>JAPCWY010000003.1:18485000-23485000 GCA_028455895.1 Rhodomyrtus tomentosa | reverse complement strand
TGTGTTATTAGGGCGATCTTGGTAGTATGATGTAGATATCACTCATCGAGCTATGGAGAATACTTGCTCTTTTGTGTGTAAAAAGATTAAAATTACTTTGAAACCAAAAAGTAGTCCTCCCCAGATTCCAAAGAAGCAAGGCACCGACGTTATGTTAAATGTTCGTAAACGTGAATGAATGTATATGATTGTGGAAAATGGATATCAGCAAGCTGTGATTAGAATTCCTGATGTTCTTAAGCCCTTGCTGAAGGCTTTCAGCGATGTAATGCCAGAAGACTTACCTGACGGATTACCTCCTTTGTGGGATATCCAACATGAAATTGATTTTATTCTAGGCGCCAGTCTCCCTAACTTGCCACATTATCTGATGAATCCGAAGGAGAACCAGATTTTACAAGATCAGGTGAAAGAGCTCCTTAGAAAGGGAATCTTGCGAGAGAGCAAAAGTCCTTGTGTTGTTCCTACGCTTCTCATACCAAAGAAAGGCGGAAGTATGCAGATGTGTGTTGATAGCCGTTCCATCAACCGGATTATCATCAAGTATAGATTCCCGATTCCCAACTGGATGATATGCTAGACAGACTTGCTAGATCAAGGGTTTTTACGAAGATCGATCTACATGGCGGATACCACCAAGTTTGCATCCGTCCTGGTGATGAGTGGAAGACGGCTTTCAAGACAAGTGCGGGTTTATATGAATGGCTTGTTATGCCGTTCAGCCTTACAAACGCGCCTAGCACTTTCATGCATTTGATGACTCAGGTTCTTAAACCTTTCATTAGCAAGTTTGTGGTAGTTTTCTTTGATGACATTCTCATATATAGTCCAGATGATCGGCAGCACATGGAGCACTTGAGAGACTTCCCGCTAGCCTTGCAGTCGAACAAGTTATTTATAAATCTGAATTAGTGTAGTTTCATGACATAAAGACTTCTTTTCCTAGGCTTTGTTGTTGGAGCAGATGGACTTCGTGTAGATGCAGAAAAGGTGGCTGTAATTCGCATTTGGCCAGCACCCCAGAATGTTGGTGAGGCTCGTAGTTTCCATGGCCTTGCTACATTCTATCAGCACTTTATCAAGAATTTCAACACTATTATGGCCCTAATCACTGATTGTTTGAAGAAAGGAAATTTTCGTTGGGGTGATGAAGCTGAAGCCAGTTTCAAACTCATCAAAGAAAAGCTCTCCATTGCTTCAGTATTGATGCTCCCTGACTTTGAGAAAGTGTTCGAGTTGGACTGCGATGCTTTTGGAATAGGCATTTGCGCTGTTCTTTCCCAAGAAGGTAAGCCTATTGCCTATTTTAGCGAAAAACTTAATGATGTTCGCAGGCGATGGTCTACGTATGAGCAGGAGTATTATGTTGTAGTGCGATCTATTAAGCATTGGCAGCCGTATCTTTCTCAGCAAGAGTTTGTACTGAATACATATCATCAGGCTCTTAAGTGTATAAAGAGTCAAAAACATCTGAATAGGATGCAAGCGAGGTGGGTTTCCTTTTTGGAGCAGTTTAATTTTGTGCTTTGTCATAAGGCGAGACACTTGAATAAAGTCGCAGATGCCCTTAGTCGCCGTACTGAAACATTAGTTACTATGCGCAATGATGTCGTTGGTTTCGATCATCTTTGTACTCTCTATGCTGACGATGATGATTTTGGTGATATATGAGAGAAGTGTTCACAAACAGGCTGTAATGGGGATATGATTCTTCATGACTAGTTCATGTTCTTTGAGAACAGATTGTGTATTTCTCGTGGATCATTGCGGGAGCAGCTCATTGGAGAACTTCATGGTAGTACCTTGGGTGGACATTTGGGTCGCGACAAAACTGTAGCATTAGTTGATGATAGGTACTATTGGCCCCAATTGAAAAGGGATGTAGGGCGTTTCGTTAATAAATGTTATACTTGTCAGACTGCTAAGGGTTTTTATCAGAATACTGGGTTATATACTCCTCTGCCAATTCCTACTGGCCCTTGGATATATATTTCCATGGATTTTGTGCTGGGACTTTCCCAAACACAACGCAGTTTCGACTCTGTTTTATTGGTGGTTGACAGGTTTTCAAATATGACACATTTCATTCCCTGTAAGAAGACTTCGCATGCTTCTCATGTGGCGAGCTTATTCTTTCGTGAAGTAGTCCGATTGCATGGTGTGCCTAAGACGATCACCTCTAATCAACATTGTTATTCTAGATATATAGGATATCCACCTTTGTAATCAACATTATCAATCGATCAATTCAGTTGTCTTTTAGAATTGTTTTTCAAGTTATTGCTTCTCTGCGTCAAAAAGACATGAATCACGATAATGCGAGAAGTTCATTTACCAAGTGTGTTTATCATTAACTGCAACCCTTTTTTGGATGTGTACGAATGTTGCAGTAGTGCTTGTGATTGGGTATTGTAATCTAATAGCTTCGGGCAGAAGCAGCTCTGACTAAGCTATAACCTCTCGAAGAAGAGCTGATAATGAATTCCAACCTACAAGGCTATTAGTCTAAAAGAGTGGACATAGGTTTTATCTAAACCAAATCACTGTAAAAATCAGGGTGCACTGTCTTCTATCTTTCTATTTTTAACCAAGCCATAAATTACCCACATCCCACTTTTGGGGTTACACTGGTCGTAGGTTTGGGCTGGCCCAATTGGGGAAGCTCCTCTAGCAATCGATGATAGTCAAGGCCGGAGCCCATATAACTAGGTTGAGCACGTTAGTAGGGATGAATCTAGAAAATACAATAAAGCTGTTACGATCTGGATTTTCCAACCAATTTGAACCTCCAATGTTATTTAACCTCAAATGACATACAATTTTTTTTTCCTCTCCATAATGAAAATCCCCATCACAGAAGTTACACCCATGCTTTATTACATACTCTGATCCAGTTCTTAAAGAGATATTAGGAAGCGCTAATTTAAATGTCCATGAACTCCAAACTCAATAAATCTGTCAGATATTTTGGAGTGAGCCTCAGTTGAGTAAATGAAAACTCTAAGTTTGAAGCAGGAGATATACTCCCCACTCGATCCAAGAGCACAACAATACAGTAGCAATCAGCAAATAACATCAAATATTATTATTAATAGTATAAATCAACGTGTTATTGAAAATCATTCAGGATAATGAAATATATTTGTTACATAAATAACTGTATTTATAATGAATAAAAATTGACGACATTTCCTAATATTTACTTTTGACACTTAAATGCGCATAGATTTAGCTCGCTCGTATACACAAATGAGTATCTATCTCAAGTAACGAGGTATGTTATTACCTGCTCCTGAGGGACGGAACCATAAACACACCTTTGCCACACCTTGGCTCATCTGCCTTGGCTCATCTGTTATCGGTGGCTTCTACATTAGTGAGGATAGATGAACTACTGTACAACCGCATGACGATGGCTAGTTCACGTACTTTTCGGCCACTATGGGGACATAGGGCATTTGTTTAATTTTCTTGAGCCTGCGGGCTTAGACTAATAAATTCTAACTAAGCTTAGAACCTCTCCACATCAGTCCAATCAGAATGCAATTCATATGGGCTTATTACTATTTAGTGAAAGTGCTCATAGTATTCAAATGGGATGTCAATAATATTCTTACTTAGGTGTCCCGATCGACTCGGAGTTTTTCTATGCAATGAATAAATGCGTCGATTTCGATGTCAAGAAAATGCTTTGGGAGGCCAAATGTAATGTGATGGAAGTACGAAGTAGATAGAGCAGCGGTGGTTTCCCGTGAAGAGGAGGTTGACATCGGTGTTGAATTGCAGAAGGTATGAGGTTTTTCGCTCCCATAAAAACCCAAAGGACTGCTAAAAGAAAAACTAGAATTCACCATACGACATGAAATTGAATTTGCGAGGACGGACACAATTCAAAGGGAAGAGACGACGGAGGGTGACTTCTTGATGTTGGTAGTGGCAGCCGGTGGATCCTTCAACGAGGCTTCCAACTCCTGCACAAATCTTTGCATGGCTGGGGCAGGCAAGCACACCGGGACGACAATGCCGCTCTCGCCTTGACGGTTCCTGAAGAGGATGTAGAAGCTGCCCAGCTCTCCTCCCATGGCCGGGCCCCCGTACACCGCCTTCCCCCACCCGAAGTCGACGTCCTCGAACCCGGCCTTGGTCGTGTCTGACACTATAAAGGACCGCGCCAGCGTTATGAGGGGCCTTCCCCTTATCACCATGAGATCCGCCAGCGACCTCATGTACTCCTCTGTCGCTTCCGCCTTGGCCTCCTTCACCAACTCCAGGGCATACCCCATCGGGTTGTGGCACAACTTGCCTGCACTTGTGACCGCTGCGGGACACGCACATGCATTCCCGTAGTACCCGGCCGGCAGGGGAGGGTTGAACTTGGTCCGGGCATTGACCAAGCACAGCAGCCGCACTTCCTCCTCAGGGTCATGCTGGAGCGCGATAGTGCGGCATCGCCAGAGGCACGCAGTGAGGATCTCGAAGGTGGAGCTGGTGCGCTGGTGGAGAGGCACCCGGCTGCGGAGGGCGGACATTTGGGCAGCTCCGAAGAAGAAGGAGCGGTGCTCCATGTCGTCAAGCGGAATGAGGGCGCCCTTGGTATCCTCCACCTGATCGTACTCCCGATGGGTGCACGTGATCCGGGGCGATTCCCGAGCGTCCAGGAGCTCCCTCTGCCACACGGGGAGGACGGAGGGGCTGTCGGCACCTCTCGCCATCTCCCCGACGGCCTTCATGAACTGGACTAGCCCCGTCGCATCGCTCATCGTGTGGTTGAGACGCACAGCGAAGATGAAACCCCCGCAGTTGAGGCGAGTCACCTGATGTCACATCATTTTACCCTTTCATCTTTTTTTTATGAGCCAGACGTTGACTCCTAAGACTAGCAGAGAGAGACTAGTCTCCATTCACACAAATGCAAGTGATAATAATGTAAACGCCTGGGCGGGGAAGGTACCTGAACGAGCAAGAGAGGGGAATCCAGGACAGCGGAGGAGCCGGGAACATCGAAGAGAAGCTCCTCAAGGCAGGGGAAGGGAGGGTGGAGGGCGTCTCCGAACTGGTCGAGGGTGACGTCTGCATCGGCCTCCACGAACACCACCCCCTCCTCGTTGCAGTCCACAACCAGCTTCCGGCCCGGCCACTCTCTCAGGCGGCCTGCGAAAGGGTAGTAGAACACCAGTGCCTCGGCGAGCCCCTCCCGGATGGCCCTCCCGGGGTCCCTCCCACTGCTGTCATCCCGATAGAACTGGATCACGGGGATCTGGCGCCGGGCGATTTCGTGGTCGTCCATATCCGACAGCCTCTTGTACTCACGAGGGGTGGGCTTCGCTGGACGGACCAGCTCAGCCTTGCACCTCCGCACCTTGAATACTAATGAATCCGGAGGTGCCATCCCCGTCCCTCCTGATGATGACTAACAGTTTGAAATTTTGTCACACTTGTGAGCCTCGCTCTCTCCTTCCCTACTTATGTATACTCTGGAAGCCAGAGTCCACGGTCAACTTCGCTCCCCTCCACATTTCATTAGAGAAATGGTTATGTAACGAATCTGTCCATTTGAATTCCCAGGTCAACTTACTCAGAACTTAGTTGACTGACTGCCCATTCATTGTATCACGTGACCTAGTTTTGCTTGTCCTCCCAACACCTCCGTCTACACTTTCTTCTAATGATTCTCCTCTCCCGTCTCGTTGGGATTCGCTGCGATTGACAAGCATTAACATTTGGTGTGTAAAAAAATTGGAAATCATCCGGACCGTTCAGAATTGGACCAAATCGGCTCAGAGTTAGCGGTTCTTATGGAGACCGGTCCAGTTCCTGATGCTAAGCGGGGAACCGCCCACCTAGTTCTGACAGGTATGTGCGCGCGCGCGCGTATGTGTATATATGTATACATAAAAAAAAAATCCAGCTTATTTCCAGTGAAATGTGTTTTTCTCACTTGCCTTGTGCCATTTACCCAAGTTTTTCTCGCCCCCTCATCGGTGTCTCCATTGAGATCAATGTGAAAATAATAAGCAAAAGACGGAACCAAATGTCACAATAGCATTTCGTGTTCGATAAGCAAGACCCTTATGCATATTTCTTTATTATTCTTATCTTTTCCCTTACAAAGAAGCACCTTCCTAGAAACTACACTATCTGTTATATTAATTAATTAATGCAGTTTTGTAGGGATCAATAACCAGTTCCACAAATTAGAACCGATTTTTAGTGAACGATTCTCAATTCCATGACGGGGAACCGCCCATCCGAACTGTGCTCACTCCTGACCGACCCCCCGATCTGGGTTTCATCGGTTCTCAGGATATCTTGGGCAACAATATTGTTTCAGGCACGTGTTTGCATTGGAAAAAATGAATCTTTTTTGTAGACGTAATTAAACAATGCGATGAAGCAGCTGGCCCTAATATATAGCGGGTCATTCAGTGTTCTAAAACTAATACAGTTAAGGGTGGTTTATTTTAGATTCTTTTTTAGTTTATCTTGAGTTTTTTTTCAGGTTCGGACTTTTTGTTTAATTTAAGGGATTTTAGGTTTTGCATTTATGTTCTTTTTTTTTGCTGTTTTTCTGTCTGGCAGTTTAGGGGATACTAGGGGCTTGTTGAGTATGGATTATGGGCTTGTTTCGGGGTACAAGTCATATCTTATTTGGGGGTTATTTGGTGTTACTTTGGTTTTGGCTGATCCTTGAGTGCTTACGAGATAATACACGTATAGGATGTGATGGCACGATACTCAGAAGTGGGAATTGGAGAAGGGCTAAGAGTTAGAAAGAGTGTTGGAGGTCGGTCTTAACATGAGTTAGATGCATAAGGACATTTGGATTAAGACGAAGCAAACTTGACAAAGGAGCTCATACGTGAGGGAAAGGTTGTTGAGACACATATGTGAGTTACATTAGAGAATTCTCACATAAGTGTGAAAATTGATATAATGTGGAGCAGTTAGTATGGGTCCAACCAAATATGTTGACAGCCTTGGAGTTATGCTCCCTTTTGACGATCTCCATGGATGAAGGTATCGGGTCCACAATATTCGTACCAATGAGAAGGTTGAAATCGTAATTGTCGCTCATTCTCGTGAGGCGAAGACAGAATGAGGAAGATATAAAGAGGATCGGATCGGACATCGTGCAAACCGGGGGCTGAGACGGGGTCTCATGTGCTCATGCTGTTGTTACCGCCATTGCCTGATCTTCAACCCGACTAAATAAAAACTGGTCTCCCCCTTTCACCATTGACTTTTTATCTCCTGTTTTCCTTTTTTTAACTTCAATTTTCTAAGTGCATAATGTTCAATTTCCCCGTGGTTTTGACTCTATTTCTTCATTCAAATTTGTTTAATTGCTTCATTCAACCAAGCTACTTGTTTATCTTTTGGAACAAATTTTAATGTACTTATATTAGTGTGATAGCATTCTGAACAAATTGTAGTCATCTCTCTGAAAAAAATAAAATAAAATCTCTTCTTATCCTTAGGATGCTCATGACGCAAGTCCTATTAATTTTGTGCATTGCGATACTGAAATTTTCATTTTCAATCATGAAACTTGGAACTTTCCTGCAGTTTAATCTTTACGTCGAGTCCGTTAGCTTCAAGTGGACGGACATGCACGCATAGCTTCTTTTTTCATCATCTCTTTTAATCCTAAATGATTTGTTTTTAATAGCTCAACACAAACCGGATTTGCCCTTGCCGTAGTCTGCCCAATCTAGTCCCATGGGCTCCAAGCCTTGATCATGTGACCATGGGCAATTGCAAGTGTCGTGCCATCTTGGCTAAGGCTAGATTTACTTAGGTCATGTGACCACATACAGTTGCGACCCTCGTGATGGCCGGCAAGAGCTCGTTGGCGTAAGCAACGCCACTGCCCTTGCAACCTTCCCTCTCTTACCACGTTTAAGTTAATTGCTCGCAAACATCAAACATTAAACATCAACCAAATGGAGAAACAATAGCTAATTTCTCTAAATCTGTCTTTGTTTTACGAAAGACTCTAAATTTAAAAAATAATTCTCGAAAAAAGAAGGGATATATCTCTTGAAAAATTATTCAACGAAAAATATCTTCAGTGCTGATAGTAATTTAGGTCTAATTATTTTCGCCGGCGATGGACATATTTTGCACTCATTCGTTTTTATAAACAATAAAAGAGATTATTTTTCAAAACAATATTTTTCAAATTTTAAGATTTCGTGAGACAAACGCACAATTAACATCTGCTCGAAACTCAAAGTGGATTCAAAGAAGTAGCCCATTTTTTTTGTACTAAATGTCATGGGAGCTCAAGTCGGGCGTCAATGCTCATCAATGGCAGCGAACCCCAACGAGAATCATTAGAAGGAAGTGCACAGCAAGACGTCGGGGGGAGAGAGAGAACCCACGCTCCGATCTAAGCAAAACCAGGTCACGTGGTACGATAAATGGGGCTGTCGGTCGACGTAATTTCCGAGGAAGTTGACCTGGGAATTCAAGGGGGCTCAAGAAAAATTAAGTTTCGTAGTGCAGACGACTAAGAACTTCCTCGCCCCAAAAACAAATGAAAGAGAGAGAGAGGAAGATTCAACGGATGATGCCGGGCCAGACGTGGCCAGTTCGGCCGAACCGGCGGTTCTGGTTCCGAAAAAAGGTGGAATTGGAATCGGCCCTTGAAAGGGCCGGTCTCGGTTCCAGTTCAAAATCGGTAGTTCCGGACCGGTTGTTTAACTTCAACATATTCACTTCATATAATATTTTTGACCAATATGAATAACCAAAATGAAGATAGCCAGGTGGCTTAAGGCACGTATTCAAGCAAAAGTGGGCATGTTTGAATCTCACTACAAGTGATTCTCATTCTCTTTTTTTATTATTTTTTTTCAAATGGTGGTTTGGAGCCGTAGGCCCGGTCAACAGGCCGCGTCACGCCTCGCGCCCCGGCCACGACCGCGCGACCCTCTGCAAGAGTAAACTTTCGAGCGTCCTAGGATTCATTAGATCGAGAGACTGGAATGATCGAAAGCATGCGGAAGCGATTACATACGAACTCCTCCGTATAATAACAAGGGAACCTGAGTAACGAGAACATTAATATACATCATCGTGAGTTCATACAAAAGAGCAAGTAAACTAACCCTACTAACAAGTCGGGGAAATCGAGACTCCACCAAAAGACGACAAAGATTTAAATTCCCCAGAAGATTACGGACCAACGAGGGTCATCATCAAAAGACTACTAAGTAAAGCCAGGAAACCCCTAGGTCGAACTGCTAGATCCGTTAGTCTTCTTGGCGTCCTCGGTAGGCTCGTACTCCGAGAAAGTCTCTGAGTATACCTCCACCGTATTCTCCATCGTCTCGTCTGCTGATTGCTCCACCAGGTTGTCCTCGGAAGCTTCGATCTCAATGATCTCGTCGGTGTCTTCCAGGGTTGGGGTCTTCCAGGGCTGGGGTCCTCTCGAAAATGTTCCTCGAACCAGCTGCTGACCCCTCAACCTCCATAGAATCTCGAGCGGGATGACACCAATTAGGGATTACCCCACGGGATATCTCGGTAGGCTTCAGTAGTCCAATATTAACTTCCCCTACCCTCCAAAACCAAGCCTCGAACCTATGAGGCTTCCAGCTCTTTCCACCCTCATCGACCTAGACTACAATACACTTCCTAACGTACACGGTTCTCTGTCCGTCCGAGAACTCCTCAAAATGCGCAGACATCTCCTTTAGGTCACCTGGTCTCATCGGCAACATTCTCACGGCCTAGGATCTGAAAATGTGATCCCGCAACCGGGTGAGATTCACATCTCAGTAAGACAAGTCCTATCTCTAGGTTAGGCTGATCATACACTCAGGTGAATGCAATCATGGACAAAATGCACAAGCAACCACATGAAACATTCCACAGTCATGAAATAACATATAGATAAAAACTAGCGTCAAGCACGCATTCCTGACATCAGTTCTCATAGTTTAGATTAAGCACGCATAGCCAAAACAAGTCATACCTTCCATCCTTTTAGGCCTCCATTGTTTCATGCCCGCGTTTAGAACGCCTTGGGCTCGGTCCGCGTAATTACGCCTCAGACCATCCTATTGATAACAGCGTAAACGCCTCAGGTTTTCAATTTCATTCCAGGCCTGTGTCGACACATATCAAATTTTGTCCCGCGTCTCAACGCATCGAGACATTGGTCATTTCAACCCCATGTCTCAACGCATCAGGGTATAATTCCACACAACCCCGTGTCTCAACGCATCAGGGTGTTACAAGTTTCTCAAACATGCCAAATACTCATTTCAATTCAGAACTTCATGATCAAGTGCAAACTCATACAACGAGTAACACATCTATGGCATGTGGGCAATTAAATTCAACACTCAAATGTGGTAATCAATCCATGGCACAAGCATTCAACAAGCATTTAAGCCATCTACACCTCTCGAGGACGCACAATGGACGATCACACCATAATTCCCAAGAATCATCCTAATTCACACCCAATTCACCTAATCGAGTCCAATCCTCCTAGCCAAGGTTTAGAAACCCCTTACCTCAAGCTTAATTTAGCAAAAAATCTCCTTTCAAGCACAACAGTGGTTCAGTTCTAATAGTCCAAGAACAAGTCAGCCGCGCAACCTATGAAAATTCATCTAATTCGTCAATTTTCTCGTTCAATTCGTCAATTCACTAAACATATACCTCATTGACATATCGATTGACATCCTCATACTTTTCAACGATGAAATTCAAGCTCAATTTTAACTCCCAATAGCCCCCAAAATTTCGGTTTGCACAGAACTGAAACAGGGCATTTTCGGTTCTGTGCATACCTCCCTTTATCAGCCCTTAAACTATCTTAAATCCTCAATTTATCCACTAATCTACTTGCTAACATGTAGTTCTAGTAGTTAGGAAGGCTCACTGAAAATTTGAGCTCAAGGCGACGCCCAGAAGTGCTCGAACAACGCCGGTTCTCACACCCCTACCGCCGGTCAGTTTCTGTCCATGAAACACAACACCCATTTGGGGTCAAAACTCCGTCAAATTCATTCAAAATTTTTTACCACAACTCAGTCTACATGTCCCTTTGATGTCCACAAAATTTGACAGAAAGATTCGAGCGATTAGAGGTCCTACGGAGTCTAAACAACAGCTTACCTGCTGCTGCGACGGTTTCCGTCGACTCTTGGGAGAATGGCTGGTCGGAGCTCCTCAGTGGGTCAAATGTCATGATTCAAGTTGGAGATTGTTGGCAAGAGGATGAAGAAGACACTTGTGGTCAGCTCGAGCTCAAGTGTTGGCCGAAAGTGGCGCTCGACGGTGGCGAAGTGGCATTTATGGTCTAGTTGGGTGGAGCAGTTCTCGGTTGGAGGAAGAAGAAGAAGAAACGATGAAGATGAAGGCTGAGGAGGGTTTCGAATGAATGGAAGGAGTGAGGAGAGTGTATACACAAATGGCTTGGTCAAACAAGTGAGAATGGTAGGTTAAAATTGATTCAATTAATGCCCACTCTTCATCCATTGACACTTGTCTCTATGTCAATCAATGGCTCATCCAAAGGCTGTGATTTTTCTTGATTTTCGGCAGCCTATAGGGTGTGGTCAAAGATCAAAATGCCCTTATCCATTTATTAAGGCGAGGCCAAGACTTGAGGGGCAGAATGGTAATTTTACCCTCGACGTCCGAAACGTCGTTTTTCTAATTCAAAATTTTTTCGATGAGGCGATGGCCAATCCAATTGTAATGTTGGAATTCTTGATTCTCTATTTTCTAATTTCGAGACTCGTCTCTGAATCATTTCTCTATCAAATGTGATTCTAGCCTATCCCAAATTGACAGGTGGCTTTTGTAGACGTTACGTGTATCGACTCTGTGATTCATATCACACTTAGGGCTAGTCAATTCATGGCGACTTTGGTTATCATGTAATTGCGAGGGTCTATTACTAGTTCCGACGATCTCGATCGTCAATGTTCGATTTAGGAAAATTTTACAAATTATACATTGGTTAAGCAGCATCACTCGTGTTCTAATCGTATAACGCTAGCAATACATTCCTTAATCGTTCTTAGATCGGCCTTTCATGGCTCTAAATGTCCTCTCGACAATCTTTATGGTCAAAGTGTCATTTCCTATTTGAGTTCTCTAGGTCCACGTACCTTGTCTCGCGTTAGCCTTTCCCTTTTGATCAGTCAACTCGAGATTGATCAGATCCGAGCGCGATGCGATTGAAAGACATCGTTAGATATGTTCTCATTAATAAGTCCCAAAATGACAGAAAAGTCAGAATGACACAACTCTTTCCCCTTACAAAAATTTTGTCCTCAAAATTTATAATAAACCCAGTTACTTAAACAAATGGGGGTATTGACGCCTCATCGTTTCCTCGCTTTCCCACGTAGTACCTTCGGTTCTATGGTGCTCCCAAACAACTTTGGCCAATGGAATCGTCTTATTCCTTAGAATCTGCTCTTTTCGATCTTTGATCCTGACTGGCTTTTCTACGTAGGATACTCTATCATCCACTTCGATAACCTTGTAATCCAGTACATGCGTCTGGTCCAGCTCGTACTTCTGTAGCATTGACACATGGAAGACGTTGTGTACTTGGGATAGATTAGGCGGTAAGGCGAGTTTGTAGGCCAAAGTCCCAATCCGTTCCAAAATTTCAAAAGGTCCTACGTATCTTAAACTCAGTTTTCCTTTCTTTCCAAATCGAGATAATCCCCTCATCGGCGACACCTTAAGAAAAATATGATCGTCTACTTGAAACTCCAAAGGCTTACGTCGTTTATCCGCATAACTCTTCTGACGACTCTATGCCGTCTTCAGTCTATCTCGAATTATTTTCACTGCCTCTACTAATTGCTCTACCAACTTTGGGCCTGTAATACTTCTTTCTTCAACCTCATCCCAGCAAATCGGGGTCCTGCAAGCTCTTCCGTAAAGCGCTTCAAAAGGTGCCATTCGAATACTCTGCTGATAGTTGTTGTTATATGCGAACTCTACCAAATACAACTGATCCTCTCATCCACCTTTGAAATCTATAACACACGCTCGTAATATATCCTCGAGCGTCTGGATTGTCCTCTCCGATTGTCCGTCTGTTTGTGGATGGTATGCCGTACTAAATTGTAGTCGAGTTCCCATGGCATTTTGAAGACTCTTCTAAAAGTTCGTCGTGAACTTGGAATCTCTATCTGATATAATAGTCACGGGTACTCCATGTAACCTCACTATCTGCCGCATATACAATTCGACATATCTATCCATCGCGAAATCCTTTCGCATAGGAATGAAGTGTGCAAACTTGGTCAACCCGTTCACGACTAGCCAAATAGAATCGTGGCCTCTCTGGATCCTTGGTAGTCCCATTACAAAATCCATAGTCACGTGCTCCCATTTCCATTCAGGAATCTCCAATGGCTGTAGCAATCCACTAGGCTTACAATATTGTGCCTTTACCTGCTGGCACGTCAAGCACTTTGCCACATATTTCGCTACATCTACCTTCATCCCGTTCCACCAATAATGTTGGCGCAAGTTCTGATACATCTTCGTGCTTCTTGGGTGAATACTATAATTGCTTCTGTGAGCCTCCGATAAAATACTTTCTCTAAGCTCTTCGTCCTTTGGTATGCATAGACGCCCCCGAAACTTCAAAATTCCATCTTCTAACACTTGGAACTCTGGTTTCCTCTTCGTAGCATCCATCTACAGGATTTTTTGAATTTTTGGGTCCGTATGCTGTAAGACTTTTATCCTTTCTTGGATCTCAGGTTCTATCTTAGTGTGGCTACCAAACTGGATAACTGACAGACTTCCAATCTGAATTCAGAATCCCTCAAATTTTCAAATAACGATCATCTTTTCACCAGTAGACAGGCAATACTAGACTTTCGACTGAGCACATCCGCAACTCGATTTGCTTTCCCAGGATGATATAACATGTCACAATCATAATCCTTAAGTAGCTCAATCCATCAATGTTGCCTCATGTTCAGCTCCTTATGGGAAAGTAGATATTTCTAGCTCTGGTGATTCGTATAAATCTGAAACTTCTCACCACACAAATAATGCCTCCAGATCTTCAGAGAAAATATGATTGCTGCCAATTCCAAATCATGAGTCGGATAATTCATCTCGTGCGATCTCAGTTGTCAGGACGCGTAGGCAACCGCTCTTTCATGTTGCATTAGCACACATCCTAGTTCCTTTAGCGAAGCATCACTATATATTTCGTAACCTCCAAGTCTTGATGGAATCGTCAATACCGGTGCGGTCGTTAACCGATGCTTGAGCTTTTGGACTTTCACACTTATCCATTCATTCAAATTTCGTTTCTTTCTTAGTCAATCTCGTTAGTGGAATAGCTATAGATGAAAACTTCTTCGCGAAACGTCTGTAATATTCTGCCAATCCTAAGAAACTTCGGACTTCCGTGACCGTAGTAGGCCTACGCCTGTTCATTACAGCTTCGATCTTCGCAGGATCCACCGCAATTCCTTCTCCAGACACAACATGGCCAAGAAATGCCACTTTATTCAGCCAGAACTCGCATTTGCTAAACTTAGCGTAAATCGAGTGTTCCCTCAGGGTCTGCAAAACAATCCTCAGATGTTCTTCGTGTTCTTCGTATTCTTCGTTACTCCTTAAGTAAATTAGCATATCATCAATAAAGATTGACAAATCTATCTAAGAATTCCTTGAACACCCGATGCATCAAGTCCATAAATGTGGCTGGAGCATTGGTTAGTCCAAAAGGTATCATGGTGAATTCATAATGACCATACCCTTGTCCTAAAAGCGGTCTTAGGTATGTCTTCCTTCTTAATTCTCAACTGATGATACTCGGTCCTTAGGTTAATCTTAGAGAATACCACAGCTCCTTGCAATTGATCAAATAACTCATCAATCCTCAGTAGTAGGTATTTATTCTTTACAGTTATTTGATTCAACTATCTATAGTCGATGCATAAACTCAAGGACCCATCCTTTTTCTTCACAAACAACACTGGCGCTCCCCACGGTGAGCACTCAGTCGGATAAATCCTTTATCCAATAATTATTGCATTTGCACCTTTAGCTCTTTCAATTCTGATAGGGACATCCTATAGGATGCCTTCGAGATCGGCTCCGTTTCGGGAGCTAACTCAATCACGAATTCTATTTCTCGTTCTGGTGGCAACCCGGGCAAATCTTGAGGAAAAATGTCAGGAAACTCACGTACTACCGGAATACTTTCTAATTTAGCTTCTCCGACAGTCGTATCCATAAGTACGACTAAGTACGCCTGACATCCTTCCATTATCAGCTTTGTCGCTTCAAGAGATGAGACTAAAGGAATCGAGGTTCCTCCTCGACTTCCCACAAATTCAAAACTAGGGAGACCTTTTAAATAGAAACATATTATCCTACTACCACAATCAACTACCGCCCTTTGCTTACCCAACCAGTCCATTCCTATGAACATATCGAAGTCATACATGGGTAACATAGCCAAGTCGATACTCTCCTTACTACCGCCAATTACGATTTTACAATCAGCACAACCCAACGAAACTAGCACATTATCCTTTAATGGGGTGGGAACATGTAGAATCACACTCAACAATTTCAATTCCATATCAACCAAATCAGCAAAGCGAGCAGACACAAATGAGTGTGATGCGCTAGGATCAAACAAAGCATAGACAGTTTGGTCATACAAATAAACCATACCTGTGACCATGCCAGACGCTTCTTCTGCTTCCCTACATGCTACAACATAGATCCTTCCTTGAGCTGGGGGTATGTTCTGATCATTTTGGGGAGTGACAGTTGACAATCCTGCCTGTGGTCGTTGCCCTTGAGGTCTAGTCATTGGAGCTTGATTCAGGCAAGTTCTCATCTGATGGCCCATTTGACCACACTTGAAGCACGCTCCAGTCCTGGACGGGCAAGGTCTGTTACCAAGCCTTCCGCCATAGAGGCGACAACTCCAATTCATTGGGTTCGACGGCTTCACAATGTTCTTTCTTATCGAAGGGATGAAACGTCTATTGCCAGTCACTGGCCTTTTACCAATATGGCGATTTTCTCTGAATGAACTAAACCGTGATCTAGATGCGGCATTCCTCTCCTTCATGTCCCTCTCGATCATCTATCCCCGTTCATAGATTTCTTTATAGGTCTTCAGGTTCAGAGCTATCATCTGGCTGCGAAGCTCAGGCTTCATTCCATCCCGAAATCTCCGTGCCTTCTCCAGGGGATCTTCCACCAATCGAGGTGCATACCTTGACAATCTGGAGAACTCAGCTTCATACTGGTCTACGGTCAGATGATTCTGACGCAGCTATAAGAATTCCACTTGCTTCTTTTCTCGGGCTGTCTCCGAGAAGTACTTATCATTGAATGCCGTGGTAAAGGCATTACAGGTCAAGGCTGTCCCTTCCGAAAAGATTCCATTCTTGGTGGCAGCCCACCAGTCATTAGCGGTCCCTTCTAGTTGGTATACTGCTAACAGTACCTTTTCCTCATCTGTGCACCTCAATACTCCAAAGGCCTTTTCTAGTTTCTCGATCCATCTCAGTGCTAGTTCGGGGTCTCCAGTCCCATCGAATTGGGTTAGCTTCAGCTTGATAAATTGTTCAACCAGTTGGCCCATCTGTCTAGCCACAACAACTTCCTCCTAGGCATTTCCTACCTCATGGCCCTGGTCATGATCACCGTTGTTTTCATTGCCTCCATTATTGCCGTTATTGACGTTGATGGCAGTTATTGCGGCTCCCACCGCTTGAGCTATGGCAGCATCCCTATCCTGAGTTTGCCTGTCAATGAGGTCGTCGACCCTTTCTAGTGCTCTCAGTACCCTGTCCATCCTCGAGTCTTTTACCACAGGTGGCCTCGAACTAGAGGCTCCGCTCCTGGGTCTTCCAGGTCTTCTAGGCGGATTACTCATTCTTGTACGCTTTTACCAAGCCTTGACCATCACAATTTCACTATCACCCAACCAGGTCCAAAGCTACCAAACTATGACTTAACGGAAATGGTCGTAACATAACGACCTTCCACACAATTAATTCCAGAGGCACTTCACTAAACAGTCCATGACCTATACCCCATTCCGTCCACTTCACGATTCACCAAAACTAGCCATGCTCATTTACTCGGCAGCTCAAGATCTATAAATGACTTTCGACGCTAGACATGAAACTTAATCCTCATAAACCACCACAATCTTGTCAAGACCAATGTCAATCACATGCGCCAAGTCATATGCCATGCATCTTGTGCCTTATTCTAACAAGTTTCCTAAGGTCTCGCTACTCGTCCTGTCCCAACTTAATCATCCTTATCACTGCAATCCTCAATCAACTTGGATCGAGCTGACCTTACTCTAATATCAAGCAAGGCGGGATGTTACGCCCTGGGCCCTAGGCACGAGCGCACGACCCCTTACAAGCGTAAACTCTTGAGTATCCCAGGATTCATTGGATCGAGAGATGCGAATGATTGAAAGCACGCGGAAGCGATGACATACAAACTCCTCCGTATAATAACAAGGGAACCTAGGTAATGAGAACATCAATATATATCATCGTGAGTTCATACAAAAGAGCAGGTAAACTAACCCTGCTAATAGGTCGAGGAAATCGGGACTCCACCAAAAGACGACAAAGATTTAAATTCCCCAGAAGATTACGGACCAACGAGGGTCATCATCAAAAGACTACTAAGTAAAGCCAGAAAATTCCTAGGTCGAACTGCTAGATCCGTCAATCTCCTTGGCATCCTCGGTAGGCTCGTACTCCAAGAAAGTCTCTAAGCATACCTTCATCGTATCCTCCATCGTCTCGTCTGCTGACTGCTCCACCAGGTCGTCCTCGGAAGCTTTGATCTCAATGACCTTGTCAGTGTCTTCCAAGGTTGGGGTCCTCTAAAAAATGTTCCTCGAACCAGCTGCTGACCCATCGACCTCCATAGAATCCCGAGCGGGATGACACCAACTAGGGATTACCCCACGGGGTACCTTGGTGGGCTTTAGTGGTCCAGTATTAACTTCCCCTACCTTCGAAATCAAGCCTCGAACCTCTGAGGCTTCCAGCTCTTTCCACCCTCATCGACCTAGACTACAATACACTTCTTAACGTACACGGTTTCCTGTCCGTCCGGGAACTCTTCAAAATACGCGGACATCTCCTTCCGGTCACCTAGTTTGATCGGCAAAATTCTCATGGCCTAGGATCTGAAAATGTGGTCCTACAATGAGGTGAGATTCACATCTCAATAAGATAGGTCATATACCTAGGTTAGGCTGACCGTACACTCAGGTGAATGCAATCATGGACAAAGTGCACAAGCAACCGCATGAAGCATTTAGCAGTCATGAAATAACATATAGATACAAACTAGCATCAAGCACGCATCCATGACATCAGTTCTCAAAGTTTAGATTAAGCACACATAGCCAAAACAGGTCACACCTTCCACCCTTCCAAGCCTCCATTGTTTTACGCCCGCGTTTAGAACGCCTCAGGCTCGGTCCGCGTAATTACTCCTCAGACCATCCCATTGACAACCTGCGTAAACGTATTAAGTTTTCAATTTCATTCTAGGCCTGTGTCGACACATATCAAATTTCGTCCCGCATCTCAACACATCAGGACATTAGCCATTTCAACCCTGCGTCTCAATGCATCATGGTGTCACAAGTTTCTCAAACATGCCAAATACTCACTTCAATTCAGAACCTCATGGTCAAGTGCAAACTCATGCAACAAGTAACACATCTATGGCATGCGGGACAATTAAATTCAACACTCAAATATGGTAATCAATCCATGGCACAAGCATTCAACAAGCATTTAAGCCATCTACACCTCTCGAGGACGCACAATGGACGATCACACCATAATTCCCAAGAATCAACCTAATTCACACCCAATTCACCTAATCGAGTCCAATCTTCCTAGCCAAGGTTTAGAAACCCCTTACCTCAAGCTTAATTTAGCAAAAAATCTACTTCCAAGCACACCAATGGTTTGGTTCTAATAGTCCAAGAACAAGTCAGCCGCGCAACCTAAGGAAATTCATCCAATTCGTCAATTTTCTCGTCCAATTCGTTAATTCACTAAACATACAACTCATTGACATATCGATTGACATCTTCATACTTCTAAACGATGAAATTCGAGCTCAATTTCAACTCCTAACTCCTTCCAAAATTTCGGTTTGCACAGAACCGAAATAGGGCAATTTCGATTCTGTGTATACCTCCGTTGATCAGCCCTTAAACTATCTTAAATCCTTAATTTATCCACAATATACTTGCTAACATGTAGTTCTAGGAGTTAGGAAGCCTCACCGAAAATTTGAGCTCAAGGTGACGCCCGGAAGTGTTCGATCAACACCGGTTCTCACACGCCTATTGTCAGTCAATTTCTGTCCATCAATCACAACACCTATTTGGGGTCAAAACTTTATCAAATTCATCTAAACCTTTTTACCACAACTCAGTCTACATGTCCCCTTGATGTCCACAAAATTTGACCAAAAGATTCGAACGATTAGAGGTCCTACAGAATCTAAACAGTAGCTTACCTCCTGCTGCGACGGTTTCCATCGACTCTTGGAAGAATAGCCGGCCGGAGCTCCTCAGTGGGTCAAATGTCATGATTCAAGTTGGAGGTTGTCGGCAAGAGGATTAAGAAGACACTGATGGTCGGCTAGAGCTCAGGTGGTGGCTGGAAGTGGCGTTCGACGGTGGCAAAGCAGCGGTCAGGGGCTGGTCAGGCGGAGCAGTTCTCGATTGGAGGAAGAAGAAGAAGAAATGTTGAAGATGAAGGCTGAGGAGGGTTTCGGCTGAATGGAAGGAGTGAGGAGAGTGTATACACAAATGGTTTGGTCAAACAAGTGAGAATGGTAGGTTAAAAGTGAGTTAATTAATGCCCACTCCTCATTCATTGACACTTGTCTCTATGTCAATCAATGGCTCATCCAAGGGCTGTGATTTTTCTTGATTTTCGGTAGCCTATAGGGTGTGGTCAAAGACCAAAAATTCCCTTATCTATTTATTAAGGCAAGGCCAAGACTTAAGGGGCAGAATGGTAATTTTACCCTCGACGTCCATAATGTCGTTTTTCTAATTCAAAATTTCTTCGATGAGGCGACGCCCAATCCAATTATAATGTTGGAATTCTTGATTCTCCATTTTCTAATTTCGAGACTCATCTCTGAATCATTTCTCTATCAGATGTGATTCCAGCATATCCCAAACTGACGGGCGGCTTTTGCAGACGTTACGCATATCGACTCTGTGATTCATATCACACTTAGGGCTCGTCAATTCATGGTGACTTTGGTTGTCATGTAATTGCGAAGATCTATTACTAGTTCTGACGGTCTCGATCATCATTGTTCGATTTAGGAAGATTTTGTAAATTATACATTGGTTAAGCGACATCACCCGCGCTCCAATCATATAACGCTAGCAATGTATTCGGTAATCATTCTTAGATCGGCCTTTCATGGCTCTAAATGTCCCCTCGACAATTTGAAATTTCCAAAAGGGTTTGTTTAAAACATCTTGTTGGAATGCTTTCGTCAAAGAGAGCTTCTCACCAATTCTTTGGCATTGGTCTTTTACAAAGAAAGCACTCAAATTTTCTACTGAGCTGTACCTAGGTACCTCCCGAGATCGTAATGTGAGTTTGGATATGGTTTCCAAAGGGGGACTCACTTTTCAAGTCAAGTCTTTTGAATGGGAGTTTTTGTCATCTACTCCGGTCCTACAAATCAAGAACCCTGTAAAATGAGAAAGAAATAGTCTCGCTCGTATTTCTTCGAGTTAAGGTGTACATTAACCCAAGTGTCTTAGTCGGAAAAGACTATAGAAGGTTGTAACATCGGTAGGATTGGGGATCGAAAAGGGTTTCTTTTTGGCCCGAAATCGCGAAGGGTTTGACGTTGGTGATAATCGCCGATTGGTCACCTGTTATTGGTGATTCTTCGAAGAACATCTTCAATCTTCCAAGAACATTATGTATTTTGAAAGTGTATCCTCAATTCTAGAAGAACAAATCCAATCTTTGAAGAACGTTATTCGTCCTCTTATCTTTGCCAGTTGGTTGTGGCCCAACTGAGGAGTAGCCTTTTGCTAAATAACTCTTAAGGATTCTTTTCATTCCATACCTTGTTGGGGACCAAGATACCCAATAATCTCTTGATGTTTGCAAAATCAACGTTATGATTTTCAAGCATTTAGATAAGGGCCGGTTTTGCTCTTGTCAAGCGTCTTATCTCTTCTCAATGTATAAGGATTTGGCTTTTTCTCTCTTTGAACCCCGCATTTTCCTTTCTCATTTGGAACTAGGATCTTTGACGATCATGTAAGATACGCAACTTGAATCTTATCATGTTTGAACATGGGGCTGTGCAATGAACACCAACGAGGGTTCATGAAATGAATATGCAGGCTCAAATTGGCTATGCAAAGGGTAAAAATGTATAGGATAGAGAAACGAATGTTGCTTCATCATACTATGGCACCTGAATCAATGTATATCAATACACGATGATTGATGTTAATCCGATCAAGAACATTTCTAACTATTTTCCTTCTGATGTTGCTGTACTTACCTCTGTATGACCCCAATGTGGGGCGGTTCTTGACAGGGTTGAAGAATGAAAACCACCGCTCAAAAGGGTTGCCAACGATTCCTGTAGTGTTTGGGGGTAGAAAACAAACATCTCCGTCATCTCAATCCATGTAACCGATGGGAATGACTCTTACATCCGTAGGTCCAGGTTTTTCTATCCTTACTCTTCTCTCATCTCTCAAATGTGCATAGGACGTGTTTGGGTTAGGCTCACCTCTTATCTAAAGAAACATCCTTTTTTTACGGTTTAAACAACTCTTATTTGGAAAAGTCATCTTGCTCTTCTCCAACAAAAAAATTACCCTATTGGAGATTTAAGACACATCATGCATGTTTCATTCTTGTTTGGATAACCTCTGATTCTAACATGTATGTAATGAGCGCAATCAACAAGGAATTCAACTTCCAGAGTTTGGTTCCTCCGAATTTACCTATATTCATGTTTATCTCTGACTTCAAGAGATGAAGGGAAATTATTCAACAAACTTCGTTGTTTTTGGTCTTCACTTATCGTTCCTAGACAAAGAGATCAAAAACTGCGATGAGTGAAGAGTTAAAATGCAGACAAGCTTGAACCATATAATCAAATGCATACAAGCTTGAACCAAATCGGAAATGACTACTCTAATCAGGCAACAAAGAGCATATTGGGTAATTCTTTCACACGATCGCATCTAGATAAGTTCAGAACACTTACCTACAGGTCAGATTAACCTGGTAAGGTCGAGGGTAACCTAGATAAGTTTCGACTGAATTGGCGATGGCGACGGGGTTCGAGTGCAAGGTTTGACTTGATTTCAATGTAATCAAAACACAGAGCAGTGCTTAGTGAATTCTCGGATATAATACGCACACATCAACTATAAGGATCAAAGCCGGGGTGAAGCTTCGCCATTAACGAACAGAAATCAAGCTCGAAGTTCTACTTACCGTTTTTCGAGATCGTAGGCGACACAAGCTGGTGTGATTGACTCTACAGATCTCAGGCAAGCTTCTCGAAGTGGAATCATGGCTCGGTTCATCTTGAGTCGTCGCCACCGACCATTCACAGTTTGAGCTCAAGCTCTCGACGACGGGGGCCGGAGAGCGATCTTTCTCTCTCTCGATTCTGTTATCCTTTACCAATAGAATGAGAGCCTCTCTCCTCTAGAAAGCCATCAAAGGCTATATATCCCATTTGAAAATTTTTGGCGTCGATGGTTTGGGGGGGGGGGAGGGGGTATCGTCTTAGACATGTCACATGATCTCACATGCCATTTGGTCATCAGATGGTGACGGAATCATGGGCTTCCGTCTGGTTCCGTTTTGTTCTCCAGCATTCTCCATTGGTACAAATTTAGCACAGATTAGAGCTGAGTTTGGTTTTGTTGACTTTTGCAGGTCCCACGAGATTGACCGGCCAATTACTCTATACTTCAGCGATGTCGAATGGTGCCACCGGAGTTGAGCAATGGGGAAAGGTGAGAGGGACAATATGCCCACCATTGCTTGTCCAATTATATGAGAATTGGCCTTCAATTTGATGATCAAAATTGGACTAGGGATTATCCACTCATGTGGGAGACCTAAGGTTGAAGACGACACTATTTGGACCGGTTCGACCGATCTGACCGGTCAGAACTGATTCAATTTGATTTTTCCCAAAATTAATCATAATTCGTGAGGAATTTTTACAATTAAGCCTCAAAATCGAACTTAGGGTATGAATATTGTCTAAAAATGTGGTTTTGCCCAAAAGTTCTTGTCAATTTATATGAAAATCCCAAATTTATTTTTAATTG
Source organism: Rhodomyrtus tomentosa (assembly GCA_028455895.1). Lineage (NCBI taxonomy): Eukaryota > Viridiplantae > Streptophyta > Magnoliopsida > Myrtales > Myrtaceae > Rhodomyrtus > Rhodomyrtus tomentosa. Next base: position 23,461,602 of record JAPCWY010000003.1, on the reverse strand, counting down.
TAATTCAAAAAATTATGAAATTGAGAGCTAAAACAGTCAAATTTGATCAAATCACCCATATCAATCGATTTAGAATGGTGAAAAACATTGGGCAGTGGTTTCAATTTGTGATGGAGGTCCTTGATTAAAATTAATTTCAATTATACCTAAATTCAAGGAGTAAATTATAATTAAGTATGCAATTTTGCCCAATTCGTGCAATTGAGCAATTTAAGCAAGCAATTGGATTAAATTGCAATGAAGGACAATTAAATTGATTGACAGGACTCTTAAAATGCCAAAATTGCAATTTAAAAGACTCAAATGATATTTTTTTAACCAAGTTCAACTATATGTGTAACAAAGGAACACAAAATTAAACTTGAATTTTGACTTTTTATGAAGTCAGAAAGACAAGGGAATTAAAAGAAAAATAGTAACTATTTTTTTATACTTTTGTGACCTCGAATGCTATTTTTCTTGATTTTTTAATGTATTTTCCTATTTTTCGAAAATAATAAAAAATGTGAAAAATATGAAATATTATTTTTTGATCAAAAATGATTTTTTTTGGGTTGGCCAAGGCTATCAAAGTTTATTTTACATTTTTTTTCAACTTTTTATGAATTTTTCATCAATTTTTCAAAAATAAACTAAAAAAGACTAATCATGTAACGCCCTGCGTCCCCTTAGAGTCCATTACATCCGCCTCAGGCCAATCATATATACAGGAACCTCACACAACCTAGTATGATATGAAATACACAAACAAAAGCGAGCATCTTCATACAAAGAAAATAAAAAAAAAGAAAATAAAAGTTTTGGAAAAATTCAAAAGCACACCATTTATACATAGCAGAAACATTCATTACAAACATTAGAAGGGAAAAGAAAAAAATGTAGAGCCGCACACCCTGGGTAGAAAAGGAACTAAAGCTTAGGATTCAAAGGCTACTACTAAACCTTTCCTAAAGGCCAACACCAAAATTGTTCCTTCTTAATCACCAAACCCGTTCATTCAGACTTCTCATCAGAACAGCTTGAATCATCTCTTCCATCGTCCCCCTCAACATTTGGATCGAAATCCGAAAAAGTCTCGGACGAAACATCCTTTGGCAGTAGGGGTCCCATCAAGATGCTGTCTCCCACCTGAAAAAACCAGGCTTCAAAGTGATGGGGTTGTAATTCCGACTTCCCTTCATCTACCTAGACTATCGTCGCTTCCTGATATAGGTAATACCATTCCAGTAGGGAAACTCATCAAAATCAGCAATCATCTCCTTTGGATCGCCCAGGCGAATTGGCACCATGGCTAGGGTTTAAGGTCTGAAAAGTTTGTCCCACTAAGGGGTGAGATCGACGTCTTAGCAAGTGAAACCCAACCCTAACTAAACCATTAGTCCCACCAGATAAAACAAAATGCAGAGAATGCAGGGAATTCAGCAGGCAATGACATATGGCAATTCAACATCTTTTGTCATAGAACAATTGGCATATCACATCATTGACAAACACACCACACGCCATAGGATCCAAGCTTCACACATTAGTCTAATATCACATTTAGTCATCGCCAGGGCCCACGGCCGCGAAGTATCGTCAAGGCCCACGGCCACATCGTATTACTAGGGCCCATGGCCGGGATGTATCGCTAGGGCTCCAAGCCGCGATATAGTTTCATAGGGCTCAAAGCCAAAGTATCGCTAGGGCCCATGGCCACGATGTCATCACTATACTTTTATAGCACAATCGTACTACTCAAGACACTATCCAGTAGCGTCCTAGGGTTCAAGTAAGGTTTACAGTGATTAATCAGCAAAACCCACACCAAACGAGCCTTCTCAATCCACAAGATCACAATCAAACGAGAACCACGTGTCGTCCTAGGAAGTTCATCAATTTTGAGTCAAAATCCACTCAATTTCGGATTAGAAACAATTGACTTTCACTTTCGATAAACCATTCTCTCGACCATCAAACAAATGTCAACTCAGGATGCCTTATCAATTGGTCGAATACACGACGACACCTCCATTAATCCTCCATTTACTCAGTTCATGCTACAATTTAAATGGCAGAATACGCATCTCAAAGTTCCATGGACCAATTAGCCATTAAATCACCTTTAAACCTCAATCCACTTCTCACACTTCCCATTGACACTTGACATGACATCATACAATAAATTATATGTCAATTGAAGTCCAAATATCCCTCAATTAGTCCTTAAATAGAATCGGCCAACATATATACATCATCTAAACAGAACCGATTTTGGGTTCTAACCGCTCAATCGAGCCATACTTCAATCTCAAGTCTCACTCTTTGGGCAAAAAACATTTCAAGGCCTTCATTTACAAGTTTAGAAGGCTCACTAAGAGATTTGGAGTCGGTTGACACCCCAAAGACGCCGAAACAACCCGAACTCCTCTTGGGCAGAATCTATTTAGATTTTACCGTTAATGTTCAGCCATGAAAACCAAAGTTAACACCATCTACTTGCTGCCATAAACCATCTAAACATAATACTAGATGTTATGAAGCTCTCCTAAAAGGGTTGAGGCCAATCGGAATTTCTAAGAGGGTATATAGTAACCTTCTCCCAGCTCGCGCAGAGTTCGTCCAGTTTTTGTCTCGGACTCATACCGATAAAAATACTTATCCAAATGAAGAAATTCCAATTGAAGCTTATCAAGAACACATAGATCTTACCTCTGAAAGTCGAAGCACCTCAAATGGCCACCGAGAAGGCTTGTTCGAGCTCATCGAACAGAAGGGACAAAATCAGTTTTTCTGGGGCAGTTTCGATTTTCGCAAAATGGAGAGGAAGAGGCAATGAACGTGAGAGATATGGTATACACAGCTGATGAGGTCTTCATTCTACTTATCTCACACATATAATTGGCCTAAAATTGATAATACATGGTTAGGTGAGGTCATTAATGGTTGAGGATCTCCTTACTTGACATGTGGCAAGCTCCAATAATACATCTCCAACTTTGACTCAATCCTTTGACCCTTGTATATAGCAATTTCGGCAGCCATATGGGTGTGAGGGAATGACCATTTTTTCCTTCATGATTTCTTAAGGCAAGGGTAAATGGTCGAGAGGCAAAATGGTAATTTTGCACTTTCAGTCCAAACTTCGCTTTTTCAATTCGAAATTACCGTTTGGCGAGACATTGTCAAATTCCTATCAAAAATTGGAATTCTCTATTTTCAATTGTCAAGTTTGAGCTTCCATTTCATGATCATTCCTCCGATAATCGTAATTCAAGTTTGTTTCGAACAACGGATGGCTTTTGCAAACATTATGCGTATCAACTATGTGATTCTCATCACACTGAGGATACCTCAAGTTATGACAGCTTTGGTTGTCATGTAATTGCGAGGGTTCATCGCTAGTTCCAACGGCTTCGATCGTTATAGCTCGATTTAGGAAAATTTGCAAATTATACATTGGTTAAGCGGCTTCACCCACGATCCATTCATATAACGCTAGCATTGTATTCCTTAATCATTATTTGATCGACCTCATTGGCTCTAAATGTTCCCTTGACAATCCTTATGGTCAAAGCGTCATTTTTTTTTTGAGTTTCCTAGGTCCACGTACCTTGTTATGTGTTAGCCTTTCCCTTTTGGTCAGTTTACTCAAGATTGATCAAATCTGAGCGAGACAAAAGTGAAATATATCGAAAGGTACATTCACATTCAACAGCCTCAAAACGACAGAAAATTCAGAAAGTCACAATTCTTCACCCTTATAGAAATTTTATCCTCGAAATTTACAATAAACCCAACTTAAGTAAACAAATGGGGGTATTGACGTCTCATAGCTTCTTCGCTTTCCCACGTTGCTCCTTCAGTCCCGTGATGCTCCCAAATCACTTTGACTAATGGAATCATCTTATTCCTTAAGACTTGTTCCTTTCGATCCTCGATTCTAACGGGCTTTTCCACATATGACACGCTGTCACCAACCTCGATGGTTGCAAAATCCAAAACATGAGTTGAGTCTGGTTCGTACTTCCTCAACATTGACACATGAAATACATTATGTACTTGCAATAAGTTTGGCGGTGAAGCTAGTCTGTAGGCCAAAGTTCCAATTCGCTTTAATATTTCAAAAGGACCTACGTACCTCGAACTCAATTTTCCCTTTTTCCCAAATCGAGATAAGCCACACATCGGTGATACCTTCAAGAAAACATGGTCACCAACTTGAAATTCCAATGGTTTGCGTCTTTTATCAGCATAATTCTTCTGTCGACTTTGTGCCGTTCTCAGCCTTTCTCTAATGACTTTAATCACCTCATTAGACTGTTCCGCTAATTTTGGGCCTGTTATACTCCTTTCTCCAACTTCATCCTAACATACAGGCATTCTTCAAGTTCGACCATAAAGTGCTTCGAATGGTGCCATACCAATGCTTTGCTGGTAACTGTTATTATACATAAACCCCATCGAATATAGTTGATCCCTCCAGCTACCTTTAAAATCTATGACCTAGGCTCGCAACATATCCTCGAGCGTTTGAATTGTCCTCTCTGACTGTCCATCTGTCTGTGGATGGTACGTCGTACTGAATTACAATCTCGTTCCCAAAGCCTCCTAAAGACCTTCCAAAAGTTTGTTGTAAACTTAGGATCTCGATCCAACGTAATCGTAACTGGGACTCCATGCAATCACACAATCTGACGCATATACAACTCTGCGTACTTATCCATTACAAAATCCTTTCTCACAGGTATGAAATGTGCCGACTTTGTCAATCTATCCACAATTACCCAAATTGAGTCATGGCATTTCTGACTCCTTGGCAAGTCCATCACAAAATTTATTGTCACTGTTCTCATTTTCACTCAAGAATTTCTAGAGGTTGCAGCAATCCTCCAGGTTTGCAATGTTGAGCTTTCACCTGCTGACAGGTTAAACACTTCGCTACATGCTTAGCTATATCCACCTTCATTCCGTTCCACCAGTAGTGTTGCCTCAAATTCTGATACATCTTGGTGCTACCTGGATGAATACTGTAATTGCTCCTGTGAGCTTCCGACAAAATCCTTTCTTTAAGTTCCTTATCCCCAAGTACACACAACCGTCCACGAAACTTTAGAATTCCGTCTTCCGACACTTGGAATTCAGCTTTCCTTTTCGTTGCGTCCATTTCAAGAATCTTCTGAATCTCTGGATCCTTAGACTGCAAAGCCTTTACTCTTTCTTGGATTTCAGGCTCAATCCTCAAGGTTGCCATTAAACTTGACAGTAGGCAAACTTCCAATTTAAACTCAGAATCTCTCAACTCCTCTAACAAAGGCCATTCTTTAACCAATAAGAGCGCAATGCTTGATTTCCGACTAAGTGCATCCACGACTCTATTCGCCTTTCTAGGATGATACAGAATCTCACAATCATAATCCTTGAGTAATTCCATCCATCGACGGTGTCTGTGACATTCTGATTTTCCAGTCATTTTCAGACTCATTAATTAGAAACGAGTCTTAAAAAATTTGAAATGGGAAATCAAGAATTTCAACATTATTCAGATTGGCCGTCGCCCTATCAAAGAGTTTTGGAGAGAGAAAAATGACGTTCTAAATGTCGAGGATAAAATTACCCTTTTGCCCCTCAAACTCAAAGCCTTACCCATGCATTTGAAGAAGGGCAATTTGGTTATTAAATACACCCCAAGACCACAAAAAATTTGAAGGATTATTGGCCATTGGATTGAGTTGGAATGACAAGTGGACAAGTGCCACAAGATCAAGCATTGGATGGTCATGTCTAACTTTATTCACCTAACATTCAACCTCTTTGACCAAGCCTTGTATATAGCAAATTTCCTCTCTCTCTCCTCATCCATGACCGACCATTTCACTCCCCCATAGCTCACGACCACTCTTCTTCTTCCTTCTTCTTCTCGCTGTCGCCCGACCAATTTCTAGGTCTCCGTTCGCCGCCCACGACGCCCTCTTCCGGCCACCACCTGGACTCTGGCCGGCCATACCAATCTAGATCTAGTCTTGCCGCTCTTCGAAGTGGAAGCGAGACATTTGGACCACCGAGGAGCTCCGGCCAAGTGTTTTCCCGAGAGCCGACGGAATCTTCCAGCCCGAGGTAGGTCCGGTTGCTAACCCCTTAGGAGGCCAAAATGTTGGATTTTTGAGGTCAAATTTTATGGAGGTCTAGTAGACATGTGTATGAATATGTGGTAAAAATTTGAGAGTGATTTGAAGAAGTTTCAATGTCGAATCGGTCTTGTGAACTATGGACAGAATCTACCGGAAAACTGACTTGAGGAATCCGGCGACTTCCGAAGGGATTCCAGCGAACATTTGACCTCAAACTCATGATGAGCCTCTTAAACCCTTAGATAGACGTGTTAAGAGGTAGGATGATGATTCAATGATGAATTTAGAGTTGATTTAGGGCTGGTTGTGCCCGGTTTGCATAGAACCGAAAAGAACCGATTCGATTCTGTGCAAGGCCGACACTGTTGGGCTGATGATGGTTGGATTATGAGACTCAAATTGATGATTAAGACATGTTAAGATGATGAAGGTAAGGTTATGAAGGATTATGATTCACGAATTGAGGAAATGGGGCAAAGAAAATTGACTAGTTGATTGAAATTCCTAGGTTGCGCGGTCAGGTTTGTCTTGGACCTTGGAACCGAGATTGTGAGGACCCAAGAAGTGAAATTTGGTGTTATCAAACGCAAGTTAAGGGAATTCCTAACCTTATGCTAGGAAGATTGGACTCGGTTGGGCGAGTCGAGAGATAAATTGATTGATTCGTGAGAGTATCCAAAGGGATAATTCTTGATATGTTATAAGATTGTAAAGGGGTTTATGTGTGCCCTTGCTTGTGATTGAATTATCCGCCATGTCTGAATGTCACTCGATTGCCTTGCATGCCATGAGTATTCGGTTTGTATGGGAAATGAATTGAGAATCAGGGCATGAGCATGACATGGCGAGACCCTCAGGCATATGAGACGCGGGGTGATGTGATGGATACCCTGAGGCGGTGAGGCGCGGGGTAGAGATTGTGTAGCGCCCTGATGCGATCTAATCGCGAGGTTGAATTGGCCATGGTCCTGATGCGATCTAATTGCGGGACGGAGATATGAGGTGTCGGCACTAGCCTGGAGAATCATTGAAACCTGATGCGTTTACGCGGGTTGTCAATGACGGTCTGATGCATTTACGTGGACCGAGCCTGATGCGATCTAATCGCAGGCATGAGAATGAGGCAGGAAGGAAAGGATGGTTGTGGTGAGGTGGCAGGATGAGTCATGCATGAACCTCTGAGTGTGTTATGATACCATATTTGCATGCCTGTCACCTGTGTGTGGTTATCTATATTTGAATTTACTGAGATGTTTATGAGTTTGAATTATTGGGGTATGCGACTGCTTGAGTGGACGGTTGACCTAACCTAGGGTTAGGACCCACCTTACTGAGATGTGAATCTCACCTCATTGTGGGCAACATTTTTGAGGTCCCTGATGAAGGAAACCGGATTTGCCATGGATTGGCACAGAGACGAGGTCACTAGAGGAAAAATGAAGGCTACTCTTTTGTGACCTTAGAATTGAATAGTAGATAACTTGAGGATTTAGATTTGTAAATAAGAAAAATATATTTGACCTTTATTAAAGGTGTGCCCTTGTGTCCTAAGTCATCGGGTGTTGCTTTATTTGTAAATTGGAGTTGGCATCGCTTCCGCATGCATGTTTCTTTCAGCGTATAAGACATTGGCCATTGGATCCTGGAGCTTTCATGAAGGAACGGCTTGGTGTAATGCTCGCGTGGTCGCCGGATTCGGGGCGTGACATCCCTGTTTTATTGGTATCAAAGCAAGGTCATCTCGATCCAATGTGATTGAGACTTGGAGTGATAAGGAGCGATGACTTGTGGACAGTTAGGTAGTGAGACCTTGAGGGATAAGCATGGATTGCTGAATCTTGAGAACTATAGGTTTGAACTTGTGAGGTATCCTAATAGTCCTAGTGCCGAATTAAGAGATGATCTAGAGTGATATAGGAATAAGGCTCACAATGAAGTGAATATAAATTGAGGAGTCATGAGCCTGAATTTGAGGTTGCTAGAGAATAAATTATGAATAGAGGAGTTGAAGTGCATGATTGTAATCTTGGTTTGTCAATGACCCAACTTGGGGAGTATGAGTTATAAAGAGATAGGTAGTATTAGTGGATTCAGGCTTGAATTGCGTGATATCTTGATGGTTTAGCTATCAATTGCTATTGTCAGCCTTGGATGAAATGAGGTGAGGTGTATATAAGGTATATTGGATTAAAGGCCAGTTGTGATCGAATGCTTATGGATTCAATTTAGTTAGCGACTCCACTTGAGATGCATGGTTGAATATCGGCAATTGATCTATGAGATGTGACGACCATTGGTGGAATTAGAACTCTTAAATGGATAAGAGTTGATCTGCAGGCGATTTTGACATGACAAGTGGTGAAGACAGTCATGCTGTGCACGTGTTTGTGATTATGAAATGCAAGTCGATAAGGGTGCATGCATGAACTTATCACTATTTGGACTTAATAAACTGTTGCTTGATATGGGACAAGTTGATGGGGTACCTATAAACTGTAATGAAACATGGTATGGGACATGTGGAACGGGGCTTTTTCCGTAGATGTATGACTTGGGACAACCTGCAACAGCCAGGTCTGATGAAGGCGGGGAGTGATCGCCGGGACAGAGAGGTCCGGACAAGGAGCGACTCTTGACAGGCTTCTAAGGTGGCAAGAGGCAGGAATGACCCAAGTCATAACTTGAAAGGGGAAGTCTAGGTATCAGGTTGAGTCCAATTGTGGATAAGAGATGTATGGCACGGGATTGATCCTCATCAAGGATGATCGAAAGTGGCATGACATGTGTAATGACGCCTATGAGTGGCATGGTAAAAAGCTTCGTGCTTAATAGTGGATGCCCTTATAAAAAAGAAAAGTGATGTTTTGATGGGCCTGTTAGGCGTGTTCTATGACTGGCACCATGTGATTAGTTTGGCTAAGGTCTAACTGAGAGATTAGACAACCTGTGGGGTTTATACCCGTTGAACTGAGGCATGCTGAAAATGAGATAGTCTGTTGTGATTATGCTAGGGTGGCGGATGCCTCTAGGCTGAAAGTATGAGCTATTGACTCGGAGAATTGCTGCCTTGAGTGCTTGTTTGATAGTTGCCTAGTTGAGGCTAGTCTAGTAATGGTTGTTAGTGGAGAAGTTGCATCGTTAAGGCCGGCTTGATGAATGATTGCGGATTAAGGATGATTTGAGATCCTTGAATATTTGACAATTAGTTGAGAATTTCCTATGTGTCATTAGAGAGTTGTTTGGGAACCACTGATGGTTGATAGTGATGAATGATGAGATGAGCAGCCTGAGAGTCCTGGAGGGAATCATAGTGGTTCAAGTAGCATGAAAACTTAATGAGGTTGAACGATCAAGGTGTGGTCATAGAAGAGCATTGGGCTCGAGTATACGTGGTATGGAAGATCCGAGGACTGATATGGATCATGAGAATTGAGTAAAGATGGGCGATTGGAGTATGAGTACTAAAAGAGAATATGGCTCGATCTGTTAATCGTGTGAGACCTAAGAACTGAATGGGTCGTAGGAACTTTAAATGGAAATGAGGAAATTTGTTGGTTAAGCAAGCTCGAGGAGGAGCTGCCTTGATTCTCTAAGTCACCGTGGTGATAAATGCTTGTGCTGACGAGTTAAGTCATAGAAGTCACGAGAAAGATGACTCTGAGTTATTTCATTCACGAGAACAGCGAATGTGTGGGAAGAACCATGAGAGTTTTGAAAAACTTGTGAAGCTGTGAATAAAAATGAGATTGACTGAGTTTGATGGAAGGATGAAAGTTGAAATTGCCTCCTCTGGATTGAGGATCGTGATAAGAAGACCTTGGAGGTTTTGGATACACTGAAGAAAGAAAATGACCCTGGCAGTACTACCCCCAAGAGGCTATTGATAATTAGTGAAAGGTCACTAGGGGAAGGGTTTCCTCGAAGGCATGAGATCTGCCTAGACGACCTCTATTAAGTTATTCAACGGAAAATATCCTTCTGAGATTGCTCGAAAGCAAAGGTTGTAGGGATCCTGATAGTTTTGTAAGGATCAAAGGATGATTGAACAATGTGAGACAGAGTTCTCAAGGTTCCCTAAGTATATTAAAAGTTCCTTGAATAAGATAAGTAAATCCCTGAGTGGATTGGAACTTGAAAACCTCATGGCTGGTTGTATTCCTGATTTTGAGAAATAGTGATGGGACTCAGCAGAAGAGGAGAATGATCAAAAGACTTATGAATAAGAGAACTCCTGCTCATGGATTACGAGCAAAGAGATGTTCATTATGAATATGGAACGTGCCTATGGGAAATGACTGATTACCTGGGCATAAGACACATGGTGGAAAATGGGTAGTCCGTCTTTTCTGTTATGGAAGGGTTCGAGGAAGAATCGGCATGCTAGTTTGCCTAGAATTAATGATTTTCTAGGATCGGTTGGTTGAATTGGAACCATGAGAAATGAAGTCATGAGTCGCTATTCCCTAAAGAATAGGGCATTGTTCTTAAAGGGCGATTGGACCATGAAATGGTCGTTGACAAAAAGAAAAGTGAACGGACTTGATAGTCCAGACTGGTTGTGATTCTAGTAAATGATTTAGTAAATGAAAAAAGCGCTTAGATAATACTTGCAAAGTGATTTGAGGTAATCGAATTGAGCATTCGACAAGTGAACTGGTGGAGACCCAGGGACGAACGAATATCGTCACTTAAGGTGACTGAGTTATGGGAAAGAGAATGTGAAAGCATGGTGGCATTTGAATCCTGGAGTAAAGGTATCGCCGTAGGCGCAGACTCCAAGGTTGCCGTCCTATGGAATGGGAAGGACGAGGTGAATTTGAAGCGAGGAAATGCCACGGAGTTGTATAGTTTCTTCCGTAGGGTAAGAGACCCTATTGTAAGAGGAGGAAAAACTTAAAATTGTCTTAGTATTATGATTGAGCGTCAAACCGAGAAAGAGGACGCAGAACTTGAATGACTCCTGAAAGTGAAATCCGAGAGACATCTTGTAGACAATGTCGAATTCCAAGATGATGTTGATGTTCAGTGGAACGAATGAAATTGGGATAAGGTCGCCTTAGTGAGTTATGGAACTCAGAGGCTAAAGCACTAATGCTTCTCGAGAGAAGAGAGACAAGAATAATTAAAATGTTGTGCGGTCCTAGAGGAGACCCGTGACGACAGAGAGCTAAGGTCTGAGCTCTCAAGTGAAAAGTGCGAGGAACAGTTAGGAAGATTCGACACCTGGTAGAAAAAAGTTGATAATCGCCAACTAAGTACCCAAGGAATGATTGAGTTGGTCGTTATCGTCTTGAGAGATAATGGTTGAACTCATGTAAGGAGCCATGAGAAACATGAACAGCTTTTGAGAGTATCCTATGGATTCTAAGGAGATGCTTGATATATGCTGAATGTGAAGAGCACGAGCTATGGATCTGATAAGGTAGGATTTCTCGGTCGTGAAATCTTTGAGAAATGAAATCTCTGTAGAGCCTTGGAGGAGTGGAATGAGTGATAAATCAACTAGAGTCGATGTGGGATTGCTAGAAGTTGAAAGTTCTTGGAATTGACGAATGGTAATAGACGGATCGTGGAAAGATTCCCTACAAGAGCTGTTCAATTGGTAAAATGGATGAAGGATGAAACGTAGCACTAAATGGGCGACTAAACATGAAAAGAAATTTCGAGGACCTAAGTCAAGATGACGACTATTGTGACATTTTGATTTCCAGTCAATTTCAGACTCATTAATGAGAAATGAATCTAGATATGTATTTCAGTAATATCTCGCTCGAACCTAATCAATTCGAGTAAACTGATCAAAAGGGAAAGGCTAACGTGAGACATGGTACGTGGACCTACGGAATTTGGATAAGAAATGGCGCTTTGACCATAAGGATTGTCGAGGGGATATTTAGAACCACCAAGAGGCCGATCTAAGAACGATTAAGGATTGCCTTGTGAGTGTCATACGATTAGAGCACGGGCGATGCCGCTTAACCAATGCCGGCCGGCCATACCAACCAAGCCCCACGTCTTGCTGACCTCCTCGAATAAGAATCGAGTCATTTGGAGCACCGAGGAGTCCCGACCAAGGACTTTCCCGAGAGCCGACAGAATCGAGCTCAACCTGAGGTAGGTCCGATTTCTAACCCTTTTGAAGGCCGAAATGTCAGATTTTTGAGGTCAAATTTGGTGGAGATCTAGTAGACATGTTTATGAATCTGTGGTAAAAAGTTGAGAGTGATTTGAAGAAGTTTTGACCTTGAATCGGTCTTGTAAACCTTATATAGAAACTGCCGGATTCTGACTTTGGAGGAGCCGGCGACGTCCGACGAGTTTTCGGCAACCAATCGACTTCAAACTCACGGTGAGCCTTACAAACCCTTAGATAGACATGTTAAGAGGTAGGATAGTGAGTAGATGAAGGATTTGATGAAGATTTAGGGCTGGAAGTGCACAGTTTACACAGAACCAAAATGAACCGGTTCGGTTCTGTGCAAAACCGGTTCTAGTGGGAGCAAGAACAAATGGTTAAGGGACTCAAATTAATGTTTAAAACATGTTAAGATGATGGGGATTGTGCTATGGAGGATTGTGATTCATGAATGGTTGAATTGAACTTGGAAAATTGACGAATCGATTGAAATTCCTAGGTTGTGCGGTGAATTGAGCCTTGGACCCTTGGAGCCGAAAGTTGTGGGGGAATTCAAGAAGAAGTTTGTGTAATCAAATGTAAGGTAAGGGAATTCTAAACTTAGGATAGGAAGATTGAACTCAATTGGGTGAGTCGAGGTTTAGTTTGATCGATTTATGAGGATTTTCTAAGGGATAGCTCTTGATATATCCTAAGTGATTATAGGAGGGTAATGTGTGCTATTACTTGTGTTTAAATTATTCGCCATGTGTGTGTGTCACTTGATTGCCTTGCATGCCAAGAGTTCTTTGAATTGTGCCTGAATTGCACATGCCGTCTCGTATGGAAATCAATTTGAAAATCATGGCATGAGTATGACATGATGAGGTCCTGAGGCATATGAGACGCGGAGTGGGAGGTAGATACCCTGATGCGACGAGATCGCGGGGTGGAGTTGATGTTGTGTGGCTCCCTGATGCGATGAAATCGCGGGGTTGAGATGGTCACGGTCCTGATGCGAATTATTCGCGGGACGGAGATATGCGATGATGATATTGGCCTGGAGATTCATTGGAACCTGATGCGTTTACGCGGGTTATCGATGATGGTCTGATGCGTTTACGCGAACCGAGCCTGATGCGACGAGATCGCGGGCTGGATATTGAGGCTGGTAGGAAGAGGTGGTTGTGGTGAGATGGCGGAGGAGGTGTGCGTTATCATCTGAGTGTGACATGTTGTCATAGTTGCATATTTGTCTTCTGGATATTGTTGTTTTATTGATTTATGCTTGATATGCCCGTGAGTGGAATTATTGGGGTGTACGACTACCTGAGTGGACGGTCGACCAAACCTAGGGTTAGGACTCTTTTACTGAGATGAGTATCTCACCCCGTTGGGGACCCTTATTTTTACAGATCCTAAATCTTATATATGTGGCCCATACGTTTTGGGGATCCCAAGAAGATGACGGCGTATTTTGACGAGTTTCCAGATTGGCAGGGGAACATCTATGTGAGGAAATGTACGGTTGTATGGGTTGACGAGGGTAGCCCTGATTGGAAGCCTCATAGGTTCGAGGCATGGTTTAAGAGAGTTAGGGATGAGCAGATTGGGCCGCTGAAGCCCCACGAGTTACCCTAGGGAGTTATCCTTGATTGGTGCTAGACTACTAAGGAGCAGGAGCTGCCCGTAGTTGGTTCTAGGATCGGGCCGGAGAAGACCCCGATGCTAGACTTCACTATGGTGGAGGACGAGGTGATTGTAGTGGTGGCTACCGAGGAGGATCTCGTAGAGCCATCGCACGAGGCGACCATGGAGGATTCTATCGATGTTCCATCAAAGACCTACTCCGAGTATGAGCCGACGGAGGATGCCGAGGACACCGAGCATTCCAGTAGTTCATCTTAGGAGTCTTAGGTCATTGGCCTGAGTTTTGATGGTGACCCCGACCATTGCTATGTTGGACGTTTATGATGGTCATACCTTTTGATATGCTTACCCTGCCGCCCTTGCCTAGCGGATTGTAGTAGTCAGAGTTTGTATGAACAATGCTTTATGATATATGACAGTTATCATGCTATCCAGGTCCCACTTAATTTATATTTTGTACGGGGATTAATTAAGTGTCGCTTCTACATGCTTATGTTTATATATTATCTCTCGACTTGTTCGTGGATCTTGGGACCATGAGAGATGTATTGTTTGCTTGCAGGGATGTTCGCGCGCTCATCGGGTTCGGGGCGTGACATCCCCGTACGATTTGGTATCAGAGCAAGGTCAGCTCGATCCAAAGTTGGTTGAGGACTTGAGTAATAAGGGGGATTAAGTGGGACAAGGACGGATAGCGAGACCTTAGGAGGTTGGTTAAAATAAGGCATAAGGTGTATAGTGTGCGACCTGGTACTTAGGATTAGTATTTGATCTTGGCAGGATTGTGCAAATACATGAGGATCAAGTTCCCTGCTTAGGATTGAAGGTCATTTCTGGACCTTAGTTTGTTTGAGGAACGAAAGCGATTGGTTTTAGTGAACCACTGAAGTGAATGGAATGAGAAATGGCTATGGGCTATTTATTGAAATGTTTCTAGAGTTTATGGTATAGAGTACCGTTGGGTTGTAATTGTTTCTGTTAAGGATTAATTAGTAGCTCTGGATTTGAATGATTGAGTAAGTTACTAACTCCTCGCTGAACTTGTGGTGGATTTGGTTCAGTAGAAAGAGACAAAGATGAGTAACCCATCTAGAAGGGTTGGAAGGCCAAGAGGTGGAGCCTCTAGCTCGAGACCGCCTATCGCTGAAGATCCAAGAATGGATGGCGTGTTGTGGGCACTGGAAAGAATTGTCATGATCGATTGGCAGGCCCAGGATCGAGATGCTTCTATCGCCCAAGCAGTAGGAGCTGCCATAGTAGCCGTCAATGCCAACCATGGCAACAATGGTGAAAGTGAAAGTCAGGGTGAACAAAACCAAAGTAATGAAGCTGTAAACACCCAAGAGGAAATTGTCGTGGCCAGACAGATGGGCCAATCAGTGGAGCAGTTCATAAAGCTGAAGCCGACACAGTTTGACGGGATTGGAGATCCCGAGCTAGCGCCTTGGTGGATCGAAAAGTTAGAGAAGGCTTTTGGTGTGCTCAGATGCACCGATGAAGAGAAGGTGTTGCTAGCGGTGTACCAGCTGGAGGGTACGGCGAATGACTGGTGGGCTGCCACCAAGAATGGCTTTTTCCTTGAAGGAACGGCCATGAACTGGGATGTTTTCAAGATGGCGTTCAACGACAAGTACTTTTCTGAGACGGCCAGGGAAAGGAAACAGGTGGAGTTCCTGCAGTTATGCCAGAACCAGATGACAATAGATCAGTACGAGGCCGAATTCGCGAGGCTTTCGAGGTATGCGCCTCGATCTGTGGAGGACCCTCTGGAGAAAGCAAGAAGGTTTAGAGATGGTTTGAGGCCCGAGCTCCGCAGTCAGATGATCGCTCTGAATTTGAGGACCTACAAGGAGATCTACGAGCGGGGCCAAATGATAGAGCGAGACTCGAAAGAAAGAAACACCGCAACTAGACCATGATTCCCATCATTCAGAGATAATCGCCAGATGGGTAAGAGGCCGATGGCGGGTAATAGGCGCTTTGTGCCTCCAGTGCGGAAGAATATTGTGAAACCGCTGAATCCTGCGAACTAGAACTGCTGCCTTTATGGCAGGAGGCATGGCAATGGGCCATGCCCGGTAAGGACGAGAGCTTGTTTCAAGTGCGGTCAACTGGGCCATCAGATGAGGGTGTGTCCAAACCAAGCTCCGGCAAGTCGACCACAAGAATAAAGGTCGCAAGCTGGACCGTCGACTGCCATGCCTCAGATTAAACAGAACCGACCACCGGCCTAGGGCAGAGTGTATGCAGTAACCCGCAGAGATGCAGAGGAAGCACCGAGAGTGGTCACAGGTACGGTCTACTTGTGCAACCAAGCTGCATATGCATTGTTTGACCTTGGTGCCACACATTCTTTTGTGTCTGCATAATTTGCTGAATTAGTGAGTATGAAATTGGAACCGTTGAGTATAATTCTGCATGTTGCCACTCCCTTAAAGGATAACATAATGGTTTCAATGGGTTGTGCTGGTTGTGAGATTATGATTGGGCGAAGTAAAGAGAGTATCGACCTAGCTGTATTACCCATGTTTGATTTTGATGTAATAATAGGAATGGATTGGTTGGATAAGCAGGGGGCAGTAGTAGACTGTGGTAGTAGGATAATTCGATTTTATCCGAGAGACCGTCCTAGCTTTGAATTGGTGGGAAGTCGAGGAGGAATCTCAATTCCCTTAGTCTCATCTTTAGAAGTAACTAAGTTGATGACCGAAGGGTGTTAGGCATGCTTAGTGGTGGTAATGGACACGACTACTGAAAAGCCAAAGTTAGAGAATATCTCGGTAATATGCGAATTTCCTGATGTGTTTCCCCAAGAGTTGCCAGGGTTGCCACCGGAACGGGAAATAGAATTTGCGATTGAGTTAGCCCCTAGAACGGAGCCGATTTCAAAAGCACCTTACTGGATGTCCTTGTCAGAACTGAAAGAGTTAAAGGTGCAGATGCAGGAACTACTAGATAAAGGATTTATTCGACCAAGTGCTTCACCGTGGGGAGCGCCAGTGCTGTTTGTGAGGAAGAAGGATGGGTCTTTGCGTTTATGCATCGACTATCGGTAGCTGAACCAAGTGACAGTGAAGAACAAATACCTGCTACCGAGAATTGATGATCTGTTTGATCATTTGCAAGGAGCGACGATATTTTCAAAGATTGACTTGAGGACTGGATATCATCAACTGAGGATTAAGAAGGAAGACATACCTAAGACTGTTTTCAGGACGAGGTGTGGTCATTATGAGTTTACGGTGATGCCATTTGGATTGGCTAACGCTCCAGTTGCTTTTATGGACCTGATGCATCGAGTATTTAAGGACTTTCTGGACAGATTGGTCATAGTCTTCATTGACGACATCTTGATTTACTCGAGGAACGAAGCAGAACATGAGGAGCATTTGAGAATTGTACTGCAGACCTTGAGGGAGCATTCGCTATACGCAAAGTTGAGTAAATGCGAATTTTAACTAAACATGGTAGCATTTCTGGATCATGTGGTGTTTGGTAAAGGGATTGCAGTGGATCCTGTAAAGATCGAAGCGGTAACTAGTTGGTCGAGGCCTACTATGGCCACGGAGGTCAGAAGTTTCTTGGGACTAGTAGGATACTATAGACGTTTTGTGGAGAAATTCTCATCCATAGCCATCCCATTGACGCGGTTGATGAAAAAGGAAACGAAGTTTGAGTGGACTGATAAATGTGAGCAGAGTTTCCAAGAACTTAAGCATAGATTGACGACCGCACCAGTGCTGACCATTCCGTCGGGACCAGGAGGTTATGAAATATACAGCGATGCTTCACTGAAAGGATTGGGCTGCGTGTTGATGCAGCACGGGAGAGTAGTAGTCTACGCATCCAAACAATTGAGGCCACACGAGATGAATTACCCAACTTATGACCTGAAGTTAGCGGCGATTGTATTTGCCCTGAAAATTTGGAGACACTACCTTTGTGGCGAGAAGTTTCAGATATATACCGACCACCAGAGCTTAAAGTACCTGTTTTCCCAAAAGGAGCTGAACATGAGGCAGCGTAGGTGGATGGAGCTGCTCAAGGACTATGATTGTGAGATATTATATCACCCTGGGAAAGCAAATAGAGTAGCAGATGCACTGAGTCGGAAGTCAAGCATCACATGTCCGCTGGTGAAAGGTTGGTCGATGATAGAAGATATGAGAGACTCCGAGTTCAAATTAGAAGTTGATCAGTTGTCCAGTTTAATAGCTACGCTGAGGGTGGAACCTGAGATCCAAGAAGGAATAAAGGCATTACATTCTACGGACCCAGAGATTTAGAAGATCCTTGAGATGGATGTAACGAAGAGAAAACCAGGATTTCAAGTGTCTGAGGGCGGAATCCTAAAGTATCGAGGGCGATTGTGCGTGCCAAAAGATGAAGGACTTAGGGAAAGGATCCTGTCAGAGGCTCATAGGAGCAATTATAGCATTCACCCTAGAAGTACAAAAATGTACCAGAGCCTGCAACAACACTATTGGTGGAACGGGATGAAGGTGGACGTAGCAAAGCATGTGACCAAGTGTTTGACGTGCCAGCAAGTGAAAGCGCAGCACTACAAGCTTGGAGGACTATTACAGCCACTGGAGATACCCAAATGGAAGTGGAAGTCTGTGACTATGGATTTTGTGATGGGACTCCCAAGAAGCCAGCGAGGTCACGACTCTATATGGGTAGTCGTGGACAGACTGACCAAGTCCACACACTTCATTCCTATGCGAAAGGACTTCGCTATGGATAAGTATGTAGAGCTGTACATGAGACAGATAGTGAAGTTGCACGAAGTACCAGTGACGATTACGTCCGATCGAGATCCTAAGTTCACAGCGAACTTTTGGAAAAGTCTGCAATAAGCCATGGGAACTCAATTGCAGTTTAGTATAGCCTACCATCCACAGATGGACGGACAGTCGGAAAGGACGATATAGACGCTTGAGGATATGCAGCGAGCATGTGTCATTGATTTTAAAGGCGGATGGGAAGATTAGCTACATCTGGTGGATTTCACTTATAATAACAGCTACCAGCAGAGTATCCAGATGGCACCATTTGAGGCACTTTATGGACTAGCCTGCAGAACCCCGATTTGTTGGGATGAGGTTGGAGAAAGGAGTATCATAGGCCAAGAATTAGTAGAGCAATCGGTGGAAGCAGTGAAGATAATTCCGGATAGACTGAAGATGGCACAGAGTCGTCAGAAGAGTTACGCAGATATGCGGTGCAAGCCCTTGGAATTTCAAGTGGGCGATCACGTCTTCCTCAAGGTGTCACCAATGAGAAGATTATCATGGTTTGCAAAGAAAGGGAAGCTGAGCCCAAGATATGTAGGCCCATTCGAGATATTGGAGCAGATTGGAACCTTAGCCTACAGGCTTGCCCTGCCGCCTAATCTATCCCAGGTCCACAATGTATTCCATGTGCCGATGCTGCAAAAGTATGAACCGGATCCGACACATGTTTTGGTTAATGAAGTCATAGAAGTGGACGACAGAGTGTCTTATGTGGAGAAGCCGATAAGGATCGAAGATCGGAAAGAGCAAATTCTCAGGAATAAGAAGATTCCACTAGTCAAGGTAGTATGGGAGCACCATGGAACTGAAGGTGCCACATGGGAAAATGAAGAGACGATGAGGCGACATCACCCCCATTTATTTGAGTAATTAAGTGTAATGTAAATTTCGAGGATGAAATTTTTGTAAGGGGGAAGAGTTGCGACATTCTGATTTTCAGTCAATTTCAGACTCATTAATGAGAAACGAACCTAGAGATGTATTTCAGTAATATCTCGCTCGAATTTGATCAATTCGAGTAGACTGACCAAAAGGAAAAGGCTAGCGTGAGACATGGTACGTGGACCTACAGAATTTAGATAAGAAATGACGCTTTGACCATAAGGATTGTCGAGGGGATATTTAGAACCACCAAGAGGCCGATCTAAGAACGATTAAGGATTGCCTTGCGAGTGTCATAGGATTAGAGCGCGGGTGATGTCGCTTAACTAACATATGATTTGCAAAAATTTCCTAAATTGGACAGTGACGATCGAGACCAAAGGAACTAGTAATAAACCCTCACAATTACATGACAACCAAAGCCACCACGAATTGACAAGCCTTAAATGTGATGAGAATCACAGGATCAATACGCGTAAAGTCTGCAAAAGCCACCTGTCGTTTCGAGATAGGCTGGAACCACGTCTGATAGAGGAAACTATCAGAAACGAGTCTTGAAAGATTTGAAATGGAAAATCAACAATTCCAACGTTATTCGGATTGGCCGTCACCCAATCGAAGAATTTTGGAACGAGAAAAACGATGTTCTGAACGTCAAGGGTAAAATTACCCTTTTGCCCCTCAAGCTTAAGCCTTGCCCATGCAATTGAAGAAGGACATTTTGGACATTAAACCCTCCTCAAGGCTGCCAAAAATTTGAAGGATTATTGGCCATTGGATCACCTTAGAAAGACAAAAGGACAAGTGTCACAAGATCAAACAAGTGTGGTCATGTCCAACTTTTTCAAACCTACCATTCAAAGCATTGACCAAGAGCTTGTATATAGTCTTCTCACTCTCTCTCCTCACTCATTTGGCCAACCACCACCCCAATAACTCACGCCAATTCCATCTTCTTCTTCCTCTTCACTCTGTCACCGACGACCAGTTCTGATCTCTCTGTTCGGCGCCCACGACGCCACTTTCAGGCCACCGCCTGACCGTCGGCCGACCACACCAACCAACCCCACGTCTTGCCAACCTCCTCGAATAAGAATTGAGCCATTTGGAGCACCAAGGAGTCCCGACCAAGGACTTTCCCGAGAGCCGATAGAATTGAGCTCAACCTGAAATAGGTCCGGTTTCTAACCCTTTTGAAGACCGAAATGTTGGATTATTGAGGCCAAATTTGGTGAAAATCTAGTAGACATGTTTATGAATCTATGGTAAAAAGTTGAGAGTGATTTGAAGAAGTTTTGATCTCGAATCGATCTTGCAAACCTTGCACAGAAACTGCCGGATTCTGACTTTGGAGGAACCGGTGACGTCTAACGAGTTTTCGGCAACCTCTAACGAGTTTTCGGCAACCAATCGACTTCAAATTCACGGTGAGCCTCACAAACCCTTAGATAGACATGTTAAGAGATAGGATAGTGAGTAGATGAAGGATTTGATGAAGATTTAGGGCTGGAAGTGCACGGTTTGCATAGAATCGAAATGAACCGGTTCGGTTCTGGTGGGAGCAAGAATAGATGGTTATGGGACTTAAATTGATGTTTAAACCATGTTAAGATGATGGGGATTGTGCTATGGAGGATTGTGATTCATGAATGGTTGAATTGGACTTGGAAAATTGACGAATCGGTTGAAATTCTTAGGTTGCGCGGTGAATTGAGCCTTGGACCCTTGGAGCAGAAAGTTGTAGGGGAATTCAAGAAGAAGTTTGTGTAATCAAATGCAAAGTAAGGGAATTCTAAACTTAGGATAGAGAGATTGGACTCAATTGGGAGAGTCGAGGTTTAGTTTGATCGATTTTTGAGGATTTTCTAAGGGATAGCTCTTGATATATCCTAAGTGATTATAGGAGGGTTTTGTGTGCTATTGTTTGTGTTTAAATCATTCGCCATGTGTATGTGTCACTTGATTGCCTTGCATGCCATGAGTTCTTTGAATTGTGCCTGAATTGCATATGTCGTCTCGTATGGAAATCAATTTGAAAATCATGGCATGAGCATGACATAGCGAGGCCTTGAGGCGTATGAGACGCGGGGCGGGAGGTGGATACCCTGATGCGACGAGATCGCGAGGTGGAGTTGATGTTGTGTGGCGCCCTGATGTGATGAAATCGCGGGGTTGAGATGGCCACGGTCCTGATGCGAATTATTCGCGGAACGGAGATATGCGATGATGATATTGGCCTGGAGATTCATCGGAACCTGATGCGTTTACGCGGGTTGCTGATGACGGTCTGATGCGTTTACGTGGATCGAGCTTGATGCGACAAGATCGCGGGCTGGAGATTGAGACAGGTAGGAAGATGTGGTTATGGTGAGATGGTGGAAGAGGTGTGTATTATCATCTGAGTGTAACATGTTGTCATAGTTGCATGCCTGTCTTCTGTATGTTGTTGTTTTATTGATTTATGCTTGATATGCCTGTGAGTGGAATTACTGGGGTGTACGACTACCTGAGTGGATGGTCGACCTAACCTAGGGTTAGGACTCTTTTACTGAGACGAGTATCTCACCCCGTTGGAGACCCTTATTTTTACAGATCCTAGACCTTAGATATGTGGCCCATATGTTTTGTGTATCCCAAGGAGATGACGGCGTATTTTGACGAGTTTCCAGATAGGCAGGGGAATATCTATGTGAGGAAATGTACGGTTGTGTGGGTTGACGAGGGTAACCCTGATTGAAAGCCTCATAGGTTCAAGGCATGGTTTAAAAGAGTTGGGGATGAGCAGATTGGGCCGCTGAAGCCCCACGAGGTACCCCAGGGAGTTATCCCTGATTGGTGCCATACTATCAAGGAGCAGGAGCTGCTAGAGGGGGTCCGTAGTTGGTTCTAGGAATGGGTCGGAGAAGACCTCGACGCTGGACTTCACTGTGGAGGAGGACAAGGTGATTGCAGTGGAGGCTACCGAGGAGGATCTCGTAGAGCCATCGCACGAGGCGACCATGGAAGATTATATCGAGGTTCCATCAGAGACCTTCTCCGAGTCTGAGCCAACGGAGGATGCCGAGAACACCGAGGATTCCAGCAATTCGTCTTAGGAGTCTTAGTTCGTTGGTCTGAGTTTTGATGACGACCCCGACCATTGCTATGTTGGATGTTTATGATGGTCATACCTTTTGATGTGCTTACCCTGCCGTCCTTGCCTAGCGGATTGTAGTAGTCAGAGTTTGTATGAACAGTGCGTTATGATATATGACAGTTATCATGCTATCCAGGTCCCACTTAACTTATTTTTTGTACGGGGATTATTTAAGTATCGCTTCCGCATGCTTATGTTTATATATTATCTCTCGACTTGTTCGTGGATCTTGGGACCACGAGAGATGTGTTGTTTGCTTGCAGGGATGTTCGCGCGCTTGTTGGGTTCGAGGCGTGACAACTATGCTGATAAGGACGTTCCTGTTTAGAATCAGAAGGGGTCGAGAGAACCATAATGACGTGATGCAGGGAAGAAACTTGAGGCGTGGCATGACTAATGAAAGCCAACTGTGCGAATGCGCTACGATAATAAGAACACAGGAGTAGGAACGCCTAGTGCATGATTGGAGTGGGCTTGCGAATATCCTCGCGACAAAATTGGGGTAACAATGTCTAGGTAGAATAAGATTTGGAGTCTATACCTACCGCAAGAAAATAAGGTTGTAGTTTCTAGTGAGGAATCGAACAAGAGGCAACACTGATGTATGAAGCTCCTCGTGGGTATCAGAGCGTTGCCTGTATTAAGAAAAATCTTGAAATTATGCGAACTACAAGAGGTTGAGTGCATTGACTGCCTAAAGAGGATTAATGGAAAGTTATGTGGAACGAAGGGATTGGCCAAGTGTTATTACGACAATACCCCTATCGCTGAGGAAGGGTGAATTATTTAGCGGATGCTTATCATTGAGAATTGAGTGGTGCGTAATTGGCAATGGAGAGGCAGATCTTCCCTCGAGCAATAAGAGATTCAACCTCTAAATTGAAAGTTTGTCCAATGACTAATTGACGACCACTGGAAACTCCTAGCCTGAAGGCCAGAGGGGAATTGAGGTATTCCCATGATCGAACATCGATACTTGAAGGATATTAAGGATGGATGGAACCCTCGAGACCCTAGGGACGGAAGTGCGAGTCCAGTATTGAGGGAAACTTAAAGAGATGACCTCATCGAAATTCGAGGAGGGGATTATGGTGTTCCTGGAGATGGCACAAGGATGTGCCTAGGTACACATATATATGCTATCGGTGATAAGGGTTGAAAGTTAAAATTTATCTATCATATAGTCGAGTACTAGACATGTCGATAAAAGGGAAGGACATGACGACGAAAGTTGAAGGACCACTTTGATCAAAGGGAATTTTCGGATGGAATCGAGAATGAATTACTACGGAAGTAATCATGTAAATTGTTAAGGAGTCAAGAGGGCCATAATTTGATTTGGTTAATGGAGGGCAAGTTGATAAAGCCCTCGAATCTCTGTCGGTATGAAAGAAAATTTGAAAGGAATGATATACCGAATGGTATGGACAAATGTCACGAATACCAAAAGGGAATGGAGATAAGCTAATTGGATTGAGGACAGAAGGAGACGAGTCCCCGGGGAAAGATGGTTTTGGGCTGGAAAGGACGAGCAAGATCACCAAGTCATAAAAAGGAATTATTCGGAAGAACGAGGATGTGATGAGACGCCAATACCCCAGAGTACTAGATGGTTAGAAGGTTGTAAATTTCGAGAATGAAATTTCCGTAAGAGGGGAAGAGTTGTGACGTTCTGATTTGCCAGTCATTTTTAGACTATTAATCAGAAACGAATCTTGAAAAATTTGAAATAGGAAATCAAGAATTTCAACATTATTCGGATTAGCCGTCGCTCTATCAAAGAGTTTTGGAGAGAGAAAAACGACGTTCTGAACGTCGGGGGTAAAATTACCCTTTTGCCCCTCAAACTCAAAGCCTTACCCATGCATTTGAAGAAGGGCAATTTGGTCATTAATCCCACCCTAAGACCACAGAAAATTTGAAGGATTATTGGCCATTGGATTGAGTTGGAATGACAAGTGGGCAAGTGTCACAAGATCAAGCATTGGATGGTCATGTCTAATTTTATTAACCTAACATTCAACCTCTTTGACCAAACCTTGTATATAGAAAATTTCCTCTCTCTCTCCTCATCCATGGCTGGCCATTTCACTCCTCCACAGCTCACGACCACTCTTCTTCTTTCTTCTTCTTCTCGTTGTCGCTCGACCAGTTTCTGGGTCTCCATTTGCCACCCACGACGCCCTCTTCTGGCCACCACCTGGACTCCAACCGGCCATATCAACCTAGATCTACGTCTTGGCGACCTCCTCGAAGTGGAAGCGAGGCATTTGGACCATCGAGGAGCTCCGACCAAGTGTTTTCCCGAGAGCCGACGGAATCTGCTCCAGCCGGAGGTAGGTCCGGTTTCTAACCCCTTAGGAGGCCGAAATGTTGAATTTTTTAGGTAAAATTTTATGGAGGTCTAGTAGACATGTATATGAATCTGTGGTAAAAATTTGAGAGTGATTTGAAGAAGTTTTGACCTCGAATCGGTCTTGTGAACTATGGACAGAATATGCTGAAAAACTGACTTGAGGAATCCAGCGACTTCCGAAGGGATTCCGGCGACCATTCGACCTCAAACTCACGGTAAGCCTCTTAGACCCTTAGATAGACGTGTTAAGAGGTAGGATGATGATTGAATGATAGATTTAGAGTTGATTTAGGGCTGGTTATACCCGGTTTACACAGAATCGAGAAGAACCGGTTCGGTTTTGTGCAAGACCGTGGCTGTTGGGCTCATGATGGTTGGATTATGAGACTCAAATTGATGATTAAGACATGTTAAGATGATGAGGATTAGGTTATGAAGGATTATGGTTCACGGATTGAGGAATTGGGGTAAAGAAAATTGACTAATTGATTGAAATTCCTTGGTTGCGCGGTGAGGTTTGTCTTGGACCTTGGAACCAAGATTGTGAGGACCCAAGAATTGAATTTTGGTGTTATCAAACGCGAGGTAAGGGAATTCCTAACCTTATGCTAGGAAGATTGGACTCGATTGGGCGAGTCGAGAGATAAATTGATTGATTCGTAAGAGTGTCCAAAGGGATAATTGTAAAGGGGTTTATGTGTGCCCTTGCTTGTGCTTGAATTATCCGCCATGTCTGAATGTCACTCGATTGCCTTGCATGTCATGAGTATTCGGTTTGTGCTTGAGTTACACTCGTTTGTATGCGAAATGAATTGAGAATCAAGGCATGAGCATGACATTGCTAGACCCTGAGGCGTGTGAGACGCGTGGTGATGT
Organism: Rhodomyrtus tomentosa; assembly: GCA_028455895.1. NCBI lineage: Eukaryota > Viridiplantae > Streptophyta > Magnoliopsida > Myrtales > Myrtaceae > Rhodomyrtus > Rhodomyrtus tomentosa. Next base: position 23,435,681 of record JAPCWY010000003.1, on the reverse strand, counting down.
GATGGATACCCTGAGGCGCTGAGACGCGGGGTAGAGGTTGTGTGGCGCTTTGATGCGATCTAATCGCGGGGTTGAGTTGGTCACGGTCCTGATGCGATCTAATCGCAGGACGAAGATATGAGGTGTCGGCACTAGCCTGGAGAATCATTGAAAGCTGATTCGTTTACGCGGGTTGTCAATGATTGTCTGATGCGTTTATGCGGACCGAGTCTGATGCGATCTAATCACGGGCATGAGAAGAGCCTAATGTGATCTAATCGCGGGCATGAGAATGAGGCAGGAAGGAAAGGATGGTTGTGGTGAGGTGGCGGGATGAATCGTGCATGAACCTCTGAGTGTGTTATGATATTATATTTGCATGCCTGTCTCCTGTGTGTGGTTATCTATATTTGAATTTACTAAGATGTCTATGAGTTTGAATTATTGGGGTATACGACTGCCTGAGTGGACGGTCGGTCTAACCTAGGGTTAGGACCCACCTTACTAAGATGTGAATCTCACCCCGTTGTGGGCAACATTTTTCAGGTCCCTGATGAAGGAAATCGGGTTTGCCACGGATTGGCACAGAGACGAGGTCACTAGAGGAAAAATGAAGACTTCTCTTTTGTGACCTTAGAATTGAATAGTAGATATCTTGAGGATTTAGATTTGTAAATAAGAAAAGTATATTTGACCTTTAGTAAAGGTGTGCCCTTGTGTCCTAAGTCATCGGGTGTTGCTTTATTTGTAAATTGAAGTTGGTATCGCTTCCACATGCATGTTTCTTTCAGCGTATAAGACATTGGCCGTTGGATCCTAGAGCTTTCATGCAGGAACGGCTTAGTGGGATATTCGCGTGCTCGTCGGATTCGGGGCGTGACAGTGTCTCATATTCAATTCTTTCTGCGACAATAGATTCTTCAAACTTCGATGGTCTGTATAAATCTGATTTCTTTCACCACACAAATAGTGTCTTTAGATCTTTAGAACGAAGATGATGGCAGCTAACTCCAAATCATGCATCGGATAATTCATCTCATGTGATCTCAATTGTCGTGAGGCATAAGCAACCACTTTTCCATGTTACATCAACACGCACCCCAATCCTTTTGGCAAAACATCGCTATATATCTCATAACCTTCAGGTCCAAAAGGAATAGTCAATACTGGTGCGGTGGTCAATCGGTATTTAAGTTCTTGGAAACTGCTTTCACACTTATTAGTCCATTCGAACTTCACATCCTTTTTCGTTAGCCTCATCAATGGAGTAGCTATAGACGAAAACTTCTCCACAAATCGTCTATAATAACCTGCTAATCCCAGAAAACTTCTAATCTCAGTAATTGTCATAGGTCTAGGCCATTTCATCACTGCCTCAATATTTGAAGGATCTACTGAGATTCCTTCTCCAGAAATCACATGACCAAGGAAAGCCACTATACTCAACCAAAATTCGCATTTACTAAACTTGGCGTAAAGCGAATGCTCCCTCGAAGTCTATAGAACTACCCTCAGATGTTCTTCATGTTCTTCATTACTCTTTGAGTAAATCAACATGTCGTCTATAAAAACAATAACAAACCGATCCAAGTACTCCTTAAACACTTGATGCCTCAAATCCATGAATGCAGCAGGGGCATTGGTCAAACCAAAAGGCATAACTGTAAACTCGTAATTCCCATATCTCGTTCTGAAAGCAGTCTTTGGTATATCCTCCTTCTTAATCCTCAGCTGGTGATAACCAGTCCTCAAGTTTATCTTAGAAAACACAGCCGCTCCTTGCAACTGATCAAACAAATCATCTATCTTCGGCAAGGGATACTTGTTCTTGTTGGTCACTTGATTCAATTGTTTGTAATCTATACACAATCGCAAGGATCCATCCTTCTTTCTTGCAAATAGCACCAGCGCTCCCCATGGCGACGCGCTCGGTCTAATGAATCCCTTATCCAGTAGTCCCTGCATCTGTACTTTTAATTCTTTCAGCTCAAACAACGACATCCTATACGGTGCCTTTGAGATTGGCTCCGTTACAGGTGTCAACTCAATTACAAACTCAATTTTTCTCTCAGGTGGTAATCCTGGCAGTTCCTTAGGAAAGACATCAGGAAACTCACGTATCACGGCTATACTATCTAGCTTCGGCTCCTCCGCTGTTTTATCTACCACAACAGTCAAATAAGCTTGACATACTTCGCTCAACAACTTGGTCATCTCAAGCGACGAAACCAAAGGAATTGAGGTTCCTCCCCGACTTCCTGCAAATTCAAAACTAGGGTGACCTTCTGGGTAAAACCGAATTACCCTATTACCACAATCCACTATAGCCCTTTGTTTTACCAACCAATCCATGCCGATAATCACATCAAAATCATGCATTGACAACACAGCCAATTTTATCTTTTTTCGCTATTACCAATCACTATTTTACAATTCGCACAACCAAGCGAAACTAGCACATTATCTTTCAATGGCGTAGCAACATGCAGTAGCACATTCAACGGTTTCAACTATATTCCCACTAGATCAACAAACTGAGCAGATATAAAGGAATGTGAAGCACCAGGATCAAACAAGGCAAGGTGGCTTGGTCACACAAATAAATCGTACCTATGACCACACCAGATGCTTCCTCCGCCTCTCTACGTGCCACAACATACACTCTCCCCTAGGCTGGTTGTCGATTCTGCTCATTCTATAGGATCACAACTAATGATCCTACTTGTGGTCGCTGTCCTTGTGCTCTGCCTACTGGAGCTTGGCGTGGACAATTTTTCGCCTGGTGACTTAGCTGAACACATCTATAACATGCTCCTGACTACCTTGGGCAAGGTCCACTTCCATGCCTTCGCCCACAGATACGACAATTTCAGTTGAACTAGTTCGTCGGCTTGCCAATATTCCTGCGAATTGGAGGAACAAATTGTCGATTGCTCACCATCGGTTTTTTTTTCCAACTGCCGATCATCTCTCAGAGGAATAAATCATGATCTAGAAGCAACGCCTCTTTCCCTAATATCCCTTTCAATCAATTGTCTCCTCTCATAAATCTCTCTATACGTTCTCAAATTCAAAGTTATGATTCTACTGCGAATCTCAAGTCTCAGACCATCTCGAAACCTTTGCGCTTTCTCAAGTGGATCCTCAACTGACCTTGGTGCATACCTCGACAATCTCGCAAACTCAGCTTCATATTGATCCACCATCATATGCCGTCTCAGAAAAATACTTGTCATTAAAAGCAGTAGTGAAAGCAGCCCAAGTCAAAGCTATACCTTCAGGAAATACTCCTCCCTTTGAGGCACTTTACCAATCATGCGCAGTTTCCTCTAGCTGATACACAGCTAGCAACACCTTCTCTTCATCTGTACATCTCAACACTTCAAAAGTCTTTTTGAGCTTCTCAATCCACCTTGGAGCCAACTCATGATCTCCAGTATCATCAAACTAGGTCGGTTTCAGTTTAATAAACTGCTTGACCGACTGACCCATTGGTCTATTAGCATTGACATCCCCTTGAGCATTTTCATCTTCAATACCCTAGGCATTATTTCCGTTCACCATATTCATAGTTGCCACAGCAGCTTCAGCGGCCTGAGCTATGATCTCAAATCTATCTTCCGCTTGCCTAAGAGCTGGAGCTGCTCTATCTTGAGCTTCTTTTCCCATATGCTCGCCAATATGTTCCAAGGCCCTCAAGACTCCTTCCATTCTTGGATCCTCGACCACTGGAGCTCTAGAGCTCGAAGCTCCGCTTCTCGGCCTTCCAGGTCGATTACTCATACTTGTTCAACTTGACTCACTTGAGTCACCATAATTCCACCATGGAATTAGAGATCTAATTCACTTACTCATATCTCATTACTTCTACGCTACTCAACAAAGTAGCAATCATATAACAGCAACAAACTGCTCAGGCATTCTCATAAGCACATCAACCAGAAATATAGATCCACGCCTCAAGTTCATACTCATCGGCAACTTGGTAAAATCAGAGGTATAACTCACTCATTCAATCTACATCCACAACATCATGCTCAATGTAGAGCTCGACCCCTCATAGGTTCACAACAACCATGCCATGCCAAGATGCCAATTACATGACAACAACCATGCCATATTATGATGCCAATGACATACGCCAATCATATGCCATGCATTCATTGACTCTCTAACGACTCCTCCTAGGGTCTCACTACCCCAATCATTCCAATTCCTTTATGCCTTATTACTCCAATCCTCCATCAACTGTATTCTTGGTACCCTACTCTTAACCTGCTCTGATACCAATCAAACAGGGATGTAACGCCCAGCGTCCCCTTGGAATCCATTACATCCTCCTTAGGCCAATCATATACTCAGGAACCTCACACGGCCTAGTATGATATGAAATGCACAAATGAAAGCGAGCATCTTCATACAAAGAAAATAAAAAAGAAAAGAAAATGAAAGTTTTGGAAAAATTCAAAAGCACATCATTTATACATAGTAGCAACATTCATTACAAACATCGGAAGGGAAAAGAGAAAAATGTAGAGCTGCACGCCCTTAGGTAGAAAAGGAACTAAAGCTTAGGGTTCAAAGGCTACTACAAAACCTTTCCTAAAGCCTAACACCAAAATTGTTCCTTCTTAATCACCGAACCCCTTCATTTAGACTTCTCATCATAACAACTTAAATCATCTCTTCCATTGTCCCCCTCAACATCTGGATCGAAATCCGAAAAAGTCTCGGATGGTACATCCTCCCATCAAGCTGCTGTCTCCAACCTGACGAAACCAGGCTTCAAAGCGGTGGGGTTGTAGTTCCGGCTACTCTTCGTCAACCCAGACAGTCGTGCACTTCCTGACATAGGTAATTCCCATCCGGTAGGGAAACTCATCAAAATCGGCGATCATCTCCTTTGGATTGGCAGCATGGCTAGGGTTTAGGGTCTGAAAAGTTTGTCCCACTAAGGGGTGAGATCGACGTCTTAGCAAGTGAAACCAACCCTAACTAAACCACTAGTCCCACCAGATAAAATAAAATGCAGACAATGTAGAGAATTCAGCCAGCAATGACATATGGCAATTCAGCATCATTTGTCATAGAACAATTCGCATATCACGTCATTAACAAACACACCACACGCCATAGGATCCAAGCTTCACACATTAGCCTAAAATCACAATTAGTCATCGCCAGGGCCCACGGCCGCGATGTATTGCCAGGGCTCCAAGCCGTGATATAAATTCATAAGGCTCAAAGCCAAAGTATCGCCAAGGCCCACGGCCGCGATGTCATAACCAATTATCGTCAGGGCCCACGGCTGCGATGGCATCACCAGTCATCGTGAGGGCCCACGGCCGCGATGTCATCACTATACTTTTATAGCATAAGACACAATCCAATAGCGTCCTAGGGTTCAAGTAAGGGTTTAGGAATCACTTACAAAGATTAATCAGCAAAATCCACACCAAACGAGCCTCCTCGATCCACAAGATCACAACCAAACGAGAACCACGTGCCGTCCTAGGAAGTTCATCAATTTTGAGTCAAAATCCACTCAATTTCGGATTAGAAACAATCGACTTTTATTTTCTATAAACCATTCTCTCGACCACCAAACAAATGGCAACTCAGGATGCCTTATCAATTGATCGAATACACGACAACACCTCCATTAATCCTCCATTTACTCGATTCATGCTACAATTTAAAGGGCAGAAAATACATCTCAAAGTTCCATGGACCAGTTAGCCCTTAAATCACTTTTAAACCTCAATCCACTTCTCACACTTCCCATTGACACTTCACGTGAAATTATACAATAAATTATATGTCAATTGAAGTCCAAATATCCCTCAATTAGTCCTTAAACAGAACCGGCCAGCATGTATACATCATCTAAACATAACCGATTTGGGGTTCTAACTACTCAATGAGCCAAACTTCAATCTCAAGCCTCACTCTTTGGACAAAAAATATTCCAAGACCTTCATTTACAAGTTTAGAAGGCTCACTAAGAGATTTGGAGTCGGTTGACATCCCAAAGAAGCCAAAACAGCCCGAACTCCTCTTGGTCAGAATCTATCCAAATTTTACCGTTAATGTTCAGCCATGTAAACCGAAGTTAACACCATCTACGTGCAGCCATAAACTATCTGAACATAATACTAGATGTTATGAAGCTCTCCTAAAAATTTTGAGGCCAATCGGAATTTCTATGAGGGTAGACGATGACCTTCTCCCAGCTCGCACAGATTTCGTCCAGTTTTAGTCTCGGACTCATACCGATAAAACTACTTATCCAAATGAAGAAATGCCAATCGGAGATTGTCAAGAACACATAGATCTTTCCTCTGAAAGTTGAAGCACCTCAAATGGCCACTGGGAAGGCCTGCTCGAGCTCACCGAACCGAAGGGACAGAATTAGTTTTTTTGGGGCAGTTTCGATTTTGGCAAAATGGAGAGGAAGAGGCAATGAACGTGAGAGATATGGTATACACAGCTGATGAGGTTCTAATTGCCTCACACATATAATTGACCTAAAATTGATAAAACATGGTTAGGTGAGGTCATTAATGCTTGAGGGTCTCCTCGCTTGACATGTGGCAAGCTCCAATAATATATCTCCAACATTGACTCAATCCTTTGACCCTTGTATATAGCAATTTCGACGGCCATATGGGTGTGAAGGAATGACCATTTTGTCCTTCATGATTTCTTAAGGCAAGGGTAAATGGTCGATGGGAAAAATGGTAATTTTCCACTTTCAATCCAAACTTCGTTTTTCTAATTCGAAATTACCTTTTGGCGAGACATTGTCAAATTCCTATCCAGAATTTGAAATTCTTTATTTTCAATTGTCAATTTTGAGCTTCCATTTTATGATCATTTGTCCGTTGATCGTAATTCTAGTTTTTTTCTAACTAACGGGTGGCTTTTGCAAACATTACGCGTATAAACTATGTGATTCTCATCACACTTATCAACTATGTGATTCTCATCACACTGAGGATAACTCAAGTTATGACAGCTTTGGTTGACATGTAATTGCGAGGGTTCGTCACTAAATCCGACGGTTTCGATCGTCATAGGTCAATTTAGGAAAATTTGTAAATCATACATTGGTTAAGCAGCTTCACCCGCAATCCAATCGTACAACGCTAGCATTGTATTCCTTAATCGTTATCTGTCATTGGCTCTAAATGTTCCCTCGACAATCCTTATGGTCAAAACATCATTTCCCTTTTCGAGTTTTCTAGGTCCACGTACCTTGTTTTGCGTCAGCCTTTCCCTTTTGACCAGTTTACTCAAGATTGATCAGATCTAAGCGATACAAAACTAAAATACATGGAAAGGTACATTCACATTCAACAGCCTTAAAACGGTAGGAAATTCAGAATGTCACAAATCCAAAATCTTAGGTTGTTTCAAGCTTTTTCAACTTTCGTGAAAAACTAAAGGTGATTTGAAAAAGATCGTGTAAGCAAATATTTTTCCAAACAGTAACTGAGAGATTGCAAGCAGAGATATAAGCAAGAAGAGATCCGCATACCAAATAGATAGTGGTTCAGCTTATACCAAGCCTATGTCCACTTCACAACTAACAACCACAACTCCGGCTGGAATGCACTAGTAATCTGTCTCACAAGTGACAAACAATAAGTGAGCTAATCTTTCTCGCGATAGATCACGCTATCTTGATACAGCATCACTACCCTCACCGTACACTTTTCTACGCATGATTACAGGAAACAATAGATCACACGAACTTTCACACAAGCGTCTTTCAACTAGAGCACACATCCAGAGCACTTTACAATATTTGCAATCAACATAAATTCTCTCTCTCAACTTCTTGCCGTAGTTCTTCTCGACCTTATGCTTATAAAGCCTTCAGCAAAATAATCGTTGGACCACCTCTAGAGGAGCAAGAGAGCCGTTGGAGAATGATGGGATAGGTTGTCTTCAAGTTGCAACGGCATTCTTTCTGTCATATAGACTTTCCTAAAATAAGCGCTGACTCGTTGTTCTCTTGCTGACAGTTCTGGAGTTCCTCTGACACGCCAGAGAATTGTTCTCGATAAGATAGAAATCTTCCCATTGGCCATTTTTAGCACGTGCAATGACCTCAGCAAATCTTTTTTGAAACATTGGAATGTGGTATTTTATACTCCTCTCCTGATCTTTCATGTACCGATATCACACATTCGATGACCATATTTTTTCAGGAACTCAGCACCTGTTTTCAAGAAACTACTCTGGTCTTCGCACTACTGTTTTACCCGATGGCCATCTCGTGATAAGTAAGTATCTTTTTAGGATAGATAAGGAAAGTACTGGATTCCTTCAGTTGCATGTTTCCCATTGACGAATGAAAAAAATGACTACCTTGTAAGCCTTAGTCTCATGTAAGCAGTTCTTTCAATCATTTATCAAGAGAATTCATGAATTTAAAAGAAGCGTAATCTTTGACGATGGTTTCTGATGCATCGACAAAACATGCCTATGTTTATACACATGTACCAAAAGTAACACCTAATACAAATGAGCATTCAAATGCTAAGGAAACACCATAATGTTTACTTATTTTACACTTGACAGAATAGTTGTCACGCCACGCGCCCCTGGCACGAGCACGCGACTCCCTGCAAGCAAATCAGAAATCTCTCGTGGTTCCAAGATCCACAACTAAGTCAAGAGATATACTATATATACCAAGCATGCGGAAGCGGTAATAAAACAACTCCTCCGTACAGAATATAAAGTGGGACCTGGATAGCGTAAATACTATCTTACATAACAATCCAACTGATCATACAGACGCATAGCTACTAACTACGCTAGCAAGAAGGGTGACGGGGTAAGTATACAAAATGATCCACCATCAGTCCAACTGACAAACCGAGAGCTCCTAAGAAGAGCTGCTAGAGTCCCCGGGGTCCTCGGCATCCTCCGTCGGCTCATACTCTGAGAAGGTCTCTGAGCGAACCTCGATAGTATCCTCCATGGTCGCCTCGGTAGATGGCTCTGCGAGATCCTCCTCAGTCGCCTCCAGCACAATGACCTCATCCTCCGTGTCCTCGATGGTCAGGGTCCTCTCCGGTCTAATCCTAGAACCGGCAACCGATCCCTCAGCCTGGTCTAAGTCGCTAGTGGGGTGACACCAACTAGGGACGACTCTCTAGGGCACCTCATGGGGGCTCAACGGCCCCGTCGACACCTTCCCGACTTTCCTAAATCAGGCCTCATACCGATGAGACTTTCAATTTGTACTACCCTCGTCCATCCAGACAACAGTACACTTCCTTACAGAGATAGTTCCCTGCCTATCAGGGAACTTGTCAAAATAATTGGACATCTCCTTCGGGTCTCCAAAACGAATAGGCCACATCGTCAAGGCTTATGATCTGTAAAAATGAGGGTCTCCAACGGGGTGAGATACACATCTCAGTAAAAGAGTCCTAATCCTAGGTCAGGCCGACCGTCCACTCAGGCAGTCACAACCCCAATAAGTCAAACTCATAAACATGCGAGGCAATGCAAGCATAGGTAATAACACACAGATGACAGGCATGTAGTTATGACATCATATCACGCTCAGACGGTCATACACACTCGTCCTGCCACTTCACAACATCCACCAATTTCCACCTGCCTCATTCTCATGCTCGCGATTAGATCGCATCAGGCTCGGTCCACGTAAACACATCAGGTTTCAATGATACTCCAGGCCAGTGCTACCACCTTATATCTCTGTCCCGCGTAAACGCATCAGGACCGTGGTCATCTCAACCTCGCGATTAGATCGCATCAAGGCGCCACACAACTCCAACCCCGCGCTTCAGCACCTCAGGGTATCAACCACCTCACCCTGCGTCTCATACGCATCAGGATCTTGCCTCGTTTTCGCTATACCACAATCACAAATCATGCACACGAAGCCAAGTGCAATTCATGCATAAACAATGCATCCATGACATGCGAGACGATTCAATACACATTCACATGTGACCAATTACTCAAGAGACAACCATAAGCAAACATTAGTGTCACGCCCCGAACCCGTCGGGCCCGCAAACATCCCTGCAATTAGACAACACATCTCTCGCGGTCCTAAGATCCACGAACAGGTCGAGAGATAATATCTAAACATAAGCATGCGGAAGCGATACTTAAATAATCCCTGTACAAATATAAGTTAAGTGGGACCTGGATAGCATAATAATCGTCATACATCATAATATACGGTTTGCACTAATACCGACTACTACAAATCGCTAGAAAAGGGCGACGGGGTGAGCACATCAAAATGACCATCCTCGACATCCAAAACAGCCATGGTCGGGGTCGCCATCAAACTCGGGCCTACGAACTAAGACTCCTAAGACGAACTGCTGGAATCCTCGGTGTCCTCGGCATCCTCCGTCGGCTCATACTCGGAGAAGGTCTCGGATGGAACCTCGATCGAATCTTCCACGGTCGCCTCGAGAGACGGCTTCGCAAGATCCTCCTCGATCGCCTCCAGGACGATGACCTCATCCTCCTCCACAGTGAAGTCCAGCATCAGGGTCTTCTCTAGCCCGTTCCTAGAACCAACCACAGACCCTCTAGTAACTCCTGCTCCCTAGTAATCTGACACCAAGCAGGGATAACTCCCTGGGGTATCTCGTGAGGCTTTAATGGCCCGATCGGCTCATCCCTAGCTCTCTTAAACCATGCCTTGAACCTATGAGGCTTCTAATCAGTGCTACCCTCGTCGACCCATACAACTGTACATTTTCTCACATAAACGTTCCCCTGACTATCCGAGAACTCATCAAAATACACCGTCATCTCCTTAGGGTCCCCAAAACGTATAGGCCACATATCTGAGGCCTAGGATCTGTAAAAAATAAGGGTTCCCCAAAGGGGTGAGATACTCATCTTAGTAAAAGAATCCTAACCCTAGGTCAGGTCGACCGTCCACTCAGGTAGTCGTATACCCCAATCATTCCAAACTCATAAACACACAGGCATATCAGGCACAATTCAATGAAATAACAGCATACAGATGATAGACATGCAATGATGACCTCATGTCACACTCATGATCATGCACACCCGTCCTGCCACTTCACCACATCCACCAATCTCCGCCTGCCTCAATCTCTAGCTCACGATCTCGTCACATCAAGCTCGGTCTGCGTAAACGCATAAGACCGTCATCAGCAACCCACGTAAACGCATCAGATTTCGATGAATCTCCAGGCCAATCTCATCAGCTCACATCTCCGTCCCACGAATAGTTCGCATCAGGACCGTGGCCATCTCAACCCCGCGATCTTGTCGCATCAGGGTGCCACACAACATCAATTCCATCCCGCGATCTCGTCGCATCAGGGTATCTACCTCCTGCCCCGCATTTCATATGGCTCAAGGCCTCGCCATGTCATGCTCATGCCATGATTTTCAAATTCGTTTCCACACATGACAATATGTGCAATCTAGGCACAATTCAAAGAGCTCATGGCATGCAAGGCAATCAAATGATACACATACATGGCGGATAATTCAAGCATAACAATAACATACATAATCCTCCTATAGCCACTTAGGGCATACCAAGAACTATCCCTTTGGAAAATCCCCATAAATCGAACAAACTAAACCTCAACTCACCCAATTGAGTCCAATCTCCCAATCCTAGGTTTAGAATTCCCTTACCTTTGACTTGATAACACAAATTTCTCCTTACGATTGCCTCAAGGTCTCGGCCAAATCAATCCAAGGGTCAATTCACCGCGCAACCTAGAATTTCAACCAATTTCATCAATTCTCTTGTCTAAATTCTCAATCCATGAACCATAATCGTCCATAACATAATCCTCATCATCTTAACATGCTTTAAACATCAATTTGAGTCCCATAACCATCTGTTCTTGCACCCACCAGAACCGATTTTGCATAGAACCGAACCGGTTCATTTCAGTTCTATGCAAACCGTGCACTTCCAACCCTAAGCCTTCATCAAATCCCTCATCTACTCACTATCCTACCTCTTAACATGTCTATCTAAGGGTTTGGGAGGCTCACCGTGTGTTTGAAGCCAATTGGTCCCCGGAATCCCGTTGAAATCTCCGGATCCTCCTAAGTCAATTTTCCCAGCAGAGACTGTTCAAGATTTACAAAACTGGTTCATGATCAAAACTTCATCAAATTGAGCCTCAGTTTTTATCATAGATTCCTACACATCTCTACTAGATCTCCACAAAATTTGACTCCAAAATTCCAAGATTTCGGCCCTCAAAAGGACTAGGAACTGGACCTACCTCAAATTGAGTTATATTATGTCGGCTCTCGAGAAAATGCTTGTTCGGGACTCTTCGGTGCTCCAAATGGCTTGATTCTTGTTTGAGGATGTCGGCAAGACGTGGATCTACGCTAGTGTGGTCGGCCAACAGTCAGATGTCGATCGAAAGTCATTGTCGTGGGCACCAAACAGAGGGTCCAGTGCTGATCGCCGACAACAGAAAGAAGAAGAAAGGAGAAGAAGAGTGCTCGGTGGCTTGAGGGAGTGAAATGGTTGAATGAGAGGAGAGAGAGAGAGAGATTTGCTATATCCAAAGCTTGATCAAAGGGCTTGAATATTAGGTGGCCAAAAGTTGGATATGACTAGTCTTTAAGGCATCCATTGACACTTGTCCTTCAAGTCAATCATGCATGATCCAATGGCTCTCATTCACTCTTGAATTTCGACAGCCTTGAGGGGGTTTAATGTCTAAAATGCCCTTCTTCAATTGCTTGGGCAAGGTTCTAAGCTTGAGGGGCAAAAGGGTAATTTTACCCCCGACGTTCAGAACGTCATTTTTTCTCGTTCCAGAATTCTTCGATAGGACGACGACCAATCCGAATAACGTTGGAATGCTTGATTTTCCATTTCAAATCTTTCAAGACTTGTTTCTGATGGTTTCCTCTATCAGACGTGGTTTCAGCCTATCTCGAACCGACGGGCAGCTTTTGCAGACATTATGCGTATCGACCCTGTGATTCATATCACGTTTAGAGCTCGTCAATTCATGACGGCTTTGGTTGTCATGTAATTGTGAGGGTTTATCACTAGTCCCTATGGTCTCGATCATCACGGTCCGATTTAGGAAAATTTGCAAATCATACGTTGGTTAAGCGGCATTACCCGCACTCCAATCGTATGACACTCATAAGGCAATCCTTAATCATTCTTAGATCGGGCTCTTGGTGGTTCTAAATATCCCTTCGACAATTCTTATGGTCAAAGCATCATTTCCTATCCGAGTCACCTAGGTCCACATACCACGTCTCGCGTGAGCCTTTCCCTTTTGGTCAGCCTATTCAAATTGATCAGATTTGAGCGAAATATAACTTAAACACATCGTTTGATATATATAAACTTCTCATTCATGAGTATGAAATTAACTGGAAATCAGAATGTCACAATTAGGGTCACCTATACCCTCATAGCATACACATGGGTCAAACACACTAAGTTTCTCAAGAAATAATCCAAATTCCACACGACTCGCCCAATCGGGTCCAATCTTCCTATCCTAAGTTTAGGATTCCCTTACCTTGAGTTTGATACCGCAAAAATTCTCTTCTTGGGTGCTCAAAGATTTGGCCTCCAATGGTCCAAGACCAATCTCACCGCGCAACCTAGAATTTCCAATCAATTCGTCAATTTTCATATCCAATTCACCAATCCACGAACCACGAACCTCCATAACACAATCCACATCATCTTAGCATTTCTAAATTACCAATTTGAGGCTTAAAACCAATAGCCATCAGCTCCAACAGATTCGGTCTCGCACAGAATCGAACCGGCTATTTTCGATTCTATGCAAATCGAGCACAACCAGCCCTAAATCTCCACCAAATCCTTTATTTAATCACTACCCTACCTCTTAACATGTCTATCTAAGGGTCTAAGGGCCTCACCAAGAGTTTGAGGTCGAGTCGTCACCGGAATCCCATCGAAAGTCGCCGGTTCCTCAAGGTCAGTAAACCAACAGATTCTGTCTCACATTCACAAGACCCATTCGGGGTCAAAACCTCATCGAATCAATCTCAACATTTTACCACAGATAGATATACATGTCCCCTAGATCTTCATAAAATTTGGTTGCAAGACTCCAACATTTCGGTCTCCTAAGGGGTCAGAAACTTCGCCTACCTCAGATTAAGTCCGATTTCATCGGCTTTCGGGAAAACACGTTTGGCCGGAGCTCCTCAGTGGTCCAATCTTCGGGCTTTCACTTCGAGGAGGTCGGCAGGAGGTGGGGCTAGGCTTGTATGGTCAGCTCGCCGGCTGGCGGTCTCCGGAGGAGGGCGTCGACGGTGGCGAAGGGAGCGGTAGGAGTTGATCAGGTGATCGACAGGAGGAGGAAGAAGAAGAAGAAGGCTGGCGTGGGTTTGTGGGGTGCTATGGCCGGTCAAGGGGAGAGGAGAGAGAGTGAAAAAGACTATATACAAGGCTCAAGTCAATGGGAAAAATGGTAGGTGTGTAAAGGTGGACATGACCACTCAATGCTTGACCTAGTGACACTTATCCTAAGGGTCAATCAAGTAAATCCAATGGCCATAATCTCCTCTCATTTTCGGCAGCTCTTGGGGTGTGTATGAAGACCAAATGCCATTCCTTCATTGCATGGGTAAGGCTTAAGCTTGAGGGGTAAAATGGTAATTTTACCCCCGACGTCCGGAACGTCATTTTTCTCGTTCCAAAATTCTTCGATAAGGCGTGGCCAATCCAAATATTATGTTGGAATTCTTGATTCTCCATTTTCGATTTTCGATTTTCAAGACTCGTTTCTGATGGTTTTCTCTATCAAACGTGGTTTCAGCCTATCCCGAATCGACGAGTGGCTTTTGCAAACGTTACGCGTATCGACCATGTGATCCATATCACATTTAGGGCTCGTCAATTCATGGCGACTTCGGTTGTCATATATTTACGAGGGTTTATCACTAGTTCCTATGGTCTCGATCGTCACTGTCCGATTAAGGTAAATTTTGCAAATCATACGTTGGTTAAGCGGCATCACTCGATCTCCAATCGTATAACACTAGCAAATGCATTCTTAATCATTCTTAAACCGGCCTTTTTATGGTTCTAAATATCCCCTCGACAATCCTTATGGTCAAAGCGCCATTTCTTATCCGAGTTTCCTAGGTCCACATACCTTGTCTCGCGTTAGCATTTCTCTTTTGGTCAGTCTACTCGAATTGATCAGATTCGAGCGAGATATGACTGAAATACATCTCTAGATTTACTTCTCATTAATGAGTCTGAAATTGACTAAAAATCAGAATGTCACAACTCTTCCCCCTTTACAAAAATTTCGTCCCCGAAATTTACATCAAACTTAATTACTCAAATAAATGGGGGTGTTGTCGCCTCATCGTCTCTTCGTTTTCCCACGTGGCACCTTCCGTTCCATGGTGCTCCCACACTACTTTGACCAGTAGAATCTTCTTATTCCTGATGATTTGCTCCTTTCGGTCCTTGATCCTTATCAACCTCTCCACATAATACACCCGGTCGTCCACTTCTATAGTCTCGTAGTCTAGCACATGTGTCAGATCTGGTTCATATTCGTAGCATCGACACATGAAAAACATTATGCACCTGGGATAGATTAGACGGCAAGGCAAGCCTATAAGCCAAGGTTTAAATCCGCTCCAATATCTCGAATGGGCCTACATACCTTGGGCTCAGCTTCCCCTTCTTTCCAAATCGCGATAGTCCTATCATTGGTGACACCTTGAGGAAGACGTGATCGCCCACTTGAAACTCCAAGGGCTTGCGCCGCTTATCTGCGTAACTCTTCTGACGACTCTGTGCCGTCCTCAATCTATCCCGAATTGTTTTCACTGCTTCCACCGATTGCTCTACCAACTCTGGGCCTGTGATACTCCTTTCTCCAACCTCATCCCAGTAAATCAGGGTTCTGAAGGCCCTACCATAGAGTGCTTCGAATGGTGCCATCTGGATACTCTGCTGGTAGCTATTATTATAAGCAAACTCTACCAAATGTAGCTGATCTTCCCACCCACCTTTAAAATCAACGACGCATGCACGTAGCATGTCCTCAAGCGTTTGTATCGTCTTTTCCTACTGTTCGTCCGTCTGTGGGTGGTACGCCGTACTAAACTGTAGTCAGGTTTCCATGGCATCTTGCAAGCTTTTCCAAAAGTTTGTTGTGAATTTGGGATCTCTGTCCGAGGTAATGGTCACAGGCACTCCATGCAGCCTCACTATCTGTCTCATATACAACTCTGTATACCTATCCATAGCGAAGTCCTTCCGCACCGGGATGAAATGAGCGGACTTGGTCAATCTGTCCACGACTACCCATATAAAGTCGTGACCTCGCTGGCTCCTTGGGAGTCCCATCACAAAATCCATAGTCACATGTTCCCACTTCCATTCAGGTATCTCCAGTAGCTGTAATAGTTCTCCAGGCTTACAGTGCTGCGCTTTCGCTTACTGGCACATCAAACACTTAGCCACATACTTTGCTGCGTCCACCTTCATTCCGTTCCACCAATAATGTTGTCGCAAGTTCTAATACATTTTCGTACTCCCAGGGTAGATGCTATAATTGCTCCTATGAGCCTCTGATAAGATCCTTTCCCTGAGTTCTTCATCCTTTAGTACACACAGTCGTCCTCAAAACTTCAAAATTCCGTCCTCTGACACCTAAAACTCGGGCTTTCTCTTCGTCACGTCTACCTCTAAAATTTTCTGAATTTCCGGGTCTGTAGACTGTAGGGTCTTTATTCCCTCCTAGACCTTAGGTTCCACCCTTAATGTAGCCATTAAGCTAGACAACTGGCAGATTTCTAGTCTGAATTCAAAGTTTCTTAAATCTTCAATCATCGACCAACTTTTCACTAGCAGACATGCGATGCTCAACTTCCGGCTAAGTGCATCTGCAACTCTATTTGCTTTCCCAGGGTGATATAGTATATCACAATCATAGTCCTTGAGTAGCTCCATCCACCTACGTTGCCTCATATTAAGCTCTTTCTAGGAAAACATCTACTTTAAGCTCTGGTGGTCGGTGTAAATCTGAAACTTTTCGCCACATAGGTAATGCCTCTAAATCTTCAGAGCAAATATAACCGCCGCTAACTCCAGGTCATGAGTTGGGTAGTTCATTTCATGTGGCCTTAACTGTCTGGATGCGTAGGCCACTACTCTTCCGTGCTGCATCAATACATAGCCCAATCCTTTCAGCGAGGCATCGCTGTATATCTCGTAACCTCCCGGTCCTGATGGAATTGTCAGCATTGGTGCGGTTGTCAATCTATGTTTGAGTTCCTGGAAACTCTTCTCGCACTTGTCCGTCCATTCAAACCTTGTTTCCTTCTTCGTTAACCGCGCCAATGGGATGGCTATGGATGAGAATTTCTCCACAAAACGCCTGTAGTATCCTGCCAGTCCCAAGAAACTTATGACTTTAGTGACCTAGTAGGTCTAGGCCAATTCGTTACAGCCTCGATCTTCGCAGGATCCACTGCGGTTCCTTCACCAGATACCACATAACCAAGAAATGCTACTCTGTTCAGTCAAAACTCGCATTTACTCAACTTCGCGTATAGCGAATGCTCCCTCAAAGTCTGCAGAACAATCCTCAGGTGTTCCTTGTGTTCTGCATCACTCCTCGAGTAAATTAAGGTGTCGTCAATAAAAACTATGACGAATCTATCTAGGAATTTCTTAAATACTCGATGCATCAGGTCCATAAAAGCAGCTGGAGCGTTGGTCAAACCAAACGGTATCATCGTAAACTCATAATGACCATACCTCGTCCTAAAGGTAGTCTTAGGTATTTCTTCCTTCTTGATCCTCAACTGGTGATACCTTGTTCTTAGGTCAATCTTCGAAAATACCGCCGCTCCTTGTAACTGATCAAACAGATCGTCAATTCTCGGCAGTGGGTACTTGTTCTTCATTGTCACTTGGTTAAGCTGCCGATAGTCTATGCATAGACGCAAGGACCCATCCTTCTTCCTTACGAATAGCACCGGTGCTCCCCACGGTGAAGCACTCGGTCGGATAAATCCCTTGTCCAACAGTTCCTGCATCTGCGCCTTTAACTCTTTCAGTTCTGATAGAGACATCCTGTAAGGTGCCTTCGAGATTGGTTCCATCCCAGGGGCTAACTCAATTACAAATTCTATTTCCTGTTTCGGTGGTAATCCTGACAACTCTTGGGGAAATACCTCAGGAAATTCACGCACTACCGAAATACTCTCTAATTTTGGCTCTTCGGTAGTCATGTCCATTACTGCTACTAAGTATGCCCGACACCCTTCAGACATCAACTTGGTCACTTCCAGAGATGAGACTAAGGGAATCGAGATTCCTCCTCGACTTCCCACCAATTCAAAGCTAGGGTGGTCTCTCGGATAAAATTGGATTATCCTACTACCACAATCCACTACTGCCCCATGTTTACCCAACCAATCCATTCCTATGATTACTTCAAAATCATACATGGGCAATACCGCTAGGTCAATACTCTCTTTATTCCCTCCAATCACGATTTCACAACCTGTACAACCTAATGAAACCAATATATTATCCTTTAACGAAGTGGCAACATGCAGAATTATATTCAACGGTTTCAATTTCATACCCACAAAATCGATAAACTGTGCAGACACAAATGAATGCGTGGCACCAGGGTCAAACAATGCGTATGTAGCTTGGTTGCACAAGTAAATCGTACATGTGACCACACCTGGTGCTTCCTCCGCCTCTCTACGGGCTACTACATATTTCCTTCCCTGTGTCGGTGGTCGATTCTGCTCGATCTAGGGAGTAGTCGTCGATGGTCCAGCCTGCGGTCTCTACCCTTGAGGTCGATTTGACGGAGCTTGGTTTGGGCACGTCCTCATCTGATGGCCCAGTTGACCACACTTAAAGTAAGCTCTTGTCCTTATCGGGTATAGCCCATTTCCATGCCTCCTACCATAAAGGCGGCCGCTCCAGTTAGTGGGATTCGGCGGCTTCACGATATTTTTCCTTATTAGAGGCACAAAATGCCTGTTGCCCGCCATCGGTTTCTTGCCCATCTAGCGGTTATCTCTGAATGGTGTAAATCGCGATCCAGTTGCGGTGTTCCTCTTCTTCAAGTCCCCTTCTATCATTTGGCCCCGTTTGTATATCTCCTTATAAGTCTCTAGATTTAGGGCAATCATCTGACTACGGAGCTCAGGCCTCAAACCGTCCCTAAACCTCCTTGCTTTCTCCTGAGGATCCTCTACAGATCGAGGTGCGTACCTCGACAGCCTCGAGAACTCGACCTCATACTGATCTATCTCAGCTGGTTCTGGCGTAATTGTAGAAATTCCACCTGCTTTCTTTCCCTAGCCATCTCCGAGAAATACTTGTCATCGAACGCCGTCTTAAAGGCACCCCAGTTCATGGTCGTTCCTTCAGGGAAGACTCCATTCTTGGTGGTAGCCCACCAATCATTTGCAGTACCCTCCAGCTGGTACATTGCTAGCAACACCTTTTCTTCATCCGTGCACCTCAGCACTCCAAAGGCCTTCTCTAACTTCTCAATCCATCTGGGTGCTAGCTCAGGATCTCCAGTCCCATCGAACTGCGTCAGCTTCAGCTTTATGAACTGCTCGACTAGCTAGCCCATCTGTCTGGCCACAACGATTTCCTCTTGGGAATTCACAGCTTCATTACCCTGGTCATGTTCATTCTGGTTTTCATCGCCACCGTTGTTGGCGTTGTTGGCGTTGACGGCAGCTATTGTAGCTCCTACTGCCTGGGCGATGGCAGCATCCCGATCTTGGGTCTGCCTATCAATCAAGTCACCAATCCTCTCTAGCGCCCTCAGCATGCCATCCATTCTTGGGTCCTCAGCTACAGGCGACCTTGAGCTAGAGGCTCCGCCTTTGGATCTTCCAGATCTTCTAGATAGGTTGCTCATCCTTATCCCTTTCTACTTAACCTGGTCTACCACAAGTTCAGCAAGGAGTTAGTAACTCACTCAATCATCCAAGTCCAGAGTTACCAGCTATGCCTTAACAGAAACAACTATAATACAACAGTCTTTTCACACAATAGCCGTGGCATTCTGATTTACAGTCGATTTCAGACTCAGTAATGAGAAGTGTGTATCTGGAGATATATTTCAGTCGTATTCTGCTCAAACCTGATCAATTCGAGTAGCAAGACTAGAGGGGAAAGGCTAACGCGAGACGAGTTACGTGGACCTGGGGAACTCGAATAGGAAATGGCGCTTTGACCATAAGGATTGTCGAGGGGATATTTAGAGCCACAAAAAAGGCCGATCCATGAACGATTAAGGGATGCCTTGCGAGTGTCATACGATTGGAGCGCAGGTGATGCCGCTTAACCAACGTATGATTTGCAAAATTTTCCTAAATCGAACGATGAAGATCGAGACCTTATGAGCTAGTGATAGACCCTCATAATTACATGACAACCAAAGTCGCCATAAATTGACTAGCCCCAAACGTGATATGAATCACGGGGTCGATACGCGTAATGTCTGCGACAGCCGCCCGTCGGTTCCGGATAGACTGGAATCACGTCTGATAGAGAAAACTATTAGAAACGAGCCTTGAAAGATTGAAAATGGAAAATCAAGATTTTCAACGTTATTCGGATAGGTCGTCGCCCTATTGAGGATGTTCGGAATGAGAAAAACGATGTTCGGAATTTCGAGGGTAAAATGACCGTTTTGCCCCTCGAGCTTAGAACTTTGTTATTATAATTGAAGAAGGGTAAAATGGGCACTACACCCTCCCAAGGCTGCCGAAACACAAGGATTAAAGATGGCCATTGGATCTTCATTGGATAAAGGACTTGCCACGTGTCAATAGATGGTGAAGCATGGTCATATCACTTTTTCACCGCCTATCATTCAACTCCCTTGACCAAGCTTTGAATATAGCCTATTCTCTCTCTTATCCTCTGCAAAATTTCGGCCAGACCACCCCAAGAGAGAGAGAGAACACCAGAACACTTCATCTTCTTCCTTCTTCATCCTGCACCTGCCACAGATTCTGGAGCTTCTGTTCGCCGGCCACTACGGCCACTTCCGGCCACCCCTGGATGCCGGCCAACCACACCAGCAAAGATCTATGTCTTGCCAACATTCTCCAATAAGAATCGGAGTATTTGGAGCACCGAGGAGCCCGGAGCAAGGATTCTCCCGAGAGTCGACGGAATTTGCTCCAATCTGAGGTAGGTCCGGTTTTCAGCCCTTTTGGTGGATGAAATCTTTGAGTTTTGAGCTGAAATTTCGTGGAGACCTAGTAGACATGTAGATGGTTCTGTGGTAAAAAGTTGAGATGGATTTGATTAATTTTTTACCACAAATCGGCCTTGTTAATCTTGCCTAGAAACTGCCAGATTCTGACCTTGGGCGAACCGGCGGCGTTCGTTGGGTTTTCGACGGCCAATTGACCTCAAATCTTCAGTAAGCCTCCCTAATCCCTAAATAGACATGTTGATAGATAGATTGATGGTTAAATGAAGGATTTAGGAGTAGATTGAAGGCTGGAAGTACACGGTTTGCACAGAACCGAAATGAACCGGTTGGTTCTGTACAAAACCGAATATGTTGGAGGCTGAGATTGGTACTTTTGAATTCCAAATTGGTGTTTATGATGTGGTGAGATGTTAAGGGTTGTGTTGTGGGTAATTGGGATTGATGGATTGAGGAATTGAGTATGGAAATTGATGAAATTGGTTGAATATGCTAGGTTGAGCATTGAGTTCGGTATGAGACATTCGGGGCCGAAACTTTGGAGGCTCAAGAGGAGGAAATTGGAATGTTGCAATCAAGGTAAGGAAATTCCTAAACCGGGGCTAGGGGGATTGGACTCGAATGAATAAGTTGAGGGCCGATTGGATCGATTTATGAGAATTTATTCAAGTGGGTAGCTTAGTGATATACTAAGATGATATAGGATTGATTGTGAGTAACATTGTGTGCCTGAGTTATTTGCCATGCCTGTATATCATTTGAATTGAATTGCATGCCATTAAATTTATGAAACGCATTTGAATGCGCGCTTGCTAGTGAGTGTGAACTTAAATGGATAATCAAAGCATATAATGTGATGTGACATGAGCATGGTATGGCGAGGCCCTGAGGCGTGTGAGATGCAGGGCGGAAGGTTGAGACACTGATGCGACGAGGTCGCGGGGTGAAGTATGATTAGATGGCGCCCTGATGTGACGAGGTCGCCGGGTTGAGATAGCCATAGTCATGATGTGATCTAATCTCAGGACAGAGTATGAGCTCATAAACCTTGTCTGGAGATGAATTGGGACTTGAGACGTTTACGCGGGTCACCGAAGATGGCGGTCTGATGCGTTTACGCGGGCCGAGCCTGAGGCGACTAGTTCGTGGGCTAGAGAATGAGGTAGGCAGAGGTTGATGGTTGTGACGAAGAGGCAGGCCGAGTATACATGTGCACATTAGTGTGGCCCGAGGTCATAAATGTATGTCTGTCTTCTATGTGTTGTTGTTTATTGAGCTGTGATTGTTATGCCTATGTGTTCATAAATTTGGATTTGTCGAGTGATACGATTACCTGAGTGGACTGTCAACCTAACCTAGGATTAGGACCCACCTTACTGAGATTTATATCTCACCCCAGTAGGGGCTTACCTTTTTCAGGTTCCAGGCGAAGGAACCGCGAGCTTGCCAAGGATTGGCATTGGAAGAGAAAGTGGACCAATTGTATCTTGGATGAAGTTATTTTCTTTATGTGGTATTAGAATTATACTCCTGATTGGTGGATTATAGAATTGAATCCTCAAGAATGAATTAATGAGATTATGTTGTTTATGTCCTAAGTCATCTGTATATTGTTGTATTTATATGACGGGGGATGGCATCGCTTCTGCATGCATTCTTTAAAGGAGTTATAAGGAATTGGCAGTTGGATCCTGGAGTATTCTTAAATGAACAGCATGGACAGGGATGTTCGCGTGCTCCCCGAGTTCGGGGCGTGACATGCCCTTTCGATTTGGTATCAGAGTAAGGTCAGCTCGATCCAAGGTGATTGAGATTTGGAGTGATAATGAGTGATGACTTGAGGACAATTAGATATTGATGTCTATAGGACTAGGCCTAGATTGTGAGTCTCGAGGATGTAGGCTTGAATTTGTGTACACTTGAATGGTCATAGAGTTGACTTTAATGGATGATCTTGAGTTAGATGGTGATTAAAGTTCAAGTGGGAGCAAGCTGTGATTTGAGAGTCATGAGCATGGACTTTGAGGCAGTAATTATGCTTGAGGATAATAGGAAATTGCTTATGAATGAAGGGTCAATTGAGGTGTATGGT
Source organism: Rhodomyrtus tomentosa (assembly GCA_028455895.1). Classification (NCBI taxonomy): domain Eukaryota; kingdom Viridiplantae; phylum Streptophyta; class Magnoliopsida; order Myrtales; family Myrtaceae; genus Rhodomyrtus; species Rhodomyrtus tomentosa. The sequence goes on along the minus strand of JAPCWY010000003.1, from coordinate 23,412,341 downwards.
TGCGATCTTGATTTGTCGATGACCCAACTTAAGGAGTACGAATTATAAAGAGACGACTGACATTAGTGGATTTAAGCTTGAATTGCATGATATTTTGATGGTTTAGCTATCGATTGCTATTGACAACCTTGGGTGACATGAGTTGAGATGAATACGAGAAACACCTGAATCGAAAATCAATTGTGATTGGATGCATGAGGAGTTGATTTGAATGTTGACTGGACTTGAGATAGATAATGGAATATAGACAATTGATCTGCGAGATGTGATGGCCATTGGTGGAATTAGAACTCTTGAATGGATAGGAATTGATCTGAAGGCGCTTTTGTTATGACAAGTGGTGAGGACGATCATCCTGTGCTTATGTTTATGGCCTTGAAATAAAGGTCGATGAGGGTGCATGCAATGACTTATCACTGTTGGACTTAATAAACCGTCGCTTGGTATGGGACAAGTTGATGAGATACCTATAAACTGTAATGAAACATGGTGTGGGACATGTGGAATGGGGCTTTCTCCGTAGATGTATAGCTTGGGACGACCTGCATCGACCAGGTCTGATGAGGGCGGGGAGTGATCGCCGGGATAGAGAGGTCCGGACAAGGAGCGACTCCTGGCAGGCTTATAAGATGGTAGAGGTAGGAATGACCCAAGTCATAACTTGAAAGGGAAAGCCTAGGTATCAGGTTGAGTACAATTGCGGATAAGGAATGTATAGCACGGGATTGATTCTCATCAAGGATGATTGAAAGTGGCATGACCTGTGTAATGGTGCCTATGAGAGCATGTTTAAAAGCTTTGTGCTTGGCGGTGAATGCCCTTGGAAAAAGAAAAGTGAAGGTTGTGATGGGCCTGTTAGGCATGTTTGATGATTAGCCTCGTGTGATTGGCTTGGTCAAGATATAACTGAGTTAGATGACGTATGGGTTTATACCCTTGGAACCGAGGCGTATTGAGATGAGATAGTCTGTTGTGACTATGCTAGAGAGGTAGATGCCTTTAGGCCTAGAATATGAGCTTTTGACCCAGTGAATCGCTGTCTTGAGTGATTGATTGACTATTGCCTAGTTGAGACTGGCCTAGTAATGGTCGTTTGTTGAGAATTTGCATCATTTAGGCTGGCTAGAGGAAGGATTATAGACCAAGGATGATTTGAGATCCTTAAATATTCGGAAATTAATTGGGAATTGCTTGAGAACCATTAGAGAGTTGTTTGGGAACCACTGATGGATGGTGAAAAATATTGAGATGAGCAGCCTGAGGTTGATAGACTTGAGTTGATGACTTGAGTCTTGGATTCCTGGAGGGAATCATAGTGGTTCCAGTGACATAAGAACTTGATAAGGCTAAAGGACCAAGATATGGTCGCTAGAGTAGCACTTGGCTTACGTATGTGAGTTACGAGAAGATTTAAGGACTAAGATGGATCATGAGAACTTAATGAGGTTGAACGACCAAGGTGTGGTCGTAGAAGAGTGTTGGGCTTGAGGATACGTGGTATGATAAGATTCAAGAATTAAGATGGATCATGAAGTTGAGTAACTATGGGCGATTTGAGTAACGAGTACTAAAAGAGAATATGGCTCGATCGGTTGATCGTACGAGACCTAAGAGCTGAATGGGTCATGAGGACTTTAAATGGAAATGGGAAAAATTGCTGATTAAGCAAGCTCGGAGAGGAGCTGTCGTGATTCTCTAAATCACCGTGGTGGTGAATGCTTGTGCTGAAGAGTTAAGTGACGGAAGTCACAAGAAAAGGACTCAGAGTAAGTCTCTTCGAGATTGAATGTGTAGGTAGGATCCCGAGAGTTTGGAAAAGCCTGTAAGATTATGTATAAGGCTGAAATTGATTGAGCCAAGTCGAGGGATGAGGTTCGAAATTGTCTCCCTTGGATTGAGGATTTTGTGAGAAAACCTTAGAGGTTTGGCTGCCCTAGAGAAGGAAAGTGACCCTGGCAGTACTAGCCCTACGAGGCTATTAAGGATTGGTGAAATGTCACTAGAGGAAGGATTTCCTTGGAGGCATGAGATCTGCCTAGACTACCTCTGTTGAGTTGATCGATGGAAAGTATCATCCTAGGATTGCTTGAGAGCAAGGATTATTTGGATCCTGATACTGTTGCAAGGATCATAGGATGATTAGCCAGTATGAGACAGAGTTCTCAAGGTCGCTTAGACATATGGTAAGGGTGGTCAAGGACCCTTGAATAAGATGAGTAAGTCCCTGAGTGAATGGGAACTTGAAGACCTTATGAGTGAATGTTGTTCCCGATTTTGAGGAATGGTGATGGGACTCAGCAAGAGAAGAGAATGATCAAAAGATTTATGAGTAAGAGAACCCCTGCTCATGGATTACGAGCAAAGAGATATTCATTATGAATATGGAGCGTGCCTATGGGAAATGGTTGATTACCTGGGCGAAGGCACATAGTGGAAATCGAGTAGTAAGTCTCTTTTGTTGTGAATAAGGTCGAAAAAGAATTGGCATGTTAGATTGCATGAAGTTAATGACTTCCTAGGATCGGTTATGAGAGTGACATATGGGCTCTGAGGAAATGTCTATTGCCCAATAAATGTGAAGAGCGCAGGTTGTGAACCTGATGAAGTGAGATTCATGCATCGAAATAAGTGACAAATCCTTTGAGGATTGAAAAGAGTGATGAATCGGCAATAATCGATGCGAGTTGCGGGGAGTTGAGATTTACTAAGATTGGTGAATTGTTACAGACGGACCATTGAAAGATTTCCCACAAGAGTTGTTCCATTGATAAAATAGATTAAGGGCCAGATGTAACGCGAGTCGGCGGATGAACGTGAAAGGAGTTTTCAATGACTCGAATTGAACTAATGACTGTGTGGTTTATGGCAAGTCAAATTGGAAATTGAAAAGCTTATGAAGGTTGTAGTGACACGACGCAGAATGAAACTTGAAGATATAACAAGGCGATTTGAAGTGGATGTTGCTTGTACATCGTGATGATAAGGCCATAAGAGTTGGAATGCTTAGGGCGTGATTGGAATTGGTTTGTGAATGTCCTCGTGATAAAGTTGGGAAATGTTGCTTGAGTGAGAGGACGTTGCAAGGCAACACCTACCACAACAGTATAAGGTAACAGATTCCTGAGGGGATTTGAATGAGAGGCAATACCGAAGGATGAAATTACTTGCAGATATAGGAGCGTTGCTTGTGCAAGGAAGGATCTTGAAGTTATGTGAACCATGAGGGATTGAGAGCATGGGCTGTCTAAAGGGAATTGAATGCAAGGAGGGTAGAACGAAGAGATACCCAAGTGTGATATAGTAATATTCATACAGATAAGGAAGGGTGAATCATTTAGCGGATGCCTACAGTTGGGAATTGAGCACGATTTAATTGGCGATGAAGGGACAAATGTTCCCTCAAGAAATAAGAAATTCAACTCCTAAATGGGAAGTTCACTAATGGACTAGCGTGATGGCTATTAGAAATATCTAGCCTGAGAGCCGGAAGAAAATTGAGGTGTTACTACGATCGAACATCGATACTGGACAGATTATAGGAATGGATGGAACCTTTGAGGCCTATGAACGGAAGTACCAGTCCAGTATTGAGTGGAACTTAGTGAGAGGGCCTCATCGAGATTCAAAGGGAGAATTATGGAGCCCTTTGGGATGGCACAAAGGTGTGCCAGACTCGCATCAATGCTATCAATGAATGGACTAAAAGTGGGATTAGTCTAACACGAAGTCAAGCATTAGGTATGCTGATAAGGAAAGGGGCATGATATTGAAAGTTGAGGTTTGTTTATCTTGTGGTCGAGCGTTAGACATGTCAATAAGAGGGAAGGTTATGACACGAAAGTTGAAGGATCACTTTGATCCAAAGGAATTGTTAGATGGAGTCGAGAATGGATTGCCATGGAAGTAGCCATGTAACTATTTAAGGAGTCGATAGGACCATAACCCGGTTTGGATAATGGAGGGCAAATTAATAAAGCCCTGAAATCTCTGTTGACGTAAGAGAAGGCTCGAAAGGAGTGATACGCCTAATGGTGTAGATAGAAAGAGTGCATACTAGTGAGGGCTTGGTAAGGATGGTTTTGGATAAATGAAAGAGTTAGAGTGAGCACTCGAGGAAGAGCTGCTGGCCAATGACGTGAATGCCAAAAGAGAATGGAGAGAAGCCCATTAGATTGAGAACTATAAGAGACAAGTCCTAAAGAAGGATGGCCTTGAGTTGGAAAGGACGAACAAAATCGTCAAGCCATGGAAAGGATTACCCGGAAGAGTGAGGGTGCGACGAGACGCCTACACCCCCAAAGGATTAGATGGATTGTAAGGATTGCAAATTTCGAGAACGAAATTTCTTTATGGGGGAAGGGTTGTGACATTCTGATTTCTAGTCGATTTCAGGCTCAGTAAAGAGAAGTATGTATCTGGAGATGTATTTCAATCGTATTCCGCTCGAACCTGATTAATTCGAGTAGACGGACCAGAGGGGAAAGGCTAACGCGAGACGAGTTACATGGACTTGGGGAACTCGGATAGGAAATGGCGCTTTGACCATAAGGATTGTCGATGGGATATTTAGAGCCACAAAAAAGGCTGATCCACGAACGATTAAGGGATGCCTTACGAGTGTCATACGATTGGAGCGCGGGTGATGCCGCTTAACCAACGTATGATTTGCAAAATTTTCCTAAATCGAACGGTGAAGATCGAGACCTTAGGAGCTAGTGATAGACCCTCACAATTACATGACAATCAAAGCCGCCATAAATTGACGAGCCCCAAACGTGACATGAATCACGGGGTCGATACGCATAATGTCTGCGAAAGCCGCCCGTCGGTTCGGGATAGGCTGGAACCACGTCTGATAGAGAAAACTATCATAAACGAGCCTTGAAAGATTAAAAATGGAAAATCAAGAATTTCAACGTTATTCGGATTGGTCGTCGCCCTATCGAGGATGTCCGGAACTAGAAAAACGACGTTCAGAACGTCGAGGGTAAAATGACCGTTTTGCCCCTCAAGCTTAGAACTTTGTTATTATAATTGAAGAAGGATAAAATGGGCATTACACCCTCCCAAGGCTGCCGAAACACAAGGATTAAAGATGGCCATTGGATCTTCATTGGATAAAGCACTTGCCATGTGTCAATAGATGGTGAAGCATAGTCATATCACCTTTTCATCACCTACCATTCAACTCCCTTGACCAAGCTTTGAATATAGCCTATTATCTCTCTTCTCCTCTGCAAAATTTCGGCCAGACCATCCCAAGAGAGAGAGAGAACACCAGAACACTTCATCTTCTTCCTTTTTCATCCTGCACCAGTGACAGATTCTGGAGCTTCTGTTCGCCGGCCACCATGGCTACTTTCGGCCACCCCTGGATGCTGGCCAGCCACACCAACAAAGATCTATGTCTTGCCGACATCCTCCAACAAGAATCAGAGCATTTGTAGCACCTAGGAGCCCGGATCAAGGATTCTCCCGAGAGTCGACGGAATCTGCTCCAATCTGAGGTAGGTCCGATTTTCAGCCCTTTTGGTGAACGAAATCTTTGATTTTTGAGCTGAAATTTGGTGGAGACCGAGTAGACATGTAGATGGTTCTGTGGTAAAAATTTGAAATGGATTTGATTTAGTTTTGACCACAAACCGGCCTTGTTAATCTTGCCCTGAAACTGCCAGATTCTCACCTTGGGCGAACCAGCGGCGTTTGTTGGGTTTCCGATGACCAATTGACCTCAAATCTTCGGTAAGCCTCCCAAATCCCTAAATAGACATGTTAAGAGATAGATTGATGGTTAAATGAAGGATTTAGGAGTAGATTGAAGGATGGAAGTGCACAGTTTTCACAGAACCGAAATGAACCGGTTGGTTCTGTGCAAAACCGAATATGTTGGAGGCTGAGATTGGTAGTTTTGAGTTCCAAATTGGTGTTTATGATGTGATGAGATGTTGAGGGTTGTGTTATGGGTAATTGGGATTGATGGATTGAGGAATTGAATATGGAAATTGATGAAATTGGTTGAATATGCTAGGTTGCGCATTGAGTTTAGTATGGGACATTGGGGGCCGAAACTTTGGAGGTTCAAGAGGAGGAAATTGTGATGTTGCAATCAAGGTAAGGAAATTCCTAAACCGAGGCTAGGGGAATTGGACTCGATTGGGTAAGTCGAGGGCCGATTGGATCGATTTATGAGAATTTATTCAAGTGGGTAGCTTAGTGATATACTAAGATGATATAAGATTGATTATGAGTAACATTGTGTGCCTGAGTTATTTGCCATGCCTGTATATCATTTGAATTGAATTGCATGCCATGAAAATTATGAAACGCATTTGAATGCGCGCTTGCTAGTGAGTGTGAGCTTGAATGGATAATCAAAGCATATAATGTGATGTGGCATGAGCATGGCATGGCGAGACCCTGAGGCGTGTGAAACACAAGGCGGAAGGTTGAGACCCAATGCGACGAGGTCGCGGTGTGAAGTATGATTAGATGGCGCCTTGATGCAACGAAGTCGCGGGGTTGAGATAGCCACAGTCCTAATGCAATCTAATTGCGGGACATAGTATGCGCTCATAAACCTTGCCTGGAGATGAATTGGGACCTGAGGCGTTTACGCGGGTCACCGAAGATGGCGGTCTGATGCGTTTATGCGGAACGAGCCTAAGGCGACTAGTTCGCGGGCTAGAGAATGAGGCAGGCAGAGGTTGATGGTTGTGGCGAAGAGGCAGGCCGAGTATACATGTGCACATGAGTATGGTACGAGGTCATAAATGCATGTCTGTTGTCGTTTATTGAGCTGTGATTGTTATGCCTATGTGTTCATAAATTTGGTTTTGTTGAGTGACGCGACTGCCTGAGTAGACTGTCAATCTAACCTAGGGTTAGGACCCATCTTACTGAGATTTATATCTCACCCCAGTGGGGGCTTACCTTTTTCAGGTTCCAGGCGAAGGAACCGCGAGCTTGCCAAGGATTGGCATTGGAAGAGAAAATTGACCAATTGTACCTTGGATGAAGTTGTTTTCTTTATGTGGTATTAAAATTATACTCCTGATTGGTGGATTATAGAACTGAATCCTCAAGAATGAATTAATGAGATTTTGTTGTTTATGTCCTAAGTCATCTGTATGTTGTTGTATTTATATGACGGGGGATGGCATCGCTTCTGCATGCATTCTTTAAAGGAGTTATAAGGAATTGGCCGTTGGATCCTGGAGTATTCTTAAATGAACGGCATGGACAGGGATGTTCGCGTGCTCGCCGAGTTCGGGGCGTGACAATAGCTTCTACAAAAATTTCAACAAATAGCTCATGGCCATTCCTCAGTTCCGTTCACCCCAACGGTTCACTAAAACCAACCATACTCATTCATTCAACAGACCAAAGTCCATAGATGACTTCCAACACCAGGCAGGGAACTCAATCCTCATGCCTTATTACAACTCTGTCAAGGTCAAACACCAACCATAAGTACCAGGTCATATGCTACGCCCCCCATGCCTTATCTTAACCAGTTTCCTAAGGTCTCGCTATCCATCCAAGTCCCAACTTAATCCTCCTTATCACTCCAGTTCTCAATCAATTTTGGATCGAGCTGACCTTACTCTGATACCAAGCAAAGTGGGCATGTCACGCCCCGCGCCTCAGGCATGAGAACGCGACTCCCTGCAAGCAAACCAGAGATCTTTTGTAGTCCCAAGATCCACAACTAAGTCGAGAGATATACTATATATACAAAGCATGCGGAAGCGGTAATAAAACAACTCCTCTGTACAGAATATAAAGCGGGACCTGGATAGCGTAAATACTATCTTACATAACAATCTGACTGATCATACAAACGCATAGCTACTAACTACGCTAGCAAGAGGGGTGATGGGGTAAGTACACAAAATGTTCCACCATCAGGCCAACTGACAAACCAGGAGCTCCTAAGAAGAACTGCTAGAGTTTCCGGTGTCCTCGACATCCTCCGTCGGCTCATACTCTAAGAAGGTCTCTGAGCGAACCTCGATAGTATCCTCCATGGTCACCTCGGTAGATGGCTCCGCGAGATCCACCTCAATCGGGTCCAGCACAATGACCTCGTCCTCCATGTCCTCGGCATCCTCCGTCGGCTCATACTCTGAGAAGGTCTCTGAGCGAACCTCGATAGTATCCTCCATGGTCGCCTCGATAGATGGCTCCACGAGATCCACCTCAGTCGCCTCCAGCACAATGACCTCGTCCTCTGTGTCCTCGATGGTCGGGGTCCTCTCCGGTCCAATCCTAGAATCGGCAACCGACCCCTCAGCCTGGTCTAAGTCTTTGGTGGGGTGACACCAACTAGGGACGACTCCCTAGGGCACCTCATGGGGCTTCAGCGGCCCAGTCGACACCTCCCCGACTTTCCTAAACTAGGCCTCATACCCATGAGGCTTCCAATCTGTACTACCCTCGTCCACCCAAGCAGCAGTACACTTCCTTAAATAGATAGTTCCATGCCTGTCAGGGAACTCGTCAAAATAAGTGGACATCTCTTTTGGGTCTCCAAAACGAATAGGCCACATCGCCAAGGCCTAGGATCTGTAAAAATGAGGGTCCCAACGGGGTGAGATACACATCTCAGTAAAAGAGTACTAATCCTAGGTCAGGCCGACTGTCCATTCAGGCAGTCACAACCCCAATAAGTCAAACTCATAAACAAGCGAGGCAATGCAAGCATAAGTGACAACACACAAATGGCAGGCATGCAGTTATGACATCATATCACACTCAAACGGTCCTGCACACTCGTCCTACCACTTCACCACATCCACCAATTTTCGCCTGCCTCATTCTCATGCCCGCGATTAGATCGCATCAGACTCGGTCCGCGTAAACGTATCAGACCGTCATTGACAACCCGCATAAACGCATCAAGTTTCAATGATACTCCAGGCCAGTGTTACCACCTTATATCTTCGTCCCGCGTAAACGCATCAGGAGCGTGACCATCTCAACCTTGCGATTAGATCGCATCTGGGCGCCACACAACTCCAACCCCGCGCCTTAGCACTTTAGGGTATCAACCACCTCACCCCGCGTCTCATACGCATCAGGGTCTTATCTCGTCTTCGCCATACCACAATCACAAATCATGCACACAAAGCCAAATGCTATTCATGCATAAACAATGCATCCATGGCATGCAAGGCGATTCAATGCACATTCACATGTGACCAATTACTCAAGAGACAAGCATAAGCAAAAATTAGGGTCTCCTATACCCTCATAGCATACACATGGATCGAACACACTAAGTTTCTTAAGAAACAATCCAAATTCCACCCGACTCGCCCAATCGAGTCCAGTTTTCCTATCCTAAGTTTAGGATTCCCTTATCTTGAGTTTGATACCGCAAAAATTCTCTTCTTGGGTCCTCAAAGATTCAGCCTCCAATGGTCCAAGATCAATCTCACCGCGCAACCTAGAATTTCCAATCAATTCGTCAATTTCTATATCCAATTCACCAATCCATGAACCACGAACCTCCATAACACAATCCTCATCATCTTAGCATTTCTAAATCACCAATTTGAGGCTCAAAACCAATAGCCATCAGCTCCAACAGCTTCGGTCTTGCACAGAACCGAACCGGCTATTTTCGATTCTGTGTAAATCGAGAACAACCAGCCCTAAATCTCCACCAAATCCTTCATTTAATCACTACCCTACCTCTTAACATGTCTATCTAAGGGTCTAAGGGCCTTACAGAGAGTTTGAGGTCGAGTCGTCGTCGGAATCTCGTCGAAAGTCGCCAGTTCCTCAAGGTCAGTAAACCAGCAAATTCTGTCCTACATTCACAAGACCCATTTGGGGTCAAAACCTCATCAAATCAAGCTCAAATTTTTACCATAGATAGATATACATGTCCCCTAGATCTCCATTAAATTTGGTCGAAAGACTCCAACATTTCGGTCTCCTAAGGGGTCAAAAACTTCATCTACCTCAGATTGAGTCCGATTCCGTCGGCTTGCGGGAAAACGTTTGGCCGGAGCTCCTCGGTGGTCCAATCGCCATGCTTCTACTTCGAGGAGGTTGGAAGGAGGCATATGGTCAGCTCGCCGGCTGGTGGTCGCCGGAGGAGAGCGTCGACGGCGCGGAAGGGAGCGACAGAACTGATCGGGCGATCGGTAGGAGGAGGAAGAAGAAGAAGAAGGCTGGCGTGGGTTTGTGGGGTGCTATGGCCGATCAAGAGGAGAGGAGAGAGAGTGAAAAAGACTATATACAAGGCTCAAGTCAATGGGAAGAATGGTAAGTGTGTAAAGGTGGACATGACCACTCAATGCTTGATCTAGTGACACTTGTCCTAAGTGTCAATCAAGTAAATCCAATGGCCATAATCTCCTCTCATTTTCGGCAGCTCTTGGGGGTGTGTATGAAGACCAAAATGCCCTTCCTTCATTGCATGGGCAAGGCTTAAGCTTGAGGGGCAAAATGGTAATTTTACCCTCGACATTCGGAACATCGTTTTTCTCGTTCCAATATTCTTCGATAGGGTGATGGCTAATTCGAATAAAATGTTGGAATTTTTGATTCTCCATTTTCAATTTTCAAGACTCGTTTCTGATGGTTTTCCTTATCAGACGTGGTTTTAGCCTATCTCGAACCGACGGACGGCTTTTGCAGACGTTACGCGTACCGACCCTGCGATCCATATCACATTTAGGGCTCATCAATTCATGGCGACTTTGGTTGTCATATAATTGCGAGGGTCTATCACTAGTTCCTATGGTCTCGATCATCACTGTCCGATTAAGGTAAATTTTGCAAATCATACATTGGTTAAGCGGCATCACCCGCCCTCCAATCGCATAACACTAGCAAATGTATTCTTTAATCATTTTTAGATCGGCCTTTTTATGGTTCTAAATATCCCTCGACAATCTTTGTGGTCAAAGCGACATTTCTTATCCGAGTTTCCTAGGTCCACGTACCTTGTCTCGGGTTAGCCTTTCCCTTTTAGTCCGCCTACTCGAATTGATCAGATTCGAGCGAGATATGACTGAAATATATCTCTAGATTTACTTCTTATTAATGAGTCTGAAATTGACTAGAAATCAGAATGTCACAATAGTCTTATCCAAGCCTATGGTGTTTGGGGTATAAGGCACCCTCATCGTCCCAGTAGAGATCGAGTCCCTTAGTTTGAGATTCCTCATCTTTCGATTATGACGGCGATTCCATATCTTAAGGCATATATGGCTCTACTCCAGACACGTATGGCACGATGTATTCAGGTACGTAAGACTTGACAAAGCTACGTCTGATCATCCAAAACTGCTGGATGTAATCAAGGGAGGCCCTGTGTATATCCATTTCTAGAGTGATATCATCCGGCCATTCCACATCTTCAGTCTCGGAGTCTTTCAAAGAGCGTATGATGAATTTTACCTTGGCTTCGAATTGCTTCTTCTTTTCCCCAGTAAAGGTCTCTCGGCATGTCAAATGAGAAGACACCTGCTCGTGGCGACGACGAGATCTCTTGCAATGCTCCAAACTGTCGGATGACCCTCCTTGGCTAATATACGATGGCACCTGTGAATCCTAGCAAGGGGACTAGGTCTTTGTCATTGCATGCAAGTCTGACTTTACCCGGTGCTGGTAATCTAAGCCGCTATCAAAGTTGTTCTAGTTTTAGAGTTCTAAAAAATTCTCTCTATTCTTTAAAGTTAAACGTAGGATGGGTATCAAAACTAATCTTAGTGAAACCCATGTGGATATGAAATTGTTTGATATAAGAAGTGAACCACAGATCTAGGAGGCCACTAGAGACTCTAAAGATTCCCTTCTTTCTTTTCCCAAAACGATTCTGGGAGAGGAAGGTTTCGGCAAGGATAAGGTTCGAATAATCCCGCCCATAATAGACTTATTTAACTATTACAGCCATGATAGGGTCAAAAGTAACAGACGAGATCGAAATTAGGACAAAATTAAAGAATGCCAAGATAAAAGCTCTACCAGATTTAGTTCATTTGCTGGTAGGGAGGTTGAAAAATTTATCTATAAGAAATGATAGGGAAACCTGTCCAGAGTTACTTTTGGCATCTACTTTAATTTCATTGAGGTTTGTATCAAGGAATTCAGTTAGTTGACTCAAAGGCTCAAACCCTATAGGAGGTTGGACTAATAAGTGAGTAAACTCAACTCCAATGATAGCGTTGTATTCTTCAAGAGTAGGGGTAACCTCTAGTCCTTCCATGCAAAACGTCGCGGTGGTAGGATCCCAATAGACCGCCATGGCTTGGATAAAGGCAAGTGGACATTCAATCTTTAGCAGTTCCAACAAATATCCTAGTCGCAATCTGGCGTACTTCTGGTTGGCATCACCCATGCCGTCCCACCAGGCTAGGAGCTCAATTCGAGGGACTTTGAACACTTAGATGTCATTCTTTCTCATCAAGTCTAAAATATGCAAATGATTTTGAAAAATCAATCGCCAAAGATTACTTTAAATATGACTATGCAAATGACATAAAATATGCATGGACTAATTTAATTACATATTCAATTAATGAAATGAAAATTAGAATCCTTTTCAGGTATGAGAAACCCGACTCAAAATCTAATTTGAACTTCAAACAAGTGAATTATGCAATTAGTTAAAATCATCTCAGTGACTAAAGGAAATATTAATGTCACATTCTATGGGTCAAAACACCAACTATTAACATTGCAGAGGAAATTCGTTACTAAAAAAAAAGATACATAATGAAAGAGAGACAGAGAAGAGCCTCAAGAAGAGGAAGACATCGATTCTAAAACAAGAAAGCCATAAAAGGCCCATGGAATGTGGGATCTAAACTATCCCTCCCAAGATCTAATCTTTTTCGGGATAATGGTCCATCGATGTTTCCTCCTTGATTGCATTTTTGTCTTGCCCTCTTTAGGATACGACTTGGTGATCAGGACTTCTTCCTTAGTTGAGTGCTCCTCAGAATGTGAAGCATAGTTTTTTTGTAGGTCAGTTGAGATGCTTTAGCCCCTCTGGTCATTCTCTAGTCCATGGTATAATGACTTCAAGAGTCTTTTTGGATTTTGTCTTTTTATGTAGGATGCACTTTGGCTTCGCCTTCATTGCAGGGTGGCTCTTCTTTCCCAAAGAGTGATCATCGGCCTATTCTCCCTAGCTTGACGTTCAACTTTTTGACGGGCATATCCTTCCTTGCTAACCTGTTGTGATATTTTCTTTTCATCTCTAGATAGTGTTTGAACATCTCGTCTGCCTGCCGCTTAAATCTAAGGTTATCGACATAGAAACTAGTCTGGCAATCTTCGACATATCCCAGCTTATTTGTAGTCATCTCTCGGCCATGCACAAATCTAGTAAAGTACAACCTTGTGTTCGGCCTAGGACGAGTGACTTTCCTTAGATATTCGAAGGTTACTAGCTCTGTCGAATTTATAGGAAACAACGACATCCTATCCCCTAACATCATTGTTTCAATCAATAACTTGGATGATTTAAAATGTATGCAATGTACGTAGATGTGAATAATATGCAATACATAAACGTACCGTAAAATAGAGAGTAATGAAATACATCGAAAGTAGATGTCTTACCAACCAAGACCTAGGGAACACCACATATCCCCTTGTAGCAATGAGTGGTTTTAGGTATACCAACCTCTCACAGACATACGCATGAGACAAGTGGGAATATACTTCTAAAAATTGAAAATCATGTGAGGAACCTATAGCCCAGGCTCCCACGATCCAAATATGACAGATTCCTCCCCAAGAGTACCCACCCAAAAGGGCTAGATATCACCAATTTGGATTGTGAGCGGGAACGAACACGAAAGTCTCAAGTGCCATCAAATACGAGATCTTTTCGTACCATTTCCTATATAAGGTAACTTAGAGGTGGTTGTAGTCGGGGTTTGACCGCCAGTGTTAGATGTGTTGTGTTCATCATGATGCAAAGTCATGCACAATAGTTTGTATCAAACACTGCTTCAATATATGCGTAAAAATAAACATACAATCCCAATTCCAACCTGCGAGAAATATGTCAGCAAACACTCCACCCTTATTTCTCTGATCTGCAAAAAAATATCTAACATAATGGGTAGGGTACGTACCTCACCTTCGAGAGCATCTGCAGAAAATAAGGTTAGATAAGCCAATCAATCTTTCAATCGGTTCAAGTCCTCTAAAATTCCTAACTAGAGATTCAGGTTCGGAAGAAATCCCCATTGGAGTCGCCAGTCTATCGTGACCCTCAAAAGATCTCCGGGGCGGAGATCCCGGAGGTTAATGGGTCATCCCATCTAGTCGGACGCGGGCCCCTCCCAAGGCCCGTTACCCAAATCGCAACGGTGAAATACGTGGTAAACCTTCGGTACGGTCTGGTGACATGTGATACGTGCATATGCCAAGGAGTCGCCACTAATCATTTTGCGAAAGGTACGATCGGAAACCCTATCAAATAGTTGGGAACTTCTATTCGATTCTACAATTACCAGAGAAATAGGATCGATGACTTAGTTAGGCCAACTATTAGAGTTGACGCCCTTTCGATACCTAGGTTGAATGATTTATCTAACCCTAAGATTTCATACAGATGAGTGGGGTGCGAATCCTAAATCTAATAGTTCATGCAGATAGGAGTAACTACCCTAACATTCACAATCAGTAATGAAAGTGCGTAAATCAAGGATTCAAGACGTGCGGATAAATCACATGAACACAACGTTGCATCTCTAGTAAGGCCTTATTAGCCTAGAGAAACATCAATCAAGGCTCAGGAGTTTTCTCGACACGATCTACCCTCGAGGGATGAAATCATAATTTTAGAGACTTTTGGGACAATTTGCCCTAAAAGGGAAAATTTGTCGTTTCAGATGAAGCATGAAGTTAAAAGATAGTAGAAATAGGATTGATCACCAAACCAATCCATTTCCTATTTTTCAGGAATTTTTAGAATTTTTTCGAAATTTTGGAGGCGATTTACTCTTTGAGGGGTAAAATCATCATTTCAGAAAATAATGAGAAGTGAAAATCCTAAATAGAAGGATTTGTCGACCACTTGACCCAAATCCTAATTTTGAGCAATTTTCACAACTCAATCGGAGTAAGAAAGACGATTTACCTTTAGAAGGGTAAAATCGTCATTTCTAGAAAAAAGGGGCGACATTCGAAGACTCAAGCAGAAGAATTGATCACCTGACTAACCCTAATTCTTTTCTTGACATTCTTGACCTATCTCATATAACAAGCAAAGGCGATTTACCCTAAAAGGGTAAAACTGTCAATTTTCAGAAGAACAGATAAGAAATCTCAAAAAATAGGATTGACCAGTTGTCTCTGGTCCATCCTCGATTTTTGAGAATTTCTGGAGTGTCTAGGAATTTTTCACAACTTTCCTACATTTTTTGGGATTTTCTAGAATTTTCTAACATTTTTTTTAGAATCTTCTAGAATTTTTTTTGATTTTTTTATTTTTTAAATCATTTTTTAAATTTTTATTAAAAAATGATTCGGACTGGGTCGACCCGACCCACTCGAATCGAACAACTAGGCCCAGACCCGAACCCGCGCGACCACTGCTTCAAAACGGCGTCATTTTAGGTTTTTTTTTATTATTTTTTATTTTTTAAATTTAATCCAACGGTTCCTATTGAACCACGTGGCTACTCCATGACCATTGGATCGGTTGACTGAAATCTACGGCTCAAATCAAAAGCCGACTATCCCTCGACCCTCAGATCTGATTACTTAAACCTAAGGTTACGATTACAAGCTAAGACTCAATCTGGACTGTTCATCCTTAGTAGCCTAAATGACGCCACTCGACCACTAACCTAAACGGCACCATTTCAATCTGTTTTGATTTTCTGATTTTAAAATAATTTTTGAATATTCCTAATTACTAATCGGACGGCCATTAAAAATAAGACTCGATTAACCACAGCCGTTGGATCAAATATGACTCAGCCTAACAGACTAACGGTCCAGCCAACTCGACATCCACGTAGACCAATCATATGCTGCCACGAAAGACCGCTGACCCGCTGACCTGCGATGTCATCGTCTTCAACCTCTTGACGTATACCACAAAATGGACGGCCGAGGTTTCCCCGCCATTGATTAGCGACAAAACCTTGATCAATCGACTCGAATCTTCTACCAATCAACTCGTCTATATCTCGCCTACAACATATAAGAGAATCACGCAATTTCGCAGGCAGAATCAAGAACAACGAAGCTAACACAGTATAAAGGCATGGCGGTTTAATCATACAATTCAGGGCAAGTCATGTCAATTCCTTCACAGATAAGCTACGAATGAAGGTCAGAATACTTACATACAGGTTAGATTGACCTGTCTAGGATAACCTAGACAAGCTTCAACTGAATCGGCGATGGGAACAGGGTTTAAATGCGAGGTTTGACTCGATTTCAATGCAATCAAAACACATAGAATTTCTTAGTGATGTCTTAGAGGTCTTTCGCACACATCAATTATGAAGATTGAAAGCGAAACGAAGATTCGCCATTAAAGGTCAAAGATGGAGCTCGAAAGTTGATTAATCATTTCTTAGCGTTTTAGACGACGCCGTCGATCGCGATCGCTTCCTGTGTGCTTCGTCAAACTCCTGAAGGTGATATTTGGCATCGGTCTAGCCTAGAATGGCTTGACTAGTGTCGAGTTCTTCGAGCTCAAACTCTCTATGTGACATTCTGATTTACAGTCAATTTCAGACTCATTAATGAGAAGTATATCTAGTGACGTATTTCGGTCGTATCTCGCTTAAATATGATCAATTTGAGTAAACCAACCAAAAGGGAAAGGCTAACGCAAGACGAGGTATGGGGACCTAGGGAATTCGAATAGGAAATGGCGCTTTGACTATAAGGATTGCCGAGGGGACATTTAGAATCGTAAAAGGCCGATCTAAGGACGATTAAGGGATGCATTGCTAGTGTTATACGATTGGAGCGCGGGTGATGCCGCTTAACTAACGTATGATTTGCAAAATTTTCCTAAATCGGACAGTGACGATTGAGACCATAGGAACTAGTGATAGACCCTCACAATTACATGACAACCAAAGTCACCACGAATTAACGAGCCCTAAATGTGATAAGAATCACAGGGTCGATACGCGTAAAGTATACAAAAGCCACCTGTCGGTTCGGGATAGGCTGGAACCACGTCTAATAGAGAAAACAATCAGAAACGAGTCTTGAAAATTGAAAATAGAAAATCAAGAATTCCAACGTCATGTTTAGATTGGCCATTGCCTAATCGAAGAATATTGGAACAAGGAAAACGACGTTCCAAACGTCAGGGGTGAAATTACTATTTTGCCCCTCAAAGCTTTAGCCTTGCTTGTGCAAACGAAGAAGGGTATTTTGGTCTTTCAACCACCCCAAGGTTGCCTAAAAAGTGGAGAAATTGTGGCCATTGGATCACCCTTGAATGACACTAGGACATGTATCAATGGATGGGCTAAAGAGTAGTCTTGTCCACTATTGCCCACCTACCATTCTTTCCTTTGACTTTGAGAGTTGAATATAGTCTCTTTTCTCTCTCCTTGGCCGGCCATACACCCCTCAAATCACCGAGACCTCATCTTCTTCTTCCTTCTCTCTACCGCCGCCGACGACCAACTTCTGCCTCGCTGTTCATTGCCGTTGATGAGCCCCTCCAGCAACCACCAACCGGCGAGCCGACCACCCACGCCTAGCCCCACCTCTTGCCGACCTTCTCGAAGTGGAAGCGCGCCGATTGAGCCTCCGAGGAGCTCCGACCAACCATTCTCCTGGAAGCCAACGGAAACCGGCACAATCTGAGGTACGTAGATTTTATGACCTTTAGTACCTCGAAATGTTGGAGTCTTATGGCTAAATTTTTTGGAGATCTAGGGGACTTGTTTAGTAATCTGTGGTAAAATGTTGAGCTCAATTTGATGGAGTTTTGACCCCAAATGGCTGTTGTGAACATTGGACAGAAACTACCGGTTGCTGTCATGAAGGAACCGGGGACTTTCAAGGGATTTTCGACGACGACTCGGCTTCAAATCTTCGGTGAGCCTCATGAACCCTTAGATAGAAATGTTAGCAAATAGGTTAGTGATTAAATGGTGGATTTGGAGTAGATTAAGGGCTGGACATGCTCGGTTTGCACAGAACCGAAAATAGCCGATTCGGTTCTGTGCAAGATCGATTCTGTGGAGGCTGTGGTTGTTGATTTTGAGTCTCAAATTGGTGATTGAGACATGTTAGGATGATGAGGATTGTGTTATGGAGGTTTGTGATTCATGGATGGGTGAATTGAACAAGGAAAATTGACAATTGGTTGGAATTTTCTACGTTGAGCAGTGGGTTCGCTCTTGGACCTTTGAGGCCGAACTATTGAGGGCTTGAAAAGAGGATTTTTGTGGCATTAAACTCGAGGTAAGGAAATTCTAAACTTAGGATAGGAAGATTGGACTCAATTGGATGAGTCAGGCGATAATTTGATTGATTTGTGAGAAATTCCAAGGTGAATGTTCATGGTACGTCCTAAGATGGTATAGGGGATTAATGTGTGCTAATGCTTATGCTTGAATTACCTGTCATGTCTGAGTGTCACTTTGATGTCTTGCATGCCATGGGTGTATGATTGTGCTTGAGTTGCACATTGCATTATGAAAGTGAAATTAATTGAGAATCATGGCATGAGTGTGACATGGTGAGGCCCTGATGCGTATGAGACGTGGGGTGGTGGAAATGAGCACCTTGAGGCGCTGAGGAGAGGGGTTGGAGTCGTGTGGCGCCCTGATGTTAAACGAGACGCGGGGTTGAGATGGCCACGGTCCTGATGCGTTTACGCGGACCGAGCCTAATGCGATCTAATCGCGGGCATGAGAATGAGGCAGGCAGGAGAAGATGGTTGTGGTGATGTGGCAGGACGAGTCGCGCATGATCATTCGAGTGTGATATGATGCCATAATTGCATGCCTGTCATCTGTGTGTGGTTATCTAAATTTATTTTGCCTTATATGTCTATGAGTTTGAATGATTGGGCTATGTGACTGCCTGAGTGGACGGTCAGCCTAGCCCAAGGTTAGGACCCACCTTACTAGGATGTGAATCTCACCTCGTTGAGGACCCTTATTTTACAGATCCTAGGCCTTGACGATGTGCCCCATTTGTTTTGGAGACCCGAAGGAGATGTCCACCTATTTTGACAAGTTCCTTGACGGGCAGGGAATTATTTATGTAGGGAAGTGTACCGTGGTTTGGGTAGACGAGGGTAGTACGAGCTAGAAGCCTAATCGGTATGAAGCCTGGTTTAGGAAGGTCGGGGATATGTCTACTGGGCCGCTGAAGCCCAATGAGATACCCCAGGGAGTTGTCCCTAGTTGGTGCCACCCCACTCGAGACTTAGACCAGGCCGAGGGGTCTATTGCCGTTCTAGGAATGGACCAGGGAGGACCCCGACCATAGAGAACACGGAGAAGGAGGTCATTGTGGTCGAGGCGACCGAGGAGGATCTCATGGAGCCATCTACTAAGAAGACAGCTGAGGATACTATAGAGGTTCAATCTGAGATCTTTTCAGAGTACGAGCCCACGGAGGACGCAGAGGACACCGAGGACTGCAGCAGCTCATCGTAGGAGCTCCCAGCTTATCAGCCGATCTTTTGGTGGCGACCTTGACCCTGTTTCTTTTGGATGTTGATGATGGACCCTTTTTGTGTACTTACCTCGTCGCCTCTCGTGTTAGCGGATTTAGTAGCTATGTACATGTATGAACATTTGGATTTATGTATGGCAGTATTAGCGCTACCCAGGTTCCACTTATATTTTGTACGGAGGAGTTATTTCATTATTACTTCCATGTGCTTGGTATATATTATGTCTCTTGACTTATTTGTGGATCTTGGGCCACGAGAGATATTTGGTTTGCTTGTATGGAGTCGTGTGCTCATGCCCGGGGCACGGGGCGTGACATCCCCGTTTGATTTGGTACTAGAGCAAGGTCAACTCGATCCAAAGTTGATTGAGGACTGGAGTAATAAAGAGGGTTAAGTTAGGACTTGGACGGATAGTGAGACCTTAGGAGACTGGTTAAGATAAGCTATGGGGTGCATAGCATGTGAATTGACACTTATGGATGGCTTTTGGCCTTGGCAAGATTGTGGTGTTGCATGAGGATTAAGTTCCCTGCTTGGTGTTGGGAATCATTTCTGGACTTTGGCCTGTTGAATGAATGAGCATGGTTGGTTTAGTGAACCGTTAGAATGAACGGAACTGAGGAATGGCCATGAACTACTTGTTGAAATATCTCTAGAACTTGTTGTATGGAGTACTGTTGTGTTATGATTGTTTCTGTTAAGGAGCAGTTAGTAACTCTAGGTGTGGATGAATGAATGAGTTACTAACGCCTTGCTGAACTTGTGGTGGACTAGGTTCAGTAGAGGGAGATAAGAATGAGCAACCCATCCAGGAGATCTGGAAGATCCAAAGGCATAGCCTCTAGCTCGAGGCCGCTTGTAGTGGAGGACCCAAGAATAGATGGCGTGCTGAGGGCACTGGAGAGAATTGGCGACCTTATTGACAGACAAACCCAAGATCGGGATGCTGCCATAGCCCAGGCGGTAGGAGCCGCCATGACTGCCGTCAACGCCAACAACAGCAACAACGGTGGCAATGAAAGCCAAGGTGAGTTTAACCAAGGCAATGAGGCGGTGAACGCCCAAGAGAAAATCGTCGTGGCCAGGCAGATGGGCCAGCTAGTCGAGCAGTTCATAAAACTGAAGCCGACACAGTTTGACGGGACTGGAGATCCCGAACTAGCACCCAAGTAGATCGAGCAGCTGGAGAAAGCTTTTAGAGTGCTGAGGTGCATAGATGAGGAGAAAGTGTTGTTGGCAGTATACCAGCTGGAGGGTCGACAAATGATTGGTGGGCTGCCACCAAGAATGGAGTTTTCATTGAAGGAATGGCCATGAATTAGGATGCCTTTAAGACGGCGTTCAACGACAAGTATTTCTCGGAGACGGCCAGGGAAAGGAAACAAGTGGAATTCTTACAGCTGCTTCAGAACCAGCTGATGGTGGACCAGTATGAGGCCGAGTTCTCCAGACTGTCGAGGTACGCACCTCGATCTGTAGAGGATCCTCAAGAGAAAGCACAGAGATTTCGAGATGGATTGAGGCCTGAGCTCCGTAGTCAGATGATTGCCCTAAATCTGAGGACCTATAAGGAGATCTATGAGCGGGGCCAGATGATTGAAAGGGACTTGAAAGAGAGAAATATCACAACTAGATCGTGGTTTACCCCATTCAGAGATAACGCTAGATGGGCAAGAGACCAATGGCGGGCAATAGGCATTTTGTGCCTCCCGTAAGGAAAAATATTGTGAAGTTGTCAAATCCCACAAACTGGAGCCGCCGCCTTTGTGGCAGAAGACATGGAAATGGGCCATGCCCAATAAGGACTAGGGCTTGTTTCAAGTGTGGTCAGCTGGGCCACCAGATGAAGACGTGCCCAAACCAAGCTCCGACGAGTCAACCTCAAGGACAGCAACCGCAAGCTGGACCATCGACTACCACTCCTCAGATCGAGCAGAATCGACCACCGGCCCAGGGAAGAGTATATGCAGTAGCTCGCAGAGAGGCGGAAGAAGTACCAGGCGTGGTCACAGGTACGGTTTACTTGTGTGACTAAGCTACATATGCATTATTTGATCCTGGTGCCACGCATTCATTTGTGTCTGCTCAGTTTGCTGAATTGGTGGGTATGAAGTTAGAACCGTTGAATATAATTCTGCATGTTGCCACTCCGTTAAAGGATAACATATTGGTATCATTGTGTTGTACTGATTGTGAGATAATGATTGGAGGGAGTAAGGGGAGCAGTGACCTAGCTGTGTTACCCATGTATGATTTTGATGTGATCATAGAGATGTATTGGTTGGGTAAGCAGGGGACAGTGGTAGATTGTGGTAATAGGACGATTCACTTTTACCCGGAAGGCCGCCCTAGCTTTGAATTGGTGGGAAGTCGAGGAAGAACCTCGATTCCCTTAGTCACCTCTCTTGAAGTGACAAAGATGATGTCAGAAGGGTATCAAGCGTACTTGGTTGCAGTGATGGACACGACTACTGAAGAGCCAAAACTAGAGAATATCCCGGTAGTACGTGAATTTCCTGACGTCTTTCCCCAAGATTGCCACCGGAGCGAGAGATAGAATTCATGATCGAGTTAGCTCCTGGAACGGAGCTGATCTCGAAGGCACCTTATAGGATGTCCCTGTCAGAATTGAAAGAGTTAAAGGTGCAGATGCAGGAACTGCTGGACAAAGGATTTATCCGACCGAGTGCTTCACCGTGGGGAGCGCCGGTATTGTTCATAAAGAAGAAGGATGGGTCTTTGTGTCTATGCATTGTCTAGGTGACAGTGAAGAACAAGTACCCATTGCCGAGAATTGACGATCTATTTGATCAGTTGCAAGGAGCAACGGTATTTTCAAAGATTGACTTGAGGACAGGGTATCACCAACTAAGGATCAAGAAGGAAGACATACCTAAGACTGCTTTTAGGACGAGGTATGGTCATTATGAGTTTACCGTGATGCCGTTTGGATTGACCAACGCTCCAGCTACTTTTATGTACCTGATGCACCGAGTATTTAAGAAATTTTTGGATAGATTCGTCATAGCCTTCATTGACGATAGCTTGATTTACTCGAGGAGTAACGCGGAACATGAAGAGCACCTGGGGATTGTCCTATAGACCCTGAGGGAGCACTCGCTCTATGCGAAGTTGAGTAAATGCGAGTTCTGGCTGAAAAAGTAGCATTTCTTGGTCATGTGGTATCTGGAGAAGGGATTGTAGTGGATTCTACAAAGATCGAAGCCGTAACAAATTGGCTTAGGCCACCTACAGTCACTAAAGTCAGAAGTTTCTTGGGATTGGCCGGGTATTACAAACGTTTCGTGGAGAAATTCTCATCCATAGCCATCCTATTGACGAGGCTAACAAAGAAGAAGACAAAGTTTGAATGGACGAATAAGTGCGAGAAGAGCTTCCGAGAGCTGAAGCATAGATTGACAACCGCACCAGTGCAGACAATTCCATCAGGACCGAGAGGTTATGAGATTTACAGCGATGCCTCGCTGAAAGGATTGGGCTATGTGTTAATGCAGCATGGAAGAGTAGTGGCCTACGCATCTCGGCAGTTGAGGCCACATGAAATGAACTACCCAACTCATGATCTGGAGTTAGCAGCGATCATATTTTCCTTGAAGATCTAAAGACATTACCTATGTGGCAAAAAGTTCTAGATTTATACCGACCACCAGAGCTTAAAGTATCTGTTCTCACAGAAAGAGTTGAATATGAGGCAGCGACGGTGATGAAGCTTCTCAAGGACTATGATTGTGATATACTGTATCACCTTGGGAAGGCAAACAGAGTAGCAGATGCGCTTAGTCGGAAGTCAAGCATCGCGAGTCTGCTAGCAAAGGGATGGTCGATGATCGAGAATCTGAGAGATTCTGAATTTAGACTAGAAGTCTGCCAGTTGTCCAATTTGATAACGACATTGAGGGTAGAACCTGAGGTCCAGGAAGGAATAAAGGCCTTACAGTCTACGAACCCAGAGATTTAGAAGATCCTGGAGATGGAAACGACAAAGAGAAAACCAGAATTTCAGGTGTTAGAAGATGGAATTTTGAAGTTCCGAGGGCGACTGTGCCTGCCAAAAGATGAAGGGCTCCGAGAAAGGATTTTGTCAGAGGCTCATAGGGGCAATTATAGTATCCACCCTGGAAGTACGAAAATGTATCAGAACTTGCAATGGCACTATTGGGGGAATGAAATGAAGGTGGATGTGGCGAAATATGTGGCTAAGTGTTTGACATGCCAACAAGTGAAAGCACAGCACTGCAAGCCTGGACTATTACAGCCACTGGAGATTCCGGAATGGAAGTGGGAACATATCACTATGGATTTTGTGATGAGACTCTCGAGGAGCCAGAGAGGTCACGACTCTATATGGGTAGTCGTGGATAGATTGACCAAGTCTGCCCACTTCATTCCTGTGCGAAAGGATTTCACAATGGATAGATACGCCGAGTTATACATGAGACAGATTGTGAGACTACATGGAGTGTCTGTGTCGATTACCTCGGAGAGAGATCCCAAATTCACGGCGAACTTTTGGAAGAGTCTTCAAGAAGCCATGGGAACTCGATTGTAGTTTAGTACAGAGTATCATCCACAGACGGACGGACGGACAGTCAGAAAGGACGATTCAGATGCTTGAGGACATGTTGTGAGCATGCGTCATTGATTTTAAAGGTGGATTGGAGGAGCAGTTACATTTGGTGGAGTTTGCGTATAATAATAGCTATCAGCAGAGCATCCAAATGGCACCATTCGAAGCACTCTATGT
Organism: Rhodomyrtus tomentosa; assembly: GCA_028455895.1. Classification (NCBI taxonomy): domain Eukaryota; kingdom Viridiplantae; phylum Streptophyta; class Magnoliopsida; order Myrtales; family Myrtaceae; genus Rhodomyrtus; species Rhodomyrtus tomentosa. The sequence continues at coordinate 23,387,925 of JAPCWY010000003.1, read as the reverse complement.
AAGGGCCTGCAGAACCCCGATTTGCTGGGATGAGGTCGGAGAAAGAAGTATCACGAGCCCAGAATTGATGGAGCAATCTGTGAAAGTAGTAAAAATAATTCGGGATAGGCTGAGGATGGCTCAGAGTTGTCAGAAGAGTTATGAGGATAAGCGACGTAAGCCTTTGGAGTTTCAAGTAGGCGATCATATCTTCCTCAAGGTGTTGCCAATGAGGGGATTATCGCGATTTGGAAAGAAGGGAAAATTGAGCCCAAGGTACGTGGGTCCATTTGAAATTTTGGAGCGAATTGGGACCCTAGCCTACAGGCTTGCCTTGTCGCCTAATCTATCCTAGGTACATAATGTCTTCCATGTGTCAATGCTGCGGAAATACAAACTAGACCCGACACATGTGCTAAACTATGAGGTCATAGAAGTAGACGACTGAGTATCCTACGTGGAGAAGTCGATCAGGATTGAAGACCGGAAGGAGCAAACTCTAAGGAATAAGACGATTCCATTGGTTAAGGTTGTGTGGGAGCACCATGGAACCGAAGGCGCCACGTGAGAAAACGAGGAGATAATGAGGCGACAACACCCCCATTTGTTTGAGTAATTAAGTTTGATGCAAATTTCAGGGACATTATTTTTGCAAGGGGGGAAGAGTTGTGACATTCTGATTTTCAATCAATTTCAGACTCATTAATGAGAAGTATATCTAGTGACGTATTTCAGTCGTATCTTGCTCAAATCTAATCAATTTGAGTAAACTAACCAAAAGAGAAAGGCTAACGCGAGACGAGGTACGGGGACCTAGGGAATTCGAATAGGAAATGGCGCTTTGACCATAAAGATTGTCGAGGGGACATTTAGAACCGTAAAAGGCCGATCTAAGGACGATTAAGGGATGCATTGCTAGTGTTATACGATTGGAGAGCGAGTGATGCCGCTTAACCAACGTATGATTTGCAAAATTTTCCTAAATCGGACAGTAACGATCGAGACCATAGGAACTAGTGATAGACCCTCACAATTACATGACAACCAAAGTCGCCACGAATTAACGAGCCCTAAATGTGATAAGAATCACAGGGTCGATACTCGTAAAGTCTACAAAAGCCGCCCGTTGGTTCGCGATAGGTTGGAACCACGTCTGACAGAGAAAATAATCAGAAACGAGTCTTGAAAATTGAAAATGGAAAATCAAGAATTCCAACGTCATGTTTAGATTGGTCGTCGCCTTATCGAAGAATATTGGAACGAGAAAAACGACGTTCTGGACGTCGGGGGTGAAATTATAATTTTGCCCCTCAAAGCTTTAACCTTGCTTATGCAAATGAAGAAGGGCATTTTGGTCTTTCAACCGCCCAAGGCTGCCGAAAAAGTGGAGAAATTGTGGCCATTGGATCACCCTTGAATGACACTAGGATACGTGTCAATGGATGGGCTAAAGAGTGATCTTGTCCACTATTGCCCACCTACCATTCTTCCCTTTGACTTTGAGAGTTGAATATAGTCTCTTTTCTCTCTCCTTGGCCGGCCATACACCCCTCAAATCACCGAGACCTCATCTTCTTCTTCCTTCTCTCTACCGTCGTCGACGACCAGCTTCTACCTCGTCGTTCGTTGCCGTCGATGAGCCCCTCCGGCGAATACAAGCCGACGAGCCGACCACCCACGCCTAGCCCCATCTCTTCCCGATCTCCTCAAAGTGGAAGCGTGTCGATTGAGCCTCCGAGGAGCTCCGGCCAACCATTCTCCCGGAAGCCGACAGATCCGGTATAATCTGAGGTAGGCAAAGTTTATGACCCTTTAGGACCTCGCAATGTTGGAGTCTTGCAACCAAATTTTTTGGAGATCTAGGGGACTTATTTAGTGATCTGTGGTAAAAAGTTGAGCTCAATTTGATGGAGTTTTAACCCCAAATGGATCTTGTAAACATTGGACAGAAACTGCCGATTGCAGTCTTGAATGAGCTGGCGAAGACTCGGCTTCAAATCTTCGGTGAGCCTCATGAACCCTTAGATAGACATGTTAGCAAGTAGGTTAGTGATTAAATGGTGGATTTGGAGTAGATTAAGGGCTGGACAAGCTCGGTTTGCACAGAACCGAAAATAGCCGGTTCGGTTCTGTGCAAGACCGGTTCTGTGGAGGTTGTAGTTGTTGGTTTTGAGTCTCAAATTGGTGATTGAGACATGTTAGGATGATGAGGATTGTGTTATGGAGGTTTGTGATTCATGGATGGGTGAATTGGACAAGGAAAATTGACAATTGGTTGGAATTTCCTAGGTTGCGCAGTGGGTTCGCTCTTGGACCTTTGAGGTCGAACTATTGAGGGCTTGAAAAGAGGATTTTTGTGGCATCAAACTTGAGGTAAGGGAATCCTAAACTTAGGATAGGAAGATTGGACTCAATTGGGTGAGTCGGGCGATAATTTGATTGATTTGTGAGAAATTCCAAGGTGAATGTTCTTGGTACGTCCTAAAATGGTATAGGGGATTAATGTGTGCTAATGCTTGTGCTTGAATTACCTGGCATGTCTAAGTGTCACTTTGATTGTATTGCATGCCATGGGTGTATGACTGTGCTTGAGTTGCACATTGCATTATGAATGTGAAATGAATTGAGAATCATGGCATGAGTATGACATGGTGAGACCCTGATGCGTATGAGACGCGGGGTGGTGAAAATGAGTACCCTGAGACGCTGAGGCGCGGGGTTGGAGTCGTGTGGCTCCCTGATGAGTACGAGACGCGGGGTTGAGAAGGCCACGGTCCTGATGCGTTTACGCGGGACGGAGATATGAGGTGTCGACACTAGCCTGGAGTATCATTGAAACCTGATGCATTTACGAGAGTTGTCGATGACGGTCTGATACGTTTACGCAGACCGAGCCTGATGCGATCTAATCGCGGGCATGAGAATGAGGTAGGCAGGAGAATATGGTTGTGATGATGTGACAGGACGGGTCATGCGTGATCATCCGAATGAGATATGATGCCATAATTGCATGTCTGTCATCTGTGTATGGTTATCTAAATTTGTTTTGCCTTATATGTCTATGAGTTTGAATGATTGGGGCATGTGACTGCCTAAGTGGACGATCGGTCTAACCTAAGGTTGGGACCCACCTTACTGATATGTGAATCTCATCCCGTTGGAGACCCTTATTTTTACAAATCCTAGGCCTTGACGATGTGGCCCATTCGTTTTAGAGACCCGAAGGAGATGTCCACCTATTTTGACGAGTTCCCTGACGGGTAGGGAACTATTTATGTATGGAAGTGTACCGTGGTTTGGGTAGACGAGGGTAGTACGAGCTGGAAGCCTCATCGGTATGAAGCCTGGTTTAGGAAGGTCGGGGATATGTCTACCGGGCCGCTGAAGCCCAATGAGGTACTCCAGGGAGTTGTCCCTAGTTGGTGCCACCCCACCCGAGATTCAGACCAGGCCAAGCGATCTGTTGTTGGTTCTAGGAATGGACCAGAGAGGACTCCGACCTTAAAGAACACGGAGGAGGAGATCAGTGTGGTCGAGGCGACCGAGGAGGATCTCATGGAGCCATCTGCTGAGGAGACAGCTGAGGATACTATAGAGGTTCGCTCTGAGACCTTTTCGGAGTACGAGCCCCCGAAGAACGCAGAGGACACTGAGGACTCCGGTAGCTCGTCTTAAAAGCTCCCAGCTTATCAGCCGATCCTTTGGTGGCGACCCTAACCCCATTTCTTTTGGATGTTGATGATGGACCCTTTTTGTGCACTTACCCGTCGCCTCTCGTGTTAGCGGATTTAGTAGCTATGTTCTTGTATGAACATTTGGATTTATGTATGACAGTATTAGCGCTACCCAGGTTCCACTTATATTTTGTATGGAGGAGTTATTTCATTATTACTTCCGCGTGCTTGGTATATATTATGTCTCTCGACTTATTTGTGGATCTTGGGACCACGAGAGATATTTGGTTTGCTTGCAGGGAGTCGCATGCTCGTGCCCCGGGCGCGGGGCGTGACACTCTACAATGGCAATTGGAGAGCTCTCTCTCTCTCTCCTCTCTCTCTCTCTCTCTCTCGGCTATGTTTTTCTCCAGAAAAAGAATGCCGGCCTCCTTTACTAAAAAATGAGTCTGTTTTTGTTATATTTCTCTCCTCGAAAATTTGGCCATTCGGGAGGGGGTGAGTCGGTGACCTTCGCACGTGCAATCACGTGCGAAATGGTCACCAATGACTGGTGATTGCCGAGACCGAAGTGGTCAATATTTTTAAGCATTCCGGTGATTGAATTTCAGGCGAATTTCATCTTGGTTTGGCTCTGCATTTGAGCGAAGTTGGCCACGGCACATTACAGCCTCGTCGACGTGACTCTGGTGATCCACGCTGTTGGACTGGTCATGATCGACGCTAAACTTCGTGGCCAACAAAACGCCTCCATCAATTTTACCAATTGAAGCCAATTGATCATCCAATTTTGCAATCAAAATCCACCTGCAATCAGTCAACTATGCGCAGGAATCCAAGGTTGAAGAAGGCACCGTTTGGACCGATTCGACCTGTCTAACCGGGCAGTCTGACCGGTCCGAACCGGTTCCAATTTGCAATTTCCAAAATTAATCGAAATCGGTGGGGAATTTTTACAATTTAAATCTCAAAATCGAACTTAGGACATGAGTATTATCTAAAAATATGATTTTACCCAAAAGTTCATGTCAATTTCTACAAAAACTCCAAATTTGTTCTTAATCGCAATTTGAGAAATTGTGAAATTGAAGGCCTAAACAGTCAAATTGGACCATACCACCTATGTCAATTGGCTCAGAATAATGAAAAATATTGGGTAGTGGCTTCAATTTATAAAGGTAGCCCCTTGAATTAAAAGTAATTTCAATTATGCCCAAATTCAAGGACTAAATTGCAATTAAGTATGCAATTTTTCCCAATTCATGCAATTGAGCAATTTGTGCAAATAATTGGGCTAAATTGCAATGAATGACAAATAGATTGATTGTTAAGACCCTAAAAATATCAAAATTACAAATTAAAAGGCTCAATTGACATTTTTTTTTACCAAATTCAATCATGCGTGTAACAAAGGAACACATAAAATTGAACTTGAATTCAGACTTTTTATGAGGTCAAGAATACAAGAGAATTAAAATAAAAATATTGTCTATTTTTTCATATTTTTTTACCTTGAATGCTATTTTTCTTGAATTTTCGAGTATTTTCCTATTTTCTAAAAATAATAAAAAATGTGAAAATATGAAAAATTATTTTTGGTCAAAAATGGTTCCTTGGACTTGGTCAAGGCCACCAAAGTTTATTTTGTAAATTTTCAATATTTTATGATTTTTTAATGAATTTTTCAAAAATAAACTGAAAAAGACTAATCGAAAATCAAGTGTCAACATCTTTTAGGAATTGAAATGTTCAAAGATAACATCAAACGAATCAAATATAATCTAATCAAACGGAATACAAATCAAAAATTGCAAATCAAATCTAAAAATATCCAAAAATGGATATTAAAATCAAATCTAATGGCAATTCGGTAAATCGGAAGCTCTGTAAGTCGTCTGTAACATGTTGAAAATTGCAATTGGTAAAAAGAAAGTTCAGTAAGAGTACATTCGGGAACTTCTCTAAAGTTGAAAATATCCCAAAATTCCACGGATCGGTAAATTGAATCAGAAGACCAACCAACTGAATTTGAGCGCAATCCGAGCTGATTTCTAGCGCACGTCAGTTGTCCTGCATCATTTCTCCTCCTCTTCAGAAGAAATCTTCCTCGAGCTCGCCGTGTCTGGATCTGCTTCCTCCTGTACTTCCAACGCCTCTTCCTCTTTTGCTTCCTCTTTCGGACTCTTTTTTGGAACTTCACAAAATCCATTGGATTGTCGACCCTTTCCTCATACTTCAAAGCTTCCTTCTCCAAAGCAATTCTGAGTTGCCCTGTTTCCTCATAAGGCCAATCATCAACAATAAGGACATCTAAAGAGTAACCATATATTGTAGAAAACATGTGTGCTTCTTGGATGTTCAGATCGACATCAGCAAGTAACGAAGGTAGCTGGCTGAGAAGCTTTGGTTTATTTGAAGTTGAAAAAGTTATTTCATATATGGGTCGAGAAAATTGTCCATTGGCATGGATGGAGTCGTTTCCATCCATTCGAAGAGATTCACTACCTTCTAAAACGAGCGATTCGAGATTAGGTGATGATCCAAATGCGAATGGAGGATGTATGTTTAGTCTGCTGGAGTAATATGTTGAACTCCCGTCCTCGCCTTTAATAGGGTAACCTGAATGAACAAAATTAGTTTTATGCAATTCGTATGTGGCAAGAACCCTAGAAGATGTCTTGACAAGGATAGGAGCGGAATATCGCTCCACCAATCTCCTTTCTCTAGTGGGTTGCTTAATTTCGGGGTCCTCCAATCTTTCTTCAATTGCTTCGACTCTTGGACATCATCCCTATTTTATTCGCCCACTTTCTCGACGGAAGCCTCAGCTTTGGGAGCGATCTCCTGATCTTTTTGCTCTGTTTTTTCTTCCACCCTTGATTCCTCCTCTAATTTCTCGAAAAGTTGGTTCTTGCCCTCGATAAGAGCCGTCCCTTCGGGTTTTTAAGTAGTACTTGAAACACAAGCAATTTCATCTAAAGGACAAAGAGTGATTTTCTTCTCCCACACAAAGGAATAAATGTTCTCATGCGCTAGGTGAGTTACATCAACATCATATTGCCAAGGTCTCCCTAGCAAGACGTGGCATGCATCCATCTCAAAAACATCACAAATTATTGTATTTATATACAATTTTCCCATAGAAATAGGTTAACGACAAGTCTGTGTTACCTCAAGTTCCAATCCTTCGCAAATCCAACCAATCATATAAGGCGAAGGATGAGCTTCTGTCTTTGGTTGAAGATGATCAACAAGTGCCTTTGATAAAATATTCTCGAAACCGCCACTATCAATAGTAACACTGCATACTTTGCGTACATTGTCTATGAAAAAACTGATTTTGTTGAGTGTCCTCTATCCGCAAAGCAAGAAATAGGTGTCGGACGACATAGTTAACATGTTCACCCTTGAATTCCCCATGTTAGCAGCCTCCACGAACAAATTCATATTCGTCCTGGAAATCTTCATCCTCTTCTTCAAAATCTCTGACATAGTTTTGTCGTCTTTGTCGGAAATTTTCTCCACGCTCCATAGCTACTTCTGGATCACAAAAGATAGGAATTCGCCAGGCTGGAAGAACGCTAGGTACTTCTTGAAACCTCCGATCGGTTTGACCCATGAATTGGTTAAACTCAGCCGTGTAATAGGCTCGTTTCCATGGCCCTCAGCTACAGGGAGATTGACATTCATGTTATTGACCATCATCGCAGGAGAAACCTGTTCTAATACCAAATGACGCAGAGAAGCGATAACTTGAAAAGCTTTCCAAAGTGTTTTATGAAATTTGATAGATAATTCGTGAAGATCATAAAAGTGTACATCCTTTATATAGATAGGCCTCCTTTAGGAATTGGAACGTTCAAAGATAACATTAAACGAATCAAATCTAATATAATCAAACAGAATAAAAATCAAATATTGCAAATCAAATCTAGAAATATCTCAAAAAGAATATTGAAATCAAATCTAATTGCAATTCAGTAAATCTGAAGCTAGATAAGTCGTCCGTAACATGCTAAAAATCGCAATCGATAAATAGGAAGATCGGTAAGAGTACGATTTGGGAACTTCTCTAAAGTCGGAAACTTCCCAAAATTCCACGGATCAGTAAATTGAATCAGTAGGCCAACCAACTGAATTTGAGGGCAATCTGAACTGATTTCTAGCGCACGTCATTTGTCATACATCACTATTCAAGGACAAAGTTGTCGATTATGCGACTTAATTGTTGATTTACAAGATTTGTTGTGGATTTCAAGACACCCATTTTTTTTTGACAGATCGAGGCCCAATTTAACTGCACAATCAGTTGAGGCTGGTCGATTCCTATCATTATTTGATCACCTTCTGCGGTGATTGTTCAGCTTTTGTGCACGAATTTAGAGAGTCTTATTAATTTGCAATGCATCTGATGCTGGTTAAATGCATTTAGGTCTAATTATTAAGTCCCTCAATTCACATCTTTTCTTGAGTCTTTATTGTGGTGCTACTTTCAAGATTTATAATTAGGCGAATTTCCCCAAGAGTCCAAGAGTCTTTTTTTCTTTTTTTTTGCGATATCTTTATAAACAGAAGTGTAATCTCATTTGTAAAGCAAAAAGAATTGAATATGTGAGATTTTTCTGTGTGAGTAATTATCTTTTCAGGTTTTTTATCCCTAAAGGGTGAATTCTTCCTTGGTGATGAGTCAAGAAGCCTTTTATTTTCGGCTGGTAGTTCATCCTTTAGGTCAGCTTATTCAATCTCAAAATCCTTTATCTTTAGCCGGTGGCTTGTCTCTTAAGTCTTGATAGTGAACTTCATTAATTCCAATCTTTATTCTTGGCTAGTGGTACGTTCTTTATGGCTTTGTGATGATTGTATTCACGTTTGTCCATTGAGTTTCATTCCTGTGCAATCTAATTTATACTTGATTTCTTCAACATGACTGGAAACGATATCCGCATAGAGTTGGCCTCAAAGTTGATGGATAAATATTTCAAAGAATTTTGATGATCCAAAACTTTCCTTTATCTAAGTGCCGCAAATCCAACCTTACATATTGGAATACGGACTTTCGTGTGGCATTTTGAGTGGCATTTGGAAGGTTATAGAGAGCGTAGTCATAAGGCCTTAACAACGGTTTACTCAAATGTTTGTGAAGTTATATTAAATACAAAGTGATATCCATAAGGGAAAAATATCACGAATTTGTTCTTTTCATAAACAGCACTAATGGACCTAATGATATCATGTCATTTATGATGTTTGACTGAATTACCATTTGAGGATATCCCTTGGAGAAGACAAATTATAGCCGTTGTCGAATGAAAATATACGGCGGAAGAACCGGAGATCGCCTGGGAAAAAGAAACAAGCGTATGTAAGAATTGTTAGAGCTATTGGCGACGGGCAACAACAGCAAAGCCTATTTTGGGATAGCTAATAAGTATTCAGGATGATCTCCAATTGGAAAGATTAAGGATGTATATAAAAGAGAATATCTTATAGACCAAAATGAAAGACGTGCAAAAAAAAAAAAATACATGGAAACAAAAAAAAAAATCTACTTCGAGGTTTGTTCCCAGCTGATGTTGTATCAAATTCTTGAGATTTTCAATGTGGTGTTCTTGCATTAGCGTAATCGTGTCAAAGATCAAGTGTACTTTGACCCCCCCCCCCCAAAAAAAAAAAAAAAAAAGAAAGATCAAGCGTACAAGACTGAAAACACCGGCTGATTTTTGATATTGTGATCCACCATTTGAAAAGGATCAATGCTTGCCAATTGTAACTTGTTGAGCAGATTACTAGTACTATCTAGCATGACTTATGGTTGTTAGGGTGGAGAGTAAATGTAGGCGTTGTGAATAAGTTGAACCACTATAAATTATTGTGTGCTCCGATTCCTCTTGATTTTCATACACACCATGATACAACCTGTTCATGCTATTTGAAACATTTGTCTGATCTGATCTTTCAACAGTGACTTCCTAATATCAGCAAAATTATCAAAAAGATTCAAAACAATCTATTCAGACCCCCTCTGGGTTGCATTATCAACTCCAACAATTGATATCGGAGCTCTATTGCTTGATTTTTATCGTGTATGCTCATTAGCATAAAGATACTTATCTATAGCTAACTTTGGTGGTTTCGTCACTAATGAAGTTTCTACTCTTAGAAAACCTCGATACTCCGATGGCAGCAACTATGTCTACTAGAAATTAATGGAAAAAGTGCACTACAAGTGCCATAACTTTCAAAACATTCACTTAAGTGCCAAATTTTTGAAAAACCATTCACCTGAATGCCAAAGGTTACATGGCCATCGGAAGAGGCGACATGGCCTCCTAAATCGATGATGTGGCGCCGGCGAGGTGATTTTCCTAAATATTTAATGTACACATGGCATATTTGAGTGCATATATTTATTTTCTGATTTGTTTTAATACTAAAAAAAAAGGGAAACCTTGATTTCTCGGTGGCGGCCAGCAAGGAGAGGGCCCGAAACCCTCGCTCAGATCGCGCGTGGGCTTCAAGCCCTCGTCTGCTTTTAGCTGAGGCCGCGACTGCCATCGCCTGTTGCGGTCGCGACCTTGCCGGCACAAGGTCGGCTCACACTGGGCTGGCAAGGCTGCGATGACCCTAGTCAACGGTCGTCGTGACCTCGACAGCGGCAATTGAGGGCGCAAAGCCCTCTATTCCCCTAACCCAAGCTGCGATTTTGAGGCTTTGATTGTGCCACCTCAAGCCGTGACAGGCGTCGCCTAGGGCCGTCGCGGCCTCGTTGGCCCAGGGTGTCACGCCCCGAACCCGTCGAGCACGCGAACATCCCTGCAAGCAAACAACACATATCTCGTGGTCCCAAGATCCACAAACAAGTCGAGAGATAATATATATATATATATATATATATATATATATATATATATATATATTACACGCATGTGGAAGCGGTACTCAAATAAATCTCCGTACAAAAATATAAGTTAAATGGGACCTGAATAGCATAACAACTGTCATACATATTAACATATTGTTCTTAAAAGTATCGAACTACTAGAATCTGCTAAGCAAGTGGCGACGGGGTAAGCACATCAAAAAAATGACCATCATCAACATCCAAAATAGCCATGGTCGGGGGTCGCCATCACAAGATCGAGCCAATAAACTGGGACACCTAAGATGTGCTGCTGGAGTCCCCTGTATCCTCTGCATCCTCCGTCAGCTCATACTCTAATAACGTCTCGGAACGGACCTCGATAGAATCCTCCATTGTCGCCTCATGTGACGGCTCTGCGAGATCCTTCTCGGTCGCCTCCACGATAATCACCTCGTCCTCAGTGAATTCCAAGGTTGGAGTCTTCTCCGGTCCATTCCTAGAACCAACTACAGACCCCTTTGGCACCTCCTGCTCCCCAGCGGTCTGGAACCAATCAGGGATAACTCCCTAGGATATTTCGTGGGGTTTCAGCGGCCTAATCGACTCATCTCCGATCTTCTTAAACCGTGCATCGAACCTGTGAGGCTTCCAGTCCGGACTACCCTCGTCAACCATACAATCGTACATTTCCTCACATAAATGTTCCCTTGACTATCCGAAAACTCGTCAAAATATGTCGTCATCTCCTTGGGATCCCCAAAACGAATAGGCCACATACCTAAGGCCTAGGATCTGTAAAAATAAGGGTCCACAAAGGGGTGAGATACACATCTAGTAAAAGAGTCCTAACCCTAAATTAGGCCGACCATCCACTCAAGCAGTCATCTATCCCAACTTTCCAAACTCATAATCACAAAGGCGCATACAAATAAAGATAGTGACACACAGATGATGGGCATGCAACTATGACATCATGTCACACTCAGATGATCATGCACACCTCATCTTGTCATTTCACCACAACCACCTCTTCCTACTTGCCTCATTCTCCAGCCCGCGATTAGATCGCATCAGGCTCGGTCCGCTTAAACGCATCAAACCGTCATTAGCAACCCGCATAAACGCATCAGGTTCCAATGAATCTCCAGGCCAATATCATCGCCTCATACCTCCGTCCCGCAAATAGATCGCATCAGAACCGTGACCATCTCAACCCCGCGATTACATCGCATCAGGACGCCACACAACATCAACTCCACCCCGCGATTACATCGCATCAGGGTATCCATCTCCCGCCCCGCGTCTCATACGCCTCAGGGCCTCGCCATGTCGTGTTCATGCCATGCTTCTCAATTCAATTCACAGATAAAACAACAGGTGCAACTCCTGCACAATTTGAATACTCATGGCATGCAAGACAATCAATGACATTCGACATGACATATAATTTAAACACAAGCAATGTCACACATAGACCTCCTATAACCACTTAGGACATATTAAGAGCTATCTCTTTGGAAGATTCTCATAAATCGATCAAATTAATCCTCGACTCACCCAATTGAGTCCAATCTTCCTATCGTAAGTTTAGGATTCCCTTACCTTGCGTTTGATAACACAAATTTATTCTTGCAAGTGCCTCAAAGTCTCGGCCAAGCAATCCAAAGGTTCAATTCACCGCGCAACCAAGAATATTCAACCAAATAATAAATTTCCTTGTCCAATTCCTCAATCCATGAACCAAAATCCTCTATAACACAACTCTCATCATCTTAACATGTCTTAAACATCAAGTTGGGACTCAAAATCATCTGTCCTTACTCCCAACAGAACCGGTCTTGCACAGAGCCAAACCGGTTCTTCTCGGTTCTGTGTAAGCCATGCACTACCAATCCTAAATTAACTCCAATTCCATCATCTACTCACTATTCTACCTTTTAACATGTCTATCTAAGGGTTTATGAGGCTCACCGTGAGTTTGAGATCGAATGGTCGCCGGAATTCCGTTGAAAGTAGCCGGACTCCAAGGTCAGTTTTCCGGCAGTTTTCTGTCCAAGTTTACAAGACTCGTTTGAGGTCAAAACCTCATCATATCACTCTCAACTTTTTATCACAGATTCATACAGATGTCTTCTAGACCTCCATAAAATTTGACCTCAAAACTCCAACATTTCGGCCTCCAAAAGGGTCAGAAACCTCACCTACCTCAGGTTGAGCTTGATTCTGTCGGCTTCCGAGAAAACTCTTGGCCGGAGCTCCTCGGTGGTCCAAATGCCGTGCTTCCACTTCAAGGAGGTCGGGAAGACGTAGAGCTAGGTTCGACGCCTAAGTGGTGGCCGGAAGGTGACGTTGACGGCGGCGAAGGGCGGCTCTAGAACTGGTCGGCGACGGGTAGAAGAAAAGAAGAATAAGAAGAAGAAGAGTGTTCGGTGGTTTAGGGGTGCTATAGCCGAATGAGAGGAGAGAGAGAGTGTGTGGAGTGTATATTCAACTCTCATGGTCAAAGGGAAGAATGGTAGGTGCATAAAATTGGACAAGACTTCTCTTTAAGCCATTTATTAACACTTGTCCCCCCTTGTCATTCAAGCTTGATCCAATGGCTCTACTCCTCCTTGTATTCGGCAGTCTTAAGGGGGTTTAAAAACTAAATTGCCCTTCTTCAAATGCATGGGCAAGACTTTAAGCTTGAGGGGCAAAAGGATAATTTTACCCCCGACGTTCAGAACGTCGTTTTTCTCGCTCCAAAATTCTTCAATAAGGCGACGATCAATCCGAATAACGTTGGAATTCGTGATTCTCCATTTTAAATTTTTCAAGACTCGTTTCTGATGGTTTTCTCTATCAGACGTGATTCCAACCTATCTCGAACAGACGGGCGATTTTTGCGGACTTTATGCGTATCGACCCTATGATTCTCATCACATTTAGGGCTCGTCAATTCATGGCAGTTTTGGTTGTCATGTAATTGTAAGGATCTATCACTAGTTCCTATGGTCTCGATCTTCACTGTCCGATTTAGGAAAAATTTTCCAAATCATACGTTGGTTAAGCAGCATCACCTGCGCTCCAATCATATGACACTCGCAAGGCATTCTCTGATCGTTCTTGGATCGGCCTTTTATGGCTCTAAATATCCCATCGACAATTTTTATGGTCAAAGCGCCATTTCTTATCCGAATTCCCTAGGTCCACGTACCATGTCTCGCGTTAGCCTTTCTCTTTTGGTCAGTCTACTCAAATTGATCAGATTTGAGCGAGATATGACTAAAATACATCTCTAGATTCATTTCTCATTAATGAGTCTGAAATTGACTGGAAATCAGAATGTTACACAGAGTGAGCCGACTCTAGTCTTTAGGTCGGCCGGTGGTTGCCGGCGACGACCTTCGCTGGCCACCACTCGAGAAGCCCTAGTTTCTCAATTTTTTTAAAAAAATTTCTTTAATTTTTATTTTTTTCCCTTTTATTTTTTTTATTTGAATAAAAAATAAAAATAGAAAATATTAAAAAATGAAATGGAATTTCCACATGGCACTTAGAAATTCAATAAATAATAGTGAAAAATCCATGTCATGTTTTCCGACAAAAATAGCACTCAAGTGAACGCTTTTGGCCAGAATTGGCACTCATCTAAACCTTTTTGCTCCGATGTGGCACTAAAGTGAACATTTTGAAAGTTATGACATTTAAGTAAACGTCGTACGAAAGTTATGGCACTTGTAATGTACTTGTCCCGAAACTAATGATGCAAGCCTACATTAAAGCAATAGACCCTGCAATGTGGGAAGTGATTGAAAATGGCTTTGCTATACTAGCACGAGGTCCTACTCGATGAGAAGGACAAGAAACTGAAGATGAAGATCCCGTGACTGTTGAGCTGCTATTGCTGCTCATTCAGAAAATGTTAACAAAACGGTTGCTCAAAATGCTAAAGCTAAATATATTCTTATATTTTGCTTTGTCTCCATGTAAATTTAATGGAATTTCTTCTTGCGTTTAATATGGGATCGACTACTGGTAACATTCGATGGAATAGACGAGGTGAAAGAGACAAAGATGAACATTCTGCTTGGAAATTATGAGATCTTCAACATGAAGTCTAATGAAATTGTGACTCAGATGTTCACAAGATTAACTAAGGTGGTGAATGGTTTAGCAAATCAAAGAAAAATCTTCACTGATGCAAAAAATGTGAATAAGCTACTAAGAGCACTTCCAAATGAAGCAATGTGCAGACAGCAGTCCAACAAGGGACGAGAATCCAACCCATCTCAATGGATAGCTGAAAATGATAATGCAGGCGGACAAACATCATTAAGATGAAGATACATGGCGCTATTCACCAGAAATATCAAGAACTTCATGGGAAAATGTGGAAATTGCATAGGAAAAAGACAGGCAAGATTCTCGAAGGACGAAAGAAAACATCATTCCTAAAATGATCATGCAATCTTATTTAGCAATTTCTTTGTTTGAAACCATTTCTAAGTGGTCATGGAATTGCATTTGTGGTTCATGTCCATGCATCATGGAATTGCATTTCTGGTTCATGTTCATGCATTTCTAATCCAAATCTAAACCTATCTTAGTTTAGAAGAAAAAAAAAAACACAATGTACTGAAAAGCAGTGCGATAAGTAAGCATCCAATGTATGAAAGGACAAGCCATTCTAAGATCGATAAAAGAAAACCCGCAACTCATTGGCTATTGCAAAAAGGAAAACCCCAATGTCAGGTAAAGAATATACAAAGCCTCATTTTTAAGGCTCAAGACATGAGCTCTCCGAAGATTGCTATTTGGTACTAAAACCTATCTTATGTGGACCATCAAAACTGGGGAAAATTTCAAATAAAAACTCAAAATTCAGTTGTTTTCTCAAAAGAGGACCCAAAGTGGATATCGGCTCAAGTAAGCACCCAAAATGACTAACAAAGTCTCGGAAAAAGCCCGAACTCCATATCTAATTCATGGCCCAAGGCTGTTTTTTGTTTATTTTTCTTTTTCTTTCTCCATTTTTCACTTTATTTTCGTTCTGTTTTCTTTTTTTCGGAACTGGTTGTCGATTCTTTCTTAGGGACATTTATTCTCCCACCTTGAGAGTGCAGCAAAAACTTAACTCATTCCATGCTTTCGGCCAACCCAGCAACTGCAATTTTTGCAATGTTTTTGGTTCTACTTGCCAACAACAGAAGCAGCATTATCCAAGCATCACCAGATCATCTTGTTTGACTACTTAAGCCTCCAGTCCATTCAGTCTTGGTTGGTGGTCAACAATTTCGCACGAAAGAGCAATTCCTTTGCAGCAGGCGACTATTTCTACCTCAGCAACAGTTTTGCCTTATCAATTCCAAATTCAAGTTATCCCCTCTTGCGTGAATTCGATCTGTTGAAGCTCCTTCTTCTCCTTTGCAATCCAAATGGCTTCTTGTAGTAATCCTTCTTCTGGAGACAGCCACTCGCAGTCTACACCTTCCTCTCCAATTGCCACATTGCCACCATTGACAAGTCCTATTTGAGCCCTTGACAGAAGTCCCAACATTTTCTTCCTCAGATGGAGGTCGATCCGAGTCCTAGATCAAGTACGAGCGAGCCATGATCAAAGGCATCCTGAGGAACTGAGGATTTGATCGTCAGAGAAGGCGACCGACCAAGATCAACGAGGGCCTACGTGACGACGGGAAGCTCAGCTCGCTGGTGGAGAGGCTGATTATGGTGTTGAAGATGGAGGTGATGCAGAGCAAAGACATAGGCATGAGGAAGATGAAGAAAGAACAAAGAAGGAAAAAAAAGGAAAACAGAACAAAAAGGGGAGTGAAAATGAAGAACGAAAAAGAAAAATAACGAAAAAAATACCCTTGGACGAAAATGCCCCCAGTTATGAATAAGATTGGGAATTCGGGTCATTATTGGAGACTCGGATATTCATTTCGGATCCGTATTTGAGACAACACCTATTTTGAATTTCTTTTTTACGAAACAACCCCACTTCGGGTCGTTATTTGAAATTTTCCCTCGAAACTAAAGCACGAGGAACTCTATTTGTCTCTTCTTATCCAAGGTCGGGCCAATTCCAACTATTGAATGCGAAATGCAATAGTTATTCTGGTTCAAGTGCCTCAAGCCCCAAGGTTAGGTTGGTCTCCACACCTCAAAACCTCAGCTAAGTTTATTAACTAACTAGCCTGATCTAGCTAATCCATACCATTACAAGAATTAAGGTCGGAAAGGGCATGGACTTTCAACAGTCTTCAAGTTCTTTGGCCGCCTCCTCCATGGACCGCCTCGGATGGCCACAATCCGCCGGTGTCGGGTTCACCAATGATTGCATTCATTCACATGACATGGGCTCATTCAATCAAAGCAATTAGTAACATTCATCTCACCAAACAATAGAATGGCCTCAGATTCGGACTTTGGTTTTATGCATTTGATAATCGTCAACCCCCATTTCCTAATTAATTAGAGCTCATTGACTAAATTAATGATAATTGACCACCAGTTATATGCAAAAAAGAAATGGTCAACATCGTTAATCCCTAACTAGTTCTAATCAAGCCCACTAAAGCTACCCCGGAATCATGCATCGATCTTGCCCATTCATCTGGCAATCACATGCATTTTGTCTAAATAGCCTTAGGCCGTCATCACACAATTAGTGGGCATCAACGGGTCACTTGTTCAATTAAGCTCTAATTCTGACCAATTATGTTCTGACTTGGTAACCCTAGCAATCAAAGTCCAACCAAAATGACTTAAGTACCAATGAAATCTGTGAAAACAGAGTTGGGTTTTCCAGTTGTAAAGCAAAAGCCTTTTGTTATTTTGAGCAAGAAATTTTCTAATCAAATTTCGATATGCTTGGCAGATGTATTCATAACACATTGCAACTTATCAACCTTCGATCCCATCATATCTAAATTACCATACGGCAAGATCCTGCTTGCCATAACCCTCAGTATGATGATCTGGACTCATTTATCTGCAGGTTTTTCAGTATTGACGACATTGTGTAACAATAGACCTAATAATGACTTTGGCAAACTCGAATGAGCCCCAAATGCCAAAAGGAGCATCAAATAACCCTAATTATAACCCCCACATATTAACACAGGATGGAGACATAGAGACGGGTAAATCGAGAAAGGGATCGGGCATAGTGGCGAAGGGCACAAAATTGCCCAAGAAAATTGAAGACTAGATTGATGTTGAAACTCAGGCCGGTAAGTTATTCACCGTGCATGAGGATCCCCGCTAAGTTAAATATGAAATATCGATTGAAAGTTTGAAACACAGATAAACGATTAGTTCATTTTTGTTCACAAATGATTAGTACATTTCTTTGGACATTTTAAATGTTTTAAAAGAAAATAGAAAGGAAAATAAAAATAGAAATACCTTTTTTAAAAATTTTAAAAAAATCATTAAATTTATAATGCATAAAAGCGATATTTTTTTTATATCAAATTATAAGAGACAATTATTGTATGATTTGACTAAATATAGAGATATATAAGAAATATGGGTCAGGAACATGTCGAGTCGGTTATAGGTCGTGGAATTTGCACTGCATGAAAATATGTTAAAATGGTTTAAATGGGTTAATATGATCGAACTATATTCGATCTGATCCAAATCCGATCTGACCCATCCGTTTGACACCTCTAGAGGTAATTACAAGTTTTCACTCCCATAAAAATCCCAATGATTAATAGACGAAAACGTAGACTTCATCATACGAGATGAAATTGAATTTTCGCGGTCGGACAAAATTCGAAGGGAAGAAATGACAGAGGGTGACTTCTTGATGTTGGTGCAGGCAAGCACACCGTGACTACGATGCCGCTCTCGCTCGCCCTGCTGATTCCTGAACGGAATGTAGAAGCACTACAGAATATTCCATTTTACAAAATCATCGTCGTTTATCAACTTTGACGACTCGACATTTATCGCCGCCCATGGGTTTCATCATTTCTTTTTCGGGACTTGGATGGGATCAATTCGATCTAACAATGGAGATGCGCACTTTGGTCCTTAACACGTTGACCAAATAATCCTGCATGGAGTGTGCCACATTGGCTTATTGAATAGGGAGTGGTTTAATCACTAATCACCACTGGTAGTACACTCTTGGTAGCAAAACCAATTTACTGTAAAGGAAAGCCTTGGTCTCTCATTTTATAGTAGAGTAGCAGCATAAAAAAGTGAAATGACGAAGGTTGACTTGTTGGGAGCGGTGGTGGTAGGCGGCGGATCGTTCAGCAAGGCGTCCAGCTCCCGCACGAACTTTCGCATAGCCGGGGCGGGCAAGCACACCGGGACCACGATGCCGTCCTCGCCCTGCCTGTTCCTGCAGCGGATGAAGAAGCTGGCCACACCGGGGATGGCGCCAACTCCCCCCTTGGCCGGGCCCCCGTACACAGGCTCCCCCCACCCGAAGTCCACGTTGTCGAACCCATGCTTGGTCGTGTCCGACACCAGGAACGACCCCACCACCGTGAAGTGGGGCCTCCCCCTTATCACATTCAGATCCGCCATGGACCACGTTGTCGAACCCATGCTTGGTCGTGTCCGACACCAGGAACGACCCCACCACCGTGAAGTGGGGCCTCCCCCTTATCACATTCAGATCCGCCATGGACCTCATGTACTCCTCCGTCACTTTCGCCTTGGCTTTCTTCACCAACTCTATTGCATATCCCACTGGGTTCTGGCATAGTTTCCCCGCGCTTGTCACTGCTGCAGATATCGCAAACGCATTCCCGTAGTACCCGGCCGGCAGGGGTGGGTTGAACTTGGTCCGGGCATTGACGATGCACAGCACCCGCACCTCCTCCTCGTGGTCAGGCTGGAGTGCGATGGTGCGGCATCGCCAGAGGCATGCAGTGAGGACCTCAAAGGTGGAGCTCCCGCGCTGGTGGGGAGGCACCCGGCTGCCGAGGGCGGCCATCTGGGCAGCCCCGAAGAAGAAGGAGCGGTGGTCCATGTGGTCGAGCGGGATGAGGGTGCCCTTGGTGTGCTCCACCTGATCGTACTCCCGGTGGGTGCACGTGATCCGGGGCGGGTCTCGGGCGTCCAGGAGCTCTTCTGCCACACTGGGAGGACGGAGGGGGCATCGGCGCCTTTCGCCATCTCCCCCACGGCGTTCATGAACTGGACCAGCCCCGCCCCATCACTCATCGTGTGGTTGAGACGCAACGCGAAGATGAAGCCCCCGCACTTGAGACGAGTCACCTGGACACAGGCCATTCCACCATTAGTACCCACCTCAAAATCAGGTGGGGCACAGTACCTGAGTTCCCATTGAATTTCCAAAAACCTTTCGTGGTATCGTGATGCACGAAATGTTCTGTGCATGAATTTTACCCCATTCTTTGGCTTGTGGCCACCACTTAGAACATGGAATTTTCCTGACATAAATTGGTTCTTATGATTAAAAATTCGGATTGATTCTATTTTTTTAAAAACGGTTCACGTTTGGATAGTGATTCAAACTTCTAAATTTATGGCAATCGTTATCATCCTAAGTACCTGAATGAGCAAGAGAGGGGAGTCCAGGATGGCGGAGGAGCCGGGGACGTCGAAGAGGAGCTCCTCCAGGCAGGGAAAGGGGGGCTGGAGGGCATCCGAGAACTGGTCGAGGGTCACGTCTGCGTCTGCCTCCACAAACACCACCCCATCCTCGTTGCAGTCCACCACCAGCTTCCGCCCCGGGAGTTCCCTCAGGCGGCCCGCAAAGGGGTAGTAGAACACCAACGCCCTGGCGAGCCCCTCCCGGACGGCCCACGCTGGGTCCCTCCCCGTGCTGTCTCCCCGGTAGAACTGGATCACGGGGACCTGGAACCGGAGGCCCTCCTGGTCGTCCACGTCCGACAGCCTCTTGTACTCATGGGGCGTCGGCCTTGCTGGGCGGACCAGCTCAGCCTCGCGCCTCCGCACCTCGAGCATTAGTGGATCCTGAGATGCCATCGCCGTCGCTCCTGATGATGGCTTTACCAGCGCTATTGCAGATAGAATGGCTAGATAGAAATCTGCGCGCGACACTCGCGATTGTGAGGTTCAGACGCTCGCGGCCCCTTCTTTACATACTCGATGGCTGGCTCATGCGGTGAAAACTTCGTTTCTTCTAGCATGCTAGTGGAGATAGATAATATAGTAATGGGTTCATCAACCTCAGGCCTTTGGCTCGCAAGGTGGATTATTGAGTAATTATAGTTTAAACTAAATGTTCCTCATCAGCACGAGACACCCAAAAGAGTAAATGCATATCGCTCATCCCTCTCCACCCTTTTTATATAGTGAAGAGAAAACGTGTTACTAAATTATTACTATGAATGGAAAATCCAAAATTAATGGACAATCTTACGTCAAATAAATTTCATTGTTATTGACTTGAAGTATGCAATAAAAATATACGATATGATAAAATCAAATTACGAGATGTAAAAAGGAGTCAAGTATAGCGAGACTTTAATAGATATTCAGGTCATAGCTAGACATATTGACGTCACACTTACAGTGAAGTGCAACACTACCACTCCGTTTTTTTGGTGGAAAATAAATAAATAGAAACTATTTTTTAAAAAAATTGATCGATTGTCTTGCTTACAAAAATGAATAAATAAAGTATATTTTCATTGCCCATAAAAATGAACATTCACAAATTGTTATCGGTAATGATACACATTTCATAATCCAATTATTTTTAAGCAATATGAGCAATAATTTTTAGAAAAATATTTTTCAAATCGTTAGCTTTGATCGGCATAAACAGAGCTTAATTTGTTTTGAAAGTACTCTGATAGAATTTGGCACACAATCACAATGAAATAATGCGTAAAACGACAAAGAGAAATCAAGACACGAGATTTTATCCTAGTCTACCCTTAAATTATGGTTACTTCCAACAGAGAATTCATACCTCTCGTTACATCACTCAATTACAAGCCAAAAAAAAATTATATATAACAATAGATATTCATGTCCCCTTGAGACCCCCTAGCTCAATATGAAACGGGATCCACGTGCTTTCCTTTCGTTGGAGAATATGAACCACATCCTAGCATTCTCTCACTTAGTGAATTCTTACTATGCTTGTTTAGATCCAATACAGTTGTACACCATTCAAATTTTTCTGCATTCACTGCCTTGATAAAAAAATCTACATTATTCGCCTGTATGTCAACATTTTCCAACACTACAAATTTTAGTTCTACTTTCTCTCAAATGAAGTGATCTATATGTCGATGTGCTTTGTTTTTGCATGAAATCCAGGAATTTTAGCCACTAACATGGCATTTTGGCTATCACACCTAATCTTCATTGATCTTCGGGTAAAACTAAACTCTTTACACAATTTGTGCATCTAGATCACTTTCTTAGCAGCATGAGTAAGAGCCATGCACTTTGTGTCAGTACTAGATAAAACAACCATGCTATTTCTCTTGCCCATCCAACTCATAGTTAGCTGAATAAGGAAATAACAAATATGCTAGTTGACCTCCTACTATCAACATCACCTCCCCAGTCAACATTAGGAAAATACTTCAATGTTAACGCTTGCTATTCCTTTGAGTTTTTCATGCCTTCATATCATAACTTAAAGTCGGATGTATCACGAAGATAATGAAGCACCTGTTTTGCTTTCATCCAATGCTATTTCCCCGAATTATAAATATATATGCTCAATACTTCTATTGCTTGAGCCATTTCTAGATGAGTACATATCACTGCACACATCAAGCTCCCAACTGCACTTGCATATGGGACTGTTGTCATCTCTCTAGCTTCCTCTTCATTCTTGGGATACTGGAGCACTGATAACTTGGAACTTGTGGACGTGGGGTTTTCACTGGTTTACAGTCTAACATGTTGAAATTTTTTAATACGTGTAGTTCTTCTAGCTTAGCCACAACTTCTCATTCTCATGATCCCTTTTTTATCTACATGTCTAAGATGAAATTTGCTAGGCGTAGATCTTTCATCTTAAACTGTTTTGCCAACAATCCCTTTATAGTGCTGATCATTCTCGTATTATTTTCGACTAACAGCATATCATCATATGAGGTTAAGATAACAAAGTTATCATTTAACCTCTTCACATAGACGCAAGGATCAGCGTCACTGCGAGCAAAGCCTAGCTTTAAGGCATAAGAGTCAAACTTCTAGTACCACATTCTTGGAGATTGTTTTAGGCCATAAAAGACTTATTCAATTTGCAAACAAAATCTTCTTTTCCTTCAATCATGAAACCTTTTGGTTTCCTTATATAAATATCCTCCTTCAAATCACCATGGAGGAATGTTATTTTCAATCGAAATGCTCAACCTCTAAATTGTATACAGCTGCTGCAAATAAGACAAGTCTTATTGAATTTGATTTAGCAACTGGAGGAAAAATCTCACCATAATCCACTCTCTCTATCTACGAATAGCCCTTCGCAACCAAATGAGCTTTGTATCGTTCTATAGATCCATCTGTAGACATCTTCGTCTTGAATAGCCACTTGCAACCAATTGCTTTCCAATGTCCAAGTAGTATATCAGAATCAACATTCTGTTTTTATCCAATGAATCCATATCATCTTTCATGGCTTTCTCCCACTGTTTAACATCTCCAGGGCTTCTTGCTTCCTTAGCAGTATTTGGATCATCGCCAATAATAGTTAGAGCACAATTTTCATTACTAGCAAACAGGGTATAACTCTTATGTGGTCTTCTCTATCGTGTGGATCTCCTTAAGACCTGTTCAGATGGTGTTTTATCTTCAAACCTAGTTTCAGAATCTACTATATCATCCTCCACATCATGCTCATCAGCTTCACAATCTGAATTTTCTGTTCTAACTTGTGTAGTCTCTGTCTCTCCTTGCAAACTAACATCTAACTCAACCGTTTATGGTTCTTTAGGTGTGTGTGAAACAATCTGATTTATCGTAGATTCTCCAAACACTACATCACTGCGGTAGATAATACATTTAGTATCATAATTCTATAGCTATACCCTTTAATACCTTTTGTGTATCCAATGAAGATGCATTTCTCTTATTTGCTCTCAAGCTTGTTGCTCTTTTCCTTCGACACATGTACAAATGCTTTGCAACCAACATTCTAACATGGGATATTTCTTGTTTCTTCCCGAATAGTGCCTCAAACGATGTCTGATCTTTCAAAGCTGATGTAAGAGCCATATTCTTAAGATAGCACGTAGTAGCCACTACTTCTATCCAAAAATTTGTTTCTAAGCCTATACCACTTAGTGTTGGACAAATAGTGTTAAAAATAACAATTATGTTTTATAAAATTGGAGGATACTTAAAATTTAAATGACAATAGTAAATGTGAGCAAACTTCCTCGAACATAAAAATACTAAGTTGGCAGAAGAACAAAATCTTAGTCTTCAGAAGCATCGTAGAAGCAGGTTAGAAGCACAAAATATGAGCCTTCAGAAGCAGCTCAGAAGCAAGTCAGAAGCACAAAATCTAAACCCTTCAAAAGCAGGTCAGAAGGACTAAATCTGAACCCTTCAGAAGCAGTGAATCTGAACTCGTCAGAAGGACTGAATCTGAACCCATCAGAAGCATTGAATTTGAACCCGTCAGAAGCACTCAATCTGAATCCTCAGAACGACAAAATCCGAACCTTTAGAAGAATAAAATTTGATTAGAAACACAATAGTATTAAATGAAATGGAATTGATAATGTGGCATTCTGAATTTCCTACCATTTTGAGATAAATGAATAAGAAGATATCTATCGATGTTTTTCAGTTTTATCTCGCTCGGACCTGATCAATTCGAGTTAACAGACCAGAAAGGGAAAGGCTAATGCATGACAAGTACATGGACCTAGGAACTCGAATAAGGGATGACACTTTGACCATAAGGATTGTCGAGGAAATATTTAGAGCCAATAAGGAGCGATCTAGGAACGATTAAGGGATTCATTGCTAGCATTATACGATTGGAGCGCGGATGATTCTGCTTAACCAACGTATGATTTGCAAACCTTTCATAAATCGAATTCTTACAATCGTGACCGTGGGAGCTAGCGATAAACCCTCGCAATTACATGACAACCAAAGTCGCTGTGACTTGAGTCATCCTAAGTGTGATGAGAATCACTAAGTCGATACGTGTGAACATCTGCCAAAGCCGCCTGTCAGTTTGAGATAAGCTGAAATTACAATTGACGAAAAATAGACCATGAATTGAATCTCGAAATGGGATATTGGACAAAGAAGAATTCCAACAATTCAAAAGAAATTGGACGTCGCCTCATCGAGGGTAATTTAGATAAAGAAAAGTGAAATTTGGATTGAAAGTGTAAAATTACCCTTTTGCCCCTCAAGGACATTCTTTCTCCTAAGAATAAGCAAGGGCAAAATAGTCATTTCCTTCTTCTCCTAGTGGCCGAAATTCAAAGGGTAGATTAGTCAATTTGTGCTCTAGATTTTTATGAAGAAAAGCCAAGTGTCATCAATTGGGAGCCTTATCCACTTAGACTAGATTAAATGCCTAATTGCATTAAATGGCTTGTCAAATCCTCACCTACTCTCTCTCTCTCGGCTTGTGGAAGAAGCCAAAATCCATTCTCTCCCTCAAGCTTCATCCGACCAACTCCCCTCTCTCTCATCTTCTCTTTTCTTTTTCTCTCTTCTTCTCTCTCTCTCTCGGCCCGACCAGCTTGCTCACCACCGTTCGTCAGCCACAACACCGACTTCCGACCACCATTCGACCCAACTCTGGCCACCACAACACTCCTTGATGTCTTGCCTACAACCTCCAAGTGACCGTTCGTCGATTCGTTACTCCGTTTGACCCGTGGAGCCACCGGAGTCCGAAGAGGTCAGAATCGGGTCCAATCTGGCCATGAGCTTCTTTAGGCCTGTTTAAAGGGCTTGTCTTGCTTCCAAATTGAGGTGAGACCTTCTTGAGCCATAGTATTAAAGTTTAGTGGCTTGAGTTTGAAGTTTGATTGAGGTTTGAATGGATTTTGGTGATTGAATGTCCATGAACTTCTCTTGGACAGAATCTGTCCTTTTCTACGGGTTTAGGAACTGAGGACCTTTGAAGGCCGAGGAAGCGTCGCCTTGCCTCAAAACATATTGGTAAGACACCCTAAGACATAATACTACATGTTAACAAAGGATAGATGAGTTAGATTGGAGTTTTGATGGTCGGTTTGCATGAATTTTGTGACATTCTGATTTTCAGTCAATTTCAGGCTCATTGATGAGAAGAGTATATCTAGAGATGTGCTTCAGTCGTATTCCGCTCGAATTTGATCAATTCGAGTAGGCTGACTAAAAGGGAAAGGCTAACGCGAGACAAGGTACATGGACCTAGGAAACTCAAAAAGGAAATGACGCTTTGGCCATAAGGATTGTCGAGGGAACTAGCGATAGACCCTTACAATTACATGACAACCAAAGCCGCCATGAATTAACGAGCCATAAACATGATATGAATCATGAGGTCGATACGCGTAATGTCTGCAAAAGCCGCCCATCAGTTCAAGATAGG
The DNA here is from genome assembly GCA_028455895.1 of Rhodomyrtus tomentosa. Taxonomy (NCBI): domain Eukaryota; kingdom Viridiplantae; phylum Streptophyta; class Magnoliopsida; order Myrtales; family Myrtaceae; genus Rhodomyrtus; species Rhodomyrtus tomentosa. Next base: position 23,361,890 of record JAPCWY010000003.1, on the reverse strand, counting down.
CTGGAACCACGTCTGGCAGAGAAAACCGTCAGAAATGAGCCTTGAAAATTGAAAATGGAGAATCAAGAATTCTAACATTACAATTGGAATGGTCGTCGCCCTATCAGAGATAATTGGATTGAGAAAAATAACGTTCTGAACGTCGGGGGTAAAATTACCTTTTTGCCTCTCAAGCTTAGAACCTTACCTATACAATTCAAGAAGGGCATTTTGGTCTTTAGACCCTCTCCATGGCTACCGAATTCAAGAAGAGATATTGGCCACTGGATTGAATTGGGAATGACAAGTGGACAAGTGTCACAAGATCAACTATTAGGTGGTCATATCCAACTTTAATCAACTACCATTCAACCCCCTTTGATTCAAGCCTTGAATATAAGCTTTTCCTTCTCTCTCCTCACTCTTGTTCGGCCATAACCCTCCCCCAAAGCTCACGATCACACCCCATCTTCTTCTTCCTTCACTGCCCGCTGGCGACCAGCTCTGGCCTCTCTATTCGGCGCCGTCGCCGACCATCTTCGGCCACCATCTGATTGCTAGCCAACCACCATAGCGAAGATCCACGTCTTTCTGAACTCCTCCAATAAGAATCAAGGCGTTTGGAGCACCAAGGAGTTCTGGGCAAGAGATTTCCCGAGAGCCGACGGAATCGAAACAAACCTGAGGTAGGTCCAGTTCTTACCACTTTTCATGATCGAAATCTTTGAGTCTTGAGCTTAAATTTCGTGGAGACTCAGTAGACACATATAGCATTTTGTGGTAAAAATTGGGGATTTATTTGATAAGTTTTTTACCACGAACTAGCCTTGAATATTTTTCCCAGAAACTGCCGGTATTCTGACCATAGGCGATCCGGCGACTTCGGACGAATTTTCGGTGAGCAACCGACTCAAAACTCATGGTGAGCCTCCCAAATCCTTAGGTGGACGTGTTAAGGAGTAGGATAGCATGTAAACATTGGATTTAGAGTAGATTAGGACCAATTGGACCCTGCTAGCACAAAATCGAGTAGAACCGGTTCATGTCGGAAAATCTGTTGAGGACTTTGGGCAATGATTTTGAGCTGTAATTTGATGATTGTGATGTGATGAAGTGTTGAGAGTTAAGTTATGGATGATTGGGAATGATGGATTGAGGAATTGGGTTTGAAAATTTGACGAATTGATTGAAATTCTAGGTTGTGCGACAAGTCTGGGCGTGGACCTTGGTTGGCCGAAACTTAGGTGATCCAAGAAGGAGAAAATTGTGTTGCCGAGCTAAGTTAAGAGAATTCCTAACCTTATGCTAGGAAGATCGGACTCGATTAGGCGAGTCAAGGTTCAATTGGATTGAATTATGAGAATTTGCCCAAGGGGGTAACTTTCATTATATCCTAAGATGTTATAGGATGATTGTGTGTGATATTGTTTAAGCCTGAGTTGTTTGCTATGTCCGGATATCATTGATTTGCTTGGCATGCCATGGAGTTTCGAATTGCGCTTGAATTTGCACTTGGTATCGTGTGTGCAAATGAATTAGAAATCATAGTATGAGTTATGGTTGTGGCATGAGCCTGACATGGCGATACCCTGATGCGACGAGATCGCGGGGTGGTGTAGATATTGCGTGGCGCCCTGATGCGACGAGATCGTGGGGATGAGATAGCCACGATCCTGATGCGAATTATTCGTGGGACGGAAATGTGAGAATGCCCTGCTGCGACGAGATCGCGAAGTAGTGTTGATATTACGTGGCGCCCTGATGCGATGAGATCGCGGGGATAAGATAGCCACGGTCCTGATGCGAATTATTCGCGGGACGGAAGTGTGAGAATGCCCTAATGCGACGAGATCGCGGGGTGGTGTTGATATTGCATGGCCCCCTGATGCGACGAGATCACGGGGATGAGATAGCCACGGTCCTGATGCAAACTATTCGCAGAACGAAAGTATGAGAATGCCCTGATGCGACGAGATCGTGGGGTGGTGTTGATGTTGCGTGGCGCCCTGATGCGACCGGATCGCAGGGTTGAGATAGCCACGGTCCTGATGCGAACTATTCATGGGACGGAACTGTGAGAATACCCGGATGCGACGAGATTGCGAGGTGGAATTCGTGAGATGATGAAATTGCTTGGAGATTCATCGGAACCTGATGCGTTTACGCGGATTGCCGATGACAGTCTGATGCGTTTACGCAGACCGAGCCTAATGCGAATTATTTGCAGGCTAAGAGATTGAGATAGGCAGAGATTGGTGGATGTGGTGAAGTGGTAGGCCGAGTATGCATGATTATTTGAGGGTGACGTGAGTTATCATTGCGTGTCATCCATATGCACGATGTTGTTTTATTGAATTGTACTTGATGCGCCTGTATGATTATGAGTTTGAAATATCGAGACAGATGACTGCCTGAGTAGACGGTCGGCCTAACCTAGGGTTAGGACCCACCTTACTGAGATTTATGTCTCACCCCAGTGGGGGCTTACATTTTTCAAGTTCCAGGTGAAAGTAACACGAGCTCGCCAATGGGTGGCATTTGAAGAGATAGTTGACCAGTTGCATTTAGAATGGAATTGCCAATTGTGGATATTGAGATTGTACTTCAGATATTGAATTAGGAATTGATCTTTTGGTAATTGTTTAAGGTAATTTGATGTATTTGTCCTAAGTCATCGTATGTGGTTGTATCTATATGAATGGAGATGGCATCGCTTCCGCATGTGTATTTCTGTCAGTGCTCAAGTTATTGGCCGTTGGATCCTAGAGCGTTCATTAAGGCATGGCTTGGCGGGATGCTCGCGCGGTCGTTGGGTTCGAGGCGTGACATCCCCGCTTGTTTGTTATCAGAGCAAATCCAGCTCGATCCAATATGGTTGAGACTTAGATTAATAAGGAGCGATGACTTGGGGACAATTAGATATTGAGGCCCATAGGACTAAGCAAAGATCATTGAATCTTGAGGATGATAGGCTGGAACTTGTATACATTTTAATGGTCCTAAAGTTGACTTTAATGGATGATCTTGAGTTATGTGGTGATTAAAGTTTAAGTGGAAGCAAGCTGGGATTGGAGAGTCATAAGCATGGATTTAGAGGTAGTAATTGTGCTTAAGGATAATAGGGAATTGCTTATGAATGAAGGGTCAATTGAGGTGCATGATTGTGATCTTGGTCTATCAACAACCCCAACTTGAGGAGTACAAATTATAAAGAGACGACTAATATTAGTGGATTTAGGCTTGAATAGCGTGGTATTTTGATGGTTTAGCTATCAATGACTATTGACAGCCTTGGGTGATATGAGTTGAGATGAATACGAGAAGTACCTGAATCGAAGATCAGTTGTGATCGGATGCATAGGGATTTGATTTGAATGTTGATTGGACTTGAGATATATAATGGGATATAGGCAATTGATCTGTGAGATGTGACGATCATTGGTGAAATTAGAACTCTTGAATGGATAGGAACTGATCTGAATGCGCTTTTGTTATGACAAGTGGCGAGCACAGTCATGCTATGCTTGAGTTGTGGTTATGAAAAGCAAGTTGATGAGGGTGCATGCAGTGACTTATCGCTGTTGGACTTAATAAACTGTCGGACTTAATAAACTGTTACTTGGTATGGAACAAGTTGATGGGATACCTATTAACTGTAATGAAACATGGTATGGGACATGTGGAACGAGGCTTTCTCCGTAGATGTATGACTTGGGACAACCTGCAACGGCCAGGTCTGATGAGGACGGGGAGTGATCGCCAGGATAGAGAGGTCCGGACAAGGAGCGGCTCCTAGCAGGCTTCTAAGATAGCAAAAGGTAGGAATGACCCAAGTCATAACTTGAAAGAGGAAGCTTAGGTATCAGGTTGAGTCCGATTGTAGATAAGGGATGTGCGGCACGAGATTGATTCTCATCAAGGATGATTGAAAGTGGCATGACATGTGTAATGATGCCAGTGATTGGCATTGTTAAAAGCTTTGTGCTTGACAATGGATGCCCTTTGAAAAGGAAAAATGATGTTTGTGATGGGCCTGTTGGGCAAGTTGTGTGATTAGCCTCATGTGATTGGTTTGGCCAAGGTATAACTAAGAGTTTAGACGACGTGTGGGTTTATACCCTTGGGACCGAGACATGTTGAGATAAGATAGTCTGTTGTGACTATGCTAGAGTGACGGATGCCTTTAGGCCTAGAGTGTGAGCTATTGCCTCAATGAGTTGCCGCCTTGAGTACTTGCTCGGTGTTAACCTAGTTGAGAAGTTGCCTTGTTGAGGCTGGCCTGTTGAATAGTCACTGACTGATGAGAATATGGAATCTTTGGGTAATAGACAACTAGTTGAGAGTTGTTTGGGAACCACTAAAGGGTTGATAATGAAAGAAAATGAGATGAGCAGCCTAAGACTGCAAGACTTGACTAGATGACATAAGTCTTGGATTCTTGGAGGGAATCATAGTGGTTCAAGTGACATGAGAACCTGATAAGACTGAAGGACCAAGGTATGGTCGCTAGAGTAGCATTTGGCTTGCGTATGTGAGATACAAAAAGATCCAATGACTAAGATGGATCATGAGAACTGAGTAAAGATGAGTAACCAGAACACGAAAACCAGCAGACCACTTGAATTGAGTTTGTGAACCACGTGGAACCCAAGAGTTGAGTGGGTCGCGAGAACCTTGAATAGAAATAAGAAATTTTTATGGGTAGGCGAGCTCAAAAGGGGCTGCCATTGTTACCCAAGTCGTTGAGACAACTAGTACTGATGAGTTAAGTGATGGAAATCACGAAGAAGATGACTCTGAATAAGTCTTTTCGAAATTGAATGTGTGGGTAGGACCACGAGAGCTTAGAAAAGCTTGTAAGATTATGTATAAGGCTGAAATCGATTAAGCCAGGTAGAGGGATGAGATTCGAAATTGTCTCCCTCTGGATTGAGGGTTTTGTGAGAAAACCTCAGAGATTTTGGATGCACTAAAGAAGGAAAGTGACCTTGGCAGTACTAACCCTAAGAGGTTATTGAGGATTGGTGAAAGATCACTAGAGGAAGGATTTTCTCGAAGGCATGAGATCTATCTAGACTACCTCTGCTGAGTTGTTCGATGGAAAGTACCGTCCTAGGATTGCTTGAGAGCAAGGGTTGTTTGGATCCTGATCATAGGATGGTCGGCCGATGTGAGACAGAATTCTCAAGGTCGCGTAAGCGTATGGTAAAGGTGGTCAAGGACCCTTGAATAAGATGAGTAAGTTCCTTAGTGGATTGGAACTTGAGAACCACATGACTGGTTATTATTCCTGATTTTGAGGAATGGTGATGGGACTCAGTAAAAGAGGAGAATGATCGAAAGACTTACGAATAAGAGAACTCATGCTCATGGATTGCGAGCAAAAAGATGTTCATTATGGGTATGGAATGTGCCTCCGGGAAATGGCTGATTACCTGAGCGTAAGACACGTGGTGGAAAGTGAATAGTAAGTCTTTTCCTATTATGGATGAGGTCGAGGAAGAACCGGCATGCTTGTTTGCCTGGAATTAATGATTTCCTGAGATCGATTGATTGAATTGAAACCATGAAGAGTGAAATCATGAGTTGCTATTCCCTAAAGAATGGAGCATTGCTCTTAAAGTGCGATTGGACCATGGATTGATCATTGACGAAAGGAAAAGTGGATAGACTTGATAGTCTTGATTGTTTGTAATTTCAATGAATGGTTGGGTAAGCGAAAAGAGTGCTTAGAGTGTAAATACAAAGTGACTCGAGAACGTAGGATTGAGTATTCGACATGGGAATTTGTGAGACCCAAGGACGAACAGATATTGTCACTTGAGGCGACTAAGTTATGGGAAGGAGAATGTGAAGCATGGTGGCATTTGAATTCTGGAGTAAAGGTATCGCCGTCGGCGCAGGCTCCAAGGTTGTCGTCCTATGGAATGGGAAGGACAAGGTAAATTTGAAGTGAGAAAATGTCACGAAGTTGTGTAGTTTCTTCCTTAGGATAAGAGACCCTGTTGTAAGAGGAAGAAAGACTTTAAATCGTCTTAGTATGGTGAATGAGCGTCTGTACCAAGAAAAAGGACGTAGAACCTGAATGATTCTTGGAAGTAAAATCCGAGAGACAGTCTTGTAGACAATGTTGAATTCCAAGATGATGTTAACGTTCAGTGGAACGAACGGAATTGTGATAAGGTTGCCTTAGTGAGTATGGAACTCAGAGGCTGAAGCACTAATGCTTCTCGTGAAAAGAGTGACAAGAGTAAATAAAATATCGTACGGTCCTAAAAGAGACCCATGACGATAAGAGCCAAGCTCCGAGCTCTCAAGTGAAAAGTGTGAGGAATAGTAAAAAGAAGTTGATATCGGTTGAATTGAGTGCCTAAGGAATGATTGGGTGGATTGTTACCTTCTTGAGCGACGATGATTGGACTCATTTAAGGAGTCATGAGAAACATGAATGACCTTCGAAGGTACCCTATGGAATTTAAGGAGGTGCTCGATATATGACGAATGTGAAGAGCGTGAGTCGTGGACCTAATGAGATGAGATTCCTCAATCGTGGAACTTTTGAAAAAAGGAATCCTTGGAGAACCTTTGAGGATTGGAATAAGTAACGAATCGACTATGATCGATGTGAGTTGCGGAAAGTGCAAGCTTCTTGGGATCGTTGAATTGCAATAGACGGACCGTTGAAAGATTCCCCACAAGAGCCGTTCCAATGGTAAAATGGATTAAGGACGAGATGTGATACGAATGGGTGAATGAACGTGAAAAGAGTTTTCGAGAACTCGAGTTGAGCTAATGAATGCGCCGTCTATGACAAATTCCAGTTGGAAATTGAAAAGCATATGAAGGTCATAACGACACGACACAAAATGGAACTTGAGGTATAACGAGGTGATTTGAAATGAATATGGCTAGTACGTCGTGACAATAATGCCATATGAATTGACCTGCTTAAAGCATGATTGGAGTAGGTTTGCAAATGTTTTCGCAATAAAGTTTGAAATGGAAAATCTTGCTTGGGTGGAAGAAGATTTCAAGTCTATAGCTACTCCAATAGATATCAAGCAGTAGTTTTCTGAGAGGAATGGAACGAGAGACAACGCTGAAGGATGAAATTGCCGGTGGGTATGAGAGCGCTGCCTAGATGAAGAAAAGACCTCGAGAATTATGTGAACTATAAGAGATTGAGAGCACAAATTGCCTAAAGGAAACTGAAGGCTAGGCGCGTGGAACGAAGAGATCACCCAAGTGTTGTTTTAGCGACATTCGTATCGCTAAGGAATGGTGAATTGTTTAACGGATGCTAGTTGAGCATGGTATAATTGGCGATGAGGGACAGATCTTCCCTCAAGAAATAAGAGGCTCAACTTCTAAATTGAAAATTCGCAAATGGACTAGCGTGATGGCCACCCGGAAACGCCTGACCAGAAGACCAGAAGGAAATTGAGGTGTGCCATGATTAAACACCGATGTTGGAGGTATTATAGGAATGGATGGAACCCTTGAGGTCCATGGACGGAAGTACGAGTCCAGCATTGAAGAGAAACTTAAGGAGATGACCTCATTGAAATTCAAAGGAAGAATTATGGTGTTTCTTGGGGGTGGCACAAAGATGTGCCAGGATGCACATATATCGGTGATAAGGTTGAGAATTGAAATTTGTCTATCTTTTAGTCGAGCACTAGACGTGTTAATGGAAGGGAAGAACATGTCCATGAAAGTTGAAGGACCACTTTGATTCAAGAGAATTTTCGGATGGAGTCGAGAATGGATTGCTACAGAAGTGACCATGTAAATGTTTGAAGAGTTAAGAGGGCCATAACTCGATTGATTAATGGAGAGCAAATTGATAAAGCCCTTGAATCTCTGTTGGCGTGAAAGGAAATTTGAAGGGAGTGATACGCCGAACGGCATGGACATTAAAGAGTGCATTCTGGCGAGGGCTTGGTGATAATGGTTATGGACATATGAAAGAGATAAGGTGAACGCTCGAGGATGAGCTGCTAACAAATGATGTGAATGCCAAAAGAGAATGGAGAGAATTGGATTAAGGACTAAATGAGACAAGTACTAAAGAAGATAGTTTTGGGATGGAAAGGATTATCCGGAAGAGTGAGGGAGCGACGAGGCGCCAATACCCCAAAGGATTAGATGGGTGGAAGATTGCAAATTTCGAGAACGAAATTTTCTTAAGGGGGAAGAGTTGTGACATTCTGATTTCTAGTCAATTTCAGGCTCATTGATGAGAAGAGTATATCTAGAGATGTGCTTCAGTCGTATTCCACTTGAATCTGATCAATTCGAGTAGGCTGACCAAAAGGGAAAGGTTAACGCGAGACGAGGTACGTGGACCTAGGAAACTCGGAAAGGAAATGGTGCTTTGGCCATAAGGATTGTCGAGAGAACTAGCGATAGACCCTCACAATTACATGATAACCAAAGCCATCATAAATTGATGAGCCCCAAACGTGATATGAATCACGGGGTCGATACGCGTAATGTCTGCAAAAGCCGCCCGTCGGTTCGAGATAGGCTGGAACCACGTCTGGCAGAGAAAACCGTCAGAAATGAGCCTTGAAAATTGAAAATGGAGAATCAAGAATTCTAATATTACAATCGGATTGGTCGTCGCCCTATCGGAGATAATTGGATTGAGAAAAACGACGTTCCGGACGTTAGGGGTAAAATTACCTTTTTGCCCCTCAAGCTTAGAACCTTACCTATATAATTTAAGAAGAGCATTTTGGTCTTTGGACCCTCTCCATGGCTACTGAATTCAAGAAGAGATATTGGCCATTGGATTGAATTGGGAATGACAAGTGGACAAGTGTCACAAGATCAACCATTTGGTGGTCATGTCCAACTTTAATCAACTACCATTCAACCCCCTTTGACTCAAGCCTTGAATATAAGCTTTTCCTCTCTCTCTCCTCACTCTTGTTCGGCCATAACCCTCCCCCAAAGCTCACGATTACACCCCATCTTTTTCTTCCTTCACTACTCGTCGGCGACCAGCTCTGGCCTTTCTGTTCGGCGTCGTCGCCGACTATCTCCGGCCACCATCTGATTGCCGGTCGATTACCACAGTGAAGATCCACGTCTTTCCAAACTCCTCCAACAAGAATCAAGGCGTTTGGAGCACCGAGGATTTCTGGGCAAGTGATTTCCCGAGAGCCGACTGAAAAGGAACAAACCTGAAGTAGGTCCGGTTCTTACCACTTTTCATGGCCGAAATCTTTGAGTCTTGAGCTCAAATTTCGTGGAGACTCAGTAGACACATATAGCATTCTGTGATAAAAATTGGGGATTTATTTGATAAGTTTTTTACCACTAATCGGGCTTGAACATTTTGCCCAGAAACTGCCGGTATTTTGACCATAGACGATCCGGCGACTTCGGACGAATTTCCGGCAAGCAACTAACTCAAAACTCACGGTGAGCCTCCCAAATCTTTAGGTAGATGTGTTAAGGAGTAGGATAGCATGAAAATGTTGGATTTGGAGTAGATTAGGACCGGTTGGACCCGGCTAGTACAAAATCTAGTGGAACCGGCTCATGCCGAGCCCAAACCGAATCTGTTGAGGGCTTTGGGTGATGGTTTTGAGCTGCAATTTGATGATTGTGATGTGATGAAGTGTTGAGAGTTAAGTTATGGATGATTGAGATTAATGGATTGAGGAATTGGGTTTGGAAATTTGACGAATTGGTTGAAATTCTAGGTTGCGCGACAAGTCCGAGTGTGGACCTTGGTTGGGCGAAACTTAGGTGATCCAAGAAGGAGAAAATTGTGTTGCCGAGCTAAGGTAAGGGAATTCCTAACCTTATGCTAGGAAGATCGGACTCGATTGGGCGAGTCGAGGTTCAATTGGATTAAATTATGAGAATTTGCCCAAGGGGGTAACTTTCATTATATCCTAAGATGTTATAGGATGATTGTGTGTGATATTGTTTAGGCCTGAGTTGTTTGCCATGTCCGGATATCATTGATTTGCTTGGCATGCCACGGGGTTTCGAATTGCGCTTGAATTTGCACTTGGTATCCTGTGTGCAAATGAATTAGAAATCATAGTATGAGTTATGGCTGTGACATGAACCTGACATAACGATGCCCTAATGTGACGAGATCGCGGGGTGGTGTTGATATTGCGTGGCGCGCTGATGGGACTAGATCGCGGGGATGAGATAGCCACGGTCCTGATGCGAATTATTCGCGGGACGAAAGTGTGAGAATGCCTTGATGCGACGAGATCGCGGGGTGATGTTGATATTACGTGGCGCCCTGATGCAACGAGATCGCGGGGTAGTGTTGATATTGCGTGGCACCCTGATGTAACGAGATCGCGGGGATGAGATAGCTACGGTCCTGATGTGAACTATTGGCCGTTGGATCCTGGAGCGTTCATTAAGGCACGGCTTGGCCGGATGCTCACGCGCTCGTCGTGTTCGAGGTGTGACAAATTTCCTTAGGGACAGAATCTACCTTGTACCGAACAGATTAGGAACCGGGAATTGTTACGGTTCTTGAAGGAGTTTGTTGCTTAAAATAGCTTGGTAAGAAGACTTCTAACCCTTAGTTAGGATGTTGGATTACTAAATGGTGGATTTTCGGTGGAATTGAAAGGGTTTAAAGAGTGGTTTTGGTGTCAAAAACGTGAGAGACCCGAGAACTGCCAAATCTCATTTTCTGCGCACACCGATTTAAAACGGTCCGTTCTAAGTCATCTGATATCCAAATTGAGCCCCGTTTTCGCTCACATGACCGTAAGATCTTGAAGTTTAAGACAATAAAATTTTCTCCTCAAAAAGTGGGTAGAAAAATTACAATTTTTGTAAGACTGAACCTAGTCGTGGGGTTTCGAATTGGGTAGATTTGATGAGTTGAAGTTTTGGATGATTTGCCTTAATTGAATGACTCTTTAGCATGCCTAAAAATATTGAATTAAAGCGGTGCATGCTTGATGATGAGGTGCCATGAGTGAATTTTGATGTGCATCGACTTTTTTGGTTCAATCGAGTGCTTTGATGCCTGTTGGTGCATTCGATAGTTCAATTGCTTGATGTGGGATGACATCTGCTATTAGTGGCCGAATGGCATGGTTGAGTTGATGAACCTAATGTGCTTGAATGGTGTGTCTTGAATGGAAATGGAATGAGTTTACTTGAGAATGTGAAAATGAGATTAATGAGAAGGTTCACAAGTATGTTTTATGGCCAATGCGTTGCGCCGCAGGTGTTTGATCTCGATTGACCTGACGAGATCGTGCGGCTAGAGAGTCCCACCATGATCGAATCATCTCGAAGGCTGTAATAGTCGAGAGTGAGGTAGTGACCGAATCATCTCTAGGCCCGGACGCGAGAGTCCTATAGTCGACTGAATCATCTCAATGGCGTGGAGTGTCGAGAGTCGCTATAGAAATCGAATCATCTCGCAGCGAGAGTCATGATGACCGAATCATCTCGATAAGACGTCGAGAGTCATGTGATTGACTTAATCATCTCGTGACCCAAGGAGGGTGGCCCTTGATGGGCGTAAAGAAGATAAAAGACTGAAACATGATCGTGATGTGTTTCCGAGTCTGTGTGATTGAAATGCTAGGATTTGGCTAGAGTGCTTGGAATGCCCGGAATGCCTGGAGTGCATAGAATGTCTATGATGCCTGTATGGCTTGAGAAATGCGTATTGAAAAGTGAAAGTGTGAAAGACATGAGTCTGATTGCCTGATATGCCTGAATTGCCTTAATTGCCTTGTTATACCAATTGCTTGAATGTCATGTGTGAAAAGTGTTTTCCAAAACTTGCATATTTTTCAAACGAGCCTGGAGGTACCAATAGTCTAGCTTAGGGTTAGGGTTAACTTACTGAAATTGTTATTTTACCCCGTCGTGGGACCAACATTTTCAGACCTAAAGCCCTAAAGGTGCCCCGAAGAAGAAGAAGAGGAAGAGGAGGAAGATGAAGACTAGTCTGTCTAGTTTATGTATTTCTTTTTGGGAGTTTCTTTTATGGTCCTATAGTGCCTTCCTCTGAACCCTTTTTTGTCTTTTGTTGTACTATACCATTTTATTTGTAAGACGATGTATGTTTGTTCTAAATCCTATGTCATCTTATGTTATTTTTATGTCTGAGGTTTTGTTTTCGCTTCTGCATGTGCTTACTATATCACGCTCTACGAGGTTAGCCGTTGGATCCTGTGTTATCTTATTTGTCTTGACGGCTGTGTGGGATGTTGGCTTGTCCGCCAGGGTCGGGGCGTGACAAATAAAAATACCAAGGTCTGTGTTCGACATAGTTTCCTTAAAATAGATTCGTCCTCTCTAGTACGGGCTTAGAGGTGTCGTAAACATCTGTCTCCCAAGATACAACGGTAAGCAGCGATAGAGACAAGCACAGCACTCCAAAGCTTCCGGCGAACTTGAACAACACGTGAACACTATCGAAAACAATGCAAATGTAGAGAATTTGAAAAGGAGGGAGGAGTGACTTTCGCTTCTTGTTTTTCCTGATTTCTATCTCTGATTTTTTGAAACAGAATGGAAAGCCACCTATTTATAGGCTGAGTGGGGCATTTCGGAAATAAAAAATAACAGCTAACTAACTCTGTCGTTTAGAGCCGTTATGTATTTAATTTTGTAGTCACAGAATTATAATAGGCGTTATTTAGTTAATACCATTAACATCCGGTAATTAACTTAAGAACGGTTACATTGTAACGGCTTGAGTTGGAAAACATTAATACATAAGGCCAAAAATGGGCTTGTCGCGAGGCCTACTTTCCGGTCCTGCATTTGCGTACACAGGTTGTGCGCTTGCGCCCAAGTTTCAACTCTTTGGGCCTTTATCGGGGTTTGGGATTTGCACCCCTTGCGCATGCGCGAGGTAAAGTACTTGTGTTATAATAGTTACCACTCAAAGGGAGTATAACCACATATAAAACACTTCAAAGTCTTCCTCCTTTCCAATGTGGGACTAGCATACTTTCACTTCTCACTTCCAACTCAACGGTGTTTTTTGAGAAACAATTTCTCACTCACTCACCCATCAAAATACATCATATTTTCCAACAATCCCTCACACGAATGAAAATTATTTTGGTTTTGACTTTCTGATAGTGTTCAATAAATGAAACCTGCATAGGATAGGTAGATGTCACCCTTTGAACCTTCCCTTGTGAAAGTATATTTAATTTACCAGCTGTCCAGTAGACATGATGTCCTTGAACTGTCCCGCTTTCTTAGTAAATAACCCATGCACTTCACACAGGATTCACCTAAATGCTTGTTCAGCTCTCATGAGTATGTTCGTTTTGGCCATGAACATCGTCCTGGTTTTGCGAGATTTTCTAAAGAATTCAGCCCTAAAAAATTCTCCTTTGAAGCGGCCCCACTTCTCTCTCACATAGGTGATTACTTAATCTTGAATAGTTGATTTACTCTACTTAAGAATTATTAAAGCAAAAATTGCTATCCTTTTCTTGATAAACTCCCACAATAATTAGGAATATCAATCACTGATATTTTATATAAATGGTTTGAGGGATAAACCCCCACAATGATATCACTAAGTTCATATAATTAGGTTGTCCCTTTGAACCTAGATCTTGAGATCTCCAATCAGCTAGGTTGGGTTTTCCTTTATATCAACTTTCCTGCAATGGGCTTCAGTCTCATTCCTACTATCGATTTTTCATCAAACTCTCTGTTTAACCCTTTAGTTAGTGGATCCACAATATTATCCTTTGACTTTACGTAGTCAATAGAGATAATTTCAGTTGAGAGTAGTTGTCTAATGGTATTATGTCTACGACGTACATGTCTAGGCTTACCATTATACATGTTACTCTGTGCTCTTCCAATTGCAGATTGACTATCACAATGTATACAGATTAGTGGCATATGTTTTTTCCATTTTGGAATATCCTCTAATAAATGGCGTAGCTATTCAGCCTCTTCACCACATTTATCCAAAGCTATAAATTCATATTCCATTGTGGATCTGGCTGCAACAGTTTGTTTACAGGATTTTCAAGATACAACTGCACCTACCAGTGTGAATACATATCCATTAGTAGATTTTGAATCTCTTTTATCAAATATCCAGTTCGCATCACTATATCATTCTAGAACATATGGATACCTAGTATAGTGCAGGCCATGATTCCAAGTATACCATAGGTACCTGTACTTTTACTATTGATTTCCAATGGTCAGCACTCGGATTGCTCGTATATCTACTCAATCTACTAACCGCATAGGCAATATGTGGTATAGTACAACTCATTAAGTACATTAGACTCCCAATAATTCTAGAGTATTCCACTTGAGAAATACCCTATCCTCTATTCTTGGATAGATGGAGGCTATTGTCTAATGGTGTTCTAGCAATACCAGAATCATTCATATTAAATTTTTCAGGAATCTTGCCCACATAGTATGACTGGTTTATAATTAAACCTTCGGACGTTCTTGTGATTTTAATTCCTAAAATCACATCAACAAGTCCCATATATTTCATCTCAAATCTGGAATTCAACATATTCTTGGTAGATTTGATCATTCTGTCATCACTACCAACAATGAGTATGTCATCCATATACAGACATAGAATGACATATCCATTCTCTATCTCTTTAATGTAGACACATTTATCGCATTCATTGATTTTAAAACCATTGGTAATCATTGCATTATCAAACTTTTCATGCCACTGCTTTGGCGCTTGTTTTAGACCATATAATGATTTTACCAATTCACAGACTTTCCTTTCTTATCTTGGAACTATAAAATCTTCAGATTGTTCCATATAGATTTCTTCATCCAAATCACCATTTAGGAAAGCTATTTTTATATCCATTTTATGTACTTCTAGATTTCGCAATGCTACAATTACAAGTATCATTCTAATGTAGTTTATTCTCATCATAGGAAAATAAGTATCAAAGTAATCTAAGCCTTCTCGTTGTCTGTATCCTTTGATTACAAGTCTAACTTTATACTTATCAATGGAGTCATCTGCTTCCATCTTACTTTTAAAGATCCATTTGGACCCTAAAGGTTTACAACCAGGAGGAAGATCCACTAGCTCTCAAGTACGATTCTGTAGAATAGAATCAACTTCACTTTTTATTGCCTCCTCCATAGAGGTCCCTCAAAAGAATTCACAGCTTATGTATAATTTAGTAGTTCCTTTTCTAACAAATAAGTTAGAAAATCATTTCTAAATGATTTTTCTACTCTCGCTCTTTTGTTGCGTCTCATTTCATGATCTGAATCATGACTTTCATCATTCATAGTTTCATTCGTTCGTTTGGACGAATTTGATCCATCATTGGATTTATAAGGAAATAAATCTTCAAAGAATGAAGCATTCCTAGATTCGATTACCATATTCTTGTGTATATCTTGAATTTTATATTCATGCACAAAGAAATCGATATGCACTACTGTTATGTGCATAGCCTATAAAGATATAGTCCACCATTTTAGGACTTATTTTAGTTTTCTTTGGTGTTGGAACAATCACTTTTGGAAGACACCCCTACACACGCAAGCATTTGTAGGATGGTTTCCTACCTTTCCATAACTCATAAGGGGTTTTATCCTCTTTCTTTTGAGGTACCTTATTTAAAAGGTAATTGCTTGACAAAATAGCTTCACCCCACATATTTTGAGGTAAACCTGAACTTAGCAGCATCGCATTCAACATTTCTTTCAATGTGTGATTTTTACATTTAGTAACACAAATTGATTGAGGTGAATAGGGCGCAGTTACTTCATGTACAATTCCATATTGAGCGCAGAATTCACCAAATGGTACTTCATACTCATCGCCTCTATCACTCCTCAATCTTTTGATTTTCTTATCAAGTTGATTTTCAACTTCATTCTTATAGAGAATAAATTTCTCTAAGGCTACATCTTTGATTTTAAGCAAATACACATAGCAATATTTAGTGTTATCATCGATAAAGGTAATAAAATATTTATTACCACATCTTGTTTGTATGAATTTCAAATCACAAACATCACTATGAATAAATTCAAGGGGTACGATGCTTCTATCAAGTAATTGAAATGATGATTTCGTTAATTTCATCTCAACACAAATTCCACATTTCTATTTTGAATCAATTTGGAATAAGGGTATATGTTCCAAGTTAATTTATCTACGTAATGTATCATAATTAACACGTCCGAGTTTATCATGCCATAAATTTGAAGACCCAAGCAAATAAAGGAAGAATTATTATCTTTATTGATAATTGTCATGACATTGAGCATAAAAAGCCCATCAGATACATATCCCTTTCCCACATACATTTCAGATTTAGATAAAATAACGCTATCTGACTCGAACACCATGCAAAATCCATGCTTGTTCAACAGATATCTAAAGACCAAGTTTTTTGGATTTCTAGCACATATAAAACATTGTTCAGAGTTAGCTTTTTCCCAGAAGTCATCTTCAGAAGTACCTTCCCTTAGCCTTCAACGGCAGAAGAGGCGGAGTTTCCCATGAACACTGTCTCCCTATTGATTGATTCGAAAGTTGTAAACAGGTCCTTATTAAAGCATACATGCCTAGTTGCCCCAGTGTCAATCCATCATTCCTTCGGATTGGACCCAACTAAGTTCACTTCAGAAACCATTGTAGAGAGATTTATATTTGACACATCTTTTGTCATGTCATTCATCATATTTGTCTCAAAATTCTTCCTCTTTGGAAGTATGCAATCCATAGATCTATGGCCTAACCTGCCATAGTTGAAGCATTTCCCTTGAAACTTGTTCTTGGATACACCTCCTTTTAGTCCCAACTTTGGCTTGGCGACCTTCTTGTTCTTGTGGCCATACTTGTGCTCCACAACATTTGCCTTAGCTGTAGTAGGATTGAACCCTTTGCTTTCAGAGTTTTTGTTGTCTTCTTCGATTCGAAGTCTAACAATCAGCTCCTCCAAGTTCATTTCCTTTCGTTTGTGCTTGAGGTAGTTCTTGAAATACTTCCACCCAGGAGGTAGCTACTCAATAATCGCAGCTACTTGGAAGGTTTTACTCAAGTTCATTCCTTCAGCCTAAATCTCATCCAGAATCACCTGAATTTCTTGCACTTGACTGATCACAGCCTTAAAATCCACCATTTTATAATTAAGGAATCGACCGACAATAAATTTCTTTGCTCCGGCATCCTCTATTTTATATTTCCGGTCTAAGGATTCCCATAACTCCATTGCCGTCTTTACTGCACAATGAACATTGTACAATGAGTCATGTAATACATTCATGACATAATTCCTACATAAGAAGTCAGAATGTTTCCAAGCCTCAACCTCATTGAAGGTTTGCGTATCCATTTCTCCATTAGATACTTTAGGAGGTCCCTCAGTCAAGAATCTCGCAAGATTCAAAGTTGTTAAATAAAACAACATCTTTTGCTGCCACCTTTTAAAGTTCTATCCCTTAAACTTTTCAAGTTTCTCACCATGGTGGAAAGAAACCGCACAAAAGCAAAGGATGATCCAGGCAGAGGCTGTTGGACAGCAGAGGTAGACCTTTTGGTGATGTCATCAGCAGACACATTAACAACTTCTTTTCCAGTAGCCATTCGAATTGCAAATATCAAATCAAATCGAATCTATTTTAAGATTGATGGGCAAACAATGTTAAAAATAACAATTCTATTTTATAAAATTGGAGAATACTTAAAATTCGAATGACAATAGTAAATGTGTGTAAACTGCCTCAAACATAAAAACAGTAAGTTGACAAAAGCACAAAATCTAAGTCTTCAGAAGCAGCTCAGATGTAGGTTAGAAGCAGGTCAAAAGCACAAAATCTGAGCCTTCAGAAGCAGCTCAGAAGCAAGTCAGAAGCACAAAATCTGAACCCTTCAAAAGCAGGTCAGAATGACTAAATATGAACACTTCGGAAGCAGTGAATCTGAACTCGTCAGAAGGACTGAATCTGAACCCGTCAGAAGCACTGAATCCGAACCCTCAGAAGAACAAAATCCGAACCTTTAGAAGAATAAAATCTAATAAAAAACACAACAATATTAAAAGAGGTGGAATTGATAAAAATACTGAGGCCTGTGTTCGACACAGTTTCCTTAAAAAAGATTCGTCCCCTCTAGTACGGGCTTAGAGGTGTCGTGAACGTTTGTCTCACAGGATACGACGGCAAGCAGCGATAGAGGCAAGTACAGCACTCCAAAGCTTCCAGCGAACTTGAACAACACGTGAAAACTATCGAAAACAATGCAAATGTAAAGAATTTGAAAAGGAGGGAGGAGTGACTTTTGCTTCTTGTTTTTCCTTATAGCTATCTTTGATCTTTTGAAACAGAATGGGAAGCCACCTATTTATAGGCTAAGTGGGGCATTTCGAAAAGAAAGAATAACGACTAAATAACTCTATCATTTAGAGCCGTTATGTATTTAATTCTGTAGCCACATAATTATAATAGGCTTTATTTAGTTAATACCATTAACATCCGGTAATTAACTTAAGAACGGTTACATTATAATGGCTTGAGTTGGAAAAAATTAATACATAAGGCAAAAATGAGCATGTTGCGAGGCCCACTTTCGGGTCCTACATTCGCATACGCAGGTCATGCGCTCCCGCCCAAGTTTCAACTTGTCGGGCCTCCATCGGGGTCTAGGATTTACACCCTCCTGCGCGTGCGCAAGGCAAAGTACTTGTGTTATAATAGTTACCACTCAAAGCGAGTGTAACCACATATAAAGCACTTTAAAGCCTTCCTCCTTTCCAATATGGGACTAGTATACTTTCACTTCCCACTTCCAACTCAAGGGTGTTCTTTGAGAAATAATTTCTCATTCACTCACCCATCAAATTGCATGACAACACTTCTGGCCAACTTCTCAACTTTCGGCAAGAAGTTGATTTTTATATTTCTGCTCCATATTGACATTTGATCAGAGAAATTCGTTTAGTAACGATTGAAAATTTCTATTTTTGAAACATTACTAACAAAATATTTGACGATGGCTGTGACGGCGACTGGCGACGACTAGCGGTGGTGGGCGGCAAAGGCGAGAATCACTTTTGGAGGCGAGAAGTAAAAACTTTTTATTTCTCAAAGTTGGTCATTCTTGCAGGAAGTTGAAAATCCTACGATAAGTTAATTTTTTTATCAAATGGATTTTTACTTCGGCAAGATTTTTATCAAACGGATTTCCCTGCCAAATTCACTTCTGGCAGGGAAATAAAGAAGCTAAATCGTTGTCTTGCAACACCTTAGCATATTTCTTGCCTTCTACATAAAGGACCGATTAAGTATTTTTGCCACCTCATTCTGCCAAGGTGAATAGGGTGTTGTTTCCTGCCTTGCAATATAATCAATCGCACATAATTGATCAAATTTTGTTGAATAGAATTCTCCTTCGTTGTCAGTCCATAAAACTTTAATTTTTCAATCAAATTGGTTTTCTATTAAACCTTTGAACTCATGACATTTTTTAAACAAACCATCTTTTCTCTATGAGAAGTATATCCACACATGTCTGGAAAAGTCATCATTAAAAAAATATATAATACCTTGATTTTTCAAACGATGCTCCAAATGTAAGACCAAAGACGTTACTGTGGACTAAATCCATAGTCCCTTTTACTCTCCTTCCTACGGATTCAAAAGACACTCTATTCTGTTTCCCAAGTAGATAATGTTCAGAAGTCTACTACCCATGAAATAACTTGGGATTCCATTTACCATCTTTTTGAAATAAGGATCACCATTCTTTTCTCACCAATATGACCTAATCTCCAATGTCATAGCATTGCAGAATCTTTTTCCACTCATTCAGTGATATAGCTCTCACCACTTATTACCGTGCTCCCTAGTAATTTCCACATTTTTTCCTTCCATCTCCTCTAGCAATCACCATAAATCAACGGGTTAGCTTACTTGAGTACTTATTGCTTGTGAAACTAATACCAGCATCTGCCATAGTTCTCATAGAAATAAGATTTTTGGTAAGATCAGGAATATGCATCACATCCGAAAGAATTTTTACTGTATCTTTCATCTTCAGCTTCACCTTTTCACCATTGATAAAATCAAGCATCATATCATCTCTCATCCTTACTATACCTCGATGATGCGGTTCACAGCAGCAGAACCAATCTCTATGAGGCATCATGTGGAAAGATGCTCCAGTATCAATTATCTATGTATCATGGTCAACTTGAGATGAGTCGTAAATGAGATATATGTCTCTTGTACTATTATCATCATCCTTCTTTATGCTAAAGGATGGTGCCTCATCTCACTTCTCTAGACCTATACTTTTGCTTTTGCAATCCTTCTTCAAGTGTCCAACTTTTTTCGCACTTCCAATACTTAATTTCGGATCGATGTCGCCAAAGCGAAGCTTTGAGTGATAGAGATGGAGATGAAACTTCTCCCATTTTAGATCTTCCTCTAGACTATTTCTAAGATCGAATTTGGATTTGGATTGTTCACTATTCCTTCCTCTTACGAAAAGAGCTTCATCCATTACATTATCAGAACCTACTCTCCTCATCTCTTCAGACAATAATGCAGATACAACTTTCTCAAAGGATAATGCACTAACACCAGTGCCAGTCAAAATAATTATATGTTCCCATGAATTCGATTGTGAGCACAGCAAGGTACATGTATTATCTTCCACGTCCAAATTAACATCAATAGATTCAAGCTGCCCAAAAATAGTATTAAACTCGTTTAAGTGTGTAGAAAAAGAATCAACCTTACTCATCCGAAGGATGTATAGTTTATTCCCCAAAATTAACATGTTCAAGGGCCACTTGCTCTGATAAAGGCTTTCTAGCTTCGACTAGAGATCCTTCACCGTCTTTTCAGAAGTCATATTTACCAAGATGTTATGTGACATTCTGATTTCCAGTCGATTCCAGGCTCGGTAATGAGAAGTGTGTATCTAGAGATGGATTTTAGTCGTATTCCACTCGAACTTGATCAATTCGAGTAGACTGACCAAAAGGGAAAGGCTAATGCAAGACAAAGTACGTGGACCTCAGGAACTCGGATAGGAAATGGCGCTTTGACCATAAGGATTGTCGAGGGGATATTTAGAGCCACAAAAAGGCCGATCCAAGAACGATTAAGGGATGCCTTGTGAGTGTCATACGATTGGAGCTCGGGTGATGCCGCTCAAACAACGTATGATTTGTAAAATTTTTCTAAATCGGACGGTGAAGATCAAGACCTTAAGAGCTAGTGATAGACCCTCACAATTACATGACAACCAAATCCGCCACAAATTGACGAGCCCTACACGTGATATGAAGTATGGGGTCGATACTCGTAATGTTTGCGAAAGCCTCCCGTCGATTCGGGATAGGCTGTAACCACGTCTGATAGAGAAAACTATCAAAAACGAGTCTTGAAAGATTTGAAATGAAAAATCAAGAATTCCAATGTCATTTGGATTGGCCGTCACCCTATTGAAGATTTCTGGAACAAGAAAAACCACATTTTGAACGTCGGGGGTAAAATGATTGTTTTGCCCCTCAAGCCTAGAACTTTGCCCAAGCAAATGAAGAAGGGAATTTTGAACATTAAACTCTCCCCATGGTTGCCGAAAATCAAGAAGAAAAGAGAGCCATTGGATCAAGTTTGATTGACACTAGGACAAGTGTCACAAGATCAACCATGGAGAGGTCTTGTCCAACTTTTCAAACCTAGCATTCAACTCCCTTGACCAAGCATTGGATAAAGCCATTCTCTCTCTCTTCCTCTGCATCTTTTCAGCCACCACCAAAGAGAGAACACTAGAACACCTCTTCTTCTTCCTTCTTCATCCTGCTCACCGGCGGCAGTTTCTGGAGGTCCTGTTCACCGGCATCCACGGCCACTTTCGGCCACCCCTGGATGCCGGCCAGCCACCCAAACAAAGATCTATGCCTTGCCGACATTCGCCAACAAGAATCGGAGCATTTGGAGCACAGAGAAGTCCAGAGCAAGATTCTCCCGAGAGTCGACAGAATCTGCTCCAATCTGAGGTAGGTCCGATTTCTGACATGTTTGATGGCTGAAATCTTGGCATCTTTGGCTCAAATTTTGTGGAGATCAAGTAGAGACATAGTTAAATCTTTGATAAAAATTGGAGATTTATTTGATGAAGTTTTGACCTCGAAATGTCCTTGTACATTCTGCCCAGAAAACTGCCATACTGACCAAGGGAGAATCCGACAATGTAAAAGGGTCTTCGGCAATCAATCAAGCTCAAACTCATAGTAAGCCTCTCGAACCTCTAAATGGACATGTCAAGAGGTAGATTAATGATTAAATGGTGGATTAAGAGTTGGATTAAAGGCTGGTAGTGCTCGGTTTATACCGAATCAAGAAGGATCGATTCAGTTTTGTACAAACCGAATCTGTGGGAGGCTGAGATTGGTAATTTTGAGCTGCAAATTGATGATTATGATGTGATGAGATGTTGAGGGATATGTTATGGATCATAGGAGTTAATGAATTGAGGAATTGGACTTAACAATTGACAAATTAGTTGAATTTTATTAGGTTGCGCGATGAATTGGCTTTCGATTGATTTGGCCGAAATCTTGGAGTGTCCAAGAGGAGTAATTTGTGTTGCCAAATCAAAGGTAAGGGAATTCCTAACCTTATGCTAGGAAGATTGAACTTTGTTGGGCGAGTCGAATGGGGTTAAGATGATTTTCTTGAGGAGTTTGGTTTGATTGGCCTTGAGAGTGCCGAGAGAGTGTAAATGATTTGAATAATTATATATGCATGACTCTTGAGCATTGACCTCATTTATATGTGTATCCTATCGCCTTGCATGCCATGAGTTTTTGGTTTGTGCACGAGTTGCACTTATAGTCGTATGTGAGTAGAGTTGAGATAATATGGCGGGGCAGTAACATGGCGAGCCCTGAAGCATATGAGACGCGGGGCGGGATATGTATACCCTGATGCGACGAGTTCACAGGGTGAAGTTGATATGATGTGGTGCCCTGATGCGATGTGATCGTAGGGTTAAGATGACTAAGGTCCTGATGCGATCTAATCGCGGGACGAAGAGGTCCTGAAGCATATGAGACGCGGGCCAGGATATACACCCTGATGCGACGAGTTCCCATGGTTGAGTATGAGCTCATAAACCTTTCCTAGAGATGAATCGGGACCTGATGCGTCTACACTGGCCACCGATGTCGGTCTGATGCGTTTATACGGGCCGAGCCTGAGGCGACTAGTTCGCGGGCTAGAGAATGAGGCAAGTAGAGGTTAGGATAATGTTATTGGCCATGAGATTTATCGGAACCTGATGCATTTATGCAGGTTACTGAGCCTGAGACGATTAGTTCGCGGGCTAGAGAATGAGGCAGACAGAGGTTTGGATAATGTTATTGGTAATGAGATTTATCGGAACCTGATGCGTTTACGCAGGTTGCTGAGCCTGAGGCGATAAGATCGCGGGTTAGAGATTTAGACAGGTTGAGGTCAGTGAATATGAGATGTGGTAGGCTGAGAGTGCATGGGTATTATTCTTGAGTGTGACATGAGGTCATCGATATTTGCCTGTCATCCATATGTTGAGTTTATTGACTGGTGCCCCATATGTCTGTGTGAGCCAGAGTCTAATTTTATTGGATATATGACTACTTGAGTGGACGGTCGGCCTAACCTAGGGTTACGACCCACCTTACTGAGATTTACATCTCACCCTTGTGGGGGCTACATTTTTACAGGTTACAAGCGGAGGAAGCACGAGCTTGCCAGGGATTGGCCTTGAAGAGTTAGTGACCAATGACACCTAGAATGATATTTGTCTTTTGTGATATTAGGATTATATATCTGATTGGCGGGTTAAGAGTTGAACCTACGTATATTGGTTATTGATTTTGATGTATCTGTCCTAAGTCATCGGGTACCGTTGTATTTATATAATTGAAGAAGGCATCGCTTTCACATGCGTATTCTTGTAAGTTATTGGCCGTTGGATCCTGGAGCTTTCTCGAATGAACGGCATGGACAGGGATATTCGCGTGCTCGCCGGGTTCGCGGTGTGACGTCCCCGCTCGATTTGGTATCAGAGTAAGGTTAGCTCGATCCAATGTGATCGAGACTTGGAGTGATAAGGAGCGATGACTTAAGGACAATTGGATATTGAGATCTATAGAACTAGGCATGGATTATTGAGTCTCGAGGGCGTAGGCTTGAATTTGTGTACACTTGAATGGTCCTTGAGTTGACTTTAATGGATGATCTTGAGTTAGATGGTGATTAAAGTCAAGTGGAAGCAAGCTGTGATTGGAGAGTCATGAGCATGGACTTTGAGGTAGTAATTATGCTTGGGGATAATAGGAAATTGCTTATGAATGAGGGGCCAATTGAGGTGTATGGTTGCGATCTTAATTTGTCCATGACCCAACTTGAGGAGTACGAATTATAAGGAGACAACTGATATTAGTGGATTCAGGCTTGAATTACATGATATTTTGATGGTTTAGCTATCAATTGCTATTGACAACCTTGGATGATATGAGTTGAGATGAATACGAGGAATACCTGAATTGAAAATCAGTTGTGATTGGATGCATAAGGAGTTAACTTGAATGTTGATTGGACTTGAGATGTGTAATGGAATATAGGCAATTGATCTGTGAGATGTGACGATCATTGGTGGAATTAGAACCCCTGAATGGATAGAAATTGATCTGAAGGCACTTTTGTTATGACTAGTGATGAGGACGCCATGCTGTGTTTATGTTGGTGGCTTTGGAATGAAAGTCGATTGGGGTGCATGCAGCGACTTATCGTTGTTGGACTTAATAAATCGTCGCTTGTATGGGACAAGTTGATGGGATACCTATAAACTGTGATAAACATGGTATGGGACATGTGAAACGGGGCTTTCTCCATAGATGTATGGCTTGGGACAACCTGCATCAGCCAGGTCTAATGAGGGCCGGGTGTGATCGCCGAGATAGAGAGGTCCGGACAAGGAGCGACTCCTGGCAGTCTTCTAAGATGGCAGAGGCAAGAATGACCCAAGTTATAACTTGAAAGGGGAAGCCTATGTATCAGGTTGAGTCCAATTGTGGATGAGGGATGTATGGCACGGGATTGATTCTCATCGAAGATGGTTGAAAGTGGCATGACCTGTGTAATGGTGCCTATAAGTGGCATAGTTAAAAGCTTCGTGCTTGACCATGGAAGCCCTTGGAAAAAGAAAAGTGATGGCTGTGATGGGCCTATTAGGCATGTATGATGATTCGCCTCATGTGATTGACTGGGCCAAAGTATGTCTGAGGGATTAGACAACCTATGGGGTTTATACCCGTTGAGTTGAGGCATGTCGAGAATGAAATAGTTTGTTGTGATTATGCTAGAGTGGCGGTGCCTTTAGGCCTAGAATATGAGCTTTTGACCCAGTGAATCGCTGTCTTGAGTGATTGATTGACTATTGCCTGGTTAAGGCTAGCCTAGTAAAGGCTGTTAGTTGAGAAATTGCCTCGTTGAGGCTGGCTTGAGGAAGGATTACAGATCAAGGATGACTTGAGATCCTTGAATATTTGGTAATTAGTTGAGAGTTTCTCATGTGCCATTAGAGAGTTGTTTGGGAACCACTGATGGATGGTGAAAAATATTGAGATGAGCAACCTGAGGTTGATAGACTTGAGTAGATGACTTGAGTCTTGGATCCCTAGAGGGAATCATAGTGGTTCAAGGGACATGAGAACCTGATAAGACTGAAGGACCAAGGTATGGTCGCTAGAGTAGCACTTGGTTTGCGTATGTGAGATATGAAAAGATCCAAGGACCAAGATAGATCATGAGAACGTAATGAGTTCGAACGACCAAGGTGTGGTCATAGAAGAGCGTTGGGCTCGAGGATACGTGGTATGGAAGATCCGAGAATTGATATGAGTCATGAGAATTGAGTGACTATAGGCAATTTGAGTAACGAGTACTAAAAGAGGATATGGCTCGATCGATTGATCGTACGAGACCCCAAGAGCTGAATGGGTCGTGAGGACTTTAAATGGAAATGGGAAAAATTGCTGATTAAGCAAGCTCGGAAAGGAGCTGCCGTGATTCTCTAAATCACTATGGTGGTGAATGCTTGTGCTGAAGAGTTAAGTGATGGAAGTCATGAGAAAAGGACTCGGAGTAAGTCTTTTCAAGATTGAATGTGTGGGTATGATCACGAGAGTTTGGAAAAGCCTGTAAGATTATGTATAAGGCTGAAATTGATTGAGCCAGGTCGAGGGGTGAGGTTCGAAATTGTCTCCGTCTGGATTGAGGATTTGGTGAGAAAACCTCAGAGATTTTTGGTGCACTAAAGAAGGAAAGTGACCCTGGCAATACTAGCTCTAAAGAGGCTAATGAAGATTGGTGAAAGGTCACTAGAGGAAGGATTTCCTCGAAGGCACGAGATTCTGCCTAGACAACTTCTGTTGAGTTGATCAATGGAAAGTATCATCCTGGGGTTGATTGAGAGCAAGGATTGTTTAGATCCTGATACTGTTGCAAGGATCATAGGATGATTTGACCGGTGTGAGATGGAGTTCTCAAGGTCGCTTAAACATATGGTAAGGGTAGTCAAGGACCTTTGAACAAGATGAGTAAGCTCCTGAGTGGATTGGAACTTGAGAACCATATGCTGATAGTTATTCATGATTTTGAGGAATGGTGACAGGACTCAGCAAAAGAGGAAAATGATTGAAAGACTTATGAATAAGAGAACTCCTGCTTATGAATTGCGAGCAAAGGAATATTTATTACGAATATGAAGTGTGCCTATGAAAATGGTTGATTACCTGAGCGTAAGACACATAGTGGAAGTGAGCAGCAAGTCTTTCCTGTTATGAATAAGATCGAGGAAGAATCGGCATGCCAAATTGCCGGGAGTTAAGAATTTCCTGGGGACGGTTGATGAATTGAAACTATGAGAAATGAAATCATGAGTTGTTGTTCCCTAAAGAATAGGGCATTGATCTTAAAGGGCGATTGGACCATGAATTGGTCATTGACGAAAAGAAAAGTGAACGGACTTGATAGTCCTGACTGGTTATGATTCCAGTGGATGAATTAGTAAGCGAAAGGAACGCTTGAAGATCACTTGCAAAGTGATTTGAGTTAATCGAATTGGCCATTCGTTAAGTGAATGGGTGTAGACCCAAGGACGAACAGGTATTGTCACTGGAGGTGACTGAGTTAGGGGAAAGAGAATGCGAAAGCATTGTGACATTTGAGTTCTGAAGTAAATGTATCGCCGTTGGCGCAGACTCCAAGATTGTCGTCCTATGGAATGAGAAGGACAGGATGAATTGTGGGTGAGAAAATGCCACGGAGTTATGTATTTCCTTCCATAGGGTAAGAGACCCTATTGTAAGAAAAAGGAAAAGCTCCAAATTGTCTCAGTATGATGAAGGAGCATCTGAACCGGGAAAGAAGACGTAGGAACTGAATAACTCCTGGAAGTGAAATCTGAGAGGCTGTTTCAAAGACAATGTTGAATTCCAAGACGATGTCGACGTTCAGTGGAACAAGCGGAAGTGGATAAGGTCGACTTAGCGAGTATGAAACTTAGAAGCTAACACTGATGCTTCTCGAGGAGAAGAGTGTCAAGGATAAAGAAAAATGTCGTGCGGTCCTAGAGGAGACCTATGACGACAGAGAGTTAAGGTCTGAGCTCAAGAGAGAAAGGTGCGAGGAATAATTGGAAAGATTCGACACTTAGTAGAAGGAAGTTGATAATAGTCGAATCAAGTGCCCAAGAAATGGTTGAATTGGTCGTTACCACCTCGAGAGGCAATGGTTGAATGCGTGTAAAGAGCCGTGAGAAACATGAACGATTTTTGGAGAGTGTCATATGGGCTCTGAGGAAATGTCTACTGCATGCTAAATATGAAGAGCGCGAGTTATGAACTTGATGAAGTAAGATGCGTGCATGGGAATAAGTGATAAGTCCTTTGAGGATTGGAATGAGCGATAAATTGACTGTAGTCGATGCAAGTTGCGGGAAGTTGAGATTTACTAAGATTGGTGAATGGTAATAGACAGACCATGGAAAGACTCCCTACAAGAGCTATTCCATTGGTGAAACGGACTAAGGATGAGTCGTGACCCGAATGGGCGAATGAACGTGAAAGGAGTTTTCAAAGGGCTCGAATTGAGCTAATGACTATGTTGTTCATGGCAAGTCAAGTTGGAAATTGAGAAGCTTATGAAGGTCGTAATGACACGACGCAGGATGAAACTTGAGGCATGACAAAGCAACTGGAAGTGAGCATTGTATATATGCATTGTGACGATAAGGCTGTATGAATTGGAATGCTTTGAGCACGATTGGAATGGTATGCGAATGTCCTCATGATAGAGTTGGGAAATGTTGTTTGAGTAAAAGAACGTTGCAAGGCAACACCTACCACAAGAGTATGAGGTAACAGTATCCCGAGGGGAATTGATTAAGAGGCAACGGAGGTGTATAGAGTTGCTGGTGGGTATAGAAGCGTTGCTTTTGCAAAGAAAAGACCTCAAAAGTTTGTGAACTATAAGAGATTGAGAGCGTGTACTGCTCAAAGGGTAAATTGTTCAGCAGATGCCCACGATCAAGAGTTAAGCCTTGAGTATGGAGGGACAGATTTTCCCATGAGAAATAAGAGACTCAAATTCTAAATTGGGAGTTCGCTAATGGACTAGCGTAATGACTACTAGAAACACCTAGCCTGAAGGCTAGAAGGAAATTGAGTGTGGTATGATTAAACACTGATACGGGACGAATTATAGGAAAGGATGGAACTCTTGAGGTCCATGGACGGAAGTACGATTCCAATGAGGAATCATGATATTTCTTAGGGATGGCACAAAGATGTGCCAAGATGCATATATATATCGGTGATAAGGTTGAGAGTTGAAAGTTGTATATCTTGTAGTCGAGCACTAGGAGTGCCGATGGAAGGGAAGGACATGACGATGAAAGTTGAAGGACCACTTGATCCAAGGGAATTTTCTGATGGAATCGAAAATGGACTACTACGGAAGTAATATGTGAGTGTTTAAGGAGTCGAGAGGATCATAACTCGATTTGATTGATGGAGGGCAAATTGATAAAGCCCTAAAATCTCTGTTGGGGTGAAAGGAAGCTCGAAAGGAGTAATACGCTGAATGGTATGGATATTAAATAGTGCATACTAACGAGGGCTTGGTAAGGATGGTTATGGACAAATGAAAGAGTTAGAGTAAACGCTCGAGGAAGAGCTGCTGGCCAATGATGTGAATGCTAAAAAAGAATGGAGAAAAGTAAATTGAATTGAGGACCGAAGGAGACAAGTCCCGGAGAGAAGATAGTTGGGTTGGAAAGGATGAATGAGATCGTCAAGCTAAGGAAAGGGTTATCCGGAAAAGTGAGGATGCGACGAGGTGCCTATACCCCCAAAGGATTAGATGGATTAGAAGGTAGCGAATTTCAAGGACAAAATTTCTTTAAGAGGGGAAGAGTTGTGACATTCTGATTTCCAGTCAATTTCAGGCTCGGTAATGAGAAGTGTGTATCTAGAGATAGATTTCAGTCGTATTCCGCTCGAACCTGATCAATTCGAGTAGACTAACCAAAAGGGAAAGGCTAACGCGAGACGAGGTATGTGGACCTGAGGAACTCGGATAGGAAATGGAGCTTTGACCATAAGGATTGTCGAGGGAATATTTAAAGCCACAAAAAGGCTGATCCAAGAACTATTAAGGGATGCCTTACGAGTGTCATATGATTGGAGCGCGGGTGATGTCGCTTAACCAACGTATGATTTGCAAAATTTTCCTAAATCGGACGGTGAAGATCGATACCTTAGGAGCTAGTGATAGACCCTCACAATTACACGACAACTAAAGCCGCCACAAATTGACGAGCCCTAATCGTGATATGAATCACGGGGTCAATACGCGTAATGTTTGCGAAAGCCGCCCGTCGGTTCGGGATAGGCTGGAACCACATCTGATAGAGAAAACTATCAGAAACGAGCCTTGAAAGATTTGAAATGGAAAATCAAGAATTCCAACATCATTTGGATTGGTCGTCGCCCTGTCGAAGATTTCCGGAACGAGAAAAACGATGTTCTGAACGTCGAGGGTAAAATGACCGTTTTACCCCTCAAGCTTAGAACTTTGCCCAAGCAAATGAAGAAGGGCATTTTGGACATTAAAATCTTCCCATGGCTGTCGGAAATCAAGAAGAAAAGAGAGCCATTTGATCAAGTTTGATTGACACTAGGACAAGTGTCACAAGATCAACCATGGACAGGTCTTGTCCAACTTTTCAAACCTAGCATTCAACTCCCTTGACCAAGCATTGGATAAATCCATTCTCTCTCTCTTCCTCTGCATTTTTTCGGCCACCACCAAAGAAAGAACACCTCTTCTTCTTCCTTATTCATCCTGCTCACCGGCGGCAGTTTCTGGGAGTCCTGTTCGCCGGCCACCACGGCCACTTCCGGCCACCCCTGGACGCCGGCCTGCCACCCAAACAAAGATCTGTCTTGCCTACATTCTCCAACAAGAATCGGAGCATTTAGAGCACCGAAGAGTCCGGAACCAGGATTCTTCCGAGAGTCGACGGAATCTGCTCTAATCTGATGTAGATCCGATTTCTGACCTGTTTGATGGTCGAAATCTTGGCATCTTTAGCTCAAATTTTGTGGAGATCAAGTAGAGACATAGATGAATCTGTGGTAAAAATTGGGGATTTATTTGATGAAGTTTTGACCTCGAAATGTTCTTGTACATTCTACCCAGAAAACTGCCGGTACTGACCAAGGGAGAATCTGGCGATGTAAAAGGGTTTCCGGCAACCAATCAAGGTCAAACTCACGATAAGCCTCTCAAACCTATAAATGGACATGTTAAGAGGTAGATTAATGATTAAATGATGGATTAAGAGTTGGATTAAGGGCTGGTAGTGCTCGGTTTATACCGAACCAAGAAGGATCGATTCGGTTTTGTACAAACCGAATCTGTGGGAGGCTGAGATTGGCAATTTTGAGCTCCAAATTGATGATTATGATGTGATGAGATGTTGAGGGATATGTTATGGATCATAGGAGTTAATGAATTGAGGAATTGGACTTGAGAATTGACAAATTGGTTGAATTTTATTAGGTTGCGCGATGAATTAGCTTTCGATTGATTTGGCCAAAACCTTGGGGGGTCCAAGAGGAGTAATTTGTGTTGCCAAATCAAAGGTAAGGGAATTCCTAACCTTATGCTAGGAAAATTGGACTCTATTGGGCGAGTCGAATGGGGTTAAGATGATTTTCTTGAGGAGTTTGGTTTGATTGGCCTTGAGAGTGCCAAGAGAGTGTAAATGATTTGAATAATTGTATATGCATGACTCTTGAGCATTGACTTCATTTATATGTGTATCGTATCGCCTTGCATGCCATGAGTTTTTGGTTTGTGCACGAGTTGCACTTATAGTCGTATGTGAGTAGAGTTGAGATAATATGGCGGGGCAGTAACATGGCGAGCCCTGAAGCGTATGAGACGCGGGGCGGGATATGTATACCCTGATGCAATGAGTTTGCAGGATGAAGTTGATATGATGTGGCGCCCTGATGCGAAGTGATCGCGGGGTTGAGATGGCCAAGGTCCTGATGTGATCTAATCGCGGGACGAAGAGGCCCTGAAGCGTATGAGACGCGGGGCAGGATATATACCCTAATGCGACGAGTTCGCGGGGTTGAGTCTGAGCTCATAAACCTTGCGTAGAGATGAACTGGGACCTGATGCGTTTACACGGGTCACCGATGACGGTCTGATGCTTTTATGCAGGCCGAGCCTGAGGCGACTAGTTTGCGGGCTAGAGAATGAGGCAGGCAGAGGTTAGGATAATGTTATTGGCCATGAGATTTATCGAAACATGATGCGTTTAGGTGGGTTGCCGAGCCTGAGGTGACAAGATCGCGGGTTAGAGATTTAGACAGGTTGAGGTCAGTGAATATGAAATGTGGTAGGCTGAGAGTGCATGGGTATTATTACTTGAGTGTGACATGAGATCATCGATGTTTGCCTGTCATCCATATGTTGAGTTTATTGACTGGTGCCCTATATGTCTGTGTGAGCCAGAGCCTAATTTTATTGGATATATGACTGCCTGAGTGGACGGTCGACCTAACCTAGGGTTAGGACCCACCTTATGAGATTCATATCTCACCCCAGTGGGAGCTACATTTTTACAGGTTACAGGCGGAGAAAGCACGGGCTTGCCAGGGATTGACCTTGAAGAGTTAGTGACCAATGACACATAGAATGATATTTATCTTTTGTGATATTAGGATTGTATATCTGATTGGCGTGTTGAGA
This sequence comes from Rhodomyrtus tomentosa, assembly GCA_028455895.1. Classification (NCBI taxonomy): domain Eukaryota; kingdom Viridiplantae; phylum Streptophyta; class Magnoliopsida; order Myrtales; family Myrtaceae; genus Rhodomyrtus; species Rhodomyrtus tomentosa. Next base: position 23,329,574 of record JAPCWY010000003.1, on the reverse strand, counting down.
GTTGAACCTACGTGTATTGATTGTTGATTTTGATGTATCTGTCCTAAGTCATCGGGTACCGTTGTATTTATATAATTGAAGAAGGCATCGCTTTCGCATGCGTATTCTTGTAAGTTATTGGCCGTTAGATCCTGGAGCTTTCTCGAATGAACGGCATGGACAGGGATGTTCGCGTACTCGCCGGGTTCGGGGCGTGACACGTTATCAGCAAGACATAACCAGATCAGGCTTCGTTCCTTTCGATCGCTACTGATCCACGCCTTCAACTGATTGGATGTAGACACAATCTCCTCCTCATTTGCCTTCTCCTTGGTAGTCACCTCAGATTTATCTTCTTCGATCACGTGCCACAAATCTTTGTCCATGAGAAAAGCTTCCATTTTCAACTTCCATAACTCAAATCATTTTCCTATGAACTTCTCTATTTCAATCCATGATTGTCCAGCCGACATCTTCCCAAGATTCGATTTTTCGGATTTCTCTTCACCAAGAAGACTCTAACTTCAAACCTTGCTATGATACGAGAAGTTGGGATTCGGCGCACAATAACAACGAAGTAAAGCGCAAGACGAGAAAGAAAATCTAGACACGAGATTTTATCTTGATTCATCCATAAATTTGGGTTATGTTTAGCATATTATTCCACTACAATTAACCCGTTATATCTCTAATTACATCACTTAATTATAAGCGAAAAAGAATATATAAAACATTAGCTATTCATGGGCTCAAACTCAAACTACAAAAAAAAAATATGGGCTTAAATCGTAAAAGTCCTCTTGTGTTCAAGGGGCTCTTGAGATCTCGCCGGCTTAGCGTGGAGCGTTATTCACATGCTTTTCTATCGTCAATGAGCATGAACCATGCCTCAACATAATATTCAAAAATATGATTGTTTGTAACCATGAGTTTATCTCATATTCGCTTACATTTCAAGTAAGAAACCGAGCCTATATAGTAAAAAAAATGACAGCAACTTTTCATCAGGTGCCTGTCTCTATTGCGTGACACTGCAATTTTTATGGACACTCTAATTTTAGAAATTTGTTTCTATACATGGATCCACGTGGAGATCCCTACGTATGAAATACTGCGACCTTCCACAGACATAATGGTACGAGATAAACCTCCTTTGTGCATGCTTGTGGATTCGTGTCGTGTGTTGGATGTCACATCTAGGTGGGAAATTGTTATGGAAAAATTATCCGATCAATCACAAATCTGTCGTGCGGATGGAATTTAGTCTTAATTTATTTATTTTTGCCAATTGAATCTTAAATAATTTTGGAAATTTTCAATGTAGCCATTTTAGTCAATCTTCATCAGGGACTGCTAACATGGCAGAGTGCCACGCGGACTGTTACGATGATTGAACCGTTGCGTCAGCAATTTTCTGTAAAAATAATTGACCATAATGACTACAAAATTTTGTCCAAGGGTTTAGAATTAAACAAGCAAAATCGAAAAATTTAGAATTGAATTGATATGTGTACAGGATAATTTTTCCAACGTAGGATGATTTTGATGGATGGGCAAGATTGCGTGTGCTCTAGGGGCAGGGATGGACGGTTGTAAGATCAGCCACAGAAGCCGAAGCACGACCCCTACTTATTAATCAAAAGGTTCACAATGAGAAGGCAACAGGTCGAGGCCAGTGTGATTTCCCTTCTCTTTCGTCCTCGGTTGCGGTTGCTTCTATAAATTCTCTTCCCTCCGGTCAAATTTGGGTCCGTCTCGATTTGATGGGTATTGGTGTCGATGAAGTTCCATCCATGTGCACGCCGTGACGCCCAATTTGAGTACCGTCAGTTCTCCAAACGTAATTTGTATGATCTCTCGTCACTTATAAGATTAAGACTTTACTTGAGACCAGATTCCTTTGTCTAGTTGATCACGTTTTCAGGGAAAATTTATTACATTTCGGCACGTCCTTTACACCCGGCTTGATATTTGGGTGCAACTTATGTTATCAGATAAATGCCAGACGGATCTAATGTCGGAAAAAAGAATGGAGTGCTAACCAGAAGGTAACATTTGTCTCAGGGTACTAATTTAAAATTTTTTATGGGTCGAAAATGAGATTGCAGGTAAATGTGTCATGAGAACACCAAATTTGTGATTTTAGTATGTTATCCCATGAGTTAATAACATTTTCGTCAACACTTATTTGCTTAGTTTTTTAATGCTTTCTTCGATTCCATTTCCCAAATTGACCGGAAGATCTGAAGGAGTGAATGAACAACAGGCTATACAGTGTACATTACGTGAAATATAATGAACATTACTAGCCTCAGCCAAGGTCGCAACGCAGGCATCACCTCGTCAATTGTCATTACTGTCTTTGTTTTTCTTTATGAATTCTCTTCCGATTCTTATATTTTAAAATATTTTCAAACATTATCAATTTCGGAATTATTTTTACTTTATTTTCCACGTGGAATGCCATGTCAGCATTTAGCGGGAGCTTAATGGGCACGTCAATATCTCCGACTCTCCGTCCATAATTTACTGCATTGGCCAATTTAAAAAAGCTCAAAGACATCTGGTGCCTTTATCCTACATTCTTTGGTTTGAGAGTGAAAAGATATGGGTAAATGGCAAAAACGGTACCTGAATTTTAGTCCAATATGCAATATGGTTCCTCAACTTTTAATTTATTCAATGTCATTCCTAAAGTTTATGCCAATGTGCAATATGGTCCATGAATTTTTAATTTGTTCAGTACAATCCTTCAACTTTTAGTATATATTCAATTTATTTTTCAGACTATATGAAAATGTTTAATATCATCTATAGAATGACTATATTGAGCATTTTGATATAGTTCATGACTACACTGATCATGTACTAAAATTTTATAGATCATATTAAAGAAATTAAAAGTTCAGAGATCACATTGTACATTAGGTCAAAGTTTAGAGAATTGCACACTATTAGACAAGAGGTTTTATTGCTTTCTTAACGAAAACGAGGAGTTTCGGAGCTAATTCACATCATACCATGTGCTAGAAACGCTCCCAATAATCGGTTGAACTTGGAAGACGTTTCACGGCATCATATCAATCACATCTGAAGAGAACTGTTTAAGCCGTGACAACCAAGTTTCCTCATTCTTATCGGGGTACACTAATGGCAATACCTACATGGACCGACCTACGACGAATTCAGCCTCGTCGTGTTACGCTATCTAACTCTTCGTCCTTTTATTCTTTCTTTTCTTTTTCCGTGGAACCTAATTTCTTCGTTCATTCTGATTTCCCACCGACAAACAATGACGCATTGTGTAACATGATTAAGAAAAAAAACATACGAAAAGTAGCAGTGTCAAAACTTTCATATGGCTGCTACTTGAGTTCATCCGAGTAAAATTGATCACTTGAGTGTTATTTTTAACAAATTATCCTACGTGAATTTATTATTTAATTTTCCATTCCGACGTAGAACTTTTATACATAAATGGAAGTTCTATGTGGAAATTTGTGTCCAACATGGAATGACCTCGTTTTCTTTTCTGTTTTTTTGTGTCCCAGCGATGGCCAATGGCTACCCTCGCCTGCTGCGAAGGACTCTCTCAAACTACACGAGACCGCCAAGCCTTGCCCAAATCTGATGAGAGATTTCGAGCCTGACCCCAGTCTGGGCAAGGCGTCCGTGGGGGTCACCGGAACAGAGAAAGAAAATAAAGATAAAAGGGAAAAGAAAAAAATGAAAAAATTGGAAAATTCCAAAAATAATAAAAATTTGAAAAACTATTCATGTCAGCATCGGCATTCAACATAGGGCAACCAGCGTCCATGTATGATTTTCCGGCGTGACAATTGTCGACGATATTTAAGTAAACGATTTTTCAAATTTGTGACACTTCAATGAGTCAAAAAAAAGTTTTTGCACTCAATTGAGTTACGAAAGTTATGAAACTCTTGATTTCCAAAACACACTTCCCTCCGTTTGATAGTCTTGATACCTAGCAAGTTTAATGCATGGGCATGATGTCGTCGTGATTGATTATTCGACTCGACTCGCAGAGTGTTTTTTAGCCTTTCACGATTTTAAATAATTTGCATTCTGTTCATTTACCGTCTTCTTTTCACCTTGTAGCGTCGGCTGCTAATTTCGAATCAACTGTCGCATACTTTTTGATCCACAGACAACTGTAGCAGGTGGTCTGAAGGAAGCATCTAAAGCCCATATTGAATCAATACGGACCAATCCACAGCAAACCATTGGATGGCACTGCACTTCTGATCTGACTTAACATAAGAAGGCGCCAAGCTAGAGCAGACTCTTCATCCCTTCTATATTTACTGACCGCGTGGCGGCACCCTTTCTTCGGTCTTCTTATTCTTAGCTTTCTTACTTAGAAAATCGACCTTCTTCAATCGATTATTTGCGTTATCTCACCATAGAATTAGGTGAGTAGAAATTATGAGTGAATTGCTAAAATACAAGATCATTTCAGTTGCCACTTCAATTGAATGACGAGGTAGTTAAAGCCATTTCACTAGGATTTACCAAGTCATTATAATATTAACGTTGTTGTGGCTGTTTCTATCACACCCCGAAATCGACACCCTGAATATATATATATATATATATATATATATATATAATTTTATTTTTTGCAACATCATTTCAGTGCTCAAGAGTCAACCCAGCAACTCATAACTCGTCAGAATCAGAAATTATAGCTTTACCAAGGAATTCTCTTCTTTTTGTTTTGTGAAGAGCACAATTTCCTGAGTCTCTGGTTTTGCCGACTCTCCTTATACTCTTCCCCTTTTCTGTTTTATTGCACCCTGCAACAGTGAGATGTTTGGACTGAAAATTTAAGTTTATGGGCTTGTGAAAGAAAGTTGGGCTTTAACTAGCTCTATTTTCTTTTGTTTTACATGCTCATTTGTCATGTTGATTATTAAGCAAATGAAGGTATTTGCGTCTTACCTATCTCTTTATCAAGCTTCCAATGGGTCGCTCTTTCAATGTAGTTTTGCCCTTAAATCTTCACATAAAGAATAGTTCAGCGTTGCTACACATTTTAGGGGTGGGTGCCGAATTTTAAGGGATAAGACCCTTAAAATTCGGAAATCATCTCCTAGGATTTTCAAGATAATTTAGATAATTCCCAAATTTTAAAGGTATCTTCAATATTTTTGAAAATTTTTATTGGTTATTGTTCCAATATTTCGAAAACATGTTGATATGTTAGAAGATTTGGGATGAAAAAGGCATTCGTTCTCTGCCCCAAACACTATAGGTGATCATCGACAACCACTTTGAACGGTGGTTTTCATTATTTAGCCCTGTCAAAAATGCCCACATTGGGGTCATAAAGATGTAAATCTAGCAACATCAGGAAAAAATGGTAATAAATTTTCTTGCTAGAACTAATATCAATCTTCGTGTGTTGATATACTTTGATTCAGGTGCCATAGGATGACGAAAATAGGTTCGTTTCTCCATCCTACACACTTCTATCCTTTGCATAACCAAGTTGAGCCTGCTTATTCATTTCATGAATCCCGTTTGTGACCATTGCATACTCCAAGATGGAAGCAGAATCACTCTAGAAACGAAAGAGTTCAAGAGATAGAGTTATAGAAAAATCCTGGACAAAGGCTCACACATGTCAAGATTCAAGTTGCGTGCCTTACATGATCATTAAAAGTCCTGGTTCCAAAAGAGAAAGGAAAAGAAGGGATTAAAAAAAGGAGAAAAAGCCAAATCCCTAGGCATTAAAAAGTAAAGTGCCTAGTGAATGCAACGCCGATGCCCATCTAAATACTTGAAAATCATAAAATACTAGAAAATCATATGGTTGATTTTGCTAGCATCAAAAGATTATTGGATATCTTGGTCCCCAGTAAAGTTTCGAGGAGCAGAGAAAGAATCCCCAATGAAGTTAGTTAGCAAAAGGTTGTTCCCCAGTTGAGAAATGATCAACTAACAAAGACAAAAGTCAGCATTCTTTCAAATAACAGAGATGCTCTTTAAAGACTCAGGTACATTCAAAAGATGAGTGTACACTTCGAGGACAGATGACGTTCCCCAAAGACCAAGAAGAATCTCGAAGACAGGTAATGTTCTTTAAAGATTGACAGTGATTTCCTAGAGTTGAAGATACACTTTCAGAATCGATGATGTTATTAGAAGACTGAAGATGTTCTTCATGGAATCGCTAATTAGGGTTAGGATAGATGACAAAACGACAATGATCACCAACATTAAACCTTTCACATTTTGGGGGCCAAAAATAAGCCTTTTTCGGTTCTCAATCATACCGATGTTATAACCCTTAGCAGTCTTTTCTGATTAAGACACCTGAGTTATCGTGTAGCTTAGCTTGAAGAAGTACGAGCCAGACTATTTTTTTCTCGTTTTGCAGGGTTTTTGACTTGTAGACCTGGAGCAGATGGCGAAAACTTGTATCCAAAAGCCTTGACTCGAAAGTGAGTCTCCCTTGAAAATAGTTGTCACGCTCCGAACCCGTCGAGCGCGCAAACATCCCTGCAAGCAAACAACACATCTCTCGCGATCCCAAGATCCACAATCAATTCGAGAGATAATATATATATATATATATATATATATATATATATATGTGTGTGTCTAGCATGCGGAAGTGATACTCAAATAAATCCCCGTACAAATATAAGTTACGTGGGACCTGGATAGCATAACAACTGTCATATATCATAACATATGGTTCGTACAAATGCCGGCTACTACAATCCACTAACAAACTGGGCGACGGGGTAATACACCAAAAAGAGTCCCTCATGACATCCAAAAGGACAGGGTCGGATCGCCCAAAAAGCTCAGGTCAACGAATTGGGGTCCTAATATGAACTGCTGGAATCCTCAGCGTCCTCCGTCGGCTCGTACTCAAAGAAGGTCTCGGATGGGATCTCGATAGAATCCTCCATGGTCGCCTCATGAGACTGCTCCGCAAGGTACTCCTCGATCGCCTCCAGGATGATGACCTCATCCTCCTCCACGGTGAAGTCCAGCGTCGGGTCTTCTCTGGCCCGTTCCTAGAACCAACTATGGACCCCTCTGATAACTCCTGCTCCCTAGCAGTTTGACACCAAGCAGGGATAACACCCTGGGGTATCTCGTGGGGTTTCAGCAGTCTAATCTGCTCGTACCCGACCTCTTAAACCATTCCTTGAACCTATGAGGCTTCCAGTCAGGACTACCCTCGTCAACCCATACAATTGTGCACTTCCTCACATAAATGTTCCCCTGACTATCCGGGAACTCATCAAAATACGCCGTCATCTCCTTGGGTCCCTAAAACGTATAGGCCACATATCTAAGGCCTAGGATCTGTAAAAATAAGGGTTCCCAAAGGGGTGAGATACTCATCTCAGTAAAAGAATCCTAACCCTATGTTAGGTCGACCGTCCACCTAGGTAGTCGTACACCCCAATAATTTCGTTCTCATAAACACACAGGCATATCAGGCACAAATCAATAAAACAACAACATACAGATGACAGGCATGCAATGATGACCTCATGTCACACTCAGATGATCATGCACTCACATCCTGCCACTTCACCACATCCACCAATCTCCATCTGCCTCAATCTCTAGCCCGCGATTAGATCGCATCAGACTCGGTCCGCGTAAAAGCATCAGACCGTCATCGACAATCCGCGTAAACGCATCAGGTTTCGATGAATCTCCAAGCCAATATCATTATCTCATACTTCCGTCCCGCGAATAGTTCGCATCAGGACCGTGGGCATCTCAACCCCGCGATTTCATCGCATCAGAGCGCCACACAACATCAACTCCACCCCACGATCTCGTCGCATCAGGGTATCCATCTCCCGCCCCGCGTCTCATATGCCTCAGGGCCTCGCCATGTCATGCTCATGCCATGATTTTAAATTTGTTTTCCATATGAAACGACATGTGCAATTCAGGCACAATTCAAAGAACTCATAGCATGCAAGGCAATCAAGTGACACACACACATGGCGAATGATTTAAATACACATAATAGCACACACAATCCTTCCTATAACCACTTAGGATATAACAAGAACTATCCCTTTGGTAAATCATCATAAACCAATCAATTCAACTTCCGACTCACCCAATTAAGGTCAATCTCCCTATCATAAGCTTAGAATTTCCTTACCTTTGACTTGATAACACAAATTTCTCCTTGCGATTGCCTCAAGGTCTCGGCCAAACCAATCCAAGGGTCAATTCACCGCGCAACCTAGAATTTCAACCAATTTCATCAATTTCCTTGTCCAAATTCTCAATTTATGAACCATAAACTACCATAGCATAATCCTTATCCTTTTAACATGTCTTAATCATCAATTTGAGACTCACAATCCAACGCCAACAGCCCTCTAAGGTTCGGCCATACACAGAACCAAATCGATTCCTCTCGATTATGTGCATGCCGTGAGCTACCAGTCCTAATTCAACCCCAAATCCATCATTTAATCCTCATCCTACCTCTTAACATGTCTATCTAAGGGTTTGTGAGACTCACCGTGAGTTTGAGGTCGATTGGTCGCCGAAAACTCGTCGAACGTCGCCGGATCTCCCTAAGTCAGTACCGACAGTTTTATGTTCTAAGTTCACAAGACCGGTTCATGGTCAAAACTTCATCAAATTGAACCCAAATTTTTATCACAGATTCATGCACATGTCTACTTGATCTCCACCAAATTTGGCCTCAAAAATCCAACAACTCGGCCTTCAAAAGAGTTAGAAACTGGACCTACCTCAAGTTGAGTTCGATTTTGTCGGCTCTCGAGAAAATTCTTGGTCGGGACTCCTCGGTGCTCCAAATGGCTCGATTCTTATTCGAGGATGTCAGCAAGATGTAGAGCTTCATTGGTGTGGTCGGCCAGTGGTCAGACGGTGGTTGGAGAGTGGCGTCATGGGCGGCGAAGAGGCTGCAGAAGCTATCCGACGAGCAGAACAGGAGGAAGGGGAAGAAGGAAGTTTCGGGAGTTTGAGGGGAGGCTATGGCCGAATGAGTGAGGCGAGAGGAGAGAGAATTTAATATATACAAACTTGGTCAAGGGGGGTTGAAAGTTAGGTAGAAAAAGTTGGACATGACCACACCTCTTGATCTTGTGACACTTGTCTTCTTGTCATTCAAACTCAATCCAATGGCCAATAATCCTTCTTGAATTTCGGCAGCCTCGAGGGGATTTAAAGACCAAATTGCCCTTCTTCAAATGCATGGCAAGGTTCTAAGCTTGAGGGACAAAAAGGGTAATTTTACCCCCGATGTTCAGAACGTCGTTTTTCTCGCTCCAAACTCTTCGATAGGGCGACGACCAATCTAAATGTGATGTTGGAATACTTGATTTTTCATTTTCAATTTTCAAGACTCGTTTCTGATGGTTTTCTCTATCAGACATGGTTCCGGCCTATCCCGAACCAGCAGGCGGCTTTTGCAGACATTACATGTATCGACCCCGTGATTCATATCATATTTAGGGCTCGTCAATTCATGACGTCTTTGGTTGTCATGTAATTATGAGGGTTTATCACTAGTCCTTATGGTCTCGATCGTAACGGTCCGATTTAGGAATATTTTGCAAATCATACGTTGGTTAAGCGGCATCACCCGCGCTCCAATCGTACGACACTCGCAAGGCAATCCTTAATCGTTCTTAGATCGGCCTTTTGGTGGTTCTAAATATCTCCTCGACAATCCTTATGGTCAAAGTGTCATTTCCTATTCGAGTCGCCTAAGTCCACGTACTTCGTCTCGTGTCAGCCTTTCCCTTTTGGTCAACTTACTCAAATTGATCATATTTGATTGAAATATGATTGAAATACATCGTTTGATATATATAAACTTCTTATTAATGAGTCTGAAATTGACTGGAAATCAGAATGTCACAACTCTTCCCCCCTTACAAAAATTTCGTCCCCGAAATTTACATTACGCTTAATCACTCAAATAAATGGGGGTGTTGTCGCCTCATCGTCTCTTCATCCTCCCACGTGGCACCCTTAGTTCCATGGTGCTCGCATATTACCTTGACCAGTGGAATCTTCTTATTCCTAAGGATTTGCTCCTTTCGGTCCTCGATCCTTATTGGCTTCTCCACGTATGACACTCTGTCGTCCACTTCTATGGTCTCGTAATCCAGCACATGTGTCGGGTCTGGTTCATACTTTCGTAGCATCGACACATGAAACACATTATGCACCTGAGATAAATTAGGCGACAAAGCAAGCCGGTAGGCCAAGGTTCCAATCCATTCCAGTATCTCAAATGGGCCTACATACCTTGGGCTCAGCTTTCCCTTCTTTCCGAATCGCGATCGTCCTCTCATCAGCGATACCTTGAGGAAGACGTGATTGCCCACTTGAAATTCCAAGGGCTTACGTCGTTTATCTGCGTAGCTCTTCTGACGACTCTGTGCCGTCCTCAGTCTATCCCAAATTATCTTTACTGCTTCCACCGATTGCTACCAACTCTGGGCCTGTGATACTTCTTTCTCTAATTTCATCCCAGCAAATCGAGGTTCTGCAGGCTCGTCCATAAAGTGCCTCGAATGGTGCCATCTAGATACTTTGCTGGTAGCTATTATTATAGGCGAATTCTACCAAATGTATCTGTTCTTCCCATCCACCTTTAAAATCAAAGACGTATGCTCGTAGCATATCCTCAAGCGTCTGTATCGTCCTCTCTGACTGTCCATCCGTCTGTAGATGGTAGGCTATACTAAGCTGCAATCAAGTTCCCATGGCTTCTTGTAGACTTTTCCAAAAGTTTGCCATGAACTTTGGATCCCTATCCGAAGTGATCGTCACTGACACTCCGTGCAACCTCACTATCTGCCTCATGTACAGCTCTGCATACCTATCTATAGTGAAGTCCTTTCGCACAAGAATGAAGTGGGCGGACTTGGTCAATCTGTCCACAACTACCCATATAGAGTCGTGACCTCTCTGGTTTCTTGGGAGTCCCATCACGAAATCCATAGTCATATGTTCCCACTTCCATTTCGAAATCTCTATTGGCTGTAGTAGTCCTCTAGGTTTACAATGCTACGCTTTCACTTGCTGGCACGTCAAAGATTTAGCTACGTATTTTGCTACGTCCACCTTCATTCCGTTTCACCAATAATGTTGTCACAAATTATGGTACATCTTTGTACTTCCAGGGTGGATGCTATAATTGCACCTGTGAGCCTCTGATAAAATCCTTTCCCGAAGTCCTTCATCTTTTGGCACGCACAATCGTCCTCGAAACCTTAGAATTCCATCCTCAGACACCTGAAACTCGGGTTTTTTCTTCGTCGCATCCATCTCGAGGATCTTCTGGATCTCTGGGTCCGTAGACTGTAAGATTTTTATTCTTTCTTGGATCTTAGGTTCCACCATCAGCGTAGCTATTAGACTGGACAACTAATTGACTTCTAATCCGAACTCGGAGTCTCTCAAATCTTTCATCATCGACCAACTCCTCACTAGCAGACATGTGATGCTTGACTTCCGACTCAGTGCGTCTGCTACTCTATTTGCTTTCCTAGGATGATATAGGATATCACAATCATAATCCTTCAGCAACTTCATCCACCTACGTTGCCTCATATTCAGCTCTTTCTAAGAAAACAGATACTTTAAACTTTGGTAGTCGGTATAGATCTGAAACTTCTTGCCACAGAGGTAATGTCTCCAAATCGTCAAAGCAAATATAATTGCCGCTAACTCCAGGTCATGAGTCGGGTCGTTCATCTCATGTGGCCTCAACTGTCTGGATGTGTAGGCTACTACTCTTCCGTGCTACATCAACACACAGCCCAATCCTTTCAACGAAGCATCGCTGTATATTTCATAACCTCCTGGTCCCGACAGAATGGTCAACATTGGTGCGATGGTCAATCTATGCTTAAGTTCTTGGAAACTCTTCTCACATTTGTCAGTTCATTCAAACCTCATTCCTTCTTCGTCAACCGCGTCAGTGGAATGGCTATGGATGAGAATTTCTCTACAAAACATCTGTAGTATCCTGCCAATCCCAAGAAACTTCTGACCTCCGTGACTGTAGTAGGCCTTGGCCAATTGGTTACAGTCTCGATCTTTGCAGGATCCACTGAAATCCCTTCTCCAGACACCACATGACCCAGAAAAACTACCATGTTCAGCCAAAATTCACACTTACTCAGCTTCGCATAGAGCGTATGCTCCCTTAGAGTCCTCAGTACAATTCTCAGGTGCTCCTCATGTTCTGCATCACTCCTCGAGTAAATCAAAATATCGTCAATAAAGACTACGACGAATCTGTCCAGAAATTCCTTAAATACTCGATGCATTAGGTCTATAAAAGCAGCTGGAGCGTTAGTCAAACCAAATGGCATCACCGTAAACTCATAATGACCATACCTCATCCTGAAAGCAGTCTTAGGTATGTCTTCCTTCTTAATCCTCAGCTGGTGATACCCAGTCCTCAAGTCAATCTTTGAAAATATTGCCGCTCCTTGTAACTGATCAAATAAATCGTCAATCCTCGGCAGCGGATACTTGTTCTTCACTGTCACTTGGTTCAGCTGCCGATAGTCAATGCATAAACGCATAGACCCATCCTTCTTTCTTACGAATAGCACTAGCGCTCCCTACCGTGAAGCACTAGGCCGGACAAATCCTTTATTTAGCAGTTCTTGCATCTGCACCTTTAACTCCTTTAGTTCTGACAGGGACATCCTGTAAGGTGCTTTCGAAATCAGCTCCATTCCAGGGGCTAACTCAATTACAAACTCTATTTCCCGCTCTGGTGGTAACCTTGGCAACTCTTGGAGAAATACATTAGGAAATTCACGCATTACCGGGATATTTTCTACTTTGGTTCTTCGATAGTCGTGTCCATTATTGCCACTAGGTATGCTTGACACCCTTCAAACATTAGTTTAGTTACTTCCAAGGAAGAAACTAAGGGAATCGAGATCCCTCCTCGACTTCCCACCAACTCAAAGCTAGGGCGGCCTCTCGGATAAATTGTTCTACTACCACAGTCTACTACTGCCCCCTGCTTACCCAACCAATCCATTCTTATTATTACGTCAAAGTCATACATAGGTAATACAACCAAGTCAATGCTCTCTTTACTCCCTCTAATCACAATCTCACAACCGGCACAGCCCAATAAAACTATTATGTTATCCTTTAAGGGTGTGGCAACATGCAGAATTATACTCAACGGTTCCAAGTTCATATCCACTAATTCAGCAAATTGTGCAAACACGAATGAATACGCGGCACCAGGGTCAAATAATGCGTATGCAGCTTGATTGCACAAGTAGACCGTACCTGTGACCACTCCTGGTGCTTCCTCCGCCTCTCTGCGGGCTACTGTATATACACTCTGCCCTGTATCGGTAGTCTGCTCTGCTCAATCTGAGGTGTTGCAGTCGACGGTCCCACTTGTGGCCTCTATCCTTACGGGTCGACTTGCCGGAGCTTAGTTTGGACACACCCTCATTTGATGGCCCAGCTGACCACATTTAAAGCAAGCCCCAGTTCTCACCGAGCACGGTTTATTTACATGCCTCCTGCCACAAAGTCTGCAGTTCCAGTTCACAGGATTCGATGGCTTCATGATATTCTTCCGCACTGGAGGCACAAAGCGTCTATTACCCGTCATTAGCCTTTTGCCCATCTGGCGATTATCTCTGAATGATGGGAACCGCGATCCAGTTGCAGTGTTACTTTCTTTCAAGTCCCACTCTATCATCTGGCCCCACTCGTTGATCTCCTTGTAGGTCCTCAAATTCAACGCAATCATCTGGCTACGAAGCTCGGGCTTCAGACCATCCCTAAACCTTCGTGCTTTCTCCTACGAGTCCTTAACAGATCGAGGTGCGTACCTCGACAGCCTCGAGAATTCAGCCTCATACTGATCTATTGTCAGCGGGTTGTCGAAGACGGTCTGACGCGTTTACGCAGACCGAGCCTGATACGATCTAAACGTGGGCTAGAGATTGAGGCAGGCGGAGATTGGTGGATGTGGTGAAGTGGCAGGATGGGTGTGCATGTTCATCTGAGTGTGACATGAGGTCATCATTGGACGCATGTCATCTGTATGTTGTTGTTTTAATGATTTGTGCCTGATATGCCTGTGTGTTTATGAGAATGGAATTATTGGGGTGTACGACTACCTGAGTGGACAGTCGACCTAACCTAGGGTTAGGATTCTTTTACTGAGATGAGTATCTCACCCCTTTGGTGACCCTTATTTTTACAGATCCTAGGCCTTAGATATGTGGCCTATACGTTTTGGGGATCCCAAGGAAATGACGGCGTATTTTGATGAGTTCCTGAATAGTCAGGGAAACATTTATTGAGGAAGTGCACGGTTGTATGGGTTGATGAAGGTACCCCTAACTGGAAGCCTCGGTTGTATGGTTTGATGAAGATAGCCCTAACTGGAAGCCTCATAGGTTCGAGGCATGATTTAAGAGGGTCGGGGATTAGCAGATTGGGCCGCTGAAGCCCCACTAGATACCCCAGGGTGTTATCCTTGCTTGGTGTCAGACTGCTAGGGAGAAGGAGTTACCAGAGGGGTCCGTAGTTGGTTCTAGGAAAGGGCCAGAGAAGACCCAGATGTTGGATTTCACCATGGAGGAGGATAAGGTCATCGTCCTAGAGGCAACCGAGGAGGACCTTGCGGAGCCATCTCATGAGGCAACCATGGAGGATTCTATCGAGGTCCCATCCGAGACCTTCTCCGAGTACGAGCCGACGGAGGACGCCGAGGATACCGAGGATTCCAGCAGTTCATCTTAGGACCCCAGTTCATTGACCTGAGCTTTTTGGGCGATCCAACCTCGTCCTTTTAGATGTCATGAGGGACTCTTTTTGGTGTACTACCCCGTCGCCCAGTTTGTTAGTGGATTGTAATAGCCGGCATTTGTATGAACCATATGTTATGATATATGACAGTTGTTATGCTATCCAAGTCCCACTTCACTTATATTTGTACGGAGATTTATTTGAGTATCGATTCCGCATGCTAGACATATATATATTATCTCTCGACATGATTGTGGATCTTGGGACCGCGAAAGATGTGTTGTTTGCTTGCAGGGATGTTCGCGCGCACGACGGGTTCGAGGCGTGATAATTGTCACCTGAGGTGACTGAATTATGGGAAGAAGAATGCCAAGCATGGTGGCATCTACGTTCTAGAGTAAAACACTGTCGTTGGCGTAAACTCCAAAATCGACATCCTATGGAATAGGAAGGACATGTGGATTTGAAATAAAAGAATGCCACTGAAGTGTATAGCTTCCTTCACATGGTAAGACACCCTAATGTGGAAGAAAGAGAAAATCCTAACAGTCTTGATATTAAGATGGAGCATCTAAACTGAGAAAGACGACGCAGAACTTGAATGATTGCTGTAAAGGAAGTTAAGTTCGAGAGACTGTCTTGTAGACGATGTTGAATTCCAGAATAATGTCGACGTTCAGTGGGACAGACAGAATTGAGATAAGATCGCATTAGCTGGTTGTGAAACCAAGAGATCAAGGCACTAATGTTTCCTGAGAAAAGAGTGAAAAAAATAAACATTATGTTGTGTAGTTCAAGCGGGGACTCATGAGAGTGGAGGGCCAAGGTTTGAGCTCTCAAGTGAAAGTGTGAATAACAGTTTGAAGATTCAACAACTGGTAGAAAGAAACGGATAAAAGTCAGACTGAGCATCCAAGGAATAATGGGATTGATTGTTATCGTCTTTAGAAACGATGAATAGACTCATTTAAGGAGCCATGAAAAACATGAATAACTTTCAAGAGTATCCTACAGACTCTAAAGAGATGCTCGTTGTGTGTTGCTAGTCGTGGAGAGCACGAGTTGCGGGTCTGATGAGGTAAGATTCCTCAGTAGTGAAATTTCTAGAAAATGAAATCCCTATGAAGCCCTTGAGGAATGGAATAAATGATGAATCGTCTAAGATCAATGTGAGTTGCGAAAACTGGAAGTTTTCTGGAATTGATGAATTGTTATGGATGGATTGGGGGAAGATTTCCCACAAAAGCAATTCCGTGGATGAATGAATACGAAAAGAGTTTTCGAGAACTTAAGTCAAGTTGATGACTACACCGACAATAGTGTTCCTATTTGGAATTAAAAAGGGGTCGAGTGAATTATAATGATGTGACACAGAAAGGAAATTTGAGGCGTAGCAAGGCAAACTGAATTGGACTAGGCGAATACGTCATGATAGTAAAGCTATATGGTTAGAACGTATAATACATGGGTGGAGTTGGCTTGCAAATGTTCTTGCGACGAAGTTGGAAAACACGACTCGCATGGGAGGTTTCAAGTTTACACAAACCATAAGAATTTGAGGTATGTGTTGCCCAGAAAAATTGAATGAGGAACAACGTGTGTGAAGGAGATTGCTTAAGGACTAAGGATGAAATATCTTATATCGCCTAGAAAATGGTGATTTAAATAGCGGATGCATATAAGTGAAATTGAGCATCGTGCATTTGGCCGATAAAGGATAGGCTTTGCCCAAGGAATAAGAGATTTAACTCCTAAATTGGAAGATTGCCAATTGACTAGTTTGATAATTACCTGGAGCATCAAGTTTGAAGTCAGAAAGGAATTGAGATACTGCGATGAACAGACCTTGACATTTATGGGGTTATGGAAATGGATAGAATAGGGAGGAAATCCAGATTTTCGGATACCTAGGAAAGAAACCTCAAAGTTGAGGGTAGAAACCTTAAAGTAACATGGACGAGAGTACGAGTCCAATATTGAAAAGGAACTTAAAGAAATGACCCCATCAAAAATTCAAAGGGAGGATTATGGTGTCCTTTGGGATGACATAAAGGTGTGCTAGACTTGCATCGGTATTATCGATGGAATGGACTGAAAGTTTGGTCAGTCGAACATGAGGTCGAGTATTAAACGTGCCGACAAGAAAAAGGCATGCCCTTGAAAGGATTGATACGCCAAATGGTATGGACATTAAAGAGTGCATTCTGGCGAAGGTTTAGTAATAATGGTGATGGACAAATGGAAGAGACGATGTGAACGCCCGAGGATGAACTGCTGACAGATGTTAGGAATATCGAAAGAGAATGGAAAGAAGCAAATCAGATTGAGGACTGAAGGAGACAAGTCCTAAGGAAAGATGGCTTTGGTTGGGAAGGACAAGTAAGAACATTAAATCATGAAAGGAATTATCCAGAAGAATTAGGATGCAATGAGACATCGATACCCCAAAGGACTGGATGGTTAAAAAGTTGCAAATTTCTAGGACGAAATTTCTTCAAGGGAGAAGAGTTGTGACATTCCGAATTTCCGCCCCTCGAGACTTGAGATATGAAATGAAATATCAAAATTGAAAAATAAAAAATAAAGATTCCAACGTTCTAATCGAATTAGACGTCGCCTCATCAAAGGTAATTTGAATCAGAAAAACGATGTTCCGGACGTCGAGGGTAAAATTACCCTTTTGCCCCTCAAGCCTTGGCCTTGCATTTATAATTGGATAAGGGCATTTTGGTCAATCACAATACCCTATAGACTGCCGAAAATCAAGAAAAATGAGGGCCATTGGATGAACCTTAATTAACATGAGGACAAGTGTCAAAGGATTAGGCATTGACATTGATGGAATCACCTTTTAACCTACCATTCTAAGTCTTTTACCAATTGGAAGATTGAAAAAAAGCCTCTCACTCTCTCTCTCCCTCATTTTGCTCGGCCAAACCCTCTCTCCTCACCTTTCTCTCATTTTCCTCTCTTTCTCTCTCGCCAGGACACTGCCCAGTCCCGTCGCCAGCCACTGTTTTGGCCATATTTTCTTCGTCCGTCATCGGATTAAGGCGTGCCACCTACCATTAGAAAGCTTATTGTCTTGCCGTTCCAACAAAGTATTATAGGTCCAAATCCACCCAGCCGTTTGTCCTGTATAGCCGTTTGAAGGAGCAAAGGTCAGGCTGGTCAGTTTTGAATCCGAGAGCTTCCAGCTGACCAGTCTAAACAGTCCTACTATTCCAGCCATATCTTCTTCGTCCGATACCGGATCAAGGTAAAACTATCGCCAAATGAAAGCTTATTGTCTTATCTTTCCATAGACATATAGTATTAAAGTTGGATGAGCTGTGGTTGCAATTTTAGTTGAGTTAAGATGGGTTTTCATGGCTAATTTGAGGTGATTTTTCTGGGGCAGAATCTGACCTCATGTACACCGAGTAGAACCAGGCTGATCAGAAGTCCTTGAGGTGTTATTTTGCTTCCAAATCTTTGATGAGTCTTCCTAACTCCTAGAACAACATGTTAGCAAGTTAATTTTGTGGTAAATCAAGGTTTAAAGTTGAATTATGGACTGATTAAGGAGGTAAAGGGTAGAACCAAATTCTGCCTTGTTTCGGTTTGGATGAACCGAGCCCTTTGAGGGCTATGGGAGGTGTAGCCATGCTTTCAATTTGTCTTTAAGAGAATTGAAAACCTGATGCGTTTAACGCGGGTTTGTCAACTTGATGGCCTGAGGCGTAATGACGCTGACCGAGCCCGAGGCGTATTGACGCGGACATAGCTACTGAAAAGATAATTGAAAGCCTGATGCGTTTAACACAAGTTTGTCAATTTGATGATCTAAGACGTAATGACGCAGACCGAGTCTGAGGCGTAATGACGCGGGCATAACTATCGAAAAGAGAATTGAAAACCTGATGCGTTTAATACGGGTTTGTCAATTTGATGGTTTGAGGCGTAATGACGCGGACCGAGCCTGAGGCGTATTGACGCAGGCATAGCTATTGAAAATAGAATTGATATCCTGATGCGTCAGAACGCAAGATAGTATTGATACGTATCGACACAAGTATCGAAACGGCCTTTGGAACCTGATGCGTCAGAACGCGGGTTGCCAATCGAGACGTTGATTAGCCTAAGGCGTCTTGACGCGGGCTTGGCT
The DNA here is from genome assembly GCA_028455895.1 of Rhodomyrtus tomentosa. Lineage (NCBI taxonomy): Eukaryota > Viridiplantae > Streptophyta > Magnoliopsida > Myrtales > Myrtaceae > Rhodomyrtus > Rhodomyrtus tomentosa. Next base: position 23,310,640 of record JAPCWY010000003.1, on the reverse strand, counting down.
ATTGGGATTAAATTTGTGATTAGCCTGAGACATATTGACACGGGTTTGGCCATTGGAATTAAATTTGTGATTAGCCTGATGCTTATTGAAGCGGGTTTGGCCATTGGAATTGAAAGTTGTGATGATATAATCGTCCTAGAGTCGTGATTGCATTATGCCAGACATATCGAGATGCCTTGATGTTTCATTGTCATGTGTTGTTTTTGAATCCTGGTCTGTTGTTTTATTACATAATCTGGGAGGACTAATGGCCTGGTCTAGTTTTAGGATGAACTTGTTGAGATTTATATCTCACCCTGTCGTGGGATTAACTTTTTCAGGTCCCAAGCAATGGAAATCCGAGCTTGCCAATGATCGATGTTTGAAGAAGTAATTATAGGAAATGGATTTACACTTTTGTGACTTTAGGAATTTCATGTTACCTTGAAATTAGAGTTGTATCCTCTGAACCTGCAATCGGCATTTATAAGAAGACGTACCCTATGTCCTGAGTCATCTTAAGATTGAATTAAATGGAGAAGTTTCATCGCTTCAGTATGTTTGTATCATTTAGAAGTTATTAATTGTTGGCCGACGGATCTTGGGTACCACCGAGACAAGACGGCCTTGGTGGGATTTTGCGCGTCTGACAGGTTCAGGGCGTGACAATAGGTCGTCTCCAGATTTCCTTGAAGTAGGGATTCTTTTCTAGTCTAATTCATCCTACATATCAAAACCTTTTAGGAAAATCCTAAGAAGAGGATAGGTCGTCTCTAGAATCTCTTGAAATAAGAATTCTTTTCGGGTCTGATCCACCATACGGATCAAAACCTAAAGCGAATCCCAAAGGCGGGATGCATCATCCTTAGGTTCTTGTCAATTAGGAATCCCATCATGGTTTGACCTACCATACGGATCGGAGCTTAGCTTCCCCAGGACACTCTTGCAACAAGTCCCTAGGTATCATCTTGAATCCATCAAACTCTAAAAATGATTCATCAAGTAGGTAAGCGGCAGGTAAGCCTCTCTACTCTTTAACTCTCTCACATTAGAACAGAATGAGCAGAGCATACATTGATGGGCATGAGAGATTGAATGTCAAGATTCGTTTTCTTTCATTTTCCCCAGTTGAGTCGATCGATACTCAGGTGTCACATGTATTTGAGAGAAACCTCTCACGTGATTCCTCTCAAAGAGAGGCACCTGTTGATACCTGATTTTCGATCAGCTTTTTTTTCCTTTTAATTTTGAAAAAATCATAGAAAATTCATAAAAAGTTAAAAAAAAATTACAAAATCAACTTTGATAGCCTTGGCCACGCTTAGGAAATCATTTTCGATCAAAAAATAATTTTTCATATTTTTTGCATTTTTTAGTATTTTCGAAAAACAGGAAAATACAAGAATAATCAAGAAAAATAGCATTCAAGATCATAAAAAAAACAAAAGAATAGTCTATATTTTTATTTTAATTTCCTTTTCATTTTTATCTCATAAAAAGTCAAAATTCAGGTTCAATTTTGTGACATTCTGATTTTCCTTGTCATTTCAAGACTTATAAATGAAAATATATCTATCGATGTATTCCAGTCTTATCTCACTCAGATCTGATCAATTTCGAGTTAACTAACCAAAAGGGAAAGGCTAATGTGAGATAAGGTAGTGGACTTAGGGAACTCGAATAGCAAATGACACTTTGATCATAAGGATTGCCGAGGGAGTATTTAAAACCATTAAAGGCCGATATAAGAATGATTAAGGAATGCATTGCTAGCATTATACGGTTGGCACGCGGGTGACATCGCTTAACCAATGTATAATTTATAAAATTTTCTTAATTCAAGCGATGATGATCGAGACCACCAAAACTAGTAATATACCATCGCAATTACATGACAATCAAAGTCATCATGAAGTAACAAGCCCTAAGTGTGATGAGAATCACAAAGTCAATACGCGTAACGTATGCAAGAGCCCCCCGTTAGTTCGGGATAACCTGAAATTTACATTTGATAGGCAATTGACCAAGAGATGGATCTCGAAATGGGAAAATGGAAATAAAGAATTCCAACATTCTAATTGAATTAGACGTCGCCTCATCGAAGGAAATTCAAATTGGAAAAATGACGTTTTGGATTATGAGAGCAAAAAACTGTTTTGCCCCTCAAGAAGGGCATTTTAGTCATTATCAAATCCTCAATGCTGTCGAAATTACAAGGGTATATTGGACATTGGATTGTCAAGATTTTATTAACTAAGGACAAGTGTCAAGTTTTTGGAGGTTTAGCAATTAATAACCACTTTACACCTACCATTCCTCTAAGTTGACCAAACCAACAATGGTGGAAACTCACTTCCTCTTGTCCCAGCCGAACACCCTCTGCTCTCTCTCTCTCTATTTTTCTTTCTTCTTCTTCTTCGTTTCCTCCTTAGCCGAACGACCTGACCCGACTAGCCTCTGCCCGCCGCTTCGCCACCGTCGACGGCCACTTTCGACGGCCATCTCGCCTTACGCCGACCACCAACATCAACCTCAACCTTTCCCCTACAAGCTCTCACCGACCATTCGTTGATTTGAGGACCCAACTCGCCCGACCATCGTCAATTCCAAAATTAGACAAAATTGGGCTCAACTGGGAGTAGGCTTCCATTCGACCACTTCGGGACTCCGATTTACTTCAAATTTCCAATGAGGATTTCATAACCCATAGTACTAGTAGTGGCTCAGTTGAAATATCAACTTTGATTGAGTTTGGAACGGTAAACATGGCTGGTTTGTGATGATTCTTCAAAATAGATTATTTACGGCACATTTGACGGTGGACTTGGGAAAACTAGGACTATTTATGACACATTTGACGTCGACTCACTCCAAAACTCTCGATAAGCCTCCTATAGACATAGTACGGTATGTTAGTAAGTTATTTTCGTCAAAAATTGAAGTTTAGAAAGAAGTTATGGACTGGTTTTGGAGGAAGAGGGCAGAATCGAATTCTGCCTTGTTTCGGTTTGAATAAACTGGACCTTTAAGAGCTGTGGGGGGTGTCGCCATGCCTTAAATTCGTTATTAGGACATACTAGAATGTTATTTGAGTTGTTAATAAGGTGTATGCTCCATAAATTGGCGATTGGAATATAAAAATTGATCGTTTGACAAACTTTCGATTTGGTCGCGCGGCTTCCCTATTTCAGACCAAAGGGAACCGAACCATTGGAGGAGTTTGGAGAGATTTTTGCTGATTAAAATTAAAGGTAAGTAATTCCAAAGCCTACGTTAAGACGATAGGCCGCTACTGGACTAATTAGGATTAGATCGAATAATTTTTTGTGGAATTGTCGTATTGATTGTTCATTATCGATCATTCATTATCGACCAAAGGGAACCGAACCATTGGAGGAGTTTGGAGAGATTTTTGCTGATTAAAATTAAAGGTAAGTAATTCCAAAGCCTACGTTAAGACGATAGGCCGCTACTGGACTAATTAGGATTAGATCGAATAATTTTTTGTGGAATTGTCGTATTGATTGTTCATTATCGATCATTCATTATCGATCGAGGTAACCAACAGCAAGTTATGTGTACTCTTTGCAAAGAGAAATTCTTATCCTCATGACTAAGATGTTGAGCATGTACTCAACTAATGTTTATGCTTTTTGTCTGATATCGCCTTGTGGGTGGTCAATCTTGTTGTCTCGCATGCTATAGATTCATTGCTTGGTGGATAGAACTGTACTCGATCATGAAGACTTGAGGGGGAAGTGAATCTTGTGAGCTTGAGGGTTTTTGGTACCGTGATGCGTCGGAACGCGGGGTGGTAATGAATGGTATTCTGATGGGTCGAAACGTGGGACAAACTTTGCATGTGTCGACACGAGCCTTGTATGGCATTGAAAACCTGAGGCGTATAACGTGGGTTTGTTGATTGTCATGGTTTGAGGTGTAGTGACGCAGACCAAGCCTGAGGCATTTTGATGCGGACGAGGATGATAAAACGAATCACGGTGTTAGTACGTTAAGCTAAGTCTTATGTCCTTATACATGCCTTGAGTTGTGAATTGTATGTCGATATGGTGGAGCCTCTTGATGATTGCTTACCTCATGCTTTTCTATGATCTATTATAATGATTGCCTACTTTATGCTATTTGATGACGTGCCTCTGCTCATTGTTTGAAGTTGTGTCTGGGTACACTGTCGACCTAATTTAGCTTTAGCAATTAGCTTACTGAGATGTAAATCTCACCCCGTCGTGAGACTTATCATTTTCCAGACCCCAAGTCCTAAAGCATGTTCCTAGTTCGTTTAGGCGATCCTAAGGAGATGACCGCCTATTTTGATGACTTTTTAGAAGGACGCGAGACCGTTTAATTTAGGAAACGCACTACTGTATAGGTTGATGAGAAGGGAGAAGGATGGGAGCCACATCGTTTTGAGACATAGTTTCGTAGAGTCGGTGAGGATACCACGGGTCCTTTGAAGCCCACAGAAGTACCCCGAGGCATAGTGCCTAGTTGGTGTCATCTCATTCGTGATGTGGTAGAGGTCAAGATTTCCGTGGTAGGATCGTGGAATGTGCCAAAGAAGACCCCTACTGTTGAAGAGGATATTGAGGTGATAGAGGTTTCTACTTCAGAGGACGAGCTGGAGGACGATTCTGTGGATGTGCGCACTGAGATTTTTTCTAACTACGATCCAGTTGAGGACGAGGGCGAGGACGAAGAGGAAGCTAGTAGTTCGTCTTAGTGGTCTCTATTCTTCCTAGGGGTTATCTTTTGAGATTGTCTTTTGAGGGCATGTTATCCTTTGGGGACTTAGGTAGTCGTTGTCTTTTGGTCAGTCCCTGCTCTCCCCTGGCCCATCTAAAGATTTTAGTTTGTGTCTGGATCTTCTGTATAAACTCATGCTTGTATTATGTTTATGTACATTTTCGTTTCCCCCAGGCTTCTTTTCTACTTATGTACGGAGACGTTTGTTTATTTTCATTTCCGCATGCACATTTCATAACACGCGTACCGCAGGTGTCATGTCCTAGGCCTCGAGCTGTTAGTTAAAGGGATGTGGCACGCTCGCCTCTGGATGTGGGGCGTGACAAATTTTATGTGTTCCTTGGTTACACATAAGGTTTTGTTTTTTTTTAAGGTAAGGTTGAATTTGGCTAAAAAATGTCAATTGAGTCTTTTAATTTGTAATTTTTGCAGTTTTAGAATGTTGACATTCAATTTGATTGTCTTGCAGTGCAATTTAGTCCAATTATTCACTGAAATTGCATGATTGCGCAAATTGGGCGAAATTGCATACTTTTCTTACAATTGGTCCATGAGTTTCAATTGAACTCAAATTAATCAAAATTTAGGGAGTTCCATGCAAAGCTAAGGCCTCTACCTCAAGATTTTTGATATTCTGAATCAATTAGCATGGTTATTTTAGTTCAACTTGGCCATTAAGGGCTTGAAATTGAAGAATCCCTAAATCAAATCTTTAGGGAAATTTGAGGTTTTTGTTCAATTCATGCTAAAAGTTTTGGGAGAAATCACATTTTTAGATAGAATTGACATGTCTGATTTTAATTTGACAAATTTCAAGGATTTTTATCTCAATTTGAAGAAATCAAGTCGACCGGGTCTGTTGGATAGAACCGGGTCCGACCCAGCGACTCGGTCAAATATTTTCATCTTCCTTAGGCATTCCTACACTAATTATAGATTTACAGACCAAACTTCGTCGATCAAATTGAACATCAATTCAACCTTGATTGACGCTCCCATAGGGTGGGCATTGAAGTCCTCATTAGTCGGAACCAATCGGGACAAATTTCAGAGCCAATAGTCACCGGAGCCAGGTCGGCGAGATGGATTTGTGCGTCGACTAAGCTCGATCAAATGCATATCAAATTCAACACAAATTCACATCAAATTGGATACGCCGGAAATACTAACGGAGTTGGATAGAATCCCCTCCATTCTAGACGTCATTTGGACCATTTGGCACGTGGTATCATGTGCGACCCAAGTCGGTGGGCACCCCCTCTTCCCCGATCGCACTCTAATTTTGATTTTGGAGATAGCATTCTTACACATTCTAAAAGAAGATGGGGCTTCATTGGGTTCTTACGAAATAACAGAAAAGAGAGAGGTTTAGAGAGAGAAAAAGCTCTTTGCAACCGCCATAGCTAGAGCTTCGACTGAAATCTTTCGGTCTTCAGCCCGGCCAATCTAGGCCAAGTCAAAACTCTGAACCACCATTAGAAGCTCGCCTGAATTCTTTGGAGTCGATCGCAACAGCTCACACCACCAAAGACCACAAAAGATGGTGAGTCGAGTTCTCGATCTTCACTCTCAGTGTCCATGGTATCTTGTGGCTCCGATCCTGATTTTTGCAATTATTGTGGCGATTTTGCTTGTTGAACGTCACTGAACATGATCACGCTTTCTTTTTGCATTGATTTCACTTAAGAATCTCGAGTCGACACCTCCTCCATCATAGAACCTGTTGCGAATTCCCTAATTCAAGCTAGCCTAAACTAAGTCGATGGACCTGCAAGTAAGGTTTTTAAACCTCATGCGATGTTGTTTTGAACTTTGATTTAGTAGATATTGCTTATTTGCTAGGGTCGAATCGCTATTGATGCTTACTGTGCAAGCTTTCGTTATTGGTGATTTTGTGGATAACATTGTTTGATTACGAGATATGTTATGGAGGAAGTTCAGACGAGTAGATTGGCACCACTTTCATGTTGATCGGCCGAGGTTTCTTCGTTAGATCTCGTTGGAAAACTATCGACCGACCGTGTAGTGGTTATCGAGAGGTTGAAGAAGATGGTGACGTGGCGATCGGCGAGTCAAATGGCTAACATGGCATGCCAAGTAGTAGCCACGTCAGTAGGACCGTTAGAGTCATTTGAATTAAGTTACTCGATTGGACGGCCTAGGTGTTGACACGTGGGAGAATGTTCACCTTTCAATCGGTAATTATTTTTTTTTCTGGATATTCCAATTTAATAAATTGATTTTTTGAAAAAAAAAAAGGGAAATGACCTCATTTTTGCTGGTGGGCGAGCTGGCCCGAGTCCAGGTCTAGGTCCAACATCCGGTCCGCATAATCATTTTTAAATAAAAATAGAAAAAGAAAAACATTTGTCAAAAATAAAAATGGTTTTAAAAATCAAAAAATTCTAGAAAATTCTAAAATATGTTAGAAAATCCTAGAAAATTTCAAAAATTGTAGAAGAATTTGTAGAAAATTCCTAAACACTTCAGAAATTCTCAAAAATTGAGGAATGGCCACAGACAACTGGTCAATCATATTTTTGAAATTTCTTATCTGTTCTTCCTAATATTGACAATTATACCCTTTAGGGGTAAATCGTCTTCGTTGTATAGCTAAGATAAGTCGAAAATGTCTAAATAAGGATTATGGTCAGTTAAGTGGCCAATCCTTCTTCTTAGGTTTTCGAATCTCGTCTTTTTTCTTGAAATGACGATTCTGCACCTCAAAGGGTAAACTGTCTTCCCTATTCCAATGAGTAGTAGAAATTGCTCAAAATTAGGATTTTGGTCAGATGGATGACCAATCCTTCTATTTGAGATTTTCACGTCTCATTTTATTTTTTCTAAAATGACGATTTTACCTCTCAAAGATTAAATCGCCTTTAAAAATTTAAGAAAAATATCGAAAAATGGGAAATGGGTTAATTGGGTGACCAACCCTATTTTCGACCTTTTTTTACTCTAGATTTCTTCTGAAATGATATTTTTGTCCCTCTTTCGGAAAATTGCCCCTAAATTTCTTTAAAATTACGATTTTACCCCTTGTGAGTAAAATCATGTCTAAATCATTCTTGAACCTTGATTGACATTTCTCCAGGCCAATAAGGCCTTACTAGAGATGTCATGTTTTATTCATGTGATTTATTCGGATGTGATGGATTCCTTAATTGCGCACTTCCTTTATTGACCGTGAGTGCTAGGTAAGTCACTCATATCTGCATGAATTCCTAGATTTAGGGTTCGTACCCCATTCATCTCCACGAAATCTTAGGTTAGATATTTCAATCAACTTAAGTATAGAAAGGGCGTCAACTCTGATAGTTGGCGTAGCTAAGTCCTCAATCTCATTTCTCCGGTTCTCGCACAATCAAATGGAAACTTCCATCTATTCGCAATCATAGCATCCATGAAATGATTGGTGGTGACTCCTTAACATGCATACATATCACATGTCACTAGACCACACTGAAGATTATCAGCGTTTACCTCCGTTGCAACTTGGGTAATAGGCCTTAGGAGATGCCCACATCCGACCAGACGGGATGGCCCATTCACCCATCGCTCGCGAAATGGTGGGTCACGATATTTTCTTAAGCGAATGAATCATGGACTTGTTCCTTCTCTAGGTTTGCAAGAATCAAATTATGGGGGTCTAAGAGAAGAGCATCTTGAGTAGAAATAAGAGCTGACCTGGCCTAGGTGGTTCGAGATGAGATGTCAGAGAAAGAATCCCTATTAAGTTGTTGAGCCTCCCCTTGAGAAGTCTGAGCTTGCTACATAAAACATACATCGGTATCCCCTCAATCAAAGAGTCTCACACTTGAGTAACAATATCTTTAAAGGACAGATACATCATCTAGTAATTGAAGAACTTGAAAGGCTTCCTGGACATAGGGGGCGCAATTTTATTGACCCTAGTGATGTGATCTGACACTCCAGGAGCCAGAAAGCCAGCCTTAAAGAAAGAGAAAGCCAAACTCCAGTGATCATTAATAAGTATTCAATCAATCTTATGTTATTTTCGAGAAGCACCAGAAGAAGTAGACCAAGTAAATCTATGCCCCTACATACCTCAGATCATCAAGTCCTGCCTTAATAAGACACTCATCAAATTCATCAAAGGTAGGAATCCAAGCATTGGAGCTACCTACTATATCCAATTGGCCCCAAATGGCATTAAAATCTCCAGCAACAACCCAAGGCTCATCCACAAACTTGGCACCAAAATGTATAAGTTAGCCCAACGAGTTTGCCAAAAACAAAAGTGTGTTCTCTATAAACCACTGAAAAAGTGCAAGACATTCATAGCAAGCAGATGCAACCTATAGTAAATAGCCTGAACCCAAAAGGAAAAAAGTACAAGCTCAACATCCTTAGGCTCCTAGCCAACCTAGATCTTACCACAAGGAGAATGTACATAATTAGAGGGCTAACGCCATCTCGAAACCAAAACCACCAGAAATAGCCACAAAATGAGACGCATTAACCTTCGTCTCCAGAATACCAATGCAAGATAACTTAGAAGATCTAACAAGAGTTCTAACTTCAGCTTGTTTGAGGCGATCAACTAGACCCCTAATATTCTAAACCCCCAAAAATATATATACAAGGCAAGAAAAGAAAGACAGCTACCGTCTCTTCTTGCCTCCCCGCCTCTCCCTAGCTTTATTGTTGCCGGCTTGGGAAGAAGATTGGCTGCTATCCGAGGTGATGGTGACTTTCATGGAAGCATCTAATGGTGCCAGAAGACTCAGTTCACTTGTGTAAGTAGGTGAGCCCATAACTGTGAATTGAGCAGAACGGAATCTAGTGTTAGGGAGAGCCAGGGACAGAAGCTCAACCTCGTGTTCACTACCAACATTACTAGCCACTTCAGCTCCATTAGCTTCCACATTAGACTAAGCCATCGAGGTGACCCTTAAAACACCCTCGAGAGTAGGAAGGGCCTCACCAACAACTAAAACCGAAGCACAACCAGGCTTGGCTAGGTTCTATAATGCTGCAAATTCTAGTCCATAGGTGATATCAAGGGCCAAGACTACTTACAGACCATCGGTGGTATCAAGAGTGAGGGCGGACGATAGGCTCAAATGTCCTAACTTTCAATTTGGGACTCCCATGCCTTCTCCTAACTTGTTCCCACTCACCGTCACCTTGGGGAGGATTACTATTCATTGCTTCAATTCCAAAAGGGGCCGAGGTATCATCCAAAGGAGCTTTAGGGGAATCGGCATAAGAATGGCCGATGATGCCTCTCTTATGGTCATACAAGCCGCATAGTTCACAAGTCAAGGGTTTCTATTCAAACTCCACTTGGAATGTGCGGGTGTCCCCATCCAAGATGATGTTGACCAATCAAGAAGAGGTTGGGTCACCTTAATCTCTATGCATATCCAAGCGTATGAGATCATCCTCATTTGTTCCGTTTGCATATCAACATACAATGGCTTGCCAACCGCACTAGCTTTCGCGCTAATCCCCGAAGCCGACCATGGAACATACGTAATAGATCTCAACTTAACCCAAATCAGGAGAACATCTTGTTGTCCCTTTTTAAGCTCCAACTTGGGATGCCATTGTTGGAGCATCATCAGTGCCCTAAGGATCGTAATCGGCCCTCCATCCAACACCTTCCTCTTAAAAGCCTCATCCGGGATGTGGAAATAATAGAAGTCATCCTCATTAGACCTAGCATCTACAAGGTGTACTCCCTAAGCTTCCTTACCGCATCCTCCGTCAATTTGAATGGAAGTTTCTTCCCCACAAAATACCCAACCAAACATTGTCTCCACAATAGGTTGGAATCCTCAATAATGACAGAAGAAATTTTAACAAGGGGCCTACCATTCACATTGGTAGGCAACACATAGGAGAGGTTATAAACCTTCTCCGCCACTCTAGCAATCACCGCCCAAGTCCTAGGCTGAGTTTGTTGTAACTTTTGGGTGTCTTTTCCAGCCATGGTGGCAGGTCTGGCCTTGCTCTTGCTTCGACCAGCAGTACACTTCACACCAACAATAGCCCGAGAAGGGCCAACTGCAGCTTGTCCCTTTTGCGAACCATTATGCACAAAGGGTGGACGGGGAGCCCTATTAGTAGGCCTTCCCCTGCTTCGGCTTTGTCACGCCCTGCGCCTCATCGTGAGCACGTAATCATCCCTGCAAGTAAAACAATAACAATCTCTCGGCGGTCCTAAGGATCCACCTATATATAAAGAAAGGTCGAAAGATAAAATAATTTACATTAAGCATACAGTAGCGATTGGTAGCATCATAAGGTCATACATCAACAACTACTGGTCACATCTACTACAAACCGCTATACAGCAAGGAGACGGGTAAGCATGCCAAAAAAGTATCCACAAAATCCATCAGGGATGAGGTTAGGTCGCCAGTAAAAAGTCTGATCAACGCCCAGAGTCGCCTAGGAAGAGCTGTTGGAATCTTCGGTGTTCTCAGTCTCCTCCAACGGCTCGTACTAGGAAAAAGTCTCCGACGAAACCTCCACAGAGTCCTCCATAGTCGTCCCCTGCGACGACTCAGCTAGGTCTTCATCCATGGTCTCCTCCTGGTCCGGCTCAGCCAGGTCTCCATCGGACAGCTCCACCACAATGACCTCGTCCTCCGGCGGTGGCACCGAGTACTCCGCCGTCAGCGTCCGCTCTGGGCCATTCCTCAACCCAACCGCTGATCTCTCGAGAAACTCCTGGCCCGAGATCGTCTGATACCAAGGAGGTTTGACACCCTCCGGAACCTCATGAGGCTTCAGAAGCCCGACCTTCCTGTCCTCATCCCGTCTAAACCATGCCTCAAACCTGTGATGCTTCCAATCCGATTTGCCCTTGTCTACTCACACTACTATACATTTTCTTACGTATATATTCCTCTGCCTATCGAAGAACTTATCGTAAAAAGCTGTCATCTCCTGCGGGTTCCCGAATCTGATAGGTCACATAGCTACTTCCTAGGATCTATAAAGTAAGATTTCCTCAAAAGGGGTGAGATACACATCTCAGTAAGAAAAACCTAACCCTAGATCAGGTTGACTGTCCACTCAGGCAGCCAAGTCACTCAACCTATCCAACTCATGGTCACACACAGGTATAACATTCACAATTCAATAAACAACAATACACGGAGGACAGACATGCATTTATATTCTCATGTCACACACGAATGCTCGTATATGCTCGGCTTATCACTTCACCACATCAATCCTCTGTCTGTCTCATTCTCTAACCCGCGATTAGATCGCATCAGACTCGGCCCACGTAAACGCATCAGACCGTGATCGGTGACCCGCGTAAACGCATCAGGTCCCAAATCATCTCCAGGCAGGATTTATGAGCTCATCTTCTATCTCGCGATTAAATTGCATCAGGACTGTGGCTATCTCAACCCAGCAACTTCGTCGCATCAGGGCGCCACCTATTCATAATCCACCCCGCGACCTCATCGCATCAGGGTCTCAACCTTCCGCCCCGCTTCTCATACACCTCATGGCCTTGCCATGTAATGCCACAATCATAACTCATGCCACATTATAGCAAACAACTTGATTTTTCAATTCAAAGTTTCACATTTCAATAGCTAATGTGCATTCTAATACAATTTCCAACTCCGTGGCATGCGAATCAATTCAAATGACACTTAAACACACAAATGACTTAAGCATAGGCTATGTCATGTAATCATTCACTAGCATCTAAGAACACATCAAGCTATTACCATTGAGGATTTTCTTATATACCATTTCCGATCGGCCCTCAACTTACTTAATCGAGTCTAATCCCCCTAGCCTTGGTTTAGAGAATTTCTTACCTTCGCTTAACAACACAATTTAATCCTCTTTGAGCCTCCTGGAATTCGGCCAACCCAAGTCCAAAGCCGATTTATCGCGCAACCTAGCATAATCAATCGATTTGTCAAAATTCCAAGTCCAATTCCTCAATTTATCCATCCAAATCACCTATAACATACTCCTCACCATCTCTTCACATCATACACACCAATTAAAACTCAAAACCAGCACATTCACCCATCCACAGATTCGGTTCCATTCGGTTCTGCTCATGCCGGGTCCAACTGGTACTAATATATCTCAAATCCATCAATAACACATCATTCTACCCCTTATAATGTCTACCTAAGAGTTTGGACGTCTCACCATGAGTTTTAAGCCGCGTGGTCGCCGGAAAGTCGCCAAAAGTTGCTGGACGTCTAAGGACCAGAATGCTGGCAGTTTCTAGGTGAGATATACAAGGGCGGTTCATGGTCAAAACCTTATCAAATCAAGCTCAAATTTTTACCACAGAATAATCTATGTGTCTACTCGATCTCCACCAAATTTGAACTTTAGATTCCAAGTTTTCGGCTGTCAAAAGGATTTAGAACCGAACCTACCTCAAACTGGAGCAGAATCTGTCGGCCTGTGGGAGAATGCTTGCCCTGAATTCCACAGAGCTTCAAATGACCTGATTCAAGTTGGAGGACGTCGGTAAGAGGTGGATCTATGTTGTGATGGTCAGCCGGCGGCAACTAGTGGCTGAAGGTGCCGGTCGTATGGACCGAACGTCGGCGTTCGAGTGGTCGACAAGCGGCAGAAACTAAAGAAGAAGAAGAAGAAGCTTGGTCGGTTCTTTAAGGGAGCAAAATGGCCGAATGAAGAGTGGGAGAGAGAGGAAAGAAAGAGCTGGTTATCCCCAAAAAAAATTGATTAATTGAGGTGATTGGTAGGTGGGCATTTAATGGTGAGATGATCTTCCACCCTTGGATGCTTGACACTTATACATTGTTCTTGCCAAGGAGATCCAATGGCTCCTTTTTCTCTTCAATGTTCGGCAGCTTGGGGGGGGAGAATGTCCATTTTTTCCTTCCTTCAATTATAATAGCAAAGTTCTAAGCTTGAGGGGCAAAACAGTCATTTTCCCCCGACATTCAGAACGTTGTTTTTCTCATTTCTGACTTCTTCGATAAGGTGACGGCCAATCCAATTGATGTTGGAATTCTTGATTTTCCATTTCAAACTTTTTCAAGACTCTTTTCTGATCGTTTCTTCTATCAGTCATGATTCCAGCCTATCCCAAACCGACGGGCGACTTTTGCAGACTATACGCGTATCGACCTTGTGATTCTCATCACGTTTAGGGCTCGTCAATTCATGGCGGCCTTGGTTGTTATGTAATTGCGAGGGTTTATCACTAGTCCCTAAGGTCTTGATCGTCACAGTCCGATTTTGGATAATTTTACAAATCATACGCTAGTTAAGCAGCATCACCTGCGTTCCCGTCATACGACACTCGCATGGTAATCATTGATCGTTCTTAGATCGGCCTTTTTGTGGTCCTAAATATCCCCTCGACAATCGTTATGGTCAAAGCGTCATTTCCTATCTGAGTCGCCTAAATCCACGTATCCCGTCTCGCATTAGCCTTTCCCCTTTGGTCAATCTACTCAAATCGATCAGATTTGAGCGGAATACAACTGAAATACTTCGCTTGATATAAATAAACCTCTCATTACAGAATCTGAAGTTGATTGAAAATCAGAATGTCACAGGCTTCGTCCAACGTCACGCCCAATAACCAATTGTTACCCACAAGAGACGAACCAACAGCAACACCAGTAATAGACTTTCCCCTATTTGCAAGGTTCTTTCTTCGACCAGACTGACCAGCAGCATCAATGGATAAATTAAGGAGGTCAGGAAGTTGAGAACGGTTTACCTCGGCTTGATTAATCCTTTCTATAGTCAAGATAGAAATTGGCAAGGATGGCTCCATAACTAGAGCAGAAGAAGCATCCATAGCAGCAATTACTCACCACCAACCATCTACCCATTGGTCAACAACAGAATCCCAACTTAAGGAAGCAAGTGAAAAAGCACAATAAAAGCCAAAGGCTTCCTCCTAATCATAAATGTCAGACGAGCACCCAAGGCCCCCAAAATGAACCCACGAGGCACCTACATCAAACTGAGCTGAGCAGACCAATCCTGAAGCACAATGTAGCTTAGGAAGGACCTCCCAAAGATGAGTCGAGCTGAGGGATTAAAGAGTGGAAGAAGGCGATCGCCCTCATGGACTTACAATCCAAACCACCTAGTAAAGTACTCAGAGACAAAGAAAAACCAGACCTGTGGTTGCACCAGACCAACCGAGCACATATCTGCTCCACCTCTCGCAGGACACCATGAAGAGAGAAATCGGGCTGAGGATTCCAAGAAGATATGGAGGCGACCTCCCACTCCAAGTTCCAGCTCAAACCACCAAGTGAAAAGCTCAGAATCGAAGCAGAGCCCCTGCTAAAGTCACACCAGACTAGCAAAGAATAGATCCACTCCACCACCCACGAGAGACCATGAAATGGGAAACCAGATAGAGGGATTGTAGAGGGGGAGAGGCCACCTTCGAGCCCAAAAACCAGCCCCAAACACTTCTCCAAACGGCTGAAATCAGTCAACCTTCATCGGGTGAATAGTAGTCGAGCATAAGGTGACAGGAGCATTTTTACCTCGCGATTTTTTATTTTATGGAGACTTATCACCAATTTACTCCGAAAAATCAATGGAATGTGTATATAAGTCAACTACTAGCAAAAAGATTGAATAAACTCACACATCGCTGATATGAGCAGCCTTAGTATTGTCTAAGATGAATGTACATGTCAAATGATTCCGCATTCAGTTTTGAAGAACCATATATCCCTTTATTATCAATCTAATTCTCAAGGGATATTGACAACAGGCCACAGGCCAAGAACTTTGGAAGAGATACACGAAGGAACAATCCATCAATCGCCAATGACCTTTGTGAGAAGAATTATTTCATAATATACGAAAATCTATTCATGAAAACTATACCGTTGCCAAGAAGATTTAATTATATGCGCGATCAGACCTCTAATGATCGTGTTGTTAATCTTCAAGCAAAGACTAGCTTGGATACTGAATACTACTTAAGAAAAGCAACACATGCTAGAGAAGTGATGTAGAACAACTGGCATGCGATTATCTCGTCAAATTGGATCGCCAAAAGCCAGCACGACTTCATCGATGATTTCGAATCTTGGGTCAAACGATCTCGAATCGCGCTCAAAACTTATCGATTGAAGCGAAACAGCCGTCTGATTTAAAGTCACCGCATTAGTGTGCGATACGATGGATTTTGGCATTTCGGAGTCGTTTAGATCACTTTTCAGCCAGTTTTCTAATTTATGATTTTTAAAATATTCTAATTATCTGTAATATTTTATTCAAATTCAATTAGAATAAGTTAGATACGATTTAGACTATGTTATCTATAGTTATTCTAATGCCTAAAGAAGTCTTATCTATGACATTCCGAATTCCGACCCTATCAAGGCTATTGAATGGAAGGATATCGATCGATGTAATTCAGTTATAACTCGCTCGGAGTTGGCCACTTTCGAGTTAACTGACCAAAAGGGAAAGACTGACACGGAGTCGGCTATATGAACTTAGGGAATTTGAATGAGAAATGTCACTTTGACCATAAGGATTGTCGAGGGAATATCTTGGGCCAGCAGAGATCGATCTAAGGAAAATCATGGAATGTCTTGCAAGCGTTATACGTTGGAACGCGGGTGATTCCACTTAACCAATATGTAATTTGCGCAACCTAAATCGGATTTCGATAATCAGGATCGAAGGAACGAACAATAAACCTTAGCAATTTCACGACAACCAAAGTCACCACGGCTTAAGAAAAATCCCAAGATCGATACGCGTAGCGCCTGCGAGAATCGCCCGTCAATTTGAGATAAACTGGAATTACAATCGACGAGAGTTCGACATGAACTTGGACCTCGAGATTAGGTATTAGACATTAAGGAATTCCAATATTGGAATTGAGATGGACGTCGCCTCATCGAAAGTGGTTTATACCAAAAAAATGAAATTTCGGACGAAAAGTGCCGAATGACCATTTTGCCCCTCGACCTTTGGCCTTGCCTTAAGAAGTTTAGAAGGTCATTTTGGTCATTTTCCCTCCTTTATATGCCGTCGAAAATTAGATGAGGATGAGTCAAACGAAGTCAAAGTCAATGAAGCAATAATGGGAGGTTGCCAAGTGTCAATCAAAGAGAAGACCAAGCATTAAATGCCCATTAATTACTCATCTTGTCTAATTGATCAAAGTGCATTATTGGGATGGAATACCTTCTCTCTCTTCTCATTTTGGCCTTCCACCTTCATTCCTACCATCTTCTTCCTCTTCCTCTCTCTCGGCCGAATGGATTCTTCGTGGATAGACAGAAACCAACTCATTATTTCGGCCATAATTTTGTTGTCCGATATTAGATTAAGGAAAAACTACCTCCATCTTAAATCTTATCGTCTTGCCGTTCTAAGAAGGTGTTATAGCTTAATTTGGCCCAGCCGTTTATCCCGTAAGTCTTTTGAGTGAGTAAAGGTCAAAATCTGACCAGATTTTGAAGAGGCTACGTTTTTAGGAGCTTCCAGACTCCAAATGACCTCAAATTTTTAATGAAATCTTTGTAACATCTAGTACTTGAGTTGGCTGAGAAATTATGATTATTTCTTGAGGATTAAAGAGTGAGTCAACCCCTAATCCTTGGTTAGGGCGCTAATTGCTCCTTGGATTAGTTAAATAGTCAATTAGGGTATTTAGTTAGAATGATCATGGTCAGTTTAGATAGAAATCGGGTTTTAGGTAAATGGCGTGATTAATTAAGTTAGTCGAATTAGTTAGGTTCTCTGTGGCTAGTTGGTTGTTAGAATCAATTAATTGACTGATTGAGCATCAATTGCCATTGTTTGATCGCGAGCGAGTGATAGTGTAGAGTTGAGCGATCGATCGATAATTTAATGAAATTAAGATTAATCAATGTAGTTTGATTAATTGAATTGCTTAATCGATCGTGTTTTAACTTCTTGACTGAGTGTAGTTGATTGATTGTGATGTGATGTGATTGAGTTTCTAAGTGTTTCATCGTCCGTATCGGGCGCAAGCCTAGTTATGAGGTTGTGCATTCATAAGATCTGTGTGAGATCAAACTGCATGATTTAGTATGAAAATAGCCTTGGGCCGAGTCTTTGAGCACGTTTGTATAAGCATCAGGCCTAAATCAAAGATGACAAAATTGATTAATTGTTGGGTATCATGTGTGGTCATATGATGGGACAATGAGATTCCAGACAAGATTGTGCCGTGACGATGGAAAAAATACGACTTGTCGGAAGCAGGTTATTCTGTGATGCCAGTTTGACGGATGCCGATGGCATCTTGTGACGGACCGAAACCCTGGAGGGGATTCCTAGTCTCTCTGTGTCGTGATTATCAGAATTACACGAAATACTAGATGTAGTCGCAGAAAGTAAGGGACGATGTCTGGTGCCGCCAGAAGAGTACCAATTGACCAGTGTACTAAGCACCAATTGACCGGTGTGCCGGGCTGACATACCATATTCTCGGGCTGACATGCCCTAAGCTGACATGCCCTATCTCATAATAATTGAACTAAGTGTGACGTCATATATGTTAATTGATGTGTTGCTTGCCTTGATTGGGCTGTTTGACTGTCATGTCGCGTCTGCATCGCATTATGTGTAGCTTCTTGGCCAGTAAGCTACATGTGGTTAGATATCTATACTGGTTGATATGCCATGTCTGTTTGGTAGGATATCCTAGGTGAATCAACATCTTAACCGAGCTTATGCGTTGACTTTACTGAGTTTTATTTCTTACCTCATCGTGGGACAACATTTTCAGATCATAAGTGACGAAGCCTCGTGGATGCTGAGGCGTGACTTTTTCGTCGTGGGGCAACATTTTCAGGTCACAAGTGACGGAGTCTCATGGAAGCTGAGGCGTGACTTTTTGGAGTGACCTTTTTGAAGTAGATATGGAGTTAACCCTACTGACCATTATTTCTTTTGAGGTCCTAGAAAGCCACCCCGAAGAATGAGGTTGTAAGTTGTTAGCTCTATAAGGGTAATTAGTATCTGCTTTGTATAAGGATTAATTTTGTCTTTTGATGGATTGACTGAATGTATGTTCGTACTGTCTTATCCCATGTTGATCTTGTTGTTTGGGAGTTTGGCACGTTCCAGATGCGTATTACGATTATAAGTCGATGGCGAGCCTAGGACGCTATCATTCGTGACATAAAGGTGTCAAGGTAGGAATGCCGCATACTCGAAAGCCGGGGCGTGACAAATAATCGCATCAAAATCGTGCAATAACAGGCGCACCTGCACGCGAGTATAGTGGTGTAGCCCGCTTGCCCAATTTTTTTGGAAGACAATGCTAGCTTTCTAACTAATAAAATGAATTGCTCTCTACCTTTCATCCTATATGTAATGTCAAAAAGGTAATATTTTGTTTGTTTTACAAACAAACTTCAATACCTCCGCCTTCACCGGTTTCTCCAAGAGGCCTCATCATCGGCCCCGATTCCTCAACTCATATCACTTCTTTGATTTACACTTTTACCATCGATAGACCTATATAGAAAGAATTGGCAAGGAAGCACATGATGATCAAAACCCATCACGCGGAATGTTTATGCTATAGTTGAGGAAGACTAGTCCTTTGTTTTCCCTTGAAACCCACGTTTTGAGCTCAAGTTTAGGGATTGTGGTGGACCTTTCGTTTATGTAGAAGAGGGAGCTTTGGAGGTGACGATGACTATTTCCTCATATGGATGGACCCTCATTGTACTGTGCGATTTTAGCGTTCCCCTTTGTTGAGGTTTGCTATTGATTTCACAAGGTGTCGAGCAATCCAACAACCTAGATCAATATTTTGTTCCACTTCAACATTATTTACTTGGGAGTGCTATAGTGATTGGGGGGAGAGGTGGTCCTTACATCCCAATTAGGCCAATAGGAGCAGAGCAGAAGCCCAAGTTTAATTGATTAATAGAGCTTGTTGTGGCCTTTCAGTTAGCCGGATCTTCAACGCCCGTGATCCTAAATTGTAAAAAAAAAAGGAAAATATTTCTCTATGATCGGATCAAATGAAACTCCCTCCAACTATGTCATTGATGTGTGATTGCAAATTAGATGTCGCACATGCAGATTTAGGCAGATTTAGGCATAAGCGATGTCCAAACTTGAGACCTCCCGATGAGAGCAAACTCCCTCCAACCTAGTTATTGGAATATGACTGTCTACGGACCCCATTTTTCCTGTATCTGTTTCACGTACCAACCGCAGAAGAATTGCTCAAATACATCGTATCATCTGTTGCCAAAGCAAAAAGATGATACACATGTACCACAAGTAGCCCCCAAAGAAGATATAACTTGTCCAACGGAACAGGCCCCATGATCCACACTCAACAAGCTCCGAGTCTACTTTCACTCGTGGACTAAAGAGAGATAGGAAATTGAGTTGGACCACTTAGATTAGATCTGATAAGGAGGGTCGCTGACTCACTGGAGCAGATCGAAACCAATGGGAGGTTGCCGTGCTTATTGGTGAAGGCCGGACTCCGGCACCGGCTTTCTTTCTAAGCTTAAAATTGGCAACGCGGAGCAAATCAGTTGACGAATTGGGTTACAAAAGCCCAGTGGAAAAGAGCACTAAAGTGGACTTTGTTCCTTCCTCAAGCCCAAGGTTACCTATTTTCGACGGGTATTGGCCGCTTCCATGACACAATTGGTTTGCTTCCATTCCAAGCAAACGATGGCTTGAAGAGGACTTTTGGAGGATCTGTGGCTAGCCTAAACATATTAATTTCATGATTTTGCATTGTTGGATGACTCGAGACCTTTGTGCTGAGCACTCATTTGTGAGCAAGATTCCATCTACTAAGCTTTCTTTAGCTATAAAAAAAAAATGTGTCCATTTCCGTCCAAAAAATGGATTAGTTTTAGGATTAATGGATACATGCTAACGTCGACCCCACTAGGAAGAGGCGCTATTTATTTTTATTTTTTAAACGAGGCAATGGGAAATTTTTCTAAATCCATTATAATGGTAAAAGACAAACAAGCAGCAAGGCTTAATACACAAAAGAACGTGGTCAGGAATCAAAAGAGGGTACTTGACGTGTAGTAGTTTATTTCGGGAAAAAAAAAGAATAATTTGAAAAATATTTTTAACAAAAAAATATTTGTACATAAATTAGTATCAATAATGAGAACTTTTTTCATTAACTAATTTTCCAAAGTTAATATTTTAAAAAAAAATTAATAGGACAGTATAAGTGTCAATATTTATGTACGAAGATTAATTTGGTGCCAATATTTTTTTTATCACTTCAGTGATGCATTGGAGAGAAAATGATCACCAAAGTGCCAATTTCGGCCAAAAATGATTATTTGTGGCATTATTTTTTATTAATTTTTAAATATTACGTTTCAAATTTTTTTAAAAAAAATCAACACACATGGAAGCCATGCGGACGTTTTAACTTTAAAATAGTTAATTTTTTTCATAAAAATTGAAATGAAACTAAAAAAAAAAAATAAAGGGTCAGCAAGGGCAGCGCCGCCCGCGGTCGGGCTTTGTGGACCCTGGCAAGCCCGCAGCGGGAACCCCCTTGGGAATGGCCAACGAGAGAGGTGGGGCATTGCCAAGGGTAACGGAGCTTATAAAATGAACGGAGCCTATGAAATATAGTCAAACTAGTATACATGGTAACGTCGTGGTGTTGAACCAAGAAAGCATTATGCAAAAATTTAGTTTAGGCAATCATACAAAGTAATTATAATTGGATAATCGAAATCAGAAATTCATGTTTGGGGAAAAAAAAAGGAAATCAAGAAATAAAAAAGCCAACGGCGGAAGTGGGAAGACCAGTTTCTTTATCTAGTTGGGTTAGAGATCGGGCAAAGACGGCGACCGACCACGTAAGACGACTGTCTCAGCCCCTGATCTGCGCGCTGTCGGAGTCCGATCCTATTCCCTCTGTTGTCTTCCTCGATTCTCTCTTCCGCCTCGAGAGGATGAACCACAATTACGATTTCGACCTTCTCACGGGCCCCACCTCCACCACCACTCCTCCCTTGTCTCAGCCCTTCTTCACTCCCCGCTTCGAGTCCTCGGAGGAGGAGGGGGAGGACGACGACGGCGGTGGTGATGGAGCGGAAGGGCACCGCGCCATCTCGTCCACCACCAAGCGCCTCGATTACATGCTCCAGTTCTTGGATCGCAAGCTCTCCACCTCTTCTTCGTCCGACGCTCCTCCCCCGGGCGATGCGCCGGGCGGCGAGCGGACTTCGAAGGCCCCGGCGGCGCTGCCGGAGTTCGTGGGCCGGGGAGGAGGCGTGGGCGTTTTCAAGTTGCCGGTTCGGGCGGCGGTCCATCCGGGGCGACCGCCGTGCGTAGAACTGAGGCCGCACCCCCTGAGGGAGACCCAAATCGGGTGCTCCCTGGGGACTCTTGTGGCCACCCCTTCTCAGCTGTGGGCCGGCGGCGAGAGGAGCATCAGGGTTTGGGACTTGACCGCTGACATTTACGCAGCGGCTGAGAGGGGCGAGGGCGTCGATGCTGAAGCTGACGCTGAACCCGACACTGTGCCCTACAGGGAGTCGGTGGGTGGGATGTCGCCCGCCTTGTGCTTGGTGGCCGACGAGGCGAGCCAGCTGGTGTGGAGCGGTCACCAGGACGGAAGGGTCAGGTGCTGGAGCATGTCGTTTGGTTCTTCTTCTGTTGCTGCCACGTGTAGCAGTAAGAAGACTCGCTTTAAGGAAGCACTGTCTTGGCAGTCTCATCGAGGGCCTGTTCTCTCCGTCGTCATCTCTTCTTATGGTAAGCTCTTTCTGCCCAGCAAGGATTGATATAACTCTATATTCTGGTTGCGTACTAGAGACCAAGTTGTTTAGGGATCACCATTCACTTTTACGTAATGGAGGTCCACTTGCAATGCGTGTCTATTACTAACTGCAATGCAACAGTATGGTTAGCCTGCCAATGCACTATCCCTGGTTTCACACTTGTGAAATGATGACTATTAGATTATACAAAATGAAGATTCAACTTTCTGCGGAGATGGATGGTTAAATGGATAAGGAAAGACTTCGGAACCCGATGTTTTGAACTTTTGTACTAAATAAAGCATAATAGCTAAAAGGAGCTGCATATCTAACTTCGCATGGTGAGTGTTGTCCAACATTGTTCGTTGTATATTTTTTATCGACCAAATCTTCAAAACCAAAGGTAGCCAACTAATGGAAAAACTTAGACGAGAAATCACGTACATTTCCTCCCCCCCCCCCCCCAATCTTTTGTGTCTTAGAGAAATGGAGTGAATTATTTTGGCTTAGAGGGAATTCTATAGTTGAAGAGCTTCTTTCCCCTTTGGAAATGGAAATGCATCTACAAGCATCCATAAGCTGCACTGGAGTCTGACAATTTGTTTAGTTTCCTTCTTTCATAACTTTGCAGCAGATGATCTGAAAGATCGTTGTCAAGTTGCAATTATTGATACCTGTCAGTACTATTATTTTTAATAGTTACATTGCGTTCTTGATTGATGTGGCTGTGTATTTGGTGTCTACAAGTCTATTGGTGCTTGTGCAACCAAGTACTCTCACAGGTTCGCAAAAAGGTTTGGAAGCTGCTGTATGCAATTTGCAGCTCCGGACACCAAATTGAACCTGCTGATACTGCTGCAATTAATTGAATTGTTGAGTCTGTTAAGGGTTTATTGTGCATGTTTACTCTTTGCTTGATTTCAGGATTATCGCTTGTGAATAGGTTTAACTGATGGAGATGGGCTCAATTTGTGTTTAATAAGGTGGTGAAAGTTGCATTTGGTTGTGTTTGAGATGAACTCGGGGCTGAGTTGTGTCCAATGTTCTATTCTTTGACAGATGTGAGAATGTTTTAATTGTTCATTGGCGAGTGTCATGATGATTCGCCTAATATACCGAGTTTTTTATTTGACTGATAATTGTGATAGAGTGTGGCACCAGATAGATGCTTTAGTGGATTGTTCAGGCAATGTTCCTTTTCATATAATTGTGTGAGATTCAGGAATCTCTCTGAAATGTCAAGGTTCCATTGAAGGTTTTTCTTTAAGGAAAGATACTGGCTAATAGGTATTTTTTGTGCAAGACTGAAGAATAGAGTGTGAATTACTTGCTTTACGTTGTAGCGGGGAGCAATAATAGTTTTTACAGTTTTAGGTAAACAGGTGACCTCAGGCATGGTGCAACATGAAGTCTGGGCTCGGAGAGGGACTTTCGGTTGGTGTGTTGGAAAGAAACAGATCACTAATTATTCCTCTCCTTTTTTTGGGGGGGGCTTATTGGCGAGAGAGGAACAGAAGTACATTTCAAGGAGTTGAATCCTCGTGTTATTCTTTTTCAGGGATAATTGGTTGTACACTCTTCACTTTTTGGTATAGCTGGAAAGTTCAATTTGATACATCTAGTTTGCTGGAGATGTCAAAAATAGTCTTTTGAGCATAATTTTGCGTATGGGTTGGTTCTACCTGAAGCTATTTTGTATAAGGGTGGTAACCCCTCTGCACCTTCTTAATGCAATTTATCGTTAAAAAGAAATAATTCCATGAGAGCAAGCAAAATCTTCTAATTGGATAAAGACTAAATAATAGAAGTACTCCACAACACTAATGCATTGAAACATGCGACAATTTCAGGCAAATTTCCAGCCCTGCTTGTGCAAACTTAACCTTTTACTTCCACCTCTGGATCTATGTTCTGTTTAGATACTTTATGCACCGTGGGGTTCTTCACTTACTTGTTATGATCTTTTTCCCCCGCTAAACAAACTTGTCCAGCTGTTTGTTAAGAAAAATATTGTCTGGTAGGGATTATTGTTGCTAGGTTAACTTAGAAGTGGCTAGAATTTTTTCTCATAGAGACTAACATGGCTCGTTATTTTCCATCTTTTTTTGTTCATAGCAGAAATGCTAGACTTCTTCCATCTTCTGCCTATTTTATCTTTTCATTACTTTTCATTGCATCCTCTTTTTACCTTTCTGGGTACATCCTTGTGTTGATTTATGGAGAATGACGTCAGAGTAGATTTTCATTATCAGGAGCGTTGTTTCTTAGCTTTCTTTGAACCTAAGTCAGTTTCTCTTCAATTCAGGGGATCTGTGGTCAGGTTCAGAGGGTGGTGTTATCAAAATTTGGCCATGGGAAGCTATTGAGAAATCTCTTTCTTTAACAGCGGAAGAAAGACATATGGCTGCTTCCATTGTGGAGAGATCATATATTGACCCTCTGAACTGTGTTAACACAAATGGTTTCAGTAACAGTTTGGCAGCTGATGTCAAGCACTTATTTTCAGATAATTATGCGAGAAAAGTGTGGAGTTTTGGAAATCAGTCGTTTGCCCTTTGGTATGTGCATTCCTTTTATATTCCTATTGGATTTATATATAGCGTGAATATGCTCAGGATTTTTTTTTTTTTTTGTCCAATCAATTCTTCGTAATGAGTTTGATTTTTTCGTGAATTCTCCCAAATGGGTGTGTGGTTCTCCACTTTTATTTGACAATAAGCAGCCGCCATATTCGAATTCAAGCATGGAATCTTCAAGTTGCATAGTACTGTGGAAGTTTTTGCAGTGTCTCAGATGGTTTTATATCAAAGGCAATGTTGATGAACTGTTCCAGTCCTTATCTGTAGATATGCAAGACAATTTGGGAGGATGGAGCTTGTATATCAAGAGTTGTCAAGTCATATTTGGACATACCTATATTAATATATAAAGAGCTTTTGCAAATGAAGCTTATGAAATCATGCAATTAAGACAGTATTACTTTTATGCATGTATTTTAAATGCTTTATTCGACATACTTGTTTTTATTATTACGAGAATACCTGCTTAGGAGACCGGAATTGGTTTGCCATTTTTGTAAACAATATAATTGACAGCTCGAAGTTGCATATTAGCCCTTTCTTGCAACAGATCTGGTGGGAAGAGTGTTGCTAAATTTATACTGTCCGATAGATCATATCTCAATACGGGTCGAACTAAAACAAAATACTTTTTCTTGGAATCATGCAATGACGACGGTATTACTTTTATCCATGTATTTTATTATGCTTTATTCAACGTACTTCCTTATCACGAGAATACCTGCTTAGGAGATCTTTTTCATCCTCTCTTCAACCTAGCTATGTGTTTCTCTGTGGTCATCCTTGTAGTTTCTGTTCTCTCTCCCTCTATCTCCCCCCCCCCCCCCTCCCCTTTTCGTCTTCTCTTTTCTCTCTTTTGTCTGGTTGACTATTTGCAAAATGTTTACCTTAGCAGTTGTGGGTCTCCCCTTTCTTAATCGTGGAGCTTATGGATTTTCAAATTTGAAATATGAGTTCCATTTATTGGAATAATTGCTGTGTGTAGGGATGCTCGTACGAGGGAGTTATTGAATGTGTATAGTGTAGATGGACAGGCAGAGAGCCGAGGCGACATCTCAGCACTGCAGGATTTTTCAATGGACTATTTTTCTAGTCAAAGAAAGGAAAAAACACAGAGCTCCTTTGGTTTTTTTCAGCGGTCTCGCAATGTTATATTAGGAGCTGCTGATGCTGTTCGTCGAGTGGCAACAAAAGGGTCATTTGGAGATGATTCTAGGAGAACAGAAGCACTTGCTACGACAATAGATGGGATGGTTTGGACTGGTTGTGCGAGTGGCTTACTGATACAATGGGATGGAAACGGAAATCGTCTGCAAGATTTCCAGTACCACTCTTTTCCTGTGCAATGTCTTTGTACATTTGGACATCGCTTATGGGTTGGTTATGCAAGTGGTTCTATACATGCACTGGACCTCGAGGGTAACCTGCTAGGAGCATGGGTAGCCCACAGCAGTCCTGTTCTAAAATTAGCTGTAGGGGCTGGATATGTTTTTAGCTTGGCTAAACATGGCGGTATACGTGGTTGGAGCATTACATCTCCCGGACCTATCGACAGCATGCTTCGTTCAGAATTGGCTGGCAAAGAGTTTCTGTACACTAGGATAGAAAACATGAAAATATTGGCTGGCACGTGGAATGTTGGACAGGAAAGAGCTTCTAGAGACTCTCTCATATCATGGCTGGGCTCTGCGGCATCTGATGCTAATATCGTTGTTGTTGGGCTGCAAGAAGTTGAAATGGGCGCTGGTTTCCTTGCTGTGTCTGCAGCCAGAGAAACAGTAAGTGACTTTGTTAATCATTCACATGTACTGTTCTCTGTTACTGGACATTGGAAAAGAAAACGACTTTTTCCCCTATCATTCTGAATATGCATGTTTTTTTTGCAATTTACATTGTTCCTTGTCCAAGCAATTAATCCTTGAGGACAGTGCATCTTTGTCTTTTAAAGCAACCGTCTGACTTTAGTGATATTCACAATTTTTCCCTCCTATTCCACGCCTTTCAAATGCGAGTCAAACAATCACTATGTATTTATTTTAACATGTTTTCCACTGTAATTTGTGACCCTCACAAAATTCATTGGGACTCTGGTAAGATTGTGTGCAGTATATTTGACACCCTATGCACCAGTGGTAATGCTTCCAGAAGAAAAAAAAAATCAGGAGAATTGCATCATATTTCCTGCATCAACTAATTTGGTATTTCATTTATAGGTGGGAATTGAGGGTAGTGCAGTTGGACAATGGTGGTTGGATATGATTGGCAAAACATTGGATGAGGGGTCAACCTTTGAACGTATGGGCTCTAGGCAACTAGCTGGCTTGCTTATTGCCATGTGGTCAGTTCTTTTCTTTTCCCTTTTGCTCTATATCACAAAGTGATATGGAATGTTTCTTTTTCCTTCGTATTGGCAAACACTCTGTACGAGATGAGTGTATTAAAAGCTTCTACATTTATTAAGCTCATTTCTATAAGCCACGTCAAAATTAATCAGCAATTTGTTAGGCTTGAAATATTTTTACCGGGGGCAAGACAAGATTTAAAATGGTAGGGATGACTCTGCATTTTCATCAAAATTTAGAGTATTCAAGCAAGTTGTCTAAGTAGGCCGTACACTAAATATTTAAGCAATTGCATTTTCCTTCATCCTTTATCAATTAATGGGAAGTTTCTCCTCTGATGTGTAAAGTGTCTGTCAGGGTGAGAAATACTCTAAAACCTCATGCTGGAGATGTTGATGCTGCAGCAGTTCCTTGTGGATTTGGGCGTGCAATTGGAAACAAGGTATACACTTGCGGCTGCTTCTTGTTGCTTATTGCTATGAGAATTTTTCATTGTAGTCATCTCATGGTACAATGAACTTTCATGTAGGAGCTTTGAAGTTCTCACTTGTTAATTTAAGACTTTATTTCTTGGTATGTTTAATCTCTGGCTGACTGATGACTTCTCTTCTCTGTTTTTCTTAAGAAGAGTACGTTGTATTTTTGCGTTGTGATTTTGATTTAGGACATGATTAGGACAATAGATTCCCTTTTACGTTTGGATGGGATGTGGTAGGATTGAGGTGTTTATGGACTAGGATTCAGAAATCGGTTTTGAGGGGTGAGATAAGCCCAGGAAGTAGGTGTTGCATTCCATGGATAATCTGTGCCTAACGATATAGAGTATATGCTTTGCCATTACTCACGGTAAAGCTTGTAAATGGTGAACTTCGTATTGTTTCTCCTTTTCTTGCCTGTCTTGCTCTCTTCAAGGTAGTGATATTGTGCCAGCATCCTCGTAAAAAAAAGCTTCAACCATTTTAGTTAATGGTCGAGGATGGTTGAGTTGTGGAAAAGGTTGAATTGTTGCTTTGGTTGCTTTTTGTTGATAGATTTTAAGCTTGCATGTGCATTTTGAGAAGACATATCTGTCAGTTCACATGTTTACTGAAATGCTCTTCTTCCTTAATTTTGGATTATTGTCTTTAACGTGGTTGAAATACAAACAGGGAGCTGTTGGTTTGAGGATTAGAGTGTATGACCGAATCATGTGCTTCGTAAATTGTCACTTCGCTGCACATGTTGAAGCAGTTGCTCGTCGGAATGATGATTTTGATCATGTATATAGGAGTATGACCTTCACCAGAGCGTCTACCTTTTCCAATGTGATGGCTGGTATACCATCAAACCTGTTATTGCGTTGTAAACTTGTCTGCACGGTGTATGTATGTTCCCTTGCTTTCTTATATGGCTTGCCATTGATGCTTTCTTTTGCAGCTGGTGCGTCTTCTGCTGTCCAAATGCTTCGTGGAACAAATGTAGGTATAAAATCTCGACACTGGTATCATGCTTATATTATCTAGTTACATGAAGCGATATATGATGTTCTGGTTCGTACTGATTTAGTATTTGTTCTGAGCAGGGAGTTTTCTCCCAGTCAACTGAAGTAATGCCCGAGTTGTCTGAGGCAGACCTGGTCATATTTTTGGGCGATTTCAATTACCGGCTTGATGGTATTACATATGATGAAGCGAGAGATTTTGTTTCTCAGAGATGTTTTGATTGGCTTAGGGAGAACGATCAGCTTCAAGTAGAAATGGAAGCCGGTAATGTTTTCCAAGGAATGCGTGAAGCAGTTGTTAAATTTCCTCCTACATACAAGTTTGAACGGCACCAGGCGGGATTAGCAGGTAATTTCTCAATGTGAATTTTGTATCAGCTGTTGATTTACCATATGGTCTGTCATTGCTGGTATATGTAGCCAATGAAAGAAACATCTGTCCCCTAGTAAACCATGATGAGCACCTCCTAGTAGGTTGGTCTTGTAAAGTGCTTATGGGTAATGATGTTGAAGCTCTTGAGCACTAAACTTTCTGTTTGCTCCAGGGTATGATTCTAGTGAGAAGAAGCGCATTCCTGCATGGTGTGACAGAATTTTGTACCGTGATAGCCGCTCAGCTCTGGAATCAGAATGCTGTTTAGAGTGTCCTGTAGTCTCTTCAGTAGTGCTGTAAGTTTTAATATTATGTTGTGTAATGCTATTATGTTAAAAGGCCTCCCGACATGACGACCTGTGATTTGGAGGCATGTTGCATTTGCTTATCATGGCCTTTCAGTGTGCATGAGCATCTGGTTTAACATGGTATGCGCAAGCATCGGTCTTCTGTGTAAACCTCGGGTTATCTTGACAGGTCCCAGCTATATTTCAATAGAGTTTGGTTTCTCATAAATGCATCACAGGATTTCTATAATCATCATTAACTCAAGCACTTGTTGCCATTGGCCCCCTCCCTTTGCCCTGTCTCTCCCTCCCTCTCTCTCTCTCTTGTCCTAAGCGTACCACTAAAGTCTCTAATCTGTTGGATGCATGTTCTTTCAAGAAATCAGCAGAAGGTGATTCAGGCTTATATTCATAGATCTCACTATTCATAACTGCTGTGATTTTGCAATATCCAATTGCAGATATGAGGCTTGCATGGACGTGACAGACAGTGATCACAAACCAGTTCGTTGTTTGTTTAATGTGGATGTAGCTCAAGTCGATGAGTCAGCCCGAAGGCAAGAATTTGGTGAAATTGTTGTCCAAAATGAGAGCATTAAGACTATGCTCAAAGGGTTATTTATGATTCCAGAAACCATTGTCAGCACCAACAACATAATCCTTCAAAATCAAGACACATCTATTTTGCGAATTACAAATAAATCTGGGAAGAGTGATGCTTTATTTCAAATAATTTGTGAAGGTGTCTCTATGATCAAGGACAATGGACAGGCATTGGACCATCACCCGAGAGGTTCCTTTGGCTTTCCACAATGGCTTAGGGTAAGACTGGCTTCGAATTTTGTTTGATCATATGGTTTTGAATGTTTCTTGAGGAATTTGACTTTTAGCTATTAATATGAAGACGTCAGTAGAAGAATAAACCGAGCCAGGGAGCTGATCTTGAAACTCTTGACGGTAGTTGCTCTTCTGTGTGGTAAATTATCTTCCAGTATATTGTTGGGACTTATAAGGTGGGTCTGCCCTCTGATTGACTTGGCTTTGATTGACTTAACTTGTAGACTAGGTTGGAAGATTTAGCTCTTTGAAAAACCTTTTATGATTGTTGGAAAATTATCAGTTCGGTGGCACTTTGAGGAGAAAGATAAGAAAAATTATTATTTAGATGAATGCCACACTCTAGGATGGTCGATTGTGATGTCTTATGTGTAGAAGCTGTCAACTAGTGGAACGTCATGCAGATATTTTTTCCCCGAGTTTTATCAATGTCTGTTGGATGTTGGCAACCTTTTTGTCAAATCGTTTACGCTAATGGGAGGATCTAAAGCGGAGTTGGCTAATTTAATGTTTGGCAGGTTTCCCCAGTTTCGGGCATAATTAAACCGGAACATACCACTGAAGTGTCGGTTCATCATGAAAAGTTCCAGACCGTGGAGGAGTTTGTTGATGGTGTCCCTCAGAACTGGTGGTGTGAGGACAACAGAGACAAGGAAGTAGTGTTAGAGGTGAGGGTGAGCAGCGGCTATATGACAGAGACAAGGAATCACCGTATTCGCGTTCGACACTGCTGCTCATCCAAAGGGAAACAAGTCGACCGTGTATCTTTGAATTCCAAGCAAGCACAGGTTAATCTCCTTCACCGATCCGATCTCCAACGACTCAGTGATTCCTATGACATGGTCGACCACTTTCGGAATTTACATAGTCCATGAAAGGACAGGTGGTCGTGGTGGTGCATAAGCTCATGCATGGAGGATGGTGAGTAGATCGCTACAAGGTGTCGACTTTTGTCTTTATTCCACTCTGGTTCACAAGCATTGCCGCCTTCCGCCAAGACTTGGTTTGTTTTTTATTTCTCGATATGTACAAAACTTGTATTGGATTTGGAGGCCAGCATGAGCTAATTACTGGAGGCAGGTACAGGGTTGGACGTTGGATCTTGACCATGGCTTCATAGGGTGGTGTCGAGCACAATCAAGAGTTAAAAGGCCGGTGCTTTCGCAAGATAAGCCAGTTTCTTCGGCGTAAATTAAAGAGGAACGGAAGCCACCATGCGATGCTTAATAATTCCATGAATAAGTTAGCTCCATTTTGTTACATATGTGCATCTCCTCTCCTCTCGAGTTATTTCAAGCTTCAAGCGAGGTCGAATTTTTCGGCAACGTGGGAAGCAATGGGTTCTTTGTGCGTATGAAAATCTACCTTTTTCACAGGAAGTATGTAGACCAGCTACGTTTCAAATTTGTCCTCTGACTTGCTGTTAGTTGTTTTGATGGACCCAGACGTGGAGAGGAAATAATGTTACTAAAACCAGATGCAACATTATAATGCTCTCTCAAATCTTCTCATTTTTTTTCCTGGGTTAAACAGAAGCATGGTACATGCATCATGTGTCTCAGCCACAGAAAGAATACTGTCTGATACTACGTCGGACCATGGTTTCAGCCAAAAATCGTATCGATTCTTGATGGGAAAATTACCCAAAAAAATAATAAATTTATGGAAATTCAGTTTTGAATCTAGTACGATTGTTTTAATTTCGGCCGGCCGGTATTGACGTGAGTCCATTTGACATACGTCATAATATTTTGTTATTTTATTTGTTTTCTTTTTCATTTTTATTTTTCTCTCTTTTTTTTATTCCCTCTTCTTCTTCTGGTCAGAGAGCAACGGCCAAAAAGAAATAAACAAAAGATATAATTGCAAAAGGTTGGATTCAATTGGTAAAAAAAAAAAAATTGTGATTTAACTGGCATAATTGTAAAAAATTTAAGATTTTTTAAAATAATTTTTCATTCTTAATAGACTCCGAAAAACAGACATCCTATTTATTGAACAAAGGGTTAAAGCCAAAACATCCTATTTGTTGTTGATAGACTCGGAAGGATGTCCCAAGGTAATGAATAATTTTTCATTCTTAATAGACTCTGAAAAACAGACATCCTCCTTATTGAACAAAGGGTTAAAGCCAAAACATCCTATTTGTTGTTGATAGACTCGGAAGGATGTCCCAAGTTAATGCTGGGCTTTGACCAGCCAGCTAGCTAGTAGTAACCACTAGTTTTAGAAGCAGCTGTTAGTTCTCTGGCTCCCGCCGCTTCAGTTTCGAATTCTTTGACGGCTTTAATGAGCCCCCGCGTGATTTCATTAAGATGCAGTCCTCTCTCTTCCATTTCTTCCAGCACTTTCTCCGCCTTCTCCCAATCCGATACCTTCAAGCAAAGCGGCTGAATCAGTACGTTGTACCCATCAACACTTGGCTGAAATCCGCAATCCTTCATCTCGCTAAATAATTCGAGGGCCTGATCGAATTCTTCGATCTCGCAATAGCCGCTGATAGGCGAATATCAAGTCACCGGTGGTGTCATCTTAGGGTGCTTCCTTGTGGCCTCCGACAGGACTTCCCTGGCCTGATCCATCTCACCACTCTTTGCGCAACCACTGATGAGGACAGTATGAGTATACACATCCGGTTCGAATCCCTCAGCTTCCATCACTTTCATCAACTCCCTAGGTAATCTCATCTCCTCCTTGGCCTCGGTCTCTGAACAACAACTGATCACATAGTAAAGAACTGCAATTCCCAGTGCCGCTTCTTCAGCAGTCATCCTATTGAGCAATTCCTTTGCCCCATTGAAATTTCCAACCCAGCAAGGACCGCGAATGACGATCGAAAGCGGCTCAATGGCGAATTTTCGTGCCTCCCCTTTTAAGTCACCCAGTAACTCCCAACCTAATTTCACTGTTCGGTCCTCCTCTCGAGAGTCGACCAAAAAGTTCATACAGGATTGACGGGGGGAGGGGAGGGGTTACCGTCCTCCTTGACACCACCCTATGAAGCCATGGTCGGGATTGACGGGTAGGCGCATTTGGCTTTCTTCCCATCGCAGAAAAAAGATATGATCTTCCCGACTTTATGGCCATCGGGCAAGTGTGCCGCATTAAGCATCCTCTCGCGCACAGACCAAGCGAGGTCATACATCGAGCACCTACAAAGCTCAC
Source organism: Rhodomyrtus tomentosa (assembly GCA_028455895.1). Taxonomy (NCBI): domain Eukaryota; kingdom Viridiplantae; phylum Streptophyta; class Magnoliopsida; order Myrtales; family Myrtaceae; genus Rhodomyrtus; species Rhodomyrtus tomentosa. The sequence continues at coordinate 23,277,090 of JAPCWY010000003.1, read as the reverse complement.
GTATAGCATCATCGTAATAAGACACGTCGTCGGGAACGCATCTTCCACCTTGATCGACCATGTCGAGCAGCTCGAGCAGAGCCTTCCATTCGCCCGTCCGCGGAAGCACAATTATCAAAGGAAAGAGAAGAGGCACGTCCAACACCCCATTCCCTCCTCTCCCAAACCTCCTTGATCAAGTCCCACAACGCACACACTTCTGTCCTGCTACCAACCCAACAAATGGAACAGACAAGTTCTTCGAGAACAAGGGAGTCCACCTCGAGATCGGAGTTCCTGGAAGAAGGCCATCCGAAGAAACGAACGACGTTGCCGCCGTCGAGGAGCGGGCCGTCGAGCACTCTAATGACAAACCGTGGATGCAGGGCCAAGCGCATCCCGTAGAGGGTCGACTCCAACGAGCCGTCTGCAGGGCTCCGCAAGAGAGACAACACGCTCTCCAACTGCTCACGGTCGATGGTCTCATCCGCGTCGCTCGTCGCCTCGCCGGAACCAAGGGACTGGTGGGAGATGGATCTGGTATTCCAGTCCAATGGAGCTCCGGGGGAGATGACGGAGCACAGACGGGTGGGTGTCGAAGCAGGGGCTTCAGACGGCATCGCAGGAGAGATACCAGAGGGATGCAAGCTCCGCCGCAACCGGCGGAGAGAGAACCTCAGCCCTGATCTCCACTCTCTCTGTCTCTCTCTCTCTCTCTCTCTAAAACCCCCACGTTCCGCGCGAATAGCATAGCAGTAGACTCAAAGCCTGGGTGCCCTCCTCCGCCTTTATCATCATTTTTACTTTTACCTTATCCTCATATTTATCAACCCACATTTTCCTCGTTAATATTTTCAGATAGACCCCTGAAATGGTCTATAATTTCTCGAAGCCCCTAAAAAGTGAGCTTTGTTTCAACATAACCCTCGGCAACTTTAATTTCAATTGACTCCCCGAGCTCATCGCGCCTTTTTCCCCGAGGCGGTTTTGTGAAAACAAATCGAAGTTCGCATTATCACTATGAACGAGAGTACATGTATAATAAATTAGTAAAAAAGATATAAAAAAGGTGTACCACAGTAAAAAGAAGGAATATGTATATTAAAAGTCTTATTTTGTTAAAAAAAAAAGAGTTAGAAATCCTAAAACTTGTTACGAAAGTGAAATTAATCCTAAAACTTTCAAAAAATAAAATCAAATCCTAAAACTTGTTAAATTGGTAAAATCTATGTATTAATCAGTAATATGATAGTGGGTATGTATGAGACTTGTGTTAGGTTGCGCATAGTAACCATTCTGTTTTGGAAAACTGATTCTGATTAAAATTACTTTTTTATAATCTTGTTCCTGAATGAGTTTTAGAAAATTAGAACGCGTTTGATAACTGCCCAAAATTTCTATTCCTGGAATAGAAACGTATTTGATAACTGCATAAAATTTTTATTTCGAAAAATTATTTCTCTTCTTAATTTTTTTTTATTTAAGTCAAATAACTATGAAGTTACTTTGTAAAATCTCATCCTAAATTGAAGATTAAATTTCAATGCACACTGAAATAATATAAAAATATATATTTTTTAGCATGTCATAAATTAAACACAAAAACATGAAATTTGAAGTTCGATTGAAGCATGCAACAGTTTTCATATTAAGAACTCATTTTTTCTTTAAATATTATGTTGTCCAAAATACATAAGAACATAGTAGCCAAATAACCAAATTATCCACTGACAAAAAATAAATAAATTATCCTTATTGATACGAAGTACAAGTTTTTCACCATCATTTTGCAACTTCTGTCCTAAATTTAAGTGGGTATTTGGTTCTAGCTCGACGTGCAGATGGTCACATTTTGTGACGCATGGCAACGAGTATATATGTTATCATCTGAGTGTTGGATGTCCTCATATTTTTTGATATTTTTTTGCAAAAGAATTAAATCTATGAAATTTAGGCCCAAATTTATGAAAATGAGGTCAAACTAGCCTATTCTAAGCTTCTTCTATTTTTAGGGATTTTCTAAATTTTTTTGTGATTCTTTTAAATTTTTAAATTTTTTTTGAATTTTTTATTTTATTTTTATTAAGTTGAAGGAAAAGTGATGAATGAACTAAAAGGGAAAATTAAGAGATTTGAAACTTCATTATGTTTTGTGATTTTCAAAAGTGATTATTTCTTCCAAAACCAACTTTTGTTTGTTCTGGATTTTGATCTAAAACTGATTCTAAATTTTTGAAAATGATGTTGGGAACAAAATTAGAATTAGAATTATTTACGTTACCAAATAGGGTAATCATATTTTTTTTAAGGAACAGAATCAGAGAATCAGAACGGTTCTCATGCAGTCTCTTAGCATGACACAAAGTGTTTTTAGACCTGTAATTTAACATATTAATATTAAATGTCACAAATGCACCAATTTGAAGTTTGTTGTGATAAAAAAAATTAAGAAAAAAATCCAAAAAAAGCCTCAAGTACTATCGATTTCTCAAAAAAGCTCAAAGTGAATTTTGTTTTAAATAAGGGCTTGAAGTGCCCTATTTGTTTCAAAGAGTGACTAATCATGGATATTTCGCCTTTTTACATTTTAAAATTCATTCTTTTTTAATTTTTATGTTTTCCTTTACCTTTCTTTTTCATGTTCCTTTTCTTTTTGCTCTCCCCTCTCAGCCTCTCCCATCCATAGCCGGCTTCAGCTTCACTTCAATGGTAGGCATCAGCTTCCTCCTACGGACGTCCCTCAGCTGCACCAAATGAAGAATCAACCCGACTTAGCATAGACCGGCAAACGTTCGACAAGAAGCAAGAACCACCCAACACCGCCGAAAAAATTAAGAACCGAAAAAGAAAACCGCCATGTCCTGTACTTGGTGTGGAACTTTGAAATGGGGTGAGGGCAGAGGATCGGGGACTTCTCGCTCCGGGGATATAAGGGACGTTTGGCTGGAGGTTCTCATAGGTGATAACAAGCTTGGTCTTCTTGAAGGACTCATGATCATTCTAGCCTTCGAGGCCGTGGCGGCACACATACTCAATGCGAGCATTGCGGCAAAGGATCTCTAGTGAGGACTCGCCTTTGGACCTCTTTGCGACCATGGCGTCATTTATTAGGATACACGTGTGAGTTGTGTTAAAGAAGTTTCACATTAAAAAATTAATATAGTGTGAGCAATTAATATATCAAAATTAGCTCATAACTCATTAACTTAAGTTTTTGAGTAAATATTGGTCCAATTGGATATATTAATGGACTCGGACTTGGGCTACCTTTTGACTATCCAGTGAAAGTATCGAATTTCTGCTGCGTGCTCCCAATAAATGGTATCAGAGCCGATGGTTAGTTAGTAGGGCTCCAATATGTTCCGATGAATATCTCAAGAAAGAAATTTCATGATCTACGCTTGTTTCGGACGAAAATTGACACCATGATTGGTCTCGCAAGAAGCGACCATGGATAGTTGGTCGGCAAGGAAGGATCATAGACAGACCATTTCATGATCTACGCTTGTTTCAGGTGAAAATTGCCATCATGATTGGTCTCGCGAGAAGCGACCATAGACAGTTGTCGGCAAGGAAGGATCATAGACAGTTGGTCTGAGATGAAAGATGGAGACCATGGGTGATGCAATCCTAATTTAGCAATTGATGTTGGCTGGTTGCGGTATATAGTTGCGGGCGCATTACAATTGACTTGGAGATTCAAGTTGAGATAAGTTGATATAGAATGATATTTGGAATAAAGGGGAGTAAACCTAACACCGAATCTCACACATGAATGAGAGATTGTTAGGATGCACGTGTGGATTGTGTTAAAAAAGTCATACATTTGAGAATTAATGTGGTGTGTAGCAATTAATATATCCAAATTTGCCCATAACTTATTGGTTTAAGTTTTTGAGTGAATGTTGATCCAACTGAATATATTGATGAGTTCGAACTTAAGTTCCATCTTGGCCATCTTCTCAAGTGAAATTATCTAACTTATGCTGCGTGCTCCCAAAATCCTCAATGAACTGGAGGGATTTTTCACTCTTGTCGTAGAGGTTGTGGCCGGCTGGGAGTTGAGCTGGTAAGAGATGGAGGCAAGGGAGGCATAGAAGGGGATGGATCGGAGGGTGACCATAAAAAAAAAAAATAAAAAAAATAGAGGCCTTCTGAGTCTGAGGTGTCGTTTCATCATGAAAAGTTGGAGCCTTGTGGAGGGAGTTTGTTGGTGATGGCCCTCGGAACAGGTTGTGTGAGGACAACAGGGACAAGGAAGTTGTATTAGACAAGGCGTGTTCACGTTCCGCACTGCTTTTCGTCCAAAAGGGAAACAAGTTGACCATTATTATATCGTTGAATTCCACGCAAGCCACAAGTTAATCCCTGAAATAACAGGGAAAAAGTAAAGGAAACCACCATGCAGTACTTACTAATCCATGAATTGTCTGTGTATCTCCTCCTCCGACTTATTTTAAGCTTTAATCGAGTTCCAATTTTTCCGAAACATGGAAACAAATATTCTTGAGGATTGTTGTTTAGTCTATTGAGCCAACATATTCTACGTACTGTCTTGTTTGAAAGTACATCTCTTTGGTACGTTTGACAGAGCTCATGATGCTTCGACACTCAAAATTGCCAACCCTGTTATTGTTTTAACACTGGTCAACGCAGCGTCAGTGTGTTGAAATGAAAGAGGAAGTTCAAAATCTACACAACCAACTGCTCACTAGTTGAAAACTGGAGATAACCCAATATTGTCTACCTACAAAAAGATGACAAGGATTTCGACATGCTGCTTAACTTCCAACCAAACTCGCGCCCAGCAGTCGTGTCGCCGCGAGGAGCTGGAATTGCCTCACGCTCTATTCCAATCCACCGTGGATAACCTGAAGCAGTTCCAGTTTTTTTTTTTTTTTTCAGAAGGATAAAATTTAACAACTGCTTGAATGTCCTCATGTTGTGTATGATCATGTATTGATCGGAGCTTATAGAGATAGGTCCTTCCAAAATAACCTAATAGACATACCTGAGTCACCAGCAACACAGCAAAGGAGATGGACAGAGATGTAGCAAACACAAATGAATAAGCCGAAAAGCTTCAAATGGCGGTGCCAGTGTTTTCCTATGGGCATGGTTAACGAAGAGATCATCTCCAAACGATCAAAAACATGCAGCATCAATACAAAGGGTTCACCAATATATGTATATACCTACATTCTCATAGGAAGTATCTTTACCAACTACATTTTCTAGGAGTCATCAATTATAATCCAGCTCATCATCACTAAATTACGAGCGAAACTTGATGCTGCAGGAAAATCCAATGCGTTTCGTTTTAGCAAATAATACAACTTTCAACTCATTTTATTTTTAAGTAAACAGAGAGTAATGTGTACAAATCACAAGGCCCCAAATTGTCCTCTGAATTCCTATTAGCTGTTTTGCTGGACCAAGGTGTGGAAAGGAAGTATTGTGACTAAAACCAGATGCACTACACGATGCTCTCTCAAATCTTCTTATTTTTCCCGGGCAAATCGGAGACAACAAAAACACATTATATGTCTCCCTTACGTAGAATTTATCTGAGTTAAACTTGTTACCATCTCCTGGCCCGTAACATCATGTCTCTAAGCCACAGAAAGAAAACTGCCGATACAATCTTGGATGATGGTTTCAGCCAAAAGTCCCGGCAATTGTTGATAGACTCAGAAAAACAGACTAGTTGAACAAAGGTGTACAGCAAAACATCCAGTTTGCTGTCGATAAACTCGGAAGGATGTCCAAGGTATGCCGGGCTTGACCAACCAGATAGCACCAGTAGTTTAAGCTACAGCTGTGAGTTCTCTATTGTCCGCCACTTCACTTTCCAATTCTTTGGTAGCTTTTATGAGCCCCCGCGTGATTCCATTAAGATATAATCCTCTCTCTTTCATTTCTTCCAGCAATTCCTCAGCCTTCTCCCAATCCAACGCCTTCAGGCAAAGCGACTGAATTAGTTTATTGTATTCATCAGCATTAGGCTGCACTCCACAATCCTTCATCTCACTAAGTAACTCCAAGGCCTTATCGAATTCTTCAAGTTTGCAATAGCCACGGATGAGCGTATGGTAAGTCACTGGTGTCAGCTTAGAGTGCTTCCTTTTGGCCTGCAATAGGACTTCCTTGGCCTGATCCATCTCGCCACTGTTTGCATAACCACTAATGATGACAGTATAAGTATACACATCCGGTTTCAATCCCCGAGCTTCCATCGATTTCATCAACTCACTAGCTAATCGCATGTCCTTGGCCTTTGAACAACCACTGATCACATAGTTAAAAACTGCATTTCCTGGAGCCGGTCCTTCCGCAATCATCTTATTGAGCAATTCATGTGCCCCATTAAGATCTCCACTCCTGCAAAGACCGCAAACTACAGCAGAAAATGGCTTAATAGCATATTTCCGTGCCTCCTCTTTGAGGTCACCCAGCAACTCCCAACCTAATTTCACTGTCTGATCCTCTCGACATAACGAGGCAATCAAAAAGTTCATAGAGGATTGAGAGGGGGAGTTGCCGTCCTTTGCAGCTGAATAAACTAAGTAGGCACATTTGGCTTTCTTCCCCTTGCAAAGCCAAGATATGATCTTCCCGACTTTATGGCCATCTGGCAGGCATCCTGCATTAAGCATCCTCTCGCACACAAACGACGCTAGGTCATACATCGAGCGCCTACAAAGCGCTTCTATAGCAAAATAATAAGACATGTCGTCAGGAACACATCCAAATTCATCAAACCTGTCGAGCACCTCGACCGCAGCCTTTCCTTTACCCAACCTCGAAAGCGAAGCTATCAAAGGATTGAGAACAGCCAAGTCCAACACGCGGTTTCCCTTCTCCCCAACCTCCTTGATCAAATCCCACAACGCGTACACATCTCTCCTCCTAAAATCACCACCACCACAGATGCACCGAACAAGAGCTTCGAGAACAGGGGTGGTCACCTCGAGATCGGAATGCTTGGAAGAAGCCCACCTGAAGAAACGAAGCACATTGTCGCCCACCAGGAGCGGGGTCTCGAGCACTCTAATGACAAACTGTGGATGCAGGGTCAAGCGCATCCCGTCGAGGGTCGACTCCAAGGAGCCGTCTGCAGTGCTCTGCAAGAGAGACAACACGCTCTCCAACTGCTCAGGGTCGATGGTCTCATCGACCTCCTCCGCGCCTCCAACGCCACCATCGCCGCCCACACCTTCTTCTCCTTCAGCAGCGAAATCGCCGCCGTCGGCATCCGCGTCGAAAATCGGCGTCTCGTCATCGAACCCCCTCGCCTCGCCGGAATCGAGGGACTGGTGGGATATGGATCTGGTATTCCAATTCAAGGGAGCTTTGGGGGAGATGAGGGAGCACAGACGGGTGGGTGTCGAAGGAGGGGCTTCAGACAGAATCGCCAGAAAGATTCCGGGCGAATGCAAGCTCGGCCGCAACCGGCGGAGGGAGAACCTCAGCCCTGATCTCCACATTCTTTCTCTCTCTGACTCTAAAACCCTAAAGACCCCAAGCAAGTAAATAACAGCAGACACAGCAGGGCTCCCTGAGTCCCCCTCGTCATTTTATCATTTTTACTTTTTCCTTTTCCATTTTTTTAAAAAATTAAAACCTGAATTCTTCTTGTTGAGAATTCAGATACATCCCTGAAATAGTGGTAATTGCTCGAAGCCCCTAAATTCTGAGCCTTTGATGACTCCCCGAGCTCATCGCGGGTGAAGATTAATCATGGGAAAATGCCAAAAAAAGGGCCTCAACGGCAAACTAAAATTTGTGCCCAAAAAAAGGCCCCAACTTCATTTTTTGTATGGTCCAACTTATTTAAATTTTATTTTATTTTTTTATTTTCTATTTGCATTATTTTAATATTATTTTATATTTTTTTCTTTTTCCTTTTCTTTCCCTCTCCTCTCCTCTCCCCTCCTCTCCTCTTCCCCTTCGCTCCCCTCCCCTTTCCTGCAACTCCAACCACTCCCCTGCAACTCAGCCGGTCGTGGGTGGTCCAAAGAAGGGTCAGGTGGCATCGGGAGGCTCCGAACAGAGGCTGGTGGGTTGGACAGCAGCGAGTTGGCGTCGGATCTTCAACCAAAGGTGTCGGGTCGGCGAACCAGGGGCCAACCAGCGACGTCGAGGACTGAACGGGAGCTTCCGCTTCACAAACAGCAACCACCTGAACTCGTCTGGACTGCAGGTGCGGCAACAGGCCACAACACGGCTGGAAAGGGGAGTTTCGGGGCTGTGAGTTTCGGATCTGGGGTTTCCCGGTCTGTGGAACACGGGTGGGTGGTCCTGGGTTAGGGTCTGAAGGCGTCGAACGGTGTTGCGGGTGGAGCGGAGGCGTCAGATTGGACACGGCAGCGCGAGCCACGTTGGCCCTCGAGTCCCGTCGGGCGTGAGAGCTGGCCATGGACGGCTGGTTCGGAACAGCCCGCTCGACGAACAGTGGCTGAGTTTCGAGCTGTGGCGTCACGATGGACAAAAGTGGTGATGGGGGATGGCGTCGGTACGAGCTGACGGTGAGGAGGGGGCGGAGATGTGGTGGTCTGAGGATTGGGTTGGGTGTTGTCTGGTGGGGCTGTCTCAAGCGTGAAGATCAGGGGAAAAAGTTGCAGAAATTTAAAAGAAGAAGATGCAGCTTGCAGTGGAAGCCGAAGGTGAAAGGTGCACCGAATGGGAGAGGCTTTTGTCACTTCATCAGAGAGAGAGAGAGATAGCTTGCTGATTTGGCAAGTCCTGAGCTCGCCGGCCATGGCATGGCCGAGCTCGAGCTCGCCTGGACATGGCGAGCTCGTGGCTTGCCGGCCTCGACGCAAGCCCGAGATCGCCGGGACCAGCCGCCTCGAGCTCGCTGGACTGAGTCATGGCCATCACCGGGCGGCTGGAGGAAGAAGGATGGAGCAGAGGACGGAGCGGCACCAGAGAAGAAGGAGCGGCAGCGTGTAGGGGACTCGCTGGAGTTGCAGGGGAGGGACGGGAAGAGGAGGAGAGAGGAGAGGGAAAGGAAAAAAGAAAAAGAAAAAGAAAAAATTATAAAATAATATTAACATAATGCAACTAGAAAAAGAAAAAAAAGGAAAATAAAATTAAAACAAGTTGGGTCCTCATTTGACACAAAAATGAAGTTGGGCCTTCTTTGGCACAAATTTTAGTTTGGGCCTTGATTGAGAAAGTAAGATCAGTTGAGTTCATTTTATGACATTTTCCTATTAATCATTAACGCCGGCCGACGAGCATGTGCTCATCACGTGTTCTTTTCGCGCCTTTTCCTCTGGGATACTTCGGTGAAGAAGAAGAAAAAATCGAAGCTTCGCACATCGCTCATGACTCTTTATGTTGTTAAGAAAGTGAATCGCATCTTAAAACTTAGAAAAAAAAAATGCAATCATATCTTAAAATTTGCCACATTGGTGTAATCCGATCAATCGTTTTGCATGTTTTATGTAGTCAACTCATGCCAAATTTTGTGGGGAACTTAAATAGAGAATATTCGAATTTAATGGTAGCTATTTTTGCATGTTTATGATGCTTAATCAAAGTGCGGATATTTTTTTCTTCTTCAGGAATTCATGATAAGACTTTTTTCTAAACCAAAAAACCTAATTTTTGTCGTAAATATTGGATTTAGTCAATCTAACTTATCACCGTTTAGGTCTGATTCCCTATCTTCACATAGTCGATATCAAACACGGATTGCCTAAATCTTCGAAAAATGTAAAAGGGGATGACATTCGTCATTATTTCATTATCTTGGCGTGAATATTATTGATGGATTGATATATTGATTAATTTTTGTTATATTCAGAAAATTCCTAAAGGTTTTAAGAAGATAAGGATTCATTAAATTATAAGCAAATAAAAAGATAAAAAAATCTTCAAGATATCTTTGTTTGGCCGAATTTTTTTTTTTTAGAGAAGTAAAGAACCAGAAAAATCATATCCATGCATATCTTGTCATCTTGCATATTTCATGTAGTTTAGGATATCATATCTTTATTCAGGCATTATCTATTGCATATCCCGCATATTATATTTTCGAGTATCCCCTCATATATTACATATTTTCGAAATTCCCTAACATATCTTTAAGACCTATTTTATGCATGACCGAAAATTTAAAAGAAAAAGACAAAAAAACAAATTTGCTCATTATCTCATGTCAATACATTTGTTTTAAAAAAATTAACATATCCATGCATCATTCATTTTCGAAAATTACATGCATTGCATCTAAAAAAAGAGAGAAAATTCCAAAAAAGAAACTACAGCGCCTGATGACCAATTTATATCTCATGAAATCAAGTTAACAAAATGGCATTAGTTTTAATTAACTAGTGTAATCAAGTCTATGAATCCACAATTTTTGGTACGTAGAAGTAAAATAGTCCTTCCGCTATTTTACTTAGGTTTCTAATCAAATTACCAATAATGATTAATGGCGACTCCAAATTTTAAATCATTTTCGATTAATTTAAGTTACAATTTGATAGGGCTTGGGAGAGTCCGTATTAGGTTAGTCATTAAAATTAATTTGATAATCCATTAGTCTAGAATTTTTAATTTTAGGTTGCGATAGCTTGGCATCTCCGCTAGGGAATTCAACTTTTAATTTGTTCGAAAATTGTAGTAGGTGAACATAATTTTCTAGTTAATTTTTGGCAATCAAGCTCAATTTTCGAATTCCTTAATTCACCTTTAATTTTCAAAAAAATTAAAAAAATTTATGGATTTAGACCATGGATTTCATGTTATATGTCTTGATTGGTGATTTGTGATTGTTTTTGGCCATTAAATCGAATTTTCTAGGCTGAAAAACCTTTCTTCGATTATTCGGAATTCGCCAATTAGGTGGCATTTGGGCTCAAAATGGGCTCAAACTTGGTGTACCAAAGGAAAATGGCATTCTGATTAATACTCGCCGTCTTTGGCTATGACTGATAATGGATTTTTGATCCGGGGTCGTCTTGATGGGTTTCCGGGCATTTTTTTTTGTATTTTTGGTACTTTTTTTATAAAAAAAATCGATATATTTTTTATTTTTCTCGTGTCAAGATATTATGATTGGTTGAATCTCATCGTTAAGGTGTTAAATATTCTTGTTGATTGGAGTGACAAGGGGTGAAGTGATTGCTAACCTTTCCTTACAGGCTGAAAGGGAATGTGTGACAGTTTATTTTGAAGCGGTGATTGTTATTAAACTGTTATGCATGTCTTTACTACTTTTACATTCACACATAACACACACAACCCGCCATTTGACTTGAATGGCTAGGCTTATGATGGTATCTGATCAGGAACACTCTGGTCATCGCCATTTGGCCTGAGTCTCCCTCCTGGAAGTCCTGAACTCTTTTAAAATCGGTGCCAAGATTCATCACTCCTATCATTAGCCATGTGATGCGGGTCGATACTTGACTGAGTCGAATATTTACGGGGGATCTTGATTCAATCACAAGCCAAAGTGATGCAACTCGGATATCCCTGGGGCTCCACCTTTTTTAAGCCTTATTAGACAGAAATCGAACCTCACGTCGCATTTCATGCGCATATCAATGTGATTGTTTATTTCAGACATTCAAAAGCGGTACTCTCTTCGATCTTTTTTCTCCTTCTTACGTATATTTTTGGGTAGGTCCATGACAGTTTTTTAGGTGAATCTATAGCTCGAGCTAGTTAGAGTCCTTATTTGCAAGTTTTATTCATTGTTTCATTAGGATGGTATTCTAGTTATTGTCGTTTTTGGGTGAACACTTTGCATGATTGGAATTTTTAGGATTCCTTCTGGTCGTTTTTAGACTCTAATGTTTGAATGGAAAATTCTCAAAACATCTTGAGCTAATATTTGTAAAATTTTGAGAATGATTCATGGCGTTTTCTATTTATTGATGAATTTTCATTAAGGACAATGTAAACTAAAATTTTGGAAATTTCTTGGCGCTCAGCATGTCTTGCGGATTACTATTTTTAAATGACCTCAATTGCTGAACCTCAAAACATGAAAGTATTAGGTTGATTTTTCATATAATAACCTGTAAAATTTTATATTTTAATTGACACTTAAGGGGGTCCATCGTTCATTTAACAAAGACCGAACGACGCAATTTTCTAGATAGAATTTTTCTAAAGATGCACTATAATGTATTAATCCGTCTATTATCGATTCAAACTCCAAACATGAAAGTTGTTCATTGTTGTATCTCGTATCGGCTCGTAAAATTTGGGATTTGTTCGATTAACATGCAAATTAAGATGAATTTTATCGCAAGGGTCGACGAAACTGAAAAATTGCCTGATTCAATTTGTTGCTCATAGTTGTTTCGTTCGTTGAGCCTAGAGGGTTGTCATGGACCGGCTCACTATTTTCGCTCATTATATCTTCATTTGATCATTTCATTAAGGTGATATATCATGGATCTTCACACTTCCATAATATTCGATCTTGAGCAAGGATTGATCAGGCTGAGGTTGTAGTCATCACAAGTGAAAGAATCAATGAACTCCTAGACGAGATGCATGTCGGGGGTGTTCAGATGAACAGGACCATCAATGTAATGGAATGTACTATTCAACTTCTTAAGTATCAGATTGAAATGATTCGATCCTGCTTGGCATATCTTGCCAATCAACTTCCGCGTGATGAGCCTCCATCAGTGATAGGAATGGAGTTTACTCTGCTTCTCACAACAATTTCTATCATATGGCTAATACTCCTAAAGAAGGGAGTAATTCAGTGAGAGCAAACCCCTCCTCAAATTGAGAAATAACGAAATTATTGCTCGAGCAAGTCTTGTGACTTCCACTAAGGTAAAAAAGGCCACTCTCTCGAAAAATGTATATGTCACGCCCCGCACCCCAGGCACGCACGCACGACACCAAACTCTCGAGCATCCCAGGATTCACATTTCGAGAGATGCATAAAAATCATTCACATGCGGAAACGATAACATAATTTTCTCCGTACAAACATTAGCAGGGCATGGATAGTAAGAACACCATAATTACATTTATACATAACCTCCCACGAGTTCTTATAAAAGCACTGGTAGACTAAACTTGCTAGTCGATTGGGGTAACTGGACCAACTCAAAAGATAACCATTAACATCTCCAAAGAAAACGGATCATCGAGTCCTTCAGCAAAATAACAATCCAGAAAACGTAAACTCCTAGGTCGAGCTGCTGGAGTCATCAATCTCCTTAGCATCCTCGGTAGGTTCGTACTCCGAGAAAGTCTCCGAGCGTGTCTCTACGGCATCCTCCATCATCTCGTCTGCTGACTACTCCACCAGGTCATCCTCGGAGGCTTCGACCTCAATAACCTCGTCGGTGTCTTCCAAGGTTGGGCTCCTCTCGGGAATGTTCCTCGAACTAGCTACTAATCCTTCAACCTCCACAGAATCCCGAGCGAGATGACACCAATTAGGGATAACCCTATGGGGTACCTCAGAGGACTTCAATGGTTCAATAGTAACCTCTCATACCCTCTGAAATCAGGCCTCAAACCTATGAGACTTCCAGCTCTTTTTACCCTTATCAACCCAAACTACCGTACACTTCCTAAAGTACACAGTCTCTCGTCCGTCCAAGAACTCCTCAAAATACGCAAACATCTCCTTTGGGTCACCTAGTTTGATTGGCAGCATGCTCATGGTCTGGGATCTGGAAATATGATCCCACAACGGGATGAGATTTTCATATCAATAAGACAGGTTCTAACTCTAGGTTAAGCTGATCGTACACTCAGGTGAATGCAATTAAGAACAAAATGCACAATCAACCACATGAAGCATTCAGTAGTCATTAAATAACATAAGGATACGGACGAGCGTCAAGCACACAATTATGGCATCATGTCTCGTCGTTCAAATTAAGCACACATAGCCAAAACATGTCACACCTTCCACCCTTCCAAGCCTCCATTGTTTCACGCCCGCGTTTAGAACGCATCAGGCTCGGTCCGCATAATTATGCCTCAGACCATCCCATTGACAAACCCGTGTAAATGCATCAGGTTTTCAATTTCATTCCAGGCCTGTATCGACACATATCAAATTCCGTCTCGCGTCTCAACGCATCAGGACATTGGCCATTCCAACCCCACGTCTCAACGCATCAGGGTATAATTCCACACAACCCCGCGTTTCAACGCCTCAAGGTGTCACAAGTTTCTCAGACATGCCAAATACTCATTTCAATTCAGAACCTCATGGTCAAGTGCAAACTCATGCAATGAGCAACATATTTGTGGCATGCGAGACAATTAAATTCAACACTCAAATCTGGTAATCAATTCATGTCACAAGCATTCAAGCCATCTACAACTCTTGTGGACGCACAATGGACAATCACACCATAATTCACGAGAACCAACCTAATTCACATCCAATTCACCCAATCGAGTCCAATTCTCTTAGTCAAGGTTTAGAATCTTCTTACCTTTGTCTTAATTTAGCAAAATTCTCCTCTTAAGCACTTCAATAATTCGGTCCAAGCAATCCTCAACAAGGCAGCGAATGATCCTAGCGGAAACAATCAATTTGTCAACTTTTCTCGCTAAATTTATCAATCCACGGAGCAAAAATCTCAACGACACATTCATCAACATCCTAGCACGTCTCAACGATGAAATTTGAGCTTAATTTCAACTCCTAACAGCCCTCAACAACTCGATTTGCACAGAATCGAAATAGGGCATTTACGGTTCTGTGCATACCTCCCTTGATCAGCCCTTAAACTATCATAAATCCTCAATTTATCTATTAATCAACTTGCTAACATGTAGTTCTAGGGGTTAGAAAGCCTCACCGAAAATTTGAGCTCAAGGTGACGTCAAATGGTCCACAAATGGCGCAGGTTGCTCCAAGCCTACCGCCGGTCAGTTTCTGTCCATCAAAGGTGACACCATTTCATCATCAAATCTCCATCAAATTCAGTCCAAATTTTTGCCACAACTCAGTCTACATGTTCCCTTGATGTCCACAAAATTTGGTCGAAAGATTCAAACGATTCGAGGTCCTATGGAGTCCAAACAGCCGCTTACCTCCAACTGGGACGGTTTCCGTCAACTATCGAGGAAAATGGTTGGCCGAAGCTCCTTAGTAGGTAAAATGACTTGATTCAAGTGTGAGCTGGTCGGCAAGAGGCTGAGCTTGATGTTGGTGGCCGGCTCGACGGTTGGAAGTCGCCGGAATTGGCGGTCAGAAGTGGCGAAGGCGGCGACAGTAGCTGGTCGGGTAGGAGCAGCTCTCGGCGATGAAGAAGAAGGAAGAAGGAAGAAGAAGAAGAAGAAGAAGAAGAAGAAGAAGAAGATGGCAGATTGAAGGTGGTGTTCGGCTGAGGGGGTGAGAGAGAGAGAGGCATATACATCATTTCAAGAGTCAAACCCCAAAGAATGGTAGGTTAAAAGGTTGTCATTTAATGCCAATGCCTAATCCTTTGACACTTGTCTTCATATCAATCAAGTTTTCATCCAAGGGCTGTGATTTTTCTTGATTTTTGGCAGCCTATAGGGTGTGGTCAATGACCAAAATACCCTGATCCTTTTATTAAAGCAAGGCCAAGACTTGAGAGGCAAAATGGTAATTTTACCCTCGACGTCCGGAACGTCATTTTTCTAATTATAATTTTATTTGATGAGACGACGACCAATCCAATTATAGTGTTGTAATTCTTGATTTTTTATTTTCTAATTTTGAGACTCGTCTCTAAATCATTTCTCTGTCAGATGTGATTCCACCTACCCTGAATTGACGGGCGATTTTTGCATACGCTACGCATATCAACTCTGTGATTCATATTACACTTAGGACTTCTCAATTCATGGCGACTTTGGTTGTCATGTAATTGTGAGGGTCTATTACAAGTTTCGACGATCTCGATCATCATTGTTCAATTTAGGAAAATTTTACAAATTATACATTGGTTGAGCGACATCACCCGCGTTCCAATCATAAAACGCTAGCAATGCATTCCTTAATCGTTCTTAGATCGGCCTTTCATGGCTCTAAATGTCCCTTCGACAATCCTTATGGTTTAAGTGCCATTTCCTATTCGAGTTCCCTAGGTCTACGTACCTTGTCTCGCGTTAGCCTTCCCCTTTTGGTCAGTCAACCCGAGATTGATCAGATCCGAGCGAGATACGACTGAATACATCGTTAGATATATTCTCATTAATAAGTTTTGAAATAACAGGAAAAATCAGAATGTCACAACTTTTCCCCCTTATAACAATTTCGTCCTCGAAATTTACAATAAACCTTGTTACTCAAACAAATGGGGGTACTGACGCCTTATCGTTTTCTCGCTTTCCCACGTAGCGCCTTTGGTTCTATGGTGCTTCCAAACAACTTTGACCAATGGAATCATCTTATTCCTTAGAATCTGCTCCTTTCGATCTTCGATCCTGACTAGTTTTTCTATGTAGGATACTCTATCATCCACTTCGATAACCTCGAAATCCAATACGTGCGTCGGGTCCGACTCGTACTTTGATAGCATTGACACATGAAAGAAGTTGTATACTTGGGATAGATTAGGCGGTAAGACGAGTCTGTAGGCTAAGGTCCTAATTCGTTCCAAAATCTCAAAAGGTCCTACGTACCTTGGACTCAGTTTTCCTTTCTTTCTAAATCGAGATAATCCTCTCAGTGGCGACACCTTAAGGAAAACATGATCGCTTACTTGAAACTCTATAGGCTTACGCTGTTTATCCGTGTGCTGTTTTTAGTCTATCCTAAATTATCTTTACCACTTCCACAGATTGCTCTACTAATTCTGGGCCTGTAATACTTCTTTCTCCAACCTCGTCCCAGCAAATTGGAGTCCTGCAAGCTCTTCTGTAAAGCGCTTCAAAAGTTGTCATTCGAATACTCTGCTGATAATTGTTGTTCTATGCGAACTCCACCAAATGCAGCTAATCCTCTCATCCATCTTTAAAGTCTATTACACATGCTCGTAACATATTCTCGAGCGTCTGAATTGTCCTCTCCGATTGTTCGTCCGTTTGTGGATGGTATGTCGTACTAAATTGTAGTCGAGTTCCCACGACATCTTGAAAACTCTTCCAGAAGTTCGCTATAAACTTGGGATCTTTGTCCGATATGATTGTCACGGGTACTCCATGTAGTCTCACTATCTACTGCATATACAATTTGGCATATCTATCCATTGCGAAGTCTTTTCGCACAGGAATAAAATGTGCAGACTTGGTTAATCGGTCCACGACTACCCAAATAGAATCATGGCCTCTCTAGCTCTTTGGTAGTCCCATGACAAAGTCCATAGTCACATGTTCCCATTTCCATTCAGGAATCTCTAATGATTGTAACAATCCACCATGTTTATAGTGTTGTGCCTTCATTTGCTGGCATGTCAAGCACTTCGCCACGTACTTCGCTACATCTACTTTCATCCCGTTCCACCAATAATGTTGACGCAAGTTCTGATACATTTTCGTGCTACTTGGGTGGATACTATAATTGCTTCTGTGAGCCTCTGATAAAATCATTTCTCTAAGCTTTTCGTCCTTTGGTACGTATAGACGCCCCCGAAACTTCAAAATTTCGTCTTCTAACACTTGGAACTCTAGTTTCCTCTTCATAGCATCCATCTCCAGGATTTTCTGAATTTTCGGGTCCGTAAACTGTAAGGCTTTTTATCCTTTCCTAGATCTCGAATTCTATTCTCATGTGGCCATCAAACTGGATAGTTGACAGACTTCCAATTTGAATTCAGAATCCCTCAAATTTTCAAATAACGACCACCCTTTTACCAGTAGACAAGCGATACTCGATTTCTGACTGAGCGCATCCGCAACTCCGTTCGCTTTCCCAAGATGATATAATATGTCGCAATCATAATCCTTAAGGAGCTTCATCCATCGACGTTGCCTCATATTCAATTCCTTCTGAGAAAATAGATACTTCAAGCTTTGGTGATCTATATAAATTTGAAACTTCTCACCACACAAATAATGCTCCAGATCTTCAGAGCAAAGATGATTGCTGCCAATTCCAAATCGTGAGTTGAATAGTTTATCTCGTGCGATCTCAATTGTCGGGACGCGTAGGCAACCACTCTTTCATGTTGCATTAACACACATCTTAGTCCTTTTAGCGAAGCATCACTGTATATCTCATAATCTCTAGGTCCTAATGGGATCGTCAATACAGGTGCGGTCGTTAACCGATGCTTCAGCTCTTGAAAAATCCTTTCACACTTGTCTTTCCACTGAAACTTAGTTTCTTTCTTAGTCAATCTTGTCAGTGGAGTAGCTATGGATGAAAAATTCTCCACAAAGCGTTTGTAATACCCTGCCAATCCTAAGAAACTTCGGACTTCCGTGACCGTAGTAGGCCTAGGCCAATTCATAACGGTTTCGATCTTTGTAAGATCCACAACAATTCCTTCTCTAGATACCACAAGGCCAAGAAATGTCACTTTATTCAGCCAGAACTCGCATTTGCTAAACTTAGCGTAAAGCGAGTGCTCCCTCAGGGTCTACAAGACAGTCCTCAGATGCTCTTCGTGTTCTTCGTTACTCTATGAATAAATTAGGATATCGTCAATAAAAACTATAACAAATCTATCCAAGAATTCCTTGAACACTCGATGCATCAAGTCCATAAATACGGCTGGAGCATTGGTTAGTCCAAAAGGCATCACGGTGAATTCGTAATGACCATACCTTGTCCTAAAGGCGATTTTAGGTATGTTTTCCTTCTTAATTCTCAACTGATGATACTCGGTGCTTAGGTCAGTCTTTGAGAATACTGCAGCTCCTTGCAATTGATTAAATAAGTCATCAATCCTCGACACTGGGTACTTATTCTTTATAGTTACTTGATTCAACTGTCTATAGTCGATGCATAAACGCAAGGACCCATCCTTTTTCTTTACAAACAGCACAGGCACTCCTCACGGCGAAGCACTCGATCGAATAAATCCTTTGTCCAGTAATTCTTGTATTTGTACCTTTAACTCTTTCAGTTCTGATAGGGACATTCTATAGGGTGCCTTCGAAATCGGCTCTGTTCCGGGAGCTAACTCAATCACAAATTCGATTTCTCGCGCTGGTGGCAACCTTGGTAACTCTTGGAGAAAAATGTCAGGAAACTCACGCACTACCAGAATACTTTCTAGTTTAGGCTCCTCGGTAGTCGTGTCCATAACTGTGACTAAGTACGTCTGACATCCTTCAGTCATCGATTTTGTCGCTACAAGAGATGAGACTGAGGGAATCAAGGTTCCTCCTCGACTTCCCACAAGTTCAAAACTAGGACGACCTTCCGAATAGAAACGGATTATCCTACTACCACAATCAACTACCGCCCTTTGCTTACCCAACCAGTTCATTCGTATGATCACATCGAAGTCATACATGGGCAACATAGCCAAGTCTATACTCTCTTTACTACCGCCAATTGCGATTTCGCAATCAGTGCGGCCTAACAAAACCAGCACATTATCCTTCAATGGGGTGGCAACATGCAGAATCACACTCAACGGTTCCAATTCCATATCAACCAAATCAGCAAAGCGAGCAAACACAAATGAGTGTGATGCATCGGGATCGAACAAAGCATAAGCAACTAGGTCACACAAATAAATCGTACCTGTGACCACGCTTGGCGCTTCTTCTGCTTCCCTGCGTGCTACAACATAGACCCTTCCCTGAGCTGGGGATCGGTTATGATCATTTTGGGGAGTGGCAGTTGATAGTCCTGCCTGTGGTTGTTACCCTTGAGGTCTAGTCATTGGAGCTTGATTCGGGCAAGTTCTCATTTGATGGCCCATTTGACCTCACTTGAAGCACGCTCCAGTCCTTGCTGGGCAAGGTCTATTACCATACCTTCTGCCACAGAGGCGACAACTCTAGTTCATTGGGTTCGGCAGCTTCACAATGTTCTTTCTTATCGGAGGGACGAAGCGTCTATCGCCAGTCACTGGCTTTTACCAATATGGCGATTATCTTCGAATGAACTAAACCGCGATCCAGAGGTGACATTCCTCTCCTTCAGGACCTTCTCAATCATCTATCTCCATTCATAGATTTCCCTGTAAGTCCTCAAGTTCAGAACCGTCATTTGGCTACGAAGCTCAGGCCTCAGTCCATCCCGAAATCTCCGTACCTTCTCTAGGGGATCCTCTACTGATCGAGGCGCGTACCTTGACAATCTGGAGAACTCAGCTTCATACTGGTCCACGGTCAGATGATTTTGACGTAGTTGCAAGAACTCTACTTGCTTTCTTTCTCGAGCCGTCTCGGAGAAATACTTGTCATTGAATGCTGTAATAAAGGCATTCCCAGTCAAGGTTGTCCCTTCCGAAAAGATTCTATTCTTGATGGCAGTCCACTAGTCATTAGCGGTCCCCTCCAGTTGGTATACTGCTAACAGTACCTTTTCCTCATCTATGCACCTCAGTATTCCAAAGATTTTTTCCAGTTTTTCGATCCATCTTGGTGCTAGTTCGGGGTCTCCGGTCCAATCGAACTGGGTTGGCTTCAGTTTGATAAATTGTTCGACCAGTTGGCCCATCTGCCTGGCCACAACAACTTTCTCCTAGGCATTCTCTACCTCATTGCCCTGGTTATGATCGCCATTGTTTCCATTGCCTCTATTATTGCCGTTATTGGCGTTGGCGGCAGCTATTGTGGCTCCTACCACTTGGGCTTTGGCATCATCCCTATCTTGGGTCGCCTGTCGATGAGGTCGCCAATCCTTTTGAGTGCCCTCAGTACTTCGTCCATTCTCGAGTCTTCCGCCACAGGTGGCCTCGAACTAGAGGCTCCACTCCTGGGTCTTCCAGGTCTTCTAGGTAGATTACTCATTCTTATATACTTTCACTAAGCCTGAACCACCGCAATTCTACCAAGGAGTTAGTAATTCATTTATCCAACCAAGTCCAGAGCTACTAAACTATGCCTTAATGGGAATAGTCATAACATAACGACCTTCTACACAACTAATTCTAGAGGCACTTCACTAAACAGTCCGTGGGCATTACCCCACCGTCCACTTCAACGGTTCACCAAAACTTGCCATGCTCATTTACTCAACAGATCAAAATCCAAAAATGACTTTCAACGCTAAACACGAAACTTAATTCTCATAAGCCACCATAATATTGTTAAGACCAAATGTCAATCACATGCGCCAAGTCATATGCCATGCATCTTGTGCCTTATTCTAACAAGTTTCCTAAGGTCTCGCTACCCATCTTGTCCAAACTTAATCTTCCTTATCACTCAAATCCTCAATCAACTTGGATCGAGCTAACCTTGCTCTGATACCAAGCAAGGCGAGATGTCACCCCCCGCACCCTGGGAACGCGCGAGCGACACCCTGCAAACCCAAACTCTCGAGCGTCCTAGGATTCACATTTCGAGAGATACATAAAAATCGTTCGCATGCGAAAGCGACAACATAAATTCCTCCGTACAAACATTAGTGGAGACATTGATAGCAAGAACACCATAATTACATTTATACATAACCTTCCACGAAATTACTGGTAGACTAAACCTGCTAGTCAGTAGGGGTAACTGAACCAACTCAAAAGACAACCATTAACATCTCCAAAGAAAACGGACCATCGAGTTCTTTAGCAAAATAACATCCAGAAAACGGAAACCCCTAGGTCGAGCTGCTGGAGTCGTCAATGTCCTTGGCATCCGCGGTAGCCTTGTACTCCGAGAAATCTCTGAGCATACCTCTATGGTATCCTCCATCGTCTCATTTGCTGATTGCTACACTAGGTTGTCTTCGAAGGCTTCGATCTCAATGACCTCGTCGGTGTCTTCCAGGGTTGGGGTCCTCTCAGGAATGTTCCTTGAATCAGCTACTGATCTCTCGACCTCCATAGAATCCCGAGCGGGATGAAACTAACAAGGGATAACCCTACGGGGTATCTTAGAGGACTTCAGTGGTCAAGTAGTAACCTTCCTTACCCTCCGAAACCAGGCCTCGAACCTATGAGGCTTCTAGCTCTTTCCACACTCATCGACCCAAACTACTGCACACTTCCTAATGTACACAGTCCCCTGTCCGTCCGGGAACTCCTCAAAATATGCAGACATCTCCTTTGGGTCACCTAGTTTGATTAGTAGTATGCTCACGGTCTGGGATATGAAAATATGATCCCGCAACGAGGTGAGATTTACATCTTAGTAAGACAGGTCCTAACCCTAGGTTAAGCTAATCATACACTCAGGTGAATGCAATCAAGAACAATATGCATAACCAACCACATGAAACATTCAACAGTCATTAAATAACATAAGGACACGGACGAGCAGGTCACATCTTCCACCCTTCCAGGCCTCCATTGTTTCACGCCCGCGTTTAAAATGTCTTAGGCTTGATCCGCGTAATTACACCTCAGACCATCCCATCAACAAACCCGCGTAAACGTATCAGGTTTTCAATTTCATTTCAGGCCTGTCTCGACACATGTCAAATTTCATCCCGCGTCTCAACGCATTAGGACATTGGCCATTTCAACCTCGCGTCTCAACGCATCATAGTACAATTCCACACAACCCCGCATCTCAACGCTTCAGGGTGTCACAAGTTTCTTAGACATGTCAAATACTCATTTCAATTCAGGACCTCATGGTCAAGTGCAAACTCATGCAATGAGCAACACATCTATGGCATGCGAGACAATTAAATTCAACACTCAAATCTGGTAATCAATTCATGGCACAAGCATTCAACAAGCCTTCAAGCCATCTACACCTCTCGTGGACGCACAATGGACAATCACACCATAATTTACGAGAACCAAACTAATTCACATCAAATTCACCCAATCAAGTCCAATCCTCTTAGCCAAGATTTAGAAACTTCTTACCTTTGGCTTAATTTAGCAAAATTCTCCTCTCAAGCACTTCAACAATTCGGTCCAAACAATCCTCAACAAGGCAGCGAACAATCCTAGTAGAACCAATCAATTTATCAACTTTTCTCACTAAATTCACCAATTTACGGTGCATAAACCTCAATGACACATTTATCAACGTCCTAGCACGTCTCAACGATGAAATTTGAGCTCAATTTCAACTCCTAACAGCACTTAACAATTCAGTTTGCACAGAACTGAAACAGGGCATTTTCGATTCTGTGTGTACCTCCCTTGATCAGCCTTTAAACTATCCTAAATCCTCAATTTATCTACTAATCTATTTGTTAACATGTAGTTCTAGGAGTTAGGAAGCCTCACCAAATATTTGAGCTCAAGACGATGTCAAATGGTCCATGAACGGCGCCGGTTGCTCCAAGCCTACCGTAGGTCAGTTTCTATCCATTAAAGCCGACACCATTTCATCATCAGATCTCTATCAATTTCAGCCCAAATTTTTACCACAACTCAGTCTACATGTGCCCTTGATGTCCACAAAATTTGGTCGAAAGATTCAAACGATTCGAGGTCCTATGGAGTCCAAACAGCAGCTTACCTCGAGTTGAGATGATTTCCGTTGACTCTCAGGAAAATGGTTGGTCGGAGCTCCTCAGTGGGTCAAATGACTTGATTCAAGTTGAAGCTGGTCGGTAAGAGGCTGAGCTTGATGTTGGTGGCCAGCTCGATGGCTGAAAGTCACCAGAAGTGGCGGTCGAAAGTGGCGAAGGCGGCGGCAGTAGCTTGTAGGGCAGGAGTAGCTCTTGGCGATGAAGAAGAAGGAAGAAGAAGAAGAAGAATGGCAGATTGAAGGTGGTGGTCGGCTGAGGGGGTGAGAGAGAGAGAGGCATATACACCATTTCAAGAGTCAAATCCCAAAGAATGGTAGGTTAAAAGGTTGTCATTTAATGCTAATGCCTAATCCTTTGACACTTGTCTTCTTGTCAATCAAGTCTTCATCCAAGGGCTGTGATTTTTCTTGATTTTTGACAGCCTATAGGGTGTGGTCATTGACAAAAATGCCCTCATCTTTTTATTAAAGCAAAGCCAAGACTTGAGGGGCAAAATGGTAATTTTACCCTCGACATCCGGAACGTCATTTTTTTAATTCTAATTTTCTTCGATGAGACGATGGCCAATCCAATTATAATATTAGAATTCTTAATTCTCCATTTTCTAATTTCGAGATTCGTCTCTGAATTATTTCTCTGTCAGATGTGATTCCAGCCTACCTCGAACTGACGGGTGGCTTTTGCAGACGTTACGCGTATCGACTCTGTGATTCATATCACATTTAGGGCTCGTTAATTCATGGCGACCTTGGTTATCATGTAATTGCGAGGGTCTATTACTAGTTCCGACGATCTCGATCGTCATTGTTCGATTTAGGAAAATTTTGTAAATTATACATTGGTTAAGTGGCATCACCCGCGCTCCAATCGTATAACGCTAGCAATGCATTCCTTAATCATTCTTAGATCGGTCTTTCATGGCTCTAAATGTCCCATCGACAATCCTTATGTTCCAAGTGCCATTTCCTATTCGAGTTTCCTAGGTCCACGTACCTTGTTTTGCGTTAGCCTTTCTCTTTTGGTCAGTCAACTCGAGATTGATCAGATCCAAGTGAGATACGACTAAAATACATCGTTAGATTTATTTTTATTAATAAGTCTCGAAATAACAGGAAAAATCAGAATGTCACAATGCCACCCTGCGATTCCGGGTCCAAGATATAATTGATGCTAGAGATCTTATGTTCCGCACATGGAAATATTATAGAGGAGATTGAGATTTACTGGTTGTCCCGAGCATGCGATTGGAATAACCGCACTTGTTCAAAGATGAGCCATCCTCATTTAATCATCATTTCCCTCGTGGTGTTACATGGAACACGTAGGACGATTAGTCCCTCTAGAAGCTAAGAGAGTTCCTTATCGAGGAAGTGGGCGTAGACCCAGATCAACACTATTTTTATGATTCTTCAATCCTCTGCGTGATATTTTTCCAGCTTTCATTAGGATTTTCAATTCATGTTGCGTTAGGCTTTTTTTTCAATTCATGTTGCATTTCCATTCAATAATATGAAATTCATTGATTTCATATCAATAAAATTACAACATTTTTTCCATTAATTTTGGAATCTTGATGAGGTATCCCAAAGATGACGATAACCAACGATTGAACAAATTTGTCATCCATGGTAAGAAATTGAGGGTTGGGCTTCTCAAGAATTCTCATCTCGCGGTCTTCAAAGAAAACAAAAACTTCTAGAAATTTTTCGAAAATGACACATCAAGTTTCGAAAATAACAAGGCATGCATGTTTAAACCCTGTTTGTTTCTCTAATCTCGCTACTTTATGTTTCAGGGGCAAACATGAGGAGGGAGACCCAGTGGATTCGAGCTTATATGATTTGGATGAATTCAGTCTTGATTATGAAGAAATACCTCGAAACTTTGAACAACATGAGATGGTTAAAGCTATGACCGGCGATGAGACTATATCAGTCAATTTAGGTGATGAAGAAAATCCTAGAGAGGTGAAAATCGGAGCAAACCTTTCTACTCAGATGGTGGAGCGCCTTACAAAGATGTGATATTCTGATTTCCCAGTCATTTTCAGACTCATTAATGAGGAGTATATCTAGCAATGTGTCTCAGTCATATCCCGCTTGAATCTGATCAATTTGAGTAGACTGACCAAAAGGGAAAGGCTAATGCGAGATAAGGTACGTGACCTGGGGAACTCGAATGGGAAATGACGCTTTGACCATAAGGATTGTTGAGAGGACATTTAGAACAACAAAAGGGTGATCTAAGAATGATTAAGGAATGCATTGCTAGCGTTATACGATTGGAGCGCGGGTGATGCCGCTTAACCAATGTATAATTTGCAAAATTTTCCTAAATCGGACAGTGACAATCGAGAGCATAGGGACTAGTGATAGACCCTCACAATTATATGACAACCAAAGTTACTAAGAATTGACGAGCCCTAAATGTGATATGAATCGCAGGGTCGATACGCGTGACGTTTGCAAAAACCGCCTGTCGGTTCGGGATAGGTTGGAACCACGTCTGATAGAGAAAACGATTAGAAACGAGGCTTGAAAATTGAAAATGAAGAATCAAGAATTCCAACGTCAGGTTTGGATTGGCCATCGCCTTATCGAAGAATGTTGGAATGAGAAAAACGATATTCCGGACGTCAGGGGTAAAATTACCATTTTGCCCCTCAAGCTTTAGTCTTGCTTATATAATTGGACGAGGGAATTTTGGTCCTTAATATACCTCCATGGCTGCCAAAAATGGAGAGAGATCTTGGCCATTAATGAAGCTTGATTGACACTTAGGACATGTGTTACTAGATTAGCCAATGAGTGGTCATATCCACTTTTTCCCAACTACCATTCAACTCATTGACTCTTGAAATTGAATATAGCTCTTTTTCTCTCTTCTTGGCCAGCCATCCACCTCCATTTGACTGAGAGCACCATCATCTTCTTCCTCTTCTCCTGCTGCTCGCCCGACCGCTTTTGCCCCGTCCGTTCGCTGCTGCCGACGACCACCTCTGGCTACCGCCTGGACTCCGGTCGACCACCCACTCCTAGCTTGACCTCTTGCCGACATTCTCAAAGTGAAAGCGAGTCATTTGGCCCATCGAAGAGCTCCGGCCAGCCAATCTCCCGCAAGTCGATGAAAACCGTCACAACCTAAGGTAGGCAGCGTTTCTAACCTCTTAGGACCTCGAAACTTTGGATTTTTTCAACCAAATTTTGTGGAGATCTAGGGGACTCATAGAGTGATCTGTGGTAAAAATTTGAGGATGATTGGATGGAGTTTTGACCCTAAATAGTTCTTGTGTATGATGGACAGAAACTGTCGGTTGGAGGACTAAGGGAAATCGGCGACTTCCAAAGGGTTTCCAGTGATGACTCGACCCCAAATCTTCGGTGAGCCTCCTAAACCCTTATATATACATGTTAGCAAGTAGGTTAGTGATTAAATGATGGATTTGAGGTGGTTTAAGGGCTGGAAAATCTCGGTATACACAGAACCGAGAATAGCCCGATTTGGTTCTGTGTAAACCGGTTCCGTGGAGGCTGTTATGGGTTTGTTTTGAGTCTCAAATTCATCAATGAGACATGCTAGAATGTTGAGGATCATGTTATTAAGGTTGGTGGTTCATGAATGGGTGAATTGAGCAAGAGAAATTGACGATTGGTAGGAATCTCATAGGTTGCGTGACGGGTTTGGTCTTGGACCACTTGGATCGAATTTAAGGAAGTGCTTGAGGAGAGAATTTGTGACATTAAGCTTGAGGTAAGGGAATCCTAAATCTAAGATAGGAAGATTGGACTTGATTGGGCGAGTCGGGTAAATTTTTGGATGATTCTTGAAGGGTTTGAATGTGATTGTCCATTGTACATCATAGGAGGGTGTAAATGACTCAAATGTTTAATCATGCTTGTGCATTGAGTGATTTGTCGCATATGAGTGTTGAATTTAAATGTCTTGCATGCCATGAGTGCATGATTGGTACATGAGGTTGCATATAGTCTTGTGTGTGTGAATTGATTCGAATTATGGCATGTTTGAGGCAAGACAAGACCCCGAGGTGTATGAGACGCAAGGTATTAGGATGAATACCCTAAGGCGTTGAGGCGCGGGGTTGGAGTGGTATGGCATCCTGATGGATATGAGATGCGGGGTTGAAAAGGCCACGGTCCTGACACGTTAAAACGCGGGACGGAGATGTGATGTGTCGACACTGGCCTGGAGTAACATTGAAACCTGATGCCTTTACATGTGTTGTTAATGACAGTCGATGCGTTTAAGCGAACCGAGCCTGATGCATTTTAAATGCGGCCATGAGAATGTGGCAGGTATGAAAGGTGAAAGTGGTGGTGAGACATGGCGGATGTGCATGATCTTAGTGATGTGTTGTGATGCCATGACTGCCTACTTGACATCTGCATGAGTGTTGTTATCTGAATGCCTTATATGTTTATCTGTATGATATGTTAGTGTTGATGACTGCTTGAGTGGACGGTTGGCCTAACTTAGGGTTAGGACCCACCTTACTGAGATGTGTATTTCACCCTGTTGGGGACCCCCTTTTTATAGATCCTAGGTCTTGAAGATGTGGCCTATCCGTTTTGGTGATCCTAAGGAGATGCCCATTTATTTTGATGAGTTTCCTGATGGGTAGGGGACTATCTATGTTAGAAAATATACAGTAGTGTGGGTAGACGAGGGTGATACTAGCTGAAGCCTCATAGGTATGAGGTTTGATTCCGAAAAGTTGGGGTTGTTTCTATGGGGCCGCTGAAGTTCATTGAGGTGCTCCAATGAGTCGTCCTTAGTTGGTGTCATCCCACTTGGGACTTAAAGCAGGTTCGAGGAATGGACCGGAGAGGACCCCGACCTTAGAGAACACGGAGGAGGAGGTCACAGTGGTCGAGGTGACTGTGGAGGATATGGTAGAGCCGTCTGCTGAGGAGACCATGGATGACACCATAGAGGTTCGCTCGGAGATCTTCTCAGAGTATGAGACTACGGAGGAGGCAGAGGAGACCCAGGACTCCAACAGCTCGTCTTAGGAGCTCCCAGCTTGCTAGTCGATCTTTTGATGGCGATCCTGACCCTATTTCTTGTTGGATGTTGATGATGGGTCCTTTTGTGTACTTACCTTGTCACCCCCTTTTTGTTAGCGGATTTAATTGCCATACGTCTGTATGAACTTTTGGATATTATGTATTGTAGTCTTCTCGCTATCCCATTCCCATTTTACTATTTGTACAGGGGAGTTATCGTATGGTCGCTTCTGCGTGCATTGTTTATAACACGTCTCTCGTCTTATGTGTGGATCTTGGGACCACAAGAGATATTTTGGTTTGCTAGTAGGGAGTCGTGTGTTTGTGCTCGAGGCGCGGGGCGTGATATCCTCATTTGATTTGGTATCAGAGCAAGGTCAGTTCGATCTAAAGTTGGATGAGGACTGAAATAATAAGAAGGATTAAGTTGGGACAAGGACGGGTAGCGAGACCTTAGGAGAATGGCTAGGATAAGGCATGGGGTGCATAGCATGTGACCTGGCACTTTTGATTGACATTTGGCCTCTGCAGGATTGTGGTAATGCATGGGGATTAAGTTCCCTATTTAGTGTTAAAAGTCATTTCTAGATTTTGGCTTGATAAGTGGATGAGTATGGCCTGTTTTAGTGAACCGTTGAAGTGAATGGAATTGAGGAATGGCCATGTACTGCTTGTTGAAATGTCTTTAGAAATTGTTGTGTGGAGGCTGTTATATTATGACTGTTTATGTTAATGAGTAGTTAGTAGCCTTGAATTTGGATGAATGAGTGAGTACTAACTCCTTGATGAACTTGCGGTGGATTGGGCTCAGTAAAAGAATATAAGGATGAACAACCCATCTAGGAGATCTAGAAGGCCCAGAGGCAGAGCCTTTAGCTCGAGGCTGCCTGTAGCAGAAGATACAAGGATGGATGGTGTGCTAAGGGCGCTAGAGAGGATTGCTGACCTCATTAACAGGCAGACCCAAGATCGGGATGCTGCTATAACCTAGGCGGTAGGAGCCGCCATAGCTACCGTCAACATCAACAACGACAACAATGGGAACCAGGATGAACAAGGCCAGGGCAATGAGACAGTGAATGCCCAGGAGGAAATCGTCGTGGCTAGATAGATGGGTCAGCTAGTGGAATAATTCATAAAGCTGAAGCCGACCCAGTTCGACGGGATTGGAGATCTCGAGCTAGCACCCAAGTGAATTGAGAAGTTGGAAAAAGCCTTTGGAGTGCTAAAGTGCACAGACGAAGAGAAGGTACTGTTGGTGGTGTACTAGTTAGAAGGGACTGCAAACGATTGGTGGGCTGCCACTAAGAACGGAGTTTTCCTCGAAGGAATGGCCATGATATGGGATGCCTTTAAGACGACGTTCAACGATAAGTACTTCTCGGAGACGGCCAGGGAAAGGAAACAGGTGAAATTCTTACAACTGCGTCAAAACCAGTTGACGGTGGACTAATATGAGGTCGAGTTCTTCAGACTATCAAGGTACGCACCTTGATCTGTAGAGGATCCCCAAGAGAAGGCATGGAGATTTCGGGACGGATTGAGGCCCGAGCTCCGCAGTCAGATGATTGCCCTAAATTTGAAGACTTATAAGGAAATATATGAGCGGAGACAGATGATAGAAAGAGACTTAAAGGAAAGGAATATCGCATCTGGATTGCGATTTACCCCATTCTGAGACAACTGCCAGATGGGCAAGAGACCGATGGCGAGCAATAGGCGTTTTGTACCTCCAGTAAGGAAAGACATTGTGAAGCCGCCGAATCCTATGAAATGAAGCTGTCATCTCTATGGCAGGAGGCATGGAAATGGGCCATGCCCGGTAAGGACTGGGGCTTGCTTTAAGTGTGGTCAGATGGGCTACTAGATGAGGACGTGCCCGAATCATGCTTCGACGAGTCGACCTCAAGGATAGAAATCATAGGCTGGATTGTCGACTGCCACTCCTCAGATAGAGTAGAATCGACCACCGGCTCAGGGAAGGGTATATGCAGTAGCTCGTAGAGAAGCGAAGGAAACGCCAGGCGTGGTCACATGTACGGTTTACTTGTGTGACCAAGCTGCATATGCATTGTTTGATTTTGATGCCACGTATTCATTTGTGTCTGCTCAATTTTGCTGATGTGGTGGGCATGAAGTTAAAACCGTTGAGTATAATTTTGCATGTTGCCACTCCGTTAAAGGATAACATACTGGTTTCATTGGGCTGTGCTGACTGTGAAATCGTAATTAGAGGGGGTAAGGAGAGTATTGATTTAGCTGTACTGCCCATGTATGATTTTGATGTGATCATAGAGATGGACTGGTTGGATAAATAGGGGGCAGCAGTGGATTGTGGTAGTAGAATAATCCGGTTTTATCCAGGAGGCCGTCCTAGTTTTGAATTCATGGGAAGTCAAGGAGGAATCTCGATTTCCTTAGTCTCATCTTTTGAAGTGACAAAGTTGATGTCTGAAGGGTGTCAGGCATACTTAGTTGCAATGATGGACACGATTGCCGAGGAACCAAAACTAGAGAGCATTTCAGTAGTGCGTGGGTTTCCTAACATTTTTCCTCAAGAGTTGCCAGGGTTGCCACCAGAGTGAGAGAAAGAATTTGTGATCGAGTTAGCTCCCGAAACGGAGCTGATCTCAAAGGCACCTTATAGGATGCCCCTGTCAGAATTGAAGGAGTTAAAGGTATAGATGCAAAAACTACTGGATAAAGAATTTATCCGACCGAGTGCCTCACCGTGAGGAGCGTCGGAATTGTTTGTAAGGAAGAAGGATGGGTCATTGCGTCTATGCATTAACTATAGGCAGTTAAACCTGGTAACAGTGAAGAATAAATACCCATTGCTGAGAATCGATGACCTATTCGATCAGTTGCAAGGAGCGGCGATATTCTCAAAGATTGACCTGAGGACTAGGTATCACCAATTGAGGATCAAGAAGGAAGACATATCTAAAACTACTTTTAGGACGAGGTATGGTCATTATGAGTTCACAGTGATGCCTTTTGGATTGACCAATGTTCCAGCCGCATTCATGGACTTGATTCATTGAGTATTTAAGGAATTCTTGGATAGGTTCATCATAGTCTTTATTGACGATATCCTGATTTACTCAAGAAGTGACGCAGAACACAAGGAGCACCTAAGGATTGTCTTGCAGACCTTGAGGGAATACTCGCTCTATGCGAAATTGAGTAAATGCGAGTTCTGGCTGAATATGGTAACTTTTCTTGGCCATGTGGTATCTGGAGAAGGAATCGCAGTGGATCCTGCGAAGATCGAAGCTGTAACGAATTGGCCTAGATCTACTACGGTCACTGAAGTCAGAAGTTTCTTGAGATTAGCAAGGTACTACAGACGTTTTGTAGAGAAGTTTTCCTCCATAGCCATCCCATTAATGTAGTTGACGAAGAAAGAAACAAGGTTTGAATGGACAGACAAATGTGAAAGGAGTTTTCAAGAACTCAAGCATCGGTTGACAACCGCACTAGTGTTGACGATTCCCTCAGGACCAAGGGGCTATGAGATTTATAGCGATGCTTCGTTGAAAGGACTGGGCTGCGTGTTAATGTAGTATAGAAGAGTAGTGGCCTACGCATCCTGACAGTTGAGACCACATGAGATGAACTACCCAACTCATGATCTGGAGTTAGCAGCGATCATATTTGCTCTGAAGGTCTGGAGACACTATCTGTATGACGAGAAGTTTCAGATTTATATTGACCACCAGAGCTTAAAGTATCTGTTTTCCCAGAAAGAGCTGAATATGAGGCAACGTCGGTTGATGGAACTGTTTAAGGATTATGATTGCGATATATTGTATCACCCTGAGAAGGCAAACAGAGTAGCAGACGCACTTAGCCGAAAGTCGAGCATTGCCTGTCTGCTGGTAAGAAGTTGGTCGATGATTGAGGACTTGAGAGATTCTGAGTTCAGACTAGAAGTCTGTCAGTTGTCCAATTTGATGGCTACATTGAGGGTAGAACCTGAGGTCCAGGAAAGAATAAAGACCTCACAGTCTACGGACCCGAAAATTCAGAAAATTCTAGAGATGGATGCGACAAAGACGAAGCCAGATTAGGTGTCAGAGGACGGAATCCTGAAGTTCCGAGGACGTTTATGTGTGCCAAAGGACGAATAGCTCAGGGAAAGGATTTTTTCAGAGGCTCACAGGAGCAATTATAGCATCCACCCTAGAAGTACAAAAATGTATCAGAACTTGCGACAGCACTGCTGGTGGAATGGGATGAAAGTGGATGTAGCGAAGTATGTGGCAAAGTGCTTGACATGTCAGTAAGTGAAAGCACAACATTGTAAGCCTGGAGGACTATTACAGTCACTAGAGATTCCGGAATGGAAGTGAGAGCATATAACTATGGATTTTGTGATGGGACTCCCGAGGAACCAGAGAGGTCACGACTCTATATGGGTAATTGTGGACAGATTGACAAAGTCTGCCCATTTCATCCCGGTGCGAAAGGATTTCGCAATGGATAGATACGCCGAGTTGTACATGAGGCATGTAATGAGGTTACATGGAGTACATGTGACAATTACCTCTACTAGAAATCCTAAGTTCACGGCGAACTTTTGGAAGAGTCTTCAAGAAGCCATGGGAACCCGACTATAGTTTAGCACGACGTACCATCCACAGACGGACGGATAGTCAGAGAGGATGATTTAGACGCTTGAGGACATGCTGCGAGCATGCGCCATAGATTTTAAAGGTGGATGGGAAGATCAGCTACATTTGGTGGAATTCGCATACAATAATAGCTACCAGCAGAGCATCTAGATGACACCATTTGAAGCACTTTATGGGAGGGCCTGCAGAATCCCGATTTGCTGGGATGAGGTTGGACAAAGGAGTATCACAGGCCCATAGTTAGTAGAGAAATTGGTGGAAGCAGTGAAAATAATTTGAGATAGACTGAAGACGGCACAGAGTCATCAGAAGATTTATGTGGATAAGCGGCGTAAGCCATTGGAGTTTCAAGTGGGCGATCATGTTTTCCTCAAAGTGTCGCCAATGAGGGGATTGTCGCGATTTGGAAAGAAGGGAAAACTAAGCCTAAGGTACGTGGGTCCATTTGAGATACTGGAGCGAATTGGGACCCTGGCCTACAGGCTTGCCTTGCCGCCTATTCTATCCCAAGTGCATAATGTCTTTCATGTGTCAATGCTGTGGAAATATGAACCAGACCTGACACATGTGCTGGACTACGAAGTCATAGAAGTGGACGACATGGTATCTTACGTGGAGAAGCCGATTAGGATCGAAGATCAGAAGGAGCAAATTCTCAGGAATAAGACGATTCCATTTGTCAAAGTTGTGTGGGAGCACCATGGAACCGAAGGCGCAACGTGGGAAAACGAAGAGACGATGAGGCGACAATACCCCTATTTGTATGAGTAATTAAGTTGATATAAATTTCGAGGATGAAATTTTTGTAAGGGGAAGAGTTGTGACATTCTAATTTCCAAGTCATTTTCAAATTCATTAATGAGGAGTATATCTAGCGATGTGTCTCAGTCATATCCCGCTCGAATCTAATCAATTTGAGTAGACTGACCAAAAAGGAAAGGCCAACGCGAGACAAAGTACGTAGACCTAGGGAACTCGAATAGGAAATGACGCTTTGACCATAAGGATTGTCGAGGGGACATTTAGAACCACAAAAGGGCGATCTAAGAATGATTAAGGAATGCATTGCTAGCGTTATACGATTGGAGCGCGGGTGATGTCGCTTAACCAATATATAATTTGCAAAATTTTTCTAAATCGGACAGTGACGATCGAGACCATAGGGACTAGTGATAGACCCTCACAATTATATGAAAATCAAAGTCACCACGAATTGACGAGCCCTAAATGTGATATGAATCGTAGGGTCGATACGCATGATGTCTGTAAAAGTCGCCCGTCAATTCGGGATAGGCTGGAACCCCGTCTGATAGAGAAAACAATCAAAAACGAGTCTTGAAAATTGAAAATGGAGAATCAAGAATTCAAGGTTTGGATTGGCCATCGCCTTATCGAAGAATATTGAAATGAGAAAAAGGACGTTCCAGACGTCGGGGGTAAAATTATCATTTTGCCCCTCAAGCTTTAACCTTGCTTATATAATTAGACGAGGGCATTTTGGTCTTTAATATACCCCCATGGCTGCCGAAAATGGAGAGAGATCTTGGCCATTAATGAAGCTTGATTGACACTTGGGACATGGTCACTAGATTAGCCAATGAGTGGTCATATCCATTTTTTCCCAACTACCATTCAACTCATTGATTCTTGAAGTTGAATATAGCTCTTTCTATCTCTTCTTGGCTAGTCATCCACCTCCATTTGACCGAGAGCACCATCATCTTCTTCCTCTTTTCCTACTGCTCGCCCGACCACTTCTGCCCCTACCGTTCGTTGCCGTCGATGACCACCTCCGGCTACCGCCTGGACTCCGGCCGACCACCCACTCCTAGCTTAACGTCTTGTTGACATCCTTAAAGTGGAAGCGAGTCGTTTGGCCTACTGAAGAGCTCCGGCCAGCTGATCTCCCACAAGTCGACGGAAACCGTCACAACCTGAGGTAGGCGACGTTTCTGACCTCTTAGGACCTCGAAAATTTGGATTTTTGTAGCCACATTTTGTGCAGATCTAGGGGATTCATAGAGTGATCTGTGGTAAAAAGTTGAGGTTAATTTGATGGAGTTTTGACCCCAAATGGGTCTTGTGTATGATGGATATAAATTACCGGTTGGAGGACTAAGGGAAATCGGCGACTTCCAAAGGGTTTTTGGCAATGACTCGGCCCCAAATCTTCGGTGAGCCTCCTAAACCCTTAGATATACATGTTAACAAGTAGGTTAGTGATTAAATGGTGGATTTTGGGTGGTTTAAAGGCTAGAAAATCTCGGTATACACAGAATTGAGAATAGCCCGGTTCGGTTCTGTGTGAACCGGTTCTGTATAGGCTATTATGGGTTGATTTTGAGTCTCAAATTCATCAATGAGACATGCTAGAATGTTGAGGATCATGTTATTAAGGTTGGTGGTTAATGAATGGGTTAATTGAACAAGAGAAATTGACGATTGGTTGGAATCTCATAAGTTACGCGACGGGTTTGGTCTTGGCCCACTTGGATCGAATTTAAGGAAGTGCTTGAGGAGAGAATTTATGACATTAAACTTGAGGTAAGGGAATCCTAAACCTACGATAGGAAGATTGGACTCGATTGGACGAGTCGGGTAAATTTTTGGGTGATTCTTGAAGGGTTTCAATGTGATTGTCCATTGTACATCATAGGAGGGTGTAAATGACTCAAATGTTTAATTATGTTTGTGCATTGAGTGATTTGTCACATTTGAGTGTTGAATTTGAATGTCTTGCATGCCATAAGTGTATGATTGGTGCATGAGGTTGCACATAGTCTTGTGTGTGTGAATTGATTCGAATTATGACATATTTGAGGCAAGATAAGACCCTGAGGCGCGGGGTTGGAATGGTAAGATACCCTGATGGGTATAAGACGTGAGGTTGAGATGGTCACGGTCCTGATGTGTTGAAACGCGAGACAGGGATGTGATGTGCCGACACTGGCCTGGAGTAACATTGAAACCTGATGCGTTTACGCGGGTTGTTAATGACTGTCTGATGCGTTTATGTGGATCAAGTCTGATGCGTTTTAAATGCGGGCATGAGAATGATGCGGGTGTGAAAGGTGGAAGTGGTGGTGAGACATGGTGAAATGTGCATGATCTTAGTGATGTATTGTGATGCCATGACTGCCTACCTGACATCTGCATGAGTGTTGTTATCTGAATGCCTTATGTGTTTATCTGCATGATATGTTAGTATTGATGACTGCCTGAGTGGACGGTCAGGCCTAACCTAGGGTTAGGACCCACCTTACTGAGATGTGTATCTCATCCTTTTGGGGACCACCTTTTTACAGATCTTAGGTCTTGAAGATGTGGCCTATCCGTTTTGGTGATCCCAAGGAGATGTCCGTTTATTTTGATGAGTTTCCTGATGGGCAAGGGACTATCTATGTTAGAAAATGTACAGTAGTGTGGGTAGACGAGGGTGGTGCTAGCTGGAAGCCTCATAGGTACGAGGCTTGGTTCCGAAAAGTTGGGGATGTTTCTACAGGACCGCTGAAGCCCATTGAGGTGCCCCAAGGAGTCGTCCCTAGTTGGTGTCATCCCACTCTGGACTTAGAGCAGGCTGAGGGGTCAGTTGCCGGTTCGAGGAATGGATCGGAGAGGACCCGACCTTGGAGAACACGGAGGAGGAGGTCACAGTGGTCAAGGCGATTGAGGAGGATCTGGTGGAGCAGTCTGCTGAGGAGACCATGGAGGACACCATAGAGGTTCGCTCGGAGACCTTCTCGGAGTATGAGCATACGGAGGAGGTAGAGGAGACCGAGGACTCCAGCAGCTCGTCTTAGGAGCTCCTAGCTTGCTAGTCGATCTTTTGATGGCGATCCTGACCCTGTCTCTTGTTAGATGTTGATGATGGGTCGTTTTGTGTACTTACTTCGTCACCCCCTTTTTGTTAGCGGATTTAATTGCCATGCGTCTGTATGAACTTTTGGATATTATGTATTGTAGTCTTCTCGCTATCCCAGTCCCATTTTACTATTTGTACGGGGGAGTTATTGTATGGTCGCTTCCGCGTGCTTTGTTTATAGCACGTCTCTCGTCTTATGTGTGGATCTTGGGACCACGAGAGATATTTTAGTTTGCTTGCAGGGAGTCGCGTACTCGTGCCCGGGGCTTGACAAAAGCTCTTAAGGGATTATTAGGACATTTTTGCCTAGTCTTATGTAGATATGCTTGGTCTAGACCGATCAATTGTTTAAGATTGTTTACCAACCGATCCCTCATTCAAGCCAACAGTGCAGGAATCATGAACGGCTAGGCAAGAGCTAGCAAAGAAAATCAAAGAAGAATTTATGAAGCTGCTTGATGTGGGATTCATTGAGGCTACCCAATATTCTAATTGGGTTGCTAATATCGCTCCTATACTGAAGAAAGACAAGTGGGTTTGAGTCTGCGTTGACTACCGTGACTTAAGCAAGGCTAATCCCAAAGACGATTTTCCGATCGACTTTAGAAGTTCAAGCTATGCCTCAATCCTTCTGGGTGCGTTTTCGGCGCTAGCTTAGGCAAATTGCTTGGGTTTATTATCAGTAACGAGGGTATCGAGATAGAACCATCTAAGGTGAGAACCATCTACAAACTCAAGCCACCGACAACAGTCAAAGAAGTTCGAAGCCTTATGGGTAGACTGAATTATATTGCCTAATTCATTTCACAGCTATCTGAGATAGCTAAGTTTTCTTCAAGTTGTTAAAGAAGAATGCGCTAGTGAAATGAGATGATAATTGCGATGAAGCCTTCGAGAAGTTGAAACAACATCTCATAAATCCACTAGTGCTCCCTTTAATTCTCTACCTCACAATCCATAGTGAGTCTCTGGGTCTATGCTAGCTCAGGTAAGACAAGATGATGGGAAAAGACGAGCCATTTATTATTTAAGCAAGAAGTTCACAGCCTCTAAAATGAACTACTCTGAAGCTGAGAAGATTTGTGCGGCTCTAGTTTAGTTGTTACACAGACTACGGCAATACACTTTGCATTACCAAATACTTTTGGTGACAAAATGTGATCCCATCAAGTACCTACTAAACCAACCTGCCTTGATTGGCAGGCTTGCCAAATGGCAAATCCTCATTTTTGAGTTTAATTTTCGATATTTGTCCCAAAATTCGGTAAAGGGCAAGCCATAGCTGACATCCTGACTGAAAATCTAAGGCAAGATGAAGACCCTTATCAGCCTGAAGATTGAGTCATGGCAGTGGAAGATTACTCCTGGATCATATATTTTGACGGACCTGTAAACTTATTTGGATTAGATACATGAGCGGTCTTGATATCTCCAGGCAGTCAGCATTATCCTGTAGCAGTAAAGTTAGTGTTTCCTTGTACTAACAATATCGCAGAATATGAAGCATGCATTCTTAGCCTACAAGCTGCGATCAAAATGTGTGTAGCTCGGCTTAAAGTGTTTGGAGACTCGGCGTTAATTATCCTCCAGACGGTTGGAAAATGGAAAACATGGGATGTTAAGTTGCTACCGTACCATGAGTATCTGAATGAGTTGGTGGAGGAGTTTGATGATATTTCGTTCGAGTATTTATCTAGAACTCACAATCAGTTCTCTGATGCATTGGCTACTCTATCTTCAATGTTGCAAGTCACTAATGGACTTGAGGTCGAGCCGTTAAAGATTGAGGTACTGAGGAAGCCAGCCTATTGTATTACTGTAACCGATGAACCTGATGGCAAGCCTTGGTACCATGACATCAAGACTTACATTCAAGAGCAAAAATTTCCTAAAAAGAGCATTGTATCTGATCAGAGGTACACAAGGAAGATGGATTCAAAGTTCTTCATTAGCGGCGAAAATTTATACAAAAGATCTTTCAACTTAGTTCTTTTAAGGTGCATTGACTCCACCGAAGTTATCTGTCTGATGATGGAAGTACATGAAGGAATCTGCGGTCCGTATATGAATGGCCACATACTCGCCAAGAAGATTGTGAGTTTAGGCTATTATTGGCTCACTCTGGAAACCGATTGCATTAAGCATGTTCGAAGCTATCATAAATGTCAAATTCATGGCAACAAGATCAATGTTCCTCCGAATGAGTTGCATCAATTATCTGGGCCATGGCCCTTCTTTATGTAGGTATCAATGTCATTGGTCCAATCAACCCCAAGGCATCTAATGGATATCATTTCATCCTAGTCGCCATTGATTATATTTCCAAATGGATCGAGGTGACGTCGTATCTGGCAATCATGGCACGGAATGTGGTGAAATTCATTAGTCGAGACATCATTGCTCGGTACGGTTCACCTGAAGTCATAATCACCGATAATGGCTCGAATTTGAACAACAAGCTAATTGATGACTTGTTCATAAAATTCAAGATCAAGCATTTGAACTCTTCCCCGTACCGTCCTTAGATGAGCGAAGCAGTTGAAGCAGCCAACAAAAACATCAAGAACATCTTGACCAAGACTGCTGAGAATTATCGTGACTGGCACAAGAGGTTGCCATTTACACTTATGGCTTATCGGACTTCGATCCGAACATCTGCCAGGGCAACCCCATATTCTCTTGTGCATGGAATGGAAGTAGTGTTACCAGTTGAAGTAGAAATCTCTTCCTTGTGTATAATATCCCAAGTCAAATTGACTGAAGCTGATTGGATTCAGCAAAGGATAGACCAATTGAACTTGATCAATGAAAAACAGCTTAGAGCTTTATGTCATGGCTAGTGCTATCAACAAAGGGTTGCTAAATCATTTAACAAGAAAGTCAGGCCTCGACATTTTCAAGTAGGGTACCTTGTCTTGCGAAAACTACTGCCTATTGTCCCACTTCCAAAAGGGAAATTTGTTCCGAACTATGGTGGTCCATATATGGTGAAGGTGCTCCATGAGGTGCTGTAATCCTCGCAGAGATGGATTGCCGTATTTTTACTAGTCCTGTCAATTCGGATTTTGTAAAGAAATACTATACTTGATTTGCCCTGACATGTTTTTGATTGAGTTGTAGTATTCATTTGAGGCTTACTCACGCATTATTTGTCTACTTTTTATTTGCATTATCAATTCCCATCGTGAGATAATTTCAATCAGGAAATCTCTCTAATCCAATTGAATGATTATTTTGAATGAGGAACATCAGGACGACGAAAGACAAGCCATGTCCATACATGTCCTATACCACAATCCCCAGTGAACAATGTGAGAATTTCCATACTTACAAGGTAAAGGGTTATCTCACAAAAAATATGATGGCCAAAATGATATGAGGCATTTATTTCCTCTAACCCAAACACTACATGTGATCCTTTGCTAAACCCCTTTAATTGGTGATTTTATTTCATACCCATGTCAGGAGCAACCCTACAATGGGGCAATTTTCATAAATTCAAGAATGAGCGGGATATTCTTGCTTACACTTGCATCAATCTTTGAGTGTATTTGTTACATGCGGATTCTTCGTTAGCTCAAGTGCCTTAGACATTACGAAGAGCATTTCGTTTCTACACCATATACACTCATCCTTTGCTAATCCAAGTTGAGCGGCAGATTCATTTCTCAAAACCTAATTGGTAATCATCCTGAAAAGATATTGTTCCGAATGATTTAACGGATGAGCAAAGTGTTTTGGGGCAAGCTGAAATTTGAAAATTTGTTAGATGAGACTCTTCCTTCCTTTTCAAAAGAGCAAAGCTCATCACGCAAAAAAAAAAAAAAAGGAAGGGGAAAACACCCATTTCCATCAAAAGAAAAGAAGGAAAAAGCTTTCTCAATAAAAATCTCCGAAAAGAAGGGAGGCCTCACCTGAATTCGTTCAAGATATATTCCCCAAAGAAAGATCATCTTTGAAGCGCAAAGTGATAGGGACAGATGATCATCAATTTACTCATCATACAACCCCTTCGCTGGAAATAGACCTTTCATTTTCAAGACTACCTTGAACATATATTACAATCCTCACCAAAAGTCTCTTCAGATTATGGCACTTGGGTTATTATTGGGTTTCAAATATTTATGAATGTTGCTTGAATAAGTGCGAGCAAGATCATCTTTATCTCATTTCTCAAGGCTCCTGACTTGTAAACCTGATGCGACAAGTGAAGATTTCATTTCATAGCCTAATGACTCGCGTGAGTCCCCTTTGTATAGCCTTTGACCGAGCCTGAATTACGGTCCTTATAAAAGACATCATGGATTGGTCTAGTCATACTAATTGATAAAATACCCAGACCCTTGTCATACGTGATGATGATAATCTTGAGAGATTCTCTTACCCGCATCAATGGTCGGGTCTCAAAAGCCTTTTTCATGAAAGTGAGTGAAAAATCCTTTCTAACTAAAGTTCCCCATTCAATTTGATCAGAATTGTCAAAAGAGTTAGACAGATTGTCTTATTGGCAAAATTCCCCAATGAAGCTTTATAATGCAGGTAAAAGCTCACAAAATTCCATAGCATATAATGTAGCGTTTACATTGATTTTATGAATATCATTATTTTCTAAGAGAATGGATAGGTATGATGTAGTCAGCCTAGCCATCACTCATTCATCGCTCAGAAATCTGGGTAAGTTTTCTGAACCCTTTTTCAAATTGGCAACTTTAAGGATTCCAGGTGTCATTTCTGACATCTCATGTTTGCTATGATCTCAGTCCAGGCAGCACACCCTTCGTATTAATCGATTCAGTTCGACAATACATCCTGCATAGTTGTGCTATTTTGGTATTGAATCATAATATTTGTGCTCTTAGGATTTGTTAACTTTACCGAATCACAATGATACGCTCTTGTGGTTTTGGTTCCTGATCAGATTGAAATGTATGCGCTCTTGCAGTTTTGATCTTTTGCCAATTCGTGATGTGTGCGCTCTCACGACTTTGGTCTATTACCTAATCATAATGTATGCACTCTTATGATTATGGTATCATCCTATCAAGACTCATGATGTATGCGCTCTCATGATCATGATTTTTTTGCCAGATCCACAATGTATGGGCTCTTGTGGTCTGGGTCCCTTTTGCCAAATTGTGATGTATGCGTTCTTACAATTGATCCTTTATCAAAATCCCAATATATGCGCTCTTGCAATCTTGATACGTTTTTTCGTCTCACAATGTATATACTCTTGTGATTTTGAAAACAAATATTTCAACCCTACACATATCTTGCGTTATCCCGCATTGAAGAGAAACCTTTGGTAACGGATAAGGCCCCCTCAAAACCTAAGATCCACATCTGATCTTGGTTTTTCTTCCGATTCACAATGTATGGGCCCTTGTGACTTTGGAATACATATCTTTCAAATTTACACAGATCTTGCGTCGTTTCGCGTCAGAAGGGAACTTCTGGCAACAGATGGGCCTAGTACCTTGGCATCCTGGCATCCACTGGAGGTCTAGAGGTTAAGAAACTCACCAGCTTATGAGGTGTTTGGTACTCTCGTATGTGACCCATGTGCGGATTTCTCTAATGTGGGAATACGAGAAGTTTTTGGCACATGTTATTTATAGCATTGCATTTCATGTATCATTTCCTTTTGCGTTAAAAAATTGTATTTAAACTCCCACCAAAAATTTCAACA
This sequence comes from Rhodomyrtus tomentosa, assembly GCA_028455895.1. Lineage (NCBI taxonomy): Eukaryota > Viridiplantae > Streptophyta > Magnoliopsida > Myrtales > Myrtaceae > Rhodomyrtus > Rhodomyrtus tomentosa. Next base: position 23,234,420 of record JAPCWY010000003.1, on the reverse strand, counting down.
TCGTCATTTGAATTTGCAAAATTTAAATTTCCATTTTAGTCTTTGAGGGAACCCTTTGCGAGTCTCCACTCAAAGTAAGGCAGCTGTTGACACCTAAATTTTGATTTTTAGAAAATTCATTTATTTGATAAAAATGAGAGTTAACCATAATTCTCACAAAAAAATAAATTCTCATGCATTTTATATTTATTTTTTCTGTTATGGATCGACAGTCAGTCGAAGATGAATCAATTGAGCTTAATTCAGCAAGCGGCTAAACCAAAATCAATTTCAAATTTTCGATCACAAAAAGGGATGGGCGAATTTACATAGGTCTTGGCTCAATTCGAGTTCAATTCAGTCCATTTTAATTTTCTTAAGAGTAAGGCTTTCGATTAATTACTTATATAATTAGTTAAAGCCCTCTTAGGCCCTAAATTCTCACGAGTAAGCCCATGAAGTGGGAAATTTCGACCAATGTCCTATGTCCCCTATAGTGGTCGAAAATTCCATGAACAATGAAGCCTAGGATATTCAGAAAATTCCAATCATATAGTGGAGATCTCATTTGAAATATTTAAAGTTAACGACTGGGATTAAATATTGGGGCTTGCCCTAATATTCACTATTGTTGACAACTAATTTTCGATAAGTCATTTTCAGTTTATTTTTGAAAAATTCATAAAAAAAATTCATGAAAGTTGAAAAATTATAAAATCAACTTTGGTAGCCTTGGCCAAGCCTAAGAAACCATTTTTGAACAAAAAATAATTTTCTTTATTTTTCACATTTTTAATATTTTCAAAAAATAGGAAAATAGATGAAAATTCAAAAAAATAGCATTTGAGGTCACAAAAATATGAAAAAATAGTAAATATTTTTATTTTAATTCCCTCACATTTTTGACCTCGTAAAAGTCCAAATTCAAGTTCAATTTTATGTGTTCATTTGTTACACGTATGATTGAATTAGTAAAAAAAGTCAATTGAGTCTTTTAATTTGTAATTTAGGCATTTTCACGGTCTTAACATTCAATCAATTGTCCTTCATTGCAATTTAGTTCAATTATCTGCACAAATTGTTCAATTGTATGAATTAGACAAAATTACATACTTAATTGCATTATTAGTTCTTCAATTTGGATATAATTGAAATTACTTTTAATTCAATGGTTACCTTTGCCAATTGAAGCCACTATCCAATATATTTCACCATTTAGAATCGATTGGCATAGGTGGTTTGGTCCAATTTGACAGTTTTAGTCTTCAATTGCGCAATTTCCCGATTTGCAATTAAATGAAAATTTAGGGGTTTCATAGAAATTGATGTAAACTTTTGAAAAAAATCACATTTCTGACAATTTTAATGTCCTAAGTTCGATTCTGATGTTTAATTTGTAAAAATTCCACGCGGATTAGGGTTAATTTCGAAAAAACAAGCTAGAACCGGTTCTGACCGGTCAGACCGCCCAAACCGGTTTGCTACAGTGTCATCGTCTTCCTCAAGAACTCGCACAGGTGAACAGTTAGACGCCGAGTTTTGAAGGTCAAATTGAAGGTTCAATCGATCATAATCGACAGATATATGGTAGGGGTTTAATCCTCTATGCCATTACCTGTTGATCGACATCGGAATCGTGACCAATCGTTGCCGGAGGAAGGCGAAATCGACCATGTCTCAGTCGCCGTCAACCTTCATGGAATGGACAAATTGGACGTTCATTCGCGCACGCCAGAGAACCATTTTGATTTGACAGAGTTGCCCATCATCTCCGGCGCCGTTTGGACCAAATGGCACGCACAGTCACTTGCCATTTAGAGTCAGTTGGAGTTCCCTTATTCGGTGCCAAAATTCGAAGAGCTATATAAGCTTCTAGAAGCTTTCTATTATGGAGGATTGGTTAATTCTGTTCTGTGACATTCTGATTTTTCCTGTCATTTCCAGACTCGTTAATGAGAATATATATAACGATGTATTTCAGTCGTATCTCGCTCGGATTTGATCAATCTCGAGTTGACTGACCAAAGGAGAAAAGCTAACGTGAGACAAGGTATGTGGACATAGGGAACTCAAATATGAAATGACACTTTGACCATAAGGATTGCCGATGGGACATTTACAGCCATAAAAGGCTGATCTAAGAATGATTAAGGAATGCATTGCTAGCGTTATACGATTGGAGCATGGGTGAGGCCGCTTAATCAATGTATAATTTGTAAATTTTTTTTAAATCGAACAGTGACAATCGAGACTGTCGGAACTAGTAATATACCCTCGCAATTGCATGACAACCAAAGTTGCCATGAATTGACGAGCCCTAAGTGTGATATAACTTAAAGAGTCGATACGCGTAACGTTTGCAAAAATCGCCCGTCAGTTCGGGATAGACTGGAATCACATTGGAAAGAGGCCTAACCACCTGGGCACTAGGTCCAATGTGAGTAGGGTCATTTAGCCATGCTTCATAATTTGGTTCAGAAACGAGTATCGAAATTAGAAAATGGAGAATCAAGAATTCCAACATTATAATTAGATTGGACGTCGTCTTATCGAAGAAAATTGAAATCAAAACAACGATGTTCCGGACGTCGAGGGTAAAATTACCATTTTGCCCCTCAAACCTTAACCTTGCCTTAATAATTGGATGATGGAATTTTGGTCATTGATACCCCACTATAGCTACTGAAAATTTGAGAAATTGATAGCCATTGGATGAAATATTGATCGACATGAGGACAAGTGTCAATGGATTAGGCATTGACATTGATGGAATCACTTTTAACCTACCATTCAACCTTGGTTGACTCTCAAAATTGTGTATATACCTCTCTCTCACCTCATCAGCTGAGCATCACCATCATTCTGCCATTTTCTTCTTCTTCTTCCTTCTTCTTCATTCGGCCGAGAGAGCTCCTGCCCGACCAACCATTGCCCGCCTGTTCGTCACCGTCGACCACTACTTCTAGTGACTTCCAATCGCCGAGCCGACCATCAGCTCCTTCCTCATCCTCTTGTTGACAACCTTCAAGTGGAATCAAGTCATTTGACCCACCGAGGAGCTTCGGCCAGCCAGTCTCCCGGAAGTCGATGGAAACCGTCGCAGCTAGAGGTAAGCTGCTGTTTAGACTCCATAGGACCCGAATCCTTTGAATCTTTTGGCCAAATCTTGTGGAAATCTAGAGGACATGTAGAATAAAATGTGGTAAAAGGTATGGATGAATTTGATGGATTTTTGACCCCAAATGGGTCTTGTGTTTGAAGGACAAAAACTGACCTGTTGAAGACTTGGAGGAACCAGCGTCGTTCGAGGACTTTCTGGCATCGCCTTGACTCTAAATTTTCGGTGAGGCTTCCTAACTCCTAGAACTACATGTTAGAAAGTAGACTAGTAGATAAATTGAGGATTTAAGTTAGTTTAAGGGCTGATTGGTTGAGATATACAGAGAACCGAAAATGCCATGTTTTGGTTCTGTACATACCGAATCTGTGGGGGACTGTTGGCAATGGAATTGAGTCCCAAATTCATTTTTGAGACGTATTAGGATGTTGACGAATATGTCATTGGGGGTTATGCTTCATGGATTAGTAAACTGAGCAAGAAAAATTGATCAATTGGATGGAATTCCATTAGGCATATGGCTGCCCTGTTTTGAAACCCTTGAAGCCGAACTATTGAAGTGCTTGGAGGAAGAATTTTGTTCAATGCTAAACCTTGGTTAGGAGGATTGGACTCAATTGGGTGAATTGAATATGAATTAGATTGGTTCTTAGAAGCGTATGGTGTGATTGTCCATTGTGCATCCTTGAGAGATATAGATGGCTTGAATGCTTGACAATGCTTGTGCCATGAATTGATTATCACGTTTGAGTGTTGAATTTAATTGTCTCGCATGCCATAAATGTGTTGCTCGTCGCATGAGTTTACACTTGATCATGAGTTCTGAATTGAAATGAGCATTTAGCGCGTCGGAGAAAGTTGTGACACCCTGAGGCGTTGAGATGCGAGGTTGAGTGGATGGATACCCTAAGGTGCTGAGGCGTGCGGTTTGTGTTGAATGGTACCCTGAGGCGTACGAGACACGGGATTGAAATGGCCAATGTTCTGATGCGTTGAGACGCGAGATGGAATTTGAGATGTGTCAACACGGGCCTGGAATGAAATTGAAAACCTGATGCGTTTACGCGGGTTTGTCAATGAGATGGTCTGAGGTGTATTTACGCAGACCGAGCTTGAGGCGTTCTAAACGCGGGCATGAATAAAACGGAGGCATGGAAGGGTGGAAAGTGTGATCTGGCTTGGCAATATGTGCTTGATTTCAATGACGTGATATGATGCCATGATTGCATGCTTGACACTCGTTTGTACCCGTATGTTGTTCAATGATTACTGAATGCCTCTTGTGGTTGTTTGTGCATTTTGTTCTTGATTGTATTCACCTGAGTGTATGGTCAGCCTAACTTAGGGTTAAGACCTGTCTTCTTGAGATGTAAATCTCACCTCGTTGTGGGACCCCATTTTTCAGATCCTAGGTCGTGAGAAATATGGCCAATCAGATTTGGTGACCCGAAAGGAATGTCCGCTTATTTTGATGAGTTTCTCGACGGACAGGGAACCGTATACATTAGGAAGTGTACTGTGGTCTGGGTTGACGAGGGTGCAAAGAGTTGGAAGCCTCATAGGTTCGAGGCTTGGTTTAGGAAAGTAGGGAAAGTGATTACGGGATCACTGAAGCCCACTGAGGTACTTCGTGGGGTAATCCCTAGATGGTGTCATCCCGCTCGGGATTCTATGGAGGTTGAGGGGTTAGCAGCCGGCTCGAGAAACATTCCTAAGAGGACCCCGACCCTAGAGGACACCGACGAGGTTATAGAGGTCGAAGCCTCTGAGGACGACTCGGTGGAGCAATCAGCAGACACGACGATGGAGGACACAATAGAGGTATGCTCGAAGACCTTCTCGGAGTATGAGCCTACCGAGGACGCTGAGGAGACTGACGACTCTAGCAACTTGACTTAGGGATTTTCGTTTTCTAGGCTGTTATTTTGATGATGAACTTGCTGCCCTGTTTCTTTTAGAGATGTTGATGATCGTATTTTGTATTAGTCCTTTTACACCTACCGACCAGCAGGTTTAGTCTTCCAGTGCCTTTGTATGAACAGTTGGGAGATTATGTTTATTTATTAGCGTTCTCGCTACCTTGGTTCTCTTTATTATTGTACGGAGGAGTTTGTATATTATCGCTTCCGCATGTTATCGATATTATGCATCTCTCGATATGTGCATCCTAGGACGATCGAGAGAGTTTGTGCTTGCAGGGAGTTGCACGCTTGTGCTCGGGGCGTGGGACATGACATCCCCGCCTTGCTTGGTATTAGAGCAAGGTTAGCTCGATCCAAATTGATCGAGGATTGGAGTGATAAGGAAGATTAAGTCGAGACAAGACGGGAAGCGATACCTTAGGAAACATGTTAGAATAAGGCATGAAGTGCATGGCATATGACCTGGCGCTTGTGATTGGCATTGGTCTTGACAAGATTTTGGTGATTTATGGGGATTAATTTCTATGCTTAGTGCTGAAATTCGTATTTGGATTTTGGTCTGCTGAGTAGATGAACATGGCTAGTTTTGGCGAATCGTGTAAGTGGACAAAATGGGGTAATGATCATGGACTGTTTAGTGAAGTGCCTTTGGAATTAGTTGTGTGGTAGGTCGTTATGTTATGACTACTTCTATTAGGGCATAGTTTGGTAGCTCTAGACTTGGTTGGATGAATGAGTTACTAACTCCTTGATGAAATTGTGGTGGTCCAGGCTTAGTGGAATTATACAAGAATGAGTAATCCGCCTTGAAGACTTGGAAGACCCAAGAACGGAGCCTCTAGTTCGATGTGACATTCCGAATTCCAACCCTTTTCAAGGCTATTGACATGGAATGAGGTTTCGAAATTGGATATCGGATAATGAAGAATTCAAAGATTTGAAAGGAATCGGACGTTGCCTCATCGAGGGTGAATTATATTGGAAATGTGAAATTTCGATCGGAGAGTGGAGGATTACCATTTTACCCCTTGAGGATTAACCTTCCTTTAAGATTGGAAGTAAGAGCATTTTAGTCATATAGGAATTCCCATGGTTGCCAAAAATTTAAGGTAAATTTTTCATTGGAGACAATATTTTTATTAACCATGGGACAAGTGTCATTACTTGAAGAGTTAGCATTAATTGGATTTCTTTTTACCTATCATTCTACTCTTTGACCAAGAGGGGATTAAGGAAGGTCTTCTCTCTCTCTTTCTCTTCTTTTTTGCACCAGCCATCTCCTCCCTCACTCTCTCTTCTGTTTTCTTTCCCTCTTGGTCGAGAGACCATGCCGACCAACTCGCTGCCCTGTCTGACGTTCCTACTATTTCGGTCATAACCTTTTCGTCCGACATGGGATTGAGGCACTGCCATTAGAAAGCTTATGGTCTTGTGGTTCTAAGGACATACTATAAGCTCAATTTGGCCTTGTAGTTTTTCCCATAGACCTGTTTGAAGGGGCAAAGGTCAAGCTGGTCAGTTTGAAATCCGGTTTAAGGTAGAGCAACATTTTACCGACTTTAAGAGCTCTTTTAACCCCCAAGTTTCGGTGAGACACTCTTAACATCTAGATTGAGAGTTTAACAAGTTGATATTGGAGATTGATTGGAGTTAGAATGTATTTTGATGGATGAAGTTGTGAATATTTAAGGGACGAATCTGACCCCTGTTGCCGGTGTCGAAACCGAACCACTTGGAGGCTCTTGGAGGTGTCGCCTTACTCCAAAATTCATGGTAAAGCCTCTAGAGATGTAGTTTAATGTATTGGTAAGGAGGTTATGTGATAAATTCAAGTTTATAGAAGGTTTATTGGTTGTTTGGTGTGATTGATCAAAGATCGATTCTGTCCTGCACTGGATTCAGTTGAACCAAGCCAAATAAGGGCTTGTCGAAATGTTGCATTGCCTTAAAATCCTCGGTAAGGCTTCATAGGATGTTGTGTAATGTGTTGGTGAACTGTTTGTACGATGGAATTAGATTTGGAAGAGATTTTAATGGCTGAATTATGGTTAACACTAGGGTCGTGCGTGTATCCTATTTTAACCGAGTAGAGGTCGGAGCTTGTGGCTTTTTTTGGCGTGAATTGTTAACTCAATTGGATTGGTAAGTTGACCCTAACCCTACATTAGGATGTTAGGTTACTAAGGGACAAATTGAGTTTGAATCATGGAGTTTTATGAGCTGTTTTGGCATGGATTGCTTGGAACCAAAACCGATCGGTTTTGTTGATGATGTTGATGGCTTGTGTTCATTTGAAGACCATATTATCATGCCTAAAAAGTATTGAATTAAGGGTGTGATTGCTTAAACATGTGGCACCGAGTGTGAATTGTGACATGTGTTGATAAATTTCGATTCAATTGCGTGCTCGAAGAGTGATTGTGTGATCGTTAGTCATGTTGTATATGAAGAAGCATGAGATTTTCATGATGGCTGAATAAGTGATTGAACTTATGAGCCAGATGTACTTTAATTGGTATGTCGAGATGGGCTGAGCCATATGCCTCGATTGGCAATGAATTGCTTGAATTTTGTCGATTTTACTTGGGTGAAATGGTGCCATAATCATGGTGGCTGTGATTGACCTTAAATTTACTTGGCCAATGATTGGTTTAAATGAGAGCACATGTGTAGTTGATTGGAAATTAGGCAAAGAGGATTATCCTATGCCAATATGACCATGTTGAAATCGATTACTCTGTCTTGGTCGTGAATTGTTAAATCGCTTGTCTTGATTTGGCATTAAATGATTGTTACGAGATGAATGCATGTGATGTCTTGATGCGTTAAACGCGGGGATTGAATAAATCCTGAGGCGTTATTACGTGAGATTCGACCTGAGATGTATTGACGTAGGTCTATGAAAGGCAAGTTGTGCCCTCAGGCGTATGGACGTGGGCTTGGGATTATCCTGATGCGTGTTGCGCGAGATATTGTACTTGACCAAGTAAGGATGACTAACCTAATGCGTTATTACGCGGGTAATATCCTAGCCTGATGCGCTATGACGCGCGCGATTGAGAAACACGACCTGAGGCGTTTTGACGCGGGTCCTGGCAATAAGTATGTGTTGGCCTGAGGCGTTTTGACGCGGGTCTTGCCAAGCATGTTATAGTAGCCTGATGCATGTTACGCGGGCAATTGAGAAGCACGCCCTGATGCGTTATAACGTGAGTTCTACCTAGTACCTTATGATAGCCTGATGCATTATGAGCGGGCTTGGATGTCGTATGGTTGATAGAATACCTTATGGAACAAATGATTGATTGAATGGTCTGAAGCATTATTATGCGGGCCTTGCTATTTATAAATTGAGATATATGATGAGAAGTTCCTCATGACTTAAAAATGGCCTCGATCACATGTTTTTGGTTGAGAACCTTGCCATAGTACGAGGCTTAACTTTACTTGCGAAATTTTACGACTGAATCGAGTCGGTTTTGAATTGGTGGAATGCCATATTTTGATGGAGTTATTTTGTTTATCATGTCAATACTTTTATTCAAGAATATTTGTTTTCAAAAGTGTCTGGAGGTACTGACAACCAAGTTTAGGGTTAGGTTTAGCTTACTGAGATTTATATCTCACCCCGTCATGAGATTAACATTTTCAGGTCCCAGACAATGGAAATTCAAGTTGACCTGGATTGGTTTTTAGAGAAGTCATTGGAGAAAATGAAGATTTACCTTTTGTGATCTTCGGAATTGTATTTACTTGTGTGGAATTAGAATTTAACCATTGATACTTGGATGTTGTAACTTTTGATTCTGAATTGACGTAAATGAAAAGTGTACCCCTTAGGTCCTAGGTCATCTTGTGTTGTTTTATGTATGGAGCTATCTCTCGCTTCCGCATTAGCATATCATTTTATGTCTGGATTTGTAAGTCGTGGGCCGAAGGATCTTGGGAGACTATTCTAAGAGGAATGGCTTAGAGGGATGTTCGCATGCCCGCCGGTTCGGGGTGTAACATTCGAGGCCACCCGTGGTAGAAGACCCGAGAATGGACGGAGTACTGAGGGCGCTCGAAAGGATTGGCGACCTCATCGACAGGTAGACCCAAGATAGGGATGCTGCCATAGCTCAAGCGGTGAGAGCCGCAATAGTTGTCGTCAACACCAATAATGGCAATAATGGGGGTAATGGAAACAACGACGATCAAGGCCAGGGCAATGAGGCAGTGAATGCCCAGGAAGAAATTGTTGTGGCCAAGCAGATGAGCCAACTGGTTGAGCAATTTATCAAGCTGAAGCCAATCCAGTTTGATGGGACTGGAGACCCTAAACTAGCACCGAGATGGATCGAGAAATTGGAGAAGGGCTTTGGAGTCTTGAGATGCACGGACGAAGAAAAGGTATTATTGGCGGTGTACCAGCTAGAAGGGACCACAAATGATTGGTGGGCTGCCACCAAGAATGTAGTCTTTCCAGAAGGAACGGCCTTGACCTGGAATGCTTTTACTACGACGTTCAATAACAAGTACTTCTTGGAGACAGCCTAGGAAAGGAAGCAAGTAGAATTCTTGCAACTACGTTAGAATCATTTGACCATAGACCAATATGAAGCTGAGTTCTCCAGATTGTTGAGGTATGCACCCCGATTGGTAGAGGATCCCCTGGAGAAGGCGCGGAGATTTTGGGATGGATTGAAACCAGAGCTTTACAGTCAGATGATAGCTCTGAACTTGAGGACCTACAATGAAATCTATGAACGGGGACAAATGTTTGAGAGAGACCTGAAGGAGAGGAATGCCGCATCTCGATCGAGGTTTAACTCGTTTCGAGACAATCGCCAAATTGGCAAGAGACCGGTGGCTGGCAACAGACGTTTCGTCCCTCCGATAAGAAAGAATATTGTAAAGCCGCCAAACCCAATGAACTGGAGTTGCCACCTCTGTGGTAGAAGGCATGGTAACGAACCTTGCCCGGCAATGACTGGAGCGTGCTTCAAGTGTGGTCAGATGGGCCATCAGATGAGGACTTGCCCGAACTAAGCCCTAGCGAATAGACCTCAAGGGCAACGACCATAGGCTGAACCATCAACTACCACTTCCCAAATTGATCAAAATCGACCCCCAGCTCAGGGAAGAGTTTATGCCGAGGTACACAAGGAAGCAGAAGAAACGCCAGGCGTAGTCATCGGTACGGTTTATTTGTGTGACCAAGCTACGTATGCTTTGTTTGATCTTGGTGCATTACACTCGTTTGTATCTTCTCGGTTTGCTGATTTGGTTGATATGGAATTGAAACAGTTAAATGTGATTCTACATGTTGCCACCCCATTGAAAGATAATGTGCTGGTGTCATTGGGCTATGTTGATTGTAAAATCGTAATTGGCGGTAGTAAAGAGAGTATTAACTTGGCCATGTTGCCCATGTATGACTTTGATGTGATCATAGGAATGGATTGGTTGGGTAAGCAAAGGGCGGTAGTTGATTGCGGTAGTAGGATAATTTGTTTTTATCCGAAAAGTCGCCCTAATTTTGAATTTGTGGGAAGTCGAGGAGGAACCTCGATTCCTTTAGTCTCATCGCTTGAAGCGACAAAACTGATAACTGAAGGATGTCAGGCGTCCCTAGTCGCAGTTTTGGACACGATTGCCGAGGAGCCTAAACTAGAAAGTATTTTGGTAGTGTGTGAATTTCCTGACATTTTCCTCCAAGAGTTACCAAGGTTGCCTCCAAAGCGAGAAATCGAATTTGTGATTGAGTTAGCTCCCGGGACGGAGCCGATCTCGAAGGCAACCTATAGAATGTCCTTATCAAAATTGAAAGAGTTAAAGGTGCAAATGCAAGAATTACTGATAAAGGATTTATTCGACCAAGTGCTTCACAATGGGGAGCGCCGGTGTTGTTTGTAAGGAAAAAAGATGGGTCCTTGCGTTTATGCATCGACTACAGGTAGTTGAACCAATTGACTGTAAAGAATAAGTACCCACTGTCGAGGATTGATGACTTATTTGATCAGTTACAAAGAGTTGCAATATTCTCTAAGATTGTCCTGAGGATCAGGTATCATCAGTTGAGAATTAAGAAGAAAGACATATTTAAAACTGCTTTTAGGATAAGGTATGGTCACTACGAATTCACCGTGATGCCTTTGGACTGACCAATGCTCTAGCCGCATTTATGGACTTAATGCATTGGGTGTTCAAGGAATTCTTGGATAGATTGTTATAGTCTTTATTGACGATATCCTGATTTACTCGAAGAGTAACGAAGAACACGAAGAGCATATGAGGATTGTTTTGCAGACTTTGAGAGAGCACACGTTTTATGCTAAGTTTAGCAAATGCAAGTTCTGGCTGAATAAAGTGATATATCTTAGCCATGTGGTATCAGGAGAAGGAATTGCGGTGGATCATGCGAAGGTCGAAGCCGTGATGAACTAGCCTAGGCCTACTACTGTCACGGAAGTCCGAAGTTTCTTAGGATTTGCAGGATATTACAGACGTTTCGTGGAGAAGTTTTCATCGATAGCCATTCCACTAACGAGATTAACTAAGAAAGAAACGAAGTTTGAATGGATGGATAAGTGTGAAAGGAGTTTCCAAGAACTCAAGCATCGGTTAATGACCGTACCGGTATTGACGATTCCATCAGGACCTGGAGGCTATGAGATATATAGCGATGCTTCGCTAAAGGGACTAGGCTGTGTGCTAATGCAACATGGAAGAGTGGTTGCCTACGTATCCCGACAACTGAGGTCGCGTGAGATGAATTACCCGACCCATGATTTGGAATTGGCAACGATCATCTTTGCTCTGAAGATCTGGAGGCATGATTTGTGTGGTGAGAAGTTTAAAATTTATATAAACCACCAGAGCTTGAAGTATCTATTTTTTCAGAAAGAGCTGAACATGAGGCAGCGTCGATGGATGGAGCTGCTTAAGAACTATGATTACGACATATTCACCATCCTAGGAAAGTGAATAGAGTCGCGGATGCGCTCAGTCGGAAGTCGAGTATCGCCTGTCTACTAGTAAAAGGGTGGTCGTTATTTGAAAATCTGAGGGATTCTGAATTCAGATTGGAAGTCTGTCAGTTATCTAGTTTGATGGCCACATTGAGAATAGAACCTGAGGTCTAGGAAAGGATAAAAACCTTGCAGTCGACAGACTCGGAAATTCAAAAAATCCTGGAAATGGATGCTACGAATAGGAAACCAGAGTTCCAAGTGTTAGAAGACGGAATTTTAAAATTTCGAGGACGTCTATGCGTACCAAAAGATGAAGAGCTTAGGGAAATGATTTTATCAGAGGCTCACAGAAGTAATTATAATATCCACCCAGGTAGCACGAAAATGTATTAGAACTTGCATCAACATTATTGGTGGAATGGGATGAAAGTGGATGTGGCGAAGTATGTAGCAAAGTGCTTGACATGCCAGCAGGTGAAGGCACAACACTGTAAGCCTGGCGGATTGCTACAGCCATTAGAGATTCCTGAATGAAAATGGGAGCACATAACGATAGATTTTGTGATGGGACTACTAAGGAGCCAGAGAGGTCACGATTCTATTTGGGTAGTCGTAGACAGGTTGACCAAGTCTGCACACTTCATTCCCGTGCGAAAGGACTTTGCAATGGATAAATATGTCGAATTGTACATGCAACAGATAGTGAGACTACATGGGGTACCCGTGACGATTACATCGAACAAAGATCCCAAATTCACGGCGAATTTCTGGAAGAGTCTTCAAGATGTCATGGAAACTCGTTTACAATTTAGTACGGCATACCATCCACACACGAACGGACAGTCGGAAAGGACAATTTAGACGCTCGAGGATATGTTACGAGCGTGTGTGATAGACTTTAAAGGTGGATGGGAGGATCAGCTACATTTAGTAGAGTTCGCGTATAACAACAGCTATCAGCAGAGTATCCAAATGACACCTTTTGAGACATTTTATGGAAGGGCTTGCAGGATGCCGATTTGTTGGGACGAAGTTGGAGAAAGAAGTATTACCGGCCCAGAGTTGGTAGAGCAGTCAGTAGAGGCGGTGAAAATAATTCGACATAGACTGAAGACGGCACAGAGTCATTAGAAGAGTTATGCAGATAAACGACGTAGGCCTTTGGAGTTTCAAGTAGGCGATCATGTTTTCCTTAAGGTGTCGCCAATGAGAGGATTATCTCGATTTGGAAAGAAAGGAAAACTGAGTCCAAGGTACGTAGGACCTTTTGAGATTTTAGAACGGATTGGGACCTTAGCCTATAGGCTTGCCTTGCCGCCTAACTTGTCCCAAGTGCACAACATCTTCCATGTATCAATGCTACGGAAGTACGAACTAGACCCGACGCATGTACTGGATTACGAAGTTATAGAAGTGGATGATAGAGTATCCTATGTAGAGAAGCCAATCAGGATCGAAGATTGAAAGGAGTAGAATCTAAGGAATAAGATGATTCCATTGGTTAAAGTTGTTTGGGACTACCATGGCACTGAGGGCGCTACGTGGGAAAACGAGGAAACGATGAGGCGTCAATACCCCCATTTGTTTGAGTAACTGGATTTGTGTAAATTTCGAGGACAAAAATTTTTTAAGGGGGAAGAGTTGTGACATTCTGATTTTTCCTGTCATTTCGAGACTCATTAATGAGAATGTATCTAATGATGTATTTCAATCGTATCTTGCCCGGATCTGATCAATCTTGAGTTAATTGACCAAAGGGGAAAGGCTAACGCGAGACAAGGTACGTGGACCTAGGGAACTCAAATAGGAAATGACACTTTGACCATAAGGATTGCTGAGGGGACATTTAGAGCCATAAAAGGCCGATCTAAGAACGATTAAGGAATGCATCGCTAGCGTTATACGATTGAAGCGCGGGTGATGTCGCTTAACCAATGTATAATTTGTAAATTTTTTCTAAATCGAACCGTGACGATCGAGACTGTCGAAACTAGTAATGGACCCTCACAATTGCATGACAACCAAAGTCGCCATGAATTGATGAGCCCTAAGTGTGATATAAATACAGAGTCAATAAGCGTAACGATTGCAAAAGCCGTCAGTCAGTTCGAGATAGGCTTGAATCACATTGGATAGAGGATTAATTCAGAAACGAGTCTCGAAATTAGAAAATGGAGAATCAAGAATTTCAATATTGTAATTGGATTGGACGTCGCCTTACAGAAGAAAATTGAAATCAGAAAAACGACGTACCGAATGTCGAGGGTAAAATTACCATTTTGCCCGTCAAGACTTAACCTTGCCTTAATAATTGGATGATGGCATTTTGGTCATTGATACCCCACTATAGTTGCCGAAAATTTGAGAAATTGACAGCCATTGGATAAAATATTGATTGATATGAGGACAAGTGTCAAAGGATTAGGCATTGACATTGATGGAAGCACTTTAAACCTACCGTTCAACCTTGGTTGACTCTCAAAATTGTGTATATACCTCTCTCTCACCTCATCAGCCGAGCATCACCATCATTCTACCATTTTCTTCTTCTTCTTCCTTCTTCTTCATTCGGCCGAGAGAGCTCCTGCCCGACCAGCCACTGCCTGCCTATTTGCCGTCGTCGACCACCACTTCCGGTGACTTCCAGCTGTCGAACCTACATCAGCTCCTTCCTCATCCTCTTTCTGACAACCTCCAAGTAAAATCAAGTCATTTGACCCACCGAGGAGCTCCGGCCAGCCATTCTCCCGGAAGTCGACGGAAACCGTCGCAGTTGGAGGTAAGCTGTTGTATAGACTCCGTAGGACCCGAATCCTTTGAATCTTTCGGCCAAATCTTGTGGACATATAGAGGACATGTAGAATGAATTGTGGTAAAAAGTTTGGATGAATTTGATGGATTTTTGACCCCAAATGGATCTTGTGTTTGAAGGAAAAAAACTGACCGGTTGAAGACTTGGAGAAACCCGCTCCGTTCGAGAACTTTCCGGCGTCACCTTGACTTCAAATTTTCGATGATGCTTCCCAAGTCCTAGAACTACATGTTAGCAAGTAGATTAGGGGATAAATTGAGAATTTAAGTTAGTTTAAGGGCTGATTGGTTGAGATATGCACAAAACCGAAAATGTCCTGTTTCGGTTCTATGCATACCGAATCTGTGGGGGACTGTTGGCGATGGAATTGAGTTCCAAATTCATTATTGAGATGTATTAGGATGTCAAGGAATATGTCATTGAGGGTTATGCTTCATGGATTAGTGAATTGAGCAATAAAAATTGATGAATAGGAAGGAATTCCATTAGGTATACGGCTGCCCTGTTTTGGAACCCTTGGAGCCGAACCATTGAAGTGCTTGGAGGAATAATTTTGTTGAATTAAGCTTGAGGTAAGGGTTTCTAAACCTTGGCTAGGAGGATTGGACTCGATTGGGTAAATTGAGTGTGAATTAGATTGGTTCTTGAAGCGTATGGTGTGATTGTCCGTTGTGCGTCCTTGAGGGATATAGATTGCTTGAACGCTTGACAATGCTTGTGCCATGAATTGATTGTCACGTTTGACTATTGAATTTAATTGTCTCGCATGCCATAGATGTGTTGCTCGTCGCATGAGTTTGCACTTGATCATGAGTTCTGAATTGAAATGAGCATTTGGCGTGTCAGAGAAACTTGTGACACCCTGAGGCGTTGAGACGCGGGGTTGAGTGGATGGATACCCTGAGGTGCTGAGCCGCGGGGTTTGTGTTGAATGGTACCCTGAGGCATACGAGATGCGGGGTTGAATGGCCAATATCTTGATGCGTTGAGATGCGGGACGGAATTTGAGATGTGTTACGCCCCGAACTCGACGAGCACGCGAACATCCCTATCTATGTCGTTCATTTAAGAATGCTCCAGGATCCAACGACCCATAGCTTACAACTCCTTTAATCAAAGCATGCAGAAGCGCTGCCATCCTCCAATTGAGTCCAATCGTCTTAACATCGGGTTAGAAATCTCCTTACCTTTGATTTAGCGACACAAATTACTCCTTTCGAGCCCCAAGGTTTCGGCCCTCAATGTCCACAACTGAGCTTGTCACGCAACCTAACATATTCAACCAATTTCATCAATTTTCATACTCAATTTCTCAATCCATCAATCCCAATTGCCCATAACACAACCCCCCATGACATATTCATCATCATCATAACATGCCTCAATCACCAATTTGAGACTCATAGTTCAACCATCAACATCCCCATAGATTCGGTTTGCACAAAACCGAGCCGGGCTATGTTCGGTTCTGTGTGAACCGAATGGATCCAGCCATAAATCAACTTCAAATCCACCATTTAAACGCTATACCACCTCTTAACATGATTATCTAGGGATCCAAGAGGCTCACAGTGAGTTTTTGGCCGGTTGGTTGCTGGAAAATCATCCAAAGTCGCCGGATTGTTCGAGGTCAGAGTCCGGCAGTTTTCTGGGCAAGGTTCACAAGACCGGTTCGAGGTCAAATCTTAATCAATTCAAGTCCCAATTTTTACCACAGATTCATCTATATCTCTACTGAGTCTCCACAAAATTTTAGCTCAAAACTCTAAGATTTCCACCGGTTAAAGGGGTAAGAACCAGAGCTACCTCAGGCGGGTTCCGATTCCGTCGGCTTCTGGGAAAACTTCTGCCCAGAAGGCCTTGGTGCTCCAAACGCTGCAATTCTTGTTGGAGAAGTTCGGCAAGACATAGAGTTTTGTTTTGGAGATTTTCAGGCAGCAGATGGTGTCTAGAAGTGGTCCTCATGGGCACCGAAAAGAGGCTCCAGAACTGGTCGCCGGTTCCTCCAAGTCAGTTTTCCGACAGTTTCAAGGCGAAATGTACATGGTTTGTTCGTAGTAAAAAAATTCTCAAATCAAGCCCAAATTTTTACCACAGATTTCTACATGTCTTAGCTTGATCTCCATAAAATTTGAGCCAAAGATTCCAACATTTCGACCACCAAAGGAACTGAGAACCGAATCTACCTCAGTTTGGAGCAGTTTCCGTCGATTCTCGGGAGAATCCTTGCTCCGGACTCCTCGGTGCTCCAAATGCTTCGATTCTTGTTGGAGAATGTCAGAAAGGCATAGATATTTATTGGTGTAGATAGCCGGCGTCCAGGGGTGGTCAGAAGTGGCCGTGGTGGCCAGCGAAGTGGAACCTAGATTCTGGTCGGGCGGGCAGCAGGACGAAGGAGGAAGAAGAAGTGGCTGTCGTGGGTTATGGGGAAGGGAATGGCCGGTCAAAATGGTGAGGAGAGAGAGAGAAAAAGTCTATATTCAAGGCTTGAGTTAAAGCTTTGAATGGTAGTTGTGTAAAGTAGACAAGACCTCCCTTTTGCACATCCATTGACACTTGTCTAATTACTTTTCCAAGGAAGATCCAATGGCAATAATCCTCCTTGAGTTTTTGGCTGCCATGAGAGTATCAATTGCCCAAAATACCCTTCTTGACTTGTATAAGTAAAGCTCCAAGATTGAGGGGCAAAACGGTTATTTTACCCCCGACATTCAGAACGCCGTTTTTCTCGTTCCGGAAACATTCGATAAGGCTACAACCAATCCAAATGACGTTAAAATTCTTGATTTTCCATTTCAAATCTTTCAAGGCTCATTTCTGATAGTTTTCTCTATCAGACATGGTTCCAGCCTATCCCGAGCCGATAGGCAGCTTTCGCAGGCATTACGTGTATCGACCCCGTGATTCATATCACGCTTAGGGCTTGTCAATTTGTGGCGGCTTTGGTTGTCATGTAATTGTGAGGGTCTCTCACTAGTTCCTAAGGTCTCGATCTTCACCGTTCGATTTAGGAAGATTTTGCAAATCATGCGTTGGTTAAGCGGCATCACCTGTGCTCCAATCGTATGACACTTGCAAGCATCCCTTAATCGTTCTTGGATCGGTTTTTGTGGCTCTAAATATCTCCTCGACAATCCTTATGGTCAAAGTGTCATTTCCTATCCGAGTTCCCCAGGTCTGCGTACCTCGTCTCATGTTAACCTTTCCCCTTTGGTCAGTCTACTCGAATTGATCAGGTTCGAGCAGAATACGACTGAAATACATCTCCGGATACATACTTCTCATGAATGAGCTTGAAATCGACTGGAAATCAGAATGTCACAACCCTTCCCCCTTAAAGAAATTTCATCCTCGAAATTTGCAATCCTTCCAATCCATCCAATCCTTTGGGGGTGTAATGGCCTCGTCGCATCCTCACTCTTCCGGATAATCCCTTCCAACTCAAGTCCATCCTTTTCTAGTACTTGCCTCCTCTAGTCTCAATCCAATGGGCTTCTCTCCATTCTCTTTTGGCATTCATATTACTTGCCAGCAGCTCTTCCTCGAGCGTTCACCCTATCTCTTTCGTTGGTCCATAACCATTATTACCAAGCCCTCGCTAGTACGCACTCTTACTGTCCACACCATTTGGCATATCACTCCTTTCGAACTTTCTCTTACGCCAATAGAGATCTCAGGGCTTTATTAATTTGCTCTCCATTAATTAAATCGAGTTATAGTCCTCTCGACTCCTTAAACATTTACAAGGTTACTTCCATGGTAATGCATTCTTGACTCCATCCGGCAATTCTCTTGGATCAAAGCAATCCTTCAACTTTCATCAATTCGTCTAGTACTCGATTGCAAGATAGACGAACTTCAACCTTTAATCTTATCATGCCCATTTCTTGTCAGCATACCTAATGCTTGACCTCATGTTGGACCAATTCCACTTTTAGTCCATTCATCGATAGCATTGATGCGAGTCTGGCACACCTTTGTGTTGTCCCAAAGCTTCATAATTCTCAATGCCCAACTCTCAACTGTAATCGTCCGTTAAACAATTCACCCTTCCTTAGCGATATGGACATCGCTTTAACAATACTTGGGTGATCTTTTCAGTCCACATGCCTTTTCACCAATTCCTTTCAGATAGTCCATGCTCTCAACATCTTACAATTCCCATAATTTCGAGGTCTCTTCTTCATCTAAGCAATGCTCTCACATCCACAAACAATTCTGTACGTCTGCATTGCCTCTTAACCAATTCCCCTCGGGAAACTGCTACCTTATACTCTCTTAGTAGGTGTAGCCTTGCAATGTCTTTTCACTCATTAACATTTCCCAACTTTACCACGAGGACATTCACAGACTACTCCAATCATGCTCTAAGCATGCCAATTCATGTAGCTTTACTATCATGGCATACATGCAATACCCATTTCAATTCGTCTTGTTACTCCTCAAGTTCCGTTCTGCGTCGCGTCATTACGACCTTCATAAGCTTCTCGATTTCCAACCGGGATCGTCATACTTTGCATTGTCATCAGCTTAACTTGAGTCCTCAAAAACTCTTTTCATGCTCATTCACCCATTCATGTCATAGCTTGTCCCTAGTCCATTTCATTAATGGAATAGCTCTTATAGGGAATCTTTCAACGGTCCGTCCGTAACAACTCACCAATCTTAGAAATTCTCAACTTCCCGTAATTCACATCGACCCTAGTCGATCCATCATTCATCCTCATCCTCACAGGCTCCACATGAATTTCATTTTCCATAAATCTCCCAACAGAGGGATCTTACCTCATCAGGTCCACAACTTGCACCCTTCATACTTAGCATGCAATAGACATTTCCTCAGAGCCCATATGACATCCTCATAACCGTTCATATTTCTCATTGCTCCTTACTTGAGTTCAACCATTGCCTCTCGAGATGGCAATGATCAACTCAATCATTCCTTGGACACTTAGTTCGACTATTACTAAGTGTCGAATCTTTCCAACTATCCCACGCACCTTCACTTGAGAGCTCAGACCTTGGCTCTCTGTCATCACGGGTCTCCTCTAGGACCACACGACATTTCTTTTATCATTGTCACTCTTCTCCTCGAGAAGCATTAGTATTAGCCTCTGAGTTTCATAGTCACTAAGTCGGCCTTATCCACTTCCGCTTGTTCCATTGAACGTCGACATCATTCTGGAATTCAACATTATTTTCAAGGCAGCCTCTCAGATTTCACTTCCAGGAATCATTCAAGTCCTGCATTTTCTTTCCCTGTACAGACGATTAATCATCATACTAAGACAATTTAGAGTTTTTCTTCTTCTTGCAACAGGGTATCTTACCCTAAGGAAGAAACTACACAATTCCGTGGCATTTTCTCACTTCAAATTCTCTTTGTCCCTTCCATTCCATAGGACGACAGTCTTGGATCTGTGCCAGCGGTGATACTTTTACTCCAGAGCTCAAGTGCCACCATGACTTCACATTCTCTTTCCCATAACTCAGTCACCTCCAGTGACAATACCTATTCGTCCTTGGGTCTTTACCCATTCACTTGTCGAATGGTCAATTTGATTAACTCAAATCCCTTTGCAAGTGATCTTCAAGCATTCCTTTCGCTTACTAAATCCTTCATTGGAATCATACCCAATCACGACTATCAAGTCCGTTCACTTTTGCTTTCGTCAATGGCCAATTCATGGTCCAATTGCCCTTTAAGAACAATGCCCTATTCCTTAGGGAATAGCAACTCATGATTTCATTTCTCATAGTTCCAGTTCAATCAATCAATCCCAGGAAATCATTCTTCAAGCAATCTAGCATGCCGATTCTTCCTCGGCCTCATCCATAACAGGAAAGACTTGCTACTCATTTTCCACTGTGTGCCTTACGCCCAAGTAATAACCATTTTTTGTAGGCACGCTCCATATCCATAATGAACATCTCCCTGCTCGTAATTCATGAGTAGGAATTCTCTTATTCATATGTCTTTCGACCATCCTCCTCTCTTGCTAAGTCCCATCACCATTCCTTAGAATCAGGAATAACAATCAATCATGAGGTCTGCAAGTTCCCATTCACTCGAGGACTTACTGATCTTATTCAAGGGTCCTTGACCATCCTTACCATATCTAGGCGACCTTGAGAATCTTGTCTCACACTAGTCGATCATCTCATGATCCTTGTGAAAGTATTAGGATCCAAATAATCCTTGCTCTCAAGCAATCTCGGGATGGTACTTTCCATCAATCAACTCAACAGAAGTTGTCTAGGCAGATCTTATGCCTCCGAGGAAATCCTTTCTCTGGTGATCTTTCACCAATCCCCAATAGCCTCTTAAGGCTAGTACTACCAGGGTCACTTTCTTTCTTTAGTGCACCCAAAATCTTTGAGGTTTTCTCACAAAACCCTCACTCCAGAGGGAGACAATTTCAAATCTCATCCTTCTACCTGACTCAATCAATTTCAGTCTTATACATAATCTTACAAGCTTTTCCAAGCTCTTGTGGTCCTACCCACGCATTCAATTTCGAAGAGACTTACTCAGGGTCCTTTTCTCATGACTTCCGTCACTTAACTCCTCTGCACAAGCATTCACCACCACAGTGATCTAGAGAATCATGGTAGCTCCTCTCCGAGCTTGCTTAATCGACAATTTTCCCAATCTCCATTTAAAGCTCTCACGACCCATTCAGCTTTTGGGTCTCGTACGATCAACCGATCGAGCCATACTCTCTTTTAGTACTCGTTACTCAAATCGTTCATAGTTACTCAATTTCATGATCCATCTCAATTCTTGGATCTTATCATACCACGTATCCTCAAGCCCAACGCTCTTCTAAGACCCCACCTTGGTCGTTCAACCTCATTAAGTTCTCATGATCCATCTTAGTCCTTAAATCTTCTCGTATCTCACATATACAAGTCAAGTGCGACTCTAGCGACCATGCCTTGGTCCTTCAGTCTTATCAAGTTCTCATGTCACCTGACCTCTATGATTCCCTTCAGGAATTCAAGACTCAAGTCATCTACTCAAGTTTATCAACCTCAGGCTGCTCATCTTAATATCTTTCACTATCAACCAACTCTCTAATGGCTCTCAAGCAATTCTCAATTAGCAACTAATTATTCAAGGATTCCAAATCATCCTTGGTCGGCAATCCTTCCTCAAGCCAGCCTCAACGAGGCAACTTCTCAAATGACAGCCATCAATAGGCTAGCCTTAACTAGGCCACTGTCAATCAAGCACTCAAGGCAGCAACTCATTGAGTCAATATCTCATACTCTAGGCCTAACGGCATCCGTCATTCTAGCATAGTCACAACAGACTATCTCATTTCAACAGGCCTCGGTTCCAAGGGTATACACCCATTCATTGTTTAACTTCTCAGTCATATCTTGGCCAAGCCAATCACACGAGGCTAATCATTAAACATCCCTAACAGGCCCATCGCAACTATCACTTTTCTTTTCCAAGGGCATTCACCGCCAAGCACAAAGCTTTTAAACATGCCTCTTATAGGCACCATTACACAGGTCATGCCACTTTCAATCATCCTCGATGAGAATCAAACCCGTGCCATACATCGCTTATCCACAATTGGACTCAACCTGATACCTAGACTTCCCCTTTCAAGTTATGACTTCGGTTATTCCTGCCTCTGCCATCTTAGAAGCCTGCC
Organism: Rhodomyrtus tomentosa; assembly: GCA_028455895.1. Lineage (NCBI taxonomy): Eukaryota > Viridiplantae > Streptophyta > Magnoliopsida > Myrtales > Myrtaceae > Rhodomyrtus > Rhodomyrtus tomentosa. Next base: position 23,211,963 of record JAPCWY010000003.1, on the reverse strand, counting down.
AGGAGCCGCTCCTTGTTCGGACCTCTCTGTCCCGGCGGTCACTCCCCGCCCTCATTAGACCTGGCCCTTGCAGGTTGTCACAAGCTATGCATCTACGGAAAAGATCCCGTTCTACATGCCCCATACCATGTTTCATTAAAGTTTATAGGTATCCTATCAACTTGTCCTATACCAAGCGACGGCTTATTAAGTCCAACAGCGATAAGTCGCTGCATGCACCCTCATCAGTCTTGCCACAAGCTTAAGCATAACATGATCGTCCTGTCTCACCGATCAATTGCCTATATTCCATTATATACCAGAAGTCCAGTCAACATTCGAGTCAAATCCGTATGCATTCGATCACATTTGATCTTTAATTCGAATACTCCTTGTATTCATCTCATCTCATATCATCAAACGTCGCCAATAACAATCGATAACTAAAACCATCAAAATCTCATGCAAGTCAAGCTTGAATCCACTAATATCAGTCGTCTCTTTATAACTCGTACTCCTCAAGTTGGGTCATGACAAATCAAGATCGCAATCATATACCTCAATTGACCCTTCATTCATAAGCAACTTCGTATTATCCTCAAGCACAATTATTACCTCAAAATCTGTGCTTATGACTCTCCAATCTCAGCTTGCTTTCACTTAAACTTTAATCACCACATAACTCAAAGTCATCCATTAGAGTTAGCTTTGGACCATTGAAGTGTACCCAAGTTCAAGCCTACGTCCTCGAGACTTAACAATCCAAGCCTAGTCCTATAGACCTCAATATCTAACTGTCCTCAAGTCATCGCGCATTATCACTCTAAGTCTCAATCATATTAAATCGAGCTGACCTTGCTCTGATACCAAACAAACGGGTATGTCACGCCCCGAACTCGGCAAGCACGCGAACATCCCTGTCCATGCCGTTCATTTAAGAATGCTCCAGGATCCAACATCACATAGCTTACAACTCCTTTAATCAAAGCATGCAGAAGCGATGCCATCCTCCAATCATATAAATACGACAACATACTGATGACTTAGGACATAAACAACAAAGTCTCATTAACCACTTTTACCACAAATTCAATTTGTGTTCCACCAATCAAAAGTACAAACCCAAACATCATCAGAAAATAAATCCATTTTAGTGCAATTGATCAACTATCTCTTCAAGTGCCAGTCCTTGGCAAGCTCGTGCTTCCTTCGCCTGTAATCTGAAAAATGTAAACTCCTACTAGGGTGAGATATAAATCTCAGTAAGGTGGGTCCTAACCCTAGGTTAGGCCGACCGTCCACTCAGACAGTCATATATCCAATAAAATTGGGCTCTGGCTCACACAAGCATATAGGGTACCAGTCAATAAACTCAACATATGGATGATAAGCAAATATCGATGACCTCAAGTCACACTCAAGTAATAATACCCAGGCACTCTCAGCCTACCACATCTCATATTCACTAACCTCAACCTGTCTAAATCTCTAGCCTGCGATCTTGTCGCCTCAGGCTCGGCAACCTGCGTAAACACATCAGGTTCCGATAAATCTACTGGCCAATAATAGTATCCCAACCTCTACCTGCCTCATTCTCTAGCCTGCGAGCTAGTCGCCTCAGGCTCGGCTCACGTAAAAGCATTAGGTCCCGGTTCAACTCCAGGCAAGGTTTATGAGCTCATACTCAACCCCGCGAACTCGTCGCATCAGGGTATATATATATATATATATCCTGCCGCGCGTCTCATACACTACAGGGCCTCTTCGTCCCGCGATTAGATCGCATCAGGACCCTGGCCATCTCAACCCTGCGAACTCGTCCCATCAGGGCGCCACATCACATTAACTTCATCCCGGGAACTCGTTGTATCAGGGTATATATCTTCCTACCCCGTGTCTCATACGCTTCAGGGCCTCGCCATGAAGTACTCATGCCGTGACTCATCAATCCAATTCTCATACAAACTAAATGTACAACTCATACACAGTCTGATTACTCGTGGCATGCAAAACAATTGATGATACGCATACATGGTAGAAAATTCAAATATATCCAATATCACACATGTACCTCCTTTAACCTTTTAGAACACATTAATAACTATCCCATCGGAACACTCCCATAAATCAATCAAATTATTTTTCCACTCACCCAATCGAGCCCAATCGTCTTAACATAGGATTAGGAATCCCCTTACCTTTACTTTAACGACACAAATTACTTCTCTTGAACCCCAAGGTTTAGGCCCTCAATGTCCATAAACGGACTTGTCGCACAACCTAACATATTCAACCAATTTCATCAATTTCCATACTCAATTCCTCAATCCATCAATCCCAATTGCCCATAACACAACCCTCCATGACATATTCCTCATCATCATAACATGCCTCAATCACCAATTTGAGACTCATAGTTCAACCATCAACAGCTCCACAGATTCGGTTTGCACAGAACCGAGCCGGGCTATATTCGATTTTGTGTGAACCGAATGGATCCAGCCATAAATCAACTCCCCACCATTTAAACGCTATACCACCTCTTAACATGATTATCTAAGGATCCAAGAGGCTCACCATGAGTTTTAGGCCGGTTGGTAGTCGAAAAATCATCCAAAATTGCCGGATTGTCCGAGGTCAGAATCTGGCAGTTTTCCGGGCAAGGTTCACAAGAGCGGTTCGAGATTAAATATTTATCAATTCAAGCCCCAATTTTTACCACAGATTCATCTACATCTCTACTGAGTCTCCACAAAATTTGAGCTCAAAAATCCAAGATTTTGACCGGTTAAAGGTGTAAGAACCAGACCTACCTCAGGCGGGTTCCGATTCCGTCGGCTTTTGGGAAAACTTCTGTCTAAAACGCCTCGATGCTCCAAACACCGCAATTCTTGTTGGAGAAGTTTGACAAGACGTAGATTTTTGTTGTGGTGATCGACCGGCAGCAGATAGTAGCCGGAAGTGGTCCTCGTGGGCACCGGACAGAGGCTCCAAGTCAGTTTTTTTGCAGTTTCTGTGCGAAATATACAAGGTTGGTTCGTGGTCAATAACGTCTCAAATCTGGCCCAACTTTTTACCACAGATTCCTACACGTCTTAGTTGATCTTCACAAAATTTGAGCAAAGGATTCCATCATTTCGACCACCAAAGGAACTGAGAACCGAACCTACCTCAGTTTGGAGCAGTTTCTGTCAACTCTCGGGAGAATCCTTGCTCCAGACTCCTCGATGCTCCAAATGCTCCGATTGTTGTTGGAGAATGTCGGCAAGACATAGACATTTATTGGTGTAGCTGGCTAGCATCCAGAGGTAGTCGAAAGTGGCCGTGGTGGCCGGCGAAGTGGAACCCAGATTCTGGTCGGGCGGGCAGCAGGATGAAGGAGGAAGAAGTGGCTGTCGTAGGTTATGGGGAATGGAATGGCCAGTCAAAATGCTGAGGAGAGAGAGATAAAAAGTCTATATTCAAGGCTTGAGTCAAAGCTTTGAGTGGTAGTTGTGTAAAGTAGACAAGACCTCCCTTTTGTACATCCATTGACACTTGTCCAATTGCTTTTCCAAGGAAGATCCAATGGCAATAATCCTCCTTGAGTTTTTCGCTGCCATGGGAGTATCAATTACCCAAAATACCCTTCTTGACTTGTATAAGTAAAGCTCCAAGATTGAGGGGTAAAACGGTCATTTTACCCCAGACGTTCAGAACGTCGTTTTTCTCGTTTCGGAAACCTTCGATATGGCGACGATCAATCTAAATGATTTTGGAATTCTTGATTTTCCATTTCAAATCTTTCAATGCTCATTTTTGATAATTTTCTCTATCAGACGTGGTTCCAACCTATCCCGAGCCGATGGCCGGCTTTCGCAGGCATTACGCGTATCGACTTCGTGATTTATATCACGCTTAAGGCTCGTCAATTTATGGCGGCTTTGGTTGTCATGTAATTGTGAGGGCCTCTCACTAGCTCCTAAGGTCTCGATCTTCACCGTCCGATTTAGGAAGATTTTGCAAATCAAGCGTTGGTTAAGCGGCATCACCCACGCTCCAATCGTATGATACTCGCAAGGCATCCCTTAATCATTCTTGGATCGGCGTTTTTGTGGCTCTAAATATCCCCTCGACAATCCTTATGGTCAAAGCACCATTTCCTATCAGAGTTCCCCAAGTCCACGTACCTGGTCTCACATTAACCTTTCTCCTTTGGTCAGTCTACTCGAATTGATCAGGTTCGAGCGGGATAGGACTGAAATACATCTCTAGATACATACTTCTCATGAATGAGCCTGAAATCAAATGGAAATTAGAATATCACAACTCTTCCCCTCTTAAAGAAATTTCATCCTCGAAATTTGCAATCCTTCCAATCCATCCAATCCTTTGGAGGTATAGGGGCCTCGTCGCATCCTCACTCTTTCGAATAATCCCTTCCAACTCAAGGTCATCCTTCTATAGTACTTGCCTCCTCTAGTCCTCAATCCAATGGGCTTCTCCATTCTCTTTCGGCATTCATATTACTTGCCAGCAGCTCTTCCTCGAGCATTCACCATATCTCTTTCGTTGGTCCATAACCATTATTACCAAGCCCTCGCTAGTACGCACTCTTACTGTATACACCATTCGGCGTATCACTCCTTTCGAACCATCTCTTACGCCAATAGAGATTTCAGGGTTTTATCAATTTGTCCTCCATTGAGCAAACCGAGTTATGGTCCTCTCGACTCCTTAAACATTTACATGGTTACTTCCATGGCAATCCATTCTTGACTCCATCTAGCAATTCCCTTGGATCAAAGTGATCCTTCAACTTTCATCAATACGTCTAGTACTTGATTGCAAGATAGACGAACTTCAACCTTTAATCTTATCATGCCAATTTCTTGTCAACATAGCTAATGCTTGACCTCATGTTGAATCAATCCCACTTTTAGTCCATTCATCGATAGCATTGATGCGAGTCTGGCACACCTTTGTGCTGTCCCAAAGCTTCATAATTCTCAATGCTCAACTCTCAACCGTAATCATCCGTTAAACAATTCACCCTTACTTAGCGATATGAACATCGCTTTAACAACACTTGGGTGATCTTTTCGTTCCACGTGCCTTTTCACCAATTCCTTTCAGATAGTTCATGCTCTCAACATCTTACAATTCCCATAATTTCGAGGTCTCTTCTTCATCTAAGCAATGCTCTCACATCCACAAACAACTCTGTACGTCTGCGTTGCCTCTTAACCAATTCCCCTCAAGAAACTGCTACCTTATACTTTCTTAGTAGATGTAGTCTTGCAATGTCTTTTCACTCATCAACATTTTCCAACTTTACCATATGGACATTCGCAGACTACTCCAATCATGCTCTAAGCATGCCAATTCATGTAGCTTTACTATCATGGCATACATGCAATACCCATTTCAATTTGTCTTGCTACTCCTCAAGTTCCGTTCTGCGTCGCGTCATTACGACCTTCATAAGCTTCTCGATTTCAAACCGGGATCGTCATACTTTGCATTGTCATCAGCTTAACTTGAGTCCTCAAAAACTCTTTTCATGTTCATTCACCCATTCGTGTCATGGCTTGTCCCTAGTCCGTTTCATCAATGGAATAGCTTTTGTGGGGAATCTTTCAACGATCTGTCCGTAACAACTCACCAATCTTAGAAATTCTCAACTTCCCGTAATTCACATCGACCCTAGTTGATCCATCATTCATCCTCATCCTCACAGGCTCCACATGAATTTCATTTCCCATAAATCTCCCAACAAAGGAATCTTACCTCATCAGGCCCACAACTTGCACCCTTCACACTTAGCATGCAATAGACATTTCCTTAGAGCCCATATGACATCCTCATAACCGTTCATATTTCTCATGGCTCCTTACTTGAGTTCAACCATCGCCTCTCGAGACGGCAATAACCAACTCAATCATTCCTTGGACACTTAGTTCGACTATTATTAACTTCTTTCTACTAAGCGTCGAATCTTTCCAACTATCCCTCGCACCTTCACTTGAGAGCTCAGACCTTGGCTCTCTATCGTCACAGGTCTCCACTAGGACCACACGACATTTCGTTTATCCTTGTCACTCTTCTTCTCGAGAAGCATTAGTGTTAGCCTCTGAGTTTCATACTCACTAAGTCGGCCTTAGCCACTTTCGCTTGTTCCATTGAAAGTCGACATCATTCTGAAATTCAACATTGTTTTCAAGGTGGCCTCTCAGATTTCACTTCCAAGAATCATTCAAGTCCTGCGTCTTCTTTCCCTGTACAGATGCTCAATCATCATACTAAGATAATTTAGAGTTTTTCTTCTTCTTGCAACAGGTATCTTACCCTAAGGAAGAAACTACACAATTCCATGGTATTTTCTCACTTCAAATTCATTTTGCTCCTTCCATTCCATAGGAGGACAGTCTTGGAGTCTGTGCCAGAGGCGATACTTTTACTCCAGAGCTCAAGTGCCACCATGACTTCACATTCTCTTTACCATAACTCAGTCAACTCTAGAGACAATACCCGTTCGTCCTTGGGTCTTCACCCGTTCACTTGTCGAATGGTCAATTCGATTAACTGCAATCACTTTGCAAGTGATCTTCAAGCATTCCTTTCGCTTACTAAATCCTTCATTGGAATCATACCCAATTAGGACTATCAAGTTCGTTCACTTTTCCTTTCATCATTGACCAATTCATGGTCCAATCGCCCTTTAAGAACAATGCCCTATTCCTTAGGGAATAGCAACTCATGATTTCATTTCTCATAGTTTCAATTCAACCAATTAATCCCAGGAAATCATTATCTCCAAGCAAGGTTTATGAGCTCATATTCAACCCCACGAACTTGTCGTATCAGGATATATATATCCTGCCCCGCGTCTCATACGGTTCAGGGCCTCTTCGTCTCGCGATTAGATCGCATCAGGACCCTGGCCATCTCAACCCCGCAAACTTGTCGCATCAGGGCGTCACATCACATTAACTTCACCCCGCGAACTCGTCGCATCAAGGTATATATCTTCCTGCCCGCGTCTCACACGCTTCAGGGTCTCGCCATGACGTACTCATGCCGTGACTTATCAATCCAATTCCTATACAAACTAAATGTGCAGCGCATGCACAGTCTGATTATTTGTGGCATGTGAAACAATCGATGATACACATACATGGCAGACAATTGAAATATATCCAATATCACACATGAACCTCCTTTAACCATTTAGAACACATTAATAACTATCCCATCGAAACACTCTCATAAATTGGTCAAATTATCTTTCGACTCACCCAATCAAGTGCAATTGTCTTAACATAGGGTTAGGAATCCCCTTACATTTGATTTGGCGACACAAATTACTCCTCTTGAGCCCCGAGGTTTCGACCCTCAATGTCCACAACCGGAATTGTCACGCAACCTAACATATTCAACCAATTTTATCAATTTCCATACTCAATTCCTCAATCCATCAATCCTAATTGCTTATAGCACAACCCTCCATGACATATTCCTCATCATCATAACATGCCTCAATCACCAATTTGAGACCCATAGTTCAACCATCAACAACTCCACAGAGTCGGTTTGCATAGAACCGAGCCGGGCTATGTTCGGTTCTGTGTGAACCGAATGGATCCAGCCATAAATCAACTCCAAATCCACTATTTAAACACTATACCACCTCTTAACATGATTATCTAAGGATCCAAGAGGCTCACCGTGAGTTTTAGGTCGGTTGGTAGCCGAAAAATCATCTAAAGTCGCCGGTTTGTCCAAGGTCAGAATCCGGCAGTTTTCTGGGCAAGGTTCACAAGAGCGGTTCGAGGTCAAATCTTTATCAATTCAAGCCTCAATTTTTACCACAGATTCATCTACATCTCTGCTAAGTCTTCAAAAAATTTGAGCCCAAAACTTCAAGATTTTGACCGGTTAGAGGGGTAAGAACCGGAGCTACCTCAGGCGGGTTCCGATTCCGTCGGCTTCTGGGAAAACTTCTACCCAGAACGCCTCGGTGCTCTAAACGCCTCAATTCTTATTGGAGAAGTTCGACAAGACGTAGAGTTTTGTTTTGGTGATCAGTTGACGGCAGATGGTGGCCAGAAGTGGTCCTCGTGGGCACCGAATAGAGTCACCAGAACTGGTCGCCGGTTCCTCCAAGTCAGTTTTCGGGCAGTTTCTGGGCAAAATGTACAAGGTCAGTTTGTGGTTCAAAACGTCTCAAATCGAGCCTAACTTTTTATCACAGATCCCTACACGTCTTAGCTTGATCTCCACAAAATTTGACAAAAATTCCAACATTTCGACCACCAAAGGAACTGAGAACCGAGCCTACCTCAGTTTGGAACAGTTTCCGTCGACTCTCGGGAGAATCCTTGCTCCAGACTCTTCGGTGCTCCAAATGCTCCTATTCTTGTTGGAGAATGTCGGCAAGACATATATCTTTGTTGGTGTTGTTGGCCGACATCTAGAGGTGGTCAGAAGTAGCCGTGGTGGTCGGTGAAGTGGAACCCAGATTCTAGGCGGGCTGGTAGCAGGATGAAGGAGGAAGAAAAAGTGGCTGTCGTGGGTTATGGGGAAGGGAATGGCCAGTCAAAATGGTGAGGAGAGAGAGAGAAAAAGTCTATATTCAAGGCTTGAGTCAAAGTTTTGAACGGTAGTTGTGTAAAGTAGACAAGACCTCCCTTTTGCACATCCATTGACACTTGTCCAATTGTTTTTCCAAGGAAGATCCAATGGCCATAATCCTCCTTGAGTTTTCGGCTGCCATGGGAGTATCAATTGCCCAAAATACCCTTTTTTACTTGTATAAGTAAGGCTCCAAGATTGAGGGGCAAAACAGTCATTTTACCCTTGACGTTTAGAACGTCGTTTTTCTCGCTCCGAAAACCTTCGATAGGGTGACAACCAATCCAAATGACGGTGGAATTCTTCATTTTCCATTTCAAATCTTTCAAGGCTCATTTCTGATAGTTTTCTCTATCAGACGTAGTTCTAACCTATCTCGAGCCGACGAGCGGTTTTCGCAGGCATTACGCGTATCGACCCTGTGATTCATGTCTCACTTAGGGCTCGTCAATTTGTGACGGCTTTGGTTGTCATGTAATTGTTAGGGTCTATCACTAGCTTCTAAGGTCTCGATCTTCACCGTCCGATTTAGGAACATTTTTTAAATCATGCGTTGGTTAAGCGGCATCACCCGCTCTCCAATCTTATGACACTCGCAAGGCATCCCTTAATCATTCTTGGATCGGCTTTTTTGTGGCTCTAAATATCTCCTCGACAATCTTTATGGTCAAAGCGTCATTTCCTATCCGAGTTTCCCAGGTCCACGTACCTCGTCTCGCGTTAACCTTTCTCCTTTGGTCAGTCTACTTGAATTGATTAGGTTCGAGCGGGATACGACTGAAATACATCTCCAGATACATACTTCTCATGAATGAGCCTGAAATCGACTAGAAATCAGAATGTCACAAGATGTGTCGACACAGGCCTGGAATGAAATTGAAAACCTGATGCGTTTATACAGGTTTGTCAATGAGATGGTCTGAGACGTATTTACGCCGACCGAGCTTGAGGCATTTTAAACACGGGCATGAATCAAATGGAGGCATGGAAGGGTGGAAAGTGTGATCTAGCTTGGCAATATGTGCTTGATTTCAATGATGTGATATGATGCCATGATTGCATGCTTGATACTCGTTTGTACTCGTATGTTGTTTTATGACTGCAGAATGCCTCTTTTGGTTGTTTGTGCATTTTGTTATTGACTGTATTCGCCTGAGTGTACGGTCAGCCTAACCTAGGGTTAGGACCTGTCTTACTAAGATGTAAATCTCACCCTGTTGTGGGACCCCATTTTTCAGATCTTAGGCCATGAGAAATGTGGCCAATCAGATTTGGTGTCTCGAAAGAAATTTTCGCTTATTTTGATGAGTTCCTAGACGGACAGGGAACCGTATACGTTAGGAAGTGTATTGTGGTTTGGGTTGACGAGGATGCAAAGAGCTGGAAGCCTCATAGGTTCGAGACTTGGTTTAGGAAAGTGGGGGAAGTGACTACGGGACCACTGAAGCCCACTGAGGTATCCCTTTGGGTAATCCCTAGCTAGTGTCATCTCGCTCGGGATTTTGTGGAGGTTGAGGGGTCAGCAGCCAATTCAAGAAACATTTCTGAGATGACCCCGACCTTGAAGGACACCGACGAGTTTATAGAGGTCGAAGCCTCCGAGGATGACTTGGTGGAGCTGTTAGCAGACATGACGATGGAGGATACAGTGGAGGTATGCTCGGAGACCTTCTCGGATTATAAGCCTACCGAGGATGCTGAGGAGACCGACGACTCTAGCAGCTTGACTTAGGGATTTCCGTTTTCTAGGCTGTTATTTTGATGATGACCTTGCTGCCCTGTTTCTTTTGGAGATGTTGATGATCGTATTTTGTACTAGTCCTGTCACCCCTATCGACCAGCAAGTTTGTCTGTCAGTGCCTTTGTATGAACAGTTAGGAGATTATGTTTATTTATTGGCTTTCTCACTACCTTGGTCCCCTTTATTATTGTACGAAGGAGTTTGTATATTATCGCTTCCGCATGCTATCGATATTATGATCTCTCAATATGTGTATCTTGGGACAATCGAGAGAGTTTGTGCTTGCAAGGAGTTGCGCGCTTGTGCCCAGAGCGTGGGGCGTGACATATTCCTTGAGATTAACAAAATAGATAGAGAGTAGAGAATGAGAGAGAGCTCACCTTCCATCGCCATTGTCGAAGGTTGGAGCTCGAATTTGCAGAGCACCGATTAGGCCTTTTCAGGCTAAACCAATGCTCGACAAGGTAGTCAGAAGGTCGCCCAAGCTTCCAGGAGTCGATCTCCGCCGGCCACGTTGCTTGAAACCACGAGAATAGGTAAGTCAAAAATTTGAATTTCTTACTAAGCATCAATGGCAGGTCTCGTCTCTGGCCATGATCCTTGCATTTAGTGTGTGTGTTTTGCTTTCCAAGCATCATTGACCATCGTCTCATCTTCATTTTGCATCGACTTTGCTTGAATATCTCGAATTAAGTCTCGAAACTCGACCTCAATTGCCGATCACTATTCATTATTGCCTAGCCCAACCTAAGCCGAGCGAGCTCAATCGGAGTTCGAGGTAAGTGTTCTGAACTCTAGTATAACCTTCTTTGTGAATGAATTTGCTTGATATGCCATGAATCGCATGTACGAAGTCGCCATAGCTGACCTGGTTCGAGTTTTCTTGTGTTTGATTCTACAGACGAAATGCTTCAATTCTGGTATATGTGAAACTAGATGAGTAGGCGAGTTAATTGGCGTTGATTTGTGTAATTCCGTTAAGGTATCACCATTAGATCATCGCCGGAAGGTTTCGACCGTTCGTTTAGTCGTCGTCGCGAGGTTAAAGACGACGCTTACGTGTCTGGTCAAAGAGTCAAAGTCCTAGGTATCCGTTCATCATTGGTCCACGTGTTCGGCTAGTCAACATAGCCGTTGAAGTATGTTATTCGAATAAACGGATCGGACGGCTCAGATAAATCAAGTCTAAATTTTAGAGGCCGTCCGATTAGTAATTAGGAATATCAGAAAACGTTTTAAAATTAGAAAATCAAAACAAACAAAAATGATGTCATTTGGCTAAGTGAATAGGCGATGTCATTTAGATTAATAAGGGTGAAGGGTCCAGATTGAATCTCGGCTTCTAATCGTGATTGTAGAATTTAGTAATCAGATCTGACGGCTGAAGAGTAATTATCTTTTGATCTGAGCCGTAGGTTTTAGTAAGCCAATCCTAAAACTGTGAGTTAGCCACGCGGTTCAATAGGAACTATCGGATTAAATCCAATTAAATTGAAAATAAAAAAAGGATGATATGACGCCATTTTGGGCATTCTGTGTGTGCAGGCCAGGGTCTGGGCTAGGTTCCGACTTGAATGGGTCGGGTCGACCCGGTCCGAATCATTATTTTAATAAAAAATTTGGAAAATATTTTTTAAATAATAAAAAAATTAGAAAATTCCTAAAAAATTCTAAAAATTGCTAGAAAATCCAAAAAAAATGTAGAAAATTTGTGAAAAATTCCTAGACACTCCAGAAATTCTCAAAAATTGAGGATCGACCATACACAACTGTCAATTCTATTTTTGGGATTTTTTTATCAATTCATCTGAGAATTGACGATATTACCCTTTAAGGGTAAATCGCCTCCACCTTGTAAGCGAGATAGGTCGAAAATGCCAAGATAAGAATTCAGGTTGGTTAGGTGACTAATTCTTATGCTTGAATTTTCGAATCTCATACCTTTTTTTAAAAGACAATTTTACCCCTCAAATGGTAAATTGTCTTTCTTATTCCAATCGAGTTGTGAAATTCGCTCAAAATTAGGATTTAGGTCAAAAGGTCAACTAATCCTTCTGTTTGAGATTTTCACTTCTCATCACTGTCTGAAATGACGGTTTTATCCCTCAAAGGGTAAATCACTCCAAAAATTCAGAAAATTCTCGAAAAATAGAAAATGGATTGGTTTGGTGACCAATCCTATTTCCACTATCTGTTGACTCCTTATTTCATCTGAAATGAAAAATTTTCCATTCTCGAGCAAATTGTCCCAAAAATCTTCAAAATTATGGTTTTGAACCTCAAGAGGAAATCATGTCAAAAACACTCCCGAGCCTTGATTGATGTTTCTCTAGGTTAATAGGGCCTTATTAGGAATGCCATGTTGCTTTCATGTGATTTATCCGCACTTTCTGAATCCTTGATTTGCACAATTTTATTATTGATTGTGAGTGTTAGGATAGTCACTCTTATCTGCATGGACTCCTAGTGTTAGGATTCACACCTTACTCATCTGCATAAAATCTCAAGTTAGATAAATCATTCAACTTAGGTGTCGAAAGGGCGTCAACTTTGACAGTTGGCGTAACAAAGTCCCCGATCTCGTTTCTCTGGTTTTCGCAGAATTGAATAGAACACTCCCAACTATTCGATAGAGTCTCTAATCGTACCCTCCATAGAAAGATTGGTGGTAACTCCTTTTCATGCACACGTATCACATGTCACCAGACCACACTGAAGGTCAATTATGTATTCCCGCCGTTGCGACTTGGGTAACGGGCCTTGGGAGAGGCCAGCGCTCGAATAAAAGTAGACGGCCCATTAGCCCTCGAGACATGCGCTCGTAGAGGGTCACGACAAACTGGCGACTCCGCTGGGGACTTATTCCAAACCAGAATCTCTGGTTGGTAATTTTAGAGGATTTGAGCCAAAAAAAAGTTGATTGGTTTATCTAACCATGTTTTCTACAAATGCTCTTGAAGGTGAGGTACGTATCCTAACCCTTGTGTTAGATATTTTAGCAGGTTGGAGAAATAAGGGGTGGAGTGTCATGTTGACATCTTTCCTGCAGGTTGGAGTTGAGATTATATGTTTATTTTTATGTATATACTGAAGCGGTGTTTGATACAAATTGCTATGCATGACATTGCATTGTGATGATCACGACACATCTCACACACTAGCGGTCAAACCATGACTGCAACCACATTTAGATTTACTTTAGATAGGGAAAGGATACGAAAGGATCTTGTGTTTGATGGCACTTGAGACTTTCGTGTTCGTTCTCGCTCACGATCCAAATTGGTGATATATAGCCCTCTTGAGTGGGTACTCTTAGGGAGGAATCTGCCATATTTGGATCGTGGGAGCCTAAGCCGTAGGTTTCTCACCTGATTTTATTTCTAGAGTATATTTCCACTTGTCTCATGCTCTTGCCTATAGAAGGTTGGTATACCTAAAACCACCCATGGTTACAAGGGAATATTTCATGTTCCCTGAGGTTTTGATTGGTAAGGCATTTACTTTCAATGTACTTCCTTACTCCCGGTTTCATAATATATTCATGTGTTGCATATCATCCGCATCTAGATGCATTGCATATATTTTGAGATCATTCTAGTGACTAATTGAAATAATGATGATAGGGGGTAGGATGTCGCTGTTTCCAAGAAGTTCGATGGAACTAGTAGCCTTCGAGTGTTTAAGGAAAGTCACTCATCCTGAACCGAACACAAGGTTACATTTTATTAGGTTTGTACATTGCCGGGAGCTGACTAGACGTAAGCTAGGATATGCTGAAGACTATCCGACTAGTTACTATGTCGATAACCTTAGGGTTAAACGGTAGACGGACGAGATGTCCAAGCACTATTAAGAAGTGAAAAGGAAGTATCGCAACAACTTAGCTAGAGAAGCTTATGCCCGCCGAAAAGCTAAGCGTCAAGCCAGAGAGAATCAACTTGTAATTTCTCTTTTGGGGAAGAAAAGACATTCTGCAACCAAGACAAAGCCAAGTCGTATCATACTCAAAAAGATAAAACCCAAGAAGACCCCTGAAGTCATCATACCATGGATTAGAGAATGGCCGGAAGAGTTAAAGCATCTGAACTAGACTACTGAAGATTATCATTCGCATCCTGAGGAACGCTCAACTAGGGTAAAAGTCTTGATTACCGAGTCGTGTCTTGAAGAAGGACTAGACAAAGTCACCATTAAGAAGGAAATCTTGATTGACTATAACCTTGAAGAAGACTAAATCTTAGGGAGGGAAAGTTTAGATCCCACATTCCATGGGTCATTTATGGTTTTCTTGTTTTAGAATAAACTTGATTAGTGTTTCATCCCCTCATGAGATCTTTCTCTACCTCTCATAGTATGCCCTTTTTGTAATAAGGAATTTCATCTATTATGTTCAGTTGATGTTTTGACCGATGGAATGTGACATTACTATTTCCTTTAGTCACTGAGATGATTTTGACTAATTGCGTAATTCACTTCTTTGAAATTCAAATTAGACCTTGAGTCAGGTTCTTCAAGCCTGAAAGGAATTTTAATTTCCATTTCATTAACTAGAATATGCAATTAAATTAGTCAATGCATATTTCATGACATTTGCATAATCATGTTTAAGTAATCCTTGGCGATTGTTCTTTCAAAATCATTTGCATATTTTAGACTTGATGGGAAAGAATGACATCCAATTGTTCAAAGTCCCTCGAGCTGAACTTACAGCCTGGTGGGATAGAATGGGCAAAGTAAGCCAAAAGTATGCCAGATTGCGACTAGGATATCTGTTGGACCTGCTGAAGATTGAATGTCCACCCGCCTTTATCCAAGCCATGGCACTCTATTGGGACCCAATCACCGCGACGTTCTGCATGGAAGGATTGGAAGTTACCCCTACCCATGAAGAATATAGTGCCGCCATTGGAGTTGAGTTTACTCACTTGTTAGTCCAACCTCCTATAAGTTTTAAGCCTTTGAGTCAACTTGCTGAATTCTTGGATACAAATCTCGAGGAAATCAAAGCAAACGCCAAAAGTAATTCTAGGCGAATTTCCTTATCCTTTCTTCTAGAAAGGTTCCCTAACCCCCCTGGTAGCAAAGGAACTAAGTTTGGTAGAGCCTTTGTCTTGGCTTTCTTCAGCTTTGTCCTATTTTTAATTTCGTCCGTAACTTTTGATCCTATCATGGCCATAGTAGTCAAACAAGTCTGTCATGGGTGGGATTACTCGAATCTTATCCTAGCTGAAACCTTCATTTTCCTCAACCGTTTTGGGAAAAATAAGAAATGAATTTTCAGAGCCTCTAGTGGTCTCATGTACATATGGTTCGCATCCCATGTAAAATAATTTCACATCCATATGGGTTTTACTAAGATTAGCTCTAATACCCATTCTCTTAGAACTTTTGTCAAAACGCACACCCGCATTCGTAAATTCAATTTCAAAGAATGAAAAGAATTCCTTAGAGCTTTAAAGCCAAAACAACTCCAATGGCGGCTTAGATTACTAACTTTAGGTAAAGTCAGGCTCGCGCGCAATGGCGAAAATCCAATCCCATTGTTAGGGTTTACAGGTGCTACAGCATACTATCCAAGGAGGGTCATACGGCAATATGGGGCATTGCAAGAAGTTCCTTCATCACCACATCCCGATGTCTACTCATTTGATGTGCCAAAAGAGATCCTCGCAGGAGAGAAGAAAAAGAAATTCGAAGCTAAGGTAGAGTACATCATACGCGCTTTGAAAGACTCTCAAACAGAAGACGTAGAATGGCCAGATGATATGACCACCAAAATGAATACTCACAGAGCTTCTACAGAACACATCCGGCGCTTTCAAGCGATCAAACACAGCTTCATCGAACCTTATGTACCTGAGTACATTGTGCCATGTGTACTTAGAGTGGAGCCATATATACCAGAGGACATGGGATCCTCATCATATTCAGAAGACGAAGATTCCCAAAATGAGGGGTTTGATCTTTGCTGGGACGATGAAGGTGTTTTAGGCCCTAAACGCCCTAGACTTGGATAGATTATTTTGCCAAGCGTAAAACGTGTGAACATTATAATATTTTCTTGACATTGGGATACTCATTTGTATTAAATGTTGCTTTTAACACATGCGTATGAGCATAGGCATGTTTCATCGATGCATCGAAAAATATCGCCGAAGATTGTGCTTCCTTTAGTTTCATGAATTCTCTTAGTAAATGATTAAAAGAACTTCTCATTTGAGACTAAGGCTCACAAGGTAGTCCTTTTTCTCATTCATCAATAGAAAACATGCAAGTGAAGGAATCCTGTACCTTCTTTATTTGTTCCTAAAGATACTTACTTGTTATTTTCAAATAAACATGTATTTTATTATCACGAAATTATCAAGACGTCATTTCCGTACTCGACTTAAGACGAGAATGGAATAGCATGAATTGACTCCGCAAGTGGGCATGTTAGAAATCCAAATGACCACCATGACTACTTTGATGGCTGAAATTAAGACTATGCTGAAGGCTTCTCGAGCCAGATAAACGGCAGTGCCTAACATGAACGACTCAGGCCAATCTTGTCACGCCCCAAACTAGTCGAGCACGCGAATATCCATGCAAGTAAACAACACATCTCTGTGGTCCCAAGATCCACAAACAAGTCGAGAGATAATATATATATATATATATATATATATACACAACAAGCATGCGGAAGCGGTACTCAAATAAATCCCCGTACAAAAATACAAGTTAAGTGGGACTTGGATAGCACAACAGCTGTCATACATATTAACGTATTGTTCTTACAAGTATCGAACTACTAGAATTCGCTAAGAAAGGGGCGACGGGGTAAGCACAAAAAAAACATGACCATCATCAACATCCAAAATAGCCATGGTCGGGGGTCGCCATCACAAGATCGAGCCAATAAACTGGGACACCTAAGATGTGCTGTTGGAGTCCCCTGTATCCTCTGCATCCTTCGTCGGCTCATACTTTGTGAACGTCTCGGAACGGACCTCAATAAAATCCTCCATGCTCGCCTCATGCGACGACTCTGCGAGATCCTCCTCGGTCGCCTCCACGATAATCACCTCATCCTCAGTGCACTCCAAGGTCGGGGTCTTCTCCTGTCTATTCCTAGATCCAATTATAGACCCCTCTGGCAACTCCTGCTCTCCAGCGGTCTGGCACCAATCAGGGATAATTCCCTAGGGTACCTCGTAGGGCTTCAGCGGCTCAATCAACTCATCTCCGATCTTTTTAAACCATGCCTCAAACCTATGAGGCTTCTAGTCCGGACTACCTCATCAACCCTTACAATCGTACACTTCCTCACGTAAATGGTCCCCTGACCGTCAGGGAACTCATCAAAATACGCAGTCGTTTCCTTAGGGTCTCCAAAACGAATAGGCCACATGGTCAAGGCCTAGGATCTGTAAAAGAAGGGCCCCAAAAGGGTGAGATACACATCTCAGTAAAAGAATCCTAACCTTAGGACAGGCCGACCGTTCACTCAAGCAGTCATCTACCCCAACTTTTCAAACTCATAATCACACAGGCACATACCAATAAATATAGTGACACACGGATGATGGGCATGCAACTATGACACCATGTTACACTCAGACGATTATGCACACCTCATCCTGCCATTTCACCACAACCACATCTTCTTGCCTGCCTCATTCTCCAGCCCCCGATTAGATCGCATCAGGCTCGGTCCACGTAAACACATCAGACCGTCATTGGCAACCCGCATAAACACATCAGGTTCCAATGAATCTCCAAGCCAATATCATCACCTTATACCTCCGTCCCGCGAATAGATCGCATTAGGATCGTGACCATCTCAACCCCGCGATTAGATCGCATTAGGGCGCCACACAACATCAACTCTACCCCGCAATTGCATCGCATCAGGGTATCCATCTCCCGCCCCGCGTCTCATACGCCTCAGGGCCTCGCCATGTCATGTTCATGTCATGCTTCTCAATTCAATTCACAGATAAAACAACAGGTGCAACTCATGCACAATTTGAATACTCATGGCATGCAGGATAATCAATACATTCAACATGGCATATGATTTAAACATAAGAAATGTCACACATAGACCTCCTATAATCACTTAGGACATATTAAGAGCTATTCCTTTGGAAGATTCTCATAAATCGATCAAATTAATCCTCGACTTATCCAATTGAGTCCAATCTTCCTATCTTAAGTTTAGGATTCCCTTAACTTGCGTTTGATAACAAAAATTTCTTCTTGCAAGTGCTTTAAAGTCTCGGCCAAACAATCCAAAGGTTCAATTCACCGCACAACCTAGAATATTCAACCAATTCATCAATTTCCTTATCCAATTCCTCAATCCATGAACCATAATCCTCCATAACACAACTCTCATCATCTTAACATGTCTTAAACATCAAGTTGGGACACAAAATCATCTGCTCTTACTCCCATCAGAACCGGTCTTGCACAGAACCAAATCGGTTCTTCTCGATTCTGTTCAAGCCATGCACTACCGGTCCTAAATTAACTCCAATGCCATCATCTACTCACTATCCTACCTTTTAACATTTTTATCTAAGGGTTTATGAGGCTCACCATGAGTTTGAAGTCGAATGGTCGCCGGAATCCCGTTGAAAGTCGTCGGATCTCCAAGGTTAGTTTTCCGGCAGTTTTCTGTCCAAGTTTACAAAACCCGTTTGAGGTCAAAACTTCATCAAATCACTCTCAAATTTTTTTATCACAGATTCATACAGATGTCCTCTAGACCTCCATAAAATTTAACCTCAAAAAGCCAACATTTCAGCCTCCAAAAGGATCAGAAACCTCACCTTCCTCAGGTTGAGCTCGATTCTGTCGGCTTTGGGGAAAACTCTTGGCCAGAGTTCCTCGATGGTCCAAATGCTGTGCTTCTACTTCGAGGAGGTCGGCAAGACGTAGGGCTAGGTTGGTATGGCCCGCTAGAGTCCAGGTGATGGCCGAAAGAGGTCGTCGATGGCGGGGAATAGGGAGTCCAAAACTGGTTGCCGGCGAGTAGAAGAGAAGAAGAAGAAGAGGAGTGCTCGGTGATGGTGGGGTGCTATGACCGAACAAGTGAGGAGAGAGAGAGTGAAAAAGGCTTATATTCAAGACTCAAGTCAAAGGCTTGAATGGTAAGTAACCAACAGTGGACATGACCACTCTTTAAGCCATCTCTTGTCACTTGTCCCATTTGTCATTCCAATTCAATCTAATGGCCACCATTCATCCTCTTTTTTGGCAACTCTTGGAGATGTATAAAGTCTAAAATGCCCTTCTTCAATGCATGGGCAAGGCTTTAAGCTTGAGGGGCAAAAGGGTAATTTTACCCCCGACGTTCAAAACGTCGTTTTTCTCGCTCCAAAAATCTTCGATAGGGCGATAGCTAATCTGAATAACATTGGAATTCTTGATTTTTCATTTCAAATTTTTCAAGACTCGTTTCTAATGATTTTCTCTATCAGACGTGGTTCCAGCCTATCTCGAACCGACGGGCGGCTTTGCAGACTTTACGTGTATCGACCCTTTGATTCTTATCACATTTAGGGTTCGTCAATTCATGGCGATTTTGATTGTCATGTAATTGTGAGGGTCTATCTCTAGTCCCTTTGGTCTCGATCGTCACTATTCGATTTAGTGAAATTTTGCAAATTATATAATGGTTAAGTGGCATCACCCACGCTCCAATCATATAACACTAGCAATGCATCCCTTAATCGTTCTTGAATCAACTTTTTATGGTTCTAAATGTCCCCTCGCCAACCCTTATGATCAAAGCGTCATTTCTTATCCGAATTCCCTAGTTCCACGTACTGTGTCTCGCGTTAGCCTTTCCCATTTGGTCAGCCTACTTGAATTGATCAGGTCCGAGCGAGATATGACTGAAATACATCTCTAGATTCATTTCTCATTAACGAGTCTGAAATTGACTAGAATTTAGAATGTCACAACTCTTCCCCATTACAAAAATTTCGTTTTCGAAATTTACATTACACTTAATTACTGAAATAAATAGGGGTGTTGTCGCCTCATTGTCTCTTCATTTTCCCATGTGGTACCTTCAGTTCCACGGTGCTCCCACATTACTTTGACCAGTGGAATCTTTTTATTCCTAAGGATTTGCTCCTTCCGGTCTTCAATCCTTATCGGCTTTTCCACGTAAGACACTCTGTCGTCCACTTCTATGGCTTCGTAGTCCAGCACATGTGTCAAATTTGGTTCATACTTTCGCAACATCGACACATGGAACACATTATGCACTTGGGATAGATTAGACGGCAAGGCAAGCCTGTAGGCTAAGGTTCTAATTCGCTTCAGTATCTCAAATGGGCCTACATACCTTGGGCTCAGCTTCTCCTTCTTTCCGAATCCCGATAGTCCTCTCATCGGCGATACCTTGAGGAAGACGTGATCGCCCACTTGAAATTCCAAAGGCTTGCGCCGCTTATCTGCGTAGCCCTTCTAACGACTCTGTGTCGTCCTCAATCTATCTCGAATTATTTCATTACTTCCACCGATTGCTCCGCTAATTCTGGGCCTGTGATACCTCTTTCTCCAACCTCATCCCAGCAAATTGGGGTTCTGCAGGCTCTTTCATAGAGTGTTTCAAATGATGCCATCTGATGTTATGCTGATAGCTATTATTATAAGTAAACTCTACCAAATGCAGCTGGTATTCCCATCCACCTTTAAAATCAGTGACGCATGCTCGCAGCATATCCTTAAGCGTCTGTATTGTCCTTTTCGACTGTCTGTTGGTCTGTGGATGGTAGGCTGTACTAAACTGCAATCGAGTTCCCATGGCTTCTTGCAGACTTTTTCAAAAGTTTGCCGTGAACTTAGGATCTCTATCCGAAGTAATCGTCACTGGCACTCCGTGCAACCGTACTGTCTGCCTCATGTACAGCTTTGCATACCTATCCATAGAGAAGTCCTTTCGCACCGGGCTGAAATGTGCGGACTTGGTCAATCTGTCCACGGCTACCCATATAGAGTCGTGACCTCGTTGGCTCCATGGGAGTCCCATCACAAAATCCATAGTCACATGCTCCCACTTCCATTTCGGAATCTCCAGTGGCTGTAATAGTCCTTTAGGCTTACAATATTGTGCTTTCACTTGCTGGCACGTCAAACACTTAGCCACATACTTTGCTACGTCCACCTTCATCTCGTTCCACCAATAGTGCTGTCGCAAGTTCTGATACATTTTCGTACTTCCAGGGTGGATGCTATAATTGCTCTTGTGAGCCTCTGATAAAATCTTTTCCTAAGTCCTTCATCCTTTGGCACGCACAATCATCGGAACTTCATTATTCCATCCTCAAACACCTGAAACTTGGGTTTTCTCTTTGTCACATCCATTTCGAGGATCTTCTGAATCTCTGGGTCCGTAGATTGCAAAGTCTTTATTCCTTCTTGAACCTCAAGTTACACCCTCAACGCATCTAACCTCTAGTCTGAACTTAGAATCTCTTAAATTCTCAATCATCAACCAACCCTTTACTAACAGACAGATGATGCTCAACTTCTGACTCAGCACATCTGCCATCCGGTTTGCTTTCCCAGGTGATATAGAATATCACAATCATAATCCTTCAGTAGCTTCATCCACCTACGCTGCCTCATATTCAGCTCCTTTTGGGAAAATAGATACTTTAAACTTTGGTGGTCGGTATAGATTTGAAACTTCTCGCCACATAGGTAATGTCTCCAAATTTTCAAAGCAAATATAATCGCCGCTAACTCCAGGTCATGAGTTGGGTAGTTCATCTCATGTGGCCTCAACTGTCTGGATGCGTAGGCTACAACTCTTCCATGCTGCATCAACACACAGCTCAGTCCTTTCAGCGAGACGTCGCTATATATCTCATAACCTCCTGGTCTTGATGGAATTGTCAGCACTAGCGCGGTTGTCAATCTTAGTTTGAGTTCTTGGAAACTCCTGTCACATTTGCTTGTCCATTCAAACCTTGTCTCCTTCTTCGTCATCCGCGTCAATGGGATGGCTGTGGATGAGAATTTCTCCACAAAACGGCTATGGTATCATGACAATCCCATGAAACTTCTAACTTCAGTGACCGTAGTAAGTCTAGACCAATTTGATACAGCCTTGATCTTCGCAAGATCCACTGCAATTCGTTCACCTGATACCACATGACCAAGGAATGCTATCATGTTCAACCAAAACTCGCATTTACTCAACTTCGCGTAAAGCGAATCTCCCTCAAAATCTGCAAAACAATCCTCAGGTGCTCCTTGTGTTCTTCATCACTGCTCGAATTAATGAAGATGTAGTCAATAAAGACTATGACGAATTTGTCTAGGAATTTCTTAAATACTCGATGCATCTGGTCCATAAACACAACTGGAGCGTTGGTCAATCTGAACGGCGTCACCATGAATTCATAATGACCATACCTCGTCCTAAAGGCGGTCTTGGGTATGTCTTCCTTCTTGATCCTCAGTTGGTGATACTCAATTCTCAAATCAATCTTCAAAAATACCGCCGCTCCTTGTAACTGATCAAACAGGTCGTCAATCCTCGGTAGTAGGTACTTGTTCTTCACTGTCACTTGGTTCAGCTGCCGATAGTCAATGCATAAACACAAAGACCCATCCTTCTTCCCTACGAACAGCGCTGGTACTCCATACGATGAAGTACTTGGTCGGATAAATCCCTTATCCAGCAGCTCTTGCATCTGCACCTTTAACTCTTTCAGTTCTGACAAGGACATCCTGTAAGGTGCTTTCGAAATCGGCTCCGTTCCAGGGGCAAATTCAATCACAAATTCTATTTCCCGTTCCGGTGGTAGCCCAGGCAACTCTTGGGGAAACACATCAGGAAATTCACGCACTACCGGGATACTCTCTAACTTTGGCTCTTCGATAGTCGTGTCCATTACTGCCATTAAGTATGTCTGACACCCACTTAGTTACTTCCAAAGATGAGATTAATGGAATCGAGATTCCTCCTCGACTTCCCATCAATTCAAAGCTAGGGCGGCCTCTCAGATAAAATCAAATTATCTTACTATCACAGTCCACTACTGCCCCTTGCTTACCCAACCAATCCATTCCTATGATTACGTCAAAATCATACATGGGTAATACAGTTAAGTCAATATTCTCTTTACTCCCTCCAATCACAATATCACAACCAGCACAGCCCATTGAAACCAATATATTATCTTTTAACGGTGTTGCAACATGCAAGATTACATTCAACGATTTCAATTTCATTCCCACTAATTCAGAAAATAGTGTAGACACGAATGAATGCGTAGAACTAGGGTCAAACAATGCGTATGCAGCTTGGTTGCACAAGTAAACCGTACCTATGACCACACTTGGTGCTTCCTGTGACATTTTGATTTCCAGTCAATTTTAGACTCATTAATGAGAAATGAATCTAGAGATGTATTTCAATCATATCTTGCTCGAACCTGACAATTCGGATAGGCTAACCAAAAGGATGTGGACCTAGGGAATTTGGATAAGAAATGATGCTTTGACCATAAGGATTGTCAAGAGGATATTTAGAGTCATAAAAGGCCGATTTAAGAACGATTAAGGAATGCCTTGTGAGTGTCATACGATTGGAGCGCAGGTGATGCCGCTTAACCAATGTATGATTTGCAAAATTTTTCCTAAATCGGACAGTGACAATCGAGACTAAAGGGACTAGTGATAAACCCTCACAGTTACATGATAACCAGAGCCACCATGAATTGACGAGCCCTAAATGTGATAAGAATCACAGGGTCGATACGCGTAAAGTCTGCAAAAGTCACCCGTCGGTTCGAGATAGGCTGGAACCACGTCTGATAGAGGAAACCATCAAAAACGAGTCTGGAAAAAATTTGAAATGGAAAATCAATAATTCCAATGTTATTCGGATTGACCGTCGCCCTATCAAAGAATTTTGGAGCGAGAAAAATAACTTTCCGAACATCAGGGGTAAAATTACCCTTTTACCCCTCAAGCTTAAAGCCTTGCCTATGCATTTGAAGAGGAGAATTTTGGACTTTAAACCCCCTCAAGACTACCGAAAACTAGGATGGATATTGGCCATTGGATCAAGCTTGATTGGCATGAGGGACAAGTGTCAATAGATGGGGTAAAGACTAGTCAAGTCCAACTTTATGCAACTACCATTCAACCCCTTTGACTCAAGCCTTGAATATAAAAATTTTCACTCTCTCTCTTCACACATGACCAGCCATAATCCCAAGAACTCACGCCAATCTTCACCTTCTTCTCCCTCTTCATTCTGCCGCCAACGACCAGATTTTCCGCCGTACTTCGCCACCCACGACGACCTCTTCCGGCCACTGTCTGACCACCGGCCGATCATAGCAACCTAGCTCTACGTCTTGTTGACCTCATCGAAGTGGAAGCACAGTAATTGGACCACCGAGGAGCTCCGGCCAAGCGTTTTCTCAAAAGCCGACAGAATATGACCCAATTTGAGGTAAATTCGGTTTCTAACCCTTTTGGAGGCCGAAATATTGAATTTTTGAGGTCAAATTTTATGGAGGTCTAGAGGACATCTGTATGAATATGTGATAAAAATTTAGGAGTGATTTGAAGAAGTTTTGACCTCGAATCAGTCTTATAAACCTTGCACAGAAAACTACCGGTACTGACTTTGGAGGAGCTAGCAACTTTCAACGGGATTCCGATGACCATTCAACCTCAAACTCACGGTGAGCCTCATAAACCCTTAGATAGACATGTTAAGAGGTAAGATAGTATTTAAATGATGGATTTAGAGTTGATTTAGGGCTGGACAAGTTTGGTTTGCACAAAATCGAGAAGAACTGGTTCGGTTCTGTGCATGGCCGAACCTTTGAGGGTTGATGGCTAGTGATTTTGAGTCCCAAATTGATTATTAAGACATGTTAAGATGATGAGGGTTATGTTATGGAGGATTATGGTTCACGGATTGAGGAATTAGACAAGGAAATTGATGAATTGGTTGAATATTCTAGGTTGCGTGGTGGGCTCGACGTTGGACCCTGGGAACCGAATTAGTGAGGGCTCAAGAGGAGAATTATTGTGTTATCAAACGCAAGGTAAGGGAATTCTAAACTTAGGATAGGAAGATTGGATTCAATTGGGCGAGTGAAGCAGTAAATTGAATGATTTGTAAGAGTTTTAAAGAGGATTGTTTTTGGGATGTCCTAAAATTGTATAAGGGATTTATGTATGTCATTGCTTGTGCTTGAATTATCCACCATGTGTGTGTCAGTTGATTACCTTGCATGCCACGAGTCTTTGAATTGTGCCTGAATTGCACATGACGTCATGTATGGAAAACGAATTGAAAATCATGGCATGAGCATAACATGGGGAGGCCCTGAGGCGTATGAGACGCGGGGCGGGAGATGGATACACTGATGCTATGTAATCGTGTGGTGGAGTTGATGTTGTGTGGCACCCTGATGCGATCTAATCGCGGGGTTAAGATGGCTACGGTCCTGATGCGATCTATTCGCAGGAGGGAGGTATGAGGTGATGATATTGGCCTGGAGATTCCTTTGAACCTAATGCGTTTACGCGGGTTGCCAATGACGGTCTGATGCGTTTACGCTGACCGAGCCTGATGCGATCTAATCGCGGGCTGGAGAATGGGGTAGGCAGGAAGAGGTAGTTGTGGTGAAATGGCAGGATGAGGTGTGTATGATCACCTGTGGGTGACATGGTGTCATAGTTGCATGCCCATCATCTGTGTGTCACTATTTTTATTTGTATGTGCCTGTATAATTGTGAGTTTGGAATTTTGGGATAGATGACTGCCTGAGTGGACAATCAGCTTGACCTAGGGTTAGGTTTCTTTTACTGAGATGTGTATCTCACCCCTTTGGGGACCCATATTTTTATAAATCCTAGGCCTTAAGTATGTGGCCTATTCGTTTTGGGGATCCCAAGGAGATAACAGCATATTTTGACGAGTTTCCAGATAGTCAGGGGAACATTTATGTGAGAAAGTGTACAGTCGTATGGGTAGCCCGGACTGGAAGCCTCATAGGTTCAAGACATGATTTAAGAAGATCGAAGATGAGTCGATTGGGCCGCTAAAGCCCCACAAGGTACCCCCGGGAGTTATCCCTGATTGGTGCCAGTCTGCCGGGGAGTAGGAGCTACTAGAGGGGTCTGTAGTTGGTTCTAGGAACGGGCCGAAGAAGACCCCGATGTTGGACTTTACTGCGAAAGAGGATGAGGTCATTGTCTTGGAGGCGACCGAGGAGAATCTTGTGGAGCCGTCACGTGAAGAAACCATGGAGGATACCATTGAGCTTCCATCAGAGACCTTCTCCGAGTATGAGCTGACGGAGGATGCCGAGGACACTGAGGATTTCGGCAGTTCATCTTAGGATTCCAGTTCGTTGGCTGGAGCTTTTAGAGGCGATTCGACCCTGTTTCTTTTGGATGTCGATGATGATCACACCTTTTTTTTTATGTGCTTACCCCATTGCCCTTGCCTAGCGGATTGTAGCAGTCGATATTTGTACGAACAATATGTTATGAAGTATGATAGTTATTATGCTATCCAGGTCCAGCTTAACTTTTATTTTGTACGAGGATTTATTTGAGTATCGCTTCCGCATGCTTAATGTGTATATATATATATATATATATATATATATGTTATCTCTCAACTTGTTTGTGGATCTTGGGACCACGAGAGTTGTGTTGTTTTGCTTAAAGGGATGTTCGCGTGCTCGATGTGTTCGGGGCGTGACACTTCCTTTGCTTCTCTGCGAGCTACTGCATAAACTCTACCCTGTGTTAGTGGTCGATTCTGCTCAATCTGAGGGGAAGCAATCAACGGTTCAGCCTGCGATCGCTGCCCTTGAGGTCCATTTGTCGGAGCCTGACTCGGGCACATCCTCATCTGGTGGCCCCAGTAGACCGCATTTAAAGCAAGCTCCTGTCCTTACCGAGCATGGCCCATTTTCATGCCTTCTACCAAAAAAGCGATAGCTCCAATTAGTGGGGTTTGGCGGCTTCACAATACTTTTCCGCACTGGAGGTACAAAACGCCTATTGTTCGCCATCGGTCTTTTGCCCATCTAGCAGTTATCTTTGAAGAACGTAAATCGTGATCCAGTTGTGGTGTTTCTCTTTCAAGTCTCATTCTATCATCTGACCTCGCTCATATATTTCCTTATATGTCCTCAGATTCAGAGCGATAATTTGACTACGGAGCTCGGGCCTCAAACCATCCCTAAATCTTCTTGCTTTCTCCTGAGGATTTTCTATAAATCGAGGTGCGTACCTCGATAGCCTCGAGAATTCAGCCTCATACTGATCTATCGTAAGCTGGTTCTAGCACAACTGTAGGAATTTTACTTGCTTCCTTTCCCTGGCCGTTTCTAAGAAATATTTATCATTGAAGGCCGTCTTAAAGGCTTCCCAATTCATGACCATTCCTTCAGGGAAGACACCATTCTTTGTGGCATTCTAATTTATAGTCAATTTTAGACTCATTAATGAGAAATGAATCTAGAGATGTATTTCGGTCATATCTCACTCGAATATGATCAATTCGAGTAGACTGACCAAAAGGGAAAGGCTAACGAGAGACAATGATGTGGACCTAGGGAATTCAGATAAGAAGTGGCGTTTTGACCATAAGGATTGTCGATGGGATATTTATAACCACAAAAAGGTCGATCCAACAACGATTAGGGAATGCCTTGCGAGTGTCATCTATTGAAGCGCGGGTGATGTCGCTGGACCAACGTATGATTTGCAAATATTTTTCCTAAATCGGACAGTGAATATCGTGACCATAGGAACTAGTGATAGACCCTCACAATTACATGACAACCAAAGCCGCCACGAATTGGCGAGCCCTAAATGTGATGAGAATCACAAGGTCGATACGCGTAAAGTCCGCAACAGCCGCCCGTCGATTAGGGATAGGCTGGAACCACGTCTGATAGAGGAAACCATCAAAAACGAGTCTTGAAAAATTTGAAATGGAGAATCAAGAATTTCAATGTTATTCGGATTGGTCGTCACCTTATCGAAGAGTTTTGGAGCGAGAAAAATGACGTTCTGAACGTCGGGGGTAAAATTACCCTTTTGCCCCTCAAGCTTAAAGTCTTGCCAATGCATTTGAAGAAGGGCATTTTGGACTTTGAACCCCCTCAAGGCTGCCAAAAATTAGGATGAATATGGGTCATTGGATCAAGCTTGATTGACATGAGGGACAAGTGTCAATGGATGGGCAAAAGAGTGGTTAAATCCACTATGCCATACCTACTATTCAACCCATTGACCCAAGCTTGGACATATAGTCTTTTCTCTCTCTCCTCACCTCATTTGACCGGCCATACTCCCTCAAGAACCACCGAAAACCATCTTCTTCTTCCTCTTGCTTTTCTACTCGTCGCCGACCAGATCTGCCGCCTCCCTTCGCCGCCGTCGACAACCTCTTTCGGCCACCGCCTAACTACCGACCACCCATACCAACCTATTTCAACGTCTTGCCGACCTCCTTGAAGTGGAAGCGAGCCATTTGGACCATCAAAGAGCTCCGGCTAAGGATTTTCCCCAGAGGCGACAGAATCGAGCTCAACCTGAGGTAAGTCCAGTTTATAACCCTTTTAAAGGCCGAAATATTAGAGTTTTGAAGTCAAATTTTATGGAGGTCTAGAGGACATCTGTATGAATCTGTGGTAAAAATTTAGGAGTGATTTGATAAA
Organism: Rhodomyrtus tomentosa; assembly: GCA_028455895.1. Taxonomy (NCBI): domain Eukaryota; kingdom Viridiplantae; phylum Streptophyta; class Magnoliopsida; order Myrtales; family Myrtaceae; genus Rhodomyrtus; species Rhodomyrtus tomentosa. Next base: position 23,182,908 of record JAPCWY010000003.1, on the reverse strand, counting down.
GTTTTGAGCTCAAATGGGTCTTGTGAACTTGGAATAGAAACTGCCGGTACTGACTTTGGAGGAAACGGAGACGTTCGACAGAAATCCGATGACCATTCGATCTCAAACTCATGGTGAGCCTCATAAATCCTTAGATAGACATGTTAAGAGGTAAGATGATGATTGAATGATGAATTTAGAGTTGATTTAGGGTTGGTTGTGCTCGGTTTGCACAGAACCAAGAAGAATCGGTTCGGTTCTGTGCAAGGCCAAGGTTGTTGGGCTAATGATGGTTGGATTATGGTACTTAAATTGGTGATTAAGACATATTAAGATGATGAGGATTATGCTATGGAGGATTATGATTCATGGATTGAGGATTTGGACAAGGAAATTCACTAATTGATTGAAATTCCTCGGTTGCGCGATGAGGTTTATCTTGGACCCTTAGAACCAAGATTGTGAGGTTCCAAGAAGTGAATTTTGGTGTTATCAAATGCAAGGTAAGGGAATCCTAAACTTAGGATAGAAAGATTGGACTCGATTGGGCGAGTCAAGTAATAAATTGAATGATTTGTGAAAGTTTTCAAGAGGATTGTTCTTGGAATGTCCTAAGATTGTATAGGGTTTATGTGTGCCATTATTTGTGCTTGAATTATCCGCCATGTGTGTTTGTCACTTGATTGCCGTGCATGCCATGAGCCTTTGAATTGTACCTGAATTGCACATGTCGCCATATATGGAAAACGAATTGAAAATTATGGCATGAGCATGACATGGTGAGGCCTTGAGGCGTATGAGACGCGGGGCGGGAGATGGATACCTTGATGTAATGTAATGGCATGGAGTTGATAATGTGTGGCGCCTTGATGCGATCTAATCGCGGGGTTGAGATGACCACGATCCTGATGCGAATTATTCGCGGGACGGAGGTATGTGGTGATAATATTGGCCTGGAGATTCATTGGAACCTAATGCATTTACGTGGGTTACCAATGACGGTCTGATGCGTTTACGCAGACCGAGCCTGATGGGATCTAATCGCGGGCTGGAGGATGAGGCATGCAGGCAGGAAGAGGCGGTTGTGGTGAAATGGCAAGATGAGATGTGCATGATCATCTGAGTGTGACATGGTATCATAGTAGCATGTCCATCATCTGTGTGTCACTATCTTATTTGTATGTGCCTGTATGCCTATGAGTTTTGAATTTTGGGATAGATGACTGCCTGAGTGGACGATTAGCCTGACCTAGGGTTAGGACTCTTTTACTGAGATGTGTATCTTATCCCTTTGGGAAACCTATTTTTACAAATCATAGACCTTAGCTATGTGGTCTATTCGTTTTGGGGATCCCAAGGAGATAACGGCATATTTTGACGAGTTTTCGGATAGGCAGAGGAATATTTATGTGAGAAAGTGTACGATTGTGTGGGTCGACGAGGGTAGCCCGGACTGGAAGCCTCATAGGTTCGAGGCATGGTTTAAGAAGGTCGGAGACGAGTCAATTAGGCCGCTGAAGCCCCACGAAGTACTCGAGGGAGTTATCCCTGATTGGTGCCAGACCGTCGGGGAGCAGGAGCTGTTAGAGGAGTCTGTAATTAGGTCTAGGAATGAACTAGAGAAGACCCCGACCTTGGAATTCACTAAAGACGAGGCGATTGTCGTGGATGCTACCGAGGAGGATCTCGCCGAGCCGTCGCATAAGGAGACCATAGAGAATTCCATCGAGGTTCGTTCCGAGACGTTTTTCGAGTATGAGCCGACAGAGGATGCAAAGGATACAGGGGACTCCAGCAGCTCATCTTAGGTGTTCTAGTTTATTGGCTCGATCTTATGATGGCGACCCCCGACCATTGCTATTTTGGGTGTCGATGATGGTCATACCTTTTGATGTGTTTACCCTCCCGCCCTTGCCTAGCGGATTGTAGTAGTCGGAATTTGTATGAACAGTAAGTTATAATGTATGACAATTATTATGCTATCCAGGTCCCACTTAACTTATATTTTGTATGGAGATTTATTTGGGTACCGCTTCCGCATGCTTAAGGTATATATATTATCTCTCCACTTGTTTGTGGATCTTGGGACCATGAAAGATGTGTTATTTGCTTGAAGGGGTGTTCGCATGCTCGACGTGTTCAGGGCATGACATTCTTGGTGGCAGCCCACCGGTCATTCGTTGTACCCTCTAACTGGTACACTGCTAACAGCACCTTCTCTTCGTCAGTGCACCTCAGACTCCAAAAGCTTTCTCCAGCTTCTCAATCCACTTGGGTGCTAACTCGGGATCTCCAGTCCCATCGAATTGAGTCGGCTTCACTTTTATGAACCGATCTACTAGTTGGCCCATCTGTCTGGCCACAATGATTTCTTCTTGGGCATTCACAGCTTCATTGCCCTAACCATGCTCATTTTGGCTTTCATTGCCACCCTTGTTACCGTTGTTGGCATTGACGGCAGTTATGACAGCTCCTACTACTTAGGTGATGGCAGCGTCCTGATCCTGAGCCTGTCTATCAATCATATCACCAATTCTTTCCAGCGCCCTCAACACGTCATCCATTCTTGGATCTTCAGCGACAGGCGGCCTCGAGCTAGAAGCTCCGCCTCAGGTTCTTCTAGACCTTCTAGATGGGTTGCTCATCTTTATCACTTTCTATTAAACCTGGTCCACCACAAGTTCAGCGAGGAGTTAGTAACTTACTCAATCATTCAAATCCAGGGCTACTAGTTAATCCTTAACAGAAACAGTTTCAATACAACAGTCTTCCATACCACAAACTCCAGAAACATTTCAACAAATAGCCCATGGCCATTTCTCAATTCCATTCACTCCGGTGATTCACTCAAACCAATCGCTTTCATTCCTCAAACAAATCAAGGTCCAGAAATGACCTTTAATCCTAAGCAGGGAACTTGATCCTTATGCATTTCCACAACCCTACCGAGATCAAACACCAACCCTAAGTACCAGGTCATAAACTATGCACCCCATGCCTTATCTTAGCCAGTCTTCTAAGGTCTCACTATCCGTCCTAGTCCCAACTTAATCCTCCTTATTACTCCCATCCTCAACCAACTTTGGATCAAGTTGACCTTGCTCTGATACCAAGCAAGGTAGGGATGTCATGCCCCGAACCCGTCAAGCACACGGACATCCCTGCAAGTAAACAACACATCTCTCGTGGTCCCAAGATCCACAAACAAGTCGAGAAATAATATATATATATAGAACAAGCATGCGGAAGCGGTACTCAAATAAATCCCCGTACTAAAATATAAGTTAAGTGGGACTTGGATAGCATAAAGCTGTCATACATATTAACATATTGTTCTTACAAGTATCGAACTACTAGAATTCGCTAAGCAAGGGGCGACGGGGTAAGCACATAAAAAAAATGACCATCATCAACATCCAAAATAGTCATGGTCGGTGGTCGCCATCATAAGATCGAGCAAATAAACTGGGCCACCTAAGATGTGCTATTGGAGTCCCACGTATCCTCTGCATCCTCCGTCGGCTCATACTCTGTGAACGTCTCGGAACGGACCTCGATAGAATCCTCCATGGTCGCCTCATGCAATGGCTCTACGAGATCCTCCTCGATCGCCTCCACAATAATCTTCTCGTCCTCAGTGAACTCTAAGGTCAGGGTCTTCTCCGGTCCATTCCTAGATCCAATTACAGACTTCTCTGGCAGCTCCTGCTCCCTAGCGGTCTGGCACCAATCAGGGAAAACTCCCTAGGGTACCTCATGGGGCTTCAGCGGCCCAATCGACTCATCTTCGATCTTCTTAAACCATGCCTCAAACCTGTGAGGCTTCCAATCCAGACTACCATCGTCAACCCATACAACCGTACACTTCCTCATGTAAATGGTCCTTTGACCGTCAAGAAACTCATCAAAATACGCAGTCATTTCCTTAGGGTCTCCAAAACGAATAGGCCACATGGTCAAGGCCTAGGATCTGTAAAAGAAGGGTCCCCAAAGGGTGAGATACACATCTCAGTAAAAGAGTCCTAACCCTAGATCAAACCGACCGTCCACTCAGCCAGTCATCTACCCCAACTTTCCAAACTCATATTCACATAAGCACATATAAATAAAGATAGTGACACACAGATGATGGGCATGCAACTATGACACCATGTCACACTCAGATGATCATGCACACCTCATCCTGCCATTTCACCACAACCATCTCTCCGCCTCATTCTCCAGCCCGCGATTAGATCACATCAGGCTCGGTCCACGTAAACGCATCAGACCGTCATTGGCAACTCGCGTAAACGCATCAGGTTCCAATGAATTTCTAGGCCAATATCATCACTTCATACCTCCGTTCCGCGAATAGATCGCATCAGCACTGTGGTCATCTCAACCCTGCGATTAGATCGTATCAGGACGCCGCACAACATCAACTCCACCCCGCGATTACATCGCATCAGGGTATCCATCTCCCGCCTCGCATCTCATACGCCTCAGGTCCTCGCCATGTCATGTTCATGCCATGCTTCTCAATTCAATTCACAGATAAAACAACAGGTGCAACTCATGCACAATTTGAATACTCATGGCATGCAGGATAATCAATGACATTCGACATGGCATATGATTTAAACACAAGCAATGCCACACATTGACCTCTTATAACCACTTAAGACATATTAAGAGCTATCCCTTTGGAAGATTCTCATAAATTGATCAAATTAATCCTCGACTCACCCAATTGAGTCCAATCTTCCTATCCTAAGTTTAGGATTCCCTTACCTTGCGTTTGATAACATAAATTTCTTCTTGCAAGTGCCTCAAAGTCTCGGCCAAACATCTAAAAGTTCAATTCACCGCGCAACCTAGAATATTCAATCAATTCATCAATTTCCTTGTCCAATTCCTCAATCCATGAACCATAATCCTCCATAACACAACTCTCATCATCTTAACATGTCTTAAACATCAAGTTGGGACTCAAAATCATCTGCTCTTACTCGCATCAGAATCGATCTTGAACAAAACCAAATTGGTTCTTCTGGGTTCTGTGCAAGCCGTGCACTACTGGTCCAAAATTAACTTCAATTCCATCATCTACTCACTATCCTACCTTTTAACATGTCTATCTAAGAGTTTATAAGGCTCACCGTGAATTTGAGGTCGAATGGTCGCCAGAATCTCGTTGAAAGTCATCGGATCTCCAAGGTCAGCTTTCTGGCAGTTTTCTGTCCAAGTTACAAGACTCGTTTGAGGTCAAAACTTCATCAAATTACTCTCAACTTTTTATCATAGATTCATACAGATGTCCTCTAGACCTCCATAAAATTTGACCTCAAAATGTCAACATTTTGGCCTCCAAAAGGGTCAGAAACCTCACCTTCCTCAGGTTGAGCTTGATTCTGTCGGCTTCCGGGAAAACTCTTGGACGGAGTTCTTCGGTGGTCCAAATTCCGTGCTTCTACTTCGAGGAGGTCGGCAAGATGTAGAGCTAAGTTGGTATGGCCGGCTAGAGTTCAAGTGGTGGCCGGAAGAGGTCGTCGACGGCGGCAAATAGATAGTCCAGAATTGGTCACCAGCTAGCAGAAGAGAAGAAGAAGAAGAGGAGTGCTCGGTGATGGTGACGTGCTATGGCCGAACAAATGAGGAGAGAGAGAGTGAAAAAGGCTTATATTTAAGACTCAAGTCATAGTCTTGAATGGTAGGTGGCCAATAGTGGCCATGACCACTCTTTAAGCCATCTCTTGACACTTGTCCCACTTGTCATTCCAATTCAATCCAATGGCCACCATTCATCCTTTTTTTGGCAGCTCTTGGGGTGTATAAAGTCCAAAATGCCCTTCTTCAAATGCATGGGCAAGGCTTTAAGCTTGAAGGGCAAAAGGGTAATTTTACCCTCGACGTTCAGAACGTCGTTTTTCTAGCTCCAAAATTCTTCAATTGGGCGACAGCATGTTTCGACGAAATATCATCGGTCGCTAAAGTGAAGACTCCTCCAAATTACAAAGAGCCAGACTTCGTGAGAAAATACGACAGGACACACTGTCCACGTGCTCATCTTAAATACTATCTGCGCAAGATGGCACACTATTCGGATTATATTCCACTTTTGAAGAATACGTTCCAAGAAAGCCTGGCTGGCGCCGCTTTAGCTTGGTTTATCGAACTAGACCTGGATGATTACGATGGATGGAAGGATCTGGCTGAGGATTTCCTCAAACAATATAAGTTTAATACAGCTACGGCTTCAACAAGGGAAGATCTGTTGCGGGCGGTAAAAGGGAGAGGCGAAACAATTCTCAACAATTCTCAACTAGTTACTCTTTATACAAGGATTCCAAATCATCCTTAAGCAGCAACCATTCATCAAGCCAGCCTCAACTAAGCTAAAACTCAATTAGGTCAACACCCAGCAAATACTCAAGGCATCACTTCTATAAGTCAATCGCTCATACCATAAGCATAAGGCATTTGCTACTCTGTCATATATGCGACAGGCTATCTCATTCTCAACAGACATCAATTCAATGGGTGTAAACCCCACAGATCATCTCACCTCTCAGTTATACCTTGGCCAACCCAATCACATGATGCCAATCAAAAAATATGCTTAACAGGCCCATCACAAACATTACTTTTCTTTTTCAAATGGCTTCCACAGCCAAACACGAAACTTTTAACCATGCCACTCAAAGACGCCATTACACATGTCATGCCACTTTCAATCATTCTTTTCGAGAATTAATCCCGTGCCGTACATCTCTTAACCACAATTGGACTCAACCTGATACCTAAACTTTCCCTTTCAAGTTATGGCTTGGGTCATCCTACCTCTTATCATCTTAGAAACTCGCCAAGAGCCGCTCCTTGTCCGGACCTCTTTGTCTCGACGATCACTCCCTGCCCTCATCAGTCCTAGCCATTGCAGGTTGTCCCAAGTCATACATCCATGGAGAAAGCCCCATTCCACACGTCCCAAACCATGCTTCATGACGGCTTATAGGTATCCCATCAACTTGTCCCACACCAAGCGACAGTTTATTAAGTCCAACAACGATAAGTTCATGCATGCACCATCATCAACTTTTATTTCACAACCACAAACACATGTACAACATGACTGTCCTCACCACTTGTCATATCACAATCGCCTTCAGATCAATTCCTATCCATTGAAGAGTTCTAATTCCACCAATCAATTGCTTATATTCAACCATATACCTCAAGTGGAGTCGTTAACTAAATCAAATCCATATGCATTCGATCACAAGTGGCCTTTAATCCAAATATTCCTTCCTCGCTTTCTTATATACACCTCATTTTATACCATCCAGGGTCATCGATAACAATCGATAACTAAACCATAAGGATACAACGCAATTCAAGCCTAAATCGACAAATTTCGATCGTCTCTTTATAACTCATACTCCCCAAGTTGGGTCATTGACAAATCACAATCACAATCATATAATCCAATCGACCCTTCATTCATAAGTTATTCTCTAGCAACCTCAAATCCATGCTTATGACTTCTCAATTTCTATTCACTTCCTTATGAGTCTTAGTTATAAAATCACTCAAGATCATCCATTAAATCAGCACTAGGACCATTAGAATGCTACACAAGTTCAAGCCTATGTCCTAGAGATTCAACAACCCATGCTTATCCCTTAAGGTCTCACTACCTAATTATCCTCAAGTCATCACTCCTTATCACTCCAAGTCTCAATCACATTGGATCGAACTGACCTTTCTCTGATACCAAACAAACGCATATGTCACGCTCCGCGCCTCGAGCATGAGCACGCGACACCCTGCAAACAATAACTCTCTTAGACGTCTCAAGATCTACGTATATCGAGAGATGCATAAAATCGATAGCATGCGGAAGCGATAATATACAAACTCCTTCGTATAATAATAAAGGGGACCAGGATAACGATAACTCTAATAATAAACATAATCTCCAAACTGTTCATACAAGGCATTGAGGGGACTAAAGCTGCTGGTCTGTAGGAGTGACAAGGTCGGTACAAAAAGAGGGTCATCGTCATCTCCAAAAGAAACGGGGCATCGAGACCACCATCAAAATTCATTAGTCTAGAAAACGAAAATCTCAAAGTCGAGCTATGAGAGTCGTCAGTCTTCTCAGCGTCCTCGGTAGGCTCGTACTCCGAGAAGGTTTTCGAGCGTACCTCTATTGTGTCTTCCATGCTCGTGTCTACTGACTGCTCCATCAGGTCGCCCTTAGAGGCTTCGATTTCAATAACCTCATCGGTATCCTCTAGGGTCGGGGTCCTCTCAGGAATGTTTCTCGAGCCGATTGCTAACCCCTTAACTTCCATGGAATTCCGGGCGAGATGACACCAGCTAAGGATTGCCTCACGGGGTACCTCAGTGGGCTTCAGCGGTCCAGCAGTCACTTCCCCTACTTTTCTAAACCAAGCCTCGAACCTATGTGGCTTCCAACTCTTTGTACCCTCGTCAATCCAAACTAACGTGCACTTCCTAACGTATACGGTTTCTTGTCCATCCGGAAACTCCGAAAAATAAATAAACATTTCCTTTGGGTCACCAAATCTAATAGGCCGCATTTTCGCAGCCTAAGATCTGAAAATGGGGTCCCACAATGGGGTGAGATTTACAACTCAGTAAGATAGGTCCTAACTCTAAGTTAGGCTGACCGTATACTCAGGCAAATGCAATCACAACAAAAATTCCACAAGTAATCACATGAGGCATTCAACTGTCATTAAATAACATACGAACGTCAAGCATGCAATCATGGAATCATATTACATCATTAGAATCAAGAACATATTACCAAGCCAGATTACACCTTCCACCCTTCCATGCCTCCAATTGAATCATACCCGCGTTTAGAACGCCTCAGGCTCGTCCGCGTAAATACGCCTCAAACTATCACATTGACAAACCCGCGTAAAAGCATCAAGCTTTCAATCTCATTCCAAGCCTGTGTTGACACATCTCAAATTCCGTCTCGCGTCTTAACACATCAGGACATTGGCCATTTCAACCCCGCGTCTCGTACGCCTCAAGGTGTCAGTTAACTCAAACCCCACGCCTCAGGGTGTCACAAGTTTCAAACATGCCAAATGCTCGTTTCAATTTAGAAGTCATGATCAAGTGCAAACTCATGAAATCGAGCAACACATCTATGGCATGCGAGGCAATTAAATTCAACACTCAAATGCGACAATCAATTCACGGTACAAGCATTGTCAAGTATTCAATCCATCTATATCATTCAAGGATGCATAATGGACAATTTACACCCTAAACTTCAAAAAACCAAACTACCTCACACTCAATTCACCCAATCGAGTCCAATCCTCCTAGCCAAGGTTAAGAAACTTCTTACCTTGTGCTAAAATCAACACAAATCTTCTTCCAAGAAATTCAATGGCTTAGTCCTAATGGTCCAAGAACAAGTCGATCGCACAACCTAAGGAGATTCATCCACTTCGTCAATTTTTCTTGCTCAAATCGTCAATTCATCAAACATACACCTCATTAGCATATTGATTAACATCCTCATACTTCTCCATGATGAATTTGGAGCTCAATTAAACCCTTAACAGCCTCCTATGACCCGGTTTGAATAGAACTAAAATAGGGCAATTCGGTTATGTATTTAATCCCACCAATTAGCCCATAAACCATTCTTAATCCTAAATTTATCCATCAATCTACTTGCTAATACTTAGTTCTAGATGTTAGAGAGCCTCATCGAAAGTTTGAAGCCAAGGCGACGCCGGAAAGTCCACAAACAACAGCAGTTCCTCCAAGTCCTCAACTGGTCAGTTTTTATCCTTCAAACACAAGACCCATTTAGGGTCAAAACTTCATCAAATTCGAAATTTTTTACCACAGCTCGGTCTACAAGTCCTCTAGATTTCTACAAAATTTGGCAGAAAGATTCAAAAGATTCGAGATCCTACGGAGTCTAAACAGCAACTTACCTCTAGCTGCGACGGTTTCCGTCGACTTCCGGGAGAATGGCTGACCGGAGCTCCTCACTAAGAAAAATGACTTTATTCTACTTGGAGGTTGTTGGTAAGAGGACGAGGAAGGAGCTGGTGGTCGGCTCGGTAGCTGGAAGTCGCCAAAAGTGGCGGTCGACGGCGGCGATGGAGGCGGCAGAAACTGGTCGTCGGTGTAGCTCTCGGCAAAAAGGAAGAAGTAGAAGAAGAAGAGAAATGGCAGAGGAAGATGGGGTTTCGGCTGAGGGGAGGGAGAGAGAGTGAGGTATATCTAAATTTGAGAGTCAACAAGGTTGAATAGTAGGTTAAAAGTGTCTCCATCAATATCATTGCCTAATCCTTTGACACTTGTCCTCATGTCATTCAATGTTTCATCCAATGGCTGCCAATTTCTCAAATTTTCGGCAGCTATAATGGAGTATCAATGACCAAAATGCCATTGTTCAATTATAAATGCAAGACTATGGCTTGAGAGATAAAATAGTAATTTTACCCTCAATGTCCAGAACGTCATTTTTTTTATTTCAATCTTCTTCGACAAGGCGACGTCCAATCCAATTATAACGTTGGAATTTTTATTTTTCATTTTGAGATTTTGAGATTTCATTTCATATCTCAAGCCTCGAGGGGCGAAAATTCGGAATGTCATAACTCTTCCAACCTTGAAGAAATTTCGTCCTCGAAATTTGCAACCTTCTAACCATCCAGTCCTTTGTGATATCGGCGTCTCATCGCATCCTCATTGTTCCGAATAATTCCTTTTATAAATTGACGATCTTACTTGTCCTTACCGACCAAAGCCATCTTTCTCTAGGACTTGTCTCCTTCAGTCCTCAATCTGATTTGCTTCTCTCCATTCTCTTTCGATATTCCTAACATATGTTAGCAGTTCATCCTCGGCCGTTCACATCGTTTCTTCCATTTGTCCATCACCATTATTACTAAACCCTCACCAGAATGCACTCTTTAATGTCCATACCATTCGGCGTATCAATCCTTTCAAGGGCACGCCTTTTTCTTGTATACACGTTTAATATTTGACCTTATGTTTGACTAACCAAACTTTCAGTCCATTCCATCGATAATACCGATGCAAGACTGGTACACCTTTATGTCATCCCAAGAGACACCATAATCCTCCCTTTGAATTTCTGATGAGGTCATTTCTTTAAGTTACTTTTTAATATTGGACTCGTACTCTTGTCCATGGGACTTTAAGATTTCTACCCTCAACTTTGAGGTTTCGTTCCTAGGTATCTGAAAATCTAGATTTCCTCCCTATTCTATCCATTTCCATAACCCCATAAATGCCAAGGTCTATTTATCGCAGCATCTCAATTCATTTCTGACTTCAAGCATGATGCTTCAAGTAGTTATCAAACTAGTCAATTGGTAACATTCCAATTTAGGAGTTAAATCTCTTATTTCCTTGGGCAAAGCCTATCCTTTATCTGTCAAATGCACGATGCTCAATTTTTCACTTATATGCATCCGCTACTTAAATCGCCCCTTTCTAGACGATATATGATATTTAATCCTTAGTCCTTAAGCAATCTCCTTCACACACGTTATTCCTCATTTAATTTTTCTAGGCAACCACATACCTTAAATTCTTATGGTTTGTGTAAACTTGAAACCTCCCATGCGAGTCGTGTTTTTCAACTTCGTCGCAAGAACATTTGCAAACCAACTCCACCCATACATTTTACGTTCCAACTCATATAGATTTACTATCACGACGTATTCGGATAGTCCAATTCAGTTTGCCTTGCTACGCCTCAAATTTTCTTTCTGTGTCACATCATTATGATTCACTCGACCCCTTTTTAATTCCAAATAGGAACACTGTTGTCGACATAGTCATCAACTTGACTTAAATTCTCAAAAACTCTTTTCGTATTCATTCATCCATGAAATTGCTTTTATGGGAAATCTTCCCTCAATACATCCATAACAGTTCACCAATTTCAGGAACTTCCAATTTCCGCAACGCACATTGATCTTAGTCGATTCATCACTTATTCCATTCCTCAAGGACTCCACAGGGATTTCATTTCCCAGAAATTTCACTATTGAAGAATCTTATATCCTTAGAGTTCGTAGGATACTCTCGAAAGTTATTCATATTTCCCATTACTCCTTAAATGAGTCTATTCATTATCTCTAAGGACGGTAACAATCAATCCAATTATTCCTTGGATACTCCATTTAACTTTTATCAGTTTGTTTCTACCAAGTGTCGAATCTTCAAACTGTTCTTCATATTTTTCATTTGAGAGCTCAAACCTTGGCACTCTACTCTCATGAGTCCCCACTTGAACTACACAATATTTTGTTCATTTTTGTCACTCTTTTCTCAGGAAACATTAGTGTCTTGACTTCTTGGTTTCACAACCAGCTAATACGACCTTATCTCAATTTCGTCCAATCAACTGAACCTTGACATCATCCTGGAATTCAACGTTGTTCACGGGACAGCTTCTCGGTCTTGACTTTAAAAAACCATTCAAGCTTGCGTCCTCTTCGTTAGTCCAGACGTTACATTTTAGCACCAAAACAATTGGCATGTTTTTTTTTTCTTCCTTCCACCCTAGGATCTCTCACCCTATGAAGGAAACCATACACTCCAGTGGCATTCTTTTACTTTGAATCCACCTTATCTTTCTTATCCTATAAGACATTCGTCTTGGAGTCTCGCCAACAACAGTTCCCTTACTTCTGGATTCTAATGCCACCACACTTTAACATTCTCGTTCCAATAGTTCAGGCATCTCAAGTGACAAGTTTCATTCTTCCTTGGTCTCCACAAATTTAAATTTCAGATATTCAATTCGACCTCCTTAAGTTGCCTTGCGATTACAATCTAAACGCCCTTTTTGCTCATTCATCCATTCATTAAAATCGTAAGTAACTAGGACAATCAAATCCATTTACCTTTCTTTCCATCAATGATCATGTCATGATCCAATCGTCTTAAGGACACTTTTAGTGTTATCACCCCTATTCTTTAGGGGTGATAACTCGCAATGCCACTTTTAGTGATTTTAATTCAATCTCAATCAATCTCATAAAATCCACAGGGTCTAACAGATTGACACATCAGTCTCCTTATTATTCCTCACGACAACAAAAGGTTAATCACCATAAGCCTTATGTTATAGTAACGACATTTCCTTACAAGCACATTCGATGCTCCATAAGTGAAGTTCTCTTTTCTCATAATCCATGAACAGAAATTTTCTTACTTATTCCTCTTCCGATCATCCACTTTTTTCCTTGTTGTCCATTACGGTTCATTAGATTCAGGAATAGCAATTAGCCATAAGGCTTTCAAATTTCAATCCACTCAGAGACTTCATGCCTCATTTAAAGGGTCCTTGACCACCCTTAATACGCTTAGACGACCTCGAGAACTGTAACTCATAATGATCGACCTTCCTCAAGTCCTTTCAAAGCTATTGAAGATCAGGCAATCCTTACTCTCGAGTAACCTCAGAAAGGTACTTTCCATGGAACAATTCAACGAAGATAATCCAGGCAAATATCATGCCTTCAAGGGAAATTCTTCCTTTGGTGACCTTTCCATTAATCATCGACAGCCTCTTCAGGCTAATAGCTATTAGATTCGCTTCTTTTCTTAATGAATTCAATACCTCTAAGGCTCTTTTCTAAATTCTCAATCCAGAGAAAGGCAGTTTAGGCATCATTATCTCCATCAAACCTTAGTCAATCTCAGCCTTATACATCGTTCCACAAGCTTTCCATCGAGCGATTTTCATTTTCTATCGCCTTTCCTATGATCTCTACCATTCACTTTGCTAGCAAAAGTAACTGCAGTCTCAGTGATAGGGATAACAATGACAGTTACTTCTCGAGTCTACCTATCCATCTAATTTCTCATTTCCATTCAAAGTTCTCATGACCCTTTCAACTCTTAGGTCTTGTACAGTCCACAAGTTCGAGCTAAATGCTTTTCTAGCACTCATATTCTGGTTACTCACCTTTACTCAATTCTCACAACTCCCTTCAGTTCTAGAGCCATCTCATATCTTGCATACTCGAGCCAATGCTCCTCTAGTGACTATTCTCTTGTCGTTCAACGTCATTAGGTTCTTATGGCACTCGAACCACTACAATTCCGTCTAGAAATTAAATACTTAAGTCATCTACTCGAGTCTAGCAATCTCAGGCTGCTCATCTCATCATCTATCACCATCAACCATCAGTGGTTTTAAACAATTCTCAACTAGTTGCTCTTTATACAAGGATTCCAAATGATCCTTAAACAGCAACCATTCATCAAGCCAGCCTCAACTAGGTTAAAACTCAATTAGGTCAACACTCAGCAAATACTCAAGACATGACTTCTATAAGTCAATCGCTCATACCATAAGCATAAGGCATTTGCCACTCTGTCATAAATGTGGCAGGCTATCACATTCTCAACAGACATCAATTCAATGAGTATAAACCCCACAGATCGTCTCACTTATTAGTTATACCTTGGCCAAGCCAATCACATGATGTCAATCAGAAAACATGCTTAATAGTCCCATCATAAATATCACTTTTCTTTTTCAAAGGGCTTCCATTGCCAAACATGAAGCTTTTAACCATGCCACTCATAGGCGCCATTACATATGTCATGCCACTTTCAATCATTCTTTTCGAGAATCAATCCCGTGGCATACATCTCTTAACCATAATTGGACTCAACCTGATACCTAGACTTTCCCTTTCAAGTTATGGCTTGGGTCATTCCTACCTCTTGCCATCTTAGAAGCTTGCCAGGAGCCGCTCCTTGTCCGGACCTCTTTATTCCGGTGATCACTCCTCGCCCTCATTAGTCCTAGCTGTTGCAGGTTGTCCCAAGTGATACATCTACGGAGAAAGCCCCGTTCCACACGTCCCACACCATGCTTCATGACGGTTTATAAGTATCCCATCAACTTGTCACATACCAAGCGACAATTTATTAAGTCCAACAACGATAAGTTCATTCATGCACCCTCATCAACTTTCATTTCATAACCACAAACACATGTACAACATGACTGTCCTCACCACTTGTCATATCACAATCGCCTTCAAATCAATTTCTATCCATTGAAGAGTTCTAATTCCATCGATAAATTGCCTATATTCAACCATATACCTCAAGTGGAGTTGTTAACTAAATCAAATCCATATGCATTTGATCACAACTGGCCTTTAATCCAAATATTCCTTCCTCGCTTTCCTATTTACACCTCATTTCATACTATCTAGGGTCATCAATAGCAACCGATAACTAAACCAGTAGGATACAACGCAATTCAAGCCTGAATCAACTAACGCCAATCGTCTCTTTATAACTCATACTCCCCAAGTTGGGTCATTGACAAACCACAATCACAATCATATAACCCAATCGACCCTTCATTCATAAGCTATTCTCTAGCAACCTCAAATCCAAGCTTATGACTCTTTAATTTCTATTCACTTACTTGTGAGTCTTATTCATAAAATCACTCACGATCATCCATTAAATCAACACTAGGACCATTAGAATGCTACACAAGTTCAAGCCTATAGTCCTCAAGATTCAGCAACCCATGCTTATCCCTTAAGGTCTCACTACCTAATTGTCCTCAAGTCATCACTCCTTGTCACTCTAAGTCTCAATCATATTGGATCGAGTTGACCTTGCACTGATACCAAACAAATGCGTATGTCACGCCCCGCACCTCGGGCATGAATGCGCAACACCCTGCAAGCAACAACTCTCTCGGATGTCTCAAGATCCACATATATCGAGAAATGCATAAAATCGATAGTATGCGGAAGCAATAATATATAAAACCCTCCGTACAATAATAAAGGAGACCGGGGTAACGATAACACCAATAACAAACATAATCTCTAAAATGTTCATACAAGGCACTGACGGACTAAAGCTGCTGGTCTGTAGAAGTGATAGGGTCGGTACAAAAAGAGGGTCATCGTCATCTCCAAAAGAAACGAGGCATTGAGACCATCATCAAAATACATCAGTCCAAAAAACGAAAATCCCAAAGTCGAGCTGCTAGAGTCGTCAGTCTCCTTAGTGTCCTCAGTGGGCTCGTACTCCGAGAAGGTCTTCGAGCGTACCTCTACTGTGTCCTCCATAGTCGTGTCTGCTGACTGCTCCACCAGGTCACCCACGAAGGGTTCGACTTCAATAACCTCATTAACATCTGGGTCCTCTCAGGAATGTTTCTCGAGCCGGCTGATAACGCCTCAACTTCCATGGAATCCTGGGCGGGATGACATCAGTTAAGAATTACCCCACGAGGTACCTCAGTGGGCTTCGGCGGTCCCGCGGTCACTTTCCCTACTTTCCTAAACCAAGCCTCGAACCTATGAGGTTTCTAGCTCTTCACACCCTCGTCAACCCAGACTACCGTGCACTTCATAACTTATACGGTTCCATGTCCATCCGGGAACTCCTCGAAATAAGCAAATATTTCATTCGGGTCACCAAATCTGATAGCCCACATTTTCACGGCCTAGGATCTGAAAATGGGGTCCCACAATGGGGCGAGATTTACATATCAGTAAGACAGGTCCTAACCCTAGGTTAGACTGACCATACACTTAGGCGAACGCATTCACAATAAAAATTCCACGAGTAATCACATGAGGCCTTCAACTGTCATTAAATAACATACGGATGTCAAGCATGCAATCATGGCATCATACTACATCTTAGAATGAAGCACATATTAACAAGCCCGATTACACCTTTTACACTTCCATGCCTCCATTTGAATCATGCCCGCGTTTAGAACACCTCGACTTGATCCGCGTAAATACTCCTTAGACCATCACAATGACAAACCCGCGTAAACGCATCAGGTTTTTAATCTCATTACGGGCCTGTGTTAACACATCTCATAGTCTATCCCGCGTCTCAACGCATCAGGCCATTGGCCATTTCAACCCAGTGCCTCGTACACCTTAGGGTGCCATTTAACTCAAACCCCTCGCCTCAAGGTATCCATCCACACAACCTCGCGTCTCAACGCCTCATGGTGTCACAAGTTTCAAACATGCCAAATGCTCATTTCAATTTAGAATTCATGATCAAATACAAACTCATGCAATCGAGCAACACATCTATGGCATGCGAGGCAATTAAATTCAACACTCAAATGCAACAATCAATTCATTGTACAAGCATTGTCAAGCATTAAAGCCATCTATATCATTCAAGATCGCACAATGGACAATTACACCATAAACTTCCAAAAACCAAACTACCTCACACTCAATTCACCCAATCGAGTCCAATCCTCCTAGCCAAGGTTTAGAAACTTCATACCTTGTGCTAAAATCAACACAAATCTTCTTCCAAGCACTTCAATGGTTCATTCCTAATGGTCCAAGAACAAGTCGATCGCGCAACCTAAAGAGATTCATCCACTTCATCAATTTTTCTTGCTCAAATCGCCAATTCACCAAGCATACACCTCATTGGCATATCGATTAACATCCTCATACTTCTCAATGGTTTGAACAGAATCGAAACAGGGCAATTCGGTTCTGTATTTAATCCCACCAATCAGCCCATAAACCAATCTTAGTCCTCAATTTATCCATTAATCTACTTGCTAATACTTATTTCTAGATGTTAGAGAGCCTCATCAAAAGTTTGAAGCCAAGGCAAAGTCGGAAAGTCCACGAACAACACCGGTTCTTCCAAGTCCTCAATCGGTTAGTTTTTATCCTTCAAACACAAGACCCATTTCGGGTCAAAACTCCATCAAATTCATCCAAACTTTTTACCATAGCTCGGTCTACAAGTCCTCTAGATGTCCACAAAATTTGACAGAAAGATTCAAAGGATTCGAGGTCCTACGGAGTCTAAATAGTAGCTTACCTCCAGCTGCGACGGTTTCCGTCGACTTCCGAGAAAATGGCTTACCGGAGCTCCTCACTAAGACAAATGGCTTTATTCTACTTGGAGGTTGTCGGCAAGAGAATGAGGAAGGAGCTGGTGATCGGCTCGGCGGCTAGAAGTCGCCGGAAGTGGCTGTTGACGACCGCGATGGAGGCGGTAGAATCTGGTCATCGGTGTAGCTCTCAACAGAAAGGAAGAAGAAGAAGAAGAAGAGAAATGGCAAAGGAAGATGGGGTTACGGCTAAGGGGAGGGAGAGAGAGTAAGGTATATCTAAATTTGAGAGTCAACAAGGTTGAATTGTAGGTTAAAAGTGTCCCCATCAATATCATTGCCTAATCCTTTGACACTTGTCCTCATGTCATTCAATGTTTCATCCAATGGCTGCCAATTTCTCAAATTTTCGGCAGCTATAATGGAGTATCAATGATCAAAATATCCTTGTTCAATTAAAAATGCTAGACTAAGGCTTGAGGGACAAAATGGTAATTTTACCCTCGACGTCCAGAACGTCGTTTTTTTTAATCCAATCTTCTTCGATGAGGCGACGTCCAATCTAATCATAACGTTGGGATCTTTATTTTCTATTTTCTAATTTTGAGATTTCATTTCATATCTCAAGCCTCAAGGAGCGAAAATTTGGAATGTCACAGATTTCCCTCATGAGAGTATTTGCTTCTTTAGCGTCCGCACACCTTAACAAAGTGGAATCAAATGACCTTTTGTACAAAGTTTGTCCACTGAGGAAGAACTTATTGGCCATCTTAGGTATGTATCTTCAGTCTCCTGCTTGACATTCATCAGAAATTCTCTCTTCGAGAGGTAATTCTTAATATCATGGTACCACGGCTCTCCGTCAAATTCTTTTTCAACCAGCATACAATAAGCTGGTTTCCTGGTTATGCCAATCTTTAGTGGCTCTATTTCCAATCCATCAGTTATCTGCAGCATGGAAGCGAGTGTTACCAACGCGTCTGCGAACTGGTTTTGCGTTCTTGGCATGTATTCAAACGACACTTCTTCGAATTTAAGTGTCAACTCTTCTAGGTACTCATGATAAGGGACGAGTTTTGTATTCTTTATTTTCCACTCCCCTTGTGTTTGAAGGATGATGAGCATAGAATCTCCATAAACCTGTAACTTAAGTACTTCCATGGAGATGACCAATTATAATACATGCTTCGTATTCTGAAATATTGTTGGTGCAAGGGAAAGTTAATTTTGCTGCAACAGGATAATATTGACCATCAGGGATATCAATACTGTCCCTGTGCCCGCTCCAGATAGATTAACTGCACCATCGAAGTACATGACCCATGCGTCTTCTATGAGGTTTAGAACTTGATCTTCTACCTTCATCTGTTCAAAAGATGTGCAATTTTGGGCGTTCTCTGCCAACATATCAGTTATAGCTCTTCCCTTTACGGACTTTTGTGAAGAGCTTTTGATATTAAATTCAGACACAATAACTTGCCATTTTGTCAATTTCCCTATTAAAGCGAGTTTTTCCAAGAGATATTTGATAGGGTCATTTTCTGTCACCAGATGAAAGTGGTGGTGTAGAGTATACTGCCTCAATTTATGAAGTACCCACACTATTGCTACACGAGTCCTCTCAACTGACACATAATTTATTTCAGATGAAGTGAATTTCTTACTCAGATAGTAGATAGCTCTTTCTTTTCCATCCATAGGGCTTGCTTGAGTAAATAAGGCTCCCAAAGACTCTTGGTGTATAGTCAAATACAAAGTCAGGAAGTAACCTGGGATTGGTGGCACAAGTACTGGTGGAGTGACTAAATAAGTTTTTATCTTTTGGAATGCCTAACTGCATTCGGCATCCCAAGTTACTTTTGCACCCTTCTTGAGTAGTTTGAAAATTAATTTGGCCACATCCGACAATTAACTGATAAATCTAGTAATGTAGTTTAATCTCCCAAGAAAACTCCTTACTTCTTTCACTGTTGAGGGAGTTGCCAAATCACAAATAGCTTGGATTTTTGAAGGGTCAATTTCAATTCCCCTGCTACTGACTATGAATCCAAGAAGTTTCCCTGATTTCGCCCCAAATACACATTTGTTAGGGTTCAACCTCAACTTGTACTTTCACAATTGCTCAAACAGCTTTTTTAGCACTTGAACGTGATCTTGTCCCTTCTTGGACTTGGCAATCATGTCATCGACATATACTTCGATCTCTTTATGGATCATTTCGTGAAACAAGGTGACCATCGCCTTCTGATAAGTTGCCCAAGCATTCTTTAGTCCAAATGACATCACTTTATAAGAGAAATTTTCCCAAGGGGTGGTAAACGCAATTTTCGATTTGTCTTCCTGCTTCATGAGGATTTGATTATATCCGGAGAATCCATCCACAAATGAGAATAATTCGTACCTTGTTGTACTATCCACCAGCACATCAATGTGAGGAAGTGGAAAATCATCCTTTGGGCTTGTTCTGTTCAAGTCGCGGTAATCCACATAGATCCGGACTTTGCCATCTTTTTTCATGATGGGGACTATGTTTGCAATGCAATATGAGAAAGAGATAGCTTCGATAAAACACATTCTAAGAAGTTTCATCACCTCTTTTTTAATTATTTCTTCTAACTCAACTTTCATCCGTCGGTTGCCCTATCTCACAGGTTTAACATTGGGATCTGTGGGTAAAGCATGCTCCACAATTCTTGGATCCAAATCTGGCATATCAGCATACGACCATGCAAAAATGTCCTGGTATTCTTTGAGCAATTTAGTAAATCGAAGCCTTTCAGCTTGGGACAGATGTCCACCAATCTTGACTTCTTTGACATCCACCGCATTACCTAAGTTAATAACTATTGGCTCTTCTAAAGTGGGAGGTGTTGAATTCTCAAAGGCACTCCAATCTCTACGAATAGCTGCATAACCATCGTCTGCATCTTCCTCAATATCGCAGAAATAATCATCTCAGTGATCCGATTCACACAATAACCTAGCATGTATATTTGAGATGATATGCCTGAAATACCATGAGAATGGTTAGTCTCCATTTCATATGGAAGTGTGATGCATAAGTGTGAAAAATCCTTTCAAACGAGATTTCAAAATAAGTGCAAGCATAAATGGAACTAGTCATCATATCCTCAAACATCCTTGTTCCTCGAAATTTTTTTGAAAATCAGGAACCATATGGCAAATCAGGCCTCAAACTTCTCATGTGGAAGGCTAGTATCATCATTGGGTTGATTTGTAGTCCCATATGTCCTTAATAAAACTCATTTGTTTTATTGAATGTAAAAATGAACCGCATTACAAGCTATGCTGTTTGGACCAACTGTCGAAGATCCAAAGGCGTTTTCCTACCTCTACTTCAAACAACAAAAACGAAAAGTGCGAAGAAATGTAGGACTTTAAATGCAATATTAAAAGCAAGGGAGAAATCTCTTTACTCAGAATAGGCAACTTCATCAAGTCACTCTATAATGACATTCACAGAGTCATCTCCTAGAAAAGGGTTCGTGAGATCCGGTTCCGTCGACGGTGTTATCCCTTTTTCTGATAGCGACTTAGAGTCTTGGCTGAAGTATTCGCTCAAAGGACTGTTGAACATCTTAGATTTGCCTTTCCAGGCTGAAGAACCAATGAAGGAATCCTTTTGATTTTGTTGGCATCCACGGCTCTTGCCTCGGCCTCGGCCCGTTGTCTTGTAGGTAAAATCACTAATACGAGTGTTATAATATCCCAAGTCTACCTTGTGCTCGTTAGATTTCAACTACAGAGGAGTGTTGATTCCTTGACCATACTTGCCAAGACCTTTTTTCGAGTTGAATCCATATGCTAGCAACATTTTAGCTGATAAAAAGTTAGCTTCAAAGACAAAAGGAACCTTTAGTTTCGCCCCTACAGGAGTGTGAATTACTGCCACCAACTCCAAAGAATGATAGCTAGTTTCTTCCTTAACTTCAGGTTCAATGTAGGGGATAGCGCTATTCTAGTATGCGACGACGTCAACTTCCCCATGGACGGTGACTACCTTCCCGTCAATCACGAATCGTACTTTCTGATGTAGAATTGAGGGTACGGCTCCAGCGATGTGAATTCAGGGTCTCCCTAACAAGAACCCAAATATGCTCGGCATATCCATCACTTGAAAGTTTATTAAGAATTTGGTTGGGCCTATGAGCACCTCCAGCTCGATCTCGCCTACCACTGTTTTTCTCATCCCATCAAAAGCTCTAACAGTTACTTTAGAAGTTCGAATCATCTCCTCTTTAATGCCTAAATTTCTTAATGTAGCCAATGGGCAGATGTTAAAACTGATCCATTATCGATTAGCAAATGTGCCACTCTTTTTCCATTACAGTGGATAGTGATGCATAAGGCCTTGTTGTGTTCTCTTCCCTCCATGGGAAAATCTTCATCTGAGAAGCTTAGTTGGTCTTTTAGAAGAATTACTCCCGCAAAGTCCCCCAATTGCACGTCATTAATAGTTTCAAGGACATGTCCTTCATTTAGTATCTTCAATAGCTCATCTTTATGCTTCTCTGAGTTGATGAAACAATCTAACAGGGATATCTGGGCCGGCATTTTTCTTAACTGCTCCATCACCTCAAATTCGTTGGTCTTGACGATAGATAGGAGTTTTTTGACATCCTCCTTTGATACCTCTTTCTTATCCGATTCGCCTTCCCTTGGGGCATAAAAACGTCCAGATCTTATCACGGCATCTACTTCACTTGTTCTATAATTCTAGTGAACTGCCTTAGAGTCATAAATCTCAAATGGCGGGACTTGTATGGTTATTGTCGTTAGATGGGATGTTTCAGGTTTGAGTTTATCGTCGGATTCATCTCTTGGTAGGTGAATTACCACTGATTTCACCAAATAATCTTTTTCTTGGCTTAGGCTATCAAACTCATTCAGTTTAATCACCATAGTCGTAGCAGTCTCAATCATCACCACGGTATCACTCCAGTCTTCAAGGAAGTCCTCACACCTGTCTGGTGGTAATTGTAAGTATCACTTGACTCAGCTGATATTGTAACCTTCAAGTGTCTGTTATTTTTTCAAATAGCTTAGTCAGACGTTGCCATTGGGCCATTAATTTCTCCATCTTGACGTATTGCTCTGTGTTAAGCTTGTTATCTATCATCTGAGGAAGACTGCACATTGTCAATTGAAATGATACATCTTCCATCTCTCTTGAGAGATCATTCACTAGTTTTTTTATGAGCGGGAGATGTTCAGATATCACTCGATTGAGGGAAGATTCAGGTTCTTCTATTAAAGGCTCTATCATTGCCTCTTGGATTTCGAGTTGAACAGGATCATACATACCTCCCCATCCATCGGGTATGATATCCTCCATTCTTTGAAAAAAGCTGGGAGGAGCATAGTACTTTACTTTAAAGTTATATCCGCAAGAGTCCTCGCCCAGATTATCTATAACATCGCCTTTCTCTAACGCTTTAGCTGCAAATCTGCGATCAGCCTGGCTTCGCTTAACGACTCGTAGCTCGCCTTCGTCAAACTCTTCTTCTAGTCTAGTGACCAGCTCTATATTGCTTATCAGACTTTTGTGTTGGACAGGATCATCTATATCCCCATCCGTCGGATATAATATCTTCTATCCTCTAGAAGAAGCTAGGAGGAGCAAAATACTTTACTTTGAAGTTGTACCCGCCAGAGTCATCACCTAGATTGTCTACAACTTTGCCTTTCTCTAGTGCTTCAGCTGCAAATCTGCAATCAGCCTGGCTTCGCTTAACGGCTTGTAGTTCGTCTTCGTCAAGCTCTAATTCTAGTTCAATAATCAGCTCTACATTGCCTACCAGACTTTTGTGTGAAACATTCCAAATATTCCCTCGCTCGATTTCAAGCATGAACTGGTTCCATTCTAGGTTGACTGAGGCCTTAATTCCTTTGAACTCTTCATCAACCACATTCGATATTATTCCTAGGCTCATCATCTTGGCAATGCCTGCATAGCTTCTTTCTTTCAGTCGATACTTCCCCTTCTTTTGGATATAACGAGGCGATTGCCAGAATGCTAGTTAGCTTAGGCATGTTTACCTTTAGCCCAAGGCGATTTTCTTCTTCGTCAGCAAATATTGCCCCAACTGCTTGGTGGTCAGGTAATGGATTCTCTTGTACATTTGGAGCTACATCATCAAATTTCAGAATTTGATTATCAATGAGAGCTTGAATCTTCAGCTTAAGGATGTAGCAATTATCCGCATTATGCCCTCTTTCACCCATATGATAGATGTAGGTCTGGCTTTCATCAAAATCAGGATATTTCATCGGATTTGTTCTGGGAGGTTTTTTTGCCACCAAGTGCTTGCTCTAGTAACATGGGGAGCAACTTGGATAAAGACATGGGAAGTTAATAGAATTGTTTAGGAGGCTGTCTCTTTCTATGCTCTAATCCTCTAGACGCTGACCATGACAACCCCCCTTTTGTTTGAATGGAATTAGCAAACGCATTAGGTTTATTGGAATCCGGCATAAAGGCTATATCAACTCCAGTCCCACTTTCTTTCCTCAGGGGATATTGCTTTCTTGTTGAAGTTTCATGTGGCTTTCTTTCTCTCAAAGCCCACTCCAATCTCTCAGCCACCTTTATCAAGTGTGTAAAGGTTTAACATCCTGAAGTGTTCAGCCTATCAAAGTACTCATATGGAAGTGCCTTTAGGAACAGGTCAATCAGGTCTTCCTCTGGAATCGGGGGTTTGACTGGAGTCGCTAAGGCAAGCCATCTCTAAGCATATGTTCTTACCACTGATGGTTAGCGGTGATAGATGATGAGATGAGCAGCCTGAAACTGCTAGACTCGAGTAGATGACTTAAGTCTTTAATTTCTAGAGGAAATTGTAGTGGTTCGAGTGCCATAAGAACCTAATGAGATTGAACGACAAGAGAATGGTCACTAGAGGAGCATTGGCTCGAGTATGCAAGATATGAGATGACTCTAGAATTGAAGGGAGTTTTGAGAATTGAGTAAAGGTGAGTAACCAGAATATGAGTGCTAGAAAAGTGTTTGGCTCGAACTTGTGGACTGTACAAGACCTAAGAGTTGAAAAGGTCATAAGAACTTTGAATGGAAATGAGAAAGTAGATGGGTAGGTAGACTCGAGAAGTAACTGTCATTGTTATCCCTGTCACTGAGACTACAGTTGCTTTTGCTAGAAAAGTGAATGGTAGAGATCATAAGAAAGGCAATAGAAAATGAAAATCGCTCGATGGAAAGCTTGTGAAATGATGTATAAGGCTGAGATTGACTAAGGTTCGATAGAGAAAATGATGCCTAAACTGCCTTTCTCTGGATTGAGAATTTACAAAAGAACATTAGAGGTATTGAATTCATTAAGAAAGAGAAGCGACTCTGATAGCTATTAGCCTGAAGAGACTATCAATGATTAATGGAAAGGTCACCAAAGGAAGAATTTCCCTTGAAGGCATGATATTTGCCTAGATTGTCTTCATTGAATTGTTCCATGGAAAGTACCTTTCTGAGGTTACTCGAGAGTAAGGATTCTCTGATCTTCAATAGCTTTGAAAGGACCTGAGGAAGGTCAATCATTATGAGACAGAGTTTTCGAGGTCGTCTAAGCGTATTAAGGATGGTCAAGGACCCTTTAAATGAGACATGAAGTCTCTGAGTAAATTGAAATTTGAAAGCCTTATGGCTAATTACTATTCCTGAATCTAATGAGCCGTAATGGACATCAAGGAAAGAAGTGGATGATCAGAAAAGGAATAAGTAAGAGAATTTCTGTTCATGGATTGTGAGAAAAGAGAACTTCACTTATGGAACATAGAATGTGCCGTAAGGAAATGTCGTTACTATGACATAAGGCTTATGGTGATTAACCTTTTTGTTGTCGTGAGGAATAATAAGGAGACTGATGTGTCAATCTGTTAGACCCAGTGGATTTTATGAGATTGATTGAGATTGAATCGAAACAACTAAAAGTGGCATTGAGAGTTATCACCCCTAGAGAATAGGGCGTTGTCTTTAAGACGATTGGATCATGACATGATCATTGATGGAAAGGAAGGTCAATGGACTTGATGGTTCTAGTTACTTGCGATTTTAATGAATGGATGAATGAGCAAAAAGGGCCTTTAGATTGTAATTGCAAGGTGACTTGAGGAAGTCGAATTGAATATCTGAAATTTGAATTTGTGGAGACCAAGGAAGAACGAAACTTGTCATTTGAGGTGGCTGAACTATTGGAAGAAGAATGCTAAAGTGTGGTGGCATTAGAATCCGGAAGTAAGGGAACTGTTGTTGGCGAGACTCCAAGACGAATGTCCTATAGGATAAGAAAGACAAGGTGGATTCAAAGTAAAAGAATGCCACTAAAGTGTATGGTTTCCTTCATAGGGTAAGAGATCCTAGGGTGGAAGGAAGAAAAAAAACATGCCAATTGTTTTGGTGCAAAAATGAAACGTCTGGGCTAACGAGGAGGAAACAAGCTTGAATGGTTTTTGAAAGTCAAATCCGAGAAGTTGTCCTGTGAACAACATTGAATTCCAGGATGATGTCGAGGTGCAGTTGATTGGACGAAATTGAGATAAGGTCGCATTAGCTGGTTGTGAAACCAAGAAGTCAAGACACTAATGTTTCTTGATAAAAGAGTAACAAAAATGAACAGAATTTTGTGTAGTTCAAGTGGGGACTCATGAGAGTAGATGGCCAAGGTTTGAGCTCTCAAGTGAAAAGTATGAAGAATAGTTTGAAGATTCAATACCTGGTAGAAAGAAACTGATAAAAGTCAAATAATTAAATTGATTGTTACTGCCCGTAGAGACAATGAATAGACTCATATAAAGAGTAATGGGAAATATGAATAACTTTCGAGAGTATCCTACGAACTCTAAAGCGATAAGATTCCTCAGTAGTAAAATTTCTGAGAAATGAAATCCCTGTAGAGCCCTTGAGGAATGGAATAAGTGATGAATCGACTAAGATCGATGTGCGTTACGAAAATTGAAAGTTCCTGGAATTGGTGAACTGTTATGGATGTATCGAGGGAAGATTTTCCACAAAAGCAATTACATGGATGAATGAATACGAAAAGAGTTTTCGAGAACTTAAGTCAAGTTGATGACTACGCCGACAATAGTGTTCTTATTTTGAATTAAAAAGGAGTCGAGTGAATCATAATGATGTGACGCAGAAAAGAAATTTGAGGCGTAGCAAGGCAAACTAAATTAGACTATGCAAATACATCGTAATAGTAAAGCTATATGAGTTAGAACGTATAATGCATGGGTGGAGTTCGCTTGCAAATGTTCTTGCGACGAAGTTGAAAAACACGACTCGCATGGGAGGTTTCAAGTTTACACAAACCATAAGAATTTGAGGTATGTGGTTGCCCAGAAAAATTGAATGAGGAACAACATGTGTGAAGGAGATTGCTTAAGAACTAAGGATGAAATATCCTATATCGCCTAAAAAAGGGCGATTTAAGTAGCGGATGCATATAAGTGAAAAATTGAGCATCGTGCATTTGGCAGATAAAGGATAGGCTTTGCCGAAGGAAATAAGAGATTTAACTCCTAAATTGGAATGTTGTCAATTGACTAGTTTGATAACTACCTGAAGCATCAAGCTTGAAGTTAGAAAGGAATTGAGATGCTGCGATGAACAGACCTTGACATTTATGGGGTTATGGAAATGGATAGAACAGGGAGGAAATTCAGATTTTCGGAAACCTGAGAAAGAAACCTCAAACTTGAGGGTAGAAACCTTAAAGTCTCATGAACGAGAGTACGAGTCCAATATTGAAAAGGAACTTAAAGAAATGACCTCATCAGAAATTCAAAGGGAAGATTCTGGTGTCCCTTGGGATGACATAAAGGTGTGCCAGACTTGCATCGGTATTATCGATGGAATGGATTGAAAGTTTGGTTAGTCGAACATGAGGCCAAGTATTAAACGTGCCGACAAGAAAAAGGCATGCCCTTGAAAGGATTGATACGCCAAATGGCATGGACATTAAAGAGTGCATTCTGGCGAGG
Organism: Rhodomyrtus tomentosa; assembly: GCA_028455895.1. Lineage (NCBI taxonomy): Eukaryota > Viridiplantae > Streptophyta > Magnoliopsida > Myrtales > Myrtaceae > Rhodomyrtus > Rhodomyrtus tomentosa. Next base: position 23,155,004 of record JAPCWY010000003.1, on the reverse strand, counting down.
GTTTAGTAATAATGGTGATGGACAAATGGAAGAGACGATGTGAACGCTCGAGGATGAACTGCTGACAGATGTTAGGAATATCGAAAGAGAATGGAGAGAAGCAAATCAGATTGAAGGCTGAAGGAGACAAGTCCTAGGGAAAGATGGCTATGGTCGGGAAAGACAAGTAAGATCGTCAAGTCATAAAAGGAATTATTTGGAAGAATGAGAATGTGATGAGACGCCGATACCCCAAAGGACTGGATGGTTAGAAGGTTGCAAATTTCGAAGACGAAATTTCTTCAAGGGGGAAGAGTTATGAATTCCGAATTTCCTCCCTTCGAGGCTTGAGATATGAAATGAAATCTCAAAATTGAAAAATAAAAAATAAAGATTCGAACGTTATAATTGGATTAGAAGTCGCCTCATCGAAGAAGATTGGAATCAGAAAAACGACATTCTGGACATCGGGGGTAAAATTATCATTTTGCCCCTCAAGCCTTAGTCTTGCATTTATAATTGAACAATGGCATTTTGGTCATTGATACTCCATTATAGCTGCCGAAAATTTGCAAAATTGGCAGCCATTGGATGAAACATTGAATGACATGAGGACAAGTGTCAAAAGATTAGGCAGTGGTATTGATAGGGACACTTTTAACCTACCATTCAACCTTGTTGACTCTCAAATTTAGATATACCTCACTCTCTCTCCCTCCCCTCAGCCGAAACCCCTATCTTCCTCTGCCATTTCTATTCTTCTTCTTCTTCTTCTTCCTTTCTGTCGAGAGCTACACCGACTACCAGATTCTGCCGCCTCCATCACCGTCGTCGACTGCCATTTTCGAAGACTTTCAGCTGCCGAGCCAACTACCAGCTCCTTCCTCATCCTCTTTTCGACAATCTCCAAGTGGAATAAAGCCATTTAACTCAGTGAGGAACTCTGGCCAGCCATTCTCCTGGAAGTCGACAGAAAATGTCGCAGCTGGAGATAAGCTACTGTTTAGACTTCGTAGGACCTCGAATCCTTTGAATCTTTCGGCCAAATTTTGTGAAAATCTAGAGGACTTGTAGACTGAGCTGTGGTAAAAAGTTTGGATGAATTTGATGGAGTTTTGACCCCGAATGGGTCTTGTGTTTGAAGGATAAAAACTGACCGGTTGAGGACTTGGAGGAACCGCTGTTGTTCGTGGACTTTCTGGCGTCGCCTTGGCTTCAAACTTTCGGTGAGGCTCTCTAACATCTAGAACTAAGTATTAGCAAGTAGATTGATGGATAAATTGAGGATTAAGATTGATTTATAGGCTGATTGGTAGGATTAAACACAGAACCAAATTGCCCTATTTCGGTTATGTTCAAACTAGGTCGTAGGAAGCTATTAAGGGTTTAATTGAGCTCCAAATTCATCGTCGAGAAGTATGAGGATGTTAATCGATATGCTAATGAGGTGTATGTTTGGTGAATTGATGATTTGAGCAAGAAAAATTGACGAAGTGAATGAATCTCTTTAGGTTGCACGATCGACTTGTTCTTAGACCATTAGGACCGAACCATTGAAGTGCTTGGAAGAAGATTGTGTTGATTTTAGCACAAGGTAAGAAGTTTCTAAATCTTGGCTAGGAGGATTGGACTCGATTGGGTGAATTGAGTCTGAGGTCATTTGGTTTTTGGAAGTTTATGATGTAATTGTTCATTGTGTGTCCTTGAATGATGTAGATGGCTTGAATGCTTGACAATGCTTGTACTGTGAATTGATTGTCGCATTTGAGTGTTGAATTTAATTGCCTCGCATGCCATAGATGTGTTGCTCGATTGCATGAGTTTGCACTTGATCATAAATTCTAAATTGAAACGAGCATTTGGCATGTTTGAATCTTGTGACACCCTGAGGGGTTGAGACGCGGGGTTGTGTGGATGGATATCTTGAGGTGTTGAGGCGCGGGGTTGTGTGGATGGATACCTTGAGGTGTTGAGGCGCGGGGTTTGAGTTAAATAGCACCCTGAGGCGTACGAGACGCGGGGTTGAAATGGCCAATGTCCTGATACGTTGAGACGCAGGATGGAATTTGAGATGTATCGACACAGGCCTGGAATGAGATTGAAAACCTAATGCGTTTACGCGGGTTTGTCAATGTGATGGTCTGAGGCGTATTTACGCAGACCGAGCCTGAGGCGTTCTAAACGCGAACATGATTCAAATGGAGGCATGGAAGGGTGGAAGGTGTAATCTGACTTGGTAATATGTTATTAATTCTAATGATGTAATATGATGCCATGATTGCATGCTTGACATCCGTATGTTATTTAATGACAGTTGAATACCTCATGTGATTACTTCTGGTATTTTTGTTATGATTGCATTTGCATGAGTGTATGGTCAGTCTAACCTAGGATTAGGACCTGTCTTACTGAGATGTAAATCTCACCCCGTTGTGGGACCTCATTTTCACATCCTAGACCATAAAAATGTGGTCTATCAGATTTGGTGACCCGAAGGAAATGTCTGTTTATTTTGAGGAGTTCCCAGACGGACAGGGAACCATATATGTTAGGAAGTGCGCGGTAATCTGCGTTGACGAGGGTGCGAAGAGCTAGAAGCCTCATAGTTTCGAGGCTTGGTTTAGGAAAGTAGGGGAAGTGACTGCGGGACCGCTGAATCCTAATGAGGTACCCCGTGGGGTAATCCCTAGCCGGTGTCATCCCATCCGAGATTCCATGGAAGTTGAAGGGTCAGCAGTTAGCTCGAGATACATTCCTGAGATGACCCCGACCTTGGAGGATACCAACGAGGTTATTGAAGTTGAAGCCTCCGAGGGCAACTTGGTGGAGCAGTCAGCAGACACGACCATTGAGGACACAGTAGAGGTACGCTCAGAGACCTTCTCGGAGTACGAGCCTACTGAGGACGCTGAGGAGACTGACGACTCTAGCAGCTCGAGTTATGGATTTCCATTTTCAAGATTGATGTATTTTGATGATGGTCTCGATGCCCCATTTCTTTTGAAGATGACGATGACCCTCTTTTTGTACCAACCTATCACTCCTAAAGACCAGCAGCTTTAGTCCGTCAATGCCTTGTATAAACAGTTTGGAGATTATGTTTATTATTGGTGCTATTGTTACCCTGGTCCCCTTTATTATTGTACGGAGTAGTTTGTATATTATCGCTTCCGCATGCTATCGATTTTATGCATCTCTCGATATACGTAGATCATGGGACGTCCAAGAGAGTTGTTGCTTGCAGGGTGTTGCGCGCTCATGCCCAAGGCGCGGAACATGACAAAATCCATGAATGGCCATCTCCTCGCGAAGAAGATCATAAGGCTTGGCTATTATTGAATGACCATCGAATCAGACTATAATCAACACATCAGGTCATGCCACTAATATCAAGTATATGGCGATAAGATTAACACGCCCCTAGACGAACTGCATCAAATGTCTGAAGTTTGGCCTTTCTCTATGTGAGGATAGGTATGATAGGGCCTATCAATCCAGTAGCTTCAAATGGCCATCACTTCATTCTAGTTGCAATTGATTACTTCACGAAGTGGATAAAAGCCAGTTCTTACACAAATGTCACAACGAGGAGTGTGGCAAGATTTATCAAGAAGTTTATCGAGAATGATATAATCTCTCGATATGATACCCCTCGGGTGCTCATCACAGACAACGGGTCTAACTTCAACAACAAGATTGCCGATGATCTATTGGGTCACTTTATCATCCGACATCTCAATCCTTCCCCTTACCGCCCACAAATGAATGCAGCAGTAGAAGTGGCAAACAAAAACATCAAGAAGATCTTGGCTAAGACTGCCGAGAACTACAGGATTGGCATAAAAGGCTACCCTTCGCCTTAATGGCGTATTGGACTTCGATCAGGATCTCGACTGGAGCAACTCCTTGTGCGTTGGTATATGGGATGGAGATTGTCCTGCCTGTAGAGAGTGAAGTTCCATCTCTCAAAATATTGTCAAAAGTTAAACTCTCTGAGGCTGAGTAGATCAAACACAAATAAGAGCAATTAAATTTAATAGACGAGAAGCGTCTTAGAGCGATCTGTCATAGCCAAAGCTACCAGAAGAGGGTGGCTAAGTCATTTAACCAAAAGGTCAAATCCAGAAATTTTAAGGAAGATGACCCAGTGATAAGAAAGACTTTGTCACACACTACTCATCCGGGAGGCAAATTTACCCCGAATTATAAAGGCCTTTATGTTATCAAGAAAATCCTTATAGGAGGGGCGTTAATTCTTATAAATTCTGAAGGAGAAGAATTGGGATATCCTGTAAACTCAGATGTCGTGGATAAGTATTATACTTGAAATGAAATCAGATAGTGGTCACTTGAATTTCTCCGAAATGATTCAAGTCGCCTTAGCTGTCATTACATAGGCACATCATGCATCCATGCATACATAGCATGTGTTATGTTTTGCAAGATTCCATGACATGGGCTCAGGATCAAGCTTGTTCAAGCGAGACCAAGAACAAAATAGCCCCCTAACGCATAGAACCAGGTGACATGTATCTATTCCATCGAGTATTAAAATATCTCCTACTCATTGGGATTTCCTTTATCCTCATATAGGAATGTCTGATGAAGATGAAAGGCAGCAATGGAGAAATACTATAAGATTTCTCATAATAAAGCTTATTCAAGCGAAACCAAGAACAGAATAGCCCCCTAACGCATAGAACCAGGTGACATGTATCTATTCCATCGAGCATTAAAATATCTTCCACTCATGGAAATTTCTTTTCTCTTCATACAGGGATGTCCGATGAAGACAAAAGGCAATAACGGAGAAATACTGTAAAATTTCCCACTTTCTTGTAAGAAATGAAAGCCCAAGATGAATATGCATGTGGTAAAACTTAGGAATGTACCATGCTTTCAAAGAAAAATTTCTAACACTTGTTGCACACGTGTTAAGGTTAGAGGTTATCCAAACATGGCTGAAGCACGCATGATGCGTCATTAATTCCCTGTGAGGTGAAATGTTTGGAGAAAAGCAAAGTTATTTAGGTTATCTTGTAAGAATGTTTCTTCAGAAAAGAGGCAAGTCTAATCCAAACACGTCCTATACGCAACAGAGAGATGAAAGGAGTGTAACGATAGAAAAGCCTAAACCCAAGGATGTAAGGGCTATTCGCATCAATTACACGGATTGGGATAATGGAGGCATTCATTCTTCTCTATAAACACTACAGATGATCATTGATAAACCCTTTAAGTAGTGATTTTCATTTCTTAACCCTTTCAAGAGCCGCCCCACTTTGGGGTCGTATAGGAGAAGTCCAATAGCTTGGAAAGGTAAATGGTTAGAAATCTTTTTGCTCGAACTAACATCAATCTTTGTGTGTTGAAACGCATTAATCCAGGCGCCGTAGAATGATGAAGAGACGTTCATTTCTCTATCATATACACTTATACTCATTGCATGGCCAATTTGAGCTTACATATTCGTTTCATGTACCCTCATTGGTGATCATTGCACAGCACCAAGACAAAGGTGGCAAAGACACTCATGGACAGAGAAGTCCAAGAGATAGGAGCTACATAAGACTGTCAAAGCAAAATGTTCAGACAAGGATGAGACTCAAGTCACATACCTTACATGATCATAAAAATCCCAGTTCCTAGGAAAGAAAAGGAAAAAGGCTGGATAAAAAAGAGAAAAAATCGAATCTCTATGCGTTAAAACATAGACAAAAAGCCCTACAAAGAGTAGAGTTAACCCTCACCGAAATGCTGAAAGTCATAAGATCGATTTTAGGACACCAAGGGATTATCGGATGCTTCTACCACCAACAACTTCTAAAGTAGATAAGAAGCCTTAGAAGCTGTGCAAGCAAAAAGGCTACCCCTCGAGTGGAATCATAGCCAACCGCTAAAAGATACAGAAGGTCTTTCAAAGATTAGACCCGTTCTCAAAAAGATTAGAGACATTCTTCAAAGAGTCGTCGACTAGAGACAAAACAGAAAATTGATCAGCAATGATCACCAATGTTAAAACCTTCACGATTCTGGACCAAAAACAAGTCTTTTTCGGTCCTCAATCCTACTGACATTAGAACTCTTCGCGGTCTTTTCTGACTAAGACGTATGGGTCAATGTGTACCTTAACTCGAAGAGGTACGAGCAAGATTATTTCTTTCTCATTTTGCAGGGTTCTTAACTTGTAAACCCGGAGTAGATGAAAAATGCTTTCTTTCAAAAAGCTTGACTTGGAGAATGAGTCCCCCTTGGAAACTGTGTCCAAGCCCAACATTACGGTCACATAAAGACCTCCCGATTGATCGGAGTGTATGTGATGCGACTAGCCCCGAAACCCCAGGTGCAGGTTATTAGGAGATTTGAGTGCTTTCTTCGTAAAAAGTCAAAGTCAAAGGATCAGAAAGAAAACCTCCTTGATGAAGACATTCCAATAGAATGCTTAAAAACGAGCTTTGCTGGAAACCTCAAAGTATTTGATCCAGGATTTTCCTTACAGGGGTTTCTGATTATCTTTGCATACTTCGAGATGTCTTGGATAACCTCCAACATCATAAGTCATTTTGCATAATTGCATAGGTCAAAGTGGAGCTTTGCCTGCATTATAATTATCATTGCCTTGAGATAACTGACATCTTTGATGAGGATTGAATTCACAGATTTAAACTTCTATAAGATTCATGGCAGCCCCGGGTCAAAGAAGAATACCTCGCTCAACAAATAAGAGCTTCAAAATCATCTTTCTGAGAGATTTCAGATAATCCCTAAATCACAAAAAAAATCTTAGTAACAAAATTTTTTGCAGGTTTGAACTCTCTACAGGATACTTTGGAGTCTCCAAATCCCAGAATGACGTCTTGCATGTCGAGAAGACAATCTTTAGAATCAAGCTTTCTGTCAAGCAAGACGAAAGCTTGATTCTAAAGATTGTGGGATTTAGGATTTAGAATCAAACTATTATGGGATTTAGGATTTAGAAATTCCTAAATCCCATAATAGTTTCTTTGGTAACCTGAGAATTAGGTATACCTTCCCTAGAAATTCATGGCAAGTCTTCATCAAGCAAGATGAACCATTCTCTTAGGTAAGACTTTCAGTAGGTGAACCTTTTTTCAGGACTGATCCACTGACGGATCGAATTCATGGTAAGTCTTCATCAGGCAAGATGAACCATTCTCTTAGGTAAGCCGTTTAGTAGGTGAACCTTTTTCCCAGATTGATCTACTAACGGATCGAATTCATGGTAAGTCTTCATCAGGCAAGACGAACCATTCCATTAGGTAAACCTTTCAGTAGGTGAACCTTTTTCCCGAACTGATCCACTGACGGATCGAATTCATGGTAAGTCTTCATCAGGCAAGACGAACCATTCTCTTAGGTAAGCCTTCCAGTAGGTGAACATTTTTCCCGGACTGATCCACTAACGGATCGAATTCATGGCGAGTCTTCAAAGGTAAGACAAATCATTTTCCCAGGTAAGCCTTGTGAAAGGCAAACCTTTGACAATCCCTAAATAACGGGTGCGTCGTCTATAGGTTTCTGATAGAAAGGAGTCCTATGAAGGGTCTGATCTACCATACGGATCAAAACCTTCGACAATCCCTAAAGAACGGGTGCGTCATCCTATGAAGGGTCTGATTCACCATACGAATCAAAACCTTCGACAATCCCTAAAGAACGAGTGCGTCGTCCATAGGTTCCTGATAGAAAGGAGTCCTATGAAGGGTCTGATCCACCATACATATTAAAACCTTCGATAATCCCTAAAGAACGGGTGCGTCATCCATAGATTCCTGATAGAAATGAGTCCTATGAAGGGTCTGATCCACCATACGGATCAAAACCTTCGACAATCCCTAAAGAATGGGTGCGTCATCCATAGGTTTCCGATAGAAATGAGTCCTATGAAGGATCCGATCCACCATACGGATCAAAACATTCGACAATCCCTAAAGAATGGGTGCGTAGTCCATAGGTTCCTGATAGAAAGGAGTCCTATGAAGGGTCTGATCCACCATACGGATCAAAACCTTCGACAATTCCTAAAGAACGGGTGCGTCATCCATAGGTTCCTGATAGAAAGGAGTCCTATGAAGGGTTTGATCCACCATACGGATCAAAACCTGTGACAAACCGTAAAAAACGAGTATATTACCCCTAGGTTCCTGTGAGATAGGAATTACATTCTGATTTGGCCTATCATACGGGCTAGAACTTAACTACCCTAAGATACTCAAGAGACGAGTCCCTAGTTATCCACATGAATCCTCCATACACCACGCATGCCACATGAACGTCAAGCAAGTGAGTAACACGTGAGTATCTCTGCTCCATCTCTCTCTTACATTAGCAAAGACAAAATTAGCAGAGCGTTCACTAGTAGGACAAGAAAGATTGAATATCAAGATTCATTTTTTTCTCCAGTCGAGTCAATCGGGACTCAGATGTCGCCTGTCTTTGAATAAAATCTCTCACTAAATTCCTCTCAAAGAGGGGCAGCTGTTGACACCTGATCTTTTATTAGTCTTTTTCAGTTTATTTTTGAAAAATTCACAAAAACAATTCATAAAAATTTGAAAAATTGTAAAATCAACTTTGGTAGCCTTGGCCAAGCCTAAGGAACCATTTTTGAACAAAAATAATTTTCTTTATTTTTCACATTTTTTTAATATTTTCAAAAACTAGAAAAATATATGAAAATTCAAGAAAAATAGCATTTAAGGTCAAAAAAATATGAAAAAATAGGCAATATTTTTCTTTTAATTCCCTCGCATTTTTGACCTCATAAAAAGTCCAAATTCATGTTCAAATTTATGTATTCCTTTGTTACACGTATGATTGAATTCAGTAAAAAAATATCGATTGATTCTTTTAATTTGCAATTTAGGTATTTTCAAGGTCTTGACATTCAATCTAATTGTCCTTCATTTCAATTTAGTCTAATTATCTGCACAAATTGTTCAATTGTATGAATTGGGCAAAATTGCATACTTAATTGCAATATTAGTCATTGGATTTGGACATAATTGAAATTACTTTCAATTCAAGAGCTACCTTTGCCAATTGAAGCCACTATCCAATGTATTTCACCATTTGGAATCGATTGACATAGGTGGTTTGGTCCAATTTGACCATTTGAGCCCTCAATTGTGCAATTTCCCGATTTGTAATTAAATGAAAATATGGGGATTTTAAAAAAAATGATGTGAACTTTTGGGTAAAATCACATTTCTAGATAATTTTAATGTCCTAAGTTCGATTCTGATGTTTAATTTGCAAAAATTCCGCGCGGATTAGGGTTAATTTTGAAAAAATAAGCCAAAACCGGTCCAACCGATTCGCTACAGTGCCATTGTCATCCTCAAAAACTCACGTAGGTGAACAGTTAAAAGCCGAGCTTTGAAGGTCAAATTGAAGGTTCAATCGACCATAATCGGCAAATATATGGTAGGGGTTTAATCTTCTATGCCATTACCTGTTGATTGACATTGGAATCGTGACCAATCGTCGCCGAAGGAAGGAGAAATCGACCAGTCAACGTCTCAGTAGCCGTAGGAGTCAACCTTCACGAAATGGCTAAATTGGACGTCCATTCGAGCACACCGGAAAACTATTTTGATTTCATGGAGTTGTCCATCGTCTCCGACGTTGTTTGGACCAAATGGCACACACGGTTACGTGCCATTTGGAGTCAGTTGGAGTTCCCCTTTTTAGTGTCAAAATTCAAAGAGCTTTATAAGCCTGTGGAGGCTTCTTGTTATGGAGGATTGGTTAATTATGTTCCCTGAGATTAACAGAATATAAAAAGAGTAGAGAAGGAGAGAGAGCTCACCTTCCATCGCCATTATCGAAGGTTGGAGCTCGAATTTGCAGAGCACCGGTTAGGCCTTTTCAAGCTAAACCAAAGCTCGACAAGGTCATCAGGAGGTCACCCAAGCTTCCAGGAGTCAATAGCCGCCGACCACGCCACCTGAAACTACGAGAATAGGTAAATCAGAACTTTGAATTTCTTACTGAGCATCAATGGCGGATCTCGTCTCTGGCCATGATCCTTGCATTTAGTGTGTGCGTTTTGCTCCCCAAGCACCACTGACCATCGTCGCATCTTCATTTTGCACCGACTTTGCTTGAATATATTGAATTGAGTCTCGAAACTCGACCTTCATTGTCGATCACTGTTCATTATTGCCTAGCCCAACCTAGGCTGAGCGAGCTCAATCGGAGCTCAAGGTAAGTGTTCTGAACTCTAGTATAACCTTCTCTGTGAATGAATTTGCTTTATATGCCGTGAATCGCATGTATGAAGTCGTCATATCCGACCTAGTTCGAGTTTGCCTGTGTTTGATTCTACAGATGAAATTCTTCAATTCTAGTATATGTGAAACTAAATGCGTAGGCGAGTTAATTGGCATGGTTTTGTGTAATTCTGTTGAGGTTTCACCGTTAGATCATCGCCGGAAGGTTTTGGCCGTTCGTTTAGTCATCATCGAGAGGTTGAAGATGAAGCTTACATGTCTGGTCAAAAAGTCAAAGTCCTAGGTGTCCGTTCATCATTGATCTACGTGTTCCCCTAGTCAGCATGGCCGTTAAAATTTGTTATTCGAATAAACAGATCAAACGGCTCAGATAAATCGAGTCTAAATTTTAGGAATATCCAAAAACGTTTTAAAATCAAAAAATCAAAACAAATAGAAACGGTTTCGTTTGGCTAAGTGAGTAGGCGATGTCGTTTAGGTTAATAAGGGTGGACGGTCCAGATTAATTCTCGGCTTCTAATCGTGACCATAGGATTTAGTAATCAGATCTGACGGCGGAGGAGTAGTCATCTTTCTAAGCCGTAGGTTTCAGTAAGCCAATCCTAAGACTGTGAGTTAGTTACGTGGTTCAATAGAAACCGTCGGATTAAATCCTATTAAACCGAATATAAAAACAGGACGATACGACGCCGTTTTGGGCATTCGGTGCGCGCGGGTCCGGGTCTGGGCCGGGTTCCGACCCAAATGGGTCGGGTCAACCCGGTTCGAATCATTATTTTAATCAAAAATTTGGAAAATCATTTTTAAAATAAAAAAAATCAGAAAAATCCTAGAAAATTCTAAAAAATGCTAAAAAATCCCAAAAAAATGTAGAAAAATTGTGAAAAATTCCTAGACACTCTAGAAATTCTCAAAAATTGAGGATCGACCACATCCAACTGGTCAATCATATTTTTGAGATTTCTTATCTATTCATTTGAGAATTGACAATATTACCCTTGAAGGGTAAATCGCATCCACCTTGTAAGCGAGATAGGTCGAAAATTTCAAGATAAGAATTCAGGTTGGTTAGGCAACCAATTCTTATGCTTGGATTTTTGAATCTCGTACTTTTTTTAAAAAGACGGTTTTACCCCTCAAATGGCAAATCGTATTTCTTATTCCAATCGAGCTGTGAAATTTGCTCAAAATTAGAATTTGGGTCAAAAGGTCGACTAATCTTTTTGTTTGGGATTTTCACTTCTCATCACTGTCTGAAATGACGGTTTTACCTCTCAAAGGATAAATCGCTCCAAAAATTCCATAAAAATTCAAAAAATTCTCGAAAAATAGGAAATTGATTGGTTTGGTGACCAATCATATTTCCACCATCTGTTGACTCCTTATTTCATCTTAAATGAAAAATTTTCCCTTCTAGGGCAAATTGTCCCGAAAATCTTCAAAATTATGGTTTTGCCTCTTAAGGGCAAATCATGTCAAAAACACTCCTGAGCCTTGATTGATGTTTCTCTAGAATGATAGGGCCTTATTAGAAATGCCACGTTGCTTTCATGTGATTTATCCGCACGTTCTAGATCCTTGATTTGCGCAATTTTATTATTGATTGTGAGTGTTAGGATAGTCACTCTTATATGCATGAACTCCTAGTGTTAGGGTTCATACCTCACTCATCTGCATGAAATCTTAAGTTAGATAAATCATTCAACTTAGGTGCCGAAAGGGCGTCAACTTTAACAGTTAGCGTAATAAAGTTCCCGATCTTGTTTCTCTGGTTTTTACAGAATTGAATAGAACACTCCCAACTATTCGATACGATCTCTAATTGTACCATCCATAGAACGATTAGTGGCGACTCCTTAGTATGCACACGTATCGCATGTCACCAGACCACACTGAAGGTCAATCACGTATTCCCGCCGTTGCGACTTGGATAACGGGCCTTGGGAGAGGCCCGCGTCCAAATAAGAGCGGACGGCCTATTAGCCCTCGAGACATGCGCTCGTAGAGGGTCGTGACAACTATATATATATCCAAAGTTAGCCTAGAGTAAGGGGGCGACAAAAATTTTCTGCACACATACACACCCCTCTCTCTCTCTCTCTCTCTCGCGGGTGGACTCTCTCGTCGCTGACTTTTTCTCTCGCTTTCTTTTCTCGTCACCACCCCTCCTCTACTACCGCCACCGCTTCCGCCCTCGCACCACCGCTACTGCAGCGCCACTCCTTCTCTCTTGCCCATCGACGACCCGAAGACCACCGCATCGCTATCCCCATTTTCGCACCTGCCACTTGCTGCCGCTCCAGCTTTGTTGCTTCGCCACCAACTGTCATTCCTGCTTGCTGCTGTGCGATGCTGCCACTACTGTCCAACTTCATTCTCACGCAAATCAGCCCTGGTTTTGTCCTGCGAATTAAGGTAACGTTGAGTATACTTCTAGGACATCTCAAGCTATGTTTTCTAGGTGATTTTCCTATTGTTTTGCTGTTGTTTGCTCGTTGTTTATGCAGTATATGCAAGCTGTTTTTTGTCCAAAAATACCTCGTTTTGCATGTTTTGTGTAGTCAACTCATGCCAAGTTTAGTGGGGACTTAAAGAGCAAATATTCGAATTTCATGGTAGCTATTTTTGCATGTTTCTGATGCTTAATCAAAGTGTGGACATTTTTTTTCAGAAATTCAAGATAAGACTTTTTTTTAGACAACAAAACCTAATTTTTGTCATAAATATTGGATTTAGTCAATCTAACCTATTGTCGTTAGGTCTGATTCGCTATCTTCAGAAAGTCGATATCAAACATGGATTGCCTAAATTTTTGAAAAAATGGAAAAGGGGATGACGGTCGTGATTATTTCTTTGTCTTGGCGTGAATATTGTTGATGGATTGATATCTTGATTGATTTTTGCTATATTCTGAAAATTCCTAAAGGTTTTAGGAAGATAAGGATTCATTAAATTCTAAGCAAAAAATTAAGATAACAAAATCTTCAAAATATTTTTGTTTGGCGGAAATTTTAATAAAGGAAAGAACCAGAAAAATCATATCCATGCATATCTTGTCATATTGCATATTTCATGTAGTTTGGGATAGCATATCTTTATTCATGCATTATCTATTGCATATCCCGCATATTATATTTTCAAATATCCCCTCATATATTACATATTTTCAAAATTCCCTAGCGTATCTTTAATACATATTTTATGCATGACTGAAAATTTAAAAGAAAAGGACAAAAAAAAATCCGCTCATTATATCATGTCATCACATTTTTTCAACAACAAAAAAAAACATATCCATGCGTCATTCTTTTCGAAAATTACATGCATTGCATCTAAAAAAAAATTCCAAAAAACAAACTACATCGCCTGATGACCAATTTACATCTCATGAAATCAAGGTACCAAAAGAGCGTTAGTTTTAATTAACTAGTGTAATCAAGTCCCGAAATCCACAATCTCTGATGTGTAGAAGTAAAATATTCCTCCCGTTATTTTACTTAGGTTTCTAAAGGCCCGTATGGATCGTAGCCAAAGAAACTCGTATGGTTCAAAAATGTTCCGGAACACTTTTGTGCTAGGAAACATATTTGAAGAAACAAAAAAACACATGCTTCTGAATTTTGGAACACTTTTAGAACCACCATCTCTTGCCGCCATGCGGCCACCAATAGCCGACCACTACCGTCGCCGATCGTCGGCCGTCGACGACTGAAAAAGTGCTTTTTTTTACTTACCAAACGCGTTTTTATTCCTAAAAATCGTAGTTGGGAATAAAAATACAAAAAAAAAATATTTCTGTTCAAAAAATGCTCTCAAGAACAGAAACGTTGCCATACACAACAACCAAGAATGATTAGTGGCGACTCTAGATTCTAAATCATTTTTGATTAATTTAAGTTGCGATTTGGTAAAATTTGGGAGAGTTCGTATTAGGTTAGTCATTAAAATTAACTTGATCATCCATTAACCTAGAATTTTTAATTTTAGGTCGCGACAGTATGTATAAAAATACCTCCTGCCACACCCTTCGATATGGTGCACCTGTAAACTTTGTACATACGTGGGAGAAGTACCACGATCCCGAGTTCTTAGCCGAGTAGTTTCGTGTTTTGATCTCAGTATTATGGATAGATGTGGGATTGTCTGAAGTGTTAGTCCCGCTCTATTTTGTATCTCTGTTTATGTTGGATTTGTTGGGCACCTATCCAGTCCTATGCCGTTCATGCTGTCTGACGATAGCGACGATGATCACGAAATGGATTGTTGGAAAGGCTCGGAGTTGTGGAGCAGGCAACTGTCCATGAAGTTTTTTGGAGGATGGTTTGGCGGCAGACACTTTTTGACTTGGCCGCAGGATGGTAGGGGCATGGATGAGGGTTGGTGGATTATGTTTGGTGATAGTATTTTGTGTATGTCCTAGATGCTTATGAACAACTTGGATGTAATCGACACAAGGATATCCTAAATGTCAATATTTGTATATGGCGTTCACTTTGATGTTAATATCATTTTAAATCACTTAAGTTTAATTTAAAAAAAAACGATTATTTAAGTACCAACTCTATCGAGGTTGTCAAAATTTCTTGCTATTGACACTAAAGTGATTATTATTTCTTCGATTTGACACTTAAGTGTCAATTTTAAAAAAATAATTATTTAAGTGCTAACTCGGACGAGATCGCTGTTTGGCACTAAAATGATCATTTTTTTTTCAATTAGCACTAAAGTGATCTAAAAAAAAACATTAATATCAGAGTAAACGCCATACAAAAATGTTAGCATTTGAGGTGCCCTTATGCCCCATATATATTTATTTATTTCCTTAGCTGGTTGGTTGCTGCTTGTGTTTATCGATTACATGCGCCTTGATTTATATTTTGTAATGATTATTATGGGATGCCGTCGGTATGCGACGGTTTGAGACGTCGCGGGGCCTTCTCCTTCATGGGGTTAAAGGAGCGGGCTCCCACATAACTAATGTCAGTAATATGAGATAGTAATAAGCAAAAAATGAAACGTGTTGAAATATTATGTCCATAGCTTTGTAGTCTTAGGATATCAGGATATTTGAAGATATTTACATAATTTAAAAATAGGTGTAATAACATATCAAATTCACGTGGCACATAGAAAAGAAAAGTCACATCAATATTTTCGTTTGATAAATTGGACGGAGTTAACGGGAAGACGTGATTATATCAATTTGATAAATTTTAAGATTTAATTACAATTTTGCAAGTTTTAAGAGGTAATTTTATTTTCATAACAAATTTTAGGACTTATGGTAACTCAAAAGTCACGACTTGTCTTGTTTATGGATAGATAAATTTAGAAAAGTTGGGAAAAAGGTGAAATAAGTAGTTTATTAATTCTAAATCCATCCATTATACGCTTTATTGTGTATTGGGATTATTTTGCAATGTACTATAAAGTTTATTTAACAAGTCCGGAGAATGAATAGCCAGCTGACACTTGACGATCTGGAGGATGTCTCTCTACACGTACAACGTATAAATATATAAACAGTGTTACATTATCCGACCGGAAAATATGGAAGTGTAAAATTTCATGTATTTATTGATAACATGTTAGTGATTGTGTATCAAACATTGTAGTGTAATTTTCTGTGTGTAATTAAATAGATTTAGTTTCGAATGATTCAAGTAATTTTTTTTTGTCATAACACGTTCATGACTTTTAAGGTCTACCTTTTTCTAACTTTCTGCCCACTGGAAACTGGAAAGTATCATAATTTTTTTTTTTAATAATGTTGATTTTGGTACACAACGATCAACATTCAACTCGCTAATTTGCTCTCGCTTTGCATGAGCATTTTCTAATTATAACAAATGTCGGTAACATGAGATAGTAATAAGCAAAAAAAAAAAATGAAACATCTTGAACTACTATGTCCATACCTTTGGAGGTGTAGAATATCAGGAGATTTGAAGATATGCATATAATTTAAAAATAGGCTTAATAATGTGTTGTTCAGTAAATAGAAGAAACATAAATAGGAAAAATGATTTCTTATAATGTTCTATTGTAGGTAATATTTGACCTAAAAAATAAAGTATCCATTAGCATAAGGGAAAATTGTCAAAAAAGATCTAAACATGTTGCAACTCTGCAATTTCAATCATAAACTTTTTAATTTTGTCAATTCAATCTAACCGGCTAAAGGAAAGAGCCGACGGGCCATTGGCGCCAGCGCCGTTGGACCAACTTAGTTTGTGTGGGTCTTGTACACATGCCCTTTTAAGTTACTCCGATTTGGATTGTTAAATTTGTTTTTATTTATGGATTTAGCTTAATCACATAATTTCTTACTCTAATCTGTTTGTGATTTCACCATGATGTTCCTCGAGATAGTATAGGATATACATAGAAATGACGTATTTATCTTTAAAAAGTAAAGGAATGAAGAGCTTAGGTTAGCGATATTTTCTGCCTCAATAATTCTACTTCATGTAATTCTCAACTCATAATGTTATATGATACGTGATCAGATGACATTACAGTTTACCAAACAGAGAATATGGAATTGTAGCGTAAAAAGCCACGTAAGACGAATCGAAGTACAGACTGAAGTGCACAATTTTCTACTAAATGCGCGCGGCACAAAAATTACGGTGCTTAAATGAATACAGTACAAAAATTAGGACAAGTGTACTACCTCGTCCTCCATGTAGTCATTCAAGTTTCTTCGAGAGAATTTCGTGAGTTAATAGAATTCAATGCAATAAACGCAAGTTTAATATATAGATTTCATCATTAAATTTGAACTTCATTAAGTGAAATGTGCTCGTACCAACTGCAATTGATTGATGTCATGTTTATTCATGACTACTGAAAATAATGAACAACGAGGTATAAACAACATTGGGTGGGTTAAGCAGCTAGTGTTATCACATGTGACTATGGTATAAACTAAACCCAAAATTAGTCCACCTTTCATCTGCAGAACTCCCAGATTCGGAAGAGAGGATCAGGAATGGAACCAGATGAATGCAGAAATGCAGGACAGCTCAAATAGTTGAAATCAAAAGACTTATCCCCAAAATCACTTGTAGGTGTAGCTCCTTGCATCCTCTAGACACGCTCTCTTCTGTAAAAGTGAAGAAACTCACCGGTGACTCGAGACTCCACTTGGTGGGGAACCGACATCAGAAGGTACGCGATAGCGCACTCATAACTACACATTTGACAGAGCTCACTCAGCTTCCAGTTCGGCCCCAAACTGCTCCAACCTCGCTGCATCCTCGTCTAAATTCCGGACTAGAGAATGGTTGACAGAACCATCATCTTCGCTGGCATGTATCTGTCTACCCCCAAACCTAAAACCCGAAGCAAAGTAAATCAGGGTTTTGAAAGTGAGGGAATGGAATGAAGAAAACGTTACGCCAATATAAAAAGAGGCTAGAATTTAGCAAAAAAAAGGAGGAGAAACACAAGCAAATTTCTTCAGACATCAGCCTACCAAGCTTGCTTTGACAATTTACTAAGATATGAGACAAACATCAATATCGAAGAAAGATTTAACAGAGATGTAATTTTGCAAGGACTATAGGACACATCTACAATACCATCAGAAAAACATTAGATGACTGCCTTGGTCAGTCTTTTCCATGAAGCAGCAAAATTGTAAATTCAATGCCACCACATATTGGGGATCAAATGTTTACCATCTTCCATTCATCAATTCGATGCACTTTTCAGCATCCTTCCTATCTTTAAATTTCACCAAAACAACTCCCTGTGGATGATTCTCACATACCTGCACGAAAAGTGAAACAGGCAGGTGCAAGATTTGATGTTATTATCATAAGAACACCATATCCAACGAATAGAGGCGCAAATGTAAAGACTGAATCGTCCATTGCTTAACTTTCCAAGCCTCAGAAAATAAATTTGACTGAAAAATGACAAAAGCTACAGGGAAGACATTTGTAGAAAAAGGCTTCATGGAAGTATATCAGCAAGGGAGCTGCCGCGGCCACCCCTGTGGCCTTTGTGGTCAGGCATGAGTTCATCTGACCTGGAAGTCAAAGGTTCTTGGGGCCTGTCCGCGAGAGAGAGAGAGAGAGAGAGGGGGGGGGGGTATAAAAAGGTAAAGAGACAGTTTGCTAATTAAAGATAAAGCATTAGTGAAGAGAAAAAGCAGCATGCCTGAGCATCAATCAAACTTGCAGCATACTAAGAGGAAAGGTGGTCAATAACCAATATTACTAGCATGAGACAATAAACAAAAACTAAACGCAAGTAGCAATCAGAACTCACCATGAGACCATCAATAATAGTTGGTACTCATTAATTACGCGAAACTCATTTTGCTACTAACAAAACCTCAAGTGGTAAACCAAAGTGATCCATGGATGAAAAAATAAATAAAATTAGCCAACTGATCAACCAATACTTTAATCAAAAAGCCTCGAAATAAGCTCTCAGATCAAGATATCCAGTAGATGAATGGCAATGCATGAAATGGACAGTGAAGACAAAAACTACCTTTACAGATTCCACAGGACCAATTTTCACACATTCCTCTCGAACATCTTCCTCCAGTTCAGGGCACAAATTTTCATCAGCCTGCAAAAATTATGAGAAAAGATGGCATAAGTATCCAAAAAGTCGTACAAAATTCTATGTTGAACTGTTCAAAGTGAATAAGATGTTTCATTTCTTGGCTGGTTCTCACTTTTGGGCCAATTAAGTCAAAATCAACTGAAAAGGGAGATCAGAATCTCTAAAAGACTAGAAAACCTTCCAGAATCTCCTGTCAACTAACAGAGTGATTCTCGCCAAAGGAGAACATGATTAATTTCTGAAATTTCTTTTGGCATATCAGTTCGATGTTCCCAAAGCAATTATCACAAACCGAAATTTGTTTTAGCATATTATCTCAAATGTGTGTTCCAACTCTCCTCTTATATGCTTCTCGAAGATGCAAATATTGAAAGTTCATAAGAGAATGAAGAATGAACCTCTGCTACTGTAAATGTTATGAACAGAGGTCTAGGAGGCAAATTAACTTACCGCACTATGTTTGATGTCACTCTTATCATGAATCGATTCAAAAAAAGAAAAAAAAATCTCAAAGGGTCAACAGTGACTAAGAGGAATAAAATGTTCCATCCAAACCCAAAAGGAAAATGGGCTAATAATGAACGGAAGAAAGGTTTCTCACATAAAGGTGGCAATACACATACTTTAAAATCCCAACATAAAAATCATTTCTGGCATGTGAGACAAACGAGAGAAGGAATCATACCTACTGATCTAATAATGAGCAAACACTTGCTAGTGCCAACTTTCAAGCAGATTTTAGGAAGTGGGCCCACGATTAATTTCCTTAACACTAGTTAACCATGCTTGGATAAGTGTATCAAGCTTACCCTCATTTCAGCAGTTGCGAACATATGTCGAAGAACAACAGTAGCTGGAACTAACACCTTTGCATCATCCCTCCCACCTGTACAGATCATGTAACTTGTAATGTCCACAAGTATCATCAAATGACAGCAAAACCTTCCAAAAGTATCCCAATTAAGGGCACCCTCAGGAAAAATATCAAACATTTATGAAATTTTCATTTGATAACTCATTGGCACAACAACTTACTAGGACCTTGTTTTGAAATAACACCATGGAAGGCACCAAATAACCAATATTTAAAGGACAAATGTGCATAGGGTAACAGTGAAAGGATGACTTCCACAATCTATATTTCCTATCTAAATGACTCAATCTGCATTGCTAAAACCGGAAAAAAAAAAAAAATCCTCTCTTGAAACAGAGCAGCTGGGATGCTAATCTATTCCATGACACACAGCAACTCCAGTTGCCAAGTATAGTGAATAATCTATTCCACTTCATTCCTATCACAAAATTCTTACTCAAAGCATGTCAGCAAAGAAGATATGTTGACTACATGACATTGGAAACTTTGAAATGAGAATAATTCAGTCTATCATGATATTAATAGGGTTCCATTGATGGCCTCCTTTGTTACTTAAGAAGCAAACACCCAAAGAAAAGAAATTGCCCAAGGAAATTATCTCAAGAGGATAAGTTGAAGGCCCTAAGTGACAAGTAAAGACTTCATGCATCCATACGCTCAAAGTTTTACTGGACTTAAGACAAAATATAGACCATGCAGAGGACCATACCCCAGCCAAGCATCTTCTCTTCCACCTTCTTCAATTTCTTTTTCTTCTTGCTGTCCACTTGTTTAGAAAAGAATCTATCGCCTGCATGAAATAACAAACACAGCATCTCTTGTTATGAAGAGTGGGGAAGAAAGAAGGGGAGTGGTGGGGAGCCTCAGAGAAGTAAACAAATATCTCGTATATCAACTGAATACGATGGATACCTTTCTGCTCAAACTTAGCTTGGCTAACTGACATTGGTACCTTGCCACCAGGGCGAAAAGGTGCTCCATCCAATATTTGGATAGCTAGGGCAACTGAGGGCTCCTATGCAGACATATTAACAATTTATTAAAAATAATGATAATACAGAAGCCATCCAGGATGAAGAAACTTCCAGAAATTACAAGCATGTACATTTGCACATGTCTGCATCCACACATTAATTAAATATCTGCATAATCACCTTCAAATAAGTGACAAGTGCATCTCCCTTTTTTCTTCCAGTTTCTTTGTCAACATAGATCTTCACACGAGGCTTTTGTGTTTCAGGATCCTGGAAGAGAAAGTATTAGCGCTCTTGAAATAGAAAGCATGACATGAAATCATTCTGGCAAATCAACATGTAGCCTCTCTCCTTTATAACACAAAAAACAAGTCCAATAACCCTGAGTGGAACAAATAGCTTCAGTCACAAAACGGAATATTGCAAAGCATCTGAAATAAAAGGAAAAGAAGTGGGGTCAAGAGGACCATAGTTTCAGCTAACAAAGGAACATTAAAAAAAAATCAGCTAAAAAAGTAGAAGACAATTTATCCGCGCCATTGGAAATTAATATGCTAGCATGAAGAAAGAAGTAGGAAAACTAAATTACCTCCTTTAATATTCCACACTTGGAAAAAACCTCCACCACCTGCGCACACATGCTGACAACAGTTTGTTGCCATACAAAAGCTCATAAACAAAACAAAAAAGAGTAGCATTCGCTTACTTCCTCCATAGTGAC
The DNA here is from genome assembly GCA_028455895.1 of Rhodomyrtus tomentosa. Classification (NCBI taxonomy): domain Eukaryota; kingdom Viridiplantae; phylum Streptophyta; class Magnoliopsida; order Myrtales; family Myrtaceae; genus Rhodomyrtus; species Rhodomyrtus tomentosa. The sequence goes on along the minus strand of JAPCWY010000003.1, from coordinate 23,133,614 downwards.
ATCCTCAGGCAACCCAGTTACGTACACATGCGTGTTAACCTTCAATTCAAACCAACTATCGGGCGGCTTGTTTGGTTCCTGGAAAAAAAAATTATCCGGAAGAGGAAAAAGGTTAATTTTATGATTTAGCACTTTCATGCATAAAAATTTCAAATACAATAAAATACATTTCAGGCAGCACTCTAGCAGGTTCCAAATACAATCCCTTTCATCAATATGGCATGCCTCTCTAGTCTGTTCGCGTTCAGCTCAAACCCAGAGAAAGTAAGAGAATCAAGAGATGTAACCATGTACAACCATTATCAATATGTCTAGATTTTGTCACTTTTCCATCTCATTTAATTATAAACCAGTGACCCAAAGATGCGAGAACAGAGTCAGCACAACATCCAAAGGATCAATACGATCGAAATGTAAGTAGCACATCACATGGCAATAATAATATGAATCTCCATGAATCACAAAATACACAAAGTAAATGAGAAAATATAACTAGCATCTTGAGAAAATCTCTCTACATAATAACGCAAACTAAAGCAGTTTCAATCTCAAACTTTTACCAACAAAGTCAAGTAAAACCCTGGGAATACTAAAATGAATCACAACCAAAGACCATTAAACTAGGGACAAGTTTGTAATTCAGAAGTCGTCAAAGTAATGATTCTTTAAATCTCACACACTCCGAAAATTAAACTCAAACCTTTCTTGTCTTCTAATAAATCCTAAACACATTGAAAACCTTCAAAATTTTATACATAAATATTTATTTTCTACTTTCTTTCAGCATGCAACACATGCTCTTTTGATAGTAAAAACTAGGACGCAAACAAAGACCAAGGCAAACCTTCTTGGAGGCTTCCTTCTCGGGCAGTTTTCTCTTAGCATTAGGTTTTGCTTCCTGCGAATCACTGCCAGTCTTTGCCGCAGCTATATCAGCCGGTTCATGTACTTCTTCCTTCGTAGGTTCATCCAAATTTCCAGTAGGGAAGACTTCCTCTTCTTCCAGGAAAGTCATTTCTTCTAACCCATAGCCGTCAGTATTCGCTGAGATGTTATCCTAACATATTAGCACGCATTGAACGTCAAACAGCTAATATCAGCCGGCAGCAAGGAAACGATGAACTGATCAGAAGTAACAACTTCCAATCCAAACACATAAAACGTCACAACAGATATATAAAGACATATGTATCACATTCAAACTTAAGGACTAATCAGATTTTTGGGATCAGTACGTACTAATCAGAAGTCAAAAGCATGTTCTGTCCTAAAATAAAGTTCAATCCGCAAACATGTTAAGCTGCGAAAAATACCAGCACCTACTCTACTTAGACTCTTTAGTAGTAAGTGATTTGCATCGATTTTCTACCTTGATGACAGTCATGCTTCTCCTCCTATTCTTAATCCACCTCAGCAACGTAATGACATCAACCTAAGCTACCATAAGCTCCAAAGAGTAACATCTTTATAAATCTGTGTTTCAACAACATTTTCAGACAAATGCTTTGAGTCAACAATAAATCAACATAATGAGAGGAGGAGACAGTGTTATAGCCATGGAGTCAAAAAAACACCGCAACATCACATCCCATGAGAGATAAGCTAATTCTTGAAAGAGAAGTTTGCAAGTTGTTTATCGTTGGCCCTGTACTCCAATAGAATCTCATATAATCTCAAAACTTTGGCAAATGGAGATGAGGAGAGACCTGAGGAACCCATGCTCGGAGACCACGGTCCCACTTGTACCTAGTTCCATCATCATCAACAAACTCATCCTCACCATCTGGTGGTGTCGAAGGCCGGTTATGGCCGTCTTCCTCAAAGTCAGCACCGACACTGACGGAAAGAGATCCATTATTCGGCCCCACTGCCTCGGACTCTCTAACTTCCCTTTGCCATTTCTCAAACTCGTCTTCGCTGTTCAATACGGCTGCACAGTCCATTGCAATGTAATGATATGTACTCAGCAGCCACGGCCTAATGAAAAGCACAGGAAACCAGTTCACCTAAAAAGCACACACCTTGGGGGTTTTGGGAATCATCCCCACTATCTGAACAGGGGAGCATCAGCTCGGGGATAGAAGAGAGAGGCTGCCAATCAGCTCTTCCTTCAGCCCACACGAGTGTACTCTCAGACAGATATCCGTTTTTCAAATGCTCTGCCCAAAACATCCAATCGCACTCCTTATAAGGGGAAGCTACGCGAGACTAGAATTTCTCCTCGTGGAGCTTGAAACTGAATGGAAAAATTGACGCCATTAAGATTAAGAATCAAAGAAGTTGAACGTACCGAGCAGCTCGGAGGAGGCATAAGGGCCAACGTTCTGCTGATTGTCGCCAAGAATGTACCACCCAGCTTCGGAAGCCATCTAAGCTTAGGTGGTAGCTGCACCAAATCCAAGGCCGGACCCAGAGAGGGGGAGAGAGAGAGGGAGTTAGGGAGAGAGAAGGGGGGAGGCGGCGACCGGGCTTGGTCGCTGTCGTGGAGCCTGGATAGAGACGGAGCACAACGTCAGGCGGCGAAGGCGAAGGCGCGGTGCCGTCGTTCGGAGAAGGAGAGAATCGAATAGCCGAGAAGCGTCGCGCTCAAGCCATTTCTGTTCGGGCCGAAACGAAGAAGCCCGAGTTTTGGCGATTCCGCCAATACGCCGACGTTTGTGCCTGGAAGTTGCAATTGAATTGCTCTTGCCTCCTGAATTTTCCGGGGAAAATTTAAAAAGGGGCCGAAATGAATTTATTTTTTAAATAAGAGCTTAAAATTAATTTTATTTTAAAAAAGAGTCTGAAATATTCTTACTATCTTAGGTAAGAACTTGAAATGAATATTATTTGAAATAAAAGCCTGAAGTAGCCATATAATGTTAAAAAATGGCTTTGATTGACCTGTTGGCAGGGGCATTTTTGTAATTTAGTTTTTTATTTTTTATTTACTTTTTTCTATTTTCAATAATTTAAAAAAAAAACCTAAAAGTGAAAAAAAAAATGTGAGGAAGATAGGCGGGAGGGGTTGCCTGTATACGGTTGTCTTTTTTACTTTCAATTTTAAATAAAAATTACATCAAAATTATATTTTGATCAGAGTACTCTTGATCGACCAGAGTATTTGGTCGGCCAACAAGATTAGGCCCTTATTTAAAACGGTTATGACTACTTCATATCCTTATTTGAGATAAAGAAAGCATTTCTGGACTTTTTTTTTTTAAACGAGATCAACTTCATTATTTTATTTGAGAAATTAAGAACATTTAGAGCCCTTACTTAGAATTTTCCCAATTTTCTACCGCCCCGTTCCCATAAGTTGTCGTAAGTGTTCCGCGACGTCCAGTGATCTATTCCCTCGGGTGAGTCTCTCGGCGGCTCGCCTCGTGTGAGGAGGCTGCTTATTATCTTCCACATTCGCCGACCGACTCTTATTAATAAACGCACTCTAAATATAAAAGTGAGTGATAATTTTTTTTCGAGTTTCTTTTCCCAAGCCTCCATTCTTTGCAAACTTTTTCTCGGAAGTGGAGCACTTTCTATCTTATTTAACATGTTGACTACTAAGATCACTTCGCGCCACGTAAGAATTTATGCAGTTTTTCTTAAAATTTCTATCGAGAAATCTAAGAATTTACAGAAAAAAAAAGAAAGTATATTTAGGGTGTGTTTGTTTCAAGGAAAGTGATTATAGGAAATTCGTTTTCTGGAAATTGATTTTCTGAAAATTATTTTCTTGAAAAACGATTTGTTTTACTTTATTTGGTAATATGTTACTGAAAATATTTTTCGGTGTTTGGTTCTTATTTGGAAAACGATTTCAATCTCATCAATAGGACTGTCCTCGATACTAAGGTGATGCAGAGGGTCGAGAGAGCTAACATGAATTGATCTTGCTGGTCTTGGCCCTAGTCCTGATCCATGTCTCGACCCCTATCCCCGGCCTCGGCCCCGATCGCCGGCCTTAGCCCCCGGTCCTGATCTTCGGCCCAATCCCGATCTCGATCCCAAACTCGATCTCAGTCCTCGTCTCCCACCCCGATCCCAATCTTGATCCCCGGCCTCGACCCCTGCCCCTATCCCGATCTTGGGCCCCGATGGCTGGTCGTTGGCCCCAGCCCTGATCCCGTCCTTGAAATCGGCCTCGGTCCCAATCCCAATCCCGATTCTTGGCCCTAGTCTCGATCCTTGGTCCTAATCCCTATCCCTGGACCCCATCCCTGTCGCCGGTCCTCGGCCCTGGCCTCGGGGTCCTCGGCCTCGGCCCCGGCCCCGGTCTCGATTCCCGACCCTAACACCGACCCCGATCATGGGCCCCGGTCGCCGATCCAGGCCCCAACCTCGACCCTATCCCAACCTTGATTCTTGGTCCTCGACCTTGGCCCCGGTCCCAATCCCCTGTCTCCGACCTCGTCTCGGTACTCGATCCTCGGTCTCACTCTGGATCCCCGGCCTCGGCCCTAGGATCGATATATGAGATCGACTCCAACCCCGTTTTAAAAAAAAAAGTGAGAGACTCAAATTTGAGAAAATATTTTCACTATTTTTGGGAATTCGCTTTCCTATTTTAATGAATAAAATCTTTGTTAACTGAAAAGTAATTTTCGTTGACCAAATTATTTTTTGCGAACCAAATGGATGAAAGTATAGAGAACACTTTTCCTGAAAAAAATTTCCCCAAAACAAACACATCCTTAGCCTAATTTGAAGTTGCGTGGGACAAAGTAAAGCTTTCTAATTAACAAAACTGCTAATAGTCTAATTTAGAAGTGTACTGTGGTACATTCTCAAAGAATATATATAACGACATAATACCTAAATCTATTAATGATTATTTGATCCAATTCCAATAATTTGAGTTGTCCTACGAGTGAGGTTGCTAGCTGAAGGCAAGCGAGGCTCTGCCTTTGAGCCCAAATCCGGCGAGCAAGGCTTGGCCTTGAGGCCAAGCTTCGCCCGGCAAGGCTACCTCGTCAGACCACTACAATGGTCGGCAACCGGTCAAGGAAAAAATCAAGATACAAAATAAAAATATTATATAAAATATTATACAAACAAATACTAAGTAGTAAAATAAAAAAGTAAAATATTAAAATATTTAAGAGGAGAATTCCGGAAAGTGAAAATAGGAATTCACTTTTCTGAATTTATACATCAGAATTTTCATTGACCGAAATGCGTTTTCCGTTGACTTGTCATTTTCGATGAACCAAACGGGTGAAAGACCAGAAAATCAATTCTCGAAAATCACTTCCCCTAAAACAGACATACCGTTCGCTCGTTTTGCAACAAGGAAAATATTTCACCGAAATTCGTTCATCAATTTTTATTAAGAAGGTTCTGTGGCAATTCCGGACAGGAAATATCCTGGCAATTATAAAAATCAATGTGGAATTGTACAAACATAAAACAAACCAGAGTTTGACTTGACGGAAAAGTTTAGAAAGTACAAAGAAAACAAACTTCGACGAAGTTTGACTCGACAACGAAGCCTGAAAAGGCGGCGGTGCTACACAGGAGTTTGACTCGACGACGAAGCACCAAAGATAAAGATTTTTGACTCAACGATGTGAATCTGAGAATTACAATTACATCTAAGGAAATTTGAAATGCAATGAAAATAAAGATAAAGGAAATATGAACTGATAAAGAACGTTGTTGATTTCGGGGGGCTTTACAAAAAACACACTTGGGGCATTTATAATCCCATACAAGCAGTTACAACTTTAAAATTTAAATAAAAGATACCTTTAGAATGGCGATTATTGTCATTCATGCCCTCTATTTTCTAGGCACTATCCACATTCAAATCACCACCCTTATCCGTAAGCAGTTTTGTTGCTGATGCCAATGATCTCCGATAAGTTATCGACGGTAATGCTTACCGACGCCTGTTCCCATGGTTTTTATATGTATGTCAATTTTGGGTGTCAACATATGTCCCCTTAAAAGAATCGAATGATTTATCAATCATTCGATTCTTTTAATTTAGATAATCAAGAGTCTTTGGGTGCCCCTTGCCATCGGTAACTATTTTGCTACTTAATAGAAGCTGAATCAGCATTAAACAACACATCAGGAACTAACCGTGATGGATTCACTGCCAATTGATCATATGGACTTGAAGCTCTCTTACCAACTCTAGCAATACCCAAACACCACGATGGTATGATATAGACACATACTGTGATGGAGGCCTTCAATAAGCTTGGTGTTGCCTGACTCGCTCAAAAATTCGTCATATTCAACTGTTCTGTAGAGACTCGAAATGCCAAGCACCTTGTTGTGGTGCCATGACCCTTGTAATCCTTTCTGAAACTAGCGAACTTGATTCTTGAGTCTTATTATCTGCGATAATCGTCGTGTCTACATCCTTCAGTACACAATTAACGGTTTCGAACATCCTCCTTATAGCAACCATCATGACTGAGTTCGGCTCCAACTGTCTTCTCTATTCATCGGTAGTTTCTTTGGAATGACGACACCTCCATCTCATTATTGTTCCCACCAGTGGTGTGGTCGATGACTCAGAACACCACAAAGATTATCAGGATCAAGTTGATTTCTAGTAAGCAACATCATTTCCTCAAATCAGCCACACGAGTCCCACCGAGCATGCCAAAAAGAAATTCACTCGTTTTGCAATAAGGAAAATCCTTTACCGAAATTCGTTCTTCGATTTTTATTAAAAAGGTCCTGTAGCGATTCTGGACAGTAAATATCCAAGCGATTATAAAAATCAAATATGAAATTATACAAACATAAACCGAACCGGAGTTTGACTCGACGGAAAAGTTTAGAAAGTACAAAGAAAATGAACTTCGACGGAGTTTGACGCGACGACGAAGCGTGAAAATGCAGCGGTACTAAGCTAGAGTTTGACTCGACGACGAAACACCAAGTATAAATATTCATATCAAAGTTTGACTCAATGACGCGAATCTGAGAATTGCAATTACATCTAAGGAAATTTGAAATGCAGTGAAAATAAAGATAAAGGAAAGAGGAACTAATAAAAAACATGAGTATGTCATTGATTTTTGGGACCTTTATTAAAAAAAAACACTTGAGATATTTATAATCCTCTTACAACTTCAAAATTTAAATAAAAGATAACTTTCTAATGGGGTTATTATGATTCATGCCCCCTATTTTCTAGGCCGTAAGTTGTTTTGTTGCTGATGTCAATGCTCTCCAACTATAGGTAAGGTGCCGACACTCACTGACATTGTTCCCATGGTTTCATCTGTATGTCAACTTTGGGTGTCAACATATGCCCCCTTAATAGAATTGAAAGATTTACCAACCATTTGATTTTTTAATTTAGATAATCAAGAGTCCTTAGATGCTCCCTTGCCATCGATAACTATTCTGCTATTCAATAGAAGCCGAATGAGCATTAAACAACACATCAGGAACTAACCGTGATGGATTCACTGCCGATTGATCAATCTGGAATTGAAGCTCTCTTACCAACTCCAGCAATACCCAAACATCATGATGGTAGGATGTAGAAACATACCGTGATGGAGGCCTTCAATTGACTCTATTAGCAGAATGCACTCAATAAGCTTGGTGTTACTTGGCTCGCTCGCAAGTTCATCATATTCAATTGTTCTGCGTAGACTCGAGATGCCAACCACCTTGCCAGCTGAAGGTGATCGAAGCTCGACCTTGAGGCCAAATCCGGTGAGCAAGGCTTGGCCTCGATGTCGAGCTTTGCCCGACAAGGCTACCTTGCCGAATTGCGCCAATGGTCGGCAACTAGTAAAAAAAAAGATAAAGATAAAAAAATAAAAATAAGAATACTATACAAAAAAAATACTGAGTAGTAAAATTAAAAAGTAAAATATTAAAAAAATTCAAGAGTAGAATTTAGGAAAGTGAAAGCAAGAATTCACTTTTTTGAATTTATACATCAGAATTTCGTTGATTGAAAATTATTTTCCGTTGACTCGTCATTTTCAACAGGCGAAACCCTGGAAAATCAATTCTCGAATATCACTTTCCCTAAAATAGACACATCCTAATATGAAGGAATAAAACATCCATTTTATGTTAGGCGCACTGGTCTCAGGTTTGATTCCCGAATGAGCACCTGCGATTTAAGTGGGGGGCCATGGCGATGGGTTAATGTGTTAGTCTCTCCTGAGGAATAGTCGAGGTGCGCGTAAGCCGGGCCGGACACCTTGGTTATCAAAAAAAAAAAACATCCATTATATTGTTGATCTATTCCAGTTCTATCGGTATGTAAGTATTGTAAGACCAATCATAAGTTATATTATCACTAACAATTAGTGTTTGTGATCAATACAACATATACCTTACAATGTTACAACATTATTTCATGATGTGGCTATTAGGGTGAACAAATCGAACGCCCGAATCGGACTGGATTGGTGGTCCGGCTCTCGGTTCCAAAGGGCGATGGTTCGGTTCCCGTCCTTAAAATTAGAACCGATGCTGGGCGGTTCGGCTTCCGGTACTAGGGGTACAGGACCGGACAAGACTGGTCAATTTTAATTTTTTTTACTTTCACAGCTTCTAACTAAAATTCAAGCGAAAATCATCACTTTTTTTTTTTATCAATTCCCACAAAAAAAAATAGTAGTTATCGCTGATCATTCCAAATCATGGTATTCAAAAACTCCATCTTGATAATGAAATCACCAAACCCAGAAAAAACAAAAGACACAACTCTAAGCTATTCATATCTTCGCGTCCACAAAATCGACCCCAAGTGCGACCACAAGCCAAACGACTGACCCTTGACAAGGCACCGATAAAAGTGAGTCGGACAGGCATCGCCAGCTTGACCACAGCAACCCTTGAACTATAGAAAGCAAGAAGACGCCGGGGCTTCGACACATAATCAGCCGAGCTTCGCTCTAAGCCGTATGCAATTTTCTTTTTCGCGGCTCTCGAAGCTTTGATTTCGTTCAGATATCAGATAGTTACAAATAAAATACTTCAAATACGGCAGTTCTTCTAAAAAAAATTAAACGTACACAAGTTACGTCTAAGGATATAGGATTGGACCGGTCCAGTCAATTTTAATTTTGTCATTTTATCTTTTCTCATTTGTATTGTTGGGACTCGGACTTATTGTTGGAAAAATATATGATATAACGGGATAAACAACATAATTGGATTTTGAGGTGTGTAAAATACTCTATTTAAGGATTTATTTACCCCATAACGTTGCTAATGATTTCGGCAAATATCATCTAGGATACAATAAAGTTTCACGAGAATAGCAGATAGCAATTCTAATATTTTTCCAAGATCTCTTAAGGGAAAACAATTGGAAACATTGACCATGTATCTTTTTGAGAAAACGAAAATTGAAGTTTAGAATAAGTGTCTGAAAATCAACAAAGCTAATCAATATATAAGACTTGAAAGAAGACAATTTTTCATTTCTCAAAAGGTATCATTCAATTACAAATATTCGTGTCTAAGGGATAGTTTCGGATACACCACTTCACGTCTGAAAAACAGCCAATCCAGACACAGCTCTTCGTTCTCAAAAACTGTTCTCTTCATTATCTGAAAACTGCATTGTCTGAAAGGTTTCAACTCTTAAGTATAAATAGATAATTAAAATTTGAAAATAAATTTAATAAAATAATTGTAACTCCTACTTACTCGCGATCGTGCAAAGTGTTAAAGCGCCTAATAATTGCGCATCCGCACGCGAGTATGGTGAGGACTAGCCCACTTGCCCATTTCTCTTTATCTGAAAGGTTGTTGCAGTTTTCTAATTAATAAAGATACTCGCTCTCGCCCTTCTATCCTATGTGGGATACAAAAAATACATTATTTTCTTTTGTTTTTCGAACAAACAACAACACTTACATCTCGCCTTTCAATGGTCCTTGCATGAAACAACGTAATTCTTGAAAGTTGCAAATTTACCGGCTCCATTCGATCGGTCGGGAGCCGGACCAGAGGACGGCCCAATTTGGTTCCCGGTTCTTGGGACCATTAGTTCAGTTCCCTGTTCTAGAAATAGTGAACCGTGGGACCATCGATCCGGTTCTCAACTCTTGATCGGAATCGGATCGGATAGGGCTATAGCAATTGATTCTTGAACCTTCAATTATTTCAACGCAAATATTAGACTGCTATTTTCTGAACAATCAGAGTAATTTGTTCTAGTTTTGACTTTAAGGACAATTACCTCTTTTCGATAGGAAAATTGATACCATCATTCACAATTTCAACCTTCCCTACAGAAAAAATTTCTTGTGCTATCAAAAAGGGAAGGTTTAAGTTTTCCTTTAAGCTATTGACATATCTAGAATTCAAAACTTAACGAGTGACCGGTTTGTGTATGAGTGAATATGCAATCTCTGAAATTCTCTCAACAGTTATTCTTTTTTTTTTCCATATTGTTCAGCTCTGGGCAAATGTCTTTAGAAAAATGCAAATACCTGGGCTAAAGGGGTTTAAAGAAATGCAAATATTATTTGGTAAAATGGAATTGAAAAGTGCACTTAGATACAACTTTGAGAAAAATGATGTTTGGTAAACTTTAAACCTGAAAAGTCCTTTGGTGAGTCAATTTAATTTTTTTTATATTAATTTGTTTAAAAATAGGAAAAAAATAAATGACGACAACTTTTTTGTATTTTAGCAACGTAAAAGACACATATTAATTCCTTACCAAAAAAAAAAAAGAGACACATATTAACTTTACCTTACCAAAAAAAAACAAAAAGACACATATTAACAAATTTATAAGTTAAAACATATGGCGACACTTTTTTGCTCTGGCCTAAAATTCGAGAATAATTCGGCCTCTCAAGCCATATCACTTCCTTTTCTCGAAAGGTTAGTGTTGTGTAATATGCCTATATCTCAAAAATAAAAATAAAAATAAAAATAAAAATAAAAATAAAAATAAAAAAAGGCAACTGGATTGTTACATGTGCTTGTACATCAAAAGACCTGTACCGTGGGTTTTGCAAACTGGGGTATCAGATTTTGGAATGTGATACGTTCTGGCTCTCTCATGTCTCTTGTTGCATGTCGAAAAGACAGGCGATAATATGTCATATTGGCAATAACCGCTTGTTATATAATTATATAATGGCAAAAGTACATCATAAATATCAACATTTGTAAACGGCATTCACTTTAATTTTATTTTTTTATCACTTAAGTGTCAATTTTTTTAGTAATTATTATTTGAGTGTCAAGTCGAGCGAGCTTCATCGGAAATCTTACTACGTATTTACATGGCTCGGCGGAATATCTTAGGTAGCAATAAAAATAAAGTCGAAAACTAAAAAGAAAAAAAAAGAAAAAAAGGTTGCAGCCATCAAGTGGAATGAACAGTGGTCCATCATCTTCATCTTCCCGATTGGGCAATGCATATTGCTCCGCAAGTGGCTCGTCGTAAGAGATGCAAATCTTGCAGAATTTGAAAGATCAGATAAGTGCGTCTTGGTTCCGAAGACACTGAGGATCGATAACCCAAGCGAAGCCTAGCCGCCCCACCATCGCTGGCGAGGGAATGCACAGCACTCACCGCCGCCGCCCCACCGTCGCCGGTAGTGTCCGACCCTCACCCAACTAAGCTTCACGTGTGAGCTGAGTTGCCCACAGCAAACTTCTAAATTTTGCCGGATTCTCCTCTTCACGAATCTCTCTTCTACTTCATCCTAATCCAACTCCCCAAAATGATCAAATATTTTCTCGATTTGAATTTGATATCGAACCTCTTTAAGTGTGAAACCGAATTCCCAATTGCACAACTGCCGCCATTTGATCTTCTTCCTCTTCTGCCAAAACCATAAAAAGATGAAGGCTTTTTTCAAGTTCCGAGAGGACCAGAAGCCGCTGATCCTGGCCAAATTCCCCCTCAACATCCTCAGTCTCCCCTTCCAGTCCGGCATCGTCGCCGGTGAGTCCAAGGAGCTCACCCTCAACCTCGGCACCTGCCAGCCCTCGACCTCTGCAAGCAAATTTTTTTTAACCTTATTTTTAATATTAAGATTGATTTTTTCAATAAAATTGCCAGGCGAACTTTAAAAAAAAAAATACAATTGCCACGTGGAATCCATGTGGGCTTATTTTTTAATTACAAATGATATGGCACTAAAATGTTTAATGATAAAGGCAACGTTTATTTCTTGGGCGGAATGTTAGTCCGTTGGCACTTATGTGATTGTTTTGTTTTGTTTTTTTTTTTTTGATTTGCCACTTAAGCGAGCCGACAAAAAATTCCGGCACCGCCGTACACAAATTTTAACACTTAATATGTCTGATGTCCCTATATCTGAAGCTCAAGTATGTCTTCTTGAGACTATGATGTGGGTCTTTGACTCTTTGTTCACAAAGGTCCAGGGCTTATTGTTATGGAGTTTAATGTGTTTAACACGATTGAGGAGCAACAATTATTGTGAATCCATCGGTTATATTGGACCATCTAGTCCCATGCCAAGACCATCTGATCCGGTCCCCAGTCTCAAAATCTGGGAACCGGTCCTTCTGCTCCATTTTTCGATTCTTGGTCGGGACATGGCCGAATCGTGAATCGGTCACACCTAATGTATACTTTCACTTCGTCCAATTATAGTCATAAAGAAATTAAGCGGGATTTCCCAAATGTTTAACATTACAATGAAGAGCGACCGTAAACAAAACCCAAGGATCCAAGAGTTGGGACATATGAACATATAATCAAATAAGGAAACACACTTCTAGTTCTCACCTCCATTGATGAGTGAGAGACGCGATGATTTGCTGCGCTGGACGTTCATATACAATACTTGCATACATCCACGGATAAAATCCACTCATCTCTATCTGTATATATTTATGGACGTACCAAACCCGACGTGCACATATATATATAGAGAGAGAGACTTCAACAAGGGAAATTAAGATTAGTCATGGATGGTCTTATGCCAAGAACTTATGGAACACAGACTGGAACTTAACCATCTCCGGGCTGGGCAGGGCGACCAAAACATTAACGCCGTCCCCGCCGTTTTGGCTAGCTGTTGTGATCATGTCCGGGAAGAGCAAGATGATGTCCTTGCGGTGGTACACCAGTGGGCAGCTGTACCTCGGCCTCCCCCACGGGTACTCCACGTCGGCGAACCCGAGCCTCCACCACGACGACACCAGCACCTCCCCATGCGGGAAACCCACGTTCACCTCCCCCCAGTCGATGGCTGACCTCGCGTAGTCGTCCGTCATCCTCCCCGCCCCCTCCGTCACCATCTCCACCAGCCTCCCCAGCGGCCATTCCTCCAGCTCTCCAGGAGTCGCCGTTGCGTACGCCGTCAGCACCGCGTTCCCTGCGTAACCCCGCGGCAGCGGGGGCTCCAGCCTCGGCCTTATGTCCACAGCATACAGCAGGGTGGACTCCCGGCTCTTGCTACGGCTGTCGTCAGTATCGGTGTACGAAGACAGGGCTTTGCACCGCCATATGTGGGCGGTCACGACGTTGAAGCCGGTGACACGCGCCTTGGGATAGGATGACCCTGGGCTGCCGGCGTCCTTGGCGGCCCTCTCCTTGAGACGGGCAATGTCCTTGGGAGAGAGCCTGAAAATCTTGAAGTCGAGGTCCTCGGGGGCGTCGTTGAATACGAGCGGGCGCGAGGAGTCCTGGCCCTTGGGGACGTCGAGCTTGAGCAGCTCTGGGTGCGGGAACGAGATGCGCGGCGGCGACCGGGCGGCAAGGAGCCGCCTGTCATTGCAGGGATCCACCACCAGGGGCTTGTCGGCGGCAAGTGCGGCCAGGTTCTGCAAGAACATCTTGAAGCTCAATCCGTCGAAGGTCGCGTGGTTGGTCGATATCCCCATCGCGAATCCCCCGCACGCGAACGACGTCACCTGTCCAACCAAGTCATCATCAACAAGACAAACACGAGGATCGCTACCTCCTTTCATCAAAAGGAGAGTAACTCAAAAATCTACATCTATCAACAAATCACGGGACGTCTAGCGATTGATGAACTCCTTGCACGTGATGTCTCCTCGTATATTAACCAGGTATAAGCTGAAGACCAGCGACGACAGATTGAGCTCAGTGAAAAACACGAGACAGCTTTCGTTCACCACGTGATCTATGGAGGTAAATGCCATTGAATGAAGCTTTCGAACCCGTGGCCCAGAGTGATTAAAATCACAGAGACACCGATCTGATCAGCCGCAGATTCTCGTGCGTACGACACAGCCCGGTTACTCCTCCTTCTTCTGACCGAGACTGATAATAACGAACTGGATCACGTCACGGAGATAAAAGGTCGTGGTAGAGGTGGAGAAGGTTCAAAAGGGTCACGATCCGTAAGCTTCTCAAGCATTTATTGACGAACTGCCTAGGAGGAGGTGGGTGTAACAGTGCAGAGGAAAATCTAAATCTAACCTAGCCATGTGCGACCGACGGTAATCATTGTCGGCGACAGATCCAGATCAGGAACCTCGTCACAGAAAAGCAGCGAACCGTGCCTTGTTCATGGAGATTTGGAGGGTTCCATGCCACACATGTTCACAAAGCTCTCTGACGTAACAACGTTAATTCTACAAAACACACTGTTATTCCGTCTCTAGAATTGCCGGAATGGGATTTCGTCAGGATTAGATGATATTTCAGGAGATGTTATTTTCGATTTTACTGGTTCTATCTTCTCTTTTTAGTTTTAAATAATGTGTAATTTCTAGCTCACTAATCAACTATTAGGGTTCAGCAAATGTTTATCTCCGTTTATCACTTCAATTTCCCATACATTACATACCTGGACAATGCACAGGGGCTGATTGTCGGCTGGCAGCGTGTCCATAGACTTGGTGACCAGCCGCTCGAAGGCCGGGTTCGGAAAGACCAAGTCCCCGATGTCATCCAGGCGGCATTCGCTCGACGCCACCGCGAACCCAACGCCTTCCGAGCTGCACTCGATCTCCAGGCGCCCAGTCGCGGCGTCGAGCTTGAGCCGCCCGCTCAGGAACTCGTAGTGCACCAGGATCTTGGTAAGCGCGGCCCTCAGCCCCTTGGCCACCCTCTCGGGGGGGAACTCGGCCTGAGCCGGGAAGAAGTGGATGGTCTGGACGTCGAAGTTGAGGACCTTGTCGATGTTGGACAAGAAGAAGGGCTTGCGGGGGATGTGGTCGGACGGGAACACCAGGGATGTGTCATGGACGGTGACCTTCAGGTCCTGGAGGTGAGGCGGAGGTTCTTGGCATGCAGTCCCCATCTTCTTCTTCTTCTTCTGTTTTCTCTCTTTTACCGATCTTTCTCGTGTGCATCACTCGCACATGAGCAACCTTGTATATATATAGTACGTAAAAAGTTGCCTAACCAATCCCATTAAAAGAGGAAAGGAAATATACATGACTTATATGGTGGTCCCCCAGGGAATAGACGTATTCCGAAGGCACCATTTTACTCCAATCCGCTTTATACAGCGCAGTTTTCTTTTCCAATAACGTCATCGAAAAATTTATAAACCTATTATAATTATACCAATTCAATCGTAAATATTTTAACTGTGTCAATTTGATCCTAAACTTTTCAAATGTGCCAAATAGTCCCAAACCTATTTACCTTTTGTCAATTAAGTTTATTCGATCAATTTTGATAAAAATCGTCGACATGAGGCCGATTGTGCTACATGGCATGGCCGGCACTGGCGTAAACGGTTCATAATTTTTTTTCTTTTTTCTTTTCTTCCATTTACTTTTTTTGGCATGAGGCCGGCAAGGGCCCTTACTGGCCATAGGTGAAGGCTGAGACGCCATTGAAGGATCTAGGTGTTGTAGCATCGCCTGGCCCAGATCTGGCGAGAGTGCTATGGCAGATTCGGGCAAGGGATCGTGTGTCCTCGCTTTGGTTGGCGATGACATCCCAGCCTTCATAGGCCTTCATTAGCTAAAGCAAGGGTTGTGATGCTATTATTGTAGCAAGCAAGAGCGTTGAGTGAGGGTCAGCGAACTCTTGCCTAGTGACTAACAAGGGCATTGTGACCCTCATCCAGAGCCATCAAGGTGACGTCTTGAAATGTCGACGTTTATAAGATAATTGGATTTGATGGATTTTAACCATGAATTCCAGCCTGGTAAATAAAGTTGGATTTTTGTCACGCCCTGCATCTCAAGGCACAGGCGCGCGACACCCTGCAAGCGTACTCTCTTGTGTCCCAAGAGTCATATTTCGAGAGATGCATAAAAATCGTTCGCATGTCAAAACGATAACATAAATTCATCCGTACAAACATTAGCGGAGACATGGATAGCAAGAACACCATAATTACATTTATACATAACCTCTCACGAGTTCTTACAAAAGCGCTAGTAGACTAATCCTGCTAGTCGGTAGGGGTAACTGGACCCACTCAAAAGACAACCATTAATATCTCCAAAGAAAATGGACCATCGAGTTCTTCAGCAAAATAACAGTCCAGAAAATGGAAACCCCTAGGTCGAGCTGCTGGAGTCGTTAGTCTCCTCGGCATCCTCGGTAGGCTCGTACTCCGAGAAAGTCTTCGAGCATACCTCTACGATATTCTCCATCATCTCGTCTGCTGACTACTCTACCAGGTCGTCCTCGGAGGCTTCGATCTCAATGACCTTGTCGGTGTCTTCTAGGGTTGGGATCCTCTCAGCCATGTTCCTCGAACCAGCTACTGATCCCTCGACCTCCACAGAATCCCGAGCGGGATGACACCAACTAGGGATAACCCTACGAGGTACCTCATAGGACTTCAATGGTCTAGTAGTAACCTCTCCTACCCTTTGAAACCAAGCTTCGAACCTATGAGACTTCCAGCTCTTTCCACTCTCATCGACCTAGACTACAATAAATTTCCTAATGTACACGGTTCCCCGTCCGTCTGGGAATTCCTCAAAATACGCGGACATCTCCTTCGGGTCACCTAGTCTGATTGGTAAAATTCTCCCGATCTACGATCTGAAAATGTGATCTCGCAACGGGGTGAGATTTACATCTCAATAAGACAAGTTCTAACCCTAGATTAGGCTGACCGTACACTCAGGTGAATGCAATCAAGAACAAAATACACAAATAACCACATGAGGCATTCAGCAGTTATTAAAATACATATGGCACAGACGAGCGTCAATCACACAATCATGGCATCATATCTCATCGTTCAAATTAAGCACACACAACCAAATCAAGTCACGTCTTCCACCCTTCCAAGCCTCCATTCGATTTACGCTGCGTTTATAACGTCTCAGGTTTGGTTCGCGTAATTACGCCTCAGACCATCTCATTGACAAACCCGCGTAAATGCAACAAGTTTTCAAACTCATTCCAGGCATGTATCGACACATAATAAATTTCGTCCGCGTCTCAACGCATCAAGATATTGGCCATTTCAACCCCGCGTCTCAACGCATCAGAGTACAATTCAACACAACCCCGACGCCTCAGGGTATCAATCCATTCAACCCCGCGTCTCAACGCCTCAGGGTATCATAGCTTTCAAAACATGCCAGATATTTTTTTTTCAATTTAAACTTCATGACTGAGTATAAGCTCATGCATCGAGCTGGATATCT
Source organism: Rhodomyrtus tomentosa (assembly GCA_028455895.1). Lineage (NCBI taxonomy): Eukaryota > Viridiplantae > Streptophyta > Magnoliopsida > Myrtales > Myrtaceae > Rhodomyrtus > Rhodomyrtus tomentosa. Next base: position 23,116,100 of record JAPCWY010000003.1, on the reverse strand, counting down.
ATGGCATGCAAGGCAATCAATCACATCATTCACAAGAGGCAATCAATTCATGGCACAAGTATTCAACAAGCGTTCAAGCCATCGACACCTCACAAGGACGCACAATGGACAATCACACCAAAATTCATGAGAATCAACTTAATTCACACCCAATTCACCCAATCGAGTTCAATCCTCCTAGCCAAGGTTTAGAAACTCCTTACCTTAGGTTCAATTTAGCAAAAATTCTCTTTTCAAGCACTTCAACATTCGGCCCAAGCAATCATCAACAGGCGGTGAACAATCCTAGCGGAACAAATCAATTTGTCAACTTTTCTCACTCAATTCACCAATTCACGGAGTATAAACCTCAACGTCACATTCATTGACATCCTAATACGTCTCAACGATGAAATTTGAGCCCAATTGAATCCCTAACAACCCCCAAAGTTTCGGTATGCACAGAACCGAAACAGGGCATTTTCGATTCTGTGCATATCCCACTCAATCCGCCCTTAAACCATCATAAATCCTCAATTTAACTACTAATCTACTTGTTAACATGTAGTTCTAGGAGTTAGAAAGCCTCACCAAAAATTTGAGCTCAAGGCGACGCTGGAAAGCCCACGAACAGGTTTTGTTCTCACACGCCTACCGTCGATCAGTTTCTGTCCATCAAAGGCAACACCATTTCATCATCAAATCTCCATCAAATTCAGCACAAATATTTACCACACTCAGTATACATGTGCCCTTGATGTCCAAACAATTTGGCCGAAAGATTCAAACGATTCGAGGCCCTACGGAGTTCAAACAGCAGCTTACCTCCAGCTGCAACGGTTTCCATCGACTCTTAGGAAAATGGTTGGCCGGAGCTCCTCAATGGATCAAATGACTTGATTCAAGTTGGAGCTGGTCGGCAAGAGGATGAGGAAGACGCTCCCTACAAAGTTCAAACAGTAGCTTATCTCCCGCTGTGACGGTTTCCATCGATTCTTAGGAAAATGATTGGTCGGAGCTCCTCAGTGGGTCAAATGACTTGCTTCAAGTTGGAGCTGGTCGGCAAGAGGATGAGGAAGATGCTGGTGGTCGGTTCGATGGCTGAAAGTCACCAGAGCGACGGTCGAGCAGCGTGAAGATGGCGGCAGTGGCTAGTCGACGGTGCAGCAGCTCACAGCTTGAAGAAGAAGAAGAAGAAAAAGAAAAAGAAAAAGAAAAAGATGGCTATGGAGAGAGGGGGTTTCGGTAGAATGGAGGGGGTGGAGGGTTATACGCACAAATTTGAGGGTCAACCATGAAGAATGGTAGGTTCAAAGTTTTCACGCCCCGCGCCCCGGGCACGAGCACATGACTCCCTGCAATCAAACCAAATTTCTCTCGTGATCCCAAGATCCACACATAAGTCGAGAGACATATAATATAAAAACACGCGGAAGCAATAATGAAATAACTCCTCCATATAAAATATGAAGTGAAACCTGAATAGTGCAGATACTGTCATACATGATATCCAACTGTTTATACAGATACAGAACTACTAGTGGATATCATCCACCAACTCTTAAACAGGGTCGGGGTCCCCCCCCAAAAGACCGACTAGCAAACTGGGAGCTCCTAAGACGAGCTGCTGGAGTCCTCGGTCTCCTATGAGGCCTCTATGGACTCGTACTCCGAAAAGGTCTCAGAGCGACCTCTATGGTATCCTCTATAGTCTCCTTAGCAGATGGCTCCGCGAGATCCCCCTCAGTTGCCTCAACCACGATAACCTCTTCTTCCGTGTCCTCTATGGTCGGGGTTCTCTCCGGTCCATTCCTAGAACCGGCAACTAACCCCTCAAGCTGGTCTAAGTCTTGGGTGGGGTGACACCAATCAGGGATTACTCCCTAGGGCACCTCATTGGGCTTCAGCGGCCTAGTCGACACATCCTCGACTTTCCTGAACCAGGCCTCATACTTGTGAGGCTTCCAACTAGTACTACCTTCGTCTACCCAAACCACAGTGCACTTTCTTACATAAATAGTTCCTTGGCCATCAGGGAACTCATCAAAATAAGTGATTATCTCCTTGGGGTCTCCAAAACGTATATGACACATCGTCAAGACCTAGAATCTGTAAAAAAAAGTGGGTCCCCAACGGGATGAGATTCACATCTCAATAAAAGAGTCCTAACCCTAGGTTTGGCCGATCGTCCACTCAGACAGTCACATACCCCAATAACTCAAACTCATAGACATACGAGATAGTACAATATACATAACATCACACAGATGGCAGGCATGCAGTTATGGTATCATAACACATTCAGATGATTATGCACAACTCGCCTTGCCACATCACCACAACTACTTTTTCCTGCTTGTCTCATTCTTATACTTGCGTTTAGAACACATCAGGCTCGGTCCGCGTAAACGCATCAGACCGTCATTGACAACCCGCGTAAACGCATCAAGTTTCAATGATACTCCAGGCCAGTGTCGATACATCACATATCCGTCCCGCATATCGACACATCGGGACCGTGGCCTTCTCAATCCCTTGTCTCGTACGCATCAGGATGCCACACAACTCCAACCCCACGTCTCAGCGCCTTAGGGTACTCATTCCACCACCTCGCGTCTCATACGCATCAGGGTCTCACCATGTCACACTCATGCCATGATTTTCAATTTATTTTACATACATAACAACGGGTGCAACTCAAGCACAATTCATATACTCATGGCCTGCAAGATAATCAATGTGACACTTAGACATGGCTAATAATTCAAGCATAAGCATTGGCACACATTAATCCCCTATACCATCTTAGGACACACTAAGAACAATCATCTTGGAATCTCTCATAAATCATTCAAAGTATCGCCCGACTCACCCAATTGAGTCCAATATTCCTATTCTAAGTTTAGGATTCCCTTACCTCAAGTTTGATGCCACAAAATCCTCTCCTTAAGTCCCTCAACAATTCGGTTCAATGATCCAAGAACAAACAACCTAGGAAAATCCAATCAATTGTCAATTTCTTTTGTCCAATTCATCCATCCATGAATCGCAAACCTCCATAACACAATCCTCATCATCCTAGCATGTCTCAATCACCAATTTGAGACTCAAAATCAACAATCATCAACCCCCACAGATTCGGTTTGCACAGAATCGAACTGGGCTATGTTCGGTTCTGTATAAACCAAGCATATACAGCCCTTAATCTACTCCAAATTTACTATTTAATCACTAAACTACTTGTTAGCATGTCTATCTAAGGGTTTATGAGGCTCACCGAAGATTTGAAGCCGAGTTGTTGTCGGAAATCCCTTGAAAGTCGCCGGTTCCTTCAAGACTGCAAACCGACAGTTTCTATCCAACATTAACAAGACTCATTTGGGGTCAAAACTCCATCAAATTATGCTCAACTTTTTACCATAGATCACTAAACGAGTCCCTTAGATCTCCACTAAATTTGGTTGCAAGACTCCAATATGTCGAGGTTCTAAAGGGTCAAAAACTCGGCCTACCTCAGATTGTGCGGGTTTCCATCGGCTTCTGGGAGAATGGTCGGCCAAAGCTCCTCGGTGGCTCAATCGACGTGCTTACACTTCGAGGAGGTCGGAAAGAGGCTAAGCTAGGCGTGGGTGGTCGGCTCGTCGGCTGATGGTCACTGGAGAAGCTCATCGGCGGCAGCGAACAGCAAGGATAGAAGCTAGTCGGGCGACAACGGTAGAGAGGAAGAAGGAGATGAAGTCTCGGTGCTTTGGGGGAGTGTGGCCGGCCGAATGAGGGGTGAGAGAGAGAGAGAATAGGCTATATTCAATCTTCAAGTCAAAGGAGTTGAATGGTAGGTGGGTAATAGTAGACAAGATCACTCTTTAGCCCATCCATTGACACATGTCCTAAGTGTCAATCAAGGGTGATCCAATGGCCATGCTATCTCCCAATTTTCGGTGGCTCTCGGGAGAAATAAAAAGATCAAAATGCCCTTCTTCAATTGCATAAGTAAGGCTAAAGCTTTGAAGAGCAAAATGATAATTTCATTCCCGACGTCTGGAACGTCGTTTTTCTCGTTTCAATATTCTTTGACATGGCGACGACCAATCCAAACATGACGTTGGAATTCTTGATTCTCCATTTTTAATTTTCAAGACTCGTTTCTGATTGTTTTATTTATCAGACGTGGTTTCAGCCTATCCCGAACTGACAGGTGGCTTTTGCAGACTTTACGCGTTTCGATCCTGTGATTCATATCACATTTAGGGCTCATCAATTCGTGGCGACTTTGGTTGTCATGTAATTATGAGGGTCTACCACTAGTTCCTATGATCTCAATCGTCACCGTCCAATTTAGAAAAATTTTGCAAATTATACATTGGTTAAGCGGCATCACCCGCGCTCCAATCGTATAACGCTAGCAATGCATCCCTTAATCGTCCTTAAATCGGCCTTTTGATGGTTCTAAATGTCCGCTTGATAATTCTTATTGTCAAAGTGACATTTCCTATTCGAATTTTCTAGGTCCACGTATCTCGTTTTGCGTTAACCTTTCCCTTTTGGTTAGTATACTCGAATTGATCAGATTCGAGTAAGATATTACTGAAACACATCGTTAGATATACTTCTCATTAATGAGTTTGAAAATGACTAGGAAATCAGAATGTCACAAAAGTTGGACATTTAATGCCAATTGAGCATCCATTGACACTTGTCTTCTTGTCAATCAAGTCTTCATCAAAGGGCTATTATTTTTCTTAATTTTCGGCAGCCAAGGGGTATTGTAATTGGCCAAAATTCCCTTATCCATTTATTAAGGCAAGGCCAAGACTTGAGGGGGTAAAATGGTAATTTTACCCTCGACGTCTGGAACGTCGTTTTTCTAATTCAAATTTTCTTCGATGAGGCAACGTCCAATCCAATTATAACGTTGGAATTCTTGATTTTTCATTTTCTAATTTTGAGACTCGTCTCTGAATCATTTCTCTATCAGATGTGATTTTAACCTATTCCGAACTGACGTGCGGCTTTTGCAGACGTTACGCGTATCAACTCTGTGATTCATATCACACTTAGGGCTCGTCAATTCATGGCGACCTTGGTCGTCATGTAATTGCGAGGGTCTATTACTAGTTCCGACGGCCTCAATCGTCATTGTTCGATTTAGGAAAATTTTGCAAATTATACATTGGTTAAGTGGCATTACCTGCGCTCTAATCATATAACGCTAGCAATGCATTCCTTAATCGTTCTTAGATCGGCCTTTTATGGCTCTAAATGTCCCCTCAATAATCCTTATGGTCAAAGTACCATTTCCTATTTGAGTTCCCTAGGTCCACGTACATTGTTTTGCGTTAGCCATTCCCTTTTGGTCAATTAACTCGAGATTGATCAGATACGAGTGAGATACGATTGAAAGACATTGTTAGACATATTTTCATTAATAAGTCTCGAAATGACAGGAAAATCAGAATACACAATTCTTTCCCCTTACAAAAATTTCGTCCTCGAAATTTACAATAAACCTGGTTGCTCAAATAAATGGGGGTATTGACGCCTCATTATTTCTTCGCTTTCCCAAGTAGCTACTTCGGTTTCATGGTGCTCCCAAACGACTTTAACTAATGGAATCGTCTTATTCCTCAAAACCTACTCATTTCGATCTTTGATCCCGACTGATTTTTCTACGTATGATACTCTATCATCCACTTCGATAACTTCGTGATCCAGTACATGCGTCGGGTTCAGCTCATATTTCCGTAGCATTGATACATGGAAGATGCTGTATACATGGGACAAGTTAGGCGGCAAGGCAAGCCTATAGGCTAAGGTCCCAATTCGTTCCAAAATCTCAAATGGTCCTACGTACCTTGGACTCAATTTTTCTTTCTTTCCAAATCGAGATAATCCTCTCATTAGCGACACCTTAATGAAAACATGATCGCCTATTTGAAACTCCAAAGGCTTACACCGTTTATCTGCATAACTTTTTTGACGACTTTGTGTTGTTTTTAGCCTATCCCAGATTATCTTGACCGCTTCCATCGATTGTTCTACCAACTTTAGGCATGTAATACTTCTTTCTCCAATTTCGTTCTATCAAATTGGGGTCCTGCAAGCTCTTCCGTAAAGCGCTTCAAAAGGTGTCATTCGAATACTCTGCTAATAACTGTTGTTATATGCGAACTCCACCAAATGCAGCTGATCCTCCCATCCACCTTTGAAGTTTATAAACACACGCTCGTAACATATCCGCAAGCGTCTGAATTGTCCTCTCTGATTGTCCGTCTGTCTGTGGATGGTATGACGTACTAAATTGTAATCGAGTTCTCATGGCATTTTGGAGACTCTTCCAGAAGTTTGCTGTAAACTTGGGATCTCTGTCCGATGTGATCGTCGCGGGTACTCCATATAGCCTCACTATCTGCCGCATATATAATTCGGCATATCTATCTATCGCGAAGTCTTTTCGCACAGGAATAAAATGTGCAGACTTGGTTAATCGGTCCACGACTACCCAAATAGAATCATGGCCTCTTTGGCTCCTTGGTAGTCCAATGAAAAAGTCCATAGTCACGTATTCCCATTTCCATTTAGGAATCTCTAACGGCTGTAGCAATCTACCAGGCTTACAGTGTTGTGCCTTCACCTGTTGGCATGTCAAGCAATTCGCCACATACTTCGCTACATCCACCTTCATCCCGTTACACCAATAATGTTGACGCAAGTTCTAATACATTTTCATGCTACTTGGGTGGATACTATAATTGCTTCCGTGAGCCTCCGATAAAATCCTTCTTTTAAGCTCTTCGTCCTTTGGTACGCATAGACGCCCTCGAAATTTCAAAATTCCGTCTTCTAACACCTGGAACTCTGGTTTCCTCTTCGTAGCATCCATCTCTAGGATTTTCTGAATTTCTGGGTCTGTCGGCTGCAAGGCTTTTATCCTCTCTTGGATCTCGGGTTCTATCCTCAGTGTGGCTACCAAACAAGATAGCTGACAGACTTCCAATCTGAATTCAGAATCCCTTAAATTTTCAAATAATGATCACCCTTTTACCAGTAGACAGGCGATAGTCGATTTCCGGCTGAGCGCATCCGCGACTCTGTTCACCTCTCCAGGTGATATAATATGTCACAATTGTAATCCTTAAGCAGCTCCATCCATCGACGCTGCCTCATATTCAGTTCATTCTAAGAAAATAGATACTTTAGGCTCTGGTGATCTGTATAAATTTGAAACTTCTTACCACACAAATAATGCCTCCAGATCTTCAGAGCAAAGATGATTGCTGGCAATTCCAAATCATGAGTCATATAGTTCATCTCGTGCGATCTCAATTGTCGGGACGCGTAGGCAACCACTCTTCCATGTTGCATTAGTACACATCCTAATACTTTTAGCGAAGTATCGCTGTATATCTCATAGCCTCCAAGTCCTGATGGAATCATTAATACAGGTGCTATCGTCAACTGATGTTTCAGCTCCTGAAAGCTCCTTTCACACTTGTCTGTCCACTCGAACTTAGTTTCTTTCTTTGTCAATCTCGTGAATAAAATAGCTATGGATGAAAACTTCTTCACAAAGCGTTTGTAATACCCTACCAATCCCAAGAAACTTCGAACTTCCGTGACCGTAGTAGGCCTAGGCCAATTCATAACTGCTTCGATCTTCGTAGGATCCACATCAATTCCTTCTCCAGATAACACATGGCCAAGAAATGCCACTTTATTCAGCCAGAACTCGCATTGGCTAAATTTAGTGTAAAGCGAGTACTCCCTTAGGGTCTACAAGATAGTTCTTAGATGCTCTTCGTGTTTTTCGTTACTCTTTGAATAAATCAGGATATCGTCAATAAAGAAATAACAAATCTATCCAAGAACTCCTTGAACACCCGATGCATCAAGTTTATGAAAGCGGCTGGAGCAATGGTCAGTCCAAAAGGCATCACGGTGAATTCGTAATGACCATACCTTGTCCTAAAAGCGGTCTTAGGTATGTCTTTCTTCTTAATTCTCAACTGATGATACTTGATCCTAAAGTCAATTTTTGAGAATATCACAGCTCCTTGCAATTGGTCAAATAAGTCATCAATCATCGGCAGTGGGTAATTATTTTTTACAATTACTTGATTCAACTGTCTATAGTCGATGCATAAATGCAATGACCCATCATTTTTTCTCACAAACAACACCGGGGCTCCTCACGGTGAAGCATTCGGTCGAATATATCATTTATCTAGTAATTTTTGCATTTGCACCTTTAGCTCTTTCAGTTCTGATAGGGACATCCTATAGGATGCCTTCGAGATCGGCTCCGTTCTGGAAGCTAACTTAATCATGATTTCTATTTCTCGCTCTGGTGGCAACCCTGCAACTCTTGGGGGAAAATGTCAGGAAACTCACATATTACCAGAATACTTTCTAGTTTGGGCTCCTCGACAGTCGTATCCATAATTGCGACTAAGTACGCCTAACATTCTTCAGTCATCAGTTTTGTCACTTCAATAGACGAGACTAAAGGAATCGAGATTCCTCCTCGATTTCCCACAAATTCAAAATTAGGGCGACCTTTCGGATAGAAACGAATTATCCTACTACCACAATCAACTACCGCCTTTTACTTACCTAACTAGTCCATTCCTATGATCACATCGAAGTAATACATGGGCAACACAACCAAGTCTATACTCTCTTTACTATCGCCAATTACGATTTTACAATTAGTGCAGCCTAACGAAACCAGCACATTATCCTTCAACGGGGTGGCAACGTGTAGAATCACACTCAACGGTTTCAATTCTATATCAACCAAATTAGCAAATCGAGCAGACACAAACGAGTGTGATGCGCTAGGATCAAACAAAGCATAAGCAGCTTGGTCACACAAATAAATCGTATTTGCGACCACGCTTGGCGCTTCTTTCGCTTCCCTGCGTGCCACTACATATACTCTTCCCTAAGCTGGGGGTCGGTTCTAATCATTTTGGGGAGTGGCAGTTGACGGTCCTGCCTATGGTCGTTGCCCTTGAGGTCTAGTCATTAGAGCTTGATTCGGGCAAGTTCTCATCTGATGGCCTATTTGACCACACTTGAAGCACGCTCCATTCCTTGCCGGGCAAGGTTCATTACCATGACTTCTGCCACAGAGGCGGCAACTCCAGTTCATTGGGTTCGGTGGCTTCACTATGTTATTTCTTATCGGAGGGACAAAGCGTCTATTGCCAATCATCGGTCTTTTACCAATCTGGCAATTATCTCTAAATGAACTAAATCGTGACCCAGATGTGGCATTTCTCTCTTTCAGATCTCTCTCAATTATCTGTCCTCGTTCATATATCTCCTTGTAAGTCCTCAAGTTCAAAGCTATCATTTGGCTGCCAAGCTTAAGCATCAGTCCATCCTGAAATCTCCGCGCCTTTTTCAGGGGATCCTCTACCGATCGAGGTGCATACCTTGATAATCTGGAGAACTTAGCTTCATATTGGTCTACGGTCAAATGATTATGACGCAGTTGCAAGAACTCTACTTGCTTCCTTTCTCGAGCCGTCTTGGAGAAGTACTTGTCATTGAATGTTGGGGTAAAGGCATTACAGGTCAAGGCTGTCCCTTCCGGAAAGACTCCATTCTTGGTGGCAACCTACCAGTCATTTGAGGTACCTTTCGGCTGATACATTGCCAACTGTACTTTTTCTTCATCTATGCATCTCAAGACTCCAAAGGCCTTTTCAAGTTTCTTGATCCACCTTAGCGCTAACTTAGGGTCTCTAGTCCCATCGAACTTGGTTGGCTTCAGCTTGATGAATTATTCGACCAGTTGGCCCATCTGCCTGGCCACAACAACTTCATCCTGGGCATTTCTTACCTCATTGCCCTGGTCATGATCGCCGTTGTTTTCATTGCCTCCATTATTGCCGTTATTGGCGTTAACAGCGACTATTGTGGCTCCCACCGCTTGAACTATGACAGCATCCCTATTATGGGTCTGTCTATCGATGAGATCGCCAATCTTTTCGAGTGATCTCAACACTTCGTCCATCCTCGGGTCTTCCGCCACGGTGGCCTTGAACTAGAGGCTCTGCTCTTGGGTCTTCCGGGTCTTCTAGGCGGATTACTGATTCTTGTATGCTTTCACTAAGCCTGGACCACCACAATTTCACCAAGGAGTTAGTAACTCATTCATCCAACCAAGTCCAGAGTTACAAAATTATGCCTTAACGGAAACAGTCATAACATAACGATCTTCTACACAACTAATTTCAGAGGCACTTCACTAAACAATGCATGGCCATTACCCCATCCCGTCCACTTCAACGATTCACCAGAACGAGCCATGCTCATTTACTCAACAGACCAATCCAAAAATGACTTTCAACGCTAAACATAAAACTTAATCCTCAAAAGCCACCATAATCGTGTCACAACCAAATGTCAATCACATGCGTCAAGTCATATGCCATGCATCTCGTGCCTTATTCTAACAAGTTCCCTAAGGTCTCGCTACCCGTCCTGTCCCAACTTAATCCTCCTTATCACTCAAATCCTCAATCAACTCGGATAAAGCTGACATTGCTCTGATACCAAGCAAGGCAGGATGTCACGCCCAGCGTCTCAGGGCACAAACGCACGACACCTTGCAAACATACTCTCTCGTGTCCCAAGAGTCATATTTCGAGAGATGCATTAAAATCGTTCGCATGCGAAAGTGATAACATAAATTCCTCCGTACAAACATTAGCGGGGACATGGATAGTAAGAAAACTATAATTACATTTATACATAACCTCCCACGAGTTCTTACAAAAGCGCTGGTAGACTAATCTTGCTAGTCGATAGGGGTAACTAGACCAACACAAAAGACAACCATTAACATCTCCAAAGAAAACAGACCATCGAGTTCTTCAGCAAAATAACAGTCCAGAAAACGAAAATCCCTAGGTCGAGCTGTTGGAGTCGTCAATCTCCTCAGCATCCTCGATAGGCTCGTACTCTGAGAAAGTCTCTGATCGTACCTCTATAGTATCCTTCAACGTCTCGTCTGCTGACCGCTCTACCAGGTCATCATCGGAGGCTTCAATCTCAATGACCTCGTCTGTGTCTTTCAAGGTTGGGGTTCTCTCAGGCATGTTCCTCGAACTAGCTACTGATCCCTCGACCTCCACAGAATCCCGTGCGGGATGACACCAATTAGGGATAACCCTACGGAGTACCTCAGAGGGCTTCAGTGATCTAGTAGTAACCTCTCCTATCCTTCGAAACCAAGCCTCGAACCTATGAGGCTTCCAGCTCTTTCCACCCTCATCTACCCAGACTACAGTACATTTCCTAACATACATGGTTCCCCGTCCGTCTAGAAATTCCTCAAAATACGCGGACATCTCCTATGGTCACCTAGTTTGATTGGCAACATTCTCACGGTTTAGTATATGAAAATGTGATCCCGCAATGGGGTGAGATTTACATCTCAGTAAGACAAGTCCTAACCCTAGTTTAAGCTGATCATACACACAGGTGAATGCAATCAAGAACAAAATGCACAAACAACCACATGAGGCATTCAGTAGTTATTAAAATACATATGGCACAGACGAGCATCAAGCACACAATCGTGGCATCATTTCTTATCGTTCAAATTAAGCACACATAACCAAATCAAGTCACACCTTCCACCCTTCTAGGCCTCCATTTGATTCACGTCAGCGTTTAGAACGCCTTAGACTCAGTCCGCGTAATTACGCCTTAGACCATCTCATTGACAAACTAGCATAATCGCATCAAGTTTTCAATCTCATTCCAAGCCTGTGTCGACACATAACAAATTTCGTCCCGCATCTCAACGCATCAGGACATTGCCCATTTCAACCCCGCGTCTTAACGCATAAGGGTACAATTCAACACAACCCCGCGTCTCAACGCCTCAGGGTATCAATCCATACAACCACGCGTCTCAACGCCTCAAGATATCATAGATTTCGAAGCATGCCAGATATTTTTTTTCAATTTAAACTTCATGATCGAGTACAGACACATGCATTGAGCTGGATATCTATGGCATGCAAGGTAATCAATCTCATCATTCACAAGAGGCAATCAATTCATGGTACAAGTATTCAACAAGGGTTCAAGCCATCGACACCTCACGAGGATGCACAATGGACAATCACACTGAAATTCACGAGAGTCAACCTAATTCATACCCAATTCACCCAATCGAGTCCAATCCTTCTAGCCAAGGTTTAGAAACTTCTTACCTTAGGCTCAATTTAGCAAAAATTCTCCTTTCAAGCACTTCAACAATTCGTCCCAAGCAATCCTCAATAGGGCAGCGAACAATCCTAGCGGAACCAATCAATTTGTCAACTTTTCTCGCTCAATTCACCAATCCATGGGGCATAAACCTCAACGACACATTCATCGACATCCTAGTACATCTCAACGATGAAATTTGAGCTCAATTGAATCCCAAACAACCCCAAAGTTTCGGTATGCACAGAACCGAAACAGGGCATTTTTGGTTCTGTGTATATCCCACTCAATCAGCCCTTAAACCATCTTAAATCCTCAATTTAACCACTAATCTACTTGCTAACATGTAGTTCTAGGAGTTGGGAAGCCTCATGGAAAATTTGAGCTCAAGGCGACGCCGGAAAGTCCACGAACAGATTCGGTTCTCACATGCCTACCACTGGTCAGTTTCTGTCCATCAAAGGCGACATCATTTCATCATTAAATCTTCATCAAATCCAGCCCAAAATTTTACCACAACTCATTATACATGTGCCATTGATGTTCACAAAATTTGGCCAAAAGATTCAAACGATTCGAGGCCATACGGAGTTCAAACAGCAGCTTACCTCTAGCTACGACGGTTTCCGTCGACTCTCAGGAAAATGGTTGGTCGGAGCTCCTCAGTTGATCAAATAACTTGATTCTAGTTGGAGCTGGTCGGCAAGAGGATGAGGAAGACGCTGGTGGTCGGTTTGATGGCTGAAAGTCACCAGAGTAGCGGTCGAGTAGCACGAAGATGACGGCAGTGGCTGGTCGACGGTGCTGCAGCTCACGGCTTGAAGAAGAAGAAGAAGAAGAAGAAGAAGAAGAAGAAGGCTATGGAGAGAGGGGGTTTCGGCAGAATGGAGGGAGTGAAGGGTTGTATGCACAAATTTAAGGGTCAACCATGAAGAATGGTAGGTTAAAAGTTAGACATTTAATACCAATTGAGCATCTATTGACACTTGTCTTCATGTCAATCAAGTCTTTATCCAAGGGCTGTTATTTTTCTTAATTTTCGGCAGCCAATTGTAATTGACCAAAATACCCTTATCCATTTATTAAGGTAAGGCTAAAACTTAAGGGACAAAATGGTAATTTTACCCTCGACGTTCGAAACGTCGTTTTTCTAATTCAAATTTTCTTCAATGAGGTGATGTCCAATCCAATTATAATGTTGGAATTATTGATTTTCCATTTTTTAATTTCGAGAGTCGTCTCTGAATCATTTCTCTATCCGATGTGATTCCAGCCTATCCCGAACTGACGGGTGGCTTTTGCAAACGTTGCACGTATCGACTTTGTGATTCATATCACACTTAGAGCTCGTCAATTCATGGCGACCTTGGTTGTCATGTAATTACAAGGATCTATTACTAGTTCCAACGACCTCGATCGTCATTGTTCGATTTAGGAAAATTTTACAAATTATACATTGGTTAAGCGACATCACCCGCGCTCCGATCGTATAACGCTAGCAATACATTCCTCAATCGTTCTTAGATTAGCCTTTTATGACTCTAAATATCTCTCGACAATCCTTATGGTCAAAGTGTCATTTATTATTTGAGTTCCCTAGGTCCACGTACCTTGTCTTCCGTTGGCCTTTCCCTTTTGGTTAATTAACTTGAGATTGATCAGATTCAAGCGAGATACGATCGAAAGACATCGTTAGATAAATTTTCATTAATAAGTCTCAAAATGACAGGAGAATCAAAATGTCACAATTTCTGAGGAGTTAAGAGATAATATTTGGATTATCCTGAGACATCGATCAGAGTAAGTCAAGCCCGGGTAGTCGAGCCGTCATGTCGTAGTATTGAAACCCTTCCCATCCGACTCTAACCTTGACCGAACCCTAGATGTGAGATTACCAAAAATGCCATTAGTTTTAGTATCGATAGATTAATTACCTCGGGTTAGCCAAGTTATCACTTCGCCCTAGATATTATACGTATAGGACGAAATAGTGAAGAGTGTGATTTGATCGTGGGCCCCCTAGTCAAATCTCTCTCTCACTCTCTCTCTCACTCTCTCTCTCACCCTCTCTCTCCCTCTCTCTACTCCCCTCATCACTTGGTCGTTCCCTCCATTTCCTTTCTCTTTCTCATCCGACCATCCATCCCCTCCTCTTCCTCCTCTCACCACGCCAGGTAACACCTCCTCCTTCCACCCTTGTCACCATACTCTGCAGTCGCTCTGCCGCGCACCACCGTGCCTACACTCATCGCTCATTACCTCGCTGAGGTTGGCCCAGCCCCGCGAGGCCTGAGAGCCTGCTCTTTCCACCCTCCCTCTCGGTCTTGCGTCACGCTACTGCCACTGGTCCAACTGATGTGAAATGATGCGAAAACTGATCGTTCTACGAAGATCTAAGAGTTATGAATTGCGAACCTCGACCCTCAATTGAACCTGTGATTGGGAACCTCGGTATAAACGCTACCTATTGATGAACCCGTGTCAACCAATCAATGTTATGAACACTATGAGCAAGAGAATTCGCGTTCTTGTTCGATAAGTCGAATTTGACTGTAACAAGGAAACCTTAATAAGGTCTGTCCTCAAGAGAACTCGAAGAAGAGAAACATCTCTATGTATTAAATTTGAAATCAATGTGATGTTATTCGAAACTCTAAACATAACTTAAATATAACATTAACCTTAGGAAATGCAAAATTACAAAAATATCCTTAATTGACGATAATTGCTAAAAATAAAAAAAAATGCTTAAAAACCGATCTAAACAACTCCGAATCGCTAAAATACATCGTCATTCAAGCAGTGAGTATTGATTAGCGGCCCATTTCCAAGCGGCCGACCAAATTTGAGCCCATTCGGAGTTTGTCAAATTTGAGTCCGTTTAAAGTTTGCCAAACCAAATGTGATCGTGTTGCGTCTAGAAGCCCAAGATTTTTCAAGTCTCGATCCAAGGTTGTCTCTACTCCAAATATCATGAACCATGATGCTAGCAACTTCTTTGAATTGCTTCGCCCTCACTCGAGTGATTGGACCAAGTGGATAGGATAACGGGTCCTTAGCACCTCCTCCTCGATATGGCTCGATGTCCACATCACCGATGCTCCTCAGCCACGCCACACTAGTCGTCTGCCAGCCCGTCGCCCGACCATCGTTGCTCGTCCTCCACTCACGCAGCCCTCAATGAGCCTGCAACCTCAACCCAGCCATCCCCGACAGCCGCCCTTTACGCGACCCCCACCCACGACCTCCACCATCTCGGCTCCAAACTTCGTTTCCTTATACCGCCACAAGCTGCCGACCTTCGAGCCGAGAACCCTCGTGGACTCGAGAGTTGTCGTGAGCTACCTGCGAGCCGGTGTGCAATCTCATCGCCGTCGGATCGTTAGTTTGTGAGTTAACCCCTTAATTACATTTAGGGGATATATTAATTAGTGTTAATGATGGATTCATTTAGTTAACTATGGCCAGATTAGATTGGTGATTATGAATTGGTTAAATCAACTTTACTTGGATTAAAGTAACCGTAATTACTTTAGTGTAATCATGGTTACTTTGTGTTAATCGTGGTTAGATTAGATAAACCACAGTTACTTTAATTAACTATAGTTACTTTTGATTAACTATGGTTATTTTATGACCAACCATAATTGGTTTAGTTAACTCGGGTTACTTTAATTAAGTGTGATAAAATTATTTATCTGAGGTCGAGTTAGCTGAATATTGTGGTGCTAATTATCCGAAGTCGGGTTAATTTAATTGGGATGAATTAGTTAATTATAATTGGGTTAATTAATTATAATTATGTTAATTAATCTGAGTTGAAATAAATAATTATTATTGAGTGATTATTTATTGATTGTTTGGTGACTGCTATATACTTTCATTGGGTATATATTTGTGATTAAGAAGATTAATCACCTTATATATTTCCAAAGTCTGGTGGATAATATGTATTTATATAACCATGTGTGAATCAAGTTTTGAGCACGATCATGTATACATTGGTCTAAATGCAAAGATACAAACCGACTTGGTTGCTGGACGTGCTTGTGTGGTCACATGATGGTTATCGTCGCCCAAGGGTGCTTGGGGACGAAGCCGACCCCCTAGGGAACTTACGGTCGAGCCTGGTATGTTTGTGCCAAGAGAACTTGAAACCACACAACTTATCGGATGCCGATTGTGGCAAGGTGTGGATCGACGCTCCCTACAAGAGTGCTTAATTGTTAGTCCATACCGAGAGTGGCATATCAATTACGATTCTCGAGAGAAATGGGAAGAAGCCCGATCATGTCCGAAGAGCACCAACTGTCTAGTGTGCTGGGGCCGAATGGCAGTTAATAACCGGAATACGTGTGGTGCATTATGCATGAAAGTTAGGATGAGTGCTTTAGTATTTTGCCTTGGTTCGTGTGCGATTGATTGTCGGGATACGTACTACATATTGTGTGGGCCAAAGCAGGGTAAGCTTGCGTGTGATTAATGGTTGACTGTGGGGTTGTGCCTGATCATGTGGTAATTAGAGCGTTGCAAGAGTTGCATTTAATGGTCTGTCATTAATTTGCTCTGCATTTTAGGCCACCTTGAGCAAATCAGCACCCTGCTCAGACTTAGGCATTGACTCACAAAGATTTTACATCTCACTCGTTATTATTAACATTTTTAGGACCCTGATGCCGGAGACTCGCCTGGTGAAGTTTGGGGTACCAATAGACCAGTCCTTGGATGTCACACACCATCTGATCCCAAAATCAAATAGGATTTGGGAGCACCATCTGACAACCATCTGGGTCAAGTAGGGATTGGAGCGCCTAGTGTCTCATCTCTTCAAGACCTGGTTCATTCGTCATGGAGATCCCCTGTTCAGGCATATTCGTGAGTTTGACGGACACTTGACTGTGACCCTAAAGATCCAAGCCTAAGATCCCATGGATCTTGAAACTCCGGACAGGAAAGTAGAGGACTCGGAGACTGACCAGGATGATGACCCAAGGACTCGAAACTGGCCCGTTGACCGGGCCCATGGTTTCGAATCAAAATCGAAACTGGCCTTTAAGTGCCGATTCCGATTCCATATTTTTCAAAACTAGAGTCGGAACCGCTGGTTCCGGGCTGGTTCGGAATCAGATTTTGTAAATTATAAAAAAAGGATGGGAAGAGCCGTTTGGCTCTTCCCCCTAGCTAGGCGGGCCCCACGTGGGACCTACCACCCTCTTTGGACCGTTACAATTACAACAGCTCGAAGAAGGCCGTTGGAATTGCAATGGCCATAAAGGTGACCGTTGCAATTTTCTTTTTCCTTTTTAAAATAAAAAATTTTATAAGTAGGGCTCCCATCCTCTTCATTTTTCTCACAATTTCTCTTAATTCTCTCCAATACTCTTATTCTTCTAAATTCGCTCAAATTCTCTCAATTTGCTATTCTCTCTCAATTCCATCTTAATTTTTTGAATCAACTTTTCGATTAATTCTCTAAAAAAAATGGCAAATAAAAGCGAAAATACTAGAAAGGGAAAGAGTCCGATGTGAGAATCTGATTATCCTGTTCGTGAATATGATCCTCGTGAATATGCATGTTGGGAAGACAACGACGATAATATCAACTATGTTCCCAATCCTAACGCCAAGCACGTCCCAACGTAAGAAAGTTTTCATCCTCCTATTGGTGTTGAAGAAACGTCGATAATAGAGGAGTAGGGACGGAAGAGCCTAGAAGGTACATCCGACTTATGACTATACTTCAACAAGGTATGGAGTGAAAATGAAGAAAAGTTTGATATAAGCTATAAATATTATCCGCAAACATACAAACTTGGTAAAGGATATGGCTACGGAACATTTCGTCAACATCTGACGAAAAAACATCCAACGCAAGCGAGAATTGACACTAGCTAATAACAAATTTTCGGATACACCAATCCTAACCCTCATCCTTTATTCTGTTACACCAGTGCACTTTATAAACAAACATTAGCTGAATATGTTGCCCTTGATCATGCTCTGTTTAGTACTGGTGAAAGTTTTAATTTTTTAGATATTTGGTAAACACTGCATTGGTTCCGTAAGAACCATCTGTTTTGAAAACTACTCTTAGACGCGAACTTGACCATTTTTGAAAAAGAAATTGACAAATTTTTTTGGAGAATTCAATGAACGTGTACATGTAGGTAGTGATATTTGGACTGATTCTTGGAATATTAATTCTTATATGGGTGTCACATGCCATTGGTTAGGTAATGATTGGGTTACTCAAAAAGACTTTTTGCATTTCGATTTTTTCTTGAAAGGCATACGTCCCATAATATTTATAGAATAATTAGGCAAGTTTTAGAAGAATATGATTTGATTAATAAAATTTTTTCATTTGGTTTTGATAATATCGCCGCAAATACTACTCTCATTCTCGAGTTAAAAAAAAATTGTAAACCCTTTTTTGGAGGATAATTTTTTCACATTAGATGTGCTTGCCATGTTTTGAATTTATGTGTACAAGATATTTTACAAGTTCTTGTGACTTCTCTCGACTAATAAAGAGTGCAATTAGATATTTATGGAGTCGTCCTCGTTTTATGAAAGCATGGAGCAAAGTTTTTAAACAACATGAGAGAAAGGAAAAAAGGTTTCCAAAAAATATTTTGATTCGTTGGAATTCTACCCACGAGATGTTTCTTCAAACTTTTGGTTACAAAGATTTATTATGTTCCTTTATTTCGAATACTATTCCCGAAATTGCTTTACTCCCGCAACATTGAGATGTTTACAATTTTTTTTATAGATTTTTTGAAAATTTTTAATGATGTTACTAATACTTTATATGGTATTTATTATCCTACTATACGTTTATTTTTAATAGATTGTGTTAATATTGTGGGTATTTTTAACGAATATGAGAAAGATACTTAATTATTTTCGAGTATTTTAGTAATGCGAGAAAAATGGTTGCATTATTATTTTAACATTCCTCTTGTCTATTTAGTCGATATTATTTTCGATGCACGTACTAAATTAGATGGTTTATTAGATTATCTTAGGAATTATGATTATGATTGTTTACAATTGGATGAAGTAATAGATATTTAAATTATACAAGGAGAGGTTGAAAAAGCTATAGTAGCATTATATAATGAATTTTGTAATAGATATAGTTTAAATGACAGTGGATCTGCCTAACATAGTGTCTTACGAAGCGATACGGGTGTTTCACTTAATAGAGGATATAAAATGCTCATGAGTAGATAAAAGAAGAAGAAGAAGGGGACAATATGTAGTATTTCTGAGTTAGAAAACTATTTAATCATTGCTTTTGAGCATAGTGATTCTGAACACATCACAAATTTCAAGATTCTTGAGTGGTGGAAGAACTATTCAACTCAATTTTCAATTCTCTCTCTCATCGCAAGACAGATATTAGTGACTACTTCTTCAACAGTGGCAATTAAACAAGCATTTAGCATTGGAGTATTAATTTTGGACTTTCGCCGCTCATGATTAAGTCCTGAAAGTCTGGAGATTCAAGCTTGTATCGATGATTAGTCAAAAGTTAAATTTCGACAACAAAAGTTAGATCAAGAACACGAGTTCTTCGATGAAGAATGTGGAGATACTACCGCCATCACAACAATGGGTAGCGACGATTGACGATAATGTAAGTTTGGGTTACCAAAGGTAAGAGAACTACATGAGCTTTGATTCTTTTATCCCTAAGAAGATATGTAGGCGTTTAATGATAATTCATTAAGTTCAAGCCCATTTATCATCTATTTATTTTTTCAAATTTTATTACAATGTACAATTTGATTATAATTTAGAATTTATTAATTTTATTTCATAATTTATTATTTTAAAAATAAAATAAAAAGTTCAGAGCCGGAACCAAAACTGGGAACCGGCCTGAAATCGCCGGTACCGCCTTTTTGGGAACCGGAACCGGCCACCTTTACCCTCGCCGGCTATTACCTCTGAAGGGGAGTGGTCGAGCAGCCTTTTGTTCAAGACCTACTGATGTAGATGACGAGGGTGACGTTGGCGCCTCTTTTGGAGTGTGTGTGTGTGTGTGTGTGTGTGTGTGTGTGTGTGTGTAACCTTGCCCTGACCCGGTATTTTTTTTTACGATCGTTGGGAGCAGCCCCAAAAAATGGGCTAGTAGATATTGTAGCTTCCTTAGAGTTAATGAATATCTATAAAGGAAAATAGTCTTTTGCTAATGTGTGATCTGACTGCCTACTTTTTTATTTTATATTTTTGTCTGGGGAGTAGCATGTTCTGCATATGCTTAACAAAAGATAAAAAGAATGGGTCCACGACGTGCCTGAGACGTCATCTTTAAATGAGCTGATGTCTTGAGACGTTTGATAGGGTTGTTGCGAACTCAAGAATCGGGTGTGATAGGCAAGGTAATACCGTCGAGGGTCATCGGCCCTTGCCTTGCCATTCTACATAGCACGATCGACGTCCACGTGAACGATTTCTGGTCAAAATTGGCTATATGGACTCAATTGATAAAATATGAAAAGGTTTAGAATTAAATCTACATAATAGAAAGATATATGACTCGAATTGACAAAAATACAATGAGTTTTTGAATTTTTCAATAAATGTCCACTTGCTCTTTAGTGAATTTTAACTCATGATATCTCATTATAAAGGTGGAAACGGGGACTTTGAGGGGTAGGCCAAGGCCAAAATCTCCATATGGAAAGCGAGTGAAACCACAATGGGAACCAATTGGAGAATGGGTTGGCAATGCACACATTTTAGGCTCTCCTCTGGTGCTTGTGAGATTGGCAAGATGGTGTAACATGACTGTTCATCTCCCTGCACACAATAAATATCGATCCAAGAGCCAGCTGGTTTTGATGGACGGATGATGTGGATGGTGGTGGTGGTGGTTATTTAAGAGAGGTGGTTGAGCAGGTTAAGGAGATAAGAGATGGGTTGGGCAGGGCGGCTTCTTCTTATTTTTTTGGGCGTTGCCTCACATATAGTGTTGTATTTGTGGGGTTGCATTGGCTGTTGTGTATAATGCCTTACTTCTTTTTGACGCGAAACCCTAAGGTCATTTATTTTTGGAGAAGGGTTTGGCTTTTTTCCCCCATATCTCTCATTCATTATTATAATCATGGAAGCCACGTTGGGGGCATAATGCCACTTTGGCGCAGGAGCTTAGACACGTCTCCTGAGTCCCAAGTTAATGGACCTCATCAATTTTAGTCTTGAGTGCTAGAAAGTTGTCGCGTTTGGAACAATGATGGATCCTTGTCAACCTCCGTGGCCTACCTCCTAGAAGAAGCTGTGCACCTCGCTATCCAGATCCTCCGAATCTGTGCAGGTTGACCTGCGGGTTACGTTTTTCCCCTTAAATAATTGAGATCTGCACTTCAACAAGCAAATTGTCTCGCCCTCGCCGGCCCAAGCCTGAGCATCCCTCGGCGACCTCGGCGAGGACGGTCGAGTCGTCACTTAAGGCCGGCGAAGGGAAAAAAGAAAAAGGAGAAAAAGATAAGATAAGACGAGAAAAGTAAAAGGGAAAAAATAAAAATAAAAAATAAAAAAGATTCAAAAAATATAATATTATTAAAAATTATTCATATCAATATCGATCGTGTGGCTGGATGGAATTTACTGACAAAATGTGAAAATATTTAGAGTTTAATTGGTATAATTAAAATATATATGATCGAATTAGCAAAATTGAAATGGATTTATGGTGTTTTGGGGCAATTTTCCCGTGAGGCCGGCAGGCGTTGATGACAAGGATGGCGTCACGTTGACGCGGGCTCGTAACGACGGGAAGAAAGAAGGGGGAAAGAGAGAGAAAGACATGAGAAACAAAGAAAAAGGAGGAGGAAAATACATCACCACCGAGGAATACTTCAATGTTTGACGTGCACGTTTTCCTCTAAAAAAGGCTAAAATTTACCTTCTTAATTCAAATTTAGAGATCCCTACCTAGAACTTTTGGTTTTTGCCTTTTGCTTTACACGTCGAAGTTGGACGATTGAATATTTTCTTAGATCAACAGATTATCCAAGTGACTTTGCTAGACATTAGTTCCTTGGACCCATTAGAGATCTGGCAATACATACAAGACACGTGCCAATACGTACATACACATATACTACGACGTTTATGTATGTGCATACGTGTATACATCGTGTGGTATAAATAAAAGGTGGGTTTTTTTTTATGACTTTATGCAATTCGATAAGACCATATCTTATTTTGTTCCCGCGTAACAAAAAAAAACGACTAATGTTTCCATTTTAAAATTACTAAATAATTGGAGCAATTTTGAAATATTACTACTCATATGCTCTTTAAAGTTTAGGGTTTTCGATGACATGTCATAAATTTAATGTTTAAGGACAAAAAAGAAAAGATAAAAATCCGACAAGCCATTATACTTGATAATTTCTTGATAAATTTTTTAAACAATTTTTCTTGCTAAGCTAATTGTGAAATTTGTATAAATGGAAGTGTAGGGCGGTGTTGTATTTAATAAAGCTTGAAATTAATGAATCGGTCAATGTAATCGGCCAACATGAACCTTCTGTGGGAAGGAGATTTGGCAATGGCTGTGGCTTAAAAATAAAGCTAGGTGCATGGGGAGGACGTGTCAGCTTTAGAGCCTAAAAAGTTGTCGAAAGTGAGAAGAAGATATGGACCGCCATCACCGGTGTTAACAGTTAAGGCCCCATAAAATCATCGACGGAGTTGGAGAAAAAATTGGACATCCGAACTTATATCCGAGTAGCACTGACACCATATGCGACCGGCGATACGACAACACATTTCATTTTTTAAAAATATAAAATTTAAATACTTTGATACGCGTTATATTTTAAATATATATTTTTATATATACATAAAAAATTATTATATTTATACAAAATATCAGCAGTGAGTTTCTTTTTTTTTTTCTCCTTCTTCGGTTAAGAATTCATGACTAGTTTTTTTAGGCTAGTTGATTATATTAATTTTGAGATGAATGAGTATATGACTTAAGTATATAGATATTTTTATATATTTATATTTTGACCCATAATTTAGTAAAAATCATTAAAATTTGTGCATATCAGTATACTAGGATGCTAGATTCGCGTGTCGCTTAAGTGTTTGGAACGTTGACCAGGTGTTGGATGCTTGACACATATTGATCCCGTGTTGGTGTCCAACAAGCATTCGACACAACACGGAGATCCTCAAAATTGTCCATGTTTCCTAGCTTGTATCTTGGATTAAGATAATTGGGTTCTTTTTCTTTTTCTTTTTTTTAGTAAGTAGATCACGCAATGCTGACTTTTTGGACCAAACATAATTTTTTTTTCCTCAGATGATACGAGACGGGTTGTGCATTCGATTCGATATGTTACTATTGAGATTTGATGTTTTCCGCAATTCACGGGCAGAGTTGGAGTCGGGGCCATGATGGGAACATGGTGGGGTTGTCGGATCCCCTGCATGTATGATAGGGGATCATTACTTTTGGGGCCATTAGATATAATGATCCCTGCCATACAAGTAGGGGATTAAGACATCTGATGGAACTTCGATAACCTTATAGCCTCGGACAAAACAACGAAAAATGTTTTGCCTATATTGTTGAAAATGAGTACAACCAATGGCGATCGCTTATAGAGACTCCTAATTAATGTGGAAGCATGTATGACAGATGCAATCAACATTTTGCATATCTGCGAGATTCGGCAAGCTACCGCATGTTTCCCGTACTTTGCTTTTCAGGCCATTTCCGGCGATTAAAGTGGGACGAAACACCGGAACCATGATACGTCCATAAGCATAGGCCACATAGAACTATTGACGGGTTAGGAATACGTATGTTTTAACGTGACCATGAGCTACGAGATTGATCGATGGATCAAACCGTAGCTAACTGCTGCACAAATTTACTCAATCGCTTCCCTTTCTCTTGGCATATTAATATCATTGTTTAAGGGCAAAATTGATGTGGATCTAAATTGGGGGTTTCTATTTCAGGGTTTCGTGCATGTGCTATAGTTAATGTCTCTCTCTCTTTGTAGGGCATCCTCAATAGATAGCTGCGGTCCCCGAGGAGTACTACAAGTCCGTCGCTATGTTATCATCTTGATATTTTGGTGTAATCCATGTAGATGAATACGGTGGACTCCTCTTGCCACAATTATATTTATTACGTACATCGAGTGTCCCATTATTCTATTCACTTCTTATCCAAATTGGGGAAGAGAGGAGAGGCAATCATTCCTCTTTAGCCAGTCGAGGAAAAGACCATACCGTGAATAAGTTGACTGGCTGCCACTGAAAAATTAACGAACAAAGCGGAGGAGAGGGTTGTGTAATGTAATTTCTGAATTTTATTCTGTAGGATGGCTACATGGGATAACAAAATATGGCAATGTCTATTGAGATCAATCATGATCAATCTAGGGTATGCGTAATTAAAGGAAGATAATGCACTATTGTGAGAGACCTGGGAAATCAATGGAGATATGCAGATACTCGTAAACTCAAACTCAAGCTGGCGTGGGATAAGTCAAGTAGAGTTTGGAGAAAAAAATCTTGAAAACGCCCAAATGAATGTGCCTCAATGACGGCATCACCGGTCTCATCAACCAATGCAGTGGAGATAAGACGAAAAGTGTGACGAAGCACGTGATATCATGTGAAATGACAGTCTATTTCAATATGCTTGGTGAGCTTATGAAAAAACATCATTATATGCTATTTGAACAACACTTTATAATAAATTACTATTCTGTCGTTATGACAAACGCTAAGGTATTCTATTAACCATCGCAACCATAGCAATTTTGATGTTGCATCAATAAGAGCATGATATTCTACTTCCGTACTAAATTGAGCACAAAGGTTTGTTTCTTGCTATGGTATGAAATAAGGGAGTTACCTAGAAAGAAGCGACAACATGTAATTTAGGGGTGAACACGGTTCAGATGGGCGATTCCCACTCTAAAATCGGGAACCATCCACTCGTTGGGGAAAACGGGCAGCACTTCGGTACAAATATAGCCAATTCAGAATCAAACACTGAGTCTCGAAACTACTCTGATTCAATTCAACATCAACAGCAAATATATCCAGCAAAAATAACTTCGCAGCAACGAATATAACAGAGGAATAATAAAGAAATATAACATCAAGATTTACGTGGAAAACCTGAATCGGGAAAAAAACCACGGAAAATCAAAAAAATTTCACTAATTACCAAGAATAGCAGAATATACAAAGTGTTTCTATCTAGTCACATACTAGAGGCTCAACATCAACATCACAGGAGCTTTCCTCACCACAAAGGTGGAATAATACAAAAGGGAGCTAGAAAACCCTAGCCGCAATAGGAGAGTCGGAGACAAATCTCAACGAACGAAACTGATCAATTCGTAGATCTCAGTCTCGTGAACAACATACTAAAATTTGAGCCGATTACGGTAACGTTTGGCCGTCGAAATCACACCGGAAGCCGCTGCTCTTTTTCTTCTCCCCTGCACGAAACGCTCTCGGTCTCTCTTCTGTTTTTACTCTCGGTCGCTCCCTGTATCTCACGAAATATATACAAAAGAAAACACATGCATGAAAGAAAAAACATCCCCCCTCTTTCCTTTTTTTTCTTTCTTTTGTCTTTTTCTTGGTTTTCTTTTAATCAAATAAATAAAAGACCAACAAAAAAAACACTGGGCCCCACCAATGGGGCAGACCCAGCCAACAAATCTCCCCCTCCGTTTCATGTGGGGATTTCTATCATACTTGCTTTGCTTCTACAAGAGTCAAGTTTCACCATGAGTAAGGCTTTGGTTATCATGTCCGATCCGTTGTCGTCAATACGAACCTTCTCAAGAAGAAAAGACTTATCTTCTAACTTCTCTCGAACCCAATGATACTTCACATCAATATGCTTCGATCTTGAATGCAACACTGGATTCTTGCTAAGATAAATAGCACTCATGCTATCGCAAAATAGAATGAACTTGTCTTGCTTCAAACCCAACTCTTGTAAAAATTTCTGTATCCACAAGAGTTCCTTGCCTCCTTCGGTGTTAGCTATATACTCTGCTTCAGTTGTAGACAAAGCAATATATTTTTCCAATCTCGATTTCCACAAAACCACTCCCCCTGCAAAAGTCATCATATAACCCGAAGTCAACTTTCGGGAATCATTATCATCGGCATAATCGGAACCCGAATAGCCACTCAACTTAAGCTTTCCATTTCCATATTATAGGCAGAATTTGGAAATGCCTCTAAGATACTGAAAAATCCATTTCACGGCATTCTAATGCTCTTTGCCTGGATTTGAGAGAAACCTACTCACAACACCAACTGCATGAGCAATATCCGGTCTTGTACAAACCATGGCATACATCAAACTATCCATGGCGAATGCATAAGGAACTTTCATCATATCTTCCTTCTCTTTCTCACTCGTAGGATAATCATTAATACTCAACTTGAAGTGACTAGCAAGGGGAGTCGTCACCGGTTTACATGCACTCATGTTGAATCTTTCAAGCACCTTTTCAATGTACTTCTCCTGAGATAGCAATAGTTTTCTATTCTTCCTATCATGAGTGATTCTCATGCCAAGGATTTGCTTAGCCGGCCCTAGATCTTTCATCGCAAAAGCCTTACTCAACTCATTTTTCAAGCTCTTGATTTTATTAGGATCATGCCCAACTATCAACATGTCATCTACATAGAGCAGAAGGATAATAAAATCATCATCTGAGAATCTTTTCATAAAGACACAAGAATCAGAAGTGGTCTTACCATATCCATGAGCTTCCATGAATGAATCAAACTTCAAGTACCGCTGTCTTGGCGCTTGCTTGAGACAATATAGGCTTTTTCTCAGCCTACATACAAGATGCTCATTGCCTTTAACTTTAAAACCCTCTGGTTGCTCCATATATATTTCTTCTTCTAAGTTTTTATGAAGAAAAACCGTCTTTACATCAAGCTGTTTAATTTCCAAATCCAAACTGGCGGTTTACCCAAGAACAACTCTAATAGAAGGCATTTTTACAACCGGTGAAAAAATCTCTTCAAAATCAATTCCCTTCTTCTGACGAAAGCCTTTCACAACAAGCCTGGCCTTGTATCGTAGCTTCAAACCGCTTTCTTCCATCTTTAACTTATACACCCACTTATTTGTGAGTGTCTTCTTACCCTTAGGTAACTTCACCAACTCAAATGTATGGTTCTCATGCAAAGATTTGAGCTCATCTTGCATAACTTCGCGCCATTTATTCTTTTGATCGCATGACATAGCCTCTTCATAAGTTTCAGGCTCTCCTGCATCAGTAAGTAATACATATTCATGTGGCTAATGTCTTTGTAAAGGTCTACACTCTCTTTCTGATCTTCTAACTTCATGTTGGACTACTTATTCTGGCTCAACTATTTGTTCTTGCTCATCTGATTGTTCTGGTCCAACTACTTCACCCGTTTCAACTGAAGAATCAACATTCTGTGAGGATTCACCATCTTCATGATTTTCCTGCACTTCTCCCCTGTGATTTTCGCCTAATACGATAGAAGGATTTGGACCGAAACTAACAGTATGTTGATATGCATTCCTTGGCTTCTCTAGCTTGTCTATATCTTCAATGGTTTGATGCTCAAAGAATACCACATCTCGACTTCTAATGACTTTCTTTGTAGCTGGATCCTATAACCTGTAACCAAATTCTTCATGTCCATTACCCAAGAAAATATACTGTTTAGACTTGTTATCAAGCTTAGACCTCTCATCTCTTGGAACATGTACAAATGTCTGACAACCAAACACCCTCAGATAACTGTATGAGACATCTTTCCCACTCCAAATTCTTTGCGAAACATCCCCTTTAAGAGGAACTGATGATGAAAGATTTATCAAGTCAACTGTCATTCTCATCACTTGGCCCCAGAATGGCTTAGGCAATTTTGCATGAGATAGCATACACTGAATCAGATCATTAATCGTCTGGTTCATTCTCTCTGCTACTCAATTATGCTGTGGTGTTTTCGAAAAAGTCTTCTCAAGCTTGATACCATAGTCCCTGCAGTAATGCTCAAACGGTTCTCTATATTTACCACCGTTATCAGCTCGAACACACTTTAGTTTTTTTCCTGTTTCCCTTTCAACACTAATATGAAATTGTTTGAAAGCCGCAAGTACCTGATCTTTAGATCTCAAAGCAAAAGCTCACACTTTTCTAGAGCAGTCATCAATAAATGTCACAAAATACAATACACCTTCAAGTGTTCTAGCATCCATGCAACAGACATCCATGTGAACTAAATCAAGTACATCAGATTTTGTGTGTCACGCCCCACGCCCTTCGTACGAATGCGTAACCCCCTTCACTTTTCTCTCGAGGCCTAGGACATACTTGTCGAGACATGCATAACGCAAATAAGCATGCAGAAACGAGAAATGAATAATTACCTCCGTACATAAATCGATGAGAACCTAGGTAACGAGAACTTAAATATATAAATATCAGCAGGAGTTCATACAAAAGACCAGATGAACTAAACCTATTGACGGATTGGAGCGATTGGGACTTAACCAAAAGATAACTAGTCCTAAGTCCCAAAAAGATTACAGACCGACGAGGGCTAATACAAAAGGCTATTAAGTAAAGTCAGGAAACCCCTAGGTCGAACCACTAGACCCATCTGTCTCGCCCGCATTCTTGTCTGGCTCATAGTTAGAGAAGGTCTCAGAACGTACCTCCACCGAGTCATCCATCAAGGTATCCTCCAGCTCATCCTCAGAGGCGCCAATCTCTATCATCTCATCAGTGTCCTCCAAGGTAAAGGTCTTCTTGGGTACATTCCTCGATCCAGCTGTGGACACCTCTGCCTCCACTGAATTCCAAGTAGGATGACACCAACTAGGTACGACTCCTTAAGGTACGTCCGTGTACTTCAACGGACCGATAGTGATCTCACATATTCTACGGAACCAGGCCTCAAACCTATGTGATTTTCAGTCCTTACCTCCATTGTCGACCCAAATAACTGTACACTTCCTCACATAAATGATACCTCGATCGTTAGGAAACTCATCAAAATAGGCAGTCATTTCTTTCAAATCGTCTAAACATGTCGGTAGCATCTTCAAGGTTTGGGGTCTGAAAAAGTGAGGTCCCACGACGGGATGAGATTTACATCTCAGTAAGATAAGTCTTAACTCTAGGTTAGGATGACAGTACACCTAGACAAATGCAACCAATGAACAAGAATACTCTCAACAATATAAGGCAATCATCAATCATAACATGCTGTATAGGAACTAATGGTTGATAATCATACAAGCATATCAACATAACTTATAACTCAAGTCAGGCATGTGAACAGGAAATCAAGTCGTACATTCCATCCTCTAGAATTGTTTCATAATTCTCGTCCGCGTCTAAACTCCTCAGCTTGGCCTGCGTCATTACGTCTCAGACTATCATAAACATGAACTCACATTAAACGCATCAAGTTTTCAATGCCATCCAAGGCTTGTGTCGACACATATAAATTCTCATCTCGTGTCTCAACGCGTCAAGATATTAGCCATCGCAACCCCGTGTCTCGACGCATCAGGGTATCAAAGTTCCCAAGCATGCCAAATTTCCCTCCATTTCAAGACTTCATGATCGAGTACATGCTCATTCATCGAGCTAAGAGTCTATAGCATGCGGTTCAACAGAATTCATCACTCACAAAATGGCATTCAATGCAAGGCATGTGCATTAAACAAGCATACTCGCATTCACCAAACCACAACGATTGATATTGAACAATCACACGATAAATTCACGAAAATTCACCCAATTCAAACCCAATTCATCCAGTAGAGGCTTATCCTCCTAACCAAGGTTTAGGGACTCCTTACCTTAGGCTTAGTTTAGTAAAAATTTCCTCCCAAGCACATCAATAATTCGGTTCTAATAGTCCAAGGACAAGTCAGCCACGCAATATAAGGAAATTCAATCAATTCAATAATTTTCTCATCTAAATCATCAAACCACGGGGTATACACCTCAATAGCATCCTAATTAACATCCTAGGATATCATAACAACAATTTCAAGGCACGGTCATAACCTCAACAGCCCCTAAGAATCTGATTGGCGCAAACCGAAACAGGGGACTTTTCGGTTCTGCCCTATTCCTCCCTAATCAGCCCTTAATTCATCCTTAAACCTCAATTCTTCACATAAATCACTTGTTAACATATAGTTTTAGGTCTAAGGGAGTCTCACCAAAAATTTGAGGGCGAGTCGACATCTGGAAGTCCCAAAACAGTCCTGGTTCTTCGAGTCTTACCGCCGGTCAGATTTTGTTCATGGAATCAACACCATTTCATCATCAAAACTCCATCAAATTTCACTAAGCGTGTTACCTCAGCTCAGTATACATGTGTACTATATGTCTACAAATCATCGCCGAAAATTTGAAGCAAATCGAAGTCCTAACGAAGTTAAATGAAGACTTACCCTCAGCTTCGCTTAAATCCGTCCAATTTTGGGGAAACGGCTAGTCGAAGCTCCTCCGGCGTCCAATGGCCAAGCTTCTACCTGGAAGTTGTCGGCAAGAGGCTGAGGTAGAGGCTAGTAGTCGGCGCGAGGTTGAAGGGTGGGTGGCCAGGCGTGGCAATCAAGAACGACGAAGGAGCGACGGCGGTTCGGTCGAGCAGGAGAGCTCTTGGTGAAAAGGAGAATGAAGAACAAAGAAGAAAATGGCAAATCGAAGGGTGTATTCGGCTGAAGGAAGGAGAAGAAAGGATTTACACCAATTTTTGCTTAGTCAACTTGTCACGCCTCACACCTCATCGCGAGCACGCAATCATCCCTGCAAGCAAAACAACAATAATCTCTCGGCGGTCCCAAGGATCCACTTATGTATAAAGAAAGATCGAGAGATGAAATAATTTACATTAAGCACATGGAAGCGTTTCCCAGCAACTCCCCATACAATATATATATATATATATATATATATATATATCCCAAGACTAAGCAGGACTGGATAGCATCATAAAGTCGTACATCAACATCAATTAGTCACATCTACTACAGACCGCTATACAACAAGGCGACGAGTAAACGTGTCAAAAGGTGTCCACAAAATCCACTAGGGAAGGGTGGTCAAGTTGCTAGTCAAAAAGACATGTCATCATCCGGAGTCGCCTCGAAAGAACTGCAGGAATCTCTGGTGTCCTCGCTCTCCTCCGATGGCTCGTACTTGGAGAAAGTCTCTAACGGAACCTCCACAGAGTCTTCCATGGTCGCTTTCTGCGACTGCTCAACCTGGTCTCCCTCCACGGTTGCCTCCTGGTCCTGCTCGGATGGATCTCTCTCGGACGGTTCCACCACGATGACCTCATCCTCTGGCGGTGGCATGGGAAACTCAGCTGTCGGCGTCCGCTCCGGGCTGTTCCTCGAACCAGCCACTGAGCCCTCAGGAAACTCTTGGTTTGCTATTGTCTGACACCAAGGAGGTATGGCACCCTCTGGAACCTCATGGGGCTTCAGTGGCCCAACCTTCCTATCCCCGTCCTATCTAAACCAAGCCTCAAACAGATGAGGCTTCCAGTCAGGTTTGCCCTCATCTACCCAAAATATTGTACATTTCCTTATGTATATACTTCCCTACCTATCGAGGAACTCATCGTAATACACCGTCATCTCCTGCGGATCCCCGAACCTGATAGGCCACATAGCTACTGCCTAGGATCTGTAAAGTAAAATTTCCCCAAAAGGGGTGAGATACACATCTCAGTAAGAAAAACCTAACCCTAGGTCAGGTTGACCATCCACTCAAGCAGTCAAGTCACTCAACCTATCCAACTCATAGGCTCATACAGGTATGACCTTCATAATTTAATAAACAATAATGCATAGAGGACATGCATGCATTTATATTCTCATGTCACTCACAGTTGCACGTATATGCTCGGCCTGTCACTTCACCACATCAATCAACCTTTGTCTGCCTCATTCTCTAGCCCGCGATTAGATCGCATCAGGCTTGGCCCGCGTAAACTCACAGACCCCGGTTCAATTTCCAGGCAGAGTCTATGGGCTCGTATTCTGTCCCGCGATTATATCGCATCAGGACTGTGGTTATCTCAACCCAGCGACTCTGTCGCATTAGGGCGCCACCTTTTCAAAATCCACCCCGCGACCTCGTCGCATCAAGGTCTCAACCTCCGCCCTGCGTCCCATACTCCTCAAGGCCATGTCATGCAATGCCACAATCAATTGCCACATCATATCAATTAACTTGATTTTTAAAAAAAATCAAATTTCATAACCAAAGGCCAATGCGCATGATAATATGTTTAATAAATTTCATGGCATGCAATTCAATTCAAATAGTACTCAGGCACTCAGAAAATTCACACATAGGCTAAGTCAAACAATCATTCTATAACGTCCAAGGGTGCATCAAGCTATTACATGCGAGGGTTTTCTCATAAATCGTTCCGTTCGGCCCTCGACTTACCCAATCGAGTCCAATCCCCCTAGCCTCGGTTTAGAAAATTCCTTAACTTCGCTTAACAACGCAAATTTCCCCTCCTTGAGTCTCCTAGGGTTCGGCCAATCCAAGTCCCAAAGCCGACTTGTCGCGCAACCTAGTTTAACCAATCGATATGTCAAAATTCCAAATCTAATTCCTCAATTCATCCATCCAAATCACTCATAACATACTCCTCATCATCTTAACACATCATACACACCAAATTACAACAAAATCCCAGCCTATTCAGCCCTCCACAGAACCGGTTTGGCCCGGCATTGAACCAGTTCCATTCGGTTCTGTTCATGCCGGGTCCAACCGGCCTTAATCTATCTCAAATCCATCAAATGTATACCATTATACCTCTTATAATGTCTACCTAAGAGTTTGGAAGTCTCACCGTGAGTTTCAAGTCGCGTGGTTGCCGAAAAGTCGTCGGAAGTCGCCGGATCACTCAAACACAGAATGCCGGCAGATTCTGGGCATAATGTACAAGGGTGGTTCATGGTCAAAAACTTATCAAATAAATCCCAAATTTTTACCACAGAACCATCTATATGTCTACTTGATCTCCACAAAATTTGAGCCAAAGATTCCAAGTTTTCGGCTGTCTAAAGGGTTCAGAACCGAACCTACCTCAAACTGGAATAGATTCCGTCAACCTGGGGGACAATGCTTGCCCCGAATTCCTCAGAGCTCCAAATGACCTTATTTAAGGTGGAGGACGTTGGCAAGATATGGGGCTACGTCTGGATGGTCGGTCGGAAGCAGGGGACGGCCGGAGGTGGCGGTCCTACGGACCAAACGGCGACGTCCGACGGGGTCGACGAAAACAGAAACTGGAGAAGAAGAAGAAGAAGAAGAAGCTTGGTCTGGTATTTAGGGGAGCAACAATGGCCGAATGGTAGAGTGAGAGGGAGCAGAAAGAGAGCTTATTATCCCCAAAAAAAATTGATTAATTTGAAGTGATTGGTAGGTGGGCATTTAATGTGAGTTGATCTACCACCCTTGGATGCTTGACACTTGTATATTACTATAACCAAGAAGATCCAATGGCCATCCCTTTGTCCTTCAATTTTCGGCAGCCAAGGGGGAGAGAAATGTCTATTTTGCTCTTCCTTCAATTATAAAGACAAAGACCTAAGCTTGAGGGGCATTATGGTCATTTTACCCCCGACGTTCAGAACGTCGTTTTTCTCGATTCTGACTTCTTCGATAGGGCGACAGCCAATCCAATTGACGTTGGAATTCTTGATTTTCCTTTTTCAAACTTTTTAGGACTCAATTCTGATAGTTCCTTCTACCAAACGTGATTCCAACCTATTCCGAATTGATGGGCGGCTTATGCAGACTCTACGCGTATCGACCCCGTGATTCTCATCACGTTTAGAGCTCGTCAATTCTTGGTGACCTTGGTTGTCATGTAATTGCGAGGGTTTATCGCTAGTCCCTGTGGTCTCGATCGTCACAGTCCGATTTAGGATAATTTTGCAAATCGTATGTTAGTTAAGCGGCATCACCCGCGCTCCAATCGTGCGACGCTCGCATGATAATCCTAAATCATTCTTAGATCGGCCTTTTTGCGGTCCTAAATATCCCCTCGACAATCCTTATGGTCAAAGCGTCATTTCCTATTCGAGTCGCCTAGGTCCACGTATCTCGTCTTGCGTTAGCCTTTCCCCTTTGGTCAGGCTACTCAAATTGATCAGATTTGATTGAAATACAACTGAAATACATCGCTTGATATAAATAAACTTCTCATTACAGAGTCTGAAGTTGATTGAAAATCAGAATGTCACAACTCTTTCCCTCTTACAAAAATTTCGTCCTCGAAATTTACGTTACACTCGACTACTCAAATAAATGGGGGTGTTGTCGCCTCATCGATTCTCCCACGTGGCTCCTTCCGTTCCGTGGTGCTCCCATATTACTTTGACTAACGGGATCTTCTCATTCCTGAGGATCTGCTCCTTCCGGTCCTCGATCCTTATCGGCTTCTCTATGTAGGATACTCTGTCGTCCACTTCTATGGCTTCATAGTCCAGCACATGTGTCGGGTCAGGCTCATACTTTCTTAGCATCGACACATGGAATACATTATGTACCTGAGATAGACTTGGCGGTAACGCAAGCCGGTAGGCCAAGGTTCCAATTCTCTCCAATATCTCGAAAGGGCCTACATATCTTGGGCTCAGCTTCCCTTTCCTTCCGAATCGCGAGAGTCCTCTCATTGGCGACACCTTGAGGAAGACATGATCGCCCACTTGAAACTCCAAAGGCTTGCGCCGCTTGTCTGCATAGCTCTTCTGGCGACTCTGCGCCGTCCTCAGCCTGTCCCGAATGATTTTCATTGCTTCCACCGATTGCTCTACTGACTCGGGGCCTGTGATACTCCTTTCTCCTATTTCATCCCAGCATATTGGTGTCCTGCATGCTCTGCCATATAGTGCCTCAAACGGTGCCATCTGTATACTCTGTTGGTAGCTATTGTTGTACGCAAACTCTACCAGGTGTAACTGCTCTTCCCATCCGCCTTTGAAATCTATGACACACGCTCTCAACATGTCCTCGAGCGTCTGGATGGTCCTTTCTGACTGTCCATCAATCTGTGGGTGGTACGCCGTATTGAATTGTAGTCGCGTCCCCATTGCTCCTTGCAAACTCTTCCAAAAATTTGCCGTGAACTTCGGATCCCTATCTGAGGTGATCATCACTGGCACTCCGTGTAATCTGACTATGTGCCTCATGTACAGTTTTGCGTACTTATCCATGACGAAGTCCTTTCGTACAGGAATGAAATGGGCGGACTTGGTCAATCGATCCACGACTACCCAAATTGAGTCATGACCTCTTTGGCTCCTCGGAAGTCCCATCACAAAATCCATAGTTATGTGTTCCCACTTCCATTCCGGAATCTCCAGCGGCTGCAACAATCCTCTAGGCTTACAATGTTGTGCTTTCACTTGCTGGCAAGTCAAACACTTAGCCACATATCTTGCCACGTCTACCTTCATTCCGTTCCACCAATAATGTTGTCTTAAGTTCTGGTACATCTTTGTACTTCCAGGGTGGACAGTGTAATTGCTCCTATGAGCCTCTGACAAGATTCTTTCTCGGAGCCCTTATCCTTTGGTATGCATAATCGCCCTCGAAATCTCAAAAGTCCATCCTCAGACACCTGGAACTCTGGCTTCCTCTTCGTCGCTTCCATTTCAATAACTTTCTGAATCTCTGGGTCCGTAGACTATAATGCCTTAATCCCTTCTTAGACCTCAGGTTCCACCCTCAAAGTCGCTATCAAACTGGATAGCTGATTAACCTCCAATCTAAATTTAGAATCTCTTGGATCCTCTATCATCGATCAACTTCTCACCAGCAGGCATGCAATACTCGACTTTCGACTTAATGCATCTACCACTCTGTTTGCTTTCCCAGGATGATATAATATCTCACAATCATAATCTTTCAACAGCTCCATCTACCTGCGCTGCCTTAGGTTCAACTCTTTCAGGGGAAATAAATACTTCAAACTCTGGTGGTCTGTATATATCTGAAACTTCTCGCCACAAAAGTAATGCCTCCAAATCTACAAGGCAAACACAATCGCCGCTAACTCCAAGTTGTGGGTCGAGTAATTCATTTCGTGCGGCCTCAACCGCCTGGATGCATAAGCTACTTCCCGGCCGTGCTGCATCAATACACAACCCAATCCTTTCAGTGAAGCGTCGCTGTAGATCTCATATCCTCCCGGTCCCAACGAAATGGTCAGTACTGGCGCGGTCGTCAATATATGTTTAAGCTCTTGGAAACTCTGTTCACACCTATCAGTCCATTCGAACTTCGTTTCCTTCTTCGTCAACCGCGTCAGTGGGACGGCTATGGATGAGAACTTTTCCACGAATCGCTTATAATATCCTGCTAGTCCCAAGAAGCTTCTGACCTCCGTGGCCGTAGTAGGCCTCGGCCAATTGGTTACAGCCTCTATCTTTGCAAGGTCCATTGCAATCCCTTCACCAGACACAATATGACCCAGAAATGCTACCCTGTCTAGCCAAAATTCACATTTACTTAGCTTCGCATACAGCTAATGTTCCCTCAGGGTCCTCAGTACGATTCTCAAATGTTCTTCGTGCTCTACGTCGTTCCTCGAGTAGATTAAGATGTCGTCAATGAAAACTATGACGAACCTATCCAGAAACTCTTTGAATACCCGATGCATTAGATCCATAAATGCAGCTGGGGCGTTAGTCAATCCGAACAGCATTACCGTAAACTCGTAATGTTCACACCTCGTCCTGAATGCAGTCTTCGGTACGTCTTCCTTCTTGATCCTCAGCTGGTGATACCCCGTCCTCAAGTCAATCTTCGAGAACACTGCTGCTCCTTGTAATTGATCAAAAAGATCGTCAATCCTCGGCAGCGGATACTTGTTCTTCACCGTCACCTGATTCAGCTGTCGGTAATCAATGCATAGTCGCAAGGATCCGTCTTTCTTCTTTATGAATAGCACCGGTGCTCCCTACAGCGAAGCACTTGGTCGAATGAATCCTTTGTCCAGCAACTCTTGTATTTGCACTTTTAACTCCTTTAATTCTGACAAGGACATCCTGTACGGTGCTTTCGAAATCAGGTCCGTTCTAGGAGCTAATTCAATCACAAACTCTATTTCCCGCTCCGGTGTTAATCCCGGTAATTCCTGGGAAACACATCCGAAAACTCCCGTACCACAGGGATGTTCTCTAACTTAGGTTCCTCGACAGTCGTATCCACCACAGCTACTAAGTATACCAGACATCCTTTAGATATCAACTTAGTTACTTCCAAAGATGAAACCAAGGGAATTGAGACTCCTCCTCGGCTTCCTACCAATTCATAACTAGGGCGATCTTTCGGGTAAAACCAAATTGTTTTATTGCCACAGTCTACTACCGCTCCTTGCCTACTCTGTCAATCCATTCCTATAATCACGTCAAAATCAAACATAGGCAATATAGCTAGGTCGATACTCTCCTTACTTCCTCCAGCCATAATCTCACATCCCGCACACCCTAATGAAACCAAGACATTATCCTTCAATGGGGTCGCTACATGCAATGCCATGCTTAATGGTTCCAATCTCATGCCTACTAACTCAGCAAACTGTGTAGATACAAAAGAATGCGTGGCACCCGGGTCAAACAGTGCATAAGCGGTCTGGTTGCACAAGTAAACCGTACCTGTGACCACTCCAGGTACATCTTCTGCCTCGTTGTGCGCTACAGCGTACACTCTACCCTGAGCTGGTGGTCTGTTCGGTTCTATCCAGGGTGCTGCAGTCGACGATCCTGCTTGCGACCTCGGTCCTTATAGTTGACTGGCCAGTGCTTGGTTTGGACATGTCCTCATTTGGTGGCCCAGCTGACCACACTTGAAACAGCTCTAGTCCTCATAGGGCATGGTCCATTCCCATGCCTTCTGCCACATAGCCTACAGCTCCAGTTCGCCGGGTTTGGCGGTTTCACGATATTCCTCCTTGTAGGCGGCACGAAACGTCTGTTACCTGCCATCGGTCTCTTGCCCATTTGACGATGGTCTCTAAATGACAGGAACCGCAATCCAGTTGCGATGTTTCTTTCCCTCAAGTCTCGCTCAATCATCTGACCTCGCTCGTATATCTCCCTGTAGGTCCTCAAATTCAAGGCTATCATCTGGCCGTGGAGTTCGGGCCTCAATCCATCCCTGAATCGCTGTACCTTCTCCAAAGGGTCCTCCATCAATCGAGGCGCATACCTCGAAAGCCTCGAGAACTCAGCTTCATATTGATCTATCGATAGCTGGTTCTGTCGCAGCTGTAGGAACTCGATTTGTTTCCTTTCCCTGGTCGTTTCTGAAAAGTACTTGTCATTGAACACCCTCTTAAAAGTGTTCCAGCTTAGGGCCGCACCTTCAGGGAAGACTCCATCCTTGGTGGCAGCCTACCAGTCGTTTGTCGTACCCTCTAGCTGATATACGGCCAGCAACACCTTCTCCTCATCAGTACATCTTAGTACCCTGAAAGCCTTTTCCAGCTTCTCTATCCATCTAGGTGCTAGCTCGGGATCTCCAATCCCGTCAAACTGCGTCGGCTTCAACTTCATAAATTGTTCCACCAGTTGGCCCATCTGCCTGGCCACTATGATTTCCTCTTGAGGGTTCACCGTTTCATTGCTCTAGTCCGGCTCGTCCTGACTTCCACTTCCACCAGCGTTGCCGGTGTTGGTATTCGCAGCTGCTAAGGCAGCTCCCACTACCTGGGCTATGGCAGAGTCACGATCCTAGGCCTGCCTCTCTATGATGTCCCTAAGTTCTTCCATTGCCCTCAGTAGACCGTCCACTCTTGGATCTTCGGCTGCGGGCGGCCTCGAACTAGAGGCTCCGCCTCTTGGTCTTCCAAGTCTTCTGGATGGGTTACTCATCTCTATCACTTACTAACGAACCTAGTCCATAACAAGTTCAGTAACAGGTTAGCAACTTACTCAATCATCCAATCCAGGATTACTAACTACTCCTTAACAAAACAATTACACAACAACAGTACTTCATACGTCAACATCAATTCTAGAAATGTCCCAACCAATGGCTCATGGCCGTTACTCGAATCCATTCATTCCAGTGATTCACTAAAACTAATCACTTTCAAGCATCAAGCCGGTCAAGATCCAGAAACGACCTTCAATCCTAAGCAGAGAACTCAATCCTCTATGCCCTGTCAAAACCTTACCAAGATCAAAAACCATGCATAGGTGTCAAGTCACAACTAGGCATCTCCTACCTTACCTTGACCAGTTTCCTAAAGTCTAGCTATCTGTCCTTCTCCTACCTAGTCCTCCTTAATACTCCAATCCTTAACCAACTTCGTATAGATCTAACTTTGCTCTGATACCAAAACAAGCGGGATGTCACGCCCCACGCCTCATCGCGAGCACGCAATCATCCCTGCAAGCAAAACAACAATAATCTATCGGCGGTCCCAAGGATCCACTTATGTATAAAGGAAGATCGAGAGATGAAATAATTTACATTAAGCACACGGAAGCGTTTCCCAGCAACTCTCCGTACAATATATATATATATATATATATATATATATATATATATATATATATATATATATATATATATATCCAAAGACTAAGCAGGACTGGATAGCATCATAAAGACGTACATCAACATCAATTGGTCACATCTACTACAGACTGCTATACAGCAAGGCGATGGGTAAACATGTCAAAAGATGTCCACAAAATCCACTAGGGAAGGGGGGTCAGGTCGCCAGTCAAAAAGACATGTCATCATCCGGAGTCGCCTAGAAAGAACTGCTGGAACCTCCGGTGTCCTCGCTCTCCCCCGACGGCTCGTACTCGGAGAAAGTCTATAACGGAACCTCCACAGAGTCTTCCATGGTCGCTTCCTGCGAGTGCTCAGCCTGGTCTCCCTCCACGGTCACCTCCTGGTCCGGCTCGGATGGATCTCTTTCGGACGGCTCCACCACGATGACCTCATCCTCTGGCGGTGGCACGGGAAACTCAGCTGTCGGCGTCCGCTCCGGGCCGTTCCTCGAACCAACCACTGAGCCCTTGAAAAACTCCTGGTCTGCTATCGTCTGACACCAAGAAGGTATGACACCCTCTGGAACCTCATGGGGCTTCAGCGGCCCGACCTTCCTATCCTCGTCCTGTCTAAACCAAACCTCAAACCAATGAGGCTTCCAGTCAGATTTGCCCTCATCTACCCAAACTACTGTACATTTCCTTATGTATATATTTCCCTGCCTATCGGGGAACTCATCGTACTACGCCGTCATCTCCTGTAGGTCCCCGAACCTGATAGGCCACATAACTACTGCCTAGGATTTGTAAAGTAAAATTTCCCCAAAAGGGGTGAGATACACATCTCAATAAGAAAAACCTAACCCTAGGTTAGGTTGACCGTCCACTCAGGCAGACAAGTCA
Source organism: Rhodomyrtus tomentosa (assembly GCA_028455895.1). NCBI lineage: Eukaryota > Viridiplantae > Streptophyta > Magnoliopsida > Myrtales > Myrtaceae > Rhodomyrtus > Rhodomyrtus tomentosa. The sequence continues at coordinate 23,075,407 of JAPCWY010000003.1, read as the reverse complement.
CTTAACCTATCCAACTCATAAGCTCATGCAAGTATGACCTTCATAATTCAATAAACAATAATGCATAGAGGACAGGCATGCATTTATATTCTCATGTCACACACAGTTGCACGTATATGCTCGGCCTGTCACTTCACCACATCAATCAACCTATGTATGCCTCATTCTCTAGCCCGCGATTAGATCGCATCAAGCTCGGCCAGCGTAAACGCATCAGACCCCGGTTTAATTTTCAGGCAGAGTCTATGGGCACGAATTCTGTCCCACGATTATATCGCATCAGGACTGTGGTTATCTTAACCCCGCAACTCTGTCGCATCAGGGCACCACCCTTTCATAATCTACCCCGCGACCTCATCGCATCAAGGTCTCAACCTTCGCCCCGCGTCCCATACTCCTCAGGGCCATGCCATGCAATGCCACAATCATGTCTCATGCCACATCATATCAATTAACTTGATTTTAAAAAAAATCAAATTTCATAACCAATGGCCAATGCGCATGATAATATGTTTAATAAATTTCGTGGCATGCAATTCAATTCAAATAGTACTCAGGCACTCAGACAATTCACACATAGGCTAGGTCAAACAATCATTCTATAACGTCCAAGGGCGCATCAAGCTATTACATGCGAGGGTTTTCTCATAAATCGTTCCGTTCGGCCCTCAACTTACCCAATCGAGTCCAATCCCCCTAGCCTCGATTTCGAAAATTCCTTACCTTCACTTAATAACGCAAATTTCCCCTCCTTGAGTCTCCTATGGTTCGGCCAATCCAAGTCCCAAAGCCGACTTGTCGCGCAACCTAGTTTAACCAATCAATTTGTCAAAATTCCAAGTCTAATTCCTCAATTCATCCATCCAAATCACTCATAACATACTCCTCATCATCTTAACACATCATACACACCAAATTATAACATAATCCCAGTCTATTCAACCCTCCACAGAACCGATTTGGCCCGGCATTGAACCGGTTCCATTCGATTCTGTTCATGCCGGGTCCAACCGGCCTTAATCTATCTCAAATCCATCAAATATATACCATTCTACCTCTTATAATGTCTACCTAAGAGTTTGGAAGTCTCACCGTGAGTTTCAAGTCGCGTGGTTGCCGAAAAGTCGTCGGAAGTCACCGAATCACTCAAACACAGAATACCGGCAGATTCTGGGCATAATGTACAAGGGTGGTTCATGGTCAAAAACTTATCAAATAAATCCCAAATTTTTACCAATGAAATATCTATATGTCTACTTGATCTTCACAAAATTTGAGCCAAATATTCCAAGTTTTCGTCTGTCTAAAGGGTTCAGAACTGAACCTACCTCAAATTGGAACAGATTCTGTCGACCTGTGGGAGAATGCTTGCCTCGAATTCCTCAGAGCTCCAAATGACCTGATTCAAGTTGGAGGACGTCGGCAAGACGTGGGGCTACGTCTGGGTGGTTGGTTGGAAGCAAGGAATGGCTGGAGGTGACGGTCCTACGGACCTAATGGCGACGTCCGGCGGGGTCGGCGAAAATAGAAACTGGAGAAGAAGAAGAAGAAGAAGCTTGGTCTGGTCTTTAGGGGAGCAAAAATGGCCGAATGGTAGAGTGAGAGGGAGCAAAAAGAGAGCTTATTATCCCCAAAAAAAATTGATTAATTTGAAGTGATTGGTAGGTGGGCATTTAATGTGAGTTGATCTACCACCCTTGGATGCTTGACACTTGTATATTACTCTAACCAAGAAGATCCAATGGCCATCCCTTTGTCCTTCAATTTTCGGCAGCCAAGGGGGTGAGAAATGTCTATTTTGCCCTTTCTTCAATTATAAAGACAATGTCCTAAGCTTGAGGGGCATTATGGTCATTTTACCCCCAACGTTGGGAACGTCGTTTTTTCTCGATTCCGACTTCTTCGATAAGGCGACGGCCAATCAAATTGACGTTGGAATTCTTTATTTTCCTTTTTCAAACTTTTCAGGACTCAATTCTGATCGTTCCTTCTACCAGACGAGATTTCAGCCTATTTCGAACTGACGGGCGGCTTCTGCAGACTATACGCGTATCGACCCGTGATTCTTATCACGTTTAGTGCTCGTCAATTCATGGAGGCCTTGGTTGTCATGTAATTACGATGGCTTATCGCTAGTCCTTGTGGTCTCGATCGTCACAGTCCGATTTAGGATAATTTTGCAAATCGTACGTTGGTTAAGCGGCATCACCTGCGCTCCAATCGTGCGACACTCGCATGGTTATCCTTAATCGTTATTAGATCGGCCTTTTTGCGGTCCTAAACATCCCCTCGATAATCCTTATGGTCAAAGCGTCATTTCCTATTCAAGTCGCCTAGGTCCACGTATCTCATCTTGCGTTAGCCTTTCCCCTTTGGTCAGGCTACTCAAATTAATCAAATTTGAGCGGAATACAACTGAAATACATCGCTCGATATAAATAAACTTCTCATTACAGAGTCTGAAGTTGATTGAAAATCAGAATGTCACACAACTAGTAAGAATGGTAGGTAAAAAACTAAGAAATTAATGCCAAATCACCATCCAATGACATTTGTCCTCAATGCAATTATTTTGATCATCCAATGGTCACTATTAATTCTCATTTTCGGCAGCCTTGGGGAGAGGTTAATGATGAAAATGCCCTCCTTCATTTAATAAAACAAAGCCAAACCTTGAGGGGCAAAATGGTAATTTTGCTTTTGTCGTTCGGAACGTCGTTTTTCTAATTCAAATTTTCTTCGATGGGGCGACGTCCAATTTGATTACAATGTTGGAATTCTTGGTTTTTTCATTTTCCATTTTCGATACTCGTCTCTATGTCATTTCTCTGTCAAATGTTATCTCAGACTATCTCGAACTAATAAGCGGCTTTTGCAGACATTACGCATATAGACTCTGTGATTCTCGTCACACTTAGGGCTCGTCAGTTCATGGCGATTTTGGTTGTCATGTAATTGCGAGGGTCTATTACTAATTTCGATGGTCTCGATCGTCATCGTTCGATTTAGGAAAATTTTGCAAATTATACATCGGTTAAGCGGTATCACCCGTGCTCCAATTGTATAACGCTAGTAATACATTCATTAATCGTCCTTAGATCGACCTTTAATGGTTCTAAATGTTCCCTCGACAATCCTTACAGTCAAAGTGTCATTTCCTATTCAAGTCCCTAGGTCCACGTATCTTGTCTCGCTTTGGCCTTTTCCTTTTTGGTCAGTTAACTCGAGATTGATCATATCCGAGCGAGATAAGACTACAATACATCGTTAGATACATTCTCATTGATAAGTCTCGAAATATCAGGGAAAGCCAGAATTTCACATTGTGTGTGGAGACGAACTATGAAATGAGAATCGATGTTGCTTACCCGTGAGGCAATGAGTACATTCCGCTCAATGTTTCTCCTTTAATGGTAGAAGATTCTTCCTAGCAAGAATTTCAAGCCCTTTCTTGCTAAGATGACCAAGTCTCATATGCCATAGATCAATTGAGGAATCCTCCACTGCATTTATCTCTTGTCGCATCAAATTTGCTTGCATGATATAGAGACTACATGTCTTCTTGCCTTTTGCCATCACCATAGAGCCTTTAGTCGATTTCCATTTGCCATCATAGAAGGAATTACAATAACCATTGTCATCTAATGCACTTGTAAAGATTAAGTGAAGTCGAATATCTGGAACATGTCTCACCTTTTTCAAAAGCAAAGTGCATCTCGTATCGGTCTCCAAATAAACATCTCCCATGTCGATAACCTTGGAGACACCACCGTTTCCCATCCTAACACAACCTAAATCATCGCTGCGATAAGATGTAAAGAAGTCACGCCGTGAAGTGACATGATAAGAAGCTGCAAAATTGACAGCCCAGCTAGAATCTTGACATGTGAGATTTACATAGCCATCATCACAAATGAACACAATATCACCGTCGACTGCAACTGCTATTGTAGGCTGATTTTATTCTTTCTTTTTATCTCTATTTCTATCATGAAATTTATCTCTCTTCGGCCCCCATTACTCATTGGCATAATGTCCCATCTTGCCACAATTGTAACACTTCACACTCCTCATCGGCCTTGACTTTGATTTTCCTCTTGACTTGCCTCTATCATTACTTTGGAACTTTCTTGACTGACTTCTTCCTCTGTGTTGTACGATAAGTGCCTCCGATTTAGAAGCATAATTCAAGCATTTTCTTCTTGTTTCTTCATTAAACAAGCTTTCTTTAACCATGCTCATGGAAAGCACACCATAAGGAGCCGAATTATTTAATGCCACAACCAAGGTGTCCCAACTATCAGGAAGAGTACCAAGCAATAAACATGATTAGAATTCATCACTAAGGTCAATCTTGTCAATTGGCTTACAACATCTTGAAATTCACTCAAATGCTCTGACATGCTACTTCCCTCCTTGTATCTCAAATTGACAAGTCGTTTAACTAGAAAAGCCTTATTTTATGGAGTTCTCATCTCATAGAGATCTTACAATTTCTTCCACAAAGTATCTGACTTTGTTTCTTGAGCAACATGGTGAAACACACTATCATCAATCCATTGTTGGATAAACCCAATTGTTTTCCGATTCATTCGTTCTCACTCTTTATCTTCCTTATCTCCTTTAGCTTGATCACCTTCGACCGGATCAAACAAATCTTTGCAATATAACATGTCTTCCATCCGATGCTTCCATATAGAGTAATTCGAGGCATTTAACTTAAACATAGTGCTACTCGTACTCTTCATCTAATACTAAAATTTCAACTCAAGCTCTGATACCACTTTGTTGGGGAAAACAAGCAGCACTTCGGCACAAATATAGCCAATTTAGGATCAAACATTGACTCCCGAAACTACTCTGATTCAATTCAACATCAACCAGTAAATATATCTAGCAAAAATAACTTCGCAGTAACGAATATAATAGAGGAATGATAAAGAGATATGACACCAAGATTTACGTGGAAAACCCGAATTGAAAAAAAAATCACGGACGACCCAAAAATTCCACTAATCACCAAGAATAGCAGAATATATAAAGTGTTTCTCTCTAGTCACACACTAGAGGCTCAACATCAACATCAACATCACAGGAGCTTTCCTCACCACAAAGGTGAAATAATACAAAAGGGGGTTAGAAAACCCTAACCGGAATAGGAGAGTCGGAGACAAATCTCAACGAACGAAGCTGATCAATTCATAGATCTTAGTCTCATGAACAACATACTAGAATTTGTGCCGATTCTGGTAACGTTTGGCCGTCGAAATCACACCAAAAGTCGCTGCTCTTTTTCTTCTCTCCTGCACGAAACGCTCTCGGTCTCTCTTCTGTTTTTACTCTTGGTCGCTCCCTGTATCTCACGGAATATATACAAAAGAAAACACACGCATGAAAGAAAAAAAAGCCCCCCTTTTCCTTTTTTTTTCTTTCTTTTGTTTTTTTCTTGGTTTTCTTTTTAATCAAATAAATAAAAGACAAACAAAAAAAAACGTTGGGCCCCACCAATGAGGTGGACCCAGCCAACAAATCCACTAAGGGCCGGTTCCAAAAAATCAAAATTGGGAACCACCCATTGGTTCCATGGTTCCACCCGAAAACCAAACCGCTTGTTTGTTCTGGTTCTCGAGTAGGTCCTTGGAACTAGTCTCGCCAAGCAAATGGAGGCAACTAATAGCGAGAAAGGGAGGCAAAGAACGACTAGAGGTGCAACAATGAGTTGATGGGAGTTGAGAGTTGAGGCCGTGAACTGTTGAGAGTTAAGAGTTAAGGCCGTGAGCCAATGGGAGTTGAGGCTATGAGTGGAGAGACGAAGATAGAGAGACCAAGGTGTGATTGAGACATTGAGAGTTTGAGACGAGAGAGAGTATAGACCAAGATGAGAGTTTGAGACCGGATAAGCGAGTTTCAAATTAGGCATTTTATATTTTTTTTACCTAAATTTTAAACAAATAAAGTATTACATACAATTGGTCTAGTCCAAGTAGGGCGTGGATGGTTCCACACATGGAACTGGGAACTGAACAGGCTCCCTTATGAACCATTAGTTCCGAGCTCGGCTGGTTTGGTTTCGAGCGGTTATGGGTGGTTCTTGGTTCCTTTGCACACCCCTAGCATATATTGGAGCAACGATCAAGAGTGTTACTAGCCCAATTAGTATCAGAATAAACCATCAACTATACGAACAATGAGCAAAAAAGGGAATACCATGAAATAAGATACGTAATAAAGTATGTTGTAAGTGGCGCAATCATGAACCAATTGATAATGTGACAACATAAGCAATGTCAAGACAAATAATAATTAAATATATAAGACAAATAACAAGCCGCCAATGGAATGTACGATTTTGAAGAAGACATTCGTTGAACAAAGAGAGCATGTCATAAGGGTGGATGTAAAAACAAAACGTTCCATGGTGGAACTAAATTTGGATCCCATGCACAAGGAACTTATTTCAATCCATATATGTTCGACGTGATTGAAATACTTTGCTAGAAGGATGAGTGTATCTAGGAGGAGATTCTATATGAACTACTTCAACAAGATCTCCATTCAGAAATGCATTTTTAACATCCCTTTGGAATAGTGTCCATCAATAACAACAAGACTTCAAATAGAAGTAAAATATGCAACTAGAGCAAATTTCCCATCACATTCAATTCCGCACTTCTTAATAATACCTTCTACTACTAGTCGAGCTTCGAAGAGTTCCAGAGTGTCATTTATTTTTGTTTTGATCTTATACACCAACTTACAATATATACCAGACTTTCCACAAGGGAAATTAAACAAATCCCAAGTATGAGATTTGTCTAAAGCCTGCAACACATCTGTCATTGCTTGTTTCCATTGTTATTGCTTCTTTTCATGTGCATCAAACATATAAAGGAGCTAGCACTTAAAGCCTCTATGGACAGGAGAAGAAGGAATGACAAGGGATAGAGAACCTATGGATTGTGCAAACACGTAAGGACCTGCCGAAGTGGTATCACTACAAGTACCTACATCAAAATTAGGAGAAGACAACTCCGAGGATGAAGGTTCAAAATCATAGCCCAAGTATGTCATCTTCAAGGAATAAATCCACTGAAACATTAGTAAAGAAAAGTAGGAGAGGGTTCAAAAGAACGTAGAGAAAAAGAAAATCTAGTGTTTCCAAAAGGTAGCATGATGTAGAGGGGAATGAATAGGTTATTTAATAAACTTGACAGTTTTTAGTGGAAATTAGTAGAAGAAAATTTGTAAGTGCAGAAGTATACTTAAAGAAGACTGTAATTAGGAATACCACCATTAGGAGTTCTCTGTTACAGGATGAGTAGGTTCCATACCTATGTGACGTCCCAGGACGTCACACTGCTAACAAGCTTTGTTTTAATCTGATATGAGGTAGATAAGAGAGGGCGCATGCGGAAGACTAAACTTAAAAGAAGCATACGGCCATACAAAATACAAGTGCATGAAAATGTACGGCAGGCACGACTCCCAAAAGGATATGACCTTCATCAGCATTTACTAACATGTATCTAATGTAGACAAACATTTAAGTGTTCAAAAGAACTCCGAATATCACAAACAACTGGTTTCATTTATAAATACATATCATTTATTTTCAATCACTAACAACGCATTCTCATCAGTACACCGGGAGGATCAAAAGGTAACAAATACTCCCGAATACTATCTAGCACCATCTCGTGCTTCAACGCCAAGTTCACCTACTCCATAGTGCTACTGTCCACCGATGTGCTGTATCGAATGTTACGGGAGGAGTTGGCATAGCTAGCTGTCTGAAGAGGATGTCCACAAGCAAGAATGAGCGAGAGCTCAGCTAATAAACCACCAAGCCAAACAACTATACCGTCTATTTAATCAGATGATCAGGGAGCAATTCACATAACAATCAATTTCGCAACGCTCACAAGGCAAATCGAATTGCCACAGCCTATACTATTGTTCACTATTAAGATATGAACTATAAACCAATAAAATGGGTTCTCCAAGTACAAACCAATAAAATGGGTTCTCCAAGTACACGGCCGAAAAATCTTCTATATGGCAACCCCAACTCGCATTGCTATCGCGACACCCACAGTAATAAATCTTTAATTTCAGACTATCCATGACTACGAGTACATAGGTTAGCAACCAAAGACGACATACAAGACAGGAACATAAGATCCTTCTCCAAAAGAGTCACGGCCAAATACTCATTCAAGCTTCCACTTCTTTCGACACTATCCATGACGACCGGCCCGTAGATTCATGTTACCCATGCCCATATGCACTACTAAAAGCAATAGATCCCACATGCATCGATGTTCTCTAGACTATGTAAACAAGCTTTAAAATTCGACATTCACAAGGGTTAAATCGAGCCGTCTCACTGAACCCGCGAACAATACGTAGGCTGCGATTTTAATCCGTATGTACCGACCCAAGATCATCACATATAGATATAAGAATCACAGATTTATAAAGCAGAATAATTAATGGACGTTGTTTCGAAACTATCATTCTTGATGCGAAATTGCGACGATCCGATATTCAAGAGCTTCTCCTCTATGAATCACCTTTATGACCAACTTCAATGAGACGGCCCCTCACGTATTGATTCGGACGACTCTTAATGTGAGGTTATGTGGATATTAGGATTTAAAGGAGGAACTTGAGCTATATTTATAGATATTGAAACATATCCCCTTATTACAGATAAAGTTTATCTCGATCCACTCTATCCAGCCCCATATTAGACTAAATAAGAAACTATGTATGTCTTTCTTTATCAGACCAATTAATATTTACAATAACAATTAATAAAATCCACATTAAATATTAAATATATTCTAACATTCTTACACTTGGGCTAAATTAATTGAAATTGTACTGTATTTGCGCATCTTTATATCGGTCTAGAGATAATTTTCAATAATAAATTCGATCCCATAAAGTCTTAAGCACTGAATCACGCCAGTAACTACATCAAAAGATACAGAGCCATCCATGGCCACAAATGCCCTTAATTTTACTGATATAGATTCAATATGGTAGTGTGGCAAACTGATGACATCTCAAATAATAGAGACACCTTATTGTTATCCTTATTATCAGTCATCATTCTCTCATTTGATGTGTCACAAAACTTGATGTGTCAGAAGATAATATCCTTATGTTTCCAACGAAACCCATATATATCTTACTTTATAGTTAATTATATTTTATGTGTAACAATACATATGCATATGGCCACATAAATGCCCTAGCCATTACTCAAGGTTTACACAATACCTTGAGATTTTCAAGAGATATACATTCAATAATATATTCATAAAAACTTAATTGAATGTAAAAGAGTCAATACATATCAAAACCGTTACTAAAAGTAACATAATACAAATGTAAACTTTATTAGAACAAAAATTAGAAAGTTTCCACTAAACAATGGCATCACACGATGCTTCTAAGCCCATATTAATGACATGTCATTCAAATATACAAGGACTTAGACCTTTAGTCAGTGGACCGACAATCATAGCATCTGTAGTAATATCTCTACTGCAACGTCACCATTTTGTACGGATTCTTTTATGGTAAAAAACTTGACCTCCATATGCTTAGATCCCTTGAGACCTATGTTGTTGTTAATGAACAACAATGCAGAATTATTGCCACAATACAACTATACGGATCTATCAACAAAATCAAACATGGTCAACTCCCTAATGAGATTCCGAAGCCAAATAGCCGAGTAGCAGCTGAAAAGCATGCGATAAACTCCCCTTACATGGTAGAGGATGATATCGTTTTCTATTTCTCACTTTTACATGATATCGCACCACCTGCTAGCATAAAGATATACTCTGTTTTCGACTTCTTGTCATCTTGACAACCAGCATAATCTGAATCCGAATACCCCACTAATTGCAAGTTTTGAACGCATCTATAAATCAACATATAGTGTGACGCCCTAGAAATTCGACTTTTGAAAAGTACCTATGTAACGCCCTGCGTCCCTAGAGCTCATTACATCCACCTCAGCCCAACAATTACCTAGAAATCTCACACGGCCTAGTATGATATGAAGTGCACACACGGAAGATGAGATACATCGCCGTACAATAAAGATAAAAAGAAAATGGGAGTTTTAGAAGAATTCGAAAGCACACCCATTTATACATAGCAGAAACATTCGGTACATACATCGGAAGGGAAAAGATAAAAGAAAATACAAAGCCGCACACCTGGGTTAGAAAAAGGAACTAAGGCCTAGGTTCAGAGGTTCCTACTATACCCTTCCTAGAGCCTCACAACAAAATGGTTCCTTTTTCCACGTACACCTTTAAACTGATGTCATAGAAGAACAGCTTGAGTCATCCCTTCCATCGTCCCTTTCGGCATCTGGGCTGTAATCCGAAAAAGTCTCGAATGGTGCATTCTCTAAAGGCTCTTCAATGTCTTCCTCGGTTTCCTCTTCTTCTTTAGCTTCTGCTTCGTCTTCTTTGACAGTGGCCTCGATCACATCAGCAGAAATCTCTACATAATTCATATACTCCACAGAGGACAGTGTAGACTTCGGCACTTCAAGTATGTTTCTTGAACCTCCCACAGATGCTGGGTTATCCACTTCAATGTCCGATCGGAATGGATGACACCAGGTTGGAATCACCTCTCATGGAACATCCTTAAGCAGCAGAGGTCCCATCAGGCTACTATCTCTCACTTGACGAAACCATGCCTCAAAATGGTGGGGTTGCAGTTCCAGCTTTCCTTCATCTACCCAGATAGTTGTGTGCTTCCTGATATAGGTGATACCCTTCCAATAGGGAAACTCATCAAAAAGAGCGGCCATCTCCTTTAGATCGCCTAGGCGGATTGGCAACATGGCTAAGGTTTGGGGTCTGAAAAGTTTGTCCCACTAAGAGGTGAGATCGTCATCTCAGAAAGTGAAACCTAACCATATACCTCAATTCCAATCCTACAAACCACATGCAAATGCCACTCAAAATGCAAAATAACAAACAAGGCAATGGTACAAGGCATCACATGACAACAATATGAATCATTAGGCATGGATAATCAGTATAAATAGTCATGCTCAACTTTAGGATCCTAATATGCATGCTCATGCACCACATACACCACGACTACCACTTTCTCATCTACTCACATACTCCACTAGCATTCCTACCACATGACATCTCCGAGGTCATCAGACCAAACGATGTCAACGTACCACTAGGGTCATCAGACCAATCGGTACTCTCTAGGCTTACAGCCACTCAATGCCACCGGGGTCATTAGACCAATCGACATTCTCATTCACATTCAATTTCACCACCCTTCGATACTACCGGGGTCATCAGATCAATCGGTATCCTCAACACTTTTCTCATTGGACAATGCCATCATAATACTCACAATAATTCAATTCATAAAATTCACCAGGCATTTATTCCATTCAATAACTCATCCAGCAAAGTCCTAGCATTAGAGAAAGGATTAAGAAACACTTACCTGATTAAATATCACAATGTCACACCAAGCAAGTCTCCTTAAAGCCACAAGTATAAAATCCCCACAAATGCTTCGTCAACCTAACAAGATTAACCAATCTTGAGTCATGAATCATGGAATGCTCGCTTCCATAACTCAATCCTTCCCTAGCCTAGCCATACCCTTGGCAATTCAAGACACATTTTCTAACAATCGAACACATGACAATGCTCGCTTTAAACCCTTAATGTATTCGGTTTTGCTCAGCCATACACACAGCAAGACAAAATTTAGAGTTTCGTGCACCAATTTAGCCATAAATCACTTCCAAACCTCAATCCACTTCTCACACTTCCCATTCATACCTCACTTGATATCGTACGAGACATTATAAGTCAATTGAAGTTCAAATGTTCCTCATTTAGTCCCTAAACAAAATCAGCCAACATGGTTCTCCCACCAAAACAGAACCGATTTCGATTTCCAACTGTTCAATCGAGCTATAATTCAATTCCAAGCCTAACTCTTTACACAAATATCATACCAAGGCCTTCATTTACAAGTTTAGAAGGTTTATCGTGAGATTTGTAGTCGATCGACAGCCCAAAGACTTCGGAACAACCCTATCTCCACAAGGTCAGAATCTATCCATTTTTATACCACCCATAATCAACCATAAAAATTTAATTTAACACTATCTACTTGCATCCATAAACCATATGAACATAGTGCTAGATATTATGAAGCTCTCCTAAAAAATTTGAGGCCAATTGAAGTCTCTAAGAGGTAGAACAAAGACCTTACCCTTGCTCGCGCGGATTTCGTTCGATTTTGGTCTAAGGGCTGGTTCGAAAAAACCGTCCAACAAAACCTCAATCTACCACTTAGAACTTGTCGGTGACACATCAACCTTGCTCCTGGTGATTGGAGCATAGCCAGGCAACGCTGGGAAGGGGCTCAACCAGACCGAACAGAAGGGGCAGAAACTGTCTTTCTAGGGCAATTTCGGTTGAGGCAAAATTGAGAGGAAATGCAAGGGAGTTGATGAAGATGGCATACACGACTGAAGAGGTCTTCAATAAGGTTGTCTCACACATATTATTGGCCTAAAATTGATTAGACTTGGTTAGGTGAGGGCAATTAATGCTTGAAGGCTTCCTTGCTTGACATGTGTCATTGTTTAATAATGCAACCAAGACTTTGACTCGCCCTTTGACCCCATGTATAGCAATTTTCGATAGCCATATAGGTAGGAGAAATGTCCATTTTGTCTTTCTTGAGTTCTTAAGGCAAGGGCAAAATGTCAAGGGACAAAATGGTAATTTTATATTTTCAGTCCAAACTTCATTTTTTCAATTCGAAATTATCATTTGGCAAAACGTCATTAAATTCCTATCCAGAATTGGAATTCTCTATTTCCAATTACCAATTTTGAGCTTCCATTTCATGATCATTCGTTAGTCAATCGTACTTCCAGTTTGTTTCGAACTAACGGACAACTTTTGCAAATGTTACGTGTATCGACTTTGTGATTCTCATCACACTAAGGATAACTCAAGCTATGACAGTTTTGGTTGTTATGTAATTGCGAGGGTTCATCGCTAGTTCCGACGGTTTCAATCATCATAGTTCGAATTATGAAAATTTACAAATTATACATTGGTTAAGCGGCATCACCTACGATCCAATCATATAACGCTAGCATTGTATTCCTTAATCGTTATCTGATTGGCTTATTAACTCTAAATGTTCTCTCGACAATCCTTATTGTCAAAGCGTCATTTCCTTTGTCGAGTTTCCTAGGTCTACGTACCTTGTCATGCGTTAGCCTTTCCCTTTTGGTCAATTTACTCAAGATTGATCAGATCTGAGCGAGACAAAACTGAATACTCGAAAGGTACATTCACATTCAACAGTCTCAAAATGACAGGAAATTCAGAATATCACAACCTGAATTCAATAAAATGGATTAATATTGAAATTCAGTCTGGAATATTTTAGGATCATAAGGATTTAAGAGACGTTATTGGACGAATTCTAAAGTTTCAGTCGATTTAAATTAGGTTTCGAATTCTTAGCCGTCGCGAATTAGGATTTCAATCCCCGCACCCGAGCCTAATCCCTACCGAGCCTAGCCTATAAAATTGCCAAAAATACCCTTCATCCAGTGTACCAAATTTTCGTTCAATCCCGATTTGTCAAATTATCATTTTGCCCTTAATTATTTGCACAAAAAGAAAAATGCCCCAAAAGTCTTTGTAGACCCCATCAGCCCACCTCTTCCTCATGTGATCTCTCTCTCTCTCCCTCTTTCTCTCTCTTCTCTTTCTTTGTTCTCTCACGGACAGCCCCCCGAGCCGAACCTCCTCCTCCTCCTTCCTTCTTCTTGGGATTTCAATGCCGACCACCACCATCCGCCACTGTTTGTTGACCCTCCGACCTCTCGCCGCCACCGACCTGGTCCAAGCCGTCGTTCGTCACTGGATAGCCACGAAAAGGCCACGAGGAAATCATCCCATGTTTCGGTCCTCACAGACCCAAGAGCCCCCGGCCTTCCTCTGGCCATTTCCGGCGCCACCGCCGTCAACCACCACCACGTCGTGACTCCCCCATTTCCTGAGCTCCAAGCCGAAGCCACCCGCCGCCGGTCGACCGTCGGAACCGCCACAATTAACCCCGAGACGTCAGTGCCCTATTTTTTACCCGGTTTGGGATTTTTTTCGATCCTACTGTTTTTGGCGGCACCGTCGCTAACCGCCACCTCTATCGAACTCCCAAGACCCATCTCCCTTTCACCTGAGCTCCTGGACGCCGGCCGCCGCACGTGGAGGCAGGAAAACCACTCTGATTGCTTTCCTATCTTGGCCGCGTGAAGCCTCTATTTTAAGTTCTGTCCCTCGCTGTTTTGCCATCTTCGGCCGCTGTCCACCGCCCTTGGCTGGTCCCGATTGTCTCCCTCAACCCCTCGGTAAGTCCCCAAGCCTTGGCCGCCCTTACCTCAGCCCGTGAGGTCGAGAAACTCCTCGAAACAATTCGTTTACTCACTGACTCCATTGTTCACAGCGTCAGCCACCGCTCGACGGAGCTCCTATCGTCGGCCACCTATCCCGGCGACCTTGCGAGGCCTCTCCGTGGAGTTCCCGAGATTTTTGGTCGAATCGCCACGCGATAAACCCTAGGTGCGTCTAGAACCGCCACCGCCATCGTCGTCGTCGCCCGTGCCGTTGCCGAGGAGACCACTCGAGCTAATTGGATGTGAGTTGACCCTAATCCTTGGTTAGGATACTAATTGCGCCTAGGATTAGTCGTTTAGACATTTAGAGAATATTTAAGTACGCAATCGAGGCCAGCTTAGATAAAAATTGGGAATTAGGATAAATGGTCGCGATCGATTAAGTTAGCTGGATTGATTGATTGATTGTGGTTTGATCGCGAGCGAGCGATAGGCTAGAGACGAGCGAGCGATTTGCGATTTAAATCGATTGGTTTAGTTAATAAAGGATTATTGTACGAATAGAGCTTTTTATTGTCCAATCGGCTTTGACTACTCGTGATCGATTGGTCGTTTCACTAAAAGGCCTATTCAACTGTCTTATTTGTCCACTGTGTAATTGATTGTCTGTTTGGGGGTTAATAACCCCTCCTTTGATTGCGGTGTCTAACGTTAAACTACATATGCATCTAGCAGTGTGTGAAGTCAAAAGACATATAAGCATACAGAAAGAACCATCTACTAAGCCAGCAGGAACCTTAATGGAGTCCTCCATGTCCTCGGGTCTCTTAGGAAGAATTGTTGGAGTCCCCCGTGTCATCAACATCCTCCGTCGGTTCGTACTCGAAGAAGGTTTCGGACGGAACCTCAATGGAGTCCTCCATGGTCGCCTCTTGTGACGGCTCAGCAAGGTCCCCCTCGAACGCCTCCAAAACAATAACCTCGTCGTCCTCCAGCTCAGTAAACTCCAGGATTGGGGTCTTCTCTAGCCCATTCCTAGACCCAACTACAAATCCCTCAGGCAGCTCATGCTCTCCTGTGGTCTGGCACCAATCAGGTGTAACCCCTTGGGTGCCTCGTGGGGCTTCAGTGGCCCAATCGACCGGTCTCCTACTTTCTTAAACCACGCCTCAAACCTATGAGACTTCCAATCTGGCTTACCCTCATCCACCCATACAACAATGCACTTCCTCACATACATGTTCCCCTGCCTATCGGGGAACTCGTCAAAATAAGCCGTCATCTCCTTAGGGTCCCCAAAACGTATAGGCCACATCTCTAAGGCCTAGGATCTGTGAAAAAATAAGGGTCCCCAAAAGGGGTGAGATACTCATCTCGGGAAAAAAATCCTAACCCTAGGTCAGGTCGACAGTCTACTCAGGTAGTCGCACACCTTAATGATACCATTCACAGGCATATAAAGCACAATTCCATAAACAACAAGATACATAAGACAGACATGCGGATATGAAGACATGTCACACTCAGATGGGAATGCATAAATCATCCTGCCATTTCACCACACTACTTCTTCCTGCATGCCTCAATCTCAGCCCACGATTAAATCGCCTTAGACTCAGTCCGCATAAACGCATCAGACTGTCATCGGCAACCCGCATAAACGCATCAGGTTTCGACGAATCTCTAGGCCAATATCAATATCTCATACTTCGTCCCGCGAATAATTCGCATCAGGACCGTGGCTATCTCAACCCGCGACTTCGTCGCATCAGGGTGCCACACGACATCTACTCCACCCAGCGATCTCGTCGCATCAGGGTATCCACTCCCTTCGCCCAGCGTCTCATACGCCTCAGGGCCTCGCCATGTCATGCTTATGCCCTGATATCTCAATTCAATTCACATACAAGAACCGGGTGCAACTCATCCACGATTTGAACACTCATGGCATGCAAGCAAGTCAATTGATACTCAGACATGGCAGACAGCTTAGGCGTAGAAAATGTCACACACAATCATCCTATAACATCTTAGGACATATCAAAGGCTATCCTTTTTTACCATTTCTCACAAATCAATCCAATCAATCCTCGACTCACCCGATTGAGTCTAACCTCCCTATCTTAAGCTTAGGAATCCCTTACCTCGAGTTTGACAACATAAAACTCTTCCTTTTGAGCCCCCAAGGTTTCAACCAACCCAACTCCAAGGATCAATTTGCCGAGCAACCTAGAATATTCAACCAATTCGTCAATTTTCAAGTCCAATTTCTCGATTCATTAACCCCAATCATCCATAACATATCCCTCAACATCTCATCATATCTTAAACACCAATTTGAAACTCAAAATTACCAATCTCAGCCTCCAACAGAATCGGTTCAACCCGGCACCGAACCAGTCCTACTCGGTTCTGTGCAAGTAGGGGCCAACCGGTCCTAAATCTACTTCAAATCTAACATTTGAACACTATCCTACCTCTTAATATGTCTACCTAAGGATTTGTAAGGCTCACCATGAGTTTCAAGTCGGTTGGTCGCCGAAAACTCGCCCAAAGTCGCCGGATCGCCCAAGTCAACTTTCTGGGCAGATTCTGTCCAATATTTGCAAGATCGGTTCGTGGTCAAAATTTTATCAAATTGAGCCTCAATTTTTACCACATATTCCTACACGTCTCTACTAGATTTTCACAAATTTGGCTCCAAAATTCCAAGATTTCGACCATCAAAAGGACTAGGAACCGGACCTACCTCAGGTTTGTTCCGATTCTATCGGCTCTCGAGAAATCTCTTGACCGGGGCTCTTCGGTACTCCAAACGACTTGATTCTTGCTCGAAGATGTCGACAAGACGTAGAGCTTCATTGGTGTGGTCGGCCAGCTGTAAAATAGTAGCCGGAGGTGGTCGGCGACGGCACCGAATAGAGAGGTCAGTGGCTGTTGCCGGCGTGCAGGTTGAAGAAGAAAGAAGAAGATGGATGCTCAGTGATTGAGGGGGGTGAAATGGCCGAATAGAGTGAGGAGAGAGAGTGAAAATGGTTATATACCAAGCTTGGTTAAAGGGCTTGAATGTTAGGTGGCTAAAAGTTGATATGACCATACCTTGTCCATCTCTTGACACTTGGCCATTTGTCTTTTCCAAAGTGATCCAATGGCCATTGTTTCTCCTTGTGTTCGATAGCCATGGAGGGTGTATGGACCAATTTGCCCTTCTTGAATTGTATAAGAAAAGTTCTAGGCTTGAGAGGCAAAACGGTCATTTTACCCTCGACGTTCAGAACGTCGTTTTTCTCGTTCCAGAATTCTTCAATAGGGCGACGGCCAATCCGAATAAAGTTGGAATTCTTGATTTTCCATTTCAAATCTTGCGAGATTCATTTCTGATGATTTTCTCTATCAGACGTGGTTCCAATCTATCCCAAACCGACGGGCGACTTTTGCAGACATTACGCATATCGACCCCGTGATTCATATCACGTTTAAGGCTCGTCAATTTATGCCAGCTTTGGTTGTCATGTAATCGTAAGGGTTTATCACTAGTCCCTATGGTCACGATCTTCACTGTCCGATTTAGAAAAAATTTACAAATCATACTTTGGTTAAGCGGCATCACCCACGCTCCAATCGTGTGACACTCGCAAGACAATCCTTAATCGTTCTTAGATCGGCCTCTTGGTGGTTCTAAATATCTCATTGACAATCCTTATGGTCAAAGCGTCATTTTCTATCCGAGTCGCCTAGGTCCACGTACCTCGTCTCGCGTTAGCCTTTCCCTTTTGGTCAGCTTACTCAAATTGATCATATTTGAGTGAAATATGACTGAAACACATCGTTTGATATATGTAAACTTCTCATTCATGAGTCTGAAATTGACTGAAAATCAGAATGTCACAGTCAGATGCCAGTCGTAGCTTGTGATGGACCGACGCCACGTTTGGGGATGCCTACTTGCTGGTGTCGTGCCAAGAGCACCGGAGAGACCTCTTGTAGTAGCTGTTGTCGAGAGAAAAGGGACGTAGCCCAGTCCTGCCGATAGAATGCTCGATTGCACTAAGGTGCTAGATCGCATTATTTGTGAAAGTCGAATCACGTCCTCTTTCGAGTAGATCCTCTCATGTGTCGTTGGCATGATCATCGTTAATAAATGGGCTTGTGTGATGTCCTGTACGTACTTGTGGATGAGATGCTATTTTGGGTGATTGACTAATTGACTGTGAGTTGAGTCCAGCATTGCATTGCGTGTGGTTGGAGCTGATAAGTATGCATATGGATGGTTATTATATCTTGACTGTACTTGGTTGCTATATGTGGTTTTATGATCTTGTGAGACTTCTATTAGGATGTCCGAGCAAATCAGCTTTCTAACCGAGCTTAAACTTGATTCACTGAGATTTATTCTCACCCCGTCGTGGAATAACATTTCAGGTCCCAAGTGACGAAGCCTCGTGGACGCCAAGGATTAACTTTTGGATTAGTCTTTTGAAGTAAGATGAGAAGTCAGTCTTACCTAACTGAGTATACCTTTGAGACTTTGTCTAGTCGCTCTGAAGTACGAGGTTGTGCTCGTACATTAGCAGCTCAGTAGGGTTAAGTCCTAACTACTGTTTTGTATAATTGTTTATTGTTATCCTTTGGTGAAACGTTGTGGTGTATGACTCCTGCTATTCTATCCCATGTTTGTTTTGATGTCAGGGAGTGTAAATACGTTTTCACTTGCGTAATTAAATGATAAATCGATAGTATGCCTAGGACGCTGTCTCTATGACCTCGTTGCGATTTGGCAAGGGATATCGTGGGCTCGAGAGTCAGAGCGTGACATCCCCGCCCATGGTGGTATTAGAGTAAGGTCAGCCTGATCCATCTGGTCATTATCCTGGAGTGATAAGGAGCATTGGGATTTGTGATAGTTAGTAGGATCGTGAGCTTTTGCATGTGCTTGTTACCTATGTTTCTTTTGATTGATTGCTAGTGATCTCATTATGCGTTGCTTGGGGTGGACAGGATTCCGTAAGTCACCGGTATAATGAGCAACCGTAATGAGGAGGTGTCTAGTGGAAGGATAGCTCACAAAGATCCCAGAGTGCAAAGGATCCTGCAGACATTGGAAACTTTGGAAGCTGTAGTTGGACAACAAGTGAGTAGTCAAGTTAATGATGACGCCGCTTCGAGTGAATACTTGTTGATTGAAAACGAGAAAGGTGTGCAGCCGATACTCGAGTTGATGGAGAGTTTTTTTAACCTCGAGCTATCGAAATTTAGGGAAATAGGGGATCTAGAGGCTGCAATCTGTTGAATTACAAAAATTGAGAAGACATTCACCCTACTGAAATGCTCCGAAGAGGACAAGGTAACGCTAGCCGTTTACCAACTACAAGGTAGCGCTAATGCGTTCGGAAGCCATACTAGGAAAGATCTTCCCGAAGGTATGATCGCAGTGTGGGATGCCTTTGTTGAAGCCTTCTATGGCAAGTACTGTTTGGACTGTCGGCGAGAGAAAAAGATGGTTGAGTTCTTACAGCTTCAACAGGACCAAATGTCAGTAGAGTAATATGAGGCAAAATTCACCAAGCTGTCAGAGTTTGTACCATGGATGATTTGAGATCATATGAATAGGATGAGAAGATTTCGTGAGAGATTGAAGCCTGAGATTAAGGATCAACTGGTGTCGCTGAACCTTAAGAGTTATAGCGAATTGTGTGAAAGGGCCCAATCTGTGGAGAGGAGCATGACTGACAGAGAAATCGCATTTGAGTCGCAATTTGTGCCTTCTTCCAGGGATAATCGTTGGATAGAGAAGATGTCAATGTATACCAACAAGTATCACATTCCATCTAACCAGAGGAGTACAATCAGAAAGCCGATGTTCTGCCAAAGTGAGAAGTGTCGCTTGTGTCGCTTAAGGCATGGGTCCAGTCCCTACCCGTTTAGAGAAGGAGAATGCTTTAAAGGTTACCAACCAGGACACCAAGTGAAGGATTGCCCGATAAGAAATAAGACAAATTAAGCATCGCTACTGCAAGAAGGACAAATTCGAGGAGATATTCAGCAAGACAACCAGCATTGACTCTACTGGGAGTAGGGTGACTTTTGAGTTAAGATGTTCTATTATAGATTAGCAATAGCTAGATAAAATTGAAAATATCTTTTTATGGATAAGACTTATGGATATGGGTTTGTATTAAGACAATTAGTATTTTATGGATTGCATAAGTTTGAAGTGTTGTTTTGCTCGAATTGCCGCTGTTGTTTTCTTTGGATCCTAATCGATGACTAGAAGAATATTTGCAGAAGAGCGAACGTAAATTGTGAGATTGATCTTTGAGATGTAATGAATCCCCAAAGATTTAGAAAGTCGGAATTGATAAGGATCGGTGTAAAGGCGGGTAATGTGTGCTAAATAGTGATGAAATTCTTTCTCCACATGTGGTTAAAGTTGGACCTAAAAGTGAAAACATGATTATGAGTGCATGGTGTTGTATTTCGGGTAATGGACAAAAGATTGTGGATGAATCGAGATGTCATGGAAGTAAAACCTATATGCTTTGCAGAATTGGTAAAAGTTGATTATACCTCCAAATCCTGATCGAATAAGGACTTGCAATAAGATGAAGGCAATATCGGAATGACTTAAGGTCGTATGGTTTAGTTGACTGTTAACCTAATAAGGTCAGGATGAAGTGTACACTGCCTAAAGACGATAGTTAATAAAGCCTTGCATGGAACGAGGATAGTGAAGACGAATAAGGAAAGTTCGTGATGGCAATCAAGGATGGACGACATTGTAGGGTCGCCAATTGAATGCGCAGACTATTGAGATTGGAGTTACCCCTGAATAAGATTAAGAATGCGAGATGTGACAATTAAGAAAGACTAGTTATCAGAGTGGCGCAGCAGAAGCATAGAAAGACCACATGATTTCTTGGAATAATGACCATAAGGTTCTTGCTTTTGGATAATGCAGAAAATCTGTTAGAACCCATTACAGTAGCCATAACCTTAGTCCAAATAGTTCATGGAGACATCAAGATTTGTGGTAAGGTTACTAAGGATTTGATGGAAAGACTGATATGGCCAAGCGAAGTGTTAAAATTTTGGTGTGTCGATAAGTGGACTGCTGCTATCGTTGGGAATTCTAGAATAAAGGTAGAAAAAGATCACAATGGATTTGTGATGAAACTTCTAAGAAGTCGAGCGATAAATGACTTAGTTTGGAGTACAGTAAGCTGATTAATTATGCACGTTCAGGTTATAACAGTGTGAAGAGATTCAACTTGGTATGAGTGAGATGCCTTAGGACCTAAGGTCGATCCAAGCTTAAGACTCAAACTACTCGCAAACAACAACCAAGGGTGGAGGAAGCCACCAAGAGTTAGAGGTCACCCTCGACATGGATAATGACCTGATTTGCCAGTCAGTTGTGCTATTGATTAAGGGTCAACTGTGTGGCGATCTTAAATCAAGCATTGCTCAAATTGGGTTGATCTTGCTCAGTTGTAAGTCAACCATAGGATCACCTAAAGTCGACCAGGAATTGATTCGTGGCATAATTTGCGAGATGGCATTGATCGATATTCAGGATGGCCATGGACCCAGTGAGGAACGATTTGCACTAGAACCCCGTACCAGCCACACACTAGTCAAGGATTAACTATCCTAGATTTTGTTATGTGTTGCTGGAGGACTATGGGTTGAGTTGAACCAATTCTGCATCAACTTGAGTTGGTCATAAGAGGTGATCTTGACAGTGTTCGATTGTACTACTGATTTAGGAACGGGTGATTCCAACCCTAAACCGAGATATTTGAGGTGGTCCTCGACTCGTCAGTCGCTTGTGAGCTGACCCTGTTCGACAGAATGGACGGTCCGACCCTCAGTTTGATTTGGCGCTTGAGTTCAGTGATTCTTCAGATGTTTCAAGAGTTGACAAGGGGTGATTCTAAATCTCAAGGCGTTGAAGAAGAGGTGAATCATTAGTCAACCTTTTCCCAGTAAGTAGAATGCCTAAATTGCCATTAGTGTTAGTCGTGATTGACCTCTACGGAACGAAAGGAGAAGCATCATTAAACTTTGCTCATTGGAAGTTAAGAAACGGTTAGTTGATTCGTGGGAATAGAGAATTACCGCTGTTACTAGGGTGACCAACAATTGATTGGGACAGCAAGGTCAAATGGTCACAGTTGAATTGAATCCTTAGAGTTGGATGGTTCAACTTATTGAAACGAATCGTGGATATGGAATTGTGTCAGATTAGTAGTCAAGAATCGTAAGTTATAATCCAACTTGGATTTGTATCACGCCCCGCGCCCCGAGCACGAGCATGCGACTCACTGCAAGCAAACCAAAAATCTATCGTGGACCCAAGATCCACACATAAGTCGAGAGACGCATAATAAACAAGCAGGCGGAAGCGATAATGAAATAACTCCTCAGTACAAATAGTGAAATGGGACCTAGATAGCGCAAATATACCGTCATACATGATATCCAACTTTCATACAGATACAGAACTACTAAATCCGCTAACATGGGGGACGGGGTAAGTACACAAAATGATCCATCATCAGCATCCAAAAGAGACAGGGTCAAGGTTCGCCACCAAAGGATCAAACTAACAAACTGGGAGCTCCTAAGAAGAACTACTAGAGTCTCCGGTATCCTCGGCATCCTCCGTCGGCTCATACTCTGAGAAGGTCTCTAAGCGAACCTCGATAGTATCCTCCATGGTTGCCTCGGTAGATGGCTCTGCGAAATCCTCCTCAGTCGCCTCCAACACAATGACCTCGTCCTCCGTGCTCTCTATGGTCGGGGTCCTCTCCGGTCCATTCCTCGAACCGACAACGAACCCCTCAGCCTGGTTTAAGTCTCTAGTGGGGTGGCACCAACTAGGGAAGACTCCCTGGGGCACCTCATTGGGCTTCAGCAGCCCGGTAGACACGTCCCCGACCTTTCTATACTAGGCCTCATATCGATGAAGCTTCCAACTCGGACTACTCTCGTCTACCCAAACAACAGTACACTTCCTAACATAAATAGTTCCTCGCCTGTCAAGGAACTCATCAAAATAATTGGACATCTCCGTCGGGTCTCCAAAATGAATAGGCCACATCGTCAAGGCCTAGGATTTGTAAAAATAAGGGTCCCCAACAGGGTGAGATACACATCTCGGTAAAAGAGTCCTAACCCTAGGTTAGGCCGACCGTCCACTCAGGCAGTCACATATCCCAATAATTCAAGCTCACAGACGAACAGGCAAGTATAATAAAATATGACAATTCACAAGTGACAGGCATGTAGCTATGACATTTTGCACACTCAGATGATTACGCGCACTCGTCCTGCCACTTCACCACATCCACCATCTCCCGCCTGCCTCATTCTCATGCCTGCAATTAGATTGCATCAGGCTCGGCCCGCGTAAACGCATCAGACCGTTATTGACAACCCACATAAATGCATCAGGTTTCAATGATACTCCAGGCCAGTGCTAGCACCTCATAATCTCCATCCCGCGTAAATGCATCAAGACCGTGGCCATCTCAACCCCGTGATTAGATCGCATCAGGATGCCACACAACCTCTACCCCACACCTCAGCGCCTCAGGGTATCCACCACATCACCCCGCATCTTATACGCCTCAGGGTCTCGCCTCGTCTCTGCCATGCCACATTCACAATTCATGCACACAAGGCTATGTGCAATTCATGCATAAACAATGCATCTATGATATGCAAGACGATTCAATACACATTCACAGGTAACCAATTACTCAAGAAACAAGCAAAAGCAAACATTAGGATCACCTATACCCTCATAGCATACACAAGGACCATTCATGCCAAGCTTCTTAAGATACCTTATCAAGTCCATCTGACTCGCCCAATCGAGTCCAATCTTCCTATCCTAAGTTTAGGATTCCATTACCTTGAGTTTGATGCCGCAAAATTCTTTTCTTGATCCCTCAAAGATTTGGCCTTCAACGGTCCAAGACCAATCTCACCGCGCAACCTAAAATTTCTAATCAATTCGTCAATTTCCATATCTAATTCACCAATCCATGAACCACGAACCTCCATACCACAATCCTCATCATCCTAGCATTTCTAAATCATCAATTTGAGACTCAAAACCCATAGCCATCAGCCTCTACAGATTCGGTCTTGCACAGAACCGAATCGGCTATTTTTGGTTCTGTGTAAACCAAGCACAACTAAGCCTAAATCTCCACGAAATCCTTCATTTAATCACTACCCTACCTCTTA
This sequence comes from Rhodomyrtus tomentosa, assembly GCA_028455895.1. Classification (NCBI taxonomy): domain Eukaryota; kingdom Viridiplantae; phylum Streptophyta; class Magnoliopsida; order Myrtales; family Myrtaceae; genus Rhodomyrtus; species Rhodomyrtus tomentosa. The sequence goes on along the minus strand of JAPCWY010000003.1, from coordinate 23,050,704 downwards.
ACATGTCTATCTAAGGGTCTCACCAAGAGTTTGAGGTCGAGTCGTCGTCGAAATCCCATCGAAAGTCGCCGATTCCTCAAGGTCAGTAAATCGACAGATTCTGTCCTACATTCACAAGACCCATTTAGGGTCAAAACTTCATCAAATCAAGCTCAACTTTTTACCACAGATTTATATACAAGTCTCCTAGATCTCCACAAAATTTAACCACAATACTCCAACATTTCGGTCTCCTAAGGGATCAGAAACTTCACCTACCTCAAATTGAGTCTGATTCCATCGGCTTTCGGAAAAAAGTTTGGCTGGAGCTCCTCGGTGGTCCAATCGACTTGCTTTCACTTCGAGGAGGTCAACAGGAGGTGGGGCTAAGAGGGTGTAGTCAGTTGGAGTCCAGGTGGTGGCCGGAAGGCAGCGTTGATGGCGGCGAACGGCAACCCCAAAAACTGGTCGGCGACGGCAGAAAGAGCAAGAGGAAGAAGATGAAGTGGTCGTGAGTTGTGAGGGGTGCTATGGCCAGTCAAGGGGAGAGGAGAGAGAGAGAGAAAAAGACTATATACAAGGCTCAAGTCAAAGGGAAGAATGGTAGGTGGTATATAGTGGACATGACCACTCTTTTGTCCATCCATGGACACATGTCCTAGTGTCATTCAAACTTGATCCAATGGCCATAATTCCTTCACCTTTTCGGTAGCCTTGGAGAGTGTATGAAGACCAAAATGCCCTTCCTTATTTGCATGGGCAAGGCTTAAGCTTGAGGGGCAAAATGGTAATTTTAACCCTCGACATCGGGAACGTCGTTTTTCTCGTTCCAATATTCTTCGATAGGGCAACGGCCAGTCCGAATATAATGTTCAAATTCTTGATTCTCCATTTTTAATTTTCAAGACTCGTTTCTAATTATTTTCTCTATCGGACGTGGTTCTAGCCTATCCCGAACCGACGGGCAGCTTTTGCAGACTTTACGCGTATCGACCCTGTAATTCATATCACATTTAAGGTTCGTCAATTCGTGGCGACTTTGATTGTTATGTAATTGTGAGGGTCTATCACTAGTCCCTTTAGTTTCGATCGTCACTGTCCGATTTAGGGAAATTTTACAAATTATATATTGGTTAAACGGCATCACCCGCGCTCCAATCATATAACACTAGCAATGCATCCCTTAACCATTCTTAGATCGGCTTTTTTATGGTTCTAAATATCCCCTCGACAATCCTTATGGTCAAAGCACCATTTCTTATCCAAGCTTCCTAGATCCACGTACCTTGTCTCGCGTTAGCCTTTTCCATTTGGTCAGCCTACTGGAATTAATCAGGTTCGAGCGAGATACGACTGAAATACATCTCTAGATTTACTTCTCATTAATGAGTCTGAAATTGATTGGAAATCAGAATGTCATAACTATTCCCCCTTACAAAAATTTTGTCCCCAAAATTTACATCAAACTTAATTACTCAAATAAATGGGGGTGTTGTCGCCTCATCATCTCTTCGTTTTCCCATGTGGCACCTTCCCTTTCATGGTGCTCCCACACTACTTTGACCAGTGGAATCTTCTTATTCCTGAGGATTTGCTCCTTCCGGTCATCGATCCTTATCGGCCTCTCCACGTAAAACACCCGATCATCCACCTCTATAGTCTCGTAGTCTAGCACATGTGTCGGATCTGGTTCATACTTTCGCAGCATTGACACGTGAAAAACATTATGCACTTGGGATAAATTAGGCGGCAAGGCAAGCCTGTAGGCTAAGGTTTCAATCCGCTCCAATATCTCGAATGGGCCTACATATCTTGGGCTCAACTTCCCCTTCTTTCCAAATCGTGATAGTACTCTCATGGGTGACACCTTGAAGAAGACATAATCGCCCGTTTGAAACTCCAAGGGATTGCGCCGCTTATCTGCGTAACTCTTCTGATGACTCTGTGTCGTTATCAGTCTATCGCGAATTATTTTCACTGCTTCCGCCGATTGCTCTACCAGTTCTGGGCCTGTGATACTCCTTTCTCCAACCTCACCCCAGTAAATTAGGGTTCTGCAGGCCCTACCATAGAGTGCTTCGAATGGTGTCATCTGGATACTCTGCTGGTAGCTATTATCATAAGCAAACTCTACCAAATGTAGCTGATCTTCCCACCCACCTTTAAAATTAATGACGCATGCACGCAGCATGTCCTCAAGCGTCTGTATTGTCCTTTCCGACTGTCCGTCTGTCTGTGGGTGGTACGCCGTACTAAACTGTAGTCGGGTTCCCATGGCATCTTGAAAGCTTTTTCAAAAGTTTGCCTTGAATTTAGGATCTTTGTCCGAGGTAATCTTCACAAGCACTCCGTGCAGCCTCATTGTATGTCTCATATACAACTCTACATACCTATCCATAGCGAAGTTCTTTCACACCGAGATGAAATGAGCAGACTTGGTCAATCTGTCCACGACTACCAATATAGAGTCGTGACCTCTCTGACTCCTTGGGAGTCCCATCACAAAATCAATAGTCACATGCTCCCACTTCCATTCGGTTATCTCCAGTGGCTATAATAGTCCTCCAGGCTTACAGTGCTGCGCTTTCACTTGCTAGCACGTCAAACACTTAGCCACATACTTTGCTACATCCACTTTCATCTCGTTCCACCAATAGTGATGTTGCAAGTTCTGATACATTTTTGTGCTCCCAGGGCGGATGCTATATATGCTCCTATAAGCCTCTGACAAGATCCTTTCCCTGAGTCCTTCATCCTTTGGTACACACAGTCGTCCTCGGAACTTCAAAATTCCGTCCTCTGACACTTGAAACTCGGGCTTTTTCTTCGTCACGTCCATCTCCAAAATTTTCTGAATTTTCGGGTCCGTAGACTATAGGGTCTTTATTCCCTCCTAGACCTCAAGTTCCACCCTCAATGTAGCCATTAAGCTAGACAACTGGCAGACTTCTAGTCTGAACTCAGAGTCTCTTAAATCTTCAATCATCGACCAACTTTTCACTAGCAGACATGCAATGCTCGACTTCCGGCTATGTGCATCTGCAACTCTGCTTGCTTTCCCAAGGTGATATAGTATATCACAATCATAGTCCTTGACCAACTTCATCCACCTACACTACCTCATATTCAGCTCTTTCTGGGAAAACAAGTACTTTAAGTTCTGGTGGTCAGTATAAATCTGAAACTTTTCGCCACATAGGTTGTGTCTCCAGATCTTCAGGGCAAATACAATCGCCGCTAATTCCAGGTCATGAGTTAGGTGGTTCATTTCATGTGGCCTCAACTGTTTGGATGCGTAGGCCACTACTCTTCCATGCTGCATCAATACACAACCCAATTCTTTCAGCGAGGCATCGCTGTATATCTCGTAACCTCCCGGTCCTGATGGAATTGTCAGCACTGGTGTGGTTGTCAATCTATGTTTAAGTTCCTAGAAACTCCTCTCACTTTTGTCAATCCATTCAAACCACGTTTCCTTCTCTGTCAACCGCATCAATGGGATGGCTATGGATGAGAATTTCTCCACAAAATACCTGTAGTATCCCACCAGTCCCAAGAAACTTCTGACTTCAGCGACCATAGTAGGTCTAGGCCAATTGTTACAGCCTCGATCTTTGCAGGATCCACTGCGATTCCTTCGCCAGATACGACATGACCAAAAAATGCTACTCTGTTCAGCTAGAACTCACATTTACTCAACTTCACATAAAGCGAGTGTTCCCTCAAGGTCTGCAGAACAATCCTCAAGTGCTCCTCGTGTTCTGCATCACTCCTCGAGTAAATCAAGATGTCGTCAATAAAGACTATGACGAATCTGTCCAAGAATTTCTTAAATACTCGATGCATCAGGTCCATAAAAGCGGCTGGAACTTTGGTCAAACCAAACGGCATCACTGTAAACTCATAATGACCATACTTCATCCTAAAGGCAGTCTTAGGTATGTATTCCTTCTTGATCCTCAACTGGCGATACCCTATTCTCAGGTCAATCTTCGAAAATATTGCCGCTCCTTGCAACTGATCAAACAGGTCGTCAATTCTCGACAGTGGGAACTTGTTCTTCACTGTCACTTGGTTCAGCTGTCGATAGTCAAAACATAAACGCAAAGACCCATCCTTCTTCCTCACGAATAGCACCGGTGCTCCCCACGGTAAAGCACTAGGCCGAATAAATCCCTTGTCCAATAGTTCCTCCATCTGCACCTTTAACTCTTTCAGTTCTGATAGGGATATCCTGTAAGATGCCTTCGAGATCGGTTATGACCCAGGGGCTAACTCGATTACAAATTCTATTTCCCGTTCTGGTGGTAATCCTGACAACTCTCGGAGAAATACATCAGAAAATTCACGCACTATCGGGATACTCTCTAACTTTGGCTCTTCGGTAGTCGTGTCCATTACTGCTACTAAGTATGCCTGACACCCTTCAAACATCAACTTGGTCACTTCTAGAGATGAGACTAAGGGAATCGAGATTCCTCCTCGACTTCCCACCAATTCAAAGCTAGGGCGGCCTCTCGGATAAAATCGAATTATTTTACTACCACAGTTTACTACTGCCCCCTGTTTACCCAACCAATCCATTTCTATGATTACGTCAAAATCATACATGGGCAATAAAGCTAGGTCAATGCTCTCCTTACTCCCTCCAATCACAATTTCACAACCCGTACAACCCAATGAAACCAATATATTATCCTTTAACGGAGTGGCAACATGCAGAATTATATTCGACGGTTTCAATTTCATACCTACTAAATCAGCAAACTATGCAGACACAAATGAATGCATGGCACCAGAGTCAAACAATGCGTATGCAGCTTGGTTGCACAAGTAAACCGTACCTGTGACCACACCTGGTGCTTCCTCCGCCTTTCTACGGGTAACTGCATATACCCTTCCCTGTACCGGTGGTCGATTCTGCTCGATCTGGGGAGTAGTCGTCGATGGTCCAGCCTACGGTCTCTGCCTGTGAGGTCGATTTGTCGAAGCTTGGTTTGAGTACGTCCTCATCTGGTGGCCCAGTTGACCACACTTAAAGCAAGTTCCTATCCTTACCAGGCATGGCCCATTTCCATGCCTCCTGCCACAAAGGCGGTAGCTCCAGTTTGTGGGATTCAGCGGCTTCACGATATTTTTCCTTAATGGAGGCACAAAACGCATGTTGCCCTCCATCGATCTCTTACCCATCTAGCGGTTATCTCTGAATGGTGTAAACCGCGATCCAGTTGCGGTGTTCCTCTCCTTCAAGTCCCTTTCTATCATCTGGCCCTATTCCTATATCTCTTTATAAGTCTTCAGATTTAGGGCAATCAGCTGACTACGGAGCTCAGGCCTCAATCCGTCCCTAAACCTCCTTGCTTTCTCTTGAGGATAAGTCTTCAGATTTAGGGCAATCATCTGACTACGGAGCTCAGGCCTCAATCCGTCCCTAAACCTCCTTGCTTTCTCTTGAGGATCCTCTACAGATCGAGATGCATACCTCGATAGCCTCGAGAACTCGGCCACGTATTGATCTATCGTCAGCTGATTTTGGCACAATTGTAGGAATTCCACCTGCTTTCTTTCCCTGGCCGTCTCCGAGAAATACTTGTCATTGAACGCCGTCTTAAAGGCATCATAGTTCATGGCCGTTCCTTTAGGGAAAACTCCATTCTTGGTGGCAACCCACCAATCATTTGCATTACCCTCCAGCTGGTACACTACTAGTAGCACCTTCTCTTCGTCTGTGCACCTCAGCACACCAAAAGCTTTATCTAACTTCTCAATCCATCTAGGTGCTAGCTCGGGATCTCCAATCCCATCGAACTGTATCGGCTTCAGCTTTATGAAATGCTCCACTAATTGGCCCATCTGTTTGGCCACGATGATTTCCTCTTGGGCATTTACAGCTTCATTGCCCTGGTCATGTTCATTCTGATTTCCACTGCCACCGTTGTTGCCGTTGTTATCGTTGACGGCAGCTATGGCAGCTCCTACTGCTTGGGGGATGGCAGCGTCCCGATCCTGGATCTGCCTATCAATCAAGTCACCAATCCTCTCTAGCGCCCTCAGCACGCTATCCATTCTTAGATCCTCAGCTACAGGCGGCCTTGAGCTAGAGGCTCCGTCTCTGGATCTTCCAGATCTTCTAGACGAGTTGCTCATCCTTATCCCTTTCTGCTGAACCTGGTCCACCACAAGTTCAACAAGGAGTTAGTAACTCACTCAATTATCCAAGTCCAGAGCTACCAGCTATGCCTTAACAGAAACAGCTACAATACAACAGTCTTTTCACACAATAGCTTCTACAGACATTTCAACAAATAGCTCATGGTCATTTCTCAGTTCCGTTCACTCCAATGGTTCACTAAAACCAACCATATTCATTCATTCAATAGACCAAAGTCCATAAATGACTTCCAACACCAAGCAGGGAACTCAATCCTCATGCCTTACCACCACCCTGCCAAGGCCAAATGCCATCCATAAGTGTCAAGCCACACGCTATGCACCCCATGCCTTATCTTAACCAATCTCCTAAAGTCTCGCTATCCATCCAAGTCCCAACTCAATCCTCTTTATCACTCCAGTCCTCAATCAACTTTGGATCGAGCTGACCTTGCTCTGATACCAAGCAAACTGGGATGTCACGCCTCGCGGCCCGGGCACGAGTACGCGACTCCCTGCAAGCAAACCAAAAATCTCTCGTGGCCCCAAGATGCACACATAAGTCGAGAGACGTATAATAAACAAGCACGCGGAAGCAATAATGAAATAACTCCTCCATCCAAATAGTGAAATGGGACCTAGATAGCGCAAATATACCATCATACATGATATCCAACTTTTCATACAGATACAAAACTACTAAATCCGCTAACATGGGGGACGGGGTAAGTACACAAAATGATCCATCATCAGCATCCAAAAGAGACGGGGTCAGTGTCGCCACCAAAGAATCAAACTGACAAACTGGGAGCTCCTAAGAAGAACTACTAGAGTCCCCGGTGTCCTCGGCATCCTTTGTCGGTTCGTTCTCATTAATGAGTCTTGATATGATAGGAAAAATCAGAATGTCACACATTCCACTGAATAGATTGACTAAGAAAGAGACGAAGTTCGAATGGACGGATAAGCGTAAAAGGAGTTTCCAAGAGCTCAAACATCAGTTGACGATCGCATCGGTATTGACGATTCCATCAGGACCTGAGGGTTACGAAATATATAGCGATGCTTCACTAAAGGGACTAGGTTGTGTGCTAATGCAGCATGGAAGAGTAGTTGCCTACGCGTCCCGACAATTGAGACCGCATGAGATGAACTATCCGACTCACGATTTGAAATTGGCAGCAATCATCTTTGCTCTGAAGATCTGAAGACATTATTTGTGTGGCGAGAAATTTCAGATTTATACGGATCACCAGAGTTTGAGGTATCTATTCTCCCAGAAAGAATTAAACATGAGACAACGACGATGGATGGAGCTGCTTAAGGACTATAATTACGACATATTATATCACCCTAGGAAGGTAAACAGAGTCGCGGATGCGCTCAGTCGAAAATCGAGTATTGTCTGTCTACTGGTAAAAGGGTGGTCGTTATTTGAGAACTTAAGGGATTCAGAGTTCAAATTGAAAGTCTGTCAGTTATCCAGTTTGATGGCCACATTGAAAATAGAACCTGAGGTCCAGGAAAGGATAAAAGTATTGCAGTTGACAGACCCGAAAATTCAAAAAATCCTAAAAATGGATGCTACGAAGAGGAAACCAGAGTTTCAAGTGTTGAAGACGGAATTTTAAAATTTCGAGGGCGTTTACGCGTACCAAAGGACGAAGAGCTTAGGGAAAGTATTTTATCTAAGGCTTATAGAAGCAACTATAGTATCCATCCAGGTAGCACGAAAATGTACCAGAACTTGCGTCAACATTATTGATGGAACGGGATGAAAGTGGATGCAGTGAAGTATGTGGCGAAGTGCTTGACATGCCAGCAAGTGAAGGCACAACACTATAAGCCTGGTGAATTGTTACAGCCGTTAGACATTCTTGAATGGAAATGGGAGCACATAACAATGGATTTTTTTATGGGAATACCAAGGAGCCAGAGAGGCCACGATTCTATTTAGGTAGTCGTGGACCGATTAACTAAATCTGCACACTTCATTCCTGTGCGAAAGGATTTCGCGATGGATAAATTTGCCGAATTGTACATGTGACAGATAATGAGACTACATGGGGTACCCGTGACGATTACATCGGACAGAGATCCCAAATTCACGGCGAACTTCAGGAAGAGTCTTCAAGATGTCATGGAAATTCGTTTACAATTCAGTACGGCAAACCATCCACAGACGGACGGACAGTCAGAGAGGACAATTCAGACTCTTGAGGATATGTTACGAGCGTGCGTGATAGACTTCAAAGGTGGAAGGGAGGATCAGCTGCATTTGGTAGAGTTCGCATATAATAACAGCTATCAACAAAGCATTCAAATGGCACCTTTTGAAGCTCTCTATGAAAGGGCTTGCAGAACACCGATTTGCTGGGATGAAGTTGGAGAAAGAAGCATAACAGGCCCAAAATTGGTAGAGCAATCAATAGAGGCAGTGAAAATAATTCGAGATAGACTGAAGACGGCCCAAAGTCGTCAGAAGAGTTATACGGATAAACGACGTAAGCCTTTGGAGTTTCAAGTAGGCGATCATGTTTTCCTTAAGGTGTCGCCGATGAGGGGACTATCTCGATCTGGAAAGAAAGGGAAACTGAGTCCCAGGTACGTAGGACCTTTTGAGATTTTGGAACGGATTGGGACCTTAGCCTACAGGCTTGCCTTACCGCCTAACTTGCCCCAAGTACACAACGTCTTCCATGTGTCAATGCTATGGAAATACGAGTCGGACTCGACGCATGTGTTGGATTACGAAGTCATAGAAATGGATGACAAGGTATCCTACGTAGAAAAGCCAATCAGGATCGAAGATCAAAAGGAACAGACTCTAAGGAATAAGATGATTCTATTGGTCAAAGTCGTTTGGGAGTACCATGGAACCGAAGGAGCTACGTGGAAAAACCAGGAAACGATGAGGCGTCAACACCCTCATTTGTTTGAATATGGGTTTATTGTAAATTTCGAGGACGAAATTTTTGTAAGGGAGGAAGAGTTGTGACATTCTGATTTTCCTGTCATTTCGAGACTTATTAATGAGAATGTATCTAACGATGTATTTCAGTCGTATCTCGCTCGGATCTGATCAATCTCGAGTTAACTGACCAAAAGGGAAAGGCTAACGCGAGACAAAGTGTGTGGACCTAGGGAACTCAAATAGGAAATGGCATTTTGATCATAAAGATTGTCGAGAGGACTTTTAGAGCCATGAAAGGCCGATCTAAGAATGATTAAGGAATGCATTGCTAGCGTTATATGATTGAAGCGCGGGTGATGCCGCTTAACCAATGTATAATTTGCAAAATTTTCCTAAATCAAACGATGAAGATTGAGACCGTCGAAACTAGTAATAAACCCTCGCAATTACATGACAGCCAGAGTCGCCATGAATTGACGAGCCCTAAGTGTGATGTAAATCATAGAGTCGATACGCGTAACGTCTGCAAAAGCCGTCGTTAGTTCGGGATAGGCTGGAATCACATTGGACAGAGAAACGATTCAAAAACGAGTCTCGAAATTAGAAAATAGAGAATCAAGAATTCCAACCTTATAATTGGATTGGCCGTCGCCTCATCAAAGAAAATTGAAATCAGAAAAATGATGTTCTGGACATTGAGGATAAAATTACCATTTTACCCCTCAAGCGTTGGCCTTGCATTTTTAAATGGAATGAGGGCATTTTGATCATTAATACCCCATTATAACTGTCGAAAATTTGGAGAAACCACAGCAATTGGATGAGCCTTGATTGACATATGAACAAGTATCAAAGGATTAGGCATTGGCATTTAATACCCAACTTTTAACCACCATTCAACCTTGTTTGACTCTCAAATTTGTATATATACCTCTCTCTCTCCCTCCCTTCAGCCAAACACTACACAGCCATCACCATCTTCATTTTCGTCTTCTTCTTCTTCTCCAGCCAAGAGAGCTCCAGCCGACCGATTCTGCTCGCCGGTTTCGCCACCTTCAACCACCACTCCCGGCGATTTTCAACCACCGATCCAACCACCAGCACCTTCCTCATCCTCTTGCCGACAACCTCCAAGTGGAATCAAGTCATTTGACTCAGTGAGGAGCTCTGGCCAGCCATTCTCTTGGAAGTTGATGGAAACTGTCGCAACTAGAGGTAAGCTGCTGTTTAGACTCCGTAGGACCCCGAACCCTTTGAATCTTTTGACCAAATTTTGTGGATATTTAGGGGACTTGTAGATTGAGTTGTGGTAAACAATTTTGGATGAATTTGATAGAGTTTTGACCACAAATGGGTCTTGTGTTTGAAGGATAAAAATTGACCGGTTGAGGACTTGGAGGAATCGGCGCCGTTCCAGGACTTTTCGGCGTCGCCTTGACTTCAAATTTTCGGTGAGGCTTCCCAACTCCTAGAACTACATGTTGGCAAGTAGATTAGTGGATAAATTGAGGATTTAAGTTAGTTTAAGGGCTGGTTAGTTGAGATATGCACAGAACCGAAGATGCTCTATTTCGGTTCTGTGCATACCGAATCTGTGGGAGGCTGTTGGCGATGGAGTTGAGTTCCAATTTCATCGTTGAGGAGTATGAGGATGTTAATCGATATGTCAATGAGGTGTATGTTTAGTGAATTGACGAATTGAGCAAGAAAAATTGAAGATTAGATTAATTTTCTTAGGTTGCGCGGTTGAATTGTTCCTAGACCATTAGGACCAAACCATTGAAGTGCTTGGAAGAAGATTTGTGTTGGTTTTAGCATAAGGTAAGAAGTTTCTAAGCCTTGACTAGGAGGATTGGACTCGATTGGGTGAATTAAGTATGAATTAGATTGGTTCTTGGAATTTAAGGTGTGATTGTCTATTGTGCGTCTTTGAGAGATATAGATGGCTTGAATGCTTGACAATGCTTGTGCCATTAATTGATTGTCACGTTTGAGTGTTGAATTTAATTGTCTTGCATGCCATAGATGTGTTGCTCATCGCATGAGTTTGTACTTGATCATGAGTTCTGAATTGAAATGAGCATTTGGTATGTCAAAGAAACTTGTGACACCTTGAGGCGTTGAGACTTGGGGTTGAGTGGATGGATACCCTGAGGTGCTGAGGCGCGGGGTTTGTGTTGAATGGTACCTTAAGGCGTATGAGACGCGGGGTTGAAATGGCCAATGTCCTAATGTGTTGAGACGCGGGACGAAATTTGAGATGTGTCAACACAGGCCTGGAATGAAATTGAAAACCTAATGCGTTTACGCGGGTTTGTCAATGAGATGGTCTGAGGCGTATTTACGCGGACCGAGCCTAAAGCGTTTTAAACGCGGGCATGAATCAAATGGAGGCATGGAAGGGTGGAAGGTGTGATCTGGCTTGATAATATGTGTTTGATTCCACTGATGTGACACGATATCATGATAGCATGCTTGACACTCGTTTGTGTTCGTATGTTATTTAATGACTGTGAAATGCCTCGTGTGATTGTTTGTGCATTGTTGTTTGTGATTGTACACCTAAGTGTATAGTCAGCCTAACCTAGGGTTAGGACCTGTCTTACTGAGATTTAAATCTCACCCCATCGCGGGATCACATTTTCATATCCTAGGCCGTGATCATGTTGCCCATCAGATTCGGTGACCCGAAAGAAATGTCAGCATATTTTGAGGAGTTCCCGAACGAACAGGGAACTGTATATGTTAGGAAGAGTACAATGGTCTGGGTTGACGAGGGTGCAAAGAGCTGAAAGCCTCATAGGTTCGAGGCTTGATTTAGGAAAGTAGGGGAAGTGACTACGGAACCACTAAAGCCCACTAAGGTACCCCGTGGGGTGATCCCTACCTGGTGTCATCCCACTCAGGAATCTGTGGAGGTTGAGGAGTCAACAGCCGGCTCGAAAAACATCCCTAAGAGGACCCCGACCCTGGAGGACCCGACGAGGTTATAGAGGTCGAAACCTCCGAGGACGACCTGATGGAGCAGTCAGCAGACACAACGATGGAGGACACAATAGAGGTACGCTCAAAGACCTTCTCGGAGTACGAGCCTACTAAGGACGCTGAGGAGACTGACGATTCTAGCAGCTCGACTTAGTGATTTATGTTTTCTTGGCTGATGTATTTCGATGATGGTCTCAATACCTCGTTTCTTTTGGAGATGATGATGACCGTCTTTTGTACTAACCCTGTCGCCCCTACCGACCAATTGGTTTAGCCTACCTAGTGTTTTTTTTTGTATGAATAGGATAGGAGGTTATGTTTATTATTGGTGTTCTCATTACCCTAGTCCCCTTTATTATCGTACGGAGGAGTTTGTATTTTGTCACTTCTGCATGCTACTGATATTATGCATCTCTCGATATATGTGAATCATGGGACGTTCGAGAGAGTTTGTGCTTGCAGGGTGTCGCGGGCTTGTGCCCGAAACGCGGGGCGTGACACTATCGGTCAAAACCGGTTCTTTATTTTTTGGAACCTGAAACCTACCCATTATATCATGAAACCTGAAACCCACCATGTCACAAGTTCTAAGGTCGTTCCAAGGTAGCCAAGAACCAGTCAATTTCTTTTTTTTATTTATATATGCAAAATAAAAGTGACCGCTACAACCGTTAACGCAAAGTAGAGGTTAGCAATTTCAGGTTCTGTATAGGTTATATTTAGAACCTGAAATCAACTTTAGAACAAGTTCCTCATTTTTTGAAACTTGAAACCTAAAAATTTATTTGGCTCTAAATTATACATTCATCATCGAACGCCATAGAACATTGTAAGACATATACCAAGAAAAACACAAAAATTATTTCCAGATCTAGGGTTTAGGTTCCAGGTTCTAGGTAATGGAACCTGGAATCTACCCGTTGGAATAGGTTTCTCAATTTTTAAAGCCTAGAACCTACCCTATATACCTTAGAATCTGGAACCAAACTGGTTCCCATAGGTTCCGATTTCAAGTTTTCGGTTCTACCCTGAAACCATGCTCACCTCTAGGAATTTTTCACCTAAGGTACTTAAATGATTTTTTCTTTAATTTAGCGCTAAAGTGATTCAACGAAGCTTTAGGCACTAAAATCGTACACAACTTTTGATACTTCTTGTGTTCTTCTCTAGGGATGAGCATGGTTCCAGAATAGAATCTGAAACCTATAAAACCGGACCGCTGGGAATCGATTGGTTCCAGGTTCCAAGGTATAGAGGGTAGGTTGCATGTTCCAAAAATTAGGAAACTTGCTTTGACGAGTAGGTTTCAGGTTCTCGGTAGGTGGAACCTAAAACTGGAACCTGAAATCTAGGGCAAGTTTTTATATTTTTTTCTTAGTATATGTATTCGCGTCATTCTGAGGTTTTTCATAAGGTCGATGATAAATATGTAATCTAAAACTATTTTATCATTGAGACTTTTACTTTGTTATTATTTTATACTTTTTCATGTGTCTGAATATGGGTTGTGGTTAGTAGATAGCAGTAGGTGATGGTTATTAAATGTAATCAGTCACAATAATCGTTCAACTAAGAATATATGTGGAACTTGAGTAGAACCTGGAACCGACCCTGAAATCTGGGATAAGGTAGGTTCTAGGTTCCAAGGAATGCAGGGAACGTTTTAGGTTCCAAAATGAGAAACCTTTATAGACGAGTAGGTTCTAGGTTCCGAGTGGAACTTATACGGAACTTGGAACCGCTTACCCCTATTCTTCTCGCCTCTTTATTATTATCGCTTCTTGAATATGAAAAAAAAAAGATTGAGAGAATATATATGAATATGAGCTTATTGATTATATTTTCGTATATATGCATGTGTTGATTGGTTGATTGATTATATTTCCACACTTATTTTGTGCATGATATTGACCTTATTGTTATGCTCAATTTATCTGCTAAATCCGGATTACAATACTTGACTAGCTTAAATTGGAGATCGCATTTCATTCTTATTATGCCTTGATCTAAATTCTTATTTTTGGAAGATGAACATATTTTTTTATACATAATTTAATATCTTTGAAACATGCTCGCACATCTGCATATTAAGAGATTATTTTTTATCATAAATAAGAGGGAGATTATTAGGGAAATCCTTTATGATGTTTTAAAGATGAAAAAATAATGGAAAGTTGCTAATGTGTTTATTGGTTGAGTAGAACTAGATGAAAGATGTACAAGCCATTATGAAGATGGTGTCTTAACACAAACATTTGTGAGTTCTCTATTAATGGTGAAAAAGGCAGTAGACGTAAAGGTGTCTACAAGCTAGAGCTCCTTGAATAGAAGGTGAAGAAGCATGGAACGAAAAGTTCAGTATAGTTTGGAGGGACCTTGAATAGATGAACAATAAGGTAGAGTTATAATTGCCAATACGCTTGGAGGGACCAAAAGATGGAACCTCAAGTTATATTGTCGCGAATATCAACAAGACAATTTATATCTTCAAACTCTTTGCTAAAGTTGAACATCATCATATTCAAAAATCTACTTCTGACTGAGTATTCAAACTCTGATTTTTATCTTCTTGATATTGCATTTGAAGTTCTAGATATGTGATTCATGGATCTCTTATACAACTTGGATACCATTGGAGTGATATGGAAATATCATCACGGCTTGTATGTGTACAAACTTTATGTGAAGTCTCCGCAAACGCAGAAGGTATTCAAACTCAAGCAATAGCATTAGATAATAAAGTATAATAGATGTGTGTGCACGCACGCACACATACCACGGCTAGTGATCTGGCATGGAACTTTTTTCTTAGAATAATAAGTTGTTTTCCATAAATGAAGAACTCTACTTATGTATGATGATTTGAGAATTGAATAATGAAACACGTAATTACAATTAGGCACAAGGCCAATATAAATATACATACAAAGAAGGGTAAGAAAGTAAATATATATGCTAAAGGGAAAGACCATACTCCTAGTATATGCAATATATCTAACACCCCCCTCAAGCTCAAGATAGATCAACCAACGAGAGTTTGAAAAGAAAAGCAGTAAATCATTGTGATGGAAGAGATTTGGCGAATAAGTCAGCAAGCTGGGCTGCAGAGGCCACAAAGGGGAGAGAAATGATATGTGCGTAGAGTTGATGACGCATAATATGACAATCAATGTCGTTGTGCTTGGTAAGCTCATGAAACACCAGATTTGTAGCAATGTCAATAGCACTCTTGTTGTCACAATGAAGAGAAATGGGAGCGGAAGAGGCGACACTAAGATTAGCAAGAAGACGACGAAGCCAAATAATCTCAACTGCAGTGTTAGCCATAGCACGATACTCAAACTTAGTAGAAGAGCAAGATACAATAGGCTGTTTATTGGCACGCCAAGAAATCAGAGAATCACCTAGAAACATACAAAATCTTGTAATGGACTTGAGATCAGTAACATCCGAAGCCCAATCAACATCAAAGTAAGCACGAAGAGCGAGTGAGGAAGTCGACGGAAGAAAAACTAAGCGTGTCAGAGTACCACGAAAATATCGCAGAATCTGGAGTACGGCAACATAATGAACTGTACGAGAAGCCGCGACAAACTGACTAACAAGATGAACAGCATATGCGATATCAGGACAAGTGGTCGTAAGATAGACGATACTATCAACAAGAGCCTAGTAGGGAGTGACATCAGACAGAAGCTCACCATCATTCGGACGAAGCTGTAAACGAAGTTCAACAAGAGTAGTTGTAGTACGAGTATCAGATAACTCAGTACGAGCTAGAATGTCAGCAATATACTTCTGCTGGGAGAGAAGAATACCACATCGACTGCGAGCAATCTCAATACCAAGAAAATAACGTAAGAAACCCAAATCTTTCATAGCAAATTGACGGTGAATATGTTGCTTAGTAGAAGCAATATGAATACAGTCATCCCCAATAATAATTATATCATCAACATATAGTAGCAATATGAGTAAACATAACATGATCATTCTCACTCTGAACAAAGTCAGCTAACCCAATGACATTTTACTGAGGTGAAATTGAAGCCCCCATATAATTTTTTTTCTCCCATATTGGAAAATGGGGAAAATCATGTATGAAATTATATGTGACTAAGATAGAATTAATATAGTGAAGGGGACTGGAGACGAACTCCATAACCGCCAACAAAAAACTGACTAGATGACTCGATCGATTGTTGAGAGAAGCGTTGAAAGCCACAAGCAACTCTTTGGGATTTGCCATGACAAGCGACCGACATAAGTACGTAGACTGATCATCATCGATTGCAATCCGACCGAGTTTAGTCTTCCCTTTTGGCATTCTATACTCTTTGTCGCGACGGATTGAGACGCTACCAACTTACAATAATACATCACGAAGGGAATTGCTTTCGATCCGTCAAAGAATGGGGGTTTGGGGAAAGCGAAATGGGGACCCATGTCGGTAGATCGATATTGAATGCCATGTTACATGAGTGTTCGAAAATGCAAAATCCTAAGGCCAAGTGGGGCAGGGGACCGTCAGGCTCACCACCCAATAATGTGTGCTTCGACGTTGATGCCAACGGCTCGTCCGTCAAGTCAGGCCATTTAAACAGGAGAATAAAAGTAAAAACTCGTCCCGTCCCTACCATGTTGGTAGGGAATCATTAACATCTCCACCATTTATTTATCCATTTTTGTTGGTAGGAAATCCCCAGCCCATCTCGTCCACATCAGACTAAGGCAGTGTCGTTTATTGGCCTCGGCCCGAGGGTCCAAGGAATGCTCAGGTCTCGCCTCTTTATCGTTCGTTGTTATGCACGGCTATAGCAAACCCGTTATCATCAACTTGTACGATCGATTTGAGCATCAGAGAGCTTTTCTAGAGAGCATCCTAGGGACACTCGTTGGGATTTGTAATTACTCATATAAACATAGTCATATCCAGTTTGCGAAAGAGCGCGATTCTTTGTGTGATTAACCTCAAACTGGCGTTTGGCTAAAGAGTTCATTATCTAGTTAATAGAGTCTTATCCGATGCACATATACAAGACTGTTCATCGGGAAAATTACCAAAAAAATCTTAGATCTTGTGCCAATTCAGTCTTAAACTTTTTTTTCTATTAAGCCTTATTTTACAATTATGTCGATTCAGTCCATTTGGTTAGTCTTAGATTACGTGGAAATTTTTAATAATATTTTAATATTTTTTTAATTTAAAAAATAATTTTTATTTTTTAATAACTTTTTTTATGTCTTTTTGTTCAACTTTCCTTTTTTTAGGGTTTGGCCAGTAGCCCTCTCGGTCGACGGCCAGCAAGGTCATCGGCTCATGACTCTCGGCAAGTCGCGACAATGGCTCGTGGCCGTCAGCCACTAACCGCCGCCCAAGCCACGACGATGGCTCGCAGGCGATCGTCGCCTGAGTGAAGGCCATAGCGAGGGTTGTAAGGGTCTCGAGCCCTCAGTCACGGCTTGACGAGGGCTTGCAACCCTACTCATGATGATTGCAAGCCATAGTCGTAGCTGGGCAAGCGTCAAGAGCCCTTGCCCATCAGTCGGCGGGGGCCATAACCCTTGCCCAAGGGGCCAGAGATCTCGCCGGACTTCGGCAGGGTTGCCATCCAAATCCTCTAAAAAGAGAAGAAAAAAGGGGATAGCAAAAAGTTTTCAAAATAATTAAAATATTACTAAAAAATTGCTTTGTCGGCATCGGCGATACTACGTCAGCTCCAGTCAATCCAATGGAATGAATTAAAATAATTGCAAGAGGTTGCCTAGGCAGCGAGGGCTACAAGTGTCTCGAGCCCTTAGTCATGGCTGGGCAAGGGCTCGTGACCCTCCTTGCGACTACCGCGATTCATCGCCGCAGCATGGCAAGGGCCGAGAGCCCTCGCTTATTGGCCAACGAGGGCCACGACTAGACATGACCATTGGCCGGTTAAGGTTCCTCTAAATTTCAGAACTGGCGATTCTGGGTCAGTTTCAATTCAACTATTAAAATAAAAAGGGGGGGGGGGGGAAGAGCCGCTATTTCCCCTCCCCCCTTTAATTTTTTTCCTTAATTTCTTAAAACTATCTTTATAAATATCCCTCCCTCCTTTCAATTTTTTCTTGCAATTTCTTTCAAATTCTCTCGATTCTCTCAAATTCTCTCAATCCGCAATTTTCTCAATTTTTGAAATCAGCTTTCTACTCAATTCTCTTAAAAAAAAAAAAAAAAGGCAAGTGAAAGCAGAGCTAGTGATATAGGAAAGAGCCCGATGGGGGGATCCGATCATCCTCATCCTCATGAGTATGATCCTTGTGATTTTACATATTAGGTAGACGATGATAATAATATCAACTTTATTCCCAACGTCAAGTGCGTTCCAACGCAAGAAAGTCTTCATCTTTCTACCAGTGGTGAAGAAATATAAACAACAAAAGAGCCGGAACGGAAGGGTACATCCAACATGTGGGAACATTTCATGAATGAACATTTAGGCAAAAACATATATAAGGCAAAATATAAATATTGTACGAAAACATACAGTTTTGCAACTGGACACAGCTATGGAATATTTAATCAGCATCTAAGGTCAACACATGCAACGCAAGTACGGATAGACACCAGCCAAAAAAAATTCCTGAGTACGTCAATCCTAACATTTCTTCTTTATTTCATTACAATGAAAAATTTTATAAAGAGCATTAGCTTAATATGTTGCCGTTGATCGTCTACCGTTTAATGGTGGTGAAAATTTTGGTTTTAGTTTTTTTATAAACATTGCATGCACTCCTCAAGCAAAACATGTTTCAAGAAATATTCTTAAACGTGAATTTTTACGGATTTTAATGGACGTGTACATATAGGCAGCGACATTTAGAGTGATCCTTGGCAAACTCATTCTTATACGGGTATCACATGTCATAGGATAAGTGACGATTGGAACATTCAAAAAAGAGTTATTGTATTTCGAGTGTTTGATTATAGGCATACGGCTAATAATATTTATAAAGTAATTATGTAATTTTTAGAATAATATAATTTGATTAATAAAAGTTTTCCAATTGATTTTGATAATGTCACGACACATACTGCTTTCATTCCTGATTTAGAAAAGATTTGTAAAACCGCTTTTGATGGACAATTTTTTCACATCAAATGTGCTTGTCATGTTTTAAATTTATGTGTACAAGATGGTTTACCAACTCTTGATTTTTTCTCAGCCCAATAAGGACAGCAATTCGATTTTTATGGAGTCGGCCCAAATTATGAAAGAATAGGGCAAATTTTGTAAATCATATAGAAGAATACCAAAAAAAATTTCAAAAGATATCCCAACTCATTTGAATTCTATGCATGAATTGCTTAATCAATCTTTTGCATATAAAGATTTATTATATTCATTTATTTCAGATAATATTTCTCAAATTGAGTTACTCCCACAATCATGGGATATTTGCAAAAGAGTTTTAGAATTTTTAAAGGTTTTTAATGATGCAACTTATACTTTATCCGGTGTTTATTATCCTACTATGCATTTATTTTTAATAAAGCCTATTAATATTGCTGGTATTTTTGTAAAATATGACAAAGATGATGAATTAGCTCCGACTGATACAGAAATACGAGCAAAATGGCTGTATTATTATACCGACATTCCTCTTATTTATTTGATTACTTTTGTTTTCGATCCATGTATCAAATTAGATGGTTTAGGTGACTATCTGAATATGTATTATGAATGTTTACATTTGAATATAACAAAAAATGTTAGAACTATACAAGAAGCGGTTAAAGAAGTTATAGTAGAATTATACAATGAATTTTGTAGTAAATATGATTTAGGTGATAGTGGATCTTCCCAATCTAGTGACGTACAAAGCGGGGAGGGTGGTAGAATTAGTGTAGGGCACTAAATGCTCGTCAATAGGCAAAAAAGATAAAAAGTAACAACATGTAATATTTCCAAATTAGAGACCTATTTAACAATTTTTTTTAGCTTGGTGATTTCGAAGGCAGGACAAAGTTCAAAATTATAAGTGGTGGATGAGCCATTCAATCCAATTCTCAATTTTCGCTCTTATCGCAAGACATATTTTAACAGCCCCTTATTCAACAGTTGCGATTGAACAAGGATTTTGCGCTGGAGAATTACTTTTGGACGACCGACGTTCAAGATTACATCTAGATTTGATAGAGGTTCAAGCTTGTGTTGATGATCGGACAAAAATTAAATTTCGACAACAATAGCCGGATCGAAGCATTGAAGCCGAATTCTTCGATGATGATGGTGGGGATACCTCCGCACATGTACCGAAACAAGTAGCGACGATTGACAATGAGATAAGTTGGATTATTAAAGGTAAAAGAACTACATCGGCATTGATTCTTCTATCCCCAAGAAAATAAGTATGAGCTTAATGATGATTCATTAAGTTCAAACCCCTTTCTCCTTCCCTTTTTTCCCCTCAAATTTGATTACAATGTACAATTTGATTATAATTTATATTTGATAATTTATTATTTTTTATTTCATAATTAATTATTTAAAAATTAAATTTAAAAATTGAAATCGGAACCGGCCCTTGAATTGGCCCGGAACCGCCGGTTCCAAATCAAAACCGGGACCGCCCCTTAAGGGGCCGATTACGATTTAGGTGTGGCCACGAATCGGAACTGGTCGGTTTCGAACCGTGGCCATGTCTAGCTACAACCCTCGGCCGATGGGTGGCAGGGTTGGCAGCCAAATCCTCTAAAAAATATAGGAGTAAAAAATAGGGACAAGAAAAAGTTAAAAAATAATTCAAATTTCAAAAGTTACTAAAATATTACTAAAAAATTATCACGTCAGCTCCGGCCAGTCAAATGGACTAAATTGGCACAATTAAAATAGGTTTAAAACTCAGTCGGCAAAAAAAGAGTTCATGACTCGATTGGCATAATTGTAATTAGGTTTAGGGCTTTTTTTGGCAATTATCCCACCGTTCATACATATATATATATATATATATATATATCAGGTTAGTGAAGCCAAAATTAAGTAGGAATGCCATAACTTTTATACGGAGATCACTTGAGTGCCTCAACTTTTTTTCAATCACCTAAGTACCTTAACTTTTAAATATGGATCACTTGAGTGCCATTGCTTATGTGGCGATGGGAAAAGCTTACGTCGTGATCGGAAAAGCTCACGTAGCGACTGGAAAAGCTGAGGTGGTGGTCGGAAATGCTTATGTGGCACCGGCGCTCAATTTTTTCTAATATATTGATATACATATGTAATTTTTCATTATTTTTTATTATTTAAATTTTTTTCTTATTTTTGGCCTTTGTCCAAGGCCAACGGGTCCTCAACGAGCGACCCTCATCGACCCCCGGCCGACCGGCCACCCTCTCTTCCACCTACCTCTGCCCGCCTTCACCTCCGACCCCTTCAGTTGTACCTCTCCGTCCTCTTTCTCCTCATCGCCCACCTCCCTCCTCTTCCTCTTCCTCTTCCTCTTCCTCCTCTCCCTCTCCCTTCTTCTCATAGTGATGCTCTATTTTGGAGTACCAAAAACAGATGCCATTCACAGTAGCCTCAGATCTGCACCAAGCTCGTCTTCTTCGTGTTCGAAGCCCCACCAGCCTCAAAGAAGCCATGCGAGGCAACGCCGAGGGTCGCGCAACCTTGGCCACCCATAGGTGTACAAACCCTAAATCCCTTGGCCCAAGCGACTGGACCCGCAATTGTTGGCCCAAATGCGAGAATTGAGACCGTCGACAACCATGGGGTATGGAACCGGCGACTAGATCTAAAACGTACGTCGCCAAGTGTAGTCGAGGCCCCCTTGCCCGTGGCCGACGGGGCCGTGAGGGCCCTCACTCAGATCTGGTGAGGGCCTTCACACACTCGACCACGGCCACAGAGGCCGCGACGACCATCGCTGAGGACCATCACGACCTCACCTGCCCAAGGCGAGCCGGCCGATGCCCGTGGGTTGGCCAATCGTTGCCGGTGAGCGTCGCCAAAATCCCTCTTCTTCAAGCCAACAAGAATGCCCCAAAACATCAAAATAAGAAAATTCCAGAAAAAGAAAAATGTCAAAACAAATAAAATAAGCTAGAACATATAAAAATTTTAAAAAATGATGTGTCGTTAAAAAAATAAATTAATTAATGATTAAAAAATTCCCAGTAGGACGATTTACCAAAATTGACACTCAAGTGATCGACTTTCGCCGGAAGTGGTACTCAAGTGATCCAAATTTAAAAATTAAGGCATTCAGGTGATCGAAAAAAAGTTAAGACACTCAAATTATCTCCGTATAAAAGTTGTGGCACTCCTACCGTTCTTACCTCTTGTATAGCAAAAGAATGACTTTGTTTATACCCAATAATAGAAGACCAAGTTGAAGAGGATTTCTCCTAGTATCAACCGTAAGGTCGAAAGAAAAACAAGGCACAATCCGTCATCAAATTGCCCACATAAAGAAGTCTTGTAATGGATTCCCTCTGTCCTCTCTGTTCGGTTAATCATCCCATAAAATTTGAGCACGCATACAAAATTGAATCTGGACCGTCAAATTTGATAAGTGCCATGTGAGGCCCGTCAATTTCAATGGTCCGTATTCAATTCAGTACACACATTACGTCCATCTAGTCCGGTCATTGCTTATCTATTTCTTCTCTATCGATGTATATTGCTAACATCAGGAAATAGAATAGTCAGGAATCTCGAGTAAATGGATGCGAATAGCCAAGATGGATCTGAGATACAGTACACATGACTGACAGATAAGTCAACGTTACTAGCAGGCCTAATTTCGCATTCTTCTACCCTTTCTCGGTAGTCGATGACTATTCATAGCTTTTACCTTAACACTAACTGATGTTGAAGAATCAGCGGATAAGTTGCGGTTAGGGGTGAAATGCCACTCGAACCCAGAGCTCCCCGAAATGCATTTCCAAGAGATATCGATACTGTACTGGGTCTGACTTTTTTAATTGCTCTTGAATCCTCGGTTGTCTCCCTAGAAATTACCTTATCGATGTCGTCTAAACCATTCGAAAGATTTAGATAAACATCCAATTCATGCAGTTTGATTTCACCCGACTGCATTAAAATCGAGAATTCATTGCAATAGGCCAGCCATGAGCGCAGAATATAGCTTTAGTATAAGGATAAGTCAGGATACAGCTTTAGTTTATGGATGAGTCAAGATAAATATTGCATTTCGATTCGTCTTTATGGCTTTTGCTCTCTATTTCGTTGTGATTGTGCATGGATTCCAACAGATAATACCAAAAAGTGAGATCGAAACCAAAGATGCCAAGCAAAGAAGTCGACTAAACGGCACCGGAAGCTAAAACCTACGGACATCAGAAGGATCTAAACTTGCACTCGAAAAGCCAAAAAGGCACGCGTTTTAACGAGAAGCTATGATGTCAGTTAAGCTTGGCGCAGTTTCGCCATAGGTCGATCGAGCATGTCTTCTTCTCTGTGTCCATGCTCTACTGCAACTTCTTCCAACTTTCACCGCGAGCTTTCTCCACTCCACATCCTGGGTCAGCCGTCGCCGGAGATATCTTCATGTTCTCGTAGGGTGAAAGCGTCGCGTGCTGCTGCTCCTCGGCGCACCAAGCACGTCTGCAGGAGCAGCCGTGTCTGTGTTTTCCATTGCCACTCGTTCCGTCGAGTTTCAGTGCCGGACGAGGAATCAAACTCCCCCAATCCCACTCAATGTCAGATGCTATGGCTGGGCCTTTTTGTTGATTGTTATGGGCCGTGATTTCGACCCAAAGCAGCACCATTTCAAATTGACAACGGTCATCAAAGATCAAACCAACTCGATTTGCCGATTAATAAATCGCAAAGATTAGAACGGAATCGAACACCTGATTTACGTGGCTCAATGAACTTGGCTTCTGCTCAGGGAGAAAATCCCGCGAAATTTCATCCTCCATCAAATAATACAAAGCAGGTCACAAGTTGCACTTTAATTACTCAAATGCTCCCATGTTTTATACCCTCGAATTTGACTCGATAATCTGGCAAGCAAATTTATTCACAGAATTTTCAAAAAACTTCTTTTTCTAAGTTCACCGAGAAGTGACAGATTGTTAATCGTGCCCGCTCGTGTACACACGAAATTAAATCGAACATGAGCAGCTTCCGCCTAAGTCCGGCCCGGGCCCGGGCCCGGTCCCGGTCCCGGTCTCTTTGTCTCGTGATCGAGCCGTGTCATTTGACGGGTGTCGGGACTTGCCATCCCTAATTTCCAAGTACGCCAGACCAGCATCGGTAGAAACGTGAAATGCCGAAGAGGGAATGGTAGTTGGATAACAAAGAAGGTGATATCCTCCATTCGAACCCCCACGTCAGCATGGAAGCCCAAGCCTCTTGATCGATCGGGAAGATAACGGCCACAGGATTTAGAAGCCACGCTATAAATCTTCCCTTTTTCTTGAAAAAAAAAATGAGTAAATAAATAAATTAAAATAGGAGAGAAAAGAAATTAATGCTTGTGTCGAAGAGGAGAGCGCGGCGAGAACAGCAGAGGGAGGGAGATGTTAAGCAGAGGAGTGGTGGTCTGTTGCAGCGCCCAATCACAGAGGTTGTTCTCCGCCGTCCCCAGATTCTCCGCCGCTTGCGTCCCCCCTCCTCCTCTGTCGTCTTCTCCTTCGTCTAGATTCGCGAGCGCCGCATGGAGGAGCGGCTTCTGCTCTAGCTGCGATCCCAAGCCCCGGTCCAGGATGGAGGCTCTCCAGGCCCGCGCCTCGGCCCAGCCCCTCCAGGACGCCGACGACCTCATCGACTCCGTCGAGACCTTCATCTTCGACTGCGACGGTGAGTGTGTCCCGCACTTGTCGCTCTCGGTTTCCGTGCTTCCGGCGCCGATTGCTCTCTTCGGTTGCGGTCGCGCGGGAGTCATTGCTTAGCATTTGCCTCGGTTCTTTTTGGTGGCGATCATGACACTGCGGGCTAGCGCCCAACCTTTTCACGCGATTTCCGAGTTTCTTGTTGATACGATGCTTGGAGCTTTTTCTTGAGTTCCAAGCAAGGGCAAGGATGCTTGTTGCTACTACTAGCAACTGCTCTTACTGGTAGATTGTCTAGCAAATACAATCGCATTTACACGTGTTCTTCTTCTTCTTCTTTTTCTTCTTCTCTCAGGAGTTATATGGAAAGGGGATAGCCTGATCGATGGAGTCCCTGAAACACTCGATATGCTCCGCTCAAAGGTTAGTATAACATGTTTTGGCATGTTTAGACAGTAGGCCCTCTCTACCTTTTCATCTAGCGCCTTTCTCTTCTTGATTGGTTGTGTAGCAGAAGGGGTTTCCCGCATTTCAATCTCCATTTTTGCCAGCTGAAACATGGACTCATTGAGATATTGCGCTATCTTACTGAGTGATATAGTAGCTTCCTGTTCAGCTGTTGAAACAATTAGGACATCGTGTAGGAGGTTGTCTCTCCTTATCTACGAACTAATTGTTCATTATCGTTAACTTTTAGGGCAAGAGATTGGTTTTTGTTACCAACAACTCAACCAAGTCCAGGAAGCAATATGGCAAGAAGTTTGAGACCCTTGGACTCAATGTGAATGAGGTTAGCCTGTGATTTCTGCTTCCTTTCCAGTGGTGATTCTCTCGGTTGTTTCTAGCCAAAATTAACTTGTTTCAGGAAGAGATATTCGCGTCGTCTTTTGCAGCTGCTGCATACCTGAAATCTATCGATTTCCCAAAGGATAAAAAGGTATGCTTGGCAATTCGGTTCACTCTTTGGCACATGAAAGTATGCTAATTTGACCATGAATGCTAGAATAGGTACATACTCAGGATTTGAATCAAATGAGCAAGGAAACTAGTTTCATCTCTTTGGTAGTTGTATTTTTCTAAATCACACTGTAAGGGATTAACTTTGGTTTTGAATACAACTTCCAATTACAGGACCAGGCTTCCAAAAAGTGTACTACTTTGCTGCATAGTTTCTTTAGCCAATACTGTTGAAGTGCTAATGACTAATTATGCCGTAGGTTTATGTGATTGGTGAGGATGGCATCTTGAAGGAGCTTGAGCTAGCTGGATTTCAATACCTCGGCGGTCCTGTACGAGCAACTTCTAAAACCTTCTATCTCCTAATGCAGTACAAGCAGACATCATATTGAAATGTCAGATGCTATTGAATCGTTTTCATTTTCCCTTTCCTTTCTATTGTTTCCTTGGAATTCATTTACACTGGCAGGCAGGTTTGCTGATTGATTTGTGAATGGATCTAATGACCAAGATTTCAGAATCGTCTACTTATATTATTAGCCAATTGTGGGGTTTCCTACTTTTGTGAGTTGACTGGTCCTGCGTGTTGCTTATAATATCTGAAGGATGCTGGCATCTCCTGGATGTATTAAGTGCTTGCTTCATTGGTCTGTCTTTTACAGCCCAAATCAGCCATTTTCCTTCCTCTGTACCCCAACCAGCAACCACGCAAATGCATCTGTTGTGCAAATTACACTCGTTCCAGTGCAATTTGTGCAGCCACTCAGAAGATGTTGCAGTGCTAACTCAATCATGTACCACTTAACAGGAAGATGGTGGGAAAAAGATAGAGCTCAAGCCTGGGTTCTACATGGAGCATGACGAGGATGTAAGCTTATTCTCTTTCTCTCTAATATATTTTTCTTTTGTTCATTCCTTTATCCTATGAGCTTATTTGTGCCTTTTCCTGCAATGTGGAAATGAAGGTCGGTGCTGTCGTGGTTGGATTTGATCGATACTTCAATTACTACAAAATCCAGTAAGCTCAACATTATGGAGAGCGCTCTTGCATCAGCACATGATATGTATAGCCATAGAATGCAAATCATTTGGGAAATAAGATGCTCTCTTCTCAAACTACTTTTCTGTAGGGTGATATGTATATATAACTGCTTCATTTCTTTGCTACCATAGCAAAACACAGCTCATTTCTACGGAGCTGAAAGAAAGTTGCTGCATTGGTCAAATCTGTGATCTGAACCTACAATTTTTGGCTTCATGCATGAACCTATACATTCAATGGTCTTTCACTCGTGAGTTTTCATTGTCTTTTGAAGGTATGGAACACTTTGTATACGCGAAAATCCTGGATGTCTATTCATTGCTACTAATCGTGATGCCGTAACTCATCTTACTGATGCACAGGAATGGGCAGGTTTGCTATTACCCACACTTTTTTGTCCTCACACGAAGTATACACATCTTGCCTCCCAATGAGTGTTATCACTCTGCATCTCTTACGTGAGCATCCGTAGTTTCAAATTTTGTGAACTAAGCTGATGATCGATCATTAAGGTGAGAAAAAACATGCCACATCAATGTTTCTCAGCGAGGTTTTGGACCTCTAAAGCAATGTATAACCTAGGTAGAGTGTTTCTCTACCTCTTGGTTCAAAGTATGTACTAAATTGTCTTAAATATCCAGGCAGAAATTTTAAAGGACTTGTGGACAAAGTGAAGTGGTACAATTTTCTAATATGATTTTGAAGCTGATCCATCTAATTAATCAATTTTTTCAGGTCTCAAAATAGTGTTTAGAGAGAACCCGCTTAAGTTGCTTGCTTTGATTCCTTGAGATAGCTGGATTTGCTAACGTTCCTCATTTTCACCAGTTTCCATTGTGCATCCTCGTTACAGGTGGCGGTTCTATGGTTGGTGCCATCAGGGGATCGACTCAGCGTGAGCCATTGGTTGTAGGGAAGCCATCAACTTTTATGATGGACTACCTATCAAACAAGTAAGGCTCGGAATTGTATACTTTATCTTTGTCCTGGGAGTCCTAATGCAGGTTATATGAGCATACACATCACATTGCAGTGGTGTTGCACTCAATTTATCTGATACCTCGCCTAGAAAGTAGTAAGGATCACTGAGAGCAAGGTCGACCTAATAGATTTTAGGTCACAACTGAGGTGCTCTTCATCATACTGGAGAAATGCACTGGAAGTCTGTAAATATTAATAGCAAATAATAGTAAGTCTCTTTATGCTTAACATTCGGAGTAAAGAATTTGTCTAGAATTCTATTCGTATTGTTCCACTACAATTTTTCCGTACAGCTTGTTGGCTAACGAGAAAACAGTGCAGCAGCCACAAGAAGCTAAACAAGGACTTATTCCATTGTCACTGTGACGAGCGATGTAGGTTTTATTTTTCGTAAAGTTGAATTCTCAGTCTCACGTAGTTCATTACCTTCTACTGTATCATGGTGGTAGGATGTTACTGGTTAATACGGATAGATATCGGACCATGAAGTCACAAGTCATCAATTAGATATCTCTTCCCAAATTAGCATTTCTTACTCACTCATATATTTGGTTGCCAAACTTCTGTTCTCGTCTTGCAGATTTGGCATTCAAAAGTCTCAAATTTGCATGGTTGGGGACAGACTGGATACTGATATTCTGTTTGGCCAAAATGGAGGCTGTAGAACTCTTCTAGTTCTCTCAGGTGCTTAGTTAGGTCTTCCATTCTTTTCCAACTTCTGTTGTTTATCTCTGGTTCTGATCTTTCAATGTTATTTTTTGATAGGTGTGACCACTTTGTCAATGCTTCAAAGTCCAGACAACAAAATACAGCCAGATTTCTACACCAATAAAATATCTGATTTTCTCTCTCTCAAAGCAGCAACCGTCTGACAATTTTTCACACAGTTATCTGGCTATGTCACTATATTGTGATTATCTAATTGTGCTAAATAACTAAACTGATTGCTCAGTGTTTAGGCACCTTTTATGCCACCACAATCATTAGAAACCCTTCTGCCTGAGTAGCGAAAACGAAATAGAGTGATGGAACTTGGTTATAAAGCATTAACACCTCTCTATCTCCATCGGGTTTTTTTTTTATTTTGTAACGTTATTTGTCGTTTGCCTACTTGACTTCGAATTAGTGCCACATTTACACTTCATAAAATTCGACACGTTAGGGATTCCACATAAGCATCCATGAAGATCCTACAGAAGATCAGAGTGGTCAAGAGCTAATATCAGATTGTTGCCCAAGCCTTAAACTGTGGATTCCACTAGTCCCCTGCCCCCTGCCCATCTCCTTTGACGAAAAGCGTAAGTGCACAAATCAGTTAAAAAACGAGTTGAAATCATCACCCTGCTTCTAGTCCAACTAAAATCCTAACCTATTAGACTTACAGCATCTCATGCTCGATAGGCTTACAAATAGATTAATTCAATTCAAGGAAAAGTGAAGGGGAAAATAGACATAGAGCTTTCAGATGGAAGCATGACAAAAAATGATATTTGATAGACCTACAAATAGATTAATTCAATTCAAGGAAAAGGGAACTAGAACCTATTGATTCTTTCCAACACCGAGGATCCACTGTGCAAGGTGTGTCAGATACGGCTCCGCTTGTGAAAGACTGCTCAAAATTTTGCCCAGGCTCTGGATCTCAGCATTGAACTCCTTCTCGAATTTGCTGCAACATTGAATTGAATGAGAATGGCAAAGAGGACCTTGTATTGTATATCAACAACGTTGCATCTTTTGTCTTTGTTCCATACTTACAGGACAGAATTGGTCACTGTTGCATTTTTTGTCATTGATCTTGAAGCCTGAGATCTGGACACTGATTTCCGTGACTTAGAATCTTCTGACCTTAGGGAGTTATCTGGTTTTTCATGAAACTGCGGGATATCTACAGAGGATGATATCAACCACTGAGTGGCTGCAGCATATTGTACACACAACAGCTTCAACTTCTCCACTTTCTGCATTCATAAAGTTCAGATGTACAAGTGAACCACGGAAAACAAAGAAAGCACATAGTTCGGGATTTGCAGTTTCAGCTAAATTTTATGAATGATTGCCACAGTTATCAAGGTGATCAAGTGCTTCGGTTTATATCATATCGTAGAACTAGATGCGTTGGATACGGAGCTTGCACAACGAATGTAAAATTGCATTACAAGTATCGGGACAGATGCTGGTAGTGATGCAACAAGAGGACTCTGGGCGTTCTTCTAGGAACAAATTCCCTGCCGTTAATACCTATTGCAGTATTCATGTGAAACTAAAATATATCCAATGTATCACCACTATCCTAAGACAAGCAGTATTCACGTGAAACTAAAATATATCCAATGTATCACCGCCATCCTAAGACAAATATGCAATGCCTCAAAAGCTTTCTTTTTTCATTTCAATATGGCGGTCAGGACAAACCTTGAGCAGTCCAGGCAAAAGAAGTAGACATTCTCTCAAACACTTCTCGAGGAAATAATCATGATGTTGAATGACCTGTCCACAGAGACATGTAAGAAGCAAAACTAATAACGATAAAAGTAAACTTTTGAAAGCCACATGTCAAGGCATCTGAATAAGGAACAACCCAAACACCCCCTCTCCCTCCCTCCCTTTTCGACATCCTCTTTTTCCTTTCCTTTTCCTTCCAGGAGATTGAGAGAAAGGAAAGGCCAACCAACCTCGTCTATGCACTTTGCAGTCTGAAGTCTATTGTGCATCACATGCCAATTAGGTTCAAGAACCTGAGAAATAAAATAAACCTGAATAAGATGATTGAACTCGTGGGTGCCTAGTTCAGTTTTAAGTAACGAATGCAGTCAAATGTTTAAAAAGATTCCCACCACTTGCATTGATGCAATGCCAATAATAATGCTCCTAGTCAAGCGAACATGTTGGAGTCACAAGTCATGTTGTGCAATCTTATTCGCCTTATTTCATTTTGTGGTCCAGGTATTGGATATTTTTCTAGATACTAAAGAATTGGAAGTTCTTAAACAATGGGACAAGAGGATAATGTTACATTTCCCTAAAAGGATCCCTTTCATTTCAAGTCACGGTTCCATCTCTCTTCGTAGCATGCATATGCTCATGTTGCCTGAGTTAATTCATGTACTTAACAGGAAAGATCAATAACCGAAGAGCTAAAACAAAGAAAAAAGCTGCTTTTTCCTGTCATCTTTCAATTGTTCACTTAATGAAGAATTGGCAGAAGAATTGTGACCCAGTAAAAGCATGCAGGATGAAAAAATAAAATAGAAAACCTGCCTCAAAAGTAAGGTAGTGCAGAAGGCTGTTAATAAATTTAAGCATACTGCGGCACAGCAGAGATGATCTTGATATAGCAGTTCCACCTGGGTTAAGAGCACGGACTCCCTGCATAAAGAATATGAGGAGGACTTACACATGGAAGAGCAAGGTAATCCTTCAGATGATACTTGAAAGCAGACGCATACTTGATGCACTTGCCATGCTCCACAAAGCTGGCGTTCTACATGTTTACAGTGGAAAAGAAAGCGGAAAATCAACTGATATTTCATCAAGGCTTTTCTTGATATAACAATGGATAATGGCCACCGAACCTGAAAATGCAAGCAACAGCACGTCAATGACAATGCTAACCTTTATGAAAATATACCAAAGTAATACAAGTATAGCTGAAAGATGTAGTCATCTGACACCTGATAATTTCCAGGCACTAACATTCCTATTCAATACGGTCATAACAAGGGACGAGATAAAAAAAATGGTGGACATAAGCTACTCGTCACCCAAGGTCAAGGAATACCAAAGAACATGGTAATCCAAAATGCAATGGGAGTTTTGAAAATTAGCTTCAATTACTATAGCAAACCTCCAGCTCTGTGTTTTAAAAAATCACTTGGACAGCTCTCCCGTTTTGCTCGAATCACTTGGACTCCCATGTATTTCTAGGAGACCCCTCTGTATGTTCAAAACTACGTTGAGGCCATTCATTAATAAGGTATTTGAGATAAAGAGTAATTACAATGCTAAGGAATCAAGTTTTACTTTTTTTCAAAGATTTTTAAACTTTTTAAGTATTCTAAACTAATGCAATTTTTTCAAAAGCCAATTTAAAAAAATAAATTAGCTTAAAGTTATTCGGAAAATGTCAAGATCTAGTGTGTGTGTGGGTGTGTGTGTGTGTATAATTACTATTTTTCTTTGAACATCTAATTAAAGAAGAGTTTCAAAGTAGTTTTTGACCATATATATAGGGGGTTTCCTTTTTTGCATGAAAATAAAGGGATTGTCTAAGTAATTCAAACAAAATAGGAGGGCTGTCAAGTAATTTTCAGAATATATCACCCCGCCAAGTTAACCACAATTGCAAGGTTGTCCAAGTAATTTTCCCTATAAAAGTTGAGGCTCCAAGAGTTTTAGCTGTTCAATGTCACTTGGCCATAATCATGATTCATTGAGCCATATTCCGGCACGTGGGAACGTATGTTTTCACACACAAAGCAGGATAGGTGCAGGGGAGCATACCTTGTAACTAAGAGAAAACGTCTCTAGACCAGTTATGCTCAAAGGCTCCTCAAATTCACTATCATCAGGAATAGTGCAGTTAAGCTCGATGTCTTCCAGTCTCTTAAGCAAAGAAGATCTTTCCTGAATATCCATTTAATTTTTCAGTAAGAGCAGATTGCGACTATTCTCACGAATTTATAGTGTCAGCTCAGTAACCTAGCAAGCAGCTTCTTACCACACAACATGTTAAATCCTCATGGCAAGGGTCTGCTGCAGCTGCTGTGGTACGCAAGGCGAGGTCTAGCAGAGACTTAAAATGACAAAGGCTACTTAGCAAACTCCAAAAAAATAATAATAATACACACAACCATAAGTTCATCTCAATATCAAAGTTTCTATCCAAAAATTGTTCTATAGTAGACATTTGATATTCAAATTCACATGCTCCACTAGCAATTTTCTGTCCAGAAATTGTTCTACAGCACACGTGATACATAAATTCACATGCTTCACTAAAATAGGGCAGTGAGATAGAACCTGCAGCTTCTCCACAGATATCTCATCAAGCTTCTTTGAGAGTTCATCTCGAGCTATATCCATGAAGTGAACCAGGAAATCGCCCTAAAAGAGCATAAGATACATGGATGATGAAATGCAACAAACAAAAAACCTAAGAAAAGAAACTTCAGCTTCAACCACGAAATAAGAAAAAGGAAAGCTATTATATGTGTCGTGTCTCAACCTGCAAAAGGGTATTGGAGATTCGATGAGGGGAGGACAAGAGAATTTAGTCTTCACTTATATCCATTACATGTGTCAATGGAGATGCTTCAAGGAAGAATAAAATGCCCAAGCCATCTCCTTATCTATGAAAATTCAAGGCTAATGTGCAGGAAGACATACATGTTAAAAGAATGTATCAAAAATGGAGACATTACTTCCAATGTCTCCAAAAGACAAAAACGGAGTGTTGGCTGTTGTTAAAGCTCGAGGAACATGTCAGATGGCAGAGCACCGCTGCCGGCAACTCTAGAGGATAGTGGTTTTCTTTGTGAGGATGTTTGCAACTTACTAGACTATTCCGTTAGGCAATATTCTCATGTTTTTTCTAACAAATGGAATAATGTTGACAGATTTTCTTCGGTTAGAATTAGGTGGAGGCAGCCTTGGATTATTTGGGGGGCATTTTAATATGGTTTGTGTCTTTCTGAAAGGCCAGGAGGACTTGTTTAAAAAATCAGCAAAAGACAGTTTCGAGATTTTGTTGCTTCATGTTATTTAATTGATCTCTCACTTCTGGGTGGACGCATTACCTGGTCTGACAGAAGATGTGGAACTCTTGGTTCCTAAGGTTGTTCGAGTTTACTTCCAACCTAATTCCAATCATTTTCATATTTTACTGGATTTTGGTTGCGTGAAATGCAGTCCTATTCCTATTTTTGAGAATATGTGTGAGGGTTAGATGGTTTTTGAGAGATGGTAAAAGAGGGCTGGTGAAGATATGATATCCAACAGAGTTCTAGTTTCATTCTCTCAAGAAATTTTTATTTTTTTAGAATTATTGATTGAATACCTTCCAGAAATGATATAGTCTCACCTGAGTTCGCTGCACGCTCCAATTTTTTGATAGTTGAAATTCTTTTTTGGGCAAGACAAAGGATATCTCTATCGGGGAAAAAAGGGAAAATTGGAACTACAAAATTCTAGCGAAGATGTTGACTAAAAGGCTAATGCATTTAATGAAGGGGTTAATTAGGCCCTCCCAGTTTGCTACAGTAGAAGGGAGACATTCAAGATGACACCATGATTGTTAATGGCAGCAACGGTGCTTTAAAAAGGTTCCATGTTTACAGAATCAGGGAACATACCTGATCAAGAAGAAGATAGTGCTTCATAGACCGCAACTTTCCCATTAGATCATACTGAAAGGAGAAATTTCTTATTAAGAAGATTCCATGTAAACATATTATTGGAGTTCGATGCAATTCAACCAACCAAAAAAAAAAAAAGTGAATGGCCATTGTTGAGATGTTAAAGAAAGATGACTGATAAAAATTTAACGTGTGAATAAAAATATCTCACCTTTTCTCTTACAAGATTTAACAGCTCACCGCTGGCAAAATCATAAGAAGCTCTTAAACATTCAAGATAATGATGGTTCGAGCCAGAGCTCATTAACTTTGCATTGTCTGATCCCGGGACCTATAAACATCACTTATAAATGCAGGCACAAGAAGCTCACAGCATAATCATTTATTTTTAACAAAATCGCTTAAAAACCTGAACATGGTGCCCACATTCTCTCATCACATTTAGATATTTTCCAGTAGTCAAAATTGTCTCAGCAATATTTGCAAGAAAGCTAGGAATCCCATCCTTGAGAATGTAACGCTTGCTCCAGAATTTAGCATCATCATCCTGTGTAAGGCTTTCCTGTACAAAGTTAAAAAATGAAGCACTTAAATGAAAAAATTGGAGCTACAGATAAATTTGAAAGATAACTTTTGTTGGTACAAAAGGAAAATCAAGGACATAGGACTCCAATTCTACACTTCGCTGGTACATGACTATCCTTCGAAGACTGTATCATAATTCTTCGAGACATTCAGGCATATAATGTGGGGTCCCAATCAACCTTTAAATTGGGTAAGCATGTCAATGAATAGGAAACCTAAGGCAACTTGCATTGGAATAAAAGGTTTTATTTAAGCTTGAAACATTAATTAATGTAGGTCCTATTGCTGCAGCCAATTAACAAAGAGAGTAAACCATGAAAGTATTTTCTTAAGCTAAAATAGAATGACAGGCTAGTTCAGCCCTATAATCAAAGAGGAAAATGTGACAAGATCAGCTAGTGAAAGTAGATCACACACTATAACAGTACCTTCTTCAAAGATTTGTTCTCGACAATGAAAAATTCACCATAAGGGTCATCAATAACTCCTTCATAGACCCACCTAAGATATCATTACAATCCACATAAGAAAGAAGTTATTAAATCACAAAGGAAAGAGTAGGCCAAAAAACAAAAAAGGAAGACCACCAAGTAAAAAGGCCGAGCAGTTTTTACTGATAGATGCAATGAAGCAATGTGTTCATCTCATTTATCTTTGTCAAGTAAAACCAGAAGAAGCGCCACCAAATAAGGAGGCAGACCAGTAAATTTAATCAAGAAGAGGACAGTTGCATGTAATAATTTTCAAATATTCAAGTTACGATATTTGAATAATCAGAAGATTTGACCAAAAAAATATACTTTGAATGCTGAATCCCTGCCGTACGATGGAATGAGTCAACAACCCCAATCATACCCAGATAATTTTAAAAAAACTCAATCATGCCCAAAATAAAGTCCAATTCTGAATTTTTAATCAGTTTTATAAAGGGGTGAGATACATAATGAGGATTTTGATAACAGATTATATTGTTTCCAACTTGTAGTCACCTTTCTAATATACTCAGATATGCGTTGCTTGCCTGCTGGATCATCTTTTCCAGTAAGGACCTCACAACACTATCACCAGCCATGACCTTGGCCTGGGTAA
This sequence comes from Rhodomyrtus tomentosa, assembly GCA_028455895.1. Classification (NCBI taxonomy): domain Eukaryota; kingdom Viridiplantae; phylum Streptophyta; class Magnoliopsida; order Myrtales; family Myrtaceae; genus Rhodomyrtus; species Rhodomyrtus tomentosa. Next base: position 23,014,888 of record JAPCWY010000003.1, on the reverse strand, counting down.
AGGGGAAGTTACATTAGCAACCTAACAAAAATATCATGTGAGTGATGAAAAAAATACATTGCCAGAGGCAGACATCTTTTAAAGAGGAGATATTTGTCTACATGCGTAGCTTAATTTAAGGCTGACCTGACTCTGTAAGAGGTTAAGTACTGCAGAACCCACAAAATTGTTGGATGAAACCTTCTGAATCACCAGGGACAAAGCTTGCATGGATCCCATCATAGGCTGGAGCAAAACATGGAACAACTTTCAAGCAAAATCCCCAGCAGGTGTTAATAGTTTTCAGAGATATACATACCTGACAATAAAACCACAGCCCTTGAATGGAAAGTCTTCCAAGTCGAAATTGGTGTTCGAGCTGTGCCACCTTCGCTTCATAACCCTGATAATAGTAATGAAAAGGCAATATTAGTTGGTAAGAGATATTCTCGAATGGCAACACTTCGCAAGTATAACTCTCTGGTCATTCAGGAACTCTTCATTAATTCACCAACTTTTAGTTGCATCATGACCACATAATTTTGACTCTTCTAGCATATAAAAAATTGCACAGCATCACGTGTGCTAGCAAGCAAGCTTAATAAATTGCTCTGAACTTTCAGCAATCTGACGTCTTCTTTTCTGCAATAATCCATAAGATTTGACCCGGTTGTCACCGTTCATTCTTAGCCTCAGTCTTCAGGAATTGAAAGTCAATGGATCTGTTAATTTTTCCTAAGTGAATGTGTATTACAAAGGCATCACTCATACATGGATGTTATAGAAAGATAAGTTCACCGCCTTCCAAGTATCGATGTGATATTTTCATACTTTTGGTAAAGAAAAACATCTCAATTAGAAATAGTACAAAGCCCCAAATCTCTCCCTCCCCCTCCCTCACTCCCTGGCTCCCTGCGCACATGTGCCCACACGCCACACACACACTGACTCGTGCATCCAGCCAATGAAAAAAATTTACTCACGCACGCAGCCTACAAACTACTAATACATGTAATAATAAAGATATGAGCAGATCTTTCTACGTTTCCATCATAAATGACAGGATGAGTATATATAAAAGCTAAATGCATTCGAACTTGCAAAACTTACCAGAAGCAGCTCTCTGAGGGCTGCAGCAAAGGCATGATTGACGAGACCATTCTTAAACTGGGACCTTGATTCCACAAAATGGCTAATGAGAAGAAAACTTTGACACAAGGGAAAAATCCTTTTAGCCATTTCCTGATAGTGAAAAATGCCTGGTTAGCTCATCCAACAACTATGACAAGTATAAGGCAGGCATCAAGTATCTTAAATGCAATTTGCTTGGATACATTCCTGATAGTTGAATAACTTCGCGAAATGTTAAGCAGTCCAGCTTTGTGATAGGTCGGACAGAATTTAAGCACGTGCGAGATGCGTTCTTAAATTTAAATTGTCAATAAATTTTTAAGAGTGAGCCTCAGAAAGCATAAATGCCAAACCCCAACACAGATTGATCTTTTGACATTTGCTTAAATCCTGAACCAGGTTAAGTGTGCCAATGAATCAATGATGACCCCAGTACTTCTTGACTTCAAATTGTTGACAGTCAACCTCTCCTCAAGGTGCACATGCATACACTCTTCGTAGCCAACGACTTGGCATCCAGAAATTGGACTCAGCAGAGCACTAACTATGATATTTGATCTATTACTTTTCCAAGTACTATCCCCTTGCTTGGAGTGAAAAATCTATTTTCCATCACCCATAATCAGCACTAGCAAACATACATTTGAACACATGAGGAAAGAACAACATACAGAAGGCTGCATCACGGAAGTTCAGAGGTCAGACATAGAAAGAGGGGAAAAAATTCGTAGCATGTTACCTGAAGTGCCAAGTCCATTGATGCATCTACATGAAAGGAAATAGCATCTTCCTTTCCACGTACTCTCATAACAGATATATATCGTCCTTCCACACCAACCAAAGCAGAGAGAAGATCATCAATAACGATAAGTTCCTATCATGAATTGAACAAGAAGTTTCGACAGTCAGGGACTCAAGACACATGCTTTTCCGGTCAGTAAAGAGAAAACAACATTTACTACCCATCAAATTAATACTCCTTCCAAATTTAAGTTGAAACTCATGGAGTCAAAAGTAGGATGCTAAACCTACCAACGAAGGAGCACGCAATGCATGTAGCTAAGCAGTTCATATCTCAATTCCCATAAGGAGTTTAGGATGTATGTACAAGTCAGGTCATTATCTAAAGAAACACTGAAGAAGTCCGAAGTCAATGAAAAAGCATGGACCCAAAAATGAAGGCGCACGACCATTATAGGAAGGAGTTCGTGTTGATGGGCAGAATACTATACCTGAACTGCAGCTTCGTAACAGCCAATTGCCCTGTCCGATCCGCCACTGGTTTGCGTTCCATCAAAATTTGCAAAAACGAATCAATGGACACAACAGGCCCATCAAGCGGGAAAAATCTCGAAAACTTGCGTCGGCACCGGGAATGAACGTACCTGAGAGAATCAAGGGCGAGGCGGGACGTCCCTTTTACTTCCTGAACAGACATCACGAAATCGAACGAAGTTGAGTAGACTAAAAACCTCCTCAAAGTTCATCGGCGCAGAGCTAGAGAGTGAAATATCTCCATAAAGTCGATGCACAGAGAGAGAGAGAGAGAGAGAGAGGGAGGGAAGGACCTGGTGGAAGCGGCCGGTGAGGAAAGGCCTCTCGACGTTCCAGCGAGGAGTGGAGGGCGCCGTCGCCGCCGCGGAATCCGCCATTTCCAGCTCAATTCATGCGAGGGATGATGTCGATCCAGAAGTAGAATCGAGAAATCGCGAAGATCGCCGTCGAAACCAAGCACTGAAAACAGCAGAGAGCGATCGGAATCGGAAGCGAAGCGAAGGTTTGGGAGGGAAACCGAAGATGGAAGAGAAGAGAAGAGAAGCTCTGATCTTCCGCTGAAAAAATTGAAATGGAAACACAACACAATCGCCCGCGCGCAGCCGAGCCTCCCCTCCTTGTCTCGGTTCTCTCTCAGACGAGTACCCAAAACGAAAAAGCTCTTGTCTTTTTTCGAAAATGCGGAATTACTATTATGCCCCTCACTGCTTCTCTTACGGGACAACTATTTTTTTTGGTCGAAGGCTCGAAGCTCGCGAGAGAATACCGTAAATGATTTTTCAAAGTATGTTTGCGGAATTAGTTTTTTGGATTTTTCCATAAATTTTCAGGGAGAAATGATGTCCTTCTAGAAAATGTTCTCCGCCAAGAAAGTCATTTTTCGGGAAAGTGACAATATTTTTCAGTATTCGACTGAAACATGAAAATGAACTGAAAAACATCCTTTACAGTTCGGTATGGATAATTGAATTTAATTTTTCTCCATCCATTTCTTTTAGTTATTTTTATTTTTATTTGCATTTTATTTTTTTACGAAATTTAAAACTTTTGGCTTTTAATTTTTTTTTCCCTTTCTTCTTTGGGCGGTCGTTGGCCACTGCGACAGTTGGACCTCACCACAAGCCAGCAACTAGCTGAAGGAAGAGGGCAAAAAAAATAAGACAAATAAAAATTTCTTTTTTAAAAAAAGTAAAAACAAGAAAAAATTGAAAAGATATGAAGGAGTCGAGGGAAAAAGAATAAAAATATTTTCTCCATTTTTGAGGATACTTTTTCCTTGAGAGGGAAATGTTTTCCTTGAATCTTTTATTTTTCGTGAAACCAACACAAAAAAAATCTGGAAAAATTTTCCCAAAAGTTGTTTTTTGCGAAATGAATGAAGCATAATTTATTTAATACGATCCTTTAGATGTTGGCTCAATAGACATTATTGCTCCTAAATTTTTAATTTTCTCAATGGGATCCCAAATTTATTGGTCAATATTCAGTATAGTCTCTTAACTATATGAAAAATGTCTAAAAATTTATGGATCATAGTGAATATTATCAAAATTTAGGAACCATATTATAAAATTAAAGTTCATGAATGCACATCAGACTAAAATTCAGAAATCGCATTAAATTAAATATATGAAAAATTATAAATAAGGATTTGAAGTGCTCTCATTTTCTTAAATAATTAAATAAGTGCCTAAAATACCCTCATTTTTTAAAGAAGGGTCTAACCAAAGCCATTTTCATCATTTAGTTTTTATTTTTATCCTTTTTTCTATTTCTTTTCGTCAATGGCCAGCCACGAAGAGGGTTGGGCGGCCTCGCCAACCACATGTAATGGCAGCAAGGGTCAACCTCACCAATTACCATTACCTTTCTTAAAGTGAAAATAAAATAGGAAAATATATATATTTAAAAATACTAATGACTAAAATACCCTTAATATTAGGCCATGCTTTTAAATAATGAGAACGCTTCAGGCTCTTATTTGGGAAAATAAGGTTCATCAAAGCCCTTATTTAAAAATTTTCCTTGAATTTATTAAAAATTTTGAGGACAATATTATAATCACGTGTATCATTTTCCCATCTTCTACTCTTCATCTAAATGATGTGAAAATTTAGAAGTATTTTGAGCTTGACAATTACAATAAAAAAATCTTAATATCTTTTTTCAGATTTCTCAACATTACATGAAAATCAACTTTTTAACTTCCAAAAAGATTATGGATTATTCCAAAATGCTCATGGGTCGCGCTTTTTTCACTCCTCATTTGGCTAAAACACTCTTCAACACAACATTTTTACAATTTTGCCCTTCATGGGTCCCACGCATTTCATATTTATGTTCCCCGTAATTTCTTACTTCTTTTTGTTGTGGGTCTCAATCTTTTTTCTTCCCCCTCCTTTCTCTCTCGGAGAAATTATTCAGTGGTTAGAAACTACCAAGTCATTGTCTTACGTGGCGAGCGCGAGCTTACTTGGCTCCATTTAAAGGAAGACATATGTCGCATGACGTGGATCATTAAAAAAAAAAACTATTTATTTCTCTCTCTTATGGCTAGCTAACTCCTAAAAAAGTACTAAGCACAATAAATGTGCACATTTCAAATCCCGCTTAAAATTCCCTCTCCTCTTTTCAACTTTAAAGTGTATTTTTAACTTCTCACTCCCATGCTGGACAAAGCAAAGCTGAGATCTGCCTCTAGCGCATAGAGCCCCGTCGGTCGTAGCTGCTTCGTCTCGAGCCTCGTCTTCCACCGGAGCCCCATGGCAGGTACGATTCATTAGCTCCTCTCTCTCTCTCTCTCTCTCTCTCTCTCATCCAGCACAAAATCTTCGCTCGTATTGGTCTCTTGGGGAACCCTAGCAATGTCCATTATGGCCACACCATCTTTCCTAACCTCGGCAACTTCTGGACTTCCGTCCGATTGCCCCTCTAAAGAGCTCGTCATCACGCCTCACCCCGTTCATGATCTCGTCTACTTTTTTTTGGGGGGGTCGAAGATCTCGTCCGCTTTAATTCTCTCGATCATCTTGTAAGGTTCATCTCAATGTGGGTGTGATCTATTCATTTGATTCTTCTGGAATGGCGTCTATTGACGCCAAGAAGTTGTGTTGACTCTCATTTTATTGTGATCGCGTCTTGAATCTACCTGCATTTTACTTTTTCACAATGCCAGTGTTTTGATTCTCTTGCTTGTGCTTTGTTTTTGGAAATGTGGTTGGAAGTTGTGTTCTCATGAGTTAATGATTATTGTGAAAGCAACATTGTGTGTCCAGTCTCTGCAACTGTATTTTGAGAAATCCTGTGAGTTATTTGTATGTTCTCGCTGTCTAAAGTGGTTGATTCGAAATGGGTGCAAATGCAATTTTCTTTTTTTTGTCAAGAGGTGTGAGCGCAGTTGAATCGGCTGCAAATGGTACTATGGCTATGGGGGAGTTCGTTTGCTCATGGCCCTCATTAGTTTTCCAGAGTTGTTACACGAATAACATCGCTTCATGGTGCCCCATCCGCGGCTACGGTTCCTCCAATAAGCCCTACCTGTCGTAGGTAAGCAGATCCCAGCCTGTCGCATTTCTTTATGGTCGCCAGTTGAGCGATAGTATCCAGTTGAACTGGTCTTTAACTTTGTACTTGGTATTGAGAAGGCAATACAGGGTGTGTGCATGATACTAAAAAGGCAATATTAAGGGAAGAAGGCTTTGTCTATGTCAAATTTGTGAACTAAAATTTGTTTACCTTGCTAAGCTTGGTGATAAACAGTCAGGATTTGGCTCTGACTTGTGATAAACAACGGCTAAATGCAACACAAATGTGAGAAAGGACGAATTGCACTCGCTAGATGCTGACAAAAGAAAGTAAACAATAAGCAAACTCATTGCTAACTCACAACATCTATGGCGTAAAAAGAAGGCAAAATCGGGGATATAAAGCAAGCAGCAGAACCGAACTTACATTTTAGAATTTGTACATGACAGATTTCTTTATTGACTAACACGCTCGGTTAAGACAGTCCTTTCTAAATTGCAAACAAAAAAATCCTCTCTTGCAAAGAATTCATCTTTCACTCCACTACATACCCCACAAAATGTTCGTCCATCGTTAAAGGCAAACCACAATAATTTTATACTCAAGAGAATCAGACACTACACGAAACAGATCATTGACATGAAAATAGTAAGATGGGAACAAACAACTATCACAAGCGCACGTCATTTGCTCTCATCAATTCTAAGAGATAGAATACAACATATGCATAGAGTTTCCCTTGCGAACAGATCGATTAAAGTTGACGAGATGGTGGACAAGGTGAGTCGTGATGACGAGCTCATCGGAGGGAAGCGACGTAATCGGATGGAAGCTAAGAAGTTGTCGAGGCTGAGAAAGAGGGTGCGACCATAGTAGACATTGCTAGGGTTCCCCAAGAGACCAATGGGAGCAAAGACCTTGTGCTCGATCGTGCGCGAGGGGGAAGAGGAGCTGATGAACCGTGGCCACCGATGGGACTCCGGTGGAGGAGGCGGCTCGAGACCAAGCAGTTGCGACCGGCAGGGCTCTAGCGCCAGAGGCAGATCTCAGCTGCAGGGGCTTTGGCGGAGTGGAAGGCCGAGGCAGAGGCAACGGAGAAAGAAAGAGAGGAATGTGTCTGTGTCGTTCTGAAGAGTGAGAAGGTAAAAAGGCACTTCAAAGTTGAAAAGATAAGAGGGAAATTTAAGCGGAATTTGAAATGTCACATTTATTGTGCTCAGTACTTTTTCAGGCGCCAGCTAGCTAGAAGAGAGAGAAATAAATAGCTTTTTTTTCTTTTTCAGATGATCCATGTCATGGGACACGTGTCTCCCTTTAAATGAGCCAACTAAGCTCGTGCATGCCACGTAAGACAATGACCTGGTGGTTTCTCTCCCTCTATTGCAGGCAATTATCTTCTTTTAATGCTTTTTTTTTTTTTTGTAAAACCTGGTATCCATTGGTGGAGTTGAGAAGCATGTAGAGAAAGAGAGAGAGGCGATGTAACACCACCTTAAAAGAAGAAGAAGAAAAAACACCCGCTATTGAAACTCCAATTCAATTACACAAGCTTCTTCACCATATTCAAAGGAAGAAAAAAAATTGGAAAACAACCTAGGCTTAAACGCCACCTCAAAAAATAGAATGACACATAGATTAAAAAAAATTCCTCATTGGTCCTTCAAGATAGAGAAAATGAAGGTTGTATCATAATATAATGAAGATGCAGTGCTATCTAAGAAATATTATGACTGCAGGGTCTCTTTTCGCTACATAATTTATCAAATGCAGATATTCTAGCCCACTTCACACTGTTGACTCAAATTGCTTTTATTTCGAAACAAGTTCACTGATGTGCTTACCAAACACTACCCATTCGCGAGTACACAAACGGAAACTTAGACAGCTCCGTCACCATCCTCTTCTTCCTCGTCAATCAATGGTAAGCATAGGAAAGCCTTTGTCGATGAGTCTCAAAAGTAGATCTCAAGCATGAAACCTCACCAACTCAGGCTCTTTGTGACCTCACAACCTCACGATACCACCCTCTGCATCCTCCTCAACTCCGCCGAGGATATCACGATTCACAAAAGCATGTAAGGAAGATGATTGCCTGCAAGATAGAAGAAGGAAGGAGAGATTAGAAAGTGGACCCGCAAGAAAAAAATGAAACTTAATGCATAGTAGCTCTCAGTTAGATGCTTAATGTGGGACCCATGAAAGGCAAAATGGTCAAAATACCGTGTTGAGGAGTGTTTTAGCCAAATAATGAGTGAAAAAAGTGCGACCCAATGCTCATTCTTTTAGGAATTATTTTGAGTTTGGCACAGTGTAGTGACATGAATTCGGGTAACGATGGAAAAGGGCAATTATAATTTTAATATCGAGTTAATATCATTTAAAGTTCCAAATTAGTACTTCGTGACATAATTAGGGTTTGTTTGTTTGAGTGAAAGAATTTTTTGCAAATTAATTTTTCAGATTTTTGCTTGTTTGGTTTGCTAAAAATGATAAGTGAACGGAGAGTAATTTACTATTAAAGTAAATATATATGTTTAAAGTTAAGAAAATGAATTCGTTGACCTAAAAAGAAGAAAACGCTTTTGAATTTTTTTTTCTCGAAACAAACACGCTTTAGTGCTTGTTTGTTTGAAGAAAAACTATTTCAAAAAATTATTTATTCACTTCCAAGTGTTTTTTTTTGTCGCACTTCCTAGATGATGAAAAATTAATTGATTTGGAAAAAAAATGTTTCATAAATAAAAAACCACAAGCTTAGATCGAGGAAAAATGACTTTCCATTCTAACAAAAAAGGAACTTATTTTTTCTAAATCACCAATCAAATGAAAACTAATAAATTTTTATGATTTCGAGGGAAATTTTTAAAAAAGGGCTCGAAATCTTTTCATTTTCTCAAATAAAAGCTTCATATGAAACTTATTTTAAATAAGAGCCTGGAGTATCCTCTTTTTTCAAACAAAAGTTTGAAGTGAACGTTATTTCAAATAAGGGTCTGAAATGGTCATAAAATTTCAAAAAAGGCCTAATTTTAAGGGCATTTCAATCTTTTTTATATTTTATTTTTCATTAATTTTTTATATTTTCTATTTCTTTAAAATTTAACCCAAAAAAAAAAACATACATGAGGCGAAGGTAGGTGGGGTTGTCGGCCCCACGGCAAGGGCTGAATGGCTCTCGCCAAAACAGGGAGAGCGTTGGCCCTCTCCCAAATCTGGATGGGGGGTCGCCGCTCCCACCCTGACTAGGGGAGTGGCGGCGACGCCCGCCTTGGCCAAGATGAAGGTATCAACCCTCGTTCGATCCTGGGTGGTGGTCGCCTGCACTCGCCTCTGGTCTGTGAGGTTGCTGGCCTTTGCCGCCCCCATCTACCCCTTGCTCGATCCTGGGCGATGGTCGCCTGCACTCATCTATCATGATTTTTCTATTTTTTAAAAATAAAAAAATAAACAAAAAATCAAAATAATAAAAGATGAAAATGTCCTTTGTGTCAATCCCCTTTTTAAGTTCTACGGTCACTTTAAACCCTCGTTTAAAATAAGGTTCACTTAGAACTCTTATTTAAAAAAAAAAATGAGAAGACTTCGGGCTCTTATTTGGAATTTTTGCATAATAAATTATATCATAAAATTTCAGTCAAAACAGTGCATTTGTTTCGGGAAAAAAAACCATAATATTTTTTGAAAAAAATGTTTTTTTAGAGAATATTTTCTGAAAAATTACTTTCAAATGGTTACCCCTTGTCAGGTTGTGAAATTTAGTCTCCTAACTTTAAGTATGCGTATTTTCTTTGACTAAATGATTTTCTGTTGACTGATCATTTTCAGCTAAACAAACACGTCAAAAGTCCAAAAAACCTATTTCATGAAAATTCTTTCACCCAATCAAACACAACCACTCCTTATTAATTTTCTTCTCATAAAAATCCCAAATTGATATCCTAAGTCAAATCCACCCTCCCCTGGCAATTTGGGATCTGGCGTGAAATATAGATTTGGAATTTTTTGAAAAATGAAAGAAAAATATAGTTTCTACAAATGTTTCGTGGGCCTTCAATTTATATTTTTTTAAGGTGAAAATTATTTTTGGCAATGGGTTATCGAATTGGGATTCTGTGGTTACCCCCAACGAATTATGGGAATAGAATCCAAATTGCAACTTAAAATGGGGGAAATTTCAAATAAAAACTTGAAGTGATTTTATTATCTCAAAAAAATGCCAAAGTAAATGTTGTTTCAGATGAAGAGAATGAAGTGTCCTCTCTATTTGAAAGTTGGGCATGACCAATGGCATTTCCGATTTTTTTTTCCTTCTTTTCTATTTTCTCCATTTTCATCATTTCCTCTCTGCAAGACACGTCAACACGGACAATCCAGAAATGGGGTTGATGGGCGGGCATGGTAACCATTCTCTTCCATGGCTCTACTTCTGGCCAGAAATATATATATATATTTTTTATTTCTATTCCCTAGACGAATTTCTTAGCCAAGAAACGTGTTTGATAATGATACAAAATTTCTATTTTCAAAATAAAAATTCATTTGATAATGACACAAAATTTATATTATTTTATTTTAAAATTTTATTTTTTATATTTTACTTCGACGGCGACAGTGGTAGGTGATGGCGAGTGGAGGTCACGGCAGTGGCAGCCAAGGGTTGGCGATGAGGGTGGGGATGATGACGGGCGACGGCCGGCGGAGGTCGTCAGCCACCTGTGAGGCGGGTGGCGGCAACCGATGGCAGTTGTGGTGATCAACGGTGGGGCAGGTGGTGGCGACCGGCAGAGGTGGCTAGCGGCAACGGCTGGCGATGGATGGAGACGGTGACGGACAGTGGGCGACAGATAGAGGCGACTGGTGGAGCTGGCGAATGACGACGGCTGGCATCGAGGCAAGCGGCGACCGACGGTGGGCGACGGGGACAAGCAGAGGTGGCCGGCGGCGACCAACAGCGAGGCGAGTGGCAACTGGCAGCCCACTAGTGGTGGCGATGGGCAATGGGGGCTGATAGCCGGCTGAGGTCAGCGGTGGCCCCCGGGTTGTGGCGGTCGGTGGTGAGGCACGGGTGACGGCCGACGGTGAGGAGAGAGGAGGGAGAAGGAACTTATTTCTAGTGTTTGTTTCAGAAACAAAAAACTATATTTATTTACTTATCATTTCTCATCTAAAACTATTTCTGAGCAAAAAATTTAGTCTGGAAATAGAAAAATTCAATTGCATTGTCAAACGCATTTATATTTCAAACATATTCCTCAAAACAAAAAATTTTAAAAAAAATAGAGAAACAGAAATGTTATCATGCGTGGGTTAGAATCCTGAGAATGCCGGAGGCTGCAGAAGAAAATGCCTTCACGTTGAGAAAAGGCATGTCGACCTCCATGTCATCTTCCAAAACGCTTTCATCCTCTTTCTCATCCCGAGCTTCTGGCCACAGGAAAACTCGCCACCGTTTTCGGCCATCTCGGATCCGAGAACGGAGGAGACACCATACGGAATGCCAAAAGCCAAATCTGTGATCAAAGAAATGGGAGTTGAACTCTGAAATCTCACTCTCTCTCTCTCTCTCTCTCCCCGGTGACCTGCGGGAGGCCATGCATTTCCTCGTTACTAACCATTCGAGCTCCAGACAAGCTATATAGTTCTTGCGCAGAGCCTCCCCAATGAAAAGGGCTTGAGAAAGAGCTGCGCCACATCCTTTCCACGAACAGAGAACGACACCCCGATCCCCAGCCCCTTTTCCGGAAATCTCCCCGTTTCTGAGGGCGAGATGGAGAACGTCTCCGAATCTACGACGAAAATGGGAAAATATTTTAAAAAAATAAATAAATTAAAACGACGAAAATGGTACAGCACGCTTTTTAATTAAAATAAAATTCACTCATATTCTTGACGGTTTATGTCCTTATTTAGAGTAACCGAGGGTAGTATTGACAATTCATTCTTCCTGCTGATAAGAATCCCGAGTTATCATCAGCCGTCCGTCTCGGTTGCTCCCTCTCCAGTCTCGTAGTTGAGGAACAGAGAGGGAGGGAGGCCGTCCGGTCATGGAAGCTGGGAGCAACCACTGATTGCCGCCATCTCCTCTCTCGACCTTCAACCTCGGACCTTTCAATGTCCGAGGTAAAGTGGGCATTACGCGCAATTGCGAACGGCGAGATGATATAGCGGCTGTTTATTTTCTCCTCGTCGCTGCTCCAGACAGACCAGAAACAGCGGCTCTCGGATTCTTGACATCGGGCCCGAGCTCTGCTTCGAAAGTAATCACCCAGTACCTTCGTCTTCCCATCGTTTCAGAATCGTTCCTCTGATCTGGTTATGTGCTTGCTCTTCTTGTGGGGTTCCCGGTCCTCTAAAAATTGCTTCCTGCCGTTCCTTTGGACATTGAGTGCGCATATAAGTTCCCGGTCTTCTCTTTTCTAAGTGATCGTTGTAACATGTGAGGGTTAGATTATAGCAAACTCTTGATCAATCGTCTGATCAGGTTGAAAAGCTGCTGATACTGAGCCTACCAAAGTTCAATTAGACTTGCTTGCCATGTGTTTGATTTATGGTGGCTATCATGCCGAGGACATGGATTCTGTGTAGGCTTTTTGGGGTAAGCAGTTGTCTGACACGGTGTTTGTCGATCTTTGTTTTTTGGCAAGTCCTGCATTTGCTGCTCATGGCGTGCCAATCTGGAGCCATGGTAATGCAACTGAGCCTGCCGCCGCGGGATAATGAAGCCTTCGAAAGTTCCTGCATGGTCCTCGCCCCTTGTGTGGTTTCAAACTCAAAAATGGAATCCTGCATCCACAATCGAGTTTTCTTTCCGCTAAAGTCTGCATCTTTTTGTTGGAACGGGTACTTTTAGACTGTTTTCGTGTTTTTCATTTTGTTTCGTAAAAAAATGTGGTGTGTCATGTCTGGGTTGGGTTGGGTTGGGATCGGATCCGATGGCAGTTGGTCTTTCGGTGGTAACCGACTGTATTCTCTCATTTCTATTTTAGTTGCATTTCTAGCATTTCGAGATCTGCTGCTCATATTCTCATAACCCAGCTTAATCGCAATCTACTGGTGGTTAGATTTTCTTTCAAACTTCTTGTGCCAAATCCACTGCACTCATGAGCTCTCATCAATCGTGCCGGATACTTTCCTGTTTTCTTAACATTGACTTTGAGCTGTACCATGTGATTTTGATATAGAATGGCAACTCAAATCTCACCTGTTCCGTTTAATTGCCTATAGCTGCATGAGTCAACCATATCAGTCTTCCTTTTGGTCGAATTTCTAAAGTAAGTGGAAACTTTTTGGATATTGATAGTGGTAATCTAGTGTTGGTTACAAACATGTTACATGGCTGTACTCGTAGTTAGAAAGAACTCTTTGAATTTACATCAAATCCTTTTGTTTTGTATGCTTAATATGTGATATGTCTACGTAGTTCACTTCTATAAGTCTCTTCATATGATTTTGAACGAGCCATTCATTTTCTTTACGTCGGATAGTTCTCAGGTGAGAAGACGTGGCTGGAAAATAGCCTTTGCCTTGAATACAGGCGGGATTCCTGGTAATGGCGAGCAAGAGGGCCTCAATGGTGATGATGCAGATCTCAGTCGTACTCGATTGGGCAGGATAGTGAGCGCCGGGGGCAGACAACTTCTGCAAAAGCTAAACTCGGCTAGAAGGAATTTCCCCATGAAGATATTTCTTCTTCTATTGGGTTTCTACACAGCAAACGCGTTGGCGACAATTCTTGGGCAGACAGGTGATTGGGACGTGCTTGTTGCAGGTGTCGTGGTTGCAGCCATCGAGGGGATTGGTATGCTTATGTATCGAAAACCCCCGTCTCTTTCTAGCAGGGGACTTCAGTCCTTTGTCACGATGATGAATTACTGGAAATCCGGCATTTGTTTAGGCCTCTTTGTGGATGCTTTCAAATTAGGTAGCTAGACACCCTTTAGCTATGGAATAATCTCATCCTCTATCCATGATTCGACAAAACAAGAAACTGTAAAAAGTAAAAACGAAGGATTTTTTGTGCTCTGACTCTTTCTAAATCCGAAATGGTTGCTGTATCTTAAACCAGGTGCATATGTATTATAAACCATTCAAAAGTATCCTTGATGCCGTTGATATATATGATCCTATGTCGGTTCGAGGATTTTTCCTTCCCTGATTACGTGACTCTTGAATGTGCGTCTGAATACATGTGTTTTTATGTGCACTTGAACTTGATGGGGGCACGTTTATGTTTTCACATGAGCACCTCTATTCTAGCTGCTTTTGTTTAATTCGGACGTGGCTTGTTAGGCCGACAGAGTGAGTTGCTAAAGCTAAACACAAATGACCGGGGAAAAAAGTTAATGATGATGCAAAAGTAGACAGCAGCAGTTGCCAATTTCGTTCTAAATCTTGCTTGTGGATTCCTGCGCCCACTCCCTCTTGCACCGGCATCAAAATTGTGTTAAGTCCTAAAAACAGAGCATGCGTTAACCCACTTCGGCTAAATGTTTTGAGGACGCGCGACAAGAACAATACGCAAGTTGTATTCTTTTGCTTCTTTGGATGCTGCGTTTCTGCTAAGTCAACCCACTTTTGCTTCTTCAATGCTTAAGAGTCATGGAATCCATGCAGCTATAAAATGTACATACTCTCTTTGTTGCCTCCCGTCTTTTACATTCAAATGGTGGATCTAACGTTCTTGACAATTTCCAGAGGGAAAAAAATCGACTTGGGAGAATAAATTCTCCGGTGCAAGTCACAACTCCCTATGCTACCTTGATACTCTTCACGAAGAATCCATTACTCTCGAAGTCCTACCGCGCTTGCCGTGGCTGACCTGCTCAGCTCCCAACCATTTTTGGATGAGTTGAAAGACAGTAGGATCGCAGAGTAATTGTCGGTGACCAGCAGCAACCCCCGCTCGCTCCACTGCCTTGAGTCCATCAGCCTGTTGAACAAGAATTCACTTGAGAAGACATGGAACCTTTTGCATCGCATGCTGTTGCGACATATTATAAATTGAAAGTAAACAAACAGGATAATGACCTGGACAAGGAGCATGATCCGGATACAAAAAGTAGGACAAAACTCCAAAATAAAAAGTAAGGGCTAAAGATGATTATCTATTGCATCTTCCCGTGCATGGCAACAAATCAAACTGCAGCGCATCATCTCAAAGCATGGTAAAAGGAGAAAAAGCTTTGCCAAATAGTTACCCTAGCTGATTCTGTGGGGACGGTCCCATCTCCATCCACATAAGAGTACTGGGGCTGCAAGACGAACCACAGCAAGTTTGAGCCAAGAACAAGAAAAGAAAAGTGACCGGAGAAGTGCATTTGCAGTTCAGATGCATGAGGATAAAATTAGCCTGAAGGGAAATTTGAGCAGCAGTGAAATGGCAGCACCAGAATGGGGTACATTTTCTCCTGCTACCCAAGCACATCAATTTTTGAAACGCCAGTACCTCTAAAGAAAATTGAAAATACAATGTTATCCGGTCATGACTCAACTTTGAGGCCCACATCTAAGTTCTACATCTCCTGAATATCGCAGAGTCACATATCAGCTTCTCAATGTGACGAATAAAAGGTCGACTTCAGCGAGAACTCGCTCCATTGTCAGCTTATGATGCAGCTGAGGTCATTCTAGTTTAATTTGGTGGAGAACACTAACAATTCCAAGAAGTGCTATTAAACAACTCATTTAATCATGACTAAACAAAAGAAGTAGTTAAAACAAAGAGAATGTCATCCAATCAGCAGAGGCTTTTATAATTTTATGTAAGACTACTCACCAAAGTGTGGCACATCTCAGACAAGTCCTCGATGGGAGATGCCTCTGTACCATAACTGTCGCAGGAGCATGTCATCATGTCTTCCACCAAAATATAATATTAACTTGCAAAACACGGAGTAGAAGCTGCATACCGAACATCAAAAGGTGTGTCCAAAGATGTTCCATAGATGTTATAGAACTCAACCTCACTGGGAAGTTCAATGTCGTCGATAATTCTGCGAGTGTCAGCAGCCCATTTGAGAATAGAGAGATTAAAGGGCAAGGCTATTGTCCGTCCTTGGTAATTTAGCTGTAACCACAAAGAATGCAATTCAGACTTCGTACAAGAAGCAATGAGAAGACCTTGACATTTACAAGAAAAGGGTGAAGGGGAGAGAAGCTTACACTTTCAACTGCGGAATGAGGATTACAAAATTTGAATAAAAAAATCCCTCTACATGCTTAAGTGAAGATCCATCTATAAACACCTCATCATGCGGTTTAAGGAAACATTTCAGAAGAGATCTCAGGGAGGCTCATTAATAAGGGGATAGCTAGTAGAAAAGGAGAACAGACCTGGCGAGGCGGCTTTTTAACAGGAAACATATAATCAATAAGTTCTCCTTAGTAGTCAAAGATTGGGTAAAATGCCCGACATTTGTTTAACTGAAGAAACACTAAAATAGAATGTTTTTTATTCACCTCCAGTTTCTTGAACGCCACTTCAAAGAGGTCCTTAGTGGGTATTCAAGATTTTTTTAGTTTTTTTTTTTCAGCAAATGGAGGAAACAGCTACATTTTAGAATTGAAAGATGAGCAAACGTTGACAACAAACTGACCTAGCTTCTGCTTCTGTAGTAGAGCTAAGAATAACTAACCAAGAAAGGATGTGGACATACTACCTCATTATTTCGCAATGCTGCTTCAAATATTGGGACGCTTTCAACAGGACCATAGGTCTCCAAGTTGACAAAAACATCCCCGTCAATAGAGTGCTTTCGCCAGACTTCAATCTTAGGCTGCTTTGCCCATTCAAACTCAGGGTTTGCCATCATTTCATATATTGATGGACATTCAATCAACTATATTCAAAATAGAACACACTATTAGCAAGAGAGCACAACATCACACAAAGCAAAAGGCAGAAACAACTGCCAGACCTTCGAATATGATCAGTGAGTCATCTTCTTAATCCAAGCATTATAAAAAATAAAAAAAATAAAAAAAACTATTGCATAGTGGGTAGAGGGGGCATTTGCTCCACTCCTCTTTCTTAAGTTTTGTAAGAATTGAGGGTTTTTAAGCAATGCTAAAAACCTACTTGCTATAAATAAGTAAAACCTACACAATATTAACTATTATTGGACTTTTTTAGGCATAAGAAGATTGACTACTAAATCTTAACACTCACTGACAAGTTTCAAGTTCTGTCCCTGTATGCATTCCATCCTCCTTATGCTAGTTCTACACAGACAGTAAGGTGCACTAAGTGGCCTTGAGAGATGAATAGAGAAATTACCAATTGGTGAAATGTCCACCTAGACACAAAAAAGTAGCTCTCAAACCCTTCAACAAATTGCAGTCCAGTTAAGAGAGAGTCATTGACGCATCCTGGTGCACCTATCACATAAAATGATGACACTTTTGAAAACATAGGAGCAACAAAATCTACTAAGCACACAGAGGTACTTTTTATTCAAACAACACATAAGCAATAAGCAAACCAAGATGAAAATGAGCTTTTAGCCTTCCACAGTTGGAAAATCAATAGAGATATCATATTGCACTTGAAGTTGAAGATCCAATTGACAAACATGACAAGCAAGTTTCAAAGTTTAATCAAAATAAGAAAAGCATCCGATTTCGAGCCAACGGAAAAATCATGACCGCTCTATCAGCCTGGCGTCAGAAAACAGATGTTCTCTATCAGATACTGAACATTACAGCCTGTATCTATGCTTATCTGAGTATCTTTCCAGACATTTGAGTGCCATGATAGAATGAATCTGGAACTTTGTCCACAAGCAGTTACCTTGGAAAGGGCATGCAATACAAATCCACTTCCTTACATACTTTGAAAAGACCTGTCAATTAACAACTAAATTATAGTCTTATTGCTAGTTCTATTCATATAATCCAATATTGTAAGCAACTAGACAATCTTCAATAAATGCTTCCAGCAGTTAATTATGGAACACTCACATCTTGATGGAGTGATAGGAAACACGACACCAGCCATCCACCCATTGAATGAGAAATTATGTCAACTTCTCTACCTCCGGAAGCTTTATAAGCAGTTTCCAACTTTGATCGAAGGCCTTCTAGGAGCTTGTCAGCTCTGCAATGATGCAGCAGAAATGATGTTCACAATTGTCAGAAATTAAAACTCTGAACCCATGGCTGATAAATCAGCTAAGATGCAATACTCAAAATACTGACTTTGTTTTCCAACAACTCAACAGACAAACTGAATTACCTATTACTTTGCCGGAAATCATAACCATATCCAAACAATGTGGTTCCCTTCTTATACCCTATCCCCACGAGCATGTCGATCATATCATGAAAATGATATACCTCTTTCAGATGTATAAGTTTCACGAACTGAAAGGTGAAGAATTCTCATTAATACAATTCCATTAGTAGTAAATATGTTGTAGAATTAACAGCACAAACAGGAGCAATATATTTCTCCGACAAAGCACCAAAAGAGAGAAGAAAAACTCAGAGCCTCACCCATGATGGGTCCAGTATGTCGATCGCATAGAGCCCATAATCATCGTCAGGAACCACAATTTCAGTATCATCATCCAACGACTCGGTCAATCCTTAGGATGACAAAAGGAAGAAGCTCGTCAAGGATTAAATCACCATGTGTGTGATTGAGGAAATCTGATGTCAAAGAACAAAATCAACATGGAACGTGGAAAGAGATCTAAATGCTGATACGACCGATCATGTCAGACCAGATGACTTAAATTCCATAGACAAGGTAGGCAGCAAGTGCCGTAAAGCTATAAAGAAAACAGAAACGTCCATGTGCAGGACGTTCTTGAGTAGGAAATATCTGTAACATGGTGCCATTTCATGATGAAGGGTGCTTTAGCTCAAACCAAGCACACAAATCAGATCTATACTCATGATCAGTTGGGGTTTCAACTTTTATTCAGAGAGGACATCAAAATGAGTTACTCACGAGAGCGACTTCAGGGTACAGAAAGAGCGCAATGTGTTTGAACCAGAACTCATTTTCAATGTACAAAAGAATGATTCGAATTGACGCTTACTAAATTTCGGACAAACAAACCAGACCAACCCCGAAGGTTAAAACGTGTTTCAAGGTACACCAGTACATAAAAAGATAATTTGTAATATCGATTACTGATGAACCATTGTCGCCATTAACAAGTTTGAGGATCCATGGTAAAACATCTCACAGATTCCAAAGTGGAAGCTACAGACTGCTGAGAGTGAGACCAAACGACACATGTAGAGGTATGTCGAATTTATAATGATGGTGTGAGGGAAGTAGCAACAACATATAGCAGAAGTTACAGTGCTGCGCGCGCGCGCCCGAGTATGCAAATGTGTGTGGACATGGAATCCCAAACATGCGGGTTGCGCACAAAGAGAGAGAGAGAGAGAGAGAGAGAGAGAGAGAGACCGGTGGAGGGGTTGAAGAGGGACCAGAGTTTGTGCTTGAACTCCAAGTCGGCGAGAAGGATGCGGACCCAGACACGGGTATCGAAGCCCAGCCACCTGTCCTCCTTCTTCTTGGAATGGAGTATGGAGCCACCCATCCCCGACACCAGTAGCACCGGGTTTCTCTCCTCAGAAGCTACCCGATCACGGCGGTTGCCGTCTCCGAACCAGAAGCAGGGCCACACTCTGTCCCTCCACATGATGAAACCGATCCGGTGCCTGCCTCCCCGCCCGGCGTCGGGGAGAGAGAGAGAGAGATAGAGATAAGAGTTACAGGGTAGCTACAGAGTTCGCTTTTACGACGGCAGCTACAGCTACAGCCTGCAACATGGTAGAAACAGCCCGACGTTTCTTTTCAACCTTTCTTCCAGGTGGACCCCCCGCTACGTGGCGTCCGTAGGTTTCGTTTTTGACTATGTTCTTATTCATCTTCCGGCTAACTGGATCCGAATGCACGCTCTTATTTGCATGTTTCGCGACATTCGGACTGTTGAGCCGTGACATTTTTGTTCTTTCCGCTCTTTGCAAACCATATAAACTTCCCTGGATGCAGACAAGTGGGACACCACCCAGTGGAATATTCTAAGGAATCATTATTCCAAAACAGTACAAATTTATCCCGCAATACTAATATATACCTAAAAAAATTGTCAGCAAACATCAAGGGCTGACGAATTTTATCTCGTTTAGTACTAGAATATTCCTAACCTAAATTCAAAATCATCACGTGGAAGTCTGACCAGTAGAGATCACCAAACAGCATTTGACCGTCAAGTCCATGTAAACATTTGTTTCGAACTTTACCAAATGACTACATGATCAAGAGCCCCCTTTTGAACCCCATCAACAGAAGGGGTTTTATCTCTATTCCAAAATCAAATATTTGTTCATGGATGAAATCAAGCAAATTCCAAAGCAAACATAGCATATCCCAGAACCGGATAGCCTCCCACATTGATACTCAAATCAATTTTGAATCATAGCTTCACTTTGCGCAAAACAAATGGAGGCTCCTTGATCAGATAAAAGCCAAACCGAAAAATTTGATTCAGTCTAGAATAGAACTACATTGGGCACAATCCATATAACAGTCAAAATCCTAAGAGCAATAATTGCTTCAAAACACAATTCCTCGGGGTTCTCTGCGACCTCCCCCAATCGCAAACTCATGTGCATTCAAAGGTCTTGCACGCTCAAACCTACAGAAATGAAAACAAATCCAGGGTCATACAAGGTGCCGCAGAGAATCAAAAGAAGAATGTTGTAACTCAAGTCACTGCATTCTTGCTTTAAAAAAGGAAAAAAAAAAAAGTCATCGCATTCTGACAATAGGTGCATCACGAGGCATGTTGAGCCAACTGCTCATGCATTTGCCATGAACAAATTAGATTTGTACAAGCACAGTTGCGCACCTGGAGGGAGGGATTGCTTCAACTTGTCGGCCTTCTCAGAGTCGAACACACACAGTGTGTAGAGGTACTTGGAGCAGCGAACCTTAAACTTGACAATATCCTTGCTCCTCTTGATTTTGACAGACCGGGCGTCTTTCCTCCTTGCAGTGAGGAGAAAATCCTTGATCTCGTGGATTTGCTTCGGCTGTTTGTCAAAATTTAAAAGCAAGTTAAGTTCTAAGGGCATTGAAGATATAAAATATTTTAAACTAAACAGAATAGCCTGTATGAATATGCAGCATCCAAACAACAAGGGACAAAGAAGTTTTTGGCCATTCATCAAAGAACAAGAAGCAAGATTTAAATAAATTTGAGGCAACCAAAGGCAAGCTAATAATCAAGTTTTCTAACAGATAAAGGGAGCCATATCTAGTACCATAAATCTTTCATCAGAAGCTTGTAGACATATAACAATTGATGGTGCTGGATTCACTAAAAAGCATCAGGTTTAAACACCAAAGAAGAAACAAAATCTATAGCAAGGGCATGTCAACATCTATACATCACTGCATTAGATTGGATAATAGCTTCGTCTAAATGAATCTAATGAGGAAGCATTTTCAGATTAATGTCAAAAAAACATCCATTAATCATATCACTTGGTCCACATTGTGAGTTTATCCCCAAGAAACTCAGGCAGAGACTCCATAATCAAAATCAGAATCAAAATGACAACCCAAGCCATCTTTGGCTCAATGAATTCTGACAACATTAATCCACTCATTCACGAACAGATACAAGTTCCAGAATAAGCAGAGCAAACTCTAAATGAGCAAGTAGATACCATGTTCTTCTATTTCTGTACACACAACTTAAAGTGAATAAATGCACGCACCTAGAGATAACCCGAAATCGAGGTAAAGGCTACGGAGGTTGGCAACCCCATCAGCTTCAATATGTACGACACAGGTCTTGAGATTTCCTATGACAATGGCTTGCTTGTGCATGTGTTACTCCCTTCAATGACCCACTTAACTGAAGAACTTAAAAATTTTATTTGATTGACCTGAACTACTTTCTTTATACAAAACTCCTCTTTCCCTTTGCTCACAATAGCAATTGCCTATAGTCAGCTCTATGGTTAGCTTTGCTACTAAAGGTGGTTCATTCATAACCGTCCCTCAACATGCAATTCTTAGCTGGTCTTTCCAGATGATCAACCACACTTGGACTGAGACACGGCCTGAACTCCCACTGGGGCACCAGCCCGGACTCGGACAACGGGCGAGAGAGCCAACCCCGAACAAGGGCAATCTCGCAAAGCAATACTCGTACCAATTTATCGTTTCAAGTATAAGAACAGGAAAATAACAAAGAATCTCTACCATCACAGGAGAACGCCAAGTTCATTTCAGCGAAAGGACAAGATACCCATGATTTTTACACAGAAGACGGGACCCTAGATCCACAGCTCGAGCTTGCACATGGAAAATGGCGAAGTACAAACTACGAGCGACCACCCAACATTAGGAATCAATAACTAAGTTGTCGCAGAACGATCCTTCCGGAGATCAAAACCCAAAAAGATCACAACTTCAGATCGAATCATGACTAAATATGCCAACATCTTCACGATTACGTGTGCTAAGAGCGTACAAAGCATATGAGAGTTCTCCTCTGGAGTACTCACCATGGTTGCTCTCGCAGCGGAAGCACTTGGTGAGGCTGCAGATGGCGGGCGAGAAAGTGGCGAAGAGGGAGAACCATTACAGGTGGTTTATACACCCAGCTTCAAAACCCTAATGGGCTTAATGGGCCGCCGGAACCTGCAGAGATGGGTTGGGCCTCGAGCCCACTTAGTTGGGCCGCATGATTAGTAAAACCAACGAAAAGGGGCTTGAGCCCTTTGGACAGATTTTCTTTTCCGGATCTAAGCTTTTGCAAATCATTGTAGTGGCATTGGATAGGATCGGCGCAAAATCGCAACGAACTAAAATAAGTGAGAGAAAAAATTTTGAGACACGAGATTTATCCTGATTCATCCTTAAATTAGGGCTACTTCTAACTGAGAATTATATTATAATTAACTCGTTCGCACATCTCGTTGCATCACTCAGTTACAAGCCAAAAAAAAATATATATAGCAATAGATATTCAAGAGCTTAAATTCAAACTACTAATGAAAATTACAGGCTTAAATCGTAAAATACTCTAGTGTCTAGGGGGCATTGCTCCCTTGAGACCTCGCCAAGGAGGCTCCCTCGGACCACTGCTCGCTCAATGTGAAGCGGGACCCACGTGCCAAGGGAGTATGAACTACACCTCAACAGTATTGACTTTGACTTCTTTTCGCAAGGTGATTCCTACCTGGACTTCTAGTAGGTCATTGACCTGGTGCTCTGACTATGTTATTTTTCAGTCATTTTGTAAGCGAAAATTGGAAATATGTACAATCCTCTCCCGATTCATGGACCGACATATGCCGCCTTGCGTTATAAGGTACTCCTTCGATTATCTATGCATTTATCAGGAGGGAAAGGGAGCATAGGGAGGAGAACATCTACAATGCCGTAAGGTTTGAGAGGGATAAAAACAAGCCATGCAACCTTGGGACCATGGAGATTGGTTGATAATTGATGTCATAGGTGCATGAGGAAGGCGTCGGTTACGATTCTACGAGGGGTGAGCAAAAAAATCAAATCGAAACAACTAATTCTGAGTGATTCTCGGCCCCTAAAATTTGAAATCTATAAATATTGGTTCAATTTCCAGCTTAAGATTTCAGGTATGGACTCATGCACCCGAACCACCCAGATCAAATTGATTTTTTTTATCTCGTTATTCCAAATTCCCAAATTGCCGAAATCCTAATTTACATTCTTTTCTCGCTTGGAGTCAGTCATCACTCTTGTCGCTCACGTCTCTCACTCTAACTTGTCTTAGCCTCGATCACATAGCAATCACGCCTCCCTCACAGCTCGGTACCTTGGTTCTTGATGATCATCACAGCTTTGTTCATGGAGATGATTACCATGTTTAGCTTATCATGAGTTTCTTCTATTAATGTCACTCGTGTAGTAGTTTAGACTATGTAACAACATTTATAGTACCTTTAATCGAGTGGGGATTTCCGTGATCCCCACGCATTGAAATCCCCACCTTTCATTTGGGTGGGTCCCCCATGTAAATGGTGAGAATTTCGATGATCCCCTACCATCATGGTAGGGGATTCGGAATCCCTTTAATCATGGGCATCCTTAGATCCTTGGTATGGCTAAAGGGTTACCTCACCAAAGAAGTGAGATTTCTATCCTACAAGGGCTTCTATGGCTATCCGTTTGATAAATAGGGACTCAACAAATGCATTTCTTGTTTTAACTAGCCGATGCTCCCATGCTTTGCACCATTGATTACAGTCATATTTTTTTCCTCCCCAGTGTTAGGAAATACTCTCTCCTTGCTTTACGTCCAAGGGATCCTGAGTTTCAGGCGAGTATCAGACAGAGCAGTTGAAGGACTTTTGGGAATAGAGTTAAAAAGGAAATACAAACGGTCCTTAGAGCCACTCAAAAGCCGGACTGATTGGTCGGTCCAATTTCTAGATGAGTCCAGGACCACGTGGTTCAGTTCTCATTTTCAGATTGGATAGATTCCCACCCTGAAACCGATCGCTCATAGATTATATAATGGATCTAAAAAAAGATTATGAGAATTTGTTATAACTCGGATAAATCGGTCAAAACTCATTTACATGAGAAAAACAATTGGCGTATTTGAACTTTTATGTGAAGTATGGAATTAACGGAGTAGCTTGATTGAAATTTTGAAGATCCTAAATCTCGCCGAAAAATTTCATATGGGGATTTCGCTCTTTAGAGCAATTACTTATGAAATTTCATGCGTAACTGCTTGTAGAAAGAGAGAATTTTGGGTC
This sequence comes from Rhodomyrtus tomentosa, assembly GCA_028455895.1. Lineage (NCBI taxonomy): Eukaryota > Viridiplantae > Streptophyta > Magnoliopsida > Myrtales > Myrtaceae > Rhodomyrtus > Rhodomyrtus tomentosa. Next base: position 22,990,195 of record JAPCWY010000003.1, on the reverse strand, counting down.
AGAAGTCAAGCTGCGTATGCTTTGGGTCTGGGTTGGGGGATGGGGTCGGTCAGCCGGAGACTTGGAAGGGAGAGTCAACGGAATAGTCCTAAAGTCTTTCTCTTCCTGCTGTCCTTCTACCAGGAATATTTTGCCCTCCTTCGTCCCACGTAATTACGTTACTGACCTCGCTTACCCACTTGTCGAAACAGCGATCCGTCTGACGTGGCATAGGTGATTTACAATTGTGCCCTTGAACGCCACTCAACCACTTACTAGGCTCCGTGATATTAAAAACAGTCGATAATTAATTAGTAAAGAGTATTATTTTCGCGGACGATAAAAATGTTTTTTACTTATTCATTTTTGTAACAGATGTTAGCGAATATTTTTAGGAAATATTTTTCGAATCATTTATTTTTCGCAAAACATTAAACACGTGGCAGTCTCTCTTTTGTAGAGCCAATAGCATAATTGTTGGTTCAATGAACCAAGAGCAGGGGCATGAACCTTTTTGAGACCTTTTGTGCTCATCAAATTACATGTAGTAAAGGCATGTACGCGATTTCTAAATGTAGATATACTTTGTAAAACACATACAACTCATTTAAATTCGGTTTGAGATTTAAGTGATGAAATTGTATTGAATCCAACCTGATTCAATCTCTATTAAACAAGTGCGCTAATTTGACCGATCATTTCATCTCACGCACTTAATAAAACACAATAGAAATAACATGAATAGTCTCTCAATTTTGGCTCAATTAGTAATATGATCTTTGAACTTTTAATTTATTCAATGCAGAGTCTAAACTTTAGCCTAATTTACAACATCACCTACGAATTTTTAAATTATTCAATATGGTCTCTAGAATTTTGGTGCATCTTCATATAGTCAAAAGAATAAATTGAATATGTACAAAAAAAAATTAGGAATCGCATTGAAAATATCGTACAAGCAGTGCACATGAAAAGATTGTGGGTGCTTATGTTGATAGTGCATATGAAAGGGCTGTGATTTATATGCATGCGTGACCTTAAATAATTAATATATATGGTCTTCTTCGAATAAAATTTAAAAGATGCCGGTTACGATTTCTTTGTGAATTATATGTGTTTTGCGACTTTAAAAAAAGAATAGAATACATTAAGGAAACATGAATTATATGTGTTTTGTAATCAGAGGTGTTCATTCATCGGTAAGGGCCACATTCCTCTCATTGAGACCATCCACATATCTCGAATCTCTCGGAATTTCCTATCTCTATTGATGAGGAGGTTGGCATTGGCTTATTAACTAGTCATAAGAGAGCATAAGAAAATGTACTGTACGTAGGTCAGTTAAGCGGCTGGGTCGAGTTTGGTTCGGATCATGAATGGTTCAATCCAAATTGACTCATTCATCTACAATGCAAATTTCTAATGGACTGGTCCATGGGCCGGCTAGTTGAGTTAGCGCGGGAGCTCGGTGGTCGAGTTACAGACGAGCACGATGGTGGTCGTGAAAACCTGGCATGGAACATCACAAATCAAGAAAGGGATTCGGGCATTGATTTTGAGGTAAATATAAATCCATTCTCTAGACACTACGCGCCCCTTATCAATCACTGTCTACGACTTTTAACCGGTGGACACAAGCTACGCTCTTCGTGACTTCATCATGCGTGGCCACCTCCACAAATGTATTAACTGATGAACCCCCTCGTTCTGTCCATATGCCCAAACGAGCAAACCATGACCTCACCATCCATCCGATCAAACAAACCAACGGAACCAAGAAGTTAAATGGGCCAAAAAAGAGAGGAGGGGGAAAACCATATGCATGTTGAATGATTCGGCCACCCACAAGCAAAAATCGTTACAATTGCAAGATCGGAGATTATGGGAAAGAGATTGTCTAACATTTCCTTAGAAGTTTAGGCCCTAACCTTGCAATCCAGACCGTCCGTGTTATGAATGGATGGCCCAAATTATAGCTAACAAAAAAAATATGTATAAAAAAAAATAAAAAATTATCCCCTAACAATCGGAGATTTTGGCCGTCCATACAAAAATGGATAGTCATGATTGCAAGGTTAGATGCCTAAACTTCTGAGAAAAGTTTAGGCGATCCAGATCCGAGATTATGATAGCGTTCCATCCATCGCAGGAATTACCAAATGTCCACGTTTGCATATCATCGGCTGCAAAGTGAGTTCAAGAGGTCCTTGGTCGAAAATGAGGATTCGCGTGAATTATGATATGGATTGAATTCCGAAGAGGGAGAGATTGAGATATTATTCGTTTTTCCCATTGAATTAGATTGAGTTCGGAATGAATAATTGATAGCTTTTTAGTCGCGCGTGTGTCTTTTGAGGAACATGATGTGCTTATTTGGACTTCAATATCCTAAGCCTATTTGCACTCGGCTGTTCAATTATCTAACAACTCATCTACAGCAGCCCCAAATATATGAGGGAAAAAAACCATATTGACACATCTAATTGCTGAATGAGTATCTAGATAACGACCCATTTAGCCCGTAAATAGTTAATTCCTAAACATTTTATAATAATGCCAATTCAGTTCACTTTATCGTCCGGCAGTAACGTGGATAACTTTTAATATTATATATATGTGTGTATGTGTGTATGCTTAATCTTTTTGCCCTTATTTTTTTTTTTTCTGTTTCTTTTTCTTCATCCCTACTACTACAGTGGCTGGTGAGCTCCGGTGATGGCTTTGTGACCCCCAACCGGTCTTCGCCAGGCAGAGCAAGGCCATGACGACCACATCTCACGAAACCATCACGAAGCGCGGTCGCGGGCAAAGGCCCCCATGGCCTTGCCCAGCCTGGGTGGGGCCAGTCGGGGGCCGTGAAGCCCTCGCCGACGTGGGCTTTGCGGTCACCGGAGCTCGCCTGCCATTATAGCAATAGGGATAAAAAAAAAAGAAACATAAAAAATATATATATTAAGGAAAATAGATTTAAAAAAAATTAAAAAAATCACAATCAATGCCGGCCGACAAAGCGAATTGAATCAACACAAATTCAAAAAGTTTAGAACTCAATTAGGGAAATTTTTTATTTTTTATTTTTGGTAACAATATGTCCGGTCTCGATGCACTTAGATATCATGCATGCACAGTTTCGACTATGTTTCGAAATTTGTTTATCCCGAGAGGACTTGCTACCATTTTGATTTGCCCATCTTCGCCGGTTTGCCTGGTTCGAACCATTGCCGGCATGAAGTAGCAAAAGCCGTGACACACTGGTGGGTAGAGGCTGGCAATGGAGAAGTAGAAGGGCATAATCGTAAAAGAACACTTAGTTGCCACCTCAGCAGGCTCCGACTATCAATCTCCCTTTCTTTCTTCCTTTCTTTTTCTCCTCAAATCGTCTTTATATTTTTCTTTTGCCGACAATACTAAAATTTCATTAGCCGAACGAAATTTCTTTTACACCAGAAAACTAAATTGTCCAAAATAGGTTTCGGAAAAAAAAAAAATCTTTATATTGTCCAGCATAGATGAAAAAATTTTGAGTGGGCCGAGGATAACACGTCACCGAGTAGAACGCTTGTGATTGGCCAAGGCACACACTGTCGCAGAGGGAAGAGAGAGAGAGAGATAATGGGATTTGACTAAAGAAAGTAGCAAAATGATTGGAGGACGCTACGTGCTCTCTCCCTCCTCATTGGCTGAGGCCGTTCCCCCAATTATCATAATCAAACAGGAGTCAAAGTCAAACCCGAGACGACGACAAACAAACGTCTTATGAACTTTAATTTTCCAATCGATTCAAATCCCCACATCCAACCTGTATTAACGATACCCAATTTCCTCCCCTCCCCCCCCCCCCCCTTTTTTTTTCGATTACGTGATTTTTTTTTTATTTTTTTTAAAATTTTTGGAGCCATGCTATATTACTTGATTCACAAATGAAAACTTTTTATGCATAGTTGATATAGAAAAAGTAATATACTTTGCCTAATATTGATAAATTACTTTATTATACTACCGTTATAATTCAACTCCCATCACCCTCAAGTCGTCTTTTCGTTCACTCGATAATGTTAATGTCGGAGCTAAAGGATGAAATTACATGCCACTTTAATCTAGACTATGGAGGAGGGCGTCTAAATTATCTTATTAAAAAGTTAAATCCAAAAATTTGAGCCAATATGTTACTAGAGATTATATATATATATATATATATATATATAGAAGATACAAAACTCATTAATTAAGCGACTTCGGATACTTTAATAGGAGTTATTGCAATATTTTAAGGCTCCTTTTGGTTCAAGAAAAATAATTTTTTTTTTGAAAATGATCACTTGAAATATTTTTTGATAGGCCTTGTCATAATCAACCAAAATTTATGTCTGAATGTTCTTATGGCCGATGTTATATTTTTCTTCTATCATTTTTATAAGTGGAACAAGCTATCAATTTTAAATAAAAATATTTTTCGAACGACTCATTTTTCACGAAACACGTTAATTGAGTTAAGTATGAATGGTCCAATTAACGAAAGCAATTATGGAAATGGAAACAAAGTTGAGCATAAATAGGATTTCTTGGCCTCCTATTGGACAGGCGGAATACAAAAGTGGGTACGACGTGGCCGCGTGGCATTTTCGTAAATAAGAGGGAATGGGAGGTCGGAGGATGAAAGATCGACTCTTTTTATAAGCGGAAGTGCTGAAGCCACTGAACCAGAGTCCCCGAAGCTCCATCAATGGCGGGGAATAAGCACAAACAGCTCTTTCTGCTTACCTTGTCGCCACTTTGTCTCGCTCTTCTTCTGCTTCTTCTTCCCTCTCTCGCTCGATTCGTCCAGGCCGAGATCATCTTCGAGGAGCGCTTTCTCGGTACTCTCTCTTCTCTCTCTCCTCTCTCTCGCCCTCCCTCTTGCTGTTCCTGCTAAGCTCCCGTTTCTACTGCTACGCTTGTTGGTTTCAATACCCGTATGCTCACATTTGGTCGGGACAATCCCTTGAACTGGCGGTCAAGAATGTTAAGCTTAGTTGATCCATTCTGTCGCTTTCTTCCCATTTAATCTTGATTTTTGCCTTTTCTCTGTTTTTCTTTATTTTTTTAATTTTTTTTTTCATAATCACCGTGTGAAGATCGAAGTCAGCTTGCTCTGTCATCCGTGGAAGCTTTTTTAGCTTATAGAGATGCGATTAATTAGACCCATTTTGTTGGTGTGGAGTTTCTTTCGCACAAACACTGTAGGCTAAATCTATTCCTTTAATGCTGTGGATGCTCGAGGTCCCACGATTGTCGGTTCCTTAATTGCTTCCTATGGTATTGATAGTGGTTGGATTTGAATGATTTTATTTGGTTTTTACGCAATGAAGATGGATGGAAGAGCCGCTGGGTGGTATCTGACTGGAAGAGGAGCGAAGGGAAGGCCGGGACATTCAAGCACACGGCCGGAAAGTGGCCTGGCGATCCGGACGACAAAGGTTTTCGTCCTTCCTTTTTCTTGATAAGATTATTTCTTCTTTATTGTGTCAATGTTCAGTCATGCAAATCTCGGGACCCTCGCTGTATCTTGTTTCACAATTTGAAGTTCTCTTGATGTTAGCTTATTGCTTTAGTTACGGCCCGACCACGTCCTAAGGCCTTGGTTTATACATGATAATTGTAAGTTCGGCATGTGATCTAGTTGGCCAGAGAGATGAACTCTACATGAATCTACCGTGCCAGAATCAATGCTTGGCTGGTACATATGATCTTCTGCGATCTCTTCGTTTTTCAGGTATCCAGACTACTAAAGATGCAGCGCACTCTGCGATATCTGCGAAGCTGCCGGAGTTCAGCAACAAGGGCAGGACTTTGGTTCTCCAGTACTCCATTAAGTTTGAGCAAGATATCGAGTGCGGTGGTGGTTACATAAAGCTTCTCTCTGGATTTGTCAATCAAAAGAAGTTTGGTGGGGATACTCCTTACAGGTTTGTTCTATTTTTCTTATAGGGCCTGTCTGGTGGGTGCAAAAACAACTCCTTTGGTTTTTGGTTTATCATATGAAGATCCCATGATAATTTTTTGTGGCGGTTTTCTTATTGTCCAGTTCTGTTCTGAAGGAAAGATAGACAACACGTAATTACCTAGGCGCATATGTTATGGATGGATTTCCAAGGACAAGTTTCCTCTGCCCATGCTATCCTGGGATCGATCAAGGCTCGATAATTTGATTAGACTGTCAAGCACCACACGATATCAAACATCCCCCCTTGCTTGAAACCATGACTTGCTAGTATGATACCTTTAAAGAGAATAGTTTATCCCATGACGAGAAATATAACCATTATATCTAATCTTCTCCAGCTATATCCTTATAACCAGTTTCATCCCCTTGACTCTTGTTATATTTGATGTCTGTATCTAACCTTGTGACGCTCATATTCGCCTTTTATTTCCTTTTCCAGCAAAATTATTGTGCAAAGATTCCATAACTTATTCTTCATTTTTTTTTTCCAATTTTGGGTGTTCAGCCTAATGTTTGGACCAGATCTATGTGGTACACAGACAAAGAAACTCCATGTCATTCTTTCCTACCAAGGGCAAAATTACCCCATCAAGAAGGATTTGCAATGTGAAACGGACAAGTTGACTCATTTTTACACTTTCATCCTCAGGCCAGATGCTACTTATAGCATTCTGGTTGATAATCGAGAAAGGGATTCAGGAAGCATGTATACAGATTGGGACATTCTTCCTCCGCGAAAAATCAAAGATGTCAAGGCTAAAAAGGTCTGCTCTTCGGCTGTGTGGACTTCAAGTGTTTGATAGCTGGACTTGAACCATGATCTGATATGCCAGTTCGTGTCGTGTTTTGTCCATCTGATGTCGATTCACGTCTTTTCTTCATGTTGCCACTGTAGAAGCCTCAGCAATGTAGCTTAATCCTTTCCCTTACAGTAATTATATCATATTGCATTTCTTATGCACAAGACCTCACTGGCTGTCTATAACAGCCTGCAGACTGGGATGACAGGGAATACATTGAAGACCCTAATGATGTCAAACCCAAGGTAGGCTGTTTCAATCACCATATACAGCGAGTCCCTCCAGAGATTTCTCAAGAATTTCAAGGATTATTGAGTTTTCTTCTCACCATATACAGGGAAAAGATTCAATTCCTGCTGAGATTCCTGATCCAAAAGCTAAAGAGGTTAGATTGTTTTTCTGAGAGAGTATGCTTTCAGCATGGTAGCATCCACTTTCTCAGTCTATTTTTGCTGCATCTGAAGAAAGCTACTTTAGTTCTCTGGCCTTTCGCTTAATAGAACTTCCACTGCCTATGCTTACTTCTTAGCTCTATATCTTTTAGCCTGATAATTGGGATGAAGAAGTGGATGGAGTATGGAAACCACCAAAAGTACCAAATCCTGCCTATAAAGGACCCTGGAAGCGGAAGGTGCGACGATACATAACTAAAATGACCAGAATCTTGACATTCAATGAACTATTGCAACTTCTGATCTTTTTCCTTTGCTCCAGAAAATAAAGAATCCCAATTATAAGGGAAAATGGAAGATCCCTTGGATCGACAATCCAGGTACCATCTCATTAGAGCCTGAGTCTTTTTGAAGCAGTAATTCATGTCAGAAATCTTCAGAAGATTGCTGGATAATAAATGAGGTACATTCCTGTCTGCAGAGTTTGAGGATGACCCCGACCTTTATGTGATGAAGCCAATAAAATATGTAGGCATTGAGGTTTGGCAGGTAGGATTTGATAATAAAACATCTGGGCTGCCCCTTGTGAAGCTACAGTTATGTCCATGACTATGAGAATCCCAATAATGTATGTTTTGCGTGCAGGTAAAGGCAGGTGCAATATTCGACAATATTTTGATATGTGATGATCCAGAATATGCAAAGCAAGTAGTAGAGGAAGTGTTCGCCAATCGAGAGGTCTGGTCCTGTTCTTTGACTCCATTTAGCAGTTTCCAGACTACGGAGATCTTAGCTAATTTAAGCGTTCCTGTTGTTTACTTCAGATGGAAAAGGAGGCCTTTGAAGAAGCAGAAAAAGTGAGGAAAGCACAAGAAGAAGAGGTGATTGAAGGGATTGACTGATCATATGTTTCGTCCCTCGCTTTAAATTTCTTGAGATGACCTTCAAGTGGTGGATCCCTTATATATGCAGGAAGCTCGAAGAGCAAGGGAGGAAGGTGAAAGGAGAAGACGCGAGAGGGGTCATGATCGGCGATATCGAGATAGATACAGAGATAAATATAGAAGGGTTTGTACATCCGATCCTTGACTTTCACACTTGGTCGCATTCCTTTTCGTCGGATGCATCAGCTTTTATTTAGTTACTTTCATGCAAGACATCTCTGGCTCAAAAGGCATCTACTAGATTTAGCCTTAAATCTGTTTTACCAGCGCGATGGATCCCTCCTTTTCTCCATATGATGGGATCCGTTCAGGAAACAGGCTAAAGAAATGAAGAGATGCTCTTGCAAACTTAAAAGTCATGTCATAGTTTCAAGTCGCTCATCTTTTGATAGAAAATGATTGATTCTTGAACATTTCCTGCTAATGATGCACTCCATTGTCGCCCTTCTTGCATTTTGCCAAGCTTGTTTGTTCTTACTGGGAGAGTTCTCTTTTGCAGCATGATCGCCATGATTACTTGGATGATTATCATGTAAGCAAATCTTTCTGCAATGTTCTTTTTTCGTAACGGCAAATTTTATGACACCAATTTCCTTGTTTGGGATATCACATGACTTACATTGAACTATACTGGCTCTGAGCCTGGTTTAATTTTGCTAAAAGATTTCTGTCGTGTCTGGAGGCTCTCTCTCTCTCTCTCTCATGTAAATGTAGGTTGCAGTCTTGATGATGTGAATTACATGTCTCCGACTGGTTGCAGGACGAGCTTTGATGCTGTGACGAGCCCGTCTTCAGGGGATAATGTGGAAGGTTTAGCGCCATTCGCCTTCATCTGGAACTTTTGTGTTTCTACTCTCTGGAAGGCTAGAGTTTTGATTCAAGCTGTAATCGTAACATTGTAACAGTAGGCTTTTCCTGAACATTGTAATGAGTTCCCCCAATTATTTCTACATCGCCAGCTCGAATGCCAAGCTCAGACCTCGAGACTTGGGACTTATAAAATTACAAATGGCGTTGCAATTTCTTGACGCTATGTTTTCTCTCGTTTAATGTCGTCAAAGATCTGGAACTTCTTACGTGCCACCAGCCAGTCAATCTTGGATGTCCCATTACCTTCTTGGTCTTTCCTGGCATCATTCATTTGGAACGTTGGACCTTTCTAGGATTCCACCATCGATGGAAAGAAGGGTCCATTATCCATCCAAACCGAAAGTGGACGAAATAATGTAAGTAACAAGTTCGGCCATCTCCATATTGGTTTCGATAGCAGGTGTTATCAACCTTGACCGGTCGTTAGATTATGCTATCAACCTTGACCAAGGTCTCTCTCTATTGTGTAGAACTTTGAGTCCATAACTAGCGATTTTATCCAAAGTTAAAAGTAAAAAAGTTTGTCCATGTCATTAGAAAAATCCCTGTGGTAACATGTCATCAGATTAATAATGAGGCAACCATGCGTGCACAATAGAAATTATCAGCTATAATAAGTAATTTGACAAGATTCTATCAGCTACTTAATTCACAGTACTATATGATCACCAGGTTCCTAAGAAGTCCAGTTGCAGCCAGCTATTCTTTTGACAGGAGTTTTAACTACAGCCATTTGATGGGATCTTACAAGCAAATTTGATACGCATATCACCATTCTGACTGGACATTGGTGTATTTGATGCATTCCCTGGTTGTCACTATGTGACCGCAGGACATTTATCTTGAGCATCACAGTCGAAAGAACACGATCTAACAAACAACCAGAGGACCACGGTTGAAAAACCCTTCTGTCTGCATCAAAAGTTAGCCGACCGTGTGTACTCTGTAAATGTAGTTGTACCCTCAAATGGTTCTGATTGACCGCACACAGACATAAGGACTCTGGTCCAAAGCTCAAACAAGCAAAATAACACAAGAAGATGAAAACTAGAGTAACGGTACTTCCAGTAAGAAAATGCAGAGGTCAACCACCAAATCGAAGTACCAAATACATCGTACACAGCAAACCAAAACTATATCTCCTAAGCACAAACTCCAAGACTCTTTCATGTGAAGCAACCACAGATCATGTCAGAACATATTTGGAACAAACAGTTATAGATAAGCACGTCCTATAGGAGTATAGTGATCTCCATGAAACCACCCCCATTTCCATCTTCATATCCATAATCCACTAGTAGCGGTCACGACGCCTGAGGAAAATCACAACACCAGCTAATCAAGATGGAGAAGAAATGCACTCGCCAGTGTGCATTCAAACAAATACTGTAGATAAAGCAAGTATTTATCGAACTTAAAGATGGTCATTTAACTATACTAGTGATATTAACACTTCCCCATCCGAGGCCAACAGTCTGGGTGTGAAAAAAATGGTGGTTCACAAAATGAAATATAAAATCCTCAGTAAGCAATTCATCATTCAGCTGAAACAACAAACACGCATTGGAGAACAAATAAACACCACCAGGCCCAATAATTTACGATGGTTCCATCAGATTTATCAAGAAATCAAGGATTTCCACCTTTCTGATTTTCATCTCATATCTTCTACGATCTACAATCTACAATCTTGCAAACTATAGAAAGAGACGAAAATATTCTTAAGGGTTTTGTTCAAAGGTTATCTCCAGTCTCAAGGCAATCTTTCAACAGGCGTTCAGTACAGGAATGCATGTCTTCAAGGCATTGAATTATCAAAATGGGGCAACCACACATTAGAAGATATTATGATATGAAAAGTAACCCTTAAAACATTTTAAAGCATGTCAAACAACATCTAACTATATGCCTGTAAGGGCACAAGTTAACAATTTCTTGTTTCTACTACCAAGTCATTGAAGTCAGATTTTGACACAAGCCACTCTATCTACAACCAATGTCACTGCACCTGCATTTCCATATTATAGTTGCAACCTGCCCTTGTGAGAAAAGATCTATGGAACACACAAGCGACAAATAAAAATACGAAAGGAACAGCTGCAGCAGCATCTTCCACTACGACAGCGTTTATTCAGACAATATGCAAGAATTTCCTTCCCAGTCAGTCCCAATCATCGATAAAGGAAAACATTTGTCAGAGGCATTTTTGTCCGGTAAAAAACAGAGAAGATAACAGTACCCTTGATCAGCCAAGAAATGAAAAATGAAAACTAAAGCATAGTCGCACGCTATGTTGCACCGATACGATATGCGACACGCGACACGACACGATACGCCGAAACGTGAATTCTAAAAAGGTAGCAAATTCCGGCACGTTAAGATACGTTATTTATTATATGTATTTATATATATATATAATATAATTTTTTATGATTTTAACAATAATAACATCATAATAACGAACATAGTAAATCCATGTAAGGCTAAAGAGCAGCATTTCATTCCATCAATGTTTCGAATTGAAAAATTCAACTACATTTCCTTCCAATAATCCATAAACTTGGAGGGAAAAAAGACAAGCATTGCATAATCCATATTCCACCAAAAAAGAGAGAGAGAGAGAGCTCCATTTCAACATAAATAATAAGAAGTCATTCATCTACATTATCCGCTCCTTTTGACACATGAGTGGCCTTTATATCCGTGTCATTTTCCCTTAATTTTTTTGTAATTTTCCAAGATTGCCCTCGTGTCCCTGTGTGCCCCTTCCGTTGACCACGTGTCGGAATCTCGGACACGCGGTTACCGCGTGTCTGAGCGTGTCTGGAGCGTGTCTGGAGCGTGTCGGACATGAACACGTATCGGGTACGCAAAAAAATTCCGGGAGTGCGTGTCCGTGTAACATAGGTCGCACAGCCCCTTCATCATGCCAAACTCTTCATACAAGCAATTCCTCAGGAGGCTAACCTCCCGAACCTAAAACCCATATTTTTCATTCATAGATCCATGCACCCAAAAAAAAAGAAAAAATGTTTGATACATCCCAACAAAAATATGCACTAAAAGCTGAACATGAATTGAAAGACAAAGATCAGAGCAATAGAACCAAATTTCCTTTCCTTTTAAACAGAAACAAATGTACCTGTGGCGGTCATAATCCCTAGAACGTTCCTGCGACCTCGATCGTGATCTGCGACGACTTCTGGGGTCATAGCTGCGGGAACGCTCTATATCTCGTTCACGCTCCCTTTCATATCCACGATCTCTCTCATGGTACCTATCACGATCCCGGCTTCTACGGTCATAATCCTTCCCTTTATCACGACTCTCCCCTTGTTCTCGATCCTTACTTGATTCCCTATCACGATCCCTACTCCTTTCTTTTGATCTGCATAAAGAAAGTATATTTGCTTAGGAATTTACAATAAAATAGAAGAAGACATATATTCATCTGACAGATATAGAAAGAAAACCCCACACCACTCAAACAGTTCAGCCAGTTGATGGAATAAAGGAACTTACCTTCTTTCATCAGGGCGATCAACTTTACGGATCTTGTTTCTCTCTTCCTGACAACGACGTATAAAGATCCACTCAGATTCCTCATCATTCAAATCAACTAATCAAATGTCACAAGGAGACTATCAAATAGCAGGATGAGGAAAAAACCAGATCAGAGTCAGAGATGACCACTACACCATCAAATAATCAAATATAAGACACACAACGTACAAAAGCCATGTGACAAAAACCAGAATTATCTCACCTGTAGCTCTGCCAATTTATCACGAATTTGCATATAACCCAAATGAAGCTTCCCTCCAAAGTGATCCGCTAAACGACGGTCGCTGAAATAACACAAGGCATCAACATAATTTGCTTAATCTAACACCAATAGTGGTTAGATAGTTCACTTAATAATAATAGTGCAGTTTTCTGATAACTTAGCTAACAACAGCATGATCTACAAGCATAAAACAGAACAAAAAAAAAGACGCACATTCTTTAGCTGGAAAAGTTATCCTCGTAATACTGGGCCCAAAAGCCTGCTGGTGACAAGGAGGGATAATTGTCGGGTCAAAAGCTGAAGCACTTAAAACCCAAAGACCAACTCTACTTTCCCATGCACAATCCATGAAATCTATAGGAACTAGTAAAAAAAACTCAAGATAATTACCTGTCATAGACACTGAGGAATGCTCCACAAATGTCACAAACGCGTAGCTTCTGGTCAGTCTGAAAAAAAATTGAAGAATGCACTTAGTAGTACGTCAGTTGAAGTATGAACAAACATGAATCAGAGTGAACTATTGATGCGCAAAAAGGAGGTAAAGAATTGGAGCACCAATAGCAAGTTGGAAGATGAGACCAAACTGGAGGGAGACATGCATATAATGCCATGAGATAAAACTTGGAACTCTCTTTATTTTTTAACATGAGGACAGGGAGCAAGTATCAAGTAGTACGAGATTATTCATACAAAATGTACGTGTCTAAATTTAACTTTAATTCCTTACTAGACACGGACCCGACAGCGACAAGACAACATCAAGGTAACAAAATCTTTACTTCCTTGTTTTCCTGGTTAGACATATTATAAAAACTTCAAACGAAATTCTGCATTTGTTCGAAATGTTCAAATAATTAGCAGATACAAGACTTACAAGCATAAAAAGATAAGCTTAATTCCTAAAAAACTCTCAACTTTATGTCCAATCCCAAATGTATCCCGACCTTTCTTTTTTCTCATAAAAAAACCCCCAGCTTTCGGTCCAGTCCCACACTGCCCCGAACTTTTTTTGTCTAGAAAAAAACCCCAAACTTTAGATCCAGTCACAAATCCACCCCAAACCTTGTTTTATCTCAGAAAAAATCCCAAATTTTAGGTCCAGCCTCAAATTTGCCCCGATTTGTCCAAAAAATTCACAAAATTTCAATTTATTCTCAAATTTAACCGTATCCAATCCCAACTTGACGTGGCATTTCCACGTCGATAAAAAATCCATATTGGCAAAGTAATGATACGATATAAACAAACCAATGCGGCATTTCCACATGAATAACAAATTCACCCCAATAAAAATTATTGAAATTCTCCAAAATGAAACCGTTCTCAGGTATGTAAATTAAGGATGACTAACGACTTTGGGACCGAGAGCTAACAGGGGTACATTTGAGATTGGAGTAAAAATTGGTGATTTTTCTCTTAGAAAAAAATGTTCATGATAGATTTGGAACAAAACATAAAGTTTGGGTTTTTTTTTTTATGAGACAAAAAAAAATCGGGGTAGATTTGGGACTAGACCGTAAGTTTGAGGAATTTTTTCAGGCAATAAAAAGTTCGGGGCAGATTTGGGACTGGAGATAAAGTTGAGCGTTTTTTATGAGACAAAAAAAAGTTTGGCGCAGGTTTGGGACTGGACCTAAAGTTGAGGTTTTTAGGGAATTAGGCCTAAAAAGATAATGGGGATCATGTCTTAGCTAGGGTACACTGTCAAATTGAGCACATTTTCTTGGTTCCTATCCAATCTATTGAACAAGAAGGTTTGATGAAGCAATTTGAGTAACAAATAAATACCAAGAAGTCAGGCGCATTTTCATCGTCTCTGGTGCACAAGAAATGCAATCTTTTAGAGTGCCTCAAGTTAGGTTAACAATAGAGTGTACTTATTGCAATGCAATCCAAAAGAGAAGGAATGCATAACAAAAACAAACTCAATTTCAATAAAATTTCACTCACAATTCGCACATCTGCAGCAGTGTACTTAGCAGAATCCTGTGCAGGTTCCTGTCTGGCATGCAGCTGAGGCAAAAAATGAACTGTTAATGTTAAATTCACTGAAGAAATAACAACAGTTATACGGTAAAATCGTCAAACAAATAAAACAATCAGAAAAGAGATTTCGAGAGAACCTTTTTAAGTGCTTCGGCCTCTTCCAATGCTTTTTGTGCTTCGTCCACCATACCTTGCTCACCTGAGATAATGGTATTGGATTAAAATCGTGAAATGATGCATCAAAGCATATGAAAGTGAAACTTGAATCTTATAGGTGTATCCTAAATAAAACTGAGATGAAACAAGCACTTCAACATCCAAAAAGATATAAATGAAAGGGTAACCCAGTACTCAACAGCAAAGTATAGTTCAGAAAATTTTCGCAACCAAATCTTAAATCTCAAAGAAAAATGTAACAAGTAATAGCTTCAATCCTAACCAAGATCCTCTGCTTTCTTCAGCTTCTCATTTATCATCTCTTGAGTGCGAGGATCAGGAGCAACTACTGGCAAGGGGGCCAAAGGTGGTGGGTTTGGCAGAGGTTGCGGTAAAGCTGCCCTGTCTTTATTGAATGCATCCAAAAGAAGCATGGACTGTCAAAATCCACAGATAAGTAACGGACTCGTCAAATTATCATCAAAACCAGCACTCAGTTCTTAATTGCACAAATTATTGGAAATGTCATGTTGTTCACACTCCTATTTCCGAAACAAAAATGCATTCAAAATTCTTGGGCGCGATATCATACCGAAGATCATCTCTGCGGGTATAATAGGAAAATATGGGAAATTAAACTTAGGTGAAAATTTTGGGGATCATTTAGCAAGAAGGGAGAGGAGGGTAAATTTGAATATTACCCCCAATTTTCATCACCTCCCACTCCCAAACAAAGCCTAAAAGCTGAAGAAGCAACAGTTTACCTGCTTGTCCGCTCTTTTAGTTCTGAGTTCTTCGACAATCTCTAAAGCTCGAATCTTGAGATCTGTCTTGCCTTCATGATCTGCAAGCAAATTGAGAGTAAGTACATGCTACACTGTGCAGTCAAAAATATGCATGAACCAAATGAAACGTGAAGTAAAATTCTTCAAGATAATCAACATCTTGGTCCATATCCTCAATCCAAAATTTACGTTACAAAATAATGACCACGTATCAGAAGCTCGAATATCCCTGCAAGAAATGCTGCCTACTCTAGACTATGGTTCAAGCAAGTATCTTTTAAAAATGATTAACAATCATCCACGGTTTTCCATGCACCGTGTCAATAAATTTCCAGTCAAAGCAGACAAATTATAAGGCATGCTAGTCAAGAAGACAAGGAAGCTTGCTAACTAACCATGTTGGTCAGCTTCTTTTAGCTTCTCCTTGATCTGCTTCGACAACTCAAGTACCTCGGGTGTCTGCATTTTTACCGACACAATAATGTTAAACACTTCAAGGACATGCAAACCAATTATAGGAATTGGAAGATTGAATCAGCACCTGTGTAACCTCAGACACAGAGATTGCAATAGCAGCCTTTGCATCATCCTCCTCTAGTCTCTTGAGGGCTCTAGCAATTTTTCTATCACACTCGACAATGAGACGATCTATGACATCCTCCAAGTCTCGGTCATAATTGTCGATGCCTTTTGCTTTGGCTTCTTCGTATCTGAAACAAGTAGTTAAGGCACCAAATGCCAAGACAACATGAAAAACTCTAGCAGCCAGAACATCATTCCCGTGATCCGGGAGACATTTTTCTTCACATGGTCACACTAAACAATGAAAATAACCAGTATCAGCGGATAATTCTATCCATCAATTATATCATCTAATTCTAGCATGGAATCCTCTAGTCCAGCTCAAAAGGGAAGGGTCTCTAAAGATACAACTACATGTCAGAAAGAAACAGCTCAACCTCCGCACCAAATTAATGTTCACTTTGCCAGGTACCGAGAACCACTTACTCATCTCCATCTCTCGGGGTTAATTACGTTAACTGTTGTTTACCAGTGAGACACGCGGCAATGCAGAGAGTCCGAAAAAATTTGTAATGCAACTTAAGAAAGGATACTCTTTCCGGAGCTGAAGCGAGTGGACCTTCGGGCAAGGCCCCATATCCATTTTCTGAAACAAAAAACAGAAGGTAAATCAAATGTTCAACGAGAGCACAAGGACTGGTCCATCCGCCGGATTGAGAAGCGCAGCACAATTTTTCAGGAAATACGAGCTAGGTATACCTCTCGCAAGAGAGAGAAACGCTAACAATCGAACAGGGGCATTCGAAAGCCGCAGAGGAGTGAGAGTATTGAGGGTTACCGTGAGCTGAAAGAGCTCGTGAGGGCAAAGGCCGACGAGGAACATGCGGCAGACGTCGCGGTCGTAGTACTTGCGGTTGACCTCGCGGACGTCGCCGTTGCGGTTGGCGCCCATGAGCACGTCCAGCTGCTTTCGTATCGCATCCATGGCTCCCTCTCTCGCTGAGCTCGGCCACGATAAGCGAACGCACAGAGAGAGCAATGAGGAATTTAGGGTTTTGTTGCCAAAGCTGGAGATATGAGCGAGAGAGAGAGAGTGGAGGTGCTTTTGGGAGATTACTCTTTTTTCGAGTTGTGTTAATTTCACACGATCTAGTTAAGGAACTTATTTTCAAGTAAGTGTTTAAAATGAACCTTCTTTGAAATAATAACCCAAAATATCATTATTTTCTTAAATAAATCTCTCAATTCCAAAAAGGGCATGATATTACTGTTTGATAAGAATATTTTTATCATTAACTTTTTTATTTTTTATTTATTTTCTTAGTTTTTTCTTGTTCTTTTTTAAAATAAAAAAGATAAAAGTTAAAAAAGAAAGCACAGCAAAAAAAAAAAAAAAAACTTCCGCTACCTCATCGTCGATGGGGCGACGACCGGCCCTCTCCCCGCATAGTTTTCCTTTTCTCAAAAATTATTTTGTAAGGTAATTTGACTGGGTTTTAGGTTAAAATTATCTTTTGGACAAAGATGCCTTTGATGGGTTGGAATATTTGACGGACCGGTAAGGTAATACCATTATTTAAAATAGGAAAAAATTCAATTAAAGGCCTAGTATGCTCTCATTTTGTCAAATAAGGCCTTAAAGTGGACTTTGTTTCAAATAAAGTCCTCAAATGTCATCATTATTTCAAATAAGGGCTTGAAGAGTGCCTGAAATAGCTATATCAGTCGAAAAAAAGGACATTTTACCAATTAATTAAGGACATTTTTGACATTTATCTTTTTAATTTTTTTTCTTTATTTATTTGTCTTTTAGTTTTCTAAAAATGTATAAAAAAAACCTAAAAAACAAAAAGGATATAAGTGGGAGGAGCCACCTCCCGCCTGTGGACGCCGCCCCAACATTGATGGGGCAACAAATGCTGTCGTCTAGGTCGCCGGCGCCTCGGCAGGGACTGACGGCCCCGCCGACCAGTGGAGAGGGCTAGCAGGCCCTCACTGCAACTGAGAGAGGATTGCGATTTGAGAGTAGGTCGCGACCCCCTCCCAGATCTAAGCAAGGGTTGCAAGCCCTTGCCTAGGTTCGACGGAGGGCCGCCGCCCTTGGCCAGACCAAAGGCGAGGGCTGCCGACCTTCGTTCTGACCTTCGCCGAGGGCGGCGACCCTCCGTCGGACATGGGCGAGGGCCGTGGACCCTCGCCCATATCTGGAGGGGGTCGAGACCCTCTCTTAGTCGCAACGAGGGCCTACTGGCCCTAGCCGCTGGTCGGTGGGGTCGTTGGCCCTCGTCATGGTGCCGGCGATCTTGACAACAACAAGACAAGAGGCAACCCCTCCTGCCTGTGTTTTTTTTTTTAGTTTTTTTATATTCTAATTTTAAATTTAATTTAACTAAAAAATTGAATTAAAATCGTATTTTGATGAAAATACCTCAACCGGTATAAATATTTAACATGTTGATTTGCTGACGAGGCGAAATCCTTATTTAAATCTCAGAGTATGCTGGTCACACGGATTATTTGTCAACTTTGCAAATATAAAAAGATTTATGCTTAGTCCTTTGTGGACGAGTGATAGTTGTTGGTACTTTGTAGACGATGGAGCTGTTTGTCCTATATGTACGAGTGGGAGATGAATGTTTATAGGACTTACGGTGTGCGCCTATGCAGTTAATCATACCTGCCCATTAGAGATAATTGCTTCGATTTGAAAACATGAAAAGCCATGTCTATTGATATACGTAAATAGATAGATGTTCTCCCATTGTTTTCTTAAGTCAGTCACGCTCAAAGAAAAACAACGAAGAGGTCCTCTCCTCCTCACTATTAATTAGCGTTCGACATGAAGAGACTCTACATATTGTGAAGGTGACACTTAATTTGTGGATAGTGAGTACAGTTCCTTGTGCGATCGTATTTCTATTAGTGATACAAGTAAGTTGATCTTAAGCATAATACAATAGTTTTCCGCCTAAAATTCGTTTAGAATCAAGGAATTCGTTTACTTCGTGGTGAAACTTCAATATGAACCAACTACACATAGGAGAAGGAGATTTTTAGTTTTGTTTTTTATAAAAAAATTTCATTGTCCCGCGTTTTTCAAGAATTCGAAAGATCATTTCAAGTTCAAATTTGTTGGTTTAAAAATTGGGTTCTTCTACTTCATTTTCATTTACTTATTTTTTTATATCTCTTTTTTCGTTATTTTTTTTTCGTTCCATCGTTTCTTAATAAGAATTTTATTAAATAACAAACATACTACCAAAAAATCCTTCTTTGATTTCACTCAATAAAAAATCCTTCTATTCATAGTGGCATGGATATGAAGTGTGTGTAAGTATGTGCGCACAATACATGTTGTAAAGTAGAAAGAAACTAAATTTATAATTATATATAGGAATAAAAAAAATTTATTTTAAAATTTATTTTTTTAATATTATAATTAAAATATAACTCATATTTAATTATTATTTTAATTACTAATTTTTTAAGAAGTTTGTTATTTGATAAAAAAAATAGCTTTAATATTACGAACATAATAAATCTCATCCACCTTTATCCACCTCTCCGAGATAATTTTATCAAAGCTATATCTCCTTACATCCCATTCTATCTGGTCTTGGGCGATTACCAGACATATGACAAGATAACTTTTATCCTACACTACTTTTTATCTTGACTACCCAACGCAGCTTTATTGTATTTTAGCTGAGAATCTCTGAAAATTATTCTCTGTTCATTGTATCTCGCACAGTAAACTATAAAAATATATCGTACTTTCACAGTTTTTTTTTTTTTTTTGGGGGTTGAATACTATCACAGTTCAAGAATAAGTATTTTGACGATAAAAAAGTACTACAGGGTGATTTATTAAAGCCCTCCTTGAGGAGAGTAGGGTGAGTTTCCTATTCCCATTCTTTTTTCCTTGGCAATCGCTATTGCATCTTTTGGCAAAAAAAGAGAAGTGCAATATGGATATTATCTGTTCCATGTACCAAAGGAGATTTTTAGGAGGACACGCAACATCAACATTTCCTTCTCATTTTGCCTTATAACCTCTGTTTTTTGGTTGTACCTTTCAACCTTCATTTCACTATAATTATACCAATTTTTACTTTTAAGCTTTGTTTTCCCCCAATTCTTTCAATAGCTTAGTATAAAGGATGACACGTGTGGCAACACTTCCAACCAAAAGTTGATTTATCTATCCCAAAACTGCTCCTGGAGAAAAAAAATATATTCAAGAAGTAGAAAAATAAATTTGTGTAACCAAACAGATTTCTACCACGAAAGTTGCGTCACCAAGTGTTGTCATACACCCTCTTATTCGTAAATTCGATTCGTGCCCCCGAGAAAATCAATGTATTACATTTTATAGTGCTAAAGTAATCTATTATTCTACATTTCTTTTTTGGTTACGTTATTCTTTTTTATTCTTTCATTTTTGTTATTGGCCTTTTTCATAATATGTCATTTTATCTCAAATTAATAGAAAACTCCATAGTGTAATTTTCGCGGTTTGCAACAGAAAATACCAACTAATTTTACACCATTGATATTAGTTGCATGCGAATATGAACATGAGTGGCCTCTAGAAACTAATAATCTTAAGGATTAATATAATGAAAAACCGCAAACTGATACATCTGTGACAAATTTACTCTAAATTATTTTTTGACCATGAAAAATCTCAAATTGGTACAGTTGTAACAAATTTACCCAAGCTATTTGTTTATCACTAAAAATCATAAACTAGTACATCTGTGACAAATTTACCCTGAATTAATTTTTTTTTATCATGAAAAACCCAAAACTGATATATTCGTGATAATTTTACCCTATGATAAATTGTGTTAATATCACAAAAAATTCTAAATTGATACAAATATGACAAACAAATGGTAAAAATCCCAAGCCCATACACCGGCCAATTGTCACTTGTCATAAACTTAGAGCTTTAAGGGTTAGATTTAATGAAAACTAATAGAAGGTAAATTTATCACAGATATATAATTTGAAATAAAATTGTCACAAATATACCAATTTGAGATTTTTTGAGGTTAAAAAAATACTTTATTATAAATTTGCCACATATGTACCAATTTGGGGTTTTCTATGATATTAATCTATGTTAGTGCCGGCCATTCTATGTACGATAACGACGTCCACATCAACAACAAGTTTTAACTAAAATTGACCGAATTAACTCAATTTGCACAAATGTAAAAAGTCTTAAAACTAAATTGTCACCAATCCAAGAGGTTTAGAATTGAATTTACACAAATGTAAAAGGTTTAATACTGAATTAATGGAAAAAAAAGTAATGAATTGACACAAACATAATAGATTTATAACTTTTTTTCACACTTTTTCCACGTCAACATTAGTACGTACTAAACTATTTGGGAACGAAGCTCGTCAATCTCAAGGCACATGGCGTACCTCCGCAACCGGTAAGATAGGTACATAGATATAGAAGGGAAGGACCAAAAAACGAACCATGATCTTTGCATTGTCCTAGAGGCATGAAGTTTTCATCTTCATTTCTCAATCATCAACTGCTTAAAAGGATAGAATTGAGATTGAGCTACAGTTATATGGTCAAAAAAAGCACAGGCAAAATTGCTTCATGGTAACCAAATTGAGGCCCAATAAGTGTGCCAGCGCATCCAGTCTGCATCCCCCAGAAAGAGAATGGAGCCGGGTCTCATTGCAGATTCCCATCATTGGTCAACGGATGCTTCACTCTGCAGATGCAACTTCATACCAATGAGGCACAAGAGGCAAAACACCTTGCATTGGTCGAATCCCTGCATATTCTTACTCGAATTGCCACAATATGCAGTGTATAGGCTCTCCAAATAAGAGGGTGCCCGACCCGACCCAAGCACGAGGCATCTCATGACATTCACCATACAAGAGTACATAAGAGGAAACTTAAAGGGGATTGAGAGGAAAAAAGAGAGGGAGGGGTTGGGGGAAGGAGAGAACAACAGAGAAGCTTCTGGACTCTGATTAAGCTGAACAGCAAAGTACATAACAATAAGAAAATCTGCCCGGTCACACGTGCAGGTGAATCTGCAGCGATGTTCTTCACATAAAACTCCAAACAACCATGTAAATTCAGTTGCAAACAATATATCAGTGTCATTCTAATTGAAGTTTCTCAAGATCACTACGCCTGTAGAGGATTAACTCAAGTAGAACCAACGAAAGAACTAACACTAAGCTCTTCAAACTTCTTGACCACTGGCTCTGGTCCTCTCTCTTTTTTGGGTTGTCAGCTGCGGCACAAATTGAAACTGGTGAATAGATGCTGAAGACAACACACTAGATTAATCTCCTTATTACATCACCTTCATGGAACTTTCATAACTCCAACAGGATGACCTTACTTAACGTGGGATCACTGGCCAAATGGCTATAAAAGCACATTTCAACTAGTCTACAGTACCGAGCAGCTATCTGGTTTAAGAAGAACAGAGAAGGATCCAAAAAAGACAGTCTATACATTCTAAAACCGGTGCCTAAGTCCAATGAGCGAACAAGACCCGCTATAAATTTGAGCCAAACTAACACAAACCAGTGAAGTTTAAGGATTTAAGTGACACAAATTAGTGAAATTTGGTGTTGAAGTGAGACGAGAAATTTCTCAATGGGGCGAAATAAAATTGAGCAAAACTGGATGACTGAAATTAGAATTTGCACTTCTCGAAGAACAAAGCCTGTTTCATGAGATCCCTGAAAGGTCAAACAAACGAAAATTTGGAAGAGATCAATCTCCAATTAGGGAAAGCGCGAAAGGCTTCTAAAAGAAAAAGGGGACTGAACCTGATATAAAATTCAATGTGCATGACAAGATTATCATCAAATCACTACTTCGACAGATCCATGGTCCGCCACAACAACCAAAGAAAAGCCGCTTGCCAAAATTCACACCTATGGGAACTGATAAGTACCAAGAAAAGGTCAAGAGACACGATAACTAGTACTCTAAGCTCCACTAACAACGGACTTCTCAATCAAATCATACAGCCTTTCCTCTTGCTTTTTTCTTGGTTTTGGGTGGTGGGGGTTATCAGGTGCATATTGCAGATGAAATGGCAAGCAATTTGCCTTAGCTGCCTCAATGGTATTCAACACATGTATGCAGTTAGGCAAGGAGGGATGGCATGCCAGGAGAGTCGATTAAAGTTCGGATTCCATCTTGGATGAGGGAATCAACAGAAAGGTTTCGATAAAAGTAAACACGAATCTAGCTTGATATTATAAACTGGTGATAACCGGAAGTATTCAATCATCTCAGCAAAAAATAATGGCAAAAGAGAGAACTTTGACGCATCTGCTCTACCAGAGAGATACAACTGCCAAACGCCAATGCGATAACAACCACCACAACGTCATTCAGCAGCTATAATACATTTCATCAAAAGACCAGCTAAAGCAGAGCAAGCAAACAAGAAACAACTAAACGCTAGACTCGTTCAAATGGGCCTACCAGAAACTTCCGATCACAGCACTTGTCTGTTCTACTAGAGTTGCCTCCCGGCGGCGTCGGCGACGAAGGGCAAGTAAGGGGTCCGGCCCAGAATGGACGAAGCGAGGCTGTAGAGGAAACAGAGGGCGCTGAACACGAACACCACGTTGTGGCCCCATACCATGACCCGGAACCAGAGGCCGGCCCGGTCCGGGCTGAAGATCCGCTGGAGGAGGAGGGGGAGGACGAGGAGAACGTCGAGGGTGACGGCCTGCATGGCGTTGAAGCGGACGTAGTGGCTGAAAGAGGGGTTGCGGACGACGCCGAGGTAGAGGGCGAAGAAGGCGACGAAGGAGGCGTAGGGGACAGACTTGTAGAGGGACAGAAGGGGGAGGATGGGGTCGAAGAGGAGGGAGAGGGAGGGGTACTTGAGGAAGAGGAAGCGGCCATACTGGAGGGAGTTGAAGAAGGGGAGGGTGTAGGCCGCAGCGGAGATGAGGCGGTCGGTTGCCGGAGTGGGGTTGTAGGACATGCGGACGGCGACGGCGGCGGGTCCGTGGCGGCGAGGTTGGGACTTGAGGTTGAGGGAAGGAGGGAGGAAGGGGGTGAGGGAGGAGGGTGGGAGGAGGCGGGTTTTTGACTGGGTTTTTGGGGTCGGCGGGTGGAGGAGAGAGAGGCGGAGGAGAGAGACTGATGCGGTCGCCATTTCTGAGTCTCGCTGTAGAGAGAGAGAGAGAGAGAGAGACAGAGGAGAGCAATAAGGATATTTATTTCTTCTTTTAGTCCCCACACTTTACAGTTTTCATACTTTTTACCCCTTATATACCTCAACAGCAATTTTAAATTCTTCGGTCGATTGTTCATGCCAAATGAAAATTACACATCTGATTACACACGTTCTCAAGAGTCTTCAATTTTAATCTGCGTATCTGATTTATATGACAACACCAATTTAAATAAACTTATTTATATCAATAATTATGTTTTTGACTTTCTTCAGTCGGCATCGATCACGTCGCCCATGAATCACTACATTAATAATGCTAAAGGATTGACGGATTTGATAACGATTTTTCTAAGAAAAATACAATGTAAATGTGCAAATGAATTAAGCATTGCACCAAACAATAGGAATTGAGCATGATTATACCATCAATATGATTGCAAAAGGCTTGTA
Source organism: Rhodomyrtus tomentosa (assembly GCA_028455895.1). Lineage (NCBI taxonomy): Eukaryota > Viridiplantae > Streptophyta > Magnoliopsida > Myrtales > Myrtaceae > Rhodomyrtus > Rhodomyrtus tomentosa. The sequence continues at coordinate 22,965,337 of JAPCWY010000003.1, read as the reverse complement.
TGTATATTGGCTTTGAAGAATAATAAAAAAGAGTTCATCGGGCTTACAATTTACGCGGCTCAAAAGTTACATAGGTTTATAACTTTTAAATTTTTGTTTAACCAGAGATACCTACAAATTTTGGAATACTTAAAACACATAAGTAAATTCATATATAACCATATCATGATTTTTCAAAGCTTTAACGAAGTTTTTTTTATATATATTACGCGATTGGATCGACTCTACCTTAAGTTTTAAAAGTTTCACATGTTCATAATTTTCGTTTAACAAGAGATACCTTAAAGTTTCAGAATAATCAGATCTTGATACGTAGAATCATATAAAAATTATGTCATGATTTTTAGAAAATTTGAGATACTTAGTTTTAATTCCCAATGTTTGAAGGGAAATCCATGAATATTAATTACAGGCAGACAAAAATCATCCCAAACGGTAGCGATTGTGAGAACATAATATAGACAATTTCCACAATCTGTGTTGTGTTTCTTTTAGTAGAATAACAATTAGACCGCCCATACATTTCCCAGTTGTAGATTACGTTCTGCACTCTCGCATTTTTCGACCGCCTTATGATCAATTTGAATTGTAGATTTCTGTTTCATCATATCAACATTCAAATCTTGAATATTTACATAAAATTGAGAAAATGATGTGGTGCAAATTCATTTGCCAGTTGTGTGAACTTCCGCATTCAAGCAGCTGCTACACATAAAAGCACAAATGCTGAAATGGGTTGGTCAACGAAGTCCGCAGCTTAAACCTACCTCAAGAGCAAAATCACTACAAAAACATGAGCTAGTGCAAATTCATTTGCCAGTTGTGTGAACTTCCACATTCAAGCAAGCTGCTACACAAGCCTCAAATTCTTCTCCAGAGTACATTAGGGACGAGTTTGAGCATACCGCGGGAACTAACAGAAGAGGAGAGCAACAAAATGCACACATTTTAATGATGAATATGTCACTGATTGCTCGAGCGCCACATGTAGGGAAGAGAACTTGATATAATCTCTAGGTTCCCGAATTTGAGCTCCGACTGCTCGAGGATATTTCCGCCATCAAGGAAGAGAGGGAGCTAACCTATTGAGGCAGGCAAGCACTTGAAGTAAGAACTAAGTGTCTTTAAGTGTCTAGTACTCTTTGGCTTTCCTCCTCAATTCATTCAACTCCCTTTCGATTTCGGAGTCTTGAAAGGGGAATGGAGAGTTCACTGCTACTGCGGTTCTGCCAGGCGGAAGGTCTCCTTTCTGTTTTAAAACGTAAATACAAATTAAAACCTTAAAAAAAGACAATGGGTTTTCTATCAAACTTGCATGGAGTCCCGATTGAGCTCTAAAATTACTCTTCAATCACAATGCAGTTGCTAGACTCGTGTATCAGAAAGTACACGGGATCATAATTACTTGAGCTGCATTTCTATCCTTATTTTTACTAGACTGCAGAATCTTCTCAGGAATGCAAGCAAATAGCTGTCAAAGCTTCACTTGGTAAACTTAGAAAAGTTATATACAAGTAAAAGTGCAACAAAACAAGAGAGAAGAGCAACAGTTACCTTTGACGCCCCAGAAAGTTCTTTCTTCAACTTTGCGAGATCATCATCCACAGAAGAACTCTCTAACAATGCGAACTGGGAAAAGAAAAACCATAAAAGTGAGTTTTCTCAGCAAGAAAGAACATTCTCGAATAGCTACTATCTAATAGACACACCAGTGAATTCAGCTATCTCAAGCTTGAATCCTGGATCAAGGGTGAACAAGAGTTCCATAATATGACTTGTTATTCAGATAAAGAATTTCCGAGATGCAGTTATACCATTGTGTCGCTTCACATCATAACACTCAAGCATTAGTTCTTCACTCATGGTACACCAGATGATGTACTTCTCCTTGCACTTTATGGCACCACTATTGCATATGATAATTATGCCTTTGGTTTTAAATCAGAAGCTCAAAATATGCTTAACATAATTTTTGTGCCTCAGCAAAGCAAGCATTCTAATTTCCAAAAGACTTCAATTCCCTGACATTGGAATTGAGTTTCCAAAAAGTACAAACTGAAAAAAAAAATCCAAATCTGCCTTTCATAATGTGTTCCAATAAACCTTTTGACTTATTCAAGAAAATGTGAACTGTTCGTTGCTTTGCTTGACTGTTTCTCTTATTAGTCCATTTTAGCATCATTGACTACTTCAAAGAAGATTCAAGTCATTGCATCATCACAAAAACAGTTTTTAAAGAGGGAATATCAGTGTAATGTAAACCTGGACCTAAGAAACTAAAACATCAAGCAGGGTATTGATCATTTCCAATTCTATATCCATCTACGGTTTCGAATCCATTACAAATTTCATCTATTGACTTGTGAAAATTTTGATTGTGTAGGAAAGAAAAAGGAAAGAATAGAGCAGGAAAGAAATGCTACCTTTCCTTCAAGATCATCACTTGTTAATTGATTAAGTGCATCTGCTTGAGACTCCATTGCCAACACTGCCACAATGAGAAACCAGTCAACCTATTGACCAACGCGATGATTAATTAAATTATGATCACAATTGGAGCTCCATGTTCTTCCTCTGATACCTGCCAAGCAATATTACCAACAAAACATCCATGCATGCCATGTTGCCAACCAAAGAGAGAAAAGAGCAAGTCAACAACAACAATAGCCATGTATTTCACATCGTCATATGTGGCATTCAAGTAAAGCAGGTCCTCCATATGTTGATAACACTCGTTATGGAATTGACAAGACCAAAAAAAGCATAAACGACAAAAAAAGAAAAGAAAAGGAAAGCTCATTTGAAGAATCGTGTGCTACTAAGACACGAGTGATTTCTACGTACTTTCAAAGTCTGCAAGATCTCCAGCAACCCCTGTTTGAAAGTCATACAACCAACTTTTTACCCCTCTAATGTACATCTCAGGAAACTGTTTTCAGAAAGGTCAAAATGAATTCAAAGTATTCTAATTTCTAATGGTTCTCATGCTTTTTAGTCTATCAGAAGTAAATTCTAAAGGACAGCAGTCGAATAGGCCTATAGGCAAACTAATGGATGCGAAGTTTCAGTAATTGTTCTGGAATCTCCAGTATTTGGACATCATGCACCAACTGCGAAGCGTTGAGAATAAGGTAGTTAAAATTGCGATTTAAATCGTAGGATCGTACAATCCTACGACTTTTTCGTCACCAGCGATTCGAATTGCTATTAAGATCGCAAATCAGCCCAACTCGCATGGGATTGCCGATTTTGCTCGTGAAATCGGTGGGATCGCATGATCCCACCGTTCCTGCCGAGTCAGTGTCCGATGTGTGTCCAACGCGCGTCCGACGCGGGGACACGCTCGGACACGTCCTCCCACCATTATTTCAAGCAAATTTTCGTACTTCCAAACCCAAATCAAGCCCACTTTCCTTGGCCTAATTGACAGAGCGTCGCCCAGCCCAGATTGCCAAATTCTAACATGCACTGAGGCCTCTTTTTATAAGGAGTTTTCTCTTCCCTTCCTCAGTTTGTGGCCGGTGTGGGACTAGCAGAGTCTCCAATTCTCCATCTCTGCAGTTTCCTCAAGCACCAGCGTGTCTTCATCTCTGCAGTTTCCTCCTACGTGTGGTACTGCACATATATTTTTAAATATAATTTTTTATAAAGAGTTTTCTCTCCCCTCCCTCAATAGTGATTTATGTCTTTTATATTATGTTATGAGTTGGCATATATATTTTTTATATGCATATTTATGTTTGAATATAATTTTTTAACTTAGGTAGTATATTAGTAGGATCTTACGATAGATCCCACGATTTATGATCCTACCACCCCCTCCCAATCCTAAGTAGGATCTCGATCTTGACAACCTTGGTTGAGAATCATTTGGTGTTACACAGCAGGCCAATATGACTCACATTCGTTTTCATTAATGACCCATAGACTTTGACAATAAAGAGTTTAATTAGTTTTAGAGGGTAATTTCGGCAATGATGCTTTAACAAGCGCAACAGTTCGAAATGTGCCGAACATAGACGCATTCCACTTAGATTCACAGAAGATGGACAAGCTTCTTTTGACCGTAAAACAAGACTCATATTTGCAGCCTGTGCATAATAGGGGCATTCAAATAACCCAAAAGGCTACCTTTTTCCTCCATCTTTTCAAAAGCCGAAAGAGCACTGCTTGTGTTCACATTTCCCAGCATCTCACTAACTCTGGTTGCAGTCCTGTAGTTTGATCAAAAGCATCCTGTTCATACAATGAAGTGGGGAGATAATACAAAAGTAGTCGGAGCAAGAGATTAGACGAACTTCGCTGACTGTGCGCGTGCTCTAAGGGTATCTTTCTTTGACCTTGCCTCCTGGATCTTGCTTTCCAGAAGCTGATATGAAGATAGTTAGAGAATCTAACTTAATTAACCTATTATCCAGGCTAAGAGCACAAAACATATAAAGCAAAAGGATGAATGATCATTCGCTGATTAAACTCAGCATAGCTGGACAAGTTGGTGGTGAGAAAAGCAATTAGGAAACTTAAAATAAAGACCTTTCCAGCACAGTCTTGGTGAATCCATTCAGAAGGACAAGATAACAGAGGCCAAGTTGAGACTAATTTAAGAAACAAGTAAATTACCAGCAACTATATTAGTGCATAAAAGAAGTCTTAATCCTGCACGAAGAAAATTAAGGGGGATTGCACAAAATAAGTCTTTTTCCTGACTAGAGCAAAGTAACACAGTATAAAACCAACCGAAACATTGAGTTGTGTGAAAGACTCAAAATGAAGCAATGCCATAGCTAGGTGAGCCTCATATTAAAGTAGTGCCTCTACTTTCAAGCATATAGAGTAGACCAGTCAAACGAGTGGTGGGTCGTGTTTGAATCAGGTCCTAAATGGTGAGACCTAAATAGACCTGTTTAACCCATTTATTGCAATGCAAATCTAGTAACCCATACCCATTACGGTCCATACCGACCAGTACCTAATCCGACCTGACTCATATTTCTAAAACACTTTTATATTTAATCAAATCTAGGAAAACTTGTACCCAAACTGAGATGAGAGTGCGAAATGAGTGAACGCGAGATCGAATGATAGTGAGAGAGGTGGGTTAAATCTAAGTAAATTGTAAATCCATTTATGACCCATTTACGATCCACTTATGACCCATTTAACAACTATATTACGTTTGAACCCATTTATTGGATATAACCCACGTAATAACTCACCTCATCATATATGGGTTAAGAAATGGGTTTATGACCAATTTTGACAAGTCTAATATAGTTTAAAAGACAATACTTAAACAAAAGGACAAGATACACCCTGTATGTCGCAAATTCATAAGGCTTATGGAGTGGACAAAGATTTGGACAAGCAGCAAAGCTGAGAAAGTGCTACTAGAATCTGTGTATGCCAGCTTAGGCAGTTCTAAAGCTTGCTACAAGCACTTTCTGATGGGACAAACAATTGTGGGGAGTGAAACGGCATTACTCACCCGTGTATTTGAGACAAGATTATCCACAACAGTCTTCTGCTGATCAAGCTGAGCTCTCAGCGCACCTGCATTATCCTATGACAGAATAAAAAAGAAAAAATCAAGGTATATCAGATTTATTTCGAGCATGTCTGATTATCCATCTTTCCTCTTTTTTTGCCATAAATTGCCAATAGGATAGGAACTCATCAAGATCTGCCACCCCAACAATCTGGAGCGATGAAAATTAACCATGGTTGTAATTTCTGGTTTTATAGCTACAGACTACCCATTCATGGTTTCGTGAAACCTAATTCCATTTCCAATGAAAGACCTTACAGCATAAGCCTTTCTTCGTTTAAGAGCTTCTCGTGCAAGGTCCTCATCGCCTTTTGAAAGAGCCAGCTGTGCTCTTCTGTACCTATCATCCAGCGAATCACAATGATAAAACCATCTAAGAAAATAGAGCTTCTTTTAAAAGAAAAGCTTTGAAGAACCTCATAGATGATAGACCAAGGCTTAGAAGAAAAACTTCACCATTCATCAGAAGCTTGCTGTGCCGCTTTATATTTGTTTTCTAATTGCTTTTGAGATGCCAAGACCTTCAAGAAAGAGAAGAACCTTTGGTAAGATTTCAGTAATTAAATGTACCTTTTTTTAACAGCATCCATACGCCCTATAATAATGCATAATCAACAAGACCAGATATAATTCCCGTAAAAAAAAAAAGCATGCGATATAGAGTAATTAAACACGTTCCTAGACTCTGGCCTTTCGTAGATCACGTGAAAAATAGCACTCTACTCTTGCTTAAGTTGAATAGACATACCTGAGCTGTGGCTTGACGCATTTTTTTCAAATCATCATTCATCTCCAGTACAGCTTGTTCCAATATCTTCTCGGGGTCCTCAAACGAACTGATGATAGCATTCGCATATGACTAGACATCACCCGAAAAAAAGCAAAAAACACACTTCAACTCAACACAGCAATTAGATATCAGAACAGCAAGAGTGCAACTCGCATTTTACCCTTATGACTCTAGCGAATCGATCGAAAATATTCATGCTGGCGCCGAGGCTGCCTCCGCCGTGGCCATTCCGTCTTAGCCTGTTGGAAAAGGCAATTCTCACCCCTGTGGTCCTGAGCGCTGCAATTTGGCCATTACAATCTTGGCAATCAAGCAGGCTGTTGACCGCATCACAATTATAACGAAACAAAATGAAGCAGAGAAGGCAAATTTACATGATCAAACAGGGTCCCATGACAGTGAAAGCGAACACGCCGATTGCACAAATAATATAGTACAAAACACTCTCTTTTCCTTCTCTTGTATAAAGGAAGCGAAATGAAGAGACTCGACACTCAAATCAAAATTCGAAATTGAGAAAGACCCAGACAGGCACGAGGTGAAAAACGAAAGAGGGTTACCTCCATTATTGCCAAGGAACGAGGACTTGAGTTGGGGCACACTGAGCGCGCCCCGCTTGTTATTGGAAGACGAAGAAGCAGGACGCAGCGAAGCCATGCTCAACCCGGTGATTGGCGGCGCTTTAATCGCCATGTCTCTCGCTCTCAGCAAGTTCAATCAAGCCTTTCCAGCTAGTGCCAAATTGCTTTCGAATTCTGACGCGAGCGAGAGAGAGAGAGAGAGAGAGAGAGAGAGAGGGTGTTCCTTGATCTCTTTGCTGGGTCGGAATTCTGTGTTTAAGGAAATGTCTCGGTGCTTTTGTGTTTGTGGTGGGGAGCGAGCATCAAAAACCCAAGAGACGAGGCACAATAAAGCCACGTTCCAAGGGCGCGCAGGGCAACAGTTCTGCTCCTTACTAAAAATTAATTTCTAATCAGAAAAAATTATTGATGATGATTGAAAGTTTCGACTTCCAAATATTATCACTGCAAATTTTTCTATAAGAAATTATTATCGGCGAGCAAAAAATTTTTACTTCATTTTAAATCTGTTAAAATTCTTTAAAAAATCATTTTTCTTATTAAAAATATTATTTACTTTTAAAAAATAAATTATAATTTTTTACTCCATCGGTCGGAGATGGCGACTCGACGACGGCGGCAAGCGGTCGGGGGAGGGCGATCGGTGGAATTCGGCGGTGGGCGATGAGAGGTGGCGACGATGGTGGACAATTGGCGATTAATGGCGGTGGTTGCGAGCGGCAGCTAGCGAAGGTAGACGGTTGTTGGCTACGGGAGACTGTTGGCAATTGGCGACGGTCGATAGAGGTCGAAGGTTGTTGACGGTTAGCGTTGGAGGGCAATGGTCGATGGTGGTTGCGGGCTACAATGGGCAGCGCTCGATGGTGGTGGCAATTTGGCGACGGGTGGAGGTAATTTGGTGACTGGTGGCGGTGGTCGACGACTACTGATGGTCAACGATGGGTGGCGACGAAGGTTGGCAGTGAGTGAAGGCTGGTGTGGTTGAAAAGGGAGTGATGACATAATGAAAAGATGGTAAAGTAAGAAAAACTTCTTAAGTTGAGAAGCAATTTTTTTTAACTTCTCAAAAGTCAAGGAAAAACAACTTCATAAATGAAAATTCACTTCAAACGTAAACATTTATTTCAAAAGTAAATCTTTTTACCAAATCAATTTTTACTTTATAAGTTAAATTATCAAATAGATTTGTGCTCCATAAGCACTTTTAGAGCACAAATTCACTTTTAAAAATGTTGCCATGCTCACCCTAATAGACTGCAATGAGATTACCCACCCAACAATACTCGAGTTGATTTTCATTGCCCGGTAAATTCATGAACAGGTCATAGAATGTGTTGGAATATCGGACAGAAATGAATCGGATATTGCAATTAAAAGAATAAACGAAGATTAACATACAAAGCAGAGATATACGTGGTTTGACACGAGCATCGGTATCTACTCCATTGATCGATTAGAGAATTAATTAACTGAACTCGAGGAATCTATTAGTCAATTGGATAATTACAGGCTTTGAACACTCCCACGCTTATAAAACACGTATTACCCCCAAACCTAATTAGTCCCACGGACCCTGAAACGCAGGACTAAATGCGTACTTAACTCATAACAGTTTTAGAGCGATTTCACAGGCTAAGTGCTTATACGCTTGTTTTATCTGACGCAAATCCAGTTTTGACATTGGACTGCATTCCATCCGCCCCCGACCAAATAAGTACATGTTAGTTTCAAGTTCCATTTAACGATGCCATGGCAATATCCGAGGAAAACTTTTTGCGGTCGATAAAGACAAAACACGGGACGAACCACACAGATTCGTCTTCGCACACACCCGTTCACAGAACGATTCAGATAGTATCAATCCATGCAGCTACAAGCAGACGTTAACTTTTAATTCTCTTCCTTCCACAATGGTCGTTTGTTTGAATAAAGTGTTTAATCTCACCACTTGTATTCCAATCCTTTTTAGTCTCTGGACTTCGCAGGAACTATCTATACCAGACATTGCCGCGATAATGAGAATCAAATCTCTACAAGTCCATAATGGTAAAAAGGAAACAGTTAGTTTCTTTAGCATTTCAGATTGAACTGCATACTTACCAGGATCTTCACGTGGCGAAGATTCCTCGGAATTACAAACATATAGATTGGCAGCTGGAGGATTTTGAGCAGCAACCATTGATGCATCTGTTCTGTGGCTTCTCCTCCTCCTCCTGCCTTTCTTTCTTTGAGTCAGACCTTTTCTATATTACAATGACATATCTGTAGCTAAAAAACTCGACGATTGCATGATACCGGACAGCCGTCACAACCCAAAAGAAACATCGCAGCAGCTTCTTCCATACGAACCAACCTAAACTATATGTTAGGGGATAATTATGATGAAGCAACAATTCTCCTCATATACAGATGACACAAGAACAACATTATCCTGTCTGTTTAATCACAAAATACAGAGGCTACGCCCGGAAATCTTTATTAAAGCCAAAACGAAATGATCAGACCACCAGATCGTCAGAACCCATCTCCTCCTCATTTTCACATACTCCATTCTCTCTCCTCTTTGCAAAAATCGCCACCATTCCTCCTTTAAAGATAGATTTCGGCCCCAAAGTCTACATGAAAGCACTAAGCACATGTATATCAAAATCACAGACCTATCAAAGCAGACTTCTTACAGACTAGGGTCCGTAAGCAACTGAGCTATCAATATATTGTTCCTCATCTTCTGTTCACCACCTATGAGACAGCCCTTAATTCATTGTCCTGACAAAACCCAAATAAGAAACATATTAATTCATTACCACCAACTTATATAAAAACATAGTGAAAGTCAATGGGACAACAAAGTTAACTCCTAAAAGTGACATGTAGAACTACGAAGAGTAGTAACTCATCAAACATGCCAGAGTTTACACACTTAGGGGAACCTAGTCCCCCCAAAAAAAGCAAGCTCTTTCAAACTGATGGCCAAGAATCTCTATAGAACATGACAAACGTAGATATCATTAGAAAAAAGACCCAACCCCAAGGACCAAATCTCCAGGGTCAAAGATCATTTCAATGGAAGTCTTCAAGCCATTAAACATTTCATGCAAAGAAATTCGACAGTGAAAACAATTCTCAGGTAAAAATTTGTAAGAAATTATCTTTTCATAACATGTAACTACATTTTCATTCACAGTTCACACCTCTGTTTTAAAAAAATGCTGCGCCTCACACTTGATGGAGAACAATAGCGATAACCTTTGAAGATTAAAAAAAGGCGCACCAACTGAAGTTTGCTATTTATTCTTTTTGATTAATCAGGAATCTTCTTAAGTGACTGGAGTCTATCAGGATTTCAGTTGAGATTGGATTTATGTTTCTTTTTCCTAGTTGTAGTCGATTTGTTGTCTTAGTTTAATTGGAATTTATTAGATAATTCTATTTTGACTTGGAGAAGGACTGCAGAGTATCCCTGTATACTGTCGTAGTTCTGTCTTTCGAATAGAGTTGATTCTTGGTTGAATTTGACGATTCTTTTCTTTGGGATAGTGGCATACAATTCTTCTATTATGTGTGATGCTTAAATAAACCTCGGTCGGATGCCTGGGAAGCTTTGGGCGTGAAGCCTAAATTTTTGTTCTTTTGTAGTGGTATCCATCACACATTGGATCGTTTCAAGGCTGGTTTGAGGGCTGATCTGAAGAGGGAATGCTTGACAGCCACTATACAATGTAGATCATGCATTTCAAGTGGCGTTAGACATACTAATCTACTTTCGAAACTGCTTCATCACCGAGGGCAATCCCAAAACCCAGAATTGCAGAGGGTTTTATGACAAGATTCTTCATGTTTTGGAGTAAGTAACGGAATGCCCTAGTCAGACTTACCAGCGCGAATGTGCAAAACCCCATTAGGGAAGCCCCATGGCAACCACTTAGAAACCTATGATGCCAAAAGAAAACCAGCACCTCTCTAACAAAATCCGAGGTTCTGAATCCGACCACAAAATTCCATGAGAATGACGACGATCAATCAGCCAAATTAACAAAAGAGAAGAGCACAACGGTGCTTAGGTCCCAAAATCATATCTTATGACACAGAAATCATAAGCTCCGACAAACAAAAAGGCATAAGCGGTCAACTCACCGGACAAAGAAAGGGAAGAAATTCCAGCATCCATATCTAACTACATATGCAGAAATTGAGAGATGTGGCCTGACTAGCGTATCGAATAATGCAAAAAATGATTAGCAACACCGATCATCCCAACTTCCCAGCAATCATGACCAATAGAACCTCCTAAAACCCAAACGAAGACGAATTAGTGAAGCGGAAAACAGAGGTAATTCAAACCTGGACATGCAGAGAGCGCTGGGGATCATTGCGATCGGGATGGTCAGGATCATCGTCGTCGGGCTTGACAGCGGTGCAATCGGGAGGGGAATCGAAGAGGGAGAGGGAGAACTGCTTGTCGGCGACGCCGACGTCGAAGTGGATGACGCCGGAGCTGGGGACGTCGACGCGGATGCCCTTGACGGGGAACCAGAGGAAGAGCTCCTGCGCGGAGACGCCGGAGAGCCCGCCGATCTCGCCGAACTGGAGGGTGCCGGTGACGTTGAGGTCGTAGTGGACCTCGTTCTCGAACCTGGCGTTGCAGGGCTGCGTCAGGCTGACCCGGAACTCGCCGGTGGCGAGGTCGACGGAGTAGTCGGTGATGCCCTTGGGGAAGAGGCCGATGGGGAGGCCAAAGCGCCGGAGGTGGTCGTAGATCGTGTCGCCGGCCTCCGAGCGCGCGGCGAGGAGAGCCGCCAGAGAGAGGAGGAGGAGGAGGCGGTGGCGATCCATATTCCCGCTTACGGAGGAGAGAGAGAGAGAGATAAAGAGGAGAGGGGTGAGGGGGTGTCTGTTGAAATTGGAGTTTCCGGTGAGGCCTTTCGATTTTTGTTTTTTCTGTTGGATTTTTTTAATAAATTTTAGCAAGCGAAGAAAAAGAGTGGTTTTGCAGAAAAAAAAAACAAAAAGGAAAGAGAAAAGTATTCCTTTTCTTTTATATATATATAATTTTTATTTTTATTTTAATTCGGGGTTCGCAAAACAGTTGAAAAGATGGAGAGGGAGTCGATGGCCGCGAATCCTTCACGCGATCACGTGGAGTCTGCGCCCTACGCGATTCAACTAATTGTTTTTTTGTCTTTCCTATTTTTGGAGATAAGTAAATTTTAATTGTTCAAGCGGCTCCAGAATTTCGACCAAAAAAAAAAATGTGACTCTAGAGCTACTTTTGAAGCAAAAATAATAATTTAGAAGTAAAAAAATGAGGTTGCCTAATCAAACGAATTTCTACTTTGGAGGTCAATTCGACGCATACATTATTATTAAATTAAATTTGAAAAAATTATAACCAAATTGATGTGAAAGTGCTTGAGTAAGTGATGGCGAATTCGACTAAGAATGAGAAAGAATAAAAAAAGAGTCATAGAGGTGAGGAAATTGTAAATCTATATATGACTCATTTAATACTCGTGATAAAATTTAAACCCATTTATTAATCATTTATTAAATATAATTAACTCGTATAAGTTTATCATATATGAATCAAGAAATGAGTTTATGATCAAATTTTGATAGATCTACCTAGTCCAAATCAGCTTATGTGCAATCGATAGGATTCGAACAGACGACCTGTAGAAATCTTTCAACGCTCCGATCGATTGCGTCAGTTCTAAGCGGTTCATCTTCCTTAAATCTGTCATAAGGAAGCCAACCAACAAAAGATGGTTGTTTACATAATAAATTATTAAAGTGCCGACGTTCATATATTATGCTATTCTAATTACAAAACATTCTATGTATAATTATAAGTAATGAGTGCATATTTAGTCCTTTGGTTTGTGCAATTTGATCATAATTTTGTTTTCTTTAATCAAATCCTTCAAATTTCTAGATTTATGCGATTCGTAACTTCTATTGTTTTTTTTAGCATCAAGTCCTCTAGTATCTCAATTTACGCAATCAAGTCCTTCCGTCATCGTTTTAACTGAACTGCCAAACTAATTAAAACGTGGCGTTGCTCATGTGACAAAAAATAACAAAGTGATGTTAATTTGACTCCAAATGAGCAGAAAACAATGAGGCAAACAAGAAAGAAGAAATTCCAACTTTACGTATTAGTTTGGGTAGACAAACATAAAAACACTTGATTGCACAAATTAAATACTTTACATAATTTGATTGCGCAAAACCAACTTAAAGGAACAAATCGCACAAAATCCGAAAATTTAGTGGACTTGATTACTCTAAATGAAAGTTAGATGACCAAATTGCAAAAGGACTAAAACTAAGAGGATAACATTTGTGCTTAACTTTAGGAAAAATAATCAATTTGAAAAATATTTTCCTAAGAAATATCACATATAAAAATAAGTTAAATATATCAGTCAGTGTCACGCCCCGACCCTCGAGCTCGTGACATCCCTACCTTGACACCCTTAGGTTACGAAACATAACGTCTCAGACTTGCTATCGATCCATAATCGAAATGCGCATGCGGAACGTGCCAAACTCCCAAACAACAAGATCAACATGAGATAGAACAGTACGAACAATCATTCAGTCAATTCATCAAAAGACAACTTTAATTCTTATGCAAAGCAGATACTAATTAACCCTATAAAGCTAACAATACACAACCTCGTTCTTCGGGGCGGCTCTCTAGGATCTCAAAAGAAATAAGATTCGGTAGAGTTAACTCCATATTTACTTCAAAAGGGCTACTCCAACAAAAGTCACACCTCATTATCCACAAGGCTCCGTCACATGTGACTTGAAAACGTTATCCCACGACCGGGTGAGAAATAAATCTCAGTGAAGTTAACGCCTAAACTCGGTTAGGACGTTGATTCAACTAGGATATCCTACAAAACAGACATAACATAACAACCAGTACAGATATCCAACCACATACAACTTACCCGCTAAGAATCCTCACAAATGCGATGCAGACACGACATGACAGTTAAACAGCCCAGTTAAGGCAAGCATCACATTCATTGACATACATGACGTCACACGTAGTCCATTTATTATGAGATAGGGCATGTTAGCCCAGAGCGTGTCAACCCGAGAATAGAGCATGGCCGCCCGGCACACTAGTCAGTTGGTGCCTAGTACCCTGGTTAATTGGTACTCTTCTAGCGGCACCAAGAATCGTCCCTTACTTCCAACGATTGCATCTAGTAGTCCGTGCGATTCTGATCGTCACGGCACAAAGTTACCAAGAATCCCCTCCAGAGCTTCGGTCCGTCACAAGTTGCGACTGACATCCGTCAAACTGACATCACATAATGATGTGCTTCCAACAAGCCGTATTTTCTTGATCGTCACGGTATAATCTCGTCAGGAATCTCATCGTCCCATCATATGACCACACATGACACCCGACAATCAATCAATTTTGTCATATTCAATTTAGGCCGGATTCTCATACAAAAGTGCTCAAAGACTCGACCCAAGGCCGTTTTCATGCTAAATCATGCAGTTTGAGCTCACACAGGTAATATGAATGCATAATCTTATAACTAGGCTTGCACCCAACACAGACGATGAAACACTCATAAACTCGATCATGTCACATCACAGTCAATCAATTGCACTTAGTCAAGCAGTCAAGTTATGATCAATTAAACAATTTAATTAATCAAACTGCATTGATTAATCCCAATTTCATTAAATTATTGATTGATCGATCGGTTCTGAACTATCGCTTTGCTCGCGATTAAACAATGGCAACCGATGCCCAATTAGTCAATCAATCGATTCTAACAACCAACTAGCCACAGACAACCTAACTAAATCGACTAACTTAATTAATCGTGGCCATTTATCCTAAACTCGATTTCTATATAAACCGACCATGATTATTCTACATAATTGCCCTAATTGACTAATTAACAAATCTTAGGCGCAATTAACGCCCTAACCAAGGATTAAGGATTAACTCACTCCTAATCAAGCTTAGGCAGCAACCACAACGCCACGGCATCGGCGAGATGGCGGCGACGAAATTCGGCGGCGACGGCCGCGACGACGGTTTTGGGCTTTCCCTTCAAACTCTCGGGTTCCTTGACCTAACAAGCGGCAATAAAACCCGGCAACAACTATGACACGTCGTGGAGGTCCAGTAAGGGGTTGGCGGCGGCGGCGGAGCTCCGGCGACCGGCGGCTAAGGCAAAACAAAACCGGTCAGTTTTGGAAACAAAGAAATCGGGATTGTTTTCGGGTGAATCTCGGCCTTATTGGCTGAGATAAAGTCGAGCAAGGCTCGAGGACTCACCGGGCGTCGGGATCGACTGTCGGCGGCGGACGGCGGTCGGAGGTGGCGAAACGACCGTAGGACAGAACCCAGCAAGTTTTTGGACGAATACATGGGAGGTAGTTCCGGGGCTGTTTTCGGGCTCTACTGGCATCCAACGGCCGTCAATGGTCGTGAGCTTTGTTGAGGGGATGGAGGGGGTTGTTTAAGGTGGTTGGCGATCGACGGGAGGTAGCTGGAGGCGAGTGAATGGCGGCCACACAACCTTGGCCCTAAACAGGGGAGGCGTGCGCAGAAAACATGGGAGCTGGTTAGGGGTCTTCATGGCTCCTACCAGTGACGAGAGGCTTTCGATAGCTCAGAGGGTTGAGAGAGGGGCCATAGGTGGCTGTTGGTGGCGGTGGTGAGCAGCAAAGCTCGGCCAAGGAGCTCTCGGATGGCTTTCGTCCCCAAAACAGGGCACCGAGTCTGTTCTCGGGTCCAATAGCCTTCAGAGGCAATCTAGAGGACGACAGGAGGTAAAGGGAGATCGAGAGGACTGTGAGGGAGGCGGAAGACGGCGAGGAAGGTGTGGAAGGCGGCCAAGAGTGGCGCAAGAGCCGGCAGGGCTCCGAGTGCCCACCGAACCCCAAAATAGGGCAGGGGGCCTCCGGGTTCTCCGAGGGCTGTTTGACGCCTTCCGGAGTGGCACGGTGGTCGGATTGAGGTGAATGGGTGGTGGAGGAACGGAGGAAGGCTGGTGATGGTGGTGGCGGCGCAAAGAAATCACACAAGGAGGAGGAGGAGTTTTGTCCATGGGAGGAGGTCTCGCGTGAGCACGAAGAGGAGAGAGAGAGAGAGAGAGAGAGAGAGAGAGAGAGAGAGGAGAGAATGGTAGGTGGGGTTTATGGGTTGGGGGTCCCACTCTAGTCCAATCCCATTTAAAAATTTTGTCCTGTAGTGAATAATTGAGGGGTAAATTGATCTTTTGGCATTTTAGGACTGAATGAAATTTTGTGCACTAGACGAAGGGCATTTTGGTCAATTTTATAGGCTAGGCTCGGGCGCGAGGATTTGAATCTTAAATCGCGACCATTGAGAATTACGAAGCCTAATCCAATTGACTGACAATTTTAGAGATCGTCCAAAATTCGTCACTTAATACCTTGCGATTCAAATTTCATACCGACCGAAATTCAATTCCTTTCATTTTTATTGAATTCAGTCCACTTACAAAAGACGAATTTCTAGGGCGTCACAACTTTCCCCACTTTAGGAAATTTCGTCCCCGAAATTACTGTACAGTCAAAACTATTCAAAAAGATATGGGTAACTAACCTTCATTACTTCTTCGTTTTCCCACGTAACTCTTTCGGTCCTATGGTGTTGTCAAACCACTTTGACTAATGGAATTGTCTTGTCCCGGAGTACTTGTTCTTTTCTATCCACAATTCTGACTAGATGCTCCGCGTATGATGCTCGCTCATCCAGTTCAATCTCTTCGTAACTTAGCACATGAGCAGGATCCGGCTCGTACTTTCTCAACATCGATACGTGAAATACGTTATGCACTTGAGCAAGTCTTGGTGGCAAGGCAAGACGGTATGCCAAATTTCCAATCCACTCCAAGATTTCGAACGGCCCGCCATACCTTGGGCTCAGCTTTCCTTTCTTTCTAAAACGAGAAGTCCCTCTCAAAGGCGACACTTTCTGGAAGACATGATCGCCCACCTAAAATTCCAAAGGTCTGCGCCTCCTATCGGCGTAGCTTTTCTGACGGTTCTGAGCTATCTTCAGTCTGTTTCTGATAACTTTCACTGCCTCCATCGACTGCTCCATTAACTCAGGTCCAGTGATCTTCCTTTCACCAACTTCATCCCAACAGACTGGCGTCCTACAGGATTTGCCATATAATACCTTGAAAGACGCCATCTTAATGCTCTGTTGATAACTATTATTGTAGGCAAATTTCACTAGATGCAATTGTTCCTCCCAGCTGCCTTTAAAATCCAGAACACATGCCCTTAACATGTCCTCCAAGGTCTGAATCCTCCTTTTAGACTGGCCATCTGTCTGTGGGTGGTAGGCTGTACTAAATGCAGTTTTGTCCCCAAAGCAGTTTGTAGAATTTTTCAAAAGGTAGCAGTGAACTTAGGATCATGTCACTGGCACTCCATGTAGTCTCACAATGTGCCTTACATATAAATCTGCATATTTGTCCAAAGCGAAGTCCTTTCTCATAGGAATAAAGTGTGCCGACTTCATCAATCTGTCAACCATAACCCAGATTGAATTGTACCCTCTCTGACTCCTTGGTAATCTCATCACAAAGTCCATCGTGATATGCTCCTATTTCCACTCTGGGATTTCCAATGGCTGCAGCAAACCTCCATGCTTACAATGCTGCGCTTTGACCTGCTGACAGATCAAACACTTAGCCACATGCTTAGCTATGTCCGCTTTCATGCTGTTCCACAAGTAGTGTTACTTTAGATTCTGATACATCTGTGTACTTCCAGGATGGATATTATAACTGCTACGATGCGCCTTCGATAAAACCTCCTCCTTTAAACCTTCATCGGCAAGTACAACCAAGCGTCCTCTAAACTTCAGTATCCCATCCTCGGCTACTTGGAAGTTGACTATTCGTTTAGCTGAGTTCTCTTGAAGTATCTTTTGAATGGCAGGGTTCGTCGACTGTAAGGTCTTAATCTTCGCTTGCACTTTTGGCTCAATCCTTAGTGTAACCACAAGACTCGACAGATAAGTTACTTCCAACTTGAAGTCGGAGTCTCTCACTTGCTCTAACAAACACCATTCGTGGACTTGTAAATGAGCCTTCACTAATTTTCTACTAAGGGCATCTACAACCTTATTTGCCTTACTCGGATGATACAGAATCTCGCAGTCATAATCTTTAAGCAACTCCATCCATCGGCATTGCCTCATGTTCAACTCCTTCTGAGAGAACAGATACTTCAGGCTCTGCTGATTGATATTCACTTGAAACCTTTCTCCAATCAGGTAATACCTCTAGATTTTCAAAGCAAACACGATAGAAGCCAATTCTAGATCGTGCGTTGGATAGTTCAACTCGTGTGGCCTCAATTGACGAGAAGCGTACACTACTACCCTTCCCTGCTGCATCAAGACGCAACTTAAGCCTTGGAGCGAAGCATCGCTATAGATCTTGAACCCTTCAAGACTAGACGAAATTGTCAGAACAGGAGCAATAGTCAGCCTATACGTAAGCTCTTGAAAACTACGCTCGCACTTATCTGTCTACTCAAACTTCATGTACTTCTTTGGTAGCTTGGTCAAAGGCGAGGCTATAGCTGAGAATTACTCTACGAAACGTCTATAATAGCCTGCCAAACCTAAGAAGCTTCGGATCTCTGTCACGGTTGTCGGTCTCGACCAATCCATAATAGCTTCAATCTTGGACGGATCCACATCAATACCTTCACCAGATACCACGTGGCCTAGAAGAGCCACACGAGCTAGCCAAAACTCGTGCTTGCTGAACTTGGCATACAACTGATGCACTCTAAGAGTTTCCAACACAATCCTCAAGTATTGTTCATGATCTTCTGGACTCTTCGAGTACACCAAGATGTCGTCCATGAATACAATGACGAAGCGATCCAAAAATTCCTTGAACACCCTATTCATCAGGTCCATGAAAGTAGCAGGAGCATTTGTCAAATGAAATGGCATCACAGTGACTTCATAATGCCCATAATGTGTTCTGAATGCCGTTTTCGGCATATCCTCTTTTCTGATCCTCAATTGATGATAACCCATCCGTAAATCGATTTTGGAAAAAATCGATGCTCCTTGCAGCAGATCGAAAAGATCATCAATCCTTTGTAGTGGGTACTTATTCTTGATCGTTACCTAATTGCTACCTATAGTCGATGCACAACCGCAACGATCTGTCCTTTTTCCTTGCAAACAACATAGGCGCTCTCCAAGGCGATGCACTAGGGAAAATAAACCCTTTATCCAATAATTCTTGCATCTAAATCTTGAGTAATTTCAGTTCCGACAACGCTATCCTATACGGCACCTTAGAGATCGGTTCCGTCCCAAGAGCTAACTCTATGACCAACTCAATTCCCTTTCTGATGGCAAGCCAGATAACTCATGAGGGAAAACATTTGGGAACTCACGTACAACCGCAATATCCTACAACTTAGATTCCACAACAGACTTGTTAATTACAGCAGCCAAATAACCTTGGCATCCTTTCTCCAACAGACGGGTCGCCTCCAACAACGAGATCACTACAGTCGAGGTTCCTCCTCGATTACCCACAAACTCATAACTAACCTCATTTAGCGGGTTAAATTGTATCGTTTTACGATAGCAATCCATTATGGCCCTTTACTTCGTTAGCTAATCCATACCCACAATTAGATTAAAATTTTACATCTATAGCACAATCAAATCTATGTTACTTTCATGGCCATCTACAACAAGTCTACAACCAAGACAACCTACTGCAGCTATCACACTATCCTTTAAAGGTGTAGACACCTTGAAAACAACATCTAATGACACCAAATTCACTCCAGATAGCTTAACAAATTGATTGGCAACAAATGAATGCGTGTCACCCGGATCAAACAAAGCATAAGCTACTTGATTATGCAAAAAGACCGTACCTGTAACGGTTAGCGAATCCTTCGCCTCTTCTCGGGTGATAGCAAACACACATCCTTGCGCCGGCGGTTGGTTCTAAAAGTTTTGTGGCGCGTTTCCTCCAGCTTGGCCTCCCTGCGGCCTGAACTGTTGCCTCTGCGGGCAGTCTCTCACTTAGTGACCCTTCTGGCCACAATCAAAATAAGATCTATCACCATATGGACACGGAGTAGAACCATGCCTCTAACGGCATAGGCGACACGTATCATCTTGACGATGTATAGGCTTGCTGATCGTCCCTTTTTGGTTTGGCAGAATGTGGTGCTTACCACCCATCATCGACTTCTTGCCTTTCCATGTGTCCTTCTTATTGTAGGGTGTGAACCGCGATCCACTTGCAGCAGCTTTTTCCTTCAAATTCCGCTCAATCAACTGAGCTCTCTCATTAATGTCATTGTAATCCTTTAAGTTGAAAGGCACCGAGATATCCCTTATCTCCGGCTTCAATCCATCTCGGAATCTCTTAGCTTTATCCAAGGGATTCTCAATTATACTTGGGGCATACAGTGATAATTCAGCAAATTTTGCTTCATATTGATCCACGGTCATTTGATCCTGATGCAGACGCCTAAACTCACTAACTTTCTGTTCTTTAGCACAGTCCGAGAAATACTTACCATTAAGGCTTTTCACGAATGTAGTTCATCTCGGAACGGTCCCTTCGGGAAAGATTCGTTCCTTGGATGCATCCCACTAAGTTCTTGCGTTCTCGTTCTCTTTCAGTTGAAAGACGGCCAAGCTGACCTGGTCCTCTTCGGTGCACTTCAGCAACTCAAACACTTTCTCCAATTCCTTGACCCACGAGGCAACTGCCTTGGGATCTCCATCTCCAACAAACTTTGGTGGCATTAGCTTGAGGAGCTGTTCCACCAGTTTATGCATCGGTCGATATCTATTCGCATTTCCAATCATCAGGTTTCCTTGGGGTGTTTGTACAGCAGCGTGATGATAGGAGCACCCTGGTCCCTTTCTTGTTGGTCCAACCTATCTCCCAGCGCTTTCAACGCTTGAAGAACATCAGCCATAGTCGGCTCTTGCCCGACAGGCTCAGCAGCACGAGGTGCTCTTTCATCAATTGCGATCTCATCGACTGGCCTGACAGGCCTCCTTCGGGGTGCTCGAGGAGCTCTTCTGTCGCGTCCGCTCATTTCGCAGGCGAGTTATGGAGTCCTGCTCACCCTATTGCAAAATGCGGTCAGAAAGCAACCCAACAACTTACTACTCAAGCAGCAAACACATGCATCAAGCTTATAAATCTACTAACTATCATGTTTCCCATCGCTCCTTATTATTCCAAGCCAACGACCAGATGGATTAGGCTGACCTTGCTCTGATGCCAACTTGGGCGTGAATGTCATGCCTCGATCTTTGAGCTCACGACATCTCTACCTTAACACCCTTAGGACACGAAGGATAGCGTCATAGGCTCACTATCAACCTCTAATCGAAATGCGCATGCAAAACGTGCCAAACTCCTAAACAACAAGATCAGCATGGGATAAGACAATAGGAACAATCATTTAGTCAATTCATCAAAAGACAACTTTAGTCCTTATGCAAAGCTAATACTGATTAACCTTATAGAACTAACAATAAACAACCCTATTCTTCGGGACGATTCTCTATAACCTCAAAAGAAATAAGGGTTAATAGGATTAACTCCATATCTACTCCAAAAGGGTTACTCCAAAAAAAGTCACGCTTCAGTATCCACGAGACTCCGTCACTTGTGACTTGAAAATGTTATCCCACGACGGGGTGAGTAATAAATCTTAGTGAAGTCAACGCCTAAGCTCGGCTAAGACATTGATTCACTCAAGATAACCTACCAAATAGACATGGCATAACAACCAGTACAAATATCCAATCACATGCAACGTACCCACCAGGAAGACACACAAAATGCGATATAGACACGATATGACAGTCAAATAGCCCAGTCAAGGCAATTGACATACATAACGTCACACGTAGTCCATTTATTATGAGATAGGGCATGTCTGCCCTGCACACTGGTTAGTTGGTGCCTAGTACCTTGGTCAATTGGTATTCTTTTGACGACACCAGGCATCGTCCTTTACTTCCGGCGACTGCATTTAGTAGTACGTGTGATTCCAATCGTCACGGCATAAAGCTTAGGAATCCCCTCTAGGGCTTCGGTCCGTCACAAGCTGCGATCGGCATCCGTCAAACTGACATCACAAAATGTCTTGCTTTCAACAAGTCATATTTTTTCGATCGTCACCGTACAATCTTGTCAGGAATCTTATCGTCCCATCATATAACCACAAATGACACCCGGCAATCAATCAATTTAGTCATATTTGATTTAGGTCGAATGCTCATACAAACGCGCTCAAAGATTCGGCCTAAGGCCGTTTCATGCTAAATCATGCAGTTTGAGCTCACACAGGTCATATGAATGCACAATCTCATAACTAGGCTTGCGCCCGACACGGACGATGAAACACTCATAAACTTCATCATGTTACATCACAGTCAATCAACTGCACTTAGTCAAGCAGTCAAGTTACGGTCGATTAAACAATTCAATCAATCAAACAGCATTGATTAATCCCAATTTTATTAAATTATCGATCGATCGTTCGATTTTGAACTATCGCTTGCTTGCAATTAAACAACGACAATCGATGCCCAATCCGTCAATCAATTGATTCTAACAACCAACTAGCCACAGACAACCTAACTAAATCGACTAACTTAATTAATCATGACCATTTATCCTAAACCCGATTTCTATCTAAATCGACCACGATTATTTTACCTAATTATCGACAAATTAATAAATCTTAGGAGCAATTAGAGCTCTAACCAAAGATTAGGGGTTAACTCACTCTTAATCAAGCTCGGGTAGCCACCACAATGTCGCAGCGTCGACGAGACGGCGGCGACGAAATCCGGCGATGACAGTTCTCGATTTTCCCTTCGAACTCTCGGGTTCCTTGACCCAACGAGCGGCAATACAACTCGGTAGCAACTAGGACACGTCGTGGAGGTCCGGCAAGAGGTTGGTGGCGGCGGCGGAACTCTGGCGACCGACGGCTAAGGGAAAAACAGATTCGGTCAATTTTGGAAATAGAGAAATCGGGACTGTTTTCGGGTGAATCTCAGCCTCATTGGCTAAGACAAAGTCGAGCAAGGCTCGAGGACTCACCATGCCACATAGGGTGATCGTCGGGACTGTTTATAGGTGGCAGACAACGGCTGGATAGAACTGAGCAAGTTCTTGGGCGAAAACAAGGGAAGTAGTTCCGGGGCTATTTTCGAGCTCTACCGGCGTCGAACGGCTGTCAATGGTCGTGAGCTTTGTTGACGGGCTGGAGGGGATTGTTTAGGGTGGTCGGCGACCAACGGGAGGCAGCCAGAGGTGAGCGAAGGGCGGCCATACAGCCTCGACCTCAAACAGGGAAGGCGAGCGTAGAAAACAAGGGAGCTGGTCGGGGGTCTTCGAGGCTCCTACCGGCAACGAAAGGCTTCCGATGGCTTAGAGGGTCGAAAGAGGGGCTGTAGGTGGCTGTTTGTGGTGGTGGTGAGTGGCGAAAGCGACGAAGCTGGGTGGAGGAGCTCTCGGATGGCTTCGGGCCCCAAAACAGGGCACCAAGTTTGTTCTTGGGTCCAACAGCCCTCAACGGTGGATCTGGAGGATGACGGGCGGTGGAGGGAGGTCGAGAGGACTACATGGGAGGCAGAGGATGGCGACTAAGGGGTGGCGACGAAGGGGTGGAAGGCAGCCAGGAGTGGCGCAAGAGCCGGCGGGGCTCCCAGTGGCCACCGATTCACTGAACCCCAAAATAGGGCAGAGGGCCTTCGGGTTCTCCGAGGCCAGTCCGACGGCTTTCGGAGTGGCGACGGTGGTCGGATTGAGGCAATTGTGTGGTGGAGGAATGGAGGAGGGCCGGTGGTCGTGGTGGCGTAAAGAAATCACACACGAAGGAGAAGTCTTGGTTGTGAGAGGGGGTCTCGCGTGAACAGTGAGGAGAGTGAGAGAGAGAGAAATGAGAGAATGGTAGGTGGGATTTGATTGGTAGGTGGGATTTGACGGGGGTCTCACTCTAGTCAAATCCCATTTAAAAATTTTATCCTGTAGTAAATAATTGAGGGGCAAATTGGTGTTTTGGTATTTTAGGACTGAACGAAATTTTGTGCACTGGACAAATGACATTTTGGTCAATTTTATAGGTTAGGCTCGGGCGCGATGATTTGAATCTTAAATCGCGGCGATTAAGAATTACGAATCCTAATCCAATTGACTGACAATTTCGAGGATCGTCCAAGATTCGTCCCTTAAAACCTTGCGATCCAAATTTCATATCGACTGAAATTCAATTCCATTCATTTTTATCGAATTCAGTCTATTTACGAAAGGCGAATTTCCAGGGCGTCACAGTCAGTTCAAAAAATATTTAAATATGAAGTACTATCGATAATATAATATTATTTTATTGACTATTTATTTTGGATTGCGCTTTTTTCACTCCTCTTATAACTTTGACACTCCTTTTCGTGTGTCTTTAACCATGTTGTCCTTTATGTGGTCCACCACTTCTGGTATTATTTATATGATTTCCCTTTTTTGCAACTATTTTTTATTTTGCTTTTTTTTACCCTTATGATCTCTCTTATATTTTCTTTCCACACCCCATATTAGTCTATCTATTTTCTCTCTTTTATGCCATTCCCTCACCATGCCTCCCACTCCATCTTGTTCTAGAAACCTCGACATCCTCAATTTATTATCTGTTATGCCAACTCGTTGTCCTCCGCACTTTCGCTAGCACGACATTGGACTCAACAGTGAACTCCCAACGAGCGTCTTTTCCGTGTGGATAGACTTTTCTTACACCATGGAATGCAATAATGAGAAGTGTCGTTTCTCTTTTTTCTTTTTTTGAGGAAAAGAGTGTACGATGCGATAAGGGATTGAAACCAGGTTTCTTTTTTCTTTCAGAAAATAGAGGACGATTCTCTCTCCTCTTTCTTACCTTTCTCCGCACGTAGTCACAATAAGAGATTTTTTCATTAAAACCATGACTTGTAAGAAAAATAGAGAAACGAGTGGGAGACATGAAAAGAAAGTAACAAAGGACAACAAAAAATTCTAAAAGGAGCGAGATACTTAGAGTAAGAATGGCTTGCTAAAGAGAAAACAGAGAGAGGGGGCTATGAAAAGAAAGAAAAAGAAGAAAAGTGAGATAGGAAAAAAAAAATAAACAAAATATAAGACTTGACCGAACAAGAAAATAAACGAAACTATATAAAATTGTGCAAGAAATGGTGGACCACACAAAGGATAAGACAGTCAAAAAAAAAAAAAAGGAAAAGTCAAAGCCATAAGAGGAGTGAACAAATCTCGACCCTTTATTTTATGTTTTGGAAAATAATTTTCAAAAACATTCATTTTCCACTTTTCATTTTTCGCTAAACAAATCAACCTAGCGCTAAACAAATCAACCTAGGCTCCGCAAAATGCAAAAGAAAAAAAGCAAAGTCACTCTAGACAAAATTTGACACTTTAAGAAGAAAAATTTCCAAGCCAGTGAATGATCAAATGGCAGAGCAGATTTAGATGCATATCGCTACCTAGATACATAAAATACTGCCAACCCACGCAGAGTTTGGGTAATCACACGGTTAGCCAGTCGGATCACAGGTAACTGGACAAGAAATACATGTATAGATGGTAGGCAAACGAGGGAGATGAGACAGCACAAGGCCGGGAGATGAGTTCCGACCATATCCCACCTATAGTCACTCCCATTGTCAACTAGCTCTCGGCGTGAATCCGAGAAGTGGGATTAAACTCGCCCTCATACCGGATCAGCACACGTTGCTTCTTTAGAGAGGCCGGCAGCAAAGCCAAACACAGGAGGCCTCGCTAGCCCTAGAGAACGCCTGATAACAACTGCTAACCATAACATAAACCCAGTAACCAGTTGTGGATATGCTGGCCCGCCCCGCCCCCCCTCCCGCGGACGAGTCTCGACAACCCAAGCAACATAACATGTCTAATCCAAGCACATAGATAACTGAATTCACTCGGTGGATTAAGGAATCAGCCATTATTGTCCACATAACACTCCACTGCTTGAACATAATAGAATTGATGCGAAAAGCTAAAAGTTTATACGTGTATGTCATCCCAGTAACTAGGAATAACGTGCAAACCATCTTTACTTCTCTACCTATCAACTCAACTTTCAAAATATACCAACTCAAATCAATCAATGCCGCAAGTCACCACAGTACCAAGAAAATTACTCTTCTTCCACGAGTCGTGCTTTTGCCTCCTCAAGATCAAGGGTTTACGGTTGGATGATAAAAAGTGGCTGCAAAGACACCGAGAATCGTCAGGTTAGTATGTACAAGAATAACATGATAACCAGCAGTTGAACGTCTGTCGATCAGCATAAACTCACCGTGTCAACGCTAACTGGTTTTCCATCTTCCGCAAGAACATCAACTATAGTTCCCGACCGATCAGCCTTCAAGATATATAAGAACAATGATTTATTGCAAGTCAGCAATGAATTCTCTCTACAAATAGCAATTTGTAGGATGGTCACAAGCCCATAAGAGGACCGGGAGCCCTATCTAATGTGAGGTGATGCATCTTGTTGGGTGGATCATGACAAAAGACCATAGCTGAAACGAAAAGAATGATTGAACATTGTAAACTAAACAAAAACTCACTTCAATTTCATTCATCAATTTCATGGCCTCGATAATGCATATGACCTGTCCTTTCTGTACTTTGTCTCCTTTCTGAAAGAAAAGTCAAATCATTTGACCCAGTAGAAAAAGAATCCGGGCATAAATGGGAATGGGCTTAAAGTCACTTGGCGTCAGCCATTTCAATCTCAGTAGAGCCACGCTAAGAGATAACAAACCTTTACAAATGGAGGTTCACCCGGTCCTGGACTTCGATAGAATGTTCCTGCCATGGGACATTTAAGAGGCGGAAGTGATGATTCAGCTGGCTTGCTAGCCGATGGAGGTGATGGCCTAGGAGCGACAGGTGCAACTGCGGCAGGTGCAGAGGCAGGTGGGCTTATAACAGGAGAGGGTGCATAATTCATCATAGGTGGAGCAGGCGCTGGCGGTTGAGGCAAGGCCTCTTTCTTGCGAATAATTAGCTCGCAGTCAAGCTGCTTTAGCTGCAGCTCCACAATATCTCTAGAATCAACAAGCCTGCAGATATGTATGGAACAGATGCAATTCACAATTTATGAAAAGGGAGCCTTGGAAAAGATGATGTGCACAACTATAAACAAAAAAAAAAAAAGGTTCACGTACTTGACTAGATTTGAAACTTGAGAGATAAATTCTGAGATTGACTCCTCAGTAGCCAAACTTGCAGAAGAGGGATCAATAGGTGGCTGAGCGTCCTTTGTTTCTGAGGATAGTACTGCAGGTTTTGATGGAGGCGTAGCAGCAGCATTTGAGGATCCATCAACGGCAACCTTTAAGGCAATAGATGACCCCAGAAGCATGTCCATGAATGAGCGCAAATTAGAAAATAGTTCCTCTAAAAAGAACCATTGGAAGTACCTCACCTCTTTTGATTGGGCCTTCACAACTACTGAGCTCCTCGAGGTATGATGCAACCCCTGCCGTAAAAACATCAACATTAGACCACCATACCTCAAAACGATGCATTCTTCATTATGAATTGGTATATGGAAAGAAAGAAGGAATGACATAAAAATATGAGAGAGAGAGAATATCACATTGAATCCCTAGACACTAGCCGGAGTATATCATCACTATCTTCATTTTGGTTATTCGATTATCTCTTGATTAACATTGCAGTACCAAAATAAATCTCATACAATGCCAATCTCCTTTGACGTCCGAACAAGTGGTGACTTCTAGATAGCAGTCAGCCAAAGATTCTATCCTTAAAACTCGTGAAAAATTGGACAAGAAATTCTGCCGCGTGCAAGGGCAAAGTTAAACTCAAGCTTCTTTACAGTATTCTTGACAAGGCCTAGGAGATACAATTCATATCACCCCCCTTCACCTAAAAGCCAATACGATGAAACAGAGCTCCTGCGGCAAAAGAAAAGACACATCCAACAATAATTGGATCGACTAAAAATCCATGAGTTAGACTCCAATACGCACCTCACCGCTTAATTTTCACGGGTGGCACCCTATTTTTTCACTCTCTTGCAAATATACCCTGAAAATAGTTTGGCAAAGACAGCTACTGCCATTCTCCCATTTTAACATTTACAACAACAACAACCCATAACTACTATTACTGCATGTATTCTCTCAGATCTAGTAGCTCCTAATGAGATTTTCAAGCATTCAGTTGCCAACTGCAATTTAGAGCATGTCGTTGGTTTACTACTGACCTCACATGATTGGTTTGGAGTCCTAGAATGCTCAAACTAAAGAGGGTAGGAGCTAATTGCTAAATCAAAGGATGGAAGACACGTTGCAACTTCCCTAACAATTGAGGGGCTCAATTTGCAATTACTCCTAGAATTACCATGTCCGTCACAATCTAAGAACGAGACCATTTTCACTATCCAATCCATTCCCTCTAGCTACCCCTCTAATCTGCGGACTATAATTATGGACACCACCCACATTTACGTCTAGTTAATTTTGAATGTGGGTGATACCTTTAACTTGTAACCGGCCAATCATTAGGGCGGTTGGAAGAATAACCACAATGGAAGAAAACATAGAACCATCGAGACGTAATTCCATTATTCTGAAAGTAATGAGGGGAACAATTAAAACCACAACCACCATGACTTGTGAGGAAATGTGAGTCACCACATATGCAGTAAAAGGTGCTCGAGTAAGAATTCATTTTCTAGCTCACTTCTCGAATAAGAGTTTCTGTAAAAAAATCTTTGGAACTCAATGAGTACAATTACCAGCTTTCCAATAGTATCAAAATCTCATGCAGCGTAAAAGGTTCAGCATAGATATCAAAAGTCAATTGTGACACATGAACTTGGAATAATTGAATATTGGATTTACTAAGTAAAAACTTCCTCTGAGAGCTAGAAAACAAGGGTTGGACAATCAACATTGCTTTATAGCACAACAATTCCAGGAGAGAAAAGAGCGTCCCCAAGGAGTTATCGTTTCATTGTGTCAGACAAAACTGCACATTCAGCAGCTATGAAGCTTGGCCGTGTGGATAACGAATAGTACTGAGAAGCATGTGCCCATCACTCCAGAATTCAGGGGTCCAAGAGTTTTATAAAACGTTCTTCGTAAGCCATGAGGGAAAAATGGAACATGTTGCCCTGGACTTCTGCAACTACATAAGAGGAATCAAAGGTCCTTCTTTCCCTAGAATTAGCTTCGGACGACTAACCAGGAGCACAGTTTTCAGTCTCGAAAAAGCCCACCACCCTTCCCATCACTTTCTTCCGCATGCATTGTGATTGTGATCGATACCCGACAAGCAAGAAATCGAGGAAATCAGGCCAGTGACTTGAGAGTAAACGTTCTGACTACCAATTCGCAGGCAACAAAGGAATCACAAACAAACAAACAAAAAGGATCACCGTGCAAATTGCTTGCGTGGCGGGCGACTCACAAGACGCATAACCAAGAACTCCCCTCCTACTCTTCAGATATGATCCAATAGCAGAACACACCCCCACCCCCAAACAAACAAAAGTAGCAACGACAAAGTTAACCAAGAATTGGACATACCCGGGCGAAGAATCGGAGCTTGGGCTTAGGGGAGAGGCGGAAGGAGAGAGCGCGTGGAGCGTCGGGGGAGCTGGGAGGAGGGGAAGAGCGAGGCAGGCGGGAGGTGGAGGCTTTAGCGAGGGTCGAAGCGGTGGTGGAGAGAGACGACGCCATTGGTGGCTCTCCGGCACAAAAGGCAACTCCTTTCGACGCAAATCACGAGGAGGGAGCGGAATGGAATGGTGGGTTCGGCTCAGTAAAACTCAGTTCGTATAAAGAGGGAGAGAGAGAGAGAGAGAGATTCGGGGAGTCCGTCTGTAGAGTTTGGAAGCGAGAGAGGAGTGGAGAGAAGCGACGGGGAGCGTCGATGAAACCGAAGCGGGGGGCGTGTGGGCGCGTGTCGCTTTGATTGTCTCCGCTCGTTCGTTTGTCACGTGAGAGCGCGATCCCACGATGGAGTTCCCTCGTGCGAAAGCGAAACTAACCATACATCAGACCACCGTTCCTGGCATTTAGTTTCCGCCTCCAAGTTGGGTATGACTACGGTACGCCCAAAAAAATGAAATTAAAAGAGAAGAAGACGAGAGACATTGGGCCTTTTTGCAAGATATGTCAATATGGTCCATGACTTTTTTTTTTTTACCTCATATTTTTTTCGTAAAAATGAATCCAAAAAGTTAAAAGTTGAATTAGATGGTGAAAAAAGGCTCACACACTTCAACTCATTTTCGGCCCTTCCAAAAAGTTAAGTCATTGTTGTATTTGGGTCACACACGCGTCGCAACTGCAAGCCGCTCCCTGTCGCCTTCGTCGTGTCTCTCCTCCCCTCACTTAGGTCTGATCTAAGTAAGCTATCTCCTTCTCTTTCTCTTGGATCTTTTTCCCTCATCCACGCCTTTCAGATGCACTTCCGAAGATGTTGTTCCTTCTGCTCTGAGCTGTGTAGTTCAGCATCTGCACGTTCGATTATGGGGTTTCTGATGAGGGGTGCGGATTTCAATTGAGCTCGTGCCGCTCTGAAATTGATTTTGGGCATTTCTTGTTCGCAAGGGGCTTGCTTTGGAGATGTCGTTTGATGCCCTAGAAATTCGACGTCTGTAATATAATTGAATTCAATAAAAGGTTTAATATTGAGTTTGAATTCATTATATGGATATTGGATTTCAAGGATTTAAGTGACGACATTTGTTTCTGAGAATCCCGTCAGAATATATTAGGCTTTGATAGTTCAGTCGTTGTGTATTAGGATCATGATCCGGGCGCTCGAACCTAATCTTAATCGAGTCCAAGTTGTGAAAAGGCCAAAATACCCTCTGCTCGATGCTCCGAATATCCAACCAGTCCTAAAATATTGAATGACCATTTTATCCCCAAGAATTCAAATCTCAAGTGGGCCCTCTAGTCTCGTCACTCTTTACACCTCACATCTCACCCACTCAAGTCACTTCCAAAAGCTCTCTCTCTCTCTCCTTACTCACCTTCGGCCACCCCCTCTCCCTTGCACTCACAACCACCGCCGCCCATCCGCCTCTATCAGCCCCACCTCCCTACAGCTCCCGTTGTCGCCGACGATCCTACCGAAAGCCAAGGGACCTCAAGATCTCGCTCCCTCTCTCTCTTTCGGTCTCCCCTTATCCCGTCGCCACCACCACATCACTCGAACATCATCTCGCCGCCCTCTACTCTCGCCGTGATCCACCCCATCGCGCCGTCTTGAGGCCGAGGCTCTTGAGACCTCACCCTCCCTCTCTCGATTTCCCTTTAACTCGACACCCCCCCACCACCTAAATCCTTTTTGCCATTCACCTCCATCGTCGTCACATTGTCGATAAGTCTCTAGCCCCTTGCGCCACCCTCAACCAGCCCCATGACCCTCGAGAATATTGGTGAGCCCGTGAGTCCAAGAGAACCCCACAGCCATCACCCCTCACCTGTATGTCGTCGTGGACTCGAGACCAAGCCGAGCCGCCCCCGCCCTCCGCCACTGGCATGTACCACCCAGGAATCATTCTTGCCGTCGTCGTCGAGCCCCAAAGCCGTGATCTTTGCCGTCGCCACGCAATCATCTTGAACCACAATTTGTGAGTTAGCCCCGAATTCTCGGTTAGGTCGTTAATTGCGTTCGGAGTTGGTTAATTAGTGTAATTAGGTGTTTAGGTAGATAATTATGGTCTGTTATAGTTAGAAACTCGATTTATGATAAATGACTACAATTACTGAGTTAGAATGTATAGCTAGGTGGACTGTGGATAGTTGGTAATTGGACTGGATTGCTTGATTGACTGTAATTATTTGATTGCAAGCAAGCGATTGGTTAGAGCCGAGCGGGCAATGAATTGTTCAATTGGATAGTTGGTAATAGGATTAGTCGACTGTGGTTAGTTCAAATACTCAAGCTTAGTGTGTTAATCATGTTTTTCAACTGCTTGATGTGGTGATCAATGCCTGATGATGGATGCTCTGATTAGTTTTATGATTGATTGAATGAGTCTTAATCACCCGTATTTAGATGCAAAATTTGGTGGATAATTTGTGCATTCATATGATCATGTATGGAGTCAAATTGTATATTTGAGCATAAAAACAGCCTCAGGCCGATTCTTTAAGCATGATCGTGTGAGCATTTGACTAAATGCCAAGATAAGAACCAATTAGTTGTACGATATGCTTGTATAATCATAGGATGAGTTAAACCGCGCCAGTCGTACGGAATCCTAGTAAGTTCGTATCGTGCTAGTTGTACGAGATTACATGACTTATTGGTTGCACGTCAATCCATGACGCTGGGTTGGTCGGATGTCGGTCACAGTTTGTGATGGACCAAAGATCCTATAGGGATTCTTAGTAGTTTCGTGAGCTTGTGATGGACCGAAGTCCTTATAGGGATTCTTGGTAGTTCCATGCCATACTGATCAAAATCACATGGACTATCGGATGCCTTCGCCGAGAGTAAGGAACGATGCTTGGTCACCCCAATAGCGCACCAAATGCCTAGTGTATGAGGCCGAGTGGCCCTTAATAATTAGAATACTTGTGATGTACATGTATGCAAGCTATATTGTGTTCTGATTGTTTGCCTTGATTGATTATCTGTCATGTCAAGTCGGGTCCTGCATTATGTGTAGTTCAAGGCCTGGTAAGCTTGCATGTGTTTGACGATGTACTGTGGTCATAAATTGATTGTTTAGGCCTAAGCGAATCGACGTACTAGCCGAGCTTAGGCATTGATTCACTGATATTTATTTATCACCATGTTATTTGTTGAACCATTTCAGGACCTAAGTGGTGGCGTATCGTCCCGTCAGATTCGAGGTCCCACTCGACCAGTCTTTTGATATCAATTACTTTTCGATCCTAGGTACGGATCGCATTTGGGAGCATCACCAGACAATTCTATGGATCGATGATGGAGAACCTAGTGCCCCATCTCTTCAATGCTTGGTTTATTTGCCATGGTGATCATCTCCACGAGCCGATTCGGGGGTCCGCCTTCCGCAAACCCGAGGATCCAGACTTGGGATTCAATGGATATCGATATTCTAGAGGGTAAGGTGATCAACCCTAACTCTTACCCGAACTACTACCTCGATACCCAATCAAACTATTAGAATGAGTAGTTCTAATAATGTTGACTTTTTTCTTCCTCTAAGGTTCGTTAGGGCGTAGCATTCGGTTACAGTTAGTAAACAAAGGGAAGGGGGATTCAATTCACAGAAGAGAATCGGGTCTCATTCGGCGAAGGCTCATTGTTGCAAAGGGAAAGATTTGCTTTGCGTGCACCTTCGGGTGTGATGGTGGGATCTGGCTTTTGGTTTGAACATTGGATATGCACTTTTCTTCATTCAAGAATGATGTCAGACTAAAAGAGGTTAAAGAATGGAATCTCTTTGAACTGGATAGCCTGGAAATGGATGCACTTACAACTATAATGAGAATGTAAAGAGACGTAACTGTATTTGCTTTGCCCCTTCCAACTTGTCCGCATGATAGATATTCTTTTTATTCCTTATTCCCAACTCCCTCAGCTGAACATTATATTATGCTTATAATGAAGTTGAAAATCTTACCTTTCAGAGAAAAAAAACTCCGTATCATGTATTCGATCCTACAAAGAAAGTCGATGGCTCAAAGATCTCATCTCTAATGATTTTGTCTTCCACAATGCCGTACCTATCAGGTATGAAGATTGCTAAGGCGAGGGACAAGTCTATAATAGTTGTTTAAGTGATTCACGTAGGACGTCGACGAGGGCGTCATAGCCTCTCTTTTATAGTAGATGTGAAGTTAACCCTATCCCGACCCCTTTATCTTTTTGTTGGTCTTAGAAAGCCGTCCCGAAATATGAAATTGTATGTTGTTAGCTCTATAGAGTTAATGAGCATTTGCTAGTGGTTTACACACACACACACACACACACATGTGTGTGTGTGTTCTTTGTGTCCTTGCGTTTCTATCCCTGTTGATCTTGTTGTTTGGAAGTTTTGTTCGTTTTCCCTTGCGTAGTTAAAGTATCATGGATCGATGACATGCCTGGGACATCATCCTTACCTGAGACGTTTAAATAGGG
Organism: Rhodomyrtus tomentosa; assembly: GCA_028455895.1. Taxonomy (NCBI): domain Eukaryota; kingdom Viridiplantae; phylum Streptophyta; class Magnoliopsida; order Myrtales; family Myrtaceae; genus Rhodomyrtus; species Rhodomyrtus tomentosa. The sequence continues at coordinate 22,931,185 of JAPCWY010000003.1, read as the reverse complement.
TAGTGGCGGACCTGAGGATCGAGGTGTGACTTGTCGGATCCATCGGGCCATGGTGTTTAGGGCTTGAATTATTGATTATCCTTTTTTGTCAAGTCCTTAAAATCTCTGTATTGTCTCATGTTTCTTGGATTATTATTGCTCATTTCCCTTTCATGTGCTCTATTCTTACTATGTTTCCTTGTTTTAAGTTTGGTCTACGCTGAGAAAATTAGTCACGTTATTAGCATAATGATTGTGATAATATCATGCATACTAAGGTTGAGCTGCATTAGGTTGAATGGAGTGATTGTGATTTATAGTTTTTGAAATTTTTCACTTGATCGTTGATGCCTATTCGGTAGCATATTTTCCCTGCCTGTACTTTTACTTTCAAAGAGGAATGAAAATTAGGGATGTTATCTTTTCTTTCGATTTTTATAAGTTGTTCTAATTTACATTTTTTTCTCTAACTAATCATTTGACTGTTGAGATCTAACGATGATCCAGAAAATTATTCCACTACAGAACAATCCAAAAGACGTAGAGTTGCATCCTTAAATCAAAGTATATTTTGTAATCCAAGTTCACATATTAACATATGTATATGTATGTGTGTGTGTGTATATAGGCTGCATTTGGGAACCGCATTTGCAAGGCCCTTTGGCCCTCTAAAGGGGCTTCGGAAAAAAGCGTGTTTGGTAAGAATTATTTGAAACCCATTTGGAGAATGCTAGTATTTTCAAGTATCCTTAAAGGGCTTTAGCCCAAGGGAGCCTCAGACTAGCCTATAAATAATCCTCTGCAATATATTTCCAAAAAACTTCTCTAAATCATTCACAAATCCCAAAACATAGTAAATGATGGCCAATTCATACTTTTATGCAATAACCGTGCTTTCGGAGCTCATAATATATCATATCATTGTCGGTTTCAAGACATGAGGTTTCAAATTCATAAAACAAATGGCGTCACTTACCTAATAAAGCAAAACTAACCTACAAATATATGGACGCGTCCGAATTCCTATCAAACATACAAAAAAATGAAATAAAATGAAGTGACACACTACTCTAATGCATGACTCGACTAAATTACACTTATTTAACAATAAAACAACATCTACATACCAGTGGAAGCTCATCCATAGCGAGCACCATTGTCGTCTGCTATAGATAGCTTGCCCTCCAGACTTCCTTACATCATAACTTCCTCCACCGAGCTCCGATTCAAGCGATTTTATGATCAAAACGAAGCTCATTCGACATGTTACAAAAACCCTAACATGGTCAACCCAAATAATAGCCGAAAATTGAAATAACGACCACTAAAGTGTACTGTTCATAATAGCACAACATCACGCCAAACTTGAAAAAACTCGTTTCGAAAAAACCACAGCTCCAAATCAAGATACGTCAATTCCCATGGTTTCACAACAACACCACCCTAAAGTTGCATTCTTATATATAAATGCCGCCCGACAACCACGCAAACATAGCAACAATTCAAACTCGATGTAGGTTTGAAAGGGTGCTGTAATTTTGAAATTTTCTCTTGTTAGATGAATAAAGGGAAAAGTGTAAAAAAAAAAGTCCTAAACCTATAGTTTTAGTGTCAATTCAATCATAAACTTTTTTTATGTCAATTCAATCATAAATCTTTTGCATTGATGTCAATTCAGTCCTAAACCTTTTATTGGTGCCAATTTAGTCCTAAACCTTTTATTGGTGCCAATTTAGTCCTAAACCTTTTGCATTTGCTTCAATTCAACCCTAAATCTTTTATATTTATGCCAATTGAGTTGATCCAGCCAATTTTGATCGAAAATCGCTGATGTAGATATTGATTCTCCCAAGTGGTATTTGCGTTGACTTGGACATTTTTTTTTCATGTTATTCTAATATTTTAAATAATTTTTAAGTATTTTTTTGGATATTTTAAATTTTTTGAATACTTAAAATATCAAACAAATATTAAAAAATAACCATGTTAGAGCCAGGCGTGCCACGTACGATAACTGATGTCCACGTTAGCAATTTCTAGCTAAAATTGATCGACTTGACTCAATTGATATAAATTCAAAGGATTTAGGACTAAATTGGTACTAATACAAAAGGTTTAGGACTGAATTGATACAAATGCAATAAAATTTAACACTGAATTGGCACTAAAAAAAATTTAGGACGGAATTGACACTAATGTAATAGGTTTAGTACTTTTTTCACACTTTTCTTGACGAATAAAGGCTTTGATTCTTATTCGACGTTGCGAAACGACTTTGGTTTGGCTTGCCATGGAGTGCAGATCGAAGATTTCTCTTTCTCTCTTTTCTCTTGTTTCACGAGCATCTCTCGGCCTCTTCATGGAAGAACGACAATCTTCTTTCCATGGGTTTGGGCTGCGCCCATGTATTATAAGATTAGGTCATTTCTTAAAATTGGCATTGCCATTCCAAGCTCTTATTTAAAATAATATTCACTTTGAATCCTCTTTTGAGAAAATAATGATACTTCAGGTGTCCCTATTTTAAATTTTCCCTTATCACCATTATGGTACATATATAAATTTTTACTTGCATTGTAAGTTTGACATTTTTTCAAGACTTTGACTCCCTCCAATTTCGAAACTAGAAAGGTATTCTAGTATGTAAAACCGAATGACATAAAAAACAATTCGAAATTATGAAATTCACTCCGCGGTTTTTAAAGACAAAGAAGAGAAAACATACGCTAGAAGCCCAAAAATTTTGTTTATGGAATGGAATCGAGTGGTCTTTTCTTCTATTGGTGCAAATAAGTCGTAAGTTTTCAAACGATGCACCCGACTACTAAAATTTCTTTTAAAACACGTGAGGTCTTTTTCTATTGGGAAAATGACCAAAATAGTCCCTAGACTATCATTAAATGTGCGATCTCGTCCCTGTATTTTCAATTTGACATAAATGATCCTTGAACTGATCGATTCTGTCTTTCTGTTTGTTCAAATCGTTAAATAATGACGTGGAGCGTTAACTAATGATGTGGAAAGCTGGCTTTGACTTGTAAAATTATGACTCAGCACGTCCTTTAAAAAAGATTTTTCCCATTAAACTGGGGCTTCAGAATTACATCTTTTCCGGCCAAAAGAAAGAAAAAGATGTTGCTTTTCTTCCTCCTCAATTGCAAATTTCATAAAATGCTTGGAACCACACTAGAATGAAGATAAATGGGTTGAGATCAATGCTGGCAACGATTTTGATCTAGTGATTGTGGAGTACGTGCCAACGCCTCTGCTGGTGGTGCTCGTGGAGGCACGCACGCTCAGGTTTATTGAAGAGCAGAGGAAGCCCCTACAGTTCATGCAAAGCCATCGAGCGATTTTCCGTCCGAGTTGCAACAGACACAAGCGATTGCGCCCTCTGTTAACCCGGTGAGGTGCGGCCAATCAACATTCAGTTTCAGTGTCCCTGATTGGGGAGGTTTTCATCTTTTGGTTAAGTCTTTTGTCACACTCTCGAAAATCAAGTCTGTACAAGTGGGGATTCTAAAAAGGATGTTGTGTCCTGTGTGCTCCTCCATGACTTTTATTTAAGGTTAATTACAGTTTTCTTGAAGATGTGTTAATCAGAACTTTCTCAAACATGAAAAGACAAAATTTATGGTAAAGTGGGAAGCATGTTGTGTTACGCAATACCTTATAAGATTGTTAAAAACAGTATCGAATGTGCTGTGAGTTTTGTTACATTAATTTAGTGTGGTACCAACTTGTCGTAGTCATTGTAGCTTTTTCATGGCCTTTTAGACGACTTGCGTTATCTTTTAGACGTTCTTTTCTATATCAGTTTCATTGATTTTTATGTATAACTTTTTGCAAATTTAGATGGCTGATGAGATATTTCGATTTACTCTATGGGTCGATGGTAAGTTTGTTCGTGATAAAATAATATAATATGTTGATGGTCATAGTAGTGAGTGGCTTTATGATCAAAATAAACTAAGCTTGTCATACCCCGCGCTCCGGGCATAAGTACGCGACTCCCTGCGAGCACAAATTCTCTCTCGAGGTCCTAGAATTTTCATAGGTCGAGAGATATAACACATAGAAAGCATGCGGAAGTGATAATAAACAAACTCCTCCGTACAATAATAAAAAGGGACTTGGGTAACGAGGATACTAAAAGATGCATAAGTTCCCAAACGTTCATACAAGAGCATGGCAAACTAGACCTGCTGGTTAGAAGGGGTGACATGATAAGTGCAAAAGAGGGCCATCATCATCTCAAAAGAAACAGACATTGAGGTCACCATCAATATATTAGACCAGAAACAGAAACTCCTATGTCGAGCTACTGGAGTCGTCAGTCTCCTCCTCAGCCTCCTCAGCGGGCTTGTACTCCGAGAAGGTTTCCGAGCAAACCTCCACTGTGTCATCCATCGTCTCATCAGCTGATGGCTCCACATGGTCATCCTCGGTGGCCTCGATCACTATAACCCCATCGGTGTCCTCCAGGGTCGGGGTCCTCTTTGGACCATTCCTCGAGCCAGCAACTGACCCATCGGCCTCCACTGGATCCCGAGCAAGATGACACCAACTAGGAATCACCCCACGGGTACCTCAGTGGGCTTCAGTGACCCCGTGGAAACGTCCCCTATTTTCTTGAACCAAGCCTCATATCTATAAGGATTTCAGCTATTGCCACCCTCATCTACCTAGACGACCGTGCACTTCCTAACATAAACGGTCCCCTGCCTGTTAGGGAACTCCTCAAAATATACTGACATCTCCTTTGGATTACCAAACTTGATTGACCACATTCTCAAGGCCTAGGATCTGAAAAAAAAAATGGGTTCCCACAACGGGGTGAGATTTACATCTTAGTAAGGTAGGTCCTAGCCCTAAGTTATGCTGACCGTACACTCAGGCAAATGCAACCACAACCAATTTGTACAAATAATCACATGAGGCACTCGACTGTCAATAAACAACATACGAATGTCAAGCATGTAGTCGTGGTGTCATTCCACATCATTATAATTAAGTACACATTACCATGCCAAGTCACACCTCCCACTCTTCCAATTTGACTTACTTTCATACCCATGTTTAGAACGCCTCAGGCTCGATCCGCGTAAACACATTAGACCGTCTCATTGACAAACTCGCGTAAACGCATCAGTTTTTCAATCTCAATCCAGACCTGTGTCGACACATCTCAACTTCGTCCCGCGTTTCAACGCATTAGGACTATGGCTTTCTCAACCTCACGTCTCGTACGCCTTAGGTTGTCATTCAATTCAAACCCTGCGCTTCAGCACCTCAGGGTATCCATTCACACAACCTCGCGTCTCAACGCATCAGGGTGTCACAATTTTTCAGACATGCCACAAAGTCATTTCATTTCATAGCACACATTTGAATGCAAACTCATGCGACGAACGACACATCCATGGCATGCGAGACAATTAAATTTGACATACAAATGCGACAATCAATTCATGGCACAAGTATTGTCAAACAATCAAGTCCTCTATATCTTTCTAGGACGTACATTAGACAATCACATTATGAACCTCCAAGAATCGATCAATTCGCACACAATTCACCCAATCGAGTCCAATCCTCCTATCAAAGGTTTAAAATCCCCTTACCTTGTGCTAAATCCAACAAAAATCTCTTCCCAAGCACTCCAAGGATTCGGTCCAAATAGTTCAAGAACAACTCAGCCGCACAACCTAAGGAAATTCCTTCAATCGTCAATTTTCCTTACTCAATTCATCAATCCATGAAACATGAACCTCATGGACCTATCAATTAACATTATAATACGTCTCAACAATGAATTTGGAACCTATTTTCTTCACCAACAGCCTCCCACAGAATCGGTATGCACAGAATCGAAACATAGCATTTTCAATTCTGTGCATATCCCAACTAATCAGCCCTTAAACTAACTTAAATCCTCAATTTATCCACTAATCTACTTGGTAACATGTAGTTCTAAGGGTTGGGGAGCCTCACCAAAAATTTAAAGCCAAGGCGACGCCGGAAAGTCCTTGAACGGTGCCGGTTCCTCCGAGTCTTCAACCGGTTAGTTTTTGTCCTTCAAATACAAGACCCATTTGGGGTCAAAACTCTATCAAATTTCTCCAAAAATTTTACCACAGCTTAGTCTATGTGTCCTCTAGACGTCTACAAAATTTGGTCAAAAAATTCGAAGGATTCGAGGTCCTATGGGGTTTAAACAGCAGCTTACCTCCAGCTGCGATGGTTTTCATCGGCTCCCGGGAGAATGGCAGGCGGAGGTCCTCAGTGGGTCAAATGCCATGATTCCACTTGAAGAACATCGGCAAGAGGATGAGGAAGGGGTTGGTGGTCAGCTCGGGCCCAAGTGGTGCAGGAGGCGGCTGTCGATGGCGGCGAACGGCGGCGGCAGAACCTGGTCGGACGGTGGAGCTTCTCGGCAACAGGGGAAGAAGAAGAAGAAGAAGAAGATAATCGGCAATAGAGGTGTTTGGCCAAGTAAGAGAGAGGGAGTGAGGTATACACCAATTTCAAGAGTCAACTTAGTTGAATGGTAGGTTAAAAGGTGACTCCATCACATCATGACTTAATCCTTTGACCCTTGTCCATGTGTCAATTAATTGCTCATCCAATGGCTATCATTTTCTTCAATTTTCGACAGTCTTGGGGTATAGTTAATGATCAAAATGACATCATCCAATTATATAGGCAAGGTTAGGGCTTGAGGGGCAAAATGGTAATTTTACGCCTGACGTCCGGAATGTCATTTTTCTAATTCTAATTTTCTTCAATAAGGCGACGGCCAATCCAGTTATAATATTGAAATTCTTGATTCTCCATTTTCTCATTTCGAGACTCATTTCTGAATTGTTTCTCTATCAGACGTGGTTCCAGCCTATCTTGAATTGACGGACGGCTTTTGCAGACGTTACGCATATCGACCCTGTGATTCATATCACAATTAGGACTCGTCAATTCATGGACTTTGGTTGTCATGTAATTGCGAGGGTCTATTACTAGTTTCGACGGTCTCGATCGTCATCGCTCAATTTAGAAAAATTTTACAAATTATACATTGGTTAAGCGGCATCACCCGCACTCCAATCGTATAACGCTAGCAATGCATTCCTTAATCGTTCTTAGATCGGTCTTTTATGGCTCTAAATGTCCCCTCGACAATCTTTATGGTCAAAGCGTCATTTCCTATTCGAATTCCCTAGGTCCACGTACCTTGTCTCGCGTTAGTTTTTCCCTCTTGGTCAGTCAACTCGAGATTGATCGGATCCGAGCGAGATACGACCGAAATACATCGTTAGATACTTTCTTATTAATGAGTCTTGAAATGATAAAAAAAATCAGAATGTCACAAAACTACTTTGAGATTTTGCACTTGGTACAAGATGTGGGTTACTCTTATATTGAAAAATCCTATTATTTAATACTGGGAAAGAATTTTGAGAATGACCTAAGATTAATTGAAGATGACACATCGGTACAGGAAATGATAGGATTTTGGGAAAACGTTGGTGGTACATGTGAGGTATTTATTGAACTTGGTGAATACAATGGTGATGGGTTAGTTAAGAGATTAGTGAACGTAGAAGAAGATGAGGGGATTGTAATGCTCATTGATTGGCAAAATTATGAAATTGAAGATGATGAACTTACTAAGGTCCCATGGTTATCTGACAATGAAGAAGAACTTCAAGTGGCTAGGGGGAAAATTAGAACTTTTAAGGCAAATAATGCATATGGAGTTGCTAGGTTGCTGAAGATACCTAGTGAAATAGATGTTGAAGTGGAACAAACAAAAAAGGAGGAAATAGGCTGTAACTACCCCTTGTAAAGATAATGTTGACCTCGAGACTGAATGCTTTGACTCAAGTGACTCTAATTGGAGTTTTGTCACAAGCAATGAAGAAGTTGGTAGAAGGAAGAGCACACATGTGCAGTATGATGCAGCCACGGAGATGCCTCGTTTTGCATTGAGGATGGTATTTGATGGACCTAAGCAGTTTAAGGAAGTTATCCACAAATACACAGCTAATAGAAGAGTTAATATTGAGTTCATCAAGAATGATAAGGTGAGAGTAAGGGCAAAATGTAAGTCTAAAATTTGTGGTTGGTTAATTTATGCAACTCGAGATAACAATACAGGCTTGTTTCTAGTGAAAATTTTCAAGGACGAGCGCAGATGTGCTTGGTCTTTCCAAGTGAGGAGGTTCACATCTACATATATGGCCAAGCATTATCTAAGCTTATGGAAGGCAACTCCTTCGATGAAGTTGCATGAGTTCAAAAAAATTGCGAAGCGTTCAAACAATTTCGAAAGTGTTGGATTAAGAAGATCTCCGAGAAAGAGGACAACTGACTAGAAACAGTTGTTTCGACAGTTGGAAATAGGATTAGTTCTAGTAATTTTTGTTGATATGATCCTCTTGAATCAAGATCAAGAGATGGATTTCATTTTTTTTTGTAGTTTTGGAAAAGCTTAAGATGTGGCAATGATGCTCTTAAGAACACGAAGCAAGAATTTTTTATTTTTGGCAATACATACGATATTTAAAAAGAAGTGCACTTGGCCTTATTTTCATTTGGTCTATTGGAAGTCTGTTTGATTCAACGAATAGCGCCTCTTAACTAATAAGGGAAAAGCCAAGCCCTTTATCATGTTGTCAAAGAGTTGAACAACGAAAGAAGGTTGCAACAAGCCGGCCTGCCGATAGGCGATTAAAGAGTACAACCAATATTCTTGAATAGTTGTTTGTGCACTTGCGAGTGATTCTTGTTTGTGCACTTGGCCAATGTTCTTGAATTGGGATCAATAAAAAAACATTTGATAGCCATATGCACTTTGTTAGAGTATCTCCCAATTCTGTCTTTCAACTTTCAAGAATAAAAAGTCTAAGCTTGTTCAAAGATAGACATGAATCGCCCTTCTTAAAAAACTTCGACGAATTTTCATTGCTAGCACAAGCAATGAATGATTTTGACATTTTCATTCACAAAAATCAATTGTCTATTGCAACAAATCATGATCACCAAGCCTAATGCTAATTTTCTCATTATATGTCTGCTGTTAATATATCTGACTGTGGTAGCTCGATAATGTCGGACCAAAATTGGATTGATGTCGCTGAAAAGATAATGTTGTAGACCAGACTTACAAAGGAGAAGTTGATTGACAGAATAATCGTGAATTGGACCTAGAAATCATCTGCTTTTGCTCTTGCTCCTTGGCGATGGTATAATTAAAGCCCCTTCCTCCGTGCCATATCACTACATGGATGTCCAACCATGCCACTTGTGCCACAGGTTTCAACTTCATGTATCGAATTGAGCCTTCATATTCATTTCTCTCTCTCTCTCTTTAATTGTTGTATGTGTTCTAGCTTTTTTGGATCTAAAATTTTGGTCAAGAAAGAACTGGTATAATCGATTCGCAAAGGGTGAATGTGTAAAAATCCACTGAGAAGACAATCAAATTATGTGCTTATGTGAAGGAATTCCTTCAATTGCCAAATCGTGAACAATATCCCAGTAGTCTATAGACTCTATACCCGTGCCATCCATCCAGAGTTAAAGCTTATAGCCGCCACGCTCTGGAAGAGTTAGATTGCTCGAAAAGCTACCATCTTCAAACACCAGTCGCCAGAGCCCATGATCACAGTTGTTTCAATTGTCATTTTACACCGAAATTACTCGAAGTTTAATAGAAGGACGAAAGAGAAGGAGAGTCTGATGAAAGATTTGACCAAAAGATGAAAACCTCCACAATTAGGGACATTGAAATTGAATGTTGATGGGTTGCACCTCACCAAGTTAACAAAGGGTGCAATCGCTTGTGTCTGTTGCGACTTGGACGGAAGATTGCTTAATGGTTTTGTAGGATCTGTACAAGTAACCTCCTCTTCAATCAACCCAAGCGTACGTGGCTTCACGAGCTCCACCAGCAAGGGCAGTTGCATGCCCTCTACAATCCCTAGATCTGAATTGTCATGCCCCGCGCCCCGGTCAAGAGCGCGTGACTCCCTGCAAGTACAAACTCTCTCTCGAGATCCTAGGATACACATGGGTCGAGAGGTGAACCATATCGATAACAAGCGGAAGCGATAATAAACAACTCATCCGTATATTGATAAAAAGGTGATCTGGGTAACAAGAATACCAATAAATATATAAGTTTCCAAACATTCATACAAGAGCATGGCAAACTGACATGCTGGTCAGTAGAGGTGACAGGGTAAGTGCAAAAGAAGGCTATCATCATCTCCAAAAGAAGCGACATCGGGATCACCATCAAAATATCAGACCAGAAATAGGAACTCCTAAGTCGAGCTGCTGGAGTCGTCAGTATCCTCGGTATCCTCAGATGGCTCGTACTTTGAGAGTGTCTCAAAGCAAACCTCCACGGTGTCCTCGAGTGTCTCGTTAGCTGACGGCTCCACCTAGTCGTCTTCGGTGGCCTCAATCTCGATGACCTCGTTAGTGTCCTCCAGGGTCAGGGTCCTCTCAAGTATGTTCCTCGAGCCGGCTACTGACCCTTCGGCCTCCACTGAATCCCGAGCGGGAAGACACCAGTTATGGATTGTCCCGCGGGGTACCTTAGTGGGCTTCAGTGGTCCCGTGGAAACATCCTCTACCTTGCTAAACCAGGCATCGTACCTATAAGGCTTATAACTGTTGCTACCCTCATCGTCCCAAATCACAGTACATTTCCTAACGTACACAGTTCCCTGTCTATCCGAGAACTCACCAAAATATATCGACATCTCTTTCAGGTCACCAAACCTGATTGGCTACATGATCACGGTTTAGGATCTAAAAACAGGATCCCACAACGGGTTGAGATTTACATCTCAGTAAGGTAGGTCCTAACCCTAGGTTAGGCTGACCGTACACTCAAGTAATTGCAATCAAGGATATAATACACAATAGTCACATGAGGATTCAGTAGTCATTAAATAACATGCGGATAAAACGAGTATCAAACAAGCAATCATGGCACCATACACATCATCAGAATTAAACACACAATGGCAAACCATATTACACCTTCTACCCTTCTATGCCTCCTCATTATCACGCCCGTGTTTAGAACGCCTCAGGCTCGGTCTGTGTAAATACGCCTCAGACCATCTCATTGACAAACCCGCGTAAACGTATCAGGTTTTCAATTTCAATCCAGGCCTGTGTCGACATATCTCAAGCTCCATCCCGCGTTTCAATGTATCAGCACTATGGCCATCTCAAGCCCGCGTTTCATACGCCTCAGGGTGTCACTCATTTCTCAAACATGCCACATGTTCATTTCAATTCATATCACATAACCAAGTGTGAACTAATGCACGAACAACACACTTATGGCATGTGAGGCAATCAAATTCGACATTCAAATGCGACAATCAATTCATGGCACAATCATTGTCAAGCATTCAAGTTATCTATATCTTTTTAGGATGTATATTGGACAAGCACGTTACAATCTTTCGAGAATCAATCAATCTCGCACTCAATTTGCCCAATTGAGGCCAACCTTCCTATCCAAGGTTTAGAAACTCATTACATCAAGCTTAATTCAACAAAAATCTCTTCCCAAGCACTCCAAGGATTCGGTCCAAAAAGCACAAGGACAGGTCAATCGCACAACCTAAGGAAATTCATCCAATTCTTCAATTTTTCTTGCTCAATTCATCACTTCACTAAACATACACCTCATGGACCTATTAATTAATATCCTCATACTTCTCAACGATGAATTTGGAGCTCCATTCAATCACCAACAGCCTCCCACAGATTCGGTATGCACAGAACCGAAAATAGGGCAGTTTCGGTTCTATGCATACCCAACTATTCAGCCCTTAAACCAACTTAAATCCTCAATTTATTCACTAATCTACTTGCTAACAAGTAGTTCTAAGGGTTGGGAGGCCTCACCGAAATTTTGAAGCCAAGGCGAAGCCGAAAAATCCTTGATCGTCGCCGGTTCCTCCGAGTCCTTCACTGGTCAGTTTTTTGTCCTTTAATCACAAGACCCATTTGGGGTCAAGACTCCATCAAATTCCTCCAAAATTTTTACCACAACTCAGCCTACATGTCTTCTAAATATCCACAAAATTTGGTCGAAAAATTCAAGGGATTCGAGATTCTATAAAGCCTAAACCGTGGCTTACCTCCAGCTGCAATGATTTCCGTCGACTTCCGGGAGATTGGCCGACCGGAGGTCCTCAGGTGGTCAAATGGCTTGCTTCCACTTGGAGAATGTCGGCAAGAGGATGAGGAAGGGGCTAGTGGTCGGCTCGGGTCCAGGTAGTGGCCAGAGGTGGCGGTCGGAAGTGGCAAACGGCGGCGGCAGATTTGGTCGGGTGGAGCTCTCTCGGCTGGAAGGGAAGAAGAAGAAGAAGAAGAAGAGCAGAATGGAGGGAGTGTCGGCTAAGAAGAGAGAGAGAGAGAGAGAGGTTTACGCACATTTTCAAGAGTCAACTTGATTGAATGATAAGTTAAAAGTGTCCACATCTACATCATTGTCTAATCCTTTGACACTTGTCCATGTGTCAATCAATATTCATCCAATGACTCTCAATTTCTTCAATTTTCGGCAGCTATGAAGGGGATTCAAAGACCAAAATGTCCAATTATAAATGCAATGTTAAGGCTTGAAGGGCAAAATGGTAATTTCACTCCCGACGTCCGAAACGTCATTTTTCTAATTCCAATTTTCTTCGATAAGGCGACGACCAATCCGATTATAATGTTGGAATTCTTGCTTCTCCATTTTCTAATTTCGAGACTCGTTTATGAATCATTTCTCTACCAGATATGGTTTCAGCCTATCTCAAACTGACGGGCGGCTTTTGCAGACGTTACGCATATCAACCCTGTGATTCATATCATAATTGGGGCTCGTCAATTCATGGCGACTTGGGTTGTCATTTAATTGTGAAGGTCTATCACTAGTTCCGACGGTCTCGATCATCATTGTTCGATTTAGGAAAATTTTACAAATTATACATTGGTTTAGCGGCATCACCCACGCTCCAATCGTATAACGCTAGCAATGTATTCCTTAATCGTTCTTAGATTAGCCTTTTATGGCTCTAAATGTCCCTTCGACAATTCTTATGGTCAAAGTGATATTTCCTATTCGAGTTCCTTAGCTCCACGTACCTTGTCTCGCGTTAGCCTTTCCCTTTTGGTCAGTTTACTCGAGATTAATCAGATCCGAGCGAGATACGACTGAAATACATTGTTAGATACTTTCTCATTAATGAGTCTTGAAATGACAGGAAAAATCAGAATGTCACAACTCTTCCCCTCTTACAAAAATTTCATCCTCAAAATTTACACTAAACCCATTACTCAAACAAATGGGGGTATTGACGCATCGTCGTTTCCTCGCTTTCCCACGTAGCGCCTTCGGTTCCATGGTACTCTCAGATAACCCTAACTAATGGAATCGTTTTATTCCTCAGAATTTGCTCTTTTCGATCCTCGATCCTAATTGGCTTCTCTACGTAGGATATTCTGTCATCCACTTCTATAACCTCGTGGTCCAGCACATGCGTCGGGTCCGGTTCGTACTTCCGTAGCATGGACACATGGAAGACGTTGTGTACTTGGGATAGATTAGGGGGTAAGGCCAGTCTGTAGGCTAAGATCCCAATTCAATCTAGAATCTCAAATGGACCTACATACCTTAGGCTCAGTTTTACTTTCTTTCCAAATCGGGATAATCCTCTCATCGGCGACACCTTAAGGAAAACATGATCGCCTACTTGAAACTCCAAAGGCTTACGTTGTCTATCCGCATAACTCTTTTGACGACTTTGTGCCGTCTTCAGTCTATTCCGAATTATCTTCACCTCTTCCACCGATTGCTCTACCAACTCTGGGCCTGTGATACTTCTTTCTCCAACCTCGTCCCAGCAAATCGGGGTTCTGCAAGCCCTTCCGTAAAGCGCTTCAAATGATGTCATTCGAATGTTCTACTGATAGCTGTTGTTATATGCGAACTCTATCAAATGCAGCTGATTCTCCCATCCACCTTTGAAGTCTATCACACACGCTTGTAACATATTCTCGAGCGTCTGAATCGTCCTCTCCGATTGTCCGTCCGTTTGTGGATGGTATGCCGTACTAAATTGTAGTCGAGTTCCCATGGCATCCTGCAGACTTTTCCAGAAGTTCGCTGTAAACTTGAGATCTCTGTCTGATGTGATCGTCACGGGTACTCCATGTAGTCTCACTATTTGCCGCATATACAACTCAGCATATCTATCCATCGTGAAATCCTTTCGCATAGGGATGAAGTGTGCGGACTTGGTTAACTTGTCCACGACTACCTAAATAGAATCATGGCCTCTCTGGCTCCTTGGGAGTCCTATCACAAAATCCATCATTATGTGCTCTCACTTCCATTCAAGAATTTCTAGTGGCTGTAACAATCCTCCGGGCTTACAGTGTTGGGCCTTTACCTGCTGGCATGTCAAGCATTTTGCCACATACTTCGTCATATCCACTTTCATCCCGTTCCACTAATAATGTTGACGCAAGTTCTGATATATTTTCGTGCTTCCTGGGTGAATACTATAATTGCTCCTATGAGCCTCTGATAAAATCATTTCCCTGAGTTCTTCGTCCTTTGGCACGTATAGACTCCCTCGGAATTTCAAGATTCCATCCTCTAATACTTAGAACTCTGGTTTCCTTTTTGTCGCGTCCATTACCAGAATTTTCTGAATTTCTAGGTCCGTAGACTGTAATGCTCTTATTCTTTCCTGAATTTTAGGTTCTATTCTCAGCGTGACTATAAAACTGAATAACTGACATACTTCCAATCTGAACTCAGAATTCCTCAAATTCTCGAATAGCGACCTCCCTTTCACCAGTAGACAAGCAATGCTCGATTTCTGGCTGAACGCATCCGCGACTCTATTCGCTTTCCCAAGGTGATACAGTATGTCGCAATCATAATCCTTAAGCAACTCAATCCATCGACGCTGCCTCATATTCAGTTTCTTATGGGAAAACAGATACTTCATGCTCTAATGGTCAGTGTAAATCTGGAACTTCTCGCCACACAAATAATGCCTCCAGATCTTCAGAGCAAAGATAATCGCTGCTAATTCCAAATCGTGAGTCGAATAGTTCATTTCGTGCGGTCTCAGCTGTCGGGACACGTAGACAACTACTCTTTCATGTTGTATTAGCACACAACCTAGTCCCTTTAGCGAAGCATCGTTATATATCTCATAGCCTCCAGGTCCTGATGGAATCGCCAACACCGGTGCGGTCGTCAACCGATGCTTGAACTCTTGAAAACTCCTTTCGCACTTATCCGTCCATTCGAACTTCGTCTCTTTCTTAGTCAATCTCGTCAGTGGAATAACTATAGAGAAAAACTTCTCCACGAAGCGCCTGTAATATCTCGTCAATCCTAAGAAACTTCGGACTTCCGTGACCATAGTAGGCCTAGGCCAATTCGTTACAGCTTCAATCTTCACAGGATCCACATCAATTACTTCTCCAGACACCACATGGCCAAGAAATGCCACTTTATTCAACCAAAACTCGCATTTGTTAAACTTAGCGTAAAGCGAATGCTCCCTCAAGGTCTGCAAAACAATCCTCGGTGCTCTTCGTGTTCCTCGTTACTCCTTGAGTAAATCAGGTTATCATCGATAAAGACTATAACAAATCTATCCAAGAATTCCTTGAACACCTGATACATCAAGTCCATAAATGCGGCTGGAGCATTGGTCAATCCAAAAGGCATCACAGTGAATTCGTAGTGACCATAGCTTGTTCTAAAAGCGGTCTTAGGCATGTCTTCTTTCTTAATCCTCAACTGGTGATACCCGATTCTCAGGTCAATCTTAAAGAATACCGCAGCTCCTTATAACTGATCAAATAAGTCGTTAATCCTCGACAGTGGGTACTTATTCTTTACAGTCACTTGGTTCAACTATCTATAATCGATGCATAAACGCAAGGACCCATCCTTTTTCCTTACAAACAACAATGGCGCTCCCCACGGTGAAACACTCGGTCGAATAAATCCTTTATCCAGCAATTCTTGCATCTGCACCTTTAGCTCCTTCAGTTCTGATAGGGACATCCTATAAGGTGCCTTCGAGATCGGCTCCATTCCGGGAGCTAACTCAATTATGAATTCTATCTCTCGCTCTGGTGGCAACCCTGGCAACTCTTGGAGAAATATGTCAGGAAACTCACGCACTACCGGGATGCTTTCTAGTTTGGGCTCCTCGACAGTCATGTCCACAACTGTGACCAAGTACGCCTGACATCCTTCAGTCAACAACTTCGTCACTTCAAGGGACAAGACTAAAGGAATCGAGGTTCCTCCTCGACTTCTCACAAATTCAAAACTAGGGCGGCCTTCTAGATAGAAACGAATTATCCTACGACCACAATTTACTACTGCCCCCTGTTTACCCAACTAGTCCATTTCTATGATCACATCGAAATCATACATGGGCAACACAGCTAAATCAATACTTTCCTTACTACCACCAATTACAATTTTACAATCCGCACAACCCAACGAAACCAACACATTATCTTTCAACGGGGTGGCAACATGCGGAATTACACTCAACGATTCTAACTTCATATCAACCAAATAAGCAAACTAAGCAGATAAAATGAGTGTGTTGCGCCAGGATCAAACAAAGCATATGCAGTTTGGTCACATAAATAAACCGTACCTGTGACCACTCCTGGCGTTTCTTCTGCCTCCCTGCAGGCTACTGCATAAACTCTCCCCAAAGTTGGGGGTCGATTCTGATCAATTTGGGGGGTGGTAGTCGAAGGTCCAAACTATGGTCGTTGCCCTTGAGGTCTATTTGTTGAAGCTTGGTTCGAGCACATCCTCATCTGGTGGCCCATCTAACCACACTTGAAGCATGATCCTGTTCTTGCTGGGCAAGGCCTATTACCATGCCTTCTGCCGTAGAGGCGACAGCTCTAGTTCATGGGGTTCGGCGGCTTCACAATGTTCTTCCTCACGGGAGGGATGAAGCGCCTATTGCTAGCCATTGGTCTCTTACCAATCTGGCAATTGTCTCTGAATGAATTAAACCGCGATCCAGATGCGGCATTCCTTTCCTTCAGATCCCTCTCAATCATTTGTCCCCATTCGTAGATTTTCTTGTAGGTCCTCAAGTTCAAGGCTATCGTCTGGCTGCGAAGCTCAGGTCTCAGTCTGTCCCGAAATCTCCGCGCCTTCTCCAGGGGATCCTCTACCAATCGGGGTGCATACCTTGATAATCTAGAGAACTCAGCTTCATACTGGTCCACGGTAAGCTGATTCTGACGCAGCTGTAAGAATTCCACTTGCTTCCTTTCCCAGGCTGTCTCTGAGAAATACTTATCATTGAATGCAGTGGTAAAGGCATTCCAGGTCAAAGCCGTTCCTTTTGGAAAGACTTCATTCTTGGTGGCAGCCCACTAGTCGTTTGCGGTACCTTCTAACTAGTACACCATCAATAGTATCTTCTCATTGTCCGTGCATCTCGAGACTCCAAAGGTCTTCTCCAGTTTCTCGATCCACCTTGGTGCTAGTTCGGGGTCTCCAGTCCCGTCAACTAGGTCGGCTTCAGCTTAATGAACTGCTCGACCAGTTGGCCCATTTGCCTGGCCACAACAATTTCTTCTTGGGCATTCACTGCCTCATTGTCCTGGTCGTGATCGTCATTATTTCCATTGCCCCCATTATTGTCGTTGTTGGCGTTGACGGCAGCATTGCAGCTCCTACCGCTTGGGCTATATAGCAGCATCCCTATCCTGGGTCTACCTGTCAATGAGGTTGCCAATTCTTTCGAGCGCCCTCAGTACTCCATCCATTCTTGGGTCTTCCACTACCGGTGGCCTCGAACTAGAGGCTCCGCTCCCAGGCCTTCCAGGTCTCCTAGGCGGGTTACACATCCTTATATGCTTCTACTGAGCCTGGATCACCACAATTTCATCATGGAGTTAATAACTCATTCGTCCAATCAAGTCCAGAGTTATCAAACTATGCCTTAATAGAAACAGCCATATCACAATGACTCTTCACACAACCAATTTCAGAGGCACTTCAATAAGCAGTTCGTGGTTATTTCTCAATTCCGTTCGCTCCAACGGTTCACTAATACTAACCATGCTCATTCACTTAACAGACCAAAGTCCAGAAATGACTTCCAGCGCTAAACATGAAACTTAATCTTTAATAATCATCACAATCCTGTCAAGATCAAATGCCAATCACATGCGCCAAGTCATATGCCATGCATCTCGTGCCTTATTCTAGTAAGTCTCCTAAGGTCTCGCTACCCGTCCTTGTCCCAACTTAATCATCCTTATTACTATAATCCTCAATCAACTTTGAATCGAGCTAACTTTGCTTTAATACCAAGCAAACGGGAATGTCACGCCCCGCGCTCCGGTCAAGAGCGCGCAACTCCCTGCAAGCACAAACTCTCTCTCGAGGTCCCAAGATGCACATGGGTCAAGAGGTGAACCATATCGATAACAAGCGAAAGCGATAATAAACAATTCCTCCGTACAATGAAAAAAAGGGGACCTGGGTAACGAGAATACCAATAAATATATAAGTTCCCAAACATTCATACAAGAGCATGACAAGCTAGATCTGCTGGTCAGTAGGGGTGACAAGGTAAATGCAAAAGAGGGTCATCATCATCTCCAAAAGAAGCGGCATCGGGATCACCATTAAAATATCAAACCAGAAACAGGAACTCCTAAGTCGAGCTGCTGGAATCGTCGATATCCTCGGTATCCTCAGATGGTTCGTACTCCGAGAGTGTCTCAGAGCAAACCTCCACGGTGTCCTTGAGTGTCTCGTCAGCTGACGGCTCCACCTGGTCATCCTCGGTAGCCTCAATCTCGATGACCTCGTTAGTGTCCTCCAAGGTCCGAGTCCTCTCAGGTACGCTCCTTGAGCTAGCTATTGACCCCTCGGCCTCCATTGAATCCGGAGCGGGATGACACTAATTAGGGATTACCCCGCGGGGTAGCTTAGTGGGCTTCAGTGGCCCCGTGAAAACATCCTCTACCTTTCTAAATCAGGCCTCGTACCTATGAGGCTTCCAACTGCTGCTACCCTCATCGACTCAAACCACGGTGTAGTTCCTAACGTACATAGTTCCCTGTCCATCCGAAAACTCATCAAAATATACCGACATCTCTTTCGGGTCACCAAACCTGATTGGTCACATGATCACGGTCTAGGATATGAAAATGGGGTCCCACAACGGGGTGAGATTTACATTTCAGTAAGGTAGGTCCTAACCCTAAGTTAGGCTGACCGTACACTCAGGTAATTACAATCAATGATATAATGCACAATAGTCACATGAGGCATTCAACAGTCATTAAATAACATGCAAATAAAACGAGTGTCAAGCATGCAATCATGGCACCATACACATCATCAGAATTAAACACACATAGCCAAGCCAGATTACACCTTTCACCCTTCCATGCCTCCTCATTATCACGCCCATGTTTAGAACGTCTCAGGCTCGGTCCGCGTAAATACGCCTCAGACCATCTCATTGACAAACCCGCGTAAACGCATCAGGTTTTTAATTTCACTCCAGGCCTGTGTCGACATTTCTCAAACTCCATCCCGCGTTTCAACGCATCAAAACTATGGCCATCTCAACCTCGCGTCTCATACGCCTCAGGGTGTCATTCAATTCAAACCCCGCGCCTCAGTGCCTCAGGGCATTCATCCACACAACCCCGAGTCTCATACGTCTCAGGGTGTCACTCATTTCTCAAACATGCCACATGTTCATTTCAATTCATATCACATAACCAAGTGTGAACTAATGCACGAACAACACACTTATGGCATGTAAGGCAATCAAATTCGACATTCAAATGCGACAATCAATTCATGGCACAATCATTGTCAAGCATTCAAGTCATCTATATCTTTTTAGGACGTATATTGAACAATCACGTTACAATCTTTCAAGAATCAATCAAACCCGCACTCAATTTGCCCAATCGAGTCCAACCTTCCTATCTAAGGTTTAGAAACTCCTTACCTCAAGCCTAATTCAACAAAAATCTCTTTCCAAACTCTCCAAGGATTCGGTCCAAATAGCCCAAGGACAGGTCAATCGCACAACCTAAGGAAATTCATCCAATTCGTCAATTTTTCTTGCTCAATTCATCACTTCACTAAACATACACTTCATGGACCTATCAATTAACATTCTCATACTTCTCAACGATGAATTTGGAGCTCCATTCAATCACCAACAGCCTCCCACAGATTCGGTATTCACAAAATCGAAACAGGTCATTTTCGGTTCTATGCATACCCCAACTATTCAGCCCTTAAACTAACTTAAATCCTCAATTTATTCACTAATCTACTTGCTAACATGTAGTTCTAAGGTTTGGGAAGCCTCATAGAAAATTTGAAGCCAAGGCGACGCTGGAAAATCCTTGAACGGCGCCGGTTCCTTCAAGTCCTTCACCGGTCAATTTTTTATCCTTCAATCACAAGACCCATTTGGGGTCAAGACTCCATCAAATTTCTTCAAAATTTTTACCACAACTCAGCCTACATGTCTTCTAGATGTCCACAAAATTTGGTCAAAAAATTCAAAGGATTCCGGGTTCTATAATGCCTAAACCGTGACTTACCTCCAGCTGCGAGGGTTTACGTCGACTTCCGAAAGATTGGCCGGCCGAAGGTCCTCAGGTGGTCAAATGGCTTGCTTCCGCTTGGAGAATGTCGGCAAGAGGATGAGGAAGTGGTTGGTAGTCAGCTCGGGTCCAGGCAATGGCCGGAGGTGGAGGTTGGAAGTGGCGAACGTCAGCAGCAGAATCGGTCGGCTGGAGCTCTCTTGGCTGGAAGGGAAGAAGAAGAAGAAGAAGAAGAAGAAGAAGAAGAAAAGCAAAATGGAGGGGGTTTCGGCCAAGGAGAGAGAGAGAGAGAGAGAGAGAGAGAGAGAGAGAGAGGTTTATGCACATTTTCAAGAGTCAACTTGGTTGAATGGTAGATTAAAAATGTCCACATCTACATCATTATCTATTGCTTTGACACTTGTCCATCTGTCAATCAATGTTCATTCAATGGCTCTCAATTTCTTCAATTTTCGGTAGCTATGAAGGGGCTTCAAAGACCAAAATGCCCTTGTCCAATTATAAATGTAAGGTTAAGGCTTGAGTGGCAAAATAGTAATTTTACTCTCGACGTCCGAAACGTCGTTTTTCTAATTCCAATTTTCTTCGATAAGGCGACGGTCAATCCAATTATAATGTTGAAATTCTTGATGGTCTATTTCTAATTTCGAGACTCGAATCTGAATTATTTCTTTACCAGATGTGGTTTCAGCCTATCTCAAACTGACAGGCGGCTTTTGCAGACATTACGCGTATCGACCCTGTGATTCATATCACAATTAGGGCTCGTCAATTTATGGCGACTTTGGTTGTCATGTAATTGTAAGGGTCTATCACTAGTTCCGACGGTCTCGATTATCACTGTTCGATTTAGAAAAATTTTACAAATTATACATTGGTTTAGCGGCATCACCCACTCTCCAATCATATAACGCTAGCAATGCATTCCTTAATCGTTCTTAGATCGGCCTTTTATGGCTCTAAATGTCCCATCGACAATCTTTATGGTCAAAATGCCATTTCCTATTCGAATTCCCTAGGTCCATGTGCCTTGTCTCGCGTTAGCCTTTCCCTTTTGGTCAGTTTACTCGAGATTGATTAGATCTGAGTGAGATACGACTGAAATACATCGTTAGATACTTTCTCATTAATGAATCTTGAAATGACTAGAAAAATCATAATGCCACATGAATCGTTGCTAGCATCGATCTCAACCCATCCATCTTCATTTTATCGTCGATCCAACAATTTTAGTAAAAGGTTAATACTGCAGAAAATCTCAAATTGATGCGTCTGTGACAAATTTACCATAAATTATTTTTTTAACCATAAAAAATCTCAAATCGGTACACTTGTGACAATTTTACCCCAAACTAGTACACTTGTGACAATTTACCCCAAACTGGAACATTGTGATAAATTTACCCTCTGTTAGTATTCGTTAAATTTAACCATTAAAATGCTAAAATTATGACACATGGCAATTATCGGGTGTATCAACTTAGGATTTTTAACCTTTGTTTGTCACATGTGCATCAATTTGAAATTTTTCATGGTATTAACACAATTTAACGGAGGGTAAATTTGTTACGGGTATACCAGTTTGGGATTTTTCATGATCAAAAAAATTAATTTAGGGTAAATTTGTCACAGGTATACCAATTTAGGATTTTTAGTAGTCAAAAAAATAATTTAAGGTAAATTTATCACAACTGTACCAGTTTGAAATTTTTCGTGATAAAAAATAATTTGGGGCAAATTTGTCACAGGTGTATCAGTTTAGGGCTTTCATGGTATTAATACTTTAGTAAATTTATAATTCTTTTTTGGGTCGAAAGGAAGGAATCTGCAATTGAAGAAGAAGAACGGCTTCTTTTTCTTTTTATTTCTTTCTTTCTTTCTTTTGGTTGGCAAAGACGTGATTGTGAATAAGAGTGGTATATGAAGCCCTAATTTAATGACAAAAAAATCTTTTTTTAAAAGCATATGATGAGACATAATTTTACGAATCCAACTCAACTCTCCATGTTATCAGTTGACGCTTCACGTCATCATTTAATAGTTTGAACAACAGAGCGATGAGATTGGTCATTTATGAATAGTTCAAGGACCATTTGTGTCAAATTGAAAGTATAGAGATGAGATTGCACATTTAATGATAGTTCAAAGATTATTTTGGTCATTTTTCCTTTTCTATTATTATCTTTGAGAATGTAGTAATATGCAATACAAATAGCACGCAACTCAAAAAAATTAGGTACTTAATAGTAAAAAAAATGGGAGATTTATGATTACATTGCACTTTGTACTTCAAAAAGTATAAGACTTCCAATGAACTTATCCGTGTAAAAAATACCTCCAATCACCTAAAATGAGAGAAGGACATGCAAACAAGTTCATGTCAAATGATCTTTAATCCTCGGCAAATTTTCCATTCCTTTAACATCATACGGCATGATGCATACGACCATTTATCTACAGAGCTCGGTCGAACGGTAAGACTCTTGTATTGGAACGTGGTATCAAGAAGAAAACGAAGTAGCTCCACCGTTCCACCCATTAAAAGATGATGACCTGGCCGTTGTTTGCAAGAGCCAGAAGACACCAGCGGCGGTGAAGTTCTCTAAGCTAATTGAATTCTTGTGACAATCGAGCTCTGCATACATCCGGTAAACAAGGATGTCGCGCGTTGCCACAACTGAAAGATAAGGCAGCCCTGCGAATACAGAACGTCGTGTGCAACATCGCTCAGAAAGGCCGCACTTGAGTTCATTTCGGCTTTGGCTCTGATTGTCGACATAGATACAAGTAGATACAGGCGAGTACAACAATTACACAACAATTATTCGAGTTGTGAAGCTCGTCGTGGTAATTGAAAGTTCTTTGGCAGAGTGGATTCAGCTCAATCTGACTGTCTCGATCGCCACCACTAGATCGTCGAACTTAGCCCCGGTGACTTCCTTTACGATCTTGTTGTCCTTGAGGATCTTGAAAGTAGGAACTACTCTTATACCGAGCTCCTTCGCCAGAGGCTGCTGACATTGTTCCGACAAACATGAGAGGGGGGGAGAGACAATTTTAAACTGAACCATCGGAAAACCATCATCCAAGTAGAAGTGGCTGTTACCTTGTTTTCTTGGTTGCAGTCCAGCTTTAGAAAGATTACATCAGAGTACTTCTCAGATAGTTCTTGGAATTTTGGAGCCATCACCTTGCAAGGCCCACACCTGCCGCCAAATGCGAGAAAGCTCAATGAACAAAGAGATCTTCGCACTTCTAATGATCAAAACAAAACCGGGTCTCCCCAATATGATATTTCAGGCAATGCCTAAGATGCAAAATATCCAGGAAAACTCAAGCCAACCCCAAAAATTTTCATACGATATCAATGTAAATCAAGCAACGGATCGAGAAAACTTGGGAATTCTCAAGGGCATATGACAAGCCGAGGCCATTGGCCAGAAGCTTCGGAGTAATGGCGCGGGTTCTACTACAATAGCCGTTCGAGAAACACACAGCCTCAACGGCAAATTCGACAACCTTAGAATGTTGGCCTACGTCCACGAAATGATTGATACCTTATAACCATTTTGAGTGCGTCGGGGGAACTTGACAAGACAAGCCCTATGAGGTGAAAATCTCATGTCTAGTTCTGTGCCATGGAAATAGCAGTGAACGGTGGTGAACACAAGCAAAGATACTATCAGAGCAGAGTCCTGCTAAGGACAGGGGAAAAACTCTTCCCCGGTCTGAACTCCTCCAAGGGTTACTTCTGTTCGGTAATTCTATCCAAATCTAGAATCAAGCTAAGATCATACATTCTAACAAGTTCATACATTTCAACAGTTATGGAGAATTGGCTACGCAGTACGCCCATGAGCGACGAATAAGGAGTGCGTCCTGAGTTTTCCCCAATAATCAACGCGGATTTCGCCACTTCCCCTAACTAAACAGAGATCAATTTCCACAGCTTCGACTCTCATACAAAATACGAGAAATCGAGATCGAGACTAGCATAATCCAATCCTCGAATAAGATGAACTACGAGAGGGATAGAGCGTTACCACTGTGTGTACATATCGAGGACGACGGTCTTGGCGCCGACGGACCTAACGATGGGCCAGAAGCTGTCCTTGTCGACCTCCGTCACCTTCCCGATCGCCGGAACAGCCGTCTCGACGCTGCACCTCACCGCGCCGAGTCCGCTCCTCGGAGCCGGACCGGCGACAGTCACGCTCTTCAAAGGCTTCGACGGCGACGGCGACGGCGACGGCGACGGCGAAGAAGGCGAAAACAAAGGGGGAGAAGAGGATGAAGGGATCGAGAGCGCGGAGTTGCTAGCGCTATTGGAACGGAAAGAGGGGGGGTTAGAGAGAGAAAGCTGCAGAGCCATTGAGGCTTGATCAGAGAGAACAAGAAGACGACGAAGAGATGGGAGTAGAAGAAAGACCGAAACCAAAGGCCCCTTGAGTGAAGAGTTCAAAGAGTCGCGGGCGACGATAAATACGGAGAGGGCCGTTGTCGTTACGGGAAGCGGAATGACGGAAACGCCCTTCGTCTTGTGGATGCGGCACGAGAATGGCGGGGGCGTTTTGGGCATTTTAGAATGCATTTGGGAGGGAAAACGAGAGGCGCTGAGAGCGGTCGTGGGAAGAATGATCGGAGTGGCGAGAGATATTATTTGCGTTTTTGGGTGGTGGATAAGGAGAGAAGGGGGGATGGTGTGGGGACGATTCTCGAAAAACGAGTCGAACGAAATTGATTTTTTTATCGGTCGGGCCACATCAGCCAGTGTTTGGTATGTCTACGTACGATAATGTTTCTATTATTGAAAGTTTTTTTTAAACAGAAACATCATTTTATGTTTCTATTTTCGACCACGATTTTTGTTGCAAAGACGCGTTTGGTAAGTTAAAAAAAATATTTTTTTCCTGCGGAGATGACCGGCGATTGGCGAAGGATGGCGATTGTGGCGGGCGACGGACGACGGGCGACCGGCGGAGGCGGCAGGAACCGGCGTACGGCGGCAATGGTAACCGGCGACCAGGTATGGTGGTGGTGTCGACGGCGATAGATAGTGATTTCAAAAGTGTTCCAAAACTCAAAATCAAATTTTTTTTTATTTATTCAAAAGTGTTACATGGAATAAAAGTGTTCCGCATAACACTTTTGAAATATTTTTGCACCATACGCGTTTCTGTTCCAAAATTATTCTTGGAACACTTTTGGAATAAAAACATTTTCCCTGACTACAATCCATACGCAGCCTAACACTCAAGAAAAGTGTTTATGTTCTAAAAGTTTTCCCAAAATATTTTTGGAACAGAAACGCGTATGGTAAAAAAATATTCCAAATGTGTTTCGAGAAACATTTTTTACCCCAAAAAAATAAACAAAAAACTTATTTCTGGATTTTGGAACACTTTTGAAACATTTTCGTGCAAGCCACCACCGCCGTTCTCCGCCACCACTGCTCCGATCGCCGGCCGCCACTGCAGTCTTCCACTACCGTCGGTTGCCGGCCATCGGCCGTCGTCGCCTATTGTTGGGCGCCGCCGCCGATTGCCCACCGCCGTTCGCCCTCCACCTCTACGTGTCGCATGCCGCCGCTACCGCAGCGCTTTGCCGCCATCGATCCTTCTTTTTAACGAGAAAAATATTTTTTTAACTTATCAAACGCATTTATGTTCCCAAAAATCGTAATCGGGAACATAAATACAAAAAAAATATTTATATTCCAAATGTTATCAAAAACAAAAACGTTACTAAACGCAGTCTCACAGTTCATACATCCGAATCATCTTATCAATCATGCGAATCGAGCAACGAACAATTCAAGAGCCCAATTCTTTCCTCTCGCAAGAGTCGTCGGTTTCCGATTCAATCTGATTGCATTCTGAAATCGAGAATCGAACCAGATTGAATGGCGGTCCACATCACCGACAATCCAATCATTAGATCAATCGTATTTTTCAGTAATTTATCGCTAATGACATATTCATCCATTCACGCGGATAACCAGATTAAGCGAGCTCCTTTTTTTATTCCTCTGTGTGGACGAGAACTCGCAGCAATGGTGCTACGATTTGGAATTCACGGTGGCTAATATCCTTTGATAAGACCACTGTTTTTTCTTTTCTTTTCTTTTCTTTCGGCTGATTTGTGGCATAACTGAACATACCAGAAACCCCACCATTCCCAGACTGGACCGCACTCGTATAATCAACGTACACATGTGGACAAGAGCTCCCACTGTTTTCTAGCGGTCCAATTATTGGATAGATCGTTAATTTCTTTCATTAATGGCATATTGTAGACCACATCTCGTTAATTACATCACATTTATTGTTAAACCTAAAAGTCATCTCAAGTATCATAAGCATTTTAAGTTACCGATTCGATTGATCCACTATACTCAGCCTTACCTATTACCACTTAATTGCATTCGTGGTAACCGACAACAACATAGATAACTACTAAAAGAAATCTTATATCTATCGCATGAATGTCAAATCATTTTCAAAGTCCTTTGATTTGGGCAATTAGATCCTAAATCTTTTCGCGATTGAACAATGTGGTTCTTCTTAATAGGGCCTTTTGATAGGAAATGGAAGTAGGAGGCTTGAATCAATTTTATGGGCAAACATTGACAAGAAATTGATGAAGTGAATGTCAGCTGTCTTAAGTGGCATTGTCAATCATTTTTCAGAAACTTTATTCATAAATTTCTTTTTTTTTTTCATTTTTCTTCTTTTCCACTAAGTTCAACGAGGGCCAGCGATGTCTGACTAGCAACCCTCATCGGACTTAGTAGGAAAAAAAGGAGAGGAAAAGAAATAAAATGAAAAGGAAAATTTTAAATCGTCCTCGTTGGTGCCGGTTGTACGGTTGGAGTCCACGTCATATCTCTCGCAGGCATGGAAGCTTTAGATGTGAATGCATAACATGTTTTCTGGTTTATCGTTGCCATTTCAAGTTCATGAACATCAAATTGACCACAGGTGAAAGTCATATTTCTATACTTATTGCACGTATACAAATAGACGACACATGGAGAGGATCTTTCATAAACTTTTGGTTACCCTTAGAGCCGACCACAATTGACCAGGCTTGTTTTATTTCTGCAGGTTAAGATAGCTTATGTGGTGGGATGACTACAAGTATGTCTGTTTCTTTAGTTGTCCATGGATTTGGTCGAGATTGTTCTGCTCTTGGACACTCCAAATGAATGTTTCTTTCCTTGGTTTGTGTGTTGGGATGTAATATCTTGGTGGCTTTGCCCGAGATAATTCTAGTTTGCGATAATGTCTTGATGAACACCTAAGTTACAACAGGACGAAGTATAGTTCTTGGCAAGAGCATTAATAAAAGTGATCAAGTTGGGAAAAAAAAAAAAGTGCAGAAGATGAGCCATACATTAATAAAAGAAGATGAACCACACGTTTATAAAAGCTATAAATTTCATGGATGTTGCATAGTTTCATCGTGATATTATGATTTTCGTTTGTAATTTAATGAACTGGGAAGCATGACATAATAGCCTAAATATAAAAATAAACATAAAAATACAATGGAAACCCGAAAAGGCCCTATCCGACCCAACCCAAATTTTCGGGTCATGTTCGGCTCAAGCTTGTTTCGGGACGGTAGAGTGTCACGTTATTGTGTTTCGGGTCGGGTCGGGTATCATGAAGGCCCGACTTTACTCAACCCGACCCGGTGACACCCCTATCCGGATATAGCATGCATTCAAATAAATATTACCCAAATGAGTGTTATATTTGCAGAATTAAAATCAAAATTAAATCATAAAAATCATTCATCCGTTTATAATCCCTCTCCATATCGAGCACCTCCACAGTAAAACGATGCCGTTTTCACTGTTGCAAGTCTCCCCTCGATCCGCTCCGGTTTCTGGTCAGGACGACCGAAGGTGCACGAACCTTGGCCGTTCCCCCTTCGTCGCGGCAAGATCGACGACGTCTACGTCTCCAGGAAATTTGTCTCCCATCTGATCGCTGATCGAGGTAAAAAAAAAAAATCTGACCGAAATAAAAGTCGAGGGAAAAAAAAAAACCTAAGGAAAATTTCACAAATATGTTTCTTAAGAAACAGAGCCCGTAAGCTTGGGCACTGTCTTTTCCGGTGATCAAAGGTGGAAGCCAGTCATGGCCGGAGGGAGGAGCGGTGGCCATTAGAGTTTGCTCAGGCCGTTGGTTGTAGATCTCACCTCATGGTATCACGTCCTCTGGTTCTTTAGCGGACATTTTAGTGAGAGTAATCAGAACCTGAGAGAAAGATGATAAGGTGTGATTTTTTTTAATTAATTTTTCAAATTTTACATATCCTATCCGAGTACATCGTACCCCTCAAGTGTCATTTTTTTTTTAATCCGGGCTATATCCGATCACTCCATATATCGGATAGAATAAAAGTTATCCTATCCAGGATTTTATCCGATCCACCACTGTTGCAAACCTAGCATGGCAAATTCGAGTTTCGTCCGTGTGTGCCTCGTTGCCTCATTAGAGCTTGAGTTATGGCACAACGTCAATAGGCATGTGGCCCCGCCAATAAAAGGGATTTGGGGGTGGGGATGTTAGTATCACATGTGTGGAGTTCGAGTCCCGGACTGACGAAAAGAAAAATAATATGGAATGACATATATGTAAGTTCTAATGTATTTTCAAACCCGCTATGGTAATGAAATTGGAGTAAATTTCATGAAAAAAGGGGATTCTTTGTTTATTTTGAATAGTAAAATACATTAGCAAACAAGTAAAGGAATCAAAATGCGGATAAGCAAAAGCTTGAGAGCAATGTTAAATGGTGTGGAAATATAAATCGTCGGAAAGATAAAATTTGCAAAACTTGTAAGAAATCCGATTAATTTTAAGCGCAATCATCCGACAATCATGTGTTTATCGATCGATTGTCTCTTATCTTGAGCTTTAAGCAAACCTCAATCTATTTCAATTTCGTCGAGAATTATCGATTGTTTTGTTTTAATTTGTTTTGTTGCGTTTGGGTCACCATCCCTGCCCTAGTGGCAGGGGAGCCCTGCACCTTACACCATTAGATCATCTCCTATTTCAGGGGATGGTAGAATCCGGATCCTGCTTTGTTTGTTAGTGGCTTTTGGTCGAAACTTTTCATTATGGGCTAATCTTGCCACTTGTCGATATCCAATTATCGAGAATTGGTCCCTTTTTTTTTTTTTTTTTTTGCGTCAACTGATTTAAGAAAGGAGGCCCATCTAGATTGGGCTTCCTCGAGGGAGACCCAATATGGTATCCCACAAGCTGGGCCTTTTGGCATTTGTTCATGAGCCCGTTTTAAATTTCCGTTAGCTTTATTATGCTAACGTGCATGCGTGCAGGCATTTTCCCTCCGAACAACTTCAGGTCAGGATACAACTGAAGTTAAAACGAGAGTTAAATGTCAAGTCTACTAGAGAAGGTCATTCATCGACCCCACAGAGACGTCACCACGAAAATGCCGAACGCTCGTCGAGTCAACTTTTGCACGCCAGACTTCACTGTCTCATCAGTTCGGTCCCGGCAGTCGAACCCTATTGAGACGGGGGAATCCCGACCTCGATCTGAAGTTTTACTAGAGAATCAATCTGATTGATTGTAAGCGCAATCATTCGACAATCATGTGTTTATCAATCGATTGTCCCTTGTCTTGAGCTTTAAGCAAACCTCAGCCTCTTTCACTTTCGTCGAGCTCATGACTTATCGATTGTTTTGTTTTGTTTTGTTTGGGTCACGATCCCCTGCACCCTACACCATTAGATCACCATTAAATCTGATTGATTGTAATAGGTAGAGAATCAATCTGCACCATAAAAAACATGGGGACAGGGCGCTGCATACTTAGAGGAAAATAAGAGAATGCGAGGCTTGAAGGCAAAGGGAGAAATTCTTTCCTTGGAGAAACAGTGAGGACAGGGCATGGGGAATGCATGTTCCGCCTTTAAAGTAATGGTGGCACAATTGCGCACTCTAATAAATAAAAAGGACGACGACCGGTCAAGATTGGATTGTCAGATGTGATGTCGAATGAAACTGTCAGACCGCACCAATAAGTACCATTAGTACCTATTGGTGTCAGCACAGCACTTGTCAGAGTTCGGTTGGTCAGTTAAAATCACCTCCGTCACTTGCCTGCCGCTCTCGCTCCTGGTCAGATGTAATTGTCGTGGTTCGCGACCCATGCATAGATCGAAAAAAAAAAAAAAAAAACTAGGTCCAGAGCCGTGGGGATCGTGGGTATCATGGAAATCAATCCGCGCCACAACAGTGTGGTCGGAGCGTCCGGACTCTGTTCCCCGACCGGCCCGAAACACAGGGACGAGGGAAATTTAGCGAAAAAGGAAAGGATGCGAAGCTCGCAAATAAGGGGAGACATCTTTTTCGAGATCGAGAGAGTACAAGAGAGAGACGGAAAGAGCGTGCCCCGTTGGGTGCCATCGGCCGGAGGTACATGAAGTGGACTCTCATGTAATTGTGACATAGACATACAGAAAGTGAAGAGCCGCGTAAACCCAAAGAAGAGTAAAGGTCGGACAACGCGATCCATTGCTAAGTTCGTGGTCTTTCCACGACTTGTTCCCAAAACTCATCTCATCACACTCCCAAAATTGGAATAAAATAAAATAAAATAACAAATGAAGCATACTCTATCATATAATTCGATTTACCGTTGCATAGTCTATGTAATCGAAATCGGGGTAATGTCAGGGGTGATGTCGAGAACAATTTGGCTCACAATTGTGCTTAGTGAAAAATGAATAAATTTAAAAATATTTTTTTTAATGATGATTTGCACCACTTAAAATAAGTAGACATTGAAAAATGTTTTCTTTGTGAAATTTAGTCGACGAAATGCATTTTTTATTTCAAAAGTATTTCAGGCCCTTATTCAAAAACAACATCTACTTTATGCCCTTATTTGAGAAATTGATGGCATTTGGAGCTTTTTTTTTTTATGGGAATTTTCCCCTTATTATTGCCATTACAAGGGTTCTTTTAGTAAAGTTTCTGTTTTTCTATTTCTATTTTTAGGAATAAAAAAAATCAGAAACATGTTGGGTAACGCAAATGATTCTGATTTTGCTCTCGGTAATACTTTTGGATCAAAAATAAGAAATAAAAAAAAGTTGTTTCTTAAAAAAAACACTTTTGAGAATCAAAAAGGCAACATAGTCTTCTTTCATTTTTGTCGGGCACTCGCGTACATGGGCCAGGTCAACCCGATCGGGTCCGAATAATTTTTTAATAAAAACTTATGAAATTAATATAAATAAATAAAATTAAAAAAATCCAAAAAAAGGAAAAAATCATATAAAAATCGAAAAAAATCCAAAAAAAAAAATCTAGAAAATCAACTGGCCAATCTTATATTTGACAATTTGTCTTTTCGATTTCTCTCAAATGATGATTTTGACCCTCATGGGCAAATCGTTCCAAAAAATTATGAAGATTCCAAAAAAATCTCAAAAGTAGGAAATGGGTCCAATCAATTGGTCAATCCCGTTTTTGGTGATTTTATTTTTCTATTTTTTCCAAGCCTTGCCTGATTTATTATTGGAGTACCATACTGCATCAATGACAATCCGCATGGTATCAATTGCTCAGTCCACCATCCACATGGCATCGAATATAATTACGTAATTATTTGATTTAAATGACATATTGGGAAGAGAAATTACTTTTCAGAACAAAAATTTTGTATAGTTACTACACACTTTTTTATTTTGGGAACATAAATTTTATGCAGTTGCTAAGCACATTTTGATTCTCTAAACCCCATCCAGAGAACATAATCAACAAAATTAAAATCAATTTTTTGGAGCAAAAAGTTACCAAATAAACCCTAAATTTCTTTTAGTTGATGACGTGTCCATTCATTTTGCCTATGATTGCAAACGTGCGGAATGTTCCATAAAGCTCGGCATTCAAGTCCACTGTAAGTTTGACCCAAAAAAAAAAGTCCACTGCAAGATTCTGACAAGAAAGAAAGTCCATCATAATTAAATTTTCGAAAAATATTATCGTTGACTAAGAAATACTTATGAAGTAATCAAATAAATAAGATTAGATAAGAATATGAAAATTATCAAAAAAGTTTTAATCCTATTTTAATTGTTCTAATTCAATCTTAAATCTTTTTTTTTATTTATATCAATTCAGTCATTTCAGCCAATTTTGCATGAAAATTATTGACATAAATAATTATTAATAATATAATAATTTAAATGAAAGAAAAAATAATTTAAAATAAAAAATATAAAAAAAAATTGGCTATATCAGCGCCATCCACACCATGTTAGCATTTTTTGGTTAAAATTGTTGACATAGATAATTTTCCCTGAAAATTGTTGAGATATATAATTATTAATAATATAATAGTTTGTCATAAAAATAATATAATAATTTAAATGAAAGAAAAAATAATTTAAATATAAAAAATCTAAAAAAAAAATTGGCTATATCAGTGTCAGCCACGCCATGTTAGCATTTTCCGGTTAAAATTGGACGGAATGAATGAATCGGCTCAAATACAAAATGTTTCAGACTGCATTGACACAAATTCAAAAGGTTTAAGACTTAATTACTAAATTGAGACAATTGCAATTGATTTAAGACTTATTTGATAATTGTACCGACAATAATATGTGAGCTTTTTCTAAAGTGATGGGATCTGCTACATAGGGGTGTCAAAAAGGCCCGCATCGGCCTAAAAATTCACTCAATTTTCGAGGCTTTTTTGGCCAAGTTTGGCACTCGGGCTAGGTTAAGCCGGGCCAACCTGTCGCTTTTTTTTTTACATTCATATTTTTTTTAAATTTAACTTATTTTTTTTATTTGGGTTTATTAATTGATTTTGATTCCAAAAAAGGAAAATAAAAAAGAATCAGACTAAAATCCGGCCCTGCTCGAGCTCGGTACTGCTTAATTTCGGGCTACCTCAACCCAGCCCGTTGACACAATTACCGCTACGAAATCGATGAGGGAATTAATTCTGTCGATAATCACCATGCCCTACTTGGTTTCTATAATCAGAATATTGATGTTCGATTTAATCTATGAAAAACATTAAAGTTTTCTTTCCGTTGAATTCCAAGTCACTTCGAGTGGAAGCTGAATGATTCTCGGATGGAGTGCCGACATGGTGGCCGTTTGGACGAAGATCGTGGTGTCAGAAGAGCCCACCTGTCCGTCGCGTTAGCGTGCCGTCAGAAATTTGAGGAAGTCTGTGTCAGCCGTCAAGAAATTAAAATTGATTAAAGTGCATTAATGTAAATGCAGTATTTATTCTTTTGGGGTCACCTATAAAAGAGGAACACATCAAAAAACTATGAACTATAGGTACCGGTACCTTGAACCTTTTTATCGTGTCGACAAATGTTTGACATGATGCCATTGCCATCTATGACACCGACACCCAAACTCCTTTTTTTTTTTTTTTGGGTTGAGTTGCTTCAGATTTTCGTATCGCCTGAAACTTAAAATCCATCCGCCGGAACAAGTTCCTTAAATTTTAGAATCTGAACCCAATGCATACTCTAGATACTTGAACCTATCATTTATTACAGGTTTCGGGTTTCGTTCTAGAATCTACTAAGGCTCCAAATGCACTTTTGATTGAACAATTGTAGTGAATCGTTATTTTTAATTACCATCATTTTATGTTATAATCCACTGATCATAATTCATATCTAGACACACGAATAAACATAAAACATTAACAAAGTTAAAGTCTCATCCGTAAATGAAAGTTCAAGCTAGTTATTTCATATTACACATCCAACACAGGACGCCATGAAATACCATAAGATCTCGCGAAAACATATACCGAGAAATACTTAACAACTTGTTTCGAATTTCAAGTTCCACCTATCTGAAACCTATAAAATATTCTACATACACTGAAACTTGAAAACGTGACAGGTCTGATTTCAGGTTCGAGGTTATACCCAGAAACCAAGCTCCCTCCTAGCGTCTCCAAGACTTTCAAATTTACAAGTATCAGGTATTGATGACACAAATAAATCTGTGGGTAGTGATGTTATAATGAGCAAAAAACTATATGATTTTTCTTTTAATGAAAGATAGAGGGTACTTTTGTCGCATCAATATAAGTTTGGGATTTCGGTGATGCAAAAAAAATAAAAAATTAGGGGGCATGGATATCACAAGGTGAACATAATTTATGAAAAGTTTCAAAAAAGGGTCCCAAGTCCTCTCATTTTCTCAAATAAAAGTCTCAAGTGGACGTTGTTTCAAATAAGGGCCTGAAGTGCCTTTATTTTTTCAAATAAGAGCCTAAAATAAACATTATTTCAAATAAAGGCATGAAATAACCATAAAATTAGGGGTGTGCAAATTGGACCGGATCGGCCCAGATCGGCCGGGTTGTTTGGTCCTTGAGGTTGGCAGTCTGGTCCCCGGTCCTAATAAATGGGACTAGTGACTGGGCGGTCTGATCACTGGTTCCATGGTTTAAGACCGGACCGGCCAGACCCGGACCAGACTGTCAATTTTTTTAAATTAATTTACATCTAGAGTTAACTTATTTTTAACATTCTGAGAAGATCATGAATCTCATCTCATGACTGTTGAGTTTAGTAGTGTCACTGTACATATTATTTAGCAATTTAGGTTTTGATATTACTTTGGGATAAAACCAGGTTTTAATTGATGATAAGATCTGTTCCCTATGATGGGCATATGCACGAAGAATAAGCACGTACGTGCATGAGAACAGAAACTCAAGTCATTATGCAAATTTATGAAATCTATTATTTTCACAACCAAAAATAAAAAAGAAAGAAATAAAATCCGAATTCGGTTATATCGCCCATCTGAGTTCAGTGGGTCACATCCGAGCGTCAATTACAAGCATAAAATATCACGTGAAGCCTTCAAGGCCGAATCGAACACACGTTGGGTGCCCCTAACATTTACACGATTGTCTTGCCGTCGTAGGTTGATTATAGATTGTAAATTAACATTGTATTGTAATTTCTAAGGGTTAGATTTTTATAAGTAGTTAGAGTTAGTGGTTCTACTGGGTCAGAACCGAGACCAACCCAGATCGTCGGTCCTGGTCTGGTCCGTGTCCCGAAAATATGGGGGATCGAGACTATTGGCCCAGTCTCCAGTTCCATGCCAGGACCGGATCGGCTAGGACCATGCATACCCATATATAAAACTTAAAAAAGGGGCCTGATTTTAAGGACTTTTTAGTCTTTTTCCTTACTTGATTTTCTTTTTTTTTGTTATTAAAATTTTGTGTTTTTTACCCAACAGTGGGGCAGTTACCATAGGCGGGAGGGGCAGCCTCCCAACGTGTAGCTATTTTTTGATTTTTTTTAATTTTAAGAAACACAAAAAAGGAAAAAAGCAAGGAAAAAAAATCAAAATAAGAAATGACGAGAATGCCCTTTATGTCAGGTCCTTTTTTAAAAACTTTTAAACCACTTTAGGTACTTATTTGAAATGTACTATGCCAATTCAGGTATTCATTTGAAATAAATTTCATTTGAAGTACTTATTTGAGAAAATAAGAGGACTTGATATCTTTTTTGGAATTTTTCTCATAATTTATGGTTGTCTTTTTGTCGTATTTTCCGCCGAAAAAGATTCATTTTGGGCGATGAAATTCAGGAAAGGAAGGGAATGTATTTTGGATTATTTGGAGAGAGAGAGAGAGAGAGAGAGAGAGAGAGAGAGAGAGAATGGGGGAACGTCAAAAGCGAGAATAGAAACGTGAAAGCACCGAAAAAGCTAAACGCCAGAGAGAAGCGAAGCGAAGCGAAGAGAGGGAGAGAGAGAGAGAGAGGATGATGATGAACACGAAGTGAGAACGAGGCGGACGTTCTTGTCGTTGATCGCTGCTCTTCCTCCCCTCCATCCTATAAATACGGCGACACACCCAGTTGCGTAGAGTCCCTTTATCGTGTCCGTAACCTCGCCCTCCTCTCCTCGCACGGCTCCTTCCCCACCCCCCTCCTCCCTGTCTCTCTCCTCTTCCGGAGGTTGGGAGAGGACCCGCTTGACCCGGAGGGTCGTCGCAGCGAGATGGGTCCGACGAGATCGCTCGCGCCGGCGGTGGCGTTGCTCTGTTTGGCGTTGCTCTGTTTGGCGTCCGCGGATAACATGGTGCTGGAGGTGCAACACAGGTTCAACGGCCGCCGGGGTAGCCTGGGCGCGATGAGATCGCACGACGCCCTCCGCCACGGCCGGCTCCTCTCCGCCGTCGATCTCCCCCTGGGTGGCAACGGCATTCCATCCGACACTGGGTAATTCTCTTCTTCTTCTTCCGTTT
This sequence comes from Rhodomyrtus tomentosa, assembly GCA_028455895.1. Lineage (NCBI taxonomy): Eukaryota > Viridiplantae > Streptophyta > Magnoliopsida > Myrtales > Myrtaceae > Rhodomyrtus > Rhodomyrtus tomentosa. The sequence continues at coordinate 22,894,204 of JAPCWY010000003.1, read as the reverse complement.
TGCCTTCTTGTCGGTTTGGACTTCTGTGATCTTTTCAAATCGTGGTGTCGCCCCTGTCAAAAGTTGAGCTCGGCGATTTGTCTCCTCTGTTGTACTTCATTGTTGAGGCACTCTTGAAAAGTTCGTTCGAATTTTTTTTCCCTGCCTATTTTGATGTGACATCTTCTCGTTACCTTCCCGCCTTTTGTATATGCCAAGGTTTGTTTTCAAGTTGACTTCCTAGTCTCTATGTATCCCTGTTAGACTATGTGCTGGCTTTCTCAGAACAAGTTAATGAGAAGATAGGCGTCGATAGTACAGTTAAATGTCTGTAAAAGTCCTGTCTGAGCCGAAGTTCCATTGAGATGATTCCTACTCTATCAAAGTCTGCATTTTTTTTGTCTGATTCTGTTTAATTTGTCATATCTGGAGCCAAATGGACTTGGATATCATAGCCGCCCGGTTTCTTATGTGTGCACATTGTTGGGTTATGTAGGCTCTACTTTGCAAAAATTGGAATTGGGACTCCTTCCAAGGATTATTTTGTGCAAGTTGACACGGGAAGTGACATCTTGTGGGTTAACTGCATTGGCTGCGACAAGTGTCCTACGAAGAGCGATCTCGGTGTATGTTGTTGAACTGCTTACATCTTAGAGCGTGCCTATAATGGACCGAAATGACTGTTCGACTTTGCAACTTTCCAAGTCACATTGATCTTCTTGAGGATTTAATTTGTTATTCTTATCCTATAACAGGTGGATTTGACTCTTTATGATCCAAAAGGCTCAAGTACAGCAGACCTGATCACTTGTGATCAAGATTTTTGCACTTCCACATACCATACCCTCCTTCCTGGTTGCAAGCCTGACTTACTTTGCGAATATAAGATTACTTATGGAGATGGAAGCTCAACTGCAGGATACTTTGTTGAGGATAATGTACAATTAGATCAAGTGACCGGGAATCTCCGATCATCGCCGATGAATTCGAGTGTGATATTTGGGTAGGTTGCTCAACCAACAATATAATGCTTATCTGAGATTAGCAGGATTTCAAATATTACATTACGTAACTGTAGAGAATCATGTCTCGACATGTTCTTTCATGGCCGGTTCTGGCTTAGCATTGACTAGAAAGGGGTGAGTCTCAGTTTAAAATTATTTTTGTTCTGCTAGCACTTGTAGCAGCTGCTTATTTACTTGCAAACCATCTTTACCAGTTAAACGTTACTTGAAAAACTCCTTCAATGAAGAGAGTCAGTTGTTGCCAGACATTTGGGGTTATAAATCCTAAAGAAAAGGCCAATTTTTACATGGAATCCATTTTGATATGCTGGCGAAACTCAATGGGCTGTTCGATTTGGACCGGTTTAACTTGTCTCTTGATGTTCAGATTTTTGTAACTAACTCTTTTTTTCTGGTTTCCATTCTTGAGATTGGTGTATGTAAATATGAATGTTTTATTGCATTCTTGTTATAAGAGGTTTCACTCTTATGTTATTAATTTTCAGTTGCATTCTGGTTCTCTATCCTTAACATGTTATGTTGGTGAACAGGTGCGCAGCTAAGCAATCTGGAGGGCTGGGCACATCATCTGAAGCTCTTGATGGGATTATTGGTTTTGGACAAGCAAACTCATCCATGCTTTCTCAGCTTGCTTCATCTGGGAAGGTGAAAAAGGTTTTTGCACACTGCTTGGATAGTATACGTGGTGGTGGAATATTTACTATCGGGGAAGTGGTGCAGCCAAAAGTCAATACAACTCCATTGGTGCCTAATCAGTATGTCGCATGATCCTCACACAAAGCATCTCATCTTAATTGTTACGCTTTCAATTTTATCGTTATTCTTTTCATTGATCGTCAACCTAGCAGTTTGATATACCTAGTAAGCTCTTCTCATGCCACGCAGAGTTGCTGCAGTTCCAAAATTTTTAAATTGGGATACAATCTAGAATTTTTTTTTGTTCACTAATGGCTCTTTATATGTCACACTTCTCGGTTTTAGTCTGTATCTCTTTCTGTCGTCTCACTTTTGTCCTACTTCATATTGTGCTTTTCTGGTTTGTTTGTTTCTTCAATTGTCGTTGATCCTTATCATTTGCCGATGGGTCCTTTTTGGCGTATCTTTCATTACTGTGCTTGTCATCAAAGGCTCAGGCAATGTGAGAATGAAGATTTAAAAGGCAGGTTTCGCAGACATAGCTGAAGATAGTCTTGCAGTTTCATAAAGATTCTCAGCAGCTCAGATTGTTTAATATCTTTGTTTTTCTTTTGCAGAACACTTTCTTTTACACATATGCATAGCTGCTACATTATTCTGATGCATATTTGTAGCCATGTTAAAGGGTTCCCTTTGTAGCGATTTATTTTTGCTTAATTTCCTTCCAATATAATGAAGATTAGAAGGCAAGCCTTTTTTATGGCTAAACACATCTGGTCCTCGAAATTTAGGGCTTCGATTTATTATTGACATTTCGCTAAGAATGATGAGGATAGAATTTCCTAGTGATAACCGGGTCCTTTCACTATTTGATGTCTATTCGTCTTCATTTGTACTGAATCAAACTCTGTTCTTGGTTTGATCTTTTATTCATGTTCAATTCTATATTCATTGTTCATTTTATTTCTACCATTATAGGCATCCATAGGTTAGATCTCAGCTTTCAAACTGTGATTCTATTTCCATCAATTACCTTAGGGCACATTACAATGTTGTCATGAAGGCTGTTGAGGTGGGTGGTGATGTTCTAGATCTTACAACAAAAAAAAGTATATTTGACTCGGGAGATGAAAGAGGAACAATAATCGACAGTGGCACAACATTGGCCTATCTTCCAGGGGACGTTTATAACCCACTTATGGAAAAGGTATATATTTAGTCTCCTATATTTTCCACCCTGCACTTTTTCTCGTATTTTGCTAATTCCATGTGATAATCTCCTCAGATTATGGCTCAGCAGCCTGGACTGGAAGTACATACTGTTGAGGAACAATTTAGTTGTTTCCAGTTTGTTGGAAGGTAAGGGCTAGGACAAGGTCTGTATTGACAGGAACGTGTTTAAAAATCTCTCCTGAATGCCATAAATCAGATGGCTATTGATGTGTACTGATGATTGGTGCCCTACAAATAAGTATTATTTGTCAATAGATTTGTTGTCTTGTGTATTGATGTTATTTCAATATGTTTAGAGGCATTTATTTGGAAACGATGGGCCAGACTGTTTGAATTGTTTAGGCAAGAGAAGTATATAAGTTCACTGAAGCTACAAGGAATTATGCCAAATCATCTTTCTTTTCCCTTTGCCTTTTTTCTTCAGTGTCGACGGTGGATTTCCAGTGGTAAAGTTTCACTTCGATGGTTCACTTGCTCTGGCGGTTTATCCTCACGATTACTTATTTCGATATCATGTAAGTAAAATGTGCTCATTATTCTTCTATAAGTGCCAGTCATGCTTGGTTTCAAATCTTTTATGAAGATTTTATATAGAGAAGTTTGCTTCTCATTTTATATTTACAGTGATGATGAAATTTAAGCTCACGGTTCTTTTCAATTAATTTTTTTTTTGTCATATGGACATATGAAAAATTTTAAAAACTGCTGGGTTTATTTCTCTATGTGGCATTGTTTTTTGTACTCACTTTTGCAGAGTTCGAGTGTGTGGATTACTGTTTATAAAGAACTTGGTTTGTGTAATATCCATGACATGTCCTACAATTGACGTTAGTGCAACAACATCAACATCACCTTTATCCCAACTTAGATAAATAAAATTGACGTCAGTGCAGTGTGTTTAAAATCATCTTCAATCCTCCTCTCATAATCGTTGTTTTCGCTCACGGAGCATATTTTCGTCCTTCAGTTGATGAATGTAGAAGACGAGCTGAAATTTCACTTTTACCTGTTGGATGTGCATTCAGATAGTGCTATCCTGATAAAACAATTTTCTTTCTTTAGCCGCCGACCCCAACTAGTTTGGGATAAAGATGTTGTTGATGTTGTTGATGTTGATGTAGTTGCCTTGAAGTGTAGAATGCAAATTGGGATCTCACTTGTTACCTGTTGGATTTGAATCTAGATACTGCTATCCCGATGAACTAACTTAAACATTTGACAGGATAACGTCTGGTGTATTGGTTTTATGAGTGGCGAGATGCAAACTAAGGATGGAAAAGATATCACCCTATTGGGAGGTATATTCCTTTCTCTTGTAAGCACATTTTTTGTACCAATGTCATTAAGCATGATGGTATCCTCAGGTCATATCACATAGGAAGTAAAGTTTGTATGGAGCTATAATCCTTAACAATGTAGTGGAATGTCCATCAGCAGTGTTTGTAGATAATCAGAGGCAGATAAAGGATCGAGATTCCGTGGATGAATGAGCTTCATTTTCATGGATTTGAATATGTTAAATGAAGAAGGTTATGATAATTACCCACATGATGCCTTGATGTAGCGAGCTAGTCGATATGATGGAAATCACTAGTTAAATTTGATAACTCCGGCTACTTTTCTCGTATGCAGATTTGGTGCTCTCCAATAAGCTGGTGGTGTATGATCTTGAGAACCAAACGATTGGTTGGGTTGACTACAATTGTAAGTGATTACTCCCTTCATTTTGTCTTCTTCCCAGCTTGCTGTTTATTAAGTTTCTCTTTAGTTGAGGAGTGTGGATGTTCTTGTTGTACCTATCCTTCAGTTCTGTTTTCTCTCTTGGGAATTATCGAAGTGCGAAATGTGCATCATAGCGAACGCGGGACATCTGAACCTTTTTTGTTATCTGATTTCAGGTTCCTCACACATCACAGTGAAAGATGAGAAGTCTGGAGCAACTTATGCTGTTAGTGCTCATGACTTAGGCTCTAGTTCCAGAGTTGTCAGCGTAAGATTATCAGCAGCCTTGCTGTTGCTAGTCTCGATGCTGTACACTTTCATGTTGTAGCATGATTAAAAGCCTGTTCAGCATGGCCAAGAGCGAAAAAAGAAGAAGCAAGAAACGTTTGTGCAGCATTCATTCCTTTCGTTTTTTTATTTAATTGATGTCAGCGTTTTGGTTCAGCCAGCATCTGCTGTGTAACACAACAAAACTAATTCTAAATGGAAGCGTTTTTCTTCTGACCTGTCTTTGTTCATCCGAGAACTGCAGTCTAGTTGCACGCGAATATGGGCAATTGAGCAGACCCGCAAGCGTTTGAAAAAGAATGATGAAAAATATAAAGAGTCGTGCCGTAACCTTGTAAAAGACAACCTCATATTGATGCACTCACAGTGCAACAGGTTACAGAAATCCAGGACCAATGTAACAATCGCAGTTTTCTTCTTACCAAGTTCAAGTCAAAAGGGTAGTGAAGTTTGCCTCAGTTTCCGACTTATCCGACACCAGATACCAAACAGTAGTAAGAATCCTCCTGGTCGAAGAACCGACCCGTGTACATAATAGAGGTTAAAGAGATTCTGGTTTTAGAATATGCGGACAGTGTTTTGTGCATGTTTCCAAAATTCTCTCTTTCTGAAAACAAAGAGAAGATGCCTAGTCGCAAGAATCTCAATGATTAATTTCCAGGTCAACAATGATTAGATCCAATGTCATATAAACTTTCATCTCGATTGGATCATCTGTGATGTGCCAAAAGGACACCAGCAGGGCAACTATACCATTAAGAAAACAAAGGGGACAGATTTTTTTTTTTTTTTAACAGAAACAGCATGCCCAGTACAGTGACTTGCAGTTCCATGAGGCATGTAACTTCTCATACAATACTTGCAGTAGGTAGTTGCTTTTTTACACACCGTGTAGCCAGAAGTCTATAAGGTTGTCCTCAGGAACTGTACAACAAAATAGAGGACCGCCAGGAACAGCGCTATTTGGTAAAGGTCCTGCTGGAAGCCGTCGTCCCTCTGGAAGAACTGCATCAAACAGATTATGTTGTGTGTTAATGAAAGGGAATGAAAGAAAATGAGGGTGATCAAACAAATTTCAATGCATATATATGCCAGCAAAATGTTTGGACTGCAGTTTAAGCTGCCGAAGTATGCAGAGCCTGGAAATGGGATAGTCAAAAACGATAGGATGATCCAAATGCCTGTTGCAACTAGAAATGAGGGAAAGGACTCTTGCATGACTAAGCAAGAAAAGCGGCCAAAAGCATCTTAAAAATCTGCAGAACTGTACTTAAATCGAGTCGTGTCGGTAGAACCTTCACAGGATAATTGAGAAGCTTTGCTCGGTTGAGGATCAGGCATCAGACACAACCATAGTAAAATAGAAGATAAGGTAAAAACTATGGAGTAAATTAATTTTTGGAGTGTTTACTAGACAAACTCACTTTGGATGGATCACCAGAGGGATCAGGATAAATATCCATGTTCTCTTTTCTAGGTGACAAGCGGCTGGTGAAATTCTTGACGTACTCCGTCAAATCTTTTCCAGTCTCAACAGTAGCAAAGAGACGCCGTGAAATCCAGAAAAATGCTTGAGCAATAGGTGATGATGCTGACAAATCCCAAATTTCTTCGTGCTCAATCACTTGGCCACTGATCTGATTCAAAGTAAATTTGGAGGTGACTTTGATTATTAATTCCCCTCCCAAACTCGAAATTGCGGATTTCGGCTTCCCTCTGATCGTCCACTTGATAATTAAGACACTGGTCGACAACATCTCCATTTCTTGGACAGCCTGTAAAAGCACAATGACAACAGAAGATATTACATAGATAGGCACTGCACCTTCCAGAACAAATCAGCATGACTTGCATTGTCAATCCAGATCAACTCAGGAGTCTGAACAAGATTCCAATTTTGAAGCAATGTATTACTGATTGAAAAAAAAAACAAAAAAGAACACTACCAAAACAAATGCAGTTGATGTATACGCGTACTTGTTTAAAAAATGAACTTACCACAGAGGGATTGTCCAATGCTCTGGTAACCCATAATGGTCGCTTATATTTCTCACGACCAGTAAAACTTCTTACTGGATCCTGCAACAGAAGCGGAGTTCCATGTAAAGAATTGCTCCAGGTAAGGTGTTTTGAACTCTGGAGGAGAAGAAAGAAATTCGGAAGCCAAGATACAAGCTGTCGCTTAACAAGCCATCAAATGCTGCGAATATGAATAAACAAGCAACTGTGCATTTGATGAATGATCACTTCTAACGTTATACGCACTACGCAGATACTAAATCATCATAGGCGAGCAGAATGAGTCAACAATACACTTTATACATTCTCTACAGGGTTGTGGCAGAACAACGTGATACCTTATATTTGACAGAGACAGCATATGTCCCCAGGGCACGATTGCCTTCACGGAGTTCAAAAATATCACGGGCGAGTTGTCTAGCCGTAGATTCCACCAAAGGGCTACTTATGCACTCAAACTCATTGCACAGCTCACCAAAATCTATACCATCGACGATTTTTTCAGCCTCCAATCTTTCCAAACTGCGATCTTGGGACAACTCTGTCCCCCTTGATGGATCATTGGTGACTGCAAAAATAACCATGATGCATATTCCCAGAAAATAAAGGCATCAACACTGGTTATTCTTGAAAACAAGATGTGGCTCCTCTTAAAAGACAGCATAGAGCTACCTTACTTATCCGTATTTCAGTTATATCCTAAGCAAGCATTAACTACTTTAGATGAACATGAAAAGAGCACTCCTGTCAATTGCCATGCAAATCCATCTCTCTATGACTAAGTGATGGCCACATTTCTTTACCCCGTTTTATTGATGCTAAAAATGAAATGGAAGAAAGTTAGCAAGGATGACTGGAAGATGGCTTGGACAGGCGATGCCAGTTGTGTCCTGTCGACTGGCAGAGTCAAGCTAAAGTGTCGATTGGCATGTTCATGCTTGCAATATAATGTCACTACTTTACTTAAAAATTTGCGCATGCATGTTTTTTCAACATCAACATCCAGATTACTTTGTTGTGCTAAACAGAATCACATCATTCCAAACATAGTTCTAGAAAGCATGCCGAAACGAGCACTCAGAAAGCATGTTCGTACAGAAAGAAGAGGCTGCAGAAATTTAAGTAGACAAACCTCTGAATAGAAACTTGTGGTGGTAATGATGGGAACGAGCGGTATAATTTGGTGACTTGGAGATGAAAAAGCGGGCGTCACAGCAGCTGCTCCGGCGAAGGCAGCCTCCGCTGGCTGTGGCGGTGGACGAAGTGACGAGAGCAGAAGCAGTCATATCCTCCCATTCTGGTAGTCGTAGAAGTATGTGGTGGGATTAAGAGCTTCCTATTGTTTTTGTGATCTTTCTCCTCTCATTCTGGATAAGGTGCCATATACTTGTTGGGCCACTTATTTCTCTGGGGAGATTTCATGGGCCCACAACTTGCATGGCTGGACATAGAACTTTGATTTTTTTCCTGGAGAAAACAAATATGGCAAGGTTTAGCTCAAGCAGAAAATGAAAACCAATGGAAAATCCGCAAGCAATGCCCTGCCTCTGAGATCCTAAAACCAAATGCATAACCAGCCATAAAGCTAGACATACCTCACATCATAGCTTCTGGTACATGAGTATATGAATTAAATAGTTATGAAACTGGCACAGCATGAAAGATAAAGGAACTGAAAATGCTTAGCCCTGACAAACAAACTGAGGTAAATCATCATCGTCGATAGGTCAGTGCATCTTTTGCAGGAAGGAAAGCTGGAAATTGGGAAACCACGCTTCATTAATGTCCGACCAAAAAAAAAAAAAAATTCATTCATCAATGAGGATCAAAGTTCAAACTTCTGTGTCTCTCTCCATCTCCATGTTAAACAAATTAATGAAAAGTTCAGTTTTGCGAGTGCATACTGTCCCTATCTACAGAATATGACTAAGATGAACGTTACCACGTTCATGTTAAGCATTGTAATACATAATCCGCAAAGAATGACTGTTGACACAGTGGTTGCAAAAATCGAGGTGTAGTATACATCAGAGAGCAAAAATCCCCCAGACATTCTAATACAGCCTGGGCCACCTCCCAGGAACAAACTAACAACACTATGGACACCCCCAAGAATAATCTCTTTGACTAAAAAGAACAAAAAAAAAAGATTGCAGAATTTATTCAGATGAAACTTAAGTCAACAAAAAGCACAGGTGCACACATTCCTTGCGCCCGATTACATATGGCTCCTCTCTCCAGCACCCTTCCTTTTGTTCTCCCTCCCTGGCACAAAACCGGGAAGATTTAATAGAGTGTTCACGCGAGACACTCCTTCTAGCGCAGACCAGTCCGTTTCTGATTCTGACTGCATTTCTTCCAGGTTTGCCGAATCTCCATTGCTTTCTTCAGTCGCGATCTCCGAGTCATTTTGGATGGGTCTCGAGACCTGCGGATCTTTCTCACTGATCGTATCAGATTGATCATCCACAGAAGCAAGGTGCTCGTGGGACTTTGCACTGGAAGCAGCAGATGAGTTGCTCATGTCAAGGAAGAGGCAGACAGCAGCGCAGTCATCAACTTTTGAAGTAGGGTACTTGTGCCTCCAAGTTCTAACAGCATACTCAACCAGTGCTCTTGATGCAGATGAACGTGCAGGAGCCGATGCAACAATTTCTACCACCTCCTTGTTAGACAGCACATCCCAGATCTGTATAAAATAAAAAATACACAAAAAGAAGGTGAACCTAAGGACATAAAGAAGATGGGAACAGAATACAAAAGACGGTAGGCCGTAAATTCAAGATGTGTCACTAACCCCATCAGTAGCCAAGACAATAAATTCATCTTTCTCACTTAGGCAGAGACATGACAAATCAGGCACAGAGATTAGACCAAAATTTTTAAGGCAGAAATCTCCAAAAGCCCGAGCCATTGCAAGGCCAGGAGAATTATTGTTTGGCAACCAAACCCTGACAACTTCTGGTTCATCCTTAAGTGCAAAAACTCTCCCCCTGCATCTGCGAATCCTCTCTGCTTCCGCTGTGAGGGGAATAAAAGAGAGATGAGTGATACAACAGCTCTGTTTTATCTGCTTATATCAATGTACTCCAAAATCAGATTCTTAATGGAATTGTTTATCATCTTGACACTTCTATCCGACAATATACAAGCGGTAAAATCTTCAGCTTATTTAGCTTAGGAACTATTCTCAACACAAAGTAAGAAAAGGCAACCTGGAATGCTGGGTTTTAGATCCACGGTCAACTGAACTGCAATAAGAGAACCATCTTTATCTCGTGTACCCAGGACAGCTCTGGAGTCTCCCACATTCCCAATGACAACATAATGACCCTATTTAACAATCAAGTGATTCGTGATCAAACAGGTCGATCACAAGATCCGCATTATGACCAACTAATGACATCAAGATTCAGAAGTCAAACCTGTTTGACTAATGTAACTGCAGTAGTACCACTGCAGAAGCAATCAATTTTCCTCTGCATTCTGAGTTCTCTATCCATGACTTTAAAAGCCTTCAAAAATGATTCTTTCAGCGCTTGGAAGATCTCCACCTGCTTTTCCTTTTCCTCGAGCTCAGCAGAGGCCCTTGGTTCTTCACCAGAAGATATAAAGGCACTCTCTCCAGAAGACACACTTCCCGTGGTGTTGATGCCGATCTCTCTGAGGACATCTTCACTGTTTAGATTGACTTTCCAGTTAGCGCCCACTTTCAGCGGAAGAGAATCCCTGACTCTCCTTGCCACCAAATGACCATATGGACCGTGTCCATCAAAGACACCACAGAATATCGTGTCTGTCCAGGATCCGAAGTTCTAAAATTCCAAAACTTCCAAAAATGAGAAAACGCATTTACAGGGCCCTATCATGCATATGCCATCATCAACTACAACATGTTCTATTCAGAGAAAATTGCTAATCAAAGACAAAGAGAACATGTACTTACTGGATTAAACCCCAATGGATTAAACAATCAGTTGAAACACATTTAATAGGCAATGGTCATCGACATATATGATTTTACACTTTGTGAGCAATTAGCATAAAAAGAGTTTCAGTAACTCTGCAATATTTGCCAACAGAAGAATATTTTCTTGGTTGCTTGATAAACATGGTTATTAGATCCTAGAATCCAAGCCTGGCAGATGCATGAGCACACATGAAGTCAAAAGGAGGCTCTAAGCATATAATTTTTTTTTTAAAAGACTCTGAATAAAAATCCAGAGCAAATCGTGAACGTGCTTGCTCATCCAAGAAACACGTTAGGGTGCTTAAGCAATGCATTCTCTTTTCCTTAAAACGCACTCAAGGCATCTCAAGATCATTCAGCACAATCATTCCACAAACGAGAAACTATTAAGATACCAAAGTACTAGTCAGTCCCTTAAGAGGATAATCGGAAGGAGTAAACCTCCCAGACAATCATGGCATCCTGGTTGGTCCCTTTCTTTCCTTGAAGAGTAAAAAGAGAGGCGACGTCGCTGGAACCATTCAAGAACATCCTCCCTGGAACCTTGTGCAATGGTTCATCAGGTCCTTTCTTTGAGGATGTCCTAGTTGTCGTCGGAGAGCCAGGGACGGGGCTCCTGCTTTCTGCAGGCAAGCAAGAGCCCCTTTTCAGCGCCCTGATGATGTTCAGAAAGCACTCCAGACCAGCCAGACAGCCACACTCCCTGTTTTCCCTAGTCGAATCCGTCACCAACTACCGGGAGGAAGTTCACACAAAGCGGATATTGAACAATGGGGATTAATCTGCTAGTTTTTCACAAACATCTTCTAATGCACCTCTTCCATTGACAGCTTAAATCGGCAACTAATCCGCCACTCCACCAGTTCATTTGTCATCACAAATTACAAACTTTGAACCAAAGTCATCACAATGTATCTGAAATCTCGATCGCCGCAATGATTCACCGTCATATTCACACAGAATGAACCGGAAGCAGCAAACTGAAGCACATCCATCCTAAGCTCACTGTTGCACAACAGAGTGTCTCTGCATGGCCGAAAAGCTCGTCTCTTTCAGCCCAATAATTAAAGATTTCACACCCTTTGCTCCTATATCTGAACCAACTAAAAGGAGAAGGCCAAAAAGCGCACGCCCAAGACAAACAGCAGATAGATCTATGTAGCCCAAGGTGAAATGGCACCCACCCTTCAAAGCAGAGCACACGTCTCAAAGCATCACCCCTTTGAAGAGAATCCCTCGAGAACACCTTCCAATCTCGATGATCCGAAGGAATTGAAAGACAATTCCCATATGGGTCTTGCTCCGTTGTCACCAAGAAAGGAAAGAGTCCAGCATACAGAGCTCAAATGGCGTAATTCCCCGACGTTGGAGCGAAATGCGAGGAAATGAGAAGCAGAGAGTCATGAACGAGTGCTTCAGAAAGAGAGAAAAGAGAGATGAGAGAGCTGTCGAAATGGGGAAAAAGGAGTGGAGAGAAAGTAAACCAACAACAACAACAACAAAATATCGTACGAGAAAAGCTCTCTTTAGTTGATGAATTCTAGAGAGAGAGAGAGAGAGAGAGAGAGAGAGAGAGAGAGAGGGGAATCGAGTAAGGTTCAGCACAATTGAAACAGAGCGTGGATGCCATTTATGGCCGTAAAACCATAGCATAAAAAGGAGATCACACCGGAGAGACATGGGGAAGGGTGCCCAGGATGGGGCTTGGATTTTTCTTGCTTAATTATAAGATTTATCTTTGGTTTATTTATAATATTTCTTTTTGATATATCGTTTGGAGTCCTCTTATTGATTTATACAAATTTTAAAAAAATTATATCACGATGATTTTGAGAAACCATTAAACTCACAAATAAAATTCTATTCATTAACAGAAATCGCCCCAAAATTAAAAGCTTCTGCACATAATCAGATACGAGTAATCGGATTGTACACTCACCAGATTCTAAAGTATCCCCTCAAAGTGACAAGGCAAACCTTAAAATTTATAGGGGCATATATCTAAATATTAATTTTGAAATCTAGCTGGATGATTTTCGTTATGGACAGATTTTTTTTAATGTAATGAAAAGACCTCAAAATTGCCTAAACTAATTGTACTTAGAAGCTCTAATACTTGGGGTCCTTTCAAAATCAGAAATTGACCCACAATCTCTCCCATCAATTGATTTCTGGTACTTACAATCTCAAACATCAAAAAAGAAACTTTCATTCCAGTCCTTAGTTCAAAGATATTGCTTGGATGAAGCTGACCTCACTCAGCGCCAGCTACGTTGGCAAGGTCGGCCCTTGGCCATTTGTCATTGGCGACCAGCTAGAGATAGAAGAAAGAAATAAAAAAGAAAGAAAAAGAATCCAAAAAAATAAAAAAAAAATTAAAAGTTATCCACGTTCATTTCGATGTCCACGTCATCGCCGACCAAAATCCGTATCAGCATTCACCATATGGACTGAATTAACATAAATGCAAGAGATTTAGAACTGAGTCGGCACAAAAAAAGTTTAAGATTGAATTAACTCAAATGTAAAAGGTTTTGAAACCGAACTGGCAAATTTAAAAGATCTAGAATTAAATTGACAAAAATGCAAAAAATTTAAGATTTTTTAAACTATTTTTTCTAATTTTTCGACTAACAAAAACTCAAAATTAGCACGCCTATGATAAATTTATCCTCAATTAATTTTTGTTAAATTTTCCCATCAAATTATTGAGTTTGACGACACATGGCATTTTACAGGTGTATTAGCTTAGGGTTTATCCCTTTGTCATGGGTACACTAGTTTAGGATTTCTCGTAGCATTAATCTAATTTAATGTAAATTAACGGAAGATAAACTTGTCACAGGTGTACTATTTAAATTTTTTGGTGATCAAAAAATAACTTTGGGATAAACTTATCACATGTGTATTAATTTAGAGTTTTTCCAGATATTAATTCTCCTTCAAAAAAAAAACCCCGTAAGATTTACTTTTCTCTTGCACAAAAGTCTCAATTGCCTACTTTTCACACAAATTTCAAACAATTGAACAGAGAAATATGACCAAAAAGGGTTTGACGCCCAAAAATAAGATATTTTATTCATGTGTGGATGTAATGGATTGGGGGCCAAGCCGAGCATATAAGAAAGGCATAGGATATGGCATATGCTGTCAGCTATAGATTGCCCTAATATTTTGGTGCCCATTTTCTTCCTCTCTCTCTCTCTTTTCCTTCCCCCTGGATTTAGACTTACAACACGTGAAGCACAAAACTTACATAAACAAATTGGAAAACGAAATCATTTGCATGTTAATCATACCAACTACATCCAAATCAAGGATTCTACTTGCTTATTTTATTTCAATTTGACAAAGCCCAAAACATGAAATGTCACGTGAAATTATCAATAATTCCCCACCGAAAAAGACATATATTGCAACAAACACACGACTGAGTCGGATTGAAAAACACGGTTATCATGTGCTAAATTTTCAAAAGCATGAATTGTTTAATCATGATTCAGGCTCGACCCACCTAGCATTCTCCAATCAAGACGAGACCCGTCTTAGCTAACTTTCAAAATCCCACTACCCTTTCAAGAAATAATTTTGTCCTAAAAAAGGACGGGCCGACAAGGTAACTTTTACAAATGTCGGACCATGGCTGCATGCACCTTAATCATGTGAAATTGAACGAAATACTAAATTAAAGTTTAGCTGGCGATAGAATTGACAAGAAGGTTGCACAAAAAAAAAAACACATACATATTTTTTTCTCAGTGTTTATTATACTTAAATAGAGATAGGTCATAGTCGTAAACTGTGATCCATGCTAACGGAGAACTAATTTCTTAAGGAGAGTGCGAATAATAGATTATGTACGACTAACGTATTGTCCTTTTAGGCTGATGCCATTAAAAACCTCAAAATTGATAGGCGAAAATTATTCAAAAAAAAAAAGTTCCAAATCTGTTACATTTAAGTCAATTCAGTCATAAATCTTTTAAGTTAGCCAATTGGGTGCTAAAACTTTTCAATTTTTGCCAATCGAGTCATATTGGCTGAAAATCGCTGACGTAGATGCTTATCGTTCTACGTGGCATGACCGGCTTTGATGTGAATAATTTTTTTTAATGATATTTTAATATATTTTTAACATTTTAAAATTAATTTGTATTCTTTTTGTACTTTTTTTTTGCTAGTTTTCTTTTTGAGATGTTGGTGAGGTCGTCAGGCTTTCACCTGCCGTTAGGTGAGGGTTGCCTAGCCCTCGAGGGCCATGACCTCTCGCCGACAGCGGCCCAGGCTCAAGCCCTCACCCGACCTCACTCATATTTGGACAAGGTTGTAATGATTTGGGTGAGGATGGGCAAGGGCTTAGCAACCCTCGTCAGCTGTTGAAGTAAGAATTTTAAAAATATATTATAAAATTATTAAAAATTATTCACGATAGCGTTGGCACTGCCACGTAGGTTGGTCGGCATCCATGTCGGTGATTTTCGATTAATAAGTCTCAATTGACAAGCTTAAAAGGCTCAGGATTGAAATGATAAAATTGCAGTAAGTTTATGAATTTCCTGACAATTTTTCCCAAATTGGTACCCTATAATATATACCCCAAGCTAATTTTTCTCAAAAAAAAAATGAATTGATACATTCATGAAAATATTTGCCCCAAACTAATTGTCGTCCGTCAAGAAATTCCAAACCTGTATCCCTAACCCAGAATTACCTTCCGTCTAAATGCGAAACATAATAATTTTTCACTTCAAATCTATCGCTCTAAGCATCACGCCCATCATGCAGTCATATTTCGCGTGAATACAAACGGAATATAGATTTGAGTAAGATACCGATTTGTTCTTTCCTTTAAATAGAAACTAACTTTGGGTAAAACATGACATGATACTTGTCGTGTAAACATAATAACGATTCGTGATTTTTCGTGAAATGAAAATTACTTTAAGATAAATATGTCGTAAATATGAATTTAAGAATTCTTAATGAAATTAAATTTCGACCAAAAACCCCAACCCTTCCTCTCTATTTTCTTTTTATTTATTTATTTATTTAAATTTTCAACACACTACCCAATGCATGTCTGGAGTTAGGTCGCAAGTACGAACTTGTCGTCGGACACAAATGGGCAATCGAGTCACGTGCGGTCAAAAGAGACGAATGCTTTGCTTCTGCAATCCGCAACATGTCTGGCCTCTTGAAAAGCCGCACAGGTTGGCAATACTTTTGTAATTTTCCGGATATTTCATGGTGACATAAATTTCTCACACGATTTGACAATTTAGTCTATTAAGAATTTTAGTTTTTGCCAATAGAGTCATAAACATTCGCACGTTTTGTCAATCGCATTCGTCTCGTTAATTTTAACCGAAAATCGCCGACACTGACACTAGATGTACTCTGTGACACGATCAGCGCCAACATAGGCACTTTTGCCAATTCAATGATACCTCGATGTGAGACTCCTCGTACACACTTGGATCATCCATAGCACCCATTTTGTTTACATTATCTCATCCAAATTCACATTATGAAAGAAGCTTTTTGGAATTAATATAATGTGTTTTCGATTTGTTTACCCTGTTATTTAACTGAACTAGACTAAAATAGAGTCATGTCCGTTTATTGAATTCGGCATGCATGTTACTCCACCCTACATTGTTGCAAGTCCATGTGGCATGTTTTTCCATTTTTACCTCTTCTACCAACAAACATACAAACAAATTGGCCAAAGGCTCGTCCACTTTACTATAAATGCATCTTTGTGGGATGCCATTTAATCTTGACTAGTTAAGCATCAAATGAGCCAACCCATCAAATGCAATTACAATAACACCAAAATCAATTAAAATGGCCACAAAGTAATACTAAAGTATATCAAATTCATCCTAGTCCCCATGGTAGCGAATATAGGCACGGATAACCTACTCTCTCTGACCATATAAATGATAGGCCAACATGTTGAAATAAATAGAAGAATCATCACCAATTAGCATGACCAATTGATTAGCAAAAGAATACCTTGCACTAACATCTAGAGATGGCGTACCCATTCAAGTGCAAAAGCTTTGATATCAAGTTCACATCATGTAATGTTGTATGATTGTTAATAAAAGAGAATAAATGAAGAAAATTGAGCGATAACATCAGGCTGCTAGAGACACCAATTGATTGTGAATCGATCATGAATCGGACAACAACAGAGATGCGGAGCAAGGTCATAGCAACAGAGAGAGAGAGATACCTTGTTGCAGTGGAGGCTAGGGCTGCGACTAGAGACGAAGTTGCGGTTACAAGACATACGTTCAACAGTTGTGGCAAGGCTCCCTAAAGCAACGGAACTCACACGAAAAGGAGATGGAGAAATTCGGCCAAGTGTGCACGCAAGAGACATGGACGTGAGAGAAATGGAGAATGTACGCGAAAAAGAGAAATGGATAATAGTTTTCTACTTCTCATTTCTATTCTAAATCTATTTTGAGGCTAAAAATTTATTATAAAAATATAAAATAAAATTGCATTACCAAATGAATTTCTATTTCAAACCTGTCCCGGGGAACAAAAAAATAGAGAAACGAAATGGTCATTATGGGTACCCTTAATGTCATTTTCTAGGAAAATTATTAAAAAAATCTTAAACCTATTGCAATATGCCAATTCAGTCATAAACTTTTTCTTATCAATGAAGTTTTAATTTTTTTACATTTATGTCAATTTAGTCCATTCGGCCGGTCAATATTGATGTGGCTTCACCATCGCTGAGCTGGACTATTTTTAATAAAATTTTAGTCTTATCGATTTCTTTCTTTTTTTTTCCCTCTTTATTGATGGCGAACTTGAACTGGCGCAGTTGCAATAGATTTACGAATTTTTTAAAATAATTTTCCCATCATTCTCTGTTTATCTTAAAAAGGAAATTATGTTCATAATGATCCAGCTTGACTTTAGAAATCACAATTCCTAAGTCTGGGGGGCTAGGTGAACGACTCTAGCACGTGAAATTGAAAACGTATCCACCTGCCTCATCAAAGCAAGCACACATACGCATCGCATGTCAACAAGTCCATAAATAACTATCTCGCTTTAGCGTGCGGAACGACAAACATGTCCGATGCCCGACGAAACCGCGACGCTTTCATTCGATAATTCGAGATTTTTCGGTCCGGAAAATCGACGAGGAAGTCGAGGGTCAGGACCACCGCAATCTAGTGTCCCGATATGCATGCTCATCCCATGGATGTCTACATTGATGACTATGTTCACCGTGCATGTGTACACGAAATGTGGGTGGGGGACGGAATCGTACTTGGAAGTTCTCATGCTTGGTGTCCTTTTCAAACCAGAAATCTACCCGCAATCTCTCCACCAATTCATTTCTGGTCCATACAATCTCGCACATTAAGCAAGAAACTTTCTTTCTGGTCCCTACTTCCAGGGTCGAGCGAATGGTGGTACATTTCACCAAACAAGTTCACGGTGAGTCGACGAGTGAACGTTGCTTTCATCCACAAAATTCTCCTAATGAGCTCTCAATTCGAGCCTCCCCAAGCAAAAGACTCACCATCCACAAAACCCGGCAAGTGAGGGCGATATTTCGGTCGAAAACTACCCCCCGGGGCCATCAAATTGAAACGTGAATTTGATGGCGGCCGGCGTCTCGAGAAGCCAGTATTCCGGGGCCCGGTCCTTTTCAGCGGCTGGAGGAATTTCTCTTCTAGATGTTTGAATGGCGAGGAACGTTATCATC
The DNA here is from genome assembly GCA_028455895.1 of Rhodomyrtus tomentosa. Taxonomy (NCBI): domain Eukaryota; kingdom Viridiplantae; phylum Streptophyta; class Magnoliopsida; order Myrtales; family Myrtaceae; genus Rhodomyrtus; species Rhodomyrtus tomentosa. The sequence goes on along the minus strand of JAPCWY010000003.1, from coordinate 22,875,588 downwards.
TGAGGGAGGAGTGATATGACAACGTGTAGGGAATTGGCTTCAAATTGTGGTCCAACAATGGTGGACCGTGGGGAGGGAGACCATCCTTGGGCTCTGTCTTTTGGGATAGTAACTGATGGGGAAACCCCGAAGACAATTTATTGGAATTCTTGCCCATTCGGACTACTTCAGTTCACTTCAAAATTCTGTACAAAAAATAGGCAGGTCAAGAAATCTTCATTTCACTTCAAATTCACACAACCGTGTCTTGCAAATGTGTCGGGTATCGGAAGGGCGATATCTCATCGTAAGATCTTAAAAAGCACGCGATCTTCGCTCCTCTACCTCTCTCGCGGATTTCGTGATTTTAATCCAAGAAACTTAATGATGTTATTTCACTTCGAATTCTACTGTTCCTGCAGTGAATTTGTTAGCCTTCTAAGTATTTTTTACATTGGTATCATGGTATGCACAGACAAGTTGTCAGAAAAATCCGTGACTTTTAGCTCCTCAATCAGCTCAGAGTAGATTTCAGATCATATATCTACTCAAGGAAAAAGGATCTCTGAGCATAATTGATCTGCAGCTTTATCAATGAGACTAAAATTGAAAATGTCTACATGATGAAGGTAATTTCGTGACCCCGAACAAGTCACACACACAATCTGCAGATCAGGCAAAAAGAAGCAAGCTACTCTGAAAGCTGGAATTTCTACTGGAGATAGATCAGACCACAGGGGCAAGTGGAGGGATTTTAGAGCAGTTCAGAAGTGAATTACATGCAACAGGTAAGTACTTAAACTTTAAGCTGTTCATACTGCAGTCAGACGAATCTAGCTAAGACTATGTCAAACCACCGAATCCTAGGAATGGTAGGAATCAGGAGCAACCGGGAGTCAGGTGAGTTGCTTCAGCAATCTGCTCGAACGCCTTATCGGAGTGATGACCACCTCCTCATCTCCGTTTCGCTTCAATCAAAGACAAGCACCAACAAAGTAAGATTAACTCTTTCGTGTTTACATATAGAGATCATTCTAGGAAAGGTAGGTTAGATACTTACGTGTTTGCATGCGATCTTCTCGTATGCGGTGAAGCTTCCGTAGGAGTGGGAACCCGTGCAGAGTTCTGAAGAAGAAGAAGCCAGCGATTCCCTCCTGCAATTCTTCTTTGGTCTCCTCTCCTGGCTTTGTGCCTCATCATTGCCACCCCTTAAACCTGTGCCAAGAGACGACTTCTTCTGGAAGCTGCTCATTTCTGAAGGGCATGGTTCTCCGGCTGTTTCAACCTCGGCGGGACAATCGGGAGGAGACCACCTTTGCCACATCGTATGCTCCACACTTGCTGACACGGGACTGATGTTAAATTTCTTGGTCGCCAATGGCTGCTCCACTGGAGTTGGAAAACTCATGGAACTGCTTCCTTTTTTCACATAAAAGAAAGCTGCAGCTGCTGGTAGACTAAGACCTACCAAAGCGAGTCCCGCCATAGCAAAGACAGAAACAATGCTTTCAGATTCTACATTGGAAGAATTCTCTGCCTCTGAACTTTGTGAGTTCACTGCCACATCCACCGCCTCGATGTTTTCTGAGCTAAAGACTGTTTTTCCGTGGGACTCACTTTCATCACAATTAGAAACATATTTCTCTCCTTGGAACTCTGTAGTCACGACCACAATCTCCTGGAACTGCTCTTCCTCTGGAAATTCCGGTTCAGTTACTTCAGACCGCAAATCGAAATCTTCGAGTTCCAGCTTGTGTGTTTCTTCCCCATCTTCAGCTACTTCTTGCCCTGCAACAACTCCAGCATCCTGCTGCTCAACAACTAGGGCTCCTTCAATCATCATCAAACCGTCATCAATCTGAAAACCATCCCCCTCTTCAAGTTCTATAATACTACTTGTTTCTTCCCCATCTTCAGCTACTTCTTGCCCTCCAACAACTCCAGCATCATGCTGCTCAACAACTAGGGCTCCGTCAATCGTCATCAAACCATCATCAATCTGAAAACCATCCCCCTCTTCAAGTTCTATAATACTACTTGTTTTGTCCGCCTCTTCGGGTACCATTTTGCTTGCTGCAGCAACTTCACCATCATGCTGCTCGACAAGTGGTATTGCTTCAATCATCGAACCATCACAAATGTTCTTTTCAATCCACAGATCCTCTTGCAAGTCAGTCAAGTTGTAATAGCTGAAGCCTCTGACTTGCTGCTTGTCACCCTTCAAGGGGTCGATCAGCTCAGAAATGTACGACAGTGAATCACCATACAAATACCAAAAGTTCTGAGCAACCTTGTCGAAATCAACTCTTGCACTTCCTGTTAATTTAGAAGTCTCAAGCAGCTCGCTGAACCTCGAACTTTTGATGTAAGAACAACTTCTCAGTGGAGAATTAGCTCCTGCCATCGCCATGCACGCAACAACTAAAAGGCCAAAAACCAAAGAAATGCACTTCGTTCTCGTGAAAAATCGATGCTTGGACACTTTCTTCACTCCAGCGGCATCTTTTCCCATCTCAAGACCGGCTGCATTTGCGATGGTTTCAAACTCTTCATCCACAAGCACCTCTCCGTCACCATCTGCTTCTTTTGCCATCTCACTAGTTGAAACATCCTCAGTTTCATCAGTATCTGCTGCTTTTTCCATCTCACAGGAAGAGACAGTTTCATAACCGGCTGCATTTGGAATGGTTTCAAACTCTTCATCCACGAGCACCTCTCCATCACCATCTGCTTCTTTTGCCATCTGGCTAGTTGAAACATCCTCAGTTTCATCACAATCTGCTGCTTTTTCCATCTCACTGGAAGAGACAGTTTCAAGACGGGCTGCATTTGCAATGATCTCAAACTCTTCATCCACAAGCACCTCTCCATCACCATCTGCTTCTTTCGCCATCACGCTAGTTGAAACATCCTCAGTTTCATCACAATCTGCTGCTTTTTCCATCTCACTGGAAGAGACAGTTTCAGGTTCCTTTAGAGAATCATCAGATTGTGTTTCTTCAGTAAGATCAGTGTCTGAAAAGCCTCCGATGCAAAAAGTGTCATCAAGAGGATTGCCATCTTTTTCATCGCAAAGATAATGCATTCTCCTGGGGCTCGGCTTGTAATGAAGAAATTGCGGCCTTGGTGAGAGATAATTGAACTTGGGATCATAAGGTGGCATCAGCGGATCGGCATCAAGTGGTGCCAAAAGATGGCAGGGTGATCTGGGGGCAGGACTGGTCTTAAGATCCTCATTCACATCGACAAAATCTGCCGTCTTCGAGTCATCCAGAAGGATTGTCTGTACGTTCGAGTCGAAAGCTACTTTCTTTCTGGAACCTTTGGATAATGAAGAAACTTCATGATTCGCATCCGCCTGTTCCGAATCAGCAACGGTAGAATCGCATGAATCTGCGACTGCTGCCTTTCCAGTTTCAATTTCTAGTTTTGAGTCGGATTCTTCTAGTGCTTCGGAGAGACTCACTGAACTGCAAGAACTTCTCAAGTCAGAAAGTGTGACAGAAGTTCTACCAGGCTCGTTCCGGTCCGTCAGTATCCTCTTCTTTGGCGAAGCATTGAATTTAGAAGCCGTGGAAATCGTTGGAGACATGAAATTCTTTGGACTCTTGAAGGGAGTTACCGATTTGATTCGCGTTTGTTTCATGCTCTGATCTTTCCCATTCTCTTTATCCTCATGATCTCTGAACGATGTTAAGCTTTCTCTACCCACCGAGAGACTTCGAGGGTGTTCTATGCACGAGATAACAAGGAAAAATTAGCAGAGCCCAGAGACACAAAATAATCTAAAGCACAATAAGCTGTGTACGTGCCCAATTACTGACAAGAACAACTCTTTAACAGATTTCACCAACCAGCGCTCAAATGATGAGCCATACCCATCCAAACGCAAGGCAAACAAATCGTCGAACGATTGAAGAGAAACAAAAAATGTACAAAACACTAGCTACCCTGTTTCTGAGTATACCACTCGCTATCGACAGATCATCTTAAAATACCCAATTCAGATGACGAACTCGACGCGTAACAAGTGAGGCCCGAGAAATCTTAAGATAACCAGAAGCTAAGATATTAATCATCTCTTAATCATCGCCTCATAAGGGAAATAGGACCTAGAATAAAGAATCGGTGAAAACGAATCGAACCTGAGGGGCTATTGGCCGGAGTGACCGGGCTGAACCCTCTCGAGTTGGGGACGATCGCGGGTTTTGAGAACGGGTTGCCGCTGAAACTCCTCCTCATGGAATTCCCGACCTCCGAGGATCTTGAAACGGGGCTGTGCCTGGTCGGGTTAGGGTTTTGGCACGATTTGCTCGAGGGCATGGCCATTTGCAGGGTCTCGATCGATCGTGGGGTTTCCTCTTTGAAAACGCAAGCTCGAGTCAACGATTCGAAGGGCTGGCACTTCAAGTGCTCAAGATCGAGATCGAGAGAGGAAAGAGAGTAAATGGAGAATGAGATTGTAGATCGAAGTGGGATTCGATTTGGGCTCTTGGTGCTTTTGATTTTGATCTCGGTCGTTGCGTAACGGCTAGTTCTTGAAAGTGAAGACCAAAGACTATTTTCAAATGTGGAGCTTGTGACCGTTTGGATGGATTGGGGAAAAGGGCAACGAGCCACGTAGGATGTTTTCGTAAAAAAGAATCCCGTATTTGCGACCACAAAAAGAAAAGGCACCCGCTTATGGGTATGTAAATATGGAAATTAAATTAAACAGATACAAATTAGTTTAAGAAATAAATTTAAGAATTGTTGAGAAAATCGATGATTTGATATGAGATTTCAAATCTATCGAAGACTTATATGAAAGAAAATGAAAATGCCCTTTTCGTCCTCTAACTTGTGCATTTTTTTCCGATTAAATACTTGAACTTGCATTATTTTTTGAATTAAATCCCCTTTTTCGTCGACAATCAGATAATGCATTGAACTAGGAAAGCTCGAAGGCAAAGACTACATCCAAACCTCAAGAATTGAACCTTCTCGATACGAGCATGCACCATACAGTACCGCACCATAGTTTTCCTCGTCCAAACTCTTATCGACCCAACAAATGGGTCAGCTTCAATCATATGGATTTAGAGCTGGATAGACTTGATTTGAGAAGTCAAGTAAGGTTAAGGATTTGATAGGATGAATTACGAGTTCTTAATAATTGTTTGTAGAAGCTACGACAAATTTAGGGACCAAACGTGAAATGTCACTTTAATTTGCTGAGTGGACACAAAAATTTTAAGAATTATGTAAAGATCCATATCAGTGAGGTCACATGATTTTCTAACATAGAATTTTTTTATTTTTTTTACATGTTGCTGCAAAATTTAGTATTGTAGAGTAAGTATTCTTATTTCCTCGATCTACACTAATATACAAATTCTTATTTTCTGTTTATTTCACTGAAAGTAAATATTTAAATTTTTTTCCTATGTTTGCAAAAAAATTATTAGTCAATGAATTTTTTTTTTTGATATTGACTAACAATTCATACATACAATTTTATGGACAACGGAAATAATTATCATACATTTATTTTTATAAATAATAAAAATAATATTTATTTTTATAAATAATACAAATAATCACTTTTAAGAAAATAATTTTTAAATAATTTATTTTTCGCGAACCAAATTAAACTCGAAATAATTCTCCCAAATTCCCTCCTCTTCTTTTCATTTTTTTTATTTTTATTGGAAAATAAAGCTACACGTCTTGACTTTTCACCTCACGACAGAAAACGTATTTATATTTATAACTGTCATGTCACTTGCGAAAAATACACTCGCCGCTCTTCCCGTCTCCAGCACACTGACACCACACCGTCGTCACCTCGCTCCTGTGCAAATTCAATCAAGTTTTGCACGTCCCTCCTTCTCCTCTCTCTCTCTCTCTAGCTCACGGCATCCCTGACTCGCGGCCATGGCTGCAGGAGGCCTAGCGACAACGGGTGGAGGCTGCAAATTTGGATTAGCGATGAGGGGACTGCCGACAGCAATGGAGAGGGGTGTCGACGGTAACGCTTTCTCTCTAGCTCCTGTGCAAATTCAATCAAGTTTTGCACGTCCCTCCTTCCTCTCTCTCTAGCTCAAGCTCACAGCAGCCCTGACTCGCAGCCATGGCTGCTGGAGGCCTAGCGACAATGGGTGGAGGCCGCCAATTTGGATTAGCAATGAGGGGACTGCCGACAGCAATGGAGAGGGGCGTCGACGGCAACGCTTTAATCAGGACCTCATAATTTGACCCCCACCTGCATGCTCAAACGTTGCTCAAGATACCTGAGCTTCAGTGCACGACGAGCTAAACAGCTCGAATGGCTCGCGACTGCCTTATCTAGTTTCAAAGCCTCGCAAAATGCCCAAAACAGAGCATCGCCCGAAAAATATTGAATATACAAAACATTGGTAGAAACCACACTTATAGAATTGTCAAACTGGGGAACATTGTCAGTCAGCGAAAATATGAGAGTGGTAATATCATCATCATCATATCATAGGGGAACATAAAACAGAGAAAAGATATAATAGCTGCTGTTTTGAGAGAGTACACAGGAGGAGTTGAAACATGGCGGGCTCTCTACTCCTCTTCCTCTGCTTCTTCCAGCCAGTTCACCAACGGCTCGAGGGCCTTCACAAAGGTTTGCCTGTTGGAATTTTCAAAATCACAAAAATCATGAGTTGGTCTCCGAAATTACAGGAGATTTGCATGACGTTCTTGCACTTAGAAAGCACAGACAACACACTTTCAAAAGTAAAGCATCCACGCAAGTTGTGTTCGCCCAGTATTTCAAGCTTATATGTTTCTCTATGCTAAATTATGCGTTCAGGAAATTATAGATTGGCTCAACTTGTCAAATTGCAGATCCTACAAGATGTCAATAGACCCTGAATCTAATGGTGACAAGAAGTTCAGTAGAACCGCTTGAACAAAGCATACTGCAGAATTTGTTTGTCATATGGGGAAAAAGTCCTCAGTGTATTGGGAAGTGATACCAGACTTAGTATAAAATAGCAATAAAAATTGCATACCGGCCCTTGGAGTTGGACCCCTTGCGGAACCAGTGGAGGATGATATCTTCAGAAAGCACATCCTTATCGTACAGCGACCTCACAAGCTCAGGGAACAGCTTCATCAGCTTAGTGTCCTCATAACACTGAGTCTGCACTTTGTACATAAGCTCCAACTCAAGTTTCCCGTTTGTACAAAAAACATTCAGAAGTTCTGCCCATGTTTTCACCTGCAACGGCAACAACATTTTCAGCAAATTTCAAACCACCAATTTATTGCAATTTTGAGTCTAAAACCAGTAATCATCATCTCGAACAACAAGGGGGTACTATTGACTTTTACAAAGTGGAAGAGAAGCACAACTGATCAATTCCGAAGTACTGAAAAATATCACACCAAAGTTACAGAACACAGACTAAAATGGCAAAACGGCGATGGCAGCTCAGTTTACCTACAGAACTTCCTTTTATTACAATTTCCTTTCTCATTTTCGGAGATTCAACTGCAAATCATGAGCCATAGCTCAGTTTAACTCTAGAACTTCCCTTTATGTCAATTAGCTTCCTCAAATTCACGTTTCACTAGTATTTATCAGCAGGTTAACTAGCCACAATCTAATGTAGATTGATACCGGAGGATCTGATTACTAAAAGACAATTGCAACTATATGATATAACCACACAATAGAACAAAGTACTCGTAGGAAGTGTTCTAATGCACTAGAAGATCTCAATACCAACTCTCCCTGGAATCTAATAAATGGTATTCAAAATTTCACCATGCCCCCGGCTAAATGTATAAGAATGGAAAACATGAGCTCCCAGACATTATACATCTACCAAGGCAATCCAACAGGATAACTTAAGCAGTCAATGCTGAGACTTAGATACAAGAATGAGCTATTCTGGTCCACCCAACTACATCAAGGATATATTCGCATTAAGGTAGACAAGGAGTTGTTTTATCAGGAAAAAAAATGTCTATCTCCTTACAACAGATATGGAAATTATCTAACTACATATCCCATTACTTATGCCCTCATAACCGGACATTATCTAAGCAATCCAACAGGATACATTGTTTTTTTTTTTGTCACACAACAGGATAAGTTAAGCAGTCAATTTTGAGACTTTCATACAAGAATGAGCTGTGGTGATGCACCAACTACATCAAAAAATAATTCCAATAAAAATAAAAATGGGGTCGTCTTCCCTTGAAATAGGACGCGATATCCTCAAAATAACAAAAAAAAAAAGTGCACGTCATTAGGATAAGAAGTTGAGAACATATGAATATACACCTCCTTGTTATTTGCAACAGGGTACAATAATCTGCCACAAAGAGGGATAGCTTCATCATATATCAACCTTACTCTCTTCCGATTATCATCTTGCTAAGACTCCCCTTATGACCCGCGCTTTTCTACCGTGGAATCACATCTCCTAAATGTCTCTTCACATGTCAAAAACCACTACAATTCTCTTCCCATGTCTTATCTTAAGCTGGGCCATGACAAATTTTTACGGGCATGCTCATTTCGAACTCTTATATTTCTTGAATATCCACATACACACCTAACCATCCTCATCTAGATGCACTCATCCGAGAGGAAATTGTTTAAGGTTCTTTTTTTTTTTTTTGGTCTTTTCTAATAACTTGCTCAACTTTGAATCAGTCACAAAATAGATCACAAGGGTTTGGGAATAATAATATAGCACTAGTTCAACAAACAAATGACAAAATTAAGAGAGAATTCTAGATTTAGATGCCCGGCGGTACATTTATCAGAAAATATACCTGGCGCAGAGCTGAATTTGCATTCTGCTGCTGATTCTTCCCAGACCACTGAACAGCATCCATAATGACATCCCAAAGCATGCGCACTAGCTCTGTGTCTGGCAACTTGGCATCTTTAACTTGTTGTTTCGCAGATTCGATGACTTCAGCAATATCAGCTTCTTCCACTATCTGTGTTGTCAATGCTGATTTCATTTCCTTCAATTTTACATCAGAGACTTTCCTCTCATTGTATTCGACTAAGGCTACCAGCCCTTCTTTGCTGTGAGTAACAAGCGTCAACATCATATTGAAGGCCAATCCCACAACAAAAAAGACAGTTAAAAAAAAGGAATGAATGTCTTTGATATGACATATAAATCACACACCGGAAGAAAAAAACTGAATTTATGTCCCTGTTCGTGAACACAATTTATTAGACAAAGAGGAGGAGGTAAGAAAAGAGGAGGAGGTCAAGGCAATAGTTCAATAACTACATTCTAGACATAGCAATTATATTTGACAAATAACTGTAACACCAAGAAAAACTCCACAGCAGAAAACAGTTTTTTAAGTAAACATAGGGTTGACAAAAGTTATTCCATATCAAGTTACAAGCTTCTATTTTTATTGTGATCCATTCCTAAGAAGAAAGAAACTGAGTACAGAGGACACTAAACTTTCCAGAAAAAAGAAATCACTCTAGGATAAATGCAAATTCACAGCCAAATAAATTGTGTCACGTGAGCAGAGACCACAAGATTAGAAAGCAGAAACTCACGTGAAATGCTCAGAGAAAGCTTCAGCAGAGCGCTTATTAGCTGGGAAAAATTCCAGCAGATTTTCCTCCACTTTCCCCCGCTTCAGTATTGCAATCAAATCATCAAGGCTATTATCAATCAGATATTCTTTGAAGAACTCTGTTATGAAGGAAAGAACTATCCCTTTGGCAACAAGATTATCCTTGAGCATTGGCTGGAAGACAGTCTCCGGCGGTAGGCCTGATAACTTCTGGGAAAATGCCAGGGCTGTGAAAATTGCCAGCTTCTTCCTTTCATTTTCTTCGAACAGCTCCAAAGACTGCAGGAATCTTCGCATGACATTTTCAAGGTTCTTAATGAGAAATGGTCTCCGCCGCAAAATCTTCTGTATGTAAATGACTGATGGGAGAATCAATTCTCGTTTAGGCTCACACTCTATGAGAGAGTAAGGATGGCGTTCACCCTCATCAGGCTTAGTAGTTCCAGGTTGTGTACGCCCTCCAGTAAAAGCAACCTGCAGTAACAAAACAGTCAAAATCTAAGAAGTCCTAAATATTCTGCCAAGAACATGCCAAGTAAACTGACGTGATTCCTTTTAGGATACACTGCAGGAGTCATTTCACCACAGATTTTAATTATCTAATCTTTCCATTTAAATGAAGAATCAACCAACAAGCTTATGTGGGAAAAAAAGTAGCGTCCAAATAACCACAAATATATTATGAAAAATTCATGCCAAAAACCTACCCAGCGTGCAAAATGAGAAAATCCAATAGTTACATTTCATTCTCATCTTCATAAAGCATATATGCCAGTAACCACCAGCTATGTTGAAATCTGAAAACCCTAATTTGGAAGAAAGCATAGTATTTATCTCTTTCCAAACTCCTAAGGATCCACCTGTACATAGTGCAATGTCATATAATGGTCACATTAACATTCTGTCTCCATATTCTATTCGTTTATTTTCCCAAATCTTACTACATGATTTTTTTGGTCTATTCTTCTTGTTACTCTACTTCAACATAAACCTTCATATGAGCCGCAAAACTGAGATAAGAAGAGACTACCATACATAACCAGAAGGAAAGAAAAATCAGGAAGCTAATTCCTCCTTCAGATGCTTATTAGTGCCTGATGACCAGTTAAAATAATCTATATCCCATCAAGACCTTCAAAAAAAGGCTGAACACCTCCGATAAATCAACTGCACTCTACAGTCTACAGCACGTATTAATTCATACAGAGTTCCCATCCTACAAGCAAAGTCTGAGTTTTAAAATAAATAGGCCATTCTTAACACAAAGGTAAAAAAGGAAGTCTAACTATCACTCAAAGCTCAAATTTACTAGTGGATGAACTGCGTCATCAAAGAAGGCTTAATCGTGACACAGAACATGCCTGAACAACACAAGAATACAATTAAGATCGCCACATCATCACTTTTCTCCTAAAAATAATGCAAGATACAAACAAAAGCCAAGAAACAGACTTAACAAGAAGCTTACCTCAAAGAAGGTGTCACCGTATCTTGAGAAGTTGAGATCTGAAGCTTCAACACTCTTTGCAACAAGGTCCTGCAACAGGAAATAATAGGTCAATTTAAATGGCAAGATGTAACCAGAATAGGATTGTTTAGCGCGTTAGTGTAAAAAATACCAGATCGCCAGCATTATCCAGATATATCTGGACCACTGCATCTGCAAATCCTGCAGGGTCCAGAGGAGCCGCAATATTCCGTTTGCGGGTCTTAATCCGCGTGCCACTGTTAAAGAAGACAAACGGAAGTGCTTAAGTGACTAGACACATTACGAGAATGTAAAAGCTCCAAAGGTATGCAAATGCTAAAGAAAGAAAATTGATGACTATGGCTCCACATAGATATCACAAGTTGCATGCGAATTGCTCAAATAAGAGAGAGGAGATGTGGTATTACTTGCCGAAAGAAACCCATTTGGGAGATTATTGCAGATTCCCGTGAGAGATATCCCAAGATCATATAAGTTAATGAATTCCCGGGTAAAAAAAAGGTTAATTTATGTGAATTACTAATTCCATGCCTAAAAACAGAACAAAAGTATGACGGTTTGTACCACCTTAGGGGATTCTTCCCACACTAACACAAATAGACTCCGAGATGAATGTCCATGATGCAGGTAAAGAAATTGCAATTAAAACGCGGACGAAAGGATTTAAGGCAGATACTAGTAAAGATTATAAAAGAAACGTACCCAAGAGTGGGTCTCTCCTTCGAGCTGCACAAGAGAAGCAATTACCCACAGTCAGCAGTCGTATTTAAAGAATTTCATAAGCCCTAAAGAGAAATGCGAAGCGAAACGAAACGAAACGAAAAGGATGAAACAATCTACACAAAACAACGACGAACCCAACCAAACCGAATCGAATCAGATGCGATGGATCCGGAAACAAGATCAAGACTTTTAACACAATCCAATCGACCCAGAAACAAAATCAAATCAAATCAAATCGAACGAAACATCACCGCAGATGCAAGCGACAAGCGATCATAACACCCCAAGATCTGCCGATCGAATCGAACATCCAACCGGAAAAAGAAAAAAAAAACCCAAACACCGACGACACCACACCCGTCGCCAGAACAAAGACGCATCGAAGGGAGGGGCGGGGAAAGAAAACAGCAGATCCGTCGGCTACAACGGGGGGGAAACGAGAGGCGAACAAGCGGCGGGCGAATGATTTACCTCATAAACCAAGATAAGTAGAGAACGGAGGAAGCGTGAGCGCTCGGGTGCTCTGTGCCTTGTTGGCGTCTGCGCTTGAAGGTCAGAGAGAGAAACAGAGAGGGAAACGAGCGAGAGATCGAGCCAAATGGGAATGCAAAAAGCCGGACGGCTGCGGGCACTGATATATATGCACACAGAAGAGAGAGAGAGAGAGAGACTGAAGGAAATGGAAGCCCAAGGGGATATTTTTAGGTCCAGTCTTTTCTGCTTTTTCCTCTTTACTTCTACGCTTGTGATGGCAGTAGTTTAACTTAATATGCAAGTTCCCCCTCCCCCCCACAAAAAAAAAAAAAAAAACTTCATATGCAAGAAAAGAAAAAAAAAAAGGAGAAAATTTGTTATTTATTTCCCTTAATGGAGGAAATGGATGAGCATACATTTATATTTTGAAACGAGGAAATGAGTGTTTAGGTGGTGGATGGAATTTAATTACTGATCGAATCGGCCGATTCTAAATGGTTCTCGAGATAATCGATTCAGATCTTTGTTCTGCTAAGGAAATCGGATCGGATCGAACCGGCCTAGATTTCACTTATTATTTATTATGAAGTAAACTCTAAATTAAGAAATTACATTTGAGTTTTCAATGAAATAGAGTGACGACTTCTGTGTGTGTGTGTATAGAAGCAATCATTTCCCCATAGTTTTGCCGGTCCATCTTTTATTATTTAACACATGTTAATCAAATGCCATATAGTAAGGTAATGACTACAAAATCCAGTGGGAACTAATCGATCATCAATTAGCGCCGCCCACCCAATCATGTAAACATTTTATTTGACAAATGACATGAAAAGCAATGTTCTTATTTCTCATTTGATTTGGGAAACTCCCGCTTATAGGGATAGAAGAAACCTAAAAAAGATGAGCAATCGATTTCGGGATCTACCTAAGAATCGGACCTGACTGATCAGTTCGATTCTAAGATCGAATGGACCGGTTACTAATTCCGCGAACTAAGAATTGACCTTGCTCGGCGCGGTTCCTAGTTTTAGAATGAAAAAAGACCTACTCTAAAAATGATCATTCCTAATATATCTCTATACATAGACTTTTGAATATATGTGCTGAAAGTCCTAAAACTTATCATGAAAGTGCAATTGTGCCCTAAACTTATAAAATAGTGTAATAAGTCCTAAAAACAATGAAGTTGAAGCAATCGAGTCATTCCATTAACTCAGTGAATTTAAACTAATGAAAAATATTGATGTGGCTAAAACATGGGACATAAGGTTAAAATTGTTTGGCCTTAATTACAATTTTTTAAAACAAATTATTAATTTTAAAAATAAAATAAAAAATAAAAGAAGGTATCGAAAAAAGGGGCAAAGGCGAAAGGCCCTTGCCACCTTGCCACCACCAGCCTCAACGCCGGAAAGGGTTGGCGGGGGGCAAGGGCCAATAACTGTTGCTTATTCAGGTGAGAGCCCTCACGGTCGATCACTCATGTGATCCAAATACCGGCGAGTCGAAAAATAGTTTTTCGAAAACAAGTTTTTTTTCCAAATAAAAAGACCCTCGGTTTCGCATCGGAAAATGTTCTAAATTTCCAATGGGATTTTTCCTAAATTGAACAATGAAAATAGCTGTTAGAGCGCATAATCTCGAATGCCAAATTATGGTTCAATTACTTCCGTTTTAATTTTAATTTTTTTTGCAAATATTATTTGGATCGGTATAACACAATATATCAGTCTACATAATACATGGCCACATAGGAACATCAAGTATCAACAGGTCCGCTTAGGTCATCGACACATCCTCAAAAGGACACGAGTTTCGGAAGTCGTGAGTATATATGTTAGGCAAATCTTTTTAATGTGGTCCCACGTATGTTAAATGTAGAAGAAGCGATAACAATAATAAGTAGGTCAAAATGCATATTTGCATACATAAGCTAAAACCGAGATTCTCACTTTTTGAGTTCCCGTTCAGCCTTCATCTCCATTTTTACCTTGATATTGTAATGCAATTTAACTATAAATGGATTAACTTCACCCAAAATTAAGATAAACATGTTTAAGAAAAACGCATATCTACCATCCGCTTCCCCTAAACATCACTGCTGGAGAAATTTACTAATTGCTTGAGTGTAGCAACCAATCTCAATAAGTCTGTTGAAAGACGTCATGTGAAGCACATGCTGACCTAGCAGAAAGTCGAAACTTCTTCTTTATGACTCGAAGCGCGGGAGGCTACTATACTAACCTACTTACCAACTGAAGTTGACCTGAGGTCTACCTTCCTCTGCTAGAGGCCCTAAGTTCTCTCCAAAGAGAAGGAATATGAAGACAACTTGAGATCCTTTTACCATACCGAAGAGTTTCTCTTCTTTGGAAAGAGGGATTATAGAGAACTTGAGATCCTTCTAACACATGGAGTTTCTTCCGCTGTCTCCCTTTGAGCCTTCTAAGGACCTGCTCAGATCCAGAGATTCTCACTTTTTGAGTTCCCATTTAGCCTTCATCTATATATTACTTTGATATTATAATGCAATTTAACTATAAAAGGATTAAATTCACCGAAAATTAAGATAAGAACGTTTAAGAAAATCACATATGCATCCGCTTCCCCCTAAAAATCACATGGCACCTAATTTCAATCTTTTCGTATTTTATTTTCTAGCATTTCGAATATGTATCCGTGAAATGTTCATTTGAAGTTTATTTCCTTAACAAGTAAGAAAGGCGGGTCGAGTAACCAGCGCTAGCGAACCTTATCTAAGTGTTGCTTGTGGACCCATTCGGTTCAATTTTGAGGAAATGTCCTTTGGAAAATGCAAATACCTTTGGGGTAAAGAGGATTTTCGAAATATTAGTAAAATATATTTTAAAAGCACATGGAAAGCGAGTTTGACATAAATGACGTTTGGTATAAACTATACTTTATAAAGGACTTTTACTAGTCTTTTTTTTAGAAAAAAACTTTTAAAGTATTTGTGTCGACTAACCGTTAGCAGCCAGATCTAGCCGTCAGTCGGCCTTGCTTGGGGTCTAGCGCGACCTCGGGCAATTCCACCTCTGCTAAGGTTGGCAGTCGCTGGCCAGATGCTCACAGTACCTTTGCCAACGAAATAGGGTCTTCGAGGATATTTTCAACACTACGAAAGTTGAGCGAAGGCAAAATTGAAAGGAAAAAAAAATTGTAATTGCATTTCAAAAATGCAGCTTCCTATAGTATCTCTAGAGCTATTTTGGACTAAATGACTTTGAGGCCTTTAGAAATGCAATTACATTTCTTCAAAGTTGTGCAAAAACTAAATTAAACACTATTTGTTTTGGCCAAGGGATTTTGGAGCTCCAGAACCCTTTCCAAATGCTGAATCAGACAAGCCCATATCAGTGTCTCACACCACCTATTATGGGATTTTCGGACTGAGCCATGGCTACTCTGCAACATCTCTCTTGACGTCCGACCAAAAAATAAAAACATCCCTCTTGACAATACCACTAGGGTTCTGCATTTACAGCAGAATGTTCGAATTGAGTCCTGACTACTTTACACCCATGATCCAAGGTCCAAGGTTGGTGAGCTCATCACCACAACCCCGCCAAAATAATAGCAATTAAGAAGTCGCTCTAAACGAGGTATGCCCCAACACTTTCTCATGACAACGAGAACGCATACAAGGAGCTAAAAGTCCGCTGACCAAGAGGTTCATCAGTCAGTGCGTCACATTCAACATCAGGTGATGGAGAGAAAACAGTTTATAAGATGAGTGTTTTGATAATTTTCTTTCGTGCTGAAGCTCGTTGAGGACATTCAACAAACACATGGCGTGCATTGTCCACACGATCAGCTGCAAAATCCGAACGAACCTTCGGGGGATCAGTAACGAGAACAATCGCTAAATCTTGTCGTCGCCGAGGGCTTGGTCCGGTTCCTCCGAAGACGGGTCGAGCAGGACGGCGTCCGAATGATGCTGAGGGCGATGATCTGGCTCGGCGTTCATGAGCTTCTCCATGTCCTGCATCCTCGTCCTCACCACACTCGTCACCAGCACTGCAATTAGCAGATCCACAGAGAGAGTGAATCTCCACACGGACCAACACAAAACCCCACGGAGAAAGATAGAGAGAGAGAGAGAGAGAGAGAGAGAGAGAGAGAGAGAGACAGACAGAGACAGAGGGGGGTGTCAGTGACCAACCAGCAGCAGTTCCAAAGGTCCAGAGCCAGAGGATCTTCAAGCCAGGGCTCTTCTCTCTCGCCATGAATGTGGTGGTGACTGCCGCAAATGCGAAGTTGTAAGGCCTTTTTGCCTTTCACGTCTCGAGCGATAGCGATGCTGCGACCGTGATCGTGTGGTGTTACCGTGTTGCTCAGGGGAAGACAGCCCGCGAAACCAGAACGATAACTAACTAATATTCGAAGCGACCCAAAGAGATTGGGAGTATGATCCGACGGTTCATGGGCCGGCCCTGACCCGTTCGGGCAACCATAGACTGTATAGATTTCATTAAAAATATAAATAGATATGTTGAACGTGGTTACTTTATGTGGCGGCGTTTTTTCACTCTTTTTTTTTTTGGCTTTGTTACTCATTATTTTAATATTTTGAAGATATTATCATTTTGTAGCCCTCTAATTTAACTATAATTCTACAAAATTGATCCACTTATTTTATTTGATCAACTCTTTTTTATTTTGTTATTTTCTTTCCATGACTTTCCACTTTTCAAGTCCCGAGATATTGAGAATGTGAATATCAATGATGCCAACCACGTCGTCCTCCACACTTTCGATGAGACCGGCATTGGGCTCACCATTGACCTCCCAAACGAGCCCCTTTTCTCCACCATACGCAACTTCGCAACTTCTTCTTGCACTATGAAAGGTAATATTGAGAAACACCGCTTCTCTATCTTCCCTTTTCTTAGGTTTTTCTCCAGTCTTCTTGTACTTGAGCGCGCTTTAAGAGAATATGAAGCGGTACTCAAATTAGGGCTTTAATTTGATTTTAGTTTTGAGTGCAGTGTGGAGTGTTCAAATAAAAGTTGTGCTTTCACGTATTAATTGCTCAGAGCACACTGCTGTAATGATGTGTTTGTTCTTTTATTTGTGTGTTTGTTTGGCTGGTTCATATGTCAAATGAACCAGCTTCAGGAGCTGCATTTTTTTTTTAAAGAAATTTAAAATAGTATGGTTCTATTCTGATCTCTTTAGGACTAATAAAGGGGCCTTTTTGGAGTTAACTATGATTTTATGAATTTGAGTTTATGTGAAATCACTTTACTTAAACATATACATTTGTAAGGGCTAATAACACCAGATAAAACCTTGATCTT
Organism: Rhodomyrtus tomentosa; assembly: GCA_028455895.1. Classification (NCBI taxonomy): domain Eukaryota; kingdom Viridiplantae; phylum Streptophyta; class Magnoliopsida; order Myrtales; family Myrtaceae; genus Rhodomyrtus; species Rhodomyrtus tomentosa. The sequence goes on along the minus strand of JAPCWY010000003.1, from coordinate 22,858,020 downwards.
TTGAGTGAGACGCTTCCAAGGTTTGTCAATACACTGTTTACCTTGGGCATTCAATCTTTATTAATGTGAACGCAAGCAAACTGTGGGATTTTTTTTTTTTATAATTAAGGTATCTGGGCCAGTTTACACATATCTCAATTATTCCTTGAAGAGATTAGTACAGTAACATATTTAAATCACAGATGCTCATATGGAGAATCGAATATGGAACCAGTGTGCCTAACCACACAATCCCAAATGCGTCCTAATCAACTGAGCTACCTATGAGTGGATACAAACTGTGAGATTTTATAGGACATTAAAGTGAAAATTTACAGGAGCAATACTACATCCTCAGTCAAGAAAATTGCTTGAATAGCAAAAGAATTCTCTTGAAAGTAAGATGAGCAAGGAAAGGGGGACCCGCAAGGAAAAAAAAGAAAAGAAACAAAATAACAAAGAGTTGACCAAATAAAATAATTAGATCACTTTTGTACAATTGCCATTGAAGCGGTGAGCCACACAATGATAATATCATCAAAATTTTAAAATAAAATAAAGAGTATCAAAGCCAAAGAATGAGTGAAAAAAGCTTCATCCTAAAAGAATTGATAAAAAAGCGAATAATCTGAAGAAGAAAAAAAAACAAAAATATCAAACAGAGGATAGTGGAACAACACAAGCTTTTAGGAGCGCATGAAAATATTTCTGTTCTAAAATGAATTTATGGATCGGAAATAGTTTTTTCTATTTTTGATTCTGAATGAGTTTTTGAGCAAAAAAAAGCGATGTAGATCCTAATTTTTTTTAGAAATTTCATTACTCATTATCTTTAAGGACTAGAAATAGAGAAGACGGAGATGTAGATCCTAATTTTTTTAGAAATGTCATTACTCATTCTCTTTAAGAACTAGAAAAATCATTTTTAGATTTGAATATATTTACTTAAAATCTAATTTCTTCTACTTCATTATTATTATTTTTTAATTATAAATCTCTTTTTATCATTATTTTGACCCCCTTCCATCATTTTTAATAATTTTTTTCATTAAATAACAAACTGTACTATTATACCTAAAATATTTAATGATATAGATACTAAGTGTGTGTGTGTATACATATACAAACTATATATTATAAAGAAGAAAGAAATCAAATTATAAATATGATTTATAAAAAGTAACTTTCTAACATTAGAATTCAAATTTATTTAAAAATAATTAATATTTTAATTTTATTATATAAGAAGTTTATTATTCAAAAAAATACTTTTTATACCATAAACAAAAGAAATCCAATTCACCTTTATTCTAACTCCCTCCAGGATAATTATATTCATGCTATTTCCCCTTATATTCTGCTATATTCTATCCTAAGTAGGAACCAAATATAGGATATGATAAATTTTATCCTATTCTGACTTATATCACGACCAAATATAGTATATGATAAATGCTATCCTATCCTGACTTATATCACGACTGCTAAACATAGCGTAAAAGTATTGCTAATTTCATGAACTATTCTGGCACGTAAAATTCGGATTTATCATTTATCAAATAGAGAAAAAAAGCCTCAAGCTACCTACCAAATTCAGGATCAATTAAAAGATGAAAATGAAAAATCTCCCGACTCAGAAAAATCTGCAATAATCAAAACGGAAAAAAGGTTCCAAATTAAGAAATTAGTTCATATAAAAAGGAAAATAAACAAATAATGGAAATGAAAAATAAAAATAGAAAAAGAAACTATCGCGCTGCTCTTTACAGCTTATCGCCATTCTTCTCTCCATGCATGGTAATTCCACAACCGATGTGAGACAACCTTCTGATACCAATATTGGGTGGTCTTGGATTTATGTCAACTCAAAAGTTAGCTTATAAGTTGAGAGGCTTCTTACACTTATAAACCAATCATCAACCTCTTTTATATCCATTTCACAACTGATGTGGGACAATCCCAACAATAAAACCACTTTGTCTCTCTCTTTGTAAGTCTCGATCCTTTACTGCATATTCTTCGAATTGAGGAAGCTTTCGTTGATCCTAATCTTGATTTGTAACGAGATGTTCCATAGCATTGTGCTGGAAGCAGAAGGACCGTGGTGTTCGTGATGTTTTAGTCTCGATCGACCACAAACATCACGTAATTCTGTCCGTCTTGCGTTGCGTGAATCTCAAGGGATTGTTCGGTCACACAAAAGGCGAACCCCCCCGGATCGGAATGATTTTGTCGATTGCGTCAATTCCCCGATCCTATCGTCGAGAATTATGTTTTCCTGATCGGAGTGTCGCTGATGATTTCGTCCTCGATGTTTCACCGATTGCATCTGTTTATCGCGCACGACAGACCGAGGATAGAGTTTCCCTGATGTCAAGAGCAAAATGAATCTGATCCACCCACACCGGAAAATGAAGCCGATTGTAGTATGGAGGAAACCTTTTTCCTTGTAGGAATCAGTTCGGGGGCCTCCGATGTATCTTCTCCAGGATCGAGCTGCGTAGATAGTATTGAACATATCGTTCAAGCGGCTAGGTTCTTGAAATTGTGATTAGCCTGATCTTATCAGAACGAGCCCGGATGATATCTTCTATGCGACAAAGTACCCTTTATCTTCTTAGATCAGTACCTCAACCAAGTAGCAGTGCTCGCTAGTCCTACTACTTCCCTTTTTCCAAATTCTGTCGTGCCGGTTAGAATGTTCGACCATCTTGCCTGCGAACTCAAAACTTGTCAGGAATCGTATCGATAAATGATAATGTCAATAGATGGGATAAAATGCGTGACTATACCGTTTTCTTCTGTTGGCGCTGCTGCTGTTTCCTTGCCTTTTGACCGAACATGGGTACTAGTATCTGCTCACTCGCTTCGTATGCTTGAGATCATCTTCTTTGACAGTTCCTAGCGTATACAACAACACTCAACATAGTCCCAATATGGTCTTCCCCTGATTCCATGGCCTAAACAGAACTCGAATTCTAGTTTTTGAGTTGGAGTCTTGTATGTTGTGAAAGCTGACAACGATTAGGCGAAAGGCATTCCTATAACCATTGCTGGGACAAAGGATATCTCCAATTGGGTATGGCTTCATGCCGACAACAGGCGAAACTCGAGAACAGATGTTTCTGTTTAGTTTAAGCACAAATTTCTCTGTCTCATGTTCGTGACCTTAGTCGACGCATAGACGAAGCTACGTTGCCTGCGTACCTACGGGACATTGAGTCGTCATCCTCTTGTGTCTCCCTGTTGTGTTTGTATCTCAGACGCTATGTGTACCAGGATGCACTGTTCCAAGGGTTCAATTCAAGTGTCTTTCCCATACCAGGTCATGAATTGAACTGGATCTTTTTTTTTTTTGGGAGTCATCTACATGTTGAAGGCACAAGACAGATGTAACCTGCACATCTCAATTCTATATGAATGCTGAACAAACAAGAATAAGCTCGATTTTTTCGACTTGGGCAAATCCGTTTTTGCTCCTAAGACCTATGTCCTAATGCGTTGCTCCTAATGCTTTGCTCAGTGATTACATCTAAGACAAAAGAATGACTTGGCGAGCTTAGGAAACGGCATATCAGCTCGCCCCCGGCTTGTCTGTTGGTAAAACCTCTTGGAGGCATGCTGATTGCCCCGTCGCCGTGACCATGGCGGGGGAGATTCAGGGAGGTGAAGTTGCGGTGAGTCGGGATGCACCCTTCTGGATTGTCGAAGACCAAATCTTAACGCTCACAAGAGCCCTGGCCTGTTGCTGTGAATGACTTTCAGGGTACTCATGATTTCAATCCATTTCATTCATACAAGAAAACTTGCCAATCATAGTCAGTTAGGGTGCACATCGCATGGAGATCAAACAAACTCGAACTTAGTTTCAGGATTCGGTTCGATTCCATATCGCGCGATGACAACAGATCCGCCAGGATATAGGCGTCGCTGCTGCGAAATTCCGACATGTGGATCGGTTTCCGGTTCCATAATTTCCTGCGCGCGCGTCGTTTCCGGCCCGCGCAACCGAACCTCCCCCTCCCCCCCCCCTGCCGAAAGATCCGTGAATCGGGAGCTCCACGTGGCGACCACCCACGAACGCTGTTTCAGTTCAGATTAAAAAGATGCTAGACTCTTTCCTCAGGATTTCGTGTCGGACCGTTCGCTCACCAGATCCCCCGCCTGACATTTCTCCCAATGCACTGGTTCTAGTTTCGTTGCTTCCTTGACTTTTGGGCCAGACATTGCCATTTCTCCTACAATTGGAATGGTTAATTACCAGGTTGACCTCTTCCTCGTTTGACCCTTGAAACTTTGACCCACTAATTATTGCGTCATAATAAAAAAAATGGAGGGAGCGTGTGAAAAATTTGGCGATGTAGCATGAATCCAAAAAAAGAAGAACAAGCAAGGGCATTTCGGGAATAAAAATATCATATCAAATATACATTCTTGCAAAAAATAAGAAGGATATATGTTAACCGGTTCTGGTTCTGGTTTTGGTTCTCGTCTCGCCTCGTTCCATTTCTTTTTCCCTTTCGAGCTAGTATTCACATTCGAATGCTTAATTACCAAATCACCCTCTTCCCCATTCGACCATTAAATCTTTGACCTATTAATTATTGCGCCATAATAAAAAGAATGGGGAGAGTATGTGAAAGAATTGGCAATGCAGAGTGAATTATGTTCTTGAAATCACTTACAAAGAATAAAGAAGGGCATTTCGAGAAAAAAATAGTAGTACGGTAATATATATATATATATATATATATATATATATATATATATATGCGAAAAATATCGAAGATATGAAATGATCTGATCAATAATTTTGTATGCTATTTACATTTTCGAACATGAAATACATAAAAAATAAATTTCTCCAATCGTGGAAGCAGTGTTTTTCACACATTTTATGTTCTCGAATTTGATAAAGCACGAAAATAATATCGACATATGCATGCCTTTGGAGTTGCACCATGCTCCTCCCTCCCACGTAACGACGCGAACCACGCGCGTGTCACGTGACGCTCCTCCCTCCCAGCCCCCAACAATCGCCACGTGGAATTTCCTTAGGAAAAGGGCAAAAATCCGACGCGATCCCTGGGTGCCACGTGGCACAGGTTCGCCCCGATTGCGCGGATGTTCGTTCCCCGGGTTAAATTACGCACTGTACCCTGCAAAAGCTAGTGTGTGTCTCACGCCATAACCACCCGCCAACTCGCACTCTCCTCTCTCTCTCTCTCTTTCTCCTTCTCTTCTTCTTCTTCTTCGTCGTCGCCTTCGTTCTTCACTCATCGAGAGCACCATTTCGCCGCGATCGCCGCCGCCGCTCCGAGCTCACTCCCCGTTCCTTTCACGCAGCTCTTGGTTTCAGCTCCGTCTCTTCCCGGAGCCGAAACTCTCTCGTTCTCTCTGTTTCGGGATTCAATCGGGGAAGGAGGAGGAACGAACGTAGCGTCGACGCGTCGGTTAGCGATGGAAGCGAACGAGTCCTCGTCGTCGGAGCGGGGGAACGCGACGGATTCGTCATGCGAAGGCGAGAAGATCAACGGCGGCGGCGGCGGCGGCGGCGGAGTAGCAGGAGGAGGGGGGAGTGGGAATGGAGGGAGCATCGCGGAGAGGAGGGCCGCCAAGTGCGGGTTCAACGCGACGGCCAGTGCGAGGATCGACACAGCGGCTGGGGCGGCAGCGAGTGCATTGGCTTCGCCATGCTTCACGATACCTCCCGGAATCAGCCCCACCGCTCTGCTCGATTCGCCCGTTATGCTGCCTAATTCTCAGGTCTTTGTTTCTCTCCGGTTTTTTTCCCTTTTTGATCTTCTTTTCAATGACATTGACGATTTCTGATCATTTGATCTCGCAATTGGAATCTTCCTTGGAATTGATTGAGAGAATGTGATTGTCGTTCAAATGTGAAGCTGAGCGTAGTTTGTAACATCTGATTCTGACTCATCTGACGCTCTATGTACATAAAAATTCTAACCTCAAGATGTGCCCTGGAAACTCCATTCATCCCCATCTCTGCTATCAAAACGTAAAAGAACAGTTCTATTGTCATGCGATGGGCACAATTTCCATGTAATCATGTGAATCGCTCGCACGATCGAAGCTTGAGTTTGAACATCCTAAAATCATTTGAATTAATTCCTAAAACTACTTGAATCCATGGAACATTCTCTTTTTTTCTTTGTCTTTGCTATTTGCAAGCATCTTATAAAACAAATTCAAAGCTGACTTTCAGTCTGAACATTTTACCTAATAATTCCTGTGCCGTTCATATCTGCTATAAGATGATAGTAGTAATGTACTATATTATTTCAAATGGGCAAACATAAGAGTTGTGGTATTTTACAAATTTCTCATAGAACTCAAACTAAAACAAACCTTTACCGTTCATCAGTAGTAATATAAATTCTTTACCTAAAATAATCAAATTACACCTCTTTCCACTTTTTCAAGTGAACTTATTGCTGTGCACTTTTTTGGTTGGCTAGAGTAGGAAACTATCACTTTTACTGTTTTCCAGTCTTTTAAACTGTTTCTTGCTGATAAGTAATTCAAAATGGGAGGGACTACTCCCACGAACAAGCCCTCAGAAGATGTTATCAAGACTACTACGTTCAACCAAAATAATGAAATGCAACAATTTCAAACTCTAACGTATCCCTATTACAGCACAATCACTTATGTTCACTAGCACAAGACAACCTTAGAGCTGCTCAACCTAGGGCGAGCACCAAATGTAAGAATAAGAGATTATGAAGCCATGGCATTCTTAGCATGCCATAGACAGTATTTACATTCCTAGCAAGCTGGTTGGAATAAGCACATCTTTATGCTTACTTGAATCTATGAAAGCTTCCCCTGTGAATGTGGGTCCACTATTAAGGAAGTTATCAGGAGGTATTTCTTGAATGGTGTCTAATTTTTCTGTGTTATTGGAAGCCTTCATGCATCTCTATAGTAGCTCTTGGTCGATATTGTTCAATGCTTTTTTTCTTTTGGGCACAGTTGTCTCCCACCACAGGAACATTTTCATTGGCTACATTTCCTGCTGATAGTTCGATGGTGCACTCAGCAAGTACCACTGATGGTTATAAGGGAAGCTCCAGGGGCCGGACTTGCAGCTTCAAGCCTGTTGGGTGTTCCTCCCCTCTGTCTGATTTTTCTGCTTTAGAAGATCAGGTAATACGTGCTCATAGTGAAGGCAATGCCGTAACCTGTTGAAAGATCTGGCGTAGACATTTGCTTGCACAAGTAACCACAAAGTTGTTCAATGACTGTGGGTCTGACTCTCTCTCTTTGCGCGCTTGTGCTGATGTGGTACTAAGGCTTTCACAGCATCTGATTGAAGCATGTATTCCTCTTGTTACCTTTCAGTCAAGACGAAGCAATTACTGAGAAATCATGTGATGCACACTAGGAGAAAATTAGATGGAGACTTCCTCTAATATTCCTGTCAAGTATAGAATGCAACTTTCTACTGTCTTGGTGGCCTCCTCATAACCATATAGATTTGGACTTATCAGATATTCAAGTCATGGGAATTCATACCTTCCTACAGGAATATATGATGTCTTACTTTGTTGGGTTTGTTCTTGCAATCATTTGCAGGGAATCGGTATTGATAAGCAAGGTTTCCTTCTAGAAGATCCTAAACTGGATTTTGAATTCCAAACAGAAATGTCTCGGGAAGCTGCTGAAAAGAACGGTTCCTTTAATTCATCTTCTGATGCAGAAGTATTGAGTGAAATGAACTTGAATGCATGCTGCAGTGGCTTGCAAATCTGTAGCTCAGACGGTGCCCAAGAGAAAGAATCTGTTCCTGATGAGGATATGCAGATAGAATATGCTGAGGAAGGAGATCAAAAAGGGACATACCCCTCAGTTGGGACAGTTAGGACTTCGGAAGATGGATATAATTGGAGAAAGTATGGACAGAAGCAAGTAAAAGGTAGTGAATTTCCTAGAAGCTACTATAAGTGTACACATCCAAATTGTCAGGTTAAAAAGAAGGTTGAGCGTTCTCTCGATGGTCAAATAACAGAAATTATCTATAAGGGTACTCATAATCATCCAAAACCTCAGCCTATTCGATGTGGACTGCTTAGATCATCTATTTCACTGAATGAAATATCAGAGATGGATGACGGCAGTGGAGCGGGTATTAAAGTTGAAGGTGGATCAGTTTGGAGAAATAATCAGTTAGGGTCTAAAGATGTTAGACTTGGTCCGGATTGGAGACCTGATGGTCTGGAGAAAACATCCTCAACGTCTGTCTTAACCGAGCTCTCTGGTCCTGTGCCACCCTCACAAGGAAAATGTGCAGTTGCTTTTGAATCAGCACAAACTCCAGAACTTTCCTCTACATTGGCTAGCACTGATGGTGACGATGAAGATGGGGCAACCCAAGGAAGCATGTCACATGGAGAGGATGCTGATGATGAGGAACCTGAGTCAAAACGAAGGTAACATTTTCCTTTCTTTGATACTTCATCCTTCCATCTTGCAAATTGGCAGACGGAAGAACCTGTTAACTTTTCTGGCCACTTGATACAGGAAGTCAGATAACTCTTTGTGTGAATCGAATTTGCCATCCAGAGCTGTCCGTGAACCAAGGGTCGTCATCCAGATAGAGAGCGACATAGACATACTTGATGATGGTTACAGGTGGAGGAAATATGGTCAAAAGGTGGTAAAAGGAAATCCCAACCCTAGGTATTATACACCAGTGCTCCTTTTCCGAGTTTTTATGGTGCATCCGTGTTTGTCTCTCTTAGTGCTCTTGTCTTGTGTGATCAGAATTTTACCCGAGCAATTGAGATCCCTGCTGAAACTTGATTTTTTATGACTTAGAAAAGAGTTGTCTTATTAGTTCTGACCAATCCGATATGCATACTGACTTGCTGAAGATTCTTGTTCATGTATCTCACATAGGAGCTACTACAAGTGCACTAGCGCTGGTTGCTCCGTGAGGAAGCATGTGGAAAGAGCCTCTGACAACCTTAAATATGTAATTACAACATATGAGGGAAAACACAACCATGAAGTTCCTGCAGCCCGGAATAGCAATTTACCCTCAGGTGGTGGAAATTTGTCTCCAGCTGCTGTTGGTGCTCAAGCAAACCTCACAATACCTAGAAACTCTGGGACTAATAAGCCGGAGGCACAGGTTCAGGACCTTCCACTATTTGATAGAAAGCCTGAGTTACATAATGAGTTTCTGAGATCAAGTTTACTCACCAATTTTGGCAATGACATGAAATTTGCTGCTTCTGCCGTGTTCCCATTCAAATTCCCTCCTCTGCAAAGTGCCATACCTTGCGGGTCTTTTGGCCTGAATCCCACCCATGGTGCAATCCGTCAAGCCGGTTCTATAGCCTCTTTAGTTCCAGATCTTCCCATCTCTCTACCTTACAAGTTTCTCCCTTACCCAAAAGTTCCTGTGACCGCTCTTTTCGATGGTAATCATATTGGAAAGCCTGCTAATTCACTTCAGTCAGCCATTTCAGGACAGTGGCTAAAACAGAACGATATGAGATTCCTCACTCCGAAGCAGGAGCAAAGGGACGATCATCTGTATGATCCTTGCCTTCCAGTTGTTGGTCCTACGAATGCATCGTCAGCATCAATCTATCACCAAATCCTGGGAAGTTATCCTTCCTGATTTCATTCATTTTTTCTCTTTTTCACTTTAGCAGTATGTGCAGGAAAGGAGTATTCTGCTTGCCATCTCTGGTTAAGTTAATTTCGTTTCGTTCTTCCAGATAATCAATAGCATCATAATACAACAAACAAACTAGTGAACTCTCTTTATTTGAGCAGCATCATCTCTCTCTCTCTCTCTCTCTCTCTAGTTTTGTGGTGCATACCACACAACAAGGTTGCTCGTTTTGACAGTTTTGGATGACCGATCAATCTTAGGAGGCTTTGTCAAGTAGGGGTCAAGCAATCGTATTCTAGCATATCACAAGAAGTCTAGCATTCTGTTTTGAAAATCTCCCTACGACAGGACGGATACGTGCCAATCACTTTATCACGCTAAATTGCTAATGGTACCATCGGTTGCTTGGTAGTTGGCCTATATACCAACGAAGAGACAAAGGAGGAGGAAATAACAAATCAATTATATATCACGACAGTAAACCTCCAAGGGCGCCTGTGCTAAAGTATTTTCAAAGGAGTAAATCGAGTACAATTCACAACTCCTTGCAGTGTTTTTGCCCTGCGCAGAGACAAAAGGTACCCGCTTTCATTGGCTTAGTGCCCAGGCGTACAAAACCTCCTAACTCGAGGCTATTCTAGTCTTCTGTAGGCTCTCTTCTCTGTACATCAACCGCCTCTTGTTGGAACTATAACCTTGGTATCGGTAGATTATGCTGTATAGGCACTGCCTTAGCCAAGTCACGTCAAACGTCTCGATGAACCTCATGTCTGTGATCCTGGATTTCGCGCCGGCGAAGCGCTGGTACTCCTCGAACACAGAGGACAAACACCAACCCTGCAATTTCCTGAGGCAGCCCACCAAAGAACCTGTCCGATGCTGCACAAGGATGAAAGAAAAGACATATAGCTGAAGATAATGCCCGGAAGTAGGATCAAAATCGACATGATCAAAGTAATAACCCTTGAGGATGAAAAGAAAGATAGGCAGGAAATATTGAGAGAGAAGAAATCAACGTGTGAAGGAATGAGAAGACAACATAATTCAGGCCAACAAGCTAGAGGACCAAGTTGGTTGAAAGCAGAAACCAGAAACAGAAGCAGATGTAGAGGAATTATTCTGAGAATTAAGCTGGAACGTCCAAGAATTTCCGACATCAGTAGCAGCTGAAGCAAAACATGGACCCATCAAATGGGCGTGTTCCGCCGACTGCGACGTTATATTAGAGATTCATAATCCTCTAAATCTGACTATAGCATCCAAAGATCTTCAACATTACCTTTCCACGCTTGCAGTGGACGAAAACTGGGTGATTCCTCACATCTGTAAGCACAAAGAATTCCAAATGAGCCCCCATCCCAGAATAATTACCCGCGCATGCTCATAGACCGGCGTCATAATTTCGCAAACTAATGAATCATTGCGATAGAACACTGAAATGAAAGACAGATTTGCTTCGTTGTCATACCGATCAAAACTTTGAGAGCTTCCGTGACGGTTTCCTGAGGAATAGGTAAAAAAGGCTCCTGCAAATGCCAAGTTCCATTCTCACTCAGAACCGATCGCGGGCAACCATAAACATCAACCATACACAACTAGAACGGCGGGCAAAAACCGTGAGATTTCATATCTTAAAACACAAAGGAGGAGATAATCTATCGGATAACGTAGAGAATGCACAAGGGTTTTTCCCAATACCCTTTTGCCTTCGATGCCGAATTGGAAGAGACGAATGTTTTGGGAGCGCAAGAAGCTGAGGTTTTCTTCTGGGTAAGGCTCAGTGCACAAGTATCTGCAACCATTCCATAATTCAGCAACCTAATGTGATAGAGAAAATAGAGGGAGATCACATGCATTGATCTACACAAAAAAAAAAATGAGACAAAAGTGGATATTTTGCAGACAAGGATGAGGCGAGTCGATTACACGACGGATCGAAGCTGGAGGGATCGAAGGAAGGGAAAGTTGGGAGGACAAGGGAAGCCGGATCGGTAGATGCCTTCCTCCACCATTGCGAAATTGGTCGGCGGCTTCAGGTCCAGCCCCATTTCCCCCTCTCCTTCTCCTTCTCCATTTATCAGGCACATTGCGATCCGATTCGCTCTCTTTTTCCTATCGCCAAGTCTTGCCTCCTTCTTGGGTTCTGGTCAAAGGCTCTTGCCCACCCAAGACACGAAGCCAAATGCCAAGAAGGGAGAGAGAGAAAGTTGTTGATGGGTGTTGCTGCTACGAACGATCAAGGCAGGGAGAGAAGAAGAAGAAGACGACGACGACGACGAGGGTGCGTATGTATGCATGCATGGGGTTTGTGAAGAGAGTTAATGCAGGTTTTATTTAGATTGATCGAGAAGAGAGAGAAAGGGAGAGAGATTCTCCTCTTCCGAGTCGAATTCTCTCGGACGAGGGTTGGATTCTGTCTGGTCGTTTGGCGGCGGTCTTTCTCGTCGGGCGCGCCTCGTTTGAGAAAATCTCCATATAAAATCCACCAAAGACTCAAAAGAGATTCAAAGCCAAACGTGCCGTATAAATCGACGTACTTATGTTCCGCAAGTCCCATTGAATACGTATAAAATTCAGCCCTTTCAACCTCTGGCTCGAAGTGGCTTACTCGCATTTAAGGAGTCTGGACACGCGACCTCCAGTTTTTTTGAGTTAAAAATTTAATTAACCGAGCCAACTCTGAAGGATATAAATTGGCATCAAAGAGTACTCATCGGGCATTTTTCGGTTCTCACTCGATATATGTTGGGGAATTTAAATTTACTTTTTAAAGCCACCTTATTAAAAATGTATGATTATCTGGCTTTCGAAGCAATCTCGAAAAGGAAAGTCTTATTTCCATTATTAGTTAATTTAATAACTGCCCTAGAGGAACTTGTTAACAATACCTTTTATTATTATTATTATTATTATTATTATTATTATTATTATTATTATTATTAATATATTTGGCTCGAAAACAAGAGACATCTATATATGGATTCACAATTTCGAATCTTATACACGATGTGGTTACCAGGGAGATGCAACAATTTTTTTTTTTAGCACACCCATGAAGTGACCCCCGATGCAATATTGTAAATATGTTTAAGCACGTATAAACATGTTTAAAAATATATGAATTCACCACGTGTTGGCGCGAGCAATACATTCCCTTGTTTCGACGTCATTAAACACATCGAACTGTGCCCGAACGGTTTTTCAAAATGCCAATTCGGACACGATATGTTAGGTAACTTTAGATAAAAATAGGGTCATTCGCGATCGCTGGTGGCTATTTAAGTTAAATCGGTATCCATATCATGTGTGCGTCGTGAAAATAAGTTATGCCAAACCGTTTATTGCCACCATGCTCTCGAGAAAAGGATATATATATATATATATATATATATATATATATATATATATATATATATATAAACTATGCTTTGCATACCGCTAAATTTTCGCAACCTTCCAAGTGTTAAACTTATTAAGGGATTGGGAATCTTTTAAACCTGGGACTCCCCACACGTTGGTAACAGTACCAATTTTACCATAACATCGTACGTGTGAAATTATAACTATTTAGGCAAATCCCTTCCTAATTCCCTATCTTCATTAGGAATTGAATTTGCTCTTTTTTTTTGGTGGGTTTTGACTCTTGACACACGAATTTGAATTTTACATAAAGATGGAAGAATAGTTTGACCCGGAACTTTCACCATCTCCTCTCCTTCCATTGAAGAAGAATTCATCATGCTTCAGCGGGACAACGACTTTAATTATTTTTAAATTTTGACCCGGCATACGATATGATTTATGAACTTTTTCTTAATGTATAACGTGGTCTGTGAATTTTTAATTTATTTAACGTGACATGCACTTTCGGTACGTGTTCAAATTTAATGTTCGAGTTATACAAAAAGTGTTGAATATTTCCCTCCCATTAAAAGAACATACTCAATTAATCAACTGTCTAGGTGATGGTCGCGAGACATTGTATTTTGTTGGAACAAATCCAGGCTCATTTTTCTTTTTCTCTTTGCAATCGAACGCCACGTCAGCATCACGACAAAATTTCGCATCATGTATTCTTTTTTTTTTTTCGTTTTTCTTTTTTGGGGTCGAAGCATCGTGTATTCGTTCGGGCTATATAGACCGTAAAATGTTGGCTAAATTACTTGATCGCACAGGGAAAAAAAAAGAGAGAAACGAAAAAGGAAAGTCAATTGGCCGTTGCTCGCTCGCTCGGGGAAGAACATTGTGACGTAAATTGAAAACGAACAAGAAGAAAATGGACCAATTAAAATGTCCAAGTTTCGACCAAAAAAAAAAACAGAGAAAAAAACGGGTCCAAATTTCTCGGTCAAAGTCACTGTGTAAATTGGAGGAGGTAAAAGTAAAACTTTTGGAAAGTTGGAGGCAAAATCGCGGAAAACCTAGGATTTCCATTCCATGGCGGAGACCTCCGTCCACGGCGCCGTGGACTGCAAATCCTCCGGCGAACGGCTCGATCCCACCAAAGGAAGCCGACCTCCTCCTCCTTCGATCGAGCACGACGGATCTCATCAGCCCATATGACAGCATTTTTTTTTTTTTTGGGGGGTCGAATAGCATTTGGTTTTTTTACACATACCTAATTTGCACATCTTTCAAGTTTAGTTTAGTTGTAAATTAAATATGAATCTCCTGAGGAAATAGGTTAATAGCAGTTTATTGGATTGTGGACCTATTTTATTTTTATTTTATTTGTTTGGTCAAGATGATTATGGACATATGAAAGGGTGTTTTTGTTAAGATTGTGCCGAGTACTATCTTCTTTTCCAGGCCAAATAGAAAATTTAGGGATATAGCATCTATCTGCATTCTTGGAATATTAAGGAAACCTCCTGTCACGCCTCGACTCTCAGACCCACGACATCCCTTGTCTAATCTCCACGAGGTCATAGAGATAGCGTCCTAGGCACGCTATTGACCTAACACTTACTTAAGCATGCGAAAACGTGTCAACTCCCTGACAATAAAATAAACAGGAATAACATAGTAAGAGTCAAACACCACAAATAAATCTTAATCCTGTCGACCTTAATTTCGTACAAAAATAACCCCATACTTTGGGGTAACTAGACTAAACCTTTGCAGGTGTACCTAATCAGGTAATGCTAACTTCTCATCTTACTTCAAGTGACAAATCCAAAAGCCAAACCTTGGCATTCACGAGGCTTCGTCACTTGGGACCTGAAAATATTATCCCACGACGAGGTGAGAATAAATATCAGTGAATCAAGCCTAAGCTCGGTTAGGAAACTGATTCACCCGGGCATCCTAACGGAAGTCTCACCAAAGTAAATCATCGCAAATAATACCAAAATACAAAAATATATAAAAACAATTCACATGCGTACTAACCACACATAATGCAATGCTTGACACGACTAACAACCAAACAATCGATCACTCAACAAGCATTTCATCCACAAGTACACACTGGACATCACACAAGTCCATTTATTAACGATGATCGTGCCCACGGCACATGAGAGTATCTACGCGAAAGAAGGCGTGATTCGACTTCCACAAATAACGCGATCCAGCACCTCAGTGCAATCGAGCGTTCTACCGGCAGAACCGAGCTACGTTCCTTTTCTCTCGGCAACGGCTACTACAAGAGGTGTCTCCGGTGCGACTGGCACGGCACGGCAAGTAGGCATCCCTAAACGGGGCGTCGGTCCATCACAAGCTGCGACCGGCATTCGACAATCCCTTAAAACCGTACGTACCATTCGGGGCATGAATTATCGTGCTTCTAGCAAGCCGTGTGGTTCTATACAACTGGTATAGTACGAACTTGCCAGGAAAAACATCATCGTTCCATCATATGACCTCACATAACACATCCAGCAATCAACCCATTTCATTATCTTCGGTTAAAGCCGGATGCTCACTCACGCATGTAAAAGATCAGCCAAAGGGCATTTTCATGCTAAAATATGTCTTTTGATTTCTCACACGGCCATATGCATATGCAGTTTAACTTTAGACACTGCAACCATAAACGGGCTATCAAACCCTAAACAGACAGTCAATTGCCCAGTGGCAAAAAGGTAGTCAAACCGGCAACTCAGCGAAGCGATCAAATCAACAAGGCCACCAAGCAATCACGAGTAGTAAAAATCGATTAGGCCATAAAAAGCTCGATTCGTACAATAATACTTTATTAACCAAATTAATCGATTTAATGCGTCGATCGCTCGCTCGTCTCTAACCTGTCGCTCGCTCGCGAACAAACACAATCAATCAATTTCAACTAATCACAATTAGCCATAGACAGTAAAATCAACCGACTAACCTAATCGATCGGCCATTTAACTTAATAATAATTTCTATCTAAACTGGCCTCGATCGCGTACCTAAATTCATTAATTGCCTAAACGATTAATCCTAGGCGTAATTAGTGCCCTAACCAAGGATTAGGGTCAACTCACAATTTAAGTCGACTAGGACGGTCCCAACGGCGACGGCGACGGTGATGGCGACGAACGGTATCGGCGGTCTGCGAACCAAAATCCTCGAATAATGGCCCAAAATTCTCGGCCACGGCCCAAACTCTTCTCGGCCAAATGACCCACGAGTCCGGCCACTGACTCGGCCCGGCCCAGGCCACAACGGGCCACGGCCCGCGCGGACTGGCCCGAACAGGGCAAGGGCGGCGCCGGGGGAAAAACGGCCGGAACGACGATCGGTGGACGGCGGCCGGCTCAGAGGTGGACGGTGGAAGGACCAGGGGGTCGGCGGGAGTCGATCGGGAGTGGTGGCCGCGGTCGAGGGCGGCCGGAGGTGGCGGATCGGCGGCCAACAGAACCGGCCGAGAGGTGGGTTTGGGCGTCGAGAAATAGGGCGCCGGTTTGAGGAGATTTCCGGCCACCACGCACGGCGACCGACGGCCAGGAGCTTGGGGATGATAGAGGAAGGTCTTGGGGGTTCGTTGGTGGTGGCGGTGTGAAGCGGCGTCGCCGGAAACGGCCAGATCGAAGAAAGATCCGACCGGTACCCAAAACAGGGCACCGACGGTTCCGCGGTTGATTATGGCAGTTCCGGCGGACAATCGACGGCGTGGCTGGGTCGAGGACGTCGAGGGAAGGTAGGGGAACGTCGGAGGAGTGGTAGGTGGCGACGGTGGCGGTCGGAAATGATCGGAGGAGACAAAATGGGTCTCGGCGCGTAGGCGGCCGAAACAGGGGGCTGGGAGTTCACGGCGTTTTCGCGGCTTCCGGCGGCTGTTGACGGCGGCGAAGGGGTCGGGGGTGACGGCGACGAAGAGCTAAGGGTCGTGGCGGTCGGTGGCGGGTGGTGGCGGCGCAAATCGCCGGCGGGAGGAGAAAAACGGAGGAGGGGGCAGTTCGGTCAGAGGGTATACCGAGCGGGACAGAGAGAGAGAGAGACGGAGTAGGGGGGAACGCACTTGAGAGAGAGTGGGAGGGGGACCACCGGGGTTTTTTTTTTTATTTAAAAGGGGTGATTCGATAATTTCGCAAACGGGGGCTCGGTCGGGATTAGGCTCGAGTGCGAGGATTGAAATCTTAATTTGCGACGACTAAGAATTTCGAAACCTAATTTAAACCGACTGAACTCCAGAATTCGTCCAATTTTGTCTCTTTAGTCCTTGCGATCCAAAATTTTCCATCGACTGGAATTTGATGTCAATTTCTTAAATTACTTTCAATTACCTTACTAGAGACGAATTTCCAGGATGTCACACCTCCTGACTAGGAAGAAGTACATAACAAGTACCATAAGTCATGAATGACACTTATTCTTGGTGCCAAAAATTTCAAATCGATTACTTAAGTGTCCAAATAGAAGAAAAACGATCACTTAAGTGTCAATTCCTATCTGCTTGGAATTCTATATGGTTTTTTCTTCAATTAACATTTGAGTTGACTTGGCTCGCGCAAAAAGTCCACAGGGACTTATAATCTTAATTTTTTTTAAAAAAAATTAAAAATTAAAAATAAGCTAAAAATGAGGGGTTTTGTTTAGGCGACGAGGGTGCTCTTGCTGCTGCTATCCCACCACCATCGACTATGGCCAATGCGGGCATTCAACTAATCTACCCTAGAGTTTATACCTGATGAGCAAAGTGCTACAAGAGAAGACATTCTTATGAGGAATTCCATTGAACACCTTGTAGGCTTCGCAGATGCGGTTCGATATCGCGTAGAAGGTGACGAGTTTCGACGCGAGAAAGTTGTCGGGCACGACGGAAGACGAGACGATGCTAGCATGGAGCGGCTTGGCTTGGCGAGTGAGCATTGTGCGAGGACGACCTCGCCCAATAATGGCGGGGCTCGCTGGACACTGGCCAGGGCTTGGCGGAGGGCTGTGCAAGCCTTCGCTGCATCAACAAGGCCTCCTTTTAAAAACAAAATTAACTTATTTTTATTTTTAATTTGGCTTGGCGAGTGAGCATTGTGCAAGGAAGACCTCGCCCAACAACAGCGGGGCTCGCTAGACACTGGCCATTAGGCTCGGCGGAGGGTTGTGCAAGCCTTTGCTGTCTCAACAAGGCCCCCTTTTAAAAAGAAATATTTTTAAAAAATTAGCTTATTTTTATTTTTAGTTTATTTTTAAGGTTAGGAGTCGACGTGGAAGTCCATGTAGACTTTCCGACAAGCTACGTCGCCTCAGATATTACTAACTAAAAGTCATGTAGGATTTTCGGCCAAGCAAATTAAAACTTACAGTCAAGTGATTGTTTTTCTCCGATTTTGCCATTTAAGCAATCATTTTGAAAAACTTTTACCCCCAAAAATGATTGCGGTATATAAATTTTTGACATTTGGAATGTAATTCTCTCATCTCCTAATCATGATGACATGCATTTTGGAAATGCTTCATCCATTTGTGCGTAACTGCATTTTTATGATATCCGTGGCCAAGAGCTCTCCCCACGGCTTGATCCAAAGCAAATTCTTTGGCGAACGACCTAATTGCACGAGAACGAAGCCAATTTCCTCCGACTCCGACGAGACGAAGCGAGGAACTCCGCCGGTATCAGCGGCGCTTTTACCGTATGCCCTAGTCCGACATCTCCTCCTCATTAAAATGTATGATTATCTCACTTTCAAAGCAGTCTCGAAAAGTCTTATTTTCATTATTAGTTAATTTACTAAGTGCCCTAGAGGAACTTGTTAACACGACAACAAGAGATATCTATGTGTTGATTCTCAATTTCGAAGCTTAGACACGACAACCTTTTTTTTTTTTTTGGCACACCTATGAAGCGACCCTCAATGTAATGTAAAAACACGTGTTGGTATGGGGAATCTTGTTTCATGTCTTAAGAATCTTATTATTCCTAAGTAAATGTGATTGGATTTTAACCTGGGTTCCTATGAGCCACGTGGTATCTAGCATCTACGCTTGTAATGTTAAGACCCGATTTTTATCTACTCTGTGAGTTTCCGCGTTTGACTCTACAGTAAGTTGATTGGGATTGTATTAGACATGATTTGGCATACCACTTTACTCGTGGGTCTTATATATTGTGTTAGAAATTTACATCTTAATTTTATTTATTAGTCCAATCATTATATTGTCATTTAATGTAAATAGTTTTTTTTTTCATTTCGTAAGGAGCAATAGTTTTTCGTAGAATATTTCATATTAATAATATTTCAGAAGTGGAAATTTTCAACCATTACCAAATAAATTTCTATTACGGACTAAGTTAAAATAAAAAAAGAAACCCGAACACGACCCGATTATTCGGGTCATGTTCTGTTTCATCTTGTTTCAGGTCTGGTCTGTGACATTCTGATTTCCAGTCAATTTCAGACTCATTAATGAGAAGTGAATATCTAGAGATGTATTTCAGTTGTATTCCGCTCGAATCTGATCAATTCGAGTAGACTAACCAAAAGGGAAAGGCTAACGCGAGACGAGGTACGTGGACCTAGGGAACTCGGATAGGAAACGGCGCTTTGGCCATAAGGATTATTGAGGGAACTAGCGATAGACCATCGCAATTATATGACAACCAAAGCCGCCATGAATTTACGAGCCCTAAACGTGATATGAATCACGGGATCGATATGCGTAATGTCTGCAAAAGCTGCCCGTTGGTTTGGGATAGACTGGAACCACGTCTGATAGAGAAAACTAGCAGAAACGAGTCCTGAAAAGTTTGAAATGGAAAATCAAGAATTCCAACATTATTCGGATTGACCGTCGCCCTATCGATGAATTCCGGAGCGAGGAAAACGACGTTCTGAACGTCGGGGGTAAAATGACCATTTTGCCCCTCAAGCTTAGAACTTTGCCATTGCAAAGGAAGAAGGGTAAATTGGAAATTACACTCTCCCATGGCTGTCGAAAAAGAAAAGCAAAGGAGAGCCATTGGATCTCATTGGAAAAGACTAATGCCAAGTGTGAAGATATGGAGGAGTATGGTCATATCAACTTTTGGCTCACCTAACTATCAACTTTTGGCCAAGCAATTGGATATAACAAAATTCTCTCTCTCCTCTCTCTCTCCTCACTCCATTTTCGGCCATAACACCCCCCTCAACCACCGAATACTTCTTCTTCTTCCTCTTGCTGTTCTGTCGCCGCTCGACCAGATTCTGGGCTCCTCTTCGCCGGCCATGACGGCCACTTTCGGCCACCATCCAGCGTCCGGCCAATCACACCAACCTAGCCCCATGTCTTGTCGACCTCCTCGAAGTGGAATCACGGCATTTGGAGTACCGAGGAGTTCCGAGCAAGTGTTTTCCCGGAAGCCAAACTAATCCAACCAGAGGTAGGTCCGGTTTTTGACCCATTTGAAGATCGAATTCTTGGATTTTTGGGCTCAAATTTTGTGAGGACTCAGTAGACATGTAGATGAATCTGTGGTAAAAAGTTGAGAGTGATTTGAAAAAGTTTTGATCTTGAATCGGTCTTGTGAATCATGGACAGAAACTGCCGGATTCTGACTTGGGAAGAACTGGCGACGTTCAACGGGATTCCGGCACCCAATAGACTTCAAATCTTCGGTGAAACCCCTAAACCCTTAAATAGACATGTAATGGCGTAGGATAGCATTTAAATGTGAGGATTGAAGTAGATTTAGGACCGGTTGGCACCGGCTTGGACGGAATCGAGGAGAACCGGTTCGGTGCCGGGCAATCGATTCTATGAGGGGGCTGATGATGGGAGATTTGAGTCACAAATTGATGTTCAAAGAATGTTAACATGATGAGGGGTATGTTATGGATGATTGTGATTGATGGATTGAGGAATTGAGTGTGAAAATTGACAAAATTGGTTGAATTTTGTTAGGTTGCGCGACAAGTCCGATTGTGGACATTGAGGACCGAAACTTTGGGGCTCAAATGGAGTAAATTGTGTTGGCAAATCAAATGTAAGGAAATTCCTAACCTTATGCTAGGAAGACCGGACTCGATTGGGTGAGTCAAGGCTTAAATGGATCAGTCTAAGAGAGTATTCCAAGAAAGGTGGTCTTTGAAATGTCCTGAGTGGATAGAAGAAGTTATGTCTAATATTATTTGCATTTAAATCCCATGCCATGTCGTCTGTCGATGATTGTCTGGCATGCCATAAAGTTTCAAATTGTGCACGAGATGCACTTGTTGTTTTGCCTGTGCAATGAATTGTAAATTATGGCATGAGCATAACATGGTGAGGCTCTAAGGCGTATGAGATGTGGGGCGGGAGAATACCCTGATGCGACGAGATTACGGGGTGGAATTGATATTGTGTGGCACCCTGATGCGACGAGATCGCGGGGTTGAGATGGCCACGGTCCTGATGCGAACTATTCGCGGGACGGAGGTATGAGAATACCCTGATGCGACAAGATTGCAGGGTGGAGTTGATGTTGTGTGGCGCCCTGATGCGACGAGATCGCGGGGTTGGGATAGCCACGGTCCTTGCGAACTATTCGCGGGACGAAATTTATGAGATGATGACGTTGCTTGAAGATTCATCGGAACCTGATGCGTTTACGCGGGTTATCGATAACGGTCTGCTGCGCTTACGCGGACTGAGCCTGATGCGATGGGTTCGCAGGCTGGAGATTGAGGCAGGCGGGGATTGTGTATGTCGTGAAGTGGCAGGACTGGTGTACATGATCATTTGAGTGTGACATGAGGTCTTCGTTGCACGCCTGTCATCTGTATGTTGATATTTTATTGGTTGGGCTTGATATGCCTGTATGATTATGAGTTTGAAATGTCTAGATAGATGACTACCTGAGTGGATGGTCGACCTAACCTAGGGTTAGGACCCACCTTACTGAGATTTATATCTCACCCCAGTGAAGGCTTACATTTTTCAGGTTTTAAGCGAAGGAAGCACAAGCTTGCCAAGAATTGGCATTTGAAGAGCTAGTTGACCAATGGTACTTAAAGCGGAATTGCCTTTGGTGATATTGAGATTGTACTCCAAATATTGAATTAGGAATTGATCTTTTAGTAATTGGCTAAGGTAATTTGATGTATTTGTCCTAAGTCATCGTATGTGGTTGTATCTAAGTGAATGGAGATGGCAGTGCTTCCGCATGTGTATTTCTATCGGTGCTCAGATTATTAGTTCTTGGATCTTGGAGCTTAAATAAGTAACGGCTCAGGGGGATGCTCGCGTACTCGTCGGGTTCGGGGCGTGACATCCCCGTTCGATTTGGTATCAAAGCAATGTCAGCTCGATCCAATGTGATTGAGGTTTGGAACGATAAGGAGCGATGACTTGAGGACAATTAGATATTGATGTCTATAAGACTAGGCATGGATTGTCGAGTCTCGAAGATGGTAGGCTTGAACTTGTGAGGTAGCCTAATGGTCCTAGAGTTGACTTTAATGGATGATCTTGAGTTATGTGGTGATTAAAGTTTAAGTGGAAGCAAGCTGGGACTGGAGAGTCAAAGCACGGATTTTGAGGTAGTAATTGAATCTTGAGGATAATAGGGAATTGCTTATGAATGAAAGGTCAATTGAGGTGTATAATTGTGATCTTGATTTGTCAACGACCCAACTTGAGGAGTACGAATTATAAAGAGGCGACTAATATTAGTGGATTCAAGCTTGAACTGCGTGATACCTTGGTGATCTAGCTATCAATTGTTATTGTCAGCCTTGGATGATATAAGTTGAGATAAATATAAGGAGTATCTGAATTGAAGATCAGTTGTGATTGGATGCATAGGGATTTAATTTGAATGTTGACTGGACTTGAGATATATAATGGAATATAGACAAGTGATCAGTGAGATCCGACGGTCATTTGTAGAATTAGAACTCTTGAATAGATAGGCAATTGATCTGAAGGCGATTTTGATATGACAAGTGATGAGGACAGTCATATTGTGCTTGAGTTTGTGGTTATGAAATGCAAGTTGATGAGAGTGCATGCATGAACTTATCGTTGTTAGACTTAATAAATCGTCGCTTGGTATGGGACAAGTTGATGGGATACCTATAAACTATAATGAAACATGGTATGTGACATGTGGAGCGGGACTTTCTTCGTAGATGTATGACTTGTGACAACCTGCAACAGCCAAGTCTGATGAGGGTGGAGAGTGATCGCCGGGACAGAGAGGTCCAGACAAGGAGCTGCTCCTAGCACGCTTCTAAGATGGCAAGAGGTAGGAATGATCCAAATCATAACTTGAAAGAGGAAGCTCCGGTGTCAGGTTGAGTCCAATTGTGGATAAGGGATGTATGGCACGGAATCGATTCTCATCAAGGATGATTGAAAGTAGAATGACCTGTGTAATGGCGCCTATGAGTGGCATGGTTAAAAGTTTCATGCTTGACAGTGGATGCCCTTAAAAAAGAAAAGTGATGGTTGTGATGAGCCTGTTAGGCATGTTTGATGATTAGCCTCATGTGATTGACTTGGCCAAGGTATGACTAGAAGGTTAGATGACGTAAGGGGTTTATACCTGTTGAACCGAGGCATGCTGGGAATTAGATAATCTGTTGTGACTATGCTAGAGTGGTGGATGCCTCTAGGCCTAGAGTATGAGCTTTTGACCTAGTGAATCGCTGTCTTGAGCGCTTAGTTGGTAGTTGCCTGGTGGAGGCTAGCCTAGTAGTGGCTATCAGTTGAGAACTTGCCTCGTTGAGACTGGCTTGAGGAATGATTGCTGATCAAGGATGATTTGGGATCCTCGAATAATTGGCAATTAATTGAGAATTGTCTAAGAACTATTAGGGGGGTTGGTTGATGGTGAAAGATATTGAGATGAGCAGCTTGAGACTGATAAATTTGAGTAGATGACTTAAATCTTTGATTCTTAGGGGGAATCATAGTGGTTTAGGAGACATGAGAACCAAAAGACGTCGAACGACGACAGCATAGTCGTAGAAGAACTTTGGGCTCAAGTATACATGATATGGAAGATCCGAGAACTGATATGGATAATGAGAATTGAGTAAAGATGGACGATTGGAGTATGAGTACCGAAAGAGGATATGGCTCGATCTGTTAATTGTACAGGACCCAAGAGTTGAATGGGTCGTGAGAATTTTAAACGGAAATGAGAAAACTTATTGATTAAGCAAGCTCGAGGAGGAACTACTAAGATTGTCTAAGTCACTGTGGTGATAAATGCTCGTGCTGACGAGTTAAGTGATAGAAGTCACGAGAAAGGTGACTCTGAGTTATTTCATTCACGAGAAAAGTGAATGTGTGGGAAGAACCATGAGAGCTTTGAAAAACCTGTGAAGCTGTGAATAAGAATGAGGTTGACTGAGTTTGATGGAAGGATGAAAGTTGAAATTGACTCCTCTGGATTGGGGATATTAATAAAGAAACCTCGGAGGCTTTGGGTACACTGAAGAGAGGGAGTGATCCTAACGATTACTAGCCCTAAGAGGCTATTGAGGATTAGTGAAAGGTCACTAGAGGAAGGATTTCCTCGAAGGCATGAGACCTGCCTAGACTACTTCTATTGAGTTGTTCGATGGAAAGTGTCATCCTAAGGTTGCTCGAAAGCAAAAGTTGTTTGGATCCTGATACTTTTGCAAGGATCATAACATGATCGACCGGTGTGAGACAGAGTTCTCAAGGTCGCGTAAGCAAATGGTAAAAGTGGTCAAAGACCCTTGAATAAGACGAGTAAGTCTCTGAGGGGATTGGAACTTGAGAACCTTATGGCTGGTTGTTGTTCCGATTTTGATGAATGGAGATGGGACTCAGCAAAAGAAAATAATGATCAAAAGACTTATGGATAAGAGTACTTCTGCTCATGGATTACGAGCAAAGAGATGTTTATTATGAGTATGGGACGTGCCTACGGGAAATGGCTGATTACTTTGGCACAAGACACATGGTGGAAAGTAAGTAGTAAGTCTTTTCTGTTATGGATGAGGTCGAAGAAGAATCGGCAAGCTAGATTGCTTGAAGTTAATGATTTCTTGGGATCGGTTGATTGAATTGGAATGCTGAAGAATGAAATCATGAGTTGCCATTCCCTAAAGAGTAGGACATTGTTCTTAAAGGGTGATTGGACCATGAATTGGTCATTGACGAAAAGAAAAGTAAACGGACTTGGCAGTCCTGACTGGTTATGATTCTAATGAATGGTGTAGTAAATCAAAAGAGCGCTTAGAGAATACTTGCAAAGTAATTTGAGGTAATCGAATTGAGCATTCGACAAGTGAACTGGTGGAGACTCAAGGACGAACATATATTGTCACTTGAGGTGACTGAGATATGGGAAAGAGAATGTGAAAACATGATGACATTTGAATCCTGGAGTAAAGGTATCGCCATCGGCGCAGACTCCAAGGTTGCCGTTCTATGGAATGGGAAGTACAAGGTGAATTTGAAGTGAGAAAATGCCACGGAGTTGTGTAGTTACTTCCTTAGGGTAAGAGACCCTACTGTAAAAAGAAGAAAAACTTTAAATTGTCTTAGTATTATGATTGAGCATCTGTACCGAGAAAGAGGACGCAGGACTTGGATGACTCTTGGAGGTGAAATCTGAGAGATCATTTTGTAATCAATGTTGAATTCCAGGATGATGTTGACGTTCAGTGGGACGAACGGAATTGGGATAAGGCTGCCTTAGTGAGTATGGAACTCAGAGGCTGAAGCACTAATGCTTCTCATGAAAAGAGTGACAAGAGTAAACAAAATATCGTACGTTCCTAGAAGAGACCCATGACGACAGAGAGCCAAGGTCTGAGCTCTCAAGTGAAAAGTGTGAGGAATAGTAGAAAAAAGTTGATAATAGTCGAATCAAGTGCCCAAGGAATGATTGAGTTGATTGTTACCGTTTTGAGCGACGATAATTGGACTCATCTAGAGAGTCATGAGAAACATGAATGACGTTCGAAGGTACCCTATGGAATTTAAGGAGATGCTCGATATATGACGAATGTGAAGAGCATGAGTCGTGGACCTAATGAGATGAGATTCCTTAGTCTTGAAACTTTTGAAAAAGGGAATCCTTGGGGAGCCTTTGAGGATTGGAATAAGCAACGAATCGACTATAGTTGATGTGAGTTGCGGAAGGTGCAAGCTTCTTGGGATTGATGAATTGGAATAGACGGACCGTTGAAAGATTCCCTACAAGAGTTGTTCCATTGGTGAAATGGATTGAGGACGAGTCGTAACCCGAATGGGTGAATGGACGTGAAAAGAGTTATCGAGGACTCGAGTTAAGTTAATGACTGCGCTGTCTATGACAAATTTCAGTTGGAAATTGAAAAGCTTATGAAGGTCGTAATGACACGACGCAGAATGGAGCTTAAAGCATAACGAGCAATTTGAAATGGATGCTGCTTGTACGTCATGACAATAATGCTATGTGAATTGGCATGCTTAGAGCATGATTGGAATTGATTTGCGAATATCCTCGTGATAAAGTTGGGAAATGTTGTTTGAGTGAAAGAACGTTGCAAGGCTACACCTACCACAAGAGTATAAGGTAGCAAGTTCCCGAGAGGATTTAAATAAGAGGCAACACAGATGTATAGAATTGCCTGTGGATATAGGAGCGTTGCTTGTGCAAGTAAGGATATTGAAGTTATGTGAAATAAAAGAGATTGAGGGTATGGATTGCTTAAAGGAATTGAAGGCGAGGCATGTGGAACAAAGTGGTCACCCTAGTGTTTTTACAGCAATATTCATACAGATAAGGAATGGTGAATCATTTAGCGGATGCCTACAGTTGAGAATTGAGCATGGCTTAATTGGCGATGAAGGGAGAGATCTTCCCTCAAGAAATAAGAAATTTAACTCCTAAATTAGAAGTTCGCTAATGGACTAGCGTGATGGCTACTGAAAACGCCTAGCCCGAAGGTCAGAAGGAAATCGAGGTGTGCCATGGTTAAACACCGATACTGGAGGAATTATAGGAATGGATGGAACCCTTGAGACCTATGGACGGAAGTACGAGTTTGGTATCGAAGGGAAACTAAAGGAGATGACCTCATTAAAATTCGAAGGGAGAATTATGGTGTTTCCTGGGGATGGCACAAATACGTGCCAAGATGCATATATATATATCGGTGATGAGGTTGAAAGTTGAAGTTTGTCTATCTTGTAGTCGAGCACTAGATGTGTCGATAGAAGGGAGGGATACAACGACGAAAGCTAAAGGACCACTTTGATCTAAGGGAAATTTCGGATGGAGTTGAGAATGGATTGTTACGGGAGTAACCATGCAAATGTTTGAGGAGTTAATAGAGACATAACTCAATTTGATTAATGGAGGGCAAAATTGATAAATCCCTTGAATCTCTATTGGAGTGAAAGGAAGCTCGAAAGGAGTAATGCGCCGAAGGGTGTGGACATTAAGAGTGCATTCTGGCGAGAGCTTGATAAAATGGTTATGGACAAATGAAAGAAATAAGGTGAACGCTCGAGGGAGAGCAGCTGGCAAATGATATGAATACCAAAAGAGAATGGAGAGAAGCCCATTGGATTGAGGACCGGAGGAGACAAGTCCCAGAGGGAAGATAGTTGGTTTGGAAAGGACGAGCAAGATCGTCAGGCCATGGAAAGGATTATCCGGAAGAGTGAGGGTGCGACGAGACGCCAATATCCCAAAGGATTGGATGGGTAGAAGATTGCAAATTTCGAGGACGAGATTTCTTTAAGAGGGAAGAGTTGTGACATTATGATTTCCAGTCAATTTTAGGCTCATTAATGAGAAGTGAATATCTAGAGATGTATTTCAGTCGTATTCCGCTCGAATCTAATCAATTCGAGTAGACTGACCAAAAGGAAAAGGCTAACACGAGACGAGGTACGTGACCTAGGGAACTCGGATAGGAAACAGCGCTTTGGCCATAAGGATTGTCGAGGGAACTAGCGATAGACCCTCACAATTACATAACAATCAAAGTCGCTATGAATTTACGAGCCCTAAATATGATATGAATCATGGGGTCGATACGTGTAATGTCTGCAAAAGCTGCCCATCAATTCTAGATAGGCTGGAATCACGTCCGATAGAGAAAACTAGCAGAAACGAGTCCTGAAAAGTTTGAAATGGGAAATCAAGAATTTCAACGTTATTCGAATTGACCGTCGCCCTATTGATGAATTCCGGAGCGAGAAAAACGACGTTCTGAACGTCGGGGGTAAAATGACCATTTTGCCCCTCAAGCTTAGAACTTTGCCCTTGCAAAGGAAGAAGGGAAAATTGGACATTACACCTTCCCATGGCTGCCGAAAAAGGCGAGCAAAGGAGAGCCATTGGATCTCATTGGAAAAGACTAATGCCAAGTGTCAAGAGATGGAGGAGTATGATCATATCAACTTTTGGCTCACCTAACAATCAACCTTTTGACCAAGAAATTGGATATAACAAAATTCTCTCTCTCCTCTCTCTCTCCTCACTCCATTTTAGGCCATAACACCCCCCTCAACCACCGAATACTTTTTCTTCTTCCTCTTGTTGTTCTGTCGTCGCCTGACCAGATTCTGGGCTCCCCTTCGCCGGCCACAACGGCCACTTTCGGCCACCATCCAGCTGCCGACCGACCACACCAACCTAGCCCCATGCCCTCGAAGTGGAATCACTGCATTTGGAGCATCGAGGAGTTCCGAGCAAGCGTTTTCCCGGAAGCCGACGAAAACTGATCCAACCAGAGGTAGGTCCAGTTTTTGACCCATTTGAAGATCGAATTCTTGGAGTTTTGGGGTCAAATTTTGTGGAGACTCAATAAACATGTAGATGAATCTGTGGTAAAAGTTAAGAGTGATTTGAAGAAATTTTGACCTTGAATCGATCTTGTGAATCATGGACAGAAATTGCAGGATTCTGACTTGGGAAGAACCGACGACGTTCAACGGGATTCTGGTGCCCAATCGACTTCAAATCTTCGGTGAGACCCCTAAACCCTTAAATAGACATGTAATGGCGTAGGATAGCATTTAAATGTGAGGATTGGAGTCGATTTAGGACCGGTTGGCACCGGCTTGCACGAAACCGAGGAGAACTGGTTCGATGCCAGGCAACCGATTCTGTGAGGGGGCTGATGATGGGAGATTTGAGTCACAAATTGATGTTCAAAGCATGTTAACATGATGAGGGGTATGTTATGGATAGTTGGGATTGATGGATTGAGGAATTGATTGTGAAAATTGACGGAATTGATTGAATTTTTTTAGGTTGCGCGACAAGTCCGGTTGTGGACATTGAGGACCGAAACTTTGGAGCTCAAATGGATTAAATTGTGTTGGAAAATCAAAGGTAAGGAAATTCCTAACCTTATGCTAGGAAGGCCGGACTCGATTGAGTGAGTCGAGACTTAAATGGATCAGTCTAAGAGAGTATTCCAAAAAGGGTGGCCTTTGAAATGTCCTGAGTGGATAGATGAAGTTATGTCTGATATTATTTGCATTTAAATCCTATGCCATGTTGTCTGTCGATGATTGTCTTGCATGCCATAAAGTTTCAAATTGTGCACGAGATGCACTTGTTGTTTTACTTGTGCAATGAATTGTAAATTATGGCATAAGCATAACATAGCGAGGCCCTGAGGCGTATGAGACATGAGGTAAGAGAATACCCTGATGCGACGAGATTGCAGGGTGAAATTGATATTGTGTGGCACCTTGATGTGATGAGATCACGGGGTTGAGATGGCCACGGTCCTGATGCGAACTATTCGCGGGACGGAGGTATGAGAATACCCTGATGCGACAAGATCACGGGGTGGAGTCGATGTTGCGTGACGCCCTGATGCGACGAGATCGCGGGGTTGAGATGGCCACGGTCCTGATGCGAACTATTCGCGGGACGGAATTTATGAGATGATGATGTTGCTTGGAGATTCATCGGAATCTGATGCATTTACGCGGGTTACCGATGAAAGTCTGATGCGTTTACACGGACCGAACCTGATGTGACGGGTTCGACAGCTGGAGATTGAGGCAGACGGAGATTGTGTATGTCGTGAAGTGGCAGGACTGATGTACATGATCATTTGAGTGTGACATGAGGTCATCGTTGCACGTCTGTCATCTGTATGTTGATATTTTATTGGTTGGGCTTGATATGCCTGTATGATTATGAGTTTGAAATGTCTGGATAGATGACTGTCTGAGTGGACGGTCGGCCTAACTTAGGGTTAGGACCTACTTTACTGAGATTTATATCTCACCCCAATGGGGGCTTACATTTTTCAGGTTCCAGGCAAAGGAAGCACGAGCTTGCCAAGGATTGGCATTTGAAGAGCTAGTTGACCAATGGTACTTAGAGTGAAATTTCCTTTGGTGATATTGAGATCGTACTCCAAATATTGAATTAAAAATTGATCTTTTAGTAATTGGCTAAGGTAATTTGATGTATTTGTCCTAAGTCATCGTATGTGGTTGTATCTATGTGAATGGAGATGGCATCGCTTCGGCACGTGTATTTCTATCGATGCTCAGATTATTGGCCGTTGGATCCTGAAGCTTAAATAAGTAACAACAGCTCAGTTGGATGCTCGTGTGCTTGTCGGGTTCAGGGCATGACACGGTCAATCAGAATGTAACGTGTTTTGGGTCGGGTATCAGAAAGGCCTGATTCGACCCAACCCATTAACACCCCTACTCATTGCCTCATGGGTAAGCAACATCGATTCTCATTTCATAGTTCGTCTTCACACGCAAAATATGATGTACTTGATTTAGTTCACACGGATGTCTGTTGCATAGATGCTAGAACACTTGGTTGTGCATTGTATTTTGTGACATTTATTGATGACCGTTCTAGAAAAGTGTGGGCTTTTGCTTTGAAATCTAAAGATCAGGTACTTGCAGCCTTCAAACAATTTCATATCAGTGTTGAAAGGGAAACAGAGAAAAAGCTTAAATGTGTTCGAGCTGACAATGGTGGAGAGTATAGAGGGCCATTTGAGTATTATTGCAGGGATTATGGTATCAAGCTTGAGAAGACTGTTCCAAAAACACCACAACATAATGGAGTAGTAGAGAGAATGAAACAGACGATTAATGATCAGATTCGGTGTATGCTATCTCATGCGAAATTGCCTACCATTCTGGAGAGAAGTGATGAGAACGGCAGGTAACTTGATAAATCTTTCTCCATTAGTTCCTCTTAAAGGGGATGTTCCACAAAGAGTATAGAGTGGGAAAAATGTCTCCTAAGGGTGTTTGGTTGCCGGGTATTTGTGCATGTTCCAAGAGATGAGAGGTCCAAGCTTGATAACATGTCTAAATAATGTATCTTCTTGGGTTATGGACGTGAAGAGTTTGGCTACATATTATGGGATCCAGCTACAAATAAAGTCATCAGAAGTCGAGATGTGGTGTTTTTTGAGCATCAGACCAATGAAGACATAGACAAGTTAGAGAAGCCAAAGAATGCAACTCAACACACTATTAGTTTCAGTCCAAATCCTCTTACCGTATTGGGCCAAAATCACAGGGGAGAAGTGCGAGGAAATAATGAAGAAGGTGAATCCTCACAGAATATTGATTCTTCAGCTAAGACAGGTGAAGTAGTTGAACCAAAACAATCAGATAAGCAAGAGCAAACAGTTGAGCCAGAACAAGCAGTCCAACATGAAGTTAGAATATCAAAAAGAGAGCGTAGACCTTCACAAAGATATCAGCCACATGAATATGTGTTACTTATTGATGCAGGGGAGCCTGAAACTTATGAAGATGCTATGTCATGCGATCAAAAGAATAAGTGGCACGAAACTATGTAAGACGAGCCCAAATCTTTGCATGAGAACCATACATTTGAATTGGTAAAGTTACCTAAGGGTAAGAGGACACTCACAAATAAGTGGGTGTATAAGTTAAAAACAGAAAAAAACAGTTTGAAGTCACGATACAAGGCCAGACTTGTTGTGAAAGGCTTTTGTCAGAAGAAGGGAATTGATTTTAAAGAGATTTTTTCACTGATTGTAAAATTGTCTTCTATTAGAGTTGTTCTTGGGTTAGCCACCAGTTTGGATTTGGAAATTGAATAGCTTGATGAAAAAACAGCTTTTCTTCATGAAGACTTAATATATATATATATATATATATATATATATATATAGTGCAACCGGAAGGTTTTAAAGTTAAAGGCAATGAGCATCTTGTATATAGACTGAGAAAAAGCCTATATGGTTTCAAGCAAGCGCCAAGGCAGTGGTACTTTAAGTTTGATTCATTCATGGAAGTACATGGATATGGCAAGACCACCTCTGATTCTTGTGTCTTTATGAAAAGATTCTTAGATGATGATTTTATTATCCTCCTGCTCTATGTGGATGACATGTTGATAGTTGGGCATGATGCCAACAAAATCAAGAGCTTAAAAAATGAGTTGAGTAAGGTTTTTGCAATGAAGGATCTAGGGCCGACTAAGAAAATCCATGGCATGAGAATCACTCATGATAGGAAGAATAGAAAACTATGGCTATCTCGGGAGATGTACATTGAAAAGGTACTTGAAAGATTCAACATGAGTGCATGTAAACCAATGAGTACTCCACGTGCTAGTCACTTCAAGTTGAGTAGTAACGAGTGTCTTATGAATAAGAAAGAGAAGGAAGAGATGATGAAAGTTTCTTATGCATCTGCCGTGGGTAGCTTGATCTATGCCATGATCTGTATGAGACCAGATATTGCTCATGCAGCTGGTGTTGTGAGTATGTTTCTCTCAAATCCAAACAAAGAGCATTGGAAGTTGTGAAATGGATTTTGCTGTATCTTAGAGGTACTTCCAGATTCTGCCTATGTTATGGAAATGGAAAGCCTGAGTTGAGTGGCTATTCGGATTTTGATTATGCCGGTGACAATGAGTCCCGAAAGTCGACTTCGAGTTATATGATGACTTTTGTAGGGGGAGTAGTTTCGTGAAAATCGAGAGTACAAAAATGTATTGCTTTGTCTACAACTGAAGCGAAGTATATAGCTATCACCGAAGGAGGCAAGGAAATCTTTTGGATGCAAAAATTCTTACAAGAGTTGGGTTTGAAGCAAGAAAAGTTCATTTTATTTTGCGATAGCATGAGTTCTATTTATCTTAGCAAGAATCTAGTGTTGTATTCAAGATTGAAGCATATTGATGTGAAGTATCATTGGATTCGAGAGAAGTTAGAAGATAAGTATTTTCTTTTTTAGAAAGTCCGTACTGACGACAATTGATTAGACATGATGACCAAAGCTTTGCCCATGGTGAAACTTGACTCCTGTAGAAGCAAAGCAGGCATGATGGAACTCCCCACATGAGGCAGAGGGGGAGATTTGTTGGCTGGGTCCGTCTCTTTTTGGGGTTCGGTAATTTTTTATTTATTTATTTGTTTAGAATAAAGAGATAAAAGACAAAAGAAAACAATAAGTCAAAAAGGAAAAAAACAAAGAATACAAAAAGGGTTGCCTTTTACGATTCGTGCGTAGGTGTGTTTTGTGACATATAGTGTAGCGGCCAAGAGTGAATTGAGGGCTTCACCGAGAGCGTGTAACGCAAAGGAGAAGGAAAGGGATGTAACTTCGCGGTCCCAATTCGAAGGCCAAACGTTGACGGATTTGGTTCAAATTTCAGTATATTGTTCGTGAGATCAAGCTCTACGAGTTAATCAATTTCGTTCGTTGAGATTTGTCTCCAACTCTCCTATTGCAGTTAGAATTTTCTAGCCCCTTTTTTGTGTTATTCCACCTTTGTGGTGAAAAAAGCTCCTGTGATGTTGAAGTTTTCTAGCCCCTTTTTTGTATTATTCCACCTTTGTGGTGAGGAAAGCTCCTGTGATGTTGAAGTTGAGCCTCTAGTGTGTGACTAGAGAGAAACACTTTATACATTTTGCTATTCTTGGTGATTAATGAAATTTTTGGGCCGTCCGTGATTTTTTCCGATTCGGATTTTCCACGTAAATCTTGGTGTTATATCTCTTTATCATTCCTCTGTTATATTCATTGTTGCTGTTAGGTGGTCTTTGGTCTATCTCAACCCAAAAACTAGCTTAAAGGTTGATATTTTCCCTCACACTTATAAAGTGACCACCAGCCCCTTCCATAATTGATGTGGGACAATTTTAACAATATCCCCCTCATACATCGGGCCATGGGTCGAAGGCCGCGACAACCCGCATCTCTCCCGTGTGACTGTTGGGTTCAGATTTGTTAGTAACCTAGGCTTTGATACTAATGTTGGGTGGTATTGGGCCTCTCTTAACACAAAAGTTAGCTTAATGGTTGAGACTTTACTTCATACTTTTCAACCGATCACAAACTCTTTCCACAATCGATATGAGAACAACTCCAATAATTTTCACTAAGAATGAATTGGTTTATGAGGTTCGTTTTCTTTGGGAGGATAGCGATTTATTGTTTGAGCTATGCCGTATTTGTGTGAGTTTGTAAAATCCAAAAAAATAATCGTTTGGAGATTGGGAAAGAGAGAGGCGAGAGGTTCGAATCTCGACCTTCGAAAAAGTGAGACAGGGACGTGTCGAGGAGGGATATCGAGGGTTTTATTAATGCCTTTACCAAGACGCCCTAAGTAGTGATATCTTCTCCTTGCGCATTGAAGACATGGTCAATACTTTGCGCCTTCTCCAAACAGTGGCGATCCACCTCGACCACCGGCTCCTTTTACCCATTGGCTTCCTCCATCAAAACAAACGACGGTAGATGTTACTTCAAGAGCTAATACCGGGATATATATCAAATTGCAAGGCTATGGTACATTTACCTCAACGTAAGTTTTTGTGTTAATATAATGAAAAATCTCAAATTTATATACCTGTAATAAATTTATCTCAAACTATTTTTTTGATCACCAAAAATCCCAAATTGATGTTCTCGGGATAAATTTACTCCAAACTATTTTTTTTTACCACCAAAAATCCTAAACTAGTACAAATGTGACAAATTTATCAAAAACTAAGTTTTTTTACCCAAAAAAATCTTAAACTGGTACATATATGATAAATTTACCTTATGTTAGATTCCATTAAATTGAGTTAATACCATAATTTTTTTTTTAAATTGATACAACTATAGTAAATATAGGATAACGCGTACACTCGACAATTGCCACGTGTCATTAGACCTGGTGATTTGACGGTTAAATTTAAAGAAAACTAATGGATGATAATTTGTCATAATTGTACTAGTTTGAGGTAAACTTGTCATAATTGTATCAGTTTGGAGTTTTTCATGGTCAAAAATATAATTTTGGGTAAGTTTGTTACAGATGTATCAGTTTGAGATTTTTAGTACTACTAATCCAAATCTTTTTTATTTCATAAAAAATTCCAAACCGGCTCCCCATGTCACATTTACCTCAAAGTATTTTTCTTACTTTTGTAGTATTTTTTTTTCTGCAAATTTATAAGAGATAATCTTGTCGCCGGGGATGACTGTGTATATATTATTTGGTTATATACATACAAATTCACAAGCAGTGTATATTTTGACCAGTATTTTGTAATGCTAGGGATGTATGACCTCAACAGCCTTTCTATATGCCATGTGCGCTGATGACATGGTGGTTATACACTGAAATATTTTCTCCTTTTTATAGTGTGTAAGAAAGAGCCAAATTGTGTAAAAAGCCCAAAGTTACCATAAAAGGAAAAATTACCAAAAAAATTATAAATCTATACCAATTCAATTTTAATTTTTTTTTTCGATTCAGTCCTAAATTTTTTATGATTGTGTCAATTCAATACATTCAACAGATTTTGATCGGCAGGTGACTCAATATCTTAATATATATTTTTTTGAATTTTTATGATTTTTTTTTCTTATTTTCTTATTTTATTTTTTTCCTTCACATCCCCTTCCCCATTCTTGGGCTTCAATTGCAGAAGAAGAAGAACCCAAGCTGCAGGCCACGAGTAAGTCCTCAAAGGATCGGAGCTCCTTCTCTGTCGTCATCTACTTCGACCGAGAGCTCTCAAGTCAATGTCGTTTTGCTCCTCGAAGCCCATCAACACGCCTAAATCGAGCGACGAATAAGACTGCCCAGCCGCCCGATCCGTTCCATCCTATTTGCCTCCGCTCGAGCCTATTATCAGCCGTTCGTCGGCCTTCATCGGAGTTTCCACTTCTAGCGTCTGGGGGCTAGAATTCAATGGTGGCAGTGAGATCTCGTGCCTTCTCAGCTCCGTCGTCGTCTGATTTTGACCTGGATCCTGACTTTGACTCTGATCCGCTTCGTCGGTTCCATCTCCATGAAACTCATGGATCTAGCTCTCCCTCTCTTTCACGTGTCGTCTTTGTCTTCTCTTATCATCCGTCTGGGTCAACGCGTCCGCCGCCGCCGCTTTCGGCATCGACTCGCTGTTGGGCTCGGTCTTGTAGACTTTATACCCGTGGAGGTCGATTGAGCTCCACGACTGGTTCCTCCGACGAGCCATGACCGGGAAGTCTCTGATTCGTCACTCGATTTGGTCGTGTTAATTGGCTTCGGGAACGAAACGAAACCGACTCTAGAGATCTCGCGGACCAAGAAGACGACGACGGAGAAGGAGCTTCGAGGAGCTCCGATCTTTTGAGGACGTGCTCGTGGTTCGAGTTCTTCTTGTTGAACTGGTGCAATTGAACCTTGAGGCTGAAGAACGGAGAAGGGGAAGGGAGTGAAAAAAATAAAATAAAATAAAATAATTATTAAAATATTAGTATATAGGTTAGTCAGCATTCACGGTAGCGTCGGCCGATCAAAATTCGCCGAATAAATTAAATTGGAACAATTGCAAAAAAAATTATGATTTGATTGATAAAAAAATTAATATTAAATTGACATAATTATAAAATTTAAATTTTTTTTTATAATTTCCGTAAAATCACAAGATAAACCTCATTTGACGTTGGGATTTCCACGTGCACCGCCCATGCTTTACTATGAGCTTTGTATGGTTGGATAACTTGAGAAGCGCTTCATGTAGAAAGAGACCGTCTTGTGATTTGACTGCTCCCGACAACTTTCGGTAAGTAATTGTAAATGGACAAATCATAGTCATTAGTACACCCACTTCTTTGCTTCACAATATGTTCCTTGTGAGCCATTATAAGAAATGGTTTTTGTCTTTTTAAGAATGGAGCCTATAAAGGCGTGTGTAATAACGATTCTGAAAATAAATTTCTGCTCTAGAAGTGATCATGAAGCAAAAATCTATTTAATAATAAAATTTGTGAAGCAAAAATTCATTTAATTATATAAAATTATATTTTTACCTCCGAAGCAAATTTCTAATTCTGAAATTGTATTTGGGCCGCTTTCAGAAATAAAAAAGGTTAATTCTCTTTCAGAAAGAAAAAATCTCTTAGCATCGTTATCCCACTTCGACCTCTTTCATTTTCAGCATCTGTCTCTCCCAATCATGCCTCCTTCGCCGCCGTCGGTTGCTGACCACCACCACACCACCGCCATGACCATTATCGGCTGACACCGTTGCCGCCACCGTTGCTAAGTCGCCGTCTCTGGCCTCTAGATTTTTTTTTTATTTTAAATATTAAATCATATTTTTAACAATAAAAATATTTTTTAAGGAAATTTTTAAAAAAATAAAAATGAAGTAGAATTTTTTTGGATAATGTTCCAAAAATAGAAATTTTCAACCGTTATCAAACGAATTTCTTTGACCAACTTTTGATTTTGTCCAAAAGTTGATTTTTGAAGTAAAAGTATTGCCATGTGCACCCTCAACTGCAACACCAATTCCTTTCTCGAAGCCTTTATTTGATTGTAGATGGGATTTGAGGATAAGGAAGAGAGATTTGCTTCCAAATAACCTCTTCAAGCTTAGTTATAACAGAATTTGGACCGTTGTATTGGTCATTGGGTTACTTTCTCATCACGACTTTTCAACATTTGCAAAAATGGTACACTGTGGGCATGTTTGGTAACTAGTCTATTTCTCTCTTCTTCTGTTCTTTTGTTCTCGGAACGGACAAAGGATAAAAACCTATTTATATATGCCAGTTAAGTTTTTTATTCCCCCAAATAGATTCAAGCTCAGTGTAACTTGATCTGTATATATATACTCAAGTCTTTGGATCAAGTTTAGATTTTTTTTTTGGGGTAGAAGACCATTTATACTTTACGCTTCCTTAGTATACTTGTCATAAAAAGAGTGTCAATAAAATCAAAATAATCGATTTGATTTTTATAAAAAAAAATTTGTGTTGAGATTTTTCTTTCGGGACGCCCTGAAAAATTCTCTATGCAATATAAAAGTTATTACAACAACGGAAGACATTTAAATACGTATA
Organism: Rhodomyrtus tomentosa; assembly: GCA_028455895.1. Taxonomy (NCBI): domain Eukaryota; kingdom Viridiplantae; phylum Streptophyta; class Magnoliopsida; order Myrtales; family Myrtaceae; genus Rhodomyrtus; species Rhodomyrtus tomentosa. The sequence continues at coordinate 22,819,724 of JAPCWY010000003.1, read as the reverse complement.
CGAATGCTTTGTTGCTTATCGGAGGTGGATATGGTGGGAGTCGACGAGGAGCACGGAGTCATGTATTATCAATTTTTGGATTTAATCTTTATACATAATCTTTTAATTTTTTGGTCGAATACGTTTTGATTAATTATAGTGCTTTTTTAAAAAAATTCTTGACAATGCAGGTGAGAATGGAACAAGAAGAAGTGGGGGGAAAAAAAACCTCAAAACCTGACCTGACTTGACCAGAACCGTCAAACTACCAGAAATCATTTACTCGTTATCAGACTAGGCTCGACTTGAACCTAAAAAATCTGAAAATTTCTAATCGGGCCAGTTAGGGCCAACTACGGTATTTTGAGAAAATTCCAATTAGAGGCCCGAAGTGTCATTATTTTTTCAAATTATAGCATAAAGTGGTATTTGTTTCAAAAAAGAGCCTAAAAGTATTCTCTTGTCTCAAACAAGGACCTGAAGTAATTATGTCTATTTCAAATAAGGGCTTCACCTTGCTGATTAGTCGGTTGGCTAAATGTTTCGGCTGATCAAGGGCATTGTTGTCAAAATAAATTTTTTAATTTAATTTTATTTAAATTAATGTAAAAATAAAAATAAAATTTAAAATAAATAATAAAAAATAGAGGAAACACAAACGGGAGGGGCTGCCTCGCATGATGGGGGCAGCGGTGTTGACACCTGATTTTTAGTCTTGTTATTTTTAAAAAATTAATGAAAAATGTATAAAATTACAAAATCAACTTCGAAAGTGTTAACCAAATCTATGCTCCAATTTTGAATAAAAAATATTTTTCAGTATTTTGATACATTGGAAAATGCCCAATAATTATTTTAAAAAAAATAGAAATTGTGACCCAAAAAATTTATAAAAATAGTAGTTGGTCTTATTTTAATTTTAAATGCATTTTGGCCACTTTAAATTCTAAAAATTCGATTGGAAGCCCTGAATTTCAAAAAAATTGCATTTAGATCCCTGAAAGAGCAAAATTCTCAAATTGAGTCGTGGCAGGTGCTTAGCTCGCAAGATTTCCTTTCCCGATCCTTTGTTTTTTGGGTTAAAAAAAGAAAAAGAAAGAACACAATTTGGGAAGATCAACCGAAGGAGAATAGAGAGCTCTCTGATCCAAGAGAGTGCCAAAAGAGAGGAGGAATCCGCGAAGTCGAGATTCAGTTCTGGGAGATCGGACAGGAGAGGCGGACTCTCGATCGACTGTCGACTGCTACGCTGGCCCATTTTGTTTGATGGCCGTCGGGAGAAGGCCACTATCCTGGTTGTCGTTTTGTTACCGCACGAGGTGGCGTCCGGCGTCGGTTTAGGCGATGACGACGCCGCGGAGGGGGCGGCCGAGACTTTTCGCCGGCGGGTTTATCCGTCGGCCCGGTGGTCGGTGTCTCACTGTGACGATTTGTCGCCCATAGGAAGATCAGGTCGGCGCCTGCGTCTTCATAGCTGCTTTGGGTTTGGGCCGTTTGTGAGCCGGGCTGGTTCAAAATTAGCATTTAGGCCTAATTTGAGTTTTAGGCCTTTTGTGTATCTGACGACTTGGGCTCATTTATTGAGCCCATTTCGGCTGGGGGCTCGGGCAAGGGAGACCGGGTTCGGACTGGTTCCGGATCCGATCCAATGACCCGACACGGAGACTATCCGCTCATTAAATTTTAATAATAAACAAATCGGAAAACACGAAAAATTTCTAAAAAAATGCCAAAAAGTAGGAAATGACTAAATCGACAAAATCCCTAAAAATGACGATTTTTTCCTTTTGAGCAAAATTTTCCCAAATTGTTCCAAGCCTTAATAGGGATTTACTAAGGATTTCATTCTTGATTTGATGTGTTTTAAGCTTACGGGGCCTTGCTAGGAATTTCATGCTTGATTTGATGCGTTTTAAGTTCATAGGGATTTATGAGGGATTTCATGCTTGATTTGATTCGTTTTATGTCCAAGTCATTGACTCCTTGATTGCGCATATTATACGCTTTGATTGTGATTGAAAGGATAGACTTATACCTACCTGAGCACGTCAAAAAACACCCAATTCTTGTAACGAAAATGCGTTAGTGAAAAAATCAGTGTAACCAAGTTTCCGGACCCTTAATATCTAATTGCGTAGAATCGAACGACATCTCTCGATCACTCGATAAAGTTTTGATTAAGCTTCCTTAAAGACTGGTGGCGACTTCTTTTTGCATGTACACATACACACGGCACCCGATGACACTAAGATCGAATTCGTTATATCTCGTAGTGATTTGATATAGGCCCAGGATGGCCCGAGTTAAGCCCATCTTGGAAGCTTAGTAATCAATTAACTAGATTTTTAGGGTCGAGTCATGACAGGCATTGTTGCTGTTAGGGTCGCTAGCCATGGGGCAGCATCCACATGTAGAAGGCAACCCCCCCACCCATGTTTATTTTTATTTTTAATTTTAGAAAACATAGAGAGAAATAAATAAAGAAAAAAATTAATTTTTTTAAGAGCAAATGATGAAAATGCTGCTAACCTACTGGCGAGAGGCCTTTTTTTTTAGATTGATATAACAACTCAAGCCCTTATTTGAAACAATATTCACTTCATGTCCTTATTTGAAATGAGGTCTACTTCAGGGTTTTGTTGTTGTTGAGAAAATGAATGTACTTTAAACCTTTATTTGAATTTTTTTCGATATTTTTGACACCCCTATTAACTATTAAGTTAGATTTTCTAAAGCCATTTTAGAATATCTTAATCAGTTAAGTCGGGCTCGAAAATGGGTCAATTTTTTTTCCAAATTAGGTCAATTTTTTAATTTGATTTGGGCCCGGGCGACAGCCTAAGTGCCCCTTTTTTGTTTTTTTTGTTTTTGTTTTAATTTCATATTTTTTTAATTATTTTTGTTTATTACATTTGTATTTATATAACTTTGTAAATATATATTTTTTCTTTTGAAGCTTATTTTTATTAATAATTAATTGAAAAATTTATTAAGATATATAATTAATAAATAATTTAGTATTCATGTAATTAATTTATTTAGTATGTAACTAATTAATAAAAAAATTCATAAAATAAAATTGGCGAGATATATGAAAATGACATATCCAGATTAAATGGATGTGGGTAATAATTTGTTATGACAATGCAGAAACTAAAACAAAATTAAAACTGAGAAGAAGAAAAGAACACAAAGATTTACGTGGAAACTCTTGCTGGAAAAACCACGGGAGAGAGTAGAAGAAAAATTCACTATAGAATCAAAGATTGCAAAAAGAGCTCAAATATGCTTTTGTATCTAACAGTTTGAGAAGAACAATATTTATACTATTACTCCTCAAACCCTAACGTTGGCCTAAGCCCATAATTAATTCAATACATATTAACAAATATCCACCTTGTCTTGAATTCCTCAAGTAGACATGAGCATTAAAACAATCTTCTCCTCCCACCAGCATAAAACTCAGTTGTCACAAACATTAACCAAATCCAAGCAGTGCTTGAATTTAGCAATAGACAAAGATTTCGCCAACATATCAGTTAGATTGTTTTCTGTACCAATATTCAAGACCTTAATATAGACATCAGCAAGAATGTCTCGACTATAATGATACCGCACATCAATGTGCTTTGTCCTCTCGTAATATATTTGATCTTTGGTTAGATGTATAGAACTCTGACTATCATAATGCACGACAGTCACATCATAATCCACACTGAGCTCTCCAAATAAGCCTCTTAACCATATAGCTTCTTTAATTGCCTCTATAATAGCCATATACTCTGTCTCTGTAGTAGACAAGATAATTGTATGCTGTAAAGAAACTTTCCAGCTGATTGCACAAACTCCAATAGTAAAGATGTACCCAGTTAAAGTGTGACATTCTGATTTTTTCTGTCATTTCAAGACTCATTAATGAGAAAATATTTAACGATGTATTTCAGTCGTATCTCGCTCGGATCTGATCAATCTCGAGTTGACTGACCAAGAAGGAAAGGCTAACGCGAGACAATGTATGTGGATCTAGAGAATATGAATAGGAAATGTCGCTTTAACCATAAAGATTGTCGAGTGGATATTTAGAGTCATAAAGGGACGATCTAAGAACGATTAAGGAATGTATTGCTAGCGTTATACGATTGGAGCGCGGGTGATGCCGCTTAATCAAAGTATAATTTGTAAAATTTTCCTAAATCGAACAGTGACGATCAAGACCGATGGAACTAGTGATAGACCCTCACAATTACATGACAACCAAAGTCGCCATGAATTGACGAGCTTTAATTGTGATATGAATTACAGGGTCGATACGCATAACGTCTGCAAAAGCCGCCCGTCAGTTCAAGATAGGCTAGAACCACGTCTGATAGAGAAACGATTCAGAAACGAGTCTTGAAATTAGAAAATAGAGAATCAAGAATTCCAACATTATAATTGGATTGTCTGTCGCCTTATCGAAGAAATTTGGAATCAGAAAAAAATGATGTTCCGGATATCGGGGGTAAAATTACCATTTTGCCCCTCAAGCCTTAACTTTGCCTTAATAATTGGAAAGGGCATTTTGGTCATTGAACCCCCACTATAGCTGCTGAAAATTGAAGAAAATGAGAGCCATTGGATGAGCAATTGATTGACACATGGACAAGTATCAAAGGATTAAGCTATGATGTTAATAGTACCACTTTTAACCTACCATTCAAACATAGTTGACTCTTGAAATTGAAGTATAAACCTTACCCTCTCTCTCTCTTGGCCGAAACCCCCACTTTCCCTCTGCCATTTTCTTCTTCTTCTTCCTTGCTACCGAGAAGCCTGCCTCCCGACCAGTTCTGCCGCCGCTGTTTGCCGCCATCGACCGCCGCCTTCGGCCACCACCTCGACCCGAACCGACCACCAGCCCCTTCCTCATCCTCTTACTGACATTCTCCAAGTGGAAGCAAGCCATTTGACTCAGTGAGGAGTTTCGACCGGCCAATCTCTCGAAAGTCGACGGAAACCATCGTAGCTGGAGGTAAGACACGGTTTAGGCTTCGTAGAACCCCGAAACCTTTGAAGTTTTAAACTAAATTTTGTGGGCATCTAGAGAACTTGTAGACTGAGCTGTGGTAAAAATTTTGGCGAAATTTGATGGAGTTTTGACCTCAAATGGGTCTTGTATTTGAAGGGTCAGAACTGACCGGTTGAAGACCCGGAGGAACTGGCACCGTTCATGGACTTTTCGGCATCGCCTTGGCTCCAAATTTTCGGTGAGGCTCCCCAACCCTTAGAACTACATGTTAGCAAGTAGATTAATGGATAAATTGAGGATTTAAGTTAGTTTAAGGGATGATTAGTTAGGATATGCACAGAACCAAAAATGCCCTATTTCGGTTCTGTGCATACCGGTTCCGTGGGAGGCTGTTAGTGAAGGAAATGGGTTACAAATTCATTGTTGAGACATATTAGAATGTTAATTGATAGGTCCATGAAGTTCATGCTTTATGGATTGATGAATTGAGCAAGGAAAATTGATGATTGGATGAATTTCCTTAGGTTGTGCGGCGGACTTGATCTTGAATCATTAGAACCGAACCCTTGAAGTACTTGGAAGAAGAATTGTATTGAATTAAGCTTGAGGTAAGGGGATTCTAAATCTTTAATAGGAGGATTGGACTCGATTGGGTGAATTGTGTGCGAATTAATCGATTCTTGGAGGTTCAGAAGGTGATTGTCTAATGTATGTCCTAGAAAGATATAGAGGACTTGATTGTTTGACAATGCTTGTGCCATGAATTGATTGTCGCATTTGTATGTCAAATTTAATTGTCTCGCATGCCATGGATGTGTCGTTCGTCGCTTGAGTTTGCATTCGAACGTGTGCTATGAAATGAAATGAACTTATGGCATGTCTGAGAAGTTGTGACACCATGATGCGTTGAGACGCGGGGTTGTGTGAATGGATAACCTGAGGCACTGAGGCGCGGAGTTTGAATTGAATGGCACCTTGAGGTGTACGGGACGCGGGATTGAGAAGGCCATAGTCCTGATGCGTTGAAACGCGGGACGGAGTTGAGATGTGTCGACATAGGCTTGGAATGAGATTGAAAACCTGATGTGTTTACGCGGGTTTGTCAATGAGACGGTCTGATGTGTTTACGCGGACCGAGCCTGAGGCTTTCTAAACGCGGGCATGAAAGTGAGGCAAACTGGAAAGGTGGAAGGTGTAATTTGGCACGGCAATGTGTACTTAATTCTAATGAGATGGAATGATGTCATGACGTCATGACTGCATGCTTGACATTCGTATGTTGTTTATTGACAGTTGAGTGCCTCATGTGATTATTTGTCCAAATTGATTGTGGTTGCATTTGCCTGAGTGTACGGTCAGCCTAACTTGGGCTAGGACCTACCTTACTGAGATGTAAATCTCACCCCGCTGTGGGACCCCATTTTTTTTTTTCAGATCTTGGGCCCTGAGAATGTGGTCAATCAGATTTGGTGACCCAAAGGAGATGTCAGTATATTTTGAGGAGTTCCTTGACGGACATGGAATCGTTTATGTTAGGAAGTGCACGGTCGTCTAGGTAGATGATGGTGGCAGTAGCTGGAAGCCTCATAGACATAAGGCCTGGTTCAAGAAGATAATGGATGTTTCCATGGGGCCACTGAAGCCCACTGAGGTACCCCGTGGGGTGATCCTTAGTTGGTGTCATCCCGCTCGGGGTTCAGTGAAGGCCGAGGGGTCAGTCGCTGGCTCGAGGAATGGTCTAGAGAGGACCCCAACCTTGGAGGACACCGATGAGGTTATAGTGATCGACGCCACTAAGGATGACCAGGTGGAGCCATCAGTAGACGAGATGATGGAGGACACCGTGGAGGTTTGCTCGGAGACCTTCTCGAAGTACGAACCCACTGAGGAGGCTGAGGAGGAGACTGACGACTCCAGTAGCTTAACATAGGAGTTTTTATTTCTGGTCTAATATTTTGATGGTGACCTCGATGATGGCCTTCTTTTGCACTTACCCTGTCACCCCTTCTGACCAACAGGTCTAGTTTGCCATGCTCTTGTATGAACGTTTGGGAACTTATGTATCTTTTAGTATCCCCATAACCCAAGTTCTTTTTTATTATTGTATGGAGGAGTTTGTTTATTATCGCTTCCCCGTGCTTTCTATGTGCTATATCTCTCGACCTATGAAAATCCTAGGACCTCGAGAGAAGAGTTTATACTTGTAGGGAGTCGTAAACTCGTGCCCAGGGCGCGAGGCGTGACATCCCCTTCTGCTTGGTATCAGAGCAAGGTCAGCTCGATCCAAAGTTGGTTAAGGATTTGAGTAATAAGGAGGATTAAGTTGGGTCAAGGACGGCTAGCGATACCTTAGGAAACTAGTTAGGATAAGACACGGGTTGTATGGCATATGACTTGGCACATGTGATTGGCATTTGGCCTTGGCAAGGTGGTGGTAATGTACGAGGATTAAGTTTCATGCTTAGCGTTGAAAGTCATTTCTAGATTTTGGCCTGTTAAGTGAATGAGCATGGCTAGTTTTGGTGAACCGTTGGAGTGACGAAATTGAGGAATAGCCATGAACTGCTTATTGAGGTGCCTCTGGAATTTGTTGTATGGAAGGTCGTTATGTTATGACCGTTCCTATTAAGGCATAGTTTAGCAGCTCTGAACTTGGTTGGATGAATGAATTACTAACTTCTTGATGAAATTGTGGTGGTCCAGGCACAATAAAAGCATACAAGGATGAGTAATCCATCTAGGAGACCTGGAAGGCTTAGGGGCGGAGCCTCCAGTTCGAGACCACCGGTAATGGAAGACTCGAGGATGGACGGAGTAATGAGGGCGCTTGAAAGGATTAGCGACCTCATCGACGGACAGACCCAAGATAGGGATGCTGCCATAACCCAAGTGGTAGGAGCCGCAATAGCTGCCATCAACGCCAACAACGGGGGCAATGGAAATAATGGCGAACACGACCAGGGCAATGAGATAGTGAATGCCCATGAAGAAATTATCGCGGCCTGGCAGATGGGCCAGCTGGTCGAACAATTTATCAAGCTGAAACCGACCCAGTTTGATGGGATTGGAAACCCCGAACTAACACTGAGATGGATCGAGAAATTAGAGAAGGCCTTTGGAGTTCTGAGGTGCACGGACGAAGAGAAAGTACTATTGGCGGTGTACCAACTAGAAAGTACCGCAAATGATTGGTGGGCTGACACCAAGAATGGAGTCTTTCCAGAAGGAACAACTTTGACCTGGAATGCCTTTACTACGGCATTCAATGACAAGTATTTCTTGGAGAAAGCCCGGGAAAGGAAGCAAATGGAGTTCTTACAGCTCTATCAAAACCAGCTGATAGTGGACCAGTATGAAGCCGAGTTCTGTAGATTATCGAGGTACGCACCTCGATTAATAGAGGATCCCCTAGAGAAGGCGCGTAAATTTTGGGATGGACTGAGGCCTGAGCTTCGCAGTCAGATGATAGCCCTGAATCTGAGAACCTACAAGGAAATTTATGAACGGGGACAAGTGATTGAGAGGGATTTGAAAGAGAGGAGTGCCGCATTTGGATCGTGGTTTAATTCATTCAGAGACAATCACCAGATTGGTAAGAGACCAATGACTAGCAATAAGCACTTTGTCCCTCCAATAAGAAAGAACATTATGAAGCCGCCGAACCCCATGAATTGGAGCTGTCGCCTCTGTGGCAGAAGGCATGGTAATGGACTATTCCCGGCAAGAACGGGAGCATGCTTCAAGTGTGGTCAGATAGGCCATCAGATGAGGACTTGCTCGAGCCAAGCTCCAACGAATAGACCTCAAGGGCAGCAACCACAGGCTGGACCGTCAGCTGCCACTCCCCAAGTTGATCAGAATCGACCTCCAGCTCATGAGAGAGTCTATGCAGTAGCCCGTAGGGAGGCAGAATAAACGCTAGGCATGGTCACAGGTACGGTTTATTTGTGTGACCAAGCTGCGTATGCTTTGTTTGATCCTGGCGCAACACACTTGTTTGTATATGCTCGGTTTGCTGATTTGGTTGATTTGAAGTTAAAACCTTTGAGTGTGATTCTGCATGTTGTCACCCCGTTGAAAGAAAATGTGCTGGTGTCGTTAGGCTATGCTGACTGTAGGATCGTAATTGGTGGTAGTAAGGAGAGTATTGATGTGACATTTTGATTTCCAGTCAATTTCAAACTCATTAATGAGAAGCAAATCTAGAGATGTATTTCATTCGTATCTTGCTCGAATCTGATCAATTAGAGTAGGCTGACCAAAAGGGAAAGGCTAACGTGAGACAAGGTACGTGGACCTAGGAAACTCGGATAGGAAATGACGCTTTGATAATAAGGATTATTGAGGGGACATTTAGAAACATAAAAAGGACGATCTAAGAATGATTAAGGAATGTATTTGCTAGTGTTATACGATTGGGGGGGTGATGTCGCTTAACCAATGTATAATTTGTAAAATTTTCTTAAATCAGACAGTGACGATCGATTATTTTTCGAAAATATTAAAAAATACAAAAAATAAAGAAAATTATTTTTTGTGCAAAAATGGTTCCTTAGGCTTGGCCAAGGCTACCAAAGTTGATTTTATAATTTTATAATTTTTTTTATGAATTTGTTATTAATTTTTAAAAAATAAATTGGAAAAGACTAATTAAAAATCAAGTGTCAACAGCTGCCCCTTTTTGAGGGCAATCTCGTGAGAGATTTCATTCAAAGACAAGTGACACCTGAATTTAGACCGACTCGATGGGGGAAAAGATAAACGAATCCTAACATTTAATCTTTCTTGTCCTACTGGTGAACGCTTTGCTCATTCTATTTTAGCTGATACAAGAAGGAGAGATGGAGTAGAGATACTCACTTACCTGATGCTCGTGTGGCATGCGTGGTGTATGCCAGATTTAAGTATATACCTAGGGACTCGTCTCTTTAGTATCCTAGGGCAATTAAGTTCTAGCCCGTATGGTAGGCCAAACCAAAATGAGATTCCTATCTGATAGGAACCTAAGGGTGGCGCACCCGTTCTTTAGGGTTTGTCACAGGTTTTGATCCGTATAGAGGACCAAGCCTTGAATAGGACTCCTTTATATCAATAACCTATGGATGATGCACCCGTTCTTTAGAGTTTGTCGTAGAATAGGCTTCCTATCCACCATGAACCTAAAGGTGACGCACCCGTTCTTTAGGGTTTGTCTGAGACTAGGCTTTCTATCCACCAGGAACCTAAAAGTGACGCACCCGTTCTTTAGGGTTTGTCGGAGAGTAAGCTTCCTATCTACCAGAAACCTAAAGATGACGCACCCGTTCTTTAGGTTTTAGCGGAGAGTAGGCTTCCTATCCATCAGAAATCTAAAGATGACGCACCCGTTCTTTAGGGTTTGTCGGATATTAAGCTTCCCATCCACTAGGGACCTAAAGATGATGCACCTATTTTTTAGGGTTTGTTGGATATTAGGCTTCCTATCTACTAAGGACCTAAAGATGACGCACCCATTCTTTAGGGTTTGTCGGAGACTAAGCTTCCCATTCACTAGGGACCTAAAGATGACGCACCCATTTTTTAGGATTTTTCAAATACTAGGCTGATTCTACACCTTGAGAAATCAACGAGGGTCTATATACATGAGGTATACCTAACTCTTAGGTTTTACCAAAAGAGCTATTATGGGGTTTAGGAGTTACCCATGGCCTTACAAAAAGCTGGTTCTAAAGATTATCTTCTCGACATGCAAGGTGTCATTTTGGGATTTGGAGACTCCAAGTATCCTGCAGAAAGTTCGAACCTGCAAAAACTTTTGTTAACAAGATTCCTCTGAAATTTAGGGGTTACCTGAAATCTCTCAGAAAGATAATTTCGAAGATTATCCTTTCGACGAGCGAGATGCTATTTTGGGATTTGAGGACTTCAAGGATCTTGCAGAAAGCTCAAATCTAAAACCTCACATAAAAGATGACTCTGATGCTCTTTCTTCTTGAGTAAGGTATTCTTCTTTGACCTAGGGTTGCCGTGAGTCTCATGGAAGTTTAACCTGAAAGTTCATTCCTCATCGAAGAGATATTAGTTACCTCGAGGCAATGATAGTTATAATGTAAGAAAAACTTTACTTTGACTTGTGCAATTATGTAAAATGACTTATGATGCGGGAGCTTATCCAAGACATCTTAAAGCATGCAATGATGACCAGAAATTATTGTAAGGAAAATCCTGGATCAAATATTTTGAAGTTTCCAACAAAGCTCACTTTCAAGCATTCTATTAGAATGTTTTCGTTAAAGAGGGTTTCTCACCGATTCTTCGACTTTGGTCTTTTACGAAGAAAACACTCGAATTTCCTAATAACCAGTACTCGGGTTTTCGGAGCTATTTGCAGCACATACACCCCGATTAATCGGGAGGTCTTTACCGGACCATAACGTTGGGCTTGTACTCGGTTTCTAAGGGGGACTCACTCTTTGAGCCAGGCCTTTTGAATAAAAGTTTTATTCATCTGCTCCGGGTTTGCAAGTCAAGAACCCTGCAAAATGAGAAAGAAATAATCTTGTTCGTACCTCTTCAAGCTAAGGTACATATTAGCCTAGGCGTCTTAGTCAGAAAAGACTGCAAAGGGTTGTAATGTCGGTAGGATTGAGGATCGAAAAAGGCTTGTTTTTGTCCAGAATCACGAAGGTTTTAACATTGGTGATCATTGCTGATCAATCTTCTGTTTTGTCTCTAGCCGACGATTCCTTGAAGAACATTTTTAGTCTTTTTAAGGATAGGTCTAATCTTTGAAAGACCTTCTGTATCTTTTGGCAGTTGACTATGATTCCATTTGGAGGGTAGCCTTTCACTGCACAATTCTTGATGATTCTTGTTTACTTCAGAAGTTGATGGGGGTAGAAGCATCCAGTAATCTCTTGGTGTCCCAAAATCAGTCTTATGACTTTTCAGCCTCCTGGTGAGGATCAGCCCTGCTCTTCTTGGGCTTTTGTCTCTTCTTCTTTTTTAATGCATAGAGATTTGGCTTTTTCTCTTTTTTGATCCCGCCTTTTTCTTTTCTTTTTCTAGGAACTAGGATGTTTATGATCATGTAAGGTATGTGACTTGAGTCTCATCCTATCTGAACATTTTTCTTCGGAAGTTTCATGTAGCTCCTATTTCTTGAACTTCTCTATCTGCGAGTGTCTTTGTCACCTTTGTCTTGGTGTTGTGCAATGATCACCAATGATGGTACATGAAACGAATATGTAGGCTCAAATTGGCTATGCAATGGGTATACGTGTATAGGGTAGAGAAATGAACGTCTCTTCATCGTCCTATGGCGTCTGGATTAATGCATATCAACACACGAAGATTGATATTAGTCCGAGGATGAAGATTTCTAACCATTTACCTTTAAAAGCTACTGGATTGCTTCTACACGACCCCAATGTAAGGCGGTTCTTGACAGGGTTAAGAAATGAAGACCACCGCTCAAAGAATTTATCAATGATCACCTGTAGTGTTTATGAAGAAGGATAAATGCCTCTGTCATCCCAATCCACGTAGTCGATGCAAATAACCCTTACATCCTTGGGTTCAGGCTTTTCTATCCTTACACTTCTCTCATCTTTCTGGTGTGTATAGGACGTGTTTAGATTAGGCTTGCCTCTTATCTAAAGGAACATTCCTGCTAGATAGCCTAAACAACTCTGTTTTGGAAAAATCAACTCTGTTTTAAAGCTTGATGGAACAGATACATATCACCCAGTTTTACGTGTCAGGGAATGTTATGCTCTTGGTTCCATCTGGACAATATTTGATTCTGATTCTATTCCTCGGAATCCTACAAAATATAACACATGCCATGTATGCATGAATGCATGATAAGTCTATGCAATGTCTACTAAAGTGACTTAAATCGTTTCAGAGAAAGTCAAATGATCATCATCTGATTTCATTTCAACGATAATACTTCTTCACAGCATCTGAATTTACAGGATATCCCAATTCTTCTCCTTCAGAATTTATAAGAATTAATGCCCCTCCCACGAGGATTTTCTTGACAACATAAGGGCCTTCATAATTGGAGGTAAACTTGTCTCCTGGATGAACAACATTTGGGAAAGTCTTCCTTATCATCAGGTCATCTACCTCGAAACTTCTGGGTTTAACTTTTCGGTTAAATGACTTAGCCACCCTCTTATGGTAGCTCTGGTCATGACAAATCGCTCTAAGACGCTTCTCTTCTATCATATTTAGTTGTTCATATATGTGTTTGATCCACTCTACTTTGGAGAGTTTAACTTTTGATAATATTCTCAAAGATGGAACCTCAACCTCTATAGGTAGGACGGCTTCTATTCCGTATACCAGGGCATAAGGAGTTGCCCCAGTAGAAGTCCTGATCGAAGTCTGATGTGCCATTAAGGCAAAGGGTGGCCTGTCATACCAATCCCTGTAATTCTCGGCAATCTTAGCTAAGATCTTCTTGATGTTCTTATTTGTCGTTTCAACTGCTCCATTCATTTATGGGCGGTAAGGGAAAGAATTAAGATGTCAAACGCCAAAGTAATCTAGTAGATCATCGACAATGTTGTTATTTAAGTTGAACCCATTGTCTGTGATGATCGTCCGGGGGTACCATATTGAGAGCTCATATCCCTTTTAATAAATCTTGCCATACTCCTTGCATGACATTTGTGTAAAAGCTGGCCTCTATTCACTTTGTGAAGTAATCAATTGCAACTATAATGAAACGGTGACCATTTGAGCTGCTGGATTGATAAGCCCTATCACGTCTATTCCCCACGTAGAGAAAGACCAGACTGCAGACATCTGATGCAGTTCATTTGGGAGCGCATTAATCTTATCGCCATATACTTGGCATTGGTGGCATGACCTGACATGTTGACTACAGTCTGACTCAATGGTTATCCAATAATAACCAAGCCGAATAACCTTCCTAGCGAGGAGATGACCATTCATGTGTGACCTACATATACCTTCATGGATTTCCCTCATGAGAGTGTTTGCTTCTTTAGCATCTACACACTTTAACTGAGTAGAGTCAAATGACCTTTTGTACAAGGTTTGTCTACTGAGGAAGAATTTACTAGCCATCTTGGCTATATATCTTCGGTCTTCTGCTTGATATCCATAAGGAAATTCTCTCTTCAAGAAGTAATTCTTGATATCATGGTACCATGGCTCTCCGTCGAATTCTTCTTCGACCAGCATACAATAAGCTGATTTTCTAATTACGCCGATCCTTAGTGACTCTATTTCCAATCCATCAGTTATTTGTAGCATGGAGGTCAGTGTGGCCAGCGCGTCTGCAAATTGATTCTGCGCTCTTGGCATGTATTCAAATGACATCTCTTCAAATTTAAACGTCAACTTTTCTAGGTACTCATGATAAGGGACGGGCTTTGTGTCCTTCGTCTTCCACTCTCCTTATGTTTGAAAGATGATAAGCATAGAATCTCCAGAAACCTGCAACTTAGGTACCTCCATGGAGATGACCAACTGTAGGCTCAGGATGCATGCCTCGTATTTTGAAATATTGTCGGTACAAGGAAAAGTTAGTTTTGCAACAACAGGATAATGTTGACCATCAGGGGATATCAGCACTGCCCCTGTGCCAACTCTCGATAAATTAACGATACCGTCGAAATACATGACCCATATGTCTTCTGTTAGGTTCAAAACTTGATCTTCTATATTCGATTGTTCAGAAGATGTGCAATTTTGAGCGTTTTCTGCCAACTTATCAACTTTGGCTCTTCCCTTCATAGACTTTGGCGGAGAGCTTTTGATATCAAATTCAGACAACATTACTTGTCATTTTGCCAACTTCCCTATCAAGGCGGCTCCAGGAGATATTTGATAGGGTCATTTTCTGTCACCAGATGAATGTGGTGGTGCAGGGTATACTGCCTCAATCTGCGAAGTACCCCTACTGCTGCTACACAATCCCTCTCAACAGTCACATAATTTATTTTCGATGAAGTAAATTTCTTACTCAGGTAGTAGATGACTCTTTCTTTACTGTCCATAGGGCTTGTTTGAACAAGTAAAGCTCCTAAAGACTCTTGATGTTTGGTCAAATACAATATCAAGGGGTGACTTGGGATGGGTGGCACAAGTATTGGAGGAGTGGCTAGATAAGTTTTGATCTTCTGGAATGCCTGACTGCATTCTGCATCCCAAGTCACTTTCGTACCCTTCTTGAGTAGTTTGAAAATTGATTTAGCCACGTCCGATAATTGATTGATAAATCCGGTGATGTAGTTTAATATCTCAAGAAGACTTCTTACGTCTTTCACCGTTGAGGGAGTTGCTAGGTCACAAATAGTTTGGATTTTCGAAATGTCAATTTCAATGCCCCTGCTACTGACCATGAATCCAAGAAAGTTCCCAGATTTCACCCCAAACACACATTTGTTAGGGTTCAATCTTAACTTGTATTTTCGCAATCGCTCAAACGGCTTCCTTAAAACTTGAATGTGGTATTGTCCTTTTTTGGATTTGGCGATCATGTCATCAACATATACTTCGATCTCCTTATGGATCATTTCATGGAATAAGGTGACCATCGTCTTCTGATAAGTTGCCCCAACATTCTTTAGTCCAAAGGGCATCACTTTATAACAGAAATTTCTCCAAGGGGTGGTAAATGCAGTTTTTGGCTTGTCCTCCTACTTCATGAGGATTTGATTATATCCGGAGAATCCATCCATGAATGAGAATAATTCGTACCCTGCCGTGCTATCCACTAGCACATCGATGTGGGGAAGTGGGAAGTCATCCTTTAGGCTTGCTCTATTCAAGTCCCGATAATCCATACAAATCCGAACTTTGCCTTCTTTCTTCATGACAGTGACTATGTTTACAATCCAATCTGAGTAAGGGATAGCTTCAATAAAGCCCAAGCTTCATCACTTCTTCTTTAATTCTGTCATCTAACTCAGCTTTCATCTATCGGCTGACTTGTCTCACGGGTTTAATACTGGGATTTGTGGGTAACGAGTGTTCCACAATTCTTGGATCCAAACCCGGCATATCGGCGTATGACCATGCAAAGATGTCTCGATACTCTTTAAGTAACTCTGTAAATCTGAGTCTTTCAGCTTGGGATAGATGTCCACCAATCTTGACTTCTTTGAAATCCGCAGCATTACTCAAGTTAATGACTATTGGCTCTTCTGAAGTAGGAGGTGTCTAATTTTCAAAGGCATTCTAATCTCTACGGATGGCTACGTAAGCCTCATCTACATTTTCCTCAATATCGAAGGAATAATTATCTTGGTGATCTGGCTCACACAATAACCTAGCATGCATGTTGAGATGATATGTCTGAAATGTCATGAGAATTATTAGTCTCTACTTCACACAGAAATACGATGTATGAGGGTGAAATATCTTTTCAAAAAAGATTTTAAAATAAGTGCAGCCATAAACAGAACTAGTCCTCATATCCTCAGACATCCTTATTCCTCGAAAATCTTTTAAGAATTAGGAATCACATGGCAAATCAGGCCTCAAACTTCCCATAAAGAAGGTTAGTATCATTATTGGGTTGATTTGTAGTCCCATATGTCCTTAATAAAACTTGTGCATTTTATTGATTGAAAAAATAAACCGCATTACAAGGTATGTTGTTTGGACCAACGGTCAGAGATTTAAAGACGTTTTCCTACACTTACTTCAAATAACGAAAAGTGTGAACAAATGAAGGAATTTAAATGTAATATTAAAAGTAAGGGAGAAGTCTCTTTACTCAGAAGTAGTGGTTTCATCATTAAGCCACTTTATGACGACGTTCACAGAGTCATTCCCCAGAAAAGGGTTTGCTAGATCTGGTTCAGCTGACGGAGTCATCCCTTCATCTGACAACCACTTAGGGTCTTTACTGAAATACTTGTTCAAAGGGCTGCTGAACATCTTAGATTTGCCTTTCCAAGATGAATAACCAATGAAGGAATCCTTTGGGTTTTGTTGGCGTCCATGGCATCTACGACTCTTGCTTCGGTCTCGGCCTGCTGTTTTGGAGGTGAAATCATCAATACGAGTGTTATGATATCCCAAGCATATCTTATACTCATTGGATTTTAATTGTAGAGGAGTGCTGATTCGTTGGCCATGCTTTCCAAGACCTTTTCCTAGGTTGAACCCATATGCTAGCAACATCTTAGCTGGTAAAAGGTTAGTTTTAGAGACGAAAGGAACTTTCAGTTTCGCTCCCATAGGAGTGTGGATTACTGTCACTAGCTCCAAGGAATGATAGCTAGTTTCTTCTTTAACTTCAGGTTTAATGTAGGGGATGACGCTATTCTGATATGCAACGAGGTCAACTTCCCCGTGGACAGTAAATACCTTTTCATCAATCACGAATCGCACTTTCTGATGTAGACTTGAAGGTACGGCTCCAGCGATGTGAATCCAGGGTTTCCCTAAGAGAAATCCAAATGCGCTCGGCAGATCCATCACTTGGAAATTTATAGAGAATTTGGTTTAGCCTATGAGCACATCCAGCTCGATCTCGCCTACCACTGTCTTTCTCATTCCATCAAAGGCTCTAACAGCTGCTTTGGAATTTCAAATCATTTCCTCTTTAATGCCCAAATTCCTTAACATAGCCAATGGGCAGATGTTAAAAGCCGATCCGTTGTCAATTAGCACATGTGCAACTCTCTTTCCATTACAATGTGCAGTGATATATAAGGCTTTGTTGTGTCCTCTTCCCTCCATGAGGAAATCTTCGTCTGAGAAACTCAATTGATCCTCAAGAAGGATTGCCCCCAAAAAATCTCCCAATTGTATGTCGTTGATGGTTTCAAGGACATGCACTTCATTTAACACTTTTAGCAGTGCATCTTTATGTTTTTCTGAATTGATGAACAAATTTAATAGAGATATATGGGCTGTCATTTTTCTTAACTGCTATATCACCTCAAATTCGCTGGTCTTGACGATAGATAGGAGTTTTTTTGCATCCTCTTGTGATACCTCTTTCTTCTCCGATTCGCCTTCCCTTGGGGCACAAAATCATCCGGATCTCATCACGGCATCTACTTCACTTGTTCCATAGTCCCAATGAACTGCCTTAGAGTCATAAATCTGAAGTAGCGGGACTTGTATGGTTGTTGTCGCTAGGTGGGATATCTCTGGTTCAGATTCGTTATCGGATTCATCTCTTGGTAGGTGAATTACCATCGGTTTCACTAAACAACCCTCTTCTTGGCCCAAGCTGTCAAGCTCATTCAGTTTAATCATCACAGTCGTAGCAGCTTCAATCATTGCCACTGTGTCACTCCAGTCTTCAGAGAAATCTTCATATCCTGTTGGGTGGTAACTGTCAACATCACTTGACTCAGTTGAAATTGCAAACTTCAAGTGTCGTGTTACTCTTTCAAACAGTTCAGTCATGCATCGCCACTAGGTTATTTTCTCCATCCTAACATATTGCTCTGTGTCAAGCTCGTTATTTATCGTTTGAGGATGACTGCGCGTTGTCAATTGGAATGACACATCCTCCACCTCTCTTGAGAGATCATTCACTTGCCCTTCTATGTGTAGGAAATGTTCCGATATCACTCGGTTGAGTGATGATTCAGGTTCTTCCGTTAAAGGCTCTATCACTGCCTCATGAGCTTCGGGTTGAACAGGATCATCCATACCTCTCCAATCATTCGATATGATATCTTCTATTCTCTAGAATAAACTGGGAGGAACAGAGTACTTTACTTTCAAGTTGTATCTGCCAAAATCATCTCCTAGATTGTCTATGACTTCGCCTATCTCTAGTGCTTCAGTTGCAAATCTGCGATCAGTGTCACGCCTCGCGCCCTCAGGCACGATCACGCGACTCCCTAAAAGCAAACCAAATATTTCTCGTGGTCCCAAGATCCTTAAGTAAGTCGAGAGACATGATATATATACAAGCACGCGGAAGCAATAATAAAATAACTCATCCGTACAAAATATGAAGTGGGACCTGGATAGCGCAAATACTGTCATACATGATATCCAACTGTTCATACAGATACAGAGCTACTAAATCCGCTAACATGGGGGACGAGGTAAGTATACAAAAGGGATCCGGCGTCAATAACCAACTCTTAAACAAGGTCAAGGTCGCCATCAAAAACCGACTGACAAGCTGGGAACTCCTAAGACGAGCTGCTGGAGTTCCCGGTCTCCTCTGCGTCCTCCGTGGGCTCGTACTCTGAAAAGGTCTCAGAGCGAACCTCTATAGTATCCTCCATAGTCTCCTTAACAGATGGTTCCACGAGATCCTCCTTAGTCGCCTCAACCACGACAACCTCCTCCTCCATGTTCTCTAAGGTCGGGGTCCTCTCCGGTCCGTTCCTCGAACCGACAACTGACCCCTCAGCCTGGTCTAAGTCCCGACGGGGTGGCACCAACTAGGGATCACTCCCTAGGGCACCTCATTGGGCTTCAGTGGCCTAGTAGACACCTCCCCGACTTTCCTGAACCAGGCCTCATACCTGTGAGGCTTCCAACGAGTACTACCCTCGTCTACCCAAACCATCGTACACTTCCAGACATATATAGTTCCCTGCCTATCAGGGAACTCCTCAAAATAGGCCATCATCTCCTTGGGGTCACCAAAACGAATAGGTCACATCTTCAAGTCCTAGGATCTGTAAGAAAAGGGGGTCCCTAACGGGGTGAGATACACATCTCAGTAATGTGGGTCCTAACCCTAGGTTAGGCCGACCGTCCAATTAGGCAGTCATAAAAAAAATCAGCATTTCGTACAAATAACATGCAAGGCAATCAATTATCGAGACAACACACAGATGTCAAGCATGCAGTCATGGCATCATAACACATTCAGATAATCATGCACATCTCGCCTTGCCACATCATCACTTTCACCCTTCACGCCTGCCTCATTTTCATGCCCGCGTTTAGAACGCATCAGGCTCGGTCCCCATAAACGCATCAGACCGTCATTGACAATCTGCGTAAACGCATCAGATTTTAATGATACTCCAGGCCAGTGTTGACACGTCACATCTCCGTCCTGCGTTTTAACGTATCAGGACCGTGGCCATCTCAATCCTGCGTCTCATATGCATCAGGGTACCACACAACTCCAACCCCGCGCCTCAATGTCTCAGAGTAACCATCACACCACCCCGCGTCTCATACGCATCATGGTCTCGTCTCGTCCCCGTCATGCCACAATCACAAATCATGCACACAAGGCCGAGTGCAACTCATGCATAAACAATGCATCTATGGCATGCAAGACGATTCAATTAACGTGCAAACAAGGTAGCCAATTCAAAGCACGAATATTAGCACACATGCAATCCTCTATACCGTCCTAAGACGCACAGGAACAATCATATAAAAACCCTTCAAGAATTACCAAAAAATTTACTCGACTCGCCCAATCGAGTCCAATCTTCCTATCTTAGGATTAGGGTTCCTTTATCTTAAGCTTGATGCCACAAAAATCCTCTCCTTAAGCCCTCAACAATTCGGTCTCAATGGTCCAAGAACAAACCCACCGTGCAACTTAGGAAAATCCAACCAATTGTCAATTTCTCTTGTCCAATTCACCCATCCATGAACCACCAACCTTAATAACACATTCCTCAACATCCTAATATGTCTTATTGATGAATTTGAGACTCAAAATCAACAGCCAACAGCCTCCACAGAATCGGTTTACACAGAACCGAATCGGGCTATGTTCGATTTTGTGTAAACCGAGCATATCTAGCCCTTAAGCCGAGTCGTCGTCAGAAATCCCTTGAAAGTCACCGGTTCCCTCAAGTCCTTAAACCGGCAGTTTCTGTCCAACAATCACAAGACGCATTTGAGATAAAAAAATTCATCAAATTGACCTCAACTTTTTACCACATATCACTCTACAAGTCCCCTAGACCTCCACCAAATTTGGTAGCAAGAATCCAACGTTTCGAGGTTCTAAGAGGTCAGAATTGCTGCCCACCTCAGATTGTGTCGATTTCCATCGGCTCTCGGGAGAATGGCTGGCCAGAGCTCTTCGGCGGGTCAATCGACGTGCTTCTACTTCGAGGGTGTCGGCAAGAGGCTGAGCTAGGAGGGGATGGTAGGCTCGCCGGCTGAAGGTCATCGAAAGTGATTGTCGGTGGCGGCGAACGAAGAGGGCAGAAGCTAGTCGGGCTGCAGTAGGCAGAGAAAAGGAAGAAGATGAAGCTCTCGGTGATTTAGGGGGTGTATGGCCGGCCAAGAGGAAAGAGAAGAGGGCTATATTCAATCCTCAAAGTCAAAGGTTGAATGATAGTTGGCAAAAAGTGGACATGACCACTCTTTAGCTAATCTAGTGACACTTGTCCTAAGTGTCAATTAAGGTGATCCAATGGCCATAATCTCTTCAAATTTTCGGTGGCTCTTGGGGTGGTTGAAAGACCAAAATGCTTTCCTTCAATTACATAAGCAAGGCTAAAGCTCTGAGGGGCAAAATGGTAATTTTACCCCCGACGACCGGAACGTTGTTTTTCTCAATCCAATATTCTTCGACATGGCGATGGCCAAGCCAAACATGATATTGGAATTCTTGATTCTCTATTTTCAATTTTCAAGACTCATTTCTAATTATTTTCGCTATTAGACGTGGTTCCAGCTTATCCCGAACCGACGGGCAGCTTCTGCTCACTTTACGCGTATCGACCCTGTGATTCATATCCTATTTAGGGCTCGTCAATTCATGGCGACTTTGGTTTGCATGTAATTGTGAGGATCTATCACTAGATCCTATGATCTCGATCGTCACTGTCCGATTTAGGAAAATTTTACAAATTATATGTTGGTTAAGTGGCATCACTCGCGCTCCAATCATATAACGCTAGCAAGACATTCCTTAATCGTTCTTAGATCGGCCTTTTGTGATTCTAAATGTTCCCTCGACAATCCTTATGGTTATAGCGCCATTTCCTATTCGAATTCCCTAGCTCCACGTACCTCGTCTTGCGTTAGCCTTTCCCTTTTGGTCAATCTACTCGAATTGATCAGATTCGAGCGAGATATTACTGAAACACATCGCTAGATGTACTTCTCATTAATGAGTATGAAAATGACTGGGAAATCAGAATGTCACAACTCTTCCCCCTTACAAAAATTTCATCCCCAAAATTTACATCTAACTTAATTACTCAAATAAATGGGGGTGTTGTCGCCTCATCATCTCTTTGTTTTCTCACGTGACGCCTTCGATTTCATGGTACTCACACACTATCTTGACCAATGGAATAGTCTTATTCGTGAGAGTTTGCTCCTTCTGGTCTTCGATTCTAATCGGCTTCTCCACGTAAGATACCCTATCGTCCACCTCGATGACTTCGTAATCCAGCACATGTGTCGGATCTGGTTCATATTTCCGTAGCATTGACACATGAAAAATATTATGCACCTGGGATAGGTTAGGCGGTAAGGCAAGCCTGTAGACCAAGGTTTCAATTCACTCCAATATCTCAAATGGACCTACGTACCTTGAGCTCAGTTTTCCTTTCTTTTCAAATTGCGACAATCCCCTCATCGGCGACACCTTGAGGAAGACATGATCGTCCACTTGAAACTCCAAAGGCTTACGCCGCTTATCCGTATAGCTCTTCTGACGACTATGTGCCGTCCTTAGCCTATCCCGAATTATTTTCACTACTTCCACCGATTGCTCTACCTACTCTGGGCCTATGATACTTCTTTCTCCAACCTCATCCCAACAAATCGAGGTTCTGCAAGCCCTTCCATAGAGTTCTTCGAATGGTGCCATCTGAATGCTCTATTGGTAGTTGTTATTATAAGAAAACTCCACCAAGTGCAATTGATCTTCCCATCCACCTTTGAAATCAATGACGCATGCTCGCAACATGTTCTCAAGCGTCTGAATCATCCTTTTTGACTGTCTGTCTGTCTGTGGATGGTATGCTGTGTTAAACTACAGTTGGGTTCCCATGGCTTCTTGAAGACTTTTCCAAAAGTTTGCCGTGAACTTAGGATCTCTATCCGAGGTAATCGTCACAGACACTCCATGTAGTCTCACAATCTACCTTATGTATAACTCGGCGTATCTATCCATTGCGAAATCCTTTCGCACAGAAATGAAGTGGGCGAACTTGGTCAATCTGTCCACGACTACCCATATGGAGTTGTGACCTCTCTGACTCATCGGGAGTCCCATCACAAAATTCATAATTATATGCTCTCACTTCCATCCCGAAATCTCCAGCGGCTGTAATAGTCCTCCAAG
This sequence comes from Rhodomyrtus tomentosa, assembly GCA_028455895.1. Taxonomy (NCBI): domain Eukaryota; kingdom Viridiplantae; phylum Streptophyta; class Magnoliopsida; order Myrtales; family Myrtaceae; genus Rhodomyrtus; species Rhodomyrtus tomentosa. The sequence continues at coordinate 22,796,508 of JAPCWY010000003.1, read as the reverse complement.
CTTACAATGTTGCGCTTTCACTTGCTGGCATGTCAAACATTTAGCCACATATTTCGCCACATCCACCTTCATTCCGTTCCACCAATAGTGCTGTCGCAAGTTCTGATACATTTTCGTACTTCCAGGGTGGATACAATAATTGCTCCTATGAGCCTCTGACAAAATCCTTTCCCGGAGCCCTTCATCTTTTGACACGCACAGTCATCCTCGGAACTTCAAAATTCCGTCCTCTAATACTTGAAATTCTGGTTTTTTCTTTGTCGCGTCCATTTCCAGAATTTTCTGAATATCTGGGTCTATAGACTATAAGGTCTTTATTCCTTTCTAGACCTCAGGCTCTACCCTCAATGTAGCCATCAAACTAGACAACTGGCAGACTTTTAGTCTGAATTCGGAATCTCTCAGATTCTCGATCATCAACCATCCATTTACTAGCAGACAAGCGATGCTCCACTTTCGACTCAGCATATCTACGACTCTGTTTGCCTTCCCAGAGTGATACAATATATCACAATTATAATCCTTGAGCAGCTCCATCCACCGACGCTGCCTCATATTAAGCTCTTTCTAGGAAAATAGATACTTTAAGCTCTGATGGTCGGTATAAATCTGAAAATTCTCGCCACAGAGATAATGTCTCCAGATTTTCAAGGCAAATATGATCGTTGCTAACTCTAGATCATGAGTTGGGTGCTCATCTCACGTGGTCTCAACTGTCGGGATGTGTAGGCCACTACTCTTCCATGCTGCATTAACACACAGCCCAGTTCTTTCAGCGAGGCATCGCTGTAAATCTCATAGCCTCCCGATCCTGATGGAATTGTCAACACTGGTGCGGTCATCAATCGATGCTTGAGTTCTTGGAAACTCCTTTCACACTTGTCTGTCCATTCAATCATTGTTTCCTTCTTTGTCAACCTCGTCAATGGGATGGCTATGGATGAAAACTTCTCCACAAATCATCTGTAAGACCCTGCCAATCCCAAGAAACTTCTGACTTCAGTGACCGTAGTAGGCCTAAGCCAATTGGTTACCGCTTCGATCTTTGCAGGATCCACTGCAATCCCTTCTCCAAATACCACATGACCAAGAAAAGCTACCTTGTTCAGCCAGAACTCGCATTTACTCAACTTAGCATATAGCGAGTGCTCCCTCAGGGTCTGCAGGACAATCCTCAGGTGCATTCCTCGAGTAAATCAAGATATCGTCAATAAAGACTATGATGAATCTATCTAGGAATTCCTTAAAAACTCGATGCATTAAATCCATGAATGCGGCTGGAGCATTGGTTAATCCAAAAGGCATCACTGTGAACTCATAATGACCATACCTAGTCCTAAAAGCAGTCTTAGATATGTCTTCCTTCTTGATCCTCAATTAGTGATACTCGGTCCTCAAGTCAATCTTTGAGAATGTCGCTGCTCCTTGCAACTGATCAAACAGATCATCGATTCTTGGCAGTGGGTACTTGTTCTTCACTGTTACCTGGTTCAACTGCCTATAGTCGATGTATAGGCGCAAAGACCCATCCTTCTTTCTTATGAATAGCACCGACGCTCCCCACGGTGAAGCACTCGGTCGGATAAATCCTTTATCCAGTAGTTCCTACATCTGCACCTTTAACTCTTTCAATTCTGACAGGGACATCCTATAAGGTGCCTTCGAGATTGGCTTCGTTCCAGGAGCTAACTCGATCACAAATTCTATCTCTCGCTCCGGTGGCAATCCTGGCAACTCTTGGGGAAAAATATCTAGGTACTCACGTACTACCAGAATACTATCCAATTTTGGCTCCTCGGCAGTCGTGTCCATCACTGCGACTAAGTACGTCTGACACCCTTCTATCATCAACTTGGTCACTTCCAGAGATAAGAATAAGGGAATCGAGATTCCTCCTCGACTTCCTACCAATTAAAAGCTAGGGCGGCCTTCCGGGTAAAAGCAAATTGTCCTACTACTACAATCTACCACTGCCATTTACTTACCCAGCCAATCCATCCCTATGATTACATCAAAATCACACATGGGTAATACAGCTAGGTCAATACTCCCCTTACTCCCTCCAATCATGATTTCACAATCAACACAGCCCAATGAAACCAATATGTTATCCTTTAACATAGTGGCAACATGCAGGGTTATATTCAACGGTTTTAACTTCATACCCACCAATTCAGCAAACTAAGAAACACAAATGAATGTGTGGCACTAAGATCAAACAATGCATATGTATTTTGGTCACACAAGTAAATCGTACCTGTGACCACGCTTGGTGCTTCCACCGCCTCTCTGCGGGCTACTGTATATACTCTTCCCTAAGCCGGTGGTCGATTCTGCTCAATCTGGGGAGTGGCGGTCGATGGTCCAGTTTGCGGTCTCTGTCCTTGAGGTCGACTCGCCGGAGCTTGATTTGGGCATGTCCTCATCTGGTGGCCTAGCTGACCACACTTAAAGCAAGCTTCAGTCTTTACTAGGCATGACCCATTTCCATGCCTTCTGTCACAAAGGCGGCAACTCCAATTTGTGGGATTTGGCTGCTTCACGATATTTTTCCTCACTGGAGGTACAAAACGACTATTGCCCTCCATCGATCTCTTGCCCATCTAGCGGTTATCTCTGAACGGGGTAAACCGCGATCCAGTTGCAGTATTCCTCTCTTTCAAGTCCCTTTTAATCATCTAGCCCCTCTCATAGATCTCCTCATAAGTCCTCAGGTTTAGAGCAATCATCTAACTACGGAGCTTAGGCCTCAAACCGTCCCTAAATCTCCGTGCTTTCTCCTGGGGACCTCTACAGAGGTGCGTACCTTGATAATCTAGAGAACTCAGCCTCATACTAGTCTACTGTCAGTTGGTTCTGACGCAGCTATAAGAATTCTACCTACTTCCTTTCCCTGGTCGTCTCCGAGAAGTACTTGTCGTTGAACGCCGTCTTAAAGGCTTCCCAGGTCATGGCTGCTCCTTCAGGGAAAACACCATTCTTGGTGACAACCCACCAGTCGTTTGTAATACCCTCCAGCTGGTATACTGCCAACAACACTTTCTCCTCATCTGTGCACCTCAGCACTCCAAAAGCTTTCTCCAGCTTCTCAATCCACCTGGGTGCTAGCTCGGGATCTCCAGTCCCGTCAAACTGAGTCAGCTTTAGTTTTATGAATTGTTCCACTAGCTGACCCATTTGTCTAGCCACGACAATTTCCTCTTGGGCATTTACTGCCTCATTGCCCTAGGCTTGTTCATCTTGGTTTCCATTGCCATCATTTTTGCCGTTATTGGCGTTGACGGCAGTTATGGCGACTCCTACCGCCTGGGCTATGGCAGCATCTCGATCTTGGGTCTACCTGTCAATAAGGTCACCAATTCTCTCCAGTGTCCTCATCACGCCATCCATCTTTGGATCCTCCGCTACAGGCGGCCTTGAGCTAGAGGCTCCACCTCTGGATCTTCCAGATCTCCTAGATGAGTTGCTCATCCTTATCTCCTTCTACTAAACCTGGTCCACCACAAGTTCAGTAAGGAGTTAGTACTCACTCATTCATCCACACCCAGAGCTACTAACTGCTCCTTAACAAAAACAATCATAACACAGCAGTACTCTATACAACAAGTTCTAGAGATATTTCAACAAGTAGTCCATGGCCATTCGTCAGTTCCGTTCACTCCAACGGCTCACTAAAACCAACCATACTCATTCATAGGCCAAAGTCCAAAAATGACTTTCAATACCAAGTAGGGAACTTAATCCTCATGCAACACTACAACCCTGCCAAGGCCGAATACCATTCATAAGTGTCAAGTCACATACCGCGCACCTCATGTCTTATCCTAACCAGTCTCCTAAGGTATCGCTAACCGTCCAAGTCCCAACTTAATCCTCCGTATTACTCCAATCCTCAACCAACTTTGGATCGAGCTGACCTTGCTCTGATACCAAGCAAACAGATATGTCACGCCCCGCGCCCTCAAGCACGATCACGCGACTCCTTGCAAGCAAACCAAATATCTATCGTGGTCCCAAGATCCTCAAGTAAGTCGAGAGACATGATATATATACAAGCATGCGGAAGCAATAATAAAATAACTCCTCCGTACAAAATATGAAGTGGGACCTGGATAGTGCAAATACTGTCATACATGAAATCCAACTGTTCATACAGATACAGAGCTACCAAATCCGCTAACATGGGGGACGGGGTAAGTACACATACACAAAAGGGATTCATCATCAACAACCAACTCTTAAACAAGGTTAGGGTCGCCATCAAAAGACCGACTGACAAGTTGGGAACTCTTAAGACGAGCTGCTGGAGTCTCCGGTCTCCTCTGCGTCCTCCGTGGGCTCGTACTCCGAAAAAGTCTCAGAGCGAACCTCTATGGTATCCTCCATAGTCTCCTCAGCAAATGGTTCCACGAGATCCTCCTCAGTCGCCTCGACCACGATAACCTCCTCCTCCGTGTCCTCTAAGGTCGGGGTCCTCTCGATCCGTTCCTCGAACCGACAACTGACCCCTTAGCCTAGTCTAAATCCCGAGCGGGGTGGCACCAACTAGATATTACTCCCTATGGCACCTTATTGGGCTTCAATGGTCCAGTAGACACTTCCCCGACCTTCCTAAATCAGGCCTCATACTTGTGAGGCTTCCAACTAGTATTACTCTCGTCTACCCAAACCATCGTACACTTCCGGACATATATAGTTCCCTGCCCGTCAAGGAACTCCTCAAAATAAGCCGTCATCTCCTTGGGGTCACCAAAAAGAATAGGCCACATCTTCAAGTCCTAGGATCTGTAAGAAAAGGGGGTCCCTAACGGAGTGAAATACACATCTCAGTAATGTGGGTCCTAACCCTAGGTTAGGCCGACCATCCACTCAGGTAGTCATAAAAAAAAACTAGCATTTCGTACAAATAACATGCGTGGCAATCAGTTATCGAGACAACACACAAATGTCAGGCATGCAGTCATGGCATCATAACACATTCAGATAATCATGCACACCTCGCCATGCCACATCACCACTTCCACCCTTCACGCCTGCCTCATTCTCATGCCTGCGTTTTGAACGCATCAGGCTCGGTCCGCGTAAACGTATCAGACCATCATTGACAACCCCCGTAAATGCATCAGATTTCAATGATACTCCAGGCCAGTGTCGACACGTCACATCTTCGTCCCGCGTTTTAATGCATCAGGACCGTGGCCATCTCAACCTCGCGTCTCACACGTATCAGGGTGCCACACAACTCCAACCTCCCGCCTCAGCGCCTCAGGGTAACCATCACACCACCCCACGTCTCTTACCCATCAAGGTCTCACCTCGTCTCCGTAATGCCACAATCACAAATCATGCATACAAGGCCGAGTGCAACTCATGCATAAACAATGCATCCATGGCATGCAAGACGATTCAATCAATGTGCAAACAAGGTAGCCAATTCGAAGCATGAATATTAGCACACATGCAATCCTCTATATCGTCCTAAGACGCACAAGGAACAATCACATAAAAACCCTTCAAGAATCACCAAAAAATTTACTCGACTCGCTCAATCGAGTCCAATCTTCCTATCTTAGGTTTAGAGTTCCCTTACCTTAAGCTTGATGCCACAAAATCCTCTCCTCAAGTCCTCAACAATTCGGTCTCAATGGTCCAAGAAGAAACCCACCGTGCAACCTAGGAAAATCCAACTATTTGTCAATTTCTCTTGTCCAATTCACCCATCCATGAACCACCAACCTTAATAACACATTCCTCAACATCCTAACATGTCTCATTGATGAATTTGAGACCCAAAATCAACAGCCAACAGCCTCCACAGAATCGGTTTACACAGAACCGAACCGGGCTATGTTCGATTTTGTGTAAACCGAGCATATCTAGCCCTTAAGCTACTCCAAATCCATCATTTACTCACTAACCGACTTGCTAACATATATATCTAAGGGTTTATGAGGCTCACCGAAGATTTGAAACTGAGTCGTCGCTGAAAATCCCTTAAAATTCGCCGGTTTTCTCAAGTCCTTAAACCGGCAGTTTCTGTCCAACAATCACAAGACCCAACTTCATCAAATTGACCTCAACTTTTTACCACAGATCACTATACAAGTCCCCTAGACCTCCACAAAATTTGGTCACAAGACTCCAACCTTTCGAGGTTCTACAAATTATGTCAGTTTCCGTTGACTGTCGGGAGAATAGTTGGTCGAAGCTCTTCGGTAGGTCAATCGACGTGCTTCCACTTTGAAGGTGTCAGCAAGAGGCTGAGCTAGGAGGGGATGGTAGGCTCGCCGGTTGAAGGTCGTCGGAAGTGGTCGTCGGTGGCGGTGAATGGAGAGGGCAAAAGCTGGTCAGGCTGCAGCAGGTAGAGAAAAGGAAGAAGATGAAGCTCTCGGTGATTTAGGGGGTGTATGGCCGGCCAAGAGGAAAGAGAAGAGGGCTATATTCAATCCTCAAAGTCAAAGGTTGAATGGTAGTTGGCAAAAAGTGGACATGACCACTCTTTAGCTAATCTAGTGACACTTGTCCTAAGTGTCAATCATGGTGATCCAATGGCCATAATCTCTTCAAATTTTCGGTGACTCTTGGGGTGGTTGAAAGACCAAAATGCCCTCCTTCAATTGCATAAGCAAGGCTAAAGCTCTGAGGGGCAAAATGATAATTTTTACCCCCGACAATCGGAATGTTGTTTTTCTCAATCTAATATTCTTCGACATAACAACAGCCAATCCAAACATGACGTTGGTATTCTTGATTCTCCATTTTCAATTTTCAAGACTCATTTCTGATTGTTTTCTCTATCAGACGTGGTTCCAGCCTATCCCGAACCGACGGGCAGCTTTTGCGGACTTTACGCGTATCGACCTTGTGATTCTTATCACATTTAAGGCTCGTCAATTCGTGGCGACTTTGGTTGTCATGTAATTGTGATGGTCTATCACTAGTTCCTATGATCTCGATCGTCACCGTCCGATTTAGAAAATTTTTGCAAATTATACGTTGGTTAAGCGGCATCACCCGCGCTATAATCGTATAACGCTAGCAAGGCATTCCTTAATCGTTCTTAGATTGGTCTTTTGTGGTTCTAAATGTCCCCTTGACAATCCTTATGGTCAAAGCGTTATTTTTTATTCGAATTCCCTAGGTCCACGTATCTCGTCTCGCGTTGGCCTTTCCCTTTTGGTTAGTCTACTCGAATTGATTAGATTCGAGCGAGATATTACTGAAACACATCGCTAGATATACTTCTCATTAATGAGTCTGAAAATGACTAGGAAATCAGAATGTCACAATCAACCTGGCTTCGCTTAACGGCTTATAATTCGTCTTCGTCAAGCTATTCTTCTAGTTTAGTAATCAGCTCTACATCACCTACCAAACTTTCATGTGGGACATTCTATATATTTCCTCGCTCGGTTTCAACCACAAATTGGTTCCATTCTAAGTTCATTGAGGCCTTAATCCCTTCAAATTCGTCATCAGCGATGCTTGACATTATCCCTAGGCTCATCATCTTGGCAATGCATAGCTTTTTTCTTTCAGCCGATACTTCCTATTCTTTTGGATATAACGAGGCGATTGCCAGAATATTGGTTAACTTAGGTACATTCACCTTCAACTCCAGATGGTTCCCTTCCTCGTCATCGAATATTGTATCAACTGCTTGGTGGTCAGGGTGAGGATTTTCTTGCACATTTGGAGCTACATCATCGAATTTCAAAATTTGATTACCAATGAGAGCTTGAACCTTTAATTTAAGGATGTAGCAATTATCTACATTATGTCCTCTTTCGTCCATATGATAGGTGCAAGTCTGGCTTTCATCAAAATCAGGATACTTCGCCGGATTTGTTTTAGGAGGTTCCTTTGCCACCAAGTGTTGCTCTAGTAACATGGGAAGCAACTTGGATAATGACCTGGGAAGTTGAGAGAATTGCTTCGGAGGCTGTCTGTCACACCTCGAACCTGTCGGGCACACAAAATCCCACTAGGTCCGTCTTGTCTTTCGGTTGTACCCAAGATCCGTCGGCTAACAATTAATAACTTCTAAATGATACAAACATGCGAAAGCGATGAAACTTCTCTATTTAATTCAACCTTAAGATGACTCAGGACATAGGGTACGCCTTCTTATAAACACCGACTATAGGTTCAGAGGATACAACTCTAACTTCAAGGTAACATGAAATCTCTAAATTCACCAAAGTATAAATCCATTTCATATAATTACTTCTTCAAACACCGATCATTGGCAAGCTCAGATTTCCATCGTTTGGGACCTGAAAAAGTTAATCCCACGACGGAGTGAGATATACATCTCAATAAGGTGGGTCCTAATCCTAGGTTAGGTTGACAGTCCACTCAGGCAAATGCAAACGCTAATAATACATGCAAAATCACATGAGGCATTCCACTATCACAAAGTAACACACAGATGTCAAGCATGCAATTAAGGCATCTTATCACATCATTAAACTCAAGCATGCGTTTCAAACCAGATTGCACCTTCCTCCCTTTTCCAGCCTCCTTACTTTCATGTCCACGTCTAGAACACCTCAGGTTTAGTCCGCGTAAACGCATCAGACCGTCTTCCTACCTCTTCACTTTCATGCCCGCGTTTCAAACGCCTCAGGCTCGGTCCGCGTAAACGCATCAGACTGTCTCATTGACAAACCTGCGTAAACGCATCAGGTTTTCAATGTCACTCCAGGCCTGTGTCGACACATCTCAACTCCGTCCCGCGTTTCAACACATCAGGACTATGGCCTTCTCAACCCTGCATCTCGTACGCCTCAAGGTGCCATTCAATTTAAACCCCACGCCTCAGTGCCTCAGGGCATTCATCCACACAACCCCGCATCTCAAACGCCTTAGGGTATCATAACTTCTCAGACATGCCAAAAATTTCAGTTCATTTCATAACACACGTTCGATTGCGAGCTCATGCGACAAACGACACATCCATGGCATGCGAGACAATTACATTTGACATACAATTGCAACAACCAATTCATGACACAAGCATCATCAATCAATCAAGCCCTTAATAGCTTTCTAGGACATACATTGGGCAACCACATAACAACTTCCAAAAACCGATCGATTCGTATCCAAAAATCACCCAATCGAGTTCAATCTTCCTATCAAAGGTTTAGAATCCCCCTTACCTCAAGCTCCACTCAACAAATCCCTTCCCAAACACCTCAAGAACTCGGTCCAATAGGCTGACGAACGACTCAGTCGCGCAACCTAAGGAAATTCATCCATTCATCAATTTTTCTTGCTCAATTCGCCAATCCATGGGACATAAACCTTATTGACATATTCATCAACATCCTAGCATGTCTTAATGATGAATTTGAGACTCAAATCCAACACCAATGGTCCCCAACAGAATCAGTATGCACAGAATCGAATCGAGCATTTTCGGTTCTATGTATACCCTAACTAATCAGCCCTTAAACTACCTCAAATCCTTAATTTATCCACTAATCTACTTGCTAACATGTAGTTCTAAGGGTTGGGAAGCCTCACCGAAAATTTGAGCTCAAGGTGAAGTCAAATGGTCCACGAACGGCGTCGATTCCCTCGATTCCTTCAACGGTTAGTTCTAGCCCTTCAAATACAAGACCCATTTGAGATAAAAAATCCATCAAATTCCTTCAAATTTTTTACCACAGCTCATCCAACTTTAATACTATAAGTGTAGAAGACCTCACCAAAAATTTGAAGCAATTTGAAGTCCAGAAAACCCTAGAACAGGTCTTTCCCCAAAACCAATCAGAATTTGACCTCGTTCGATCTTTGTCCACTCAAATCGAGTTACGGGAAGATCTACAAGGTCAAATTGAGCTTATAATATGTCCTTAGAACCACAAGACAATAAGATTTCAGATGAAAGTAGTTTTACCTCAATCCAATATTGGACGACAAAGATATGACCAGAATAGTAAGACGGTCGGGACTAGTCGGCTGGGAGCTCTCGGATTCAAAACTGACCAGCCTGACCTTTGCTCCTTCAAACGGCTCTATGGGACAAATGGTTGAGTGGATTTGGACCCATAATACCTTGTTGGAACGGCATGACGATAAGCTTTCTATTGCCGGTGGTTTTACCTCAATCGACCATCGGATGAAAAAATTATGGCTGGAACAGTGAGTCGGTCGGAATAGGGCAACGAGCTAGCAAGCAAGAGAAGAAGAAGAAGAAGAAGAAGAAGAAGAAGATGATGATGATGATAATGATGACCGGTAATTAAGGGCGTATTCGGCCAAGTGAGAGAGAGAATGAGAGGTTTATTCAATTATCAAGAGTCAACTTGAGTTGAATGATAGGTTAAAAGCGAAGACATCAACTCAAGGCTTAATCTCTTGACACTTGTCCAATGTGTCAGTCAAAGCTCATCCAATGGCCATGGTTTCTTCCAATTTTCGGCAGCTATTGAGGGGTTTAAATGACCAAAATTTCCTTGTCCAATTATTAAAACAAAGTTAAGGCTTGAGGGGCAAAATGGTAATTTTACCTATGACGTACGGAACGTCATTTTTCTGATTCTAATTTTCTTCAATAAGGCGACGGCCAATCTAATTGTAATGTTGGAATTCTTGATTCTCCATTCTCAAATTTCAAGACTTGTTTCTAAATCATTTCTCTATTCAATGCGATTCCAGCCTATCCCGAGCCGACAGGTGGCTTTTGCAGACCTTACGCGTATCGACCCTGTGATTTATATCACAATTAGGGCTCGTCAATTCATGGCGACTTTGGTTGTCATGTAATTGTGAGGGTTTATCTCTAGTTTCGATGGTCTCGATCGTCGCTGTTCGATTTAGGAAAATTTTACAAATTATATATTGGCTAAGCGGCATCACCCGCGCTTCAATCGTATAACGCTAGTAATGCATTCCTTAATCGTTCTTAGATCGGCCTTTTATGGCTCTAAATGTCTCCTCGATAATCTTTATGGGCAAAGCGTCATTTCCTATTCGAATTCCATAGGTCCACGTACCTTGTCTCGTGTTAGCCTTTCCCTTTTGATCAGTCAAGTCGAGATTGATCAGATCCGAGCGAGATACGACTTAAATACATCGTTAGATACAATTCTCATTAATGAGTCCGGAAATGATAAGAGAATTAGAATGTCACACTGTCTTTTCCTAGGCTCTTATCCTTTAGATACTGACCATGACGATCCTCCTCTTGCCTGATTGGAATTAGCGAACGTCTTAGGTTTATTGGAATTTAGCACAAAGGTTATATCAACCCCAACCTCTCTTTATTTCCTCGCAGGATATTGCTTCATTGTTGAAGTTTTGTGTGATCTTCTTTCTCTCAAAGCCCATTCCAATCTTTCAGCCACCTTTATCAAGTGTGTAAAAGTTTAGCATCCAGAGGTGTTCAATCTATCGAAGTACTCATAAGGAAGTGCCTTCAAGAATAGGTTAATAAAGACATCCTCTAGAATCGGCGGTTTCACTTGAGTTGCCAAGGCACGCCATCTCTAGGTATATGTTCTGATTATTTCGCTTCTCCCTTTCACCGTTCGCAACAGATCTTCCCTTGTTGGGGGCGTAGCCGTGTTAAACTTATATTGTCTAAGGAAATCTTCAACAAGATCCTCCCATCCGTCGTAATCATCTAGGTCTAACTCAATAAACCAAGCTAAAGCAGCGCCAACTAGACTTTCTTGGAACGTATTCATTAGAAGTGGAATATAATCAGAATAATGTGCCATCTTGCGCAGATAGTATTTAAGATGAGCACGTGGATAGCCTGTCCTATTGTATTTTCTCACAAAGTTCGGCTCTTTGTAATCCGGAGGAGTCTCCACTTTAGCAAACGGTGATATCTTATTGAAGCAAGCTAACTCATAGCCCTGATTGCTCAAGCACTCTTCAATCTTGGCTATTCTCTTAACCTCGGCTTCAGTTTTCCCAGCCTGCTTTCCTTTCTCCTCCTTCACGAGATTGATGACAACATGAGGCATCTTCAGTTGTGACGAGACATTTAGCCACGTTCAGCCGCCCTTTGTCAGCTGTATCAGGTATTAAAGATTGACCTGAATCGTTCAAGTGAGGCATCGCCGTTTGTCTGACTTGGGAGGCTTCCAGCATAGCCTTAATTTCAGCTATCATGGTAGTCATGATAGTCATTTGGGTTTCTAACACGCCCACTCGTGGAATTGGTTCTTGCTGTTCCATCCGTGTCCTAAGTTGAGTACAGAAATGATGTATTGGTAATTTCGTGATTAAAGAATACATGTTTATTTGAAAATAACAAGTAAGCATCTCTTTAGGATAAATAAGGAAAGTATAGGATTCGTTCAATTGCATGTTTTCTATTGATGGATGAGAAAAAGGACTATCTTGCAAGCCTTAGTCCGGCATGAGCAATTCTTTCAATCATTTGTCAAGAGAATTCATGAAATTAAAGGAAGCATAATCTTCGGCGATAGTTTTGATACCTCGACAAAACATGCTTATGCTCATACACGTGTTAAAAGTATCATTTAATACAAATGAGTATCCAAATGTCAATAAAACGTTATAATGTTCACGCGTTTTACACTTGACAAAATAGTTTATCCAAGTCTAGGGCGTTTAGGGTCTAAGGCACCCTCATCGTCCCAATAAAGATTAAATCCCTCATTCTGGGAATCCTCATCTCCTGAATATAGCGGTGATTTCATGTCCTCAGGTATATATGGCTCCACTTCAAGCACGTATGGCACAATGTATTCGGGTAGGTAAGGCTCGACGAAACTGCGTCTGGTCGCCGCAAAACATCGGATATATTCTGTAAAAGCTCTGTGAATATATCATTTGGCCATTCTACGTCTTCTATTCCGGAGTCCTTCAAAGAGCATATGATGGACTCTACCTTAGCTTCGAATTGCTTTTTCTTCTCTCTTGTGAGGATCTCTTTCGGTAAGTCAAACGAGTAGGCATTTGGTCATAGCGATGAAGGAACCCATTACAATGCCTCATACTGCCGTATGATCCTCCTTGGATAATATGTTGTGGCGTCAGTGAATCCTAATAAGGGAACTGGATCTTCGCCATTACGTGCGAGCCTGACTTTACCTAATGTTGGTAATCTAAGCCGCCATCGGAGTTGTTCTGGCTTTAAAACTCTAAGAAATTTCTTCCATTCTTTGAAGTTGAATTTAGGAATGCGTGTATGGATTTTGACGAAAATTCTAAGAGGAAGAACATCAGAGCTAATTTTAGTGAAACCCATACGGATATAAAATTATTTTACATGGGATGTGAACCACAAGTACATGAGACCACTAGAGGTTCTAAAAATTCCTTTCTTATTTTTTCCAAAACGGTTGAGGGAGATGAAAGTTTCAACAAGGATAAGGTTCAAGTAATCCCACCCATGACAGACTTGTTTGACTATTACAATCATGATAGGGTCAAAAGTTACTGACGAGATCGGCAATAAAACAAAACTAAAGAATGCCAAGATAAAAGCTCTAGCAGACTTGGTTCCTTTATTAGCAGGGAGGTTGGGAAACCTTTCTAGAAGAAAGGATAATGAAACTCGCCCAGAATTATTTTTGGCGTCTGCTTTGATTTCATTGAGGTTTGTATCTAGGAATTCAGCTAGTTGACTCAAAGGCTCGAATCATGTAGAGGTTGGACTAACAAGTGAGTGAACTTAACTCCAATGGCGGTGCTTTATTATTCAAGGGTAGGGATAACTTCCAACCCTTCTATGCAGAACGTCGCGGTGGTTGGATCCCAATAGAGTGCCATGACTTGGATAAAGGCGGGTGGACATTCAATCTCCAGCAAGTCCAATAGATATCCTAGCCGCAATCTGGAGTACTTCTGGCTGGCTTTACCCATGCTATCCTATCAGGCTGTGAGCTCAGCTCGAGAGACTTTGAACACTTGGATGTCATTCTTTCCCATCAAGTCTAAAATATGCAAATGATTTTGAAACATCAATCGCCAAAGATTACCTTAAACATGTGATTATGCTAATGTCATGAAATATGCATTGGCTGATTTAATTGCATATTTCAGTTAATGAAATGGAAATTAGAAATCCTTTCGGGCATGAAGAATCTGACTCAAGATCTAATATGAATTTCAAAGAAGTGAATTATGCAATTAGTCAGAATCATCTTAGTGACTAAAGTAAATAACAACGCCACATTCTATTGGTCAAAACATCATCTGTGAACATAACAGATGAAATTCCTTATTACAAAAAGGATATGCTATGACAGAGAGATCGAGAGGGGTTCCAAGAGGGGATGAAGCGCCAATCGAATTTTATTCTAAAACAAGAAAGCCATAAAAGGCCCATTGAATGTGAGGTCTAAACTATCCCTTCCCAAGACCTAATCTTTTGTCTTGGTTGCAGGGCGTCTTTTTTTTTCCCAAAGAGAGATCACCGGTTGGTTCTCCTTGGCTTGACGTTCCTCTTTTCGGCAGGCGTATGCTTCCCTAGCTAAACTGTTGCGATATTGCCTTTTCACCTCTAAATGGTGTCTGAACATCTCGCCCGCCTGTCGCTAAAATCTAAAGTTATCGACATAGTAACTAGTCTGGCAGTCTTCGGCATATCCCAGTTTAAGTCCAGTCAGCTCCCGGCCATGTACAAATCTAGTAAAATGCAACCTTGTATTCGGTCCAGGATGACTGACTTTCCTTAAACACTCGAAGGTTATCAACTCTGTCAAACTTCTAGGGAACAACGACATCCTATCCCCAATCATTATTATTTCTATCAATCACTAGAATGATTTCATAATGTATGCAATGCATGTAGATGTGAATGATATGCAATACATGAACATACTATAAAACAAAGAGTAAAGAAATACATCGAAAGTAAATGCCTTACCAACCAAAACCTTAGGGAATATAAAGTGTTATCTAGTAACAATGGACGGTTTTAGGTATACCAACCTTCCACAGACATGCGTATGAGACAAGTGAAGAATATACTCTAAAAATAAAATTGGGTGAGGAACCTATAGCTCAGGCTCCCACGATCCAAGTATGGCAAATTCCTCCCCAAGAGTACCCATCTAAGAGGGCTAGATATCACCAATTTGGATTGTGAGCGGGACGAACACGAAAGTCTCAAGTGCCATCAAACACAAGATCCTTTCGTATTTTTTTCCTATCTAAGGTAACCTAGAGGTGGTTGCAGTCGAGGTTTGACCGCGTGTGAGATATGTCGTGATCATCACAATATAATATTATGTATAGCAGTTTGTATCAAACACTACTTCAGTATAGGCGTAAAATAAACATACATTCCCAACTCCAACCTGCAGGAAATATGTCAACAAACACTCCACCCCTTATTTCTCCAATCTGCAAAAATATCTAACACAATGGTTAAGGTACGTACCTCACCTTCTAGAGCATCTGCAGAAAACATGGTTAGAAAAACCAATCAACCTTTTATCGGCTTAAGTCCTCTAAACATTCATAACCAGAGATTTTGGATTGGAAGATGTTCCCAGCGGAGTCGTCAGTCTATCGCGATCCTCTCACTTTTTCGAGGCGGAGCGGGCCAATGGGCCGTCCACTCTGGTCGGACGCAGGCCTCTCCCAAAGCCCGTTACCTAAGTCGCAACGGTGGTATACATGGTTGACCTTCTGTGCGGTCTAGTGACATGTGATACATGTACATACCAAAGAGTCGCCATCAATCATTTAATGGAGGGAACGATCGGAAACCCTATCAAATAGTTGGGAGCATTCTATTCAATTCTGCGGAAATCAGAGAAACAGGATCGGGGACTTTGTTACGCCAATTGTTAAAGTTGACGCTCTTTTGGCATCTAAGTTGAATGATTTATCTAACCCCAGGATTCCATGCAAATGAATTAGGTGCGAACCCTAAAACTAGGAGTTCATATAGATAGAATTGGCTATCTTAACAAACACATTCAATACAATGAGTGCGCAAATTAAGGATTTAAAACATGCGGATAAATCATATAAAAGCAACATGGCATCCCTAGTAAGGCCCTACTAGCCTAGAAAAATATCAATCAAGGTTCAGAAGTATTTTTGACATGATTTATCCTTGAGGGGCAAAATCATAATTTTAAATAATTTCAGGATAATTTGCTCAGGAAGGGAAAATTTATCATTTTAGATGAAATATGAAGTCAAAAGATGGTAGAAATAAGATTGGTCATCAAACCAATCCATTTCCTATTTTTTGAGAATTTTCATAATTTTTCTAGAATTTTTAGAGCGATTTATCCTTTGAGGGGTAGAACTGTCATTTCAGAAAATAATGAGAAGTGAAAATCCCAAAATATTGGTCGACCTCTTGACCTAAATCCTGATTTTGAACAATTTTCACAGCTCAATCGGAATAAGAAAGATAATTTACCTTTAGAATGGTAGAATTGTTAGTTAAAAAAAAAGGATGAGATTCGAAAACTCAAGCATAAGAGTTGGTCGCCTAACCGACCCTAATTCTTATCTTGGCATTATCGACCTATCTCGCTTACGAGACATAGGCGATTTACCCCTAAAGGATAATATCGGACGAACAGATCAAAAATCTCAAAAACATGAGTGACCAGTTGCTATGGTCAATCCTCAATTTTTGGAAATTTATGGAACGTCTAGGAATTTTTCACAATTTTCCACAATTTTTTGGGATTTTCTAGGATTTTTTAACACTTTTTTAGAATTTTCTAGAATTTTTTTGATTTTTTATAAAAATGATTTTCTGAATTTTTTACTAAAAAAAATTTGTGCCGAGACGGATACCCGGCCCAGACCCGGACCTGCAAAATCGACACTCCAAAATGACGTCGTTTCAGTCTTTTTAATTTTCGATTTATTCGGATTTAATCCGACAATTCCTATTGAACCACGCGACTATTCCACGGCCTTAGGATTGGTTGATCGGAACCTACAGCTCAGATCAAAAGCTGACTACTCCTCAGCCGTCAGATCTAATTACTTAAACTTACGTCACGATTAAATGCCGAGACTCGATCTAGACCGTCCACTCCCACTAACCTAAGCGACGCCGCTTAACTACTAACCTAAACGACATCATTTCGGTTTGTTTTGATTTTTCGATTTTTAAAATCATTTTCGAATATTTCTAATTACTAATCGGACGACTACTAAAAATTAGATTCTATTTATCTAAGTCGTTCAATCTGTTTATTCGAATAATAGACTCTAACGGTCGGGCTAACTGGGCACACACGTGGACCAATCACGCTCTGCCACCTAGGACCGCTGGCTCTTTGACCAGACACGTCAGATTCGTCTTCAACCTCGCGACTGCGACTAAATGGATGGCTATGGATTTCCGACAACGATCCAACGGTGAACCTTAACGAAATCGAGCAAAACCAACGCCAATCTACTCATCTCAACGTTTCGCATCACATATATCAAAATTAATATATTTCATCCACAGAATCAAAAGCAGACAAGCTTGAACCAGTACGGGTATAGCTACCCCAATCATGCGATTCATGACATCTCAAGTCAATTCATCAACATAGAAGCATCACAAGAGGTTTAAAACACTTACCTCGAGCTCCAATTGAGCTCGCACGACCTAGATTTGGCTAGGCGACTTTGACCAGTGATCGGCAATGGAGGTCGAGTTTGGAGACTCAATTCGAGATATTCAAACAGAGTCGCTGCAAAATGAAGATGCGATGATGGCTAGTGGTACTTGGGGAATAAAACGCCCACATAAACTTGAAAAATGATGATCGGATATAAAATCCGCCATTAGAGCATAATGAGAAAGCTCGATGATTGAACTCACCTTTTTTGGGATTACAGGCAGACCGGCTAGTGACGATCTACTCCTGGAGCTTCAGGCAAACTTCCGTCATTCTTCTTTGCCTTCGGTTTGGCCGGAGACGGCCTAACCAATGCCTTGCAGTCGAACTCGAATTCTTGACGGTGATGGCCGGAGAATGAGCTCTCTCTCGCTTTGTGTGTGTATCTCTCTCTCTCTCTCTCTCTCTCTCTCTCTCTCTTTCTCTCTCTCTCGATTCTGTTAATCCTCAGGAACATAATCAACTCCCCTTTCTTTCTAGAAAGCCTCTAATGGCTATATACCACTTTCAGAATTTTTACCGCGAATGGGGGAGGCTAACTGACTTGAAATGGCACGTGATCGTGTGTGCCATTTGGTCCCAACGGCGCCGGAGACGATGGGTAATTCCGTCCAACTCAAATGGTCTTCCGCCGTGCGCAAATGGACGTCCGATTTAGCCATTCTGTGAAAGTTGACTTTCACGACCTCCGCGACGTTGACTAGTCGATTTCGCCCTCCTCTGGCGACCACTGGTCACGATTCTGATTTCAATTGACGGGAAATGACCTGAAGAATTAAACGCTTGCCAGTGTGTCTTCAATTGCAGTCGATTGAGTGATCAATTTTCCCATCGAGATTTAACTTTATACTATTCCTCTACACAGATTCTTGGGGAAGAAGATGACACTGTAGCAGACCGGTTCAACCGGTCAGAACCGATCCGACTCTATTTTTACAAAATTAATCCTAATTCGAGTGGAATTTTTACAAATTGGAGCTTATAATAGAATTTAGGACATTAATATTGTCTAAAAAAGTGATTTTGCCCAAAAGTTTAAATTAATTTTTATGAAAGCCCTAAATTTTCACTTAATTGTAAATTGGAAAAGTACGCAATTGAGAGTTCAAACGATCAAATTGGACCAAACCACCTATGTCAATCAACTTAGAATGATGAAATACATTGGGTAATGGCTTCAATTGGTAAAGGAAGCCATTGAATTGAAAGTAATTTCAATTTTGCTCAAATTTAATCACTAAATTGCAATAAAGTATGCAACTTTGCCCAATTCATGTAATTGAACAATTTGTGCAAATAATTGAACTAAATTGTAATGAAGGACAATTAGATTGAATGTCAAGACCCTAAAAATGTCAAAATTACAATTTAAAAGACTCAATTGATCTTTTTTTTTTTTTACCAAATTCAATTATACATGTAACAAAAAAAAACATAAAATTGAACTTGAATTTGGACTTTTTATGAAGTCAAAAATAAAATGGAATTAAAATAAAAATATTGAATATTTTGTCATATTTTTGTGACCTCAAATGCTATTTTGCTTGAATTTTGATCTATTTTTCTATTTTTTTTTGAAAATATTAAAAAATACGAAAAAATGCAAATATTATTTTTTGTTCAAAAATGGTTCCTTGGGCTTGGCCAAAGCTACCAAAGTTGATTTTACAAATTTTTAACTTTTTATGAATTTTTCAAAAATAAATTAAAAAAATTGGTTAAAAGTCAAGTGTCAACATTTGGCACTAATGGCGGCTGCTTAGGTTTATGCCAGTAGATAGGATGCCCCACTAGATGAAACATGTACTCGATAACATTGAAATGTTCTATCCAATGTATAGAATTCATCTATGAACACATGGTCATCAATTGCGTGTGTTTGACATGTTGTAATTACATGGGAACATGAAAATTTCATCTCTTGAAATTTCCCACTTGTGCATGTTCACAAATCTAGGCGTACTATGTGTTTGTGGCCCCGTGATCCTCTGGATTTATTAATCCAGTTTTAACTTCAAAAACCCCTCTATCAGAGTCGAACCATGTCACATCATGCCCATTTATAGTTTGATTGTTTTGCTCAAGCTTGTCAACTGCAAATTGAGTATATACCCATCTGTGGTCCTTCTGCCTCCTATATGTCGTTCTTTTGGTGTCAAAATAGTTGACCAACTGATAAAATATCTTATCCACCATAACTGTTATTGGTATACCACGAAAACCCTTCAATATCCTATTAATTGATTAATTAAATTCGTTGTCATCAATTTATATCTCCTCTCTTCATAATAATCCTTCGTCCATTTCTCCATTGGAATCTAGTCACCCCATTCAGCTGTTCATGGATCTTACTCTCTAATCGGCTCATGATGCGTAAGAACTTCCACTGTTGGTCCTTGTAAGCTGAATTCCGACAAAAAAAAGCTGAACATTACAACAATAATAAGTACTTCTCAAACAAATTAATGAACACATATTTTCCTCAAATTTACTTGCCATCTCAATAAGTCTTTTCCCTTCGACATTTTTGAAGTATTTATTGTAATTGCTAACAACATGCTGGATGCATTATCTATGGTGGCCATGTGGAGGACGCCACCCTTCTATCTCCATTGCTTTCTAAATCTCGATATACCTGTTTGATATTACATAAACATTTTCTCTGCTAGTGATATTTCTTCGCAATAGATCCATAAACCAAGTTCAATTGTCAATATTCTCCCGATCGACCACAACAAATGCCAAAGGAAATATATGATGGTTATTATCAAGTGAGGCCGTACAAACGTGCGTTCCTTGGTATTTCCCATACAAAAACGTTCCATTAATAAATATTACAGGACGACAACTTTTGAAGCCTTCAATCGTCTGCTTGAAAGTTTAAAACATCCAATTGAAAACCATGCAACTCTGATCTAGTTTCATGTAACTATCGATCACAAAATGAGAACATGTATTCATTAACTCCATTACATTCATGTAATTTTTCAACCTATCGTACGACTCATCCCATCCTCCAAAAGTTTTGGCAGTCGCTATTTGTTTAGCTATCCAGGTTCCATGATAAGTAAGTTCAAAGCTCAACTTGTCTTTAATCTTGGTCATCAGTGGCTTAATTTTGATATTTGATTAATCGGCGACCATTGCTTCTATCTGGCTGTAGAGATACTCCTAATCAACATATCGATGATCCTCTAACATTTGAGGATGTCTACATGTATGTTGCCTACTTTGTTATTTTTCAAAATATGGTACCCACTTTATTCATCGTACGGAGCCTCCAATCACATGGTCCATTTGGATTGGCACAATATTTTTGCCTTTGTCACATCACTGCGAAAGTGATGATTTCTTCTTAGAGAATACTCTTTCACAACCAACTACACCATGTACCGTGATGGAAATAACATTCCAACATCAAATTCTTTTGATGGATCAAACAATATACGTCTTGGCTTGGCTCTTGCATCTACTTGGATCATATCAAAGTCGATCTTTGAATAAGGCGATGGATGTACCAACGACAAAATGAGATTACTACAACGAGTGTTGAAGTAAGCCTCCATACCGTCACATCCGTCATTTTCTTCATCACTATCATCACTATCAATCCAAAAATCATCATCATCATCATCATTATTATCATTATCATCATACTCCACGTACTGATTATCCACACCAACGTCATCGTCACCAACATTGAAACCTCCCCCAGTTGAATCATTTATCACTTGGTGTTCATCTACAGTTGCATAAAGCTATACAGACCCCATAGAACAACACCGAAATGCAAATTGCTGGATCATCTTAATTGCATCATCATTATGCACCTCTACAATGTCATATATAACACAACCGCGTGTTAGAATCGGGTGTCTATACATCATACTATAAATACACTGATTTTCTGTAATATTGAACACGCACACAATCGTAGCACGTAACTCATCAAATGTGGATATGTTTCCAAACTCGAATATAGTAGATGTCCACATTTGTAGCTATGTCGATATTTATTTCATTCTATTCTAACTCCCCAGTGCATAGTCACAAAAGATGTATGAGACATTCTACTAAATAAAGAAATTACAAATTATTCCGCATCTAAAATGTAATAAATATATTTCCTTTCACATTAACAAAATAACATTATAACTATCAATACAACAAATGAAATAAATGTCCATATTCATTTCATTTTTTTAATAGCCTTTTTTCGTTCCTAAATTAGTAAATATTTTTAAAGAATACTTAAATTCATAAAAAGAATTATCCTATTTTTCAAAAAAGCCCATAGCAACCCATAAATAATATAAAAACATAAAAAAATTATAACTATTATCAAAATATTAAAAAATTAAAACGTATTACTACAACCTATATGTAACATAGATGATTCATGTGTAAATAATAATAATAATAATAATAAATCTATACATAAGAAACTAAAGAAAATAACTACATCGAAACTTACCTCAAATTGCCGAGGGAGAGCACACATCGAATGAGGAGCTCAAACTGCCAAGAGAAAGCAACGAGTGAGGAAGCCGGCTTTTTTATGTCAAATTTTTCTAAATAAAAAATTCATAAATTAATTTAAACATTATGAAAATATTAACAATAAAATAAAAACATATTAGTAACAATCTATACATAACATAAAATTACATAAAAAATCAATACTTAATCAAAAAACTATTAATACCAATAAAGGTACCTGAGGCGAGGGGGGATCTCTTTCAATGAGCGAGAGAGGACGACGAAGAGAAAGTACCGAGCAAGGGAGAATGAGGGTGAGGGAAAATGGACGAGAGCAACGAAAAATGAATGCGGGCGAGGGAGAAAATGAGGCGAGGGAGGATTGTCTTCAACTGGAGAAATGAAATGAGGCCAAAGAGGTTCGGCTTCGCTTTATAGCATAAAGCAAAGCCAAATGTGCCCTCACGGGCGCCTTTATCAGGCTCCTCAGGTACCTTTATCAAGCTCCTCAAGGCACACGGCCCGTGCAACAGTCTGGTTGTGACGCGAGGCTGTGCGACGTTTTGATTGTCGCATGGGGCCCATGCGGCACTAAGACTGTCGCGCGGGGCCCAAATCAGTAAATAAAAAAATTGACCTAATTTGGTAAAAAAAATGACCCATTTTCGAAAAAAGCCCCAGTTAAGTCCTTATAAAAGTCCAGTTTTATCAAAACATGAATTGTTAAGTTACAACTGACATTTTTATAACTAGATGCAAAAAAAAAAAAAATTAGGAATAGAGATTTTTAAGGTTATGACAAACGCATTTAAGTTCTTTTTTTATGTTGGGAATAGAGTTTTATATAGTTACCAAACGCCTTCGCTCAGAAATTCATCTAGGTAATTTAACTAAACATATTATTTCTAAGTAGAATTTTTTTTTTCAAAAATAAAAACGTTACCAAACACACCCTATGTTAAGGTGATCTGTGCACAAATTAGGAGAACCAAAATCACGTTATTTCCCCTTTCCATTCTCTTTTCTGCATTTTCTACTCTTCTTCGTCCTTACAACAATCCGCCCCTCTTTTGCCAATTTGAAACTAATTTCAATAAAGAAAAAATGGATGCATATTTCATTTTTATGAAGAGTGACGTTAATAAATGCATTGGAAAAGCTCATCATATATAATTAGCAAGGAATATCGAAAAAGGTTGGCTGAGGAAGAATAAAAAAAAAGGTTTATTGGAGATGGATGAACTTAAGGTCATTTATATATAATATAGTACTAGTGTAGATGAACTGACGGTGATCCGTTTGTAATTAACTCCATTTGAGCAAAACTATGGACCCGATATTTAATTTTAGACTAATATCAAGATGAGGTATGTCTACACTTCTCATCGTATAAGAGTTGATATTGCAATTCTATTTACATAACGAGAAAGCCGATGATACTTAATCGAAATTGCTAAACTCTGTGACATGGTCATATCACACTCCTTGCATAAAGATGGTTACTAAAGATCGAAGAACAATGTGCAAATGGATCTGATTGGTTTTTTATATTCACTGCAAAATCCAAACTGACATGAGCGAGAATTTGTCGAATCGGATCGTTTAGTGAAATTATCGTAATTAAGCTAGATGTAGAAAGTGGATTTTGTTCACAAAGTTGATTATCAAAACGATCGGGAAACAAGTCGTACCCAAATACGCATACACTCAACCTATATTCAATTGAAATGCATCAAATTGTATTTGAACTCAAATGACTTTTTTTTATTTATTTATAAATTTAAGTGAACAAAAGAAATTGGAAAGGAATAAATGGAATTTGACCCGCAAAAAAAAAAGCAAGAGAAAGGTACATATTCTCTTAAGCAGAAAGCCTCACTCAACAAATATCAAAATACCATTAATTTTTTCAAAAAATAGAAAAAAAGCAAAGGCGCTTTTGTCCGAATCTGCGGTATATATAGCTTCAAAGGCCACTCCCGCCGTCGATCCCCACACCCGCCCCAACCTCACTCGCTCTGCGGACGCTACACGTGTCCCTCAGAATCACCACCATCGTCAGCACCAGACTTTTTTAATAAAGTTGACGTCAACCACCCCACAGCGGAGCGCGAAAAAAGCGACAAAAGCAGGAGATAATGCGAAGTTACGATAAAGCCACCCGCCACGTGTCTTTCTGATTCTAGCGAGTAACTGTGATGGCGCCGTACTCGAGCGCGTTGCGGGCGATCAGGCCGTAATTAATTTGTTTTCTTTTGTGGCTTTTTTTATTTTCCAAAAACGCGGGCGAAAGTTAAAAAAAAAAAAAAATTGGGGGGGGAGGGCGAAGCGATGGACTGTCTGGTTTCTGTGAAGACTCATTGGATGGTTGGTTTTTGTTCTCTCTCTCTTCCTCGTTTTTGTGGAGACGAAGACACGAAGCGCTTTCTCTCTCTTCTCCTGTCCCCCTCTCTCTCCCTCCCTCTCTAAAGCCAACGCCATTCCTCAGTCTCTCCTTCGCCCCGCTGCGACCGAGGGGGGGAAGCGTTTCGGTGGGGTGCGGGTACGGCGGCTGATTCCGGCGTCGGCATCGCCCGCCGGTGGCCGAATGCGAGCTCCGGCCAGGCCGCTTCTCCTCCTTCGGCGGCGATAGTTGGCTGCGGCGGGCTGCTGATGGAGTGATGGCGTTTGACGCTGGAATTCCGATGCCCCGGGGGTCCGTTGCCGACGGTCCCTCTCTCTCTCCGTCAGGTATCTCTCTCTCTGCTCAAGGTCGATCGTCGTCTGGAATGATGCGATGGAGCCTTGGCAGTTGTGGAGGTTCCGTGTTGCGGGTTTTTGTCGTTTTGTCTCCCCCTCTGTTGCTAATCAATGTGCTGCTTTTGTTCGCGCGCTCTCTCTCTCTCTCTCTCTCTCGCGTTCTGCCGTTGCGTTTTCTCGTTGCTTTTCCACGCTCAAGTGTTATGCGTGATCCGTTTGCGTTTGGCGTTTGTCCTTTATCAGACTTTACGCTGGTTCCTGTCGGGCAACGTGTCAATGTTGCCCCCTTGTAATTCATGTGTGGTTTGATTCTGTAACGTCCATTCCATCTCGGGTTTGCGATCTTGTCTGAGCGACTCTGTTTGCAATTTTCAGCGAGCATAAGCAGTAACGGCATACGTTAATTCTGTATTTCTGTCTTGTTGCTAGGTTGTTTCTTTCTTTTGGTTAGTGCGTATGAGATGTTGCGTTGATCAAGGAAATTCAGTCAGTACAATGGCAGTTTCTGCAAAGCGAAGCTATCTTTCTTTATTCGAGTATTTCGTTATGTATTTTAAATCAGTGGCATTTTTCTAGTTCGGTCCCTATATTTACAGAAGATGCGGGGTTTTATATTTTTTCTCTTTTGATTCCATTAAATTTGTTGATTAATGGTGGCGCAACATTGTTCTGGTTGGTCATGTCTTATGGGAAAAGTTCCATACTTCGTCCGGCTTCATTCTCAGTTAATGTTGGCCATACGATCGTTAGATTCAACCAACTGTTATAGTTGTTGGTCTGATATCTTTTCTTCACTGTGGCTCATTCTTAGTTTCAGTTGGTTAATGGGAAAAGTTATGTAATTTAAATCGGTGGCATTTTTCTAGTTCTGTTCCTATATTTACAGAAGATACGGGGTTTTATCTTTTGTTTCTCTTTTGCTTCCATCAAATTTGTTGATTAATGGTGGCGCAACATTGTCCTGTTGGCCATGTCTTATGGGAAAAGTTCCATACTTCGTTCTTCTTCTTAATATTGGCAATATGATCGTTAGATTCAACCAACTGTTATAGTTGTTGGTCCAATACCTTTTCTTCGTTGTGGCTCATTCTTAGTTTCAGTTGCTTTCATTTGGAATGAATTAGCAATTAGTTTTGCACTCAGATTCTTTGATAAAGATTTCATCTTGGCATTGAAGCAAGGTGATATTTCATCTTTATATATGTATTGGGGTGAACATCTTTTAGCTTCTCACTTCCTTCCAGAACTGATCATCTTGGCGGCATTCCTGTGGTGTACAGATTGAGATGATGAGGCAAGATCCTGGGATCACATCTTTGCCTCTTTGGATCTAGACAGTTTGTGCCATAGGCAAAAAGAAAAATAGGGAGATCTTTGCAAAGCTACCTTCTATTTTGGAAAGTGTTTATTTAGTGAGAAGGCTTTTCGATTTCGACAAAATAATACGCGCCTTGTAAATTATTCCTGCAATTATTCATGCAAAATCTGACGGTTCTTTATTGCATCTCATATGATGGAATATGTCATCTTTTGCATTTTGATATGATCTGGCAATCGTCTTTCTGAAATGAATCTCTTGTTATTTCAGATGCGATGTGGCAAATGACTCTACGGTCCAACGAAACTATGGAATTGGGGCCCTTCCCCGAGCGTCCAGGGGAGCCGGACTGTTCTTATTACATTAGAACAGGCCTTTGTAGATTTGGTGCTACATGTCGATTCAATCATCCATCTGACAGGAAGCTGGTATAAACAGGAGTATTTTGAGATACATTTTTGGCACATTAGTAGTGACAATTCTTTTCCCAATAAGATTCTATTCAGCCAAAAAAGAAAAAGAACGAACAGAAAAACACAGAAGCAGGGGAGCAATACTTCTACAAGCTCAGAAACACAAGTTCAGGCACTAGAAACTTGTGCCCTCTTTACAAAAGACCCTGTCTTTCTAAAGAAACCTTTCTCTGCGCATTTGCACAAGATCAAAGTCACTCACTAACAAGTCTTCTAACCTGAGAAAGAATAGAGTCAGAATTCACTGAAGATGATGACTACAAGGGCAGCTAATTATGCTCAAAACTAAGATCAAACTGGTCCGTGGATCTATGTTGTTATATCTCAGTCAGAATGCTGGAGAGTTAATGCAGCATAGTGAGCATTACGTAAAGCTAATTTCCATAGTTAGCTTTGCAGAACATTAGTCTTTCTCACAGAATTCTGTTAGTATTGTACGATTCTCACCACAACCCATTAGGAATTGCAGTAAGTACTGATTAACTTTGTGAACTTTGTTAAGCAGCTTTTGCAAGCGTAGTCTGTGTAAGATTGCCTTTGCACTTGCACATAAGTACAATAAGGACCAAGATGACAGTCTCTCTTGCTTAAGCAGATATTGTCATTCCGATCGTGTGATGTGAGCGCTGTAGATTTGATACTCTGAGAAGCATTGTGAAACCGCCCCTCGCTGTTTCGTAGGCATAAATGCATCATAAAATGTTGAAACATCATCTGTTTAGCGTTCACATATATAATGAGATTTAATCATTACATTCTGCATCGTAGGCTATAGCTAATGCAAGAATGAAGGGGGAGTACCCAGAGAGAGTTGGGCAGCCAGAATGTCAGGCATGTATTTTCTTCTCACTTTGTATCGCAGAACATTTCCTGAAATAGCTGATCTATTTTAGGATGATAGGAGCATATAGTACTTGCAAGGAACTACTATACCAGATTAATGAATGATATCTAGGATTTTAGACATGTGAAAGCAACTTATCGAGAGAGATTGTTGAAAATACTATACCAGATTAATGAATGATATCTAGGATTTTAGACATGTGAAAGCAACTTATCGAGAGAGATTGTTGAAAATCCTACTCGACGATCATAAGTAACTGATAAAAGTTTCTGGAATTTAACTCGCAATGACATGCTATTTAGTAAGGAAAAAAAAAGCTTGATTTGATGTACTTCATAATATCCTACTTCCTTGTGAGTTCATGTTGGTCCTCGAATGGTTTTGAAGAAGTGTAGGGTAATGGAAACTGTTTGCTAAGAGGAGGACTGAGTCTCCATAACTCATTATAACCCTATAGGTTGCTCCTTAATAAAGAAGTACAGGAACTATCTGACAGGTTAAACATTGATGTCATCATCATCCATTCTATCTAAATTTTTGTACTCTTCAGCATTTACGTTTATGGTTTCTAAGAATAGTTCTGTTGTTTTCCACATCCCAGTACTATCTGAAGACAGGGACCTGCAAATTTGGAGCCACATGCAAGTTTCATCATCCTAGAGACAAGGCTGGGATTGCAGGAAAAGTTGCGTTAAATATCTTAGGCTACCCATTTCGCCCGGTTTGACTATTTTCCTTCACTTGCAAGAGTTACACTCAAATTGAGTAATATTCAATTAGACTTTATATTAATTTTATGTACTTATAATAGGGTTCATCGTATTTTATCTTGTACCTTAATCGGCATCATCTGCCCATGTCACTTTTTGATTGGTTTGGAGATACGCTTTTTAGGGAGTGGGATCGTGACATTCGTCATATAGGACAAGATGATTTGGCCATAGCATTTTATTGAAAAGATTATTTATACATGCATTACTCCGGTCTTTGGGAAGGGTAAGTGTAAACTAAAAATGGAATTGAAGCTGCCATTCGGTTTTTGTATGTGAATATTCCTGATGAGGTTTCTTATCAAGTGAGTTATACAACTGAAGAGAAATGTCTGTTAAAGAGGACTCATATTTTCGTGAGCGCATTGGGGGAGATTGGATAATAGAAAAGGAGTTGGGAGTTCTAATAAAATATGGGTGTCATAAACATTGAACTGGAAAATTATAGAAAGCAGATGACGCATGATCATGTGAGAGAGTTTACTCTTAATAAGCTGGATGTCACCGACTTGGATAAAGTAGGATACTAGGACAAGTTTCCAATTGGATAATAAGGATTTCCTGCTGGTTTTGACTCGCATTACCCCCGTGAATCAATCCCTTAAATTTGATGCATTAAGTTTTTTTTAACAAATTTTTTTAGGCATGTCATATTATCTCATTTTCAGTCTTGGCTCTGATTTGTGAATCTGTCATCCTATTTAAAATGAATTAAGTGGTTGTGTATTTGTTCCTCATGGGCCTGTCCTTTTGTTTAGGTGGATGGTATATGTTTTGTGGTTACTATTCTTCTTTGGCTTGGACTCACAATGCCGTTCTCTTCTTTTGGCCAGAATGAGGTGGAGTGTGCGTACTACTTAAGAACTGGACAATGTAAGTTTGGAAGCACTTGCAAGTTCCACCATCCTCAACCTACTAATATGATGGTTTCACTGCGTGGTTCTCCTGTGTACCCTTCTGTTCAGTCTCCTACTACTCCGGCTCAACAGTCATATCCAGGTGTTACAAGCTGGTCTAGAGCATCTTTTATCCCTAGTCCTCGTTGGCAAGGCCCTTCAAGTTACACTCCCTTGATTGTTCCTCAGGGCATGGTATCAATACCTGGCTGGAATGCCTACAGTGTATGCCTTTCTTTACCCAGTGGTAGCAAAGTGCTGCTGTGTGCTCTAAAGACGCATAATCGAGCTTTGTGCGGTTTGTCTAGTATCAGGAGAAAAAATAATTTGAGGAGCTACATATACAAAAAGGCATTTCTCAGGGTCATCCACCATATCAAGCTGTAGTTTCTTACTTCTCTAGGAATGATGTCATGAATTCTGAGAAGATGCCATTTTTATTTTATTCTCCAGGATAATTAGTTGTTGGTGTTACACTAAAAGGAATCTCTTGCCAATAAATCGAAGATTGGTGTTCTGATGGTTGTTTTTGAATTTCTTTAAATAAAGATGGTAAACTCTGTTGGCACTGTAGAAGGCAGTTTAGGCCATGAAATGGATAAGGAAGTTTCCTTTTTTGTCAATGATTGTCCATGTCTTTTTAGTTTCTTGTCTTGAGTATGGTAATCAACTATCTACGAAGCATACCTCCCTTAACAAATATTGGTCTTTGATGATTTCTGATGTTTAAAATGTTCGTACATCATTTGACTTGCGTTTATATCATCCATGTGAGAGGAATGGTGTGCCCTAGGTGGGATTAGCCCGAGCACCTACGAGGAATGGTTGATTTCAGAGGTGGACTGGGATACGATCAATGTATGTACCACATCTTTTAGGTTGATTGTCTCCAGTGTGGTTAATGACTCCTGGGCAAAACATTTCCCCTCTGACAATTAAAGTCAAATACATTCAGTTATTTTTTTTTTTGGGTTCTCAAAATGTTTCTAGATAAGGTGCGTTGTCATTCCTAAATTATTCCATCCCACTCATGTACATGGTGATAATATGTTTTACGTGTTGCTAGGAAGGATCATTAGCTTTTCTCTAGCCTGCTGGCTTTGGAGGCCTCTCTCAAACCCCAGGATAGGAGTTATGTTCATACATATATATTGAGAGATCATTAGCTTTCTCTGGCCTTCTGGCTTTGGAGGCCTCTCTGAAAACCCAGGATAGGAGTTATATACCTACATATATATGTATATGTAGAGAGAGAACAGTACCTCGAACAGATTTGCTTGCAGATTGCTGATGTTTCAGTTCATCAGAGTAAGAGCTGCAATGGATTGCCCGAGGAAGACTAGGATTAGCCCGGAGGATCAATAAGAGATCTTTGTGGAGAAGTTGCATAGTTTGAACGAATGTCTTCTTATGGTCCCATGAAATCATAAATCTTTTGGTTTATGAGAGTGGTAATGGTCATTGCAGTGCCATTCATTGATATTTAGGATCCATTTCTCTTGCGGAAAATGAATGATTTGGAAAAGACATTTTCTTGTAAATGATTGCTCATAAAGCTTGAAATAATTAGTCAATGAAAAAAAAAATTTATTGTTGATAACTATTTTTTTTCATGAACAATGAAAATATTTTTGGTTCATCCGTTTTTGTCAATACAATATTTTTAGGATATTGTTTTCCAAATGAATCATTATCGCGAAACAAACACATCTTTATTGTAACAGATTCGACATAAATTTGTGATCGGGAAAGAACAGTAAAAGTTCAATAGTTTGAACTGTATGATAAATCTTCTGCAATAATAAAACCACAAAATGTTAGTCAACCTGGGGTACTTTCGGATATCTACATTGAATCCATTTCTTAGGTATTAAACGTGCCTTCATCGACGGTCAATAGCTTGCTGGAAATTAACCATATGAACATCCTGTCTATAAGTTTGCACTCTTATTAAGTGGGTTAAATCTTTGCTGAGGATTTTCATTGAACAGGAATAAAGATGTTGCACGATCTGATACAGAAAAAATTGCAAGTACCTGCAGGATAGAGGAGTATATATGTATCCCAGGAATGTCTTACAGCATAGACGACGGTGAAAGTCTGAGGCTTGTTGATCGAATTGCTGCGCTAGGAGTCCTAAGAGGATCTGAGATACAGTTTACGTTTAAGTTCCACTTCAGATAAAGAGATCCAAGTTGCAATCTTATACATTAGGGAAAGCAATATGTAGTTATCCTGGTTATTCTTAAGTAGATATGCATTTCTCAGAGTATGGGACCCATAAAATCAAGTTCATGCATCTGCATCAATATAGTTTTGTATTCTATTGAAGCACAACCTAGAATCACCGCTGTGCTTAGCATATCCTTTCTTATGATATCTGCCGCTTAAGGTGCTTCAGAGAATCTTAATACAGTTATTTTTAATGCGACTAGTAAGTTGTGACTGTGGGGTCTCTATAACAGTGTTATGTTTTCAGGGTCAACTGGGGTCAGTTTCATCTTCAGATAGCCAGCTTATAATGATGGGACAAAGTCAGATTTTTGGAAGCTCTGGCCAGAGCGATTCAGTCAATACTGGATCTCCAGGGGCGTTCTCATCATACCAATCTGGCTCTGTGCCAGTTGGTTTCTATGCATTGCAGAGAGATAACATATTTCCTGAGAGACCCGGGCAGCCCGAGTGCCAGTTTTACATGAAGACAGGAGACTGCAAGTTCGGTGCAGTTTGCAGGTTTCATCACCCCAGAGAGAGACTACTTCCTGCTCCAGACTGTCTTTTAAGCCCGATAGGCCTTCCATTACGTCCGGTTGGTTAACAATCTTAGGCTAACTTTACTGAATTTTCTCGATCCTCCATTGCATTCACTTCGTGACAGATATTAATTGCTGTCTTTACCAAGAGGCTTTGCATTGAGCATCCTGTTAAAGTTTCCCTTTTTCTAATAGCATCCAAGACATGCCTGCTTAAGAGAGTAGAGGATTTATTTCACATGGATCATTTGTTGTGACTTTTGAGGTCTTTACTCTTGCCACCAATGACAATTGAATGTTTTCAACAGGGAGAACCGCTGTGCATATTCTATTCCCGTTATGGTATCTGCAAGTTTGGACCAAGTTGCAAGTTTGACCACCCTATGGGTATCTTAAATAATCTCTCTGCATCTTCTCCATCGGCTGCTCCTGTTCGACGTATGTTAGCATCTTCATCTGGAACTGCTGCATTGGTTTTATCTGAATCAGGCCCAGGGATTCCTAGGAGACTTTCATTGTCAGAGACTAGACAGATACCTTCTGCTGATGACAACATCGACTCGGACGAATAAAGAATACGTCAAGGGGAGACCCTCTGTTCATTTGTGCAATCTCTTGGAGGTGGAGAAAGAGTTGTCTGTAAATCATTGCTTACTGATTGAGATGTACAGAGTTTATATTTGTTGCTTCTGTTATCCTGAAGTGCACTTCAGTCAACCGAAAACTCCTCCAAGTATCGATTTTGCTGCACTCTGTAAATCTGAAAATGTGTCACATTTGGCCAAACCAATGTGAACATCTCATCTGTTCAAAAGTCAACCTGTTACACCTGATTTATCTTTCACCCTACGTCTCACTTGCATTTTGCTTTAACTGTTGATGGACCGATTGTAACGTCCCAGTAACCATTTGTTGCCTTTATTTCTATTCCCCAGTCCAGACCAGCCTCCTCCCCCCATGCAAGGGAAGGGTTGGTGTTGGATTCATCAGGACCATTCTTTGCGACTCTCTGCAGATTCTCCCTTCACGTGACTTCATATTCTTCTTCCTTGCAATTTTAACTAAATTCATTGGAGACTTAATCTTCTTCTGTGGCATGATCTCTTTTGCCCGTCAGATTGATATGGTTAAGCATATTTTACGGATGTTAGTGTCGCAGTTTCCTTCCATTACTCTGTCGAACAGTGTTTTCAGGAAACTGCTAATGAGGTGGAAAGGGCTCGTGTGTGCCCAGCTCCAGCATTTGCAGAAAGTTCTTGAGGTACCCTGTTAAGTCCC
This sequence comes from Rhodomyrtus tomentosa, assembly GCA_028455895.1. Taxonomy (NCBI): domain Eukaryota; kingdom Viridiplantae; phylum Streptophyta; class Magnoliopsida; order Myrtales; family Myrtaceae; genus Rhodomyrtus; species Rhodomyrtus tomentosa. The sequence goes on along the minus strand of JAPCWY010000003.1, from coordinate 22,763,373 downwards.
AAGGATAGCTTTCTCTCGTTGAGTTGGGATCTTCTTTCATCAGTTTGGTAAGAACTTATTCTTCTTCAGGATTGGTTCCATGATTTTTTTGTCTGATTCTCTTACTGTGGATCCTGTAGGAAATTTCTGTGACAGGAAGCTTGACTAGCCATTCCACCATGTTATGCTTGTAGCTGTTGCGGATATGTAACTATTCAAACTAAGTTGGAGAAATCGATGGATAACAAGTTTCTGCACTCTTCTGTTGCTTTCCAATTTAGAGGTATGGCCTGATTTTGCTGAGTGAATCATGGCTCTAAAGCTGTGCAATTCTCTATCTTATGGCTCATGGCTTGAACTTTGAAGTACCTTAATTTATCAGTTCCAAAGGTTTATTCCTGTGGTTTTCATAGGTTTTGGCACAGCCGATCATGTTGTGCTTTGATATGCACTTATCATGTTCGAATCTCGTGTTGTATGTGCACATTTTTATCCATTTTTAAGTAATGGCAGGGCTGGTGGTCATTTTGTGGCATGAATCAGGTGAACCTAGATTTGCATGGTTTGGGTCGCTTGCTATTGTGTCTGGTGCATTAACTATGGATTCCGGTGATATATATTTATGTTTGACAGTTTTTACTACCATCTCTAGATGAGTGGATGACTTGAAAGTATGCATTTAGCCGATTTAGTTAACAATTCTAATGGTCGGTCACTTGCAGATTAGACACTGGAGGATTTTTCCAAGCTGAGTACCGGAAGCTTCTGTTGTTTTACATGTGTCACCATTGCATGCTGAAATTAATTTGGATGACCGTTTTTACAAAATGCGAAGCAGTGAGAGTAATCGGTGGGTGGATCCTATTACGACGAAGTCTTATTTAAAATGCTCATTTCTCTGTGTTCCTATCATGTAAAAGCCATATTTCGAGGGTAGGTTTTTTTTGTTTTTTTGGTCGGAATGAGTAGTTCAACACAACGCCTTTGGCATAGGTTTGCTGTCACTTCCAGCAGGTGTGCTGCACCCCCCAATCCTTTGTGATGGCCGGTAAGTTTTGAAGGAAGGTAGCTGGTCTTACATGTGTATCTGTACCTGCGGCTGCCTATGATAATGTGAAAGCAGACGACAGATACAGATGCCATATTCACTTTATTTGCCGTTTTCCTCGGAAAAAAACTTGGTCATCTGTAGTTGTCAGGTTTGCTCTCGCTGCAAGAGGCGAATCATTTGGTTCAGGCATCATGCATTTCGGGTCTGCACATGTCAATTGCTTTAGGATTTGTACAAGTAAAATCTTTGGAGAAAAATAGGAAAAGCCACTAATCGGTGCAGGTTAGTTCTTGATCTGATCAATAGAAAAAAAAAAAAAAACTGCCCTTCTTTTTGCCAACCAATAAAAGAAGAAACCAAACTCAAGCTCGGTGAGTGAAAATGGGGGGGGGGGGGGGGGGGGGGGGGGTAAAGATGGATTTCCCCGTTAAGTGTAGAATTCGATGCCAAGTCGAAATGAACAATCGATAAAAATGACAATTAGCGTCGTTACGAGTGGAGCAGTGCCAAACTCTAGTATTGGAACCCTCCAAATAGATAAAAATGACAATTAACAAGACAAGATCTTAGTAATTTAATTCTCAGACATCGCGATAATCAAATGTACGTACTAGTTGAATCTATCATCTTCCTTTCTTATGCATTTTTGGGTGGGTATTTTAATCACTAGAAAAGAAAAAAGGTTAACTTGCCCGGAAAGTCATTCGAAATTTCTAATTTTCTGTAAATATGTTAAAACATACTTGTGGTAACTTGAATTCGATGTAGTGTCGAATGCAAGATTTCCATATCTAAGGAAAAAGAATATTATCGAAACATTTAACTGCAAACTAAATCTATGCAAACCCACTAGAATGCTATAAATCTCAATAAATTGGAGCAATAAATTGGAGCATTGGTCTCCTTTATTTTCCTTTAGTTTACATTGTTGGAAAAGTTGACCTGGCAACAACATTAGCGTCTTTTTTTTTTTTTTAATGTCCATTAGCTAAATTGAAAGGATGTGACGAAATGACTTGAATGTACCAATTTGACAAAATTTAAGAGTTGATTGAACAATTTGTAAAGTTTGCAGGACTTAATTGCACTTTCCTATCGAGTTTTAGGACTTTAAACGCATGTGTTTCTTTAATTAATTTTTTCGCTCGCTCCTTCTTGACAAGTATACTATCCATATTGCCTTTGACCTCACCTCATTCACTCAAAATGTCCATATTCTCTTTTTAGATACGCAATGAAAGGTACATATGTCGCGGCCAGTGGACCGAGACAAGTGAATGGAAAATCTCTGAGGAAAATCTTTTGAGGAACATAGACGTACATTCAAAATTTCCACTCTCAAGCAGCATGTTCCAAGGCAATGTAATCACCAATCAACAGTGGGAGGGAAATCAGCGTGCCAAACACCAACCTACAGACAAATAAGAAAGAGTTGGTAATTACTGATCATGTATGATAAAACTCCCAAGGAAAATAAGAAAAATCTAACGCTATAATTATGTGGTCAATCTTAAAAATCGCAATGTAAAACTCACGCAGCGCTGAGGACGTCCGCATGCAATCCGTACTCGTTGGCGAACACGAAAGAAGCGATGGCCTGTGGAAGTGCCGCCTGTTCCCAGAAGAAAATAATAATTAAATAAATCAACCATGAAATAAATTTGTTAAAAATTGACATGTTTGATAAAATTAAGATAGTTAACTTTATCATTAGTGAATAAGCGAAAGAATTAAAGCCAACCTGAATGATGGCGACCCGTAAAGAAGGCCCATGCAAGCCCACGGAAAGAAAACAAAGGGCCACGATTGCAGGCACAACCACGAACCTCGACACCATTCCTAAAACCGTGGGCCCATGTTCCACATGCTATCACCTACGTTTGCATTGCTATGAATATCCCTGCAAATTCGCATGCACCCGTACACTTTCATCGACCATCTGAACAGATCAGGTTGTGTTTGTTTCAAGGAAATTGAGTTTTGGGAATTCGTTTTTAAGAAAGTGATTTTCTGGAAATCAATTTCTCAGCAAACGATTTGTTTTTCTTTGTTTAGTAATATGTTACAAAAAATATTTGTTGGTGTTTGATTTTCATTAGGAAAACGATTTCAATTTCAACAATGGGACTGTCCTTGAAACTGAGAAGAGGCAGAGGGTCGAGAGAGTTGACGTGAACTGTCCCCAAATGCCGGTACCTTGCCCCGGTCTCGGTCTCGGTTGCAGTCCCTGGCCTCGATCTCCGGCCCCGGCCCGGGCCCGAGCCCCGATCTCCGCCGGCCCCGGGCCCGAGCCCCAATCTCCGCCGGCCCCGGGCCCGAGCCCCAATCTCCGCCGGCCCCGGGCCCGAGCCCCAATCTCCGCCGGCCCCGGGCCTGGCCTTTGTTGCCGGCCCCGACCACTGTCTCGATCCCGGCCCGGGGCCCTAATCTCAGGCCCTGGCCCAGGTCACCGGCCTCGCACAAGCCCTTGCCCCGGTCCCGACTTGGGCCCCGATATCCCGCCCCGGTCTCCGACCCTGGCCCCGGTTCGGGCCTCGATATCCCGCCTGGTCTCCGACCCTAGCCCCAGTCCGGCTCCGGTCTTGACCCGAGCCTCGATATCCGGCCCCTATCTCGGTCTCGGCCCTAGCCCCAGCCTCGGTCTTGGCTCTGGCCCCTGTTGTCGCGACCCTCTTCAAGCTGTCTCACGGTTTCGATGGCTAATGGGCCGTCTCGTCTGGTCGAATGCAGGCCTCTTTCAAGGCTCGTTACCCAAGTTGCAATGGCGGTATACGTAGTCGACTTTCGGTGTGGTCTGGTGACATGTGATATGTATACATGCCAAAGAGTCGTTACTAATCGTTCTGTGAAGGGTACGATTGGAAACCCTAACGAATAGTCAGGATCATTCTATTTAATTCTGCGAAAATTAGAGAAATGAGATCGGAGATTTTGTTACGCTAATTGTCAAAGTTGACGCTCTTTCGACACCTAAGTTGAATGATTTGTCTAACATAAGATTTCATGCAGATGAGTGAGGTGCAAACTCTAATATTAGGAGCTCATGCAAATAGGAATGACTACTCTAGCACTTACAATCAATAAAATGAATGCGCAAATCAAGGATCCAAAAGGTGCGGATAAATCACATGAAAACAACGCGGCATCCCTAGTAAGGCCCTATTAACCGAAAGAAATATCAATCAAGGCTCAGGATTATTTTGACATGATTTTCCCTTGAGGGACAAAATCGTAATTTTGAAGAGTTTTGGGACAACTTGCCCAAGAAGGAAAATTTTATCATTTCAGATGAAATATGGATTCAAAAAATGGTGGAAATAAGATTAGTCACCAAACCAATCCATTTCCCATTTTTCGAGAATTTTCATATTTTTTCTGAAATTTTTGGAGTGATTTACTCTTTTGAGGGGTAAAATCATCATTATAGAAAGTGATGAGAGGTGAAAATCCCAAACAAAATGATTGGTCGACCACTATACCCAAATCTTAATTTTGAGCAATTTTCACGGCTCGATTGGAATTTGGAAAGATGATTTACCCTTAGAAGGGTAGAATCGTCATTTCAGAAGAAAATATGAGATTCAAAAACCTAAGCATAAGAATTGGTCGCCTAATCGACCCTAATTCTTGCCTTGGCGTTATCGACCTATCTCACTTACAAGGCAGAGGCGATTTATCCCTAAAGAGTAATATCGTCAATTCTCGAATGAACAGATAAGGAATTCCAAAAATAGGATTGACTAGTTGTCTGTGGTTAATCCTAAATTTTTGGAAATTTCTGGAATGTCTAGGAATTTTCCATAAATTTTCTACATTTTTTTTTGGAATTTTCTAGGATTTTTGTGATTTTTTATTTTTAAAAATAATTTTTTGATTTATATATATATAAAAAAATGATTCAGATCGGGTCGACCCGACCCATTTGGGTCGGATACTTGACCCAGACCTGAACCCGTGTGATCCATAGCACCGAAACGACGTTGTTTCGTATTTTTATTTTTCGGTTTATTCGGATTTAATTTGACGGCTCTTAATGAATCACGTCGCTATTCCATGACTACTGGATCAGTGACTGAAACCTACGACTTAGATCAAAAGCCGACTATTCCTGGACAGTCAGATCTGATTACTTAAGCCTACGGTCACGATTAAAACCCGAGACTCGATTTGGACCATTCGTCCTTACTTGCCTAAACGACGCCGCTTGACCACTAACATAAACAACACTATTTCAATCTATTTTGATTTTTCAATTTTAGAAACAATTTCAAATATTCTTAATTACTAATCGGATGGCCACTAAAAATCAGACTCGATTAATCTGAGCCATTCGATCAAAACTGACTCAGCCTAACAGACTAACGGTCGAGCTGACTCGACATCCACGTGGACCAATCACACTCCGCCACCTAAGCCGCTGACTCGTTGACTCGCCACATCAGCTTCGACTTCAACGTCTTGACTATGACTAAATGGACGACCGAGACTTCTTCGGCGCCGATGAACGACCAAACCGATACCGATTAACACGAGACCGGTGCCATTCAACTCGTGCTAGCCTCTAGTTTAACATATCTGAGAATCGCAACATTTCACCCATTGAATCACGTGCAGCATGCAAAATGTCGAGTACGGCCATAGAAGTTCAATCAAGCAACAGAGAGCATTCCAAGCCAATTTATTCACATGATCGCTTCTAAGTGAATTCAAAAGACTTACCTCGAGCTCCGATTGAGCTCGCTCGGCCTAGATCGGGCTAGGCAAGAGTGGACAGCACTCGGTTTATGGCGGGAAGTTTGGAGACTCAGACAGAGATTATTATGTAAAATCGAGACAAAGATGGGATGCGATCGTGGTCAGTAATGTTTGGGGAATAAAACGTCCACGTGAAATTGAAGAATGATGGTTGGATGCCAAATCCGCCATTGATACACGGTGCGAAAGCTTCAAGACTGAACTCACATTTTCAGAGATTATAGGGGGCCTAACCGGGGGCGATCGACTCCTGCTACTCCAGGCAAGCTTCCGGTGGCCTTCTCTGGCTTTGGTTTGGCTGGAAACAGCCTAACCAGTGCCTTACCAGTTCGAACTCAAGCTCTCTACGATGGAGATTAGAAAGCGAATTCTCTCTTTCTTCCTCTCTTCCTTTCGATTCTATTATGCCCTTCTAACAGAATGAGCCAGCCTCCTCTTCTCAAAAGCCTGTAAAGGCTATATACGCTTTTTAAAATTTGGCGTTGAACGACGAAGTGTACACCAGCTTTAATCGCACGTGAGGCCACATGCTTTTAGGTCTAAACGGCGTCAGAGATGATGGGCATTCCGTCCAATTCCGTTTGGTTCTCCGACAGGTTTAATCTCTCGCGAATTTGGCACGAATTTAAGCAGTGTTTTGAAAACGTTGACTTTCGCAGGTCCTGCGAGCTTGATCGGCCAATTGCTCTCCACTCCGATGACGTCGAGTAATGCCGCCGGTGTTAATCGAGAGGGAACGGCGAGGGTGACAATACGCCCATCATTTCTCGCCTAATTATCTCCGACTTGATCTTCAATTTGAGGCCCAAAATTGGTCTATGGACTGTTCATCAGCGTTGGTGTCTGGGGAGGAAGACGACACTGTTCTCGACCATTTTGACCAGTCTAACTGGTCCGAACCGGTTCCAACTTGTAATTTCTGAAATTAATCAAAATTAATGGGAAATTTTTGCAATTAAACCTCAGAATCGACTTTAGGGCATGAATATGATCTAAAAATATGATTTTACCCAAAAGTTTGTGTCAATTTCTATAAAAGCCCCAAATTTGCCTTTAATTGCAATTCGGGAAATTGTGAAATTGAAGGCTCAAATGATCAATTTGGACCAAATCACCCATGTCAATCGACTCGGAATGATGAAAAACATTGGGTAATGGCTTCAATTTGTAAATGTAGCCCTTGAATTGAAAGTAATTTTAATTATGCCCAAATTCAAGGACTAACTTGCAATAAAGTACTCAATTTTGCCCAATTCATGCAATTGAGCAATTTGTGCAAATAATTGGGCTAAATTACAATGAAGGACAATTAGATTGAATGTCAAGACCTTAAAAATACCAAAATTACAAATTAAAAGACTCAATTAGTATTTTTTTTAATCAAATTCAGTCATACGTGTAACAAAGGAACACTTAAAATTGAACTTGGATTTGGACTTTTTATGCGGTAAAAAATACAAGGGAATTAAAATAAAAATATTGACTATTTTTTCATATTTTTGTGACCTCAAATGCTATTTTTTTTTTGAATTTTCAAGTATTTTCCTATTTTCTAAAAATACTAAAAAATGTGAAAAATATGAAAAATTATTTTTTGATCAAAAATGGTTTCTTGAGCTTGGCCAAGGCCACCAAAGTTGATTGTGCAAATTTTTGACTTTTTATGGATTTTTTTATGAATTGTTCAAAATAAACTGAAAAAAGCTAATTAAAAAGCGGGTGTCAACAGCTGCCTCTCTTTGAAGGGAATCTCGTGAGAGTTTTTACTCAAAGACAGGTGATACCTGAGTCTAGATTGATTTGACTGGGGAAAAGAAAAACGAATCTTGACATTCAATCTTTCTTGTCCTACTGGTGAATGCTCTGCTCATTCTGTCTGTGCTGATGTAAGAGAGAGAGACGGAGTAGAGATACTCACCTGTTACTCACATGCTTGATGCTCGTGTGGCATGAGTGGTGTATGGAGGATTCAAGTAAATACCTAGGGACTCGTCTCTTGAGCATCCTAGGGCGGTTAAGTTCTAGCACGTATGGTAGGCCCAACCAAAATGAGATTCCTATCTGATAGGAACTTATGGGTGACGCACCCGTTCTTTAGGGATTGTCAAAGGTTTTGATCCGTATGGTGGATCAGACTATAAATAAGACTCCTTTCTATTAGGAACTTGTGGATGACGCACCCGTTCTTTAGGGTTTGTCGGAGACTAGGCTTTCTATCCAACAGGAATCTAAAGATGATGCACCCGTTCTTTAAGATTTGTCAGAGACTAGGTTTTCTATCTACTAGGATCCTAAAGATGAAGCACCCGTTCTTTAGGGTTTGTCGGAGACTAGACTGATCCTACACCTTGAGGAGTCAATAAGGGTTTATACAAATAAGGTGTACCTAACTCTTAGGCTTTACCAAAGGGGCTATTCTGAGCTTTAGGGGTCACCTAGAACCTTGCATAAAGCTGAATCCAAAGGTTGTCTTCTTGACGCGCAAGTTGCCATTCTGGGATTTGGGAATTCCAAGTATCCTGCAGAAGCTCAAACCTGCAAAAACTTTTGTTAACAAGATTCTTCTGGGATTTAGGGGTTACTTGAAATCTCTCGGAAATATAATTTCGAAGATTATCCTTTCGACAAGTGAGGCGCCGTTATGGGATTTGGGGGTTCCAAGTATACTGCAGAAAGCTCAAATCTGAAATCTTACATTAGGACGATTCTGAGGTTCTTCATTGTTGATCAAGGTATTCTTCTTTGACCTGGGGCTGTCATGAGTCCCATATAAGTTTAAACCTGACAGTTCATTCCTCATAGAAAAGATATCAATTATCTCGAGGCAATGACAGTTATAATGTAAGGAAAGCTTTACTTTGACCTATGCAATCATGCAAAATGACTTATGATGCAGAAGGTTATCAAAGACATCTTAAAGCATGCAAAGATAATCGGAAATCCCTGTAAGGAAAATCCTGGATTAAATAATTTGAAATTTCCTACAAAGCTCACTTTTAAGCATTCTATTGGAATATCTTCGTCAAAGAGGGCTTCTCACCAATTTTCGACTTTGATCTTTTATGAAGAAAACACTCGAATTTTCTAATAACCTGCACCATATATGGAGCTTGGATCTATGTTTCCTAATACACTTTGATCGTATAAGTGTATAGGATAGAGAAATAAACATCTTTTCATCATCATATGGCACTTGGATCAATGTATATCAACACACGAAGATTGATGTTAGTCTGAGCAAAAAGATTTCTAACCATTTACTTTTCATGCTGATGGACTGTTTCTATATAACCCCAATGTGGGGTGGCTCTTAATAGGGCCAAGAAATGAAAACCACCGCTCAAAGGGTTTATCAATGATCACTTGTGGTGTTTATGGAGAAGAATGAATGCCTCCGTCATCCCAATCCATGTAATTGATGCGAATAGCCCTTATACCCCCGGGTTCAGGCTTTTCTATCCTTACACTTCTCTCATCTCTCTGATGTGTATAGGATGTGTTTGGATTAGACTTGCCTCTTATCTAAAGAAGCATTCCTGCTAGATAGCCTAAACAACTTAATTTTAAAAAAAGTCATTCTGTTTTTCTCCAGACATTTCACCTCACAGAGAATTAATGATGCATCATGCGTGCTTTAGCCATGTCTGGATAACCTTTAACTCTAACATGTGTGCAACAAGTGTTAGAGGTTTATCTTTTGAAAGCATGGTACATTCCAAAGTTTGACCACATGCATGTTCATCTTCGACTTCTCCTGTCATGCCCCGCGCCTCAAGCACGAGCACGCGACTCCCTGCAAGCAAAATAAATATCTCTCATGATCCCAAGATCCACAATTAAGTCGAGAGACATGATATAAATATACCAAGCATGCGGAAGCGATAATGAAATAACTCCTTCATACAAATAGTGAAATGGGACCTGGATAGCGTAAATATTGTCATACATAAAGCCCAACTATTCATACAGAAATATAACTACTAAATCCGCTAACAAGAGGGCGACGGGGTAAGCACACAAAATGATCCATCATCAGCATCCAAAGGAAATAGGGTCAGGGTCGCCATCAAAAGACCAACTGACAAACTGAGAGCTCCTAAGAAGAACTGCTGGAGTCCTCGGTGTCCTCTACGTCCTCCGTGGACTCGTACTCTGAGAAGGTCTCCGAGCGAACCTCTATAGTATCCTTAGCGGTCTCCTTCGCAGATGGCTCTATGAGATCCTCCTCGGTTGCCTCGACAACAATGACCTCCTTCTCCGTGTTCTCTATGGTCGGGGTCCTCTCCGGTCCATTCCTTGACTCGGCAACCGACCCCTCAGCCTGGTCTAAATCTCGAATGGGGTGACACCAACTAGGGATGACTCTCTAGGGCACCTCATGGGGCTTCAGCGGCCCAGTCGACACATCCCCGACTTTCCTAAACCAGGTCTCATACCGATGAGGCTTCCAGCTCGTACTACCCTCGTCTACCAAGACAACAGTACATTTCTTTACATAAATAGTTCCCTGCCCATCAGGGAACTTGTCAAAATAAGTAGACATCTCCTTCGGGTCTCCAAAACGAATGGGTCACATCATCAAGGCCTAGGATTTGTAAAAATAAGGGTCTCCAACGGAGTGAGATGCACATCTCAATAAGGTGGGTCCTAACCCTAGGTTAGGCCGACCGTCCACTTAAGCAGTCACATACCCAAATAAGTCAAACTCATAAATATATGAGGCAGATGCAAGCATAGATAACAACACGCAAGCATAGATAACAACACATGGATGGCAGGTACACAGTTGTAGCATCATAACACATTCAAATGATATGCACACTTGTCCTGCCACATCACCACATCCACCATTTCCCTTTTTGCCTCATTCTCATGCCCGCGATTAGATCGCATCAGGCTCGGTCAGCGTAAACACTTCAGACTGTTATTGACAACTCGCGTAAACACATCAGGTTTCATTGATACTCCAAGCTAGTGTCGACACCTCATATCTTCGTCCCGCGTAAACACATCAGGATCGTGGCCATCTCAACCCCGCGATTAGATCGCATCAGGGCGCCACACAACCTCTAGCCCTGCGCCTTAGGGTATCCACCACATCACCCCGTGTCTCACACGCCTCAGGGTCTCATCATACTTCACTCATGCCATGATTCTCAATTCATTTCACATTCATACTACAATGTGCAACTCAATCACAATCATATACCCATGGCATGCAAGGCAATCCAAGCGACACTCAGGCATGGTGGATAATTCAAGCACAAGCATTAGCACACATTAATCCCCTATACCATCTTAGGGCGTACCAAGAACAATCCTCTTAGAATTCTTTCACAAATCAATCAAACTAACGTTCGACTCACCCAATTGAGTCCAATCTTCCTATCCTAAGTTTAGGATTCCCTTACCTTGAGTTTGACGCCACAAAATTCTCTTCTTGAGCCCTCAAAGATTGGGCCCTCAATGGTCCAAGACCAAATTCACCGCACAACCTAGGAAATTTCAACCAATTGTTAATTTTCCTTGTCCGATTCAACCATCCATGAATCACAAACCTTCATTAACACATCCTCGTCATTCTAGCATATCTAAATCACCAATTTGAGACTCAAAACCCATAGCCATCAACCTCCACAGATTCGGTCTTGCACAGAACCGAACCGGCTATTTTCGATTTTGTGCAACCGAGCATAACCAGTCCTAAATCTCCACTAACTCCATCATTTAATCACTAACCTACTTCTTAACATGTCTATCTAAGGGTCTAAGAGTCTCACTGAGAGTTTGAAGTCGCGTCGTCACGGGAATATCTTCGAAAGTCGCCGGATTCTCTAAGTCAGTAAATCAACAGTTTCTGTCCAAGGTTCACAAGACCCATTTGGGGTCAAAACTTCATCAAATCAAGCTCAACTTTTACCACAGATAGATGTAAAAGTTCCCTAGATCTCCATAAAATTTGGTCGTAAGATTCCAACATTTTGGATGTCCCAAGGGGTCAGAAACTCGGCCTACCTCAGTTTGAGTCAATTTCCGTCGGCTTCCGGGAAAAAGTTTGGCCGGAGCTTTTCAGTGGTCCAATCAACTTGCTTCCACTTCGAGAAGGTCGGCAGGAGATGGGGCTAGGCTCAGGTGGTCGGCTTGCTGGCCGGTGGTCGTTGAAAAGTGGCGTCGGCGGCAACGAACAAGAGGGGTCAGGAGCGGTCGGCGACGGCAGAAGGAGGAAGAAGAAGAAGAAGAAGTTGGCGTGAGCTTAGAGGGTGTTATGGCCGGTCAAGGTGAGAGAAAAGAGAGAGAAAAAGACTATATACAATCCTCAAGTCAAGGGGTTGAATGGTAGGTGGTGAATAGTGGACATGACTACTTTTTAGCCCATCTTTGGACACTTGTCCTAAGTGTCATTCCAACTTGATCCAATGGCCACAATTCTTTCACTTTTTCGGTAGCCTTGGGGAGTGTATGAAGACCAAAATGGCCTTCCTTAGTTACATGGGCAAGGCTTAAGCTTGAGGGGCAAAATGATAATTTTACCTCCGATATCTGGAACGTCGTTTTTCTCGTTCCAATATTCTTCGATAAGGCGACGACCAATCCGAACATTACGTTGGAACTCTTGATTCTCCATTTTCAATTTTCAAGACTTGTCTCTGATTGTTTTTCTCTATCGGACGTGGTCCCAGCCTATCCCGAACCGACGGGCGGCTTTTGCAGACGTTACACGTATCGACCCTGTGATTCATATCACATTTAGGGATCATTAATTCGTGGCGACTTTGGTTGTCATGTAATTACAAGGGTTTATCACTAGCCCATTTGATCTCGATCGTCACTGTCCAATTTAGGAAAATTTTACAAATTATACATTGGTTAAGCGGCATCACCCGTGCCCCAATCGTATAACGCTAGCAAATACATTCCTTAATCGTTCTTAGATCGGATTTTTTATGGTTCTAAATGTCCCATCGACAATCCTTATGGTCAAAGCGCCATTTCCTATCCGAGTTTCCTAGGTCCACGTACCTTGTCTTGCGTTAACCTTTCCCTTTTGATCAGCCTACTCGAATTGATCAGATTAATACATCTCTAGATTTACTTCTCATTAATGAGTCTGAAATTGACTGGAAATCAGAATGTCACATCTCCTTTCTTACAAGAAGGCGAGAAATTTTACGGTATTTCTCCATTGCTGCTTTCCACCTTCATCGGACATTCCTGTATGAAGAAAACAAAAATCTCAGTGAGTGAAAAATATTTTAACGCTTGATGGAATAGAGGGACCGTTATTTTCTTGGTTCTGTTTGAACGAGTTTGATTCTAAGTCCATTTCTCGGAATCCTATAAAACATAACACATGCCATGTATGCATGGATGCATGATATGCATATGCGATGACTGCTAAGGCAACTCGATTCGTTTTGGAGAAAGTCATGTGACCACCATCTGATTTTATTTCAAGGATAATACTTCTTCACAGTATCTGAGTTTATAGGATGTCCTAATTCTTCTCCTTCAAAATTTACAAGAATTAATGCCCCTTCCACAAGGACTTTCTTGACAACATAAGGGCCTTCATAATTCAGGATAAACTTACCTCCCGGATGAGCAGCGTTTGGCAAAGTCTTCTTTATCACTAGGTCATCCACCTCGAAACTCTAGGTTTAACTTTCCGGTTAAATGACTTGGCCATCCTCTTCTAGTAGCTCTGGCCGTGACAAATCGCTCTAAGACGCTTCTCGTTTATCAGATTTAGCTGTTCATATCCGTGCTTGATCAACTCTGCCTCAGCGAGTTTAACTTCTGACAATATTCTTAAAGACGGAACCTCAATCTCTACAAGCAGTACAGCTTCCATCCCGTATACCAATGCATAAAGAGTTGGCCCGGTAGAAGTCCTTATCGAAGTTCGATATGCCATTAAAGCAAAGGGTAGCCTCTCATGCCAATCCCTGTAATTCTCAGCAGTCTTAGCCAAGATCTTCTTGATGTTCTTGTTTGCCGCCTCTACTACTCGTTCATTTGTGGGAAGTAAGGGAAAGAATTAAGATGTCGAACGCCAAAGTGATCCAGTAGATCATCGACAATCTTGTTGTTTAAGTTGGACACATTGTTTGTTATGATTGCCCGGGGGGGTATCATATCAAGAGATTATATCTCTCTTAATAAATCTTGCCACACTTCTTGCAGTGACATTCGTGTAAGAACTGACCTCTATCCACTTCGTGAAATAATCAATTGCAACTAGAATGAAACGATGACCGTTCGAGTCTGCTGGATTGATAGGCCCTATCATGTCTATTCCCCACATAGAGAAAAGGCCAAACTTCAGACATTTGATGCAGTTCGTTCGGGGGTGCATTAATCTTATTACCATACACTTGACATTGGTGGTATGACCTGACATGTTGACTACAGTCTGATTCAATGGTCATCCAATAATAACCCAACCACATGATCTTCCTTGCGAGGAGATGGCCACTCATGTGTGGTCTGCATACCCCTTCATGGACTTCCCTCATAAGGGTATTTGCTTCTTCAGCGTCTATACACCTTAACAGAGTAGAGTCGAACAACATTTTGTACAAAATTTGTCCACTGAGGAAGAATTTATTAGCCATTTTGGCTAGATATCTTCGATCTCCTGCTTGACATCCGTCAGAAAATTATCTCTTCAAGAGATAATTCTTGATATCGTGGTACCACGGCTCTTCATCGAACTCTTCTTCGATCAGCATACAATAAGTTGGTTTTATGGTTATGCCAATCCTCAGTGACTCTACTTCTAATCCATTAGTTATTTGCAGCATGGAGGCCAGTGTGGCCAGCGCGTCTGCGAATTGGTTCTGCTCTCTTGGCATGTATTCAAATGACACTTTTTCTAATTTAAGCGTCAATTCTTCCAAGTACTCATGATAAGGGATGAGCTTTGCGTCTTTTGTTTTCCACTCTCCCTGTGTTTGAAAGATGATGAGCATAAAACCTCCATAAACCTGTAGCTCAGGTATTTCCATGGAGATAGCCAACTGTAAGCCTAGAACACATGTTTCGTATTCTGAAATATTGTTGGTGCAAGGAAAAGTCAGTTTTGCTGCAACAAGATAATGTTGACCATCAAGGGATATTAACACGCCAGCTCCCGATAGATTAACGACACCATCAAAATACATGATCCATTTGTCATATGTCAGGTTCAAAACTTGATCTTCTAACTTTGTATGTCCAGAAAATGTGTGATTTTGGGCGCTCTCTGCCAACATATCAATTATGGCTCTTCCCTTCAGAGACTTTTGTGGAGAGCTTTTCAAATCAAATTCAGACAACAACACTTCCCATTTTGTCAATTTCCCTACCAAGGCGGGTTTCTCCAAGAGATATTTGATAGGATCATTTTCTGTCACCAGATGAATGTGGTGGTGTAGGGTATACTGTCTCAATCTGCGAAGTACCCACACTGCTACTACAAAAGCCTCTCAACAAGCGCATAATTTGCTTCAAATGAGGTGAATTTCTTACTCAAGTAGTAGATAGCTCTTTCTTTATCATCCGCAAGGCTTGTTTGAGCAAGCAAGGCTCTCAATGACTCTTGATGTATCGTCAAATACAAGGTCAATGGGTGACTTAGGATGGATGGCACAAGTACTGGTGGAGTGGCTAGATAAGTTTTGATCTTTGGAATTTTTGACTGCATTCTGCATCTCAGGTCACTTTCGCGCCCTTCTTGAGCAGTTTGAAGATTGGTTTAACGACATTCGATAATTGGTTGATGAATCTAGTGATGTAATTTAATCTCCCTAGAAGACTTCTTACTTCTTTCACTATTGAGGGAGTTGCTAGGTTACAAATAACTTGGATTTTCAAAGGGTCAATTTCAATGCCCCTGCTACTGACCATAAATCCAAGAAGTTTCTTGATTTCGCCCCAAAAACACATTTGTTAGGGTTCAACCTCAACTTGTATTTTCGGAGTAGCTTAAATAGCTTCCTTAACACTTGAACGTGGTCCTGTCCCTTTTTGGACTTGGCGATCATGTCATCGATGTATACTTCGATTTCCTTATGAATCATATCATGAAATAAGGTGACCATCGCCTTATGATAAGTTGCCTCGGCATTCTTTAGTCCAAAGGGCATCACTTTATAACAGAAATTTCCCCAAGGGGTGGTAAATGCTACTTTTGGCTTGTCCTTCTGCTTCATGAGGATTTGATTATATCTAGAGAATCCATCCATGAATGAGAATAATTCGTACCCTGCCGTGCTATCCATCAGCACATCGATGTGAGGAAGTGGAAAATCATCCTTTAAGCTTGCTCTATTCAAATCTCGATAATCCACACAGATCCGGACCTTGCCACCTTTTTTCATATCGGGGACTATGTTTGCAATCCAATCTGAGTAAGGGATAGCTTCAATAAAGCCTACTCTAAGAAGTTTCATCATCTCTTCTTTAATTCTGTCTTCTAACTCAACTTTCATCCGTCGACTACCTTGTCTCACAGGTTTAACACTGGGATCTGTGGGTAACGCGTGTTTCACAATTCTTGGATCCAAACTCGGCATGTCGGCGTACGACCATGCAAAGATATCCTGATACTCTTTAAGTAATTCTGTAAATCTGAGCCCTTCGGCTCGGGAAAGATTTCCACCAATCTTGACTTCTTTAACATCTACAGCATTACCCAAGTTGATTACTATTGGTTCTTCTGAAGTAGGAGGTGTTGAATTTTCAAAGGCTCTCCAATCTCTACGGATGGGTGCGTAACCCTCTTCTGCATCTTCTTCAATATCGCAGGAATAATCATCTTGTTGATCTGGCTCGCATAATAACCTAGCATGCATGTTTGAGATGATATGCCTGAAATGTCATGAGAATGGTTAGTCTCCATTTCCTATGAAAATGTGATGCATAATTGTGAATTTTTTTAAAAAAAGAGATTTCAAAATAAATGCGGGTATAAATGGAACTAGTCCTCATATCCTTAGACATCCTTGTTCCTCGAAAATCTCTTAAAAATCAGGAATCATATGGCAAATCAGGCCTCAAGCTTCCCGTATGGAAGGCTAGTATCATCAATGGGCTAATTTGTAATCCATATGTCTTTAATAAAACTTGTGTGTTTTATTGAATACAAAAATGAGCCGCATTACAAGCTATGTTGTTTGGACCAACGGTCGGAGATCTAAAAGCGTTTTCCTATACTTACTCCAAACAATAAAAATGAAAGCTATGAAGAAATGCATGAATTTAAGTGCAATATTAAGAGTAAGGGAGAAGTCTCTTTACTCAGAAGTAGTGGCTCTATCGTCAAGCCACTCTATGATGACGTTCACAGAGTCATCTCCCAGAAAAGGGTTTGCGAGATCTGGTTCTGCTGACGGAGTTATCCCTTCTTCTGACAGCCACTTAGAGTTTTTGTTGAAATACTTGTTTAAAGGGCTGTTGAACATCTTAGATTTGACTTTCCGGGTTGAAGAACCAATGAATGAATCCTTTTGGTTTTGTTGGCGTCCATGGTGTTCACGGCTCTTGCTTTGGCCTCAGCCTGCTGTCTTAGAGGTGAAATCACCAATACGAGTGTTATGATACCCCATGCCTATCTTATGCTCGTTGGATTTTTACTGTAGAAGAGCGCTGACCCCTTGACCATGTTTGCCAAGACCGTTTCCTAGGTTGAATCCATATGCTAGCAACATCTTAGCTGGTAAAAGGTTAGCTTCAAAGACGAACGGAACTTTCAGTTTCGCCCCCACAGGAGTGTGGATTACTGCCACCAGCTCCAATGAATGATAGCTAACCTTTTGCTTAACTCCAGGTTCAATGTAAGGGATAACGCTATTCTAATATGTAAACAGGTCAACTTCCTCATGAACGGTGACTACTTTACTATCAATCATGAATCGCACTTTCTGATGTAGACTTGAAGGTATGGCTCCAGCGATGTGAATCCAAGGTCTCCCTAACAGGAATCCAAATGCGTTCGACAAATCCATCACCTGGAAGTTTATAGAGAATTTGGTTGGGCCATTGAACACATCCAGCTTGATCTCGCTTACCACTATCTTCCTCATCCCATTAAAGGTCCTAACAGCTGCTTTGAACGTTCGAATCATTTCCTCTTTAATGCCCAAATTCCTCAACGTAGCCAACGAGCATATGTTAAAAGCTGATTCGTTGTCAATTAGTAAGTGTGCCACTCTCTTTCCTTTACAGTGGGCAGTAATGTATAAGGCCTTGCTGTTCCCTCTTCCCTCTGTAGGAAAATCTTCATCTGAGAAGCTCAATTGATCCTTGAGAAGGATTGCCCCTATGAAATCTCCTAACTGTACGTTGTTGATGGTTTCGGGGACATGCACTTCATTTAGCACCTTTAGCAGCGCATCCTTATGTTTTTCTGAATTGATGAACAATTCCAACAGAGATATCTAGGCTGACATTTTACTTAATTGATCTATCACCTCAAATTCGCTGGTCTTGACGATGGATATGAGTTTTTCTGCATCCTCTTTTGATACATCTTTCTTCTCAGATTCTCCTTCCCTTAGGGCGTAAAATCGTCCGGACCTCATCACGACATCTACTTCTCCGTTCCATAGTCCTAATGAACTGCCTTAGAATCGTAGATTTCTACTGGCGAGACTTGTATGGTTACCGTAGTCAGGTGGGACATATTTAGTTCAGATTCATTATCGGACTCATCTCTTGGTAGGTGAATTACTACAGGTTTCACCAAACAACCCTCTTCTTGGCTTAGGCTGTCAAGCTCATTTAGTTTAATCACCACAGTCATAACAATTTCAATCATTGCCACTATGTCGCTCAAGTCTTTAGGGGAGTTTTTATATCACGACTGGTGGTAACTGTTAGCATCACTTGGCTCAACTAACATTGCAACCTTCAAGTGTCTTCTTATTCTTTCGAATAGTTCAGTCAGGTTTTGTCACTAGGCTATTAATTTATCCATCCTGACATATTTCTCGGTATCAACCTCTTCATTTATCGTCTGGGGGCGATCGCTCGTTGTTAGTTGACATGTCACATCCTCCATTTCTCTAGAGAGATCATTCACTTGCTCTTCTATGCGTAGGAGATGTTCTGATATCACTCAATTGAGTGATGATTCGGGTTCTTTTGTAAAAGACTTTATCACTACCTTCTGGACTTCGGGTTGAATAGGATCATCTATACGTTCCCACCCATCGAGTATGATATCTTCTATCTTCTGGAAGAAACTAGGAGGAGCAGAGTACTTCACTTTGAAGTTATATCCACCGGAATTCTCACCCAGATTATCTACAATTTCACCTTTCTCTAGTGCTTCAGTTACAAATCTACGATCAATCAAACTTCACTTGGCAGCTTTCAATTCGTCTTCATCCAGCTCTTCTTATGGTTCAGTAATTAGCTCTACGTTGCCTACTAGACTTTCATGTGGGACATTCCACATATTTCCTCGCTTGGTTTCAACCACAAACTGGTTCCATTCTAAGTTTACCGAGGTTTTAATTCCTTCAAACTCTTTATCAGCAATACTTAACATTATCCCCAGGCTCATCATTTTGGCAATGCATAGTTTCTTTCTTTCAACTGATACTTCCCATTCTGTTGGATATGACGAGGCGATTGCTAGAATGTTGGTTAGCTTAGGTACATTCACCTTCAGTTCAAGGTGGTTTCCCTCTTCATCATCAAATATTGCACCAACTGCTTGGTGGTCAAGAAGCGGATTCTCTTGCACGTTTGGAGCCACATCGTCGAATTTCAAAATTTAATTGTCAATGAGAGCCTGAACCTTCAGCTTAAGGATGTATCAATTATCTACATTCAGCCATCTTTCACCCATATGATAGGTGCAAGTCTGACTTTCGTCAAAACTAGGATATTTTATCGGATTTGCTCTGGGTGGTTCCTTTGCCACCAAGTGTTGCTTTAAAAATATCGGGAGCAACTTAGATAACGACATGTGAAGTTGAGAAAATTGCTTTGGAGGTTGCCTCTTCCTAGGCTCTTGTCCTTTAAACACTAACCATGATGATCCTCCTTTAGCCTGATTGGAATTAGCGAACACCTTGGGTTTTTGGGAATCGGGCACGAAGGCTATGTCAACTCCAGTCTCTCTTTATTTTCTCATAGGATATTACTTCCTCATCAAAGTTTCATGTGGCCTTCTTTCTCTCAAAGCCCATTCCAATCTTTCAGCCACCTTTATCAAGCGTGTAAAAGTTTGGCATCCTGAGGTGTTTATTCTGTCGAAGTACTCATAGGGAAGTGCCTTCAAGAACAGGTCAATCAAGTCATCTTCCAAAATTAGCGATTTTACTTGAGTTGCCAAAGCATGCCATCTTTGGGCAAATGTTCTGATTATTTCACTTCTTCCTTTCACTGTTCGCAACAGATCTTCCCTTGTCGGGGCTGTAGCTGTGTTAAACTTATATTGCCTGAGGAAATCTTCAGCCAGATCCTCCCATCCGTCGTAATTGTCGAGGTTTAACTCGATAAACCAAGCCAAAGCAGCGCCAGCCAGACTTTCTTGGAACGTATTCATTAGAAGGGGAAAATATTCAGAATAGTGTGCCATCTTGCGCAGATAGTATTTGAGATGAGCACGTGGACAGTCTGTTCCATTGTATTTTCTCACGAAATCGAGCTCTTTATAGTTCGAAGGAGTATCTACTTTGACGAACGGATATATCTTGTCAAAACGAGCTAACTCGTAGCCCTGACTACTCAAGCACTCCTCAATGTTGGCCATTCTCTTAGCCTCGGCTTCAGTTTTTCCAGTCTGCTTTCTTTTCTTCTCCTTCTCGAGGTTGATGACAATAGGAGACATCTTCGGTTGTGGCTGGACATTTGGCGCATGAATGTTCTCTACGACATGTTGGGCACCTTCAATCGTCTCTTTGTCAGTTGCATCAGGTATTAAAGATTGACCCGAGTCATTCAGGTTAGGTACCGTCGTCTGTCTGGCTTGGGAGGCTTCCAACATGGCCTTAATTTCAGCCATCATGGTAGTCATGGTGGTCATCTGGGTCTCTAACATGCCCATTCATGGAGTCAATTCCTACTGTTCCATTCTTGTCTTAAGTCGAGTACGAAAATGATGTCTTGGTAATTCTGTGATTAGAGAATACTTGTTTATTTGAAAATAATAAGTAAACGTCTCTTTAGGACAAATAAGGAAAGTACATGATTCCTTCAATTGCATGTTTTCTATTGATGGATGAGAAAATGAACTACATTGTGAGCCTTACTCTAGCATGAGCAGTTCTTTCGATCATTTGCCAAGAGAATTCATGAAATTAAAGGAAGTGCAATCTTTTGTGATTGTTTTGATGCATCGACAAAACATGTTTATGCTCATACATATGTGTTAAAAGTAACATTTAATACAAATGAGTATCCAAATGTCAAGAAAACATCATAATGTTCACACGTTTTATATTTGACAAAATAGTTTATCCAAATCTAGGGCGCTTAGGGTCTAAGGCACCCTCATCTTTCCAACAAAGATCGAATCCTTCATTCTGAGAATCCTCATCTCCCGAATATGATGGTGATCCCATGTCTTCAGGTACATACGACTCCACTCCAGGCACGTACAACACAATGTATTCGGGTAGATAAGGTTCGACAAAGCTGCGTCTGGTCGCCTCAAAGTGTCAGATATATTCTGTAGAAGCTCTGTGAGTCTTCACCTCAAGAGTCATATCATCTGGTCATTCCACGTCTTCCGTCCGGGAGTCTTTCAAAGAGCGTATGATGGACTCCACCTTAGCTTTGAATTGCTTCTTCTTCTCCCCTGTGAGGATTTCTCTTGACAAGTCAAACGAGCAGACATCTAGTTGTGGCGATGAAGGAATCTCTTGCAATGCCCCATATTGCCGTATGACTCTTCTTGGATAATATGCGGTGGCACTTGTGAATCCTAACAAGGAGACTGGATCTTCGTCATTGCGCGCGAGCCTGACTTTACCTAATGTTGGTAATCTAAGCCGCCATCAGAGTTGTTCTAGCTTTAGAGTTCTAAGAAATTTATTCCATTCTTTAAAGTTGAATTTAGGAATGCGTGTTTGGGTTTTGACGAAAATTCTAAAAGGATGGGCATCAGAGTTAATCTTAGTGAAACCCATACGGATATGAAATTATTTTACATGGGATGTGAATCACAAGTACATGAGACTATTAGAGGCTCTAAAAATTCCTTTCTTGCTTTTCCCAAAACGGTTGAGGGAGATGAAGATTTCAGCGATGATAAGGTTCGAGTAATCCCACCCATAACAGACTTGTTTGACCACTACAATCATGATAGGGTCAAAAGTTACTAACGAGATCGGAAATAGGACAAAACTAAAGAATGCCAAGACAAAAGTTCTACCAAACTTAGTTCATTTGCTAGCAGGGAGGTTGTGAAACCTTTCTAGAAGAAAGGATAGTGAAACTCGTCCAGAATTACTTTAGGCATCTGTTTTGATTTCGTTGAGGTTTGTCTCTAGAAATTCAGCTAGTTGACTCAAAGGCTCGAACCCTATAGGAAGTTGGATTAACAAGTGAGTGAACTCAACTCCAATGGTGGCGCTATATTCCTCAAGGGTATGGGTAACCTCCAATCCTTCCATGCAGAATGTCACGGTGGTCGGATCCCAATAGAGTGCCATGGCTTAAATAAAGGCAGGTGGACATTCAATCCTTAGCAAGTCCAACAGATATCCTAAGAGCAATCTGGCGTACTTCTCACTAGCTTCACCCATGCTTTCCCACTAGGCTAGAAGCTCAGCTCAAGGGATCTTGAACACTTGGATGTCATTCTTCCCATCAAGTCTAAATATGCAAATGATTTTGAAAAATCAATCGCCAAAGATAACTTTAAACATGTGATTATGTTAATGTCATGAAATATGCATGAACTGATTTAATTGCATATTCCAGTTAATGAAATGGAAATTAGAATCCCTTTCAGGTATGAAAGACCCGACTCAACATCTAATTTGAATTTCAAACAAGCGAATTATGCAATTAGTCAGAATCATCTTAGTGACTAAAGGAAATAACAACGTTACATTCCATAGGTCAAAACATCAACTGTGAACATAACGGATAAATTCCTTATTACAAAAGGATATTCTATGATGGAGAGATCAAGAGGGGTTTCAAGAGGGGATGAGACACCAGTCAATTTTATTCTAAAACAAGAAAGCCATAAAAGACCCTTGGAATATGGGATTTAAGCTATCCCTCCTCGAGATCTAATCTTCTTCGGTGCTACAGTTGATCAAGGTTTCCTTCTTGAAGGCATCTTTGTCTCGTCCCTCTTCAGGACATGGCTCGGTAATCAGGACTTCTTCCCAAGTTGAGTGCTCTTTAGAATATGAAGGATAGTCTTCAGTAGGTTGGTTGAGATGCTTTAGCTCTTTCGGCCATTCTTTGGTCCATGGTATAATGACTTCATGGGTCTTCTTGGGTTTTGTCTTTTTTAATATGATGCGCTTTGGCTTTGTCTTGATTGCAGGACGTCTTTTCTTTCCCCAAAGAGAGATCACCGATTGGATCTCCCTAGCTTAACGTTCAGCTTTCCGGCAGACACAGGCTTCTTTAGCTAAATCGTTGCGATACTGCCTTTTCATTTCTAGATAGTGCCTGAACATCTTGTCTGCCGGCCGCTTAAACCTAATATTATCGACATAGTAACTAGTCTGGCAATCTTCAGCATATCCCAACTTACGCCCAGTCAACTCTCGGTCATGCACAAATCTAGTGAAATGCAACCTTGTATTCGGCCTAGGACGAACGACTTTCCTTATATATTCGAAGGTTACCAACTCCGTCAAACTTCTAGGAAACAGCGACATCCTATCCTCTATCATCGTTATTTCAACCAGTCATTAGAATGATTTCATAATGTATGCAATGCATGTAGACGTGAATGATACACAATATATGAACATATTACAAAGCAGGGAGTGAGGAAATACATCAAAAATAAATGCCTTACCAACTAAAACCCAGGGAACATGAAATATTCCCTTGTAACAATGGGTTGTTTTATGTATACCAACCTTCCACCGACATGCGCATGAGACAAATGGGAGTATACTCTCAAAATAAAATCAGGTGAGGAACCTATGGCTTAAGCTCCTACAATCCAAATATGGCAGATTCCTCCCCAAGAGTACTCACCCAAGAGGGTTAGATATCATCAATTTGGATTGTGAACGGGAACGAACATGAAAGTCTCAAGTGCCATCAAACATGAGATTCTTTCGTACTCTTTCCCGATCTAAGGTAACCTAGAGGTGGTTGCAGATGGGGTTTGACCGCCAGTGTGTGAGATGTGTGGTGATCATCACAATACAAGGTCATGCATAATAGTTTGTATCAAATATCACTTCAATAGACGCATTAAAATAAATATACAATCCCAACTCCAACCTGCAGGAAATATACTAACAAACACTCCACCCCTTATTTCTCCAATCTTCAAAAACATCTAACACAATAGTTAGGATACGTACCTCACCTTTGAGAGCATCTGCAGAAAATAAATTTAGATAAATCAATCAACTTTTTAATCGGCTCAAGTCCTCTAAAATTCATAACCAGAGATTATGGTTTGGAATCAGGTCCCTAGGGAAGTCGCCAGTTTGTTGCGACCCTCTTCGAGCTGTCTCGCGGTTTCGAGGGTTAATGGACCATCTCATCTAGTCGGACGTGGTCATCTCCCAAGGCCCGTTACCCAAGTCGCAACGGCGGTATACGTAGTCGACCTTCGATGTGGTCTGATGACATGTGATATGTGTACATGCCAATGAATCGCCACCAATCGTTCTGTGGAGGGTACGATTGGAAACCCTATCGAATAGTTGAGAGCATTCTATTCAATTCTGCGAAAATCAAAGAAATGGGATCAGGGACTTTGTTAGGCCAACTGTCAAAGTTGACGCCCTTTCGGCACCTAAGTTGAATGATTTGTCTAACCTAAGATTTCATGCAGATGAGTGAGGTGCAAACTTTAACATTAGGAGTTCATGCAAATAGGAATGACTACCCTAACACTCACAATCAATAAAATGAATGCGCAAATCAAGGATCCAAAATATACGGATAAATCATATGAAAGCAACGTGTCATCCTTAGTAAGGCCCTATTAGCCTAGAGAAATATTAATCAAGGCTCAGGAGTGTTTTTGACATGATTTGCCCTTGAGGGGCAAAATCGTAATTTTGAAGAGTTTTGGGACAACTTGCCCAAGAAGAGAAAATTTATCATTTCAGATGAAATATGAATTCAAAAGATGGTGGAAAGGATTGGTCACCAAATTAATCTATTTCCTATTTTTTGGGAATTTTTAGAATTTTTTTGGAATATTTGGAGTGATTTACCCTTTTGAGGGGTAGAATCGTCATTACATAAAGTGATGAGAGATGAAAGTCCCAAACATAAGGATTGATCGACCACTAGACCCAAATCCTAATTTTGGGTAATTTTCACGGCTTGATTGGAATTTGGAAAGATGATTTACCCTTAGAAGGATAGAATCGTCATTTCATGTGAAAATACGAGATTCAAAAACTCAAGCATAAGAATTGATCGCCTAACCGACTTTAATTCTTGTCTTGGCATTATCGACCTATCTCACTTACAAGACAAAGGCGATTTACCCCTAAAAGGTAATATCGTCAATTCTCGGATGAATAGATAAAGAATTCCAAAAATAGGATTAACTAGTTCTCTATGATCAATCCTCAATTTTTGAGAATTTCTGGAATGTCTAGAAATTTTTCATAATTTTTCTATATTTTTGTTTGAAATTTTCTAGGATTTTTGTGATTTTTTTATTTTTAAAAATGATTTCTTTTGATTTTTTTATATATAAAAAATGATTCGGATCGGGTCGACCCGACCCACTTGGGTTGGATACTCGGCCAAGACCTAGACCCGTGTGATCCACCGCACCGAAACGACGTTGTTTCGTATTTTTATTTTTTGATTTATTCGGATTTAATCAGACGGCTCCTAATAAATCACGTGGCTATTCCACGACTACTAGATCGGTTAATTGAAACCTACGGCTCAAATCAAAAGTCGACTACTCCTCGACCGTCAGATTTGATTACTTAAGCCTACGGCCACGATTAAAACCCAAGATTCAATCTGGACCGTCCGTCCTTACTTGCCTAAACGACGCCGCTTGACCACTAACAGAAATGGCACCGTTTCAACCTATTTCGATTTTTCGATTTTAGAAACAATTTCGAATATTCCTAATTGCTAATCGGACGGCCACTAAAAATCAAATTCGATTAATCTGAGCCGTTCGATCAAAACTGACTCAGCCTAACAGACTAACGGTCGAGCTGACTTGATATCTACGTGGACCAATTACACTCTGCCACCTAAGCCACTGACTCGTCACATCAGCTTCGTCTTCAACCTCTCGACTATGATTAAACGGACGACCGAGATTTCTCCGGCGTCGATGAACAACCAAACCTATACCGATTAACACGAGACCGGTGCCATTCGACTCGTACTAGCCTCTAGTTTAACATATCTGAGAATCACAACATTTCATCCATTGGACACGTGCAGTATGCAAAATGTCAAGTACGGCCATGGAAGTTCAATCAAGCAACAAAGAGCATTTCGAGCCAATTCATTCATGTGATCGCTTCTAAGTGAATTTAGAAGACTTACCTCGAACTTCGATTGAGCTCACTCGGTTTAGACAGGGCTAGGCAAGAGTGAACAGTGCTTGGTTTATGGCGGGAAGTTTGGAGACTCAGACAGGGATTATTATACAAAATCGAGACAAAGATGGGATGAGATCGTGGTCAGTAATGTTTGGGAAATAAAACGCCCACATGAAATCGAAGAATGATGGTCGGATGCCAAATCCGCCATTGATGCACAGTACGAAAGTTTCAAGACTGAACTCACCTTTTCCGAGATTATGGCGGCCTGACCGGGGGCGATTGACTCCTGCTACTCCAAGCGAGGTTCTGGTGGCCTTCTCTGGCTTTGGTTTGGCCGGAAACAGCCTAACTAGTGCCTTTCAAGTTCGAACTCATGCTCTCTACAATGTGGATTAGAGAGCAAATTATCTCTCTCTTTCTCTCTTCCTTTTGATTTTGTTATGCCCTTCCAACAGAATGAGCTAGCCTCCTCTTCTCGAAAGCTTGTAAAGGATATATACCCTTTTTAAAATTTGACGCCGAACGACGAAGTGTACACCAGCTTCAATCGCACGTGAGGTCACGTTCTTTTAGGCCCAAACGATGTCGAAGATGATGGGCATTCCGTCCAATTCCGTTTGGTTCTCCGGCAGGTTTAATCTCGCGCGAATTTGGCACGAATTTAACTCGTGTTTTGAAAACGTTGACTTTCGCAGGTCCTGCGAGCTTGACCGGCCAATTGCTCTCTACTCTGATAACGTCGAGTAGTGCCGCCGGTGTTAATCGACAGGGAAGGGGGAGGGTGAAAATACGCTCGCCATTTCTCGTCCAATTATCCCCGAATTGATCTTCAATTCGAGGCTCAAAATTGGTCTGTGGACTGTTCATCAGCGCGGGTGTCTGGGGAAGAAGACGACACTACTCTAGATCTATCTGACCGGTCCGAACCGGTTCCAACTTGTAATTTCCAAAATTAAACAAAATCGATGGGAAATTTTTACAATTAAACATTAGAATCGATCTTTGGGCATGAATATTATCTAAAAATATGATTTTGGCCAAAATTTTAAGTTAATTTCTATAAAAGCCCCAAATTTGCCTTTAATTGCAATTCGAGAATTTGTGAAATTGAAGGCTCAAATGATCAAATAGGACCAAATCACCCATTCCAATCGACTCAGAATGATGAAAAACATTGGGTAATGATTTCAATTTGTAAATATAGCCCTTGAATTGAAAGTAATTTTAATTATGCCCAAATTCAATGACTAAATGCAATAAAGTACGCAATTTTGTCCAATTCATGCAATTGAGCAATTTGTGTAAATAATTGAGCTAAATTGCAATGAAGGACATTTATATTGAATTTCAAGATCCTAAAAATACCAAAATTAAAAATTAAAAGACTCAATTGACATTTTTTAACCAAATTTAATCATACATGTAACAAAAGAACACATAAAATTAAACTTGAATTTGGAATTTTTACGAGGTAAAAAATAAAAAGGAATTAAAATAAAAATATTGACTATTTTTTCATATTTGTGACCTTAAATGCTATTTTTCTTGAATTTTCAAGTATTTTCTTATTTTCTAAAAATACTGAAAAATGTGAAAAATATGAAAACTTATTTTTTGTTCAAAAATGGTTCCTTGACCTTGGCCAAGGCCACCAAAGTTGATTTTGTAATTTTTTGACTTGTTATAGATTTTTTTAATGAAATTTTCAAAATAAACTAAAAAAAGGCTAATCCAAAAATCGGGTGTCAACACCTGTCCCGGCCACGGTTCTGGGTCCCGATCTCCTACCTCAATCTCAGGTCTCGGCCCCAGCCCTCGACCCCCGACCCAGGCCCGATCTCCGGCCTCGGCCCTGGTCCTCGGCCTCGGCCCCAATCTTCGGCCTCGGCCCCGATCTCTAGTCTTGGCCCCAGCCCCGGTCCCAACCTCGATCTCGGTCCTGATCCCGACCCCGGCCCCTGTCCCAGGTCCTGGCTCCAGTCGTTGGCCTCAGCACCGGTTGTTGGCCCCGGCCCCGGTCTCGAGTCTTGGCCCCAGTCTCGGCTCAGGCCTTGATATCCGGCCTCGGTCTCCGACCCCGGCCTCGATCTCGACCCTAGCCTCGGTTCCGGCCACGGTTTTCAGCCCCGGTCCTTGACCCCGATCTCTGGCCTCGACCCAGTCCCCAGCCCCGGCCTCGGTTGCAGCCCCGGCCTCGATCTCTGACCTCGACCCCGGCCCCGGCCCCGGCCCTGCTGTAGTTCTCGCCTCGGGCCCCGGCCTCAACCTTGATCTCGGCCTTGATCTTCGACCCCGGCCCCGGTCGTCAGCCTCGGCCCCGGGGTCGGTCCCCGAGATTGGCCCCAGCCGCGTTTTCAAAGAAAGTGAGTGACTTAAATTTGGAAAAGTGTTTTCACCTTTTTATTTTGGAGAATTCACTGTCCTATTTTAATGAATAAACTCTTTGTTGACTGGAAAAAACTTTCCTTTGACCAAATCATTTTTCACGAACCAAACGGAGTAAAGTCCATAAAACACTTTCCCTGAAAACACTTTCCCTAAAACAAACACACCCGCTCATTTGGATTTCACCATGTTTATTTTTGCCTAACACTCACAAAAAATAAAATAAAAAATACAAAATCTAATTCAACATTGCCGAACACCATCTCGGTCCGTTTCCTTCCGTCTATTATAATACAACACACCGCCGCATCCACCACCATTGCCAAGCCCGGCCCAACTCGTCTCTATCGTCGTCTCCTCATCATTGCACCCACCACGACCACCACTTCCGATGAAAAGCCACCGAGGTTGTATCACTCAATGTAACATTACCACTGCCCCCGCCACCATTGATTCTCTCTCCTCTCGCAGATGCCTCTCTCTCCCCCTCTCTTTGAATCTGTCCATGGACTCAACGACAACCGCAGTTGTCCATGTCTTGTTGACACTTGACAATATCATGAAATTTCTTTGAAGTGGAAGAATAAAAAAATTCTCTGTGGCGGAACAAAATATCTCTGATTTCTCCTTCGGAAAAAAAAAATCTTCTTTTTAGTTTTCAAAGGAGTATTCTTATTAATGGGCGTTAACCATATATCCTTGCCTTGAGAAATGAATCAATATTTTCTACTTGATAAACCTTTCGTCACCACTTGTGAAAAATCGTTAGGTATGAATATGTTAGGTATCGATGACTCAATTGGTGAGATAGTTGGTATCGGGCACGTCGCAATGGGGCATATGGAATGTTAAATAAGTCTAGATCTACTCGCCTTTTCGCCAAAAGATTTTATTTAGGCGATTATAGAAATTTTTTTCAAATTACATGTTCATTGAAATTTGGGGGCACTACATTCAAGCAATTAGAAAAGAAGGTCGATCACCAACGATTTGTTATTGTTGATGATTTAGAGAACCGACCGATGTGTTGTGCATTTGATTCGCAAGACCATCCCTCGATTTTTAAATTTACTCCTTGAGGTGCATGTGTATTTTATGTGTAAAATTTTACGGGACCACAATGAATTATTCCAAAATTGAAGCTTTTAAATGAATACATAGACCGACCAAAAAAAAATGAATACATAGCTTTAATATTAAATATTTTAATGCTCTTCATCATTCATAAGCTAGACTTTAATATAAGACGAAAGCGTGATTTTTTGTTTACACGTATATTAATGGTGAGGCAGTTTTGGGGTACCAGAATTGTTTGTCCAATTAAAAATGCAAATAACAATAAGCAATTTAAAAAAGAGTCAAAGAATTAGAGAAATGCTCAGACAAATTTTTACGGCGGTTCGGCCCAAATTGGTCCCTACTCCTTTCCCCGGATCCTTTTGGGAGTTGCGCCCGGTCCACCAGTTGAAAGCTGAGAAAATTATTAAAAAAAAATATTCAACCACACTTTCATCAAATAACTTAAATTTTTAGAATAATTGACGGGGGATCCCACAAAATCTCACGTCATTTCAAAGTAGAAGGTCCCGAGTTCAAACATTTCCAAGCCACTACTTGACTTTCTAGTGAAATATTTTCACTCTTCTTATTAGGCAAAAAGATCATACCAAGCATGAGATAGAGTATTAAAGTAACTAATTACTAAACCACGCCCTTCATCTAATAGCTTAAATTTTTAAAACAGTTGGCAGTGCCCTGAATAAAAATCTCACACTTTGTCTCATTCCCTCTATGGTCTTTTTTGAATTTTCGGTATAGCTATCTTTATTCTTATATTATTAAAGGAGATTCTCCTCTCCCTTTTTAGTTAGAAGAAAATGATACTTTGTTCGGGTTTCGAATTCTCCTCGTTCATTTGACAAGCCTTAAAAAAAAAAGCTCTCTTTTTAGCACGGTGGGCATCAAAGGACGTATTTAAAGATGTTCGACGTAAAGACATTACGCCCCCCGTAAACTCTCCCAAACCTATGTGTCTTGTCTCCTTGTTCCATGTACTCGAGGAGCTTCGCACGAACCAAGACCCGTTTCGAAATCCTTGAAACAAGAATGGCAACAACATAATCAATAGTAGCTTAAGGTGATTCTAGAATCATCAACACAAATTAGGAGGTCAACAAAAAAAAAAATAGGAGGACTATAGATCAGCGTAGTCAGCACGTACCATCACTCTTAACAACATCGACGATCCATCTGAGCGTTTTTGCAGGGTCCTATAGCATTGTTTGTGTTCTATTTAGCGTTTGGTGAAGATCTTGGGTCAGGATCTCATGCCCTGATGGCTATGGGTGCAGGTGGCAGGGGATCCGAATCTGAAGATCTAGGGCTTTACCTAACAAAAAACGTGGTATGGCGGATATAACCTACACATAGTACATACTAGTGAAAAGACATTGAAGTTGAATATTGGAATGTGGTACTCTCCCTAAAGCATACAATGAGCCAAACTCCAATGTAGGAACACTCAAAATAAATAAATAAATAAAAGTTACAGGTGATACTACCAAGAAAATTAATAGATTTAATCTACATGACCGTGACTACTAAACGTATAGTTAAAATTCTACATGTTCTTTTATTATGTCACGGTTGAAAGGGTATCTTAGTTACTAGAAAAAAAAAGGTGAACTTAAGGCGATATTGTCTCGAGGATACAGCGTCGGATCCAAGAATTATAATGTCCTAAGAGAGAAACATATACCAATGTAAAACCTTACCACAGACTTGTTGACACCAAAAGTTATCTTGTAGGCCACGTGACATGCACGAGGAAAGGATATGGCTAAATACGGCAGGTGTACAAAAGCCATATAAAGATCAGCCGCAAAAATGTCACGTGCAAAAGTGATTTTGGCGTATTGTGAGGAGAGATGAGAGCAAGCTAGCTTTAATTGGGTTGGCATCTCGTCTCCAACCCATTGGTTTTAAATACATTGGAAATTAGGCTCACTTTTAAACTTTAGAGCCTGGTCCTTCTTTGGATGGGACTCCGTGGTATAGAATTAGGTTTCCTCCTTCGCCGCGCGATTATTAGGCAAGTGGTTCTCCCTTTCATCTTGCGTAATGGGATAATTTCTGACACAACACGACAACATAACTTGAGGAAGACACAAAATTAGTTTGAATTAGGGAAAATCATGTTTGGATCGATTTTGTATAAAACAATTTTGCTCCCTTGACAGTTTAATAGTACCGCCAGTTATTTATGACCATAAATTTATATACTATTACCGCGTGTTTGCATAAAATACTCGTTAATTGAAAAATCGTGAGGTCAGAAATAATGATAGTATTATCAAACTGTCATGGTAGTAGCTCTTTTTGTATAAACCCAAATAATGCGATTAAGTGAATCGCCATAAAAGAAATTGACTTGTATATCTGTTAATATTGACATGACCTGGTTGTAACACGATTAGCTAAAAGGTTATTCCGTCCATAATGTTCGTCGCTATAATTATGGGGTTGATTGATTTTTCATTTGGCATGAACAAGTTTTCTTGACCGATATGATGATCTTTTTTGACAAGTCATTGTATTTTCCATACAGATTTTATATTAAAAAAATAATTGAGAGTATTTATGTCAAATATGTGTTGGCATTTTATGGGTTGGCGGAATGATTATGCGTCATGCTGGGTAATGCTGGAAAATTAGTAAAAAAGTTTTAAACCTAATACATTTTATTAATTTAGTCTTAAAATTTTTAATTAGATTAATTTATTCTTAAATATTTTCACATTGATATCAATTCAGTCCATTCGGCTAATTTAGGCAGAAAATCGCTGAGTGGATGTCGGTTGTCCTACACTGGAATAATTTCTTAAAATTTTATTTTCTTTCTTTCTTTCTCTTCCATAGTTTAAAGGATTATGGAGAAGCACGTTGGAGTCTAAATGATTTTCATTAATTCGAAGTAAGATGGAATACTTGAAGTGTGAGTTCGACGGGTAGGAAGAGAGAATCAAGAAGCCGTAAATATGCTTGGACATGTGGTATCCAAGAAAGATATTTTTAAATATTTGATATCAATATTGCAAAAGGAGAGAGAGAGATTGATGAGCATGTAAGCCATATAAATCATTGCAAGTTCGATGAAATGGCGCAGTACATCAGGATTTTTGTGTGATTGTAAGATTCATCTTAGGTTAAAATATAAATTTTATAGAACAATAGTAAGACCTGCCAGGCTATACGAAGCTGAATGTTGGCCAGCATAGAGGAAACATGAACATAAAATGAGAGTAGCGGAAATGAGGATATTAAGGTGGATGTGTGGTCATACAAGATTTGATAAGATAATGAATGAAAATATTTGATGAAAAGTTGGAGTAGAATCGTTGGCAGAAAATATGAAAGAATATAGATTGAGATGGTTTAGGCATATTCTCCGAAGGTTTCTAAATCTCCTGGTACGAATAAAAGTTTGCTATCGGAAGCATAATACGAAGAAAGAAAGAAATCGGCCGAAACTTACTTGGGAGAAAGTAGTAAAATAAGATTTAAGAGAGTGAGAAATAGATTGGCGTACGGTTTGTCTTAGGACGGAGTGGAATAAGGCTATTAGTATTGTGGATGGGTAGTATGTGTGTGTGTTACATATTTTTCTCTTTTTCCTCGATTGATTTTATTTTATTTTTATGAATCTTTGGGATAGAGATATTGTTGATGTTGATGTATATTTCTCTTTCATGATTTATGTTGGTCGACACAGGCCATGGCCGGTGAGGGCTAGTCTCGCCTAGGTGAGGTTGACCCTCGCTCGTGGGGGCGAGGCCAAGCCTCGTTGTGCCGGCGTAGGTCATGGAAGAAAAAGAAAGGGAAAAAATCAATAAAATATTAAAATATTAATAAAGATTCTCTACATTAGCGTTAGTCATGTCACGTGAAACAGTCGGCGTTTAAGTCAACAATTTTCGGTCTAAATTGATTGGATGGACTGAATCAGTGCTAATGTGAAAAAGTTTATGATTAGTTGAGGTGCTTAAAGCTGAATTGATAAAAAATGCAATAAATTCCGGATTATTTTGACATTTTTCCCCAAAGTAAGGCAATCTTGTCAACTTGGCAACATCTTCTTTAATCATGTTACGCGGAAGGGCCGCGTCTACCCGGCGATTTCTTAGATGGTCTTCATGTTTCACATGTCGACTCAATCAACTAATCGTGTCGTGCTCGTGTCAACTGGTTCTATGGCATATACTTACGAAACTCGAACCGCCTCTCCTACATTAGTTACGAAGTCCTCTCGATTCAAGTCGTTTGAAGCCATCCGATCAGAAGCATTTGACGTACCTGAAATCAAACAAAAAAGAAAGAATATTAACGAGTGGTGATTGCCTCACTTGATTTCCGATGTGCGTTCGATTGCATTTTGGCCAGCATACGACAATAATATCGACGGGAATTTGTTCTATGATTCTCGCAGCGGTTCACGCGACAAAAATTAGTGCCAAGAGTATCATTCGACACATCAATTGGATGGTAAATAGATTATCTTTCATCATACTCACTTTCCTACGGCACCGTGAAGCTTAGACAAAACTGGTGTTCAACCCATAAATCTTGATTCTCATGGTCTCCTCCAGCTTAAAAAGCACAAACCCTAGCTGGAAAATTGCTGAAAATCATTTGGTTTTTCATTTCATTTTCTTTTATCCATGTACGTATGTCAGCGACTAGAAAATCGTGGCATGTTATCAACATCTATCTAATACACTAAAATGCTTTAGGCTACTCTGAATTGATTTATCTTATCCCGTGTTTGATTCCTGCCCAATACATGATAAGTCTGGTATGATAGCATTATAACTTGAACAAAATTGTCTCAAGGTGGAGGTGGATTAAAAGTGAATAGAATTTATAATATCCATAATCTAAAAGCTATGTTTCTTGAGTAAAAATCTTCTTAAATTAATTAATTACAATAAAATTTGAATTTGTATTCAAATTTTAATATAGAAATACAATTCAAATACAAAAAATAATAGTAATAACAACAAATTCGTTTTTTATTTCTTCTCTAACTTCTTTCTATCTTTTAATAAAAATTCAACATCTATATTTAGTACTTAGAATTATTATACATTTTATATTTCTAGTATTTTAGGTATATTAGTCTAGTTTAAAACATTTTATTTGAGAACAAAGAGAAGGGAACGGAGACATAAAAAAGAAAATAAATTAAAATAGAGGAAGAATAATAAAAATAAGCAAATAAAAAATGAAGCAGGAAAGAGTGTCGTGAGAGATTCTTACTATATCCAGTTGTGTGATTTTCAGGTTCATTTATATTGGTATGCCATTTATACCAAACAATAGACATGATAAGATGTAAAAATATACAACAGATATGATATAACAAAATTCTTGTATTTCATATCCTATATTATATGGTCCTATTGTGACTGGAAATCCAGGAGTGTTAGATATATTAAATTAAGACTTTGAGTGCATTTGGGAGAGCATTTCCAAATTCATTTTGGCCTCCAAATGTTTTTGTCCTAATGGACGAGGGGCTTGACAACACATTCTCCAACGCACTTGAGCCAAAATCTGGCATTTTCAAAGTCCTTTAGCCTAATGCAACTCCCACCGGGCATTGGCTTTCAACATTTTTGGAATGCTACTTCAGAGATAATGAATTTATGTAAGTGATCTCTAATATTAAAGTTGCGGCATAAGGGACTTGAGCCATTTCATTTCACCAATATTTCAAAAGATAATGGCAAGATTCACAAAGGTATGACCCTTTATATTGACCAAGCGAAAAGGCTTGTTGTAAGAATTTAATAGAATTAACTTTTTAGATTAAGGTTCCGTTTGTTTCGAAAAATGAATGATTTTAAAAATATTTTTCTACAAATAAGTTACAAAAATATATGAACAAAAGTTTTTTTTTCTTTTTAATCTTTCACAAAAATGCGTAGACATATAAATGATTAATTTTTAAACGATATAAATGATTAATTTTTAGAAAAATATTTTCTAAATTATTTATTTTTTGCGAAATAGACGGAACTTAAATTAAATAGATCTATCTCGTGAGGACAGAATACTTGGTTTATCATCCCAAAAGCTTCCTTGGACGTACGTGGGACTAAATGAATCTCTCTAATAAACCCCAACAAGGACATAAAAGAGCCACTTTTGGTGTAGACACAAGAATATGTAATAACCGATAATCTTTCTGCACAAGACCAGAAACCCTAGCTATTTGCAAGATGGCGGCATAGAATAATCTCTGGATCTCATTCTTATTCTTTAAATAAAAAAAGGAACTTAGGGAATGATCGATGATCACAAACCTGATCTATTTGTCTCGAAAGCAACAGTACCTCTTCCATGCACTCACCACAATCCATGTCCGACTTCAGGAATGGAGAATCTAATGCACCCACCCTCACTGGACGAAGGGCTATCATCGCTGAAATAATTGTACGAATAATAATAAGAAGAATTAAAAGGGTGTAAAATAAGAGGCTTGCGTCGCGGTGCATGCATGCTTTTCGTCTCACCCCTGCTCGAGTATAAATACCCTCCTTCGAGTTTTGACTAGCTCATCGCAGTCTTCTTCAGCAACTGTTCCATTCACCTACTAAGCCCCAGTGTAGAGAGAGAGAGAGAGAGAGAGAGAGAGATTACGTAGAGAATGATAGGGTTGGAGGATGTGTATAAGGTGGTGGCGGCGATGGTGCCGCTATATGTGGCGTTGATGTTGGGTTATGGCTCGGTGAAGTGGTGGAAGATCTTTACGCCGGACCAGTGCGATGCGATAAACCGGCTCGTTTGCTATTTCACCCTCCCTCTCTTCACCTTTGAGTTCACAGCCCATGTTGACCCTTTCAAGTGGGACTACATGTTCATCGCCGCCGACGTCGTCTCCAAGGTCATCATAGTCGTGGTGCTCGCGTTTTGGGCCAAGTGCAGCGCCAAGGGGAGCTACGGCTGGTCCATCACCAGCTTCTCGCTATGCACGCTGACCAACTCGCTCGTCGTCGGCGTCCCCTTGCTCAAGGCCATGTACGGCTCGTTGGGCGTGGACCTGGTGATCCAGGGCTCGGTGTTTCAGGCGATCGTGTGGCTCACGTTGCTCCTTTTCGTGCTGGAGATGAGACGGACGAGGCTGGACATCTCGTTGACACCATCCTCTGTGGACGGCGACTCGCCGGCACGGATTTCCACTGATCCAACGGCCAAAGTCGATTTGGAAGGGAGGATGGAGGTGATCGTGAGCTCTAGTAGGCCATCGTTTTGGTCTCTCATGAGGCGTGTTTGGACGAAGCTTGCCATGAACCCAAACTCCTATGCATGCATAGTTGGTATAGCTTGGGCGTCCATCGCGAACAGGTAAATTAAGTTAGGAAAAATATCAATAAAACTCCGTTTGTGTGTATATGTGTACGTATGTATTCATTAAAACAAACTTGTTACTCACTAACTACATGTCGGGGTTTAATTTCCATATATTTGAATGCGTAGGTGGCACTTGGAGATGCCAGGCATAATGGACGGATGCATAGTGATCATGTCAAAAGCCGGGACAGGCACTGCTATGTTTAGCATGGGTAAGAATGAGAATGAGATTCTTTCCCATTTATTCCGAAATTGATCATAGACATTATGTTTCAGAATATGAAAAGACTCAAGGTTTGATGTTGATATTCCGGTGTGATTCATAATCCCCATCAAAGAATAGCTACTGCCTTTGTGCCATTTATATATAATCTTTTCCTCTCATAACTGAGAGTTGTAATAAAGAGGTGGTTGGTGCTAATTACAGTGGGATTCACTACTGGATGACTCTAGTTTACGGGCGAATTGTGATAGGCCTCGTGTCTCGATCTTTCTTTCTCGCCTTTGCTCTCTAATTCTCCGCGTTTGTGTGCCTAAACCTAGCAATTGATTAATAAGCGCATGCGTGTGTGCAGGGATGTTCATGGCGCTGCAAGAGAAATTGATAGCATGCGGGCCGACCTTGACTGTGTTCGGGATGGTTTTCAGGTTCATCGCGGGCCCGACTGCCATGGCAATCGGTTCTATCGCCTTGGGCTTGCGGGGCGACGTCCTCCGAGTCGCTATCATCCAGGTATCGATCTCTCGTCGTTCCGAGTAATTTTGTGGACCACGTCTTGACATCAAGAGCCTTACTTGATGCAAGTGGACGGATGACTGAAGACCTTGAAGATTAGTCGAACTGGATATTTAGATATCTGACAACATGGCGATGGTTTATATTAATTTGCAGGCAGCACTGCCACAGTCGATAACGTCTTTCATCTACGCCAAAGAATACGGATTGCATGCGGATGTGCTTAGCACTGCGTAAGTACTCCTTTGTTTTGCTTATCCAATAAATCACATGAACGGTAAGGATTTCGTTTGTTTTGCGAAAAATGTATAATTTGGAAAACATCTTCTTGAAAATGACTGTTTGTATCGCTTGAAATAATTAATTAATAAAAAAATATTTTTACCGTCGATAGACAATTCATATATTAACATTTTCATGGACGATAAAAAATATTTTTCATTTATTTTTTCATATGAGAGGCAAGGATTATTTTTAAGAAGATATTTTTTAAATCATTCATTTTTCGCGAAATTAAAGAGCTTGAATATATACTTTTTTACGGTACCTCTATATAATTAGCATTTTTGGTTGGTGACTGTAGGGTGATCTTTGGAATGATGGCCTCCTTCCCGGTGCTGCTTGCATATTATGCAATTCTCGAGTTCGTACACTGATACCTTGGAGAGTTGAAAATCTTGCATCTTTTTCAATTTTTCATCTTCCTTTTGTCCCTTTTTTTTTTTTTGGTTTTTTTTTGGGGTGAGGGGAAGTGGGGTCATTTCCTTTCCATCCACAAGGGATTGAAATGTAGCGTACACACCGTCCTTCAATCATCCTCATGTTCTTGTCCCTTGAGTTGTTCGATTAACCCGGTCGCGTCATCTAAGATCGAGCAAACCATGTTCGATGCCTTTCATAATCACGAGCGTAGAGGAAGAACGTTGCGCATCGCATGACGACACAACGAATGATTGGTTACCGATTCTTTCGGCGTTCTTTCGTCCCGTAACCCGTTCGCGACCATTGCTACAATAATCGGCATTATTCCGTAGATAGTAAACGACTCTTCCTTCAGCTTTATGGATTTTAAGTAATTTTGATCGTGGACAGCGAGGCAGCGAAAGCATAATCGGTTTTCATGTTAATCACGGTGTAATTTTCCTGATTTAAGGATCATGTACTTGACTCGTGGTCGCTAATGCTTGTTTAAGATTAGCTAACGTGCTCCGTTCCGGTTTCTTATATTGTTCATTATAATTTTGTTTTGTCAGAGTACATTATAAAGTTGACTCCTGCTAATTGACTATTGATATGGTGAAGACTCGTCTGTGGAGTGACCTGAACAATTCCACAATTACATTTTACTAAGAGCACGATCGTCTAAGAGAAATTACATTTCTCGATTATCAGGAATGCGTGCGAGAGTTCTTCTCCATGTCTCGAATGGACTTAAAAATGGCAGCGTCAACCGAGAGTTCACTAATTTCTTAATTTTTTTTTTCTTTTTTCCCTGTCAATTAATATTCTATACCATTTTAAAAATTAGCCTATTGTGTTATTAATTTGCTAAATGACATCGTGATAAGTTAATTTCCTCTTGCGCGGGACGGGTTCATATTCGCTAGTATCAAGAGAAATCCTAGACGATCTCCTATGTCAATGAAATACTACGGAATATGTTCTACCGGCAAGAGATTTGGCTGCTTCTCATGTGATCGGCTTAATCGCCTCATTTATAATATCTCTTTGGTTCTATCAAGACGTTCGAGCATGAGTTAAGCCCGACCGACTTTCCTCGATCTTGAGCTTCGTTTGTTTCCATGAAACCCCGACGCCCCACAGACAAAAAGATCGTTAAAAAGTACTTATGATGGTACTTTGGCATTCAAGAAAGCAATGCAAGGAGATGCTTTGGCATCGGGTTATCAAAAGACGATTGAAATCGCATGCGAGTTTGAGGGACTCGGTATGCGATTGATAAAACCCACAAAAGAAATTAAATAGAATTAATCGGGAAAAGAAGAGTTAAAAGTTTGGTTTCCATTGGTCATCGTATCCAGAGATGAATTAATAATGGGTGAAAGAAGGAATACGAGGATTCGAGCAGGACGATCCAGCTTGGGCACCAAATCGAACCAAACTGCCATCGTTGATTAGTCCTAGCTAGGTCTATAAATCATGCAAATCAAACTCATCTCGATCGCTGATCACGTCGGCTCCACGATAGCTATGTTATGTCGAACTTTTGTGGCAAAATGTCGGATTTATCACATGTTTGGTAACGATTGTTCCAAAAACTACAACGAGGGCGGAGGCAGCTTGGAAGAAGTTGTGAAAAGTATTGTTGTATTTGGAAGGATGTCGTAGGTGTGTAGTGCTTGCCAGACACTTAACAAAAGCTGCAATACCATCGTCTACGGTTGAAGGCGATGTGGGAAAGCTAGGCAATACTGAACCACCTCTTTCCTAGTATTGGGATTCCAATGCCAATAGCCATCCATGCAAGAAAGCCTCACTGAGCTAGAAACTCAAGGCGGACACGCTCAGCAAGTTCAATCACCTAGGGTTAGTTCAGGGTAATATGTAATATTACGATGAAAAGACAACCAACACCCGATGAAGATATTGTGAAAGAAAGTAGCTAAAGTTGGGTTTATTCTCAAGGTTTAGCAGTGTTTGCGCCAAAAACTGACCAGGTCGTCTACACGTGGTTAGAGCAACAGGTATTGCTAAATACGTGACTAATCACTGACGATTAAGATTGATATCGATGCTACAGTGCATACCGATAATCGTCCCCAATCTGTTGCCGATATAACGACGTCGGATGTTTAAAGATAATCGAGAAGGGTACCGATCGATAAGTCATCAAAGTGTTGGAAGAAAGATGAAGGGATTAAGATACGATTGTGAGTCCGAAGCTACTGGAAAACGTTACGATCGTGGGACGAATGACAGGCTTTTACAAGAACAACCGCTTCGAACAAGATCATGGCATCACGAGAACTTGGGCACAAAGATTTTCGGGAATAGGAGAATACGGCACAATCGATGGAAACCGCTCAGGAGCAATTGTGACTCAACCACTATAAATACCATCGCCCATCCGATGAAGGGCCGTCCGCACAAATCAAAGAAATTTACTGCCTTTCCGTATCTTTACTTTCCTACATAGTAATTTTATGTTTCGAGTTTGTGTTCCGCGTGTTCTTAGTTGCATAGCCTCGTATCTTTATCTTGGGTGTTGCGTTGTCGAATAAAAATTTCACTGCAATATCTTAATGTTTTCATGCTTTGTCGTCGATTAAATTCCAGTACAATTTATTTGTGCTCGGTCTCGTTGTGGAAACCTGTATTTTGCGAGCCTTGTTGTCATTAGATTTTGGCTCGGATGTTTATACAGCCCTGCTGAAATTTCAAGTGGTTGATTTCTTTCATTATCTATGATAATTTTTGTCAAGATTCGTCACATAACCGATTTTTTAAAATTAAAATCCACAGAACAACTTTATATATATGTCGTTGCGGGATAACTTTCAGCGCCATAAATAGACATTGCCATTTCATGGTTTGTGACACTGGGCACGTGCAAACTACAAAAAACATATGTATGAAAAATGTGTTTCTCTTCACCAGTACAAACTCTCTCTCTCTCTCTCTCTCTCTCTCTCTCTATCTGTGGAACTCTTGACCATTCAAAGGGTGACGGATATGTGGCAGGACGTACCATTACCATATCATAACCATGCAAGTGTCTTAGATTCACGTGGAAACATATATGTCCATACATGTCACTTCAATAGCTCTCTCTCTCTCAGTTTGTTTGTTAATGCGTTAAAAAGGAAACGATTCTAGGTTCGATGGTCCATATGAAAAGAGAAGAGAAGAGAAGATAAGAGAAAAGGGAATACACGTAGTCGTGATCAGAAGAAAAAATCGTCAGACAGCTTTGCTTCGGATGGCAATAAGAATGTCATCTGTCTTCAACTGGGAACGTGAATCTTCTCCAGATAGTTCTTCCACAACCTCACATGGCTTGAATCGGAAGATGTTCATGTTTCCCCCTTTTCCTCATCTTGGGTTGGTTGCCTACAACATCATGTCCTTGTCGCACGGTGTGTGCTCGATTCCGTCCCTTTTGCGATCGGTGTGGTTCGATGCGGCATCTCTCATGCACAAAGGAAGAGCCTTCCCATCTAAAATATAGGAAAATAGATCAAAAATTTCTACACCTATTGCATTATTGTCAATTTAGTTCTCAACTTTTCAATTTTGCTTGTTGAAGTTTTAAACCTTTTAACACTTTGTCAATTGAGTTCATCCGATGAATTTTGATCAGAAATTGCTAACGTAGATGTTGGCCGTTTTATATGGCATGACTGGCTCTAAAGCGAACAAATTTTAATAATATTTGATATTTTATTATTTTTAATTATTTTTATGAGTTTTCTTTTCTTTTCATTTTTCTTTCCATTTCTTCTTCTTTTTTGCCAATGGCTAGCTACCAGCCACAAGTGATGGCTAGACATCAACCATGGCCAAGTGGGCTTGCCAAGGTCTACCCTTGCTAGATATGGTGAGGGTGGCTCTCAACTAGGCCAGCGCGGACTCGCCCAATCTAGCGAGGGAGCCCTTGCCAAGGCTCATCCTCTCCCAGGTGAGGGTTAGACCGCCAAAGCCAAATCTGGTGAGGGGGAACCTCGTCAGGGCACACCCTCACCCAAGCAAGGCCAATTTGTCCAGCCATGGCCGGTAGCCGGCCGCCAACGGAAGGAAAAATAGAAAACAAGAAAAAATAACAAAAAAAAAGAAATAAATCAGAAAATATATTAAATCACTATTAAAATATTATCAACATAAGCCAAAATTAATCGAATAGGCTCAATCGACAACATATGAAAATGTTTTGGACTCAATTGACAAAAACACAATATGTTTATGACTTTTTGGCGAATTCACCCTACAAAACATGCACACAACAACGGACGTGGAATCTTAGGTCGGTCTTGAGCCTCTCAATCCAAAAGCACCCAATGATTTCTCCCTTACACATCAGGCTTATGTTGGAGCGGCAACATGTGGTTACAAAATCAGTGTCAGGGTGGTCTTGAACCTCTGCTACCCCAACAAGCTAGTTCAAAGGTGTTACTTTCACTCACACTCATAAAATAACTACTAGTACTTTCCACAATCAATGTGGGATAACCCCAACAAGAAAGATATGTGAGAGTGAGAACTACGTTATTTTGTTATATATTGAATTGCATTAAAAAAAATTATGGTAGAACTTGTATATAATTTATTCAAAGTACATTTGTAACTTAAAGATATTGTTTTTCTTTCCCCCCCCCCCAAAAAAAAAACTTGCAAAAGGTAAGATGTTCATTTTACACAATCTGTGTATTAAAGAAATTGTAGATTTACCGTCTACAATTGCATTAGAGGT
Source organism: Rhodomyrtus tomentosa (assembly GCA_028455895.1). NCBI lineage: Eukaryota > Viridiplantae > Streptophyta > Magnoliopsida > Myrtales > Myrtaceae > Rhodomyrtus > Rhodomyrtus tomentosa. The sequence continues at coordinate 22,719,943 of JAPCWY010000003.1, read as the reverse complement.
GCTCTTTCTTAAAAGACGAAAAAACATAATTTCAGGGTTGTGTCAAGTTCACCATTGACATGTACGTAGAAATTCAAAATAAGCATGCATAGGTTATATTCACAAAATCTTAAGAGTTCAAAAGCATATTTGATTGAAGTTGAAGCTAACACACCACCATCATCATCGACGAAATCGACATTGGAGATTTGATTGGTGCCGCTGGATTTTGTGAACGACAGTCGGTGTTGCTGAATGCGGGTTTGGTCACTGGAGTTGGTGTGAATCACGATCAAGGATTGAGCTCGGTTAGAGTTCGTAGCTCTTGGTCGGATCTCTGGGTCTCCATATTGTTTATGCTCGATTCCTTAACTAGATGTTGCATAGATCTCCTCAAAAATTTCAACGCATTCCAACCTAGAACGAACATGTGCTCCCCTTTTTCGCGAGATCGTGCGCTGAGCTATCCCGTCTTCATCCAGCGGTCCGACCTATTCGGTTTTCTCCATCGAAGACATGCTTCTAAATATTATCATCAATCCCACCAGAAAATCGACGGAACAGTGATGGACCAGGACCACCATACTCCAGAAAATGTCTGAGCATTTTCTTTGGTTCGATTTTTGCTTGGTGCTCCTGCTTCCTTCTGCTGTGCGTGACAGTGGTCATCGGCGAGGGAACTACTCAATTGGGCTTGTTGGGTTCGGGTTTAATTTGGTGAAGGTGCTTGAGCCAATGAGCCCACTTCTTCCGCTAGGCTTTTGGTGCCCATGGCCCAGACCTATGAGTTCCTTACCTGACCTTAAATGCGGACTGTGCCCAGGGGCCCAGCGTAGGAATCCCTTCTTTCCACAAAATTAAAACAAAAGAATATATATATATATATATATGTGTGTGTGTGTGTGTGTGTAGAGGGGACATGATCGCAGATTATAGAAATAGAGGAGAAATTATTAGAAAAGATTAAAAGCGACGTCTCTTAAGTTTGTTAGTCCAGTAGTTACGATATGACTTAGAAATCATTAAGTAAATACTCAAAAGATGATATAATATTTCGATAGCAGTATATAAAATAACAACATTTATTATAAGTACAAGCAACATTATTTATAACTAAAATATGTATGAAAGAGTTGTTAAATAGATATATCAAGAAATCAATAAAATCAGTCACAAGCAGTAAACAACTTTGTATATAAAAGATTGTAGAAAGTATAATATAAATGCGATAACGGATGATATATATAAAAAGAAATAAAGTATTTATCATAAAAACCACCAATAAGGAGGTAAAGCCTACACAATCTGTAGTATATTACTGAAATTTAAATATGCAAAGTGAAGTGTGTGCGGCTAGTTCAAGAGAGAAGACCACGGATCAATCTTCACCGGGAGCTGTATGTAAAATGTATGCAGAATATAAATTGCAGTAACTAAAAGTTTACATTTTCTTGGACACCAACAGGAGCCAGAGCCTACTGATTCTGGGTCGTAATAGGCAAAAGATGATGAGAAATATACTTTTATTGAAAGTAGATGAAAGATTACACAAGTGAAACTTAAAAGATATTCAGATCTATAATTACAAGTGCAAAAACTTAAAATGATTCAGGGAAGAACAGAAAGGGCTTTTAGGTAAAAATAATTGGACAGAAAGGCAGATAGCTTACGGATCTAGGTTTGGAAATGTCCATAAAGGTTCTTCAAAATGTAGTAAATAGGAAGGTTAGAAAGGTTCTTTGGTGAAGATCGGCTTTGGATAAGAGAGAGCTTCAAGGGAGAGAGTGAGCTTTGAGATGGAGTGAAAGTCAAAAGATGAGAGAGAGGAAGCAGCTGAAGTCCCCTTGTCCGTTGAGGAAACTTCGGTTTTAAAGATATAAAATTCACTGTTGCTACAGTGAATGGTGAACATTGATTATAAAAAGTCGCTACAGTGTACATTGAGCAGTGCACAATGTACAATGTTGTACGGTGTATAAAATATGAAAATACACCAATACTTATTACAACCAAACTTAATCAGAATCTCGGGCAAGGTCGAGGTCGATGTCGTAACAATCGTCTTCGTTGGTGTTGCCACTGTGATGTGAAGACGATTCCGCCTGTGATTTTTCATACTAAAAAATTGCTTTTTTCATCATGTCATAAAAATCTCTTTCATTGTTGACATTAACCAATTTTGAAATCGCCATTGACTTGTCATGTAGAAAGGTTGTCTTTGATGTTGCAACTGGGGCAGAAACTTTATTGACTACTTTAGTCTTTCGCTGTTGAATCTAGTTGTGGGCGGCTTCAGGGGAAATTTTATCCTAGTAGGAGAAACCATCCCACAACTTGGTCTTGTAACGACGGACCAAAATCAAAATTTTGGATCATGAGTACTTTTTGTATACTCAAATTCCCATGCAGAAACTCATGCCATTCAAAAATTTGCAGAAAATAGTAAAAACGGTGGAAATTATTTCTCATGTTGGTTGGGTACATAAGAACTTTGGAAGAGTTGGTAGGATTCCATGACTTGAGGAGGGAGTATGTCAAGGATTAGACCAAAATTATCCCATCAACGGATGAACCAAAATGGTAAGTTGGATATATCAAAAGGATTATAAAAAAAGAATAGCCAGGTATGGCTATGGTTTGGGTTTTGGCGAAATAAAGCATTCCACCATGCTTGTTGGTAATCAAAATAGGTGAAGGATAATCGAACAGAAAGGGCCTCAGTTACTCGAGAATCGAGTTTGACCGAAGAAAAAGGGGTATTATCCCACTCTGCAGGGTGAATGACCCGCATGATTCTCGTAGTGGAATAATTCACAATATTTGGTTGCATTTTGTCACTAAAATGTTTAAACTTTATAGATCCAGTTTGGACCAAAATCATTTCATAAAAATCAACGGGTTTACAAAGGTCATAAGGAGTGTAAAAACGGTTTTCCCCGAACATATTCTTCACGAATATATAAGGGTCCTCATGATAGAATCCTTTTTTCACCGTGATAATTTTATCAAAATTTTTCAAAAAGAACTTTGACTTCGATTTTTGAGGGGCTGATTGAGTTGTAAGAACCACCTCGTTTGAAACATTTAAAAGAGCGGAAGACTTTACCTTATCAAAAACAAAAATATCGGTACCCAAGGATTTTTGTAAATCCTTCATAACATACTTTGGCAGAATGGAGGTCAACTTAGAAATAGAAATTGATGGTGAAGGTTGGCTGGGTGAAGCTTCAAAAGGTGAATGTTGTGGTGTTGGTGGTGAAGATTGGGCTGCTTCTAGCCAACTGCGGATGGGAATTAGCTTCATTGGCTTGGCAGAGACAATGGAAGATTCTGACGGAGCTTTCTCTTTGTCTCGATCTTTTCGGAGAGGCATTTTGGAGAAGTTTTCCCTATAAAAATTCTCTGGTGAGAAAATCATGAAGAGAATTTGCTTCTCCGTGTAAGAATTCTATGTCAAAATAAAAAATAGAAAGTATTGCTTGCCATCGTGAAAAAATTTATTTTGATGTAATATTTAAAACATCTTTTTGCAAAGTATCTTTTGCAGATTTACAATCAATTCTTAACAGAAATTTTTTATTCAAAAGATCACTTTGAAATTTAGATATAGAAAGTACAATTGCCAGAATTTCTTTCTTAACAGTGGAATAGTTTTGTTGCGTCTCATTCCAATGCTTAAAAATGAATTGAACTACTTGTTCTTTGCTATATATATTTTATTTTAAAATACCACCATAACCTAATTCAGAAGCAACAGTTTCCACAATTTTAAACGTAGTGGGATTAGCAATATGCAAACATGATATTTCTTTCACAAGTGATTTTATTCTTTTGACAATGTCAGTATGCAAATCAGTCCAAGGTTTTGAATTCTTCCGTTACCTTTGATGTAATGGTTTGTAAATGATATTAATGTCGGGAATAAAATCAATTACATAATTTAAACTACCCAAAAATCTTTACAATTGAGTTTTGTCTTTCAATTCGTCAGGGAACTTTTCTACGAATTAAATAGATCTCTCAATTGGAATAATTGTTCCTTGGTGAATATTGTGTTCCAAAAATCTCAGAAAGAATTAAACCATTACGTTTGACAATATTAAAGAAATGGTTCACATGTTTGAAATATGAATCAACATTAGGAGAGATTATTAAAACATCATCAATATAGACAATTATGAAATTAGAGTAAGGATTGAAGATGTCAATCATGATTCTCTGAAACTCAGAAGGAGCATTCTTTAAACCAAAAGCTATCACGTTCCATTCATACTAACCAAAAGGAACTGTGAAGGCAGTTTTGTATCTGTCTTTTTCAACAACTTGAATTTGCCAGAAACCAGATTTCATGTTAAAATTAGAAAAAATCTTAGAATAATGGAGTCAATTTAAAAGATCTTTCTTATTTGGGATTGGATATCGAATCCATTTCAAAACTTTGGTTAAAGGTTTGTAGTTTACCACAAGACGAGGAACACCTCGTTCAATTTCAGCATTTTTATTTACATAAAAAGCAAAACAGCTCCAAGGTATTTGGCTTTTACTAATTAATCATTTTTTATCCAAATCATCTATTTCCTTTTCACAAAGTTTTAAAAGTTCACTATTCATTTGCGAAGGGGGAGCTTTCGTTGGAATATCTTTCTCAGAAAAATCATATTCATAAGGGAGTGTCACAATGTGATTATGATTATTTCTTTCCCAAAAAATATTGTTAGGAATGAAACAAAGTTCATCTTTAATTTTTTGTTCAAGGACATAAATCTTCTTTTGTACTTCAGGATTTTGAAGTTGTTGTTCAATTTTTTTAAAATTTAGTTCTTCTTTTAAAAACAAAAGATGGAATTCTTTGTCACGAATGAGACAATTAATTTCTTTAATAACATGTTCTTGCAAAACATTTAAATTTCTTGTTTGAGGTTTTGTAACAAAACTGAATATTACATTTTTACCAAAAATTTGGGTTTCAATTCCTTCATTTGTGACAATAAAGGGTTGAATTAAATTTATAAAAGGAGTTCCTAAAATTACATTTCTTTTTAGGTCTTTTACCAAAAGGAATAACGTTTTTAGAGCAATATTATCTTTTACCACAAAAGTTTCAGGAAGTTTATATTTGATTTTTAAATTATCACTAGAGGCGGATTTTAATGATTCTGTGGTTTTATCAAAATACTTTGTGGGGATCAATACAATTTAAATCAGCACCAGTATAAAAAAGAGCAATTGTTTCTAAAATGAATTCATCATTGATTTTAATTAAAACATCTATAATTCATTTTTTACTTGTTACTTCAGTAAGTAGTTCGAGAAAATTAGAAGGGTCAGAATCAATTAAATTTGAGGTAGAAGTGACCACTTTGTGAGTTGGGTTTTCAGGAACATTTTTTCCTTTCAAAATTTATTTTTTGAATTCTAAAAATTCTTTCTGTTGATCAATTTGATTAATCTTTAACATTCGAATTTCTTTTTTGAGTTTATTGATTTCAAATTAAAGATCATTAGAGGTTGTTGGTCTTGTTATAGACTTCTTCCCCCTATTCAAAATTTCAGTGAGGTTATAAATATGAACTTGGGAGTGTTTAGAAAAGGACGAGCTGGGATTTTGAATTTGGTTAAGCAAGACATTAGAATCAGAAAGAGTATCGATTGAATCCAAAATGTCTTTCTCTTCTTTGATCAAAACATTAACTTCTTTTTCATCGTTAGAATCAGATTCGGAAGAAAAATCAGAAGAAGATTCAATTTCATTAATTTGAAGACCTGGTTCTACTTGTTCCTCATTAGTTGAACAACAAATAGAAGATTCAGAATCAGTTTCAATTATTAGTTGATTTAACTGATTTAGAATGTCTTCATTGAGATCGAGTTTCATTTATTTTTTTTTAATTTGCAAAATCCCTTCGTATGCCCTTTTTTACCATAATTAAAACAAGTAAATTTACTGAAATCCTTTTTGGGTTCAGATTGCTTATAGTTCTTTTTCTTAAAAAATTTCTTTTCTAGTTTTGAAACTTGTATTCTATGAAAAGATTTTTTTCTTTATTTTAAAGGGTTTTTCATTTGGACATGAACCAGAACATTTTTTAGATGAAGAAAAAGAATAAGAAGGGTCGTACTGACGACGAAAATCTTCTAACCCTTTGCGAGTAAGAGACTTCTCCTTCTTGAGTTGTTTTTGGAGTTTAATGTTATTACACATTTGAGTTCCAGCTTTATAAATATAAGAAATTAGTTCACCATAAGAAATGAAATCAAAAGGAATAGTTTCTCCGAATTGTACACAAATTTTGTCGCAAACCTGGTTTCCTATGATTGCAGGAAGGCTAGCAAGAAACTTTTCTTTCCAAAAGGTTGATTACATTCTGGACGAAGTAACATCCTTTTTAGAAATACATCCTTGTATTCTCGGAATTCTCCAAGGGAACGACATTTTAGATTAGAAAGAAGATCTTGATTATGATTACGAATCACAGAAGGATCTTTTATAAAATGTTGGGAGATGGAATACAAGAGTAGAAACAGTGTCTTGAACCATTTGTCCACAATCATAAAAAACGGACTTTGACAGCATTTAAAATGTAGTCTCTTTGATCTTGGATGAAATAATTATCCCATCAACCTTTCAAAGTACCAGAAAATTCAGCAATGATCATATAAGCCACTTGTTGATCTGTTGTATTAAGAAGTGTCTTGTACGTTGTGGCACACATTACCATTTGGCTTAAAACTTGTAAGAGATTCTGCTTAGAAATGCCATCTATGTTCCACTCATAAATGGTATCTGCAGAATACTTGTTTTGGACTTTATTAAAAGATTCTTCGGAAAGTATATCGAGTGGAGTGGCTCGAGAATAATAGAGTTTTTGGGATTCTTTTCAAGAAATGCAAATTAATTTCTGGAATATCAATTTTCTCAATGACTGATATTTGATTATCAAGCTTGGGAGAATTAAGTCTTAAAGGTTGATTAACTTTTGGAGTATTCAAAATAGGTTGTTTAAAAACATTTTCTCTTAAAAGTCTTTGGATTTTGTTTGAAGGGCTTCATGGAATTCTTTACTGAAAGTTTTAGGCATTTCAAATTTTTTAAACAAAGGTACTTTTAAAGGCTTAGAAATAGTAGAAATTGGCTGAATAGAATGAGAGGATGATGAAGGAATAGAATGAATTGAGGTTTTACCAATGGAAGATTCAATTCTATCCAATTTGACACCTATTGAATGAAGATGTTGATTAGAAAAATTATTCTGTTCAATGATCTTCTTAAACTCATTATTTTCAGTTTCAGAAGGAGTCTTAAAAGGAGCGGCAAGAATTTCTTTTTCGCGATGAGAAATTTTAATTTTTCTTAAAGGAGGATGACTTGATCATCATCAAGTTTTCACTTAAAAACTTTTTCCATATTATAAATTTCTCTTTTTTTAAAAAAATAGTTCTCAAACCAATCAAAGAAAAACATGTACATTCCTATTTCTTCTAGAAATTCATAAAATTGATCTTCAATTTGCTTAGCATATTGTTTGAAATTATGAAAAAACTATTTTCTGATTTCAAAATTTTCTTTAGAATTAAATTCTTTATTCAAAAACTTGCGATCAGGAGTGAAATTCTTTTCAAGCATATTACACTCTGGATTGTCATCTTCCATTTGGGACTGAATAGGTTCAGGGGATTTAGGACCTTGTTGATGATAGACAGGTTTGGAGATTCCTAAACTAGTATCCAAACCAGAAAGATTTAAAGGGGGTGCACTTAGAGTTGCATGTCCTTGTGCATGAATAGCGTCTGAAACATTGATACTACCTTGACTGCTCATAGGGATTGTGATTACAGAAGGTGGATTTGGACGAAGATCTACTGACCTTCGAGAAGAAGACCCATGGAAGGAAGTTCTTGCAGAAATGAAAGAATTTGTAACAAAAGATCTCATGGGGAATTGTATTGTAACTTTTCCTTCAGGATGTTGGATTACATTAGTAGGTGTGTCATTCTTAATAGAAATCTAAGGAATGGGATTTTCAATTTCCCATTGATTAGGAAGAACAACATCATTCCAACTAATGGACTTTGGAATTATGGAATTTGAACGAGAAATATCGGTCTGCAAAAGAAGGGTTTGCCCTTTCGGAGCATCATTCAATGAGTGAACATCAAAAGCAGAACTCATAGCTTTATAGTGTACTTTATAGATGAGGAAGAGTGGAATGGATCCTTCATCTATACTATAATTATGAGTTTTAATCTTCAGAACGAGTGACTTCATAATGTTTTTATCCTTCAAAGAAATTGAAAATTTTGGATAGCAATCAAAATGAATGGGGCCATTACAAAGACTTGTCTCTGTTGTAACAAGAAGAGAGTCCTTGTATCTGAAAAGTCTTGCATCTTTTAAAACCAGAATGGTTGAAGTATTTAGATCTTCTTTTAAAAGGGATTTAATACCGACTTGAATCATACCAAAATGGAGATAATTGTACTTCAAAGCATGTTTCTTTAAGGAATCTTTATTCAAAAGAGGAATTAGAGAATACGAGGAAGAAAGAGGTATATCACGTTCCTCAGTCGTGATGACATAATCGTTGGACTTAAAAAGTTTCTTAAACTTAGATTCAGAAAATATTTGGTCATATTTAACTTTTGAAATCTTCCAATTCTTAATTGACTTGTTAAAATCTTCAAGAGTAATTTCTTCTATATTTAAAAGATCTTGGATCTGGCTTAACTCAGATATAGAACTATTTGAGGAAGAATTAGTTCTTCTAAAACGATCCATCTTGTATAAAATTAATTTTAGCTGTTTACTTTTGACCTCTGCTACCACGCTAACTGGACTTACACTATCTCTGCCAAGGCTTTGTGGCTCTAAATGAGATTCACCTTAGAACAACCAAAAGCTAGTTTATACAAAACGTTTCTCAAAAGAACAACCAATTCTCCTCCCAACTGGTTCTGATACCATAGAGGAGACAGTCCACTAAAATCAATTTTATACAAGATGGATCTTTTTCCCAAATCGAGACAATCCACGCGTTGGTGATACCTTAAATAAATCATGATCACCAACTTGAAATTTCAATGATTTGCGTCTTTTATCATCATGACTCTTTTGTCGACTTTGTGCCATTCTCAGCCTTTCTCTAATGACTTTAATCGCCTCAACAAACTGTTCTACTAATTCAGGACCTGTTATACTCCTTTCTCCAATTTCATCCAAACATACAGGCATTCTGCAAGCTCTACCATAATGTGCTTCAAACGGTGTCACATCAATGCTTTGCTGGTAGCTATTATTGTATGCAAACTTCACTAGATGTAGTTGATCCTCCCATCCACTTTTAAAATCTATGACGCAGGCTCGCAACATATCCTCGAGCGTTTGAATCGTCCTTTCTGACTGTCCATCAGTATGTGGATGATACGTCGTACTGAATTGCAATCTAGTTCCCAAAGCCTCCTGAAAACTCTTCCAAAAGTTTGCTGTAAACTTGGGATCTCGATCCGACGTAATCATAATTGGAACTCCGTGCAACCGCACAATCTGACGCATATATAATTTTGCGTATTTATCTATTGTAAAATCCTTTCACACAGGTATAAAATATGCCAACTTGGTTAATCTATCCACGATTACCCAAATTGAGTCGCGACCCTTCTGACTCCTTGGTAATCCCATCACAAAATCCATCGTCACTTGTTTCCATTTCTACTCAGGAATTTCTAGAAGTTGCAACAATTCTCTAGGCTTACAATGTTGACCTTTCACCTGTTGACAGGTCAAACACTTCGCCACATGCTTAGCTACATCCACCTTCATTCCGTTCCACTAATAGTGCTGTCGTAGATTCTGATACATCTTTGTGCTACCTGGATGGATACTGTAGTTGCTTTTGTGAGCTTCCGACAAAATCTGTTCCTTAAGTTCTTCATCGCCAAGTACACACAAACGTCCACGAAACTTCATAATTCCATCTTCTGACACTTGGAACTCAGGTTTCCTTTTCATCTCGTCCATCTTGAGAATCTTTTGAATCTCCGGATCCGTAGACTGTAGAGTCTTTACTCTTTTTTGAATTTCAGGCTTAACTCTCAAGGTTGCCACCAAACTTGACAGTAGGCATACTTCTAGTTTAAACTCATAATCCCTTAATCCTGCTAACAAGGATCATCCTTTAACCAATAAGAGTGTAATACTTGATTTTCGACTAAGCGCATTTGCGACTCTGTTCGCCTTTCCAAGATGATACAAAATTTCATTAGTCATTGTCCTTGAGTAACTCCATCCATCGACGTTGTCTCATATTCAATTCTTTCGGAGAAAACAAGTACTTCAAGCTATGATGATCTGTATAAATCTGAAATCTTTCACCACACAAATAGTGCCTCCAGATCTTTAGGGCGAAGATGATAGCAGCTAACTCTAAATCATGCGTTGGATAATTCATCTAATGAGGTCTCAACTGTCGTGAGGCATAAACAACCACTTTTCCATGTTGCATCAATACACACCCTAATCTTTTTTGCGAAGCATCGCTATATATCTCATAACCTCCAAGTCCAGAAGGAATGGTTAACACTGGTGCGGTCGTCAACCTATGCTTAAGTTCTTGGAAACTTTTCTCACACTTTTCAGTCCATTCGAACTTCACGTCCTTCTTCTTTAGTCTCGTCAACGGAGTAGCTATAGACGAAAACTTCTCCACAAATATAGTAGCCTGTCAATTCCATAAAACTTCTAACCTCATTAACCGTCGTGGGTCTAGGCCATTTCATCACTGCCTCAATCTTTGAAGGATTCACAGAAATTCTTTCTCTAGAAATCACACAACCAAGGAAAGTTACTTTACTCAACCAAAATTCGAATTTACTAAACTTGACGTAAAGCGAATGCTCTCTCAAGGTTTGTAGAACTACCCTAAAATGTTCTTCATGCTCGTCATTGCTCTTCGAATAAATCAAGATGTCGTCTATGAAAATAATGACGAACTGATCCAAGTATTCCTTAAACACTCGATGCATCAAATCCATGAATGCAACAGGAGCATTAGTTAAACCAAAAGGCATAACCGTAAACTCGTAACGCCCATATCTCGTTCTGAAGGCAGTTTTTGATATATCCTCCTTTTTAATTCTTAACCGGTGATAACCAGTTCTCAAATCTATTTTAGAAAATATCGATGCTCCTTGCAACTGATCAAACAAATCATCTATCCTTGGTAGGGGATATTTGTTCTTGATAGTTACTTAGTTCAGCTGTTTGTAATCTATACATAAACGTAAAGATCCATCCTTCTTCCTTACAAACAGTACCGGTGCTCCCCACGGCGACGCGCTTGGTCTAATGAAACCCTTATCCAGTAGTTCCTGCATCTGTACCTTTAACTCTTTCAATTTAGATAAGGACATCCTATACGGTGCCTTCGAGAATGGCTTCGTTCTAGGTGCCAATTCAATCACGAACTCAGTTTCTCTCTCAAGTGGTAATCTTGACAATTTCTTAGGAAAGACATTAGGAAACTCACGTACCACCGCTATACTTTTCAACTTTGGTTCCTCAACCGTTGTGTCAACCGCAACAGCCAAATAAGCTTGACACCCTTCGTTCAACAACTTAGTCTCCTCAAGCGACGAAACTAAAGGAATGGAGGTTCCTCCTCGACTTTCTGCAAATTCAAAACTAGGGTGACCTTTTAGATAAAACTTGAATTATCCTATTATCACAATCAATTACAACCCTTTGTTTCCCTAACCAATCCATGCCAATAATCACGTCAAAATCATACATGGGTAGCACAGCCAAATCTATCTTTTCTTCGCTACCACCAATCACTATCTTAAAGTCCTCACAGCCTAGCAAAACTAGCACATTATCCTTTAATAGCGTAGCGACATGCAACAACACATTCAGTGGTCTCAACTCTACTCCCACTAGATCAGCAAACCGAGTAGATATAAAGGAATGCGAAGCCCCAAGATCAAACAAAGCATAAGCAGCTTGATCACATAAATAGATCATACCAGTGATGATGCCAGGCACTTTCTTCACCTCTCTACGTGTCACAGCATATACTCTCCATTGGGCTGGTGGTCGATTCTGTTCGTTCTGTGGGGTTATCACTAGCTCTCCAGCTTGTTGTCTTTGTCCTTGAGCTCGATTCCCTGGAGCTTGATTCGAACAATTCTTCATCTGATGACCCAACTGTCCAAAATTATAACATGCTCCTATCCTGGTCGGGCAAGGACCACTTCCATGTCTCCTTCCGCAATTACGACAATACCAGTTGAATTGGTTTGTCAGCTTTCCGATATTTTTGCGAATCGGAGGAACAAATCGTCGGTTGTTCACCATCGACCTTTTTCCCAACTGCCGATTATCTCTCAGAAGAGTACACCGTGATCCAGACACGACGCCCATTTCTCTAATATACCTTTCGGTCATTTGACTCCTCTCATAAATCTCTATGTATGTCCTCAAATTCACAGTTATTATCCTATTGCGAATCTTTGGTCTCAAACCATCTCGAAACCTTTGCACTTTTTCAAGCGGGTCCTCAACTGACCTTGGTGCATACCTCGACAATCTTGCGAACTCAGCTGATTTTGTCGCAACTGCTGAAATTCCACTCGCTTTCTCTCACGTGCCGTTTCAGAAAAGTACTTGTCATTGAAAGTAGCAGTAAAGGCAACCCAAGTTAAGGCCGTACCTTCAAGAAATACTCCTTCCTTTGAGGCACTCTACCAATCGTGTGCAGTACCCTTTAGTAGATATATAGCTAGCAACTTTTTCTCTTCATTAGTGCATCTCAGCACTTCAAAAGCTTTTTCGAGTTTCTCAATCCACCTTGGTGCTAACTCAGGGTCTCCAGTGCCATCAAACTAGGTCAGTTTCAGTTTTATAAACTGCTTAACCAACTGACCCATTGATCTATTGGCATTAACATCACCTTGAGCATTCCTAGCTTCAGCACCCTAGGCATTATTTCCGTTTACCATATTCACAGTTGCCATCGCAACTTCAGCAGCCTGAGCTATAATCTCAGCTCTATCTTCTGCTTGTCTAAGAGTAGCGACATCTCTATCTTGAGCTTCCTTTCCCATTAGCTCGCCAATTTGTTTCAAGGCTATCAGAACTCCATCCATTCTTGGGTTCTCAACTGCTGGGGCTTTGGAGCTCGAAGCTCCGCTTCTCGGCCTTCTAGGTCTATTGTTCATACTTGCTCAACTTAGCTTACCTGAGTCACTATAATTCCACCATGGAATCAAAGACCTCATTCACTTACTCATATCTCAATAATTCTCTACTACACAACAAACAACAATTACAGACAATAAACAGTCACTCAAGCATTTTCATGAGTTCATCAGTTAGGAATACAAATCCATACCTCGAGTTTAGACTCATATGCAACTGAGAATAATCAGAGGTAATAAGTCACTCATTAGACCAACATTTACAACAACTGGCCAAGTGCAGAGCTTGACACTTCATAGGTTCACCACAACCATACCAATTCAAGATGTCAATCACATGCGTCAATCATATGCTATGCATTAATGCTTGACTCTAACAATTCCCCCTAGAGTCTCACTACCCCAACTCATCCGAATTCATTTACTCCTTATTACTCTAATCTTCAATCTGTTGTAACCAAGCGAACCTTTCTTTGATACCACTTCGTCGAGTATGTAACGCCCCCGCGTCCCATGGAGCTCATCACATCCACCTTCAGGCTCGTAATTACCTAGGAACCTTACACGGCCTAGTATGATATGAAATGCGTAAGCGGCAAACGAGATAACATCTCCATACAATAAGAAATAAAAAGGAAATGGGATGAGTTAAAAGCACACCATATGTATACATCCCGCCACTATCCAGTACAAACAACAGAAGGGAAAAGACAAAAAGATAAATCCGCACACCTGGGTAGGAAAGAAGAACTACGGCCTAAGTTCAAGCTTACCACTTAGCCTTACCCCAAAGTCTAACATTAAAATTTTCTTAATCCCTCTTTCTTACACCCCCATATTCTGGTCCAACTACTCATAAGAACCGCTTGACCAGTCGCTTCCATCATCCTCATCGTCCTCGGGTTTGTACTCAGAAAATGATTTTGACAACACCTCTTCGGAAGATTCTTCAGTGTCCTCTTCGATTTCCTCCTCATTGTCTGCCTCGTTGTCCTCTTCGGTAGCCTCGATCGCATCGGTAGAGATCTTAATATAGTTCATGTATTCATTTGAAGGCGGTGGAGACTTCGATAATTCAGGTATGTTCCTCGAGCCTCCCACTGATGCCGAGTTCTCCACCTCGATCTTCGGTCTGGATGGATGACACCAATTTGGAACCACCTCCGATAAAACATCCTCAGACAGTAGAGGTCCCATCAGTCTGCTGTTTTCCAATCGACGGTACCATGCTTCAAAGCGATGGGGATGTAACTCCAGTTTACCCTCGTTTACCCAGATAGTTGTGCGCTTCCTGACATATACAATACCCTTCCTAGCGGGAAATTCATCAAAAAGGGCGGTCATCTCTTTTGGATTGCCCAATCGGATTGGCAGCATAGCTAAGGCTTGGGGTTTGAAAATAGTGTCTCACTACGGGGTGACATCGACATCTCAGAAAGTAAAACCTAACCCTGTACCTCAATACTAGTCCCCCCAGATTATACACAAATGCCACCAAAATGCAGGTAATCAATAATGCAATGGCATAAGGCATCAATGATTCTAATATGGCATCAACCAATAGCAATATCAATAGCCAAGCATGGAAAAACAGTACAATCAATCGCATTCAACATCAGAGTCCCAAGCTCAATGTGCAAGCACATGCATCGATACACAACTTTTACCACTTTCTTATCCACCCACATACTCCTCTGGCACTCTTGCCATTTGACATCATTGGGGTCACAGGTTAATCGATATCTTAGTACCACCGAGAATATAGGACAATCGGTACTTTCAAGACTCACAACCATTCAATGCCACTAGGGCCACAGGCCAATCAACATTCTCATTCTTATTCGAGTTCACCACCATCCGATACCACTGGGGCCATAGGCCAATCGGTATCCTCAATGTCTTTCTCATTGATTTCACAATACCATCATGACACACACAATTCAATTCATAAAATTCACTAGTCATTCAATTCATTCAATAAATCGTCCAGTAGTGTCCTAGCATTCAGATAAAGGTTTAGGAAACACTTACCATGGTCAATTAGCATAATGTCACACAAGGTGACTCTCCTCAATGCCACAAGTATATAATCCCCAAGAATTCCTCTTCAACCTAGAAAAGTTCACCAATATTGAATCAAAAGTCATTGAATTCTCACTTTCTTTAACCCAATTTCTCATTAACCATACCATAGGAAATTCAAGACACCTTATTGATCCATTAAACACATATCAATACTCCCACGAACCATCAATATGTTCGGTTCATATGGCCACACACAAGGCAAGGTACAACTTAAGGGTTCATGAATCAATTTTGATCATAACTCATATCTAACTCTCAATTCACTTCACATACTCCTCATTAACCCCTCACATCACATTTTATAGGTCATTATGAGTCAATTTGAAGTCACAACACCCTTCAATTAGCCTCTAATAGAATCGACCAGCAAGGGTACACCCACAAAACAGAACCGGTTTTCGATTCAAACTGTTCAATAAAGCCAAAACTCAATTCCAATCCTTAATTCTTCACAAACAAACTTGCTAAGACCTTCATTTATGGTTTAGAGAGCTCACCAAGAGATTTGAAGTGGAGCTACACTCCAAGGCCTTGGAACAGCCGGCTTCCCCATAGTTAGAATTTGTCCAATTTTGATCATCGCTGTTCAGCCATAAAAATCTATGTTAACACTATCAAACTTGCAATAACAGCCATCCAACCTTAGTACTAAATTTTATGAAGATCTCCTAAAACATTTGAGGCCAATCGAAGTCTTTAAGAGGGAGAATGGAGGCCTTACCCCAGTTCGCACGGATTTCGTCTAGTTTTGGTTTAAGGGCTGGTCGGGAAAAACCACTCAACGAAACGTCAAGCTACCACTTGGAACGTGTCAGGGACATGTTTATCTTGCTTTTGATGGTTAGAGCACAGCAAGGCAGCATCGAAAGAGGGTCGGCGAGCAAACTGAACAGGCGGGCAGAAACCCGTCTTTCTGGGCAGTTTTCGGTGGAGGTGTAAATGGAGAGAAAATCAAAGGTAAATAGTGGGATCGCTATACACGGCTGGTGAGGGCTTCAAATGAATGTTTCACATAAATAATTTGGGTTAATTTAACAAGATAGAATTAGGTAAGGGTAATAAATGCTTAGGGTCTTCAATGGTTGACATGTGGCACTCACCAATAATAGCTTTGACTCTCCTTTGACCCCATGTGTATAATTTCGGCAGCCATATGGTGTAGGGGAATGACCATTTTAACCTTTATGAAGTCTTAAGACAAAGGCAAATGGTCGAGGGGCAAAATGATAATTTTGCACTTTCAGTCCAAATTTCACTTTTCCAATTCGAAATTACCATTTGGCGAGACGACGTCAAATTATTTTCTAATATTGGAATTCTTCATTTTCAATTTCCAATTATGAGCTTCCATTTTATGATCATTCATCCGTCGATCGTAACTTCAATTTGTCTCAACTAATGGGCGGCTTTTGCAGATGTTACGCGTATCGACTTTGTGATTTTCATCACGCTTAGGATAACTCAAGTTATAACAGCTTTGGTTGTCATGTAATTGCGAGGGTTCATCGCTAATTCCGACGGCTTTGATCGTCGTAGCTCGATTTAAGGAGATTTGCAAATTATACATTGGTTAAGTGGCATCACTCGCGCTCCAATCGTATAACACTAGCATTGTATTCCTTAATCGTTATCTGATAGGCCTTATTGGTTCTAAATGGTCCCTCAACAATCCTTATGATCAAAGCGTCATTTCCTTTTTCGAATTTCCTAGGTCCATGTAGCGTGTCCTGTGTTAGTCTTTTCCTTTTGGTCAGTTTACTCAAAATTAATCAGATATGAGCGAGACAAAGCTGAAATACATCGAAAGATACATTCTTATTCAACAGCCTTAAAATGGCAGGAAATTCAAAATGTCACACTTACAGTCAGTAGCTTGTAGCTACTTGCAGTGGAGTCATCTTGATTGCTTTGTCGTGTTTACATTGGTCGAATTTCAAATTTCATGCCAAATGATTCTAAACTTTCAATCACTAACCTTCTCCTACTTTAAGTAGGCAAAAGTACAGTAGAAGTGTCAATATTTGTGTATGGAGATCATTTTAGTGACAATATTTGTTTGATAACTTAATTGCCAATTTGGAGAAAAAACGATCACTTAAGTGCCAAGTCGCCAGAATTGGCACTAAATTGATCAAAATTATTATTTTAGTGCCAATTTCGACGAAAAAATGATCACTTTAGTGCCAATTTCGGCGACTTGGCACTTAAGTGATCGTTTTTCTCCAAATTGGCAATTAAGTTATTAAACAAATATTGTCACTAAAGTGATCTCCATACATAAATATTGACACTTCTGCTGTACTTATGCCATTGTAAGCAGGTGACACATTGCAGCGTGCATACGTGCCACGTGGCTTGCCATGCCACGTGATCTCTCACGTGTCCACGTGCGATCCTATCCAAATTTTGTTCTTAGTCGTCTCAATTGTTACACGGAACCAAACGATCGATTAAATAAAATAAAAAGAACGAGTAAAGTAAATCGGACACCAGATATACGTGGTTCGATCCGTCCACGGGGAGAGCAGTAACAAATTCCTCTATAGATCAAGCGATACACGGAGATTACAGATCACTCGAATTACACAAACATACTCTTGGTATTTCCTAACCCCAATTACATCCAATAACGCACACAGTATTTAACCCTAAATTTCTAGCGAAATAATCTCTCAATCTCGCAAAAGAATTAAAATAAAAATTTAATCTCAAGATTTAATCGGTTTCGACACTTGAATTTTTTGATGTAATTCCGAGAACTAGATCAAGTGATATTCACCCTCTCAAGCAGCGGTTTAAGACACGTGTTCGTGTCTTTTCCTCCATCTTCTTCTTCCGCGCTCAAAGAAGGCACTCCCAGATCTCCTTTGCGATTCTAGTCTGCCCTTCCCGCTATTCGAAGACGATACATATATAATATAATATATCAAACGAAGTTGGCCGTATCTTGGCCGATTCCAAAAAAGTGCACTTGCACTTTTCATTAAGGTCAAAGAATCTGGATATAACATAATATATCAAACCGCACCAAATATTCTTCTTTTTGACCCAACTTTCCTGTTTAGTAGCTAATCCTCCATCGCAGCTTCAGATTATAAATTTTTTATTTAGATTCGGACGTTTGCAAAATATTCGATTCGAAATATTCACAGTTTGCTTCGAGCTCAAACTCGAGATATATTTTAAATAATTTCCACCTTAACTCGATGTTTGAGCCAAGTTATAATCGCTTCGCTAGAACCTAATTTCACCGCTATTCTCCCAATAGCCCTCAATGGGCTCAACCGCCATCGATATCATGCAAGTCCAAGCCGCGCTTGAACTTCGTCATAACTGAGGACATCATCAAAATACCAACTACACATGCACCTTTAACCGCTCCACAATGACTTTCTAACACAAACTCTTTAATCATAGATAAAACAAAACACCGTTGCAGCCATATTTGCCAGGAGATCAAACACGTACGTTGTTTATATCAATAGTTATAGCAACCGTTGGCTCTATAGGCTCCACCTCGCTACAAGCACCATCGGTGTTGATTACTTCGCTAGTATCCGCTACCTTAGGAGTTTCTAGTTGCGACTCCACCTCAAGCTGAATGTCGTCCAGATCCGTATGAACACTGCCACAATCACTCATAGCTAGAAGTACTGCAGACTCATCAAAGGTAACTTCTTTGCTGCAAACAAGTGAATTTCAATTTGGGCACCACAACTGATAGCCCCGCTCTCCTCGTGCATAGCCATGGAATATGCACCTTGCCCTCACATCGAACTTACCATTGCTTACTCGATAATAACATGGGCAACCAAACATTCTAAGAATAGAATAATCAGCAACGTTACCTGACCACACTTTTCCGGGAGTCCTATATTCAATTGCAGTCGATGGGCCATCTCTAGTAACTCTTTGCTCATCAATTCTGCAAAGTGTTGTGGTTTGCTAGTACTTGTGCGGTATTTCACTATGATCTTTTTCATGCATAACTTATTTATTAGCTTCAAGTAGGACTCCATGCTACTGTTAATTCGCACTTGCTTGATCGACTTACCAATCTCCGTTCCGATCAAAGCTCTCGATCGCATATTCTTAACAACAGCATCAAACTTGTGTTTCCGCACAAACACCCAAGCCTTCCTCGAGTAGCCATTAGACTCTCGAATAGATGTTGACGTCTCCAGAGCAAAACTTATCAATGTCTCACCTTGAAGTTGATACATGCCACTATGCTTGACTCCTTTCATTATCACCAGGGTACCTCGAACAATCTTTAGAACTCTACCTCGTGAAGAATATCTGCATCCAGCTGAATCTAGGGCACCCAAGGAAATTAAGTTCTTTTTCAATTCTGGAACATGCCGTACTCCAGTCAATGTCCTCACAATGCCATCATGCATTCTGATTTCAATATCACCAACACCTATAACATCGCATTTAGCGTTGTTCCCTAACTGCACTTTACTACTATTCATGCATTGATAAGAAGTAAACTAGTTCCTGTTTGGTGTAGTATGAAAAGAACAATCAGAATCCATAATCCATCCGTCAAACGACGAATCCTCAATGATAGACAAGACACAATTGACACTATCATAATTTTCAGCTATAGCTGCAACACCATCGGCGGATTCCACTCTAATTCCTTTACCCGTTTTGTTTTTCAACTTAAAATAATTTCTTCTAAGATGTCCTCTCTTGCCACAGTTCCAACAGACATCACCGTCAGTTCTAGACTGACTGCGTCTATTCATGTTCATACTACTTCTGCTAACACGAGTACTAGCTCTTCCTCTTTCACTTACTAAAACAGTAGATACAGATTTGCTAGATTTTCTTCTACGGATATCTTCACTCAGAATTAAATTTCGAATTCCATCAAACGTCAAACTTGTCGATCTAGAGAAATTACTAACAGCAGTAACAATAGTATTCCAACTATCAGGCAGTGAGGATAATAGTATCAAAGCAAGTACCTCATTTTCAAAGTCAATCTCAATTGAACTCAATTGACTAATGATCACATTGAATTCATTGATATGATTAGCGATCGATGCACCTTCGCTCATCTTCAAATTAAACAAATAGACCTTGTTGATCGCAAATGGCTTCTTGTATATGTTCGTAGGGCTTTCATCAAACCTGTAGTGGTCTTCTCCTTGAAGATATTAAACGCGATATTACGAGCCAACATCAGCTCGTTTTTGGTTTTTTCCCAAACAGGGGCTCGTGCAACTTTATCTGATATAAATAATCTTCTATCTGCATCTTCTAGAAACCAATACCTTCTTTTGGGGAGACCATTTGATAATAGTATGCAGCAGAAGTCCGATACCTTTTTTCGGGGAGATCACTAAGAGGGAGCCCATGTCCGAGCCCGTTAACATATCCAATCAAACCTACCTTAACTCAAAAACTTAAGCTAATGAGTTATGAGCCAACTTGGATATATTAAGTACTCAACACCACATTAATTCTTCAATGTGGGACTCTTCTAACACAATTCACACGTGCACATCCTAACAATTTTCCCCTCACGTGTGAGCTCTAATGTTAGGTTTGCTCCCCTCACTTATGAGCTCCAGTGTTAGGTTAGCTCCCCCTTAATTCAGGTATCCTTCTGCATCAACTTATCTCAAGTTGAATAGCGCAACTTCATAACTATGAAGTCTACCTTTGGGCCCACCCAGTAATCACATGTGGGACATCAACCATCGACTTTGATATCAATTGTTACGTGGAATCAAGCGATCGATCAAATAAAATAGACAGAACTAGTGAAGTAAATCGGACACCAGATGTACGTAGTTCGGTCCGTTAATGGAGAGAACAACAACGAATTCCACTATGGATCAAGCAATACACGGAGATTACAGATCACTCAAGTTACACAAACATACTCTTGGTGTTTCCTAACCCCAATTACATCTAATAACGCACACAATGTTTAACCTTAAATTTCTAGCGAAATAATCTCTCAATCTCGCAAAGGAATTAAAATAAAAATTTAATTTCAAGATTTAATCGGTTTCGACACTTGAATTTTTTTATGTAATTCCGAGAACTAGACCAAGTGATATTCACCCTCTCAAGCAGCGGTTTAATACACGTGTTCGTGTCTTTTCTTCCATCTTCTTCTTCCGCGCTCAAAGAAGGCACTCCCAGATCTCCTTTGCGATTCTAGTCTGCCCTTCCCGCTATTCGAAGACGATACATATATAATATAATATATCAAACGAAGTTGGCCGTATCTTGGCCGATTCCAAAAAAGTGCACTTGCACTTTTCATTAAGGTCAACGAATCTGGATATAACATAATATATCAAACCGCACCAAATATTCTTCTTTTTGACCCAACTTTCCTGTTCAGTAGCCAATCCTCCATCGCAGCTTTGGATTATAATTTTTTTTTTATTTAGATTCAGACGTCCGCAAAATATTCAATTTGAATAATCACAGTTCGCTTCGGATCAAACTCGAGGCATATTTTCAACACCAATTTCATCCATACTTAATGTGATACGATCTAATTTCAAAATATCGTGTCTCTAAAAATTATACCAAGTCTATAAAAATCGTCATAAAATTATTTAAGAATACCTTAGAGTTTGGATAAAAATTCTTAAATACTTATTCAGTAATCCGAACTCACTAAATACCAATTTACCCATAAGCTAGTGAAGATTTTCGGATCATCACATTAGCATATATTTAGTTTGGGGGTCTTAGTGAGCACATTCAATATAGTTTAGTTTTAATAGGTTGATCTTTTAGGTAAGAAATTGGACTCAATTTGAACTTAGCTCATGGGTATTTTGTTGTCTCGGGGCTTAACAATAAGACTATGTATATTTTATCCTTGACGCTTTATTAAGATTACTCTTCAAAAATTTACTTTCAATGATTGTGGCAGTGTGGTTTTCCTTGATTGCGCAATCATGCACGGACATCATTTGGGGGCATCGGATCGTGTTTTTTTTTTTTTTTTCAATTGGGTCAAGCGTAGGATAGTTCAATGGCCAAAGATTTCCCGCATCATTTAGATAATAGACGAATCAACTTTTGGGTAAGTAAGGCTGCGTTTGGTAACGTTTTTGTTCTTGGTAACATATTTGGAACAAAAATAATTTTTTGTGTTTCTGTTCCCGGCTATGATTTTTGGGAACATAAACGCGTTTGGTAAGTTACAAAAAAAAAAACACTTTTCTCACTAAAAGGAATGATTGACGGCAACGGACGACCGGCAGCGGTGGTGGCATGACACTGATGGAGGCGGTTGGTGGTGGGGGCCGGCGATGGTGGCGGCTGGCGATTGGCGATGACGGTCGGCGATTGGTGGCGGGGACCAACTGTCGGCGACCGGTTGCGGCGGCGGACGGCAACCGGCGGGAGCCGGCGACAGGCGGCAACAGCGGCTGTCGACCGGCTACCGGCTCGCCGCAGGCCGCAGCCGCCGGGTGGTGGCCGTGGTGGTGGAGGACGGCGATGGTGGCGGCTTGCACGAATGTGTTCTAAAAGTATTTCAAAATTCAGAAGTAATTTTTTTTTTGTTTCTTTCTTTGGGATCAAAAGTGTTTTTCGGAACACTTTTGGAAATTTTTGTTTTACCATACGCGTTTATGTTCTAAAAGTGTTATGGAAAACTTTTAGAATATAAACACTTTCTCTAGAATGTTAATGCAGCCTAAACGGTAGTCGATAAATAATTAGTATAATAAAGTCATTGATCTTAGATCTTTGATTGCACAACAAATGAGGTGTCCTCCTGTACCTCACTTGGTTTCTAACCGACCTTTATTATTAAGCTAGTGACGGCTTCAAGTTAGTTCAGACTCCAAAAAAAGTATATTTAGTTGTGGTTTCCCAACGTTGCGCGAGGTACGGGCGCGGGGAGAACCTAAGCCTATTGAGGATAGTTGGTCCTAAACTTGACATTGCCTCTAACCATCATTTCTCGGACCCTATTCAAGGGGAATCGCGACAGAGTATGTCATAAGTATTTTCGTCGTAGATTGAATATACTACATGTGTAATTATTGCCCTGAGGCCACAATTCTAGGAATTTCTCGCCTTTGGTCTACCTTATGGTAACAAAAATCATTTCATTCGTAATCCTTCAAGTGTATTAAAGGCGAAGTTTTTAAAATGTAGTCGATGAGTAATAATTTGCTTGTCATTAGAGACAAACATTTGATGCTAATTACAGAGGTTGCAAATGGAAATTGATGTAATAGATTAGTCAAATACAAATGTTGTTGTAAATAGATTGCATATACTTCAAGTGTAATCATTACATACAGTTTAATTAAAAATAAAAACATAAAAATAAAACCTCAATATTTGGGATAAGTATACTAGAAGTGTCATAACTTTTATACGGCATTCACTTGAGTGCCGTAATTTTCAAAACGTTCAATTAAGTGCTATAACTTTTATACGGTGTTCATTTGAGTGTCATAATTTTCAAATATTGTTCATTTGAGTGTCATCGCTAATGTGGACGTCGGAAAAGATGATATGGCATGTCGAAAAGCTGACGTGTATGTCGGAAAAATTAACGTAGCACTCAAGTGAACGTTTTGAAAGTTGTGGCATTCAAGTGAACATCATACAAAAGTTATGTCACTTCTAGCGTAATTATCCCCCGAATATTCAATTTGTGTATCGCCCCAACACAAAGTAATAGACGATCAGCAGTGGAAACGAAATCACCGTCCCCGAACACCACCCATTAGAGCTTTAAAAGGGAGTTGATAATTAGCAATAGTTGATCATGCACTATAAACTCTAAGCAATTAAACCCAGCAACAGTATGGTGCACGCATTTTTCTAAATAATAGAAATTTAACTCGAGAACGACATGGCTAATCAGAAAAATTGAGATGTAGAACTCACGCAGTGCTGAGAACTCTCGCATGCAATTCGTATTCGTTTGGGAACACAAAGAAAGCAATAGCTTGTAAAAGTGCCGCATGCGTAAAAAAAGTAGTAATTAAGAAGTTAAATTTTCAACAGGTTGATGACGTGAGCTGGATTTGGACTCCAGACTCAGGACCCAGGGAGATGGCTTCAATTAAAAGAATATATATCTATATTACATAAGTAAGTTCGGTCCGGTTGGATGGTTCCTATCCTGAAACTAAGAACGGAACTAGTACCCGTTGGTTCAAGAAAATTGGAATCAGGAACCGAATTAGTACTCGCCAATTACCATCCAAAATTAGCTAATAGGTACGGTCTGATCAGGTCCAGTTTGAATGGATTATGATTTTTTTTGCTCATCCACATCGATCAATGACTGTGTGCAGCTTGAACCAAAAGAAATGTGCAGGACTTGCTACAATTTAGATCTTGCACCGAAGCCAAAGAATATTCATTTAGATAAATTGCTAAGTTCTAGCATTCCTTCACCTTCTCATCTAAAAAGAATATTGAATCGTCGGCAAATAAGAGATGAGACAAGGTTGGACAGAATCTATTTGGCTTGATTCCCAATTTCCCACTAAACAACTTGAAAATTTTTCTTTCTCTTTCGAATTCTTAATTGATGCAACACTTCTTGTCCAATCAATATGTTGTCTTGGATTTGCCTACCACCCAACAAAGGCACTTTCTCCCCAACTAAGCCAGGGTTTAATCTGTCTGCCAAGAATCCAGAAATGATTTTATAAGAAAAGTTACCTAGGCTAACGGGTCCGAATTGATCCAACCTTTCTAGATTTTGAACTATATTAAAGTGATATGAGTTATATTCAATTCGTAATTCAAAGCTAGAGGTGATCGATTTCAAGATAGATGGTTCTCACTCTAGAACTAAGAATTGCCTGCTAGGGACTAGCTCTGCAAAACATGAACTGTGAATCACCCGCTTGTTTTATAGATCCATCTGGAGACTGAACTACTGGTCCGGTCCAGTTCTCAGTTGGATTCCGATTATGGTCCCACCGAGTACTAACATCAATTAAAAAAAGAAAAGGGAACCAATCCTTAGCAATTGAAGGAGGAAAATTTCAATAATGCAAGATAACAATGGGGAAAACGATTTAGTATCATTGCCCCATCGAAAAATTTCAATATGTAAGATAACAAATATTACGAAAGTTATTTCAAGAGAATATACATTTGTATTTTGTAAAAGGACCGATTTGATAGGATCGGTTGGATGGCTCTCATCCGAATCCGGAAACCGAACCAATACCCGTTGATTTCAGAAAATTGGAACCGAGAACCGGACCATACCCGTTGGTTACCATTCAAAATTGGCCGATTGGGTACAGTCTAATCCGATTTGGGTGGATCATAATTTTTTTGCTCACCCCTATTCAAAACACCAAAACTGGAAAAAAAAAAAAACTCGTATCTCTTCAAATATTCCTTATTTGATGTCTTCCCAAAGGCGATGATAAAATTTCCCATTCAATGCATCCGACCTCGGTGCTTTTGTGGAACCCATCTGAAACATAGCTTTCTGTACCTCTTCCATCATAATCTCAGCTTCCAAATACTGGTTTATCTCCTCCGAGACAGTTTTTGGGCATTTATGCAAGGTTGGCTAAAAAATTCTTGGACCAGCAGAAGTACATAAGTCTTTAAAGAACTCCACTGTCATCTCTTTCAAGCTTTTGGTATCTCTAATCTTCATCATTTTCAATCGTTAATATTATGCTCCTCTGCCTCCTTTGGATCGTTGTAGTCTCTCCATTTCTGCAGCAAGTTCTTTTTCTCTATTCAAGTTAGAATGTATCATGGTGGAGTTTGTTATGCCTTGAAGTTCCTCCTTTAACTGCTGAACTTTTTCATTGCTGTTTTGGAAGTTGTGTTTGTTCCATCTAGCTAACTCAGCAATTTTTTTTTTTAATTTTCTGTATTAAATCTGCATGCCCCAAGCTGGGTTGATTCCATAATCTCTTAATAATTTCTCCACGTTTCTCATGTTCCAGCCAAAAAGTTCCAAATTTAAAAGCGATAATAAAAGAGGATTGTCGTTTGAATCAATGGCTGTTAAGGCAAAGACCTTAGCCTCGGGCAACAAAACCGTCCAATTTGTGCAGCAAACTGTTCTATTTAACCTCTTTTTCACGAAATTCTGCTCTTCACGCTTCTTCACACATGCAAAAGCACATCCCTTGCTTTCCATGTCCATTAGTCCACTTTCATTAAGGAACTCACTAAATGCTTGCATCCTGTACTATTCTGCCATTTTCCTTCCCACTTTCTCCCAATGATATAAAATTGAATTAAAATCCCCTTTGGATACCCATGGTAAGGCTTTGAGGGTACTCAAAAGCTTTAATTATCTGTCCCCATACTCTCAATCTCTCTTGGAAATCAGTTGGTGCAAGGATAAATATCACTCTGAAGCTCGGTGTCCTCCAAAGTTACATCAATATACTCATTTGAAGCTGAATTCACATTTAAAGTCATGCCATCTTTTCACATCAGTGCCAAGCTCCCATCCAATCCCTATAGGATTTACAATAAAGTAGTCCTGGAGCTTTAGCCTAGTTTTGGAACTTTACCCTTCTACAATTTTTACGAATCGCCACTTCATAATTCTTGGTTTCTATTAAGAAAATCACGTCAGGCCTATTTTGAGCCATCATGGCTCTTAAAGCTTGGACTGTGAAGGGTGTGCCCAACCCTTGACAGTTGCAACATAAGAGCTTCATTTGTAACCCGGTGGCTTATTTGGGCTAGCCACCAAAGCCCATAAGTCTGAGTCTTCCGTCATGCAAACAGGGGTCTCAAGTATTTGCGATTCATCCAGCCAAGTTAGGGTTAGAGCTGGATATTGAGTTGAGTTAGACCTGCTATGTTTTTTAATCAAAGGGGTTCTTGAAGCCTTTCTACTGTTCTTTCCTTCTGCATCGGCTCGTTCCATACCCTTTCCCTTTTCATGAGTGGGTCTCATGAGCAGGAGCACCTTTTCCTATATTTGAGCTGATTGGATTCTGTGTATTAATGTCAACAGGTTCAGAAAGTAAGGGTTCAGACCCTATATTCTTTGAGCTTCTTACAGGCCTGGAGATACCTGATTAGTGCTCATCAACCGGCATACCTTGCCTCTAGATTTCTAAGGTCTCGGGAATAACTTAAATAGGTTCGTTATCATTATCCTATTTCTTGTAGAAAACATCCTAGAAAGGCCTGTGATCCCTGTTCTCTGATTTCAGCCAGCTCACTTCCCATCTTGTTTGAAAAAGTTTCTTCATTATATGGAATGTCGGAACAAAAGTTTACATAATGCTCAATTTTCCCGCACGAGTAAAAAAAGAAGGGAAATATTTCGTATTTAAAGTCCAACCATATATTTTTTTCCCCTATGCTGAGCCAAATATCCAGCTGTCAGTTCATTCAGCAAATCTAATTCCACATTTGATTTCGAAGTTTTCTGTGTTGCGGAGCCTCCGACATCTAATTTCACTTCTAGCACTCTTCCCAACGTGCTAGCAATTTTTTCTATAATTTCCACAGAGTTCCATTCAAGCAGAAGACCAAATATTCTGACCTAGAAAGCACAATTTGCAAATTCATAGCAGTGAAGAGGAAGATCGAGCTCTCAGTTCTTCAAGAGTAATAGATGATTGGAGAAAGAAAAGGCCCCCCTTCCAGCACTCTATTCTTCTCCTCCTACTTGCTGAAAGCGAAGGAAATAAGGCCTTTTCCCGGGGATTTTATAATTACATTTTCATTTCTCTAATATTTTTTTGATTGCTCTTTGGTGAGCTTGGAAATTGTAACCAGGGTTTCTGCATAACTTTCCCACTAGGGATAGACAGTAGAGACGTTAGGGTTTGCGGCAAGAATATGAGAAGAAGAGTCGACCAAATCCGTTTCTGTATCCCTTTCTTCCTCACCCCGCTATTATCTTTAGGGGGAGGAGGAGAAGGAGCAGAAGAAGTGGCCAAATCCACCCTCATCTTTTTGAACTCCAGCAACAGGAGAAGGGATCCAAACCAGTGACCAGGACAAGTGCAGCTGCACCACCAAGTTGATGCTCCATTGGCTGGACATGGGCCACATCACCGGCAATGCCCACGAAGAGGAAGTTCATCAATGTGCACTGTGAGAAAGTCGTGATGCACTAGTCGTAGGTTCCCCAATTGTCGAACTTCCCCTAGAGGGCGAGGATGGTTGCGACCTTTGACACGACATCAGCACCGAGGAGGCCGAAGTTCAAGGCATACGGGTTCAGGTGGGCGGTGAAGTCGAAGCCAAAGATGGGGAGGTCGAAGAGGACTACAAATTGGTCGATGTCGTCGCACTCCTCGTGGGAACGAAAATTTCTAGTAAGGGCTACAAGTGGGACTTCTCTTTCAAAAGAGGGTTAAGAGGGACTTTTATCTTAAATAAATCCCTCAAGTGGCCTGCTCAGTTTCAAATAAGGCCCAAACTCATTAGGTGGTGAAATCTTTAGAGGCCGGCAAGCGCGTGAAGCTCACGTGTGACCTTCATGCAAGATGCACATTCTTGCCAAAAAATAGCTTAGTTCTCTGAATGACGGAACACAAAGTTGTTATACACTTGTTCTCTATGTCACTACCAGCATGCCAAAAGTAGCTTTGTTGCCTGAATTTACCAATTCTTGAATTGGATTAGTTTTAAAAAGCCATGTATGTCTCTTGTCTTCGCACTGGAAAGATCTTGCCAATTGATTTTGAGAACTTGCTTGCATCTTTTAACTATTAAATAAAGCATGATGATATTAGTTAGATGAATCAAATCATTTGGGCTCTTTGTTATGATCAAGTATCTTTGCTGTCAAACTACTTCCAAATGCAACGTAATAGCCGATCAACAGTGGGAGGGAAATCACTGTGTTGCGTGGAACCAAGCGATCGAATAATAAATAGACAGAACGAGTGAATTAAATCGGATACCAGATGTACGTGGCTCGATCATAGAGACCTACGTCCATGAAGAAAGCAGCAACGAATTTCACTATAGAATGAGCGATACACGGAGATTACAAACTGCACTCGAGTCACTCAAACACTTAGCCCTAATTACATCTTATAATGTATGCACAATTCCTAACGAAATAATCTCTTAATTTCGAAAAAGAATTAAAACACAAATCTTACGATAATATTTAATCGGCTTCAGAATTTATTGACACAATTTCACGAAGTTGTCCACTGACAATCACTCGTAGAAATGACAGACACTTCAGAACCTTTCTAACCGACTGAGCTGTCCCCCTTCTTTTCCCTGGATGTGGACAGCACGAAGAACACTCCGCATACTAATCAGAAATGGTGCACTTCTCTTTTATATGAAAAGCAAGACCCATCAATAAAAGGCAAACCCTTTATTTCTTTGCATCACCGCCACAGTCCAAATTAGTTTGATCGAATAATTCAAATTGAAATCCACATTTGGACTTTCAATATTGCACAAGGATTATAACAATCAGAATAAAGATTCTGATTCTTTCTCAATCGTGAATTCCAGTTTTGATATCAAGGCAATATAGAAAATATCTAATTCGAAATATTTATATTTTCGCTACGGGTTCAAACTTGAGACATATTTAACAATCTTTATCTTGGCTAGACGTTTGAGCCAAATCGCCATCACTTCGCTGATAATCTAAACATCATCTCCTATTGCTCTCTCAACAGCCTCGATGGGCTCAACCACCATAGATATCATCCAAGTCCAAACCGCGCTTGAATTTCATCATAACCGTGGACCTCATCAAAATATCAACTGAACATGTTTTTTAACTGCTTCACAATTATTTTTTTGACACAAGCATCTCTATCACATATAAAGCAAAACCACCGTTGCATCCATATATGTCAGAAGATCGAATATGTACCTTGTCAATATCAGTAGTTACAGCAATTATTGGCTCTATAGGCTCCATCTCGCTACAAGCACCATCTATGTTGACTACCATGCTAGGACCCACTACCTCAGGAGTTTTTAGTTGCAATTGCACCTCAAGTTGAACACCGTCTAGATCCATATTAACACTATTATAATCACTCCTAGCCTGAAGAATCGGAGACTTGTCAAAGTTAATTTCTCTGCTGCAAACAGATGAATTTATATTCGGGCACTACAATTGATAGCTACACTCACCTCGTGCATAGCCATGGAAGATGCACATTGCCCTCACATTGAGCTTACCATCACTTACTTGATAATAACCGGATAACCAAACATTTCAAAAATAGAAATATCAACAACATTACCTGACCACACATCTTCGGGAGTCCGATATTTAATTACAGTTGATGAAGATCTGTTCACCAGGTAGCTCGCTATACTAAGTGCATCCGCTAGAATTCTCTTAGCCATACCAGCACTAGAGATCATTTTACATGCCATCTCCAGTAACATTCCACTCATCAATTCTGCAAAGTGTTGTGGTTTATTATCACTAGTGCTGTCACGTCCCGTGCCCTAGGCACGAGCACGCAACTCCCTGCAAGCAACCCAAATATCTCTCGCGGTCCCAAGATCCACAATTAAGTCGAGAGACGTATAATATACAAAGTATGTGGAAGCAATAGTGAAACAACTCCTCCGTACAAAATATGAAGTGGGACTTGGATAGCGCAAATACTGATATACATGAAATCCAACTGTTCATACAGATACAGAGTTACTAAATCCGCTAACATGGGGGATAGGGTAAGTACATAAAAAGAGGTCCATCCTCAAGCATCCAAGGAAAACAGGGTCAGGGTCGCCACCAAAAGATCTAACTAATAAACTGAGAGCTCCTAAGACGAGTTGCTGGAGTCCTCGGTCTCCTCTGCGTCCTACGTGGGCTCATACTCTAAGAAGGTCTCCGAGCGAACCTCGATGGTGTTCTCCATGGTCTCCTTAGTAGACGGCTCCATGAGATCCTCCTCAGTCGCCTCGACCACAATGACCTCTTCCTCCGTGTCCTCCAAGGTCAGAGTCCTCTTCGGTCCAATCCTTGAATAGGCAAAAAACCCTTTAGCCTGGTCTAAGTCTCGGGTAGGGTGGCACCAACTAGGAACAACTCCTTAGGGCATCTCATTGGGCTTTAGCGGCCCGATAGACACATCTCCAATCTTCCTGAACCATGCCTCCTACCTGTGAGACTTCCAACTAGTACTACATTTGTCTACCCAAACTACGATACACTTCCTAACATAAATGGTTCCCTGCCCGTCAGGGAACTCATCAAAATAGGTGGACATCTCCTTGGGGTCACCAAAACGTATAGGTCACGTCGTCAAGACCTAGGATCTGTAAAAATAAGGGTCCCTAACAGGGTGAGATTCACATCTCAGTAAGGTGGGTCCTAACCCTAGGTTAGACCGACCGTCCACTCAGGCAGTCATAAAAACCAGTATTTCATACAAATACCATGCGAGGCAATCAGTTATCGAGACAACACATAGATGTCAGACATGTAGTCATGGCATCATAACACATTTAGATAATCATGCACACCTCGTCATGCAACATCACCACTTCCACCCTTAACACCTGCCTCATTCTCACGCCCGCGATTAGAATGCATCAGGCTCAGTCCGCGTAAACGCATCATACCGTCATTGACAACCCGCGTAAACGTATCAGGACTGTGGCCATCTCAACCCCGCATTTCATACACATCAGGGTGCCACACAACTCCAACCCCGTGCCTCAGTGCCTCAAGGTAACCACTACACCACCTTGCGTCTCATACGCATCAAGGTCTCACCATGTCACATTCATGCCATGATTCTAAATTCATTTCACATACATAATAACAGGTGCAACTCAAGCACAATTCATATACTCATGACATGCAAGATAATCAAAGTGACACTCAGACATGACAGATAATTCAAGCACAAGCATTAGCACACATTAATCCCCTATACCATCTTAGGACACACCACGAACAATCATCTTGGATTCTCTCACAAATCATTCAAATTATTGTCCGACTCACCCAATTGAGTCCTTTCTTCCTATCCTAAGTTTAGGATTCCCTTACCTTAAGCTTGATGCCACAAAAATCGTCTCCTCAAGCCCTCAATAATTCGGCCTCAATGGTCCAAGAACAAACCTACCGTGCAACCTAGAAAAATCCAACCAATTGTCAATTTATCTTATCCAATTCACCCATCCATGAACCACCAACCTTAATAACACATTCCTCAACATTCTAACATGTTTCATTGATGAATTTGAGACTCAAAACCAACAGCCAACAGCCTCCACAGAATCGATTTACACTGAACCGAATCGAGCTATGTTCGGTTCTATGTAAACCGAGCATATCTGGCCCTTAACCTACTCCAATTCCACCATTTAATCACTAACCTACTTGCTAACATGTTTATCTAAGGGTTTATGAGGCTCACCGAAGATTTGAGGTTGAGTCGTCGCCGGAATTCCTTTGAAAGTCGCCGGTTCCTCCTAAACTACAAACCGACAGTTGCTGTCCAACATTCACAAAACCCATTTGGGGTCAAAACTCCATCAAATTAAGCTCAAATTTTTACCACAGATCACTAAATGATTCCCCTAGATCTCCACAAAATTTGGTCTGAAGACTCCAACATTTCAAGGTTCTTAAGGGTCAGAAACTCTGCCTACCTTAGATTGTATCGGTTTTCGTTTACTTCCGAGAGAATGGTTGGCCGGAGCTTCTTGGTGGCTCAATCGATACATTTCCACTTTGAGGACATCAGCAAGAGGCTGAGCTAGGAGGGTGTAGTCGGCCGGAGTCTAGGGGGTGGTTGGAGGGGGTCGTCGGAGCTGGCGAACGGGCGGCACAGAACCGGTCGGCGAGTGACAGAAGAGAGGAAGAAGAAGAAGAAGAGAGCTTCAGTGCTTTGGAGGAAAAGTGGCTGGCCATGAGAGAGAGTGAGAAGCTATATTCACTCTCAAGAGTCAAAGGGAAGAATGGTAGTCGGCAAAAAGTGGACATGACCACTCTTTAGCTAATCCATTGACACATGTCCTAAGTGTCAATCAAGGTGATCCAATGGCCACAATCCCTCCCAATTTTCGGTGGCTCTTGGGGTGGTTGAAAGACCAAAATGCCCTCCTTTAATTGCATGAGCAAGGCTAGAGCTTTGAGCTTCAAAATGATAATTTTACCCCCGATGTCCGGAACGCTGTTTTTCTCAATCCAATAATCTTCGACATGGCGATGGCCAATCCAAACATGACGTTGGAATTCTTGATTCTCCATTTTCAATTTTCAAGACTCGTTTCTGATTGTTTTCTCTATCAGACGTGGTTCCAGCCTATCCCGAATCGACGGGCGGTTTTTGCAGGTTTTACGCGTATTGACCCTGTGATTCCTATCACATTTAAGGCTCGTCAATTCGTGGCGACTTTGGTTGACATGTAATTGTGAGGGTCTATCACTAGTTCCGATAGCCTCGATCGTCACTGTTCGATTTAGGAAACTTTTGCAAATTACACATTGGTTAAGCGGCATCACCCGCACTCCAATCGTATAACGCTAGCAATGAATTCCTTAATCGTTCTTAGATCGGCCTCTTAGGCTCTAAATGCCCCCTCGACAATCTTTATGGTAAAAATGCCATTTCTATTCGAGTTTCCTAGGTCCACATACCTTGTCTCGCGTTAGCCTTTCCCTTTTGGTCAGTCAACTCAAATTGATCAGATTCGAGCGGGATATGATTGAGACACATCGTTAGATATACTTCTCATTAATGAGTCTGAAAATGACTGGGAAATCAGAATGTCACAACACTTCACCCTTACAAACCTTTCGTCCCCGAAATTTACATCAAACTTAATTACTCAAACAAATGGGGGTGTTGTCGCCTCATCGTCTCTTCATTTTCCCACGTGGCGCCTTCGGTTTGATGGTACTCCCACACCACCTTGACTAATGGAATCTTCTTATTCTTGAGGATTTGCTCCTTTCAGTCCTCGATCCTGATCGGCTTCTCTACATAAGATACCCGGTTGTCCACTTCTATGACTTCATAGTCCAGCATACGTGTCGGGTCTGGTTCGTATTTTCGCAACATTGACACGTGGAAGACATTATGCACTTGGGATAGATTAGGCAGTAAGGCAAGCTTGTAGGCTAAGGTCCCAATTCGCTCCAAAATTTCAAACGGACCCCTGTACTTGGGCTCAGTTTCCCCTTCTTTCCAAATCGCGATAATCCCCTCATCAGCGACACTTTGAGGAAGACATGATCGCCCACTTGAAACTCTAAAGGCTTACGCCGCTTATTCGCATAACTTTTCTGACGACTCTGTGCCGTCCTCAGTCTATCCCGAATTATCTTTACCGCTTCCACCGATTGCTCTACCAATTCTGGGCCTGTGATACTTCTTTTTCCTATCTCATCCCAGCAAATCGGGGTTCTGCAGGCCCTTCTATAGAGTGCTTCAAATGGTGCCATCTAGATACTCTGCTGGTAGCTATTATTGTACGCGAATTCCACCAAATGTAGCCGATCCTCTCATCCACCTTTAAAATCTATGACGCATGCTTGCAACATATCCTCAAGCGTCTGAATCGTCCTTTCTGACTGTCCATCTGTCTGTGGATGGTACGCAGTGCTAAACTGCAGTCGGGTTCCGATAGCATCTTGCAAGCTTTTCCAAAAGTTTGCCGTAAATTTGGGATCTCTATCAAACGTAATTGTTACAGGCACTCCATGTAGTCTCACGACTTGCCTCATGTACAGCTCGTCATATCTATCCATTGTGAAGTCCTTTCGCACAGGAATGAAATGGACGGACTTGGTCAATCTGTCCACGATTACCCATATAGAGTCGTGACCTCTCTGGCTCCACGGAAGTTCCATCACGAAATCCATAGTTATATGCTCCCACTTCCATTCCGGAATCTCCAATGGCTGTAATAATCCTCCAAGCTTATAGTGTTGCGCTTTTACTTGCTGGCATGTCAAACACTTGGCCACATATTTTGCCACATCCACCTTCACTCCGTACCACCAATAGTGCTATCGCAAGTTCTGATACATTTTCGTACTTCCAGGGTGGATACTATAATTGCTCCTGTGAGCTTCTGATAAAATCCTTTCCCTGAGTCCTTCATCCCTTGGCACGCATAGTCATCCTTGGAACTTCAAAATTTTGTCCTCTGACACCTGAAATTCTGGTTTTCTCTTTGTCGCGTCCATTTCCAGAATTTTTTGAATTTCTAGGTCCGTAGACTGTAAGGTCTTTATTCCTTCTTGGACCTCAGGTTCCACCCTCAACAAAGCCATTAAGCTGGATAACTAGCATACTTCCAGTCTGAACTCAGAGTCTCTCAAGTCCTCAATCATTGACCAACTTCTTACCAACAGACAGACGATGCTCGACTTCCGACTCGGTGCATCTGCTACTCTGTTTGCCTTCTCAGGGTGATACAATATATCACGATCATAGTCCTTAAGCAGCTCCATCCACCTACGCTGCCTCATATTCAGCTCTTTCTGAGAAAACAAATACCTTAAGCTCTGGTGGTCGGTATAAATCTGGAACTTCTCGCCACAGAGATAATGTCTCAAGATCTTCAGAGCAAAAATGATCGCTGCTAATTCCAGATCATGCGTTGCGTAGTTCATTTCATGTGGTCTCACCTGTCGGGATGCGTAGGCCACTACTCTTCCGTGCTGCATCAACACACAGCCCAGTCCTTTCATCGAAGCATTGCTGTATATCTCATAGCCTCTCGATCCTAATGGAATCATCAACACCAGTGCGGTCGTCAACCGATGCTTGAGTTCTTGGAAACTACTTTCATACTTGTCTGTCCATTCAAACCTTGTTTCCTTCTTTGTCAGCCTCGTCAATGGGATGGCTATAGATGAAAACTTCTTCACAAATCGTTTGTAATACCCTGCCAATCCCAAGAAACTTTTGACTTCCGTGACTGTAGTGGGCCTAGGCCAATTGGTTACCGCTTCGATCTTTGCAGGATCCACTGCAATCCCTTCTCCAGATACCACATGACCAAGAAATGCTACCTTGTTCAGCCAGAACTCGCATTTACTCAACTTAGCATATAGCGAGTGCTCCCTCAGGGTCTGCAGAATAATCCTCAGGTGCTCCTCATGTTCTGCATCACTCCTCGAGTAAATCAAGATATCGTCAATAAAGACTATGACGAATCTATGTAGGAATTCCTTAAATACTCGATGCATCAAATCCATAAAAGCAGTTGGAGCGTTGGTCAATCCAAAAGGCATCACTGTAAACTCATAGTGACCGTCCCTCATCCTAAAAGCAGTTTTAGGTATGTCTTCCTTGTTGATCCTCAATTGGTGATACTCGGTCCTCAAGTCAATCTTTGAGAATACCGCTGCTCCTTGCAACTGATTAAACATATAATCGATTCTTGGCAGTGGGTACTTGTTCTTCACTGTTACTTGGTTCAACTGCCTATAGTCGATGCATAGACGCAAAGACCCATCCTTCTTTCTTACGAACAGCACCAGTGCTTCCCACGGTAAAGTACTCGATCGGATAAATCTTTTATCCAGCAGTTTCTGCATCTACACCTTTAGCTTTTTCAGTTCTGATAGGGACATCCTATAAGGTGCCTTCGAGATCGACTTCGTTCTAGGAGCTAACTCGATCACGAATTCTATCTCTCGCTTCGGTGGCAATCCTAACAACTCCTGGGGAAACATGTCAGGAAATTCACGCACTACCGGGATACTCTCTAATTTTGGCTCTTCGGTAGTCGTATCCATCACTGCAACTAAGTACGCTTGACACCCTTCTGACATCAACTTAGTCACTTCCAGAGATGAGACTAAGGGAATCGAGATTCCTCCTCGACTTCCCACCAATTCAAAGCTAGGGCAGCCTCTTGGATAAAATCGGATTACTCTACTATCACAATCCACTATTGCTCCCTATTTACCCAACCAGTCCATCCCTATGATCATATCAAAATCATACATGGGTAATACAGTTAGATCAATACTCTCCTTACTCCCTCCAATCACAATTTCATAGTCGGCACAGCCCAACGAAACCAGTACGTTATCCTTTAACGGAGTGGCAACATGCAGAGTTATATTCAATGGTTCTAACTTCATACCCACCAATTCAGTAAATTGAGCAGACACAAATGAATGCATGGCACTAGGATCAAACAATGCATATGCAGCTTGGTCGCACATGTAAATCGTACCTGTGACCACGCCTGATGCTTCTTCCCTTCTTTGCGGGCTACTGCATATATCCTTCCCTAGGCCAATGATCGATTCGGCTCGATCTGAGGATTGGCAGTCGACGGTCCAGCTTGCGATCTCTGTCCTTGAGGTCGACTCGCCGGGGCTTGGTTCGGATACGTCCTCATCTAGTGGCCCAGCTGACCACACTTAAGGAAGCTCCAGTCCTTACTAGGCATGGCCCATTTCCATGCCTTCTGCCACAAAGTCGGCAGCTTCAATTTGTGGGATTTGGCGGCTTCACAATATTTTTCCTTACTGGAGGCACAAAACGCCTATTGCACGCCATCGATCTCTTACCCATCTGGCGATTGTCTCTGAATGGGGTAAACCGTGATCCAGTTGCGGTATTCCTCTCCTTTAAGTCCCTTTTAATCATTTGGCCCCTCTTGTAGATCTCCTTATAAGTCCTCAGGTTTAGAACAATCATCTGACTACGGAGCTCAGGCCTCAAAGCATCCCAAAATCTCCATGCTTTCTCCTGGGGATCCTCTACAAATCAAGGTGTGTATCTTGATAATCTGGAAAACTCAGCCTCATACTGGTCTACTGTCAGCTGGTTCTGACTCAGCTGTAAGAATTCTACCTACTTCATTTCCTTGGTCGTTTTCGAGAAGTACTTGTCGTTGAACGTCGTCTTAAAGGCTTGCCAAGTCATGACTACTCTTTCATGGAAAACACCATTCTTGGTGGCAGTCCACCAGTCGTTTGCAGTACCCTCTAGCTGGTATACTGCTAGCAGTACTTTCTCCTCATCTATACACCTCAGCACTCTAAAAGCTTTCTCCAGCTTCTCAATCTATCTGGATGTTAGCTCGGGATCATCAGTCCCGTCGAACTGAGTCGGCTTTAGCTTTATGAATTGTTCCACTAGCAAACCCATCCGTCTAGCCACGACAATTTCCTCCTGGGTGTTCACTGCCTCATTGCCCTGGTTAAGTTCACCTTGGCTTCCATTGCCACCGTCGTTACCGTTATTGACGTTAACGGCAACTATGGCGGCTCCTACCGCTTGGGCTATGGCAGCATCCTGATCCTAGGTCTGCCTATCAATAAGGTCACCAATTCTCTCCAGTGCCCTTAGCACGCCATCCATCCTCGGGTCTTCTGCCACAGGTGGCCTCGAGCTAGATGCTCCGCCTCTGAACCTTCTAGATATCCTAGATGGGTTGCTCATCTTTATATTCCTTTACTGAGCCTGATCCACCACAAATCCATCAATGCATTAGTACTTACTCATTCTTCCAAGTCTAGAGCTACTAACTCTACCTTAACAGAAACAGTCATAATATAACAGTCTCCACGCAACAATTTCCAGAGACACTTCTACAAATAACTCGTGGCCATTCCTTAGTTCCGTTCACTCCAATGATTGACTAAAACTAACCATACTCATTCATTCGACAGGCCAAAGTCCAGAATGACTTTCTACACCAAGTAGGGAACTCAATCCTCATGCCTTACCACAACCCTGCCAAGGCCAAATGCCATCCTTAAGTGTCAAGTCACATGCTATGCACCCCATGTCTTATCCTAACCAATCTTCTAAGGTCTCATTACCCGTCCAAGTCCCAACTTAATCCTCCTTATTACTCCAATCTTCAACCAACTTTGGATCGAGCCGACCTTGCTCTGATACCAAATCGAACGGGGACGTCACGCCCCGTGCCCCGGGCACAAGCACGCGACTCCTTGCAAGCAACCTAAATATCTCTCGCGGTCCCAAGATCCACAATTAAGTCGAGAGACGTATAATATACAAAGCATGCAGAAGCAATAGTGAAACAACTCCTCCGTACAAAATATGAGGTGAGACCTGAATAACGCAAATACTGACATACATGAAATCCAACTGTTCATACAG
Source organism: Rhodomyrtus tomentosa (assembly GCA_028455895.1). Taxonomy (NCBI): domain Eukaryota; kingdom Viridiplantae; phylum Streptophyta; class Magnoliopsida; order Myrtales; family Myrtaceae; genus Rhodomyrtus; species Rhodomyrtus tomentosa. Next base: position 22,680,656 of record JAPCWY010000003.1, on the reverse strand, counting down.
ATACAGAGTTACTAAATCCGCTAACATGGAGGACGGGGTAAGTACATAAAAAGAGGTCCATCCTCAAGCATCCAAGGAAAACAGGGTCAAGGTCGCCACCAAAAGATCTAACTAATAAACTGGGAGCTCTTAAGACGAGCTGCTGGAGTCCTCAGTCTCCTCTACGTCCTCCGTGGACTTGTACTCTGAGAAGGTCTCCAAGCGAACCTCGATGGTGTCCTCTATGGTCTCTTCAGCAGAAGGCTCCACGAGATCCTCCTCAATCGCCTCAGCCATAATGACCTCCTCCTCCGTGTCCTCCAAGGTCGGAGTCCTCTCTGGTCTAATCCTTGAACCGGCAACAGACTTCTCAGCCTGGTTTAAGTCTCGGGTAGGGTGGCACCAACTAGGAACAACTCCCTGGGGCACCTCATTAGGCTTCAGCGGCCCGGTAGACACATCTCCAATCTTTCTGAACCAAGCCTCATACTTGTGATGCTTCCAACTAGTACTACTCTTGTCTACCTAAACTACGGTACATTTCCTGACATAAATGGTTCCCTGCCCGTCAGGGAACTCATAAAAATAGGTGGACATCTCCTTGGGGTCACCAAAACGTATACCGATTTAATTTAGGATAGTACAAATAACATCTCGGCAACTCCCCAAGGGGATGAGATTCACATCTCAGTAAGGTGAGTCCTAATCCTAGGTTAGACCGACCGTCCACTTAGGTAGTCATAAAAACCAACATTTCATACAAATAACATGCGAGGCAATTAATTATCAACACAATACAAAGATTTCAGGCATGCAGTCATGGCATCATAACACATTCAGATAATCATGCACACCTCGCCATGCCACATCACCACTTTCACCCTTAACGCTTGCCTCATTCTCATGCCCGCGTTTAAAACGCATCAGGCTCAGTCCGCGTAAATGCATCAGACCACCATTGACAACCCACGTAAACGCATCAGGTTTCAATGGTACTCTAGGCCAGTGTCGACACGTCACATCTTCGTCTCGCGTAAACGCATCAGGACTGTGGCCATCTTAACCTCGTGTCTCATACGCATTAGAGTGCCACACAACTCCAACCCCGCGCCTCAAGGTAACCACTACACCACCCCGCGTCTCATACGCATCAGGGTCTCACCATGTCACACTCATGCCATGATTTTAAATTCATTTCACATACATAATAACAGGTGCAACTCAAGCACAATTCATATACTCATGGCATGCAAGATAATCAAAGTGACACTCAAATATGGTAGATAATTAAAGTACAAGCATTAGCACACATTAATCCCCTATACCATCTTAGGACACACCACGAACAATCAGCTTGCAATCTCTCACAAATCATTCAAATTATCGCCCGACTCACCCAATTGAGTCCAATCTTCCTATCTTAAGTTTAGGATTCCCTTACCTTAAGCTTGATGACACAAAAATCCTCTCCTCAAGCCCTCAACAATTCGGCCTTAATGGTCCAAGAACAAACCCACCGTGCTACCTAAGAAAATCCAACCAATTGTCAATTTCTCTTATCCAATTCACCCATCCATGAACCACCAACCTTAATAACACATTCCTCAACATTCTAACATGTTTCATTGATGAATTTGAGACTCAAAACCAACAGCCAACAGCCTCCACAGAGCCGGTTTACACTGAACCGAACTGGGCTATGTTCGGTTCTGTGTAAATAGAGCATATCCAGCCCTTAACCTACTCCAATTCCATCATTTAATCACTAACCTACTTGCTAACATGTCTATCTTAGGGTTTATGAGGCTCACCGAAGATTTGAGGTCGATTCGTCGCCGGAATTCCTTCGAAAGTCGCCTGCTCCTTCTAAACTGCAAACCGGCAGTTTCTGTCCAACATTCACAAGACCCATTTGGGGTCAAAACTCCATCAAATTATGGTCAACTTTTTACCGCATATCACAAAAAGAGTCTCCTAGATCTCCACAAAATGTGATCGCAAGACTCCAACATTTCGAGGTCCTTAAGGGTCAGAAACTTTGCCTACCTCAGATTGTGTCGGTTTCCGTCGGCATCCAGGAGAATGGTTGGTCAGAGCTCCTCAGTGGCTCAATCGACGTACTTTCACTTCGAGAACGTCGGCAAGAGGCTGAGCTAGGAGGGTGTGGTCGGCCGGAGTCCAGGGGGTGGCCAGAGGGGGTCGTCGGAGCTGGTGAACAGGCAGCACAGAATCGGTCAGCGAGCGGCAGAAGAGAGGAAGAAAAAGAAGAGAGTTTCTGTCACGCCCTGAACCCAACGAGCACGCGAACATCCCACCGAGCCATTCCTTTATGAAAGCTCCAGGATCCTACAACCAATGTACTCTACGCTGAAAGAAACATATATGCGGAAGCGATGCAAATACTTTTTTACAAATACAGTAACACCCGATGACTTTGGACACAAGGGTACACCTTTAATAAAGGTCAAATATACTTTTCTTTATTACAAATCTAAATCCTCAAAACTTGTACTATTCAATTCTAAGGTCACAAAAGAGAAGTCTTCAATTTTTTGCTAGTGACCTCGTCTCTGTGCCAATCCATGGCAAGTCTGCACTTCCGTCGCCAGGAACCTGAAAAGTTAAGCCCCCACTGGGGTGAGATATAATTTCAGTAAGGTGGGTCTTAACCCTAGGTTAGGCCGACCGTCCACTCAGGTAGTTATATAACCTAATAGTTCAACTCATAGACATATCAGTCAATTCAAATATAGATAAGCATACACAGGTGACAGGCATGCAAATATGGCATCATAACACACTCAGAGGTTCATACACGACTCATCCTGCCACCTCACCACAATCATCCTTTCTCCCTTGCCTCATTCTCATGCCTGTGATTAGATCGCATCAGGCTAGGTCCACGTAAATGCATCACATCGTCATTGACAACCCGCGTAAACGCAACAGGTTCTAATGATTCTCCAGGCTGGTACCACACCTCATATTTTCGTCCCGCGATTAGATCGCATCAAGACCGTGACCATCATCACCCCGCGAGTAGATCGCATCAAGGCACCATTGGAAACCCGCGTAAACGCATCAGATTTCAATGATTCTCCAGGCCAATATCATCACCTCATTCCTCTGTCCCGCGAATAGTTCCCATTAGGACCGTAGCCATCATAACCTCGCGATTAGATCGCATCAGGGTATCCACCACCCGTCCCGCGTCTCATATGTCTCAAGGCCTTGCCATGTCATGTTCAAGCCATTCTTCTCAATTCCACTCACAGATAAAACAACAGGTGCAACTCATGCACAATTTGAATTCTCATGGCCTGCAGGATGATCAATGACATTCGACATGGCATATGATTTAAACTCAAGCATTAATAAACCTTCAAATCCTCCAAATCATTCATGAACACATACCATAACCAACTACCTTGGAATTACTCAAGGACTAATTGAATCCTTTACCGACCCAGCCAATTGAGTCCAATCTTCCTAGCATAAGGTTAGGAATTCCCTTACCTTAAATTTGATAACACCAAAATTCTCTTCTTGGATCCTCATAATCTCAGTCCCAAGGGTCCAAGACAAACCTCACCACACAACCTAGAAATTTCAATCAATTAGTCAATTTCTATGTCCAATTCCTCAATCCATGAACCATAAGCCTCCATAGCATAATCATCATCATCTTAACATGCCTTAATCATCGATTTGAGACTCATAATCCATCTCCAACTGCCCCCACAGCCCCGGCCTTACACAGAATCGAACCAGTTCTTCTTGGTTTTGTACAAACCGAGCACAATCAGTCCTAAACTAACTCTAAATCCATCATTTAATCCTCATCCTACCTCTTAACATGTCTATCTAAGGGTTCTTGAGGCTCACCATGAGTTTGAGGTTGATTGGTTGCCGAAAACCCGTTGAACGTTGTCGGATCTCCCTAGGTCAGTATCGACAGTTTTTTGTTTCAAGTTCACAAGATCTATTTGAGGTCAAAACTTCATCAAATCAAGCCCAAATTTTTACCACAAATTCATATACATGTCTACTAGGTCTTCACAAAATTTGACCTTAAAAATCCAAAATTTAGGCCTTCAAAAGGGTCAAAAATCGGACTTACCTCAGGTTAGAGCAAATTCCGTCGGCTCTCGGGAAAACGATTGGCCGGAGCTCCTCGGTGGTCCAAATGCCTTGCTTCCACTTCGAGGAGGTCGGAAAGACGTAGATCTAAGTTGTTGTGGTCGGCTAGTGGTTAGACGGTGACCGGAAAGTAGCGTCGTGGGCGGTGAATAGGGGGACCAGAATCTGTCGCCGGCGAGTAGTGAAGAGAAAAAGAAGAAGAAGAATGCTCGGTGATCTTGGGGGGTGTTTGGCCGAATGAGAGGGGAGAGAGAGAGTGAAAAAGCTTATATTCAACTCTCAAGAGTCAATGGTTGAATGGTAGTTGGATAAAGTTGGACATGACCCCTCCTAGCTTGATCTTGTGACACTTGTCCTATGTGTCAATCAACTTAATCTAATGGTCAATAATCCTTCAAATTTTCGATGGCTATTGGGGAAGGTTTAGTGTCCAAAATGCCCTTCTTCAATTGCTTGGGCAAGGCTTAAGCTTGAGGGGTAAAAAGGTAACTTTACCCCCCGATGTTCGGAATGTAATTTTTCTCGCTCCAAAATTCTTCAATAGGGCGACAGCCTATCGGAATGTGATGTTGCAATTCTTGATTCTCCATTTTCAATTTTCAAGACTCGTTTCTGCTTGATGAGTTTGAAAATGACTGGAAATCAAAATGTCACAACTCTTCCCCCCTTAAAGAAACTTCGTCCTCGAAATTTGCAACTTTCTAACCATCCAATCCTTTGGAGCATCGGCTCCTCATCGCATTCTCACTCTTCCGGATAATTCCTTTTATGACTTGCCGATCTTACTCGTCCTTTCCAGCCCAAAATCGTCTTTTCCCTAGGACTTGTCTTCTTCAGTCCTCAATCCAATTTGCTTCTCTCAATTCTCTTTTGGTATTCATAACATTCGTCAGCAGTTCATCCTCGAGCGTTCACATTATCTCTTTCATTTGTCTAAAACCATCATTACTAAGCCTCACCAGAATGCACTTCTTAATGTCCATACCATTCGGCGTATCACTCCCTTCAACTCCTTTCATACCATTTGTGATTCGGGACTTTATCGACTTGTCCTTTATTATCCAAATTGAATCATAGCCTTCTCGACTCCTTAAACAAGTTCATGATTACCTCCGGAGTAATTCACTCTCGAATCAGTCCTAACATTTCAACGATCGTGGTAATCCATGAACTTTCAATGTCGTGCCCCTTTCTTATCAGCATATCTAATGCTTGACCTCATGTTAGACTAATACTACTTTCAGTCCATTCATCGATAGCATTCATGCGAGTCTGGCACACCTTCGTGCCATTCCAAAGGACACTATAATTCCTCCTTTGAATCCCGATAAGGTCATCTCCTTGAGTTTCCCTTCAATACTGGACTCGTACTTCTGTCCCTAGGCCTCATCATCCATTCCTATAATCCCTCTAGTATCGGTGTTTGATCATGGCACACCTCAATTTCCTTCTAGCCTTCAGGCTAGGTTTTTTCAATAGCCATCACGCTAGTCCATTAGCGAACTTTCAATTTAGGAGTTGAATCTCTTATTTCTTGAGGGAATATCTGTCCCTCCATTGCCCATTAGACAATGCTCAATTCTCAATTGTAAGCATCTGTTAAGCAATTCACCCTTCCTTAGAGATACGAATATCGCTATAACAACACTTGGGTGATCTCTTCGTTCCACATGCCTCGCCTTCAATTCCCCTTAGGCAGTCCATACTCTTAATCTCTTTTAGTTCACATAACTTTAAGATCTTTCTCTAAACAAGTTATGTTCTCATATTCACAAGCAGTTTCACGCATCAGCGTTATCTCTTATTCAATTTCCCCTCGGGAAACTGCTACCTTATACTCTTGTGGTAGGTATAACCTTACAACGTTCTTTCACTCAAACAACATTTCCCAACTTTATCATGAGGACACTCGCAAACCACTCCAATCATGCACTAGGCGTTCCCACTCCTATGTTCTTATTATCACAACACATTTGCACAGTCGGCTTTCATTAGTCATGCCACGCCTCAAGTTTCTTCCCTGCATCACGACATTATGGTTCTCTCGACCCCTTCTGATTCTAAACAGGAACGTCCTTATCAGCATAGTCGTCATCTTGACTTAAGTGCTCGAAATTTCTTTTTATGTTTATTCGCCCATTCATGTCACGGCTCGTCCCTAGTCCATTTCACCAATGGAGCAGCTCTTGTAGGGAATCTCTCCACGGTCTGTCTATTGCAATTCATCGATCTCAGTAAATCTCAACTTCTCGCAACTCACATTGACTATAGTCGATTCATCACTTATTCCAATCCTCAAAGGATTTATCACTTATTCCAATGCGTAAGTCTTACTTCATCAGGTCTACAACTTGCGCTCTTGACATTTAACATGCAATAGACATTTCCTTAGAGCTCATATGAGATTCTCAAAAACTGTTCATGTTTCTCATGGCTCCACACATAGGTTCAACCATCGTCTCTCGAGATGGTAACAACCAACTCAATCATTCCTTGGGCACTTAGCTCGGCGATTATCAACTTCCTCCCACCAAGTGTCGAATCTTCCTAACTATTCATCGCACTTTTCACTTGAGAGCTCAGACCTTGGCTCTCTGTCGTCAAGGGTCTTCTCTAGGACCGCACAACATTTTATTTATTCTTGTCACTCTTCTCTTGAGAAGCATTAGTGCTTTAGCTTTTGAGTTCCATACTCACTAAGGCGACCTGATCCCAATGCCGTTCGTTCTACTGAACGTCAACATCATCCTGGAATTCAACATTTTCTACAAGACTATCTCTCAGATTTCACTTCTAGGAATCATTCAAGTCCTGCGTCTTCTTTCTCAGTCTAGAAGCTCCATCTTAATACTAAGACAATTTAGAGTTTTTCTTTCTTTTACAATAGAGTCTCTTACCCTAAGGAAGAAACTACATAATTATGTGGCATTTTCTCACTTCAAATTCACCTTGTCATTCCCATTCCATAGGACGACAACTTTAGAGTTTGCGCTGGCGGCAGTATCTTTACTCTAGGATTCAAATGACACCATGCTTTCACATTCTCTTTCCCATAACTCAGTCTCCTCAAGTGACAATATCTGTTTGTCCTTGGGTCTCCACCAGTTCACTTGTCGAATGGTCAATCCGATTACCTCAAATCACTTAGCAAGTATTTTTTAAGCGCTCTTTTCATTTACTAAATCATTCGCTAGAATCACAACCAGTCAGGACTATCAAGTCAGTTCACTTTTCTTTTCATTAAGGACCAATTCATGGTCCAATCGCCCTTTAAGAACAACGCCCTATTCATTAGGGAATAACAACTCATGATTTCATTTCTCATGGTTCCAATTCAATCAATCGATCCTAGGAAATCATTAACTCCAGGCAAACTAGCATGCCGATTTTTCTTCGATCTCATCCCTAACAGAAAAGACGGACTACTCATTTTCCACCGTGTGTCTTACGCCCAGGTAATCAACCATTTCTCGTAGGCACACTCCATATCCATAATGAACATCTCTCTGCTCACAATCCATGAGCAGGAGTTCTCTCATTCATAAGTATTTCCATCATTCTCCTCTTTTGCTGAGTCCTATCACCATTCCTCAAAATCAGGAATAACAACCACCCATAAGGTTTTCAAGTTTCAATCCACTCAGGGACTTACTCATCTTATTCAAGGGTTCTTGACTACCTTTACCATATGCTTAAACAACCTTAAGAACTCTGTCTCACACTGGTCGATCATCTTATGATCCTGACAAAACTATCAGGATCCCTTCAACCTTTGCTTTCGAGCAATCCCAGGATGACACTTTTCATTGAACAACTCAATAGAGGTAGTCCAGACAGATTTCATGCCTTCGAGGAAACCCTTCTTCTAGTGACCTTTCACCAATCCTCAATAGCCTCTTAGGGCTAGTACTGCCAGAGTCACTTTCTTTCTTCAGTGTACCCAAAACCTCCAAGGTTTTCTCATTAAGATCCTCATTCTAGAGGAGGCAACTTCAACTTTCATCCTTCCATCAAACTCAGTCAATCTCATTCTTATTCACAACTTCACAAGTTTTTCAAAGCTCTCATGGTTCTTCCTACACATTAACTTTTCTCGTGAATGAAATAACTTAGAGTGACCTTTCTCGTGACTTCTATCACTTAACTCGTCAGCACAAGTATTTATCACTACAGTGACTTAGAGAATCATGGCAGCTCCTCCTCGAGCTTGCTTAACCAACAAATTTCCTCATTTCCATTCAAAGTTCTCATGACCCATTCAGCTCTTGGGTCTCGTACGATCAACCGATCAAGCCATATTCTCTTTTAGTGCTCCTACCCCAACCGCCCATCTTTACTCAATTCTCATGATCCTTCTTAGTTTTTGGATTTTCCATACCATGTATACTCGAGCCCAATGCTCTTCTACGACCATACTGTCGTCGTTCAATGTCCTTTGGTTTTCACGTTTCCTGAACCACTATGATTCCCCCTAGGAATCAAAGATTTAAGTCATCTACTCAAATCCGACAGTCTCAAGCTGCTCCTCTCATTATCTTTCACCATCAACCATCTAGTGGTTCCCAAACAACTTTCAATGATACATAAGAAATTCTCAACTAATTGCCAAATAATCAAGGATCTCAAATCATCCTTGATCTGCAATCATTCATTGAGCCAGTCTTAACGAGGTAACCTCTTCACTAATAGCCATTACTAGGCTAGCCTCAACTAGGCAACTATCAAACGAGCACTCAAGGTAGTATTTCGCCGAGTTAATAACTCATACTTTAAGCCTAGAGGCATTCGCCACTCTAGCATACTTGCAACAGACTATCTCATTCTCAGCATGCCTCAGTTCAACAGGTATAAACCCCCTATGTCGTCTAACCTCTTAGTCATACCTTGGCCAAGCCAATCACATGAGGCTAATCATTAAACATGCCTAACAGGCCCATCACAACCATTACTTTTCTTTTTCAAAGGGCATCCACTATCAAGCACGAAGCTTTTAACCATGCCACTCATAGCCTCCATCACACACGTCATGTCACGTTTGATCATTCTTGATGAGGATGAATCCCATGCCATACATATCTTATCCATAATTGGACTCAACTTGATACCCAGACTTCTCCTTTCAAGTTATGACTTGGGTCACTCCTGCCTCTTGCCATCTTAGAAGCCTGTCGGGAACCGCTCTTTGTCCGGACCTCTCTGTCCCAACGATCACTCCCCGCCCTCATCAGACTTGGTCGTTGCAGGTTGTCCCAAGTCATATATCTACGGAGAAAGCCTCGTTCCACATGTCCCATACCATGTTTCATTACAGTTTATAGGTATCCCATCAACTTGTCCTATACCAAGCGACAGTTTATTAAGTCAACAGTGATAAGTTCATGCATGCACCGTCATCAACTTTCGTTTCAAAGCCACAAACTCAAGCACAATATGACTGTCCTCACCACTTGTCATATCAAATTGCCTTCAGATCAATTCCTATCCATTTAAGAGTCCTAATTCCACCAATGACCATCATATCTCGTAGATCAATTGCCTATATTTAACCATGCACCTCAAGTGAAGTCGCTAACTATGTCAAATCCCCAAGCATTCGATCACAACTGGCCTTTAATCACATATTCCTTATCCACTCCCTTGTATACATCTCATCTCATATCATCCAAGACTGTCAATGGTAATTGATAGCTAAACCATCAAAATATCACGCAATTCAAGCATGAATCCACTAATATCAGCCGCCTCTTTATAACTCATACTCCTCAAGTTGGGTCATTAACAAACCAAGATCACAATCATATACCTCAATTTACCCTTCATTAATAATTTATTCTCTAGCAACCTCAAACCCAGGCTCATGACTCCTTAATTTCTATTCACTTCCTTAGGAGCCTTATTCATAAATCACTCAAGATCATCTTTTAATTCGACACTAGGACCGTTAGAATACCTCACAAGTTCAAGCCTATAATCCTCAAGATTCAACAATCCATGCTTATCCCTAAAGATCTCACTACCTAATTATCCTCAAGTCATTGCTCCTTATCACTCCAAATCCCAATCACATTGGATCGAGCTGACCTTGTTCTGATCCCACTTTAACTAGGTTGTCACGCCCCGAACCCGACGAGCGTGCGAACATCCCATCGAGCTGTTACTTTATCAAAGCTCTAGGATCCATCAGCCAATGTCCTCTGCGCTGAAAGAAACATACATGTGGAAGCAATGCCAACTCTTATTTACAAATACAGCAACATCCGATGACTTAGGACACAAGGGTACACCTTTAATAAAGGTCAAATATACTTTTCTTTATTACAAATCTAAATCCTCGAAATTTGTACTATTCAATTCTAAGGTCACAAAAGAGAAGTCTTCTTTTTTTCGCTAGTGACCTCGTCTCTGTGCCAATCCATGGCAAGTCTGCACTTCCGTCGCCAGGAATCTGAAAAGTTAAGTCCCCATTAGGGTGAGATATAATTTTAGCAAGGTGGGTCCTAATCCTAGGTTAAGCCGACCGTCCACTCAGGCAGTCATATTCCCTAATAGTTCAACACATAGACATATCAATAAATTCAAATATAGATAAGCATACACAGGTGACAGGCATGCAAATATGGTATCATAACACACTCAGAGGTTCATACACGACTCATCCTGCCACCTCACCACAATCATCCTTTCTCCCTTACCTCATTCTCATGCCTGCGATTAGATCGCATCAGGCACGATCCGCATAAACGCATCAGACAGTCATTAACAACTTGCGTAAACGCATCAAGTTCTAATGATTCTCCAGGCTGGTACCAACGCCTCATATCTCTGTCCAGCGATTAGATCGCATTAGGACCGTGGCTATCATAGCCCCCACGATTAGATCGCATCAGGGCACCACTGGCAACCCGCGTAAACGCATCAGGTTCCAATGATTCTCCAGGCCAATATCATCACCTCATTCCTCCATCCCGCTAATAGTTCACATTAGGACCGTGGCCATCATAACCCCGTAATTAGATCGCATTAGGATATCCACCTCTCATCTCGCGTCTCGTACACTTTAAGGCCTTGCCATGTCATGTTCAAACCATGCTTCTCAATTCCACTCACAGATAAAATAACAGGTGCAACTCATGCACAATTTGAATTCTCATGGCATGCAGGATGATCAATGACATTCGACATGGCATATGACTTAAACTCAAACATTAACAAGCCTTCAAATCCTCCAAATCATTCAAGAACACATACCATAAGCAACTACCTTGGAATTACTTAATGACTAATTGAATCCTTTACCGACCCACCCAATTGAGTCCAATCTTCCTAGTATAAGGTTATGAATTCCCTTACCTTGAATTTGATAACATCAAAATTCTCTTCTTGGATCCTCACAATCTCGGTCCCAAGGGTCCAAGACAAACCTCACCGCGCAACCTAGAAATTTTAATCAATTAGTCAATTTCAATGTCTAATTCCTCAATCCATGAACCGTAAGCCTCCATAGCATAATTCTAATCATCTTAACATGCCTTAATCGTCAATTTGAGACTCATAATCCATCGTCAATAGACCCTACAACCCCAGCCTTGCACAGAACCGAACCGGTTCTTCCTTATTCCGTGCAAACCGGGCACTATCAGCCCTAAACCAACTCTAAATCCATCATTAATCTTCATTCTACGTCTTAACATGTCTATCTAAGGGTTCTTGAGGCTCACCATGAGTTTGAGGTCGATTGGTTGCCGAAAACCCATTGAACGTCGTCGGATCTCCCTAGGTCAGTACCGGTAGTTTTCTATTCCAAGTTCACAAGACCGATTCGAGTTCAAAACTTTATCAAATCAAGCCTAAATTTTTACCATAAATTCATATACATGTCTACTAGGTCTCCACAAAATTTGACCTCAAAACACCAACATTTATGCCTTCAAAAGGGTCAGAAACCAGACCTTCCTCAGGTTGGAGCAAATTCCGTCGGCTCCAGGGAAAACGCTTGGCCGGAGCTCCTCGGTGGTCCAAATGCCTCGCTTCCACTTCGAGGAGGTCGGCAAGACGTAGATCTAAATTTCTATAGTCGGCCGATGGTCGGACGGTGGCTAAAAAGTGGTGTCGTGGGCTACGAACAGAGGGACCAGAATCTGTCGCCAGCAAGCAGTGAAGAGAAAAAGAAGAAGAAGAATGCTCGGTGATCTTGGGGGGTGTTTGGCCGAATGAGAGGGAAGAGAGAGAGTGAAAAAGCTTATATTCAACTCTTAAGAGTCGATGGTTGAACGGTAGTTGGATAAAGTTGGACATGACACCTCCTTGCTTGATCTTGTGACACTTGTCCTAAGTGTCAATCAACTTGATCCAATGATCAATAATACTTCAAATTTTCGATGGCTATTGGGGAGGGTTTAATGTCCAAAATGCCCTTCTTCAATTGCTTGGGCAAGGCTTAAGCTTGAGGGGCAAAAAGGTAATTTCACCCCCTGACGTTTAGAACGTCGTTTTTCTCGCTCTAAAATTCTTCGATAGGGTGACGGCCAATTCGAATGTGATGTTGGAATTGTTGATTCTCCATTTTCAATTTTCAAGACTCATTTCTGCTTGATGAGTCTGAAAATGACTGGAAATCAGAATGTCATAGTTTTAGTGCTTTGGAGGAAGAGTGGTCGGCCAAGAGAGAGAGTGAGAAACTATATTCAATCTCAAGAGTCAAAGGGAAGAATGGTAGTTGGCAAAAAGTGGACATCATCACTCTTTGGCTAATCCATTAGCACATGTCCTAAGTGTCAATCAAGGTGATCTAATGGCCATAATCCCTCCCAATTTTCGGTGGCTCTTAAGGTGGTTGAAAGACCAAAATGCCCTCCTTCAATTGCATAAGCAAGACTAGAGCTTTGAGGGGCAAAATGGTGATTTTACCCCCGATGTCCGGAACGCCGTTTTTCTCAATCGAATAATCTTTGACATGGCGACGGCCAATCCAAACATGACATTGGAATTCGTGATTCTCCATTTTTAATTTTCAAGACTCGTTTTTGATTGTTTTCTTTATCAGATGTGGCCTATCTCGAACCGACGGACGGCTTTTGTAGACTTTACGCGTATCGATCATGTGGTTCCTATCACATTTAGGGCTCGTCAATTCATGGCGACTTTGGTTGCCATGTAATTGTGAGGGTCTATCACTAGTTCCGATGGCATCGATCGTCACTGTTCGATTTAAGAAACTTTTGCAAATTATACATTGGTTAAGCGGCATCATCCATGCTCCAATCGTATAACGCTAGCAATGCATTCCTTAATCGTTCTTAGATCGTCCTTTTATGGTTTTAAATGTCCCCTCAACAATCCTCACGATCAAAACGTCATTTCTATTTGAGTTTCCTAGGTCCACGTACCTTGTCTCACGTTAACCTTTCCCCTTTGGTCAGTCAACTCAAATTGATTAGATTTGAGCGGGATATGACTGAGACACATCGCTAGATATACTTCTCATTAATGAGCGTGAAAATGACTAGGAAATCAGAATGTCACAAGTGTGATGTTCCACTAAGCCTTGTTTCATGTAGAATTTATTTAATAGCTTTGAGCATGATTCCACACTACTATTAGTTCGTACATGCCTGACCTGATCAACTTACCAATTGTTGTTTCGATCAAAGCTCTCGACCTTGTGTTCTTGACAACATCATCAAACTTGTGCATCGGCACAAAAACCCAAGCCTTCTTCGAGTAGTCATTACTCTCGAATAAATGTCGATGTCTTCGGAGCGAAACTTATCAATGTCTCACCTTGAAGTTCATACAGGCCGCCATGCTTGATTCCCTTCATTATCATTAGGGTGTCTCGAACAATCTTCAGAATTCTACCTCGTGAAGAATACTTGCATTCAGCTGAATCTAGAGCGCCTAAGAAAATTAATTTTTTTTTTCAATTCTGGAACATGTCTTACTCCAGTCAATATCCTCACAATACCATAGTACATTCTGATTCTAACATCACCAACACCCACAACATCGCATTCAAAGTTGTTTCTCAACTGTACTTTACTGTTATCTATGCACTGATAAGTAGTAAACCAATTTTTTTTTTTTTGTGTAGCATGAAAGGAACAACCAGAATTCATAATTAATCTGTCAAATGATGAATCCCCAGTGATAGACAGACACTATCGACACTATTAGAATTTAGCTACAATTGCAACATCATCTGCATATTCAGTTCTAATTCCCTTAACATTTCATTTTTCAGCTTAAAGCAATTCCTTCAAAGATGTCCCCTCTTGCCATAGAGACAGTGCCACCAGTCCTAGATTGACTGCATCTATTCATATTCATACTACTTCTGCTAACACGAGTAATAGCCCTTTTCTCTATTTTCACCTGCTAGAGCAACTTATACAAATTCGCCAGATTCTCCTCTACGGATATTGTAATTCCCCGCATTCCTTCTTTGATGTTACATCTATCACAGGCCAATAATGAAAATTCTCAGGAACAACACAAGGCCTAAAAGTGAAATGAAGCATGCATGCGGAAGGAAAGACAACAACCCAGACAAATAAAAAAAAACGAAAGGGCAATTTGGAATGATAACAAAGGGCAACACATATATAAACATAGCATAATCATTCGGTTACAACTGACGATAGGGAAAAAGACATAAGGAAACCGCACACCAAGACGGGTTAGGAAATAAGGCTAACATTAAAAGGATACACCTTTGCCTTACCAAACCTAACATCAAAATCGTTTCTACCCTCTAACATAAACCATCGCAGCCAAACTACTCTGAAGAACTGCTCATCTAATCATCATCCTCGACTTTGTCTTCATTTGGAACATAGTCGGAAAATGTCTCAGATCGCACCTCCACAATGTCCTTCTCCAGATCTTCCTCCTCATCAGTAGATAATTCGATCACCTCAAGGTATTCCTTAGTCGTAGAGGACTTGGACTTCTCAGAGATGTTTCTTGAAGCAACGGCAACAACAAAATGGGTTGGATGACACCAAGGTGGCACTACCCTCAAAGGAACATTAGCAGGGTTCATCGGCCCGTAAACACTGCTATCACCAATGCAACGAAACCATGCTTCGTAGCGATGGGGCTCTAGACTCTCTGCTCCAAACCTATCAACCCATACAGTGGTGCATTTCCTAATATGTACTATATCCTTGTCGTCAGGAAACTTGTCAATAGTAGCTGCCATCTCTTTCGGGTCACCCATGAGTAATGGCCACGTACTTCAAGGCTTGGGGTCTGGAAAAACACATCCCATTACGGGTTGAGATTTACATCTCATCAAGTGAAACCCAAACCTAAACTGGATCACTAATCCCCCCAGACCACAAAAGATACAAGATATATGAATTCATCAATGCAATGGCACAAGGTATTCATAAATCAAGCATCTCAACAAGTTAGGCATGAACAAAAGTCGCAATCGAACATACTCAACCTCATGGGATCAAGCTTCACGTACTTAGCATATAAATAAACATATGACTCCAAAAAGTCATCAAAATGACGTTTCATTTACTCATCGCCTGGGCTCCCGAGCCGCGATGTATTTCTCTAGGGCACTCTAGCCAATTAATATCGCTAGAGCTCTCTGGCCATTTAATATCGCTGAGGCTCTCTGGCCATTCGATATCACAATTATCAATCATAATATAATCATTATACAATTGCATCAAGAAATTCAAGCCACAGGTTTCACCAATCAATCAATTCATCTAGCCAATTTATCCAGTAGTATCCTAATATTTGAGTAAAGGTTTAAAGAACACTTACCCTTCGATCAAGTTAGCTAATTTAATCACAATCAACCCTCCTAGCATAGCAAACTCATGGCCAAAGGAGTACATGTACGGTCCTAGAGAAATTCCATCAAAATCATGTCATATCCCATTCATTCTTCAATTCCATCACACTAATACTTCAACAACTAATCAAATAACAACCGAGGAGGTCTTAGTTACCATTTAAAGACATGGAGACACTCCAACGAACACTCAAAATGTTCGTTTCAATCAATCCTTTAACAGGGCAGAATCAGTTATGCTTTAATCCGCACAAGTCAGCTTATAAATCAATTCTAGGTTTCAATTCCTTACGAAATTAATTTCCAAAAACATTATTTTACATGTCTAGGAATCTAACCGAGAGTTTCGAAGAAAGAATACCCCTTTAGGTCTTCTAATCGGCTCGTTTCCTTTAGGTGTGCAAGCGGTCAGAATTTGTCCCATAAAAATCACTTCATTTCAGCCATGAAAACACCTTAAATCTTCAACAAACGTGTAATCAAAACTCAACCAACTTGAGTACTATGTGTTATAAAGATCCCACAAAACGTTTGAAGTTAATCAAAGCCTCTAAAAGGGTGAACGGAAGTTTTACCTCAGCTCGTTTGGAATCTGTCCAGTTTTGGGCTTGGGGCTGGTCGGGAAAAACTGCTCCACCAAATGATGATCTACCACTTGAAACTCGTAGAGGAGAGGCCGGGCTTGTTGTTGGTAGTCATTACATGGTGAGACGATCCTCGAAGGGGGAGGTCGATGGTAGCGAACGGACGTACAGGAGCTAGTCGGGCTGGGCAGCTTTCGGGTGGAAGAAGAAGAGGAAGAAAATGAAGGGGAAATAAGGGAGAGGGAAATCATGGCTGAAGAGGGAGTGCAATGAAGTCTTCCACAAATTATTAGGGTATTTTAGTGATAAGATTAGTTGTTGGGAATAATTAATGTTCAAACACACATTGAATGACACTTGGCATGGCTCCCATAATATCAACCGTTAGCTTTGACTTCCTTTGACCTCTTCTTCATCAATTTTTGGTAGCCAACTTGGAGGGTCAAAATGACCATTTTGTCCATCTGTTCTTCTCACAAAGGTATATAGTCGAGTGACAAAATGGTAATTTTACACTTTTCGTCCAAAACTTCACTTTCCCAGTTTTAAATTTCCATTGGCGGAATGACGTCAAATACTTTTCTAATGTTGGGATTCTTCATTTTCATTTGCCAATTTCGAGCTTCTATTTCATGATAAATCTTTCGTCAATCGTATCTACAATTTATCTCGAACTAATGAACAGCTTTTGCAAAAGTTACGGATATCAGCTCTATGATTCTTGTCACACTTAGGACGATTCAAGTTACGACAGCTTTGGTTATCAAGTAACTGCGAGGATTTATCACTAGTTTTGACGGTCTCAATCGTCATAGTTTGATTTAGGAAAATTTTACAAATTATACATTAGTTAAACGACATCACATGTGCTCCAATCGTATAACGCTAATAATGGATTCCTTAATCGTTATTTGATCCCTCGGCCTTTATTGGTTCTAAATGTTCCCTCGACAATCCTTATGGTCTAAGTGTCATTTCTTTTTCAAGTTTCCTAGGTCATGCACCTTGTCATACGTTAGCCTTTCCCTTTTAGTAAGTTTACTCTAGATTGATCAGATCCAAGTGAAATAAAACTGAAATACATCGATAAAAACTTCTCATTCAATAGCCTCAAAATGGCAGGAAATTCAGAATATCACAGATATCCTCACTAGGAATTAAATCTCGAATTTCGTCAAAAGTTAAACTTGTCGATCCAAAGGCATTACTAACAGCAGGAACAATAGTATTCCAACTATCAAGCAATGAGAATAATAGAGTGAAAGAACGTACATCTTCTTCAAAGTCAATATCAACTAAACTCAATTGACTAACCATCACATTGAATTCATTGATATGATTAGCAACTGACGCACCTTCGCTCATCTTTAAGTTAAATAGACGTTGCATCAAATAGATCTTTTTGTCCATGTCCGACAGGGCTTTCATCAAACACGTGGTGGTCTTCACTTTAACGGTATTAAACGTGACATTACGAGTCAACGGCAACCGAATAACACCCAACGTTTGTCTATCCAGCAATTCTCAATCAGTCCGTTTCATCGTATCTAGCTTCTCCCTAGATAAGGGTGCATGCCGTTTCATCTGATACAAATAATCTTCAATCTGCATCTTCCAGAAACTAAAGCCCTTCCCCTTAAATCTGTCAATTTTCAATTTTCCTTCTTTTGTCGCCATCGATTCGCTTCAACTCAAGCAAGCCTAGCTCTGATACCAATTGTTGTGCGGAATCAAGCGATCGAACAATAAATAAACATAACAGTAAGGTAATTGGACACCAGATGTACGTGGTTCGATCGTAGATACCTACGTCCATGGGGAGAGCAGCGACCAATTTTACTATAGAACGAGCGATACACAGAGCTTACAAACCACACTTGAGTTACTTAAACACTTAGTGTTTCCCAGTCCCAATTACATCCAATAACGCACATAGTATTTAACCCCGCAATTCCTAATGAAATAATCTCTCAATCTCGTAAAAGAATTAAAATACAAATCTTATGATAAGATTTAATCGGATTCAACGCTGAAGCTATTGACGCAAGTCCATGACGTCGTCCTGCCAAGCACTCATAGCAACGGTGCTTCAGAACCTTCGTAACCTACTGAGCAGCCCTCCTTCTTTTCTCCGGACGTGGACGACACGAAGAACTTTCTGCATACTAATCAGAAACGACACACTTCTCTTTTATATGAAAACCAAGACCTATCAATAAAAGAAAAACCCTTTATTTCTTTGCATCACCGCCACAGTCCAAATTCGATCACATATTGGTCAACCAAGAAAGCCAAGTTTGACCGAATAATTCAAATTGAAATCCACAGTTGGACTTCCAATATTTCGCGAGGATTATAACAATCCGAATAAAGATTATGATCCTTTTCTATCATGAATTCCTTGGAAATATCTAATTCGAAATATTTAGATTTTCACTTCGGGTTGAAACTTGAGACATATTCAACAGTCTCATACAGCACTCTACAAAGGGTATAATAAGATAAGGGAGATGATGAAGAAGATGAAGATGGAGAAGGATGGCTTCGCCGCTCTGCAGAGTGGACTCCAGTTGGGCCACGGAGGAAGGAAGAGAGGTTGGGAAATAGAAGAAAAAGGAAGAGGGCGGGGGAGGAGATGGTGGCGAATCTCCGCCATGTTGGCGGTGGATGTGAGGTCGGAGGCATGAGTGAAGGAGGGGAGGAGGAAGATGCGTGATAATTGTTCGGGAATGAGTCAGAGTCTATGTCCAAATTAAGGATCTATTCATAACACGAATGACCCAGATTAGAAGGTTAGTGTCACGCCCTGCGCTTCGGGCATGAACGCGCGACTCTCTGCAAGCATAAACTCTCTCTTGAGGTCCCAAGATTCATAGAGGTCGAGAGGTGAACCATATCGATAGCAAGCGGAAGCGATAATATAAAAACTCTTCCGTACAATAATACAAAGGGACCAGGGTAACGAAAACGCCAGTAATATACATAACCTCCTATCCTGTTCATACAAAAGCGCTGGCAAGCTAAACTAGCTAATCAGCAAGGGTGATAGGGTCAATACAAAAGTGGATCATCACATCTCCCAAAGAAACATGCATCGAGGTCATCATCAAAACATTAGACTAGAAGGACAGAGACTCCTAAGTCGAGCTACGGGAATTGTCAGTCTCGTCATCATCCTCAGATGACTCATACTTCGATAGAGACTCAGAAAAAACCTCCACGGTGTCCTCAAGTGTCTCGTCAGTTGACGGCTCCACCTGATCGTCCTCGGTAGCCTCAATCTCAATGACCTCGTCAGTGTCCTCCAGGGTCGGGGTCCTCTCAGGAATATTCCTTGAGTCGACTACTGACCCCTCGGCCTCCACCGAATCCCAAGAGGGATGACACCGATTAGGAATTACCCCGCGAGGTACCTCAATGGGCTTCAATGGCCCGTAGAAATATCCCTTGTCTTTTTAAACCAGGCCTCGTACTTGTGAGGCTTCTAACTGCTGCCACCCTCGTCGACCCAGACTACGGTGCATTTCCTAACATACACAGTTTTCTGTCTATTCGAGAACTCCTCAAAATATACCGACATCTCTTTCGGGTCACCAAATCTAATTGGCCACATTATCATGGCCTACGATCTGAAAAGAAGGGGTCCCACAATGAGGTGAGATTCACATCTCAGTAAGGTAGGTCCTAACCCCAGTTTAGACTGACCGTACACTCAGGCAAATGCAATCAAGGGAAAGTGCACATGTAATCGCATGAAATATTTAACAGTCATTATATAACATGCAGATAAAACGAGTGTCAGGCATGCAATCATGGCACCATACCACATTACTGGAATCAAACACACATTGCCATGCCAAATCACACTTTCCACCCTTCTAGTCCTCCTCATTTTCACGCCCGCATTTAGAATGCTCGATCCACGTAAATACGCCTCAGACCATCACATTGACAAACCCGCGTAAACACAGTAGGTTTTCAATTTCACTCTAGGCCAATGTCGACACATCTCAAACTCCGTCCTGCTTTTCAACGCATTAGGACTATGGCCATCTTAGCCCCGCGTCTCGTACGTCTCAGTGTATCGTTCAATTCAAACCCTGCACCGCAATGCCTCAGGGTATCCATCCACACAACTCTGTGTCTCAACGCCTCAGGGTTTCATAATTTCTCAGACATGCCATATATTCGTTTTAATTCATAATACAAAATCTAGTGCAAACACACGCACGAACAACACACCTATGGCATGCGAGACAATCAAATTCAACAGTCAAATGCGACAATAAATTCGTGACACAGACATTGTCAAGCATTCAGGCCATTCACATCTCTCAAGAGTACACAAAGGACAATCTCACCACAACTTTTAAGAATCAATCTCATTCACACTCAACTTCCCTAATTGAGTCCAATCCTCCTAGCCAAGGTTTAGAAACTTCTTACCTCAAGCTTAATTTAACAAAATTCTCTTTCCAAGCACTTCAATGGTTCAGCCCAATCAGCCTAAGAACAAGTCAATCGTGCAACCTAAGGAAATTCATCCAATTTGTCAATTCTTCTATCTCAATTCATCACTTCACTACACATACACCTCATGGACCTATCAATTAACATCCTCATACTTCTCAATGATGAATTTGGAGCTCAATTAAACTCCTAATAGCCTCCTATGGCTCAGTTTGAATAGAATCTGAAATAGGGCAATTCGGTTTTGTGTTTAATCCCACCAATCAGCCCATAAACCAACCTCACTCCTCAATTTATCCATCAATCTACTTGCTAATACTTAGTTCTAGATGTTAGAGAGCCTCACCGAAAGTTTGAAGCCAAGGCGACGCCGAAAGTCCTTGAACGGCGCCAGTTCCTCCAAGTCCTTCGATGGTCAGTTTTCTGCCCTTCAAACACAAGATCCATTTGGGGTCAAAACTATATCAAATTCATCCAAAATTTTTACCACAACTCAGTCTATGTGTCCTCTAGATGTCCACAAAATTTGACCGAAAGTTTCAAAGGTTTCGGAATCCTACGGAGTCTAAACAGTGGCTTACCTCTAGCTGCGACGGTTTTCGTCGACTTCCGAGAGAATGGCCAGCCGGAAATCCTCAGTGGGTCAAATTACCTTATTCCACTTAGAGGATATCGGCAAGAGGATGAGAAAGGGGTTGGTGGTCAGCTCGGGTCTAGACGGTGGCCAGAGACGGCGGTCGATGGCGACGAAATGGCGACCTGCGACTGGTCGGCTGGAGCTCTCAGCGAGGAAGAGAAGAAGAAGGTGATTGGCAGATTGGAGGGGGGTGTTCGGCCAAAGAGAGAGAGTGAGGTATATACTCAAATGGCTTGGTCAACTTGATTGAATGGTAGGTTAAAAGTATCCCCATCCACATCAAAGCTTAATCCTTTGACACTTTTCCAAGGGTCAATCAATGCTTCATCCAATGGCTCTCAATCCCTCAAATTTTTGGCAACTGTGGAGGGGTATCAATGATCAAAATGCCATTTCCCAATTATAAATGCAAGGCCAAGGCTTGAGAGGCAAAATGATAATATTACCATCGACGTCCGGAATGTCGTTTTTTCTAATTCCAATTTTCTTTGATAAGGCAACGGCCAATCCAATTATAATGTTGGAATCTTTGATTCTTCATTTTCTAATTTCAAGACTTGTTTCTGAATCATTTCTCTATCAAACGTGGTTCCAGCCTATCTTGAACTGACGGACGGCTTTTGCAGACGTTACGCATATCGACCCAGTGATTCATATCACAATTAGGGCTCATCAATCCATGACGACTTTGGTTGTCATGTAATTGTGAGGGTCCATCACTAGTTCTGACAATCTCGATTGTCACTGTTCGATTTAGGAAAATTTTGCAAATTATACATTGATTAAGCGGCATCACCCGCGCTCCAATCGTATTATGCTAGCAATGCATTCCTTAATCGTTCTTAAATCGGCCTTTTTATGGTTCTAAACGTCCCCTCGACAATCCTTATGGCCAAAGTGTCATTTCCTATTCGAGTTCTTTGGGTCCACGTACCTTTCCTCGCGTTAGCCTTTCCCTTTTGGTCAGTCAACTCGAGATTGATCAGATCCGAGGGAGATACGACTAAAATATATTGTTAGATACATTCTCATTAATGAGTCTCGAAGTGACAAGAAAAATCAGAATGTCACAGTTAGGGCCTAAAAGAAAAGTTAGACGATTTTTTTTCTATTTGTGGAGCGACCCAAACAATTCCAGATGTACGATTTACTAAGTGTACCATCGTATCAGAGAGATTTGATTTCTCGATTATTAGGAATGCATGTGAGGGTCATTCTCCAATTTCCTCCGTTGATTTCAAACGGCAGCGTCAACCAAAAGTTGTCACTTTTTCTTAATTTTTCTTTTCTCCCTATCAATTAATTTGTGCTTTAGACACCATTTTGACTAGCGTTTTGGGTTGTTAATTTGCTACATAATTTCGTAATAAGTTAATGTCTCCGTTCATTGGGACGGGTTAACAGTCGCTATATCAGGAGACCCCTAGACAATCTCTTACATCAATGAAATATTAAGAATATTTTCTTCATGCAAGCAATTTGGTTGTTCCTCATGTAATCACTTCAATTTGCCCGTGCAGGGAATTCGAAGAACTAGGAAAACGATTGATAAAAGCCACAATTCAAATTAAGTATAAGTAAATAAGGAGAAGAATCAGACTTGGGTAATCTTGAGTTGAATTAATGGGTGAAAGAAGGAATATAAGGAATTGAGTAGGATACACCAGCGTGGGCACCAAATCGAACCATACTCCATCGTTGGTCAGTCCTTGCTAGGGATGCTAGCGGATTGGATTAAGTTATCAGTACTGAAAAAATTCTGAATCGCCCAAATTACAAACTGGACAATAATGTCCCAAGAAGCCCTAAATTCGACGTTAAAATCATCTGGCTCAGGGGCTTTACCAGCAGATAAGGAAAACAAAGTATTGCGATTCTCATCAGCAGACTGCCCGAGACAAGAATCGAACTTGGTCATGGTTAAGCCCCCGCATGCTGACATCACCTTCTCAACTTCTGATCACAAATTAATTTCTCTACTTCTCCTCAAAAGCAGAAGGTGATTTTTCTACTTCTACTCAAGATTGACTTCTGATCAAATAAATTTGTTTGGTAATGATTGAAATTGATATTTTTGAAACATTGTTAATAAAATCTTTGGCAGTGGCTGGCAATCGGCAATCGGCGATGATGGCGGGCGAACGGTGGTGACCGGTGAACGACGACAAGTGGCTGCGGCGGGTGGCCCGTAGCCACGGCGGATGGCGATCGGCGACGGCCGGTGGTGGTGGGCGACGTCCGGCCACGAGTGGTGACAGTGGTCGATCGACGCTCGTTTGATCGAAGAGGTGATTCTGGAGCTGGGAAATAAAATTTTTTAACTTTTCAGAGTGGTCAAAAATCCAACCAAAAGTAGAAAGTCCGACCACAAGTAGAAAATCCTGCCATAAGTTAATTTTTTTGGTCAAACATTTTTCTGCTTCGAAATTGATTTTACTAAATGGATTTCATTGCTAGAAGTCAATCTGGCAGGTAAATTGAGAAATAGAGGTGATTTCATGTAGCACCTAAGGGTGTGCATGTCAACACTTCTACTTCAGAAATATCACCAGAAGCAAAAGTTAATTTTTCAACTTCTCCATCAAAAGTTGATTTCTGATTAAAGAAAAGTGTTTGATAAAATTTATACTTCTGAAACATTATTAATAAAATCTCCGGCGTTGGTGGTCGGTAGAGACTAGTGTTAGTAGCACCGGAGAACAACAACTGGAGGCCGGTGATCGGCGATTGGCGACGGTGACCGGTGGTGACTGGCGACCGACGGCGACTGGAGACCACTCACTGGAAGTCGATGATTGGTAGCGGCGGCGGCGCCCGGCGACAGCACCCGGCCGTCGAGGGGCGCGGGCGAGCGGGCGTTGGTCGGTGAAGATCGGTGTAGTTGAAGAAGCGATTTCTGAAACTGAGAAGATATAATTTTTAAATTCTCAATGTTAGCCAAAAATTCAACTAGAAGTAGAAATATCTTTCAGACGTAGAAAATATCAATATTTTTACCAAACGGATTTTAGCTTCAGAATCACTTCTGAAGTATCTTTACCAAACGGATTTCAGTTTCATAATCAATTTTGAAGTAGAAATTCTACTTATGAAATGTTATCATACGCTCCTAAGTGGGTGATCAATTACAGACCTGATGCCTTGGAGTGCTGGCCACGAGATTGAAGCAGCAGTAGAGAGTAAGCCCTCGTAAAATGCAACGATGTGAGCTTGCACAAAAGCCGGTTCAGTCAGAATAGCCCCAGAACTGTCCATCGCCAAAAGCAACCTACACCTGATGTGTCTCCTGTTCACAAAATGATGAAAATATATGGTCCCTTTCCTTGAGCCAAAGAAACTGGGATTTCTATTTGTAGAAGGATTCCTTTTGTAATCGAAGGGTAGAAAAGATTTGGCGACGATCCTTCTCAAGGTCAGCAAGGCCTTGGTTGAAAGGATCTAATTCAAGACAGTTCTAAGCAGCATCTAAAGCTTCCCTGTCCTTAGTGGTTCGATTCGATATGTCCGAGAAGGACTCCTTATTAAACTGTGTGAGTCGCCCTTTGAGAATCTTAAGCCTAGTGCAGACCTGAAACACGAGAGAACCCTGAATGTTAGTTTCCCAGACCTATCTAAACAAAGGTCAAAATGATTGACGAGCCATCCAGAAGTTGAAGAACTTGAAAGGCCTCCTAGAGTTCGGAGGGGCCAATACGAATGATCATGGGACTATGATCAGAGACACACAGAGGCCAAAAAGAGGCTTTCGAGTAGGAAAAGTCGAGGCTTCAACGGGCATCCATGAGGACCTATCGATCTTCCTTTGCTTACGAGACGCTCCAGAATAAGTGTGCCAAGTGAATCGATAGCCCGTATACCGGAGGTCAACCCGCCCTGCTTGAGTAATACACTGGCCGAGTTCATCATAAGAGGGAGGCCAAAGATTGAAACTTCCTACTCTGTCTGAGGGGACACGAATTGCGTTAAAATCACCAGCTAGCAGCGAAGGACAGCCAACAAGATTCTCAATACATTAAATAATATCAGCCCAAAGGTGACGTCTATTAATAAATGTTTGCTCTACATAAACAACTGAGAACCATGAGCTCTTATTAGTTGATAGCAGATGTAATTGCCCGTGAATAACTTGGGACGAAGAAGAGGACATCACAAAGCTAGTGAAGACGGGGTTGCAGCCTATCCAAATTGTCACGCCCCGTGTCCTTCGAGGCCGCTAACGTCCCTCCCAAGTAGATTTCTTTTGGTACTTCTCAGGATCCACGACTTGTCAAGGTTAAGTGCGTCATGAAATGCACATTCGAAAGCGGAAAACAAAACTCCGTACAATCATGCATATAAGATGACTCAAAATCAATAAAACACAATACATACATAACGGCAAAAGGACAGCAGGAGTGCCAACATTTGTGTATGGCTCTTACTTTAGTGCTAATATTTTTTTGGATCATTTAAATTTTATTTTAAAAAAAACAATCATTTCAATGCCAACTCCGTTGAGCATTGCCGAAAAGCATACGTGGTGCCTACGTGGCTTGCCGGAGTATCTTAGTCAGCAAAATAAAAATTAAAAATCAATAAAAAAAATCCCCTTAATGTAAAAAAAAAGGTAAAAATAAACTAAAAAGCTGAAAATGAGCTAAAAATAAAAAAAAAGAAAAAATTTTAAAAATAAATAACTTGCCGCAGAGAGGGCTCACATAGCCCTCGCCATCGCCGCTTACTATCACCGGTAGTGGCCAACGATGGGTGAGGAGTGCCCGGTGAGGTCACCGATCCCCAGCGACCCTCGGCGAGGCTCGGCTGTGGCTAGCTGAGGTCTTGCAAACCCCATGGCGAGGGCTCGACAAGGGTTGCCAACCACCACCCGTCGCTGGCCTCCGTCGGCGATGGTGGGTGTCGGTGACAAGGGTTCACAACCCTTGCCGCTGCATATATGTGTGTGTTTAAAATTTTAAGTTATTTTTTCTATTTATTTTAATTTTTTTAAAAAAATTAACTTAATTATTAGTTTAAAAATCCACATGGCTTTTATGTGGACGAAATTTCAAAGGAGAAATTGTCACGTGGGCGCCATTTGGACAATCTTTTTCAAAAACATTCTACATAACATTAAGAAATTAATAAAAAATGTCACCTGTACTGTTTGGTCGGAATTGGCCCTTAAGTGATCGTTTTTCTCTAATTTGGCACTTAACTATCCAAAAAAAATATTAATACTAAAGTGCGTGCCGTACACAAATATTGACACTTCTACTGTTCTTTTGCCCCTACATAGCACAATAATAGTCTTACAACGTCGACAAAGTACAAGGCCTAATAATTGAGTCAAGGGGTAAGACGATCACAATAAGTAAAAGAGAACAAATAGCTAGGGTACGACTCCTCTATCCTAAGAGGGTATCCAAAAAGTGGTGTCACAACTACACCTAAACATCAGATTCGCTATTATCAAACCGTGCCTTGATCTCCTCAGGGTCGGACTCAGAATCAACTGGGATGTCTGCCTTATTGTCCATCTCTAGGTCAGGATCTGACTACGCCTCTGGCTCGGACTAGAGTAGCTCTTCCGGGTAGACATAGTCGGTTCCATGGAACCGGCGGCTCCGGTTCAGGAATCGGCGGTACCTGTTCCACCAAAAGGGAGAACCAGAACCAGCCTTGAGGGACCAATTTCGGTTCCGAGCCGATTCCCGATTCGGATTCTTGTTTCGATTTGGAACCGGCAGTTCCAAGTCGGTTCCTGGTTTTAGTTCCCGTTCTTGTTCTGATTTCAAAATTTAAATTTTATTTTTATAATAATAAATAAATAAATTATAATCATTAATCAAATTGTACATTGTAATAAAATTTGGAAAGAAAAAAGGGATGCGGAATGCAATAGAATATCAAAATTGTACATTGTAATAAAATAAATGAATGCCCCCTTTTTTTTTAGTGGCGGTTCGGAATCGGCCCTTGAAGGCCGGTTCCGGTTCCAATTCGAGTTTAGAACCGCGGGTCCAGTCAACGGGCCGGTTCTGAGCCTACAGTTCCAAATGGCCATGTCTACTTCCGAGTCATCCTCCTCCGAGATCTCCGGCTCATCTTCGGTATCCTCCTCCAGCTCAGACTCGGTTTTGAAAGTCTACATGGGATTATCATTAGCATCAGAAGGCTCCACGACTTCGCCATCCTCTACGAGGTTCTGGGACTTCGGCTCTGGCTGATCGTCCTCAGGTCCACTCTTAGGGTCAGTCACCTAGCCACCAGGGGAATAGATGTACTGTAGGTCATGCTTGCCAACTACATCCCACAGGAAATCAAAACTCCTCAACGATTCGAACTCGACGTCTTTGTCTTGATAAAACCAAGCAACATAATCATGTGGGCTCTAGTGGTCGCCTCCCTTGTCAGCCCAAACTATACTATATTTTCTAATATAGGCCTTATCCTCACCTACCAGGTATTCGGTGGTGGTAATAATGGTGTCCACAGGCACCCCAAAACGCTTCTGTGCTCTGGCCATGATCAAAGGTGAGCGTCTGAAAATGGTAAGCTCACGACGGGGTGAGAATAAATCTCATCAAGTAATTTCTAAACATAGACTAGGCTAATAATACCTCCAAATGATTCCTAAACATACAATTCAAATCGAGATTCACATAAATTTAGAGTTATGCTTTGTACATGAGCAATTCACAACTCACATACTTATATAGAGAGTTCCTCAAATAATATTTCAATTCTTGGTGCTAAGGCCCACATAACAACGTATCAGGCTAATACCATTTGGCGAGGCTCGCGTAATAACGCCTCAAGCAGAAATCCCGCGTAATCACACCTCAGAATAAATTCAAACCCGCGTAATGAAGCATCAAGGTAATAGGCGGTCACATTTACGTAATCGATCAATCAATTTACCGTATATAAAATCAAGATCGATTATGATCAAACCGATATAAAGGCACAATCTCATCATAGTACAAGGTCACATGAAACTCAAAATGCGCCATCAAACTCCGGAAATGCAATCTGGTCTTCTCAACCCAATTCGACTGTTCGACTCATTTTTCGCACTTCAATGGGTCATTGATCAATTGACACAACTCACGAACCCTACTTAAGCAATTCGGCCTCCATGGTTCTCCAAGCACATAATCAAGTCATAGAATTATTTCATCAATTCAAGACGCATCATCAATCTACTAGAAATCACAATATCGAACCAATTCAATCTAGCATAACATCTTAGGGTATTCGGCCCTCTCTAGCTCTATTGGGCCAAACTCCAATCACCCCATAAACGGCCATGAAAGTATCAATCCAAGCCTGAGAATAACCATCACAACTTATCACAAAAAGTCAGATTCAGCCATGGCATGTGCTCCTCAAATCAGTCTGCAAAATTCATTACAATTCCATACTAATCCATCCATTAGTAACCCAGAATCCTTTCTAAGGTTTAAGAGAAAATTACCAAGTGTTTCAAGTAAGGGGAGCCTGTGAAATCCTTTCCTAGAGTTACAGGTCAAGCTAGAGCGATGGTGGACAGATTCAGTCCGCAGGAAATTATTCAAGAATCATCCATCAAACTCCAATAAATCTATCATTAACTTCACTCACAACCTTCCTAACATACTCAACTAAGTTTAAGGGCTAACTCACCAAAGAAACAAGAAAGACAAGCCTCCAAATCTGCCTCTCAAGCTCGCAGTTTAGGTCTGGTCGGCGGTTGCACGGGGATGGCATTGGCTTGATGATGGTTCGGTGGAGGTGGCCGGTGTTGGCTGTTCTCGACCAAGGAAAATTGAGAGAGAGAGAGAGAGAGAAGGAGGAGGAGGAGGAAGAGGAGCAAGAAAATGGCGTGTGAGGAGGATTAAGGGAGAGGGTTCGGCCGAATGGAGGAAGGAGAGAGTGAGAGAGAGAGAGAGAGTGTGTTCGACCAATTTTCAAATGGCAAATAGAGAGGGAGCGGTTTATGAGGTTGTCAAGAATGAATGACCATGGAGTGACTTGATTGATTTGTATAATGTTCTTGAATGACTAGTGGTTGAGGTAGTTGAAGGGGTTTGATTTAGGCCCACAAAATCTCTATCTTTTCTCTTATAATTCAAGAAATAAGTTGGACCATTCTAACCTTAGATTTTTGGCCAACTAAAGGACAGCCAATAGACCAAAATGCCCTTAATATGAACTAGAGGAATGAGCTTAATCTGGGGATAAAAAGGTAATTCCCCACTTCCAGTCCAAAACTTAGTTTTCTAATCACTTTAGAGCGAACAATAGATTATAAATGACCTTGATGAGGAAACACCCAAAATATTAATGTCGGAATCTTTAAATGTACGACGTCTAGTATCGAAGTCCAATTAATGGTCAATATCGATCAGTCGCGATTTCAATGTATCTCAAACTAACGGAAGGCTTTTAAGAGTTACGCGTATCGACCCGTGATTAACGTCACGTTTAAGAGTTACTCAAGTCATGGCGACCTTGGTTGTCATGTAACTATGAGGGTCAATCACTAGTCCCAAAGGACGTGATCATCGGGAGTTGATTCGATTAATTTGCAAATCATACGATGGTCAAGCAGAATCACCTGCGATCTAATTATATAATGCTAGCAAGTTGTTCTAAAATCAATCCTAGATCAGCCTATAACGGTCCAAAATATCCACTCGAAAATCCTTACGGTCAAGGTGTCAATCATGGTTGAGTTCTTTAGTCCGCGTACTTAAATCCTAGTTAGCCATTCCCCTTCGATTAGTAGCCCCAAGATCGATCAAGTCTGATTGAGATTCAACTGAAATACGTCAATGAGAAATTTCATTCATTTCATAACTTCGACAAAAGGGTTAAATTTCAAAATGGCACACAAATCCTACCCCGATCATAAAACTCATAATTTGTAATCCATTTCCACCCCGATAATAAAGCAACAAAGATTTCAGCAAAAAGAGACAAAGGCATCTTTGTCTCAAGGATACCAATACAACACAATTTATTAGTCCTAACAAGGCTCCTAACATCTGCTTGCTTGAGAGGATTCATAAATCGGATTCATAAGTCCTATAATGTTTAAGACACCAAAAAACATCACAAAAAATGAGGATGGAAGGGTTACCGTTTTCGGGCCTCCTTTTCTTAGAGGCCCACTTTGCCTGTTTACCAAACCCAAGGCTGCTATTCGAGGTGGGCACACCCTGCTATTACTCTGGAGGAGGGGAAGGGTCAGCATTAGGTGGTTTACCAACGTTAGACTTGACCCACCGAGAAACGGCTGCTTGCAACTGAGTGTCAGGCGGAGGTAGGGAGTCTACTTCATCCTCATTGCCAATGTTACTTTCTTCAATCTCTTTCCCATTTGTGTTAGAGGAATCAACTGAAGCAGCTTGAGAATTCAACAAGGGCTCCAGTAAGGGGCAAGCTTAAACACCAATCTTTGATGGTCAATATAAATTTGGTACCCCAGCATCAATATCCTCATGCCCAACATTTGTGTCATCGAGACAAACAACCAAGGAAATTGAGTGGCTCTACTTCCTATCAACTATCTACCATTCCTCAATCGGTTAGGAAGGCTGCGATTTCTCAAGCTCTACTGTGACAAAGGGTAGTACATCAGGAGCATCCTTGGCTGAGGGGAGGCGTTAATGGCCAAAAACACCGCATTTAGTTCACATGATAGGTTTCCATTCGAACTCAACCTTGATTGAGCGAGAGGTCCCCTCCAGTAGTATCTCAATCGAGCTATAGATAGGTTGCCTTGCATTGATTTCCACACAAACTTGGGCATACAATATCATCTTCATGCTTTTCGTTTGCCATTCTACATAAAGGGGCTTACTTACAGCACTAGCAATTGCACTTATGCTTGGGGCTGACTAGAGGGAGTAAGGGATACTTTTGAATCTAATCTGCATCGGGATTGAATCGTGCTAGTGCTTTTTGAGCTCCAATAGTGGATGCCACTGCTTGAGAAACATAAATGCTCATGAGACAGTAATTGTAACGCCCGGCGTCCCTTGGAGCTCGTCACATCCACCTCAGGTCAGGAAATACCCAGGAATCGTACAAGGCCTAGTATGATATGAAATGCGCACACGGAAAGAGAGATAACATCTCAATACAAAAAGAAATAAAAGGAAATTTGGAATGATTCAAAAGCATGCCCATTTTTACATAAAACAATATCCATAAACAGTAGTCATAGAGGAAAGGATAAAAAGATAAAGCCGCACACCCAGGTAAGAAAAGAAACGAAGACCTAAGTCTTAAAGGTTACTACTTAGGCTTCCCTAAGGTTTAACATCAAAATATTTCTTCTCCCTTTTTGGTCACACCCACTACTACCAGCTACTTGGAAGAACCGTTTAACCCGTCGCTTCCATCCTCCTCCTCGTCCTCGGCATTATAATAAGAGGACACTTCGGATGGCACATCTTCAGATGATTCCTCAGTATCTTCCCCGGTTTCATCTTCATTCATTACTTCGCAGAGATCTCTATGTAGTTCATGTATTCCTCGGTAGGTGGAGACTTTGACTCTTCGGTTATATTTCTCGAACTTCCCACTGAACCTGGGTTCTCCACTTCGATCTCAGGTCAGGACGGATGACACAAGTTTTGAACCACCTTTGATGGAACATCCTCAGGCAGTAGAGGTCCCATCAAGCGCCATTTTCCAGTCGACGGTACCATGCTTTGAACCGGTCTCTCATCTACCAAGACGGTCATGCGCTTCCTAACATATACAATACCTTTTCTTGCAGGAAACTCATCAAAAAGGGCGGTCATCTCCTTTGGATCACCCAGTCTGATAGACAACATGCTTAAGGTTTAGGGTCTAAAAATATGTCCCACTACGGGGTGAGGTTTATATATCAAAAAGTGGACCCAAAACCTATACTTCAACACTAGTCCCCCTCAGACCAAACAAATGCCACCGAAATGCAAGCATGCATCAATGCAATAGCGCATGGCGTCAACAAAACAGGAATATCAATAGCCAAACATGGATAAGAAATACAATCAACTACACTCAACTTCAGGGTCTCAAGCTCACTGCACAAGCAACATGTAATTCGATACACAATTATCATAACTTTTATATCCACTAACGTACTTCTCTGGCACTCTTTGCAACTAACATCATTGAGACCATAGGCAAATCGATGTCGTAACGACTTTTAGTCATTTGGCACCACTGGGGCCATAGATCAATCGGTACTTTTGAGGCTCGCAGGCATTTGATACCACTGAGGCTACAGGCCAATCGATATTCTCATTATTATTCATGGCTTACAGCCATTCGATATCACTAGGGCCACCAGCTAATCGGTATCCTCAATATCTTTCTCATTGAGTTCACAATATCATCATAGCACACACTTCAAGTCATAGATTACACCAGTCATTCAATTCATTCAATAAATCGTCTAGTAGTGTCCTAGCATTTAGATAAAGGTTGAGGAAACATTTACCTTGATCGACCATCAAAATTTCACATCAAGTGGCTCTCCTCAATGCCACAAGTATGCAATCCACTAAGAATCCCTAGTCAACCTAGAAAGGTTCACCAATTTTGGATAAAAAAGCCATTGAATTCTCACTTCCATTAACCCAATCCATCAATAGGCATTCAATCGACAACTCAAGATGCCTTATCGATCAATTGAACGCAAGAAAATACTCCCACGAACCCTCAATATATTCGATTCACATAGTCACATGTAAGGTGGAATGTAACTTGGAGTTTTATGTACCAAATAGTTCTTAAATCACTTCTAAATCCCAATCTACTTCACATAGTCCCCGTTAACACCTTACATCACGTCTTATGAGATCTTATGAGTCAATTTAAAGTAAAAATACCTTTTAATTAGTCCCCAACAATACCGGCCAGAACAAGTACTCTCTAAAATAAAATCGGATTTGGTTCAATTAGCATAATCAAGCCGTATCTCCACCTTAAGCCTCAATTATTCATAAAATAAACTTGCTAGGACCTCAATCTATGTGTTTAGGAAGCTCACCAAGAGATTTGAAGTGGAACAACACCTCAAAATCCTTTGAACAGCTCGGTCTCTCCTCGGTGCTTGGCAATCAGTTTTCTGTCCAGTTTTAATCACCCATAATTAGTCATGAAAATCTATTTTAACACTACCAAACTTGAATACTAGATGTTATGAAGATCTCCTAAAATATTTGAGGTCAATCGGAGTCTCTAAGAGGGAGAACGAAGGCCTTGCCCCAGCTCGCGCATATCCTGTCATGTTTTGGTCTAAGGGCTGGTCGGGAAAAATCACTCAACGAAATATCATGCTACCACTTGAAAATTGTCAAGGATAGGTTGATCTTACTTCTGGTGGTCGGTGCATGGCGAGGCGATGCCGGAAAGTGACTGGCGAACACACCGAACAGAGAGGCAGAAGCTGGACGTTCGGAGCAGTTTTTGGTAAGAAGAGAAAAGAGAGAAAAATGAAAGGGGAATGGTGGAGATGGCATACACGGCTGAAGAGGCATCAAATAAATGTTTCACACACATTTTTGAGGTTAATTTGACAAGATGAAATTAGGTAGAGGTAATAAATGCTTAGGGCCTTCATTGGGTGACATGTGACACATGTCAATAATACAAACCAAAGCTTTGACTCTTCTTTGACCCATGGACATAAATTTTGGCAGCCCTATTGTGGAGGAGAAATTATCATTTTGTCCTTCTTGAATTCTTAAGGCAATGGCAAATGGTTGAGGGGCAAAATAGTAATTTTGCACTTTCAATCCGAAACTTCATTTTTCCAAATTGAAATTACCATTGTCGAGACGACGTCAAATTCTTATCTAAAATTGGAATTCTCTATTCTCAATCGTCAATTTTGAGCTTCCATTTCTTGATCTTTTGTCTGTTGATCGTAGCTTTAGTTTGTCCCGAAGTAACGGACGGCTTTTGCAGACACTACGCGTATCAACTCTGTGATTTTCACCACACTTAAGAAAACACTGATTACGACAGGGTTGGTTGTCATGTAATTGCGAGAGTTCATCGCTAGTTCCGACGGCTTCGATCATCATAACTCAATTTATTATACATTGGTTAAGCGGTATTACCCGCGCTCCAATCGTATAATGCTAGCATTGTATTCCTCAATTGTCACGCCCCGAATCCGTCGAGCACGCGAATATCCCTGCAAGCAAACAACACATCTCTCGTGGTCCCAAGATCCACAAACAAGTCGAGAGATAATATATAAACATTAAGCATGCGGAAGCGGTACTCAATTAAATCCCCATACAAAATATAAGTTAAGTGGGACCTGGATAGCATAATAACTGTCATACATCATAACGTACTGTTCATACAAATTTCGACTACTACAATCCGCTAGGCAAGGGCGACGGGGTAAGTACATCAAAAGGCATGACCATCATCAACATCCAAATAGTCATGGTCGGGGGTCACCATCTCAAAATCGAGCCAATAAACTAGGACACCTAAGACGAACTGCTGGAATCCTCGGTATCCTCGGCATCCTCCGTCGGCTCATACTCAGAGAAGGTCTCTGATAGAACCTCAACGGGATCCTCTATGGTCGCCTAGTGTAACGGCACTGCGAGATCCTCCTCGGTAGCCTCCACGACAATCACCTCGTCATCAGTGAAATCCAAAGTCGGGGTCTTCTCCGATCCATTCCGAGAACTGACAACGGATCCTTCTGGCTGCTCCTGTTCTCCAACGGTCTGGCATCAGTCAGGTATAACTCCCCGGGGTATCTCGTGGGGCTTCAGCGGCCCAATAGACTCGTCCCCGACCTTCTTAAATCATGCCTCAAACCTATGAGGCTTCTAGTCCAGGCTACCCTTGTCAACCCATACAACCGTATATTTTCTCACATAAATGTTCTCTTGACTATCCGGGAACTTGTCAAAATATGTCGTCATCTCCTTGGGGTCCCCAACACGTATGGGTCACATATCTAAGGCCTAGGATCTGTAAAAATAAGGGTCTCTGAAAGAGGTGAGATATTCATCTCAATAAAAGAGTCCGAACCCTAGGTTAGGTTGACCATCCACTCAAGTATTCGTACACCCCAATTATTCCGCTCACAGGCATATCAAGCACAAATCAATAAAACAATAACATACAGGTGACAAGCATGCAACTATGACCACATATCACACTCAAATGATAATGCACCCTTCATCTTGTCATCTTACCACAGCCACCTCTTCCTACCTACCTCAATCTCCAGCCTGTGATTAGTGGCATCAGGCTCGGTCCGCGTAAACGTATCAGACCGTCATCGGCAACCCGCGTAAACGCATCAGGTTCCGATGAATCTCTAGGCTAATATCATTATCTCATACCTTCGTCCCGCGAATAGTTCGCATCAAGACCGTGGCCATCTCAACCCCGCGATTTCATCGCATCAAGGCGCCACACAACATCAACTCTACCCCGCGATCTTGTGGCATCAGGGTATCCACCTCCCACCCCGCGTCTCATATGCCTCAAGGCCTCGTCATGTTATGCTCATGCCACAATCATAATTCATGCCATGATTTTCAATTCATTTGCACACATAATATCAAGTATAAATTCAAGTGCAGATCGTAAATCCCGTGGCATGTAAAGCAAATCAAATGATATCCGGACATGGCAAATGACTCAGGCATAAACAATGTCACACACAATCATCCTATAACATCTTAGGATATATTAAGAGCTATCCCTTTGGTAAATCATCATAAACTGATCAATTCGATCTCCGACTCACCTAATTGAGTCTAATCTCCCTATCCTAAGTTTAGGATTCCCTTACCTTGTGTTTGATCACACAAATTTCTTCTCGAGCCCCCCCACAACTTTCAGCTCCAAGGGTCCGAGGCACAACTCACCGCACAACCTAGGAATTTCAATCAATTTGTCAATTTTTCACATCCAATTCCTAAATCCATGAGCCATAATCCTCCATAACACAACCCTCATCATCTAAACATACCTAAATCATCAATTTGAAACTCGAATCATCCATCATCAGCCCCTAACAGCCCCGACCTTGCACAGAACCGAACCGGTTCCTCTCGGTTCTGTGCAAATCGGGCATAACCGGTCCTCAATCTACTCCTAAATTCATCATTTAATCATCATCATACCTCTTAAAATGTATATCTAAGGGTTCTTAAGACTCATTGTGAGTTTGAGGTCGATTGGTCGCCGGAATCTCTTCAGAAATCGCCAGATCGTCCAAGGTCAGTAATCGGCAGTTTCTGTCCAAGATTTACAAGATCGATTCGAGGTCAAAATTTCATCCAATTGAATCCAACTTTTTACCACAGATTCATATATATGTCTTCTAGATCTCCATAAAATTTGACTTCAAAACTCCAATATTTCGGCCTTCAAAAGGGTTAGAAGTTGGGCCTACCTCAAGTTGAAGTAGATTCTGTCGACTCTCGAGAAAACCCTTGGTCGGAGCTCGTCGATGCTCCAAATGGCTCGATTCTTGTTCGGGAAGGTCGGCAATACGTAGATCTAAGTTGGTATAGTGGGTCGGTGGTCAGGCGGTGGTTGGAGGAGTTCATCGCGGGCGGCGAATAGAGAGACCAAAGCTGGTCGCCGGCGACAGAAAGATGAAGGAAAAAGAAGAAGAGTGCTCGGTTGCTTGAGGGAGTGAAATGGACGAATGAGAGGAGAGAGGGAGAGAGATTTGCTATATGCAAAGCTTAGTCAAAGGGTTTGGATGTTAAGTGGCCAAAAGTTGGACAAGACTACTTTTTACACCATCCATTGATACTTGTCCCCTTGTCTTCGCAAGGTGATCCAATGGCCCTCATTCCATCTCCTTTTTCGGCAGCTAGGGGGAGGGTTTAATCACCAAAATGCCCTTCTTCAAATGCTTGAGCAAGGCTTTAAGCTTGAGGGGCAAAAAGGTTATTTCGCCCCCGACGGGCAGCTTTTGCCGATATTGCGCGTATCGAACCCATGATTCATTTCATGTTTAAGGCTTGTCAATTTATGGAGGCTTTGGTTGTCATGTAATTGTGAGGGTTTATCACTAGTCCCTCTGTTCTCGATCATCATGGTCCAATTTAGAAAAATTTTGCAAATCATACGTTGGTTAAGCGGTATCACCCGTGCTCCAATCGTATGACACTCGCAAGGCAATTCTTAATAGTTCTTAGATCGGCTTCTTGATGGTTCTAAATATTCCCTCGACAATCCTTATGGTCAAAGCGTCATTCCTATCCGAGTCGCCTAGGTCCATGTACCTCATCTCGCGTTAACCTTTTCCTTTTGGTCAGCCTACTCAAATTGATCAGATTTGAGCGAAATATGATTGAAACACATCACTTGATATATATAAACTTCTCATTACTGAGTCTGAAATTGACTGGAAATCAGAATGTCACATTAGTCGTTATCTGATTGGCCTTATTGGTTCTAAATGTTCCCTCGACAATCCTTATAATCAAAACGTCATTTCCTTTTTCGAGTTTCATAGGTCCACGTAACTTGTCATGCGTTTGTCTTTCTCTTTTGATAAGTTTACTCAAGATTGATTAGATCTGACCGAGACGAAAATGAAATATATCGAAAGATACATTTTCAATCAATAGCCTCAAAATGACAGGAAGTTCAGAATGTCAAAATTCTTCCCCCCTTACAGAATTTTCGTCCTCGAAATTATCAATAAATCAAACTATTCGAACAACTGGGATATTGATGTCCAATAGCTTCTTCGCTTTCTCATGTTGCGCCTTCCGTTCTACGATGCTCCTAGATCACTATGACTACGGAATCATCTTATTCCTTAATACCTACTCCTTTCGATCCTCAATTCTAATGGGCTTTTCCACATTCGACACCTTGTCATCTATTTCAATGGTCTCAAAATTCAGAACATGAGTCAGATCTGGTTCATACTTTCTTAACATTGACACATGAAACACATTATGCACTTGCGACAAATTCGACGGTAAGGCGAGTTTGTAGGCCAAAATTCCAATTCGCTCTAGAATTTCAAAAGGACCTACGTACCTCGGACGCAGTTTCCCTTTTTCCCAAATCAAAACAATCCATGCGTTGGTGATACCTTTAGGAAAACATGATCACCCACTTGAAATTCCAATGGTTTGCGTTTTTTATCAGCATAGCTCTTTTGTCGACTTTGTGCCATTCTCAACCTTTCCCTAATGACCTTAATTGCCTCGACAGATTGTTTCACTAACTCAGGACCTGTTATACTCCTTTCTCTAACTCCATCCCAACATACAGGCGTTCTACATGCTCTACCATAGAGTGCTTCAAACGGTGTCATACCGATGCTTTGTTGGTAGCTATTATTGTACGCAAACTCTAATGAATGTAATTGATTCTCTCATCTACCTTTAAAATCTATGACGTAGGCTCACAACATATCCTCGAGCGTTTGAATCGTCCTTTCTGACTATCCATCAGTCTGTGGATGACAAGCTGTACTAAATTGCAATCTAGTTCCTAAAGCCTCCTGAAGACTCTTTCAAAAATTTGTTGTAAATTTAGGATCTCGGTTCGACATAATTGTAACTGGAACTCCATGCAATCACACAACTTAACGCATATACAATTCTGCATACTTTTTCATGGCAAAATCCTTTCGCATGGGTATGAAATGTGCTGACTTGGTTAATCTGTCTACGAATACCCAAATCGAGTCATGACCTTTCTGACTCCTCGTCAATCCCATCACAAAATCCATCGTCACATGTTTCCATTTTCACTTGGGAATTTCTAGAGGTTGCAACAATCCTCCAGGCTTGCAATGTTGAGCCTTTACTTGCTGACAGGTCAAACATTTCGCCACATGCTTAGCTACATCCGTTTTCATTCCATTCCACTAGTAGTGTTGACGCATATTCTGATACATCTTGGTGCTACCTAGATGAATACTACAGTTGCTCCTGTGAGCTTCTGAAAAAGTCTTTTCCTTAAGTTCCTCATCACTAGGTACACACAAACGTCCACGAAACTTTAGAATTTCGTCTTTTAACACTCGAAACTCAGGTTTCCTTTTCGTCGCATCCATCTTAAGAATCTTTTGAATATTCGAATCCGTAGACTGTAAGGCCTTTATTCTTTCTTGAATTTCGAGCTCAATCCTCAAGGTTGCCGCTATACTTGACAGTAGGCAAATTTCCAATTTAAACTCAGAATCCTTTAACTCCTCTAACAAGGACCATCCTTTAACCAATAAGAGCGCAATGCTTGATTTCCGGCTAAGCGCATCCGCCACTCTATTTGCCTTTCCAGGATGATACAAAATTTCGCAGTCATAGTCCTTGAGTAACTCCATCTATCGACGTTGTCTCATATTCAATTTTTTCTGCGAAAATAGATACTTCAAGCTCTGATGATCTGTATAAATTTGAAATCTTTCACCACATAAATAGTGCCTCCAAATCTTTAGGGCGAAGATGATAGCAGCTAATTCTAAGTCGTGCATCGGATAGTTCATCTCATGAGGTCTCAACTGTTGTGAGGCATAAACAACCACTTTTCCATGTTGCATCAACACACACCCTAATCCTTTTAGCGAAGCATCTCTATATATCTCATAATCTCCAGGTCCAGAAGGAATAGTTAACACGGGTGCGGTCGTTAATTAGTGCTTAAGTTCTTGGAAACTTCTTTCACACTTATCAATCCATTCGAACTTCACATCCTTCTTCGTTAGCCTCGTCAATGGAGTGGCTATAGGTGAAAACTTCTCAACGAATCACCTATAGTAACCTGTCAATTTCAGAATGCTTCTAACCTCCGTAACCGTCATGGGTCCAGGCCATTTCATCACTGCCTCGATCTTTGCAGGATTCACAAAAATTCCTTTACCAAAAATCACATGACCAAGGAAATCTGCTTTACTTAACCAAAATTCGCATTTACTAGATTTAGCGTGAAGCGAATGCTCCCTCAACGTTTGTAGAACTACCCTCAAATGTTCCTCATGCTCATCACCACTCCTTGAGTAAATCAAAATGTCGTCTATAAAAACGATGACGAATCGATCTAAGTACCCCTTAAATACCCGATGCATCAAATCCATAAATGTAGCAGGGGCATTAGTCAAACCAAAAGACATAACCGTAAACTCGTAGTGCCATACCTCGTTCTAAAGGCGGTCTTTGGTATGTCCTCCTTCTTAATCCTCAACTGATGATAACCCGTCCTCAAGTCTATTTTAGAAAACACAGATGCTCCTTGTAGCTGATCAAACAAATCATCTATCCTCGGCAAGGGATACTTATTCTCGATAGTTACTTGGTTCAACTGTCTGCAATCTATACATAAACGCAAGGATCCAACCTTCTTTCATACAAACAACACCGACATTCATCACGGCGATGCACTCGGTCTAATGAATCCTTTGTCTAATAACTCCTGCATCTGTACTTTTAGCTCTTTCGATTCAGATAGGGACATTCTACATGATGCCTTCGAGATTGGCTCTGTTCTAGGAGCTAACTCAATCACGAACTCGGTTTCTCTCTCAGGTGATCATCCTAGCAATTCTTTAGGAAAGACATCAAGAAACTCACATACCACCACTATTCTTTCCAACTTTGGTTCCTTAACCGTTGTGTCAACTGCAACAGCTAAGTAAGCTCGACACCCTTTGTTTGACAGCTTAGTCGCCTCAAGCGATGAAACTAACGGAATCGAGGTTCCTCCCAGACTTCCTGCAAATTCAAAACTAGGGCGATCTTCTGTATAGAAACGAATTATCCAGTTACCACAATCAACTACAGCCCCTTGTTTTCCCAACAAGCCCCTGCCAATGATCACATCAAAATCATACATAGGTAGCATAACCAAATATATCGTTTCTTCGCTACCACCAATCACTATCTTACATTCCGTATAGCCTAGTAAAACTAGCGCATTGTCCTTTAATGGTGTAGCAACATGCAGCAGCACATTCAGTGGTATCAACTCTACTCCTACTAGATCAGCAAACTGAGTAGACATAAAAGAATACAAAGCCCCATGGTCAAATAAAGCATAGGTAGTTTGGTCGCATAAATAGATCGTACCTATGACCACGCCAATCGCTTCTTCCTCCTCTCTACGTGCCACAATGTACAATCTTCCTTGGGTTGTTGGTCGATTCTGTTCGTTCTGTGGAGCTATGACAAGCTGTCCAGCTTGTGGTCTTTGTCCTTGAGCTCTGTTCCCTAGAGCTAGATTAAGACAATTCTTCACCTGGTGGCCCAACTAACCACATCTATAACATGCTCCTATTCTAATAGGGTAAGGACCACTACCATGCCTCCAACCACAATTGCGACAATACTAGTTTGACTAGTTCGTCAGCTTTCTGATATTTTTACGAACGGGAGTGACAAATTATCGATTGTTCATCGTCGACCTTTTTCCCAACTGTCGATTATCTCTCAGGGGAGTAAACCGCGACCCAGAAGCAATGCCTCTTTCCTTAATGTCCCTCTCTATCATTTGGCTCCTCTCATAAATCTCTCCGTATGTCCTCAAATTCACAGTTATTATTCTACTGCGAATCTTTGGTGTCAAACCATCTCGAAACCTTTGCGCTTTCTCAAGCGGATCCTCAACTGACCTTGGTGCATACCTCAACAGTCTTGCGAACTCAGCTTCATACTAGTCCACAATCAACTGATTCTATCGCAATTGCTGAAATTTCACTCATTTTCTCTCATGTGTCATCTTAGAAAAGTACTTGTCATTGAAAACGGGAGTGAAGGCAGCCCAAGTCATTGCCGTACCTTCGGGAAATACTTCTTCCTTTGAGGTACTCCACCAATCATTCACGATTCCCTCTAGCTGATACACAACTAACAACACTTTCTCCTCGTTAGTGCATCTCAGCACTTCAAAAGCTTTTTCGAGTTTCTCAATCCGTCTCGGTGCTAACTCAGGATCTCCAGTACCATTAAACTGGGTCGGTTTCAATTTTATGAACACCAACTGACTTATTGTCTATTGGCGTTAACATCACCTTGAGTATTCCCAGTTTTAGCACCCTAGGCATTATTTCCGTTTACCATATTCACTGCAACCACTGCAGCTTCAGCAACCTGAGCTATAATCTCAGCTCTATTTTCAGCTTGTCTAAGAGTGGCTACTGCTCTATCTTTAGCTTCATTCCCATCAGCTTGCCAATTTGTTCCAAGGCCCTCAAGACTCCATCCATTATTGGATCTTCAACTTCTAGGGCTCTAGAGCGATAAGCTCCGCTTCTCGGCCTTCCAGGTCTATTGCTCATACTTGCTCACCTTAGCTTACCTGAGTCACTATAATTCCACCACAGAATCAGAGACCTAAATCACTTACTCAAATCTCAATAATTATATTCTACTCAACAAAGCAGCAATCATAAAACAACATCCAATCACTCAGGCATTCTCATGTGCACATCAATCAATGATACAAATCCATACCTCAAGTCCATACTCATCTGCAATTTAGTATATTTGGAGGTGATAACTCACTCATCAAACCAATATTCACGACAACATGCTAAGTGCAGAGCTTGACCCTTCATAAGTTCACCACAGCCATGCTATTTCAAGATGCCAATCACGTGCGCCAATCATATGCCATGCATATATGCTTGACTCTAATGACTCCCCCTAGGGTCTCACTACCCCATCACCAAATTCATTTACTCCTTATTACGTTAATCTTCAATCTGCTGCAACCGAGCAAACATTACTCTGATATCACTAGAACGGAGATGTAATGCCTCGCGTCCCTTGGAGCTCGTCACATCCACCTCATGCTAGTAAATACTTAGGAACCTCACAAGGCCTAGTATGTTATGAAATGGGCACACGGAAGGAGAGATAACATCCCCATATAAAAAGGAATAAAAGAAAATTTGGAAAGATTCAAAAGCACGCCCATTTATACATAAAACAACATCTAGAAACAGTAGTCATAAAGGAAAGGACGAAAAGATAAAGCCGCACACCCGGGTAGGAAAAGAAATGACGGTCTAAGTCTCAAAGGTTACCACTTAATCTTCCCCAAGGTCTAACATCAAAATCTTTCCTCTCCCTTTTTGGTCACACCCCCTGCTCCTAGCTATTCGGAAGAATTGCTTGACCCGTCGCTTCCATCGTCCTCCTCATCCTCAAGATTGTAATCAGAGAACACTTTGGATGGCACATCTTCAGATGATTCCTCAGTATCTTCCTCGATTTCTTCTTCATTCTCTACTTCGTTGTCAACAGAGATCTCTATGTAGTTCATATATTCCTTGGTAGGTGGAGACTTTGACTCTTCGGGTATAATCCTTGAACCTCCCACTGATGCTGGGTTCTCCACTTCGATCTCAAGTCGGGATGGATGACACCAGTTTGGAACCACCTCTGATGGAACATCCTCAAGCAGCAGATGTCCCATCAAGCTACTATTTCCCAATCGGCGGTACCGTGCTTTGAAGCAGTGGGGTTGCAACTCTAGCTTTTCCTCGTCTACACAGACGGTTGTGCGCTTCTTGACATATACAATACCTTTCTTCATAGGAAAATCATCAAAAAGGGCGCTTGTCTCCTTTGGATAGCCCAATCGGATCCGACACCATGCTTAAGGTTTGGGGTCTGAAAATGTGTCCTACTACGGGGTGAGATTTACATATCAGAAAGTGAAACCTAAACCTATACCTCAACTCCAGTCCCCCTAGACCACGTACAAATGTCACCAAAATGCAAGCATGCATTAATGCAATAGCGCATGGCATCAACAAAACAGGAATATCAATAGCCAAGCATGGATAAGAAATACAATCAACCACATTCAACTTCAGGGTCTCAAGCTCACTGCACAAGCAACATGTAATTCAATGCACAATGATCATAACTTTCACATCCACTTACGTACTTCTCTGGTACTCTTGCCAACTAACATCACTGGGGCCATAGGCCAATCGATATCGTAATGACTTTTAGTCATTTGGTACTATTGGAGCCATAGGCCAATCGATACTTTTGAGGCTCACAGCCATTTGATAACACTGGGGTCACAGGCCAATCAGTATTCTCATTACTATCCAGGGCTTATAGCCATTCGATATCACTAGGGCCACAAGCCACTCGGTATCCTCAATATC
Organism: Rhodomyrtus tomentosa; assembly: GCA_028455895.1. Taxonomy (NCBI): domain Eukaryota; kingdom Viridiplantae; phylum Streptophyta; class Magnoliopsida; order Myrtales; family Myrtaceae; genus Rhodomyrtus; species Rhodomyrtus tomentosa. The sequence continues at coordinate 22,635,924 of JAPCWY010000003.1, read as the reverse complement.
TTTCTCATTGAGTTCACAATGTCATCATAACACACAATTCAAGTCATAGATTTCACCAGTTATTCAATTCGTTCAACAAATCGTCCAACAGTGTCCTAGCATTCAGATAAAGGTTTATGAAATACTTATCTTGATCGACTAGCAAAATTTCACACCAAGTGACTCTCCTCAATGCCACAAGTATGCAATCTACCAAGAATCTCTCGTCAACCTAGAAAGGTTCACCAATTTTAGACCAAAAAGCCATTGAATTCTCACTTTCATTAACCCAATCCCTCAATAGGCATTTAATTGGCAACTCAAGACACCTTATCGAGAACACATGACAACGCTTCCATGAACCCTCAATATATTTGGTTCACATAGCCACATGCAAGGTGGAATGTAACTTGGAGTTTCATGTACCAAATAGCCCTTAAATCACTTCTAAATCTCAATCCACTACACATACTCCCCATTAATACCTCATATCACGTCTTATGGGATCTTATTAGTCAATTTGAAGTAAAAATACCCCTTAATTAGTCCTCAACAGAATCGGCCAGAATAGGTATTCTCTAAAACAGAACCGATTTTGGTTCAATTAGCCTAATCAAGCCGTATCTCAATCTAAAGCCTCACTTCTTTGCAAAATAAACTTGTTAGGACTTCAATCTATGTGTTTAGAAAGCTCACCAAGAGATTTGAAGTGGAACAACACCTTAAAGTCCTTCGAACAGCTCGGTCTCTCCTTCACCCATAATCAGATATGAAAACCTATTTTAACACTATCAAACTTACAACCACAGACCATCCAACTTGAATACTAGATGTTATGAAGATATCCTAAAAAAATTTAGGCCAATTGGAGTCTCTAAGAGGGAGAACGGAGGTCTTACCCCAGCTCGTGCAAATTCTGTCCCGTTTTCGTCTAAGGGCTGGTCGGGAAAAACCACTCAATGAAACGTCGAGCTACCACTTGGAACTTATCAAGAACAAATTGATCTTGCTCCTAGTGCTAAGTTCATGGTGAGGTGGCACCGGAAAGTGGTCAGCAAGCACACCGAACAGAGAGGCAGAAGCTGGTCGTTTGGAGCAGTTTTCGGTAAGAAGAGAAAAGAGAGAACAATGAAAGGGGAATGGAGGAGATGGCAAGCACGGCTGAAGAGGGCATCAAATGAATGTCTCACACACATTATTGAGGTTAATTTGACAATATGAAATTAAGTGAGGGCAATAAATTCTTAAGGCCTTCATTGGGTGACATGCGGCACATGTCAATAATACAAACCAAAGCTTTGACTCTTCTTTGACCCATGCACATAAATTTCGGCAGCCCTATGGTGGAGGAGAAATGACCATTTTGTCCTTCTTGAATCCTTAAGGCAAAGGCAAATGGTCGAGGGGCAAAATGGTAATTGTATACTTTCAATCCGAAACTTCACTTTTCAAATTTGAAATTACCATTGTCGAGACGACGTCAAATTCTTGTGTAGAATTGAAATTATCTATTCCCAAATGCCAATTTTGAGCTTCCATTTCGTGATCATTTGTCTGTCAATAGTAGCTTCAGTTTGTCCCAAACTAACGGACAGCTTTTGCAGACGTTATGCGTATCGACTCTGTGATTCTCACCACACTTATGAAAACTCTGATTACGACACCTTTGGTTGTCATGTAATTGCGATAGTCCATCGTTAGTTTCGACGGCTTCGATCGTCATAGCTCGATGTAGGACGATTTGCAAGTTATACATTGGTTATGCGGTATCGCCCGCGCTCCAATCGTATAACGGTAGCATTGTATTCCTTAATCGTTATATGATCGGCCTTATTGGTTCTAAATGTTCCCTCGACAATCCTTATGGTCAAAGCGTCATTTCCTTTTTCGAGTTTCCTAGGTCTACATGGCTTGTCATGCGTTAGCCTTTTCCTTTAGGTCAGCTTATTCAAGATTGATCAGATCTGAGCGAGACGAAACTGAAATACATTGAAAGATACATTCTCATTCAATAGACTCAAAATGGTAAGAAATTCAGAATATCACAGTAATAGTCCCGACATCAAGCAATTTGCTACAAAAGTCAACATTCGGAATATGAAAGAATTAGAGTCTATCATTGTTGGCCATTACTTTCGCCAAATTTGTACCCCACAGGTGTTTAGCCACATTCTCAGTGAGTTTAAAAGGCATCTTTTTCTCCAACGAAATAACCAATAATGCACTCCTTCCACTTGGGCTTATCGACATCAACAATAGTAAGAGATATGTAGGTAAGGGCATAACCTTTCTCCCCCGGTTTGGCCACAGCTGCCTAAGACCGTTGAGTAGCTGCAATTGCAGGGGTCGCCTGAAGAGAGGTTGATGCAGTAGACGGCCGAACCGAAGCTTGCTGGGCTTGAGGTGGGTTAACCGAAGGCTTGCTTTGGCTTTTGCTTCGTCCATGAATGTATTGAATATGTGGGGGAGGGAGCTTAACTTTTGAAGTGCCAGCTGCATTAGGGTGTGCAAGCTGCATGTTCCCTTTAGTTTAACATTATCTTTTCATCAATTCAAGTTTGGGACAACATTGAATATTTTCATACGGTTTAGAAGCTAAATTGAACGCATCTGAAAAGTCTATGAACCACATTGAATAAATTAAAGTTAAGGGACCACATTACACAATGAGCTAAAGATCAGATACCATAATGAACAAATTTAAAGTTCAAAGACCGCATTGTATACTAGCCTAAAATTTTTTAGGGAATATTCGTGTCATTTACCTTGAGAAAATGTGTTCTTGTAGTTTCGTAATATATTTTATTGAAGATCACACACTATACGTGGAGCTTTATATGTACAAGGATGAACGTTAGTAGCAGAGTAAAGAATTTGGAAAACTTTTCATAGATAAAGGATCTGCAAACAGATAAATTTTAATGCATACATTTTATATTAGGATTATGAGCACATCCACATCAAATGAATGATGTCTGACATGAAACAAGTAAACTTTTTTTAGACATTTTTTAGCCTTTTTTTTAACCGATTTGTTGACATAAAATCGTCGACTACTAAATAGTTTTGGCCGGAAGGATTATTCAATTCTACTTTTGTGCTATGTCAATTTTAAATAGTTTCACCTTTATCTTTGACTTTTTATCTTTCTTTTTTGGGCCAAAAATTTAAGATATTCACCTTGTTATTGTTTAATCGCTAAATCTGTTGGGGACCTGTCATTAATATTGACCCCAGTACGATAATCTTATTAACTTGGCAGCTAAAATTTTGAACAGTGTTGATAGTATGCAGTAATTATAACAATTTATAAGCGATAATTCTTTTATTTTGCTTCTACCATCCTATCCAACTTTTAATCGAATATCGCAATTGGCCGTTATACTTACCATTACTGTTTAGTTGGTAATGACATATTTTCCATAGACGACAAACTGTTAATCTACCTAAAACCGTTAGACTCGCTTTTTTCGTAGCGTATGTAATGCAAATAATTTACATGGATAGCATGTCATTATCGACTATTGGATTGTCTTCAACTATTTGTTGGATTGCGAAAATGGCGTCTCAACACTATACGTGATGGAATTCATCGCACTTCACAGGTATAAACAAACACCCATAATAGCAGTATAAATGACGGAATTCATCTTCAATTTTTAAGGTCCCCACTTATCTAAAGTTGGGATCTTCTCATGCAACAAATTCTGAAAAAGAAAATCTGATTGCGTATCAGGTTAATGCTAGTCTCCATTAATGCATCTCGCACATGTTTGTCTTGAAACTCCCGTTATAAATGAAATGCATACTTTATCTCACCACAAACAAAACTCATTTCTGAATCTCCCATTTCTCTCTTTTTACTAATTCAGTTCACTCATCATGGCCTCAAGCAATCCAAATTCTGTCTCTGTCGGTGGATCCTCAAACAACATTAGGGCGACAAGCCCTGAAGCCAATTCTGATCGGAAGAGCCGCAGCCTTCCTCACCCAAAGGGCGGGCCATACCCCTGCAGACGATGCCAAGGCTTGTTTGGCACGTCACAGGCGATGGCGGCGCACGTGAAGTATCATTGCAGGCTGGAGAGGAAAGACAATAAGAGGAAGAAGGTAGAAGTGAAGCGACCAGGCCAGCGGCGAGCCTCGTGACGATGGCGATTCGACCAATGAAAATGAGGAGGCTGTAGTTGAAAACCCTAGCAAGGAATGCACACATGCATGTGAAAACAAAAACTGAAGAGAAGGAGATGGAGAACGTACAAGGCATTGGAAGTGCTGAAGGGATTTGGAGAGGAAGAACCTGTGATGTGAGGTTTAGGCGTCGGGATTATGTCGGTTTAAGGTTCTAAAAGGCTCTGGTTGTCAATTTCTAGTTCAGAGAGGTGAAATGTAGTGATGTAATAAGTATTCGCAACAAATAAATGATGAATTGGGTTCTTTTTTGTCTGAATATTTGTGCATCATTGTATATATGCTATAATAGTTTTTTTTTTAATAGAGAAAATGGACTTGGTTTATGCACAATTCATAGCTTCGATTCATATTTGCCCCTCTCCAACGTAGTAAGCAGGCAAGCGTGCGTGCTAGCTGGCACAAGAGTGATTTGAAATGTGAATTATACAGAATAATCGACAAATGCTTGACTCAATTTGTAATAGTGAACAGAGATAACTACATATCAATTTTCCCAAAAAAGAGAAGCTAAACAGATCTAATCGTGAATTTCTGGGATGGAAGAAGAGAAAGGGGCGAAAGTTGACTTATAATAGTCGTTATTAGATTGTTCGCACAGTTCATGTCTCCGAGATCAATAGTTTAGGAGACCCACCATATTGCCCACAGATTATGTCTATAAACAAATTGAGGGAGGGAGTGACAAGTATACCGTTCTATATTTCCATCAATGGACATTTAATCTGAACGGTTTAGCTGCAAATTTGATGCTTGACCATCTTGTATTATGAACAGCTACGCAGAGTTTCTATTTAACACGTTTTTACAAGTGAATTTATTCTTAAATTGAATTAGAATTAATTTGTTGAAAATGGACAACGTTCTTGGAGTTGCAATACAAAATGTTTTATTTAAATGACATATTAGTCTTGACGATCATTATTTGGCCTTTCCGACAAATTTGACTTCTTGTCAATAATTATCATTTCTAAATTTTTTTGTTTAGATTGCATACCATTTATTACCGTTGCTCTTTTTATTATTTATTTAATCTGAGGCAAGAAACTTTTCCGCAGTTGTCATTTAAAAAAAAAATTAAAAACTGCACTTACTCGATGGTGTGCTATGTAATGCAAGATATTTTCCGCAATTCAAAAAATTCTATACATGGAATGTCATTATGGAGCATTACTCTTACTCTATTCACTTGTGGCTAATGCAAATAATCTTTGTTAAAGGTTTATCCTTGCTGAAAACTAGGATATGCGATTATCGAAAAAGGTACAATTAAGTCTTTGATTTGCAAATGCAATCCTTATTGAAGTAGCGCTAACATGACACGACACGCAATACGACACATGACACAATCCGTCGATGTTGACACCTAAATTTTGACTATCTTTTTAGCCACTAAAGTTGTGTTTGGTCGTCCGGATAAAACTCAGATTATGATATGTTTTATTTTATCCAGTGTTTGATAGCTGTCCAGGATAAGATAAAACATATCTCCTTCTGAATTTTATCCAAACGATTAAATGCATTTGGTAGTTCGCCAGGATAGGATAAAGGGAATATAAAAAAGATATATGGAAAATAAAATTATCGTAGGGGAGGAGCGGGATAAAGTCAGATAGGATTTCTCTTATCCGTAACATTATAAATCGCACGTTCAAGCCACCTCTTTCTGCCATTGGCCCATCTGCCATACCTAACCGCCTCTTCGGGTGCAGTGGGCAGCTTCTCTGGTGGTGGGCCACCTATACAGCTGTGGCGGGAAGCTTGTCTAGCGGCTGCAACCGGAGTAATTCTATATATATATATACACACATATGTGATTTTTCAAGTTCTTCGGCGGTAGAGGCGAAGTTGGGGTCACTAGTCAAAATCGCTCTGTTTCTCTATTTGTACTTCAGAAAGGATGCATGGAATGACTAGGGGCCCTACCAGGATGTGAACTTCGTCAACGGCCTGTCCACTATGCTCAACGACAAAGTTGTTGGAAAAATATTAAATATATTCAAATGACAGAGGTAGAAATACTAAAATGGCAGTCATAAATGTTGCAATGACAGAGAGGTTCGTATCGGACACGTCTTGAGCGATGTCATTCACAATTTATGTCTCGTAATTCTTCTTTTTTGAAAATCTACAATCCACAAATCTATAACCCATCTTATCACAGTTGAAGCATTTTCCTTGAAAAATGTTCTTGGAAACTCCTCCTTGTGGTTCCAACTTTGGCTTCACAATCTTTTTGTCATATTTTAAGATTGTTGGCAAAACAGTCTTAGATATTGACTGTGCTTTGAGATTGTTGGAGGAATTTAAAATGACATTAGTATAAACACTATAAATAGAGCCACAACAGTATTAAAAGGAAATGAAATTGTGATAACAAAACCACAATCATAACAGAACTACAATTAGAACATAATCGAAAAGGAAATAGAACCAGTAGAAATAACACTGAGGCCTGTGTTTGACATAGTTTCCTTAAGACAAATTTGTACCATGCCGTATGTGCTCTGAGACCTGGGTCTGTATGGTAACACTCCAGAAAAAGTGTTTTTGTTCCCAAAGTGTTTCTAAAATACTTTTGAAACAGAAACGCGTATAGTAAAAAAATATTCTCAAAGTGTTCTTGGAACACTTTTGCGAAACATAAACACTTTTGGAGAACAAACAAGAAACAAAAAAAAAACTTGTTTTTGTATTTCTGGAATACTTTTTGAAAACACGTTTGGAACTTTATTTTAGAAATAATTGATTTTTTTATTTTTATTTTTGAACACACTCTTCTCTTTTGATCTTGCACTTATAATCTTTATCACTTTATTTTAAAACATTAATTAAAAATATAAAAATAATTCGTAAAATAAAAAATTCAATCTTGAAAATTTTGGCCTAACTTTAGGAATCAATTTTGAACAAAAAATATTTTTCATTATAAAAAGCCGAAAATAAGCAAAAATATTACTCATGCACAGAAAAATGCAACAAAAATAGTCCATATTTTTACTTCAAATCTCTTTTCATTTTGGCTTATTAAATTTTTAAAAATTCAGTTTGGGACCACATGTCTCTTCATTGAGCATAATCCTAAATTGACTAAAAATTATCATTTTAAATCATTTTAGTAAAAAAAAATATTTAAAATTCATGACATGAGACTTCGATATCTTGCATATAATTTTAGTCCTCATGTTGAAACAAATTTCACATTTGGACTAAAAGGACCAAAAGACACAAATATTTTACATTTTAGTCCCCAGTGTCACTTAAAGTGCAATTAATATTTTTCTATGGGTTCTCATTTAAAGGTAATCATATTTTTAGCTACTTGAAAATATTTATGTGTTACTCATAATTATAATTTTTCATATCTATAGAAAATATATTTGGTGTTCTCGTTGTCTAATTCCAATTTGTCTTCTCTTTGAGTTCCTTTTTTTAATATTTGGATCTCGTCTATATTGTAATTTGATAAATCCTGCATAAATTACTTATATATATTGATCTAATTTGATTTAATAAACTTAATAAATGAGATTTAATCGGATTTAGTAAGTTAAAAAGATAAAGACATCTTAATTTTAATATATATAGTCCCCTTAGTTAAATTTAAAAGTTAAGAATATTTTTTTTGCAGATATCAAGAACATTTCTTTTCTTTTTTTTGTTCCGAAAATAGAATTTTTTTTACAGTTATCAAACGCGTTTCGATTTCCAAAAGTGTTCCCAGAAACAGAAACGTTATATACAGACCCTTATCTCCTAGGATACAACGGTTGGAAGCTAAAGAGGCAAGCATAACACTCCAAAGCTTTCGGAGAACTTGGACCCTATCGAAAACACAATGCAAAAACAGAGAATTGAAAGAGAGGAAGAAGGGTTTTCTTGCTTGTAGCTTATTTTCCTTCCTATTGAAAATAGAATGGGAGGCCACCTATTTATAAGGTAAGTGGGGATATTGCAAAAATACAAATAGTAATGGCTGAATAAATTTGCCATTATAGCATTAATTTTGTAACAACAAAATAGTAGTGGCTCTGTCGTTACAGTATTAATTTTGTAACAGTCGATTTTAATGCTATTAACTTGTTGTTACTCAATTAATCCAGTAGCTTCTACAAACAATAATTCACAACAATTTGAGAGTGTTCTTTGAGCAACGATTTCTCATTTACTTACCCATCAAAATATCCATATTTTCCAACAATCTCCCATATGAATGAAAATTATTTTAGTAAGTGTTCAACAAATGAAACCTGAATAGAATAGTTGTCCAATTGACATGATATCCTTAAATTGTCCTACTTTCTTGGTAAATAACCCAACACTTCACATAGGAATCATCTAAACATTTATTTAGTTCTCATGAGTATGTTCATTTTGGCCATGAACATCGTCATGGTTCTGCGAGAGTTTCTAAAGAATTCATCCCTAAATAATTCGCTTTTGAAGCGGCCTCACTTTTCTCTTACATAGATGATTACTTAATCTTGAATAATTGGTTCACTCCACTTAAAAATCATTAAAGCAAAAATTTCTATCATTTTCCCCACCATATCACTGATATTTTATAGGAATTATTTGAGGGATAAACCCCCACAGTGATATTACTTTGGTTGTCCATTTGAACCTAGATCTTGGAATCTCCAGTCAACTAGGTTAAGTTTTCCTTATATCAAATCTTCTGTATGGGCTTCAGTTCCATTTCTATCGTCGATATTTCAACTAACTCTATATTTAACCATTTGGTTAGTGGATCCGCAATATCATCTTTTGACTTTATGTAGTCAATAGAGATAATTTGAATTGAGAGTCTAATAGTATTATATCTACGATGTATATGTCTAGACTTACCAGTGCTCTTCCAATCGCAGATTGACTATCACAATGTATAAAAATTGGTGGCACAAGTTTTTGCCATTTTTGAATATCCTCTAAAAAATGGCATTGAGATTCAGCCTCTTCACCACATTTATCCAAAGCGGTAAATTTTGATTCCATTGTGGGGTAGAGCCTCTGTTGAACTTTCCTTTCGCACGCACAGCTTATATTGAACCCTTTGCGCTAAGAGACTCTATTGAACCCTTTGCGCTAAGAGACATTATTGAACTCCTTGCACTCATAACCTTTATTAAATATTTCCAGTCTAAGGATTCCCATAACTCTTTTGACGTCTTTATTGCACAATAAACATTGTACAATGAGTCATGTAAGCCATTCATGACATAATTCATACATAGGAAGTCAGAATGCTTTCAGGCCTAAACAACGTTGACAGCTTGCTTATCCGTTTTTCCATTGAATACCTTAGGAACTTCCTTAGTCAAGAATCTCGCAAGATTCAAATTTTTTATATAAAAAACATCTTTTGCTGCTACCCTTTCAAGTTCAATCCATTGAACTTTCAGGTTTCTTACCATGGTGGACAGAAACAACGGTAGAGGCAGAGGATGATCCAGACAGAGGTAGTTGGACAACAGAGGTAGAGATAGATCCATGTAGAGGCAGTTGGACAAAAAAAGCAGAGCCTTTGGTGATGTCGTCAATAGCCACATCAACAACTTCGTTTCCAGTAGCAATCTGAATACTAGATATGTATTCTCTTTGTCTGCATGAATCGTCAATACGAAAACCACAATGGTGAATCTGAACAAAATCTATAAGAAAGCAAATCTACCATTAGACAGCGTTGGGTTAGATTCGATGATAGGGTAAAGCACTACGTCAAAGCCATGAATAATACAACTTGGCATCAGCCATAGATTAGACCATTGGGGTCACAAACGAAAGTTCATTATGATTGCGATGACTCATAAGCTCTCGACTGGTTTGTGGCTCCTAGTGAGATAGGCCATATGGAAATGGACACATTGATACTACTTGATATGCCATAAATAGGACTAGTTGTGGTAAGGAGTCTACCAAAGAATCTGCAAAAGATACCTAACAAACGAAAGATGACATTTCCATGACCTGTTGATGTTATTGACCAATGATAAGCCATGGCTGGTATGAAGAAGAATGCTACGTGTGCTGAGATTTCCTGGAATGCTTACGAATAGAAATATCAAAAGTTCACCAATTTTAGTCGAGGGTTAGTTGAACCATTTGACAATCAAATCCTGATTAGAAGACTTCATGAACGTGTTATGAGACTTCTTGCTTTTTGTCCTTTTCTTATATTCTCATGTTCTTACTACAATGGCCAAATGGATGTTGTAAAGATGATGACGACATTGCTTTTGTTGAATTGCCTGCAAAAGACGTCTGATTCTAGAAAGTAATCAAACTGCACTTATGAGAAAAAATTCAGATATCATTGCTCCATCACCATCTTTAATCCCCAAGGGAAATCCCTTTGAAGCTCCTTCTCGTGGTTTTTTATATCATCTGTGCTCTCCACAAATTTGCCGAATGTGCATAAGAAGGAAGAGAAGACTTCTCTCATTCACCAAATCTATCATGTATGTGATTAATCTGTCTTAAGATTGTTCAAAAAATATTATATATATTCAAATGGTAGAGGCAGAAACACTAAAATGGCATAGACATAAATGCTAAAATGGCAGAGAGATTTATATCTGACACGTCTTGAGTGATATCATTCACTATAGATGTCTCATAATTCTTCTTTTTCGGAAATTTACAATCCACAGATCTCTAATCCATCTTGTCGCAATTGAAGCATTTTCCTTGAAACTTGTTTTTGAAAACTCCTCCTTTTGGTCCCAATTTTGGCTTCGCAATGTTCTTGTCCTATTTTAAGATTATTGACAAAACAGTCTTAAATATCAACTGTGCTTTGAGATTGTTGGAGGAATTCAAAATGACATTAGTATAAACACTATGAACAAACCCACAATGGTATTGAAAAGAAATTTAATTGTGAAAATGAAATCACAATTATAACAGAACCACAATTAGAACATAACCGAAAATGAAATAAAATTGATATAAATAACACCGAGGCCTGTGTTTGACATAGTTTCCTACAGACGGATTTGTCCCCTCCCGCATGTACTCTGAGGTTTGATAGACGTCTGTGTCCCAAGATACAACGGTTGGCAACTAAAGAGGCAAGACAACACTCCAAGCTTTCAACGAACTTGAACAAACTTTAACTCTATCGAAAACACAATGCAAAAGCAGAGAATTGAAAGAGAGGGGGAAGAGTTTTCTCGCTAATAGCTTATTTTCCTTCCTATTGAAAATAGGCCACCTATTTATAAGGTAAGTGGGGGTATTAGGGAAATACAAATAGTAATGGCTGGTTAAATATGACGTTATGGCATTAATTTTGTAACAACAATATAATAGTGGCTTTGTTGTTACAGTAGTAATGACTCTGAAGTTATAGTATTAATGGCTCTACCGTTATAGTATTAATGGTTATGTTGTTACAATATTAATTCTATACCTGCCTATTTTAATATCATTAACCTGTTGTTATTCAATTAATCCAGTAGCTGTTACAAAGAATAATTCGTAATAGTTTGATGATACTCTTTAAGTAACGATTTCTCATTCACTCACCCATTAAAATATCCATATTTTCCAACAAAAGTTTCTGGTGAATGCTTATTTGACTAGTGTTCGTTTTCTTCTAGTGCGTTTCGCTTCATACTTAGCCAGCGCTAGTAGCTTTCCGAGTGTATTGAACAACCCAGATCCTTGGAAATTGCAGGGCTTTTTTCCAATTTAGTATAAAATGAAATAAAAATTACCAAAATAGTTTTAAAAAAACTTTATTTACCATTTTACGTTTCGCTCCAAAGTCATAATGCCAAGCGCATACCCACTTGGCATTTTGAGTCCCGAGCAACGCTTGTTCGGCACACAAAATGCCGAGCGAAGAAGATTTTTTTTTTTCAATTTTTAAAATTTTAATAATTTTTTTTTCTTTCTAATCATTTTGAGTGCCGAGTGAGTGTGCGCTTGGCATTATAACTGCCGAACGACACTTGAAATGGTAAATAAGTATTTTAAACCTATTTTGGTAAAATAGGTTTAAAAGATTTAAAAGCCCGAAATTGCAAGGATAGTCTATTGTACTCGTGTCTTGAGAATGTGAATGTGCTATGGTGGGCGAGCTCGAGTCAGTAAACTGCGGGTTGCGAGGAGATCGAATGTTGAATAAGAGGGCAATGTTGGGCGAATATGAAATGAAGTTGGATGAGATGGAAAGGAGGAAAATGGTTTTTCGCCTCTTGATAAAACCCGGACTCTACTAACAATTCATATACCTCGAGGTCTTCCAAATTTAGCTCTTGTTGCTGCTAAGTTTACTGCATGACAATTAACTTGTGTGTTTTTAGCCCTTATGGCCGTCCTCTCAAACTCTAACCTAACAAACCTGGCAAGCATCCAGAGGTCCGCCACGTTGCCTCCATAAAAGAGACTCCGAATGGTACAACTCAAAATCATTATATTTGATATCCAATTTCTAGCAAACAATAGATATGATAGGATATAAAGATATCTGAAATTAAATTCGAAGTTTACCAAATGGGAGATCAGATAAAAATCTCCGAATTTCTTATCATATCCTATTCAGTTCTACCATGACTAGAAATTCGAAGGACAGGCGTACCCTAATTGTAGTTTTAAAATCAAGGACTAACCTTAGTCTTACCAAAAATATTGAACCATTTTTGTATAGTTTGAGGTAATATGACTTCCCCTAGAGTGAGTCTTTTGGTTTTGCCAATTAGGGTCATGACTTTCTGTCTACATGAGTTGGGGCTTGAAGTGGTTGATACATTCCGCCAAAAAATGAAAGTTAAACTGCTAATATATGAAACATTAGGGGTTAATATCACAAAAAAATCCCAAACTGATATACATGTGTCAAATTTACTCAAAATTAAGTTTTTGACCATAAAATATTCCAAACATATTCTCTGTTAGTTTCCTTTAAATTTTACATTCAAATTGTTGAGTAGGATAACACATGACAATTGACAAGTGTACCGGTTTAGAATTCACCTTCCGTTTGTCAAAGGTGTAATGGTTTTAGGTTTTTACCATAAAAAAATTAGTTTGATGTAAATTTATCATAGATATACTGCTTTGGAGCTTTTTCATTGTCACGCCCTGAACTCGACGAGCATGCGAACATCCCACCAGGCCGTTCTTGCTTTTGATAATCTCCCAAGATCCCTTCGGTTCATGACTATTAACTTCATTCAAATGATAAGCACACGTGGGAGCGACACAACAACTCCATACATAAAAGCCACAAGATAACTTAGGACAACAATAGGGTACACTTCAAAGGTTCTAAATCCTCCAATTCAATTTAGAATACTTAAGGTTATAAAAAGGGATAATATTTATTCTCTTCCAAAGTTGTCTTTCGACGTCAATCCATGGCAAGCTTGAGTTTTCATTATCTGAGACCTGAAACTATTGGTCCCACGATGGGTGAGATAACAATCTCAATAAGTCGACCCTGGGCCTAAGCTAGGTTGTTAGTACCTCCAGGCACATTTGAAAATATTTTCTTTTCAAGCATGGCAAACTAACAATTGGCAGAAGCATGATATTTCAGGCAATCGAGTATTTAAGCCATTCTCCTATTCACTTCTCAATTTGAACTTCACAAGCCACACGGGCATAACATATATTCCATGCACTCAAGGACACTAGCCCAACAAATAATCCACAAGTCAAGGATTTCATCTTGAAGGCCTCATAATTCTCATCGCCAAGGGCTCCCTAGCCATGATGCATTTCTTAAGGGCTCAATAGACAATTCACTGCATAAGGGCTCACTAGCCAATTACAATACATAAGGGCTTACTAGCCAATTACGATGCATAAAGGCTCACTAGCCATTTCACATTTCAAGGGCTTACTAGCCATTTCTCATGAATCAAGGGCACTAAGCCAACCCTCATGAATCAAGGGCACCAAGCCAACTCTCACCAAGTGACTTCATGATCGAGTGTAATCATATCAAACAAATAGCCATTCTTTTATCATGAGAAACATCATGGCATTCAATTGCACAATTCATTCACTTGCCAATTCAAGCACAATTTCACAATTGCTATTCAGGAATCAAGTGCCATGCGCTTCATAACATTAAACACCAATCGACATCAATCGCAAAACCGAGTAATAAAGACCCTCAATTGAGCCCAATTAACCAATACATGCCCATTTAGACTCATGGCTTTTCATGACCAAACAATCATAGCATCAATTCATCACTCTCAAGGCATTGTAAAGGGACTTTCAAGCAAGGCAAGTCATCAATAATCTCTATTAACCACAACAGCCCACTTTGGCTCTCCACAAATAGATTTAATCACGAGCAAGTTGGTATTTTTTAAATATATTTTTGAGAAATTAAATTTCATATTCTTGTCCGTCAAGATCTTACGGACCCATGATCGAAAACAGAACCCAATTTGGATGTCGGACGACTTAGAACGATTCAATCCAAAATCAGTGCGCATTGAAAATAGTTTTGCATCATTCTCAGGTTTCACCTCAAATTGGCGTCTCAAACACTTTAAAATCAACTAAAATCCACCTATTAGTAACCCAACATCATAAAAAAGGGTTAGAAGTCACTTAACACAAAATCAAGCAGGTGAAATCCCAAAATTGGCAGCCACAAGTCATGGTTCAGTTTGGTTGGGTGCATGGCAGCTCGGTCCTAGAGAATTTCACGCAATCCGGCCATTAAACTTCATCCACACCTCATTCCAATCAACACATCTCAAGTTAACACATATTTCTATGTCTTATAAAGCCTTACCAATAATTTCAAGTCACATAATGCCTCGATGGCCTTCCACAGCCCTTGGTTCCTTTTCCGGTCGATGAGGACAGATTCTGTCCTAAGGAGATCATCAAAGTTTAGCCATAAAAATCCATCTAAACTTCAAGCAATTCTCAATTACCATTCTCTAAACCTTTGTACTAGATTTTAAGAGAGTCTCACCGAAGATTTGAAGCCAAAAGATTTCCTAAAACCAGTGAAAAGCTGCTCTTCCTCAGACCGGATTCAAATTTGACCTGTCCTGACGTTTACCCCTTCAAATAGACATACGGAAAAAATGACTGGGCCAAATCTGAGCTTATAATATGTCTCTAAAACCACAAGAAAATTATCTTTCTAATGGCGATAGAATTACCTCAATCCAATATCGAATGAAGAAGTTAAGGCCGAATTAGTAAAGCAGTCGGGACAGGGCAGCAAGCTGGTCGAGCTCTCGACCAAAAAGAAAAGGAAGAAGAAGAAGAGGAAGAGAGAGAGAAGCTCGGCCGAATCAATTGACGGGGAGGGAGAGAGAGATAAAGCTTCATCTAATCTTGGTTAAAGAGGGTTGAATGGTTGGTGAAAAGTGATTAATAAATGTTAATCACCCAACTTTTGACACTTGTCTTCATGCAACTAATATCATAGGCCCAAATGACTCTTATGCCCTCAAATTTTCAGCACATGGGGGATATGGCAAAAGACTTAAACACCCTTAATCACTTCTTAAGGCAAGGTTAATCTTCCAAGGGCAAAATATTCATTTCGCATTTTTCGTCCAAAACTTTGTTTTTCCAATTTAAATTGTCCTCGATGAGTCGATGTCCATTCCTTTTCATATGTTGGAATTCCTCATTATCCGATACCCACTTCTGAGGTCTAATTTCATGTCGAGCTCTCGTTGAATGTAATTTCAATTTATCTCGAATTGACGGACGACTCTTGCAGGCGTTACACGTATCGAACTTATGATTTCTCAAGTCATGGAGGCTTTGGTTGTCATGTGATTGTGAGGATTTATCGCTAGCTCCTGCGGTCGTGATTATCAGAGTCCGATTTATGAAATTCTCACAAATTACACACTGGTTAGGCGGAATCACCCGCATTCCAACGTATAATGCTAGCAACGCATTCCATGATCGTCCTTAAATCGATCTCTGCTGGCTCAAAATATCCCATCAACAATTCTTATGGTCATAGTGCCAATTCTTATTCTAATTCTCCAGGTCTACGTACCCGACTTCACGGTAGTCTTTCCCTTTCAGTAAGTTAACTCAAGAAAGGCCAACTCCGAGCGAGTTATAACTGAAATACATCGATCGATAGGTTCCCATTCCATAGCCTCGAGAGGGGTCAGAATTCGGAATGTTACATTCATGGTAAAAAAAAAAATTGTCTAGAGTAAGTTTATCACATTTATATCAATTTGATATTTTTCATGACAATGACCCAAACATTAAAGATAGATTTTACTAGAAGAATTACTGAATTTTACATTTATGCCAAAGAAATTTACCTTTCTCTAATGAACTTTACATTTCTCCTATTTAAATTATAAATACATTCATCTTTCTCTTTCTATTTCTCGTTTTCTTTCGTTGCGGAAAAGTCTTTAGAGTTTCCCCTTGTTATTCCTTAATCACAAAATTTATAAGTGACCTCTAGTAATAAATCACCCTATTTTCATAGTCTTCTTAACTTTGAAGCCTAATCCCAAAGATGGGTTAATTGCAAATTGCATTTATGTAATTTGAAAATGATAATTTCTTTTACTATGCATCAAATATTATTCTATCAAAACATATAGTTAACCAAGATATTTCGTTATCGATCATTATATTTACTCTTTTTACTTTGTAGGTAATGACATATTTTCCATAGATTGCATATTGTTAATCTACCTAAGATTTTTTAACAAATCATTGATGACCGTAAGCTCGCTCTTTTGACTCCATGCATAATACAAAAATTTTACATAGGTAGCACGTCATTATTGATCTTCGAATATTCTTCAACCGTATGTCAAAAGGAATGCTACGACATCGAACTCCATAATCACGAGTGACTTACATTTACCTAAAAAATGACTATGCTAATTCTTATGGTACAAATTGGCTATCGACCAGTTATGCACACTGTATGAACATATTCTTATGGTAAAAAATGACTTTACTTTGACTTCTTTTCAATAGTTGTGGTATCCACAAAGTTCGATTTAGATAGCATGCCATTCGTGACCATTAGTCTGACTCTTATTTAATTTGGTGCGAGTTTTTCCGTAAATGGCATTCCGTTATTGTATAAAGGAATACCGTTTTTGTAGTTACATTTGTGAGAAATGTAAATAGCTTCTATTGTTTATGACCGTTGGACATCATTTCAGATTAACTTTGATCGTTAGCCCTATTACATCAATTTAATCTTATGCAAGCTATTTTCCGCAAATCATACCGTTGTTCCATGCAAAGACTTGTTTATATGGAATATCGTTCATAAGCGTCGTCATTGATACTCTATTCATTTGTGGTTAATGAAGATAATTTCTATTATTAATGATTGTTAAACATCCTTTCAAACTAAAAAGTTTGATCTGCAAACATATATATTTTAATACATGCATTTTATTAGCAGATTCGGTAAACTCTAGTGGGATATCAGTTATTAGGATTATGAACATATCTACGTCCTATGAATGATGTCTGACATCAGACGACGAGGAATTTTTTTTGGACATTTTTGTTAGCTTTTGTTTTCAGCTATTTATTAACATAAAATAATCAACTACTAAATAGTTTTGGCCGTAAGGATTACTCAATTCTACTTTTGTGCTATCTCAACTTTATTTTGCTTCTCCCATCCTATCCAATTTTTATCAAATGATATATATCGTTATTGGTCTGTTATACTTGCTATTTGTATTTATTAGATAATCACATATTTTTCCATAGACGGCACACTGTTAATCTACCTGAAACCGTTGGAATGCAATAATTTACATAGATAGCATATCGTCATCGACTGTTGGATTGTCTTCAACTATTTGTCGGATTGCCGAAAGTAATTTTAGTTCGTATCGAAATGCCAAATATATTACTGCTGCGAAGTAACATGGCGTCTCAACGCTATACGTGATGAAATTCATCGAACATCACAAGTACAAACAAACACCAATAATAACAGTATAAATACTGGATTTCTTCTTCACGTTATAAGGTTATCACTTATCTAAAGTAGGTGTCTTTTCATGCAATAAATTCTGAAAAAGAAAATCTGATTGCATATCAGATTAATGCCAGTCTCCATTAATGCATTCCTCTCATGGTTACCTTGAAACTCCCATTATAAATGAAAAGCATACTTTCTCTCGCCACAAACAAAATCCCATTTTTGAATCTCTTGTTTCTCTCTTTTTGCCAATTCAGTTATCTCATCATGGCCTCAAGCAATGCAAACTCTGTCTCTGTCGGCGGATCCTCAAATAACATTAGGGAGAGAAGCCCTGAAGCCGATTCTGATTGGAAGAGCGGCAGCCTCCCTCACCCAAAGGGCGGGCCATACCGTGCCCATGATGTCAATGCTTATTTAGCACGTAACGAGTGTTGGGGTTGTCCCATATCCATTGTGGAAAGAGCTGGTGGCCTAAGACCACCCATACTAATATCAGAGCTTAGGTTACCAACAAGTCTGGACTCAATAGTCACACAGGAGAGATACGGGTGGGTTGTCGCTCCTTTTGAGTCATAACCCGATGCCATACTAATATCAGAGCTTAGGTTACCAACAAGTCTAGACCCAATAGTCACACAGGAGAGATACGGGTGGATTATCGCTCCATTTGAGTCATAACCCGATGTGTGATGGGGAGATTGTTGGGATTGTCTCATATCGATTTTTGGAAAGAGCTGGTGGCCCAAGACCACCCATACAAATTCTTCCATTTGCATTCTATGAGAAAGTCTCATAATTATTTTACAGAGCGCCCATATTGGGTAGTTTTGGGCCTTTCTCAACTCAAAAGCTAGCTCAAAAGTTGAGGCATTCCCTCATACTTATAAACCGACCATCAGCTTCTTTCACAACCGATGTGGGACAGCCCCAACAATCTCCACCTCACATATTGAGCTATGGGTTGGAGGGAGCGACAACCCGTATCTTTTCCGCACCTCACACATCGGGCCATGGGTTGGAAGGAGCGATAACCCGTATCTTTTCTGTGCGACTATTGAGTCCAGACTTGTTGGTAACCTGAGCTCTGATACCAGTATTGGATGGTCTTAGTCCCTTCTCAACTTAAAAACTAGCTCAAAGATTGAGACTTTCCTTTACACTTATAAATCAACCATCAGCCTCTTGCAAAACAGATGTGGGACATCCCTAACAACAAATGATGGCGGCACACGTAAAGTATCATTGCAGGTTGGAGAAGAAAGACAATAAGAGGAGGAAGCTAGAAGTGAAGCGCAAACCCCCCTACCGGTGAGAACCGTATCCAGGCCGGCAGCTAGCCTCATGATGATGGCAGTTCGACCCAAGAAAATGAGGAGGCTGTCGTTGAAAACCCTACCAGGGAATGCACACATGCATGTGAAAACCAAAAATGATGAAGTGCAAGAGAAGGAGATGGAGAACGTACAGGGCATTGGAAGTGCTGAAGGGAATCTGAGGGGAAGAACGGGTGATGTTAGGTCTAGGTATTGGGATTATGTTGGTTAAAGTTCTAAAAGGCTTCAGCTGTCAATTTGTAGTTCAGATTGGAGATATCTAGAGATGTAATAAGTATTTGCAACCAATGGATGATGAATTTGATGCATGTATGGATAAGAATTGGTTCTTTTCTTTTCTGAATATTGCATCATTGTATATCCTTTAACAGTTTTTTTTTTTTAAATAGAGAAAATGTTTTCATGTTTGCCACTCTCCAACGTGTCAAACAGGTAAGCTGCATATGTGACTATTCTCATGCGTGCAAGCATGCGCAAGAGAGATCTGAATTGAGAACTAATAGAATAATCCACAAATGTTTGACTCAATGTTTAACGATGAATAGAGATAAATACCTATCATTTTTCCCAAATAAGAGAAGCTAAAGAGATTCAATCACGAATTTTAGGGACGGAAGAATAGAGAGAAATAGAGATTTGGATCCCAAGTCGGGGGATCATAACAATATGGGCCGTTGGGGGGAGATCCAGTGACCCATATTGCTATGAATGGTAGGGGATCCGGACTGAAGATCTAAGGGCTCAAATTGCTATGATGTTGGGGGATCCAAAAGCCAAGGGAAAGAGAGAAGGGCCAAAGTTGACTTACAAAAGTCATTATCAGATTGTTTGCACAGTTTATGTCTAGGAGATCAAATCAATCACATTTTAAGAGTTAACAAGACCCATACTAAGTTCCACTACGAATTACATGATCTCCCCCCCCTCCCCCCTAAAAATACTGCACTTTGATTGGTTTAGTCCACCATATTGCCCGAACATTATGTCTATAAACAAATTGAGGTAGACAATGACAAGCATACCATTCTATATACTTATCAATAGACATTTAATCTGAATGATTTAGCTGCAAATTTGATGCTTGACCATCTTGTATTATGAATAGCTATGCGAATGTTTCTATTTAACATGTTTACAAGCGAATTTATTCTTAACATGAATTAGGACTTGCAATACACAATATTTTATTTAAATAACATATTAGACTTCATGATCATTACTTGGCCTTTCGGACAAATTTGACTTCTTGTCATTAATCATCATTTCCAAAAAGTTTTATTTTGGATTGCATAGAGTTATTTCCATTGGTCTTTTTATGATTTTTTTAATCTTTGGCAAGAAACTTTTCGCAATTGTCATTTTTTCACTAAGCATTACACTTACTCAATAGTGCGCTCCACGATTTCAAAAAAAATAATTGAATATCATTATGTAGCTTTACACTTGCTCTATTCACTTTTGGACAGCGCAAATAATCTTTGTTAATGATTTATCCTTGTTGACAGCGAAGATATCTTGATTATCGAAAAACGTACAATTAAGACTTCGATTTTCAAACGCAATCCTCACCTAAGTAGCACAAACACCAACATGACATACGACACGACACAACATGCCGGCTTTGACACTTAAATTTTAGCTATACTTTTAGTCACTAGTATGAAATTGGGGACTAACCTTAGTCCCTACCGAAAATATTAAATCATTTTTATATAGTTTTCACATAGAAAAATTTAATTTTAGCATCCATTGCATTGCATTTTGCATTTCAATTTGGATCGCTGTCGGAAGGTTCTCAACTTAATTGTCCGGACTAAGCACGTGATAAAGTGAAATTCGACCAAGTCTTGAGGGTGCATATGCTGGCCGAAACCTAGATAAAGGGGGAAGCTTTCGGACTTAAAGAGCTGGGTTAAATTCATATGATCAGGCCAGGTTTCTAATTAATTAAACCCACGTGATTAATTTGATCTCCAATTAAATAGGCTTTGAGCTCAATCGAGCCCACAAAGCCGAAAGTTGGCCTTACAAGTGAATAATAGAAGTAGTTTACGCTACAAAAAGGGCACTAAACCTTCACGTCAGGGGGACCAGACTTCAGAATATACCGCCATTATTCAAGAAGGAAGAAGAGCAAGAGGTAGCCTTGAAGAGAGAGAGAGAGAGAGAGAGAGAGAGAGAGAGAGTTCGTGAGAGGGCAGAGAGACAGGCGCTAGAGAGGGAGAGAGGATGGTGACCGAGTTCCCTCAACAGCGGTCTTTCGTTGTCCTTCGCCACCGCCTTGCGTCCCGGTGCCTCCCGATGCCTTCACGGCTGCAGCACGACCAGCGACATGGCTTCCATTTACTTACCTATCTCGCTGCGGTTATTATACATATTGCTGCGATTTTCGTATATGTGCTTGCCATTTTCTATCTATCCCTCCAGTTTTGCTTTGTTTACGGTTATTATTTATTTTTTCTTGCGGTTCTGACTGATTCGCACCATCGGTGCCGCGCCAAGAGTCCCCAAGAGCTGAGGTTCCTGTCACAGCTGCTCCGCGTCTGACACTTGCGCAATCCTCTTCGCGACTGTGATTCGCGACCATGGCGACCAAACGGATCAGCTAGCCCAGACGGCACGGCGTTCCAGCCCATGATCACCTGCGGCTCAACTCGACGTTCTTCTCTATTTTGGCAGGTTTTTCCGCCGAGAGTATTGCAAATGGTCCCTGCACTTCCTCGAGATTCATGGATAATGCCATGTCATCCATGCGGGATCTCGCCGGACCTCCATGCCTCCACTTTCACAATCTGTGAAATACCACAGGAGAGAATACCGAGGGAGCACTAGTGCAAGAAGAGTCACCGGGTCTGATGTGCACCACTAGCAATCCGCGAGCCAACGCCACCCGTGACTCTGCCGGCGCCGCTGCTGAGTCCTGCTTGTCACTGTCCATGATCCACAAACCGACCCGTCAATGTTCAAACTTATGAAGTAATCTCTAAAGATAAGGTAATATTTCATGTCCTCATTAAATTGAATATTTACTTGACTATTTGAGTTTAGATCATTATCTAACGAAATATTTTAAGTTTAGGCATATCAATTTGGAAAATCTTTCCTAACTCGCAACGCACGTGTAGATTTGGTTCTACCTATAAGGCTCGAGAGAATTGAAAAAACGCAATTGACATAGCGTCTATTTTAAATTCGGTAGATTGATCTATAAGGGCTTGATCAATAATGGGATTTAACTCTTGCGAAATGTTTGAGTTTATTGCTTACATATTTGAATGGAATTGATTGGATTGTTATCTTGCAATATTTCTCTGCATGTTTTAAATTTTTAAAAGAAATTGCATGTAGATAGTTACTACATATATATTAGATTTTAGATAGAATTTGCACATCTAAGTTTGATTCCATTCTAGGATAGAATCATATAGATAATAGTTGTATGTTTAATTGCTTTCTAGAATAATTTAGATTAGATTGCACTCTAGGTTAGAATATGCGTGTCTAAGTAGATTTTATGCCTTGATAAGTCTATCTTTAATAGGTTAAATTAGAGGCTAATTTAAACCCTAAAATATGTAAGATGACTATCATTTAGGCATAATTTTATTTAAGGTTATAATTAATTTCAAAAATGATGAAAATGTCATCCATGCAATGTCATCATGCATTATTTGCCGTATCATTGAGAATTGCATGTTGGATTAATTTTAATTGCATGTCATTAGGAAAGATATATAATTTAATTAATGCATTGCCAGGTTAGTTCACATTCAATCATGTAATTGCATTTTAAAATAGAATTCATACATTGCATATAGTTTAATTTAAATAAAATGAAACTAAAAAAGAGAGAAGATTGATTAGAGATGCTGCCTACATTAATTATCTTGAGTTCTGGGTGTTTCATTTAATTTATTTGCTCACCCACATGATAATCTTTATTAGAGACATAGGTTAAAATCGAATCAAGCTTCTTGATTAAATATTTTCATAAATAAAATTAAATAGCATTGAAAGGACGTTAGAGTAATCAGTAATCAAGTCCCCGAATTCATTATAAATAATTTAGTTCTCCCGCTATTTTATCTATGTGCCTAATCAATATATCGTAAACAAATTAGTGGGGACTCCGAAAGTTAAATATACTGCATCAAGACATAAACCCTAACGTTTGCGTTTGGTCGTCTGTATTTTTAGTTGGGATAAGACTGGATAAGAAATTATGAAATATCGCTATATCCTATATTTTGTTTGGTGAACTACAAATTTAAAGTCAGAATATTGTGATATCCTAGCATATCCATTGTTTGGCAAAAACTGGATGTCAATTTAAATGACAGATATTGTGCCCAATTTTTCAGATAATTGATTAATTGGTTCTGTTACTCTAATGCAATCACAAGTTCATAATAGCCAAAACCTTCACTATCCAAAAACCCACATCTGTCTAAAAATTTAGTTCCCACAACCTAATGCGGCAACAAAAAACACCGACCCCCCTAGTGTCGAATCCAGTGTCTCTCAACGAGCATAAGCACAATGAAGAGAATCTCTCTTTCCAAACAGCAATTCAACTAAAGAAAAAATTACAAATTCCATTAGTCCACTAAACAATTTCATCATCTTTACTCCTATCTTTTCTGAACGACAAAGCAAAATGGATATTTTAGTCTCATTTCACATGTTTAAATGGGCATGAAGCACAAACAAAACTCCCTTTTTCAAACACACCCAATTTACAACACTGTCAATCCACTAAATAATTGCATCCTCTTCAAAAAAACTTCATATTTCGAAAACATTCCAAGAAATAGCCAAAAGGACATTTTTTTACGTTCATCAACAAATATCTCCAACTCTACCTAACTCACCGAATACCATAGAAACTATAAATCAATCTCCAAACTTCACAAGAAATAGAACATTCATAAATCAAATCCGTCTTTCCCATTTATCATCTCTTGGAGAAGCTGTTCCACAAATATCTTCCCGTTTTCTCCTTAAAATCCAAGAAATAGATGAATGTTCTTAGGATCCTTCACAATTTTTCGGCATACTTTTATTCTATCCATTATATTTAGAGACATTTGAAGAAGTCCTCATTGATTCTTCTCTTATCATTGTCCAAATCTTTAGTATGTCCGATGCGGCTAGCAAGCAACTTCATCCACTCGTTAGATTTTCTCAAGAAAGAGCCAAAATCACTAGCAATCTCAACTAACCCAGCAGCCCATTTATCACTTGCTTTTACCCTTTTTTTCTCCTTGACGGATCAGAATTTTTGTGTGTTTTAGAAAATGAAAGTGGCGAAGAATTTTGACTTGCATTATTAATTGTCTCATCATCAGGATTCTCACCTTCTTCATGATCCACACCCACATGAGCTTCTGAAGAGTCTTCACTAAGATTGCACTATCTTTTTCAAATATTGTTTGCTAGTCGGTCATATTGAGGGAAGGACTTCCATCTCAAAGAAGAAGCGCTTGGATAAGTCTATAAAGAAGATAATTTTTGTTAAAAAAGATATAGTTAGTAAAGGAATAAATGAGAAGAAGTCCGATAAACCTTGCAATATTTTTGCCAACTATCCTCCGAATGAAACACAATGCTTCTCGTGATCCCACCCAAAACTACTTTGATTCTTTAAGTCATATATGCGATTGTACAACTTTTTCTACTTTTTCATCTTTGACTCTATGTGAGGATTGCCCCAGGAACTTCCTTCAAAATACTTCTCTAATGTAATCATATAACCATTCTTGAAGTCGTTATCATCTTTCATTCCTCGTGTAACTAGTTCCTCAAGACCATCGAAAATCACATTTTCTTCATCCATTGTTTGTTTTCCTTCCTTGAGTTTGACTGGGAATGTTGTCTTCCATTCCTAAATATAGACAAGCTTGGCAATTATTGTTTAAACAGCTATTGCATCTGGTACTGTCACCTTTCTCTATAATTTATTTTGAAAAGAATACAAACTACTAATAAGAGCTCTTGTTGGAACCGTAGGTATCAAATATCATTATTTTTCAATGGCAACTTGATGATTGAATGCAAACAATAGGTGGTTATGCTTTTGCAGAAATAAACTACAAAGTTCAACTTCCAATAAGAAATCCCAAATCAGATGAGTTAACCTTGCATGGAAGCTACCTAAAATGCATCAGATTTGCTCTGGTTTGTCAACAGTGCTACAGATTCAGTAACAATGATGAGAATATGAAAAATAAGACGCATAATCCGTACAAATAATGTAGCATCCTGAAAAACTAGCTCCCCGAATTCGTGTCCTTTCTGACAAAAACGTCGTCACGTCGTTTGGAAGCTATGCAAAGTATTCCCAAAAGTCCATGTTCCATATTTCTCAATTACTATCAAAGGGGATTATAATTTGAGACAGAAACGCCATTCTCAATAAAAGTCCATATTTTCATATGAAGGTGATTTTGAATATATTGTGAAAAGTATTCACAATAAGTTATACAGGGTACAATCAATTGAAAGCTGTGAACGTCGCATTCTATTAGAGGATCGGAATTATTAAGAACTTTATCTTAGCAATTTCATCTATCCTAGGTTAGGGCCTACGGCTCAAAATTCCGAATGCGCGCAACGTGGCATGGCTAAGTATTCGAGCTTAGAGATGGAATATTCCCCTTACAATGCATCTCAAGGATCACGTCCACATCAAATTAGCAACACAAATATATGCGGCCGAATATGTGTGTCATGTGCCCAAGATCACATAAAACTGGCTAGGAACTAGAGTGGCAAAGGTGCAGCGATAGGCTGTTCGCAAATTGAAAAGAGAAGGGTGTGGTTATGCATATGTAGGGGAAAATGTGAGTGGAATTCACCAATTGGCAATAACTTCCTAAGCTAATCCCTCTCAACTCATCATGAAAAGCTTGGGAAAATGGAATTTATGATTTTCCCTTCTCCTCGTGTGATCCGCCGGCTATAAATAGAGGAGTAACCTGCGTAAATTAAGAAGGACCACAAGGGATTATCATGCATTGGGGTTCAATGTGATGAGATATGAAAGGGGAGGACATTTGGCAGGTGACTTCTCATGGTAGTCAAGAATGTAATAATTTGAAACTAGGGAAAGGAAAGCCATCATTTAGGTCTTCGTGAATTCCTCGGGGGTGCACACTTAGAGACCCTGCAACTATCAAATGGGGTAACAATTGTGTGATAAAATGTTTGTGGACTATGAAGTTGAGAGGCGACAGATCAAGAATGACAGTGTGCACAGTGAAGTGAAATTGAACAATTGGGCAACGCACAATGTGGCGCAGTCACATATCCGAACTTTAGAATGAATTATTTGCCTAAGATTCAGCTTTGGGAATTCACCTAAATTGAATTATTTAGTCAGCTATACATGGCCGAACATGTGAACAATTGGACTAAAGTTAGAAGAGGATAATTTAATATAGAATTGGCTAAGTAATGGGCAACAAATTAAGGTGAAGTGATTTTGGCCCTGTGCGCAAATGTGGGGCAGTGATATGCTGTGTGTGCAGGTGTGTGATGGTTGTGAGAAGAATGCCATTTGGCAAATGGCTTCTTAACCTCACCAAAAGAGTGATCATTGGACTTATGGGGAATGAAAAAACTATCATGAGGAGCACTTCATTTGTAACTGCCGGTAAGGGTAAGAAAAGAGAAGAAAGGCACCACAAACTTCATTGTAAGCAGTAACAAATCCTCTTCAACAACAGCTCTCGATTGTTCTCTCTCTCTTTTCGTGATATGCTTGGTCGTAGTTAGTGATCCAAATTGGTGAGGAAATAACCAGGCTTCATGCTCAATATGTGGGAAAGGGACGAATAATTACCCGAGGGCCGAGAAGAATAACCATTTGTATGCGGTGCTCGGCATTGGTAATCTAATGAAACGAGTGACTATGTTGGTGTGGCTAGGTGTGAATTTAGGTTGGAGAGTGTCTTGATGAAGAGAAGTGGGTGATGAAATTGATTAGACCACCGGTAGTGGTACACCGAATCTAGGAGTGTGAAGTTCCATTAGCCGAGAATTTGCATATGTTGGTCGTTGCAATACATATTTTTTTTGTGGTAAAAGTAAGAAGTGCATCGGACTAACAAGTGCTGATTGCAAAAATAAGCCTCCACCGCACACCACACATGTGTCGCTAAAAGCGTAATTACAGCTCGAGCAAAAAAGTAAAAAGATAACTAACAGCCAAGCTAACGGCCAGCAAACATATACAGGTTAGGCTGAGAGAAGCAGATACAACATCTATACAAAAGACAACTGCACATAAACCAAAGGCTAAAAAAGTGACCCATTAAGGAGAAGGGCCGGAACAACAACAGCCAAAAGTCATTCAAAAATTGAAGTAGTAATCTCCTTGCTGGTTTGCATCCTACAATTATGGGAGGAATCCTCTGCATGCTTGAATGTCAATGCCTTATTTTGACAACCTACTGAAGATGTAGATTAATAACATGCAAGTTAAATTGCTTGTTATGGTAGAGAATAAGATTCCCTTCTGTCCATATCATGTGACGCGACAAAAAAAAAGAAAATCTCACAATACATTTGTAGAAGTGTTGGCCGTGTCGTATAGCCCACCGAAGATTGTCGTTCTAGGTAGAGTTATGCCAAGCCAATGACACTTGGCAACCCAAAACAACGCAAAGAAACGACAACCAAAGAATATGGCCAAAGAATAGGTGATCAGTAGAGTCCGGTTGGCAAATACAGAAGGCACAAACTCCATCAATAATTCTATGATATTTAAGTGAAAATACTTGTGTTGGCAGCCTATAAAAGGTAGTGAGCCACAAATGGAAAGAACGTCATTGCAAATATTGTTGCAGTCCAATTTTGAAAATTTAGATTAGTTGAAATATGGCAACATACCATGAAGGTTGTAAAGAATGTGAGGATGGCCGAAGACTCCAAAGACTTGTTAGAGTAGAATGTGGTTATAGTTTGCCTTATTCGGTCACGTAGTATCTTATTGTGAGGAAATCATGTCATGGTGGGGAGTTGTCATGAAGGCCGGGAGTTAAGCCGGGCAAAAGTTATGATATCACGAATAAAAAATGATTCGGGAATGGTATGAGTAAGAGGTGTAATTGGGAGTGCTTGCATTCTTTGAATATATTGCATATATGTGTGCTAGTTGAATTCTGGTCTGAACCTTAGCTTAGGAACATAATATTATACTACGTGGACAAGAGTGATATTGTGAACCGACCGAGCGTTAGAACGATTGAATTTACTCGCTAGATTCCTCACACTTGTGGTACATGTTATTTTAGATTGATAGGATGGCTATCCCGATTCTCCAGGCTCCCGCTACGGTTTAACCCTTTTGCTTGAGACAAAAATCCAAGACTTCGAGAGCCATAATGAGCATGAGATCTCATTCACTCGAGTTATAGCCACCCTCACTGTCGATGTCGAAGTCAGCATGGCCTGATGGAATATCATTTTATGTCTGTATTCCTCGCGATCGATGAACAGCGGTAAGGCCCCATCCCTCACGTCCTTTTTCGATGGGGGTGACAATGATGATGGCGTGTCACACCTCACCTTCCAAGACGATCGTGTCACATTCACTAAGGCCAGAAAGTCTGACCCAAGATACCTTAGCTTCGGCTTAAATGAAATTAAACATGCATGCGGAAGAGAAAATAAACTAGTTACACCTCCATATATAAAACAAAGAATAAGACACTGGACATAAAAATATATATATATATATATATATATATATATTTACAACATAAAACCCAATTCATACAAAGAACATAAAAGAAGGGATCAGGTCCATCTAACATCCTAGTCTAGGGTCAAGGGAATAGGATGATCAAAAAGTGGCTACTCGGTCCCACCAAAAATCACAAGTCACAAAAAAAAAAAAAACAACTCTTGAGATCTTCAACTACCAAGCCCCTAGGTGATGCTACTGTCTTCATTTCGATTCATGTCCTCAATGGGGTCATACTCATAAAAGGTCTCCGATCGTACTTCAATTGTGTCTTCTTCCAGTTTGACCTCGGAGTTTGAGATTTCGATCACTTCGATGCTCTCTTCTCTCGCCGAGGTTTCCTCTGGAACGTTCCTCGAACCTACCACGAAAAACTTTACCTCAATCTCATCACAAGTAGGATGACACCACGAGGGCACAACATGTCTAGGGACCTCATGAGCCTTCAACGGACATATCGTAACTTCTCCGGTTCTACGGAACCAAGCCTCAAAACGATGCGGCTTCCAAGGCTCTCCTCCTTTATCGACCCAGACCACGGTACTCTTCCTAACGTAGACTATACCCTGACCAGTTGGAAATTCCTCAAAATAGGCCATCATCTGCTTCGGATCACCTCGGTAACATCTTCAGGGCTTGGGATCTAAAAAGGAAATCCCACGACGGGATGAGACTCACGTCTCAGCAAGCTAGCCTAATCCTACACTAGGCCATCAGTCCCACCAAACAGAAACAATCATAGCTACAAGCTTACAGTGATAAAAAGACTTGTAACATTTATACCAAAGAATCATATCATAAATCTCGCGAAGAAATTACATTCAAGACAAGTATATAAAGAAAGTGACCCAATCTTCCATACTAACCTAGAACAAACTCAATACCACAAGAATTATGAATCAATTCAATTCTCATTCCACAACTCGAAAGATTAGTTCGCATTCTACACATTAGACTATCAAGATAAATAAACCCGCATTAAGACGCGTTAGGTTTACCAGCTTATTTCCAAACTCATGCCGGCATGTAAAATTCATATTTCGCGTTCAGACGCATCAGGATATCCTTCGAACCACAATTTCGCGTTAAAACGCCTCAGGGTGTAACCTTATAGGCCACCCCGCATTAAGACGCATCAGGGTGCCACAGGCCTCAAGCGCTCACCTCTTCAAATAAATCAAGTTGGGAATAATCACAACATTCATTTAATCACATTCCTTACATGAGAAGTTTCAAACAGTCGATAAAAAATCCTTTGCTTACCAAAATGAACATGCTTTATCATACGACGTAATCCAAGAGCCGAATATCATACGGCCACATAGGCAAACAAGACATACTGACAAGCACGTCATCACTTTAGTCAAAAGAATAACAATTTTTGTAACAAGCAAGCGCTCATGGCTCGATTCCGCAATAAAACTGTCCAGTTGCGTCCAATTTTTTTAATATAAGTTTAGAGGTCGCTCACCTTTGTTCCAATTAGCAAGTTTCCACCAAAATACTTTGTCAAGCTCAGCTCCCACTCAAGATCACCGTTGTCCAAAACAAGGCAGCAATACATCTCAGCGACAATCCATCGTTTCAACCAAATTATCTTTCCTAACTTCAATTCCATCAATCGTGCACCTCATTACCCCCTCAATTGACATTCTATAAGTCCAAACAACGCATTTAGAGTATGGCGACACCATGAACAACCCCCAACAGAACCGTTTTGCTCAGAATTGAAACACGGCAGAACCAGTTCTGCTCCTTGCATTAACATCCCATAAATCACCCTTAAGCTCTAATTTATCATCAATTCCACTTGTTAAACCCTTAATCACACATGTTATAGAGTCCTACGGTAAATCTCGAAGCCAAATAATACTCCTAAGACTTCCGAACAGCTCACTCCTCCTCAGTCCACTCGGCGGTCAGAATCTGTGATAAAAACCACATCAATTAAACTATCTAACTTATTCGAGACTCAATCACACGCTAAGTACGAAGCTTGGTCACTATCTAGTCATCACAACTATAGCACTTTCATGATGCCAATCACATGCGCCAACTCATATGCCATGCATTTCTTACTTAACTCTAGCGAACCCCTACGATCTCGCTATTCAGTTATCTCGAATCTCATTCCTCCTTATTACTCCAATCCTCAATCAACTCGGATCAAGCTGACCTTGCTCTGATAACACTTCAACTAGAATGTCACACCCCACCTTCCAAGATGATCGCGTCACATCCACTAAGGCCATAAAGTGTAACCCAGGATACCTTTGCTTCGGCATAAATGAAATGAAGCATGCATGTAGAAGGAAAAAGAAACTAGTTACACCTCCATAGATAAAACATAGAATAAGA
Source organism: Rhodomyrtus tomentosa (assembly GCA_028455895.1). Lineage (NCBI taxonomy): Eukaryota > Viridiplantae > Streptophyta > Magnoliopsida > Myrtales > Myrtaceae > Rhodomyrtus > Rhodomyrtus tomentosa. The sequence goes on along the minus strand of JAPCWY010000003.1, from coordinate 22,604,381 downwards.
CACGGGACACCAAAAGATATATATATATATATATATATATATATATATATATTTACAACCTAAAACCTGATTCATACAAAGAACATAAAAGAAGGGATCAGGCCCATCTAACATCCTAGTCTAGGGTCAAGGGAACAGGACGATCAAAAAGTGACTACTCGGTCCTACCAAAAATCACAAGTCACAAAAAAAAAATAAGTCCTGAGATCTTCAACTACCAAGCCCCTAGGTGGTGCTGCTATCTTCATTTCGATTCATGTCCTCGACGAGGTCATACTCAGAAAAGGTCGTCGATTGTACTTCTATTGTGTCTTCTTCAAGTTCGACCTTGGAGTTTGAGATTTCGATCACTTTGATGCTCTCTTCTCTCGCCGGGGTTTCCTCAGGAACGTTCCTTGAACCTACCACGAAAACCTCTACCTCGATCTCATCACAAGTAGAATGACACCACGAGAGCACAACACGACTAGGGACCTCATGAGCCTTCAACGGACCTATTGTAACTTCTTCGGTTCTACGGAACCAAGTCTCAAAACGATGCGGCTTCCAAGGCTCTCCTCCTTTATCGACCCAGACCACGGTACTCTTCCTAACGTAGACTATACCCTGACCAGCTGAAAATTCCTCAAAATAGGCCGTCATCTCCTTCGGATCACCTAAGCATATCGGTAACATCTTCAGGGCTTGGGATCTGAAAAGAAAATCCTACGACGGGGTGCGACTTACGTCTCAGCAAGCTAGACTAATCCTACACTAGGCCATCAGTTCCACCAAACAGAAACAATCATAGCTACAAGCTTACAGTGACAAAAATACATGTAACATTTATACCAAAGCATCATATCATAAATCTTTCGAAGAAATTACATTCAAGACAAGTATATAAAGAAAGTGACCCAAGCTTCCGTACTAGCCTAGAACAATCTCAATACCACAAGTATTATGAATTAATTCAATTCTCATTCCACAACTCGAAAGATTAGTCCGCGTTTTACGCATTAGACTATCAAGACAAATAAACCCGCATTAAGACGCGTCAAGTTTACCAGCTTATTTCCAAACTCATGCCGGCATGTAAAATTCATATCCCACGTTCAAACGCACCAGGATATACTTCAGACCACAAACCCGAGTTAAAACGCCTCATGATGTAACCTTATAGGCCACCCCGCGTTAAGATGCATCAAGGTGCCATAGGCCTCAAGTGCTCACCTCTTCAAATAAATCAAGTCGAGAATAATCATAACATTCATTTAATCACATTCCTTACATGAGAGGTTTTAAACAGTCGATCAAAAATCCTTTGCTTGCCAAAATGAACGTACTTTATCATACGACGTAATCCAAGAGCCGAATATCATATGGCTACATAAGCAAACACGACATACTGACAAGCACGTCATCACTTCAGTCAAAAGAATAACAATTTTTGTAACAAGGAAGCGCTCATGGCTCGATCCCCAACAATTCCATTCAGTTTCTACTCAACCAAGCATAATAAAATCGTCAATTCATTGATTCCGTAATAAAACTGTCCAGTTGCGTCCAATTTTTCTAATATAGGTTTAGGGGTCGCACACTTTCGTTCCAATTAGCAAGTTTCCACCAATATCTTTTGTCAAGCTCAGCTCCCACTCAAGATCACTACTGTCCAAAACAGGGCAGCAATACATCTCAGCGACAATCCATTGTTTCAACCAAATTATCTTTCGTATCTTCAATTCCATCAATCGTGCACCTCATTACCCCTCAATTGACATTCTAGTAAGTCCAAACAACGCATTTAGAGCATGGCGACACCACAAAGAGCCCCAACATAAGCAGTTTGATCAGAATTAAAATAGGACAGAACTGGTTCTGCTCCTTCCATTAACAGCCCATAAATCACCCTTAAGCTCCAATTTATTATCAATTCCACTTGTTAAACCCTTAATCAACATGTTATAGAGTCATACGGTAAATCCCGAAGCCAAATAACACTCATAAGACTTCCGAACAGCTCACCCCTCCTTAGTCAACTCAGCGATCAGAATATGTCCCAAAAGCCACATCAATTAAACTATCGAAACTTATTCGAGACGCAACCAAATCAGCGGCCCCAGCTTAGTGAAATTAAGTATTACATGTCTACAAAGTTTCACAAAAAATTTGGTAGCAATCGACGTCCGAAGGTAGCTAAACGAAGACCTTACCTCAGTTTCGCCAAAATCCGTCCGGTTTTTTGTTTTCTGTTGGCCGTAGCTCCTCAAGCGTCCAATGGCTGAGCTACCACCGGGATGTTTCAACAGGATGTCGAGGATGGTGATGATGGCCGACATGAAGTTAAACGGCCGCTAAAAGGGGCACTCGAGGAGGATGACGGCGGCGAGCGGGGCTAGTTGTGCAGGGCAGTTTCTGCTCTTGGAGAAAACATAAAAGGAGAGGGGGAGGAAGAAGATGATCCACGAAATTGAGGGAGGCAGCAGATAATAAAGCCCCAATCAACCTTTGGTTAAGCTTCTAGAAGGGTTAAGGTGAGTGGAAAGTTAAAGACATTCACTCAATTGATGACACTTGTTCTTGAGTCAATAAAATCTAAACTCCAATAACTTTCTTACCCCACAATTTTCGATAGCCTTGGGGAAGAAGATCGAATGACTAAAATGCCCCTCACAAAATACTAAGGCAAGGTTATCTCTCGAGGGCAAAATGATTTTTTTCATTTTTTCGAATATTTTCATCCTCGATAAGGCGACGTCTAATCCATATCAAATGTTGGAATCCCTCATTCCCACTTTCAAAGTCCAAGATCCTATTTCGTGATCGATTTTCGGTCGATCGAAATTTCAGTTTGTCTTAATCTAACGGATGACTTTTGCGGATGTTATGCGGATCGACTATGTAATTCTCATCATATTTAGGGTAACTCAAACTACGGTAACTTTGGTTGTCATATAATCGCAAGGGTCTATTACTAGCTCCAACGGCAACGATCGTCATAAACCGATTTAGGAAAATTTCACAAATCATACTTTGGTTAAGCGGTATCACCCGTGTCCCAATTGTATAACTTTGACAATGTGTTCCTTAATCGTTCTTAGATCGGCCTCGGCTCTAAACGTCCCCTCGACGATCTTTATGGTCAAAGCGTCGTTTTCTAATCAAATTTCCTAGGTCCACATATCTCTTCACGCGTTAGCCTTTCCCCTTTGGTTAAATGATTCGAGATTGATCCGATCCAAGCGAGTCATAACTGAATTACTTCGACATATTCCTTACAGTCAATGGTCTTGGAATGACAAGAAATTTATAGTGTCACAACTCTTCCCCCCTTACAAAAATTTCGTCATCGAAATTTATTACAGCCCACCTACTCGAACAAAAGGGGGTATTGGCGCCTCATCGCTACTTCGTTCTCCCATGTAGCGCCTTTAGTTCCATGGTGTTTTCAAATTACTTTGACCAGCGAAATCATTTTAGTCCTCAAAGTTTGTTCCTTTCGGTCTTCGATCCTAATCAGCCTTTCCACGTACGATACGTTGTTGTCCACTTCTATAGTTTCATAATCCAAAATATGTGTCAGTTTTGGTCCGTACTTCCTAACATCGATAGATGAAACACATTATGTAACTGGGACAAACTCGGCGGTAAGGCAAGCCTATAAGCCAATGTTCTAATCCGTTCCAGAATTTCGAATGGGCCTACATATCTCGGACTCAACTTTCCCTTCTTTCTGAATCGAGATAAGCCTCGCATTAAAGATACCTTGAGAAATACATGATCCCTAGCTTGAAACTCTAACGGCTTGCTTCGCTTATCGGCATAACTTTTCTGGTGACTTTGTGTTATTTTCAACCTTTCTCTAATTATCTTCATTGCCTCAATTGACTGTTCCATCAACTCTGGGCCCGTTATACTCCTTTCTCCCACTTCATCCTAGCACAAAGGAGTTCTGCAAGCTCTGCCATAAAGTGCTTCAAAAGGAGCCATTCCAATGCTTCGTTGAAAACTTTTGTTATATGCAAACTCTACTAAGTGTAAATGGCCTTCCCATCCACCTTTAAAATCTATAACACATGCTCGCAACATGTCCTCAAGCGTCTGAATTGTCCTCTCCAACTGTCCTTTTGTTTGTGGGTGATACGCCGTGCTATAATGTAGTCTGGTTCCCAAGGCATCCCGAAGACTCCTCTAGAAATTTGATGTTTTCTTAGGATCTTGATCCAACGTAATCGTTATAGGCACTCCGTGGAGTCGTACAATATGACGCATATACAGCTTGGCGTACTTATCCATCGCAAAATCCTTTCTCACAGGAATAAAATGTGCAGTCTTGATCAATCTGTCTACGACTATCCAGATTGAGTCGTGTCCTCTCTAACTCCATGGCAATCCCATAACAAAGTCCATTGTTACGTACTCCCATTTCCACTTCGGAATTTCCAAGGGTTGTAGCAATCCTCGAGGCTTACTATGCTGAGCTTTTACTTGCTGGCACGTCAAACACTTTGCTACATACTTAGGCACGTCCACTTTTATTTTGTTCCACCAATAATGCTAGCGTAAGTTCTGATACATTTTCGTGCTACTTGTGTGGATGCTGTAATTACTCCGATGAGCCTTGGACAAAATTCTTTCTTTAAGTGTTTCATCATTAGGCACACAAAGACGTCCATGAAACCTTAAAATTCCATCCTCAAATACTTGGAATTCGACTTTCCTCTTCATTGCATCCATTTCAAGAATTCTCTGAATTTATGAATTTGTAGACTGTAGGACCTTTATCCTTTCTTGGATCTTTGGCTCGATTCTCAAGTTCGCTATCAGACTCGACAACTGGCTTATTTCCAACTTAAACTTAGAGTCTCTCAATCCCTCAAGCACTGACCATCCTTTAACCAATAAATGCGCAATACTAGATTTTCGAATAAGCGCATCAGCAACTCTATTCGCCTGCCCAAGATGGTACAAAATATCGCAATCATAATCTTTAAGCAATTCCATCCATCGACGCTGTCTCTTATTCAATTCCCTCTGGGAAAATAAATATTTTAAACTCTGATGGTCCTTATAAATTTGGAACCTTTTGCCACATAAATAATGCCTCCAAATTTTTGAGGCAAAAATAATCGCAGCTAACTCCAAGTCATGCGTCGGATAATTCATTTTGCAAGGTCTCAATTGTCGTGAAGCATACGCTACTACCCTTCCGTGTTACATAAGTACACATCCCAATCCTTTTAATGAAGCATTGCTATAAATCTCAAAGCCTCTAGGTCCAGAAGGGATCGTAAGTACAGGCACAATTGTCAACCGTTGCTTAAGCTCTCGAAAACTCCTTTCGCATTTATCCGTCCATTCAAACTTTGTATGCTTCTTAGTCAACTGCGTCAATGGCATAGCTATAGACGAAAACTTTTCTACGAAGCGTCTGTAGTAGCTGGCCAATCCTAGAAAACTCCGAACTTCAGTAATTGTAATAGGTCTAGGTCAATTTATCACTGCCTCAATCTTCACAAGGTCTACGGAGATTCCTTCTCCCGTTATCACATGACCAAGAAATGCCACCTTATTCAACCAAAACTCGCACTTACTGAACTTGGCATAAAGCGAATGTTCCCTTAGAGTTTGCAAATGGGTTCTCAAATGTTTTTCGTTCTCCTCCGTACTCTTCGAGTAAATCAAAATGTCATCAATAAAGACAATGAAAAAATGATCAGGGTAGTCCTTAAACACCCGATGCATCATGTCTATGAATGCTGTTGGAGCAGTTGTCAACCCAAAATGCATCACTATGAATTCATAGTGTCCATATCTCGTTTTAAAAGCCGTCTTTAGAATATTTTCATTCTTAATACTCAACTGATGTTGTCACGCCCAGTGTCCCGGGCACGAGCACGTGAACATCCCTGCAAGCAACTAACAATAATTTCTCGGCTGTCCCAAGATCCACCAATAGGAGTCGAGAGATATAATAAATACATCACGCATGCGGAAGCGATACTCTAATAAATCCCCGTACAATACATATAGTTTAAGTGGGACCTAGATAGCTCAATAACATTCATACCTCATATCGTACTGTTCATACAAATACCAACTATTAAGATCCGCTAAACAACAGGGCGATAGGGTAAGCATATTAAAAGGAAAAATCCATAAAATCCATTAGGAGCGGGGTCAGGTCGCCAGTCGAAGATCGATCCACCAACTGAAGTATCCTAGGATGAGCCGTTGGAGTCATCAGTATCCTCTGCGTCCTCGGTTGGCTAATACTTAGAAAACATCTTGGATGGAATCTCGACGGAATCCTCCATGGTAAACTTCTGCGACGGCTCAACAAGGTCCTCTTCGGACGTCTCCAAGACTATGACCTCCTCCTGCTCCTGCTCCTCGGTGAACTCCAAGGTCGGTGTCCGCTCTGGTCCGTTCCTAGACCCTACTACTGACCTCTCAGGCAACTCCTGCTCTGCTACAGTCTGGCACCAATTGGGTATGACCCTGTGGTACCTCGTGGGGCTTCAGCGGCCCTATCTATGAATCCCCTTTCTTCTTGAGCCACGCCTCGAATCTATGAGGCCTCCACTCAGGCTTACCCTCGTCCAACCATACGACAGTACATTTCCTCACATATACGTTCCCTTGCCTAATCGGGAACTCATCATAGTACGCCGTCATCTCTTTTGTGTCCCCAAAACGTATTGGCCATATAGCTATGGCCTAGGATCTATAAAGTAAAGGTTTCCCCAAAAGGGGTGAGATACACATCTCAGTAAGAAAAACTTAACCCTTGGTCAGGTTGACAGTCCACTCAGGTAGTCGCATCCCTCAACAGATCCAAACTCATGAACACATAGGCATAACAATCACAATTCAATAAACAACAACATACAGAAGACAGGCATGCATTTATGATCTCTTGTCACACTCGAATGCACATGCACCCTCAGCTTGTCATTTCACCACATCCATCAATCTCCTCCTGCCTCATTCTCTAGCTCGCGAACTAGTCGCCTTAGGCTCGATCCGCGTAAATGCATCAGACCGTCATTGGTGACCCGCATAAACGCATCAGGTCCCAATGAATCTACAGGCAAAGCTAATTAACTCATACTCCGTCCCGCGAATAATTCGCATCAGGACCATGGCTATCTCAACCCCACGATCTCGTCATATCAGGGTGCCACACCACTATAACTTCACCCCGCGATCCTGTTGCATCAGGGTATCAACTCTCGCCCCGCGTCTCACATGCCTCAAGGCCTCGCCATGCCATGCTCATGCCACAATCAAGACTTATACTTTGACTTTCAATTCAATTGCACACTCAGTGGCAAGTACCAATTCAAATGCATTTTATAAATTCGGTGGCATGCAAGGAAATCAGATGTCATACAGACATGGCAACCACTCAAGCACAAACAACATCACACATAGGCATCCTGTAATACCTTAGGGCGTATTAAAAATCATCCCTTATTAGGATTTCTCATACATTGATTCAATCAATTCTTGACACACCCAATAGAGTCCAATCCCCCTAGTCTCGGTTAGAAAATCCCTTACCTTTGACTGGACAACACAAATTTCTTCTTCTTGGATCACCTAGGGTTCGGCCAACCAAGGTCCACACTTGGACTTGTCGCGCAACCTGGAATTTCAACTAATTCGTCAAATTTCCGTAACCAATTCCTCAATCCATCAATCCCAATCATCCATAACTTAACCCTCAACACCTCACCACATCATAATCATCAATTTGCAGCTCAAATCATCCACATTCAGCCCTCCACAGATTCGATTTGGGTCCGGCACCGAACCGGTTCCACTTGATTTTGTGCTAGTCGGGTCCAACCAGTCCTAATCTACTCTAAATCCATCAATTATACACTATCCTATCTCTTAGGATGTCTACCTAAGGGTTTGGGAGGCTCACCAGTTGTTTCGAATCAATTGGCCGTCGGATTCCAGTTGAAGCTCGCCGGAACGCCCAAGGTTAGATTCCGACAGATTCTGGGCAAAATGTACAAGGCCAATTCGTGTCAAAAACTTATCAAATTAAGTCCCAATTTTTACCACAGAATGCTATATATGTCTACTGAGTCCCCACGAAATTTGAGCTCAAGAATCCAAGAGTTCGACCATCAAAAGGGCTAAGAAACGGACCTACCTCAGGTTTGTTCCAATTCTGTAGGCTCTCGGGAAATCTCTTGCCCAGAACTCCTCAGTGCTCCAATCGACCTGATTCTTATTGGAGGAGTTCGACAAGACGTGAATCTTCGTTAGGGTGGACGGTCGGCGGTCGAACGGTGGCCGGAAAGGGTGGTCATGGCCGGCGAACAGTGGCGTCTGGTCTGGTCGTGCGGCGACAGGAATTGGGAAGAAGAAGAAGATGATGCTCAGTTGTTCTTGGGAGTGGTCTGGCCGAATGGGGTTGAGGACAGAGAGAGGAGATTGTTATACACAAATTTGGTCAAAGAGAGTTAAATCGTACAACTCTCGCATGGTAATCCTTGATCGTTCTTAGATCGACCTTTTGGTGGTTCTAAATATCCCCTCGATAGTCCTTATGGTCAAACGCCATTTTCTTTTCCGAGTCGCCTAGGCCCACGTACTTCGTCTCGCATTAGCCTTTCCCCTTAGATCAACCTACTCAAATTAATCTGATTTGAGCGGAATACAACTGAAATACATCGCTTGATATATATAAACTTCTCATTACAGAGCCTAAAGTCGATTGAAATTAGAATGTCACAGATGGTGTCCCGTTCTCAAGTCTATCTTAGAGAATACCGAAACTCCCTACAACTGGTCAAATAGATCATCGATCCTTGGTAACGGATATTTGTTCTTAATGTTCACTTGGTTCAATTGCCTGTAATCAATACATAAGCGCAAGGATCCATCCTTCTTCCTCACAAATAACACTGGTGCTCCCCATGGCGACGCACTCGGTCTAATGAACCTTTTATCCAACAACTCTTGCATTTGCACCTTCAGCTCTTTCAACTTCGATAGTGCCATTCTACATAGTGCCTTTGAAATTGGCTCCGTCTTAGGAGCTAACTCAATTACAAACTCAATTTCTCACTCGGGTGGTAATTTAGACAATTCTTGAAGAAAGACATCCGGAAATCCACGTACCACTGCTATATATTCTTATTTTGGTTCCCTAACCGTCGTATCAACTACTGCAGCCAAATAAGCTTGGCATCCCTCATCTAACAACTTTGTCGCTTCAAGTGATTAAACCAAAGGTATGGAAATTCCTCCATGATTTCCCTTGAACTCAAAGCTAGGGCGATCATCCGGAGAAAAATGAACTATTTTATCACCACAATTGTGACATTCTGATTTTTCCTGTCATTTCAAGACTCATTAATGAGAAAGTACCTAATGATGTATTTCAGTTATATCTTGCTCGGATTTGATCAATCTTGAGTTGACTGACTAAAAGGGAAAGGTTAACGCGAGACAAAGTACGTGGACCTATGGAACTCAAATAGAAAATGACGCTTTGATCATAAGGATTGTTGATGGGACATTTAGAGCCATAAAAGGTTGATCTAAGAACGATTAAGAATGCATTGCTAGCGTTATACGATTGGAGCGCGGGTGATACCGCTTAACCAATGTATAATTTGTAAAATTTTCCTAAATCGAAAGGTGACGATCGAAACCGTCGGAACTAGTGATAGACCCTCACAATTACATGACAACCAAAGTCGCCATGAATTGATGAGCCCTAATTGTGATATGAATCACAAGGTCGATACGCGTAACGTCTACAAAAGTTGCCTATCAGTTCGAGATAGGCTAGAATCACGTCTGATAGAGAAATGATTTAGAAAATAGATAATAAAACATTCCAACACTATAATTGGATTGGCCGTTGCCTTATCGAAGAAAATTGAAACTAGAAAAAAAAAACGACGTTTTGGACGTCGGGGGTAAAATTATCATTTTGCCCTTCAAGCCTTGGCCTTGCATTTATAATTGGATGAGGGCATTTTGGTTATTAACCACACTCCCAAGGCCGCCGAAAATTAGAAAAAATAGCAGCCCTTGGATGAGCATTAATTGACCCTTGGACAAGGTGTCAAAGGATTAAGCATTGATGTGGATGGAGACACTTTTAACCTACCATTCAACCAAGTTAACTATTAAAATTGTGTATACCCTCCTCTATCTCTCCTTCCATTTGGTCGAACATCACCACCACCTGCCATTTCTCTTCTCTTTCTTCTTATTCTCTTCCTCGCCGAGAAGCTCTAGCTGACCAGACCTGACTATCAGCTTCGCCACCGTCGATCGCCACTTCCGACGACTTCCAGCCACCGAGCCGACCACCAGCTCCTTCCTTATCCTCTTTAAGACAACCACCAAGTGAAATCAAGTCATTTGATCCACTGAGGAGTCTCGACCGGCCATTCTCCTGAAAGTCAACGAAAACCTTCGCAGCTAGAGGTAAGCTACTGTTTAGACTCCGTAGGACCCCGAAACCTTTAAATCTTTCGTTCAAATTTTGTGGACATCTAGAGGACTTATTGACTGAGCTTTGGTAAAAAGATTGGATGAATTTGATGGAGTTTTGACTACAAATGGGTCTTGTGTTTGAAGGACAAAAACTAACTAGTGGAAGGCTTAGAGGAATCGGCGTTGTTCGTGGACTTCCTGGCATTGCCTTGGCTTCAAACTTTTGGTGAGACTCTCTAACATCTAGAACTAAAAATTAGCAAGTAGATTGATGGATAAATTAAGGATTAAGATTGGTTTATGGGCTGATTGGTGGGATCAAACACAGAACCAAATTGTCCTATTTCGAATTCTGTTCAAACAGAGCCATAGGAGGCTATTAGGAGTTTAATTGAGCTCCAAATTCATAATTTAGAAGTATGAGGATGTTAACTGATAGGTCCATGAGGTGTATGTTTAGTGAAGTGACGAATTGAGCAAAAAAATTGACGAATTGGATGAATTTCCTTAGGTTGCGCGATTGACTCGCTCTTGGGCTAATTGGACCGAACCATTGAAGTGCTTGGAAGGATATATTTTTTGAATTAAGCTTGAGGTAAGGAGTTTCTAAACCTTGGCTAGGAGGATTGGACTCAATTCGGGGAATTGAGTGTGAATTAGATTGCTTCTTGAAAGTTTATGGGGTGATTATCCATTGTGCGTCTTTGAGAGATATAAATGGCTTTAGTGCTTGACAATGCTTGTGTCATGAAATGATTGTCGCATTTGAATGTCGAATTTAATTGTCTCGAATGCCATTGATGTGTTGCTCGTTGCATGAGTTTGCAATTGATCATGTGTTATGAATTGAAATGAGCATTTGACATGTCTGTGAAATTGTGATACCTTGAGGTGTTGAGACACGGGGTTGTGTGGATGGATACCCTAAGACACGAAGGCGCGGGGTTTGAGTTGAACGATACCTTGAGGCGTATGAGACGCGGGGTTGAGATGGCCATGGTCCTAATGCGTTGAAACGCGAGACGGAGTTTGAGATGTGTCGACACATGCCTAGAGTGAAATTGAAAACCTGATGCGTTTACGCGAGTTTGTCAATAGTCTTCTCAAGGCAATGCAGTGGTTATGAATGGTGAGGAATTTGTACGGCACAACCAGTCTCGGATTTCACAATCTACTACTTCTTCCACTGCTACTCTAGTCCAATTAGGTAATGATACCGCATGCATTTCAACTAGTTCTCGCCCTTGGGTCAATGATTCAAGGGCATCCGATCATATGTCAGGTCTTTCATGTATATTTTCTTATCTCATTCCATCGTTGTCCACCTGTTGCGACCCGTTCGAGGTGGTGCCCTCGGCAGGTTAATGGGCCGTCCCGTTTGGTCAGACACAGGCCTCTCTCAAGGCCCGTTATCCAAGTCGCAACGGCGGTATACGCAGTCGCCCTTCGGTGTGGTCGGGTGACATGTGATACGTGTGCATGCCAATGAGTCGCCACTAATCTTTTTGTGGAGGGTACGATTGAAAACCCTATCGAATAGTTGTGAGCATTCTATTCAATTCTTCGAAAATCAGAGAAAAGGGATCGGGGACTTTGTTACACCAATTGTCAGAGTTGACACCCTTTCGGTACCTAAGTTGAATGATTTATCTAACCTAAGATTTCATACAGATGAGTGAGGTGCGAACCTTAACATTAGGAGTTCATGCAAATAGGAGTGGATACCCTAGCACTCACAATCAATAAAATGAATGCGTAAATCAAGGATCCAAAACATGCGGATTAATCACATGAAATGAACGTGACATCCCTAGTAAGGCCCTATTGGCCTAGTGAAATATCAATTAAGGTTCATGAGTGTTTTTGACATGATTTACCTTTAAGGGGCAAAATCGTAATTTCGAAGAATTTTGGACAATTAGCCCAAGAAGGGCAAATTTGTCGATCCAGATGAGACATAGAGTCAAAAGACGGTGAAAATAGGATTGGTCGTCAAACCAATCCATTTCCTATTTTTCGGGAATTTTCACAATTTTTCTAGAAATTTTAGAAGTGCTACCCTTTGAGGGGTAAAATCGTCATTTTAGAAGATGATGATAAGTGAAAATTCCAAACAGAAAGATTGATCGACCTCTTCACTTAAATCCTAATTTTGAGCAATTTTCACGTCTCGATCGGAATAAGAAAGACAATTTACCCTTTGAGGGGTAAAATCATCATTCTTAGAAAAAGCACCAAATTCGAAAACCCAAGCATAAGAATTGATCACCTAACCGACCGTAATTCTTATCTTGGTGTTATCGACTTATCTCATATGCAAGGCATAGACAATTTACCATAAATGGTAATATCGTCAATTTTCAGATGAGCATATAAGAAATCCAAAAAATAGGATTGACCAGTTGTCTGTGGTCAATCCTTAATTTTTGGGAATTTTTGGAGTGACTAGGAATTTTTCACAATTCCTACAATTTTTTTTTTTGGATTTTCTAGAATTTTCTAACGTTTTTTTAGGATTTTCTATAATTTTTTCAATTTTTTTTTATTTTTTAAAAATTATTTTTGAATTTTTTATTTAAAAAATAATTCAGACCGAGTCGACCCGACCCACTCGGGTTGGATACATAGCCCAAACCCGGACCCACGTGACCCACGCCCAAAAACGACGCTGTTTCGCTTTTTTTAATATTCTGATTATTCGGATTTAATTTGATGGTCCCTATTGAACCACATGGCTATTCTACAACCATTGGATCGGCTGACTGAAACCTACGACTCATATGAAAAGTCGACTATCCCTCAGCTATCAGATGTGATTACTTGGATTTATGGTCAAGATCGAATGACTTGGCTAATCTTCGACCTTTCGATCAAGCTAATTTTTTTTTTTGAAGGTTCAATTTTTATTAACAGAATTTATAATAAAAAAAATTGATCGAACGGTCACCAAGCCAACGCGTGGCGCAACCTAGACCGTTAGATCGACTAACAAATTCAAACTGAATTATAATGGCTCAGCTGACATGGCTGCCACGTGGCATGCAACGCTAGCGCCATGTTAGCATCTTCGATCGATTGACCGCTACGTTATCGTCTTCTTCCTCAAACACTCTGCACCTGCAACGAACGACCGAGAAACTCTGGCGACGATCTAACAATGAAACCTCAACGAAATCGAGCAAGATCAGCACCAATCAACTCGCATTGACATCGTGAGTAATATATCACAGAATCAAACGCAATTATTCAAGATGACTAGATTAATCAAGACTTAACCAGTTCAATCATGTCTACGTTAATCAGGCAACAGAGAGCACACCAAGCTAATTCATTCATATGATCGCTTCTAAGTGAATTCAGAAGACTTACCTCGAGCTCCGATTGAGCTCGCTTGACCTAGATTCGGCTAGGCGATTTTGAACAGTGATAGGCAATGGAGGTCGAGTTTGGAGACTCAATTCGAGATATTCAAACAAAGTCGATGCAAAATAAAGATCCGATGATGGTCAGTGATGCTTGGGGAACAAAATGCACACATAAAATCAAAGAATGATGGTCGGATACCAAATCCGCCATTGATGCACAATAAGAAAGCTTCCAGATTGAACTCACCTATTTTGGTATGATAGGCGACACGACCGGCAGCGATTGCTTCCTTGAAGCTTGGGCGACCTCCTGACGACCTTTGCAAGCTTTGGTTTGGCCCAAAAAGACCTAATCGGTGTTTTGCAAATTCGAGCTCAAGCCTTCAACAATGGCGATGGAAGGTGAGCTCTTCCTCCTTCTCTCTACTCTCTCTCTATTCTGTTTACCTCCAATAACAGAATGAACGACCTCCTTGCTCTCGAAAGCCTCTAAAGACTATATACCCATTTCCAATTTTTGGCGCCGAATAGTAGGAGCTAACAGACTCCAAATGGCACGTGACCGTGCGTGCCATTTGGTCCAAACAGCGACGGTGACATTGGGTAACTCCGTCCAACTCAAATGGCCTTCCGGCGTGCAAAAATGGATGGTCAATTTAGTCGTTCTACCCATGTTGACTTTCATGGCAGGTCTATGTTGACCAGTCGATTTTGCCTTCCTCCGACGACCATTGGTCACGATTCCGGTCTCAATCGACGGGAAATGGTCTGAAGAATTAAACGCCCACTAGTGTGTCTTCGATTGCCGTCGATCGGTCGATCAATTTCTCCATTGAAATTCGGCTTTGTACTATTCATGTACATAGACTCTTGGGGAAGAAGACGACACTGTAGCGGACCGGATCGACCGGTTCAACCGGTCAGAACCGGTCCGACTTTATTTTTGCAAAATTAACCAAATTTTATAAGAAATTTTCACAATTAGAACTCATAATCGAACTTAGGACATGAATATTATCCAAAAATGTGATTTTTCCTAAAAGTTCATGTCAATTTCTATAAAAGCCCCCAAAGTTATCCTTAATTGCAATTTGGAAAATTGTGAAATTGAAGGTTCAAATAGTCAAATTGGACCAAACCACCTACGCCAATCGACTTAGAATGATGAAATACATTGGGCAGTAGCTTTAATTGGTAAACGTAGCCCTTGAATTGAAAGTAATTTCAATTATATCCAAATTCAAGGACTAAATTTCAATAAAGATGCAATTTTGCTCAATTCATGCAATTGAGCAATCTGTGCAAATATTTGAGCTAAATTGCAATGAAGGACAATCAAATTGAATGTCAGGATTCTAAAAATGCCAAAATTTCAAATTAAAAGACTCGATTGATATTTTTTTTTACCAAATTCAATTATATCTGTATCAAAGGAACACATAAAATTGAACTTGAATTTGAAATTTTTATGAGGTCAAAAATACAAGGGAATAAAAATAAAAATATTGACTATTTTTCTATATTTTTTAGACCTCAAATGCTATTTTTCCTGAATTTTCAAGTATTTTCCTATTTTTTAAAAATACTAAAAAATGTGAAAAATATGAAAATTTAATTTTTGGTCAAAAGCGGTCCCTTGAGCTTGACCAAGGCCACCAAAGTTGATCTTGCAATTTTTTAATTTTTTATGATTTTTTATGATTTTTCAAAAATAATACTGAAAAATGACTAATTAAAATTCAGATGTCAACAGCTGCCCCTCTTTGAAAGGAATCTCGTGAGAGGTTTCATTCAAAGAAATGTGACACCTAAATCTAAATTGAGTCGATTGGGAAAAGAAAGAAAAACGAATCCTGACATTCAATCTTTCTTGTCCTTCTGGTGAACACTCTGCTTATCATGTCTTTGTTGATGTAAGAGAAAGATAGAGTAGAGATACTCACCTACCTGATGCTCGTGTGGCATGAGTGATATGGAGGATTCAAATAAATACCTAGGGATTCATCTTTTGAGCATCCTAGGGAGGTTAAATTCTAGCCCGTATGGTAGGCCAAACCATAATGTGATTCCTATCTTATAGGAATCTATGGATGACGCACCCGTTCTTTAGGAATTGTCAAAGGTTTTGATCCGTATGGAGGATCAGGCCATGAATAAGACTCATTTCTATCAGGAACCTATGGATGGCATACCCGTTCTTTAGGATTTGTCGGATATTAGGCTTCCCATCTACTAGGGACCTAAAGGTGACGCACTCGTTCTTTAGGGTTTGTCGAAGAATAGGTTTTCTATCCACCAAGAACCTAAAGGTGACGCATCTATTCTTTAGGGTTTTTCTGAGATTAGGCTTCCTATCTACCAAGAACCTAAAGGTGACGCACCCATTTTTTAGGGTTTATCGGATACTAGGCTTCCTATCCACTAGGCGCCTAAAGACGACGCACCCGTTTTTTAGGGTTTGTCAAAAACTAGGCTTCCTATCCACTAGGAACCTAAAGGTGATGCACCTATTCCTTAGGATTTGTCTGAGACTAGACTTCCTATCCACCAGGAACCTAAAGGTGACGCACCCGTTCTTTAGGGTTTGTTTGAGACTAGGCCGATCCCACACCTTGAGGAATCAACGAGGGCCTATACAAATGAGGTATATATAACTCTTAGGTTTTAACAAATGAGCTATTCTAGGGTTTATGGGTTACCTAGAACCTTATAAAAATCTAGTTCTAAAGATTGTCTTCTTGACATGCAAGGTGTTATTTTGGGATTTAAGGACTCCAAGTATCCTGCAAAAAACTCAAACCTGCAAAAACTTTTGTTAACAATATTCTTATGGAATTTAGGGATTACTTGAAATCTCACTGAAAGCTAAATCTGAAAACCGTCCTTTTGACATAGGCGGTGACATCCTGAGATCTGGGGACTCCATATATTCTGCAAAAAGCTCAAACTGAAATCTCACATTAAAACGATTCTGAAGCTTTTCATTATTAAGCATGTTATTCTTCTTTGACCCGGGGCTGCCTTGAGTCTTATAGAAGTTTCAACTTGAGAGTTCATTCCTCATCAAAGATATCAGTTATCTCGAGGCAATGACGGTTATAATGCAGACAAATTTTTACTTTAGCCTATGCGATTACGCAAAATGATCTATGATATTGGAGGTTATCCAAGACATCTCGAAACATACAAAGATGATCAGAAATCTTTGTTAGGAAAATCCTAGATCAAACAATTTGAAGTTTCCAACAAATCTCACTTTTTAAGCATCATATTGGAAGTCTTCGTCAAAGAGGATTTCTCACCGATTCTTAGACTTTGGTCTTTTTCGAAGAAAGCACTTGAATTTCCTAATAACCTGCATCTGGATTTTTGGGGCTATTCGCAGCGCATACACTTCGATCAATCGGGAAGTCTTTACGGGATCATAATGTTGGGCTTGGACATAGTTTCTAAGGGGGACTCACTCTCTGAGTCAGGCTTTTTCGAATGAAAATTTTCTTCATCTGCTTTGGATTTATAAGTTAAGAACCTTGCAAAATGAGAAAAAAATAATCTTGCTCGTACCTCTTCGAGCTAAGATATACATTAACCTAAGCGTCTTAGTAAAAAAAACCTACGGAGGGTTATAATGTCGGTAGGATTTGGGACCTAAAAAGGCTTGTTTTTGGCTCAGAATCACGGAGGGTTTGACATTGGTGATTATTGCTGATCAATCTTCTATTTTGTCTCTAGTTGATGACTCTTTGAAGAACATCTCTGATCTTCTTGAGAACAGGTCTAATCTTTGAAAGAACTTCTGTATCTTTTAGCAGTTGGCTATGACTCCATTCGAGTGGTTGCCTTTTGCTACACGGCTTCTGAGGATTCTTCTTTACTTTAGAAGTTGTTGGGAGTGGAAGTATTCAGTAATTCCTTGGTGTTCCAAAATCAGTTTTACGACTTTTAGCATTTTAATGAGCGTCAGCCCTGTTCTTGTTGGGCTTTTTTTTTTAACGTCTAGAGATTTGGCTTTTTCTCTTTTTGAATCCGCCTTTTCCTTTTCTTTTCTAGGAACTAGGATTTGTAATGATCATGTAAGGTATGTAACTTGAATCTCATCCTGTCTCAACATTTTACTTTGACAGTCTCATGTAGCTCCTACTTCTTGAACTTCTCTGTCTGCGAGTGTCTTTACCACCTTCTTCTTGGCGCTGTGCAATGAACACCAGTAAGTGTACATAAAACGAATATGTAGGCTCAAATTGACTATGCAATGGGTATAAGTGTATAGGATAAAGAAATGAATGTCTCTTTGTGACATTTTGATTTCCAATCAACTTCTGACTCTGTAATGAGAAGTTTATATATATCAAGCGACGTGTTTCAGTTGTATTCCGCTCAAATCTGATCAATTTGAGTAGGCTGACCCAAGGGGAAAGGCTAACGCGTGACGAGGTATGTGAACTTAGACGACTTAGATAAGAAATGACGCTTTGACCATAAGGATTGTCGAGGGGATATTTAGAACCGCCAATAGGCCGATCCAAGAACGATTAAGGATTACCATGCGAGTGTTGTGCGATTGGAGCGCGGGTGATGTCGCTTAACTGACATATGATTTGCAAAATTATCCTAAATCGGACGGTTACGATCGGGACCATAGGGACTAGTGATAAACCCTCACAATTACATGACAACCAAAGCCGCCATGAATTAACGAGTCCTAAACGTGATATGAATCACGGGGTCGATACGCGTAATGTCTGCAAAAGCCGCTCGTCGGTTCGGAATAGGCTGGAGCCACGTCTGATAGAGAAAATTATTAGAAATGAGTCTCGAAAGATTTGAAATAAAAAATCAAGAATTCCAACGTCAATTGGATTGGCCGTCGCCCTATCGAAGAATTCTAGAACGAGAAAAACGACGTTCTGAATATCAGGGGTAAAATGACGTTTTGGCTCTCAAACTTAGAACCTTGCTCTTGCAAAGGAGGAAGGGAAAATTGGTCCATACACCCTCCCATGGCTGCCGAAAAAGAGGATTAAAGGAGAGCCCTTGGATCATCTTGGAAAAGCATGAATACAAGTGTCACTAGATCAAACATCAAGTGGTCATATCCAACTTTTGCTCACCTAACTTTCAACCCATTTGACCAAGCTTGGAGTATAACAATCTCTCTCTCTCTCTTACCCCCATTTGGCTAAAGTTTCCCCCTCCAACCACCGAAACCATCTTCTTCTTCTTCCCTACTTCCGTTCGCCGGCGACCACCACCGAGTTACCTGTTTGCCAGCCACAGCCGTCTCTTTCGACCATCAACCAACCACTGGCCAATCACACCGACGAAGCTTTACGTCTTGCTGACGTCCTCAAATAAGAATTAGGTTGATTGGAGCACCGCGAAGTCCCGAGCAGAGATTTTCCCGAGAGCCGACAGATTAGTACTCAATCTGAGGTAGGTTCGGTTCTTAGCCCTTTTGATGGTTGAAATCTTGGAATTTTAGGCTCAAATTTTGTGGAGATCTAGCTGAGATATGTAAGATTCTGTGGTAAAAATTGGGGCTTAATTTGATAACAATTTGACCATGAGCCAGCCTTGTACATTTTTCCCAGAATTTGCCGATAATCTGACCTTAGGCATTCCGCCAGTTTCAATGGGAATCTGGCGGCCATTTGACTCGAAACTCACGGTGAGCCTCCCAAATCCTTAGGTAGACATCTAAGAGGTAGGATAGTGTGTAAATGTTGGATTTGGAGTAGATTAGGACCGGTTAGACCCGGCTAGCACAGAACCGAGTGGGACCGATTTAGTGCCAGGCCAAACCGATTATGTTGAACGCTGAGACTGGCGATTTTGAGCTGTAAATTGATGATTATGATGTGATGAGATGATGAGGGTCGTGTTATGGGTGATTGAGATTGATAGATTGAAGAATTGGGTACGAAAATTGACGGAATTGGTTGAAATTCTAGGTTGCGCGACAAGTCCGGGTGTGGACATTGGTTCGCCGAAACCTAGGGGCTTCAAGGAGGAGAAATTTGTGTTTTCAAGCTAAGGTAAGGGATTTCCTAAACTTAGGCTAGGGGGATTGGACTTTCTCGAGTGAGTCGAGAATTGAATGGATCGATTTATGAGCAATTTCTAACAAAGGATGGTTTTGAATATGTCCTAAGACATTATAGGATGATTGGGTGTGACATTGTCTATGCTTGAGTCGTTTGCCATGTTTGGGTATCATTTGATTATTTTGCATGCCATGAGTGTTCACATTGTGTATGAGTGACACCTATCGTTGTATGTGAATTGAACTGAGATAATATGGCATGAGCATGACATGGCAGGGCCCTGAGGCGTATGAGACGTGGGGCGGGAGTTGATACCCTGATGCGACAAGATCTGAGGTGAAGTTGTGGTTGTGTGGCACCCTGATGCGACGAGATCATAAGGTTATGCTAGCTACTATCCTGATGCAAATTATTCGTGGGACGGAATATGAGTTAATGAGCTTTTCCTAGAGATTCATCAGGGCTTGATGCGCTTATGTGAGTCACCGATGATGGTCTGATGTGTTTATGCGGACCGAGCCTGAGGCGACTAGTTCGTGGGTTAGAGATTGAGGCAGGTGGAGATGAGTGGATGTGGCGAAGGGATAGGCTGAGAGTGCATGTGCATCTGAGTGTGGCATGTCGCGTATTTGCACGTCTGTCTTCTGTATGTTGTTGTTTATTGATTCGTGCCTTATACGCCTGTCTGTTTCTGAGTTTGAAATTATTGAGGGGTACGACTACTTGAGTGGACTGTCAACCTGATCTAGTTAGGTTTTTCTTATTGAGATGTGTATCTCACCCCTTTTCGGGGAACCCTTCTTTTATAAATCATAGGCCCTAGGTATGTGGCCTATACGTTTTGGGGACCCAAAAGAGATGATGGCTTATTTTGACGAGTTCCCAGATCAACAGGGGAATATTTATGTGAGGAAGTGCACTGTTGTATGGGTGGATGAAGACAAGCCCGATTGGAAGCCTCATAGGTTTGAGGCGTGGTTTAAAAAAGTAGGAGACCAGCAGATTGGGCCGCTGAAGCCCCACGAGGTACCTCAAGGTGTCATACCCGATTGGTGCCAGACTGCAGCGGAGCAGGAGTTGCTTGAGAGGTCAGTAGTAGGGTCTAGAAATGGGCCAGAGCAGACCCCGAGCTTGGAGACCGCCAAGCAGCAGATGGAGGAGGTCATAGTCCTAGAGGCGTCCGAGGGGGACCTTGCTGAGCCGTCGTAGGAGGAGACCATAGAGGACTCTACTGAGGTCTCGTCCGAGACCTTCTTCGAGTACGAGCTGACGGAGAAGATTGAGGACACAGGAGATTCTAGCAGTTCTTCCTAGGCGACTCTAGTTGGTGATCCGATCTTTTGGTTGGCGACCCGACCCCGCTCCTGATGGATTTTGTGGATGTTTCTTTCTGAAATGCTTATCCCGTCGCCCTGTTGTTTAGCGAATCTTAGTAGTTGGTATCTATATGAACAGTGCGATATGATGTATAAATGTCACTAAGCTATCCAGGTCCCACTTAATCTTTATATATTGTACGGGGATTTATTTTAGTAACGCTTCCGCATGCGTGATGTATTTATTACATCTCTCGGTTAATGATTGTGGATCTTAGGACCGCCGAGAGATTGTTATATGGTTTGGTTGTAGGGATGTCCACATGCTCGTGCCCATGGCATGGGGCGTGACATCCCTGCTTGTTTTGGTATCAGAGCAAGGTCAGCTCGATCCAAAGTTGGTTGAGCGTTGGAGTAATAAGGAGGATTAACTTGGGACAAGGACATATAGCGAGATCTTAGGAGACTGGTTAGGGTAAGGCATGGGATGCCTAGCATGTGACGCCTAGCATGTGACTTGACACCTATGGATGGTGTTTGACCTTGGTAGGATTGTGGTAAGGCATAAAGAATTAAGTTCCCTGCTTAGAGTTGAAGGTCAGTTAGGCCTTGGCCTGCTTGATGGATAGAAGTGATTGGTTGTAGTAAATCACTGGAGTGGATAGAAATGAGAAATGGTCATGGGCTGTTGGTCGAAATGTTTCTGGAATTGATGCGTGGAGTACTGTTGTAGTATAACTGTTTCTGTCAAGGATTAGTTAGTAGCTCTGGATTTGGATGGTTAAGTAAGTTACTAACTCATTGCTGAACTTGTGGTGGATCAGGTTTAGTAGAAAGAAGCAAGGATGAGTAACCCATCCAGAAGATCTGGAAGATCGAGAGGCGGAGCCTCTAGCTCGAGGCCGCTCATAGTGAAGGATCCAAAAATGGACGATCTGCTGAGGGCAATGGAGGGACTTAGAGACATTATAGATAGGCAGGCCCAAGACCGAGACGCTGCCATAGCCCAGACAGTAGGAGCTGCCCTAGCTGCCATCAATACCAACATTGGCAACACTGGTGAAAGTGGAAGTCAAGACGAGCCGAACTAGAGTAATGAAACGGTAAACCCTCAAGAGGAAATCGTTGTGGCCAGGTAGATGGGCCAACTGGTGGAGCAGTTCATGAAACTAAAACCGACACAATTTGACGGAATTGGAGATCCCGAGTTAGCGCCCAGATGGATAGAGAAGCTGGAGAAGGCTTTTGGAGTGCTAAGATGCACAGATGAGAAGAAAGTGCTACTGGCCGTGTACCAACTAGAGGGCACAGCCAATGACTGGTGGGCTGTCACCAATGACGGAATTTTCCCTGAAGGAGTGGCCATGAACTGGAACATTTTTAAGATGGCGTTTAATGATAAATATTTCTCAGAAACGACCAGAGAAAGAAAGCAGGTGGAGTTCCTATAGTTACACCAAAAACCAATTGACTATAGATCAGTACGAGACTGAGTTCGCGAGGCTTTCAAGGTATGCACCTCGATCTATGGAGGACCCTTTGGAGAAGGCAAGGAGGTTTAGGAATGGTCTGAGGCCCGAGCTCCGTAGCCAGACGATCGCTTTGAACTTGAGGATCTACCAGGAGATATATGAGCGAGGCTAGATGATAGAACGAGACTTGAAAGAAAGAAACATTGCAACTGGATCGCGGTTCCCGTCGTTCATAGATAATCGCCAGATGGGCAAGAGGCCGATGACGGGTGATAGACGTTTCGTGCCACCGGCAAGGAAGAATATAGTGAAACCACCAAATCCTGCAAACTAGAACTGTAGACTCTGTGGTAGGAGGCATGGAAATGGGCCATGTCCAGTAAGGACGGGAGCATGTTTCAAGTGTGGCCAACTGGGCCATCAGATGAGGGTGTGCCCAAACCAAGCTCCGGCAAGTTGACCACAAGGATAGAGGCCATAAGCGGGACCATCGATTGCCACACCTCATATCGAGCAGAGCAGACCGCCGGCACAGGGTAGAGTATATGCTGTAGCTCGCAGAGAGGCGGAGGAAACACCAGGAGTGGTCATAGGTATGGCTCACTTGTGCCACCAGACTGCTTATGCATTATTTGATCCTGGTGTTACGCACTCATTCGTATCTGCACAATTTGCTGAATTGGTAGGCATGAAATTAGAACCGTTGAGCATAATTCTACATGTTGTCACGCCGTTAAAGGATAGTATACTGGTCTCAATGGGTTGTGCTGGTTGTGAGATTGTGATTGGGGGAAATAAAGAAAACATTGACCTAGCGGTACTACCATGTTTGACTTTGACGTGATAATAGGAATGGATTGGTTGGGTAAGTATGAGGCAATAGTAGACTGCGGTAGTAGAACAATTCGATTTTATCCGAGGGGCCGCCCTAGCTTTGAATTGGTGGGAAGTCAAGGAGGAATCTCGATTCCCTTAGTCTCATCCTTGGAAGTAACTAAGTTGATGTCTGAAGGATGTCAGGCATACTTAGTAGCGATAATGGACACGACAACCGAATAGCCAAAGTTAGAGAATACCTCGGTAGTGCGTGAATTTCCTGATGTGTTTCCCCAAGAGTTGCTAGGATTACCACTAGAACGGGAAATAGAGTTTGTAATTGAGTTAGCCCCTAGAACGGAGCCGATATCGAAAGCACCGTACAGGATGTCCCTGTCAGAATTAAAGGAGTTAAAGGTGCAGATGCAAGAGTTATTAAATAAGGGATTCATACGACCAAGTGCTTCACCGTGGGGAGCACCAGTGTTATTTGTAAGGAAGAAGGACGGGTCTATGCGATTATGCATTGACTACCGGCAGCTGAACCAAGTAACCGTGAAAATCAAGTACCCGCTGTCGAGGATCGATGATCTGTTTGATCAACTGTAAGGAGTAGCAGTGTTTTCAAAGATTGACTTGAGAACTGTGTATCACTAGCTAAGGATTAAGAAGGAAGACATATCGAAGACTGCCTTCAGGACGAGGTATTGTCATTACGAGTTCACGATGATGCCGTTTAGATTGACTAACGCTCCAGCTGCTTTCATGGACCTGATGTACCGAGTATTCAAGGAGTTTCTGGACAGATTCGTCATAGTCTTCATTGACGATAACTTGATTTACTCGAGGAGCGATGCAGAACATGAAGAACATTTAAAGATTATATTGAGGACCTTGAAGGAATATTCATTGTACGCAAAGTTAAGTAAATGTGAATTTTAGCTGAACATGGTAGCATTTCTGGGTCATGTGGTGTCTGGTGAAGGGATTGCAGTGGACCCTGCAAAGATAGAGGTTGTAACCAATTGGCCGAGGCTTACTACGATCACGGAGGTCAGAAGTTTCTTGGGATTGGCAGGCTACTATAGACGCTTTGTGGAGAAATTTTCGTCCATAGCCATCCCACTGGCGCGGTTGACAAAAAAGGAAACGAAGTTTGAATGTACTGATAAATGTGAGGAGAGTTTCCAAGAGCTTAAGCACAGATTGACGACCGCACCAGTGCTGACCATTCCGTTGGGACTGAGAGGTTACGAGATTTACAGTGATGCTTCGCTGAAAGGATTGGACTATGTTTTGATGCAGCACGGCAGGGTAGTAGCCTATGCATCCAGGCAGTTGAGGCCACACAAGATGAATTACCCGACTCATGATCTAGAGTTCGCGACGATAGTGTTTGCCCTGAAGATTTGGAGACACTACCTTTGTGGTGAGAAGTTTCAGATATATACCGACCACCAGAGCTTAAAATACATGTTTTCTCAGAAGGAGCTGAACATGAGACAACATAGGTGGATAAAGCTGCTCAAAGATTACGACTGTGAGATACTATATCATCATGAGAAAGCAAACAGAGTAGCAGATGCATTAAGTCAAGTATTGCATGCCTGCTAGTGAGAAGTTGGTTGACAATAGAGGACTTGAGAGATTCTGAATTCATATTAGAGGTCGATCAGTTATCCAGTTTGATAGCGACTCTGAGGGTGGAACGTGAGGTCCAAGAAGGGATTAAGGCATTACAGTCTATGGACCCGGAGATTCAGAAAATTGTCGAGATGGATTCGACGAAGAGGAAGCCAGAATTTTGGGTGTTTGAGGACGGAATTTTGAGGTTCCGAGGATGACTATGTGTACCAAAGGATGAAGGGCTCCGAGAAAGAATTTTGTTAGAGGCTCATAGGAGCAACTATAGCGTCCACCCTGGAAGTACAAAGATGTACTAGAATTTGAGACAACATTATTAGTGAAACGGAATGAAGGTAGACATAGCAAGGTATGTGGCTAAGTATTTGACATGCTAGCAAGTGAAAGCGCAACACTATAAGCCTGGAGGACTGTTGCAGCCACTGGATATTCCAGAATGGAAGTGGGAGCACATAACCATGGATTTCGTGATGGGACTTCCAAGGAGCCAAAGAGGTCACGACTCTTTATGGGTAGTCGTGGATAGATTGACCAAGTCCGCCCACTTCATTCTTATACGAAAGGACTTCGCCATGGATAAGTACGCAGAGCTGTATATGAGACAAATAGTAAGATTACACGGAGTGCCAGAGATGATCACCTCAAATAGGGATCCGAAATTCACGGCGAATTTTTGGAAGAGCCCGCAAGAAGCTATGGGGACCCGACTGCAGTTCAGTACCGCGTATCATCCACAGATAGATGGACAGTCGTAAAGGACGATCCAGACGCTCGAGGACATGTTGAAAGCGTGCATCATTGATTTTAAAGGAAGATGGGAAGAGCAGTTACACCAAGTAGAATTTGCTTACAATAATAGCTACCAACAGAGTATACAGATGGCACCATTTGAATCCCTCTATGGCAGAGCCTGTAGAACACCGATTTGCTAGGACGAGGTAGGAGAAAGAAGTATTACAGGCCCCGAATTGGTAGAGCAATCAGTGGAAGCAGTGAAGATCATTTGGGGATAGATTGAGGACGGCGCAGATTTGCCAAAAGAGCTATGCAGATAAGCGGTGCAAGCTCCTGGAGTTTCAAGTGGGCGATCACGTCTTCCTCAAGGTGTTGCCGATGAGAGGACTATCGCGATTCGGAAAGAAGGGGAAGCTGAGCCCGAGGTACGTAGGCCCTTTCGAGATACTGGAACGGATTGAAAATTTGGCCTACCAGCTTGCTCTGTCGCCAAATCTATCCCAGGTGCATAATGTATTCCATGTGTCGATGCTGAGAAAGTATGAACCTGACCCGACACATGTGCTGGATTACGAGGCCATAGAAGTGGACGACAGAGTGTCTTACGTAGAGAAGCCAATGAGGATCGATGATCGGAAGGAGCAAATCTTCAAGAATTAGAAGATTCCTCTGGTCAAAGTAGTATGGGAGCACCACGGAATGGAAGGAGCCACATGGGAGAATGAAGAGACGATGAGGCGACAACACCCCCATTTATTTGAGTAATTAAGTGTAATGTAAATTTCGGGGATGAAGTTTTTGTAAGGGGAAAGAGTTGTGAGGTTCTGATTTCCAATCAACTTCAAACTCTGTAATGAGAAGTTTATATATATCAAGCGATGTGTTTCAGTTGTATTCCGCTCAAATCTGATCAATTTGAGTAGGCTGACCTAAGGGGAAAGGCTAACGCGAGACGAGGTATGTGGACCTAGACGACTCGGATAAGAAATGACGCATTGACTATAAGGATTGTAGAGGGGATATTTAGAACTGCCAATAGGCCGATCCAAGAACGATTAAGGATTACCATGCGAGTGTCGTATGATTGGAGCGCGGGTGATACCGCTTAACCAACATATGATTTACAAAACTATCCTAAATTGGATGGTGATGATTGAGACCATAGGGACTAGTGATAAACCCTCACAATTACATGACAACCAAAGCCGCCATGAATTGACGAGTCCTAAACGTGATATGAATTATGGGGTCGATACGCGTAATGTTCGCAAAAGCCACCCATCGGTTCGGGATAGGCTGAAACCACGTCTGAAAGAGAAAACTATTAGAAATGAGTCTCGAAAGATTTGAAATGGAAAATCAAGAATTCCAGCGTCAATTGGATTGGCCGTCGCCCTAACGAAGAAGTTTGGAACGAGAAAAACGACGTTTTGAACGTCGGGGGTAAAATGACCGTTTTGGCCCTCAAGCTTAGAACCTTGCCCTTGCAAAGGAGGAAGGGCAAATTGGTCCATACACACTCCCATGGCTCCCGAAAAAGAGGATTGAAGGAGAGTCCTTGGATCATCTTGGAAAAGCAAGAATACAAGTGTCACTAGATCAAACATCAAGTGGTCATATCCAACTTTTGCTCACCCAACTTTCAACCCATTTGACCAAGCTTGGAGTATAACAATCTCTCTCTCTCTCCTCACCCTCATTCGGCCAAAGCTTCCCCATCCAACCATCGAAACCATCTTCTTCTTTTCCCTATTTCTGTTCGCCGGCGACCACCACTGAGCCGCCTGTTCGCCGGCCACGACCGTCTCTTCCAACCATCAACCGACCATTGGACGATCACACTAACGAAGATTTACGTCTTGCCGATGTCCTCGAGCAAGAATTAGGTCGATTGGAGCACCGAGGAGTCCCGAGCAGAGATTTTCCCGAGAGCCGATAGATTAAGATTCAATCTGAGGTAGGTTCAGTTCTTAGCCCTTTTGATTGTCGAAATCTTGAAATTTTGGGCTCAAATTTTGTGGAGAACTAGCTAAGATGTGTAGGATTATGTGGTAAAAATTAGGGCTTAATTTGATAAGATTTTGACCATGAACCAGCCTTGTACATTTTGCCCAGAATATGTCAATTATCTGACCTTGGGCGTTCCGGCGAGTTTCAATGGGAATCCGAGGGCCATTTGACTCGAAACTCACGGTGAGCCTCCCAAACCCTTAGGTAGACATTCTAAGAGGTAGGATAGTGTGTAAATGTTGGATTTGGAGTAAATTAGGATCGGTTGGACCTGGCTAGCACAAAATCGAGTGGGATGATTCGGTGCCGGGCCAAACCGATTTTGTTGAAGGCTGAGATTGATGATTTTGAGCTGCAAATTGATGATTATGATGTGATGAGATGTTGAGGGTTGTGTTATGGGTGATTGTGATTGATGGATTGAGGAATTGGGTACGAAAATTGACGAAACTGGTTGAAATTCTAGGCTGTGCGACAAGTCTGGGTGTGGACATTGGTTGGCCGAAACCTAAGGGCTTCAAGGAGGAGAAATTTGTGTTTTCAAGCTAAGGTAAGGGATTTCCTAAACTTAGGCCAGGGGGATTCAACTCAATCGGGTGAGTCGAGAATTGAATGGATCGATTTATGAGTAATTTCTAACAAAGGATGGTTTTGAATATGTCCTAAGACATTATAGGACAATTGGGTGTGACATTGTCTATGATTGAGTCTCTTTCCATGTCTGGGTATCATGTGATTGTTTTGCATGCCATGAGTGTTCACATTGTGTATGAGTGACACCTATTGTTGTATGTGAATTGAACTGAGATAATATGGCATGAGCATGACATGGTAGGGCCTTGAGGCGTATGAGACGCGGGGCAGGAGTTGATACCTTGATGCGACAAGATCGCGGGGTGAAGTTGTGGTTGTGTGGCACCTTGATGCGACGAGATCGCGGGGTTGATATAGCCATTGTCTTGATGCGAACTATTCGCGGGACGAAGTATGAGTTAATGAGCTTTGCCTGGAGATTCATCGGGACCTGATGCATTTACACGGGTCACCAATGATGGTCTGATGCGTTTACGTGGACCGAGCCTGAGGCGACTAGTTCGCGGGCTAGAGATTGAGGCAGGTGGAGATGGGTGGATGTGGCGAAGGGATAGGCTGAAAGTGCTTGTGCATTTGAGTGTAGCATGTCGTCGTATTTGCATGTTTGTCTTCTATATACTGTTGTTTATTGTTCGTTTCTTATACGCCTGTTTGTTTCTGAGTTTGAAATTATTGAGGGATACGGCTACCTATGTGGACTGTCAACCTGACCTAGGGTTGGGTTTTTCTTACTAAGATGTGTATCTCACCCCTTTTTGGGGAAACCTTCTTTTACAGATCCTAGGCCCTAGGTATGTGGTTCATACGTTTTGGGGACTCAAAAGAGATGACGGCTTATTTTGACGAGTTCTCGGATCGACAGGGGAACATTTATGTGAGGAAGTGTACTGCTATATGGGTGAATGAGGGTAAGCCCGATTGGAAGCCTCATAGGTTGGAGGCGTGATTTAAGAAAGTAGGAGACCAGCAGATTGGGCCGCTGAAGCCCCATGAAGTACCTCAAGGTGTCATACCCGATTGGTGCCAGACTGAAGCGGAGCAGGAGTTACCTGAGGGATCAGTAGTAGGGTCTAGGAATGGGCCGGAGCAGACCCCGAGCTTGGAGACTGCCGAGTAGCAGATGGAGGAGGTCATAGTCTTAGAGGCGTCCGAGGGGGACCTTGTTGAGCCGTCGCAGGAGGCGACCATGGAAGACTCCATTGGGGTCTCTTTCGAGACCGACTCCGAGTACGAGCCGACGGAGGAGACTGAGGACACAGGAGATTCTAGCAGTTCTTCCTAGGCGACTCCAGTTGGTGATTCAACTTTTGACTGGCGACCCGACCCCGCTCCTGATAGATTTTGTGGATGTTTCTTTTTGACATGCTTATCCCGTCGCCCTGTTGTTTAGCGGATCTTAGTAGTTGTATCTGTATGAACAGTACGATATGATGTATGAATGTCATTAAGCTATCCAGGTCCCACTTAATCTTTATATATTGTACGGGGATTTATGTTAGTAACGCTTTTGCATGCATAATGTATTTATTACATCTCTCGATTTATGATTGTAGATCTTAGGACCATCGTGAGATTGTTGTATGGTTTGCTTGCAGGGATGTCCACGTGCTCGTGCCCGTGGCGTGAGGGCTGACACTCTTCATCATCCTATGGCGCCTGGATTAGTGCATATCAACACACGAAGATTAATATTAGTCCGAGTAAAAAGATTTCTAACCATTTACCTTTCCAAGCTATTGAACTGCTTCTAAAAGCCCCCGATATGGGGTGGCTCTTGATAGGGTTAACAATTGAAAACCATCGCTCAAAGGGTTTATCAATGATCACTTGTAGTGTTTATGGAGAATAATGAATGCCTCTGTCATCCCAATCCAAGTAATTGATGCGAATAGCCCTTACATCCTCGGGTTTAGGCTTTTCTATCCTTACACCTTCTCATCTTTCTGGTGTATATAAGGCATGTTTGGATTAGCCTTGCCTTTTATCTGAAGAAATATTCTACTAGATAGCCTAAAAAACTTTGTTTTGGAAAAATTATTATGTTTTTCTCCAGACATTTCATCCCACAGAGAATTAATGACGCACCATGCGTGCTTCAGCCATGTCTAGATAACCTCCAACCTTAACATATGTGCAACATGGTTCATTCCAAAGTTTGACCACATGTATGTTCCTTTTTGACTTTTTCTTTCTTATAATAAAGTGAGAAATTTTATGGTATTCCTCCATTGCTGCCCGCCATCTTCATCAGACATTCCTGTATGAAGAGAATGAGAACTCAAGTGAGTAGAAGATATTTTAATGCTTGATGGAACATATACATATCACTTGGTTCTACGTGTTAGGGGCTATTCTATTCTTGGTTCCATTTGAACGAGTTTGATTCGGAGTTCATTTCTTGAAATCTTGCAAAACATAACACATGCTATGCATGCATGTATGCATGATATACCTATGTAATGACTGCTAAGGCGACTTGAATCATTTTGGAGAAAGTCATGTGGCCATCATCTAATTTCATTTCAAGAATAATACTTCTTCACAGCCTCTGAGTTTACAGGATGTCCTAATTCTTCTCTTTCAGAATTTACAAGAATTAATGCCCCTCTCACAAGGACTTTCTTGACAACGTAAAGGCCTTCATAATTCGGGGTAAATTTGCCTTCTGAATGAGCATCATTAAGTTTTCCTTATCACCAGGTCATCCACCTCGAAACTTCTAGGTTTAACTTTATGATTAAATGCCTTAGCCACCCTCTTTAGGCAGCTCTGGCCATGACAGATTGCTCTAAGATGCTTCTCGTCTATCAGATTTAGCTATTCATATCCATGTTTGATCCATTCTGCCTCAGAGATTTTCATTTCTGTAATATTCTCAAAGACGGAATCTCAATCTCTACAAGTAGGACAGCCTCCATCCCATACACCAAATCATAAGGAGTTGCCCCAGTAGAAGTCCTGATCGAAGTTTGATATTCCATTAAGACGAGGGGTAGCCTTTCATCCTAATCCTTGTAATTCTCGGTCGTCTTAGCCAAGATATTCTTGATGTTCTTATTTGCCGTCTCTACTACTCCATTCATTTGTGGGCGGTAAGGAGAAGAATTGAGATGTCGAACGCCAAAGTGATTTAGTAGATCATCGACAATCTTGTTGTTTAAGTTGGACCCATTGTCTGTGATAATCGTGTATTGAGATATCGAGAAATTATATCTCTTTTGATGAACTTTGCCATACTCCTTGCAGTGACATTCGTGTAAGAACTGGCCTCTATCCACTTCGTGAAATAATCAATTGCAACTAGAATGAAGTGATGGCAATTTGAAGCTGTTGGATTGATATGCCCTATCATGTCTATTCCCCACGTAGAGAAAGGCCAAATTTCAGACATCTGATGCAGTTCGTTCGGGGGCGCATTAATCTTATCGCCATATACTTGACATTTGTGGCATGACTTGACATGTTGATTACAGTCTGATTCAATGGTCATCCAATAATAACCAAGCCGCATGACCTTCCTCACGAGGAGAAGGCCATTCATGTGTGCTCCGCATATACCTTCATGGATTTCTCTCATGAGAATATTTGCTTCTTTAGCGACTATGCACCTCAATAGAGTGGAATTAAACGACCTTTTATACAAGGTTTGTCCATTGAGGAAGAATTTATTAGCCGTCTTTGCTATATATCTTCGGTCTCCTACTTGACTTCCATCAGGGAATTCTCTCTTTAAGAGATAATTCTTGATATTATGGTACCACGGCTCTCCGTCAAATTCTTCTTCGACCATCATACAATGAGCCGGTTTTCTGATTATGCCGATCCTTAATGGCTCTACTTCTAATCCATTAGCTACTGTAGCATGGAGGCTAGCATAGCCAACGCGTCTGCGAATTGGTTCTGCGCTCTTGGCATGTATTATAATGATACTTCTTTGAATTTACAAGTACTCATGATAAGAGATGAGTTTTGTGTCCTTTGTCTTTCACTCTCCTTGTGTTTGAAAGATGATGAGATTATCTCCATGAACTTGCCGCTTAGATACTTCCATGGAAATGGCCAACTGTAGGCCTAAAATACATGTTTCGTATTCTGAAATATTGTTAGTGCAAGGAAAAATCAGTTTTGCTGCAACAGGATAATGTTGATCATCAGGGGATATTAATACTGCCCCTGTGTCAGCTCCTGACAAATTGACGACACCATTGAAATACATGAGCCATTTGTCTTCTGTCAGGTTCAAAACTTGATCTTCTACCTTTGTCTGTCCATAATATGTGCGATTTTGGGCTCTCTCTACCAACATATTAGCTGTGGATCTTCCCTTCATAGACTTTTGTGGAGAGTTTTTTACATCAAATTCAGACAACAACACTGGCCATTTTGCCAATTTCCCTATCAAGGCAGACTTCTCCAAGAGATATTTGATAGGGTCATTTTTTGTCGCCAGTTGAATATGGTGATGTAGGGTATACTGCCTCAATCTGCGAAGTATCCACACTGCTACTACACAAGCCCTCTCGACTGGCATATAATTCTCTTCGGCTGAGGTGAACTTCTTACTCAAATAGTAGATAGCTCTTTCTTTACCATCCATAAGGCTTGTTTGTGCAGGTAAAGCTCCCAAAGACTCTTGATATATAGTCAGATACAAGGTCAAGGGGTGACCTGGGATAGTTGGCACAAGTACTGATGAAGTGGCTAGATAAGTTTTAATCTTCTGAAATGTCTTACTGCAGTCTGCATCCCAGGTCACTTTCGCACCCTTCTTGAGCAGTTTGAAAATTGGTTTAGCCACATCCGATAATTGATTGATGAATCTGGTATATAGTTTAATCTCCCTAGAAGACTTCTTGCTTCTTTCACCGTTGAGGGAGTCGCTAGGTCACAAATAGCTTGAATTTTTGAAGGGTCAATTTCAATGCTCCTGCCACTGACCATGAATCCAAGAAGTTTCCCTGATTTCTCCCTAAACACACATTTGTTAGGGTTCAACCTCAACTTGTATTTTCGCAATCGCTCAAATAGCTTTTTTAGCACTTGAATGTGATCTTGTCACTTCTTGGACTTGGAGATCATGTCATTGACATATACTTCGATCTCCTTACGGATTATGTCATGAAATAGGGTGACCATCGCCTCTTGATAAGTTAGCCCAGCATTCTTTAGTTCAAAGGGCATCACTTTATAACAGAAATTTCCCTAAATGGTGTTAAACGTAGTTTTCAGCTTGTCTTCCTACTTCATGAGAATCTGATTATATCCAGAGAATCCATCCATGAATAAGATTAATTCATATTCCGTTGTACTATTCACTAGCACATCGATGTGGGGAAATGAGAAATCATCTTTTGGGCTTGCTTTATTCAAGTCCTGATATTCCACACGGATCTGGACTTTGCCATCTTTCTTCATGACAGGGACTATGTTTGCAATCCAATCTAAGTAAGGGATAGCTTCAATAAAGCCATTCTAAGAAGTTTCATCACTTGTTCTTTAATTATGTCTTATAATGCAGCTTTCATCCATCGGCCGCCTTGTCTCACGGGTTTAACACTAGGATCTGTGGGCAATGCATATTCCACAATTCCTGGATCCAAACCCGGCATATCGGCGTATGACCATGCAAAGATATCATGATACTCTTTAAGTAATTCAATAAATCCGAGCCTTTCAACTCAAGACAAATGTCCACCAATCTTGACTTCTTTGATACTTGCAACATCACCCAAGTTAATGACTATTGGCTCTTTCTGAAGTGGGAGGTGTCGAATTTTCGAAGGTACTTCAATCTCTATAGATAACTGCGTAACTCTCATCTGCGTTTTCTTCAATATCACAGGAGTAATCATCTTGGTGGACCAGTTCGCATAATAACCTAGCATGTATGTTTGAGATGATATGCCTGAAATATCACGAGAATGGTTTTTTTTTTGGGAAAGGTACGTTTGTATTGACTTTTTAAATAACTAGATACATGATTAACCGGACACAAAAACCATGAACCAATAACAGCACCTAGGGTGCTATGATGGGTTTAATGGTGAACCGGTTGAACAAAATCCCAGAGACAATATAAACCATGCCAACAAAGGGCGTATGCACGGCAGGTGTAAAACTGCCAGAACTACTGGTTAGGAGTCTTAGGCGACCCTGCTAAAGAGAGAAAAACATAAACAAGGCCAAGCAGAGTGGCCATAATGACATATAGGCTGAAAGTGTGAAGCTTAAGGCGTAAAAATAGCCACCCTAAAATGAACAATAGCAAAAAACAGAATCCATCTTCTGGTGAGGCGATGAAGAGCAACGGTCTCCAGGAAGGTGAGTCAATTCGACCAGTAAACCAGCCAAGCGTAAAGCAATTGCCAATATGCAGAGAAGTAGCACTAGGTCAGCAAGGAAGCTCAACTTGAAGCCAGCAGCAAGAACTTGGAGGAGCACCGCATGGGAAGAACTAGAAGAGCTAGCAAGGAGCAAGGAAACTAAAAATCAATATAGGTAAACTAGCAGAGGTGACAGAGCAGTGAAAGCCAAAGGAGTCACCCAAAAGAACAATAGTAAGAAAAGGCTAAAACAACAGCCAAAGGTAGAAGGGATAGAAGAGAACAGGGGAGGCTGGCAGCAGGGAGAAACACCCCACAGACCAAGGAAGGAAGAAGATTTAAAATTACAAACAAAACCCCAAAACAGGCATAATTGGGGTAAGCAAGAACAGAGGAGATTCGCAAAAAAGAACCAAGTCTCCAAGTAAAAGAGTGCAAAAGTAGCACAAAAGAAACAGGTCCTCTGAGCATGAACCTTCTCGGCCAGAACAGACCTCAGTATACAAAAAGTCTTGAGAAGGCCTGGGGCAAAAGAGAAGACAATATCATCTTGAAGAAAGAGGAATCGATGAAGAAACAACCTGAAGAGAGTCCTTTCAGCAGGAAGGAAGGGCAGTATCCACATAAAAACCAACACATCAGGAAGGCAAGGTCAGTGACCTGAAGCAGGCTCAACATAATAGGCGCAACCTCAAGGAATCCAACCATATACAACCAGTACACAGTCATATAATCCATCAAGCTGATAGGAAACTAAAAAGGTCCAACTTCAGAAGACCAGAAAATCGAATTGCAGAGCAGCCATTTAAGTGTTGTAGAGGACCAGAGGCACAATATATCTTCAGAACCATATAGGCATGGCCAAGAGAAAGAAGGCCAGTAGCCACACATGCAACAACACATCAGGGAGGCAGCGTGGATCACATGATGCTGGATGAGCAGTTTAGCGGCAAACTCAAGGAGTCCAACTATATACAACCAGCACCCAGTCATATAATTCATCAAGCCAAAAGGGGACTGAAAAGGCCCAAGCTCCGAAAAATAGAAGGCCAACTTGCAGCACAGTTTTACAGAGGATAAGTGACCCAAAATAGTTACAGAACCATATAGGCAAGGTAAGTAGGGTATTGCGTGGCTTATGAACATAAAATCATAATATGGAGATGAAAACCAAAGTGGACAGCAGGCAATTAACCATCCGAACAGCCAGCAAAGTATCATACTAAAAAGATTGAGGCAGAGAGGCCCCACTTTCCCTGAAGACGTCTATTTTGTGGAATATCTTGGATTTCTTCAAAAGAGAGAGCCTTATCTTTAACCTTCTTGGTTAGGTGCAGAATAATAGCAGGAGCAAACAACTTTTTGCCCCTAAATAAGATGTCATTTCTCTCGGTCCATATAATATAGCAAAGTGCTCCGAGGGAATATCAGGTGATACGATGTACAATGTTTTGGCCCCCAAAGCGCTTTTCCCCCATCTAATGAAATCATCCCAAGGGAGGTTTTGCCACGCAAGGTTACAATTGGAGGCCCAAGTAGTTGCAAAGCCTCAGGTTACCGAACATCCAAAGAACAGATGATCAATGGAGTCCGGCCTTAAATTACAAAAAGCACAAGAGCCATCATCAATTCTTATGTATTGAAGTAGTAGGACCAGTGTAGGAAGGCGGTTATAAGGGGCTAACCACATGAGAAAGGCATCTCGTGGAGCAAAGGCCTTATCCCAAATGAAAGAATACCAGTGAACTCGTCTTCCCTTAGGCCTAATATGATTCCAAGCCGATGTAATAGAAACGTTTCCCAGAGCATTTCCCATCCACCTAAACATATCATCCTTCGTATCAACAAAGGATGGAGGCGGCTCCATCCTAGATGCAATGGTTTGAAGTGTTGTAGAGATCGGCCATTCCAAGCTAAAGAAGTCATGCACCATAATGTCACGTGGTATCTTTGAACGATAGATATCTCCATTGGACACCAGTTTGTATACAGGGCCTACGTCATGTCAATTATCAAACCAAAAGGACATCATATGTCCATTTCTAATGACCCATCTAAATTGTAAGAACGACTCATTGCGGAGTTCTAAAATCTTTCTCCAAGTCCAAGAACATACAGTCGGTCTTTTAGCAATCCAGAAGTTAGTCTTTTTCAAAAGGTTGGAATGTATCCACCTACACCATAGCGACTCTTTATATGTAAAAAGAATCCAAATATGCTTTAAAGTAAAGGCTTTGTTATAGTCCAGCAATCTTCGGATACCCAAGCCACCTTCTTCTTTAGGTAGACACAAGTCTGCCCATGTAACCTTGGCACCATCAACTCCTAGATCTGGACCCTTCCAAAGGAACTGCCTGAGGATAAGCTCAATCCTATTTAGGACAGCCTTTGGAAGGGTAAAAATAGAAGCCCAATAGACATGAATAGAATGTAGGACATATTTAATGATCTGTAACCGTTCAGCATAAGATAAGAATCTCTGGGACCAAGATCGAGCTCTAGCTGTAATAGCATTAATTAGAGCATCACAATCACCTTTACATATTCTCGATGCAATGACAGGAACCCCAATGTATTGAAAGGGCAATGTACCTTCTTGGAAGTTCAAGTATTGTCGAATGTAGTCTTGCAAAGTACTTGAACCACCCGAGAGGAAGAATTCGCTCTTAGTAGGGTTCGGCCACAGCCCTGATCAAGAAGAGAATAGATTCAACCCAACCTTCAAAAGCCGTATGGATTGTGGGTCACCTTCCGAAAACAATAGTACATCATCTGCAAAGAATAGATGTGAGATACGGCTTTGTTTGCACCTCCAGAAGAATTTAAAGCCCGACATGGTAGTCTTGCAATGAATGATGTGAGAAAGAACTTCCACAACCAAGGTAAATAAGTAGGGGGAAAGAGGATCACCTTGCCGAATTCCTCTTGAGCTTTTGAAGAAACCATGAAGTTCTCCATTTATAGCCACTGAGAATTTTGGTGTGGATACGCATTCCATGATCAGCCCGATAGTGAACTCTGGAAAACCAAAGGCCCTCAATACCATTTCTAGGAAGCCACAGTCAACGGTGTCATAAGCCTTGCAAAAATCAACTTTAATGGCACATTTTAGTAGGTATGGGACATGATGAAAGTCAGCAAAAAGCTCCTGTACAAGCATAATGTTGTCACTAATTCTTCTTCCTCTAACAAAAGCTATCTAAAAGGAGGAGACAATGGAGGGGAGGATAGAGGCTATCCTGTTAGCCAGAATCTTTGTAATGCATTTATACACGGTGTTGCAACAAGCAATAGGTCAAAAGTCTTGCATTGCCATGGCATGTGGAGACTTCGGTACAAGGGAGAGAATGGTTGTGTTGGTTTCCTTGAGAAGCTTACCAGATCGAAAGAAATCCTTGATGGCAAGTATGACAGAAGAGCCAACTATATCCCAAGACGTAGTGAAGAACTCCACGTTAAACCCATCAGGACCTGGTGCTTTGGCTTTGGCTAATGAGAAGAAGGTGGTACGAATTTCTTCCTCAGTGACCATTCGGGAAAGAGATTGTTTCTGGTCTTCATCAAGAGCTCAAATAAGAAGGCCAACAACTTCAGATAAGGGAGGCAAAATAGATCTCGGTTGGCCATTGAGAAGAGTCTCAAAATGGCTAACAATATGGTCTTGAATGAGATTTGGTTTCGTTAAAACGATCCCAGATGAATCCAAAACCAAGAGGATCCGATTTTAAAGTCTTCGCTTGTTAACAAAATGGTGGAAAATCTTAGTGTTAAGATCACCCTCTTTAAGCCACCTGATTCTCGATTTCTGTTTATAAAACGACTCTTCCTGAAGACGTAGATCCGAGAAAGACTTGAGAAGTTTCATCTCCAAAACGACCAGGGTTTGATTAAAGGGGTCAAGATGTAAAGCATCTTGAATCGAGTCAAGAGCTAGTCTAGTTTGATGAGTTCTGTTGGAGATATCAGAGAAACTTTGCCGGTTAAGCACCTTAAGACGGCATTTGAGTAATTTCAGCCTGTGGCACAAAATAAACATAGGATTGCCATCAAAAGGAGTCTCCTAGACCTATGCAACAATATCCTTATAGGATGGGTGTGCAGTCCAATATTGAAAAAATTTGAATGGCTTCTTAGTAGTCGGCGGGACTAAGATTTTCACCACTATAGGAGTGTGATCAGAGATGCCCGGAGGTAGAAAGGTGGCCTCCGAGAAAGAGTAAATTCGGCTCCAATGTTCATTAACAAGGACCCTGTCAATCTTCCTTTGTTTACGTGTAAGGCCAGATGAGGTAGCCCAAGTGAACCTATGTCCAACATAACGAAGATCATCCAAGCCCGAATTATGCAAACAATCCCTAAATTCATCAAAGTGGGAATCCATGTATTTGAGCTACCAAGTCTATTCGTATGATCATGGATGGCGTTGAAGTCACCAGCCACCATCCATGGTTCCTGGGATACACTTAACCGAATCAAATCAGTCCAAAGAGGTCTCCTGGCGATGAAGGTGTGTTCCCCATATATAACGGAGAGAAGACAAACATTATCCATAGCAATCAGTCTAATGCGAGTATGAATCATTTGAGAGGAGCCAAAGAGAACTTGTAGGTGAATCGCCTAAGTATCTCATCCAATCCATATCCTGCCACGAGGGGAGTAATCATAGTTGGCTAACCAACGTCACCCTGGTATTAAGCCATCAAAGATAGCTCCAAAAGAAGGCTCTTTAACCTTTGTTTCCAGAATGCCAACAAAGGAAAGACGATTATTTTGGATAAGATGTCGGACTTCAGCCTGTTTTAAGGGGTCAACCAGACCCCTAATATTCCATATGGCAAAAAACATATATACAAATGTAGAGGAAGGACCAAGGAAATTATCTTTTTCTTCCCTTCTTCTTTTTAGACTTAGGGTTACTAGTCTTAGGAGAAGAGGCCACATCTTCATCACCATCTCCCAACCTATCAGGTTGAGGTCGAGTTATTATAGAGTCTCCCGGGAGAGCAAAAACCATAGCACGAGATCTTGTAAGAGGAGGGGAAGGAGAAGAGATATCCTCCTCACTATCACTACTAATGTTACTAACCGTGTCAATACCATTATCAGACTGTGAAGAGTCACTAGCCGTAGACTGATCCATTGAAAGAATGTCATCAGCTACCTTATCACCCAGTTCAGTCGCAAGGGAAGGCTCCTGGGGATGGTTGCCGAGAGGAGGCTGGAGATCGGGAGCTGCAAAAATTCCAGGGTTGAGAGGTTCCAGTGAAATCTGAGGTGCAACATCAGGGGAGTTCGTAGGTGGAAGAAAATTAGAAGGTTGCACCAAACTAGCAGGAGAGATTTCAGGTCTGTTTCTCTGTTTTATAGACTGAGGAACTGCATCAGAGGTCGTTGCAGGTTCGGTGAGTTCTTCCAGAACGCAAGCAGCAGGTACTGCTACAGTTTGGTGCAGCATAGTGTCCCTGTTTCTTCGAGTCTTCTTGATCTTCACTTGTTTCCATTCACCTTCAGCACGAGAGCTGGAAGAGGGACCTGTTTTTACCCCCAAGGAAGGTTCAACTGTTTTTTTCCCTCAAGGACGGTTCCATGGCACCAGAACATTGGTATCCCACTGAACCACTTCTATGCCCAAAAATAATACAAGTATTGCACACAAGTGGACTCCACTCATATTCCACCCCAATGGCGATAACTTCTTCATCCCATCTAATTTTAACATTTTCTAGACGAGTAGAACTAGCTGAGATTCCCACACAAACCCGAGCATAAGATAATCTCTTCATTTGCTCCGTTTGTGCATCCACATATAGGGGATTGCCAAGCGCACTAGCAATGCGACTAATGCCCACACTAGACCACTAGGATAGTGGGATACCTCTCAAATTAACCCAGATTGGTAGGACACTGTGCACTCCTTTTTGAAGTTTTAACTTCAGGTGCCAAGCTTGTAGCATCATAGTGCTATTAAGGATGGAAATTGGCCCCATTTCCAAGATCTTTCTCTTGAAGTTTTCATCTGGGATATGGATGAAATAGAAGCCATTTTCTTGTAGTTCAACATCAACCACATTACTACCCCAAGCCTTTTTAAGAGCTTCCTCAGTCAGCTTAAAATAAATCTTCCTCCCCAAAAAACATCCAACCAGACATTCCTTTAGGGTGGGATTTTCATTTGCTAGAACATCAAGGGTGATGTCCACAATATGTTCTCCATTTTCCAACATCGGGGCTACATATGTCAGGTTATATCCTTTAGTCATAACTCTAGCAATATTGGCCCAACTCTGTGTTTTTTGCTGTCCATCATCACCACTCAACCTGTTGGCATTGTTTTCAAAATGATTACCCTTGACAACCAAGGGAGGCCGAGAGCTTTCATCCCTGAGGATACCCTTCTGCACATTCTTGTGGGCTGAAGGAGCTTTGGATCTCCTCCTACCAGATCTTCCCCTACTACGGCTTAACCTTGGGTCACGATTGGCAAATTGAGAGGCTCTACTTGTTCCTTCACCAACAAAAGCAGTGGCTATCTTTCCACCAGTAGGTTTATTAGCAATAAAGGCATGTGTAAGACCACCATCAGTGAAAGTGATGACATTTTTCCCTTTAGAGGTTGGGTCAGAACGACCAACGACCATTACAGCAGGGTCCTCCTGTGGATTTTCAGCAATCTCAGTGATAGATGATGGTATAATCTCATCTAAATTTTCCTCCAAAGCAACCGGTTCAGCAGGGGGGTCTGTGGCTTAACAGCAGCATCAGGGACACGAGAGCTACCAGTCATTATACAATCACCACGTTCAAACCAATAACCACCCTTCAATCCGAACTTCAACAACCAGTCAATAGAGGAATCAACCATTATTAAGACCAAGTATACAACCAGCAGAAGATCAGAGAGCAGTGTCAGCAACAAGAATCCAGTAGTAATAGATATAATCTCGCTGACAGAGACACAAAACAGGGGTATACAAATTATACCGACTCTAACGCAGAGGTACTTCGATCAAGGATGGGGGTGAGCACCGAGATGAACATCAAGGGATGTAGCGATTACTAGTGTGCATCTCATAGAAGGAGGAGGGGTGTTTTCCTCAGTAGCAAAGTAGTGGCCAAAAATTCCCGTAATCGGCTTAGGGATTCGACCAAGCGAGAAACTTGAGCCATAGAGGGGATAACTTTGATTCCTGACGAATCCGCTAGAGGTTACAAGCAGCGAGGTAATACGAGTTCAATTGACGTAGTCGTGGCCTTCGGCGTCGGTGGAATCTACCGGAGATCGACACAGCTTCCCGTTCAAGCCTAAATACCCACGCCGGCACAGATCTGTTACAACAGTCAGAGGAAACAACGCCTGGAGGAGATATTCCGAGAGAAGAGAAGGAGTGAGGATGGGGTCCTCGAGTCCGAGTCTTAGCCGGAGACACCACCGGAGGTGGCCGGAGTCCAGCTCAGGATACACAGTCGTCGGACCGAAGGAAAACCATGTTTGAGAGGAGAAGACACGGGCACGTGAACCGTACGCATGAGAGGCTAGCGAAAATGAAAAGTATTAGAATGGTTACTCTCTACTTCATATAAAAATGCGAAGCATTAGTGTGAAAAATCTTTTTATAAGAGATTTTAAAATAAGTGCAGGCATGAATGGAACTAGTGCAGATATCCTTGGACATCCTCGTTCCTCGAAAATCTTTTCAGAATTAGGAACCATATGACAAATCAGGCCTCAAGCTTCCTAGATGGAAGGCTAGTATCATCATTGGGTTGATTGTAATCCCATATGTCCTTAATAAAACTTGAGCATTTTATTGAACGCAAAAAATGGACCGTATTACAAGATATGCTGTTTGGACCAGTGGTCAGAGATCCAAAGGTGTTTTTCTATGCTTACTTCAAACAGCAAAGATGAAAAGTGCGAAGAAATGCAGGAATTTAAATGCAGTATTGAAAGCAAGAGAGAGTTTTCTTTACTCAAAAGTATCGGCTTCTTCATCAAGCCACTCTATAATGACGTTTATAGAGTCATCACCTAGAAAAGGGTTTGCTAGATCTGGTTCCGTTGACGAGGTTATCCCTTTTTCTGACACTTAGAGTCTTTGCTGAAGTACTCGTTCAAAGGGTTGTTGAGCATCTTTGATTTGCCTTTCCAGGCTGGAGAACCAATGAAGGAATCTTTTTAGTTATTCTGACGTCCATGGCGTCTACGACTCTTGCCTCGGCTTCGGTCTACTGTCTTAGAGGTGAAATCACCAATACGAGTGTTCTAATATCCCAAGCCTATATTGTGCTTATTGAATTTTAATTGCAGAGGAGTGTTGATTTCTTGACCATGTTTGCCAAGACATTCCCCTAGGTTAAACCCATATGTTAGCAACATCTTAACTAGTAAAAGGTTAGCTTCAGAGACGAAAGGAGCTTTCAGTTTCGCCCCCACAGGGGTGTGGATTACTGCCACCAACTCTAAGGAACGATAACTAGCTTCTTGCTTAATTTCAAGTCAATGTAGGGGATATCGCAATTCTGATATGCAATGAGGTCAACTTCTCCATGGACTATGACTACTTTCACATCAATCACGAATCGCACCTTTTGATGTAGACTTGGAGGTATGGCTCTAGCAATGTGGATCCAGGGTCTCTCTAATAGGAATCCAAATGCGCTTCGCAAGTCTTTTATTTGGAAGTTTATTGTGACATTCTGATTTTTTCAGTCATTTCGAGACTCATTAATGAGAATGTATCTAACGATGTATTTCAGTCGCATCTCGCTCGGATCTCATCAAGAAAAGGTACGTGAACTTAGGGAACTCATATAAGAAATGACACTTTGACCATAAGGATTGTCGAGGGGACATTTAAAGCCATAAAAGGCCGATCTAAGAACGATTAAGGAATGCATTGCTAGCATTATACGATTGGAGCGCGGGTGATGCCGTTTAACCAATGTATAATTTGCAAAATTTTTCGAAATCGAACAAGGACGATCAAGACCGTCAGAACTAGTAATAGACCCTCGCAATTACATGACAACCGGAGTCGCCATGAATTGATGAGCCCTAAGTGTGATACAAATCACATAGTCGATGCGCGTAACGTCTACAAAAGCCGCCCGTCAGTTCAGGATAGGCTGGGATCACATTTGACTGAGAAATGATTCAAAAACGAGTCTCGAAATTAGAAAATGTAGATTCAAGAAT
The DNA here is from genome assembly GCA_028455895.1 of Rhodomyrtus tomentosa. NCBI lineage: Eukaryota > Viridiplantae > Streptophyta > Magnoliopsida > Myrtales > Myrtaceae > Rhodomyrtus > Rhodomyrtus tomentosa. The sequence continues at coordinate 22,560,411 of JAPCWY010000003.1, read as the reverse complement.
TTCAACATTATAATTGGATTGGTCGTCGCTATATTGAAGAAAATTGGGATCAGAAAAAACAACATTCCGGACCTCGAGGGTAAAATTACCATTTTGCCCCTCAAGCCTTGACCTTGCATTTATAATGGAACAAGGACATTTTGGTCATTGATACCCCACTTTAGCTGCCGAAAATTTGAGAAATTAGCAACCATTGGATGAGCCTTGAATGACATGAGGACAAGTGTCAAAGGATTAGGCATTGACATTGATGGAAACACTTTTAACCTACCATTCAATCTTAGTTGACTTTTCACTTGGTGGACATCCCCTCTTGCTTCCCCCATTTGACCGAACACCATCTCCATTTGTCATTTTCTTCTTGTTTTCTTCTTCTTCTTCCCTAGCCGAAAGTTCCCCAGCCGACCAACCACTGTTCGCCTGTTCGTCGCCGTCGACCGCCACTCTTGGTGACTTCCAGTCGCCGAGCTGACCACCAGCTCCTTCCTTACTCTCTTGCCAACAACCTCCAAGTGGAATCAAATCATTTGACTCAGTGAGGAGCTCCGGCCATCATTCTCCCGGAAGTGGACGGAAACCATCGCAACTGGAGGTAAGCCACTGTTTAGGCTCCGTACGACCCCGAATCCTTTGAATCTTTCGGCCAAATTTTATGGACATCTAGAGGACTTGTAGACTGAATTGTGGTAAAAATTGTGGATAAATTTGATGGAGTTTTGACCCCGAATAGATCTTGTGTTTGAAGGATAAAAATCGACCGGCTGATGACTTGGAGGAACCGGCGTGTTCAAGGACTTTCCGGCGTCACCTTAACTTTAAATTTTCGATGAGGCTTCCCAACTCCTAGAACTACATGTTAACAAGTAGATTAGTGGATAAATTAAGGATTTAACTTGGTTTAAGGGATGATTAGTTGGGATATGCATAGAACAAAAAATGCCCTGTTTCGATTCTATGCATACCGAATCTGTGGGAGACTGTTAGGAGTTTAATTGAGCTCCAATTTCATCTTTGAGAAGTATGAGGATGTTAATCGATATGTCAATGAGGTGTATGTGTAGTGAATTGACGATTTGAGTAAGAAAAATTGACGATTGGATAAATTTCCTTAGGTTGAGCGGTTGAATTGTTCCCGGACCATTAGGACCAAACCATTGAAGTGCTTGGAAGATTTGTGTTGGTTTTAGAACAAGGTAAGAAGTTTCTAAGCCTTGACTAGGAGGATTGGACTTGATTGGGTGATTTGAGTGTGAATTAGATTGGTTCCCGGAAGTTTAAGGTGTGATTGTCCATTGTGCGTCCTTGAGAGATATAGATGACTTGAATGCTTGACAATGCTTGTGCCATCAATTGATTGTCTTTTTTGAGTGTTTAATTTAATTATCTCGCATGCAATAGATGTATTGCTCGTCGCATGAGTTTGCACTTGATCATGAGTTCTGAATTGAAATGAGCATTGAGCATGTCAGATAAACTTGTGACACCCTGAGGCATTGAGGCGCGGGGTTGAGTAGATGGATACCCTGAGGCATTGAGGTGCGAGGTTTGCATTGAATGGTACCCTGAGGCGTACGAGACGCGGGGTTGAAATGGCCAATGTCCTAATGCATAGAGACGCGGGGAGGAATTTGAGATGTGTCAACATAGGCCTGGAATGAAATTAAAAACCTGATACGTTTACGTGGGTTTGTCAATGAGATGGTTTGGGTCGTATTTACGAGGACTGAGCCTAAGACGTTCTAAACGTGGGCATGAATCAAATGGAAGCATGGAGGGGTGTAAGGCGTAATCTGGCTTGATAATATGTGATCGATTCTAATGATGTAATATGATGCCATGATCGCATGCTTGACATCTGTATGTTATTTAATGACAGTTGAATGCCTCATGTGATTACTTGTGAAATTTTTGTTGTGATTGCATTCGCCTGAGTGTACGGTAGCCTAACCTAGGGTTAAGACCTGTCTTACTGAAATGTAAATCTCATCCCGTTGTGGTACTCCATTTTCAGATCCTAGGCTGTGAAAATTTGGCCTATCAGATTTGGTGACCCAAAGGAAATGTCTACTTATTTTAGGAGTTCTCGGACGGACAGGGAACCGTATATGTTAGGAAGTGCACGGTAGTCTAGGTTGACGAAAGTGCAAAGAGCTGGAAGCCTCATAGGTTCAAGGATTGATTTAGGAAAGTAGGGGGAGTGACTACGGGACCGCTGAACCTCATTGAGGTACCCCGTGAGGTAATCCCTAGCTGGTGTCATCCCGCTCGGGATTCCATGGAAGTTGAGGGGTCAGCAGCCGGATCGAGAAACATCCCCGAGAGGACCCTGACCCTAGAGGACACCGATGAGGTTATAGAGGTCGAAGCCTCCGAGGACGACCTGGTGGAGCAGTCAGCAGACATGACGATGGAGGACACAGTAGAGGTACGCTCGGAGACCTTCTCGGAGTACGAGTCTATTGAAGACGCTAAGAAGACTGACGACTCTAGCAGCTTGACTTAGTGATTTTCGTTTTCTGGGGTGTTATTTTGATGATAACGTCACTGCCTTGTTTCTTTTGGAGATGTTGATGACCACCTTTTATACTGGTGTTGTCACCCCTGCCGACTAGCTGGTTTAGTCTACTAGTGCTTTTGTATGAACAATTGGAAGGTTATGTTTACTTATCGATGTTCTCGTTACCCTTGTCCCCTTTATTATTGTACGAAGGAGTTTGTATATTGTCGCTTCCGCATGCTATTGATATTATGCATCATTCGATATATGTGAATCCTAGGACATTTCGAGCAAGTTTGTGCTTGCAGGGTGTTGCGCGCTCATGATCGAAGCGCGAGGCGTGACATTTTTGGAGAATTTGATTGGGCCAATGAGCACATCTAGCTTGATTTCCCCTACCACTATTTTCCTCATCCCATCAAAGCCTCTAACAAATGCTTTAGAGGTTCGAATCATTTCTTCTTTGATGCCCAAGCTTCTCAATGTAGCCAATTGGCAAATGTTAAAAGCAGATTCATTATCGATTAGTACGTGTGCTACCCTCTTTCCATTACAGAGTGTAGTAATGTATAGGGCCTTGTTGTGCCTTCTTCCCTCCTTGGGAAAATCTTCGTACGAGAAGTTCAATTGATTTTCAAGAAGGATTACCTCCACAAAATTTCCCAACTGTATGTTGTTGATGGTTTCGGGGACATGCACTTCATTTAACACCTTTAGCAGCGCATCCTTATGTTTTTCTGAATTGATGAACAAATCCAACAGAGATATCTGAGCTGATATTTTTCTTAATTGCTCTATTACCTCAAATTCGCTAGTCTTAATGATGGAGGAGTCTTTTCGCATATTATTTGACACCTCCTTCTTCTCAGATTCGCCTTCCCTTGGGGTGTAAAATCGTCTAGACCTCATTACTGCATCTACTTCTCTTATTCCATAGTCCCAATGAACTGCCTTAGAATCAGAGATTTCTACCGGCGGGACTTGTATGGTTACCATTGTCAAGTGGGATACCTCTAGTCCAGATTCATCATCAGTTTCATCTCTTGGTAGGTGAATTACCATGGGTTTCACCAGTTAATCCTCTTCTTGGTATAGGCCGTCAAGCTCATTCAGTTTGATCACTACAGTCGTGGCAATTTCAATCATTGCCACTGTGTCGCTCAAGTCTTCAGGGGAGTTTTCGTATTCTGACTATCAGTATCTATCAGCATCACTTGGCTCAGCCAACATTGCAATCTTCAAGTATCTTCTTATTCTTTCGAATAATTTAGTCAAGTTTTGCCACTAGGCTATTAACTTGTCCATCCTGACATATTGCTTGATGTCAAGCTTGTCATTTGTCGTCTGAGGATAACTACACGATGTCAATTGAAATGACATGTCGTTCATCGTTTTCGAGAGATCACTCACTTGTTCTTCTGTTACGCCCCGCGCCCCGGGCACGAGCACGCGACTCCCTACAAGCAAACTAAAACATCTCTCGTGGTCCCAAGATCCACACATAAGTCAAGAGACATATAATATACATAGCACGCAGAAGCGACGATGTAATAAATCCTCCGTACAAATAGTAAAATAAGATTTGGATAGTGAGAAATACTACTATACATAACATCCATAAGTTCATATAGACACATGGCCACTAAATTCGCTAAAACAAGGGGTGACGGGGTAAGTACAAAAGGATCCATCATCAACATTTAACAAGAAACAGGATCAGGATCGTCGTCAAGAGATCAAACTAGCAAGGTGGGAGCTCCTAAGACGAGCTGCTAGAGTCCTCGGTCTCTTTTGCGACCTCCGTAGGCTCGTACTCTGAAAAGGTCTACGAGCGAACCTCTATGGTGTCCTCATGGTCTCCTCAGCAGATGGCTCCACGATATCCTCCTCAGTCGCCTTGACCACTATGACCTCTTCCTCCGTTTCCTCCAAGGTCGGGGTCCTCTCCGGTCCATTCCTAAAATCGACAACTGACCCCTCAGCCTGCTCTAAATCCCGAGTGGGATGACACCAACTAGGGACAACTCCCTAGGGCACTTCAGCACCCCTGTAGAAACATCTCCAACCTTCTAGCTAGTGCTACCCTCGTCTACCCACACCATTGTACATTTTCTAACATATATAGTCCCCTGCCCATTAGGGAACTCATCAAAATAGACCGACATTTCCTTGGGGTCTTCAAATCTGATAGGCCACATCTTCAGGACCTAGAATTTGTAAGGAAAGGGGGTCCCCAATGGGTGAGATACGCATTTCAGTAAGGTGGGTCCTAATCCTAGGTTAGGCCGATCGTCCACTCAGGCAGTCATAAAAACCAGCAATTCATACAAATAAACATGATAGGCAATCAATTATCAAGACAACGTATAGATGTCAGGCATGCAATCACGGCATCACGACACATCACTAAGATCATGCGCATACTGCCATGTCTTACCACCACTTTCACCCTTCACACCTGCCTTATTCTCATGCCCGCGTTTAGAACGCATCAGGCTCGGTCCGCATAAACGCATCAGATCGTCGTTTATAACCCATGTAAACGCATCAAGTTTCAATGTTACTCCACGCTAGTGTCGACACATCACAACTTCGTCCCGCGTTTCAATGCATCAGAATCGTGGCCTTCTCAACCTCGCATTTCATACGCATCAGGGTGCCACACAACTCCAACCTTGCGCCTCAGCGCTTCATGATATCCATCACACCACCCCGCGTCTCATACGCATCAAGGTCTCACCATGTCACACTCATGTCATGATTCTCATTCAAATCACACACATAATACCATGCGCAACTAAAGAACAATTCATATACTCTGGCATGCAAGACAATCAAAGAGACACTCAGACATGGCAAGCAATCTAAGCACAAGCAGCGACACACATTCGAGCCTTCTATATCATTCTAAGATGCACACAAGAATAATCTCATTGAGGTCTCTCTCAATCAATTATAATATCACTCGACTCACCCAATTGAGTTCAATCTTACTATCATAGGTTTAGGATTCCCTTACCTCAAGCTTAATGTCACAAATTCTCTCCTCAAGCACCTCCTCAAATTCGGTCCAAGTGGTCCAAGACCAAACCTGCCACGCAACCTATGAAATTCCAACCAATCGTCAATTTCTCTTGCTCAATTCACCCATTCATGAACCACAAACCTTAATAACATGATCCTCGACATTCTAGCATGTCTCATTAATGAATTTGAGGCTCAAAACCAATCCATAACAGCCTCCACAGAATCGATTTACATAGAACCAAACTGGGCTATTTTCGATTCTGTGTATACCGAGATTTTTCAGCCTTTAAACTACCTCAAATCCATCATTTATTCACTAACCTACTTGCTAACATGTAGATCTAAGGGTGTTTAGGAAGTCCACTGAAGATTTGGGGCCGAGTCGTCGACGGAAACACCTTGAAAGTCGCCGGTTCACCCAATCCTGTAAATCGACAATTTCTGTCCATTAAAACCGACACCATTTCATCATCAATCCTCCATCAAATTCAGCCCAAATTTTTATCACAAATCATTAAATGAGTCTCCTAGATCTCCATAAAATTTGGCCAAAAAATTCAAACGTTAAGAGGCCCTATGGAGTCCTAACAGCAGCTTACCTCCAGCTGCGATGGTTTCCGTCGACTTTCGGGAGAATGGCTGGCCGGAGCTCTTCGATGGGTCAAACGACTTGCTTCCACTTTGAGAATGTCGGCAAGAGGTTAGGCTAGGTGTGGATAGTCAGCTCACCGACTAAAGGTTTCCCGAAGTGGTCATCGGTGGCGGCGAACGGGCGGAATAAAACCGGTTTGCTGGAGCAGCTCACGGCAAGGAAAAGAAGAAGAAGAAGAGAGTTTTGGGGGTGATGACTAGCAATGGAAGAGAGAGAGAGAGAGCTATATACAAGTCTCAAGGTCAACTAGTTGAATGGTAGTTGGGAAAAGTGGATATGACCACTCTTTGCCTAATCTAGTGACATATGTCCATGTGTCAATCATGCTTCATCCAATGGCCATAATCTTCTCTCATTTTCGGTAGCCTTGGGGGGTATAATAAAGACCAAAATGCCCTCGTCTTATCATATAAGCAAGGCTCGGCCTTGAGGGGTAAAAAGGTAATTTTACCCCTGACATCCGGAACGCCGTTTTTCTCATCCCAATATTCTTCGATAAGGCGATGGCCAATCTAAACTTGACATTGAAATTACTGATTCTCCATTTTCAATTTTCAAGACTCGTTTCTAATCGTTTTCTCTATCAGACGTGGTTCCAGCCTATCGCGAACCGACGGGGGGTTTTTGCAGACGTTACGCATATCGACCTTGTGATTCATATCACATTCAGGGTTCATCAATTCATGGTGACTTTGGTTGTCATGTAATTGTGAGGGTCTATCACTAGTTCCTAAGGTCTCGATCGTTACTGTTCGACTTAGGAAAATTTTATAAATTTTGGTTCAGTGGCATCACCCGCGCTCCAATCGTATAACGCTAGTAATGCATTCCTTAATTGTCCTTAGATCGGCCTTTTGTGGTTTTAAATGTCCCCTCGACAATCCTTATGGTTAAAGGCCATTTCCTATTTGAGTTCCCTAGGTCCACGTATCTTGTCTCGTGTTAGCTTTTCCCTTTTGGTCAGCCTACTCAAATTGATCATATTCGAGCGAGATATGACTGAAATACATCACTAGATATACTTCTCATTAATGAGTCTGAAAATGACTGGGAAATCAGAATGTCACAACTCTTCCCTCTTACAAAAATTTCGTCCCCGAAATTTACATCAAACTTAATTACTCAAATAAATGGAGGTGTTGTCGCCTCATCGTCTCTTCGTTTTTCCACATGGCGCCTTCGGTTCCATGGTGCTCTCACACCACCTTGACCAATAAAATCGTCTTATTCCTGAGAATTTGCTTCTTTCGGTCTTCGATCCTGATTGGCTTCTCCACATAGGATACCCGGTCATCCACTTCTATGACCTCATAGTTCAGCACATGTGTTGGGTCTGGTTCATATTTTCGCAGCATTGACACGTGGAAGACATTATGCACTTGGGATAGGTTAGGCGGCAAGGCAAGCCTGTAGGCCAAGGTTCCAATTCGCTCCAGAATTTCAAATGGACCTACCTACCTTGGGCTCAGTTTTCCCTTCTTTCCAAATCATGATAATCTCCTCATCGGCGACACCTTGAGAAAGACATGATCGCCTACTTGAAACTCTAAAGGCTTACGCCGCTTATCCGCATAACTCTTCTAACGACTCTGTGTTGTCCTCAATCTACCCGAATTATTTTCATTGCTTCCACCGATTACTCTACCAACTTTAGGCCTGTGATACTTCTTTCTCCTATCTCATCCCATCAAATCGGGATTCTGCAGGCCCTTCCATAGAGTGCTTTAAATGGTGCCATTTGGATGCTCTGCTGGTAAATGTTATTGTACGTGAATTCCACCAAATGTAGCTGATCATCCCATCCACCTTTAAAATCTATGATGCATGCTCGCAGTATGTCCTCAAGCGTCTGAATCATTCTTTCCGATTATCCGTCCGTCTATGGATAGTACATCGTACTAAATTGCAGTCGGGTTCCCATGACTTCTTGAAGGCTCTTCCAAAAGTTTGCCGTGAACTTGGGATCTCTATCTGAGGTAATTGTTACAGGCACTCCATGTAACCTCGCTATCTGTCTCATGTACAACTCGGCTTATCTATCCATTGCGAAATCCTTTCGCACCGGGATGAAGTGTGCGGACTTAGTTAGTCTGTCCACGACTACCCATATAGAGTCGCGACCTCTCTGGCTCCTTGGGAATCCCATCACAAAATCCATAGTTATATGCTCCCATTTCCATTCCGGAATCTCTAGTGGCTGTAATAATCCTCCAAGCTTATAGTGATGTGTTTTCACTTGCTGGCATGTCAAACACTTTGCCACATACTTAGCTACATCCACCTTCATCCCGTTCCACCAGCAGTGCTGACGCAAGTTCTGATACATCTTTGTACTTCCCGGGTGGATACTATAATTACTCTTGTGAGCTTCTGACAAAATCCTTTCTCTGAGTCCTTCATCTTTTGGCACACATAGACGTCCTCGGAACTTCAGGATTCCATCCTCTGACACCTGAAACTCTGGTTTTTTATTTGTCGCGTCCATCTCTAGGATTTTATGAATCTCTAAGTCCGTAGACTGCAAAGTCTTTATTCCTTCCTGGACCTCAGGCTCTACCCTCAATGTAGCCATCAAACTGAACAATTGATAAACTTCTAATCTAAACTTAGAATCTCTTAAATCCTCGATCATCGACCAACTTCTTACCAATAGACAGGCGATGCTCGACTTCCGGCTAAGTGCATCTACTACTCTGTTTGCCTTCCCAAGGTGATACAATATGTCGCAATCATAATCCTTGAGTAGCTCCATCCACTGACGCTACCGCATATTCATCTCTTTATGTGAAAATAGATACTTTAAGCTCTGGTGGTCGATATAAATTTGGAACTTCTAGCCACACAGATAGTGTCTTCAAATCTTCAGAGCAAATATGATCGCTGCTAACTCCAGGTCATGAGTTGGGTAGTTCATCTCATGTAGTCTCAACTGTCGGAATGCGTAGGCCACTACTCTCCCATGCTGCATTAACACACAGCTTAGTCCTTTTAGCGAAACATCGCTATAAATCTCATAACCTCCCAGTTCCGATGGAATCATCAATACCTATGCAGTCGTCAACCGATGCTTGAGCTCTTGGAAACTCCTTTCACACTTGTCTGTCCGTTCAAACCATGTTTCTTTCTTTGTCAACCTCATCAATGGGATGTCTATGGATGAGAACTTCTCCACAAAACGTCGGTAATACCCGGCCAATCCCAAGAAACTTCTGACTTTAGTGATTGTAGTGGGCCTAGGCCAATTTGTTATAGCTTCGATCTTCGCAGGATCCACTGTGATTCCTTCTCCAGATACCACATGGCCAAGAAATGCTACCCTATTCAGCCAGAACTCTCATTTGCTAAACTTAGCATATAGCGAGTGTTCTCTCAAGGTCTACAAGACAATACTTAGGTGCTCCTCATGTTCTGCGTCACTTCTTGAGTAAATCAAGATATCGTCAATAAAAACTATGACGAATCTATCCGGAGTTCCTTAAATACTTGATGCATCAAATCCATGAATGTGGCTGGAGCATTAGTTAATCTAAAAGGAATCACTGTGAATTCATAATGACCATACCTTATCCTAAAAGCAGTCTTAGGTATGTTTTCCTTCCTAATCCTCAACAGGTGATTCTCGATCCTTAGGTTAATCTTTGAGAATACCGCCACTCCTTGCAACTAATCGAATAGGTCATCGATTCTTGGCAGTGGATATTTATTCTTCACTGTTACCTGGTTTAGTTGTCGATAGTCAATGCATAGACGCAAAGACCCATCCTCCTTCCTTACGAACAATACCGGCGCTCCCCACGGTGAAGCACTCGATTGGATAAATCCTTTATCCAGCAGTTCCTGCATCTACACCTTTAACTCTTTCAATTCTGACAGAGACATCCTATAAGGTGTCTTTGAAATCGGCTCCATTTCAAGAGCTAACTCGATCACAAATTCTATCTCTCACTCCGGTGGCAATCTTGGCAATTCTTAGGGAAAAACATCAGGAAACTCACGCACTATCGGGATACTCTCCTGTTTTGGCTCCACGGCAGTCGTGTCCATCACCGCAACTAAGTACGCTTGACACCCTTCAGACATCAACTTTGTCATCTCAAGAGATGAGACTAAGGGAATCGAGATTCCTCCTCAACTTCCCGCGAATTCAAAACTAGGGCAGCATTCAGGATAAAATCGGATTATTCTACTACTGCCTCCTGTTTACCCAACCAATCCATCCCTATGATTATGTCAAAATCATACATGGGAAGTACAGCTAAATCAATACTCTCCTTACTCCCTCCAATCACAATTTCACAGTCAGCACAGCCCAGTGAAACCAATATATTATCCTTTAACGGAGTGACAACATGCAGAATTATACTCAACGGTTTCAACTTCATATCCACCAAATCAACAAACTGTGCAGACACAAATGAATGCGTGGCACCAGGGTCAAACAATGCATATGTAGCTTGGTCACACAAGTAAACCCTACCTATGACCACGTCTGGCGCTTCCTCCGCCTCTTTGCGGGCAACTGCATACACCTTTCTCTGAGCCGGTGATCGATTCTGCTCGATCTGAGGGGTGGCAGTCGACGGTCCAGTCAGCGGTCTCTGTCCTTGAGGTCAACTCGTCGGAGCTTGGTTCGGGCACGTCCTCATCTGGTGGCCCATCTGACCACACTTAAAGCAAGCCCCAGTCCTTATTAGGCATGGCCCGTTTCCATGCCTTTTGCCATAGAGACGACAACTCCAGTTCGTGGGATTCAGCGGCTTCAAAATATTTTTCCTTACTGGAGGCACAAAATGCCTATTGCCCGCCATCAGTCTCTTGCCTATTTGGCGGTTGTTTCGAAATGGGGTAAATCGTGATCCAGATGCGGCATTCCTTTCCTTTAAGTCCCTCTCTATCATCTAGCCTCGCTCATAGATCTCCTCATAGGTCCTCAGATCTAGGGCAATCATCTGACTGCAGAGCTTAGGCCTCAATCCGTCCCTAAATCTCCGTGTTTTCTCCTGGGGATCCTCAACTGATCAAGGTGCATACCTCGACAGTCTAGAGAACTCGGCCTCATACTGGTCCACCGTTAGCTGGTTCTAACGTAGCTGTAAAAATTCCACCTGCTTCCTTTCCCTGACCGTCTCCGAGAAGTTCTTGTCGTTAAATGCCATCTTAAAGGCATCCTAGGTCATGGCCGTTCCTTCAGGGAAAACTCCATTTTTGGTGGCAGCCCACCAATCATTTGCAGTCCCTTCTAACTAGTACACCGCCAACAGTACATTTTCTTCGTCTATGCACCTCAGCACTCCAAAGGCTTTTTCCAACTTCTCAATCCACCTGGATGCTAGCTAGGGATCTCTAGTCCCGTAGAACTGGGTCAGCTTCAGCTTTATGAATTGTTCCACTAGTTGACCCATCTGCCTAGCCACGATGATTTCCTCTTCGGCATTCACTACCTCATTGCCTTGGCCTTGTTCATCCTGGTTTCCATTGCCCCCGTTGTTGGCATTGATGGCAGCTATGGCGGCTCTTACCGCCTGGGTTATGGCAGCATTTCGATCATGGATCTGCCTGTCAATGAGGTCACCAATCCTCTCTAATGCCCTCAACACGCCATCCATCCTCAGTTCTTCTGCTATAGGCGGCCTCGAGCTAGAGGCTCCCCTCTGGGCCTTCCAGATCTCCTAGATGGGTTGCTCATCCTTATATTCTTTTACTGAGCCTGATTCACCACAAGTTCATCAAGGAGTTAGTACTCACTCATTCATCCAAATTCAGGGCTACTAACTACTCCTTAACAGAAACAGTCATAATATAATAGTCTCCACTCAACAATTTCTAGAGACATTTCATCAAGCAGCACATGGCCATTCCTCAATTCCATTCACCCCAACCGTTCACTGAAACAAGCCCTACTCATTTACTTATCAGGCCAAAGTCCAGAAATGACTTTTAACTCTAAGCATGGAACTTAACCCTTATACATTACCACAACCCTGTTAAGGCCAAATGCCAATCATAAGTACCAAGTCACATCCTATGCACCCCATACCTTATCCTAGCTAGTCTCCTAAGGTCTCGCTTCTTGTCCTTGTCCCAACTTAATCTTCCTTATTACTCCAGTCATCAATCAACTTTAGATCGAGCTGACCTTGCTCTGATACCAAATCGAACGGGAATGTCACGACTCGCACCACGGGCACGAGCACGCGACTCCCTACAAGCAAATTAAAACATCTCTCGTGGATCCAAAATCCACACATAAGTCGAGAGACATATAATATACATAGCACGCGGAAGCGACAATGTAATAAATCCTCCGTACAAATAGTAAAATAAGATTTGGATAGCGAGAAATACTACTATACATAGCATCCACAAGTTCGTACAGACACATGGCCACTAAATCCGCTAAAACAAGGGGTGACGGGGTAAGTACACAAAAGGATCCATCATCAACATCCAGCAAGAAATAGGGCCATGATCGTCATCAAGAGATCAAACTAGCAAGCTGGGAGCTCCTAAGACGAGCTACTGGAGTCCTCAGTCTCTTCTGCGTCCTCCGTGGGCTCGTAGTCCAAAAAGGTCTCCGAGCGAACCTCTATGGTGTTCTCCGTGGTCTCCTTAGCAAATGGCTCCATGAGATCCTCCTCAGTCGCCTCGACCACTATGATCTCTTCCTCCGTTTCCCCCAAAGTCGAGGTCCTATCTGGTCCATTCCTCGAACTAGCAACTGACCCCTCACCCTGCTCTAAATCCCGGGTCGGATGACACCAACTAGGAACAACTCTCTGGGGCACTTCAACGGGCTTCAGCGGCCCTGTAGAAACATCACTAACTTTTTGGAACCAAGCCTCATAACTATGAGGCTTCCAGCTAGTGCTACCCTCGTCTACCATCACCACTGTACATTTTCTAACATATATAGTCCTCTGCCCATTAGGGAACTCATCAAAATAGACTAACATTTCCTTGGGGTCTCCAAATCTGATAGGCCACATCTTCAAGACCTAGAATCTTTAAGGAAAGGAGGTCCCCAACGGGGTGAGATACTCATATCAGTAAGGTGGGTCCTAACCTTAAGTTAGGCCGATCGTCCACTCAAGCAGTCATAAAAACCAGCAATTCATACAAATAAACATGAGAGGCAATCAATTATCGAGACAACACACAAATGTCAAGCATGCAATCATGGCATCATGACACATCACTAAGATCATGCACATACTGCCATGTCTCACCACCACTTCTACCCTTCACACCTGCCTCATTCTCATGCCCGCGTTTAGAACGCATCAGGTTCGGTCCGCGTAAACGCATCAGACCGTCAATGACAACCCGCGTATACGCATCAGGTTTTAATATTACTCTAGGCCAGTGTCAACACATCACAACTTCGTCCCGCGTTTCAACGTATCAGGACCGTGACCTTCTCAACCCCGCGTCTCATGCACATCAGGGTGCCACACAACTCCAACTCCGTGCCTCAGCGCCTCAGGATATCCATCACACCACCCTGCGTCTCATACGCATCAGGGTCTCACCATGTCACACTCATGCCATGATTCTCATTCAAATCACACACATAATACCATGTGCAACTCAAGCACAATTCATATACTCATGGCACGCAAGACAATCAAAGCGACACTCAGACATGGCAAGTAATCTAAGCACAAGCAGTGGCACACATTCAAGCCTTCTATATCATTCTAAGATGCACACAAGAATAATCTCATTGAGGTCTCTCTCAATCAATTATAATATCATTCGACTCACCCAATTGAGTCCAATCTTCCTATCATAGGTTTAGGGTGCCCTTACCTCAAGCTTAATGTCACAAATTCTCTCCTCAAGCACCTCCTCAAATTCGGTCCAAGTGGTCCAAGACCAAATCCGCCGCACAACCTATGAAATTCCAACCAATCGTCAATTTCTCTTGCTCAATTCACCCATTCATGAACCACCAACCGTAATAACATGATCCTTGACATTCTAGCATGTCTCATTGATGAATTTGAGGCTCAAAATCAACCCATAACAGCCTCCATAGAATTGGTTTACATAGAACCGAATCGGGCTATTTTCGATTCTATGTATACCTAGATTTTTCAGCCCTTAAACTACCTTAAATCCATCATTTATTCACTAAGCTACTTGCTAACATGTAGATCTAAGGGTTTAGGAAGCTCACCGAAGATTTGGGGTCGAGTCGTCGCCGGAAACACCTTGAAAGTCGCCGGTTCACCCAAGCCTGCAAATCGACAGTTTCTGTCCATCAAAGGCGACACCATTTCATTATCAATCCTCCCTCAAATTCAGCCCAAATTTTTACCACAACTCAGTATATGAGTCTTCTAGATCTCCACAAAATTTGGCCAAAAAATTCAAACGTTAAGAGGCCCTATGGAATCCTAACAGCAGCTTACCTCCAGCTGCGACGGTTTTCATCGACTTCCGGGGGAATGACTGGCTGGAGCTGTTCGGTAGGTCAAACGACTCGCTTCTACTTTGAGAATGTATACAAGAGGTTGAGGTAGGTGTGGATGGTTGGCTCACGGCTAAAGGTCGCCAAAAGTGGTCGTTGCTGGCGGCGAACGGGCGGCACAAAACTGGTCGGATGAAGCAATTCACAGCAAGGAGAAGAAGAAGAAGAAGAAGAGAGTTTTGGCCAAATGGAGGTGATGACTGGCCATGGAAGAGAGAGAGAGAGCTATATACAATTCTCAAGGTAAACTAGTTAAATGGTAGTTGGGAAAAGTGGATATGACCACTCTTTGCCTAATCTAGTGACACATGTCCAAGTGTCAATCAAGCTTCTTCCAATGGCCATAATCTTCTCTCATTTTTGGCAGCCTTGGGGAGTATAATAAAGATCAAAATGCCCTCGTCCAATCATATAAGAAATGCTGGGCCTTGAGGGGCAAAATGGTAATTTTAACCCCGATGTCC
The DNA here is from genome assembly GCA_028455895.1 of Rhodomyrtus tomentosa. Classification (NCBI taxonomy): domain Eukaryota; kingdom Viridiplantae; phylum Streptophyta; class Magnoliopsida; order Myrtales; family Myrtaceae; genus Rhodomyrtus; species Rhodomyrtus tomentosa. The sequence continues at coordinate 22,545,298 of JAPCWY010000003.1, read as the reverse complement.
GGAACGTCATTTTTCTCATCCCAATATTCTTCGATAAGGCAATAGCCAATCCAAACCTAACGTTGGAATTCTTGATTCTCCATTTTCAATTTTCAAGTCTCGTTTCTGATCATTTTCTCTATCAGACGTGGTTCCAGCCTATCCCGAACCGATGGGCGGCTCTTACAGACGTTACGCATATCGACCCTGTGATTCATATCACATTTAAGGCTCATCAATACATGGTGACTTTGGTTGTCATGTAATTGTGAGGGTCTATCACTAGTTTCTATGGTCTCGATCATCACTGCCGATTTAGGAAAATTTTACAAATTATACATTGGTTCAGCGGCATCACCCGCACTCTAATCGTATAACGTTAGCAATGCATTCCTTAATCGTCCTTAGATCGGCCTTTTGTGGTTCTAAATGTCCCCTCAACAATCTTTATGGTCAAAGTGTCATTTCCTATTCGAGTTCCCTAGGTTTACGTACCTTGTTTCGCGTTAGCCTTTCCCTTTTGGTCAGCCTACTCAAATTGATCAGATTCGAGCGAGATATGACTGAAAGACATCGCTATATATACTTCTCATTAATGAGTTTGAAAATGACTGGCAAATCAGAATATCACATCTTCTATGCACAGGAAATTTTCTGATATCACTCGGTTGAGTGATGATCAGGTTCTTCTATAAAAGGCTCTACCATTGCCTCCATGATTTTTGATTGAACAAGATCAGCCATACCTCTTCATCCATCAGGAATGATATCCTCCATTCTTTGGAAGAAATTGGGTAGAGTAGAGTACTTCACCTTAAAGTTGTACCCACCATAATCCTCGCCTAGGTTATCTATGACCTCGCCTTTCTCTAGTGCCTCAGGAACAAATCTGCGATTGGCCAGGCTTCGCTTGGCAACTTTCAATTCGTCTTCGTCAAGTTCTTCTTCTGGTTCGGTAATCAGCTCTACGTCGCTTACCAAACTTTCATGTGAGACATTCTACATATTCCCTTGTTCGGTTTCAACCACAAACTAATTTCATTCCAAGTTCACTAAGGTCTTAATTCCTTCAAACTCTTCATCAACAATGCTTGATATTATCTCCAGGCTCATCATTTTGGCAATACATAGCCTTTTTCTTTCAGCTGACACCTCTCCCTCTTTTGAATATGACGAGGCGATTATCAGAATGTTGGTTAGTTTAGGTACATTTACCTTCAGCTCAAGGTGGTTTTTTTCTTCGTCAGCAAATATTACACCAACTGTTTAGTGATCAGCGAGTGGATTCTCTTGCACGTTTGGAGTCACATCATAGAATTTCAAAATTTCATTGTCAATGAGAACCTAGACCTTCAGCTTACGGATGTAGCAATTAACTACATTGTGCCCTCTTTCACCCATATGATAGACACTAGTCTAGCTTTCATCAAAATCAGGATATTTCGTCGGATTTGTTCTGGGATGTTCCTTTGCCTCCAAGTGTTGCTCTAATAACATCAGGAGTAACTTAGGTAACGATTTGGGAAGTTGAGAGAATTGCTTCGGAGGCTGCCTCTTCCTGGGCTCTTGTCCTTTAGACGCCGACCATGATGATCCTCCTTTAGCCTGATTGGAATTAGCAAAGACCTTAGATCCTCCTTACATTCTACATATTCCCTATGTCAACTCCAGCCTCGCTTTCTTTTCTCGTAGGATATTATTTCCTTGGCGAAATTTCGTGTGGCTTTTTTTCTCTCAAAGCCCATTCCAATCTTTTAGCAATTTTTATCATGTGTGTAAAAGTTTGGCATCCCGATGTGTTTAATCTGTCGAAGTACTCATAGGGAAATGCTTTCAAGAACACGTCAATCAAGTCATCTCCGGGGGTTGGCGGTTTCACCTGAGTTGCCAAAGCACGCCTTCTCTAGGCATATATTCTGATTGTTTCGCTTCTTCCTTTCACGGTTCGTAATAAATCTTTCCTTGTCGGGGCCGTAGCCGTGTTAAACTTATATTGCCTGAGGAAATCTTTAGCAAGATCCTCTCATCTGTCGTAATCATCCAGGTTTAGCTCAATAAACCAAGCCAGAGTGGTGCCAGCCAAATTCTCTTGGAACGTATTCATCAAAAAGGGAATATAGTCAGAATAGTACGCCATCTTACGTATATAATATTTAAGGTGAACACGTGGATAACCTGTCCCATTGTACTTTCTCACAAAGTTTGGCTCTATGTAATCCAGATGAGTCTCTACTTTGGCGAATGGAGATATCTTCTCAAAATAGGCTAACTCGTAGCCCTAACTCCTAAAGCACTCCTCAATCTTCGCTATTCTCTTAGTCTTGGCTTCAGTCTTCACAACGCGCTTCTTTCTCTTCCTTTTCGAGATTAATGACGACAGGAGTTATCTTTGGTTGTGACTAGACATTTAGCGAACGAACGTCCTCCACGACATGTTGGGCGCCTTCAGCTGTCTCTTTGTCAATCGTATTGAGCATTGAAGATTGACCTGAGTCGTTCAAGTTAGGTATTGCCGTATGTCTGGCTTGGGAGGCTTCTAACATGGCCTTAATTTCTGCCATCATGGTAGTCATAGTAGTCATCTGGGTCTCAAACATACCTACTCGTGGAGTCAATTCCTGCTGTTCCATCCTCGTCTTAAGTCGAATACGAAAATGATGTTTTAGTAATCCCGTGATTAGAAAATACCTATTTATTTGAAAATAACAAGTAAGTATCTCTTTAAGACAAATAAGGAAAGTATCGGATTCCTTCAATTGCATGTTTTCTATCGATGAATGAGAAAAAAGACTACCTTGCGAGCCCTAGTCTTGTGTGAGCAGTTCTTTCAATCATTTGTCAAAGAATTCATGGAATCGAAAGAAGCGTAGTCTTCGACGATAGTTTTTGATGCATCGACAAAACATATATGTGCTCATACACACATGCCAGAGGTAATATTTAATACAAATGAGTATCCAAATGCTAAGAAAACATCATAATGTTCACACATTTTACACTTGACAGAATAGTCTATCAAAGTCTAGGGCGCTTAGGGTCTAAGGCACCCACATCGTCCCAGCAAAGATCGGATCCTTCATTTTGAGAATCCTCGTCTCCCGAATATGATGATGATCCCATGTCTTCAGGTATATACGGTTCCACTCCAAGCACATACGACACAATGTATTTAGGTATATAAGGTTCAACAAAGCTGCGTTTGGTCCCCTCAAAGCGTCAGATGTATTCTATAGAAGCCCTATGAGTACTCATCTCGTGAGTCATATCATCTGGTCATTCTACGTCTTCAGTATGGAAGTCTTTAAAAGAGTGCATGATGAATTCTACATTGGCTTCAAATCGTGTCTTCTTCTCTCCTGTGAGGGTTCTCTTTTGGCATGTCAAATGAGAAGACATCTGCTTGTGGCGATGAAGGAATCTCTGCAATGCTCCAAACTGCCTGATAACCCTCCTTGGATAATATGCAGTGGCGCCTGTAAATCCTAACAAGGGGACTAGATCTTCATCATTGAATGCGAGTCTGACTTTACCCAATATTGATAATCTAAGCCGCCATCGGAGTTTTTCTGACTTTAGAGTTCTAAGAAATTCCTTCCATTATTTAAAATTGAAATTAGGAATACGTGTATGAGTTTTGACAAAAGTCCTAAGAGGATGGACATCAGAGCTAATCTCAATGAAACCCATACGAATATGGAATTGTTTTACATGGGTTGTGAACCACAGGTACAGGAGACCACTAGAGCCTTTAAAAATTCGTTTCTTATTTTTTCAAAAATGGTTGAGGGAGAGGAAGGTTTCAGCGAGGATTAGATTAGAGTAATTCCACCCATAACAGACTTGTTTGACCACTACAGCCATGATAGGGTCAAAAGTTACATACGAGATTGGAATTAGGACAAAGCTAAAGAATGCCAAGATAAAAACTCTACCAAACTTAGTTCATTTGGTAGCAGGGAGGTTGGGAAACCTATCTAGAAGAAAGGATAGAGAAACTCGCCCAGAATTACTTTTGGCGTCTGCCTTGATTTCGTCGAGGTCTGTCACGTTCCGAACCCGTCAGGCACGCAAAGTCCCACCATGGCCATCTTGTCTCGGTGGTACCCAGGATCCGTCGGACAACCATTTAAAAACTTCTAAATGACACAAACATACGAAAGCGATAAAACTTCTCCATTTAGTTCAATTTTAAGATGACTTAGGACATAGGGAATGTATTCTCATAAACACCGACTACAAGTTCAGAGAATACAACTCTAACTTCAAGGTAACATGAAATCCTTAAAGTCACAAAAGTGTAAATTCATTTCCTATAATTACTTCTTTAAATACCGATCATTGGCAAGCTCATATTTCCATCGCCTGAGACCTGCAAAAGTTAATCCCACGATGGGGTGAGATATAAATCTCAGTAAGGCAGGTCCTAACCCTAGGTTAGGCTGATCGCCCACTCAGGCAAATGCAATCACAAATAATTTGTACAAGTAATCACATGAGACATTCAACTGTCAATAAACAACATAAGGATGTCAAGCATGCAATCAACTTATCACATCATTAAACTCAAGCATGCATTTCAAACCAGATTGCACCTTCCACCTTTTTCCAGCCTCCTACTTTCATGCCCGCGTTTAGAACGCCTCAAGCTCGGTCTGCGTAAATGCATCAGACCTTCTCATTGACAAACCAGCGTAAACGTATCAGGTTTTCAATGTTACTCTAGGCCTGTGTCGACACATCACAACTCCGTCTCGCGTTTCAATGCATCAGGACTATAGCCTTCTCAACCTCCCGTCTCATACGCCTCAAGGTGCCATTGAATTCAAACCTCGCGCCTCAGCGCATCAGGGCATTCAGCCACACAACCCCGCGTCTTATACGCCTCAGGGTATCACAACATCTCAGACATGCAATAAGTTTATTTCATTTCATAGCACAAGTTCTAATGCAACTCATGCGACGAACGACACATCCATGGCATACGAGACAATTAAATTGACACATAAATGCAATAACCAATTCATGACACAAGCATTATCATTTAATCATATCCTCAATAGCTTTCTAGGACATACATTGGATAACCACATTATAGTCTTCCAAAACCGATCAACTCTCACACAAATCACCCAATCGAGTCCAATCCTCCTATCAAAGGTTTAGAATCCTCTTATCTCAAGCTTGATGTAATACAATTCTTCTCCCAAGCACCTCAAGGGTTCGGTCCAAATAGTCCAAGGACATCTCAACCGCGCAACCTAATGAAATTCATCCAATCGTCAATTTTTCTTGCTCAATTAGCCAAACTATGGGACATAAACCTTATCGACATGTTCATCAACATCCTAGCATGTCTCAATGATGAATTTGAGACTCAATTCCAACATCAATTGTCCCCAACAGAATCGGTATGCACAGAACCGAATCGGGTATTTTCGGTTCTGTGTATACCCCAACTAATCAGCCTTTAAACTACCTCAAATCCTCAATTTATTCACTAATCTACTTACTAACATGTATTTCTAAGGGTTGGAGAGCCTCATCACAAATTTAGAGCCAAGGTGACGCCGGGAAGTCCTTGAATGGCGTCGATTCCTTCGGGTCCTCCAACGGTCAGTTTTTTCCCTTCAAACACAAAACCCATTTGGGGTCAAAACTCCATCAAATTCATCCAAAATTTTTACCATAGCTCCATCTATGTGTCCGCTAGATGTCCACAAAATTTGGTTAAAAAACTCTAAGATTTTGGGGTCCTAAGAGGCCTAAACCGTGGCTTACCTCTGGTTGCGATGATTTCTATCAACTTTCGGGAGATTGGCCGGCTGGAGCTCCTCGGTGGGTCAAACGACTTGTTTTCACTTTGAGAACGTCGGTAAGAGGATGAGGAAGGAGTAGGTGGTTGGCTCGACGGCTGGAAGTCGTCGGAGGTGGCGATCGACGGCAGCGAAATCGGCGGACAGAACCGGTCGGGCTGTGAGCTCTCGACAACAAGGAGAAGAGAAGAAGAAGAAGAAATCGGCAAGGTGAGGGAGTGGTCGGCCAAGAGAGAGAGAGAATGATGGTTTATACCTCAATTTCAAGAGTCAACTTGAGTTGAATGGTAGGTTAAAAATGAACATATCAACTCAAGGCTTAATCCATTGACACTTGTCGATGGTGTCAATCAAAGCTCATCCAATGGCCATGGTTTCTCTTCATTTTCAGCAGCTATGGGAGTGTGGTTAAAGACCAAAATGTTCTCATCAAATTATATAAGCAAGGTTAAGGCTTGAGGGGCAAAATGGTAATTTTATCCTTGACGTCTGAAACGTCGTTTTTCTAATCTCAATTTTCTTCGATAAGGTGACGGCCAATCCAATTATATTGTTGGAATTCTTGATTCTCTATTTTCAAATTTCAAGACTTGTTTCTAAATCATTTCTCTATCCAATGCGATTGCAGCCTATCCCGAACTGACGAGCGGCTTTTGTAGACGTTAGCGTATCGACCCTGTGATTCATATCACAATTAGGGCTCGTCAATTCATGGCGACTTTGGTTGTCATATAATTGTGAGGACATATCATTAGTTTCGATAGACTCGATCGTCACTGTTTGATTTAGGAAAATTTTGCAAATTATATATTGGTTAAGCGGCATCACCTGCGCTCCAATCATATAATGCTAGCATTATATTTCTTAATCGTTCTTAGATCGGTCTTTTTATGGCTCTAAATATCCTCTTGACAATTCTTATGGTCAAAGCGACATTTCCTATTCGAATTCTCTAGGTCCACGTACCTTGTCTCGCATTAGCCTTCCCCTTGTGGTCAGTCAACTCGAGATTGATCAGATCCGAGCGAAATAAGACTGAAATTCATCGTTAGATAATTCCTCGTTAATGAGTCTTGAAATGACAGGAAAAATCATAATGTCACAAGGTCTGTGTCCAGGAATTTAGCAAGTTGACTCAAAGGCTCAAACCCTATAGGAGGTTGAACTAACAAGTGAGCGAACTCAACTCCAATGGCGGCGCTTTATTCCTCAAAGGTAGGGGTAACCTCCAATCCTTCCATGTAGAGCGTTGCGGTGGTTGGATCCCAATAGAGTGCCATGGCTTGGGTAAAAACAGGTAGACATTCAATCTTCAACAAGCCCAATAGATATCTTAGCTGCGATCTGGCATACTTCTAACTAGTTTCACACATGCTATCCCACCAGGCAAGGAGCTCAACTTGAGGGACTTTGAACACTTGGATATCATTCATTCCCATGAAGTCTAAAATATGCAAATGATTTTGAAAAATCAATTGCCAAAGATTACTTTAAACATTTGATTATGTAATGTCATGAAATATGCATGAGCTAGTTTAATTACATATTCCAATTAATGAAATGAAAATTAGAGTCGTTCTCAGGTACGAAAGACCTGACTCAAGGTCTAATTTAATTTCAAAGAAGTGAATAATGCAATTAGCCAGAATCATCTTAGTGACTAAAGGAAATAACAATGTTACATTCCATTGGTCAAAACATCAAATGTGAATATAATAGATGAAATTCCTTATTACAAAAAGGTATGCTATGATGAAGAGATCTAGAGGGGTTTCAAGAGGGGATGAGATACCAATTGAGTTTTATTCTAAAACAAGAAAGCCATAAAAGTCCCTTGGAATGTGGGATTTAAGCTATCCCTCCCCCAAAGTCTAATCTTCTTCGGGGTTACGGTCGATTAGGGTTTCCTTCTTGATTGCATCTTTATCTTGTCCCTCTTTAGGACACGGCTCGGTAATCAGAACTTATTCCCTGGTTTAGCGCTCCTCAGAATGTGAAGGATAGTCTTTAGTAGATTGGTTGAGATGCTTTAGCTCTTTCGGCCATTCTCTGGTCCATGGTATAACAAATTCAAGGGTCTTCTTGGGTTTTCTCCTTTTGAGTATGATGCGCCTTGGTTTTGTCTTGTTTGTAGGGCATCTTTTCTTCTCCCAAAGAGAGATCACCGATTGGCTCTCTCTGGCTTGACATTCAGCTTTCCGATGGACATAGGCTTCTTTAGCTGAACCGTTGCGATACTGCCTTTTCATCTCTAGATAATGCCTGAACCTCTGGTCTGATTGTCGCTTAAACCTAAGGTTATCGACATAGTAACTAGTCTGCCAATGTTCAGCATATCCTAGCTTATGCCCAGTCAGCTATCGGCCATGCACAAATCTAGTAAAGTGCAATCTCGTGTTTGGTCCAGGACGACCGACTTTCCTTAGATATTCAAAAGCTACTAACTCCGTCAAACTCCTAGGAAACAGCGACATCCTATCCCCTATCATCGTTATTTCAATCAGTCACTAGAATGATTTCAGAATGTATGCAATGCATATATATGTGAATGATATGCTAAGCATGAATATACTATAAAATAGGGAGTGAGAAAATACATCAAAAGTAAATGCCTTACCGACCAAAACTTGAGGGAACATGAAATATTCCCTCGTAACAATTGATGATTTTAGGTATACCAACCTTCCACAGACATGTGCATGAGACAAGTGGGAATATACTCTAGAAAAAAAAATCAGGTGAGGGATCTATGGTTCAGGCTCCTATGATCCAAATGTGGCAAATTCCTCCCTAAGAGTACCCACTCAAGATGGTTAGATATCACCAATTTGGATTGTGAGCGGGAACGAACATGAAAGTCTCAAGTGCCATCAAACACGAGATCCCTTTCATATCCTTTCCCTAACTAAGGTAACCTAAAGGTGGTTGCAGTCGGGGTTTGATCGCTAGTGTGTGAGATGTGTCGTGATCATCACAATGCAAGGTCATGCACAACAGTTTGTATTAAACACCGCTTCAATATACGCATTAAAATAAACATACAATCTCAACTCCAACCTGTAGGAAAGATGTTAACAAACACTCATTCCCTTATTTCTCCAGTTTGTAAAAACATCTAACATAATGGTTATGGTATATACAAAACCTTCGAGAGCATCTGCAGAAAACAGGGTTAGATAAACCAATCAACCTTTTAATCGGCTCAAGTCCTCTAAAATTCCTAACCAGAGATTCTAGTTTGGAATATACCCTAAGTGGAATCACTAGTCTGTCGCGACCCGTTCAAGGTGGTCCCCTCGGCGGGTTAATGGGTTGTCCCGTCTAGTCGGACGCGGGCCTCTCCCAAGGCTCGTTACCCAAGTCGCAATGGTGGTGTACGTGGTTGACCAGTCAAAGACTTTGTTACCCCAACTGTCAGAGTTGATGCCCTTTTGGCACCTAAATTGAATGATTTATCTAACCTAACATTTCATACAGATGAGTGAGGTGCGAACCATAACACTAGAAGTCATGCAAATAGGAGTGGCTACCCTAGCTGTGACATTCTGATTTCTAGTCAATTTCAGACTCATTAATGAGAAATGAATCTAGAGATATATTTCAGTCATATCTCGCTCGAACTTGATCAATTCGAGTAGGCTAACTAAAAAGGGAAGGCTAATGCGAGACATGGTATGTAGACTTAGGAAATTCAGATAAGGAATGGCGCTTCGACCATAAGGATTGTCGAGGGGATATTTAGAGCCACAAAAGGTCGATCCAAGAATGATTAAGGAATGCCTTGCGAGTGTCATACGATTGGAGCGCGGGTGATGCCGCTTAACCAACGTATGATTTGCAAAATTTTTCCTAAATCGGACAGTGAAGATCGAGACCATAGGAACTAGTGATAGACCCTCACAATTACATGACAACCAAGGCCGCCACGAATTGACGAGCCCTAAATGTGATGAGAATCACATGGTCGATACGCGTAAAGTTTGCAAAAGCCACTCGTCGGTTTGAGATAGGTTGGAACCACGTCTGATAGAGGAAACCATCAGAAACGAGTCTTGAAAAATTTGAAATGAAAAATCAAGAATTCCAACATCATTCGGATTGGCCGTCACCCTATCGAAGAATTTGGAGCGAGAAAAATGACGTTCTGAACGTCGGGGGTAAAATTACCCTTTTGCCCCTCAAGCTTAACTCCTTGCCCATGCATTTGAAAAAGGGCATTTTAGACTTTAAACCCCCTCAAGGCTTTTGAAAACTAGGATGATTATTGGCCATTGGATCAAGCTTGATTGACATGAGGGACAAGTGTCAATAGATGGGGTAAAGACTAGTCAAGTCCAACTTTATGCAACAACCATTGAACCCCTTTGACTCAAACCTTGAATATAACAATTTTCACTCTCTCTCCTCACCCATGACCGGCCATACACTCCCTCAAGCTCATGAAAAATCTTCTTCTTCTTTCCTCTACTGCTCGCCAGCGACCAAATTCTGGGGTGCCATTCAGCCGTTCCTACGCCCACTTCCAGCCACCGCCTGACCACCGACTGACCATACCAACCTAGTTCTACATCTTGCCGACCTCCTCAAAGTAGAAGCATCGCATTTAGACCATCGAGGAGCTCTGGCCAAGCATTTTCCTGTAAGCCAACAGAATCTGACCCAATCTAAGGTAGGTTCGGTTTCTAACCCTTTTGGAGGCCGAAATAGTTTTGAAGTCAAATTTTATGGATATCTAGAGGACATCTATATGAATTTGTGGTAAAAACTTGGGAGTGATTTGAAGAATTTTTGACCTCGAATTGGTCTTGCGAACCTTGCACAGAAAACTGTCGGTACTGACTTTGGAGGAATTGGCAACTTTCAACGGGATTCCAGCGACCATTCAACCTCAAACTCACGGTGAGCCTCATAAACCCTTAGATTGACATGTCAAGAGGCAGGATAGTATTTAAATGATGGATTTGGAGTCGATTTAGGGCTAGACAAGTTCGGTTTGCACAGAACCGAGAAGAACCGGTTCAATTCTATGCATGGCCGAACCTTTAAGGGCTGATGGCTAGTGATTTTGAGCCCCAAATTGATGCTTAAGACATGTTAAGATGATGAGAGTTGTGTTATGGAGGATTATGATTCATGAATTAAGGAATTAGACAAGGAAATTGATGAATTGATTGAATATTCTAGGTTGCGCGGTGAATTGAACCTTTGGATTGTTTGGCCGAGACTTTGAGCCACTTGCCAGAAGAAATTTGTGTTATCAAACGCAAGGTAAAGGAATCCTAAACTTAGGATAGGAAGATTGGACTCGATTAGGCGAGTCAAGTGATAAATTGAATGATTTGTGAGAGTTTTCAAGAGGATTGTTCTTGGAATGTCCTAAGATTGTATTGAGGTTTATGTGTGCCATTGCTTGTGCTTGAATTATCCACCATGTGTGGATGTCACTTTATTGCCGTGCATGCCAAGAGTCTTTGAATTATGCCTGAATTGCACATGTCGTCATGTATGGAAAATGAATTGAAAATCCTGACATGAGCATAACATAGCGAGGCCTTGAGGAGTATGAGACGCGAAGCAGGAGATGGATACCCTGATGCTATGAAATCGCGGGGTGGAGTGGATGTTGTGTGGCACCTTGATGTGATCTAATTGCGGGGTTGAGATGGCCACGGTCTTGATGCGAACTATTCGCGAGATGGAGGTATGAGGTGATGATATTGGCTTGGAGATTCATTGAAACCTAATGCGTTTACGCGGGTTGCCAATGACTGTCTGATGCGTTTACGCGGATCGAGCCTGATGCGATTTAATCGCGGGCTCGAGGATGAGGCAAGCAGGAAGAGGTGGTCGTGGTGAAATGGCAGGATGAAGTGTGCATGATCACCTAAGTGTGACATGCTATCATGGTTGCATGCCCATCATCTGTGTGTCGCTATCTTTATTTATTTGTGCCCGAATGATTATGAGTTTGGAATTTTTGGGATAGATGATTGCCTGAATGGACGATTAGCCTAACCTAGGGTTAGGACTCTTTTACTGAGATGTGTATCTCATACCTTTGGGGACACCTATTTTTACATATCTTAGGCCTTAGGTATGTGGCCTATCCGCTTTGGGGATCTTAAGGAGATGACGGCATATTTTGGCGAGTTTACGGATAGTCAGGAGAATATTTATGTGAGAAAGTGTACAATTGTATGGGTTGACGAGGGTAGCCCGGTGGAAGCCTCATAGGTTCGAGGCATGGTTTAAGAAGGTCGAAGACGAGTCGAATAGGCCGCTAAAGCCCCACGAGGTACCCTAAGGAGTTATCCCTAATTGGTGCCAGAGTTTTGGGGAGCAGGAGTTGCTAGAAGGGTCTGTAGTTGGGTCTAGGGATGGACCGGAGAAGACCCCGACCTTGGAGTTCACTGAAGACGAGGTGATTGTCGTGGAGGCTATCGAGGAGGACCTCGCCGAGCCGTCGCATGAGGAGACCATGGAGGATTCCATCGAGGTCCGTTCCGAGACGTTCTCAGAGTACGAGTCGACGGAGGATGCGGAGGATACAGGGGACTCCAGTAGCTCATCTTAGATATCCTAGTTTATTGGCTCGATCTTGTTATGGCGACCCCGACCATGGCTATTTTGATTGTCGATGATGGTCATATCTTTTTTTTTATGTGCTTACCCCGTCGCCCTTGTCTAGCGGATTGTAGTAGTCGGTATTTGTACGAACAGTATGTATGATGTATGACAGTTATTATGCTATTCAGATTCCACTTAACTTATATTTTGTACATGGATTTAATTGAGTACCGCTTCCGCATGCTTAATGTATATATATTACCTCTCGACTTATTTGTGGATCTTGGGACCACGAGAGATGTGTTGTTTGCTTGCAGGGATATTCGCGTGCTCGACGGGTTCGGGGCATGACATCCCCCTTCGACTTGGTATCAGAGCAAGGTCAGCTCGATCCAAAGTTGGTTGAGGACTAAAGTAATAAGGAGGATTAAGTTGGGACAAGGACGGATAGCAAGACCTTAAGAGACTGGTTAAGTTATGGCATGGGGTGTATAGTGTGTGACCTGGTACTTATGGCTGGTGTTTGATCTTGGCAGGGTTGTGGTAAGACATAGGAGAATTGAGTTTCCTACTTGGAATTGAAGGTCATTTATGGACCTTGGCCTGTTTGATGAATGAAAATGATTGGTTTTAGTGAATCATTGAAGTAAATGGAACTGAGAAATGGCCATGGGTTATCGGTTGAAATGCTTTTGGAGTTTGTGGTATAGAGTACGGTTGGATTGTAACTGTTTCTGTTAAGGGTTAGTTAGTAGCTCTGGATTTGAATGATTGAGTGAGTTACTAACTCCTTGCTGAACTTGTGGTGGACCAGGTTCAATAGAAAGTGATAAAGATGAGCAACCCATCTAGAAGGTTTGGAAGAATCAAAGGCGGGGCTTCTAGCTCGAGGCCGCCTATCGCTGAAGATCCAAGAATGGATGTCTTGTTGAGGGCGCTGGAAAAAATTGGCGACATGATTGATAGACAGGCTCAAAATCGGGACGCTGCCATCGCCCAGGTAGTAGGAGCTGCCATAGCCACCGTCAACGCCAACAACGACAATAATGGTGGCAATGGAAGCCATAATGAACAAGGCCAGGGCAATGAACTTGTGAATGCCTAAGAAGAGATCATCGTGGCCAAATAGATGGGCCAACTAGTAGAGTAGTTCATAAAATTGAAGCCGACTAAGTTCGATGGGACTGGAGACCCCGAGTTAGCACCCAGGTGGATCGAAAAGTTAGAGAAGGCTTCTGGGGTGCTGAGATGCACCAACGAGGAGAAGGTACTATTAGCAGTGTACCAGCTGGAGGGTACTACAAATAATTGGTGGGCTACCACCAAAAATGGAGTTTTCCCTAAAGGAGCAGCTATGACTTGGGATGCCTTTAAGACGGCGTTCAACGACAAGTACTTTTCTGAGATGGCCAGGGAAAGTAAGTAGGTGGAATTCCTGTAGTTACGTTAGAACCAGCTGACGATAGATCAGTATGAGACCGAGTTCTCGAGGCTGTCGAGGTACGCACCACGATATGTGGAGGACCCTCAGGAAAAAGCAAGGAGATTTAGGGATGGTCTGAGTCCCGAGCTCCGTAGCCAGATGATTGCTCTGAATTTGAGGACCTACAAGGAGATCTACGAGTGGGGCCAGATGATTGAAAGAGACCTAAAAGAGAGAAACACCGCAATTGGATCGCGGTTTACGTCCTTCAGAGATAATTGCCAAATGGGCAAAAGAACAACGGCGAACAATAGGCGTTTTGTGTCTCCCGTACGAAAAGATATTGTTAAGCCACGGAATTTCACAAACTAGAGCTGCAGACTTTGTGGAAGAAGGCATGGAAATGGACCGTGCCCAATAAGGACCGGGGCTTGCTTTAAGTGTATAGCTAGGCCACTAGATGAGAATGTGTCCGAATCAAGCTCCGACAAGTCGACCGCGAGGATAGAGAACGCAAGCTGGATCGTCAACTGTAACCCCTCAAATCGAGCAGAATCGACCACCAGCATAGAGAAGAGTATATGTAGTAGCCCGCAGAGAGGCGGAGGAGACACCAGGTGTGGTCACATGTACGGTTTACTTGTGCAACCAAGCTGCATACGCATTGTTTGACCCCTGGTGCCATGCATTCATTCGTGTCTGCACAGTTTGCTGAATTAGTGGGAATGAAATTGAAATCGTTGAATGTAATCTTGCATGTTGCCACATCGTTAAAGGATAATATATTGGTTTCAATGGGCTGTGCTGGGTGTGAGATTGTGATTGGAGGTAGTAAAGAGAGTATTGACTTAGCTGTATTACTCATGTATGATTTTGACGTAATCATAGGAATGGATTGGTTGGGTAATCAGGGGTCAATAGTAGACTGTGGTAGCAAGATAATCCGATTTTATCCGAGGGGCCGCCCTAGCTTTGAATTGGTGGGAAATCGAGGAGGAATCTCTATTTCCTTAATCTCATCTTTAAAAGTAACTAAGTTGATGTATGAAGGGTGTCAGACATAATTAGTGGCAGTAATGGACACGACTACCGAAGAGCCAAAGTTAGAGAATATCCCGGTAGTGCGTGAATTTCCTGATGTATTTCGCCAAGAGTTGCCAAAATTACCACTGGAACGGGAAATAGAATTTGTGATTGAATTAGCCCTTAGAACGGAGCCGATTTCGAAAGCGCCTTACAGGATGTCCCTATCAGAACTGAAAGAGTTAAAGTGCAGATGCAGGAACTGCTGGATAAAGGATTATCAGACCAAGTGCTTCGCCATGGGGAGCACCGGTGCTATTTGCATGGAGGAAGGATGAGTCTTTGCATTTATGCATCAACTATCGGTAGCTAAACCAAGTGATAGTGAAGAACAAGTATCCACTGTCGAGAATTGACGATCTGTTTGATCAGTTGCAAGGAGCGGCAGTATTTTCGAAGATTGACCTGAGGATGGGGTATCACCAGTTGAGGATTAAGAAGGAAGACATACCTAAAACTGTCTTTAGGACGAGGTGAGTTTACGATGATGCCGTTTGGATTGACCAACGCTCCAGCTGCATTTATGGACATGATGCATCGAGTATTTAAGGAATTTTTGGACAGATTTGTCATAGTCTTCATTGACGATATCTCGATTTACTCGATGAATGGTACAGAACATGAGGAGCACCTAAGAATTGTACTACAGACTTTGAGGGAGCATTCGCTCTATGCGAAGTTGAGTAAATGTGAGTTTTGGTTGAACAGGGTAGCATTTCTTGGTCATGTGGTGTCTGGTGAAGTAATCGCAGTGGATCCTGCGAAGATTGAGGCTGTAACCAATTAGCCTAAGCCTACGACGGTCACTGAAGTCAGAAGTTTTTTGGGGTTGGCATGATATTACAAGCGTTTTACGGAGAAATTCTTGTCCATAGCCATCCCATTGACGCGGTTAACGAAGAAGGAAACGAGGTTTGAATGGACTGACAAATGTGAGAAGAGTTTCCAAGAGCTCAAGCATAGACTGACAATCGTGCCAGTACTGACAATTCCATCAGGACCAAGAGGTTACGAGATTTACAACGATGCTTCGCTAAAAGGATTGGGCTGTGTGTTGATGTAATACGGAAGAGTAGTAGCCTACGCATCTAGATAGTTAAGGCCACATGAAATGAACTACCCAACTCATGACCTGAAGTTAGCGGCGATTATATTCGCTTGGAAAATTTGGAGACATTACCTATGCGGCGAGAAGTTCCAAATCTATACCGACTACCAAAGTTTAAAGTATTTGTTTTCTCATAAAGAGCTAAATATGATGCATCGTAGGTAGATGGAGCTGCTGAAGGATTATGATTGTGATATTCTATATCACTCTGGGAAAGCAAACCGAGTGGCAAATGCGCTGAGTCGGAAGTCAAGCATCTCATGCCTGCTGGTGAAAGGTTGGTCGATGATTGAGAATTTAAGAGATTCTGAGTTCAGACTAGAGGTTAGCCAGTTGTCTAGCTTAATGGCAACATTGAGGGTGGAACCTGAGGTCCAAGAAGGAATAAAGACCTTGCAATTTACGGACCCAGAGATTCAGAAGATCCTTGAGTTGGATGCGACGAAGAGAAAACCCGAATTTCAAGTGTCAGAGGACAAGATCCTAAAGTTTCGAGGACGATTATACGTGCCCAAAGATGAAGGACTTAGGGAAAGGATTTTATCAAAGGTTCACAGGAGCAATTATAGCATCTACCCTGGAAGTACGAAAATGTACCAAAACCTACGACAACACTATTGGTGGAACGGGATGAAAGTGAACATAGCAAAGCATGTGGCTAAGTGTTTGACGTGCTAGCCAGTGAAAGCGCAGCACTGTAAACTTGGAGGACTATTACAGCCACTAGAGACACTCGAATGGAAGTGGGAGCATGTGACTATAGATTTTGTGATGGGACTCCCAAGGAGCCAGAGAGGTCACGACTCTATATGGATAGTCGTGGACATATTGACCAAGTCCGCACATTTCAACCCGGTGCGAAAGGACTTCGCTATGGATAGGTATGCAGAGCTGTACATGAGGCAGATAGTGAGGTTGCATGGAGTGCCAATGACGATTACGTCCGATCGAGATCCTAAATTCACGGCAAACTTTTGGAAGAGTTTGCAGGAGGCTATGGGAGCTCGATTGCAGTTTAGTACAGCCTACCATCCACAAAACGGACGGACAGTCGGAAAGGACGATACAAATGCTTGAGGATATGCTACGAGCGTGCGCCATTGATTTTAAAGGTGGATGGGAAGACCAGCTGCATTTGGTAGAGTTTGCGTATAATAATAGCTACCAGCAGAGTATCCAGATGGCACCATTCGAAGCACTCTATGGAAGAGCCTGTAGAACCCCGATTTGCTAGGATGAGGTTGGAGAAAGGAGTGTCACAAGCCCAGAATTGGTGGAGCAATATGTGGAAGCAGTGAAATTAATTCGGGATAGACTGAGGACGGCACAGAGTCGTCAAAAGAGCTATGATGATAAACGGCGCAAGCCCTTGGAGTTTCAATTTGGCAATCATGTCTTCCTCAAGGTATCGCCCATGAGAGGACTATCGCGATTCGGAAAGAAGGGGAAGCTAAGCTCAAGGTATGTAGGCCCATTCGAGATACTAGAGCGGATTGGAACCTTGGCCTACATGCTTGCCTTACCGCATAATCTATCCTAGGTGCATAACGTTTTCCATGTGTCGATGCTGCGAAAGTATGAACCAGATCTGACACATGTGCTGGACTACGAAGTCATAGAAGTGCACGACAGAGTGTCTTACGTGGAAAAGCCGATAAGGATCGAAGACCGGAAGGAGTAAATCCTCAAGAATAAGAAGATTCCACTGGTCAAAGTAGTGTAGGAGCACCATGGAATTGAAGGTGCCACATGGGAAAGAAGACACGATGGGGCGACAACACATCTATTTATTTGAGTAATTAAGTGTAATGTTAATTTCGGGGACGAAATTTTTGTAAGGGGGAAGAGTTGTGACATTCTGATTTCCAGACAATTTCAACTCATTAATGAGAAATGAATCTAGAGATGTATTTTAGTCATATCTCGCTCGAACCTGATCAATTCGAGTAGGCTGACGAAAAGGGGAAGGCTAACGCGAGACATAGTACGTGGATCTAGGAAATTCAGATAAGAAATGACACTTTGACCATAAGGATTGTCGAGGGGATATTTAGAGCCACAAAAAGCTGATCCAAGAACAATTAGGGAATGCCTTGCGAGTGTCATACGATTGAAGCGCGGACGATGCTGCTTAACCAACGTATGATTTGCAAAAATTTTCCTAAATCGGACAATGAAGATCGAGACCATAGGAACTAGTGATAGATCCTCGCAATTACATAACAACCAAAGCCGCCACAAATTGAGAAGCCCTAAATGTGATGAGAATCACAGGGTCGATACGTGTAAAGTTTGCAAAAGCCACCCATCGGTTCGAGATAGGTTGGAACCACGTCTGATAGAGGAAACCATCAGAAACGAGTCTTGAAAAATTTGAAATGGAAAATCAAGAATTCCAACATCATTTGGATTGGACGTCGCCTTATCAAAGAATTTGGAGCAAGAAAAATGACGTTCTGAACGTCGAGGGTAAAATTACCCTTTTACCCCTCAAGTTTAAAGCCTTGCCCATGCATTTGAAGAGGGGCATTTTGGACTTTAAACCCCCTCAAGGCTGCCAAAAACTAGGATGGATATTGGCCATTGGATCAAGCTCGATTGAAATGAGAGACAAGTGTCAATAGATGGGGTAAAAACTAGTCAAGTCCAACTTTATGGAACAACCATTCAACCCCTTTGACTCAAGCCTTGAATATAACAATTGTCACTCTCTCTCCTCACCCATAACCGGCCATACACTCCCTCAAGCTCACCAAAAATCTTCTTCTTCTTCTTTCCTCTACTGCTCGCTGGTGACTAGATTATAGGCTGCCATTCGGCCGTTCCGACGTCCACTTTTGGCCACCGCCTAACCACCGGCCGATTATACCAACCTATTCTACATCTTGCCGACCTCCTCAAAGTGGAAGCACGGCATTTGGACCACCGAGGAGCTCCGGCCAAGTATTTTCCCAGAAACCGACAAAATGTGACCCAATCTGAGGTAGGTTCGGTTTCTAACCCTTTTGGAGCCGAAATGTTGGATTTTTGAAATCAAATTTTATGGAGATCTAGAAGACATCTGTATGAATCTATAGTAAAAATTTGGGAGTGATTTGAAGAAGTGTTGACCTCGAATTGATCTTGTAAACCTTGCACAAAAAATTGTTGGTACTGACTTTAGAGGAACCAGCGACTTTCAACGGGATTCCGGCGACCATCCAACCTCAAACTCACAGTGAGCCTCATAAACACTTAGATAAACATGTTAAGAGGTAGGATAATATTTAAATGATGTATTTGGAGTCAATTTATGGCTGGACAAGTTCGGTTTGCACATAACCGAGAAGAACTGGTTATGTGCAAACCAGTTCTGAACTTAGGATAGGAAGATTGGACTTGATTGGGCGAGTCAAGCGATAAATTAAATGATTTGTGAGAGTTTTCAAGAGGATTGTTCTTGGAATGTCCTAAGATTGTATAGAGGTTTATGCGTGCCATTGCTTGTGCTTGAATTATCCGACATATGTGTGTGTCACTTTATTGCCTTGCATGCCATGAGTCTTTGAATTGTGCCTGAATTGCACATATCGTCATGCATGGAAAATGAATTGAAAATCATGGCATGAGCATGACATGGCGAGGCCTTGAGGTATATGAGACGCAGGGTGGAAGATGGATACCTTGATGCGATGTAATCGCGGGGTAGAGTGGATGTTGTGTGGCGCACTGATGAGATATAATCGCGAGGTTGAGATGGCCACGGTCCTGATGCGAACTATTCACGGGACGGAGGTTTGAGGTGATGATATTGATCTGGAGATTCATTGGAACCTGATGCGTTTACGCAGACTGCCAATGACGGTCTGATGCATTTATGCAGACCGAACTTGATGCGATCTAAGCGCGGGCTACAGGATGAGGCAGGCAGGAAGAGGTGGTTGTGGTGAAATGGCAGGACGAGGTATGCATGATCAACTGAGTGTGACATGGTATCATGGTTGCATGCCCATCATCTGTATGTCGCTATCTTTATTAGTTTGTGCCTGTATGATTTTGAGTTTGGAATTTTTGGGATAGATGATTGCCTGAGTGGATAATCAGCCTAACCTAGGGTTAAGACTCTTTTACTGAGATGTGTATCTCAACCCTTTGGAGACTCATATTTTTACAGATCCTAGGCCTTAGGTATGTGGCCTATCCACTTTGGGGATCCCAAGGAGATGGGGCATATTTTGACGAGTTTCCAGATAGTCAAGGGAACATTTATGTGAGGAAGTGTACGGTTGTATGAGTTGACGAAGGTAACCCGGACTGGAAGTCTCATAGGTTCAAGGCATATTTTAAGAAGGTCGGAGACGAGTCGATTGGGCCGTTGAAGCCCCACGAGGTACCCCAGGGAGTTATCCCGATTGGTGCTAGATTGCTGGGGAGCAGGAGTTGCTAGAGGGGTCTGTAGTTGGGTCTAGGAATGGACCAGAGAAGATCCCGGCCTTGGAGTTCACTAAATACGAGGTGATTATCGTGGAGGCTACCGAGGAGGACCTCGTCGAGCCATCGCATGAGGAGACCATGGAGGATTCCATTGAGGTCCGTTCCGAGACGTTCTCAGAGTACGAGTCGACGGAGGATGCGAAGGATACAGTGGACTCTAGCAGCTCATCTTAGGTGTCCTAGTTTATTGGTTCGATCTTGTTATGGCGACTCCCGACCATGGCTATTTTGGATGTCGATGATGGTCATACCTTTTTTTTATGTGCTTACCCTGTCGCCCTTGCCTAGCGAATTGTAGTAGTCGATATTTGTACGAAAAGTATGTATGATGTATGACAGTTATTATGCTATCCAGGTCCCACTTAACTTATATTTTGTACAGGGATTTAATTGAGTACCGCTTTCGCATGCTTAATGTATATATATTATCTCTCGACTTGTTTGTGGATCTTGGGACCACAAGAGATGTGTTGTTTGCTTGCAGGGATGTTCGCATGTTCGATGGGTTCAGGGCGTGACACTAGCACTCAAAATTAATAAAATGAATGCGCAAATCAAGGATCCAAAACATGCGGATAAATCACATGAAAGTAACATGGCATCCCTAGTAAGGCCCTATTGGGCTAGAGAAATATCAATCAAGGTTAAGAAGTGTTTTTGACATGATTTACCCTTGAGGGGCAAAATCGTAATTTTGAAGAATTTTGGGACAATTTACCCAAGAAGGAAAAATTTGTCATTCCAGGTGAGATATGGAGTTAAAAGATGGTGAAAATATGATTGATCGTTAAAACAATTCATTTCCTATTTTTCGAAAATTTTCAGAATTTTTCTGGAAAATTTGGAAGTGATTTACCCTTTGAGAGGTAAAATCATCATTTCAAAAGGTAATGATAAGTGAAAATCTCAAATAGAAAGATTGGTCGACCTCTTAATCCAAATTCTAATTTTGAACAATTTTAACGGCTCGATCGGAATAAGAAAGACGTTTACCCTTTGAGGGGTAAAATCATCATTCTTAGAAAAATGACGAGATTCAGAAATCTAAGCATAAGAATTGATCGCCGAATCAACCCTAATTCTTAACTTAGTGTTATCGATCTATCTCATATACAAGGCAGAGACAATTTACCCCTAAATGGTAATATTGTCAATTTTCAAATGAACATATAAGAAATCTCAAAAATATGATTGACCAATTGTTTGTGTCAATCGTTAATTTTTGGGAATTTCTAGAGTGACTACGAAATTTTCATAAATTTCCTACAATTTTTCTGGATTTTCTAGAATTTTCTGACCTTTTTTTTTAGGATTTTCTAGAATATTTTTGATTTTTTTATTATTTAAAAATCATTTTCTGATTTTTTTTATTTTAAAAATGATTCGGACCTGGTCAACCCGACCCACTCAGGTTGGATACCCGGCCCAGACCCGAACCTGCGTGACCCACGCCTAAAAACGACGTTGTTTCATTTTTTAAAATTTTCCGATTATTCAGATTTAATTCGACGCCCCTATTAAACCACATGGCTATTCCACGACCATTGGATCGACTTACTGAAACCTACGGATCAGATCAAAAGTCGACTATCCCTCAGCTATCAGATCTGATTATTTGGATCTACGGCCAAAATCGAACGACTCAGCTAATGCTCGACCGTTCGATCAAGCTATTTTTTTATTTTTGAAAATTCAATTTTTCTTAATAGAATTTATATTAAAAAAATTGATCGAGCGGTCACCAAGCCAACACGTGGCGCAACCTAGACCGTTAGATCGACTAACAAATTCAAACTGAATTATAACGGCCATGCAACGCCAGCACCATGTCAGCACCTTTGACCAGTTGACTGCAACGTCATCATTTTCTTCCTAGAACACTCTTCACCTGCAACGAACGGCCAAGAAACTCCAGCGACGATCTGATAGTGAAACCTCGACGAAATCGAGCAAGATCGACACTAATCGACTCGCCTTGACGTCTCGAGTAATATATCGTAGAATCAAACACGACTATTCAAGATGACTAGATTAATCAAGACATAACCAGCTCAACCATTGCTACGTTAATCAGGCAAGAGAGAGCACACCAAGCTAATTCATTCATATAATCGCTTCTAAGTGAATTTAGAAGACTTACCTCGAGCTCCGATTGAACTCGCATGACCTGGTTCGGCTAGGCGACTTTGAACAATGATCGGT
This sequence comes from Rhodomyrtus tomentosa, assembly GCA_028455895.1. Lineage (NCBI taxonomy): Eukaryota > Viridiplantae > Streptophyta > Magnoliopsida > Myrtales > Myrtaceae > Rhodomyrtus > Rhodomyrtus tomentosa. The sequence goes on along the minus strand of JAPCWY010000003.1, from coordinate 22,522,650 downwards.
AATAGAGATCGAGTTTGGAGATTCAATTCAAGATATTCAAGCAAAGTTGATGCAAAATGAAGATGTGATGATGTTTAGTGATGCTTAGGGAACAAAAAGCTCACATAAAATCAAAGAATGATGGTCGGATACCAAATCCGCCATTGATGCATAGTAAGAAAGCTTCAAGACTGAACTCACCTATTTTGGAATGATAGGCAACGCGGCTAGAGGTGATCGCTTCCTTGAAGATTGGGCGACCTCTTGACGACCTTTGCAAGCTTTGGTTTGGCCTAAAAGGACCTAACCGGTGCTCTACAAATTCGAGCTCAAGCCTTCGACAATAGCGATGGAAGGTGAGCTCTTCCTCCTTCTCTTTACTCTCTCTCTGTTATGTTTACCTCCAACAACAAAATGAACAACCTCCTTGCTCTCGAAAGCCTCTAAAGGCTATATACCAATTTTCAATTTTTGGCGTCGAACGGTGGAAGCTAACGGACTCCAAATGGCACGTGACCGTGCATGCCATTTAGTCCAAACAGCGACGATGACGTTGGGTGACTCCGTCCAACTCAAATGGCCTTTAGCGCGCACAAATGGATGGCCAATTTAGCTGTTCTGTCCATGTTGACTTTCACGGTCGTTGTATGTTGACCAGTCGATTTCGCCTTCCTCCGGCGACCATTGATCGCGATTCCGATCTCAATCGACGGGAAATGACCTGAAGAATTAAACGCTCACCAGTGTGTCTTCGATTGCCATCGATTGGTCGATCAAATTCTCCATCGAAATTTGGGTTTGTTTTATTCATTTGCACAGACTCTTGGGGAAGAAGAAGATATTGTAGCGGACCGGTTCGACCGATCCGACTCTATTTTTACAAAATTAACCAAATTTTGTAGGAAATTTTCATAATTAGACCTCAGAATCGAACTTAGGACATGAATATTATCCAAAAATGTGATTTTGCCCAAAAGTTCATGTCAATTTCTATAAAAGCCTCAAATTTGTCCTTAATTGCAATTTGGGAAATTATGAAATTGAAGGTTCAAATTGTCAAATTGGACCAAACCACCTATGCCAATCGACTTAGAATGTTGAAATACATTGGGAAGTGACTTTAATTAGTAAACGTAACCCTTGAATTGAAAGTAATTTCAATTATACCCAAATTCAAGGACTGAATTGTAATAAAGTATGCTACTTTGTCCAATTCATGCAATTGAGCAATCTGTACAAATAATTGGGCTAAATTGCAATGAAGAACAATCAAATTGAATGTCGAGATTTTAAAAATGCCAAAATTACAAATTAAAAGACTCGATTGACCTTTTTTTACTAAATTTAAACATATTTGTAACAAAGGAACACATAAAATTAAAATTGAATTTGTGCTTTTTATGAGATAAAAAATACAAGAGAATAAAAATAAAAATATTGACTATTGTTTCATATTTTTGTGACCTCAAATGCTATTTTTCCCAAATTTTCAAGTAATTTCCTATTTTTTAAAAATACTAAAAAATGTGAAAAAAAAGAAAAATTATTTTTTGATAAAAAATAGTTCCTTGACCTTGGCCGAGGCCACCAAATTTGATTTTTTAATTTTTCAACTTTTTATGAATTTTTTTATGATTTTTCAAAAATAATACTGAAAAAAGACTAATTAAAAATCAGGTGTCAACACTACCACTACTTTAATTAATGGCTCATCTTCTCGAGTTAAGAGAGTTGGTATAGTTCATCCAACCCCTTCTTTATCATTATCCTTAGTACTTTACATTCTAAAGTTTCCTTTCAATTTCATGTCTTTTAGTAAATTAACCAAACATTGTCAGTGTTGAGTGACTTTTTACCCTAATTCTTGTATTTTCAGGACTTGGGTACGAAGTACACGTTTGGTAGATGACGAGAGACGGCGGGGTTTTATATGCTTAAAGATGCTCCTTCCATTGCTTGCCCATTAATGCTTATCTTGGACATCGTTCACTACAAAGTTTTCACAGTCTCTTTCTAGTTTAGGTTGTGAATCATGTCATCTTGGTAAATTGCATCGTGTTAGTTACCCACCTCTAGTCAATAAAAGACCGGCTTCTCCCTTTGCATTAGTTCATTCATATATTTGGGTCCTTGTCATTTGATTTTCAATTTGGGTTTTAGATACTTTGTTACTTTTGCTGATGATTATTCAAGAGTTACTTGGTTATATTTAATGAAAATTCGTTCAAAATTTATTTCTATATTTCAAGCATTTACTTCTGAAATTTATACTCAGTTTGGTGTGCAAGCCAAAGTTTTGCGTTTTGATAACGCTAAAGAGTACTTTTCTGCACCTTTCTTTGACTTTATTACTCAACGTGGTATGATTCATGAACCTTCTTATATTGATACACCTCAACAAAATGGTGTAGCTGAAAGGAAGAATAGACATTTATTAAAAGTTATCATGTCCATGTTATTTGAGATGACGGTTCCTAAAACCTTTTGGTCTGATGTTGTTCTTATTGCGTGCTATCTTATTAATCGTATGTCTTCTTCTGTCTTATGAGATGGTATTCCATTCTCCACTTTATCTCCCAATCAGCATTTGTTTGCCTTACCACCCCGTACTTTTGGTTGTGTTTATTTGTTTCGTGATCATTGACCTGATGTATCAAAATTTGATCCCAAGGCCATTAAAAGTATGCTTTTGGGCAATTCTTGTACTCAAAAAGTATATTGTTGCCATTTTTCCGACCTTGAGGAAATACTTTATAACTGCTGATGTTTCATTCTTTGAGTCTACTCCTTATCATGATGATGCAATTATAGTTTCCGAGATGGATGAAGACTTGCATGTGACTATCATTAAGTCACCTGCTCCACTTGTATCACCAGTGTTTGCACAGGAACCTCTTCCTTTCAAGGTTTATACTCAGCGTTCTTGAGCAGCTACCGATCACTTCCATCCTCCCATCACTACTGCATCATCTTCAGCTCCAGATCTACCTTCAGTTGATCCTCAAGTAATATTTGATCATGACCTTCCTATTGCTCATCGCAAAGGTATACGTGCTTGCACTCAATACTCTATTGCAAAGTTTGTCTCGCATACGTATGTGTCTTTTTCTTTTCGATCCTTTTTATCCACTATTGATCAATATCCTGTTTTCAAGTATGTGGCTGAAGAAGCATTACAAAACCCTCACTGGAAGATAGCTATAGAAGATGAATTAAAGGCATTACAAGTTAATGAAACTTGAAACTTTGTACCACTTCCGTCAGGCAAAACTGCTATTGGTTGTTGATGGGTGTATACTGTAAAAGTCAATCCCGATGGTTCTCTTGCTCACCTAAAAGTAAGGCTTGTTGTGAAAAGGGTATGCTCCAGTTTATGGTTTCGACTATCTGGACACTTTTTCTCCTGTTGCTAAGCTTACATCTATTTGTATTTTGATCTCTTTTGCTACCAAATATAATTGGCCCTCGTTTCCACTTGATGTAAGAAAATGATTTCTTGCATTGTACTCTTGATGAGGTGGTGTATATAGAGCAACCTCCCGAATTTGTTGCTCGGGGGGAGTCCAATGGATTGATTTGTAAGTTAAAGAAATCCTTGTATGGTTTGAGGCAGTCTCCATGAGTATGATTTGAAAAATTCTTTAAGGCTTTACTTTTAATCGGACTATCTAGACGTGAAAATGATCATTCTTTCTTCTATAAACAGTTAGGAAGAGGCAGGTTGCTTCTGATTGTATATGTTGATGATATTATTATCACAAGAGATGACTCGGATGGTATAGCTAAATTAAACTCTATCTTCAGCAACAGTTTCAGACTAAATACCTAAGAAAATTGAAGTATTTATTAGGAATTGAGGTAGCGTAGTCAAAAAAGGAAATTATCTTGTTATAGCTGAAGTATGTCCTACATTTGCTCACTGAGACTGGTATGCTGGGGTCTAAGCCTTTTGATTCACCTATGGAACAAGAAGTTAAACTAGTAGCTAATGGAGGAGAAATTTTTTATTGTCACGCCCCGCTCCTCGGGTGCGAGCGCGCGTCTCCCTACAATCATAAACTCTCTCTCGAGGTCTCAAGATTCACATAGGTCGAGAGATATAACACATAGAAAGCACGCGGAAGCGATGATATACAAACTCCTCCGTACAATGATAAAAAGGGACCTGGGTAATGAAAGTACCAATGGATACATAAACTCCATCACTATTCGTACATGAACTAGGGCAAGCTAAACATACTGGTCGGCAAGGGTGATAGGGCCAATACAAAAGAGGATCATCACGTCTCCCAAAAGAAATAGGCATCAAGGTCACCATCAAATATCAGACCAGAAAACAAAAACTCCAAGGTCGAGCTACTAGAGTCATCAATTTCCTCCTCAGTCTCCTCAGTGGGCTCGTACTCCAAGAGGGTCTCCAAGCAAACCTCTAGGTGTCCTCTATCGTCTCATCAGCTGACGGCTTCACTAGATCGTCCTCGGTAGCCTCGATCTCGATGACCTCGTTAGTGTCCTCTAGGGTCGGTGTGACATTCTGATTTTTCCTTTTATTTCAAAACTCATTAATAAGGAATTATCTAATGATGTATTTCAGTCATATCCCGCTCGGATCTGATCAATATCGAGTTGACCGACCAAAAGGGAAAGGCTAATGCTAGGCAAGGTACGTAGACTGAGGAACTCGAATAGGAAATAAACTTTGACCATAAGGATCTTCGAGGGGACATTTAGAGCCATAAAAGGTCGATCTAAGAACGATTAAGGAATGCATTGCTAGCATTATATGATTGGGGCGCGGGTGATGCCGCTGAACCAATATTTAATTTACAAAATTTTTCTAAATCGAACAGTGATGATCGAGACCATCTGAACTTGTGATAGATCCTCACAATTACATGACAACCAAAGTCGCCATGACTTAACGAGCCCTAATTGTGATATGAATCACATGGTTGATACGCGTAACGTCTACATAAGCCGTCTATTAGTTTGGGATAGGCTGGAATCGTATTGGATAGAGAAATGATTTAGAAACAAGTCTTGAAATTTGAAAATGAAGAATCAAGAATTCCAACAATATAATTGGATTGATCGTCGCCTTATCGAAAAAAATTGGGATTAGAAAAACGACGTTCCGGACGTCGGGGGTAAAATTCCCATTTTGCCCCTCAAGCCTTAACCTTGCTAATATAATTGGATGAGGGCATTTTGATCTTTAACCACACCCCCATAGCTGCTGAATATGGAGAGAAACCATGGCCATTGGATGAGCTTTAACTGACACAATGGACAAGTGTTAAGAGATTAGGCCTTGAGTTGATATATTCACTTTTAACCTACCATTCAACTCAAGTTGACTCTTGAAAATAGAATAAACCTATCTCTCTCTCACTCACTTGGCCGAAACCCCCATACCTCCTTTGCAAATTTCTTCTTCTTCTTCCTCCTTCTGTTGACCGCCTGCCGCCGAATCGGTTTTGACCGCCGGTTTCACTCGCTCCGATCGCCACCTCCAGTGACTTCCAGCTGCCGAACTGAACACCTACTCCTTCCTCATCCTCTTGCCGACGTTCTCGAAGTGGAAGCAAGTCGTTTGACCCACCGAGGAGCTCCGGCCGACCAATCTCCCGAAAGTCGACGGAAATCGTCGCAACCAGAGGTAAGCCACAGTTTAGGCCTCTTAGGACCCTGAAATCTTGGAATTTTTCGACCAACTTTTGTGGACATTTAGGGGATACTTAGATTGAACTGTGGTAAAACTTTTGGATGAATTTGATGAAGTTTTGACCCCAAATGGGTCTTGTGTTTGAAGGGCTAGAATTGACCGTCGGAGGAATCGAAGGAACTGGCGCAGTTCAAGGACTTTCCGGCGTCGCCTTGGCTCCAAATTTTCGATGAGGCTCCCCAACCCTTAACTACATGTTAGCAAGTAGATTAGTGATTAAATGGAGGAATTAAGTTGGTTTGAGGGCTGATAAGTTGGGATATACACAGAACCGAAATTGGCCCCGTTTGGTTCTGTGCATACCGGTTCTGTGGGAGCTGTTGGTGGTTGTAATTGAGCTCCAAATTCATCATTGAGAAGTGTTATAATTTTAATTGATTGGCCCATGAGGTGTATGATTAGTGGGGTGGTGATTTGAGCTAGGAAAATTAACGATTGGATGAAATTTCCTTAGGTTGCGCGGTTGAGTTGCTCTTGGGCTAGTGGGGGCTTGAAAGATGAATTGCATTGCATTAATCTTGAGGTAAGGGGATTCTAAACCTTTGATAGGAGGATTGGACTCAATTGAGCGAATTGAGTGTGGGTTTGATTGATTCTTGGACGATTATCAAATGATTGTCCATTGTACGTCATAGATAGATGTAGATGACTCGAATGCTTGGCCATGCTTGTGCCTTGAGTTGATTGTCGTATTTGAGTATTGAACTTGATTGCCTTGCACGCCATAAGTGTGTTGTTCATGCATGAGTTGCACTCGATTGTATGTGTTCTGCATTAAAATGAACTTATGGCTTATCTGAGAAGTTGTGATACCTTGAGGCGTTTGAGACGCGGGGTGATGTGGATGAATGCCCTGAGGCACTAAGGCCCGGGATTTGAATTGAATGGCATCCTGAGGCGTACGAGACGCGAGGTTGAAAAGGCCATAGTTCTGATGCGTTGAAACGTGGGACGGAGTTGAGATGTGTCGACACAGGCCTGGAGTGACATTGAAAACCTGATGCGTTTACGTAGGTTTGTCAATGAGGCGGTCTGATACGTTTGCGTAGACCGAGCCTGAGGCGTTCTAAACGCGGGCATGATTCAAATGGAGGCATGGAAGGGTGAAAGGTACAATTTGGCTGGATAATGTGTGTTTGAGTTTAATGACATAATAAGTTGCCTTGATTGCATGCTTGACATCCGTGTGTTATTTCTTGATAGTTGAATGCCTCATTTGATTTTGTATAATTTACTTGTGATTGCAATTGTCTGAGTGGACGGTCAGCCTAACCTGGGGTTAGGGCCTACCTTACTAATATGTATATCTCACCCCGTTGTGGGACCCCATTTCTTTTCAGATCCTAGGCCTTGAGGATGTGGCCAGTCAGGCTTGGTGATCCTAAGGAGATGTCTGTCTATTTTGAGAAGTTCCCTGACGGACAGGGGACCATTTATGTTAGAAAATGTACGGTTGTCTGGGTAGACGAGGATGGTAGTAGCTGGAAGCCTCATAGGTATAAAGCATGGTTCAGAAAGGTAGGGGACGTTTCTACAGGGTCGTTGAAGCCTACTGAGGTACCTCGAGGGATGATCCTTAGTTGGTGCCATTCCGCTCGGGATTCAGTGGCGACCAAGGGATCGATTGCTGGATCGAGGAATGGTCCAAAGAAGACTCCGACCCTAGAGGACACCGATGATGTCACAGTGATCGAGGCTACCGAGAACAATTTGGTGGAGCCTTTTGCTGACGAGACTATGAAGGATACTATGGAGGTTTGCTCGGAGACCTTCTCGGAGTACGAACCCAATGAGGAGGCTGAAGAGGAGACCGACGACTCCAGTAGCTCGACTTAGGAGTTTCAATTTCTGACCTAATATTTTGTTGGCGACCTTGACGCCTGATTTCTTTTGGAGATGATGATGGCCTCTTTTGCACGTACTCTATCACCTATATAAACCAGTGGGTTTAGTTTGCCATGCTTTTGTATGAACAATTGGGAACCTATGTATGTATTAATGTTATGTTACCCAGGTCCCATTTTACATTTGTACGGAGGATTTTTTATATTGTCGCTTCCGCGTGCTTTCTTTATGACATATCTCTCGACTTGTATGGGTATCATAGGACCTCGAGAAAGAGTTTGTGCTTACAGGGAGTCGTGCGCTCGTGCCTAAGGCGCAGGGTGTGATAGTCGGGGTCCTCTCAAGAATGTTCCTCGAGCCGGCTACTGACCCCTCGACCTCCACCGAATCCCGAGCGAAATGACACTAGTTAGGGATTACCCCACGGAGTACCTCAATGGGCTTTAGTGGCCCCATAGAAATATCATTTACCTTTCTAAATCAGGCATCGTACCTATGAGGCTTCCAATTGCTGTCACCATCGTTAGCCTAGACTACGCTACATTTCCTTACATACACCATCCCCTGTCCATCCGGGAACTCATCAAAATACACCAACATCTCTTTCGGGTCACCAAATCTGATTGGCTACATGATCACGGTCTAGGATCTAAAAATGGGGTCCCATAACAGGGTGAGATTTACATCTCAGTAAGGTAGGTCCTAACCCTAGGTTAGGCTGACCATACGCTCAGGCAATTGAAATCAAGGATAAAATGCACAATAGCCACATGAGGCATCGATAGTCATTAAATAACATGCAAATAAAACAAGTGTGAAGCATGCAATCATGGCACCATACACATCATCAGAATTAAATACACATTGCCAAGCCAGATTACACCTTTCACTCTTCCATGCCTCCTCATTATCACGTCCGCGTTTAGAACGCCTCAGGCTCGGTCTGCGTAAATACGCCTCAGACCATCTCATTAACAAACCCGCATAAACGCATCAGGTTTTCAATTTCACTCCAGGCCTGTGTCGACACATCTTAAACTTCGTCCCGCGTTTCAACGCATCAAGACATTGGCCATTTCAACCCCGCGTCTTATACGCTTTAGGGTACCATTCAATTCAAACCCCGCGCCTTAGTGCCTCAAGGTATCCATTCACACAACCCCACGTTTCATACGCCTCAGGGTGTCACACATTTCTCAGACATGCCAAATGCTCATTTCAATTCATAACACATGATCAAATGCAAACTCATGCAATGAACAACACATCTATGGCATGCGAGACGATTAAATTCAACATTCAAATGTGACAATCAATTCATAACATAGGCATTGTCAAAGCACTCAAGCCATTTATATCTCTCAAGAACGCACAATGGATAATCACCCCATAAACTTTCAAGAATCAATCTAATTCACACTCAATTTTCCCAATCGAGTCCAATCCTCCTAGCCAAGGTTTAGAAACTCCTTACCTCAAGCTTAACTCAACAAAAATCTCTTCCCAAGAACTCCAAGAATTATGTCCAATTAGTCCAAGAACAATTCAACCGCACAATCTAAGGAAATTCATCCAATCGTCAATTTTCCTCGCTCAATTTATCAATCCATGAAGCATAAACCCCATTGACATGTTTATCGACATCCTACCACGTCTCAATGATGAATTTGAGACTCAATTCCAACACCAACAGCTTCCCACAGATTCGGTATGCACAGAACCGAAACAGGGCATTTTCGGTTCTGTGTATATCTCAACCAATTAGCTCTTAAATTAACTTAAATCCTCAATTTATCCACTAATCTACTTTATTATGTATTTATAGGGTTTAGAGAGCTTCACCGAAAATTTCAAGTCAAGGCGACGTCGGGAAGTCCTTGAACGACGACAGTTCCTCTAAGTCCTCCGACGGTTAGTTTTCCGTACTTCAAATACAAGACCCATTTGGGGTCAAAATCCATCAAATTCCTCCAAGCTTTTTACCACAACTCAGTCTATGTGTCCTCTAGATGTCCACAAAATTTGGTCAAAAAATTCAAAGGATTCGGGGTCCTACGGAGCCTAAATAGTGGCTTACTTCCAGCTGCGTTGGTTTTCGTCGAATTTCGGGAGAATGGCCAGCCGAAGCTCCTCACTGAGTCAAATGGCTTGATTCTACTTGGAGAATGTCGGCAATAGGATGAGGAATGAGCTGGTGGTCGGCTCGGGTCCAGGCCGTGGCCGGAGGCGGCGGTCGAAAGTGGCGATGGCGGTGGCAGAATCTAGTCGGCTGGAGCTCTCTCGGCCCAAAGGAAGAAGAAGAAGAAGAAGAAGAAGAAGAAATGGAAGAAGAAGATGGGGTTTCGGCTGATTGAAGGAGAGAGTGTGAGGTATACCAAATTTCAAGAGTCAACCATGTTTGAATGGTAGGTTAAAAGTGTTCCTATCAACATCAAGGCTTAATCTCTTGACACTTGTCAATGTGTCAATCATTATTTCATCCAATAGCTCTTAATCCTTCAAATTTTTGGCAGCTATGGGGGTGTGTTAATGACCAAAATGCCCTCGTCCGATTATAAATGTAAGGTCAAGGCTTGAGGGGCAAAATGGTAATTTTACACTCGACATCCAGAACGTCGTTTTTCTAATTCCAATTTTCTTCGATAAGGTGACGACCAATCCAATTATGATGTTGAAATTCTTGATTTTCTATTTTCTAATTTCGAGACTCATTTCTGAATCATTTCTCTATCAGACGTGGTTCCAGCCTATCTCGAACTAATGGACGACTTTTGCAGACGTTACGCGTATCGACCCTATGATTCATATCACAATTAGGGCTCGTCAATTCATGGCGACTTTGGTTGTCATGTAATTATGAGGGTCTATCACTAGTTTCGATGGTCTCGATCGTCACCATTTGATTTTGGAAAATTTTGCAAATTATACATCGGTTAAGCAGCATCACCTACGCACCAATCGTATAACGCTAGCAATGCATTCCTTAATCATTCTTAGATCGGCCTTTTATGGCTCTAAATGTCCCCTTGACAATCCTTATGGTCAAAGCTCCATTTCCTATTCGAGTTCTCTAGGTCCATGTACCTTGTCTCGCATTAGCCTTCCCCTTTCGGTCAGTCAACTCAAGATTGATCAGATCCGAGCGAGATACGACTGAAAGACATCGTTAGATACTTTCTCATTAATGAGTCATGAAATGATAGGAAATTCAGAATGTCACATTTATAATCTTGAGAGACATAGAAAATTGGTAGGAAGCTGAATTATCTCATAGTTACTCGACTAGACATTGACTTTCAAATTAGTGTGGTAAGTTAGTTTCTATCTTCGCCACGTACATCTCACTGAGGTGCCGTTACTCGAATTTTGAGATACTTGAAGAAGGCTCCAGAAAAAGGAATTGTTTATCAAAATCATGGTCATAGTAGAGTTGAAGGATTCTCTGATGCCGATTGGGCAAGATCTTTCGATGATAGAAGATCAACTACTGGCTAATGTAACTTTGTTGGAGGAAATCTAGTGTCATGGAAGTGTAAAAAGCAAAATGTTGTTGCCCGTTTCAGTGTTGAGTCAGAATATAGAGCCATGACACAAGTGATATGTGAATTAATGTGGATTCAACAGCTCCAGATTGAATTAAGCTTTAAAGCTTCGACTCATATGTTTTTATGGTGTGATAACAAAGAAGCAATACATATAGCTTCCAATCATGTGTTTCACGAGAGAACTAAACACATCGAGGTTGACAGTTATTTTATTCGAGAGAAGCTTTAGAGTGGAATGATTCTTCCCAATTATATTAGGACTGGTGAACAACTTGCAGATGTTTTTACAAAACCTCTGGGTAATGGGAAAATATGATATATTTGTAATAAGCTGTGCATGATTGATATTTAAGCTCCAGTTTGAGGGGGAGTGTTAGAGATGTTAAAGAGTATAATGGTCATTGGATTTATTATGTATATATGGACTGAGTTTTATCAATAAAAAAATTACGTTCACACTTTACACGTATCCTAAGTTGCAATTTGTTATGGATTTGGAATAGTCCAAACTAGATTAATTAATTAATTAGTTCAGTAATCAATTGGCTTGAATGAAAATTTAGGTCATGACACTCAGCACGATATTGATCAAAAATAGAGAATTCTAACATGTTCAGACACGTCGTAAATTGAAATTATATAAGAAATTATCGTTTCATGATTATTTCAATCAAATTAATTTGATTAAAATCTACAAATAAATAAATAAAAAGAGCCTAGAATGAATTTAAACTAATAACATTAATCCACCATTTGTTAATTTCAGCTTCATTCCAATACGAGAGACGAAAGGCATTTGTTAAATTCAGCTACATTCCAATACCAGAGATGATAGGGTGAGAGAGTCCGAGAGAGACGAGAGCCTAGAGGGTGAGAGATGGCGTTTGAGATTTGGGTAATTAGGGCCAAACCAATTAGGGTAGAGGATTTTAGGATACTAGGTTTAGATATATTTACATTTTGACTACTAAAATATTGAAAATTTAGTACCGATGCAAACAAATAGTTCCCATCCAAATGACCTTGATAGAGCATCCGACAAAGGATTAGTGGAAAGAGAGGGTGATTTACTTTAACAAATGCTCTTTTCTATAATTAAAAAAAAAACCTTGTTTGTTCTTGAATATAAAAATGTTTGACGCTCTTACCTAGGAGAGAAATAAAAAGAGTTAAATGCCCGCTGCCAAAGCGACAAATGATATGGATAAAGACGTTTGTTTGTCGGTGCATTGTTTTACTCCCTCAAAAGGCGCTTGCTTGTCATCAATTATTTACACGTTCTTCTTTTTCTTCTTCTTTTTGTTAAGGAAATTCTTCTTCTTCTTTTCTTTTCTTATTTTTTTTTATGACCGAGGTGTTTGGGCCAGTTTGCATGCGCCTCGACTATTTCTCGGGGAGACTAACACGACAACCACCAGTCGCGACCCTTACTTAAGTCACGGAGCGCGAGTTGGGAGATTTGAACTAGGGATCTGACAAGGGATAGTCCATCTCTTAATCAACTCGAGTGAATCTCTGAAACCTACTTCTATTAGAATATAAGCATTTATCATATTGAATATACAATGCGTAATGATATATTCATAGTGTTATCAGAGAATTTCACAAAGCCTTTTCAGACTAATATAATAGTTTTGTCAACTTCAAAATCTATTAGAATTCCTCTACACTAATAAGTGTGTTCCATGAGCACAGACAGTATTATAGTACTGTTTGTGCAACACTCACTTTGGTGCCAATATCTTGTTGAGATCATTTAAGTGCTAAATTGGATATAAAAATTATCACTTTAGTGCCAAAGACAAGAAATTTCAACGACTTCACTGAAGTTAACACTTAAATAAACATTTTAAAATAATTATCATTCAAGTGATCCAAAAAATGATCATTTTAGTGCTAAATCAAAGAAAAAATGATCATTTAAGTGTCAATTCTAGCGACCTCACTGGAGTTGGAACTGAAATAACCATTTTTTAAAAAAATTACATTTAAGCGATCCGAAAATAATATTTGCACTAAAGCGAGCTACGTACACAAATATTGACACTACTAGTATCCTTTTATCTATAAAACTCTATGCATAAAGTAGTTCTCTATGAAGGACAAGAACATCAGACCAAAGTTTTTGAACTAGCTTCTAATTGATGTTTGTAATATAACCTAGATTAGGTGAATAGGTGATTATAATCAAACTTGATAAAATAATGTGAAAATAAAAACTTTAAGTTTGATTGAAACAGATATAGAGAGCAGAAATGTGCGATGCTTGAATTAGAAAGTAAGTACAGGGGAATAAGATAACAGAAGCCGATGCACGACATTTTATAGTGGTTAGACTTTTGTTAAAGTGTCATGTCCCGAACCCGTCAAGCACGCAAAATACCACCAGGGCCGTCTTGTCTCGCTGGTAACCAAGATACGTTGGTCAACCATTTAAAAACTTCTAAATGATACAAACATACGGAAGCGATAAAACTTCTCCATTCAGTTCAATCTTAAGATGACTCAAGACATAAGGAATGTCTTCTCATAAACGCCAACTACAGGTTCAGAGGATACAACTCTAACTTCAAGGTAACATGAAATCCTTAAAGTCAAAAAAGTGTAAATCAATTTCCTATAATTACTTTTTTAAATACCGATCATTGGTAAGCTCAGATTTCTATCGCCTGAGACCCGAAAAAGTTAATCCCACGACGGGATGAGATATAAATCTTAGTAAGGTAGGTCCTAACCTTAGGTCAGGCTGACCGTCTACTCAGGCAAATGCAATCACAAACAATTTGTACAAGTAATCACATGAGGCATTCAACTGTCAATAAACAACATACGGATGTCAAGCATGCAATCATAGCATCATTTCACATTATTAGGATCAAATACACGTTGCCATGTCAAATCACAACTTTCACCCTTTCAGTCTGCCTCACTTTCATGCCCGTGTTTAGAATGGCTTAGGCTCGGTCCGCGTAAACGAATCAGAACGTCTCATTGACAAACTCGTGTAAACGCATCAGGTTTTCAATTTCACTGTAGGCATGTGTCGACGCACCTCAACTCCGTTCTGCGTTTCAACGCATCAGGACATTGGCAATTTCAACCCCTCGTCTCATGCGCCTCAGGAAGCCATTCAATTCAAACCCCGCGCCTCAGCGCCTCAGGGAATTCATCCACATAACCCCGCGTCTCATACGCCTCAGGGTATCACTACATCTCAAACATGCCATAAGTTCATTTCATTTCATTTTATAGCACATGTTCGAATGCAACTCATGCAATGAACGACACATCAATTCATGACACAAGCAATTATCATTCAATCATGTCCTCAATAGCTTCTAGGACATACATTGGACAACCACATTATAGTCTTTAAGAACCGATCAATTCTCACACAAATCACCCAATCGAGTCCAATCATCCTATCAAAGGTTTAGAATTCCCTTACCTAGTGCTATAGTTAAGAAAATTTCCGTCCCAAGCACTCCAATGGTTCGGCCCTAAGGGTCCACGGATGATTCAACCGCCAACCTAAGGAAATTTCATCCATTCGTTAATTTTCTTGCTCAAATCATCACCCCATTAAATATACACCTCATGGACCTATCAATTAACATCCTCACACTTCTCAACGATGAATTTGAAGCTCAGCTTCAACACCAACAGCTACCCACATAATCGGTATACTCAGAACCGAAACAGGGCATACCCGGTTCTGTGCATATAACCCTTAAACTAGCTTAAATCCTCAATTTATCCACTAATCTACTTGCTAACATGTAGTTCTAAGAGTTTGGGAGCCTTACTGAGAATTTGGAGCCAAGGCGAAGCCGAAAAGTCCTTGAATGACGTCGGTTCCTTCGGGTCCTCCAACAGTTAGTTTTTGCCCTTCAAATACATGACTCATTTGGGGTCAAAACTCCGTCAAATTTCTCCAAAATCTTTACCACAGCTCATCCAACTTTAATACTATAAGTGTAGAATACCTCACCAAAGATTTGAAACAATTTGAAGTCCGGAAGACCCTAAAACAGGTCTTTCCCCAAAGCCGATTAGAATTTAACCTCACATGACCTTTGTCCACTCAAATCGAGTTACGGGAAGATCTACAGGGTCAAATTGAGCTTATAATATGTTTATGAAAAGATAAGACAATAAGCTTTCATTTGGCAGTAGATTTACCTCAATCCAATGTCAAACGAAAAAGATATCGCCGAAATAGTGGGACGGTCGGGACTGGTCGCCTGGGAGCTCTCGGATTCAAAACTGTCCAGCCTGACCTTTGCTCCTTCAAACGGCTCTACGGGACAAACGGCTGGGTGGATTTGAACCTATAATACTTTGTTGGAATGGCAAGATGATAAGATTTCCAATGGTAGGTGGTACGCCTTAATACGATGGCGGACGAAGAAGTTATGGCCGGAATATTAAAGCAGTCGGGACAGGGTGATGGGCTGGTCGACAAGAGAGAGAAGAGGAAGAAGGAGAAAATGGAGAAAGTGAAGAGAGAAAAGGATAGCCGGCCAAATGAGAAGGAGAGAGAGTCTTTCACTAATAATTCACTTGGTCAAAGGCTTGAATGGTAGGTTAAAAGTGTTTACATCAACTCATAGCCTAATCCTTTAAGACTTGTCCTCATGTCAATCAAGGCTCATCTAATGGCCCTCATTTTTCTTGATTTTCGGTAGCTTGTAGGGTATTGTGATTGACCAAAATGCTCTTATCCAATTATAAAGGCAACGTTAAGGCTTGAGGGGCAAATGGTAATTTTACCCTCGACGTCCGGAACGTCGTTTTTCTTATTCAAATTACCTTTGATGAGGCAACGTCTAATTCAATTAGAATGTCAGAATCTTTATTTTCCATTTTTTAATTTTGAGATTTCATTTCATATCTCAAGCCTCGAGGGGGTAGAAATTCAAAATGTCACAACTCTTCTCCCCTTAAAGAAATTTCGTCCTCGAAATTTGCAGCCTTCAACCATCTAATCCTTTGGGGTATCGACGTCTCATCGCATCCTCATTCTTCTGAATAATGCCTTTCACGACGTAACGATCTTACTTGTCCTTTCCGACCAAAGCCATCTTTCCCTAGGACTTGTCTCCTTCAGTCCTTAATCTGATTTGCTTCTTTCCATTCTCTTTCGATACTCCTAACATCTGTCAGCAGTTCATCCTCGAGCGTTCACATCGTCTCTCCTATTTATCCATCACCATTATTACTAAACCTTCACTAGAATGCACTCTTTAATGTCCATTCCATTCGATGTATCAATCCTTTCAAGGGCATGCCTTTTTCTTGTCGGCACGCTCAGTACTTTTCCTCATGTTCGACTAATCAAATTTTCAATCCATTACATCGATAATATTGATGCAAGTCCGGCACACCTTTGTGTCATCCCAAAGGATACCATAATTTTCCCTTTAAATTTCTGATGAGGTTATTTCTTTAAGTTTCTTTTCAATATTTGACTCGTACTCTCGTCCATGGGACTTTAAGGTTTCTACCCTTAACTTTGAGGTTTCTTTCCCAGGTATCCGAAAATCTAGATTTCCTCCCTGTTCTATCCATTTCCATAACCCCTTAAATGTCAGGGTCTATTCATCGCAGCATCTCAATTCCTTTTTGACTTCATGCTTGATGCTTCAGGTAGTTATCAAACTAGTCAATTGGCAACCTTCCAATTTAGGAGTTGAATCTCTTATTTCCCTGAGCAAGGCCTATCTTTTATTCGCCAAAAGCACAATGCTCGATTTTCACTTATATGTATCCGCTACTTAAATCACCCTTTTCTAGGTGATATAGGATATTTCATCCTTAGTTCTTAAGCAATCTCCTTCACACACGTTGTTCCTCATTCAATTTTTCTAAGCAACCACATACCTCAAATTCTTATGGTTTGCATAAATTTGAAAACTCTCCATGTGAGTCGTGTTTTCCAACTTTGTCGCAAGAACATTTGCAAGCCAACTCCAACCATGCATTAGATGTTCCAACTCATGTAGCTTTACTATCACGACGTATTCACATAGCCCACTTCACTTTGCTTTACTACGGCTCAAATTTCCTTTCTGCGTCACGTCATTATGATTCACTCGACTCCCTTTTTAATTCCAAATATGAACACTATTATCGACGTAGTCATCAACTTGACTTAGTTTCTCGAAAACTCTTTTTGTATTCATTCATCCGTTGAATTGCTTTTGTGGGAAATCTTCCCCCGATCCATCCATAACAATTCACCAATTCCAAGAAACTTTCAATTTTCGCAACTCAAATCGATCTTAGTCGATTCATCACTTATTACATTCCTCAAGGGCTCCACAGGGATTTCATTTCCCAGAAATCTCACTACTGAGGAATCTTACATCATCAGACCCGCAACTCGTACTCTTCACAATTAGCAGCACACAACGAGCATCTCCTTAGAGTCTATAGGATACTCTTGAAAGTTATTCATGTTTCTCATGACTCCTTAAATGAGTATATTCATCGTCTCTAAAGACGGTAACAATCAATCCAATTATTTCTTGGATACTCAATTTGACTTTTATCCGTTTCTTTCTACCAGGTGTCGAATCTTCAAATTGTTTTTCATACTTTTCACTTGAGAGCTCAAACCTTAGCCCTCTACTCTCATGAGTCCTCACTTGAACTACACAATATTCTGTTCATTTTGCCACTCCTTTCTCAGGAAGCATTAGTGCATTGACCTCGTGGTTTCACAACCAGCTAATGCGACATTATGTCAATTTCGTCATTTTAACTCAACATCGACATCATCTTGGAATTCAACGTTGTTCACAGGATAGCTTTTCGGACTTGATTTCCAAAAAGAAATCATTCAAGATTGCGTCCTTCTCGTTAGTCCAGGCGTTTCATTTTAGCACCAAGACAATTGGCATTTTTTTTCTTCCTTCCACACTAAGATCTCTTACCCTATGAAGGAAAGCATACACTTCAATGGCATTCTTTTACTTTGAATCCACCTTTTCTTTCTTATCCTATAGGTCATTCGTCTTGGAGTCTCGCCAACAATAGTTCCTTTACTTCCGGATTCTAATGCCACCACACTTTAATATTCTCCTTCCAATAGTTCAGCCACCTCAAGTGACAAGTTTCATTCTTCCTTGGTCTCCACAAATTCATATTTTAGATATTCAATTCGACTTCTTCAAGTCACCTTGCGATTACAATCTAAGCATCCTTTTTGCATATTCACCAATTCATTAAAATCGCAAGTAACTAGGACCATCAAGTCCATTCACCTTTCTTTTCATCAATGATCATGTCATGATCCAATCATCCTTAAGGACAACGCCCTATTCTCTAGGGGTGATAACTCGCAATGCCACTTTTAGTGGTTTCGATTCAACCTCAATCAATCTCATAAAATTCACAAGGTCTGACAGACTGACACATCAGTCTCCTTACTATTCCTTACGACAGCAAAAGGTTAATTACCATAAGCCTTATGTCATAGTAACGACATTTCCTTACAGGCACATTCTACGTTCCATAAGTGAAGTTCTCTTTTCTCACAATCCATGAACATAAATCCTCTTACTTATTCCTCTCCCGATCATCCACTTCTTTCCTTGATGTCCATTACGGTTCATCAGATCAGGAATAGCAATTAGCATAAGGCCTTCAAATCCCAATCCACTCAGAGACTTCACGTCTCATTTAAAGGGTCCTTGATCATGTTTACCATATGCTTAAACGACCTTGAGAACTCTGTCTCACACTGGTCGATCGTCCTTGGACCCTTTCAAGAGTATTAGGATCCAAACAACCTTTGCTCTCGAGCAATCCCAAGAGGATATTTTTCATCGAACAACTCAACAAGGGTAGTCTAGGCAGATATCATGCCCTTGAGGAAACCCTTCCTCTGGTGACCTTTAACTGATTACTAACAGCCTCTTAAGGTTAAAACTGCCAAGGTCACTTTTTTTCCTTAGTGTACCCAAACCTTTAAGGTTTCCTTGTCAAGATCCCCAATCCAGAGAGAGACAATTTCAAATCTTATCCCTCTACCTAACTCAGTCAATCTCAACCTTATACATAGTTTTACAAGCCTTTTCAAACTCTCATGGTCCTTCCCACACATTCAATTTAGAAAAGATTAACTCAGAGTCGCCTTTCTCGTGACTTCCATCACTTTAACTCATCAGTACTAGCATCTGTCACCATAGTGACTTAGATAATCATGGCTCTTTCTCCTCGAGCTTGCTTAACCAACAAATTTCCTCATTTTCATTTAAAGTTCCATGACCCATTCAGCTCTTGGGTATCGTACGATTAACAGATCGAGCCATATTCTCTTTTGGTACTCATACTTCAATCGTCCATCTTTATTTAATTCTCATGATCCATATTAGTTCTCGGATCTTTCATACCATGTATACTCGAGCCTAATGCTCTTCTACAACCATACCTTGGTCGTTCAACCTTATTAGGCTCTTATGTCACTTGAACCACTATGATTCCCTCCAGGAATAAAAAACTTAAGTCATGTACACAAGTCTATCAGTCTCAGGCTGCTCATCTCATCATTCATCATTATCAACCTTATAGTGGTTCCCAAATAACTCTCAACTAGTTGTCCATTACCCAAAGATTTCATATTCTCATCAGTCAATGACTATTCAACAAGCCAGCCTTAACAAGGCAACTCTCAATCTTCAGCCAATTACTAGGCAAGCCTCAACTAGACCGAAACTCAACTAGGTTAACACCGAGCAAGTACTCAAGGCAGCAATTCAATGAGTCAATCGATCATGCTATAAGTCTATGGCATCTGCCACTCTGTCACAAACACGACATGTTTTCTCATTCTCAACAAGCATCAATTCAATGGGTATAAACCCCACATATCGTCTACTCTCCCAGTTAGACCTTGGCCAAGCCAATCACATGATGCCAATTACAAAACATGCCCAACAAGCCAATCATGAACATCACTTTTCCTTTCAAACGAGATCCACCGCCAAGCACAAAGCTTTTAATTATGCCAATCACAAGCATCATTTCACATGTCATGCCACTTTTGAACATCTTCTTCGAGGATCAATCTTGTGTCATACATCTCTTAACCACAATTGGACTCAACTTGATACATAGACTTTCCTTTTCAAGTTATGACTTGGGTCATTCTTGCCTCTTGCCATCTTAGAAGCTTGCCAAGAGCCGCTCCTTGTCGAGACCTCTCTTTCCCGGCGATTACTCCTCGCCCTCATCAAGTCTGGCCGTTGCAGGTTGTCCCAAGTCATACATCTACAGAGAAAGCCCCGTTCTACATGTCCTACACAATGTTTCATTACAGTCTATAGGTATCCCATCAACTTGTCCCATACCAAGCGACAGTTTATTAAGTCCAATAATGATAAGCTCATGCACACACCTTCCTCGACTTTCATCTTAATGCCACCAACACCCGCGTGCCCTGATTGTCCTCTCCATTCATCATACCATAATCATATCCATATCCATTCTTATCAATCGAAGATTTCTAATTCCATCAATGACCATCACATCTCATAGATTATTTGCCTATGTTCAACTATAAATCCCAAGTTTAGTCGCTTTTCAAGCCAAATCCATATACATTCAATCACAATTGGCCTTTAATCTAATATTCCTTGTATACACCTCACCTCATTTCATCCAAGGTTGACAATAGTAATTGATAGCTAAACCATCAAGATATCACGCAACTCAAGCCTGAATCCACTAATACTAGTCGCCTCTTTATAACTCGAACTCCTCAAGTTGGGCCATTGACAAACCACGATCACAATTATACACTTCAATTGACCCTTCATTCATAATTTATTCTCTAGCAACCTCAAATCCAAGCTTATGACTCCTCAATTTCTATTCACTTCCTTGTGAGCCTTATTCATAAAATCACTCAAGATCATCCCTTAAATCGGCAATAGGACCATTAGAATACTATACAAGTTCAAGCCTATAGTCCTAAAGATTCAGCAATCCATGCTTATCCCTCAAGGTCTCACTACCTAATTGTCCTCAAGTCATCGCTCCTTATCACTCCAAGTCTCAATCACATATCGAGCTGACCTTGCTATGATACCAAGCAAACGAGGATGCCACGTCTCGAACCCGTCAGGCACGCAAAATCTCACTAGGGTCGTCTTGTCTCGGTGTTATCCCGGATCCGTCGGTCAACCATTTAAAAACTTCTAAATGATATAAATATACGGAAGTGATAAAACTTCTCCATTCAGTTCAATCTTAAGATGACTCAGGACATAGAGAATGTCTTCTTATAAACGCCGACTACAGGTTCAGAGGATACAACTCTAACTTCAAGGTAACATGAAATCCTTAAAGTCACAAAAGTGTAAATCCATTTTCTATAATTACTTCTTTAAATACCGATCATTGGGAAGCTCGGATTTCCATCGCCTAAGACCTAAAAAAGTTAATCCCACGACGAGGTGAGATATAAATCTTAGTAAGGTGATTCCTAACCCTAGGTTAGGCTGACTGTCCACTCAGGTAAATGCAATCACAAATAATTTATACAAGTAATCACATAAAACATTCAATTGTCAATAAACAACATACGGATGTCAAGCATGCAGTCAGGGCATCATTTCACATCATTAGGATAAAACACACGTTGCCATGTCAAATCACAACTTCAACCCTTTCAGTCTACCTCACTCTCATGCTTGCATTTAGAACACCTCAAGCTCGATCTGCGTAAATGCATTAGACCGTCTCATTGACAAACCCGCATAAACGCATCAGGTTTTCAATTTCACTCAAGGCCTATGTCAACACACCTCAACTCCGTCTCGCGTTTCAATGCATCAAGACATTGGCCATTTCAACCCCGTGTCTCATATGCCTCAAGGTGCCATTCAATTCAAACCTCGCGTCTCAAGGCCTAAGGGCATTCATCCACACAACCCCGCGTCTCATACGCCTCAAGGTATCACTACATCTCAGACATGCCATAAGTTCATTTCATTTCATAGCACACGTTCGAATGCAACTCATGCAACGAACAACACATCCATGGCATGCGAGACGATTAAATTGACACACAAATGTAACAACCAATTCATGACACAAGCATTATCATTCAATCATGTCCTCAATAGCTTTCTAGGACATACATTGGATAACCACATTATAGTCTATAAGAACCGATCAATTCTCACACAAATTACCCAATCGAGTTCAATCCTCCTATAAAAGGTTTAGAACCCTCTTACCTTGTGCTATAGCCAACAAAATTTCCTTCCCAAGCACTCCAATGGTTCGGCCCTAAGGGCCAAGGATGATTCAACCGCGCAACCTAAGGAAATTTCATCCAATCGTTAATTTCCTTGCTCAAATCATCACCCCATTAAACATACACCTCATGGACCTATCAATTAACATCCTCACACTTCTCAACGATGAATTTGGAGCTCAACTTCAACACCAACAGCCACCCACAGAATCGACATGCTCAAAATCGAAACAGGGCATACCCAGTTCTGTGCATACCCCAACTTAATAGCCCTTAAACTAGCTTAAATCCTCAATTTATCCACTAATCTACTTACTAACATGTAGTTTTAAGGGTTGGGGAGCCTCACTGAAAATTTAGAGCCAAGGCGACGCCGAAAAGTCCTTCAATGGCGTCGGTTCCTTCGGGACCTCCAACGATAAGTTTTTTCCCTTCAAACACAAGACCCATTTGGGATCAAAGCTCCTTCAAATGCCTCCAAACTTTTTACCACAGCTCATCCAACTTTAATAATATAAGTGTAGAAGACCTCACCAAAGATTTGAAATAATTTGAAGTCTGGAAGACCCCGAAACATGTCTTTCCCCAAAACCAGTCAGAATCTGACCTCACCTAACCTTTGTCCACTCAAATCGAGCTACAGGAAGATCTACAGGGTCAAATAGAGCTTATAATATGTCTATGGAAATATAAGACAATAAGCTTTCATTTGGCGGTGATTTTACCTCGATCCGATATCGGATGAAGAAGATATGATCGGAATAGTGGGACGGTCGGGACTAGTCGGCTGGGAGCTCTCGGATTCAAAACTGACTAGCCTGACCTTTGCTCCTTCAAATGGCTCTACGGGACAAACCCTACACGATTAGCCCTACTTGCCGTCGTCGTCTACCTCGAGCGCCCTTCCGACGCCTGTTCAACTTCACGCCGACCATCATCACCTTCATCGACGTCCCCTTGAGACATCCCCTTGACACATCCCCAATGGTAGCTAGGCCATTGGATGCCTGAGGAGCTCCGCCCAGCAGCAAATAGAAAACCGAATGGATTCCGACGAAGCAGAGGGATGGTCTTCGTTTAGCCATCTCCGGACGTCGATTGCTACTAAATTTTTGGTGGAACTTTGTAGACATGTAATACTTAAGTTCACTGAGCTGGGATCGCTGATTTGGTTGAGTTTCAAATAATTTTCGATAGTTTAATTGATGTGGCTTTTAGGATAGATTCTGACTGCCGGGTGGATTGAGAAGGAGTGAGTTGTTTAGAAGTCTTAGGAGTATTATTTGGCTTCAAGATTTACCATAGGACTCTATAACATGTTGATTAAGGGTTTAACAAGTGGAATTTTTGATAAATTGGAGCTCAAGGGTGATTTATGGGTTGTTAATGTAAGAAGGAGCAGAACCGATTCTGCCCTGTTTCAATTATGAGCAAAATGATTCTGTTGAGGGCTGTTCGTGGTATCGCCATGCTCTAAATGCATTGTTAGGGCTTACTAGAATGTCAATTGAGGGGGTAATGAGGTGCACGATTGATGGAATTGAAGATAGGAAAGATAATTTGATTGAAACGATGGATTGTCACTGAAATGTATTGCTGCCCTATTTTAGATAGCGGTGATCTTGAGTGGGAGTTGAGCTTGACAAAGGATTTTGATGGAAACTTGCTAATTGGAATTAAGGTGAGCAACCCCTAAACCTAAATTAGAACATTTGGACGCAATTGGACAATTTTATTATGGAATCGATGAATTGACGATTTTATTATGCTTGGTTGAGTGGAAACTAAATGGAATTGTTGGGGATCGAGCCATAAGCGCTTGCTTGTTACAAAAATTGTTGTTCTTTTGACTGAAGTGATGACATGCTTGTTGGTATGTTTTGCTTGCTTATGTAGCCGTATGATATTCAACTCTTGCATTACGTCGTATGACAAAGAACGTTCATTTTGGCAAGCAAAGGATTTTTGATCGACAGTTTGAAACCTCTCGTGAAAGGAATGTGATTAAATGAATGTTGTGATTATTCGTGACTTGATTATTTGAAGAGTTGAGTGCTTCAGGCCTGTGGCACGCTGATGGTAGGTTCAAGAAATGTTCCAAGGGAAACCCTGACGAGAGAAGAGAGCATCGTAGTGATCGAAATCTCAGACTTCGAGGTCGAACTGGAGGAAGACACAATAAAAGTACGATCAGAGACCTTTTTTGAGCATGACCCCGTTGAGGACATGGATCGAAATGAAGACAGCAGCACCACATAGGGGCTTGGTAATTATAGATCTCAGGAGTTGTTTTTTTTTTGTGACATTTGATTTTTGGTAGGACCGAGTTGTGACATTCTGATTTCCAGTCAATTTCAAACTCATTAATGAGAAGTATATCTAGCGATGTGTTTCAGTCATATCTCGCTCAAATCTGATCAATTTGAGTAGGCTGACCAAAAGGAAAAGGCTAGCGCGATGCAAGGTATATGAACCTAGGGAACTCGAATAGGAAATGACACTTTGACCATAAAGATTGTCGAGGGAATATTTAGAACCATAAAAGGTTGATCTAAGGACGATTAAGGGATGCATTGCTAGTGTTATATGATTGAAGCGCGGGTGATGCCGCTTAACCAATGTATGATTTGTAAAATTTTCCTAAATCGGACAGTGACGATCGAGACCATAGAAACTAGTGATAGACCCTCACAACTACATGACAACCAAAGTCGGCACGAATTGACGAGCCATAAATATGATATGAATCACAGGGTCGATACGCGTAAAGTCTGTAAAAGTCGCCCGTCGATTCGGGATAGGCTGAAACCACATCTGATAGAGAAAATAATTAGAAACGAGTCTTGAAAATTGAAAATGGAGAATCAAGAATTCCAACGTCATGCTTGGATTGGTCGTTGTCATGTCGAAGATTATTGGATTGAGAAAAATGGTGTTCCGGACGTCAGGGAAAAAATTATCATTTTGCCCTTCAAGCTTTAGCCTTGCTTATGCAATTGAAGAAGGGCATTTTGGTCTTTTATTTCCCTCAAGAGCCACCGAAAATTGGGAGAGAGCATGGTCATTGGATCACCATTGATTGACACTTATGACAAGTGTCACTAGATTAGCTTAAGAGTGGTCATGTCCACTATTACTCAACTACCATTCAACCTTTGACTTTGAGAGTGGAATATAGCGTCTTCTCTCTCTCCATGGCTGGCCATACACCCTTCAAACCACCGAGACTTCATCTTCTTCTTCATCTTCTCTACCGTCGACGACAACCAGCTTCTGCCTCGTCGTTCGCAACCGCCTACGAGCCTCTCCGGCGACCTTTGACCGACGAGCCAACCACTCAGGCCTAGCTTAACCTCTGGCCGACATCCTCAAAGTGGAAGCGCGTCGATTGAACCACCAAGGTGCTCCGCCAACCATTCTCCCAGATGTTGACGGAAACCGACACAATCTGAGATAGACAGAGTTTCTGACCTTTAAGGATCTCAAAATGTTAGAGTCTTGTGACCAAATTTTGTGAAGGTCTAGAGGACTCATTTAGTGATCTTTGGTAAAAATTTGAGCTCAATTTGATGGAGTTTTGATCCCAAATGGGTCTTGTGAATGTTGGATAGAAACAATCGATTTGCAATCTTGAAGGAGTCGTGACTTTCGAAGGGATTCCAACAACAAATCGACTTCAAATCTTCGATGAGCCTCATAAACCCTTAGATATACATATTAGCAAGTAGGTTAGTGATTAAATGATGGAATTGGAGTAGATTAAAGGCTGGACATGCTCGGTTTACACAAAACCAAAGATAGCCCGGTTCGGTTCTGTACAAATCGATTATGTGGGGGTTGATGATTGTTAATTTTGAGTCTCAAATTGGTGATTGAGACATGCTAGGATGATGAGGATTGTGTTATGGAGGTTTGTGATTCATAGATGGGTGAATTAGGTGAGGGAAATTGACAATTGGTTGGATTTCCGAGGTTGCGTGGTGAGTTTGCCTTGGACCATTGAGACCGAATTATTGAGGGCTAGAGAAAGGATTTTTGTGGCATCAAACTTGAGGTAAGCGAATCCTAAACTTAGGATAGGAAGGTTGGACTCAATTGGATGAGTCCGGCGATAATTTGATTGGTTTGTGAGAGATTCCAAGATGATTGTTTATGGTGTGTTCTAAGATGGTATATGGGACTAATGTGTGCTAATGCTTATGCTAGAATTATCTCCCATGTCCGAGTGTCGCTTTGGTTGTCTTGCATGCCATGGGTGTTTGATTGTGCTTGAGTTGCACATTGCATTATGAATGTGAAATGAGTTGAGAATCATGGCATGAGTGTGACATGGTGAGACCTTGATGCGTGTGAGACGTAGGGTGGTGGAATGAGTACCTTGAGGTATTGAGGCGCGAGGTTAGAGTTGTGTGGGGCCCTGATGCGTATGAAACGCGAGCTGAGAAGGCCACGGCCCTGATGCGTTAAAAAGCGAGACGGAGATGTGATGTGTCGACACTGGCCTCGAGTATCATTGAAACCTAATGCGTTTACGTGGGTTGTCAATGACTGTCTGAAGCTTTACGCGGACCGAGCCTGATGCATTCTAAAGGCGGGCATGAGAATGAGGCAGCCAGGAAAAGGTGGTTGTGGTGATGTGGCAGGGCGAGTTGTGCATAATCATCTGAATGTGTTATGATGTCATAACTGTATGTCTGCCATCCGTGTGTTGTTATCTACATTTGCATTGCCTCGTATGTCTATGAGTTTGAATTATTGGGGTATGTGACTGCCTGAGTGAACGGTCAACCTAACTAAGGGTTAGGACTCTTTTACTGAGATGTGAATCTCACCCCGTTGAGGACCCCCCTTTTTTATAGATTCTAGGCCTTGAAGACGTAGCCTATTTGTTTTGGAGACCCTAAGGAGATGACCACCTATTTTGAGAAGTTCCCTGATGGGTAGGGAACTATTTATGTCAGGAAGTGTACTGTTGTTTGGGTAGATAAGGGTAGTACTAGTTGGAAGCCTCATCGGTATGAAGCCTGGCTCAAGAAAGTCAGGGATGTGTCTACCGGGCCGCTGAAGCCCAATGAGGTGCCCTAGGAAGTTGTCCCTAGTTGGTGCCACCCCGCCCGGGACTTAGACCAGGTTGAGGGGTAGTTGTCGATTCTAGGAATAAATTGGAGAGGACCCCGACCTTGGAGGACACAGAATATGAGGTCATAGTGGTTGAGGCGATTGAGGAGGATCTCGCGGAGCCGTCTGCTGAGGAGACCATGGAGGATACCATAGAGGTTCATTCTGAGACCTTTTCGAAGTACGAATCCACGGAGGATGCAGATGAGGAGACCGGGAACTCCAGTAACTGGTCTTAGGAGCTCCTAGCTTGCCAGTCGGTCTTGTGATGGCGACCCTGATCCTGTTTAGTGTTAGATGTTTATTGAGTGGATCTTTTTGTGTACTTACCCTGTCGCCCCTTGTGTTAGCGGATTTAGTAGCTATGTATCTATATGAACAGTTGGATATTTGTATGACCGTATTTGCGCTATACAGGTCCCTCTTCATATTTTGTATGGAGGAGTTATTTCATTATCGCTTCCGCGTGCTGGATATATATCATGTCTCTCGACTTATTTGCGGATCATGGGACCGCGAGAGATATTTGATTTGCTTGTAAGGAGTCGTGTGCTCATGCCTGAGCGCAGGGCGTGTCATCCTCGTTAGATTTGGTATCGGAGCAAGGTTAGCTCAATCCAAAGTTGATTGAGGACTGGAGTAATAAGGAGGGTTAAGTTGAGACTTGGACGGATAGCGAGACCTTAAGAGACTGGTTAGGGTAAGGCATGGATTGCGTAGCATGTGACTTGGCACGTATGGTTGGCGTTTGACCTTGGCAGGGTTGTGGTAACGTATGAGGATTTAGTTCCCTGCTTAGTGATGAAGGCCATTTCTAGATTTTGACCTGATAAGTGTTGAGCAGGGTTGTTTTAGTGAATCGTTGGAGTGAACGAAACTGAGGAATGGCCATGAGTTATTTGTGGAAGTTATTGTGTGAAAGGATTGTTGTAGTGTAATTGTTTCTATTAAGGATTAGTTAGTAGCTCTGGATTTGAATGAATGAGTGAGTTACTAACTCCTTGCTGAACTTGTGGGGACTAGGTTTAGTAGAATGAGATAAGAATGAGCAACCCATCTAGGAGATTTGGAAGACCCAGAGGCGGAGCCTCTAGCTCGAGGCCGCCTGTAGCGGAGGATCCAAGGATGGACAGCGTGAGGGCATTGGAGAGAATTGGTGACCTTATTGATAGGTAGACCTAGTATCGGGATGCTGTCATAGCCCAGGCGGTAGGAGCCGCCATAGCTGCCGTCAATGCCAATAATGGCAGCAATGGTGGCTATGGAAGTCAGAGTGAACTTAACTAGGGTAATGAGACGGTGAATGCCTAGGAGGAAATAGTCGTGGCCAGACAAATGGGTCAGCTAGTAGAACAATTCATAAAGCTGAAGTCGACTCAGTTCGATGGGACTGGAGATCCCGAGCTAGCACCCAAGTGGATAGAGAAGTTGGAAAAAGACTTTGGAGTGCTGAGGTGCACGGACGAAAAGAAGGTGCTGCTAGTAGTGTACCAGCTGGAGGGTACGACAAATGATTGGTGAACTGCCACCAAGAATGCGGTTTTCCCTGAAGGAACGGCCATGAATTGGGATGCCTTTAAGACGGCGTTCAACGACAAATATTTCTTGTAGACGGCCAGGGAAAGGAAGCAGGTGGAGTTTCTACAGCTACGTCAAAATCAGCTAACGATAGATCAATACCTAATCGAGT
Organism: Rhodomyrtus tomentosa; assembly: GCA_028455895.1. Taxonomy (NCBI): domain Eukaryota; kingdom Viridiplantae; phylum Streptophyta; class Magnoliopsida; order Myrtales; family Myrtaceae; genus Rhodomyrtus; species Rhodomyrtus tomentosa. The sequence continues at coordinate 22,493,479 of JAPCWY010000003.1, read as the reverse complement.
TCTATAGACTGTCGAGGTACGCACCTTGACCTATAGAGGATCCTTAGGAGAAAGCACGGAGGTTTAGGGATGGAATGAGGCCTGAGCTTCGCAATTAGATGATTGCCCTAAATTTGAGGACTTATAAGGAGATCTATGAGTGGGGCCAGATGATTGAAAGGGACTTGAAAAAGAGGAATACCGCAACTAGGTCGCTGTTTACACCATTCAGAAACAATCGCCAGATGGGCAAGAGACTGATGGTAGGCAACAGGCGTTTTGTGCCTCTCGTAAGGAAAAATATTGCGAAGTTGTCGAATCCCACTAACTGGAGTTGTCGCCTATATGGCAAGAGGCATGGAAATGGGCCATACCCGGTAAAGACTAGAGCTTGCTTTAAGTGTGGTCAGATGGGCCATTAGATGAGGACGTGTGCAAATCAAGCTCCGACGAATCGACCATAAGGACAGAGGCCGCAAGCTGGACCGTCGACTGCCACTCCCCAGATTGAGCAGAATCGACCACCGGCTCAGGGAAAGGTATATGCAGTAGCCTGTAGAGAGGCGGAGGAAGCACCAGGCGTGGTAGGTATGGTTTAATTGTGCGACCAAGTTGCATATGCATTGTTTGATCTTGGTGCCACGCACTCTTTTGTGTCTGCTCAATTTGTTGATTTGGTGGGTATGGAGTTAAAACCGTTGAGTGTGATTCTGCATGTTGCCACTCCGTTAAAGGATAATATATTGGTTTCTTTGGGCTGTGCTGATTATGAAATTGTGATTGGAGGGAGTAAGGAGAGTATTGATCTAGCTGTATTATCCATGTATGATTTTGATGTGATCATAGGGATAGATTGGTTGGGTAGGCAGGGGGCAATAGTAGATTATGGTACAAGGATAATTCGTTTCTACCTGGAAAGCTGCCCTAGCTTTGAATTGGTGGGAAGTCGATGAGGGATCTCGATTCCCTTAGTCTCATCTCTTGAAGTGACAAAGTTGATGTCTAAAGGGTGTCAGGCATACTTAGTGGTAGTAATGGACACGACTGCTGAAGAGCCAAAGTTGGAGAGTATCTCGGTAGTGCGTGAATTTCCTAGCGTATTTCCCCAAGAGTTGCCAGGATTGCCACCGGAGCGAGAGATAGAATTTGTGATCAAGTTAGTTCCTAGAATGGAGCCGATCACGAAGGCACCTTATAGGATGTCCTTGTTAGAATTGAAAGAGTTAAAGGTGCAGACGTAGGAATTGCTGGATAAAGAATTTATCCAACCGAGTGTTTCACCGTGGGGAACGCTGGTGTTGTTCGTAAGGAAGAAGGATGGGTCTTTGTGACTATGCATTGACTATCGGCAGTTGAACCAAGTAACAGTGAAGAATAAATATCCACTGCCTATAATCGATGATCTGTTTGATCAGTTGCAAGGAACGGCGGTATTTTCGAAGATTGACCTGAGGATAGGGTATCACCAGTTGAGGATCAAGAAAGAAGACATAACTAAGACTGTTTTCGAGACGAGGTATAGGCATTATGAGTTCACAGTGATGCGTTTTATATTGACCAACGTTCCAGCTGCTTTTATGGATCTAGTGCATCAAGTATTTAAGGAATTCATGGATATATTCGTCATTGTTTTTATCGACAATATCTTGATTTGCTCCAGGAATGATGAAGAAAATGAGGAGCACTTGAGGATTGTCCTGCAGACCTTGAGGGAACACTCGCTCTACACGAAGTTGAGTAAATGCTAGTTCTAGCTGAACAATGTAGCATTTCTTGGTCATGTGGTGTCTGGAGAAGGGATTGCAGTGGATCCTGCAAAGATCGAAGCGATAACAAATTGGCCTAGGCCTACTACAGTCACTAAGGTCATAAGTTTCTTATGATTAGCCAGATATTACAGACGTTTTGTGGAGAAATTCTCATCCATAGTCATCCCATTGACAAGGCTAAGAAGAAGGAAACAATGTTTGAATGGACAGATAAGTGCGAAAGGAGTTTCCACGAACTCAAGCATCGGTTGACGACTGCACCGATGTTGACGATTCCATCTGTACCAGGGGGCTATGAGATTTACAGCGATGCCTCGCTGAAAGGACTGGGCTGTATGTTGATGCAGCATGGGAGAGTAGTGGCCTACGCAACCTGACAGTTAAGACCACATGAAATGAACTACCCAACGCATGATCTAGAATTAGCAGCGATCATATTTGCTCTGAAGATCTGGAGACACTACCTATGTGGCGAGAAGTTCTAGATTTATACTGACCACCAGAGCTTAAAATATATGTTCTCCCAGAAAGAGCTGAATATGAGGTAGCGTAGGTGGATTGAGCTGCTTAAGGACTATGATTGTGATATACTGTATCACCTTGGGAAGGCAAACAGAGTAGCAGATGCACTTAGTGGGAAGTCAAGCATCGCCTGTCTGCTAGTAAAGAGGATGGTCAATGATTGAGGATTTGAGAGACTCTAAGTTCAGACTGGAAGTCTGCTAGTTATCCAGTCTGATAGCGACATTGAGGGTGGAACTTGAGGTCCAGGAAGGAATAAAGACCTTACAGTCTACGGACCCAGAGATTCAGAAAATCTTAGAGATGGACGTGATAAAGAGAAAACCAAAATTTCAAGTGTCAGAGGACGGAATTTTGAAGTTCCGAGGACGACTATACGTGCCAAAAGATGAAGGGCTCCAGGAAAGGATTTTGTTAGAGGCTCATAGGAGCAATTATAGTATCCACCCTAGAAGTACGAAAATGTATTAGAACTTGCGACAATACTATTGGTGGAACGGAATGAAGGTGGACGTAGCGAAATATGTGGCTAAGTGTTTGACATGCCAGCAAGTAAAAGCGCAGCACTATAAGCCTAGAGGACTATTACAGCCACTGGAGATTCCAGAATGGAAGTGAGAGCATATAACTATGGATTTCGTGATGGGACTCCCGAGGAGCCAGAGTGGCCATGACTCTATATGGGTAGTCGTAGACAGATTGACCAAGTCCGCCCACTTCATTCTTGTGCGAAAGGATTTCGCAATGGATAGATATGCCAAGTTATACATGAGGCAAATAGTGAGGTTACATAGAGTGCCTGTAACATTTACGTCTGATAGAGATCCCAAATTCACGGCAAACTTTTGGAAAAGCCTGCAAGATGTTATGGGAACCCGACTGCTGTTTAGCACTACGTACCATCCACAAATGGACGGACAGTCAGAAAGGACGATTCAGACGCTTGAGGACATGCTGCGAGCATGCGTCATTGATTTTAAAGGTGGATGGAAAAATCAGCTACATTTGGTAGAGTTTGCTTATAATAATAGCTACCAGCAGAGCATCCAAATGGCACCATTTGAAGCACTTTATGGAAGGGCCTGCAGAATCCCGATTTGTTCGGATGAGGTTGGGCAAAGAAGTATTACGAGCCTAAAGTTGGTAGAGCAAGCAGTGGAAGCTGTGAAATTAATTCGGGATAGACTGAAGACGGCATAGAGTCGTCAGAAGAGTTATGCAGATAAGCGGCGTAAGCCTTTGGAGTTTCAAGTGGGCGATCATGTATACCTCAAAGTGTCATTGACGAGAGGATTATCGCAATTTGGGAAGAAGGGAAAACTGAGCCCAAGATACGTAGGTCCATTTGAGATACTAGAGCGAATTGGAACTTTGGCCTACAAGCTTGCCTTGCCACCTAACCTATCCCAAGTGCATAATGTCTTTCACGTAGCGATGCTGCGAAAATATGAACCAGACCCGACACATGTGCTGGACTATGAAGTCATAGAAGTAGACGATCGGATATCTTATGTGGAGAAGCCGATCAGGATCGAGGACCGGAAGGAGCAAATTCTCAGGAATAAGAAGATTCCATTGGTCAAGGTGGTGTGGAAACACCATGGAATCGAAGGCGTCACGTGGGAAAACAAAAAGATGATGAGGCGACAACACCCCCATTAATTTGAGTAATTAAGTTTGATGTAAATTTCGGGGACGAAATTTTTGTAAGGGGAGAAGAGTTGTGACATTTTGATTTTCAGTCAATTTCAAACTCATTAATGAGAAGTATATCTAGCGATGTGTTTCAGTCATATCTCACTCAAATCTGATCAATTTGAGTAGGCTGACCAAAAGGGAAAGGCTAGCGCGAGGCAAGGTCCGTGGACCTAGGGAACTCGAATAGGAAATGACACTTTGACCATAAGGATTGTCGAGAGGATATTTAGAACCATGAAATGCCGCTCTAAGGACGATTAAGGGATGCATTGTTAGTGTTATACAATTGGAGCGCGGGTGATGCCGCTTAACCAACGTATGATATGCAAAATTTTCCTAAATCGGACAGTGATGATCGAGACCATAGGAACTAGTGATAGACCCTTACAATTACATGACAACTAAAGTCGCCATGAATTGATGAGCCCTAAATGTGATATGAATCACAAGGTCGATACGCGTAAAGTCTGTAAAAGCCGCTCGTCAGTTCGGGATAGGTTGGAACCACGTCTGATAGAGAAAACAATCAGAAACGAGTCTTGAAAATTGAAAATGGAGAATCAAGAATTCCAACGTCATGCTTGGATTGGTCGTCGCCATGTCGAAGATTATTGGATTGAGAAAAACGGCGTTCCAAACGTTGGGGGTAAAATTACCATTTTGCCTCTCAAGTTTTAGCCTTGCTTATGCAATTGAAGAAGGGCATTTTGATCTTTTATTTCCCCTATCGAAAATTGGGAGAGAGCATGACCATTGGATCACCATTGATTGACACTTAAGACAAGTGTCACTAGATTACCTAAAGAGTGGTCATGTCCACTATTACTCAACTACCATTCAACTTTTGACTTTAAGAGTTGAATATAGTCTCTTCTCTTTCTCCTTGATTGGCCATACACCCCTCAAACTACCGATACTTCATCTTCTTCTTCCTCTTCTCTGCCGCCACCGACGACCAGCTTCTGCCTCCCCGTTCGCAACCGCCGACGAGCTTCTCCGGCAACCTTTGACCGGCGAGCCGACCACCCACGTCGAGCTTAACCTCTTGCCGACATCCTCGAAGTGGAAGAGCGTCAATTGAACCACCGAGGAGCTCCGGCCAACCATTTTCATGGAAGCAGACGAAAACCAAAACAATCTGAGGTAGGTAGAGTTTCGGACCCTTAAGGATCTCAAAATATTGGAGTCTTGCTACCAAATTTCGTGGAGGTCTAGGGGACTCGTTTAGTGATCTGTGGTAAAAATTTGAGCTCAATTTGATGGAGTTTTGACCCCAAATGGGTCTTGTGAATGTTGGACAGAAACTGTCAGTTTGGAGTCTTGAAGGAGCCGACGACTTTCAAAGGGATTCCAGTGACGAATCGACTTCAAATCTTTGGTGTACCTCATAAACCCTTAGATATACATATTAGCAAGTAGGTTAGTGATTAAATGGTGGAATTAGAGTAGATTAAAGGCTGGACATGCTCAATTTACACAGAACCAAACATAGCTCGGTTTGGTTCTGTGCAAACCGATTCTATGGGGGCTAATGATTGTTGATTTTGAGTCTCAAATTGGTGATTGAGACATGCTAGGATGATGAATATTGTGTTGTGGAGATTTGTGATTCATGGATGGGTGAATTGGACAAGGGAAATTGACAATTGATTGGATTTTCCTAGGTTGCACGGTGAGTTTGGCCTTGGACCATTGAGACCAAATTATATAGGGCTTAAGAAAAGGATTTTTGTGGCATCAAACTTGAGGTAAGGGGAATCATAAATTTATGATAGGAAGGTTGGACTCAATTGGGTGAGTTAGGCGATAATTTGATTGATTTGTGAGAGATTCCAAGATGATTATTTATGTTGTGTCCTAAGATGGTATGGGGGACTAATGTGTGCTAATGCTTACGCTAGAATTATCTCCCATGTCTGAGTGTCGCTTTGGTTGTCTTGCATGCCACGGGTGTATGGTTGTGCTTGAGTTGCACATTGCATTATGAATGTGAAATGAATCGAGAATCATGGCATGAGTGTGACATGGTGAGACCCTGATGCGTATGAGGCGCGGGGTGGTGGAATGAGTAACCTGAGGTACTAAGGCGCGGGGTTAGAGTTGTGTGGTGCCCTGATGTGTACGAGACGCGGGACTAAGAAGGCCACGGTCCTGATGCGTTAAAACGCGGGACGGAGATGTGATGTGTCGATACTAGCTTGGAGTATCATTGAAACCTGATGCGTTTACTCGGGTTGTCAATGACGGTCAGAAACGTTTACGCGAACTGAGCCTGATGCGTTCTAAACGCGGGTATGAGAATGAGGCAGCTAGGAAAAGGTGGTTGTGGTGATGTGACAGGGCGAGTTGTGCATAATCATCTAAATGTGTTATGATGCCATAACTGTATACCTGTCATCCGTGTTTTGTTATCTATATTTGCATTGCCTCGTATGTCTATGAGTTTGAATTATTGGGGCATGTGGCTGCCTGAGTGAACGGTCGGCCTAACCTAGGATTAAGACTCTTTTACTGAGATGTGAATCTCACCCCGTTGGGGACCTCCCTTTTTTACAAATCTTAGGCCTTGAAGATGTGGCCTATTCGTTTTGGAGACCTTGAGAAGATAACCACCTATTTTGATGAGTTCCCTGATGGGCAGGGAACTATTTATGTCAGGAAGTGTACTGTTGTTTGGGTAAACGAGGGTAGTACTAGTTGGAAGCCTCACCGGTATGAAGCCTGGTTCAGGAAAGTCGAGGATGTGTCTACCGAGCCGCTGAAGCCCAATGAGGTGCCCTAGGGAGTTGTCCCTAGTTGGTGCCACCCCGCCTGGGACTTAGACCAGGCTAAGGGGTCTGTTGTCGGTTCTGGGAATGGACCGGAGAGGACCCCGACCTTGGAGGACATAGAGGATGAGGTCATAGTGGTCGAGGCGACTGAGGAGGATCTCGCGGAGCCATTTGCTGAGGAGACTATGGAGGATATCATAGAGGTTCGATTTGAGACCTTTTAGGAGTACGAATCCACGGAGGATGCAGATGAGGAGACCAGGGATTCCAGTAGCTCGTCTTAGGAGCTCCTAGCTTGCCGGTCGGTCTTGTGATGGCGACCCTAATCCTGTTTAGTGTTGGATGTGTATTGAGTGGATCTTTTTGTGTACTTACCCCGTCGCCCCTTGTGTTAGCGGATTTAGTAACTATGTATCTGTATGAACAGTTGGATATTTGTATCACAGTATTTGCGCTATCCAGGTCCCTCTTCATATTTTGTAATGAGGAGTTATTTCATTATTGCTTTCACGTGCTTGATATATATCATGTCTCTCGACTTATTTGCGGATCTTAAGACCACGAGAGATATTTGATTTGCTTGTAGAGAGTCGCATGCTCGTGCCAGAGTGCAGGGCGTGACAATTCCGAGTAGTCACTTTTTGATCATCCGGTTCCATTGACCCTAGACTAGGATGTTAGATGGGCCTGATCCCTTCTTTTATGTTCTTTGTATGAATTGGGTTTTGTGTTGTAAATATGCATATCTTTTGGTGTCTCGTGTCTTATTCTCTGTTTTATATATGGAGGTGTAACTAGTTTCTTTTTCCTTTCGCTTGCATGTTTCATTTCATTTAAGCCGAAGCAATGGTATCCTAGGTCAGACTTCACGGCCTTAATGGATGTGACTTGATCGTCTTGGAAGGTGGGGTGTGACATCCTAATTGAAGTGATATCAGAGCAAGGTCAGCTTGATTTGAGTTGATTGAGGATTGGAGTAATAAGGAGGAATAAGATTCGAGATGACTGGGCAGCGAGATCGTAGGGGTTCGCTAGAGTTAAGTAAGAAATACATGGCATATGAGTTGGCGCATGTGATTGGCATCATGAAAGTGGTATAGTTGTCATGATAAGATAGTGACCAAGCTTCGTACTTAGCGTGTGAATTGATTGTGGATGCTCGCTTAATGAAATGTTGAGTGTCTTGTTTGATCTTGAAGCATGATTGTACGTTCTTAGTTGTTGTGCTCTTGAGAATGACTAGTAGAATGGTTGCTTTAATGTGAGTGTTGTTTTGTTGTGTAGCATAAAATCACTAGACTTTTGTAGATGAGCTAAGTCTTTAATTTCGTGGTGGAATTATAGTGGTACAGGTAGTATAAGAATGAGCAACTGACTTGGCAGGTGTGGGAGACCTAGAGGTGGAGCTTTTAGTTCGAGAACACCTGTACTAGAGAATCCTTGAATGGGTGAAGTCTTGAGAGCTTTGGAACGAATTGAAAATTTGATAGATAGGCAAGCTCAAGATAGAGACGCCGCCATTACTCAAGTTGTGGGAGCTACCTTGGCTACTGTCAATGCGACGACTAGTAATAATGTGGGTAGTGGAGTTAATGCTAGTATTGGCCATGGCATTCAAACTAGTAATGCTCGAGCTAACGAGAATAGTGGTCAAGGTGTGGAAGTAGGTAATGCATCAGGTAATGACACTGCGGCTAGACAGATAGGTCAATTAGTCGAGCAGTTTGTGAAGTTAAAATCACTCCAGTTTGATGGTACCGGTGACCTAGAGTTGGCACCTAGGTGGATAGAAAAGGTTGAGAAACTTTTGGGGTTTTAAAATGTAATGATGAAGAAAAAGTACTTTTGGCGGTTTATCAGTTGTAGGGGATCATAAATGACTGGTGGAATGCTACGAAGGATGGGGTATTTCCTAAAGGTACTGCCATGAATTGAGCTGCTTTTACTGCTATCTTCAAAGACAAGTATTTCTTGGAGACTGCGCCAGAAAGGAAACTAGTGGAATTTCAGAACTTACGTCAGAATCACATGACAGTGGATCAATATGAGGCTAAATTTGCTAAGTTGTCGTGGTACGTGCCACGGTATGTTGAGGACTCACTCGAGAAAGTGCAGAGGTTTCGAGACGGGTTATGGCTCGAACTTCGCAATCAGATGGTAGCCATGAACTTGCGAACTTATAAGGAAATCTATGAGCGGAGTCAAATGATAGAGCAAGATATAAAAGAAAGAATAGCCGCGTTCGGATCACGATTCCCTTCCTTTCAAGACAATCGTCAGTTTGGTAAGAGACCAATGACCAATATTAGACATTTTGTTCCACCCGTAAGAAAGAATATTGGGAAGCCACCGCACTAATCAAATTTAAATTGTCGTCTCTGTGGAAGGAAATATGGAAGTGGACCATGCTCGATAAGAACGGGTGCGTGCTTTAAGTGTGGTTTAGTGGGTCACTAGATAAGAAACTGTCTCAACCAAGTTCCAAGACCTAGACCTCAGGGCCCACGACTGCAGGCAGGATCATCGACTGCTGCTCCATAGAATGAATTGAATCAACCACCGGCCCAAGGGAGAGTGTATGTTGTGATGCGAGGCCAAGCAGAGAACGCGTCTGGTGTGGTCACATGCATGATTTATTTGTGTGACCAAGTTGCTTCACCTTATTTGACCCCGGAGCTTTGCATTTTTTCGTATCTGCTCAATTTTCTGATATGGTTGATTTGAAATTGAAGCCATTGAATATGAGATTGCATGTTGCCACTTCGCTAAAAGATAATGTGATAGTTTCGTTAGGTTGTACGAATTGTAAGATAGTGATGGTAGAGGGGAAAAGATAGATTTGGCAGTGCTACCTATGTTTGGCTTTGATGTGATCGTAGGGATGGATTGGTTGAGTAAACAAAGGGCTATGGTGGATTGTGGTGATAGAATAGTTCGTTTTTCTCCGGATGGTTGCCCTAGCTTTGAGTCCAAGGGAAATCATGGAGGAATTTCCATATCTTTGGTTTCATCACTTGAAGCGACAAAATTGTTAGATGAGGGATGCCAAGCTTATTTAGCTGTAGTAATTGATACGAAGATTGGGGAATCGAAATTGGAATATATAGCAGTGGTACGTGAATTTTCGTATGTCTTTCCCTAAGAATTGCCTGGATTACCACCCGAGCGAGAAATTGAGTTTGTAATTGAGTTAGCTCCTGGGATGGAACCAATTTCAAAGTTATCGTATAGAATGGCACATCGGAGTTGAAAGAACTGAATGTGCAAATACAAGAGTTATTGGACAGACTGAGTGCGTCGCCATGGGGCGCACCAGTGTTATTTGTGAGGAAGAAGGATGAATCCTTGCGCTTGTGTATTGATTACAGGCAATTGAACTAAGTGATCATTAAGAATAAATATCTGTTGCCAAGGATCGATGATCTATTTGACTTGTTGTAGGGAGCTTCGATATTCTCTAAGATAAACTTGAGAACGAGATACCATTAGTTGAGAATTAAGAAAGAAGATATTCTGAAGACAGCTTTAGAACGAGATATAGGCACTATGAATTTACAGTGATGCCTTTTGGGTTGACAAATGCTCCAGTAGCATTTATGGACATGATGCATCGAGTGCTTAAGGAATACCTTGATCGTTTTGTCATTGTCTTTATTGATGACATTTTGATTTATTCGAGGAGCAAGGAGGAGCACGAAAAACATTTGAGGACCGCTTTGCAGACTCTGAGGGAACATTCGCTTTATGTCAAGTTCAGCAAGTGCGAGTTTTGGTTGAATAAGGTGACATTTCTTGGCCATGTGATAATGGGAGAACGAATCTCCGTAGCCTATGAAGATTGAGCCAATGACAAATTGACCTAGACCTACTACAGTTACTGAAGTTCGAAGTTTTTTGGGATTAGCCGGCTACTACAGACGCTTTGTAGAGAAGTTTTCGCCTATAACTATGCCATTGACGTAGTTGACTAAGAAGCATACGAGTTTGAATGGATGGATAAATGCAAAAGGAGTTTTTGAGAGTTTAAGCAGCATTTGACAACTGCGCATGTACTTTCGATCCCTTCTGGACCAGAGGTTTTGAAATTTATAGCGGTGCTTCGTTAAAAGGATTGGGATGTGTACTTATGCAACACGGAAGGGTAGTAGCATATGCTTTGCGACAATTGAGACCCCACGAAATGAATTATCTGACGCATGACTTGGAGTTAGCTGCGATTGTTTTCGCCTTAAAAAATTGAAGGCATTATTTATGTGGCAAAATGTTCCAAATTTATACGGACCATCAAAATTTAAAGTATATATTTTCCCATAGGGAATTGAATATAAGACAACGTCGATGGATGGAATTGCTTAAAGATTATAATTGCGATATTTTGTACCATCCTAAGAAGGCGAATAGAGTTGCCGATATGCTTAGTCGAAAATCTAGTACTGCGCATTTAATGGTTAAAGGATGGTCGGTGCTTGAGGGATTGAGAGACTCTGAGTTTAAGTTAGAAGTAAGCCAGCGGTCGAGTCTAATAGCGATCTTGAGAATCGAACTAGAGATCCAAGAAAGGAAGTCCCATAGGTTTGATCCTTTAGAATCTGACCCTAATGGTCTTACAGTATACAGATTTAGAAATTCAGAGAATTCTTGAAATGGATGCAATGAAGAGGAAAGCCGAAATCCAAGTATCTGAGGACGAAATTTTAAGGTTTCATGAACGTCTTTGTGTGCCTAATGATGAAACACTTAAAGAAAGAATTTTGTCCAAGGCTTATCGGAGTAATTACAGCATCCACTTAGGTAGCACGAAAATGTATCAGAACTTACGTCAGCATTATTAGTGGAACGAAATGAAAGTGAATGGCTAAGTATGTAGCAAAGTGTTTGATGTGCCAGCAAGTAAAAGCTCAGCATAGCAAGCTTGGAGGATTGCTACAACCCTTGAAAATTCCGAAGTGGAAATGGAAGCATGTAACAATAGACTTTGTTATGGGATTGCCGCGGAATCAGAGATGACACGACTCGATCTGATAGTCGTAGACAGATTGACCAAGACTGCACATTTTATTCCTGTGAGAAAGGACTTTGCGATGGATAAGTACGTCGAGCTGTATATGCGTCATATTGTACGACTCCATGGAGTGCCTATAACGATTGCGACGAATCGAGATCTTAAGAAAACAACGAATTTCTAAAGGAGTCTTCAGGATGCCTTGGGAACCAGACTACAGTATAGTACGGCGTATCGCCACAAATAGACAGATAATCGAAGAGGACAATTCAGACGCTCGAGGACATGTTGCGAGCATGTGTTACAAATTTTAAAGGTGGATGGGAAAACCATTTGTACTTAGTAGAGTTTGCATATAACAACAGTTTTCAACAAAGCATTAGAATGGCTCCTTTTGAAGCACTTTATGACAGAGCTTGTAGAACTCTTTTGTGTTGAGATGAAGTGGGAGAAAGGAGTATAATGAGCCCAGAGTTGGTGGAACAGTCAGCTGAGGCAGTGAAGATAATTAGAGAAAGGTTGAAAACAACACAAAGTCGCCAGAAAAATTATGTTGATAAGCGACAAAAGTCGTCAGAGTTTCAAGTTGGGGATCATGTATTTCTCAAGGTATCTCCAATGCGAGGCTTATCTCGATTCAGAAAGAAGGGAAAGTTGAGTTCGAGATATGCAGGCCCATTCGAAATTCTGGAACGGATTGGAACATTGGCCTATAGGCTTGCCTTACCGCCGAGTTTGTCCCAAGTACATAATGTGTTTCATGTATCAATGTTGAGGAAGTACGAACCAGACCCGACACATGTTTTGGATTATGAAGTTATAAAAGTGGACGACAAAGTATCGTACGTGGAAAGGCCGAGCAGGATCGAAGACAGAAAGGAACAAGTTTTGAGGACTAAAACGATTCCGCTGGTCAAAACAATTTAGAAACACCATGGAACTAAGGCGCTACATGGGAGAACGAAGTAGCGATGAAGCGCCAATACCCCCATTTGTTCGAGTAGTTGGGTTGTAATAATTTTCGAGGACGAAATTTTTATAAGGGGGGAAGAGTTGTGACATTCTGAATTCCTGTCATTTCGAGACCTTTGATTGTAAGGAATCTGTTGAAGTATTTCAGTTATGTCTCGCTCGGATCTGATCAATCTCGAGTCAATTAACCAAAAGGGAAATGTTAACGTATGATGAGATACGTGGACCTAGGAAACTCGATTAAAAAATGGTGCTTTGACCATAAGGATCGTCGAGGGGACATTTAGAGCCCAGGCCGATCTAAGAACGATTAAGGAACACATTGCTAATGTTATGCAATTAGGACGCGGGTGATACCGCTTAACCAAAGTATGATTTGCGAAATTTTCGTAAATCGGTTTATGACGATCGTTGCCGTCGGAGCTAGCGATAGATCCTTGCGATTACATGACAACCAAAGTTGCCGCAGTTTGAGTTACCCTAAGCATGATGAGAATCGCAGATTGATACGCGTAACGTCTGCAAGAGCCACCCGTTAGTTCGAGACAAACTAGAATTTCGATCGATGGAAAATCGATCAAAAAATAGGATCTTGAAATTTGAAAATTGGAATGAAGGATTCCAACAATTGACATGGATTGGACGCCGCCTTAACGAGGATGAAAATTTTCGAAAAAATGAAATTTCGGACGAAATATATGAAAAGAACATTTTTCCTTCGAGAGATAACTTTACCTTAGTATTTTTTGAGGGGGCGTTTTAGTCATTCGATCTTCTTCCCCAAGGTTGCCGAAAATTGTGGGGCAAGAAAGTCAATGGAGTTTAGATTTTATTGACTTCAGTGTCATCAATTGAGTGAATGTCATTAATTTTCCACTCACCTTAACCCTTCTAGAAGCTTAACCAAAGGTTGATTAGGGCTTCATTATCTGCTGTCTCCCTCAATTTCGTGGACCATCTTCTTCGTCCCCCTCTCCTTTTATGTTTTCTCCAAGAGCAGAAACTGCCCTGCACGACTAGCGCTGCTCGCCGCCGTCGTCCTCCTCAAGCACCCCTTCCGGTAGCCGTTTGGCCTCTCGCTGACCATCATCACCATCCTCGACATCCCCTTGACACATCCCCGTTGGTAGCTCGGCCATTGGATGCCTGAAGAGCTCCGGCCAGCAGCAAACAAAACATCGGACGGATTCCGACGAAGTTGAGGTAAAGTCTTCGTTTAGCCACCTCCGGACATCGATTGCTACCAAATTTTCGGTGGAACTTTGTAGACATGTAATACTTAAGTTCCCTGAGCTGGGGCCACTGATTTGGTTGAGTTTCGAATATGTTTCGATAGTTTAATTGATGTGGCTTTTAGGATAAATTCTGACCGCCGGGTGGACTAAGGAGGAGTGATCTGTTCGGAAGTCTTAGGAGTGTTATTTGGCTTCGTGATTTACCGTAGGACCCTAGAACATGTTGATTAAGGGTTTGACAAATGGAATTGGTGATAAATTGGAGCTTAAGGGTGGTTTATGGGCCGTTAATGTAAGGAGGAGTAGAACCGGTTCTGCCCTGTTTCAATTCTGGGCAAACCGATTTTGTTGGGGGCTGTTCGTGGTGTCGCCATGCTCTAAATACGTTGTTAGAACTTACTAGAATGTCAATTGAGGGGGTAATGAGGTGCACGATTGATAGAATTGCAGTTAGGAAAGATAATTTGGTTGAAACGATGAATTGTCGTTCCCTATTTTGGACAGTGGTGATCTTGAGTGGGAGCTGAGCTTGACAAAGGATTTTGGTGGAAACTTGCTAATCGGAATGAAGGTGAGCGACCCCTAAACCTATATTAGAACATTTGGTCGCAACTGGACAGCTTTATTGCAGAATCGATGAATTGATGATTTTATTATGCTTGGTTGAGTGTAAATTGAATGGAATTGTTGGGGATCGAGCCATGAGCACTTGCTTCTTACAAAAATTGTTGTTCTTTTGACAGAAGTGATGACGTGCTTGTCGGTATGTCTTGCTTGCTTATGTGGCTATATGATATTCGGCTCTTGGATTACATCGTATGATAAAGCACGTTCATTTTGGCAAGCAAATGATTTTTGATCAACTGTTTAAAACCTCTCATAAAAGGAATGTGATTAAATGAATGTTGTTATTATTCCTGACTTAATTTATTTGAAGAGGTGAGCGCTTGAGACCTATGGTACCCTAATGCGTAACGCGGGGTTGTGGTCTAAAGGATATCTTGATGGGTCTGAACGCAGGATATGAATTTTACATGCCGGCATAAGTTTGGAAATAAGTTAGTAAACCTAACGCGTCTTAACGCGGGTTTATTTGTCTTGGTAATCTAATGCGTAAAACGCGAACTAATCTTTCGAGTTGTGGAATGGGAATTGAATTGATTCATAGTTCTTGTGTTATTGAGATTGTTCTAGGCTAGTACGGAAACTTGGGTCACTTTCTTTATATACTTGTCTTGAATGTAATTTCTTCGCAAGATTTATGATATGATGCTTTGGTATAATTGTTACATGTCTTTTTGTCACTGTAAGCTTGTAGCTGTCATTGTTTCTGTCTGGTGGGATTGATGGCCTAGTGTAGGATTAGGCTAGCTTGCTGAGACGTAAGTCTCACCCTATCGTGGGATTTCCTTTTCAGATCTCAAGCCTTGAAGATGTTACCAATACGCTTAGGTGCTCCGAAGGAGACGACGGCCTATTTTGAGGAATTTCCAGCTGGTCAAGATATAGTCTACATTAGGAAGAGTACCGTGGTCTGGGTCGATGAGGGAGGAGAACCTTGGAAGCCGGATCATTTTGAGGCTTGGTTCCATAGAACCGAAAAAGTTAGGACAGGTCCGTTGAAGGCTCATGAGGTCCCTAGACATGTTGTGCCCTCGTGGTGTCATCCTACCCTTGATGAGATCGAGGTAGAGTTTTCCATGGTAGGTTCGAGGAACGTTCCAGAGGAAACTCCGGCGAGAGAAGAGAGCATCAAAGTGATCGAAATCTCAGACTCCGAGGTCGAATTGGACAAAGACACAATAGAAGTACGATTGGAGACATTTTCTAAGTATGACCCCATTGAGGACATGATCGAAATGAAGACAACAGCACCACCTAGGGGCTTGGTAGTTAAAGATCTCAGGAGTTGTTTTTTTTTTTGGTGACTTGTGATTTTTGGTGGGACTGAGTAGTCACTTTTTGATCGTCTTATTCCCTTGACCCTATACTAGGATGTTCGATGGGTCTGATCCCTTCTTTTATGTTCTTTGTATGAATCGGGTTTTATGTTCTAAATATATATATCTTTTGGTGTCCTGTGTCTTATTCTCTGTTTTATATATGGAGGTGTAACTAGTTTATTTTTCGTTCCGCATGCATATTTCATTTCATTTAAGCCGAAGCGAAGGTATCTTGGATCAGACTTAACGGCCTTATGGATGTGATGTAATCGTCTTGGATGGCGGGGTGTGACAATTTTATTGTCAAAACTTTCAAAATGATTACTTAAATGTCAATTTTTAAAAAAACAAAGAAAACTTTCAAAACGATCACTGAAGTACCGAACTTTTTTTAAAAATAATCACTTTAGTGTCAATTCCAACGAGCCACATTAGCTCATATATTGCTACATTATCTCAAATATTAACAAAAAATAGGCCACGCCCAATTTTCAACGAACAACGTCAGTTCAAATCGGAGTTGGCATTGAAGTGAGTGTTTTTAAAAAAATATGGCATTTAGGTATCCGTTTTAAAAGTTTTGGCACTAAAGTGAGTGTTTACACAAGTTTTGGCACATGTAGTGTACTTAGCCGTTGCTTAAGTATCAAATTGCACTATACAATTTTACATTTCACCAATAAACATAGAATCTAACGATTTAGCCACAAATTTCATGCTTGATCATCTTGCATTAGAGATAGTTACGCCAGAATTTCTATTCAACATGTTTTTAGAAGCAAATTTCTTTTCGACTTGGGAAGGATTGATTTATTGAAAATGGACAGCGTTCTTGGACTTTCAATTAAAAAACTCTTTATTTGAATGACGTATTAATGTTGATGACCGCTATGAGTTCTTTTAGTCTAACCCCGACTTCTTGCGGTTAATACTGTATCTAGAAAGTTTTATTTACATTGCACATCGTTATTGACCATTATTCTTACTATTTTTAATCTAATGCAAGCAATTTTCCGTAGTTGGAATATTGTTATTGAGCGTTATACTTAATATAGTAGTTTCTAATGCAAGCAGTCTTTCGCAATGCGATATCTTTTCTAAATGGAATGTCCTTATCGAGTGAGTACGCTCGCTTTGTGTATATAATTTCTGACAACGGTTCATCGTTACTGACTGTTTGCATATCTTTGACAACGGTTTAATAGAAAGGAAGGATTGCAAATCAAATTCGTGACGATGAATTATTTAGAGACGATCTATCAACATCTCATGACACAATGCATGAAATGCTTTTCCAACCGAATACATGGCTAATCTTTGTAGTAAAGATGTCATATCAGAGCATGCTACATGCATTATGAAGCCACCTACAACTGAATACACCGCTTCCATACATCTTTTCAAGACGCAAATGATTGAGTAATATGTTCACAAAGAATAAATTCGAGAAATCTTGAGTCCCGGATTGAAAAGCTATTTCACAAAATGACGTAATTTTTAGAATTTTTATGATTTTTTCCTTTCCTTTTTCATTTTTTTCAATTTTCTTTAGTCACTATTTGTCGTCTGCGTCAGCCGCCGGCCATGCCCTCCAATTTAAACAAGAGTTAGGATTCACTGGAGTTAAGATTAAATCAGCTTCATTGGAGTTAGGAATGTATTTTTGCTATAATTTAAACATTTACCCTCCCACTTCACATTAAGAAAGAGAACTAACAGTTTGCTTTCCGTACTTAAAGCTTAATGCAAGTACTTGCATCTAGTCTATTATCATTGATAAGTAAGATAAAACACCTGAAATGTCTTGCGGAGGTTTGAACCAAAGTAGAGAGATTGAAAGAGAGTGGATTGCCATGGCTGTGTTCTTGAGATTGTTTTAGGTCGACAGGAGTCGTTTTTTTTTACTTCTAGCCGTAAACTGATTAGTAAAAAGCCATAATAATTTGGCAGATGCATTGGTCTACTTACTCAGATGCTTCCTAATCACACATTAATGACGTTCATCAATCTTCCGTCTGTCCATTCCACATGAGATGGACGATCAAACTGATATGCTATTAGGCCAAAAATCTTGGATCAACGAACTCCCCGCCTTCAATTATACTTACCAATCCATAGTTTTTAAGTAACAAGCTTTACTAAACATGCCTGTTCAAAAATCATGAACGACAACTCTATAAGTGCGCCTAACATGTGTGATCTGTCGACCAACTCATTGGCGTGTACTAAGGCCTTGATGGCCAGAACAATGGATTGACCGGCTTTTCCTCTAGAATGGCCTTGTTTGTCGGACTGGGGCTATATGCACTTTTCGATCGGGCTTTCTACTTTCTTTTCCTTCTTATTTATTTATTTGGTGTTTGTTATTGCTATTTAAGACTTTTATAATAATGTAGATCCATATTATTGAGTAAGATTCAGGTGCCCATAGGCTTCTCGTGAGTAATTGTTGTATCCAAATATTTTGATTTAGATAGTCTCTCTTTTTACCTAATGTGATGCGAGCAATTATCCTCAGATGGCATATTCTTATTCCATCTGAAAACTTCGACTTACATGGATTTGTCGTTGAGTATTACACTTAATCTATTCGCTTGTGGGTAACGCAAATGATTTTTGTTAATGATTTATCATTGCCGACCGTTACGATATCTTCAAGGGATTTTCATAGAAGGTATACGAAGACATTGAATTGCAGAGGCAATTTTCGCTGGTTGGATTAATGTCGCCACCTAAAATTATTTTGAATGAGGCTAATAGATTATTAAGTTAACTAGATGAATTAACTAACATAATACGAACTCTCCCAAGTACTACCAATTCGCAACTTAGGTTTTACTGATATGATTTTTAATTTAGAAGCCGCCACTAATTATTTCTCGGTAGGTCGATTAGAAACCTGAATTAAATAGCAGAAAGCTATTTTATTTTTATGAACCAAAATAATGAGTTTGGGACTTAGTTACATTAATTAAAAATTAATTAATGCCCTTTCGGCACCAATTTCATGAAAATGCCTTTTTCTTATTGGTTTATGTGACTTGAATTTTTCTTTTGTCTTTTCGAATTTCCTAAAAAAATTTGAACGAAATTAAACAAGAATGCCCATAATATACCTTGATATCCGAATTTCGATAATTCACTCATTCCCAAATATTCGGATTACAGTATAATTTTATCCTTGAAGATTCGAGTTAGTATGTGAGTACGTGTATAAGACAACCACTCCCTCTTGTCAGAGGGAAAGAATAAGAAGTCTTATACTAAATTACTATCCTACCCCATAAAATCATGGGTAAGATGTGCAATTTATTTTTTCGAGGGTCTAGGTGCATATATTATGGGCATGTTTGTTTAAAAATGTGCAAACAATTTTAAATTAGGAAAGATGAGTCAATCAAGCTTTAAAATTTTCGGAATCCACATATGGTGGCCGAAATTATCAAGAGGATAAACTCCTATCCACCAAGGATTCATATCTTTTGAATTAAGAAATTTATCTCTTAAGATTTTCAGAGAATTTTAGATAACCTTTTAAAAGATTCCTTATCTGAATGAAATTTTATCTTAAATCTTTAAAATTTTGAGAAAGTTATCTTAAGGTTTGGAAAAATTAATTTTAGATAACTCTCAAAATTAGATAGACCTCCAGACGAACACAAACCTTATCTTTAATCAAATGAGTTCAGGTGAAGTTGTTAGAGATAAGATAAGATAGCATTCAGATAAAAATGATTATCTTGTGTATTAGAGATAGAAATCGGGGTTCATAGCAAGTTAAACATCATCTAATCCACATGATTAATATCCATATTGCTTGAGATAGAATTGAACAATTCTCTTTATTTTGTTACCAATTCTTTTTAGTCCAATTTGACTTTTTACCCACAACAGGAGGCACTCGGCAGACAAATTCACGGCGAAGCAATTACCTCCACTAAAAAAATAACAAGCATCAATACATGTTAGAGTTCGGCCTAGAGATTTAAAAATCTAGAAATTCATATTTAAGCCAACGACAATTTCTCAAACCTCAAGCCAAACCGATCCCAAAAGGGTGCATGAGCAATTCGTCACTTTTGCAAGTATATTGCGCTTGACTCGAAAGAAAACAAATTTTCATGGCAAACGAAACGAACTTTCGATTCAAGCGTGGAACTAACGTTGAAAAACGGTTCAATTTTCTTTACAAGTGCAGCATGCTCATGTTTTCCAAATAAAACCATGCATGATTCGTAATCCGAAAAAAAACGTATATTCTCCAAACTAATTCCAGCAGCACGTAACGCAGTAATCTTGCCTAACGCCAACTCTTTTGCACCGAACTCGTGTTCTAAACCTCAAAGGCTTCGAGCACAAATCAACAAATACGTTAGTCGCTAAAACTTCAGCAACGATTAAACCTAGATTAGCTCCCAACGGAACAATAGCTCAAGAACTGATATGGCAGCGAACAGATTTGGGCGATTCGACGAACGGTGGTCTAAGCCAATCGCTGGGGCTGAATGTTGGTGATGTAGGGATGTCACGGCTGGAGGTATGGCTGGAGGAGATGCTGATGCGGTGACGTCTCACAGTCGTAGATGAAGATGAAGACGGAGGTTTAAGGAGGTTTGCTCTCGAGATCGAAGAGGATTGTCTCGACCGGATGGGGAAACAATCGAACTCTTTAAATCTCCTCCGATGTGCTCTGATTTTTCAGCTCCTGATATATGCCAGGATCAATTATCCTTGCTTGACTAGGACTTGATTATGGCCATTAGATCAACAGAGTCCATATCCATTGAAATTCTAACTAAGATGAGAGTCCCAAACCGAATGAGCTCCTGAATTTGGAGAAATCCTAGTTCACGTTAGGTTATACAATTCAGCCGACTAGGAAAGGACATGGGGCGTGACTGAACGTGGGCTCATTGGGACTTCTTAACTTTAGTATGGACCTTAATCTATGATTAATTATGGGCCTCTCTTAACCATGTAACTAAATGGGGCTGAATTCGAATTTTTTTTTAAATTAAAGTCCATCCCCCCAAAATAATTCGGTACATATCGTGGACTAGCCCTGGCCGAAACTCTTAATTGAATCATAGGCTCATCTCAAATTTTTGCATTCAGTCAGGGCCTTATTGAATGATAAGCAATCAATCGTGAGCCTTCGTTAAACAATTAATTTTGAAATGTATCCCATCGACTCTAAAAAATTCAGCACCCCTCTTCCTTATGCGAAAAATTTCACATTGGTTTTAGTCTAGCCTTTCGTTAGATCAAGCTCAATTGACTTACTTTTAGAAATGACATGATTTTAAAGTAAATGTGCAATGCATGAAAAGTTTATTTTTACGAGAATTATGATTAATTCTCATTTTATACTTAAATGAATGAATTTCTAAATACCAAAATTTAGGTGTCAACAATTAATAGAAATCAATGATTGCAATTCAAATTCATCACAACTCTCTATTAAAAGACGGTGCATTAACAAAGCATCTTCAATCACGATACATGCAGTACGTTTCACATTTCTTATCGAATAAAGGATTAATCTTTCAGGAAACTTTTTTGCATGTAAATTTTGACTCCATCGTGGCCTCGTCCTTATAAAATTCAATTTAAAATTAAAAAAAAACCCAACAAATTTCTCATTAAATCTTTTTCAATTGAAAGACTATATCATTTTGGGGGGAGGGGGCTTATCAAAATTATTATTTAGATTATTTGCTTATATTAGGTCTACTAGATCAAATCACATTTTAAGAGTCCACAAAACTCTTAGCAAGTCCCACTGAAAATCACAAAATCTCCTGACAGTTAAAACACCATTATTAGCTCTGTTCATCATATTATCCATAAAAATAAGTCATTAAAATCGAGGCAGTGAGTGACGATGATATTGTCATATCTACTTATCTAACTAGTGCGGAACCAAGCATGTACGCACAACTTTCAAGTTATGCATAGTTGCTTTAGTAGAAATTTTTATCGTACATCTTTGACAGAAACATTTTAGCAGCAAATTTCGTGCTTGACCATCTCTTATTTGAACAATTACATGTTTCTTTTTAATATGTTTTGATAAGCGAATTCGTTCTTTGACTTGGATTAAATAAACTTAGAGAGTACTTGATCTCTTAACTAACTTGAGCTTGAAGAAAGCATTCTCAGTGGCTTCCTAACATGTAGCTGATTTCGTTGAAGTCGTTAGATAGCCAGCACAATGGAAGGATCGATCTTCTTCCCATGCGAGTCAATGAAAGGCTTACGGCATCCGGGTTTAAGTTCCTCGTGTCAATATTAGCGACTGTTGGCGTCAAAGGAGGCTTGAAGCTGGGAAACGATCCCTCCGGATAAAGTATAAGCCGCCTGCACGAGATGATGGCATTGGCAAGGGATCACATCACGTGTCCAGCAGCCGATGGCGGTCCATCATGGGTACAAACAACGCCAGTGGCTACAGCCTTCTAAGATCAAGAGCAGTGGAATAACCCTACTTTCTGAATCATGAAAATCAAAGACCTAATCTTTGATCTGTTCTTTGAATTGGTATTAAAAGTTCATTGACAGGAAATGCAGCAGTAGTTTATGCATAAAAGGAATACTTCTGAGTTCTTATTCCTAGTAGAACTCGATTGAAGTATGCACACAGAGAATCAATGTGTTATATAATCTGTAGCGACAAAGAACTTGATTGAAAAACCCCGCATAAAAATTGAATTTGCATCCTCTTCAGTAGGGATAACTAATAAGACTGAATCATGTTTGACGGTAACAAATGAATTAATGCCCCGCTATTTATGCGGAAAACAACTATTCAGAAAATAACTTTCAAGAAAATATTTTCCGGATCTTCCGGAATTCGATTCACGGAAAATAAATATGTCAAGGAAAATATTTTCCTTCAATTGTAAAAACACATTCAGAAGTGGGGAAAATTATTTCATCTCCTCCACTTTCTCCATGCATTCCTTCATATTCCTTTGCTATTTTTATTATCAGATTATTTTTTAATTTATATCTTTTATAAGTAAAAGAAAGAAAGAAAAATAAAGTATTAAATCTAAACATAAAAAAGTTGTTCAAAGAAGTATAAAGTCGCCGATCGATGCCGTTCGCCATCTGCCAGCCTCCAGCTTTTAGATTTTGGAGGGAAAATAAGGAAAAGAAAACAAAAAAATAAAAAGAAAAATAAAATAAAATAAAAATAAAAATAAAAATAAAATAAAATAATTATTTTTATAAAATTATAAACAAATTTTACTAAATTTGTATTGCACGAAAGTATTTTAACTATACCATTTTTTTTATCAAGTTTTAAGAAACAAGCAGTCCATGATTTGGTTAAGTAAAAAAGTGTTTGAGTAAGATGGGTTTGCTATGATTGAGTCCAGTACAGGTCGTTAGATTTGTACCTCATGAAAATGAATTAAAACAGGTTGAATGAGTCAATATGGTTCGGACCATTTCGATCCAACCCACCCATTTGATACATCAACCAAATGCATTGTTTTAATGAAAAACTTACCTAAGGAATAAAAATAAAAATAAAAATTATTTTTGAACAGAAATTGTTTCCGGTAACAAAAAGTGTTTTCAAAGGCAAACTAAATGTACAATTTTTCGCAAGCGTCAATCGTGTTCTACCAGACTTCCTTTATTACGCGGGTCCCATTTTTTTTTTTTTTCATAAATAGGGAAAAGATAAAAGCGACGGTCGCGCCACTTTCATTTGACCGCCCATCGTGACAGGCTAAGCAAAATCCCAATAAATACGGTCTTGCTTTTGCTCACTTTCAGTTTCCATATTTGATTGAGAAGAGAACCCATACACCCATTTCGTAAGGTGGACCCTACCAATATTTCCGACAGGACAGTGGTACGATTCGATTTGCTAATCGATGTTCTCTCATGCTTTTGCTGACTTTAGGGGCATTCAAGAGATTCAATTTGCTAAGCAATGTGCTCTCTTGCTTTTGCTCACCTTTGGTTTCCATGTTAATCGAGAAGATCATACACCCATTTAGGGATATGGAATCCATAAATATTTAGGAGATTAGACTTGCCAAGCAATATGCTCGGAATTATTTTTAGACAAAAAGACAAATTGAGATTGGATCTAAAGCTGAGATTTTGTTTTAAAGAGTTAGGCGTAATATAAAGACGGAGATTCAGTTTTTATAATGGTAAGATGCATATAGAATCAAGTTTATGTATCGATGAAATGATTAATCTGCCCCAACAATGTCTTAACGATGTCTAAGAGGCATCTCAATAAATGGTTAAGTGCCTTGGGAATATCGAACCTCCGGTAAAGTAGAAATCCAACCAATTCAATAAGTTACACATGTTACCAACTAAATCAAAGTCATTTATTTGATGTTTGTGCGCGAAAGGCATGTCGACAAACTTTTGATACTCGAGACTTTATAAATCAGCACTAGTTGCTTATTGTGTTATGAGGCAAAATAAACCATGTGAACTCATTTAAAAACTTTCTTAAAAGTAGCCCATACTTTCTCTTTCTTCTTCTTTACTTCTTCGCTTTTTCCTCTTTTCATTCTTAAAACTTTTAAAGAGGAGGCGTCCCGCTCTTCTCTCCCTACATTAAGAAGAGCTCTCTCTCTCTTTCTCTCTCTCTTTAGACTCTCGCTCGCTCGCAATGATGCTGCGCATTTTGCTGCTACTCCTACAACTTTTGTCCAACACTTCAGCGAATGAGCAAGAAGAGTGCATTGCTTTTCAACTTGTGTGTTCATGAACAAAGTAAGGTTAATTTCACATAAAAAGTTTAAGCCATGTCATGAGCTTATGTTAAGGGCATATGCTACCTCATGCGAAAAGACTTTGTAACTCGTGACACACAGATTGAGCTTACACTTATGAAAGGAATAACTAATGAGTAATTATGACTTGAATTGAACATTTTGTCATGATCGTGAAACCTTCATGGAAGCGCCTGGAGAGTTAGCTAGGAGTTGTCCCTCCCACCCTTTTAATAGGAAAAAAAAGTGTATAACATGACATGTTGATTAATGACCCATTTGTTTTTTTAATGCAAAAGCAATACCAATTAGATTCATTATGTAATTTTGAGGGTAAATTATAATTTGGTATTGTTCTTGAAGGATAATTTTTAGATTTTTCAACACGCAGAAGCTCCTTTCATCTTACAACAGATCACAATTCACCTTGCTTTCTGATTGCTTGAACTTACTACCCCTCGAATTAAAATCAACATGTAATTTGATCATTCCTTCTATAACCCGCTTTTATAAAATCCTTTAACAATAATTTATTTAGTCCTGAATCTACACATTTTTTTGCCACGCAATTTTGGGCAGGTCTGGACCTATCTTTCTCTTCTCTTCTCTCTCTCCATTTTCTCAAAAAGACTAGGGGATTTGTTTCTTTCGGAGCCCCGTTTGTTTCGCGGAAAATGAGTGATTTGAAAAATATTTTTCAAAAAATAATCATTTACATCTCTTAAAAAATGAATAAATAAATTTTTTTCTCATCGTCTAAGAAAATAGTTAGGCATAGATTGTTATCAATGATGAAAACATTTTTCGTTGATTAATTTTTCTAAACGATATAAGTGATTACTTTTCGAAAAATATTTTTCAAATCATTCATTTTCTGTGAAACAAACAGAGCCAGAGTACACCCTTTCTTCTGCATTTTGACTGTGGATTGAAAATGGGAGAAGTGGAGTGAGTGGACACTCTCTCTCTCTGAACAAAACCCTCTGCCTACTCAAGTTCTTCCCCTTTTGCCTTTGAGCTTTCTTTTTTACTTCCGAGAATCAGGGATTCTCCTCTTTTTATACCAATCTAAAAGGAAGAAAGAAACCCCTATTGCATTGAAGATGGGAGGAGCGGTACGATTGGATTCGATTATGCACCTATTTAGGAATAGGAGGGAGGGGGACTCGATCAATGTTCAGGAGAGGGACAGGATTCGACTTGCTAAGGAATGTGCTCTTGCTTTTGCTCATTTTCAGGCTCTATGTTAATCAAGAGGATCATTCACCTATTTAGGGATGCGGACTCTATCAATATTTAGGAGATTAGATTTGTTAAGCAATATGCTCGTAATTTCTTTCTTTTTTTTTTAGACAAGAAAAAAAGTCTGAGACCAAGTTAGGATTGGACTAAAGTTACGATTTGGTTTTAGGGAATTAAGCCTGATTCTTTTGGTCGAATAATCTTTTCGGGAGTCCATATAACCCAATTCAACAAATGAAATTTCACATCTACATGCCCATGGTCCGCATATTTTGGAGCTTAGATGGACGAATTCGAGGTTAAATTTAACTAAGACATTGTCTATTTGCTCAACTTGTCATTGCGGTGTACATTTTGTTTGATAGTTGTGGAGACAATTTGCGACATTCTGATTTTCCTGTCAATTTCGGACTCATTAATGAGGAATGTATCTAACGATGTATTTCAGTCGTATCCCGCTTGGATCTGATCAATCTTGAGTTGACTGACCAAAAGGGAAAGGCTAACGCGAGGCAAGGTACGTGGACCTAAGAAACTCGAATAGGAAATGGCACTTTGACCATAAGAATTGTCGAGGGCACATTTAGAGCCACAAAAGGCCGATCTAAGAACGATTAAGGAATGCATTGCTAGCGTTATATGATTGGAGCCCAAGTGATGCCGTTTAACTAATTATAATTTGTAAAATTTTCCTAATTCAAACAGTGACGATCGAGACCATCGGAACTAGTGATAGACCCTCACAATTACATGACAACCAAAGTCGCCATAAATTAATGAGCTCTAATTGTGATATGAATCACAGGGTCGATACGCGTAACGCCTGCAAAAGCCGTCCGTCAATTCGGGATAGGCTAGAATCGCATCGGATAGAGAAATGATTCAGAAACAAGTCTTGAAATTTGAAAATGAAGAATTAAGAATTTCAACATTACATTTCGATTGGCCGTCACCTTATCTAAGAAATTTGGAATCGGAAAAACGACGTTCCAGACGTTGGAAGTAAAATTACCATTTTGCCCCTCAAGTCCTAAACTTGCCTATATAATTGGATGAGGGCATTTTGGTCTTTAACCACACCCCCATAGCTGCAGAAAATTGAAGAATTGAGAGACATTGGATGCACTTTGACTGACACAATGGACAAATGTCAAGAGATTAGGCCTTGAGTTGATATATTCAATTTTAACCTACCATTCAACTCAAGTTGACTCTTGAAAATAGAATAAACCTCTCTCTCTCTCTCTCTCTCTCACTCACTTGGCCGAAACCCCCCATTCCTCCTCTGTAAATTTCTTCTTCTTCTTCCTCCTTCTGCCGATCGCCTGCCGCCCAATCGGTTCTAATCGTCGGCTTCGCTCGGTCGGATCGCCACTTTCGGCAACTTCTAGCTGCCGAGCCGACCACCCACTCCTTCCTCATCCTCTTACCGACATTCTCGAAGTGGAAGCAAGTCGTTTGACCACCTGAAGAGCTCCGGCCGGCCAAGCTCCTGAAAGTCGACGGAAATCGTCGTAACCAGAGGTAATCCGCGTTTTAGGCCTCGTAGAATCTTGGAGTTTTTCAACCAAATTTTGTGGACATCTAGGGAACACATAGATTGAGTCGTGGTAAAAATTTTGGGTGAATTTGATGGAGTTTTGACCTCGAATGGGTGTTTGAAGGGCCAGAACTGACCGGTTGAAGACGCGGAGGAATCGTCGCCATTCAAGGACTTTTCGGCTTCGCCTTGGCTCTAAATTTTCGGTGAGGCTCCCCAAACCTTAGAACTTCATATTAGCATGTAGATTAGTGATAAAATTAAAGATTTAAGATAGTTTAAGGGCTGCTTAGTTGGGGTATACACAGAACCGAAATTGCCCTGTTTCGGTTCTGTGCATACCGGTTCTGTGGGAGCTGTTGGTGGTTATAATTAAGCTTCAAATTCATCGTTGAGAAGTGTGAGGATGTTAATTGATAGGTCCATGAGGTGTATGTTTAGTGGGGTGATGATTTGAGCTAAGAAATTAACGATTGGATGAAATTTCCATAGGTTGCGCGGTTGAATCATCCTTAGACCCTTAGGGCCGAACCATTGGAGTGCTTGGGAAGGAATTTTGTTGGCTATAGCACAAGGTAAGGGGTGTCTAAACCTTTGTTAGGAGGATTGGACTCAATTGAGCGAGTTGAGTGCGAGTTTGATTGATTTGGAAGATTATAAAGCGCTTGTTCATTGTACTTCCTAGAAGGATATAAATGACTCAAATTGTCACGACCCGCGCCCCAAGCACGAGCACGCGACTCCCTGCAAGCACACCAAATAATCTTTCGCGGTCTCGAGATCCACAATCTAAGTCGAGAGATATAGTAAATATATCAAGCATGCGGAAGCGGTAATAGACAACTCCTCCGTACAATATAAGTTAAGTGAGACCTGGATAGTATAGAAATTGTCATACATAATAACCAATGGTTCGTACAAGTACAGAACTACTAACATCCGATAGACAATGGGGTGACAGGGTAAACATACAAAATAGGTCATCATCAAAATCCGACAATAACATGGTCGGGGTTGTCACAAAAGATCAAGCTACCACTAGAGTCTCCTAGGATGAGCTGTTGGAATTATCGATATCCTCGGCATCTCTGTCGGCTCACACTTTGAGAACGTCTCGGAGCGTACCTCGATAGTATCTTCCAAGGTCTCCTCATGGGACGACTCCGTGAGATCCTCCTCGGTCGCGTCCAGGACAATGACCTCATCCTCCTCCATAGTGAAATCCAACGTCGGGGTCCTCTCTGGCCCGTTCCTAGAATCGACTACCGATCCATTTGCCTGATCCTGGTCCCTACCAGGGTGGCACCAATTAGGGATCACTCTCTAGGGAACCTCATGGGGCTTCAGCAATCCAATCGACTGGTCCCCAACCTTCCTAAACCACGCCTCGTACCTATGAGGCTTTCAATCTGTGCTACTCTTGTCAACCCACACCACTGTAGACTTCCTCACATAAATGGTCCCCTGACCATCAAGGAACTCATCAAAATATGCGGTCATCTTCTTAGGGTCTCCAATGCGAATAGGCCACATAGTCAAGGCCTAGAATCTGTAAAAGAAGGGTCCCCAAAAGGGGTAAGATACACATCTCGGCAAAAGAGTCATAACCCTAGGTCAGGACGACCGTCCACTCAGGCAGTCGAAATCCCCAATCATTCAAACTCACAGGCATATCAAGAAAATGCAAGTACAGACAACAATGCATAGGTGGCAAACACGCAATTATGGCATCCCAACACACTCAGATGATATGTACACTCGCTCTGCCACATCACCACATCCACCATTTCCTTCGACCGCATTCTCATGCCCGCGATTAGATCGCATCCGGCTCGGTCTGCGTAAACGCATCAGACCGTCATTGATAATCCGCGTAAACACATCAGGTTTCAATGGTTCTTCAGGCCATTATCAGCACCTCATATCTCCGTCCTGCGATTAGATCGCATCAGGACCGTGGCCATCTCAACCTCACGATTAGATCGCATTAGGGCACTAAACAACTCCTACCCCGCGCCTCAGTGCCTCAGGGTACCAATCACATCACCCCGTGTCTCGTACAAATTAGGGTCTCACTTCGCCTCCGCCATGCCACCAACACAACTCATGCACACAAGGTCAAGTGCAAGTCATGCATTAACAATGCATCCATGGCATGCAAGACGATTCAAATGCACATTCAAGTGTGGCACTTTACTCAGGACACAAGCATAATTAATTAATTGAAACATCTAAGCTCTTCTAGCATACACGAGTATTAATCATCTTGACATCCCTCGCAATTCAATCAAACTATCATCCGACTCACCCAATTGAGTCAAACCTTCCTATCCTAAGTTTAGGATTCCCTTACCTTGAATTCGTTGTCACAAATTTTCTCTTCTTGAGTCCTCAAGGTTCGGCCCCCTATTGTCCAAGACCGAACTCACCGTGCAACCTAATAAAATCCAATCAATTCGTCAATTTTCATGTCCAATTCCTCAATCCATGAACCTTAAGCCTCCATAGCATAATCCTCATCATCTTACCATATTCTAATCATCAAATTGAGGCTCCAAAAAAATGGCCATCAGCCTCCAAAGGTTCATCCTCGCACAGAACCGAACCGATTCTTCTCGGTTCTGTGCAAACTGAGCTTGTCCAGCCCTAAATCAACTTTCAATCCATCATTTAATTATTATCCTACCTCTTAACATGTATATTTAAGGGTCTAAGGGTCTTACCGTGAGTTTGGAGTCGAATCGTCTCCGGAAACCCGTCAAAAGTCGCAAGATCTCCCAAGGTCAGTAACCGATAGTTTCTGTTTCAAGTTCACAAGATCGATTTGAGGTCAAAACTTCATCAAATCATTCCCAACTTTTTATCACAGATTGATATACATGTCTTTTAGATCTCGACAAAATATGACCTCAAAATTCTAACATTTCGGCCTCCTAAGGGGTCAGAAACAGAACCTACCTCAGATTGGGTCAGATTCTGTCGGCTTCCGGGAAAACGCTTAGCCGGAGCTCCTCGGTGATCTAAATGGCTTGCTTACAGTTCGAGGAGGTCAGCAAGATGTGGGGCTAGGTTATTGTGGTCAGTCGAAGTCCAGGTGGTGGCCGGAGGGCGGTGTCGACGGTAGTGAACCGCAGCTCCAGAACTGGTCGAGCGGCAAGCAAAAGGAAGAAGATGAAGAGGAGAGGTTTCGGTGAGCTTGAGGGACTGTATGGCCGGTCATGGGTGGGAAGAGAGAGTGAAAATTGTTATATATCCAAAGCTCAAGCCAATGGTTGCATGGTAGGTATGAAATAGTGGATTTGATCACTCTTTAAGCCATCTCTTGACATTTGTCTCACTTGTCATTCCAACTTGATCCAATGACCCATATTCATTTAGATTTTCAGTGGCCTTGGGGTGGTTTAAAAGATCAAAATTCCCTTCCTTCATTGCATGGCCAAGGCTTAAGCTTGAGGTGCAAAATGGTAATTTCACCCTTGACGTTTGGAACGTCGTTTTTCTCGTTCTAATAACCTTCGATAGGGTGACGGCCAATCCGAATATAATGTTGAAATTCTTGAGTCTCCATTTTCAATTTTTCAAGACTCATTTCTAATGATTTCCTCTATCAGACGTGGTTTCAGCCTATCCCGAACCGACGGGCGGCTTTTGCAGATATTACGCGTATCGACCCTGTGATTCATATCGCGTTTAGGGCTCGTCAATTCGTGATAATTTTGGTTGTCATGTAATTGTGAGGGTCTATTACTAGTCCCTATGGTCTCGATCGTCACTGTCCGATTTAGAAAAATTTTGCAAATCATATATTGGTTAAGCTGCATCACCCGCGCTCCAATCGTATGACACTCGCAAGGTATTCCCTAATTGTTCTTAGATCGGCCTCTTTGTGGTTCTAAATATCTCCTCGACAATCCTTATGGTCAAAGCGCCATTTCCTATCCGAGTTACCTAGGTCCACGTACCTCGTCTCGCGTTAGCCTTTCCCTTTTGGTCAGCCTATTCGAATTGATCAGATTCGAGCGGAATATGACTGAAATACATCTTTAGATTTACTTCTCATTAATGAGTCTGAAATTAACTGAAAATCGGAATGTCACAACTCTTCCTCCTTTACAAAAATTTTATCCCCGAAATTTACATTACGCTTAATTACTCAAATAAATGGAGGTGTCATCGCCTCATCGTCTCTTCATTCTCCCACGTGGCACCTTCAGTTCCATGGTGCTTCCATACTACCTTGACCAGTGGAATCTTCTTATTCTTGAGGATTTGCTCCTTCCGGTCCTTGGTCCTTATCGGCCTCTCCACGTAAGACACTCGGTCGTCCACTTCTATGGTCTCATAATCCAGCACATGTGTCGGGTCTGGTTCATACTTTTGCAGCATCGACACATGAAATACGTTATGCACCTGGGATAGATTAGGCGGCAAGGCAACCCTGTAGGCCAAAGTTTCAATCCGCTCTAGTATCTCAAATAGGCCACATACCTTGGGCTTAGCTTCCCCTTCTTTCCGAATCACGATAGTCCTATCATCGGCGATACCTTGAGGAAGACATGATCGCTTACTTGAAACTCCAAGGGATTGCGCCGTTTATCTACATAGCTCTTCTGACGACTCTGTGCCGTCCTCAGTCTATCCCGAATTATCTTCACTGCTTCCACCGATTGCTCTACCAATTCTGGGCCTGTGATACTTCTTTCTCTAACTTCATCCCTACAAATTGGGGTTCTGCAGGCTCATCCATAGAGTGCTTCAAATAGTGCCTTCTGGATACTCTGCTAGTAGCTGTTATTATAAGCAAACTCTACCAGATGTAGCTAATCCTCCCATCCACCTTTAAAATCAATGACGCATGCTCTCAACATGTCCTCAAGCGTCTGAATCGTTCTTTTCGATTGTCCGTCCGTCTGTGAATAGTATGCCGTACTAAACTGCAGTCTGGTTCCCATGACATCCTGTAAACTTTTCCAAAAATTTGCCTTGAATTTAGGGTCTCTATCCGAGATAATCGTTATAGGCACTCTGTGCAGTCTCACTATCTACCTCATATATAACTCTACAAACCTATCCATAGCGAAGTCCTTTCGCACCGGGATGAAATGCGCGGACTTGGTCAGTCTGTCCACGACTACCCATATAGAGTCGTGACCTCGTTGGCTCCTTGAGAGTCCCATCACAAAATCCATAGTCATATGCTCCCATTTTCATTCGGGTATCTCTAGTGGCTGCAATAGTTCTCCAAGCTTACAGTGCTGCGCTTTTACTTGCTGGTATGTCAAACACTTAGCCACATACTTTGCTACGTCTACCTTCATCCCATTCCACCAATAATGCTGTCGCAAGTTCTGATGCATTTTCGTACTTCCAAGGTGGATGCTATAATTGCTCCTGAGAGTCTCTGATAAAATACTTTTTCTGAGTCCTTCATCTTTTGGCACGTACAGCCGTCCTCGGAATTTCAGAGTTCCGTCCTCAGACACTTGAAACTCGGGTTTTCTCTTTGTCGCATCCATCTCAAGGACCTTTTGAATTTCTGGGTTCATAGACTGTAGGGCCTTTATTCCTTCTTGGACCTCAAGTTCCACCGTAGCTATCAAGCTAGACAACTGACAGATTTCTAGTATGAACTCAGAATCTTTCAAATCTTCTATCATCGACCAACTTCTCACTAGTAGACATGCAATGCTTGACTACCGACTCAGCGCATCTGCTATTCTGTTTGCTTTCCCAGGGTGATATAGTATATCACAATCATAATCCTTGAGTAGCTCCATCCACCTACGTTGCCTCATGTTCAGCTCCTTTTGGGAAAACAGATACTTTAAGCTCTGGTGGTCGATATAAATCTATAATTTTTCGCCACATAGGTAATGTCTCCAAATCTTCAGAGCAAATATAATCGCTACTAACTCCAGGTCATAAGTTGGGTAGTTCATTTCATGTGGCCTCAACTGTCTGGATGAGTAGATTACTACTCTTCCGTGCTGCATTAATACACAGCTCAATCCTTTCAGCGAGGCATCGCTGTATATCTCGTAACCTTCTGGTCCTGATGGAATCGTCAACATTGGCGCGATCATCAATCTATGCTTAAGCTCTTGGAAACTCCTCTTACACTTGTCAGTTCACTCTAATCTCGTTTCTTTCTTCGTCAACCACGTCAATGGGATGGCTAGGGATGAGAATTTCTCCACAAAACGTCTGTAGTATCCTGCCAGTCCCAAGAAACTTCTGACTTCAGTTATCATAGTAGGCCTAGGCCAATTAGTTACAACCTCCATTTTCGTAGGATCCACTGCGATTCCTTCACCCGATACCACATGACCAAGAAATGCTACCCTGTTCAGCCAGAACTCACATTTACTCAACTTTGTATGGAGCGAATGCTCCCTCAGGGTCTGCAGTACAATCCTTAGGTGTTCCTCATGTTCTACACCGCTCTTCGAGTAAATCAAGATATCGTCAATGAAGACTATGACGAATCTGTCTAGAAATTCCTTAAATACTCGATGCATCAGGTCCATAAAAGCAGCTGGAGCATTGGTCAATCCAAACGGCATCACCGTAAACTCATAATGGCCATACCTTGTCTTAAAAGCAGTCTTAGGTATGTCTTCCTTCTTGATCCTCAGTTGGTGATACCAAGTTATCAAGTCAATCTTTGAAAATACTGCCGCTCCTTGCAACTAATCAAACAGGTCGTCAATCCTCTATAGTGGATATTTGTTCTTCACCGTTACCTGGTTCAGCTGCTAATAGTCAATGCATAGATGCAAAGACCCATCCTTCTTCCTTACGAATAGCATTGGCGCTCCCTACGGCGAAGCACTTGGTCGGGTAAATCCCTTGTCTAGCAGCTTTTGCATCTGCACCTTTAACTCCTTCAGTTCTAATAGGGACATCCTGTAAGGTGCTTTCGAGATCGTTTCTGTCTTAGGGGCTAACTCGATTATAAATTATACTTCTCGTTCCGGTGGTAACCCTAGCAACTCTTAGGGAAACACATCAGGAAATTCACGCACTACCGGGATACTCTCTAACTTTGGCTTTTCGATAGTCGTGTCCATTATTGCCACTAAGTATGCCTGGCTCCCTTCAGATATCAATTTAGTCACCTCTAGAGATGAGACTGATGGAATCGAGATTCCTCCTCGACTTCCTACTAATTCAAAGCTAGGGCGGCCTCTCGGATAAAATCGAATTATCTTACTACCAAGTCCATTATTGCCCCCTACTTACCCAACCAATCCATTCATATGATTACGTCAAAATGGTACATGGGTAATACAGCTAGGTCAATACTCTCTTTACTCCCCCTATCACAATCTCACAACTAGCACAGCCCAATGAAACCAATATATTATTCTTTAACGGTGTAGCAACATGCCAAATTATATTCAACGGTTCCAATTTCATACCCACCAAATCAGCAAACTGCGCAGACACAAATGAATGCATGGCACTAGGGTCAAACAATGCATATGCACCTTGGTCGCATAAGTAAACCATACATGTGACCACACCTGGTGCTTCCCCTGCCTCCCTGCGGGCTACTACGTACACCCTTCCCTGTGCCGGTGGTTGATTCTACTCAATCTGGGGAGCAGCAGTTGATGGTCCAGTCTACCGTCTCTGCCTTTGAGGTCGATTTGTCGGAGCTTGACTCCGGCACGTCCTTATCTGGTGGCCCAACTGACCATAATTAAAACAAGCTCCAGTCCTCATTAGGCATGGCCCATTTCCATGCCTTCACCACAAAGGCGGCAGCTCCAGTTTGTGGGATTTGGCGGCTTCACGATATTTTTCCTTACGGGCGGCGCAAAATGCCTGTCACGCCCCGAACTCGTCAAGCACGCAAACATCTATAGGAACAAACAACACATCTCTCGTGGTCCTAAGATCCACGAACAAGTCGAGAGATAATATATAAACATAAGCATGTGGAAGCGATATTTAAATAATCCCCATACAATATATAAGTTAAGCGGGACCTGGATAGCATAATAACTATCATACATCATGATAGGCTGTTCATATAAATTTCGACTACTACATCCGCTAGGCAAGGGCGACGGGGTAAACACATAAAAAATATGACCATCATCGATGTCCAAAGTAGCAATGGTCGGGGTCACCATCATAAGATCGAGCTAACAAACTGTATCTCCTAGGATGAGCTGCTGGAGTATCCGGTATCCTCTACGTCCTCGGTCGGCTCATGCTCGAAGAACATCTCGGACGGGACCTCAATGGAATCCTCCATGGTCTCCTCGTGCGACAGCTCAGCAATATCCTCCTCGATCGCCTCCACGACAATCACCTCGTCCTCAGTGAAGTCTAGAGTTGGGGTATTCTCCAGCCCATTCCTAGATCCAACCATGGATCCCTCTGGCTGCTCCTACTCTCCTACGGTCTGGCACCAGTCGGGTATCACTCCCTAGGGTACCTCATGGGGCTTCAGCGGCCCAATCTATGCATCCCCAACCTTTCTAAACCAAGTCTCAAACCTATGAGGCTTCCAGTCCGGGCTACCCTCGTCAACCCAAACGACAGTATACTTCTTCACATAAACGTTCCCCTGGCTATTCGGGAACTTATCAAAATACGTCGTTATTTTCTTGGGATCCCCAAAATGAATCGGCCACATAGCTAAGGCCTAGGATTTGTAAAAATAAGGGTTCCCCAAAAGGGGTGAGGTACACATCTCAGTAAAAGAACCCTAACTCTAGGTCAGGTCGATAGTTCGCTCAGGTAGACGTACCCCTCAATAATTCCAAACTCATAAACACACAGGCATATCAGGTACAAATCAATAAAACAATAACATACAGATGACATGCATGTAATGATGACCTTATGTCACACTCAGATGATCATGCACACCCGTCTCGTCTTGCCACTTTACCACGTCCACCAATCTCCGCCTGCCTCAATCTCTAGCTCGCGATTAGATAGCGTGAGGCTCGGTTCGCGTAAACGCATTAGACTGTCATCAACAACTCGCATAAACGCATTAGGTTTCGATGAATCTCCAGGCCAATATCATCATCTCATCCTCCGTCCCGCGAATAATTCGCATAAGGACCGTGGCCATCTCAACCCCGCAATTTCATCGCATCAGGGCGCCACACACAATATCAACTCCACCTCGCGATCTCGTCGCATTAGATAGTTGCCGGAAAGTGGCATCGTGGGTGGCGAACAGCGGGCTCAGTTCTGGTCGGCGTCGGGCAGATTGAAGGGGAAGAAGAAGAAGAAGTTTCGGGAGTTTAGGAGAGGGTTTGGCCGGCCAAATGAGTGAGGAGAGAGAGTGAGAAGACTATATATTCAAGGCTTAGTCACTAGTTTGAATGGTAGATTTGGCATAGTAGACATAACTTCTCTTTAAGGCATCCATTGACACTTGTCCCCTTGTCATTCAAACTCAATCCAATGGCCAATAATCCTTCTTGAATTTCGGTAGCCTTGAGAGGGTTTAATGTCCAAAATGCCCTTCTTCAATTTCATGGCAAGGTTCTAAGCTTGAGGGGCAAAAGGGTAATTTTACCCTCGACGTTCAGAATGTCGTTTTCTCGCTTCAAAATTCCTCGATAGGGTGACGACCAATCCGAATAACGTTGGAATTATTTTATTTTCAATTTTCAATTTTCAAGACTCATTTCTGATGGTTTTCCTCTATTAGACGTGGTTTCAGCCTATCCCGAACCGACGGGCGGCTTTTGCAGATATTACGCGTATCGACTCGTGATTCATATCACGTTTAGGGCTCGTCAATTCATGGTGGCTTTGGTTGTCATGTAATTGAGAGGGTTTATCATTAGTTCCTTTGGTCTCGATCGTCACGGTCCGATTTAGGAAAATTTTGCAAATCATACGTTAGTTAAGCGGCATCACTCGCGCTCCAATCGTATGACACTCGCAAGGAAATCCTTAATCGTTCTAAGATGGGCCTCTTGGTGGTTCTAAATATCCCCCCAACAATCTTTATGGTCAAAGCGCCATTTCCTATCCGAGTCGCCTAGGTCTACGTACCTCGTCTGGCATTAGCTTTTCCCTTTTGGTCAGCCAACTCAAATTGATCAGATTTGAGTGAAATATGACTGAAACACATCGCTTGATATATATAAACTTCTCGTTAATGAGCCTGAAATTGACTAGAAATCAGAATGTCACAACGCCTATTGCCCGCCATCGATCTCTTGCCCATCTGGCGATTATCTCTGAATGATGTGAACCGCAATCTAGTTACGGTATTCCTCTCTTTCCAGTCCATTTCTATCATCTGGCCCCGCTCATATATCTCCTTATATGTCCTCAGATTTAGAGCGATCATCTGACTACGGAGCTCGAGCCTCAGATCATCCCTAAACCTTCTTGCTTTCTCTTAAGGGTCTTCTATAGATC
This sequence comes from Rhodomyrtus tomentosa, assembly GCA_028455895.1. Taxonomy (NCBI): domain Eukaryota; kingdom Viridiplantae; phylum Streptophyta; class Magnoliopsida; order Myrtales; family Myrtaceae; genus Rhodomyrtus; species Rhodomyrtus tomentosa. Next base: position 22,455,643 of record JAPCWY010000003.1, on the reverse strand, counting down.
GAGGTGCGTACCTCAAGAGCCTCGAGAATTCGGCCTCATACTGATATATCGTCAGCTAGTTCTAATGTAACTGTAGGAATTCCACCCGCTTCCTTTCCCTGGCCGTCTCAAAAAAGTACTTATCATTGAACACTGTCTTAAATGTATCCCAATTTAAGGCTGTTCTTTTAGGGAAGACTCTGTCCCTAGTGGCAACCCACCAATCATTCGCGGTACCCTTTAGCTGGTACATTGCTAGGAGCACCTTTTCTTCGTCCGTGCATCTCAGCACACCAGAAGCTTTTTCTTACTTCTCGATCCACCTAGGTGCTAGCTTAGGATCTCCAGTTCCATCGAATTGAGTCAGCTTCAACTTTATAAACTGCTCCACTAGCTGGCCCATCTGTCTAACCACGACGATTTCTTCTAGGGCATTCGCAGCTTCATTGCCCTGGCCATGTTCATTCTGGCTTCCATTGCCACCATTGTTGCCGTTGTTGGCATTGACGACAGCTATGGCAGCTCCTACTGCCTAGGCGATTATAGCATCCCGGTCCTGGGTCTGCCTATCAATACGGTTACCGATTCTCTCCAATGCCCTAAGCACACCATCCATCCTTGGATCTTCTGCTACTAGCGGCCTCGAGCTAGAAGCTCCGCCTCTTGACCTTCCAGACCTTCCAGACCTTCTAGACGATTTGTTCATCCTTGCTTTTTCCTACTGAACCTGGTCCATCACAAGTCCAGCAAGGAGTTAGTAACTTACTCATTTACCCAAATTCAAAGCTACTAACTAACCTTTAACAGAAACAGTGACAATCCAACGGTACTCCATACCACAGACTCTAGAAATATTTCAACAAATAGCCCATGGCCATTTCTCAGTTCCATTCACTTCAGTAATTCACTAAAACGAATCACTTTCATTCCTCAAACAAACCAAGGTCCAGAAATGACCTTCAATCCTAAGCAGGAAACTTAATCCTTATGCATTTCCACAACCCTACCAAGATCAAACACCAACCCTAAGTACTAGGTCACACATTATGCACCCCATGCCTTATCATAAACAGTCTCCTAAGATCTCGCTATCCGTCCTTGTCCCACTTAATCCTCCTTATTACTCTAGTCTTCAACCAATTTTGGTTCGAGCCGACCTTGTTCTAATACCAAATCAGACGGGGATGTCATGCCCAGCGCCCCAGACACAAGCACGCGACTCCCTGCAAGCATACTAAATAATCTCTCGCGGTCCCGAGATCCACAATCTAAGCCGAGAGATATAGAAAATATATCAAGCATGCAGAAGCGGTAATAAAACAACTCGTCCGTACAATATAAGTTAAGTGGGACCTGGATAGCATAGAAGCTGTCATACATAATAACCAACGGTTCATACAAGTACAAAACTACTAACATTCGATAGACAAGGTGGTGACGGGGTAAACATACAAAATAGGTCATCATCAAAATCCGACAAGAATAGGGTCGGGGTTGTCACAAAAGATCAAGTTACCACTAGAGTCTCCTAGGATGAGCTGCTGGAATCATTGGTATCATCGGCATCCTCTATCGGCTCATACTCTGAGAACGTCTCAGGGCGTACTTCAATAGTATCCTCCATGGTCTCCTCATGGGACGGCTCCGCGAGATCCTCCTCGGTCGCCTCCAGGACAATGAACTCATCCTTCTCCATAGTGAAATCCAACGTCGGGGTCCTCTCTGGCCCGTTCCTAAAATCGACTACCAATTCTTTTGCTTGATCCTGGTCCCTACCAGGGTGGCACCAATCAGGGATCACTCCCCGAGGCACCTCATGAGGCTTTAGTGGCCCAATTGGCTCGTCTCCAACCTTCCTAAACCATGCCTCGTACCTATAAGGCTTCCAATATGTGCTACCCTCATCAACTTACACCATTGTACGCTTCCTCACGTAAATGGTCCTCTGACCATCAGGGAACTCATCAAAATATGCGATCATCTCCTTAGGGTCTCCAAAGCGAATAGGCCATATAATCAAGGCATAGAATTTGTAAAAGAAGGGTCCCCAAAAGGGGTGAGATACACATCTCAGTAAAAGAGTCCTAACTCTAGGTTAGGACGACTGCCCACTCAAGCAGTCGCAATCCCCAATCATTCAAACTCACAGGCATATCAAGAAAATGCAAGTACAGACAACAATACAAAGGTGACAAACACACAATTATGCCATCCCAACACACTTAGATGATATGCACACTCGCTCTGCCACATCACCACATCTACCATTTCCCCTCGGCTTCATTCTTATGCCCGCGATTAGATTGCATCAGACTCAATCCGCGTAAACGCATCAAACCGTCATTGGCGACCCGCATAAACGCATTAGGTTTCATGGTTCTCTAGGCCATTATCAGCACCTCATATCTCCGTCCCGCGATTAGATCGCATCAGGACCGTGGCCATCTCAACCCCGCAATTGGATCGCATCAGGGCGCCAAACAACTCCTACCCCGCGCCTCAGTGCCTCAAGGTATCAACCACATCACCCCGCGTCTCGTACGCATCAGGGTCTCACCTCGCCTCCGCTATGCCACCAACACAACTCATGCACACAAGGTCAAGTGCAAATAATGCATTAACAATGCATCCATGGCATACAAGGCGATTCAAATGCACATTTAAGTGTGGCAATTTACTCATGACACAAGCATAATTAATCAATTGAAACATCTAAGCTCTTCTAGCATACACGAGTATTAATCATCTTGACATCCCTCGCAATTCAATCAAACTATCATCCGACTCACCCGATTGAGTCCAATCTTTCTATCCTAAGTTTAGGATTCCCTTACCTTGAATTCGTTATCACAAATTTTCTCTTCTTGAGTCCTCAAGGTTCGGCCCCCTATGGTCCAAGACCTAATTTACCGTGCAACCTAATAAAATCCAATCAATCCGTCAATTTACATGTCCAATTCCTCAATCTATGAACCCTAAGCCTCCATAGCATAATCCTCACCATCTTAACATGTTCTAATCATCAATTTGAGACTCTAAACAAATGGCCATTAGCCTCCAAAGGTTCATCCTTGCACAGAACCGAACCGGTTCTTCTCGGTTCTGTGCAAACCAAGCTTGTCCAGCCCTAAATCAACTCCCAATCCATCATTTAATCATTATCCTACCTCTTAACATGTCTATTTAAGGGTCTAAGGGTCTCACCGTGAGTTTGGAGTCGAATCGTCGTCGAAAACCCGTCAAAAGTCGTCGGATCTCCCAAGGTCAGTAACCAGCAGTTTCTATTCCAAGTTCACAAGACAGATTAGAGGTCAAAACTTCATCAAATCATTCCCAAATTTTTACCATAAATTGATATCCATGTCTTCTAGATCTCCATAAAATTTGACCTCAAAATTCCAACATTTCGGCCTGCTAAAGGGTCAAAAAGAGAACCTACCTCAGATTAGGTCAAATTCCATCGGCTTCCAGGAAAACGCTTGGCCGGAGCTCTTCGGTGCTCCAAATGGATTGCTTCTAGTTTGAGGAGGTCGGCAAGACGTGGGGTTAGGTTGGTGTGGTCGGCCGGAGTCCAGGTGGTGGTCGGAGGGCGGCGTTGACGACGGCGAACCGCAACTCCAGAATTGGTCGGGTGGTGAGCAGAAGGAAGAAGATGAAGAGGGGAGGTTTCGGTGAGCTTGAGGGAGTGTATGCCGGTCATGGGTGAGGAGAGAATGAAAATTGTTATATATCCAAGGCTCAAGCCAATGGTTGAATGGTAGATATGAAATAGTGGATTTGACCATTCTTTAAGCCATCTCTCGACACTTATCCTAGTTGTCATTCCAACTTGATCCAATGGCCCATATTCATTCAGATTTTTGGTGGCCCTGGGGTGATTTAAAAGACCAAAGTGCCATTCCTTCATTGCATGGGCAAGGCTTAAGCTTGAGGGGCAAAATGGTAATTTCACCCTCGACGTTCGGAACGTTATTTTTCTCGTTCTAATAACTTTCGATAAGGCGACGGCCAATCCGAATATAACATTTGAATTCTTGATTCTCCAATTTCAATTTTTCAAGATTCATTTCTGATGGTTTCGTCTATTAGACGTGGTTTCAGCCTATCCCGAACTGACGGGAGGTTTTTGCTGATATTACGCGTATCGACCTCGTGATTCATATCACCTGTAGGGCTCGTCAATTCGTGGCGATTTTAGTTGTCATGTAATTGTGAGGGTCTATCACTAGTCCCTATAGTCTTGATCGTCACGGTCCGATTTAGGAAAATTTTACAAATCATACGTTGGTCAAGCGGCATCACCCGCGCTCCAATCGTATGACACTCGCAAGGAAATCCTTAATCGTTCTTAGATGGGCCTCTTGGTGATTCTAAATATCCCCCCAACAATCCTTATGGTCAAAGCGTCATTTCCTATCCGAATCGCCTAGGTCTACGTACCTCGTCTCGCATTAGCCTTTCCCTTTTGGTCAGCCTACTCAAATTGATCAGATTTGAGTAAAATATGATTGAAACACATCGCTTGATATATATAAACTTCTCATTAATGAGCCAGAAATTGACTAGAAATCAGAATGTCACACAAATGCTTGGCCATGCTTGTGCCTTGAGTTGATTGTCGCATTTGAGTGTTAAACTTGATTGCCTCGCATGCCATAAGTGTGTTGTTCATGCCTGAGTTTCACTTGATTGTATGTGTTATGCATTAAAATGAACTTATGGCTTATCTGAGAAGTTGTGACACCTTGAGGCGTATGAAACACGGGGTCATATGAATGAATGCCTTGAGGTGCGGGGTTTGAAATAAATGGCAACCTGAGGCATATAAGATGCAGGGTTGTTAAGGCCATAGTCCTGATGCGTTGAAACGCGGGACAGAGTTGTGATGTGTCGATGCAGGCCTGGAGTAATATTGAAAACCTGATGGGTTTACGCAGGATGAGACAATCTGATGCATTTACGCGGACCGAACCTAAGGCGTTCTAAACGCGAGCATGAAAGTGAGGAGGCATGAAGGGGTAGAAGGCGTATCATGCCTTATTTATGCATGCTTGGACTAAATGACGTGATAAGATGCCTAGAGTGCATGCTTGATGTTTATGTGTTATTTCGTGATAGTTGAATGCCTCTTGTGATTTTTCATGTATCGTTTGTGATTGCATTTGCCTGAGTGGACGATCAGCATAACCTAGGGTTAGGGCCTACCTTACTGAGATGTATATCTCTCCCCATTGTGGGACCGCCTTTCTTTTCAGATCCTAGACCTTGAGGATATGGCCTATCAGGTTTGGTGACCCAAAGGAGATGTCTGTTTATTTTGAGGAGTTCCCTGACGGACATGGGACTATTTATATTAGGAAGTGTACAGTCGTTTTGATAGATGAGGGTGGCAATAGCTGGAAGCCTCACAAGTACGAGGCATGATTCATGAAGGTAGGGGACGTTTCTACGGGGCCTCTGAAGCCCACTGAGGTCCCCTAAGGAGTGATCCCTAGTTAGTGTCATCTAGCCCAGGATTCAGTAGAGGCCGAGGGGTCAGTTGCTGGTTCAAGGAATGGTCTTAAGAGGACCCCGACCTTGGAGGACAGTGAGGAGGTTATAGTGGTCGAGGCCACCGAGGACGACCTGGTGGAGCCGTCAGCGGACGAGACGCTCGAGGATACGGTGAAGATTTGCTCTGAGACTTTCTCGGAGTATGTGCCTATTGAGGAGGCGGAGGAGACTGATGACTCTAGTAGTTCGACTTAGAAGGCTCTATTTTACTAGTCTAACATATTGATGGTGTCCTTGATATTTACTTCTTTTGCGACATTGAGGACTGCCTTTTGTACTGGCCATGCCACCCTACTAACCAGCATAGTTAGTTTATCGTGTCTTGAATGGATATTCGGATATTATGTATTATTGGTACCCTCGCTATCCAGATCCCATTTCATAATTGTACGGAGGAGTTTGTATATCGCCGCTTCCTCATGTTTTCTATATGATATATCCCTCGACCTGTATGTGAATCCTAGGGCCTCGAGAGAGTTTGTGCTTGTAGGTAGTCGCAAGCTCGTGCCACGGGGCGAGGGGCGCAACATCCCCGCCTTACTTGGTACTAGAGCAAGGTCAGCTCGATCCAAAGTTGGTTGAGGATTGGAGTGATAAGGAGGATTAAGTTGGGACAAGGATGGGTAGCGAGACCTTATGAAACTAGTTAGGATGAGACACGGATTGCATGGCATATAACTTGCCACATGTGATTGGCATTTGGCCTTAGCAGGGTTGTGGTAATGTGTGAGGATTGAGCTCCATGTTAGCATTGAAAGTCATTCCTGGAATTGGCTTGTCAAGCGATTGAGCATGGCTTGTTTTGGTGAACCGTTAGAGGAACGAAATTGAGGAATAGCCATGAATGGCTTGTTACGGTGTCTGTGGAAATTATCGCGTGACAAGTCATTGTGATATGACTGGTTTAGTAAGGCATAATTTGGTAGCTTTGAACTTGACTGGATGAATGAGTTATTAACTCTTTGATAAATTGTGGTGATCCAGGCTCAGTAGAAACACATAAGAATGAGTAATCCGTCTAGGAGACCTAAAAGACCTAGGAACGGAGCCTCTAGCTCGAGACCGCCTATAGCGGAGGACCCGAGGATGGACGGAGTATTGAGAGCACTCGAAAGGATTGGTGACCTCATCGACAGGCAGACCCAAGATAGGGAAACTACCATAGCCCAAGCTGTAGGAGCCGCAATAGCTGCCATCAATGCCAACAACGGCAATAATGGGGGCAATGGAAACAATGGCGACCACGACCAAGGCAATGAGGCAGTGAATGCCCAGGAAGAAATGGTTGTGGCTAGGTAGATGGGCCAACTGTCGAGCAGTTCATCAAATTGAACCCGACCCAGTTTGACGGATCTGGAGATCCCAAACTAGCGCCGAGATGGACCGAAAGACTGGAAAAGGCCTTTGGAGTCATGAGATGCACGGACAAGGAGAAGGTACTTTTGGCGGAATGCCAGCTGGAAGGTACCGCGAATGATTGGTGGGCTGCCACCAAGAATGGAGTCTTTCTAGAAGGAATGGCCATGACTTAGAATGCCTTTACTACGGCATTCAACGACAAGTACTTTTCGAAAATAGCCAGGGAAAGGAAGCAGGTGGAATTCTTACAACTACGTCAGAATTAGCTGACAGTGGACCAGTATGAGGCTGAGTTCTCCAGACTGTCAAGGCACGCACCCTGATCAGTAGAGGATCCCCTGTAGAAGGCACGGAGATTTCGGGATGGATTGAGACCTGAGCTTCACAGCCAGATGATAACCTTGAATTTGAGAACCTACAAAGAAATCTATGAACTTGGGCAAATGATTGAGGGGATCTAAAGGAGAGGAATGCCGCATCTGGATCGCGATTTACTTCATTCAGAGACAATCGCTAGCTTGGTAAGAGGCCAATGGCTGGCAATAGGCGCTTCGTCCCTCTAGTGAGGAAGAATATTGTGAAGTCATCGAACCCCATGAACTGGAACTGTCGCCTCTATGGCAGAAGGCATGGTAATGGACCATGTCCAGAAGAATTGGAGCATGCTTTAAGTGTGGTCAGATGGGCCACCAGATGAGGACTTGGCCGAACCAAGCTCCAGCGAATAGACCTCAAGGGCAGCGACCACCGGCTGGATCGTCGGCTGCCACTCCCCAAGTTAATCAAAATCGATCTCCAGCTTAGGGAAGAGTTTATGTAGTAGCCCGCAAGGAGGCGGAAGAAACACCAGGTGTGTCACAGGTACAGTTTATTTGTGTGACCAAACTGCATATGCTTTGTTTGATCCTAGCGCAACGCACTCGTTTGTATCTGTTCGATTTGTTGATTTGATCGATTTGAACTTAAAGCCATTGAGTGTGATTCTGTATGTTGCCACTCCGTTGAAAGATAATATACTAGTTTCATTGGGCTGTGCTGACTGTAAAATCGTAGTTGGAGGTAGTAAGGAGAGTATCGATTTAGCTGTATTGCTCATATATGACTTCGATGTGATCATAGGAATGAACTGGTTGGATAAATAGGGGGCGGTAGTGGATTGTGGCAGTAGGATAATCCGTTTGTACCCAGAAGGCCGCCTTAGCTTTGAATTTGTGGGCAGTCGAGGAGGAACCTCGATTCCTTTAGTTTCATCTCTTGAAGTGATGAAGTTGATAACTGAGGGATGTCAGGAGTACTTGGTCGCAATTATGGACACGACTGCCGAGGAGCCTAAACTAGAAAGTATCCCGGTTGTGCGTGAGTTTCCTGACATATTTTCCCAAGAGTTGTCAGGGTTACCACCAGAACGAGATATAAAATTCATGATTGAGTTAGCTTCAGGAATAGAGCCGATCTCGAAGGCACCTTATAGGATGTCCCTATCGGAACTGAGGAGCTAAAGGTGCAAATGCAAGAATTAATGGATAAAGGATTTATCCGATTGAGTGCTTCATCGTGGGGAGCGCCGGTATTGTTTGTAAGGAAAAAGGTTGGGTCATTGCGTCTATGCATCGACTATAGACAGTTGAACCAAGTGACGGTGAAGAACAAGTACCCTCTACCGAGGATTGATGACTTATTTGATCAATTGCAAGGAGCTGCGGTATTCTCTAAGATTGATCTGATAATCTGGTATCACCAATTGAGGATTAAGAAAGAAGACATACCAAAGACTGCTTTTAGGACAAGGTATGGTCACTATGAATTCACTATGATGTCGTTTGGATTGACTAATGCTCCAGCCGCATTTATGGATTCGATGGATCAGGTGTTTAAGGAATTTTCGAACAGATTCGTTATAGTCTTTATCGACGATATCCTAATTTACTCAAAAAGTAATGAGGAACACGAAGAGCACCTGAGAATTGTTTTGCAGACCTTGAGAGAACACTCGCTTTACACTAAGCTTAGTAAATGCGAGTTCTGGTTAAATAAAGTGGCATTTCTTGGCCATGTGGTGTCTGGAGAAGGGATTGCCGTGAATCCTGTGAAGATTGAAGCCATAACAAATTGGCCTAGACCTACTATGGTCACGGAAGTTTGAAGTTTTTTAGGATTGGCAGGATACTACAGACGTTTTGTGGAGAAGTTTTCATCCATAGCAGTCCCACTGGCGAGGCTGACAAAGAAAGAAACGAGGTTCGAATGAACGGATAAGTGTGAAAGGAGTTTCCATGAGTTCAAGCATTGATTGACAACCGCACCGGTGTTGATGATTCCATCAGGACCTAGAGGCTATGAGATATATAGCGATGCTTCGCTAAGGGGACTAGGTTGTATATCAATGCAACATAGAAGGATAGTTGCCTACGCGTCCCGACAGCTGAGACCGCACGAAATGAATTATTCGACTCATGATTTGGAGTTAGCAGAGATCATCTTTGCTCTGAAAATCTGGAGACACTATTTGTGTGGCGAGAAGTTCCATATTTGTACTGACCACTAGAGCCTGAAGTATCTGTTTTCCCAGAAGGAACTGAATATGAGGCAGCGTCGATGGATGGAACTGCTTAAGGATTATGATTGTGGCATACTGTATCATCTTGGGAAAGCGAACCGAGTCCCGGATGCGCTCAGCCGAAAGTCGAGCATTATTTATCTGCTGGTAAAAGGATGGTCGATGATCGAGGATTTGAGAGATTCTGAGTTTAGACTAGAAGTCTGCCAACTGTCTAGTTTGATGGCTACACTGAGAGTAGAACCTGAGGTCTAGGAAAGGATAAAAACCTTGCAGCGTACGGACCCAGAAATTCTGAAGATCTTGGAGATGGACGTGACAAAGAGAAAATCGAAATTCCAAGTGTTGGGGGATGGAATCTTGAAGTTTCGAGGGCGTCTATGCGTGCCAAAGGATGAAGAACTTAGAGAAAGGATCTTATCAGAGGCTCATAGGAGCACTTATAGTATCCATCCAGGAAGCACAAAGATGTATCAGAACTTGCGTCAACATTATTGGTGGAACGGGATGAAAGTGGACGTAGCGAAGTACGTGGCAAAGTGCTTGACATGCGAGTAGGTGAAGGCACAACATTGTAAGCCTGGTGGATTATTACAGCTATTGGAAATTTCTGAATGGAAATGGGAGCATGTAACGATGAATTTTGTGATGGGACTCCCAAAGAGCCAGAGAGGCTATGATTCTATTTGGGTAGTTGTGGACAGGTTGACTAAGTCGGCACACTTAATCCCAGTACGAAATGATTTCGCAATAGACAGATATGCCGATTTATATATAAGACTGATAGTGAGACTACATGGAGTGCCCGTGATGATCACATCAAATAGAGATCCCAAGTTCACAGCAAACTTCTAGAAGAGTCTTCAAGACGCCATGGGGAATTGACTGCAATTTAGCACTGTGTACCATCCACAAACGAACGGACAATCAGAGAGGACGATTTAGACACTCGAGGATATGTTGTGAGCGTGCGTAATAGACTTCAAAGGTGGATGGGAAGATCAGCTGCATTTGGTAGAATACGCATATAATAACAGCTACCAGCAGAGCATTCGAATGGCACCGTTTGAAGCATTTTATGGAAGAGCTTGTAGAACCCCGATTTGCTGGGAGAGATTGGAGAAAGGAGTATTACAGGCCCAGAGTTAGTAGAGCAATCGATAGAAGCGGTAAAGATAATTCGGGATAGACTGAAAACGGCACAAAATCGTTAGAAGAGTTATGCGGATAAACGGCGTAAGCCTTTGGAGTTTCAAGTAGGCGATCACGTTTTCCTTAAGGTGTCACCGATGAGAGGATTATCTTGATTTGGAAAGAAAGGAAAACTGAGCCTAAGGTACATATGTCCATTTGAGATTCTGGAGCGAATTGGGATCTTAGCCTACAGACTAGCCTTACTGCTTAATCTATCCCAAGTGCACAACGTCTTCCATGTATCCATGCTACGAAAATACGAACCAGACCCGACGCATATGCTGGACTACGAGGTTATAGAAGTAAATGACAGAGTATCCTACGTGGAGAAGCCAGTTAGGATCGAAAACCGAAAGGAGCAAATTTTGAGGAACAAAACGATTTCATTGATCAAAGTTGTTTGGGAGCACCATGGAACTAAAGGCGCTACGTGGGAAAGCGAGGAGACAATGAGGCGTCAATACCCCCATTTGTTTGAGTAGCTAAGTTTGATGTAAATTTCGAGGACAAAATTTTTGTAAGGGGGAAGAGTTGTAACATTCTGATTTTCCTGTCAATTTCGGACTCATTAATGAAGAATGTATTTAACGATGAATTTCAGTTGTATCCCGCTCGGATCTGATCAATCTCAAGTTGACTGATATAAAGGGAAAGGCTAATGTGAGGTAAGGTACGTGGACATAGGAAACTCGAATAGGAAATGGTACTTTGACCATAAGGATTGTCGAGGGGACATTTAGAGCCACAAAAGGCCGATCTAAGAACGATTAAGGAATACATTGCTAGCATTATATGATTGGAGCGCGGGTGATGCCGCTTAACCAATATATAATTTGTAAAATTTTTCTAAATTGAACAGTGACGATCAAGACCATCGAAACTAACGATAGACCTCACAATTATATGACAACCAAAGTCGCAATGAATTGACAAGTTTTATTTGTGATATGAATCACAGGGTCGATACGCGTAACGCTTGCAAAAACCACCCGTTAGTTCAGGATAGGCTGGAATCGCATCGGATAGAGAAATGATTCAGAAACAAATATTGAAATTTGAAAATGGAGAATCAAGAATTCCAACATTACATTTGGATTGGTCGTCGTCTTATCGAAGAAATTTGGAATCAGAAAAACGACGTTCCAGACGTCGGGGGTAAAATTACCATTTTGCCCCTCAAGCCCTAACCTTGCCTATATAATTGGATGAGGATATTTTGGTCTTTAACCACACCCCCATAGCTGCCAAAAATTGATGAATTGAGAGCCATTGGATACACTTTGATTGACACAATGGACAAGTGTCAATATATTAGGCTTTTAGTTGATATATTCACTTTTAACCTACCATTCAACTCAAGTTGACTCTTGAAAATAGAATAAAGCTCTCTCTCTCTCTCACTCACTTGGCCGAAATCCCCCATTCCTCCTTTGCAAATTTCTTCTTCTTCTTCCTCCTTCTGCCAACCTCCTGTCTCCCGATCGATTCTGACCGCCGACTTCGCTCTCTTCGACTGCCACTTCTGGCGACTTCCAGCTGCCAAGCCGACCACTCACTCCTTCCTCATCCTCTTATCGATGTTCTTGAAGTGGAATCAAGTCGTTTGACCACCTGAGGAGCTCCGACCGGCCAATCTCCCGAAAGTCGACGGAAATCGTCGTAACCAGAGGTAAACCACGTTTTAGGCCTCATATGACCCCGAAATTTTGGCGTTTTTCAACCAAATTTTGTGGACATCTAGGGGACACATAGATTGAGCTATGGTAAAAAGTTTGGGTGAATTTGATGGATTTTTTTACCTCAAATGGGTCTTGTGTTTGAAGGGCCAGAACTGACCGGTTGAAGACCCGAGGGAACCGGCGCCGTTCAAGAACTTTTCGACTCCGCCTTGGCTCTAAATTTTCGGTGAGGCTCCCCAACCATTAGAACTTCATGTTAGCAAGTAGATTAGTGATTAAATTGAAGATTTAAGATAGTTTAAGGGCTACTTAGTTGGGGTATACACAGAACCGAAATTTTCCTGTTTCGATTCTATGCATACCGATTTTGTGGGAGCTGTTCGTGGTTGTAATTGAGCTCCAAATTCATCGTTGAGAAGTGTGAGGATGTTAATTGATAGGTCCATGAGGTGTATGTTTAGTGGGGTGATGATTTGAGCGAGGAAATTAACGATTGGATGAAATTTCCTTAGGTTGCGCGGTTGAATCATCCTTGAACCCTTAGGGCTAAACCATTGGATGCTTGATGTTTAGGTATTATTTCATGATAGTTGAATGCCTCTTGTGATTTTGTATGTATCGTTTGTGATTACATTTGCCTAAGTGGACGATCAACCTAACTTAGGGTTAGGGCCTACATTACTAAGATGTATATCTCACCCCATTGTGGGACCCCCTTTCTTTTTAAATCCTAGGCCTTCAGGATGTGTCTTGTCTAGTTTGGTGACCTAAAAGAGATGTCTATTTATTTTGAGGAGTTCCCTAATAGGTAAGGGACCATTTATGTTAGGAAGTATACAGTCGTTTGGGTAGATGAGAGTGGTAGTAGCTAAAAGCCTCACAAGTACGAGGCATGGTTCAGAAAGGTAGGGGACATTTCTACGAGGCCACTAAAGCCCACTGAGGTTCCCCATGGAGTGATCCCTAGCTGGTGCTATCTTGCCCGAGATTTAGTGGAGGCCGAGGGTCAGTCGCTGATTCGAGGAATGGTCCTGAGAGGACCCCGACCTTGGAGGACAATGAGAAGGTTATAGTAGTCGAGGCTACCGAGGACGACCTAGTGGAGCCGTTAGCGGACGAGACGCTCGAGGATACGGTGGAGATTTGCTTGAGACTTTCTCGGAATATGAGCCTATTGAGGAGGCAGAGGAGACTGATGACTCTAGTAGCTCGACTTAGGGGGCTCTATTTTACTAGTCTGACATGTTGATGGTGTCCTTGATATCCACTTCTTTTGCGACACTGAGGACTGCCTTTTGTACTGGCCATGCCACCCTACTAACCAGCATAGTTAGTTTATCGTGTTTTGAATGGATATTCGAATATTATGTATTATTGGTACCCTCGCTATCCAGATCCCATTTCATAATTGTGCGGAGGAGTTTTTATATCGTCGCTTCTGCATGCTTTCTATATGATATATCTCTCGACTTGTATGTGAATCTTGGGGCCTCGAGAGAGTTTGTGCTTGCAGGGAGTCGCGAACTCGTGCCACGGGGCGCGGGGCGTGACACAATTAGATTGATCAGTTGTCAGGTTCTTGCTTGGGTGCATCCCGGCCTCACAATTTTGCTATTTGAATATATAGATAAGTGGGTCCATGGGGCTTACGTTGTACGCCCATGCGGGCAACTACACCATCTTTTAGCAATTATCTGTTTATTTTGAACGTGAAAGAACACGTTCGTTCACATAGACATAAAAAGTATGAAACGTCATCTTCTCCCTTATTCCGATAGTACGACAAAAATAGAAAAAAGAACGTAGAATGCTCTCTCTAACTGACTATTGATTGACGTTCAACAGAGGGACTCCGAGATCTCAAAGGACGCTTAGCCTGTGACAATCTAGATATGTCCTAGTGATATACCTACGTGGTCAGTGAATCTAGTGATCTATTGGGCATGTTTTCGCTTATTAGGTTTTAGTTAGATCGAATTGAATATCCAACATTAGTATCAGAGCATGTGTTACTAGTTTCCTTATCATTTATCCTTGTTATTTTTTGAAGTTTTAGAGCGAAAACTCTACTTGAATGGTTACTGTTCATAGCGAATTGGTTGAGTTATGTTCATCAAAAATATTTTTTGAATATACCATTAGAATGAGCTCGTCAAGACGATTCTTTTAAGTGGTCGCTTATTGCAAGATGACACCAAAAATTGTCGCACGTGTGCCACGTGTCACGATAGGCAGGGTCCCTCGAGCCCGCAACTGTTCATCCTTGTAAATTCACTTTCGATTCAACAAAAATTAGGTTTGAATATATCAGTGTGTTCGTATCGATGAGATGAGGATTTTAACGGGTGGATGGTCTTCGAAAGGAGTCGGATGTCGGCTCACGTGCCACCACCCATCAGTGGGATTGCTGCAGTTGCAATCCACACGCTACGTGCGGCGCACGTAGGTGAACTGCCGCCCACATGGCTGACGTCACGCCGATGTCAGCCACGGGCGACGCATGTGGGTTGTTGTCCTTTATGGCTAACGTTGGGCTAATGTCATTGGATCGGGTTTGACCCGACCCATGACGCATAGCTCAACCCATTTTTATTAAGAATGAACTTCGACCAGCCCACGACATGACCCAAACCTGACGCAACCCGATCCCCGCTTTGACTTGACATTGACCCGTTGGCCAATTGACCTTATCAATGATCGTTGACCAAAAAAAAAAGGTCAGTCAATCAGTAGAGGTTTGTATGATGACTTGTTTTACTTGTCCTCGGTTACAATATGTTCATAAATATTACATTATTGATGGATTTTAGTAATCCACTTTGTTCTGCATTCATTGCAGGTACAATGTCATGAAAACCAGGACCTAAGGAAATATGGGCAAGACGATATTCAAAAAAGCCAATAAGGTCAAAAAGACCTAATCAAATACAAACCCTTCACGAGAAGATTGAACAATTACATCATTACCAATGAGATAATGTATGTGACATTATAACTCATGTGACGACGGTTAACAATAAGATCCAAGAGATCATTTTGGCTGGGTAAGAAATGACTCCAATAGATGAATTCTATGCACTAAGGAACTCAGTACATGAAGAATGACATTGTTTGATAAATAGCACTTGGTGGCTTGATGCTATGATATACAAGAAGTTTGTTATACATTTCTTACATGAGTTCATAAAGGTCGGGACGGCGAAAACATCGTTGCTTAGGAAGAGTGGATCTTGGCGCAGGTAGAATGTGCCCTGGTATAAAACCAAGGGTCCTCAGAGTAAGGCGGCAATATGAACCCCTAATTTAGTCGAAAATCATCCCTAGGAACTACAGGATTCTCTATCTTATACAAGGGAAATTATCTGGGTCAATCATTGAACCTTTGAAAGGGTCACAACGCGAGATTATCTTTGATTTAGTTTTTTTTTTTTTGTAGTTTGTAGTTGTTTTTTCCTCTGTATGGTTAGGGTACTTTTAGGAGCTTGTTTTTGATTTGATGTTCCTATTTTATGTTCTACTTTTGAATATGACATTTCTTTTACATAAAGATTTATATATATATATATATATATATTGTGGTATATTTATTTGAATGAGAGTGTTCATAAGTTTTAGTAAATGCATGATGAACACATTTTGGATGATTGTATTGATATTGGTTTTAGATTAGCATACCTAGATGATGATAGGGAACTTAGAAACCTATTGATTTTGAGATCTTTCCTGAAACTATGTGTCAGTACAGTCAAGCTACATGAATATGGTGCATTTTTTGCATACAAATAGGCTTATAATCCGTGTGAAATATCTAAATTATCTCATATTCAGATGCTACGGCAACGGCTTCAAAGAATATTGTTGCTGAGCTCAACAAGGGTGAGAAATTGAATGGAGAGAATTATCAGATATGGAATATGAAAATCCAATATATGCTAAAAGAGCTAGAGGTACTAGGAGCTCTTAATCTGACCATGACTAAGCTAGATGATGAAAATATTGCACAACATAGAAGGGATAAGGAAGCCTTCACTACTTGGAAGAAAAAGAACTCAACCGCTCGCATTACGTTATTGAGTAGTATAGATAATGATATCATGTGAGAGTTCAGGCAGTATGAGAATGCTAAAGATACGTGGGACGCATTAAAGCTAGATTTGGGTAGACTTTTGTCACCAAGTTGAGGCAGCTTACAATCAGGTTCGGCACATATAAGATGCCACATGGGCAGAATATGAGACAACGTTTAAGGGCAATACCGAACATGATTAGGGAGCAGAAGGATGCAGGTCACACATTATCTGATGAACAACAAGTGTAGGTAGTGTTCTGCTCTTTACTCCATAATTGGGAGCATATGAAGGTTAACCTGACCCACAATGTGGATGTCAAAACCTTTGAGGATGTTATGCGCCATTTGCAGCTAGAGAAGGACCGCCTTCTGACGGCTAATATACAATATGATGTGCATTTTGCTGGCTCTAGCTCGCATGGTGCTTCGGGTTCTAAGCATAAATGTCCTGGCAGGTTCATCAAAAGGACAGATAGATCCATCTAGCAAGAAACCAAAGTTTAAGAAGCATGGAAATGGAAAGTGTCTCGTGAAAAAAAAAACATTTCAAGGATGAAAATGTTACAACTATGGCAAGAATGGTCACTTCGTTTGAGATTGTGGCGAGCCGAAGAAGGTAGAAACCCTTAACACACTTAAAAATGTTAGTTTTGTATCAAGTTCTATATTTTTAACTTAATCTCATCCTTTGTGGATCATAGATTCAAGGGCCACATATCATATAGCCAGAGATAGAACTACTTTCGTAGAATTTCGAAAAATTTCAAGTGGAGTGAGATGGATCTATCTAGGAAATAATTTCAAAGTGGAAGTTAATGGAATTGGGCACCAGCCAACTTATCATGCGTGGTGGACGCACTTTATTCCAGCACGATGTCTTGTATACTCCATAGATTCGTCGAAATCTTGTCTCTGTGTTGGTGTTAATCAAACTTGATTTTAGTATGAATCTCCATAACAATGGTGTGGATTTGTTGTTGGATGTAATTTTTATGGTTTAGGTTATTTCATGGATGGCTTTATTGTATTTGATATCGAAAACACTAATGTGAATGTATGTTATTTCCTATTTGCATCTTCCAGTTCTAGTGAGAATGATGTCAATATTTGGCATGCTAAGCTTAGTCATATTGGCTAACAGAGAATGAATAGACTAGTCAAATATGGCTTATTAGGCAATATTGAAAAATGTCGAATTTCCTGTTTGTGAACATTGCCTAGCTGCGAAAACTACGCGAAAGCCATTTGCAAAAGGAACGAGAGCTGAATTTCCATTGCAATTAATTCATACTAACATCTGTGATCTAATGAATGTAAGGGCAAGGTATGACGCTATATACTTCATCACATTTATTGACGATTATACTCGATATAGATATATCTATCTGATTTCTCATAAATTCGAAGCATTGAGTTGCTTCAAGAAGTTTATGACCTTAGTGGAAAATCAGTTAGATGAGAAAATAAAGGTTTTAAGATCCGATCGAGGTCGAAAGTATCTATCCAATCAGTTTAGAGAATTATGTGATGAAAAGGGAATATATAGATGCCTATTTATTTCATATACTCCCAAAAAAATTGGAGCAGTTGAAAAAAGAAACATAACCTTTTTTGAAATGGTTAGGTCTATGATGGCACAAGCTAATTTACCGATCGATTTTTGGGGCAATGCTTTATTCACAACTGCCTATGTGCTTAACTGGGTGCCTTCCAAATTAGTCTCTTCCACCCCATATGAATTATCGACAGGTTGAAAAACTAATTTGAGCTTTCTTAAACCTTACGATTGTGCTGCCTATACTCATGAGTCCACTCATAAATATGAAAAATTGGGATCATGAGGCAAAAAGAGTATTTTTATAAGATACTCAGAACACTCAAAGAGTATGTGTTCATAAGTGAGCAAGAAAGCAGAAGTGTGACTGAATTTGAATCTAGAGATGTCATATTCTTAGAGAAGGGATTTCTAAGAAAGGGAGAAATATGTGAAGATTGTTCCCTATTTGAGACCATAGATTAGGATAATGGGACAGTTGGATGTAATGACCCAAGTGCGAGCAATGTGAGAAGTAGGGAGTTGTGTACGAATCAGTCTCA
The DNA here is from genome assembly GCA_028455895.1 of Rhodomyrtus tomentosa. Lineage (NCBI taxonomy): Eukaryota > Viridiplantae > Streptophyta > Magnoliopsida > Myrtales > Myrtaceae > Rhodomyrtus > Rhodomyrtus tomentosa. The sequence continues at coordinate 22,437,156 of JAPCWY010000003.1, read as the reverse complement.
ATTGCAATCACTTGATGAATCGAAACCATTATCTAGTTTGAGTGGGAGCGTAATAGAAAATAAAGTACTATTGGTACAATCTTCTCAACGGCGAACAAGTCGTAAAAGCATTCCTCCTCGACGCTTTGAGATTGAAGTGGAAACTTTCATGATCGCTCCACTAGAAGAGGATGAGCCAAGGAATGTAAATGAGGCTCTATTTTTCCCTGATAAGGAAAAATGGATAAAAGCAATGGAAGAAGAGATAGAGTCAATGAGATCAAACTACATTTGGGAACTAGCTGATTTTCCAAAAGAACACAGAGCCATTGGGAGCAAGTGGATTCTCAAAATAAAGCGTAAGGCTAATTGCTCAATTGAGAGATATAAGGCTCACCTTGTGGCAAAGGGATATAATTAATAGGAAGAGATTGATTGTGAAGATACTTTTCTCCTGAGATAAGATTCACCTCAATTCGATTTATTTTGGCAATAGCGGCTAGTTTGGATCTTGAGCTATATCATATGGATGTAAAAATTGCTTTTCTCATTGGAGAATTAGACGAAGAGATTTACATGGAACAACCCATTGGGTTTGTTAAAGAAGGTTAAGAACAAAAGGTGTGTCGACTTATGAGATCGATATATGGGATTAAGTAGTCTACAAGGCAATGGTATACGCTTTCATAATGCCATAGTGGCATATGATTTTGATATGATTGATGGAGATAATTGCGTGTATATCAAAAAGTCTAAAGGTCACTTTGTAATTTTATCATTATATGTTGATGATATATTAATTGATGGAAATAGTATGGAGTTTGTCAAGATAGTCAAGAGTTGGCTATCTTCTAATTTTGAAATGAAAGATATGGGTGAAGCTACGTACAATCTCGGAGTTAAGATTTTAAGTGATCGTTCGAAAAGGTTACTGTCTCTTTCGCAAGAGACTTATATTAATGAAGTCCTTGAACGATTTTCTATGCAAGATTGCAAATCCATTGATATTCTTATTGCAAAAGGTGAAGGTTTGAGCTGTAGGAAATGTCATAGGACTCCTCAAGATCAAGATAGAAAGAAAATGTTCCACATGCGGGTGTCGTTGGAAGCTTAATATACGCTATGATGTGTACAAGACCTGATATATGTTATGCAGCCGGATTGGTGAGTAGATACTAATCCAATCCAGGTCAAGCATATTGGATTGCCGTTAAGAAAATTCTAAGGTATCTGAAAGTAATTGTTGATTACTCGTTGACATATCAAGGAGGTGATTTGCACCTTGAGGGTTACACTAATCCTGACTAGAGAGGAGATTTGGATGAGAGTAAATCCACTTCTAGAAATGTATTCTTACTGAATAATAGCGTCGTATCGTGGAGCAGTAAGAAACAATAGTGTATAGCCTTGTCCACCACGGAAGCCGAGTTCGTGGCATTATCATCGATTGCATAAGAAGGTGTTTGGTTTAGAAGATTTCTGGATCATTTGAGTATTAGTAGAGATGTTGCAAACCCTATAACAGTTTATTGTGATAATCAGGCAACAATAGCTTACATTGAGGATCCTAAGTTCCACAGTAAGACCAAACACATAGACATTAAGCATAATTATGTCAAAGACATGGTAGCACCAAAGGACGTGAGCTAGAATGATAGCAAATCCCATGAAAAAGTCAATCCCTAGAAATGTGTTCTTTGGTCATGTAAAGATTCTAGGACTATGTAGGAGTTAATGTATTGAATATTTGTATTTTCCCTAAATGTTCAGAATTGATGATGTTGTTTATCAATATAGAAGTCTATGAGTCTATTTGATATTTATGCATGTTAATGTTTCGTACATTAAATTGAGAAATTATGTCAGATAGATGAGAGATTAGCTCACTCACACGGATAATCGCCTCTATTTATTGTGTCATGAGTAGAGATGAGACAATTTTAAGTTTATTATTTAGGTGATAATTGAAAGCTGAAGCTTAAAATACTTATGCCACTTTAATGGAAGGCTAAGATGAGGAGTTAAAATTTATAATGCCCGAAGGTGAAATAACCCAAATATTTCATTTAATATGTCTTTATTGCCAAATGAAAGTTCTAATTGAAACTCTAGGCTGGAGTTATTACGAGAACTTGAGTTAGACACTGAGTATGTCTAAGTGATTATTTGTACGGTATTAAAATAAAAAGACATACACGCCATGGGGAAGGAGAAAATACCGTAATACATATTTCATATTACGTATGCATTGTCGACCAATGAGAGTAGGTAAAAGTTCATATCTCAATTTTTCTAAGCCGTGTGAAACTCTCGAGGATAAAATTCCTTATTTTTAGTACCCTCATGACTCTCTATTATTCTTGAGATTTCTATTTAGTATTCGCTTTCTTAGAGTGTTGCCTATGGTCATGAAATTAATTCGATTTAAAAGGACATTTCTAGAAAAGTGAGCTGAACTGAGATTGAGAAGTCTGATGAAGGAGGAAGATTGATTTGGAGTCTTAAAGTTACATTATGGATTATATCAATAGATCGGTCAATTATGATTATTTAGTGTAATCATAATAATGAATATAACTTGTCTAATTTTAAATGAAATCCAAAGAAAGATATATATGTGACTGATTAATTTAGGGTACAACATACTAAAATTTATCTTTAATTATGCCCATTTTTTGAGCTTTCATATAGTCCCAAAGGATGTATGACAACGAACTTTCAATGTATGTTGGTCGCATGAGTTATTTACTAATAGGAACTTTGTGAAGATATTAAGAGTGATGTATTCCCCTCTGTGGACGAGTGGAAGTTGTTTGCCCTACATGGGGCTTATGGTGCGCGCGCGCCTATGCGGGCAACCACACTCCTCTTTAGCAGTTATCTGTTGATTTTGAATGTGAAAGAACACGTTCCTTCACATAGACGTAAAAAGTATAAAATGTCTTCTTGTCCCTTATTCTGACAGTACGACAGAAACTGACAAAAGAACGTAGAACGCTCTCCCCGACTGATTGTTGATTGACGTTCGACAGAGAAACTCTGAGATTGCAAAGGACATTTAACCTGTGACAATTAAAATATGTTCTGGTGATATACTTTCATCGATAAGTGAGTCTAGGGATCTAACGAGCATGTTTCCGCTTATTAGGTTTTAGTTAGATCGAATTGAGTATCCAATAGTGACCAAGTCCAGAAAAGTAGCTTTATTTTCACAGGGAACGATAGGGAAGTGATGCCTTTCCATTGATGGCACCGGAGAAGCAGATGTCAAATTACAGTGCAAGCAAGCTTATTGAACTTCTGCAGCTGCAGATTGGTTACGCCACAATGACCAATAATGGACACCATCATCATCGTGAAAGTTCATGTGCAAAACAACATGGAAAATGCGCAATGAACTACCTGTGACATTCTGATTTTTCTTGTCATTTCGAGACTTATCAATGATAATATATCTAATGATGAATTTCAGTTATATCTCGTTCGGATCTGATCAATCTTGAGTTAACTGATCAAAAGGAAAAGGCTAAAGCGAGACAAGGTACGTGAACTTAGGGAACTCTAATAGGAAATGACACTTTCATTATAAGGATTGCAAAGGGAGTACTTAGAACCATTATAAAAACGATTAAGGAATCCATTGCTAGCGTTATACAATTGGAGTGCGGGTGATACCGCTTAACCAATGTATAATTTGCGAAATTTTCCTAAATCGAACGATGATGATCGAGACCGTTGAAACTAGTAATAGACTCTCGCAATTACATGACAACCAAAGTCGCCATGAACTAAAGAGCCCTAAGTGTGATGAGAATCACAGAGTTGATATGCGTAACGTCTGCAAAAGCCGCCCGTTAGTTTGGGATAGTCTGAAATTACAATAGACAGAAAAATAGTCTAGAGACGAGTCTCGAAATTGGAAAATGAAAAATCAAGAATTCCAACATTATAATGGAATTGGACGTAGCCTCATCAAAGGAAATTTGAATTAGAAAAACGGCGTTCCAAACGACGAGAGTCAAATTACCATTTTGCCCCTCAAGTCTTTGCCTTGTATTCATAAATGGATGATGGCATTTTGGTCATTGACCATACCCTTATAGCTGTCGAAAATAAGAAGAAATGAAGGCCATTGGATGAAGAAATGATGAGCTAAATGACAAGTGTCAATAGATGGAGCATTAGCATTAATTGATCAACTTTTAACCTATCATTCTTTGGGGTTTGACTCTCAAAATTGGTGTATACACTCCTCTCTCCCTCATTCAGCCAAACACCCCACTAGCCACCATCTTCTTCTTCCTCTTCTTCCTCTTTTCTTCTCAGCCAAGCCTCCCTACACGACCAGACCGGACCGCCTCCTTCGCCACCGTCGAGCACCACTGCCGATGACCGCTTGAGCTCGCGCCGACCATCAACTCGTAGCCCCACCTCTTGCCGACCACCTCCAAATGGTAGTTCGGTATTTGGCCACCTGAAGAGCTCCGGCTAGCCAATCTTCCAAAAGTCGACGAATTTTGTCACAGCTGAAGGTAAGTCATCGTTTGACCTCCATAGGACCTCGATTTGTCTCAATCTTCTAGCCAACTTTTATAGATACATAGGAATATATGTTAGCAAGTATTTTAGGTAATAAATTGACGTTTAAGTATAGTTTAGGGGCTGATTAGCCGGGTACTAAACAGAATCGAAAATACCTTATTTCGGTTCTGTGCAAACCGAGCCTTAGGGGCTATTTAGGGGTGTTGCCAAACTTTAAATTCTTCGTAGATATGTACTAAAATGTCGATTGATATGTCATTGAGGTTTGTGCTCCCTGGACTGATGAATTGAGCGAGAAAATTGACAAATTGATTGAATTTCCCTAGGGTTATACAGCTGTGCTATTTTGGGATTGCTTGGGCCGAACCTTTGAAGTACTTGGGAGGAGATTTTTGTGAATTTGAGCCTAAGCTAAGGAGTCTCTAAACTTTAGATAGGCGGATAGGCCTCAACTGGATGAATTGGTTGTGAATTTGGTGAATTTTCGTGAGATTATTGTGTGATTGTCCAATGTTCGTCATTGTGAATTGATGAATGCTTGCTAAATGCATATGCCATGAGTTGATTATCACATTTGAGTGATGAATTTGATTGTCTCGCATGCCATAGACATTTAGCTCATTGCATGGACTTGTACTCGATCATGAAGTCTTGAATCGGAAAGGAATTGGCGTGCTTGAGAACTTGATATCCAGATGCGTTGAGACGCAGGGATGTGACTGTTAGTACCCTGATGCATTGAGACGCGGGGTTGTGAGAATTAATGTCCTGATGCATTGAGACGCGAGACGAGATTGATTATGTGTTGACACAGGCCTGGAATGACATTTGAAAACCTGATACGTTTAACGCGGGTTTGTTAATTTGATGGTCTGAGGTGTAATGACATGGACCGAGCCTGAAGGGTGAAATGTATGGCTTGATTTTGTATTCGATGCCTGACTTGATTGATAAGTTATGTGGACACGACTGCTTTATTGTCAATCGTTTGTATACAAGTGGCATTTTATGACTGATAAGTGCCTTATAGTGTTGAATACGTGTTTTTGTTCGTTGTTTACATTCATCTGCATATACTGCCAACTTGACCTAGGGTTAGGACTTATCTTACAAAGATGTCGATCTCACACCATTGTGGGACCTTATTTTTCAGACCCGAAATCATGAAGATGTTACCTACGAGACTAGGCGATCCGAAGGAAATGACCGCCTACTTAGATGAGTTTCCGAACAGTCGGTGTCACGCACCGAACCCGGTGAGCATGCGAACATCCCTCAAGACCATTCATTAATAAAGTCTCTTAGGATTCTTCTGACCAAAACTCAGCAAATCCATCTTTTAAGTGAAAGCGAGAAACAACTCCATACAATTAAAACAACACAAGATGACTTAGGACAAAAGGAGATTTACTTCTCAAAAATATCTAGTCATTTACAAATCAAACTTCCAACTAGGTCTCGATCATACTCCTCATGATTTCCTCCAACGACTTTCCAAATGCCAACATATGGCAAGCTTAGGTTTCCTTAGCCTGGTACCTGAAAAATTTAAATCCCCATTGGGGTGAGATATATATATCTCAACAAGTGAAACCTAAACCTGAACACCAACCCCTCTAGACCACACACAAACGCTATCAGATGTAAGCATTCAGCAACTCAATGTTACAAAGCATCAATCAGCCTGACATATCAACAACTCAGGCATGTATAAAAAATCACAGCCACCTATGTTCAACCATTTAATCATCGCTAGGGCCCACGGCCGTGATAAATCGCTAGGATTTCAAGTCGCGATATAATGTCATAGGGTTTCAAGCCAAATTATCGCCAAGGTCCACGGCCGCGATGTCATCACCAATCATCGCCAGGGCCCACGACCGCGTTATCATCACCAATCATCACCGGGGCCTACTGCCGCGATGTCAGCACTAGGGCCCATGGCCAATTCACTACTAAGGCATCTTAGGTAATTTCTTAACAGTAACAAGGCTCACAGCCAATTCAATAACACACTATGAATCATCATGCTTTTATCGCACAGTCATGCTATACAAGACAACTATCTAGTAGCGTCCTAGGATTCAAGTAAGGGTTTATGAACCACTTACCTTGATTGATTAGCAATACTTCACACCAAGTAACTCCTCTCAATGCCACAAGTATGCAATCCACGAAGTATTCCTCGTCAGCCTAGAAAGATTCACAAATCTTGAATCAAAACCATGGAATGCTTACTTCCATTAACCCAATCCTTCTTTAGCCATACCATTGGCAATTCAAGTCACCTTATTGATCAACTGAACACATATTAACACTCTCACAAATCCTCAATGGGTTCGGTTCACACGACCACATACAAAGCAAAACTTAGCTTAGGGGTTCATGCATCAATTTTGTTCATAATTCACTTCTAAACTCCAATCTACTTCACACACTTCCTATTAACACCTTTTGTCACATCTTATAGGGCATTATGAGTCAATTTGATCTAATTACTCCTTAATCATCCCTAAATAGAACCGGCCAGCAAGAATTCACCCACAAAACAGAACCGATTTTCGGTTCAAACCGCTCAATCAAGCCATATATCAATTTCAAACTTCAATCCATCACAAAATCAATTTGCCATAACCTTAATCTACATGTTAAGGAAGCTCACCGAAGATTTGAAAGTAAAATAACACATCAAATACCTTTGAACAACTCGATTTCCATACGGTACTCAAACGGGCAGAATCTATCTAAGTATAATCACCTATGCTCAGCCATGAAAAAACCCTAAATCCTCAAGAAAATAATCATACTTTATCAGCCAACTCAATTACTAGATCTTATGAAGATCTCACAGAAAATTTGAGGTCATTTGGAGTCCGAAAGCTCCCAAAAACGCAGCCTCTCCAAAATCGGGTCAAATTTTGACCTTTGTCCACTCAAAAAGACCTACGGGACAAACGGCTGAGAACATTTAAGCTCATAATATCTTTCTAGAATGAAAAGATGATAAACTTTAAGTTGGTGATGGCTTTACCTCAATCCGAAGTCGGACGACGAAGTTATGGGCAAAATAGTGAGTCGATTTTTCCTTGTCCGCAAGAACCCATTTGGCCGAAAGAGAAAAAAGGGAGAGGAAGAAGAGAGCAGATGGGTGGCCAGCAAAAATTTGAGGAGAGAGAATCCATTTCATTTCAATGATTTGATGGGTAATTAATGGGCATTTAATGCGTGGCCTTCTCTTTGATTGACACTTGGCAAGTTCTCATTAGTTGCTCTATTGACTTTGACTTCCTTTGACTCATCCTCATCCAATTTTCAAGAGCCATATAAAGGAGAAAAATGACCAAAATGACCTTCTAAACATCTTAAAGTAAGGCCAAAGGTCGAGGGGTAAAATCGTCCGAAATTCCATTTTACCAGTATAAACCACCCTGATGATGCAACGTCCATCTCAATTCCAATATTTGAATTTCTCAATGTCCAATACCCAAATCTTGAGGTCTAATTTTATGTCGAAGTCTCGTCGACTGTAATTCCAGTTTATCCCAATTGACGGCCGACTAGACTTCGGGATTATTCTTAAGCCGTGTTGACTTTGGTTGTCATATAATTGTGAGTGTTTATCGTTTGTTCATTCGATCCTGATTATCGAAATCCATTTAGGAAATTCTCGCAAATTACATATTGATTAAGCGGAATCACCCGCATCCCAACGTATGACGCTACCAAGACATTCCATGATCATCCTTAAATCGATCTCTGCTGGCCCGGAATATTTCCTCAACAATTCTTATGGTTCAAATGTCATTTCTCATTCAAATTTCTTAGATCCACGTATCCGACTCCGCGTCAGTCTTTCCCTTTGGTCAGTTAACTCAAATGTGGCCAACTCCGAACGAGTTACAACTGAAACACACCAATCGATGTCCTTCCATTCAATAGCCTCAAGAGAGTCGGAATTTGGAATACAACAATTCTTCCCCCCTTAACGAAATTTCATCCTCGAAATTTGCCACTTTCCAATTATCCAATCTCATGGGGTATCGATGCCTCATCGCATCCTCACTCTCCAAAGTAGATCCTCCCATTACTTGATGTTCCCACTTGTCTTTTCTGACAAAAGTCATATTCCTCCATGATTATTTTCCTCAGTCCTTAACCTGTACTTGCTTTTCTCTATTCTCTTCCGACATTCATAATATATGTCGGTGATACACCTTCGAGCACTCGAATCTTTCGTTCATTTTGCCTATTAGTCCGAGGATAATACGTGCATCACACTACAACCTTGCTTTTGAAATTCCCCGTCGAAAGGTTTTTCCCAAAACGTCACAGTATATTCAAGATCGTTTTCTATCACGATCATTACCCGACCGTCATGAAATCGCACTCCTTGAGTGCCTCTAACAATTGGCATAATCATCCTTTTTAAACGTCATGTTGTGCCATCGGGGAGACACAAGTTTCATTAGCTTACTCTCGATTGTCCAAATCGAACCATAGCTTTCTTGACTTCTCATGCAAACTCATGATTGAGTCATTAATAGCTCTTCCTCGATTACATTCGAGATCCTCTAAAGATCAATTTAATCCACCAACTTGCAACGGTTATGCTTTTCCTTTAATCCCTTCAAAGTAGTCAACATTTCCAACTCCTGCAGTTCACAAAGTTGTGAGGTCTTTCCTTACACGAGTGACGCTCCCGTATCCGTAAGTAATTTCATCCATTGACGTTGCTTCTCATCAATTCCTCTCGGAAAATTGCTACTCGATATCTTTTGGAGTAGATATAAACGTGAAATCTTCTTCCACCCAAACAATGTTTCTCAACTTTCTCGCGAGGACATCCACAAACCAACTCCAATCATGCTCTAAGCACTCCAACTCATATAGCCTTATCCTTACGATATATATGCAATGCCCACTTTCGGTTGCTTTGTTATGTCTCAAATTTTTTTTTCGCGTCACGCCATCGTAATTCTTGACATCCTTTACTTTCCAATGAAATCACCATCATCGGCGCGGTCGCCAACTAGATTTAAGTCCTTAGGACTCCTTTTTACATTCATTCGTCCACGGCGCCACACCTCATCCTCAGTCCATTCCCTTAATGAAACAGCTTATCTGGGAAATCTTTCCACCGTCTGTTTATTGCAATTCATCAATTTCAGAAAATTTCAACTTCCAGCAACTCACATCGACTCTAGTCGATTCATCACCGATTTCAATTCTTAAGTGTTCCATAGAAATTTCACTTTCCTGAAACTTCACAGCTAGGGAATCTTACCTTATCAAGTCTGCAACTCGTGCGCTTCACATGTAGCATACAACGAGCATCTCCTTAGAGTCCATAGGATCCTCTCAAAACTGTTCATATTTCTCATGACTCCTCAAATGAGTCCAATTATTTCCTTGGATGTTCAACCCGACTATTATCAACTTCTTTCTACCAGGTGTCAAATCTTCTAAACTATTCCTCACACTTTTCACTTAAGAACTCAAATCTTGTTGCTACGGGTCTCCACGAGGACACCCATCATTTTGTTCATTTTTGTCGTTCTTCCCTGAGGAAACACTCTTATCTTAACCGATGGTTTTCAAAACCAATCAATGCGACTTTATCCCAATTTTGTCCGTTCCACTGAACGTCGACATTATCTTGAAATTCAACATCGTCTACAAGACAGTCTCTCGAATTTAACTTCCCTTACAAGAATAATTCAAGTTCTGCGTCGTCTTTCTCAGTCTAGACGCTCCATCTTAATATCAAGACAGTTAGGATTTTCTTTTCCTTCCACACTAGGGTCTCTTACCATGTGAAAGAAACTATACAGTTCAGTGGCATTATCTTATTTCGAATTCACCATGTCCTTCCTATTCCATAGGACGCCAATCTTGGAGTCTGCGCCAATGGCGGTGTTTTGCTCCAAAACGTAGATGCCACCATACTCGGCATTCTTCTTCCCATAATTCAGTCACCTCAAGTGACAATATCTATTCGTCCTTGGTTTCCACCAATTCACGTATCGAATACTCAATTAGATTACCTCAATTTACTCTACTATTACTCTCTAAACGCTCTTTTCGCTTCCTCGATCATTCACTAGAATTACGAACAGCCAGGACTATCCAGTCCGTTCGCTTTTCTTTTCATGAACGACCATTTCATGGTCCAACCGCCTTTTAAGAACGACACCATATTCTTTAGGGAACAACAACTCATGATTTCATTTCTCATGTTTCCAATTCAATCAACCGATCCTAGGAAATCATTTATTCCAGACAAACTAGAATGCCGATTTTTCCTCGACTCCTTCCATAACAGAAGAGACGGACTACCCATTTTCCACCGTGGGTCTTACGCCCAGGTAATCAACCATTTTCCGTAGGCACGTTCTATATTCCTAATGAACATCTCTTTGCTCATAATCCATGAGTAGGAGTTCTCTTATTCATAACTCTTTCGATCATTCTCTTTTTTTGCTGAGTCCCATTGCCATTCCTCAAAATCAGGAATAACAACCAGACATAAGGCATTCAAGTTCCAATCCACTCTGGGATTTACTTATCTTATTCAAGGGTCCTTGACCACCTTTACCATATGCTTAAACGACCTGGAGGACTCCGCCTCACATTGGTCGGTCATCTTCAGATCCTCACAAGACTTTTAGGATCCAAACAGCCTTTGCTCTCAAGCAATCCCTAGAGAATACTTTCCGTCGAACAACTCAACATAGTTAGTTTAGGCAGATATCATGCCTTTGAGGAAAACTTTTCCTTGGGTGACCATTCACCAATTATCAATAGCTTCTTAAGGCTAAAACTGCCAAGGTCACTTTTTTTCCTTAGTGTACCCAAAACCTCTAAGGTTTCCTTACCAAGATCCCCAATCCAAAGGGAAACAATTTCAAATCTCATCCCTCTACCAAACTCAGTCAATCTCAACTTTATACATAGCTTCATAAGCTTTTCAAAACTCTCATGGTCCTTCCCACGCATTCAATTTAGAAAGGATTAAGTCAGAGTCACATTTCTCGTGACTTCCATCACTTAACTCATTAGCACTAGCACTAGTCGACTTAGCGACTTAGGTAGCAAATGGCAGCTCTTTCTCGAGCCTGCCTACCCAACAAATTTTCTCATTTCCATTTAAAGCTCTCACGACCCATTCAACTCTAGGGTTTCACGTGATTAACAAAATCGAGCCATCCGCTTTTCTAGTAATCATTCTCCAGTCGCTCATTTTTACTCAATTCTATGATCTATCTCAATTCTTGGATCTTTTTATATCTTACATACTCGAGTGCAATGCTCTTCTACGACCATACTATGGTCGTTCAACGTCATTAGGTCTTCATGTCACTTTGAACCACTATGATTCCCTCTAGAAATCAAAGACTTAAGTTAGCCAAGTCTAGCAATCTCGGACTGTTTATCTCATTATCTTTCACCATTAACCAACAGTGGGTTTCAAATAATTCTCATTATACAAGGATTCTAAATCGTCCTTAAGAAGCAACTATTTATTAAGCTAGCCTCAACGAGGCAACTTCTCACTTAACAGCTAAATGCCAAGCAAGCCTCAACTAGGGTAAAACTCAACTAGGTCAATACCCAACAAATACTCAAGGTATCACTTCTATAAGTCAATCGCTCATACCATAAGCATATAGCATTTGTCACTCTGTCATAAACGCGGCAGGCTATCTCATTCTCAACAGACATTAGTTCAATGGGTATAAATCCCACAGGTCGTTTAACCTCTCGGTTATACCTCGGCCAAGCCAATCACATGATGCCAATCATAAAACATGTCTAACAGGCCCATCACAAACATCGCTTTTCTTTTTCAAAGGGCATCCACTACCAAGCACGAAGCCCACCCATAGGCGCCATTACACATGCCATGCCACTTTCGATCATTCTTTTCGAGAATAAATCCCATGCCATAAATCTCTTAACTACAATTGGACTCAACCTGATACCTAGACTTTCCCTTTCAAGTTATGACTTGGGTTATTCTTGCCTATTGCCATCTTGGAAGCTTGCCAGGAGCCGCTCTTTGTCCGGACCTCTCTGTTTCGGCGATCACTCCCCGCCCTCATCAGTCTTGGTCGTTGCAGTATTTCTCAAGTCATACATCTACGGAGATAGCCTCGTTCCACATGTCCCATACCATGTTTCATTACAGTTTATAGGTATCCCATCCACTTGTCCCATACCAAGCGACATTTTATTAAGTCCAACAGCGATAAGTTCATGCATGCACCCTCATCAACTTTCATTTCAATGCCACAAACACATGCACAATATTATCGTTCTCACCACTTGTCATACCACAATCGTTTCCACATCAAGCCTTATCCATAGAAAACCTCTAGTTCCACAAAGACCATCGCCTTTCATAGGTCAAGTGCCTATATTCAACTATATACCTCAAGTCTAGTTGCTATTCAAGTCAAATTCACAAGCATTCGAGCACAACTGATCTTTAATCAAAATATTCCTTCCTCGTTTCCCTATTTGCATCTCATCTCATATCACCCAAGACTGTTAATAGCAATCGATAACTAAACCACCATGGTATAACATAATTCAAGCCTGAATCCACTAATACCCATCGTCTTTTTATAACTCACATTCCTCAAGTTGGATCATGAATAATCCACAATTACCATCATATACTCTAATTGGCCCTTTATTCATAAGTTATTCTCTAGTAACCTCAAATTCAGGCTTATGATTCCTCAATCTTTACTCACTTCTGTGACATCCTGATTTCCAGTCAATTTCAGACTCATTAATGAGAAATGAATCTAGAGATGTATTTCAGTCACATCTCGCTCAAATCTGAACAATTCGAGTAGACTGACCAAAAGGAGAAGGCTAACGCGAGACATGTTACGTGAACCTAGGGAATTTGAATAAGAAATGATGCTTTGACTATAAAAATTATCGAGGGGATATTTAGAGCTACAAAAGGCCGATTCAAGAACGATTAGAGAATGCCTTGCGAGGGTCATACGATTGGAGTGCGGGTGATGCCACTTAACCAACGTATGATTTGCAAAATTTTCCTTTATCGGGCAGTGACGATCGAGACCAAAGAGACTAGTGATAAACCCTCACAATTACATGACAACCAAAGCCGCCATGAATTGACGAGCCCTAAATGTGATGAGAATCATAGGGTTGATACGCGAAAAGTCCGCAAAAATCGCCCGTCGGTTCGAGATAGGCTGGAACCACGTCTGATGGAGAAAACTATCAGAAATGAGTCTTGAAAAATTTGAAATGAAAAATCAAGAATTACAACTTTATTCGCATTGGCCGTCGCCCTATCGAAGAAATTTGGAACTAGAAAAACGACGTTCCGAACGTCGGGGGTAAAATTACCCTTTTGCCCCTCAATCTTAAAGCCTTGCCCATGCATTTGAAGAAGGGAAATTTGATCATTAAATCCACCCCAAAGCCACCGAAAATTTGAAGGAATATGAGCCATTGTATTGAATTGGAAAGACAAGTGGACAAGTGTCACAAGATCAAGCATTAGGTGGTCAAGTCTAACTTTACGCAACTACCATTCAACCGCTTTGACTCAAGCCTTGAATATAAGCTTTTTCACTCTCTCTCCTCACTCTTCTTTGGCCATAAACCCCCCTAATCATCGAGAGCCATCTTCTTCTTCCTTCTTCTTTCTGCTCGTCGGCGATAGATACTAGAGCCTCTGTTCGGCGCCGTCGACGACCTCCTCCGGCCACCGCCTAACCGCTGGCTGACCACACGAACCTAGCTCTATGTCTTGCCGGCCTCCTCGAGTTGGAAGTGAGCCATTTGGATCACCAAGGAGCTCCAGACAAGCGTTTTCCCGAGAGCTGGCATAATTTGATTCATCCTGAGGTAGGTTCGGTTTCTAACCCTTTTGGAGGCAGAAATGTTGGAGTTTTGAGGTCAAATTTTATGGAGGTCTAGGAGACATGTATATCTATCTATGGGAAAAAGTGAGAAGGATTTGATGAAGTTTTGACATCGAATTGATATTGTGAACTTGAAACAGAAACTGCCAGATTCTAACCTTGGGAGAACTGGCGACTTTCGATGAGTTTCCGGCGACAATTCGACTCCAAACCTTCGGTGAGACCCCTAAACCCTTAGATAGACATGTTAAGAGGTAGGATGATGATTAAATGATGGATTTAGAGTTGATTTAGGGCTGATTGTGCTTGATTTGCGCAGAATCAAGAAGAACCGATTCGGTTCTGTGCAAGGCCGAGGCTGATGGGCTGATGATGGTTGGATTGTGAGACTCAAATTAATGATTAAGACATGTTAAGATGATGAGGGTAATGTTGTGGAGGATTATGGTCCATGGATTGAGGAATTGAACAAGTAAATTGATGAATTGGTTGAATATTCTAGGTTGCGCGGTGAATTGAACCCTCGGATTATTTGGCCGAGACTTTGAGGCACTTACAAGAAGAAATTTGTGTTACCAAACGTAAGGTAAGGGAATTCTAAACCTAGGATAGGAAGATTAGACTCAATTGAGTGAGTCAAGGATTAATTTGATCGATTTAGGAGAATTTTTCAAAGGATAGCTCTTGATATATCCTAAGTGGTTATAGGAGGGTTATGTGTGTTATTGTTTGTGTTTAAATCATTTGCCATGTTGAATGTCATTGATTATCTTGCACGCCATGAGTATTCAGATTGTGCATGAGTTGCACTTGTGTTTTATCTATGAATTGAATTGAGAAGCATGGCATGAGCATAACATGGCGAGGCCTTGAGGCGTATGACATGCAGGGCGGGAGTTGGATACCCTGATGCGATGTAATCGATGGTGGAGTTGATGTTGTGTGGTACCCTGATGTGATCTAATCGCGGGGTTAAGATGGCTACGGTCCTGATGTAAATTATTCGCGGAACGGAGGTATAAGGTGATGATATTGGTCTGGAGATTCATTGAAACCTGATGCGTTTACGCGGATTGCCAATGACGGTCTGATGCGTTCAGGTGGACCGAACCTGACGCGATCTAATCGCGAGCTGGAGAATGAGGCAGGCAGGAAGAGGTGGTTGTGGTGAAATGGTTGGATGAGGTGTGCATAATCATCTAAGTGTGACATGAGGTCATAGTTGCATGCCCATCATCCGTGTGTCACCATTCTTATTTGTATGTGCTTGTATGATTGTGAGTTTTGAAGTTTTGGGATAGATGACTACCTGAGTGGACGATCAGCCTGACCTAGGGTTAGGACTCTTTTATTGAGATGTGTATCTCACCCCTTTGGGGATCCCTATTTTTACAGATCCTAGGCCTTAACTATGTGGCCTAATCGTTTTAGGGATCCCAAGGAGAAAACGGCATATTTTGACGAGTTTCCGGATAGATAGGGGAACATTTACGTGAGAAAATGTACGGTTGTATGGGTTGACGAGGGTATCCCGGATTGGAAGCCTCATAGGTTCGAGGCATGGTTTAAGAAGAACGAAGATGAGTCGATAAGGCCGCTGAAACCCCACGAGGTACCCTAGAAAGTTATACCTGATTGGTGCTAGACTGCTGGGGAGCAGAAACTGCTAGAGGGGTCTGTAGTTGGGTCTAGGAATGGATTAGAGAAGACCCGACCTTGGAGTTTGCTGAGGACGAGGTGATTGTCGTGGAGGCTACCAATGAGGATTTGGTGGAGTTGTCGCAAGAGGCGACCATGGAGGATTCTATCGAGGTCCGTTCCGAGACGCACTCGGAGTATGAGCCGACAGAGAATGCAGAGGATACAGGGGACTCCAGCAGTTCATCTTAGGATTCCAGTTTATTGGCTCGATCTTGTGATGGCGACCCTCGACCATGGCTATTTTGGATGTTGATGTTGGTCATATTTTTTATATGCTTACCCCGTCGCCCCTTACCTAGCGGATTGTAGTAGTCGGTATTTGTACGAGTAGTATATAATGATGTACGACAGTTTTTATGATATCTAGGTCCCACTTAACTTATATTTTGTACGGGGATTTATTTGAGTACCGTTTTCGCATGTTTAATGTATATATATTATCTCTTGACTTGTTTGTGGATCTTGGGACAGCGAGAGATGTGTTGTTTGCTTGTAGGGATGTTCGCATGCTCGACGGGTTCGGGGCGTGACATCCCCGCTTCGCTTGGTATCAGAGCAAGGTCAGCTCGATCTAAAGTTGATTGAGGACTGGAGTGATAAGGAGGATTAAGTTGGGACTTGGACGGATAGCGAAACCTTAGGAGGCTAGTTAAGATGAGGCTTAAGGTGTATGATTTGTGGCCTGGTACTTAAAGTTGGCATTGGACTCTGGAAGGGTCATGGTAATGCAGGAGGAATTAAGTTCCCTGCTTAGAGTTGAAGGTCATTTTTGGACTTTGGTTTGTTTAAGGAATGAAAGTGATTGGTTTTAGTGAATCACTGAAGTGAATGGAATTAAGAATTGGCCATAGGCTGTTTGTTGAAATGTTTTTGGAGTCTATGGTATGGAGTACTGTTGGATTGTAACTATTTCTGTTAAGGGTTAGTTAGTAGCTTTGGACTTGAATGATTGAGTAAGTTACTAATTCCTCGCTGAACTTGTGGTGGACCAGGTTCGATAGGAAGTGATAAAGATGAGCAACCCATCTAGAAGGTCTGGAAGAACTAGAGGCGGAGCTTCTAGCTCGAGGTCGCCTATCGCTGAAGATCCAAGAATGGATGGCGTGTTGAGGGCGCTGGAAAGAATTGGCGACATGATTGATAGGCACGCTTAGGATCGGGACGCTGCCGTTGCCTAGGTAGTAGGAGCTGCCATAACAGCCGTCAATGCCAACAATGGCAACAATGGTGGCAATGGAAGCCAGAATGAACAAGGCCAGGACAATGAAGTTGTGAATGCCCAAGAAGAGATCATCGTGGCCAAACAAATGGGCCAACTGATGGAGCAATTCACAAAGTTAAAATCGACTCAGTTCAATAGGACTGGAGATCCCGAGCTAGCACTCAGGTGGATTGAGAAGCTAGAAAAAGCTTTTGGTGTGCTAAAGTGCACCGACGAGGAGAAGGTGTTGCTAGCAGTGTACCAGTTGGAAGGTATAGCGAATGATTGGCGGGCTGCCACCAAGAATGGAGTTTTTCCTAAAGGAACAACCATGAATTGGGAAGCCTTTAAGACGGCCTTTAATGATAAATATTTCTTAGAGACGGTCAAGGAAGGAAGCAGGTAGAATTACTGCAGTTGCGCCAAAACCAACTGACGATAGATCAATATGAGGCTGAATTTTTGGGGCTGTTGATGTATGCATCACGATTTGTGGAGGACCCTTAGAAAGCAAGGAGATTCAGGGATGGTCTGAGGCCGAGCTCCGTAGCCAGATGATTCCTCTGAATTTGAGGACCTACAAGGAGATCTACGAGCGGGGCCAGATGAATAAAAGAGACCTAAAAGAGATAAACACCATAAGTGGAACGCGGTTTATGTCCTTTGGAGATAACCGCTAGATGGGCAAGAGACCGATGGCGAACAATAGGCGTTTTGTGCCTCCTGTACGAAAAGATATTGTGAAACCACGGAATCCCCCAAACTGGAGCTGTAGACTTTGTGACAGAAGGCATGGGAATGGGCCATGCCCAATGAGGACTGGTGCTTGTTTCAAGTGTGGTCAATTAGGCCACTAGATGAGGACGTGCCCCATTCAAGCTCCGGTAAGTCGACCGTAAGGACAAAGGCCACAAGCGGGACCATCGACTGCTACTCCCCAGATCGAGCAGAATCGACCACCGACACAAGGAAGGGTGTATGCCGTAACACGTAGAGAGGCGGAGGAAGCGCCAAGCGTAGTCACAGGTATGGTTTACTTGTGTAACCAAGCTGCACACGCATTGTTTGACCCTGGTGCCACGCATTTATTCGTGTCTGCACAGTTTGTTGAATTAGTGGGAATGAAATTGAAACCGTTGAACATAATTCTGCATGTTACCACACCGTTAAAGGATAATATATTGGTTTCAATGGAATGTGCTGGTTGTGAGATTGCGATTGGAGGGAGTAAAGAGAGCATTGACCTAGCTATACTACCCATGTACGACTTTGATGTAATCGTAGGAATGGATTGGTTGGGGAAGCAGGGGGCAGTAGTGGACTGTGGTAGTAAGTAAAGTAATTCGATTTTATCCGAGAGGCCGCCCTAGCTTTGAATTGGTGGGAAGTCGAGGAAGAATCTCGATTCCCTTAGTCTCATCTCTGGAGGTGACTAAGTTGATGTCCGAAGGGTGTCAGACATACTTAGTGGTAGTAATAGACACGACTACCGAGGAGCTGAAGTTAGAGAATATTCAGGTAGTGCGAGAATTTCCTGATGTATTTCCCCAAGAGTTGCCAGGGTTTCCACCGGAACGGGAGATAGAATTCGTAATCAAGTTAGTCCCTAGAATGGAGCCGATTTCGAAAGCACCTTACAGGATGTCCCTGTTAGGACTGAAAGAGTTAAAGGTGCAAATGCAAGAACTACTAGATAAGGGATTTATCCGACCTAGTGCTTCACCGTGGGGAGCACTGGTGCTGTTTGTAAGGAAAAAGGATGGGTCTTTGCGTTTATGCATTGACTATTGGCAGCTGAACCAAGTCACAGTGAAGAACAAGTACCACTGCCGAGGATTGATGATCTGTTTGATCAGTTGCAAGGAGCGGCAGTATTTTTGAAGATTGATTTGAGAACTGGGTATCACCAACTGAGGATCAAGAAGAAAGACATACTCAAGACTGCCTTTAGGACGAGGTATGGTCATTATGAGTTTACGGTGATGCCGTTCGGATTGACCAACGCTCCAGCTACTTTTATGGATATGATGCATCGAGTATTTAAGGAATTTCTAGACAGATTCGTTATAATATGCATTGACGATATCTTGATTTACTTGAGGAGTGATGCAGAACATAAGGAGCACTTGAGAATTGTACTGCAGATTTTGAGAGAGCATTCGCTTTACGCAAAGTTGAGTAAATGTAAGTTTTGGATGAACAGGGTAACATTTCTTGGTCATGTGGTATCGGGTGAAGAAATTACAGTGGATCCTACGAAGATCGAGGCTGTAACGAACTGGCCTAGACCTACTACGGTCATTGAGGTCAGAAGTTTCTTGGGATTGGCAGGATACTACAGGCATTTTGTGGAGAAATTCTCATCCATAGCCATCCCATTGACGTGACTACCGAAGAAGGAAACAAGGTTTGAATGGACGAACAGATGTGAGAGGAGTTTCCAAGAACTGAAACATAAATTGACAACCGCGCCAGTGCTGACAATTCCATCAGGACTAGGAGGTTACGAGATATACAGCGATGCTTCGCTGAAAGGGTTGGGCTATGTGTTGATGCAGCATGGAAGAGCAGTAGCCTATGCATCCAGACAGTTGAGGCCACATGAGATGAATTACCCAACTCATGACCTGGAGTTAGCGGTGATTATATTCGCTTTGAAATTTTGGAGACATTACCTATGTGGCGAGAAGTTTCAGATCTATACTAACCACCAAAGTTTAAAGTATCTATTTTTCCAAAAAGAGCTGAACATGAGGCAGTGTAGGTGGATGGAGCTGCTCAAGGACTATGACTGTGATATACTATATCACCTTGGGAAAGCAAACCGAGTGGCAGATGCGCTGAATCGGAAGTCGAGCGTCGTTGTTTGCAAGTGAAAAGTTGGTCGATGATTGAAGATTTAAGAGATTCTGAGTTCAGACTAGAGGTTTGCCAGTTGTCCAGCTTAATAGCTACATTGAGGGTGCAACCTGAGGTCCAAGAAGGAATAAAAACCCTACAGTCTACGGACCCAAAGATTCAGAAGATCCTTGAGATGGATGCGACCAAGAGAAAACCCGAGTTTAAGGTGTCTGAGGATGGAACTCTGAAATTCTGAGGACGATTGTGCATGCCAAAGGATGAAGGACTCAGGGAAAGGATTTTATCAGAGGCTCACAGGAGCAATTATAGCATCCACCCTGGGAGTACGAAAATATTTCAGAACTTGCGGCAGCACTATTGGTGGAACGGGATGAAAGTGGATGTAGCAAGGTATGTGGCTAAGTGTTTGACATGCCAGCAGGTGAAAGCGCAGCACTATAAGCCTAGAGGACTATTACAGTCACTGGAGATTTCGAAATGGAAATGGGAGCTTATAATCATGGATTTTGTGATGGGACTCCCAAGAAGCCAAAGAGGTCACGATTCTAGATGGGTAGTCGTGGACAGATTGACCAAGTCCGCACATTTCATCTCGGTGCGAAAGGACTTCATTATAGATAAGTATGCAGAGCTGTACATGAGACAGATAGTGAGGTTGCACGGAGTGCCAGTGACGATCACTTCGGATAAAGGTCCTAAGTTCACGGCAAATTTTTAGAAAAGTCTACAAGAAGCCTTGGGAACTCAACTGCAGTTTAGTACAGCCTACCATCCACAAAGGAATGGACAGTCGGAAAGGACGATATAGATGCTTAAGGATATGCTGCGAGCATGCGTCATCGATTTTAAAGGTGGATGGGAAGAATAGCTACATCTGGTAGAGTTTGCTTATAATAACAGCTACCAGCAGAGTATCCAGATGGCACCATTCGAAACATTCTATGAAAGAGCCTGCAGAACCCTGATTTGCTCGGATGAAGTTGGAGAAAGAAGTATCACAGGCCCAGAGTTGGTGGAGCAATCAGTGGAAGTAGTGAGAATAATTCGGGATAAACTGAGGACCGCACAGAGTCATCAGAAGAGCTACGCAGATAAGCGGCGCAAGCCCTTGGAGTTTCAAGTGGGCGATCACGTCTTCCTGAAGGTATTGCCGATGAGAGGACTATCGTGATTCGAAAAGAAGGGGAAGCTGAGCCCAAGGTATGTAGGCCCATTCGAGATACTGGAGCGGATTGGAACCTTAGCCTACAGGCTTGCCCTACCGCCTAATCTATCCCAGGTGCATAACGTTTTCCATGTGTCGATGCTGCGAAAGTATGAACCAGATCCGACACATGTGCTGGATGATGGGACCATAGAAGTGGACGACCAAGTGTCTTATGTGGAGAAGTCGATAAGGATCAAAGACCGGAAGGAGCAAATCCTCAAGAATAAGAAGATCCCACTGGTCAAAGTAGTGTAGGAGCACCATGGAACTGAAGGTGCCACGTGAGAGAACAAAGAGACGATGAGGCGACAACACCCCCATTTATTTGAGTAATTAAGTGTAATGTAAATTTCGGGGAAGAAATTTTTGTAAGGGAGGAAGTTGTGACATTCTGATTTCCAATCAATTTCAGACTCATTAATGAGAAATGAATCTAGAGATGTATTTCAGCCATATTTCGCTCAAATCTGATCAATTCGAGTAGACTGACTAAAAGGGGAAGGCTAATGCAAGACATGGTACGTTGACCTAGGAAATTTGGATAAGAAATGGTGCTTTGACCATAAGAATTGTCGAGGGGATATTTAGAGCCACAAAAGGCCGATCCAAGAATGATTAGGGAATGCCTTGCGAGGGTCATACGATTGGAGCGCGGGTGATGCTGCTTAACCAACGTATGATTTGCAAAATTTTCCTTAATCGAGCATTGACGATCGAGACCAAAAGGACTAGTGATAAACCCTCACAATTAAATGACAACCAAAGCCGTCACGAATTGAGGAGCCCTAAATGTGATGAGAATCACAAGGTCGATACGCGTAAAGTTCGCAAAAGCCGCCCGTCAATTCAGGATAGGCTTGAACCACGTTTGATAGAGGAAACCATCGGAAACGAGTCTTGAAAAATTTGACATGGAAAATCAAGAATTCCAACGTTATTCGAATTGGCCGTCGCCCTATCGAAGAATTTTGGAACGAGAAAAACGACGTTCCGAACGTCAAGGGTAAAATTACCCTTTTGCCCCTCTAGCTTAAAGCCTTGCCCATGCGTTTGAAGAAGGGAAATTTGGTCATTAAATCCACCCCAAAGCCATCGAAAATTTGAAGGAATATGGGCCATTGTATTGAATTGGAATGACAAGTGGACAAGTGTCACAAGATCAAGTATTGGGTGGTTAAGTCCAACTTTATGCAACTATCAATCAACCCTTTTGACTCAAGCCTTGAATATAAGCTTTTTCACTCTCTCTCCTCACTCTTGTTCGGCCATAAACCCCCCCAATCACTGAAAGCCATCTTCTTCTTCCTTCTTCTTTCTGCTCGCTGGCGACAGCTACTAGAGCCTCTGTTCGGCGCCATCGACGACATCCTCCGGCCATTGCCTGACTGTCGATCGACTACACAACCTAGCTCTACGTCTTGCCAACCTCCTCGAGTTAGAAGCGAGCCATTTAGACCCGCCGAGGAGCTCTGGCCAAGCGTTTTCCCGAGAGCAGACGGAATCAAATTCAACCTAAGGTAGGTTCAGTTTCTAACCCTTTTGGAGGCCGAAATGTTGGAGTTTTGAGGTCAAATTTTATGAAGGTCTAGGAGACATGTATATTTATCTGTGGTAAAAATTTGATAAGGATTTGATGAAGTTTTGACCTCAAATGGGTCTTGTGAACTTGGAACAGAAATTGTCGGATTCTGACATTGGGAGAACCGGCGACTTTCGACGAGTTTCCGGCAACGATTCGACTCCAAACCTTTGGTGAGACCCCTAAACCCTTAGATAGACATGTTAAGAGATAGGATGATGATCAAATGATAGATTTAGAGTTGATTTAGGGTTGATTGTGATCGGTTTGTACAGAACCGAAAAGAATCGGTTCGGTTCTGTGCAAGGCCAAGGCTAATGGGCTGATGATGGTTGGATTATGAGACTCAAATTGATGATTAAGACATGTTAAGATGATAAGGGTTATGTTGTGGAGGATTGTGGTCCATGGATTGAGGAATTAGACAAGGAAATTGATGAATTGGTTGAATATTCAAGGTTGCGCGGTGAATTCAACCCTCGGATTGTTTGGCCGAGACTTTGAGGCACATGCAAGAAGAAATCTATGTTACCAAATGCAAGGTAATGGAATTCTAAACCTAGAATAGGAAGATTGGACTCAATTGGGTGAGTCGAGGATTAATTTGATCGATTTAGGAGAATTTTCCAAATGATAGCTCTTGATATATCCTAAGTGGTTATAGGAGGGTTATGTGTGTTATTGTTTGTGTTTAAATCATTTGTCATGTTGAATGTCATTGATGGTCTTGCACGCTATGAGTATTCAGATTGTGCATGAGTTGCACTTGTGTTTTATCTATGAATTGAATTGAAAAGCATGGCAAAAGCATGACATGGCGAGGCCTTGAGGCGTATGAGACGTAGGGCGGGAGTTGGATACCTTGATGCGATGTAATCGCGGGTTGGAGTTGATGTTGTGTGGCGCCCTGATGCGATCTAATCGCGGGATTGAGATGGCCACAGTCCTGATGCGAATTATTCGCGGGACAGAGGTATGAGATGATGATATTGGCCTAGAAATTCATTAGAACCTGATGCGTTTACGCGGGTTGCCAATGACGGTCTGATGCATTTAGGCAGACCGAGCCTAATACGATCTAATTGCGGGCTGGAGAATGAGGCGGGCAGGAAGAGGTGGTTGTGGTGAAATGGCTGGATGAGGTGCGCATAATCATCTGAGTGTGACATAAGGTCATAGTTGCATGCCCATCATCTGTGTGTCACAATTCTTATTTGTATGTGTCTGTATGATTGTGAGTTTTGAAATTTTGGGATAGATGACTGCTTGAGTGGACGATCAACCTGACCTAGGGTTAGGACTCTTTTACTGAGATGTGTATCTCACCCCTTTGGGGACCCCTATTTTTACAGATCCTAGGCCTTAGCTATGTGGCCTATTCATTTTAGGGATTCCAAGGGGATGACGGTATATTTTGACGAGTTCTCGGATAGACATGAGAACATTTACTTGAGAAAATGTACGGTTATATGAGTTGACGAGGGTAGCCCGAATTGGAAGCCTCATAGGTTCGTGGCATAGTTTAAGAAGAACGGAGATGAGTCGATTGGACCGCTGAAGTCCCACGAGGTACCCCAGGGAGTTATACCTGATTGGTTCCAGACCGTTGGGGAGCAAGAGCTGCTAGAGGGGTTTGTAGTTGGGTCTAGGAATGAACCAAAGAAGACCCTGACCTTGGAGTTCACTAAGGACAAGGTGATTGTCGTGGAGGCTATCGAGGAGGATTTGGTGGAGCCGTCGCAAGGGGTGACCATGGAGGATTCTATCGAGGTCCGTTCCGAAACATTCTCGGAGTATGAGCCGATAGAGAATGCAAAGGATACAGGGGACTCCAACAGTTCATCTTGGGATTCCAGTTTATTGGCTCGATCTTGTGATGGCAACCCTCGACCATGGCTATTTTGGATGTTGATGATGGTCTATTTTTTATATGCTTACCTCGTCGCCCCTTGCCTAGCGGATTGTAGTAGTGGGTATTTGTACGAACAGTATATTATGATGTACAACAGTTATTATGTTATCCATGTCCCACTTAACTTATATTTTGTATAGGGATTTATTTGATTACCGCTTCCGCATGCTTAATGTATATATATTATCTCTCGACTTGTTTGTGGATCTTGGGATCCCGAGATATGTATTGTTTACTTGCAGAGATGTTCGGGTGCTTGACGGGTTCAGGGCGTGACAACTTCCTTGTGAGCCTTAATCTTAAAATCACTCAAGATCATCTATTAAATCGACACTAAGACTATTAGAATACCTCATAAATTCAAGCCTATAATCCTCAAGATTCAGCAATCCATGCTTAGTCCTAAAGATCTCACTACCTAGTTGTCTCCAAGTCATCACCCCTTATCACTCCAAACCTCAATCACAATGGATCGAGCCAACCTTGCTTCGATACCACTTAAACAGGGATGTCACGCCCCGAACCCGGCGAGCACGTGAACATCCCTCCAGACCATTCATTAATAAAGTCTCCCAGAATTCTTATGGCTAAAACTCAGCAAGTCCGTCTCTTAAGTGAAAGCAAGAAATAACTCCATACAATTAAAACAACACAAGATGACTGAGAACAAAAGGAGATTCACTTCTCAAAAATATCCAGTCATTTATAAATCCAACTCCCAACTAGGTCTCGATCATACTCTTTATGATTTCCTCTAACGACTTCCTCAAATGTCAACCCATGGCAAGCTCGGGTTTCCTTCGCTTAGAACCTGAAAAATTTAAGCCCCCACTAGGGTGAGATATATATATCTCAACAAGTGAAACCTAAATCTAGACCTAAACACCAGTCCCCCAAGACCACACACAAATGCTATCAGATGCAAGTATCAACAATTCAATGTTACAAAGCATCAATCAGTCTAACATATCAACAAGTCAGGCATATATAAAAAATCACAACCACCTATGTTCAACCTCATAACACTTAGCACATAAACCAATACTCACAGTCATTATAACTTTTACAACCACTCATCGCCTGGGCGCTCAGCCGCGATGTACTTTCCTGGCACTCTTGCCAACTGACATCACTGGGGCCACAGGTCAATCGATGTCCTCGTACCACTGAGGCCACAGGCCAATCGGTACTTTCATTCCTATCTGAGTTCACCATCATTTATCACAGCATAATTGGCATATCAAATAATTAACGAACACACCACATGCTATAGGACCCATGCTTCACACATTAGCCTAAAACAAATATATTGTCTTCAATGTAGGAAACCATTTAATCATCGCCAAAGCCCACGACTGCAATGTATCGTTAGGGCTCTAAGCCGCGATATAATGTCACAGGGCTCCAACCCAAATCATCGCCAGGGCCTACGGTCGCGATGTCATCACCAATCACCGCCAAGGCCCACGGCCGCGATGTCATCACCAAATCCCACGACCAATCCACTACCATAGCATCTCAGTCAATTCCTTAACAGTAACAGGGCTCACAGCCTATTCAATAACAAGAACAGGGCTCATGGCCAATTCAATAATAAGAACAGGGTTCACAGCCAATTCAATAACACATTATCAATCATCATGCTTTTATTGCACAGTCACGCTACACAAGACAACTATCCAGTAGCGTCCTAGGGTTCAAGTAAGGGTTTAAGAACCACTTACCTCGATTGATTCGCAATACTTTACACCAAGTAACTCCCCTCAATGCCACAAGTATGCAATCCACCAAGAATTCCTTGTCAACCTGGAAAGATTTATCAATCTTGAATAAAAACCATGGAATGCTTACTTCCATTAACCCAATCCTTCCTTAGCCATACAATTGGCAATTCAAGTCACCTTATTGATCAATTGAACACATATTAACACTCCCACAAATCCTCAATGGGTTCAGTTCACACAGCCACATACAAGGCAAAACTTAACTTAGGGGTTCATGCATCAATTTTGCTCATAATTCACTTCTAATCCCCAATCCACTTCACACACTTCCCATTAACACCTCTTATCACATCTTATAGGGCATTATGAGTCAATTTGAAGTCTAATTACTCCTTAATCAGCCCTAAATAGAACCGACCAACAAGGATTCACCCACAAAACAGAACCAATTTTTGACGTAATCAAGCCATATATCAATTTCAAACTTCAATCCATCACAAAACCAATTCGCCACAACATTAACCTACATGTTAAGGGAGCTCACCGAAGATTTGAAAGCAAATTAATACCTCAAAAGCCTTTGAATATCCCGGTTTCCACACGGTACTCAAACAGGTAGAATCTATCCGAGTATAATCACCTATGCTCAGTCATGAAAACACCCTAAATCCTCAAGAAATTAATCACACTTTCTTAACCAACTCAAGTAATAGATGTTATGAAGATCTCACCAAAAATTTGAGGTCATTTGGTGTGACATTCTGATTTCCCAGTCATTTTCAGACTCATTAATGAGAAGTATATCTAGCGATGTGTTTCAGTCATATCTCGCTCGAATCTAATCAATTCGAGTAGGTTGACCAAAAGGGAAAGGCCAACGCGAGACAAGGTACGTGGACCTAGGAAATTCTAATAGGAAATGGCGCTTTGACCATAAGGATTATCGAGGGGACATTTAGAACCACAAAAAGCCGATCTAAGAACGATTAAGGAATGTCTTGCTAGTATTATACGATTGGAGCGTGGGTGATGCCGTTTAACCAATGTATAATTTGCAAAAAAAAAATTCCTCAATCGAACAGCGACGATCGAGACCATAGGAACTAGTGATAGACCCTCACAATTACATGACAACCAAAATCGCCACGAATTGACTAGCCCTAAAAGTGATATGAATCATAGGGTCAATACGCGTACAGTTTACAAAAACTGTCCGTCGGTATGGGATAGGCTGGAACTACGTTTGATGGAGAAAACTATCAGAAACGAGTCTTGAAAATTGAAAATGGAGAATCAAGAATTCCAACGTTATGTTTGGATTGGTCGTTGCCCTATCGAAGATTATAGAAACGAGAAAAACGACGTTCCGAACGTCGGGGGTGAAATTACCATTTTGCCCCTCAAAGCTTTAGCCTTGCCAATGCAAATGAAGAAGTGCATTTTAGCCTTCTATACACCCCAAGTGCTTCCAAAAATGAGAGGAGATTATGGCCAATGGATTTGCTTGATGGACACTTAGGACAAGTGTCATTAGATCAAGCATTGAGTGGTCATGTCCACCTTTATACACCTACCATTCAATCATTGACCTTTGGATTTGGATATAGACTCTTTTCTCTCTCTCTCTCCTCACTTTGGCCGGCCATACCCCTACAAACCCACAACAACTTCTTCTTCTCCCTTCTTCCTCTTTCTGCCACCGGCGACAATTTCTGAGCTTCCTGTTCGCTGCCGTCGACACCACTCTCTGACGACCACCAGCCGGCGACCGACCACCCATGCCTAGCCCCATCTCGTGCCGACCTCCTTGAAGTGGAAGCATGTCAATTGGAGCACCGAGGAGTTTCGGCCAAGCTTTTTCCCGGAAGCCGACGGAAACTGACTCAAACTAAGGTAGACCGAGTTTCTAACCCCTTAGGACATCAAAATGTTGGAGTCTTGAGACTAAATTTTGTGGAGACCTAGAGGACTTATATAACAATCTATGGTAAAAAGTTGAGCTTGATTTGATAGATTTTTTACTCTAAATGGGTCTTGTGAACCTTGGACAGAATCTGCCGGTTTACTGCCTTGAAGGATCCGGCGACTTTCGAAGAGATTCCGACGACGACGCGACCTCAAACTCTCAGTGAGGCTCTTGGACCCTTAGATAGACATGTTAACAAGAGGATTGTGATTAAATGATGGATTGGGAGTTGATTTAGGGCTAGACATGCTCGGTTGCACAGAACTGAAAATAGCCGGTTCGATTATGTGCAAGACCGAATCTGTGGGGGCTGAGGGTTGTTGATTTTGAGTCTCAAATTGGTAATTAAGACATGCTAGGACGATGAGGATTGTGTTATGGAGGTCTTTGATTCGTGGATTGGTGAATTGGATATAGGAAATTGACAATTGGTTGGAATTTCCTAGGTTGTGCGATGAGATGGGTCTTGGACCATTGGGGCCGAATCTTTGAGGGCTCAAGAAGAGGATTTTTGTGGCTTCAAACTCGAGGTAAGGGAATCCTAAACTTAGGATAGGAAGACTGGACTCAATTGGGTGAGTCGAGCGATAAAATGATTGGTTGGTGAAAGATTTCAAGATGAATGTTCTTGGTACATCGTAAGTTGTTATAGGGAAGGAAGACATACCTAAGACTGCCTTTAGGACGAGGTATTAGGACGAGGTATGGTCATTATGAGTTTACGATGATGTCGTTTGGTTTGACCAATGATCCAGCTGCATTCATGGATCTGATGCATCGAATATTTAAGGAATTCCTGGACAGATTCGTCATAGTCTTTATTGACGACATCTTGATTTACTTGAGGAGTGATGCAGAACACGAGGAGCACCTGAGGATTGTTTTGCAGACTTTGAGGGAACACTCGCTCTACGCGAAGTTGAGTAAATGTGAGTTCTGATTGAGCAGGGTAGCATTTCTTGGTCATGTAGTATCTGGTGAAGGAATCGCAGTGGATCTTGCGAAGATCGAAGCGGTAACGAATTGGCCTAGGCCTACTACGGTCACTAAAGTTAAAAGTTTCTTGGGATTGACAGGATACTACAAGCGTTTTGTGGAGAAATTCTCATCCATAGCCATCCTATTGACGCGGTTGACGAAGAAGGAAACGAGGTTTGAATGGACTGACAAATGTGAGAGGAGTTTCCAAGAGCTTAAGTATAGATTGACAACCGCATTAGTGCTGACAATTCCATCAGGACCAGGAGGTTACGAGATATACAGCGATGCTTCGCTGAGAGGATTGGGCTGTGTGTTGATGCAGCACGGAAGAGTAGTGGCCTACGCATCTCGACAGTTGAGGCCACATGAAATGAACTACCTTACTCATGACCTAGAGTTAGCGGCGATTATATTTGCTCTGAAAATCTGGAGACATTACCTATGTGGCGAAAAGTTTCAAATTTACACCGACCACCAGAGCTTAAAGTACATGTTTTCCCAGAAAGAGCTGAATATGAGGCAGCGTCGGTGGATGGAGCTGCTCAAGGATTATGATTGTGATATACTGTATCACCATGGGAAGGCAAACAGAGTTGCAGATGCGCTGAGTCGAAAGTCAAGCATCGCATTTCTGCTGGTGAGAAGTTGATCGATGATGGAAGCCCTGAGAGATTCTGAGTTTAGACTGGAAGTCTGCCAATTGTCCAGCTTAATGGCTACATTGAGGGTAGAACCTGAGGTCCAAGAAGGAATAAAAACCTTATCGTCTACGGACCTAGAAATTCAAAAAATTTTGGAGATGGACGCAATGAAGAGAAAATCGAAATTTTAGGTATTGAAGGACGGAATTTTGAAGTTTCGACGACGATTGTGCGTGCCAAAGGACGAAGGACTCAAGGAAAGGACTTTATCAGAGGCTCATAGGAGCAATTATAACATCCACCCTGAAATTACGAAAATGTATCAGAACTTGCAACAGCACTATTAGTGGAACGGGATGAAGGTGGACGTAGCAAAGTATGTTGCTAAGTGTTTGACATGCCAGCAAGTGAAAGAGCAGCATTGTAAGCCTGGAGGATTATTACAGCCACCGGAGATTCCGGAATGGAAATGGAAACATGTAACTATGGATTTTGTTATAGGACTCCCGAGGAGCCAGAGAGGTCACGACTCTATATGGGTAGTTGTGGATAGATTGATCAAGTTCGCCAACTTCATTCCTATGCGAAAGGATTTCGAAATGGATAGAAACGTTGAGTTATACATGAGGCAGATAGAGAGGCTGCATGAAGTGCCTGTGACAATTACCTCGGATAGAGATCCCAAATTCACGGTGAACTTTTAGAAGAGTCTTCAAGAGGCCATGGGAACTCGATTGCAGTTTAGTACAGCGTATCATCCATAGTCAGAAAGGACGATTCAGACTCTTGAGGACATGTTGCGAGCATGCGTCATAGATTTTAAAGATGGGTGGGAAGACCAGCTGCATTTGGTAGAGTTTGCTTATAATAATAGCTACCGGCAGAGTATCCAGATAGCACCATTTGAAGCACTCTATGGAAGGGCTTGCAGAACCCCGATTTGCTGGGATGAGGTTGGAGAAAGGAGTATCACAGGCCCAGAATTGGTAGAACAATCGGTGGAAGTAGTGAAAATAATTCGGGATAGACTGAGGACGACACAGAGTCGTTAGAAGAACTATACTGATAAGCAGCATAAGCCCTTAGAGTTTCAAGTGGGCGATCACGTCTTCCTCAAGGTGTCACTAATGAGAGGATTATCGCATTTTGGAAGAAAGGAGAAGTTGAGCCCAAGACATGTAGGCCCATTTGAGATACTAGAGCGAATTGAAACCTTGACCTACAGGCTTGCCTTGTCGCCTAATCCATCACAGGTGCATAATATCTTCCACGTGTTGATGCTGCGAAAGTATGAACCAGACTCGACACATGTGCTGGACTATGAAGTCATAGAAGTTGATGATCGGGTGTCGTACGTGGAGAAGCCGATAAGGATGCAAGATTAGAAGGAATAAATTCTCAGGAATAAGACGTTCCCATTGGTCAAGGTGGTGTGGGAGCATCATGGAACCGAAGGTGCCATGAGAGAAAACGAAGAGACGATGAGGTAACAACACCCCCATTTATTTGAGTAATTGAGTTTGATACAAATTTTGGGGACGAAATTTTTGTTAGGGGGAAGAGTTGTGACATTCTGATTTTTCAGTCATTTTCAAACTCATTAATGATAAGTATATCTAGCGACGTGTTTCAGTCATATCTCACTTGAATCTGATCAATACGAGTAGGTTGACCAAAAGGGAAAGGCTAACGTGAGACAAGGTACGTAGACCTAGGGAATTCGAATAGGAAATGACCCTTTGACCATAAGGATTGTCGAGGGGACATTTAGAACTACAAAAGGGCGATCTAAGAACGATTAAGGAATGCCTTGTTAGTGTTATACGATTGGAGCGCAGGTGATGCCGCTTAACCAATGTATAATTTGTAAAACAATTTCCTAAATCGGACAGCGACGATCAAGACCATAGGAACTAGTGATAGACCTTCACAATTACATGACAACCAAAGCTGCCATGAATTGACGAGCCCTAAATGTGATATGAATCATAGGGTCAATACTCGTACAGTCTGCAAAAGCCGCCCGTCGATTCGAGATAAG
The DNA here is from genome assembly GCA_028455895.1 of Rhodomyrtus tomentosa. Classification (NCBI taxonomy): domain Eukaryota; kingdom Viridiplantae; phylum Streptophyta; class Magnoliopsida; order Myrtales; family Myrtaceae; genus Rhodomyrtus; species Rhodomyrtus tomentosa. The sequence goes on along the minus strand of JAPCWY010000003.1, from coordinate 22,404,906 downwards.
CTGGAATCACGTCTGATGGAGAAAATAATCAGAAACGAGTCTTGAAAATTGAAAATGGAGAATCAAGAATTCCAATATTATGTTCGGATTGGTCGTCGCCCTATCGAAGATTATAGAAACGAGAAAAACGACGTTCCGAACGTCGGGGGTGAAATTACCATTTTTCCCCTCAAAGCTTTAGCCTTGCCAATACAAATGAAGAAGGGCATTTTAGTCTTCTATAAACCCCAAGAGCTACCGAAAATGAGAGGAGATTATGGCCATTGAATTTGCTTGATGGACACTAAGGACAAGTGTCTCTAGATCAAGCATTGAGTGGTCATGTCCACCTTTATACACCTACCATCCAACCATTGACTTTTGGATTTGGATATAGACTCTTTTCTCTCTCTCTCTCTCCTCACTTTGGTCGGCCATACCCCCACAAACCCACGACAACTTCTTCTTCTCCCTTCTTCCTCTTTCTGCTACCAACGACAGTTTCTGAACTTCCTGTTCGCTGCCATCGATGCCACTCTCCGGTGACCACCAGCCGAAGCCAACCACCCACGCCTAGCCCCACCTCTTGCCGACCTTCTCGAAGTGGAAGCACGTCATTGGACCACCGAGGAGCTCCGGCCAAGCTTTTTCCCGAAAGCCGACGGAAACTGACTCAAACTGAGGTAGGCCGAGTTTCTGACCCCTTAGGACATCAAAATGTTGGAGTCTTGAGACCAAATTTTGTGGAGACATAGGGGACTTGTATTTCAATCTGTGGTAAAAAGTTGAGCGTGATTTGATGGAGTTTTGACCCCAAATGGATCTTGTAAACCTTGGACAGAATCTGCCGATTTACTGCCTTGAAGGATCCGGCGACTTTCGAAGAGATTCCGAGGACGACGGGACCTCAAACTCTCGGTGAGGCTCTTGGACCCTTAGATAGACATGTTAACAAGTAGGATTGTGATTAAATGATGGATTAGGAGTTGATTTAGGGCTAGACATGCTTGGTTGCATAGAACCGAAAATAGCCGGTTCGGTTCTATGCAAGAACAAATTTGTGGGGGTTGAGGGTTGTTGATTTTGAGTCTCAAATTGGTAAGACATGCTAGGACGATGAGGATTGTGTTATGGAGGTCTGTGATTCATGGATTGGTGAATTGGACATAAGAAATTGACAATTGGTTGGAATTTACTAGGTTGTGTAGTGAGATAGGTCTTGGACCGCTGGGGTCGAATCTTTGAGGGCTCAAGAAGAGGATTTTTGTGGCATCAAAATCAAGGTAAGGGAATCCTAAACTTAGGGTAGGAAGACTAGACTCAATTGGGTGAGTCGAGCGATAAAATGATTGGTTGGTGAAAGATTTTAAGATGAATGTTCTTGGTACATCCTAAGTTGTTATAGGGGGTTTATGCATGCTAAAGCTTCTACTTAAATTGTTTGTCATGTCTAAGTGTCACTTGATTGCCTTGCACGCCATGAATATATGAATTGTGCCTGATTTGCACTTGTTGTTATGTAAGTGAAATAAATTCAAAATCATGGCATGAGTGTGACATGGTGGGACCCTGATGCGTATGAGACGCAGGTTGGAGGAATGAGTACCCTGAGGCGTTGGGTTAGAGTTGTGTGGCGCCTTGATGCAATCTAATCGTGCGGTTAAGATGACCACAGTCCTGATGCATTTACGCGGGACGGAGACATGAAGTGTTGACACTAGTCTGGAGTATCATTGAAACCTAATGCGTTTATGCGGGTTGTCAATAACAGTCTGATGCGTTTACGCGAATCGAGCTTGATGCGATCTAATCGCGGGCATGAGAATGAGGCAGACATGAAATGATGGATGTGGTGATGTGGCAGGACGAGTGTGCATATCATCTGAGTGTGTTATGATACTATAACTGTGTACCTGTCATCCGTGTGTTGTTATCTATGCTTGCATTTGCCTCGTATATCTATGAGTTTGATTTATGGGGTATATGACTGCCTAAGTAGACGGTCGGCCTAACCAAAGGTTAGGACCCACCTTACTGAGATGTGTATCTCACCCCGTTAGGGACCCTTATTTTTATATATCCTAGACCTTGACGATGTGACCCATTCGTTTTGAAGACCTGAAGGAGATGTCCACTTATTTTGACGAGTTCCCTAATAGGCGGGGACTATTTATGTAAGGAAGTGTACTGTGGTTTGGGAAGACGAGAGTAGTACGAGCTGGAAGCCTTACCGGTATGAGGCTTGGTTTAGGAAGGTTGGTGATGTGTCTACCGGGCCGCTGAAGTCCTATGAGGTGCCCCAAGGAGTTGTTCCTAGTTAGTGCCACCCCACCCGAGATTTAGACCAGGCTGAGGGGTCTGTTGCCGGGTTAAGGAATAGACCGGAGAGGACCCCGACCATAGAGAACACGGAGGAGGTGGTCATTGTGGTCGAGGCGACCAAGGAGAATCTCATAGAGCCATCTGCTGAGGAGACCGCTGAGGATACTATAGAGATTTGCTCTGAGACCTTTTCAGAGCATGAGCCTACGGAGGAGGCAGAGGACACCGAAGACTTCAGTAGCTCATCTTAATAGCTCCCAGCACATCAGTCGATCTTTTGGTAGCGATCCTAACCCCGTCTCTTGATGTTTGATGCCGATGGACTCTTTTGTGTACTTACCCCATCACCCCAAGTGTTAGCGGTTCTAGTAGTTATGCGTCTGTATGAACAGTCGGATTTTATGTATGACAGTATTTGCGCTATCCAGGTCTCACTTATATTTTGTACGGAGGAGTTATTTCATTATCGTTTCCGCGTGCTTGGTATATATATCATGTCTCTCGACTTATGTGTGGATCTTGAGACCGCGAGAAATATTTGATTTTCTTGTAGGAGGTCGCATACTCGTGCCGAAGTGTGGGGCGTGACATTTGGATTCCAGAAGCTCCCAAAAACGCAGCCTCTCCAAAACCGAGTCATATTTTGACCTTTGTTCACTCAAATAGACCTATGAGAGAAACGCTGGGTAAAATTAAGTTCATAATACCTTTCTAGAATGGCAAGACAATAAGCTTTAAAATGGCGGTGGTTTTATCTCAATCCGAAGTCGGACGACGAAGTTATGGGCAAAACAGTGAGCCACTTTTTCCTTGTCCGCGAGAACCCATTCGGCCGAAAGAGAAAAAGGGAGAGGAAGAAGAGAGGGGAAGGGTGGCCGGCCAAAATTTGAGGCGAGAGAGTCCATTCCATTCCAATAATACACTTTGGGTCAAATAGATTAGATGGGTAATTAATGGACATTTAATACTTGCCATTCTCTTTGATTGACACTTGGCAAGCTCCCACTAGTTGCTCCATTGACTTTGACTTCCTTTGACTCATCCTCATCCAATTTTCAGCAGCCATATAAAAGAAAAAAATGATCAAAATGATCTTCTAAACATCTTATGGTAAGGCCATATGTCGAGGGGCAAAATGGTCATTTGGCATTCTTCGCCTGAAATTCCATTTTTTCAGTATAAACCACCCTCGATGATGCGACGTTCATCTCAATTCCAAGATTTGAATTTCTCAATGTCCAATACCCAAATCTCGAGGTCCGATTTCATGTCGAACTCTCGTAGACTGTAATTCCAGTTTATTTCAAACTAACGAGTGACTCATGCAGGCGCTATGAGTATCGACTTTGGGATTATTCTTAAGCCGTGGAGACTTTGGTTGTCATGTAATTGTGAGGATTTATCATTTGTTCATTCGATCCTGATTATCGGAATCCGATTTCGAAAATTCTTGCAAATTACACATTGGTTAAGCGAAATCACCCACGTCCCAACGTATAACAGTAGCAAGACATTTTATTATCTTCCTTAGATCGATCTCTGCTGGCCTGGAATATTTCCTCGACAATCCTTCTGGTCAAAGTGCCATTTTTCATTCAAACTCCCTAGGTTCATGTACCCAACTCCGCGTCAGTCTTTCCCTTTTGGTCAGTTAACTCAAGAGTGGCCAGTTCCGAGCGAGTTACAACTGAAACACATCGATCGATATCTTTCCATTCAATAGCCTCGAGATGGTCGAAATTCGGAATGTCATAGTCGGGGTACCATGTATGTGAGAAAATGTATAGTTGTGTGGGTCGACGAGGGTGGTAAAGACTGAAAATCACATAAGTTTGAAGCCTGGTTCCGTAGGGTAGGGGATATTAATACTAATCCGTTGATGTCCACGGAGGTGCCTCGCGGAGCCATTCCCAATTGATGTCATTCCACTCGGGAATTTGTAGAGGTCGAGGTGTCTGTAGCTAGCTTGAGGAACTTACCTAAGAAGACCCCTACCTTGGAGGACACATTAGAAGTGATAGAGATTAATGCCTCGGAGGATGAGCTAGAGGATACTACGATGGATGACACTATGGATGTGCGTTTCGAGACTTTTTAGGACTACGAGCCTGATGAGGATGCAGAAGAGACTGACGATTCCAGCAATTCGACCTAGGGATTTCCTGATGTTGTCTTGTAGTCTTTTAATGATGACCTCGTCAGACTGTTTCTTTTGGGGACTTAAATATGATTTGTCTTTTGATTAAGTCTCGTTGCCCTGACCTGTCAGTAGGACTAGCTCACCTGCGCTTTTGTATGAACTTTTGTTTATATATGTATTATGTTCTCGCTATCTAGATTCTCATTGGTGATTATACAGAGGAGTGTGTGTTATCGTTTCCGCATGCTTCTTTATATTAGGCATCTTTCGATAAGTGAATCCTGAGACTCGAGAGTTAACTTGAAGAGAGTCGCGCGCTCGTGCCTAGAGTGCGGGGCGTGACACTATCGGACGATGCTCCCAATTCCAAAGGGAGATGAAGTTTTCCGAAGCATCCATGGTGATGACACAAGCCATGGATGAGTCGCATGCAACTGAATCTTTTCTATTTTGTCGTCGCTCGGCCGAAGTGCTATGAGCCACTAGATTCCACATCGAAGAAGTAGTAAAAACACGCTGCACTAAGCTAACCAAAAATGGACTCTGAATCTGGAAGCCAAAAGGATTCGATCTAGCTATGAAACTCGAAACTTCTTGGAGCAAAACGACAGATTTATATGCAAAATTTAAAGGCCTGAGGGGACGGGGTGTCGCCTCCAGCAACCTTTGCCCCCTTACAGTCTTCTTTCTTTTATATTTTCAGGTAACTTTTACTTAAAGATTGGGGAAAGATCTAAAAAGTGCCCAAAGTCCTCATGTTTTCTCAAATATGGCTCTCAAATTAATCACATTTCACATAAGGGTATGAAGTGAAGATTATTTTAATAATGGCCTGGAATGACCATAAAATCTATATGCAAACAAAGCTTGATTTCAAGGGCAATTATTCTTTTTCCTTATTTGATTTTTTTCTTTTTTAATCTATTTTCTCAAAGTTAAGGACAAAAAGAGAGAGAGAGAGATCGCACATGGGGGGAGGGGTAGCCTCCCGCTTATGGCTACTGCCCCACCGAATGAATGCGGTCGGTGGGGGTGGCAAAGGCCGCGAGGTCATCGACACCTCGGTGAAGGCCGACGACCCTGCAGAGCAGAGGCAAGGGTCTCTGGCCCTTGCGGAAATTGGGAGAGGATCTGGGCGAGGGTTGGCAGCTCGCGCCCCCGGTTTTGGCAAGGCCAGAGTCCCTCGCCCTTGGCCGACAACCCGTTGGCCTTCACCGCCCCAGTTGACCCCCTACTAGTGGTAGACCGGTGGCCACAAGCAGGAAAGGCAGCCCTCCAGCTTGTGTGGCTTTTTGTTTGAAAAAAAAAATGAAAAAATGAAAAAAAAGAGGAAAATGAACAAAAATTAAAATGTGAAATGATGAAAACGTCCTTCAGGCCAAACCCTTTTTTGAAACATTTTGGTCATTTCAAGACCTTAATTGAAACATACTATATCATTTGGAGCCCTTATTTGAAACAATGTTCACTTGGGGTTCACTTGGGGCCCTTATTTGAGAAAACAAGAGGACTTCAAGCCCTTTTTTGGATTTTCCCCTAAAGTTTATAGTTATTTCTAAGATACTTCTATCCTTAGTATTTTATATATATTTTTGACGTGGAACGAAGATATGAGAAAATTAACAAAAAATATTCTAAACCTATTGCAGTTATATCAACTCAATTTTTTACCAAAAAAAATGTCAATTCAGTCCTAAACTTATTTTTTTTGTCAATTCAATCCTAAATATTTTGTATTTTTGTCAGTTCAGTCCATCTAGCCAACTTTGCGTGGCTGAAACTGACATGGATACCTGCTAACGCAGACAAGGCGCTGCTAATGCTAACATGGCAATTTTTAATAATATATTTTTATTTTTTTAGTTTTCTCTTTTTCTTCTCCTTCTTCTTCCTTTGGCCTGCGAGGGCAAGATCGACTTCGGCCTTGCTGATGCTAGCAAGGCTGAGCTCGCCTAGTCATGAAAAAATAAACGAAGCCTAAGTATCGATTCATGCAGCATGAATTGGGATCAAAACCATGTCGATCAAGAATTTTCAGCAACTTTGGGAAATGGGTTTTCGTATTGCAAAATTAAGGAGAGGATCGTTTGGCTAAAGTTTTTGTTGAGAGCACATAGCGGAAGTCCGATACTTTCGCTTAGGGAGATTGCTAGGAGGGAGCATAAGTCCGAGCCCATCAATATATCCAGTCGGACCCACCTTCACTAAAAGCTTATGCCAATAAGTTATTGGCCAACTTGGATATATTAACTCATCTAATACAACTCACACGTACATCTTAACAGTTTTCATTTGCTTATTTTTACACCGAAGCATGCTCACAATCAACGACCGTACAATTCAAACCCAATGCCTAATATGGCAATCAAGCAGTGGCTTGGCAATATGATCCTTCTAATTAGCAAATGTGGCATTCGGATCGTCTAACATTTCCTCAGAAGGTTAGACACCTAACCTTGCAATTTGATCCGTCCATTTTTGGATGGACAGCCCAGATCTCCGATTTTTACGGAGCAATTTTTTGAATTTTTTATATATTTTTTGTTAGTTATAATCTGGGACATCCATTTATAACATGAACGGCTCAGATTGTAAGGTTAGAGCCTAACCTTCTAAAGAAATGTTAAACTATTTCTTTCCGCAAATGTGACAATGTGATCAAACAAATTAGAAGTTCGGTGAAACAGCCACAAATGCAATGATACCTCACGCGATTTACTCCGCTCTTCCGGTTAGATTGGAAATCCGAGATTGAAAATCGAAAAATCTGAGCGAAAACTTACCATCGAGAGAGAGAGAGAGAGAGGAGGGGAGGGGTAAGAAAGATTGAAGCTTACTGAGAGCATGTCATTTTCCTGGGTTTTCTTTGATTTCAGATGTCTGGAACATCATGGTATAAAAGTTGTCCCCAACCTGATACTAGGTGTCACTAGAATACTAAAAGGTTCGAACAATAGCAAACTCAAGTACTTAGTTGTTAACTTGTTATATCTAAAGGTTGATTTTATGTACACATCTTTGCCAGCGGTCATGAGGATCGACCGAATGCGGCGGAGGATTTCAACCGTCATGTGCCGTAGAATATCGGGAAAAGGAAAGGAAACAGGAAAAAAAATGGAAAGAATAGTTCAAGGGATGCAAGATTCAGAGCCATCCCTTCCTAATTCTTGCCCACGCAATGGCTGCAACTGCAGCTCCTCCCAGCTGAACTGATCCTGGGGCATCGGCGTGGACTCTTCATGTCGGAATGCTTTTATTCTTGCATTTGTTTCTTGATAATTCATTCTGAATAGTCTTTGAATTTTTATTCTTATGCAGTAACCGACTATATATACCTGAAGACAGATTCACAAGTTTCCACAGAATAAGCGTCTGATCATGCTGGTTTGCAAGCGACGCCGCTCATGTCCGCGACGTCTTTGAGGAAGTGATGGGGGCAAACATAGAGTTGAATGAGCTGGAGCTTGATCATCGGATTTCAACAAATCATCGTCCATATCGTCAGTAATTTCTCCATATCGATAGATCAAAAGTACCACTCTCAGGTTTCATCAGATGTAAATCAACCTAATATTTGCAATCTTGAGATGGGTGACGGCCGGCGGAGATCACCGGCGGCGGCGGCACCCTGGTAGCGGCGGCCGTGATGGGGGCCAGCGGCCGGTAGTGAGGCGCGGGTTACGGCTGGCGTTGAGGAGAGAGGAAGGAGGAGGAAGGAGAAACTTGTTTCTTGTTTTTGTTTTAGAAACAAAAAAGTAGCTTTTTTTTACTTTTTATTTTTCATCCAAAATTATTTATGAGCCAAAAATTTAGCCGGGAATAGAAAAATTCAGTTGTTTTGTCAAACGCATCTCTAATTCAAACATATTCCCCAGAACAAAAAAAACAGAAAAATAGAAAAACATAAATGTTATCATGTGCGCACTTAGAGGAGGTAGACTTTTTGACATTGATTTTGATAATCATAAGTGAGATAACGATTTGTTCCTCTTTTTAATTCCCTTTACTTGTTTTATCCAAATTTCTGTTGCGTTTCGGCATCAACCTTTCTTGTTTTTCTTTTTGTTGCACAGCACCATTTACTCTTTGATTGCTAAGCTTGCCTCAAAGCCACCATATTGCAGTTATAACTCTCTTTGATTGCACCAGAACCATTCACTCTGATGGCAAATTATACAATAGTTTCGATGTATAACTCCCTTCTCTCCTTTAGATTATTTTTGGATATATAATTTCTCATTTAGATTTCCCAGTTCCTCTTCAGTTTCTCCATCACTCTAGAGCCCTTTCACAAGTTAAAACCATCAATGGAATAAAAAGTTCAAATAAAATCAATTTGCACGAGCGAACGATATCTTTATTTAGTAATTAATTAACAATCTCCGCTCTTATGCTGCATATTCCAAGCCAATGTAGTAGCCAATTAACAGCGGAAGGGATATCACCGTGCCAAACACCACCCTACAGCAAATTAAACAATAGCAAATTAATTATCAATCGCTAATCATACATTATAAACTTCAAACAAGTAAAGCTTATGTACAACATAGAGCAAAGGCAACATGAACTTACGCAGTACTAAGAACGTTTGCATGCAATCCATACTCGTTCGCGAACACGAAAGAAGCTATGGCCTGTGGAAGTGCCGCCTATACCAATAAAAAAAACCATAATGATAATAATTAAGAAGTTGAAAATATAAAATAAATTGTGAAAATAAAGTTGTTTGGTAAATTAAGGTCGCTGTTCATGATTATTAGTGGATAAACAAAAAGAGCTCAAAGCCAACCTGAATGATGGCGATACGTAAAGCAGGCCCATGCAAGCCCACGGCAAGAGAGCAAAGCGCCATAATTGCGGGCCCCACTACGAACCTCGACACCATTCCCAGAACCGTAGGCCCCGTTCCGCACGCTATCACCTTCGTTTGCATTGCTATGAAGATCCCTGCAAATTCGCATGCACCAAACGCCTTCATCATTCATCTAATAAGCAGTGATCTCGAGCACTGATGCTAAAAAAATTCTATTTTCTTGCTCATGAACTTCGGAGGTGATAATCGCTTTGCTCGGCGTGTACGTACCGATGTTGAACATGGCTGTGCCTGTCCCCGCTTTCGACATTATCTCGACCGAACCTTCCATGATGCTCGGCATAGTGAATTTGAACCTGGAGCGACACCATGTTATCGTACATTGAGAAACTACATTTAGGGAGTGCTGCTAAAAAGTCCAATCCAAAAGTTTAAACTCATAATTTTTATCTTGGTATCGTACACCTAACCCTAAGAAACAAGCGATATGCTATAGTTTTACAGATGTCTAACGGGCCAAGTTCGATTTGGGTGATATATACCCGACCCGCAGTTTTATTGGAAGGCGAAGGCTGGTATGAGAATATTTTAACCCAGAAAGAAAGGAAGGAAAGGAAAGGAGATGAAGGATTTCTGTGTCTGCCTCTCGCTCTCTCCCCTGAAACTGTGCACGCCATTCACAGCCTCTTATCATTTCTGGTCCAACCTCAGATCTCTTCACCCATTTGAGGATTCTCTTTTGCAGATGAACGCCAGAGAGAAAAAGAGAGAGAGAGAGAGAGAGAGAGAGATACCAAGGAAAGAGAGATGACAGATGTGAGGTATGCAGGTTTGCATGATGAACACGTTTTGCTGGACATCTCTCTTCCTCTCTTTCTCGATCCTTGATCATCAGTCATCACCTCCCCATTAACTATGTGATCTGTCTATGTTTCAGTTGTCTTTAATGTGCTCTGTATCAGTTCTCGTATAGGACCCCGAAAACGAAATGAGCAGCCAGAGGCCTTTATTTCATTTACTGCCCGAACCGAAAAATCCCCAAAAAATGTTTTTATTCGGGATCATTTCGGTTCGAATTTCGATTCGGGTGGTTCTTGTTGAGACTAGCTGCAACATGTGCATGAAAGGACAAGAAGGAAAGTGGTTTACTAATGAAATTCTTCCTTACAATTGCATGGTACTTGTTCAACTTATTCAAAGCTTCGTGGTTAGTGAAAGAGCAATAAATACTAGCCGTGTTAAGACTGATTTGTTAAACTGCTTTACTAGATAAAGTGATATGCTCTAGATTAATCTTTCTGTACGTAAGACGAAATAAATAATACCTGCTAGCCATGAGAGTCCAAGCGAGGCCGAGAACATTGGCATACACGTTAGGGTTCATGGCCATCTTCATCCACACCACTCTTGCGAATGACCAATAGCTCCTCTTCCCATGACGATTGTCACCGCCTTCACTTGTATCCACCGCACTCGTCTCTACGTCCCTCTCTTCATCAGCGACACCGTTGTTTTCGGGAGGAGGAGAAGACGGAGAAGTGGCCAAATCCGTCATCCTCGTCTTTCGGAACTCGAGAAACAGGAGAAGCAGAGGGATCCAAACGAGGGACTGCAGCATGCACAGCTGGACCACCAGGTCGACCCCCCACTGGCCGTACATGGCCCGCACCACCGGCACGCCGACGACAAGCAGGTTCGTCAGGGTGCACAGCGAGAACGTGGTGATGCACCAGCTGTAGCTCGCCCGGCTGCTGAACCTCCCCCAGAGGGCGAGGACCGCGAGGGTGGCCAGCTTGGACAGGGCGTCAGCGGCGAGGACGCGGAAGTTCATGGCGTACGGGTTCATGTGGGCGGTGAACTCGAAGCCGAAGAGGGGGAGGATGAAGAGGGCGATGAAGCGGTTGATGCCATCGCACTGCTCGTGGGTGAAGAGGCGCCACCACTTGACGGAGCCGTAGCCGAGCATGAGCGCCACGTACAGAGGGAACATCGACACCACCACCTTGTACACGTCGTCCCACCCGATCATCTTGCTTTACCGATGATGATGATGCTTGAAGTTCTTGTCGTGGTGGTTGGTGGTGAGTGATCTATGTGTGAGATTTGTTGTAGGGCTGATCGATCTGCATGGAGTGTGTACGTAGTGCTGGTGTGTTTTGAGAGAGAGAGAGAGATGGCGATATGTGTTGTTTGATCGGGGAAGTGGGACTTGCCAAGCGGCATTTAAAGGGTTTTTGTGAGCACGCTCTTGCGTCATCTACCAAAGAAATTGCACTTTGCAAGCGGCTCGCACGCCACCAAACAAAGGAGGTATCGCATCGTACATAGATTATAGGCCTGATATCCTATGAAATCACAAATATTCTATCCCCTTTCAACTTTGCCCTAAAAGAAATCATTAACTTTAGATCCAATCCAAATTTGCCCGGAATTTTTCGTCCAAAAGAAAAATCTAAACTTTAGGTTCAGCCTAATTCTACCCGAAACTATTTTTTTCGGTCAAACATAAACCCTCAACTGTAGGTCAAGTCCCAAATCTACTTATTAATCTCTCCATCTAAAAAAATCCGTTAATCGTCCTTGATTTTCCTAATTTTCTTGTCAACAAACGGTTGCTTACTTGGATTTGTTATGTACATGAAAATGCCATGTGAAACAACTAATGGTGATTTTTGAATGGAGGATTAACGGGATAGATTTGAAACTAGATTGAAAGTTTTTGATTTTTTTTAAATAAAAAAATTAGGGGCATATTTGAGACTAGATTTAAAGTTAGTCATTTGTTTTAGCCCAGAAAAAGCCAGAGGTAGATTTGGGTTTTTTTAGACAAAATAAGTTTCAGGCATAATTGAGATTGGATTTAAAGCTTAGGGTTTTTTTAGACAAAAAAAAAGAGTTTGGTTTTTTTCAGAAATATTCCGTGGCATAATTAAGACTCGATAAATCTTAGGGCTTTTTCAGATAAAAAAAATTGGAGCAGAATTAAGATTGGACCTAAAATTGGGGTTCTTTTAAGAAATTAAGCCATAGATCATATCATATAGAACAATACCATCTCAATCAAGTATTTGGGACATTAGCCAACGTTATATGGACCTCGAGCTGCTCAACATTATCTAAGTGGCCCTCCAATAAGATTTCCCCATGTTTATTTTTGCCTAACGCTTACAAACACAAAAGAAAAGGGGGAAAAAAAAACCGAAGTTTTATTCAACGACACAAACAACCATATCAATCCCTTACCTACATGACCAAAAAAAAAAAATCCTTTCCTTTCTCTCGAAAGAATTATAAAAAATATTCTAAACCTATTGTAATTGTGCCAATTAAGCCATAAACTTTTTGCATTTGTATCAATACAATCCATTCAGCTAATTTTGGCCGGAAATAGTTAACTTTGAACGAGTGGCACTGACGTATACAATTTCTAATAATATATTAATATTTTTCTACTTTATTTATTTATTTATTTTTACTTCCTTTTTCTTTTGGTTGGTTGCCGGGGTTGCAAGGTAAACCTCATCAGCCTCCAGCGAAACTCGCCCCAGCTAGCCACTGGCAAGGCGCGGACTCGCCCAGCCATAGTCACGAGGTATTAGTCATTTCATCCACGATTGTGTGAGTTCATCAAGCTAGCTCTATTGGTGTGCTAGAAGCTAGAAAGTCTTTTTTTTTTACGAGGGAGCAAATGCCCTTTCCCATGACATAAGCTCTGGCCTAAATTTCTGTAATGTTTTTGTTACTTTTTTTCACATGCACACAGTCGAAAAGCAGCGCATTCTTCTCATTCGTCGCCCTAAATGTTGGAGAAAAGTGAAGTTATAGTAGGAGAGTAAACATGTGCAGACATCATTGGGCACGCTTGGTTGGGACTTACCAAAATCTTTAGGTACGATGCCCCCATATTAAGTTTAATCTCTTTTCACGCGGATAGAAATATTCAAATTTGATTGAATGATAGAATGAATATTACAAAGGCGGACGTTCTATATATAGAGATAGTAATCCTTTAGGGAATAGAATCTCTAAAAATAATATTATCAAAATCACATTTAAGCTAATCTAAGGGAATTCGAATCAAATTTTACAAATAATCGAAAAAATCAGAAAACTGGCTAAATCAGAAAACTGCCGAAAAGTGGCCTAAACGACTCCGAAACGCTAAAATACATCGTATCTCACAGCAAAGTGGTGACTTTGAAATAGACGACCATTTCGCTTCAACCAGCCAAATTTGAGCGCGATTCGAGTTCATTTACCCCGAATCAGTGAAATTTCCTCAATTTTCGCCGATCATGATTTTCAAGGTAATTAAGCGCCAATTGTTCTATATCAGTCTCCTCTTCTTCAAAAGAACTCGTCCTCAAGTTACCATCGGGATAAAGAGAAGTATCGGGGGAATGATACTCGAATAAGTTTGCCACATTGAAGCTCGGAGATATGTTTAGATCAGAAGGAAGATCAACAACATAGGCATTGTCATTTATCTTCTTCAGAATGCAGCATAGACCAACCTTCTTACACTTCAGCTTGTTATAGGTGCCAATAGGAAAGCGCTCCTTGCGTAAGAAAACCATCACCTCATCACCTTCTTTAAAAACCTTGGGACGACGCCGTTTGTCGGCATCATCCTCATACTTTGAATTTGAAGCAGCAAGTTGTCGCGCCACATCAGCTTGAACTTCCATAATTTTCGTCGTGAGATTCTCGGCTCCGACATTATAACCAAGGATCTTTGACAGAGGAACCAAATCAAGGGTATGTTGTGGAGTCCGCCCAGAGATAACTTCAAAAGGAGACTTACCAATTGAACAATTGATCGTGTTGTTGAAAGCGAACTTAGCAATATATTGATCCCACTGCTTGGGCATGTCGCCACAGAGACATCGAATAATATCAGTCACGGTACAATTGACGACTTCAGTCTAACCATCAGTCTGTGGATGGAAAGAGCTACTGTACTGCAAATCAGTTCCAAATAAACACCATAAAGTTTGCCAAAAGTAGTTCAGGAACTTGGTATCACGATGAAAGATGATCGTCTTGGGCACACCATGCAATCGGACTACTTCATGAAAGAATAAGTTCGCCACATGGCAAGCATCCAAAGTCTTCTTACATGGAATAAAATGTGTCATCTTCGAAAACCTGTCAACTACCATGAAAACAGAGTCGAAACTACATTGTGTTCGGGAAAGTCCCAACACAAAATCCATGGAACTATCTATCCAAGAACTAGTAGGAATAGGTAGAGGAGTATATAATCCAGTATGCTGAGAATGACCCTTGGCAGTCTGACAAGTATAACACTTATTAACAAATTGCCGCACATCCCTCTTCAGTTGGGGCCAATAGTACTTCTTCTCAACCAATGCCACAGTTTTGTCCCAACCCAAGTGTCCACCCAAGGTACTGCCATGTAGTTCTCGAATGAGCTGTTCCCGCAAAGAACCACGAGGAATACATAATTTGTTCCCAAAGAACAAGAACTTGTCTTGAATGATCACATCCCCATTACAACCTGTTTGCGAACACTTCTCCCATATATCACCAAAATCATCATCATCAGCATAAAGAGAACAAAGATGACCAAAACCAACGACATCATTGCGCATGGTCACTAATGTCTCCGCACATTGACTGAGGGCATCCACGACTTTATTCAAGTGTCCTGCCTTATGACGAAGAACAAAATTAAATTGCTCTAAAAAGGAGACCCATCGCGCATGCATCCTATTTAGATGTTTTTGGCTCTTTATATACTTAAAAGCCTGATGATCCGTATTTAGAACAAACTCATGCTGATAAAGATAGGGCTGCCAATGCTTAATAGATTGCACTACAGCATAATACTCTTGCTCATACGTAGACCATCGCCTGCGAACATCATTAAGTTTTTTTTCGCTAAAATAGGCAATAGACTTACCTTCTTGGGAAAGAACAACACCAATCCCTATTCCAGAAGCATCGCAATCCAACTCGAACACATTTTCAAAATCATGGAGCATCGATACTGGGGCAGTAGAGAACTTTTCTTTGATGAGTTTAAAACTGGCCTCAGCTTCATCACCCCAAAAAAATTGCCTTTCTTCAAACAATCAGTGATTGGGGCCATAATGGTGCTAAAATTTCTGATAAAATGCCGGTAGAATGTAGCAAGGCCATGGAAACTACGAGCATCACCAACATTCTAAGGTATTGGCCAACTGTGGATTGCAGCCACCTTTTCTACATCTACGCGAAGGCCATCTGCTCCAACAACAAATCTCAGGAAAAGAAGTCGTTCTGTCATGAAACTACACTTCTTCAGATTAATAAACAGTTGGTTTGATTGCAAGACCAGTTAGACATCTATTAGATGCTCCATGTGCTGCCAATCATCTAGACTATATGTGAGAATATCGTCAAAGAAAACCACCACAAGCTGGCCAATAAAAAGCTTGAGAACCTGAGTCATCAAACGAATGAAAGTGCTAGGCGCGTTAGTGAGTCCAAACGGCATAACAAGCCATTCATACAAACCCGCACTTGTTTTAAAGCCGTCTTCCACTTATCACCAGGACGGATACGAACTTGGTGATATCCGCTACGCAGATTGATCTTTGTAAAGACTTTTCATCCGGCAAGTCTATCAAGCATATCGTCAAGTCGAGAAATTGGAAATCTGTACTTGATAGTAATCCGATTGATGGCGCGGCTATCAATGCACATCCAAATACTCTCGTCTTTCATCGATGTGAGAAACGCCGGAACAGCACAATGACTTTTGCTCTCACGCAAGAAACCCTTTCTGAGGAGCTCGCTTACTTGCTCTTGTAAAATTTGGTTCTCCTTCGGATTCATGAGGTAAATTAATAAGACTAGCACCTGGAAGAAAATCAATTTCATGATGGACATCCCTCAAAAGAGGTAATCTGTCAGGTAAGTCTTCAGGCATTACATCACTGAAAGCCTTCCGCAAGGGCTTAGGACCATTGGGAATACTAATAACAGCTTGCTGATCTCCCTTCTCCATAATCATATACATCCCTTCATGCTTTCGGACATTCAACATAACACCTAAATCTTTCTTCTTCACAATCTTGGGAGTATCATTCTTTGGTTTCAATATAATCTTAGTTTTTTTTTTCCACATAAAAGAATAAGTATTTCCCTGGCTCGATAGGTAATATCAACATTATACTGCCACGGTCGCCCTAGTAAGACATGACAGGCATCCATCTCCACAACATCATATACAATAGTATCCTTATATGTTTTTCCAATAAAGAGAGATAAACGACATAGTTGATTTACCTTAAGTTCAGCTCCTTTACGAATCCAATCGATTGTATAAGGGGCAGGATGCGGCTCTGTCTTTAATTGCAAGTGATCTACCAAGGCCTTCAATATTATATACTTGCAACTCTCGCTATCGATGATGACATCACATACTTTGCCGTTGACAGTACATCGAGCGCGGAAAAGCTGATTCCGTTGAGTGTCCTCAATCCACGGGGCAAGTAATAGACGTCGGACTACACAGTTAACTTGCTCGCCCACTTCATCATCTACCTCTTCTTCATCCGCTCACTCTTCATCATATACATCATCATCATGCTCGACGATATTAGCCATCCTTCACCGTGGACAATCGCTGGAACGATGACCCAATTCGTTACACTTGCAGCACTTGATTGGCTGGGGTTTGGCATAAGGATTCTGTGCATTCGAATTAAGGGTGCGATTGTTTGATGCCATCGGTTGCTTGGACACTTCTGCGGTACTCTAGCGGTACTCCTCGAATTTTGGTTCGTATCACTGTGTTGCTGTGTCGAAGAACTCGAAAATTTAGTTTGCTTTCCTTTCCCGAACGATCCACGACCCGAGTAATTGTTACCTTGAGTATTAGGGCCATCTTTATCATGCCCCGCACCACGGGCACGGGCTTGACTCCCTACAAGTAAACTCTTGAGTCTCAGGATTCAATTATCGAGAGATGCACAATAAAAGAAGCATGCGGAAGCGATATCATATACTCTTCCGTACAAACATCCATGGGAACCTAGATAGCGAGAACATAACATATATACATAACATTCCATGAGTTCGTACAAAAGCGCATGAGAACTAGTCCTACAGATGGGTTGGGGTAACGGTACTGTGTCAAAAGACAACCATAACAAGTCCTCAAGAGAAACTAGCCTACGAGACCATCATAAAAAAAAAACTATAGCAAGTTAGAAACTACTAAGTAGAACTGTTGGAATCGTCAGTCTCTTCGGCGTCCTCGGTAGGCTCATAGTTAGAAAAGGTCTCGGAACGTATATCCACGGTATCCTCCATCGTGTCATCCTCCCGTTCACCCTCTGAGGTGTCGATCTCAATCATCTCAATCGTGTCCTCCATAGTAGGGGTCTTCTCGGATATGTTCCTTGAGCCAGTTACAGACTCTTCAACCACTACCGAATCCCGAGTGGGATGACACCAACTAGGGACAAATCGGCGAGATACCTCCGAGGCCTTCAACGGACCAATGGTAACTTCACCTACCATACGGAACCAAGCCTCAAACCTATGTGGTATCCACTGGTCTCCACCCTCATCGACCCAGACCACAATACTCTTCCTCACATACACGGTACCCCTACCATCCCTCAAAATAAGCGATCATCTCCTTAGGGTCACCTAGACGGATCGGCAGCATCCTCACGGCTTAGGATATGAAAATATAGTCCCACGACAGGGTGAGATTCACATCCCAGTAAGACAGGTTCTAACCCTAGGTCAGGCTGACAATACACCTAGATGAATGCAAATAATAAACAATAATATGCACTCAGCAATATAATGCACTCATTAGTCAATATGCCACAGAGATGCAAGCGTTCGTCAATTAGACAGTATTAACATCGTATCATATCAATCAAGTCAGGCATGGCGATACTAAATCAAATCACATATTCCACCCTTCCAACTTCCTCATGGTTCTCGCCCGCGTTTGAAACGCCTCAGGCTCGGTCCGCATAATTACGCCTCAGATCATCTAATTGACAAACCCGCGTAAACGCATCAGGTTTTCAATTTCATTTTAGGCCTGTGTCGACACATATCAAATCTCGTCCCGCATCTCAACGTATCAGGACATTGGTCATTTCAACCCCGTGTCTCAACGCATAAGGGTACAGTTCAAGACAACCCCGCGTCTCAACGCCTTAAGGCATCACAAGTTTCTCAAACATGCCAAACATTCATTTCAATTCAAGACTTCATGATCAAGTACAAACTCATGCAACGAGCAAAATATCTATGGCATGTGAGACAGTCGAATTCATCATTCAAACGTGGCAATTAACTCATGGCATATGCATCTAGCAAGCATTCAAGCAATCACCAATCCACGAAAACGAACCTTGGACAAACGTACAATAATCTCACGGAAATCCAACAAATTCACCACCAACTCATCCAGTCGAGTCCAATCTTCCTAGCTAAGGTTTAGAAACTCCTCACCTTAAGCTCAACTCAACAAATTTCCCTTTCCAAGCACCTCAAGTAACCAGCTCCAATGGGTCCAACACAGGGCAACTTGCACCTATTGAAATTTCCATCCAATTCATCAATTTTCTTCGTCCAATCATCTACTCATTAAGCATAAACCCTCTTGACATATCAATCAACATTGTAATATGCCTCTATGATGAAATTTGAGCTCAATTTGACCACGAACAGCCCCTAAAGTTTCGGTATGCACAGAACCGAAACATGGCATTTTCGGTTCTGTGCATATCTCACTCAATCAGCCCAAAAACTATCATAAATTCTCAACCACTAATCTACTTGGTAACATGAGGTTCTAAGTTTTGAGGAGCCTCGCTGAAAATTTGAAGTCAAGGCGACGCCGGATGGTCCACGAACGGCGCCAGTTCCTCCACGTCCTCTACCGGGTAGATTCTGTCATTCAATCACAGAACCTATTTGGATTCAAAACTCCATCAAATTCAGCCCAATTTTTCACCTCAACTCGGTATGAGAAATCCCTAGATGTCTAAAAAATTTGGCCCGAGATTTGAGACAATTCGAGGTCCTACAAAGTTCAAACAGTAGCTTAACTCTAGCTACGACGGATTTCGTCGACTCGCGGGGAAACGGCTAAACGGGGCTCTTCCGGTTGCCAAATGCCACAGTTCGAGTTGGAGTGCGTCGGCAAGAGGATAAAGAAGGTGAGGGTGGTTGGCTCCAAGGCTGAAAGTCGACGGCGGCGGCGCTCGACGGCAGCGAAACCGGTGGTCGGGTCTGGTCGGGCGGGCTGGTTTGGCGTGAAGAAGAAGAAGAAGAGAAGAATGAAGATGGCTATTGAAGTGAGGATTTTCGGTGGAGCATAAGAGAGAGAGGGGTATACCCAATTTTGAGAGTCAACCCAAGTGAAATGGTAGGTTAAAAGTGGGTTATTAAATGCCAATTGAGCATCTAATGACACTTGTCCATATGTCCATCAAGTTTTCATCCAAGGGATGTCATTTTCCAAAATTTTCGGCAGCTAGAGGAGGGGTGTCAATGACCAAAATACCCTTATCCATTTATTAAGGCAAGGCCAAGGCTTGAGGGGCAAAATGGTAATTTCACCCTCGACGTCCATAACGTCGATTTTCTAATTCAAATCTTCTTCGATGAGGCGACGTCCAATCCAATTATAATGTTGGAATTCTTGGTTCTCCATTTTCTAATTTCGAGACTTGTCTCTGAATCATTTCTCTGTCAGATGTGATTCCAGCCTATCCCGAACTGACGGGTGGCTTTGCAGACGTTACGCGTATCGATTCTGTGATTCATATCACACTTAGGGCTCGTCAGTTCATGGCGACTTTGGTTGTCATGTAATTACAAGGGTCTATTACTAGTTCCGACGGTCTCGATTGTCATCGTTCGATTTAGGAAAATTTTTACAAATTATACAATGGTTAAGCGGCATCACCCGCGCTCCAATCGTATAACGCTAGCGATGCATTCCTTAATCGTTTTTAGATAGGCCTTTTATGGCTTTAAATGTACCATCGACAATCCTTATGGTCAAAAGTGTCATTTTCTATTTGAGTTCCCTAGGTCTATGTACCTTGTCTCGCGTTAGCCTTTCCCTTTTGGTCAGTTAACTCGAGATTGATCAGATTCGAGCGAGATACGACTGAAACACATGTTAGATATATTCTCATTAACAAGTCTCGAAATGACAGGAAAAATCAGAATATCACTATCTCTCTCCAGCTGCATCTCAACCTTTCTCGCCATCTCCTAGGCATCATCAACATTAAACGATTGATGCAAGGACACTCGATCCTGAATATTGAGTTGTAATCCATTGATGTACCAAGCAGTCTGTTGGGCATCTGATTCTTCAAGGTTATTGCGGGCGGAGAGTCAAAGAAACTCTTCAGTATAAGCTTGGACTGACCGATTCAACTGCTTGCAATTCTGGAATTGCTGAAATAATAACTGCTCATAATTCGATGGGAGGAATCGAGTCTTCAACTTCTATTTCATCCGACTCCATGTCCGGATAGGAGCCAATCCTTGTCGGTGTCGGGTCAATTAAGTCTGTTCCACCAAGCCAAAGCGCCCCCTTCAGCTTCTACGCCACAATTTTCACTTGGCGATCCTCTTCGATCTCCATAGTATCGAAAAGTTTTTCGACCTCCCAAAGCCAGTCCATAAAATCTTCAATGTCTAAATTACCATTGAAAGTAGGAAGATCTACCTTCAATTGATACGGCTCGGGATCTCGGCGATAACCTTTATGTCAGTGACCCCCACGAATGTGCTCATCCTGGAATCCTCTATATTGATGACCCCCACGAATAGACATGTCCTGAAAATCCTCTTCATCTTCGTCTTCAATATCCTTGACATAGTCTTAACGCCTGTGTCGAAATTTCTTCCACGCTCCATGGCAATTTCAGGATCACGAGCGACAGGAATTCACTCGACTAGAAGAACACCAAGTGCTTGGTTTGGGGACAAACGTCGGATGGCTTCAACGATCTCTTGAAACCTCCGATCGGATTTACCCATGAATTCATTGAACTCAGCTCGTGTAACAAGCTCGTTTTCACGGCCCTCAGCTACGGGGAGATTGACATTCACGTTATTCACCATTGTCATAGGAGAAATCTACTCTGATACCAAATGACGTAGAGAGAAGCGAATTTGAAAAATAATTTCAAAGAAATACTTGAATTTGATTGAATGATACAATGAATATTACAAAGGCGGACGTCCTATGTATAGAGATATGACTCATTTATGGAATAGAATTGCTAAAGATAATATTATCAAAATCACATCTAAGCTAACCTAAAGGAATTCAAATCAAATATTACAAATAATCGAAATATTCAAAATTGCCTAAATCAAAAAACTGCCTGAAAAGTGGTTTAAACGACTCTGAAATGCTAAAATCCATCGTATCTCATGGCAAAGCGGTGACTTTGAATCAAACGGTCATTTTGCTTCAACCGGCCGAATTTAAGCGCGATCTAAGATCGTTTATCCCGAATTAGTGAAATTTCTCTGATTTTCGCCGATCATGATTTTCAAGGTATTTAAGCGCCAATTGTGCTACATCATCTTCTCTAAACCTTGTGGATAAGGTAAGATGCTTGTTAAAATTGGAATATGCAATCATGAGATCGTTTGCTCTTGATGTCACAGAGAACCGGCGTGAACGTTATGCATTTGATTTACTAGACATATTCCTCGATTTCTAAATTAACTCCTTGAGATCCATGTGTGTTTACGTGTAAAAATTTTGTAGGGATACTACTGATAGTGATGTTTAGAGTTTTCTAATCATTTAACTTGATCATAATTGTGTTATTTTTTTATACGAGTTCTATATTTGCTCTCAAATTTAATCGTTAAATAAATGCGTGATTTAATACGTTAATGTAGCGTGGAAAAATATACGGAAAGGCAAAGAAAAAGGCTGAAATGTTTAAACTCAAAACCTCTGACTCTTATAATATGCAAAATTATGTGGAACCACGGTCCATATATTACAAAAACTAACAAAGGGTTTATCTAGCTAATATTTACGTATTCAATCTTATACACGAAGCCTACCCCCATCGACCCCCATAATTTACCCAACTACAAGCTAATTAAGAAACTATACTCAAGGCAAATTTGTGAACCCCTCTACATCCCGGATCGGATTAGGAATGGGGCTTCCAGTCTCGTCGTTTTCCGAAATGTGATTGACTCAATCTATCACAACGTGTCCGATAAAGCACTCATTTGCCCGGGGAGACAACGTACAGGTAGACACAGTAATACTTTAGACACTGTCAATCGCGAGTACAACAAGAACGACATTTCTATGAAAGCACGTGTGGCTTATCTCGTATCGTCTAGTAAGTCAGATGTGTGTGTCTATTTTCCCATGTCAAAGAATGTTCCTAGAAGTTGTCGTGGGG
Source organism: Rhodomyrtus tomentosa (assembly GCA_028455895.1). Taxonomy (NCBI): domain Eukaryota; kingdom Viridiplantae; phylum Streptophyta; class Magnoliopsida; order Myrtales; family Myrtaceae; genus Rhodomyrtus; species Rhodomyrtus tomentosa. Next base: position 22,382,204 of record JAPCWY010000003.1, on the reverse strand, counting down.
GTGGGATTGAGGATTACACGCCCATAGGCACAGATACAGATCTCAGGTGAATTAGTTATTGCGGTCCAGCGAGTCTCCACTTGATCTTTGCAATATGTGGGTCTGACTTTGGTTTCTCCTAACTTTTAGACCATGTTCTCTCTCTTTTTTTTTTCTTTTTTTTTAAGACACAAAAGTTGGTCACTTCTTTAGTTAAAAGAGCGGTCGAACTCGAATTTCTAATCGTAGCGGAGCCCTTCGTATACCCGGTATACTACGGGGCATAAATTTTCCTAATCTTGACTTGATAAAGCATGCATCGTATCGGCTTTGGGAGTAAATCGCGTGGGAGTCAATGACGATGATGCGTCGACAGAAATGGCCGACTGATAGAAATGTCGCCCTTTTGACCTTTGATGCGTCGTGAACGTAGAGATCATAGAGGTCCAATCCATTAAAGGTGGGGGGAAAAGGGGAAAAATGCATATTCCATCTTCGAACTTGCGGTGTTCTTTCAATTTGATCCTAAAAAGTTCGTGATTTTGCTAATCAAGTTCTTTAATTCACCAAAAAAAAAATCCATTCATGTCCATCTCTATCTTCCGTTTCTACGGATTAAATCAAAGTGGCAAATAGCCATCGATACTATGCTTTGAAATGGCTGAAATTCTTCGACCAAAAAAAAAAAAGGCTGAAATTCGGAACATTCAGTATGAATTAGCTGGAATGAAGAACGCAACGTAAGAAGAACGACAAAAATATTTATGGACATGCCCCACCGTAATTCGAAGACATCTTAGGACCTTGCGCATGCTTCTATATGGCACTACTCGTTGAGCCAATTGAAACTATGTCTCGAGTTTTAACTATAAAACTGATCCAAATAGATTTCTTTAACTTCACTGCTGTTTTAGCCGTAAAAACCAGTCGTGCAATTTACTCATGAAGCACATCCCGAAGAAATTGTCAGTGTTTTAATGCCAGTTAATCTTATGGTAGTATTTGTGAAATTCTCTATGAGATGAGTGATTGTTTCCCGAGGAATTGTGGTGAGTTATTATGTATGGAAATTTTGAGAGCGCTTGAGTGACCTGACTTATGCTTCTCTTCCGGTGCAATAGGCCCCACTGATCGTATCTGATTTATTCCATTATGTTATTCAATGTTGTGTTCGAACACTTGGTTTTGCAGTAGTGCCATCTTCAATTTAACAATGTTTTAGGAGGAAAATTATTAAAAAAAAAATCATAAATCTATTGCAATTTTCCTAATACAATCATACACCTTTTTTTTTTGTCAATTGAGTTAACCTTTTGCATTTATGTTAATTCAATCTATTTGGCCATCTAACATTGATGCGGATAATTTTAATAATATTTAATTTTTTAAAATATTTAATTCATTATTTTATTATTTTTTTTCTCTTTCTTTTCTATTTTTTTTTTCATTCCATTGGTTGGCAATTTGCACCCGACAATGGTAGCCGAAACTTGTCGGCCGCTAGACGAGGCTGCATTGGAATATGCCTCGAATTCAAGCCTCGCCTCAAGTTCAGGACTCACGAGGCACGGCCGAGCCTCGTCAGCCACAAGTAAAAACAACCACAGCCTCCGCAGTCACAGACAAGGTAGCTTCTCTCGCGGCCAAGATGATATCACCCGGTGGTCGGCGAGTTGTGGCGATACTTGCCGACCAATGGAAGCAAATATATAAAAAAAAAGAGAAAGAAAATAAATAAATAAAATAAAAAATCTGAAAAATATTAAAATACTATTAAAAATTATCCACGTCAGCTCCGATTACGCGACGTCAGTACCGGTAGGCCAAATGGATTGAGTTGGCATTGATGCAAAATATTTAGGACTCAATTAGTGAAAAAATTATTTAAGTCTAAACTGATAAAATTACAATAAATTGAGGATTTTTTAAGTAATTTTCTCACGTTTCATATGGAGGGACTTAGAATGGAAAAGTCCCACGAGTTCCATGACCTAATTACATAAAATTGAAGTTCGAGGACCGAATTCAAAAAAGTATTTCAGCAATCCATTAAATATGTTACTTTCAAAGTAAGATGACTCATTGCTAAGATAAAGTGATACAAAACCGAGTAGAGGCGCAGTTTTCTTTGTTGCATGGGTACTACTCCTCGACTCAAAACCAGTGGACGCAGAGAATGAGCTCTTCTCCACCGTGCATAGTGGAGAGAACATGTTGTCCTCTTTCACACATCAACCTTGTATTTCTCCTTTACTATAAATTATAGCTCCATCCTAAGAATCTGAACCCGACCCAACATATTAAACAAGATCCACTTTGATGGGTTCTAATTTGCTGGACATTATAGCGCCACATTTGACTTCAAATAGAAAGTACTTTATCGTATATGAAATTAGTAAACTATCAAGCTTTGTCCGCTTTCCATGGCACTTGTGCTTTCCTAGGGGGAGGAGGAGAAACACTAATTGAATACCAACGGCAGCAATTCGATGCGTGTGTTTTGTGTACTCCAGCGGTACAGCTATTGCAAGGCGTGGTATATTTGGGTGAAATTTGCTTTTGCTGACTTCAGTTTCCTTATTATTAGAGAAGATCATGCACCCATTTAAAGGAATGTGGACTCTCACTATCCCGGAGAGTGGAATGATTCGATTTGCTAAGAAATATGATGTCTTTGTTTTGCTGACTTTTAGTGTCCAAATTAATAGAAAAGATTGTACACCCATTTAGGGATGGGACATTGTCAATATTTAGGAGGAGAATTGTAAAAAAAAATTGATAATCTTATTATAATTATGTTAATTAAATCCTAATTTTTTTCAATTATAAAAATTTTATATTTGTATCAATTCAGTCCATCCGGTCAATTTTAACTGAAGATCACTGATATGAATGTCGGCCGTCTCGCCGACGCTAAAGTGGATTTTTAATTATAATATAATATTAAAATTTTTTATTTTCTTTATGTTTTTCTTTTATTTTTCTTTCTTTTTCGTTTTATTTCTTCCCTTCTCAGGGACTGAGGTTGGGGTTCTCCCTCACCAACCCTCACCTTTGGCTGGTCACCAAGGTGCTGCAACTTGCTAAAGAAAGAAGGGAAGAAAAAAGAAAGAAAGATAAAAATATTACAATATTAAAATATTAGTAATCATTATCCACATCAACGCAGGTCACACCACATAGGACAATTAGTGTCCACGTCAGATGTTTATATAGAATGAAGTGGCAAAAATATGAAAGATTTAGGCCTCAATTGGCAAAAAAAGATTTCCGATTTAATTGACACAATTGTAAAAAAGGTCAATTGTAAAAAATTCCTAAACCTATTGCATTGTGTCAATCTAGTCACCCAGCCTTGGCCGGTGGTTGACGGCCTCCTGACAGCCCTAACAAAAAAAAAGACAAGACAAAAATAATTCAAAAAGTTCCAAAAATAAATAAAAATATTTAAAATATTATTAAAATTATCCATGTCAGCACCGACAGCATCAAGTCAAAATATTTATTTCAAAATTGGTGAGATTGACTGAATTAACACAAATGTAGTAGGCTTAGAGTCAATTAGCAATAAAAATTCAAGACTGAATTGACACAATTATAATAAGTTCATGAGTTTTTTTGGTAATTTTCCGTCCCATCAAAGGTGTCATATTAAGGCTAATGGTGGCAGCCAAGCAAGGTTGTTCAACACCCACCCCCTCAAAAAAAGAAAAAAGAAAAAAGTAAGGTGGACATGATGCCATGTCATCCCTAAATTTGAAAAATCAAGTAAAATCTGAATTATATTTCAAAATTGAACAAAAAAAATAAAAAGTGTGGAAGAAAAGTACATTGTAGGGAGGAAAGAGGGAGGCGGCTGAAAAAGGGTGCGCATGAAAATCATTCATGTCTAGAAATAGTTTCTTGAAACAGAAAAAAAAAATTCTGTTTCTATTTCTGGATGAGTTTTTGAGAGGAAAAATGCGTTTGATAACGGCATAAAATTTCTGATCCTAGAATAAAAATTTATTTAACAAAGGTTGAAAATTTTTACTTATGAAAAATGCGGTGGTCGGGCAATGACAACGGGAGCGGCGGCGGCCTTCGGCAATTGACGGGTGGTGGTCAGCTACCAACTACGGCGGCGGCCAGCGGTCGTGGGGTGGCGGTTGTCAACGGGGTGTGATCAACGAAATTGGTCGTCGATGGAGATTTTCTATTTTTCGGAGAAGTAAGTTTTTTTTTCATTTCTGCTTCAAATCTATTTCTATTTAGAAAAGTTATTCTGAAAATAGTTTCATAAAATTGCGTTACCAAATGAGTTTCTATTCTAAACATATTTCAGAAATAGGTTTTTGTTCCATAAACACTTTCTGGATGGTTTTCATGCACACTCAAAGTGTTGGTCGAGTTTCGGCATGGCCCCGATTGGCCCTTGCCACATCAATCAACGTTACCACATCACCATTCTTACAGTTTACTCAAAGGCGAAGTGAGATTATCTTTACCCGTTGTGAATTAATTATATGATAGTCTTTGGGTGATTATTATGACATAAATTATTGTAAGATTTATTTTTTCATGAATTGGTTACTCATAACATACTCTTGGTCACACAAAAACTATTATGCTTGTAAATTCGTTTCCACTTAAAAAATTCAGGAATCATTCTTCATTTTATTATACATGGTAATTTTTCTATCGAAAAAACAAAATCTGAAGTTTAAGATCTTTAGAGTATATGTTTCCATGGGCTAACTCGTGTTGGGGATTAATAAGAAACACCTTTTCACTCTTTCATCGACATGTTCATAAATGTTTTCATGTAGTTGTCTAATATTAAACTAAATCCAATATTCCAAGCTCTAAGACGATAAACTAGCGGTGCATTTATTTCAATGAAAATTTTATGTTAAAAAAATTGAATGAAAATTATTTTCAAGACAAATAGTTAGTTTCAATTGTTTGCTGATTTAGAGAAAGTGATTGTGAAGTTGTTTTCTCCATTTTAAGTTTGTTGTTTTCAATCAATGAAAAACGTTTTCCGTAAAACAATTAGCTTTTCGCCATCCAAACAACGAAAATTCAGAAAATAATTTTTCAAAAATAATTTATATCGAACAAACGAACCCTAACCGGAGGAAAAAAAAACAAAAAACGATTGATAGTTACGACCTTTGTATCATTAAAAAGAAGCGGATTGAATATCTCCAACCCCAGAACACGAAGTCCATAGTTTACTCTCCACTAAGATTTGGAAGAGAAACCTCTCTTTCGAAGCAATTGCCAGTGTCATAGTAGACCCACAAACATAAAGACATCGTCGGACATGGTCGACCACTAATCAAAAGGCAGTCGCCAACAGTACTGGTATGTGCGGTTTTGGTTGGGGGATGGGGGCGGCTGCGCCGCCGCAGCTGAGGGACGGCCGCGTAGATTATTTGTATATTAGCTCAAATCATGCCATGCAATTTTATGATTACATGATAAGCGGATCATCATGTGATTTATGATCTTTATTCGAGTGGAGGATTTCTATAAAGTTTTACTAACTTTAGTGAACTCAATTTTACATAGATGATTATATTATTGATAATTTCAAATGAGGATTCTTGGACGATGATAGAGAAAGTAGTGAACTTTCAAATCTGAGACCTTATGTGAAATTATTCATTAATGTAATTAGTTAGTGTAAAATATGTTAATGGTCTGCCTAAAAATCAAGTAAGATTGATACTCTAACATTAGTTGTGAATTAGGTTATATTGGAAAATCAACTTTCACTATACTTAAGTAGTCATAATGTCTTGCTAGAAACTACTTATGACTTGTGGGCCAAAAGAGTTTTTGCGCACACTGTTAATGTTTAGTAAACCTACAAGGTCGCACACAATAGAGAACTGATTTCTTATTTTCTCTGCGCCTTGATCTACTTAAAAAGTAGAGCTTTATTTATTCTCCTATTACGAATATCTACATAATTGTGCGCTTTATGAGATAATGATTAAACGCACGATTAAGTGGACGGTTTAGAGGACGTCGTGGGCCCAGGCCGTTATGTCGTGCGGCCCAAATCGTGAAGTGTAGGGTTACGAGTAATAACCATAGAAACGCTTCAAACCGGTCGTCATTATTTTTTATCCCGAAGGAGAAAAACATAGAACAGTTCTCTGTTCAGGCGATTAGGGGGAGACACTCCAAAATCTGAAAGCTAGCACTTGGATCGTTGGAGAATTCAGTTTATGTGTGTGGATACCGGTAGAGACGCAACATTTTGGGCGCTGATCTAAACACAACTGACCGTCAATTCGAAACCGATCTAAAAGGTACGTCTTGAACCTATTTTGATTTCGATATACACATGGATCTTATTTATGGTTTCGTTCCGTTGCGTTTTATGAATCCAGGAAACCATTCAGTGGTATCAGAGCTGCTTGTGTTATATCGAAATTGAATTGAAAATCCTAATTGTCGATGCATGTGATGTATGCCTAGAGTGATTCCTAATTAGGGTTAGATGAATTGGGAATACGAGTTGATATGATCAATTTGAGAAAATTTCACATTGAAACGAACTTGAATTCTTGCGATGATGTGGATTAATGTGATTGATCTAGAGGCGTTCTGTTAGGGAACTAGAATTTTGAATTATGTTTAGGGTTCTGAAAAGAAAAAAAGCATGAACGACCTTAAGAACGATTTAGTTGAAATCATTCCCCTTGGTAGGGTTAGTATAACGGGACGGATATGTTCCTAGTAAAACAGAATTAAGAATTATGTCTAGTTTTCGAGGGCGCTGCCCCCGAGCCCCAGCAAGACTACCGCAAGTGGCTCTACCCCTTGACCCATGAGGGGCGTTAACCATTCGAACCACGCAAGGGGGTGCAGCCCCCTTGAACCCTGCATGGATTGTTTGTTCCCAGTATAATTATTATACCTTTGTTCTGATAAACGATTATGTTCATAACATGCATACATTCATCACTATTTATAAACGCTGTGAAACTCCTTGATAAAATTAAGTATTAATACGATGCCTTTCCAATCATATACCTATCAATGCTTGAATCGTCAAAAGATGGGTTTGACAAAGTAGGGTGTCTTTAACTATTTGAGTAAGGTAGGATGGATAATGGTTATCCATATGTCAAGATTGGTTTATTTAACAAGGCTATCAAAACGGTTTTGGGCCTTGAGGTATAGGGTTAGAGGATAAGACATGAGATGTCAAACCCAACAACTAAGAGTTGTATTCGATACAATTGACAAAAAGTGTCTACCTACATAACTGAGTCTTGAGCGATAAGCCAAAGTTTACTCGAGTCTTTGTGAAATATAGATCTTAGTCCACTATACTTATAGGGAAACATTTTGTAAAAGTATAGTCGGAATTGATTATAAACTATATTAATGAACAATTCACTTTACATATTTGTTGTAGATAATGTCAAATACCTCAGCATCAAGCTTTTCACCATGATCTGTCCTTGAGAAGGACAAATTGAATGGTTCAAACTTTTTGGACTGGCATAGAAACTTGAGATTGTTCTCAAGCAGGAGAAAAGTGATAATGTCCTAGAGAAATTACTCCCTTAGAAGGCACCTGCTTCCAATGCTCCCCATGCTGAAAGAAGTGCTTACCAGAAGCATAAAGATGATGCATTAGATGCATCTTGTCTAATGCTAACTACCATGAATTCAGACCTTCAAAAACAGTTTGAGAACGTGGATGCTTGTGATATGATCATGAACCTAAAAAATTTGTTTAAGGAGCAGGCACGCACTAAAAGGTACCAGACGGTAAAGGCCTTAATTGAGTGCAAGCTAGCAAGTGGGAGCTCAGTTAGCCCACATGTCATAAAGATGATAGGTTATATTGAAGACCTAGAGCAACTGGGCTCTCTCATTAGTCAAGAGTTGACTACTAATATTATTCTTCAGTCACTGCCTCATGATTATGACACATTTATTATGAACTATAACATGCATAATCTGAATAAGACTTTGATTGAATTGCATGAGATGCTCAAAACTGCTGAGCAGAATATCAAGAAAGACCCTACCCCTAATGTTCTCATGGTTCAAAAGGGGAAAGGCTTTAAGAAACCAGGCATGGTCAAGGGTAAGGGCAATGACACTAAGCCTAAACCCAAATCCAAGACCAAGACAGGTCCAACTGCTGATGTTGTCTGCTTCCATTATGGTAACAAGGGATACTGGAAGATGAATTGCAAGAAATATTTGGAGGATCTGAAGAAGAAGGGAAGTGAGACTTCCACTTCAGGTATTTATGTTATAGAAGTAAATGTTACTACTAGTTCTACTTCATGGGTATTAGATACCGGTTGTGGTACTCACATTTGTATGAATATGCAGGGATTGAAACGAAGTAGAACACTAGCAAAATATGAAGTGAAACTACGCATTGGAAATGGAGCAAGAGTTTTGCATTAGCTGTAGGAACATATGATGTAGCTTTACCTTCTGGCATGGTTTTAGAGTTGAACAATTGCTACTACGTACCTGCTATATGTAGGAATATTATTTCTGTTTCTTGTTTGGACAATGAAAGTTTCTATTTTGATATAAAGAATAACAGTTTTTTTTTATCTTAATTGATTGTTTTATGGTGGTGCCCATATTATGGATGGGATATATGTTCTAAATTTTGATGTGCCAATCTATAATATAAATACAAAAAAGGTTTAAATCTAATGATTTGAATTCGACCTACCTATGGCATTGTTGATTAGGCCACATAAACGAGAAAAGAATTCACAAGCTCCATAGCGATGGACTATTAAATTCATTTGATTTTGAATCATATGATACATGTGAATCTAGTTTAGTTGACAAAATGACAAAAGCTCCTTTTACTAATTAAAGTGAGAGGGCAAATGAATTGTTGGCCATTATACATACTGATGTGTGTGGCCCACTAAGTTCTACAGCTAGAAGAGGTTTTCATTACTTCGTTACATTTACTCATGATTTCAATAGACATTGATATATTTATTTGATGAAACATAAATTTGAGTCCTTTGAAAAGTTCAAGGAATTTCAAAATGAAGTAAAAAATCAACTTGGCAAAAATATCAAGGCTCTTCGATCTGATCGAGGAGGAGAATATTTAAGCCAAGAGTTCAATGACCATCTTAATGAGTGTGGAATAGTTTCACAGCTCACTCCCCTTGGAACACCACAGTGGAATGGTGTCTCTGAGAGGCTAAATCAAACTCTGTTAGGCATGGTTCGATCAATGATGAGTCATTCAAATCTTCCATTATCTCTTTGTGGTTATGCACTTGAGACGGCATCGTTCACACTAAATAGAAGTCCATCAAAAGCTGTAAAGACGACACCACATGAGATGTGGACATGAAAAGTTCCTAGTATGTCTTTTCTAAAAATTTGAGACTACGAAGCTTATGTAAAACATTTACTTTCTGATAAGTTTGGGCCCAAATTTGATAAATGCTTCTTTGTGGGATATCCTAAGGAAATGAAAGGATATTATTTTTACAATCGATCAGAGAACAAAGTGTTTGTTACTCGAAATGGTGTCTTTTTAGAGAAAGAGTTTCTTAATAAAGGAACCAATGGAAATAATGTAAACCTCGAAGAAGTTATTGTGCCACAAGAGAGTGTTCTAGTTTATGAGGAACCTCAATTAGATATACGAAGTGTCGTAGAGTCTACTCTAGTGGCACCTATAGTTCATAGGTCTGAAAGAACACATCATCAGCCTATGAGATATGGTTTTCATGTCACAGAACATCGTCATCTATTGTTAATAGAAAATGACGAACCTACGACCTATACGGAAGCTATGGTGGGCCCAGGCTCCGATAAATGGCTTCAAGCCATGAAATCCAAAATGGACTTAATGTATCAAAACAAAGTTTAGACTTTGATTGATCTACCTGAAGGTGTCAAACCTATAGGGTGCAAATGGGTTTTCAAGAAGAAAATTGATATGGATGGAAATGTTCACATCCATAAAGCACGGCTGGTAGCTAAAGGTTTTAAACAAACTAATGGCATTGACTATGGCGAGACCTTTTCACCAGTGGCCATGCTCAAGTCCATTCGAATTATCCTAGCGTTTGCCACATATTATGATTATGAGATATGGCAAATGATTGTAAAGACAGCTTTCCTTAATAGAAACCTAGAGGAGGATGTGTATATGACACAAACTGAAGGCTTTACATTACCAGATAATGCTGGGAAGATATGCAAGCTTTAACGTTCTATCTATGGATTGAAGCAGGCATCATGGAGCTGGAATATTCGCTTCGATGAAATTGTCAAAGAGTTTGGCTTCATCAGAAACAAAGAAAAAGTTTGTGTATATAAGAAGTCTAGTGGGAGCGCAATTGTGTTTCTAATGTTATATGTGGATGACATACTACTCATTGGAAACGACATTCCTGTGCTTCAGTCAGTTAAGACATGGCTAGGAAAATATTTCTCCGTGAAGGACATGGGAGAGACAAACTATATCTTATGGATCAAGATCTATAGAGATAGAAGAGACTTATTAGACTAAGTCAAAGTACATACATTGGCAAAGTTATCAATAGGTTTAATATGCAAGATTCCAAGAAAGGTTTTCTCCCAATTTCACATGGCATAAGTCTTAGCAAAACTCACTGTCCTTCAACACAAGATGAGCAAGACCGCATGAGTAGGATTCCTTATGCACCAGCCATAGGATCTATCATGTATGCCATGTTGTGCACTCGTCCTGATATTTCTTATGCATTGGGCATGACAAGCAGATACCAGTCGTATCTAGGAGAAGCTCACTAGATAACTGTAAAAAATATCCTTAAGTACTTAAGAAGAACTAAGGATTTATTCTTAGTCTATGGAGGTGAGGAACAGATCACGGTAATTGGTTACACTGATGTTAGTTTCCAAACCGACAAAGACGACCTTCGATCGCAGTCAGGGTTTGTCTTTTGTGTGAATGGCAGAGCGGTGTGCTGGAAGAGTTCCAAGCAGGACACTATTGCAGATTCTACGACAGAAGCTGAGTATATTGCTGCTTTAGAAGCATCAAAGGAAGTTGTATGGATTCGAAAGTTCACAGAAGAACTGAGAATCAGTCCTATTGGTTCGGATCCAGTGGACCTCTATTGTGACAACAATAGGACCATAGCTTTGGCTAAAGAGCCTAGGTCACACCAGAAGACCAAACACATATCAGGAAGTATCACCTCATTCGAGAATTCATTGAAGGAGGCAATGTCAAAATGTGTAAAGTTGCAACAGAGTTAAATGTAGCTGATCCGTTGACGAAAGCTTTTCCACGACCTAAGCATGAGCGTCATTGTAACGCTTTAGGCTTTAGACACATTAGTGATTGGTCTTGATGTGAGTGAAAGTATATGTAATATACATTTTCATTGTTCATTAATAAGACATGTTATAGTTGATTTCAATTTAATTTGAATATATGATTGAATGTGAAATCTTTATCCCCTGAATATTGAATGTCCTTAGTAGAAGATCAAATACGTGATTTGATCGTGAAACTCTATTAATAGAATGGATATTGATATTATAAATGTCCCTAGTCAATTATCATTGTGCATTGGGACGCCAATGGTGTTTGAGACTAGTATGTGGGTCAACCGATAACCAAGTTTCATGGGTCATGGATATAGAAATATAATGTTGATCACATGAAATACATGTTGGAGAACATTGTATTGGACAGACCCGTTATAAGAATACTGTAGGATTGTTTTATGATGTCATCAGTATTTTTCATCACAACTATAGAGTATAGTCCTTTGACCTGAGTCTACCATGGTTTCCTAGAAGTGGATTGACATGCTTTAACATTACCAAATGTCAACCGTAACTAGTGATTATAAAGGTAATGACTGGGCATGTCATGAATCGTGCTGAGGGATGTGAGTAGACAATATGTGATTTGTCTCTCTCATATAACGAGAGTATGATATCATGGCCTCTCGTAGAATTGAGACTGTGAAATGTATGGCCATGCTCAAGTGAGTTGAAGAGTCAACTACTTGGTTTGATAGTCTAACTGTGATATCAGGAAAATGAGTTTGAGCTATATAAGGATGACACTTGTCCTGCCTTATGCTTAACTCGATTATCAAATGACAAAGGGATTTAGTTTATATAATTGGTTATAGTGCAAGTGGGAGATTGTTAGTGGTCTGCCTTAAGAACCAATTAAGATTGATACTCTAATATTAGCTGTGAATTAGGTTGTGTTGAAAAATCGACTTTCATTATACTTAGGTAGTCATAATGTTTTGCTAAAGACCGCTTATGACTTGTGGGCTAAAAGAGTTTTTGGGCACATTGCTAATGTCTAGTGAACCTATATGGCCACACACAATAACGAACTGATTTCTTATTTTCTTCAAGCCTTGATCTACTTAAGAAGTAGAGCTTTATTTATTCTCCTATTATGAATATCTACGTAATCGTGCACGTTATGAGATAACGATTAAAAGCACGATTAAGTGGACGGTTTAGAGGACGTTGTGGACCTAGGTCGTTATGTTGTGAGGCCCAAATCGTAAAGTGTAGGGTTACGAGTAATAACCGTAGAGACGCCTCAAACTGGTCGTCATTATTTTTTATTCTGAAGTAGAAAAACAGAGAACAGTTCTCTGTTCAGGCGATTAGGGAGAGACACTCCAAGATCTGAAAGCTAGCACTCGGATCGTTTGAGAATTTAGTTTGTGTGTGTGGATACCGGTAGAGGCGCAATACTTGGGGCGCTGATCCAAATACAACTGATCGTCAATTTGAAGCCTATCTAAAAGGTACGTCTTGAACCTATTTTGATTTCGATACACACATGGATCTTGTTTAGGGTTTCGTTCCGCTGCGTTTTATGAATCCATGAAACCCTTCAAAATAATGCAAAAATATTAGGATTAAAGTACTTGCTATTTGTATCTTCTGATTTGTATATGATTTGATGCGTAGATTATTTGTCTATTAGCTCAAATCATGCCATGCAATTTTATGATTACAAGATATGTGGATCATCATGTGATTTATGATCTTTATTCGAGTGGGGAGTTCGATAAAGTTTTAGGATATTTAGTGAACTCATTTTTACATAAATGATTATATTAAGGATAATTTCAAACGAGAATTCTTGTACGATGATTGGGAAAGTACTGAACTTTTGAATATGAGACCTTTTGTGAAATTATTTATTAATGTAATTAGTTAGTGTAAAATAAATACATAAATGCTAGGCATTAATAGTTCGTGAGTACATGTCTATAAATTTTTTTGTTCAGATACAATGGCGATATGTAACGCCCCGCGTTCCTTAACCGCGCATCACACCTACCAAGGCCATTCATATCAGAAGTATCCAGGAACAATGCAAGGCCTAAAAGTGAATATGAAACACGCATGCAGAAGGAAATACATCAACCCTGACAAATGAAAGAAACAAAAAGAAATTTGAATGATACAAAAGCACACACGCATACATATAAACTTACCATAACATTTTATTATATCTGATGAGAGGGGAAAAGACGTAAAGAAAGCCGCACACCCAGATGAGATAAGGAATTAAGGCCTAAGTCCAAAAGGTTACTACTTTGCCTTTCCAAAACTTGACATCAAAATTGTTCCTAATTTCATTCTGCTAAACCACTGTTCCCAACTACTCTGAAGAACCACTTGACCCATCGCTTGCTTCATCTTCCTCGTCTTTTGGGTTGTATTCAAAAAATGTTTCAGAAGGCACCTCCTCAGAAACCTCTTCAGTATCCTCTTCAGTTTCCTCTTCAGTATTCTCTATCATGTCGGCGGAGAGCTCGATTTAGTTCATGTACTCTTCAGTAGGGGGAGACTTTTACTTCTCGGGAATATTCCTTGATCCTCCCATAGACGTCGCATTCTCCACCTTGATCTCTGAACGGGACGGATGACACCAATTAGGGCGACCTTCCGAGTAAAATCGAATTACCCTATTACCACAATCCACTATAGCTTTTTGCTTTATCAGCTAATCCATGCCAATAATCACATCAAAATCATACATAGGCAGCACAACCAAATTAATCCTTTCTTCGCTACCACCAATCACTATTTTACAATCCACACAGCCTAGCGAAACTAGCACATTGTCTTTTAATGGTGTAGCAACATGCAGTAGCACATTCAATGGTTTCAATTCTATTCCCACAAAATCAGCAAACTAAGCAGATATAAAGGAATGCGAAGCACCAAGATCAAACAAGGCATAGGCAACTTGGTCACACAAATAAATCGTACCTGTGACCACACCAGGCGCTTCATCCGCCTCTCTACGTGCCACATCATATACTCTCTCCTAGGCTGGTGGTCGATTCTGCTCATTCTGTGGGATCACAGCCGGTGGTCCTACTTGTGGTCGCTGTCCTTGTGCTCTATTTACTAGAGCTTGGCTTGGATAATGTTTCGCCTGGTGACCCAGCTAACCACATCTATAACATGCTCTTGACTGCCTTGGGTAAGGTCCACTTCCATACCTTCACCCACAGATACGACAATTCCAGTTGAACTGGTTCGTGGGCTTGCCGATATTCCTACGAATCGGAGGAACAAATCATCGGTTATTCACCATCGGCCTTTTTCTCAACTATCAATTATCTCTCAGAGGGATAAATCGTGATCCAGAAGCAACGCCTCTTTCCCTGATATCCCTTTTAATCATTTGGCTCCTCTCATAAATCTCTTTGTACGTTCTTAAATTCACAGTTATGATCCTACTGCGAATCTCCGTTCTCAGACCATCTCGAAACCTTTGCGCTTTCTCAAGTGAATCATCAATTGACCTTGGTGCATACCTCGACAATCTCGCAAACTCAACTTCATATTGATTCACCGTCAGTTGATTTTGTCGCAATTGCTGAAATTCCAGTCGCTTCCTTTCACGTGTCGTCTTAGAAAAATACTTGTCATTAAAAGCGGCAGTGAAGGCAGCCCAAGTCAAAGTTGTACCTTCAAGAAATACTTCCCTTCGAAGCACTCCACCAATCATGCGCAGTTCCCTTTAGCTGATACACAGCTAGCAACACCTTCCCTTCATCGTTACATTTCAACACTTCAAAAGCCTTTTCGAGTTTCTCCATCCACCTTGGAGCCAACTCAGGATCTCCAGTACCATCAAACTGGGTCGATTTCAGTTCAATAAACTGCTTGACCAACTGACCCATTGGTCTATTAGCATTAACATCCCCTTGAGCATTCCCAGCTTTAGCACCTTAGGCGTTATTTCCGTTTACCATATTCACAGCTGCCACAACAGCTTTAGCGGCCTGAGCTATGATCTCAGCTCTATCTTCCCCTTGCCTAAGAGCAGCAGCAGCTCTATCATGAGCTTCTTTTCCCATAAGCTCGCCAATTTATTCCAAGGCCATTAGGACTCCTTCCATTCTTGGATCCTCAGCCACTGGAGCTCTGGAGTTCGAAGCTCCGCTTCTCGGCCTTCTAGGTCGATTACTCATACTTGTACAACTTAACTCACCTGAGTCACCATAATTCCACCACGGAATTAGAAATCTAATTCACTTACTCATATCTCATTTCTTCTGAACTACTTAACAAGTAGCAGTCATGTAACAACAACCAATCAATCAGGCATTCTCATGAGCACATTAATAAGGGTTCTCAACCACACCTCAAGTCCAAACGCATCTACAACTTAGTATAATCAGAGGTATTATCTCACTCTTTAGACCAACATTCACAAACTATTCACAGTGCTAAGTATGAAGCTTGGTCCTCATAGAACAACATCAATCATGCCAATTCAAGATGTCACACACATGCGCCATTCGTATGCCATACATTCATGCTTGACTATAACAAATTTCCCCTTAGGGTCTCTCTACCCCATTGTCCAACTTCCATAACTCCTTATCACTCCAATCTTCATCCTATTGAAATTGAGCAAACCTCGCTCTGATACCACTTCAATGGAAATGTTACCGCCCGCTTAACATCAGTAGCCTGTGGCATCCCACTATGCTGGCCATTAATGAAATCCTAGGAACCACACGACCTAAGGGAAATGAAATGCACAAGCGGAAGGAAACAACACCCTGACAATTAAACATAAAAGGAATTTGGGACATAAGAAAACACGTACGTACATATACATAACATACGTGGAAGTCATACAACGACAGTGGAAATGTCTTAACCAAAAACCACAAACCAGACTGGGTAGGCACTCAGGCTAATATATAAAAAAAAGAGCTAGTTCAAAACCTAGCTTAAGCCTCACACCAAAATTCGTTCCTACCCCTAACTTGGCCACTACACCTCTCTATCCTGAAAAACCGCTCGAGCTGTCGCTTCCTTCAGCTTCATTTTCATTTGGAATATAATCTGAAAAGGTCTCAGATGGAACTTCCTCTGAAATTTCCTATATATCTTCCTCAGTTTCCTTCTCAAGGTATTCTGATTTATCAGCAGAAATTTCTATATAATTTCGGCACTCCTCGGAAGGAGGTGACTTCGACTTCTCGGGAATATTCTTTGATCCCTTCACGGACATTGGATTCTCCACCCCAATCTCCGAACGGGAAGGGTGGCACCAGCTTGGTACGGCCTTCGTAGGGACTTCCTCAAGTAACATGGGACTCATCAGGTTGCTGTTTCCCAATCGACGATACCACGCCTCGAAACAGTGAGGTTGCAGTTCTGCCTTTTCTTCATCCACCCACACTATCGTTTTCTTCCAAACGTAAACAATTCCCCTTTTCGCAGGAAATTCATCAAAAGAGACGATCGTTTCCTTTGGATCGCCCAGTCTTATCAATAGCATGGCTAAGGTTTCGAGTCTGAAAAATATGTCCTACTACGGGGTGAGATTTGCATCCCAACAAGTGAAACCCAACCTAAACTAAACCACTAGTCCCACCAGATAAAACAAAATTCATATAATGCAGGGAAATCAGCAACCAATGGAATATGGCGATTCAACATCATTTGTCATAGAACAATTGGCATATCAATTCATTATCAAACACACGTCATAGGATCCAAGCTTCACACATTAGCCTAAAATCACATTTAGTCATCGTTAAGGCCCACGGCCGCGATGTATCGCCTGGGCCCACGGCCACGTCGTATCGCTAGTGCCTATGGCCGCGATGTATCGCTAGGGCTCCAAGCTGCGATATAGTTTCATAGGGCTTAAAACCAAAGCATCGCCAGGGCTCACGGCCGCGATGTTATCACCAATCATCTCCAGGGCCCATGGCCGCGATGTCATCACCAATCATTGCCAGGGCTCACGGTCGATTTAATAATATGCTTTCAATTACCATGCTTTTATCACACAATCGCGCTACACAAAACAACTTTCCAATAGTGTCCTAGGGTTCAAGTAAGGGTTTAGGAACCACTTATCGTGATTAATCAGCAAAAATCCACACTAAACGAGCCTCCTTGATCTACAAGATCACAACCAAACGATAACCACGTGCCGTCCTAGGAAGTTAATCAATTTTGAGTCAAAATCCACCCAGTTTCGAATTAGAAACAATCGACTTTCACTTTCGTTAATCCATTCTCTCGATCACCAAACAAATGGCAACTCAGGATGCCTTATCAATTGGTCGAATACAAGACAACACCTCCATTAATCCTCCATATACTCGGTTCATGCTACAATTTAAAGGAAAAAATGTACATCTCAAAGTTCCATGCACCAATTAGCCCTTAAATCACCCTTAAACTCCAATCCACTTCTCACACTTTCCATTGACACCTCACATGATATCATACAAATCATTATATGTCAATTGAAATCCAAATATTCATTACTTAGTCCCCAAACAGAACTGGCCGGCATGTATACATCATCTAAACAGAATCGGTTTTGGGTTCTAACCACTCAATCGAGCCATACTTTAATCTCAAGCCTCACTCTTTGCACAAAAAACATTCCAAGACCTTTATTTACAAGTTTATAAGGTTCACCAAGAGATTTGGAGTCGATTGACACCCCAAAAATGCCGAAACAGCCCGAACTTCTCTTGGTCAGAATCTGTCCAGATTTTACCGTTAATGTTCAACCATGAAAACTGAAGTTAACATCATCTACTTGCAGCCATAAACCATATAAACATGGTACTAGATGTTATGAAGCTCTCCAAAAAATTTTGAGGTCATTTGAAATTTCTAAGAGGGTATACGGTGACCTTCTCCCAGCTCGCGCAGATTTCGTTCAATTTTAGTCTCGGACTCATATCGATAAAAATACTTATTCAAATGAAGAAATTCCAATTGGAGCTTGTCAAGGACACATAGATCTTACCTCTGGAAGTTGAAGCACCCTCAAATGGCCACCGGGAAGGCCTGCTCGAGCTCACCGAACAGAAGGGACAGAATCAGTTTTTCTGGGGCAGTTTCGGTATTGGCAAAATGGAGAGGATGATGCAATGAACGTGAGAGACATGGTATACACAGCAGATGAGGTCTTCGATTCACTTGTCTCACACATATTATTGGGCTTAATTTAATAAGACATGATTAGGTGAGGTCATTAATGCTTGAGGGACTCCTTGCTTGACATGTGGCAAGCTCCAATAATACATCTCCAACTTTGACTCATTCTTTGACCTTTAGCTTGTAATTTTCGACAGTCCTATAGGATATGAGAAATGTCCATTTTGTCCTTCATGATTCCTTAAGGCAAGGGCAAATGGTCGAGGGGCAAAATGGTAATTTTGCACTTTCAGTCCAAACTTCGCTTTTCCAATTCGAAATTACCATTTAGTGAGACATTGCCAAATTCCTATCTAGAATTAGAATTCTCTATTTCCAATTGCCAATTTTGAGCTTTCATTTCATGATCATTCGTCCGTCGATCGTAATTCAAGTTTATTTTGAACTAACGGACAGATTTTGCAAACGTTATGTTTATCGAATCTGTGATTCTCATCACACTGAGGATAACTCAAGTCCTAGGATCTGTAAAAAGAAGGGGTCCCCAGCGGGGTTAGATTCACATCTCAGTAAAAGAGTTCTAACCCTAGGTTAGGCCGACCGTCCACTCAGGCAATCACATACCCCAATAATACAAACTCATAGTCATATAAGGCAATGCAAATATGAATAACCACACTCAGGTGACAAGCATGCAATTGTGGCATTATAACACACTCAGATGATCATGCACGACTCATCCTACCACATCACCACAATCATCTTTTCCTGCCTGCCTCATTCTCGTGCCTGCGATTAGATCGCATCAAGCCCGGTCCGCGCAAACAATCAGACCGTCATTGACAACTCACGTAAACACATCAGGTTTCAATAATACTCCAAGCTAGTGTCAACATCTCATATCTCCGTCCCGCGTAAACGCATCAGGACGGTGGCCATCTTAACCCCGCGTCTTGTACGCATCAGGGCGCCACATAACTCCAACCCCGCGCCTCAGCACCTTAGGATATAAACCACGTCATCTCGCGTCTCATACGCCTCAGGGTCTCGCCTCGTCTCCACCATGCCACAATCACAAATTATGCACACAAGGCCAAGTTCAATTCATGCATAAAAAATGCATCCATGGCATGCAAGACGATTCAATACACAATCAAACGTGACCAATTACTCATGAGACAAACATAAGCAAACGTTAGGATTACCTATACTCTCTTAGCATACACAAGAACCAATCACGCTAAGCTTCTCAAGAAACAATCTCAATTCCACTTGACTCGCCCAATTGAGTCTAATCTTCATATCATAAGATTAGGAATTCCCTTACCTCAAGTTTGATGTGATAAAATCCTCTCCTTGAGCCCTCAACAATTCGGCTTCAATGGTCCAAGGCCAAACTCACCGCGCAACCTAGGAATTTCCAACCAATTGTCAATTTTCCTTGTCTAATTCACCAATCCATGAACCACAAACCTCCATAACACAATCCTCATCATCTTAGCATATCTCAATCACCAATTTGAGACACAAAATCAACAATCATCAGCCCCTACAGATTTGGTTTGCATAGAACCGAACCAGGCTATATTCGGTTCTGTGTAAATCGAGCATATCCAGCTCCTAATCTACTCCTAATTCACCATTTAATCACTAACCTACTTGCTAACATATATATCTAAGGGACTAAAAGGCTCACCGAAGATTTGGAGCCGAGTCGTCGCCGGAAACCCTTTGGAAATCGCCGGTTCCATCAAGACCACGAATCGGTAGTTTCTATCCAACATTCACAAGACCCATTTGGGGTCAAAACTCCATCAAATTAAGCTCAAAGTTTTACCACAGATCACTAAACAAGTTTCCTGGATCTCCACAAAATTTGGTCACAAGACTCCAACATTTCGAGGTCTTAAAGGGTTAGAAATTATGCCTACCTTAGATTGTGTTGGTT
Organism: Rhodomyrtus tomentosa; assembly: GCA_028455895.1. Classification (NCBI taxonomy): domain Eukaryota; kingdom Viridiplantae; phylum Streptophyta; class Magnoliopsida; order Myrtales; family Myrtaceae; genus Rhodomyrtus; species Rhodomyrtus tomentosa. The sequence continues at coordinate 22,361,833 of JAPCWY010000003.1, read as the reverse complement.
TCCGTCGGCTTCCGGGAGAATGGTTGGCCGGAGCTTCACGGTGGCTGAATCGACGCGCTTCCACTTCGAGAAGTTCGGCAAGAGGCTAAGTTAGGCGTGGGTGGTCGGATCGCCGGCTGATGGTCACCGGAGAGGCTCGTCGACGGCAACGAACAGAGAGCATCGAAACTGATTAGGCGTCAATAGAGAAGAGAGGAAGAAGAAGAAACTCTCGGTTCTTTGGGGTGTATGGCTGGCTAAATGAGAGGTGAGGGAGAGAAAGAAGAGGCTATATTTGATTCTCAAGTCAAAGGAGTTGAATGGTAGGTGGGTAATAGTGGACGAGACCACTCTTTAGCTTATCCATTGACACTTGCCCTAAGTGTCAATCAAGGGTGATCCAATGGCCATGCTCTCTCCACTTTTTTGGCAGCGTTGGGGTGGTTGAAAGACCAAAATATCCTTCTTCATTTGCATAAGCAAGGTTAAAACTTTGAGGGGCAAAATAGTAATTTTACTCCGACGTCCGGAACGCCATTTTTCTCAATCCAATTGTCTTCGACAATGCGACGACCAATCCAAATATGATGTTGGAATTCTTGATTCTCGATTTTCAATTTTCGAGACTTGTTTCTGATTGTTTTCTCTATCAGACGTGGTTCCAACCTATCCCGAACCGACGGGCAGCTTTTGTAGACTTTGCGCGTATCGACCCTGTGATTCATATCACATTTAGGGCTCGTCAATTTATCGCGACTTTGGTTGTCATGTAATTGTGAGGGTCTATCACTAGTTCCTACGGTCTCGATCGTCACTGTCCGATTTAGAAAAATTTTGCAAATTATACATTGGTTAAGCGGCATGACCCGCGCTCCAATCGTATAACACTAGCAATGCATCCCTTAATCGTCCTTAGATCGGCCTTTTATTGTTCTAAATGTCCCCTCGACAATCCTTATGGTCAAAGCGCCATTTCCTATTCGAATTTCCTAGGTCCACGTACCTCATCTTGCGTTAACCTTTCCCTTTTGGTCAGTCTACTTGAATTGATCAAATTTGAGTGAGATATTACTGAAACACATCGCTAGATATACTTCTCATTAATGAGTCTGAAAGTGACTGAAAAATCAGAATGTCACAACTTTTCCCCCCTTGCAAAAATTTCGTCTCCAAAATTTACATCGAACTCAATTACTTAAACAAATAGGGGTGTTGTCGCCTCATCGTCTTTTCGTTTTCCCACGTACCGCCTTCGGTTCCATAGTGCTCCCATACGACTTTGACCAATGGAATCGTCTTATTCCTTAGAGTTTGCTATTTCCGGTCTTCGATCCTGATCATCTTCTCCACGTAGGATATCTGGTCGTCCACTTCTATGACCTCATAATCCAGCACATGTGTCGAATCTGGTTCATATTTTCGTAGTATTGACACATGTAAGACATTATACACCTGGGATAGATTAGGCGGCAAGGCAAGCCTGTAAGCCAAGATTCCAATTCGCTCTAGTATCTCAAATGGGCATACATACCTTGGGCTCAGTTTTCCCTTCTTTCCAAAATGCGATAAACCTCTCATCAGTGATACCTTGAGGAAAACATGGTCACCTACTTGAAACTCCAAAGGCTTACGCTGCTTATCTACATAGCTCTTTTGATGAGTCTGTGCCATCTTCAGTCTATCCCGAATTATTTTCACTGCTTCCACCGATTGCTCTACCAACTCTGGGCCTGTGATACTTCTTTCTCCAATCTCATCCCAGCAAATCGGGGTTTTGCAGGCTCTCCCATAGAGTGCTTCGAATGGTGCCATCTAGATGCTCTATTGGTAGCTATTATTATATGCAAACTCCACCAAGTGCAATTGATCTTCGCATCCATCTTTAAAATCACTAACGCACGCTCACAGCATGTCCTCTAGCGTCTGAATCCTCCTTTTCGACTGTCCGTCTATCTGTGGATGGTACGTAGTACTAAACTGCAGTCGGGCTCCCATAGCATCTTGAAGGCTTTTCCAAAAGTTTGCCGTGAATTTGGGATCTCTATCAGACGTAATTGTTACAGGCACTCCATTTAATCTCACGACTTGCCTCATGTACAACTCAGCGTATCTATCCATCGCGAAAATCCTTTTGCATAGGAATGAAGTGGGCGAATTTGGTCAATCTGTCCACGACTACCCATATACAGTCATGGCCACTCTGGCTCATCGGGAGTCCCATCACGAAATCCATAGTCATATGCTCCCATTTACATTCCGGAATCTCTAGTGGCTATAATAGTCCTCCAGGCTTACGGTGCTGCACTTTCACATGCTGGCATGTCAAGTACTTAGCCACATATTTCACCACATCCACCTTCATTTCGTTCCACCAATAGTGATGTCGCAAGTTCTAATACATTTTCGTACTTCTAGGGTGGATACTATAATTGCTCTTGTGAGCTTCTATTAAAATCCTTTTCTTGAGTCCTTCATCCTTTGGCACGCATAGTCGTCCTCGAAACTTCAAAATTTCGTCCTCTGACACCTGAAATTTTGGTTTTCTCGTTGTCGCGTCTATCTTCAGAATTTTCTGAATCTCTGGGTCCGTACACTGTAAGGCCTTTATTCCTTCCTAGACCTCAGGTTCTACCCTCAATGTCGCTATCAAACTGGATAACTGGTAGACTTCTAGTATGAATTCAGAATCTCTCAGAGTCTCGATCATCGACCAACTTTTTAACAGCAGACAGGCGATGCTCGACTTCTGACTCAGTGCGTCTGCTACTCTGTTTGCCTTCCCAGGGTGATACTGTATATCACAATCATAGTCCTTAAGCAGCCCCATCCACCTACGCTGCCTCATATTCAGCTCTTTCTAGGAAAACATATACCTTAAGCCCTGGTGGTCGGTATAAATCTGGAATTTCTCGCCACATAGGAAGTGTCTCCAGATCTTTAGAGCAAATATGATCGCTGCTAATTCTAGATCATGTGTTGGGTAGTTCATTTCATATGGTCTCAACTGTCGGGATGCGTAGGTTACTACTCTTCCGTGCTGCATCAACACACAGCCCAGTCCTTTCAGCGAGGCATTGCTTTATATCTCATCGCCTCCCGGTCCTAATGGAATTGTCAACACCGGTGCCGTTGTCAACCGATGCTTGAGTTCTTGGAAACTCCTTTCACATTTTTCTATCCATTCAAACCTTGTTTCTTTCTTTGTCAGCCTCATCAATGCGATGGCTATGGATGAAAATTTATCCACAAAACGTCTGTAATACCAGGTCAATCTTAAGAAACTTTTGATCTCAGTGACTGTAGTGGGCCTAGGCTAGTTTGTTACCACTTCGATCTTTGCAAGATCCACTGCAATCCATTTTGTAGATACCACATGACCAAGAAACGCTACCTTGTTAGCTAGAACTCGTATTTACTCAACTTAGCATATAGCAAGTGCTCCCTTAGGGTCTGCAGGACAATCCTCAGGTGCTCCTCATGCTCCTCGTCACTCCTTAAGTAAATCTTGATATCATCGATAAAAACTATGACAAATCTGTCCAGAAATTCCTTAAATACTCGATGCATCAAGTCCATGAATGCAGCTGGAGCGTTGGTCAATCCAAACGGCATCACTGTAAACTCGTAATGACCATACCTCATCCTAAAAGCAGTCTTAGGTATGTCTTCCTCCTTGATCCTCAACAGGTGATACCCTGTTCTCATATCAATTTTTGAGAAAATCGCCGCTCCTTGTAACTCATAAAAAAGGTCATCAATCGTCAGCAGTGGGTACTTATTCTTCACTATTACATGGTTCAGCTATTGATAGTCAATACATAAACACAAAGACCCCTCCTTCTTCCTTACGAATAGCACCGCCGCTCCCCACGGTGAAGCACTCGGTCGGACAAATCCTTTACCCAGCAGTTCCTGCATCTGCACCTTTAACTCCCTTCAATTCTGACAGGACGTCCTATAAGGTGCCTTCGAGATCAGCTCCGTTCCAAGAGCTAACTCGATCACAAATTATATTTCTCGCTCCGGTGGCAATCCTGGCAACTCTTGGGGAAACACGTCAGGAAATTCACGCACTATCGGGATACTCTCTAATTTTGGCTCTTCGGTAGTCGTGTCCATCACTGCAACTAAGTAAGCTTGACACCCTTCTGACATCAACTTAGTCATTTCCAGAGATGAGACTAAGGGAATCGAGATTTCTCCTCGACTTCCCTCCAATTCAAAGCTAGGGCGGCCTCTCAGATAAAATCGGATTATTCTACTACCACAGTCTACCACTGCCCCATGTTTACCTAGCCAAACCATCCTTACGATCACATGTAAATCATACATGGGCAATACAGCTAGGTCAATACTCTCCTTACTCCCTCCAATCACAATTTCACAACCAGTACAGCCCAAAGAAACCAGTATGTTATCCTTTAATGGAGTGGCAACATGCAGAATCATATTCAATGGTTTTAACTTCATGCCCACCAAATCATCAAATTGAGCAGACACCAATGAACGCGTGGCACTTGGATCAAACAATGCATATGCAGCTTGGTCACATAAGTAAATCGTACCTGTGACCACACCTGACGCCTCCTCCGCCTCTCTGCAGGCTACTGCATATACCCTTCCCTGGGCCGATGGTTGGTTTTGCACGATCTGAGGAAAGGCAATCGACGGTCCAGCCTGCGGTCGCTACCCTTAAGATCGATTCGTCGAAGTTTGATTTGGGCACGTCCTCATCTGGTGGCCTAGTTGGCCACACTTAAAGCAAGCCCTAGTCCTTACCGAGCATGGCTCATTTCCATGCCTCCTGCCATAAAGGCGGCAGCTCCAATTAGTGGGATTCGACGGCTTCATAATATTTTTCCTTACAGGAGGCACAAAATGCCTATTGCCCGCCATCGGCCTATTGCTCATCTCCTTATAAGTCCTCAGGTTTAGAGCAATCATCTGACTACGGAGCTCAGGCCTCAAACCATCCCTAAATCTTCGTGATTTCTCCCGTCGATCCTCTACAGATCGAGGTGTGTACCTTGATAATCTAGAGAACTCGGCCTCATACTGGTCTAGTGTCAACTGGTTCTGACACAGCTGTAAGAATTCTACCTGCTTCCTTTCCCTAGCCGTCTCCAAAAAATGCTTGTCGTTGAACGCCGTCTTAAAGGCTTCCCAGGTCATGGCTGCTCCTTCAGGGAAAACACCATTCTTGGTGGCAGCCCACCAATCATTTGCCATACCTTCCAACTGGTATACTGCCAGCAGTACTCTCTCCTCATCTGTGCACATCAGCACTCTAAAAGCTTTCTCCAGCTCCTCAATCTACCTAGGTGCTAGCTCGGGGTCTTCAGTCCCGTCGAACTGTGTCGGCTTCAGCTTTATGAATTGTTCCACTAGCTGACCCATCTGTCTAGCCACGACTATTTCCTCTTGGGCGTTCACAGTCTCATTGCCCTGGCCATGTTCATCCTAGTTTCTATTACCACCGTTGTTGTCGTTATTGGCTTTGACGACAGCTATGGCAGCTCCTACTGCCTAGGCTATGGCAGCATCCCGGTCCTGGGTCTGCCTATCAATAAGGTCACCAATTTTCTCCAGTGCCCTCAGCACGCCATCCATTCTTGGGTCCTCTGCTACAAGTGGCCTCGAGCTAAAGGCTTCGCCTTTGGATCTCCCAGATCTCCTGGATGGGTTGCTCATTCTTATCTCTCTCTACTGAACCTGGTCCGCCACAAGTTCAGCAAGGAGTTAGTAACTCATTCATTCATCCAAGTCTAGGGCTACTAACTACTCCTCAATAGAAACAATCATAACACAGCAGTACTCTATACAACAAATCCCAGGGGTATTTCAACAAGCAGCACATGGCCATCCCTCAATTCCGTTCACTCCAACGGTTCACTAAAACAGGCACACTCATTCACTTATCAGGCCATACTCCAGAAATAACCTTCAACACTAAGTAGGGAACTTAATCCTTATGCCTTACCACAACCCTTCCAAGGCCAAATGCCAACTTTAAGTGCCAAGTCTCACGCTATGCACCCCATGTCTTATCTTAACCAATCTCCTAAGGTCTCGCTATTCATCCAAGTACCAACTTAATCATCCTTATTACTCTAGTCATCAATCAACTTTGGATCAAGTTGGCCTTGCTCTGAAACCAAATCAAACGTGAATGTCACGCCCCGCGCCCCGAGCACGAGCGCGCGACTCCCTACAAGCAAACCAAATATCTCTCGTGATCCCAAGATCCACATATAAGTCGAGAGATGTATAATATACACGGCACGCGGAAGCGATATTGAAATAATTTTTCTGTACAAAATATGAAATGGGACCTGGATAGCGCAAATACTATCACACATGAGATCCAACTGTTCATACAGATACAGGGTTACTAAATCAGCTAACATGGAGGACGGGGTAAGTACACAAAAGGAGTCGACCACAATCATACATGAAGAGACAGGGTTAGGATCGCCACCAAAAGATCGACTGATAAGCTGGGAGCTCCTAAGACGAGCTGTTAGAGGACGCAGTCCTCCATCTCCTTTGCGTCCTCCATGGGCTCGTACTCCGAAAAGGTCTCATAGTGAACCTCTGTAGTATTTTCAGCGGTCTCCTCAGCAGATAGCTCCATGAGATCCTCCTCAGTCGCCTCGACCACAATGACCTCCTCCTCTTTGTTCTCTATGGTCGGGGTCCTTTCTGGTGCATTCCTCGAACTGACAACGGACCCCTCGGCCTGGTCTAAATCTTGGGTGGGGTGGCACCAACTAGGGACAACTCCTTGGGGCACCTCATTGGGCTTTAGCAGCTCAGTAGACACATCCCCGATTTTCTTGAACTTTGATTCATACCTAGACAACATGGCGACGGCAGAGGAGACCAAAATGCCCTTCTTCATTTGCATAAGCAAGGCTAAAGCTTTGAGGGGCAAAATAGTAATTTTACCCATAACTTCCGGAACACCATTTTTCTCAATCCAATAGTCTTCGACATGACGACGACCAATCCAAACATGATGTTAGAATTCTTGATTCTCCATTTTAAATTTTCGAGACTCGTTTCTGATTGTTTTCTCTTTCGGACGTGATTCCAGCCTATCCCGAACCGACGGGCGGCTTTTGCAGACTTTAAAGTATCGACCTTATGATTCATATCACATTTAGGGCTCGTTAATTGGTCGCAACTTTGGTTGTCATGTAATTGTGAAGGTCTATCACTAGTTCCTTTGGTCTCGATCATCACTGTCCGATTTAGAAAAATTTTACAAATTATGCATTGGTTAAGCGGCATCACCCGCGCTCCAATTGTATAACACTAGCAATGCATCCCTTAATCGTCCTTAGATTGGCCTTTTATGGTTCTAAATATCCCCTCGACAATCCTTATGGTCAAAGCGTCATTTCCTATTCGAATTCCTTAGGTCTACGTACCTCGTCTCGCGTTAGCCTTTCCCTTTTGGTCAGTCTACTCGAATTGATCAAATTTGAGCGAGATATTGCTGAAACACATCGCTAGATATACTTCTCATTAATGAGTTTGAAAGTGACTGGGAAATCAGAATGTCACAACTCTTCCCCCCTTACAAAAATTCCGTCCCCGAATTTACACCAAACTTTTATTCCTTAGAGTTTGCTCTTTTCGATCTTCGATCCTGATCGGCTTCTCCACGTAGGATACCCAGTCGTCCATTTCTATGACCTCATAATCCAGCACATGTGTCGGATCTGGTTCATATTTTTGTAGCATTGACACATGGAAGACATTATGCACCTGGGATAGATTAGGCGGCAAGGTAAACCTGTAAGCCAAGGTTCCAATCCGCTCCAGTATCTCAAACGGGCCTACATACCTTGGGCTCAGTTTTCCATTCTTTCCAAAACGCGATAAACCTCTCATTGGTGACACCTTGAGGAAAACATGGTTGCCTACTTGACACTCCAAAGGCTGACGCCGCTTATCTGCATAGCTCTTCTGACGACTCTTTGCCGTCTTTAGTCTCTCTCGAATTTTTTTCACTGCTTCCACCGATTGCTCTACCAACTCTAGGCCTGTGATACTTCTTTCTCCAGTCTCATCCCAGCAAATTGGGGTTCTGCAGGCCCTTCCATAGAGTGCTTCGAATGGTGCCATTTGTATGCTCTACTGGTAGCTATTATTATATGCAAACTCCACCAAGTTCAATTGATCTTCCCATCCACCTTTAAAATCAATAATGTATGCTCGCAGCATGTCCTCTAGCATATGAATCATCCTTTCCGACTGTTCGTCTGTCTGTGGATGTTACACAGTACTAAACTACGGTCGAGTTCCCATAGCATCTTGTAGGCTTTTCCAAAAGTTTGCCGTGAATTTGAGATCTTTATCAGACGTAATTGTTACAGCCACTCCATGTATTCTCACGACTTGCCTCATGCATAACTCGGCGTATCTATCCATCGCAAAATCCTTTCGCACAAGAATGAAGTGGGCAGACTTGGTCAATCTGTCTACGACTACCCATATAGAGTCATGGCCTCTCTGGCTCATCGGGAGTCCTATCACGAAATCCATAGTTATATGGTCCCATTTCCATTCCGGAATTCTAGCGGCTGTAATAGTCTTCCAAGCTTACAGTGCTGCGCTTTCACTTGCTGGCATGTCAAGCACTTAGCCACATATTTCGCCACATCCACCTTCACTTCGTTCCAACAATAGTGCTATTGCAAATTCTGACACATTTTCATACTTCTAGGGTGGATACTATAATTGCTCCTGTGAGCTTCTGTTAAAGTCCTTTCCCTGAGTCCTTCATCCTTTGGCACGCACTGTCGTCCTCAGAACTTCAAAATTCCGTCCTCTGACACCTAAAATTTTGGTTTTCTCGTTGTCGCGTCCGTCTCCAGAATTTTTCGAATCTCTGGGTCCATATATTGTAAGGTCTTTATTCCTTCCTGGACCTCAGGTTCTACCCTCAATGTTGCCATCAAACTGGATAACTGGTAGACTTCTAGTATGAATTCGGAATCTCTCAGAGTCTCGATCATCGACCAACTTTTCAACAGCAAACAGGCGATGCTCGACTTCCGACTTAGTGTGTCTGCTACTCTGTTTGCCTCCCCAGGGTGATACAATATATCACAATCATAGTCCTTAAGCAGCTCCATCCACCTACGCTGCCTCATATTCAGCTCTTTCTAGGAAAACAGATACCTTAAGCTCTGGTGGTCGGTATAAATCTGGAATTTCTCGCCACATAGGTAGTGTCTCCAGATCTTTAGTGAAAATATGATCGCTACTAATTCTAGATTATGCGTTGGGTAGTTCATTTCGTGTGGTCTCAACTGTCGGGATGCGTAGTGTGACATTCTGATTTCTAGTCAATTTTTGGCTCATTAATGAGAAGTGTATATCTAGAGATGTATTTCAGTCGTATTCCGCTCAAATCTGATCTATTCGAGTAGATTGACCAAAAGGGAAAGGCTAATGCGAGACGAGGTACGTGGATCCAAGAAACTCGGATAGGAAACGACGCTTTGGCCATAAGGATTATCGAGGGAACTAGCGATAGACCCTCACAATTACATGATAACCAAAGCCGCCACGAATTGACGATCCCTAAATGTGATTTGAATCATAGGGTCAATACGCTTAACGTCTGCAACAGTCGCCCGTTGGTTCGGGATAGGCTGGGACACGTTCAACAGAGAAAACCATTAGAAACCAGTCTTGAAATATTTGAAATGGAAAATCAAGAATTCCAACGTTATTCGGATTGGTCGTCGCCCTAACAAAGAATTTTGGAACGAGAAAAAACGACGTTCTGAATGTCGGGGGTAAAATGACCGTTTTGCCCCTCAACTTAGAACCTTGCCCAAGCAATTGAAGAAGGGCATTTTTCACATTAAACCCCCCTCAAGACTGCCGAAAATCAAGAAGGATTATGGGCCATTGGATCATGCATGATTGACTTAAGGGACAAGTGTCATTGGATGCTTTAAAGAGTAGTCAAGTCAACTATGCCAAACCTACCATTCAACCATTGACCAAGCCTTGAATATATAGTCTTTTTCTTCTCTCTCCTCACTCATTTGGCTGGCCACACCCAAGGAATACCCCCGAAAATCCTCTTCTTCTTCCTCCCTTGTTTCTGCCGACGCCGACCAGCCCTTGCCGCCTTGTTCGGCCGTTCCGACGGCTACCTCCGGCCACCATCTGACCGCTAGCCGACTACACCAATGAAGCCCTACGTCTTGCTGACATCCTCGAACAAGAATCAAGTCATTTGGAGTACCAAGGAGTCCTGAGCAAGCATGTCCCCGAGAGCCGACAGATTCCGCTCTAACCTGAGGTAGGTCCGGTTCCTAGTCCTTTTGAAGGCCGAAATCTTAGAATTTTGGAGTCAAATTTTGTGGAGATCTAGTAGAGACATGTAGGAATCGGTGATAAAAATTGGGGCTTAACTTGATGAACTTTTGACCATGAACCGGCCTTGTAAACCTTGCACAGAAACTGCCGGCAAAACTGACTTGAGGAATCCGGCGACGTTCGACGAGTTTCCGGCGACCAATCGACTTCAAATCTTCGGTGAGACCCCCAAACCCTTAGATAGACATGTTAAGAGGTAGGATGAGGGTTAAATGATGGATTTGGAGGAGATTTGGGCATGGATACATTCGGTTTACACAGAACCGAACATAGCCCGGTTTGGTTCTATGCAAACCGAATCTGTGAGGGCTGTTGGCGTTGGGTTTTGAGCCTCAAATTAGTAATTAAGGCATGTTAAGATGATGAGGATTATGCTATGGAGGATTAGGATTCATGGATTGAGGAATTAGACTTGGAAATTTATGGAATCGGTTGGATTTTATTAGGTTGCGCGACAAGTCCGGTTGTGGACATTGGGGGCCGAAACTTTGGAGGCTCAACAGGGTAAATTGTGTAATCAAACCCAAGGTAAGGGAATTCCTAACCTTATGCTAGAAAGATTGAACTCGATTGGGTGAGTCAAGGTTTAATTTGATCTATTTAGGAGGATATTCCAAAGGGGTAGCTTTTAAAATGCCCTAAGTGGTTATAGAAAGTCATGTGTGATATTGTCGTGTTTAAATTATGTGCCATGTCAAATGACATTGATTGTCTTACATGCCATGGATTTTCAAATTGTGCATGAGATGCACTTGTTGTTTTATTTGTGCATTGAATAGTGAATCATGGCATGAGCATGACATGGCGAGGCCCTGAGGCGTATGGGACGCGAGGTGGGAGATAGATACCCTGATGCGACGAGATCGCAGGGTGAAGTTGATATTGTGTGGGGCCCTGATGTGATGAAATCGCGGGGTTGAGATAGCCACGGTCCTGATGCGAACTATTCGTGGGACGGAGCTATGAGATGGTGATACTGGCCTAGAGATTCATTGGAACCTGATGTGTTTACGCGGGTTGTCGATGACGGTCTGATGTGTTTACGCGGACCGAGCCTGATGCGATTTAAATAGCAGGCTAGAGATTGAGGCAGGCGGAGATTGGTGGATGTGGTGGATGTGGTGAAGTGGCAGGCCAAGTGTGCATGATCATCCGAGTGTAACGTGTGGTCATCATTGCATGCCTGTCATCTGCATGTTGTTAATTTATTGATTCGCGCTTGATGCGCCTATACGATTATGAGTGTGGAATTTCGGGATAGACGACTGCCTGAGTGGACAATCGGCCTAACCTAGGTTAGGACCCACCTTACTGAGATATATATCTCACCCCAATGGGGGCTTAATTTTTTAGGTTCCGAGCGAAGGAAGCGCGAACTTGCCAAAGATTGGCATTTGAAGGCATAGTTGATCAACTGTACTAAAGAGGGCTGCAAGTTATGGATTTACATTTTGTAATATTAGGGATTGTCCTTTTGATTGGCAGATTATTGAATTGAACCTTTGGGAATGAATTAATGAAATTTTGATATATCTGTCCTAAGTCATCGGGTGTTGATTTATTGGTATGAATGGAGTTGGCATCGCTTCCGCATGTATATTTTAAAAGAGTTGTAAGTTATTGGTCATTGGATCCTAGAGTTTTCAGAAAAGTACGACTTAGTGGGATGTTCGCGCGCTCGCCAGGTTCGGGGCGTGACACGTAGGCCACTACTCTTCCTTGCTGCATCAACACACAGCCCAGTCCTTTCAGCGAGGCATCGCTGTATATCTCATAGCCTCCCAGTCCTGATGGAATTGTCAACACCGGTGCCGCCGTCAACCGATGCTTGAGTTCTTGAAAACTCTTTTCACACTTATCTGTCCATTCAAATATTGTTTCCTTCTTTGTCAGCCTTGTCAATGGGATGGCTATGGATGAAAACTTCTCCACAAAACGTTTGTAATACCCGGCCAATCCTAAGAAACTTCTGACCTTAGTGACTGTAGTGGGCCTAGGCCAGTTTGTTACCGCTTCGATCTTTGCAGGATCCACTGCAATCCCTTCTCTAGATACCACATGACCAAGAAACGCTACCTTGCTTAGCCATAACTCGTATTTACTCAACTTAGCATATATCGAGTGCTCCCTCATGGTCTGCAGGACAATCCTCAGGTGCTCCTCATGTTCCTCGTCACTCCTTGAGTAAATCAAGATATCGTCGATAAAAACTATGACGAATTTGACCAGGAATTCCTTAATAACTCGATGCATCAGGTCCATGAATGCAGCTGGAGCGTTGGTCAATCCAAACGGCATCACCGTAAACTCGTAATGACCATACCTCGTCCTAAAAGTAGTCTTAGGTATGTCTTCCTCCTTGATCCTCAACTGGTGATACCCTATTCTCAGATTAATCTTTGAGAAAATCGCCGCTCCTTGTAACTGATCAAATAGGTCATCAATCCTTGACAGTGGGTACTTATTCTTCACTGTTACTTGGTTCAGCTGCCGATAGTCAGTACATAGACGCAGAGACCTATCCTTCTTCCTTACGAATAGCACCGGCGCTCCCCACAGTGTAGCACTCGATCGGATAAATCCTTTATCCAGCAGTTCCTGCATCTGCACCTTTAACTCCTTCAATTCTGACAGGGACATCCTATAAACTGCCTTTGAGATTGGCTCCGTTCTAGAAGCTAACTCGATCACGAATTCTATTTCTCGCTCCGGTGGCAATCCTAGCAACTCTTGGGGAAACACGTCAGGAAATTTACGCACTACCAAGATACTTTCTAATTTTGGCTCTTCGGTAGTCGTGTCCATCACTGCAACTAAGTACGCTTGACACCCTTCTGACATCAACTTAGTCACTTCCAGAGATGAGACTAAGGGAATCGAGATTCCTCCTCGACTTCCCAACAATTCAAAGCTAGGGTAGCCTCTCGGATAAAATTGGATTATTCTACTACCACAGTCTATCACTGCCCCCTGTTTACCTAACCAATCCATCCCTACCATCACATCAAAATCATACATGGGCAATATATCTAGGTTAATACTCTCGTTACTCCCTCCAATCACAATTTCACAACCAGCACAGCCCAAAGAAACCAATATGTTATCATTTAATTGAGTAGCAACATGCAGAATCATATTCAACGGCTTTAACTTCATGCCCACCAAATCAGTAAATTGAGCAGACACGAATGAATGCGTGGCACCAGGATCAAACAATGCATATGCAGCTTGGTCACATAAGTAAATCGTACTTGTGACCACACCTGGCGCCTACTCCGCCTCTCTGCGGGCTACTGCATACATCCTTCCCTGGGCCGGTGGTCGGTTCTGCTCGATCTGAGGAGTGGCAACCGACGATCCAGCTTGCGGTCGTTGCCCTTGAGGTCGATTCGTCGGAGCTTGGTTTGGGCACGTCCTCATCTAGTGGCCCAGCTGACCACACTTAAAGCAAGTCCCAGTCCTTACCGGGCATGGCCCATTTCCATGCCTCCTGCCATAAAGGCGGCAGCTCCAGTTAGTAGGATTCGGGGGCTTCATAATATTTTTCCTTACGGGAGGCACAAAACTCTTATTGCCCGCCATCAGCCACTTGCCCATTTGGCGGTTGTCTCTGAATGGGGTAAACCGCAATTCTGTTGTTGTATTCCTCTCTTTCAAGTCCCTTTCAATCATCTGGCCCCTCTCATAGATCTCCTCATAAGTCCTCAGGTTTAGAGCAATCATCTGATTGCGGAGCTCAAGCCTCAAACCATCCCTAAATCTCCATGCTTTCTCTTGGGGATCCTCTATAGATCGAGGTGCATACCTTGATAATCTGGAGAACTCGGCCTCATAACGGTTTACTGTCAGTTGGTTCTGATGCAGCTGTAAGAATTCTACCTGCTTCATTTCTCTGGCCGCTCCGAAAAATACTTGTCGTTGAACGCCGTCTTAAAGGCTTCCCAAGTCATGGCTGCTCCTTCAGGGAAAACACCATTCTTGGTGGCAGCCCACCAATCATTTGCCGTACCTTCCAGCTGGTATACTACCAACAATACTTTCTCCTCATCTGTGCACCTCAGCACTCCAAAAACTTTCTCCAGCTTCTCAATCCACCTGGGTGCTAGCTGGGAGTCTCTAGTCCCGTCGAACTGTGTCCGCTTCAACTTTATGAATTGTTCCACTAGCTGACCCATTTGTCTAGCCACGACTATTTCCGCTTGGGCATTCACTGTCTCATTGCGCTGGCCACGTTCATCCTAGTTTCCATTACCACCGTTGTTGTCATTGTTGGCGTTGAAGGCAGCTATGACAGCTCCTACTGCCTGGGCTATGGTAGCATTCCTGTCCTGAGTCTGCCTATCAATAAGGTCACCAATTCTCTCCAATGCCCTCAGCATGCCATCCATTCTTAGGTCCTCTACTACAGGCGGCCTCGAGCTAGAGGCTCCGCATCTAGATCTCCCAAATCTCCTGGATGAGTTGCTCATTCTTATCTCCCTCTACTAAACCTGGTCCGCCACAAGTTCAGCAAGGAGTTAGTAACTCATTCATTTATCCAAGTCTAGGGCTACTAACTACTCCTCAACAGAAACAATCATAACACAGCAGTACTCCATACAACAAATCCCAGGGGTATTTCAACAAGCAATACATGGCCATCCCTCAATTATGTTCACTCCAATGGTTCACTAAAACAGGCCACACTCATTCACTTATCAGGCCATACTCCAAAAATGACCTTCAACACTAAGCAGGGAACTTAATCCTCATGCCTTACCACAACCCTGCCAAGGCCAAATGCCAACCTTAAGTGCCAAGTCACACGCTATGCACCCCATGTCTTATTTTAACCATTACTCCAGTCCTTAATCAACTTTGGATCAAGCTGAACTTGCTCTGATACCAAATCAAACGTGGATGTCACGCCCCGCGCCTCGGGCACGAGCACGCGACTCCCTATAAGCAAACCAAAAATCTCTCGTGGTCCCAAGATCCACACATAAGTCGAGTGACGTATAATATACAAGGCACGCGGAAGCGATATTGAAATAACTCCTTCGTACAAAAGATGAAGTGGGACCTGGATAGCGCAAATACTGTCATACATGAGATCTAATTGTTTATACAGATACAGGGTTACTAAATTCGCTAACATGGGGTACGAGGTAAGTACACAAAAGGAGTCCATCACCATCATACATCAAGGGACAGGGTCAAGATCGCCACCAAAAGATCAACTGATAAGCTGTGAGCTCCTAAGCAAGCTACTAGAGTCCTCCGTCTCCTCTGCGTCCTCCGTGGGCTCGTACTCCGAAAAGGTCTTAGAGCGAACTTCTATAATATCCTCAGCGGTCTCTTCAGCAGATGGCTCCATGAGTTCCTCCTCAGTCGCCTCGACCACAATGACCTCCTCCTCCGTGTTCTCTATGGTCGGGGTCCTCTCCGGTCCATTCTTCGAATCGACAACGGACCCCTCAGCCTAGTCTAAATCTCGAGTGGGGCGACACCAACTAGGGACAACTCCCTAGGGCACCTCATTGGGCTTCAGCGGCCCGGTAGACACATCCCCGACTTTTCTGAACTAAGCATCATACCTGTGAGGCTTCTAACTAGTACTACCCTTGTCTACCCAGACAATAGTACACTTCCTAACATAAATAGTTCCCTGCCCATTGGGGAACTCATCAAAATAAGTGGACATCTCCTTGCGATCTCCAAAATGTATAGGCCACATCATCAAGTCCATGGATCTGTAAAAAGAAGGGGTCCCCAACAGGGTCAGATTCACATCTCAATAAAAGAGTTCTAACCCTAGGTTAGGCTGACCGTCCACTCAGGCAGTCACATACCCCAATAATTCAAACTCAAAGTCATATAAGACAATGGAAATATGAATAACCACACTCGGGTGACAAGCATGCAATTATGGCATCATAACACACTCAGATGATCATGCACAACTCATCTCGCCACATCACCACAATCATCTTTTCCTGCCTGCCTCATTCTCGTGCCCACGATTAGATCGCATCAGGCCCAGTCCGCGTAAACGCATCAAACGATCATTGACAACCCGCGTAAACGCATTAGGTTTTAATGATACTCCAAGCCAGTGTCAGCATCTCATAACTCCGTCCCGCGTAAACGCATCAGGACCGTGGCCATCTCAACCCCGTGTCTCCTACGCATCAGGTCGCCACACAACTTCAACCCCGCGCCTCAGCGCTTCAGGGTATCAACCACGTCACCTCGCATCTCATACACCTCAGGGTCTCGCCTCATCTCCTCCATGCCACAATCACAAATTATGCACATAAGGCCAAGTACAACTCATGCATAAACAATGCATCCATGGCATGCAAGACGATTCAATACACAATCAAATATGATCAATTACTCAGGAGACAAACCTAAGAAAACATTAGGATCACCTATACTCTCTTAGCATACACAAGGACCAATCACGCTAAGCTTCTCAAGAAACAATCTCAATTCCACCTGACTCGCTCAATCGAGTCCAATTTTCTTATCATAAGGTTAGGAATTCCCTTACGTCAAGTTTGATGTCACAAAATCCTCTCCTTGAGCCCTCAACAATTCAGTTTCAATGGTCTAAGGCCAAACTCACCGTGCAACCTAGGAATTTCCAACCAATTATCAATTTTCCTTGTCCAATTCACCAATCCATGAACCACAAACCTCCATAACATAATCCTCATCATCCTAGCATGTCTCAATCACCAATTTGAGACTCAAAATCAACAATCATCAGCCCCCATAGATTCGATTTGCGCAAAACCGAACCGGACTATGTTCGGTTCTGTGTAAACCGAGCATATCCAGCCCCTAATGTACTCCTAATTCACCATTTAATCACTAACCTACTTGCTAACATGTATATCTAAGGGTTTAAGAGGCTCACCAAAAATTTGGGGCCGCATCTTCACCAAAACCCTTTGGAAGTCGCCGGTTCCTTCAAGACCACAAACCAGCAGTTTCTGTCCAACATTCACAAAATCCATTTGGGGTCAAAACTCTATCAAATTAAGCTCAAATTTTTACCACAGATCACTAAACAAGTCCCCTAGATTTTCACAAAATTTGGTCACAAGACTCCATTTCGAGGTCCTGAAGGGTTAGATACTCTGCCTACCTCAGATTGTGTCGGTTTCCATCGGCTTCCGAGAGAATGGTTGACCGGAGCTCCTCGGTGGCTCAATTTCCACTTCAAGGAGGTCAGCAAGAGGCTAAGCTAGGCATGGGTGGTCAGCTCGCCGGCTGATGGCCACCGGAGAGGCTCGTCAGCAGCAGCGAACAGAGAGCACCGAAACTAGTCGGGCGGCAGCAGGGAAGAGAGGGAGAAGAAGTAACTCTCGGTGCTTTGAGGTGTATGGCCAGCCGAATGTGAGGTGAGGGAGAGAGAGAAGAGGCTATATTCAATCCTCAAGTCAAAGGAGTTGAATGGTAGGTGCGTAATAGTGGACGAGACCACTCTTTAGCTCATCCATTGACACTTGCCCTAAGTGTCAATCAAGGGTGATCTAATGGCCATGCTCTCTCCACTTTTTCGGCAGCCTTTGGGCAGTTGAAATACCAAAATACCCTTCTTCATTTGCATAAGCAAGGCTAAAGCTTTGAGGGGCAAAATGGTAATTTTAACCCTGACGTCCTGAACGCCGTTTTTCTCAATCTAATAGTCTTCGACATGGCGACGGCCAATCCAAACATGACGTTGGAATTCTTGACTCTCCATTTTCAATTTTCGAGACTCGTTTCTAATTGTTTTCTCTATCAGACGTGGTTCTAGCTTATCCCGAACTGACGGGCGGCTTTTGCAGACTTTACGCGGGATTCATATCACATTTAGGGCTCGTCAATTCGTGGCGACTTTGGTTGTCATGTAATTGTGAGGGTCTATCACTAATTCTTATGGTCTCAATCGTCACTGTATGATTTAGGAAAATTTTGCAAATTATACATTGGTTAAGCGACATCACTCGCGCCCCAATCGTATAACACTAGCAATGCATCCTTTAATCGTCCTTATATTGGCCTTTTATGGTTCTAAATGTCCCCTCGACAATCCTTATGGTCAAAGTACCATTTCCTATTCGAATTCCCTAGGTCCACGTAGCTCGTCTCGCGTTAACCTTTCCCTTTTGGTCAGTCTACTCGAATTGTTCAGATTCGAGCGAGATATTACTGAAAAACATCACTAGATATACTCCTCATTAATGAGTCTAAAAGTGACTGGGAAATCAGAATGTCACATGCTTTGTATCTAAGATATGTCGAAAATGCCTAGATTAGGGTTAGGGTAAGTTAGGTGGCCAATCATTTTGCTTAAGTTTTCAAATCTCATCCTTTTCCCTGAAATGACTATTTTACCCCAAAAATGGTAAATCGCCTTTCTTATTCTAATGTGTCATGAAAATTGCCAGAATTAGGTGATGGGTTAGGTGGGTGGCCAATCTCTCTGTCTGGGATTTTCACGTCTAGCTCATTTTTTAGAAAAATAATGATTTTACCTCTCAAAGGGTAAATCGCCTTCTAAAATTTCAAAAAAATTCTGAAAAATTTCTAAAAAATGATTAAATGATTAATTTGATGATCAATCCTATTTCCGACCTCTTTTGATTCTAGATTCTTCTAAAATTATAATTTTAGCCTTTTTAGGTAAATTGTCCCAAATTTTTTTAAAATTACGATTTTACCCCGTGGGCGAATCATGTCAATCATTATTGAGCCTTGATTGACACTTCTGTAGGCTAATAGGGCCTTACTAGGGATGACATGTTGTATTCATGTGATTTATTCGCATGTATTGGATGCTTGATTTGTGCACCCTCTTCACTGATTGTAGGTGCTAGGGTAGTCACTCCTATTTGTATGAACTCCTAGATTTAAGGTTCGTACCCAACTTATTTACATGAAATCTTAGGGTTAGATAATTTAGTCAGCTTAGGTACCAAAAGGGCGTCGACTCTGATAGTTGGCATAACTGAATCCCTGATCTCACTTCTCTGGTTCTTGCAAAATTGAATAGAAGCTCCCAACTATTTAATAGGATTTCCAATCGTACCCTCCATGAAACAATTGGTGATTCCTTGGCATGTACACACATCACATGTCACTAGATCATATTGAAGGCCGACCACGTATATCTCCATTGCAACTTTGGTAACGACCCTTGGGAGAGACCCGCATCCGACCAGACCCGGATGGCCCATTAGCCCTCGTACCCTTCGTGGTTGGTGCTCGAAGGGAGGGTTGCGACACTGTGACAAGATTGAATCATTTACGACGGTCACAAATGAATAAGTGATTTGGTCACACTCCGCACTCTTCGAGACAGTAACTTCCCTATGCGGTTGTTAAGTTTTGACGTCTCAGGATGTGTTGTCAACCCCTTTAAATTTTCATGTTATAATTAGTCCCACGCAGAAGCAATTCACTTCCCTAGACAAGCATATCGGTAGGGATAGATAGTAAGACATCCCACCAACCCACATCAGCAAAAGTCTATTTTATTAATAGTTATTCGTTAACCTTGGAAAGTATGTTTATACACATAAGCCCCTACTTTAGGGCTACTTCATACAACTCTCAGAAGTACCTGATCAGTGTTAGGGTTAATACTACTCCCAACTACTCCATTGAGATCCACGTCCTTCTCAAAGTTAGGGCTGCTCTCCCAAGCTAAAGGCCTAAAAAATGATTAATGACAACAGGTGAGATATAAAATCTCAGTAAGTTAATGGCCTAAGCCTCGATTAGGAGGTTAACTCAGCTCAGATGCATTTAAAACCTGAAACACAATGCATCACATACATATGAGCATGCTATCACATAATCATAGGCAAACTCACTTGCCTTGGTATGCGCCTTGCATGTTGCTAAACGAGCATGTTATCACATAATCATAGGGAAGTTTCATTGCCATGGCACGCACCTTGCATGATACAACTCACTGTATGCGACATAAAGCAATGCATAGATGCATGATCAAAACACGTGCCATCTCTCTCATGCAATGTATGCTCAAGCATACTTTCATCACTGTAGCCATTCATAGCATGTCCGATCACACACGGGGTCTTCCGGCTCTGTCGGGACAGCTGTTTATTCGATCAATCAAGACCAATTAAGGGCACGCCTGTTTTCCTACGGGGGTCATTCACAGGAATATAACCAGTCGATCAATCATGGCCGATCAAAGTGGTGCCCGTCTTTCTACGGGGTCATCCACCTTATCCAAGAATATATCCAATTGATCAATCACGACTAATCGAAGGCACACCCATCTTTCTACGGGGGTCATCTAGCTCATCCGGGATTATATCCAGTTGATCAATTATGGGCGATCGAAGGCACGCCCATCTCATACGGGGGTCATCCGGCTTATCCGAGAATTCTCAAAGTGATGCAACGCTCATATCATGTATGCAATAAATAAATTGCACATGATTGCATATACACAATTCAATCACCAACTCAGTATACATCCCTATCAATACATCATTGAGAGTTGCCAATCAATATATTGCATAAGCCAATTTATATGGCTATTCCCAACATCGATACCACAATTTATTATTGAGTATTACACTATAAAAAATTAATAGTTATAATGTCTAACCGTCAAAAATTAACTTATGTAATTAGAGAATCATAATCTCTAAAATATTCCGATAGCTTATCAAAAATAATAATAATGACAGTTTATCAACAAATACCATATAGCTTATCATAAAAATAGTGATAGCTTATCATATAAAATAACGATATCTTGTCGCAATCTGCCGTCAGCCTCCCTCGAGGGTCCAATAGGTTTAGAGATATTGTCATCGGTTAATGGCGTGGACCCTTCCAAGTGCTACCTCGTGTGACATTGGATTTCTTTTTATTGATTAGCAAATTAAAATCCTATTATGAGTCACCACTAGCCTATTGAGGTTAGCTAGAAACCAATCGAGACATTAGGGTGTTATCTCGATTTCTACGCAACCAGAGCTTCTAAGTTGGAAGACTTATTTACACTAACTAGATAATTAACGTCCTTTGCGTACCTAAATAGTTAATATTTCCTAAGGTGGCTACACATTCTGCATATCATTTTAAGTTTGTCAGGTATCTAACCACTACTAAATGATCATGCATAATGTTTTTTTGTTGTTTTATGTAATTACCAATTTATCCTTAACCTAGCATATAGGAAAAGTGATTAATAGATAATTTATCAAAAGATAGTGTGATAATAAACACTCAATCGGGTAAATATGCCGAATAAAGACTCGAATAAGCGCAGGCAATCCAAATCTATAAAGGCGATATTTAAAGAAAGTAAATTGGACACGTGGATCGGATATGAAAAAATGGACCGGATTAGACGTTGGTCTTCAATCACTAAGCCTCGATGGACTATCATTTCCATGGACATCACTGTCGATCGCCACGTCGGAAGCATATACACTCATTCAAAGGAGATAGTTAACAAAGTTCAGTCAATTGAAGGATAAAATGAGTGTCTCAAATTAAACTCTAATCACCATGCTATTTTACCTACTGTGACATGCCTAATATTCAAACATTCACATGCGAAATTAAAACTATGTCATGCGAATTGAACATGGGGAGCAGTCAATAATAAAGCATATAGAAGTTTAATTAGGCATATTAGACAATTAGAGGCATTTCTGTCACGCTCCGAACTCAGCGAGCGCACAAACATCCCTGTTCATGTTGTTCATTCAAAAATGCTCTAGGATCCAACGGCCCATAGCTTACAACTCCTTTCGATCAAAGCATGCAGAAGCGATGCCATCCTCCAATCATATAAATACGATAACATATCCGATGACTTAGGACAGATACCTTGAATTCAATAATCAATTCATAGAAGATCAATTCCTAATTCACCAATCATAAATACAATCTCAATATCACATGACAAATTCATTCTAAAAACAAATGGGCCAGTTAACTCCTCCAAATGCCACTCCTTGGCAAGCTTGTGTTACCTCCTTCGCCTAGAACTTGAAAAATGTAAGCCCCCACTAGGGTGAGATATAAATCTCAGCAAGGTGGGTCCTAACCCTAGGTTAGACTGACCGTCCACTTAGGCAGTCGCGTCACTCGGCAAATCCAAACTTATATACACATAAGCATAACAATCACAATTCAATAACCAAAAACACAAAGAAGACAAGCATGCATTTATGATCTCGTGCCACACTCACTTGTACATGTATATTCGGCCTGCCTTTTCGCCACATCCACCAACCTTTGCCGGCCTCATTCTCTAGCCCGCGAACTAGTCGCCTCAGGCTCGGCCCGCATAAACGCATCAGACTGTTAACGGTGACCCGCGTAAACGCATCAGGTCCCGTTTCTATTCTAGGCAAGGTATATGAACTCATACTTTGTCCCTTGATTAGATCGTATCAAGACTGTGGCTATCTCAGCCCCACGACTTCGTCGCGTCAGGGCGCCATCAAATTATACTTCTCCCCGCGACCTCGTCGCATCAAGGTCTCAACCTTCTGCCCTGCGTCTCACACGCCTCAGGGCCATGCCATGCCATGCTCATGCCACAATCAAGATTTATGATTTAACTTTCAATTCAATGACACACTTAGTAGCAAGTGCCAATTCAAACACATTTCGTAAATTATGTGGCATGCAGGTAAATCAAATGATGTACAAACATGGCATTCACTCAAGCATAGACAACGTCACAAACATTCATCCTATAACCTCTTAGGACACACCAAGCTATCACATTTGGGAATTTCCTCATAAATCGATCCAATCGGCCCTCGACTTACCCAATCGAGTCCAATCGTCTTAACATAGGGTTAGGAATTCCCTTACCTTTGATTTGGCGACACAAATTACTCCTCTTGAGCCCTAAGGTTTCGGCCCTCAATGTCCACAACCGGACTTGTCGCGCAACCTAACAAAATTCAACCAATCCCGTCAATTTTTACACTCAATTCCTCAATCCACGAACCCCGATCATCCATATCCTAACCCTCATTATCTAATCATATCTTACACATCAATTTGAGGCTCAAAATCACCCGCTCTTCAATCCACCAGAACCGGTCTTGCACAGGACCTACCTGGTTCAATTCAGTTCTGTGCATACCGAGCACTTTCCATCCTAAATCAACTTCAATTCCATCATTTGACCCTTATCCTACCTCTTAACATGATCATATAAGGGTCCAAGAGGCTCACCGAAAATTTGAGCTTGATTGGTTGCCGGAAACCATTTGAAGTCGTCGGATCTTTCCTTGGTCAATAACCAGCAGATTCTGCTCCAATTTCACAAGACCGGTTCGAGATAAAAAATTTATCAATTCAAGCCCCAGTTTTTATCACAGATTCATCTACATCTCTACTGAGTCTCCACAAAATTTGAGCCCAAAATTCCAAGATTTCGACCGGTTAAAGGGGTAAGAACCAGACCTTCCTTAGGTTGGTTCTGCTTCCGTCGGCTTTTGGGGAAACTTCTGCCCAAAACGCCTCGGTCCAAACGCCGCAATTATTGTTGGAGGAGTTCGGTAAGACGTGAAGATTTGTTACGGTGGTTAGCTGGCAGCAGATGGTAGCCGAAAGTGGCCCTCGTGTGCTCCGAACAGAGGCTCCAGAACTCGTCGTCGGTTCCTCCAAGTCAGCTTTCCGGCAGTTTCTGGGCGAAATATACAAGGTTAGTTCGTGGTTAAAAACTTATCAAATTAAGCCCGACTTTTTACCACAGATTCCTACATGTCTCAGCTTGATCTTCACAAAATTTGAGCTAAATATTCCAACATTTCGACCACAAAAGAGACTGAGAACCGAACCTATCTCAGTTTAGAGCAGTTTCCGTTGACTCTCGGGAGAATCCTTACTCCGGACTCCTCGATGCTCCAAATGCTCCGATTCTTGTTGGAGAATGTCGGTAAGACATAGATCTTTATTTGGGTGGCTGGCCGGAAGTGGCTGTGGTGGTCGGCGAAGTGGGGCCCAGAATCTGGTCTCCGGTGAGTAGAAACTGGAGGAAGGAGAAGATGAAGATGTTTGATGGATTTGAGGAGTGGGATCTATCGAATGGAGAGTGAAAGAGAGAGGAAGGAGAGAGAATTTGTTATCCCAAAAATTTGATTAATTGAGTTGATTATTAGGTGGCATTAAATGTGAGATGATCTACCACCCTTGAATTTGTGACACTTGTCAATTACTCTAACCAAGGAGATCCAATGGCTCCTTTTGGTACTTGTGTTTTCGGCAGCTTGGGGGGGAGAATGTCCATTTTGCCCTTCCTTCAATTGTAAAGATAAAGTTCCAAGCTTGAGGGGCAAAACGGTCATTTTACCCCATTTTTCTCGTTTCGAAAACCTTCGATAAGGCGACGACCAATCTAAATAACGTTGGAATTCTTGATTTTTCATTTCAAATTTTTCAAGGCTCATTTCTAATAGTTTTCTCTATCAGACGTGGTTCCAGCCTATCTCGAACCGACGGGTGGCTTTGGCAGACATTACGCGTATCGACCCGTGATTCATATCACCTTTAGGGCTCCTCAATTCGTGGCGGCTTTGGTTGTTATGTAATTGTGAGGGTCTATCATTAGCTCCTAAGGTCTTGATCTTCACCGTCCGATTTAGGAAAATTGTGCAAATCATACGTTGGTTAAGCGGCATCACCCGCGCTTCAATCGAATGACACTCATAAGGCATCCCTTAATAGTTCTTGGATCGGCCTTTCTGTGGCTCTAAATATCCCCTCGACAATCTTTATGGCCAAAGCACCGTTTTCTATCCGAGTTTCCCAGGTCCACGTACCTCGTCTCGCGTTAGCCTTTCCCTTTTGGTAAGTCTACTCGAATTGATCAGGTTCGAGCGGGATACGACTGAAATCCATCTCTACATACTCGCTTCTCATTATTGAGCCTAAAATTGACTGGAAATCAGAACGTCACAACTCTTCCCTCTTAAGGATATTTCGTCCTCAAAATTTGCAATCTTTCCAATTCATTCAATCCTTTGGGGTATTGGCGTTTCGTTGCATCCTTACTCTTCTGGATAATCCTTTCCATCCCGAACTATCTTCCTTAGGACTTGTCTTCTTTAGTTCTCAATCTAATGGGCCTCTCCCCATTCTCTTTTGGCATTCATCTCATTTGCCAACAGCTCGTCCTCGAGCGTTCATCTTATCTCTTTCATTTGTCTACAACCATTCGGCGTATCACTCCTTTCAAGCTTTCGTTCATGCCAACATTGATTCCAGGGCTTTATCAATTTGCCCTCCATTAGTCAAATCGAGTTATGTCTCTCTTAACTCCTCAAATGACTCCATGACTACTTTCGTAATAACCCATTCTCGATTTCCTCCGAAAATTCCCTTGGTTCAAAGTGGTCCTTCCACTTTCGTAGTCATTTCCTTCCCTTCCATCGACACGTCTAGTGCTCGACTACTAAATAGACAAACTTCGACTTTCAACCTTATCACCGATATACATAGGTGCATCTTGGGACATCTTTGTGCCATTCCCATGAAATATCATGATTCCTCCTTGGAATCGTACTTTCATCCATGGATCTCAAGGGTTCCATCCTTTCCTATAATTCATCCAGTATCTAGTAGTCATTACGCTAGTCCATTAGCGAACTCCCAATCTAGAAATTGAGTCTCTTATTTCTCAAGAGAAGATCTATCCCTCCATTGCCAATTAAACCATGTTCAACTCTCAACGATAGGCATTCGTCAAACAATTCACCCTTCCTTAGCAATACGGATATCGCTATAACAACACTTGGGTGATCCCTTTGTTCCACATGCCTTGCCTTGCATTCAATTCCATTTAGACAGCCCATGCTCTCAATCCCTCATGGTTCACATAACTTCAAAATCCTTCCTTGCGCAAGCAACGCTCCTATATCTACAAGCAATTTCATCCTTCGGCGTTGCCTCTCATTCAAATCCCCTCGGGAAACTGTTACTTTATACTCTTGTGGTAGGTGTAGCCTTGCAACGTTCTTTCACCCATTCATGTCACGACTCGTCCTTAGTCCATTTCATTAATAAAACAGCTCTTGTGGGGAATCTTTCCCACAATCTGTCTGGTACCATTCACCAATTCTCAAAAAGCTTGCACTTTCCACATCTCATATCGACCCTAGTCGATTCATCACTTATTCCAATCCTCAAAGGATTCATTACTTATTTCATTTCCCATAAATCTCACAATAGAGGAGTCTTGCCTCATCAGGCCCACAACTGTGTTCTTCACATTCAGCATGCAACAGACATTCCCTTAGAGCCCATAGGTCCCTCTCAAACTATTCATGTTTCTCACGGCTCCTTACATGAGTTCAACCTTTGTCTCTCGAGATGGCAATAACCAACTCAATCATTCCTTGCACTTCTTACTTGAGAGCTTAGACCTTGGCTCTCTGTCATCACAGGTCTCCTCTAGGACCGTACGACATTTTTCTTTATCCTTGTCATTCTTCTCTCGAGATGCATCAGTGCTTTAGCCTCCAAGTTTCATACTCGCTAAGGTGACCTTATCCAATTCTGTTTGTTTCATTGAACGTCGACACCATCCTGGAATTCAACATTTCTTCAAGACTGTCTCTCCAATTTCACTTCCAGGAGTCACTCAAGTTTCGCGACTTCTTTACCGGTACAGACGCTCCTTCATCATACTAAGACAATTCAGAACTTTTCTTCCTTTTACAATAGGGTCTCTTACCCTAACGAAGAAACTACATAACTCCATGGCATTTTCTCACTTCAAATTCACCTTGTCCTTCTCATTCCATAGGACAGCAGTCTTGGAGTCTATGCCAACCGCGAAACCTTTACTCCAAAACTCAAGTGCCACCATGCTTTCACATTCTCTTTCCCATAACTCAGTCACCTCCAGTGACAATCTCTGTTCGTCCTTGAGTCTCCACTCATTCATTTGTCGAATGGTCAATTCAATTACCTCAAATCACTTTGCAAATGTTCTTCAAGCATTCCTTTCGCTTACTAAATCATTTACTAGAATCATTACCAGTCAGGGCTACCAAGTTCGTTCACCTTTTCCCTTAGTTAGTGACCATTTCATGATCCAATCGCCCTTTAAGATCAATGCCCTATCCCTTAGGGAATAGCAACTCATGATTTCATTTCTCATAATTTCAACCCTATCAATCGATCCCAAGAAATCATTAACTTCAGGCAATCTAGCATGCCGATTCTTCCTAGATCTCATTCATAACAGAAAAGACTTACTACCCACTTTTCACTATGTGTCTTACTCCCGAAAAATCAACCATTTTCCATAGGCACGCTCCATATTCATACTGAATATCTCTTCACTCATAATCCACGAGCAGGAGTTCTCTTATTCATAGGTCTTTTAATCATCCTCCTCTTTTGCTAAGTCCCATCACCATTCCTCAAAATCAGGAATAATAACCAGCCATATGGTTCTCAAGTTCCAATCCACTTAGAGACTTACTCACATGCCTTCCGATCATTCACTTCTCTTACTGGATCTCATTAACATTCCTCAGAGTCAGGACTAACGATTAGCCATATGGTTCTCAAATTCCAATCCACTCAGGGACTTACTCATCTTGTTCAAGGGTCCTTGACCACCCTTACCATATGTTTAAGTGATCTTGAGAACTCTGTCTCATACTGACCAATCATCCTATGATCCTTGCAACAGTATCAGGATCCAAACAATCATTGCTCTCAAGCAATCTCGAGATGATACTTTTCATTAATCAACTCAACAGAAGTTGTCTAGGCAGATCTCATGCCTCCAAGGAAATCCTTCCTCTAGTGACCTTTCACCAAACCTCAATAGCCTCTTAAGGCTAGTACTGCTAGGACTTTCTTTCTTTAGTGCACCCAAACTTCTGAGGATTTCTCACAAAATCCTCAATTCAGAGAGAGACAATTTCAAACCTCATTTCTCGGCCTGGCTCAATCAATTTCAGCATTACACATAATTTTACAAGCTTTTCGAAACTCTCGTGATCCTACCCACACATTCAATCTCGAAAAGACTTACTCCGAGTCCGTTTCTCGTGACTTCTGTCACTTAACTCTTCAGCACAAGCATTCACCACCACAGTGATTTACAGAATCACGGCAGCTCCTCTCCGAGCTTGCTTAATTAGCAATTTTTTCCATTTCCATTTAAGGTCCTCACGACCCATTCAGCTCTTGGGTCTCGTACGATCACCCGATCGAGCCATATCCTCCCTTAGTACTCGGTACTCAAATCGCCCATAGTTACTCAATTTCATGGTCCATCTCAATTCTTGGATCTTATCATACCACGTATCCTCGAGCCCAGCACTCTTCTACGACCACACCTTGGTCATTCAACCTCATTAAGTTCTCATGATCCATCTTAGTCCTTAAATCTTCTCGTATCTCACATACACAAGCCAATTGCTACTCTAGCGACCATATCTTGGTCCTTTAGCCTTATCAAGTTCTCATGTCACTAGAACTACAATGATTCCCTCTAGGAATCCAAGACTCAAGTTGTCTACTCAAGTCTATCAACCTCAAGCTGCTCATCTCAATATTTTTCACCATCACCTAACTCTCTAATGGTT
Source organism: Rhodomyrtus tomentosa (assembly GCA_028455895.1). Lineage (NCBI taxonomy): Eukaryota > Viridiplantae > Streptophyta > Magnoliopsida > Myrtales > Myrtaceae > Rhodomyrtus > Rhodomyrtus tomentosa. Next base: position 22,332,848 of record JAPCWY010000003.1, on the reverse strand, counting down.
CTCAAGCAATTCCCAATTAATTGCCGAATATTCGAGGATCTCAAATCATCCTTGATCTGTAATCCTTCCTCAAGCCAACCTCACTAGGCAACTTTCAATCAAGCACTCAAGACAACTATTCACTGGGTCAAAACTCATATTCTAGGCCTAAAGGCATCCACCTCTCTGGCATAGTCACGACAGACTATCTCATCTCACAGGCCTCGGTTCTAAGGGTATAAACCCATACATCGTCTAACCTCTCCGTTATACCTCGGCCAAGCCAATTACATGAAGCTAATCATCAACATGCCCAACAGGCTTATCACAACCATCACTTTTCTTTTTCCAAGGGCATCCACTGACAAGCACGAAGCTTTTAAACACGCCCCTCATAGGCACCATTACACCAGTCATGCCACTTTCAATCATTCTCGATGAGAATCGAATCTGTGTCATACATCCCTTATCCACAATTGGACTCAACCTGATACCTAGGCTTCCCTTTTCAAGTTATGACTTGGGTCATTCTTGCCTCTGCCATCTTAGAAGCCTGTCAGGAGCTGCTCCTTGTCCGGACCTTTCTATCCTAGCGATCACTCCCCGCCCTCATCAGACCTGGCCGATGTAGGTTGTCCCAAGCCATACATCTACGGAGAAAGCCTCGTTCCACATGTCCCATACCATGTTTCATCACAATTTATAGGTATCCCATCAATTTATCCCATACCAAGTGACGGCTTATTAAGTCCAACAGCGATAAGTCGCTGCATGCACCCTGATCGACTTTCATTTCAAAGCCACTAATATAAGCACAGCATGACCGTCCTCACCCCTGGTCATAATAAAAGCGCCTTCAGATCAATTCCTATCCATTCAGGAGTTCTAATTCCACCAATGATTGTCACACCTCACAGATCAATTGCCTATATTCAACCCTATACCTCAAGTCCAGTCAACATTCAAATCAAATCCCTATACATTTGATCACAACTGATCTTCAATTCAAATACTCCTTGTATTCATCTCATCTCATATCATTGAAGGCTGACAATAACAATTGATAGCTAAACCATCAAAATATCATGCAATTCAAGCCTGAATCCACTAATATCAGTCGTCTCTTTATAATCCGCACTCCTCAAGTTGGGTCATCAACAAATCAAGTTCGCAACCATATACCTCAATTAACCCTTCATTCATAAGTAATTCCCTATTATCCTCCAGTCACAGCTTGCTTCCACTTAAACTTTAGTCACAACATAACTCAAGATCATCCATTAAAGTCAACTCTAGGACCATTCAAGTGCACACAAATTCAAGCCTACGTCCTCAAGACTCACAATCTAGGCCTAGTCCTGTAGACATCAATATCTAACTGTCCTCAAGTCATCGCTCCTTATCACTCCAGATCTCAATCACCTTAGATCGAGTTGACCTTGCTCTGATACCAAATCGAACGAGGATGTCACGCCCCGAACTCAGCGAGCGCACAAACATCCCTGTCCATGTCGTTCGTTCATAAATGCTCTAGGATCCAACGGCCCATAGCTTACAACTCCTTTCGATCAAAGCATGCAGAAGCGATGCCATCCTCCAATCATATAAATACGACGACATATCCGATGACTTAGGACAGATACCTTGAATTCAATAATCAATTCATAGAAGATCAATTCCTAATTCACCAATCATAAATACAATCTCAATATCACATGACAAATTCATTCTAAAAACAAATGGGCCAGCTAACTCCTCTAAATGTCACTCATTGGCAAGCTTGTGTTACCTCATTCGCCTAGAACCTGAAAAATGTAAGCCCCCACTAGGGTGAGATATAAATCTCAGTAAGGTGGGTCCTAACCCTAGGTTAGACCGACCGTCCACTTAGGCAGTCGCGTCACTCGACAAATCCAAACTTATATACACATCGGCATAACAGTCACAATTCAATAACCAACAACACAGAGAAGATAAGCATGCAATTATGATCTCATGCCTCACTCATGTGCACATGTATACTCGGCCTGCCTTTTCGCCACATCCACCAACCTTTGCCTGCCTCATTTTCTAGCCCGCAAACTAGTTGCTTCAGGCTCGGCCGGCGTAAACGCATCAGACCGTCAACGGTGACCTGCGTAAATGCATCAGGTCCCGTTTCTATTCCAGGCAAGGTATATGAACTCATACTTTGTCCCGCGATTAGATCGCATCAGGATTGTGGCTATCTCAACCCCGCGACTTCGTCGCATCAGGGCGCCATCAAATTATACTTCAACTCGCGACCTCGTCGCATCAGGGTCTCAACCTTCTGCCCCGCGTCTCACACGCCTCAAGGCTATGCCATGCCATGCTCATGCCACAATCAAGATTTATGCTTTAACTTTCAATTCAATGACACACTCAGTGGCAAGTGCCAATTCAAACACATTTCGTAAATTATGTGGCATGTAGGTAAATCAAATGACGTACAAACATGGCATTCACTCAAGCATAGACGACGTCACAAACATTCATCCTATAACCTCTTCGGACACACCAAGCTATCATATTTGGAAATTTGCTCATAAATCAATCCAATCGGCCCTCGACTTACCCAATCGAGTCCAATCGTCTTAACATATGGTTAGGAATTCCCTTACCTTTGATTTGGCAACACAAACTGCTCCTCTTGAGCCCCAACGTTTCGGCCCTCAATGTTCACAGCCGGACTTGTCACGCAACCTAACAAAATTCAACCAATCCCGTCAATTTTCACACTCAATTCCTCAATCCACGAACCTCGATCATCCATATCCTAACCCTCATTATCTAATCATGTCTTACATATCAATTTGAGGCTCAACATCACTCACTCTTCAATCCACCAAAACCGGTCTTGCACAGGACCTACCTGGTTCAATTCAGTTCTGTGCATACTGAGTACTTTCCATCCTAAATCAACTTCAATTCCATCATTTAACCCTTATCCTACCTCTTAACATGATCATATAAGGGTCCAAGAGGCTCACCGAAAATTTGAGCTTGATTGGTTGCCGGAAACCCTTTGAAGTCGCCGGATCCTTCCTTGGTCAGTAACTAGCAGATTCTGCTCCAATTTCAGAAGACTGGATCGAGATCAAATATTTATCAATTCAAGCCCCAGTTTTTATCACAGATTCATCCACATCTCTAATAAGTCTCCACAAAATTTGAGCCCAAAATTCCAAGATTTCGACCAGTTAAAGGGGTAAGAACCGGACCTACCTCAGGTTGGTTCTGCTTCCGTCGGCTTTTGGGAAAACTTCTGTCCAGAACGCCTCGGTGCTCCAAACGCTACAATTATTGTTGGCGGAGTTTGGCAAGATGTGCAGATTTGTTGTGGTGGTTGACCGGCAGTAGATGGTGGCTGTAAGTGGCCCTCATGGGCTCCGAACAGAGGCTCCAGAACTGGCCGTCGGTTCCTCCAAGTCAGTTTTCTGGCAGTTTCTGGGCGAAATGTACAAGGTTGGTTCATGGTCAAAAACTTATCAAATTAAGTTCAACCTTTTACCACAGATTCCTACATGTCTTAGCTTGATCTCCACAAAATTTGAGCTAAATATTCCAACATTTCGACCACCAAAGGGACTGAGAACCGAACCTACCTCATTTTGGAGAAGTTTCCGTCGACTCTCGAGAGAATCCTTGTTCCGGACTCCTCGGTGCTCCAAATGCTCCAATTCTTGTTGGAGAATGTCGAAAAGACATAGATATTTGTTTGAGTGGCTAGTCGGCATCCAGGAGTGGCCGGAAGTGGCCGTGGTTATAGGCGAAGTGGAGCCCAGAATTTGGTCGCCGGTGAGCAGAAACTGGAGGAAGGAGAAGATGAAGATGTTCGGCGGCTTTGAGGAGTGGGATCTGCCGAATGGAGAGTGAAAGAGAGAGGAAGGATAGAGAATTTTTTATCTCAAAAATTTGATCAATTGAGTTGATTGGTAGGTGGCATTTAATGTGAGATGATCTACCACCCTTGGATTTGTGACACTTGTCAATTACTCTAACCAAGGAGATCCAATGGCTCCTTTTGGTCCTTGTGTTTTCGGCAGCTTGGGGGGTGGGGAATGTCCATTTTGCCCTTCCTTCAATTGTAAAGACAAAGTTGCAAGCTTGAGGAGGAAAATAGTCATTTTACCTCGACGTTCGGAACGTCGTTTTTCTCGTTCCGAAAAACTTCAATATTGCAACGGCCAATCCAAATAATGTTGAAATTCTTGATTTTTCAATTCGAATCTTTCAAGGCTTGTTTTTGATAGTTTTCTCTATCAGACGTGGTTCCATCTTATCCCGAATCGACGGACGGCTTTTGCAGACATTACACGTATCGACCCCGTGATTCATATCACCTTTAGGGCTCCTCAATTCGTGGCGGCTTTGGTTGTCATGTAATTGTGAGGGTCTATCACTAGCTCCTAAGGTCTTGATCTTCACCGTCCGATTTAGGAAAATTTTACAAATCATACGTTGGTTAAGCGACATCACCCGCGCTCTAATCGGATGACACTCCCAAGGCATCCCTTAATAGTTCTTGGATCGGCCTCTCTGTGGCTTTAAATATCCCCTCGATAATCCTTATGGCCAAAGCGCCGTTTCCTATCCGAGTTCCCCAAGTCCACGTACCTCGTCTCGCGTTAGCCTTTCCCTTTTGGTCAGTCTACTCGAATTGATCAGGTTCGAGTGGAATACAACTAAAATCCATCTCTTGATACTCGCTTCTCATTACTAAGCCTGAAATCGACTGGAAATCAGAATGTCACAATTTCATACCAATTTCCTTTTTTGGGTATTATTTATTATTTTAAAATAAAAATCTCGGGTCCAGATCAGCTTCTTTGACTCGGGCTTGGATTAGGTCATCAGATTTATGGGACAATATCGATGAAAAGTTTTGGCCAATGCTGGTCTGGAAGATGGAGGGAGGGAGAGAGAGAGAGAGAAATTCTTGATTAAATTTGTTTATTCACATGACATGGCAATAGGGAAAGCAAATAATTCAATTCCAACTGGGACGAGAGACACATGAAGGTTGAGATATATTAGCCTGTAAGTGAGTCAGCTTTCATATTTTAAGTAGAGGGAGAAAGAGAGAGATTTTTTGTCATTTTGTTCTTTAAGGGTAAGGCTGAAAATTAGGATGGGCAAGCTTTTCAATTCTTGATCACTCTCTTGTGAACAGAAAACCCTCTTATCATTCAGGCCTACTTTAATTCTTCTCCTTTTGCCTATGAGCTTTCTCTTTCACTTGCGAGTATTAGGGATTGTGACACCTCAAAACTTAGGCCTCGAATTAAGCTTAAGGTTTGGATTAATTACAAATAGTAGCTAAAGGGTCGGAATGAGCTACCAAAGAAGAGAGATCGCCTTTGATATAGAACATGGCTTATATAAATCGGTTATGTGATTGATTGAGGGTCGACTGTGTGGCGACCTTCAATGGAGCATGGATCAATTATAATTGATCTCATCAAGCTGTGGAACGACCACAGAATCACCCTAAAGTCGATCAGGGACTGAATCATGGAACGATTTGCAAGTTGATAATGGTCGACCATCAAATTAGCCGTGAATTTGATGATGGTCGATCAGTCACGCTCTAATTGAGGATTGACCACTAGAGACTATGTGACGTGCTAGTGGAGCACTACGGATTGAGATGAATCAACCTGTATCAATTTGAATTGGTCATGAGAGGTGAAACTGATAGTGTTCGGCTATGTACTCGGTTTAAGAACGGGTGATTCCAACGTTGAATTGAGATGAACTAAGTCGCTCTTGATCTGATAGGCAAGGAGACATGATCTTGAGCATGCCAAACATGGCTAGACTTCTTGATGTGTTAGGCCACGAGCCAAATGGCTCTACAAGAAAGGAATAGTTCGACCTTTAGTGTCACGCCTCGCGCCCTAGGTACGAGCGCGCGACTCCCTATAAGCACAAACTATATCTCGGGGTCCTAGGATTTCAAGAAAGTTCGAGGGATGTATCATATAGAAAGCACACTGAAGCGACGATATAATATCTCCTTCGTACAAATATAAAATGGGACTTGGGTAACGAGAATACCAATAATACATAAGATCCAAATGTTCATACAGAGCATAGTAAACCAGATCCGCTAGTCAGTAGGGGTGACAGGGTGAGTGCCAAAGAGGTCCATTATCATCTCAAAAAGGAACGGACATCAGGGTCACCATCAAAATATCAGACCAGGAAAGCAGAAACTCCTAGGTCGAGCTACTAGAGTCGTCGGTCTCCTCCTCAGCCTCCTCAGTGGGCTCATACTCCGAGAAGGTCTCCGAGCAAACCTCCACGGTGTCATCCATCGTCTCGTTATCTGATGGCCCCACCAGATAGTCCTCGGTAGCCTCGATCACGACAACCTCATCGGTGTCCTCCAGGGTCGGAGTCCACTCAGGATCAATCATTGAGCCAGCGACTGACCCTTCGGCCTCCACTAAATCCTGAGCGGCATGGCACCAACTGGGTATCACCCCACGGGGTAACTCAGTGGGCTTCAGTGGCTCTATGGAAACGTCTCCTACCTTCCTGAACCAGGCCTCATATCTATGAGGCTTCCAGCTACTATCACCTTTATCTACCTAGACGACTACACACTTCCTAACATAAATGGTCCCCTATCCGTCAGAGAACTCCTAAAATAAACAGACATCTCCTTCGGGTCACCGAACCTGACTGGCCACATCCTCAAGGCTTAGGATATGAAAAGAAAATGGGGTCCCACAACGGGGTGCGATATACATCTCAGTAAGGTGGGTCCTAACCCTAGGTTAGGCTAACTGTTCACTCAGGCAATTACAATCACAAATAATTCATACAAAATCACAAGAGGCATTCAACTATCACGACATAACACATAAACATCAAGCATCCACTCCAGGCATCTTATCACGTCATTTAGTCCAAGCATGCATAAACAAGCCATGTTACGCCTTCCACCCTTTCCTGCCTCCTCATTTTCATGCCCGTGTTTAGAACGCCTCAGGCTCGATCCACGTAAACACATCAAACTATCTCATTGACAAACCAGCGTAAACGCATTAGGTTTTCAATGTCACTCCAGGCTTGGGTCGACACATTTCAACTCCGTATCGCGTTTCAAAGCATCAGGACTATGGCCTTCTCAACCCCGCGTCTCGTACGTCTCAAGGTGCCATTCAATTCAAACCCCGCACCTCAGCGCCTCAGGGCATTCATTCATATGACCCCGCGTCTCATACGCCTCAGGGTCTCACAACTTCTCAGATAAGCCATAAGTTCATTTTAATGCATAACACACACAATCAAGTGCAACTCATGCACGAACAACACACTTATAGTATGCGAGGCAATCAAGTTCAACATTCAAATGCGACAATCAACTCAAGGCACAAGCATGGCCAAACATTTGAGTCATCTATATCCTTCTAGGACGTACAATGAGCAAGCGCTTTATAATCTTTCAAGAATCAATCAAACTTGCACTCAACTCGCCCAATTGAGTCTAATCCTCCTATCAAAGATTTAAAATCCCTTTACCTTGTGCTATATCCAACAAAATTCCTTCCCAAGCACTCCAGTGGTTCGGCCCTAAGGGTCCAAGGATGATTCAACCACGCAACCTAAGGAAATTTCATCCAATCATTAATTTCCTTTCTCAAATCATCACCCCACTAAACATACACCTCATGGATCTATCAATTAACATCCTCACACTTCTCAACGATGAATTTGGAGCTCAATTACAACCACCAACAGCTCCCATAGAATCGGTATGCACAGAACCAAAATAGGGCAATTTCGATTCTGTGTATACACCAACTAAACAGCCCTTAAACTATCTTAAATCCTTGATTTAATCACTAATTTACTTTCTAACATGTAGTTCTAAGGATTGGGGAGCCTCACCCAAAATTTGGAGCCAAGGTGATGTCGGAAAGTCCTTGAACGGCGCCGATTCCTCTAGGTCTTCGACCGATCAGCTATGGCCCTGCAAACACAAGACCCATTCGGGGTCAAAACTCCATCAAATGCACCCAAACTTTTTACCACTGCTCAATCTATGTATCCCCTAGATGTCCACAAAATTTTGTTGAAAAAATCTAAGATTTCGGGGTCCTATGAGGCCTAAAACATGACTTACCTCCAATTGTTACGATTTCTGTCGACTTTCGGGAGATTGATCGGCCGAAGCTCCTCACTGCGCCAAATGGCTTGCTTCCACTTGGAGAACATCGGCAAGAGGATGAGGAAGGAGTAGGTGGTTGGCTCAGCGGTTGGAAGTCGCCAGAAGTGGTGGTTGGAACGAGCGAACGGGCTGCTTGCGGCTAGTCAGGCGGCAGGCTTCTCGGCAGCAAGGAAGAAGAAGAAGAAGAATTCGGCAAGGGGGAGGGTGTTCGGCCAAGTGAGTGAGAGAATGAGGGTTTATACTTCAATTTAAAGGGTCAACTTGAGTTGAATGGCAAGTTAAAAGTGAATATATCAACTCAAGGCTTAATCTCTTTACATTTGTCCATTGTGTCAATCAAAGTGCATCCAATGGCTCTCAATTCTTCAATTTTCGGCAACTATGGGGGTTGGTTAAAGACCAAAATGCCCTCATCCAATTATATAGGCAAGGTTAGGGCTTCAAAGGCAAAATGATAATTTTACCCCCAACGTCCGGAACGTCGTTTTTCTATTTTCAAATTTCTTCGTTAAGGCGACGGCTAATCCAATTGTAATGTTAAAATTTTTTATTCTCTATTTTTGAATTTCAAGACTTGTTTCTAAATCATTTCTCTATCCAATGCGATCTCAGCCTACCCCGAACTGGCGGGCGATTTTTGCAAACGTTACGCGTATCGACCCTGTGATTCCTATCACAATTAGGGCTCGTCAATTCATGGCGACTTTGGTTGTCATGTAATTATGAGGATCTGTCACTAGTTTTGATGGCTCGATCGTCATTGTTCGATTTAGGAAAATTTTACAAATTATATATTGGTTAAGCGGCATCACCCGCGCTCCAATCATATAACGCTAGCATTGCATTCCTTAATCGTTCTTAGATCGGCCTTTTTTTTTTTTTGCTCTAAATGTCCCCTCGACAATCCTTATGGTCAAAGTGTCATTTCCTATTCGAGTTTCTTAGGTCTACGTACCTTGTCTCGCGTTAGCCTTTCTCTTTTGGTCAGTCGACTTGAGATTGATCATATCCGAGTGAGATATGACTGAAGTACATCGTTAGATTCATTCTCATTAATAAGTTTTGGAATGACAGGAAAAATCAAAATGTCACAACTCTTCCCCCTTACAAAAATTTTGTCCTCGAAATTTACATTAAACCCGTTACTTAAACAAATGGGGGTATCGACGCCTCATCATTTCCTCGCTTTCCCACGTAGAGCCTTCGGTTCCATGGTGCTCCCACACAACCTTGACCAATGGAATCGTTTTATTCCTCAGAATTTGCTCCTTTCGGTTTTCGATCCTAACTGGTTTCTCCACATAGGATACTCTATCATTCACTTTTATAACTTCGTAGTCAAGCACGTGCGTCATGTCTAGCTCATACTTCTATAGCATGGACACATTGAAGACGTTGTGCACTTGGGATAGATTAGGCGGTAAGGCTAGTCTGTAGGCTACAGTTCCAATCCGCTCCAGAATCTCAAATAGACCTACGTACCTTGGGCTTAGTTTTCCTTTCTTTCTAAATCGAGATAATCCCCTCATCGGCAACACCTTAAGGAAAACGTGATTGCCTACTTGAAACTTCAAAGGCTTACGTCATTTATCTACATAACTCTTCTAACGACTCTATGCCGTCTTCAGTCTATCCCGAATTATCTTTACCGCTTCCACCGATTGTTCTACTAACTCTGGGCCTATAATACTCCTTTCTCCAACCTCGTCCCAACAAATCGAGGTTCTACAAGCTCTTCCATAAAGTGCTTTAAACGGTGCCATTCAAATGCTCTGCTAGTAGCTGTTATTATATGTGAATTCTACCAAATGCAGCTGATCTTCCCATCCATCTTTGAAGTCTATTATGTACGCTCGCAACATATCCTCGAGCGTCTGAATCGTCCTCTCCGATTGTCCGTCCGTTTGCAGATGTTATGTCGTGCTAAACTGTAATCGAGTTCCCATGGCATCTTGAAGACTTTTCCAGAAATTTACCGTGAACTTGGGATCTCTGTCTAATGTGATCGTCACGGGCACTCCATGTAGTCTCACTATCTGTCTCATATATAATTCGGCATATCTGTCCATTGCGAAATCCTTTCGTACAGGGATGAAGTGTGCCGACTTAGTCAACCTGTCCATAACTACCCAAATAGAATCATAGCCTCTCTGGCTCCTTAGGAGTCCCATCACAAAATCCATTGTTACGTGCTCCCATTTCCATTCAGGAATTTCTAGTGGCTGTAATAATCCACCAGGCTTACAGTATTGAGCCTTCACCTGCTGGCATGTCAAACGCTTTGCCACATACTTTCGCCAAATCAACTTTCATCCCGTTCCACCAATAGTGTTGATGCAAGTTCTGATACATCTTTGTACTTCCTGGGTGGATACTATAGTTGCTCCTATGAGCCTCTGATAAGATCCTTTCTCTAAGCTCTTCGTCCTTTGGCACGCATAGACGCCCTCGAAACTTCAAGATTCCATCCACCAACACTTGGAATTCCGATTTTCTCTTTGTCACGTCCATCTCCAGGATCTTCTAAATTTCTGGGTCCGTATGCAGCAAGGCTTTTATCCTTTCCTAGACCTCAAGTTCTACCCTCAGTATAGCCATCAAACTGGACAGTTGGCAAACTTCTAGTCTGAACTCAGAATCTCTCAAATCCTCGATCATCGACTATCCTTTTACTAGCAGACAGGCGATGCTCGATTTCCGGCTGAGTGCATCTGTGATTCTGTTCGCCTTGCCAGGGTGATACAGTATGTCGCAATCATAATTCTTAAGCAGCTCCATTCATCGACAATGCCTCATATTCAACTCCTTCTAGGAAAACAGATACTTCAGGCTCTGGTGGTCAGTGTAAATCTAGAACTTTTCGCCACACAAATAATGTCTCTAGATTTTCGGAGCAAAGATGATCGCTGCTAACTCCAGATCGTGAGTTGGATAGTTCATTTCGTGCGGTCTCAGTTGTCAGGACGCGTAGGCAACTACCCTTCTATGTTGCATTAATACACAACCTAGTCCCTTTAGCGAAGTATCGTTATATATCTCATAGCCTCCCGGTCCTACTGGAATCATCAACACCAGTGCGGTTGTCAATCGATGCTTGAGCTCTTGGAAACTCCTTTCACGCTTATCCGTCCACTCGAACTTCGTTTCTTTCTTGGTCAATCGCGTTAGTGGAATGGCTATGGATGAGAATTTCTCCACGAAATATTTGTAATATCTTGCCAATCCTAAGAAACTTCGGACTTTCATGACCGTAGTGGGTTTAGGCCAGTTTATTACAGCTTCGATCTTCTTAGGATCCACCGCAATCCCTTCTCCGGACACAACATGGCTAAGAAATGCTACTTTGCTCAGCCAGAACTCGCATTTGCTAAACTTAGCGTATAGTGAGTGTTCTTTCAGGGTTTGCAGAACAATCCTCAGGTGCTCTTCGTGTTCCTTGTTACTCCTTGAGTAAATCAAGATATCGTCAATGAAAGACTATGACGAATCTATCCAAAATTTTCTTAAACACCCGATGCATCAAATCCATGAATGCGTCTGGAGCATTGGTCAGTCCAAAAGGCATCACTATGAATTCATAGTAACCATACCTTGTCCTAAAAGCAGTCTTAGATATGTCTTCTTTCTTAATCCTCAACTAGTGATACCCGATTCTCAGGTCAATCTTAGAGAATACCGCAGCTCCTTGCAATTGATCAAATAAGTCATCGATTCTCGGCAGTGGGCATTTATTCTTCACTGTCACCTAGTTCAAATGTCTACAGTCGATGCATAGACGTAAGGACCCATTCTTTTTCCATACAAACAACACCAACGCTCCCCACGGTGAAGCACTCGGTCGGATAAATCCTTTATCCAGTAGTTCTTGCATCTGCACCTTTAACTCTTTCAGTTCTGATAAGGATATCCTATAGGGTGCCTTCGAGATCGACTCCGTTCCGGAAGCTAACTCAATCACAAATTCTATCTCTCGCTCGGGTGGTAACCCCAGCAACTCTTGGGGAAATATGTCGAGAAACTCACGCACTACCGGGACACTCTCTAGGTTGGGTTCCTCGGTAGTCGTGTCCATAACAGCGACTAAGTACGCCTGACATCCTTTAGACATCAACTTTGTCACTTCAAGAGATGAGACCAAAGGAATCGAGGTTCCTCCTCGACTTCTCACAAATTCAAAGCTAGGGCGGCCTTCTAGATAGAAGCGAATTACCCTACTACCACAATCCACTACTACCTCTTGTTTACCCAACCAGTCCATTCCTATGATCACGTCGAAATCATACATGGGTAACACAGCTAAATCAATACTCTCTCTACTACCACCAATTACGATCCTACAGTCAGCACAGCCCAATGAAACCAATACATTATCTTTCAACGGAGTGGCAATATGAAAAAATCACACTCAATGGCTTTAACTTCATACCCACCAAATCGGCAAACCGAGCAGATACAAACGAGTGCATTGCGCTAGGATCAAACAAAGCATATGCAGTTTGGTCACACAAATAAACCGTACTTGTGACTACGCCTGGCGTTTCTTCTGCCTCGCTGCGGGCTACATCATAAACTTGGGGAGTGGCAGCCGGCGGTCCAGCCGGTGGTCCTGTCCTTAAGGTCTAATCGTTAGAGCTTGGTTCGGACAAGTCCTCATCTGGTGCCCCATCTGACCACACTTAAAGCATGCTCCAGTTTTTGCTGGACATGGTCTATTACCATGCCTTCTGCCACAGAGGCAACAACTCCAATTCATGGGGTTTGTTGGCTTCACAATATTTTTTCTCACGGGAGGGACGAAGCGCCTATTGCCAGCTCTTGGCCTCTTATCAATCTGACGATTGTCTTGAAATGAATTAAACCGCGATCCAGATGCGACATTCCTCTCTTTCAAGTCCCTCTCAATCATTTTTCCTCGTTCATAAATATCCTTGTAAGTCCTCAGGTTCAAAGCTATCATCTGACTGCGAAGTTCAGGCCACAGTCCATCTCGAAATCTTCGCGCCTTCTCTAGGGGATCTTCTACCGATCGGAGTGCGTACCTTGACAGCCTAGAGAACTCCGACTCATACTGATCCATGGTCAGCTGATTCTAACGCAGCTGTAGGAATTCCACTTGCTTCCTTTCCTGGGCTGTCTCCGAGAAATACTTGTCATTGAATGCCGTAGTATAGGCATTCCAGGTCATAACCGTTCCTTCCGGAAAGACTCCATTCTTAGTGGCAGCCCACCAATCATTTGCGATCCCTTCTAGCTGGTACATCGCCAATAGCATTTTTTCTTCATCCATGCACCTCAGGACTCCAAAGGACTTCTCCAGTTTCTCAATCCATCAGGGGGCTAGTTCGGGGTCTCCAGTCCCGTCAAACTAGGTTGGTTTCAGCTTGATAAAATGCCAATCACATGTGCCAAGTCACATGCCATGTAACTCGTGTCTTATCCTAGTAAGTCTCCTAAGATCTCGCTACCCGTCCTTGTCCTAACTCAATCCTCCTTATCACTCCAATCCTCAATCAATTTTGGATCAGGCTGACCTTGCTCTAATACCAAGCGAAGCAGGGATGTCACGCCCCGCGCTTCTGGGACGAGCGCGTGACCCCCTGCAAGCACAAACTATCTCTCGGGGTCCCAAGATTCCAAGAAAGTTCGAGAGATGCATCAAATAGAAAGCACACGGAAGCGACGATATAATATCTCCTTCATACAAATATAAAATGGGACTTGGGTAAGGAGTATACCAATAATACATAAGATCCAAATGTTCATACAAGAGCATAGTAAACCAGATCCGCTAGTTAGTAGGGGTGATAGGGTGAGTGCAAAAGAGGTCCATCATCATCTCAAAAAGAAACAGGCATCAGGGACACCATCAAAATATCATATCAAGAAAGTAGAAACTCCTAGGTAGAGCTACTGGAGTAATCGGTCTCCTCTTCAACCTCCTCAGTGGGCTCGTACTTCGAGAAGGTCTCCGAGCAAACCTCCATGGTGTCCTTTATCGTCTCGTTAGCTGATGGCTCCACCAGATCGTCCTCGATAGCCTCGATCACGATAACCTCATCAGTGTCCTCCAAGATCGGGTCCTCTTAAGACCAATCCTCGAACCAGGGACTGACCCCTCGGCCTCCACTGAATCCCGAGCGGGATGGCACCAACTAGGTATCACCCCACGGGGTACCTCAGTGGGCTTTAGTGGCCTTGTGGAAATGTCTCATACCTTCCTGAACTAGGCCTTATATCTATGAGGCTTCTAGCTACTACCACCTTCATCTACCCAGACGATTGTACACTTCCTAATATAAATAGTCCCCTGTCCATCAGGGAACTCCTCAAAATAAACAGACATCTCCTTCGGGTCACCGAGCCTGACTGATCACATTCTCAAGGCCTAGGATCTGAAAAGAAAATGGGGTCCCACAACAGGGTGAGATATACATCTCAGTAAGGTGGGTCCTAACCTTAAGTTAAGCTGACCGTCTACTCAGGCAATTACAATTACAAACAATTCATACAAAATCACAAGAGGCATTCAACTATCATGAAATAACACATAAACATCAAGCATACACTTCAGGCATCTTATCACGCCATTTAGTCCAAGCATGCATAAACAAGCCATGTTATGCCTTCCACCCTTTCTTGCCTCCTCACTTTCATGCCCGTGTTTAGAAAGCCTCAGGCTCGGTCCGCGTAAACGCATCAGACCGTCTCATTGACAAACCCGCATAAACACATCAGGTTTTCAATGTCACTCTAGGCCTGTGTCGACACATCTCAACTCTGTCCCGCATTTCAACGCATCATGACTATGGCCTTCTCAACCCCGCGTCTTGTACACCTCAAGGTGCCATTCAATTCAAACCCTGCGCCTCAGCGCCTCAAGGCATTCATTCATACGACCCCGCTTCTCATACACCTCAGGGTGTCACATTCATTCATACGACCCCGCGTCTCATACGTCTCAGGGTGTCACAACTTTTCAAATAAGCCATAAGTTCATTTTAATGCATAATACACACAATCAAGTGCAACTCATGAATGAACAACACACTTATGGTATGCGAGGCAATCAAGTTCAACACTCAAATGCGACAATCAACTCAAGGCACAAGCATAGCCAAGCATTTGAGTCATCTATATCCTTCTAGGACGTACAATGAACAAGCGCTTTATAATCTTCCAAGAATCAATCAAACTCGCACTTAACTCGCCCAATTGAGTCCAATCCTCCTATCAAAGGTTTAGAATCCCCTTACCCTGTGCTATAGCCAACAAAATTCGTTCCCAAGCACTCCAATGGTTCGGCCCTAAGGGTCCAAGGATGATTCAACCGCGCAACCTAAGAAAATTTCATCTAATCATTAATTTCCTCCCTCAAATCATCACCCCACTAAACGTACACCTCATGGACCTATCAATTAACATCCTCACACTTCTCGATGATAAATTTGGAGCTCAATTACAATCACCAACAGCTCCCACAGAACCGGTATGCAAAGAACCGAAACAAGGCAATTTCGGTTCTATGTATACCCCAACTAAACAACCCTTAAACTATCTTAAATCCACAATTTAATCACTAATATACTTGCTAACATGTATTTCTAAGGATTGGGGAGCCTCACCGAAAATTTGGAGCTAAGGCGATGTCGAAAAGTCCTTGAACGGCGCTGGTTCCTCTGGGTCTTCGACCGGTCAGTTTGGACCCTTCAAACACAAGACCCATTCGAGGTCAAAACTCCATCAAATTCACCCAAACTTTTTACCACTGCTTGATCTATGTGTCCCCTAGATGTCCACAAAATTTGGTTGAAAAACTCTCAGATTTCGGGGTCTTATGAGGCCTAAAACATGACTTACCTCCAGTTGTGACGATTTCCGTCAACTTTCGGGAGATTGATCGACTGAAGCTCCTCATTAAGCCAAATGGCTTGCTTCCACTTGGAGAATGTCGGCAAGAGGATGAGGAGGGAATAGGTGGTTGGCTTGGCGGCTGGAAGTCGCCGGAAGTAGCTATCGGAGTGAGCAAACGGGCTGCTTGTGGCTGGTCGGTGGCAAGTTTCTCGGCAACAAGGAAGAAGAAGAAGAAGAATTCGGCAAGGGGGAGGGTGTTTGGCAAAGTGAGTGAGAGAATGAGAGTTTATACTTCAATTTCAAGAGTCAATTTGAGTTGAATGGTAGGTTAAAAGTCAATATATCAACTCAAGGCTTAATCTCTTGACACTTGTCCATTATGTCAATCAAAGTGCATCCAATGGCTCTCAATTCTTCAATTTTCGGTAGCTATGGGGGGGTGGTTAAAGACCAAAATGCCCCCATCCAATTATATAGGCAAGGTTAGGGCTTGAGGGGCAAAATAGTAATTTCACCCCCAACGTCCGGAACGTTATTTTTCTTATTCTAAATTTTTTCGTTAAGGCGACGGCCAATCCAATTGTAATATTGAAATTCTTGATTCTTCATTTTCGAATTTCAAGGCTTGTTTCTGAATCATTTCTCTATCCAATGCGATCCCAGCCTATCTCGAACTGATGGGCGGCTTTTACAGACGTTACGCGTATCGACCTTGCAATTCTTATCAGAATTAGGGCTCGTCAATTCATGGCGACTTTAATTGTCATGTAATTGTGAGGATCTATCACTAGTTTCAATGAGCTCGATCGTCACTGTTCGATTTAGGAAAATTTTACAAATTATATATTGGTTAAGTGGTATCACCTGCGCTCCAATTATATAACGCTACCATTGCATTCCTTAATCATTCTTATATCGCCTTTTTTTTTTGCTCTAAATGTCCCCTCGACAATCCTTATGGTCAAAGTGTCATGTCCTATTCGAGTTTCCTAGGTCTACGTACCTCGTCTCGCGTTAACCTTTCCCTTTTAGTCAGTCGACTCGAGATTGTTCAGATCCGAGCGAGATATGACTGAAGTATATCGTTAGATTCATTCTCATTAATAAGTTTTGGAATGGCAGGAAAAATTAGAATGTCACATTTAGTTGAACTAGACACCTAAAATAGAGAACAAGATAGTGTATAAGGAAAAAATTGGCTTAGAGAGCAAGTCGGAATAAGAAGGCGACACATGAAAAAAGCATAAGGTGAATCTAACTTGGGAAACAAATCAAAGATAAAAGATAAATAAAATAGAAAAATAATATATTTTGGTTTTAGGAGCAAGTCAAACATAACAAGACAAAAGTACATTAGAAAAGTAACCTATGATATTAGAATACTTTAGATCAGGTAATATCAAATAGTTTCTCCAGAATATTCTATGCCAATAATTCATTTAGAAAAGATAAAAGAAATTAATACTAATATAATTAATGTACATAAATAAGAAAAATAAAGTTAAAAATAATATAAATGCCCTAGTGTGCGCGTGAGCTAGGATGAGCTTCTAGAGCTTAAAATAGTCTTAAGTGGCATAATAAAATGATGACACATATGAAGACTTGAGGAGCAAGACAAGGTTTAGAAAAATGTGACAAATTAATAAAACATGGAGAGCAAGACAACTAAGCTTGTCTTGGGCAACAAGTAGCAAGAAAATAAAATAAAATTATCTTGGAAAATAAGTCAAGGGAAAGTTCCAATGAGGCGATGCCATGTGGAAACTATATGAGGAAAAATTTGACTTGCGAAGCAAGTCGAGCAAGGCTATAAATAGCACCAAGGTCCTTTTTAGATTTGTAGGTAATGGTTAGTCCCCTTTCTTGTTGTGATATTATTATGTCAATAGAAGTTTCTTGTTGATGTCATGGCCATGGAAAAAAGAAGTAACTCTTAGATGCTACGAGCCTATCGTATGGTTACCACTTATAGATTGTAAAGCAAAGTAAAGATGAAACTCTTTTGGTTGAGAAAAGTATTGCATGAAGATGGACAACAAGTACCCTAGGCGACCGATCTACATGGAGAAGTTTTTCAAAGCCCAAAGGCTTTTGGGGCATTTCATCACACTAGAGTGGCCACTCAAACCTATGATTCATTGGTATTAGAAAGACTTAAAATTCATATGTAAATGTTAGGTTAAGAAATGAAGAATGATATTATGGAAACAATGTCGTTCCTAGTTGACTAACACAATGGATTGTTTATAAATCAATCGCTTCCACATGTGACACATAATTTAAGTAGATAACAAATAAGGGTCAATAAGAGGACGGTGTACATGAGACACCATATGTCCTTCCCCGCAATGTCGCAAATTTGTGATCCTCAAGCCGTAGCGCTCTTGGAGAGATTCAAGAGACCGAGAATTCGAAAGAAACGCATGCCTCCTATTGTGGGTACAAGGGTCGAGTTTAGGACGTCAAAAGGATTTTTTCTTTTTCTTTTTTCAAGGAAAAATTTAGGGGATTTGTTTCTTTCTTTTAGATTCACACATTGAAAATGGGGGCAGTGGAACGAGTGGCTAGTTTCCATGTTTTCAAGGAATAGGGGATTATTTCTTTTAGTGATTGTGCAGTGACCGTGCAAGAACTGTGCATTGAAGATGGGAGGAATGGAGTGAGTGGACTCTCTCTCTCTATATATATGTCTCTCTCTGAATAGAAAATCCTATTATGGTTCCAGCCTACTTGAATACTACCACTTTTATCTCTGACCATTGATTTTCATTTCCAAGAACTAGGGATTCTCCTTTCTTTCTTCTTTTTGTTGAGGATAAAAATAGAGAATTTGTTTTGTTTTTTTTTCAAACTATGTATTAAAGATAGGAGGAGTAGAATGAGTGGCTAATTTCCATTTTCTCAAGGACTAGTGGATTTGTTTCTTTCTTTTAAATTCTACCATTTCTTCTGCATAGCGAATGTGCAATGATTGTGCATTGAAGATGGGAGGAGTCGAGTAAGTGAGTGCTCTCTCTCTCTCAACATAGATTCTCCTCTTATTTTTTTTTTTGTCAAGGACAAAAATAGGGGATTTGTTTCTTTCGCCTAGATCCATGCACTGAAAGATGGGAGGAATGGAGGAGTGGCCAGAATTCATTTTCTCAATGATTAGGGATTTGTTATTTTCTTTTAAATTCCACCTTTCTTCTGTATAGAGATCCTCTTGTGAGTAGAGGTGGCAAAAAGGTGGGTCGGGTTCGGGTTTGGGTCGGGTTGAATATGATCCGACCCATATTGACCCATATTTAATGACCCAAACCCGACCCGATCTACGACTGACCCATACTTGACCTGACCCGTTTTGACCCATAATATTACTAAAATACTTCCCGATCCCTACCCCGGCCCTAGCCCTTGCCCCATCCCTGGTCCTTGGCCCCCGGCTCCAGTACCGAGCTTAGTCTTGGCCCCAGTTCCAGTCTCAGCCTTAGCTCCGATCCTGGCCCCGGCCCCCACCTCGGGTCCCAACCCAGGCCCAGGCCCCGTCTCGGCTTCAGCCCCGATCTCGGCCCCAGCCTCAGTCGTTAGGCCCTGGCCCCATTCTCGGCCCCGGTCCCTGCCTCGGTCGCCGGCACCTAACCCGGGTCTCACGTCTACCCCAGTCCTAGCCTCGACCCAAGGTCCCGACCCCAGTCCCCGGTCCCGGTCCTGGCGCCGACGCCGACCCCAGTTATGGCTTCGGTCCCGGTTAGGGCCCCGACCCCAGCCCTAGCCCCGGCGCAAGCCCCAGCCCCGATCATAGTCTCGGCCCTAGCCCCGACCTCTGCCCGGCCCTATTTATGTCCCCGGTCCCTACTCTGGTCCCGGGATCCAGCCCCGCTTGGTCCTTTGCCTAGGTCCAAACCTCGGCCCTGCCTCTTGCCCTGTCCTCAGTCCCCGACCCCAATCCTGGTCCTGGTCCTGGTCCCGGCCTCGATCTCGGTCTCTATCTCTGTCTCGGCCTCGGCCCGAGTCTTGTTCCCACATACACACTGATTGTAGGCTTTGATGGGTCAAAAATGGATTGAAAATGGGTTCATGTATGGATCATTTTCAACCCATCAGATTTTTCTTCAATTTTGTTGGACCCATATTTAGTGAACTCCTAAAAATTACAACCCATATATGACCCATTTTATGTAAAGTATGAGCAAAAAATGGGTCATTGACCCATGTTGCGTCGTGAGTATGTATTGACGATGGGAGAAGTGGAGTAGGTAGATTCTCTCTCTTTGTGAACAAAAAACCCTCTTATCATTTAGTCCTACTTGAATTCTCTCTCTCTCGTGCATTGAAGATGAGAGGAGTAGAGTAAGTGGCTAGTTTCCATTTTCTTAAGGACCAGGGGATTTCTTTCTTTCTTTTAGATTGTATCATTTCGTCTGTACAGGGACTATGTAGTGACCGTGCATTGAATATGGGAGGAGTCGAGTGAGTGCATTCACTCCCTCCTCCCCTACGTGAACAAAAACCCTCTGAGCTTCTTCCCCTTTTGAGAACTACAGGGACTATGTAGTGACCAAACTTCTTTCTTTTAGCTTCTTCCCCTTTTGCCTCTGAGCTTTCTTTTTCACTTTTGAGAACTAAGGATATATACTTTGATTATTACTTAAAAGCGTGTGATCTATCCTAGCCGGCAAACAGACGACAGAATCCTAGCTTGCTGATTGAAAAGGAAATCGATCATCATGAGAGAACTAGAGTACAGAATTTGCATGTCTCAAGCAATGGAGGGATGGGATAATAACGCTCCAATTGCCTGTCTGTCAACTTCACTGCTTGCATGTGCTTCGAATGCAAATGTCACCGTATTTACAAAAATCCGTTTGCTACGGCCTTTCTCTTCTTTTGAAAATTGGTTATGTTCTTTAGGAATTTGATATGATCTTTCTTGTTTTTCTCTTTGTTTACACCAAAAACATTCACTGTGATGGCAAACTAAATTACTTTTTGGACACCCCCTTCTTTCCTTTGGCCTATTTTTGGAACAGAAATATTTCTTTGGATATATAATTTCTCATTTAGATTTGTCAATTCCACTTCAGTTTCTCCATTAATCTAGAGCACTTTCACATATTCAAAACATGAATGGGATATTTCGAATAAAATCAATTTGCGCAAGCGAACGATATCTTTATCTAGTAATTAATTAACAATCTCCGCTCTCATGCTGCATATTCCAAGCCAACGTAGTAGCCAATCAACAGCGGAAGGGAAATCACTGTGCCGAACACCACCCTAAAAGCGAATAAAACATGCATAAATTGATGAGCGTGAATCACATGCATTAAGTAAATCCATAAACGATATAGAGCAAGGCAAGATGAACTTACGCAGTACTTAGGACGTTTGCATGCAACCCGTACTCATTGGCGAACACAAAAGAAGCTATGGCCTGTGGAAGTGCCGCCTGTACCGAAATAATGATACTAATTAACAAGTTGAATATAAAATAAATAATGGGAAAAAATTTGGTAAAATTAAGGTCCTTTTGGATGATTATTAGTGAATAAACAAAATAAACTGAAACCAACCTGAATGATGGCGATACGTAAAGCAGGCCCATGCAAGCCCACGGCAAGAGAGCAAAGGGCCATAATTGCGGGCCCCACCACGAACCTCGACACCATTCCTAGAACCGTCGGTCCCGTTCCGCACGCTATCACCTTCGTTTGCATTGCTATGAATATTCCTGCAAATTGCACCAAACACCTTCATTAATCATCTAAGAAGCAGTGAGCTCGAAAACTAATGCTAAAAAATTCTTTTGCCCTGTTCATGAATCTCGGAGTTGACGATCACTTTGCTCAGCGGGTACGCACCGATATTGAACATGGCCGTGCCCGTCCCTGCTTTCGACATGATCTCAACCGAACCTTCCATGATGCTGGGCATCGTGAATTTGAACCTGAAGAGAGACCATGTATCATTTGTTGTGAAACTACGCATAGGCTAAGTAGAAATAAATAATAATACCTGCTAGCCATGAGAGCCCAAGCAAGTCCAAGAACATTGGCATACACATTAGGGTTTATGGCCATCTTCATCCACACCACTCTCGCGAACAACCAATAGCTCCTCTTCTCAGCATGGTCGTCACCGCCTTCACTTGTATCCGCAACACTCGTCTCTAAGTCCCTCTCGTCGGCAGCGACACCGTTGCTTTCGGGAGCAGGAGAAGGAGACGGAGAAGCGGCCAAATTCGTCATCCTCGTCCTCCGGAACTCGAGAAACAGGAGAAGCAGAGGGATCCAAACCAGGGACTGCAGCATGCACAGCTGGACCACCAGGTCGACCCCCAACTGGCCGTACATGGCCCGCATCACCGGCACACCGACGGCAAGCAGGCTCATCAGGGTGCACAGCGAGAACGTGGTGATGCACCAGCTGTAGCTCGCCTGTCTGCTGAACCTCGCCCAAAGGGCGAGGACCGCGAGGGTGGCGAGCTTGGACAGTGCGTCGGCAGCGAGGAGGCGAAAGTTCATGGCGTACGGGTTCATGTGGGCGGTGAACTCGAAGCCGAAGAGGGGGAGGATGAAGAGGGCGATGAAGCGGTTGATGCCGTCGCACTGCTCGTGGGTGAAGAGGCGCCACCACTTGACGGAGCCATAGCCGAGCAGAAGCGCCACGTACAGCGGGAGCATCGACCCGACCACCTTGTACACGTCATCCCACCCGATCATCTTCCTTTCCGAAGATGATGCTTGAAGTTCTTGTCGTGGCAGTTGGTGATGAGGATCTATGTGTAAGATTTGTTGTAGGAATGATCAAGATGCATGGAGGGTATGCGTAGTGTCCGTCATATATACATACACTATGCATACACTCCATTATATATTTTTTGGGCCTGTATTTTCCTCGGAAGGGTAGGTGCATGCCTTTGAAATTCAACGGACGACTCAAATCTATTATTTGTAGGAGTTAACTTTTTAGATTTTTTGTTTTTTTGTAATGATTTGAACTGTCCATTCATCGCATGGACAGCTTGGATTCCAAACTCAGGATACTTTATGAGACTTTATGAGAAAAATATGGGCAACCCTTTTCCGGTAGGAAGTGGGGAAATGGGACTTGGCAAGCGGTATTTACTATTTAGGGGGTTTGAGTGACCACCCTCTTGCATCATCATCAAAGAAATTGCACTTTTGCTGGTGGCACGCGCGCCGCCAAATAAAGGAGGTATCGCACCGCATATAGATTATAGGCCCGATATCCTAAGAAATCACAAATATTCGATCTCGTTTAAATTCTGCCCTAAAAGAAACCATTAACCCTAGGTCCAATTCAACTTCAGGTTCAGTCTAAATTTGCCGGAACTTTTTTTTTTCTAAAAAAAAGAAATTCAATTGTAGGTCAAGTCCCAAGTCTACCTCTTTAGTTCTCTGTCTAGAAAATGCCGTTAATAGTCCCTAATTTTCCTAATTTTAATGTCAGCAAATGGTTTCTAACTTGGATTTGTTACGTACATGGAAATGCCATGTGAAATGACTCATGGTGATTTTTGGACGTAGGATTAGTGGGGCAGATTTGATACTATACTGAAAGTTTGTGATTTTTTTTTTTATGAAGTAAAACTTAGGGGCAAATTCAAGACTACATCTAAAGTTAGTGATTTGTTTTAGCCCAAAAAGGTCGGAGGTAGATTTGGGTTTTTTATACAAAATAAGTTCAAAACAGAATTGAGATTGGATTTAAACCTCGGAGAATAATTGAGACTGGATTTAAAGTTTAGGATTTTTTTAAGATAAATAAAATAAATTTGGATTAGAATTGAGAATGGACTTACAATTGGGGTTCTTTTAAGAAATTATGCCATAGATCATATGGAACAATACCATCTCAATCGAGTGTTTGGGACACTATCTTGGAGTCGTATGATCGGTGCATTTGATCTACATGATCTACGGACCATATAATACTTTCTTTGCAATTTTAATAGGTTTTGGACTTAACCAACGTTATATGGCCTCGAGCTCCCCAACATTATATAAGTGGCCCTCCATTAAGTTTTCCCCATGTTTATTATTGCCTAACGCTTACAAACACAAAAAAGGAAAAAGAAAAAAACGCCGAAATTTTATTCAACAACACAAACAACCATCTCAATCCCTTCCCTACATGAAAAAAAAAAAAAATTCCCTTCCATTCTTTCGGAAGAATTATTAAAATTGCATTTGTGTCAATATAATTCATTCTGTTAATTTTGACTAGATATAGCTAAAGTTGCATAACCAAAGTTGAAATGTACAATTTTTTAATAGTATTTTAATAATTTTCAACTTTTTATTTTTTTTCCTTTTTCTTTTTTCTTTCTTCCTTTTTCCTCTAGCTGGTTACTTGACACAGGCAAGGGCTAGTGAGGTCGACCTCACTGGCCTTGGGCAAAACTTGTCATGATATTGGGTGGTCTTAGGGCCCTCTTAACCCAAAAGCTAGTTCAAAGGATAAGGCTTCCCCTCACACCTATAAATCGACCACCAGCCTCTTCCACAATCGATGTGTGACAACTCCAACAATGTCTCCCTTACACATCGGACCATGAGTCGAAAGCCGCAACAACCTGTATCTCTCCCGAGTGATTATTGGGTCTAGACTTGTTGGCAACCCAGACTCTGATACAAGTGTTGGGTGGTTTTGGGCCTCTCTCAACCTGAAAGTTTGCTCAAAGGATAAGACTTTCCTTCACTCTTATAAACCGACCACCAACCCCTTCCACAATCGATGTGGAACAACCCACATAATCTCTCCTTCATACATCGGCCCATGGGTCGGAGTAAGCGACAACCTGTATCTCTCTTGTGTGACTATCGGGTCTAAATTTATTGCTAACCTAAGATCTGATACAAGTATTGGGTGGTCTTGGGCTTCTCTCAACCCAAAACTGGCTCAAAGTTTGATGATTTCTCTCACACTTATAAACCGACCATTAACCCCTTTCACAAGGGATATGCGACAACCTCAACAATCTTTCCCTCACATATCAGGCCATGGGTCAGAGAGAGCGACAAACTGTATCTCTCCCGTGTGACTATTGGGTCCATACTTGTTGATAACTTGGGCTCTGATACTAGTGTTCGGTGGTCTTAGGCCTATCTCAACCCAAAAACTAGCTCAAATGATGAGGTTTTTCCTCACACTTATAAACCGATTATCAAGCCCTTCCACAACTGATGCGGGACAACGACAACACCTAGCTGGCCATGGGCTAGGCACGGCATTGCCTAGCCATATTTGCGAGATGTTAGTCATTTCATCCATGATTTTGTGAGTTCATCAAGCTACCTCTATTGATGTGCTAGAAGCCAGAAAGTCTCTTTTATATTTGTGTGTATGTGTGGGAGCAAATGCCCATGACATCTGGCCTAATATCTGTGATGTTTATGTTACTTTTTTCATGTACACAGAAGTCGAAAAGCAATGCACCCTTCTCATTCGTTGGCTGAAATGTTGGACAAAAGTGAAGTTATAGTAGGAGAGTAAACATGTGCAGCCAACATTAGGCAAGGTTGGTTGGAACTTACCGAAATCTTTAGGTATGATGCGCCTCATATCAAGTTTAATCTCTTCTCTAAGCCTCGTGGATAAAGTAAGGTGCGAGTCAAAGTTTGGGTAGAGTGTGCAACCTTGCTTTGATGCCAATTGTGGAGTGCGCTTTGAATGTGCAACCATGAGATCGTTTGCTCTCGATGTCATAGGGAACCAGCGTGCATGTTATGCATTTGATTCACTAGACATATTCCTCGATTTCTAAATTAACTCCTCGAGGTCCATGTGTAATCTACGTGTAAAATTTGGTAGGGACACTACTGTTAGTGAGGTTTAGAGTTTTCTAATGATGTAATTTGCTTATAATGGTGTTCATTTTTATTTATTTAAAAAGAACTCTATAATTGCTCTCAAATTTAAGCCATTAAGTGATAGCGTGGTACTTTTGCATGGAAACCTACACGGGAAAATGTTTGAACTCAAAACCTCTAACTTTGATACCATACAAAATTATACGGAATCACTTCCAATTGTTGTAAAAACTAAAATAGGCTTTATCTAGCTAATATCTAAATATTCAATCTCATGCTCAAACCTACCCCATCAATCCCCATAATTCACCGAACTGCGAGCTAATTAAAAGTATAAATACTCAAGGTAAGTTTATGGACACCTACAACCCCAATCTCAAGGATGAGGCTCAAGTCTCGTCGTGACCTAAAATGTGATTGACTCAATCTATAATAACATGTCCGACTAACCGCTTCTTTGCCAGGGGAGATGAACGTATAGCTAAACACAGAATGCTTTAGCTACTGCCAATTGCGAGTACTTCGACCCAAAAAAAAAAAACAATTTGCAAGTACAATAAGGACTTTTCTATGAAAGCATGTATGGCTTGTCTCGCATCGCCTCCAATGCAAAGCACGTTAGTTAATGCGGTCCAGCGATTCTCCACTTGATCTTGGAATAAGTGGGTCTGATGTTGGTTTGCCTTAACTTTTAGACCACATGTTCTCTCTTTAAAAAAAAAATAAAAAATTAAGAGACAAAAGTTGGTCTTTCCATTAGTTAAAGAGCGATCGAACTCGAATTTCTAATCGTAGCGGTGCCCTTCGTACACCCGGTATGCTACGGGGCTTAAATTTCCCTTATTGGAGTCATTCTCAAAGCGTTGTCAAAGATCACGCGTGTGAGAACACGTTCTCGATTTGTGATACCACGTCGATTTTCACGACAAAACACGAAGTAGAGGCAAACTTTGTTATGAACATGTAAGCGGATGAAATTAGAGCATTATCTACAATACTGACCTTACATGATTGATACTGTTGGGAGGATGCCGAGGAAGTCCAATATTTTCACTTGGGGAGATCTTCAAGAGGGAGCCCAAGTCTGATCTTGTCAATATATCCAGTTGGATCCATATTTACTCAAAAGTTTAAATCAATGAGTTATGGACCAACTTGAATATATTAATTACTCAATACTATATTAATTCTCCAATGTAGGACTTCTCTAACATAACTCACACGTGCATCCTAACAATCTTCCCCTCACGTGTGAGCTCCAGTGTTAGGTTTTGATCACCTTTAATCTAAGTATCATTTTGCACCAACTTATATCAACTTGAATCTTCATCAACGCTCATCGAGCCCGCGCTGCTACACTACAATGTCCACCCGGCCCGAAAACCGCGTTGTCTCCATCTCAACCTAAATCTCCATCAATGCCCATCCGGCCCACGCTGCTACATCACAACGCCCACCGGCCCAGAAATTGCGTTGGCACCAGATTCATTATTGAGATGCGGTCACCAGATTCTTTCTTGAGATATTCACCGGAACAGATTGGAAGCCCGCCAATCAACCATCGGCTCCGATACCATTTGTTGAGAGCGTGCAGCAGAAGTCTGATACTTTCACCTAGGGAGATCGTCAAGAGGGAGCTCAACTCCGAGCCCGTCAATATATCGAGTTGGACCCACTTTCACCCAAAAGCTAAAGTCAATGAGTTATGAGCCAACTTAAATATATTAACTACTCAATACCATATTAATTCTCCACTGTGAGACTTCTCTAACACAACTCACACGTGCATCCTAACAGATACATAGCGTCGGGACAATATCCTCACGTTTTTTGCTGTCATACGACTTAATGCAGCCAATTCAGTTATCCCCTTTCCAATTACATGTTTCTCACAATCAAGATTAAGAAAATGAATATTTCCCAATCAGAGACAAGAGTGTTGCATAGATGTCATTTCAATATTAAACCTTTTAATTTTTTCAACTTAATGCTAAATCACTCGTGCGACAATTCATTGTAGCCATTCTAATCAATTTCGCACGGAAGTCGCTGATGTAGCAATCCAGTTATTGTCGGCCGTCCTATATGGTACATCGCCACATTAGCAGCTTCTATGAAAATTGATCGAAAGAATTACATTAGAATTTAGCGCAAAGTTATTAAATTAGAAAATTTAAAAAGTTTAAAACTGAATTGACATCCGTATGACAGGTATATGGATGTTCAAGTAATTTCCCTAATTAAGAAATGCATCGAAACTAACTACAGACCTGAATGGATTATCCTCCGGAACGAATTCCAGCTTGGTTACTTTTGGACGATCCAGCTTGTATAAAGCCTTTTTCCACCACTAGAAACCCATTAAACTGTTCTTTCCTCAGCATGTACTAGACATTTTTCAGCCAAACCCTAGATATTGCCAAGATCCTGGGCTAACTTACTAGTCCACTAAGATTAGCTTCTTGCCTCAATTTTTTTTACAAGACTTTTTTTTTTTTTTATGAGAGAGTCGAGTTGAAGCTTGTTCCTCAATGTTTCTTTACATTCTTCTTCTCCTTTTCAATAAATATCAAGCTTTTCATCGGCCACTTAGGCCATCTCTCTTGCAAGAGCATCTAAACCTTCTTTTATACTCAAGTCATTTTCTCAAAAAAAAAACTTCTATCTTTCGGTATGGCTCTGAGCTCCAATAATCTTGTTGACGCTTCATATAAATCTTCAGAAGAACAATTGCTCAGAGGCAGTAATCTTCTCTAGCTAAACCAGTTCAAAAGCAAATATATGATGACTACCATTTGAGTATGATCCTCAAGTTTGAATCAATATAGGCTTGCTCATATGTTCACCTTACGAATAAACATCCATAAATGTCAAATAGATTCTAAATAAGAAAAAAATAGTTTCATCAAAATCAAAATATTCAAAAGGAAGATTATCTCAATAATCTCTCCCTTTTTAATGATGACAAAACTTCCTCAATAAAAGTAGATTTTAAAAAATATTTGCGTGAATATTAGTGCAGAAAAGAATTCATAGGAATATTAATTTTTAAGCTGAATGAATCTTTTCAAAAATATAAGCATCTGAACAAAATGCATATAGTAAATGATATCACCAATTTAAGAATAATGTGAGTGAATTCTTCAAATGAACTCTTGTAGGATGCTTCACCCTTTTTATCATAACATATAGTCCTGCTTTTCTACAATAGAAAAGATAATAGTTCTCCATTTTCATCATCAACAAGAGAGATACACAGATGATATAGAAAGTAAATCATGTTATATATCAGCAGAACTATGAGCCCATAATAAGGATGTGATATTTAAATTCAACACAACCACACATGTTTAATTAAAAAAAAAAAAACAACTCAAATTTGGGCTTTTGAAAACTAACATCAGATAGATGGGGGTGGAGGTGGTTTTGATGAAGAGGGAACGTCCATAGGCTCTTTTTCACCCTCATGAGTACCTTCTTCAGGTTGATCCTCAAGATCCTTAGCAGTAGAGAGAGCATAATCTCGAAGGGCCTGTCTGTGGGGAAACTCTTGAGTGAGCTTATCATCACGAATCAGCATGTAGATCTGCAGGCTTGCCATCTCTAAACAAAAGATTCGGAAATATTCGTCGAGCATATTCTGAAATTTGTTCATCCTCTTAACGACACGGCTTTTCAAAGCATCCATCCTTTGAATTACCATCGTCTGCGGCTTCTCCAGATCCTTTTAGGCTACATATTGAGAGGACTTTGTATCCAGTATTTCGCCAATGAAGGCATTCAAAGTTTTTGCTGGAGTAAGTTTTCTAGCTAGAGTCGTGCTGGTCCCATTCTCAACAGTTGGTACCTTTCCCTTCTCTGAGAAGTGCAGAAACTTCTGTAGATTAATCTCCCATTGACACTGAGCAGGGTCTTCATCTGAAGATACTCTTTCAAGCTTTACTATAACTGGTTCTTTTTCTTTCGAGACCTCTTCTCTGACAACATTAGTTGATTCCTTCAGCAAGAAGCTATCCCCCTGAGCAGTTGCATCATCATTTGTGGGTTGAAAACTCTGAACAACAGTGTGTTGCTCCTGAGCAACAGATTCATTCTGCCTCTGACTACTAGTTAAGGCTCAGATTCAACTCTTCTCTCTTCTTTAATCTCTGCTATTTGAACTGGAATCACTGCAGCAACTTCCATGCCGACAATGAGAGTTTCTTCAGGTTTGTCAATTTGCATATAATCCTCAGAAATCATGGGTTCAAGGATAGGCTCATCAGCATTCATGGCATGCTCAAGTTCATTCCTCTGAGCATCCCCGAATTCTTTGTGTTGTTCTCGATGGAACTTATCTTCCTTTCTTTCAGAAGATGGTTCTCCATCTACAATATCCTCTGCCCACATTTGATTGTATGCTTCTTGGACATTCTTTCTTTCTCCTTCTGTCCTCTCAGCAGAAGTTTCTTCTTTATCAGCATCCTTGTTCTGTTCATGAGTCTGATGGAGGTCCTCTTCTTTATCCTTAGGATCCTCCTACTTCTATGCTCCCTCAGCATCTCCAACGGTATCTGCCGCTTCCTTGTTAGCATCATCTATTTATTCTTCACGTGCTTCTGCAGATGAAACAAATGGAGTGCCTTCATCCTCTGAATCCTTTTATTCAGCTTCTTCTTCTTCAACATCATCTTCCTTTGAGGACTCAAGAAATTTGCATTTGCTCGTAGCAGGCTTTTTTCTTTTGGTTGTTCTCTCTGCAGGCTTCTCCTCAAATTCGACCAAGACAACCTATCTATTCTTTGTCAGTTACCCACTAGCACTAGGTTTAAATTGCATTTTCTGTACCATGGACTCTCCAACAACCATTACTTGAGTCTCATTCAAAATAAGTCCAGCAAGGATTTTGATATTGTGGAAGAACATAATACGATGGATTAACCCTATATAGGGCAATTATCTCTTTGACTTTTGAACAGTTTTGTACATGCGAAGAAGAACAGTGTAACCTGGAGATAATTTATATCCAGTCAGTAGACTCCACAATAACTTGGCTTCGTACTTTAATTTGCTCGTCTTTGAAGCAGCCTTGGGGTCTCAAACACTCGATAAAAAATCTTGTGCATTAAAATGTGCTTTAGTGGGAAGTCATTGCATCAATATATGCCTTGGAGTCTTTAGAATATTTCTCTTTTCCAGTCAGAAAATTGTAGGCATCATCAGGTTGCATATCAATAGGTAAAAATTCCATTGCCTCAACATCCGTTAAATTTGCAAGCTCTTTGAAAACTTCTTGCACTACTTTTGAAAACTTTTTGCACAAAATTTCATTAGAAGAACCAAAAATGATATCCTCAATTCAAATCTTAATAAGGAGAATGTCCTTACCCTATTTTTGAATGAAAAGGGTAGTGTCAACATTACCTTTGATGAACTTTTGTTAGACAAGAAGTTGCTTCACCTCTCGTACCAAGCACATGGTGTTTGCTTTAATCCGTATAATGCTTTCTTTAAATATTAACAAGATATTTTCCTCTTGATTCTTCAAAACCAGGGGGTGTTCGATGTAAATTTCCTATTTTATAAGTCCATTTAGGAATGCGCTTTTCATGTCTATCTGAAAAAATTTAAAATTATTGTAATGAGCATAAGCAAGCAGTAGCCTAATTGCCTCTAACTTGGCAATCTATATGTCAATTTCATCGTAGTCTATTCTTTCTTCTTTGAAATAGCCTTTAGCTACTACTCTTGCTTTGTTTCTGATAAACTTTCCTTTATCATCTAGCTTGTTTCTAAATACCCATTTTATACTTATCACTGGATGATTTTTAGGTCTTGATACCAGTTCTCAAACATCATTGATCTTGAATTAATGAAGTTCCTCCTGCATTGCATTGAGCCAATTTTTTCATCTGCAGGTGCTTTTCCAATCCCCTTTGGTTCTACTTCAGAAGCAAGAGTTTTAATGTTGTCATCCAAGCCTTCCATGATAAGCTCTTTAGGAAACTTGATTTGTGTTTCCAGGTTTTGTTAAATCTTTCTTCTTGTGTGACACTTAGATCTTCAAATTCATGTTGCATCTCTTCTAGTGTTTTCTGTTGTCTAATGGTCATCTTTTGAATATTTTTGGAATCATCCTTCTCTCCAGAATCATTATTTCTTTAGATTTTTCCAAAAGTTCTTAACTTTGAGAAAATACTGGAACTTGAACATGTTCAAATTGATCATTGTGACAATGAAGGTTTTCATCAAACTTGACGTTCATAAATTCTTCAAGTACACGAGAATTTTTGTTGTAGATCCTATAGGCTTTGCTCGTCGTTGATTAACCTAAGAATATACCTTCATATGCCTTTTTATCGAACTTGCCGATACAATCATTTGCGTTCTTCAGAATAAAATATTTGCATCCAAATGCACGAAAATATGCAACATCAGGTTTTCTTTCTTTGAAAAGCTAATAGGGTTTTTTTCTCAATAATTGGCCTCAAAGATATATGATTCAATATGGAGCAAGTTGTAGAGAATGTTTCTGCCCAAAAGTAAGAAGCAATTTTCTCTCAATCAGAAGAGCCCCAGCTATTTCTTGTAGAAAACATGTTTTCCCATCTATTATCTCATTTTGTTGTGGCATAAAAGGAGTAGAAAAGTTTTGCTGAATTACAACTTCATAACAGAAATCTGAAAAACTTTGGCTTTCAAACTCTCCCCCATGATCTATTTTAATATGGGAAATAGCATTTCCTTTCTCATTCTAAACTTTCTTGGTGAATTTTGAAAAGATATGAAAACATCATTTTTGTGTGCAATAAACAGAACCCATGTGTATTTAGAGAAATCATCAATAATCAAAAGACAATATTTCTTACCTCCAAAGCTTAGAGTTCTGTTAGGTCCGAAGATATCTATGTGAAGCAACTGCAATGCTTGTTTAGTTATAGCTTGATTAATCGATTTAAAATAATTTCTTATATGTTTACCAAGCGTGCACGCTGAACAAAGTTCTGACTTTTCAAACTTTGTTTCTGGCAAAATCTCGAACTAACTTCTCGGTAGATATCTTTGAAACGTGCTTAATATTGATATGACCTAACTTTCTATGCCATAATTCAGATTCATCTTTGACAGATATGAGACATTTCAATTCTTCAGAATCAATGCCAAGGAGATAGTTGTTGCCATGACCTCGGCCAAAGAAACTCTACTTCTTGTCTTTGCTAACATCGAGCATTTTCTATCTTGAAAATAGGTTTGTTAACAGGTCTCCACACTTTCGTACAATTGTCTCTGATATGATTAAGACTACCACAGTTTACGCAAGGTTGTCGTATGTAAGACCTTGTAAACTACCAATGAAAATGTTGTGTATATGCAAACATGAAAGGTTTTTGCGAAATCCTATCATTTGCCTTGGGAAATCTATTTTTGAGGTTACTTTCTCTTTTTAGACCCAAAACAGATTCATCTTTAAAAGGAACTTGAACTATGGAAAAATCTTTTTAAAATATTTTGTTTTTCAATTTTCAAGGAATCATTTTCTTTTGAAATCAAATCATGATTTTCTCTCAGCTGATGAAATCCCCTCTCTAAAAATTCAATCTTGTCTTTTTGGGACGCATCACGTTGTTTCAAGGAGGAGACTTCCTTTTTCAAAACAAAAACCTTTTTAAGAGCTTCTTTGTAATTTTTGCATAATTCATCAATGTGTTTCGCAATTTCATCAGGTATTTCAAAAGGACATAACTCAATATCTGATTATGAACCCGAGTCCATGTTTGATTCTGAACTTGACTTTGCCATGAGGCATATGTTTGCATAATCATCCTCACCATCTTCATAACCACTCAGAGTTTCTACTTTCAATGCTTTCTTATATCTATCGTATTTGATCTTGTCTTTCTTAAGACGTGGACAATTGAATTTTATGTGTCTTGTCTTCTTACAATGAAAACATATTACATGCTTGTTTCCCTCGTTTTCCTGCTTGTGGTTGTTTGAGTGTCTCTGGTGTTTCTATCTCTTCCAGCCGTTTTTCTGAACTTTTCACCATAAGTGCAAGTTTCTCATCATCTTCATCTTCATTATATGAATTAGACAATTTATGGTTAATTTCAAACTTTAATTCAATTGACTTTTTACCTTTAGAGTCTCTTCTCCTGTTTGCTCATTCTGTCTCATAGGACTACGGAGTTATAACAAGGTTATCTATAGACAAATATCAGATTATTTGACATTCCTATATTGAAGGCTTGATGTAATTCCAGTCATCTGTAAATCCTCGAAGGGTATTTCTCACTTGCACTGGTTCAACAACTAGAGCATCTTGCCTTACTAGACCACTTGCTAATATTTAGAACCTGCCAATCGTATCAGTAATCAACTCGTTGGGCTTCATCTTGAAAGCTTCGTATTCACTCGGTAAAATACTGAGATTGGTTTCCTTCACTCTGTCAGTTCCTTAAAACATGACGTGAAGTTTGCCCCATATGGCTTTCAATGATTGTTCTTATGCAACTCGATATACAAAGGATTAAACAAAGCACAAAATAATGCATGAAGAGCTTTAAAATCGAGTCCTTGTCTTTGAGCCCTTTCGGTATCTGATAACGTCTCTGTAGCACTTGTATTGTTGTTTGTCTCACTTCTAATGAAGGGAGTTGCTGTGAAAACCACATCCCACATCAGATCGTTTGATTCCTTGAAGATCCATTTCATCTTGCTACACCAGATGTTGTAATCCTTTCCGTCGAAGTATGGTGGCTTATTGTCATAGTGCAAATACGTTGTTCCTGAGAAATTATCGCTAAATATGATAGATCGTCAAATCTGAAGTAAAACACTGCAATATATTGAGCAACTTGCTTTGATACTAATTGTTATATCTAGCAATATCACCTAAAAGGGGGGGTGAATAGGTGATTCTAAGCAATTTTGAAACTTGATACAAAATTACGATAGTTTCAAAAACACAATATGAATAGAATTAATCAGTAGAATGTGCAGATGAATCAAGCATAGTAAAAAGAGTTCAGAGAAGAGAAAACCGCACGCAGTGTTTATAATGGTTCAGCTAGAAAGCTTCCATCCACTCTCCTACGTTGACTATTGATTAGCTGGATTCCACTATATGAATTAATGGGGGTTATAAGAGATGTCATTCTCAATCACTCTTACAGTACCTCTTAAAGATATAACATTTTGTTCTCCAGAACAATTATGTGAATATGAAAAACTCAAGTACTTTGGAATTGTATGTTCTTATCTTTCTCTACCAGTAACCATGGATCTTCCTTATATACTCCTTCGCCTCCAAACTAGCCGTTGGATAGGTCTTCAAAGGATCGATTTTTAATGATTGATTAGATGTCATCAATCGTGATTGAACGAGACTATATCTAGGAAAATAAGATAACCGTTGGAATTGAGTCTGAACTCTTCAGATTTAATCGTTCATACAACTAAATCTGCAGTTTTCAAAAGTAGAGTTGATTCGAATTTCCAGCAATCCTCATTCTTGGAAGGTAATATCCAATCATAGATATCCTCCTTATCTGATTGTGAAATAATCTTGCCAATCAAAGATTACAAACTTTCATAAAAGATATCGCCTATATTGGTATCCTGCCAAATGTGGGTTTTCAAAATCCGTGAAAAAAATATTGTAGAATTTGAACATTATTCAAAAGTAGCCTTTTGAAATAAGACATACTAAATCTATCATGCCCCGAACCCGTCGGGCACGTGAACATCCCACCCAGCCGTTCTTCTTATCGTTATCACTCAGGATCCAACGGCCATCAACAAGAGAACTTCAAAATTTAATAAGCGTGCAGAAGCGAGAAACAATCTCCTTTCTTAGTCACAATCAGATGACATCAGGACTTCACAACAAAACGTCTAATCAAGGTACAACGCAGGGCTTCGGTTTAAAAATACAATCATATAAGGTCACATGTCTAACTACAAAAAATGCTTAGGTAAATCTCAATTCCCTCCAATGACCACTTCGAATGCCAATCCATGGCAAACTCGGGTTTCCATCGTCTGGGACCTGAAAATGTTAATCCCACAATAGGATGAGATATAAATCTTAGTAAGTTAAACTTAATCCTAAACTAGGTTGCCAACACCTCAAGATACCTTTTAGAAAAATAGGTATTTCAGCCACAAAAGCTTTTACATGATAAAAGTATAATTCCATCAAAACATGGCATTTCAGTGATTCAAAACTGGCTCTATTCAACCTTAAAGTTCGCGAGTAAGACTGAGCTTAGTACTATGGCAAGGTTCTCAATCAAAGTATCAACTTGAGGCAATTTCTAATTCATGAGGCATTTTCAAATTTCTGAAGATGATAAAGAGGTATTTCCTTTCGCATATCTCAATCACATACCAATAATAAATATCAGATTACCAAGTACCTGTGTCATAACGCTTTAGGCCATTTAGTCAATCACTTGAACATATAAGGTATTTCCACCAATTATCATTATCCAAGCTCGCGTCTTAACGCATTTGGCTATCGTAAAGTACTAAGTAGGACCCGCGTCATAACGCTTCAGGTCGTGCTTCTCAATCACTCGTGTAATAACGCATCAGGCTAGGATACTATATGCGTAATAACGCATCAGGTTAGTCATCCTTACTTGGCCAAGTACAATATCCCGCGTAACACACATCAAGATAATCCAAACCCAGTGTCAATACGCCTCAGGGTACAACTTGCCTTTCATAGACCCGTGTTAATATGCCTCGGGATTTATTCAAGCCCCGCATTTAACGCATCAAGGCATCACATGCACATGTACTCATAATACAATCAATCATTGGCCAAATAAATTCAATGCACAATAGCAAAAAGCCAACCTCATGGTTCGGCCCCTACATTTCAAGTGACTAATCCTCATGTCCCATTCCATGGCCAAGCATCACAAAGGCAAATCGAGTAATTCAATCAATCACTCCACATTGGCACAAGCAAGTCGCGGCCATTTCAAAAAACTCAAGGCTTGACTTAAAATCATTATTTCACAAATCATCTCGAGACTCAATCGATAATTCAATCTGCTCAAAGTACTCAAACCAAATGAGAATCTTCACAAAGCATGTCAAAAGGTCCAACCACCTTTCACGACCAAATTAAGACTCTTCAATCCAACCTCGATTCCATAATTTTCATGCCATGAATCACTCAAGTTCAACTCCTCAAAAACAGGGCAGATTCGGATTTGATGTCCCACAAGTAAAACCGGTTCATAAATCACCAATTTCCTCAAACAATAACGTCCCTTAGTAAAACATCCTAATAGAGGGTTAGAATCAACTTACTGATACTATTAGCTAGAGAAGTCCATGAAATAAGTGACGCAAGTCCTCATTCCAAATCTGTCCAAAATTGACTCCTAGGGATTCCACAAAGTTTCAGCCGTTAAATTCCTTAAATCACTCCCAAATTCAACCACATGCTACCCTAGCATGTCAAGCAAGATCCTAGAAAGGCTTACCATGAATTCATGTCATGAAAATTGGTCAAAGGATCTCACAAAGCTCATAAATTCAAGCTAGCACACCGAAAGGCAGATTCTATCCATGTGTGGTTCGAACCATGGTTTAGCTATAAAATCATTTCTAAACTAAACCAAACTCATCCACAAGCTAATTAACACTTAGAAATGAGTCCTAGGATGGCATACTGATGATATCTAAGCCAAACGATGCCTCGACGGACCTCAAAGTGCCACGGTTCCATCTTGACCGGCTGTTACGCCCCAAATGAGGCGAGCATGCGGACATCCCACCATGCCGTTTCAAATATGAAAGTCTCCCGGGATCTTTTGGCCCACAACTCACAAAATCCATACACATACGGAGGCGACAAACATCTCCACTGTCAATTTACAAATGACATGACTTAGGAAAATAATGGTACACTTTACATATCTTTATGATGCACTTCAACTGTTACGGAGGCCAAATACCAATAGTTGAATCCTAATCCACAAAACCCATTACAATCCCTAGTGCCACAAAATGTTTTATTTTCATTCGACCAACTACTTCCTCGAATACCAAACCTTGGCAAACTTGGTGTTCAATCGCCTAGGACTTGAAAAAGTTAATCCCCAACGGGATGAGATATAAATCTCAGCAAACTCATCCTAAACCTAGAGTAGTCCATTAGTCCTCCCAGAGTATACAATGAGGCAAAATACAGAACCTCGTTAAGGCACTAGCACATGGCATTTAAATATCAATTATCTCTAGTACTTGGCATATTAAGAGATCACAGTCAAGCACATCACATACTATGAGGACCAAGCTTCACGCACTAGCATATAATAAACTCAAAGTTCAAACTCATCACAGTGATATCATAATAACTCATCGCCAAGGGCATAAAAGCCGCGATATATTTTCAGGGGCGCTCAGGCCATATTATTTACATTAGGGCACTATAGTCATGCCATCCCTAGGCATCATAGCCAAATCAATCTCTGGGGCATCATAGCCAATTCGATCTCTAGGGCATCATAGCCAAATCATATCACATAGGCACTATAGCCAAATTGTATCACATTGGCACTATAGCCAAATCATATTACATAGGCACTATAGCCATTTCATTTTTCAATGGCTCATCGGCCAAACTCCTCTTCAGGCAACTCATGACAATTCATCAATTCACTACTTCACTTGCCTTCTCACGCATCAATTTGGCACATTCACCACTCAAGGCCTAAATATCATACGATTACTCAAAGTCACATACCAATCAAATGCAAATTTCTCATCGAAACAAGCACACCAAGTTCAATGAACAACTTACACATTCAGCTATCACCAATCAAAGCACAATCGATCTATCAATCGATCAATTCACAAATCAAAGTCGTCTAGTAGTCTCCAAAGTCCTAGTAATGGTTTAAGGGTCACTTATCTTCCGTCGAGCTAGCAATTTAAACTCAAACGACCCTTTTAGATCAACAAGCCCACGGCCGAACAGGGCACCCACATCGCGCCTCGGAAAATCACATCGAAACCCAATCATTTCTCAATTCCATTGCGCCAATACTTTGACAACACATCGATTAACTTTCTAAGGTGCCTCAACAATAATTAATAGCAAGGCGACACCTTCCCTAAGCCTCAAAATGCTTGGTTCATTCAGTCTCTACGTGGGGCAGGACCGGTCCTCACTAAATCACGCCTAACAGCCCACTAATCTTCAATTCATTACAAAATCAACTTGTCAAAACACTATTCTACATGTCTAGTAAGCTCATCGAAGATTTTGAAACAAAATTACACCCCAAGGACTTTCGATCAGCCCGGTTCCACTCGGTCTTTAGGCGGTCAGATTCTGTTTTGAAAAACCCCTTCAATTCAACCATGGAAACTCTTCCCAACTCAAATAAACTTATAACCCTAGCTCATCTTACTCTAGTACTATGAGTGTAGAAGATCTCACCAAAAATTTAGAGTCATTTGAAACCTTGAAGCCCGCGAAACATATCCTTCTCCCAAACCGATCAGATTCTGCCTCTATCATGACTTTTTGCCACTCAAACAGACCTACAGGATAAACGACTAGGAAAAATTGAGCTTATAATATGTCATTAGAACCACAAGACAATAAGATTTCAAATGGAGGTGGTTTTACCTTAATTCGATATCGAACGACGGAGTTATGGCCGGAATAGTAAAACTGTCGGGGTGGCAGGCTAGTCAGGTGAGAAAGAGAAGAGGAAGAAGAAGAAGAAAATTGAGAGAGTGAAGAGAAAGGGATGGGTGCAGACCAAGAAGGAGGGAGAGAGAGACTTCCGCACCAATAATTTGAGAGAACAAGTGTAACATTCAGAGTTTTTCGCCCCCTCGAGGTTTGAGATATAAAACGAAATCTCAAAATTAGAAAATGGAAAATAAAGATTCCAACGTTCTAATTGAATTAACGTCGCCTCATTAAAGGAAATTCGAATAAAAAAATGACATTCCAGACGTCGAGGGTAAAATTACCATTTTACCCCTCAAGCCTTGGCCTTGCATTTATAATTGGATAAGGGTATTTTGGTCAATCACAATACCCTATAGGCTACCGAAAATCAAGAAAAATGAAGGTCATTGGATGAGCCTTGATTGACATGAGGACAAGTGTCAAAGGATTAGGCATTGACACTGATTGAATTACCTTTTAACCTACCATTCAAAGCCTTTGACCAATTGAAAGATTGAAAGAAAGCATCTCACTCTCTCTCTCTCTCCCTCATTTTGCTCGGCCAAACCCTCTCCCCCTCACCTTTCTCTCATTTTCCTATCTTTTCTCTCTCGCCAGAACACTGCCCAGTCTTGTCGCCGGCCACTGTTTTGGCATATCTTCTTCGACTGTCATCGGATTAAGGCGTGCCACCTACCATTAGAAAGCTTATCGTCTTGCCGTTCCAACAAGATATTATGGGTCCAAATTCACCCAGTCGTTTGTCCCATAGAGCCGTTTGAAGGAGCAAAGTTCAGGTTGGTTAGTTTTGAATCTGAGAGCTCCCAACCGACCAGTCCCGACCGTCCCACTATTCCGACCATATCTTATTCGCCCGATACTGGATCGAGGTAAAACTGTCATCAAATGAAAGCTTATTGTCTTATCTTTCCATAGACATATTAAAAGCTCAATTTGACCCGGTAGATCTTCTCATAGCTCGATTTAAGTGGACAAAGGTCCAGACAAGGCAGATTCTGACCGGTTATGGGGAAAGACCTGTTCCGGGGTCTTCCGAACTTCAAATGGCTTCAAATTTTCGGTGACGTCTTTTACACTTATAGTATTAAAGTTGGATGAGCTATGGTTGCAATTTTAGTTGAGTTAAGATGGGTTTTCATGGCTCATTTGAGGCGGTTTTTCTGGAGCAGAATTTGACCGCATGTACACCGAGTGGAACCGGACTGATCGGAAGTCCTTGAGGTGTTATTTTGCTCCCAAATATTCGTGAGGCTTCCTAACTCCTAGAACAACATGTTAGCAAGTTGATTTTAGGGTAAATCAAGGTTTAGAGTTGAATTATGGACTGATTAAGGAGGTAGAGGGTAGAACCGAATTCCACCCTGTTTCGGTTTGGATGAACCGAGCCCTTCGAGGGCTGTGGGAGGTGTTGCCATGCTTTAAATTCATCTTTAAGACATACAAGAATGTTAATTGAGATGTTAATGAGGTGTATGCTCCATGAATTGGTGATTGGATTAGAAAAATTGATGGTTTGAAGAACTTTGGACTAGGTCGCATGGCTGCCCTATTTTGGGATCAAGGGAACCGAATCTTTGGAGGAGTCATGGAGGGAAATTTACAGATTAAATTGAAAGGTAAGTGACTCCTAAACCTTTGCTAGGAAGTTAGGACACTACTGGATGCGTTTGGATGATATATTGATGAATTTAGGAGTCTATTGCATTGATTGTTCATGATCGATTGAGATAATGGAGGTGTGAGTCGTGTGTACTCCTGATGATGAGAAATTATAACTCTCATGGTTAAACTGTTGTTGTGTGCATTCGACTGACATGGATACTAGTATGGCTATGTGATATTTGGCCTTGAATGGCGACCGTTTTAGAAATATGAATGAGTTGGCAAGAGAATTGAAAACCTGATGTGTTTAACGCGGGTTTGTCAATTTGATGGCCTGAGGCGTAATGACGCGGACCGAGCTTGAGGCGTATTGACGCGGGCATAGCTATTGAAAAGAGAATCGAAAACCTGATGCGTTTAACGCGAGTTTGTTAATTTGATGGTTTGAGGCGTAATGACGCGGACCAAGCCTGAGGCGTATTGACTCGGACATAGCTATTGAAAAGGTAATTGATATCCTGATGTGTCAGAACGCGGGATAGTCTTGATACGTGTCTACACAAGTATCGAAATGGCCTTTAGAACCTGATACGTCATAACGCGGGTTGCCAATCGAGACGTTGATTAACCTAAGGTGTATTGATGCGGGCTTGGCTATTGGGATTAAATTTGTGATTAGCCTGATGCATATTGACGCGGGCTTGGCCATTGAAATTGAAAGTTGTGATGATATGATTGTTCTGGAGTCATGATTGCGTTATGCCAAACGTATCAAGGTGCCTTCATGTTTTATTGTCATGTGTTGTTTTTGAATCCTGGTCTGTTGT
This sequence comes from Rhodomyrtus tomentosa, assembly GCA_028455895.1. Taxonomy (NCBI): domain Eukaryota; kingdom Viridiplantae; phylum Streptophyta; class Magnoliopsida; order Myrtales; family Myrtaceae; genus Rhodomyrtus; species Rhodomyrtus tomentosa. The sequence goes on along the minus strand of JAPCWY010000003.1, from coordinate 22,290,854 downwards.
TTTATTACATAATTTGGGAGGACTAATGGCCTGGTCTAGGTTTAGGATGAACTTGCTGAGATTTATATCTCACCCTGTCGTGGGATTAACTTTTTCAAGTCCTAGGCGATGGAAATCTGAGCTTGCCAATGATCGGTATTTGAAGAAGTAATTGTAGGAAATGGATTTACACTTTTGTAACTTTAAGGATTTCGTGTTACCTTGAAGTTAGAGTTGTACCCTCTGAACCTGTAGTCGGTATTTATAACAAGACGTACTCTATGTCCTGAGTCATCTTAAGTCTAAATTGTATGGAGAATTTTCATCGCTTTTGTATGTTTGTATCTTTTAAAAGTTGTAAATTATTGGCCGATGGATCCTGGGTACTATCGAGACAAGACAGCCCTGGTGGGATTTTGCCTGCCTGACAGGTTCATGTCGTGACATCCTCGTTTAAGTGGTATCAGAGTAAGGTTAGCTCGTTCTAATGTGATTGAGACTTGGTGTGATAAGGAGCGATGACTTGAGGATAATTGGGTAGTGAGACCTTGAGGGATAAGCATGGATTGCTGAATCTTGAGGACTATAGGGTTGAACTTGTGTAGTATTCTAATGGTCCTAGTGCCGATTTAAGGGATGATCTTGAATGATTTTATGAGTAAGGCTCACAAGGAAGTGAATAGAAATTGAGGAGTCATAAGCCTGGATTTGAGGTTGCTAGAGAATAGCTTATGAATGAAGGGTCGATTGGGTTATATGATTGTGATTGTGGTTTGTCAATGACCCAACTTGGGGAGTATGAGTTATAAAGAGATAGCTGGTATTGGTGGATTCAGGCTTGAATTGCGTGATATCTTGATGGTTTAGCCATCAATTGTTATTGTCAACCTTGGATGAAATGAGGTGAGGTGTATACAAGGTATATTGGATTAAAGACCAGTTGTAATCGAATGCTTATGGATTTGATTTATATAGCGACTCCACTTGAGGTATATGGTTGAATATAGGCAATTGATCGGTGGAATTAGAACTCTTCAATGGATAGGGATTGATCTGAAGGCGATTTTGATATGAGAAGTGGTGAAGACAGTCATGTTGTGCATGTGTTTGTTACTTTGAAACGAAAGTTGATGAGGGTGCATGCATGAACTTATCGCTATTGGACTTAATAAACTATCGCTTGGTATGGAACAAGTTGATGGGATACCTATAAACTATAATGAAACATAGTATGAGACATGTGGAACGGGGCTTTCTCCATAGATGTATGACTTGGGACAACCTGCAACGGTCAGGTCTGATGAGGGCAGGGAGTGATCGCCGGGACAGAGAGGTCCGGACAAGGAGCGGCTCCTGGCAAGCTTCTAAGATGGCAAGAGGCAGGAATGACTCAAGTCATAACTTGAAAGGGCAAGTCTAGGTATCAGGTTGAGTCCAATTGTGGTTAAGAGATGTATGGCACAAGATTGATCCTTGAAGAAGATGTTCAAAGGTGGCATGACATGTGAAATGATGCTAGTGATTGGCATAATTAAAAGCTTTGTGCTTGGCGGTGGATGTCGTTTAAAAGGAAAAATTGATGTTTATGATTGGCCTGTTGAGAATGAGAAAGCATATCGTGTTTGTGACAGAGTGGCAGATGCCTTAGACTTATAGCATGATTGATTGACTCATTGAATTGATGCCTTGAGTGCTTGTTTGATAATTGCCGAGCTAAGGCTTGCTTAGTAGTTGACTGTTAATTGAGAAATTGCCTAGTTGAGGCTAGTTTCATATGTGGCTGCTGCTTAAGGATGATTTGGAATCCTCAGATAATTGGCAATTAGTTGAGAATTGCATAGGGACCACCGGATGGTTGTTTGATGGTGATAGATGATGAGATGAGCAGTCTGAGACTGCCGGACTTGAGTAGATGACTTAAGTATTTGATTTCTATAGGGAATTGTAGTGGTTCGAGTGCCATAAGAACCTAATGAGGTTGAACGATAAGAGAATGGTCACTAGAGGAGCATTGGCTCGAGTATGCAAGATATGAGATGACTATAGAAATGAAGGGAGTTGTGAGAACTCAGTAAAAATGAGTAACCAGAATATGAATGCTAGAAAAGCGTTTGGCTCGAGCTTGTGGACTATACAAGACCTAAGAGTTGAAGGGGTCATGAGAACTTTGAATGGAAATGAGAAAGTGGATGGGTAGACAAACTCAAGAAGGAGCTGTCATTATACCCAAGTCGCTGAGACGATTGAAGCTAGTACTAATGAGTTAAATGATAGAAGTCACGAGAGATGTGACTCCGAGTTAATCCTTTCTAAATTCAATCCGTGGGAAGAACCACGAGAGTTTTGAAAAGCTTGTGAAGCCATGTATAAGGTTGAGATTGACCAAGTTTCAAGGAGGGATGAGATTTGAAGTTGTCTCCCTTTGGATTGGGGATCTTGGTAAGAAAACCTTAGAAGTTTTGGGTACACTAAGGAAAGAAAGTGGCCATGGTAGATTGTAGTCTTAAGAGGCTGTTGATAATTGGTGAAAGGTCACCAGAGGAAGGGTTTCCTCGAAGGCATGATATTTTCTTGGACTGCCTTTATTGAATTGTTTAATGGAAGTGTTTTCCTTGGATTGCTTGAGAACAAAGGTTGTTTGGATCCTGATACTTTTGCAAGGATCAGAGGACGATTGACTAGTGTGAGACAGAGTTCTCAAGGTCGTTTAAGCATATAGTAAAGGTGGTCAAGGACCCTTGAATAAGATAAGTAAATCTCTGAGTGGATTGGAGTTTGAAAGCCTGATGGCTAGTTGTTCTTCCTGATTTTGAGGAATGGTAATGGGATTCAGTAAAAAAAGAGAACTCCTGCTCATGGATTACGAGCAAAGAGATGTTCATTTTGGAACATGAAACGTACTTGCGAGAGATGGTTGTTACCTTGTCTCCAGTCTCGTATGAGAGACTGACATGTCGTTCCTTCCGTCATTAGAAAAGTTGAGGAAAGATATCTGTCGGTTGTCTGACATTGATGATTTTATGAGATGGATTGAGCATAAATCTAAATCACTAGAAGTCGTATTGTGTGTTATCGCCCCTAAAGGGGAGGGCGTCACTCTTAAAGGATGATTGGACCATGAGATGGTCGTTGATGAAAAGAAAAGTGAATAGACTGGATAGTCCTGACTGTTTGTAATTCTAGTGAATAATTGAGGAAGCAAAAAGAGCGCTTAGAAAGTAATTGCAGAGTAAATTGAGGTAAATTGGTGGAAACTAAGGACGGACAAATATTGTCACTTGAGGTGACTGAATTATGGGAAGAAGAATGCCGAGTATGGTGGCATCTACGTTCTGAAGTAAAACACCGCCGTTGGCGCAAACTCCAAGATTGACGTTCTATGGAATAGGAAGGACATGGTGGATTTGAAATAAGAGAATGCCACTGAAGTGTATAGCTTCCTTCACATGGTAAGAGACCCTAGTGTGGAAGAAAAAGAAAATCCTAACTGTCTTGATATTAAGATAAAGCGTCTAGACTGAGAAAGACGACGCAAAACTTGAATGATCTGTAATGGAAGTTAAGTTCGAGAGATTGTCTTGTAGACGACGTTGAATTCCATGATAATGTCGACGTTCAGTGGGACAGACAGAATTGAGATAAGGTCGCATTAGCTGGTTGTGAAACTAAGAGGTCAAGGCGCTAATGTTTCCTTAGAAAAGAGTGACAAAAATGAACAGAATATTGTGTAGTTCAAGCAGGGACTCATGAGAGTAGAGGGCCAAGGTTTGAGCTCTCAAGTGAAATGTGTGAATAATAGTTTGAAGATTCGACACCTAGTAGAAAGAAACGGAAAAAAGTCAGATTGAGTATCCAAGGAATAATAGGATTGATTGTTACCGTCTTTAAAGACGATGAATAGATTCATTTAAGGAGCCATGAGAAACATGAATAACTTTCAAGAGTATCCTACGGACTCTAAGGAGATGCTCGTTGTGTGCTGCTAGTTGTGAAGAACACGAGTTACGGGTCTGATGATGTAAGATTCCTCAGTAGTGAGATGTCATGCCCCGTGCCTCAGGCACGAGCACGCGACTCCCTGTAAGCACACCACATAATCTCTCGCGGTCCCAAGATCCACAATCTAAGCCGAGAGATATAATAAATTTATCAAGCATGCGGAAGTGGTAATAAAACAACTCCTTCGTACAAATATAAGTTAAGTGTGACCTGGATAACATAGAAGTTGTCGTACATAATAACCAACGGTTCATACAAGTACAGAACCACTAACATTCGATAAACAAGGGGGTGACGGGGTAAACATACAAAATGGTTCATCATCAAAATCCGACAGGAACAGGGTCGGGGTCGTCACCAAAGATCAAACTACCACTAGAGCCTTCTAGGATGAGCTACTAGAATCATCGGTATCCTCGGCATCCTCCGTCGACTCATATTCTGAGAACGTCTCGGAGTAGACCTCAATAGTATCCTCCATGGTCTCCTCATGGGATGGCTTCGCAAGATCCTCCTTGGTCGCATTTAGGACAATGACCTCATCCTCCTCCACAGTAAAATCCAGCATCGGTGTCCTCTCCAGCCCGTTCCTAGAACCGACTACCGATCCTTCTGCTTGATCCTGGTCCCTACTGGGGTGGCACCAATCAGGAATCACTCCCTGGGGCACCTTATGGGGCTTCAGCGGCCTAGTAGACTTGTCCATAACTTTCTTAAACCACGCCTAATATCTATGAGACTTTCAATCCGTACTACTCTCGACAACCCACACCACTATACACGTTCTCATGTATATAGTCTCCTGACCATCAGAGAACTCATCAAAATACGCGATCATCTCCTTAGGGTCTCCAAAGCGAATAAGCCACATAGTCAAGGCCTAGAATCTGTAAAAGAAGGGTCCCCAAAAGGGGTGAGATGCACATCTCAGTAAAAGAGTCCTAACTTTAGGTCAGGCCGACCGTCCACTCAGGCAGTCGCAACCCCAGTCATTCAAGCTCACAGACATATCAAGCAAATGCAAGTACAGACAACAATAGATAGGTGGCATACATGCAAATATGACATCATAACACACTCAGATGATATGCACGCTCGCTCTGCCACATCACTACATCCACCATTTCCCGTCGACATCATTCTCATGCCTGCGATTAGATCGCATCAGGCTCGGTCCACGTAAACGCATCAAACCGTCATCGACAACCCGTATAAACGCATCAGGTTTCAATGATACTCCAGGCCAATGTCACCACCTTATATCTCCGTCTCGCGTAAACGCATCAGGACAGTGGCCTTTTCACAACCCCGCGATTAGATCGCATCATGGCGCCACACCATTCCAATCCCGCGCCTCACCGCCTCAGGGTATCATCCACCTCACCCCGCTTCTCATACGCATCAGGGCCTCGCCATGTCACACTCATGCCATGATTTTCAATTCGTTTTCCATACATGACGACTTGTGCAATTCAGGCACAATTCAAAGACTCATGGCATGTAAGACAATCGAGTGACACGCACACAAGGTAGATAATTCAAGCACAAGCATTTACACACCTTAATCCCCTATAACAACTTAGGGTACACCAAGAACATTCACTATGGAATCTCTCACCAATCAATCAATTAATCGCTCGACTCACCCAATCGAGTCCAATCTTCGTATCCTAAGTTTAGGATTCTCTTACCTTGAATTGATATCACAAATTTCTCCTTGCAATTGCCCCAAGGGTTCGGTCCAATATCCAAAGGATTCAATTCACCGCGCAACCGAGGAAATTCCACCCAATCCATCAATTTCCATATCCAATTCACCAATCCATGAACCATAAACCTCCAAAGCATAATTCTCATCATCCTAGCATGTATAAATCACCAATTTGAGGCTCAAAATCCATGGCATCAGCCTCCACAAGTTCGGCCTTGCACAGAACCGAATCGTTCTTCTCGGTTCTGTGCAAACCGAGCTAGTCCAACCCTAAATCAACTTCCAATCCATCATTTAATCATTATCCTACCTCTTAAGATTTCTATCTAAGGGTCTAAGGGTCTCACCGTGAGTTTGGAGTCGAATCATCGTAGGAAACACGTCGGGAGTTGCCGGATCCTCTAAGGTCAGTACCGGTTGTTTTCTGTGCAAGGTTTACAAGACCGATTCGAGGTCAAAACTTCATCAAATCATTCCCAACTTTTTACCACAGATTGATATACATGTCTTCTAGATCTCCACAAAATTTGACCTCAAAATTCTAACATTTCGGCCTCCTAAGGGGTCAAAATATGGCTTCAAAATTTCAAATTGCCTTCTTTCATTGCATGGGCAAGACTTAAGCTTGAGGGGCAAAATGGTAATTTCACCCCCGACATTCGGAATGTCGTTTTTCTTATTTCAATTTTCTTCGATAGAGCGATGGCCAATCCGAATGTAACGTTGGAATTCTTGATTCTCCATTTTCAATTTTCAAGACTCGTTTCTGATGATTTTTTCTATCAGACGTGGTTTCAGCCTATCCCGACCGACGGACGTCTTTTGCAGGCATTACGCGTATCGATCCCGTGATTCATATCACGTTTAGGGCTCATCAATTCATGGCGACTTTGGTTGTCATGTAACTGTGAGGGTCTATCACTAGTCCCTAAGATCTCAATCATCACTGTCCGATTTAGGAAAATTTTGCAAATCATACGTTGATTAAGCGGCATCACCCGCGCTCTAATAGTATGACACTCGTAAGGCGTTCTCTAATCGTTCTTAGATCGGCCTCTTTGTGGTTCTAAATATCCCATCGACAATCCTTATGGTCAAAGCGCCATTTCCTATCCGACTTACCTAGGGCCATGTACCTCGTCTCGCGTTAGCCTTTCCCTTTTGGTCAGCCTACTCGAATTGATCAGATTCGAGCGGGATACGATTGAAATACATCTTAGATTCACTTCTCATTAATGAGTCTGAAATTGACTGGAAATCAGAATGTCACAACCCTTCCCCCCTTACAAAAATTTCATCCTCGAAATTTACATTACACTTAATTACTCAAATAAATGGGGGTGTTGTCGCCTCATTGTCTCTTCATTCTCCCACGTGGCACCTTCAGTTCCATGGTGCTCCCATACTACCTTGACTAGTGGGATTTTCTTGTTCCTGAGGATTTGCTCCTTTCCGACTGTCCGTCCGTCTGTGGATGGTACGCCATACTAAACTGCAGTTGGCTTCCCATAGCATCCTGCAAACTCTTCCAAAAAATTGCCGTGAATTTGGGATCTCTATCAGAGGTGATCGTCACAGGCACTCCATACAGCCTCACTATCTGTCTCATGTACAGTTCTGCATACCTATCCATAGCGAAGTCCTTTCGCACTGGGATGAAATGTGCGGACTTGGTCAGTCTGTCCACGACTACCCATATAGAATCGTGACCTCGCTGGCTCCTTGGGAGTCGCATCACAAAATCCATAGTTACATACTCCCACTTCCATTCGGGTATCTCCAGTGGCTATAATAGTCCTCCAGGCTTATAGTGATGTGTTTTTACTTGCTGGCATGTCAAACACTTAGCCACATACCTTGCTACGTCCACCTTCATCCCGTTCCACCAATAGTGCTGTCGCAAGTTCTAATACATTTTCGTACTTCTAGGGTGGATGCTATAATTGCTCTTGTGAGCCTCTGATAAAATCCTTTCCCTGAGTCCTTCATCCTTTGGCACGCACAATCGTCCTCGAAACTTCAGAGTTTCGTCCTCAGACACCTGAAACTCGGGTTTTCTCTTTATCGCATCCATCTCAAGGATCTTCTGAATCTCTGTGTCCATAGACTGTATCGCTTTTATTCCTTCCTGGATCTTAAGTTCCACCCTCAACGTAGCTATCAAGCTAGACAACTGATCGACTTCTAACCTGAACTTGGAGTCTCTCAAATCTTCTATCATCGACCAACTTCTCACTAGCAGACATGCGATGCTTGACTTTCCACTCAGCGCATTTGCTACTCTGTTTACTTTCCCATGGTGATATAATATGTCACAATCATAATCCTTCAACAGCTCCATCCACCTACGTTGTCTCATATTCAGCTCTTTCTGGGAAAATAGGTACTTTAAGCTCAGGTGGTCGGTATGAATCTGAAATTTTTCGCCACATAGGTAATGTCTCCAAATCTTCAGAGCAAATACAATCGCCGCTAACTCTAGATCATGAGTTGGGTAGTTCATTTCATGTGGCCTCAACTGTCTGGATGCGTAGGCTACTACTCTTCCATGCTGCATTAGCACACAGCCCAGTCCTTTCAGTGAAGCATCGCTGTATATCTCTTAACCTCCCGATCCTGATGGAATTGTTAACATTAGTGCGGTTGTCAATCTTGTTTCCTTCTTTGTTAACCGCGTCAATGGGATGGCTATGGATGAGAATTTCTCCACAAAAGGCCTGTAGTATCCCGCCAGTCCCAAGAAACTTCTGACTTCAGTGACCGTAGTAGGTCTAGGCCAATTTGTTACAGCCTCGATCTTCGCAGGATCCACTGCGATTCCTTCACCCGATACTACATGACCAAGAAATGCTACCTTGTTCAGCCAAATCTCACATTTACTCAACTTCGCATAGAGCGCATGCTTCCTCAGAGTCTGTAGTACAATCCTTAGGTGCTTTTCATGTTCTGCACTACTCCTCGAGTAAATCAAGATATCGTCAATGAAGACTATGACGAATCTGTCCAGAAATTCCTTAAATACTCTAAGCATCATGTTCATAAAAGCAGCTGGAGCGTTGGTCAATCCAAACGACATCACCGTAAACTCATAATGACCATACCTCGTCCTAAAGGCAGTCTTAGGTATATCTTCCTTCTTGATCCTCAGTTAGTGATACCCAGTCCTCAAGTCAATCTTCAAAAATACCGCCGCTCCTTGTAACTGATCAAACAAGTCGTCAATCCTCGGCAGTGGATATTTGTTCTTCACTGTCACTTGGTTCAACTGTCGATAGTTAATGCATCGAAGCAAAGACCCATCCTTCTTCCTTACGAATAACACCGGTGCTCCCCACGGCGAAGCACTCGATCGGATAAATCCTTTATCTAGCAGCTCTTGCATCTGCACCTTTAACTCCTTCAGTTCTGACAGGGACATCCTGTAAGGTGCCTTCGAGATCGGTTCTGTCCCAGGGGCTAACTCGATTACAAATTCTATTTCCTGTTCCGGTGGTAACCCTAGCAACTCTTGGGGAAATACATTAGGAAATTCACGCACTATCGAGATACTCTCTAACTTGGGCTCTTCGGTAGTCGTGTCCATTACTGCCACTAAGAATGCCTGACACCCTTCAGACATTAACTTAGTCACTTCCAAAGATGAGACTAAGGGAATCGAGATTCCTCCTCGACTTCCCACCAATTCAAAGGTAGGGTGGCCTCTTGGATAAAACCAAATTATTTTACTACCACAGTTCACTATTGCCTCCTGCTTACCCAACCAATCAATTCCTATGATTACGTTAAAATCATACATGGGTAATACAGCTGATCAATACTCTCTTTACTTCCCCCTATCACAATCTCATAACCAACACAGCCCAATGAAACCAATATATTGTCCTTTAATGGAGTGCCAACATGCAGATTCATACTCAATGGTTTCAATTTCATACCCACCAAATCAGCAAACTGCGCAGACACAAATGAATGCATGGCACTAAGGTCAAACAGTACATATGCAGATTGATTGCACAAGTAAATTGTACCTATGACCACACCTGGTGCTTCCTCTACATCCCTGCGGGCTACTACATACACTCTGCGTTGTGCCGGTGGTCGATTCTGCTAGATCTGGGGAGTAGCAGTCGACGGTCCAGCCTGCTGTATCTGTCCTTGAGGTCGATTTATCGGAGCTTGACTCGAGCACGTCTTCATCTGGTGGCCCACTGACCACACTTAAAATAAGCCCCGGTCCTTACTTGGTATGGCCCATTCCCAGGCCTCCTGCCACAAAGGCGGCAGCTCCAGTTAGTGAGATTTGGCGGCTTCACGATACTTTTCCTTATGGGCGGCACAAAATGCCTATTGCCCGCTATCGGTCTCTTGCCCATCTGGCGGTTATCTCTGAATGATGTGAACTGCGATCCAGTTGCGATGTTCCTCTCTTTCAAGTCCTTTTCTGTCATCTGGCCCTGCTCGTATATCTCTTTATATGTCCCCAGATTTAGAGCGATCATCTGACTACAAAGCTCGGGCCTCAGACCATCCCTAAACTTTCTTGCTTTCTCTTGAGGGTCTTCTACAGATCGATGTGCGTACCTCGACAGCCTCGAGAATTCAACCTCGTACTGATCTATCGTCAGCTGGTTCTGACGTAACTGTAGGAATTCCACCTGTTTCCTTTCCCTGGCCGTCTCAGAGAAGTACTTGTCGTTGAACGCCATCTTAAAGGCATCCCAGTTCACGGCTGTCCCTTCAGGGAAGACTCCGTTCTTGGTGGTAGCCCACCAATCATTCGATGTACCCTCTAGCTAGTACACTGCTAAGAGCACCTTTTCTTCGTCCGTACACCTCAGTACACCAATCATTCACTGTACCCAAGGTGCTAGCTCAGGATCTCCAGTTCTATTGAACTGTGTCGGCTTCAACTCTATGAACTGCTCCACTAGCTAGCCCATCTGTCTGACCACGACGATTTCTTCTTAGGCATTCACAGCCTCGTTGCCCTGGCCATGTTCATTATGGCTTCCATTGCCACCATTGTTACCATTGTTGGCGTTGACGGCGCCTATGCCAGCTCCTACTGCCTGGGCAATTGCAGCATCCCAATCTTGGGTCTGCCTATTGATCAAGTCACCAATTCTTTCCAGTGCCCTAAGCACATCATCCATCCTTGGATCTTCTGCTACGGGCGGCCTCGAGCTAGAGGCTCCGCCTTTTGACCTTCTAGACCTTCTAGACGGGTTGCTCATCCTTGCTTCTTCCTACTGAACCTGGTCCACCACAAGTCTAACAAGGAGTTAGTAACTCACTCATACACTCAAATCAAGAGCTACTAACTAACCCTTAACAGAAACAGTGACAATCCAACGATACTCTATACCACAGACTCCAGAAACATGTCAACAAATAGCCCATGGCCATTTCTCAGTTCCATTCACTTCAGTGATTCACTAAAATCAATCACTTTCATTCCTCAAACAAACCAAGGTCCAGAAATGACCTTCAATCCTAAGCAGGGAACTTAATCCTTATGCATTTTCACAACCCTGCCAAGATCAAACACCAACCCTAAGTACCAGGTCACACACTATGCACCCCATGCCTTATCTTAACCAATCTCCTAAGGTCTCGCTATCCGTCTTTATCCCACTTAATACTCCTTATTACTCCAGTCCTCAGCCAACTTTGGTTCGAGCTGACCTTGCTCTGATACCAAGTGAAGCGAGGATGTCACGCCCCACGCCTCAGGTATGAGCACGCAACTCCCTACAAGCACACCACATAATCTCTCGTGGTCCCAAGATCCACAATCTAAGCCTAGAGATATAATAAATATATCAAGCATGCGAAAACGGTAATAAAACAACTCCTCCGTACAAATATAAGTTAAGTGGGACCTAGATAGCATAGAAGTAGTCGTACATAATAACCAACGGTTCATACAAGTACAGAACCACTAACATTCGATAAACAAGGGGGTGACGGGGTAAACATACAAAATGGGTCATCATCAAAATCCGAAAGGAATAGGGTCGGGGTCGTCACCAAAGATCAAACTATCACTAGAGCCTCCTAGGATGAGCTGCTGGAATCATCGATATCCTAGGCATCCTCCGTCGGCTCATACTCTAAGAACGTCTCGGAGCGAACCTCAATAGTATCCTCCATGGTCTCCTCGTGGGACGGCTCCACGAGATCCTCCTCGGTCGCCTCTAGGACAATGACCTCATCCTCCTCCACAATAAAATCCAGTGTCGGTGTCCTCTCCGGCCCGTTCCTAGAACCGACTACCAATCCCTCTACCTGATCCTGGTCTCTACCGGGGTGGCACTAATCAGGGATCACTCCCTAGGGCACCTCATGGGGCTTTAGCAGCCCAGTAGACTTGTCCCCAACTTTCTTAAACCATGCCTCATACCTATGAGGCTTCTAATCCATACTTTCATCGTCAACCCACACCACTGTACACTTTCTCACGTATATAGTCCCCTATCCGTCAAGGAACTCATCAAAATATGCGGTCATCTCCTTAGGGTCTCCAAAGCGAATAGGCCACATAGTCAAGGCCTAAAATCTGTAAAAGAAGGGTCTTCAAAAGGGGTGACATACACATCTCAATAAAAGAGTCCTAACCCTAGGTCAAGCCGACCATCCACTCAGGCAGTCGCAACCCCAGTCATTCAAGCTCACAGACATATCAAGCAAATGCAAGTACAGACAACATCACATAGGTGGCACACATGCAAATATGGCATTATAACACACTCAGATGATATGCACACTCGCTCTGTCACATCACCACATCCACCATTTCCCACCGGCCTCATTTTCATGCCCGCGATTAGATAGCATCAGGCTCGTTCAGCGTAAACGCATCAGACCGTCATCCACAACCCGCGTAAACGCATCAGGTTTCAACGATACTCCAGGCCAATGTCACCACCTTATATCTCCGTCCCGCGTAAACACATTAGGACTGTGGCCTTTTCACAACCCCGCGATTAGATCGCATCAGGGCGTCACACCATTCCAACCCCACGCCTCACTGCCTCAAGGTATCATCCACCTCACCCCGCTTCTCATACGCATCAGGGCCTCGCCATGTCACACTCATGCCATGATTTTGAATTCATTTTCCATACATGACGACGTGTGCAATTCATGCACAATTCAAAGACTCATGGCATGTAAGACAATCGAGTGACAGGCACACAAGGTAGATAATTCAAGTACAAGCATTTACACACCTTAATCCCCTATAACAACTTAGGGTATACCAAGAACATTCACTATGGAATCTCTCACCAATCAACCAATTTATCGCTCGACTCACCCAATCGAGTCCAATCTTCCTATCCTAAGTTTAGGATTCCCTTACCTTGAATTGATATCACAAATTTCTCCTTGCAATTGCCCCAAGGGTGCGGTCTAATATCCAAAGGATTCAATTCACCGCGCAACCTAGGAAATTCCACCCAACCGTCAATTTCCATATCCAACTCACCAATCCATGAGCCATAAACCTCCATAGCATAATCCCCATCATCCTAGCACGTCTAAATCACCAATTTGAGACTCAAAATCCATGGCATCAGCCTCCACAAGTTCGGCCTTGCATAGAACCGAACCGGTTCTTCTCGGTTCTGTGCAAACCGTGCTGGTTCAGCCCTAAATCAACTCCCAATCCATCATTTAATTATTATCCTACCTCTTAACATGTCTATCTAAGGGTCTAAGGGTCTCACCGTGAGTTTGGAGTCGAATCGTCGTCGAAAACCCCGTTGGGAGTTGCCTGATCCTCCAAGGTCAATACCGGTAGTTTTCTATGCAAGGTTTACAAGATCGATTAGAGGTCAAAACTTCATCAAATCACTCCCAAAATTTTACCACAGATTGATATACATGTCTTCTAGATCTCCACAAAATTTGACCTCAAAATTCTAACATTTCGGCCTCCTAAGGGGTCAAAAACAGAACCTACCTCAAATTGGGTCAAATTCCATCGACTCTCGAGAAAAGCTTGGTCGGAGCTCCTTGATGGTCCAAATGGCTCGCTTCCAGTTCAAGGAGGTTGGCAAGACATGAGGCTAGGTTGGTATGGTCGGTCGGAGTCCAGGTGGTAGCCGGAAGATGGCGTCGACAGCGACAAAGTGCTGCTCCAAAAACTGTCGCCGGCAAGCTGGAGAAAGGAAAAGAAAGAAGAGAGGTTTCGGTGAGTTGAGGGGAGTGTATGGCCAGTCATGTGAGAGGAGAGAGAGAGGAAAATGCTATATACAAGGCTCGTGGTCAAAGGGATTGAATGGTAGGTGTATAAAGGTGGACATGACAACTCCAAGCTTGATCTTGTGACACTTGTCCCTAGTATCATTCAAAGGTGATCCAATGGCCAATATACATCCACTTTTTCGGCAGCTATGGGGTAGGGATAAAGACCAAAATGCCCTCCCTTCATCGCATAGGCAAGACTTAAGCTTGAGGGGCAAAATGGTAATTTCACCCTCGACGTTCGGAACGTCGTTTTTTCCGTTCCAATAATCTTTGACAGGACGACGGTCATTCCGAATATAATGTTGGAATTATTGATTCTCCATTTTCAATTTTCAAGACTAGTTTTTGATGGTTTTTTCTATCGGACGTGAGTCTGGGCTATCTCGAACCAACGGGCGGCTTTTGCAAACATTACATGTATCGACCCTGTGATTCATATCATGTTTAGGGCTCGTTAATTCGTGACAACTTTGGTTGTCATGTAATTGTGATGGATTATCACTAGTCCCTAAGGTATCGATAGTCACTATCCGATTTAGGAAAATTTTGCAAATCATACGTTGGTCAAGCGGCATCACCCGCGCTCCAATCGTATGACACTAGTAAGGCATTCCCTAATCGTTCTTAGATCGGCCTCTTTGTGGTTCAAAATATCCCCTCGACAATCCTTATGGTCAAAGCACCATTTCCTATCCGAGATACCTAGGTCCACGTACCTCGTCTTGCGTTAGCCTTTCTCTTTTGGTCAGCCTACTCGAATTGATCAGATTCGAGCGAGATATGACTAAAATACATCTCTAGACTCAATTCTCATTAATGAGTCTGAAATTGACTAGAAATCAGAATGTCACATGAGACTTTTGAGAAATGAAATCCCTGTGGAGCCCTTGAGGAATAGAATAAGTGATGAATCAACTAAGATTGATGTGAGTTGCGAAAATTGAAAGTTTCCTGGAATTGGTGAATTGTTATGGATGGATAGGGGGAAGATTTCCACAAAAGCAATTCCATGGATAAATGAATACGAAAAGAATTTTCGAGAACTTAAGTCAAGTTGATGACTGCACCGACAATAGTGTTCCTATTTGGAATTAAAAAGGGGTCGAGTGAATCATAATGACGTGACGTAGAAAGAAAATTTGAGGCGTAGCAAGGCAAACTGAAGTGGGCTATGTGATACGTCGTGATAGTAAAGCCATATGAGTTGGAACGTCTAATGCATGGTTGGAGTTGGCTTGCAAATGTTCTTGCGATGAAGTTGGAAAACACGACTCGCATGGAGAGGTTTCAAGTTTACATGACCATAAGAATTTGAGGTATGTGGTTGCCTAGAAAAATTGAATGAGGAACAACATGTGTGTAAGGAGATTGCTTAAGGACTAAGGATGAAATATCATATATCGCCTAGAAAGGGTGATTTAAGAAGAAGATGCATATAAGTGAAAATTGAGCATTGTGCATTTGGCGGATAAAGGATAGGCTTTGCTCAAGGAAATAAGAAATCCAACTCCTAAATTAGAAGGTTGTCAATTGACTAGTTTGATAACTACTTGAAGCATCAAGCTTGAAGTCAGAAAAGAATTGAAATGCTACAATGAACAAACCCTAACATTTAAGGGGGTTATGAAAATGGATAGAACAGAGAGGAAATTCAGATTTTCGAATACCTGGATAATAAACCTCAAAGTTGAGGGTAGAAACCTTAAAATCCCATGGACGAGAGTATGAGTCCAATATTGAAAATGAACTTAAAGAAATGACCTCATCAGAAATTCAAAGAGAGGATTATGGTGTCCCTTGGATGACATAAAAGTGTGCCAGACTTGCATCGATATTATCGATGGAATGAACTGAAAGTTTGGTTAGTCGAACATAAGGTCAAGTATTAAACGTGCCGACAAGAAAAAGGCATGCCCTTGAAAGGATTGATACGCCGAATGGTATGGGCATTAAATAGGGCATTTTGGCGAGGGTTTAGTAATAATGGTGATGGACAAATGGAAGAGATGAGGTGAACGCTTGAGGATGAACTATTGACAGACATTATGAATATTGAAAGAGAATAGAGAGAAGCAAATCAGATTGAGGACTAAAGGAGACAAGTCCTAGGGAAAGATGGCTTTGGTCGGGAAGGACAAGTAAGATCGTCAAGTCATGAAAGGAATTATTCGGAAGAATGAGGATACGATGAAATGTCGATACCCCAAAGGACTGGATGGTTAGAAGGTTTTAAATTTCGAGGACGAAATTTCTTTAAGGGGGGAAGAGTTGTGACATTCTGAATTTTCTGCCCCCTCGTGGCAAGAGATGTGAAATGAAATCTCAAAATTAAAAAATGAAAAATAAAGATTCCAATGTTCTAATCAAATTAGACGTCGCCTCATCAAAGGTAATTCGAATCAGAAAAACGACGTTCCGGACGTCGAGGGTAAAATTACCATTTTGCCTCTCAAGCCTTGGCCTTGCATTTATAATTGGATAAGAGCATTTTGGTCAATCACAATACCCTATAGGCTGTCGAAAATCAAGAAAAATGAGAGCCATTGGATGAGCCATGATTGACATGAGGACAAGTGTCAAAGGATTAGGCATTGACATTGATTGAATCACCTTTTAACCTACCATTCTAAGCCTTTGACCAATTGGAAGATTGAAAGAAAGCCTCTCACTCTCTCTCCCTCATTTTGCTTGGCCAAACCCTCTCCCCCTCACCTTTCTCTCATTTTCCTCTCTTTTCTCTCTCACCAGAACACTGCCCAGTCTCGTCGCCGGCCACTGTTTTGGCCATAACTACTTCGTCCGTCATCGGATTAAGGCGTGCCACCTACCATTAGAAATCTTATCGTCTTGCTGTTTCAACAAGATATTATGGGTTCAAATCTACCTATCCTTTTGTCCCGTAGAGTCGTTTGAAGGAACAAAGGTCAGGCTAATCAGTTTTGAATCCGAGAGCTCCCAGCCGACCGGTCCCGACCATTCCACTATTCTGGCCATATCTTCTTCGTCCGATACCGGATTGAGGTAAAACTATCGCCAAATGAAAGTTTATTGTCTTATCTTTTCATAGAATATTATAAGCTCAATTTGACCCGGTAGATTTTCCCATCGCTCGATTTGAGTGGACAAAAGTCCAGACGAAGCAGATTCTGATCGGTTTTGGGAAAAGACATGTTCTGAGGTCTTCCGGACTTCAAATGGCTTCAAATTTTCAGTGAGGTCTTCTACACTTATAGCATTAAAGTTGGATGAGCTGTAGTTGTAATTTTAGTTGAGTTAAGATGGGTTTTCATGATTGATTTGAGGCGGTTTTTCTCGGGCAGAATCTGACCGCATGTACACCGAGTGGAACCGGGCTGATCGGAAGTTCTTGAGGTGTTATTTTGCTTCCAAATCTTTGATGAGGCTTCCTACCTCCTAGGACAACATGTTAGAAAGTTGATTTTGTGGTAAATCAAGGTTTAGAGTTGAATTATGGACTGATTAAGGAGGTAAAGGGCAGAATCGAATTCTGCCCTGTTTCGATTTGGATGAACCGAGCCCTTTGAGGGCTGTGGGAGGTATAGCCATGCTATAAATTTGTCGTTAAGACATACAAGAATGTTAATTGAGATGTTAATGAGGTGTATGCTCTGTGAATTGGTGATTGGATTAGAAAAATTGATCGTTTGACGAACTTTGAACTAGGTTGCATGGCTGCCCTATTTTGGGATCGAGGGAACCGAATCTTTGGAGGAGTCTTGGAGGGAATTTTACAGATTAAATTGAAAGGTAAGTGATCCTAAACCTTTGCTAGGAAGTTAGGACACTACTGGATGCGTTTGGATAATATATTGATGAATTTGGGAGTCTATTGCATTGATTGTTCATGATCGACTGAGATAATGGAGGTGTGAGTCATGTGTTCTCCTGATGATGAGAAATAATAACTCTCATGGCTAAATTGTTGTTGTGTGTATTCGACTGACATAGATGTTGGTATGGCTATGTGATATTTAGCCTTGAATGGCGATTGTTTGAGAAATATGAATGAGTTGGCAAGAGAATTGAAAACCTAATGCGTTTAATGCGGGTTTATCAATCTGATGGTCTGAGGCGTAATGACGCGGACCGAGCCTGAGGCGTATTGACGCGGGCATAGCTATTGAAAAGAGTATTGAAAACCTGATACGTTTAACGCGGGTTTGTCAATTTAATGGTCTGAGACGTAATGACGCGGACCAAGCCTGAGGCGTATTGACATGGGCATAGCTATTGAAAAGACAATTGAAAACCTGATGCGTTTAACGCGGGTTTGTCAATTTGATGGTTTGAGGCGTAATGACGCAGAACTAGCCTGAGGTGACGTGGGCATAGCTATTGAAAAGAGAATTGATATGCTGATGCGTCAGAACGCGAGATAGTCTTGATACGTGTCGACACAAGTATCGAAATGGCCTTTGGAACCTGATGGGTCAGAACGCGGGTTGCCAATCGAGACATTGATTAATATGAGGTGTATTGACGCGGGCTTGGCCATTGGGATTAAATTTATGATTAGCCTAATGCGTATTGACACGGGCTTGGCCATTGAAATTGAAAGTTTTGATGATATGATTGTCTTGGAGTCGTGATTGCGTTATGCCAGACGTATCGAGGTGCCTTGATGTTTCATTGTCATGTGTTATTTTTGAATCCTGGTCTGTTGTTTTATTGCATAATCTGGGAGGACTAATGGTCTGGTCTAGGTTTAGGATGAACTTGCTGAGATTTATATCTCACCTCGTCGTTGGATTAACTTTTTCAAGTCCTAGGCGATGGAAATCTGAGCTTGCTAATGATTGGTATTTGAAGAAGCCATTATAAGAAATGGATTTACACTTTTGTGACTTTAAGGATTTCATGTTACCTTGAAGTTCGAGTTGTACCCTCTGAACCTGTAGTCGGTATTTATAACAAGACGTACCCTATGTCTTGAGTCATCTTAAGTCTGAATTGTGTGGAGGAGTTTCATCGCTTCCGTATGTTTGTATCTTTTAAAAGTTGTAAATTATTCGCCCACAGATCCTGGGTACCATCGAGACAAGACGACCCTGGTGAGATTTTGCGTGTCTGACAGGCTCGAGGCGTGACAACATGTGACAAGATTGGTTGGTGGGGCAATTAATTCTTAATCTCTTAAAGGATGACACTTGTCACTTAGTAAATAATTGACCAAGCTTGTCATTGACTCCCTTTTACCAATAATTCCCCTCATTTTCGGTAATCTTTTGAAGTCCAAATGACCAAAATATCCTTCTATACTTCTTAAGAAGAGGGTAATGGTCGAGGGACAAAATGATAATTTTGCACTTACCGTCCGAATTTTCACTTTTCCAATTTAAATTACCTTCGATGAACCGACGTCTAATTCATTTCCAATGTTGGAATTCCTCATCATCCAATTTTCAATTTCGAGACCCCAATCCATGTCATTAGCCCCAAGGCGGTCGGAATTTGGAATGTCATAACTCTTCCTCCTTAAAAAAATTTTGCCCTCTGTCGCGACCTAAATATATATTTCTCAGGCTAATGGATTATTAGGTTAATTATTTGACTAACCTAACTCGAACTCTCCCAAGTCCATACCAAATCGCAACTTAAGGTTCAATTGATTA
The DNA here is from genome assembly GCA_028455895.1 of Rhodomyrtus tomentosa. Lineage (NCBI taxonomy): Eukaryota > Viridiplantae > Streptophyta > Magnoliopsida > Myrtales > Myrtaceae > Rhodomyrtus > Rhodomyrtus tomentosa. Next base: position 22,271,279 of record JAPCWY010000003.1, on the reverse strand, counting down.
ACATGCAATGTATTTTGAATTTGGAGTCGCCACTAATCATTTATGGTAGGTCGATTAGAAATCTAAATAAATAGTGGGAGCACTATTTTATTCTTACGAACTAGAGATTAAGAGTCCGAGGACTTGATTACGCTAGATTACTCTAATGCCCTTTCGGTACCATTTTATTTCATGAAAATTCATTTGAGAAGTCAGCACTAATCGATTCTAACCTAAGTCACTAACAAAGGTTATCATGCTGGTGCGCACTCAATTAATGGAACATCCAGAAATCAATATAATTAGGGGAGCATGCGCCACACAAGTTAATTCTTTTAATTTTTTTTTATTTTTATATGAATGCATGAAAGACTATGTTATATGATGCAATGTCATGAATTAAATGCAGATCTAATGACATGCAAATTAAGCTAAATGAATGTACGAGTGAGACCATGATTTAATTAAATTAATTACATGACATTCAAACCTAGATATGCAATTATGTATGAAGTCTAAGCTGAATGCAATTTAACATGACATGGCAAAGATGAATGACATGACATAAATGACATGGCATAGATGACGCAACATAGATGATGTGGCAAAGATGACATGTTAGAGATGACGTGGCAAAATTGACATGGCAAAGATGAATTTTTTTATTTTCGGATGAATTTATTTCCTAAAATAGAACTATGTCAAAAAATTATTTACCTTGCATATTTTAGAATCTAAGTTGACCTAAACCCTAATATATTAAAGACGAATTATTTTAGACATGAAATTCTATTTAAACGTGCAATTTCTATCCTAAAATGCAATCTAGTCTAAATATTTTGCAAAAAGGATTAGATGAGCAACTATCAACGTGATGCTATTTCAAATATATGCAATTTTCAAATATGAGATGTGAATGAATGCAATTTTTTTATAAAAAATTTGGGATTATATCATGCGACATATATATTCTAAAAAAATATGACAATCAAGCAATTCATAACAAATTAGGAAAGTGATTATGTCAATCATGCCAATCAAGAAAGTGGATATATCAATCATGTTTTGAAATATTTCGTCAATATTTGAATCAATTTTAATTCACAATCTTACGATTAACAATTGAACCCAAATCCTTGCCTAATCGAGTATTCCATCAGTAATCTTAAAGATTGACATTTCTCGATTATGCGGCAAGTTGCAGATTGAGAAAGAAAATTTTCTTAATCAACCTGTGTGACATTCTAATTTTCAGTCAATTTCGGACTCATTAATGAGAAGTGAATCTAGAGATGTATTTCAGTCGTATCCCGCTTGAATCTGATCAATTCGAGTAGGCTGGCCAAATGGGAAAGGCAAACGCAAGACGAGGTACGTGGACCTAGGTAACTCGGATAGGAAATGACACTTTGACCATAAGGATAGTCGAGGGGATATTTAGAACCACAAAGAGGCCGATATAAGAACGATTAGGGAACGCCTTGCGAGTGTCATAGATTGGAGCATGGGTGATGCCGCTTAACCAACGTATGATTTGCAAAATTTTCCTAAATTAGGCAGTGACGATCGAAACCTTAGGGACTAGTGATAGACCCTCATAATTACATGACAACCAAAGCCGCCACGAATTGACGAGCCCTAAACGTGATATGAATCATTGGGTCAATACGCATAATGTCTGCAAAAGCTGCTCGTCGATTCGGAATAGGCTGGAACCACGTCTGATAGAGAAAACCATCAGAAATGAGTCTTGAAAATTGAAAATGGAGAATCAAGAATTCCAACGTTACATTCGGATTGGTCGTCGCCATATCGAAGAAAATTGAAATGAGAAAAACGACGTTCCGAACGTTGAGGTGAAATTACCATTTTGCCCCCTCAAGCTTAAGCCTTGCCCACGCAATGAAAGAAGAGCAATTTGGACTTTATCCCTTCCCAATAGCTACCTAAAACTAAGATGAATGGTGGCCATTGGATCAAGTTTGATTGACATGTGGGACAAGTGTCAATGGATGAGCAAAAAAGTGGTCAAATCCACTATTCCATAACTACCATTCAACCATTGACTTGAGCCTTGGATATATAGCATTTTTCTCTCTGTCCTCACCTCACATGACCGGCCATAACCCTCCCTCAAGCTCATGATCAACCCTTCTTCCTCTCCCTTTCTTTTGCTCGCCGGCGACCAGCCCTGCCGCTCCCGTTTGGCAGTTCCGACGCCACCTTCCGACCACCACCTGGACTCCGGCCGATCACACCAACCTAGCCCCACGTCTTGCCGACCTCCTCGAACGGGAAGCAAGCTATTTGGAGCACCGAGGAGTTCCGGCCAAGCGTTTTTCCAAGAGTCGATGGAATCTGACCCAATCTGAGGTAGGTTTTGTTTCTGACCCCTTAGGAGGCCGAAATGTTGGAATTTTGAGGTCAAATTTTTTGGAGATCTAGAAGACATGTATATCAATCTGTGGTAAAAAGTTGGGAATGATTTGATGAATTTTTTTATCTCAAATCGATCTTGTAAACCTTGCACAGAAAACTGCCGGTACTGACCTTGGAGGATCCAGCAACTCTCGACGGGTTTCCGGTGACGATTCGATTCCAAACTCACAATGAGACCCTTAGACCCTTAGACATGTTAAGAGGTAGGATAATGATTAAATGATGGATTGGGAGTTGATTTAGGGCTGGACCAACTCGGTTTGCAAAGAACCGAGAAGAACGGTTCGGTTCTGTGCAAGTCCGAACTTGTGGAGGCTGATGCCATGGATTTTGAGCCTCAAATTGGTGATTTAGACATGCTAGGATGATGTGAATTATGCTTTGGAGGTTTATGGTTCATGGATTGGTGAATTGGATATGGAAATTGATGGATTGGGTGGAATTTCCTAAACTTAGGATAGGAAGATTGGACTCGATTGGGTGAGTCGAGCGATAAATTGGTTGATTGGTGAGAGATTCCATAGTGAATGTTTTTTGTGTGCCCTAAGTTGTTATAGGGGATTAAGGTGTGTAAATGCTTGTGCTTGAATTATCTACTTTGTGTGCATGTCACTCAAATGCCTTTCATGCCATGTGTCTTTGAATTGTGCCTGAATTGCACATGTCGTCATGTATGAAAAACGAATTGAAAATCATGGCATGAGTGTGACATGACGAGACCCTGATGCGTATGAGATGCAGGGTGAGGTGGATGATACCCTGAGGCGCTGAGGCGCGGGGTTGGAATGATGCGGCGCCCTGATACGATCTAATCGCGGGGTTGTGAAAAGGCCACAGTCCTGATTCGTTTACGCGGGACAGAGTATAAGGTATTGACATTGGCCTGGAGTATCAATGAAACCTACTGCGTTTACGCAGGTTGTCAATGACAGTCTGATGCGTTTACGTGGACCGAGCCTGATGCGATCTAATCGCAGGCATGAGAATGAGGCCTGAGAAAAATGGTGCATGTGGCGATGTGGCAGAGCGAGTGTGCATATCATCTGAGTGTGTTATGATGCCATATTTGCGTGTATGTCACCTATGTATTGTTGTCTGTACTTGCATTTTCTTGATATGTCTGTGAGTTTGAATGATTGGGAAGTGCGACTACTTAAGTGGACGGTCGTCCTAACCTAGGGTTAGGACTCTTTTACTGAGATGTGTATCTCATCCCTTTTGGGGACCCTTCTTTTACAGATTCTAGACCTTGACTATGTGGCCTATTCGTTTTGGAGACCCTAAGGAGTTGACCGTGTATTTTTAGGAGTTCCTTGACGATCAGGGGACCATTTACGTAAGGAAGTGTGCAGTGGTGTGAGTTGACGAGGGTAGCACAAATTAGAAGCCTCATAGGTACGAGGCGTGGTTTAGGAAGATTGGGGACTAGTCGATTTGGCCGTTGAAGCCCCATGAGGTGCCCTAGGGAGTGATCCATGATTGGTGCCACCCCGGTAGGGACCAAGATCAGGCAGAGGGATCGGTAGTCGGTTCTTGGAACAGGCCGGAGAGGACCCCGACGCTGGATTTTACCGTGGAGGACGATAAGGTCATTGTCCTGAAGGCGATCGAGGAGGATCTCACGGAGCCGTCCCATGAGGAGACCATGGAGGATACTATTGAGGTACACTCCGAGACGTTCTCAGAGTATGAGCAGACGGAGGATGCCGAGTATACCAATGATTCCAGCAACTCATCCTAGGAGGCTCTAGTGGTAGTTTGATATTTGGTGACGACCTCGACCCTAATCCTGTCGGATTTTGTTGATGACCCATTTTGTATGTTTACCCTGTCACCTCCTTGTTTATCGGATGTTAGTGGTTCTGTACTTGTATGAACCGTTGGTTATTGTGTACGACAACTTCTATGCTATCCAGGTCCCACTTAACTTACATTTGTACGGAGTAGTTGTTTTATTACTGCTTCCGCATGCTTGATATATTTATTATATCTCTCGGCTTAGATTGTGTATCTTGGGACCGCGAGAGATTATATGGTGTACTTGCAGGGAGTCGCGTGCTCATGCCTGAGACGCGGAGCGTGACAACCTGTATTTTTGAAAAATATATCCACCTTGATGCCAATGCAAGATTTGACAAGATATGCGAATAATCAAAGATAGAAATTTACCTTGTTCTTCAAAATTGAGTTTTCCTAATTTAACTCAAAACTTGACGACTAAACTTGAGCTTTTCGGGCCGACTCGGTGGGGGTTCACGCACGCACGAGACTTCCTTGTGCACCACTAGTCAACAGGATCTGCGAAGACACTCGTGGACGTCAGACGAGCAAATCTATCGTGTAAATTGCGGAGATCCAGACTGAAAATCTTTGCTCGTGACTGGACTTTTATTTTGACTAAATCCCTTGGATCACCGCCTAGCACCTCTTCAATCAGAATCAATAGTGCCCGTGATCATGATCACCTGTGGTGGCGTCATCGTCATAGTCACGATGCACTTGTGACAGCTTGACAAAGGCATGATATCGGATGAAGATCTGACTTGGGACAGCTCGTGCGGCTGCTCGAGGGCTCATGGTCAAGGCTGGTTTGTGCACGTTGATGAAGAAAAGTAGACAACCTTGAGATTCCTCTTTACCGAACAGAAGGTGGTCCATGTTGACCCCTCATAAAACATCGGACGACTCCATCGGAATACACACTTCTCCATGCAATGGTTTCTTCTTTTGTATGGATCCTGGGAAAGAAATAAAATTAGCAAGGTATAAAGATGAGGTTTTTATGAACGAGCTACCCAAATATATATCCACAAGTATGTCGATGTATCTTTTCCTCGTGGAGCCCACGCCATCTTAGATTAATCTGAACAAACAACAAAAACTACTGAAAGTTTGTTGCTCACGTTGGAGGAATGACTCGACGAGAATTGGAGCTCGCGATAGTGGCTTCAGATCAGCGACCAATTTGTCGAAAAGGAGGGAATGACTCAGCAATTAGAAGTGATGTTCAGGAGCCAAGCCGTCGATAGGTGGGTGCTTCGCAAGGACTTCGCAACTGGTGATTTTATTTCTCCGCAAGGACAGCGGCGGTCTTTCTCAAACTTCGATGATGAACCTGTAAAATAGAAAATTGTCAATCGGCTGGGACTAAACAAAACTCCAAGCCGAAGATCGATGGTTAACTATCGAAGCCGCGAGACATCTGTTCCGTCCTACGTTTGGATGGGTTAAAGCCTTTGGACTCTTCTTGATGTGTTCTCGTATCAAGGCGCAAAACCCGCTTCTCCTCTTTGTGCCGTCCGCTTTTCAATGAGTAATGGCCCCAGAACCTACGAGAAGAATTGAAGAACTCTCCTCTCTCAATTATGCCGTGTGAATATTGTGTCGCCTCTCCCCCCTTAAACCCTAGGGATAAGCTTGTATTTATAGATATAATTATTGCAAGCTTAGGGCCTAAAGTTCCTTTAATTTCGCAAAATAAACCCCGAGATCATAATACGATTTGAATTAAGTCCCAAAGGATTAAATTGCACAAATTGATCATTAAATTGACTAGAGAATTCGGCCAAGCCCAGTGCATCTGAGCTAGCCGAATTTCTCAAGTAACTATGGGCTACTGCGCATTTTGGCTTTCCGTAAATATTTAATTAAAGCATTTTCTCAAACATGAATGAGCTTAATTAAATCTAAAAATAGGTCCAAGTACCATAATAGAACTCGACCATCTCAACCATGCCTTCGACTGACTGCTGATGCATGACAGAAAATAAATATGCTATGCATGTGATTTTATTTTTTTGCGAGAATTATAAATAACTCTCATTTTATGAATAAATGAATGAATTATCTAAAAATCAAAATTTAGGCGTCAACGCCCCTCGAAATTTACAATATTCTAACCATCCAATCTTTTAGGGTACCAGCGCCTCATTGCTACCTTACTTTTTAAAGTAGATCTTTTCACCACTTGATGCTTCCATAGCATTATTGACTGAAGGCCTTCCTAGAGTACCATATTAAACTCAAGTTCCATGCCCATCACCATCAATATTAACCCATCACAAGAATGCACTCTTTGATATCCATACTATTTAGCATATCATTCCCTCCAAACGTCCTTTCATACCATCAACTTGCCATCTATTATCCAAATCGAGTCATAGCCTTCTCGATTCCATTCGAACATCCCCAACGATCCTAGTAATGCATCGACCTTCAACATCTTGCCCCTTTTCTTGTCAGCATTTCTAATACTTGGTCACAGGTTAGACTAATCCAACCTCCAATTCCTTCCATCGATAGTATTGAGGTAAGTCTTGGAACACCTTTGAGCCACTCCAATGGACACTATAGCTTTCATTTAAATTTCCGATGTGGTCATGTCCTTAAATTCCTCTTCAATACTGGACTCATACTCTTGTCCCTAGGATCTCAAGGGTTATATTCTCAACTTCAACATTTCTTTCCCAACCTTCAAAAGTCTGGATTTTCTCCCTGCTCTAATTATTTCTTAATCCCTTAGATATCATGGTCTACTCATCGTAACATCTCAATTTCCTTTCTGACCTTCAGGCCTAATGCTTCAGGTAGCCATCAAACTAGTCAATTAACAAACCTCCAATTTAGAAGTTGAATCTCTTATTTATCAAGGGACGATTTGTCCCTCCCTCACCAATTACACAATGCCCAATTTTCAATTATAAGCATTTGCCAATTAATCCACCATTTCTTAGCGATATGGAGAATTGCAGTAACAATACTTGGGTAATTTCTTCGTTCCACATGACTTTTCTTCAATTCCCTTTAGGCAGTCAATGCTCTCAACCTCTTATATTTCACATAACTTTGAGGTCTTTCTTTATACAAGATACGCTTTCATATCCATAAGCAATTTCATACATCAGCGTTGTCTCTTGTTTAATTCCTCTCGGGAAACTACTACCTTATATTCTTGTGGTAGCTATAGACTTTAAATTTTCTTTGACCCAAATAATGTTTCCCAAACTTTCCCACGAGGACATTCGCAAGTCAACTCTAATCATACACTAGGCATTCCCACCCATATGGTCTTATTGTCACGGCGCATTCACACAGTCCGCTTCAGTTGGCCTTGTTATGCCTCAAATTTCTTTTATGCATCACGTCATTATGATTCTCTCGACCCTTTTGATTCCAAACAGGAACGCCATTATCAACGTAGTTATCAACTTGACTCGTGTCCTCGAAAACTCTTTTCACATTCATTCATCCTTTCACGTTACATCTTGTCCTTAGTCCATTTCATCAATGGAACAACTCTTGTGGGGAATCTTCCCACGATCCATCTATAACCATCGACCAGTTCCAGGAAACTTCAAATTTCAGTAGCTCGTATCGACCTTAGTTGATTCATTACTTATTCCAATTCTTAAAAGCTTCATAGGGATTTCATTTCCCAAAAATTCTACGACTGGGGAATCTTACCTCAACAGGTCCACAGCTCGTGCTCTTCCCACTTAGCATGCGACGAGCATCTCCTTAGAATCTATAGGATACTCTCACAATTGTTCATGTTTCTCATGACTCCTCAAACGAGTCCGATTATCGTCTCTAAAGACGATAATAATCCATTTATTCCTTAAATACTCAATTCGACTATTATCAGCTTCCTTCTACCAGATGTTGAATCTTTCAATCTGTTCTTCATACTTTTCACTTGAGAGCTCAAACCTTGTCCCTTTGTTCTCATAGGTCCCCACTTGGACCATACAACATTCTGTTCATTTTTGTCACTTTTTTCTCAAGAAGCATTAGTACCTTAGCCTCTTGGTCCCACAACCATCTAATGCTACCTTATCCCAATTTCATCCATTCAACAGAACATCAGCATTATCCTCGATTTCAATATTGTTTACAAGACAATTCTTCGTCCTTGTCATGCCCCGCACCTCGGGCAAGGGCGCGCGACTCCTTGTGAGTAAACTCTCGAGCGTCCCAGGATTCATATATCGAGAGATGCATAGTAACGGTAGCATGCGGAAGCGATAACTCACACTCCTCTATAGACTCATCAAATGGAGACCTGAGTAGCGAGGACATAACAATTAAATATAACATACCATAATTTTATACAAAAGAGTGGGCGAACCAATCTTGCTAAAGGGTCGGGATAACGAGACTGAACCAAAAGACAACTATATCCAAGTCTTCAAAAGAAGCTGACCGACGAGGTCATCAAAAGTGAACAAGTAAAAGCGGAAAACCCCTAGGTCGAACCACTGGAATTGTTGGTCTCCTCAGCATTCTCCGTAGGCTCGTAGTCGTAAAAGGTCTCGAAACGCACATGCAAGGTGTCCTCCATCGTGTCGTCCCCCTGCTCGTTCGCTAAGGTGTCGATCTCAATCACCTCAACTGTGTCCTCTAAAGTAGGGATCTTATCAGGTATATTCCTTGAGCCAGCTACAGACACCTCAACTTCTACTGAATCTCGAGTAGGATGGCACCAACTAGGAATAACCCTACGAGGCACCTCCGTGGCCTTCAGCAGACTAGTGGTGACATCGCCTACTCTACGGAACCACGCGTCAAATCTATGTGGTACCCAGTCCTTATTGCCCTCGTCAACCCAGACCACTGTACATTTTCTAACATACACAGTTCCTCGACTGTCCGGGACCTCATCAAAATATGCTGTCATCTCCTTGAGGTCACCTAGACGAGTCGACAACATCCTTAATGGCTTAGGATCTAAAAATATGGTCCCACGACGGGGTGAGATTCACATCTCAGTAAGATAAATCCTAACCCTAAGTCAGGCCGACTGTACACCCAGATGAATGCAGTCATTAACAAGAATATACAAACAACATCATACGGCACTCATCAATCATAAAGACACCACAAAATGCAAGTCACTATCAATCAAACAATATGGCATCATAACTTTATAATCAGGCCAGGCAGGAGCTACTAAGTCAAGCCACAAATTTCACCCCTCAGAATTGTCTCGTGAATCACAACCGCGTTTGAAATGCCTCAGGCTCGGTCCGCGTAATTATGCCTCAAACCATCCAATTAACAAACTCGCGTAAACGCATTAGGTTTTCAATATCATTCCAGGCCTGTGTCGACACATATCAAATCTCGTCTCGCGTCTCAACGCATCAGGGTACAGTTCAACACAATCCCGTGTCTCAACGTCTCAGGGTATCACAAGTTTCTCAAACATGCCAAACATTCATTTAAATTCAAGACTTCATGATCAAGTACAAGCTCATGTAACGAGCAAAATATCTATGGTATGCGAGACAGTCAAATTCATCATTCAAATGTGGTAATCAACTCGTGGCATATGCATCTAGCAAGCATTCAAACAATCACCAATCCACGAAAACGAACCTTGGATAAACATACAATAATCTCACGGAAATCCACCAAATTCACCACCAACTCATCTAGTTAAATCCAATCTTCCTAGCCAAGGTTTAGAAACCCCTTACCTTATGCTAAAATCAACAATATTCCTCTTCCAAGCACTTCCAAAATTCAGCCCAAGCAATCCAAAACAGGGTAGCCGTCCACCTAAGATAATTTAATCTGTTTCATCAATTTTCCGTTTCAAATCCTCAAACCATCAAGTGTAAACCTCAATAACATATCGATAGACATTCTAATACACCTCAACGAAGAATTTAGAGCTCAATTTCCCCTATGAACAGCCCCTAAGGCTTCGGCATACACATAACCGAAATAGGGCATTTTCGGTTCTGTGTAGTGCCAAACTAATCAGTCCATAAACTACTCTTAAACCTCAATTTATCCACTAAACTACTTGCTAACATGTAGTTATAAGAGTTGGGAAGCCTCACCGAAAGTTTAAAGTCAAGGCGACGCCGAATGGTCCACGAACGGCGCCGAGTTCTCCAAGTCCTTACCCAGTTAGTTTCTGTCCTTCAATCACAGCACCATTTTGGTATCAAAACTCCATCAAATTCACCCAAACCTTTTACCACAACTCAGTGTCTATGTGTCCTAGATGTCTAAAAAAAATTGGCTGGAAGTTTGAGACAAATCGAAGTCCTACGGAGCTCAAACTATGACTTACCTTCAGTTGCCACGGAATCGTCGACTTTCAGGGAAATGGCTAGACGGAACTCCTCAGTGGGTCAAACACTGAGCTACCACTTGTAGGTGGTCGGCAAGAGGATAGGCTTAGAGCTGGTGGTCGGCGCGGAGGCTGGAGGTCGCCAAAAGTGGGGCTCGATGGCGGCGGTTTTGTCGGCTGGAGCTAGTTCGGCCGAAGAAGAAGAAGAGGAAAGGAAGAAGAAGAACTTGGCCATGGAGGGGTGTTCGGTTGAGGGAGGAAGAGAGAGTGTATACACCAATTTGAGAGTCAACCAAGGAAGAATGGTAGGTTAAAAGGTCACCATTTAATGTCAATGCCCCATCCTTTGACAATTGTTCATATGTCAATTAATATTTCATCCAATGGCCCTCATTTTTTCTTATTTTCGGCAGCTATGGGGGAGGGTCAAAGACCAAAATACCCTTATCCACTTCTAAATGCAAGGTCAAGGCTTAAGGGCAAAATGGTAATTTCATCCTCGACGTCCGGAATGTTGTTTTTCTAATTCCAATTTTCTTCGATGAGGCGACGTCCAATCCAATTATAATGTTGCAATTCTTGATTTTCCATTTTCTAATTTCGAGACTCATCTCTGAATCATTTCTCTGTCAAATATGATTCCAGCCTATCCCGAACTGGCGGGCGGCTTTTGCAGACGTTACGTGTACCGACTATGTGATTCATATCACACTTAGGGCTCGTCAGTTCATGGCGACTTTGGTTGTCATGTAACTGCGATGGTCTATAACTAGTTCTGACGGTCTCGATCGTTATTGTTCTATTTAGGAAAATTTTGCAAATTATACATTGGTTAAACGGCATCACCCGCGCACTAATCGTATAACGCTAGCAATGCATCCCTTAGTCGTCCTTAGAACAACCTTTTATGGCTCTAAATATCCCCTTGACAATCCTTATGATCAAAGTGTCATTTCCTAGTTGAGTTTCCTAGGTCCACGTACCTTGTCTCGCGTTAGCCTTTTCCTTTTGGTCAGCCAACTCGAGATTAATCAGATCCGAGCAAAGTATGATCGAAACACATCTCTAGATATATTCTCATTAATAAGTCTCGAAATGACAGAAAAATCAGAATGTCACAGTCCTCAACTTCCATAAATTATCAAAGTTCTGCGTCTTTTTTCTCAGTCCAGACGCTCAATCTTAATATCAAGATAATTAGGATTTCTACTTCCTTCCACACTAGGGTCTCTTACCTTATGAAGGAAACTATACACTTCAGTGGCATTCTCTTGTTTTGAATCCACCTTGTCCTTTCTATTCCATAGGACGTCAATCTTGGAGTCTATGTTAACAGCGGTGTTTGTACTCCAGGATTCAGATGCTACCATACTTGACATTCTTCTTTCAACTTCTCAGTCACCTCATATGACAAGGTTCCAAAGGGTTGAGATTCTTCCTCGATTTCCACAAGTTCACGTATCGAATATTCAATTCGACTACCTCAAGTCATTTTGTAATTACAATCTAAGCGCCCTTTTCGCTTACTGAACCATTCACCAAAATTACGACTAACTAGGACTATCAAGTCTATTCACCTTTCTTCTCACCAACGACCATCTCATGGTCCACCGTCCTTAAGGTCAAAGCCCTATCCATTAGGGGTGATAACTCGTAATGCCGCTTCTAGTGATCCCGATTCATCCTCAATCAACCTTATTTTATTCAACAAGGCAAAACAATAACTTCTTCCTTAATTTTCCTCACTGATGAAAGAAACAAAACATCAATCTCTCATTACAAGCCTTACGCTAAGGTAATAGCCATTTCTCGCAGGTGAGTTTCAAAGTCCATAATGAACATCTCTTTGCTCGTAATCCATGAGCAGGAGTTCTCTTACTCGTATTTCCTCTAATCATTCACTCCTTTTATTAAAATCCATTACAGTTCCTCAAAATCAGGAATAGCAATTAGTCATAAGGCTTTCAAATTCTAATCCACTCAAGGACTTCACATCTCATTCAAAGGGTCCCTGACCACCCTTAGTACACTTAGACGACCTTGACGACTCCGCCTCATATTGATCGATCGTCCTCAGATCCTTGCAAGATTATTAGGATCTAAACAACCTTTGCTCTCGAACAATCCTAGGAAGGTACTTCCATTGAACCACTCAACGAAGGTAACACAAGTAGATATCATGCTTTCAAGGAAAACTCTTCCTTTGGTGGCATCTCACCAATCATCAATTGCCTCTTAAAGCTAATAACTGCTAGGGTCACTTTCTTTCCTCAGCGTACCCAAAACTTCTAAGGTTTCCTTACTAAGATCTCGAATCTAGAGGGAGACAGTTTCAAATTCCATCCCTCCATCAAACTTAGTCAGTCTTAACCTTATACATAGCTTCACAAGCTCTTCAAAACTCTGGTGGTTCCTTCCCGCATTTTCACTTTAGAAAGAAGTAGTCTTCAAGTCACCCTTCTCATGAATTTCGTAACTTAATGCATCGGCATTAATCGTCTCGGCGACTTGGGTACAATGGCAGCTCCTTCTCGAGTCTGTCTACCCATCTATTTTTCTCATTTCCATTTAAGTTCTCACGACCCTTATTACACTTGGATCTCACACGATTAACAAAATCAAACCTCATTCTTCTAGTACTCATACTCCAGTCGCTCATTTTTACTCAATTCTCGTGATTCATTTCATTTCTTGGATCTCCTCATATCTTGCATATTTGAGCCAAGTGCTCCTCTAGCGACCGTACTTTGCTCTTTAAACTTATTAGGTTCTCATGTCAATTGAACTATTATAATTCCCTCCAGGAATCAAAGACTTAAGTCATCTACTGAAGTCCAACAGTCTCAGGCTGCTCATCTCTTTATCTTTCACCATCTAGTGGTGCTTAGGTAACTCTCAACTAATTGCCCATTATCTAGGGATTTCAAATCCTTCTTAAGCAGTAACCACTTATCAAGCTAGCCTCAACGAGGCAGCTTCTCAATCATCAACCAATTACTAGGCAAGCCTCAATTAGGCCAAAACTCAACTAAGTCAACACCAAGGAAGTACTCAAGGCATCACTTCAGTAAGTCAATTACTCATACTTTAAATTTAGAGGCATCTGCCACTCTAGCATAATCACAACAGACTATCTCAATTTCAACAGGCATCAGTTCAACGAGGTATATACTCCCCACACACCATATAATCTCTCAGTTAGACCTTGGCCATAACAATCACATGATGCCAATCATAAAACACGCCTAACAGGCCAATCACAAACATCAATTTTCTTTTCAAATAGCATCTACTATCAAGCATGAAGTCTTTAACCATAACAACCGTAGGCGTCATTACAAATGCTATGCTACTTTCGTACATTCACTTGAAGAATCACTCTCGTGCCATACATTTCTTAACCACAATCGGACTCAACCCGATACCTCGACTTTCACTTGCAAGTTATGACTCGGGTCATTCCTGCCTCCTTGCCATCTTAGAAGCCTGCCAGAAGCGGCTCCTTGTCATGCCCCGGTGAGTGCTCGAGTATCCAACCAAGCCGTTCCTTATGAAAGCTTCGTGATCCAATGGCCAATGTTCTATACGCTTAAAGGAACATGCATGCGCAAGCGATTCCAACATCAACTTTCAAATAAATCAACACCCGATGACTTAGGATAGATACATCAAAATTTCATTAACCAATTCATATAGGTTCAATTCCTAATCCACCAATCAGAAGGACAATTCTTAATATCACAAAATGTAAATCTGTGTCCTGTAATTCTCTTAAATACAGTTGAACAACTATCTCTTCAAATGCCACTCTATGGCAAGTCCGCGCTTCCGTCGCTTAAAACCTGAAAAGTTAAGCCCCCACTGGGGTGAGATATAAATCTTAGTAATGTGGTTCCTAACCCTAGGTTAGGTCGACCGTCCACTCAAGTAGTCGTACACCCCAATAATTCCACTCACAGGCATATTAAGCACAAATCGATAAAACAAAAACATAAGATGACAGACATGCAACTATGACAACAAGTCGCACTCAGATGATAATGCACAATTCCTCCCGCCACCTCACCACAACCATCTCCTCCTGCCTGCTTAATCTCCAGCCCGCGATAAATCGCATCAGGCTCGATCCGCGTAAATGCATCAGACCGTCATCCGTAACCCGTGTAAACGCATCAAGTTTCGATGAATCTCCAGGCCAATATCATTATCTCATACCTCCGTCCCGTGAATAGTTTACATTAGGATCGTGGCCATCTCAACCCCGTGATTTGATCACATCAGGGCGCCACACGACATCAACTCCACCCCGCGATCTCGTCGCATCAAGGTATCCATCTTCCGCCCCGAGTCTCATACGCCTCAAGGCCTCGCCATGTCATGCTCATGCCACAATCATAACTCATGTCATGATTTTCAATTCATTTACACACACAAGGCCAAGTGCAAATCCAAGTGCAAATCGTAAATCCCGTGGCATGCAAAGCAAATCAAATGATATCCGGACATGGCAAACGACTCAGGCATAAGCAATGTCACACACAATTATCCTATAACATCTTAGGATATAATGAAAGCTATCCCTTTGGACGAATTCTCATAACTCGATCAATTCAACCCTCGACTCACCCAATTGAGTCCAATCTTCCTAGCATAAGGTTAGGAATTCCCTTACCTTGCACTTGATATCACCAAATTCACTTCTTGAATCCTCAAAGTTTCGGCCTCCTAGGGTTCAAGGTCGAACTCGCCTCGCAACGTAGGAATTTCAACCAATTCCATCAATTTTCAAGTCCAATTCAACCATCCATGAATCCTAATCCTCCATAGCATAATCCTCAACATCTTACCATATTTTATTCACCAATTTGAGACTCAAAATCTAACGCCAAAAGCCCCTACAGCCCCAGCCTTGCACAGAACCGAACCGGTTCATCCCGGTTCTGTGCAAACCAGGCACAATCAGCCCTAAACCAACTCTAAATCCATCATTTAATCTTCATCCTACCTCTTAACATGTCTATCTAAGGGTTCTTGAGGCTCACCATGAGTTTGAGATCGATCGGTTGCCGAAAACCCGTTGAACGTCGCCGGATCACCCTAGGTTAGTACCAGCAGTTTTCTGTTTCAAGTTCACAAGACCGATTCGAGGTCAAAACTTCATCAAATCAAGCCCAAATTTTTACCAAAGATTCATATACATGTCTACTAGGTCTCCACAAAATTTGACCTCAAAACTCCAATATTTCGGCATCCAAAAGGGTCAAAAACATTACTTGCCTCATGCTAGAGCAGATTCCGTCGGCTCTCGGGAAAACTCTTGGCCGGAGCTCCTCAGTGCTCCAAATGCCTCGCTTCCACTTTGAGGAGGTCGGAAAGACGTAGATCTAAGTTGGTGTGATCGGCCGGCGGTCAAGTCATGGCCGAAAGTGGTTATCGTGGCCAGCGAACAGAGAGACCAGAGCTGGTCGCCGACGGGCAGAGGGAAGAAGAAGATGAAGAGGGGTTCTCGATGGTTCTTGGGGAAGAATAGCTGAAAATGAAGAGAGAGGGAGAGTGAGAAGGCTTTATTCAATTCTCATGGTTAAAGGGAAGAATGGTAGGTGCAAAAAGTTGGATATGACTTCTCTTTAATGCATCTTGTGACACTTGTCCATTTGTTTATCCAATGTGATCCAATGGTCATTCTTCATCTTCTTTTCGTCAGCAATAAGGTGGGTTTAATGTCCAAAATGTCCTTCTTCAAATACATGGGCAAGGTTCTAAACTTAAGGGGCAAAAAGATAATTTTATCTCGACGTTCGGAACGTCGTTTTTCTCGCTCCAATATTTTTCGATAGGGCGACGGCCAATCTGAATATGAAGTTGGAATTCTTGATTTTCCATTCTCAATTTTCAAGACTCGATTTCGATGGGCTTCTCCTTAGTGAGCCTGAAAATGAATGGAAAATCAGAATGTCACAACTCTTCCCCCCTAAAGAAATTTCGTTCTCGAAATTTGCAACCTTCTAACCATCCGATCCTTTGGAGCATCGGATCCTCATCGCATCCTCACTCTTCCGAATAATTCCTTTCACGACTTGACGATCTTACTCGTCCTTTCCAGCCCAAAACCATCTCTTCCCTAAGACTTGTCTCCTTCAGTTCTCAATCCAATTTGCTTCTCTCCATTCTCTTTTGGTATTCATAACATTTGTCAGCAGTTCATCCTCGAGCGTTCACATTATCTCTTTCATTTGGCCATAACCATTAACACTAGCCCTCATCGAAATGCACTCCTTAATGTCTTTACTAGTAACAGTTTTTTATCCTTCAGCACTCGTTTCCCTTTTTTTCCTCAATCTATGCTCACCTTCCTTTGTTCCCAATCGATATTCATAATATTTGTTGGTGATATACTCTTGAGCATTCAAATCGTCTTTTCAATTTATCTAATAATCCGAGGGTATATACATTATACTGCAATCCTGCTTTTCAAATTCCTTGACGGAAGGCTTTTCCAAAACGTCGTATTAAACTCGAGATCTTTACCTATCCGCCATTACTAAACCGTCGCAAAAATGCACTCTTTGGTGCCCATACCGTTTGGCGTATCACCTCCTCCGAATGTCCTTTCGTACCATTTATGATTCAGGGGCTTTACCAACTTGTCCTCTATTATCCAAGTTGAATCATAGCCCTCTCGACTCCTTAAACTAGTTCATGATTAACTCCGGAGTAATTCCCTCTCGATTCAGTCCTAAAATTTCAATGATCATGATAATCCATCAACTTTCAACATCATGCCCCCTTTCTTGTTAGCATGCCTAATGCTTGACCTCATGTTAGACTAATCCTACTTTCAATCCATTCATCGAAAGCATTGATGCGAGTCTGGCACACCTTTGTGCCATCCTAAAGGACACCATAATTCCTCCTTTGAATCTCGATGAGGTCATCTCCTTGAGTTTCCCTTCAATACTGGACCCGTACTTCCGTCCATAGGCCTCAAGGGTTCCATCCATTCCTATAATCCCTCCAGTATCGGTGTTTAATCATGGCACACCTCAATTTCCTTCTAGCCTTCAGGCTAGGTGTTTCTAGTAGTCATCACGCTAGTCCATAAGCGAACTTTCAATTTAGGAGTTGAATCTCTTAATTCTTGAGGGAAGACCTGTCCCTTTATCACCAATTAAACCATGTTTAATTCTCAATGTTAGGCATCCATCAAACAATCCACCCTTCCTTAGCTATACGGATATCGCTATAATTATACTTGGGTGATCTCTTTGTTCCACATGCCTCGCCTTCAATTCCCTTTAGGCAGTCCATGCTCTCAATCTCTTATAATTCACATAATTCTCGAGGTCCTTTCTTCATCTAAGCAACACTCTTGTATCCACAAGCAATTCTATACGTCTGCATTGCCTCTTATTCAATTCCCCTCGGGAAATTGCTACCTTATACTCTTGTGATAGGTGTAGCCTTGCAACATTCTTTTACTCAACAACATTTTCCAACTTTATCACGAGGACACTCGCAAACCATCCCAATCATGCTCTACGCATGCCAATTCATACGGCATTATTGTCACGACGTACAAGCAATATCCATTTCAAATCGCCTTGTTATGTCTCAAGTTTTATTCTGTCTCGCGTCATTGCGACCCCCATATGCGTTTCAATTTCCAACCGAAATCGTCATAAGTAGCGTAGTCATCGGCTTAACTCGAGTCCTCAAAAACTCTTTTCACGTTCATTCACCCATTCGTGTCACAACTCGTCCTTAGTCCATTTCACCAATGTAGCAGCTCTTGTAGGGAATCTTTCCACGGTCTGTCTATTGCCATTCATCGATCTTAGTAAATCTCAACTTCTCGCAACTCACATCGACTATAGTTGATTCATCACTTATTCCAATCCTCAAAGGATTTATCACTTATTCCAATGCGTGAATCTTACTTCTTCAGGTCCACAACTTGCGCTCTTCACATTTAACATGCAATAGACATTTCCTTAGGGCCCATATGACATTCTCAAAAACTATTCATGTTTCTCATGGCTCCGTACATGGGTTCAACCATCGTCTCTCGAGATGGTAACGACCAACTCGATTATTCCTTGGGTACTTAGTTCGGCGATTATCAACTTCCTCCCACCAGGTGTCGAATCTTCCCAACTATTCCTCGCACTTTTCACTTGAGAGCTCAGACCTTGGCTCTCTGTCGTCACGGGTCTCTTCTAGGACTGCACAACATTTTATTTATTCTCGTCACTCTTCTCTCGAGAAGCATTAGTGCTTTAGCCTCTGAGTTCCATACTTACTAAGGCGACCTTATCCCAATTTCAATCGTTCCACTGAACGTCACATCATCATGGAATTCAACATTGTCTACAAGACTGTCTCTCGGATTTCACTTCCAGGAGTCATTCAAGTTCTACGTCCTCTTTCTCGGTACAGACGCTCAATAATACTAAGACAATTTAGAGCTTTTTTGTTCTATCACAATAGGGTCTCTTACCCTACGGAAGAAACTACATAACTCCGTGGCATTTTCTCACTTCAAATTCACCTTGTCCTTCCCATTCCATAGGACGACAACCTTTTGAGTCTGCGCCGACGGCGATACCTTTACTCCAGGATTTCAAATGCCACCATGCTTTCACATTTTCTTTCCCATTGCTCAGTCACCTCAAGTGACAATATCTGTTCATCCTTGGGGCTTCACTAGTTCACTTGTCAAATGGTCAATTCAATTACCTCAAATCACTTTGCAAATATTCTCTAAGCGCTCTTTTCATTTACTAAATCATTCACTAGAATCACAACCAGTCAGGACTATCAAGTCCGTTCTCTTTTCTTTTCGTCAATGACCAATTCATGGTCCAATCGCCCTTTAGGAACAATGCTCTATTGTTTAGGGAATAGCAACTCATGATTTCATTTCTCATTGTTCCAATTCAATCAACCGATCCTAGGGAATCATTAACTCCAGGCAAACCAGCATGCCGATTCTTTCTCGACCCCTTTCATAACAGAAAAGACGGACTACTCATTTTCCACCATGTGTCTTACGCCCAGGTAATCAACCATTTCCCGTAGGCACACTCCATATCCATAATGAACGTCTCTCTGCTCGTAATCCATGAGCAGGAGTTCTCTTATTCATAAGTCTTTCGACCATTCTCCTCTTTTGCTGAGTCCTATCACCATTCCTCAAAATCGAAAATAACAACCAGCCATAAGGTTTTCAAGTTACAATCCACTCAAGGACTTACTCATCATATTCAAGGGTTCTGGACTACCTTTACCAATGCTTAAACGATCTTGAGAACTTTGTCTCACACTAGTCAATTATCCTATGATCCTTGCAAAAGTATTAGAATCCAAACAACCCTTGCTCTCAAGCAATCCCAGGATGATACTTTCCATTGAACAACTCAACAAAGGTAGTCTAGGCAGATCTCATGCCTTCGAGGAAGTCCTTCCTCTAGTGACCTTTTACTGATCATCGATAGTCTCTTAGGGCTAGTAATTGTCAGGGTTACTTTCCTTCTTCAGTATACCCAAAACTTCCAAGGTTCCCTTATCAAGGTCCTCAATCTATAGGAGGCAATTTCAACTTTCATCCTTCCATCAAACTCAGTCAATCCCATTCTTATTCACAGCTTGACAAGTTTTCAAAACTCTCATGGTCCTTCCTACACATTCACTTTTCTCGTGAATGAAATAACTCGGAGCCACCTTTCTCCTGACTTCTATCACTTAACTCGTTAGCATAAGCATTCATCACCATAGTGACTTAGAGAATCATGGCAGCTCCTCCTCGAGCTGGCTTAACCGACAAATTTCCTCATTTCCATTTAAAGCTCCTACGACCCATTCAGGTCTTGGGTCTTGTACGATTAACAGATCGAGCCATATTCCCTTTTGGTACTCATACTCCAATCGTCCATGTTTACTCAATTCTCATGATCCTTCTTAGTTCTTGGATTTTCCCATATCTTAAATACTCGAGTCCAATGCTATTCTACGATCATGCCTTGGTCGTTCAACCTTATTAGGTTCTCATGTCACTTGAACCACTATGATTCCCTCCAAGAATCAAAACCTTAAGTCATATACTCAAGTCTAGCAGTCTCAAGTTGCTCATCTCCATATCTTTCGCCATTAACCAACCCTCTAATGGTTCTTAGGCAATTCTCAATTAATTGCCAATTATTCGAGGATCCCAAATCGTCCTTGATCAGCAATCATTCCTCAAGCCAGCCTCAACGAGGCAACTTCTCAACTAACGGCCACTACTAGGCTAGCCTTAACTGGGCAACTATCAAACAAACACTCAATGTAGCAATTCACTGAGTCAATAGCTCATACTTTAAGCCTAGAGGCATCCACCACTCTAGCATAATTACAACAGACTATTCCATTCTCGACATGCCTCAGTTCATCGGGTATAAACCCTCTACGTCGTCTAACCTCTCAATCATACCTTGGCCAAGCCAATCTCATGAGGCTAATCATCAAACATGCCTAACAGGCCCATCACAACCATCACTTTTCCTTTTCAAATGGCATCCACTGTCAAGCATGAAACTTTTAACCACGCCACTCATAGGCGCCATTATACATGGCATGCTACTTTCGATCATTCTTGATGAGGATCAATCACGCGCCATACATATCTTATCCACAATTGGACTCAACATGATACCTAGACTTCCCCTTTCAAGTTATGACTTGGTTCATTCCTGCCTATTGTCATCTTAAAAGCCTGCCAGGAGCCGCTCCTTATCCGGACCTCTCTGTCCCGGCAATCACTCCTTGCCCTCATCAGACATGGTTGTTGCAGGTTGTCTCAAGTCATACATCTACGGAGAAAGCCCCATTCCACATGTCCCATACCATGTTTCATTACAGTTTATAGGTATCCCATCAACTTGTCCCATACCAAGTGACAGTTTATTAAGTCCAACAACGATAAGTTCATGCATGCACCCTCATCAACTTTCGTTTCAAAGCCACAAACTCAAGCACAGCATGATTGTCTTCATCACTTGTCATATCAAAATCGCCTTCAGATCAATTCCTATCCATTTAAAAGTTCTAATTCCACCAATGACCATCACATCTCGCAGATCAATTGCCTATATTTAACCATGTATCTCAAGTGAAGTCGCTAACTATGTCAAATCCCCAAGCATTCGATCACAACTGGCCATTAATCATATATTCCTTATTCGCTCCCTTGTATACATCTCATCTCATATCATCCAAGACTGTCAATAGTAATCGATAACTAAACCATCAAGATATCGCGTAATTTAAGCCTGAATCCACCAATACCAGCTGTCTCTTTATAACTCATACTCCTCAAGTTAGGCTATTGACAAATCAAGATCACAATCATATACCTCAATTGACCATTCATTCATAATTTATTCTCTAGAAATCTCAAATCTAGGCACATGACTCCTCAATTTCTATTCACTTCCTTGTGAGCCTTATTCATAAATCACTCAAGATCGTCTATTAATTAGGCACTAGGACCATTAGAATACCTCACAAGTTCAAGCCTATAATTCTCAAGATTCAGCAATCCATGCTTATCCCTAAAGGTCTCACTACCTAATTGTCCTCAAGTCATCACTCCTTATCACTCCGAGTCTCAATCACATTGGATCGAGCTGACCTTACTTTGATACCAAATCGAGCAAGGATGTCACGCCCCGAACCCGGCGAGCGCGCGAGCATCCCACCAAGCCGTTCCTTATGAAAGCTCAAAGATCCAACGGCCAACGTTCTATACGCTTAAAGGAACATGCATGCGAAAGCGATGCCAACATCAACTTTCAAATAAATCAACACCCGATGACTTAGGACAGATACATCAAAATTTTATTAACCAATTTATATAGGTTCAATTCCTAATCCACCAATTAGAAGGACAATTTCTAATATCAAAAAATGTAAATCTATGTCCTGTAATTCTCTTAAATACAGCTGAACAACTATCTCTTTAAATGCCACTCCATGGCAAGTCCACACTTCCATCGCTTGAAACCTGAAAAGTTAAGCCCCCACTAAGGTGAGATATAAATCTCAGTAAGGTGATCCTAACCCTAGGTTAGGTCGACCGTCCACTCAGGTAGTCGTACACCCCAATAATTCCACTCACAGGCATATCAAGCACAAATCGATAAAACAAAAACATAAGATAACAAGCATGCAACTATGACAACATGTCGCACTCAGATGATAATGCACAATTCCTCCCACCATCTCACTACAACCATCTCCTCCTGCCTACCTCAATCTCCAGCTCGCGATAAATCGCATCAGGCTCGGTCCACGTAAACGCATCAGACCGTCATCGGCAACCCGCGTAAACGCATCAGGTTTCGATGAATCTTCAGGCCAATATTATTATCTCATACCTCTATCCCATGAATAGTTTGCATCAGGACCGTGGTCATCTCAACCCCGCGATTTCATCGCATCAGGGTGTCACACGACATCAACTCCACCCCGCGATCTCGTCGCATCAGGGTATCCACCTCTCGCCCCGCGTCTCATACGCCTCAGGACCTTGCCATGTCATGCGCATGCCACAATCATAACTCATGCCATGATTTTCAATTCATTTGTACACACAAGGCCAAGTGCAAATCCAAGTGCAAATCTTAAATCCCGTGGCATGCAAAGCAAATCAAATGATATCCGGGCATGGCAAACGACTCAGGCATAAGCACTGTCACACACATCATCCTATAACATCTTAGGATATAATGAAAGCTATCCCCTTGGACGAATTCTCATAACTCGATCAATTCAACCTCGACTCACCCAATTGAGTCCAATCTTCCTAGCATAAGGTTAGGAATTCCCTTACCTTGCACTTGATATCACTAAATTCACTTATTGGATCCTCAAAGTTTCGACCTCCTAGGGTTCAAGGTCGAACTCGCCACGCAACGTAGGAATTTCAACTAATGTCATCAATTTCTAAGTCCAATTCAACCATCCATGAATCCTAATCCTCCATAGCATAATTCTCAACATTTTAACATGTTTTATTCGCCAATTTCAG
Source organism: Rhodomyrtus tomentosa (assembly GCA_028455895.1). Classification (NCBI taxonomy): domain Eukaryota; kingdom Viridiplantae; phylum Streptophyta; class Magnoliopsida; order Myrtales; family Myrtaceae; genus Rhodomyrtus; species Rhodomyrtus tomentosa. The sequence goes on along the minus strand of JAPCWY010000003.1, from coordinate 22,247,712 downwards.
ACTCAAAATCCAATGCCAACAGCACCCACAGCCCCGGCCTTGCACAGAACCAAACTGGTTCTTCCCGGTTCTGTGTAAACCAGGCATAATCAGCCCTAAACCAACTCTAAATCCATCATTTAATCCTCATCCTACCTCTTAACATGTCTATCTAAGGGTTCTTGAGGCTCACCGTGAGTTTGAGGTCGATTGGTTGCCGAAAACCCGTTGAACGTCGCCGGATCTCCCTAGGTCAGTACCGGTAGTTTTCTGTTCCAAGTTCACAAGATCGATTCGAGATCAAAACTTCATCAAATCAAGCCCAATTTTTTACCACAAATTCATATACATGTCTACTAGGTCTCCACAAAATTTGGCCTCAAAACTCCAATATTTCGGCATCCAAAAGGATCAAAAACATTACCTACCTTAGGCTGGAGCAGATTCCATCGGCTCTCGGGAAAACTCTTGGCCGAAGCTCCTCGGTGGTCCAAATGCCTCGCTTCTACTTCGAGAAGGTCGGCAAGACGTAGATCTAAGTTCATGTGGTCGGCCGGCAGTCAGATGATGGCCGGAAGTGGTCGTCGTGGTCGGCAAACAGAGAGACCAGAGCCGGTCGCTGACTGGCTGAGGGAAGAAGAAGTTGAAGAGGGGTTCTCGGTGGTTCTTGGGGAAGAATGGCTGAAAATGAAGAGAGAGAGAGAGTGAGAAGGCTTTATTTAACTCTTATGGTCAAAGGGAAGAATGGTAGTTGTAAAAAGTTGGATATGACTTCTCTTTAATGGATCTTGTGACACTTGTCCATTTGTCTATCCAATGTGATCCAATGGCCTTCCTTCATCTTCTTTTTCAGCAGCAATAAGGTGGGTTTAATGTCTAAAATTCCCTTCTTCAAATGCATGGGCAAGGTTCTAAACTTGAGGGGCAAAAAGGTAATTTTACCCCCGACGTTTGGAACGTCGTTTTTCTCGCTTCAATATTTTTCAATAGGGCGATGGCCAATTCAAATATGACATTGGAATTTTTGATTTTCCATTCTCAATTTTCAAGACTCGTTTCCGATGGTCTTCTCCTTAATGAGTTTGAAAATGATTGAAAAATCAGAATGTCACGCTTCTTGTCCGTACCTCTCTGTACCGGCGATCACTTCCCGCCCTCATCAGACCTGGTCGTTGTAGGTTGCCCCAAGTCATACATTTATGGAGAAAGCCTTGTTCCACACGTCTCACAACATGCTTCATTACGGTTTGTAGTTATCCCATCAACTTGTCCCAATCCAAGCGACAATTTATTAAGTCCAATAATGATAAGCTCATGGATACACCCTTATCAACTTTCATTTCATAGCACAAACACATGCGCAGTATGTTAGTTCTCACTACCCGTCATACCACAATCGTCTTCAAATCGATTCTTATCCATCGAAGATTTATAATTCCATGCATGACTGTCACATCTCATCTCGTATCATCCAAGGTTGACAATAGCAATCGATAGCTAGAAATCATGAAGATATAATGCAATTCAAGCTTGAATCTACTAATACCAGTCATTTCTTTATAACTCATTTTCCTCAAGTTGAGTCACTAACAAACCGCAATCACAATCATATACTCTAATTGACCCTTCATTCATAAGCAAATCTCTAGCAATCCCAAGCACATCTACAACTTCAAACTCAATGTTTATGACTCTTCAATTTTTTGCTTGCTTCTTTGTGAGCCTCAAACATAGCATCACCCAAGATCATTAATCAAAATCAACGCTAGAACCATTAGTATACAACACAAGTTCAAGCTTATAATCCTCAAGATTCAGTGATCAATGCTTAATCCAAAAGGTCTCACTATCTAATTACCTCCAAGTCATCACTCCTTATCACTCCAAACCTCAATCACATTGGATCGAGCCGACCTTACTCTGATGCCAAACAAACGGAGATATCACGCCCTGAACCCGGCGAGCGAGAGAACATCCCACCAGGCCGTTTCAAATACAAAAGTTTCGTAGGATCTTTGGGCCCACAATTCACAAAATCCATACACATACAGAGGCAACAAACATCTCCACTATAAATTTACAAATGAAATGACTTAGGATAAAAATGGTACACTTCACATATCTATATGATGCACTTCAACTGTTACGGCGGCCAAATACTAATAGTTCAATCCTAATCCACAAAATCAATTACAATCCCAACGGCATGAGATATAAATCTCAGCAAGCTCTCCCTAAACCTAGACTAGTCCATCAGCCCTCCCAGAGCATACAATTAGGCAAAATGCAGAAGCTCGTCAAGGCACTAGCACATGGCATTTAAATATCAATTATCTCAAAGTACTTGGCATATTAAGAGATCACAGTCAAGCACATCACATACTATGAGGACCAAGCTTCACAACAAACTCATCATAGTGATATCATAATAACTCATCGCCAAGGGCATATAAATCGCAATATATTTGTAGGGGCACTCTGGCCATATTATTTGCATTAGGGCACTATAGTCATGCAATCCTTGGGGCATCATAGCCAATTCGATCGTTGGCGCATCATAGCTAATTCGATATCTGGGGCATCATAACCAAATCATATCACATAGGCACTATAGCCATTTCATTTCTCAAGGGCTCATCAGCCAAACTCCTCTTTAGGCAACTCATGATAATCCATCAATTCACTAGTTCATTTGCCTTCTCACGCATCAATTTTGCACATTCACCACTCAAGGCCTAAATATCATACGGCCACTCAAAGTTACATACCAATCAAATGTAAATTTCTCAACAAAACAAGTACTCAAAGCTCAATGCATAACTTACACATTCGGCTAGCACCAATCAAAGCACAATCGATCAATTCACCAATCAAAGTCGTCCAGTAGCGTCCTAAAGTCCTAATAGATGTTTAAGGGTCACTTGCCTTCCGTCAAGTTAGCATTTTCAACTCAAACGACCCCCCTAGGTCAGTAAACCCACGGCCGAACAGGGCACCCACGTCGCACCTAGAAAAATCTCATCGAAACCCAGTCATTTCTCAATTCTATCGCGCCAATACTTTGATAACACATCAATTAACTTCCTAAGGTGCCTCAATGAAAATTTAATAGCAAGGCGACACCTTCTTTAAGCCTCAAAGTGCTCGGTTCATTCAGTCTCTACATAAGGCATAACTCGTCCTCATCGAATCACTCCTAACAGCCCACTAATCCACATCTAAACTTCAATCCATTACAAAATCAACTTGCCAAAATATTATTATACATATCTAGTAAGCTCACCGAAGATTTCGAAGCGAAATAACACCCCCAAGGACTTCTAATCAGCCGGTTCCACTCGGTCTTTAGGCGGTCAGATTCTGTTCTGAAAAACCCCTTCAATTTAACCATAGAAACTCTTCCAAACTCAAATAAACTTATAACCCTAGCTCAAAAAACTCTAGTACTATGAGTGTAGAAGATCTCACCGAACATTTGGAGCCATTTGAAGCCTTAAAGCCCACAAAATAAATCCTTCTCCCAAACCGGTCAAATTCTGCCTCCAAACTAACCTTTGCACACTCAAACAGACTTACGAGACAAACGACTAGGGCAAATGAGCTTATAATGTCTCTAGAACCTCAAGATAATAAGCTTTCAAATGGCGGAGGTTTTACCTCAATTCGATGTCGGACGACGGAGTTATGACCGGAAGAGTGGGTCCATCGGGTAGGGTGGCAGGCTAATCGGGCGAGAAAGAGAAGAGAAAGAAGAAGAAAAAAATGGAGAGAGTGAAGAGAGAGAGAGAGAGAGAGGGATGGGTGTTGGCTAAGAAGGAGTGAGAGAGAGTCTTCCACACCAATAATTTGAGAGAATAAGTGACAAGATTGGTTGGTGGGGCAATTAATGCTTAATCTCTCAAAGGATGACACTTGTCACTTAGTAAATAATTAACCAAACTTGTCATTGACTACCTTTGACCAATAATTCTCCTCATTTTCTGCAATCTATTGAAGTCCAAATGACCAAAATATCCTTCTATACTTCTTAAGACAAGGGTAACGGTCGAGAGGCAAAATGATAATTTTGCACTTACCGTCCGAATTTTCACTTTTCCAATTTAAATTATCTTTCATGAGATGATGTCTAATTCATTTCTAATGTTGGAATTCCTCATCATCCAATTTCCAATTTCGAGACCCCAATCCATGTCATTAGCTCCGAGGGGGTCGAAATTTGGAATGTCACATCGGCGGTGGACAGATTCTGTCCTTGAGAAACCATGGATATTCATCCATCAAAAACCATCAATAATCTATTCTCCAACCCACAAACACAATTATATATGTCTTATGAAAGTTTGAGAAGTGGGCTTAGCAAAAATCAAGCCAAAACAAGCTCGGAAATCCAAAATGAAGCTCCTTGGGTAGGAATTGGGTCGGCCAGCGACCTTTGCTCACTCAAACGGCTCTACGAGATAAAATGCTATGTTGATTTAGGTTCACAATACCTTGTTGGAACGGCAATAGAAAGAGCTTTGTAATGGTGGGTGGATCGTTTCCATATGAAGTCGAACTACGAAGTTATAGCTAGTACAGTAGTGGGCGAACGAGACTAGACGCTGAGAGAAAGAGAGAGAGAACAATAGAGAAAATAAGAGAGGGATGAGGAGGAGAGTGGCTGGCCGAATGAGGGGCAAGAGAGAGAGAGAGGCTTTCTTACTCCTTCCATGGTCAAAGAAAGAGAATGGAAGTTGAGAAATGACCACAATTAATGCTAAGTGGCTCCTTTAATCCAAGTAATGACACTTGTCCATTATTCATAAAAATCTTGAGATCAATGACCAAATTGCTCTCATGTTTTTTGCCACTATAGGGGAATGGCAAATGACTAATTTTCTCTTGGATAATCTTAAGGCAAGAATGTCCCCCTAGGGGCAAAATAGTAATTTAACATTTACAGTCCAAAATTTCATTTTTTCAATATTAATTTCACTCGATGAGGCGACGCTCAATTCCTTTCAAATGGTGGAATTCTTCATTGTATGATATCTAATTACGAGGTCAAGTTCATTTCAATGGCCTCGAAAAGGGTCTGAACTCGAAATGTCACAGAATATGAACTGATTTTGAATAGTGTCTTTGAGTTCCAGTAAAGTCATTATTGACGATTCACATAAATCTTCAAAGAACAAGCCTTTAGAGGCAGTAACCTTCTCCATCTGAATGATTTCAGAAGCAAATGTATGATGACTACTATTTGAGTTTGATCATTAGTTTTGGATTAATATAGGCTCTTATTCACATGTTCACTTTGAAATAATACATTATAAATATCAAATAGATTCTAAATAAGAAATGGTTATTTTGTCAGAATCAAAATATTCAGAAGGAAGGTTTTTTCAACAAACTTCACTGTTGTTTTTGCTGTAAAAGTCAGCCATTCGGCTTACTCATAAAGTACATCCTAAAGAAATTGTAAGCGTTTTAATACCAAGTAATATTATGATAGGATTTGTGAAATTCTCTATGCATTGTGTGATTGTTTCTTGAGGAATTGTGAGGTTTAAATATTGTGTGAGTTATTAAATGTGGGAAATTTTGAGAGTGCCTGAGTGACTTGACTTATGCTGCTCTTCCGTGGAGTAGGTCCCACCATCTGTTTCAAGATGTCTAATTTATTTCCTTATTTTATTTAATGTTATGTTCAATTACTTGTTTTTACATCAGTCATCTTCAATTTACCGGTGTTTCATAGGGAAAATTATAAAAAAAAATCATGGACCTATTGTAATTTTATAAATTTAGCCGTAGATTATTTTTTTTTCAATTGAGTTAACTTTTTGTATGTTTGTCAATTTTGTTTATTTAGCCGACTAACGCTGACGTGGATAATTTTTAATAAATATTTTAACATTTTTAAATTTTTAATTTCTTTTTATTTCTCTTTTGTTTTTTTTTTCTATTCTTCTGGCCAACGAGTTGTGCCCGGAGAGGGTCATTGAAACCTTCTGGCCACTAGGCGAGGGAGCCTCGACTTCAGCCCTCACGAGGCATGACCAAGCCTCTCCAGCCACAGGCGAATATAGCCATGGCCTCCCTAGCTACGAGGAGATAGCCTCGCTCACGGCCACGACGAACTCTGGCAACCTTGGTCGACCAGTACAAGAAAGTACAAAAAGAAAGATAAATATAATAAATAAATAAAATTATTTAAAAAATTATTAAAAATTATTCACATCAACTCAAGTGATGCCACACCAGTGTCGGCCAGCTAAATAGACAGAATTGGCACAAATATGAAAAATTTTATATTTAATTGGTAAAAAAAATTATAACTGAATTAATAAAATTATAATAAATTTAGGATTTGTTTTAGTAATTCTCGTGTTTCGGATGGAGGGAGTTAGATTGGAAAGGTGTGTCGCGACCCGTTCGTTCGAGACGGGCTAATGGGCCGTCCATTCTGGTCTAACGCGGGCCTTTCCCAAGGCCCGTTACCCAAGTCGCAACGGCGGTATACGTGGTCAACCTTCGGTGCGGTCTGGTGACATGTGATATGTGCACATGTCAAGGAGTCGCCACCAATCGTTATGTGGAGGGTACGATTAGAAACCCTATCGAATAGCTGGGAGCCATCTATTCAATTCTGCGAAAATCAGAGAAATGAGATTAGGGACTTTGTTACGCCAACTGTCAGGGTTGACGCCCTTTCGGCTCCTAAGTTGAATGATTTGTCTAATCTAAGATTTCATGTAGATGAATGAAGCATGAACCTTACATCTAAAAGTTCATGTAGATAGGAATGACTATCTTGCAAACACAATTAATAAAATGATTGCGCAAATCAAGGATCTAAAACGTGCGGATAAATCACATGAAAGCAACATGGCATCCCTAGTGAGGCCCTATTAGCCTAGAGAAATATCAATTAAGGTTCATGAGTGTTTTTGATATTATTTGCCCTTGAGAGGCAAAATCATAATTTTGAAGAATTTTGGGACTATTAGCCCAAGAAGGGTAAATTTGTCATTCCAGATGACATATGGAGTTAAAAGATGTGGAAATAGGATTGGTCACCAAGCTAATCCATTTCTATTTTTCGAAAATTTCCAGAATGTTTCTAGAATTTTTGGAGTGATTTACCCTTTGAAGGGTAAAATCGTCATTTCAAAAAGTGATGGGAAGTGAAAATCCCAAAAAGAAGGATTGGTCGACCTTTTGGCCCAAATCCTAATTGTGAGCAATTTTCACGACTCGATCGGAATACGAAAGACGATTTACCCTTTGAAGGGTAAAATCATCATTCTTAGAAAAAAGACAAGATTTGAAAACCCAATTATAAGAATTGGTCGCGTAACCGACCCTAATTCTTATCTTGGCATTATTGATCTATCTCATATACAATGCAGAGACGATTTACTCCGAAAGGGTAATATCGTCAATTTACAGATGAACAGATAAGAAATCACAAAAATAGGATTTCCCAGTTATCTATGGTCAGTCCTCAATTTTTTGGGAATTTCTGAAATGTTTAAGAATTGTCCATAATTTTTCTATATTTTTTGGGATTTTTCTATAATTTTCTAACATTTTTTTAGAATTTTCTAGGAAATTTCTGATTTTTTTATTATTTAAAAATAATTTTCTGATTTTTGATTTTATTAAAAAATAATTCGGATTTGGTCAACCTGACCCACTCGGGTCGAATACCCTGCCCAGACCCGGACCCGCGCGACCCACGCCAAAAAACGACGCCGTTTCGCTTTTTTTAATTTTCTGATTATTCGGATTTAATCTGACGGTCCCTATTGAGCCAGATGGCTGCTCCACGTCCTTAGGATTGGTTGACCGAGACCTACGGCTCAGATCAAAAGCCGACTACATCTCAGATGTCAAATCTGATTACTTAGACCTACGGCCACGATTAAAAAATAAGACTTTATCTTGACCGTTCGTCCTTACTAACCTAAAAGACGTCGCTCAACTACTAACCTAAATGACACTGTTTCAAACTGTTTTGAATTTTCAATTTAAAAACCGTTTTCGAATATTCCTAATTTCTAATCGGACGGCCATTAAAAATAGGACTCGATTAATCTAGACCGTCCGATCAAAACTGACTCAGCCTAACAGACTAACGGTCGAGCTAACTCGACATCCACGTGGACCAATCACACTCTGCCACCTAAGACGCTAACTCGTTGACTCGCCACGTCAGCTTTGTCTTCAATCTCTCGACTATGACTAAACGGACGGTCGAGACTTCGCCGGCTCCGATCGACGACCAAACCTAAACCAATGAATGCAAAACCAGTGTCATTTGACTTGTACTAGCCTCTAGATTAATATATCCGAGAATCGCAGTATTTCATCCATTGAATCACATGCAGCATGCAAAATGCCGAGTACGGCCATGGAAGTTCAATCAAGCAATAGAGAGCATGTCGAGTCAATACCTTGACACAATCGCATCTATATGAGTTCGGATCACTTACCTAGAGGTCAGATTGACCTAGTAAGGTTTAGGATAACCTAGACAAGCCTTAACCGAATCAGTAACAACGACAAGGTTCGAATGCGAGGTTTGACTCGATTTCAATGCAATCAAAATGTAGAGCCATGCTCAGTGATGTAACAGATACGAAATGTACACATCAATTTTAAGAATTGAGGCAGGAAAAGGACTTCGCCATTGAAGGGCCGAGGTCAAGCTTGGAGGATCGACTAACCATTTTTCGAGATTATAGGCCGCGTGAACTGGTGCGATCAATCCCACAGAGCACAGACAATCCTCTTGACGTGGAATGGCTGTCACGCCTCGAACTCAACGAGCACACGAACATCCCATCAGGCCGTTGTTCTTCAATAGTCTTCTAGGATCCCTTAGCCAATCACATCATAGCTCAAAAGAGAAATAAGGTCACGGAAGTAATTAAATAGCTCCATACAAATTCACACATGAGATGACTCAAGGCAATAGGGTATACACTTGTCATCAATATCACAGTCGGTTACAAATCCAACTCCAAACAATATACAGTTCCTAAGACTTCCTCCAAAGACTTCCTCAAATGCCAACCCATGGCAAGCTTGGGTTTCCTTTACCTGGAACCTGAAAAAGTGAAGCCCCCACTGGGGTGAGATATAAATCTCAATAAGTGAAACCTAAACCTGGACCAGAACATCAGTCCCCTCAAACCACACTCGCACATGCTATCAAATGCAAGCATTCATCAATACAATGGCACAAGGCCTTTAACAATTCAAGTATGACATCAATCAACAAAATATCAATAGCCAATCATGGATAAGCAGTAAAATCAACCGCATTCAATATCAGGTCCAAAGCTCATTGCTCAAGTACATGCATCGATACAAAACTGCCACCACTTTCTCATCCACCCACATAATCTTCTAGCACTCTTTGTCACACCCCACGCCCCGAGCACGAGCACGCGACTCACTAAAAGAACAAACTATCTCTCGAGGTCCCAAAATTCACATATAAGTCAAGAGATGTATCACAGGACAAGCATGCGGAAGCAACGGCATAAAAACTCCTCCGTACAAATATAAAATGGGACCTGGATAGCAAGAGTACTAATAATACATAATATTTGAATATCCATACAAGGAACAGCAAACCAACTACACTGGTTAATAGGGTGGCATGGCCAACACAAAATGCAGTCATAAGTCTCGCAAAAAGGGATAGACCTCGAGAACACCATCAAAATATCAGGCTAATAAACCAGGAGCTCCTAAGTCGAGCTGCTGGAGTCATCGGTCTCCTCTGCCTCCTCAGTAGGCTCATTCTCCCAGAAAGTCTCAGAGCAAATCTCGGGCAGTTTCGGTGAAGATGAAAATGGAGAGGAAATGCAAGGGAACTGGGGGGAAGGCTATACACGGTTGAAGGGGACCTCAAATGGTTGTCTCACATATATAATTGGGGTAATTTAACAAGATAGAATTAGGTGAGGGTAATAAATGCTTAGGGTCTTCAATGGTTGACATGTGGCATATCCAATAATACAACTATTAACTTTGACTCTTCTTTGACTCCTTGCTCATCAATTTTCGACAGCCTATGGTGTAGATAGAATGATCATTTTATTATTCTTGTATTCTTAAGAAAAAGGCAAATGGTCAAAGGGCAAAATGGTAATTTTACACTTTCAATCCAAAACTTCGCTTTTCCAGTTTGAAATTACCATTAGCAAGAGGACATCAAACTCTTCTCTAGAATTGAAATTCTCAATTTCAATTGCCAATTTTGAGCTTCTATTTCGTGATCATTCGTCCGTCGATCGTAACTTCAGTTTGTCTCGAACTAACGGGCGGTTTTTGCAGACGTTACGCATATCGACTCTGTGATTCTCATCACACTTAGGAGAACTCAAGTTATGATAGCTTTGATTGTCATGTAGTTACGAGGGTTCATCGCTAGTTCCGACGGTTTCGATCGTCATAGTTCGATTTAGAAAAATTTGCAAATTATACATTGATTAAGCAGCATCACCCGTGCTCCAATTGTATAACGCTAGCATAGTATTCCTTAATCGTTATTTGATCGGCCTTGTTGGTTCTAAATGTTCTATCGACAATCCTTATAGTCAAAACGTCATTTCCTTTTTCGAGTTTCCTAGGTCCACATATCTTGTCATGCGTTAGTCTTTCCCTTTTGGTCAGTTTACTTGAAATTGATAAGATCTGAGCGAGACAAAGCTGAAATACGTCGATAGGTACATTCTTAGTCAATAGCCTCAAAATGGTAGGAAATTCAAAATGTCACACTTATGCTAGATCATTTAATGAATATATCATCCACTTATCTCAGTTCAATAATTAGTTATCAAATTTCTGGATGTAATAGCAGTGAGCCATTTCGCATCTGGTGAGCCTTTTACTCCATATAAGTGTGTCAAAGTTCCCGTACAACTTTCTAGAAGAATCAAAAGATTAAAACCATATATATAACCTATAATTTGTTGGCATGGTTTTCTTTGCTAGAAATCTAGAAACCTCCTGATTATGCCATGTAGATTATCTTCCTCTAGGTCACCATGGATGGATATGGTCATTGCATATAACTGCTCTATAGGTAAGTCCTTAGCAACAACAATATGCAACATCATCCTGATAGTAGTTAATTTCACAATTAGAAGAACTTTGTATACTCAATTCTTATCTTTTGCTAAAAACATTTCACAACCAAACTCTCTTTGTATGTCTTGATGACATCTAGTTCTTCTTTGACCATGTACATTCCCTTGTTCTGCAATGCCTTCTTCTTATCGCTTAACTAAGTCTACATGTAAGTTTTGTTCTTCTCGAGTGAATCCAACTCATCCTGCATTACCAACTCCTACATAACAAAACTTTTAACCTCTATTGCTTTTAAAATATATTTTATTTAACAAGCATAATTTAAAATTAAATGATACAACTATGGACAATGCCTTTATCCAAGTGTTGATGTTCTCCTAGATCTTCTAGAGTGGGGTTCAGGTGTAGGTGTTCTCGTTCTGATTCTTGATCAAAATCTACAACAATAGTTGTGAGATTCTTAACCGGAATACTCTTAGGAACCCTCCCCAATTCAATCTTGCTAGTCTCTTCTAGTTTTTTCTCACACTGGATTCTGACACATATTTATTATTACACTTAATGTTTTTACATAGCCTGTCCTAAGCATGTCCCAAGACAGGTAAAGGTCAAGGGTTACGTTAGGTGTAACGAGCCGGTTATAAAAAAAAAGAGATTTTTTATGAGATGAACCCTATTAATATTTCATTGGAGCGTACCCTTCTTAGAGATGTGTTGCATCGGCTCCCGGGTGTAGCAAAAAATAAGCAAGGGTACTTGCACCAAGATAGACGGGTGCAAGGAGTAAGGAAGCTAACCTTGGGCCATCATTCCTAGAGCAATGCATCACATCGGTGCCCAAATGTGGTGATAAGTGAGCAAGGGTTCTCATACTTTCGTAGGCAAGTGTGGGGGGAAAGAAAAGCCCATGGAATAAGGATTCGATTAGGGAGTTGGAACGTAGGAACATTAACGGGTAAGTTGGGGAGATGGTAAACACTTTTGCTAAAAGAAGAGTAAATATTGCTTGCCTGCAAAAGACTAAATAAAAAGGAGAGAATGCTAAGGAAGTGGAAGGCACCAAATTCAAGCTATGGTACACAGGCACAAATAAGAGTATAAATGGAGTTGGCATCCTGATCGATAAAAATTTCAAGGATAGAGTTGTTGATGTTAAAAGATTATGAGATATGATTATTTTGGTTAAGCTAGTAGCGGGTGATTTGATTATAAATATCCTTAGTGTGCATGCCCCTCAAATTGGACTGCAAGCATCCGAGAAGAGTAAATTTTTAGAAGATCTGGAAGAGATTTTAAGGTGGGTACCATAAGAGGAGAAGGTATTCGTAGGAGGAGATCTAAATAGACATGTCAGTCAGAACAATTAAGGTTTTGACAAGGTTCATAAAGGTTTTGGTTATGGGACTAGAAATAAGGCTAGCGAAGATATCTTGAGTGTGGCATTAGCTTATGATTTGATGTTAGCAAACACCTTCTTTAGGAAAAGAGAGTCATATCTAATCACTTTTCGCAGCAGTCAAAATTGTAGCCGGATTTATTTCTTCCTTGCTAGAATGGAGGATAAAGCCTCATATGTAGATTGTAAAGTATACCCTGGTGAATATGTAGCTACACAACATAAGTTAGTGGTCTTAGAGGTTCGGTATGACAAAGTACAGAAAGTGAAGAGAAATTCCAAGCACTCCAAAGCAAGATGGTGAAAGTTACATGAGGAGAAACAAATAGAATTCAAGGAAAAAATGTTACAGGAAGGACCGTGGTAACTGGAGGACGAAGTAAATATGATGTGGAAGGAGATCTAACTGCATCCAGAGAGTGGCAAAAGGAGTGTTGAGGGAAAGTAGAGGGAATGAACATCAATCAAACAAAATTTGATGGTGGAATGAAGAGGTGTAGAAGGCAATTAAGTAGAAGAATGAGTGTTTCAGATGTTTATATAAATATCCTAATGAAGAGAATTTGTAAAAATTTAGATTGGCAAGAAAAAGTGCTAAGAAATCTGTGCGATAGGTCAGAGGCAAAGTTTTCACCGATATGCACAAAAAAACTTGGAAGCAAATAGGAAGAAAAAATTATCTATAGACTTGCAAAATCAAGGGAGAAAAAAAAATAAAGACTTGACACATATTAGATGTATCAAGGATAAAAATCAAATACTTTTGGTAAGATATGAAGAAGTCAAAGGCAAGTGGATGAGCAATTTTAACAAACTTTTTAATAGGGAGAACGATAAAAGTGAGGTGGATTTGGAAGACGCTTCTGATGATTTAAATAGAAAGTTTGTGCGTAGAGTCAAAGCACGAAATGTTAGGGAGGTATTAAAAAAAATGAAGACTAGTAAAGCCTTGAAACCCGATAGTGTTCCTATTGAAGTGTGGAGATACTTAGGGGATGTAGCAATAAGTTGGTTGACTAGCATTTTTAACAAAATCCTCCAAACTAATAAGATGTCTGATGAATGGAATGAGAGTATACTTGTGCCTATCTATAAGAGTAAGGGGGATATCTAGAATTGTTCCAACTATAGAGGCTTAAGCTTACGAACCATACAATGAAATTGTGGGAGAGAGTTATTGAGCATCGTTTGAGAATTGAGACCAAGATTTCTGTCAATCAATTTAGATTTATGCTTGGAAGATCTACCATGAAGTTTATTTTCCTGATACGACAATTGATGGAGAGATACCGAGAAAGAAAGAAGGCTTTCATATGATGTTTATTGATCTCGAGAGGGCGTATGATAGGGTTTTAAGAAAAGTTCTGTGGTGGGTCCATAAGAAGAAAAAAGTACCTTCAAAGTATGTAAAAGCAATCAATGATATGTATGACGGTGCTACTACATGTGTGAAAGTTTGTAATGACACATCAAATTATTTTCCAATCACATTAGGCTTGCACCAAGGCTTTGCTGTGAGTCCTTATCTTTTTGCCTTAGTTATGGATGAGCTAACAAAAGATATTCAAGATGAGGTGCCGTGGAGTATGCTATTTATAGACGATATTATGCTTATTGATAAGACCAGAGTTGGGGTTAACGCTAAATTAGAATTATGGAAAAGCAAGTTGGAGGCTAAAAGATTTACGTTAAGTCAAAGTACGAAGGAATATTTGAAGTGTGAGTTCGACAAGGCGGAAAGAGGAGATCAAGAAGCCGTAAATATACTTAGATAATAGGTACCCACGAAAGATACTTTTAGATATTTAGGATCAATATTGCAAAAGGAGGAAGAGATTGATGATGATATAAATAATAGAATCATAGCAGGTTTGATGAATTGGTGCAGTGCATCAAGATTTTTTTGTGATCACAAAATTCCTCTTAGGTTAAAAGGAAAATTTTATAGAACAACAGTAAGATTTGTTATGCTATATGGAGCTGAATGTTGGCTAGTACAGAGAAAACATGAGCATAAAATGAGATTAGTAGAAATGAGGATGTGAAAATGGATGTGTGGTCACACAAGGATGAATAAGATGAGGAATGAAGATATTTGACAAAAAGTTAGAGTAGAGCCGATGGTAGAAAGAATGAAAAAACATAGATTGAGATGGTTTTGGTATATTCTCCAAAAGCTCCTAAATGCCTCAATACAAACAAAAGTTTGTTATCGAGAGCATAACGCAAAAAAAGAAAGAAGTCAGCTGAAACTTACTTGGGGGAAAGTAGTAAAACAAGATTTAAGGGAGTAAGAAATAGATTGGGTACGGTTTGTTTTAGGACGGAGTGGAAGAATGATATTAGTATTGTGAAGGGGTAGTGTGCATATATATATGTTTATTTATTTTTACATATTTTTCTTTTTTTCCTCGATTGATTTTACTTTATTTTTATGAATATTTGGGATTCATCGACCGCCGACCCCAACTAGTTTGGGATAAAGGTGTTGTTGATGTTGATGTTGATTACTTAATATTTTTATTCAATATAACTTCATTAGTTCTTATCTTTCTTATTTGTTTATCTCAAAATCGACAACAAATTAATCAGAACATTGTCCAATAGAATAACATTTTTCTAGTCTTTGCATCAAGCTTTTCTCTATTTTCAAAATCTATGTCTATATAGGAAAGGTAACAAAAATGTCTTACATATGAGAGATTTCCTTTTCTTGACTATTCTTTTTCTAGCAGGTTAAAATCAATTGAAACTAAATGTCCTTTGTTGATCAGGCAAGCCACTATGTTAATTGAATTTGCGCAAAACTTCTAGGGTAATACCACTTGCATCTGCATGCTTCTTGCATGGTTATTCAAAGTACTATTGATTCTTTCAATAACTCCATTTTGTTGTGGTATGCTGCAAACTGTTCTTGTCATACTTATTTCATGTTTTGAACAAAATTTCTTTCATACTCATCAACGTTGTCCGGCCTCAGATATTTAATCTTCAAACCAATCTCATTCTTTACTTTAACTTTCCTTGTTTTTTAAAAATGCCACACAGATCGGATTTATTTTTCTCAGAATAAACTAATACCTAACTTTGGAGTAGTCAACGAACGTGACTTAGTAGTGTGAAGCTCTAAGCACTAGATAAGGGCTGGTCCACTGACATCTATATGCGACACCTCTTACTTTTCTTTACTTGATTATCTTCGAATGTTCAAAAACCTTACATATTTGATTTGCCAAGAAAGCAATCTTTGCAAAGTCCATCTCTGCGGTCTTCAGATCAGACAATTTTTCCTTTGATGTTAACACCTTCATCCCTTTTTGTTCACGTGTCTAACCCTTTGGTGCCACAATTTGAAATTAGATTCCAAGTCGGCAACTATAATTATTTCGCTATTGCTTTCAATCATGTACAATATTCCCAACTTTATTCCCCATGCTACACTTATAGTGGCTTTAGCAATCTTCCACAAGTCGAGCCCAAAATAGTCTTGTGTCATGTATTGTTTAATTGATCTATAGAGATCCAATTTTTCTTAGGGCCAGAAAAATATATGACATCGTGCAACTTCATTGAGACCGTTGATAGTCTTTATTTGAATTCACCCATCCCCGTAATATCAAAAGGTTTCATCCTTAGCAAAATAAGCCTTTACAAATTTTCCAGCCCAAAAGTGAACATTAATTATTTATGTGGGTAGAGTGAAATGATGCACAGTATAGGAATCAATCAGATTGTCGACGCTAAAAATTAAGGCGACATAGGCAAACGTCTCTTCAACGGTTTCACTCGAAAACTTCTTGTAATGATTCCGATGTTGATACTGATTTTTCTTCTTTGAGGTTCAATCTCATTTAGGTGATATTCTTTTCACATCAATATCAACAACACATTTATCTCAACCTAATTGGGGTCGGCAGTCGATGAACCCAAAAATAAATAAATAAAAGCAAGACTGATTGAGGTGAAAAGAATATATATATATATATATATATATATATATATAAAGGACTAGAAAGTACAGTCATGAACATAGGAATTCTGCCCACGCCAATATATTTATCATTTCATTAAATCTTATTTTATCACATTTCCCTAATAAGTTTCAGATGACCTATTCATTTTTTCACGTCATGCTCCCGGTTGGGAACTTCTGTTGAGCATCAAAGGATCTTTTAAGAATATGTCCAAACCACCTCAATCTATATTCTTTCATCTTTTCTTCCCCTGTACTACTCCAACTTTTCGTCGAAACCAACTTTTCTTTCATCTTTTCTTACCTTATCCATTTTTGTATGACCACGCGTCCACCTTAATATCCTCATTTTTGCTACTTCCTTTCTATGCTAATGTTGCTCTGTGCTGACCAACATTCAGCTCCATATGGCATTGCAGGAGTTACTATTGTTCTATAATATGTTTCTTTTAGCCAAAAGGGGATTTAAAACCCTAGCTGCGTCATGTCATCTACTCTGCTATGATCATATGATTTACATCCTTATCAATCTATCTCTCCTTTTGCAATATTGATATCAAATATCGAAAATCATCTTTCTTGAGTATCTCCTATCCAAGCAAAATCACAGATTCTTGATCTCCTCATGTTGCCATGTCGAACTCACACTTCATATATTCGGTCTTACTTCGAATTAATGTAAATCCTTTAGACTTAAACGTGATTCTCCATAATTTTAATTTAGCGCCAACCCGACCCTAGTCTCATCAATGAGCATAATATTATCTGCAAATAGCATACACCACGGCACCTCATTTTGGATATTATTTGTTAGCTTATACATAACTAGAATAAAAAAAATAAGGACTCAAAGCAAAACCCTGGTATAGTCCTACTGTGATTGGAAAATAACTTACAGCTACAACAGTGGGTGCCCCAATATAGAGCAGGATTCTAAGGCATATAAAGATGCGTGAAAATAACATACATACCCTTAGCAGTAGGTTCCTACATCAGACTCCGCAACTCCATCCGCATAAGGACTTAGGATTGAACTAAAATGCCCTTTTAAAAGGCGCGAAAAAGCGCACATAACGAGCACATGACCGGCCGCAACCATTACCAATGGTAATGCTCATTGGGTTCATTGGGACAACGAAGTTGTCTCGGTAAGTCTACACTACTGTAAGTTCTCGGGAAATTAGCACCACTTCAGGTGGAACGTTGGATTTTCCATAAAGTGAATGAAAAGTGGATAGTAAGATGCAACCCGCCAGCTTTATAAGTGGATCGGAAACAAGGGGAATTCCAACATCTATTAGACTCTTCAAATCCAAGTCTTAGAAATGAAATATAAGACGGAACAAAGTCGCATCAAAAACACAGATAGAAAACGACTTCGAGCATAAAATGAAATTAAGGAGAATCAAGTGACTCACATGGAACCCACCATTTTGAATGATCCAAATTCAGCTCAATGTGTACACCAAACTCGTATAACACTTTCCCATTAAGAGGGAGCACTTCGTTTCGACTCCCGCAATCTGTCTCCATTTTCACATGTTTACTGATCGAAGTGATTGGATCCTTCTTTAAAAGTGTACCTTCGCTTCCACTTTTGAGCCCTTGGTCGAGGTATTTAGTCCGTAATGAGTTCATTTTCAGCGTGATTGTGGTGTTACTCTCGAACGTGGGCAATCTGATATAAAGAAACATGTAATCTGACATCATAATGCAATCACACAAACCAACACGAATAGTCCGAAAGCAATCTAAGAACACAAACATTGCAATAAGGGATACAAACAAATTTCTCAATCCCATAGAACAGTCCTCAAGTAAACACCAATTTCTTTTGCCATGACATTCTACATTCTCAATCACTTCGGTGACAAACCAACCAAATCTTAAAGTTCTTAACCGCTGCAATTTCAAACATAACTTTATGACCCAATAGCCCTAGAGGTCCTTTTATCTCCCGTCTATAAACATCACCTAAAAGAAGAGTTCATAAAGAAGAATCACATTAACAGTATACTCGTACATAAAGTCTATATCCCCCAAAAAAGGTCCGGCAAAACGATGTCATCAGCTCTGAATCTCTGGTGCTGTTGCAAGTCCTTCAACAGATCTAATTGATGGAATACTAGGTGGCAATTGCTTCGTCACGGCAACCAGAATTTCTGCATAGCCCACCACTCCGACTAGTATGTCTTCGCTGTCCGACTCGGTCACCCACACGTGAGTGGCCCTGTGAGACAACATCTGAGCCATTACTGCAGCTAATGAACTCGTGACCTTACATGTCAAGGGTGCACTTCTTCCCCTGTACATGCTCCTACTAGCGCCAAAACTTGGGCTTGTTGGGTTGCTGAAGAACCCGATGCTCCTACTGCTGAACTTCCTCAGCCGGTTCGACCCATTGGCCGTACCGTCACTGGGTCCCACTTTTGAGTTGTTAACTTGAATTTCAGGCAGTGACCTTGGAGTCACGTTATCTTCAACCCCCATCACAAACTGACCAGTGGAGAGATTGGCTAAAGCCCATGCTGCAGCAACATAGTCACATTTCCACAGTTTGGACGCTGAAATCTCACCGATTATCTTGGGTTCGTCGTCTGGTGAATTCTCCACGACAGCAAGCGCTCTGGGGTCATGAGGTCGCTTCCCAGTCACTTCGATGGCAGGTGAAGAGGCATCCACAGAACTGTAGTTAAAGTTCACAGCTCCAAGGGATGAGATGGAGGAAAGGGGCAACGGTGCAAGTGCACCTAGGCAACCGATGAGGAATCTGAGGATATCTTCTCTGGAAAGGCAACAAAACTTGTCGCGGATAGAGGTGGTGGAAGATGAGGAAGACCGGTTGGTATTAACAGCAAGATTGTTGCTGCTGTTGTTCTTAAGCCACTTCCCATTGTACAAAATTGAGAATCTTTTGCTCATGCCTCTCCACACAGTGCTCTTTGGGACAAGAAGACGCTTCACTCCCTGCTTCATCATCTCCAGTGCATCTATCAGTCTTCCGCTCAAAAGAACAAAAGTCAAGAATACCTCAGCGGAACAGGCTACCTCATCACCTATGACTAGTATTACATTTAGATAGCATATGAAGTAGCAAGCAACTGATCACTCAAAAAAGGTTACTTCATGTTCTCAAGATTAACCGGATGACTCCTCAGGTATAGTAAAGATCCATTGTGATGAGGGTAATCACCAGGAACATATGCATGTCCTAATCAATGAACAAAAGTTCATTTTTCCTCCATCCTTTTCCACATGCATAGCAACAATTAAAGATGCATTTTGTTGTTCTCCCACACAGGTGAAAACTCAAACTTTTTAGAAAGGAAGAGATCTCTTATTGAGATTAGCTCCAATGACGACAGTTTTTCCTTCAGCGGTTAGTATAAATAAATCCAACAGAACACTGGGGTAAATTTTCAATAATTTTTTCTTGGTGGAGGAGGTGGGTGGGTGGACCATGTTGACCTATAAGAAATACTAAGACAAGTAACTGCAATGTCTACCTTGAAAGCCCGAAAATCAAGTGGCCTATGGAGCTATTAACTCTTTATTCAGTACAATATCCCCCAAAATTCTTCTTTACAAGTTTTGCTCATATCGTCCTGGCTTACCAAAACCCTAACCATTTTTGGACGATGTACAATTGCTCTCCGTAGTCCAGCTCCAATAAACATTTGTCCCATGTTTCTTTCATGCTCACACCCAAAAGCAACACCTTCATCTAGTTGCATAATACATTCCTTTTATCCAAAGAGTAATGTACAACTGCCACAAACCATGCTCCCAAAAGCATACCCGTTCTCAATAATCCTGTGGACCATTCTCAAACATCGCTTAACATTATACAAACTTTATTCTCAATTCACACTTCTCAATATTACACCAAATATCACCATCTCATGGTACGAAGAGCACACATTTTTATCAGGTATAAGTAGTCGTATTAAGAAGGAGACGAGACTTTTCTTTTGAAGTTCAGTCACAAATCTTAGGAAGTTGAATGCTGGCCAAAGAGCATCAAACACATAATGCACTCATTGTAGAGTGTGTTAAATCATATCACCATCTCTCAGGACGAAGGGCGCACATTTTTTTCATGTATAAGCAGTGAAATTATCTAGGAGATGAGACTTTTCATTTGAAGAAGTTCAGTCACAAATCTCAGGATGTTGAATGCTGGCCAAAGGGCTTCAAACACACAACGCACTCATTCTGGAGTGTGTTGACCATAAACTAATGCAACAAAACCAACTAGATTCTCACACTAATAAAAAGCAACAAGGGGAACATCGAAGCACACAATTTCCATTGATGCTTACCGCCATCACTAAGTATATAGAATATAAATGAATAAAAAATTGAAAGGTCAGACCTGCCATTCCCAAGAAGAAACTAGCAGTGCATAACATAGCATGATTAAACCAATCTCTATGACTATCCAGGAAAAAAACGACGCTAGTGAGCCAAAAGGAGACCTAACCTTGTTCCAGGATCAACCAATTTCAGCAGAGAACTATTGGCGACAACAACGTCAGACACAGGGGTCTTCATGGCTCTCTCCTGATCTTGCAAACACTCACCCCTCGCCAAAAAAGTGACAATGTCGAGAGAATCCAATATACCAACAAACCTCTGCTGCCTCATATCGGCGCTCTCAACCACACTTCCGGGCAACGATCTCCTCTTCCAGACTGGTATCCCTCCTTCCGTTGACACTCCGATCGCTGCTATAGCCGACTCGACTGTGTCTGTCTCGATGAACTCCGCCAGCTCAGGCTTCCCCACAGTTAAATCACCAACCACGTGGTATATAAACACCGAGGCCATTCCAATCAATCAATCTAAAAACACAGACAACACCTAATTTCCTCAGTCCCAATTTAAATCACACGAAATCAAAAAACAAAAAACACCCATAAATGGCACATCAACGCTCATATGCAATTCCGACCTTTTTCGCTCTAAATTAAACTGAAGAAACACAGAATACCACTGAAAAAAAATATTACAGAATCGCATCATGGAAAAACCCACAGGACCTACCTCAGTGGAATCAAACCAGCGGAGTTGACGGATCTGCGAGATGTACGGACAACGAAGCTAAAGATTCGAACTTTATCGGGATCTAGCTTCCCGCGATTTCTGGGTGGCCAGGGAAATTGGGCGAAACAAATTCGGGGAGTCGCAACTGGCACCGGGAGAGCCGGTGGAAGAGCACGAGTTATAAAAGGGAATGGAGGAGGATGAGGAGGAGATTAATGCCGGTGATGGGCAGGATCGGATCAATCAGGAGGAGCGATGATTTGGCCATTGGCGGAGGAGAGAACGAAGGCCCATCACCCGGTCAAAGGGTTTTCTACTGCGGCGTCGATTCAGCGTCGCTCCGCTAACATTCTGACATGGGGAGGGAGAGAGGGAGTCAAAGTTGATGACTCTGCGCGAGACAGAGAGATTGTGGCGTAGACTGGAAGACTCTGAGATATCAGTGAATGCCTGAATCATGTGGGCTTTTTAGGTTTTCTTATGATTTGGTTGTCGGAAGAAAGAATGGCAATCCAATTTTTAAAGAATTTAAAGCGCATGCCCATCTTCAGGAGCTTTTTAACTTCTCATTCTGCAACTTTTAAAAATATTATTATTCAATTCTAAAACTCTTCGACCAAAACAGAAAAATTCTAACTCATAAAATACAAAAAATTCAATTCAATAACACATCTCAATGTCTGAATATTTCCATGAATATTTCTAGCATTCTATCAAAGAATCGGGAAAAAATTTCAAATAAGTACTTGAAATGATATTATTTTTTCAAATAATACCAAAGATGGGACCTTATTTTAAAGAATAGTCTAAAGTGGCATTATTATTTCAAAGAATGATTAATAAAGGATATTTTTTTAATTTTAATATTTTTCTGAATTCTTTTCTTTTTTTTTTGTCCAGCCCTCACCGGACACAATAAAGGTAAAAATAAATAAATAATAAAAATAAAAATAAATAAAAGGGAAAGATTCAAAAAAATATAAAATGATGAAAATGCCCTCGATCGGCCATTCTTTGAAACAATGAGGATAATTTAAGCATTTCTCTCAAATAAGATCCACTTTTAGCCTTTATTTGATAAAATAATAGCACTTTAGTCCTTATTTGAAATTTTTCCTTTTTATGCTATAAAAATCATAGTCTGGGCGTCTTTGCTCTATAAAAATTTTCAAGCGAAATTTTCATTCGGTTCCTCAGCTTATCCTAAAATAAGTACTTGAATATTTTGTCACCGCAGCTTATGAATCTGGTTTATAAAAAAAAAATTAATGTATTAGGTGGCTCCACCATTCTAATTTTGGATGGAGGATATACTTCTTGGATGGATCCTACCTATGCCTTCTATTTGGAGAAATCTCTTTCCAATCAGCTCTTTAGTCAATCGTGCGATTTATGCGTTACAAACACATCCAAGATGTAGTGATTACTCACATTTATACTCTACTACTAGTGTGTGGGAGACGTCGATATCCACAACTAATTAATTGATCGTGTTCCAGCTAAACATGGCCTGATAATAATAATAATAATAATAAAACCTCCAACTTGAGCAGCTGTCTCAAGTATATTCAAAACTTTTTTATTGTGTTGTAAAAACTAAGACTTTTATATTTGTCCCAATTGTACGGTCGATTATTAAAAAAACAAATCTCAACTTTTGTACCTATCTCAATTATATCCAAAAAAAATTTTTGTCGCATATAAAATCACCTACTTTTACTTTTGTTCCTAATTCTATCATCAATAGTCTTTCATTCATAATCATCGAAAATTAACCCAACGTGGCTCAAATTTTCTCACTGAACTTACCAATGAATTTTAGAATTCGAAAATAATAAGTTTTGGGGATGACAAGATTTGAGATGATCATCCAAATAATCAAATCTCCGCATCTAATTGTAATTTGGGCCGTTGACTGCCAGGAAAAAAGCACCATCTTGATTGGCTCTATATTCCCTAGTAATATATAAAAGAAGCAAACAACGGAAGAGAAGGGATCAGTTCACATTTACGCCTAAAAAGTGTATCTAATTTATGGGTTTTAAATTAATATTATTAATTAAATTAGTTCATTTGTCTAATATTTTGATTATCAAATAAATTTTATGAGAGACCGAATTTAAAATATTCTCTCATTGCAGAGATTTGGTTGAACGTGATATCTTCTGAAATCCAAGATCTTTAGTGAATTTTTGGCAATAATATTATCTGTAGCATGTTGGAATTTTCATGAGCTCTTGATTGATAAATTGCATATTTCGAAATCAAAAAGGGAAATCACGAGGATATCTTGGAAGAGAAAAGAGGAGACTACGGGAACTTGAGGAGGCAAGACAATGAACGCAAGGGGGAAAAAAAAGGCAATGTGAAGAAAATGTGAAGGGAGAAACGTGAAATAAAAAGAAAGGAAGCAACATGAAGCAAATTAAGCAACGTGCAAAGAGTCCACTTCGGCCATGGCTTCTTATCTGAGTTCTTCTTCAATTTCTTCTCTGTCATTCATCTCCATGAGTAGCTAAATTTATTTTGTCGTCTTTGAGTGTACATGAAACGATACTTCTTGTTTGGATTCTAAACTTTATATTTAGTTTTTGGTATTGTGCTTGATTATTTGGGAGAGACTACGTTTTTATTTATGATATTCAAGAATTTTATTGTTAAATCAAGTTTATGATTTTAGTTTCTGTGATTTTAATTTCATACCGAAGCAATAGTTTTAATTACAATTTATGATCAAGGCTGATGATAATCTATATCTAATTGAACTATGTGAGCTAAGCTTGGAAAGCGAAAGACGATAGTGATCAACAAGATAGGTTATAATAAGGGTATGTTGTGAATTATCTCCGTGACTATAGCAAGTATGTAGCCTGTTAGGTTTAATAGTGCAAACAAAAAGGCTAATCAAATAAGAATGTATCGTGGATTCGAGACTCAAAGGCGATAGTTTTTCCCGTGATTGTTTACACTTTACTTTAATTAACTGAATTCTAGCATAAGACTAAATTAGTAAAAAAAAATCAAATTCATCTTTATTTTTTCCTGTGGTTCGACCCCTTCTTATCACTATCTACAGTTAGTGATTAGGGTTTATTTTTGGTCATACTACGACACTATCAAGAAGTTAGGTATTTTCCATGTCAGTTTTATTGAGGTGTAATTCATTAATGACGTGAAAATACCGTGTAGGATTAACTAATGTTAAACATGGACGGAAGGCTTGTTGACAACTAAATTTTAATTTTTAGAAAATCATTTAAGCATAAAATGAGAGTTATTCATAACTCTAGCAAAAAAAAAAAATTCTCATGCATCGCATACTTATTTTCTGTCATACATTTGCATTCAGTCAAAGCTGAGTTGATTGAACTTAATTTAATAGCTGATGGGACAAAAAATCAATTTGGAATTTTCGACCACAAGAGGAGATTGCCGAAATTTATATGGGTTTGGACTAAATTCGAATTTAGTTCAGCCCATTTTAGTTCTTTTAAAAGCAAGGCTTTTAATTACCCATTTAATTAATTAAAGCCTAATTAGGCCCTAAATTTATGCAAATAAGGCCATTTATTGGAGAAATTCGATCAACCTCTTATACCACACATAGTGGCCGAAAACTTTGATATCCAAACCTGTCAAGGATAGAACTTTCAATCCAATAGTCATTATCTCTCAAATACAACGGTCAAGAGTAAACTCGACGGCTCAAGCCTTTCTTTTTCTATATATACATCATGATAGCCTAGGGCTAAAGAGGCCCACACATTCAGAAAATCAAAAGAAAATGAAAGAGAGAGAGAGAGAGAGAGAGAGAGAGAGAGATTTTTCTTGTGACATTCTGAATTTCCTGCCATTAGAGGCTATTGAATGAGAATGTATCTTTTGATATATTTCAGTTTTGTCTCGTTCAGATCTGATCAATCTCGAGTAAACTGATCAAAAGGGAAAGGCTAACGTATAACAAGGTAGTGGACCTAGGAAACTCGAAAAAGGAAATGACGCTTCGACCATAAGGATTGTCGAGGAAACATTTAGAGCCAATATGACTGATCAAATAACGATTAAGGAATACAATTCTAGCATTATACGAATGGATCGCGGGTGATGTCACTTAACCAATGTATAATTTGCAAATTTTCCTAAATCGAACCTGACGATCGAAGTCGTCGAAACTAGCGATGAACCCTCTCAATTACATAACAACCAAAGCTGTAGTTTTCCAAAAGTGTGATGAGAATCACAGAGTCGATACGCGTAACGTTTGCAAAAGCCGCTCGTTAGTTCGAGACAAATTGGAGTTACGATCGATGGACGAATGATCATGAAATGGAAGCTCAAAAGTGGCAATTAGAAATAGAGAATTCCAATTCTAAACAAGAATTTGACGATGTCTCGTTAAATGGTAATTTCGAAATGGAAAAGTGAAGTTTGGACTAAAAGTGCAAAATTACCATTTTGCCCCTCGACCATTTGCTTTGCCTTAAGAATGCAAGAAGGTCAAAATGGTCATTCCCGCTCCACCATTGGCTGTCAAAAATTGATATACAAGGGGTCAAAGAAGAGTCAAAGTCTTAAGTTGTATTATTGGAGTATGCCACATGTCAACCATTGAGAGACCCAAACGTTTATTGCCTCACCTAATTCTATCTTGTCAATTTAACCCTAATTATTTGTGTGAGACGTCCATTAGAATCCCTCATTAGCTATGTATAGCCATCCCACCATTTTCCTTTGATTTTCCTCTTTATTTTTCTCTCCGCCAAAATTGCCCAGAAGATAGGTTTCGGCCTCCCTGTTCGATCTGTTCGCCGCCACTTCCCGGTGCCGCCTAACCGTGCTTCGACCACTAGGAGCAAGCTTGACGTGTCCTTAACAAGTTCCAAGTGGTAGACTGAGGTTTCATTGAACGATTTTTCCCGACCAGCTCTTAGACCAAAATAGGATAGAAATCACGCAAGCTGAGGTAAGGTCTTCGTTCTACCTCTTAGAGACTCCGATTGGCCTCAAAGTTTTTAGGATACCTTCATAACATCTAGTACTAGGGTTAGGTAGTTTGTGGCTGCAAGTTGGATGATGTTGAAATAGGTTTTCATGGCTGAACATTGATGATGAAATTTGGACAGATTCTGTTCGTGTAGAGACAGGGTTGTTCCGAGGTCCTTAGAGTGTGGTTTTGCTTCAAATCTCTTGATGAACCTTCTAATCATGTAAATGAAGGTCTTGATATGTTATTTGTGTAAAGAGTTAGGCTTGGGATTGAAGTATGGCTCGATTAAATGGTTGGAACCCAAAATCGATTCTGTTTTGAGGATGACTACATGCTGGCCGGTTCTGTTATGGGACTGAATGAGGAGCATTTGAACTTCAAATGGACTTAAACTACCCTAATTGATGTATTGTGAAGTGTTGATGAGAAGTGTGAGAAGTGGATTGAGGTTTAGAAATGAGTTATGGTCAAAATTGATGCCTAAACCTCTAAATTGAGTTTGGTCTTGTGTATGGCCATGTGAACCGAACCCATTGAGGGTTTGTGGAAGTGTCATTATGCATTCGTTTGATTAATAAGGTGTCATGAATTGCCAATAGTATGGCTAAGGAAGGATTAAGTTAATGGAAGTGAGTGTTCCATGGGTTTTTTTATTCAAGATTGGTAAATCTTTCTAGGTTAACGAAGGATTTTTGGAGAGTTTATACTTGTGGCCTTGAGGAAATTCACATTGTGTGACTTTGTGATCAATATAAGTGTTTCCTAAACCTTTACCTTAGTGCTAAGACATTGTTGGATGTTTTATTGAATAAATTAAATGACTAGTGAATTTTATGAATTGAATTATGTGTATTATGATGGCATTGTGAATCAAATGAGGAAAATACGGAGGATATCGATTGGCCTGTGGCCCCGGTGGTATCGGAGGGTGGTGAACTTGAATGAGAATAAGAATGTTGATTGGCCAGTAGGCCCGGTGGCGTTGAATGGCTATAAGCCTTGAGAGTGCCGATTGGCCTGTGGCTCTAGTGGTACGTGGACATCGATTGGCTTGTGACCCCCGTGATGTCAGCTGGCAGGAATGCCGGAAGAGTATGTGGGAGGATGAGGAAGTGGTGGCAGTGATGTATCGAGTGCATGTGTTTGTATATTGGGACCCTAGAGTTGAGTATCGTTGTTTGTACTGATTATCCATACTTGATTATCAATATTGCTGTTGTGTGATGCCTTGTGCCATTGCATTGTTTATTCTTTTGCATTTTAAGTGGCATTTGTATGTAGTCTGGGGGGACTGGTATTGGGGTATAGGGTTAGGTTTCACTTTCTGAGATGTCGATCTCACCCCGTAGTGTGATAAAATTTTTAGACCCCAAGCCCTAGCCATGCTGCCAATCCGCCTGGGCGATCCAAAGGAGATGATCGCCCTTTTTGATGAGTTCCCTGTTAAGAAGGGTATCGTATACGTTAGGAAGTGCACAACTGTCTGGGTAGATGAAGGAAAGCTGGAACTACAATCCCATCGTTTTGAGGCATGGTTTCGTCAAGTAGGTGACAGTAGCTTGATGGGACCTCTGCCACCTCAAGATGTTCCATGGGAAGTGATTTCAACCTGGTATCATCCGTCCCGATCGAATATTGAAGTGAATAACTTAGCATCCGTGGGAGGTTCGAGGAATATACCTGAAGAGCCGAAGTCCCCACCTACTTCTGCGGAGTACATGAATTACATAGAGATTTCTGCCGATGTAATCGAGGCCATCGATGAGGATGATGAAGCAGAAGCTGAAGAAGAAGAAGAAACTGAGGAAGACATTGAAGAATCTTCTGAGGATGTACCATCCGAGACTTTTTCTAATGACAATACAGTTGATGAGGATGATGATGAAAAGGATGACTCAAGCTGTTCTTCTGAGAAATCTGGTTAAAGGTGTTAGATGAATTAAGAACCATTTTGATGTTAGGTTCTGGGAAAGGTATAGTAGTAACCTTTGAACCATAGGCCTTAGTTCCTTTTTCCTACCCAAGTGTGCTGTTTTATATTTTCTTTTGTCTTTTCCCTTCCGTTATGTACACTGAATGTTTGCGGGTTGTATATATATATATATGGTGTGCTGTGAACTTGTTTTATTCCCCTTTTTATCTTTATTGTAAGATGATGTTATCTTGTCTTCCGCGTATGCATTTCATACCATCCTAGGCCGTGTGAGATTCTTGGGTAATTGTTGGCCTAAGGTGGATGTAAGGAGCTCCAAGGGATGCGGGGCGTTACATCCCCGTTGAAGTGATATCAAAGCTGGTTACCAAGATTACAGTCAATTAAGGATTGGAATAATAAGGAGTAAAGAGATTTGGATGAGTTGGGGTAGTGAGACCTTAGGGGTAGTCGTTAGAGTCAAGTATGAATGCATGGCATTTGAGTGGTGCATGTGATTGACATCTTGACGTGGCATGGTTGTGGTGAATCTATGAAGGGTCAAGCTCTACACTTAGCCTGTTGTTGTGGATGTGGATTGAGTGAGTGAGTTATACCTCTGATTTTACTAAGTTGCAGTTGAGACTGGACTTGAGGTATGGATTTGTATTCTTGGTTAATATGCAAATGAGAATGACTGAGTGATTGGCTATTGTTTTATGATTGCTGCCTTGTTGAGTAGCATAAAAATATTGAGATTTGAGTAAGTGAATTATATCTCTGATGCCGTGGTGGGATTATGGTGGCTTAGGTAAGTTAAGTTGAGCAAGTATGAGTAATAGACCTAGAAGGCCGAAAAGCGAAGCTTCTAGTTCAAGAGCTCCAGTGGCCGAGGATCCAAGAATGGAAGGAGTCCTTAGGGTCTTAGAACAGATTGGAGAGATTATGGGAAATGAAGGTCAAGATACAGCAGCAGCAGCTCTTAGGCAAACAGAAGATAGAGTAGAGATTATAGCTAAGATTGTTGAAGCTGCAGTAGCAGCTGTGAATATGGCAAATGAAAATAATGCCTAGCTGAAGCTGGAAATGCTAAAGACGATGGTAATGCCAACAGACAGATGGGTCAGCTGGTTGAGCAGTTTATTAAATTGAAACCGACACCGTTTGATGGTGTTGGAGATCTTGAATTAGCACCGAGATGGATTGAGAAGCTCGAAAAGGCTTTTGAAGTACTGAGATGCACTAACGAAGAGAAAGTGTTGCTAGCTGTGTATTAGCTAGAGGGAACTGTGCATGATTGGTTGAGTTCCTCGAAAAGAGGAGTATTTCCTGAAGGTACGGCCTTGACTTGGGCTGCCTTTACTGCTGCTTTCAATAACAAGTATTTTTTTAAGACGTCACGTGAAAGAAAGCGACTAGAATTTCAGCAGTTGCGATAGAACCAGCTGACTGTGGATCAGTATGAAGCTGAGTTTGCAAGATTGTTGAGGTATGCACCAAGGTCAGTTGAAGATCCACTTGAGAAAGCGCAAAGGTTTCGAGATGGTATGAGACCAGAGATTCACAGTAGGATAATAACTGTGAACTTGAGAATGTATCGGGAGATCTATGAGAGGAGCCAAATGATTGAAAGGGATATCAAGGAAAGAAGCATTGCGTCTGGATCACGATTTACCCCAAAGGTCGATGATGAACAACCGACGATTTGTTCCTCCGATTCGTAGAAATATCAGAAAGCTGATGAACCAGTTCAACTGGTATTGTCGTATTTGCCGAAGGAGCATTGAAATGGTCCTTGCCCTACCAGGATAGGGACATGTTATAAGTGTGGTCAGTTGGGCCACTAGATGAAGAATTGTTCTAATCAAACCCCGAGACCCAGGGCACAAGGACAACGACCACAGGTAGGACTACCAGCTGTGGTTCCACATAATGATCAAAATCGACCACCAACTCAAGGAAGGGTTTATGCTGTGGTTCGTAGAGAGGCAGAGGAAGCGCCTGGTGTGGTAACAAGTACGATTTATTTGTGTAACCAAGTTGCCTATGCCCTGTTTGATCCTGGCGCTTCGCATTCTTTATATCTGCTCAGTTTGCTGATCTAGTGGGAGTAGAGCTGAAACTATTAAATGTGCTCTTATATGATGCTACACCATTAAAGGATAATGTGCTAGTTTCGCTAGGCTGTGTGGACTGTAAGGTAGTGATTGGTGGTAGCGAGGAAAAGATAGATTTGGCTGTGTTGCCTATATACGATTTTGATGTGATTGTTGGCATGGACTGGTTGAGGAAACAAAGGGCTATAGTTGATTGTGGTAATAGGATAATTCATGTTTACCCGAAAGGTTGCCCTATTTTTGAATTTGCAGGAAGTCGAGGAAGAACCTCAATTCCTTTAGTTTCGTCGTTTGAAGCGACTAAGTTGTTGAGCAAAGGGTGTCAAGCTTATTTGGCTGTTGTAGTAGACACGACGGCGGAGGAGCTGAAACTGGATAGTATAGTGGTGGTACTTGAATTTCCTGATGTCTTTCCTAAAGAATTACCAGGATTATCACATGAGAGAGAAATTGAGTTCGTGATTGAGTTGACACCTGAAATGGAGCCAATTTCAAAGGCACCATATAGGATATCCTTGTCTGAGCTGAAAAAATTAAAAGTACAGATGCAGAAGCTACTGGATAAGAGATTATTAGACCGAGTGCGTCGCCATGGGAAGCGCCGGTGCTGTTTGTAAGAAAGAAGGATCCTTGCTTTTGTGTATAGATTACAGGCAATTGAATCAAGTGACCATCAAGAACAAGTATCCTTTGCCGATGATAGATTATCTGTTTAATCAACGATAAGGAGCATCTGTGTTATCTAAAATAGATTTGAGGACTGGTTATCAGCAATTAAGGATTAAGAAGGAGGACATATCAAAGACTGCCTTCAGAACGAGATATGGTCATTACAAATTTATGGTTATGTCTTTTGGTTTGATTAATGCCCCTGCTGCATTCGTGGATTTGATGCATCGAGTGTTTAATGAGTACTTGGATTGGTTTGTCATTGTTTTTATAGATGATATCTTGATTTATTCAAAGAACAGTGATGAGCATGAGGAATATTTGAGGGTAGTTCTGCAAACCCTTAGGGAGCATTCGCTTTATGCCAAGTTTAGTAAATGTGACTTTTGGTTGAGTAAGGTAGCTTTCCTTGGTCATGTGATTTCTGAAGAAGGAATTTCAATAGATTCTTCAAAGATTGAGGCAGTGATAAATGGCCTAGACCCACGACAGTTACGGAGGTTAGAAGTTTTCTGGGATTAGCAGGTTATTATAGGTGATTCGTGTAGAAGTTTTCGTCTATAGCTACTCCGTTGACGAGGCTAACGAAGAAGGACGTGAAGTTCGAATAGACTGATAAGTGTGAAAGCAGTTTCCAAGAACTTAAGCATCGATTAACGACCGCACTAGTACTAACCATTCCTTTTAGACCTGGAGGTTATGAGATATATAGCGATGCTTCACTAAAAGGATTAGGGTGCATGTTAATGCAATATGGAAAAGTGGTTGCTTATGCCTCGCGACAGTTGAGACCTCACAAGATGAACTATCCGACGCATGACTTGGAATTAGCTGCCATTATCTTTGTTTTAAAGATTTAGAGACACTATTTGTGTGGCGAAAGATTCCGGATTTATACGAATCATAGAGTTTGAAGTATCTATTTTCGCAAAAAGAATTGAATATGAGACAGCATCAATGGATGGAGTTACTCAAAGATTATGACTACGAGATTTTGTATCATCCTCGAAAAGCGAATAGAGTTGCGGATGCGCTTAGCCAGAAGTCAAGTACTGCACTCTTGTTGGTTAAAGGATGTCTTTGTTAGAAGAGTTGAGAGATTCTGAGTTTAAACTGGAAGTTTGCCTATTGTCAAGTTTGGTGGCTACCTTGAGAGTTGAGCCTGAAAGTCAAGAACTAATAAAAACTCTGCAGTCTACGGATCTGGAGATTCAAAAGATTCTTGAGATGGATGCGAGTAAAAGGAAAGCTGAGTTCCAAGTGTCGGAAGATGGAATTTTGAAGTTTCGTGGACGTTTGTGTGTACCTGGTGATGAGGAACTCAAGGAAAGGATTTTGTTGGAAGCTCATAAGAGCAACTACAGTATTCATCCAGGAAGCATTAAAATGTATCAGAATCGACGTCAACACTACTAGTGAAACGGAATGAAGGTGGATGTAGCTAAACATGTGACAAAGTGTTTGATCTATCAGCAAGTGAAGGCTCAACATTACAAGCCTGGAGGATTACTACAACCTCTAGAAATTTCTGAATGGAAATGGAAACATACGACAATGGATTTTGTAATGGGATTGCCAAGGAGTCAAAAGGGTCATGACTCAATTTGGGTAATCGTGGATAGATTAACCAAGTCAGCACATTTTATACATGTACGAAAGGATTTTGCAATGGAAAGCTACGCAGACTTATATATGCGTTAGATTGTGCGATTACATGGAGTCCTAGTTACAATTACTACGGATCGAGATCCCAAGCTTACAACAAACTTTTGGAAGAGTTTTCAGGAGGCTTTGGGAACTATATTGCAAATCAGTACGGCGTATTATCCATAAACTGATGGACAGTCAGAGAGGACGATCCAAACGCTCGAGGATATGTTGCGAGTCTGCGTTATAGATTTTAAAGGTGGATGGGTACCAATTACATCTAGTGGAGTCTGCATACAATAATAGCTATTAGCAAAGCATCGGTATGGCACCGTTTGAAACACTTTATGGTAGAGCATGTAGAATGCCTGTATGTTGGAATGAAGTTGGAGAAAGGAGTTTACAGGCCCTGAGTTAGTGGAACTCCATTGAGGTGATTACAGTCATTAGAGAAAGGCTGAGAACGGCACAAAGTTGACAAAAGAGTTATGCCGATAAAAGACACAAACCATTGGAATTTCAAGTTGGCGACCATGTTTTCCTGAAGGTATCACCGATGCCTGGATTGTCTCGATTTGGGAAAAAGGGAAAACTGAGTCTAAGATATGTAGGTCCTTTTGAAATACTTGAGCGAATTGGAACTTTGGCCTACAGACTCACTCTGTCGCTGAACTTATCGCAAGTGCACAATGTATTTCATGTGTAATGCTGAGAAAGTATAAACCAGATTCGACTCACGTTTTAGATTTTGGGTGTCATATGTAGAAAAAGCCTATCAGAATCGAGGATCGAAAGGAACAAGTCTTAAAAAATAAGACGATTCCATTAGTCAAAGTGATTTGGGAGCATCAGGGGACTGAAGGAGCAACGTAGGAAAGCGAAGAAGCTATAAGACGTCAATATCCCTAGTTGTTTGAATAGTTGGGTTTATTGTAAATTTTAAGGACGAAATTTCTGTAAGGGGGGAAGAATTGTGACATTCTGAATTTCCTGCCATGAGAGGCTATTGAATGAGAATGTATCTTTCGATGTATTTCAGTTTTCTCTCGCTCAGATCTGATCAATCTAGAGTAAACTGACCAAAAGGGAAAGACTAACGCATAACAAGGTTCGTAGACCTAGAAAACTCGAAAAAGGAAATGACGCTTTAACAATAAAGATTGTCAAGGGAACATTTAGAGTCAATAAGGCTGATCAGATAACTGTTAAGAAATACAATGCTAGCGTTATACGATTGGATCGCTATTGATGTCGCTTAACCAATGTATAATTTACAAATTTTCCTAAATCGAACTATGACGATTGAAGCCGTCGGAACTAGCGATGAACCCTCTCAATTACATGACAACCGAAGTTGTCATAACTTGAGTTTTCTTAAGTGTGATGAGAATCACAGAGTCGATATGCATAACGTTTGCAAAAGCTGTCCGTTAGTTCGAGACAAACTGGAGTTATGATCGACGGACGAATGATCATGAAATGGAATCTCAAAAGTGGCAATTGGAAATAGAAAATTTCAATTCTATACAAGAATTTGACGACATCTCGTTAAATGGTAATTTTAAATTGAAAAAATAAAGTTTGGACTGAAAGTGCAAAATTACCATTTTACCCCTCGATCATTTGCTTTGCCTTAAGAATGCAAGAAGTCAAAATGATCATTCCCTCTCCACCATTAGCTGTCAAAAATTGATATACAAGGGGCAAAGAAGAGTCAAAGTCTTAAGTTGTATTATCGAAGTATGCCACATGTCAATCATTGAGAAACCCAAGCATTTATTACCTCACCTAATTCTATCTTGTCAATTTAACACAAATTATTTGTGTGAGACATCCATTAGAAGCCCTCATCAGCTATGTCTAGCCATCCCACCATTTTCCTTTGATTTTCCTCTCTATTTTTCTCTCCGCCGAAACTGCCTAAAAGACAAGTTTCGACCTCCGTGTTCGGTCTGATTGCTGGCCACTTTTCGGCACCGCCTGGCCGTGCTCCAACCACCAGGAGCAAGCTTGATGTATCCTTAACAAGTTTCAAGCGGTAGATCGAGGTTTCGTTGAATGGTTTTTCCCAACCAGCCCAAAGACCAAAACAAGACAAAAATCACGCGAGCTGAGGTAAGGTCTTCGTTATATCTCTTAGAGACTCCGATTGGCCTCAAAGTTTTTAGGAGACCTTCATAACATCTAATACTAGGGTCAGGTAGTCTGTGGCTGCAAGTTGGATGATATTAAAATAGATTTTCATGGCTGAACATTGATGATGAAATTTGGACAGATTCTATTCGTGTAGAAACCGGGTTATTCCGCGGTCCTTGGAGTGTGGTTTCTCTTCAAATCTCTTGGTGAACCTTCTAATCATGTAAATGAAAGTCTTGGTATGTTATTTGTAGACTTGGTATTCAAGTATGGCTCGATTAAACAGTTAGAACCCAAAATCGGTTCTGTTTTGAGGATTACTACATGCTGGCCGATTCTGTTATGGGACTGAATGAGGAGCATTTGAAATTCAAATGGACTTATAATACCCTATTTGATGTATTGTGAAATGTTGATGAAAAGTGTGAGAAGTTGATTGCGGTTTATAAATGAGTTATGTCAAAATTGATGCCTAAACCTCTAAATTGAGTTTGGTCTTGTGTATGGCCGTGTGAACCGAACCCATTGAGGGTTTATGGAAGTGTCATTATGCATTCGTTTAATTAATAAGGTGTTATGAATTGCCAATTGTCACGCCCCGCGCCCTGGGCACGAGCACGCGACTTCCCGCAAGCAAACCACATAATCTCTCACGGTCCCAAGATCCACAAACTAAGCCGAGAGATATAACAAATATATCAAGCATGTTGAAGCAGTAATAAAGCAACTCCTCCGTACAAATAAAAATTTAGTGGGACCTGAATAGCATAGGAACTGTCTTACATAATAACCGACTGTTCTTACAAGTATAGGACTACTAAAATCCGATAAGTAAGGGGGTGACAGGGTAAGCATACAAACAAACCCTCATCAAAATCCAAAATAACCAATGTCGGGGTCGCCACATAAGATCAAGCCACAACTAGAACCTCCTAGGAAGAACTGTTGGAGTCATCGGTGTCCTTGGCATCCTCTGTCGGTTCATACTCTGAGAACGTCTCAGAGCGAATCTCAATAGTATCCTCCATGGTCTCCTCCTGCGATGGCTCAGCGAGATCCTCCTCGGTCAACTCTAGGACAATGACCTCCTCCTCTAAAATAAAATCTAGCTTCAGGGTCCTCTCCGGTCCGTTCCTATAACCGACTACCGATCCCTCTGCCTGATCCTGGTCCCTACCGGGGTGGCACTAATCATGGATTACTCCTTGGGGCATCTCATGGAGCTTCAGCGGCCTAGTTGACACATCCCCAATATTCCTAAACCATGCCTCGTACCTATGAGGCTTCCAGTCCGTACTACCCTCGTCAACCCATATCACCGTACACTTCCTCACGTATATGGTCCCCTGACCGTCAGGAAACTCATCAAAATACACGGTCATCTCCTTAGGATCCTCAAAGCGAATAGGCCACATAGTCAAGGCCTAAAATCTGTAAAAGAAGGGTCCCCAAAAGGGGTGAGATACACATCTCAGTAAAAGAGTCCTAACCCTAGGTTAGGCCGACCGTCCACTTAGGTAGTCATCTACCCCAATTTCCAAACTCATAAACTCGCTGGCACATACAAATAAAAATGACGACACACAGATGACAAGCATGCAGCTATGATATCATATCACACTCAGATACTCGTGTACACCTCGTCTTGCCACTTCACCACAACCATCTCTTCCTGCCCGTCTCGTTCTCATGCCCGCGATTAGATCGCATTAGGCCTTCCTCATGCCCGCGATTAGATCGCATCAGGCTTTACTTTTCTCATGCCCGTGATTAGATCGTATCAGGCTTTTCTCCACCCCGCGTGTCATATGCCTCAAGGTCTCACCTCGCCTCCGCCATGTCACAGCCACAATTCATGCACACAAGGTCAAGCGCATCTCGTGCATAAACATCTCATGCATAAACAAGACATCCATGGCATGCGAAACGAGACAATACACATACAAATGTGACCAAATACTCAAGAGACATGCATATGTAATTATTCGAATCATTTATACCCTCTTGACACTCACCAAGACCAATCACATTGAGCTCCTCAAGAAATCATCTCAATCTTGTCCAACTCGCCCAATCGAGTCCAGTCTTCCTATCCTAAGTTTAGGATTCCCTTACCTTGAATTTGATACCACAAAAATTCTCTTCTTGGTCCTCAAAGATTCGGCCTCCAAGGGTCCAAGACCAAACTCACCGTGCAACCTAGAATTTTCAATCAATTCGTCAATTTCCTTGTCCAATTCCTCAATCCATGAACTACAAACCTCCATAACCTAAACCTCATTATCTTAGCATGTCTTAGTTACCAATTTGAGGTTCAAAACCAACCATCATCAGCCCCCAAAGGTTCGGCCTTGCATAGAACCAAACCGGTTCTTCTCGGTTCTGTGCAAATCGAGCTTGTCCAGCCCTAAATCAAATCCCAATCCATCATTTAATCATTATCCTACCTCCTAACATGTCTATCTAAGGGTCTAAGGGTCTCACCATGAGTTTGAAGTCGCGTCGTCGCCGGAATCTCGTCAAAAGTCGTCGGATCTTCCAAGGTCAGTACCGACAGTTTTCTGTCCAAGGTTTACAAGACCGATTCGAGGTCAAAAATTCATCAAATCATTCTCAACTTTTTACTACAGATTGATATACATGTCTTCTAGACCTTTACAAAATTTGACCTCAAAATTCCAACATTTCGGCCTCCTAAGGGGTCAGAAACAGAACCTACCTCAGATTGGATCAATTTTCGTCGACTCTCGGGAAAATGCTTGGCCGGAGCTCCTCGGTGGTCCAAATGGCTCTCTTCCAGTTCAAGGAGGTCGGCAAGACATGGAGCTAGGTTGGTGTAGTCGGCCGGAGTCTAGGTGGTGGCCGGAGGGTGGTGTCGGAACGGCCGAACGGGGGAGGCAGAAGCTATCGCCGGTGAGCAGAAGAAAGGGAGAGGAAGAAGGAGTATTCGGTGGTTCTTGAGGGATTATGGCCAGCCAAGTGAGGTGAGGAGAGAGAGAAAACGATTGTATCTAAGGCTCATGGTCAATGGTTGAATGGTAGGTATGAAATAGTGGATTTGACCACTTTTTTGCCCATCCATTGACACTTGTTCCACATGTCAATCAAACTTGATCCAATGGCCCATATTCCTTCAGATTTTCGGTGGCCTTGGGGGAGGGATAAAGACCAAAATGCCTTTCCTTCATTACATGAGGGGCAAAATGGTAATTTCACCCTCGACGTCCAGAACGTCATTTTTCTCTTTCCAATAATCTTCGATAGGGCGACGACCAATCCGAATATAACGTTGGAATTCTTGATTCTTCATTTTCAATTTTCAAGACTCATTTTTGATGGTTTTCTCTATCGGACGCGGTTCCAGTCTATCTCGAACCGACGGGCGACTTTTGCAGACATTATGTGTATGACCCTGTGATTCATATCACATTTAGGGCTCGTCAATTCGTGGCAGCTTTTGTTGTCATGTGATTGTGAGGGTCTTTCACTAGTTCTTGTGGTCTCGATCGTCACTGTCCGATTAAGGTAAATTTTGCAAATCATGCGTTGGTTAAGCGGCATCACCCGCGCTCCAATTGTATGACACTCGCAAGGCATTCCTTAATTGTTCTTAGATTGGCCTTTTTGTGGTTCTGAATATCCCATCAACAATCCTTATGGTCAAAGCGCCATTTCCTATCTGAGTTTCCTAGGTTCACGTACCTTGTCTCGCGTTAGCCTTTCCCTTTTGGTCAGCCTACTCGAATTGATCAGATTCGAGCGGGATACGACTGAAATATATATCTAGATTTACTTTTCATTAATGAGTATGAAATTTACTGGAAATCAGAATGTCACACCAATGGTATGGCTAATGGAGGATTGAGTTCATGGAAGTAAGTATTCCATGGGTTTTTGATTCAAGATTGGTAAATCTTTCTAGGTTAACGAACGATTCTTGGAGAGTTTATACTTGTGGCCTTGAGGAGATTCACATCGTGTGACTTTGTGATCAAGGTAAGTGTTTCCTAAACGTTTACCTTAGTGTTAGGACACTGTTGGACGTTTTATTGAATAAATTGAATGACTGGTGAATTTTATGAATTGAATTATGCGTGTTATGATGGCATTGTGAATCAAATGAGGAAAATGTAGAGGATACCAATTGGCCTGTGGCCCCGGTGGTGTCGGAGGGTGGTGAACTTGAATGAGAATGAGAATGAGAATGCCGATTGAATTGTAGCCCCGATGGCATTGAATGGCTGTAAGCCTTGAGAGTACCGATTGGCCTGTGGCCCTAGTGGTACGTGGACATCGATTGGCCTGTGGCCCCGATGATGTCAGATGGCAGAAGTGTCAGAGGAGTTTGTAGGAGGATAAGGAAGTGGTGATAGTGATGTATCGAAGTGTATGTGTTTGTATATTGGGACCCTGGAGTTGAGCATGGTTGTTTGTACTGATTATCCATACTTGATTATCGATATTGCCGTTGTGTGATGCCTTGTGCCATTACATTATTTGTTATTTGGCATTTTGAGTGGCATTTGTATGTAGTCTGGGGGGACTAGTAATGGGGTATAGGGTTAGGTTTCTGTTACGCCCTGCGCCCCGGGCATGAACACGCGACTCCCTTCAAGCACACCAAATAATCTCTCGCGGTCTCAATATCCACAATCCAAGCCAAGAGATATAATAAATATATCAAGCATGTGGAAGCGGTAATAAAACAACTCCTTCGTACAAATATAAGTTAAGTGGGACCTGAATAGCATAAAAAGTTATCGCACATAATAACCAACGGTTCATACAAGTACAGAACCACTAGCATCCGATAAACAAGGGGGTGACGGGGCAAACATACAAAATGGGTCATCATCAAAATCCGACAGGAATAGGGTTGGGGTCGTCACCAAAGATCAAACTACCACTAGAACCTCCTAAGATGAGTTGCTGGAACCATCGGTATCATCCACATCCTCCGTCAGCTCATACTCTGAGAATGTCTCGGAACAAACCTCAATGGTATCCTCCATGGTCTCTTCATGGGACGGCTCCGCTAGATCCTCCTCGGTCGCCTCCAAGACAATGACCTCATCCTCCTCTACGGTGAAATCCAGCGTTGGGGTCCTCTCCGGCCCGTTCCTTGAACCTACTACTGATCCCTCTGTCGGCTCCTGGTCCCTACCGAGGTGGCACCAATCAAGGATCACTCCCTGGGGCACTTCATGGGGCTTTAGCAGCCCAATCGACTCGTCCCCAACCTTCCTAAACCACGCCTCGTATCTATGAGGCTTCCAATCTTTGTTACCCTCGTCTACCCACACCACTATACACTTCCTCGCGTAAATGGTCCCTTGACCGTCAGGGAACTCATCAAAATATGCAGTCATCTCCGTAGGGTCTCCAAAACGAATAGGCCACATAGTCAAGGCCTAGAATCTGTAAAAGAAGGGTCCCCAAAAGGGGTGAGATACACATCTCAGTAAAAGAGTCCCAACCCTAGGTTAGGCTGATCGTCCACTCAGGCAGTCATCTATCCAAAAAATTCCAAACTCATAATCATACAGGCTCATGCAAATAAAGATAACGACATGCAGATGACAAATATGCAACTATAACATCATGTCACACTTAGATGATCATGCACACCTCGTCCTGCCACTTCACTACAACCATCTCTTCCTGCCTACCTCAATTTCATGCCCGCGATTAGATCGCATTAGGCCAGTCCGCGTAAACGCATTAGACCGTCATTGACAACCCGCATAAACGCATCAGGTTTCAATGATTCACCAGGCCAATATCATCACCTCATATCTCCGTCCCGTGATTAGATCGCATCAGGACCGTGGCCATCTCAACCCCGCGATTAGATAACATCAGGGCGCCACACAATCTCAATTCGACCCCGCGATTAGATCGCATCATGGTATTCACCTCCGCCCCGTGTCTCATACGCCTCAGG
Source organism: Rhodomyrtus tomentosa (assembly GCA_028455895.1). Classification (NCBI taxonomy): domain Eukaryota; kingdom Viridiplantae; phylum Streptophyta; class Magnoliopsida; order Myrtales; family Myrtaceae; genus Rhodomyrtus; species Rhodomyrtus tomentosa. The sequence continues at coordinate 22,206,818 of JAPCWY010000003.1, read as the reverse complement.
GCTTCGCCATGTCATACTCATGCCATGTTTTTCAATTCATTTGCATACACAATGCCTAGTACAACCCAAGTACGATTCGTATATTCTATGGCATGCCAAGCAATCAAGTGACATTTAGACATGGCAAGCAATTCAAGCACAAGCAATGGCACACATAAACCCCTATGCAATCTTAGGACATTCCAAGAACAATCCTCTTGAAAACTCTTACAAATTATTCAATTTATCGCTTGACTCGCCCAATCGAGTCCAATTTTCTTATGCTAAGTTTAGGATTCCCTTATCTTGAATTTGATATCACAATTTTCTCTTCTTGAGCCCCCACAATTTTCGGCTTCAAGGGTCTAAGGCCAAACTCACCGCGCAACCTAGGGATTTCAACCAATTCGTTAATTTCTTTTGTCCAAATCCTCAATCCATGAACCACAAACCTCTATAACATAGTCCTCGTCATCCTATCATATCTAAATCACCAATTTGAGACTCAAAATCATCAGCCCTCAACCCCAACTGGTTAGGTCTTGCACAGAACCGAATCGATCTTTTTCGGTTCTGTGCAAACCGAGCACAATGGGTCTTAAATCTCTGCCAAATCCATCATTTACTCACTAACCTACCTCTTAACATGTCTATCTAAGGGGTCTAAGGGTCTCACCTTGGGTTTGAAGTCGAGTCGTCGCCGGAATCGAGTCGGAAGTTGCCGGATCTTCAAGGTCAGTAACCGGTAGTTTTCTGTCCAAGGTTTACAAGATCCATTCAAGGTCAAAAATTTATCAAATCATTCCAAAATTTTTACCACAGATTGATATATATGTCTCCTAGACCTCCACAAAATTTAACCTCAAAATTTCAACATTTCGGCCTCTTAAGGGGTTAGAAACATCACCTACCTCAGATTGGGTCAGTTTTCGTCGACTCTCGGGAAAACGCTTGGCCGGAGCTCCTCGGTGGTGTAAACGCTATGCTTTTACTTCGAGGAGGTCGGCAAGACGTAGGGGTAGGTCGGTATGGTTGGCGCGCCGGCAGCTGGTCGCTGGAGGAGGTCGTCGACGGCAACAAATAGGGACTCCATAAACTGTCGTTGAGCGGCAGAATGAAGGAAGAAGAAGAAGAAGGTTTTCGATGCTTTGGAGAGGAAAATAGTAGGTCATGAGTGAGGAGAGAGAGTGAGATTTGCTATATACAACTCTCATGGTCAATGGGTTGAATGGTTGGTGTATAAAGTTGGACAAGACTACTCTTTAATTGATATTGTGACACTTGTCCTCAATGTCAGTCAACTTGATCCAATGGCCCATAATTCTCCTTGTGTTCGACAGCCTTGGGAGGATTTAATGATCAAATTGCCCTTCTTCAAATGCATGGACAAGGCTTTAAGCTCGAGCGTAAAAGAGTAATTTTACCCCCGACGTTTAGAACAATGTCGATTTTTTTTTGTTCCAATAATATTCGATAGGCGACGGCCAATCCGAATCTAATGTTGAAATCCTTGATTCTCAATTTTCAATGTTCAAGACTCGTTTCTGATGGTTTTCTCTATCAGATGTAGTTCTAGCCTATCTCGAATCGATGGGCGGCTTTTGCAGACATTACGCGTATTAATCCCGTGATTCATATCATGTTTAGGGCTCGTCAATTCATGGCGGCTCTGGTTGTCATGTAATTGTGAGGGTCTATCACTAGTCTCTTTGGTCTCGATCGTCACTGTCCGATAAAGGAAAATTTTACAAATCATACGTTGGTTAAGCGGCATCACCCGCACTCCTAATCGTATAACACTCGCAAGGCATTCTTTAATTGTTCTTAGATCGGCCTTTTTGTGATTCTAAATATTCCCTCGACAATCCTTATGGTCAAAGCGTCATTTCTTATCCGAATTCCCTAGGTCCACATACCTTGTCTCGCATTAGCCTTTCCCATTTGGTCAGTTTACTCGAATTGATCAGATTCGAGCGAGATACAACCGAAATACCTCTCTATATTTACTTCTCATTAATGAGTCTGAAATTGACTGGAAACCAGAATGTCACAACTCTCCCCTCTTCCAAAAATTTCGTCCCCGAAATTTACATTACACTTAATTACTCAAATAAATAGGGGTGTTGTCGCCTCATCGTCTCTTCATTCTCCCACGTGGCACCTTCAGTTCCATAGTGCTCCCATACTACCTTGACCAGCGGAATCTTCTTATTCCCGAGGATTTGCTCCTTCCTGTCCTCGATCCTTATCGGCTTCTCCATATAGGATACTCGGTCGTCCGCTTCTATGGTCTCCTAATCCAGTATATGTGTTGGATCTGGTTCATACTTTCGTAGCATTGACACATGAAAAACGTTATGCACCTGGGATATATTAGGCGGCAGGGCAAGCCTGTAAGCTAAGGTTCCAATCCGTTCCAGTATCTCAAATGGGCCTACATACTTGGGGCTCAGCTTCCCCTTCTTTCCGAATCGCGATAGTCCTCTCATCGGCGATACCTTGAGGAAGACGTGATCACCTACTTGAAACTCCAAGGGCTTGCACCGCTTATCTGCATAGCTCTTCTGACGACTCTGTGCCGTCCTCAATCTATTTCGAATTATCTTCACTGCTTCCACCGATTGCTCTACCAATTCTGGGCCTATGATACTTCTTTCTCCAACCTCATCCCAGCAAATTGGGGTTCTGCATGCTCTTCCATATAGTGCTTCGAATGGTGCCATCTAGATACTCTGTTGGTAGCTATTATTATAAGCAAACTCTACCAAATGCAACCGGTCTTCCCATCCAACTTTGAAATCTATGACTCATGCTCGCAGCATGTCCTCAAGCGTCTGTATCGTCCTTTTCGACTGTTCGTCCGTCTGTGGATGGTACACCATACTAAACTGCAGTTGGGTTCCCATAGCTTCTTGCAGACTCTTCCAAAAATTTGCCTTGAATTTGGGATCTCTATTCAAGGTGATCGTCACAGGTACTTCGTGCAGTCTCACTATCTGTCTCATATACAGCTATGTATACCTATCCATAGCGAAGTCCTTTCGCACCGGGATGAAATGTGCGGACTTGGTCAATCTGTCCACGACTACCCATATAGAGTCGTGACCTTGCTAGCTCCTTAGGAGTCCCATTACAAAATCCATAGTTATATGCTCCCACTTCCATTCTAGAATCTCCAGTGGCTGTAATAGTCCTCCAAGCTTACAGTGTTGTGCTTTCACTTGCTGGCATGTCAAACACTTAGCCACATACCTTGCTATGTCCACTTTCATCCTGTTCCACCAATAGTGCTGTCGTAAGTTCTGATACATTTTCGTACTTCCAGGGTGGATGCTATAATTGTTCCTGTGAGCCTCTAATAAAATCCTTTCCCCGAGTCCTTCATCCTTTGGTATGCACAATCGTTCTCGGAACTTCATAATTCCATCCTCAGACACTTGAAACTCGGGCTTTCTCTTAGTCGCATCCATCTCAAGGATCTTCTAAATCTCTGGGTCCATAGATTGTAGGGCCTTTATTCCTTCCTGTACCTTAGGTTCCACCCTCAACATAACTATCAAACTGGATAACTGATAGACTTCTAACCTGAACTCGGAGTCTCTCAAATCCTCAATCATCAACCAACCTTTCATCAGCAGACATGCGATGCTTAACTTCCGACTCAGCGCATCTGCTACTCTGTTTGCTTTCCCAGTGTGATACAGTATATCACAATCATAATCTTTGAGTAGCTCTATCCATCTACGCTGTCTCATATTAAGCTCTTTCTGGGAAAATAGATACTTTAAACTTTGGTGGTCAGTATAGATCTGAAACTTCTCACCACAGAGATAATGTCTCCAAATCTTCAAAGCAAATAAAATCGCCGCTAGCTCCAGGTCATGAGTTGGGTAGTTCATCTCATGTGGCCTCAACTGTTTGGATGCGTAGGCCACTACTCTTCCGTGTTGCATCAATACACAGTTTAACCCTTTCAACGAAGCATTGTTGTATATCTCGTAACCTCCCGGTCTTGATGGAATTGTCAGCACTGGCGCGGTTGTCAATCTATATTTGAGCTCTTGGAAACTCCTCTCACATTTGTCAGTCCATTTAAACCTTGTTTCCTTCTTCGTCGACCGCGTCAATGGAATAGCTATGGATGAGAATTTCTCCACAAAACGCCTATAATATCCTGCCAGTCCTAAGAAACTTTTGACTTCAGTGATCGTTGTAGGTCTAGGCCAATTTGTTACAGCCTCGATCTTCGCAGGATCCACTACGATTTCTTCACTAGATATCACATGACCAAGAAATGCTACTCTACTCACATTTACTCAACTTTACGTAGAGTGAGTGTTCCCTCAGGGTTTACAGAACAATCCTCAAGTGTTCCTCGTGTTCTACATCACTCCTCAAGTAAATCAAGATGTCGTCAATAAAGACTATGACCAATCTGTCTAGGAATTCCTTAAATACTTGATGCACCAGGTCCATGAATGCAGCTGGAGCGATGGTCAACCCAAACAGCATCACCGTAAACTCATAATGACCATACCTCGTCCTGAAAGTAGTCTTAGGTGTGTCTTCCTTCTTGACCCTCAACTAGTGATACCCTGTTCTCAGGTCATTCTTTGAAAATACCATCGCTCCTTGCAATTGATCAAACAGATCATCAATCCTCGACAGTAGGTATTTGTTCTTCACCATTACCTGGTTTAGCTGCTGATAGTCGATGCATAGATGTAAAGACCCATCCTTCTTCCTTACGAATAACATCGGTGCTCCCCACGGTGAAGCACTCAGTTAGATAAATCCCTTATCTAGCAGCTCTTGCATCTGCACCTTTAACTCTTTCAGTTTTGACAGGGACATCCTGTAAGGTGCCTTCGAAATCGGCTCCGTCATAGGGGCTAACTCGATTACAAATTCTATCTCTCGCTCTGGTGCCATTCCTGGCAACTCTTGGGGAAATACATCAGGAAATTCGCGCACTACCGAAATGCTCTCTAACCTTGGCTCTTCGGTAGTCGTGTCCATTACAGCCACTAAGTATGCCTAACACCCTTCAGACATCAACCTTGTCACCTCCAGAGATGAGACTAAGGGAATCGAGATTCCTCCTCGACTTCCCACCAATTCAATGATAGGGCGGCCTCTTGGATAAAACCAAATTATCTTACTACCACAGTCCATTACTGCCTCCTACTTACCCAACCAATCCATTCCTATGATTACGTCAAAATCATACATGGGTAATACAGCTAGGTCAATACTCTCTTTACTCCCTCCAATCACAATCTCACAACCAGCACAGCCCAACGAAGATAATATATTATCCTTTAACGGAGTGGCAACATGCAGGATTATATTCAACGGCTTCAATTTCATACCCACCAAATCAACAAACTGTACAGACAAAAATGAATGCGTGGCACCAGGGTCAAACAATGCGTATGCAGCTTGGTTGCACAAGTAAACCGTACTTGTGACCACGCTTAGCGCTTCCTCCGCCTCTTTACGCGCTACTGCATACACTCTTCCTTGTGCCGGTGGTCGATTATGCTCGATTTGGGGAGTTGCATCGACGTCCCAGCCTGCGGTCTCTGCCCTTAAGGTCGATTTGTTGGAGCTTGACTCGGGCACGTCCTCATCTGGTGGCCTAGTTGACCACACTTAAAACAAGCTCCTGTCCTTAACGGGCATGGCCCATTCCCATGCCTTCTGCCATAGAGGCGGCAGTTCCAGTTTGTGGTGTTTGGCGGCTTCACAATACTTTTCCGCACGGGAGGAACAAAACGTCTGTTTGCCAGCCATCGGCCTTTTGCCCATCTGGCAGTTATCTCTAAATGATGTGAACCGCGATCCAGTTGCGGTATTTCTATCTTTCAAGTCTCGTTCTATCATCTGGCCCCGTTCGTATATCTCCTTATAGGTCTTCAGATTCAGAGCAATCATCTGACTACGGAGCTCGGGCCTCAAACCATCCCTAAATCTTCTTGCTTTCTCTTAGGGATCCTCTACAAATCGAGGTGCGTACCTCGACAGCCTCTAGAACTCGACCTCGTACTAATCTATCGTTAATTGGTTTTGGCGTAACTACAGGAATTCCACCTGCTTCCTTTCCCTGGCCGTCTCAGAGAAGTACTTGTCATTGAACGCCATCTTAAAGGTATCCTAGTTTAAGGCTGTTCCTTCAGGGAAGACTCCATCCTTAGTGGCAGCCTACCAATCATTCGCTGTCCCCTCCAGCTGGTACACTGCTAGTAGCACCTTCTCTTCATCTGTGCACCTCAGCACCCCAAAAGTTTTCTCTAGCTTCTCGATCCACCTAGGTGCTAGCTCGGGATCTCCAGTTTCATTGAACTGAGTCGGTTTCAACTTTATAAACCGCTCTACCAGTTAGCCCATCTGTCCGGCCACGATGGTTTCTTCTTAGGCATTCACAGCCTCATTACCCTGGCCATGTTCATTCTGGCTTCCATTGCCACCATTGTTACCGTTGTTGGCATTGATGACGGCTATGGTAGCTTTTACTGCTTGGGCGATTGCAGCATCCCGGTCTTGGGTCTGCCTATCAATCAAATCACCAATTCTCCTGAGCACACCATCCATCCTTGGATCTTCTGCTACAGGCAGCCTCGAGCTAGTGGCTCTGCCTTTTGACCTTCCAGACCTTCTAGACGGGTTGCTCATCTTGCTTTTCCCTATTAAACCTGGTCCACCACAAGTCCAGCAAGGAGTTAGTAACTCACTCATTCACTCAAATCCTGAGCTACTAGCTAACCCTTAACAGAAACAGTGACAATCCAACAGTACTCCATACCATAGACTCCATAAACATTTCAACAAATAGCCCATGGCCATTTCTCAGTTCCATTCACTACAATGATTCACTAAAACCAATCGCTTTCATTCCTCAAACAAACCAAGGTCTAGAAATGACTTTTAATCCTAAGCAGGGAACTTAATCCTTATGCGTTTCCATAACCTTGTCAAGATCAAACGCCAACCCTAAGTATCAGGTCACACACTATACACCCCATGCCTTATCTTAACCTGTCTCCTAAGGTCTCGCTATCCGTCCTTGTCCCACTTAATCCTTCTTATTTGTTCGAGCTGTCCTTGCTCTAATACCAAGAAAATGGGGATGTTACGCCCCGCGCCGCGGGCACGAATAAGGGACTCCTTGCAAGCACACCAAATAATCTTTCGCGGTCCCAAAATCCACAATTCAAGTCGAGAGATATAATAAATATATCAAGCATTCAGAAGCGGTAATAAAACAACTCCTCCGTACAAATATAAGTTAAGCGGGACCTGAAAAGCATAAAAAGTTATTGTACATAATAACCAACGGTTCATACAAGTATAGAACCACTAACATCCGATAGACAAGGGGGTGACGGGGTAAACATACAAAATGGGTCATCATCAAAATCCGACAGGAACAGGGTGGAGGTCGTCACCAAAGATCAAACTACCACTAGAGCCTCCTAGGATGAGCTGCTGGAATCATCGGTATCCTCGGCATCCTCCGTCAGCTCATACTCTGAGAACGTCTCGGAACAAACCTCAATGGTATCCTCCATGATCTCCTCATGGGACAGCTTCGCCAGATCCTCCTCGATCGCCTCCAAGACAATGACCTCATTCTCCTCTACAGTGAAATCCAACGTCGGGTCCTCTCTGGCCCGTTCCTAGAACCTACTACCGATCCCTCTGCCGGCTCCTGGTCCCTACCGAGGTGGCACCAATCAGTGATCACTCCCTAGGATACCTCATGGGGCTTCAGCTGCCCAATCGACTCGTCCCTAACCTTCCTAAATCACGCCTCGTACCTATGAGGCTTCCAATCTGTGCTACCCTCATCTACCTACACCATTATACACTTCCTCACGTAAATGGTCTCCTGACCGTCAGGAAACTCACCAAAATATGCAGTCATCTACTTAGGGTCTCCAAAACGAATAGGCCACATGGTCAAGGCCTAGAATCTGTAAAAGAAGGGTCCCCAAAAGGGGTGAGATACATATCTCAGTAAAAGAGTCTTAACCCTAAGTCAGGCTGACCGTCCACTCAGGCAGTCATCTATTCCAAAAATTCTAAACTCATAATTATACAGGCTCATGCAAATAAAGATAACGACACGTAGATGATAGGTATGCAACTATAACATCATGTCACACTCAGAAGATCATGCACACCTCGTCCTGCCACTTCATCACAACCATCTCTTCCTGCTTGCCTCAATCTCATGCCCGTGATTAGATCGCATTAGGCTCAGTCCCCGTAAACGCATCAGACCGTCATTGACAACCCGCGTAAATGCATCAGGTTTCAATGATTCACTAGGCCAATATCATCACCTTATATCTCCGTCCCGCAAGTAGATCGCATTAGGACCGTGGCCATCTCAACCCTGCGATTAGATATCATCAGGGCGCTACACAATCTTAATTCGACCCCGTGATTAGATCGCATTAGGGTATCTACCTCCGCCCCGCGTCTCATACACCTCAGGGCTTCGCTATATCGCACTCATGTCATGTTTTTCAATTCATTTGCATACACAATGCCTAGTACAACCTAAGTACGATTCGTATATTCCATGGCATGCCAAGCAATCAAGTGACATTCAGACATGGCAAGCAATTCAAGCACAAGCAATGGCACACATAAACCCCCTATACAATCTTAGGGCATTCCAAGAACAATCCTCTTGAAAACTCTCACAAATCTTTCAATTTATCGCTTGACTCGCCCAATTGAGTCCAATCTTCCTATCCTTAGTTTAGGATTCTCTTACCTTGAATTTGATATCAAAATTTTCTCTTCTTGAGGCCCCACAATTTTCGGCTTCAAGGGTCCAAGGCCGAACTCACAGCGCAACCTAGGGATTTCAACCAATTCGTCGATTTCCTTTATCCAAATCCTCAATCCATGAACCAAAAACCTCTATAACATAGTCCCCGTCATTCTAGCATGTCTAAATTACCAATTTGAGACTCAAAATTATCAGCCCTCAACCCCAACTGATTCGATCTTGCACAGAACCGAACCGGTCCTTTTCGGTTCTGTGCAAATCGAGCACAATGGGTTCTAAATCTCTACCAAATCCATCATTTACTCACTAACCTACCTCTTAACATGTCTATCTAAGGGTCTATGGGTCTCACCTTGGGTTTGAAGTCAAGTTGTCGTCGGAATCGAGTCGGAAGTTGCCGGTATCTTCAAGGTCAGTAACCGGCAGTTTTCTATCCAAGGTTTACAAGACCCATTCGAGGTCAAAACTTCATCAAATCATTCTCAACTTTTTACCACAGATTAATATATATATATGTCTCCTAGACCTCCACAAAATTTGGCCACAAAATTCCAACATTTCGACCTCCTAAGGGGTCAGATACATCACCTACCTCAGATTGGGTCAATTTTCATCGACTCCCGGGAAAACGCTTGGCCGGAGCTCCTCGGTGGTCCAAACATCATGCTTCCACTTCAAGGAGGTCGGCCAGACGTAGCGGTAGGTCGGTATGGTTGGCGTGCCGGTAGCTGGTCATCGGAGGAGGTCGTCGACGGCGGCGAACAGAGACTCCAGAAACTATCGCTGAGAGGCAGAATGAAGGAAGAACAAGAAGAAGGTTTTCTATGCTTTGGAGGGGAAAATGGCCAGTCATGAGTGAAGAGAGAGAGTGAGATTTGCTATATACAACTCTCATGGTCAATGGGTTCAATGGTTGGTGTATAAAGTTGGGCAAGACTACTCTTTAATTGATCTTGTGACACTTGTCCTCAATGTCAATCAACTTGATCCAATGACCCATAATTCTCCTTGTGTTCGGCAGCCTTGGGAGTATTTAATGACCAAATTGCCCTTCTTCAAATGCATGGACAAGGCTTTAAGCTCGAGGGGTAAAAGGGTAATTTTACCCCCGACGTTCAGAACGTCGTCGTTTTTTTTTTGTTCCAATAATCTTTGATAGGGCGATGGCCAATCCGAATATAATATTGAAATCCTTGATTCTTCATTTTCAATTTTCAAGACTCGTTTCTGATGGTTTTCTTTATCAGACGTGGTTTCAGCCTATCCCGAACCGACGGGCGGCTTTTACAGACATTAGGCATATCGACTCTGTGATTCATATCACGTTTAGGGCTCGTCAATTCATGGCAGCTTTGGTTGTCATGTAATTGTGAGGGTCTATTACTAGTCCCTTTGGTCTCGATCGTCACTGTCCGATAAAGGAAAATTTTGCAAATCATACGTTGGTTAAGCGGCATCACTCACGCTCCTAATCGTATGACACTCGCAAGACATTCCTTAATCGTTCTTAGATCGGCCTTTTTGTGGTTCTAAATATTTCCTTGACAATTCTTATGGTCAAAGCGCCATTTTTTATCCGAATTTCCTAGGTCCACGTACCTTGTCTCGCGTTAGCCTTTCCCTTTTGGCCAAGCTACTCGAATTGATCAGATTCAAGCGAAATATGATTGAAATACCTCTCTAGATTTACTTCTCATTAATGAGTCTGAAATTGACTGGAAATCAGAATGTCACAGTTTCACCTTTTGAGATGTCGATCTCACCCCGTGGTAGGACAAATTTTTTAGACCCCAAGCTTTAGCCATGCTGCCAATCCGCCTGGGCGATCCAAAGGAGATGACCACCTTTTTTTTTGAGTTCCATGTTAGGAAGGGTATCATATACGTTAGGAAGCGTATAACTATCTGGGTAGATGAAGGAAAACTGAAACTACAACCCTACCATTTTGAGGCATGATTTCGTCAAGTGGGTGACAGTAGCTTGATGGGACATCTGCTGCCTGAGGATGTTCCATGGGAAGTGATTCCAATCTGGTGTCATTCGTCTCGATTGAAGTGGATAACCCAGCATCCGTGAGAGGTTCGAGGAACATACCTGAATAGCTGAAGTCCCCACCGACTTCTATGGAGTACATGAATTACATAGAGATTTTTGCCGATGCAATCGAGGCTACCGATGAGGATGACGAAGCAGAAGCTAAAGAAGAAGAAGAAACTAAGGAAGACATTGAAGAATCTTCTGAGGATGTACCATCCGAGACTTTTTCTGATTTCAATCCAGCTAATGAAGAGGATGATGGAAAGGAAGACTCAAACTATTCTTTCGAGAAATCTAGTTAAAGGTGTTAGGTGAATTAAGAACCATTTTGGTGTTAGGCTCTGGGAAAGGTGTAATAGTAACCTTTGAACCATAGGCCTTTGTTCATTTTTCCTACCCAGGTGTGCAGCTTTATATTTTCCTTTGTCTTTTCCCTTCCGTTATGTAAACCGAATGTTTACGAGTTGTATATATGTGGTGTGCTTTGAACTTGTTTTATTCCCATTTTTATGTTTATTGCATGGCGATGTTATCTCGTTTTCCTCGTGCGCATTTCATACCATCCTAGGCCGTGTGAGATTTCTAGATAATTATTAGCCTGAGGTGGATGTAATGAACTCCAAGGGACGCGGGGCATTACATTTCTTCAGCCGAAGTTCAATCCCTTCAGCAGGCCGGAGCAGTTTCGTGCCAATTGATCATGCGTCGCTATCCATTCTTCGATTAACGTGGTCTATGTATCAAAATGTTTAGTATTCGACGATCTATCATTAGGCACTGACGGTGCCTCGATCCGACATCGAAATCCTCTCTTCCAATCCTTGGAAGTCACGATTTTCAATCCCATCAGCATCGCGGAGTAGTATCGCGCCAATTGACGGTGCGTTGCATCCATGCTCCGATTGATGTGGTCTAGGTATCAAAATGTTCAGCATTCGTCGATCTATCACTAGCCATTAACGGTACCTCGATCCGACATCGGAAGCTTCCCGTCCAAGCCTGCAAAGTCACCACTGAATCTGTTGTCCACCGGCTGTTTTGCGCACGACCAGCCCCGATTTCGCCCTATCGATTAAGAATTTTGCGGGAGCTTAGTGGTAAGTAATTTCAATGTTGATGTCTCTATTTTGCATGAATTAGTTATTGTTTTCTTTCTATTCATCGGCATAAACATTGAAAATTTTTTGAAAAAATTCAAAGAGCACATTTTGCATAACAAAACCCTAATTTTGTCAGATTTTTGAAAATAGATTTAATTGGACTCATTGGTCATGAATTTCAAAATAAAAAAAATTTAAATCTAAATTGGAAAAATTACTTTTCTTTTCCTAATAGGCAGCGTTTATTTAAGTTAGATATATTATACCCGTCGCCATTCAGGTACGATCCTCCAGTTTAGCAAAAATGGAAAGTTCGCTAATTTGATTTATTACCATTTAGATCCGATTCGCTATCTTCATAAGACGATTTTTGGTTTGGTATTTTAATCTAATTTTCAAAAAAATTAAGGAACATATATTCATGTTGATTTTTGATGATATAATGCTGCATTATCTAGAGTTCCGAACACTTTTGATAGATATTACTTTGATTTCAATTATCTAAGGTTCCTAAAAGATTTAGCAAAATATGTTTTCTTAGAAACCCTATCAAACTAAAAAACTTAAGGAAGATAAGTTTTTTTAGCAAACTTTTCTCATTGGTATCTCATCCCATGTTGCCGAAAATTCAAAGGGAAAGATCATTTTGCATTATCTCATGTATTTTGAATATTCCATCATTATTTCATGTCATCTCTACATATTCCGTATCATATCTTTTGTATATTTTATATTTTATTTATTATTATTTTAAAAAATATCATTTATCTTGCCCACCATATTTTCAAAAATTGCATATTCATGCATCATTATTTTTGAAAACCACCTGTTGCATAATATAATTTGCCATGCCTTATATGCTTGTCGCTATGTCATGTCATGCTACGTAATGCAATAAAAAAATATCATGCTTAGTTTCTTTACATCTTAGGCTAATAATTCGATTTGCATGTTTAGTTCATTTGTTTCTTTGATTGTTTGCATGCTTGAATAAATCGTCATCGTATATAGGTCATTTATCATCTTGCATGTTTTAAGTTGGTTAGTTAAGTTTGCATATATGTTAACATGACACTAAATTTACATGTTTTGCATGTCATTCGTCATTTAGATAGTTTCATATCATGCATTCATGTTCATTCACGCATTCATTCTAAAAAGTGAAAACCCTAAAAATAACTTCATCTCTTGAGCTTTAAATAGAATTCAATCCGAGTTGCCAACTTAGTATATCTCATGGAATTAAGGTACTGAAAGGGCGTTAGCTAAGGTTAGCTAATGTAATCAAGTCCTCAAATCCTCAATCTCTGATTCGTAGAAGTAAAATAGTTCTCCCGCTATTTTACTTAGGTTTCTAATTGTGACATTCTGATTTTCCAGCCATTTTCAGACTCATTAATGAGAAGTATATTTAATGATGTGTTTCAGTCATATCTCGCTCGAATTTGATCAATTTGAGTAGGCTGACCAAAAGGGAAAAGCTAACGCGAGACAAGGAACGTGGACCTAGGAACTCGAATAGGAAATGGCGCTTTGACCATAAGGATTGTCGAGGGGACATTTAGAACCGTAAAAGGCCGATCTAAGGATGATTAAGGGATGCATTGCTAGTGTTATACGATTGGAATGCGGGTGATGTCGCTTAACCAATGTATAATTTGCAAAATTTTCCTAAATTGGACAGTGACGATCGAGACCATAGGAACTAGTGATAGATCCTTACAATTACATGACAACCAAAGCCGCCACGAATTGATGAGCCCTAAATGTGATATGAATCATAGGGTCGATACGCGTAAAGTCTGCAAGCCGCCCGTCGGTTCGGGATAGCCTGGAACCACGTCTGACAAAGAAAACAATCAGAAACGAGTCTTGAAAATTGAAAATGGAGAATCGAGAATTCCAACGTCATGTTTGGATTGGCCGTCGCCTTATCGAAGAATATTGAAACGAGAAAAATGAAGTTCGGGACGTCAGGGGTAAAATTACCATTTTGCCCCTCAAAGCTTTAGCGTTGCTTATGCAAATGAAGAAGGGCATTTTGGTCTTTCAACCACCCCAAGGCTGCCGAAAAAGTGGAGAAATTGTGGCCATTGGATCACCCTTGAATGACACTATGACATGTGTCAATGGATGGGCTAAAGAGTGATCTTGTCCACTATTGCCTACCAACCATTCTTCCCTTTGACTTTGAGAGTTGAATATAGTCTCTTTTCTCTCTCCTTGGCTGGCCATACACCCCTCAAACCACCGAGACCTCATCTTCTTCTTCCTTCTCTCTACCGCCACCGACGACCAGCTTCTGCCACGCCGTTCGTTGTCATCGACGAGCCCGTCCAGCGACCGCCGGCCGGCGAGCCGACCACCTACACTTAGCTTAGCCTCTTGCCGACCTCCACGAAGTGGAAGCACGTCGATTGGACCACCGAGAAGCTTCGGCTAACCATTTCCCCGGAACCTGGCGGAAACTGACTCAATCTAAGGTAGGCCGAGTTTCTAACCCTTAAGAACCTTGAAATGCTGGAGTTTTGCGACCAAATTTTGTGGAGATATAGGGGACATGTTTAGTGATCTGTGGTAAAAAGTTGAGCTCAATTTGATGGATTTTTGACCCTAAATGGGTCTTGTGAACATTGGACAGAATCTGCCGGTTGCAGTCTTGAAGGAATCGGTGAATTTCGAAGGGATTCCGACGACGACGCGACCTCAAACTTTCGGTGAGACTCTTAGACCCTTAGATAGACATGATAACAAGTAGGTTGGTGATTAAATGATAGATTTGGAGTAGATTAAGGGCTGGACATACTCGGTTTGCACAGGACTGAAAATAGCCGGTTCGATTCTATGCAAGAAATATGTGGGGGATGAAGGCCGTTGGTTTTAAGTCTGAAATTGGTGATTGAGGCATGCTAGGATAGTGAGGATTGTGTTATGGAGGTTTGTGATAGATGGATGGGTGAAATGGGACAAAGGAAATTGACAATTGGTTGGAAATTGCTAGGTTGTGCGGTGAGTTTGGCCTTGGAGCATTGAAATCGAAATTATGAGGGCTCAAGAGGAGGATTTTTGTGGCATCAAACTCGAGGTAAGGGAATCCTAAACTTAGGATAGGAAGATTGGACTCAATTGGGTGAGTTGGGCGTTAATTTGATTGACTTGTGAGGGATTTCCAAGAGGATTGTTCTTGGTACGCCCTAAGATAGTATATGGGATTAATGCATGCTAATGCTTGTGCTTGAATTATCTGCCATGCTTGAGTGTCACTTTGATTGTCTTGCATGCCATGAGCATATGAATTGTACTTGAATTGCACTTGTTGTTATGTAAGTGAAATGAATTGAAAGTCATGGCATGAGGGTGACATGGCGGGACCCTGATGCTTATGAGACGCGGGGTGGAGGAATGAGTACCCTGAGGTGTGGGGTTGAAGTCGTGCGGCGCCCTGATGCGTATGAGACGCGGGGTTGAGATGGCCACCGTCCTGATGCGTTTACGCGGGACGGAGATATGAGGTGTCGACACTGGCCTGGAGTATCCTTGAAGCCTGATGCGTTTACGCGGGTTGTCAATGACGGTCTGATGAGTTTACGCGGACCGAGCCTGATGCGATCTAATCACGGGCACGAGGAGGAGGCAGGCAGGAAAAGAGGATTGTAGAGATGTGGTGGGATGAGTCGTGCATGATCATCCGAGTGTGATATGATGCCATAATTGCATGCCTGTCATCTGTGTGTGATTATCTAAATTTGTATTGCCTTATATGTCTATGAGTTTGAATGATTGGGGTATGTGATTGCCTGAGTGGATGGTCGGCCTAACCTAAGGTTAGGACCCACCTTACTGAGATGTGAATCTCACCCCGTTGGGGACCCTTATTTTTATAAATCCTAGGCCTTGAAGATGTGTCATATTTGTTTTGGAGACCCGAAGGAGATGTCCACTTATTTTGATGAGTTTGCTGACGGGTAGGGAACTATTTATGTCAGGAAGTGCACTGTTGTCTGGGTAGACAAGGGTAGTACTAGTTGGAAGCCTCATCGGTATGTGGCCTGGTTTAGGAAGGTCGGTGATGTATCTATCAGGCCGCTGAAGCCCAATGAGGTGCCCCAGGGAGTTGTTCCTAGCTGGTGCCACCCTACCCGAGACTTAGACCAGGCTGAGGGGTTTGTTGCCGGGTCAAGGAATGGACCGGAGTGTACTCCAATCATAGAGAACATGGAGGAGGAGGTTATTGTGGTCAAGGCAATCGAGGAGGATCTCATGGAGCCATCTGCTAAGGAGACCGCTAAGGATACTATAGAGGTTCGCTCTGAAACCTTTTCGGAGTACGAGCCCACGGAGGATGCAGAGGACACCGAGGACTCCAGCTGCTCATCTTAGGAGCTCCCAGCTTATTAGTCGGTCTTTTGGTGGCGATCCTGACCCCGTCTCTTGGTGCATGATGTCGATGGACTCTTTTTGTGTATTTACCCCTTCGCCCCTCGTGTTAGCGTATTTAGTAGTTATGTACCCGTATGAATATTTGGATTTATTTATGACGATATTGAAGCTATCCAGGTCCCACTTCATACTACGTACGAGGGAGTTATTTTATTATTATTTCCGCATGCTTGGTATATATATATCACGTCTCTCGACTTAATTGTGGATTTTGGGACCACGGGATATTTTTGGTTTGCTTGCAGGGAGTCGCGTGCTTGTGCCCGGGACGCGGGGCGTGACATCCCCGTTTGCTTAGTATTAGAGCAAGGTCAGCTCGAATGAAATTTGATTGAGGACTGGAGTAATAAGGAAGATTAAGTTGGGACTTGGACGGATAGCGAGACCTTAGGAGACTGGCTAGGATAAGGCATGGGGTGCATTGCATGCGGCTTGGCACTTATGGTTGGTGTTTGGCTTTGGCAGGATTATGGTAAGGCATGAGGATTGAGTTCCCTGCCTAGTGTTGGAGGTCATTTCCGGATTTTGGCCTGATATAGTGAACCGTTAGAGTGAACGAAATTGAGGAATGGCCATGAGTTACTTGTTGAAATGTTTGTGGAAGTTATTGTGTGAAAGGACTGTTGTAGTGTAATTATTTCTGTTCAGGATTAGTTAGTAGCTCTGGATTTGGATGAATAAGTGAGTTACTAACTCCTTGCTGAACTTGTGGTGGACCAGGTTCAGTCGAAGGAGATAAGGATGAGCAGCCCATCCAGGAGATCTGGAAGATCCAGAGGCGGAGCCTCTAGCTCGAGGTCGCCTGTAGCGGAGGATCCAAGGATGGATGGCATACTGAGGGCATTGGAGAGAATTGGTAACATTATTGATAGGCAGACCCAGGACCGGGATGCTGCCATAGCCCAAGCAGTAGGAGCTGCCATAGCTGACGTCAACACCAACAACGGCAACAACGGTGGCAATGGAAGTCAGGGTGAACTTAACTAGGGTAACGAGGCTGTGAACGCCCAAGAGGAAATCGTCGTGGCCAGACAGATGGGCCAGCTAGTGGAGCAGTTCATAAAGTTGAAGCCGACATAGTTCGATGGGACTGGAGATCCCAAGCTAGCACCCAGGTGGATCGAGAAGTTAGAAAATGCCTTTGGAGTGCTGAGCTGCACGGACGAAGAGAAGGTGTTGCTAGCAGTGTACCAACTGGAGGGTACGGCAAATGATTGGTGGGCTGCCACCAATAATGGAGTTTTCCATGAAGGAACGGCCATGAATTGGGATGCCGTTAAGACGGCGTTCAACGATAAATATTTCTCGGAGACGGCTAAGGAAAGGAAGCAAGTGGAGTTTCTACAGCTACGTCAGAATTAGTTGACGATAGATCAGTATAAGGCCGAGTTTTCTAGACTGTCGAGGTACGCACCTCGATCTGTAAAGGATCCTCAGGAGAAAGTAAGGAGATTTAGGGACGGATTGAGGCTTGAGCTCCGTAGCCAGATGATTGCCCTAAATCTGAGGACTTATAATGAGATTTATGAGCGAGGCCAGATGATTGAAAGGGACTTGAAAGAGAGGAATACCGCAACTGGATCGCGGTTTACCCCATTCAGAGTAACCTCCAGATGGGCAAGAGACCGATGGCGGGCAACAGGCGTTTTGTTCATCTCGTGAGGAAAAATATTGTGAAGCCGCCAAATCCCACTAACTGGAGCTGTCGGCTTTGTGGCAGGAGGCACGGAAATGGGCCATGCCAAGTGAGGATTGAGGCTTGCTTTAAGTGTGGTCAGTTGGGTCACCAGATAAGGACGTGCCCAAATCAAGTTCCAACGAGTCGACCTCAAGGACAGAGACTGCAAGCTGGACCGTTGATTGCACTCCCCAGATTGAGTAGAACCGACCACCGGCCTAGGGAAGAGTATATGCAATAGCCCGCAGAGAAGCAGAGGAAGCACCATGCGTGGTCACATGTATGGTTTACTTGTACGACCAAGCTGCATATGTATTGTTTGATCCTAGTGCCACACATTCATTTGTGTCTGCTCAATTTGCTGATTTGGTGGGCATGAAGTTAAAACCGTTGAATGTGATGCAGCATGTTGCCACTCCGTTAAAGGATAATATATTGGTTTCATTGGGCTGTGCTGGTTGTGAAATCATGATTGGATGGAGTAAGGAGAGTATTGACCTAGCTGTATTACCCATGCATGATTTTGACGTGATCATGGGGATGGATTGATTGGGTAAGCAGGGGGTAGTAATGGATTGTGGTAGTAGGATAATATGGTTTTATCTGAAAGGCCGCCCTAGCTTTGAATTGGTGGAAAGTCGAGGAGGAATCTCGATTCCCTTAGTCTCATCTTTGGAAGTGACCAAGTTGATGTCAGAAGGGTGTCAGGCGTACTTAGTTACCGTAATGGACACGACTGCCGAAGAGCCAAAACTAGAGAATATCCCGGTAGTACGTGAATTCCCTGACGTCTTTCCCCAGGAGTTGCCAAGATTGCCATCGGAGCGAGAGATAGAATTCGTGATCGAGTTAGCTCCAGAAACGGAGCCGATCTCGAAGGCACCTTATAGAATGTCTCTGTCGGAACTGAAAGAGTTAAAGGTGCAGATGCAGGAACTACTAGATAAGGGATTTATCCGATTGAGTGCTTCACCATGGGGAGCACCCATGCTATTCGTAAGGAAGAAGGATGGGTCATTGCATCTATGCATTGACTATCGGCAGCTGAACCAGGTGACAGTGAAGAACAAGTACCCACTGCCAAGAATCGATAACTTGTTTGATCAGTTGTAAGGAGCAGTGGTATTCTCAAAGATTAACATAAGGATCGGGTATCACCGGTTGAGAATCAAGAAGGAAGACATAACTAAGACGGCTTTTAGGACGAGGTATGGTCA
Organism: Rhodomyrtus tomentosa; assembly: GCA_028455895.1. Classification (NCBI taxonomy): domain Eukaryota; kingdom Viridiplantae; phylum Streptophyta; class Magnoliopsida; order Myrtales; family Myrtaceae; genus Rhodomyrtus; species Rhodomyrtus tomentosa. Next base: position 22,187,561 of record JAPCWY010000003.1, on the reverse strand, counting down.
TTATGAGTTCACAGTGATGCCTTTTGGATTAACTAATGCTCTAGCCGCATTCATGGACTTGATGCATCGAGTATTTAAGGAATTCCTGGATAGATTCGTCATAGTCTTTATTGACGATATCTTGATTTACTCGAGGAGTGATGCAGAACATGAGGAGCACCTAAGGATTGTTCTGCAGACTTTGAGGGAACACCCGCTATATGCGAAGTTGAGTAAATGTGAGTTCTGGCTGAATAGGGTAGCATTCTTGGTCATGTGGTATCTGGAGAAGGGATTGCAGTGGATCCTGCAAAGATCGAAGCGATAACCAATTGCCCTAGGCCTACTACGATCACTGAAGTCAGAAGTTTCTTGAGATTGGCCGGGTATTACAGGCGATTTGTGGAGAAATTTTCATCCATAGCCATCCCATTGATGAGGCTGACAAAGAAGGAAGCAAGGTTTGAATGGACAAATAAGTGTGAAAGGAGTTTCCAAAAATTCAAGCATCGGTTGACGACCGCACCGGTGTTGACAATTCCATCTGGACCAGGGGGTTATGAGATATACAACAATGCCTTGCCGAAAGGATTGGGCTGTGTACTGATGTAGCATGGAAGATTAGTAGCCTACGCATCCCGACAGTTGAGGCCACATGAAATGAACTACCTAACTTATGACTTGGAGTTAGCAGCGATTATATTTGCTCTGAAGATTTGGAGACATTACCTATGTGGAGAAAAGTTTCAGATATACACTGACCACCAGAGCTTAAAGTACCTGTTTTCCCAAAAAGAGCTGAATATGAGGCAGCGTCGATGGATGGAGCTGCTCAAGGACTATGATTGTGATATATTATATCACCTTGGGAAGGCAAACAAAGTCGCAGATGCGCTGAGTCGGAAGTCGAGCATTGCCGGTCTGCTAGTAAAGGGATGGTCAATGATCAAGGACTTGAGAGATTCTGAGTTCAGACTAGAAGCCTGCCAATTGTCCAGCTTAATGGCTACATTGAGGGTGGAACCTAAGGTCCAGGAAGGAATAAAGACCTTACAGTCTACGGACCCGGAAATTTAGAAAATTTTGGAGATGGACGTGACGAAGAGAAAGCCAGAATTTCAGGTGTCAGGGGACGGGATCCTGAAGTTTCGAGGAAGATTGTGTGTACCAAAGGACGAAGGACTCAGGGAAAGGATCTTGTCAGAGGCTCATAGGAGCAATTATAGTATCCACCCTGGAAGTACGAAAATGTATCAGAACTTGCGACAGCACTATTGGTGGAACGAAATGAAGGTGGATGTGGCGAAATATGTGACTAAGTGTTTGACACGCCAGCAGGAGAAAGCACAACACTGTAAGCCTGGAAGACTATTACAGCCACTGGAGATTCCTGAATGGAAGTGGGAGCATATAACTATGGATTTCGTGATGGGACTCCCGAGGAGCCAGAGAGGCCATGACTCTATATGGGTAGTCTTGGACGGATTGACTAAGTCTGCCCACTTCATTCCTGTGCGAAACGATTTCGTAATGGATAGATACGTCGAGCTGTACATGAGACAGATTGTGAGACTACATGGAGTGCCTGTGACAATTATGTCTGACAGGGATCCCAAATTCACGGCGAACTTTTGGAATAGTCTTCAAGAGGCCACGGGAACTCGATTGCAGTTTAGTACAGCGTATCATCCACAGACGGACGGACAATCGGAAAAGACGATTCAGACGCTTGAGGACATGCTGCGAACATGCGTCATAGATTTTAAAGGTGGATGGGAAGAGTAGTTACATTTGATATAATTTGCGTATAACAACAGCTATCAGCAGAGCATCCAGATGACACCATTCGAAGCACTTTATGGAAGGGCCTGCTGAACCCCGATTTGCTGGGATGAGGTTGGAGAAAGAAGTATCACATGCCTAGAATTGGTAGAGCAATCGGTGGAAGTAGTGAAAATAATTCGGGATAGACTGAGGACGGTACGGAGTCGTTAGAAGAGTTATGCAGATAAGTGGCATAAGCCTTTGGAATTTCAACTAGACAATCATGTCTTCCTCAAGGTGCCACCAATGAGAGGACTATCGCGATTTGGAAAGAAGAGGAAACTGAGCCCAAGATATGTAGGCTCATTTGAGATACTGGAGCGAATTGGAACCTTGGCCTACAGGCTTGCCTTGTTGTCTAAACTATCCTAGGTGCATAATGTCTTCCATGTGTCAATGCTGTGGAAATATGAACCAGACCCGACACATGTGCTGGACTACGAAGTCATAGAAGTCGACGATCGGGTGTCTTACGTGGAGAAGCCGATAAGGATCGAGGACCGGAAGGAGCAAATCCTCAGGAATAAGAAGATTCCATTGGTCAAGGTGGTGTGGGGACACCATGGAACCAAAGGCGCCACGTGGGAAAACGAAGAGACGATAAGGCGACAACACCCCCATTTATTTGAGTAATTAAGTTTGATGTAAATTTCGAGGATGAAATTTTTGTAAGGGGGAAGAATTGTGACATTCTAATTTCCCAGCCATTTTCAGACTCGTTAATGAGAAGTATATCTAGCGATGTGTTTCAGTCATATCTCGCTCAAATCTGATCAATTCGAGTAGGCTGACCAAAGGGGAAAAGCTAACGCGAGACAAGGTACGTGGACCTAGGAAATTCGAATAGGAAATGGCGCTTTGACCATATGGATTGTCGAGGGGACATTTAGAACCATAAAAGGCTGATCTAAGGACGATTAAGGGATGCATTGCTAGTGTTATACGATTGGAGCGTGGGTGATGCCGCTTAACCAATGTATAATTTGCAAAATTTTCCTAAATCGGACAGTGACGATCGAGACCATATGAACTAGTGATAGACCTCACAATTATATGACAACCAAAGCCGCCACGAATTGACGAGCCCTAAATGTGATATGAATCACATGATCGATACGCGTAAAGTCTGCAAAAGTCGCCAGTCGGTTTGGGATAGGCTGGAACAACGTCTGACAGAGAAAACAATCAGAAACGAGTCTTAAAATTTGAAAATGGAGAATTGAGGAAAACAACGTCATGTTTGGATTGGCTGTCGCCTTATCAAAGAATATTGGAACGAGAAAAACGACGTTCTGGACGTCGTGGGTAAAATTACCATTTTGCCTCTCAAAGCTTTAACCTTGCTTATGCAAATGAAGAAGGGCATTTTGGTCTTTCAACCACCCCAAAGCTGCAGAAAAAGTGGAGAAATTGTGGCCATTGGATCACCCTTGAATGACACTAGGACATATGTTAATGGATGGGCTAAAGAGTGGTCTTGTCCACTATTGCCCAATTACCATTCTTCCCTTTGACTTTGAGAGTTGAATATAGTCTCTTTTCTCTCTCCTTAGCCAGCCATACACCCCTCAAACCACCGAGACCTCATCTTCTTCTTCCTTCTCTCTACCGCCGCCGACAACCAGCTTTTGCCACGCCGTTCGTTGCCGTCGACGATCGCCTTTGGCGACCATCGACTGGCGAGCCGACCACCTACACTTAGCTTAGCCTCTTGCCGACCTCCTCGAAGTGGAAGCACGTCGATTGGACCACAAGGAGCTCCGGCCAACCATTTCCCCGGAAGCCGTCGGAAATTGACTCAATCTGAGGTAGGCCGAGTTTCTGACCCCTTAAGGACCTCGAAATACTGGAGTTTTGCAACCAATTTTTTTGGAGATCTAGGGGACATGTTTAGTGATCTATGCTAAAAAGTTGAGCTCAATTTGATGGAGTTTTGACCCCAAATGGGTCTTGTGAACATTGGACAGAAACTGCCGGTTGCAGTCTTGAAGGAATCGGTGACTTTCGAAGGGATTTCGGCGACGACGCGACCTCAAACTTTTGGTAAGACTCTTAGACCCTTAGATAGACATGTTAACAAGTAGGTTGGTGATTAAATGACGGATTTGGAGTAGATTAAGGGCTGGACATACTCGGTTTACACAGGATCGAAAATAGCCGGTTTGGTTCTGTGCAAGATCGAATCTGTAGGGGCTGAAGGCTGTTGGTTTTGAGTCTAAAATTGGTGATTGAGGCATGCTAGGATAGTGAGGATTGTGTTATGGAGGTTTGTGATGCATGGATGGGTGAAATGGGACAAAGGAAATTGACAATTGGATGGAAATTCCTAGGTTGCGCGGTGAGTTTGGCCTTGGACCATTGAAACCGAAATTGTGAGGCTTAAGAGGAGGATTTTTGTGGCATCAAACTTGAGGTAAGGGAATCCTAAACTTAGGATAGGAAGATTGGACTCAATTGGGTTAGTCGGGCATTAATTTGATTGACTTGTGAGGGATTTCCAAGAGGATTGTTCTTGATACGCCCTAAGATAGTATATGGGATTAATGCGTGCTAATGCTTGTGCTTGAATTATCTGCCATGTCTGAGTGTCACTTTGATTATCTTGCATGCCATGAGCATATGAATTGTGCTTGAATTGCACTTGTTGTTATGTAAGTGAAATGAATTGAAAATCATGAAATGAGTGTGACATGGCGGGACCTTGATGCGTATGAGACGCAGGGTGGAGGAGTGCCTGAGGCGCTGAGGCGCGGGGTTGAATTCGTGCGGCACCCTGATGCGTACGAGAAGCGGGGTTGAGATGGCCACGGTCCTGATGCGTTTACGCGGGACGCATATATAAGGTGTCGACACTGGCTTGGAGTATCCTTGAAACCTGATGCGTTTACGCGGGTTGTCAATGACGGTTTGATGCGTTTACGCGGATCGAGCCTGATGCGATCTAATCGCGGGCATGAGAAGGGGGCAGGTAGGAAAAGAGGATTGTGGAGAGGTGGTGAGATGAGTCGTGCATGATCATCCGAGTGTGATATGATGCCATAATTGCATGCCTGTCATCTGTGTGTGGTTATCTAAATTTGTATTGCCTTATATGTCAATGAGTTTAAATGATTGTGGTATGTAACTGCCTGAGTAGACGGTCGGCTTAACCTAAAGTTAGGACCCAGCTTACTGAGACGTGAATCTCACCCCATTGGGGACCCTTATTTTTACAGATCCTAGGCCTTGATGATGTGGCCTATTCGTTTTGGAGACTCGAAGGAGATGTCCACTTATTTTGATGAGTTCCCTGACGGGCAGGGAACTATTTATGTCAAGAAGTGTACTGTTGTCTAGGTAAACGATGGTAGTACTAGCTGGAAGCCTCATTGGTATGAGGCCTGGTTTAGGAAGGTCGGGGATATGTCTACCGAGCCGCTGAAACCCAATGAGGCGCCCTAGGGAGTTGTTCCCAGCTGGTGCCACCCTACTCGAGACTTAAACCAGGCTGAGGGATTTGTTGCCGAGTCAAGGAATGGACTAGAGAGGACCCCGACCATAAAGAACATGGAGGAGGAGGTCATTGTGGTCGAAGCGACTGAGGAGAATCTCATGGAGCCATCTACTAAGGAGACCGTTGAGGATACTATAGAGGTTCGCTCTGAGACCTTTCGGAGGACAAGCCCACGAAGGACGCAGAGGACACCAAAGACTCCAGCATCTCGTCTTAGGAGCTCCCAGCTTATCAGTCGGTCATTTGGTGGCGATCCTGACCCCGTCTCTTGGTGTATGATGTCGATGGACTCTTTTTGTGTATTTACCTCGTCGCCCCTCTTGTTAGAGGATTTAGTAGTTATGTACTTGTATGAATATTTGGATTTATGTATGACAGTATTGACGGTATCCAGGTCCTACTTCATATTACGTATGGGGGAGTTATTTTATTATCGTTTCCGCATGCTTGGTGTGTGTGTATATATATATATATCACGTCTCTCGACTTAATTGTGGATCTTGGGACCCCGAGAGATTTTTGGTTTGCTTGCAGGGAGTCGCATGCTCGTGCCAGGGGCGCGGGGCGTGACACTAATCAACCTATCAAAAATGATTAGTGGCGACTCCGAATTCTAAATCATTCTAATTAATCATAGTCGCGATTTGATAGGGCTTGTGAGAGTCTGTATTAGGTTAGTTTTTAAAATTAATCTGATAATCCATTGACCCAAAAATTTAATTTTCAAGTCGCGACAGCTTGACGGCTCCACTGGGGATGTGACTTTAATATTTCGAAAAAAATTTAAGACTTAACTAGTTCACTTGAATTTTCTGGAAAATTAAAAGCTTTGGTGGATTTAGGCCTAATAAAATTCCATGGATATCTCGCTTATGGCGATCTTGGTTGAATCTCATTTATAATGTGTTAAATGTTCTTGCAAATGGAGTGATAAGGGGCGAGTGTTTGCTAACTCTTTCATGCATATTGAAGAGGAATGTATGCTGATTTATATTGAAGTGTTGGATGCTATAAATTACTATGCATGTCTTTACTACTTTAGCTTTTACACTTAGCACACACGATCCGCCATTGGACCCAAATAGCTAGACTTAAGATGGAACTTGATTAGGGATACTTTGGCTATTGCTATTTGGCCCGAGTTGCCCTTCTCAAGTCCCGAACTTTTTCAAATTGGTGCCAAGAGTTATCACCTCCATCATTTGCCATATGATGCGGGTCGTCAGTTGGCTGAGCCGGATGTCTACCGAGGATCTTGATTCAATCGCAAACCAAAGTGATTTAGTCTTGATATCATTGGGGCTCCACCTTTATCAAGCCTTATTAGATAGAAATCGAACCTCTCAAAGCATTTCATGTGTGTGTCTATGTGATTGGCATTATGGTTGGTCAGAAAGTAAGTATTTTATCTTTCTATTTCGTGATTTACTTACTTTATTTTTTATCGGTCCATGATAGATTTCAGTTAGAATTTGAACTTAATCCCATGATCATTTTTTTTTAAAATCAAATGGATGAATCATTAAAAAAATTATAAAAAAAATGAAAGATCCCTCAGGGAGTTTTACCGACTAATGAAAACTCGGTTACATCTTTCCTTAATGCTTCAATGGATGCAAGATTTTCTTAACAAATTTATACTTGGAAATTCATTGTGATAAACATTCCTTCGAGAAATTTTTCAAATGCCAAAAGGATTTTATCACATTCTTTTCAAGGTTGTTAATGCGCAATAAATGTTTTCCAAAAAAATCACATCATATTTCACAAGGAAAGTTTGTCCGCTTTTTGCATAAAAGAAGACAAATAAAATCAGATCAATTAAGTAGTCATGGACCGACCCCTCTTCAGTCACATACTCATTGGTCCCCTATCTTTCGTAGGTGCTTATGGATCGTCAAAAGTCACTAATTTATATAAGGTTCAAATAAGCCATTCAATTTAACGTCTATGTCAAGCGCTCCACATCTGCTAACGTCCATGATGACTCATGTGCGTCTTGCATGAGGTTTAACCCTATTTGTCCTAGTAATCCATCTGCTACATGTTTCAGAATTAATTGAGGGGCAAGATACACTTAGCGGGAGCTGGGGCATCTTCAACTTTCAAGGGAACGAGGGCATGCAACCGATCATCACAGTCATCACCATTGAACTTTCTATTCCATAGGACATCAATCTTGGAGTCTATGTTAACAGTGGTGTTTGTACTCCAGAATTCAGATGCCATCATACTTGACATTCTCCTCCTAATAACTCAATCACCTCAAGTGACAAGATTTGTTCTTCCTTGGTCTTTGCCAATTCACGTATCGAATACTCAATTCGACTACCACAAGTCACTTTGCAAATACACCCTAAGTGCTCCTTTCGCTTACTTAACCATTTATTAGAATTACGAACAACCAGGACTATCAAGTCTATTCACTTTCCCTTCCCTCAACGACTATCTCATGGTCCAATCGCCCTTTAAGAATGACACCCTGCTTGTTAGGGGTGATAACTCGCAATGTCATTTCTTGGGATTCCGATTCAACTTCAATAAATCTCATTTCAATCATAAAGTTTGACAATTAACATAACTCTTTCCTTAGTTTTCCCACGACGGAAGCAACGAAATGTCAATCCCCCATTACGAGCCTTACGCCAAGATAATAGTCGTTTCTCGTAGGCACGTTCCATACTCCATAATGAACATCTCTTTGTTCATAATCCATAAGCAGGAGTTCTCTTATTCATAAGTCTTTTGATCATTCTCTTCTTTTACTGAGTCCCATTACCATTCCTCAAAATCAGGAATAACAACAAGCCATAAGGCTTTCAAATTTTCAATCCGCTCAGGGACTTCACGTCTGATTCAAATTCAGTACACTTAGACAACCTGAAGGACTCCGCCTCACATTGGTCGATCATCTTCAAATCCTCACAAGACTTTTAGGATCCGAACAACCTTTGCTCTCGAGCAATCCTAGGAGGATATTTTCCATCGAATGACTTAACGAGTGAAATCCAAACAGATACCATGCCTTCAAGGAAAACTCTTCCTTTGGTGACATTTCACCAATCTCCATTAACCTTTTAAGGCTAAAACCTGCAAGGGTCACTTTCTTTCTTCAGTGTACCCAAAATTTCTAAGGTTTTCTCACAAAACTCTCAATTTATAAGTAGGCAGTTTCAAACTCATTTTCTCCGTCGAACCTTACTCGACCTCAACCTCATGATCCATCTCACAAACTCTTCGAACTCTCGTGGTTTTTTTTCAAGTTCCCACTTTGAAAATGAGTAATCTTAGAGTCACCTTTCTTGTGACTTTCATCACTTTAACTCATCAGTACTAGCATCTGTCATCACAGTGACTTAAGCAATTATGGCAGCTCCTCTTTGAGGTTGCCTACCAATAAATTTTCTCATTTCCATTTAAAGTTCTCACGACCCATTCAGGCTCTTTGGTCTCACGTGATTAACAAAATCGAGCTATACGCTCTTCTAGTACTCATATTCAAATTGTTCTCTTTACTCAATTCTCATGATCTTTCTCAGTTCTCGGATCTTCCATACCATGTATACTTGAGCCCAATGCTCTTCTACGACCATACTTTGGTTGTTCAACGTCATTAAGTTCTCATGTCATTTGAACCATGATGATTCCCTCCAGAAATCAAAGACTCGAGTCATCTACTCAAGTCTAGCAATCTTAGACTGCTCATCTCATTATCTTTCACCACCAACCATCCAGTGGTTCCCAAACAACTCTCAACTAACTGCTCATTATTCAAGGATTCTAAATCATCCTTAAGCAGCAACCACACAACAAGCCAGTCTCAATGACGCAACTTCTCAATGAACAACCATTACTGGGGAAGCCTCAATTAGGTCAAAACTCAACTAGGTCAACACCAAGCAAGTACTCAAAGTGCCATTTCAATCGTTCATGCCATAGATCCAGAGGCATCTGCTACTCTAGCATAATCACAACAGACTATTTCAGTCTCAACAGGCATCAGTTCAATGGATATAAGCCTCACATGCCGTCTAATCTCTCAGTTAGACCTTAGCCAAGACAATCACATGATGTCAACTATAAAACATGCCCAATAGGACAATCATAAACATCATTTTTTTTCATTCAAATGGCTTCTGCTGTCAAGCACGAAGCTTTTAACCACGCCAATCATAGGCGTCATTACAAATGCCATGCCACTTTGAACATTCACTTAGGAATCAATCCCGTACCATACATCTCTTAACTACAATTGGACTCAATCCGATGCCTAGACTCTCTCTTTCAATTTATGACTTGGGTCATTCCTGCCTTCCTGCTATCTTAGAAGCCTGTCAGGAGCCGCTCCTTATTCGAACCTCTCTATCCCAGCGATTACTCCCTGCCCTCATCAGACCTTGTTGTTGCAGGTTGTCTCAAATCATACATCTGCGAAGAGAGTCCCGTTCCACACATCCCATAACATGCTTCATTACGGTTCATAGGTATCCCATCAACTTGTCCCATACCAAGTGACAGTTTATTAAGTCCAATAGTAAAAAGCTCATGCATACACCTTCCTTGACTTTCATTTTAATGCTACAAACACAAGTGCATCATGTTTGTTCTTGCTTCTCGTCATATCACGATCGCCTTCAAATCAATTCTTATCCATCGAAGATTTCTAATTCCATAAGGATTATCGCGTCTCACAGGTCAATTGTCTATATTCAACCATATACCTCAAGTCTCGTCGCTATTCAAATCAAATCCAGATGCATTCGGTCACAACTGGCTTTTAATCCAAATATTCCTTATCCGCTTCCTTGTATACATCTCATCTCATATCATCCAAGGTTGTCAATAGCAATTGATAACTAAAACCATCATGATATAACGCAATTCAAGCTTGAATCCACTAATACCAGTCGTCAATTTATAACTCATACTCCTCAAGTTGGGTCATTAACAAACCACCATCACAATCATATAATCCAAGCGACCCCTCATTCATAAGCAATTCTCTACTAACCTCAAGCACAATTACTACCTCAAAATCCATGCTTATGTCTCCTTAATTGCTACTTTCTTCCACTTGAACCTCAATCACCACATTACTCAAGATCATCCATTAAATCGACACTAGGACCATTAGAATACTACACAAGTTCAAGCCTATATTCCTCAAGATTCAATTATTAATGCTTAATCCTAAATTTCTCACTATTTAATTGTCCCCAAGTCATCACTCCTTATCACTCCAAACCTCAATCACATTGGATCGTGCTAACCTTACTCTGATACCACTTAAACAGGGATATCATGCCCCAAACCCGGACAGCGCTTGAACATCTCACCAGGACGTTCTTCTTACTCATCAATTACCCAGGATCTAACGGCCAACAACAATCTCAAGGCTTTTAAATGAGATGCATGCAGAAACGTGAAACAACCCCATACAAATAAAACAAAACAAGATGACTTGGGATAAAAGGTTATACTTCTCATTAGAGTCAAAGTCAGTTACAAATCTAACTCCAAACAATATACAGTTCCTAAGGTCTTAATCATATTCATTATGATTTCCTCTAACGACTTCCTCAAATGCCAACCCATGGCAAGTTCGGTTTTCCTTTGCCTGGACCTGAAAAATGTTAACCCCAAACGGGGTGAGATATAAATCTTAGCAAGTGAAACCTAAACCTAAACCTAATCACTAGTCCCCCCAAACCACAAAATAATACCAGATGTAGAAAATCATCAACGTAATGGCACAAAGCCTTCATAAATTAAGCATCTTAACAAGTTAGGCGTAACAAAAGTCACAGTCAATCATACTCAACCTCATGGGTTCAAGTCTCAAGCACATAGCATATAAATAAGCACACATAATTTTAAAAGTCATCACAATGACACCACAATCATTTATCGCCTAGGTTCTTAGGCCGCGATGTACTTCTCTAGGGCACTCTAGCCATTGATATCACCGGGGCTCATAGTCAGTCTATATCACTAGGGTTCATAGCCAATCGATATCACAATATAAACCTCATCCAATTGCATTAAGCAATTCAAGCCATAGGCTTCACCAAACAATCAATTCATTCAACCAACTTATCCAATAGTGTCCTAATGTTCAAGTATGTGTTTAAGGAAACCTTACTTTCAATCGAGCTAGCAATTTCAACTCAAACGACCATCCTAAGTTGGCAAGCCCACTGCCTTACAGGGCACCCACGGTGCGCCTAGGAAAAATCACATTGAAATTCAATCATTTCTCAATTCCATCGCGCCAATACTTTGACAGCTCATCAATCAACAACCTAAGGTGCCTTAACGACCATTTAATAGCAAGGTGACACCTTCTCTAAGCCTTAAAGTGCTCGGTTCATTCGGTCACTACACAGGGTCAATGCATAGCCCTAATGCAAACCAATCATTCAATCATTAAAACCTTCCTAACTCCCATTCCGTCCCACGACCACTTCACCAATTCATCATACAACATTCTAAGATACTTTATCAAGAATTTTGAAACAAGGTGACGCTCCCACGAACCTCCAAATGGTTCGGTTTGCTCGGTCAGGGCTAGGACAGAACCGGTTCTAGACAAATCATACCAAACAGCCCTTAATCTATCTCTAAACCTCAATTTATCACAAAACCTACTTGTCAACATATCAAATTACTTCGACCAAAAACAAAACATATCAAATTACAACAATAGGTGCCTTACCAAAAGTTTCAAGGCACGGCGACGCCCCAAAGTTCCTCAAATTGCTCGGTTTCACAGCCGGTGTACTCGGGGCAGAATCTATCCATGAAAGATCAAGAGATTTCATCCATTAAAACTCATCTCAACTCTCACAAATCCTCAGTCTCAGCTTTCCAAACTATTATTCTATGAGTTGAGAGTGACTTACTGAAAATTTGGAGCCATTTGAACCTTGAAGCCCCCAAAAATGGACTCTCTCCAAAATCGGATTAGAATCTAATCTCGCCTAATCTTTGCCCACTCAAACAGACCTACGAGACAAACGGCTGGGCCAAATTGAGCTTATAATATTCCCTAGAGCCACAAGTCAGATGAATCTGGTTTTACCTCAATCTGATGTTGGACGCAAAAGTCATGGCCGGAATAGTGGTGCAGTTTTGGTCTGGCTGCGAGAGAGCTTCTCAGCTGAGAGAGAAAAGGAAGAAGAAGAAGAAAAACGAAGAGGAAAAGAGAGAGGGAGAGAGTGCACGGTTGAACAGGGGTTGTTATGAAGCTTCTCACAAATAATTGAGGGTTTAATTTTGACAAGATTGATTTGGGGGGCATTAAATGCCTAAGCCCTTCTATGGTTGACACTTGGCACACCTCAATAATGCAATCCATTGGCTTTGACTTCCTTTGACTCTATCCACATAAATTTCGGTAGCCACATAGAGGAGTTTAAATTACCATTTTGTCCTTCTAAAAATCTTAAGGTAAGGGCAATTGGTCGAGGGGCAAAATTATAATTTTGCACTTTCCGTCCGAAACTTCACTTTTCTATTTCCCTTTGCCAATTTTTAGCTTCTATTTTGTGATCAATCATCCGTCGATCATATCTTTAGTTTATCCCAAACTAATGGGCGATTTTTGCAGACATTATGCGTATCGACTCTGTGATTCTCATCATACTTAGGACGACTCAAGTTAGGACAACTTTGATTTTTATCGCTAGTTCCGATGGTCTCGATCGTCATAGTTCGATTTAGGAAAATTTTACAAATTATATATTGGTTAAGTGGCATCACCCGCGTTCCAATTGTATAACGCTAGCAATGGATTCCTTAATCTTTATTTAATCATACTTTATTGGTTCTAAATGTTCCCTCGATAATCTTTATGGTCAAAGCGCCCTTTCCTTTTTCGAGTTTCCTAGGTCCATGTACCTTGTCATACTTTAGCCTTTCCTTTTCGGTCAATTTACTCTGGATTGATCATATCCGAGCGAGACAAAACTAAAATACATCGATAGATATATTCTCATTCAATAGCCTCAAAGTGGCAGAAAATTTAGAATGTCACACACATTTAATACTTCATTTTCCTTTTGAGCTCTCTTGAATGATCTTGTGTCTATCGTCTTTGTCAAACCCATTAATAAGACCAAAGTCGTTTCGCTCACAACTGACAAGTTTACGAAATTCACATTCATTTGTATAATTTATCCTTGCGAGGACATCACTTTTTTTATTGAAAACCACCATCTTTCTTGTTCAAGAAAATTTCTTGTTCTTTCCATTTGTCTCTCCCAAGAGTCTCTAATTTCTCTCTTCTTTTAACTTGATCCGAGAGAGTCCATTACCCGTTCCTATCCATCGATGAATGAATTCTATACTCATCAAGTCATTCTATCATTGCACTTGTCCATTTTTTTCACTTTGACTTTAAGGTTAGAACATATCCTTTTGCTTGCTTAAAGATCCACTCGGTAGTCAAGCTGCCATACCACCATTATCAAGCAATTTGTGGCAATATCAATCTTGCGTCCTTAGAAAATATCATTTCCCTTCATCTTGATATCCATCATAACTATTTATTGTTTGTGCCGATGCCAAATCGACTTCCTAATCCTTTCCTCTATCCAAAATAATAATTCATATAGGTTGATTCTTACTTCGCGCCTCTCCATAGTTAAGTCAATAAACTTCAGACATGCCAAGATCTTAGGTAAGCGAATCCTCCTTAATCTCATTCAATCGCAAGTAGGTATATGGCGATGTCTCTCTGGGCAATTTATCGTTGGAAAGCCATTCAACCTTGGCATCTACTTTATTTACCACTTTCTAAAGCATGGCGTCCTCACGTTATTTCCTTGAAAGCTAACTTTGGTTGGCAAGGCGGGGATGAAATGTCCCTTGTCGATCAATCTTCCGAGCATGTCATGCTATCTGTAATGAGCATTAGGATGGTCCTTGAAAATTCCTTTGGCAACTATTTCTACAGATGACGAAAGACTCTAGGTTGCTTGTCCAAAAGCACATGATACTCCAAGCAATTCCTCGACTTGCTTTTTTGCATATGGAATTGATACTTTTGCGTCAATTGTGTCACGCCCCGCGCCTCGGGCACAAGCACGTGACTCCTTGCAAGTAAACCATATAATCTCTCGCGGTACCAAGATCCGCAATCTAAGCCGAGAGATATAACAAATATATCAAGCATGCGGAAGCGGTAAATAAGCAACTCCTCCGTACAAAATATAATTTAAGTGAGACTTGGATAGCATAGAAACTATCGTACATAATAACTGACTGTGCATATAAGTACAAAGCTACTAAAATCCGATAAGCAAAGGGTGACGGGGTGAGCATACAAAATGAACCATTGCCAAAAATCCAACAAGAATAGGGTCAAGGTCGTCACCAAAGATCAAGCTACGAATAGAGTCTCCTAGGATGAGTTGCTGGAGTCCTCGGTGTCCTCAGCGTCCTCCATCGGCTCGTACTCTGAGAATGTCTAGGAGCGAACCTCAATAGTATACTCTATGGTCTCTTCATGCGACGGCTCTGCGAGATCCTCCTCGGTTGCCTTCAAGACAATAACCTCCTCCTCCTCAGTAAACTCTAGCGTCGGGGTTCTCTCCGGCTCGTTCCTAGAACCAACTACCAATCCCTCGACCTGGTCTTGGTCTCTACCGGGGTGGCACCAACTAGGGATCACTCCCTAGGGCACCTCATGGGGCTTCAGCGGCCTAGTCGACTCGTCCCTAACTTTCCTAAACCACACCTCATACCTATGAGGCTTCCAGTCCGTACTACCCTCGTCATCCCACACCACTGTACACTTTCTCACTTATATGGTCCCCTGACCGCCAGGGAACTCATCAAAATACGCGGTCATCTCCGTAGGGTCTCCAAAGCGAATAGGCCACATGGTCAAAAGCCTAGGATCTGTAAAATTAAGGGTCCCCAAAGGTGTGAGATACACATCTTAGTAAAAAAGTCCTAACACTAGCTTAGGCCGACCGTCCACTCAAGCAGTCATCTACCCCAAAATTCTAAACTCATAAACACACAGGCGCATACAAATAAAGATGACGACACACAGATGACAGGCATGTAGCTATGACATCATATTACACTCAGATGATTATGCACGCCTCGTCCTGCCACTTCACCATAACCATCTCTTCCTGCCTGCCTCATTCTCATGCCCACGATTAGATCGCATCAGGCTCGGTCCACGTAAACGCATCAGGTTTCAATGATTCTCCAGGCCAGTGCCACCACCTTATATCTCCGTCTCGCGTAAACGCATCAGGACCGTGGCTTTTTCACAATCCCGCAATTAGAACACATTGGGGTGCCTCACAATTCCAACACCGCGCCTCAGCGCCTCAGGGTATCATCCACCTCACCCCGCGTCTTATTCACGTCAGGGTCTCGCCATGTCACACTCATGCCATGATTTTCAGTTCGTTTCCCATACATGACGACATATGCAATTTAAGCACAACTCAAAGACTCATGGCATGCAAGGCAATTAAGTGACACGCACACATGGCAAATAATTCAAGCGCAAGCATTTACACACCTTAATCCCCTATAACAGCTTAGGGTGCACCAAGAACATTCACCATGGAATCTCTCACCAAACAACCAATTTATTGCTCGACTCACCCAATCGAATCCAATCTTCCTATCCTAAATTTAGGATTCCCTTACCTTGAATTGATATCACAAATTTCTCCTCTTGAGCCCCCATAATTTTTGGCTTCAAGAGCCCAAGGTCGAACTCACCGCGCAACTTAATAAAATCCAACCAATCCGTCAATTTCCATGTCCAATTCCCCAATCCATGAACCACAAACCTCCATAACATAATCCTCATCATCTTAACATTTCTAAATCACCAATTTGAGGCTCAAAACCAATAGCCATCAGCTCCAACAGCTTCGGTCTTGTAAAAGAATTGAACCGGCTATTTTCGATTCTATGTAAACTGAGCACAGCCAGCCCTAAATCTCTACCAAATCCATCATTTAATCACTACCCTACCTCTTAACATGTCTATCTAAGGGTCTAAGGGTCTCACCGAGAGTTTGAGATCGTATGGTCGCCGGAATCCCGTCGAAAGTCGCCGGTTCCTCAAGGTCAGTAAATCGGCAAATTCTATCCTACATTCACAATATCCATTTGGGGTCAAAAATTCATCAAATCAAGCTCAAATTTTTACCACAGATTGATATACAAGTCCCTTAGATCTCCATAAAATTTGGTCACAAGATTCCAATATTTAGATGTCCTAAGGGGTCAGAAACTTCGCCTACCTTAGATTGAGCCCGATTCCTTCGGCTTCCGGGAAGAAGCTTAGCCGGAGCTCCTCGGTGGTCCAATCGCCATGCTTCCACTTCGAGGAGGTCGGCAGGAGGTGGGGCTAGGCTCAGATGTTCGGTCGGAGTCCAGGCGGTGTCCGGAGGGCGGTGTCGAAACGGCCGAACGACAAGGTCAGGGGCGGTCGGTGACGACAGAAAACAAGGAAGAAGAGGAAGCTGTGGTCATGAGCTATGAGGGGTTCTATGGTAGGCCAAAGTGAGGTGAGAGAGAGAGAAAAAAGCTTATATCCAAGGCTCAAGTCAAAGAGTGGAATGGTAAGTGGTGTATAGTGGATTTGACCACTCTTTAGTCCATCCCTTGACACTTGTCCTCAATGTCATTCAACTTGAACCAATGGCCACAATTCACCCACTTTTTGGGCAGCTATGGGGTAGGGATAAAGACCAAAATGCCCTTCCTTATTTGCATTGGCAAGGCTTAAGCTTTGAGGGGCAAAATGGTAATTTTACCCCCGACGTCCGGAACGTTGTTTTTCTCGTTTCAATATTCTTCGATAAGGTGACGGCTAATCCGAACATCACGTTGGAATTCTTGATTCTCCATTTTCAATTCTCAAGACTCGTTTCTAATTATTTTCTCTATCAGACGTGGTTCCAGCTTATCCCGAATCGACGGGTGACTTTTGCAGACATTACGCGTATCGACCCTATGATTCATATCACATTTAGGGCTCGTCAATTCGTGGCGATTTTGGTTATCATGTAATTATGAGGGTCTATCACTAGTCCCTATGGTCTCGATCGTCACTGTCCAATTTAGGAAATTTTTGCAAATCATACGTTGGTTAAGCGGCATCAGCCGCACTCCAATCGTATGACACTTGTAAGGCATTCCTTAATCGTTCTTAGATCAGCTTATTTGTGGTTCTAAATATCTTCTCGACAATCCTTATGGTCAAAGCGCCATTTCCTATCCGAGTTGCTTAGGTCCACGTACCTCGTCTCGCGTTAGCCTTTCCCTTTTGGTCAGCCTACTCAAATTGATCGGATTCGAGCGGGATATGACTGAAATTCATCTCTAGATTTAATTCTCATTAATGAGTCTGAAACTAACTGGAAATCATTATGTCACAAATTGAATGAAGTATAGGAATACATGAGTCAAGAACAATCCTTCGTGGACTCAGTGCTCCATCACCTTATCCAAAAATCAACTTCATTTTTTTTAACTCGTCCTTTTGATCCCTACAAGAGTTTCTTATCCAAGATGTTTTATCGGGCTTAAACTCAACCTTATCCTCAGAAACTGTTGTTGTCCAAGGTCAGTCACTAAACATTAATTCACACTTTTAAGTTCATACCTAAACTTAATAATTTCCACATGCTCCCTTCCCAGCCCATGAGTAATGGTTCCACATTCACACTCAAAGGCTATAGATACAAATCGATGTCTATAATAATCAATACAACGATGTAGATTCAAGCCTATAACTCCCAAGTGTCCTTCCCTTCATCTTAAGTCCAAAAATGTCAATAGAAGAGAGGTGACTCCTTAAACTCAAAAGTGAATATATCAAACTATCCATCGAACCATGACAACGTCAGTTTATAGCAGACTATCACCAATCCCTTAAGATCAACGTAATTGTTCAAGCCTATAATTCTCAAGCATTCTTCACTTCATTTCAAGTCTAGAATGTCAATCTCAAAGAGTCAACTCCATAATCCCAAAAGAAGATATATTAGGCTATCCATCCAATCTCACGATTCAAGTCTACCAATGCACAACTACTCCTGACTCATTGTCTAGTGATATTGAATACAAAGAAGCGATTCCATAATTCATAAGTTGTTTTATTAGGTTGGTGATCAAACTCTGACAATGTTAGTTTATAACAATGTTATAACTAATCTATCAAGATCGAAACATACATATTCAAGCCTATGGTCCACAATTGCTAATCCTTAGCAATTTCATATCCAAAATTAGTCATAAGAGGCTAACCACCAAACTCTACATTTCAAGCCTATTAGTAGATGAATTACCGTTTCGACATAATGTTCAATTTCCATTGTCGATCATCAACGATCTTTACTATTGAGTAGCAAGCTACTACCAATGAAATAACAAGCACAAAGTGATTGTGCTTGCAAGTTCTAAACGCATTCATGCCTACTAACTACCTTAATTGCTACGCATCTTTTCACTCCATTTAACCTAAGCTCTGATACCACCTAAAGAGATGCGGCATCCCAAACCCCTCCTAGTCTCCAACTCCGATACCAAACCAAAGCCCAGCCGTCGTATATCTCAATCTAAAAAATGTTCCCATAATGTGAGTTAGCGCGATAGCTAGCAAGAAACATTCAATCCCACCATAAGGGTCCTAAGACTCCCTAAACCCAACAATAAAGATAATTATAGAATAATTATAAAACATTAGTCTTTCAATTTCGAACGAGAATCATACAATGAAGAAATGCAATGTATCTCGAATCATGTCATGATCTTCATTCATCTCACCATCGCAAGCCAAAGCTTACTTGCTACCCCTACCCCAGGGCATCCACGATGCGTGGTACGACTTTTCCCCGCACACAGCTCAGGATCCACGAGTACGTAAAAATCCCCGCACACAGCCTAGGGGCGTCAACTTGATTCAGTGTACTGAAGAGTAAATACTCCACATATCTCATCAGATTTCAATCATGTACCATGTACCAATGCATGCTTGACCATGAATCACAAGATCCTCAATATCAATTCTACAAATAGTGTCATAGTACGAGGCCAAAATACAAGCACGCATGCTCACAAGGATATGTACATGAGGAAGAACATCATGGTGTTCAATCAAGTATAGCGTTATAAACAGAATTTCATTGGCCAAGAGACTACCACTTCCTCTCTTTGAAGCTCTCGGGTCAGTCATGCATCTTGACCGTTAAATGGCAATTTCAAGCAAGTAAATCGACCATGACTCAGTTCTAAAGATCAATAAGAAAATTTCCGTTAGCTCCAATATAATATTTCATCACAATGTAATTTGAATTAGCCATTTTCCTCATCATCGCTTCACACAAAAACTATTCTATTTCAAATTTGTACAGTCACGGTTCTGACCTCCAAAACGAGATTAATACTCTTCAATTAGTTAACCATTCGACCTTAATATAAAGTACTAACATGATTCCAGAATATTCAAAACGAACCAGTATAATATAGATATGTTTTTGTGACGAAAAGAGCAACTAGAACACAACAGTTTTTCTATCTTAAAATTGAGTATAGATTATGTCTTAGTCCTACAAATGAGTCCCATTTCATCTCGATTAAACTAATCACTCAAAGTTCTGCTTTGTCCAGACTTAGTACTTCATTAAGCATGATAGGGTAAAACAATATAGCTTAATTTAACCTTAATTAATACTATGAACAAAAAAGGGTAGACTTGCTCTAAATCGAGACTCATCGAGCTTCTAACTTGTAAATCAGGTACTAATTTCTTCTAATCGACCAACCATTGCCACACTCATGTCATCCAAATCTAATTCTTCATTAATTAGCTCAAGAGCTAACAATGTGGCTTGAAACCAACACCATTTAGCTCAAGAGCTAACAATGTGGCTTGAAACCAACACCATTTGCACGATAGAACATAAAAGAACAGCATTGTATCCGAACCTAATTTCAGTCCTAAACATGCAATTTACTCCAAATCACTTCGATCTTGCTAGATAACCATATATCAACGACATTCCAGCCCTACTACTCAAGCTTTACTTCCAATTTCATGTAATGTAGCTCAAATATAGTCTCAACTCAATGTTTATATCAGAACCGCAACCTATCAATCCCCTACCAGACCACCGAAATGATTCCAGCCCATAAAACTTCATTCGAACTTCCTAGTGAGACAATCACATGATATACATCTATCATATGATAAGATTGAAGGAATTCTTGCCTTTTTTTATGCTTCTAAGTTGTTGTTCCTTTGCGTTTTCTTTCCCTTACTCGAGCTGTCCGAAATTTCTAGCTCCATCCTTCAATTTCCTTGGTTGGTCATGAGGTATAGAGGATGGAGAGTGAGAGTGAGATGAGTGGAAAACCCTTAGTTGCTTTCTAAGATCATCTATATATAGTTGGGGAAGAGTGGTCACCAAGTTTTATGATAACTTGGGGAGCAAGTTTTAGAACAACTTGGTAATCAAGTTTTGCGACAATTGTCCAATTGCATGCAAGAACTTGCTTACTCCTTCGCCATTTGTCCACATTCTCATTAGGCAAAGTTGATCCCTCTTGGTTGGCGCCACTTGTCCGAATTCTTGATGCCCAAGTTTAAGGGGCGATGCACCTTGTAACCAAGAGTATTTTAATTCTCATAAGCTCCCTTAATCTAACCAACCATTCCTAACTCTGTGTCCTCTAATTTAATTCGATGGAGATCAAACCATCAATCTAACCAACCATTCCTAACTCTGTGTCCTCTAATTTAATTTGATGGAGATCAAGCCATCATCATATCCATGTATACCAAGGTAGTAGAGAGAGGATCGTGCGTGGCCATGTACAAAATTTCCTTGGATGTCCATTAACCATGTTGGATATCCACATCAGCTCTAGTCTCGGTAAAATTGATAAAATTATACTTAATTTTTTAACAATTAAACTTATATTCAAATTTCTCATTGTCTTATGGTTGCGTGGGAGAAAACGGAGCTCAAATCGGCTTCCGGACGAGTTCGAATGAGCCATTTTACTTTCGATGCGCGCTGAAAATTGAGAATCCAAGCTCTCGGATCAAATGATGTTTTTCATGCCATTTCACTTCTATTGAAGGCCAACAAAGTTCCTTTAACTTATCACATGTAATATAGGGTTGTAATGACATTTCACCATCTCTAATTTCTCTTGAATGTGAGATTTAGTCATCCTTCAAAGTATCGCCAATAAACTCCAAATATCCTCTCAAAATTCTGATCATTGTCATTTATCCAAGGTTCCTTGAAATAAGAATTTCCTTCAAGATATTTCGCCACCTTACATTGCTACATAGGCCCATTATCCCTTAAAAGATCTTGATGGGACCAAGAGCCAATAATTGGCTTCATTTTCTTGCTAATTCCCTAGGTTGGTCGACCACTAGAATTTCATGTACATGGAATGATCTTGCCAAGTGTCCTTACCTTCATTGATCTGAATTTCCTTGCTCTTCAAGTTTAGAGGAAGTTAAACTATATAATCATGCACATTATAATTCTCATGAGCCCTTAGGTAGTCGGCCATTCATATAATTCCTTGATTCCCAAGTTTAATCCAATAGTGGTGACACTTCTCCAATTTTCGGTCAATGCAACTTGATCCTTTAATTTGAAACTCGAATTTAATCCTCTAATTTCCAATTAACATCACTTGGTGGTATCTTGATCTCGAGATACCAACTCTCGGCCAAATTACCGTAATCCTTTAACTTGGAATTCTTAAAATAATTCTTCAATATCTCACTGATGGATTTGATTACACCAATTAAAGGGCAAATCAATCCTTGCCAATATTACATTGACAGATTGGCAATTAGAGAATATACTTTCCTATTCTACAAAAGGAAACAGAGCAAATGGTATATCTTTTTGGGAATTGAATGTACGTAGGTAACGTTCATTCAGACAATTCAGAAAATCTCTCTCCGAAAAAGCTCTCTCTCTTTTGTAGGTTCTCACAAAGAACAAGAGATCGCCAAATCGTTTTCTCGACTGAGGTTCTTAATCAGTGGTTTTGAGGTATTTCCGCCAAACATGATTTACTTCGTTGATCGGTAATACAAGTGTATTCTTGGGCAAGTGGTTTTGAGTATGATTCATACGCATATGTACGTATATGTCTGTTTGATTGCTGTTTAATAGAAATTCGCACGTTTCGATTACGGATCCGTATGTTCAGTTTATGGGTATGAAGATCTATTTCGTTCTGCCATTTTGCATAGATCTCGATTTAGTGTTTAGTGTGCTAAACCTAACATTGGTATCAAAGCGTTGTTGTTCTTGTGTCCTGATCATCCTTACATTAGTTAATCGCGACTAAACCTCGTATATAATTTTCTGTACGTACTGCTCCCGAGTATCCTTTTTTTGTTTCCTACAGTAAAAATCATTTTTGAATATACCAAATGAACAGGCTCGACGAGATGAGAAAAATGAGTGGTCGATCGCCACCAGAGGACATTAGACGGCGCCGCACGTGTCGGTGAAGCCCTCTGCGCATGGGTTTCACACGTTGGACGCTTCAGTGAAGCCCGCTACGCGTAGGCTTCACGCGCTGCGTGCGTAGCACGCGCCACGTGTGGCGCACGCTGCTGTTTCGAGTCGGGTTTTGACCTAATCCTCGACCCGACCCGACCCGTTCCGCTTTTATTTTTATTTATTTATTTATTTAATGTTTAAATAAAAAAATTTGAGAAATTACATATTGATCCCTGACCTTTTTGGGAATTTACTTTTTTGATCCTTGAACTTTTTGGTAAATTGCAAATCGATCCCCGAACTTTTGAGAAATTGCAAATTGATCCCCAAACTTTTGAGAAATTACATATTGGTCCCTGAACTTTTGGTAAATTGCAAATTGGTCCCTAAGCTTTTGGGAAATAGCATAATGGTCCTTGAATTTTTGGAAATTACGTTTTGGTCCCTAATTTTTTTTTTCGATTAATAGTTGTATGATCATTATTTATCTGAGAAATGTTTTAACGGATCCCATTGAATGTATAATATCTTGTAAGCTCTCATTGTGTTAATATTTGTACCACGGATTATGAATAATCCACTTATTGTTTCCGTATAAGTTACAGAATCGATGGTGCGAATGATGCGTACTCCTTTTATTGTGAGGACAAGAGCCCAAAAAGCCAAACTTAAGAGTTTGCACTGTGAGTTGGGGACATTAAGTGGGATGGAATGATTGATTTGATTGATCATGTCATCCAATTCAATGAGAAGTTACAAGATGTCATTTGGGCAGGTGGTTGCTTAACAAACCACGACATGATTGTTGCTTTTGCTAATAGTCTGCAAGAAAGTTGTATGAACTTTCTACATGAACTTTGGGAGAGGAACTGTCGCCCGAAATATAAAAAACTACTCGAAGCCTTCATAAGGGAGGGATTCAGGCATCAAAGATGATGACTCATTCGATGAATGCCAGAGTGTGCAGGAGTGCACCATCGAGCAAGTCAAATGGACTTGCTAAGCAGTTGGCCCTATGTAGTGTTTCCTAACAGGAGCTACCAGAACGTTTTTATGACACTCTCCCCTTCAAGAAGAAAAGGATTCGTTGAAGTGTCATACTTTTTTTTAAGCTGCCTTGTTTTGGGACTTTTTATCTTTCAGTTATTTGAGGATTGTTTATTTATTTATTTTTTTCAAGACATTATTTTTGGGTGATATTTTTGGACTTACATTATGGGCTTTTGATGAGTATTGAATAATGCATGACAGCTATTATGTTTTATATTGTATAAATGCCATGTTTATGTTTTAAGTATGAGTTCTATTAGTTTGTGTAACTATTAAAAGAACTCGATTTATATGAGTAATTATGTTAACGGTAACTTCAAATTAGGCTCTTTAGATGATTGAGAACGTAATGAACTCTCGAATCTTAAGGCCTTTTGTGAAGTTATTAGTTAATATAATTAATCAATATAAATCTAAGTGCATAAAAACTAGACATTAAAAGTTTCATGCAAATAGTGTCTAAGGAACTTTGTGTTCTTTGAGAATGACTTCAACAACAAGGAATATCATGGCTGAGTTAAACAAGGGAGAAAAACTGAACGACGAAAACTATGAGATTTGGAGCATGAAAATCCAATATGCTCTAGAGGAACAAGAAGCACTAGAAATCCTGAACCAGATTATGGATGAACTTGAAGAGGGCACCACTACGTAGCATCGTAGAGATAAAGATGCTTTTGTCTCTTGGAAAGGAAAGAACTCTCTAGCTTGCATTACATTGCTGAGCAGCATGGAAAATGATATCATGAGAGAGTTTAAGCGCTTTGAAATTGCCAAGGATATGTGGGATGCACTGAAGGCCAGATTTGGTCAAACTTCTGTGACCAAACTGAGACAACTCATTATAAGGTTGACTAATACAAAATGCCTCATGGCCAAAACATGAAACAACATTTGAGGCGGATGTTGAATATGACAAATGAATTGTCTGATGTTGGACACATATTAATTGATGAGCAGCAGGTGCAAGCCATTATACGCTCTTTGCCCAATAGCTGGGAAAACATGAAGGTCCACTTAACTCATAATGATAATATTAAAACATTTGAGGATGCAATGCGACATCTTGAGCTAGAAGAGGACAGCCTTCTGGCAGCTAAGCCACAAGCAGATATTTATTATGCTGCTTCTAGCTCACGTGGAGCTGCGGGCTTCAAGCGCAAGTATCCAAGTGGTTTTAAGAAGTGGAAGGGCAAAGAAGTGGAACATTCATGAAAGAAACCAAAAATCAACCAACCAAAGAAAGGAAAGCGTTCTTTCAAAAGAAACATTTCAAAGGTGAAGTGTTTCAACTGTGGCAACAAAGGCACTTTGCTCGCAACTGCACTGAGTCAAAGAATGTAGAAACCTTGTATACACTTATGAGTGTTTCTTATGTTTCTAGTTCAGTCTTTTTAATTGAATCTCATCCTTTATGCACTGTAGACTCAGGAGCCCTAGAACATGTGACGAAGGACCGAGGGGCCTTTGTAGAATTTCGACGAGTTCCAAATGGAGCAAGGTAGATATATGTGGGAAATAACTCCAGAGCGGAGGTGAAAGGTATTGGCACCTGCCAATTGAATATGCACGGTGGATGCACCTTAATCCTGCATGACGTGTAGTATGCTCCAGAAATTCGTCGGAATTTAGTTTCAGGGTTGGTATTGGTTAAACATGGTTTTAATTTGAATTTCCATAATAATGGTGTTGATTTGTTTTTGGGAACAAGTCTAAATGGTTTTGGCCATTTTTTGGATGGTTTTATTGTGACATTATGATTTTTCAGTCATTTTCAAACTCATTAATGAGAAGTATCTAGCAATGTGTTTCAGTCATATCTCGCTCAAATCTGATCAATATGAGTTGACTGACCAAAAGGGAAAGGCTAACGCGAGACAAAGTACGTGGATCTAGGAAACTCGAATATGAAATGATGCTTTGACCATAAGGATTGTCGAGGGGACATTTAGGACCTCAAAGGGCCGATCTAAGAACGATTAAGGAATGCATTGTTAGCGTTATACGATTGAAGCGCGGGTGATGCCGCTGAACCAACGTATAATTTGCAAAATTTTCTTAAATCGGACAGTGACGATCGAGACCATTGAAACTAGCGATAGACCCTCATAATTACATGACAACCAAAGTCACAATGAATTGATGAGCCCTAAATGTGATGTGAATCACAGGGCCGATACGCGTAATGTCTGCAAAAATCGCCCTTCGGTTCGGGATAGGCTGGAACCACGTCTGATAGAGAAAACGATCCGAAATGAATCTTGAAAATTGAAATTGAGAATCAAGAATTCCAAAGTCATATTTGGGTTGGCCATCGCCTTACCAAAGAATATTGGAATGAGGAAAACGACGTTCCGGACGTTTGTGGTAAAATTACCATTTTTCCTCTCAAGACCTAGCCTTATTTATATAATTGAACGAGGGCATTTTGGTCTTTTATAAATCCCAAGGCTGCCGAAAAGTTGGATGAATCTTGGCCATTGGATTTGCTTGAATGACACTTGGGACATGTGTCAATAGATTAGGCAATGAGTGGTCATGTCCACTTTTTCCCAACTACCATTCAACTCATTGACTTTTGAAGTTGAATATAGCCTCTCTCTCTCCCTCTTGGCCGGCCATTCACCTCAATTTCACCGAGAGCTTGCTTTTCTTCTTCTTCTTCTTTTGCTCCTGCCCGACCGATTTTGTGTCGCCCGTTCGCTGCCACCGACGACCCCCTCCGACGACCTCTAGCAGGCGAGCCGACCATCCACACGTTGCCCGACCTCTTGCCGACATCCTCGAAGTGGAAGCATGCCGTTTGACCCACCGATGAGCTCCGACCAGCTATTCTCTCGGAAGTTGACGAAAACCGTCGCAGTTGGGGGTAAGCTGCTATTAGGACTCCGTAGGACCTCTTAACGTTTGAATCTTTCGGCCAAATTTTATGGAGATCGAGGAGATTCATATGCTGATTTGTGGTAAAAATTTGGGCCGAATTTGATGGAGGTTTGATGATGCAATGGTGTCACCTTTGATGGACAGAAACTGCCGGTTGGAGGACTAAGGGAAACTGGTGATATTCAAGGTGTTTCCGGCGACGACTCGGGCGCAAATCTTCGGTGAGCTTCCCAAACCCTTAATTTTACATGCTAGCAAGTAGATTAATGAAAAAATTGATGAATTTGAGGTAGTTTAAGGGCTGGATAATTTCGATATACACAGAATCGAAAATAGCCTAGTTCGGTTCTGTGCAAACCGGTTATGCAGAGGCTGTTATGGGTTGGATTTGAGTCTCACATATGTTGAGGGTCATGTCATTAAGGTTGGTGGTTAATGGATGGGTGAATTGGGCAAGAGAAGTTGACGATTGGTTGGAATTTCATAGGTTACGCGGTGGACATGATCTTAGACAGCTTGGACTGAATTTGAGGAGGTGTTTGAGGAGGGAATTTGTGACATTAGGCTTGATGTAAGGGAATTCTAAAACTATGATAGGAAGATTGGACTAAATTGGATGAGTCGGGTGATAATTTGATTGGTTTTGAGAAACTTCAATGAGATTATTCCTTGTGTGTCCTAGGACGGCATAAATGATTGAATGTATGCTAATACTTGTGCTTTGTATTGACTACCTTGTTCGCATGTCAATTGAATCGTCTGCATGCCATGGATACATTGTTTGTGCATGAGTTTCACTTAGCCTTGTGTGCGTGAATCGTAATTGTGGCATGACGGAGACGTGGTGAGGCCCCGAGGTGTATAAGACACGGGGTGGTGCGAAGGGTACCCTGAGGCGCTGAGGCGGGGGGTTGGAGTTATATGGCACCCTGATGTTTATGAGACGCGGGGTTGAGAAGGCCATAGTCCTGATGCATTTAAACGCGAGACGGAGTTGTGATGTGTCGACACTGGCCTGGAGTAACATTGAAACCTGATGCATTTACACGGGTTGTCAATGACGGTCTAATGCGTTTACGCGGACCGAGCTTGATGTGTTCTAAACGCGGGCATGAGAATGAGGCAGTCTGAAGGGGGGAAGTGGTGATGTGGCATGGCGATTTGTACATGATCATTTGGATGTGCTATGTGCCATGATTACCTGCCTGACATCTATGTGATATTGTCGATAACTGAATGTCTCATGTGTTTGTTTGCATGAAATATTGATGTTTATGATTGCCTGAGTGGACGGTCTGCCTAACCTTGAGTTAGGACTCACCTTACTGAGATGTGTATCTCACCCCGTTGGGAACCCTCCTTTTTACAGATCTTAGGTCTTGAAAATGTGGCCTATCAAGTTTGGAGACCCCAAGGATATATCCGTTTATTTTGATGAGTTCCTTGACGGGCAGGGGACTATTTATGTTAGAAAATGTACAGTAGTGTGGGTAGACGATGGTAGCACTAGCAGGAAGCCTCATAGATATGAGGTCTAGTTCCGGAAGGTTGGGGATGTATCTATAGGGTCGCTAAAGCCCACTGAGGTGCCCTAGGGAGTCGTCCCTAGTTGGTGTCATCCCACTCGGGATTTAGAGTAGGCTGAGGGGTTAGTTGTTGGCTCGAGGAATGGACCTAAGAGGACCCCGACCCTGGAGGATACTAAGGAGGAGGTCATAGTGGTTGAGGCTACAGAGGATGACCTGGTGGAGCCGTCTACTAAGGAAACCATGAAGAATACCGTAGAGGTTCGCTCAGAGACCTTTTTGGAGTACGTGCCCACGGAGGAGGCAGGAGAGACTGATGACTCCAGCAGCTCGTCCTAGGAGCTCCCGACTTGCTAGTTGATCTTTTGACGGCGATCCTGACCCTGTTTCTTGTCGAGGATGGATCCTTTTTGTGTACTTACCCCGTCACCCCTTGTCTAGTGGATCTAGTTGCTATGCTCATGTATGAACTTTCAGATATTATGTATTGTAGTATTCTCGCTATCCAGATCCCACTTTATGTTTGTACGGAGGAGTTATTGTACGGTTGCTTCCGCGTGCTTTGTATATAGTATGTCTCTCGACTTGTGTGTGGATCTTGGGACCACGAGAGATATTTTGGTTTGCTTGTATGGAGTCGCGTGCTCATGCCCGGGGCATGACATCCCCGTTTCATTTGGCATCAGAGCAAGATCAGCTCAATCTAAAGTTGATTGAGGACTGGAGTAATAAGGAGGATTAAGTTGGGACAAGGACAGGTAGCGAGACCTTAGAAGACTGGCTAGGATAAGGCATGGGGTGCATAGCATGTGGCTTGGCACTGCATTTGGCCTTGACAGGGTTGTGGTAAGGCATGAGGATTAAGTTCCCTGCTTAGTGTCGAAAGTCATTTCTGGACTTTGGCCTGTTAAATGAATGAGTATGGTTGGTTTAGTAAACTGTTGGAGTAAACGGAACTGAGGAATGGCCATGGACTACTTGTTGAAATGTCTTTGGAAATTTGTTTTATGGAGATTGTTGTGTTATAACTGTTTCTGTTAAGGAGTAGTTAGTAACTCTGGACTTGGATGAATGAGTGAGTTACTAGTCCCTTGATGAACTTGTGGTGGACCAGGCTTAGTAGAAGAGTATAAGGATGAACAATCCACTTAGGAGATCTTGAAGGCCTAGAGGCGGAGCCTCTAGCTCGAGGCCGCCTGTAGCAGAATATTTGAGGATGGATGGCATGCTGAGGGCGCTAGAGAGGATTGGCGACCTCATTGACAGGCAGACCCAAGATCGAGATGCTGCCATAGCCCAGGCGGTAGGAGCCGCCATAGCTGCCGTCAATGCCAACAACGACAACAATGGGAGCAACGAAAACTTTGATGATCACAACTAGGGTAATGAGGCTGTGAATGCTCAGGAGGAGATTGTCGTGGCTAGACAGACGGGTCAGCTAGTGGAACAATTTATAAAGCTGAAGCCGACCTAGTTCGATGGGACTGGAGATCCCGAGCTAACACCCAAGTGGATTGAGAAGCTGGAAAAAGCTTTTAGAGTGTTGAGGTGCACAGACGAAGAAAAAGTGCTGTTGGCAGTGTACCAGCTAGAGGATACTGCAAACGACTGGTGGGCTGCCACCAAGAATGGCGTTTTCCCAGAAGGAACGGCCATGACCTGGGATGGCTTTAAGACGACGTTCAACAACAAATACTTCTCGGAGATAGCCAGGGAAAAGAAATAGGTGGAATTCTTATAGCTACGTCAGAACTAGCTGATGGTGAACCAGTATGAGGTCGAGTTCTCCAGACTGTCAGGTACGCACCTCGATTTGTAGAGGATCATCAGGAGAAAGCACGAGGATTTCAAGATGGATTGAGGCCTAAGCTCCGCAGTCAAATGATAGCCCTAAACCTGAGGACTTATAAAGAAATATATGAGCGGGGCCAGATGATTGAAAGGAACTTAAAGGAAAGGAATGCCGCATCTGGATCGCGATTTACCCCATTTCGAGACAACCGCCAGATGGGCAAGAGACCGATGGCGGGCAATAGGCTTTTTGTACCTCTAGTAAGGAAAAACATTGTGAAGCCGCCAAATCCTACGAACTGGAGCTGTCGTCTTTGTGGCAGGAGGCATGGAAATAGGCCATGCCCGGTAAGGACTGGAGCTTGTTTTAAGTGTGGTCAGATAGGCCATCAGATGAGGACGTGCCCAAACCAAGCTTCGACTAGTCGACCTCAAGGACAGAGACCACAAGTTGGACTGTTGATTGCCACTCCCCAGATTGAGCAAAGTCGACCCCCAGCTTAGGGAAGAGTTTATGCAGTTGCTCGCAGAGAGGCGAAGGAAGCACCGGGCGTGGTCACAGGTACGGTTTACTTGTGTGACCAAGCTGCATATGCATTATTTGACCCTGGTACCACATAGTCATTTGTGTCTGCTCAGTTTGCTGACTTGGTGGGTATAAAGTTAAAACAGTTGAGTATAATTCTGCATGTTGCCACTCCGTTAAAGGATAACATACTGGTTTCGTTGGGCTGTGATGATTGTGAACTAGTGATTGGAGGGAGTAAGGAGAGTATTGATTTAGCTGTACTGCCCATGTATGATTTTGATGTAATCATAGGGATGGATTGGTTGGGTAAATAGGGAGCAGTGGTAGATTGTGGTAGTAGGATAATTCGTTTCTACCTAGAAGGCCGCCCTAGTTTTGAATTCATGGGAAGTCGAGGAGGAACCTCGATTCCCTTAGTCTCATCTCTTGAAGTGACAAAGTTTATGTCTAAAGGGTGTCAAGCGTACTTAGTTGCAGTGGTGGACACGCCAAAACTAGAGAGTATTCCGGTAGTGCGTAAGTTCCCTGACATTTTTCCCCAAGAGTTGCTAAGATTGCCACCGGAGCGAGAGATAGAATTCGTGATTGAGTTAGCTCTCGGAACGGAGCCGATCTCGAAGGCACCTTATAGGATGTTCCTATCAGAATTGAAGGAGTTAAAGGTTTAGATGCAGGAACTGCACGATAAAGGATTTATCCGACCAAGTGCTTCGCTATGGGGAGCGCCGGTGTTATTCGTAAGGAAGAAGGATGGGTCTTTACGTCTATGCATCGACTATCGGCAGCTGAACCAGGTAACAGTGAAGAATAAGTACCCACTGTCGAGAATCGATGACCTGTTTGACTAGTTGCAAGGAGCGACGGTATTTTCAAAGATTGACTTGAGGACCGGGTATCACCAGTTGAGGATCAAGAAGGAAGACATACCTAAGACTGCTTTTAGGACGAGGTATGGTCATTATGAGTTCACAGTGATGCCTTTTGGATTGACCAATGCTCCAGCCGCATTCATGGACTTGATGCACCGAGTATTTAAGGAATTCCTGGATAGATTCGTCATAGTCTTTATTGACGATATTTTGATTTACTCAAGGAGTGACGCAGAACATGAGGAACACCTAAGGATTGTCTTGCAGACCTTGAGGGACCACTCGCTATACGCTAAGTTGAGCAAATGCGAGTTCTGGCTGAACAAGGTAGCATTTCTTGGTCGTGTGGTATCTGGAGAAGGAATCACAATGGATCCGGCGAAGATCGAAGCGGTAACGAATTGGCTAGGCCTACTACGGTCACTGAAGTCAGAAGTTTCTTGGGATTGACAGGGTATTACAGGCGTTTTGTAGAGAAGTTTTCATCCATAGCCATCCCATTGACGAGGCTGACAAAGAAAGAAACAAGGTTTGAATGGACAGATAAGTGCGAAAAGAGTTTCCAGGAACTCAAACATCGGTTGACGATTGCATCGGTGTTGACGATTCCATCAAGACCAGGGGGCTATAAGATATACAACGATGCCTCGCTGAAAGGGCTGGGCTGCGTGCTAATGCAGCATGAAAGAGTAGTGGCCTACGCGTCTCGACAGTTGAGACCACACGAAATGAACTACCTAACGCATGATCTGGAGTTAGTAGCGATCATTTTTGCTCTGAAGATCTGGAGATATTATCTGTGCGGCGGGAAGTTCCAAATTTACAACGACCACCAGAGCTTAAAGTATCTATTCTCCCAAAAAGAGCTGAATATGAAGCAGCGTCGGTGGATGGAGCTGCTCAAGGATTATGTTTGTGATATATTATATCACCCTAGGAAGGCAAACAGAGTCGCAGATGCGCTGAGTCGGAAGTCGAGCATCGCCTGTCTCTTAGTAAAAGGTTGGTTGATGATCGAGGATTTGAGAGATTCTGAATTCAAACTGGAAGTCTGCCAGTTGTCCAATTTGATGGCTACATTGAGGGTAGAACCTGAGGTCTAGGAAGGAATAAAGACCTTACAGTCTACGGACCCAGAAATTTAGAAAATTCTAGAGATGGACGCGACAAAGAGAAAGCCAAAGTTCCAAGTGTTGGAGGACGGAATCTTGAAGTTCCGAGGACGTTTATGCGTGCCAAAGGACGAAGGACTAAGGGAAAAGATTTTATCGGAGGCTTACAGGAGCAATTATAGCATCCACCCGAGAAGTACGAAGATGTATCAGAACCTACGCCAGCACTACTGGTAGAACGGGATGAAGGTGGATGTAGCGAAGTATGTGGCAAAATGCTTGACATGCCAGCAAGTGAAAGTGCAGCACTGTAAACCTGGAGGATTATTACAGCCACTGAAAATACTGAAATGGAAATGGGAGCATATAACGATGGATTTTGTGATGGGACTCCCAAGGAGCTAGAGAGGTCACAACTCTATATGGGTAGTCGTGGACAGTTTGACCAAGTCCGCACACTTCATCCCTATGCGAAAGGATTTCGCAATGGATAGATATGCTGAGTTGTACATGAGACAGATAGTGAGGTTATATGGAGTGCCTGTAACAATTACCTCAGATAGAGATCCCAAGTTCACTGCGAATTTTTGGAAAAGCCTGCAAGATGCTATGGGAACCCGGTTGCAGTTTAGCACGGCGTACCATCTACAGACGGACAGTCGGAGAGGACGATTCAGATGCTTGAGGACATGTTACGAGCGTGCGTCATAGATTTTAAAGGTGGATGGGAAGATCAACTACATTTGGTGGAATTTGCGTACTATAATAGCTACCAGTAGAGCATCCAAATGGCACCATTTGAAGCACTTTATGGAAGGGCTTGCAAAACCCCAATTTGCTCGGATAAGGTCGGAGAAAGAAGTATCACAGGCCCAAAGTTGCTAGAGCAATCAGTGGAAGTGGTAAAGGTAATTCGGGATAGATTGAGGATGGCACAGAGTCGACAGAAGAGTTATGCGGATAAGCGGCGTAAGCTTTTGGAGTTTCAAGTAGGCAATTGTGTTTTCCTCAAGGTGTCGCCGATGATGGGATTATCGCGATTTGGAAAGAAGGGAAAATTGAGCCTAAGGTTCGTGGGTCCATTTGAAATTTTGGAGCGAATTGGGACCCTAGCCTACAGGCTTGCCTTGCCACCTAATCCCAAGTACATAATGTCTTCCACGTGCCAATGCTGCGGAAATATGAACCAGACCCGACACATGTGTTGGACTATGAGGTCATAAAAGTAGATGACCGGGTATCCTACGTGGAGAAGCCGATCAGGATTGAAGACCAGAAGGAGCAAACTCTAATGAATAAGACAATTCCATTGGTCAAGGTTGTGTGGGAGCACCATAAAACCGAAGGCGCCACGTGAGAAAACGAAGAGATGAGGCGACAACACCCCCATTTATTTGAGTAATTAAGTTTGATGTAAATTTCGGGGACGAAATTTTTATAAGGGGGAAGAGTTGTGACATTCTGATTTTCTAGTCATTTTCAGACTTATTAACGAGAAGTGTATCTAGCGATGTGTTTCAATCATAACTAGCTCAAATTTGATCAATTTGAGTTGACTGACCAAAAGGGAAAGGTTAACACGAGACAAGGTACGTGGATCTAAGGAACTCAAATAAGAAATGGGGTTTTGGCCAAAAGGATTGTCGATGGGACATTTAGGACCGCAAAGGGCCGATCTAAGAACGATTAAGGAATGCATTGCTAGCGTTATACGACTAGAGCGCGGGTGATGCCGCTGAACCAACGTATAATTTGTAAAATTTTCCTAAATCTGATAGTGACGGTCGAGACCATCGGAACTAGTAATAGACCCTCACAATTACATGACAATCAAAGTCGCAATGAATTGGCGATCCCTAAATGTGATGTGAATCATAGGGTCGATAAGCATAACGTCTACAAAAGCTGCCCCTCGATTCGGGATAGACTGGAACCATGTCTGATAGAGAAAACGATGCGAAACGAGTCTTGAAAATTGAAAATAGAGAATCAAGAATTCCAACGTCATATTTGGATTGGCCGTCGCCTTACGAAAGAATATTGGAATGAGGAAAACGACGTTCCGGATGTCGGTGGTAAAATTATCATTTTGCCCATCAAGACCTAGCCTTATTTATATAATTGGATGAGGACATTTTGGTCTCTTATACGTCCCAAGGCTACCGAAAAGTTGGATGAATCTTGGTCATTGGATTTGCTTGAATGACACTTGGGACATGTGTCAATAGATTAGGCAATTAGTGGTCTTGTCCACTTTTCCCCAACTACAATTCAACTCATTCACTTTTGAAGTTGAATATAGCCTTTCTCTCTCCCTCTTGGCCGGCCATTCACCTCCATGTCACCGAGAGCTTCCTTTTCTTCTTCTTCTTCTTCTTCTGCTCCTGCCCGACCGGTTCTGTGCCGCCCGTTCGCTGCCACCGACGACCCCCTGTGGCGACCTCTAACTAGCGAGCCGACCATCCATACCTTGCCCGATCTCTTGCCGACATCCTCGAAGTGGTAAAGTGTCGTTTGACCCAACGAAGAGCTCCGGCTAGCCATTCTCCCGGAAGTCAACGAAAATCGTCGCAGCTGGAGGTAAGCTGCTATTAGGACTCCATAGGACCTCTTAACATTTGAATATTTTGGCCAAATTTTGTGGAGATCTAGGAGACTCATATTCTAAGTTGTGGTAAAAATTTAGGCCGAATTTGATGGAGGTTTGTTGATGAAATGGTGTCGCCTTTGATGGACAAAAACTGCCGGTTAGAGGACTAAGGGAAACCGGTGACATTCAAGGTGTTTCCGGCGACGGCTCGGCCCCAAATCTTCGGTGAGCTTCCCAAACCCTTAGATTTACTTGTTAGCAAGTAGATTAATGAGTAAATGGTGAATTTGAGGTTGTTTAAGGGCTGGATAATCTCGATACACAGAATCAAAAATAGCCCGGTTCGATTCTGTGCAAACTGATTCTGTGGAGGCTGTTATGGGTTGGATTTGAGTTTCAAATTCTTTATCAAGACATGCTAGAATGTTGAAGGTGATGTCATTAAGGTTGGTGGTTAATGGATGGGTGAATTGGGCAAGAGAAGTTGACGATTGGTTGGAATTTCAAAGGTTGCGCGGTGGACTTGGCCTTGGATCACTTGGATCGAATTTGAGGAGGTGCTTGAGGAGGAAATTTGTGACATTAAGCTTGAGGTAAGGGAATCCTAAAACTATGATAGGAATATTAGACTCAATTGGGTGAGTCGGGTGATAATTTGATTGGTTTTGAGAAACTTCAATGAGATTATTCCCTGTGTGTCCTCGGACGGCATAGAGGATTGAATGTATGCTAATACTTGTGCTTTGTATTGACTACCTTGTTTGCATGTCAATTGAATTGTCTACATGCCGTGGAAACATTGTTTGTGCATGAGTTGCACTTGGCCTTGTGTGCGTGAATCGTGATTGTGGCATGACGGAGACGTGGTGAGACCTTGAGGTGTATAAGACATGGGGTGGTGCGAAAGATACCCTGAGGCGCTAAGGCGCGGGGTTGGAGTTGTATGGCACCCTGATGCGTATGAGACGCGGGGTTGAGAAGGCCATAGTCTTGATGCATTGAAATGCAGGACGGAGTTGTGATGTGTCGATACTGGCTTAGAGTAACATTGAAACCTGATACGTTTGTGCGGGTTGTCAATGACGGTTTGATGCGTTTACGCGGATCGAGCCTGAGGCGTTCTAAACGCGGGCATGAGAATGAGGAAGTCTGAAGGGGGGAAGTGGTGATGTGGCATGGCGATTTGTGCATGATCATCTGGATGTGTTATGATGCCATGACTGCCTGCTTGACATCTGCATGATATTGTTGATAATTGAATGTCTCATGTGTTTGTTTGCATGAAATGTTAATGTTTATGACTGACTGAGTGGACGGTCGACCTAACCTAGGGTTAGGACTCACCTTACTGACATGTGTATCTCACCTCGTTGGGGACCCCAAGAAGATGTCCGTTTATTTTGATGAGTTCCCTGACGGGCAAGGGACTATTTATGTTAGAAAATGTACAGTAGTGTTGGTAGATGAGGGTAGCATTAACTGGAAGTCTCATAGGTATAAGGTCTGGTTCCGGAAGGTTGGAGATGTATCTACAGGGCCGCTGAGGCCCACTGAGGTCCCCTAGGGAGTCGTCCCTAGTTGGTGTCATCCCACCCAGGATTTAGAGCAGGCTGAGGGGTCAGTTGCTGGCTCAAGAAAAGGACTTGAGAAGACCCCGATCTTGGAGGATGCTAAGGAGGAGTCCATAGTGGTTGAGGCTATAGAGGATGACCTGGTGGAGCCGTCTATTGAGGAGACCATGGAGGATACCGTAGAGGTTCGCTCGGAGACCTTATCGGAGTACGTGCCCACGGAGGAGGTAGGGGAGACTGATGACTCCAGCTGCTCCTCTTAGGAGCTCCCGGCTTGCTAGTTGATCTTTTGACGGCGATCCTGACCCTGTTTCTTATTGGATATCAAGGATGGATCCTTTTCGTGTACTTTAATCCGTCACCCCTTGTCTAGCGGATCTAGTTGCTATGCTCATATATGAACTTTCTGATATTATGTATTGTAGTATTCTCGCTATCCAGGTCCCACTTTATGTTTGTACGAAGAAGTTATTGTATGGTCACTTCTGCGTGCTTTGTATATAGTATGTCTCTCGACTTATGTGTGGATCTTGGGACCACGAGAGATATTTTGGTTTGCTTGCAGGGAGTCGTGTGCTCGTGCCCGGGAGGCAGGGCGTGACATTTATCGTTTTAAATGTTAATGACAATGATGTCAATAACAATTTTTTTTTTTTACATCTTATGATTCTAATGATAATGATATATATATGTGGCATGCTAGACTTGGTCATATTGGCCAACAACGAATGAACAGATTAGCCAAAGAGGGCTTGCTGGGTAGTATCGAAAAAGTCGATTTGCCTATTAGTGAGCATTGCCTAGTGGGAAAAACGACAAGGAAACCATTTGGAAAAGGGACTAGAGCTGAGTTTCCATTGCAATTAATTCATTCTGACGTCTGTGGTCCAATGAATGTAAGAGCAAGGCATGTGGTTGTTTACTTCATCACATTTGTAGATGATTATACCCGATTCAGATATGTCTACTAGATTTCTCACAAATCTAAAGCATTAAGATGCTTTAAGAAGTTTAAGACTTTTGTGGAAAATAAATTGGACAAGAAAATAAAAGCATTGAGATCCGATCGAGGACGAGACTATCTGTAACACCCGCGTCCCCTGGAGCTCATTACATCCGTCTCGTCCAGTCTCTACCCAGGAATCTCACATGGCCTAGTATGATATGAAATGCGAAAAAAGTCTCGGATGGTACTTTTTCTGAAGGCTCTTCGGTGTCTTCCTCGATTTCTTCTTCTTCTTCTTCAGCTTCTTCTTCGTTAGTGGCCTCGATCGCGTCAGCAGAAATCTCTACATAATTCATATACTCCGCAGAAGACAGTGGAGACTTCGGCACTTCAGGTATGTTTCTTGAACCTCCCACAGATGTTGGGTAATCCACTTCAATGCCCGGTCTGGATGGATGGCATCATGTTGGAATCACTTCCCATGGAACATCCTCTGACAGCAGGGGTCCCATCAGGCTACTGACTCCCACTTGACGAAATCATGCTTCAAAATGGTGGGGTTTTAATTCCAGCTTGCCTTCATCACCTAGACAGTTGTGCACTTCCTGATATAGGTGATACCCTTCTGATAGGGGAACTCATCAAAAAGGGCGGTCATCTTCTTTGGATAGCCCAGGCGGATTGGCAACATGGCTAAGGTTTGGGGTCTGAAAAGTTTGTCCCACTAAGGGGTGAGATCGACATCTCAAAAAGTAAAACCTAACCCGATACTTCAATACCAGTCATACCATATCACACACAAATGCCACTCAAAATGCAAACTAACAAGTAATGCAATGGCAAAAAGGCATCACACGATAGCAATACACTTCAACGGGCGTGAACAATCAATAAAAATAATCATGCTCAATTATACTCCACTGGCGCTCCTGCAACCTGACATCACCGGGATCATCAAACCAAACGATGTTTACGTACCACTAGGGTCATCAGACCAATTGGCATTCTCCAGGCTTATAGCCACTCAATGCCGTCGAGGTCATCAGATCAATTAGCATTCTCATTTTCATTCACTTCACCACCCTCCGATACAACCGAGGTCATCAGACCAATCGGTATCCTCAACACCTTTCTCATTAAAATCACAATGCCATCAGAACACATACGATTCAATTCATAAAAATTCGCTAGTCAATCATTTCATTCAATCACTCAACCAGCAATGTCCTGGCATTCAAAGAAAGGATTAGAAAACACTTACCTGATTAAAAATCACTATTCCACACGAAGCAAGTCTCCTTAAGGCCACAAATATAAAATCCCCACGAATGCTTCATCAACCTAACAAGATTAACCAATCTTGAGTCACGAATCCTAGAATGCTCACTTCCATTTACTCAATCCTTTTGTAGCCACGCCATTGGCAGTTCAAGACACCTTTTATAACAATTTGATACATGGCAATGCTCACTCCGAACCCTTAATGTGTTCGTTTTACTCAACCATATACATAGCGAGACACAATTTAGCGTTTCGTGCACCAATTTTGCCATAAATCACTTCCAAACCTCAATTCACTTCTCACACTTCCCATTGACACCTCACATGATATCATACAAGACATTATAAGTCAATTGAAATCCAAATATTCCTCATTTAGTCCCTAAATAGAACCGGCCAGCATGACTACATCCTCAAAACAGAACCGGTTTCGATTTCCTACCATTCAATCAAGTCATAACTCAATTCTAATCCTCAATCCTTCCACAACCAACTTGCTAAGACCTTCCTTTATGAGTTTAGAAAGCTCATCATGAGATTTGAAGTGGATTGACACCCCAAAGACTTTGGAACAGCCCGGTCTCCACAAGGTCAGAATCTGTCCATTTTTGTACCACCCATAATCAGACATAAAAATTTAATTTAACACCATCTACTTGTAGCCATAGACCATCAAAACATAGTACTAGATGTTATGAAGCTCTCCTAAAAAAATTGAGGCCAATCGGAGTCTCTAAGATGTAGAACAAAGACCTTACCACAGCTAGCGCGGATTTCATCCGGTTTTGGTCTAAGGGCTGGTTTGGAAAAACCGTCCAACGAAACCCCAATCGACCTCTTGCAATGTGTCAAGGACACCTTTATCTAGCTCATGGTGGTTGGAGCACTAGCAGGCAATGCCGGGAAGGGCTGCTCGAGCAGACCGAACAGGATGGACATAAATTGTCTTATGGGCAGTTTTGGTTGAAATGAATCTGGAGAGGAAATGCAATGGGAATTGATGGTAGATGGTATGCATAGCTGCTAAGGCTTCAAATAATTTTTTCACTCACATAACTAAGGTTAATTTGATTTGACTTGGGTTGGTGAGGGCAATTAATGCTTGAGTGTCTCAATAGTTGACATGTGCCATTGTCTAATAATGCAACTCCAACTTTGACTCGTCCTTTGACTCCATGTACATGAATTTTTGGTAGCCATAAGGTTAGGAGAAATGTCTATTTTGCCCTTCTTGAGTTCTTAAGGCAAGGGCAAATGGTCGAGGGGCAAAATGGTAATTTTGCACTTTTAGTCCAAACTTCGTTTTTCCAATTTGAAGTTACTGTTTGGCGAGACGTCATCAAATTCCTATCCAGAATTGAAATTCTCTATTTCCAATTACCAATTTTGAGCTTTTATTTCTTGATCATTTGTCTGTCGAATGCAATTCCTATTTGTCTCGATCTAACGGGCGGCTTTTACAAACGTTATGCGTATCGACTTTGTGATTCTCATCACACTGGGGAAAACTCAAGTTATGATAGTTTTGGTTGCCATGTAATTGCGAGGGTTCATCACTAGTTCCGACGACTTCAATCGTCATAGTTCGATTTAGGAAAATTTGCAAATTATACATTGGTTAAGCGACATCACCCGCAATTCAATCGTATAACACTAACATTGTATTCCTTAATCGTTATCGGATTTGCCTCATTGGCTCTAAATGTTCCCTCGACAATCCTTATGGTCAAAGCATCATTTTTTATTTCTAGTTTCTTAGGTCTTCATACCTTGTTATGTGTTAGCCTTTCCCTTTTGGTCAGTTTACTCAAGATTAATTAGATCTGAGCGAGACAAAACTCAAATACATCGTAAGGTACATTCACATTCAATAGCCTCAAAATGGCAGGAAATTAGAATGTTACAATTCTTCCCCCTTATAGAAATTTCGTCCTCGAAATTTACAATAAACCTAACTTAAGTAAACAAATGGGGGTATTGACATTTCATAACTTCTTCGCTTTCCCACATTACTCCTTCAGTCCCGTGATGCTCCCATATTACTTTGACTAAGGGAATCGTCTTATTCCTTAAGACTTGCTCCTTTCGATCCTCAATTCTGATAGGCTCTTTCGTATATGACACCTTGTCATCAACCTCGATGGTTTCAAATCCAAAACATGAGTCAGATCAGGCTCATACTTCCTCAGCATTGACACATGAAATACATTGTGCACTTACGATAAGTTTGGCGGCAAGGCAAGTCTGTGGGCCAAAGTTTCAATTCTCTCTAGAATTTCAAAATGACCTACATACCTCGGACTCAGTTTTTCCTTTTTCCCAAATCGAGACAATCCACGCATTGGTGATACCTTCAAGAAAACACAGTCACAAGCTTGGAATTCCAATGGTTTGCGTCTTTTATCAGCGTAGCTCTTCTGTCAACTTTGTGCCCTTCTCAGCCTTTCTCTAATGACTTTAATCGCCTCAACAGACTGTTCCACTAATTTTGGGCCTGTGATACTTCTTTTTCTAACTTCATCCCAGCATACAGGTGTTCTGCAAGCTCGACCATAAAGTGCTTCGAACGGTGCCATACCAATGCCTTGCTGGTAACTGTTATTGTACGCAAACTCCACCAAATGCAGTTGATCCTCCCAGCCACCTTTAAAATCCATGACACAGGTTCGCAACATGGCCTCGAGCATTTGAATTGTTCTCCCTGACTGCCCATCAATCTGTGGATGGTACACCGTGCTGAATTGCAATCTAGTTCCCAAAGCCTCCTGAAGACTCTTCCAAAAATTTATTGTAAATTTAGGATCTCGGTTTGACATGATCATAACTGGGACTCCATGAAATCGCACAATTTGACCCATATATAATTCTACGTACTTATCCATTGCAAAATCCTTTCGCACAGGTATGAAATGTGCCGACTTTGTCATTCTATCCACAATTACCCATATTGAGTCATGACCCTTCTGAATCCTTGGTAATCCCACCACAAAATCCATCGTCACATGTTTCTATTTCCATTTAGGAATTTCTAGAGGTTGTAACAACCCTCCAGGTTTACAATGCTGAACCTTCACTTCCTGACGGGTTAACACTTCGCCACATGCTTAGCTACGTCCACCTTCATTCCATTCCACTAATAGTGTTGACACAAAATATGATACATCTTTGTGCTTCCCGGATGAATACTGTAATTGCTCCTGTGAGCTTCCGATAAAATCCTTTTCTTGAGTTCCTCATCACTAGGTACACATAAACATCCGCGAAACTTCAGAATTCCAACCTCTGACACTTTAAACTCAGGTTTCCTTTTCGTTGCGTCCATTCCAAGAATCTTTTGAATCTCTAGGTCCGTAGACTGCAAAGTCTTTGCTTTCTCTTGAATTTCGGGTTCAACTTTTAAAGTTGCCATTAAACTTGACAGTTGAAACTTGACAGTTGGCAAACTTCCAGTTTAAACTCAGAATCTCTCAACTCCTCTAACAAAGACCATCCTTTAACTAATAAGAGTGCAATACTTGATTTTCGGCTAAGTGCGTCTGCGACTCAATTCGCCATTCCAGGATGATACAGAATTTCGCAATCATAGTCCTTGAGTAACTCCATCCATCGACGCTATCTCATATTCAATTCTTTTTGCGAAAACAGATACTTCAAGCTTTGATGATCTGTATAAATATGAAATCATTCACCACACAAGTAGTGTCTCCAGATCTTTTAAGCGAAGATGATGGCAGCGAGCTCCAATTCATGCATTGGATAAATTCATCTCATGAGGTCTCAATTGTCGTGAGGCATAAGCAACCACTTTACCATGTTGCATCAACACACACCCTAATCCTTTTAGCGAAGCATCTCTATATATCTCATAACCTCCAGGTCTAGAAGGAATAGTTAGTACTGGTGTGGTCGTCAATCTGTGCTTATGTTCTTGGAAACTGCTTTCACACTTATCAGTCCACTCGAACTTGACGTCCTTCTTCGTTAGCCTCGTAAATGGAGTAGCTATAGACGAAAACTTTTCCACGAATCGCCTATAATAATTTGCTAATCCTAGAAAACCTCTAATCTCGGTAACTGTTGTAGGTTTAGGCCATTTCATCACTGCCTCAATCTTTGTAGGATCTAATGGAATTCCTCCTCCAAAAATCACATGACCAAGGAAAGCCATTTTACTAAACCAAAATTCGCATTTACTAAACTTGGTGTAAAGTGAATGCTCCCTCAGGGTCTAAACCTGCAGAACCACCCTCAAGTGTTCCTCATGTTCTCCATTACTCTGAGTAAATCAAAACGTCGTCTATAAAAACAATGAGGAACTAATCCAAGTACTCCTTAAACACTCGATGCATCAAATTCATGAAAGCAGCAGGGGCGTTAGTCAAACCAAAAGGCATAACCGTAAACTCGTAATGCCCACATCTCGTTCTGAAAGCAGCCTTTGGTATATCCTCCTTCTTAATCCTCAGCTGGTGATAACTAGTCCTTAATACTGTTTTAGAGAATACAGACGCTCCCTGTAGCTGATCAAACAAATCATCTATCCTCGACAAAGGATACTTGTTCTTGATGGTCACTTGATTCAATTGCTTGTAATCTATACACAAATGCAAGGATCCATCTTTCTTTCTTACAAACAGCACCAGTGCTCCCCATGGTGACGCTTCGGTATAATGAATCCCTTATCCAATAATTCCTGCATTTGTACTTTTAATTCTTTTAGCTCAGACAAGGACATCCGATACGGTGCCTTTGAGATTGGCTCCATTCCAGGTGCCAACTCTATCACAAACTCAATTTCTCTCTTAGGTGGTAATCCTGGCAATTCCTTAGGAAAGTCATCAGGAAACTCACGTACTACGGCTATACTAGCCAGTTTCGGCTCTTCCGCTGTTGTGTCTACTGCAACAGCCAAACAAGCTTGACATCCTTCGCTTAACAACTTAGTCACCTCAAGCGACGAAACCAACGGAATAGAGGTTCCTCCCCGACTTCCTACAAATTCAAAACTAGGGCGACCTTCTGGGTAAAATTGAATTATCTTGTTACCATAATCAATTACAGCCCTTTGCTTCACCAACCAATCCATGCCGATAATCACATCAAAATCATACATTGGCAACACAGCCAAATCTATCTTTTCTTTGCTACCACCAAGCACTAATTTACAATTTGCACAACCGAGCGAGACTAGCACATTATCTTTTAATGGTGTAGCAACATGCAG
Organism: Rhodomyrtus tomentosa; assembly: GCA_028455895.1. NCBI lineage: Eukaryota > Viridiplantae > Streptophyta > Magnoliopsida > Myrtales > Myrtaceae > Rhodomyrtus > Rhodomyrtus tomentosa. The sequence goes on along the minus strand of JAPCWY010000003.1, from coordinate 22,143,362 downwards.
TAGTACATTCAATGGTTTCAACTCTACTCCCACTAGATCAACAAACTGAGCAGACATAAAGGAATGCGAAGCACCAGGATCAAACAAGGCATAGGCAACTTGGTCACATAAATAAATTGTACACGTGACCACGCCAGGCGCTTTCTCCGCCTCTCTACGTGCCACAACATACACTCTCCCTTGGGCTGGTGGTCGATTTTGATCATTCTGTGGGATCACAGCCGGTGGTCCTACTTGTGGTTGCTGTCCTTGTGCTCTGGGTCTTGGGGCTTGATTAGGACAATTCTTAATCTGGTGGCCAATCTAACCACACTTAAAACATGCCCCTATCCTGTAGGACAAGGACCATTTCCATGTCTTCCTCCACAAATACGACAATACCAATTGAACTAGCTCGTTGGCTTTCTGATATTTCTACGAGTCGGAGGTACAAATCGTTGATTGTTCACCATCGGCCTTTTTCCCAAGTGTCGATTATCCCTCAGAGGAGTAAATCATGATCCAGAAGCAACGCCTCTTTCTTTGATATCCCTTTCAATCATTTGGCTCCTCTCATAGATCTCCTGATATGTTCTCAAGTTCATAGTTATTATTCTTCTGCGAACCTCTGGTCTCAAACCATCTCGAAATCGTTATGCTTTCTCAAGTGGATCCTCAACTGATCTTGGGGCATACCTCGACAATTTTGCAAACTCAGCTTCATACTGATCCATTGTCAGTTGATTCTATCGTAACTGCTGAAATTCTAGTCATTTCCTCTCACGTGCCATTTCAGAAAAAATACTTGTCATTGAAAGTGGCAGTGAAGGCTTCCCAAGTCAAAGCCGTACCTTCAGGAAATACTCCTCCCTTCGAGGTACTCCACTAATCATGCGCAGTTTCCTCTAACTGATACACAACTAGCAACACTTTCTCTTTATCTGTGCATCTCAACACTTCAAAAGCCTTTTCAAGTTTCTCAATCCACCTTGGAGCCAACTCAGGATCTCCAGTACCATCAAACTAGGTTGGTTTCAGTTTAATAAACTGCCCGACCAACTGACCCATTGGTCTATTGGCATTGACATCCCCTTAAGCTTTCCTAGCTTCAGCACCATGGGCATTATTGCCGTTCACCATATTCACAGCTCCCACGGCAGCTTCATCTATAATCTCAGCTCTATCTTTCACTTGTCTTAGTGTTACAACCGCTTCATCTTGAGTTTCCTTTCCTATAAGCTCTCCGATCTATTCTAAGGCCTTCAAGACTCCTTCCATTCTTGGATCCTTAGCCATTGGAGTTTTGGAGCTCGAAGCTCTACTTCTCGGCCTTCCAGGTCGATTACTCATACTTGTTCAATTTAACTCACCCGAGTCACCATAATTCCACCACGGAATTAGAAATCTATTTCACTTACTCACATCTCCTTACTTCTATGCTACTCAACAAAGCAACAATCATAAAACAACAGCCAATCACCGAGGCATTCTCATGAGCACATCAACCAGGGATACAAATCTACATCTCAAGTCTAGACTCATCTGCGACTTGGTACAATCAGATGTATAACTCACTCATTCAATTCACATCCACAACAACATGCTAAGTGCAGAGCCCGACCCCTCATAGGTCCAAAATAACCATGCCAAGTCAAGATGTCAATCACATGCGCCATTCATATGCCATGCATTCATGCTTGACTCTAACGATTCTACCTAGAGTCTCACTACCCCAACTCATTCAAATTCCTTTACTCCTTATTACTCCAATCCTCCATCAACAGTAATCTTGGCAACCTGCTCTTAACCTGCTCTGATACCACTTCAAACGAGGATGTAATGCCCCGCGTCCCTTGGAGCTCATTGCATCCGCCTCAAGCCAATCTCTACCTAGGAACCTCACATGGCCTAGTATGATATGAAATGCGCAAACAAAAACAAGATACATCACCGTACAATAAAGATAAAAAGAAAAGGAGAGCTCTGGAAAAATTCAAAAGCACACCTTTTATATATTTCGGAAACATCCATTACAAACAATAGAAGGGAAAAGACAAAAATATAAAGCCATACACCGGGGTAGAAAAAGAACTAAGGCCTAGGGTTTAAAGGTTACTAGTATACCCTTCCTAGAGTCTCACACCAAAATTGTTCCTTAGTCACTTAACCCTTTCATCCGAACTTTTCATCAGAACAGCTTGAATCATCCCTTCCATCGTCCCCCTTCGCATCTAGGTTGTAATCCGAAAAAGTCTCGGATGGTACATTTTCTGAAGGCTCTTTGGTGTCTTCCTCGATTTCCTCTTCTTCTTCAGCTTCTGCTTCGTCTTCTTCGCCAGTGGCCTTGATCGCGTCAGCAGAAATCTCTACATAATTCATACACTCCGTAGAAGACAGTGGAGACTTCGGCACTTTAGGTATGTTCCTTGAACCTCCCATAGATGCTGGGTTATCCACTTTAATGTTCGGTCGGGACGGATGGCACCAGGTTGGAATCACTTCCCATGGAACATCCTCTGGCAGCAGGGGTCCCATCAGGTTACTGTCTCCCACTTGACAAAACCATGCTTCAAAACTGTGAGGTTGTAGTTCCAGCTCCCCTTCGTCTACCCAGATAGTTTTGCGCTTCCTGATATAGGTGATACCCTTCTAATAGGGGAACTCATCAAGAAGGGCGGTAATCTCCTTTGGATCGCCCAAGCGGATTGGCAGCATGGCTAAGGTGTGACATTCTAATTTTTCTGTCATTTCCGGACTCAATAATGAGAATTATATCTAGCGATGTATTTTAGTCGTATCTCGCTCGAATCTGATCAATTTCGAGTTGGTTGACCAAAAGGGAAGGGCTAACGTGAGACAAGGTGCATGGACCAAGGGAACTCGAATAGAAAATGCGCTTTGACCATAAGGATTATTGAGAGGACTTTTAGAGCCATAAAAGGCCGATCTAAGAATGATTAAGGAATGCATTGCTAGTGTTATACGATTGGAGCGCAAGTGATGTCGCTTAATTAATGTATAATTTGCAAAAGTTTCCAAAATCGAATAGTGGTGATTGATGCCAATGGAACTAGTAATAGACTCTCACGATTACATGACAACCAAAGCCGCCATGAATTGACGAGCCCTAAATGTGATACGAATCACAGGGTCGATACGTGTAACGTCTGCAAAAGCCGTCCGTCAGTTCAGGATAGACTGGAACCACATCTGATAGAGAAAACGATCAGAAACGAGTCTTGAAAATTGAAAATGGAGAATTAAAAATTCCAACGTCAGGATTGGAATGACCATCGCCTTATCGAAGAATATTGGAATAAGAAAAATGACGTTTCGGACGTCGAAGGTAAAATTATCATTTTGCCCCTCAAGCCTTAGCCTTGCTTATGCAACTGAAGGAGGGCATTTTGGACATTAAACCACCCCCAAGGCCACCAAAAATTAGAGTGAATCATGGTCATTGGATGTGCTTGAATGACACATTGGACATGTGTCAATGGATTAGCCTTTGAGTGGACATATCCACTTTTCCCAACTACCATACAACCCTTTGACTTGTGAAGACTTGCATATAGCTCTCTCTCTCTCTTTCTCTCTCTCTCTGTGTCACCCCTCATTTATCCGACCATCAACGCACCAACGACATCTTCTTCTTCCTCTTCTTCTCCTTCATCGCTGAGCTGCTGCCTTGTACCGACCGCTTCACTAAACTGGCCATAACTTTTTCATCTGATAGTAGATTGAGGTAAAACCATAGGGAATAGAAATTTTATCGTCTCACCGTTCCAACAAGGTATTATGGGTCCAAATCCACCTAGCCGTTTGTCCCGTAGAGCCGTTTGAAGGAGCAAAGGTTAGACTGGTCAGTTTTGAATTCGAAAGCTCCCAATCGACCAATCTGACCGTCCCACTATTTTAGCCATATCTTCTTCGTCCGATACCAGATCAAGGTAAAAATACTGTCAAATGAAAGCTTATTGTCTTATCTTTCCATAGACATATTATAAGCTCAATTTGACTATGTAGATCTTCCCGTAGCTCGATTTGAGTGGAGAAAGGTAAGGCGAGGTCAAATTTTGACCAGTTTTGGGGAAAGGCCGTTCCAGGGTCTTTCGGACTTTAAATTGCTCCAAATTTTTGGTGAGGTATTCTAAACTTATAGTATTAAGGTTGGATAAGCTATGGTAAAAATTTGGGATGAATTTGATAGAGTTTTGACCTCAAATGGATCTTGTGATTATTGGATAGAAACTGCCGATCTAAGGACTTGAGGAAACCAACAACTTCCAAAGGGTTTCTGGTGACGACTCGGCCCTAAATCTTCGGTGAGCCTCTTAGACCCTTAGAACTACATGCTAGCAAGTATATTAATGATTAAATTGAGGATTTGAGGTGGTTTAAGGGCTGGTAAGTTGTGGTATACACAGAACTGAAATTCGCCCGATTCGGTTCTATCCATACCGATTCTGTGGGAGCTGTTCATGGTTGTAATTGAGCTCCAATTCTTCATTGAGAAGTACGAGAATGTTAATTGATTAGCCCATGAGGTGTATGATTAGTGGGGTGGTGATTTGAGCAAGAAAAGTTAATGATTGGATGAATTTCCTTAGGTTGCGCGGTGGACTTGACCTTGGATTCTTAGAGCCGAACCTTTGAAGTGTTTGGAAGGGGAATTGTATTGCATTGAGGTTGAGGTAAGGAAACCCTTATGATAGGAAGATTGGACTCAATTGGGTGAGTCGAGTGATATTATGACTCATTATGAGAGACCTTAATGAGATTATTCTTATGTGCATCCTAGAATGATATAGAAGGCTCGAATGTGTGCCAATGCTTGTGCTGGATTGCCTGCCATGTCTGAGTGTCGTTTTGATTGTCTTGCTTGCCATGAGTATATGAATTGTGCTTGAGTTGCACATGGTGTTATGTGTGTGATTTGAATGAGAATCATGGCATAAGTGTGACATGATGAGACCCTGATGCATATGAGATGCGGAGTGGTGAGATGGATACCCTGAGGCGCTGAGGCGTGGGGTTGGAGTTGTATGGCACCTTGATGCGTATGAGACATGGGATTGTGAAGGCCACAGTCCTGATGCGTTGAAGCGCGGGATAGAGTTGTGATGTGTCGACACTAGCCTGGAGTAACATTGAAAATCTGATGTGTTTATGCAAGTTTGTTAATGAGGCGGTCTGATGCGTTTATGTGGACAGAGCCTGAGGATCTCTAAACGCGGGCACGAGATTGAGGCCGGATGGAAGGGTGGAAGTGGTGATGTAGTATGGCGAGGTGTGCACGATCATCTGGATATTTATAATGCCATGACTGCATGCTTGACATCTGTGTGTTGTATCGATGATTGAATGCCTCACATGTTTATTTGTATGAAACGGTGTTTATGACTGCCTAAGTGGACGGTTGGCCTAACCTAGGGTTACGACCCACTTTACTGATATGTAAATCTCACCTCGTTGTGAGCAACATTTTCAGGTCCCCAATAAAGAAAATCGAGTTTGCCATGGATTGGCATTTGACGAAGTCATTGGAGGAAAATAAAGACTTCCCTTTTGTGACCTTAGGTTTGAAAAATGATACTCTTGGGGATTTAGATTTGTAACCTCTGAAGTATGATTGAACTTTATAAAAAGGCTACCCTTGTGTCCTTAGTCATCATGTGTTGATGTATTTATAATGGAGTTGACATCGCTTTCGCATGCATGCTTCATATAGAGTTGTAAGTTATTGGTCGTTAGATCCTGGAGCTCATTAAAGGTATCGGTGAAGGTGGGATGCTCGCGTGGCCGCCGGGCTCGGGGCTTGACATCCCCGTTTAAGTGATATTAGAGCGAGGTCAGCTCGATCCAATCTGATTGAGACTTTGAGTGATAAGGAGCAATGACTTGAGGACAATTAGGTAGTGAGACCTTGAGGGATAAGAGTAGATTGCTGAATCTTGAGGACCATAGGCTTGAACTTGTGTAGTATTCTAGTGGTCCTAGTGCCGATTTAAGGGATGATCTTGAATGATATTATGAATAAGGCTCACAAGGAAATGAATAAAAATTGAGGAGTTATAAGCTTGCATTTGGAGTTGCTAGAAAATAACTTATGTATGAAGGGTCAATTGAAGTGTATGATTGTGATCTTGATTTGTCAATGACCCAACTTGAGGAGTACGAGTTATAAAGAGGCGACTGATGTTAGTGAATTTAGGCTTGAATTGCGTGATATCTTGATGGTTTAGTTATCGATTGCTATTGACAGTCTTGGATGATATGAGATGAGATGCATACAAGAGAGCGGATAAGGAATATAAGGATTAAAGGCCAGACGTGATCGAATGCTTATGGATTTGATTTAGTTAGCGACTCCACTTGAGGTACATGATTGAATATAGGCAATTGATCTGTGAGATGTGACGGTCATTGGTGGAATTAGAACTCTTCAATGGATAGGATTTGATCTGAAGGCAATTTTGATATGACAAGTGGTGAGGACAGTCATGTTGTGCTTGTATTTGTGGCTTTGAAACGAAAGTTGATGAGGGTGCATGCATGAACTTATCGCCGTTGGACTTAATAAACTGTCGCTTGGTATGGGACAAGTTGATGGGATACCTATAAACTGTAATGAAACATGGTATGGAACATGTGGAACGGGGCTTTCTTTCTAGATGTATAACTTGGGACAACCTGTAACGGCTAGGTCTAATGAGAACGGGAAGTGATTGTCGGGACAGAGAGGTCTGAATAAGGAGCGGTTCCTGGCAGGCTTCTAAGGTGGCCAGAGGCATGAATGACCCAAGTCATAACTTGAAAGGAAAAGTTTAAGTATCAAGTCGAGTCCAATTGTGGTTAAGAGATGTATGGCACAAGATTGATCCTCGAAGAAGATATTCAAAAGTGGCATGACATGTGAAATGATGCATGTGATTGGCATAAATAAAAGCTTTGTGCTTGGCGGTAGATGCCGTTTGAAAGGAAAAGTGATGTTTATGATTGGCCTATTGGGCATGTTTTGTAATTGGCATCGTGTAATTACCTTGGCCAAGGTCTAATTGAGAGATTAGACGGCATAGGGGGTTGTATCCTTTGAACTGATGTCTTCTGGAATTGAGATAACATGTCGAGTTTGTAATGAAGTGGCAGGTGCCTTATGCTTTGAGTTTGGGTGATTGACTTATAGAAGTAACACCTTGAATATTTACTGGATATTGGCCTAGTTGAGCCTAGTGATGACTATTAATTGAGAAGTTGCCTCATAAAGGCTGGTTTGATATGTGGCTGCTGCTTAAGGACGATTTGAAATCCTTAGATAATTGGCAATTAGTTGAGAGTTGCATAGGGACCACAGGATGGTTGCTTGATGGCGATGAATGATGAGATGAGCAGCCTGAGACTGCTAGACTTGAATATATGACTTGAGTTTTTGATTCCTAGAGGGAATCATAGTGGTTCAAGTGACATGAGAACCTAATAAGGTTGAACGACCAAGGTATGGTCGTAGAAGAGCATTGGGCTCGAGTATACATGGTATGGAAGATCCAAGAACTAATATGGATCATGCGAATTGAGTAAAGATGGGTGATTGGAGTATGAGTACCAAAAGAGAATATGGCTCGATCTGTTAATTGTATAAGACCCAAGAGCTGAATGGGTCGTGAGAACTTTAAATGGAAATGAGAAAATTTGTTGATTAAGCAAGCTCGAGGAGGAGCTGCCATGATTGTCTAAGTCACTATGGTGACAGATGTTAGTACTGATGAGTTCAAATGATGGAAGTCACGAGAAAGGTGACTCTGAGTTAATCTTTTCTAAATTGAATGTGCGGGAAAGATCCCAAGAGTTTGGAAAAACTTGTGAAACTATGTATAAGGTTGAGATTGATTGAGTCAGGTAAAGGGATGAGATTTGAAATTGTCTCCCTCTAGATTGGGGATCTTGGTAAGGAAACCTTAGAGGTTTTGGGTACACTAAGAAAAGAAAGTGACCCTGACATTTGTAGTCTTAAGAGGCTATTGATAATTGGTGGAAGGTCACTAAAGGAAGGATGTCCTTGAAGGCTAATATATGCCTAGACTACCTCTGTTGAGTTATTCAAAGGAAAGTATCCTTCTGAGATTGCTAGAAGGCAAAAGTTGTAGAGATCCTGATAGTTTTGTAAGGATCAGAGGATGATTGACCAATGTGAGACAGAGTTCGCAAGGTCGCCTAAATATGTTAAGAGTGGTCAAGGACCTTTTAATAAAATAAGTAAATCCTCGAATAGATTGGAACTTGAAAACCATATGGCTGGTTGTTATTCCTAATTTTGAGGAACGGTAATGGGACTCAGCAAAAGAGGAGAATGATCGAAAGACTTATGAATAAAAGATCTCTTGCTCATGGATTACGAGCAAAGAGACGTTCATTATGAATATGGAACGTGCCTACGGGAAATGGTTGATTACCTAGGTGTAAGACACAGGGTGGAAAATGGGTAGTCCATCTTTTCTGTTATGGAAGTAGTCGAGGAAAAATCGACATGCTAGTTTGCCTGGAATTAATGATTTCCAGGGATCGGTTGATTGATTCGGAACCATGAGAAATGAAATCATGAGTTGTTGTTCCCTAAAGAATAGGGCATTGTTCTTAAAGAGCGATTGGACCATGAATTGGTCGTTGATGAAAAAGAAAGTGAACGGACTTGATAGTCCTGACTGATTGTGATTCTAGTGAATGATTTAGTAAACGAAAAGAGCGCTTAGAGAATACTTGCAAAGTGAGTCGAGGTAATCGAAATGAGCATTCGATAAGTGAACAGGTGGAGACCAAGGACTAATAGATATTGTCACTTGAGGTGACTGAATTATGGGAAGAAAAATAATGAGTATGGTGGCATCTACGTTCTGGAGTAAAACACCGCCGTTGGCGCAAATTCCAAGATCGACGTCCTATGGAATAGGAAGGACATGGTTGATTTGAAATAAGAGAATGCCACTGAAGTGTATAGCTTCCCTCACATGGTAAGAGACCCTAGTGTGGAAGAAGGAGAAAATCGTAACTGTCTTGATATTAAGATATTAAGATAGAGCATTTAAACTGGGAAAGAAGACGCAGAACTTGAATGATTCCTGGAATTGAAATTTGAGAGACTGTCTTTTAGACAATGTTGAATTCCAGGATGATGTTGACGTTCAGTGAAACGAACAGAATTGGGATAAGGTCGCATTAGCGAGTTATGGAACTCAGAGGCTAAAACGCTAATGCTTCTCGAGAAAAGAGTGACGAGAATAAATAAAATGTTGTGCGGTCCTAGAGGAGACCCATGACAATAGAGAGCCAAGGTCTGAGCTCTCAAGCGAAAAGTGCAAGGAATAGTTGAAGGATTCGAAACTTCGTAGAAAGAAGTTGATAATAGTCGAATTAAGTGCCTAAGGAATGATTGAGTTGGTTGTTACCGTTTGAGAGACAACGATTGGCCTCATTTAAGGAGTCATAAGAAACATGAACAGCTTTTAAGAGTGTCCTATGGACTCTAAGGAGATGCTTATTATATGCTGAATGTGAAGACCACGGGCTATGGATATGATAAGGTAAGATTTCTCGGTCGTGAAATCTCTGAGAAATGTAATCTCTGTAGAGCCTTGGAGAAGTGGAATGAGAGATAAATCGACTAGAGTCGATGTGGTTTACTAGAAGTTGAAAGTTCCTGGAATTGACGAATTGTAATAGACGGACCATGGAAAGATTCCCCACAAGAGCTGTTCCATTGGTAAAATGAATTAAGGATGAGATGTAACACGAATGGGTGAATGAACGTGAAAAGAGTTTTCGAGGACTCAAGTTAAGCTGATGACTACGCTGTTTATGACAATTCCAGTTGGAAATTGAAACGCATATGAGGGTCGCAATGACGCGACAAGAATGAAACTTGAGGCATAGCAAGGCAACCGAAAGTGGGCATTGCATATACATCGTGATGATAAGGCCATAGGAGTTGGAATGCTTAGAGCATGATTGGAGTGGGTTGTAAGTGTCCTCGCGATAAAGTTGGGGAATTTTATTTGAGTGAAAGAATGTTTCAAGGCTATACCTACCACAAGAGTATAAGGTAGCAGTTTCCCGAGGGGAATTGAATAAGAGGTAATGCTGATGCATGAAATGCTTGTGAATATGAGAACGTAACATGTTTAAAGAAAGATATTGAAGTTATGTGAACTAAGAGAGGTTGAGAGTAGGGACTGGCTAAAGGGAATTGAAGGCGAAGCATGTGGAACGAAGAGATCACCGAAGTGTTGTTATAGCGATATTCGTATTGCTGAGGAAGGGTGAATCATTTAGCGGATGCTTATTGAGCATTGTTTAATTGGCGATTGAGGAACGGATCTTCCCTTGAGAAATAAGAGATTCAACATCTACGTTGGAAGTTTGTCAAATGACTGGTTGACGGCTACTGGAAACACCTAGCCTGAAGGCCAGAAGGGAATTGAGGTGTTGCCATGATTGAACATCAATACTTGAGGGGTTATAGGAATGGATGGAACCCTTGAAGCCCCATGGACGGAAGTACGAGTCCAGTATTGAGGGGAACTTAAGGAGATGATCTCATCGAGATTCAAAGGGAGAATTATGGTGTCCTATGGGATGGCACAAAGGTGTGCCGACTCGCATCAATGCTATCGATGAATGGACTGAAAGTAGGATTAGTCTAACATGAGGTCAAGCATTAGGCATGCTGACAAGAAAGGGGCATGACATTGAAAGTTGATGGATTACCACGATTGTTGAAATTTTAGGACTCAATCGAGAGTGAATTACTCCGGAAGTAATCATGAACTTGTTTAAGGAGTCGAGAGGGCCATAACTCGATTTGGTTAATGAAGGGCAAATTGATAAAGCCCTTGAATCTCCGTTGGTATCAAAGGAAGTTTGAAAGGGGCGATACACTGAATGGTATGGACATTAAGAAGTGCATAATGGTTATGGACAAATGAAAGAGATAATGTGAACACTCCAGGATGAACTGTTGACAAATGTTACGAATACCAAAAGAGAATGAAGAGAAGCAAATTGGATTGAGGACTGAAGGAGACAAGTCCCAGGGAAAAAATGGTTTTGGGCTGGAAAGGATGAGTAAGATTGTCAAGCCGTGAAAGGAATTATCCGAAAGAGTAAGGATGTGATGAGGCACCGATTCCCCAAAGGATTGGATGGTTAGAAGGTTGCAAATTTCGAGAACGAAATTTCTTTAAGGGGGAAGAGTTGTGACATTCTGATTTTCCTGTCATTTCCGGACTCAATAATGAGAATTGTATCTAGCGATGTATTTCAATCGTATCTCGCTCGAATCTGATCAATCTCGAGTTGACTAACCAAAAGGGAAGGGCTAACACGAGACAAGGTACGTGGACCAAGGGAACTCGAATAGGAAATGGCGCTTTGACCATAAGGATCGTCAAGGGGACATTTGGAGCCATAAAAGGCCGATCTAAGAACGATTAAGGAATGCATTTCTAGTGTTATACGATTAGAGCGCGGGTGATACCGCTTAACTAATGTATAATTTGCAAAAGTTTCCTAAATCGAACAGTGACAATCGAGGCCATCGGAACTAGTGATAGACCCTCACGATTACATGAAAACCAAAGTCGCCATGAATTGACGAGCCCTAAATGTGATACGAATCACAAGGTCAATACGCGTAACGTCTGTAAAAGCCGCTCATCAGTTCGGGATAGATCGGAACCACGTCTGATAGAGAAAACGATCAGAAACGAGTCTTGAAAATTGAAAATGGAGAATCAAGAATTCCAACGTCAGGATTGGAATGGCCATCACCTCATCGAAGAATATTGGAATGAGAAAAACGACGTTCCGGATGTAGGGGGTAAAATTACCATTTTGCCCCTCAAGCCTTAGCTTTACTTATGCAATTGAAGGAGGGCATTTTGGACTTTAAACCACCCCTAAGGCCATCGAAAATGAGAGTGAATCATGGCCATTGGATGAGCTTGAATGGCACATTGGACATGTGTCAATGGATTAGCCTTTGAGTGGACATATCCACTTTTCCCATCTACCATTCAACCTTTTGACTTGTGAAGACTTGCATATAGCTCTCTCTCTCTCTCTCTCTCTCACCCCTCATTTGGCTGACCATCAACCCACAAATGCCTTCTTCTTCTTCCTCTTCTTCTCCTTCATCGCCGAGCTGCTGCCCTATACTGACTGCTTCACTAAACTGGCGATAACTTCTTCATCCAACGGTAGATTGAGGTAAAACCACCGGCAATAGAAATCTTATCGGCTCGCCGTTCCAACAAGGTATTATGGGTCCAAATCCATCCAACCGTTTATCCCGTAGAGCCGTTTGAAGGAGCAAAGGTCAGGCTGGTCAGTTTTGAATCCGAGAGCTCCCAGTCGACCAGTCCGACCGTCTCACTATTCCAGCCATATCTTCTTCGTCCTATACCGAATCGAGGTAAAACTATGTCAAATGAAAGCTTATTGTCTTATCTTTTCATAGAAATATTATAAGCTCAATTTGACCCAGTAGATATTCCTGTAACTCGATTTGAGTGGGCAAAGGTCAGGCGAGGTCAGATTCTGACCAATTTTGGGGAAAGACTTGTTCCGGGATCTTCTGGACTTTAAATTGCTCCAAATTTTTTGTGAGGTCTTCTAAACTTATAATATTAAGGTTGGATAAGCTATGATAAAAATTTAGGATGAATTTGATGAAGTTTTGACCCTAAATGGATCTTGTGATTGTTGGACAGAAACTGCCGATTTAAGGACTTGAGGAAACCGGCGACTTCCAAAGGGTTTTCAACGACGACTCAGCCCCAAATCTTCGGTGAGCTCTTGGACCCTTAGAAGTACATGTTAGCAAGTAGATTAATGATTAAATTGGTGATTTGAGGTAGTTTAAGGGCTGGTAAGTTGTGGTATACACAGAATCGAAATTCGCCCGATTCGGTCCTATGCATACCGATTCTGTGGGAGCTATTGGTGGTTGTAATTGAGTTCCAAATTCTTAGTTGAGAAGTGTGAGGATGTTAATTGATTAGCCCATGAGGTGTATGATTAGTGGGGTGGTGATTTGAGCAAGAAAAGTTAATGATTGGATGAATTTCCTTAGGTTGCGCGGCGGACTTAACCTTGGATCCTTAGAGTCAAACCTTTGAAGTGTTTGGAAGGGGAATTGTATTGTGTTAAGCTTGAGGTAAGGGAACCCTAAACCTATGATAGGAAGATTGGACTCAATTAGGTGAGTCGAGTAATATTATGATTCATTGTGGGAGACCTTAATGAGATTATTCTTGTGTGCATCCTAGAATGATATAGAAGGCTCGAATGTGTGCCAATGCTTGTGCTGGATTGCTTGCCATGTCTGAGTGTCGCTTTGATTGTCTTGCATGCCATGAGTATATGAATTGTGCTTGAGTTGCACATGGTGTTATGTGTGTGATTTGAATGTGAATCATGGCATGAGTGTGACACGGTGAGAGCCTGATGCGTATGAGACGCGGAGTGGTGAGATGGATACCCTGAGACGCTGAGGCGCGGGGTTGGAGATGTATGACGCCTTGATGCGTATGAGAGGCGGGGTTGAGAAGGCCATAATTCTGATGCGTTGAAACGTGGGACGGAGTTGTGATGTGTCAACGCTGGCCTGAAGTAGCGTTGAAAACCTGATGTGTTTACGCAGGTTTGTCAATGAGACGGTCTGATGCGTTTACCCGGACCGTGCCTGAGGCGCTCTAAACGCGGGCACGAGATTGAGGCCGGATGGAAGGGTGGAAGTGGTGATGTAGTATGGCGAGGTGTGCACGATCATCTGGATGTTTATGATGCCATGACTGCACCTGACATCTGTGTGTTGTATCGATGATTGAATGCCTCACATGTTTATTTGTATGAAACGTTGTTTATGACTGGCTGAGTGGACGTTCGGCCTAACCTAGGGTTAGGACCCAATTTACTGAGATGTAAATCTCACCCCGTTGTGGGCAACATTTTCAGGTCTCCGACGAAAAAAACCGAGTTTGCCATGGATCGATATTTGACGAAGTTATTGGAGCAAAATAAAGACTTCCCTTTTGTGACCTTAGGGTTGAAAAATGATATTCTTGGGGATTTAGATTTGTAACCTCTGAAGTATGATTGACCTTTATAAAAGGGGTACCCTTGTGTCCTTAGTCATCATGTGTTGTTGTATTTGTAATGGAGTTGCCATCGCTTTCGCATGCATGCTTCATATAGAGTTGTACGTTATTGGCCGTTGGATCCTAGAGCACATTAAAGGTAACAGTGAAGGTGGGATGCTCGCGTGCCCGCTGGGCTCGGGGCGTGACATAAGGTTTGGGGTTTGAAAAATTGATCCTACTAAGAGGTGAGATCGACATCTCAGAAAGTGAAAACCTAACCCTATACTTCAATACCATTCCTACCAGATCACACACAAATGCCACTCAAAATGCAAACTAAAAAGCAATGCAATGGCAAAAAGGCATCACACGACAGCAATATCACTTTAACGGGTGTAGACAATCAATAAAATCAATCATGCTCTATTATACTCCATTGGCCCTCCTGCCACCTGACATCACTGGGGTCATCAAACCAAACGATGTCCTCGTACCACTGGGGTCATCAGACCAATCGGTACGCTCTAGGCTTACAGCCACTCAATGCCGCTGGGGTCATCAGACCAATTGGCATTCTCATTCTCATTCACTTCACCACCCTCCGATACCATCAGGGTCATGAAACCAATTGGTATCCTCAACACATTTCTCATTGAAATCACAATGCCATCAGAACACATACGATTCAATTCATAAAATTCGCCAGTCAATCATTTCATTCAATCACTCGACCAGCAGTGTCCTAGCATTCAGAGAAAGGATTAAAAATACTTGCCTAATTAAAACTCACTATGCCGCACCAAGCAAGTCTCCTTAAAGCCACAAATATAAAATCCCCACGAATGCTTCGTCAACCTAACAAGATTAACCAATCTTGAGTCATAAATCATGGAATGCTCACTTCCATTAACTCAACCTTCCCTAGCTACGCCGTTGGCAATTCAAGACACATTTTATAACAATTTGACACATGGCAATGTTCACTTCGAATCCTTAATGTGTTTGGTTTACTCAGCCATATATATGACGAGACACAATTTAGCGTTTCATGCACCAATTTTGCTATAAATCACTTCCAAACCTCAATCCACTTCCCACACTTCCCATTGACACCTCACATGATATCATACAAGACATTATAAGTCAATTGAAATCCAAATATTCCTCATTTAGTCCCTAAATAGAACCGGCCTGCATGACCACATCCTCAAAACAGAACCGGTATCGGTTTCCAACCGTTCAATCAAGCCACAACTCAATTCTAATCCCGAACTGTGACGCCCCGCGCCTCAGCCATAGACACGCGACTCCCTAAAATTGTAAACTCTCTCGAGATCTCAAGATTCACATAGGTCGATAGATGTACCATAACTATAGCACGCGGAAGCGATAATATACAAACTCCTCCGTACAATAATAAAAAATGACCTGGGTAACGAGAATATCAATAGATACATAAGCTCCCAACTGTTCATAGAAGGGTACTGGTAAGCAAAACCTACTAGTCGATAAGGGTGACAAGGCTGGTACAAAAGACGATCATCAAACCTCCCAAAAAGAAACAAGCATCGAGGTCACCATCAAAATATCAGACCAAAAGAGACTCCTAAGTGGAGCTACTGGAGTCGTCAGTCTCTTTAGTATCCTCAGATAGCCTGTACTCCAAGAGAGTCTCAGAGCAAACCTCCACAGTGTCCTCAAGCGTCACGTCAGCTGATGGCTATACCTAGTCGTCCTCGGTAGCCTCGATCTCGATGACCTCGTCGGTGTCCTCCTAGGTCGGGGTCCTCTCAAGAACGTTCCTCA
Source organism: Rhodomyrtus tomentosa (assembly GCA_028455895.1). NCBI lineage: Eukaryota > Viridiplantae > Streptophyta > Magnoliopsida > Myrtales > Myrtaceae > Rhodomyrtus > Rhodomyrtus tomentosa. Next base: position 22,127,445 of record JAPCWY010000003.1, on the reverse strand, counting down.
AGCCAGCTACTGACCCCTCAACCTCCACCGAATCCCGAGCGATATGACACCAACTAGGGACTACCCCACAGGATATCTCAATGGGCTTTAGTGGCCCCGTAGAAACCTTTCCTACCTTTCGAAACCAGGCCTTGTACCTATGGGTACAAACAAGTGTCAGGCATGCAATCATGGCACCATATCACATAATTGGAATCAAACACACATCGCCATGCCAAATCACACTCTCCACCCTTCCAGTCCTTCTCATTTTCATGCCTGTGTTTAGAACGCCTCAGGCTCGGTCTACGTAAATACGCCTCAGACCATCACATTGACAAACCCGTGTAAACGCATCAGGTTTTCAATTTCACTCCGGGCCTGTGTTGACACATCTCAAACTCCGTCCCGCATTTCAACGCAGCAGGACCATGGCCATCTCAACCCCGCGTCTCGTACGCCATAGGGTATCATTCAACTCAAACCCCGCGCTTCAGTGCCTCAAGGTATCCATCCTCACAACCTCGCGTCTCAACGCCTCAGAGTGTCACAATTTCTTCGATATGCCAAATGCTCATTTCAATTCATGACACAGGATCAAATGCGAGCTCATACAACGAGCAACACATCTATGGCATGCGAGTCAATTAAATTCAACATTCAAATGTAACAATCTATTCATGACAGAAGCATTGTCAAGCACTCAAGCCACTTATATCTCTCAAGGACGCACAATGGATAATCACCCCCTAAATTCTCAAGAAACAATCTAATTCACACTCAATTTCCTCAATTGAGTCCAATCCTCCTAGACAAGGTTTAGAAACTCCTTACCTCAAGCTTAAATCAACACAAATCTCCTTCCAAGCACTTCAATGGTTTGGTCTAATTAGCCTAAGAACGAGTCAAACGTGCAACCTAAGGAAATTCATCCAATTCGTCAATTTTCTCATCCAATTCGTCAATTCACTAAACATACACACCTCATTGACATATCAATTGACATCCTCATATACCTCAACGATGAATTTGGGACTCAATTCCATCACCAACAGCCCCCCACAGATTCGGTATGCACAGAACCGAAATAGGGCATTTTCGATTCTGTGTATACCTCAACCAATTAGTCCTTAAACTAACTTAAATTCTCAATTTATCCACTAATCTACTTGCTAAAATGTAGTTCTAGGGTTTGGGAAGCCTCACAGAAAATTTGAAGGCAAGGCGACGCCGGAAAGTCCTCGAACGACGCTGGTTCCTCCAAGTCCTCAACCGGTCAGTTTTTGTCTTTCAAACACAAGACCCATTTAGGGTCAAAACTCTATCAAATTCATCCAAAGTTTTTACCACAACTCAGTCTACATGTCCTCTAAATGTTCACAAAATTTGGCCAAAATATTTGAAGGTTTCGGGGTCCTACGGAGTCTAAACTGTGGCTTACCTCCAGCTGCGATGGATTTCGTCGACTTCTGGGAGAATGGCCGGCCGGGACTCCTCAGTCGGTCAAATGACTTGATTCCACTTAGAGGTTGTCGGCAAGAGGATGAGGAAGGTACTGGTGGTTGGCTCGGTGGTTGGGAGTCATCAGAAGTGGCGGCCGATGGCGGCGAACAGGCGGGCAGTGGCTGGTTGGGCAGCAACCTTCTCAGCGTGAAGAGGAAGAAGAAGAAGAAGAAGAAGAAGATATCTATGGAGGGAGGGTGTTCGGTTGAAGGGAAGGAGAGAGAGTGAGGTATATACAAAATTGAGGGTCAAGGTTGAATGGCAGGTTAAAAGTGTCTCCATCCACATCAATGCTTAATCCTTTGACACTTGTCCATGTGTCAATCAATGTTTCATCCAATGGCTGCCAATTTCTCTAATTTTCGGCAGCTATAGAGGGTTAACAATGACTAAAATGCCCTTGTTCAAATATAAATGCAAGGCTAAGGCTTGAGGGGCAAAATGGTAATTTTTCCCCCGATGTCCGGAACATCATTTTTCTAATTCCAATTTTCTTCGATAAGGCGACGGACAATCCAATTATAATATTGGAATTCTTGATTTTTCATTTTGTAATTTCAAGACTCATTTCTAAATCATTTCTCTATTAGATGTGGCTCCAACCTATCTCGAACTGACGGACGGTTTTTGTAGACGTTACGCGTATCGACCCTGTGATTCATATCACAATTAGGGCTTATCAATTCATGATGACTTTGATTGTCATGTAATTGTGAGGGTCTATCACTAGTTCCCACGGTCTCGATCGTCACTATTCGATTTAGGAAAATTTTGGAAATTATACATTGGTTAAGCAGCATCACCCGCCCTCCAATCGTATAATGCTAGCAATGCATTCCTTAATCGTTCTTAGATCGGCCTTTTATGGCTCTAAATGTCTCCTCGACAATTCTTATGGTCAAAGCGCCATTTCCTATTTGAGTTCCCTCGGTCCACATACCTTGTCTGGCGTTAGCCTTTCCCTTTTGGTCGGTCAACTCAAAATTGATCAGATCTGAGCGAGATACGACTGAAAAATCGTCAAGTACTTTCTCATTAATGAGTCTTGAAATGACAGGAAAAATCAGAATGTCACAACTCTTTCCCCTTACGAAAATATCGTCCTCGAAATTTATAATAAACTCAGTTACTCAAATAAATGGGGGTACTGATGCCTCATCGTTTCCTCGCTTTCCCACGTAGCGCCTTCGGTTCCATGGTGCTCCCAAATAACTTTGACCAATGTAATCGTTTTATTCTTCAGACTTTGCTCCTTTCGGTCTTCGATCCTGACTGGCTTCTCTACGTAGGATAATCTGTCATCCACTTCGATAATCTCGTAATCCAATACATGTGTCGGGTCCGGTTCGTACTTCTGCAGCATTAACACGTGGAAGACGTTGTGTACTTGGGATAGATTAGGCGGTAAGGCAAGCCTGTAGGCTAAGGTCCCAATTCGTTCCAAAATCTCAAATGGACCTACATACCTTGGACTTAGTTTTCCTTTCTTTCCAAAATAAAGATAATCTCTCATTGGCGACACCTTAAGGAAAACATGATCGCCTACTTGAAATTCTAAAGGCTTACGTCGTTTGTCCGCATAATTTTTCTTACGACTCTGTGCCGTCTTCAGTCTATCCCAAATTATCTTCACCGCTTTCACTGATTGCTCTACCAACTCTGGGCCTATAATGCTTCTCTCTCCAACTTCGTCCCAGCGAATCGAGGTTCTGCAAGCTCTTCCGTAAAGCGCTTCAAATGATGCCATCCGAATACTCTGTTGATAGCTGTTATTATATGCGAACTCCACCAAATGCAGCTAATCCTCCCATCCACCTTTGAAGTCTATCACACACGATCATAACATATCCTCGAGCGTTTGAATCGTCCTCTCCGATTGTCCGTCCATTTGTGGATGGTATGCCGTACTAAATTGTAGTCGAGTTCCCATGGCATCTTGAAGACTTTTCCAGATATTCGCTGTAAAGTTGGGATCTCTGTCCGATGTGATTGTCACGGGTACTCCATGTAGTCTCACTATCTGCCTCATGTACAATTCGGCATATCTGTCCATTGCGAAATCCTTTTGCACAGGGATGAAGTGTGCGGACTTGGTCAATCGGTCTACGACTACCCAAATAGAATCGTGGCCTTTCTGGCTCCTTGGAAGTCCCATTACAAAATCCATTATCACATGCTCCCATTTCTATTCAGGAATCTCTAACGGCTGTAATAGTCCACCAGGCTTATAGTGTTATGCCTTCACCTGCTAACATGTCAAGCACTTTGCCACATATTTGGCTACGTCCACTTTCATCCCGTTCCACCAGTAGTTTTGACGTAAGTTCTGGTACATCTTCGTGCTTCCTGGGTGGATATTATAATTGCTTCCATGAGCCTCCGACAAAATCCTTTCTCTAAGTTCTTTGTCCTTTGGTACGCATAGACGCCCTCGAAATTTCAAAATTCCATACTCTAATACTTAGAACTCTGGCTTCCTTTTTGTCGCGTCCATTTCGAAGATTTTCTGAATTTCTAGGTCCGTAGACTGTAAGGCTTTTATCCTTCCCTGGATCTCAAGTTCTATTCTTATTATGGCTATCAAATTGGATAATTGACAGATTTCCAATCTGAACTCAGAATCCCTCAAGTTCTCAAATAACGACCACCCTTTTACCAGTAGACAGGCAATACTCGATTTTCTACTGAGCGCATCCGCCACTCTATTTGCCTTCCCAGGGTGATATAATATGTCGCAATCATAATCCTTAAGTAGCTCCATCCATCGACGCTGCTTCGTGTTCAGTTCCTTCTGGGAAAATAGGTACTTTAGGCTCTGGTGATTAGTATAAATCTGAAACTTCTCGCCACACAAATAATACCTCTAAATCTTCAGAGCAAAGATGATTGCTTCTAATTCCAAATCATGAGTCGAGTAGTTCATCTCGTACGGTCTCAATTGTCGGGACGTATATGGAACCACTCTTCCATGTTGCATTAGTACACAGCCTAGTCCATTTAGCGAAGCATCGCTATATATCTCATAGTCTCTAGGTCCTAATGGGATTGTTAATACCGGTGCGGTTGTCAATCGATGCTTGAGCTCTTGGAAACTCCTTTCACACTTATCCGTCCACTCAAACCTTGTTTCTTTCTTAGTCAATCTCGTCAGTGGCATGGCTATGGACGAAAACTTCTCCACAAAATGCCAGTAATACCTTGCCAATCCTAAGAAACTTCGGACTTCCGTGACCATTGTAGGCCTAAGCCAATTCATCACGGCTTCGATCTTCGCAGGATCCACCGCAATTCCTTCTCCAGATACCACATGGCCAAGAAATGCCACTTTGTTCAACCAGAACTCGCATGTGCTAAACTTAGCGTAAAGCGGGTGCTCTCTCAAGGTCTGTAAACCAATCCTCAGATGCTCTTCGTGTTCCTCGTTACTCTTCGAGTAAATCAGGATATCATTGATAAAGACTGACAAATCTATCCAAAATTTTCTTGAACACTCGATGCATCAAATCCATAAATGCGGTTGGAGCATTGGTCAGTCCAAAAGGCATCACAGTGAATTCATAGTGACTATACCTTGTCCTAAAAGCGATCTTAGGTATGTCTTCTTTTTTAATTCTCAACTAGTGATACCCAGTCCTTAAGTCAATTTTAGAGAATACCGCAGCTCCTTGCAATTGATCAAATAAGTCTTCAATTCTTGGCAATGGGTACTTATTCTTCACTATCACTTGATTCAATTTTCTATAGTTGATGCATAGACGCAAGGACCCATCCTTTTTCCTCACAAACATCACCGGCGCTTCCCACGGCGAAGCACTCGGTCGAATAAGGACATTCTATAGGGTGCCTTCGAGATCGGCTCCGTTCTGGGAGCTAACTCAATCACGAATTCTATTTTCCGCTTTGGTGGCAACCTTGGTAACTATTGTGGAAACATGTCAGAAAACTCACGCACTATCGGAATACTTTCTAGTTTGGGTTCCTCGGCAACCGTGTCCATAACTGCAACTAAGTACGCTTGACATCCTTCAGTCATCAACTTTGTCACTTCAAGAGACGAGACTAAAGGAATCGAGGTTCCTCCTCGACTTCCCACAAATTCAAAACTAGGGCGACCTTCTGGGTAGAAACGAATTATCCTACTACTACAATCCACTACCACCCCCTATTTACCTAACCAGTCCATTCCTATGATCACATCGAAGTCATACATGGGCAACATGGCTAGATCGATATCTCCTTACTACCACCAATTACGATTCTACAATCAGTACAGCCCAACGAAACCAGCACATTATCTTTCAACGGGGTGGCAACATGCAGAATCACACTCAACGGTTTTAACTTCAAATCAACCAAATCAACAAACTGAGTAGACACAAACGAGTGTGATGCGCCAGGATCAAACAAAGCATGCACAGCTTGGTCACACAAATAAACCATGCTTGTGACCACGCTTGGCGTTTCCTCAGCTTCCCTGCGGGCTATTGCATAGACTCTCCCCTGAGCTGGGGGTCGGTTCTGATCAATCTGGGGAGTGGCTGTTACGCACCGAGCCCCGCGGGCACGCGAGCATCCCACCTTCACCGTTACCTTTAATGAGCTCCAGGATCCAAGAGCCAATAACTTACAACTCTATATGAAGCATGTATACGAAAGCGATGCCAACTCCATTACAAATACAACAACACATTATGACTAAGGACACAAGGGTACCCCTTTTATAAAGGTCAATCATACTTCAGAGGTTACAAATCTAAATCCCTAGGAGTATCATTTTTTAACCCTAAGGTCACAAAAGGCAAGTCTTTATTTTCCTCCAATGACATCGTCAAATGCCAATCCATGGCAAACTTGGTTTTCTTCGTCGGGGACCTGAAAATGTTGCCCACAACGGGGTGAGATATAAATCTTAGTAAGGTAGGACCTAACCCTAGGTTAGGCCGACCGTCCACTCAGGTAGTCATAAATATCAGCGTTTCATGCAAACAAACACATGAGGCATTCAGTTATCAACAGTCATGCAGATGTCAGATAGACAGATATGGCATCACAACACATCTCGAAGATCATGCACACACTGCCATATCACACCACCACTTCCACCTTTCACACCAGCCACATTCTCATGCCTGCGTTTAGAACGCATCAGGCTCGGTCCGCGTAAACACATCAGGCTGTCATTGACAACCCGTGTACACGCATCAGGTTTCAATGTTACTCCAGGCCAGTGTCGATACATCACAACTCCGTCCCGCGTTTCAACGCATCAGGACTATGGCCTTCTCAACCCCGCGCCTCCTACGTATTAAGATGCCTACACTCCAACCCCGCGCCTCAGTACCTCAGGGTATTCATTCCACCACCCCCCATCTCATACGCCTCAAGGTCTTATCATGCCTCAAACATGCCATTAATTTGAATCAATTCACACACACAAGACCATGTGCAATCTCATGCACCAATCATACACTTATGGCATCTAAGACAATCAAACTCAACACTCAAATGCGACAAATCACTCAATGCACAAGCATGATCAAACATTTGGGTCATCTACACCCTCTTAGGATGTACAATAAACAATCACATTGAAACTCTTCAAGAATCACCCAAAAATTTACCCGACTCGCCCAATCGAGTCCAATCTTCCTATCTTAGATTTATGATTCCCTTACCTCAAGCTTAATGTCACAAATTCTCTCCTCAAGCACCTCCTCAAATTCGATCCAAGTGGTCTAAGACCAAACCCACCGCGCAACCTATGAAATTCCAACCAATCGTCAATTTATCTTGCTTACTTCACCCATTCATGAACATGATCCTCAACATTCTGGCATGTCTCATTGATGAATTTGAAATGCAAAACCAACCCATAACAGCCTCCACAGAATTGGTTTGCACAGAACCGAATCGGGCTATTTTTGGTTATGTGCATACCGAGGTTTTCCAGCCCTAAAACTACTCCAAATCCACCATTTAATCACTAACGTACTTGCTAACATGTATATCTAAGGATCTAAGAGGCTCACCAAAGATTTGGGGCTGAGTTGTCGTCGAAAATCCTTTGGAAGTCGCCGGTTTCCTCAAGTCCTTAAACCGACAGTTTCTGTCCAACAATCACAAGACCCATTTAGGGTCAAAACTCCATCAAATTCATCCTAACTTTTTACCACAGCTCATCCAACCTTAATACTATAAGTGTAGAAGACCTCACCGAAAATTTGGAGCAATTTAAAGTCCGGAAGACCCCAAAATAGGTCTTTCCCCAAAACCGGTTAGAATCTGACCTCGCCTGACCTTTGTCCACTCAAATCAAGCTAAGGGAAGATCTACGGGCCAAATTGAGTTTATAATATGTCTATGGAAATATAAGACAATGAGATTTCGTTTGGAGGTTGTTTTACCTCGATCCGGTATCGGACGAAGTAGATATGGCCGGGATAGTGAGGCGGTCGGACTGGTCTGCTGGGAGCTCTCGGATTCAAAACTAACTTGCCTGACCTTTGCTCCTTCAAACGGATGTACGGGACAAACGGCTGGGTGGATTTGGACCCATAATACCTTGTTAGAACCGCAAGACGATAAGCTTTCTATTGCTGGTGTTTTTACCTCAATCGACCATCGGATGAAAAAGTTATGGCCGGAACAGTGAGTCAATCGGAGCAGGGCAACGAGCTGGCGAGTAAGAGAAGAAGAAGAAGAAGACTCTCGGTTTGGGGGAGTTGATGGTCGGCCAAATGAGGGGTGAGAGAGAGAGAGAGAGAGAGAGAGAGCTATATGCAAGTCTCAAGGTCAAAGGGTTGAATGGTAGCTGTTAAAAAGTGGACATGACCACTCTTTAGCTAATCTATTGACACTTGTCTTAAGTGTCATTCAAGTTTTATCCAATGGCCATAATCATTTCTCTTTTTCAGCAGCCTTGGGGGTGATTAAAAGATCAAAATGCCCTTGTCCAATTATATAAGTAAGGCTAGGTCTTGAGGGGCAAAATGATAATTTTACTCTAACATCCGAAACGTCGTTTTTCTCATTTCAATACTCTTCGAAAAGGCGATGGCCAATCCAAATTTGATGTTGGGATTCTAATTCTCCATTTTCAATTTTCATGACTCGTTTCTGATCGTTTTCTCTATTAGACGTGGTTCTAGTCTATCCCAAACTGACGGGTGGCTTTTGCAGACGTTACGCGTATCGACCCTGTGATTCGTATCACATTTAGGGCTCGTTACTTCATGGCGACTTTGGTTGTCATGTAATCGTGAGGGTCTATCACTAGTTCTGATGGCCTCGATCGTCATTGTTCGATTTAGGAAATTTTTGCAAATTATACATTGGTTCAGCGGCATCACCCGCGCTCCAATCGTATAACGCTAGCAATGCATTCCTTAATCGTTCTTAGATCGGTCTTTTATGGCTCTAAATGTCCCATCGACAATCCTTATGGTCAAAACGCCTTTTCCTATTCGAGTTCCCTTGGTCTACGTACCTTGTCTCGCATTAGCCCTTCCCTTTTGATCAGTCAACTCGAGATTGATCAGATTCGAGCAAGATATGACTGAAATACATCGCTAGATACAATTCTCATTACTGAGTTCGAAAATGACAGGAAAATCAGAATGTCACAACTCTTCCCCCTTAAAGAAATTTCATTCTCGAAATTTGCAACCTTCTAATCATCCAATCTTTTGGGGTATCGGCGCCTCATCACATCCTTGCTCTTTCGGATAATTCCTTTCATGGCTTGACGATCTTACTCGTCATTTCCAGACCAACACCATTTTTCCCTTGGGACTTGTCTCCTTCAGTCCTCAATCCAATTTACTTCTCTCCATTCTCTTTTGGTATTCGTAACATTTGTCAGCAGTTCATCCTCGAGCGTTTACATTATCTCTTTCATTTGTCCATAACTATTATTACTAAGCCCTCGCCAGAATGCACTCCTTAATATCCATATCATTAGGCATATTGCCCCCTTGAAACTTCCTTTCATACCAACGGAGATTTAAGGGCTTTATCAATTTGCCCTCCATTAACCAAATCGAGCTATGGCCTTCTCGACTCCTTAAACAATTACATGATTACTTCCGTAGTAATTCATTCTCGATTCCATTCGAAAATTCCCTTGGATCAAAGTGCTCCTTCAACTCGTGGTCATGTCCTTCCTTTTATCGACACTTCTAGTGCTCGACTATATGATAGATAAATTTCAACTTTCAACCCTTATCACCGATAGTATATATATGTATCTTGGCACATCTTTGTGCCATCCCCAGGAACACCATAATCCTCCTCTCGAATTTTGATGAGGTCGTCTCCTTAAGTTTCTCCTCAATACTGGACTTGTACTTCCGTCCCTGGGGTCTCAAGGGTTCCATCTATTCCTATAACCCCTCAAATATCAATGCTCGATCACGGCAACACCTCAATTCTCTTCTGGCCTTTAGGTTAGGTGTTTCCGATGGCCATCAATTAGTCATTTGACAACTTTCAGTTTAGAGGTTGAATCTCTTATTTCTCAAGGGAAGACCCGTCCCTCCATCGCCAATTAAACAATGCTCAATTCTCAATTGTAAGCATCCGCTAAACAATTCACCCTTCCTTAGCGATACGAATATCGCTATAACAACACTTGGATGATCTCTTCGTTCCACATGCTTCGCCTTCAATTCCCTATAGGCAGTCCTTACTCTCAACCTCTTTTAGTTCACATAACTTCAAGATCTTTCTTTAAACATGTTACGTTCTCATATTCACAAGCAGTTTCACGCATCGGCGTTACCACTTATTCAATTCCCCTTAATACTGCTACCTTATACTCTTGTGGTAGATATAGCCTTGAAACATTCTTTCACTCAAACAACATTCTCCAACTTTATCGCAATGGCACTCGCAATCCACTCCAATCATGCTCTAAGCATTCCAACTCCTATGGCTTTATCATCACGATGTATATGCAATGACCACTTCCGGTTGCCTTGCTATGCCTCATGTTTCATTCTTGTCGCGTCATTGCAACCCTCAAATGCGTTTCAATTTCCAACTGGAATTGTCATAAACAACGTAGTCATCAGCTTAACTCAAGTCCTCGAAAACTCTTTTCACGTTCATTCATCCATTCGTGTTACATCTCATCCTTAATCCATTTTATCAATGGAATAGCTCTTGTGGGGAATCTTTCCACGGTCCGTCTATTACAATTCGTCAATACCAGGAACTTCCAGCAACCCACATCAACTCTAGTCAATTTATCACTCATTCCACTCCTCCAAGGCTCTACAGATATTTCATTTCTCAGAGATTTCACGACCAAGAAATCTTACCTTATCAGATCCATAGCCCGTGCTCTTCACATTCAACATATAACAAGCATCTCCTTAGGGTCCATAGGACACTCTCAAAAGCTGTTCATGTTTCTTATGACTCCTTAAATGAGTCCAATCCTCGTCTCTCCAGACGGTAGCAACCAACTCAATCATTCCTTGGGCACTTAATTCGACTATTATCAACTTCTTTCTATCAAGTGTCGAATCTTCCAACTATTCCTCTCACTTTTCACTTGAGAGCTCAGACCTTGGCTCTCTGTTGTCACGGGTCTCCTCTAGGACCGCACAATATTTTATTTATTCTTGTCACTTTTTTCTTGAGAAGCATTAGCGTTTTAGCCTCTGAATTCCATAACTCGCTAATGCGACCTTATCACAATTCCGTTTGTTCCACTAAACATCAACATCATCTTGGAATTCAACATTGTCTACAAGACAGTCTCTCAGATTTCACTTCCAGGAATCATTCAAGTTCTGCGTTTTCTTTCCCAGTCTAGACACTCCATCTTAATATCAAGACAGTTAGGATTTTCTCCTTCTTCCACACTAAGGTCTCTTACCATGTGAGGGAAGCTATACACTTCAGTGGCATTCACTTCTTTCAAATCCACCATGTCCTTCCTATTCCATAGGACATTGATCTTGAAATCTGCGCTAGCGGCGGTGTTTTACTCCAGAATGTAAATGTCACCATGCTTGGCATTCTTCTTCCCCAAATTCAGTCACCTCAAGTGACAATATCTATTCGTCCTTAGTCTCCACCAGTTCACTTATCGAATGCTCAATTCAATTAACTCAACTCACTTTGCAAGTATTCTCTAAGCGCTCTTTTCGTTTACTAAATCATTCACTAGAATCACAACCAGTCAGGACTATCAAGTCCGTTCACTTTCCTTTTCATCAACGACCAATTCATGGTCCAATCGCCCTTTAAGAACAATGCCCTATTCTTTAGGGAACAACAACTCATGATTTCATTTCTCATGATTCCGATTCAATCAACCGATCCCAGGAAATCATTAATTCCAGGCAAACTAGCATGCCAATTTTTCCTCGACTCCTTCCACAACAGAAAAGACGGACTACCCATTTTCCACCCTGTGTCTTACGCCCAGGTAATCAACCATTTCTTGTAGGCACGTTCCATATTTATAATGACCGTCTCTTTGCTCGTAATCCATGAGCATGAGGTCTCTTATTCATAAGTCTTTCGACCATTCTCCTCTTTTGCTGAGTCCCATTACCGTTCCTCAAAATCAGGAATAACAACCAGCCATAAGATTTTCAAGTTTCAATCCATTCAAGGATTTACTTATTTTATTCAAGGGTCCTTGACCACTCTTAACATATTTAGGCGACCTTGCGAACTCTGTCTCACATTGGTCAATCATTCTCTGATCCTTACAAAACTATCAGGATCCCTACAACCTTTGCCTTCGAGCAATCTCAAAAGGATGCTTTCCGTTGAATAACTCAACAGGGGTAGTCTAGGCATATATCATGCCTTTGAGGAAATCCTTCCTCTAGTGACCTTCCATCAATTATCAATAGCCTCTTAAGACTACAACTGTCGTGGTCACTTTCTTTCCTTAGTGTACCCAAAACCTCTAAGGTTTCCTTACCAAGATCCCCAATCTAGAGGAAGGCAATTTCAAATCACATCCCTCTACCTGACTCAATCAATCTCAACCTTATACATAGTTTCACAAGCTTTTCCAAACTCTCGGGGTCTTTCCCACGCATTCAATTTAGAAAAGATTAACTTAGAGTCACCTTTCTCGTGACTTCCATCATTTTAACTCATCGGTACTAGCATCTGTCACCATAGTGACTTAAACAATCATGGTAGCTCCTCCTCGAGCTTGCTTAATCAACAAATTTTCTCATTTCCATTTAAAGTTTCCACGACCCATTCAGCTCTGGTCTTGTACAATTAACAGATCGAGCCATATTCTCTTTTGGTACTCATATTCCAATCGCCCATCTTTACTCAATTCTCATGATCCATATCAGTTCTCGAATCTTCCATACCATGTATACTTGAGCCCAATGCTCTTCTACGACCATACCTTGATCGTTCAACCTTATTAGGTTCTCATGTCACTTTAACTACAATGATTCCCTCCAGGAAACAAAAACTCAAGTCATATATTCAAGTCTAGCAGTCTCAGACTGCTCATCTCATCATTCATCACCATCAAGCAATCATCCTATGGCCCCTATGCAACTCTCAACTAATTGCCAATTATCTAAGGATTCCAAAACATCCTTAAGCAGCAGCCACATATCAAACTAGCCTCCATGAGGCAACTTCTCAATTAACAGTCATCACTAGGCAAGCCTCAACTAGGCCAATATCCAGCAAATATTCAAGGTGTTACTTCTATAAGTCAATCGCCCAAACTTAAAGCATAAGGCATCTGCCACTTCATTACAAACTCGACATGTTATCTCAATTACAGAAGACATCAGTTCAAAGGATACAAACCCCCTATGCCATCTAATCTCTCAATTAGACCTTGGCCAAGGCAATCACACGATGCCAATTGCAAAACATGCCCAACAGGCCAATCATAAACATCACTTTTCCTTTCAAACGACATCCACCGCCAAGCACAAAGCTTTTATTTATGCCAATCACATGCATCATTTCACATGTCATGCCACTTTTGAATATCTTCTTCGAGGATCAATCGTGTGCCATACATCTCTTAACCACAATTGGACTCGACCTAATACCTTGACTTTCCTTTTCAAGTTATGACTTGGGTCATTCTTGCCTCTTGCCATCTCATAAGCCTACCAGGAGCTGCTCCTTGTCTGGACCTCTCTAACCCCGCGATCACTCCCCAGCTTCATCAGACCTAGCCGTTGCAGGTTGTCCCAAGTCATATATCTGTGGAGAAAGCCCCGTTTCACATGTCACATACCATATTTCATTACAGTTTATAGGTATCCCATCAATTTGTCCCATACCAAGCAACAATTTATTAAGTCCAACAGCGATAAGTTCATGCATGCACCCTCATCAACTTTCGTTTCAAAGCGACAAATACAAGTACAGCATGACTGTCCTCATCACTTGTCATATCAAAATCGCCTTCAGATCAATTCCTATCAATTGAAGAGTTCTAATTCCACCAATGACCGTCACATCTCACAGATTAATTACCTATATTCAACCATGTACCTCAAGTAGAGTCGCTAACTAAATCAAATCCATAAGCATTCGATTACGTCTGGCCTTTAATCCATATATTCCTTATTCGTTCCCTTATATGCATCTCATCTCATATCATCCAAGACTGTCAAAAGCAATCGATAACCCAACCATCAAGATATCACGCAATTCAAGCCTGAATTCACTAACATCAGTCGCCTCTTTGTAACTCGTACTCCTCAAGTTGGGTCATTGATAAACCAAGATCACAATCATACACTTCAATTGACCCTTCATTCATAAGTTATTCTCTAGCAACCCCAAATCCAAGCATATGACTCCTCAATTTTTATTCACTTCCTTGTGAGCCTTATTCATAATATCACTCAAGATCAACCCTTAAATCGGCACAAGGACCATTAGAATACTGCAAAAGTTCAAGCCTATAGTCCTCAAGATTCAGCAATCCATGCTTATCCCTCAAGGTCTCACTACCTAATTGTCCTCAAGTCATCGCTCCTTATCACTCCAAGTCTCAATCAGATTGGATTGAGCCGACCTCGCTCTGATACCACTCAGACGGGGATGTCACGCCCTGAGCCCGATGGGCACGCGAGCATCTCACCTTCACCGTTACCTTTAATGAGCTCCAGGATCCAACGGCCAATAACTTATAACTCTATATGAAGCATGCATGCGAAAGCGATGCCAACTCCATTACAAATACAACAACACATGATGACTAAGGACACAATAGTACCCCTTTTATAAAGGTCAATCATTCTTCAGAGGTTATAAATCTAAATCCCCAAGAGTATCATTTTTCAACCCTAAGGTCACAAAAGGGAAGTCTTTATTTTCCTCCAATGGCTTCGTCAAATGCCAATCCATGGCAAACTCGATTTTCTTCGTCGGGGACTTGAAAATGTTGCCCACAACGGGGTGAGATATAAATCTCAGTAAGGTAGGTCCTAACTCTAGATTAGGCCGATCGTCCACTCAGGCAGTCATAAACATCAGCATTTCATGCAAACAAACACATGAGGCATTCAATTATGAACAGTCATGCAGATGTCAGACAGGCAGACATGGCATCACAACACATCTCTAAGATCATGCACACACCGCCATGTCATATCACCACTTCCACCTTTCACATGTACCTCATTCTTATGCCCGCGTTTAGAACGCATCAGGCTCGGTCCGCGTAAACGCATCAGACCGTCATTGACAACCCGTGTAAACGCATCAAGTTTCAATGTTACTCGAGGCCAGTGTCGACACATCACAACTCTATCCTGTGTTTTAACGCATCAGGACTATGGCCGTCTCAACCCCGCGTCTCATATGCATCAGGGTGCCATACACTCCAACCCCGCGCTTCAGCGCCTCAGGATATTTATTCCATCACCTCACGTCTCATACGCCTCAGGGTCTTATCATGCCTCAAACATGCAATTAATTTGAATCAATTCACACACACAAGACCATGTGCAATCTCATGCACCAATCACAAACTTATGGTGTGACATTCTAATTTCCATTCAATTTCAGACTCATTAATGAGAAGTAAATCTAAAGATGTATTTCAGTCGTATCCCGCTCGAATTTGATCAATTCTAGTAGGCTGACCAAAAGGGAAAGGCTAACGCGAGACGAGGTACGTGGACCTAGGCAACTCGGATAGGAAATGGCGCTTTGACCATAAGGATTGTCGAGGGGATATTTAGAACCACAAAGAGGGCGATCTAAGAACTATTAAAGAATGCCTTGCGAGTGTCATACGATTGAAGCACCGATGATGCCGCTTAACTAACGCATGATTTGCAAAATTTTCCTAAATCAGATAGTGACGATCGAGATAATAGGGACTAGTGATAGACCCTCATAATTACATGATAACCAAACCGCCAAGAATTGACAAGCCCTAAATGTGATATGAATCACAGGATCGATATGAGTAATGTCTGCAAAAGTCGCCCGTCGATTCGGGATAGGCTGGAACCACGTTTGATAGAGAAAACAATCAGAAACAAGTCTTGAAAATTGAAAATGGAGAATCAAGAATTCCAACATTATATTCGGATTGCCATCACCTTATCGAAGAATATTGAAACGAGAAAAAAACGACGTTCCAGATGTCGGGATTAAAATTATCATTTTGCCTCTCAAGCTTAAGCCTTGCCTATGCAAATATGGAAGGGCATTTTGATCTTTATCCCTACCCATAGCTCCCAAAAAAGTGGGTGAATTGTGGCCATTGTATCAAGTTGAATGACATTGAGGACAAGTGTCAAGAGATGGATTAAAGAGTAGTCAAGTCCACTATTCCTCACCTACCATTCAACCCCTTGACTTGAGCCCTGTATATAGCAATTTTCACTCTCTCTCCTCACTCATTGATCGGACATAACACCCTCCATAGCTCTCGAACACTTCTTCTTATTCCTCCTGTTTTGCCGCCAGCGATAGCTCTTGCCGCTCCCTGTTCGCCGCCTTCGACGCCCTTTTTCGGCCACCACCAGTACTTCAGTCGACCACACCCTCTTAGCTCAACCTCCTGCCGACCTTCTCGAACTGGAAACAAGCCGTTTGGACCACCGAGGAGCTCAGGCCAAGCGTTTTCTCGAGAGTCGACGAAAACAGACCCAATCTAAGGTAGGTGATGTTTCTAACCCCTTAGGAGGCTGAAATATTGGAATTTTAAGGTCAAATTTTATAGAGATCTAGGAGACATGTATATATATCTGTGGTAAAAATTTGGGCTTGATTTGATGAAGTTTTATTCCCAATTGGGTCTTGTGAATGTAGGACAAAAAACTGCCGGTTACTGACCTTTGAAGATCCGGCGACTCTTGACGGGATCCCGACGACGATTCGTCTTCCAACCCACGGTGAGACCCTTAGACCCTTAGATAGACATGTTAAGAGGTAGGTTAGTGAGTAAATGATGGATTTGGCGAAGATTTAGGACCAGTTTTGCTCGATTTGCATATAACCGAAAAGGACCGGTTCAGTTCTGTGCAAGACTGAATATGTTGGGGTTATGGGCTGGCGATTTTGAGCCTCAAATTGGTGATTTAGACATGCTAGGATGATGAGGATTATGTTATGGAGGTTTCTGGTTCATGGATTGAGGAATTGGACATGGAAATTGACGGATTGGTTGGATTTTATTAGGTTGCACGGTGAGTTCAACCTTGGACCCTTGAAACCAAAAATTGTGGGGGCTCAAGAGGAGAAATTTGTGATATCAAATTTAAGGTAAGGGAATCCTAAACTTAGGATAGGAAGATTGGACTCGATTGGTTGAGTCAGGTAAGAAATTAATTGAACTGTGAGAGATTTCCAAAGTACTTGTTCTTGGTGCGGCCTAAGGTTGCATATAAGGGATTAAGGTGTGTAAATGCTTATGCTTAAATTATCTGTCATGTGTGTGTGTCACTTGATTGCCTTGCATGCCATGAGTCTTTGAATTGCGCTTGAATTGCACATGTCGTCATGTATGGAAAACAAATTGAAAATCATGGCATGAGTGTGACATGGCGAGACATTGATGCGTATGAGACGCGGGGTGAGGTGGATGATACCCTGAGGGGCTGAGGCGCGGGGTTGGAATTGTGAGGCATCCTGATGCGATCTAATCGCGGGGTTGTGAAAGGGCCACAGTCTTGATGCATTTACGCGGGACGGAGATATAAGGTGGGGACAATGGCCTAGACAATCATTGAAACCTGATATGTTTACGCGTGTTGTCCGTGACGATCTGATGCATTTACGCAGATCGAGCCTGATGTGATCGAATCACGGGCATGAGAATGGGGCAGGCAAGAAGAGGTGGTTATGGTGAAGTGACAGACGAGACGTGCATGATCATCTGAGTGTGATATGATGTCATAGCTGCATACCTGTAATCTGTGTGTCGTCATCTTTATTTGTATGTACCTATGTGTTTATGAGTTTGGAATTTTGGGGTAGATGACTGCTTTAGTGGACGGTCGGCCTAACCTAGGGTTAAGACTCTTTTATTGAGATGTGTATCTCACCCCTTTTGGGACCCTTATTTTTACAGATCCTAGGCCATGACCATATGGCCTATTCGCTTTGGAGACCCTAAGGAGATGACTGCGTATTTTGATGAGTTCCCTAACGGTCAGGGGACCATTTACGTGAGGAAGTGTATAGTGGTATGGGTTGACGAGGGTTGACGGACAGGAAGCTTCATAGGTATGAGGCGTGATTTAGAAAAGTTGGGGACAAGTCGACTGGGCCGCTAAAGCCCCATGAGGTGCCCTAGGGATTGATCCCTGATTGGTGCCACCCTGGTAGGGACCAGGACCAGGCCGAGGGATTGGTAATCGGTTCTAGGAACGGCCGGAGAGGACCCCGACGCTGGAGTTTATGGAGAAGGAGGAGGTCATTATCTTTGAGGCAACTGAGGAGGATCTCGCAGAGCCGTCGCATGAAGAGACCACAGAGGATACTATTGAGGTTCGCTCTGAGACGTTCTCAGAGGACAAGCCGACGGAGGATGCTGAGGACACCGAGAACTCCAGCAGCTCATCCTAGGAGACTCTTGTTGTAGCTTGATCTTTGGTGACGGCCCCGACCCTGTTCCTGTTGGATTTTTGATGATGGTCCATTTTGTATGCTCACCCCGTCGTCCCTTGCTTATTGGATTTTAGTAGTTCTGTACTTGTATGCACAATCGGTTGTTATGTACGATAGTTTCTATGCTATCCAGGTCCCACTTAATTTATATTTTGTATGGAGGAGTTGCTTATTTACCGCTTCCGCATGCTTGATATATTTGTTATATCTCTCGGCTTAGATTGTAGATCTTGGAACCGCGAGAGATTATATGATTTGCTTGCTGGGAGTCATGTGCTCGTGCCCTAGGCGCGGGACGTGACATCCCCGTTTGATTTGGAATCAAAGCAAGGTCAGCTCGATATAAAGATGGTTGAGGACTGGAGTGATAAGGTGGATTAAGTTGGGACAAGGACGGATAGCGAGACCTTAGGAGACTGGTTAAGATAAGGCCTGGGGTGCACGGTATGTGACTTGGGGTGCACGGTATGTGACTTGGTACTTATGGTTGGTGTTTGATCTTGGCAAGGTTGTGGTGATGCATGAGGATTAAGTTCCCTGCTTAGAGTTGAATGTCATTTTGAACCTTGGCCTGCTTAATGATAAGTGTGCTTGGTTTTAGTAAATCGTTAGAGTGAACGGAATTGAGGAAAGACCATGTGCTGCTTGTTGATATGTCTCCGGAGGTTGTTGTGTGGAGACTGATGTATTGTGACTGTTTTTGTTAAAGTATGGTTAGCAGCTCTGGACTTGGATGATTGAGTGAGTTACTAACTCCTTGCTGAACTTGTGGTGGATCAGGTTTAGTAGAAAGAGATAAGAATGAGCAACCCGTCTAAAAGATTTGGGAGATCAAGAGGCGGAGCCTCTAGCTCGAGGCCGCCTGTAGCTAAGGACCCAAGAATGGATGGCGTGCTGAGGGCACTGGAAAGAATTAGTGACTTGATCGATAGGCAGACGCAGGACCGGGATGCTGCAATCACCCTAGGCAGTAGGAGCTGCCACAACAGCCGTCAATGCCAACAACGGCAACAATGGTGGCAATGGAAGCCAGAATGAACATGGCCAAGGCAATGAAGCTGTGAATGCCCAAGAATAAATAGTCGTGGCCAAACAGATAGGCTAGCTAGTAGAGCAATTTATAAAGTTGAAGCTGACTCAATTCGATAGGACTGGAGATCCCGAGCTAGCACCCAGGTAGATTGAGAAGTTAGAGAAAGCTTTCGGAGTGCTGAGGTGCACGGATGAAGAGAAGGTGTTACTAGCAGTGTACCAGCTAGATGATATGGCAAATTATTGGTGGGCTGCCACCAAGAATGGCGTTTTCCCTGAAGGAACGACCATGAATTGGGATGCCTTTAAGACGGCGTTCAACGACGGTATTTCTCGGAGACGACCAGGGAAAGGAAGCAGGTGGAATTTTTACAGTTGCGTCAAAACCAGCTGACGATAGACCAGTACAAGGTCGAGTTCTCTAGACTGTCAAGGTACGCTCCTCGATCTGTAAAGGATCGTCAGGAGAAAGCACAAAAATTTAGGGATGGTTTGAGGCCTAAGCTCCACAGTCAGATGATTGCTCTAAACCAGAGGACTTATAAAGAGATATATGAGCGGGGCCAGATGATAGAACGGGACTTGAAAGAGAGAAACACTGCAACTGGATCGCGGTTCACCTCATTTAGAGATAACCGCCAGATGGGCAAGAGGCCGATGACGGGCAATAGGCGTTTTATGCCTCCCGTAAGGAAAAATATTGTGAAGCCGCCGAATCACACAAATTAGAGCTGCCGCCTTTGTGGCAGGAGGCATGGAAATGGGCCATGCCCGATAAGGATCGGGGCTTGTTTTAAGTGTGGTTAGTTGGGCCACCAGATGAGGACATGCCCTAGTCAAGCTCCGACAAATCGACCCCAAAGGCAGAGATCGCAGGCTAGGCCGTCGACTGCAATTCCCCAGATCGAGTAGAATCGACCACTAGCACAGGGAAGGGTGTATGCAGTAGCCCGCAGAGAGGCAATGAAGCACCAGACGTGGTCACAGGTATGGTTTACTTGTGCAGCCAAGCTTCGTACGCGTTGTTTGACCCTGGTGCCACGCATTCGTTTGTGTCTACCCAATTTGTTGAATTAGTGGGTATGAAATTAAAACCGTTGAGTATAATTCTGCATGTTGCCACACCGTTAGAGGACAATATACTGGTTTCAACGGGCTGTGCTGGTTGTGAGATTGTGATTGGAGGAAGTAAAGAGAGTATTGACCTAGCTGTACTACCTATGTATAATCTTGACGTAATCATATGAATGGATTGATTGAGTAAGCAGGGGGCCAGTAGGGGACTGTGGTAGTAAGATAATTCGATTTTATCCGAGAGACCGCCCTATCTTTGAATTGGTGGGAAGTCAAGAAGGAATCTCGATTCCCTTAGTCTCATCTCTGGAGATGACTAAGTTGATGTCTGAAGGGTGTCAAGCATACTTAGTGGCAATAATGGACACGACTACAGAAGAGCCAAAGTTAGAGAGTATCCCGGTAGTGTGTGAATTTCCTAACGTGTTTCCCCAAGAGTTGCCAGGGCTACCACCAGAATGGGAAATAAAATTTGTAATCGAGTTAGCCCCTTAGATAGAACCGATCTCGAAAGCACCTTACTGGATGTCCTTGTCAGAACTAAAAGAGTTAAAGGTACAGATGCAAGAGTTGCTAGATAAGAGATTTATCCGACCAAGTGCCTTATCGTGGGGAGCACCGATGCTATTCGTAAGGAAGAAGGATGGGTCTTTGCGCCTATGCATCGACTATCGACAGCTGAACTAGGTAACGGTGAAGAACAAATACCCACTGCCGAGGATTGACGACCTGTTTGATCAGTTACAAGGAGCGGCGGTATTTTTGAAGATTGACTTGAGGACTGGGTATCACCAATTGAGGATCAAGAAGGAAGACATACCTAAGATTGCTTTCAGGACGTGGTATGGTTATTATGAGTTTACGGTGATGCCATTTGGATTGACCAACGCTCTAGCTGCTTTCATGGACCTGATGTATCGAGTATTGAAGGAATTCCTGAACAGATTCGTCAGAGTCTTTATTAACGATATCTTGATTTACTCGAGAAATGGTGCAGAACATGAGGAGCACTTGAGGATTGTTCTGCAGACCCTGAGGGAGCACTTACTCTACGCGAAGTTGAGTAAATGTGAGTTATGGCTGAACAGGGTAGCATTTCTTGGTCATGTGGTATCTGGAGAAGGAATCACAGTGGATCCTACGAAGATCGAGGCTGTAACTAATTGGCCTAGGCCTACTACGGTCATTGAAGTCAAAAGTTTCTTGGGACTGGCAGGATACTACAGGCGTTTTGTGGAGAAATTCTCATCCAAAACCATCCCATTGACGCGGTTGACGAAGAAGGAAACAAGGTTTGAATGGACTGACAAATGCGAGAGGAGTTTCCAAGAGCTCAAGCATAGATTAACAACCGCACTAGTGCTGACAATTCCGTCAGGATCAGGAGGTTACGAGATTTACAGCGATGCTTCGCTGAAAGGATTGGGTTGTATACTGATGTAGCATGGAAGAGTAGTAGCCTATGCGTCTAGACAGTTGAGGCCACATGAAATGAACCACCCAACTCATGACCTGGAGTTAGCAGCAATTGTATTTGCTCTGAAGATTTAGAGACATTACCTATGTAGCGAGAAGTTTCAGATCTATAATGACGACCAGAGCTTAAAGTACTTGTTTCCCCAAAAAGAGCTGAATATGAGAGAGCGTAGGTGAATGGAGCTGTTGAAGGATTATGATTGTGATATACTATATCACCTTGGGAAAGTAAACAGAGTAGCAGATGCACTAAGTCGGAAGTCAAGCATCGCATGTCTGCTGGTGAAAGGTTGGTTGATGATAGAAGACTTAAGAGATTTTGAGTTCAGACTAGAAGTCTGTCAGTTGTCTAGCTTAATAGCAATGTTGAGGGTAGAACCTGAGGTTTGGGAAGGAATAAAGGCCCTACAGTCTATGGATCTAGAGATTCAGAAGATCCTTGAGATAGATGCGACCAAGAGAAAACCCGAGTTTTAGGTGTCTGAGGACGGAATTCTAAAGTTCCGAGGAGCATTGTGCGTGCCAAAGGAGGAATGACTCAGGGAAATGATTTTATCAGAGGCTCACAAGAGCAATTATAGCATCCACCCTGGAAGTACGAAAATGTATCAGAACTTGCGACAACACTATTGGTGGAACGGGATGAAGGTGGACGTAGCAAGGTATGTGGCTAAGTGTTTGACGTGCCAGCAAGTGAAAGCGCAGCACTGTAAGCCTGGAGGACTATTACAGCTACTGGAGATTCCGAAATGGAAGTAGGAGCATATAACTATGGATTTTGTGATGGGACTCCCAAGGAGCCAAAGAGGTCACGACTCTATATGGGTAGTCGTGGACAAATTGACCAAGTCCGTACATTTCATCCCGGTGCGAAAGGACTTTGCTATGGATAGGTATGTAGAACTGTAATGAGACAGATAGTGAGGCTGCACGGAGTGCCTATGACGATCACCTTGGATAGAGATCCTAAATTCATGGCAAATTTTTGGAAGAGTCTGCAAGATGCTATGGGAACCCGACTATAGTTTAGTACGGCGTACCACCCACAGACGGACAAACAGTCGGAAAGGATGATACAGACGCTTGAGGACATGCTGCGTGCATGCGTCATTGATTTTAAAGGTGGATGGGAAGACCATCAGCATTTGGTAGAGTTTGCTTATAATAATAGCTAACAGTAGAGTATCCAGATGGCACCATTCGAAGCACTCTATGGAAGAGCCTGCAGGACCCCGATTTGCTGGGATGAGGTTGGAGAAAGAAGTATCACAAGCCTAGAATTGGTAGAGCAATCGGTGGAAGCAGTGAAGATAATTCAGGATAGATTGAGGACGGCATAGAATCATCAGAAGAGCTATGCAGATAAGCGGTGCAAGCCCTTGGAATTTCAAGTGGGCGATCACGTCTTCCTCAAGGTGTCACCGATGAGAGAATTGTCGCGATTTAGAAAGAAGGGGAAGCTGAGCCCAAGGTATGTAGGCCCATTTGAGATACTGGTGCAAATTAGAACCTTAGCCTATAAGCTTGCCCTGCTGTCTAATCTATCCTAGGTGCATAATGTATTCCATGTGTCAATGCTGCGAAAGTATGAACCAGATCCGACCCATATGTTGGACTACGAAGCCATAGAAGTGGACGATCGAGTGTCTTACATGGAGAGGCCGATAAGGATCGAGGATCGGAAGGAGCAAATCCTCAGGAATAAGAAGATCCCACTGGTCAAGGTAGTATGGGAGCACTATGGAATTGAAGGTGCCACGTGGGAGATTGAAGAGATGATAAGGCGACAACACCCTCATTTATTTGAGTAATTAAGTGTAATGTAAATTTCGGGGATGAAATTTTTGTAGGGGGAAGAGTTGTGACATTCTGATTTCCAGTCAATTTCAGACTCATTAATGTGAAGTAAATCCAGAGATGTATTTCAGTCATATCCCGCTCGAATCTGATTAATTCGAATAGGTTGACCAAAGGGAAAGGTTAACGCGAGACGAGGTACGTGGACCTAAGCAACTCGGATAGGAAATGACGCTTTGACCATAAGGATTGTCGATGGGATATTTAGAACCACAAAGAGGCCGATCTAAGAACGATTAAAGAATTCCTTGCGAGTGTCATACGATTGGAGCGCGGGTGATGCCGCTTAACCAACGTATGATTTGCAAAATTTTCCTAAATTAGATAGTGACGATCGAGACTATAGGAACTAGTGATAGACCCTCACAATTACATGATAACCAAAGCTGCCACGAATTGAGGAGCCCTAAATGTGATATGAATCACAGGGTCGATACACGTAATGTCTACAAAAGCTGCCCGATGGTTTGGGATAGACTAGAACCACATCTGATAGAGAAAACAATCAGAAACGAGTCTTGAAAATTGAAAATGGATAATCAAGAATTCCAACGTTATATTCGGATTGGCCGTCGCCTTGTCGAAGAATATTGGAACGAGAAAAAAACGATGTTCCGGACGTCGGGGGTAAAATTATCATTTTGCCTCTCAAGCTTAAGCCTTGCCCATGCAAATAAGGAAGGGCATTTTGGTCTTTATCCCTACCCCATAGCTCCCGAAAAAGTGGGTGAATTGTGGCTATTGGATCAAGTTGAATGACATTGAGGACAAGTGTCAAGAGATGGATTAAAGAGTGGTCAAGTCCACTATTCCTCACCTACCATTCAACCCCTTGACTTGAGCCTCGTATATAGCAATTTTCACTCTCTCTCCTCACTCATTGACCGGCCATAACACCCTCCATAGCTCCTGAACACTTCTTCTTCTTCTTCCTCATGTTCTGCCGCCGGCGACAGCTCCTGCAGCTCCCTATTCGCCACCTTCGACGCCCTCTTCCAACCACCACCTGGACTTCGGCCGACCACACCCTCTTAGATCAACCTCCTGCCGACCTCCTCAAACTGGAACCAAGCCGTTTGGACCACTGAGGAGCTCTGGCCAAGCGTTTTCCTTGGAGTCGACGAAAACTAACCCAATCTGAGGTAGGTGATGTTTCTGACCCCTTAGGAGGCCGAAATGTTGAAATTTTGAGGTCAAATTTTATGGAGATCTAGGGGACATGTATATCTATTTGTGATAAAATTTTGGGCTTGATTTGATGAAGTTTTGACCCCAATTGGGTCTTGTGATGTAGGACAGAAAACTATCGGTTACTGACCTTGGAGGATCCGACGACTCTTGATGGGATTCCGGCAACGACTCGACTTCCAACCCACGGTGAGACCCTTAGACCCTTAGATAGACTTGTTAAGAGGTAGGTTAGGGAGTAAATGATGGATTTGGTGAAGATTTAGGACCGGTTGTGCTCGGTTTGCACAGAATTGAAAGGACCGATTTGGTTCTATGCAACACCGAATATGTTGGGGTTAATGGCTGGTGATTTTGAGCATCTAATTAGTGATTTAGATATGCTAGGATAATGAGGATTATGTTATTGAGGTTTGTGGTTCATGGATTGAGGAATTGAGCATGGAAATTGACGGATTGGTTGGATTTTATTAGGTTGCGCGGTAAGTTCAACCTTGGACCCTTGAAGCCGAAAATTGTGGGGACTCCAAAGGAGAAATTTGGATATCAAATTCAAGGTAAGGGAATCCTAAACTTAGGATAGAAAGATTGGACTCGATTGGTTGAGTCGGGTAAGAAATTGATTGAGCTGTGAGAGATTTCCAAAGTACTTGTTCTTGGTGCGGCCTAAGGCAGCATATAGGGGATTAAGGTATGTAAATGCTTGTGCTTGAATTATTTGCCATGTGTGTGTGTCACTTGATTACCTTGCATGCCATGAGTCTTTGAATTGTGCTTGAATTGCACATGTCGTCATGTATGGGAAACGAATTGAAAATCATGGCCTGAGTGTGACATGGCGAGACCCTGATGCATATGAGACACGGGGTGGGTGGATGATACCCTGAGGCGCTGAGGCGCGGGGTTGGAATAGTGAGGCACCCTGATGCAATCTAATTGCGGGGTTGTGAAAAGGCCACGATCCTGATGCATTTACGCAAGACGGAGATATAAGGTGGTGACACTGGCTTGGAGAATCATTAAAACCTGATGCGTTTATGCGGGTTGTCAACGACGGTCTGATGCGTTTACGCGGACTAAGCCTGATGTGATCTAATCGCGGGCATGAGAATGAGGCAAGCGGGAAGAGATGGTTGTGGTGAAGTGGCAGGATGAGGCGTGTATGATCATTTGAGTGTGATATGATGTCATAGTTGCATGCCTGTTATCTGTGTGTCGTCACCTTTATTTGTATGTGCATGTGTGTTTATGAGTTTGGAATTTTGGGGTAGATGACTGCCTAAGTGGATGGTCGGCCTAACCTAGGGTTATGACTCTTTTACTAAGATGTGTATCTTACCCCTTTGGGGACCCTTATTTTTACAAATCTTAGGCCTTGACCATGTGGCCTATTCGTTTAGGAGATCCTAAGGAGATGACCGCGTATTTTGATGAGCTCCCTGACGGTCAGGGGACCATATTCGTGAGGAACTGTATAGTGGTATGGGTTGACGAGGGTAGTACGGACTGGAAGCCTCAAAGGTATGAGGCGTGGTTTAGGAAAGTTGGGGACGAGTCGACTAGGCCGTTGAAGCCCCGTGAGGTGCCCCAGAGAGTGATCCCTGATTGGTGCCACTTTGGTAGGGACCAGGACTAGACCGAGGGATCGGTAGTCAGTTCTAGGAACAGGCCGGAGAGGACCCCGACGTTGGAGTTTACTGAGGAGGAGGAGGAGGTCATTATCCTGGAGGTGACCAAGGAGGATCTCGCAGAGCCGTCGCATGAAGAGACCATGAAGGATATTATTGAGGTTTGCTCCGAGATGTTCTCAGAGTACGAGCCAACGGAGGATGCCGAAGACTCCAGCAGCTCATCCTAGGAGACTCTAGTTGTAGCTTGATCTTTGATAACGACCCCGACCTTGTTCTTGTCAGATTTTTGGTGATGGTCCATTTTGTATGCTCACCCCGTCACCCTTTGCTTATCGAATTTTAGTGGCTCTGTACTTGTATGCACAGTCGGTTATTATGTACGACAGTTTCTATGTTATCCAGGTCCCACTTAATTTATATTTTGTACGAAGGAGTTGCTTATTTACCGCTTCCGCATGCTTGATATATTTGTTATATCTCTCGACTTAAATTGTGGATCTTGGGACTGCGAGATATTATATGGTTTGCTTGCAAGAAGTCGCGTGCTCGTGCCCGGGACGCAGGGCGTGCCATATGGCATGCAAGAGAATCAAATTCAACACTTGAATGCAACAAATCACTCAACGCACAAGCATGATCAAACATTCGGTTCATCTACACCCTCCTAAGATGTACAATAGACAATCACATTGAAACCCTTCAAGAATCACCGAAGAATTTACCCGACTCACCCAATCGAGTCCAATCTTCCTATCTTAGGTTTAGGATTCCCTTACCTCAAGCTTAATGTCACAAATTCTCTCCTCAAGCACCTCCTCAAATTCGATCCAAGTGGTCCAAGACCAAACCCTCCGCGCAACCTATGAAATTCCAACCAATCGTCAATTTCTCTTGCTTAATTCACCCATTCATGAACCACCAACCGTAATAACAAGATCCTCAACATTCTAGCATTTCTCATTGATGAATTTGAAACTCAAAACCAACCCATAACAGCCTCCACAGAACCGGTTTACACAGAATCGAATCGGGCTATTTTTGGTTCTATGCATACCGAGGTTTTCTAGCCCTAAAACTACTCCAAATCCATCATTTAATCACTAACCTACTTTCTAACATGTATATCTAAGGATCTAAGAGGCTCACCAAAGATTTGGGACCGAGTCGTCGTCGGAAACCCTTTGGAAGTCGCCGGTTTCCTCAAGTCCTTAAACCGGCAGTTTTTGTCCAATAATCACAAGTTGGGGTCAAAACTCCATCAAATTCATCCCAAATTTTTACCACAGCTCATCCAACCTTAATACTATAAGTGTAGAAGACCTCATCGAAAATTTTGAGCAATTTGAAGCCCAGAAGACCCCGGAATAGGTCTTTCCCCAAAATCGGTCAGAATCTGATCTCGCCTGACCTTTGTCCACTCAAATCGAGCTATGGAAAGATCTATAGGGTAAAATTGAGCTTATAATATGTATATGGAAATATAAGACAATAAGTTTTCATTTGGTGGTGGTTTTACCTCGATCTGGTATTGGACGAAGAAGATACGGCCGGAATAGTGGGGCGGTCGGACTGGTCGGCTAGGAGCTCTCGGATTCAAAACTGACCAGCTTGACCTTTGCTCCTTCAAACGGCTCTACGGGACAAAAAAAATTGGTGGATTTGGACCCATAATACCTTGTTAGAACGGCAAGACAATAAGCTTTCTATTGTCAGTAGCTTTACCTCAATCGACCATCGGACGAAAAAGTTATGGCCGGAACAGTGAATCGATCGGAACAAGGCAGCGAGCTGGCGAGTAAGAGAAGAAAAAGAAGAATACTCTCGATTTAGAGGAATTGATGGTTGGCCAAATGAGGGGTGAGAGAGAGAGAGAGAGAGAGAGCTATATGCAAGTATCAAGGTCAAAGGGTTGAATGGTAGTTGTGAAAAAGTGGACATAACCACTCTTTAGCTAATCTATTGACACTTGTCCTAAGTGTCATTCAAGTTTCATCCAATGACTATAATCCTTTCTCTTTTTTGGCAGCCTTGGGGATGATTAAAATATCAAAATGCCCTTGTTTAATTTTATAAGTAAGGATAGGTCTTGAGGGGCAAAATGGTAATTTTACTCCCGACATCCGGAACGTCATTTTTCTCATCCAATACTCTTCGATAAGGCGATGGCCAATCCAAATATGAGGTTGGAATTCTTGATTCTCCATTTTCAATTTTCAAGACTTGTTTATGATCGTTTTCTCTATCAGACGTGGTTCCAGTCTATCCCAAACTGACGGACGGCTTTTGCAGATGTTAAGCGTATCGACCGTGTGATTCGTATCACATTTAGGGCTCGTCATTTCGTGGCGACTTTGGTTGTCATGTAATCGTGAGGGTCTATCACTAGTTCCGATGGCCTCGATCGTGACTGTTCGATTTAGGAAACTTTTGCAAATTATACATTGGTTAAGCGGCATCACCCGCGCTCCAATCGTATAACCCTAGCAATGCATTCCTTAATCGTTCTTAGATCGGTCTTTTATGGCTCTAAATGTCCCCTCGACAATCCTTATGGTCAAAGCACCATTTTCTATTCGAGTTCCCTTGGTCCACGTATCTTGTCTCTCGTTAGCCTTTCCCTTTTGGTCAGTCAACTCGAGATTGATCAGATTCGAGCGAGATATGACTGAAATGCATCGCTAGATACAATTCTCATTGCTGAGCCTGGAAATGACAAGAAAATCAAAATGTCATAGTGGCAGCCGACGGTCCAGCCTGTAGTCGTTGTCCTTGAGGTCTATTCGTTGGAGCTTAGTTCGGGCAAATCCTCATCTGGTGGCCCATCTGACCACACTTGAAGCATGCTCCAGTTCTTGCCGGGCATGGTCCATTACCATGCCTTCTGCCACAGAGGCGGCAACTCCAGTTCATTAGATTCGGCGGCTTCACAATATTCTTTCTTATTGGAGGGACAAAGCGCCTATTGCTAGTCACTAGTCTCTTACCAATCTAGCGATTGTCTTTGAATGAATTAAACAGTGATCCAGATGCGGCATTCTTCTCCTTCAGATCCCTCTCGATCATCTGTCCCCGTTCATAGATATCCTTGTAGGTTCTCAAGTTCAAGGCTATCATCTAGCTGCGAAACTCAGGCTTCAATCCATCCCAAAATCTCCATGCCTTCTCTAGGGGATCCTCTACCGATCGAGGTGGGTACCTTGACAGCCTAGAGAATTCAGCTTCATACTGGTCCACGTTCAGCTGATTCTGATGAAGTTGCAAGAACTCCACTTGCTTCCTTTCCCGAGCCGTCTCGGAAAAATACTTGTCATTGAATACCGTAGTAAAGGCATTCTAAGTCAAGGCTGTTCCTTCTGGGAAGACTCCATTCTTGGTGGCAGCCCACTAATCATTTGTGGTCCCTTCCAATTGATACACTGCCAGCAGTACCTTTTCCTCATCAGTGCACCTCAGCACCCTAAAAGCCTTTTCCAGTTTCTCGATGCATCTCGATGCTAGTTCGAGATCTCCAGTCCCATCGAACTGGGTTGGCTTCAGCTTGATGAATTGCTCACTCAGTTGGCCCATCTGCCTGGCCGCAACAATCTCTTCCTGGGCATTCACTGCCTCATTGCCCTGGTCATGATCGCCATTATTTCCATGGCCTCTATTATTGTCGTTGTTGGCGTTGACGGCGACTATTGCGGCTCCTACCGCTTGGGCTATGGCAACATCCCTATCCTGGGTCTGCTTGTCGATGAGGTCGACAATCCTTTCGAGCGCCCTCAGTACTCTGTCCATTTTCGGGTCTTCTGCTATAGGTGACCTCGAGCTAGAGGCTTCGCTCCTGGGCCTTCCAGGTCTCTTGGACAGATTACTTATCCTTATATGCTTTCACTAAGCTTGGATCACCACAATTTCACCAAGGAGTTAGTAACTCATTCATCCAACCAAGCCCAGTGCTAGTAACTATGTCTTAATAGGAACAATCATAACATAACGACCTTCCACACAACAAATTCCAGAGGCACTTCAATAAGCAGTTCATGGCTATTTCTCAATCCCGTTCACTCCAACGGTTCACCAAAACTAGCCACACTCATTCACTTAGCAGGTCAAAATCCAACAATGACTTCTAGCACTAAACGTGGAACTTCATCCACATAAATCATCTCAATCCTGCCAAGACTAAATGCCAATCACTTGCGTCAGGTCATATGCCATGCATCTCGTGCTTCATTCTAACAAGTTTCCTAAAGTTTCGCTACCCATCCTTGTCCCATCTTAATCCTCCTTATTACTCCAATCCTCAATCAACTTTGGATCGAGCTGACCTTGCTCTGATACCAAGCAAAACGAGATGTGACGCCCCGCGCCTCGGGCATAGGCACACGACTCCCTGCAAGCGTAAACTCTATCGAGGTCCTAGGATTCACATAGGTCAAGAGATGTACCATAACTATAGCACGCGGAAGCGATAGTTTACAAACTCCTTCGTACAATAATAAATAGGGACCTGGGTAACGAGAATACCAATAGATACATAAGCTCCCAACTATTCATACAAGGGTACTGGTAAGCTAAATCTGCTGATCAATAGGGGTGACAAGGTTGAAACAAAAGACGATCATTAAACCTCCCAAAAAGAAACAAGCATCGAGGTCACCATCAAAATATCAGACCAAAAGAGACTCCTAAGTTGAGCTACTGGAGTCATCAGTCTCCTCAGCATCCTCAAATGGCCCGTACTTAGAGAGAGTCTCAAAGCAAACCTCCACAGTGTTCTTGAGCGTTTCGCCAGCTGACAGCTCCACCTAGTCGTCCTCGGTAGCCTCGATCTCGATGACCTCGTTGGTGTCCTCCAAGGTCGAGATCCTCTTCGGAATGTTCCTCGAGCCAGCTACTGACCCCTCGGCCTCCACCAAATCCCAAGTGGGATGACACCAACTAGGGACTACCTCACGGGGTATCTCAGTGGGCTTCAGTGGCCTCGTAGAAACCTCTCCTACCTTTCGAAACTAGGCCTCGTACCTATGAGGCTTCCAACTGCTGCCACCCTTGTCGACCCAGACTATTGTACATTTCCTAACATACACGGTTCCCTGTCCATCCGGGAACTCCTCAAAATACACCGACATCTCTTTCGGGTCACCAAATCTGATTGGCCACATTCTCACGGTCTAGGATTTGAAAATAGGGTCCCACAACGAGGTGAGATTTACATGTCAGTAAGGCAGGTCCTAACCCTAGGTTAGGCTGACCGTAAACTCAAGTGAATGCAATCAAGAACATAACACACATGCAATCAAACGTGGCATTTAACAATCATTAGATAACATACGGGTACAAATGAGTGTCAGGCATGCAATCATGGCACCATATCACATCATTGAAATCAAACACACATTGCCATGCCAAATCACACTCTCCACCCTTCTAATCCTCCTCATTTTCACGCCCGCGTTTAGAACGCCTCAAGCTCGGTCCGTGTAAATATGCCTTAGATCATCACATTGACAAACCCACATAAATGCATTAGGTTTTCAATTTCACTCCAGACCTGTGTCAACACATCTCAAACTCCGTCCCGTGTTTCGACGCATTAGGGCCACGGCCATCTCAACCCCGTGTCTCGTACGCCTCAGGGTATCATTAAATTTAAACCCCACGCCTCAGTGCCTCAAGGTATCCATCCTCACAACCCCGCGTCTCAACACCTCAGGGTGTCACAATTTCTCCGACATGCCAAATGCTCATTTCAATTTATGACACAGGATCAAATGCAAGCTCATGCAACGAGCAACACATCTATGGCATGCGAGTCAATTAAATTCAACATTCAAATGTAACAATCTATTCATGACACAAGCATTGTCAAGCACTCAAGCCATTTATATCTCTCAAGAACGCACAATGGATAATCACCCCCTAAATTTCCAAGAAACAATCTAATTCACACTCAATTTCCCCAATTGAGTCCAATCCTCCTAGCCAAGGTTTAGAAACTCCTTACCTCAAGCTTAAATCAACACAAATCTCCTTCCAAACACTTCAATGGTTCGGTCCAATTAGCCCAAGAACGAGTTAATCGCGCAACCTAAGGAAATTCATCCAATTTGTCAATTTTCTCGTCCAATTTGTCAATTCACTAAACATACACCTCATTGACATATCAATTAACATCCTCATACATCTCAACGATGAATTTGGGACTCAATTCCATCACCTATAGCTCCCCATAGATTCGATATGCACAGAACCGAAACAGGGCATTTTTGGTTCTATGTATACCTCAACCAATCAGCCTTTAAACTAACTTAAATCCCCAATTTATCTATTAAACTACTTGCTAAAATGTAGTTCTAGGGTTTGAAGAGCCTCACCGAAAATTTGAAGCCAAGGCGACGCTGTAAAGTCCTCGAATGGCGCTGGTTCCTCCAAGTCCTCAACCTGTCAGTTTTTATCCTTCAAACACAAGACCCATTTAGGGTCAAAACTTCATCAAATTCATCCAAATTTTTTACCACAGCTCTTTCTACACGTCCTCTAAATGTCCACAAAATTTGGCCAAAAGATTTGAAGGTTTCGGGGTCCTAAACAGTGGCTTACCTCTAGTTGCGATGGATTTCGTCGACTTCTGGGAGAATGGCCGGCCGGGACTCCTCAGTAGGTTAAATGACTTGATTTCACTTGGAGGTTATTGACAAAAGGATGAGGAAGGTGTTGGTGGTCGGCTTGGCGGTTGGGAGACGCCGGAAGTGGCGGTCGACGGTAGCGAACAGGAGGGTAGTGGCTGGTCGGGCAGCAAGCTTCTCGCCGTGAAGAGGAAGAAGAAGAAGAAGAAGATGATAGCTATGGAGGGAGGGTGTTCGGTTGAAGGGAAGGAGAGAGAGTGAGGTATATACAAAATTAAGGGTCAATCATGGTTTAATGGTAGGTTAAAAGTGTCCCCATCCACATCAATCTTAATCCTTTGACACTTGTCCATGTGTCAATCAATGTTTCATCCAATGGTTGCCAATTTCTCCAATTTTCGGCAGCTATAGAGGGGTAACAATGACTAAAATGCCCTTGTTGAAATATAAATGCAAGGCTAAGGCTTGAGAGGCAAAATGGTAATTTTACCCCCGACGTCCGGAACGTCATTTTTCTAATTTTAATTTTCTTCGATAAGGCGACGGCCAATCCAATTATAATGTTGGAATTCTTGATTTTCCATTTTCTAATTTCAAGACTTGTTTCTAAATCATTTATCTATCAGATGTGGTTCCAACCTATCTCGAATTGACGGGCGGCTTTTGCAGATGTTGCGCGTATCGGCCCTGTGATTCATATCACAATTAGAGCTTATCAATTCATGGCGACTTTGGTTGTCATATAATTGTGAGGGTCTATCACGAGTTCCGACGGTCTCGATCATCACTGTTCGATTTAGGAAAATTTTATACATTGGTTAAGCGGCATCACCCGTGCTTCCATCATATAATGCTCGCAATGCATTCCTTAATCGTTCTTAAATCGGCCTTTTATGGCTTTAAATGTCCCCTCGACAATCCTTATGGTCAAAACGCCATTTCCTATTTGAGTTCCCTAGATCCACGTACCTTGTCTCGCGTTAGCCTTTCCCTTTTGGTCAATCAACTCAAGATTGATCTGATCCGAGCGAGATACGATTGAAATACATCGTCAGGTACAATGATAGGAAAAATCAGAATGTCACAACAACCCTTCCACAACCAACTTGCTAAGACCTTCCTTTATGAGTTTAGAAAGCTCACCGTGAGATTTGAAGCAGATTGACACCCCAAAGATTTCGGAACAGTCCGGCCTCCACATGGTTAGAATCTGTCCATTTTTGTACCACCCATAATCAGCCATAAATATTTAATCTAGCACCATCTACTTGTAGGAATAGACCAATTGAAAATAGTACTAGATGTTACTAAGCTCTCCAAAAAATTTGAGGCCAATCGGAGTCTCTAAGAGGTAGAATGTGACATTCTGATTTTCAGTCAATTTCAGACGCATTAATGAGAAGTAAATCTAGAGGTGTATTTCAGTCGTATCCCGCTCGAATCTTATCAATTCAAGTAGGCTGACCAAAATGGAAAGGCTAACGCGAAACAAGGTACGTGGATCTAGGAAACTCGGACAGGAAATGGCGCTTTGACTATAAGGATTGTCGAGGGGATATTTAGAACCACAAAAAGGCCGATCTAAGAATGATTAAGGAATGCCTTGCGAGTGTCATACGATTGGAGCGCGGGTGATGCCGATTAATCAATGTATGATTTGCAAAATTTACCTTAATCGAACACTGATGATCGAGACCATAAGAACTAGTGATAGACCCTCACAATTACATGACAATCAAAGCAGCCATGAATTGACGAGCCCTAAACGTGATATAAATCACGGGGTCGATACGCGTAGTGTCTGCAAAAACCGCCCGTCGGTTCGGGATATGCTGGAACCGCTTCTGATAGAGAAAACCATCAGAAACGAGTCTTGAAAATTAAAAATGGAGAATCAAGAATTCCAACGTTATATTCGGATTGGCCATCGCCCTATGAAAAATTATTGGAACGAAAAAAACGACATTCTCGTCGAGGGTGAAATTACCATTTTGCCCCTCAAGCTTAAGTCTTCTTCATGCAATGAAGGAAGGGCATTTTGGTCTTTATCCCTCCCCTAAGGCCATCGAAAATCTGAAGGAATATGGGCCATTGGATCAAGTTTGATTGACATGTGGGACAAGTGTCAATGGATGGGCAAAAGAGTGGTCAAATCCACTATTCTAAACCTACCATTCAACCATTGACCAGGAGCCTTAGATATAAGCTTTTCTCTCTCTCCTTAGCTCACTTGGCCGGCCATAATCCCCCAAGAACCACCGAATACTCCTTCTTCCTCTCCCTTTCTTCTGCTCGCCGGCGATAGCTTCTACCGCCCCCATTCGGCCGTTCCGACGCTGCCCTCCGACCACCACCTAGACTCTGACCGACCACACCAACCTAGCTCCACGTCTTGTCGACCTCCTCAAACTGGAAGCCATTTGGACTATCGAGGAGCTCCGGCCAAGCGTTTTCCCGAGAGTCGACGAAAACTGATCCAATCTAAGGTAGGTTCTGTTTCTGACCCCTTAGGAGGCCAAAAAGTTGAAATTTTGAGGTTAACTTTTGTGAAGGTCTAGAAGACATGTATATCAATCTGTGGTAAAAAGTTGAGAATGATTTGATGAAATTTTGACCTCGAATCGGTCTTGTAAACCTTGGACATAAACTGCCGGTACTGACCTTAGAAGATCCAGCGACTTTTGACGAGATTCCGGCAACGACGCTACTTCAAACTCACGGTGAGACCCTTAGGTCCTTAGATAGACATGTCAAGAGGTAAGATAATGATTAAATGATGGATTGAGAGTTGATTTAGGGCCGGACAAGCTTGGTTTGCACAGAACCGAGAAGAACTAGTTCGGTTCTGTGCAAGGCCAAACCTTTGGGGGCTGATGATGGTTGGTTTTGAACCTCAAATTGGTAATTAAGACATGCTAAGATGATGAGGTTTAGGTTATGGAGGTTTGTGGTTCATGGATTGGGGAATTGGACAAGGAAATTGACGAATTGATTGGAAATTCTAGGTTGCACGGTGAGTTTGGTCTTGGATCCTTGGAGGCCGAATCTTTGAGGACCAAGAAGAGAATTTTTGTGGTATCAAATTCAAGGTAAGGGAATCCTAAACTTAGGATAGGAAGATTGGACTCGATTAGGCGAGTCGGACGAGATTGAGATGATTTCTTGAGGAGCTCAGTGTGATTGGTCTTTGTGAATGTCAAGAGGGTATAAATGATTCGAATAATTGCATATGCATGTCTCTTGAGTATTTGGTCACATTTGTGTGTGTATTGTCTCGTTTCGCATGCCATGGATGTCTTGTTTATGCATGAGATGTTTATGCACGAGATGCGCATGACCTTGTGTGCATGAATTGTGGTTGTGGCATGGCGGAGACGAGGTGAGACCTTGAGGCGTATGAGACGCAGGGTGGAGAAAAACTTGATGCGATCTAACCGCGTGCATGAGAAAAGTAAAGCCTGATGTGATCTAATCGTGGGCATGAGAATGAGATGGGCAGGAAGAGATGGTTGTGGTGAAGTGGCAGGACGAGGTGTGCATGAGCATCTAAGTGTGATATGATGTCATAGCTTCATGCCTGTCAACTATGTGTCGTCATTTTTATTCGTATGTGCATGCGAGTTTATGAGTTTGGAAATTGGGATAGATGACTGCCTAAGTGGATGGTTGGCCTAACCTAGGGTTAGGACTATTTTACTGAGATGTGTATCTCACTCCTTTTGGGGACCCTTCTTTTACAGATTCTAGGCCTTGACTATGTGGCCTATTCACTTTAAGGATCCCAAGGAGATGACCGCGTATTTTGATGAGTTCTCTAACAATCAGGAGACCATATACGTAAGGAAGTGTACGGTGGTGTGGGTTGACGAGGGTAGTACGGACTGGAAGCCTTATAGGAATGAGGCGTGAT
This sequence comes from Rhodomyrtus tomentosa, assembly GCA_028455895.1. NCBI lineage: Eukaryota > Viridiplantae > Streptophyta > Magnoliopsida > Myrtales > Myrtaceae > Rhodomyrtus > Rhodomyrtus tomentosa. Next base: position 22,090,087 of record JAPCWY010000003.1, on the reverse strand, counting down.
TTAGGAAGATTGGGGATGTGTCAACTGGGCCGCTGAAGCCCCATGAGGTACCCCATGGAGTGATCCCTAATTAGTGCCACCCCGGCAGAGATCAGGATCAGGCAGAGGGATTGGTAGTCAGTTCTAAGAACGAACCGGAGAGGACCCCGACGCTGGATTTTACCATGGAGGAGGAGGTCATTGGCCTGGAGGCAACCGAGGAGGATCTCGCTGAGCCGTCGCTTGAGGAGACCATGGAGGATACTATTGAGGTTCGCTCCAAGACGTTCACAAAGTATGAGCCGACGGAGGATGCCAAGGACACCAATGACTCCAGTAGTTCTTCCTAGGAGATTATAGTTCATGGCTTGATCTTATGTGGCGACCCCGACCATGGTTATTTTGGATTTTGATGATGGCCCATTTTGTATGTTTACCCTGTCACCCCCTTGCTTATCGGATTTTAGTAATTCTATACTAGAATGAATTGTTGGTTATTATGTATGACAGTTCCTATGCTATCTAGGTCCCACTTAATTTTTATTTGTACGGAGGAGTTGCTTTATTACCTCTTCCGCATGCTTGATATATTTGTTATATCTCTCGCTTGGTTAGTGGATCTTGGGACAGCGAGAGATTATGTGGTTTGCTTGCAGGGAGTCGCGTGCTCGTGCCCGGGGCGTGGAGCGTGACATCCCCGTCCAATTTGGTATCAGAGCAAGATCGGCTCGATCCAAAGTTGGTTGAGGACTAGAGTAATAAGGAGGATTAAGTCGGGACTTGGACGGATAGCGAGAAGTTGGGGGACTGGTTAAGATAATGCATGGGGTGCATAGTGTGTGACCTGGAACTTATGGCTAGTGTTTGATCTTGGCAGGATTTCCGGTAGGACATGAGAGAGTTGAGTTCCCTACTTGGGATTGAAGATCATTTTTGGATCTTGGCCTATTTGATGAATGAAAGTGATTGGTTTTAGTAAATCACTGGAGTGAATGGAACTGAGAAATGGCCATGGGCTAATTATTGAAATGTTTCTAGAGTTTGTAGTATGGAGTACTGTTGAATTGTAACTGTTTCTATTAAGGGTTAGTTAGTAGCTTTGGATTTGGGTGAATGAGTGAGTTACTAACTCCTTGTTAAACTTGTGGTGGACCAGGTTTAGTAGAAAGAAGCAAGGATGAGCAACCCGTCTAGAAGGTCTGGAAGGTCAAGAGGCGGAGCCTCTAGCTCGAGGCCGCCTGTAGCAAAAGATCCAAGAGTGAATGGTGTGCTAAGGGCACTGGAAAGAATTGGTAACTTGATCGATAGGCAGACCCAAGATCGGGATGCTGCAATCGCCCAGGTAGTAGGAGCTGCCATAGCAGCTGTCAATACCAACAATGGTGGCAATGGAAGCCACAATGAACATGGCCAGGGCAATAAAGTTGTGAATGCCCAAGAAGAAATCGTCATGGCTAGACAGATGGGCCAGCTAGTGGAGCAGTTTATAAAGTTGAAGCCGACTCAATTCGATGGAATTGGAGATCCTGAGCTAGCACCCAGGTGGATCGAGAAACTAGAGAAAGCTTTTGGGGTGCTGAGGTGCACAGATGAGGAGAAGGTGTTGCTAGCAGTGTACCAGCTGGAAGGTACAGCGAATGATTGATGGGCCACCACCAAGGACGGAGTCTTCCCTGAAGGAACAGTCTTGAACTGGAATGCTTTTAAGATGGCGTTCAATGACAAGTACTTTTCTGAGACGACCAGAGAAAGGAAGCAGGTGGAATTCCTGCAGTTGCGCCAGAACCAGTTAACGATAGATCAGTATGAGGCCGAATTCTCGAAGCTGTCAAGGTATGCACCTCGATCTGTAGAGGACCCTCAAGAGAAAGCAAGAAGATTTAGGGATGGTCTGAGACCCAAGTTCCGTAGCCAGATGATTGCCCTAAATTTGAGGACTTATAAGGAGATATACAAACGGGGCCAGATGATAGAAAGGGACTTGAATGAGAGGAACATCACCACTAGATCGCGGTTCACACCATTCAGAGATAAACGCCAGATGGGCAAGAGGCCGATGACAAGCAATAGGCGTTTCGTGCCTCCTGTGAGGAAAATTATCGTGAAGCCGCCGAATCCCACAAACTGGAGCTGCCGCCCTCGTGGCAGAAGGCATGGAAATGAGCCATGCCTAGTAAGAACAGGAGCTTGTTTTAAGTGTGGTCAGCTGGGCTACCTGATGAGGACGTGCCCGAGTCAAGCTCCGACAAATCAACCTCAACGGCAGCGACCACAGGCTGGACCATCGACTGCTACTCCCTAGATCGAGCAGAATCGACCACCGGCACAAGGAAGGGTGTATGCAATAGCCCGCAGAGAGGCCGAGGAAGCACCAGGTGTGGTCACATGTACGGTATACTTGTGCAACCAAGCTGCATATGGATTGTTTGACTCGGTGCCACGCATTCATTTATGTCTGCATAGTTTGCTGATTTAGTGGGTATGAAGTTAGGACCGTTGAATACAATTCTACATGTTACCACTCCATTAAAGGATAATATATTGGTTTCATTGGGTTGTACGGGGTATGAAATCATAATTGGAGGGAGTAAGGAGAGTATTGACCTAGCTATATAACCCATGTACGATTTTGACGTAATCATAGGAATGGATTGGTTGGGTAAACAAGGGGCACTAGTGGACTGTAGTAGTAAGATAATTTGATTTTATCCGAGAGGCTGCCCTAGTTTTGAATTGGTGGGAAGTCGAGGAGGAGTCTCGATTTCCTTAGTCTCATCTCTGGAGGTGACTAAGTTGATGTCTGAAGGGTGTTAGGCATACTTACTGACAGTAATGGACACGACTATCGAAGAGCCAAAGTTAGAGAGTATCCCGGTAGTGCGTGAATTTTCAGACGTGTTTCCCCAGGAGTTGCCAAGATTGCCACCGGAGCAAGAGAAAGAATTTGTAATCGAGTTAGCCCCTAGGACGGAATCGATCTCGAAAGCACCTTAGAGGATGTCCCTGTCAGAACTGAAGGAGTTAAAGGTGCAGATGCAAGAGCTTCTAGACAAGGGGTTTATCCAACCAAGTGCTTCGCCGTGGGGTGCGCCAGTGCTATTCATAAGGAAGAAGGATGGGTCTTTGTGTTTATGCATTGACTATCGGCAGCTGAACTAGGTGACGGTGAAGAACAAATATCCACTGCCAAGGATTGATGACCTGTTTGATCAGTTACAAGGAGCAGCAGCATTTTCGAAGATTGACTTGAGGACTGGATATCACCAGCCAAGGATCAAGAGGAAGACATACCTAAGACCGCCTTTAGGACGAGGTATGTTCATTATGAGTTTACGGTGATGCCGTTTGGATTGACCAATGCTCCAGCTGCATTCATGGACCTAATGCATAGAGTATTTAAGAAATTTCTGGACAGATTCGTCATAGTCTTCATTGACAATATCTTGATTTACTCGAGGAGTGATGCAAAACATGAGGAGCACCTAAGGATTATTCTGCAGACCTTGAGGGAACATTCGCTCTACGCGAAGTTGAGTAAATGCGAGTTTTGGCTGAGCAGGGTAGCATTTCTTGGTCATGTGGTATCAGGTGAAGGAATCGTAGTGGATCCTACGAAGATCGAGGCTGTAACCAATTGGCCTAAACCTACCACGGTCACTGAAGTCAGAAGTTTCTTGGGATTGACAGGATATTACAGGCGTTTTGTGGAGAAATGATCATCCATAGCCATCCTATTGACGCAGTTAACGAAGAAGGAAACAAGGTTTGAGTGGACAGACAAATGCGAGAGGAGTTTCCAAGAGCTTAAGCATAGATTGATAACCGCGCCAGTGCTGACAATTCCATTAGGACCAGGAGTTTACGAGATATATAGTGATGCCTCGCTGAAAGGATTAGGCTGTGTGTTGATGCAGCATGGAAGAGTAGTGGCCTACGCGTCCAGACAGTTGAGGCCACATGAAATGTACTACCCAACTCATGACCTGGAGTTAGCGGCAATTGTATGTGCTCTAAAGATTTGGAGACATTACCTGTGTGGTGAAAAGATTCAGATTTATATCGACTACTAGAGCTTAAAGTACTTGTGTTTGTAGAAAGAGCTGAATATGAGACAGAGTAGGTGGATGGAGCTCCTCAAGGACTATGATTGTGATATACTATATCACCCTAGGAAAGCAAACAGAATAGCAGGTGCGCTGAGTTGGAAGTCAAGTATCGCATGTCTGCTGGTGAAAGGTTGGTCGATGATTGAGGATTCGAGAGACTCCGAGTTCAGACTAGAAGTCGATCAGTTGTCCAGTTTAATAGCTACGTTGAGGGTAGAACCTGAGGTCCAGGAAGGAATAAAGGCCTTATAGTCCATGGACCTCGAGATTCAGAAGATCCTTGAGATGGATGTGACAAAGAGAAAACTCGAGTTTCAGGTGTCAGAGGACGAAATTTTGAAGTTTCGAGGACGACTGTATGTACCAAAGGATGTAGGACTCAAGGAAATGATCTTGTCAGAGGCTCATAGGAGCAATTATAGTATCCACCCAGGAAGTACGAAGATGTATCAGAACTTACGACAACACTATTGGTGGAACGGGATGAAGGTGGATGTAACAAGGTATGTGGCTAAGTGTTTGACGTGCCAGCAATTGAAAGCGCAGCACTGTAAGCCTGGAGGACTATTACAGCCACTAGAGATTCCGGAATGGAAGTGGGAGCATATAACTATGTATTTTATGATGGGACTCCCGAGAAGCCAAAGAGATCACGACTCTGTATGGGTAGTCGTGAACAGATTGACCAAGTCCGCACATTTCATTCCGGTGCGAAAGGACTTCGCTATGGATAAGTATGCAGAGTTGTACATGAGGCAGATAGTGAGGTTACACGGAGTGCTTGTGACATTCACCTCGGATAGAGATCCCAAATTCACGGCAAATTTTTGGAAGAGTCTACAAGAAGCTATGGGAACCCGATTGCAGTTTAGCATAGCCTACCATCCACAGATGAACGAACAGTCAATCAGAAAGAACGATACAGACGCTTGAGGATATGCTGCGAGCATGCGTCATTGATTTTAAAGGTAGATGGGAAGACCAGCTACATCCGGCAGAGTTTGCTTATAATAATAGCTACCGGCAGAGTATCCAGATGGCACCATTCAAAGCACTCTATGGAAGAGCCTACAGAACCCCGATTTGTTGGGATGAGGTTGGAGAAAGAAGTATCACAGGCCCAGAACTGGTAGAGCAATCGGTGGAAGCAATGAAAATAATCTGGGATAGACTGAGGACGGCATAGAGTCGTCAGAAGAGCTATGTAGATATGCGGCGCAAACCCTTGGAGTTTCAAGTGGGCGATCATGTCTTCCTCAAGGTGTCACCGATGAGGGGGTTATCACATTTTGGAAGAAAGTGGAAGCTGAGCCCAAGGTATGTAGGCCCATTTGAGACATTGGAGCGGATTGGGACCTTGGCCTACAGGCTCGCCTCGTCGCCTAATCTATCCCAGGTGCATAATGTATTACATGTGTCGATGCTACGAAAGTATGAACCAGATCTGACACATGTGTTGGACTACGAAGTAATAGAAGTGGACGACCGAGTGTCTTACGTGGAGAGGCTGATAAAGATCGAGGACCAGAAGGAGCAAACCCTCAGGAATAAGAAGATCCCACTAGTCAAGGTAATATGGGAGCACCATGGAACTGAAGGTGTCGCGTGAGAGAATGAAGAGACGATGAGGCGACAACACCCCCATTTATTTGAGTAATTAATTGTAATGTAAATTTTGGGGACGAAATTTTTGTAAGGGGGAAGAGTTGTGACATTCTGATTTCCAATCAATTTCAGACTATTAATGAGAAGTAAATCTAGAGATGTATTTCAGTCGTATCTCGCTCGAATCTGATCAATTCGAGTAGGCTGACCAAAAGGGAAAGGTTAACGCGAGACAAGGCACGTGGTCCTAGAAAACTCGGATAGGAAATGATGCTTTGACCATAAGGATTGTTGAGAGGATATTTAGAACCACAAAAAGGTTGATCTAAGAATGATTAAGGAATGCCTTGCGAGTGTCATACGATTGGAGCGCGAGTGATGCCGCTTAACCAACGTATGATTTGCAAAATTTACCTTAATCGGACAGTGACGATCGAGACCATAGGAACTAGTGATAGACCCTCACAATTACATGACAACCAAAGCTGCCACGAATTGACAAGCCCTAAACGTGATATGAATCACGGGGTCGATATGCGTAATGTCTGCAAAAATCGCCCGTCGGTTCCGGATAGGTTAGAATCCCGTCCGATAGAGAAAACCATTAGAAACGAGTCTTGAAAATTGAAAATGGAGAATCAATAATTCTAATGTTATAATCGGATTGGCCGTCATCCCATCGAAGATTATTGGAACGAGAAAAACAACCATCTGGACATCGGGGGTAAAATTACCATTTTGCCCCTCAAGATTAAGTCTTGTTCATGCAATGAAGGAAGGGCATTTTGGTCTTTATCCCTCCCCCAAGGCAACCGAAAATCTGAAGGAAAATGGGCCATTGGATAAAGTTTGATAGACATGTGGGACAAGTGTTAATGGATGGGCAAAAGAGTGGTCAAATGCACTATTCCATGCCTACCATTCAATCATTGACCATGAGCCTTAGATACAAGCTTTTTCTCTCTCTCCTAACCTCACTTGGCGGGCCATAATCCCCAAGAACCACCGAATACTCCTTCCCCTTCCTTTCTTCTGCTCGCCGGCTACAGCTTCTGCTGCCCCCGTTCGACCATTCCGACGCCGCCCTCCGGCCTACCTCACCAACCTAGCTCCACGTCTTGCCGACCTCCTCGAACTAGAAGAGAGCCATTTGGACCACCGAGGAGCTCCAGCCAAGCGTTTTCCCGGGAGTCGACGAAAATTGATCCAATCCAAGGTAGGTTCTGTTTCTAACCACTTAGGAGGCCAAAATGTTGGAATTTTGAGGTCCAATTTTGTGGAGGTCTAGAAGACATGTATATCAATAAGTGGTAAAAATTTGAGAATGATTTGATGAAATTTTGACCTCGAATCGGTCTTGTAAACCTTGGACATAAAATTGCCGGTACTGACCTCGGCAGATCCGGCAACTTTTGACGAGATTCCAGCGACGACGCGACTTCAAACTCACGGTGAGACCCTTAGACCCTTAGGTATACATGTTAAGAGGTAAGATAATGATTAAATGATGGATTGGGAGTTGATTTAGGGCCGAACAAGCTCGGTTTGCATAAAATCGAGAAGAACCGGTTCGGTTCTGTGCAAGGCCGAACCTTTTGGGGCCGATGATGGTTGATTTTGAACCTCAAATTGGTAATTAGACATGCTAAGATGATGAGGTTTACGTTATGGAGGTTTGTGGTTCATGGATTGAGGAATTGGACAAGGAAATTGACGAATTGATTGGAAATTCTAAGTTGGTGGTGAGTTTGGTCTTGGACCCTTGGAGGCCGAATCTTTGAGGACCAAGAAGAGAATTTTTGTGGTGTCAAATTCAAGGTAAGGGAATCCTAAACTTAGGATAGCAAGATTGGACTCGATTGGGCGAGTCGGACGAGATTGAGATGATTTCTTGAGGAGCTCAGTGTGATTGGTTTTTGTGAATGTCAAGAGGGTATAAATGATTCGAATAATTACATATGCATGTCTCTTGAGTATTTGGTCACATTTGTATGTGTATTGTCTCGTTTCGTATGCCATGGATGTCTTATTTATGCATGAGATATTTATGCACGAGATGCGTTTGACCTGAGGCGTATGAGATGCGAGGTGGAGAAAAGCCTGATGCGATCTAATCACGAACATGAGATTAGCCTAATGCAATCTAATCATGGGCATGAGAATGAGACGGGTAGGAAGAGATGGTTGTGGTGAAGTGGTAGGACGAGGTGTGCATGAGCATCTGAGTGTGATATGTTGTAATAACTGCATACTTGTCATCTATGTCGTCATTTTTATTCGTATGTGCATGCGAGTTTATGAGTTTGAAAATTGGAGTAGATGACTGTCTGAGTGGATGGTCGGCCTAACCTAGGGTTAGGACTCTTTTACTGAGATATGTATCTCACCCCTTTTGGGAACCCTTCTTTTACAGATTCTAGGCCTTGACTATGTAGCCTATTCGCTTTGGGGATCCTAAGGAGATGACCGCATATTTTGATGAGTTCCCTGATGGTCAGGGAACCATATACGTGAGGAAGTTTACGGTGGTGTGGGTTGAGGAGGGTAGTACGGACTAGAAGCCTTATAGGTACAAGGCGTGGTTTAGGAAGATTGGGGATGTGTCGACTAGGCCGCTGAAGCCCCATGAGGTGCCCCAAGGAGTGATCCTTGATTGGTGCCACCCCGGTAGGGACCAGTATCAGGCAAAGGGATCTATAGTCGGTTCTAGGAACGGACCAGAGAGGGCCCTGATATTGGATTTTACCATGGAAGAGGAGGTCATTGTCCTGTAGGCGATCGAGGAGGATCTTGCTAAGCCGTCGCTTGAAGAGACCATGAAAGATACTATTGAGGTTCGCTTCGAGACTTTCTCAGAGTATGAGCCGACGGAGGATGCTGAGGACACCGATGACTCCAGCAGTTCTTCCTAGGAGATTATAGTTTGTGGCTTGATCTTATGTGGCGACTCCGACCATGGTTATTTTGGATTTTGATGATGGTCCATTTTGTATGTTTACCCCATCATCCCCCTTGCTTATCGGATTTTAGTAATTCTGTACTGGAATGAACAGTTGGTTATTATGTACGACAGTTCCTATGCTATCCGGGTCCCACTTAATTTTTATTTGTACAAATGAGTTGCTTTATTACCGCTTCCGCATGCTTGATATATTTGTTATATCTCTCGGCCTAGTTAGTGGATCTTGGGACCGCGAGAGATTATGTGGTTTGCTTGCAGGGAGTCGCGTGCTCGTGCCTAGGGCGCGGGGTGTGACATAGAACGAAGACCTTACCCCACCTCACGCAAATTTCGTTCAGTTTTGGTCTAAGGGCTGGTTTGGAAAAATCGTCCAACGAAACCTCGATCTACCACTTGAAACGTGTCAAGGACACCTCTATCTAGCTCCGGGTGGTTGGAGGACTGCTAGCCAATCCGGCAAGGGCTGCTCGAGCTGACCGATCAGGATGGACAAAATTTGTCTTTTGGGAAGTTTCGTTTGAAGTGAATTTGGAGAGGAAATGCAATGGAAATTGATGGTAGATGGTATACACAACTACTAAGGCTTCAAATAATTATCTCAAACACGTAATTAAGGTTAATTTGATTAGACCTGGGTTGGTGAGGGCAATTAATGCTTGGTGGTCTCAATGGTTGACATGTGGTATTGTCTAATAATGCAACTCCAACTTTGACTCATCATTTGACTCCATGTACTTGAATTTTTGGTAGCCATAAGGGTAGAAGAAATGTCAATTTTGTCATTCTTAAATTCTTAAGGTAAGGGCAAATGGTCAAGGGGCAAAATGTTAATTTTGCACTTTCAGTTCAAACTTCGCTTTTCTAATTCGAAATTACCAGTTGGCGAGATGTCGTCAAATTCCTATCCGGAATTGGAATCTCTATTTCCAATTATCAATTTTGAGCTTCTATTTCATGATCATTCGTCCATCGATCGCAATTCCAATTTTTCTCGAACTAACGGGAGGCTTTTACAAACGTTATGCGTATCGACTCTGTGATTCTCATCACATTGAGGAAAACTCAAGTTATGATAGCTTTGGTTGTCATGTATTGTGAGGGTTCATCACTAGTTCCGACGGCTTCAATCGTCATAGTTCGATTTAGGAAAATTTACAAATTATACATTGGTTAAGCGACATCACCCGTGATCTAATCGTATAACACTAACATCGTATTCCTTAATCGTTATCTGATCGGCCTCGTTGGCTCTAAATATTCCCTCGGCAATCCTTATGGTCAAAGCTTCATTTCCTATTTCGAGTTTCTTAGGTCCACGTACCTTGTTATGTGTTAGCCTTTCCCTTTTGGTCATTTTACTCATCATTAATCAGATCTAAGCAAGTCAAAGTCGAAATACATCGTAAGGTACATTCATATTCAACGGCCTCAAAATGGCAGGAAATTCAGAATGTCGCAATTCAACCTCCTTACAGAAATTTCTTCCTCGAAATTTACAATAAACCCAACTTAAGTAAACAAATGGGGGTATCGACGTTTCATAGCTTTTTCACTTTCCCACGTTGCTCCTTCAGTCCCGTGATGCTCCCATATTACTTTGACTAACGGAATCGTCTTATTCCTTAAGACTTGCTCCTTTCGATCCTCAATTCTAATAGGCTTTCCCGTATATGACACCTTGCCATCAACTTCGATGGTTTCAAAATCTAAAACATGGATCGAATCAAGCTCATACTTCCTCAGCATTGACACATGAAATACATTGTGCACTTGCGATAAGTTTGGCGGCAAGGCAAGTCTGTAGGCCAAAGTTTCATTTCTCTCTAGAATTTCAAAATGACCTAAATACCTCAGACTCAGTTTTCCCTTTTTCCCAAATCGAGATAATCCACGCATTGGTGATACTTTCAAGAAAACACGGTCACCAACTTGGAATTCCAATGATTTGCGTCTTTTATCAGCGTAGCGTTTTTATCGACTTTGTGCCATTTTCAGCCTTTCTTTAACGACTTTAATCGCCTCAACAGACTATTCCACTAATTTTGGGCCCGTTATACTCTTTTCTCTAACTTCATCCTAGCATACAAGCGTTCTGCAAGCTCGACCATAAAGTGCTTCGAACGGTGCCATACCAATACTTTGCTGGTAGCTATTATTGTACGCAAACTCCACCGAATGCAGTTGATCCTCCCAGCCACCTTTAAAATCTATGACACAGTGTCGCAACATGATGTAACATTCTGATTTTTCCTATCATTTCGAGACTTATTAATGAGAATATATCTAACGATGTCTTTCAGTCGTATCTCGCTCGGATCTGATCAATCTCGAGTTAACTGATCAAAAGGGAAAGGCTAACGCGAGACAAGGTACGTGGACCTAGGGAACTCAAATAGAAAATGACACTTTGACCATAAAGATTGTCGAAGGGACATTTAGAGCCATAAAAAGCCGATCTAAGAACGATTAAGGAATGCATTGCTAGCATTATATAATTGGAGCGTAGGTGATGCCGCTTAACCAATGTATAATTTGCAAAATTTTCCTAAATCGAACGATGACGATCGAGACCGTCAGAACTAGTAATAGACCCTCGCAATTACATGACAACCAAAGTCGGCATGAATTGACGAGCCCTAAGTGTGATATGAATTACAGAGTCGATATGCGTAACGTCTACAAAAGTCGTCCGCTAGTTCGGGATAGGCTGAAATTACATCTATCAGAGAAATGATTTGGAGACGAGTCTCGAAATTAGAAAATGAAGTATCAAAGATTCCAACATTATAATTGGATTGGACGTCACCTCATCGAAGAATATTTGAATTAGAAAAACGACGTTCCGGACGTCAAGGGAAAAATTACCATTTTACCCCTCAAGTCTTGGCCTTACTTTAATAAATGGAGAAGAGCAATTTGGTCATTGACACTCCCCCTAGGCTGCTGAAAATTTGATGATATACCAACCATTGGATGAAGACTTGATTGACATGAAGACAAGTGTCAAAGGATTAGGCATTGGCATTTATTAAATCACTTTTAACCTACCATTCTACTAAGTTGACTAAGCCATATGGTGTATACACCTCTCTCTCTCACTCCCTCAGCCAAATACCATCTCCATCTGCCATCTTCTTCTTGTTTTCTTCTTCTTCTTCCTCACTTCACTCGGCCGAAAACTCCACCGCCCGATCAGCCCTTGTCGCCTAATTCGTCACTTCCGACCGCCACTTTTGGCTGCCACCTGAGCTCAAGCCGATCACCAACGTCTAGCCCTACCTCTTGCCGACCACCTCCAAGTTAAATCACGGCATTTGACCCACTGAGGAGCTCCGGCCAGCCACTTTCCTGAGAGTCGACGGAAATCGTCGCAGCTAGAGGTAAGCTGCTGTTTGGACTCCGTAGGACCTCTAATCGTTTGAATCTTTCGGACGGATGAACAATCGGAGAGGACAATTTAGACGCTCGAGGATGTGTTACGAGCGTGTGTTATAGACTTCAAAGGTAGATGGGAGGATCAGCTGCATTTGGTGGAGTTCGCATATAATAACAGTTATCAGCAGAGTATTTGAATGGTACCTTTTAAAGCGCTTTACGGAAGAGCTTGCAGTACCCTGATTTGTTGGGACGAAGTTGGAGACAGAAGTATTACAGGCCCAGAGTTGGTAGAGCAATTGGTGTAAGCGGTAAAGATAATCCGGGATAGACTAAAAACAACACAGAATAGCTAGAAAAGTTTTACAGATAAACGACGTAAGCCTTTGGAGTTCCAAGTAGGCAAGCATGTTTTCCTTAAGGTGTCGCCAATGAGGGGATTATCTCGATTTGGAAAGAAAGGAAAACTGAGTCCAAGATACGTAGGTCCATTTGAAATTTTGGTACATATTGGGACCTTTGCCTACAGGCTTGCCTTACTGCCTAACTTGTCCCAAGTACGCAACGTCTTCCATGTGTCAATATTACGAAAGTACGAGCAGGACCCGACACATGTATTAGATTACGAAACCATCAAAGTGGATGACAGGGTATCCTCCGTAGAAAAGGTTGTCAGGATCGAAGATCGAAAGGAGCAGATTCTAAGGAACAAGACGATTCCACTAGTTAATGTCATTTGAGAGCACCTTGGAACTGAAAGCGTTACATGGGAAAGTGAGGAAACGATGAGCTGTCAATACCTCCATTTGTTTAAGTAACTGATTTATTGTAAATTTTGAGGACGAAATTTTTGTAAGGGGGAAGAGTTGTGACATTCTGATTTTTCTTGTCATTTAGAGACTTATTAATGAGAATACATCTAATGATGTATTTCAGTCGTATCTAACTCGGATTTGATCCGTCTCGAGTTAACTGATCAAAAGCGAAAGGCTAACACGAGACAAGGTACGTAGACTTAGGGAACTCAAATAGGAAATGACACTTTGACCATAAGGATTGTCAAGGGAATATTGGAGCCATAAAAGGCCAATCTAAGAACGATTAAGGAATGCATTGCTAGCGTTATATGATTGGAGTGTGGGTAATGCCGCTTAACCAATGTATAATTTGCAAAATTTTCCTAAATCAAACGATGATGATCGAGACCGTCGGAACTAGTAATAGACCATCGCAATTACATGACAACCAAAGTCGGCATGAATTGACACGCCCCAAGTGTGATATGAATCATAGAGTCTATGCGCGTAACGTCTGCAAAAATCGTCCGTCGGCTTAGGATAGTCTGAAATTACATATGATAGAGAAATGATTCAGAGACGAGTCTCGAAATTAGAAAATGAAGAATCAAGGGTTCCAACATTATAATTAGATTGGACGTCGCCTCATCAAAGAAGATTTGAATTAGAAAAAATGACGTTCCGAACTTCGAGGAAAAAATTACAATTTTGCCCCTCAAGTCTTGGCCCTGCTTTAATAAATGGAGAAGGGAAATTTGGTCATTGACACTCCCTCTAGGCTGCCGAAAATTTGATGATATACTAGCCATTGGATGAAGACTTGATTGACATGAAGACAAGTGTCAAAGGATTAGGCTTTGGCGTTTATTAAATCACCTTTAACCTACCATTCTACCTAGTTGACCAAGCCATATAGTGTATACACCTCTCTCTCTCACTCCCTCAGCCGAACACCATCTTCATCTGCCATCTTCTTCTTGTTTTCTTCTTCTTCTTCCTTACTTCTCTCAGCCGAAGACTCCACCTCTCGACCAGGCCTGCTCGCCGACTTCGCCACTTTCGATCGCCACTTCTGGCCGCCACCTGAGCTCTAGCCGACCACCAACGTCTAGCCCCAACTCTTGCTAACCACCCTCAAGTTGAATCACGACATTTGTCCCACAGAGGAGCTCCGATCAGCCACTTTATGGAGAGTCGACGGAAAACGTCGCAGCTAGAGGTAAGCTGCTGTTTGGACTCCGTATGACCTCTAATCGTTTGAATCTTTTGGCCAAATTTTATGGACATCTAGGGTACGTGTATGCTGAGTTTTAGTAGAAATTTGAGCTGAGTTTGATGAAGTCTTGACCTAAATGGGTGTTGTGTTTGAAAGACAAAAACTGATCGGTTGAGGACTTGGGAAGACCGGTGCCCTTCGTGGACCATTTGACGTTGCTTGAGCTCAAATTTTTGGTGAGGCTTTCCAACTTATAGAACTAGTTGTTAGCAAGTAGATTAGTGGATGAATTGAGGATTTAGGATAGTTTACAGGCTTATCAAGGGTAGTATGCACAAAATCAAAAATGCTCTATTTCGATTTTGGGCAAACCAAATTGTTGGGAGCTGATAGGAGTTGAAATTGAGCTCGAAATTCATCATAGAGATGTGCTAGGATGTCGATGAATATGTCGTTGAGGTTTATGCTTCATAGATTGGCGTTGAGACGCGGGGTTGTATGGATTGATACCTTTAGGCATTAAGACGAGGGGTTGTGTTGAATTGTGCCCCGATGCATTGAGACGAGGGGTTGAAATGGCCAATGTTCTGATGCGTTGAGACGCGAAACAGAATTTGATATGTCGACACAGGCCTAAAATGACATTTAACCTGATGCGTTTACGCGGGTTTACCAATCAGGTGGTCTGAGGCATATTTATGCGGACCGAGCCTGAGGCCTTTTTAATGCAAGCGAGAACCATGAAGAAGTTGGAAGGGTGGAATCTGTGGCTTGATTATTATCACAATGCTAGACTTGATTGACATGACATGATGCTATTACTGTTTGGTTGACGAACGCTTTCATCTTTGTGGCATATTGACTAATGAGTGCATCATATTGCTGAGCGCATATTCTTGTTCATTGTTTGCATTCATCTGGGTGTACGGTCAACCTGACTTAGGATTAGGACCTATCTTACTGAGATGTGAATCTCATCGCGTTGTAGGAACCCATTTCCAGATCCTAGATCGTGAGGATGTTGCCGATTAGACTAGGCGACCCGAAGGACATGACTGCGTACTTTGACGAGTTTTCAGACGGACGGGGAAAGGTGTATGTTAAAAAGTGTACAATAGTTTGGGTCGATGAGGGTGAAAAGGACTGGAAGCCTCATAGGTTTGAGGCTTGGTTTCGTAGGGTAGGCGATTTTACTACTAGACCACTGAAGTCCACTAAGGTACCTTATTGAGTAATTCCTGGTTGGTGTCATCCCACGTGGGACTCTGTGGAGGTCGAGGGATCTGCAGCTGGTTCGAGGAACATTCCCGAGAGGACCCTAACTTTGGAAGGCACAGTTGAAGTGATTGAGATCGATGCCTCAGAGGATGAGCTAGAGGAGCAGGTGGAGGACGAGACAATGGAGGACACGGTGGGGTGCGCTTTGAGACTTTCTTGGATTATGAGCGAAGATGCCGAGGAGACCGACGACTCTAGCGGTTCGACCTAGGGATTTTTTATTTTTGCTTGCTCACTTTTGACGACCTTGTCGGTCTGTTTCTTTTGAGGATCCTGTTGTAGTAGTCTTCTAATTGGTCTCGATTCCCGAGCTAATAGCAGGAATAGATTACCTGCTCTTTTGTATAAACTCATGGGATGTTTATGTGATGTTCTCGTTACCCAGGTTCCCTTGTTATTGTACGGAGGAGTTTTGTATGTTATCGCTTCCGCATGCTATCGTTATCATGCACCTCTCGATATATGCGATTCTTGGGACGCTCGAGAGTTTACTCATAAGGAGTCACTCGCCCATGCCCGGGGTGCGGGGCGTGACACATGTCCTCGAGCGTTTACATTGTTCTCTCTGACTGCCCATCTGTTTGTGGATAATACGTCGGGCTGAATTACAATCTAGTTCCCAAAGCCTCCTGAAGACTTCAAAAAATTTGCTGTAAATTTAGGATCTCGGTCCAACGTGATCGTAACTAGGACTCCATGCAATTGCACAATTTGACGCATATATAATTCTACATACTTATCAATTGCAAAATCCTTTCGTACGGGTATGAAATGTGTCGACTTTGTCAATCTATCCACAATTACCCATATTGAGTCATGACCCTTCTGACTTCTTGGCAATCCCATCACAAAATCCATCGTTACATGTTCCCATTTCCATTCAAGAATTTCTAGAGGTTGTAACAACCCTCCTGTTTTACAATGCTGAGCCTTCACTTGCTGACAGGTTAAATACTTCGCCACATGCTTAGCTACATCTACCTTCATTCCATTCCACTAGTAGTGTTGATGTAGATTCTGATACATCTTTGTGCTTCCCAGATGAATACTGTAATTGCTCCGATGAGCTTTCGATAAAATCCTTTCCTTTGAGTTTCTCAAAACTAGGTACACATAAACGTCCGCGAAACTTCAGAATTCCATCCATCTGACACTTGAAACTCAGGTTTCCTTTTTGTTGCGTCCATTCCAAGAATCTTTTAAATCTCTGGGTCCGTAGACTGCAAAGCCTTTACTTTCTCTTGAATTTCGGGTTCAACTCTTAAAGTTGCCATTAAAGTGGACAGTTGGCAAACTTCCAATTTAAACTCAGAATTCCTCAACTCCTCTAACAAAGACCATCCTTTAACTAATAAGAGCGCAATACTTGATTTTCGGCTAAGTGCATCCGCGACTCTATTCGCCTTTCCAGGATGATACAGAATTTCGCAATCATAGTCCTTGAGTAACTCCATCCATCGAAGTTGTCTCATATTCAGTTCTTTCTGCGAAAACAGATACTTCAAGCTTTGATAATCTGTGTAAATCTGAAATCTTTCACTGCACAAGTAGTGTCTCCAGATCTTTAAAGCAAAGATGATGGCAGCTAGCTTCAAATCATGCGTCGGATAATTCATCTCATGAAGTCTCAATTGTTGTGAGGCATAAGCAACCACTTTTCCATTTTTTATCAACACACACCCTAATCCTTTTAGCGAAGCATCGCTATATATCTCATAACCTCTAGGTCTAGAAGGAATAGTTAGTACTAGTGCGGTCGTCAATCGGTGCTTAAGTTCTTGGAAATTGCTTTCACACTTATCAGTCCATTTGAACTTGACGTCCTTCTTCGTTGGCCTCGTCAATAGAGTAGCTATAGACGAAAAATTCTCCACGAATAGCTTATAATAACCTGCTAATCCTAGAAAACTTCTAATCTCGGTAACTGTTTTAGGTCTAGGCCATTTCATGATTGCCTCAATCTTTGAAAGATCTATTGAAATTCCTTCTCCAGAAATCACATGACCAAGGATGCCATTTTACTCAACCAAAATTCGCATTTACTAAACTTGGCGTAAAGCGAATTCTCCCTCAAGGTCTGTAGAACCACCCTCAAGTGTTCCTCATGTTCTCCCTTTCTCTTTCAAAAAATCAAAATGTCGTCTATAAAAACAATGAGGAACCGATCCAAGTACTCCTTAAACACTCGATGCATCAAATCCATGAATGCAGCAGGGGCATTAGTCAAACCAAAAGACATAACCGAAAACTCGTAAAGCCCATATCTCGTTCTGAAAGCTGTTTTTAGTATATCCTCCTTCTTAATCCTCAGCTGGTGATAACCAGTCCTCAAGTCTATTTTAGAGAATACAGACGCTCCCTGTAGCTGATCAAACAAATCATCTATCCTCGGCAAGGATACTTGTTTTTGATGGCCACATGATTCAATTGCTTGTAATCTATATACAAACGCAAGGATCCATCTTTCTTTCTTATAAATAGCATCAGTGCTCCCCATGCCGACGCGCTCGGTCTAATGAATCCCTTATCCAATAATTCTTGCATCTGTACGTTTAATTCTTTCAGCTCAGACAAGGACATCCGATACGGTACCTTTGAAATTGGCTCCGTTCCAAGTGTCGACTCTGTCTCAAACTCAATTTCTCTCTCAGGTGGTAATCATGGCAATTCCTTAAGAAAGATATCAGGAAACTCATGTACTACGGCTATACTATCCAGTTTCGGCTCCTCCGCTGTTGTGTCTACTATAACAACCAAATAAGCTTGACATCCTTTGCTTAACAACTTAGTCACCTCAAGCGACGAAATCAAAGGAATCGAGGTTCCTCCCCGACTTCCTGCAAATTCAAAACTAGGGCGACCTTTCGGGTAAAACCGAATTACCTTGTTACCGTAATCAACTACAACCCTTTGCTTCACCAACCAATCCATGTCGATAATCACATCAAAATCATACATTGGCAACACAGCCAAATCTATCTTTTATTCGCTACCACCAAGCACTAATTTACAACCCGCATAACCGAGCGAGATTAGCACATTATCCTTTAATGGTGTAGCAACATGCAGTAGTACATTCAATGGTTTCAACTCTACTCCCACTAGATCAACAAACTGAGCAGATATAAAGGAATGTGAAGCACCGGGATCAAGCAAGGCATAGGTAACTTGGTCACAAAAATAAATTGTATCTATGACCACACCAAGCGCTTCCTCCACCTGTTACGTCCCGAACCCGGCGAGCACGCGAACATCCCACCAAGCCACACTTTTCTGAAAGTTTCAGGATCCAACGACCAATAACATACAACTCTTTTAAAATATGCATGCGGAAGCGATGCCAACTCCATTCATACCAATAAATCAACACCCGATGACTTAGGACAGATACATCAAAATTTCATTAATTCATTCCCAAAGATTCCATTCAATAATCTGCCAATCAAAAGGACAATCCCTAATATCACAAAATGTAAATCCATAACTTGCAACCCTCTTTAATACAGTTGATCAACTATGCCTTCAAATGCCAATCCTTGACAAGTTCATGCTTTCTTCGCTTGGAACCTGAAAAATTAAGCTCCCACTGGGGTGAGATATAAATCTCAATAAGGTAGGTCCTAATCCTAGGTTAGGCCGACCGTCCACTCAGGTAGTCATCTATCCCAAAATTCCACACTCATAACCGTATAGGCGCATCAAGCGCAAATCAATAATTTAACAACATGCAGATGATAGGCATGCAATGATGACCACACGTCACACTCAGATGATCATGCACACTCGGCCTGCCACTTCACCACATCTACCAATCTCTGCCTGCCTAAATCTCTAGCCTGCGATTTAAATCACATCAGGCTCGGTTCGCGTAAACACATCAGACCGTTATCGGCAACCCACGTAAACGCATCAGGTTCCAATGAATCACTAAGCCAGTATCACCATCTCATAGCCCTGTCCCGCGAGTAGTTCACATTAGGACCGTGGCCAACTCAACCCCGCGATCTCGTCGCATCAGGGCACTAAACGACATCAACTCCACCCCGCGATCTCATCGCATCAGGGTATACATCTCCTGCCTCGCGTTTCATATGCCTCAGGGCCTCTCGGTTCCGTGAGTAATTCGCATCAACACCGTGGCTATCTCAATCCCGCAATTTCATCGCATCAAGGGGCCACACAATATCAACTCCACCCCGCGATCTCATCGCATCAGGGTATTCATCTCCCGCCTCGCGTCTCATATGCCTCAAGGTCTCACCATGTCGTGCTCATGCCATGATTCACTATTCAATGTACAAATAAAACAACAAGTGCATCTCATGCACAATTTAAAAATCCATGGCATGTAAGACAATCAATGTCATTCGACATGGCACATAATTTAAACACAACAATATCACACATGACTTTCTATAACTACTTAGAGCATTTTAAAAGCTACCCCTTTGGAATATCCTCCTAAATCGATCAAATTAAACCTTGACTCACCCAATCGAGTCCAATCTTCCAAGCATAAGGTTAGGAATTCCCTTACGTTGGGTTTGATTATTCAATTTACTCCTATTGAGCCTCCAAGGTTTCGGCCCCTAATGTCCACAACCGGACTCGTCGCGCAACCTAATAAAATCCAACCAATTTCATAAATTTCCAAGTCTAATTCAACCTTCCATGAATCCTAATCCTCCCTAGCATAATCATTAACATCTTAACATGTTCTAATCACCAATTTGAGACTCAAAATCCAACGCCAACAGCCCTCCATGGTTCGGCCATGCACAGAACCAAACCGGCTCCTCACGGTTCTGTGCATGCCGTGAGCTACCAGCCCTAATTCAACTCCAAATCCAACATCTAACCCTTATCCTACCTCTTAACATGTCTACCTAAGGGTTTGGGTGGCTCACCAAAGGTTTGAAATCGATTGGTCGCCGGAAACTCGTCGAACGTCGTCGGATTCCTCAAGTCATTTTTGCCAGCAGTTTTTGTGCAAGGTTTACAAGGCCGGTTCATGGTCAAAACTTCATCAAATTAAGCCCCAATTTTTATCACAGATTCTTACACATCTCTAATATATTTCCACAAAATTTGACTCCAAAATTTCAAGATTTCGACCGCCAAAAGGACTAGGAACCGGACCTACTCAAGTTGGAGCGGAATCTGTCGGCTCTCGGAGAAATGCTTGCTCGGGACTCCTCGGTGCTCCAAGTGACTTCATTCTTGTTCAAGGATGTTGGCAAGACATAGGACTTCATTGGTGTGATCGACTGATGGTCGGATGGTGGCCAGAGGTGGCTGTCGGAACGGCCGAACAAGGAGATAGGGGCTGGTTGGCGTCGGCAGAAACAAGGGAGGAAGAAGAAGAGTATTTTTGGTGGTATTACTTGGGTGTAGCCAGCCAAATGTGTGAGGAGAGAGAAGAAAAAGACTATATATTCAAGGCTTGGTCAATGGTTGAATGGTAGGTTTGGCATAGTTGACTTGACTTCTCTTTAAAGCATCCAATAACACTTGTCCCTTAAGTCAATCATGCATGATCCAATGGCCCATAATCCTTCTTGATTTTTGACAGCCTTGAGGAGGGTTTATTGTCCAAAATGCCCTTCTTCAATTGCAAGGGCAAAGTTCTAGGCTTGAGGGGCAAAACGAACATTTTACTCCCGACGTTCAAAACGTACTTTTTTCTCGTTCCAAAATTTTTTGATAGAGCGACGGTCAATCCAATTGTAATGTTTGAATTCTTAATTCTCCATTTTCAATTTTCAAGACTCATTTCTAATGGTTTTCTCTATCATATGTGGTTCTCGCCTATCCCGAACTGACGGACGGCTTTTGCAGACATTACGCGTATCGACCTCGTGATTCATATCACGTTTAGGGCTCGTCAATTCGTGGAGGCTTTGGTTGTCATGTACTTGTGAGGATCTATGGCTAGCTCCCTCGACAATCCTTATGGTCAAAGCGCCATTTCGTATCCGAGTTCCCTAGGTCCACGTACCTTGTCTCGCGTTAGCCTTTCCCTTTTGGTCAGTCTACTCGAATTGATCAGATTCGAGCGGAACACGACTGAAACACATCGCTTGATACATATAAACTTCTCATTACTGAGTCTGAAATTGACTGGAAATCAGAATGTCACAACTCTTCCCCCTTAAAGAAATTTCGTCCTCGAAATTTGTAACCTTCCGACCCATCCAATCTTTTGGGGTATTGGCACCTCGTCACACCCTCACTCTTTCGGATAATCCTTTCCATGGCTTGATGATCTTGCTCGTCCTTTCCAACCCAACTATCTTTTCTCTAGGACTTGTCTCATTCAGTCTTCAATCCAATGGGCTTCTTTCCATTCTCTTTTGGTGTTCATATCATTTGCCAGCAGCTCTTCCTCGAGCGTTCACCTTATCTCTTTCATTTGTCCATACCCATTATTATCAAGCCCTCGCCAGAATGCACTCTTAATGTCCATACCCTTCGGCATATTACTCCTTTCAAGCTTCCTTTCTCGCTAACAGAGATTCAACGGCTTTATCAATTTGCCCTCCATTAATCAAATCGAGTTATGGCCCCCTTAACTCCTTAAACATTTACATGGTTATCTCCATAGCAATCTATTCTCGACTCCATCAGAAAATTTACTTGGATCAAAGTGGTCCTTCAACTTTCATCATCATGTCCTTCCCTTCCATCGACACGTCTAGTGCTCGACTACAAGATAGACAAATTTCAACTTTCAACCTTATCACCGATATATATATATATATATATATATATATATATATATGCATCTTGGCATATCTTTGTGCCATCTCCAGGAAACACCATAATTCTCCCTTTGAATTTCAATGAGGTCATCTCCTTAAGTTTCTCTTCAATGCTGGAGTCGATCTTCCGTCCATGGGCCTCAAGGGTTCCATCCATTCCTATAATCCCTCCAGCATCAGTGTTTAATCATGCCACGCCTCAATTTCCTTCTGGTCTTCTGGTCAGGCATTTCCGGCGGCCATCACATTAGTCCATTAGCGAACTTCCAATTTAGAAGTTGAATCTCTTATTTTTTTTTAAGGAAGATCTGTCCCTCCATCACCGATTATACAAGGCTCAATTCTTAACTAAAAACATCCGCTAAACAATTCACCCTTCCTTAGCGATACGAACATCGCTATAACAACACTTGGGTGATCTCTTCGTTCCACATGCCTCGCCTTCAATTCCCTTTAAGCAGTCCATACCCTCAACCTCCTTTAGTTCACACAACTTCGAGGTCTTTTCTTGCACAAGCAACGCTCCTACATCCACGAGCAATTTAATCTTTTGGAGTTGCCTCTCATTCAATTTTTCTCGGGAAATTACTACGTTATTTTCTTGTGGTAGATATTAACTCAAACCTCTTTCCACTCAAGTAAGGTTTCTCAAACTTTGTTACGAGCTCTAAGCATTGCAACTCATGTGGCCTTACTATCATGGCGTACATATAATACTCACTTCAAATCGCCTTGTTACGCCTCAAGTTCCATTTTGTGTCGTGTCATTACGACCTTCGTAAGCTTTTCAATTTCTGACTGGAATTGTCATAGACAGTGCAGTCATTAGCTTAACTCGAGTCCTCAAAAACCTTTTCCACGTCCATTCACCCATTCGCGTTACGTCTCGTCCTTAGTCCATTTCACTAATAGAACAGCTCTTGTAGGGAATCTTTCCATGGTGCGTCTATTGCAATTCATCAATCTCAGTAAATCTCAACATCTCGCAACCCACATCGACTATAGTCGATTCATCACTCATTCCAGTCCTCAAAGGATTTATCACTTATTCCAATGTGTGAATCATATTTCATCAGGTCCACAACTTGCGCTCTTCACATTTAGCATGCAATAGACATTTCCTTATAGCCCATATGACACTCTCAAAGACTGTTCATGTTTCTCATGGCTCCTTACATGAGTTCAAACATCGTCTCTCGAGATGATAACGACCCACTCAATCATTCCTTGGGCAATTAGTCCGGCGATTATCAACTTCCTTCCACCAGGTGTCGAATCTTCCCAACTATCCCTCGCACCTTTCATTTGAGAGCTCAGACCTTGGCTCTTTGTCGTCACAGGTCTCCTCTAGAACCGCACGACATTTCACTTATCCTTGTCACTCTTCTCTCGAGAAGCATTACTGCTTTAGCCTCTAAGTTCCATACTCACTTAGGCGACCTTATCCCAATTCTGTTTGTTCCACTGAACGTCAATATCATCCTGGAATTCAACATTATCTACGAGATTGTCTCTTGGATTTCACTTCTAGGTATCATTCAAGTTTTGCGTCTTCTTCCTCAGTCCAGACGCTCCATCCTAAACATCAAGACAATCAGAAGTTCCTCTTCCTTACACACTAGGGTCCCTTACCTTATGAAGGAAACTATACACTTTCGTGACATTCTCTCACTTCAAATTCACCTGGTCCTTTCCATTTCATAGGATAGCAACCTTGGAGTCTATGCTGACGGCGATACCTTTACTCTAGGATTCAAATGCCACCATGCTTTCACATTCTCTTTCTCATAACTTAGTCACCTCAAGTGACAATATCTGTTTGTCCCTGGGTCTCCACCAATTCACTTGTCGAATGCTCAATTCGATCACCTCAAATCACTTTGCAAGTATTCTCTAGGCACTCTTTTCATTCACTAATTCATTTACTAGAATCACAACCCGTCAGGACTATCAAGTCCGTTCACTTTTCTTTTCGTCAACGACCATTTCATGGTCCAATCGCCCCTTAAAAATAATGCCCTATTCTTTAGGAAATAACAATTCATGATTTCCTTTCTAATGGTTCCAATTCAATCAACCGATCCCAGGAAATTATTAATTCCAAGCAAACTAGCATGCCGATTCTCCCTCAACCCTTTCCATAGCAGAAAAGACGGACTACCTATTTTCCACCTTGTGTCTTACGCCCAGGTAATCAACCATTTCCCGTAGGCATGCTCCATATCCATGATGAACATCTCTTTGCTCGCAATCCATGAGCATGAGTTTCTCTTATTCACATGCCTTCCGATCATTCACTTCTCTTACTGGATCTCATTAACATTCCTCAGAGTCAGGAATAACCATTAGCCACAAAGCTTTCACGTTCCAATCCATTTAGGGATTTACTTGTCTTATTCAAGGCTCCTCGACCACCTTTAATACACTTAGGGAACCTTGAGAACTCTGTCTCAAATTAATCGACCTTCCTCGGGTTCTCACAAGGTTATTAGGATCCAACAACTTTCGCTCACAAGCAATCCCAGGATGATACTTTCCATCGAACAACTTAACAGAGGTAGTCTAGGCAGTTCTCATGCCTTCGAGGAAACCCTTCCTCTAGTGACCTTTCACCAATCCTCAATAGCCTCTTAGGCTAGTACTACCAGGGGCACTTTCTTTCTTCAATGTGCCCAAAACCTTTAAGGTTTTCTCATTAAGGTCATCAATCCAGAGGGAGACAATTTTAACTTTCATTCTTCCATAAAAGTCAATCATTCTCATTCTTATTCACAGCTTCACAAGCTTTTCAGAACTCTCATGGTTCTTCCCATAAATTCACTTTTCTCGTGAATGAAATAACTCAGAGTCACCTTTCTCGAGACTTCTATCGCCTTGACTCATCAGCACTAGCATTTATCACCATCGTGACCTAGAGAATCTTGGCAGCTCCTCCACGAGCTTGCTTAATCAACAAATTTCCTCATTTCATTTAAAGCTCCTACGACCCATTCAGCTCTTGGGTATTGTACGATTAACAGATCGAGCCATATTCTCTTTTGGTACTCATACTCCAATCGCCCATCTTTATTCAATTCTCATGATCCACATCAGTTCTCAGATCTCTCATATCATATACACTCGAGCCCAAAGTACTTCTACGACCACTCCTTGGTCGCTCAACCTCACTAAGTTCTCAGGCTACTCGAACCACTATGATTTCCTCCAGGAATCAAAAACTTAAGTCATCTACTCAAGTCTATCAATCTCAGGCTGCTCATCTCAATATCTTCACCATCAACTAACCCTCTAATAGTTCTTAGGCAATTCTCAATTAATTGCCTATTATTCAAGGATCCTAAATCATCCTTGGTCAGTAATCCTTCCTTAAGCCAGCCTCAACGAGGCAACTTCTCAACTAACGACCACTGCAAGGCTAGCCTCAACTAGGCAACTATCAATCAAGCACTTAAAATAGCGATTCACTAGGTCAAAAGCTCATACTCTAGGCCTAAAGGCATCCACCACTCTAACATAGTCATAACAGACTATCTCATCTCAACATGCCTCAGTTCAACGGGTATAAACCCTTTACACCATCTAATCTCCCAGTCATACCTTGGCCAAGCCAATCACATGAGGCTAATTATCAAACATGCCTAATAGGCTCATCACAAATATCACTTTTCTTTTTCCAAGGGCATCCACTTTCAAGCACGACGCCTTTAACCATGCCACTCATAGGTGCTATTACACAGGTCATGCCACTTTCAATCATCCTTGATGAGAATCAATCCGTGCCACACGTCCCTTATCCACGATTAGACTCAACTTGATACCTAGGCTTTCCCTTTCAAGTTATGACTTGGGTCATTCCTGCCTCTTGCCATCTTAGAAGTCTGCCAGGAACCGCTCCTTGTCCGAACCTCTCTGTCCCAGCGATCACTCCTCGCCCTCATCAGACCTGGCTATTGCAAGTTGTCCCAAGTCTACGGAGAAAGCCCTATTCCACATGTCCCATACCATGTTTCATTACAGTTTATAAGTATCCCATCAACTCGTCCCACACCAAGCGACGGTATATTAAGTCTAACAGCGATAAGTCACTGCATGCACCCTCATCGACTTGCATTTCATAACCACAACTCAAGCACAGCATGACCGTCCTCATCACTTGTCCTGCCGAAGCTGCCTTCAGGTCAATTGCCTATATTTCATTATATATCTCACGTCCAGTTAACATTCAAATCAAATCCCTATGCATCCGATCACAATTGATCTTCAATTCAGATATTCCTTATATTTATCTCAACTCATATCATCCAATGTTGCTAATAACAATCGATAACTAAAACCATCAAGATATCACGTAGTTCAAGCCTGAATCCACCAATACTAGTTGTCTCTTCATAACTCGTTCTCCTCGAGTTGGGGTCATTCATAAACTAAGATCACAATCATACACTTCAATTGACCCTTCCTTCATAATTTATTCTCTAGCAACCTCAAATCCAGGCTCATGATTCCTCATTCATAAGCAATTTTATACTATACTCAAGCACAATTTCTACCTCAAAATCCATGCTTATGACTCTTTGATCCCAGCTTGCTTTCACGTAAACCTTAATCACCACATAAGTCAAAGTCAGCCATTAAAGTCAACTCTAGGACCATTATGGTGTACACAAGTTCAAGCTTACTATCCTCGAGACTCAACAATCCATGCCTAGTCCTTTAGGCCTCAATATCTAATTGTCCCCAAGTCATCGCTCCTTATCACTCCAAGTCTCAATCACATTGGATCGAGCTGACCTTGCTCTGATACCAAACAAGCGAGGATGTCACGGCCCGAACCTGGCGAGCGCGGGAACATCCCACCAAGCCGTAATTTTATGAAAGCTCCAGGATCCAACGGCCAATAACTTACAACTCTTTTAAAATATGCATGCGGAAGCGATGCCAACTCCATTCATACCAATAAATCAACACCCGATGACTTAGGACAGATACATCAAAATTTCATTAATTCATTCCCAAAGGTTCAATTCAATAATCTACCAATCAAAAGGACAATCCCTAATAACACAAAATGTAAATCCATAACAAGCAACCCTCTTTAGTACCGTTGATCAACTATGCCTTCAAATGCCAATCCTTGGCAAGTTCGCGCTTCATTCGTTTGGAACCTGAAAAATAAAGCCCCCACTGGGGTGAGATATTAATCTCAGTAAGGTGGGTCCTAACCCTAAGTTAGGCCGACCGTCTACTCAGGCATTCATCTTTCCCGAAATTCCACACTCATAATCGTTTAGGCTCATCAAGCGCAAATCAATAAATTAACAACATGCGGATGACAGGCATGCAATGATGACCACATGTCACACTTGGATGATCATGCACACTCAGCCTACCACTTCACCACATCCACCAATCTCCGCATGCCTCAATCCCTAGCCCGCAATTTAAATCGCATCAAGCTCGGTCTGCGTAAATGCATCAGACCGTCATCGGCAACCCGCGTAAACGCATCAAGTTCCAATGAATCTCCAGGCTAGTATCACCATCTCATAGCTCCGTGCCGTGAATAGTTCGCATCAGGATCATGGCCAACTCAACCCCACCATCTCGTCGCATTAGGGCGCCACACAACATCAACTCCATCCCACAATCTCGTCGCATCAAGGTATACATCTCCTGCCCCGTGTCTCATACGCCTCAGGGTCTCTCCGTCCCGCGAGTAATTCGCATAAGGACCGTGGCTATCTCAACCTTGCAATTTGATCGCACCAGGGTGCCACACAATATCAACTCCAACCTGCGATCTCGTCTCATCAGGGTATCCCTATCCCACGCCGCGTCTCGTACGCCTCAAGGCCTCGCCATGTTGTACACATGCCATGATTCACTATTCAATGCACAAATAAAACAACAAGTGTATCTCATGCACAATTTGAAAATCCATGGCATGTAAGACAATCAATGTCATTCGACATGGCACATAATTTAAACACAACAATATCACACATGACTTTCTATAACCACTTAGGGCATTTTAAAAGTTACCCCTTTGGAATATCCTCCTAAATTGATCAAATTAAACCTTGACTCACCCAATCGAGTCCAATCTTCCTAGCATAAGGTTAGGAATTCCCTTACCATGGGTTTAATTGCACAATTTACTCCTCTTGAGCCTTCAAGGTTTCGGTCCCCAATGTCCACAACCAGACTCGTCGCGCAACCTAATAAAATCCAACCAATTCCATAAATTTCAAAGTCTTATTCAACCTTCCATGAATCCTAATCCTCCCTAGCATAATCTTCAACATATTAACATGTTCTAATCACCAATTTGAGACTCAAAATCCAATGCCAATAGCCCTCCATGGTTCGGCCATGCACAGAACCAAACCGGTTCCTCACGATTCTGTGCATGCCATGAGCTACCAGCCTTAATTCAACTCCAAATCCAACATCTAACCCTTACCCTACCTCTTAACATGTCTACCTAAAGGTTTGGGAGGCTCACCGAAGGTTTGAAGTCGATTGGTCGTCGGAAACTCGTCGAACGTCGCTGGATTCCTCAAGTCAGTTTTGCCGGCAGTTTCTGTGCAAGGTTTACAAGGCTGGTTCGTGGTCAAAACTTCATCAAATTAAGCCTCAATTTTTATCACAGATTCCTACACGTCTCTACTGGAACTCCACAAAATTTGACTCCAAAATTCCAAGATTTCGACCTTCAAAAGGACTAGGAATCGGACCTACCTCAGGTTGGAGCGGAATCTATCGGCTCTCGGGGAAATGCTTGTTCGGGACCCTTTGATTCTCCAAATGGCTTGATTATTGTTCAAGGATGTTGGCAAGACGTAGGGTTTCGTTAGTGTGGTCGGCTGGCTGTCGGATGGTGGCCGGAGGTGTCTGTCAGAATGGCTGAACAAGGCGACAAGGGTTGGTCGGCGTCGGCAGAAATAAGGG
This sequence comes from Rhodomyrtus tomentosa, assembly GCA_028455895.1. Taxonomy (NCBI): domain Eukaryota; kingdom Viridiplantae; phylum Streptophyta; class Magnoliopsida; order Myrtales; family Myrtaceae; genus Rhodomyrtus; species Rhodomyrtus tomentosa. The sequence goes on along the minus strand of JAPCWY010000003.1, from coordinate 22,061,057 downwards.
AGGAAGAAGAAGAGGATTTTCGGTGGTATTCCTTGGGTGTGGCCAGCCAAATGAGTGAGGAGAGAGAAGAAAAAGACTACATGTTCAAGGCTTGGTCAATGGTTGAATGGTAGGTTTGGCATAGTTAACTTGACTACTCTTTAAAGCATCCAATGACACTTGTCCCTTAAGTCAATCATGCATGATCCAATGGCCCATAATCCTTCTTGATTTTCGGCATCCTTGAGGAGGGTTTATTGTCCAAAATGCCCTTCTTCAATTGCAAGGGCAAAGTTCTAGGCTTGAGGGGCAAAACGGTCATTTTACCCCAGACGTTCAAAACGTTATTTTTCTTGTTCCAGAATTCTTCGATAGGGCGACGACCAATCCAATTGTAATGTTGAAATTCTTGATTACCCATTTTCAATTTTCAAGACTCATTTCTAATGGTTTTCTCTACCAGACGTGGTTCTAGCCTATCCCGAACTGACGGGCGGCTTTTGCAGACATTACGCGTATGGACCCCATGATTCATATTACGTTTAGGGCTCGTCAATTCATGGCGGCTTGGGTTGTCATGTAATTGTAAGGGTCTATCGCTAGCTTCCTCGTCAATCCTTGTGGTCAAAGCGTCATTTCCTATCCGAGTTCCCTAAGTCCACGTACCTCGTCTCGCATTTACCTTTCTCTTTTGGTCAGTCTACACGAATTGATTAGATTCGAGTGGAATACGACTGAAACACATCGCTTGATACATATAAACCTCTCATTACTGAGTCTGATGTTGACTGCAAATTAGAATGTCACACTGCCTCTCTGCGTGCCACAACATACACTCTCTCTTGGGCTGGTGGTCGATTCTGATCGTACTGTGGGATCACAGCCAGCGGTCCTACTTGTGGTTGTTGTTCTTGTGCTCTAGGTCCCGAGGCTTGATTTGGACAATTCTTAATCTGGTGGCCTATTTGACCACACTTAAAACATGCCCCCGTCGTACTAGGACAAGGACTATTTCCATGTCTTCTTCCACACATACTTGAATACTAGTTGAACTGGTTCGTTGGCTTTCCAATATTTCTGCGACTCGGGGATACAAATCATCGATTATTCACCATTAGCCTTTTTTTCCAACTGTTGATTATCCCTCAGAGGAGTAAATTGTGATCCAGAAGCAACGCCTCTTTCTTTTATATCCCTTTCAATAATTTGGCTCCTCTCATAGATCTCTCGATAAGTTTTCAAGTTCGCAGTTATTATTCTTCTGCGAATCTGGTCTCAAACCATCTCAAAATCGCTGTGCTTTCTCAAGCGGATCCTCAACTGATCTTGGGGCATACCTCGATAATCTTGTAAACTCAGCTTCATACTAATCCACGGTCAGTTGATTCTGTTGCAACTGCCGAAATTTCAATCGTTTCCTCTCGCGTGCCGTTTCAGAAAAATACTTGTCATTGAAAGCGGTAGTGAAGGCTTCCCAAATCAACGCCGTACCTTCAAGAAATACTCCTCCCTTCAAGGCACTCCATCAATCATGCGCAGTTCCCTCTAGCTGATATGCAGCTAGCAACACTTTCTCTTCATCTATGCATCTAAACACTTCAAAAGCCTTTTCGAGTTTCTCAATCCATCTTGGAGCCAACTCAAGATCTCCAGTACCATCAAACTGGGTTGGTTTCAATTTAATAAACTGCTCGACCAACTGACCCATTGATCTATTTGCAAGACATCCCCTTGAGCATCCCAACTTCAGCACCCTAGGCATTATTGCCGTTCACGATATTCACAGCTCCCACGGTAGCTTCAGCAGCTTGAGCTATAATCTCATCTCTATCTTCCGCTTGTCTAAGTGTTACAACCGCTCTATCTTGAGCTTCTTTTCCCATAAGCTCTCTGATCTGTTCTAAGGCCCTCAAGACTCCTTCTATTCTTGGATCCTCAGCCATTAGAGCTTTGGAGCTCGAAGCTCTACTTCTCGGCCTTCTAGGTCGATTACTCATACTTATTCAACTTAACTCACCCGAGTCACCATAATTTCACCACAGAATTAGAAATCTAATTCACTTACTCACATCTCCTTACTTCTACGCTACTCAACAAAGCAACAATCATAAAACAACAGCTAATCACTCAGGCATTCTCATGAGCACATCAACTAGGGATACAAATCCACACCTCAAGTCCAGACTCATCTGCAACTTGGTACAATCAGAGGTATAACTCACTCATTCAATCCACATCCACATCAACATGCTAAGTGCAGAGCTCGACCCCTCAGAGGTCTAAAACAACCATGCCAAGTCAAGATGCCAATCACATGCGCCATTTATATGCCATGCATTCATGCTTGACTCTAACGACTCTCCCCAGGGTCTCACTACCCCAACTCATTCAAATTCCTTTACTCCTTATTACTCCAATCCTCCATCAACGGTAATCTTGGTAACCTGCTCTTAACCTGCTCTGATACCATGTCAAACGGGGATGTAACGCCCCGCATCTCCTGGAGCTCATTACATTCGTCTCAGGCCGATCTCTACCTAGGAACCTCACACGGCCTAGTATGATATGAAATGCGCAAACGAAAACGAGACACATCGCCGTACAATAAAAGATAAAAAGAAAAGGGGAGTTTTGGAAGAATTCAAAAGCACATCTTTTATTCATTTCAGAAACATCCATTACAAACAGCGGAAGGGAAAAGACAAAAATATAAAGTCGCACACCCGGGTAAAAAAGGAACTAAGGCCTAGGGCTTAAATGTTACTAGTATACCCTTCCTAGAGTCTCACACCAAAATTGTTCCTTAGTCACTTAACCCCTGTCATCCGGACTTTTCATCAGAACAGCTTGAATCATCCCTTCCATCATCCCTCTCCGCATCTGGGTTGTAATCCAAAAAAGTCTCGTATTGTATTTTTTTGAAGGCGCTTCGGTGTCTTCCTCAGTTTCCTCTTCTTCTTCAACCTTTGCTTTGTCTTCTTCGTCAGTGGCTCGATCGCGTCAGTAGAAATCTCTACATAATTCATATGCTCTGCAGAAGACAATGGGGACTTCGGCACTTCAGGTATGTTTCTTGAACCTCCCATAGATGCTAGGGTATCCACTTCAATGCCCGGTCGAGACGGATGGCACCAGGTTGGAATCACTTCTCATGGAACATTCTCTAGCAACAGGGGTCCCATCAGGCTACTGTCTTCCACTTTGATGAAACCATGCTTTAAAACGGTGAGGTTGTAGTTCCAGCTTCCCTTCGTCTACCTAAGACAGTTGTGCGCTTCCTAATATAGGTGATACCCTTCCGATAGGGGAACTCATAAAAAAGGCCGGTCATCTCATTTGGATCGCCTAGGCGGATTGGCAGCATGGCTAAGGTTTGGGGTCTGAAAAGTTTATCCTACTAAGGGGTGAGATCGACATCTCAAAAAGTGAAACCTAACCCTATACCTCAATACCAGTTCTACCAAATCATACACAAATGCCACTCAAAATACAAACTAACAAGCAATGCAATGGCAAAAAGGCATCACACGACAGCAATATCACTTCAACGAGCGTGGATAATCAATAAAAACAATCATGCTCAATTATACTCCACTGGCCCTCTTACCACCTGACATCACAGAGGTCATCAGACCAAACGATGTCCACGTACCTCTGGGTCAGACCAATTGGTACTCTCCAGGCTTATAGCCACTCAATGCCGCCAGGGTCATCAGACCAATTAGCATTCTCATTCTCATTCACTTCACCACCTTTCGATACCACCAGGGTCATCAGACCAATCGGTTTCCTTAACACCTTTCTCATTTAAATCACAATGTCATTAGAACACATACGATTCAATTTATAAAAATTCACCAGTCAATCTTTCATTCAATCACTCAACCAGCAGTGTCCTGACATTTAGAGAAAGGATTAGGAAACACTTACCTGATTAAAAATCACTATGCCACACCAAGCAAGTCTCCTTAAAGCCACAAATATAAAATGCCCACGAATGTTTCGTCAACCTAACAAGATTAACCAATCTTGAGTCACGAATCATGGAATGCTCACTTCCATTAACTCAATCCTTCCCTAGCCAAGCCATTGGCAATTCAAGACACCTTTTATAACAATTTGACACATGACAATGCTCGCTCCGAACCCTTAATGTGTTCGGTTTACTCAGCCAAATACATGACGAGACACAATTTAGCATTTCGTGCACCAATTTTGCCATAAATCACTTCCAAACCTTAATCCACTTCTCACACTTCCCATTGACACCTCACATGATATCATACAAGACATTATAAGTCAATTGAAATCCAAATATTCCTCATTTAGTCCCTAAACAGAATCGGCCAGCATCATTGCATCCTCAAAACAGAACCGATTTCGATTTCCAACCGTTCCATCGAGTCATAACTCAATTATAATCCTCAATCCTTCCGCAACCAACTTGTTAAGACCTTCTTTTATGAGTTTAGAAAGCTCACCGCGAGATTTGAAGTGGATTGACACCCTAAAGACTTCGGAACAGCCCGGCTCCACATGGTCAGAATCTGTCCATTTTTGTACCACCCATAATCAGCCATAAAAATTTAATTTAACACCATCTAGTTGCAGCCATAGGCCATCTGAACATAGTACTAGATGTTATGAAGCTCTCCTATAAAGGTTGGGGCCAATCGGAGTCTCTAAGAGGTAGAACGAAGACCTTACCCTAGCTCGCGCGGATTTCACCTGGTTTTGGTCTAAGGGCTGGTTCGGAACATCTATCCAACAAAATCTCGATCTATCACTTGGAACATGCCAAGGACACCTTTATCTAGCTCCTGGTGATTGGAACACAGCTAGGTAACGTCAAGAAGGGTTGCTCGAGCAGACCCAACAGGATGGACAAAAATTATTTTCTGGGCAGTTTTGGTTGAAGTTAATTTGGAGAGGAAATGCAATGGGAATTGATGGTAGATGGTATACACAGCTGCTAAGGCTTCAAATAATTTTCTCACACACATAATTGAGGTTAAGTTGATTAGACTTGGGTTGGTGAGGGCAATTAATGCTTAAGGGTCTCAATGGTTGACATGTGGCATTGTCTAATAATGCAACTCCAACTTTGACTCATCCTTTGACTCCATGTACATGAATTTTCGGTAGCCATAAGGGTAGGAAAAATGTCCATTTTATCCTTCTTGAGTTCTTAAGGTAAGGGCAAATGGTCGAGGGGCAAAATGGTAATTTTGCACTTTCAGTTCAAACTTCGTTTTTCCAATTCGAAATTACCATTTGATGAGACATCATCAAATTCCTATCTAGAATTTGAATTCTCTATTTTCAATTACCAATTTTGAGCTTCTATTTCATGATCATTCGTTCGTCGATTGCAATTCCAATTTGTCTCAAACTAACGGCCGGCTCGCGTATCGACTCTGTGATTCTCATCACACTGAGGAAAACTCAAGTTATAACAGCTTTGGTTGTCATGTAATTGATAGGATTCATCACTAGTTCCTACGGCTTCGATCGCCATAGTTCAATTTAGGAAAATTTGTAAATTATACATTGGTTAAGTGGCATCACCCGCGATCCAATCGTATAACACTAGCATTGTATTCTATAATCGTTATCGGATCGGCCTCATTGGCTCTAAATGTTCCCTCGACAATCCTTATGGTCAAAGCATCATTTCCTATTTCTAGTTTCTTAGGTCCACGTATCTTGTTATGCGTTAGCCTTTCCCTTTTGGTCAGTTTACTCAAGATTGATCAAATATGAGCGAAACAAAGTTGAAATACATCGTAAGGTACATTCACATTCAACAGCCTCAAAATGACAAGATATTCAGAATGTCACAGTATCTATCTGATCAGTTTAGAGATTTATGTGATGAAATGGGAATAGAAAAATAGTTGTCCATTCCATATACTCTTCAACAAAATGGCGTTGCAGAGAGAAGAAACAAAACCCTTTTGGAGATGGTTAGGTCTATGATAGCAGAAGCACATTTGCCAATCACTTTTTGGTGTGATGCTTTATTAACAGCTGCCTATGTTCTTAACCAAGTGTCTACTAAATCAGTTACCTCCACCCCATGTGAATTATGGAAGGGTAGAAAACCCGATTGGAGTTTCTTGAAACCTTAGGGTTGTGCGGCCTATATTCATTAATCATTCCACAAGTATGGCAAATTGGGTCCTAGAGGCAAGAAGAGCATCTTCATAAGATACTTTGAGAACTCAAAAGGATATGTATTCATTAGTAAGTAGGAAAGTGGGAGCGTAACTGAATTTGAATCACCATATGTCACCTTTTTAGAGAATGAATTTCCTAAAAAGGGGGAAATAGGAGATGGAAATTCCCTATTTGAGTTATTAGATAATGACAATGATGCAAGTGTGAGCAATGCAAGAAATAAGGAATTCATTTCCAACCAATCTCAATTGCAATCTCTTGAAGACACCATGCAGTCATTACCTAATCCAAGTTGGAGCATAATGGAGGATAGAGTGCCTAGAGCACAGTCTTCTCCACGGCAAACAAGTAGCAAAAGCATTCCCCGTCGACGCTTTGAGATTGAAGGGAAAGCTTTCATACTTGCTCCACAAATTGAGAACGAGCCAAGGAATGTAAATGAAGCTCTGTCCTTCCCCGATAAGGAAAAATGGTTACATGCATTGGAAGAAGAGATGGAGTCAATGAGATCGAATCAAGTCTGGGAACTGATTGATCTTCCGAAAGGACGCGAAACAATTAGGAACAAATGGGTTCTCAAAATAAAATAAAAAGTTGATGGCTCAATTGAAAAATATAAGGCTCGCCTCGTGGCAAAAGGGTACAATCAACAAGAAGGTGTTGATTATGAGGAAACTTTTTCTCCTGCTGTGAGATTTACCTCAATGCGCCTTATTCTGGCAATAGTGGCAAGTATAGATCTCGAATTACATCAAATGAATATGAAGGCTGCTTTTCTCAATGGAGAATTAGAAGAAACATTATATATGCAACAACTCATTGGGTTTGTTGTAAAAGGCCAAGAACAAAAGGTATGTCAACTTCTGAGATCGATATATGGCCTCAAATAGTCTTCAAGACAATGGTACATACGTTTTCATAATACTATTGTAGCGTATGATTTTACAACGATTGATGAGCATCACTATGTGTACATTAAAAGATCCAAAGAACTTTTTGTAATTATATCATTATATGTCGATGATATTCTTATTGCCTGAAATAATATGGAGTTAGTTCAAACAGTCAAGGATTGGTTATCGTCCAACTTTGAAATGAAAGATTTAGGAGGAGCTGCGTACATTCTTGGAGTTAAGATTTCAAGAGATCGTTCAAAGAGGTTATTGTCTCTCTCACAAGAGACATATATAAATAAAGTCCTTGAATGATTTCATATGCAAGATTGTAATCCCATTGACACTCCTATTGTCAAGGGTGAAAGCTTAAGCCGCATATTATGTCTTAAGACTCCACAAGATCAGGAATCTATGGAAAAAGTTCCATATGCTAGTGCTGTTGGGAGCTTAATGTACACTATGATGTGTACAAGGCTTGACATTTGCTATGTTGTTGGAATGGTGAGTAGATACCAGTCCAATCTAGGTCAAGCTCATTGGAAAGCAGTTAAGAGAATCCTAAGGTATCTGAAGTGTACTGCAAATTATTCGCTGATTTTTCAAGGAGGAGATCTGCACCTTGAAGACTATACAGATGTTGATTGAGGAGGAGACTTAGATGAGAGAAAGTCTACCTCTGGGTTTGTTTTCTTATTATGCAATGGCGCAATATCTTAGAGTAGTAAGAAACAAACATGTATAGCCTTATGATAATGGAAGCTGAGTTTGTGGCTCTATTAGCAGCAGTACAAGAAGGAGTTTGGCTTAAGAGATTTATGGATCGTCTAGGTGTTGCTGGGGATACAAATGGTCGTTTGCAGGTTAATTGTGATAGCCAAGCAGCTATAGTTTGCACCAAAGATCCTAAATTTCATTGCAAGACCAAACATATAGATACCAAGTATAATTTTGTGAAGGACGTGGTTGCACAAAAGGTTGTGAACGTCCGGGTTGTATCTACGCATAATATGATAGCAGATCCTATGACCAAGCTGATTTCCAGAGATATATTTCTCGGTCATGTAAAGTCTTTGGGACAACATAGAAATTGATGTACTGGACACTTGTATTTCTTTTTCCCGAAGTTCACAATAAATGATATTTATTATCATTAATTGATGCCTAACGAGTTTACTTTTATGCATTTTAATGCTTAGTGCATTACATTGAGAAAGTATGTCTGACAGATGAAAGATTAGCCACTCACATGGGTAATCGTCTCTATTTGTTGGATGTCAAATAGAGATGAGACTTTCTTTTCAAGCTCATTATCTAGGTGATAATTGAGAGCTCGAGCTTGAAATCTTTTATGTCACCTCAACAGGAGCGTTAAGATCAGCACATAATAAGTTATGCCTGAAAATGAAGTAAACACATATTTCACTTTATTTGTCATGATGCCATATGTGAGTTCTATTAGATTCTTTGAAAAGAGTATATTTGAGAACTCAAACTAGACATTGAGCATGTCTGAGCTATCATTGTACGGTATTGAATGTAGAGACATACGCTTCATGGGAAAGGAGTAAATACCGTAATACGTACTTCATATTACATATGCAAGAGACGATCGAGATGAGTTGATAAGAGTTACTGACCTCAACTCTAAAGCCATGTGAGACTATTGAGGATATGAGTTCCTCAGTTAAAGTGCCCTCAAAACTCTAACCTATTCTTGAGATTTCTATTTAGTGTTTGCTATCTTAGAGTGTTGCTAATGATCATGAGATTGATTCGATCTAATGGGGCATTTCTAGAAAAGCAAGCTGGACCGAGATTGAAAGATTTAAGGAAAGAGGAAGATCAATCTTCATTTGAAAGTCACAGTTAATCTTTGTATTCACAGGTCGACTAATTATGATTATTTGAATTTAATCATGAGTGTGAATACAATGCATTATAATTGAGTACTCAAAGAGATCAAGTGAGATATGATGAAAATGTGACATATTGATCTAGGGTACAGCATACCGAATCTACTCAAAAATGGTAAAGCCCAAATGAGCTGCTGTATATTCCTAACAAATGTACGGCAATGAGCTCTCAAAGCATGCTGGTCGCACGAATTATTTGCCTATATGAACTTTGCAGTGAGAAGAGAAAGAGGGATATTTGACCCTTTATCGGCGAGTGGGAGATGATGTATTTGATTAAGGATTTGATTACGCCAATTAAAGGGAAAATCAATCCTTGCCAATATTACATTGATAGATTGGCAATCAAAGAATATACTTTCCTATTCTACAGAAGGAAACAGAGCAAATGGTATATCTCTTTGGGAATTGAATGTACGTAGGTAACGTTCATTCAGACAATTAAGAAAATCTCTCTCCAAAAAAGCTCTCTCTCTTTTGTAGGTTCTCACGAAGAACAAGAGATCGCCGGATCGTTTTCTCGTCTGCATACTCAAGGTTCTTAATCCGTGGTTTTGAGGTATTTCCGCTATACGTGATTTACTTCGTTGATCAATGATACAAGTGTATTCTTGGGCATGTGGTTTTGAGTATGATTCATACGTATATGTACGTATATGTCCATTTGATTGCTGTATAATAGAAATTCGCACGTTTCGATTACGGATCTGCATGTTCAGTTTATGGGTATGAAGATCTATTTCTTTCCGCTGTTTTGTATAGATCTCGATTTAGTGTTTAGTGTACTAAACCTAACAGTCATCAATTCATTCATTGGCAACTTGGCCACATAAAACAGAATCTTCGACCATAGGAATCTTCATTGTCCACGGTCAATTCCTCATGTTATAATTTAAACCATGTCAACCTTAAGCTAATCAATTCCTTGGTATTCCTCCAGTTGCATTCTCATATATTTTTCTTGACATCTCTTGGCCTCCTTGCATGATTCATTATAATGAGGTTCCAAATCATTATACTTAAAGTCAGCTCTCTAATCCCTTTTGGATTTCCTTGATCATTAAGAATCTAGCAAACGAGGGATGCCACATGTAACACTCTGATTTTTCCTTTCATTTCAAGACTCATTAATGAAAATGTATCTAACGATGTATTTCAGTCGTATCCCGCTCGGATCTGAGCAATCACGAGTTGACTGACCAAAAGGGAAAGGCTAACGCGAGGCAAGGTACGTGGACCTAGGAAACTCGAATAGGAAATGACACTTTGATCATAAGGATTGTCGAGGGGACATTTAGAGCCATAAAAGGCCGATCTAAGAACGATTAAGGAATGCATTGCTAGCGTTATATGATTGGAGCGCGGGTGATGCCACTTAACCAATATATAATTTGTAAAATTTTTCTAAATCGAACAATGACGATCTAGACCATCGGATTTAGTGATAGACCCTCACAATTACATGATAACCAAAGTCGTCATGAATTGATGAGCCCTAATTGTCATATGAATCACATGGCCGATACACATAACGTCTGCAAAAGCCGCCCGTCAGTTCGGGATAGGCTGGGATCGCATTGGATAGAGAAATGATTTAGAAATAAGTCTTGAAATTTGAAAATGGAGAATCAAGAATTCCAACATTACAATTGGATTGGCCGTCACCTTATTGAAGAAATTTGAAATTAGAAAAACGACATTCCGGACGTCGGGGGTAAAATTACTATTTTGTCCCTCAAGCCCTAACCTTGCCTATATGATTGGATGAGGGCTATTTGGTCATTAACCACACCCCCAGAGCTACCGAAAATTGAAGGATTTGAGAGCCATCGGATGTTTTTTGATTGACCCCTTGGACAAGTGTCAATGGATGAAGCCTTGAGTTGATATATTCATTTTTAACCTACCATTCAACTCAAGTTGACCCTTGAAAAATTAAATAAACCCGCATTCTCTCTCTTACTTGGCTGAACACCCCACCCATCTACACTTCATTTTCTTCTTCTTCTTCTTCTTCATCGCCGAGTTGCATCCTCGACCAGACCCGACAGCTGCTGTTCGCCGCCGTCAACCGCGATCTCTGGCGACTTCCAGCCACAGAGCCAACCACTTGCTAATTCCTCATCCTCTTGCCAATATTCTCGAAGTGGAAACAAGTCGTTTGACCTCCTGAGGAGCTTCGGCCAACCAATCTCCCGAAAGTCGATGGAAATCGTCATAACCAAAGGTAAGCCACGGTTTAGGCCTCATAGGACCCCAAAATCTTGGAGTTTTTCAACCAAATTTTGTGGACATCTAGGGGACACATAGAATGAGTTGTGGCAAAAATTTTCGATGAATTTGATAGAGTTTTTACAACAAATGGGTCTTGTGTTTGAAGACCCGGAGGAACCGGCGCTGTTCAAGGACTTTCCTGCGTCGCCTTGACTCCAAATTTTCGGTGAGGCTCTCCAACTCTTAGAACTACATGTTAGCAAGTAGATTAGTGAATAAATTGAGGATTTGGGCTAGTTTAAGGGCTGCTAAGTTGGGGTATGCACAGAATCGGGTATGCTTTGTTTCGGTTCTATGCATCCCGATTCTACGGGAGGCTGTTGGTGTTAAAATTAAGCTTCAAATTCATCGTTGAGAAGTGTGAGGATGCTAATGGATAAGTCCATGAGGTGTATGTTTAGTGGGGTGATGATTTGAGCAAGAAAAGTTAACAATTGGATGAATTTCCTAAGGCTGCGCGGCGGACTTGATCTTTGATCGTTAGAACCGAACCCTTGAGCTGCTTGGAAGAGGAATTGTATTGAATTAAGCCCGAGGTAAGGGGAATCCTAAACCTTTGATAGGAGGATTGGACTCGATTAGGAGATTTGTGTGTGAATTGATTTCTTGCAGGTTTATAATGTGGTGGCCCAATGTGCGTCCTAGAAAGATAGAGAGGACTTGAATGCGTGTGACGATGCTTGTGCTTTGAACTGATTGCCACATTTGAATGTCACAATTGATTGTTTCGCATGCCATGGGTGTATTGCTCGTGCTTGAGTCGCACTTGATATTATGTATTATGAATTAAAATGAACTTGTGGCGTGTTTGAGAGTAGTGACACCCTAAGGCGTGTGAGACGTAGGGTTGCATGGATGAATGCCTTGAGGCGCTGAGGAGCGGGGTTTGAATTGAATGGCACGCTGAGGCGTACGAGATGCGGGGTTGTGAAGGCCATAGTCCTGATGGTTAAAACGCGGGACGAAGTTGTGATGTGTCGACACAGGCCTAGAGTGACATTGAAAACCTGATGCATTTACGCGGGTTTGTCAATGAGACGGTCTAATGCATTTACGTGGACCGAGCCTGAGGCGTTCTAAACATGGGCATGAAAGTGAGGAAGATAGGAAGGGTGGAAGTTGTGATTTGACATGGTGACGTGTGCCTAATTCGGATGATGTTTTATGATGCCATGACTGCATGCTTGACATATGTATGTTGTTATTGATACTCGAATGCCTCATGTGATTATTTGTATAAATTATTTGTGATTGCATCTGCCTGAGTGGACGGTCAGCCGAACCTAGGGTTAGGACCTATCTTACTGAGATGTATATCTCATCCCGTTGTGGGACCCATTTCTTTTCAGATCCTAGGCCTCGAGGATGTAGCCAGTCAGGTTTGGTGACCCTAAAGAAATGTCAGTGTATTTTGAGGAGTTCCCTGACGGACAGGGGACCATTTATGTTAGGAAGTGTATAGTCGTTTGGGTAGATAAGGGTGGCAGTAGCTAGAAGCCACATTGGTACGAGGCATGGTTTAGAAAGGTAGGGGACGTTTCTACGGGGCCACTGAAGCCCACTAAGGTACCCCATGGAGTGATCCCTAGCTAGTGCCATCTCGCCCGAGATTCAGTGGAGGCCGAGGGGTCAGTCGCTAGTTCGAAGAATGGCCCTGAGAGGACCCCGACCCTGGAGGACCCTGACCTGGAGGACACCGATGAGGTTTTAGTGGTTGAGACTATCGAGGACGACCTGGTGGAGCCGTCAGCGGACGATACGCTCGAGGATACGATGGAGATTTGCTTTGAGACTTTCTCGGAGTATGAACCTACTAAAGAGGCGGAGGAAACTGATGACTCCAGTAGCTCGACTTAGGAGGCTATATTTTACTAGTCTGGCATTTTGATGGTGTTCTTGATATCTACTTCTTTTGCAAGACTAATGATTGCCTTTCGTACTGGCCATGCCACCCTACTAACTAGCATAGTTATTTATTGTGCCTTGTATGGATATTCGGATATTATGTATTATTGGTACCCTTGCTATCCAGGTCCCATTTCATAATTGTACGGAGGAGTTTTTATATCGTCGCTTCCGCATGCTTTCTATATGATACATCTCTCGAACTATGTTGGAATCCTGGGACCTCGAGAGATAGTTCATGCTTACAGGGAGTCGCGCGCTCGTGCCCGGGTCACGGGGCATGACATCCCCGCTTCGCTTGGTATCAGAGCAAGGTCAGCTCGATTCAAAGTTGATTGAGGACTGGCGTCATAAGGAGGATTAAGTTGGGACAAGGACGGGTAGTGAGAACTTAGGAGACTTACTAGAATAAGGCATGATATGCATGACATATGACTTGGCACATGTGATTGGCAGTTGGCCTTGGCAGGGTTGTGGTAATGTATGAGGATTGAGTTCCATGTTTAGCGTTAAAGGTCATTTTTGGACTATGGCAAGTTAAGTGAATGAGTGTGACATTCTAATTTCCAGTCAATTTCAAACTCATTAATGAGAAATGAATCTAAAGATATATTTTAGTCATATCTCGCTCGAATCTGATCAATTCAAGTAGACTGACCAAAAGAGAAAGGCTAACGCGAGACATGGTACGTGGACCTAGGGAATTCGGATAAGAAATGGCGCTTTTACCATAAGGATTGTCGAGGGGATATTTAGAGCCACAAAAGGCCGATCCAAGAACGATTAGGGAATGTCTTGCGAGTGTCATACGATTGGAGCGCGAGTGATGCCGCTTAACCAACGTATGATTTGCAAAATTTTTCCTAATCAAACAATGAAGAACGAGACCATAGGAACTAGTGATAGACCCTCACAATTACATGACAGCCAAAGCCGCCACCAATTGACGAGCCCAAAATGTGATGAAAATCACAAGGTCGATACGCGTAAAGTCCGCAAAAGCCACCCGTCGGTTTGAGATAGGCTGTAACCACGTCTGATAGAGAAAACCATTAGAAACGAGTCTTGAAAATTTGAAATGGAGAATCAAGAATTCCAACAATATTCGGATTGGTCGTCGCCCTATCGAAGAATTTTTGGAGTGAGAAAAACGATGTTCTGAACGTCGAGGGTAAAATTACCCTTTTGCCTCTCAAGCTTAAAGCCTTGCCCATGCATTTAAAGAAGGGCAATTTAGTCTTTAAACCCCCTCAAGATTGCCAAATACAAGGAGGAATAAGAGCCATTCGATCATGCTTGAATGATAAGGGGGACAAGTGTCAATAGATGGCTTAAAGAGAAGTCTTGTCCAATTACAGGTCCAGAGTTAGTCCAATAGTCAATGGAAGCCATTAAGATCATTAGAGATTGACTTAAAATGGCTCAAAGTCGCCAAAAGAATTACGTTGACAGGAGGCGTAGGCCTTTGGAGTTTGAAGTTGACGATCATGTGTTTCTGAAGGTGTCGCCAATGAGAGGAACATCCAGATTCGGCAAGAAAGGAAAGTTGAGTCCAAGATACGTAGGACCCTTTAAAATCTTGGAAAAGATTGGGAGCCTGACGTACCATCTTGCCTTGCCGCCAAGCCTTCCTCAAGTGCCCAATGTGTTCCATGTCTCGATGTTAAGAAAGTACGAGCCTGACCCCGCACATGTCCTAAGTTAAGAAGAAATTGAATTGGATGAACGGGCATCATACATGGAACGTCCAGTCAAGATCGTGGAGTGAAAGGAACAAGTCCTTCGAAACAAGACGATTCCTTTAGTCAAGGTGGTGTGACAACACCATGGAACGGAGGGAGCCACATGGGAAGTCGAGCAGATCACGAGAAAGAAAATTCTTATCTTTTTTAAGAGTCCCGACGAAATTTCCTAAGGTTGGGAGAGTTGTGACGCCCTGTAAATTCAACTTCTTTTTGATAATAAGAATGTGAATGTGAATCGTCTGTGAATTCTCGCTTATGGATTTTGATTGGAAAACAACTATTTAGGAGAAGGAAATCGAGAATTTCCTAAATTTAGCAATCGAATAGTTTAAGGCTTGACTAATTGATTCTCTCATCTTAGGAGTGGAACTTCCTAAACTTAGGCCTCGTCCGAAATCAATTAGACTGAGATTGAATGAGAAAAACTCTCTCGATAATTGCCGGCCGTCGAATTTTACCAAGGGTGACTTTTTCCAAAATACCCCGGGACTTTTCAAGAATTTACGGAAGTGCCATTAGGGGTTTTCTAAAGGGATGTCCCACATAGAATAGATGGTAGAACCTAATACCCTTTATATGTGGTTGGGTGAACAAGGTCCCGCATGGAACATTTGTGGACAAGAACTTCTCCTTAAATGATTGAGCATTTTCCAAGCTTAGCAAAGTCCCACATGGATTGTGAACAAGGCCATAACCC
This sequence comes from Rhodomyrtus tomentosa, assembly GCA_028455895.1. Taxonomy (NCBI): domain Eukaryota; kingdom Viridiplantae; phylum Streptophyta; class Magnoliopsida; order Myrtales; family Myrtaceae; genus Rhodomyrtus; species Rhodomyrtus tomentosa. The sequence goes on along the minus strand of JAPCWY010000003.1, from coordinate 22,045,468 downwards.
TCATCCATGTCTATAAATTTTACTCAATGATCCCAACATTTTGCCATAACCTTCCTTAGCCTCTTTACGACGTCATCAAGTTGAAAAATAGCCTAAAATAGTTCTGCATTTTGAAACTGTATATGTCACCGTCCGAAGACGTCGTTTGGTTCCAGTTTAGGGGAAATGAGTATTGACACCTCTCTAGGCCACCACTGATCCCCGTTGGCCTTCCTCAACCTTGTGAAACATCCTTTAACATCTTAGGATCGTCCTCAAGTCTCTCTCTCACCCAAAATTAACCATAGGAGTTCAATCCCCTAATGCACAGTTCTGCCTTTACCCTACTTAGGTTATGTTTAGGGGATGTTCTTATTGGTCATTGCTTAATCGAATTCCGGCATGATATGGCCAACTCATATGATGTCCTATTAGGTCTTGGCTTCGAGTTGAATCCATCCCTGGGTTGACATCCATTGTTCGTCGATTCTTGGGTTGGAGCGTAAGAGCACGCAAGGACCATTATTATCATTCTGAGTCTACTTGACGGTGAGTTGACAACTAATCTTTGGTTAGGTCGCTGATTGCGTTTAGAATGGTTGTGCTTAGCATTCTTAGGCATTTAGTTAGACTGATTGAGGTCGGTACATGCTAGAATTCTGGAATAAGTTAAACGGCCTCAATTGGAAAGGTTAGTTAGTTCGACGATTCGTTTCTTGGTTGTTTGGCTTTGAAATGCTGGGACATAGTGGTTATCTCAAAAATGCTATGGCTAGTTATTGAAATGCTTAATTGTGAAACCTGCCTGTTGCTATGTTTATGTGACAACAAGGCTAGATTGGTTGGTAATCAATTGAAGTGCCACTTCGTGGAATATTGGTGTTGTGGCTGCTTGACATAAATAGTAGCTAGTGTGATACATGTTTATCATGTCGCATGCTTCATATGACACATTTGGCACGACAATGGCCGTAGGTCGAGTCTTGAGCACAAATGCTTGACTGTTGGCTATAAACAAAGACAAGAATGAACGATTGCTGAATGAGTTGCATGGTCATATGATGGATCGATGATGTGACACCTAACATGTTCGTTGTGCTTGGGTACCAACGGTACTGGCGAATAACCACACAACTCTTTAGAAACCCACCTTTCTGTGGTACGGTACGAAGCTGGTATGGGCATGACGGGACTGTTGGAGGCCGATTGCAGCTTGTGAGGGATCGGACCCCTCTTGGGGATCCTACTTGTTGTTATTTGGGTGCCATGTACATGGGATTCAACTTGCAGATGCCGTTGCTGATAAGATATGAGACGGTACCTGTTTTACAGGAATGTTACCTGGGTGCCATTAGGCATGGGGTACATTACATTACATTACCCGGGTGCCATTGGCACGGGGTGTTGTGACAACTGTCATGGATCATCAATTAATAAGTGTACTTGGGTATTGTTCTCTTATTCATCAAATGCTTGACTGCGTTACGACTACTGGTACATTTTGATGATTATATGGAATGACATGATTTTGTATTGTACTCGCCTTGCACTGTGTGTAGCAGAGAAAATAGGTAAGTTGCTTGTGATTGTTAGAAATATCTGATCTGATGCCTGGAGATTGCATGGTGGATTATTCTGGGCGAATCAACGCCCTAGCTAAGGCTTAGGCGTTAACTCAATGAGATTATATCTAATCCCTTTGTGGAAACATTTTTCAGGTCTAAAGTAGAATGTCGTGGCTGCAACACCCAGTGAGGTATGGGTTTCCCTCCCGTAAGGAGATTCGTGTCGAACGATATCTAATCCCAAGTATGGACCAAGCTTGGGAACTTCACATCACGACGATCTATGTCAGCGAAGGCTTCGGGTGGCTAGTACTATGACATTCTGATTTCCAGTCAATTTCAGGCTCATTAATGAGAAGTGTATATCTAAAGATGTATTTCAGTCGCATTCCGCTCGAATCTGATCAATTCGAGTAGACTGACCAAAAGGGAAAGGCTAACGCGAGAGAGGTACGTGGACTCAGGGAACTCGGATAGGGAACGACGCTTTGGCCATAAGGATTGTCGAGTAAACTAGCAATAAACCCTCACAATTACATGACAACCAAAGCCGCATTGAATTGACGAGCCTTAAACGTGATATGAATCACGGGGTCGATACGTGTAACGTCTACAAACGCCACCCGTCGGTTCGGGATAGGCTGGAACCACGTCTGGCAAAGAAAACCATCAGAAATGAGTCTTGAAAATTGAAAATGGAGAATCAATAATCCCAACATTACAATTGGATTGGCCGTCGCCCCATCGAAAAATTCTGGAACGAGAAAAACGACGTTCTGAACGTCGGGGGTAAAGTGACCGTTTTGCCTTCAAGCTTAGAACTTTGCCCTTGCATTTGGAGAAGGGTATTTTGGTCTTTTAATCCTCCCCTATGGCTGCCAAAAAAGTAGATTAATTGAGGCCGTTAGATCAATAGGAATGACAAGTGGGACATGTGTCAATGGATGGGCAAAAGAGTGGTCAAATCCACTATACCACACCTACCATTCAAGCCCCTTTGACCAAGCCTTACCATATAGCAAATTCTTCTCTCTCCTCACACTCATTCGGCCATTAGCTTCCCAAGAACCACCGAGCAACATCTTCATCTTCCTCCTTTATTTCTGTCAATTGCCAACCAGCCTTTGCCACCTTGTTCGGCCATTCCGACAGCCCCCTCCGGCCACCATTTGACCGTCGGTCGACCACACCAACGAAGCCCCATGTCTTTCCGACATCCTCGAATAAGAATCAATTCGTTTGGAGCACCGAGGAGCCCGGGCCAAGAGATTTGCCGAGAGCCAACAGAATCGGAGCAAACCTGAGGTAGGTCCGGTTCCTAGTCTTTTTGATGGTCGAAATCTTGGAATTTTGGAGCCAAATTTTGTGGAGATCTAGTAGAGATGTGTAGGAATCTTTGATAAAAATTGGGGCTCAATTTGATGAAGTTTTGACCATGAACCGGCCTTGTAAACTTTGCACAAAATCTGCCGGTAAACTAACTTGGACGGTTCGGGAAGTTTCAACGGGAATCCGGCTGCCATTTGACTTCAAACCTTCGGTAAGCCTCCCAAATCCTTAGGTAGACATGTTAAGGAGTAGAATAACATTTAAAGGTTGGAATTAGAATAGATTTAGAACCGGTTGGCCCCGGCTTGCGCATAACCGAGTAGGACCGGTTCGATGCCGGGCCGAAACGATTCTGTTGGAGGCTGAGATTGGTGATTTTGAGTTCCAAATTGATGTTTAAGACATGTTTAGATGATGAGGGTTAAGTTATGGATGATTGGGGTTCATGGATTGAGGAATTGAGTATGGAAAATTGACGAATCGGTTGAATATTCTAGGTTGCGCGGCACATTGACCTTGGATTTGGGTTGGCCGACACCTTGGGGGCTCAAAAGTAAGTGTTTTGTGTTGTCAAGCTCGAGGTAAGGGAACTCCTAACCTTATGCTAGGAAGATTGGACTCAATTGGGTGAGTCGAGGATTGTTTGGATCGATTTATGAGGATTTTCCAAAAGATAACTATTGGTATGTCCTAAGTTATGATAAAAGGGTTACATATGTTATTGTTTATGCTTGGATTATCTACCATGAGTATTCGGACTGTGCATGAGTTGCACCTGATGTTTGATTCGTGAAATTGAATTAAAATTCATAGCATGAGCATGACATTGCGAGGCCTTGAGGCGTATGAGATGCAGGGCGGGAGATGGATACCCTAATGCGACGAGATTGCGGGGCAGAATTGAATTTGTGTGGCCCCCTGATGCGACGAGATCGTGGGATTGAGATAGCCACAGTCTTCATGCTAATTATTCGCGAGACGGAGAGGCCCTGAGGCGTCTGAGACACGGGGCAAGAGATGTATACCCTGATGTGACTAGATCGCGAGGTGGAGTTGATATTGAGTGGCGCCCTGATACGACGAGATCGCGGGGTCGAGATAGCCACAGTCCTGATGCGAACTATTCATGGGACGGAGTTATGACATGGTGAAATTGGCTTGGAGATTCATTGGAACCTGATGTGTTTACGCGGGTTGCCGATAGCGGTCTGATGCTTTTATGCGGATTAAGCCTAATGCGATTTAAATCGCGAGCTAGAGACTGAGGCAGGCGGAGATTAGTGGTTGTGGTGAAGTGGCGGGATGAGGTGTGTATAATCATTTGAGGTGACATGGTGTCATAGTTGCATGCTCATCATCTATGTGCCACTACCTTTATTCGTATGCGCCTGTTTGATTATGAGCTTGAATTTCAGGATAGATGACTGCCTGAGTGGACGGTCGGCCTAACCTAGGGTTAGAACCCACCTTACTAAGATTTATATCTCACCCCAATGGGGGCTTACATTTTTCAGGTCCCAGGCGAAGGAAGCGCGAGTTTGCCAAGGATTGGCATTTGAAGAGATAGTCGGCTCATTTGTATTTAGGAATGGATTTGCCTTTTGTGATATAAAGGACTGTACTTCTGATTGGTGGAATATGAATTGAAATAATGAAACGAATGGGTTTATGAGATTTTGATGTATCTGTCCTAAATCATCGATTGTTGATTTATTTGAGAATGGAGTTGGCATTGCTTCCGCATGCGTTTTTCTTTCAGTGTAAAGAACATTGGTCGTTGCATCCTGGAGTTTTAAGAAAAGTACAGCTTGGTGAGATGTTAGCGTGCTCGTCGGGTTCGGGGTGTGACATCCTCGTTCGATTTGGTATCAGAGTAAGATTAGCTCGATCCAATGTGATTGAGGTTTGGAGTGATAAGGAGTGATGACTTGGGAACAATTAGATATTGAGGCCTATAGGACTAAGCAAGGATCATTGAATCTTGAGGATTGTAGGCTTGAACTTGTGTACACTTTAATGGTACTAGAGTTGATTTTAATGGATGACCTCGAGTTATGTGGTGATTAAAGTTTAAGTGGAAGCAAGCTGGGATTGGAGAGTCAAAAGCGTGGATTTTGAGGTAGTAATTGGGCTTGAGGATAATAGGGAATTGCTTATGAATGAAGGGTCAATTGAGGTGTATGATTGTGATCTTGATTTGTCAATGACCCTAACTCGAGGAGTATGAGTTATAAAGAGACGGCTAGTATTGGTAGATTCAGGATTGAACTACGTGATATCTTCATGGTTTTAGTTATCAATTGTTATTGATAACGTTGGATGATATGAGTATAGATAAATGCAAGGAGTATCTGAATTAAAGATCAGTTGTGATCGGATGCATAGGGATTTGATTTGAATGCTGACTAGACGTGAGATATATAATGAAATATAGGCAATTGACCTGAAGGCAGCTTTGACAGGACAAGTGATGAGGACGATCATGCTGTCCTTGAGTTTGTGGTTATGAAATGCAAAGTTGATAAGGGTGCATACATGAACTTATCGCTGTTGGACTTAATAAACCATCGCTTGGTATAGGACGATTGATGGGATACCTATAAAATGTAATGAAACATGGTATAGGACATGTGGAACGGGGCTTTCTCTGTATATGTATGACTTGAGACAACCTGCAACGGCCAGGTCTGATGAGGGCGGGGAGTGATCATCGGGACAAAGAGATCCAGACAAGGAGCGGCTCCTGCAGGCTTATAAGATGGCAAGAGGCAGGAATGACCCAAATCATAACTTGAAAGGGGAAGCTTAGGTATCAGGTTGAGTCCGATTGTAGATAAGGAATGTGCGGCATGTGATTGATTCTCATCAAGGATGATTGAAAGTGGCATGACCTGTGTAACGGCGCCTATGAGTGGCATGGTTAAAAGCTTCGTGCTTGATAGTGGATGCCCTTTCAAAAGGGCAAATGATGTTTGTGATGGGCCTGTTAGGCGAGTTGTGTGATTAGCTTCATGTGATTGGCTTGGCTAAGGTATAACTAAGAGGTTAAACGACGTATGGGTTTATACCTGTGGAACCGAGACATGTTGAAATGAGATAGTCTGTTGTGACTATGCTAAAGTGGCGGATGCCTTTAGGCCTAAAGTGTGAGCTATTAACTCAATGAGTTGCCACCTTGAGTTTTTGCTCGGTGTTAACCTAGTTGAGAAGTTGCCTTGTTGAGGCTGGCTTGTTGAATAGTCACTAACTGATGACAATATGGAATCTTTAAGTAATGGACAACTAGTTGAGAGTTGGTTGGGGCCCACTGAAGGGTTGATAATGAAAGATAATGAGATGAGCAGCCTAAGACTACAAGACTTGAGTAGATGACATAAGTCTTGGATTCTTGGAGGGAATCATAGTGGTGCAAGTGACATGAGAATCTGATAAGATTGAAGGACCAAAGTATGGTCGTTAAAGTAGCACTTGGCTTGTGTATGTGAGATATGAAAGGATCGAAGAACTAAGATGGATCATGAGAATTGAGTAAAGATGAGTAACCAGAACGTGAAATCCAACAAAGCGATTAACTCGAGTTTGTAAACCACATGAGACCCAAGAGTTGAATGGGTCGTGAGAACTTTAAATGGAATGAGGAAATTTGCTGGTTAAGCAAGCTCGTGGAGGAGCTATCAAGATTCTCTAAGCCACCGTAGTGATAAAGGCTAGTATTGATGAGTTAAAGTGATAGGAGTCACGAAAAAGGTGACTCTGAGATTGAATGTGTGGGAAGGACCAAGAGAGCTTGGAAAAGCTTGTGAAGCTAGGTATAAGAATGAGATTGACTGAGTTTGATGGAAGGAAGAAAGTTGAAATTACCTCCTCTGGATTGAGGATCTTGATAAGGAAAACCTTGGAGGTTTGAGTACACTGAAGAAAGTAAGTGACCCTGGCAGTACTAGCCCCAAGAGGCTATAGTGGATTGGTGAAAGGCCACTAGAGGAAGGGCTTCCTCGAAGGCATGAGATCTGCGTAGACTACTTCTATTGAGGTGTTCGATGGAAAGTATCATCCTGGGACTGCTTGAGAGCAAAGATTGTTTGGATTCTAATACTTTTGCAAGGATCATAGGATGATCGACCGGTATGAGACAGAGTTCTCAAGGTCGTTTAAGCATATGGTAAAGGTGGTTAAGAACCCTTGAATAAGATAAGTAAATTTCCGAGTGGATTGGAACTTGAAAACCTTATGGTTGTTTGTTATTCCTGATTTTGAGGAATGGTGATGGGACTCAGCAAAAGAGGAGAATGATCGAGAGATTTATGAATAAGAGAACTTCTGCTCATGGATTACGAGCAAAGAGATGTTCATTATGAATATGGAACGTGCCTACGAAAAATGGCTAATTACCTGGGCGTAAGACACATGGTGGAAAATGGGTAGCCCATCTTTTCCGTTATAGTAAGAGTTGAGGAAGAATCGGCATGCCAGTTTGCCTGGAATTAATGGTTTTCTAGGATTGGTCAATTAAATTGGAACCATGAGAAAGTAAATCATAAGCTGTCATTCCCTAAAGAATAGGGCATTGATCTTAAAGGGCGATTGGACCATGGATTGGTCACTGACGAAAAGAAAAGTGAATGGACTTGATAGTCCTGACTGGTTGTGAATCTAGAGAAGGATTTAGTAAGCGAAAATAGCGCTTAGAGAATACCCGCAAAGTGATTTGATTTGAGGTAATCGAATTGACCATTCGACAAGTGAACTGGTGAAGACCCAAGGACGAATAGATATTGTCACTGGAGGTGACTGAGTTATGGGAAAGAGAATGTGAAAGCATGGTGGCATTTGAGTCCTGGAGTAAAGGTATCGCCGTCGGCGCAAACTCCAAGATCGATGTCCTATGGAATGGGAATGACAAGGTGAATTTGAAGTGAGAAATGCCACGGAGTTGTGTAGTTACTTCCTTAAGGTAAGAGACCCTATTATAAAAGGAAGAAAATTTCTAAATTGTCTTAGTATTATGATTGAGCGTATGTACCGAGAAAGAGGACGCAGAACCTGAATGACTCTTGGAAGTGAGATCCGAGAGACAGTCTTGTAGACAATGTTGAATTTCAGGATGATGTTGACGTTCAGTGGAACGAACGGAATTGGGATAAGGTCGCCTAAGTGAGTATGGAACTCAGAAGCTAAAGCACTAATGCTTCTCGAGAGAAGAGTGACAAGGATAAGTAAAATGTCGTGCGGTTCTAGAGGAGATCCGTAACGACAGAGAGCCAAGGTCTGAGCTCTCAAGTGAGAAGTGTGAGGAATAGTTGGAAGATTCAACACTTGGTAGAAAGAAGTGGATAATCGCCGAACTAAGTGCCCAAGGAATGGTTGAATTGGTCATTACCGTCTTAAGAGGCGATGGTTGAACTCATGTAAGGAGCCATAAGAAACATGAACAGTTTTTGAGAGCGTCATATGGGCTCTAAGGAAATGTCTATTGCATGTTAAATGTGAAGAGCGCAAGCTGTGAGCCTGATGAAGTAAGAATTCACGCATTGGAATAAGTGATAAATCCTTTAAGGATTAGAATAAGTGATGAATCGACTATACTCGATGTGAGTTGCGAGAAGTTGAGATTTACTAAGATCGATGAACTGCAATAGACGGGCCATGGAAAGATTCCCTACAAGAGTTGCTCCATTGATGAAATGGACTAATGACGAGTCGTGACACGAATGGGGGAATGAACGTGAAAAGAGTTTTTGAAGACTCGAGTTAAGCTGATGACTACGCCATGTATGATGATTCCGGTTGGAAAATTGAAACGCTTATGAAGGTCGTACTGACACAACGCAGAATGGAACTTGAGGCATAACAAGGCAATTTGAGTTGGATGCTACTTGTACGTCGTGACAATAATGCTATAAGAATTGGCATGCTTAGAGCATGATTGGAATTGGTTTGCGAATATTCTCGCAACAAGTTTTGGAAAAATCTTACTTGGGTGGAAGAAGATTTCAAGTTTATATCTACTCCAAAGATATCGAGTGGTAGTTTTTTTAGAGGAATTGAACGAGAGGCAACGCCGAAGGATGAAATTGCTTGTGGATAGGAGAGCGTTGCATGGATAAAGAAAAGACCTCGAAGTTTTGTGAACTATAAGAGATTAAGAGCATGGGCTGCCTAAAGGGAATTGAAGGCGAGGCATGTGGAACGAAGAGATCACCCAAGTGTTGTTATGGCGATATTTGTATTGCGAAGGAAGGGTGGATTGTTTGATGGATGCTTACCATTGAGAACTAAACATGGTTTAATTGGCAATGGAGGGACAGATCTTCCCTTAAGAAGTAAGAGGTTCAACTTCTAAATTGGAAGCTCACTAATGGACTAGTGTGATGGCTACTGAAAACACCTAGCCTGAAGACTAGAAGGAAATTGAGATGTGTCATGATTAAACATCAATACTGGACGGATTATATGAATGGATAGATCCCTTGAGGCCCATGGACGGAAGTACGAGTCCAGCATGGAAGGAAAACTTAAGGAGATGACCTCATAGAAATTCGAAGGGAGAATTATGGTATTTCCTGAGGATGACACAAAGATGTGCCAAGAAGCATATATATATATATATATATATATATATATATATATATCGGTGATAAGGTTGAAAGTTGAAATTTGTCTATCTTGTAGTCGAGCACTAGACGTGTCGATGGAAGGAAGTACATGACGATGAAAGTTGAAGGACCACTTTGATCCATGGGAATTTTCGAATGGAGTCGAGAATAGATTGCTACGGAAATAACCATGTAAATGTTTGAGGAGTTAAGGAGGCCATAGCTCGATTTGATTAATGGAGGGCAAATTGATAAAGCCCTTGAATCTCTGTTAGCGAGAAAGGAAGCTTGAAAGGAGTAATACGCCGAAGGGTATGGACATTAAGAGTGCATTCTGGCGAGGGCGTGATAATAATGGTTATGGACAAATGGAAGAGATAAGGTGAACGCTCGAGGATGAGCTGCTGGCAAATGATATGAATACCGAAAGAGAATGGACAGAAGCAAATCAGATTGGGGGCTAAAGGAGACAAGTCCTAGGGAATGATGGCTTTGGGTTGGAAAGGACGAGCAAGATCGTCAAGCCATGGAAAGGGTTATCTGGAAGAGTGGGGATGCGACGAGGCGCCAATACCCCAAAGGATTAGATGGGTAGAAGATTGCGAATTTCAAGGATGAAATTTCATTAAGGGGGGAAGAGTTGTGACATTCTGATTTCCAGTCAATTTCAGGCTCATTAATGAGAAGTGTATATCTAGAGATGTATTTCAGTCGCATTCTGCTCGAATCTGATCAATTCGAGTAGACTGACCAAAAGGGAAAGGCTAACGTGAGATGAGGTACGTGGACCCAGGGAACTCGAATAGGAAACGACGCTTTGGCCATAAGGATTGTCGAGGGAACTAGCGATAAACCCTCACAATTACATGAAAACCAAAGCCACCACGAATTGACGAGCCCTAAACGTGATATGAATCACGGGGTCGATATGTGTAATGTTTGCAAAAGCCACCCGTCGGTTCGGGATAGGCTGGAACCACATTTGGTAAAGAAAACCATCAGAAATGAGTCTTGAAAATTGAAAATGGAGAATCAAGAATCCCAACATTACAATTGGATTGGCCGTCGCCCCATCGAAGAATTCTGGAACGAGAAAAACGACGTTCTGAATGTCGGGGGTGAAGTGACCGTTTTGCCCCTCAATCTTAAAACTTTGCCCTTGCATTTGGAAAAGGGAATTTTGGTCTTTTAATCCTCCCCTATGGCTGCCGAAAAAGTGGATTAATTGAGGCCATTGGATCAATTGGAATGACAAGTGGGACATGTGTTAATGGATGGGCAAAGGAGTGGTCAAATCCACTATACCACACCTACCATTCAAGCTCCTTTGACCAAGCCTTAGTATATAGCAAATTATTCTCTCTCCTCACCACTCATTCGGCCATTAGCTTCCCAAGAACCACCGAGCAACATCTTCATCTACCTCCTTTGTTTCTGCCGATCGCCAATCAGCCCCTGCCGCCTTGTTCGGCCATTCCGACAGCCCCCTCCGACCACCATTCGACCACCGGCCAACCACATCAACGAAGCCCCATGTCTTGCCGACATCCTCAAATAAGAATCAAGTCATTTGGAGCACCGAGGAGCCCCGGCCAAGAGATTTCCCGAGAGCCGATAGAATCGGAGCAACCCTGAGGTAGGTCTAGTTCCTAGTCCTTTTGATAGTTGAAATCTTGGAATTTTGGAGCCAAATTTTGTGGAGATATAGTAGAGACATGTAGGAATCTATGCTAAAAATTGGAGCTCAATTTGATGAATTTTTGACCATGAACCGGCCTTGTAAACTTTGTAAAGAATCTACTAGTAAATTGACTTTGACGATCCGGCGAGTTTCAACGAGAATCCGGCTGCCATTTGACTTCAAACCTTCGGTAAGCCTCCCAAATCCTTAGGTAGACATGTTACAGAGTAGGATAACATTTAAAGGTTGGAATTAGAATAGATTTAGAATCGGTTGGCCCCGGCTTGCGCATAACCGAGTAGGACCGGTTCGGTGCCGGGCCGAAACGATTCTGTTGGAGGCTGAGATTGGTGATTTTGAGTTCCAAATTGATGTTTAAGACATGTTTAGATGATGAGGGTTAAGTTATGGATGATTGGGATTTATGAATTGAGGAATTAAGTATGGAAAATTGACGAATCAGTTGAATATTCTAGGTTGCGCGGCAAATTCACCTTGGATTTGGGTTGGCTGAAACCTTGGGGCTCAAAAGGAAGAGTTTTGTGTTGTCAAGCTCAAGGTAAGGGAACTCCTAACCTTATGCTTGGAAGATTGGACTCAATTGGGTGAGTCGAGGATTGTTTGGATCGATTTATGAGGATTCTCCAAAAGATAACTGTTGGTATGTCATAAGTTATGATAAAAGGGTTATGTACGTTATTATTTATGCCTGGATTATCTGCCATGAGTATTCGGACTGTGCATGAGTCGCACCTGATGTTTGATTCGTGAAATTGAATTAAAATTCATAGCATGAGCATGACATGGCAAGGCCCTGAAGCGTATGAGACGCGGAGCATGAGATGGATACCTTGATGCGACGAGATCGCGGGGTGGAGTTGGTATTGTGTGGCATCCTGATGCGACGAGATTGCGGGATTGAGATAGCCACAGTCCTGATGTGAATTATTTGCGGGACGGAGAGGCCCTGAGGTGTATGAGACGCGGGGCAAGAGATGTATACCCTGATGCAACGAGATCGCGAGGTGGAGTTGATAACAAATGGCACCCTGATGCAATGAGATCGCGGGGTCGAGATAGCCACTGTCCTGATGCGAACTATTCACAAGGCGTAGTTATGAGATGGTGAAATTGGCTTGGAGATTCATTCGAACCTGATGCGTTTACGCAGGTTGCCGATGACTATCTGATGCGTTTACGCAGACCGAGCCTGATGCGATTTAAATCGCTGGCTAGAGACTGAGGCAGGCAGAGATTAGTGGCTGTGGTGAAGTGGCGGGATGAGGTGTGTATAATAATTTGAGGGTGACATGGTATCATAGTTGCATGCTCATCATCTGTGTGCCACTACCTTTATTCGTATGCGTCTGTCTAATTATGAGCTTGAATTTCAGGATAGATGACTGTCTGAGTGGACGGTCGGCCTAACCTAGGGTTAGGACCCACCTTACTGAGATTTATATCTCACCCTAGTGAGGGCTTACATTTTTCAGGTCCTAGGCGAAGGAAGCGCGAGCTTGCCAAGGATTGGCATTTGAAGAGATAGTCTACCCATTTGTATTTAGGAATGGATTTGCCTTTTGTGATATAAAGGATTGTACTTCTGATTGGTGGAATATGAATTGAAATAATGAAACGAATGGGTTAATGAGATTTTGATGTATCTGTCCTAAGTCGTCGGTTGTTGATTTATTTGAGAATGGAGTTGGCATCGTTTCCGCATGCGTTTTTCTTTCAATGTAAAGAACATTGGCCGTTGCATCCTAGAGTTTTAAGAAAAGTACGGCTTGGTGGGATGTTAGCGCCCTCGCCAGGTTCGGGGCGTGACAAGTACCACACTTCTTCAAGGCATGGTATCTTCGTGATGGTGATCGGGTCTTGGGCCCGATCCAAGGGTTTGACAGGCCGTCTAGTGGGCCTGCTAACCTAAATTCGGAAGTTCCATATCCGTGTGGTCCTTTTGACATAGATATCCGTGATGGCGAGGTAATAGACTCTGATTGGGTTGATCCAAATCACGAGCCTTTGGATCGTGACCCTGAGTAGGATATTGGAGTAGCTACTTTTGAAGAGGATAGCGAACAAACCTTTTGTTAGTCATTTCGATGTCTTAGAGAGCTACCCCGGAGTGTGTGGATTTTGTTTGACTATGGCTCAATAGTGTTTACTATGCGGTGCTTCTGATGCTATGATGACTGACGTGTATAATCCTACTATTTTGAGTTTTTGTATAAACCATCCCTGTTGGTATGTATGAATGGGAGACTAAACATTTTTGCATGTGTAACATCTCATTAGAGGTCAATAGCATGCTTAGGACGTTATCATTATGACCTGAGGTGATTTGGTAGGGATATTACGTGCCCAGGGATTGGGACGTATGATTTGCTTAACGGGCGTATGATTTGCAAACCGTTCCTAAATCGAACTCTTATGATCGTGACTGTTGGAGATAATGATAAACCCTCGCAGTTACATGACAATCAAGATCGCTATGACTTGAGTCACCCTAAGTGTGATGAAAATCACTAAGTCGATACGCGTAACGTCTGCAAGAGCCACCCGTCGGTTTGAGATAGGATAAAATTACAATTGATGGAAAACAGACCATGAATTTAATCTCGAAATTAGATATTGAATAATGAAAAATTCCAAAATTCGAAAAGGATTGGACGTCGCCTCATCGAGGGTATTCAAGATTGCAAAAGTAAAATTTGAATTGAAAGTGGAAAATTACCCTTTCTGTCCTCAAGGACATTCTTTTTTATAAGACTAAGCAAGGGCAAATTAGTCATTCTCCCTTTTCCTATAGTGGCCGAACAAATGAGGGCATATAAGTCATTTAGTCTTCAAGATTTTTATGTACTAAGGGACAAGTGTCTTAACATGGGTTAATGAGCACACCTAGACTAGATTAGACACCTAAGAGCATTAATTAGTTGTCTAAATCACCACTTATCCTTCTCTTTCTCTCTCTCCTCTTGCCTTGTGAATTAAGGAAGAAGCCCCCCTCTCTCTCTCTTCATATTGCTTAGCTGGCCATCTCTCTCTTTTCTCTATTCTCTCTTGCTCTTTCTTCCTCTCTCGCCTGAGCAGCTGCACCACGACCGTTCGCTCGCTTCGTCATCGGCTTCCGGCCACCGTCCATCGGCTTCCGGCCACCGTCCGTCCTCAAGCCGACCACCACAACATCCCTTAGTGTCTTGCCTACAACCCTTGTAGTGTCTTTCCTACAACCTTTTGCCCTCCGATCAGCCATTTGCCGCCGCATTTGACCTATTTGGCCGCCGAAACACGCAAAGGTTAGAACCGGGTCTGTTCTCACCGTGAGCCACCTTAAGCCGACTTCAAGAGCTCGATTATCTCCCAAATTCAGGTAAGACCTTCTTAAGACATAGTATTAAGGTTTAGTGACTAGAGTTTGAAGTTTGGTTGAGGTTTGAATGGATTTTGATGGTTGAATATCCATGGATTCCTCTAAGACAGATTCTTTCCTCGCCGGCAAGGTTGAGACCGAGATACAATGGTAAGGCTCTCTAAGACGTAGTACTATATGTTGGCTTGAAGTATATGGACTAGAATGATGTATAGATAAGGTTTTGATGACCGGTTTTTGTGGAATCCCTTAGGACTGAACTGCCTTGCACTTGGCCAGACCTAAACCGTTCTTGTGGCTGCCAATTGTGGGATTTCACTTGCTTGATTTTGTGGTAAGATGACTTCTAACCCTTCATTAGGATGTTAGGTTACTAATGGGTGGATTTTAATTGAATTGAAAGTGTTTAGAGGGCTGTTTTGGAGGGAAACACGTGAGAGACTTGACGTACCGAGTAAGTTTATTTTCAACGCGCACTGTTTTGAAAACGACTCGTTCTAGATCGTCTGGTGTCCAAACTGAGCCCCGTTTTCGCTCACACGTCCATAAGACCATGAGGGACAAGATTATGAAATTGATTTCTCAAAATGTTAGAAGAAAAATGTCAGTTTATTCGTGAATGAATCTGGTTGTGGAGGCCAATATGAGCAGTTTTTGTAATTGAGATTATTGCTGACTTGTCTTCACTTAATGTATGATTATTATGCCTAGGAAGTGTTGAATTAATGTTGTGCTTGCTTGATAATGAGGTGTCGTGAGTGAAATGTGGCATGTCACAGTGTATTTAATTGAAATTGCACGTTCGATGCCTGATTGTGCAATCGGTGGTCATATGGTTTAATGTGAAGGCATGACTTTTGTATATGGCCGAATAGTATGCTTGAAATGATAACCCTGATGTGCTTGAAATGTGTGCCTTGTGTGCCGATGGAATGACTTAACACGATGAATTGGTTGTGGTTGTGAAAATGGAACTAATGAGAAGGATCATAATGATGTTACCTTGGCCAATGCATTGCGCCGTGGGTGTTTGATCCCGATTGCCCTAACGAGGTCGTGCTGCTAGAAAGTCCCACCTTGACCGAATCATCTCGAAGCCTGTAAGAATCGAGAGTCAGGTATCATCTTTAAGTCCAGACGCGAGATTCCTAGAGTCGACCGAATCATCTCGATGGCGTGGAGTGTCGAGAGTTGCTATAGTGACTGAATCATCTTACAGCGAGAGTCATGATGATCGAATCATCTCAATAAGATGTCAAGAGTCAAGTGATTGACCAAATCATTTCGCGGTCCAAGGAGGGCGGTCCTTGATGAGGCGTAAAGAAGATAAAAGACTGAAACGAGATCTTGATGTATTCGTAAGTACGTGTGCTTGAAAAGCTTGAATTGACTGGAATGCCTGGAGTGCATGGATCGTCTCATATGCCTGTATGACTAGTGAGGTTTGGATTGAGAAGTGAATGTGTGAATGACATGAGTTGATGAATGCCTGAAATACCATATTTCTTTCATTTGTTTGATTGTCATGTTTTAAAAAGTTTTGCTCCAAAACTTGCATATTTTTCAAATGTGCCAGTAGGTACTAATAGACTAGCCTAGGGTTAGGGTCAATTTACTGAGATTGTTATCTCACCCTATCGTGGGACCAAATTTTTCAAACCCAAAGCCTTGATGATGCCCAGAAGAAGATGAAGAAGAAGATGAGGAAGATGAAGATGAGTCTGACTAGTTAGGATTTTTGGGAGTTCTATTGTGGTCCTATAGTGCCTATCTCCGAACCCTACCTCCTTTTGATGTACTCGATCTTTTATTTGTAAGACGATGTGTGTTTGTTTTTAATCCCATGTCACCTTATGTTTATTTTTATGTTTGGGGTTTTTGTTTCGCTTCCGCATGTGCTTTCCACATCGTGCCTGTGTGAGTACGTCGTCAGATCCTAGGTTATCTTATTTATTTGATGACCGTGTGGGATGTTGGAATGTCCGCCAAGGTCGGGGTGTGACATCCTCGCTTTGCTTGGTATCAGAGCGGGTTAGCTCGATCCAATCTATTCTCTATAGTGAGACCTTAGGTGGGATTTGCTAGAGTTAGGCACGGATCACATGACATAAGAATTGGCGCTTATGAATGGCTTTGTGTTCAGGCATGACTTGTGACATTCTGATTTTCAGTCAATTTCAGACACATTAATGAGAAGTTTATATATATCAAGCAATGTGTTTCAGTCATATTTCGCTCAAATCTGATCAATTTGAGTAGGCTGACCAAAAGGGAAAGGCTAACGAGAGACGAGGTACGTGGACCTAGGCGACTCGGATAGGAAATGACGCTTTGACCATAAGGATTGTCGAGGGGATATTTAGAACCACCAAGAGGCCGATCTAAGAACGATTAAGGATTGCCTTGCGAGTGTCAAATGATTGGAGAGCGGGTGATGCCGCTTAACTAATGTATGATTTGCAAAATTTTCCTAAATCGGATTGTGATGATCGAGACCATAGGGACTAGTGATAAACCCTCACAATTACATGACAACCAAAGCCGCCATGACGAGCCCTAAACATGATATGAATCACGAGGTCGATACGTATAATATCTGCAAAAGTCGCTTGTCGGTTCGGGATAGGCTGGAACCACGTTTGATAGAGAAAACCATCAGAAACGAGTCTTAAAAGATTTGAAATGGAAATTTAAGAATCCAACGTTATTCGGATTGGTTGTCGCCCTATCAAAGGATTCTGGAACGAGAAAAACGACGTTCTGAACGTCGGGGTAAAATTACCTTTTTTCCTCTCGACTTTAGAACCTTACCCAAGCATTTGAAGAAGGGCATTTTGGACATTAAACCCCCTCAAGGCCGTCGAAATTCAAGAGTGAATGAGAACTAATGGATCACCTTGGGAAGATAATGGGACAAGTGTCAATGGATGGTGCAAAATGTGGTCATGTCCAACTTTTTCAAACCTACCATTCAACCATTGACCAAGGCTTTGAATATGTAGTCTTCTCACTCTCTCTCCTCGCTCATTTGGCCGGCCAAACCCCCTCAAGCCATCGAAAATCTTCTCTTCTTCGTCCTTCAATCTGCCGATCGCGATCAGAACAAAGCTTCCTGTTCGGTCGTTCTGACGGCCTTTTCCGGCCACCATCCGACCGGCCGATGACACCAGCATAAATCCATGTCTTGCCGACATCCTCGAGCAAGAATCAAGCCATTTAGAGCACCGAGGAGTCCCGAACAAGCATTTTCTCGAGAGCCGACAAAATAGAACTCAATCTGAGGTAGGTCCGGTTCCTAGTCCTTTTGAAGGCCGAAATCTTGGAATTTTGGAGTCATATTTTGTGGAGTTCTAGTAGAGACATGCAAGAATCTGTGATAAAAATTGGGGCTCAATTTGATGAAGTTTTGACCATGAACCGGTGTTGTAAACCTTGCATAGAAACTGCCGGATTCTGACTTTGGAGGCACCGACGACGTCTGACGAGTTTCTGATGACCAATCGACTTTAAATCTTCGGTGAGACCCCTAAACCCTTAGATAAACATGTTAAGAGATAGGATAGTATTTAAATATTGGATTTAGGAGTAGATTGAAGATCGATTGTGTTTGGTTTGCACGAAACCAAGGAGGGCCGGTTCGGTTCCGGGTAAAACCGAACCTGTTGGGGGCTTGTAATGGTGATATTGAGTTCCAAATTGATACTTAGGACGTGTTTAGATAATGAGGGTTAAGTTATGGATGATTGGGGTTCATGGATTGAGGAATTGGGTATGAAAAATTGACGGATTGATTGAATATTCTAGGTGTGTGGTGAATTAACCCTTGAGTTGGTTTGGCCGAGACTTCAAGGCTTGCAAGAAGGGATTATTCTGAAATTAAACACAAGGTAAGGGAATTCTAAACTTGGGATAGGGAGATTGGACTCAATTGGGAGAGTCGAGGTTTAGTTTGATCGATTTATGGAGATTTTCCAAAGGGATTGTTCTTGGTATGCCCTGAGTGTCTATAGAAGGATTATGTATATTATTGTTTATGCTTGAATTATCCGCCATGTATGCGTGTCATTTGATTGCCTTGCATGCCATGAGTTTTCGAATCGTGCATGACTTGCTCCTGTTGTTTGATTTGTGAAATTGAATTAAAATCATGGCATGAGCATGACATGGCAAGGCCCTGAGGCGTATGAGACACGGGGTGGGAGGTGGATACCCTGATGCGACGAGATCGCGGGGTGGAGTTGATGTTGTGTGACGTCTTGATGCGACGAGATCAGGGGGTTGAGATGGCCACGGTCCCGATGCGAACTATTCGCAGGACGAAGGTATGGGATGATGGTATTGGCCTGGAGATTCATTGAAACCTGATGCGTTTACACGGGTTGCCAATGACGGTCTGATGGGTTTACGCGGACTGAGCCTGATGCGAATTATCACGGGCTAGAGTTTGAGGCAAGCAGGAAGAGGTGGTTATAGTGAGATAGCAGGATAGATGGTGCATTATCATCTGAGCGTGACATGAGGTCATCATTGCATGCCTGTCATCTATATGTTGTCATTTTATTGATTTATGCTTGATATGCCTGTGTGTTTATGAGTTTGGAATTATTGAGGGGTACGACTACTTGAGTAGACTATCGACCTGACCTAGGGTTAGTGTTCTTTTACTGAGATGTGTATCTCACCCCTTTTGGGGACCCTTATTTTTACATATCCTAGGCCTTAGAGATGTGGCCTATACGTTTTGGGGATCCCAAGGAAATGACGGTGTATTTTGATGAGTTCCCGGATAGTCAGGGGAACATTTATGTGAGAAAGTGCATTGTCGTATGGGTCGACGAGGGTAGCCTTGATTGGAAGCCTCATAAGTTCGAGGCATGGTTCAAGAGAGCTGGGGACGAGCATATTGGGCCACTGAAGCCTCACGAGATATCCCAGGGAGTTATCCCTGCTTGGTGCCAGATTGCTGGGGAGCAGGAGTTGCTAGAGGGTTCTGTAGTCGGCTTTAGGAACGGGCCGGAGAAGACGTCGACGCTGGACTTCACTGTCGAGGAGGATGAGGTCATAGTCTTGGAGGCGACCGAGGGGGACCTAGCGGAGCTATCACGCGAGGTGACCATGGAGGATTCCATCGAGCTTTCGTCTGAGACGTTCTCCGAGTATGAGCTGACTAAGGACGTAGAGGATTCTGGGGACTCTAGCAGCTCATGCTAAGAGACGTAGTTTATTGGTTCGATCTTTTAGAGGCGACCCGATCCTGTCATTTTGGATGTCATGAGGGACTCTTTTTGCATACCACCTTGTCGCCCAGGTTATTAGCAGATTGTAGTAGTCGGAGTTGCATGAATTGTTAGTTATGATGTATGACAATTATTATGCTATCCAGGTCCCACTTAACTAATATTATGTACGAGGATTATTTAAGTATGGCTTCCGCATGCTTATGTTTATATATTATCTCTCGACTTGTAAATCTGGATCTTGAGACCTCGGGAGAGATTGTATGGTTTGTTTGCAAGGATGTTCGCGAGCTCGACGGGTTCGGGGCGTGACATCCCCGCCTAAGTGGTATCAGAGTAAGGTCAGCTCGATCCAAAGTTAGTTGAGGACTAGAGTAATAAGGAGGATTAAGTTGGGACAATGACGGATAGTGAGACCTTAGAAGACTGGTTAAGATAAGGCGTGGGGTGTATAGTGTGTGACTTGGTACTTAGGGTTAGTGTTTGATCTTGGCAGGGTTATGGAAATGCTTAAGGATCAAGTTCTTTGCTTGGGATTGAAAGTCATTTCTTGACCTTGGTTTGTTTGAGAAAGGAAAGTGACTGGTTTTAGTAAATCACTGTAGTGAATGGAAATGAGGAATGGCCATGAGCTATTTGTTGGAATGCCTGTAGAAGTTATTATATGAAAGGACTATTGGGTTGTAACTATTTTTGTTAAGGAGTAGTTAGTAGCTTTGGATTTGAATGATTGAGCAAGTTGCTAACCCCTTGCTGAACTTGTGGTGGCCCAGGTTCAGTAGAAAGAAGCAAAGATGAGACCCATCTAGAAGGGCTGGAAGACCAAGAGGCGGAGCCTCTACCTCGAGGCCACCTGTCGCTGAAGATCCAAGGATGGATGGCATGTTGAGGGCGCTGGAAAGAATTGGCGACATAATCGATAGGCAGGCTCAAGACCAAGACGCTGCCATCGCTCAGGCAGTAGGAGCTGCCATAGCAGCCGTCAATGCCAACAATGGGAATAATGGTGGCAACGGATGCCAGAATGAACAAGGCTAGGGCAATGAGACTGTGAATGCCCAAGAAGAGATTGTCGTGGCCAAACAGATGGGCCAATTGGTGGAACAGTTCATAAAGCTGAAGCCGACTCAATTCGATGGGATTGGAGATCTCGAACTAGCACCTAGATGGATAGAAAAGTTAGAGAAGGCTTTTGGTGTGCTGAGATGCACCGACGAGGAAAATGTACTGCTAGCTGTGTACCAACTGAAGGGTACAGCGAATGACTGGTAGGCTGCCACCAAGGATGGCGTTTTCCCTGATGGAACGGCCATGAATTGGGATGTTTTTAAGATGGCCTTCAATGATAAGTATTTTTTTGAAACGGCCAGTGAAAGGAAGCAGGTGGAATTCCTACAGTTATGCCAGAACCAGATGACAATAGATCACTACGAGGCCGAATTCGCGAGGCTTTCGAGGTACGCATCACGATTTATGGAGGACCCTATGGAGAAAGCAAGAAGATTTAGGGATGGTTTGAGGCCCGAGCTCTGTAGCCAGATGATTGTGCTGAATTTGAGAACTTACAAGGAGATCTACAAGCAAGGCCAGATGATTGAAAGAGACTTGAAAGAAAGAAACGCCGCAACTGGATCGCGGTTCCCATCATTCAGAGATAATCGTCAGATGGGCAAGAGGCCGATGGCGGGTAATAGGCATTTTGTGCCTCCAGTGCGGAAGAATATCGTGAAGCCGTCGAATCCTGGGAACTAGAACTGTAGACTTTGTAGCAGGAGGCATGGAAATGGGCCATGCCCAGTAAGGACAGGAGCTTGTTTCAAGTGTGGTCAACTGGGCCATCAGATGAGAGTGTGTCCAAACCAAGCTTCGGCAAGTCGACCGTAAGGACAAAGGCCACAAGCGGGATCGTCTACTACAACGCTTCAGATTGAGCAGGGCAGACCACCAGCACAGGGCAAAGTGTATGCTGTAGCGCGCAAAGAGGCGGAGGAAGCACCAGGAGTGGTCACATGTACGGTCTACTTGTGCAATCATGATGCATATGCATTATTTGACCCTGGTGCCACACATTCATTCGTGTCTACACAGTTTGTTGATTTGGTGGGCATGAACTTGTAACCGTTGAATGTAATCTTGCATGTTGCCACTCCCTTAAAGGATAACATAAATAGTTTCAATGGGCTGTGCTGGTTGTGAGATTGTGATTGGAGGGAGTAAAAAGAGCATTGACTTGGTTGTATTACCTATGTATGACTTTGACATAATAATAGGAATGGATTGATTGGGTAAGAAGCGGGCAGTGTAGACTGTGGTAGTAGAACAATTCGGTTTTATCCGAGAGGCTGCCCTAGCTTTGAATTGGTGGGAAGTCGAGGAGGCATCTCGATTCCCTTAGTCTCATCTTTGGAAGTGACTAAGTTGATGTCTGAAGGATGTCAGGCATACTTAATGGTAGTAATGTACACGACTACCGAAGAACCAAAGTTAGAGAATATTCTGGTAGTACGTGAATTTCCTGATGTATTTCCCCAAGAGTTGTCAAGGTTACCACCGGAATGGGAAATAGAGTTTGTAATTGAGTTAGCCCCTAGAACGGAGCCGATTTCAAAAGCATCTTATAGGACGTCCCTGTTAGAACTGAAGGAGTTAAAGGTACATATGCAAGAGTTGCTAGACAATGGATATATCCGACCTAGTGCTTCACCGTGGGGAGCACCGGTGTTATTCGTAAGGAAGAAGGATGGGTCTTGGCGATTATGCATTGACTATCGGCAGCTGAACCAAGTGATAGTGAAGAACAAGTATCCGCTGCCAATGATTGATGATCTTTTTGATCAGTTGCAAGGAGCACCAGTGTTTTCAAAGATTGACTTGAGAACTGGGTATCACCAGCTGAGGATCAAGAAGGAAGACATACCTAAGACTGCTTTCAGGACGAGGTATGGTCATGATGAGTTTACGGTGATGCCGTTTGGTTTGACTAACACTCCAGCTGCTTTTATGGACCTGATGCATCGAGTGTTTAAGGAGTTTCTGAACAGATTCGTCATAGTCTTTTTTGACGACAACTTGATTTACTTGAGGAGCGAAGTAGAACATGAGGAGCACTTGAGAATTGTACTGAAGACTCTGAAGGAGCATACGCTCTATGCGAAGCTGAGTAAGTGTGAGTTCTGGCTGAACAGGGCAGTATTTCTTGGTCATGTGATGTCTGGAGAAGGGATTGCAATGGATCCTGCGAAGATCGAAGCAGTAACCAATTGGTCGAGGCCTACTACAGTCACGGAGGTTAGAAGTTTCTTGGAATTGGCAAGATACTACAGCCGTTTTGTGGAGAAATTCTCATGCATAGCCATCCCATTAACGCAATTTACGAAGAAGGAAACGAGGTTTGAATGGACTGACAAATGTGAGAAGAGTTTCCAAGAGCTTAAGCATAGATTGACGACCGCACCAGTGCTGACCATTCCGTTGGGACCAAGAGGTTATGAGATTTACAGCGATGCTTCGCTGAAAGGATTGGGCTGTGTGTTGATGCAGCACGGAAGAGTAGTAGCCTACGCGTCCAAACAGTCGAGGCCACATGAGATGAACTACCCAACTCATGACTTGGAGTTAGCGGCGATTATATTCGCTTTGAAAATTTGGAGACATTACCTATGTGGCGAGAAGTTTCAAATCTATATGGCCACCAAAGTTTAAAGTATCTGTTTTCCCAGAAGGAGTTGAATATGAGGCAGCATAGGTGGATGGAACTGCTGAAGGATTATGATTGTGATATCCTACATCACCCTAGGAAAGCAAACAAAGTAGCAGATGCGCTGAGTCGGAAGTCAAGCATCACATGTCTGCTAGTGAGGAGTTCGTCGATGATAAAGATTTGATAGACTCCGAGTTCAGATTAGAAGTTGATCAATTGTCCAGTCTGGTAGCTACATTGAGGGTGGAACCTGAGGTCCAAGAAGGAATAAAGACCTTACAGTCTGCGGGTCGAGAGATTCAGAAGATCCTTGAGATGGATACAACGAAGAGAAAGCCGAAATTTCAAGTATCAAAGGATGGAATTTTGAAATTCCGAGGACGATTGTGTGTACCAAAGGATGAAGGACTCAGGGAAAGGATCATGTTAGAGGCCCATAGGAGCAGTTATAGCATTCACCCTGGAAGTACAAAAATATACCAGAACCTGCGACAACACTATTGGTAGAACGGAATGAAGGTAGATGTAGCAAAGTATGTGGCTAAGTGTTTGATATGCCAGCAAGTGAGCACTATAAGCCTGGAGGACTGTTCAGCCCTTGGAGATTCCGGAATGGAAGTGGGAGCACATAACTATGGATTTTGTGATAGGACTCCCAAAGAGCCAGCGAGGTCACGACTCTATATGGGTAGTCGTGGACAGATTGACCAAGGCCGCCCACTTCATTCCTATGTGAAAGGACTTCGCTTTGGATAAGTATGTAGAGTTGTATATGAGGCAAATAGTGAGGTTACACGGAGTGCCAGTGACGATCACCTCGGATAGGGATCCGAAGTTCACGGCGAACTTTTGGAACAGTCTGCAATAAGCCATGGGAACCCGACTGCAGTTCAGTACGGCATACCATCCATAGACAGATGGACAGTTAGAAAGGACAATTCAGACGCTCGAGGACATGTTGAGAGCGTGCGTCATTGATTTCAAGGGTGGATGGGAAGAGCAATTACACCTGGTAGAGTTCGCTCATAATAATAGCTACCGATAGAGTATCCAGATGGTACCATTCGAGGCATTTTATGGACGAGCCTGCAGAACCCCGATTTGCTGGGTTGAAGTTGGAGAAACGAGTATCACAGGCCCAGAATTGGTAAAGCAATCGGTGGAAGCAGTAAAGATAATTCGGGATAGACTGAGGACGACACAGAGTCGTAGAAGAGCCACGTAGATAAGCGACGCAAGCCCTTGGAATTTCAAGTGGACGATCACATCTTCCTCAAGGTATCGCCGATGAGAGGATTATCACGATTTGGAAAGAAGGGGAAGCTGAGCCCAAGATATGTAGGCCCATTCAAGATACTGGAGAGGATTGGAACCTTGGCCTACAGGCTTGCCCTGCTGCCTAATCTATCCCAGGTGCATAATGTATTCCATGTGTCGATGCTGCGAAAGTATGAACCAGATTTGACACATGTGCTGGATTACGAGACCATAGAAGTGAACGACAGAGTGTCGTACATGGAGAAGCCAATAAGAATCGAAGACCGGAAAGAGAAAATCCTTAGGAATAAGAAGATTCCACTGGTCAAGGTAATATGGGAGCACCATGGAACTAAAAGTGCCACGTGGAAGAATGAAGAGATGATGAGGCGATAGCACCCTCATTTATTTGAATGATTGAGTGTAATGTAAATTTCGAGGATGAAATTTTTGTAAGGGGCGAAGAGTTGTCACATTCTAATTTTCAGTCAATTTCAGACTCATTAATGAGAAGTTTATATATATCAAACGAAGTGTTTTAGTCATATTTCGTTCAAATCTGATCAATTTGAGTAGGCTGACCAAAAGGGAACGGCTAATGCTAGATGAGGTACGTGGACCTAGGCGACTCGGATAGGAAATGGCGCTTTGACCATAAGGATTGTCGAGGGGATATTTAGAACCACCAAGAGGCCGATCTAAGAATGATTAAGGATTGCGTTGCGAGTGTCATACGATTGGAGCGCGGGTGATGCCGCTTAACAACCGTATGATTTGCAAAATTTTCCTAAATCGGACCGTGACGATCGAGACCTTAGGGACTAGCGATAAACCCTCACAATTACATGACAACCAAAGCCACCATGAATTGACGAGCCCTAAACGTGATATGAATCATGGGGTTGATACGCGTAATGTCTGCAAAAGCCGCCCGTCGATTCGGGATAGGTTGGAATCACTCCTGATAGAGAAAACCATCAGAAACGAGTCTTGAAAGATTTGAAATGGAAAATCAAGAATTCCAACATTATTCGGATTGGCCGTCGCCCTATCAAAGGATTCTGGAACGAGAAAAACGACGTTCTGAACGTCAGGGGTAAAATTACCCTTTTGCCCCTCAAGCTTAGAACCTTGCCCAAGCAATTGAAGAACGGCATTTTGGACATTAAACCCCCCTCAAGGCTGTCGAAAGTCAAGAGTGAATGAGAACCATTGGATCACCTTGGGAAGACAATGGGACAAGTGTCAATGGATGGTGCAAAGTGTGGTCATGTCCAACTTTTTCAAACCTACCATTCAACCACTGACCAAGGCTTTGAATATATAGTCTTCTTACTCTCTCTCCTCACTCATTTGGCCGACCAAACCCCCTCAAGCCATTGAAAATCCTCTCTTCTTCTTCCTTCAATCTGCCGATCGCCGACCAGAACAAAGCCTCCTGTTCGGTCGTTCCGACGGCCTTTTCTGGCCACCATCCGACTACTGACTGACTGCACCAGTGTAGATCCATGTCTTACCGACATCCTCGAACAAGAATCAAGCCATTTGGAGCACCGAGGAGTCCCGAGCACGCATTTTCTCGAGAGCCGACAGAATAGAACTCAATCTAAGGTAGGTCCAGCTCCTAATCCTTTTGAAGGCCGAAATCTTGAAATTTTGGAGTCAAATTTTGTGGAGATCTAGTAGAGATGTGTAGGAATCTGTGATAAAAATTGGGGCTCCATTTGATGAATTTTTACTATGAACCGGTCTTGTAAACCTTGCACAGAAACTGCCGGATTCTGACTTTGGAGGAACCGGCGACGTCCGACTAGTTTCCGGCAACCAATCGACTTCAAATCTTCGGTGAGATCCCTAAACCCTTAGATAAACATGTTAAAAGGTAGGATAGTATTTAAATGATGGATTTAGGAGTAGATTGAAGATCGATTGTGTTCGATTTGCACGAAACCAAGGAGGGCTGGTTCGGTTTCGGGTAAAATCGAACCTGTTGGGGACTGGTTATGGTGATCTTGAGTTCCAAATTGATGCTTAAGACATGTTTAGATGATGAGGGTTAAGTTATGGATGATTGGGGTTTATGGATTGAGGAATTGGGTATGGAAAATTGACGGATTGATTGAATATTTTAGATGCGTGGTGAATTAACCCTTGAGTTGATTTGGCCGAGACTTCAAGGCATGTACGAAGGGATTATTGTGATATTAAATGCAAGGTAAGGGAATTCTAAACTTAGGATAGGAAGATTGGACTCAATTGGGTGAGTTGAAGTTTAGTTTGATCGATTTATGGGGATTTTCCGAAGGGATAGTTCTTGGCATGCCCTGAGTGGCTATAGAAGGATTATGTATGCTATTGTTTATACTTGAATTATCTGTCATATATGTGTGTCATTTGATTGCCTTGCATGCCATGAGTTTTCGAACTGTGCATGACTTGCACCTGTTGTTTGGTTTGTGAAATTGAATTAAAATCATGGCATGAGTATGACATGGCAAGGCCCTGAGGCATATGAGACGCGGGGCGGGAGGTGGATACCCTGATGCTACGAGATCGTGGGGTGGAGTTAATGTTGTGTGGCGTCCTGATGCGACGAGATCGCGGGATTGAGATGGCCACGGTCCTGATGCGAACTATTCGCGGGACGGAGGTGTGGGATGATGGTATTGGCCTGGGGATTTATCGAAACCTGATGTATTTACGTGGGTTGCCGATGACGGTCTGATGGGTTTATGCAGACCGAGCCTGATGCGAATTATCACGGGCTGGAGTTTGAGACAAGCAGGAAGAGATGGTTATAGTGAGATGGCAGGATGGATGGTGCATTAACATCTGAGCATGACATGAGGTCATCATTGCATGCTTGTCATCTGTATGTTGTCGTTTTATTTATTTATGCCTGATATGCCTGTGTGTTTATGAGTTTGGAATTATTGAGAGGTACGACTACCTGAGTGGACTATCAACTTGACCTAGGGTTAAGGTTCTTTTACTAAGATGTGTATCTCAGCCCTTTTGGGGACCCTTATTTTTATAGATCCTAGGCCTTAGAGATGTGGCCTATACGTTTTGGGGACCCCAAGGAAATGACGGCATATTTTGATGAGTTCCCGGATAGTCAGGGGAACATTTATGTGAGAAAGTGTACTGTCGTATGGGTCGACGAGGGTAGCCCTGATTGGAAGCCTCATAGGTTCGAGGCATGGTTTAGGAGAGATGGAGACAAGCGAATTGAGCCACTAAAGCCTCACGAGATACCCCAGGGAGTTATCCCTACTTGGTGCCAGACTGTTGGGGAGTAATAGTTGCCAAAGAGGTCTGTAGACGGCTCTAGGAAAGGGCTGGAGAAGACCCCGATGCTGAACTTCACCGTCGAGGAGGACGAGGTCATAGTCTTGGAGGCGACCGAGGAGGACCTGGCGGAGCCGTCGCGCGAGGAGACCATGGAGGATTCCATCGAGGTTCCGTCCGAGACGTTCTCCGAGTATGAGCCAACTGAGGACGTAGAGGATTTCGGGGACTCCAGCAGCTCATCCTAGGAGACGTAGTTTCTTGGTTCGATCTTTTAGAGGCGACCCAATCCTATCCTTTTGGATGTCACGAGAGACTCTTTTTGCATACCACCTCGTCGCCCAGGTTATTAGCGGATTGTTATAGTCGGAGTTGTATGAACTGTTAGTTATGATGTATGACAGTTATTATGCTATCTAGGTCCCACTTAACTAATATTCTGTACGGGGATTTTTTAAGTATCGCTTCCGCATGCTTATGTTTATATATTATCTCTCGACTTGTAAGTCTGGATCTTGGGACCGCGAGAGAGATTATATGGTTTGTTTGCAAGGATGTTCGCGAGCTCGACGGGTTCGGGGCGTGACACGTAACGTCTGCAAGAGCCACCTATCAGTTTGAGATAGGCTGAAATTACGATTGACGAAAAACAGACCATGAATTTGATCTCGAGTTTGGATATGGGACAATGAAGAATTTCAACGTTCGAAAAGGATTGGACGTCGCCTCATTGAAGGTAATCTAGATTGGAAAAGTAAAT
Organism: Rhodomyrtus tomentosa; assembly: GCA_028455895.1. NCBI lineage: Eukaryota > Viridiplantae > Streptophyta > Magnoliopsida > Myrtales > Myrtaceae > Rhodomyrtus > Rhodomyrtus tomentosa. The sequence continues at coordinate 22,016,697 of JAPCWY010000003.1, read as the reverse complement.
TTTGGACTGAAAGCGAAAAATTACCATTTTTGCCCTCAAGGACATTCTTTCTTATAAGGCTAAGCAAGGGAAAATTATTCATTCTTCCTCTCCCTATAGTGGTCGAACAAATGAGGGCATATTAGTCATTAAGCCTTTAAGATTTTTATGCACTAGAGGACAAGTGTCTTAATATGGGTTAATGAGCACACCTAGACTAGATTAGACACCTAAGAGCATTTATTATTTGTCTAAATCACCACCTACCCTTTTCTCTCTCTCTCTCTCTTATTTTCTTCTGGATTAAGGAAGAAGCCACTTTCTCTCTCTCTTGATCTTTCTTAGCCGACCATCTCTCTCTCTCTTTCCTCTATTCGCTTTTGCTCTCTCTTCCTCTCTCACTCGACCAGCTGCACCACCGCCGTTTGCTCGCTTTGTCGTCAGCTTCCGGCCACTGTCCATGCTCAAGCCAACTTAGGTTACTAATGGGTGTATTTTAGCTAAATTGAAAGTGTTTAGAAGGCTGTTTTGGAGCGAAATACGTGATAGACCCGAGGTACCGAGTAAGTCTATTTTCAACGCGCACCATTTTTAAAACGAATCGTTCTAGGTCATTCGGTGTACAAATTGAGCCCCATTTGAAAGTTTATTTCTCAAAAAGTTAGTAAAAAATATTAGTTTATTCATGAATGAATCTGGTTGTGGAGGCCAAGATGGGCAGTTTTTGTGAATTGAGATTATTAGTGACTTGTCTTGACTTAATGTCTCTTTATCATGCCTAGAAAATGTTGAAATTGCACGTTCGATGCATGATTGTGCATGCAATGGCCATATGGTTTAATGTGAAGGCATGACTTTTGTATATGGCTGAATGGTGTGTTTGAAATGATAAGCCTGACGTGCTTGAAATATGTGCCTAGTGTGGCGATGGAATGACTTGACATGATAAATTGCTTGTCGTTGTGAAAATGGGACTAATGAGAAGGATCACAATGATGTTACTTTGGCCAAAGAATTGCGCCGTAGGTGTTTGATCCCGATTGACTTGATGAGGTCATGCGGCTAGAGAGTCCCACCTTGACCGAATCATCTCGAAACCTGTAAGAATTGAGAGTAAGGTATCATCTCTAGGTCCAGGCACGAGAGTCATATACAGAATCATCTAGATGGCGCGGAGTGTCGAGAGTTGCTATAGTGACTAAATTATCTCGCAGCAAGAGTCATGATGACCGAATCATCTCGATAAGATGTCGAGAGTCATGTGATTGATCGAATCATCTCGCGGCCCAAGGAGGGTGGCCCTTGATAGGCGTAAAGAAGATAAAAGACTGAAACGAGATATTGATGTATTCCTAAGTATGCAAGCTTGAAAAGCTTGTATTATCTGATATGCCTATATGGCTGGTGAGGTTTGGATTGGAAAGTGAATGTGTGAATGACATGAGTCGATGAATGCCTGAAATACCATATTTCTGCCAATTGTCTGGCATAATAAATGTCTCTTTATCATGCCTAGAAAATGTTGAAATTGCACGTTCGATGCATGATTGTGCATGCAATGGTCATATGGTTTAATGTGAAGGCATGACTTTTGTATATGGCTGAATGGTGTGTTTGAAATGATAAGCCTGACGTGCTTGAAATATGTGCCTAGTGTGGCGATGGAATGACTTGACATGATAAATTGCTTGTCGTTGTGAAAATGGGACTAATGAGAAGGATCACAATGATGTTACTTTGGCCAAAGAATTGCGCCGTAGGTGTTTGATCCCGATTGACTTGATGAGGTCATGCGGCTAGAGAGTCCCACCTTGACCGAATCATCTCGAAACCTGTAAGAATTGAGAGTAAGGTATCATCTCTAGGTCCAGGCACGAGAGTCATATACAGAATCATCTAGATGGCGCGGAGTGTCGAGAGTTGCTATAGTGACTAAATTATCTCGCAGCAAGAGTCATGATGACCGAATCATCTCGATAAGATGTCGAGAGTCATGTGATTGATCGAATCATCTCGCGGCCCAAGGAGGGCGGCCCTTGATAGGCGTAAAGAAGATAAAAGACTGAAACGAGATATTGATGTATTCCTAAGTATGCAAGCTTGAAAAGCTTGTATTATCTGATATGCCTATATGGCTGGTGAGGTTTGGATTGGAAAGTGAATGTGTGAATGACATGAGTCGATGAATGCCTGAAATACCATATTTCTGCCAATTGTCTGGTTGTCATGTTTTAAAAAGATTTTACTTCAAAACTTGCATATTTTTCAAACGTGCCTAGAGGTACTTGTGACATTCCGATTTCGACCATCTTTGAGGCTAGTGACATGGATTGGGGTCTCAAAATTGGACATAAGACAACGAAGAATTGTAACATTTGAAAGGAATTAGACATCGCCTCATCGAGGACGAATTATATTGGAAAAGTGAAATTTCGGACCGAAAAATGTAAAATGACCATTTTGCCCCTCGACCTTTGCCCTTGCCTTAAGAAGTATAGAAGGACAATTTCGTCATTTAGACCCCTCATGGCTGCAGAAAATATTGATAAAAGGGAGTCAAAGAGAAGCCAAGATTTTATGAGATCAAGACAAGTGTCATTCAAGGGGTGATTAGCATTTTAATGCCACTTAGAACTACCATTCAACCTCTTTGACCCCAATAATTGGGTGAAGCCTTCTTCTTCTTCATCAAGTTGCACAACCACTTCTCTCTCCTCTCTCTCCATTTCTTCTTCGTCTTCCTCTCTAGGCTGAGACCATGTCGCCCAGCTCGCAGCCCTGCTCCGACCCGTCCATTTTTCTTGTCGTAATTTTATCATCCTCTATCTGATTGAGGTAAAACCACCGCCATTTAAAATTTTATTGTCTTGTGATTCTAGAAATATATTATAAGCTCAATTTGACCCAGTCGTTTGTCTCGTAGGTCTATTTGAGTGGGCAAAGTTCAGGACGAGGTCAAATTCTGATCGGTTTGGAAGAAAGGTCCATTTCGTGGGCTTTAAGACTTCAATTGCTCTAAATTTTCAGTGAGACCTCATAGACTCTTATTACAAAGGCTAAGAAAGTTGAGGCTGAGTGTTTATTGATGTTAGAATTGGTTTTCATGGAGCAATTGTTGGGTTTTGCAAGATCAGTTTCTCTTTTGCTTCTGACCGTGAAGAACCAAGGCTGTTTGGTGCTCATTGAAGTGTTGTTCTACCCCAAAACTTTCGATAAGACCTCTATGGATGTTGTATGATGTGTTGGCAAGAAGCGTTTGCAAAGAATTGGAGTTTAGAAGTGATTGACGGCTGTTTTAGGCGTGAATGATGCTAGAGGCCGAGACGCCGACCAATCAGTCCTTAGCGCGCACCGATTTTTAATTGAGTCGCTCTAAGTCATCCGATATCCAAATTAAGTTCTATTTTTTCCCACGCGTCCATAAGACATTGAAGCATTAGATTTTTAAAATTTTTCCTCACAAGGCCAGTAGAATGATGTCAGTTTATTTGTGATTGAATTTGGTCGTGGAGCCTAGGAAAGGGGTAGAGTTGGTGGAATGGGATTTATGATGACTTACCTTTATAGGATGACACTTTTTATGCTTAGGGGCATTGAATTGACACTATAATGACTTGAGAATAAGGTGTTGTATGTGTAACTGAAGTATTGGCACAATGGAATTAAGAAATGATTGAGTTTCGATGTGATTTTTTCTAGGTGCACCGTGGGTGCCCTGTTCGGCCGTGGACTTGCTGACCTTGGAAGGTCGTTGAGTTGAAATTTCTAGCTTGACTAGAGAGGTAAGTGATCCTTAAACCTATACTAGGACTTTAAGACACTACTGGACGACTTTGATTGGTGAATTGATCGATTGGTAGATCAATTGTGCTTTGAATGGTGATAGCCGAATGTGTAAGTTTTGCATTGAGCTTAGTGTGGTTTTTGCAATGAGAAATTTGTGGTATGTGACTTTGAGTGGTCGTATTATATTTAGGCTTTGAGTAGTGAATGTGCTAAATTAATGCGTGAAATGGCAAGTGAACTAGTGAATTGATGAGTTGTCATGAGTTGTCTAAAGAGGAGTTTGTCTAGTGAGCCCTTGAGAAATGAAATGGCCATAGTTCCTATGCGATGTAAACGGCTATAGTGCCTATGTGATATGAATTGGCTATGATGCCCCAGCGATCAAATTGGCTATGATGCCCCAGAGATCGAATAAGCTATATGCCTAGTGATATCAATTAGCCAGAGTGCCCCAGTGATAGCAATTGGCCAGAATGCCTTAGTGATATCAATTTGCCAGAGTGCCCAATTGATATTAATTGACAAGAATAGCCTAGAGAAATACATCGCGGCCCGAGAGCCTAGACGATAAGTTAATGAGGTGTCATTGTGATGACTTTTAGAGTTGTGAGTTTATTCTGTGCTAGTGCGTGAAGCTTGGTTTTCATAGTATGTGCTGTGCTTGACTATGATTCTTGCTTATGCCATTCACACTAAGATATTTTATATTTGAATGCCATGAGCTAATGCCTCGATGATCTTCTGCATTTTGCTTCATTGTATGCTCTTGGAGGACTAATGGCCTAATCTAGGTTTAGGGTGAGCTTGCTGAGATTCATTTCTCACCCCTTTGGGGATTAACGTTTTTCAGGTCCTAAGCGATGGAACACCAAGTTTGCCAAGGATTGGTATTTGAGGGAGTGGATGGTCGAATGGACCTAAAACCTTTTGTGGCGTTAGGGATCATATTTGGTTTTGTGGATTAGGATTGAACTATTGGCATTTGGCAGTTGTAACAATTGAAGTGTATCATATAGATATGTGAAGTGTACCATTTTTGTCCTAAGTCATTTCATTTGTAAATTGATGAGGGGAGATGCTTGTCGCTTCCGTATGTGTATGGATTTTATGAGTTGTAGGCCGAAAGATTCTGGGAGACTTATATGAGCCTGGTGGGATGTTCGCGTGCTCGCCTGGTTCGGGGCGTGACAGTACTAATAGACTAGCCTAGAGTTAAAGTCGATTTGCTGAGATTGTTATCTCACTCTGTCATGGGACCAAATTTTTCAGACCCAAAGCCCTGATGATGCCTCGAAGAAGATGAAGAAAAGAGGAGGAAGACGAAGATGAATCCTACAAGTTAGGATTTTCGGGAGTTCTTTTGTGTTCCTATAGTGCCTATCTCCGGACCCTACCTTCTTTTGATGTATTAGACCGTTTATTTGTAAGACGATGTGTGTTTGCTTTTAATCCTATGTCATCTTATGTTTATTTTGATGTTTAGGGTTTTTGTTTCGCTTCCGCATGTACTTAGCATATCGCGCCTATATGAGTACGCCGTCGGATCCTAGGTTATTTGCTTGTCGGCCGTGTGGGGTGTTGGCATGTCCGCTGGGTTCGGGGGTGACAGTAATTTATTCACGTCGTACCCGGGGTAGGGCCAGATAGTGAATTATGAATTTTATCCGCCCGGTCCCAAAGTTATGAGATAGGTTGGACGTCACGACCCAAACCCGGTAGGCACGCACACATCCCACCATGGCCTTTTTATTCTTGATGCTTCCCAAGATCCATCGGCCTTCAAGCTATCAAACTGGTAAACATACGGAAGTGAGAAACAACTCTATATATAAAAATAACAAGATGACTTAGGATAGGAACAGGTACACTTCTTATCACTGTCAAACACCACAGGGGGTAAAATTCTAAATCCCCAAATTGAATAAACAATCCCTAAGGTTACAAAAGGTCAATATATATTTTCTCCCAAAGATGTCTTCTTCGAATGCCAATCCATAATAAACCCGGTTTACCTTCGTCGGGGACCTGAAAATGTTAATCCCACGACGGGCTGAGATATAAATCCCAGTAAGCTCACCCTAAACCTAAATAAGGCCATTAGTATCTCTAGATATCTTTTTAAAAAAATAGCCTACAATAGTTCATCAAGAGAAATATCTTAAGACACTCAGTGCAACACCACAAAGCATCATCATCGGCATAAACAAACATAATTTTCAATCATCCATGACATCAAGATCATATCAATTTCATATACAAAGTTTTACTCACAATTTCATCACAATTCACTTTTCTATGGCTCAGCCCTCGTAAACACACATCAGGCTCATCACAATCTCAATTTCAATGGCCAACCTCGCGTCAATACGCCTCAGGCTAAAAATAATTGGCAACTCGCATTCTGAGGCATCAAGTTTCAAAGCCATTTGATTACTTATGTCGACACATAATAAGGCTATCCCACGTTTCGACGCATCAGGATACCAATTGACCTCGTGTTCTGACGTATCAAGGTTCAATTTGCCATTATAAATCATATTCCACAATTTGCCATGCTTTTCAATTCAATTGGTTAAAAATCGCTTTCACAAGACATGCTTCTCATCAAACTAGGGTTCACAAGCCAATCAAGCAACTAGATTTCTTTAACATGAGAAGCAACCATAGCCAAATCACATACTGCAAGGCATAATTCACACGGCAAGGCATACATACACACAAGCCATTGTCTTGCCACTTCAAGTCTAATTTCACACAATTGCCCCTTAAGGGCTAAGTGCCACACGGCCATGTGATGACTCATATCAATCAAATGTTCACATAACCATTTCAGTTATGGATATCACAAGTTCACCTCAAAGCAAGCAATGTATCAATCGGCTCAAACAATCATAATTGTCTTCACTCAATTCAAAAATATTTCAATGCACAAATCTCATCAATTGAGCTTCAAGCTCGTCCATTAGTACCATAACATTCTAATAAAGGTATAGAGGTTGATTATCTCTTCAATTAAGCCAAGGATTTCGGTCCAAAAGATCCACCAAGGTCAGTCCACTCATGGCCAGAGCAGGGCAGCGAGCAGCCCTAAAGGAATTCCACAAATCATCCATTAAAATTCTTTCAAACTTCATTACATGAATAACACCTTATTAACAATTAGCCATAGCTTTAATTCAAAACTTCCTATGCATGACAAGTGTTATTCAATCAAGGCAAGTCATCATAAATTTCATTTCACCAAATCTGCCCTGTCTTAGGTTCCACGATAGGGTTCAGTCACGAGCAAAATGATATTATTCTACTGGTTTTTTGAGAAATACAATTTCATATTCTTATCCCTCAATGTCTTATGGACGTGTGGATGAAAACGAAGCTCAATTTGGATATCGGACCACTTAGAACGACTAGTTTTAAACACGGTGCGCGCTGAAAAACGAGTTTGCATAGCTCTCGGGTTTCACGTCCAATTAGTTTCTCAAACACTTTCAATTCAACTAAAAATTCACCCATTAGTAACCTAACATCCTAATAAAGGATTAGAAGCCTTCTTACCTCAAAATCAACCAAGCGAAATTCCACAATCGGTAGCTTGAAGTCTTCAAACCACGCTGGCCAAGACTGGGCAGAACTGGTTCATAAGATTTTTGCACAAACCGATCATGAATCCTCCTCTAAAACCAATTTCATCATGCACACACCTTGCCAACGCATCAATTAACATCTCAAGAAGTCTTACTGAGTATTTTACAATAAAGCGACACTTCCTCAAGCCCTCAAAGAGTTCGGTTCATTAGGCCTATAGACAGGGCAGAACTGATCCTGGTTCAAACAGCCCATAATTCAACCTCTAAGCTCAAATTTATCACAAAAATAACTTGTTGATATGTTAATTTATAAGTCTATGAGTCTCACTGAGAATTTGGTAGCAAAATAATACTTCAAATGGATTCAAATCAGCTAAGTTCTACACGGCCCGTGGACGATCAGATTATGTTCCACAAGATCACTCCATTTGATCCACAAAAACTCATCCAAACCCCAATGAATCTTCAACCTTAGCTCATACAACTCATATATTACATGTCAAGAAGGTCTCACCGAACATTTCGAGCCATTTGAAGTCTTGAAGCCCCCGAAAGAAGTCTTTCCTCAAAACCGGTTAGATTCTACCTCCATCCTGTGCCCACTCAAATAGACCTACGGGACAAATGGATGGGCCAAATCAAGTTATAATATGTCCCTAAAATCACAAGATAATAAGCTTTAAGATGACGGTGGTTTTACCTTAATTCGATGTCGAACGAAAACGTTATGGTTGGAGGAAGGGAGGTGGTCTGAACTGGTCGGGTAGTGTTTTGTGCGACTAAGAAGAAGAATAAGAAAGTGAGGGGGAGGAGAGGGCTGCCGAAAATAATGAAGGAGAGAGAGAGAGTCTTTTTTTAATCCCAAGGAGTCAAAGCAAGAATGGTAGTTAGGGAAAATAATAAGAATTAATGCTAGTGGATAGATTGCTTCTTGTAATGACACTTGTCATTGCCAATCAATATCTTGAAGCTCAATGACCTTTATACCCATAAATTTTTAGCCAACTAATGAGAATGGCAAAAGACTAAAATGACCTTCTTCAATTCTTAAGGCAAGGTTAAACCTCGAGGGGCAAAATGGTCATTTCACACTTTCTGTCCAAAACTTCACTTTCCAGTCATAACTGCCCTCGATGTGGCGACGTCCAAATTCTTCTTCAAATGTTGGAATTCCTTAATGTCCTATGCCCAATTACAAGGTCCAATTTCATGTTGAGCTCTCGTCAATTATAATTCCAGTTTATCTCTGACTAACAGGTGACTTTTGCAAGCGCTACACGTTTCGGCCTTAGGGTTTCTCAAGCCATGGCGACTTTGGTTGTCATGTGATTGCAAGGGTTTATTGCTAGTTCCTGCTGCCCTGATCATCGGAATCCGATTTAGGAAATTCTCGCAAATTATACATTTGTCATGTGGAATCACCCGCGCCCCAACTTGTAACGCTAGCAAGGCATTCCATGATCATTCCTAAATCGATCTCTGCTGACTCAAAATATCCCCTCGACAATCCTTATGGTCAAAGTTCCATTTCTCATTTAAATTCCCCAGGTCCACGTACTCGACTCCACGGTAGTCTTCCCCTTTCGGTCAGTTAACTCGAAAGTGGCCAACTTCGAGCGAGTCGTAACTGAAATACGTCGATCGATGTCTTTCCATTCCATAGCCTCAAGAGGGGTCGGAATCTGGAATGTCACAACTCTTCCCCCTTAAAGAAATTTCGTCCTCGAAATTTACAGCCTTCTAATTATCCAATCTTGTGGGGTACTGATGTCTCATCGCTTCTTCACTTTCCATAATAATTTCCTCCCTTGCCTGACATCTCCATAATGTCCTTACTAATAATAGTTTTCACCCTTTAAAACTCTTCTTCTTTTATTCACAATCTATACTCATCTTTTCATCCTTGAAATTTCCTTATATCCACCTCTATACTCCACTCTTCAAATTAGAGTCGGTCCGGTTTGTACTTCCTTAGTACGACCATTTGGAGTTCCGTTCTCTTTCCTTTCCTACTAAAATGAATCTCTCCCTCGCGACACTTTGTAATACCTATGAATTCTCTTTTTCCTTTTCTTTTGTTTCCTCCTCGAATACTCAAAGTCCGTGTCGCTTGTCCACTTGTTTCTTTTGAGCATTCCTAAACTTTCATCCTTTCTTGGGTACATACACTCGTCCATGGACATCAAAGTTTCTACCCTCAACTTCAATGTTCTTTTCCCAAGTACTCGGACTTCTAGATTTTCTTCTAATTATTCTTATTCACTCTATCCTTTGGATGTTTGGATCCATCCATTGAAGTACCTTAATCCCTTCCTGACTTCCAGGTTCGATGCTCAAGGTAGCCATCAAAGTAGTCAAATTATAAACTTTCAATTTAGAAGTTGAATCTTTCATCCTATGAGGAAGGTCCATTCTCCAATCGTCAATCACGTGGTACCCAATTTCTATCCATATGCATCTACTACTCTTAGTCGCCTCTCCAAAGCAATGTAGGATATCTTTTGCCTAGTCCTTAAGCGACTTCTTTCATACACGTTCTTCATTCAATTTTCTTGGGCAACAAATGTTTCAAGTTCTTATGGGTCATGTAAACTTGAAATTTTCCTCCACGAAAATCGTGTTTCTTCGAACTTCGTCACAAGGACATTTGCGAGCAAACTCCAATCATGCATTTGGGGATTCCAATTCATAAGGTCTTACTGTCGCGACGTATATGCAGTGTCCACTTCAAGTTGCCTTGGCACGCCTCAAATTTCTTTCTGCGACACGTCATTATGACTTTATGATCTTTCGATTCCAATTGAAAACATCATTGTCGGCGCGATCACTCACTTGGCTTAATTCCTTGAAAACTCTTCTCAGGTTCATTTATCCATTCGCGCTATATCTTGTCCTCAATCCATTTCATTCATGAGATAATCCTTGTGGGAAATCTTCCCGTGGTTCATCAATAACAAGCCATTAATTCCAGGAAATTTTAAATTTCTGTAACTCACATCGACCTTAGTTGATTGATCACTTATTCAAATCCTCAAGGGCTTCACAAAGATCTCATTTCCCATAAACTTCATGACTAGGGAATCTTACGTTATCACGCCCGCAACTCGCACTCTTTACATTTGGCATACAATAAGCGTTTTCCTTAGGGTCCACAAAATGCTCTTAAAGGTTGTCCATATTTCTCGTGACTCCTTAAACGAGTCCAATCATCGTCTCTCAAGACGATAATAATCAACCACATTATTCATCGAATACACAATCCAACTATTATCAGCTTCTTGCTATCAGATGTTTAATTGTTTAAACTGTCCTTCATACTCTTCACTTGAGAGCTCAAACTTTGGCCCTCCACTTTCGTGGGTCTCCACTTGAACCATGCAACATTTTGTTCATTTTTGTCACTCTTTCCTCAAGAAGCACTAGTGCCTTGACCTCTTGGTTCCGCAACCAGCTAATGCGACCTTATCTCAATTTTATCCATTCAAATGAACGTCGACATTATCCTGAAATTCAATGTTGTCTACATAATAGTTTGGACTTAACTTCCAGAAATCATCCAAGCCTTGCGTCTTCCTTCTTAATCCAGACGCTAAATCTTAATACCATGACAATTAGAATTTTATCTTCCTTCCACACTAGGGTCTCTTACCCTATGAAGTAAACTATACACATCAGTGGCATTCTTTTACTTCGAATCCACGTTGTCTTTCTTATTCCATAGGACGTCAATCTTGGAGTCTGCGTCAACGGCGGTACCTTTACTCTAGGATTCAAATGTCACCATGCTTGACAGTCTTCTTCCAATGACTCAGTCACCTCATGTGACAAGCTTCCAAAGAGTCGAGGTTCCTTCTTGGTCACCCTAAATCCACAATTTGGATATTCAATTCGATTAAGTAGAGTCATTTTGCGATTATAATCCAAGTAGCCTTTTGCTTATTCATCCATCCATTAAAATCGTGAGTAGCTAGGACTATTAAGTCCATTCACTTTTCTTTTCATCCACACCCATGTCATGGTTCAATTGTCCTTAAGGATAATGTCCTATTCTTTAGGGGCAATAACTTGCAATGCCACTTCTTGGGATTTCGATTCAACTTCAATCAATCTCATAGAATCAATATGGTTTGACAGACTGACACATCAGTCTCCTTAATATTCCTCATGACAATAAGAGGTTAGTCACCATAACGCTTATGTCAAGGTAACGACCATTCCTTATAGACACATTCTATGTCTCAAGAGGGGGAATCTCTATACTCATAATCCATGAACGGAAATTCTCTTACATACCTATTTCGATCATCCATTTCTTTCGTTAAGATTCTTTACAGTTCCTCAAAGGCTTTCAAGTTCCAATCCACTCAGGGATTTACTTGTCTTATTCAAAGGTCCTCGATCCTTTTTAATACACTTAGAGAACCTTGAGAACTCTGTCTCAAATCGATCGACCTTCCTCAGGTCCTCACAAGGTTATCGGAGTTCAAGCAACCTCTGTTCTCAAGTAGCATAAGAAAGGTACCTCACATCAAACAATTCGACAAGGCAATCCAATTATCAAACAATTCGACAAGGCAATCCAATTAGGTACTATGCCTTCATGAAACTCTTCTTTTGGTGACCTTTCACCAATCAACGACAGCCTCTTAAGACTAATAATTACTAGAGCCACTTCTCTTCTTCAGTGGGCTTAATACTTCCAATGTTCTTTTCCAATCCAGAGAAAGGAAGTTTAGGAATCATTTTCTCCATCGAACCTTAGTCAATCTCAACCTTATACATCGTTCCACAAGCTTTCCATCGAGGGATTTTCATTTTCTATCGCCTTTCCCATGATCTTTACCATTCACTTTGCTAGCAATAGCAACTGCAGTCTCAGTGTCTGGGATAACAATGGCAACCCCTTCTCAAGTCTGTCTACCCTTCTACTTTCTCATTTTCATTCAAAGTTCTCATGACCCTTTCAACTCTTGAGTTTTGTACAGTCCACAAGTTAGAGCTAAACACTCCTCTAGTGACCGCACACTAGTTGTTCAACCTTATTAGGTTCTCATGGCACTTGAACCACTATAATTCCCTCCAGGAATTAAGACTTAAGTCATCTACTAGAGTTTAGCAATCTCAAGCTGCTCATATCATCATCTATCACAATCGATCAACCATCCAGTGGTTCTTAGGCAACTATCAACTAATTGCCCATCATCCAAGATTCCAATTAATCCTTAATTAGCAACCACTTATCAAGCTAGCCTCAACTAGGCAATTTCTCAATTAAACTATTGGCAAATCTTAGCTCGGCAACTATCAGACAGGCATTCAAGGCATCCATTCAATGGATCAATCACGTATACCTCAAGTCTAGTAGCTTCTACTACTTTATTACAAGCACAACAGGCCATCTCAATTTCAAAAGCATCAGTCAAGCAACATTCAATAATAAACTTGCCCAAATAGGCCAAACATACACGTCAATAGTTTCTCTTTTTCAAACAACACTCATTGTCAAATACGAAGCTCTTAGCCATGCCAATTACAGGCATCATCACAAATGCCATGCAACTTTTGGAAATTCACTCTAAGGATCACTATAGTGTCTTACACCTCTTAATCAAAATCAGACTCAACCCGATATCTAGACTTTCCCTTTTAATCTATGACTTAGGTCAGTCTTGCCTCCTTACTGTCTTAGAAGCCTGCCAGGAGCCGCTCCTTGTCCGGACCTCTCTGTCCCGGCGATCACTCTTCGCCCTCATCAGACCTGGTCGTTGCAGGTTATCCCAAGTCATTCATCTATGGAGAAAACCCTGTTCTGCACGTCCCATACCATGCTTCATTACAGTTTGTAGGTATCCCGTCAGCTTGTCCCATACCAAGCGATAATTTATTTAGTCTATTAGTGATAAGCTCATGTATGCACATTCCTCGACTTTCATTTTAATACCACAAACACATGCACATCATGTTTTCCCTTGCTACTCATCACATCACATCCGTCCCCAAATCAATTCTTATCCATAAAGGACCTCTAGTTCCACTAATGACTGTCACATCTCATAGATCAATTGTCTATGTTCAACCATATCTCATCTTGGGTCATTGACAAGCCACAATCACAATCATATAATCTAATTTACCATACATTCATAAGCAATTCTCTACTAACCTCAAGCACAACATCACTCAAGATCATCTATTAAATCGATACCATGACCATTAGAATACCACAAAAGTTCAAGCTTATAATCCCCAAAATTCAGACATCAACGCCAAACCCTAGAGCTCTCACTATCTAATTGTCCCTAAGTAATCACTCCTTATCACTCCAAATCTCAATCAAATTGGATCGCCTTGACCTTGCTCTGATACCAAACAAATGGGGATGTCACGCCCTGAACCCGGCGGGCACACGCACATCCCACCATGGCCTTTTTATTCTTGATGCTAAAGTTATCACACTTGTGAACATACGGAAGAGAGAAACAACTCCATATATAAAAATAACAAGATGACTAAGGATAGGAACGGGTACACTTCTCATCAATGTCAAACATCTCAGGGGTTGCAATTCTAAATCCCCAAATTGAATAAACAATCCCTAAGGTTACAAAAGGTCAATATATATTTTCTCCCGAAGATGTCTTCTTCGAATGTCAATCCATAGCAAACCCGGTTTACCTTCGTCGGAGACCTGAAAATGTTAATCCCACGACGTGGTGAGATATATATCTCAGCAAGCTCACCCTAAACCTAAATCAGGCCATTAGTACCTCTAGACATTTTTTTTTTAAAAAAAGCCTACAATAGTTCATCAAGAGAAATATCTTAAGACACTCAGTGCAACACCACAAAGCATCATGATCAGCATAAACAAACATAATTTCCAATCATCCATGACATCAAGACCATATCAATTTCATATACAAAGTTTTACTCACAATTTCATCACAATTCACTTTTCTATGGCTCAACCCGCGTAAACACGCATCAGGCTCATCACAATCTCAATTTCAATGGCCAAGCCCGCATCAATACGCCTCAGGCTAAAAATAATTGGCAACCCGCGTTCTGAGGCATCAGGTTCCAAAGCCATTTCATTACATGTGTCGACACATAACAAGGCTATCCGGCGTTTCAACGCATCAGGATACCAATCGACCTCGCGTTCTGACGCATCAAGGTTTGATTTGTCGTTATAAGCCATATTCCACAATTTGCCATGATTTTCAATTCAATTGGTTAAAACTCGTTTTCACAAGACATGCTTCTCATCAAACTATGGCTCACAAGCCAATCAATTAACTAATTTTCTTTAACATGAGAAGCAACCGTAGCCAAATCGTACAATGCATGGCATAATTCACACGGCAAGGCACACATACACACAAGCCAATATCTTACCACTTCAAGTCTAATTTCACACAATTGCCCTTCAAGGCCAAGTGCCACACAGCCATGTGAGGACTCTTATCAATCAAATGTCCTCAAAACCATTTTAGCCTTGGATATTACAAGTTCACTTCAAAGCAAGCAATGTATCAATCGGCTCATACAATCATAATTGGCGTCACTCAATTCAAACATATTTCAATGCACAAATCTCATCAATTAAGTCTCAAACTCATCCACTAGTACCCTAACATCCTAATAAAAGTTTAGAGGTCACTTACCTCTTCAATTAAGCCAAGGATTTCAGTTCAAAAGATCGACCAAGGTTAGTCCACTTACGGCTAGAGCAGGGCAGCGAGCAGCCCTAAAGGAATTCCATAAATCATCTATTAAAATTATTCCAAACTTCATTACACACGCAACACCTTATCAACAAGAAGCCACAACTTTAATTCAATACTTTCTAAGCATGTCAAGTGTCATTCAATCAAGACAAGTCATCATAAATTTCATTTCACCAAATTTGCCCTTTCTCAAGTTCCAAGACCAGGTTCAGTCACAAGCAAATTGACATTATTCTTCCAATTTCTGAAAAATCCAATTTCATATTCTTATCCCTCAATGTCTTGCGGACTTGTGGGCGAAAACGGAGCTCAATTTGGACATCGGACCACTTAGAATAGCTCGTTTTAAACACGGTACATGCTGAAAAACGAGTTTGCATAGCTCGGGTTTCACCTCCAATTGATTTCTCAAACACTTTCAATTCAACTAAAAATTCACCCATTAGTAACCTAACATCCTAACAAAGGTTCAGAAGTCTTTTTACCTTAAAATCAAGCAAGCGAAATTCCACAATCAGCTACTTGAAGTCTTCAAACCACGCTGGCCAAGAGAGGGCAAAACTGGTTCCAAAGAATTTTACACAAACTGGTCATGAATTATCCTCTAAAACCAATTTCATCGTTCATACACCTAGCCAACACATCAATTAACATCTCAATAAGTCTTACCGAGTATTTTACAACAAGGTGTCACTTCCTCAAGCCCTCAAAGGGTTCGGTTCATTCAGCCTATAGATAGGGCAGAACTAGTCCTGGTTCAAACACATTAAACAGCCCATAATTCAATCTCTAAGCTCAAATTTATCACAAAAATAACTTGCTAATATGTTAATTTATAATTCTATGAGTCTCACCAAGAATTTAACAACAAAATAATACCTCAAAGGGCTTCAAATCAGCTTAGTTCTACACGGCCCATGGACGATTAGATTCTGTTCCACAAGAATCACTCCATTTCATCCACAAAAACTCATCCAAACCCCAATGAATCTTCAACCTTAGCCATACAACTCTTATATTACAAGTCAAGAAGGTCTCACCGAAATTTTGGAGTCATTTGAAGTCTTGAAGCTCCTGAAATAGGTCTTTCCCCTAAACCAATTAGATTCTGCTTCCATCCTGACCTTTGCCCACTCAAACTGACCTACAGGACAAACGGTTGGCCCAAATCAAGTTATAATATGTCCCTAGAATCACAAGATAATAAGTTTTAAGATGACGGTGGTTTTACCTTAATCCGATATCGGACGAAAATGTTATGGCCGGAGGAAGGGAGGTGGTCAAGAGTGGTCAAGTAGTGTTTTGTGCGACTAAGAAGAAGAAGAAGAAGAAGAAGAAAGTGAGGGAGAGGAAAGGGCTGCCGAAAATAATGAAGGAGAGAGAGAGAGAGAGAGAGAGAGAGAGAGAGATTTTCCTTAACCACAAGGAGTCAAAGCAAGAATGGTAGTTAGGGAAAATGACAATAATTAATACAAGTGGATAGATTGTTTCTTGTAATGACACTTGTCATTGCCAATCAATATCTTGAAGCTCAATGACCTTTATACCCCTAAATGTTCAGTCAACTTATGGGAATGGTAAAAGACTTAAAATGTCATTCTTCAATTCTTAAGACAAGGCTAAACCTTGAGGGGCAAAATAGTCATTTCATACGTTCCGTCCAAAACTTCACTTTTCCAATCATAACTATCCTCGATGTGGCGACGTCCAATTTCTTCTTCAAACGTTGGAATTCTTCAATGTCCGATACCCAATTTCGAGGTCCAATTTCGTGTTGAGCTCTCGTCGATTGTAATTTTAATTTATCTTTGACTGACGGACGACTCTTGCAGGTGTTATGCATATCGGCCTTAGGATTTCTCAAGCCATAGCGACTTTGGTTGTCATGTGATTGTGAGGGTTTATCGTTAGTTCCTGCGGCCCTGATCATCAGAATCCGATTTAGGAAATTCTCGCAAATTACACATTGGTCTAGCGGAATCTCCCGCGCCCCAACATATAACGCTAGCAAGGCATTCCATGATTATTCCTAGATCGATCTCTACCGACTCAAAATATCCCCTCGACAATCCTTATGGTCAAAATTCCATTTCTCATTCAAATTTCCCAAGTCTACGCACTCGACTCCACGGTAGTCTTTCCCTTTCGGTCAGTTAACTCGAGAGTGGCCAACTCCGAGTGAGTCGTAATTGAAATACTTCGATCGATATATTTCCATTCTATAGCCTCGAGAGGGGTCGGAATCCGAAATGTCACATTGGACAATCTCATATGCAGATGATGTCAGACGTTGAGGGTGAAGTCAGATAGTCATCATATTGAGCAAAATTTTGAGGGATAATGAGAGCATGTATTATACTCAAGGTAGATTATAAAAATATTTGAATTAAAATGAATTGCCGTCCAACTAAGGATAGGTGTCGAATTTTAAAGGGGATAAGACCTATCCACAAGGGATTACATATCTTTTAAACTCATAAAATTATCTCTTAAGATTTGAAATTAATTTTCAAATAATTTCCTATATTTTAAAGATATCTTCAATCGGAGTGAAAACTTATCCAATGTGTTTAAAATTTCCAAAATGATTTCAGATGCAATCTTGAGATAATTAAAATTTTTTGAACAATATGCATAATATCTCCAAGATAAGATTATTTCAACGCTGGGATTTCAGGCTTAATGCATACCCAATATTCCCTGATCCATAATTTCTAGGATACGATCAAGACTTCAAATATTCAAATACTATCCATAAGATATGCCGAAGATTCAAGATATGCACAATATCCTATCCGATATTTCCTCAAGTTTGAACTCAATACCAATTGATGCAAGATATTCGGAAATAATCACAGTATTTTCAAAGTAGATTTCAAGATTCGAAATTCCAAGTCGCGCAAACCACAATTTCCCGAAAAATTAATCACATTCAATCGAGCATTCAAATTACCGAAAATAATTTCAGAATATCTTAGGTTAAGAATGTTACATGACACAATTTTGAACCAAAAACTTGAGCACCAAGCTTGAGCTCCGAGGATCGAACCACATGGTTTGCACTCAGATTAGAAAGCTCGACGAAAACGGCCTTGATTCTTCAATTAGGCTCTATTCTCATCAACAATTTGAGCACCAATTCACTCGTGGAATTAACTAAATTGAAAGATTACGGATATTGATTCGTGATTTCGACTCAACGGATCAGGACGGCTCGAGACTAGTAGACTCATGCAGCTAGCGACGGTGATGATCAATGGTGAGAAGAACCCACGTGGAAGTTGCTTGATGATGCACGGTTTATTCCACCTTACAGAACCTACGGTCATATTCAAGCTTTCTCCATCAAAGTATTCTTTGATTTGCATAAAAAAACAAAATCAAAGCCCACAACGTTAGTGTCATATCTGGACGATAGCTAAAAGAAGACGAATTCATAATTTAGGCTCAATTAGTAAAAAAAAACTCTAATAGCTCTTCTTTGATCGTGGACTTTGGGGACTGCACAACACAGTGATTGGGTTCGATGAAAGAACCCTCTACGTTGCTTTCTCTAAGTGTCGCCAAGCGGATCGTTTTGAGAGCCGCCCAAAAATAATCATCCTGCAAGAATAGAAACAAACAAGCTAGAGCGCCGGGACACCATCTCAGCTGGCCGCATCATCTGGTCATCATGGCTAGTGTTTGGCTGCTCTACTCCGACGGGCTCCGTGGGAATCGACGCTCATCCTGATATGGTCCGTTTGTGACCTTGCGAAGAGGACGAGGGCGAGATCGGCGGTTGTTCGTCATTATCGGTGACTCATCATCGCGGGCAGCAGCAGGTAGCATCAAGAGGCGGCCAGTGGATTCGATGGTTGATAAAAGGAACTCCGTAGCCGTCCCACATTGGAGCCCTCATATGCTTATAATTCTGGGAGAAGGATAGTTGCACCTTCAAGGACAGCACTCGTGCCCAAGTTTGAAGTCCTTCTTTTGGCATCATGAGTAGATAGACATTACAGCAGTGGGAGTGTCCATGGAGATACTCTTCGGCTGGCCCTTCAGACTTCTCTCTCTGGCCGTATATCACAATTGTGTTTGCCACCTTAAACCCTAGGAATAAGCTTGTACTTATAGATAAAACTATTACAAGCTTAGGGCCTAAAGTTTCTTAATTTCACAAAACAAACCCTGGGATCATAATATGATTTGAATTAAGTCCCAAAGGGCTAAATTGCACAAATTAATCATTAAAATAATTAGAGAATTCAGCCAAGTCTAGTGCAATTAAGCTGGTAGAATTTCTCAAGTCAATCATGGGCTACTACGCATCTTTCTCTCAAATAGGGCTTTTCGTGAATAATAAATATTTAATTGAAGCCTTTTTTTAAATATTAAGTATGAATGGGTTGAATTAATCTAAAAATGGTGCCTCAAATTTTGGCACACTACCCTCTTCTTGATTGAAAACTTCAGATTGAGTCTGGTCTAATCGCCAACTCAAATTAAATTCATTTGACTTACCTAGATGTAATGACTGATAGAAAATAAATATGCAGTGCACGAGAATTTCTTTTTTGTCTCATTTATGCTATAATAAATTAAAATCAAAATTTAAGTGTTAACAAACAGATGCAAAAGCTGAGAAATTTTCTTTTCATATTAGACACTTAGGATTGGGGCAAAAGTAAAAGTTAGTATTTTTACGAGACCAAAACAAATTCTTGAATATAATTGGGACACGAACTAAAGTGTAGGTTTTTTTAGTATTCGGCCAATGAAAGATAGAGTACATAACCCATACCTAAATGTCATTGAATTTTAAATATGGTTAATGATTGACCTCATGATTTTTTTTAAAATCTTTTTGTTGGAGAAACATCTCATAAATCATTTTGATGATTTTCAAACTATCCCTTGGTATTTTATTTGCTATTGATGTGCATATATCTATTGCATAAGGCAACGAATCACGAGTGGTCATCAGGTACAAATCCGTGTGTATTGAAGCACTTTTGTGAAAATATTTGCTAGTGTTCTCAAAAGATCT
Source organism: Rhodomyrtus tomentosa (assembly GCA_028455895.1). Lineage (NCBI taxonomy): Eukaryota > Viridiplantae > Streptophyta > Magnoliopsida > Myrtales > Myrtaceae > Rhodomyrtus > Rhodomyrtus tomentosa. Next base: position 21,996,583 of record JAPCWY010000003.1, on the reverse strand, counting down.
GAGTACCGGATATTTGATATTGAAGCTTGAAATATCAGGAGAAATGGGAAGTATAAGTCCATAGATCCATATTTTGAAAAGATTTGCTGAAGTTACTCGTGCAATCTGGAAATGGTCAACGGGAAGAACTATGACTTCTCGGGAATAGTTCTTTATTGTGTCAATATCTTGATCAGGTGTATCTTGCAACCTCATTCCCATAATCACATTTGACAGACCCCTAGCTAGTTTGATTCTTTTATCAACATGAAGACTATTGTTCTGTTCAAGGGTTCGGATTATCGTGTTTATAATGTAGTCTTGGTATTTCTTCTTCATTTTCTCCACCACCTCAGGGATACCTCTGATCCTTATTCTAGCAACACTCTTCAAGCTTACTCAACCCTTTCATCTGCACTGTCTTTTCGAGACGAGTTTGTGAGGTCATAATGAGTCGAGGGTGTTGAGAAAAACCCTAGATGATTTTGAAGTTAACAAAATAATCCAAATACTCTTAAAGTTCAAGATAATGTTGTTGAATACTTATTTTGCAGATTGTCCTTTTGGTGCAGGAATGCATAAGATTAAATTTGGCAAAAGATTTAGTTTATATGTTATTTCTAAGGGACTCATATGTTGTGTTGAGCTTATAAGTTGAGCAGGGATAGCTCAGATGTTGGAATGATGCTCAAAATATGAGATGAGTATTCATGAGTAGTAATTAGAACTTAAAGAGGACTTCAATATGTACTTAATTGACACTACAATGGTTATAATCGAGTTGGATCGTTCTTAAAGATTCTCGGGGATAGAGATCAATCAAGGACACGGATCATTGGAGATGAACAAAACTTGCCTATTGAAGGAATTCATCTATGGAAATCCATGATCATAAATGTAAGGGCGATTTGATTTGAACAGGGAAGACTTTCTTTTGGAAATCCTCAACGACTATAAGATCTTCTCTTGATAACTGTCTTGTCCAAATGGAAAGTTTTGGAGAGACCTCTTTTGGATGCCTTACAATGGTAAGATTGGAGGCCGAGGAGTATAAAAAACATCTCAAAACTGAAGAGAAATAAGATTGGCGTTAAGAGGAAAAAATATTCAGCGAGAGTAATTCAAATCATATATTCTTCGTGATCCATCTATCGTAATTGTGAGGAGGTGTACACAAGAATGATGAGCATTTAATGTGAAGTCATGCGTCTCAAGAGAGATTACTAAGCTGTAACCTCTAAGCGGTTCGCTAGTGGAATCCAGCCGATTGGTTGATAACCGAAGAAGTGGACTTAGGCTTAACCAAAATCGAACCACTATAAACCCTCTGTGCAGTCTTCTCTATCTCTTACTCTAATCTTATTTTATATTTTGTGATAGTTGAACTGCACGCTCAGCGCACATAGTGATAAACTCTATTTTGATCATTTGAGATCTGAGCTTAACGTTTGTGCAATTCAAATTTCGAATTAAATCTTGAAAATTGCACAATAATCACCTATTCACCCCTCTAAGTGATAATGCTAGCCATAACAATTGTTATCAGAGCTTGGCGCTCATTTTTTGTGAAGTGTATTTACTTCCTACTTAACGATCTTTATGGCTAGCAATTTCTTTCCCACATGGATCGAAGTTGGAAGCATCAATAGACCACTATATTTCGAAGGGAAAGAGTACAATGACTGACAAAATAAATTCAATGCATATATTAGATGCCAAAATCCCTAGATTTGGAATGTTATACGACGAGAAGTGAATGCTACTGCAAGCACCACTAGCAAATCAAATACAGAGGATAATAATTCAACGCTGTGATATTCTGATGTTTCCTATCATTTTAAGACTCATTAATGAGAAAGTATCTAACGATGTATTTCAGTCGTATCTCGCTCGGATCTAATCAATCTCGAGTTGACTGACCAAGAGGGAAAGGCTAACGCGAGACAAGGTACGTGGACCTATGGAATTCGAATATGAAATGGCGCTTTGACCATAAGGATTGTCGAGAGGACATTTAGAGCCATAAAAGGCCGATTTAAAAACGATTAAGGAATGCATTGCTAGCGTTATACGATTGGACCGCGGGTGATGCCGTTTAACCAATGTATAATTGCAAAATTTTCCTAATTCAAGCGATGACGATCGAGACCGCTAGAACTAGTGATAGACCTTCACAATTACACGACAACCAAAGTCGCCATGAATTGACGAGCCCTAATTATGATATGAATCACAGGGTCGATACGCGTAACGCCTGCAAAAGCCGTCCGTCAGTTTGAGATAGGCTGGAACCACGTCTAATAGAAAAATAATTCAGAAACGAGTCTCGAAAATAGAAAATGATAAATCAAGAATTCCAACATTATAATTGGATTGACCGTTGCCTTATCGAAAAAATTTGGAATTAGAAAAACGACGTTCCGGACGTCGTGGGTGAAATTACCATTTTGCCCCTCAAGCCTTAGTCTTGCATTTATAATTGGACAAGGCATTTTGGTCATTAACACACCCCCATGGCTGCTGAAAATTTGAGGGATTGAGAGCCATTGGATGAAGCATTGATTGACCCTTGGACAAGTGTCAAAGGATTAGGTATTGATGTAGATGTAAACACTTTTAACCTACCATTCAATCAAGTTGACCAAGCCAATGAAGTATAAACCTCTCTCTCTCTCTCTTTTTGGCCAAACCCCCTCATTCTGCCCATTTTCTTCTTCTTCTTCTTCATGCCTGGAAGCTCCACCGCCCAACCGGTTTTGCCGCAGCCATTCGCTCGCTCCGACCACCACCTCCGGCCACCGCCTGGACCCGAGCCGACCACCAGCCCCTTCCTCATCCTCTTGTCGACATTCTCCAAGTGGAAGCAAGCCATTTGACTTAGTGAGGAGCTCCGGCCAGCCAATCTCCTGAAAGTCGACGAAAACCGTCGCAGCTGAAGGTAAGCCACGATTTAGGCTTCGTAGAACCCCGAAACCTTTGAATATTTTGACCAAATTTTGTGGACATCTAGGGGACTTGTAGACTAAGCTGTGGTAAAAATTTTGGAGGAATTTGATGGAGTTTTGACCCCAAATGGGTCTTGTGTTTGAAGGGCCAGAACTGACTGATTGAAGACTCGGAGGAATCGGCTCCGTTCAAGGACTTTCCGGCGTCGCCTTGGCTCCAAATTTTCGGTGAGGCTCTCCAAACCCTAGAACTACATGTTAGCAAGTATATTAGTAGATAAATTAAGGATTTAAGTTAGTTTAAGGGCTAATTAGTTAGGATATGCACAGAATCGAAAATGCCCTATTTCGGTTTTGTGCATACTGAATCTATGGGGGGCTGTTGGTGTTGAAATTGAGCTCCAAATTCATCGTTGAGAAGTGTGAGGATGTTAATTGATAGGTCCATGAGGTGTATGTTTAGTGGGGTGACGATTTGAGCAAGAAAAATTGATGATTGGATGAATTTTCTTAGGTTGCGCGGGGAACTTGATCTTGGATCATTAGAACTGAACCCTTAAGGTACTTAGAAGAAGACTTGTATTGAATTAAGCTTGAGGTAAGGGGATTATAAACCTTTGATAGGAGGATTGGACTCGATTCGGTGAATTGTGTGCGAATTGATCGATTCTTGGAGGTTTTTGATGTGGTTGTCCAATATACGTCTTAGAAAGATATAGAGGACTTGAATGATTGACAATGCTTGTGCCTAAATTGATTGTCACATTTGTATGTCAAATTTAGTCATCTTGCATGCCATGGATGTGCCGTTCGTTACATGAGTTTGCATTCGAACGTATGCTATGAAATGAAATAAACTTGTGGCATGTCTGAGAAGTTGTGACACCCTAATGCATTGAGGCGTGGGATTTGAATTGAATGGCACCCTGAGCCGTACGAGACGCGAGGTTGAGAAGGCCATGGTCCTGATGCGTTGAAATGTGGGACGGAGTTGAGATGTGTCAACACAGGCCTGGAATGAGATTGAAAATCTGATGCGTTTACGCGAGTTTGTCAATGAGACGGTCTGATGCGTTTACGCGGACCGAGCCTGAGGGGTTCTAAATGCGGGCATGAAAGTAAGGAGGCAGGAAAGGTGTGACATTCTGATTTACAGTCGATTTCAGGCTCATTCATGAGAAGTGTGTATCTGAAGGTGTATTTCAGTCGTATCCCGCTCGAACCTGATCAATTCGAGTAGACTGACCAAAGGGGAAAGGCTAACGCGAGACGAGGTACGTGGACCTGGGGAACTCGGATAGGAAATGACGCTTTGACCATAAGGACTGTCGAGGGGATATTTAGAGCCACAAAAAGATGGATCCAAGAACGATTAAGGGATGCCTTGTGAGTGTCATACGATTGGAGCGCAAGTGGTGCCGCTTAACCAACATATGATTTGTAAAATATTCCTAAATCGGACGGTGAAGATCGAGACCTTAGGAGCTAGTGATAGACCCTCACAATTATATGACAACCAAAGCCGCCATAAATTTACGAGCCCTAAACGTGATATAAACCACGGGGTCGATACGTGTAACGTCTACGAAAGCCGCCCGTCGGTTCGGAATAGGCTGGAACCACGTCTGATAAAGAAAAATATCAGAAACGAGCCTTGAAAGATTTGAATTGGAAAATGAAGAATTCCAACATTATTTGGATTGGCCGTCACCTTATCGAAAGTTTCTGGAATGAGAAAAATGACGGTCTGAACGTCGGGGGTAAAATGACCGTTTTGCCCCTCAAACTTAGAACTTTGTTATTATAATTGAAGAAGGGGAAAATGGGCATTACAACCCATCCATGGCTGCCGAAAATGAGGATTAAAAATAGCCATAGGATCTTATTGGAAAAGCAAGATGCCATGTGTCAAGGATCAAGCCATGAAGGGGTCATTTCACCTTTTTCTCACCTAACATTCAACCCAATTGATCAAGTCTTGAATATAGTATTGCTCCCTCTCTCTCCTCTCTAATGGCCGGCCATTTGCTCAAGGGAACCACCGAAACAACCACAGCTTCTTCTCCTTGTTCTTCCTGCATCCCTGTACCGGCGACAGATTCTGGGCCTCCACTTCGCCGGCCACCACGGCCACTTCCGGCCACCATCTGCTACCGGCCAACCACCACAACAAAGCTCCATGTCTTGCCGATATCCTCCAACAAGAATCGGAGCATTTGGAGCACCGAACAGTCCGAACCAAGGATTCTCCCGAGAGTCGACGGAATCTGCTCCAATCTGAGCTAGGTCCGGTTTTCAGCCCTGTTGGTGGACTAAATCTTTGATTTTTGAGCTGAAATTTCGTGGAGACCTAGTAGACATGTAGATGGTTCTGTGGTAAAAATTTGAGATGGATTTGATTAATTTTTTACCACGAACTGACCTTGTTAATCTTGCCCAGAAAACTGCCAGATTTTGTGGTTGGAGGAACCGGCGACTTTGGATGGTTTTCCAGCGACCAACCGGCCTAAAACTCACGGTGAGCCTCTTGGACCCTTATATAATCATGTTAAGAGTTAGATTGATGACTAAATGGAGGATTTAGGAGTGGATCGAAGGTTGGATATACTCGGTTTGCACAGAACCGAAGTGAACCGGTTGGTTATGTGCAAGACCGGTTCTGTTGGGCTGATAATGTATGGATTATAAGTCTCAAATTGATGTTTAAAGCATGTTAGGATGTTGAGGATTATGCCATGGAGGGTTAGGAGTCATGGATGGTTGAATTGGACATGAAAATTGACGGATTGGTCGGATTTTATTAGGTTGTACGGTGGATTGGCCTTGAACCATGGTTGGCTGAGACCTTGAGGGTCCATGAGGAGCAACTTGGGTTGCCAAATCAAAGGTAAGGGAATTCCTAACCTTATGCTAGGAAGATTGGACTCAATTGGGTGAGTCGAAGATTTATTGGATTGAGTTATAAGAAAATCCCCAAACGTGATAGCTTGATATGTCCTTAGGCGTTAAGGAATGATTGTGTGACATTACCAATGCCTGAGTTGTTTGCCATGATTGTAAACCCTTTGAATTGAATTGCATGCCACGAAAATTATGAAACACAGTTGAATGCGCGCCTACCAGTGAGTGTGAAATTGATTTGATGATCAAGCATATAATATGATGTGGCATGAGCATGGCATGGCATGGCATGGCCCTGAGGTGTGTGAGACGTAAGGCGGAAGGTTGAGATCCTAATGCGACGAGGTCGCGGGGTGAATAATGATTAGATGGCTCCCTGATGCGAAGAAGTCGCGGGGCTGAGATAGCCACAGTCCTGATGCGATCTAATCGCGGGACAGAATATGAGCTCATAAATCTTGCTTGGAGATGAACCGAGACCTGATGCGTTTACGCGGGTCACCGATGATGATCTGATGCGTTTACGCGGGCCGAACCTGATGCAATCTAATTGTGGGCTAGAGAATGAGGCAAGCAGAGGTTGATGGTTGTGGTGAAGTGGCAGGCTGAGTATACCAGTGCATTATCATCTGATTGTGACATGAGTTTATTTTTGCATGCCTATCGTTTATATGTCATTTCTTCATTGAATGGTGCCCTATTTGCCTGTAAGTTGTGAGTTTGAAAAGATAGAAGATTGGAGGACTACCTGAGTGGACGGTCTGCCTAACCTAGGGTCAGTGCCCACCTTACTGAGATTTATATCTCACTCTAGTGGGGGCTTATATTTTTCAGGTTCCAAGCGAAGGTAGCACAAGTTTGCCAAGGATTGGCGTTTGAAGAGAAAGTGGACCAATTGTACCTTGGATAAAGTTATTTTCTTTATGTGGCATTAGAATTATACTCCTGATTGGTAGATTATAGAATTGAATCCTCGAGAATGAATTAATGAGATTTTGTTGTTTATGTCCTAAGTCGTCGGTATGTTGTTGTATTTATATAAATGGGAGATGGCATCGCTTCTGCATGCGTCATACGAAAGGAGTTGTAAGTTATTGGCCATTGGATCCTAGAACATTCTTAAATGAATGGCATGGACAGGGATGTTCACATGCTCGCCGAGTTCGGTACGTGACATCCCCGTTCGATTTGGTATCAGAGCAAGGTCAGCTCGATCCAAGGTGATTGAGATTTGGAGTGATAAGGAGCGATGACTTGAGGACAGTTAGATATTGAGGTCTATAGGACTTGGCCTGGATTGTGAGTCTCGAGGACGTAGGCTTGAATTTGTGTACGCTTGAATGGTCCTAGAATTGACTTTAATGGAGGATCTTGAGTTAGATGGTGATTAAAATTCAAGTGGAAGCAAGCTGTGATTGGAGAGTCATGAGCGTGGACTTTGAGGTAGTAATTATGCTTGAGGATAATAGAGAAATTGCTTATGAATGAAGGGTCAATTGAGGTGTATGATTGTGATATTGATTTGCCTATGACCCAACTTAAGGAAAATGAGTTATAAAGAGATGACTGATATTAATAGATTCAGGCTTGAATTGCATGAGATTCTAATGGTTTTAGTTATCGATTGTCATTAGCAACGTTGGATGATATGAGTTGAGGTGAATACGAGGAGTATTCGAATTGAAGATCAGTTGTGATCAAATGCATGGGGATTTGATTTGAATGTTGACTGGACTTGAGGTATAGGGTTGAATATAGGCAATTGATCTGTGAGATGTGACGATCATTGATGGAATTAGAACTCTTGAGTGGATAGGAATTAATCTGAAGGCGCTTTTGTTATGACCAGTGGTGAGGACGGTCGTGCTGTGCTTATGTTGGTGGCTTGAAATGAAAGTCGATGAGGGTGCATGCAATGACTTATCGCTGTTAGACTTGATAAATCGTTGCTTGGTGTGGGACGAGTTGATGGTTTACCTATAAACTATGATAAAACATGATATGGGACATGTGGAACGGGGCTTTCTCTGTAGATGTATGGCTCGGGACAACCTGCATCGGCCAAGTCTGATGAGGGCGGGGAGTGATCGCCGGGACAGAGAGGTTCGACAAAGAGCAGCTCCTGGCAGGCTTCTAAGATGGCAGAGGTAGGAATGACCCAAGTCATAACTTGAAAGGGGAAGCCTATGTATCAAGTTGAGTCCAATTGTGGATAAGGGATGTATGGCACAGGATTGATTCTCATCGAGGATGATTGAAAGTGGCATGACTAGTGTAATGGTGCCTATGAATGGCATGTTTAAAAGTTTTGTGTTTGGCGGTGGATGCCCTTGGAAAAGAAAAGTGATAGTTGTGGTGGGCATATTAGGCATGTTTGATGATTAGCCTCGTGTGATTGATTTGGCCAATATATAACTGAGAGGTTAGACGATGTATGGGTTTATACCCTTGGGGATCGAGGCCTGTGAGATGAGATAGTCTGTTGTGACTGTGCTAGAATGACAAATGCCTTTAGGCCTAGAATATGAGCTTTTGACCCAGTGAATCGCTGTCTTGAGTGATTGATTGACAGTTGCTTAGTTAAGGCTAGCCTAGTAAAGGCCGTCAGTTGAAGAGTTGCCTCGTTGAGGTTGACTCGAGAAAGGATTATAGAACAAGGATGATTTGAGATCCTTGAATATCCGGCAGTTAATTGGGAATTGCTTGAGAACCATTAGAGAGTTGTTTGGGAACCACTGATGGATGGTGAAAAATATTGAGATGAACAGCCTGAGGTTGATAGACTTGAGTCTTGGATTCCTGGAGGGAATCATAGTGGTTCCAGTGACATGAGAACTTGATAAGGCTAGAGGACCAAGATATGGTTGCTAGAGTAGCACTTGGTTTGCGTATGTGAGATACGAGAAGATTTAAGGACTGAGATGGATCATAAGAATTTAATGAGGTTGAACGACCAAGGTGTGGTTGTAGAAGAGCATTGGGCTTGAGGATACGTGGTATGATAAGATCCAAGAATTGAGATGGATCATGAAATTGAGTAACTATGGGCGACTTGAGTAACGAGTACTAAAAGAGGATATGGCTTGATCAGTTGATCGTACGAGATCCAAGAGCTGAATGGGTCGTGAGGACTCTAAATGAAAATGGGAAAAATTGCTAATTAAGCAAGCTCGGAGAGGAGCTGCCGTGATTCTCTAAATCACTGTGATGGTGAATGCTTGTGCTAAAGAGTTAAGTAACGGAAGTCACGAGAAAAGGACTCGAAGTAAGTCTTTTCGAGATTGAATGTGTGGGTAGGACCATGAGAGTTTGGAAAAGCCTGTAAGATTATGTATAAGGCTGAAATTGATTGAGGCAGGCCGAGGGATGAGGTTCGAAATTGTCTCCCTCTAGATTGAGGATTTTGTGAGAAAATCTCAGAGGTTTGGGTGCCCTAAAGAAGGAAAGTGACCCTGACAGTACTAGCCCTACGAGGCTCTTAAGGATTGGTGAAATGTCACTAGATGAAGGATTTTCTTGGAGGCATGAGATCTACCTAGACTACCTCTGTTGAGTTGACCGATGGAAAGTATCATCCTGGGATTGCTTGAGAGCAAAGGTTGCTTGGATCCTAATACTTTGTAAGGATCGAAGGATGATCGACCTGTATGAGACGGAGTTCTCAAGGTCGCATGAGCATATGGTAAAAGTGATCGAAGACCCTTGAATAAGACAAGTAGATCCCTGAATGGATTGGAATGTGAAAGCCTAGTAGCTAGTGGTTATTCCTGACTCTGAGGAATGTTAATGAGATCCAGTAAGAAAAGTGCATGATTGGAAGGCAAATGAGTAGTAAGTCTTTTCTGTTATGAATAAGGTCGAAGAAGAGTCGACATGCTAGATTGCTTGAAGTTAATGATTTCCTAGGATCAGTTAATTAGATTGAAATCATGAGAAATACAGTCATGAGTTGTTTTTCCCTAAAGAATAGGGCATTACTCTTATAGGATGATTGGAATCATTAGAAATGAAATCATGAGTTGTTATTCCCTAAGGAATAGGGCATTGATCTTAAAGGGCGATTGGACCATGAAATGGTCACTAACAAAGGGAAAAGTGAACGAACCTGATAGCCTTGACTGGTTATAATTCCAGTGAATGATTTAGTAAGCGAAAAGATCGCTTAGAGAATACCCGCAAAGTGATTTGAGGAAATCGAATTGACCATTCGACAAGCGAACAGGTGAAGACCCAAGGACGAACAGATATTGTCACTGGAGGTGACTGAGTTATGGGAGAGAGAATGTGAAAGCATGGTGGCATTTGAGTTTTGGAGTAAAGGTATCGCCGTGGGCGCAGACTCCAAGGTTGCAGTCCTATGGAATGAGAAGGACAAGGTGAATTTGAAGTGGAAAAATGCCATGGAGTTGGGTAGTTTCTTCCTTAGGGTAAGAGACCCTATTATAAAAGGAAGAAAAGCCCTGAATTATCGTAGTATGATGATTGAGCGTCTGTACCGAGAAAGAAAATGCAGAACTTGAATGACTCCTGGAAGTGAAATCGAAGAGGTCGTTTTGAAGACAATGTTGAATTCTAGGATGATGTCAACGTTCGGTGGAACAAACGGAATTGAATAAGGTCTCCTTAGCAAGTATGAAACTCAGAGGTTGACACTGATGCTTCTCGAAGAGAAGAGTGACAAGGATAAACGAAATGTCGTGCGGTCCTAGAGGAGACCTGTGACGACAGAGAGCCAAGGTCTGAGCTCTCAAGTGAAAAGTGTAAGGAATGATAGAAAGAAGTTAATATCAGTTGAATTAAGTACCCAAGGAATAATTGAGTTGGTCGTTACCGTCTTGAGAGACAATAGTTGAACTCATGTAAGGAGCCATGAGAAATATGAACAGTTACAAGGGTGTCATGTGGGCTCTGAGGAAATGTCTTTTGCCCACTAAATGTGAAGAGCGCAGGTTGTGAACCTGATGAAGTGAGATTCATGCATTGGAACAAGCGATAAATCCTTTAAGGATTGAAATGAGTGATGAATCGACTATAGTCGATGCGAGTTGCGAAAAGTGCAAGCTTCACGGGATTGATGAGTGGCAATAAACGGACCGTTGAAAGATTTCCCACAAGAGTTGTTCCATTGATAAAATGGATTAAGGGCCAGATGTAACGCGAGTGGGCGGATGAACGTGAAAGGAGTTTTCAAGGACTCGAATTGAGCTAATGACTGTGTGGTTTATGGCAAGTCAAGTTGGAAATTGAAAAGCTTATGAAGGTTGTAGTGTCACAACGCAGAATGAAACTTGAAGATATAACAAGGCGATTTGAAGTAGATGTTGCTTGTACATCGTGATGATTGGAATGCTTAGGGCGTGATTGGGATTGGTTTGGGAATGTCCTCGTGATAAAGTTGGGAAATGTTGCTTGAGTGAGAGGACGTTGCAAGGCAACACCTACCACAAGAGTATAAGGTAACGGTTTCCCGAGGGGATTTGAATGAGAGGCAACGCCGAAGGATGAAATTACTTGTAGATATAGGAGCATTGCTTGTACAAGGAAGGATCTTGAAGTTATGTGAACCATGAGGGATTGAGAGCATGGGCTGTATAAAGGGAATTGAATGCAAGGCGGGTAGAACGAAGAGATCACCCAAGTGTGATATAGCAATATTCATACAGATAAGGAAGGGTGAATCATTTAGTGGATGTCTACAGTTGGGAATTGAGCACGGTTTAATTGGCGATGAAGGGACAGATCTTCCCTCAAGAAATAAGAAATTCAACTCCTAAAGGAGAAGTTCGCTAATGGACTAGCATGATGGCTATTAGAAATATCTAGCCTGAGAGCCGAAAATAAATTGAGGTCTTACTACGATTGAACATCGATACTGGACAGATTATAGGAATGGATAGAACCCTAGAGGACATGAATGAAAGTACGAACCTAGTATTGAGGGGAAACTTAAGGAAACGACATCATCAAAATTCGAGGGAACGATTATGGTGTTCCTAGGGATGTCACAAAGATGTGCCAAGATGCACATATATATATTGGTGATAAGGTTGAAAGTTGAAATTTATCTATCGTATAGTTGAGCACTAGACGTGTCGACAGAAAGGAATGATATGGCGATGAAAGTTGAAAGACCACTTCGATCCAAGGAAATTTCGGATGGAGTCGAGAATAGATTACTACGGAAGTAATCATGTGAATGTTTAACGAGTCGAGAGGGCCGTAACTCGATTTGATTGGTGGAGGGCAAATTGATAAAGCCCCGGTACCTCTGTTGGCGTGAGAGAAAGCTCACAAGGAATATTACCCCGGAGAGTGTGAACATTGAGAGTTTATTCTGGCAAGGGCCTGGCAATAATGGTTATGGACAATGAAAGAGATAAGATGAATGCTCGAAGTTGAGCCATCAGAAAATGATATGAATGCCAAAAGAGAATGGAGGAAAGCCAATCAGATTGAGGACTATAAGAGACAAGTCCCAGAGAAGGATGGCCTTGAGTTGGAAAAGACGAACAAGATCGTCAAGCCATGGAAAGGATTATCCAGAAAAGTGAGGATGCGACGAGACGCCTATACCCCCGAGGGATTGAATGGAGTAGAAGGTTGTGAATTTCGAGGATGAAATTTCTTTAAGGGGGAAGAGTTGTGACATTCTCATTTCCAGTCGATTTCGAGCTCATTCATGAGAAGTGTGTATCTGGAGGTGTATTTCAGTCGTATCCCACTCGAACCTGATCAATTCGAATAGACTGACCAAAGGGGAAAGGTTAACGCGAGACGAGGTACGTGGACTTGGGGAACTCGGATAGGAAATGACGCTTTGACCATAAGGACTGTCGAGGGGATATTTAGAGCCACAAAAAGGCCGATCCAAGAACGATTAATGGATGCCTTGCGAATGTCATACGATTGGAGCGCGGGTGGTGCTGCTTAACCAACGTATGCTTTGCAAAATTTTCCTAAATCGGACGGTGAAGATCGAGACCTTAGGAGCTAGTGATAGACCCTCACAATTACATGACAACCAAAGCCGCCACAAATTTACGAGCCCTAAACGTAATATGAACCACGGGGTCGATACACGTAATGTCTATGAAAGCCGCTCGTCGGTTCGGGATAGGCTGGAACCACGTCTAATAGAGAAAACGATCAAAAACGACCCTTGAAAGATTTGAAATGGAAAATCAAGAATTCCAACATTATTTGGATTGGCTGTCGCCCTACCAAAGGTTTCCGGAACGAGAAAAATGACGTTTTGAACGTCGGGGGTAAAATGACCGCTTTGCCCCTCAAGCTTAAACTTTATTATTATAATTGAAGAAGGGCAAAATGGGCATTACAACCCACCCATGGCTGCCGAAAAAATGAGGATTAAAAATAGCCATAGGATCTTATTGGAAAAGCAAGATGCCATGTGTCAAGGATCAAGCCATGAAAGGGTTATTTCACCTTTTTCTCACCTAACGTTCAACCCAATTGACCAATTCTTGAATATAGTCTTGCTCTCTCTCTCTCTCTCTCCTCTCTAATGGCCAGCCATTTTCTCAAGGGAACCACCGAAACAACCACAGCTTCTTCCCCTTCTTCTTCCTGCATCCCTATACCGGTTGCAGATTCTGGGCCTCCACTTCGCCAGCCACCACGGCCACTTCCGGCCACCAACTACTGCCGGCTGACCACCACAACAAAGCTCCATGTCTTGCCAACATCCACCAATAAGACTTGGAACATTTGGAGAACCGAGCAGTCCGGAGCAAGGATTCCCCTGAGAGTCGACGGAATCTGCTCCAATATGAGGTAGGTCCGATTTTCAGCCCTGTTGGTGGACAAAATCTTTGAGTTTTGAGCTGAAATTTCGTGGAGACCTAGTAGACATGTAGATGGCTCTATGGTAAAAATTTTTGATGGATTTAATTAAGTTTTGACCACGAACTGATTTGTTAATCTTGCCTAGAAAACTGCCAGATTCTGTGGTTGGAGGAACCGGCGACTTTTGATGGTTTTTCGGCGAACAACCAGCCTAAAACTCATGGTGAGCCTCTTGGACCCTTATATAATCATGTTAAGAGTCAGATTGATGACTAAATGGAGGATTTAGGAGTGGATTGAAGGCTGGATATGCTCGGTTTGCACAGAACCGAAGTGAACCGGTTGGTTCTGTGTAAGACAAGTTCTGTTGGGCTGATGATGTATGGATTATAAGTCTCAAATTGATGTTTAAATCTTGTTAAGATGTTGAGGATTATGCCATGGAGGGTTAGGAGTCATGGATGGTTGAATTGGACATGAAAATTGATGGATTGGTCAGATTTTATTAGGTTGTGCGGTGGATTGGCCCTGAACCATGGCTGGCCGAGACCTTGAGGGTCCATGAGGAGCCAAATCAAAGGTAAGGGAATTACTAACCTTATGCTAGAAAGATTAGACTCAATTGGGTGAGTCGAAGATTTATTGGATTGAGTAATGAGAAAATCCCCAAACGTGATAGCTTGATATGTCCTTAGGCGTTAAGGAATGATTGTGTGACATTACCAACGCCTGAGTTGTTTGCTATGCTTGTAAACCCTTTGAATTGAATTGCACGCCACGAAAATTATGAAACGCGTTTGAATGCGCGTCTGCCAATGAGTGTGAAATTGATTTGATGATCAAGCATATAATATGATGTGGCATGAGCATGGCATGGCATGGCCTGAGGTGTGTGAGACGTGGGGTGGAAGTTTGAGACCCTGATGGGACGAAGTCGCGGGGTGAAGAATGATTAGATGGCGCCCTGATGCGACGAAGTCGCGGGGCTGAGATAGCCACAATCCTGATGCGATCTAATCGCGGGACAGAATATGAGCTCATAAACCTTGCTTGGAGATGAACCGGGACCTGATACGTTTACGCGAGTCACTGATGACGGTCTGATGCGTTTACGCGGGCCGAGCCTAATGTTATCTAATCGCAGGCTAGAGAATGAGATAGGCAGAGATTGATGGATGTGGTGAAGCAGTAGGCTGAATATTCCAATGCATTATCATCTGATTGTGACATGAGTTCATTTTTGCATGCCTGTCATTTATATATCATTGTTTCATTGAATGGTGCCCTATCTGCCTGTAAGTTGTGAGTTTGAAAAGGTAGAGGATTGGAGGACTGCCTGAGTGGACGATCGGCCTAACTTAGGGTTAGGGCCCACCTTACTAAGATTTATATCTCACCCTAGTGGGGGCTTATATTTTTCAGGTTCCAAGCGAAGATAGCACGATTTTGCCAAGGATTGGTGTCTGAAGAGAAAGTGGACCGATTGTACCTTGGATGAAGTTGTTTACTTTATGTGGGATTAGAATTATACTCCTGATTGGTGGATTATAGAATTGAATCCTCGAGAATGAATTAATGAGATTTTGTTGTTTATATCCTAAGTCATCGGTATGTTGTTGTATTTATATAAATGGGAAATGGCATCGCTTCTGCATGCGCCATACGAAAGGAGTTGTAAGTTATTGGCCGTTGGATCTTGGAGCATTCTTGAATGAATGGCATGGACAAGGATGTTCGCGTGCTCGCCATGTTCGGGGCGTGACAAAAGGGTTGAAGGTGTAATCTGGCTTGATAATGGGTGCTTGAGCTTAATGATGTAATAAGATGTCTTGATTGCATGCTTGACATTCGTGTGTTATTTCGTGATAGTTGAATGCCTCATGTGTTTTGTATAAATTGTTTGTGATTGTATTTGCCTAAGTGGACGGTCAGCCTAACCAAGGGTGAGGACCCACCTTACTGAGATATATGTCTCACCCCGTTGTGGTACCCCATTTTTCAGATCCTAGGTCTTGAGGATTTGGTCAATCAGGTTTGGTGACCCACAGGAGATGTCAGTATATTTTGAGGAGTTCCTTGACGGATAGGGGACCGTTTATGTTAGAAAGTGTACGGTCGTCTAGGTAGATGAGGGTGGTAGTAGCTGAAAGCCTCATAGGTACAAGGCCTGGTTTAGGAAGATAGGGGACGTTTTTACAGGGCCACTGAAGCCCATTGAGCTACCCCGTGGGGTGATACCCAGTTGGTGCCATCCCGCTCGGGATTCAGTGGAGGCTGAGGGATCAGTCGCTGGCTCGATAAATGGTCATGAGAGGACCTCGACCCTGGAGGATACCGATGAGGTTATAGTGATCGAGGCCACCGAGGACGATCAGGTAGAGCCGTCAGCGGACGAGACACTCGAGGACACGGTGGAGGCCTGCTCTGAGACTTTCTCGGAGTACGAGCTTACTGAGGAGGCGGAGGAGACTGATGACTCCAGTTGCTCGACGTAGGAGTCTCTGTTTTACTAGTCTGATATTTTGATGGTGTTCTCGATACCTGCTTCTTTTGGGAGACTGATGACCGTCTTTTGTATTAGCCTTGCCGCTCTACTGACCAGCCTGTAGTTTGTCGTGCCTTGTATGGGTATTTGGAAGTCTATGTATTATCGGTACCCTCGTTACCCAAGTCCCATTTTATTATTGTACGGAGGAGTTTTTATATCGTCGCTTCTGCGTGCTTTCTATATGATATATCTCTCAACTTATATGTAAATCTTGGGACCTCAAGAGAGAGTTGTGCTTGCAGGGAGTCGCGTGCTTGTGCTCGGGGTGCGAGGCGAGACAAACGCCAACTGCAACTCTATCGACTACTGAAATAGCTAAGAGAGAAGCTCTCAATGCAAATGCTATTTACTCATTTTATAGTGCTTTATCTCCTACAGAATATAAACGTATTGCATATTGTTTCTCATTAAAAGAGATTTGAGACAAGCTCCACATTACCTATGAAGGAACAGACAGAGTCAAGAATAATAAAGTCAATTCCTTTCTCGGCCAATATAAAGCATTCAAAATGAAGCCAGAGAAACTATGAAACAAATGTTTGACAAATTCACTGAAATAGTGAATGGCCTCACATACCACGAGCAATCAGTTTCTGGACCGATGAGAGTCAATAAACTACAAAGAGCTCTCACCAAAGAATGAGACAATGTTAAAACATCCATTCGAGAGACTCCAAAGATATCATCTTCGTCTATGGACGAGCTCATTGGAACTCTTTCAATCCTATGAGGAAGAAAGAACCAATGAGGAAACCACGTCAAAAGGTAAGAAATCTAATACTAATTCTGATGTTTCAGATTCTGAGAATGAAGACGATGAGGAACTAGCACTCACTGTCAAAAGATTATGAAAAGTGGCAAAGAAAGGAAGAAATTTCAAAGATAAGAAGGATTTCAGACGATATGATCAGAAAAGAACATCTGAGACCAAAAAAGAAAGCCAATAAATCATCTTCTATGAATGCAAAAAAAGATGTCACATTAAACCAAATTGCCCTTTGTTAAAGAAGAAAGGCAAGACTCACCCATGGATAGCTCAGTTGGTTATGGCGTACTTTAGATTGTGTGGTTAAATACATGGTCCCAAATTCGATTCCCCAAGTGAGCACCTGTGATTTAAGTAGGGGGCCATAGCGGTGGGTTGCTGTGTTAGTCTCTCCCGAGAAATAGTTACGGTGCGTGCAAGCTGGCCCGAACACCTTGGTTATCAAAAAAGAAGAAGAAGAAGAAGAAAGGCAAGGAAGAAAAATCCAAGAAAGCCTTGAAAGCAAAGACTTGGAGTGATACCGAATGTGAAAGCGATGAGAAATGCACAAATATTTATCTCATGGCGACTCATATGATGATCTCGAGGTAACTCATTCAAAAATTCCTTCTAAGGGACTTGCATATATAGATGAGCTATGTTTAGAATATAAAGCTACTCTAAAAAACTTTTCTAATTGAAAAAGAAAGTAGCTATTTTCAAACAAAGAGATGTCTCTCAAAAGGAAAAGATTAGCTTTCTTGAAAAGGAATTTTCTAAAATAAAGGAGAAATCTGATTTTGTCTCCAAGGAAAATACCCTGTTAAAATCTATGATTGAAGTCCTTGAGAAAGAAAGTATTTCCTTAAGAAACAAAAGAGATCTTTATAAAGAAGAATGAAATTTCTTGAAAGAAGTAAAAGATATTTTCGAAAAAGAAAATACATTTTTGAGAAAGGAAACTTTGGATATTCATAAGAAATTCTCATCCGACAACACATACTTTCCATACTGTGGTTTGGTAGGTTTTCAAAAGGAAAGCAATGTGAAAAATCAATTTCTCGAAATAAATGAAAGACTTAGGAAAATGCCTCCTAAGCACTTTTATAAGAGTCATTCTAGGAAACAGTTTATAAAGTCCAAAGGTAAGAATTTTTCTGCATGGTCAAACTCTGGTGATCTGAGACATTCTAAAAGGTATTGTTCCAAGATCAAAATGCCAACTCGAGACATTCTTAGATATGCAAATGTTGCTAACTCCAAAGGACCCAAACAAATTTGGTACCAAAGAATGAGTTTCATTGAATATTGCCGGTATCAATGAAAATGAAAAATAAGTGGTGTCTTGATGGTGGATGCTTTAGAAATATGACTGGAGATTCAACAACCATTATCAATTTTGAGATGTCCGATGGTGGAAATGTTTCCTTTAGTGGCAATAACAAAGGAACAATTATTGGCAAAGCAACCGTGAAGATTGGCAATCTTCACATCAATGATGTTTCATTGGTCTGAATTCCACTATATGAATTGTTGAAAGGTTACAAGAGTTGTCACACTTTATCACTCTTATAGAATCCCTCACGGATAAAACTTATAGCTCTCGAGAGAAAGAATATGAATCTGAACAACTCAAAAACTTCGAAATTATGTGTTCTCATCTCACTCGGTTGGTCACCATGGATCTCCCTATTATCTTCACCTCCAAAATAGCCATTGGAATGTCTTCAAATGATCGCTCTTTAATCATTGATTGGGCGTCATCAATCTCAATTGAAAGAGATTGCATCTAGAAAGATTTTGTTAACCGTTTGAGTAGAGTCTGAACCCTTTAAATTCGATCATCCACGCAGTTAAATCTTCAGTTTTCATAAGCAGAATTTATTCAAATCTTCAAGGTATAGTGTTCCTAGAAGGTAATATCTAATCAAAGATATTTTCTTGATTTGATTGGAAAATAATCCTGCCAGTCAAAGATTTCAGATTTCGATAAATAACGTAGCTAAATTAGAAATCTATCAAACATGGGTCTTTAGAATCTGGCCAAAAGTTATTGTAGAATCTGAACACAAGTCTGAAGAAGAAACTCTTTAAATCTAAATAGACTAGAATGATAACTTTGAGTTTTATTAAAGTCATTGCTGATATATCACATAAGTCTTCTCAATATTAAGTCTTGAGAGGCAACACCACTTTCTGTCTGAATAATAGGACTTAACTAATTCAGAGATAAATATGCGACTACTCTTCCTTAAGTCTGAACACCAGGTTTGGTGCAATATAAGCTTTTATTCACCTCTTCATTCCTGCAATAAAATATTTATTGGCATTAACCAGATTCTTTCTGAGAAATGATAATTTTGTCACAATCAAAATATTCAAAGGAAGATTTTTTTCTCAACAAGGACCACCCTGTAACTTCTTTGAACGTCACAATAGATAGGTGAGGTCATTCGGAAAGGATCTTCACGGCTCCCGCTAGTTGCGGGGGAAGTGACCCTTGTCCACACATTCGCAAACAGCAAGGGTCACCGGTTACCCTCGCCATCACATGGAAAAAAAGAATTTTCAATTCTCGCTTTTCATATAAAAGGTTACGATAATTGATCTTATTGTGCCACGTAACACAGCTGGCGTCCATGTTAACGACTTTTGGCCAAAATTGATTAGAAGGATTCAATTAACAAGTTATCAAAATATTTATGATTAAATTGGCCAAACTAAAATATTTAGTAATTGCTTAGGACAAATGTAATAGATATAGAAATTTTTTACAGTTTTTTCCGAAATTATCTTATGCACCAATTGCATCACCCGTCAGAAACTTTTCATTAACATATGATGGAACGAGGAATCAATTATTTATCGAAAACTCCACGAGCAAAACTGCCCGAATAACCATCGCAAGCTCTTACGTCAAGAATAGCCAAATCTTCGTCATCGATGTGCCTTCACCTCGTAAATGTCACCACTTCCTGGCACTATCCTAGTCACTCCTTCGTTACTTCCGAATTATCCACTCAGTCGCGTCCAGTGCATCAGGCCCCACCATTACCACTATAAAAATAACTCTACATCATCAGCTTCACTGTTACCCACGGCAAAATTGATCGGTCACAAACTCACAATTAGTCTAAGATCATTCACAGGATTTTTATCAAGAAAAAGGAGATGGGAGAGATCGATCCGGCCTTCATACAAGACGTCGAACATAGGCCGAAGCTCGCCGCACCACTAGCCAAAGGTATCCCAAATATCGACCTCGCCGCACTCGCCGGTTACTTGCCCTCTGACGGTGCGGTCGCTGCTTCCGCTTCCTTCAAACGGCTCGTGGCAGAGATAGGAGATGCTTGCAAGAAGTGGGGGTTCTTTGTGGTGGTGAACCACGGGGTGGCGGCGGAGAAGAGGGAGAGGATAGAGCGGGAGGCGAGGGAGTTCTTCGGGCAGAGCTTGGAGGAGAAGAAGAAGGTGAGGAGGGATGAGAGGAAGGTGCTGGGTTACTGCGAGACGGAGCACACCAAGAATGTGAGGGACTGGAAGGAGGTCTTCGACTTCGCCGTGCAGGAGCCGACGCTAGTCCCGGCCTCACACGAGGATGGCGAAGAGGGTGTTGCCGAGTGGACAAATCAGTGGCCGGAGTACCCTCCTGGATTAAGGTTAGTATTTCCATTATTTTCTTTCCTTTGCCTAGACTACACGGTGTTTCAGTAGAGCAAATACCGGTTTAATTCTGTTCCTACTTTTCTTACGAAGCTCACATCTCATGTCCTGTCCAAAACGATTCTCTTGGCGGTTATTAAAATTTCAGGGAAGCATTCGAAGAATACGCACGAGAATTGGAAAAACTCGCCCACAAGCTAATGGGACTGATAGCTCAGAGCCTGAGCTTGCCCGCGAACAGGTTTGAAGAATTCTTCAAGGACCAGACCAGCTTCATCCGGCTCAACCACTATCCGCCATGCCCTGTGCCGCACCTAGCTCTAGGCCTGGGCCGCCACAAGGACGCGGGTGCGCTCACCATCTTGGCTGAAGATCACGTCGGAGGCCTCGAGGTGAAGAGGAAGAGTGATGGGGAATGGGTTCAAGTCAAGCCCATCCCTAATGCTTTCATTATCAATGTTGGTGACGTTATTCAGGTACTGAATTTAAAAAAGAATTTTCTATATGCACAACTTATTGTTTATAGATCATTTGTGCCGCAACTGGTTGTGCCCACACCTAATGATTACGATCCATCCCTTTTAACTCGAGCCACCTCCTTACACACGATCATCTGTTGTTGCTTGAAGAATGTGAAGATTATTATGGATATGTCTCTTAAGAAATCTAAGAAAACAGTCATTATTCATGTGACCACCAAACCAAAATATCTAGATTGATTTCTGTGATTATCATACATGATCCTTGGTCATAGATATGTAATGTATTTGTAAATGTGGGTGAAGTACTCGACGGAAGAGCCTTGACAAACTAACACTTGACAATATGCAGGTTTGGAGCAATGACACGTACGAGAGCGTGGAGCACAGAGTGATGTTGAATTCGGAGAAAGACAGGTTTTCGATTCCGTTCTTCTTCAGACCGCCGCAATATACGATGGTGCAGCCACTGAAAGAATTGACTGATGAGCACAACCCTCCGAAGTACAGACCATATAACTGGGGCAAGTTCTTTGTCACCCGAAGAGCCAGAAACTTCAAGAAGCTTGATGTGGAGAACGTCCAGATTGACCATTTCAGGATATGACATTCAGCATCTATTGTTTGTTTTATCATAGCTGAAACTTTTCAATTAGCATTGACAGGTTGAAAACTTTGCGGTAGAATGTAATAGACGTGACTGCGTATTGTGAAATATTGCGTGTTTGCCTAAATAAATAAATAATGGAGCTGAGCACAGCGATCTCAATAAAGTGCCTGTGTCGTTGGTTTTCTGTTCCTAAACATGGTTTTTTGTTTGGGTGTGTTTCTGTTGAAAAGGGCAATAGATGGAATCACAAGACTAGTCAACGCGATTGACTTTGTGATTGCTGACCAATGAGGGTTCTCCCTTGTTCGCATTAGTCAACTCCAAATCGTGCTGCTGAACAAAAAGCCCAGACTAGTCAGTGGAAGTCCACTTTCGAGGGTAGTCTATCTACGGTTTCTTAAGTGCAGATAGGGAAACTCGTCATCTTACGAATTTGCCTCTTTATTAGGTTGGGTATAGATTGGGCGCTTTAACCATTCAGCCATAGATGCAAAAAAGAATTAGCAAGTGAACTATGTTTTGGTATTCCTTCTTGAGCTTCTATTTATTCCGTCAAAAAATATTCGAAAAAAGATAGAATAAGACAGCCGTTGGGATTCTTACGAAAGCCCGACTTTCGGTACACCGAATACATTCCATTCTTCAATCTTTGCAGCGACCCAATTTTGGGTAAGGAAAACATCAAACGAGAGGCAAATGGACATAAAGAAGCTCAACCTCGCATCACTTGCACTCCTCATCCTCTTCCTCTTCTGCTTCGAGCAAAATGAAGCATCACTTGAAATCAAGCACTTTGCACTGGTTTATGGATCAGGGCACGGTGCACGATGGTGTTGGTAAAGATGGCCAAATTCCTAAGATCACCAGCTGGTCACAAAGTCGATCAACTTGACTTGGCCACTTCCGGGATCGACCGGCTTCGGGCCAAATCTCTAAAATCGATCTCTGAGAGATGTCTTGGAAGGTCTGGCTCAACAGGACAGAGTGATCCTTCTCGGCCACAGCTTGGGTTCGAGAAGATTGTGCTTGCTGTTTGGTCCACCGCCTTGATGCCGGTTCCTAAACTTGTTCAAGAGGTATATTCAATCTGAAACCCATCATTAATAAATAATAGTGACACAATTTTCAGTTTAATTTTAGCCCCGAATTTCGTATTTTTTAGACATCATTTCAAGAAAACATAAAGAGAGAATATTAAAAGCACGTGATTCATATCAAAAGCACCATGTAGTTTCATCTTGTATTTATACATGATTCATATAAAAAGCACCATATTGTTTTTACGGCAGTACCACTTCAAAATGATCGTACGTCGGCATTGACGGTAGTGACATTAAGTATTGGACCAGAAATCAAGGCACTGACAAACACATCAACTGCAATCTTCTTTGGGTATCTCTCCATGACATAAGAAAGAGACAATCCACCCTAGATGTGGTCAACAAGTATCACTCGCACGGGTGACGATGGACCTTCCATGACATCTCTTAGGAGATTGAAGTAGCCGAAAATCAACTGGAGTTATCTAGCCTGATTCAAGTCTATGCCAGAAGCGACTAAATCCTAAAAGCGAATAGATTGATCATCTTTCTCTAAAGCGAACCTGAAGTTAGTTTTAACCCCCAAAAAAAAAAAAAATTGAAGCTAGTCATTTGATGTAGCATCACTAATTATTGCAACCAACCGTTCAGACCGGTGAAGTGCTAACGGCGAATTGAAGCTAGTCATTTGATGTAGCATCACTAATTGTTGCAACCAACCGTTCAGACCGGTGAAGTGCTCACCGCGCTTAGGGCGGCGTATGATAACGTTTCTGCTCTCGGAACAACTTTTTGAACAGAAATATTTTTTTTCTATTTTTATTCTCGGCAATGATTTCTGGGAATAAAAACGCATTTTGTAACTACAAAAAATTCTATTTGCGGAACAAAAAAAAGAACAAAAAGGCATTTGGTAACGGAATAAAGTTTCTATTTTTGTAATAAAATAAAATAAAAAAGAAAAGAAACTTGGCTAGAAGTATTCAATTAGCAAGTTATCAAAATATTTAGAATTAGATTGGACAAATTAAAAAGTTTAATACTGACTTATCATAAATGCAATAGATTTATAATTTTTTTAATAATTTTTTTTGAAACTCCGATTGCATCAACCGTCAGACACTTCAACAACATATGATGGGCCGAGGAATCAATTATTTGTCGCAAATTCCAATAACAAAACTACTGGAATAACCAACGCAAGCTCTTACGTCATGAATAACCAAATCTTCGTCCTCTATGTGCCTTCACCTCATGAGATAGCATCAGACAACCAAGGGTAACATCAACTCGTCCAAGCAAGCTTAACCCCCAATGTATGATTCGGCCAAGAGAGGTGTATGTCGAAAGGTCCGATTTTAACTCAACAAAATTCTCACTTTTTAACCAATTCCATTCGATCATGAAAAACTGCTTGATATATTTTATTCTGAGAAAAGATAAATTTCCAATCAAACTTGATCAATTCCCAAAATGTCACCGTCCGATCAAGCTAATGAACAGTTTAAGAAAAACCAGAATTTTGTTCCAACGTGCTCAATTTTCTGCCTATAATTAGAATTGATAGAAAATGGTTTAATTCCCCCAACTTTGACCAGAAATCAACATACATTCATCAATACATGAACATATATGCATGTTACCAATCAAACAAGCCTAGATTGATGATTAAAAGTTTGAGAAAATTTACCTTATCCGAGCAAACTCCAGCAAGTGCGCAAATCTGGAAATCCGTCCAAAACAGCCCACTTTTGACCTTGATTCGTTACAACAGCGGTCCCGAATGATATAGTGCAAGAAGCAAAAGAGTTTGGGCTGTAAATAACAACAAACCCAGGGCTGAGCAATGTTTGGACAGCAGCGTCCTTTGGACTGCACAAGGGCGGCTTCGGCGGTAGTAAGCTGATCTGGGCAGCGACTGATCGTGAGGCTAAGGTGGACGCCCGTGGGGCTGATCCGGGGTGAGATGTCACGGCTGTGGTATCGTACGGAGGAGAGGTGGACGCCCAAAGATGATGCTTGGTCAAGGAGACCGTTCGGCGAGGAAACAGGCACATGAGGATGGGAGATTGGAAGGGGATTGTCTCCACCGGTTGGGAAACAATCGAATCCTTAACTCTGAACGTTCCCCTCTCTTTATTTGATATGCTGAAAACAATGAGTGTCGAATGCACTACGTTAGAGCCAAGCCGATGTTTATCTAGAGTTTAGTTGACTAATCCTAGTAGGAGTAGGAACCAATTAGGACCGTCGGATTGTTATTCCTAGCTAGAGTAGGACTCATTACTAGCCATTAGATGGTCAGAGTCCACATATTTTTAAAACTCAAGCCAGAAAGATTCCCGAGATTAATTAAACTCTTGAATTATTTGAAACTTGAAGAGTCCAAATCAATTGAAACACTTCAAATTTTTGACCAAGTGATAATGAGCATGATGGTGGCCGAAAATGAGATGTTCTTGCGAGCTTTTGGCGCAATTCAAAGCCTTAAATAATCAAAAGAATAATTAACTAAGGCTTTTCCATAATTAAATGGAAAAAATGAACTAATTTGAATTCAAATTTAGGTTCAAACCCATATGAAATTTTCGACACCCTCAACCCAAGGCCTTGCCAAATTTTCTAATTATATCATGGACTCGTCTCACATTCTCGGGCTCCACTAAGGCTTTTCTTAAATAATAGATAGTTAATTAAAAGGCTTAATTAAATGATTAATCTTAAACAAAACAAATTGAGGTTGAAACTATATCTCGTAATCCCACAGAAATTTGGCACACCCTCTTATGGTCTCAGTCGAAAATTCCTAACTGACTCTGATCCAATTAATTTTTCAATTAAGCTTAGTTGACTAACCTCTGGCCTGAATGCAAGTGCATGACTAACGGAAAATAAATACGTAATGCATGAAAAATTTATCTTTTACAAGAATTACGATTCATTCTCATTTTATAAAAAATCAAAATTTAGCTGTCAACAACTGTCCCTCTTTGAGTGGAGACTCACAGAGGTTTTGCTTAACGACTAAAATTGAAATATAAATTTTGCAAATGAAAAATGATTATTTTTTATGGGGGTTTTAATCCAATTTTCTGATCATGATATGCTAGACTGTAAATAACATGTGTCAATACTTCTCTTTTTTAGGAAATGAACTGCTTCACTAGATACTGAATAATGTTGACGATTCCCTTAATTTCCAATCTTGTTGTAGATGCGAGGATCTTAGGTACTAGGGCATTATCCATTTTCCTCTGATATGGGATAGCACGAGATATGTGTAGAGTTAATATATATTTTTCGGAATCACAATAGTTCATACATTGTGAATCGAAAAAGGGATTAAGATTGCAAAAGCGCATATATTGCGATTATGATAAAAGATCAAGATTATGAGAGCGTGTACATCAAAATTTGATAAAAGGGCCCAGGATCACAAAACTCTATACATTGTGATTTGGTGAAGAGATCAAAATCGTAAGAGCGCATACATTGCGATTATGATAAAATACCAAAACCCTAAGAGCGCATAATCATGATTAGGTAAAAGACCAAGATCATGAGAGCATATACATCATGATTTGGTAAAGGGATCAAGATCGCAAGAGCGTGCACATTGCGATTTTTTATAAAGACCAAAATCATAAGAGCGCGTCATTTTGACTAGGAAAAAGACCACGATCATGAGAGTGCAAACATTACGATTTGACAAAGGGTACCATAACCCAAAGAGTGCATTACTGTGATTAGGTAAAGGATCCATATCGCAGGAGCACATGGATTGTGGTTTGCCAATGGTAAGCATCATGAGAGCGTATACATCATGATTCGATAATATTAGGACTAAATAGTGCAAATATGAGTTATGTATTACCGAATGGAATTGATAAAAAAAAAAAAGATGTGTCGCATGAATCTCATCAACGCAAACATTGGAGATTGAAAATGACAACTAAAGTCGATAAAGTCGTCAGTTTGAAAAGGATTCAAAAAACTTACTTGAATTTTTAGAATAAAAAGAACTAGCTACCTTGACTGCATTTGTGATATTTCGAATTTCCGCCCCCTCGAGGCTTGAGACATGAAATGAAATCTTAAAATTGAAAAATAGAAAATAAAGATTCCAACGTTATTATTGGTTTGGACGTCGCCTCATCGAAGAAAATTGAAATTAGAAAAACGGCGTTCCGGTTGTCGAGGGTAAAATTACCATTTTGCCACTCAAGTCTTAACCTTACCTTAATAAATGGAATGAGGGCATTTTGGTCATTGACTACATCCTATAGGCTGCCGAAAATCAAGAAAATGACAGCCCTTGGATGAGCCTTGATTGACATATGGACAAGTGTCAATGGATGGTGAATGGGCATTTAGTGAGCAACTTTTAACCTACCATTCAAGCTTGTTGACCAAGAGAGATTAAAGACCAAACTCTCTCTCTCTTCCTCTCATTTTTTGTCTGCATTTTCTCTCTCTTTCCTCTCTTCCTTTTCATTTTCTGTATCTTGGCCGAGAAGACCTGTCGCCAGCTCACTGCCCTGTCCCAACTACTTCACTGTTCCGGCCATATCTTTATCGTCCGATATCGGATTGAGCCGTTTGTCCCGTAATTCTGTTTGAGTAGGTAAAGGTCAGACGATGTCAGATTCCGACCGGTTTTGGAGGAAGACCTGTTTTAAGGTCTTCCGGACTTCAAACGGCTTCAAATTTTCGCAATTTCTGTCCGCCGGTGGACATAGGAGAAACGGGCTATTCGCGGCTCTTTCCGGCGTCAGCTCACTCCAAAACTCTCAGTCGCACGGCTGTCCTGTTTTGGGTCAAGAGAACCGAATCTTTGGAGGAGTCTTGGAGGGAATTTTACGGATTAAATTGAAAAGTAAGTGACTCCTAAACCTTTGTTAAGAAGTTAGGACACTACTGGATGCGTTTGGATGATATATTGATGAATTTGGGAGCCTATTGCATTGATTGTTCACGAACGACTGAGATAATTGAGGTGCGAGTCGTGTGTACTCCTGATGATGAGAAATTATAACTCTCATGGCTAAATTGTTGTTGTGTATATTCAATTGACATGGATGCTAGTATGGCTATGTGATATTTGACCTTGAATGACGACTTTTTGAGAAATATGAATGAGTTGGCAAGAGAACAAACAGTTAGATTGACTATCTTGCTGTGTATTTGATATCACCTTGTGGGCGTTTGGCCTTGACGTCTCGCATGATAATGATTCATTACTTGGCTGATAAAAATTGTACTCGATTATGAAGTTCCTTAAGAGGGATGTTTGATTTATGAGCCTAAGGGCTTGTGCTACCCTGATGCGTTGAGACACGGGGTTGTGGTGGCTAATGTCCTGATGTGTTGAGATGCGAGACGAGATTGATTATGTGTCGACACAGGCCGGGAATGACATTGAAAACCTGATGCGTTTAACGCGGGTTTGTCAATTTGATGGTCTGAGGCATAATAACGCGGACTGAGCCTGAGGCGTATTGACGTGGGCATAGCTATTGAAAAGAGAATTGAAAATCTGATGTGTTTAACGCGGGTTTGTCAATTTGATGGTCTGAGGCGTAATGATGCGGACCGAGCCTGAGGTGTATTGACACGGGCATAGCTATTGAAAAGAGAATTGATATCCTGATGCGTTAGAACACGGGATAGTATTGATATGTGTCGACACAAGTATCGAAATGGTCTTTGGAACCTGATGCGTCAGAACACGGGTTGCCAATCGAGACCTTGATTAGCCTGAGGCGTATTGACGCGGGCTTGGCCATTGGGATTAAATTTGTGATTAGTCTGATGCGTATTGACACGGGCTTGGCCATTGGAATTGAAAATGGTGATGAAATTGAGAATACATCTTTGCTGATGAACTTAAGGTTACGCTAATATGAAGCTTAGTTGTGATAATACGATTGTCCTTGAATCGTAATTGTGTTATGCCAGATATATCGAGGTGCCTTGATGTTTCATTGTCATGTGTTGTTTTATCAATGAATTATTGTCTATTGTTTTATTGCATAATTTGGGAGTACTAATGGCCTGATCTAAGTTTAGGGTGAACTTGTTGAGATTTATATCTCACCCCGTTGTGGGATTAACTTTTTCAGGTCCCCTAGGCAATGAAAATCTAAGCCTGCCAGTGATCGGTATTTGAAGAATTATATGAAATGGATTTATACTTTTGTGACTTTAGAGATTTCGTGTTACCTCGAAGTTAGAGTTGTACCCTCTGAACCTATAGCTGGTATTTATAACAAGACGTACCCTATGTCCTGAGTCATCTTAAGTCCGAATTGTATGAAGAAGTTTCATCGCTTCCGTGTGTTTGTATTATTTAAAAGTTATAAATTATTGGCCGATGGATCCTGGGTACTACCGAAACAAGACGGCCCTGATGGGATTTTGCGTGCCTGACAGGTTCGAAGCGTGACAACATTGTACTTGCCTATTTATCCAAGGTGCAGTAATGAGCAAGTGCGTCATCATAAGTTATCAAATCATGTTCTTTTGCTTGCGTCTGTTGAATCTTGCATTATCACCTAGGGGGGTGCATAGGTGATTCTGAATCAAATTGAAATTTATTGCGGAATTAAGTCAATTTCAAAGCACGATCAGATTCAAGAACATTATAACAACATGCATGTAATCTAAACACATGTAAAAGTTTGGAGTATAAAATAGTGCATGCTGAGTTTATAGTGGTTTGGCTTATTAGGCCTACATCTACTCTTTCACGATGACTGTTCATTGGCTGGATTCCACTAGAATAATTTAATAGAGGTTACAATAGATGAAGACACTCAATCACTCTCATAAATCCTCATAAAGAAAGAACTTGAGAACTTTTAGAATAAGTATGTGAATCTGAACAACTCAGGCACTTTGAAATTTTAATGTTCTTGACACTCTCCGCAGGTCATCATGATTCTTCTTTTATGCTCCTTTGCTTCCAAACTAGTTGTTGGACAATCCTTCAAAGGATCGCTCTTCAATATTTGATTGGACGTTATCAATCATGATTGAATGAGACTGTGTCTAAGAAGATATGGTAGCTGTTGGAGTATAATTTGAACTCTTCAGATTTAGTCGCCCATACAATTAAATCTTTAGTTTTCAATAATATAGTAGATTCAAATAAGCCATAATTCTTATTCCTAGAAGGCAATATCCAATTGTAGATTTCTCTTGATCTGATGGGAAAAATATCTTGTTAATCAAATATTACAAACTTCCATAAAAGAACTTTCTTTAATCGAAAACCTGCCATTTGTGGGTTTTCAGAATATGTCTGAAAGAAATCGCTGAATCTGAATGATATTCAAAAGCAGTCTTTGGAATTAAAGACTCTTTGAATCCGAACAGATAATTTGGACCGTGATACTGATTTTTAATAAAGTCCTTTTGGCACGTCATATAACCCTTTAGACGAATAAGCCTTCAGATGCAACATGCTCCATCTGATCGTCTTCAGAAGCAACTCCATTTGAACGTCTTCAGAAGCAAAATCATCTGATCATTTTCAGAAGCAAATATATGACTACTCCTTCTTGAGTTTGGATGTTAGAAATTGATCAACACAAACTTCCCTTCACTTGTTCACTCTGTAATTAAAACATTCTAAATACTACACAGATTCTATCTAGTCAAGGATAGTTTTATTACAATCAAAATATTTAGAGAAGGTTTCCACAACAATCTCCCTCTTTTTGACGATGACAAAACTTCCTTAACGTCAAAATGGTTTTAAGAAAATAAGTTTCATTAAAAGATATAAGCACAAAAGATTTCACAATAACATGAATAGATAAATATATGTGAATATTCATCAGATATAGATTGAAAAAATGTCACCAGTATGTATATGTGGATCAAAATATCCTGATTAAAACTTCAGACTTTCCTGCAAAATATATAAAGATATAGAGGCTTTTCTCTCCTTTTTTGTCATCAGCAATAAACAAGGAATATTATAAAATGTAAATATCATTCCATTAGCAAAGCTATCAGCCTATAATAAGGATGTGATTCTTTAGAACATAAAACAAGACATTGTTCAATTTGAAACAAAAAATAACTTAAGCAAAGACTGTTTGAAATTTAAGTAGATGGTGGTTGAGGTGATTTTGAAGAAAAAGAAACATCCTCATGCTCTTTATCACCCTCCTTAGAAGAATCCTTCTTGAAATTTGTTGCCACCTTAAGTGCATAGTCTCCGATAGCTTGGAGACGAGGGAAATCCTGAACAATCTTCTCATCACGAATCAAGGTATATGTCTGCAAACTTGCTATTTCGAAACAAAACAGTTTGCCATAAAGATCAAGTGTATTCTCGAAAGTTTTCATCTTCTGTTCAATCATGTCTTCCAGCACATCAAATCTCTGAAGTACTATCTGCTGCAGCTTCTCCATCTCATTATGAACTACATTCTGAGATGTTTTGGTCTCCATAAGCTTGGTAATAAAAGTATTCAGAGTTTCAATGGAATCCATCTTTCTGATTGGTGCAGCATTTTTTCCCATGCACTCAATTGATGCTTTTTCCTTTCTTGCAAATTCTAACACATTCTTCAGCCTTTTCTCCCCCTTAGTCTGAGGTTGTTCTTCTGAAGACTTCTTTACAGGTCCAGATGCATCAATCTCTTCCATGATTACATCTAAGTTTGTCAATGCTTGCTCCCCCTGAACGTTGACTTCTTCTCCAACGATGTCCATCTCGTTAGTACTAACAATCTTTTCCTTCAAAAGTTGTTCCCCCAGAGCAATTGTTTCATTTGACTCTATGTTCACATTTCCCTAAGTGTCAACCTGAACTAAAGATTCATCTTGCCTTAGAATAGTGGTAAAGGCTTCAGGTGTACTTTGGTTCTCCTCTTGAACCAGTTCAGGTAGATCTAGAACTTTTGCAGACAGTTTCTCAGCAACAACAAATCTTTCTTCAGGAATAACAACCTACATATTTTCTTTTGAAAAAATTGGATTGGGTAGACGTTCATCTACTATTGTCATGTGTTTCAACTCATCTCTCTGAGCATCCCATAGCTCAATATTCTCCTATGTATTCTGTTCATCCTTTCTTTCTTCCCTAATCAAACTTTTTCCTTCTTCATCTGATTCTTTCTGCTCATAAAATTTGACAAGTAACTCAACATACATTTTCTCCCTCATTTCTCTCTCTACAAAGTCTTCATTCCGTACTTGAATGTATTCTTCTTGGGCAAACTTGCCTTCTCACTTTGCTATTTCAGCAGAAGTGTCTGTCTCTTCTTCCTGGACCTAAGTCTCACAGAGGCCATCTTCTTTGTCATCAGGGTCCTCCTACTCATGCTGACTTATAGCATCTCTAGCTGTATCTCCTTCATCCTCACCATCTTCAGGAAAACATTGAAGTAGTAGCTTCTAAATCTAACACCTCAGAATCACCTGCTAGGTCGTGAAAATGCTGACTTATGCATAACAGTGTGTTTTAGTGGAAAGTCATTGTATGCCATATGAGCCTTTGAGTCCCTTGAGAAGCTTTCTTTCCCAGTAAGAAAGCCATAGGCCTCCTCAGTTGAAACATCAAACGATGTGAAGTTCATCTCATCAACACTCATTAACACTACCAAGTCTTGAACATGCACATGATAATGATCTTTGCCAATAGTATAGAAGAAAGAATCAAAGCCTTTGAAATGAAGATTAGAATACAAATAAGCAGCCACATCTGGAAAGACATTCCTTCTTTGAACTATAAAATCTTCCTGTTTCAACTGTCTTAGATTTTCAACCCCAAAAAAAAAAAAACTATCTCAGATGCTTTCGAATGGGAGTATCAACTATCGAAGTACTTCTGATCGAAAACTCTGTGTGGTATCAAGCATCTTTTCTTCGGACACTCAAACTTTTCCTTGTGTTTCGCACTCACAAACAAAGGATCCTAAAAATTCTTATCCTTCAAGAATCTTCTGATTCTTTTGAAATCCTTGAACATCACATCATCGTCATCGTCAGGCTTCCCTTTAAAATTACTCTTACTTTCATCTCCACTCCTTATCACAACACCCTTAGAAGGAGTCTTTTTAGGTTTCACACTCGTGCCAACTTTCTCTTTTCCCTTACGAGATACTGTCTTGGGGACTTGCACAACAATCGAGTCAACACTTTGTGCAGGCAAATTTGCAAACGCTAGAAACTCTTCCTCAATAGCAAGCTTGTGAACATTCAGCAACAACCTAATGTTTGCCTCATTCCCTTTGATTGCTTTAACACTATCATAGAGAGGCTTAACAGCAAAGGCGAGAGCTTCTTTTTCTTCCAACTCAGTTATAGACAAACCTATTTACCTTCGAAGAGCTTCTCTCTTATCATCGATTTCTATTTCTGAAACTTCAATAAGAGTGGTATCGCGTGATAAAAGTCTTCTCGACACATGAGTAAGCTTTCTTCCTTGACCTTCTCTGTCAGCAGAGGGCTTCTTTGCAACGGAGGATGATTTTGGAGTCATTTGGATGAAAAAGTTTGAAATTTTGAGAGAAAAGGTAGTAGATGAAGAAGATTTTTTAAGAGTGAAAGAGATTTTGAAAATTGTTTAGGGCTCGTAAGTTGTGTAAAGAGTTTTAGAGCAGTTCTAGACAAAGGTAACGATTCATGTCACTATTCAAAATTGAAAATAAAAACTATAAAATGGTTTTTTTTTGCAAATAAAATCAATTTCCAATAAGATCGATCAAATATATATTAGAGATTTTATAGGTACTTACCTTAAATTCTTTCGTATCAAAATAAAATCTGATCTTTTGTTCTGCAAACTTGCCTTTTGAACTTGCTTTTGAATATCATTCTACATCTGAACATTTATGTCTGAGCATTTGCATCAGAATATTTGCATCTGAACATTTGCATATGAATGTTTGTAACTAAACATTCGCATATGAATGTTTCTGCTAAAATTGAAAGTTCTTTGTCTAGAGGTTTAGTGAAGATATTTGCAATTTGGTTCTTTGTATCAACATACTGAATGTGGACATCACCATTCTGAACATGATCACGTATAAAGTGATGTTTTATCTCAATATGTTTTGCCGTTGAGTGCATAATAGGATTCTTTGTGAGATTGATGATGCTAGTATTATCACATCTAATTTCCACATTTGTGTCTTCAACTCCATAATCTTTTAGTTGTTGCTTTATCTAGAGAATCTGTGCACAACAACTTTCTAGAGATACATATTCAGCTTCAGCTATAGTAAGAGCAACCGTGCTTTGCTTTTTGAAGTATCAAGATATGAGCATATTCCCCATAAGTTGACAAGTTCCAGAAGTACTCATCCTGTCAATTTTACATTTATCACGATCTGCATCTGAATGCCCTTTTAGAATGAAATCAGAATTTTTAGAATGCCACAAGCCATATTTGGGATAAATCCTAATATATTTTGTGACATTCTGAATTTCCTACCATTTCGAGGCTATTGAATGAGAATGTACCTATCGATTATTTCAGTTTTGTCTCGCTTAGATCTGATCAATCTCGAGCAAACTGACCAAAAGGGAAAGACTAACGCATGATAAGATACATGAACCTAGGAAA
Source organism: Rhodomyrtus tomentosa (assembly GCA_028455895.1). NCBI lineage: Eukaryota > Viridiplantae > Streptophyta > Magnoliopsida > Myrtales > Myrtaceae > Rhodomyrtus > Rhodomyrtus tomentosa. The sequence continues at coordinate 21,962,286 of JAPCWY010000003.1, read as the reverse complement.
CTCGAAAAAGGAAATGACACTTTGACCATAAGGATTGTCGAGGGAACATTTAGAACCAATAAAGGCCGATCAAATAATGATTAAAAAATTCTTTGCTAGTGTTATACGATTGGAGTGCGGGTGATGCCGCTTATCCAATGTATAATTTGTAAATTTCCTAAATCAAGCTATGACGATCGAAGCTGTCGGAACTAGTGATGAACCTTCGCAATTACATGACTACTAAAGCTGTCGTAACTTGAGTTGTCCTAAGTGTGATGAGAATCACAGAATCGATACGTGTAACGTCTGCAAAAGCTGCCCGTTAGTTTGGAACAACTTGAAGCTACGATTAACGGATGAATGATCACGGAATGAAAACTCAAAATTGACAATTGGAAATAGAGAATTCCAATATTAGAAAAGGATTCGACATCGCCTCGCTAATGGTAATTTCGAATTGGAAAAGTGAAGTTTCGGACTAAAAGTGCAAAATTACCATTTTGCCCCTCGACCATTTACCTTTGTCTTAAGATTTTAAGAAGGACAAAATGGTCATTCCCTCTCCACCATATGGCTACCGAAATTATGAACATGGAGTCAAAGGAAGTCAAAGACATTATTGGCATAGCCATGTGTCACTCATTGAAGGCCATAGGCATTAATTGGCCCACCTAAAACCATCTTGTCAAATTAACCTAAATAATTTGTGTGACACATCTCATTTTGGAGCATCTTCAGCCATGTATAGCCCCTCTATCATTTCCCTTGCATATTTCTCTCTAATTGCTCTTCATCAAAAACTGCCCCAAAAAATCGATTTCTACCCTGCCGTTCGGTCATCTCAGTGGCAAATTCCCGTCGCCGCCTTGCCGTGCTTTGACCACCAAGAGTAAGTTCAACCTCTTCTTAACAAGTTTCAAGTGGTGGCTTGTCAATTGGTTGAGTAATTGTTGCCGTGTAGCCCCGAGATCAAAACCGAACAAAATCTGCGCGAGCTTGGGTAAGGCTTTCGTTCTTCCTCTTAGAAACTCTGATTGGCCTCAAACTTTTTGTGAGATCTTCGTAACATCTAGTACTTAAGTTAAATGATCTGTGGTTGTAAGTTTGGTGGTGTTAAAATAAGTTTTCATAGCTGATTGTGGTGATTAAAAATGAACAGATTCTGACTGTGTGAGGACCGTGAAGGACCCTGTTCGAAGGTCCTATAGGATTATTTCGCAACAAAACACTTGGTGAGCCTCCTAAACACATAGATTGAGGTTCTAGCAAGTTTATTTCATGAGAAATTGAGGCCTAAGATTGAGATACGACTTGATTGTGCGGGTTGAACCAAAACCGGTTATGTTTGGTGGAAGTATCCTGTTCTGGCCGAACGTGGTGGTGACCATTTAGGGGATATTTTGACTTCCAAATGATTCATAAGACTTCATAGAACATTATGTGAAGTGTTAATGGGGAGTATGCGAAGTGGATTGAACGTTGAAAGTGATTTAAGGGCTAATTGGAGCATAAAACTCCAAGTTATATTCTGTCTTGCGTATTGCTACATGAACCGAGTGTATTGAGGGTTCATGGAGGTATTATCATGTATTCAATTGATCGATAAGGCGTCTTGAGTTGTCAATTGAATGGTTATTGATGGATCGACTTAATGGAAGTAAGATTCAATGGATTTTTTATACGAAATTGATGAAATTTTCTAGGTTGACGAGTGAACCTTGGTTGGTTGCGTACTTGTGGCATGAGGAGAATCATTTGGTGTAGAATTTTGCTAATTAATCAAGGTAAGTGTTTCCAAAACCTTTATCTCAATGCTAGGACATTGCTAGATGATTTGGTGAATGAATTGAATGATTGATGAGGTCTATGACCTGAAATTGATTGATGCCATGGTGTGTGTGATTTTATTGTGAAAGACAATGACGATACTGATTGGCCTGTGGCTCGGTTGTATCGATTGGCTTGTGTCCCTGAAATGACAATTGCCTATAAGCCTAGAAGAACCGATTGGCCTATGGCCCTAATGGTACCGGTTGACTAAAAGTTATAATGATATCGATAGGTCTGTGGCCTCGGTGATATCAGTTAGCCAGAGAGCTAGAAAAGTACATTGCGGCAGAGAGCTCAGGCGATGAGTGGATGTGAAAGCTATGACAATTGTGTGTATTGGTTTATAAGTTTGTGCCCTGAGCTTGAACTCTAAGGTCTAATGTGATTGATTATATCTTGTCCATGATTAGCTTGTCAATATACTTGACTCATTGATGCCTTATGTTATTGTTATATGGTTGCTTGCATTTGATGGCATCTGTATGAGGTCTGGGGGGACCGGTATTGAGGTTTAGGTTTACATCTCACTTCCTAAGATGTGAATCTCACCTCGTAGTGGGATAAATTTTTAGACCCCAAGCATTAGCTATGTTGCCAATCCAACTAAGCAATCCAAAAGAGATGACCACCCTTTTTGATGAGTTCCCTGCGAGGAAAGGTATTGTGTATGTTAGGAAGCGCATGACCGTCTAGGTAGATGAGGGAAAGCTGGAGTTACAACCACATCGATTTGAAGCATGGTTCCATCGATTGGGAAAAGTAACTTGGTGGGACCTATATAGCCTAAGGACGTTCCATCAGAGGTGTCACACCCTGAACCCGGCGAGCACGTAAACATCCCACCAGGTTGTAATCAAGCTGTGCCATCCAGGATCCTTCGACCCTCATATAACAACTTGACAAAGAAATAAGATCACGGAAGCCATAAAACTGCTCCGTACAATGCCATAATGAAATGACTCAGGACAATAGGGTATACACTTCTTATAAATAAAATTCTCCTTACACGTTATCGCAGTCAAGTACCCAAAATTAAATTCCTAATTCCTCAAAATTCAGATACAATCCCTAAGGCCACAAATACATAAAATCATTCATGCCATCACTTCATCGAGAGCTCTTCGTTATCTCGCCTGTATTTTCATCTTCAAGGACCTGAAAAATTAATCCCCCACTGGGGTGAGATATATATATATATATCTCAGCAAGTGAAACCTAACCCTATATCTCAATAACAGTCCTACTAGACCACACACATATGCCATTCAAATGCAAAATAACAAATAATACAATGGCACAAGGCGTCACATGGCAACAATATCAATTATCGGGCATGGATAATTAGCACAAACAATCATGCTCAATTCCAAGGTCCTAATATGCAATCACATGCACCACATACACCACAGCCACCACTTTTTCATCCACCCACATACTCCACTGGTACTCCTGCCACATGACATCTCCGAGGTCATCAGACCAAATGATATCCATGAACCACTGGGGCCATCAGAACAATCGGTACTTTCTAGGCTTACAGCCACTCAATGCCACTAAGGTCATCAAATCAATCGGCATTCTCATTCCCATTCAATTTCACCACCCTTCGATACCATTAAGGTCATAAACCAATCGGTATCATCATTAATACTCAAGGCTCACAGCCATTCGATACCACTAGGGTCACAGATCAATCGGTATTCTCATCATTATTCATAGTAAATCACACTCGATACCACTAGGGTCACAGACCAATCGGTATCATCAGGGCATCAAGTCAATGCAATCTCCTAGGCCATAGGCCAACGATCGCTGGGGTACTACAATCATATAGTATCGGCACTATAGCCGTTTACATAGCATAGGGATTATAGCCACCTATATAACATAAACATTATGACCAATTCAATACTAGGGCTCAATAGTCTTTTCTCAACATAGGGCTCTATAGCCATTTCTTATCACTGGGCTCTATAGCCATTCTAAATCCCAATTAACAATCATAATATAACCGCCATACGAATGCATCAAGCAATCTAAGCCACAGGCCTCACTAGTCAGTCAATTTATCCAACCAATCTATTCAGTAGTGTCCTAGCATTCAGATAAAGATTTAGGAAACACTTACCTTGATCAATTAGCAAAATTCCACACCAACCGATCCTTTTCAATATCACTGGTATGCAAATACCAAGGATCCCTAGTCAACCTAGAAAATTTCATCAATTTCGAATCAATAAGCCATCGCATTCAACTTCCTCTAACCCAATCTCTCGATAACCATTCAATTGGCAACTCAAGATGCCTTATCGATCAATCAAACATATGAAAACACTTCAACAAACCCTCAATTCATTCGGTTCATGTAGTCACATGCAAGGTCGAATATAACTCGAAGTTTTATGCATCAATTTAGCCCTTAAATCACTTCTAATTCCTAATCCACTTCACCAACCCCCCATTAACACCTCACATCATGTCTTTGGGTCTTATGAGTCAATTTGAAGTCAAAATATTCCTTAATTAATCCCCAATAGAATCAGTCATGGCAGGGTACTCCCAAAATAGAACCGATTTCTAGTTCAATCCGTTCAATTAAACTATACTTCAATCTCAAACCTTAATTCCTCACAAAATAAACTTGCTAAGACCTCAATTTACATGTTAAGGGGGCTCACTGAGAGTTTTGGAGTGAAACAATAACATAAAGCCTTCTAACCAACCGGTTTTATCCACGTTCCTTAAAGAGGCAGATTTTGTCCAGTTTTAATCATCCACAATCAGCCGTGAAACCCTATTTTAACATCATCAAACTTGCAACCACAAATCATCCAACTTGAATACTAGATGTTATGAAGATCTCACAAAAAATTTGAGGGCATTTGGAGTCCGGAAGCTCTCAAAAATGCAATCTCTCCAAAATCGAGTCAAATTTTGACCTTTGCCCACTCAAACAGACCTACAGAACAAACGGGTAGGCCAAATTAAGCTCATAATACCATCCTGGAATGGTAAGATGATAAGATTTAAGATGACGGTGGTCTTACCTCAATCTAAAGCCGGACGACAACGTTATGGCCAAAATAATGAGCCGATTTTTCCCTGTCCGCGAGAAACCCATTCGGCTTAGAGAGAAAAAAAGGGAGAGGAAGAAGAGAGGGGAAGGGCGGCCGACAAAATTTGTGGAGAGAGAGTCCATTCCATCCCAACAATACACTTTGGGTCAATTAGACAAGATGGGTAATTAATGGCCATTTAATGCTTGGCATCTCCTTTGGTTGAAACTTGGCAACCTCCCATTGGTTGCTTCATTGACTTTGACTTCCTTTGACCAAATCCATTACACATTTTTGGCAGAATATAGAGGAGTGAGAATTGACCAAAATAACCTTATAAACTTCTTAAGGCAAGGCCAAAGGTCGAGAGGCAAAATGTTCATTTGGCATTTTTCGTTTGAAAATCCATGTTACCAGTATAAACCACCCTTGATGAGACGACATACATTTCAATACAAATGTTTGAATTACTCAATGTCCAATACCCAAATCTTGAGGTCCAATTTCATATTGAACTCTCGTCGATTGTAATTCCAATTTATCTCAAACTGACGGGTGACTCTTGCAGGCGCTACGCGTATTGACCTTGAGATTTCTTTTAAGCCGTGGAGACTTTGATTGTCATGTAATTGTAAGGGTTTATCGTTCGTTCCTTCGATCCTGATCATCGGAATCCGATTTAGGAAATTCTCACAAATTACACATTGGTTAAGCAGAATCATCCGCGTCCCAACGTATAACGCTAGTAAGACATTCCATGATCATCGTTAGATCGATCTCTGCCGGTCTAAGATATTCCCTCGACAATCCTTATCGTCAAAGTGTCATTTCTCATTCAAATTTTTCGGGTCCACGTACCCGACTCCGCACCAGTCTTTGGTCAGATAACTCATGAGTGGCCAACTCCGAATGGAAATACACCGATCGATATCCTTTTATTCAATAGCCTCGAGAGGTCGGAATTTGGAATGCCACAAGAGATGGTTCCGAATTGGTGTCATCCATCCCGACTTGAGATCGAAGTGAAGAACCCAGCTTTAGTGGGAGGTTCGAGGAATATACCTGAAGAGTCGAAGTCTCCTCCTACAAAGGAATACATCAACTACATTGAGATCTCTGCCGATGTGATCGAGGCCACCGATGAAGACAATGAGGCAGGAAATGAGGAGGAAATCGAGGAAGACATTGAAAAATCCTCTGAAGAGGTGCCATCCGAAATATTTTCTAATTACAATCCCAAGGACGTGGAGGACGATGGAAGCGATGGATCAAGCGGTTCTTCAGAGGAGTTCGCAGAATGGGTATAAGCTAAAAAGGAAAGGAAAAATTTTTGACATTAGACCTTGGGGAAGACTAAGTGGTAACCTTTAGAACTAAGCCCTTCGTTCCTTTTCCTACCCAGGTGTGCGACTTTACCTTTTTGTCATTTTCTTTATGACTACTATTTTCGGATATTATTTTATGTATAAATGGGTGTGCTTTTAAATAGTTCCAAATTTCCTTTTTATTTCTTTTGTATGGGGATGTTATCTCTCCTTCCGTGTGCGCATTTCATTTCATACTAGGTCATGTGAAGTTCCTGGGTATTTAATGACCTGAGGTGGTTGTGACGAGCTCCAAGGGACGCGGGGCGTTGCATCCCCGTTCGAGTGGTATCAGAGCAAGTTCGCTCGATTGCAGCAGATTGAGGATTGGAGTAATAAGGAGTAAGGGAAATTTGATGATTGGATAGTGAGACCCTAGGAGAAGTCGTTACAGTCAAGCATGAATGCATGGGAAGTGATTGGCGCATGTGATTGGCATCTCGAAATGGCATGGCTGTGATGAACTTATGAGGGGTCAAGCTCTGCACTTAGCACATTGAATTGTTGTGGATGCTGGTTTGATGAGTGAGTTATTACCTCTGATTATACTAAGCTGCAGATGAGTCTGAACTTGAGGTATGAATTTGTATCCCTGGTTGATGTGTTCAAGAGAATGTCTAAGTGATTAGCTGTTGTTTTATGATTGTTGCCTTGTTGAGTAGCATAGAATTATTAAGACTTGAGTAAGTGACTTAGGTCTCTGATTCCATGGTGGAATTATAGTGACTCAGGTAAGCTAAGTTAAACAAGTATAAGCAATAAACCTGGAAGGCTGATAAGTGGAGCTTTTAGCTCGATAGCACCAGCGGCTGAAGATCCAAGAGTGGATGGAGTCTTGAGAGCTTTGGAACATATTGGAGAGCTCATGGGGAAGGAAGCTCAAGATAGAGCTGCAACCGCTCTTAGGCAAGCTGAAGATAGAGCTGAGATTATAGCTCAAGCTATTGAAACTACAGTAGCAGCTGTGAATATGGCAAACAGAAATAATGTCCAGGGTGCTGAAGCTGGAAATGCTCAAGGGGATATTAACACCAATAGACCGATGGGTCAATTAGTTGAGCAGTTTAAAAAATTGAAACCGACCTAGTTTGAAGGCATTGGAGATCTTGAGATGGCACCGAGATGGATTGAGAAACTAGAAAAGGCTTTTGGAGTGCTGATAAGCACTAATGAAGAGAAAGTGTTGTTAGCTGTGCATCAACTGGAGGGAATCGCGAATGATTGGTGGAGTGCCTCGAAGGAAGGAGTATTTTTGGAATGTATGGCCTTGACTTGGGCTGCCATCACTGTTATTTTCAATGATAAGTACTTTTCTGAGACGGCTCGTGAGAGAAAACAAGTAGAATTTTAGAAGTTGTGTCAGAATCAGCTGACTGTAGACCGGTATGAAGCTGAGTTCATAAGACTGTTGAGGTATGCACCAAGATCAGTTGAGGATCCGCTTGAGAAAGCGTAAAGATTCTGAGATAGTTTGAGACCATAAATTCGTAGCAGGATAATAACGGTGAACTTGAGAACATACCGAGAGATTTATGAGAGGAGTCAAATGATCGAGAGGGACATCAAAGAAAGAGGCGTCACTTCTGGATCGCGGTTTACTCCTTTGAGAGATAATCGGCAGTTGGGGAAGAGGCCTGGTGAACAACCGACGATTTGTTCCTCTTGTACGAAGGAATATCGAAAAACCGTCAAACTAGTCAAGCTGGAATTGTCATATTTGCGGTAGGAGAAATGGAAGTGGTCCTTGCCTTACTAGGACAGGAACATCTTATAGATGTGGTCAATTGGGTCACCAGATGAAGAATTGTTCAAATCAAGCTCCAGGGAACCGAGCTCAAGAACAAAGACCGTAGGCTGGACAGCAAGCCGTGGCCCCACAGAATGAGCATAATCGACCACCAGCCCAAGAAATAGTGTATGCTGCGGCATGTAGAGAAGCGGAGGAAGCGCCTGGCGTGGTAACATGTATGATCTATTTGTGTGACCAAGCTGCCTATGTTTTATTTGACCCCGGGGTTTCGCATTCCTTTATATCTGCTCAGTTTGCTAATCTAGTGGGTGTAAGGTTGAAACCATTGAATGTGCTGTTGCATGCGGCCACACCATTAAAGGATAATGTTCTAGTCTTGCTAGGCTGTGCAGACTGTAAGATAGTGATTGGTGGTAGCGAAGAAATGATAGATTTGGCTGTGCTACCTATGTATGATTTTGATGTAATTATTGACATGGATTGGTTGGGAAAACAAAGGGCTGTAGTTGATTATGGCAATAGGATAATTCGTTTTTATCTGAAAGATCGCCCTCGTTTTGAATTTACAGAAAGACGGGGAGGGACCTCGATTCCTTTAGTTTCATCACTTGAGGCGACTAAGTTGTTGAACGAAGGGTGTCAAGCTTACTTAGCTGTTGCGGTTGACACAACAGTTGAGAAACCGAAGTTGGAAAGTATAGCAGTGGTATGTAAGTTCCCTGACGTCTTGCCTAAAGAATTGTCAAGATTACAAATTGAGTTCGTAATTGAGTTCGTAATTGAGTTAGCCCCTAGAACGGAGCCAATCTCGAAGGCACCATTTAGAATGTCCTTGTTTGAATTGAAAGAGCTAAAAGTGCAGATGCAGGAGTTACTGGACAAAGGGTTCATTAGACCGAGCGCGTTGCCATGGAGAGCTTCAGTCCTATTTGTAAGAAAGAAGGATGGATTCTTACGTTTGTGTATAGATTATAGACAGCTGAACCAAGCAACTATCAAGAACAAGTATCCATTGCCGAGGATAAATGATTTGTTTGATCAGCTACAAAGAGCATCTATGTTTTCTAAAATAGACTTGAGGACTAGTTATCACCAACTGAGGATTAAGAAGGAGGACATACCAAAGACTGCCTTCAGAACGAGATATAGGCACTACGAGTTTACGGTTATGCCTTTCAATTTGACTAATGCCCCTACTGCATTCATGGATTTTATGCATCGAGTATTTAAGGAATATTTGGATCGGTTCATCATTGCTTTTATAGACGACATCTTGATTGACTCAAAGAATAGTAATGAGTATAAGGAACCTTTAAGATTAGTTCTGCAGACATTGAGGGAGCATTCTCTTTACGCCAAGTTTAGTAAATGCGAATTTTGGTTGAGTAAAGTAGCATTCCTTGGTCATGTGATTTCTGGAGAAGGAATTTCAGTGGATCCTTCAAAGATTGAAGCAGTGATGAAATGGCCTAAACCGACGATAGTTATCGAAGTTAGAAGTTTTATGGGATTGGTAGGCTACTACCGGCGATTCATGGAAAAGTTTTCATCTATAGCCATTCCGTTGACGAGGCTAACAAAGAAAGATGTGAAGTTCGTATGGATTGATAAGTGTGAGAAAGGTTCGAAGAACTTAAGCACAGATTGACGACCGTACCAGTATTAACTATTCCTTCTGGACCTGACGGTTATGAGATATATAGTGATGCTTCGTTGAAAGGATTAGGATGTGTGTTGATGCAACATGAAAAAGTGGTTGCTTAAGCTTCAAGATAGTTGAGATCTCATGAGATGAATTATCCAACGCATGATTTGGAATTAGCTGCCATCATCTTCGCTCTAAAGATCTGGAGACACTATTTGTGTGGTGAAAGATTTCAAATTTATACAGTTCATCAGAGTTTGAAATACTTATTTTCGCAGAAAGAATTGAATATGAGACAACGGCGATGGATGGAGTTACTCAAGGATTTTGACTATGAGATTTTATATCATCTTGGAAAGGCGAATAGAGTCGTGGATGCGTTTAGCCGAAAATCCAGTATTGCGCTCTTGTTGGTTAAGGGAAGGTCCTTACTAGAGGAATTAAGGGATTTCGAGTTTAAATTACAAGTTTGCCAACTGTCAAGTTTAGTGGCAACCTTGAGGATTGAGCCCGAAATTCAAGAATGAGTAAAGGCCTTGCAGTCTACGGATTCAGAGATTCAAAAGATTCTTGAGATGGATGTGATGAAAAGGAAACCTGAGTTTCAACTGTCATAAGATGAGATTCTCAAGTTACGCGGATGTTTATCGAAAAAAAATTTATCGAAAGCTCATAGAGGTAACTTTAGTATTCATCCCGGTAGCATAAAGATGTATAAGAATTTGCGTCAACACTACTGGTGGAATGGAATGAAGGTGGATGTAGCTAAGCATGTGGCTAAGTGTTTGACCTCTGAACAAGTGAAAGCTCGACATTGCAAGCCTGGAGGATTATTGCAACCTCTAGAAATTTCTAAGTGGAAATGGGAGCATGTGACGATGGATTTTGTGATGGGATTGCCAAGGAGTTAGAAAGGTCATGACTCAATTTGGGTAATCGTGGATAGGTAACTAAGTCGGCACATTTCATACCCGTGCGAAAGGAATTTGCCATGGATAAGTACGCAGAGTTGTATATGCGTCAAATTGTGTGATTGCATGGAGTTCCAGTTACAATTACATCGGATCGAGATCCCAAATTTACATCAAATTTTTGGAAGAGTCTTCAGGAGGCTTTGGGAACTGAGCTACAGTTCAGTACGTCGTATCATCCACAGATTGATGGACAGTCAGAGAGGACAATTCAGACGCTCGAGGATATGTTACTAGCATGCATCATGGATTTTAAAGGTGGAAGGGAGGACCAACTGCAACTAGTGGAATTTGCATACAATAATAGCTACCAACAAAGTATCGGTATGGTACCGTTTGAAGCACTTTATGGTAGAGTTTGTAAAACGCCTATATGTTGGGATGAAATTGGAGAAAGGAGCATAACAGGCCCTGAGTTAGTAGATCAATCTGTTGAAGCGATTAAAGTTATTCGGGAAAGGTTGAGAACGGCACAAAGTCAATAGAAGAGGTATGCTGATAGAAGACGCAAACCATTGGAATTTCAAGTTGGTGATCATATTTTCCTAAAGGTATCACCAATGCGTGGATTATCTCGATTTGGCAAAAAGGGAAAATTGAGTCCGAGGTATGTATGTCCTTTTGAAATTCTGGAGTGAATTGAAACTTTGGCCTACTGACTCGTCTTGCCATCAAACTTGTCACAAGTGCGCAATGTGTTTCACATGTTGATGCTAAGAAAGTATGAACCAGATCCAACTCATGTTTTGGATTATGAGACCATTGAAATAGATGACAAGGTATCGTATATGGAAAAGCCTATTAGAATCAAAGATCGAAATGAGCAAGTCTTGAGAAATAAGAGATCTCGTTAGTCAAAGTGATATGGGAGCAACACGGAACGGAATGTGCTACGTGGGAAAGTGAAGAGGCCATGAGATGTCGATACCCCTATTTGTTTGAATAGTGGGTTTATTACAAATTTCGAGGACAAAATTTTTGTCAGGGGGAAGAATTGTGACATACTAAATTTCCTACCATTTTGAGGCTATTGAATGAGAACGTATCTATCGATGTATTTCAGTTTTGTCTTGCTCAGATCTGATCAATCTCGAGTAAACTGACCATAAGGGAAAGGCTAAAGCATGATAAGATACGTGGACCTAGGAAACTCGAAAAAAGAAATGATGTTTTCACCATAAGGATTGTCGAGGAAACATTTAGAACCAATAAAGGCCGATCAAATAACGATTAAGAAATTCATTGTTGGTGTTATACAATTGAAGCGCGGGTAATGCCTCTTAACCAATGTATAATTTACAAATTTCTTAAATCAAGCTATGACGATCGAAGGCATCAGAACTAGTGATGAACCCTCGCAATGACATGACAACCAAAGCTGTCATAACTTGAGCTGTCCTAAGTGTGATGAGAATCACAGAGTCGATAAGCGTAATGTTTGCAAAAGCCGCCCGTTAGTTTGGGACAAACTAAAGCTACGATCGACGGACGAATGATCATGAAAAGGAATCTCAAAATTGACAATTGGAAATAGAGAATTCTAATATTAGAAAAGGATTCGACGTCGTCTCGCTAATGGTAATTTCGAATTGAAAAAGTGAAATTTCGGACTAAAAGTGCAAAATTATCATTTTGCCCCTCGACTATCTGCTTTTGTCTTAAGATTTTAAGAAGGATAAAATGGTCATTCTCTCTCCACCATATGGCTACCGAAATTATGAACATAGAGTCAAAGAAAGTCAAAGACATTATTGGCATAAGCCATGTGTCACTCATTGAAGGTCATAGGCATTAATTACCCCACCTTAAACCATCTTGTCAAATTAACCCCAATAATTTATGTGACACATCCCATTTTGGAGTATCTTCAGCCGTGTATAGCCATTCTACCATTTCCCTTGCATTTTTCTCTCCAATTTCTCTTCACCGAAAACTACCTCAAAAGACTGGTTTCTGCCCTATCGTTCGATCATCTCACCGGCCCATTCCCGTCGCTGTCTTGCTATGTTCCAACCACCAAGAGCAAGTTCAGCCTCTCCTTGACAAGTTCCAAGTGGTGTCTTGTCAATTGGTTGAGTAGTTTTTGCCGTGTAGCCCCGAGATCAAAATCGGACAGAATCTGCGCGAGCTGGGTTAAAGCTTTTGTTCTTCCCCTTAGAGACTCCGATTAGCCTCAAATGTTTTGTGAGATCTTTGTAACATCTAGTACTTAAGTTGGATGATCTGTGGTGGCAAGTTTGGTGGTGTTAAAATAAGTTTTCATGGTTGATTGTGGGTGATTAAAACTGGACAGATTCTGACCCTGTGAGGACCGTGAAGGAACCGGGCTGTTCGAAGGTCTTATAGGATTATTTCTAAACAAAACTCTTCGTGGCCCTTCGAAACACATAGATTGAGGTTCTAGCAAGTTTATTTCGTGAGAATTGAGGGCTAAGATTGAGATACGACTTAATTGTGACCAAAATCGATTTTGCTTGGTGGAAGTACCCTGTTCTAGCCGAACCTGATGGTGACCATTTAGGGGATATTTTGACTCCAAAATGATTCATAAGACTTCATAGGACATTATGTGAGGTGTTAATGAGGAGTATGTGAAGTGGATTGAACGTTCGAAGTGATTTAAGGGCAAATTGGAGCATAAAACTCAAAATTATCTGTCTTACGTATTGCTACATGAACCGAGTGCATTGAGGGTTCATGGAGGTATTATTATGTATTCAATTGATCGATAATGTGTCTTGAGTTGCCAATTGAATGGTTATTGAGGGATTGACTTAATGGAAGTAAGATTCAATGGCTTTTTGATCCAAAATTGATGAACTTTTCTAGGTTGATGACTGAACCTTGGTTGGTTGCATACATGTGGCATTGAGGAGAATCATTTGGTGTGGAATTTTGCTAATTGATCAAGGTAAGTGTTTCCTAAACCTTTATCTGAATGCTAGGACAGTGCTGGACGATTTGGTAAATGAATTGAATGATTGATGAGGTCTATGACCTGAAATTGATTGATGCCATGGTGTGTGTAATTTTCTTGTGAAAGACAATGAAGATACCGATTGGCCTGTTGCCTCGGAGGTATCGATTGGCCTGTAACCCTGAAATGACAATTGGCTATAAGTCTAAAGGTATCGATTGGCCTGTGGCCTTGGTGATACCAGTTGATTAAAAGTCATAATGATATCGATTGGCATGTGGCCTCTGTGATTTCGGTTGGCTTGAGAACCAAAGAAGTACATCGCGACGGAGAGCCCAGGCAATGAATGGATGTGAAAGTTATGACAATTATGTGTATTGGTTTACATGTTTGTGCGCCGAGCTTGAACCTTGAGGTCTAATGTGATTGATTATATCTTGTGCATGCTTAGCTTGTTAATATTCTTGACTCATTGATCCCTTATGCCATTGTTCTATAGTTTCTTGCATTTGATGGCATCTATGTGAGGCCTGGAGGGACTAGTATTAAGGTTTAGGTTTAGGTCTCAATTCTTGAGATGTGAATCTCACCCTATAGTGGGACAAAGTTTTAGACCACAAGCCTTAGCTATGCTGCCAATCCGACTGGGCGATCCAAAAGAGATGATCGCCCTTTTTGATGAGTTCCCTACGAGGAAAGGTATTGTGTATGTCAGGAAGTACACGGCCGTCTAGGTAGATGAGGGAAAGCTGGAGTTACAACCTCACCATTTTGAAGCACGGTTCCATCGATTGGGAAACAGTAACTTGATGGGACCTCTACTTCTTGAGGACGTTCCATCAGAGGTGGTTCCGAACTGGTGTCATCCGTCCCGACCTGAGATCGAAGTGGAGAACCTAGTATCAGTGGGAGGTTCGAGGAATATACCTGAAGAGTCGAAATCTTCACCTATAGAGGAATACATCAACTACATTGAGATCTCTGCCAATGCGATTGAGGCCACCGACGAAGACAATGAGGCAGGAAATGAGGAGAAAATCGAGGAAGACACTGAAGAATCCTCTGAAGAGGAGCCATTCGAAATATTTTCTGATAATAATCCCGAGGATGAGGAGGACGATGGAAGCGACGGATCAAGCGGTTCTTCCAAGTAAATGGCAAAAGGGGTATAAGATAAAAGGGATAGGAAAAAATTTTGACGTTAGACCTTGGGGAAGGTTAAGTGGCAACCTTTAGAACTTAGGCCTTCGTTTCTTTTCCTACGCGGGTGTGTGACTTTACCTTTTTGTCCTTTCCTTTATGACTACTATTTTTGGATGTTGTTTTATGTATAAATGGGTGTGCTTTCAAATCATTCCAAATTTCCTTTTTATTTCTTTTGTATGGGGATGTTATCTCTCCTTTCGTGTGCGCATTTCATTTCATACTAGGCTGCGTGAAGTTCCTAGGCATTTAATGAAATCTTGATGAAATCTTGGATTGGATGAGTAAAGTATATTAGTCAGAATAGAATATCTGGTGCGCGGGCCGTTACATATTTGATGAAATCTTTGATTAGATTGAAATCTTGTACATAAACATTAGTCAGAATAGAATATCTGGTCTTGAGGCTGTGAGATGAAGTAGTGATCCAATCATACTGCGATATAGTTTCAGATCAACTTCTTTTCCATCTTCATCTTTATCAATTTTGGAAGAATGAGACATAAGAATTTTTGTCTTCTAGCAATTTTCCAGACCAAACTTCTTGACAATCTCAAGTGCATATTTCTCCTTAAGAATAAAAGTTTCATTTTTCATCTGATGAGTTTGAAATCCAAGGAAAAATCTCAATTCTCCCATCATGCTCATTTCAAATTCATCCTGCATCACTTTAAAAAAATTATGGCAAAGATACTCGTTAAAAGAACAAAAAATTATATCGTCTGCGTAAATCTGAAGAAGTAAAATATTCTTACCATGCTTCTGAATGAAAAGAGTAGTGTCTACAATATCTTTGACGAACTTCTATTCAGATAGAAAGCTACTTAGCCTTTCGTATCAAGCACGAGATGTTTGCTTCAATACATAAAGCACTTTTCTTAATGCATAAACGAGATCTTTTCCTCTAGGTTCTTTGAAATCAGGAGGTTGCTCAACATAATTTTCTTCTTTGATGTAGCCATTTAGAAATGCACTTTTTCGTCCATCTGAAATTATTTAAAGTCATTATAACAAGCATAAGCAAGCAGTAGCCTAATAGCTTCTAACCTGGCAACTGGTGTATAGGCTTCATCTTAGTCTTTTCATTCTTCTTGGGAATATTTTTTTTCCACTAGCCTTGCTTGTTTCTGACCACCTTCCCTTTGTCATCCAATTTGTTTCTAAACACCCATTTGGCTCCAATTACTGGACGATTTTTGGGTCTAGAAACCAGTTCCCAAACATTATTGATTTTGAACTGACGCAGCTTCTCCTGCATTGCATTGTTCCAGATTTCATCTACTAGTGGTTCTTCAATTCCTTTAGGTTCCACTTCAGAAACAAGAGCTATATTACTCATTGCTTGCTTGAACTTTGATCTTGTCTTGACACCATCAACTAGACTTCCTACGAAAAGTTCCTTCAGATGACTAGATTTATGTTTCTAATTTTTATTGAATTGATCATCTGAAGGTTCTTTAGATTCATGCTGTGGTGCTTCTGAACTTTCATCATTCAGATGATTTTCCTTCTAAGTATCTTCATAAACAACATTTCCTTTTGAATCTTGCTCTTCTTGAGATTCTTTCTGTGAGTCTGAAATTTGTGGAAGAATTGGAGCTTGACTAAGTTCAGATTCATCATTATGAAGACTTTCGTCAAACTTAACATTCAGTGATTCCTCAAAAACATGAGACTTTTTTATGTAGACTCTGTAGGATTTTTTTTTTATGACCGAGGCCAGCTTGCCTGCACCTCGACTATTCCTTGGAGGGACTAGCACGATAATTACCAGCCGCGACCCCCACTTAAGCCAGGGAGCCCGAGTTGGGAGATTTGAACCAGTGACCTGACAAGGGATAGTCCATCTCTCAACCAACTCGACCATGCGTGGGTTGGTAACTCTATAGGATTTGTTCGTTGTTGAATATCTCGAGAATATACCTTCATCTGACTTCTCATCAAACTTGCCAATATGATCGTTAGCATTTTTCAGAATTAAACATTTACAACCAAATACACAAAAGTAAGCAACATCAAGTTTTCTGTCACGCCCCGCGCCTCGGGCACGAGCGCACAATTCCTTAATCGTTCTTAGATTGGCCTTTTATGGTTCTAAATATCCCCTCGATAATCCTTATGGTCAAAGTGTCATTTCTTATTTGAGTTCCCTAGGTCCAAGTACCTTGTCTCGCGTTAGCCTTTCCCTTTGGTCAATCAACTCGAGATTGATCAGATCCGAGCGAGATACGACTGACGTAGTTGAAGCACGCTCAAGTTTATTAGATTCGGCGGCTTCACAATGTTCTTTCTTATCGAAGGGACGAAGCGTCTGTTGCCAGCCACCGGTTTCTTACCAATCTGGCGATTGTCTCGGAACGAGTTAACCCGCGATCTAGATGCAGCATTCTTCTCCTTTAGGTCCCTCTCCATCATCTGTCCCCGTTCATAGATATCCTTATAAGTCCTCAGGTTCAAAGCTATTATCTGGCTGCGAAGCTCAGGCCTCAATCTATCCCGAAATCTCTGCGCCTTCTCCAGGAGATCCTCTACCGATCTGGGTGCATACCTCGACAATCTAGAGAATTCCGCTTCATATTGGTCTACTGTCAGATGACTCTAACGCAATTGCAAGAACTCTACTTGCTTTCTTTCTCGGGCTATCTCCGAGAAGTACTTTTCATTGAATGTCGTAGTAAAGGCATTTCAAGTCAAGGCAGTTCCTTCTGGAAAGACTCCATTCTTGGTGGCAATTCACCAATCATTTGCGGTCTCTTCCAATTGATACACTGCCAACTGTACCTTTTCCTCATCTGTGCACCTCAGCACTCCAAAGGCCTTTTCCAGTTTTTCGATCCATCTCGGTGCTAGTTCTCCAGTCCTATCGAACTGGGTTGGTTCAGCTTGATAAACTGCTCGAACAGTTAGCCCATCTGTTTGGCCATAACAACTTCTTCCTGGGCATTCCCTACCTCATTGCCCTAGTCGTGATCGCCATTGTTTTCATTGCCCCCATTATTGTCGTTATTGGCGTTGACGACAACTATTGCAGCTCCTACCGCTTGGGCTATGGCAGCATTCCTATCTTGGTTCTGCCTGTCGATGGGTCGCCAATCCTTTCAAGCATCCTCAGTACTCTATCCATTCTCAGGTCTTCCGCCACCGGTGACCTCGAACTAGAGGCTCTGCTCCTGGGTCTTCCAAATCTTCTAGGCGGATTACTCATTCTTATATGCTTTCACTAAGCTTGGACCACTACAATTTCATCAAGGAGTTAATAATGCATCCATCCAACCAAGTCTAGAGCTACCAAACTATATCTTAATAGAAACAGTCATAACATAATGACCCTCCACACAACTAATTCCAGAGGCACTTTACTAAACAGTCAATGGCCATTACCCCATTCCGTCCACTTCAACGATTCACCAAAACTAGCCAAGCTCGTCTACTCAATAGGCTAAAATCCAAAAGGACTTTCAGCGCTAAACATGGAACTTAATCCTCATAAGCCACCATAATCGTGTCAAGACCAAATGTCAATCACATGTGTCAAGTCATATGCCATGCATCTTGTGCCTTATTCTAATAAGTCTCCTAAGGTCTCGCTACCCCTCTTATCCCAACTTAATCCTCCTTATCACTCCAATCCTCGATCAATTTGGATCGACCTGACCTTGCTCTGATACCAAGCAAACGGGGGTAATGTCACGCCCCGCACCTCGGGTACGAGCACGCAATTCCCTGCAAGTGTAAACTCTCTCGGACGTCCCAAGATTCATATAAATCGAGAGATGCACCATATCGATAGCATGTGGAAGCGATAATATAAAAACTCCTCCGTACGATAATAAAAATGGGACATGGATAACGAGAGTACCAATAAATACATAACCTCCCAACTGTTCATACTAAGCACTGACAAGCTAAACCTAATGGTCGGTAGGGGTGACAGGACCAGTACAAAAGGCGAACATCAACATCTCTAAAAAGGAACAAGACATCGAGACCATCATCAAAATATATCAGTCCGGAAAATGGAAGCCCCTAAGTCGAGCTACTGGAGTCGTCAGTCACCTTAGCATCCTCAGTAGGGTCGTGCTCCGAGAAAGTCTCTAAGCAAACCTCTAATGTACCCTCCATCGTCTCGTCAGCTGATGGCTCTACCAGGTCGTCCTTAGTAGCCTCAATCTCGATGACCTCGTCGGTGTCTTTCAGGGTTGGCGTCCTTTTAGGAACATTCCTCGAGCCAACTGCTGACCCCTCGGCCTCCAACAAATCCCAAGTGGGATGACACCAACTAGGGATTACCCCACGGGGTACTTCAGTGGGCTTCAGTAGTGTGACATTCTGATTTTTCTGTCATTTTCAGACTCATTAATGAGAAGTGTATCTAGTGATGTGTTTCAGTCATATCTCGTTCGAATCTGATCAATTTGAGTTGACCGACCAAAAGGGAAAGGCTAACGCGAAATAAGGTACGCTGACCTAGGGAACTCGAATAGGAAATGACGCTTTGATCATAAGGATTGTCGAGGGGACATTTAGAACCACAAAAGGCCGATCTAAGAGCGATTAAGGAATGCATTGCTAGCGTTATACGATTAGAGCGCGGGTGAGGCCGCTTAACCAACGTATAATTTGTAAAATTTTCCTAAATCAAACGGTGACGATCGAGACCATCGGAACTAGTGACAGATCCTTACAATTACATGACAACCAAATTCGCCATGAATTGACGAGCCTTAAATGTGATATGAATCACAGGGTCGATACGCGTGACGTTTGCAAAAATCGCCCGTCAGTTCGGGATAAATTGGAACAACGTCTGATAGAGAAAACGATCAGAAACGAGTCTTGAAAATTGAAAATGGACAATCAAGAATTCCAACATCAGGATTGGAATGGCTGTCACCTTATCGAAGAATATGGGAATGAGAAAAATGACGTTCCGGACGTCGGGGGTAAAATTACCATTTTGCCCCTCAAACCTTAGCCTTACTTATATAATTGGATGAGGGCATTTTGGTCTTTAATCCACCCCTATAGCCACCGAATATTTGAGAGAATGAGGACCATTGGATGAACTTGAATGACACATTGGACTTGTGTCAATGGATGAGGCCTTGAGTGGACATATCCACTTTTCATCTACCATTCAACCCTGTTGACTTTTGAAAAATTGCATATAGCTCTCTCTCTTTCTCTCTCTCCCCTCACTTGGCCGACCATCCTCCCTCCATTGCTGAAAACCTCTTCTTCTTCTTCCTTGTCTTGCTGCTAAACAGCCTGCTCGCCGACCGGTTTCTGCCTTCTTGTTTGCTGCCGCCGACGGCCACCTCCGGCGACTCCTAGCTACCGAGCTGACCACCCACTCCTTGCTTGATCTCTTGCTCGTTCTGTGATACATCTCTCAACTGGTATGTGAATCTTGGGACCACGAGAGATATCTTGATTTGCTTGCCGGGAGTCGCGTGCTCGTCCCGGGGCACGAGGCGTGACATCCACGCTCGCTTGGTATTAGAGCAAGGTCAGCTCGATCCAAAGTTGGTTGAGGATTGGAGTAATAAGGAGGATTAAGTTGGGACATGGACGGGTAGCGAGATCTTAGGAAACTGGTTAGGATAAAACACAGGGTGCATGGCATAGGACTTGGCACATATGGTTGGCATTTGGCCTTGGCCGGGTTATAGTAATGTATGAGGATTCAGTTCCCTGCTTAGTGTTGAAAGTCATTCCTGGATTTTAGCCTGTTAAGTGATTGAGCATGGCTTGTTTGGATGAATCGTTGAAGTGAACGGAATTAAGGAATAGCCATGAACTATTTATTGAAGTGTCTATGGAAGTTGTTGTGTGAAAGGACTGTTGTATTGTAACTATTTCTGTTAAGACGTAGTTGGTAGCTCTGGACTTGGATGAATGAATGAGTTACTAACTCCTTGATGAGCTTGTGGTGGACCAGGCTTAGTAAAAGAATATAAGGATGATCAATTCATCTAGTAGAGTTGGCAGGCCCAAAGGTGGAGCCTCTAGCTCGAGGCTGCCTGTAGTAGAAGATCCGAGGATTGATGGCGTACTGAGGGCGCTAGAGAGGATTGGCGACCTCATCGATAGGCAAACCCAAGATAGGGATGCTGCCATAGCCCAAGCGGTAGGAGCCACAATAACTGTCATCAACGGCAACAATGGGGGCAATGGAAACCATGATGATCACAACTAGGGTAATGAGGCAGTGAATGCCCATGAGGAGATTGTTGCGGCCAGACAGATGGGTCAGCTGGTGGAGCAATTCATCAAACTGAAGCCGACCCAATTCAACGGGACTGGATACCCCGAGCTAGCACCTAGATGGATTGAAAAGCTAGAGAAAGCATTTGGAGTCCTGAGGTGCAAGGACAAGGAGAAAGTGCTGTTGGCAGTGTACCAGCTGGAAGGTACCACAAACGATTGGTGGGCTATCACCAAGAATGGAGTTTTCCTAGAGGGAACGGCCATGACCTAGGATGCCTTTAAGAAGGCGTTCAATGACAAGTATTTCTCGGAGACGGCCAGGGAAAGGAAACAGGTGGAATTTTTACAACTACGTCAGAATCAGCTGACGGTGGTTCAGTATGAGGCCGAGTTCTCCAGACTATCAAGGTACGCACCTCGATCTATAGAGGATTCCCAGGAGAAAGCACGGAGATTTCGGGACTGATTGAGACCTGAGCTCCGCAATCAGATGACAACCCTTAATCTGAGAACTTATAAGGAAACTTATGAGCGGGGCCAGATGATCGAGAGGGATCTAAAGGAGAGAAATGTCGCATCTGGATCGCGGTTTACCCCATTCCGAGACAATCGCCAGATGGGCAAGAGACCAATGGCGGGCAATAGACGTTTTGTCCCTCTAGTAAGGAAAAACATTGTGAAGCCGTTAAACCCCACGAACTGGAGTTGTCGCCTCTATGGCAGAAAGCATGAAAATAGGCCATGCCCGGTAAGGATTGGAGCGCGCTTTAAGTGTGGTTAGATGGGCCACCAGATGAGGATGTGCCGGAACAAAGCTCCAGCGAATCGACCCCAAGGGCAGCGATCGCAGGCTGGATCGTCGACTGCCACTCCCCAGATCGAACAGAATCGACCCCCGGCTCAGGGTAGAGTTTATGCAGTAGCCCGCAAGGAGGCAGAGGAATCGTCAAGCGCGGTCATAGGTACGGTTTATTTGTGTGACCAAGCTACATATGCATTGTTTGATCCTGGCACTACGCACTCGTTTGTATCTGCTCGGTTTGCTGATTTGGTGGGTATGAAGTTAAAATCGTTGAGTATAATTCTGCATATTGCCACTCCGTTAAAGGATAATATACTAGTTTCGTTGGGCTGTGCGGACTGTAAAATCGTGATTGGAGGGAGTAAGGAGAGAATTGATCTAGCTATATTACCCATGTATGATTTTGATGTGATCATAGGGATGGACTGGTTAGGTAAACAGGGGGCAGTGGTAGATTGTGGTAGTAGAATAATCCGGTTTTATCCGGGAGAATGCCCTAGTTTTGAATTCGTGGGAAGTCGAGGGGGAATCTCGATTCCCTTAGTCTTATCTCTTGAAGTGACAAAGTTGATGTCTGAAAGGTGTCAGGCGTACTTAGTTGCAGTGGTGGACACGACTGCCGAGGAACCAAAACTAGAGAGTATTCTGGTAGTGCGTGAGTTCCCCAAGAGTTGCCAAGATTGCCACCGAAGCGAGAGATATAATTCGTGATCGAGTTAGCTCCTAGGACGGAGCCGATTTCGAAGGCACCTTATAAGATGTCCCTGTCAGAACTGAAAGAGCTAAAGGTGCAGATGCAAGAACTACTAGATAAAAGATTTATCAGACCGAGTGCTTCACCGTGGGGAGCGTTGGTGTTGTTCATAAGGAAGAAGGATGGGTCCTTGCATCTATGCATCGACTAGAGGCAATTAAACTAGGTAACAGTGAAGAATAAGTACCCACTGCCGAGGATTGACGGCCTATTTGACCCGTTACAAGGAGCGGCGGTATTCTCTAAGATTGATCTGAAGACCAGGTATCACCAGTTGAGGATTAAGAGGGAAGACATACCTAAGACTGCTTTTAGGATAAGGTATGGTCATTATGAGTTCACAGTGGTGCCTTTTGGATTGACCAATGCTCCAGCCGCATTCATGGATTTGATGCATCGAGTGTTTAAGGAATTCCTGGATAGATTCGTCATAGTCTTTATCGACGATATCCTGATTTACTCAAGGAGTGATGTAGAACATGAGGATCACCTGACGATTGTCTTGTAGACTTTGAGGGAACACTCGCTCTACGCTAAGTTGAGCAAATGCGAGTTCTGGCTGAATAAGGTAGCGTTTCTTAGTCACGTGATATCTAGAGAAGGAATCACGGTGGATCCTGCGAAGATCGAAGCTGTAACAAATTGGCCTAGACCTACTACAGTCACTAAAGTCAGAAGTTTCTTGGGATTGGCAGGGTATTACAGGCATTTTGTGGAGAAGTTTTTATCCATAGCCATCCCCTTGACGAGGTTGACAAAGAAAGAAATAAGGTTTGAATGGATAGATAAGTGCGAAAGGAGTTTCCAAGAGCTCAAGCATTGGTTGACAACTGCACCGGTGTTGACGATTCCATCAGGACCAGGGGGCTATGAGATATACAGCAATGTCTCGCTAAAGGGACTAGGCTGTGTGTTAATGCAGCACGGAAGAGTAGTGGCCTACGCATCCTGACAGCTGAGACCACACGAAATGAACTATCCAACTCACAATCTGGAGTTAGCAGCAATTATTTTTGCTCTGTAGATTTGGAGACATTATCTGTATGGCAAGAAGTTTCAGATTTATACTGACCACTAGAGCTTGAAGTATCTATTTTCCCGGAAGTAACTAAATATGAGGCAACGTCGATGGATGGAGCTGCTTAAGGATTATGATTATGATATATTGTATCACCCTGGGAAGGCAAACAGAGTCGCAGATGCACTTAGTCGAAAGTCAAGCATCGCCTGTCTGCTAGTAAAAGGATGGTCGATGATTAAGGATTTGAGAGATTCTGAGTTCAGACTGGAAGTTTGCCAATTGTCCAATTTGATGGCTACATTGAGGGTAGAACCTGAGGTCCAGGAAGGGATAAAGACCTTACAGTCTACGGACCCAAAAATTCAGAAAATCCTAGAGATGGACGCGACGAAGAGAAAACCAGAGTTTCAAGTGTCAAAGGACGGAATCTTGAAATTCCGAGGACGTCTATGCATGCCAAAGGATGAAGAACTCAGGGAAAGGATCTTATTCGAGGCTCACAGGAGCAATTATAGTATCCACCCAGGAAGTATGAAGATGTACCAGAACCTGCGTCGACACTACTGGTGGAACGAGATGAAAGTGGATGTAGCGAAATATGTGGCAACGTGATTGACATGCCAGCAAGTGAAAGCGCAACACTGTAAGCATGGAGGATATTATAGCCACTGGAAATTTCGGAATGGAAGTGGGAGCATATAAAGATGGATTTTGTGATGGGACTCCCAAGGAGTCAGAGTGGTCACGACTCTATATGGGTAGTCGTGGACAGATTGACTAAGTCCGCGCACTTCATCCCGGTGCGAAAGGATTTCGTAATAGATAGATACGTTGAGTTATACATGAGACAGATAGTGAGGTTGCATGGAGTACCTGTGACCATTAGCTCAGATAGGGATCCCAAGTTCACTGCAAATTTTTAGAAAAACCTTCAAGATGCCATAGGGACCTGACTGCAATTTAGCACGGCGTACCATCCACAAACAGATGGACAATCGGAGAGAACGATTCAGACGCTTGAGAACATGTTGCGAGCATGCGTCATAGACTTCAAAGGTGGATAGGAAGATCAGCTACATTTGGTGGAATTTGCGTACAATAATAGCTATCAACAGAGCATCCAAATGGCACCATTTGAAGCACTTTATGGAAGGGCTTGCAGGATCCCGATTTGTTGGGATGAGGTTAGAGAAAGGAGTATCACGGGCCTAGAGTTGGTAGAACAATCGGTAGAAGTAGTGAAAATAATTCGGGATACACTAAAGACGGCTCAGAGTCGTCAGAAGAGTTATACGGATAAGCGGCATAAGCCTTTGGAGTTTCAAGTAGACGATCATGTTTTCCTCAAGGTGTCGCTGATGAGGGGATTATCGCAATTTGGAAAGACAAAAAAACTGAGCCCAAGGTACGTAGGTCCATTTGAAATACTAGAGCGAATTGGGACCTTGGCCTATAGGCTTGCCGTGCCGCCTAATCTATCCCAAGTACATAATGTCTTCCACGTGTCAAGGCTGCGGAAATACGAACTAGACCTGATACATATGCTGGACTATGAGGTCATAGAAGTGGACGACAGGGTATCCTATGGGAGAGGCCGATTAGGATCGAAGATCGGAAGGAGCAAATTCTCAGGAACAAGACGATTCCATTGGTCAAAGTGGTGTAGGAGCACCATGGAACCGAAGGCGTCACATGGAAAAATGAGGAAACGATGAGGCGCCAACACCTCCATTTATTTGAGTGACTAAGTTTGATGTAAATTTCAAGGACGAAATTTTTGTAAGGGGGAAGAGTTGTGACATTATGATTTTCCTGTCATTTTCAGACTCATTAATGAGAAGTGTATCTAGCGATGTGTTTTAGTCATATCTCGCTCGAATCTGATCAATTTGAGTTGATTAACCAAAAGGGAAAGGCTAACGTGAGACAAGGTACGTGGACCTAGGGAACTCGAATAGGAAATGGAGCTTTGACCATAAGGATTGTCGAGGGGACATTTAGAACCACAAAAGGCCAATCTAAGAGCGATTAAGGTGTCACGCCCTGCGCCTCGGGCACGAGCACGCGACTCCCTACAAGCAAACCAAATATCTCTCGTGGTTCCAAGATCCACACATAAGTCGAGAGACGTATAATATACATAGCACATGGAAGAGACGACAATAAAACTCCTCCGTACAAAATGGAATGGGACCTGGATAGCGCAAATACTATCATACATAATATCCATAAGTTCATATAGACACATGGCCACTAAATCCTCTAAAACAAGGGGCGACGGGGTAAGTACACAAAAGGATCCATCATCAACATATGACAAGAGACAGGGTCAGGATCGCCGTCGAAAATCAAACTGGCAAGCTGGGAGCTCTTAAGACGAGCTGCTGGAGTCCTCGGTCTTCTTTGCGTCCTCCGTGGGATCGTACTCCGAAAAGGTCTCAAAGCGAACCTCTATGGTATCCTCCATGGTCTCCTCAGCAGACGACTCCACGAGATCCTCCTCAGTCGCCTCGATCACTATGACCTCCTCCTCCGTGTCCTCCAAGGTCAAGGTCCTCTCCGATTCATTCCTCGAGCCAGTAACTGACCCCTCAGCCTGGTGTAAGTCCCGGGCGGGGTGGCACCAACTAGGGATCACTCCTTGGGGCACCTCATTGGGCTTCAGCGGCCTAGTAGACACATCCCCGACATTCCTGAACCAGGCCTCATACCTGTGAGGCTTCCAAGTAGTACTACCCTCGTCTACCCAAACCATAGTACACTTCCTGACATAAATAGTTCCTTGCCCGTTAGGGAACTCCTCAAAATAGACCGTCATCTCCTTGAGGTCACCAAAACAAATAGGCCACATCTTCAAGGCCTAGGATCTGTAAAATGGGGGTCCCCAACGCGGTGAGATTCACATCTCAGTAAGGTGGGTCCTAACCTAAGGTTAGGCCGACTGTCCACTCAGGCAGTCATCAATATCAACATATCATGCAGATAGACATATAAGGCATTCAAATAACAACATTCATGCAAATGTCAGGCAGGCAGTCAAGGCACCACAACACATTCAGATGATCATGTGTAACTCGCCCTACCACATCACCACATCCACCTTTTCTTGCCTGCCTTATTCTCATACCCGCGTTCAAAACGCATCAGGCTCGGTCCGCGTAAACGCATCAGACCGTCGTTAACAACCAATGTAAACGCATCAGGTTTCAATGTTACTCCAGGCGACACATCACATCTTTGTCCCGCGTTTCAACGCATCAAGACCGTGACCTTCTCAACCCCGCGTCTCATACACATCAGGGTGCCACACAACTTGAACCCCGCGCCTCAGCGCCTCAGGGTATCCATCACACTAGCCCGCGTCTCATACGCATCAAGGTCTCACCATGTCACACTCATGCCATGTTTCTCATTCAAACCACACACATAAAGCCAGGTGCAACTCAAGCACAATTCATATATCCATGGCATGCAAGACATTCCAATACACATTAAAATGTGACCAATTATTCAAGACACAAGCATAATCAAACATTTGAGTCATCTATACTCTTTTAGTATACACAAAGATCAATCTCATTAAGCCTCTCAAGAATCAATCTAAATTTCACTCGACTCGACCAATTGAGTTCAATCTTCCTATCATAGTTTTAGAATTCCCTTACCTCAAGCTTGATGCCACCAAATCCTCTTCTCAAGCCCTCAACAATTCGGTCTCAATTGTCCAAGAACAAACTCACCGCGCAACCTAGGAAATTCCAACCAATTGTCAATTTCTCTTGTCCAATTCACCCATCCATGAATCACCAACCTTACTAACATGATCCTCAACATCCTAGCATGTCCCATTGTTGAATTTGAGACCCAAAACCAACCAATAACAGCCTCCACAGAACCGGTTTGCACAGAATCGAACCGGGCTATTTTCGATTTTGTGCATACCGAGGTTTTCCAACCCTAAAACTACTCCAAATCCACCATTTAATCACTAACATACTTGCTAATATGTAAATCTAAGGGTTTGGGAAGCTTACTGAAGATTTGGGGCCGAGTCATCGCCAGAAACCCTTTGGAAGTCGCCGGTTTCCTCAAGACCCATTTGGGGTCAAAACTTCATCAAATTGACCTCAACGTTTTACCACAGATCACTCTATGAGTCCCCTAGATCTCCACAAAATTTGATCAAAAAATTCAAACATTAAAAGGTCCTGCGGAGTCCTAACAGCAGCTTACCTCCAGTTGCGACGATTTCCGTCGGCTTCCGGGAGAATGGCTAGCCAGAGCTCTTCGGTGGGTCAATCGAGACGCTTCTACTTCAATGATTTCGGCAAGAGGTTCAGCTAGGAGAAGATGGTCGGCTCGCCAGCTGAAGGTCGCCGAAAAGGGGCGTCAGCGGCAGCGAACAAAGAGGGCAGGAACGGTCGTTGAGCGGCAGAAGGAAGAGGAAGAAGAAGAGAGGCTCTCGGTCAAATGGGGTGAATGGCCGGCCAAGGAGAGAGAAGAGAGAGCTATATTCAACCTCAAGAGTCAAAGAATTGAATGGTAGTTGTGAAAAAGTAGACATGACCACTCTTTAGCTAATCTATTGACACACGTCCTAAGTGTCAATCAAGCTTCATCTAATGGCCATGATCTCTCCAAATTTTCGGTGGCTCTTGGGGGAAATAAAGACCAAAATGCCCTCCTTCAATTGCATAAGCAAGACTAAAGCTTGAGGGGCAAAATGGTAATTTTACCTCCGACGTCTGGAATGTCGTTTTTCTCGTTCCAATAATCTTCGACAGGGCGACGACCAATCCAAACATGACGTTGGAATTCTTGATTCTCCATTTTCAATTTTCAAGACTCGTTTCTGATCGTTTTATCTATCAGACATGGTTCTAGCCTATTCGGAACCGACGGGCGGCTTTTGCAGACGTTATGCGTATCGACCTTGTGATTCGTATCATGTAATTGTGAGGGTCTATCACTAGTTCCTTTGGTCTCGATTGTCACTGTCCGATTTAGGAAAATTTTGTAAATTATACCTTGGTTAAGCGGCATCACCGCGCTCCAATCTTATAACGCTAGCAAAGCATTCCTTAATCGTTCTTAGATCTGCCTTTTGTGGTTCTAAATGTCCCCTCGACAATCCTTATGGTCAAAGCACCACTTTCTATTCGAGTTTCCTAGGTCCACGTACTTTGTCTCGCGTTAGCCTTTCCCTTTTGGTCAATCTACTCAAATTGATCAGATTCGAGCGAGATATGATTGAAACACGTCGCTAGATATACTTCTCATTAATGAGTCTGAAAATGACTGAGAAATCAGAATGTCACATAAGGAATGCATTGTTAGCGTTATACGATTGGAGCGCGGGTGAGGCCGCTTAACCAACGTATAATTTGTAAAATTTTCCTAAATCAAACGGTGACGATCGAGACCATTGGAACTAGTGATAGATCCTTATAATTACATGACAACCAAAGTCGCCATGAATTGACGAGCCCTAATGTGATATAAATCACAGGGTCGATATGCGTAGCGTCTGCAAAAGCCGTCCGTCAGTTCGGGATAGGCTAGAACCATGTCTGATAGAGAAAACGATCAGAAATGAATCTTGAAAATTGAAAATAGAGAATCAAGAATTCCAACATCAAGATTGAAATGGATATCACCTTATCGAAGAATATAGGAATGAGAAAAAAGACGTTCCGGACGTCGGGGGGTAAAATAACCATTTTGCCCCTCAAGCCTTAACCTTACTTATATAATTGGATGAGGGCATTTTGGTCTTTAAGCCACCCCTATAGCCACTGAAAATTTGAGAGAATGAGGACCATTGCTTGAACTTGAATTACACATTGGACATGTGTCAATGGATGAAGCTTTGAGTGGACATATCCATTTTTCATCTACCATTCAACCCTTGTTGACTTTTGAAAAAGTGCATATAGCTCTCTCTCTCTCTCCCCTCACTTGGCCAACCACCCTCCCTCTATTTCCAAAAACCTCTTCTTCTTCTTCCTTCTCTTGTTGCCAAACAGCCTGCTTGTCGACCGATTTCTGCCTTCTTGTTCGCTGCCGCCGACGGCTACCTCCGACGACTCCCAGCCGCAGAGTTGACCACCCACTCCTTGCTTGATCTCTTGCCGATGTCTTCGAAGTGGAATCAAGTTGTTTGACCTACCGAGGAGCTCCGACCAGCCAATCTCCCGAAAGTCGACGAAAATCGTCACAACCAGAGGTAAGCCACGTTTTTGGCCTATTAGGACCCCTAAACCTTGGAGTTTTTCAACCAAATTTTGTGAAAATCTAGGGGACTTATAGATTGAGCTGTGGTAAAAATTTGGGTTTAATTTGATGGACTTTTGACCCCAAATGGGGCTTGTGTTTGAAGAGCTAGAACTACCGGTTTGAGGACTTGGGGAAACCGGTGACATTCACGGAGGTTCCGGCGACGACTTAGCCCCAAATATTCAGTGAGCTTCCCAAATCCTTAGTCTACATGTTAGCAAGTAGATTAGTAAATAAATTGAGGATTTGAGGTAGTTTAAGGGCTGGTTATTTGAGGTATACACAAAACCGAAACCGAAAATTGCCCGATTCGGTTCTGTGCATACCGGTTCTGTGGGGGCTATTGATGGTTGGAATTGAGTCTCAAATTCATCATTGAGACATGCTAGGATGTTGAGTAACATGTCAATAAGGTTTATGTTTCATGAATTGGGCAATTGAGCAATAAAAATTGACGATTGGATGGATTTCAATAGGTTGCGCGGGTGAGTTGTCCTAGGGCTGCTTGGACTGAATTCTTGAGGCTCTTGGGAGAAGAATTTTGTGACATTAAGCTTAAGGTAAGAGAATTCTAAACTTATGATAGGAAGATTGGACTCAATTGGGCGAGCCGAGTGAAATTTTGATTGATTCTTGAGAGACTTCAATGTGATTGTTCATTATGTGTCCTAGAACGATATAGAGGATTTGAATGTGTGCTAATGCTTGTGCTTTGAATTGACTACCATGTTTGAATGTCAATTTGATCGTCCTGCATGCCATAAGTGTATTGTTTGTGCATGGGTTTGCACGTGGCCTTGTATGCATGAATTGAATTAAGATTGCGGCATGATTGAGACGTGATAAGACCCTGAGGCGTATGAGACGCGAGGTGGTGTGATGAATGCCCTGAGGCACTGAGGCGCGAGGTTTGAAGTGAATGGCACCCTGAGGCGTATGAGACGCAGGGTTGAGAAGGCCATAGTATTGATGCGTTGAAACGCGGGACGGAGTTGAGGTGTGTCGACATAGGCCTGGAGTAACATTAAAAACCTGATGTGTTTATGCGGGTTTGTCAATGAGACGGTCTGATGCATTTACGCGGACCAAGCCTGAGGCGTTCTAAACGCGGGCATGAGGTTGAGACAAGCTGGAAGGGTGAAAGTGGTGATGTGACATGGCGAAGTGTGCATGACCATATTGATGTGTTATGATGCCATGAATGCATGCTTGACATCTATGTGTTGTTATTGATAAATGAATGCCTCATATGTTTATTTGCATGAAATGCTGGTGTGTATGACTGCTTGAGTGGACTGTCAGCTGAACCTAGGGTTAGGATCCACCTCACTGAGAAGTATATCTCACCCAGTTGTGGGACCCCTTTTTTACAGATCCTATGTCCTGAAGATGTGGCCTATCAGATTTGGCTACCCCAAGGAGATTCTATCTATTTTGATGAGTTCCCTGACGGGCAGGGGACTATTTAGTTAGGAAATGTACAGTAGTGTGGGTAGACGATGGTAGTAGTAGCTAGAAGCCTCATAGGTATGAGGCCTAGTTCCGGAAGGTGGGAGATGTATCCACTAGGCCGCCGAAGCCCACTAAGCTGCCGCAGGAAGTGATCCCTAGTTGGTGCCATCCCACCCGGGGTTTAGAGGAGGCTGAGGGGTTAGTTGCCGGTTCGAGGAATGGACTTGAGAGGACCCCAACCTTGGAGGACACTGAGGAGGTCATAGTGGTCGAGGCTACTAAAGAGGACCTGGTAGAGTCGTCTGCTAAGGAGACCATGGAGGACACCATAGAGGTTTGCTCGGAGACCTTCTCGGCGTACGAGTCCACAGAGAAGGCAGAGGAGACAGATGACTCCAGCAACTCGTCTTAGGAGCTCCTGGCATACTAGTTTGACTTTTTGACGGCGACCTTGATGCCTGTTTCTTTTGATGATGATGATAGACCTCTTTTGTACTTACCCCGTCTCCCCATTGACTAGCGAATTTAGTTGCCATGCCCTTGTATGAACATTCTGGTATTATGTATTATTATGGTATTCTTTCTATCCAGGTCCCGCTTTATATTTTATACGGAGGAGTTTTATTGTTGTCGCTTCTGCTTGCTCGTTCTGTGATACATCTCTCAACTGGTATGTGAATCTTGGGATCACGAGAGATATCTTGATTTGCTTGCAGGGAGTCGCGTGCCCGTGCCTGGGGCGCAGGACGTGACAAGTAGCCCCATAGTAACTTTCCCTACCCTCCTAAACCAAGCCTCGAACCCATGAGACTTCCAGCTCTTTCCACCCTCATCAACCTAGACTACCGTGCACTTCCTAACACATACGGTTCCCTGTCCGTCTGAGAACTCCTCAAAATAAGTAGACATTTTCTTCGGGTCACCAAATCTGATTGGCCACATTTTCACGACCTAGGATCTGAAAATGGGGTCCCACAACGGGATGAGATTTACATCTCAACAAGGCAGGTCCTAACTCTAGGTTAGGCTGACTGTACACTCAGTTGAATGTAGTCAAGGATAAAATGCACATGCAATCACATGAGTCATTCAACAGTTATTAAATAACATATAGGATCAAACAAGTGTCAAGCATGCAATCATGGCGCCGTATCACATCATTGGAATCAAGCACATATTACCAAGCTAGATCACACTTTTCATCCTTCTAGTCCACCTTATTTTCACATCCGCGTTTAGAATGCCTCAGGCTCGGTCCGCGTAAATACGCTTCAGACCATCACATCGACAAACCCGCGTAAACGCATCAGGTTTTCAATTTCATTCCAGGCCTATGTCAACATATCTCAAATTCCGTCTCGCGTCTCAACGCATCAGGACATTAGCCATTTCAACCCCGCGTCTCAACGCCTCAGGGTGTCACAAGTTTATCAGACATGCCAAATGGTCATTTCAATTTAGAACTCATGATCAAGTGCAAACTCATGCAACAAGCAAAACATCTATGACATGCGAGACAATTAAATTCAACACTCAAATCTGATAATCAATTCATGGCACAAGCATTGTCAAGCATTTAAGCCATCTATATCTCTTAAGGACGCACAATGGACAATCACACCATAAACTTCCAAGAACCAATTTAATTCATACTCAATTCACCCAATCGAGTCCAATCCTCCTGGCCAAGGTTTAGAAACATCTTACCTCAAGCTTAATTCAACAAAATTCTTATTCCAAGCACTTCAATCACTCGGTTCTAATGGTCCAAGAACAAGTCAGCCCACAACCTAAGGAAATTCATCCAATCGTCAATTTTTCTTGCTCAATTCACCAATCCATGAAACATAAACCTTAATGACATGTTCATCGACATCCTAGTACATCTAAACGATGAATTTGGGACTCAATTCCATCACCAACAGTCCCCCACAGATTCGGTATGCACAGAACCGAAAAGAGCATTTTTGGTTTTGTGCATATCTCAACTAATCAGCCCTTAAACTAACTTAAATCCTCAATTTATCCGCTAATCTATTTGCTAACATGTAGTTCTAGGAGTTGGAAAACCTCACCGAAAATTTGGAGTCAAGGCGACGCTGAAAAGTCCTCGAACAGCGCCGGTTCCTCCAAGTCCTCAACCAGTCAGTTTTTGTCCTTCAAACACAAGATACATTTGGGGTCAAACCTCCATCAAATTCATCCAAATTTTTTACCATAGCTCAGTCTACATGTGTCACGCCCCGCGCCCTCAGGCACGATCACGCGACTCCCTACAAGCAAACCAAATATCTCTCGTGGTACCAAGATCCTCAAGTAAGTTGAGAGACATGATATATATACAAGCACGTGGAAGCAATAATGAAATAATTTCTTCGTACAAAATATGAAGTGGGACCTAGATAGCGCAAATATTGTCATACATGATATCCAACTATTCATACAAATACAGAGCTACTAAATCCGCTAACATGGAGGACGGGATAAGTACATAAAAGGGATCCATCATCAACAACCAACTCTTAAACAAGGTCAGGGTCGCCATCAAAAGACCGACTGACAAGCTAGGAACTCCTAAGACGAGCTGCTGGAGTCCCCGGTCTCCTCTGCATCCTCCGTGGGCTCGTACTCCGAAAAGGTCTCAGAGCAAACCTCTATGGTATCCTCCATAGTTTCCTCAGCAGATGGTTCCACAAGATCCTCCTCAGTCGCATCGACCACGATAACCTCCTCCTTCGTGTCCTCTAAGGTCGGGGTCCTCTCCGATCCGTTCCTCGAACCGGCAACTGACCCCTCAGCATGGTCTAAGTCCCGGGCGGGGTGGCACCAACTAGGGATTACCCCCTGGGGCACCTCCTTGGGCTTCAATGGCCCAGTAGACACCTCCCCGACCTTCCTGAACCAGGCCTCATACCTGTGAGACTTCCAACTAATACTACCCTTGTCTACCCAAACCACCGTACACTTCCTGACATATATAGTTCTTTGCCCGTTAGGGAACTCCTCAAAATAAGCCGTCATCTCCTTGGGGTCACCAAAGCGAATAGGCCACATCTTCAAGTCCTAGGATCTGTAAGAAAAGAGGGTCCTCAACGGGGTGAGATACACATCTCAGTAAGGTGGGTCCTAATCCTAAGTTAGGCCGACCGTCCACTTAGGCAGTCATAAAAACAAAAAACCAGCATTTCTTACAAATAACATGCGAGGCAATCAGTTATCGAGACAATACACATATATCAGGCATACAGTCATGACATCATAACACATTCAGATAATCACGCACACCTCGCCATGCCACATCACCACTTCCACTCTTCACGCTTGCCTCATTCTCATGCCTGCGTTTAAAACGCATCAGGCTCGATCCGCGTAAATGCATCAGACCGTCATTGACAACCCGCGTAAACGCATCAGATTTCAATGATACTCTAGGCCAGTGTCGACACGTCACATCTCCGTCCTGCGTTTTAACGCATCAGGACCGTGGCCATCTTAACCACGTGTCTCCTATATATCAGGGTGCCACACAACTCCAACCCCGCGCCTCAATGCCTCAGGGTAACCATCACACCACCCCGCATCTCATACGCATCAGGGTCTCGCCTCGTCTCCGTCATGCCACAATCACAAATCATGCACACAAGGCCGAGTGCAACTCATGCATAAACAATGCATCCATGGCATGCAAGACGATTCAATCAACGTGCAAACAAGGTAGCCAATTCAAAGCACGAATATTAGCACACATGCAATCCTATATACCATCCTAAGACGCATAAGGAACAATCACATAAAAACCCTTCAAGAATCACCCAAAAATTTACTCGACTCGCCCAATCGAATCCAATCTTTCTATCTTAGGTTTAGGGTTCCCTTACCTTAAGCTCGATGCCACAAAAATCCTCTCCTCAAGCCCTCAACAATTCGATCTCAATGGTCCAAGAACAAACCCACCGTGCCACCTAAGAAAATCCAACCAATTGTCAATTTCTCTTATGCAATTCACCCATCCATGAACCACCAACCTTAATAACACATTACTCAACATCTTAACATGTCTCATTGATGAATTTGAGACTCAAAACCAACAGCCAATAGCCTCCACAGAATCGATTTACACAGAACCGAACCGAGCTATGTTCGGTTCTGTGTAAATCGAGCATATCCAGCCCTTAACCTACTACAAATCCACCATTTACTCACTAACCTACTTGCTAACATGTATATCTAAGGGTTTATGAGGCTCACCGAAGATTTGAAGCCCTGTCATTGCCTCAAGTCCTTAAACCGACAGTTTCTGTCCAACAATCACAAGACCCACTTGGGGTCAAAACTTCATCAAATTGACCTCAAATTTTTACCACAAATCACTCTACAAGTCCCCTAGACCTCCACAAAATTTGGTCACAAGATTCCAACGTTTCGAGGTTCTAAGAGGTCAGAATCGCTGCCTACCTCAGATTGTGTCAGTTTCCGTCGACTCCTGGGAGAATGGCTGGCCGAAAATCTTTGGTGGGTCAATCGACGTGCTTTCACTTTGAGGGTATCGAAAAGAGGCTGAGCTAGGAGGGGATGATTGGCTTGCCAGCTGAAGGACGCCGGAAGTGGTCGTCGGTGGCGGCGAACGGAGAGGGCAGAAGCTGGTCGGGTGGCAGCAGGCAGAGAGAAGGAAGAAGATGAAGCTCTCGGCGATTTAGGGGGTGTATGGCCGGCCAAGAGGAAAGAGAAGAGGGCTATATTCAATCCTCAAAGTCAAAGGTTGAATGGTATTTGGCAAAAAGTGGACATGACCACTCTTTAGCTAATCTAGTGACACTTGTCCTAAGTGTCAATCAAGGTGATCCAATGACCATAATCTCTTCAAATTTTGGTGGCTCTTGGGGTGGTTGAAAGACCAAAATTCCCTCCTTCAATTGCATAAGCAAGGGTAAAGCTCTAAGGGGCAAAATGGTAATTTTACCCTCGACGTTTGGAACGTCGTTTTTCTCAATTTAATATTTTTCAACATGACGACAGCCAATTCAAACATGAGTTTGGAATTCTTGATTCTCCATTTTCAATTTTCAAGACTCATTTCTGATTATTTTCTCTATCAGACGTGGTTTCAGCCTATCTCGAACCGACGGGCGGCTTTTGCGAACTTTACGCATATTGACCTTGTGATTCATATCACATTTAGGGTTCGTCAATTCGTGGTGATTTTGGTTGTCATGTAATTGTGAGGGTCTATCACTAGTTTCTATGGTCTCGATTGTCACTGTCCAATTTAGAAAAATTTTGCAAATTATACATTTGTTAAGCAGCATCACCCGCGCTCCAATCGTATAACGCTAGCAAGGCATTCCTTAATCGTTCTAGAGTCATGGGCCGAAGGAATCCTAGGAGATTATCGAAATGAAGAATGACCTGGTGGGATGTTAGCGTGCTCGACGGGTTTAGGGAGTGACATCCCCGTTTGTTTGGTATCAGAGTAAGGTTAGCTCGATCCAATTTGATTGAAACTTGTAGCGATAAGGAGCAATGACTTGAGGACGATTAGATAATGAAACCCTTAGGATTAAGCATGGATTATTGAATCTTGGGAATTATAGACTTGAACTTGTGCCGTATCTTGATGGCTATAGTATCGAC
Organism: Rhodomyrtus tomentosa; assembly: GCA_028455895.1. NCBI lineage: Eukaryota > Viridiplantae > Streptophyta > Magnoliopsida > Myrtales > Myrtaceae > Rhodomyrtus > Rhodomyrtus tomentosa. The sequence goes on along the minus strand of JAPCWY010000003.1, from coordinate 21,925,422 downwards.
TTTTAATGGATAATCTTGGGTGATGTTATTGTTGAGGTTCCCAAAGGAGCAAGTAGAAATTGAGAAACTATAAGTGTAAATGATGTTGTAAAGGTACTTGGGGTGGATAGAGAATTGCTTAAGAACAGAGAGTCAGTTAGATTGATTGATTGTGACAATGGCTTGTCAATGACCCAACTTGAGGTACATGATTGAATATAGGCAATTGATCCGTGAGAGGTGATGATCACTTGTGGAAATTAGATATCTTTTGTTGGTAAGAATCGATTTGGAGACGATTGCGGTGTGACGAGTAGCGAGGACAAACATGTTGCGCATGTGTTTGTGGCATTAAAATGAAAGTCAATGAGGATGTATGCATGAGCTTATCACTATTCGACTTAATAAACCGTCGCTTGGTATGGGACAAGCTGATGGGATACCTACAAACCTCAATGAAGAATGGTATGGAACGTGTGGAAGGGGGCTCACTCCGTAGATGTATGACTTAAGACAACCTGCAAAGATCAGGTTTGATAAGAGAGGAGAGTGATCACCGAGACAGAGAAGTCCGGACAAGAAGTTGCTCCTGACAAACTTCTAAGATAGCAAGGAGGTAGAAATGACCCAAATCATAAATTGAAAGAGAGAGTCTAGATATCGGGTTGAGTTTGATTTTGGTAAAGAGATATATTGCATTGAGTTAATCCTTAAGGGTAATTTTTTTTTCAAAATTTACATGGTATTTATTATGGCGCATGTGATTGGCATGGCTAAGAGCTTCGTACTTGGTAGTGAGTGTTGTTTGAAAGAAAAACTTTTGATGCTTGTGCTTGGCCTGTTTGGGCAAGTTTCATATTGAATGTTGTGTGGTTGATGCCTTTTGAATTTGAGATGGCCTACTGTGTTTGTACTAGAGTGGCAAAGGCCTCTAGACCTAAAGTATGAGCGATTGATTCATTGAATTGATGCCTTGAGTGCTTGTTTGGTAGTTTAGGAGCTAAGACATGCCTAGTAGTTGGCTGTTATTTGAGAAATTGCCTATTTCAGGCTCGTTTGATAAGTGGTTGCCAACTAAGGATTATTTGGAACCCCTGAATGATGAAAAATTAGTTGAGAGTTGCCTAAGAACCACTAGATGGTTGTTTGCTGGCGATATATGATGAGATGAGCAGCTTGAGACTGCGAGACTCGAGTAGACGACTTAAGTCTTTAATTTCTTGATGGAATTGTAGTGGTTCAAGTATCATGAGAACCTAATAAGATTGAACGACTAGAGTATGGTCGCTAGAAAAGCATTTAGCTCGAGTATGCAAGATATGAGAATATTCAAGAATTGAAAGGAATCACGAAAACTGAGTAAAGATAAGCAACTGAGATATGAGTACTGGAAGAGCGTTTGGCTCGACCTTGTGGATTGTGCGAGACCCAAGAGTGGAAAGGACCATAAGAAGTTTGAATGGAAATGGAAAAATAGATGGGTATGTAGACTCGAGAAAGAGTTGCTATTGTTACCCAAGTCGCTGAGATGACTAATGCTAGTGCTAATGAATTAAGTAAGGAAAGCCACGAGAAAGGCGACAAGAGGCGAAAATGAAAATCGCCCAATGAATAACTTGCGTAATGGCCTATGAAGTTCAAGTGGCTGAGTTCTATGGAGAGAATGCATTTGAAAACTGCCTTCCTCTGGATTGGTAATCTTGATAGGGAAACCTTAGAGGTTTTAATCCCATTGAGGAAGGGAAGTAACTCTAGCAGTTATTAGCCTTAAGAGGCTGTTGATGATTGGTGCCAAAGGAAGAGTTTTCCTTAAATGCATGGTATCTGCCTAGGTCGCCTCGTTGAGTTGTTCAATAGAAGTACCTTTCTGAGATTTCTCGAGAGCAAAGGTTGTTTGGATTCTAATAGCTTTACAAGGATCTAAAGATGATCGACCAATATGAGACACAATTCTCAAGGTCGTCTAAGTTTACTAAGGGTGGTCAACGACCCTTTGAATGAGATGTGAAGTCTCTGAGTGGATTGAAAATTTGAAAGCCTTATGATTAGTTATTATTCCCGAATCCGAGAAATTGTAATGGACCTTGATGAAAGAAGTGGATGATCAGAAGAGGTATAAGCAAGGGAATTTTCGCTTATGGATTACGAGTAAAGAGAACGTCACTTGTAGAACATAGAATGTGCCTGTAAGGAATGATCGTTACCTTGACATAAGGCTTATGGTGATTAACCTCTTGTTGTCATGAGGAATATTAAGGAGACTAATGTGTCAGTTTGTCGGACCCTGTTGATTCTATGAGATTGATTGAGGTTGAATCAGAACCACTAGAAGTGGCATTGCGAGTTATCACCCCTAAAGAATAGGGCATTGTTCTTAAGGACGATTGGACCAAGCGGCAGTCTTTGAAGGAAAGGAAAATGAATGGACTTGATAGTCCTAGCTACTTGTGATTCTAATAAATAGATGAGTAAGCAAACAAGGTGCTTAAATTGTGATCACAAGGTGATTTGATATAATCGATTAGAATATCCAAGGCTTGGATGTGTGGAGATTGAGGGAGAACCTCGACTCTTTGGAACCTTGTCACGTGAAGTGGCTGAGCCCGTGGAAGAAAAATGTCAAGTGTGGTGACATCTGAATCCTGGAATAAAAACACCGCTGTTGGCGCAGACTCCAAGATTGATGTCCTATGGAATAAGAAGGATAAGGTGGATTCAAAGTAAGAGAATGCCACTAAAGTGTATAGTTTCTTTGGAGGATAAGAGACCCTAGTGTAAAAGGAAGAGAAAGTTCTAATTGTCTTGGTTTTACGCTTGAGCGTCTGGACTGAGAAAGAAGGCGCATAACGTGGATGATTTTTGGAATTTCAGTCCGAGAAACTATCATGTAGATAACGTTGAATTCCAAGATAATGTCGATGCTCAATTGAATGGATGAAATTGAGATAAGTTCGCATTAGCTGGTTGTGGAGTCCAGCAATTAAGACACCAATGCTTCTTGAGGAAAAAGTGACAAAAATGAACAAAATGCTACATGATCAAAGTGGGGATCCATAAGAGCAAAGAGCCAAGGTATAAGCTCTCAAGTAGATGTTGCGAAGGATAATTGAAACGATTCGACACCTGATAGAAAGGAAGCCGATAATAGTCGGAATGAGTATTTAAGGAGTAATTGGATTAATTGTTATCGTCTTAAGAGACGATGATTAAACTCATTTAAGAAGTCATGAGAAACATGATTAACCTCTGAGAGTATCTTATGGACCCTAAGGAAACGCTCATTGTATGCTAAGTGTGAAAAGCGCGAACTGTGGGCTTGATAAGGTAAAATTCCTTAATCGTGAAGTTTCTGGAAAATGAAATCCCTGTGGAGCATTTGAGGATTGGAATAAGTGATGAATTGACTAAGGTCGGTATAAGCTACTGAAATTTGAAGTTTCCTAGAATTGATGGATCGTTATAGATGGATCGTGGGAAGATTCTTCACAAGAGCCATTCCATTGATGAGATGGACAAAGGACAAGATGTAGCGCGAATGGATGAATAAACGTAAAAAGAGTTTTCAAGGACTTAAGTCAAGTTGACAACCACGTCGACAATGGCGTTTCTGTTTGGAATTGAAAAGCTTATAAAGATCATAATGACGCAATGCATAAAGGAAATTTGAGGCATAACAAGGCAGTCTGGAAGTAAGTGTTGCATAAACGTCGTGATGATAAAGCCATATGAGTTGAAACGCCTAGTACGTGATTAGAGTTAGCTTGCAAATGTACTCGCGGCAAAGTTTGAGAAACATTGTTTGGATGGAAGAAGATTTCAAGTCTATATCTACCACAAGAATATAAAGTAGTAGTTTCCGGAGAGGGATGGAATGAGAGGCAACGCTGATAAATGAAATTGCTTATGGGCTCATGGGTATAGAGGCGTTGCTTGTACAAAGAAGGATCTCGCAATTATGTGAACTATAATAGTTGAGTGTATTGATTGTCCCAAAGGGAACTAAAGGAAAGGTCACATGGAAAGAAGATATTATTTAAAGGTCATGGCTGCGATACCTTATATCACTTAGGAAAAGTGAACTAAATAGCGGATGCTTATAATTGAAAAATGAGCATTGTGCAATTGATAATGAAGGAATAGACCTTACCTCGAGGAATAAGAGATTCAATTTCTAGATTGAAAGTTGTCAATTGACTAGTTTGATGACAATTTGAAGCATCAAGCCTGAAGGTTAGAAAGGTTTTGAGATATGGCGATGGCTGGACCCGGACATTTAAGGGGTTATGGAGATAAATAGGATATGAAGGAAATCCAGACTTCTTAGTACTTAGAACAGAAATCTTGAAGTCTCATGGATGAGTGTACGAGTCCAATATTGAGGAGGAACTTAAAGAAATGGCATCATCGGAAAGTCAAAGGGAGAACTATGATATCCATTGTAATGGCACAAAGATGCGCCAAGACTTGCTTAGTACTATCAATGGAATGGACTGAAAATTGGAATAGTTGAACATGGGTCAAGCATTGGACGTGCCTATGAAAAAGAGGCATGACCCTGAAGGTTGATGGATTTCTATGATCGTTGGAGATTTTCAAATCAAATCGAGAGCGAATTACTATGGAAGTAATCGTGAATTTGGTTAAGGAGTAGAGAAGGCTATGACTCGATTTGGATAATAGGGGGCAAGTTAATAAAGCCCGTGAGTCCCTAATGGTACGAAAGGGGTGTTGGAAGGGAATGATATGCTAGATGGTATGGACACCAAGGAGTACATTCTTATGATGGTCTAGTGATGATGGTGATAGGCAAAGAGCTTGAGTTTAATGCAACGCTCTGGAAAGGCCTTCAGTCAAGAATTAGAAAAGCAGGATTATAGTATGACATGCATATTGTCCTCGGACCAATAGAAAATTGAAAGGACGATTTGAATGCTCGAGGGTATACTACCAACGAATATTTTGAATGTCGAAAGAGAATAGAGAAAGATGAACACAGATTGAGAACAAAAGGAAACGAGTTCTGAAGGATAAGAATTGTTACTGATAAGGACGTTACAGAAATGTCAAGTAACGAACAGAGTTTCTTTAGCAAGTGAGGAAGCGATGAGGCGTCGGTACCCTATAAGACTAGATGATTGGAAAATTGTAAATTTCGAGGATAAAATTTATTTGAGGGGCAAGAGTTGTGACACTCTGAATTCTAACTCTCTTCAAGGCTATTATCATGCAATGGGATCTCGAAATTGGATATTAAATAATAAAAAATTCCAAAATTTAAAGGAATTGGATGTATCCTCATCGAGGGTAATTTATATTGGAAAAGTGAAATTTTGGACTGTAAGTGTGAAATTATCATTTTGTCCCTGGAAGGATACTCTTACTTTAAGAATTGACTAAGGGCATTTTGGTCTTTTGGCGATCTCCTCATGGTGGCCAAATTTTTTAGGGTATTTTAGTCAATTGATGTAAGACATTTTTGGTCAAATGACAAGTGTCATTATAGGGTTAACTTCACCCACTTAGCATTAATTCCAACTACCATTCAACACTTTAACTTAGGATAGTTGTGGAAGACTTCTCTCTCCTCCCTCTTCCATTTTCGGCCGGAGCTCCCTCTTCCCTCACACTCTCTTCCTTTTTCTTCTTCTTTCTCCTCTCTCTCGCGCGGTCCAACTCGCCGTCCTGTTCCGACAGCCCCACTGTTTCGATCATAACTTCATCGTCCAACATCAGATTGAGGTAAGACCACCCCCATTAGAAAGCTTATTGTCTTTTGGTTCTAAAAACATTTTATAAGTTCAATTTGGCCTAGTTGTTTTGCCCTTAGGTCTGTTTGAAAGGACAAAGGTCATGCGGGTCAATTTCGATACCCGATTTGAGAGAGAGCTCAAGTTCGCCGGTATTAAGAGCTCTTTCAGCTCCAAACTTTTGGTGAGACACTCTTAACTCATAGTATAAGAGTTTAAAAAGTGGAGATTGAGAATTGATTAAAGTTTAGATGGGTTTTTAGGGCTAAACTTTGATGATTCCCTTAGGACAGAATCTGTCCTCATTGACCGGCAAAGGAACCGAGGGCTTTGGAAGGCCGTCGAAGCACCATGTGACTTGAAATTATTGGTAAGGCTTTACAAGACAATGAACCATGTGTTAACTTGAGGTGTGGGTGAAGTTTAATGGCCGATTTGCATGAAATTCTCTAGGACCGAACTGCCCTGCACCCGACCAAACTGAACCGTGACTTATGGCTGCCAATTTTAGGATTTCACTTGCTTGATTCTACAGTAAGAAGGTTTCTAATCCTTCGTTAGGATGTTCGATTAATAAAAGGTGGATTTTTGGTGGAATCAAAAATGTTTAAAGGATTGTTTTTGGGGCGAAATGCGTGCGAGCTTGAGAGTCGACTATTTTGTTTCCAGCGCGCATCATTTTTGAAATGAGTCGTTCTAAGTCGTCTGGTACTCAAATTGAGCTCCGTTTTTACCAACACATCCATAAGATCTTGACGGACAATATTTTGAAATTTTATTTCTTGAAAAGTCAATAGAAAAATACCAATTTACTTGCGATTGAATCTGTTCGTGGAGGGCTAAAAATGGGCAGTTTTGATGAATTGAGATTATTGATGATTGTCTAGATTGAATGTCCCTTTGACATGCCTAGGAAGTATTGAATTGATGCTATAATTATTTGGTGCCGAAATTCCATGAGTAAAAAAAGGACATGTGTTGGTTAATCAGACCCAATTGAGGGCTTTAATGCTTGATTTTGCGATTAATGTCGAATGATGCTTAGAGTGATGAAGTGCTTGTGCATGATGGAAGAATGCAATACTTGAATTTATGAGCCGAATGTGTTTGAATTGGTATGTCTGAGATTGGCAAGGGAATACCTAGTTGATTGATTGCCTTGATTCATGAATTGGCTAGAGAGCCCTTAAGATATGATTGACCTTGTGAGCCTTTGACTTATGATAAGTAGGAATATGATGGCAATCCTTAATTGGTGAATTTGATATTCCAATGGGAAATCGAACCTTGATGTGTCAGAACGTAAGGTTGATTTATATCCTGATGCATCAGATCATGGAATATAATAAAAATGTGACTTGGGAGCCGTGTTTACCGAGGTCATGCCAGATGAATATGTGACTTGGGAGCCGTGTTTATGGGGGTCAGGCCTAGGGCAATGCGATAACCTAATGCGTTGTGACGTGGGCTTGGCATTTGAAATTGTAAGTATGGCGAGATTGAGCCCTTGAGAAGTGTGTTGGCTAGTGAGCCCACAAGGAATGATTGATGAACTAATTATTGTGCTAGTGTGCCTGGGGTGCGTGATATTTCTAATATGCTTGTATTGTTTGTGAAGTTTGAATTACAAAGTAAATGTGTAAACAATTGACAAAAATGCTTGCATGAGACACAAAGTCTTGGCTTGAATGCTTGAATGCCCGATATGCCATGTTTTGCCAATTGTCATGTTTGAAAGGACTTTTTCTACAAAATCTTAATGTCTTTTAAATGTGCCATGGGGTACTAATAACCTAACTTAGGGTTAGGATCGACTTACTAAGATATTATTTCACCCCGTCGTGGGACCAACATTTTCAAGTTTCAGATAATGGAAAGCCAAGCTTGCCGTGGATCGACGTTGGAAAAAAAACTTTGGAAGAGAATAAATATTATTCATTTGTGTAACCTTCGGGGTTGCTTATTGAAATTTGAGGATTTAGAATTGTAACCTTTGAAGTGTACCCTATTTCTGTCCTAAGTCATCTTGTTGTTTTTATGTATGGGGTTGTTTTGTCGCTCCCGCATGTGCATATCATTTAAATGAAGTTAAGAGTCGTGGGCCGAAGGAATCTTGGGAGACTATCAAAATGAAGAACGACCTGGTGGGATGTCGCGTGCTTGACGGGTTTGGGGCGTGACCCTTTTTAAATAGTTTCTTTTGTAGTTTTTGCAAGGTTCATCAATATACTCAGTAACTTTATAAGGAAGTTCAGATAAATATAACTCAGTTTCTGAACTTGAACTACATTCTGATTCTGAGCCTGACTCAGCTATTAAGCAGATGTTTGGGTAGTCCTCTTCATTGTCATCAGAATTATTTAATGTCTCTACTTTTAAAGTCTTTTTGTATTTCTAATACTTGATTTTGTCCTTTTTCTGAATGGGACACTTTGGCTTGATATTCTTTGCTTTCTTGCAATGAAAACATATCACATCTTTGCTTTATTGTATATCATTGCTAGAAAACTTCAGATCATTTTTCTTGAATGATTTCTTTTCTTTGAATTTTTTGCCTTTTCTAGCTATCTTTATAAATTTCTTCACCATAAGCGCTAGCTCTTCATCATCTTCATCTTCTTCATCTTAATCAGACAAATTATGAACAATTTCATATTTCAAGGCTATTGACTTCTTTCCTTTTGACTCTCCTTTCTTGTTGACACGTTTTATTTCATGAGATTGCACAATTCCAAAAGTTAATCTATAGAGAGTGGTCTGATTGGTTGACATTCTTGAATAGAATATTTGATATAATTCCAATCTTCTGAGAGACCTCTAAGTATCATCCTGACTTGCATTGGCTCAGCAATTGCAGTAGCTTGTCTTGCAAGACCACTTGCCAAAATGTGAAATCTATCGATCATATCTGCAATAGATTCATCCGACTTCATATGGAAAACTTCGTAGTCTCTTAGTAGGATGCTAAGATTTGTTTCTTTCACCTTGTCCGTTCCTTGAAAAGTAACATGAAGTCTATCCCATGTAGCTTTTGTTGATTCTTCTTCTGAAACACGATTGTACAGAGGAGTCGACAAAGCACAAAATAATGCATTAGCAGCTTTGGAGTCAAGGCTTCATCTTTTAGCTCTTTCTATATCATACCTCGTTGGTGTGGGAGTTCTCTCATTTTCGGCAGATGCAATTGTAGTAGTAGCAAGCATGAAACCATTAGTAACGACATCCCACATCAAATCATCATAGGCTTTGAAGAACAACTTCATTTTGTTACTTCATATGTTATCATCCTTTCCATCACAAATATGGTGGTTTGTTGGCAAAATGTGAGTCGCTTGTTCTTAAGAAATTGTTGCTAAACATGATAGATCGTTAACTCAGAAGTCAAAACACTTCACAAACAAGAGTAACCTTCTCTGGTAATAATTGTTGAATCTAGCAATATCACCTAGAGGGGGTGAATAGGTGATTCTGAATCAAATTGAAATTTATTATGAAGTTAAGTCAATTTCAAAGCATGATTAGATTCGGGAACAGTATAACAACGTGCAAGTAATCTAAACACAGAAGTAAAAGTTTAGAGTAGAAAATAGTGCATGTTGAGTTTATAGTGGTTTTGCTTGTTAGTCCTACGTTCACTCTCCCACGATGACAGCCTATTGGCTGGATTCCACTAGAATGATTCAATGGAGGATACAACAGATGAAGACACTCAATCACTCTCACAAATCCTCACAATGAAAGAACTCAAGAACTTTTAGCATAAGTATGTGAATCTGAACAACTCATATGCTTTAAAATTTTAATGTTCTCGACACTTTCTGCAGGTCACCATAGTTCTTTTTTTATACTCATTTGCTTCCAAACTAGCAGTTGGACAATCCTTCAAATGATCGCTCTTCAATCTTTGATCGGATGTCATCAATTGTGACTGAATGAGACTTTATCTGAGAAGATATGGTAGCCGTTGGAGTAAAATTTGAACTCTCCAGATTTAATAGCCCATACAACTAAATCTTCAATTTCCAAAAGTAGAACATATTCAAATAAGCCACAATTCTTATTCTTGGAAGGTAATATCCAATCATAGATTTCCTCCTGATCTAATTGGTGAAATATCTTGCCAATCAAATATTATAGACTTCCCTAAAAGAACTTTACTTAATCGAAAATCTGTCATTTGTGGGTCTTCAGAATCTGTCTGAAAGAAATCGCAAAATCTGAATGATATTCAGAAGCAGTCTTTATAAGTAAAGACTCTCCAAATCTGAATAGATAAATTTGAACCGTGATACTAAGTTTTAAGAAAGTCCTTCTGACACGTTATATAACACTTTAGACGAATAAGCCTTCAGATGTAACATGCTCCATCTGATCATCTTTAGAAGCAACTTCATCTGAACGTCTTCAGAAGCAAAACCATCTGATCGTCTTCAGAAGCAGATATATGACTACTCCTTCTTGAGTTTGGACGCCAGAAATGGATCAATACAAACTTCTCTTCTCTTGTTCATTCTACAATTAAAACATTGTAAATATTACATAGATTCTATCTAGTCAAGGTTAGTTTTGTCATAATCAAAATATTTAAAGAAGGTTTCCACAATAGCATCATAAAGCTTCACTAGGAATTCATTAATAAGGAAATCTGTCTAATCCTTTTGACAAATCTAACCAAATTTAATGAGGAACCTTCAATCAAAAAAGACTTTTTCTCACTCTCATGAAAAAACTTTTGAAACCCAACTATTGATGTGGGTACGAGAATCATTGAAACTGTCATCATCATACTTGACAAAGGTTTGGGTATTCTCGCAATTAGTATTATTAGATCAATCTACGAGGTCTTTCACGAGGACTGTAATTCGGGCTTAATCAAAGACTCATCAAATTTGGACTCATGTGAGTCATCTACTTTAAATGAAATGAAATCATCATCAGCTACATCGGGTTATATGTCGGAAACCCTACAAATGAAATAAAAATAATCTTGTTCACACTTCTTCAAGCGATATTTATAAACATTTGAAATCCTACGTTCAATCAAGTGCCCTAATCTGAAGAGACATTCGGTAAGTGTTGTAACATAGGTTTAGGATACGCTTGGAAATGAAAGGCCTATTCATAACAAGAATGGGATAAATGATAAGATTGGTGATCATCTGTCTTCGACACTTTGAGCATGTGTGTTGCTGCCAACAAGAAATTTTCATTGATCTCCTTCAAAAATGATTTTTCTCGCGGAACATTCTTGTGAACAAATTCAACTGAGATCTCCCTTCTTTTTAAAGAGATCTTTTTGAAATAACTCTTTTTCTTCTTCTTTTTATTTATGGGAGTGGGCCTTTTCTTTCATGCTGCATTTGATATTCAAAATACTTGTGAGATTAGTCTTTACTTTTCCTACTCCTGACTCCCATTTTTTTTATATCTCTCTTCAAAAGGAAGGAAAATTGTCATCTAAAGTTCATGTTTTATTGACAAATCCTTTGGAACTCCAGCATACCCCTAGATATTATGGTTTCTATTCAACAGATGCTCCGTGCTTGTTTTCATTTTTCTTTGCCATGAGGATGATCATCAATTGGGTCATAAGAAATGAATTTGTCGCTCGATGGATTAAGCAAAGGATTAAAGGCTAGGATATAGAAATGAAATGCTCTTCGTCATCTCTAAGGCACTAGAGTTAACACAAAAATTCACTCGTAATAAACACACTTGAAGATTGACGCAAATGAAGGTAAGAAAATTCTAACCAATCCTTGAATTTTCAAGAAAATTGTCTCAATGTAGGGTTGCTCCCAACAGAGTCATGACCATCATTCAAAAGGTTGAGCAAAGGGCAACCTCTAGTGTATAGATAAGGGAAATGAATGTCTCTGATAAGTTCGGTCATCATATATTTTTTGCGAGATAACCCTTTACCTTGTGAGTAAGGAAATTCTGAAATTTCTCACTAGGGATTATGATGTAGGAGGCATATAGGAAATTGGCTTGACTTTCGTCGCCCTGATGTTCCTCATTCAAAATGATCAATCCAAACGGATCAAAGAAATTTCTTGATTGAATTTTCCTCATAACGAAGATTGGTAACGCTAGTAGAAAGCAGACAATCAAGCATGTATGAACAATTCATGAATAAACCTCAAATGAATATTATAACTTGATGATCAAAATATTAGAACAAATCAAGTATAATATTTCTTTACAGCATCAGGATTAACAGGATTGATAAAGCACGACCAACAATCTCTACCAAGATCATGGCACCTCTGGGGAGTACCTTCTTCACAATATATAGTCCAGCATAATTCGGTGGACTTCCCCTATGAAAGTGGAACTATAGGCAATAATTTTCACAAAACAATATTATCCACTTGAAATGTCAAGGTCGAACCTTTCTACTAAAGGATTTAGCAACTCTTTGCTCCTAGCACTAGCCATGACATACAACTTTAAGCCGTTTTTATCAATCAGGTTCAATTGATCTATTCTTTGTTGAATCCAATTTGTACTTAAGGAAGGGATTTGCACTTCGATTGGTAACACTACTTCTATCCCGTATACGAGAGAATACAAGATTGCAGTCGTAGATGTCTGGATCGATGTTCAATATGCCATGAGTCCAAATAGCAGTCTCTCATGCCAATCACGATAATTCTCGGCAGTCTTAACCAAATTTTTTTTTGATATTCTTATTGGCTGCCTCCATCATCTCGTTCATCTGAGGACAATATGGAGAATAATTCAAATGATTGATGTTTGATTTCTTGAAAAAATCGTCAACCAGCTTATTATCCAAGCTCGAGCCATCGTCGGTGATTATGGCTTCAAGCAAACTGTATCGAGCAATAATGTCTCGACGAATAAATTTCACTACATTTCATGTTGTGACTGCCAGATATGATGCAACTTCAATAAATTTGGAAAAATAATCAATGGCAACCTGGATGAACCAATGCCTATTAGATGCTTTGGGGTTGATCGGCTCCATCACATCATTTCCCCACATAGAAATGGCCATGGCTCCGATAACTGATGCAACTTGTTCGGAGAAACAATAATCTTGTCACCATAAACTTGGCACTTATGACAGCTTCGAGTATTCCGAATACAATCGCTTTCAAGGGAGAGCCATTAATAACCTAACTTCATGATCTTTCTGGCTAAAATGTGGACATTCACATGTGGACTACAAATTCTTTCATGCACTTCTATCATTAGACGAATCGCCTTTGTAGAATTGATGCATCTTAGAAGGACTGAATCAAAAGACTGCTTGTACTGGTTCTTTCAACTCAAAAAGAACTTTGAAGCCATTTTCTTTATGTACCTTTGGTTGGACACGGTACTTTTCTTAGGAACTCGTGATTCTGAATATAAGTCTTGATATCATGGTACCATGGTTTACCATCCCTCTCTTTAGTCATGACCATACAATAGGTCAGTTTTCTCAATACCTCAATTTTCAGTGGTTTGACATCAGGTCCATTAGTGACTTGCACCATCGACAACAATGTTGCTAACGAATCAGTGAAATAATTGTGAGTTCTATATGAATACTCAAAGAAGATATAATGAAACTTCTCTATTAACCCATCAAAATACTTGTGGTGGGGTAGTAATTTAGCATTCCGTGCCTTCAATTTTCCAATGATCTAAATGATAATCAGGGCTAAATCCTCGAACACCTTGAGTCGGGTTATCCTCATTTCAATTTCGGCTTGTAACCCAAGAATTCATGCCTCATATTTTGCTATGTTGTTAGAACAAGAAATTACTAACTTTGCCTCTACAGGATAGTGTTGTCCACCTAGGGATATCAAAACTGGTCCAGTGCCAGATTCGGACAAATTCACGGCACCATCAAAATATACAGTCCATGTATAATCATCCACCATTATGATTCGATCCTCAAGATAATAGATTTCTTCGTTCTGTCCTAGATTCTCGGATAAGATATCAGTTATGACCCTCCATTTGATTGATTTTTGCGACAAATACAGAACATTGAACTCTGAAATAAGAATTTTCCATTTCGCGAGCTTCCCGACCAAGGCGGGTTGATTTAGCAAATACTTGATAGGATCACAACTCTGTTACCAAGAGTACCTGATAATTCGGGGTATACTACCGTAGCTTGTGCAATACCCAGACTAAATTTGCAAATGTCTTTTCAGCTTCAGAGTAGTTCAATCCTATAACTGTAAACTTTTTGCTCAAAATGGTAGATGGCCCGTTATTTTCCATCTTCCTGTCCTGCTTATGCAAACACAATGTAGCATTCCAAGAAACCAGCTTCCGTAAGGATAATTTGGATGTAAATAAATTGTAAATGTGACAGAGGTTGTCTTATAATTAAATAGTCTGGGTGAAAATCCTAGCTTGACATAGTAATTTTGAGACTATCTGTGGCAAGAATCAAGAGCCCTTGAGTAAATGTGAAGGTCATTTTGGATATGTATAAAAAGGTCCCCTAAGAGGATGTCATGGACCACCCATTGAATAAATGCGTAAAAAAAATTCGCATTAGCCTTGAATAATTGCATTGCTGTAAATTAAGTCGAGAAATTACAACTCTAGATAAAGTCATGTGACTACATGGACGTGACGGTGCGATGGCTTGGTTAGCTAGTGACCTTTTCCAAAATTTTAAGGTGAACTAGCTTCAACCATCAAGTGAGAAATGGATCTCGATCAATAAACTTTGCGCAACACTAGAAGGGTTGGACGACAACTCTTGGAGGTGTCGGTCACTAAGAAGGTGAACGTGTGAGAAACATGCACATGCACAAGTGCCGTGCATGAAGATGATGTTATAGTAAAAGGGTGCAATAAGTGGACACTTGGCTTGAAAACTTGCATAGTTTCCTCAAACAATAATCATTGCACTGTTGGGGAAGGGAACGTAATCATGAGGAGACCAAGCTTTGTTCTCTCCGCCAACCGTGAAATAAGAAGAAGAGTGGGCGCTTGAACGGGAGAAAAAAAAAAGGGAGACGAAATCAAAAGACACACTCAGCAAGCTCTCGGGTTCATCTCCGTCACCACCACAGAACGCAAGGCACCGCTGTTCTTCTCGTATTTTCGATACCACAGGCGAGTAAACTTGACCGTCTCACCCTTTTTCGTTTCACGGTACTGTGAGTTGAGAATATAGAGTACCGAGTGAGGGTGGAATGAGAGAATATTGTTGTCGTGGCATAGAAAACTCCTACAAATGCAAGTTATGGTGGTCGTACAGGAAAAGGGCGGGTGCTCAGGAAATGGTTAATCCTAGGTTGGTTGATAGAAGAAGATGTGGATGCGGCCGAGAGGATGATTGAAATTTTCGAGTTGAAAAATCTGGTGATTGTGGCTTAGTGAACGGTGAGGTTCGATGATGATTTTATTTAAACCACAGGGCAATCTTCCATATATCAAGACATGCAGAGCAGAGACATGAACAATAGGCTTGATAGTAGTTGACTCTTTATGGAACCATGAGCTGGAGAAAATTTGAAACCGTGAGTAGGGTCTCATTTCTTGATGGTGAGCTGTGAGTTGAATGAAGATTTAGTGGCCAAGAACCATATAGGGATCAGTATGAGTTTGAAGCACCTCATTGACTCTAAGTCATAGTCTATTGAGTGGAAAGTTTCATGCGATAATAGTGCACGAGCTAATAGAGACCAGAACCGCGTCTGGACGTGTCTCGGCCATGAATGATTGTAGCGTAGATTGGTGGCTCTACCTAAGAATTTGCGATATGATATAATTACGATTGTGTGCACATATTATGTTCATAGCATGACATGCATTTGGCGGAGGGGTAAGGCCGAGGGGTGAGGCCACGAGAAAAAAAAATTGTATACATAACGTGTATTTCTCGCGGGAGTCGGGATGCCTTGGTAATGGCACGAAGAGGATTGCGAACAAATGAGCGAAGCCTCGGAGTGAGGATTTGCCATGGGCGTAGAAGTTGCCATGGGTCCCGGTGGTTTGACCAGGATGAGTTTGATGCGAATAATAATTGGTCCAACCTTGTGATATTTCTGAAAATGGGAGAGCATCAATCCATGTATATGCATATAATCTCACGCATGCTACGTTTGAATTGTTATATTTGTCTAATTGCTCCAAGTATAAACTGATCTCGTACATGCATAGCTTAATGGACCGAATGAGTGTTAGGGGATGAGGTTTACGCAATAGATGCTAACACTTGAGATATTCGTGGTTTAGACAGACAGGATGGCTGCCATTCCGATTCCCCGGGGTCGCATTCGGCCTTCCTCGCTCCTTGGAGACGGAGACTCATGATTTCGAGATCCCAAACGAGTATGGAATCTCTCTCACCTGTGTTATCACCACTTCCATGGTCGACATTGGGATTGGCCTGGCCCCGGTTGAATACCGACTTGTGTCAGTGTTCATTGTGATAGATGGACAACGAGAGGGACCCAATCCCCGTGATCTCTTCGACGAGGGCGATGATGGAGGCAACGATGACGCCGCAGATGGAGGAGCAACGGGAGGAGAATTGGCTGCAGCTGCAGCCTAGTGGGGTTGGACATGGCAGAAGGAAGTGATATGTTTTTTGAAAGACCGCAAGGCTAGTGAATGTGTCGCGGCATTTTGAGACTAACGTTCTGTACGAGGGACAAGTTTGTTGTACATAGGTGGGCTAAGTAATCCTGATACTGTCCCTGCAACCACTGAAAGACTAAATATGTTTTTATTTTGGCGGGACCTATGTTAAACTAATGGGCTGGGGTGGGGTGTTAACATTTCACGTTCTGTTGGCTCTCGTTGACATGCACATGTACGTATTACTTGCTAAGGTGATTAAATGGCAGAGATGAGGATGGCGTTTGCTTTGAAAAAAAGGAAAAAAAATTGGTAAATAAAAGTTCACGATGGCACAACTACGTCGTGCCCAAGCTAATGAGGAAAATGATGTACAGGAATAAAGTTTCCTTTGTATACGCTATTATAGGATTGACAAAACCAACCCATGAATTCTAAGTCATAAGAATTAAATCAATGGAGTATGTGACACACGGCATCCAACGATTCGCTATATATTATGCGGTAGAGGATCAAGGGTTGCCCCAGTGTTAGTGGAACTTGCACTGGGGGATTCATGAGCTGTTGTTTCTGCTTTACAAATGCTTTCTCGCATTCACTATCCCACTTGACTAATGCATTTTCTTTGGCCACTTGAGGAACGATTTCGTGTTTTGAAATAACTGAGAACTGAAACGAGCGATGTAATTCAACTTATCCATGAAGTTCCGAATTTCTTTGATCGACGAAGGCGGTTTGAGCTCACATATAACTGTGATTTTAGATGGGTCAATCTCAATATCCTTGCTCCTAGGATGAAACTGAGCAATTTGTCCAAGTTAGCACCAAAGACACACTTGGCCAAGTTGAGGCGTAATATCAACTTCCAAATTCTATCAAATAACTTTGTCAAGGTCTCCATGTAGTCTTCTCCACGTCAAGTCTTTACAATCATGTCATCGACATAGATCTCGATCTCATTATGCATTATATCATGAAATAACGTGACCATTGCCCGCTAATACATTTCCTTAGCATTCTTGAGATCGAATGGCTTAACCATATAATGAAACATGCCCCATGGAGTCATAAAGGCAGTTTTCAGCTTGTCGTCTTCATTCATTGGGATCTGGTTATAGCCTGAAAAACCATTGATGAATGAGAATAGCTCACCCTGTTATACTATTGATGAGAACATCAACGTGTGGGTGTGAAAAGTCATCCTTCGGAATGGCTTTATTCATGTTTCGGTAGTCCTTACCGATTCACATTTGACTGTCTTTCTTCAGCACCGAGACTATGTTAGCAACTGATTCAGAGTATTGGGTTGTTTCAATGAATCCCAGCACCGGGAGTATGTTGCACGGAACATAATTTTTTTAGCATCAATCGTGTCCTGAATTCGGAACCACAAGGTAATGTACTCTTCGAGGAAGCAGCCTTCTTGACCATAAGGGAAATAACAAGACTTGCCTAGGCTGAACTTTCGAGTGTTATTAATCTGAGAAAAGGTTTGATCCCGTTGAGTCACACACTTCTTTAGAAGTATTGACCAGATGATGGATATTGCCGCGGGAAGCAAATTAAACTCCCTTCCGATCACCAGTGGAGGCTTATCATGTGGAACCTGATCATATCCATGAAGATCCTCCACTACATCACATCCTTGGGAAGGAAAAGTGAAGTAGCCGGTATCGGTACAATCTTGAATGCGGCATCTTAACTAATAACACTCGTCCAAAGAATGGCTAAGTTTCCCAAAATGCATAGGTTTTGTGGGGATTGTAGCTGACCAATTCATTGGGATTAGGGAACTTGAGTTCCTTTATGAGGACATCATTCTTTAACAGAAGGGTCTAAACTTGAGGTACTAGCCATGGGAGTGGAGTAAACTGCCTTCCCTTCCGGAGAGGTGGTTGGCTCTCAATTGTTCCATGATATTTTGCCTTGGGTACTGGAGGTAATTGAATCATCTCAGACCAATCTTCAAGTGGATGTACAGTACGTTCCGAGACATCGAAGGTTTCGATCAATACAGCATTCCAAGTATGCCTTCTGTCTCGAAGCTCCTCAAGCTTCTTTTTCATAATGACTGCTATTTAGTCTTAGTCAGTCATCTTTTTTGCCACTGACCTGGTGACTCATAGGGAATCCGTGATAAATTGCCTTCAAGAGACGATCGGGTAGTGAGTATAGCAAGTGAGAAACATTGAGTCGATCCATGGCGCTAGACTAGACTTGTAGACATCTCTTGACTTGACCTATCACCTTGACTCAGGAAATCTCAGTTTCGTCAGATTCTAGAAAACAATTCATGCGAAACCAAATAATGGTCGAAATGATGTGAACATATGCAGGCTCATAGCTAAGAAGATGATGAACAACTTTCTTGTTTTGAGATAAAGCCGGACGTGGACGGCTCAATCAATTTAATGCATCTTCGAAAAAAAAATTGTCCGGAAGACTATTTTGTCCGGTTCTCATTAAAAGAATGAAAAAGCCCTTAAAATGTGAGCTAAGGATTTTGAAAAGGAACTCATTTTCTTAGTGATAAACAACAAAATATTCTTGGAGTCAAAAATCATATAAAAACCCAGCCTGCTCCATCTCGGCTATTAATTTCATAATAAACGGAAAAAGCATCGAATGAGTCTAAAAAAATTTTATGCGATATTTTCAGATTTTGCGAACATTTTCGGTTTGATGTTTGGAAATTGGTTCTAACCCAAATAGGGTAAAAATATTCAATAAAGGAAATAGTGTCAAGATAAAAACGAAACT
The DNA here is from genome assembly GCA_028455895.1 of Rhodomyrtus tomentosa. NCBI lineage: Eukaryota > Viridiplantae > Streptophyta > Magnoliopsida > Myrtales > Myrtaceae > Rhodomyrtus > Rhodomyrtus tomentosa. The sequence goes on along the minus strand of JAPCWY010000003.1, from coordinate 21,906,370 downwards.
GATTTATAATCTAAAAATGTAATCAAAGTAGGGCAATGATAATATCTGGTGAAATTTCCAAACAAGAGATCTAGGAAAGCAAAAATAAACAAGACATGACTCGATTAACTCAAACAAGAGCCTATCACTTCGAGGGCTCGGCTCCATCCTTTGATCTCTTGTTACGGGGGCCAGCTTGAGCCTTTGATAGCTTGAGGGCTGTTCTTGCCATGATCACTTCCTCATATGCATCGGCCAAAAAATGCCTAAGTTCGTTGTTGAGGTAGCGGGCCGAAGTTATATCAGGGAGCTTCGAATGCCAAGCCTCAGGAATGGAATTCCTCAAGTAATATTCTTTAGTGAAAGGTAAGGCTTCCTCAGTTGGTTCGGGAGGCTTCCTCAGTTATAGAGCTTGGTCAGCTCGCACGCTGCCCATAAGTAACAAATGGAGATCTCTGCCTCTTTATGCTTTATAACGTACATCTCAAAGTTTAGGTGAACCTGCTCGAATATGGGGGGGGGGGGGGGGAGGGCGCACACATCCAAACCGTCAGATGACCCGAAGCCAAGTAATATGACTGGTCAGGCCAGGCCTGAGGTGAGATGGCCTAGCTTACCTTGAAACCAGGTAGCTTGCTATTGGAAAGACTTGGCGATTGAATCTCTTACATTTTTTTTACATTAAAAAAAAATGATAATCAGGAGCAAAATTTCTGAGCTTACCAACTGACACAAGATTTCGCCACTCTTTGGTATGAGAGAGAAACTAGACTTGTAAAAGCTCAGCCAAGGTTCATAGGACCTTAGACTTGCCCCGTTTGTACTTGTTCATAGAGATGAAAGTTTCAGTCAAAGATAACATTTACAAAATTCTTTTCCTCACAAATCTGCTAGACAAAATGAGCCATTCTTGGATTGATGGAATTTTTATGATGCGGAAAAACTATCAATCCAAAGAAAGCCATAAAAAGTATTTTTCTTTTTTGCAAAGATTTCGCATTATTAAAACAGTCAATCGGGAAAGAAAACAGGCAATTCCCATAATGCGCTTTTAAGACCTCCGAATGATCAAAATTTCGACTCTTAAATACTCAGATAAAATAACGAAGGGATCAGTCCTTAGTTATGGACCAATGAGTTGCCAATAAACACGATGCACTCTTCCAAGGTAGGTGTGAGCCCATGTCTACCCATTAGAAACGTAGCCGTCTGCAGGACCCAGCAATGAGCTAGCGCCTAGAAAGTCCCTACGCGGATCTTGATGTCAAGCAACAAAAGTAGCTTCCCCAGTCTGCGCTATACGTACTCGCGGGCAACATGGTCCAATTGAGCGAGCCAACCAATCAAATCGCCATTGGACATTACGAATATTAATATGTAATTATATGTATATTGGAGTAATTTTGTCATTATATTTATTTATACTCTTATTGTAATTAGCCACTCATATAAATACATATTATACAACCCTAATTTGAGTTGAGCCACCATAAAAATCCTGTTGTTATTTCTTTCTGACTCTCAACATCAACATGGTATCAGAGTAGGAAAACGCATCACGTTCTTCAACAATTTTGTCCCAAATCAACACTTCTTTTGCTCCGATTACAGCCTCAACAATGTTCGGCACATCTATGAATCTTTCGTCTTCTATACCATCTCTTTGGTCATCATCTTATTTTTCTGCAAATCCCAATTTCCCATTACCTCTCAATGATATACCGCCTGCCTTCGCTTCTTCTTCTCTTTTTCCTACCGCTCCGATCTCTGCTGCGGCTCAAATTATTGGAGTGCAATCAGTCTCGTCATCTCTTCTTCTTCCCAATATCACTAATCTCGTGTCCATCAAACTTGATGCGGATAATTATCTTTTGTGGAGATCTCAATATGAGTCGATTTTAATCTGCAACGATCTGCTAGGATATGTGGATGGATCTTTTATATGTCCGCAGAGGCTTATCGATGATCAGAATGGTACTGTAGTGGCTAATCCTTCTTATTCAATTTGGGTCAAGACGGATCAATGCTTTTGCAGTCTGATTAACTCAACTCTCATAGTTGAGATTTTTCGTGAAGTTTATGATCTTCGAACATCTTGAAAGATTTGGCTTACTCTAGGACGACGCTTTACTGATCGATGTGCGGTAAAGGAAATTGGATAGAAGCTTGATTTTCATAATGTCATTAAGAAACCCGATTAGTGAATGTCTGATTATCTTCAGCATTTGAAGTCAATTGCAGATTCTCTCACAACAATCAGTTGCTCCGTCTTTGATAATGATTTGGTGATTCAAGCCCTCAATGGGCTCCCATCAAAGCATGATCCTTTTGTCACAATGGTCACCAATAGTCCTACTATTCTTCCCTTCAATGATCTGCGTTCACGCCTCCTCATTCAAGAAGAACTATTTCTCCTAAAATTGAATGTCTCATCTTTATCTAATATCCATTATGCTTTGATTGGACAATCCACTTCACCTAATCCACCATTTCGAGAGAGTCGTGGTGGACATAATTTTAGGGGCCGAAGATCTGGTCGAGGATAAGGTGGACGATTCATGCGTGATCAACCAATTTGGAAAGTGTCACGCCCTGCGCCCCGAGCACGAGCACGCGACTCCCTACAAGCAAACCACATAATTTCTCGCGGTCCCAAGATCCAAAAACTATGCTGAGAGATATAACAAATATATCAAGCATGCAAAAGCGGTAATAAAACAACACCTCCGTACAAATAAAAATTTAGTGGGACCTGAATAGCATAGGAACTGTCTTACATAATAACCGACTGTTCATACAAGTACAAGACTACTAAAATCCGATAAGCAAGGGGGTGACGGGGTAAGCATACAAACGGACCCTCATCAAAATCCAAAATAACCAAGGTCGGGGTCGCCACATAAAATCAAGCCACAACTAGAATCTCCTAGGAAGAACTGTTGGAGTCATCGGTGTCCTCGGCATCCTCCGTTAGCTTATACTCTAAGAACGTCTCAGAGCGAACCTCAATAGTATCCTCCATGGTCTCCTCCTACAATGGCTCAGCAAGATCCTCCTCGATCGCCTCCAAGACAATGACCTCCTCCTCCAAAGTAAAATCCAGCGTCGTGGTCCTCTCCGGTTTGTTCCTAAAACCAACTACCGATCCCTCTACCTGATCCTGGTCCCTACCGGGGTGGCACCAATCAGGGATCACTTCTTGGGGCACCTTATGGGGCTTTAACGGCCTAGTCAACACATCCCCAATCTTCCTAAACCATGCCTAGTACATGTGAGGCTTCTAGTTCGTACTACTCTCGTCAACCCACTCCACCGCACACTTCCTCACGTATATGGTTCCCTAACCGTCAGGGAACTCATCAAAATACGCGGTCATCTCCTTAGGATCCCCAAAGCGAATAGGCCACATAGTCATGGCCTAGAATCTGTAAAAGAAGGGTCCCCAAAAGGGGTGAGATACACATCTCAGTAAAAGAGTTCTAACCCTAGGTTAGGCCGACCGTCCACTCAGGCAGTCATCTACCCCAATTTCTAAACTCATAGACTCCCAGACACATACAAATAAAAATGACGACACACAGATAACAGTTATGCAGCTATGACATCATATCACACTCATATGCTTGTGTACACCTCGTCCTACCACTTCACCACAACCATCTCTTCCTGCCCGTCTCATTCTCATGTCCGCGATTAGATCGCATCAGGCTTTACTTTTCTCATGCCCGCGATTAGATCGCATTAGGCTTTTCTCCACCCCGTGTCTCATTCGCCTCAGGATCTCACCTCGTCTCCGCCATGCCACAACCACAATTCATGCACACAAGGTCAAGCGCATCTCGTGCATAAACATCTCATGCATAAACAAGACGTCCATCGCATGCGAAACGCGACAATACGCATACAAATGTGACCAACTACTCAAGAGACATGTATATGCAATTATTCGAATCATTTATACCCTCTTGACATTCACAAAGACCAATCACACTGAGCTCCTCAAGAAATCATCTCAATCTCATCCGACTCGCCCAATCGAGTCTAATCTTCCAATCCTAAGTTTAGGATTCCCTTACCTTGAATTTGATACCATAAAAATTCTCTTCTTGGTCCTCAAAGATTCAGCCTCCAAGGGTCCAAGACCAAACTCACCGCTCAACCTAGAATTTCCAATCAATTCATCAATTTCCTTATCCAATTCCTCAATCCATGAACCACAAACCTCCATAACCTAAACCTCATCATCTTAGCATGTCTTAATTACCAATTTGAGGTTCAAAACCAACCATCATCAGCCCCCAAAGGTTCAGCCTTGCACAGAACCGAACCGGTTCTTCTCAGTTTTGTGCAAACCGAGCTTGTCCAGCCCTAAATCAACTCTCAATCCATCATTTAATCATTATCCTACCTCTTAACATGTCTATCTAAGGGTCTAAGGGTCTCACCGTGAGTTTGAAGTCGCGTCGTTGTCGGAATCTCGTCAAAAGTCGCCGGATCTTCCAAGGTCAGTACCGACAGTTTTCTGTCCAAGGTTTACAAGACCAATTCGAGGTCAAAACTTTATCAAATCATTCTCAACTTTTTATCACATATTGATATAAATGTCTTCTAGACCTCCATAAAATTTGACCTTAAAATTCTAACATTTCGGCCCCCTAAGAGTCAGAAACAGAGCCTACCTCAGATTGGATCAGTTTTTGTCGACTCTCGGGAAAACGCTTGGCCGGAGCTCCTCGGTGGTCCAAATGGCTCGGTTCTAGTTCGAGGAGGTCGGCAAGACATGGAGCTAGGTTGGTGTGGTCGGCCGAAGTCTAGGTAGTGGCTGGAGGGCGGCATCGGAACGGCCGAACAGGGGCGGCAGAAGCTGTCGCCGGCGAGTAGAAGAAAGGGAGAGGGATAAGGAGTATTCGGTGGTTCTTGGGGGATTATGGCCAGCCAAGTGAGGTGAGTAGAGAGAGAAAAAGCTTATATCTAAGGCTCATGGTCAATGGTTGAACGGTAGGTATGGAATAGTGGATTTGACCATTCGTTTGCCTATCCATTGACACTTGTCCCACATGTCAATCAAACTTGATCCAATGGCCCATATTCCTTTCAGATTTTTGGTGGCCTTGGGGGAGGGATAAAGACCAAAATGCCTTTCCTTCATTGCATGAACAAGACTTAAGCTTGAGGGGCAAAATGGTAATTTCACCCCCGATGTCCAAAACGTCGTTTTTCTCGTTTCAATAATCTTCGATAGGGCGACGACAATCCAAATATAACTTTGGAATTCTTGATTCTCCATTTTCAATTTTCAAGACTCGTTTCTGATGGTTTTTTCTATCGGACGCGGTTCTAGCCTATCCCGAATCGACGGGCGGCTTTTGCAGACATTACGCGTATCGACCCCGTGATTCATATCATGTTTAGGGCTCGTCAATTCATGACAGCTTTGGTTGTCATGTAATTGTGAGGGTCTATCACTAGTTCCTGTGGTCTCGATCATCACTGTTCGATTAAAGTAAATTTTGCAAATCATACATTAGTTAAGCGGCATCACCCGCGCTCCAATCGTATGACACTCTCAAGGCATTCCTTAATCGTTCTTAGATTGACCTTTTTGTGGTTCTAAATATCCCCTCGACAATCCTTCTGGTCAAAGCGCCATTTCCTATCCGAGTTTCCTAGGTCCCATGCCTTGTCTCGTGTTAGCCTTTTCCTTTTGGTCAACCTACTCGAATTGATCAAATTCGAGCGGGATACGACTGAAATACATCTCTAGATTTACTTCTCTTTAATGAGTCTGAAATTGACTATAAATCAGAATGTCACAAAAAGCCTCGACTGATCAATTTAATTCATAGTCATTCTCTGTCCCCTATTCTGATTGATCCTTACCTTTCTCTAGTCAATCTCGTGGTGGTTCGATGGCCTATGTTCTTCCATTTACCCAAGGAGGCAATCTTGGATCTAGGCCTAAGCTTTCTTGTCAGATTTGTAATGGAGTTGGGCATATTATACTGCAATGTCGGTAAAGATTTAACCATGCCTTCACTACAAACGATTTATCGGACTCTTTCTCCGCTCTCTCGGTTGGTGAGACCTTTGATCCGATGTGGTATCTTGACAGTGGAGCATCAGCACATATGACTAGTGACATCGGTAAAATTCTAAATTCCAGATCTTTTTATGATTCGACGAAAGTTTCAGTTGGTGATGGTCGTTTATTGCCTATTAAGCAAGTTGGTAAATCTTTTTTACATACCGGTTCTCGATCTTTGCTATTATCTTCTGTCTATCATGTTCCTAATCTTGCTCGTGATTTTCTCTTGGTCAATCAGCTTTGCCATAAAATTCTCACACTATTGATTTTAATGGTTCATCCTTTTCTTTGAAGGACCAACGAACCGGGCAAGTTCTCCTCCAAGCTGATACTTCTCATGGTCTTTCTCCGATTTCCAATTCCTTGGTGTCGTCTCACTTGCATCCTATTGTGGCTTCTTTTGCTTCACTCACTCGTTGGCACGCTCGTCTTGGTCATCCAATAAACAAGTTTTGAGTTGTGTTTTCAATTATAGTTCTAGGTCGGTCACTTGTGAGTCTTGTCTTCTGGGCAAATCTCATCGATTGCCTTTTGAGTTTGTTAATCATCGTGCTTTTTTTCCTTTAGTTGTAATTCATTATGATGTATGGACGAGTCCTATTTTATCCAATTCTGGCTTTTAGTATTTTGTGTTATTCATTGATGATTACTCTTGGTTCACTTGGATTTTTCCGATGAAAAATAAATCTGAAGTGCCTACTCATTTTCATCGCTTCCGTTGTTTCATTGAAAATCTATGCAATGCCAAAATTAAAATCCTACAAACTGATGGGCAAGGTAAATATACCAGTAATTCGTTCCAATCATAATTATGTGACAATGGTATTATTCCACGCATTTCTTATCCAGACATCCCATCTCAAAATGGCCTGTCAAAACGCAAAATCATACATTTAATCGAAATGTCTCGAATCTTATTAATCCATGCTCATATGCCTCCTTCATATTGGATCAATGCTTTTCTCACTGCTGTCTACACTATTAATCAACTTCCTACTCCTGTATTATCTAATATTTCTCCTTGTCATTGTCTTTTTGGGTTTCGGTCCGATTATTCGTTATTTCAAACTTTTGGTTGTGCTTGTTATCCTTTTCTCCCATCTCGTGTCTCCCATAAACTTGCACCTCATTCTATGCCGTGTATATTTCTTGGTTATGCTTCGAATCACAAAGGCTATCGTTGCCTTGATTGGTCAAGTGATCGTGTTTTATCATTCGTCATGTTCGATTTAATGAGAAGAATTTTCCCTTTTCACAAAGTCATTCTTCTCTTAGTTTAGTAAATAACTCTTTCAATTCACTTCCTTCACTTATTGTTTCCTCCAATCAATATATTCTTCTTTCTATCTCCCTTGAGCATCAAGCTCCTCCCCGCCTCTCTCAACTTCTCTAACCCAACCCCTTAATACACCTCTCCCTACCTCTCAATAAACCCAATTTGGTTCCAATTCCTTTTCACCTCCACCGCCCTTCCTTTCGAACTCACTCACTATGTCCCAACCCAACTCTACTTCTGGCACAATTCCTCCTACCTCTTATTCTGACCAAATTTCTCCTACATTAGATTTACAAGTCCTCTCTACATCTCTACCTTGCTCCTCCACTTCTGTACCCTCTCTTCCTACTCATCCAATGCAAACTCATGCTAAATCTGGCATTCATAAACCAAGAAAATTTTTTAATCTCTCTAATTCTTTTCATGAAGAGACACCGACTTGCTATTCTAAGGCTATTCTTGACCCACATTAGAAGGTGACCATGGTAGATGAATTTAATGCATTGGTTTTTAATCAAACGTGGCATCTAGTACCACCTGACCCTTCTAAGAATTTGGTCGATTATAAATGGGTTTTAAGATTAAGGAAAAATCTGATGGACCTATCGAACACTTCAAAGCTTGTCTAGTTTCACAGGGATTTAAACAACAGGCAGGATTGGATTATGACGAGACTTTAAGCCCGGTCATTAAACCCACTACAATCTGGATTGTTCTTTTTATTGTTATTTCATTAGGATGGGTTGTACGTCAACTTGACATTAAGAATGCCTTCTCGCACGGCATCTTTTCTTAGAAAGTTTACATATATCAACCTCTCGATTTCTCTCATACGAAATATCCGAATCACGTGTGCCGTCTTCGAAAAGCCATTTATGGCTTAAAGCAAGCTCCACATGCGTGGTTTCTTCGCTTCAATAGTTTTTTATTATTATTGGGTTTCATGGCGAGTAAGGCTGATCCATCATTATTTATCCATTCCTCTTCTCGGGGTCGTCTATATCTTCTACTATATATTGATGACATCCTTGTCACCAATGATATTCCTCCTTTATTACCATCTTTGATCACTAAACTCTCGCAAGAATTTGCTATGAAAGATCTTAGACCACTTCATTATTTCCTTGGCATTGAGGCTCATCATCGATCCAACGGTATGCTTTTATCTCAAGCTAAATATATTGATAGCCTTTTGTGCAAGTTTGACCTTGTCAAGGTAAAGCCTGTATCTACTCCCTTGGCATCGAATACTCTATTATCTGTCAATGATGGTGCGCTCCTCACTTCTCCAATGATGTATCGACAATGGTTGGTGCTTTACAATATATGTCCATGACTAGACCTGATATTAGCTTTATAGTGAACCTAGTTAGCCAATTTATGCATCAACCTATATTACCTCATCTACAAGCTATCAAACGTATATATCGGTATTTAGCTAGTACATCTACCCATGGATTAGTCATTGAGAGATGTTCTCCGATTTCTTTGACGTCTTATGCGGATGCGGACTGGGTTGGTTGCTCGGATACTCGACGTTCAACAGCAGATTTTTGTGCATTTCTTGTCACCAATCTTGTTTCTTGGAGTGCTAAGAAACAATCCACTGTGGCTTGTTCTAGCATAGATGCTGAATATCGTGCTGTCACTCATTGGGTTGCCGAGACAATTTGGATTCGGCATTTACTTCGTGAGCTTGAAGTCCCTCTTTCTACTCCTCTCACTATTTATTGTGACAACATATCTACCACATACCTTGCTTTTAATCCCGTATTTCATGCTCGCACCAAACACGTTGAGTTGAATTTTTACTTTGTTCGAAAGCGAGTTGCGTCTGGCGATCTACATGTTCGCTATGTGCCTACTGAGGATCAGGTGACATATATATTTAAAAAGGGGTTACCTAGCTTGCGTCATGCGATATTGAGATCCACTCTCTCAGTTGTTACACATACTTCGGATTGAGGGGGAGTACTAATGTGTAATTATATGTATATTTGAGTATTTCTGTCATTATATTTATTTATACCCTTATTGTAATTAGTCACTCATATAAATAAATGTTATACAATCCTAGTTTGGGTAAAGCCACCATAAACACCCTATATGTAACGCCCTACATCCCTTGGAGCTCATTACACCCACCTCAGGCCCTCAATTACCCAGGAACCTCACACGGCCTAGCATGGTATGAAATGCACATACGAAAGGGTGACAACATCACTATACAAAAGAAATAAAAAGGAAATTTGGAACAAAGGGAAAAACACACCTATTTATACATTGTAGAAACATTCAGTACATACATCGAAAGGGAAAAGACAAAAGATAATACAAAGCCGCACACCTGGATATTAAAAAGGAACTAAGGCCTATGGTTCAAATGTTACTACTATACCTTTCTCAAAGCCTAACACCAAAATGGTTCCTTAATCACCTAACCCCTTCAACCGGACTTCTTAGAAGAACAGCTTGAGTCGCCCTTTCCATTGTCACTCTCATCATCTGGATTGTAATCTGAAAAAATCTCAGATGGTATATTCTCTGAAGGTTCTTCAGTGTCTTCCTCAGTTTCCTCTTTTTCTTTAGCTTTTGCTTCGTCTTCTTCGTCAGTGGCCTCGATCTCATCAGCATAAATCTCTACATAATTCATATACTTCACAAAAGACAGTGGAGACTTTGGCACCTTCAAGTATGTTCCTTGAACCTCCCACAAATGCTAGGTTATCCACTTCAATACCCGGTCGGGACGGATGACACCAAGTTGGAATCACTTCTCATGAAACATCCTCAGGCAGCAGAGGTCCCATCAAGCTACTATCTCCCACTTGACGAAACCATGCCTCGAAACGGTGGGGTTTTAGTTCCAGCTTTCCTTCATCTACCCAGACAGTTGTGCGCTTCCTAACATATGTGATACCCTTCTGATAAGGAAACTCATCAAAAAGGGTGGTCATCTCCTTTGGATCGCCCAAGCAGATTGGCAACATGGGTCTGAAAAGTTTGTCCCATTACGGGGTGAGATCGACATCTCAGAAAGTGAAACCTAACCCTATACCTCAATACCAGTCCTACCAGACCACACACAAATGCCACACAAATGCAAAATAACAAATAACGCAATGGCACAAGGCATCACACAACAACAATGTCAATTATTAGGCATGGATAATCAGTACAAACAATCATGCTCAATTCTAGGGTCCCAATATACAAACATATGCACTCGATACACCACTACCTCTACTTTCTCATCAACACACATACTCCTCTAGCACTACTGCCACCTGACAACTCCAGAGTCATAGACCAAACGATGTCCACATACCACTTGGGTCACAAGCCAATTGGTACTCTTCAGGTTTACAACCACTTAATGCCACTGGGGTCACAGACCAATCGACATTTTCATTCTCATTCAATTTCACCACTCTCTAATACCACCGGGGTCACAGACCAATCGGTATCCTCCACATTTCCTTCATTGGATCTACAATGCCATCACAACACGCACAATTAAATTCATAAAATTCACCAATCATTCAATTACTCATCCAACAGTGTGCTAGCACTTAGATAAAGGTTTAGGAGACACTTACCTGATCAATTAGCACAGTGTCACACAATGTGACTCTCCTCAAGACCACAAGTATAGAATCCCCACGAATTCTTTGTCAACCTAAAAAGATTAACTAATCTTGAGTCACAAACCATGGAATGTTCACTTCCATTAACTCAATCTTTCCCTAGCCACGCCATTGGCAATTCAAGACACCTTTTTGAACAATTGAACACATGATAATGTTTCCCCCTGAACCCTTAATGTGTTCGGTTTACTCTGTCATACACATGGCAAGACACAATTTAGAGTTTCGTGCACCAATTTTGTCATAAATCACTTCCAAACCTCAATCCACTTCTCGCACTTCCCATTGACACCTCACATGATATCATATAAGACATTAAAAGTCCATTAAGGTTTAAATGCTTCTCATTTAGCCCCTAAACAGAACTGGCCAGCATGTAGTCATCCTCAAAACATAACCGATTTTGGGTTCCAATCGTTTAATCGAGCCATAATTCAATTCTAATCCTCAATCCTTCAATAACCAACTTGCTAAGACCTTTATTTATGGGTTTAGAAAGCTCACCACGAGATTTGAAGTGGATTGACACTCCAAAGACTTCGGAACAGCCCGGTCTCCACTTGATCAGAATCTGTCCAAATTTTAACATCAATGTTCAGCCATGAAAACCTATTTTAACACTATCCAACTTGCATCCACTGACCATCCAACCATAGTACTAGATGTTATAAAGGGCTCTTAAAAATATTGAGGCCAATCGGAGTCTTTAAGATGTAGAACAAAGACCTTACCTCAGCTCATGCGATTTATGTTCGATTTTGGTCTAAGGGCTGGTCGAAAACAACCGTTCAACAAAACCTCGAACTATCGCTTAGAACGTGTTAAGGAAACGTCAAGCTTGCTCCTGGTGGTCGGAGCTCGACCAGCCGACCCTAGAAAGGGAGGCTCAAGTAGGTCGAACAACAGGGCAGAAAACTGTCTTTCTGGTTAGTTTTGGATTGTGAGAAAAATGGAGAGAAAAATGCAAGGGAATTGAAGGGGGTGATCTGACATTCTGATTTTCTTGTCATTTTCGGACTCATTAATGAGAAAATGTATCTAGCGATATGTTTCAGTCGTATCTCGCTCAAATCTGATTAATTTGAGTTGACTGACCAAAGGGGAAAGGCTAACGCGAGACAAAGTACATGAACCTAGGGAACTCGAATAGAAAATGACGCTTTGACAATAAGGATTGTCGATGGGACATTTATAACCATATAAGGCCGATCTAAGAACGATTAAGGAATGCATTGTTAGCGTTATACGATTGGAGCGCGGGTGATGCCGCTTAACCAGTGTATAATTTACAAAATTTTTCTAAATAGAATAGTGACGATCGAGACCATCGAAAATAGTGATAGACCCTCACAATTACATGACAACTAAAGTCGCCATGAATCAACAAACCCTAATTGTGACATGAATCACAGGGTCGATACGCGTAACGTCTGCAAAAGCCGCTCGTCAGTTCAGGATAGATTGGAACCACATCTGATAGAGAATTGAATCAGAAACGAGTCTTGAAAATTGAGAATGGAGAATCAAGAATTCCAACATCATAATTGGATTAGCCATCTCCTTATCAAAGAAAATTGGAATGAGAAAAAAAAACGATGTTCCAGACGTCGGGGGTAAAATTACCATTTTGCCCCTCAAGTCTTAACCTTAGCTATATAATTGGATGAGGACATTTTGGTCATTAACACACCCCCAAAGCTACCGAAAATTCAAGAAAATGGGAGCCATTGGATGCACTTTGATTGACACATTGGACAAGTGTCAATGAATTAAGCCGTGAGTTGATGTGTACATTTTTTACCTACCATTCAACTCAAGTTGACCTTTGAAATTGCATATACCTCTCTCTCTCTATCTCTCCCCCTCACTTGGCCGAACACCCCCTCCATTGCCGAAAATCTTCTTCTTCTTCTTCTTCTCCTTCAACGCCGAGCCGCATTGCCGACCGGTTCTGCCACCGCCGATCGCTGCCGTGGTCCGCCACCTCCGGCGACTTCCAGCCATTGAGTTGACCATCCACTCCTTCCTGAATCTCTTGTCGACATTCTCGAAGTGGAAGAGAGTCATTTGATTCAGTGAGGAGCTCCGGCCAGCCGATCTCCCGAAAGTCGACGGAAATCATCGCAACCAGAGGTAAGCTATGTTTTAGGCCTCTTAGGACCCCGGAATCTTGGAGTTTTTCAACCAAATTTTATGGACATCTAGGGGACACATAGATTGAGCTGTGGTAAAATTTTAGGTTAATTTGATAGAGTTTTGACCCCAAATGGATCTTGTGTTTGAAGGGCTAGAACTGACCTGTTGAAGGCTTGGGAAGACCGGTGTCATTCAAGGAGCTTTCAGCGTCAGCTTGGCTCTAAATTTTCGATGAGCTTCCCAAACCCTTAGAAATACATGTTAGCAAGTAGATTAGTGAATAAATTGAGGATTTGAGATGGTTTAAGGACTGGTTAGTTGGGGTATACACAGAATCGAAATTGCCAAGTTCAGTTCTGTGCATGCCGGTTCTGTGGGAGCTATTGGTGGTTGTAATTGAGATCCAAATTCATCATTGAGAAGTGTGAGGATGTTAATTGATAGGTCCATGAGGTGTATGTTTAGTGGGGTGATGATTTGGGCAAGGAAATTAACGATTGGATGAAATTTCCTTAGGTTGCGCGGTTGAGTTGTCCTTGGACCATTGGATCGAAATCTTGAGGTACTTGGGAAGAGGATTGTGTTGTATTAAGCTTGAGGTAAGGGGAATCCTAAACCTTTGATAGGAGGATTGGACTCGATTAGGCAATTTATGCGTATATGGATCGATTTTTGAAAGTCTATAACATGATGACCCAATGCGCGTCCTAGAATGGTATAGAGGAATTGAACGTGTGACAATGCTTGTGCTTGAGTTGATTGCCATATTTGAATGTCAAATTTGATTGTTTTGCTTGCCATATGTTTGTGCATGAGTTTGTACTTGGCATTATATGTATGAATTGAATTGAACTTGTGGCATGTCTGAGATGTTGGAATACCTTGAGGCGTATGAGATGCGGGGTCATATAACAAATGCCCTGGCGCTGAGGCACGAGGTTTGAATTGAATGACACCTTGAGGTGTATGAGACGCGAGGTTGAGAAGGCCGTAGTCCTGATGTGTTGAAACGCGGGACAGAATTGTGATGTGTTGACACAGGCCTAGAGTGACATTGAAACCGTGATGCGTTTACGCGGGTTTTTCAATGAGACAGTCTGATACATTTACGCAGACTGAGCCTGAGGCGTTCTAAACGCGGGCATGAAAGTGAGGCAGGTGGGAAGGGTGGTAGTGGTGATTCGACATGGCGATGTGTGCATGATCCTATTGATGTGTTTTGATGCCATGACTGCATGCCTGACATCTGTGTGTTGTTATTGATAGTTGAATGCCTCATGCGTTTATTTATATGAAGTGCCGGTGATTGTATCTGCCTGAGTGGACTGTCAGCCTAACCTAGAGTTAGGACCTACCTTACTGAGATGTATATCTCACCCCGTTGTGGGACCCCTTTCTTTATAGATCCTAGGCCCTAAGGATGTAGCCCATCAGGTTTGGCGACCCCAAGGAGATGTCGATTTATTTTGATGAGTTCCCTGACGGGTAGGGGACTATTTATGTTAGGAAATGTATAGTCATTTGGGTAGACAAGGGTGGTAGAAGCTGGAAGCCTCATAGATATGAGGCCTGGTTTTGAACGGTAGGGGATGTATCTACTAGGCCACTAAAGCCCATTAAGGTGCTGCATAGAGTGATCTCTAGCTGGTGTCATCCCACTCGGGATTCAGTGGAGGTTGAGGGGTCAGTTGCCGACTCGAGGAATGGTTTTGAGAGGACCCCGACCCTGGAGGCCAATAAGGAGGTCATAGTGGTCGAGGCTACTGAGGATGACCTGGTGGAGCCGTCCGAGGACCAGACACTCGAGAATACGGTGGAGATTGGCTCTAAGACCTTTTTGGAGCATGAGCTCATTGAGGAGGCGGAGGAGACTGATGACTCCAGCAGCTCGATTTAGGAGCTCCGGTTTACTAGTTTGATATTTTGGCAGTGACCTTGATGCCGTTCCTTTTTGGTGATGATGATGGACCTCTTTTGTACTTACCCCGTCGCCCCTACTGACTAGCGGATCTAGTTTGCTATGCATATGTATGAACATTCGGGTATTATGTATTATTAGTATTCTCGTTATCCAGGTCTCACTTTATATTTGTACGGAGGAGTTTTTTTTTTATGTCGTCGCTTCCGCATGCTTGTTCTATGATGTATCTCTCGACTTTTATGTGAATCTTGGGACCACGATAGATATCTTGATCTGCTTGCAGGGAGTCGCGTGCTCGTGCACGAATCGCGGGGCGTGACATCCCCGTTTACTTTGTATCAAAGCAAGGTCAGCTCGATCCAAAGTTGATTGAAGATTGAAGTAATAAGGAGGATTAAGTTGTGACAAGAACGGGTAGCGGGACCTTAGGAGACTGGTTAGGGTATGGCACGGAATGCATGGTATATGACTTGGCAGGGTTGTGGTAATGTGTGAGGATTAAGTTCCCTGCTTAGTGTTGAAAATCATTTTTGGATTTTGGCCTGTTAAGTGAATGAGCATGGCTTGTTTTAGTGAACCGTTGGAGTGAACGGAATTGAGGAATGGCCATGGACTACTTGTTGAACTATCTCTGGAATTTGTTGTATGGAGAACAGTTGTATTATAACTGTTTTTGGTAAGGCATAGTTGGTAGCTCTGGACTTGGATGAATGAATGAGTTACTAACTCCTTGATAAACTTGTGGTGGATCAGGCTCAGTAGAAGCGCATAAGAATGAGTAACCCATCTAAGAGACCTGGAAGGCCTAGAAGCGGAGCCTCTAGTTCGAGGCGGCCTGTAGCAGAAGACTCGAGAATGGAAGGGGTACTACTAGAGAGGATTGGTGACGTCATCGATAGGCAGACCCATGATAGGGATGTTGCCATAGCCCAAGCGATAGGAGCCGTAATAGCTGCCGTCAACGCAAACAATGGCAACAACGGGGGCAATGGAAACCATGGTGACCACGACTAGGGTAACGAGGTAGTGAATGCCTAGGAAGAGACTATCGTGGCTAGACAGATGGGCCAACCGGTGGAACAATTCATCAAACTGAAGCCAACCCAGTTCGACGGGACTGGAGACTCTGAACTAGCACTCAGGTGGATTGAGAAACTAGAGAAAGCCTTTGGAGTCCTGAGGTGCACGAACAAAGAGAAAGTACTGTTGGCAGTGTACCAGCTGAAAGGTATCGCAAACGATTGGTGGGCTGCCACCAAGAATGGAGTTTTTCCAGAAAGGACGGCCTTGACCTAGAATGCCTTCACTACGACATTCGAAGACAAATACTTCTCGGAGACGGTCAGGGAAAGGAAGTAGGTGTAATTCTTACAGCTGCGTCAAAATCAGCTGACTGTGGATCAATATGAGGTGGAATTCGCTAGACTGTCAAGGTATGCACCTCGATCTGTAGAGGATCCCCAAAAGAAGGCACGGAGATTTTGGGACGGATTGAGGCCCGAGCTTCGCAGTCAGATGATAGCCATGAATCTAAGAACTTATAAGGAAATTTATGAGCGGGGCCAGATTATCGGAAGGGATTTAAAGGAGAGGAATACCGCATCTGGATCGCGGTTTACTTCATTCCGAGACAACCGCCAGATGGGCAAGAGATCAATGGCTGGTAACAGGCATTTTCTCCCTTCCGTTAGGAAGAATATAGTGAAGCCGCCAAACCCCATGAACTAGAGCTGTCGCCTTTGTGGCAGGAGGCATGGTAATGAACCATGCCCAGCAAGAATTAGAGCTTGCTTTAAATGTGGTCAGATGGGCCACCCGATGAGGACTTGCCCGAACCAAGCTCTAACAAATCGACCTCAAAGGCAATGACCACAGGCTGGACCGTCGACTACCAATCCCCAGATCAAGCAGAATCGACCCCCGGTTCAGGGGAGAGTTTATGTAGTAGCCTATAGGGAGGCAGAGGAAATGCCAGGTGTGGTCACAGGTATGGTTTATTTGTGTGACCAAGCTGCATATGCATTGTTTGATCCTGGCGCCACACACTCACTCGTGTCTGCTCGGTTTGCTGATTTGGTTGATATGAAGTTAAAACCGTTGAGTGTGAATCTGCATGTTGCCATCCCGCTAAAAGATAATATACTAGTTTCGTTGGGCTGTGCAGACTGTAGGATCGTAATTGGTGGTAGTCAGGAGAGAATTGATTTAGCTGTATTGCCCGTGTATGATTTTGATGTGATCATAGGGATGGGCTGGTTAGGTAAACAGGGGGCAGTGGCAGATTGTGGTAGTAAGATAATTCGTTTCTACCCAGAAGGTCTCCCGAGCTTTGAATTTGTGGAAAGTCGAGGAGGAACCTCGGTTCCTTTAGTCTCATCTCTTGCAGTGACAAAGTTGATGTCTAAAGGGTGTCAGACGTACTTAGTTGCAGTTATAGACACGACTGCCGATGAGCCAAAACTAGAGAGTATCCCGGTAGTACATGAGTTTCTTAACATTTTTCCTCAAGAATTGCCAGGGTTGCCACTAGAGCGGGAAATAGAGTTCGTGATTGAGTTAACTCCCGAAACGGAGCCAATCTCAAAGGCACCCTATGGGATGTCCCTATCAAAACTGAATGAGTTAAAGGTACAGATGCAAGAACTACTGGATAAAGGATTTATCCGATCGAGTGCTTCACCGTGGGGAGCGCCAGTATTGTTTGTAAGGAAAAAAGATGGGTCCTTGCGCCTATGCATCAACTATAGGCAGTTGAACCAGGTAACGGTGAAGAATAAGTACCCACTGCCGAGAATTGACGACCTATTTGATCAGTTGCAAGGGGCGTCGGTATTCTCCAAGATTGATTTGAGAACTGGGTATCGCTAGTTAAGGATTAAGAAGGAAGACATACCTAAGACTACTTTTAGGACAAGGTATGGTCATTATGAATTCATAGTGATGCCTTTTGGATTGACCAATGCTCCAGCCGCCTTTATGGATTTGATGCATCGGGTGTTTAAAGAATTATTGGGTAGATTCGTCATAGTCTTCATCGACGATATCCTGATTTACTCAAGGAGTAACGAGGAACACGAAGAGCACCTGAGGATTGTTCTGCAAACCATGAGGGAACACTCGCTCTATGCTAAGTTGAACAAATGTGAGTTCTAGCTGAATAAGGTAGCATTTCTTGGTCACGTGATATCTGGAGAAGGAATCGCGGTAGATCCTGCGAAGATCGAAGCTGTAACAAATTAGCCTAGGCCTACTACGGTCACGGAGGTCAGAAGTTTCTTGGGATGGGCAAGATATTACAAACGTTTTGTAGAGAAGTTTTCATCCATAGCCATTCCATTGACGAGATTGACAAAGAAAGAAACGAAGTTCGAATGGACGGATAAGTGTGAAGGGAGTTTCCAAGAGCTCAAGCATCGGTTGACAACCGCACCGGTGTTGACGATTCTATCTGGACCTGGAAGCTATGAGATATATAACGATGCTTCGCTAAAGGGACTAGGCTATGTGTTAATGTAGCATGGAAGAGTAGTGGCCTACGCATCCTAGCAGCTAAAACCACACAAAATGAACTATCCAACTCACGATTTGGAGTTAACAGCGATCATTTTTACTCTGAAGATCTGGAGACATTATCTGTGTGGCAAAAAGTTCCAGATTTACACCGACCACCAGAGCTTGAAGTATCTGTTTTTCCAGAAGGAACTGAATATGAGGTAGTGTCGATGGATGGAGCTGCTTAAGTATTATGATTGTGATATATTGTATCACCTTGGAAAGCAAAGAGAGTAGCAGGTGCACTTAGTCGAAAATCAAGCATCGCCTGTCTGCTAGTAAAAGGATGGTCGATGATCGAGGATTTGAGAGATTTTAAGTTCAGATTGAAAGTCTACCAACTGTCCAGTTTGATGGCTACATTGAGGGTGGAACTTGAGGTCCAGGAAGGAATAAAGACCTTACAGTCCACGGACTTGGAAATTCAGAAAATCCTGGAGATGGACGCTACAAAGGGAAAACCAGAGTTTCAGGAGTCAGAGGACGGAATCTTGAAGTTCCGAGGACGTCTATGCGTGCCAAAGGACGAAGAACTTAGGGAAAGGATTTTATCAGAGGCTCATAGGAGCAATTATAGTAACCACATAGGAAGTACGAAGATGTATCAGAACCTACGTCAACACTACTGGTGGAGCGGGATGAAAGTAGATGTAGCGAAATATGTGGCAAAGTGCTTAACATGCCAACGGTGAAGGCGCAGCACTGTAAGCCTGGTGGATTGTTACAGCCATTGGAAATTCCAAAATGGAAATGGGAGCACATAACGATGGATTTTCTGATGGGACTTTCAAGGAGCCAGAGAGGTCAAGACTCTATATGGGTAGTCGTGGACAGATAGACTAAGTTCGCACATTTCATCCCTGTACGAAAGGATTTCGCAATGGATAGATACGCCAGGTTGTACATGAGGCAAATAGTGAGACTACACGGAATACCCGTGACAATCACCTCTGATAAAGATCCCAAGTTCACAGCGAACTTTTTGAAAAGTCTTCAAAATGCCATGGGAACTCGACTGTAATTTAGCACGGCGTACCATCCACAAACGGGTGGACAATTAGAGAGAACGATTCAGCGTGCGTCATAGACTTCAAAGGTGGGTGGGAAGATCAGCTACATTTGGTGGAGTTTGCATATAACAACAGCTACTAGCAGAGAATTCGAATGGCACCGTTTAGAGCTCTTTATGGAAGGGCTTGTAGAACCCCGATTTGCTGGGATGAGATTGGAGAAAGGAGTATCACATGCCCAGAGTTGGTAGAGCAGTCGGAGGAAGCAGTTAAGATAATTCGGAATAGACTGAGGACGGTGCAGAGTCGTCAGAAGAGTTATGCTGATAAATGGCGCAAGCCTTTGGAGTTTCAAGTAGGCGATCATGTTTTCCTTAAGGTGTCGCAGATGAGGGGATTATCGCGATTTGGAAAGAAAGGAAAATGAGCCCAAGGTACGTGAGTCCATTTGAAATTTTGGAGCGAATTGAGACCTTAGCCTACAGGCTTGCCTTACCACCTAACTTATCCCAAGTACATAATGTCTTCCACGTGTCCATGCTACGGAAGTATGAACCGAACCCGACACATGTGCTAGACAATTCCATTAGTCAAAGGTGTATGGGAGCACCATGGAACCGAAGGCGCTACGTGGGAGAACGAGGGAACGATGATGCGTCAATACCCCCATTTGTTTGAGTAGCTAAGTTTGATGTAAATTTCGGGGACGAAATTTTTGTAAGGGGGAAAGAGTTGTGAAATTCTAATTTTTCTGTCATTTTCGGACTTATTAATGAGAAAATGTATCTAGCGATGTGTTTCAGTCGTATCTCGCTCGAATCTAATCACTTTGAGTTGACTGAGCAAAAGGGAAAGGCTAACGCGAGACAAGGTACGTAGACCTAGGGAACTTGAATAGGAAATGACGCTTTGGCCATAAGCATTGTCGAGGGGACATTTAGAGCCATAAAAGGCCGATCTAAGAACGATTAAGGAATGCATTGCTAGCGTTATACAAATGGAACGCGAGTGATGCCGCTTAACCAATGTATAATTTGTAAAATTTTCCTAAATCGAGCAGCGACGATCGAGACCATCGGAACTAGTGATAGACCCTCACAATTACATGACAATCAAAGTCTCCATGAATTGACGAGCCCAATTGTGATATGAGTCACAAGGTCAATACGCGTAACATCTGCAAAAGCCGCCCGACAGTTCAACATAGATTGGAACTATGTCTGATAGAGAATTAAATCAGAAACGAGTCTTGAAAATTAAGAATGGAGAATCAAGAATTCCAATATCATAATTGGATTGGCCATCGCCTTATCAAAGAAAATTGGAATGAGAAAAAAAAACGACGTTCCGGACGTCTGGGGTAAAATTACGATTTTGCCCCTCAAGCCTTAACCTTAGCTATATAATTGGATGAGGACATTTTGGTCATTAACACACCCCCAAAGCTACCGAAAATTCAAGAAAATGGGAGCCATTGGATGCACTTTGATTGACACATTGGATAAGTGTCAATGGATTAAGCCATGAGTTGATGTTTACCCTTTTTATCTACCATTCAACTCAAGTTGACCTTTGAAATTGCATATACCTCTCTCTCTCTCTATCTCTCCCCCTCACTTGGCCAAACACCCCCCTCCATTGCCGAAAATCTTCTTCTTCTTCTTCTCTTTCAACGCCGAGCTGCATCGCCGATCGGTTCTGCCACCGCCGATCGTTGCCATCGACCACCACCTCTTGCGACTTTCAGCCATCGAGCCGACCACCCACTCCTTCCTCAACCTCTTTTCGACATTCTCAAAATGGAAGCGAGTCATTTGGTTCAGTGAGGAGCTTTGGCCAGCCGATCTCCCGAAAGTCGACGGAAATCATCGTAACCAGAGGTAAGCCACGTTTTAGGCCTCTTAGGACACCAGAATCTTGGAGTTTTTCAACCAAATTTTGTGGACATCTAGGGGATACATAGATTGAGCTGTGGTAAAAGTTTGGGTTATTTTGATGGAGTTTTGACTCCAAATGGGTCTTGTGTTTGAAGGGCAAGAACTGACCGGTTGAAGGCTTGGGAAGACCGGTGTCATTCAAGGAGTTTCCAGCGTCGGCTTGGCTCCAAATTTTCGGTGAGCTTCCTAAACCCTTAGAAATACATGTTAGCAAGTAGATTAGTGAATAAATTGAGGATTTGAGGTGGTTTAAGGACTGGTTAGTTGAGGTATACACATAATCAAAATTGCCCAGTTCGGTTCTGTGCATGCCGGTTCTGTGGGAGCTGTTGGTGATTGTAATTGAGCTCCAAATTCATCGTTGAGAAGTGTGAGGATGTTAATTGATAGGTCCATGAGGTGTATGTTTAGTGGGGTGATGATTTGGGCAAGGAAATTAACGATTGGATGAAATTTTCTTAGGTTGCGCGGTAGAGTTGTCCTTGAACCATTTGGACCGAACTCTTGAGGTGCTTGGGAACAGGATTGTGTTACATTAAGCTTGAGGTAAATGGAATCCTAAACTTTTGCTCGAAGGATTGGACTCGATTGGGCGATTTATGCATGTATGGATAGACTTTTGGAAGTCTATAACGTGATGACCCAATGTGCGTCCTAGAATGGTATAGAGGACTTGAATGTGTGACAATGCTTGTGCTTGAGTTGATTGCCATGTTTGAATGTCAAATTTGATTGTTTTGCTTGCCATAAGTGTATTGTTTATGCATGAGTTTGCACTTGGCATTATTTGTATGAATTGAATTGAACTTGTGGCATGTCTGAGATGTTGGAATACCCTGAGGCGTATGAGACACGGGGTTGTATGACAAATGCCCTGAGGCGCTGAGGCGCGGGGTTTGAATTGAATGGCACCCTAAGGCGTATGAGACGCGGGGTTGAGAAGGCTATAGTCCTGATGCGTTGAAACGCGGGACGGAGTTGTCATGTGTCGACATAGACCTGGAGTGACATTGAAAGTCTGATGCATTTATGCGGGTTTGTCAATGAGACAGTCCGATGCGTTTACGCGGATCGAGCCTGAGGCGTTCTAAACGCGGGCATGAAAGTGAGGCAGGGGGAAGGGTGGAAGTGGTGATTCGACATGGCGATGTGTGCATGATCCTATTGATATGTTGTGATGCCATGACTGCATGCCTGACATCTATGTGTTGTTATTGATAGTTGAATGCCTCATGTGTTTATTTGTATGAAGTGCCGGTGATTGTATCTGCCTGAGTGGACTGTCAGCCTAACCTAGGGTTAGGACCCACCTTACTGAGATGTATATCTCACCCCGTTGTGAGACTCCTTTCTTTACACATCCTAGGCCCTAAGGATGTGGCCCATCAGGTTTGGCGACCCCAAGGAGATGTCGATTTATTTTGATGAGTTTCCCAACGGGCATGGGAGTATTTATGTTAGGAAATGTACAGTCATTTAGGTAGCCGAGGGTGGTAGTAGCTGGAAACCTCATAGATATGAGACCTGGTTCCGAAAGGTAGAGGATGTATCTATTGGGCCACTGAAGCCCACTGAGGTGCTGCATGGAGTGATCTCTAGCTAGTGTCATCCCACTCGGGATTCAGTCGAGGCTGAGGGGTCAGTCGCCGGCTCGAGGAACGGTCTTGAGAGAACCCCGACCCTGGAGGCTACTGAGGAGATCATAGTGGTCGAGGCTACTGAGGATGACCTGGTGGAGCCGCCCGCGGACGAGACATTCGAGGATACAGTGGAGATTTGCTCTGAGACCTTTTCGGAGTATGAGCCAACTGAGGAAGCGGAGGAGACTAATGACTCCAGCAGCTCGATTTAGGAGCTCTTGATTTACTAGTTTGATATTTTGACAGTGACCTGATGTCGTTTCTTTTTGGTGATGATGACGGACCCCTTTTGTACTTACCCCGTCACCCCTATTGACTAGCGGATCTAGTTTGCTATGCACATGTGTGAACATTCGGGTATTATGTATTATTAGTATTCTCGCTATCCAGGTCCCATTTTATATTTGTGCAGAGGATTTTTTTTTTATGTTGTCGCTTCCGCATGCTTGTTCTATGATGTATCTCTCAACTTATATGTGAATCTTAGGACCACGAGAGATATCTTAATCTGCTTGCAGGAAGTCGCGTGCTCATGCCCGAACCGCGGGGCGTGACAGATGATATACACAGCTGATGAAGGTCTTTTGACATGTTATTTCACAAAAATTATTGGCTTGAAATTGATTATACTTGGTTAGGTGGGTAATAAATGCTTAGGGCTTCCATTGCTTGACATGTGGCATATAACCAATAATACAACTCAAGTTTTGACTCATCCTTTGACTTCTTGTGTATGAATTTCGGCAACCATTGATGGGGAGAGGGATTGACCATTTTGTCCTTCTTGCATTTCATAAGGCAAGGCGAATGATCGAGGGGCAAAATGGTAATTTTGCACTTTCAATCCAAACTTCACTTTTCTAATTAGATATTACCATTTGACAAAACGACGTCAAATTCTTATCGAGAATTGGAATTCTCTATTTCCAATTGCCACTTTTGAGCTTCCATTTCATGATCATTCGTCCGTCGATCGTGATTCCAGTTTGTCTCGAACTAACAGGCGGCTTTTGCTAACGTTACGCATATCGACTATGTGATTCTCATCAAACCGAGGAAAACTCAAGTTATGACGGCTTTGGTTGTCATGCAATTGCAAGGATTCATCACTAGTTTCGACGGTTTTGATCGTCATTGTTCGATTTAGGAAAAATTACAAATTATACATAAGTTAAGCAGCATCACCCGCGACCCAATCGTATAACGCTAGCATTGCATTCCTTAATCGTTATCTGATCGGCCTCATTGGCTCTAAATGTTCCCTCGACAATCCTTATGGTCAAAGCGTCACTTTCTTTTTCGAGTTTCCTAGGTCCACGTACCTTGTTATGTGTTAGCCTTTCCCTTGTGGTCAGTATACTCAAGATTGATCATATCTGAACGAGACAAAACTGAAATTCATCAAAAGGTACATTCTCATTCAACAGCCTCAAAATGACAGGAAATTCAAAATGTCACAATTCTTCCCCTCTTACTGAAATTTCGTCCTCGAAATTTACAATAAACCCAATTTAAGTAAACAAATGAGGGTATTGACGTCTCATAGCTTCTTCGCTTTCCCACGTTGCTTCTTCAGTCCCGTAATGCTCCCATATTACTTTGACTAATAAAAACGTCTTATTCCTTAAGACTTGCTCCTTTCGATCTTCGATTCTGATAGGTTTTTCCATATATGACACCTTGTCATCAACATCGATGGTTTCAAAATCCAAAACATGAGTCAAGTCAGGCTTATACTTCCTCAGCATTGACACATAAAATGCATTGTGCACTTGCGATAAGTTCGGCGGCAAGGCAATTCTATAGGCCAAAGTTTCAATTCGCTCTAGAATTTCAAAAAGACCTGCGTACCTCGGAATCAGTTTTCCCTTTTTTCCAAAATCGAGACAATCCCTGCATCGGTGATACCTTCAAGAAAACATGGTCACCAACTTGAAATTCCAATGGTTTGCGTCTTTTATCAACGTAACTCTTCTATCGACTTTGTCCCGTTTTCAGCCTTTCTCTAATGACTTTAATCGCTTCAACAAACTGTTTCACCAATTACGGGCCTATTATACTCCTTTCTCCAACTTCATCCCAACATACAGGCGTTCTGCAAGGTCGACCAAAAGGTGCTTCGAACGGCGCCATACCAATGCTTTGCTGGTAACTGTTATTGTATGCAAACTCTACTAAATGTAGTTAGTCCTCCCATCCACTTTTTAAATCTATAACGCTGGCTCGCAACATTTCCTCGAGCGTTTGAATTGTTCTCTCTGACTGCCCATCAGTCTGTGGATGATACGCTGTGCTGAATTGCAATCTAGTTCCCAAAGCCTCCCGAAGACTCTTCCAAAAGTTTGCTGTAAATTTAGGATCTCGAACCGACGTGATCGTAATTGGAACTCCATGCAATCGCACAATCTGGCGCATATACAACTCTGCGTACTTTTCCATTGTAAAATCTTTTCGCATAGGTATGAAGTGTGCCGACTTCGTTAATCTATTCACAATTACCCAAATTGAGTCATGACCTTTCTGACTTCGCAGTAACCCCATCACAAAATCTATTGTCACATGTTCCCATTTCCATTCAGAAATTTTCAAAGGTTGTAATAATCCTCCAGGTTTGCAATGTTGGGCTTCACTTGCTGACAGGTTAAACATTTCGCCACATGCTTAGTTACATCCACCTTCATTTCGTTCTACTAGTGGTGTTACCTTAGATTCTGATACATCTTAGTACTACCTGGATGAATACGGTAATTGCTCCTGTCAGCTTCCGATAAAATCTTTTCCTTGAGTTCCTCATCACCAGGTACACACAAACGTCTACAAAACTTCAAAATTCCATCTTCTGACACTTGAAACTCAGCTTTCCTTTTCGTCGCATCCATTCCAAGAATCTTTTGAATCTCCGAATCCATAGACTACAAAGCCTTTACTGTCTCTTGAATGTTAGGTTCAACTCTTAGAGTTGCCATTAAACTTGACGGTTGGCAAACTTTCAGTTAAATTCAGAATCCCTCAACTCCTCTAACAAAGACCATCCTTTAACTAATAAGAGGGCAATACTTGATTTTTGGCAAAGTGCGTCCGCGACTCTATTCGCCTTTTCAGGATGATATAGAATCTCGCAATCATAGTCCTTGAGTAATTCCATCCATCAATGTTGTCTCATATTCAATTCTTTCTGCGAAAATAGGTACTTCAAACTTTGATGATCATTATATATCTGAAATCTTTTGCCACATAAGTCGTGCCTCCAGATCTTTAAAGCGAAGATGATGGCAGCTAATTCCAAATCATGCATCGGATAATTCATCTCATGTGGTCTCAATTGTCGTGAGGCATAAGCAACCACTTTTCCATATTGTATCAACACGCACCCTAATCCTTTTAACGAAGCGTCGCTATATATCTCATATCCTCTAGGTCTAGAAGGAATGGTTAGTACTGGTGCGGTCGTCAATTGGTACTTAAGTTCTTGGAGACTTCTTTCACACTTATCAGTCCATTCGAACTTCACGTCCTTCTTTGTTAGCCTCGTCAACGGAGTAGCTATAGAAGAAAACTTCTCCACGAATAGCCTATAATAACCTGTTAATCCCAGAAAACTTCTAATCTCGGTAACTGTCGTAGGTCTAGGCCATTTCATCACTACTTCAATCTTTGAAGGATCTACTGAAATTCCTTCTCCATAAATCACATGACCAAGGAAAGCCACTTTACTCAACCAAAATTCACATTTACTAAACTTGGCGTAAAGCGAATGCTCCCTCAGGGTTTGCAAAACTACCCTCAAGTGTTCATCATGTTCTCCATTACTCTTCGAATAAATCAAAATATCGTCTATAAAAACAATGATGAATTGGTCCAAGTACTCCTTAAACACTCGATGCATCAAACCCATGAATGTAGCAGGGGCATTGGTCAAACCAAAAGGCATAATCGTAAACTCATAATGCCCGTATCTTGTTCTGAAAGCAGTCTTTGGTATAACCTCCTTCTTAATCCTCAGTTGGTGATAACCAGTCCTCAAGTCTATTTTAGAAAACACATATGCTCCCTGTAGTTGATCAAACAAATCATTTATCCTCGACAAAGGATATTCGTTCTTGATGGTCACTTGATTCAACTGCCTGTAATCTATATACAAACACAAGGATCCATCTTTCTTTCTTATAAACAGCACCGGCGCTCCCTATGGCGATGCGCTCGATCTAATGAATCCCTTATCCAATAGTTCCTACATCTTTACTTTTAATTCTTTCAGTTCAGACAAGAACATCCTATACGGTGCCTTTGAGATTGGCTCCGTTCTAGGTGCCAACTCAATCACAAACTCAATTTCTCTCTCAGGTGGTAACCCTGACAATTCCTTAGGAAAGACATCAGGAAACTCACATACCATCGCTACACTATCTAGCTTAGACTCCTCCACCGTTGTGTCTGCTGCAACAGCCAAATAAGCTTGACATCCTTCATTCAACAACTTAGTCACCTCAAGCGACGAAACCAAAGGAATCGAGGTTCCTTCCCGACTCCCTGCAAATTCAAAACCAGGGCGAACTGTGACATTCTGAATTTCCGACCATTTCGAGATGTATGAATGAGAAGATATCTATCGATGTATTTTAGTTTTATCTCACTTGGACTTGATCAATTCGAGTTAACTGACCAGAAAGGGAAAAGCTAATGCATGACAAGCACGTGGACCAAGAAACTCGAATAAGGAACAACACTTTGACCATAAGGATTGTCGAGGGAATATTTAGAACCAATAAGGAGCAATTAGGAATGATTAAGGGATTCATTGCTAGCATTATACGATTAGAATGCGGATGATTCTGCTTAACCGACGTATGGTTTTTCCTGAATTGAATTCTTACGATCGTGATCGTCGGAGCTAGCGATAAACCCTCGCAATTACATGACAACCAAAGTCGCTGTGACTTGAGTCATCCTAAGTGTGATTAGAATTACTGAGTCAATACGCGTGAACGCCTGCCAAAAGCCCCCCGTCAGTTTGAGATAGGCTGGAATTACAATTGACAAAAAATGGACCATGAATTGGATCTCGAAATTGAATATCGGACAAAAAAGAATTTCAACAATTCAAAAGGAATTGAACATCGCCTCATTGAGGGTAATTAAGTTGAAAAGTGAAATTTAGACTGAAAGTATAAAATTACCCTTTTGCCCCTCAAAGGACATTCTTTCCTTTAGAATAAGTAAAGGCATTATAGTCATTTGCTCTCTCCCTATAGTGGATGAAAATTTGAGGGAATTATAGTCAATATGTGCTTTAGATTTTTATGAAGAAAAGTCAAGAGTATTAACGAGAGGTGATGTATGTAAGTAGGCTAGATTACAGCTCTAGGATGTCATTAATTTCTAGTCAAATCCCACCTATCATTCTCTCTCTCTCACCTTTACTTGGGGACAAAGGAAAAGGCAAGAAGACTCTTTTTGCTCAGCCAAACTCTCCCCCTCTCTCATTCTCATGCTCACTCTCTCCCTCTTGCTCTTTCTCGGCCCGACCAGCTTGGTTCCTCACCGTTCGTCCGTCACGACTCCGGTTTCCAACCACCATGCGACCTAACTCCGACCACCACAACACTTCTTGATGTCTTGTCTACAACCTCTAAGTGACACATTGTCCATTTGTTACTCCGTTTGACCAGTGGAGCCGCCGAAACCCGCCTAGGACAGAATCGGAGCAAACCAGGCCATGAGCTCCTTTAGACCGATTTAGAAGGCTTATCTTGCTTCCAAATCAAGTTGAGACCTACTTAAGACATAGTATTAAGGTTGAGTAAGTTTGGTTTGAAGTTTGGTTGATGATAGATGGGTTTTAATGGTTGAATTTGGATGATTTCCTAAAGGACAGAATATGTCCTCTTCGACGAGTTTGGGAACCGAGCACCTTTGAAGGTAGTAAAAGCGTCACCTTGCACCAAAATTTATTGGTAAGACTCCCTAAGACATAATACTTCATGTTAGCAAAGGATAGATGAATTATATTGGAGTTTTAATGGCCGGTTTGCATGGATTTTCTTAGGGACAAATTCTGCCTTGTACTGAATAGATTAAGGAACCGAGGATTGTTACGTTTCTTGAAGGAGTTTGTTGGCTTAATTATCTTTGTAAGAAGACTTCTAATCCTTAGTTAGGATGTTGGGTTTCTAAAGGGTGGATTTTTGGTGAAATTGCAGGGATTTTAAAGGCTGATTTGCTGAGAAACACGTGAGAGACCCGAACCCACCTAAATCTGTTTTTCAGCGCACACCGTTTTTAAAATGAGTTGTTCTGAGTCATCTGATATCCAAATTGAGTCCCGTTTTCGTCCACAAGTCCGTAAGATCTTGATCGACAAGAATATGAAACTTATTTCCTAAAAAAACATTCATTTCAAACCCCGCGTCTCAGCGCCTCAGGGCATTCATCATACCACCTCGCGTCTCATACGCCTCAGGGTATTACCACGTCTCAGACATGCCATAATTCCAATTCAATTCATAACACATAATGCCAAGTGCAAACTCATGCACAAACAATACACTTATGGCATGCCAGACAATTAAATTCAACACTCAATGCAACAAATCACTCAAGGCACAAGTATGGTCAAGCATTTGAGTCACCTATACCCTCCTAGGACGTACAATGAACAATCACTTTAAAGTCTCTCGAGGATCAATCAAAATTGCACTCGACTCACCTAATTGAGTCCAATATTCCTATAAAAGGTTTAGGATTCCCCTTACCTTAAGCTTAATGCAACACAATCCTCTTCCGAGCACCTCAAAGGTTCAGTCTTAACGGTCCAAGATCAAGTCAACTGTGCAATCTAAGGAAATTCATCCAATCGTCAACTTTTATTGCTCAATTGACCAATCCATGGGACATAAACCTTATTGACATGTTTCTCAACATCCTAGCATGTCTCAATGATGAATTTGAGACTCAATTCCAACCACCAACAACTCCCACAGAACCGGTATGCACAGAACTGAATCGGGCAATTTTCGGTTCTATGTATACCTTAACTAACCAGTCCTTAAACTACCTCAAATCCTTAATTTATTCATTAATCTACTTGTTAACATATAGTTCTAAGGGTTTGGGAAGCTCACCGAAGATTTGGGGCCAAGGCGACGCTGGAAACTCCTTGAGTGGCGCCGGTTTTCCCAAGTCTTCAACTGGTCAGTTCTGGCCCTTCAAACACAAGACCCATGTGGGTCAAAAGTCCATCAAATTAACCCAATATTTTTACCACAACTCAATATAAGTGTCCCCTAAGTGTTCACAAAATATGGTTGAGAAACTCCAAGGTTTTGGGGTCCTAAGAGGCCTGAAAAGTGGCTTACTTTTGTTTGCGACGATTTCCGTCGACTTGCGGGAGATCGGCTGGCCGGAGCTCCTCACTGAGTCAAATGACTCGTTTCCACTTCGAGAGCGTCGGCAAGAGGTCAAGGAAGGAGTGGGTGGTCGGCTCGGCGGTTGGGAGTTGCCGAAAGTGGCGGTCGGCAGCAGCGAACAGGGATAGCAAAACCGGTCAGCGATGCAGCTTCACGGCAATAGAAGAAGGGAAGAAGAAGAAGACATTTTCGGCCAAATGAGGGGGTGACTGGCCAAGAGAGAGAGTGTGAGGGTTTATACTTCATTTGGCTTGGTCAACTTGAGTTGAATGGTAGGTAAAAAGTGGGTACATCAACTCATGGCTTAATCCATTGACATTTGTCCAAGGTGTCAATCAAAGTGCATCCAATGGCTCTCCTTCCTTCACATTTTCGGTAGCTATGAGGGTATGGTTAATGACCAAAATGCCCTCATCAAATTATATAGGTAAGGCTAAGGCTTGAGGGGCAAAATGATAATTTTACCCCCGACGATCGGAACGTCGTTTTTCTAATTCCAATTTTCTTCGATAAGGCAGCGGCCAATCCAAATATAATGTTGAATTCTTGATTCTCCATTTTCAATTTTCAAGACTCCTTTCTGATTATTTTCTCTATCAGACGTGGTTCCAACCTATCCAGAACTGATGGGTAGTTTTTGCAGACGTTACGCGTATCGACCCTGTGATTCATATCATAATTAGGGTTCGTCAATTCATGACGACTTTATTTGTCATGTAATTATAAGGGTCTATCACAAGCTCCGATGGTCTCGATCGTCACTGCTCGATTTAGGAAAATTTTGCAAATTATACATTGGTTAAGCGGTATCACCTGCGCTCCCATTGTATAACGCTAGCAATGGATTCCTTAATCGTTCTTAGATCGGCCTTTTATGGCTCTAAATGCCCCTCAACAATCCTTATGGTCAAAGCGCTATTTCCTATTCGAGTTCCCTAGGTCCACGTACGTTGTCTCGCGTTAGCCTTGCCCTTTTAGTCAGCCAACTCAAATTGATCAGATTCGAGCGAGATATGACTGAAATACATCACTAGATACATTTCTCATTAATGAGTCTGAAAATGACAGGGAAATCAGAATGTCACAACTTTTCCCCCTTATAAAAATTTCGTCCCCGAAATTTACAGTAACTTAGCTACTCAAACAAATGGGGGTGTTGACGCCTTATCGTCTCCTCGTTTTCCCACGTGGCACCTTCGGCTCCATGGTGCTCCCACACAACCTTGACCAATGGAATCGTCTTATTTCTCAGAATCTGCTCCTTCCGATCTTCGATCCTGATTGGCCTCTCCACGTAGGATACCTTGTCGTCCACTTCTATAACCTCGTAGTCCAGCACGTGTGTCGGGTCTGGTTCGTATTTTCGCAGCATCGACACGTGGAAGACATTATGTACTGGGGATAGATTAGGCGGTAAGGCAAGCCTGTAGGCCAAGGTCCCAATTCACTCCAGAATTTCAACTGGACTTACGTACCTTAGGCTCAGTTTTCCCTTCTTTCCAATTCGCGATAATCCCCTCATCGGCGACACCTTGAGGAAAACATGATCGTCTACTTGAAACTCCAAAGGTTTACGCCGCTTATCCGTATAACTCTTCTGACGACTCTAAGCCGTCTTCAGTCTATCCTGAATTATTTTCATTGCTTCCACCGATTGCTCTACCAATTTTGGGCTTGTGATACTTCTTTCTCCAACCTCATCCTAGCAAATTGGGGTTCTGCAAGCCCTTCCATAAAGTACTTCAAACGGTGCCATCCGAATGCTTTGCTGGTAGCTGTTGTTATATGCAAACTCCACCAAATGCAGCTGATCTACCTATCCACCTTTGAAATCTATGACGCATGCTCACTATATGTCCTTAAGCATTTGAATCGTCCTCTCTGATTGTCCGATCGTTTATGGATGGTACGCCGTGCTAAATTGCAGTTGAGTTCTCATGGCATCTTGAAGACTTTTTCAGAAGTTCGCCGTGAACTTGGGATCTCTATCTGAGGTAATTGTCACGGGTACTCCATGTAGCTTCACTATCTGCCTCATATACAGTTCGGCGTATCTATCCATTGCGAAATCCTTTCGCACAAGGATGAAGTGTGCGGACTTAGTCAATCTATCCATGACTACCCATATAGAGTCGTGACCTCTCTGGCTTTATTCCTTCCTGGACCTCAGGTTCTACCCTTAGTGCAGCCATCAAACTGGACAGTTGGCAGACTTCCAGTCTAAACTCACAATCTCTCAAATCCTCGATCATCGACCATCCTTTTACTAGTAGACAAGCGGCGTTTGACTTCCGACTAAGTGCATCTGCGACTTTGTTTGCCTTCCCATGGTGATACAATATATCACAATCATAATCCTTAAGCAGCTCCATCCACCGACGCTGCTTCATATTCAGTTCCTTCTGGAAAAATAGATACTTCAAGCTCTGGTGGTCAGTGAAAATCTGGAACTTCTTGCCACACAGATAATGCCTCCAAATCTTCAGAGCAAAAATGATCGCTACTAACTCCAGATCGTAAGTTAGGTAGTTCATTTTGTGTGGCCTCAGCTGTCGGGACGCGTAGGCGACTACTTTTCCATGCTGCATTAACACACAGCCTAGTCCCTTTAGCGAAACGTCGCTGTATATCTCATAACCCCTGGTCCTGATGGAATCATCAACATTGGTATGGTTGTCAACCGATGCTTGAACTCTTGGAAACTCCTTTCGCACTTCTCCGTCCATTCGAACCTCATTTCTTTCTTTGTCAACCTCGTCAATGGAATGGCTATGGATGAAAACTTCTCCACAAAACGTCTGTAATATCCTGTCAATCCTAAGAAACTTCTGACTTTCGTGACCGTAGTAGGCTTAGGCCAATTTGTTACAGCTTCGATCTTCGCAAGATCCACCGCGATTCCCTCTCCAGATACCACGTGGCCAAGAAATGCTACCTTATTCAGCCAGAACTCGCATTTGCTCAACTTAGCGTAGAGTGAGTATTCCCTCAGGGTCTGTATGACAATCCTCAGTTGCTCTTCATGTTCTTCGTCACTCCTTGAATAAATTAGGATATCATCGTTGAAGACTATAACAAATCTATCCAAGAATTCTTTAAACACCCGATGCATCAAACCCATAAAGGCGGTTGGGGCATTGGTCAATCCAAAAGGCATCACTGTGAATTTATAATGACCATACCTTGTCCTTAAAGTAGTCTTAGGTATGTCTTCCTTCTTAATCCTCAATTGGTGATACCCTGCTCTCAGGTCAATCTTAGAGAATACCGCCGCTCCTTGCAACTGATCAAATAAGTCATCAATTCTCGGCAGTGGGTACTTATTCTTCACTGTTACCTGGTTCAACTGCCTATAGTTGATGCATAGACGCAAAGACCCATCCTCTTTCCTTACAAACAATACTGGCGCTCTTCACGGTGAAGCACTAGGTCGGATTAATCCTTTATCCAGTAGTTCTTGCATTTGCAAATTTAGCTCCTTCAATTCTGACAGGGACATCCTATAAGGTGCCTTCGAGATCGACTCCGTTCCAAGAGCTAACTAGATCACGAATTCTATCTCTCGCTCTGGTGGCAACCCTGGCAACTCTTGGGGAAAAATGTCAGGGAACTCACGCACTACCGGAATACTCTCTAGTTTTGGCTCCTCGGCAGTCGTGCCCATCATTGCAACTAAATAAGCCTGACACCCTTCAGACATCAACTTTATCACTTCAAGAGATGAGACTAAGGGAATCGACGTTCCTCCTCGACTTCCCATGAATTCAAAGCTAGGGCGACCTTCTGGGTAGAAATAAATTATCCTACTACCACAATCTACCACTCCCCCCTATTTATCCAACCAGTCCATCCCTATGATCACATCAAAATTATACATGGGCAACATAGCTAAATCAATACTCTCCTTACTCTCTCCAATCACGATTTTACAGTCAGCACAACCCAATGAAACCAGTATATTATCTTTCAGTAGGGTGGCAACATACAAAATCACACTAAAAGGTTTTAACTTCATATCAACCAAGTCAGTAAACCAAGCAGACATGAATGAGTGCGTAGTGCCAGGATCAAATAATGCATATGCAGCTTGGCCACACAAATAAATCGTACCTGTGACCACGCTTGGCGCTTCCTGTGCCTTCCTGCGGACTACTGCATAAACTCTACCTGAGCCGGGGGTCGATTCTGATCGATCTGGGGAATAGCAGTCGACGGTCAAGCCTGCAGTCATTGCCCTTGAGGTCGATTCGCTAGAGCTTGGCTCGGGCAGGTCCCCATCTGATGGCCCATCTGACCACACTTAAAGCAGGCTCCAGTCCTTGCCGGGCATGGCCCATTTCCATGCCTTCTGCCACAGAGGCGATAGCTCTAGTTCGTGGGGTTCGGCGGCTTTACTATGTTCTTCCTTACTGGAGGGACAAAATTCCTATTACCTACCATTGGTTTCTTACCCATCTAGCGGTTGTCTCAGAATGGGGTAAACAGCGATCCAGATGCGGCAGTTCTCTCCTTTAAATCCCTCTCAATCATCTAGCCCTGTTCATAAATTTTCTTATAGGTCCTCAGATTCAAGGCTATCATCTGACTACAGAGTTCAGGCTTCACATCCCGAAATCTCCGTGCCTTCTCTTGGGGATCCTCTACTGATCGAGGTGCGTACCTCGACAACCTGGAGAACTCGGCCTCAAACTGGTCCACTGTCAGCTGATTTTGACGTAGTTGTAAAAATTCCACCTATTTCCTTTTCCTGGCCGTCTCCGAAAAGTATTTGTCATTGAATGCCGTCGTAAAGGCATTCCAGGTCATGGCCGTTCATCTAGGAAAAACTCCATTTTTGGTGGCAGCCCACCAATCATTTGCGGTACCTTCTAGTTGGTACACCGCCAAAAGTACTTTTTATTCGTCCATGCATCTCAGGACTCTCAAGGCTTTCTCTAGTTTTTCAATCCATCGGGGTGCTAGCTCGGGGTCTCCAGTCCCGTCGAACTAGGTCGGCTTCAGTTTGATGAATTGCTCCACCAGCTGACCCATCTATCTGGCCACGACAATCTCCTCATGGGTATTCACTGCCTCATTACCCTAGTCGTGATCACCATGGTTTCCATTGCCCCCGTTGTTGTCGTTGTTGGCGTTGATGACAGCTATTGCGGCTCCTACAGCTAGAAATATGGCAGCATCCCAATCCTGGGTCTGCTTGTCAATGAGGTCACCAATCCTCTCTAGCGCCCTCAGTATGCCATCCATCCTCGGGTCTTCTGCTACAGGCGGCCTCAAGCTAGAGGCTCCGCCTTTAGGCCTTCTAGGTCTTTTAGATGGGTTACTCATTCTTATGCGCTTCTACTAAGCCTGGTCCACCATAAGTTCATCAAGGAGTTAGTAACTCACTCATTCATCCAAGTCCAGAGCTACCAACTATGCCTTAACAAAAACAGTTATAATACAACAGTCCTCCATATAACAAATTTCAGAGACATTTCAACAAGTAATGCATGGTCATTCCTCAGTTTCGTTCACTCCAATGGTTCACTAAAACAAACCATACTCATTCACTTAACAAGTCAAAATCCAGGAATGACTTTTAACACTAAGTAGGGAACTTAATCCTCATACATTACCACAACCCTGCTAAGGCCAAATGTCAACCATATGTGCCAAGTTATATGCCATGCATCCCGTGCCTCTTCCTAACCAGTTTCTTAAGGTATCGCTACCCGTCCTTGTCCCAACTTAGTCCTCCTTATTACTCCAATCCTCAACCAACTTTGGATCGAGCTAACCTTGCTTTGATACCAAGCAAACGGGGATGTCACGCCCCGCGGCCCGGGCACGAACACGCGACTCCCTGCAAGAAAATCAAGATATCTCTTGTGGTCCCAAAATTCACATATAAGTCGAGAGATGTATCACAGAACAAGCATGCGGAAGCGACGATGTTAAGAACTTCTCCATACAATTATAAAGTGGGACCACATAGGATGACTTAGGACAAATACATCGTTTTACTTTAACTGATTACTGAAAGATCAATTCCTAATTCA
This sequence comes from Rhodomyrtus tomentosa, assembly GCA_028455895.1. Classification (NCBI taxonomy): domain Eukaryota; kingdom Viridiplantae; phylum Streptophyta; class Magnoliopsida; order Myrtales; family Myrtaceae; genus Rhodomyrtus; species Rhodomyrtus tomentosa. Next base: position 21,869,743 of record JAPCWY010000003.1, on the reverse strand, counting down.
TTATCTGAAGTGCCATCTCAATATCCACAATTGGCGATTCCATTCAGAATACGAATAGTCAACTCTATCTCTTCAAATGTCACTCCTTGGCAAACTCGTACTACCTTTGCCTTCAACCTGAAAAAATGAAGCTCCCACTAGGGTGAGATATAAATCTCTGTAGGTGGGTCCTAACCCTAGGTTAGGCCGACCGTCCACTCAGGCAGTCATATATCCAAAAAGTCAAACTCATAAACTCATAGATATATCCAGTACAAATCAATAAAACATCAACATGTCATCTCACACAACCATATCCTCCTGCCTGTCCCAATCTCCAGCCCGCCATAAATCACATCAGGCTCGGTCCGCATAAACACCTCGAACTGTCATCGGCAACCCACGTAAACGCATCAGTTCCAATGAATCTCCAGGCTAAGTCATCATCATCTCACGAATTCCACCCCGCGATCTCGTCGCATCAGGGTATTCTCACAGTTCCGTCCCGCGAATAGTTCACATCAGGATCGTGGCTATCTCAACCCCGCAATCCTGTCGCATCAGGATACCACGCAATATCAATTCCATCCCGCGATCTTGTTGCATCAAGGTATTCTCATACCTCCGTCCCGCGAATAGTTCGCATCAGGACCGTGGCCAACTCGACCCCGCGATCTCGTCGCATCAGGGTGCCATGCAACATTAACTCCACCCCGCGATCTCTTCGTGTCAAGGCATTCTCACACTTCCATCCCGCGAATAGTTCGCATCAGGATCGTGGCCAACTCAACCCCGCGATCTCGTCGCATCAGGGTGCACGCGACATTAAGTCCACCCCACGTCGCATCAGGGCATTCTCACCCTTTTGTCTCGCGAATAGTTCGCATCAGGATCGTGGCTATCTCAACCCCGCGATATCGTCACATTAGGGCGCCACGCAATATTAATTCCACCTTGCGATCTTGTCGCATCAGGCTATCCATCTACCGCCCCGTGTCTCACACGCCTCAGGGCCTTTCCATATTATACTAATACCAAGATTCCCACTCCAATTCACAGATGAAGCACATGTGCAACTCGTGCACAGTTTGAGTATTCATGGCATGCGAAACGATCGATGATACGCATACATGGCGGATAATTCAAATATATGCAATATCATGCATGAACCTCCTTTAACCACTTAAAACATATTAATAGTTATCCCTTTGGAATACTCTCATAAATCGATCAAATTATTTCTCAACTCACCCAATCGAGTCCAGTTTTCCTAGCGTAAGGTTAGGAATTCCCTTACCTTTGAATTGGCAACACAAATTACTCCTCTTGGACCCTCAGGGTCTTGGCCAAGTCACTCTATGCCAATTGATTGCGCAACCTAATAGAATTCAACCAATTCTTCAATTCTCAAATCCAATTCAATCATTTATAAATCCTAATCTTCCATAGCATGATCCTTATCCTCTTAACATGCTTTAATCATCAATTTGAGGTTCAAAGTCCAACCATCAACAACCCAACATATTTGGTTTGTACAAACACCGAACTGGTCCCTTCTTGGTTCGGTGCAAACCGAGTACCACCGGTCCCAATCCCACTTCAAGTCCAACAATTAAATGCTATACTATCTCTTCACATGTCTATCTAAGGTTTTAGGAGGCTCACCGAAATTTTGAGCTTGATTGGTTGTCGGAAACCCTTTGAAATCGTCGGATCCTTCCTTGATCAGTACTGGTAGTTTTCTACTCTAATTTCATAGGACCGGTTCGAGGTCAAAAATTCATCAATTCAAGCCCCAATTTTTACCATAGATTCATCTACATCTCAACTGAGTCTCCACAAAATTTGAGCCCAAAATTTCAAGATTTCGACCATTTGAAAGGGTAAGAACCGGACCTACCTCAGTTTGAGTCTTAATCTGTCGGCTTTTGGGAGAATCTCTGTTCCGGACTCCTCGGTGCTCCAAATGGTCCAATTCTACTTTGAGGAGGTTGGCAGGACATGGGGCTACATTGGTGTGGCCGGCCGGCGTCCAGGGGTGGCCGGAAGTGGTCCTCGTGGCCGGCGAATGGGGCATCCAGAAGCTATCTAGCGAACAGCAGAATGGAGGAGGAAGAAGAAGAAGCTTTCAGGAGTTTGGGGGAGCTTTGGCCGGTCAAAATGAAGAGGAGAGAGAGAGTAAAAGTCTATATATAAGGCTTGAGTCAATGGGAGAATGATAGAAGTGGAATGGTAGGTTTGTCCACTCAATGGTTGATCTTGTGACACTTGTCCCTCAAGTCAATCATGCAATATCCAATGGCCCATAATCCTTCTTGATTTTTTGGCTGCCTTGAGGGGTTTAAAGGACTAATTTTCCCTTCTTCAATTGCAAGGGCAAAGTTCTAAGTTTTAGGGGCAAAACGGTCATTTTACCCCCGACGTTCAGAACGTCATTTTTCTCGCTCTGGAATTCATCGATAGGGCGACGACCAATCTAAATAAAGTTGAAATTCTTGATTTTCCATTTCTAACTTCTCAGGACTCATTTCTGATAGTTTTCTCTATCAAATGTGATTCCAGTCTATCCCAAACTGACGGGCGGCTTTTGCAGACATTACGCGTATCGACCCCGTGATTCATATCACATTTAGGGCTCGTCAATTCATGGCGGCTTTGGTTGTCTTGTAATTGTGAGGGTCTATCACTAGTTCCCTCGACAATCCTTATGGCCAAAGCATCGTTTCCTACTCGAGTTCCCTAGGTCAATTTACCTCGTCTCGCGTTAGCCTTTTCCTTTTGGTCAGTCTTCTCGAATTGCTCAGATTCGAGCGGAATACTACTGAATTACATCTCTAGATATACGCTTCTCATCAATGAGTCTGAAATTGACTGGAAATCAGAATGTCACAACTCTTCGCTCTTAAAGAAATTTCGTCCTCGAAATTTGCAACTTCCAACTCATCCAATCCTTTGGGGTATCAGCGCTTCGTCGCACCCTCACTCGTCCGGATAATCCTTTCCTCTGGTACTTATCTCCTTCAGTCCTCAATCCAATGGGTTTCTCTCTATTCTCTTTTGGTATTCATATCATTTGCCAACAGCTCTTCCTCGAGCGTTCACCTTATTTCTTTCATATGTCCATAACCATTATCACCAAGCCCTCACCAGAATGCACTCTTTAATGTCCATGCCATTCGGTATATCACTCCCTTCAAATTTCCTTTCACGCCAACAGAGATTCAAAGGCTTTATCAATTTTCCCTCCATTGATCAAATCGAGTTACGGCCCTCTTAACTCCTCAAATATTTACATGGTTACTTCTATAACAATCCATTCTCGACTCCATCCGAAAATTCTCTTGGATCAAAGTGGTCCTTCAACTTTCGCCGTCATGTCTAGTGCTCGACGTTTAATCATAGCTCACCTCAATCTCCTTCTGGCCTTCAAGCTAGGTGTTTCCAGTAACCATCACGCTAGTCCATTAGCAAACTTCCAATTTAGAAGTTGAGCCTCTTATTTCTTGAGGGAAGATCAGTCCCTCCATCACCAATTATACCATGCTCAACTCTCTATTGTAAGCATCCATTAAACAATTCACCTTTCCTTAGAGATACGAATATCGCTATAACAACACTTGGGTGATCTCTTCATTCCACACGCCTCGCCTTTAATTCCATTTAGACAGTCCATGCTCTCAATCTCTTATAGTCCACATAATTCTCGAGATCTTTTCTTCATCTAGGCAGCGCCCTCAAACCCACCAGCACTTTTATACATCTGCGTTGCCTCTTATTCAATTCCCCTCAAGAAACTGCTACTTTATACTCTGCTGGTAGGTATAGCCTTGAAACATTATTTCACTTGAACAACATTCCCCAGCTTCATCTCGAGGACACTCGTAACCCATTCCAATCACGCCCTAAGCATTCCAACTCTTATGGCCTTATCATCACGATGTACAAACAACATCCATTTCAAATTGCCTTGTTATATCTTCAAGTTTCATTCTACGTCGTGTCACTACAACCTTCGTAAGCTTTCCAGTTTTCGACACAAAATGCCATTAACCGCATAGCCATCAGCTTAACTTAAGTCTTCAACAATTCTTTTAACGTTCTCTCATCCCTTGGTGTTACGACTCGTCCTCAGTCCATTTCACCAATGGAACAACTCTTGTAAGGAATCTTTCAACGGTCCGTCTATTGCTACTCATCAATCTCATGAAGCTTGCACTTTCCTCAACTCACATCGAATATAGTCGATTCGTTACTTATTCCAATCCTCAAAGGCTCCCAAAGGATTCCCTTTTTCAAAAGTTTCATGACTGAGGAACCTCATCTCATTAGGTCCACGACTCACGCTCTTCACATTCATCATATATCTAGCATCTCCTTAAATTCCATAGGATACTTTCGAGGGTCATTCATGTTTCTCATAACTTCTTAAATGAGTCCTATCATCGTCGCTCAAGACGGTAACAATCCACCCAATCATTCCTGAAACACTCAATTCAACTGATATTGACTTCTTTCTACTATTCCTCACACTTTTCACTTGAGAGCTTAGACCTTGGCTCTTTGTTGTTATGGGCCTCTTCTAGGACCGCACGGTATTTTGTTTACTCTTGTCACTCTTTTCACGAGAAGCATTAGTGTTTCAGCCTCTGAGTTCCATACTCACTAAGGCAACCTTATCCCAATTCCGTTCGTTCCACTGAACGTCAATAGCATCCTGGAATTCAACATTGTCCAAAAGACTGTCTCTCTAACTTCACTTCAAGTAGTCATTCAAGTTTTGCGTCCTCTTTCTCGGTACAGACGCTTAATCATGATACTAAGATAATTTAGGGTCTTCCTTCCCTTTACAATAGGGTCTCTTACCTTAAGGAAGAAACCACACAACTCCGTGGCATTTCCTCACTTCAAATTCACCTTGTCCTACTCATCCCATAGAACGGCAACCTTGGAGTCTCCGCTAACGGCGATACCTTTACTCTAGGGTTTAAATGCCACTATGCTTTTACATTCTCTTTCTCATAACTCAGTCACCTCCAGTGGCAATATCTGTTTGTCCTTGAGTCTCACAAATTCCCATGCCGAATACTCAATTCTACGTTCTCGAATCACTTTTTCGCTTACCCAATAAGAACTCTTTTCGCTTACCCAACCATTCATTAGAATTACAAACAATCAAGACTATCAAGTCTATTCACTTTTCCTTTCGTCAATGACCAATCCATGGTCCAGTTGCCCATTAAGGACAATACTCCATTCTTTAGGGAATAGCAACTTATGATTTCACTCTTCATGGTTCCAATTCAATCAACTGATCTCAAGAAATCATTAACTTCAGGAAATCTAGCACGTCGATTCTTCCTCGACATCATCCATAACAGAAAAGACTTGCTACTCACTTTCCACTGTATGCCTTACACCCAGGTAATCAACCATTTCTCGTAGGCACGCTCCATATCCATAATGAACATCTCCCTACTCGTAATTCATGAGCGGGGGTTCTCTTATTCATAAGTCTTTCGACCATTCTCCTCTTCTGACGAGTCCCATCACCATTCCTCAAAATCAGGAGTAACAATAGTCATAAGGTTTTCAAACTCAAATCCACTCAGGGACTTACTCATCTTATTCAAGGGTCCTTGACCACCTTTATCATATGCTCATGCGACCTTGAGATCTTTGTCTCATACCGATTGATCATCCTACGATCCTTGCGAAAGTATCAGGATCCAAACAATCTTTACTCTCAAGCAATTCCAAGACGATACTTTCCATTGAACAACTCAGCAGAAGTTGGTTAGGCAGATCTCGTGCCTTCGAGGAAATCCTTCCTCTAGTGACCTTTCACCAATCTCCAGTAGCCTCTTAGGGCTAGTACTGCCAGGGTCACTTTCTTTCCTTAGTGCACCCAAAGCCTCTGAGGTTTCCTCACAAAACCCTCAATCCAGAGAGAGGCAATTTTGAATCTCATCCCTCTACTTGACTCAATCAATTTCATCCTTATACATAATCTCGCAAGCTTTTCCAAGCTCTTGTGGTCCTACCCACACATTCAATTTCGAAAAGACTTACTCGGAGTCATCTTCTTCGTGACTTCCATCACTTTAACTATCAATACAAGTCATCTGAGTGACTTGGGTAACAATGAAAGCTCCTTTTCGAGCCCGCCTACCCATAAAATTTCTCATTTCTATTCAAGGTTCCCACGACCCATTCAACTTCTAGGTCCCATGTGGTTTACAAACTCGAGCCAGTCGTTCTGCTGGTTTTCACATTCTGGTTGCTCATCTTTACTCAGTTCTCATGATCCATCTTAGTCCTTGGATCTTTCCGTATCTCGCATACACAAGCCAAGTGCTACTCTAGCAACCATACCTTGGTCCTTCAATCTTATCAGATTCTCATGTTTCTTGGATCACTATGATTCCCTCCAGGAGTCAAAACTCAAGTCCATCAATCTCAGGCTGCTCATCTCAATATCTTTCACTATCAACCAATCCTCTAATGGTTCTTAGGCAATTCTAAATTAATTGCCACATATTCAAAGGTTTCAAGTCATCCTTGATTTGGAATCATCCCTCAGCCCGTCTCAACGAGGCAACTCCTCATCTAACGACCACTACAAGGCTAGCCTCAACTAGGCAACTTCTCAATCAAGCATTCAAGGCAATGATTCACTGGGTCAAAAGCTCATATTCTAGGCCTAAAGGCATCCGTCATTCTAGCACAATCACAACAAACTATTTCATTCTCGACATGCTCAGCTCAACGGGCATAAACCCCATAGGTCATCTAACCTCTCAATTATACCATGGTCAAGCCAATCACATGAGGCTAATCATAAAAAATGTCTAACAGGCCCGTCACAACCATCACTTTTCCTTTTCAAAAGGCATCCACTGTCAAGCACGAAGCTTTTAACCATGCCAATCACAGGCATCATTACACAGGTCATGACACTTTCAATCATTCTCGATGAGAATCGATCCCGTGCCATACATCCCTTATCCACAGTTGGACTCAACCTGATACTTAGGCTTTCCCTTTCAAGTTATGACTTGGGTCATTCTTGCCTCGTGCCATCTTATAAGCTTGCCAGGAGCCGCTCCTTATCCGGACCTCTCTGTCCCGACGATCACTCCCCGCCCTCATCAGACTTGGCCGTTGTAGGTTGTCCCAAGTCATACATCTATGGAGAAAGCCCCGTTCCATATGTCCCATACCATGTTTCATTACAGTTTATAGGTATCCCATCAACTAGTCCCATACCAAGCGACAGTTTATTAAGTCCAACAGCGATAAGTCACTGCATGCATCCTCATCAACTTGCTTTTCATAACCACAACTCAAGCATAACATGACTGTCCTCACCACTTGTCATAACAAAAGCGTCTTCAGATCAATTCCTATCCATTGAAGGGTTTTAATTCCACCAATGATCGTCACATCTCACAGATCAATTGCCTATATTCAACCATATACCTCAAGTCTAGCCAACATTCAAATCAAGCCCCCATGCAATTCAATCTCAACTAATCTTCAATTCAAATACTCCTTGTATTCATCTCATTTCATATCGTCTAAAGCATACAATAACAATTGATAGCCAGATGAACAAGGTATCATGCAATTCAAGTCTGAACTCACTAATGTCAGCCGCCTCTTTATAATTCGTGCTCCCCAAATTGGGTCATTGACAAATTAAGATCACAATCATACACCTCAATTGACCCTTCATTCATAAGCAATTCCCTATTATCATCAAGCACAATTACTACCTCAAAGTCCATACTTGTGACTCACTAGTCCCAGCTTGCTTCCACTTAAACTTTAATCACCACATAACTCAAAATCCTCCATTAAAGTCAACTCTAGGACCATTAAAGTGTACACAAGTTCAAGCCTACTATCATCGAGACTCAACAGTCCATGCCTAGTCCTATAGGTCTCGATATTTAATTGTCCTTAAGTCACCGCTCCTTATTACTCTAAATCTCAATCACATTAGATCGAGCTGACCTTGCTTTAATACCACTTCGGACGGGGATGTCACGCCCCGGACCCACCGAGCGCACGAGTATCCCGCCAAGCCGTGCCTTAATGAACGCTCCAAGATCCAACGGCCAATAATCTGAGCACTGACCGAAATACACATGCGGAAGCGATACCATCTCCATTCATATAGATACAACCACATACGATAACTTAGGACAAATACATCATATTACCTTAATTGATTACTGAAAGATCAATTCCTAATTCAATATATGAAGTACCATCTCAATATCCACAATTGGCGATTCCATTCAGAATACGGATTGTCAACTCTATCTCTTCAAATGTCACTCCTTGGCAAGCTCGTACTACCTTTGCCTTCAACCTGAAAAAATGAAGCCCCCACTGGGGTAAGATATAAATCTCAGTAAGGTGGGTCCTAACCCTAGGTTAGGCCGACCGTCCACTCAGGCAATCATATATCCAATAAGTCAAACTCACAAACTCATAGACATATCCTGTACAAATCAATAAAACATCAACATGTAATCTCACACAATCATCCCTTCCTGCCTGTCCCAATCTCCAGCCCGCGAAAAATCGCATCAGGCTCGGTCCGCGTAAACATCTCGAACCGTCATCGGCAACCCGCGTAAACGCATCAGGTTCTGATGAATCTCCGGGCCAAATCATCACCATCTCATGAATTCCACTCCGCGATCTCGTCGCATCAGGGTATTCTCACAGTTTCATCCCGCGAATAGTTCGCATCAGGAACGTGACTATCTCAATGCCGCGATCCTGTCGCATCAGGGCGCCACACAAAATCAATTCCACCCCGCGATCGTGTCGCATCAGGGTATTCTCATACCTACGTCCCGCGAATAGTTCGCATCAGGACCGTGGCCAACTCAACCCCGCGATCTCGTCGCATCAGGGCACTACGTAACATTAACTCCACCCCGGGATCTCATCGCATCAGGGCATTCTGACACTTTCGCCCCGCGAATAGTTTGCATCAGGACCATGGCCAACTCAACCCCGCGATCTCGTCGCATCAGGGCGCCACGCGACATTAACTTCACCCCGCGATCTCGTTGCATCAGGGCATTCTCACACTTCCGTCCCGCGAATAGTTCAGATCAGGACCGTGGTTATCTCCACCCCGCGATATCGTCGCATCAGGGCGCCACGCAATATTAATTCCACTCCGCAATCTTGTCGTATCAGGGTATCCATCCACCGCCCCGCATCTCACACGCCTCAAGGCTTTTCTATATTATACTCATACAAAGATTCCCACTCCAATTCACAGATGAAACACATGTGCAACTCGTGCATAGTTTGAGTATTCATGGCATGCGAAACGATCGATGATACACATACATGGCGGACAATTCAAATATATGCAATATCATGCATGAACCTCCTTTAACCACTTAAAACATATTAATAGTTATCCCTTTGGAATACTCTCATAAATCGATCAAATTATGTCTCGACTCACCCAATCGAGTCCAGTTTTCCTAGCGTAAGGTTAGGAATTCCCTTACCTTTGAATTGGCAACACAAATTTCTCCTCATGGACCCTCAGAGTCTCAGCCAAGTCACTCCAAGGCCAATTCATCGCGCAACCTAATAGAATTCAACCAATTCATCAATTCTCAAGTCCAATTCAACCATTTATAAATCCTAATCTTCCATAGCATGATCCTCATCCTCTTAACATGCTTTAATCATCAATTTGAGGTTCAAAATCCAACCATCAACAGCCCAACAGATTCAGTTTGCACAAACACCGAACTGGTCCCTTCTTGTTTCGGTGCAAACCGAGCACCACTGGTCCCAATCCCACTTCAAGTCCAACAATTAAATGCTATACTACCTCTTCACATGTCTATCTAAGGTTTAGGAGGCTCACTGAAAGTTTGAGCTTGATTGGTTGCCGGAAACCCTTTGAAATTGCCGGATCCTTCCTTGGCCAATACCGGCAATTTTCTGCTCCAATTTCACAAGACCGGTTCGAGGTCAAAACTTTATCAATTCAAGCCTCAATTTTTAACACCGATTCATCTACATCTCTACTAAGTGTCCACAAAATTTGAACCCAAAATTCTAAGATTTCGACTGGTTAAAGGGGTAAGAACCGGACCTATCTCAGTTTGAGTCCTAATCTGTCGGCTTTTGGGAGAATCTCTACTTCGGACTCCTTGGTGCTCCAAATGGTCCGATTCCACTTCAAGGAGGTCGGCAGGACATGGGGCTACGTTGGTGTGGCCGTTTGGCATCCAGGGGTGGCCGGAAGTGATCCTTGTGGCCTGCGAATGGAGCATCCAGAAGTTGTTCGGCGAATAGCAGAATGGAGGAGGAAGAAGAAGAAGCTTTCGGGAGTTTGAGGGAGCTTTGTCCGGTCAAAATGAAGAGGAGAGAGAGAGAGGGAAAGTCTATATACAAGGCTTGAGTCAATGGGAGAATGGTAGGTATGGAATGGTAGGTTTGTCTACTCAATGGTGGATCTTGTGACACTTGTCCCTCAAGTCAATCATGCAAGATCCAATGGCCCATAATCCTTCTTGATTTTTCGGCATCCTTAATGGGTTTAAACGAGCAATTTTCCCTTCTTCAATTGCAAGGGCAAAGTTTTAAGCTTAAGGGGCAAAACGGTCATTTTACCCCCGACGTTGAAAATGTCATTTTTCTCGCTCCGGAATTCATCGATAGGGCGACGGTCAATCCAAATAGAGTTGGAATTCTTGATTTTCCATTTCAAACTTCTCATGACTCGTTTTTGATAGTTTTCTCTATCAGATATGATTCTAGTCTATCTCGAAACGACGGGCGGCTTTTGCAGACATTACGCATATCGACCCCGTGATTCATATCACGTTGAGGGGCTCGTCAATTCATGGCGGCTTTGGTTGCCATGTAATTGTGAGGGTCTATCACTAGTTCCATCGACAATCCTTATGGCCAAAGCACCGTTTCTTATCAGAGTTCCCTAGGTCCACGTATCTCGTCTAGCTTAGCCTTTCCATTTTGGTCAGTATACTCGAATTGATCAGATTCAAGCGAAATACGACTGAAATACATCTCTAGATATACACTTCTCATCAATAAGTCTGAAATTAACTGGATATTAGAATGTCACAAATCTATGGGACATAAACGTTATTAACATGTTCCTCAACATCCTAGCATGTCTCAGTGATGAATTTGAGACTCAATTCCAACCACCAACAGCTCCCACAGAACTGGTATGCACAGAACCGAATCAGATAATTTTTGGTTCTGTGTATACCTCAACTAACCAGTCCTTAAACTACTTCAAATCCTTAATTTATTTACTAATCTACTTGCTAACATGTAGTTCTAAGGGTTTGGGAAGCTCACCGAAGATTTGGGGCCAAGGCGATGCCGGAAACTCCTTGAGTGGCGTCGGTCTTCCTAAGTCTTCAACCGATCAGTTCTGGCCCTTCAAACACAAGACCCATTTAGGGTCAAAGCTCCATCAAATTAACCCAATCTTTTTACCACAACTCAATCTATGTGTCCCGTAAGTGTCCACAAATTTTGGTTGAGAAACTTCAAGGTTTCGGGGTCCTAAGAGGCCTAAAACATGGCTTACCTCTGGTTGCGACGATTTCTGTCGACTTTCGGGAGGTCGACTGGCCAGAGCTCCTCACTGAGTCAAATGACTCGCTTCTACTTCGATAATGTCAGCAAGAGGTCAAGGAAGGTGTGGGTGGTCGGCTCGGCGGCTGGGAGTCGTCAGAGGTGGTGGTCAGCGGCAGCGAACAAGGATGGTAGAATCGGTCGGCAATGCAGCTTCATGACAGCAGAAGAAGGGAAGAAGAAGAAGAAGTTTTTGGCCAAATGAGGGGGTCACCGGCCAAGAGAGAGAGTGTGAGGGTTTATACTTCATTTGGCTTGGTCAACTTGAGTTGAATGGTACGTAAAAAGTGTGTATATCAACTCATGGCTTAATCCATTGACACTTGTCCAAGGTGTCAATCAAAGTGCATCTAATGGCTCTCCTTCCTTCACATTTTCGACATCTATGAAGGTGTGGTTAATGACCAAAATGCCCTCATCCAATTATATAGGTAAGGCTAAGGCTTGAGAGGCAAAATGGTAATTTTACCCCCAACGACTGGAACGTCGTTTTTCTAATTTCAATTTTCTTCGATAAGGTGACGGCCAATCCAAATATAATGTTGGAATTCTTGGTTCTCCATTTTCAATTTTTAAGACTCGTTTCTGATTGTTTTCTTTATCAAACATGGTTCCAGCCTATCCCGAACTGACAGGTGGCTTTTGCAGACGTTACGCATATCGACCCTGTGATTCATATCACAATTAGGGCTCATCAATTCATGACAACTTTGGTTGTCGTGTAATTGTGAGGGTTTATCACTAGCTCCGATGGTCTTGATCGTCACCGTTAGATTTAGGAAAATTTTGCAAATTATACATTGGTTAAGCGGTATCACCTACGCTCCAATCGTGTAAGGTTAGCAATGCATTCCTTAATCGTTCTTAGATCAGTCTTTTATGGCTCTAAATATTCCCTTAACAATCCTTATGGTCAAAGCGTCATTTCCTATTCGAGTTCCCTAGGTCCACGTACCTTGTCTCGCGTTAGCCTTTCCCTTTTGGTCAGTCAACTCAAATTGATCAAATTCAAGTGAGATATGACCGAAATACATTGCTAGATACATTTCTCATTAATGAGTCTGAAAATGACAGGGAAATCAGAATGTCACACCATAGGTTCGAGGCATGGTTTCGCAGAGTCGGAGAGGAGACTACCGGTCCTTTGAAGCCCACAGAGATACCCCGAGGGGTGTACCTAGCTGGTGTCATCCTATCTGAGATGAGGTGCAGGTGGAGATATCCGTGGCAGGATGGCAGAAGTGCCAGGAAAGACCTCTACTGTTGAGAAGGAGATTGAGGTGATGAGGTTTCTGCCTCGGAGGACAAGATGGAGGACGCCATAGAGGACGATTCGGTTGATATACGCACTGAGACCTTTTCTGATTATGATCTCGGTGAGGATGAGGATGAGGACGTAGATGAAGCTAGTAGTTCATCTTAGTGGATTCTGTTCTTTTAGGGGTTGTCTTTTGGAAATAGACCCTGAGGGTCTGTTATCTTTTGGGGACTAGGTTAGTCATTGTCTTTTGGATAGTCCCTGATGTCCCCTGACTCGTCTGGAGGTTTTAGTTTGATCTTGAATTTTTGTATAAACTCATGTTTGTAATATGTTTTGTTATCCCAGTTTCCCTTTTTGTATTGGTACAGAGTTGTATGTTCATTTCATTTCCGCATGCTTATTTTTATCACGTGTATTGCCTGAGGCGTATCCTAGGTCCTAAGCGGTAAGTTAAGGGTGTGACACGCTCGCTTCAAGGCGCAAGGCATGACAGAAAGAGTGTTTGAGAGAGTGGCCGTCTAAGAGAAAAAGCGTATGAGAGAGTGAGGGAAATAGAGAAATAAGAATGAGGAAGAAAAGCAGCTTTGCAGGCACACTAAAGGTCTTGCAGGCCTTTAATCAGGCTTGTAGAGGTGGAGGCCCCCTCCCTCGGCAATTGAATTGCACTAGAGAGGGAGGCCTACGATGCCCCCACGTGGAATTTGCCGAGGGAGAAGGAGGCTTCCCTCTCCTTTGGCAATCTCCCTCGGCAAATCAATTTCCAAAGGAGGCCTAAAATTATAAATAAGTTGTTTATATTATTTTAGTAAATATTTTATTTTTATATTATTTTGGGAAAAAACCCCAAGTTCTCCTCCCCGTCATCCTCGTTTGGTTTGATAAAGTTTATGTTCCTCTATTTTTGTTCTTCAAAATAAAAAAGAATCATAAATAAATTTGGTAACACAAATAATTCTGATTTTGATTATACTCCTGACAATATTTTTGGATAAAAAATAAGAAAAAAAAAGTTACTTATCCATAAAAAGTTGAATTATTCGACGCATAATTTGAAGTTAGCAGCAATCATCTTGCTTTAAAGATCTGGAGACATTATCTAATTGGACAAAAATGGTTCCAAGTTAACACCAATCACCAGAGTTTGAATTATTTATTCTCTCAGAAGGAGTTGAACATGAGGTAGCATAATTGGATGGAGCTTAAGGATTATGATTGTGAGATCATGTACCATCCAGGTAAAGCTAATAAGATTGTGGATGCGCGAAGTAGGAAATCAGCGATATCTCAATTACAAGTCTAGGAATGGCGTCTTGTTGAACAAGCGAGTGATTCATATTTCAAGTTAGAGATAAGTTGTCTATCAAGTGTCATAACTACTTTGAGGATAGAACCGGAAGTGTCGGTTAAGGTTAAGGCTTTGCAATCGACAAACCGTGCCATTCAAAAGATCCTACATGAGGGCACATCGCACTCCACCAGTCATTAGCGGTACCTTCCAGTTGGTATACCGCCAGTAATACCTTCTCTTTGTCCATGCATCTCAAGACTCCAAAGGCTTTTTCATCCTTCTCGATCCACCTCGGTGCCAATTTAGGGTCTCCAGTTCCGTTGAACTGAGTTGGCTTCAGTTTAATAAACTATTAGACAAGTTGTCCCATTTGCCTAGCCGCAACTCCTTCTTCTTGGGCATTACCTACTTCATTGCCCTAGTCATTGTCGCCGTTGTTCCCATTACCTTCATTGTTGTCGTTATTAGCATTAACAGCAGCTATAACAGCTCCTACAGCTTGAGCAATGGCTGCATCCCTATCATGGGTTTACTTGTCGATGAGATCGCCGATCCTTTCTAGTGCTATCAGCACTCCATCCATCCTCGAGTCTTCCGCCATAGGCGGTCTCGACCAAGAAATTCCGCTCCTAAGTCTTCTGGGCGGATTGCTCATCTCGTCCACACTAACTATACCTGGACCATTATAATTCCACCACGGAATTAGAGACTTACTCATCTAGTCAAGTCCAACAATACTAAATTATATCTTAAAGGAAGTAGTCACAACAAAACAACCTTCCACACAGTCCTTTCCAAGGATGAGTCAATCAGAGAGTCACAGCCACAACTCAATTCGAATCATCTCAGCAGTTCAACACAACCAGGCTAACCATTTACTCAACAAGTCAAAATTCAAGTGTGACTCCCAGTGCTAAGCATACAGCTTGATCTTTACTAGCCACCACAATCATGCCAATAACACATGTCAACCACATGCGCCAATTCATATGTCATGCATTTCGCACCTAACTCTAACGAGTCTCTTAAGGTCTCGCTACCTAGTTAGTCCCAATTCATTCCTCCTTATTACTCCAGTCCTCAATCAACTTGGATCAAGATAACCTTGCTCAGATACCAAAGAGGTGGGATGTCACGCCCCGCGCCCTCGAGCGCGAACACGCAACTCCCTTCCCTGTACTCTTGAAGCCCAGGACTTACTAGTTGAGACATGCAAGATGTAAATAAGCATGCGGAAACGAAAATGAACAACTCTCTATACAAAAATCACTGGGAACCTAGATAACGAGAACATAAGTATAGTATATACAACAGCATGAGTTCAAACAAAAGTGCAGGTAAGCTAATCCTCTAGATAGGTTGGGGTGATCAGGACTTAACCAAACGACAACAAAAGTTCTAAGTCCCCAAAATCTAACAGACCAACGAGGGTTATCAGCAAAAGACTAATGAGTAAGATCAGGAAAACCCTAAGTCGAACCGCTAGATCCGTCAGTCTGGCACGCATCCTCATCTGGCACATAGACCAAGAAGGTCTTAGATCGCACGTCCACTGAATCGTCCACTATGGTGTCCTCTGGCTCATCCTCAGAGGCGTCGACCTCTATCACCTCGTCAGTATCCTCCAGGGTACGGGTCTTCTCAAGTACATTCCTCGATCCAGCTACGGACGTCTCTACCTCTACTAAATCCCGAGCAGGGCGACACCAGCTAGGTATGATTGCTCGAGGTACCTCCGTGGACTTCAACGGACCTGTGGTAACCTCACCTACCCTACGGAACCAAGACTCGAACCTATGAGGTTCCAGTCCTTACCTCCCTCATCAACCTAGATAATTGTACACTTTCTCACATAAACGATACCCCGACCGTCCATAAAATCATCAAAATAGGCGATCATTTCTTTCGGATCGCCTAAGCTTGTCTGTGGCATCCTTAGGGTTTAGGGTTTGAAAAAGTAAGGTCCTACGATGGGATGAGATTTACATCTCAGTAAGATGAGCCTTAACTCAAGGTCAGGCTAATAGTACACCCAGATGAATGTAGACAATAAGCAAAAACACTTTCAACGATATAAGGCAAGCATCAGTCACAAAATGCCATATGGAAACAAACGATTGATAATCATGCAAGCATATCAACATAACTTATCACTCAACTCAGGCATGGAAACACAAGGTTAAGTCGTACATTCCATCCTCCAAAATTGTCTCGTAATTCTCGCCCGCGTCAAAACACCTTAGGCTTAGTTCGCGTCACTACGCCTCAACCATCATAACCATGAACCTGCGTTAAACGTATCAGGTTCTCAATGTCATTCAAGGCTTGGTCGACACATATATAATCTCATACCGCGTCTCTACGCATCAGGATATTAGCCATTCCTACCCCGCGTCTCGACGCATCATGGTATCAAAGTTCTCAAGCATGCCAAATTCCTTTTCAATTCAAGACTTTATGATCGAGTACATGCCCATGCATTGAGCTAAGAGTCCACGGCATGCGAGGCAATCAAATTCATCGCTCATAAAATGGGATTTGATTCAAGGCATATGCATTTAACAAGCATACTTGCATTCTCCAACCTATAATGATAGACATTGAAAACCTACAATAAACTCATGAAAATTAATCCAATTCGAGACCAATTCATCCAGTAGAGGCCTATCCTCCTAGCCAGAGTTTAGAGACTCCTTACCTTAGGCTTAATTCAGCAAATTTCCACCCAAGCACACCAACAATTCGACTCTAATAGTCCAAGAACAAGCCAGTCGCGCAACCTAAGGAAATTCATCCAATTCATCAATTTTCTCATCCAAATCGTCAAACCACGGGGCATGCACCTCAATAATATATCAATTGACGTCCTAGAACGCCTTAACGATGAAATTAACACATGGCGACACCCTAAATAGCCCCCTAAAGTCTTGATTTGCCCAAACAGAAATAGGGCAATTTTGGTTCTGCCCTATACTAGACTAATCAGCCCATAATTTATCCTTAAACCTCAATTCCTCACATAAATCACTTGCTAACATATAGTTCTAGGTCTAAGGGAGTCTCACTGAAAATTTGAGGGTGAGCTGACCGTCGAATGTCCAAGAACAGCCTCGGTTCTCACACGCCTACCGCCGGTCAGATTCTATCCTTCAGAAACAACACCATTTCGTCATCAAATCTACATCAAATTTAGCCAAACTTGTTACCTCAGCTCAGTATACAAGTGTACTATATGTCTACAAAATTTTATCGGAAGTTTGAAATAAAACGGGGTCCGAACGAAGACTTAATCTCGGCTGCGTCGAAATCTGTCCGCTTTTGGGAAAATGGTTAACCGGAGCTCCACCGGTGTCCAATGGCTGATCTTTCACTTGAAGGTTGTCGACAAGAGGCTGAGGTTCAGGTGGGTGGTCAGCGTGAGGTTAGACGGTTGTTGGGCGTGGCGGTCAACGATGGCGAAGGAGGCGGGCAGAGGTTGGTCGGCTGGGGAAGCTCTCTGTTGAAGAAGAAGATGAAAAGAAAAAGAAGAAGATGGCTGGCGGGGGTGTCTTCGATTGAAGGGAGGAGAAGAGATACTATACACCAACTTTTGATAGTTAAACCCCAAGAATGGTAGGTTAAAAGTGGAGCAATTAATGCCATATCCCTATCTAATGACACCTGTTTCTTTGTCAATAATTTTGATAATCCAATGGCCAATATTAATCCTCATTTTCAACAGCCTTAGGGAGAGGTTAATGACCAAAATGCCCTCTTTCATTTATTAAGACAAAGCCAATTCTTGAGGGGCAAAGTGGTTATTTTGCTCTCGCTGCTCGGAACGCTGTTTTTCCAATTCAAATTTACTTCGATGAGGTGACGTCCAATTCGATTAAAATGTTGAAATTCTTGATTTTTCATTTGCCAATTTCGAGACTTGTCTCTAGGTCATTTCTCTATCAAACGTAATTTCAGACTATCCCGAACTAACGGGCGGCTTTTGTAGACGTTATGCATATCGACTCTGTGATTCTCATCACACTTAGGGTTCGTCAGTTCATGGCGACTTTGATTGTCGTGTGATTGCGAGGGTCTACTACTAGCTCCAACGGTCTCAATCGTCATCGTTCGATGTAGGAAAATTTTGCAAATTATACATTAGTTAAGCGGCATCACCCGAGCTCCAATCGTATAATGCTAGCAATGCATTCTTTAATCTTTCTTAGATCAGCCTTTTAATCATTCTAAATATTTCCTCGGCAATCCTTATGGTCAAAGTGCCATTTCCTATTTGAGTTTCCTAGGTCCACGTACCTTATCTTGTGTTAGCCTTTCCCTTTTGGTCAATTAACTCGAGATTGATCAGATCCGAATGAGATAAGATTGAAATACATAGTTAGATATATTCTCATTGACAAGTCTCGTAATGACAGAAAAATCAGAATTTCGCATGTGGTATGATGATTAGAATCTTAAATAGCGATAAAACATCGGTTAAGTAACCTTGGATTCAAGCCGAAAGGGGCTGATCGTGCGCAAAATATCAGGTGCATAATAGATTCGGCAGTGACTTTGTAGGCTTGGACGGGAAGCTTCCTATGTTGGATCGAGGCACTGTCAACGGCTAGTGATAGATCATCAAATGATGAATGTTTTGATACCTGGACCACATCAATCAAAGCACGGATTGGGGCGCATGGTCAATTGGCACAAAACTACTCTGGTTGCCGACGGGATTGAACTTCGGCCGAAGAAAAATCTCTCTCTCTCTCTCTCTCTCTCTCTTGTATTTTCTTTTGATTTTATGAATTTGTGCATGGATCCCCCTAACTCTAAGCTATCATGATGTATTTATAGAAAAAGAAAAGCCTTTAACTGTAGGGTTTACCCTTGATCGTTGGATTGAAAGATAATAGTCGTTAGATTGAAAATTTGAAGATCAAGGGCCTTATTTTTCTAAAATATATAAAAAAATTCGGCCATATGGGGAGCATAAGAGGCTAGGCCGAACATTAACAATTGATGGACTTATCTATGCGAATTTAGGGCCTAATTGGGCTTTAACTAATTAAATAGATAATTAATTAAAAGCCTTGCATTTTTAAGACTTAAAATGGGCCGAACTAAATTTGAATTAAATTCGAATCAATGAACATTCTGCAATCCCTCTCTTGGTCGAAAATTCCAAGTTGATATTAAATTATGCTCGATTGACTCATCTTCGACCCTAATGCAAATGACATGACTGACAGAAAATAAAATGTGTAATGCATGAGGATTTATTTTTGCAAGAATTATGAATCACTCTCATTTTATGCTTAAATGAATGAATTCCTAAAATCAAAATTTAGGTGTCAACAACGATATCCCTTAGAATCACATTTGAACCACCATTTGACAGATTCGATCCTGTGTGTGACGTTCTAATTTTTCTGTCATTTCGGGACTTATTAATGAGAACATATCTAACGATGTCTTTCAGTCGTATTTCGCTCGGATCTGATCAATCTTGAGTTGACTGACCAAAAGGGAAAGGTTAATATGAGACAAGGTACGTGAACCTAGGGAACTCAAATAGGAAATGGCACTTTGACCATAAGGATTGTCGAGGGGACATTTAGAGCCATAAAAGGTCGGTCTAAAAACGATTAAGGAACACATTGCTAGCTTTATACAATTGGAGTGCAGGTGATGCCGCTTAACCAATATATAATTTACAAAATTTTCTTAAATCTAACAGTGACGATCGAGACTGTTGGAACTAGTGATAGATCCTTACAATTACATGACGACCAAAGTTGCCATGAATTAACAAGCTCTAAGTGTGATATGAATCACATAGTTGATACGCGTAACGTATGCAAAAGCCGCCCGTCAGTTCGAGATAGACTGGAATCACATCTGACAGAGAACGAATTCAGAAACGAGTCTCAAAATTAGAAAATGGAGAATCAAGAATTCCAACATTATAATTGGATTGACCGTCGCCTTATCGAAGAAAATTAGAATCAGAAAAACGACGTTACAGATGTCGAGGGTAAAATTACCATTTTGCCCCTCAAGCCTTAGCCTTGCCTTAATAATGGAATGAGGACATTTTGGTCATTCACAATACCCCAAGGCTGCCGAAAATGAGAAAAAATAACAGCCCTTTGATGAGCCTTGATCGAAATATGAACAAGTGTCAAAGGATGAAGAGTTGACATTGATTGAATCACTTTTAACCTACCATTCAACCTTGGTTGACTCTTTAAATTGGTGTATACCTCTCTCTATCACTCCCTCAGCCGAACACCACCTTCTTTGTTCTTCTTCTTCTTCTTCTTCTTCTTCTTCTTCTTCTTCCTTCTTCAACCGAGAACCACCTCCTGCCCGACCAGGTTCTGCCGTCGCCATCGCCACTTCCGACCGCCACTTCTGGTCACTACCCGAGCTCGAGCTGACTACCAGCACCTTCCTCATTCTCTTGTTGAAAATCTTCAACTTGAATCACGGCATTTGACCCAACGAGGAGCTCCGGCCGGCCATTCTCCCAAAATTCGACGGAAACTGTCGCAGCTGGAGGTAAGCCGTTGTTTAGACTCTATAGGACCCCGAAACGTTTGAATCTTTTGGTCAAATTTTGAAGACATCCAGGGGACATGTAAAATAAGATGTGGTAAAAATTTTGGATGAATTTTATGGAGTTTTGACCCCAAATGGGTCTTATGTTTGAAGGGCAAAAACTGACCGGTTGAGGACTTGGAGGAATCGACACTGTTCGTGGACTTTTCGACGTCGCCTTGGCCTCAAATTTTTGGTGAGGCTTCCTAACTCCTAGAACTACATGTTAGAAAGTAGATTAGTGGATAAATTGAGGATTTAGGATACTTTAGGGGCTGATCAAAGGAGGTATACACAGAACCGAAAAAGCCCTGTTTCGGTTCTGTACAAATCGAATTGTTAGGGGCTGTTGGGAGTTGAAATTGAGCCCGAATTTCATCATTGGGATGTGTTAGGATATCGATGAATATGTCGTTGAGGTTTATGCTTCATGGATTGGTGGATTGAGCAAGAAAAATTGATGAATTGGATTGATTTCCAATAGGTGCGAAGCTGCCTTGTTTCGGGTATTGTTGGACCGAGTGATTGAAGTGCTTGGAAGAGGAAATTTGTTGAATTAAGCTTGAGCTAAGAAGTTTCTAAACCTTGACTAAGAGGATTGGACTTAATTGGATGAATTGGGTGTGAATTAGGTTGGTTTTTTTTGTGAGTTATAGTGTGATTGTCCATTGTGCGTCCTCGAGAGGTATAGATGACTTGAATGCTTGTTGAATGCTTGTGCCATGAATTGATTACCACATTTGAGTATTGAATTAAACTGTCTCGCATGCTATATGTCACACCCCGAATCCGGCAAGCACGCGAGCATCCCACCAAGCCGTTCCTTTATGAAAGCTCAAGGATTCAACAGCCAATGTCTTATTCGCTGAAAGACACATGCATGCGGAAGCGATGCCAACTCCAATTTACAAATAAAGCAACACTCGATGACTTAGGACGCAAGGGCGCACCTTTAATAAAGGTGAAATATACTTTTCTTTATTACAAATCTAAATCCTCAATATATCTACTATTCAATTCTAAGGTCACAAAAGAGAAGTCTTCAATTTCCTCTATCGACCTCGTTTCTATGCCAATCCATGCAAACCCGATTTTTTTCGTTAGGGACCTGAAAAATGTTACCTACAACGGGGTGAGATTGACATCTCAGTAAGGTGGGTCCTAACCCTAGGTTAGGTCGACTGTCCACTCAGGTACTCGTACATCCCAATAATTTCACTTACAGGCATATCAAGCACAAGTCAAAAAAATAACAACATACAGATGACAGGCATGCAACTATGACAATATGTCACACTCAGATGATAATGCACAATTCATCCTGCCATCTCACCACAACCACCTCTTCCTGCCAGCCTTAATCTCCAGCCCGCGATTAGATCACATTAGGCTCGGTCCACATAAACTCATCAGACAGTCATTGGCAACCCGTGTAAATGCATCAGGTTTCAATGAATCTCCAGGCTAATATCATCGCATCATACCTCCGTCCCGCGAATAATCCGCATCAGGACCATGGTCATCTCAACCCCGCGATTTCATTGCATTGGGGCGCCACACAACATCAACTCCACCCCGCGATCTCGTCGCATGAGGGTATCCACCTCCCGCCTCCCGTCTCATACGCCTCAGGGCCTCGCCATGTCATGCTCATGCCATGTTACCTCAACTCAATTCACGTACAAACAATAGGTGCAACTCATGCACAATTTGAATAGTCATGGCATCCAAGGCAATCAAATGACATTCGACACGGCAAACAACTTAGGCATAAACTATGTCACACATAAACATCCTATAACGTCTTAGGATAGAAAGAAAGCTATCCCCTTGGATAAATCCTTATAAATCAATCAATTTAACCCCCGACTCACCCAATTAAGTCCAATCTCCCTATCCTAAGTTTAGGAATTCCCTTACCTTGTGCTTGATACCACAAAAATTCTCTTCTTGGTCCTCAAAGGTTCGGCCCCCTATGGTCCAAGGTTGAACTCACCGTGCAACCTAATAAAATCCAATCAATTAATCAATTTTTCATATCCAATTCCTCATTCCATGAACCATAATCCTCCATAGCCTAACCCTCATCATCTTAACATATCTTAATAATCAATTTGAGTCTCATAATCCAACCATCATCAGCCTAACAGCCCCGGCCTTGCACAGAACCGAACCGGTTCTTCTCGGTTCTGTGCAAACCGAGCACAACCAGCCCTAAATCAACTCTAAATTCATCATTTAATCATCATCCTACCTCTTAACATGTCTATCTAAGGGTTTATGAGGCTCACCACGAGTTTGAGATCGATTGGTCGCCGGAATCCCGTTGAAAGTCGTTGGATTCCTAGAGTCAGTTTTCCGGCAAATTCTGTCCATAGTTCACAAGATCGATTCGAGGTCAAAATTTCATTAAATCACTATCAAATTTTTACCACAAATTTACATACATGTCTACTAGATCTCCACAAAATTTTACCTGAAAACTCCAACAATTCGGCCTTCAAAAGGGTTAGAAACCGGACCTACCGTAGGTTGAGCTCGATTCTATCGTCTCTCGGGAAAATCCTTGGTTGGGACTCCTCGGTGCTTCAAATGACTCGATTCTTGTTCGAGAATGTCAGAAAGACATAGGGCTTCGTTGGTGTGGTCAGCCGGCAGTTAGATGGCGGTCGGAAGTGGCCATCGACAACGCCGAACAGTAGCTCCAAGAGCTGTCGGGCGGCGAGCAGAGGAAGAAGGAAGAAGAGAAGTGATCGTGGGTTCTTGGGGGAGTGGATGGCCGGTCAAGTGAGGTGAGAAGAGAGAGAAAATTGGCTATATACAAGGCTTGGTCAATGCTTTGAATGGTAGATTTGAAAAAGTTGGACATGACCACACTTGTTTGATCTTGTGACACTTGTCCTCAATGTCAATCATGCATGATCCAATGGCCCTCCTTTTTCCTCTTTTTTGGCAGCTATGGGGAGGGTTTAATGTCCAAAATGCCCTTCTCCAATTGCATGGGCAAAGCTTAAGTTTAAGGGGCAAAAAGGTAATTTTACCCCCGCGTTCAGAATGTCGTTTTTCTAGCTCCAAAACTCTTCGATGGGGCGACGGCCAATCCGAATGTGATGTTGAAATTCTTGGTTTTTCATTTTCGATTTTCAAGACTTATTTCTGATGGTTTTCTCTATCAGACGTGGTTCCGCCTATCCCGAACCGACGAGTGGCTTTTGCGAACATTACGTGTATCGACCCCATGATTCATATCACATTTAGGGCTCATCAATTCATGGTGGCTTTGGTTGTCATGTAATTGCGAGGGTTTATCACTAGTCCCCATGGTCTCGATCGTCACGGTTCGATTTAGGAAAATTTTGCAGATTATGCGTTGGTTAAGCGGCATCACCCGCGCTCCAATCGCATGACACTCACAAGGCAATCCTTAATCATTCTTAGATCGGCCTCTTGGTGGTTCTAAATATCCCCTCGACAGTCTTTATAGTCAAAGCGTCATTTCCTATCCGAGTCGCCTAAGTCCACGTACCTCGTCTCGCGTCAGCCTTTCCCTTTTGGTCAACCTACTCAAATTGATTAGATTTGAACGAAATATGACTAAAACACATCGCTTGATATATATAAACTTCTCATTAATGAGTCTGAAATTGACTGGAAATCATAATGTCACAACTCTTCCCCCTTACAAAAATTTCGTTCTTGAAATTTGCAACCTTCCAACCATCCAATCCCTTGAGGTATCGATTCCACATCGCATCCTCACTCTTCCGGGTAATTCCTTTCACAACTTGACGATTCCGCTCATCCTTTCCAGCCCAAAACCGTCTTTCCCCTTGGGACTCGTCTCCTTCAGTCCTTAATCCAATTGGCTTCTCTCCATTCCCTTTTGGTTTTCGTAACGTTTGTCCATACCATTCGGCATATCACTCCTTTCAAACTTCCTTTCACACCAACAGAGATTCAAGGGCTTTATCAACTTGCTCTTCATTAACCAGATCGAGTTATGGTCCTCTTGACTCCTCAAACAATTACATGTTTACTTTCGTAG
The DNA here is from genome assembly GCA_028455895.1 of Rhodomyrtus tomentosa. Taxonomy (NCBI): domain Eukaryota; kingdom Viridiplantae; phylum Streptophyta; class Magnoliopsida; order Myrtales; family Myrtaceae; genus Rhodomyrtus; species Rhodomyrtus tomentosa. The sequence goes on along the minus strand of JAPCWY010000003.1, from coordinate 21,844,924 downwards.
TAATCCATTCTCGATTCCATCCAAAAATTCCCTTAAATCAAAGTGGTCCTTCAACTTTCATCGTCATGTCCTTTTATCGACATGTCTAGTGCTTGACTATATGATGGATAAATTTAAACTTTCAACCCTTATCACTGATAGTGTATTTATGTACCTTGGCACATCCTTGTGCCATCCCCAGGAACACCATAATCCTCTCCCTTCAAATTTCGATGAGGTCATCTCCTTAAGTTCCCCTCAATACTGGACTCGCACTTCCGTCCCTAGGATCTCGAGGGCTTCATCCATCCTTAATACCCTTCAAGTATCGATGTTCGATCATGGCAATACCTCAATTCCCCTCTGGCCTTCAGGCTAGGTGTTTTTGGTAGCTGTCAATTAGCCATTGGACAAACTTCCAATTTAGAGGTTGAATATCTTATTGCTCGAGGGAAGATCTGTCTCTCCCTTGCCAATTACGCACCGCTCAATTCTCAATGATAAGCATCCGCTAGATAATTCGCCCTTGCTCAGCGATAGGGGTATTGTCGTATCAACACTTGGGCAATCCCTTCGTTCCACGTAACTTTCCATCAATCCTCTTTAGGCAGTCAATGCACTCAGCCTCTTGTGGTTCGCATAACTTCGAGATTTTTCTTCATACAAGTAACGCTCTCATACCCACGAGGAGTTTCATACATTAGCGTTGCCTCTTGTTCGATTCCTCACTGGAACTACAGCCTTATTTTCTTGCGGTATGTATAGACTCAAAATCTTATTCTACCTAGACATTGTTTCCCAAATTTTTCCGCGAGGATATTCGTAAGCCTCCCTCCAATCATGCACTAGGCGTTCCTATTCCTGTGTTCTTATTATCACAGCGCATTCACACAGTCGGCTTTCGTTAGTCATGCTATGCCTCATGTTTCTTCCCTGCATCACGTTATTATGGTTCTCTCGACCCCTTTTGATTCTAAACAGGAATGCCCTTATCAACATAATCATCATCTTGACTTAAGTCCTCGAAATTTCTTTTTAGGTTTATTCGCCCATTTAGTGTTATATTTCGTCATTCATTCGTTTTACCAATGGAACAGCTCTTATAGGGGATCTTTCCACGATCCGTCTATTACCATTCGTCAATTCCAGGAACTTTCAACTTCTAGCAACTCACATCGACTCTAGTCGATTTATCACTCATTCCACTCCTCCAAGGCTCTACAGAGATTTCATTTCTCAAAGATTTACGACCGAGAAATCCTACCTTATCAGATCCATAGCATATGCTCTTCACCTTCAGCATATATCAAGCATCTCCTTAGAGTCCATAAGACACTCTCAAAAGTTGTTAATGTTTTCTCATGGCTCCTTACATGAGTTCAACCATTGTCTCTCAAGACGGCAACAACTAACTCAATCATTCCTTGGGCACTTAGTTCGGCGATTATCAACTTCCTTCCACCATGTGTCGAATCTTCCCAATTATTCCTTACACTTTTCACTTGAAAGCTTAGGCCTCGACTCTCTGTCGTCAGGGGATCTCCTCTAGGACCGCACAACATTTTATTTATTCTTGTCACTCTTCACTCGAGAAGCATCAGTGTTTTAGCCTCTGAGTTACATAACTCACTAAGGCGACCTTATCCCAATTCCGTTCGTTCTACTGAACGTTAACATCATCCTAGAATTCAACATTGTCTACAAGACTGTCTTTCGGATTTCACTTCCAGGAGTAATTCAAGTTCTGCGTCCTCTTTCTCGGTACAGACGCTCAATCATAATACTAAGACAATTTAGAGTTTTTCTTCCTTTTACAATAAGGTCTCTTACCCTAAGGAAGAAACTACAATTTTTCGTGGCATTTTCTCGCTTCAAATTCACCTTGTCCTTCCCATTCCATAGGATGGCAACCTTGGAGTTTGCGCCGAGGGCGATACCTTTACTCCAGGATTCAAATGCCACCATGCTTTCCCATTCTCTTTCCCATAACTCAGTCACCTTGAGTGACAATATCTGTTCGTCCCTAGGTCTCCACCAGTTCACTGGTCGGATGCTCAATTGGATTACCTCAACTCACTTGCAAGTATTCTCTAAGCGCTCTTTTCGTTTACAAAATTATTCACTAGAATCACAACCAGCCAGGACTATCAGGTCCGTTCCCTTTTTCTTTTCATCAATGACCAATTCATGGTCCAATCGCCCTTTAAGAACTATGCCCTATTTTTTAGGGAACAACGACTCATGACTTCATTTCTCATGGTTTCAACTCAACCAACCGATCCCAGGAAATCATTAATTCCAGGCAAACTAGCATGCCGATTCTTCCTCGACCCCTTCCATAATAGAAAAGACGGACTACCCATTTTTCGCCATGTCTCTTACGCCTAGGTAATCAGCCATTTCTCGTAGGCACGTTCCATATTCATAATGAACATCTCTTGCTCGTAACCCATGAGCAGGAGTTCTCTTATTCATCAGTCTTTCGATTATTCTCCTCTCTTGCTAAGTCCCATCACTATTCCTCAAAATCATGAATAATAACCGGCCATAAGATTTTCAAGTTCCAATTCACTCAAGGATTTACTTATCTTATTCAAGGGTCCTTGACTACCTTTGCCATATGCTTAAACGACCTTGAGAACTATGCCTCACACTGGTCGATCATCCTATGATCTTTGCAAAAGTATTAGGATTCAAACAACCCTTGCTCTCAAGCAATACTAGGATGATACTTTCCATCAAATAACTCAACAGGGGTAGTCTAGGTAGATCTCATGCCTTCGAGGGAAACCCTTTCTCTAGTGACCTTTCACCATTCATCATTAGCCTCTTAGGGTTAGTACTGCCAGGGTCACTTTCTTTCTTCAGTGTACCCAAAACCTCCAATGTTTTTTTATCAAGATCCTCAATCTAGAGGGAGACAATTTCTAATTTCATCCCTCCATCAAACTCAGTCAATCTCATTCTTATTCATAGCTTCACAAGCTTTTCAAAACTCTCATGGTCATTCCCACACATTCACTTTCCTCGTGAATGAATTAACTTAGAGTCACCTTTCTCGTGACTTCTATCACTTAATTCGTCAGCACAAGCATTTATCACTACAGTGACTTAGAGAATCATGGCAGCTCCTCTCCGAGCTTGCTTGACCAATAAATTTCCTCATTTCCATTTAAAGTTCTCACGACCCATTCAGCTCTTAGGTGTCGTATGATTAACCGATCAAGCCATATTCTCTTTTAGTACTCATACTCCAATCGATCATCTTTACTCAATTCTCATGATCCATATCAGTTCTCGGATCTTCCATACCTTGTATATTCGAGCCCAATGCTCTTCTACGACCACACCTTGGTCGTTCAACCTCATTAAGTCCTCATGTTACTTGAACCACTATGAATCCCTCTAGGAATCAGAAACTTAAGTCATCTACTCAAGTCTGGTAGTCTCAAGCTGCTCATCTCATCATTCATCACTATAAACCATCAGTGATTCTCAAATAACTCTCTAATGACACAAAAGAAATTCTCAACTAATTGCCAAATATTCAAGAATCTCATATCATCCTTAATTCGCAATCATTCATCAAGCCAGCTTTAACGAGGCAACTTCTCCACTAACAGTCATTACTAGGCTAGCCTCAATTAGGCAACTATCAAACAAGCACTCAAGGCAGCAATTCCCCGAGTCAATAGCTCATACTTTAAGCCCAGAGGCATCCGCCACTTTAGCATAATCACAAAAGACTATCTCATTCTCAGCATGCCTCAGTTCAATAGGTATAGACCCCACAGGTTGTCTAATCTCTCAATTATACCTTAGCCAAACTAATCACATGGTGCCGATTATAGAACACGCCTAACAAGCCCATCAAACATCACTTTTCTTTTTTTAAAAAAAGGGTATCCACTGTCAAGCACGAAGCTTTTAAACATGCCACTTATAGGCGCCATTACACATGTCATGCCACTTCGATCATTCTTGATGAGGATCAATCCCGTGCCATATATCTCTTATCCACAATTGGAATCGACCTGATACCTAGACTTGTCCTTTCAAGTTATGACTTATGACTTGGGTCATTCCCACCTCTTGCCATCTTAAAAGCCTGCCAGGAGCGGCTCCTTGTCCGGACCTCTCTGTCCCGGCGATCACTCCCCGCCCTCATCAGACCTGGCCATTACAAGTTGTCCCAAGTTATACATCTACGGAGAAAGCCCCATTCCACTGTCTCATACCATGTTTCATTAAGTTTATAGGTATCCCATCAACTTGTCCCATACAAAGCGACAGTTTATTAAGTCCAACAGCGATAAGTTCATGCATGCACCCTTATCAACTTGCATTTCATAACCACAAACACGTGTACAGCATGACTGTCCTCACCACTTGTCATGTCAAAATTGCCTTCAGATCAATTCCTATCCATTTAAGAGTTCTAATTCCACCAATGACCGTTACATCTCACAGATCAATTGCCTATATTCAACCATGCACCTCAAGTGGAGTCGCTAACTAAATCAAATCCATGAGCATTCGATCACGACTGGCCTTTAATCATATATTCCTTATCCGCTCCCTTGTATGTATCTCATCTCATATCATCCAAGACTGTCAATAGCAATTGATAACTAAATCATCAAGATATCACACAATTCAAGCCTGAATCCACTAATACCAGCTGTCTCTTAATAACTCATACTCCTCAAGTTGGGTCATTGACAAATCAAGATCATAATCATACACTTCAATTGACCCTTCATTCATAAGTTATTCTCAGCAAACTCTAATCCAAGCTTACGACTCCTCAATTTTTATTCACTTCCTTGTGAGCCTTATTCATAATATCGCTCAAGATCATCCCTTAAATCGGCACTAGGACCATTAGAATACTACACAAGTTCCAGCCTATAGTCCTCAAGATTCAGCAATCTATGCTTATCTCTCAAGGTCTCACTACCTAATTGACCTCAAGTTATCGTTCCTTATCACTCCAAGTCTCAATCACATTGGATCGAGCTGACCTCGCTCTGATACCAAACAAATAGGAATGTCACGCCCCGAATCTAGCGAGCACATGAGCATCCCACCAAGCCGTTCCTTTATGAAAGCTCCGGGATCCAACGGCCAATGTCTTATTCACTGAAAGACACATGCATGCGGAAGCGATGCCAACTCCAATTTACAAATAAAGCAACGCCCGATGACTTAGGACACAAGGGTGCACCTTTAATAAAGGTGAAATATACTTTTCTTTATTGCAAATCTAAATCCTCAATATATCTACTATTCAATTCTAAGGTCACAAAAGAGAAGTCTTCAATTTCCTCTATCGACCTCGTTTCTGTGCCAATCCATGGCAAACCCGATTTTCTTCGTTAGGGACCTGAAAAATATTGCCCACAACGGGGTGAGATTGACATCTCAGTAAGGTTGGTCCTAACCCTAGGTTAGGTCGACCGTCCACTCAAGTAGTCATTCACCCCAATAATTCCACTCACAGGTATATCAAGCATAGAGTAATAAAACAACAATATACAGATGATAGGCATGCAACTATGACAATATGTCGCACTCAGATGATAATGTACAATTCATCCTGCCATCTCACCACAACCACCTCTTCCTGCCTGCCTCAATCTCCAGCCTGTGATTAGATCGCATCAGGCTCGGTCCCTGTAAACGCATCAGACCGTCATTGGCAACCCGCGTAAACGCATCAGGTTCCAATGAATCTCCAAGCCAATATCATCGCCTCATACCTCCGTCTCGCGAATAATTCACATCAGGATCGTAGCCGTCTCAACCCCGCGATTTTATCGCATCAGGGCGCCACACAACATCAACTCCACCCCGCGATCTCGTCGCATCAAGGTATCCACCTCCCGCCCCGCGTCTCATATACCTCAGGGTCTCGCCATGTCATGCTCATGCCATGTTACCTCAACTCAATTCACATACAAACAATAGGTGCAACTCATGCACAATTTGAAGAGTCCTGGCATGCAAGGCAATCAAATGACATTCGACACGGCAAACAACTCAGGCATAAACCATGTCACACATAAACATCCTATAACGTCTTAGGATATAAAGAAAGCTATCCCCTTGGACAAATGCTCATAAATCAATCAATTCAACCCCCGACTCACCCAATTGAGTCCAATCTCCCTATCCTAAGTTTAGGAATTCCCTTACCTTGCGCTTGATACCACACAAATTCTCTTCTTGGTCCTCAAAGGTTTGGCCCCCTATGGTCCAACGCCGAACACACCGTGCAACCTAATAAAATCTAATCAATTCATCAATTTTCCATATCCAATTCCTCATTCCACGAACCATAATCCTCCATAACCTAGCCCTCATCATCTTAACATGTCTTAATATCAATTTGAGTCTCATAATCGAACCATCATCAGCCCAACAACCCCGGCTTTACACAGAACCGAATTGGTTCTTCTCGGTTCTGTGCAAACCGAGCACAACCAGCCCTAAATCAACTCTAAATCCATCATTTAATCATCATCCTACCTCTTAACATGTCTATCTAAGGGTTTATAAGGCTCACCGTGAGTTTGAGGCCGATTGGTCACCGGAATCCTGTTGAAAGCCGCCGGATTCCTCAAGTCAGTTTTTAGGTAGATTCTGTCCATAGTTCACAAGACCGATTCGAGGTCAAAACTTCATCAAATCACTCTCAACTTTTTATGACAGATTCATATACATGTCTTCCAGATTTTCACAAAATTTGACCTAAAAAATCCAACAATTCGGTCTTTAAAAGGGTTAGAAACCGGACCCACCTCAGGTTGAGCTCGATTCTATCGACTCTAAAAAAAATCCTTGGTCGAGACTCCTCGGTGCTCGAAATGGCTCGATTCTTATTCGAGGATGTCAGCAAGACGTAGGGATTCATTGGTATGGTCGGTCGGCAGTCAGATGGTGGTCGGAAGTGGGCGTCGACGGCGCCGAACAACAGCGCTAGGAGCTGTCGGGCTGCGGGCAAATGAAGAAGGAAGAAGAGAAGTGATCGTGGGTTCTTGGGGGAGTGGATGGCCAGTCAAGTGAGGTGAGAAGGGAGAGAAAATTGGCTATATGCAAGGCTTGGTCAATGCGTTCAATGGTAGGTTTGAAAAAGTTGGACATGACCACACTTGTTTGATCTTGTGACACTTGTCCTCAATGTCAATCATGCATGATCCAATGACCCTCATTTTTCCTCTTTTTCGGCAGCTATGGGGAGGGTTTAATGTCCAAAATGCCCTTCTTCAATTGCATGGGCAAAGCTTAAGCTTAAGGGGCAAAAGGGTAATTTTACCCTCGATGTTCAGAACGTCGTTTTTCTCGCTCCAAAACTCTTCGATAGGGTGACGACCAATCCGAATGTGATGTTGGAATTCTTGATTTTCTATTTTTAATTTTCAAGACTCATTTCTGATGGTTTTCTCTATCAGACGTGGTTTCAGCCTATCCCGAACCGACGGGTGGCTTTTACGAACATTACGTGTATCGAACCATGATTCATATCACGTTTAGGGCTCGCCAATTCATGGTAGCTTTGGTTGTCATGTAATTGTGAGGGTTTATCACTAGTCCCCATGGTCTCGATCGTCATGGTTCGATTTAGGAAAATTCTGCAAATCATGCGTTGGTTAAGTGGCATCACCCGCGCTCCAATCGTATGACACTCGCAAGGCAATCCTTAATCATTCTTAGATCAACCTCTTGGTGGTTCTAAATATCCCATCGACAATCCTTACGGTCAAAGTGCCATTTCCTATCAGAGTTACCTAAGTCCACGTACCTCGTCTCGCATCAGCCTTTCCCTTTTGGCCAGCCTACTCAAATTGATCAGATTTGAGCGAAATATGACTGAAACACATCACTTGATATATATAAACTTCTCATTAATGAGTCTGAAATTGACTAGAAATCAGAATGTCACACCATAGATGTGTTACTCGTTGCATAAGTTTGCACTTGACCATGAGGTTATCAATTGAAATGAGTATTTGGCATGTCTGAGAAACTTGTGACACCCTGAGGCGTTGAGACGCGGGGTTGTGTGGAATTGTACCCTGAGACGTTGAGACGCGGGGTTGTGTTGAATTGTACCCTGATGCGTTGAGACGCGGGGTTTAAATGGCCAATGTCCTGATGCGTTGAGACGTGGGACAGAATCTGATATGTGTCGACACAGGCCCGGAATGAAATTGAAAACCTGATGCATTTATGCAGGTTTGTCAATGAGATGGTCTGAGGCGTAATTACGCGGACTGAGCCTAAGGCGTTATAAACGCAGGCATGAATCAATGGAGGCCAGGAAGGGTGGAAGGCGTGGCTTGATTTGGTTATGTGTGCTTAAATTGAATGATGAAGATATGATACCATGGCTGTGTGCTCGATGCTCATCTAAGCCTTATGTATTTTAAAAACTACTGAATGCTTCATGTGGCTGTTTGTGCATTTTATCCATGATTGCATTCACCTGAGTGTATGGTCAGCTTAACCTAGGATTAGGACATGTCTTACTGAGATGCAAATCTCACCCCGTTACAAGACTACGTTTTCAGATCCTAGGCCATGAAAATGTTGTCAATCAGGCTAGGGAATTCGAAGGAGATGTTTGTGTATTTTGAGGAGTTCCCGGACAGACAGGGAATTGTATACGTTAGGAAATGTACTGCAGTCTGGGTGGATGAGGGTGAAAGTAGCTGGAAGCCTCATAGATACGAGACCTGGTTTCGAAAGGTAAGGGATGTTACCACAAGACCACTGAAGCCTACCGAGGTACCCTGTGGGGTAATTCCTAGTTTGTGACATCCCACTCGGGATTCTGTAGAGGTCGAGGGGTCAGTAGCTGGTCCAAGGAACATCTTTGAAAGGACCCTGACCCTGGAGGACATCGATGAGGTCATTGAGATAGAAGCCTCTGAAGACGACCGGGTGGAGCAGTCAGTAGACCAGACGATGGAGGACACAGTGGAGGTACGCTCGGAGACTTCCTCAGAGTACGAGCCTACCGAGGACGCTGAAGAGACTGAAGAATCTAGCAGCTTGACTTAGGGGTTCTCCGTTTCCAATTGGTTGTTTCTTTTGACGACCCTGGCTGTTTATTTCTTTGGGGGACTTGTTATGACTACTTTTGATTTAGTCTCGCTGCCCAGGCCATTTACAGGATTGGAACATCTGCCTTTTTTGTACGGACCCATGGGATGTTGTATGTTCATATTGATATTGATATTCTCGTTACCAGGTCGACATGTTATTGTACGGAGGAGTTTGCATGTCATCGTTTTCGCATGCTTTCGATTATTCTCATCTCTCGATCTATTGAATCCTGGGATGCTCGAGAGTTACGCTCGCAGGGAGTCGCGCGCTTGTGCCCGGGGCGCAGGGCATGACACTGTGCATCCCCGCACCATAAGATAATTTGCAAAATAAGTATTACATGCTATTATCCCATAACTAAGAGTGCATGAATTATTTTGTCAACTTCAAAATCATTTAAGATTTTTTCTTAACAATCTCCCCCATGTTCATGATGACAAAAGCATCAACAAAGGTACCAAATACTCGAATAAAAGAGGTGAGTAACATATGGTCTTGTTATTCAAGTAATATCTTGCTAAAGGATAATTCATTAATTTGTTCCATGTACATTTAGCAAGAAGAAGTTCTGAAGTTCAAAATTTGTATTCATAGTGTCACGAATGATCTCAGAACTTGTAGGACTTGTAAAAATGATTTAGAGTTGAGGTACTCATACAAGTGCAGAGCATTTTAAATTGTGAAAGCATGTGATTCCAATTGATTTCAACATTTCTTATCCACATGAACTTGAATAAGTTCTATAATCATGAGTAGTGCAATAATTTATAAACCCTTGTAATCTAGAAATTATACTCAAATGCTCACAACATCTTGTTCTATCTTGTTCAAAGAATTTTGTATAGAACTTGTTCTTTTTTAATTATCGCGACTCTCGAGAAAGTCTCAGTAGGTTAATAGGCCGTCCCGTCTGGTCGGACGCGAGCCTCTCCCAAGGCCCGTTACCCAAGTCACAACAGCGGTATACGTGATCGACTTTCGGTATGGTCTAGTGACATGTGATACGTGTGCATGCCAAGGAGTCGTCACCAATCTTTTTGTGGAGGATATGATTGGAAACCCTATCGAATAGTTGGGAGCATTCTGTTCAATTCTGTGAAAACCAAAGAAATGAATCAAGGACTTTGTTACGCCAACTGTCAAAGTTGACGCCCTTTTGACACCTAAGTTGAATGATTTGTTTAACCTAAGACTTCATGCAGATGAGTGAAGCGCGAACCCTAAAACTAGGAGTTCATGCAAATAGGAGTGACTACCCTAGCACTCACAATCAGTAAAAATAGATACGCAAAGCAAAGATCCAAAACATGTCAATCACATGAACACAACGTGGCATACCTAGTGAGGCCCTATTAGCCTAGAGAAATGTCAATAAAGGCTCAGGAATGTTTTTGAGACGATTTACCCTTGAGGGGCAAAATCGTAATTTTAAAGATTTTTGGGACAGTTTGCCCAAGAAAGGCACATTTGTCATTTCAGATGAAATATGGAGTAAAAAGATGGTGGAGACAGGATTGGTCATCAAACCTACCCATTTCCTATTTTTTCGGGATTTTTTAGAATTTTCTGAAATTTTAGAAGCGATTTACCCTTTGAAGGGTAAAATCGTCATTACAGAAAGTGATGAGAAGTGAAAATCCCAAAAAGAAGGATTAGTCGATCACTAGACCCAAATCCAAATTTTGAGCAATTTTCACTGCTCAATCGAAATAAGAAAAATGATTTAACCTTAGAAGGGTAAAATCGTCATTTCTAGAAAATGGACGAGATTTGAAAACCCAAGTATAAGAATTGATCGCCTAACCAACCCTAATTCTTATCTTGGCATAGTCGACCTATCTCATATACACGGCGTAGGCGATTTACCCCTAAAGGATAATATCGTCAATTTTCAGATGAACAGATAAGAAATCTCAAAAATAGGATTGACCAATTGTTTGTAGTCTATCCCAACTTTTGGGAATTTCTAGAATGCCTAGAAATTTTTCACAATTTTCCTACATTTTTTTTTGGATTTTCTAGAATTTTCCAACATTTTTTTAGTTTTTTCTAGAATTTTTTTGATTTTTTATTTAAAAATTATTTTTTGAATTATTTAATATTAAAAAAATGATTCGGACTGGGTCGGATACTTGGCCTAGACCCAGACCCATGGAATCACGACATAAAACGGCGTCGTTTCGCACTTTTTTGTTTTTCGATTATTCGGATTTAATCCAACGGTTCCTATTGAACCCGTGGCTACTCCACGGCCTTAGGATCAGCTGACTGAAACCTACAGCTCAGATCAAAAGCCAACTACTTCTCAACCATTAAATATGATTACTTAAACATACGGCCACGATTAAAAGCCAAGACTCGATCAAGACCGTCCACCCTTACTAACCTAAACGACGTCGCTTGACCCTTAACCTAAACGACACCATTTCAATTTATTTTGATTTTTCGATTTTAAAACCTTTTTCAAATATTCCTAATTTATGATCAGATGACTATTAAAAATAGGACTCGATTAATTTAAGCCGTCCGATCACAACTGACTCAGCCTAAACAAATTAACGGTCGAGCCAACTCAGCATTGTGTAGACCAATCACAGAACGCCACCTAGATATTTGACTCGTTGACTCTGCCATGTCTAGTTCGTCTTCAACCTCTAGACTCCGATGGAATGGATGGTCAAGGATTCTCCGGCATCGATGAGCGACTAAACCTATATCGATTAACGTAAAACCAACGCCTTCGACTCGCCTAAACCTCTAGTTTCACATATCTAAGAATCGAGGCATTTCACTCATGGAATCAAGCACGAGCAATCTCGAACCAATACGAATATAATTGTTCTAAACATGCAATCCATGGCATCTCGGATTAATTCATCAACATAGGAACATCGTAAGAGGTTCAGAACACTTATCTCAAGCTTCGATTAAGCTCGCACGGCCTAGATTTGGCTAGGCAAGATTGAACAATATTCAACGATGAAGGTTGAGTTTGGAGACTCGATTCAAGATATCCAGACAAGGTCGACGCAAGATGATAAAGAAATAGTGATTAGCGATGCTTGAAGAGTAAAACGCCTACTCTAACTCAAAGAATCATGATCGGAATTGAGTTCCGCCATTAAAGCACAGTAGAAAGCTCAAAGACTGAACGCACCTATTTCGAAATGATAGGCGACGTCGCTGGTCCCGATCGATTCCTGCTACTCAGGCGTGCTTCTGATAACCTTTGTTGGCTTTGGTTTGGCCGAAGACGGCCTAACTAGTGCCTTGAATTCAAGCTCGAATTCTCAACAGCCTGGACCGGAGTATGAGTTCTCTTCTTCTCCTTCTCTCTCTCCATCGATTCTGTTTTTCTTTTTGCAACTGAATGAACCTCCTTTTCTCTCAAAAGCCCCTCAAAGGCTATATACCCCTTTTCAATTTCCCGCTCAAATGGTGGATTCTTGCCAACTTGGATTCACGTGCCGTCACGTGCCAAACGACATGCCAACGGCGACGGAATCAGTTGGGAAATCATCCAATCTCCGTTAGGTGCTCCGGCAAGTCCCATTTGGTGTGAATTTGGCACGAATTTGAACTAAGTTTGAGAAATGCTGGCTTTTGCAAGTCCATGAGGTTGACTGGTCGATTACTCACTCCTCCAGCGACATCGAACGGTGATGCCGGTGTCGATTGACAGGTAAGGATGAGGCAACGATACGCCCACCATTTCTTGTCCAATTATCTGTGAATTGGCCTTCAATTTGATGATCAAAATCAGTCTGAGGACTGTTCATCCGCGCGGGTGTCTAGAGAAGAAGACGACACTGTAGCAGATCGGTTCGACCGGTCTGACCGGGCGATTGACCGATCAAAACTGGTTCTGACTTGTTTTTCCAAAATTAATCCTAATTCGCGTGGAATTTCTACAAATTAAATCTCAAAATCGAATTTAGGGTATGAATATTATCTAAAAATGTGATTTTGCCCAAACGTTCTAGCCAATTTCTACAAAAACCCCAAATTTGCCTTTAATTTCAATTCAAAAAATTGTGAAATTGAAGCTCAAATGATCAAATTGGACCTAATCACCCATGCCAATTGATTCAAGATGGTGAAATATGTTGGGCAGTAGCTTCAATTTGTAAAGGTAGCCCTTGAATTGAAAGTAATTTCAATTATGCCCAAATTCAAGGATTAAATTGCAATTAAGCATGCAATTTTTCTCAATTCATGCAATTAGAAAGTTTGTGCAAATAATTGGGCTAAATTGTAATGAAGGACAATCAGATTGAATATCAAGATCCTAAAAATGCCAAAATTGTAAATTAAAAGACTCAAAATACATTTTATTTTACCAAATTCAATCATATGTGTAACAAAGGAACACATAAAATTGAACTTGAATTTGGATTTTTTATGAGGTCAAAAATACAAGGAAATTAAAAATAAATATTGACTATTTTTTTATATTTTTGTGACCTCAAATGCTATTTTTCATGAATTTTCGAGTATTTTACTATTTTTTAAAAATACCAAAAAATATGAAAAATATAGAAATAATATTTTTTGGTAAAAAATGGTTCCTTGAGCTTAACCAAGGCCACCAAAGTTGATTTTACAATGTTTCAACTTTTTCTATTTTTTATGAATTTTTCAAAAATTAAATGAAAAGGACTAATCGAAAATCAGGTGTCAATATTAATCAACCTGCTCAAATTGTGACTCAATTGTAGCACATTTGATTTAACATGTTCAGCACGAGATGTTTCCATGTACTCAGAGTTTTAAATAAATGAAATGTTTAGAGTAAAAACATGTTTACCTAATCAGCTTAAGAGGTATCATTTCTCTTCAGATGATGTAATCTATTGAACATGAACTATGTGATTAACTTTGATTTTAATATAACAGCTTCTTCTGTTTGTACTTACTCACGATGCATGTACTTAACTTTATACTTCTCTCCCTTTTTGTCATCAGCACAAAAGGCCGAAGCAAATAACATGATAGATTAAACACAATACAAGATCCATAACAGATTCAATGTTAGATCAAGATCATTGTATGTTATAACACTAATCATAGTAAAGTTCAAACATATGTCCAATAACACATATCCAAGAAGTATTAAGATTCAAGAACCAGAAACATGAAATAGTCAAATAAAGATCCAAAACACCAAAAAGATTAAAACAATTTGAATAAAACATGAAAATCATTTTAGTCTTTAAGTGTTGGGGCTGGATTGGATGTTGATGGGGTTGTAATTGAAGTTGATGGGGCTTAGTCAAAAGGAACTTGCACCAAGACAAACTTGGATATGTTTTTAAGTTTATGCTCCATATCCTTCTTTAAATTCAGGATCACTTTGTCTATATGGCCTAAATGAGATTCTGAGAGATCTATTATGTCTGTTTTTCTTTATTCAACCTCAGAATCAATCATAGTTATCAAACCTTCAACATCCATAAGTAGAGAAGTCCAAATACCATTCAATTTGTCAAGCCATGTCTCTTTGCTTCAATATAAGCCCTTTGAGAATTTCTATTCTGCTAATTCCATTAAGGTCATCATTAGTCTGAGTGCCAATAGAAGACTCCCCTAAGTCCTAGCACTTTTCTCAGATGGTATAACTTTTTCATTAGCTAGTTCATCCGACACAATCTTTTCTATTGTATCTGTATCAGCTATCCTCTTTAGAGTCACCCCCTCTGATGTGACCTTGGGTTGTTCAATTTCAGTGAGCTGAAGAACACTGTTTTGATAATTTAACATAGTTTTTTTTATGTGCCTCAGTTTGAGTCTATTACTATCAGATGATCATTCTTCTTCCTCTTTTTTGCAGGTTCCTCATTCTTTATTCTTCTTTTTACTTTCATCTGTCCAAGTGTTCAGAGGGCAAGAGCTCTGATGTTGTAGTAGAAATTTCAGTAGTCACAATGCTTTGCTTCTTGTCTCTCCCCAATCCACTAACTAGACTGTACCCCATACTAGTCAATATTGGTTTCCCAGCGCTTCATTGTTTGATTTGTAGAGATTTCAATTTGAGAGGTATGTCAATCTTGATCTCTTGAAATATTTCGGTAATTAAGGAGCCATAGATGTCACGCTCCGAATCTGGCGAGCACGCGAACATCCCACCAGGCTGTTGATCTTCAATTATTCTCCCAGGATCCTTCGGCCACAACTCAACAAATCTCTTATTAACCGAAAGTGAGAAACAACTCCATACAATTAAAATAAGAGGTGACTCGAGACAAAAAAGGTATACACTTCTCTGAAATATCAAATTCAGTTGCAAGTCTAACTCCAACAATATACAATTCCTAAGGTCTCATCTATATTCATTATGATTTCCTCCAATGCCTTCCTCAAATGCCAACCCATGGCAAGTTTGGGCTTCTTTTGCCTAGCACTTGAAAAAGTTAATCCCCAATGAGGTGAGATATATATATATATATATATATATATATATATCTCAGCAAATGAAACCTAAACCTAAATCTGATCACCAGTCACCCCAGACCAATTTAACAATACCAGATGCAGGCATTCATCAATGCAATGGCACAAGGCCTTCATAAATCAGACATATTAACAAGCCAGGCATGGATAAGAGTCACAGCTAGACATAGACAACCTCACGGATTCAAGCTTGAAGCACATGACATGTAAACACAGACGCACAATTATCACAGTCATTCATTGCCTAGGCTCTCAGGTCGTGATGTACTTCTTAGGCACTCTGGCCAATTGATATCACTAGGGTTATAAGCCAATCGATATCATTAGGGCTCATAGCCAACTATTACCATCGGGGTTACAAGCTAATCGATACCTCTGGGGGTCACAACCAATTAATATTACTGGGGCTTACAGCCAATCGATCCCACTAGGGCTGCAAGCCAATCGGTATCTCCGAGGCACCAAGCCAATGCAATCTCCGAGGCTCCAAGCCAATTGATCGTTGGGGCACTATATCCCATCCATATAACATTGGCACTATAGCCGTTTATATAGCATAGGCATTATTGCCATATGCATAGCATAAACACTACAACCAATTCAATAATATAGGCACTATTGTCGATTCAACAATAGGGGATTCATCACCAATTCATTTGAATCCAAGGCTCAATAGCCGAACTATATCATCAAGACGTATCACAGTATAAACATCATCCTATCGCAATAAGCCATTCAAGCCATAGACTTCACCAAACAATCCATTCATTCTACCACTTTATCCAGTAGTGTCCTAATGTTCAAATAAGGATTTAGGAAACACTTACCCTTTCAAGCAAGTTAGCAAATTCAATCCAAATGACCCTCCTAGGTCAGCAAGCTCATGGCCAAACAAGGCTCTCACGGCGTGTCTAGGAAAACCACATCGAAACTCAATCATTTCTCAATTCTCTTGTGCAACTACCTCAATAACACACACAACACCTTATCCTCATGTCTCCATAGTGTTAAATCAATACCCCTAAGCATGCCAAGGATCGTTCTATCAAGGCAAATCAACATAAATATCATTCCGCCAAAACTGTCCTTTTTTAGGCCCCATGACTAGTTTCATTCGCAGGTAAATTGATTTTGATCCATTAACTCTTTGTAATATTAAATTTTAGAATCTTGTACATCGATATCTTACGGACGCGTGGGCGAAAACGGAGCTCACTTTGGATACTAAACGACTTAGAACGACTCAATTCAAAATTGGTGCACGCTGAGGACAAGTAGGACGACATCTGACATTTTCACTTCAAATAGCCCATTAATCACCTCTTAACCCAAATTCCTCATAAAACCCGGTTTGAGTGGGCAAAGGTCAGAATCTGACCCAGTTTTGGAGAGAATCCATTTTTGGAGGCTTCAAAGCTTCAAATGGCTCCAAATTTTCGGTGAGTGACTCTCAACTCATAGTATAAGGGTTTGAAAAACTGAGATTAAGGATTTATAGGAGTTGAAATGGGTTTTGATGGATGAAACTGCTTGATCTTACATGGACAGATTCTGCCCACTAGAGGACCGTGGGGAAACTAAGTGGATCGAGGGTTTGTGGTATTGTTTCGCTTCAAAACTCTTAGGGAGCTCTCTTAAAATTGGATTAAGGTTTTAGAGGCAAACAGCTAGGCCAAATTGAGCTTATAATACCTTGTTGGAACGGCAAGATGATAAAATTTCAGATGACGATGGTTTCACCTTAATCCGTTGTCGGACAACAAAGTTATGGTGGAATAGTGAAGTAGTTTTTGTCTATCCGCGAGAGGGCTTCTCGGCCAAGAGACACCAAAGGAAGAAGAAGAAGAAGAAAATTGAAGGAAAATAGAGGGAGAGGGGGTGCACGACTGAGGATGGAGTAGAATGAAGCTTTCTCCCAAATAATTGACGTATTAATTTGACAAGATTGGCAGGTGAACTGATTAATGCTTGGCCTCTTCTTCTTTAACACTTGGCAAGCTTCTAGAACACCTTGGTTCACCATTGACTTCTTTTGACACTATCCACACAAATTTTTGGTAGCCATATAAAGGGGGTTAAATGACCAAAATGACTTGCATTAGTTCTTAAGGCAAGGCCAAAGGTCGAAGGGCAAAATGATCATTTTACATTTTCCATTCAGAATCTCATTTTTTCCATATAAAGCACCCTCGATGAGGTGATGTCCATTTCAATTCAAATGTTGGAATTCCTAAATGTCTAATACCAAATCTCGATGTCCAATTTCATGTCGAGCCCTTGTCAATTGTAAATTACAGTTTATCTCAAACTGACATGCAACTCTTGCAAGCGCTACGCGTATCGACCTTGAAATTTTTCTCAAGTCGTGGCGACTTTGGTTGTCATGTAATTGCGAGGGTTTATCGCTAGCTCCTGTGGTCCTGATCATCGGAATCCAATTTAGGAAATTCTCGTAAATTACACATTTGTTATGCGGAATCACCCGCATCCTAACGTACAACGCTAGAAAGACATTACATGATCATTCCTAGATCGTTCTCTACTGGCCCAAAATACTCCATCGACAATCCTTATGGTCAAAGTGCCATTTCTCATTCAAATTTCTCAAGTTCAGGTACCCGACTTTGTGTTAGTCTTTCCCTTTTGGTCAATTAATGTGACATTTTGATTTTTCCTGTCATTTCGAGACTTATTAATGAGAATACGTCTAACGATGTCTTTCATTCGTATCTTGCTCGGATCTGATCAATCTCGAGTTAATTGACCAAAAGGGAGAGGCTAACGCGAGACAAGGTACGTGGACATAGGGAACTCAAATAGGAAATGGTACTTTGACCATAAGGATTATCGAGGAGACATTTAGAGCCATAAGAAACATATCTAAGAATAATTAAGGAATGCATTGCTAGCGTTGTACGATTGGAGCGCGGGTGATGCCGCTTAACCAATGTATAATTTGCAAAAAATTTCCTAAATCGAGTGATGACGATCGAGACCGTTGGAATTAGTAATAGACCCTCGCAATTACATGACAACCAAAGTCGCCATGAACTGACAAGCCTTAAGTGTGATATGAATCACAGAGTCGATACGCGTAACGTCTGCAAGAGCCGTCCATCAGTTCGGGATAGACTGAAATCACATTTGACAGAGAAATGATTCAGAGACGAGCCCCGAAATTAGAAAATGGAGAATCAAGGATTCCGACATTATAATCTGTTTGGACGTTGCCTCATCGAAGAAGATGTGAATCAGAAAAAAAGATGTTTCGAACGTCGAGGGTAAAATTACCATTTTGCCCCTCAAGTCTTGGCCTTGCCTTAAAAAATGGATAAGGGCATTTTGGATATTTATATACCCTTTAGGCTATTGAAAATTTGGAGTTATATTGACCAGCTCCTGACCGCCGCTTCGCTGCCGTCGACCGCCACTTTCGGCGACCTCCAGCCACTAAGCTGATAGCAGCGTCTTCCTCATCCTCTTGCCGACTATATCCAAGTGGTAGCTCGGAATTTGACCCACTGAGGAGCTCCGGCCAACTGTTCTCCCGAGAGTCGACAGAAACCGTCACAGCTGGAGGTAAGCTGCTGTTTGAACTTCGTAAGACCTCTAATCGTTTGAATCTTTTGGCCAAATTTTGTGGACATCAAGGGTGCATGTTTACTAAGTTGTGGTAAAAATTTTGGCTGAATTTGATGGAGATTTAATGATGAAATGGTGTCGCCTTTGATGGAAAAAATCTGACCGGCGCTAGGCTTATTAGAATCAGCGCCGTTCGTAGACCATTTGACATTGCCTTGACCTCAAATTTTTGGTGAGGCTTCCTAACTCCTAGAACTACATGTTAGCAATTAGATTAGTGGATAAATTGGAGATTTAGAATAGTTTAAGGGCTGATCAAGGGAGGTATGCACAAAATCGAAAATGTCCTGTTTCGGTTCTATGCTAACCGAATTGTTGGGAGCTGTAGGAGTTGAAATTGAGCTCAAATTTCACCGTTGAGACATAATAGGATGTCGATAAACATGTTGTTGAGGTTTATGCTTCATGGATTGGTGAATTGAGCAAGAAAAATTGATGAATTGGATTGATTTCCAATAGGTACGAGGCTGCCCTGTTTCGAGATTGTTGGACCGAGTGATTGAAGTACTTGGAAGAAGATTTTTGTTGAATTTTACACAAGGTAAGGGATTTCTAAACCTTAGCTAGGAGGATTGGACTCGATTGGTTGAATTGGGTGTGAATTAGGTTGATTCTCGTGAATTATGATGTGATTGTCCAATGTACGTCCTCACAAGATGTCGATGGCTTGAATGCTTGTTGAATGCTTGTGCCATGAATTAATTGCCTCTTGTGAGGGGTGAGGTTGATTGCCTTGCATGCCATAGATATCTAGCTCAATGCATGAGCTTGTACTCAATCATGAAGTTTAAATTGAAATAATGTCTGGCATGTTTGAAATTGATGATACCCTGAGGCGTTGAGACACGGGGTCGTATGGATTGATACTTTGAGGCGTTGAGACGCGGGGTTGTGTCGAATTGTACCCTGATACGTTGAGACGCGGGGTGGAAATGGCCAATCTCCTGATGCGCTGAGACGCGGGACGAAATTTGATATGTGTCGATACAGGCTTAGAATGAAATTGAAAACCTGATGCGTTTACGCGGGTTTGTCAATGGGATGGTCTGAGGCGTAATTACACGGACCGAGCCTGAGGCATTCTAAACGCTGGCATGAATCAATAGAGGCTTGGAAAGGTGGAAGGTGTGACCTGACTTGGTAATGGGTGCTTGATTTGGACGATGAGACATGATGCCATGATTGCGTGCTTGATGCTAGTCTGTATCTATATGTTATTTAATGACTGCTGAATGCTTCATGTGGTTGCTTGTGCATTTTGTTCATGATTGCATTCACCTGAGTATACGATCAGCCTAACCTAGAGTTAGGACTTATCTTACTGAGATGTGAATCTCACCCGTTGCTGGACCACGTTTTCATATCCTAGACCGTGAGGATGTTGCCGACCAGACTAGGTGACCCGAAGGAGATGACTGTGTATTTTGAGGAGTTCCCAGACTAACGGGGAGCTGTGTACGTTAGGAAGTGTACGGTAGTCTAGGTCGATGAAGGACTGGAAGCTTCATAGGTTCGAGGCTTGGTTTCGGAGGGTAGGCGAGGTTCATATGAGACCACTGAAGTCTACTGAGGTACCCCGTAGGGTTATTCCTAGTTGGTGTCATCCCACTCGAGATTTTGTGGAGGTCGAGAGATCAGTAGCTGGTTCGAGAAACATTCCCGAGAGGACCCCAACCCTGGAAGACACCGACGAGGTCATTGAGATCGAAGCCTCCGAGGACGAGCTGGTGGAACAATCAGCAGACGAGACGATAGAGGATACCGTAGAGGTACACTCGGAGACTTTCTCGAAGTACAAGCCTACCGAAGATGCCGAGGAGACTGACAACTCCAGCAGCTCAACCTAGGGGTTTCCATTTTTCGGACTGTTATTTGCTAATGACCTCGATGGTCCGTTTTCTTTTGGAGATGTTAATGGTTGTCTTTTGAGCTGGTCTTGTCACCCCTACCGACTAGCAAGATTAGTCTACCAACGCTTTTGTAAGAACTCGTGGGAGGTTATGTATAAATGCAATTATGGTGTCCTCGCTATCCAAGGCCTCGCTAATGTTTGTAAGGAGGTATTTATGTTATCGCTTCCGCATGCGAACAATTTTTTTTTATGCATCTCTCGAAATATGACTCCTAGGACACGAGAGAGTTCGCTCGCAGGGAGTCACATGCCTATGCTTGAGGCGCGGGGCGTGACATCTCGCCTTGCTTGGTATCAGAGCTAGGTCAGCTCGATCCAAGTTGATTGAGGATTAGAGTAATAAGGAGGATTAAGTTGGGACAGCATGGGTAGCGAGACCTTAGGATACTTGTTAGAGTTAGGCCCTAAATGCTTGGCATATGACTTGGCGCATGTGATTGACATTGGTCTTGACAAGATTGCGGTGATTTATGAGGATTAAATTTCATGTTTAGCTCTGAAAGTCATTTTTGGATTTTGGTCTATTGAGTAAATGAGCATGGCTAGTTGGTTGAACCGTTGAAGTGGACGGAATGGGGTAATGGCCCTGGACTGTCTAGTGAAGTGCCTTTGGAATTAGTAGTGTGGAAGGTCGTTATGTTATGACTGTTTCCGTTAAGGCATAGTTCGGTAGCTCTGGACTTGGTTGGATGAATGAATTACTAACTCCTTGGTGAAATTGTGGTGGTCCAAGCTTAATGAAAGCATATAAGAATGAGTAATCCGCCTAGAAGACCTGAAGACCTAGAGCGGAGCCTCTAGTTTGAGGCCACCTATGGTGTAAGACCCGAGGATGGACGGAGTGCTTAGAGCACTAGAAAGGATTAGCGACCTCATCGACATGCAGACTCAGGATAGGGATGCTGCCATAACTCAAGCGATGGAAGCTGCAATAGCCACCGTCAACGCCAATAACGGCAATAATGAAGGCAATGGAAAAAACATCGATCATGACCAGGGCAATGAGGTAGGGAATGCCTAGGAGGAAGTTGTTATGGCCAAGCAGATGAGCCAACTGGTCGAATAATTTATCAAGCTGAAGCCAACCCAGTTCGATGGGACTGGAGACCCTGAGTTGGCGCCAAGGTGGATCGAGAAACTTGAGAAGGCCTTTGGAGTCTTGAGATTCAGGGACGAAGAAAAAGTATTATTGGCGGTGTACCAGCTGGAAGGTACCGCAAATGACTAGTGGGTTGCCACCAAGAATGGAGTCTTTCCGGAAGGGACAGCCTTGATCTGGAATGCATTTACCATGGCATTCAATGATAAGTACTTCTTCAAGACAACTTGAGAAATGAAGCAAGTAGAGTTCTTACCGCTGCGTCAGAATCACCTAACAGTGGACCTGTATGAAGCTAACTTCTCTAGATTGTCAAGGTATGCACCCTGATCGGTAGAGGATCCCCTGGAGAAGGCGCAGAGATTTCGAGATGGACTGAGGCTTGAACTTCATAGCCAGATGATAGCTCTGAACCTGAGGACTTACAAAGATATCTATGAACAAGGACAGATGATCGAGAGGGACTTGAAGGAGAGGAATGCAGCATCTGGATCGCGGTTCAGTTCATTCAGAGATAACCGCCAGACCGGCAAAAGACCTATGGCTGGCAATAGACGTTTCGTCCCTCTAAAAAGAAAGAACATAGTGAAGCCGTCGAACCCAATGAACTGAAGCTGCTGCCTCTGTGGTAGAAGGCATGTTAATGGATCTTGCCCCACAAGGATTAAAGCGTGCTTCAAATGTGGTCAGATGGGCCATCAGATGAGGACTTGCCCTAACAGAACCGACCCCCAGCTTAGGGAAGAGTCTATACTGAGCACGTGGGGAAGTAGAAGAAGCGCCTGGTATGGTCACAGGTACGATTTATTTGTGTGACCAAGCTGCCTATGCTTTGTTTGATCCTAGCGCATCACACTCGTTTGTGTCTGCTCGCTTTGCTAATTTGGTTGATATGGAGTTGAAACCGTTGAGTGCAATTTTCCATGTTACTACCCCGTTGAAGGATAATGTGCTGGTTTCATTGAGCTGTGCTGATTGTAGAATCGTAATTGGCGATAGTAAAGAGAGTATAGACTTGGCTGTATTCCCCATGTATGACTTTGACGTGATCATAGGAATAGATACGTTGGGTAAGCAAAGGGCAATAGTTGATTGTGGTAGTAGGATAATCCGTTCTATCGGGAAGGTTGCCCTAGTTTTGAATTTGTGGGAAGTCGAGGAGGAATCTCGATTCCTTTAGTCTCATCTCTTGAAGCGACCAAACTGATAACCGAAGGATGTCAGGCTTACTTAGTCGCAGTTATGGACACGACTGCCTAGGAGCCTAAACTAGAAAGTATTCTGGTAGGGCGTGAGTTTCCTGACATTTTTCCTCAAGAGTTATCAGGGTTGCCACCAGAGCGAGAAATAGAATTCATGATTGAGTTAGCTCCCGGAATGAAGCCGATCTCGAAGGCACCCTATAGGATGTCCTTATCAGAACCGAAAGAGCTAAAGGTGCAAATGCAAGAATTACTGGATAAAGGATTTATTCGACTGAGTGCTTCATCGTGGGGAGCGCCGGTGTTGTTGGTGAGGAAAAAGGATGGGTCCTTGCGTTTATGCATCGACTATAAACAGTTGAATCAAGCGACTGTAAAGAATAAGTATCTACTGCCGAGGATTGATGACTTATTTGATCAATTGCAAGGAGCTGCGGTATTTTCTAAAATTGACCTAAGGACCGGGTATCATCAGTTGAGAATTAAGAAAGACGACATACCTAAGACCCCGAGGTATGGTCACTACGAATTCACTGTGATGCCTTTTGGATTGACCAATGCTCTAGCCACATTTATGGATTTGATGCATCGAGTGTTCAAGGAATTCTTGGATAGATTTGTTATAGTCTTTATCGACGATATCCTGATTTACTCAAAGAGTAATGAAGAACACGAAGAGCATCTGAGGATTGTTTTGTAGACCCTGAGGGAGCACTCGTTTTACGCAAAGTTTAGCAAAAATGAGTTATGGCTGAATAAGGTGGCATTTCTTGGCCATGTGGTATCTAGAGAAGGAATAGCTGTGGTTTCTGCGAAGATCGAAGCCGTTATGAATTGGTCTAGGCCTACTACGGTCACGGAAGTCCGAAGTTTCTTAGGATTGACAGGATATTACAAACATTTTATGGAGAAGTTTTCATCTGTAGCCTTTCCACTGACGATATTGACTAAGAAAGAAACGAAGTTCGAATGGATGGATAAATGTGAAATGAGTTTCCAAGGGCTCAAGCATCGGTTGACAACCGCACTGGTATTGACGATTCTATCAGGACCTGTAAGCTATGAAATATATAGCGATGCTTCGCTAAAGGGACTAGGCTGTGTGCTAATGCAGCATGGAAGATTGGTTGCCTATGCATCCCGACAATTGAGATCGCATGAGATAAACTACCCGACTCAAGATTTAGAATTGGTAGTGATCATCTTTGCTTTGAAGATCTGGAGGCATTATTTGTGTGGCGAGAAATTTCAGATTTATACGGATCACCAGAGCCTAAAATATCTATTTTCCCAAAAGGAACTGAACATGAGGCAACGTCGATGGATGGAGTTGCTTAAGGATTATGATTGCGACATATTATATCATCCTGGGAAACCGAACCGAGTCACTGATGCGCTCAGTCCGAAATCGAGTATCGCTTGTCTACTGGTAAAAGGGTGGTCATTATTTGAAAATTTGAGGGATTCTGAATTCAGATTAGAAATCTGTCAGCTGTCCAATTTGGTAACCACCCTAAGAATAGAACCCGAGATCCAAGAAAAGGTAAAAGCCTTGCAATATACGGATCCGGAAATTCAGAAGATCCTTGAAATGGACGCGACAAAAAGGAAGCCAGAGTTCCAAGTTTTAGATGATGGAATTTTGAAATTTCGAGGGCGTCTATGCGTACCAAAGGAAGAAGAGCTCAGAGAAAAGATTTTATCGGAGGCTCACAGAAGCAATTTTAGTAGCCACCCAAGTAACACGAAAATGTACCAGAACTTACGTCAGCACTACTGGTGGAACGGGATGAAGGTGGATGTAGTCAAATATGTGGAAAAGTGCTTGATGTACCAGCAGGTAAAGGCACAACACTGTAAACTCGGTGGATTGTTACAGCCTTTGGAGATTCCTGAATGGAAATGGGAGCACGTAACTATGGATTTTGTAATGGGACTACCAAGGAGCCAAAGAAGCCACGATTCTATTTGGGTAATCGTTGATAGGTTGACCAAGTCTGCACACTTCATCCTTGTGCGAAAGGAATTCGCGATGGACAAATATGCCGAATTGTATATGCAGTAGATAGTAAGGCTACATGGAGTACCCGTGACGATCACATCGGACAGAGATCCCTAGTTCACAGCGAACTTCTGGAAAAGTCTTCAACATGCCATGGGAACTCGACTACAATTTAGTACGGCATACCATCCATTGACGGACGGACAATCGGAGAGGACAATTCAGACACTCGAGGATATGTTACGAGAGTGTGTTATAGACTTCAAAGGTGGATGGGAGGATCAACTGCATTTAGTGGAGTTCGCATATAATAACAGGTATCAGCAGAGTATTCGAATGGCACCTTTTGAAGCGCTTGACGGAAGAGCTTGTAGGACCCCGATTTGCTGGGACGAGGTTGGAGAAAGAAGTATTACAGGTCTAGAGTTGGTAGAGCAATCGGTGGAAGCGATAAAGATAATCCGGGATAGACTAAAAACAACACAGAGTCGTCAGAAAAGTTATGCGGATAAACGGCGTAAGCCTTTGGAGTTTCAAGTAAGCGATCATGTTTTCCTTAAGGTGTCGCCAATGAGAGTATTATCTCGATTTGGAAAGAAAGGGAAGCTAAGTTCAAGGTACGTAGGACCTTTTGAGATTTTGGAACAGATTGGGACCTTAGCCTACAAGCTTGCCTTACCGCCTAACTTGTCTCAAGTACACAACGTCTTCCATGTGTCAATGCTACGGAAGTATGAACCGGACCCGATGCATGTGGATTACGAAACCATCGAGGTGGATGAGAGGGCATCCTACGTAGAAAAGGCAGTTAGGATCGAAGATCGAAAGTAACGAATTCTAAGGAATAAGATGATTCCATTGGTCAAAGTTGTTTGGGAGTACCACGGAACCAAAGGCGCAACGTAGGAAAGCGAGGAAACGATGAGGCGTCAATACCCCCATTTGTTTGGGTAACTAGTTTATTGTAAATTTCGATGACGAAATTTTTGTAAGGGGAAAGAATTGTGACATTCTGATTTTTCTTGTCATTTCGAGACTTATTAATGAGAATAAATCTAACGATGTCTTTCAGTCATATCTCGCTCAGATCTGATCAATCTCGAGTTAGCTGACCAAAAGGGAGAGGCTAACACGAGATAAGGTACGTGGACCTAGGGAACTCAAATAGGAAATGACATTGACCATAAGGATTGTCGAGGAGACATTTAGGGCCATAAGCGGCCGATCTAAGAACGATTAAGGAATGCATTACTAGCGTTGTACAATTGGAGCGTGGGTGATGCCGCTTAACCAATGCATCATTTGCAAAAATTTCCCTAAATCGAACGATGATGATCGAGACCATTGGAACTAGTAATAGACACTCGTAATTACATGGCAAGCAAAGTCGCCATGAACTGATGAGTCCTAAGTGTGATATGAATCACAAAGTCGATACGCGTAACGCCTGCAAGAGTCGCTCGTCAATTTGGGATAGACTGAAATCACATCTGACAGAGAAATGATTCAGAGACGAGTCTCGAAATTAGAAAATGGAGAATCAAAGATTCCAACATTAAAATTAGATTAGACGTCGCCTCATCAAAGAAGATTTGAATCAGAAAAACGACGTTCTGGATGTCGAGGGTAAAATTACCATTTTGCCCCTCAAGTCTTGGCCTTGTCTTAATAAATGGATAAGGGTATTTTGGACATTTATAGACCCTCTAGGCTGCCAAAAATTTAGAGTTATATTGGCCATTGGATGAGTCAATTATGAGCAAAGAGACAAGTGTCACTAGATGAAGAGTTGGCATTAATTGGACAACTTTTAACCTATCATTCTTGCAAGTTTGACTCTCAAATTTGTGTATACACACCCTCTCTCTCCCCTTCAGTCGAACACTCCACAACCATCATCTTCTTCATCTTCTTCTTCTTTTCTTCTTCATGCCGAGAACAACTCCAGCCTAACCAGCTCCTGACCGCCGCTTTGCTGCCTTCGACCGCCACTTTCGGTGACCTCCAACCACTGAACTGACCACCAGTGTCTTCCTCATTCTCTTGCCGACCACCTCTAAGTGGTAGCTCGGCATTTGACCCACCGAGGAGCTTCGGCCAACCGTTCTTTTGAGAGTCGACGGAAATGGTCGCAGCTGGAGGTAAGCTGCTGTTTGAACTCCATAGGACCTCTAATCGTTTGAATCTTTCGATCAAATTTTGTGGACATCAAGGGCACATAAATACTGAGTTGTGGTAAAAATTTGGGCTGAATTTGATGGAGATTTGATGATGAAATGGTGTCGCCTTTGATGGATAGAATCTGACCAGCGGTAGGCTTGGAAGAATTGGCGCCGTTCATAGACCATTTGACGTCGCCTTGACCTCAAATTTTTGGTGAGGCTTCCTAACTCCTAGAACTACATGTTAGCAAGTAGATTAGTGAATAAATTGGGGATTTAGAATAGTTTAAGGGCTGATCAGGAGAGGTATGCACAGAATCGAAAATACACTGTTTCAATTCTGTGGAAATCGAATTGTTGTGAGCTTATAAAAGTTGAAATTGTGCTCAAATGTCATCGTTGAGACGTATTAGGATGTCGATGAACATGTTGTTGAGATTTATGCTTCATGGATTGGTGAATTGAGCAAGAAAAATTGATGAATTGGATTGATTTCCAATAGGTGCGAAGCTGCCCTGTTTCGGGATTGTTGGACCTAGTGAATGAAGTACTTAGAAGAAGATTTTTGTTGAATTTAGCACAAGGTAAGGGGTTTCTAAACTTTGGCTAGGAGGATTGGACTCGATTGGTTGAATTGGGTGTGAATTATGATGACTCTCGTGAATTATGGTGTGATTGTCCAATGTGCGCGCTCGTGAGATGTTGATGGCTTGAATGCTTGTTGAATGCTTGTGCCATGAATTAATTGCCTCTTGTGAGTGATGAGATTGATTGCCTTGCATGCCATAGATATCTAGCTCGATGCATGATGTGACATTCTGATTTCTCAGTCATTTCAGACTCATTAATGAGAAGTATATCTAACGATGTGTTTCAGTCATATCTCGCTCGAATCTGATCAATTTGAGTAGGCTGACCAAAGGGGAAAGGCTAACGCGAGACAAGATACGTGGACTTAGGGAATTAGAATAGGAAATGGCGCTTTGACCATAAGGATTGTCGATGGGACATTTAGAACCATAAAAGGCCGATCTAAGGACGATTAAGGAATGCATTGCTAGTGTTATACGATTGGAGCGATGGTGATGCCGCTTAATCAATGTATAATTTGCAAAATTTTTCTAAATCGGACAGTGACGATCGAGACCATAAGATCTAGTGATAGACCCTCATAATTACATGACAACCAAAGTCACCATGAATTGACGAGCCCTAAATGTGATATGAATCACAAGGTTGATGCGCGTAACGTCTGCAAAAGCCGTCCGTCGATTCGGGATAGGCTGGAACCACGTCTGATAGAAAAAATGATCAGAAATTAGTCCTGAAAAATGAAAATAGAGAATCAAGAATTCCAACGTCATGTTTGGATTGGCCGTCACCTTATCGAAGAGTATTGAAATGAGAAAAATGACGTTCCGGATGTCGGGGGTAAAATTATCATTTTGCCCCTCAAGCCTTAGCCTTGCTTACGCAATTAAAGGAGGGCATTTTGGTCTTTTATTCCCCCAAGAGCCACCAAAAATTTGGAGAGATCATGGCCATTGGATGAAGCTTGAATGACACTTAGGACAAGTGTCGATAGATTAGCTAAAGAGTAGCCATGTCCACTTTTTCACAACTACCATTCAACCCTTTGACCTTGAGACTTGCATATACACTTCTCTCTCTCTCTCTCACCTCCCATTAGGCCGAATCCCCACCCCAAGGCACCGAGAGCTCCCTTTCTTCTTCCTCTCTTCTCTGCCGCTCCCCTGACCGCTCCTGCCCTCTCTGCTCGCTGCCGCCGAAGCCCCTTTCCGGCGACCTCTAGCCTGCGAGCCGACCATCCCCACCTAGCTTAACCTCTTGTCGACATCCTCGAAGTAGAAGCGAGTCGTTTGACCCACCGAAGAGTTCTGGCCAGCCATTCTCCTGAGAGCCGACGGAAACCGACACAATCAGAGGTAGGTAGCGTTTCTGACTTCTTAGGACCTCGAAACGTTGAAGTTTTGCAACCAAATTTCATGGACATCTAGGGGACTCATATAGTGATCTGTGGTAAAAATTTGAGGTTTATTTGATGGAGTTTTGACTCCAAATGGGTCTTGTGTTTAATGGACAGAAACTGCCGGTTTAAGGACTTGAGGGAACGGGCGACTACTAAAGGGTCTCTAGCGACGACTTGGCCTCAAATCTTCTGTGAGCCTCTTAGACCCTTAGATATACATGTTAGCAAGTAGGTTAGTGATTAAATGGTGGATTTGGAGTAGTTTAAGGGCTGGTTGAGTTCGGTATACACAGAATCGAAAATGGCCCGGTTCGGTTCTGTGTAAATCGGTTCTGTAGAGGCTATTATGGGTTGGATTTGAGACTCAAATTCATCAATGGGACATGCTAGAATGTTGAAAATCATGTCATTAAGGTTGGTAGTTCATGGATTGGTGAGTTGGGCAAGAGAAATTGACGATTGGTTGGAATTTCATAGGTTGCGCGATGGATTTGATTCTTGGACTATTTGGCCGAATCTTTAAAGCTCTTGGAAGGAGAAATTTGTGATATTAAGCTTGAGGTAAGGGAATCCTAAACTTAGGATAGGAATATTGGACTCAATTGGGCGAGTCAGATGAATTTTTGGGGTGATCCTTGAAGGATTTCTATGTGATTATCTATTGTACATCCTAGGAGGGTGAAGATTATTCAAATTGTTTGATCATGCTTGTGTCTTGAGTAATTTATCGTATTTGAGTGTGAATTTGAATGTCTTTCATGCCATAAGTGTATGGTTTGTGCATGAGTTTGCACATGGCATTATGTGTTAAATTGAATTGAATTATGGCATGTTTGAGGCGTTGTGAATACCCTGATACGTATGAGACGCGAGGTGGTAGTATGAATACCCTAAGACGCTGAGATGCGGGGTTTGAAGTGTATGGTACCCTGATACGTATAAGACGCGAGGTTGAGATGGCCATAGTCCTGATGTGTTGAAACACGGGACGGAGTTGTGGTGTGTCGACACTAGCCTGGAGTATCATTGAAGCCTGATGCGTTTACGCAAGTTGTTAATGACGGCTTGATGCGTTTATGCAGACCGAGCCTGATGCGTTCTAAACGCGGGCATGAGAACGAGGCAGATGTGAAGAGTGGAATTGGTGATGAGACATGGCGGTATGTGCATGATCTTAGTGATGTGTTATGATGCCATGATTGCCTGCCTAACATCTGCATGAGTGTTGTTATTTGAATGCCTTTTATGTCTATCTGCATGATCTGTTAATATTAATGAATGCCTGAGTGGACGGTCGGCCTAACATAGGGTTAGGACCCACCTTACTGAGATGTGAATCTCACCCCATTGGGGACCCCCCCTTTACCGATCCTCGGCCCTAAAGATGTGGTATATCTGTTTTGGTGACCTCAATGAGATGACGATCTATTTTGAAGAGTTCCTTGATGGATAGGGAACTATCTATGTTAGGAAGTGTATTGTGGTTTGGGTAGACGAGGGTAGTACTAGTTGGAAGCCTCACAGGTATGAAGCCTAGTTCAGGAAGGTTGGGGATGTATCTATTGGGCCGCTAAAGCCCAATGAGGTGCCCCGAAGAGTGATTCCTAGTTGGTGCCACCCTGCCCGGGACTTAAACCAGGCTTAGGGGTCAGTTGCCGGTTCTAGCAACGGACCAGAGAGGACCCCGACCTTGGATGACACGGAGGAGGAGGTCATAGAGGTGGAGGCGACTGAGGAGAATCTCGTGGAGCCATTTGCTGAGGAGACCATGGAGGACACCATCGAGGTTCGCTCGGATGGTGTCCTCCATATGCATTGTTTGATCCTGGTGCCACGCATTCATTTGTGTCTGCACAGTTTGCTGATTTGGTGGGTATGTGATTGGAGGGGGTAAGGAGAGTATTGACCTAGCTGTATTGCCCATGTATGATTTTGATGTGATCATAGGGATGGACTGGTTGGGTAAGCAGGGGGCAGTAGTGAATTGTGGTAGTAGAATAATCCGATTTTATCCGAGAGGCCGTCCTAGCTTTGAAATTGTGGGAAATTGAGGGGGGATCTCGATTCCCTTAGTCTCATCTCTTGAGGTGACAAAGTTGATGTTTGAAGGGTGTCAGGCGTACTTAGTTATAGTGATGGACACGACTGCCAAGATGGTGGGAAGTAAGTAGTAAGTCTTTTATGTTATAGGTGAGGTCGAGGAAAAACCGGCGTGCTTGTTTGCTTGGAATTAATGATTTCCTTGGATCAGTTGATGGAATTGGAACCTAGAGAAATAAGATCATGAGTCGCTGTTCCCTAAAGAATAGGGCATTGCTCTTAAAGGGCGATTGGACCATGAATTGGTCATTGACGAAAAGAAAAGTGAACGGACTTGGTAGTCCTGACTAGTTATGATTCTAATGAATGGTTTAGTAAATGAAAAGAGCACTTAGAGAATACTTGTAAGTGATTTGAGGTAATCGAAGTGGCCATTCGACAAGTGAACTAGTGGAGACCCAAGGGCGAATAGATATTGTCACTTGAGGTGACTGAGTTGTGGGAAAGAGAATGTGAAAACATGGTGGCATCTGAACCATGGAGTAAAGGTATCGCTGTCGGCACAGACTCCAAGGTTGTCGTCCTATGAAGTGGAAAGAACAAGGTAAAATTGAAGTGAGAAAATGCCACGGAGTTGTGTAGTTACTTCCTTTGGGTAGGAGACCCTATTGAAAAAGGAAGAAAAACTTTAAATTGTCTTAGTATTATGATTGAGCGTCTGTACCGAGAAAGGGGACGCAGAACTTGAATGACTCCTGGAAGTGAAATCCAAGAGGCAGTCTTGTAGACAATGTTGAATTCCAGGATGATGTTGACATTTAGTGGAACGAATAGAATTGGGATAAGGTCGCCTTAGTGAGTATAGAACCCAGAGGCTAAAGCACTAATGCTTCTCGAGAGAAGAGTGACAAGAACAAGAAAAATGTCGTGCGGTCCTAGAGGAGACCTGTGACGATAGAGAGCCAAGGTCTGAGCTCTCAAGTGAAAGGTGCGAGGGATAGTTGGGAAGATCCGACACTTGGTGGAAGGAAGTTGATAATCGCTGGACTAAGTGCCTAAGGAATGATTGAGTGAGTCGTTATCATCTCGAGAGACGATGATTGAACTCATGTGAGGAGCCATGAGAAACACGAACAGACTTTGAGAGTGTCATATGGGCTATAAGGAAATGTCTCTTGCATGCTAAATGTGAAGAGCGCAAGTTGTAGACCTGATGAAGTAAGATTCACGCATCGAAATAAGTGATAGATCCTTTGAGAATTGGAATAAGTGATGAATCAACTAGGGTCGATATGAGTTGCAAAAAGTGCAAGCTCGGTGGGATTGATGAGTGGCAATAGACGAACCATGGAAAGATTCCTTACAAGAGCTATTCCACTGGTAATATGGACTAAGGACGAGTCGTGACACGAATGGATGAATGAACGTGAAAAGAGTTTTCGAAGACTCGAGTTAAGCTGGTGATTACGCTTTTAATAATGATTCCGGTTAGAAATCGAAAAGCTTATGAAGATCGTAGTGACACGACGCAGAATGAAACTCGAGGCATAACAAGACGATGTGAAATGGATATGGTTGTACGTCGTAACAATAATGCCGTATGAATTGGCATGCTTAGAGCATGATTGGAATTGGTTTACGAATATTCTCGCAACAAGGTTTGCAAAAATCTTACTTGGGTGGAAGAAGATTTCAAGTTATATCTACTCCAAAGATATCGAGTAGTAATTTTCTGAGAAGAATTGAACGAGAGGCAACGTTGAAGGATGAAATTGCTTGTGGATATGAGAGCGTTGCATGGATAAAGAAAAAGACCTCGAAGTTATGTGAACTATAAGAGATTAAGAGCATGGACTGCCTAAAGGGAATTGAAGGCGAGACATGCGGAACAAAGAGATCGCCCAAGTGTTGTTATAGCAATATTCATATCGCTAAGGAAGGGTGGATTGTTTGATGGATACTTACCATTGAGAATTAAACATGGTTTAATTGGCAATGGAGGGACAGATCTTCCCTCAAGAAGTAAGAGAATCAACTCTTAAATTGGAAGTTCGCTAATGGACTAGCATGATGGCTACTGGGAACACCTAGCCTGAAGACCAGAAGGAAATTGAGGTGTGCCATGATTAAACATTGATAATGGAGGGATTGTAGGAATGAAAGGAACCTTTGAGATCCATGGACGGAAGTACGAGTCCAGCATTGAAGAGAAACTTAAGGAGATGACCTCATTGAAATTCAAGGGGAGAATTATGGCATTTCTTGGGGATGGCACAAAGATGTGCCAAGATGCATATATATATATATATATATATATATATCAGTGATAAAGTTGAAGGTTGAAATTTGTCTATCTTGTAGTCGAGTACTAGACGTGCCGATGGAAGGGAAGGACATGACAATGAAAGTTGAAGGACCACTTTGATCCAAGGAAATTTTCGAATGGAGTCGAGAATGGATTGCTACAGAAATAACCATGTAAGTGTTTAAGGAGTTAAGAGGGCCATAACTCGATTTGATTAATGGAGGGTAAATTGATAAAGCCATTGGATCTCTGTTGGCATGAAAGGAAGTTTGAAGGGAGTAATACGCCGAATGGTATGGACGGTAAGAGTGCATGCTAGCGAGGGTTTGGCAATAATGGTTATAGACAAATGAAGGAGATGAGGTGAACGTTCGAGGATGAGCTGCTGGTAAATGATATGAATGCCGAAAGAGAATGGAGAGAAGTAAATCAAATTGAGGGCTAAAGGAGACAAGTCCTAGGGAAGGATGGCTTTGGGTTGGAAGGGACGAGCAAGATCATCAAGTCATGGAAAGAATGATCCAGAAGAATGAGGATGTGACGAGGCACCAATACCCCGAAGGATTGGGATGCGAATTTCGAGGACGAAATTTCTTTAAGGGGGAAGAGTAGTGACATTCTGATTTTCAGTCAATTTCAGGCTCATTAATGAGAAGTGTATATCTAGAGATGTATTTCAGTCGTATTCCGCTCGAATCTAATCAATTCGAGTAGACTGACTAAAAGGGAAAGGCTAACGCGGGACGAGGTAC
This sequence comes from Rhodomyrtus tomentosa, assembly GCA_028455895.1. NCBI lineage: Eukaryota > Viridiplantae > Streptophyta > Magnoliopsida > Myrtales > Myrtaceae > Rhodomyrtus > Rhodomyrtus tomentosa. The sequence continues at coordinate 21,810,278 of JAPCWY010000003.1, read as the reverse complement.
GTGGACCCAGGGAACTCGGATAGGAAACGATGCTTTGTCCATAAGGATTGTCGAGGGAACTAGCGATAGACCCTCACAATTACATGACAACCAAAGCCGCCACGAATTGACGAGCCCTAAATGTGATATGAATCACAGGGTCGATACGCGTAATGTCTGCAAAAGCCGCCCGTTGGTTCGGAATAGGCTGGAACCACGTCTAGCAGAGAAAACCATCAGGAATGAGTCTTGAAAATTCAAAATGTAGAATCAAGAATTCCAACATTACAATTAGATTGGCCGTTGCCCTATCAAAGAATTCTGCAACTAGAAAAAAATGACGCTCTGAACGTCGGGGGTAAAATGACCGTTTTGCCCCTTAAGCTTAGAACTTTACCCTTGCAATTGAAGAAAGGCATTATGGACATTAAATCCCCCTCAAGGCTGCCAAAAATAAGAAGAGATGAGGCCCATTAGATCAAGATGATTGACACTTAGGACAAGTGTCACAAGATCAAGCAATGAGGGGTCATGTCCAACTTTACACAACTACCATTCACCCTTTGACCCAAGCTTGTATATAACCATTCTCTCTCTCTCTTCACTCCATTTGGCTGACCATTTACTCCCCAAGACCACCGAAAACTCTCTTCTTCTTCTTCTTCCTCCAACCTGCCCGTCGACGACCAGAATTACCACCAATGTTCGGCCATCCGAGGACCATTTTTGGCCACCATTCAGCCACCGGCCGACGACACCGACAAGCCCTACGTCTTGCCGACATCTTTAAATAAGAATCAAGTCGTTTGGAACACCGAGGAGTTCTGGGCAAGAGATTTCCCGAGAGCCGATAGAATCGGAACAAACCTGAGGTAGGTCCGGTTCTTAGCCCTTTTGCTGGTTGAAATCTTAGAATCTGGGGCTCAAATTTTGTGGAGATCTAGTAGAGATGCGTAGGATTCTGTGGTAAAAATTGGAGCTTGATTTGATAAGGTTTTGATCATGAACAGGCCTTGAACATTTTGCCCAGAATCTGCCGGTAATCTGACCTTGGGCATTCCGGCGAGTGTCAACGGGATTTCGGCGACCAATCGACTCCAAACTCACGGTGAGCCTCCCAAACCCTTAAATAGACATGTTAAGAGGTAGGATAGTATTTAGATGTTGGATTTGGAGTGGGAATAGGGCTGAAAGTGCACGGTTTGCACAGAATCGAAATGAACCGGTTCTGTTCTGTGCGAAACCGGTTCTGGTGGGTGCAAGAACAGATGGTTATGGGACTCAAATTGATTTTTAAAGCATGTTAAAGTGTTGAGGATTAGGCTATGGAGGATTGTGATTCATGAATGGATGATTTGGGTATGGAAATTTGATGAAATTGGTTGAATTCTAGGTTGCGCAATGCATTGATCCTTGGATTGATTTGGCCAAACCTTGAGGACCCAAGAAGACGTATTATTGTCATTAAAAATCCAAGGTAAGGGAATTCCTAACCTTATACTAGGAAGATTGGACTCAATTTGGTGAGTCGAGGCTTAATTGGTTTGATTTGTGAGAAATTTTCAAAGGGGACAGCTTTTAAAATGTCCTAAGATGTTTTAGGATGAAGGGGTGTGGCCTTGTTCGTGCCTTAGTTGATTGCCATGTCTGTATATTATTTGACTTACCTTGCATGCCACGGGATATACGAAATGCATTGAGTTTGCATTTACCGTTGAGTGTGCAATTGAATTGAAAATCAAGGCAGAAGTTGTGATTGTGGCATGAGCACGACATGGCGAGGTCCTGAGGCGTATGAGACACGGGGCGTGAGATGAATACCCTGATGCGACGAGATCGCAGGGTGGAGTTGACATTGTGTGGCGCCCTAATGCGATGAAATCGCGGGGTTGAGATGGCCACAGTCCTGATGCGAATTATTCGCGGGACGGAGAGGCCCTAAAGCGTATGAGACGCAGGGCAGGAAATGTATATCCTAATGCGACGAGATCGCGGGGTGGAGTTAATGATGTGTGGCGCCCTGATGCGACGAGATCACGGGGTTGAGATAGCCACAGTCCTAATGCGAACTATTCGCGGGTCGAAGTTATGAGATGATGTTATTGGCCTGGAGATTTATCGGAACCTGATGCGTTTACGCGGGTTGCCGATGACGGCCTGATGTGTTTACGCGGACCGAGCCGATGCGATCTAATCGCGGGCTGGAGATTTAGGCAAGTTGAAAATGGTGGATGTGGTGAAGTGGCAGGACGAGTGTGCATGATCATCTGAGAGTCATGATGCCATAGATGCCTGCCTGCCATTACGTGTATTGTTATTTGGATTTGCATTGGTTTGCTATGTATGTGAGTTTGGGTTCATTGGGGGTTGTGACTGTCTGAGTGGACGGTCGGCCTAACCTAGGGTTAGGACCCACCTTACTGAGATTTGTATCTCACCCCAGTGAGGGCTTAAATTTTTCAGGTTCCAAGCGAAGGAAGTGCGAGCTTGCCAAGGATTGACATTTGAAAAATTAGTTGATCAAATGTATTTAGAATGGATTTGTCTTTTGTAATATTAGGGATTGTACTCCTGGTTGATGAATTAGGAATTGATCTTTGACTAATTGGTTAGCATCATAACACACTCAGATGATATGCACACTCGTCCTGCCACATCACCACATCCACCATTTCCCGCCTGCCTCATTCTCATGCTCGCGATTAGACCGCATCAGGCTTGGTCTGCGTAAACGCATCAGACCGTCATTGACAACCCGCGTAAACGCATTAGGTTTCAATGATACTCCAAGCCAGTGTCGACACCTCATATCTCCGTCCCACATAAACGCATTAGGACCGTGGCCATCTCAACCCCGCGATTAAATCGCATCAGGGCATCACACAACCTCTATCTCGCGCCTCTGCGCCTCCGGGTATCCACCACATCACCCCGCGTCTCATACGCCTCAGGGTCTCGCCTCGTCTCCGCCATGCCACATTCACAAATCATGCACACAAGGCCAAGTGCAACTCATGCATAAACAATGCATCCATGGCATGCAAGACGATTCAATGCACAATCAAGCGTGACCAATTACTCAAGAGACAAACATAAGCAGACATTAGGGTAACCTATACTTTCTTAGCATACACATGGGTCAATCACGCCAAACTTCTCAAGGAACAATCTCAATTCCACCCGACTCGCCCAATCGAGTCCGATCTTCCTATTGTAAGGTTAGGAATTCCCTTACCTTGAATTTGATATCACAAATTTTCCCTTGTAAATGCCCCAAGGGTTCGGCCAATTATCCCAAGGATCAAATCCATCGCACAACCTATGGAATTTCAACCAATTCGTCAATTTTTCTTTGTCCAATTTACCAATCCACGAACCACAAACCTCCATAACTCAATCCTCATCATTTTAGCATGCCTTAATCACCAATTTGAGACTCAAAATCAACAACCCTCAGCCCCCACAGATTTGGTCTTGCATAGAACCGAACCGGCTATTTTCGGTTCTATCTAAACCGAGCATGTCCAGCCCTTAGTCTTCTCCAAATCCATCATTTAATCACTAACATACTTGTTAACATGTCTATCTAAGGGTCCAAGAGCCTCACCGAGAGTTTGAGGTCGCGTCGTCGCCGGAATCTCTTCGAAAGTCACCGGATCTTTCATGACAGTAAACCGACAGATTTTGTCCAAGGTTCACAAGACCCATTTGGGGTCAAAACTTCATCAAATCAAGCTCAAATTTTTACCACAGATTGATAGACAAGTCCTCTAGATCTCCACAAAATTTAGTCTCAAGAATCCAACATTTCGAGGTCCTTAAGGGTAAAAAACGTCACCTACCTCAGATTTGGTCAGTTTCCGTCGGCTTCCGCGAGAATGCTTGGCCGGAGCTCCTCGGTGGTCCAATCGATGTGCTTCCACTTTGAGGAGGTCGCCAAGAGGTGGGGCTAGGCGTGGGTGGTTGGCTCGTCGGCTGGTGGTCGCTGGATGAGGGCATCGGAGGCAGCGGACAGGGAGCTAAGAAGCTATCGCCCACAGCAGAAGGAGGAAGAAGAAGAAGAAGAAGTTGGCGTGAGTTTAGGGGGTGTTATGGCCGGTCAAGGTGAGAGGAGAGAGAGAGGAAAAGGTTATATTCAATCCTCAAGTCAAGGAGTTGAATGGTAGGTATGTAAAGGTGGACATGACCACTCCAAGCTTAATCTAGTGACACTTGTCCTAAGTATCATTCAAACTCAATCCAATGGCCATGCTCTCTTCACCTTTTCGACAGCCTTGGGGGGTGTATAAAGACTAAAATGCCATTCTTCATTTGCATGGGCAAGGCTAAAGCTTTGAGGGGCAAAATGGTAATTTTACCCCCGACGTACTGAACGTCATTTTTGTCGTTTCAATAATCTTCGATAGGGCAACGACCAATCCGAACATAACGTTTGAATTCTTGATTCACCATTTTCAATTTTCAAGACTCGTTTCTAATTGTTTTCTCTATCAAACGTGTTCTAGCCTATCCCGAACCGACGAGCGGCTTTTGCAGACGTTAAGCGTATCGACCTTCTGATTCATATCATATTTAGGGCTCGTCAATTCATGGCGACTTTGGTTGTCATGTAATTGTGAGGGGCTATCACTAGCTCCTATGGTCTCGATCGTCACTATCCGATTTAGGAAAATTTTACAAATTATATATTGGTTAAGCGGCATCACCCGCCCTCCAATCATATAACACTAGCAATGCATCCCTTAATCGTTCTTGGATCGGCCTTTTATGGCTCTAAACGTCCCCTCAACAATCCTAATGGTCAAAGCGTCATTTCTTATTCGAGTTCCATAGGTCCACGTACCTTGTCTCGCGTTAGCCTTTCCCTTTTGGTTAGCTTACTTGAATTGATCAGATTCGAGTGAGATATTACTGAAACACATCGCTAGATATACTTCTCATTAAAGAGTTTGAAATTGACTGAAAATCAGAATGTCACATTACTCGAGCTAGCTGCTGATTCCTCGGCCTCCACCGAATCCCGAGCGGGATGACGCCAACTAGGAATTACCCCACGGGGTACTTTAGTGGGCTTTAGCGGCCTTGTAGTAACTTGCCCTACCCTCCTAAACCAACCCTTGAACCTATGAGGCTTCCAGCTCTTTCCATCCTCATCAACCCAGACTACCGTGTACTTCCTAACGTATACGGTTCCCTGTCCGTCCGGGAACTCCTTAAAATAAGCAGACATTTCATTCAGGTCACCAAATCTGATTGTCCACATTTTCACGGCCTAAGATATGAAAATGGGGTCCCACAATGGGGTGAGATTTACATCTCAGTAAGGCAGGTCCTAACCCTAGGTTAGGCTGACCGTACACTCAGGCGAATGCAATCAAGGACAAAACGCACATGCAATCACATGAGGCATTCAAGAGTCATTAAATAACATATGGATGCAAACAAGTGTCAAGCATGCAATCATGGCACCATATCACATCATTGGAATCAAACACATATTGCCAAGCCAGATCACACTTTCCATCCTTCCAGCCTTCCTTATTTTCACGCCCGCATTTAGAACGCCTCAGGCTCGGTCCGCGTAAATACGCCTCAGACCATTACATTGACAAACCCGCGTAAACGCATCAGGTTTTTAATTTCATTCTAGGTCTGTGTCGACACATCTTAAATTCCGTCTCGCATCTCAACGCATCAGGACATTGGCCATTTCAACCCTGCGTCTCGTACGCCTCAGGGTATCCATCCACACAACCCCGCATCTCAACGCATCAGGGTGTCACAAGTTTCTCAGACATGCCAAATTCTCATTTCAATTCAGAACTCATGATCAAGTGCAAATTCAAGCAACGAGCAACACATCTATGGCATGCGGGAAAATTAAATTTAACACTCAAATGTGACAATCAATTCATGACACAAGCATTGTCAAGCATTCAAGCCATCTATGTCTCTCAAGGACGCACAATGGACAATCACACCATAAACTTCCAAGAACCAATCTAATTCACATTCAATTCATCCAATCGAGTATAATCCTCCTAGCCAAGGTCTAGAAACTTCTTACCTCAAGCTTAATTCAACAAAATCTCTTCCCAAGCACTCCAAGGATTCGACTCCAAAGGTTCCAAAACAGGGCAGCCATATAACCCTAGGGAATTCCAATCAATTTGTCAATTTTCTTGCTCAAATCACCAATCGATTTTCTTGCTCAAATCACCAATCGACGGAGCATAAAGCTCAATGACATATTCATCAACATCCTAATACGTCTCAACGATGAATGTGGAACTCAACTCCATCACCAACAGCCCCCACAGATTTGGTATGCACAGAACCGAAACAGGGCATTTTTGGTTCTGTGCATATCTCAACTAATCAGCCCTTAAGTTAACTTAAATCCCCAATTTATCCACTAATATACTTGCTAACATGTAGTTCTAGGAGTTGGGAAGCCTCCCCGAAAATTTAAGGCCAAGGCGACGCCGGAAAGTCCTCGAACGGCACCGGTTCCTCCAAGTCCTCAACCGATCAGTTTTTATCCTTCAAACACAAGACCTATTTGGGGTCAAAACTACATCAAATTCATCCAAAATTTTTACCACAGCTCAATCTACATGTCCTCTAGATGTTCACAAAATTTGACCGAAAGATTTAAAGGTTTCGGGGTCCTACGGAGTCTAAACAGTGGCTTACCTCTAGCTGCGACAGTTTTCTTCCACTTCCGGGAGAATGGTCGGCCGAAACTCCTCAGTGGGTCAAATGACTTGATTCCACTTGAAGGTTGTTGGCAAGAGGATGAGGAAGGGGCTGGGGGTCGGTTCGGCCGCTGGAGCTCTCCGGAAGTAGCGGTCGACGACGGCGAAATCGACGGGCAGTGCTGGTCGGCGGTGCAGCTTCTCGATGAAGAAGAAGAAAAAGAGGAAGAAGAAGAAAAGAGGAAGAAGAAGATAGGAAAATGATGGTGATGCTCGGCTGAATAGGGAGAGAGAGAGAGTGGTATATACACATATTCAAGGGTCAACAAGGTTGAATGGTAGGTTAAAAGTGTTCCCATCAATATCAATGCCTAATCCTTTGACACTTGTCCATGTGTCAATCAATGTTTCATCCAATAGCTGCCAATTTCTCCAATTTTCGGCAGCTATAGTGGGGTATCAATGACCAAAATGCCCTTGTTCAATTATAAATGCAAGACTAAGGCTTGAGGGGCAAAATGGTAATTTTACCCTCGACGTCCGGAACGTCATTTTTCTAATTCCAAATTTCTTCAATAAGGCAACGGCCAATCCTATTATAATGTTGGAATTCTTGATTCTCCATTTTCTAATTTCGAGACTCACTTCTGAATCATTTCTCTATCAGATGTGATTCCAGCTTATCTCGATCTGACGGGCGGCTATTGCAGAAGTTACGCGTATCGACTCTGTGATTTATATCACACTTAGGGCTCGTCAATTCATGGCGACTTTGGTTATCATGTAATTGTGAGGGTCTATCACTAGTTCAAACGATCTTGATCGTCACTGTTTGATTTTGGAAAATTTTGCAAATTATACATTGGTTAAGCGGCGTCACCTACGCTCCAATCGTATAACGCTAACATTGCATTCCTTAATCGTTCTTAGATCGGCCATTTATAGTTCTAAATGTCCCCTCGACAATCCTTATGATCAAAGTGTCATTTCCTATTCGAGTTTCCTAGGTCCACGTACCTTGTCTCACGTTAGCCTTTCCCTTTTAATTAGTAAACTTAAGATCGATCAGATCCGAGCAAGATATTACTGAAAGACATCGTTAGATACGTTTTCATTAATAAGTCCTGAAATGATAGGAAAAATCAAAATGTCACAACTCTGCCCCCCTTACAAAAATTTCGTCCACGAAATTTACAAATAACTATTTACTCAAACAAATGGGGGTATTGACGCCTCATCGTTTCCTCACTTTCCCACGTAGCGCCTTCGGTTCCATGGTTCTCCCAAACAACTTTGACCAATGGAATCATCTTATTCCTTAGAATCTGCTCCTTTCGATCTTCGATCTTGACTGGCTTTTTCACGTAGGATACTCTATCATCCACTTCGATAACTTCATAATCCGGTACGTGCGTCTGGTCTGGCTCATACTTCCGTAGCATTGATACATGGAAGATGTTGTGCACTTGGGATAGATTAGGCAGTAAGGCAAGCCTGTGCTAAGGTCCCAATCTGTTCCAGAATCTCAAATGGACCTATGTACCTTGGGCTCAGTTTTTCTTTCTTTCCAAATCGAGATAATCCCCTCATCGGTGACACCTTAAGAAAAACATGATCGCCTACTTGAAACTCCAAAGGCTTACACCGTTTATCCGCATAACTCTTTTGACGACTCTGTGCCGTCTTCAGTTTATCCTGAATTATCTTTATCGCTTCCACCGGTTGCTCTACCAACTCTGGGCCCGTAATGCTTCTTTCTCCAACCTTGTCCTAGCAAATCAGGGTTCTACAAGCTCTTCCGTAAAGCACTTCAAATGGTGCCATGTGAATGCTTTGTTGATAGCCGTTATTATATGTGAACTCTACCAAATGCAGCTGATTCTCCCATCCACCTTTGAAGTCTATCACGCATGCTCATAACATGTCCTCGAGCATCTGAATTGTCCTCTCCGATTGCCTGTCCGTTTGTGGATGGTATGCCGTACTAAATTGCAGTCGAGTCCACATGGCATCTTGAAGACTTTTTCAGAAGTTCGCTGTGAACTTGGGGTCTCTGTCCGATGTAATCGTCACGGGCATCCTATGTAGCCTCACTATCTTCCGTATATACAATTCGGCATATCTGTCCATCGTGAAATCCTTTCGCACATGAATGAAGTGTGCAGACTTGGTCAACCTGTCCACGACTACCCAAATAGAATCGTGGCTTCTCTGGCTCCTTGGGAGTCCCATCACAAAAACCATTATTGCGTGCTCCCATTTCCATTCAAGAATCTCTAATGGCAATAACAATCCACCAAGCTTACAGAGTTGTGCCTTCACCTGCTGGCATGTCAAGCACTTCGCCACATACTTCGCCACATACTTCGCCACATCCACTTTCATCCCGTTCCACCAATAATGTTGACGCAAGTTCTGATACATCTTTGTGCTACATGGGTGGATACTATAATTGCTTCTATGAGCCTCCGACAAAATCCTTTCTCTAAGTTCTTCGTCCTTTGGTACGCATAGACGCCCTCGAAATTTCAAAATTCCATCCTCTAACACTTGGAATTCGGGTTTCCTCTTCATAGCATCCATCTCCAAGATTTTTTGAATTTCTAGGTCCGTAGACTGTGAGGTTTTTATCCTTTCTTGGATCTCGGGTTCTATTCTCAATGTGGCCATTAAACTGGATAACTGACAGACTTCCAATCTGAATTCAGAATCCCTCAAATTTTCCAACAACGACCACCCTTTTACCAGTGACAGGCGATACCCGATTTCCGACTGAGCGCATCCGCGACTCGATTCGCTTTCCCAAGATGATACAATATGTCATAATCATAATCCTTAAGCAACTCCATCCATCGGCGCTGCCTCATATTCAGTTCCTTCTAAGCAAATAGATACTTCAGGCTCTGGTGATCCGTATAAATCTGAAATTTCTCACCACATAAATAATGCCTCTAGATCTTCAGAGCAAAGATGATCGTTGCCAGCTCCAAATCATGAGTCGGGTAGTTCATGTGACATTCTTATTCTTCTGGTCATTTCAAGACTCATTAATGAGAAAGCATCTAACGATGTATTTCAATCGTATCTCGCTCGGATCTGATCAATCTCAAGTTGACAGACCAAAAGGGAAGGGCTAACGCGAGACGATGTATGTGGACCTAGGGAACTCGAATAAGAAATGGTGCTTTGACCATAAGGATTGTTGAGGGGTCATTTAGAGCCATAAAAGGCCGATCTAAGAACGATTAAGGAATGCATTGCTAGCGTTATACGATTGGAGTGCGGGTGATGCCGCTTAAACAATGTATAATTTGCAAAATTTTCCTAAAAAGAACAGTGACGATCGAGACCATTGGAACTAGTGATAGACCCTCACAAATACATGACAACCAAATTCGCCATGAATTGACGAGCCCTAATTGTGATATGAATCACGGGGCCGATACGTAACGTCTGCAAAAGCCGCCCGTCAGTTCGAGATAGGCAGGAACCACGTCTAATAAAGAAATGATTCAGAAACGAGTCTCGAAATTAGAAAATAGAGAATCAAAAATTTCAACATCATAATTTTATTGGCCGTCGCCTTATCAAAGAAAATTGGAATTAGAAAAACGATGTACCGGACGTCGAGGGTAAAATTACCATTTTTGCCCCTCAAGCCTTGGCCTTGCCTTAATGATTGAACAAGGGCATTTTGGTCATTGAAGCCCTATTATAGCTGCCGAAAAATGGAGGAATTGAGAGCCATTGGATGAAGCATTGATTGACTCTTGGACAAGTGTCAAAAGATTAAGCATTGATATGGATGGGAACACTTTTAACCTACCATTCAACCACGGTTGACTCTTGAAATTGGTGTATACCTCACCCTCTCTCCCTCTCTTGGCCGAAACCCCCATCTTCTTTTGCCATTTCCTTCTTCTTCTTCTTCTTCTTCTCTACTTGCCGAGAGCTGCACTGGCGACCAGGTTCTGCAGCCACCGTCGCCACTCCTGACCGCCGTCTCTAGCCACCGTCTGGACCCGAGCCGACCACCAACCCTTTCCTCATCCTCTTGTCAACATTCTCCAAGTGGAATAAGGTCATTTGACCCACTGAGGAGTCCTGGCCGGCCATTCTCCCGAAAGTCGACGAAAACCGTCGCGGCTGGAGGTAAGCTGCTGTTTAGACTCCGTAGGGCCTCGAAACCTTTCATTCTTTCGGTCAAATTTTGTGGACATCTTGAAGACATGTAGGCTGAGTTGCGGTAAACATTTTGGAGGAATTCGATGGAGTTTTGACCCAAAATGAGTCTTGTGTTTGAAGGATAAAAATCGACCGGAGAACTCGGAGGAACCGGCGCTGTTCAAGGACTTCCCGACGTTGCCTTGGCTTCAAATTTTTGGTGAGGCTCCCCAAACCCTAGAACTACCTATTAACATGTAGATTAGTGGATAAATCGAGGATTCAAGTTAGTTTATGGGCTGATTAGTTGGGAAATAAACAAAACCGAAAAATGCCCTGTTCGGTTCTATTCATGTTGAGACCATGGGAGTTGTTTGAGTTCAAATGAGCTCAAATTTCATCGTTGAGATGTATGAGCATGCCAATTAATGTGTCAATGAGGTTCATGCTTCATGGATTGATGAGTTGAGCAAGGAAAATTGACGATTGGATGAATTTTCTTAGGTTGCGCAGTTGAATTGTTCTTGGGCTAATTGGACCGAATCCTTAGAGTGCTTGGGAAGAGATTTTTGTTGCGTTAAGCTTGAGGTAAGGAGTTTCTAAACCTTGACTAGGATGATTGGACTCAATTGGGTGAATTGAGTGTGAATTGGATTGATTCCTAGAAGTTTACGGTGAGATTGTCCTTTATGCGTCCTTGAAAAATGTAGATGACTTGCATGCTTGACAATGTTTGGGTCACGAATTGATTGTCGCTTTTGACTGTTGAATTTGATTGCCTCGCATGCTATAGGTGTGTTGTTCGTGCATGAGTTTGCACTTGATTATGTGTTATGAATTAAAATGAACATATGACATGTATGATAAATGTGTAACACCCTGAGGCGTACGAGTCGCGGGGTTGTGTGAATGGATACCCTGAGGCACTGAGGCAGGGGGCTTGAATTGAATAGTACCCTGAGGTGTATAAGACGCGCGGTTGAAATGGCCAATGTCCTGATGCGTTGAAACGCGGGACAGAGTTCGAGATGTGTCGACACAGACCTGGGATGAAATTGAAAACCTGATGTGTTTACGCGGGTTTGTCAATGAGATGGTTTGAGGCGTATTTACGCGGACCGAGCCTGAGGCGTTCTAAATGCGGGCATGATAATGAGGAGGCATGGAAGGGTGGAAGGTGTAATCTGGCTTGGCAATGTGTGTTTAATTCTGATGATGTGTATGGTGCCATGATTACATGCTTGACGCTCATTTTATTCGCATGTCATTTAATGACTGCTGAATGCCTCATGTGGCTATTGTGCATTTTATCCTTGATTGCATTTGCCTGAGTGTACGGTCAGCCTAACCTAGAGTTAGGACCTATCTTAATGAGATATAAATTTCACCCCGTTGTGAGACCCCACTTTTCAGATCCTAGGCCGTGAGAATGTGGCCAATCAAGTTTGGTGACCCGAAAGAGATGTCGGTGTATTTTGATGAGTTCCCGGATGGACAGGGAACGGTGTATGTTAGGAAATGTATCGTAATTTGGGTCGACGAGGGTGGCAGCAGTTGGAAGCCTCATAGGTACGAAGCTTAGTTTAGAAAGGTAGGGGATGTTTGCACGGGACCATTGAAACCCACTGAGGTACCCCGTGGGGTGATCCCTAATTAGTGTCATCCCACTCGGGATTCGGTGGAGGCCAAGGGGTCAGTAGCTAGCTCGAGGAACGTTCTTGAGAGGACCCTGACCCTGGAGGACACTGATGAGGTCATCGAGATCGGGGCTACCGATGATGACCTGGTGGAGCCGTTAGCTGATAAGACGATGGAGGAGACCGTGGAGGTTTGCTCGGAGACCCTCCTGGAGTACGAGCCCACTGAGGAGGCTGAAGAGGAGACTGATGACTCCAGTAGCTCGACTTAGGAGTCTCTATTTTTCTGGTCTGATATTTTGATGGTGACTTCGATGCCTGATTCTTTTGGGAGATTGATGATCGTCTTTTGTACTAGCATGGTCATCCTACCGACCAATATGCTTAGCTTGCTCTAGTTCATGTACGAACAGTGATGGAGTTTATGTATCTATTGGTACTTTCGTTACTTCGATCCCTTTTTATCATCGTACGGAAGAGTTTGTATATCATCGCTTCCGCATGCTTTCTAGATGATATATCTCTCGACCTATGTGAATCTTGAGACCTCGAGAGAGTGTGTGCTTGCAGAGAGTCGCGTGCTCGTGCCCGGGGCGCAGGGCGTGACAATTAATCTCATGCGGTCTCAGTTGTCGAGACGCGTAGGCAACCACTCTTCCATACTGCATTAGCATACAGCCTAGTCCCTTTAGCGAAGCATCGCTATATATTTCATAACCTCCAAGTCCTGATGGGATCATCAATACCGGTGCGGTTGTCAACCAATGTTTGAGCTCTTGGAAACTCCTTTCACACTTATTCTTCCATTCGAACTTCGTTTCTTTCTTGGTCAATCTCGTCAGTGGGATGGCTATAGATGAAAACTTCTCCATGAAACGTCTGTAATATCCCTCCAATCCTAAGAAACTTTGGACTTCCGTGATCGTAGTAGGCCTAGGCCAATTCGTTACAGCTTCAGCCTTCGTAGGATCCACCACAATTCCTTTTCCAGACACAACATGACCAAGAAATGCCACTTTATTCAACCATAACTCGCATTTCCTAAACTTAGCGTAAAGCGAGTGTTCTCTTAGGGTCTGCAAAACAATCCTCAGATGCTCTTCGTGTTCTTCGTTACTCCTTGAGTAAATCAGGATATCGTCGATAAAAACTATGACAAATCTATCCAAGAATTCCTTGAACACTCGATGCATCAAATCCATAAATGCAGCTGGAGCATTGATCAGTCCAAAAGGCATCACAGTAAATTCGTAGTGACCATACCTTGTCCTAAAAGCGGTCTTAGGCATGTCTTCTTTCTTGATTCTCAACTGGTGATACCCGGTCCTCGGGTCAATCTTAGAGAATACCGCAGCTCTTTGCAACTGATCAAATAAGTCATCAATCCTCGGCAGTGGGTACTTATTCTTCACCGTCACTTGATTCAACTATCTATATTCGATGCATAGACGCAAGGACCCATCCTTTTTCCTTACAAACAACACCGGCGCTCCCCACGGGGAAGCACTTGGTCGTATAAATCCTTTATCCAGTAATTCTTGCATTTGCACCTTTAACTCCTTCAATTCTTATAAGGACATTTTATAGGGTGCCTTTGAGATCGGCTCTGTTCCAGGAGCTAACTCAATCATGAATTCTATTTCCCGCTCTAGTGGCAACCCTGGTGACTCTTGAGGAAATATGTCAGGAAACTCACGTACTACCGGGATATTTTCTAGTTTAGGCTCCTCGGCAATCGTGTCCATAACTGCGACTAAGTACGCCTGACATCTTTCAGTCATCAATTTTGTCACTTCAAGGAACAAGACTAAAGGAATCGAGGTTCCCCCTCGACTTCCCACAAATTCGAAACTAGGACGGCCTTCCGGATAGAAACGGATTATCGTACTACACAATCAACTATCGCCCTTTGCTTACCTAACCAATCCATTCTTATGATCACATTGAAGTCATACATGGGCAACACAACCAAGTCTATACTCTCCTTACTACCACCAATTATGATTCTCTAATCCGCACTGCCCAATGAAACCAGCACATTATCTTTCGACGGGGTGGCAACATGCAGAATCATACTCAACGGTTTTAACTTCATATCAACCAAATCAACAAATCGAGCAGACACAAACGTGTGTGACGCACCAGGATCAAACAAAACATACGAAGCTTGGTCACACAAATAAACCGTACTTGTGACCACGCCTAGCGTTTCTTCTGCTTCCCTACGAGCCATTGCATGAACTCTCCCCTGAGTTGGCGGTTGGTTCTAATCAATTTGGGGAGTGGCGGCCGACGGTTCAGCCTATGGTCATTGCCTTTGAGGTCTATTCGTTAAAGCTTGGTTCGGGCAAGCCCTCATCTGGTGGTCCATCCAACCACACTTGAAGTACGCTCTAGTTCTTGCTGGGCAGGGTCCATTACCATGTCTTCTGCCACAATGGCGGCAACTCCAGTTCATTGGATTCGGCGGCTTCCCAATGTTTTTTCTTATCGGAGGGACGAAGCGTCTGTTGCCAGCCAACGGTCTCTTATCAATCTGGTAATTGTCTCGGAATGAGTTAAATCGCGATCCAGATGCGGCATTCCTCTCCTTCAGGTCCCTCTCGATCATCTATCCCCATTCATAGATATCCTTATAAGTCCTCAGGTTCAGAGCTATCATCTGGCTGCAAAGCTCAGGCCTTAGTCCATCCCGAAATCTCTGTTCCTCCAAAGGATCCTCTACCGATCAGGACGCATACCTCGACAATCTGGAGAACTCAGCTTCATACTGGTCTACCGTCAAGTGATTCTGACGTAGCTGTAAGAGCTCCACTTGCTTCCTTTCCCAGGCTGTCTCCGAGAAGTACTTGTCATTGAATGTCGTAGTAAAGGCATTCCAAGTCAAGGTCGTTCCTTCTGAAAAGACTCTATTCTTGGTGGCAGCCTACCAATCATTTGCGGTCCCTACCAATTGATACACTGCCAGCAATACCTTTTCCTCATCTATGCACCTCAACACTATAAAGGCCTTTTCTAGTTTCTCGATCCATCTCGATGCTAGTTCGAGATCTCCAATCCCATCGAACTAGGTAGGCTTCAGCTTGATAAACTGCTCAACCAGTTGGCCCATCTACCTGGCCACAATAATTTCTTCCTGGGCATTCACAGCCTCATTGCCCTGGTCGTGATCTCCATTATTTCCATTGCCTCCATTATTGCCGTTGTTGGCATTGACGGCAGTTATTGCGGCTTCTACCGCTTGAGCTATAGCAGCATCCCTATCCTGGGTCTGCTTGTCGATGAGGTCGCCAATCCTTTCGAACGCCCTCAAAACTCCGTCCATTCTCGGGTCTTCCGCCACAGGTGGCCTCAAACTAGAGGCTCTGCTCTTGGGTCATCCAGGTCTTTTAGACGGGTTACTCATTCTTGTATACCTTCACTAAGCCTAGACCACCATAATTTGACCAAGGAGTTAGTAACTCATTCATCCAACCAAGGCTAGAGCTACCAAACTATGCCTTAATAGGAACAGTCATAACATAATGACCTTCCACACAATAAATTTCAGAGGCACTTCACTAAACAGCCCATGGCCATTACCCCATTCCATCCACTTCAACGACTCACCAAAACTAGTCAAGCTCATCTACTCAACAAACCAAAATCCAAAATGAATTTCAGCGCTAAACATGGAACTTAATCCTCATAAGCCACCATAATCGTGCCACGACCAAATGTCAGTCACAGGCGCCAAGTCATATGCCATGTATCTCGTGCCATATCCTAGTAAGTCTCCTAAGGTCTCGCTACCCGTCTTGTCCCAACTTAATCCTCCTTATTACTCCAACCTCAATCAATTTGGAGCGACTTGACCTTGCTATAATACCAAGCAAGCCGAGGATGTCACATCCCGCGCCCCGGGTACAGACACGCGACAACCTGCGAGCGTAAACTCTCTCGGACGTCTTAGAATTCACATAAATCGAGAGATGTACCATATCGATAGCATGCGGAAATGATAATATACAAACTCCTCCGTACAATAATAAAAAGGGGACCTGGGTAACGAGAGTACCAATAAATGCATAACCTCCCAACTGTTCATACAAAAGCACTAGCAGACCAAACCTGCTGGTCGATAGGGGTGAAAGGACCAGTACAAAAGACGATCATCACATCTCCCAAAAAGAAACAGGGCATCGAGGTCACCATTAAAATATCATACGAGAAAAATAGAAACTCCTAAGTTGAGCTACTGGAATTGTCAGTCTCCTCAGCATCCTCAGTAGACTCGTATTCCGAGAGAGTCTCCGAGCAAACCTCCATAGTATCCTCCATCGTCTCGTCAGCTGACGGCTCCACCAGGTCATCCTCGGTAGCCTCGATCTCGATAACCACGTCGATGTCTTCCAAGGTTGGGGTCCTCTCGAGAACATTCCTCGAGCTAGCTGCTGATCCCTCGGCCTCCACCGAATCTCGAGCGGGATGACACTAACTAGGAATTACCCCATGCAGTATTTCAGTGGGCTTTAGTGGCCTCGTAGTAACTTCCCCTACCCTCCTAAACCAAGCCTCGAACCTATGAGGCTTCCAGCTCTTTCCACCCTCATCAACCCAGACTACCGTGCACTTCCTAACGTATATGGTTCCCTATCTGTCCGGGAACTCCTCAAAATAAGTGGACATTTCCTTCGGGTCACCAAATCTGATTGGCCACATTTCACAGCATAGGATTTGAAAATGGGGTCCCACAACGGAGCGAGATTTACATCTTATTAAGGCAGGTCCTAACCCTAGGTTAGGCTAACCGTACACTCGAGTGAATGCAATCAAGGACAAAACGCACATGTAATCATATGAGGCATTCAACAGTCATTAAATAACATACGGATACAAACAAGTGTCAAGCATGCAATCATGGCACCATATCACATGATTGGAATCAAACACATATTGCCAAGCCAAATCACACTTTCCACCCTTCCAATCCTCCTTATTTTCACGCCCGCATTTAGAGCGCCTCAGGCTCGATCTTCGTAAATACGCCTCAGACCATCACATTGACAAACCCACGCCAACGCATCAGGTTTTCAATTTTATTCTAGGCTTGTGTCGACACATCTCAAATTTCGTCCCAGGTCTCAACGCATCAGGACATTGGCCATTTCAACCCCGTGTCTCGTACGCCTCAGGGTACCATTCAACTTAAACCCCGCGCCTTAGCGCCTCAGGGTATCCATCCATGCAATCCCGCGTCTCAACGCCTCAAGGTGTCACAAGTTTCTTAGACATGCCAAATGCTCATTTCAATTGAGAATTCATGATCGAGTGCAAACTCATGCAACGAGCAACACATCTATGGCATGCGGGACAATTAAATTCAACACTCAAAAGTGACAATCAATTCATGACACAAGCATTGTCAAGCATTCAAGCCATCTATGTCTCTTAAGGACGCACTATGGACAATCACACCATAAACTTCTAAGAACCAATCTAATTCACACTCAATTCACCCAATCGAGTCCAATCCTCCTAGCCAAGGTTTAGAAACTTCTTACCTCAAACTTAATTCAACCAAATCTCTTCCCAAGCACTTCTAGGATTCGGCTCCAAGGGTTCCAAAACAGGGCAGCCGTATAACCCTAGGGAATTCCAATTAATTTGTTAATTCTCTTGCTCAAATCACCAATCCACAGAGTATAAACCTCAATGACATATTCATCAACATCCTAATACGTCTCAACGATGAATTTGGAACTCAACTCCATCACCAACAGCCCTCCACAGATCGGTATGCACAGAACCGAAATGGGGTCTTTTCGGTTCTGTGCATATCTCAACTAATCAGCCCTTAAGCTAACTTAAATCCTCAATTTATCCACTAATCTACTTGCTAAAATGTAGTTCTAGGAGTTGGGAAGCCTCACCGAAAATTTGAGACCAAGGCGACGCCGGAAAGTCCTCGAACGACGCCGGTCCTCCAAGTCCTCAATCGGTCAGTTTTTGTCCTTCAAACACAAGACCCATTTGAGATTAAAGCTCTATCAAATTCATCCAAAATTTTTACCACAACTCAGTCTACATGTCCTCTAGATGTTCACAAAATTTGATCGAAAGATTCAAAGGTTTCGGGCTACAGAGTCTAAACAGTGGCTTACCTCCAGCTGCGACAGTTTTCGTCCACTTCCGGGAGAATGGCCGGCCGAAACTCTTCAGTGGGTCAAATGACTTGATTCCACTCGGAGGTTGTCGGCAAGAGGATGAGGAAGGGGCTGGTTGTCAGCTCGGCAGCTGGAGATCACCGGAAATGGCGGTCGACAGCGGCGAAACTGGTGGGCGATGCTGGTCGACGGTGCAGCTTCTCTGTAAAGAAGAAGAAGAAGAAGACGAAGAAGATAGGAAAATGATGGTGATGCTCGGCTGAAGAGGGAGAGAGAGAGTGGTATATACACATATTCAAGGGTCAACAAGGTTGAATGGTAGATTAAAAGTGTTCCCATCAATATCAATGCCAAATCCTTTGACACTTATCCATGTGTCAATCAATGTTTCATCCAATGGCTGCCAATTTCTCCAATTTTCGGCAGCTATAGTGAGGTATCAATGACCAAAATACCCTTGTTCAATTATAAATGCAAGACTAAGGCTTGAGGGGCAAAATGATAATTTTACCCTCGACGTCCGGAACGTCGTTTTTCTGATTCCAAATTTCTTCGATAAGGCGACGGCCTATCCAATTATAATGTTAGAATTCTTGATTCTCCATTTTCTAATTTCGAGACTCGTTTCTGAATCCTTTCTCTATCAGATGTGATTCCAGCCTATCTCAAACTGACGGACGGCTTTTGTAGACGTTACGCGTATCGACTCTGTGATTTATATCACACTTAAGGCTCGTCAATTCATGGCGGCTTTGGTTGTCGTAATTGTGAGGGTCTATCACTAGTTTCGATGGTCTCGATCGTCACTGTTTAATTTAGGAAAATTTTACAAATTATACATTTGTTAAGTGGCGTCACCCGCGCTCCAATCTTTAACGCTAGCAATGCGTTCCTTAATCGTTCTTAGATCGGCCTTTTATGGTTCTAAATGTCCCTTCGACAATTCTTATGGTCAAAGTGTCATTTCCTATTTGAGTTTCCTAGGTCCACATACCTTGTCTCGCATTGGCCTTTCCCTTTTCGTCAGTAAACTCAAGATTGATCAGACCCGAGTGAGATGCGATTGAAAGACATCGTTAGATACGTTCTCATTAATAAGTCCCGAAATGACAGGAAAAATCAAAATGTCACAAGAACCGACCGTTGCTCCCCCTTCCCCTGTTTTCTGCAATCCTCCCTTGCCTTATTGTACCTGGTTTACAACGTTGTTGCAAACCCGATTCGGCCGGGTCGGGTCGGGTTCGACCCGATCGACCCGACTCCAAATATTGGCCTAATTGTGCCCCAAATTGATCATTTTTCATGAAATTGATGCCAAAATCGGACTCCTCAACATATTTTCCATCTAAAATGGGTATTTTCACGAACAAATGAATTCGAATTTAGCAAAAATCCCAAATTTAATTTAGGATCTGAAAATGATTTCTGCTTAATTGAGGGCTTAAATGATCAAACCAGCCCAAATTGAGGCCACCAACGAGTTCGGGACGATGAAAACTATAGGGTAGAGGTGTTTGATTTTCATGAATGTCCCCAGAGAGAATTTAATTTTGAGATTCCCGAAATCGAGGACTAAATTGAAAAAAAAATTATGCAATTAGGCCATTTTGATTAAAATTGACCAAATTAGAGGGTGTATTGACACAATTTCACTTCAAGGTTCTTGATATCAATGTCATGGCTTATTGAGAGCAAAAATTGGAAATCAAAAGACTCAAAAAGGAATTTTTATGCTCGATTTGGGTTTATGCTTATGACGGAACATAATGACCCAAGTTGAATTTTCAATATCTAAAAATACCGGCTTGAAGAGGGAATTAAAATAAAATTTTTGACTATTTTTGTGTATTTTTCTGACTACGAATGATATTTTTTTGATTTTTTGGGTATTTTTATATTAAAATAAATTCGAAAAAAATATTAAAAAATATTAAAAATATCTTTTGTTCAAAAATGAATCCCAAGGCTTCCAAAGTTGATTTTGCATTTTTATGATTTTTTTTGGCTATTTTAACTAATTTTAGGAATAAAAGTGAAATAAAAAATAATTAAAAATCAGGTGTCAATAGCTGCCCCTCTTTGAGAGTGAGCTCGTTAGAGATTACTCTCAAGGACAAAATGACACCTGAGTCTTAACCGACTCAACTTGAAAATGAGAAATGCCATGACATCGGATTCTTAAACCTCTCGATGGAAACTTAAATCAGTTCCTGGTTTGCCTTGACAACTTGAATATGGGCCGGAGAGAGAGGTTTACCTGAAACTCACCTGTCGGAGGCTGTGCTTGTGGAATCTGAGTGTTCGTCGTTATGCTCCTGGGGTGTCAGAATCGTAGACTCACCCTTTTTTTTTTTGCCATAGCCTCCTATCGGCTACACCGGCTTCGCTTCTTCGTAGCTTCTCATCCACTATACCTAACCTTTATTTTTCCTTTCATAGCTTCCTGTCCGCTATGCCAAGTTTGTGGTAACTCTGCAGGTTAGAGATTAACCATTTGGGCTTGCTCTTATGGGTTGAGGCATGACCTTTGGGGTTTGCTCTTATGGTTTGAGACTTGACCGTTGCGGTTCGCTCTTATGGTTTGAGATATGATCTTCTGGGTTCATGCTTTCGAAATGACAAGAGAGGTTTAACTCGAATCTTGGGTCGGCTTCTAGGCACTTGTATGATTTAAGGGAATCCCGTGATGCTGACTAGCGGGGTTAGAGGGGATTTTTCTGATTTTGAAAGGGTTTTTCTTTGTTTATTCTTTTGAAAAAGATTCCCATGATGAGGGTTCTCCACGTCAAATGGGATTTTATTGATTTTGAAAAGAATTCCCATGATTAGCAGAGGGTGTTTTTCAAAGGGGTTTCCTTAACAAGCAGAGGGATTTTTTCTTTTGGATAGAGATTTCCATGACAAACAGAGGGGATTTTTTCTTTGATTTTTAAAGGGGTTTCCATGACAAGCAGAGGGAATTTTTTCTTTGATTTTGAAAAGATTTTCCCATGACGATGACTCTCGACGTCAATGGGGATTTTCTCTGATTTTGAGGGCTTTCCATGACAAGCAGAGGGGATTTTTTTCTTTGATTTAAAAAAGTGGTTCCCATGACTAGAAGAGGGGACTTTCTCTTTGATTTTGAAAGGGGTTTCCATAACAAGCAGAGCGGATTTTTTCTTTGATTTCGAAAAGATTTTCCCATGACGATGACTATCGACGTCAACAGGAATTTTCTCTGATTTTGAGGGGTTTCCATGCAAGTAAAGGGGATTTTTTTTCTTTGATTTTGAAAAGATTTTCCCATGACAATGACTCTCAACGTCAGCGGGCATTTTCTCTGATTTTGAGGGGTTTCCATGACAAGCAGAGGGAATTTTTTCTTCTTTGTTTGAAAAGGTCCTGAAATTTAATGGGACTTCTGTTTGGATGTTTTTGAAAATTCCATTTTGACAAAATTTCATTTGGATATATTAATGAAGTAGGGAGGTTATCCGAAACACCTCGCCTTGCAATGATCCCAATTTTCTTGTGGGAATGATTCTCGATTCAACCAATATCGGGTCATTGAAAGATTTGTCTAAATACCGGCCAGAGTCTAATTGTCCAGGAGGGCTTCTCACAATTTTCACTGTTTTTTAGTTTGAGACGACACTCAAATCTTTCTCTCGAGTCTACGTTCAAGGCTTCGAAACTATTTACAGCTTATACCCTTGGTTGATCAGAAAGGGCTTTTAAGGGACTGTAATGTTAGACTTGGTCCATGGTTTTCAAAGGGGACTCGCAATCGAGTTGTGGTCAATGAACTGAAAGTCTTTATCATATACTCCAGGTCTCCAAGTCAAGAACTTGCAAGAATGAGAGAGAAATAATCTTGCTCGTACCTCTTCGAGCGATGCTTATGATCATTTTAACTCTGCGTTAATTCAAGTGCCTTAGTCGGAAAAGAATTTTCGAGGGTTGTAACGCAGGTGAGAATTGGGGCTTGAAAAGGGGCCTGTTTTTTGCTCAAAATATGTGAGATGGGTTTGACGTTGACGATCATTGTGGATCTGCTACTAGTTTCAACCCATTAGTCTCCAAAAGGCACCATCATCACGACAGGGATTGAAAGCTACTGTTATTGCTTGAATGTGATCTGTTGGAGAGATTCTTTATGCTCTGACTCCCTTGGGGTTTTTCTTCCGCTCTACTGGGAATTAGCATGTGGGTGGTGCTAATTTCCAGCAGTTTCTTTTTTTTTTGTCTGATATTTTTTAGGGCTCTGAAACTTACATGGCCCTTAGCCTTGCTTTTACCAGGGACTTTGCTTTTTCTCTTCTTTGCCCCTTTGTTTTCTAGAGATTCGTTCTCTTTTTTTTCTTTTTTTCTTTTTTTTAATCCCTTTTTTGAAATTGCTACACTTTAAAAGAATCAATTTGGCCTTACCACAAAAAAAAGGAATCAATTTGGAAATGTTCCGTAGCCTTGATCCTCCGAGAGTCTTCAGTCTCCTTTTGATGCGACCTTCTTTTTGAAATGAGCAATGATCCCGACGAGGTTTTTGAAAGGAATACGCAAGCTCAATCGGGTTGTGCAATGGATTAAGGTGTGTATGATAGAGAAACGATCGTTTTTCGTCATTCTAAGGCACCTGAGTCTCAGCATGAGTTTAAATGCAAAGAAACACTCGAAGATTGATGTTAGTCCGAGTAAGAAAATTTCTAACCATTTACCTCTGGCCGCTGTTTGAATTTCTTCTATTTGGCCCCAATGCAGGGTGGTTCTTAACAGGGTTGTAGAAATGAAACCTCCGCTCAAAGTGGTTAACGATGGTCACCTGTCGTGTTTGGGATGGAAGAAGGAATGCCTTTCGTCGTCTCCACCTGGGTAACACCATGAATGATTCCTACATCTTGAAATGCGGCTCCTATCCTAATGCTCACTCAACTCTCGAGTGTATGGGGACGTGTTTAAGGGTAGGCTGCCTCCTTTCATCCGAGTTTCTTCATGGCCTATTCAAACAAAGGCTTCTTGATGACGCCGTTTCAGTTTGGGTAGAAATCCTTCCCACGGATTTCTGAGTATCCGGGGCGCATTCCAAGATGTTTGGATAACCAAGGTGGCTTTTGTTTGCATGAAAATATGATTTTCAAATATCTTTCGAAAAGGTTTTTTTTTAAGGCTCCAAGAATTTCCTCAGTTGGAACACAAACGGAGTGATTTCAAAGATTTTAGGCTGTCAATGACAAGGGAAATGACACTTACCTATCTGCGGTGGTAGATAGTTCCTATAGAAATAATGGGAACTATGTTAGTTCATGCCTTTAAATCCAGGGCGAATTGAAACGATACAACTTTACCCTTGACCATGTTCTTCAACTCTGGATGTAATCGCAGAGCTGTAGAATTCTGGATGGCCATGGTAGTTTCGATTCTTGGCTCTCCTTTCCCCTTTCTTCTTTTCCTTTTCCGGCATGTTCAAAGAGGTCGGATTATGACGGATTTCACCCCCTGGCTTTTGCTTCCTCTTGCTTGGGAAAACAAGTCGGATTTATGCTGTCTTGTCTAGCCATTCTCCTCAATGATTGCCTGCGAGGAGAAATAAAGAGAATGCACATGTCTAATTATGCATGTATGCATGAGTGTATGCGAAGGTCGCTGAATGACTCGAGTTCTTTGAAAAGAGTGCCGCTTGTGGCTTCTGATTCATTCAGGGAAAGTATATCTTGACTGCATCGGAATTTACAGGGTCCCAGTCTGTCGCGACCCTCTCCCTTTTTCGAGGCGGAGCCAGCTAATGGGCTGTCCACTCTGGTCGGAGCGGGCCTCTCCCAAGGCCCGTTACCTAAGTCGCAACGGCGGTATACGTGATCGACCTTCTGTGCAGTCTGATGACATGTGATACGTGTACATGCCAATTAGTCGCCACCAATCCGTGGAGGGCACGATCGGAAACCCTATCGAATAGTTGGGAGCATTCTATTCAATTCTACAGAAACTAGAGAAACGGGATCGTGGACTTTGTTATGCCAACTGTCAGAGTTGACGCCCTTTCGGCACCTAAGTTGAATGATTTATCTAACCTTAGGATTTCATGCTAAAACTAAGAGTTCATATAGATAGGATTGACTATCCTAACAAACACAGTCAATACAATGAGTGCGCAAATCAAGGATCCAAACATGTAGATAAATCACAAGAAAGTAATATGGCATCCCTAGTAAGACCCTACTAGCCTAGAGAAAAATCAATCAAGGCTTAGGAGTGTTTTTGACATGATTTGCCCTTGAGGGGCAAAGAATTTCGGGACAATTTGCCTAAGAAGGGAAAATTTATAATTTCAGATGAAATATGGAGTCAAAAGATGGTAGAAATAGGATTAGTCACCAAACCAATCCATTTCCTATTTTTCGAAAATTTTCAGAATTTTTCTGGAATTTTTGGAATGATTTACCCTTTGAGGGGTAGAGTCGTGATTTCAAAAAGTGATGAGAAGTGAAAATCCCAAATAAAAGGATTGATCGACCTCTTGACCCAAATCCTGATTTTGAACAATTTTCACGTCTCAATTGGAGTAAGAAAGACAATTTAGCTTTATAAGGGTAGAATTGTCATTTTCAGAAAAATTACGAGATTCGAAAACCCAAGCATAAGAGTTGGTCGCATAATTGACCCTAATTCTTATCTTGGCATTATCGACCTATCTCACTTACAAGATAGAGGCGATTTACCCCTAAAGGATAATATCGTCGATTCTCGAATGAACAGATAAGAAATCCCAAAAATAGGATTGACCAGTTGTTTGTGGTCAATCCTTAATTTTTGGAAATTTCAGGAATGTCTAGGAATTTTTCACAATTTTCTTACATTTTCTTGGGATTTTCTAACATTTTTCAAAAAATTTTAGAATTTCTTTCTATTTTTTATTATTTTTTAAAAAAATGATATTTTGAATTTTTTATTAAAAATATATTCGGACCGGGTCGATCCGAACCACTCGGGTCTGATACCCGGACTCACGAAACCGACACTCCAAAACGACGTCGTTTCAATCTTTTTAATTTTTGATTTATTCGGATTTAATCCGACGATTCCTATTGAACCACGTGACTACTCCATGGCCTTACGATTGGTTGACCGGAACCTACGACTCAGATCAAAAGGTGACTACTCCTCAGTCGTCAGATCTGATTACTTAAACTTGCGGTCACGATTAAAAGTCGAGATTCAATCTGGACCGTCCACTCTCACTAACCTAAACGACACCGTTTCGGTTTGTTTTGATTTTTCGTTTTTTAAAACTATTTTTGAATATTCCTAATTACTAATCGAATGGCTACTAAAAATTAGACTCGATTTATCTAAGCCGTCTGATTTGTTTATTCGAATAACAGACTATAACGGCCAGGCTGACTGGCCACACACTTAGACCAATCACGCTCTGCCACCTAGGACCGCTGACTCTTTGACCAGACACGTCAGCTTCATCTTCAACCTCGCGACTGCGACTAAATGGCCGACTATAGATTTCCGACGACGATCCAACAATGAAACCTTAACAAAATCAAGCAAAACCAACGCTAATCGACTCGTCTCAATGTTTCGCATCACATATCTCAGAATTAACAAATTCATCCACAAAATCAAACGCAGGAAACTTGAACCAGTACGGGTATAGCTACCCAAATCATGCGA
Source organism: Rhodomyrtus tomentosa (assembly GCA_028455895.1). Lineage (NCBI taxonomy): Eukaryota > Viridiplantae > Streptophyta > Magnoliopsida > Myrtales > Myrtaceae > Rhodomyrtus > Rhodomyrtus tomentosa. Next base: position 21,783,995 of record JAPCWY010000003.1, on the reverse strand, counting down.
TTCATGGCATTTCAAGCCAATTCATCAACACAGAAGCATCACAAGAGGTTCAGAACACTTACCTCGAGCTCCGATTGAGCTCACACATCCTAGATTTACTAGGCGACTTTCAATAGTGATCGGCAATGGAGGTTGAGTTTGGAGACTCAATTCGAGATATACAAACAAAGTCGATGTAAAATGAAGATACGATGATGGTTAGTGATGCTTGGGCAATAAAATGCCCACATAAACTTAAAGAATGATGACCGGATGTAAAATCCGTCATTAGAGCACAGTGAGAAAACTTGAAGATTGAACTCACCTTTTCTAGGATTACAGGCGGCCCGGCTAGTGACGATCAACTCCTGTAGCTTCAGGCAAGCTTTCACTGTTCTTCTTTGGCTTTGGTTTGGCCGAAGACAGCCTAACCAGTGCCTTGCAGTCGAGCTCGAATTCTCAACGGTGATGGCCGGAGAATGAGCTCTCTCTCGCTTTCTCTCTCTCTCTCTCTCTCTCGATTTTGTTAATTCTCAAGAACAGAATCAACTCCTCTCACTTCCAAGAAAGCCCCCAATGGCTATATACCACTTTTGGATTTTTGCTGCGAACGGGGGAGGCTAATTGACTTGAAATGGCACGTAATCGTGCGTACCATTTGGTCCAAACGGCACCGGAGCCGATGGGTAATTCTGTCCAACTCAAATGGTCTTCCGGTGTCACGCCCCGAACCCGTCGAGCTCGCGAACATCCCTGCAAACAAACCATACAATCTCTCTCGCGGTCCCAAGATCCAAACTTACAAGTTGAGAGATAATATATAAATATAAGCAAGCGGAAGCGATACTTAAAGAATCCCCGTACAGAATATTAGTTAAGTGGGACCTGGATAGCATAATAACTGTCATAAATCATAACTAACAGTTCATACAACTCCGACTACTACAATCCGCTAATAACTTAGGCGATGAGGTGGTACGCAAAAAGAGTCCCTCATGACATCCAAAAGGACAGGATCGGGTTGCCTCTAAAAGATCGAACCAAGAAACTACGTCCCCTAGGATGAGCTGCTGTAGTCCCCGAAATCCTCTGCGTCCTCGGTCGGCTCATACTTGGAGAACGTCTCGGACGGAACCTCAATAGAATCCTCCATGGTCTCCTCGTGTGACGGCTCCGCTTGTTCCTCCTCGGTCGCCTCCAAGACTATGACATCGTCCTTCTCGACGGTGAAGTCCAGCGTCGGGCTCTTCTCCGACCCGTTCCTAGAGCCGACTACAAACCCCTCTGGCAACTCCTGCTCCCCAGCAGTCTGGCACCAAGCAGGGATAACTCCCTGGGGTTTCTCATGAGGCTTCAGTGGCCTAATCTGCTCGTCCCCAGCTCTCTTAAACCATGCCTCGAACCTATGAGGCTTCCAATCAGGGCTACCCTCGTCAACCCATACGATAGTGTACTTTCTCACATAAATGTTTCCTTGACTATCCGGGAACCCATCAAAATACGTCGTCATTTCCTTGGGGTCCCCAAAACGTATAGGCCACATCTCTAAAGCCTAGGATCTATAAATATAAGGGTCCCCAAAAGGGGTGAGATGCACATCTCAGTAAAGGAATCCTAATCCTAGGTCAGGTCGATAGTCCACTCAGGTAGTCGTACCCCTCAATAATTCCAAAATCATATACACACAGGCATATCAGGCATAAATCAATAAAACGACAACATATAGATGACAGGCATGCAATGATGACCTCATGTCACGCTTAGATGATAATGCACCATCCATCCTGCCATCTCACCACAACCACCTCTTCCTGCCTGCCTAAAACTCTAGCCCACGATAATTCGCATCAGACTCGGTCCGCGTAAACTCATCAGACCGTCATCGGCAACCCGTGTAAACGCATCAGGTTCCGATGAATCTCCAGGCCAATATCATCATCACATACCTCCGTCTTGCGAATAGTTCGCATCAGGACCGTGGCCATCTCAACCCCGCGATCTCATCGCATCAGGGCGCCACACAACATCAACTCCACCTCGCGATCTCGACACATCAGAGTATCCACCTCCCGCCCCGCGTCTCATACGCCTCTGGGCCTCTCCATGTCATGCTCAGGCCATGATTTTAATTCAATTTCACAAACCAAACAACAGGTGCAAGTCGTGCACAGTTCGAAAACTCATGGCATGCAAGGCAATCAAATGACACACATACATGGCCGATAATTCAAGCATAAACAATAACATAAATAATCCTTCTATAGCCACTCAGGGCATACCAAGAACTATCCCTTTGGAAAATCCCCACAAATCAATCAAACTAATTCTCGACTCACCCAATTGAGTCCAATCTCCCTATCCTAAGTTTAGAATTCCCTTACCTTGCGTTTAATATCACAATAATCCCTTCTTGCAAGCCTTGAAGTCTCGGGCAAACCAACTCAAGGGTTAATTCACTGCGCACCTAGAATATTCAATCACTCCGTCAATTTTCCATACCCAATTCCTTAATCCAGGAACCCCAATCATCCATAACGTAACCCTCATCATCTAAACATGTCCTAAGCATCAATTTGGAACTCAAGATCACCATTACCAGCTCCTAACAGGCTCGGTTTTACCCGAAAAAAATCGGCCCTCCTTGGTTTCGTGCAAACCGAACACAATCGATCTTCAATCTACTCCTAAATCCATCATTTAAATACTATCCTACCTCTTAACACGTTTATCTAAGGGTTTAGGGATCTCACCGAAGATTTGAAGTCGATTGGTCGCCGGAAACTCGTCGGACGTCGCAGGTTCCTCCAAAGTCAGAATCCGGCAGTTTCTGTGCAAGGTTTACAAGACCGGTTCATGGTAAAAAATTCATCGAATTGAGCCTAAATTTTTATCACAGATTCCTACACATCTCTACTAGATCTCCACAAAATTTGACTCCAAAATTCCAAGATTTCGGCCTTCAAAAGGACTAGAACCGGACCTACCTCAGATTGAGTTCTATTCCGTCGGCTCTCGGGAAAATGCTTGCTCGGGACTCCTCGGTGCTCCAAATGGCTTGATTCTTGTTCGAGGATGTCGGCAAGATGTGGATCTACACTGGTGTGGTGGGTTGGTGGTCGAATGGTGGCCGAAAATGGCCGTTGGAATGGCCAAAAAGGAGGCTCGATTCTGGTCGGCAATCGGAGATTGAAGAGGAAGAAGAGAGGATTTTCGGTGGCTTGAGGGGGTTTGGCTGGCCAAATGAGTGAGGACAGAGTGTGAGAAGACTATATATTCAAAGCCTTAGTCAATGGTTGAATGGTAGGTTTGAAAAGTTGGACATTACCACACTTTGCACCATCCATTGACACTTGTCCCATTGTCTTCCCAAGGTGATCCAATGGATCTCATTCACTCTTGAATTTTGGCAGCCTTGAGGGGGTTTACTATCTAAAATTCCCTTCTTCAAATGCTTAGGTAAGGTTATAAGCTCGAGGGGCAAAAGGATAATTTTACCTCCGACGTTCAAAACTTCGTTTTTCTCGTTCCAGAATCCTTTGATAGGGTGACGGCCAATCCGAATAACTTTGAAATTCTTGAATTTCCATTTCAAATATTTCAAGACTCGTTTCTGATGGTTTCCTCTATCGGACGTGATTCCAGCCTGTCCCGGACCGACGGGCGGCTTTTGCAGATATTACGCGTATCGACCCCGTTATTTGTATTACGTTTAGGGCTCGTCAATTCATGGCGGCTTTGGTTGTTATGTAATTGTGAGGGTTTATCACTAATCCCTATGGTCTCAATTGTCACGATCCGATTTAGGAAAATTTTGCAAATCATACGTTGGTTAAGCGGCATCACCCGCGCTCCAATCGTATGACACTCGCAAGACAATCCTTAATCGTTCTTAGATCGGCCTCTTGGTGGTTCTAAATATCCCCTCGACAATTCTTATGGTCAAAGCATCATTTCCTATCCGAGTCGCCTAGGTCCACGTACCTCGTCTCACGTTAGCCTTTCCCTTTTGGTCAACCTACTCAAATTGATCAGATTTGAGCGAAATATGATTGAAACATATCGCTTGATATATATAAATTTCTCATTAATGAGTTTGAAATTGACTGGCAATCAGAATGTCACAACTCTTCCCCCTTACAAAAATTTCGTTCCCGAAATTTACATTACACTTAATTACTCAAATAAATGGGGGTGCTGTCGCCTCATCGTCTCTTCATTTTCCCATGTGGCACCTTCAGTTTCATGGTGCTCCCATATTACCTGACTAGTGGAATCTTCTTATTCCTGAGGGCTTGCTCCTTTCGGTCCTCAATCCTTAGTAGCTTCTCCACGTACGACACTCTGTCGTCTACTTCTATAGTCTCGTAGTCCAGCACATGTGTCGAGTCTGGTTCATACTTTCGCAGCATCAACACATGGAACACATTATGCACCTGGGATAGATTGGGCGGCAAAGCAAGTTGGTAGGCTAAGGTTCCAATCCATTCTAATATCTCGAATGGGCCTACATACTTTGGGCTCAGCTTCCCCTTCTTCCAAAACGTGATAGTCCTCTCATTGGTGACACCTTGAGGAAGACGTGATCGCCCACTTGAAATTCCAAAGGCTTGCGTCGTTTTTCTGCGTAACTCTTCTGACGACTCTGTGTCGTCCTCAGTCTATCCCAGATTATCTTCACCGCTTTCATTGATTGCTCTACCAATTGTGGGCCTATGATACTTCTTCCTCCAACTTCATCCCAGCAAATCGGGGTTTTGCAGGCTCATCCATAAAGTGCCTCGAATGGTGCCATCTGGATACTCTGCCGGTAGCTATTAATATAGGCGAACTCTACCAGGTGTAACTGCTCTTCCCATCCACCATTGAAATCAATGACGCATGCTCTCAACATGTCCTCGAGCGTCTGAATTGTCCTTTCTGACTGTCCATTTGTCTGTGGATGATATGCCGTACTGAACTGCAGTCGGGTTTCGATGGCTTCTTGCAGACTTTTTCAAAAGTTCATCGTGAACTTCGGATCCCTATTCGAGGTGATCGTCACTGGCATTCCGTGTAACCTCACTATTTGCCTCATGTATAACTCTGAATACTTATCCATAACGAAGTCCTTTCGCATAGGAATGAAGTGGGCGAACTTGGTCAATATGTCCATGACTACCCATATAGAGTCGTGACTTCGCTAACTCTTTGGGAGTCCCATCACAAAATCCATAGTTATGTGCTCCCACTTCCATTTCGGAATTTTCAATGGCTGTAATAGTCCTCCAAGCTTATAGTGCTGCGCTTTCACTTGCTAGCATATCAAACACTTACCCATATACCTTGCTACGTCCACCTTCATTCCGTTCCACCAATAGTGTTGTCGCAGGTTCTGTTACATTTTTGTACTTCTAGGGTGAATGCTATAACTGCTCCTATGAGCCTCTGACAGGATCCTTTCCTTGAGTCCTTCATCCTTTGGTACGCACAATCGTCCTCGGAATTTCAAAATTCCGTCCTCTGATACCTGAAATTCTGGCTTTCTCTTTGTCGCATCCATCTTAAGGATCTTCTGAATCTCTAGGTCCATAAACTATAAGGTCTTTATTCCTTCTTGAACCTTAGGTTCCACCCTCAATGTAGCTACTAGACTAGACAATTGATCGACTTCTAATCTGAACTCGGAGTCTCTCGAATCTTTTATCATCGACCAACTCCTCACTGGCAGACATGCGATGCTTGACTTCCGACTCAGCGCATCTGCTACTCTATTTGCTTTTCGAAGGTGATACAGGATATCACAATCATAATCCTTCAGCAGTTCCATCTAACTACGCTGCCTCATATTCAGCTCCCTCTGGGAAAACAGATATTTTAAACTTTAGTGGTCGGTATAGATTTGAAACTTTTCGCTACATAGGTAATGTCTCCAAATTTTCAAAGCGAACATAATCGCCGCTAACTCCAGGTCATGAGTTGGGTAGTTCATTTCATGTGGCCTCAACTATCTAGACGCGTAGGCTACTTTTCTTTCGTGCTGCATCAACACACAGCCCAATCCTTTCAGCGAAGCATTGCTGTAAATCTCATAACCTCCTGGTCCCGATGAATGGTCAGCACTGGTACGGTCGTCAATCTATACTTAAGCTCTTGGAAACTCTTCTCACATTTGTCAGTACCTCGTTTCCTTCTTCGTCAACCGCGTCAATGGGATGGCTATGGATGAGAATTTCTCCAAAAAACGTCTGTAGTATCTTGCCAATCCCAAGAAACTTCTGACCTCCGTGACTATAGTAGGCCTTGGCCAATTGGTAACTGCTTCGATCTTCGCAGGATCCACTGCAATCCCTTCTCCAGACACCGCATGACCAAGAAATGCTACCCCATTCAGCCAGAACTCACACTTACTCAGCTTCGCATAGAGCGTATGCTCCCTCAGAGTCCTCAGTACAATTCTCAGGTGCTCCTCATGTTCTACTTCGCTCCTCGAGTAAATCAAGATGTCGTCAATAAAGACTATGACGAATCTGTCCAGAAACTCCTTAAACACTCGATACATCAGGTCCATAAAAGCAGCTGGAGCGTTAGTCAAACCAAACGGCATCACCGTAAACTCATAATGACCATACCTCGTCCTGAAAGCAGTCTTAGGTATGTCTTCCCATTGATCCTCAGTTGGTGATACCCAGTTCTCAAGTCAATCTTTGAAAACATTGCTGCTCCGCAACTGATCAAAAATATCATCAATCCTTGGCAGCGGATACTTGTTCTTCACTATCACTTGGTTCAATTGCTAATAGCCAATGCATAATCGCAAAGACCCATCCTTCTCCCTTACGAATAACACCGGTGCTCCCCACAGTGAAGTACTAGGTCAGATAAATTCCTTGTCTAGCAACTCTTGCATCTGTACCTTTAACTCCTTCAGTTCTAACAGGGACATCCTGTAAGGTGCTTTTGAAATCGCCTCCATTCCAGGGGCTAACTCAATTACAAACTCTATTTCCCGTTCCGGTGGTAACCCTGGCAGCTCTTGGGAAAATACATCGAGAAATTCACGCACTACCGAAATATTCTCTAACTTTGGTTCTTCATAGTCGTGTCCATTACTGCCACTAAGTATGCCTGACAACCTTCAGACATCAACTTAGTCACTTCCAAAGATGAGACTAAGGGAATCGAGATTCCTCCTCGACTTCCCACCAATTCAAAGTTAGGGCGGCCTCTCAGATAAAATCGAATTGTTCTACTACCACAGTCTACTACTGCCCCCTGCTTAGCCAACCAATCCATTCCTATTATTATGTCAAAGTCATACATAGGTAATACAACCAAGTCAATGCTCTCTTTACTCCCTCCAATTACAATCTCACAACTAGCACAGCCCAATGAAACTATTATGTTATCCTTTAAGGGAGTGGCAACATGCAAGATTACATTCAACTGTTTCAAGTTCATGTCCACCAAATCAGCAAACTGTGCAGACACGAATGAATGCGTGGCACTAGGGTTAAATAATGTGTATGTAGCTTGATTGCACAAGTAGACCGTACATGTGACCACTCCTGGTGCTTTCTTTGCCACTCTGCGGGCTATAGCATACACTTTGCCCTGTGTCGGTGGTCTGCTCTGCTCAATCTAAGGCGTTGCAGTTGACGGCCCCGCCTGTGGCCTCTGTCCTTACGGTCGACTTGCCGGAGCTTGGTTTGGACACACTCTCATCTGATGGCCCAGTTGACCACACTTGAAACAAGCTCTTGTCCTTACTAGGCATGGCCCATTTCCATGCCTCCTGCCACAGTCTACATTCTAGTTCATAGAATTCGATGGCTTCACGATATTCTTCTGCACTGGAGGCACAAAGTGCGTATTACTCGCCATCGGCCTCTTGCCCATCTGGCGGTTATCTCTAAATGATGGGAACCGCGATCCAGTTGCGGCGTTTCTTTCTTTCAAGTCTCTTTCAATCATTCATCTAGCCCTGCTCGTAGATCTCCTTGTAAGTTCTCAAATTCAGCGCAATCATCTAGCTACGGAGCCCGGGCCTCAAACCATCCCTAAATCTTCTTGCTTTCTCTAGAGGGTCCTCCACAGATCGTGGTGCGTACATCGAAAGCCTCGCGAATTCGGCCTCGTACTGATCTATTGTCATTTGGTTCTGACGTAACTATAGGAATTCCACCTGCTTCCTTTCCCTGGCCGTTTCAGAAAAATACTTATCATTGAAGGCCGTCTTAAAAACATCCCAATTCATGGTCGTTCCTTCCGGGAAAACGCCATCCTTGGTGGCAGCCCACCAGTCATTCGCTATGCCCTCCAGTTGGTACACAGCTAGCGGTACTTTTTCCTCATCAGTGCATCTTAGTACACCAAAAGTCTTCTCTAACTTTTCTATCCATCTAGGTGCTAGTTTGGGATCTCCAGTCCCATCGAATTGAGTCGGCTTCAGCTTTATGAACTGTTCCACCAGCTGGCCCATCTGTCTGGCCACGAAGATCTCTTCTTGGGCATTCACAGTCTCATTGCCCTGGCCTTGTTCATTCTGGCATCCGTTGCCACCATTATTCTCATTATTGGCATTGACGGCTACTATGGCAGCTCCTACTACCTGGGCGATGGCAGCATCTCAGTCCTGAGCCTACCTATCGATTATGTCACCAATTCTTTCCAGCACCATCAACACGCCATCCATCCTTGGATCTTCAGCGACAGGCGGCCTCGAGCTAGAGGCTTTGCCTCTTGGTCTTCCAGCCCTTATAGATGGGTTGCTCGTCTTTGCTTCTTTCTATTGAACTTGGTCCATCACAAGTTCAGCAAGGGGTTAGCAACTTGCTCAATCATTCAAATCCAGAGCTATTAACTACTCCTTAACAAAAATAGTTACAACCCAACAGTCCTTTCATAGAATAACTTCTACAGGCATTCCAACAAATAGCTTATGGCCATTCCTCATTTCCATTCGCTTCAGTAATTCACTAAAACCAATCACTTTCCTTTCTCAAACAAACCAAGGTCCAGAAATGACCTTCAATCCCAAGCAGAGAACTTGATCCTTAAGCATTTCCATAACCATGCCAAGATCAAACCCTAAGACCAAGTCACACATTATATGCCCCACGCCTTATCTTAACCAGTCTTCTAAGGTCTCACTATCCATCCTTATCCCAACTTAATCCTCCTTATTGCTCATGTCCTCAACCAACTTTGGATCGAGCTGACCTTGCTCTGATACCACTTAGGCGGGGATGTCATGCCTCAGACCCGTCGAGCTTGCGAACATCCCCGCAAACAAACCATACAATCTCTCTCGTGGTTCCAAGATCCAGACTTAGAAGTCGAGAGATAATATATAAACATAAGCATGCAGAAGCGATACCTAAATAATCCCCGTACAGAATGTTAGTTAAGTGGGACCTGGATAGCACAATAACTATCATACATCATAACTAACAGTTCATACAACTCCGACTTCTACAATTTGCTAATAACCTGGGCGACAAGGTGGTACGCAAAAAGAGTCCCTCATGACATCCAAAAGGACAGGATTGAGTCGCCTCTAAAAGATCGAACCAAGAAACTACCTCTCCTAGGATGAGCTGCTGCAGTCCCCGGAATCCTTTGCATCCTCGGTCGGCTCATACTTGGAGAACGTCTCGAATGGAACCTCGATGGAATCCTCCATGGTCTCCTCGCTCGACGGCTCCGCCAGGTCCTCCTCAGTCGCCTCCAAGACTATGACCTCGTCTACCTTGATGGTGAAATCCAGCGTCGGGGTCTTTTCCGGCCCGTTCCTAGAGCCGACTACAGACTCTTCTGGCAACTCCTGCTCCCCAACAGTCTGGCACAAGCAGGGATAACTCCCTGGGGTATCTCATGAGGCTTCAGTGGCCCAATATGCTCGTCCCCAGCTCTCTTAAACCATGCCTCGAACTTATGAGGCTTCCAATCAGGGCTACCCTCGTCGACCCATACGACAGTGCACTTTCTCACATAAATGTTTCCCTGACTATCCGGGAACTCATCAAAATACGCCGTCATTTCCTTGGGGTCCCCAAAACGTATAGGCCACATCTTTAAGGCCTAGGATCTGTAAAAATAAGGGTCCCCAAAAGGGGTGAGATACACATCTCAGTAAAAGAATCCTAATCCTAGGTCAGGTCGTAGTCCACTCAGGTAGTCGTACCCCTCAATAATTCCAAACTCATAAACACACAGGCATATCAGGCATAAATCAATAAAACAACAACATACAGGTGACAGACATGCAATGATGAGCTCATGTCACGCTTAGATGATAATGCACCATCCATCCTGCCATCTCACCACAACCACCGCTTCTTGCCTGCCTCAAACCTCCAGCAGGCGATAATTCGCATCAGGCTTGGTTCGCGTAAACGCATCAAACCGTCATCAGCAACCCACGTAAATGCATTAGGTTCCGATGAATCTCCAGGCCAATACCATCATCCCATACCTCCGTCTCGCGAATAGTTCGCATTAGGACTGTGGCCATCTCAACCCCACGATCTCTTTGCATCAAGGTGCCACACAACATCAACTCCACCCTGCGATCTCGTCGCATTAGGGTATCCATCTCCCGCCTGCGTCTCATACGCCTCAAGGCCTCGCCATGTCATGCTCATGCCATGATTTTAATTCAATTTCTTAAACCAAACAACAGGTGCAAGTCATGCACTGTTTGAAAACTCATGGAATGCAAGGCAATCAAATGACAAACATACATGGCAGATAATTCAAGCATAAACAATAACATGCATAATCCTTCTATAGCCACTCAGGGCATACCAAGAACTATCCCTTTGGAAAATCCCTATAAATTGATCAAACTAAACCTCGACTCACCCAATTGAGTCCAATCTCCCTATCCTAAGTTTAGAATTTCCTTATCTTGAGTTTAATATCACAATAATCCCTTCTTACAAGCCTTGAAGTCTCGGCCAAACCAACTCAAGGGTTAATTCACTGCGCACCTAGAATATTCAATCAATCCGTCAATTTTCCATACCCAATTCCTCAATCCATGAACTCCAATCATCCATAACTTAACCCTCATCATCTAAACACATCCTAAGCATCAATTTGGAACTCAAGATAACCATTACCAGTCCCCAGCAAGCTCGGTTTTACCCGAAACTGAACCGGCCCTACTTGGTTTCGTGCAAACTAAACACAATCGGTCTTCAATCTACTCCTAAATCCATCATTTAAATACTATCCTACCTCTTAACATGTTTATCTAAGGGTTTAGGGGTCTCGACGAAGATTTGAAGTCGATTGGTCGCCGGAAACTCGTCGGACGTCGACGATTCCTCCAAAGTCAGAATCCGATAGTTTCTGTGCAAGGTTTACAAGACTGGTTCATGGTCAAAACTTCATCAAATTGAGCCCCGAGTTTTAACAAAGAATCCTACACGTCTCTACTAGATCTCCACAAAATTTGACTACAAAATTCCAAGATTTCGGCCTTCAAAAGAACTAGGAACCGTACCTACCTCAGATTGAGTTCTATTCTGTCGGCTCTCGGGAAAATGCTTGCTCGTGACTCATCGGTACTCCAAATGGCTTGATTCTCTTTCGAGAATGTCGGTAAGACGTGGATCTACACTGGTGTGGTGGGTCGGCGATCGAATGGTGGCCGAAAATGGCCGTCGGAATGGCTGAACAGGAGACTCGGTTCTGGCCGGCGATCGGCAGATTAAAGGAGTAAGAAGAGAGGATTTTGGGTGGCTTGAGGGGGTTTGGCCAGCAAAATGAGTGAGAAGACTATATATTCAAAGCCTTGGTCAATGGTTGAATGGTAGGTTTGAAAAGTTGGACATGACCACACTTTGCACCATCCATTGACACTTGTCCCATTGTCTTCCCAAGGTGATCAAATGGTTCTCATTCACTCTTGAATTTCGGTAGCCTTGAGGGGTTTTAATGTCCAAAATGCCCTTCTTCAAATGCTTGGGTAAGGTTTCAAGCTCGAGGGGCAAAAGGGTAATTTTACACCCGACATTCAGAATGTCGTTTTTCTCGTTCCAGAATCCTTTGATATAGCGACGACCAATTCGAATAATGTTGGAATTCTTGAATTTGCATTTCAAATCTTTCAGGACTCGTTTATAATGGTTTCCTCTATCAGACGTGGTTCCAGCCTATCCCGAACCGACGGGCGGCTTTTGCAGACATTACGCGTATCGACCCCGTGATTCGTATCACATTTAGGGCTCGTCAATTCATGGCGGTATTGGTTGTCATGTAATTGTGAGGGTTTATCACTAATCCCTATGGTCTCGATCGTCATGATCCGATTTAGGAAAATTTTGCAAATCGTACGTTGGTTAAGCGGCATCATCCGCGCTCCAATCGTATGACACTCGCAAGGCAATCCTTAATCGTTCTTAGATCGGTCTCTTGGTGGTTCTAAATATCCCCTCGACAATTCTTATGGTCAAAGCGTCATTTCCTATTTGAGTCGCCTAGGTCCACGTACCTCGTCTCGCGTTACCCTTTCCCTTTTGGTCAGCCTACTCAAATTGATCAGATTTGAGCGAAATATGACTAAAACACATCGCTTGATATATATAAACTTCTCACTAATGAGTCTGAAATTGACTAGAAATCAAAATGTCACATCCGGTGTGCACAAATGGATGTTCGATTTGGCCATTCCATGAAAGTAGACTTTCACGACCGCCACGACGTTGACCGGTCGATTTCGCCCTCCTCCGGTGACCATTGATCGCAATTCCGGTTTCAATCGATGGGAAATGGCCTAAAGAATTAAACGCCTACTTGTGTGTCTTCAATTGCAGTCGGTTGAGAGATCAATTTTTCCATCGAAATTCGGCTTTGTACTATTCCTCTGCACAGACTCTTGGGGAAGAAGATGACACTATAGCAGATTGGTCCGACTCTATTTTTGCAAAATTAATCCTAATTCGAGTGGAATTTTTAGAAATTGAAACTCATAATCGAATGTAGGACATGAATATTGTCTAAAAAAGTGATTTTACCCAAAAGTTCACATCAATTTCTATGAAAGGCCTAAATTTTCACTTAATTGCAAATCGGAAAATTGCACAATTGAGGGCTCAAACGGTCAAATTGGATCAAACCACCTATGCCAATTGACTTAGAATAATGAAATACATTGGGTAGTGGCTTCAATTGTCAAAGGTAGCCCTTGAATTGAAAGTAATTTCAATTATGCCCAAATTCAAGGACTAAATTGCAATAAAGTATGTAACTTTGCCCAATTAATGCAATTGAGCAATTTGTGCAAATAATTAGACTAAATTGCAATGAAGGATAATTAGATTGAATGTTAAGACCCTAAAAATGCCAAAATTGCAAATTAAAAGACGCAATTGACAATTTTTTACCAAATTCAATCATACGTATAACAAAGAAACACATAAAATTGAACTTGAATTTGGACTTTTTATGAGGTCAAAAATAAAAGGGAATTAAAATAAAAATATTGACTATTTTTCATGTTTTTGTGACCTCAAATGCTATTTTTCTTTAATTTTGATCTATTTTCCTTTTTTTTGAAAATATTAAAAAATACGAAAAATAAAGAAAATTATTTTTGTTCAAAAATGGTTCCTTAGGCTTGGCCAAGGCTACCAGAGTTGATTTTATAATTTTTCAATTGTTTATGAATTTTTTATGAATTTTTTAAAAATAAATTAAAAAAGATTAGTTAAAAATCAGGTGTCAATAGCTATCCCTCTTTGAGAGGAATCTCGCAAGAGATTCCATTCAAACACAGGTGACACCTTAATTTAGGCCGACTCGACTGTGGAAAAGAAAAACGAATCCTGACATTTAATCTTTCTTGTCCTATTAGTGAACACTCTGCTCATTCTATTTTAGCTGATACGATAGGGAGAGATGGAGTAGAGATACTCACTTGTTACTCACCTACCTAATGATCTTGTGGCATGCGTGGTGTATGGCGGATTCAAGTAGATACCTAGGGACTCGTCTCTTGAATATCTTAGGGCAGTTAAAATATAACCCGTATGGTAGGCCAAACCAAAATGGGATTCCTATCTGACAGGAATCTAGGGGTGACGCACCCATTCTTTAGAGTTTGTCACAGGTTTCAATTCGTATGGAGGATCAGGTCTTGAATAGGACTCCTTTATATCAGGAACCTATGGATGACGCACCCGTTCTTTAGGGTTTGTCGTAGAGTAGGCTTCCTATCCACCAGAAGCCTAAAGGTGACGCACCCATTCTTTAAAGTTTGTCTGAGACTAGGCTTCCTATCCACTAGGAACCTAAAAGTGACGCACCAATTCTTTAGGGTTTGTCGAAGAGTAGGCTTCTTATCCACCAGGAACCTAAAGATGACGCAGCCGTTCTTTAGGGTTTGTCGGATACTAGGCTTCCCATCCATCAGGGACCTAAAGATGACGTACCCGTTCTTTAGGGTTTGTCGAACAATAGGCTTTCCATCCACCAGGGACCTAAAGATGACGCACCCATTCTTTAGGATTTGTCAGAGACTAGGCTGATCCTACACCTTGAGGAATCAACGAGGGTCTATACACATGAGGTATACCTAACTCTTAAGTTTTACTAAATGAGCTATTCTGGGGTTTAGGGGTTACCTAGGGCCTTATAGAAAGCTGGTTCTAAAAATTATCTTCTCGACATGCAAGGTGTCATTCTGAGATTTGGGGACTCTAAGTATCCTGCAGAAAGCTCGAACCTGCAAAAACTTTTCTTAACAAAATTCTTCTGGGATTTAGGGGTTACCTGAAATCTCTCAGAAAGATAATTTCAAAGATTATCCTTTCGACGAGCAAGATGCTATTCTGGGATTTGAGGACTCCAAGGATCCTGCATAAAGCTCAAATATGAAACCTCACATAAAAGATGACTCTGATGCTCTTTCTTATTGAGCAAGGTACTCCTTTTTGACCTAAGGCACCGTGAGTCTCATGGAAGTTTAACCTGAAAGTTCATTCCTCATCGAAGATATCTCAGTTACCTCGAGGCAATGATAGTTATAATGCAAGGAAAACTTTACTTTGACCTATGCAATTACGCAAAATGACTTATGATGTAGGAGGTTATCCAAGACATCTTAAAGCATCAATGATGACTAGAAATCCTTGTAAGGAAAATCCTGGATCAAATGTTTTGAAGTTTCCAATAGTGCTCACTTTCAAGCATTCTATTGGAATGTCTTCATTAAAGAGGGTTTCTCACCGATTCTTCGACTTTGGTCTTTTACGAAGAAGACACTCGAATTTCTTAATAACTTGCACCCAGGTTTTCGAAGCTATTTGCAACGCATACACCCCGATTAATCACGAGGTTTTTATGGGACCATAACATTGGGCTTAGACACGGTTTCCAAGGGGGACTCACTCTCTGAGTCAAGCCTTTTGAATAAAAGTTTTCTTCATCTGTTCCGAGTTTACAAGTCAAGAACCCTACAAAATGAGAAAGAAATAATCTTACTCGTAACTCTTCGAGCTATAGTGCACATTAACCTAAGCGTCTTAGTCAGAAAATACGGCAAAGGGTTGTAATATCGGTAGGATTGGGGACCGAAAAAAGCTTGCTTTTGGTCCGGAATCGCGAAGGGTTTAACATTGGTGATCATTGCTGATCAATCTTCTGCTTTGTCTCTGGCCAATAATTCCTTGAAGAACATCTTTAGTCTTCTTGAAGATAGGTATAATCTTTAAAAGACCTTCTGTGTCTTTTGGCAGTTGACTATAATTCTATTTGGAGGGTAGCCTTTCGCTGCACAGTTCTTGAGGATTCTTCTTTACTTCAGAAGTTGTTGGGGGTGAAAGCATCCAGTAATCCCTTGGTGTCCCAAAATCAGTCTTATGACTTTTCAGCCTTCTGGTGAGGATCAGCTCTGCTCTTGTTGGGCTTTTGTCTCTTCTTCTTTTTTAATGCATAGAGATTTGACTTTTTCTCTTTTTCGAACCCACCTTTTCCTTTTCTTTTTCTAGGAACTAGGATTTTTGTGATCATGTAAGGTATGTGACTTGAGTCTCATCCTGTTTGAACGTTTTTTATGACATTCTGATTTCCTGTCAATTTCAGACTCATTAATGAGAAGTAAATTTAGAGATGTATTTCAGTCGTATCTCGCTCGAATCTTATCAATTCGAGTAGGCTGACCAAAAGGGAAAGGCTAACGTGAGACAAGGTACGTGGACCTAGGAAACTCGGATAAGAAATGGCGCTTTGACCATAAGGATTGTCAATGGGATATTTAGAACCATAAAAAGACCGATCTAAGAATAATTAATGAATGCATTTGCTAATGTTATGCGATTGGAGAGAGGGTGATGCCTCTTAACCAACGTATGATTTGCAAAATTTACCTTAATCGGACAGTGACGATCGAGACCATAGGAACTAGTGATAGACCCTCGCAATTATATGACAACCAAAGTCGCCACGAATTGACGAGCCCTAAATGTGATATGAATCACAGGGTCGATACACGTAACGTCTGCAAAAGCCGCCCCTCGATTCGGGATAGGCTGGAACCACGTCTAATAGAGAAAACAATCAGAAACACCAACATCAACATCAACATCAACAACACTTTTATCCCAAACTAGTTGGGGTCGGCGGTCGATGAACCCCAAAGAATCATAAAAATAAAAGCAGAATCAAGGGAGAGAAAATAGATAAATGTGTAAAAATAAATAAGTATATATATATATATCTATCTATATACTACCCCTCCACAATACTAATAGCCTCCCTCCACTCTGTCTACTAATAGCCTCCCTCCACTCCGTCCTAAGACAAACGGTACGCCAATCTATTTCCCACTCCATTAAATCTTGTTTTATTGCTTTCCCCCAAGTAAGTTTCGGCCGATCTCTTGCTTTCTTCGTGTTATGCTCTCGATAGCAAACTTCTATTCGTACCGGTGCATCTAAGGGTCTTCGGAGAATATGTCCAAATCATCTCAATCTATGCTCTCTCATCTTTTCCGCCATCGGTTCCACTCCAACTTTTCATCGAATCTCTTCATTCCTTTTCTTATCCATCCTTGTATGACCACACATCCACCTTAACATCCTCATTTCCACTACTCTCATTTTATGCTCATGTTTCCTTTGTGCTGGCCAACATTCAGATCCATATAACATGGCAGGTCTGACTGCTGTTCTATAAAATTTTCCTTTTAACCTAAGAGGAAATTTGCGATCACACAAAAATCCCGATGCACTGCGCCATTTTCATCCAACCTGCTCTGATTCTATGGCTTACATCCTCATCAATCTCTCCCTCCTTTTGTAATATTGATCCCAGATATCTAAATGTATCTTTTTTGGGTATTTCATGTCCGAGCATATTTACGGCTTCTTGATCCCCTCTTTCTGCCGTGTCAAACTCACACTTTAAGTATTCCGTCTTACTTCGACTTAGCGTAAATCCTTTAGACTCCAACATGCTTTTCCATGGTTCTAACTTAGCATTAACCCCAGCCCTGGTCTCATCCATTAGAAACGAGTCTTGAAAATTGAAAACAGAGAATCAAGAATTTCAACGTTACATTAGGATTGATCGTCGCCCTATCGAAGATTATTGAAACGAGAAAAACGACGTTTTGAACGTCGGGGGTAAAATTACCATTTTGTCCCTCAAGCTTAAGCCTTACCCATGCAATGAAAGAAGAACATTTTGATTTTTTAAACCACCCCAAGGCCATCGAAATTCTAAAGAAATATTGGCCATTGGATCAAGTTGGAATGACACTTGGACAAGTGTCAAGATATGGACTAAAGAGTGGTCAAATACACTATACACCACCTACCATTCTTCCCTTTGACTTGTGAGTTGTATATAGTCTTTTTCCTCTCTCTCTCCTCTCACCTTGAATGGCCATAATCCCCCAAGAACCACCGACAGCTTCATCTTCATCTTTCTTCTTCTCTGCCGCCGGCGACAGCTTCTGATCCTCTTGTTCACCGCCGTCGATGCCACCCTTTGGCCACCGCCTGGACATTGGCCGACCACCTGAGCCTAGCCCCACATCTTACCGACGTTCTCGAAGTAGAAGCACGGTGATTGGACCACCGAGGAGCTCCGGCCAAGCGTTTTCCCGAGAGTCGATGAAAACTGATCCAATCTGAGGTAGGTGATGTTTCTGACCCTTTAGCATATCGAAATGTTAGAATATTGAGGTCAAATTTTGTGGAGGTCTAGGAGACATGTATATCAATTTGTGGTAAAAATTTGAGAATTATTTGATAAATTTTTGACCTCAAATGAGTCTTCTAAACCTTGGACAGAAAACTGCCGGTTACTGACCTTGAAGATCCGGCAACTTCCGACAGGATTCCGGCGATGACTCGACTTCAAACCCACGGTGAGACCCTTAGACCCTTAGATAGACATGTTAAGATGTAGGTTAGTGACTAAATGATGGTTTTGGCAGAGATTTAGGACCGGTTGTGCTCGGTTTGCACAGAACCGAAAAGGACCGGTTCGATTTTGTGCAAGACCGAAGCTATTGGGGCTAATGGCTATTAGTTTTGAGTCTCAAATTGGTGATTAAGACACGCTATAATGATGAGAATTATGTTATGGAGGTTTGTGGTTCATGGATTGGTGAATTGGATATGGAAATTGATAGATTGGTTGGAATTTCCTAGGTTGTGCGGTGAATTGAATCCTTGGGGATATTAGACCGAACCCTTGGGGCAATTGCAAGGAGAAATTTGTGATATCAAATTCAATTAAGGAATCCTAAACTTAGGATAGGAAGATTAGACTCGATTGGGTGAGTCGAGCAATAGTTTGACTGATTTGTGAGGGATTTCAAGATGATTGATACCCGTGTATGCTAGAAGAGTTAGATGATTCAATTGTTTGGTTATGTTTGTGCCCTGAGTAAATTGCCATATTTGATTGTGCATTTGAATCGCCTTGCATGCCATGAATGCATTGTTAATGCATGAGTTGCACTTGACCCTGTGTGCATGAGTTGTGATTGTGGCATGGCGGAGGCGAGGTGAGACCCTGATGCATATGAGACGCAGGGTGATGTGGTTGATACCTTGAGGTGCTGAGGCGCGGGGTAGAGGTTGTTTGGCGCCCTAATGCAATCTAATCGCGGGGTTGAGATATGAGGTGCCGATATTGGCCTAGAGAATCAATGAAACCTGATGCGTTGACGTGGGTTGTCAATGACGGTCTGATGCATTTTCGCAGACCGAGCCTGATGTGATCTAATCGTAGGCATGAGAATGAGGCAGGTAGGAAGTGATGGTTGTGGTGAAGTGGCAGGACGAGGTGTGCATAATCATTTGAGTGTGATATGATGTCATAGCCGCATGCCTGTCATCTGTGTGTCGTCATTTTTATTTGTACGTGCCTATGTGATTATGAGTTTGGAATTTTAGGGTAGATGACTGCCTGAGTGGACGGTCGGCCTGACCTAGGGTTATGACTCTTTTACTGAGATGTGTATCTCACACCTTTTGGGGACTCTTCTTTTTACAGATCCTAGGCCTTAACTATGTGGCCTATTCGATTTGGAGACCATAAGGAGATGACCACATATTTTAATGAGTTCCCTAATGGTTAGGGGACCATATATGTGAGGAAGTGTACAGTGACGTGGGTTGACGAGGGTAGTACAGACTGGAAGCCTCATCGATATGAGGCCTGGTTTAGGAAAGTTGGGGATGTGTCGATTGGGCCGCTGAAGCCCTATGAGGTGCCTTATGGAGTGATCCTTGAATGGTGCCACCCCGGTAGGGACTAGGATCAGGCAGAGGGATCGGCAGCCGGTTCTAGGAACGGACTGAAGAGGACCCCGACTCTAGAGTTTATCGAGGATGAGGTTATTGTGCTGGAGGCGACTGAGGAGGATCTCGCTGAGCCGTTGCATGAGGAGACCATGGAGGATACCATTGAGGTTCGCTTCGAGATGTTCTCAGAGTGTGAGCCGACGGAGGATGCCGAGGACACCGATGACTCTAGCAGGTCTTCCTTGGAGATTCTAGTTTGTAGCTTGATCTTCTGTGGTGACCTCGACCATGGTTGTTTTGGATTTTGTTGATGGTCCATTTTGTATGCTCACCCCGTCACCCCCTTGCTTATCTGATTCAGTACTTATGTATTCGTACGAACAGTGGACTTTAAGTATAAACAGTCGGTTATTATGTACGACAGTTTTATGCTATTTAGGTCCCATTTAACTTATATTTCGTACGGAGGAGTTATTTCATTACCGTTTCCGTTTGCTTGGCATTTGTCTATCAGGTCTCTCGACTTAGTTATGGATCTTGGGACCACGAGAGATATTTGGTTTGCTTGCAGGGAGTCGCGTGCTCGTGCCCGGGGCGCAGGGCGTGACAATTTTGCTTTGGAAGTTTCATGTAGCTTCTATTTCTTGAACTTTTCTGTCTACAAGTGTCCTTGCCACCTTCGTCTTGGTGTTGTACAATGATCACCAATGAAGGTACATGAAACGAATATGTAGGCTCAAATTGGCTATGCAATGGGTATAAGTGTATAGGATAGAAAAATGAACGTCTATTCGTCGTCCTATGGCGTCTGGATTAATGTATATCAACACACGAAGATTGATGTTAGTCCGAGCAAAAAGATTTCTAACCATTTACCTTTCCAAGCTATTGGATTGCTTCTACACGACCCCAATGTGAGGCGGTTCTTGACAGGGTTAAGAAATGAAGACCATCGCTCAAAGGGTTTATCAATGATCAACTGTAGTGTTTATGTTGAAGAATGAATGCCTCCGTCATCCCAATCCATGTAATCGATGCGAATAGCCCTTACATCTCTTGGTTCAGGCTTTTCTATCCTTACACTCCTCTCATCTTTCTGGTGTGTATAAGACGTGTTTGGATTAGGCTTGCCTCTTATCTGAAGGAACATTCCTGCTATATAGCCTAAAGAACTTTATTTTGGAAAAACCATTTTGTTTTTCTCCAGACATTTCACCCTATAGGGAATTAAAGATGCACCATGCGTGCCTCAACCATGTCTAGATAACCTCTAATACTAACATGTATGCAACAAGTGTTAGAAATTTATCTTTTGAAAGTATGGTTCTTTCGAAAGTTTGACCACATGCATGTTCATCTTCGACTTTTTCTCTCTTAAAAGAAAGTGAGAAATTTTACGGTATTCTTCCATTGCTTCTTTTGTCTTCATCGGACATCCCTGTATGAAGAGAACAGAAATTCCAGTGAATGGAAGATATTTTAAAACTTGATGGAACGGATATATATCACCTAGTTCTACGTGTCAAGGACTGTTCTATTCTTGGTTCCATCTGGACAATGTTTGATTCTGAGTCCATTCCTCGGAATCCTGCAAAATAAAACACATGTCATGTATGCATGGATGCATGATATATCTATGCAATGTCTGCTAAACCGACTTGAATCGTTTCGAAGAAAGTCAAGTGATCATCATCTGATTTCATTTCAAGGATAATACTTCTTCACAGCATCTGAGTTTACAGGATATCACAATTCTTCTCCTTCAGAATTTACAAGAATTAATGCCTCTCCCATGAGGATTTTCTTGACAACATAAGGGCTTTCATAATTGGGGGTAAACTTGCCTCCTTGATGAACAACATTTGGCAAAGTCTTCCTTTTCACCAGGTCATTTGCCTCAAAACTTCTGGGTTTAACTTTCCGGTTAAATAACTTAGCCACCCTCTTCTAGTAGCTCTGGCCATGACAGATCGCTCTAAGACGCTTCTCGTCTATTAGATTTAGTTATTCATATCTATGTTTGATCCACTCTTCTTCGGAGAGTTTAACTTCTGACAATATTCTCAAAGACGGAACCTCAACCTCTACAGGTAGGACGGCTTCCATTCCGTATACCAGGGCATAAAAAGTTGCCCCAGTAGAAGTCATGATCGAAGTCCAATATGCCATTAAGACAAAGGGCAGCCTTTCATGCCAATCCCTGTAATTCTTGGCAGTCTTAGCTAAGATCTTCTTGATGTTCTTATATGCCGCTTCAACTGCTCCATTCATTTATGGGCGGTAAGGGGAAGAATTAAGATGTCGAACGCTAAAGTGATCCAATAGATCATCGACAATCTTGTTATTTAAGTTGGACCCATTGTCTACGATGATCACCTGAGGGTACCATATCGAGAGATTATATCCCTTTTGATAAATCTTGCCACATTCCTTGCAGTGAAATTTGTGTAAGAGCTAGCCTCTATCCACTTTATGAAGTAATCAATTGCAACTAGAATGAAACGGAGACCATTGAGGCCGCTGGATTGATAGGCCCTATCATGTCTATTCCTCACATAGAGAAAGGCCAAACTTCAGACATCTGATGTGGTTTATTTGGGGGCACATTAATCTTATCGCCATATACTTGGCATTGTTTACATGACCTGACATGTTGACTACAGTCTGACTCAATGGTCATCCAATAATAACCAAACCGCATTACCCTCCTAGCGAGGAGATGGCCATTCATGTGTGGCCCACATATACCTTCATGGATTTTCCTCATGGGAGTGTTTGCTTCTTTAGCATCTACACACCTTAACAAAGTAGAGTCAAATGACCTTTTGTACAAGGTTTGTCCACTGAGGAAGAATTTACTAGCCATCTTGACTATATATCTTAGGTCTTCTGCTTGACATCCATCGGGAAATTCTTTCTTCAAGAGGTAATTCTTGATATCGTGGTACCATGGCTCTCCGTCGAATTCTTCTTCGACTAGCATACAATAAGCTGGTTTCTTGATCACGCCTATCCTTATTGACTCTATTTCCAATCCATCAGTTATTTACAGGATGGAGGCTAGTGTGGCCAACGCATTTGCGAATTGGTTCTGCGCTCTTGGCATGCATTCAAATGACACCTCTTCGAATTTAAGTGTCAACTCTTCTAGGTACTCATGACAAGGGACGAGCTTTGTGTCATTCATCTTCCACTCCCCTTGTGTCTAAAAGATGATGAGCATAGAATCTCCATAAACTTGCAATTTAGGTACCTCCATGGAGATGGCCAACTGTAGGCCTAGGATGCACGCCTCGTCTTCTAAAATATTGTTGGTGCAAGGAAAAGTTAGTTTTACAACAACAGGATAATGTTGACCATCAAGGGATATCAGCACTGCCCTTGGGCCAGCTCCCAATAGATTAACGATACTGTCAAAATACATGACCCATTTGTCTTCTGTTAGGTTCAAAAATTGATCTTTTATATTCGACTGTTCAGAAGATGTGCGATTTTGGGCGTTTTTTACCAACATATCAGCTGCGGCTCTTCCCTTCACAGACTTTTGTGGAGAGCTTTTGATATCAAATTCAGACAACATTACTTGTCATTTTGCCAACTTCCCTATCAAGGCGGGTTTCTCTAGGAGATATTTGATAGGGTCATTTTCTGTCACCAGATGAATGCGGTAGTGCATGGTATACTGCCTTAATCTGCGAAGTACCAACACTGCTGCTACACAAGCCCTATCAACATGCACATAATTTTCTTCCGATGAAGTAAATTTCTTAGTCAGGTAGTAGATGGCTCTTTCTTTACCGTCCACAGGGCGTATTTGAGCAAGTAAGGCTCGCAAAGACTCTTGATGTATGGTCAAATACTAGGTCAAGGAGTGACTTGGGATGGGTGGCACAAGTATTGGTCGAGTGGCTAGATAAGTTTTGATCTTCTGGAATGCCTGACTGCATTCTGCATCCCAGGTCACTTTCGCACCCTTCTTGAGTAATTTGAAAATTGATTTAGCCACGTCCAATAATTGATTGATAAATCTGGTGATGTAGTTTAATCTCCCAAGAAGACTTCTTACTTCTTTCACAGTTGAGAGAGTTGCTAGGTCACAAATAGCTTGGATTTTCGAAGGGTCAATTTCAATGCCTCTGCTACTGACCATGAATCCAAGAAGTTTCCCAGATTTCGCCCCAAACACACATTAGGGTTCAATCTCTACTTGTATTTTCGCAATCGCTCAAACAACTTCCTTAAAACTTGAATGTGGTCTTGTCCTTTTTTGGATTTGGCGATCATGTCATCAACATATACTTCGATCTCCTTTTGGATCATGTCATGGAATAGGATGACCATCGCCTTCTGATAAGTTGTCCCAGTATTCTTTAGTCCAAAGGGCATCACTTTGTAACATAAATTTCCCCAAGGGGTGGTAAATGTAGTTTTTGGCTTGTCCTCCTGCTTCATGAGGATTTGATTATATCCAGAGAATACATCCATAAATGAGAATAATTCATACCTTGCAGTGCTATTAACAAGCACATCAATGTAGGGAAGTGGGAAGTCATCCTTTGGGCTTGTTCTATTCAAGTCCCGATAATCCACACAGATCCGAACTTTGCCATCTTTCTTCATGATGGAGACTATATTTGCAATCCAATCTGAGTAAGGAATAGCTTCAACAAAACCCACTCTAGAAAGCTTTATCA
The DNA here is from genome assembly GCA_028455895.1 of Rhodomyrtus tomentosa. NCBI lineage: Eukaryota > Viridiplantae > Streptophyta > Magnoliopsida > Myrtales > Myrtaceae > Rhodomyrtus > Rhodomyrtus tomentosa. The sequence continues at coordinate 21,759,577 of JAPCWY010000003.1, read as the reverse complement.
CTTCTTCTTTAATTATGTCCTTTAGCTCAGCTTTCATCCGTTGGCTGCCTTGTCTCGCGGATTTAATATTGGAATCTGTGGGTAACGAGTGTTCTACAATTCATGGATCCAAACCTAGCATATCGGCATTTGACCATGCAAAGATGTCCTGATACTCTTTAAGTAACTCTGTAAATCTGAGCCTTTTAGTTCGGGACAGATGTACACCAATCTTGACTTCTTTGACATTCGCAGCATTACCCAAGTTAATGACTATTGGCTCTTCTAAAGTAGGAGGTGTCGAATTTTCAAAGGCACTCCAATCTCTACGGATGGCTGCATAAGCCTCATTTGCATCTTCCTCAATATCGTAGGAGTAATCATCTTGGTGATCTGGCTCACACAATAACCTAGCATGCATGTTTGAGATGATATGCCTGAAATGTCATGAGAATGGTTAGTCTCTGCTTCATATAGAAATAAGATGTATAAGTGTAAAAAATCTTTTCAAAAGAGATTTCAAAATAAGTGCAGGCATAAACGGAACTAGCTCTCATATCCTCAGACATCCTTGTTTCTCGAAAATCTTTTGAGAAATATGAATCACATGGCAAATCAGGCCTCAAGCTTTCCATATGGAAGGCTAGTATCATCATTGGGCTAATTTGTAGTCTCGTATGTCCTTAATAAAACTTGTGCGTTTTATTGAATGCAAAAATGGACCGCATTACAAGGTATGTTGTTTGGACCAAAGGTCGGAGATCCAAAGGCATTTTCCTACACTTACTTCAAGCGACGAAAAGTGTGAAGAAATGAAGGAATTTAAATGCAATATTAAAAGTAAGGGAGAAGTCTTTTTACTCATAAGTAGTGGCTTCATCATCAAGCCACTCTATGATGACGTTCACAGAGTCATTCCCCAGAAAAGGGTTTGCTAGATCTGGTTTAGCTGAGGGAGTCATCCATTCATCTGACAGTCACTTAGGGTCTTTGTTGAAATACTCATTCAAAGGGCTACTGAACATCTTAGATTTGCCTTTTCAGGTTGAAGAACCAATGAAGGAATCCTTTTGGTTTCGTTGGCGTCCATGGCTTCTACGACTCTTGCCTCGGCCTCGACCTGCGGTCTTAGAGATGAAATCATCAATATGAGTGTTATGATATCCCAAGCCCATCTTATGCTCATTGGATTTTAATTGTAGAGGAGCGTTAATTCCTTGGCCATGCTTGCCAAGACCTTTTCCTAGGTTGAACTCATATGCTAGCAAAATCTTAGCTGGTAAAAGGTTAGCTTCAGAGACGAAAGGAACTTTCAGTTTCGCCCCCACAGGAGTGTGGATTACTACCACCAACTCCAAGGAATGATAGCTAGCTTCTTCCTTAACTTTAGGTTCAATATAGGGGATAGCACTATTCTGATATGCAATGAGGTCAACTTCCTCGTGGGCAGTAATTACCTTTCCATCAATCAAGAATCACACTTTCTAATGTAGACTTGAAGGTACAGCTCCAGCAATATGAATCCAAGGTCTCCCTAACAGAATCCAAATGCGCTCGACAAATCCATCACCTGGAAGTTTATAGAGAATTTGGTTGGGCCTATGAGCATATCTAGCTCGATCTCGCCTACCACTGTCTTTCTCATTCCATCAAAGGCTGTAACAGCTGCTTTGGAACTTTGAGTCATTCCATCTTTAATGCCCAAATTCCTTAACGTAGCTAATGGGCAGATGTTAAAAGCTAATCCGTTGTCAATTAGCACATGTGCCACTCTCTTTCTATTACAATGTGCAGTGATATATAAGGCCTTATTGTGTCCCCTTCCCTCCATGGAGAAATCTTTGTCTGAGAAGCTCAATTGATCCTTAAGAAAGATTGCCCCCACAAAATCTCCCAATTGTATGTTGTTGATGGTTTCAGGAACATGCACTTCACACTTTTAGCAGTGCATCTTTATGTTTTTCTGAATTGATGAACAAATCCAATAGAGATATTTGGGCTGTTATTTTTCTTAACTGCTCTATCACCTCAAATTCGCTGGTCTTGACGATAGATAGGAGTTTTTCTGCATCCTCTTTTGATACCTCTTTCTTCTCCGATTCGCCTTCCCTTGGGGCATAAAATCGTCCGGATCTCATCACGGCATCTACTTCACTTTTTCCACAATCCCAATGAACTGCCTTAGAGTTGTAAATCTCAACTGGCAGGACTTGTATGGTTACTGTCGTTAGGTGGGATATCTCTAGTTTAGATTCGTTATCGGATTCATCTCTTAGTAGGTGAAATGTCACCGGTTTCACCAAACAACCCTCTTCTTGGCCCAAGCTGTCAAGCTCATTCAGTTTAATCACCACAGTCGTAGCAGTTTCAATCATTGCCACTATGTCGCTCCAGTCTTCAGAGAAATCTTCATATCCCGTCTAGCGGTAACTGTCAGCATCACTTGACTCAGCTGAAATTGTAAACTTCAAGTGTCTTGCTACTCTTTCAAACAGTTCAGTCATGCATTGCCACTGGGCTATTATTTTCTCCACCCTAACATATTGCTCTGTGTCAAGTTCGTTATTTATCGTTTGAGGATGACTATGCACTGTCAACCGAAATGACACATCCTCCATCTCTCGAGAGAGATCATTCACTTATCATTCTATGCGCAGGAAATGTTCCAATATCACTCAGATGAGTGATGATTCAGGTTCTGTCATGCCTCCTGGGCTTCGGGTTGAACAAGATCATCCATACCTTCCCACCCATCCGGTATGATATCTTCTATTCTCTAGAAGAAACTGGGAGGAGTAGAGTACTTTACTTTGAAGTTGTATCCGCCAGAATCCTCACCTAGATTGTTTATGACTTCGCCTCTCTCTAGTGCTTCAATTACAAATCTGCAATCAGCCTGGTTTCGCTTAACGACATGTAGTTCATCGTCATCAAGCTCTTCTTCTAGTTCAATAATCAGCTCTGCATCGCCTACTAGACTTTCATTTGGGACATTCCACATATTTCCTCGCTCGGTTTCAACCACAAATTGGTTCCATTCTAAGTTCACCGAGGCCTTAATCCCTTCAAATTCTTCATCAGCGACGCTTGATATTATCCCTAAGCTCATCATCTTGGCAATGCATAGCTTCTTTCTTTCAACCGATACTTCCCCTTCTTTTGGATATGACGAGGCGATTGCCAGAATTTCGATTAGCTTAGGTACATTCACCTTCAGCTCCAAATGGTTCCCTTCCTCGTCATCGAATATTGCACCAACTGCTTGGTGGTCAGAGAGTGGATTTTCTTGCACATTTGGAGCTACATCATCGAATTTCAAAATTTGATTATCAATGAGAGCTTGAACCTTTAGCTTAAGGATATAGTAATTATCTACATTGTGTCCTCTTTCGCGCATATGATAGGTGCAAGTCTGGCTTTCATCAAAACCAGGATATTTTGTCAGATTTGTTCTAGGAGGTTCCTTTGCCACCAAGTGTTGCTCTAGTAACATCGGGAGCAACTTAGATAATGACCTAGAAAGTTGAGAGAATTGCTTCAGAAGCTGTCTTTTCTTTGGCTCTTGTCCTTTAGATACTGACCATGACGATCCCCCTGTTGCCTGATTGGAATTAGCGAACGCGTTGGGTTTATTGAAATCTGGCACAAAGGCTATGTCAACCCCAGCCTTTCTTTCTTTCCTCATTAGATATTACTTCCTTGTCGAAGTTTCGTGTGGCCTTCTTTCTCTCAAAGCTCATTCCAATCTTTTAGCCACTTTTATCAAGTGTGTAAAAGTTTAGCATCCTAAGGTGTTTAATCTATCGAAGTACTCATAAGGAAGTGCCTTCAGGAATAGGTCAATCAAGTCATCCTCTAGAATCGGCGGTTTCACTTGAGTTCCCAAGGTACGCCATCTCTGAGCGTATGTTCTGATTGTTTCGCTTCTCCCTTTCACCGTTCGCATAGATCTTCCCTTGTCGAGGTCGTAGCTGTGTTAAACTTATATTGCCTGAGGAAATCTTCAGCAAGATCCTCCCATCCGTCGTAATCATCTAGGTCAAACTCAATAAACCAAGCTAAAGCAGCGCCAGCCATACTTTCTTAGAACGTATTCACTAGAAGTGAAATATAATCAGAATAATGTGCCATCTTGCGTAGATAGTATTTGAGATGAGCACGTGGACAACCTGTCCCGTTGTATTTTCTCATAAAGTCCGGCTCTTTGTAATCTAGAGGAGTCTCCACTTTAGCAAACGGTGATTTCTTGTCAAAGCAAGCTAACTCATAGCCCTAACTGCTCAAGCACTCTTCAATCTTGGCTATTCTCTTAGCCTCGGCTTCAGTTTTCCCAGCCTACTTTCCTTTCTCCTCATTTTCAAGGTTGATGACAACAGGAGGCATCTTCGGTTGTGACAGGACATTTGGTGCGTGAATATCCTCTACGACATGTTGGACACGTTCAGCCACCCCTTTGTCAGCTGTATCAGGTATTGAAGATTGACCTGAGTCGTTCAGGTTAGGCACCGCTGTTTGTCTGGCTTGGGAGGCTTCCAGCATAGCCTTAATTTTAGCCATCATGGTAGTCATGGTAGTCATCTGGGTTTCTAACACGTCCACTCATGGAGCAGTTCTTGCTGTTCCATCCTCGTCTTAAGTCGAGTACGGAAATGATGTCTTGGTAATTCTGTGATTAGAGAATACCTATTTATTTGAAAATAACAAGTAAACATCTCATTATGATAAATAAGGAAAGTACAGGATTCCTTCAATTGTATGTTTTCTATTGATGGATGAGAAAAAGAACTACCTTGCGAGCCTTAGTCTCGCATGAGCAATTCTTTCAATCATTTGTCAAGAGAATTCATGAAATTAAAGGAAGCGTAATCTTCGGCGATAGTTTTGATACCTCGACAAAACATGCTTATGCTCATACACATGTGTTAAAAGTAACATTTAATGCAAATGAGTATCTAAATATCGAAAAAACATTATAATGTTCACGCGTTTTACACTTGAAAAAACAGTCTATCCAAGTCTAGGGTGCTTAGGGTCTAAGGCACCCTCATCATCCCAGCAAAGATTAAATCCCTCATTCTGGGAATCCTTGTCTCCTAAATATGGCGGTAATCCCATGTCTTTAGGTGTATATGGCTCCACTCCAGGCACATACGGCATAATGTACTTGGGTAGATAAGGTTCGATGAAGCTGCGGCTGGACGCCTCAAAGCGTCGGATATATTCTGTAGACGCTCTGTGAGTATCCATCTCGAGAGTCATATCATCTGGCCATTCTACGTCTTCCATTCGGGAGTCCTTCAAAGAGCATATGATGGACTCCACCTTAGCTTCGAATTGCTTTTTCTTCTCTCCTGTGAGGATTTTTTTTGGCAAGTCAAACGAGCAGATATCTGGTCATGGCGATGAAGAAACTTCTTGCAATACCCCATACTGCCATATGACCCTCTTTGGATAATATGTTGTGATGCCTGTGAATCCTAATAAGGGAACTAGATCTTCGCCATTGCGTGCGAGCCTGACTTTAACTAATGTTGGTAATCTAAGCTACCATCAGAGTTGTTCTAGCTTTAAATCTCAAAGAAATTCCTTCCATTCTTTGAAGTTGAATTTAGGAATTCGTGTATGAATTTTGACGAAAGTTCTAAGAGGATGGGCATTAGAGCTAATCTCAGTGAAACCTATACGGATATGAAATTATTTTACATGGGATGTGAATCACAAGTACATGAGACCACTAGAGGCTCTAAAAATCCCTTTCTTATTTTTCCCAAAACGGCTGAGGGAGAGGAAGGTTTCAACAAAGATAAAGTTCGAGTAATCCCACCAATGACAGACTTTTTTAACTACTACAGTCATGATATGGTCAAAATTTACGGACGAGATCAGAAATAAGACAAAACTAAAGAATGCCAAGACAAAAGCTCTAGCAGTGTTTGTGACATTCTGAATTTCCTATCATTTCGAGACCTTTCAATGTAAGATATCTATCGAGGCATTTCAGTTATGTCTCGTTCGGATCTGATCAATCTCGAGTTAATTAACCGAAGGGGAAAGGATAACGCGCGATGAGGTACGTGGACTTGGGAAACTCAATTAGAAAACGACACTTTGACCATAAGGATCGTCGAGGGAACATTTAGAGCCGAGGCTGATCCAAAAACGATTAAGGAAATTATTGCTAGTGTTATACGGTTGGAACGTGGGTGATACCGCTTGACCAAAGCATAATTTGTAAAATTTTCCTAAATCGAATTGTGACGATCGTTGCCGTCGGGGCTAGCGATAGACCCTCATGATTACATGACAATCAAAATTACCGTAATTTGAGTTATCCTAAGAGTGATGAGAATCATAGGGTCGATGCGCGTAACGTCTGCAAGAGCCACTCGTTAATTCGAGATAAATTGAAATTCGATTAACGGAGGATCGATCATGAGATGGGATCTCGAAATTTAAAAAAATAGAAATGAGGGATTCCAACATTTGATATGGATTGGAAACCGCCTTATCGAGGGTGAAAAATATCAGGAAAACGAAATTTCGGACGAAAGGTGTGAAAAGACCATTTTGCCCTTGGAGAGTTAACCTTGCCTTAATGAATTGAGATGGGCATTTTAGTCATTTGATAAATTTCCTTCCTCCCCAAGGCTGCTGAAAAATCTGTGGAGTCAATGGGGTCAATGGAGTCTTGATATAATTGACTCTATGACATGTGTCAATGCATGGGTGATGGTCATTAATCATCCACTCACTCAAACCTTCTAAAAGCCTAATCAAAAGTGATTAGGAGCATTTCATCTGCCATATCCCCTCAAAAATTCATGAGCCATCTTCTTCTTCCTTCTCAATTGAGTAATTTCTTCAAGAACAGAAAACTGCTCCTGTCGACCAGTTTCTGCTGCCCGGTTCGGTCCGTACGAGCCCTCCTCCAGTGACCTTTTGGCCAGCCGCCGACACCACAAGTTAGTTTAACCTGTTCTTGACAAGCTCCAATTGGTTTCGTGATTTTTGGACGTCTAGTTAATTTATGGAAATTTTTGGAAGAAAACTGGACAAATTCTGACGTAACTGAGAGAGGGCTATGGTTCGCCCACTTAGAGACTTCAAATGACTCCAATATTTTTATGAGAGTTACATGACATGTAGTACTATGTTCATTGATTTGGGGCCATTGATTAGGTTTTGATGGTTGGATTGGAGTTGAATTTCCGAACAGATTCTGAGTGCTGGTGAATTGAGAAGAGTTGGTATGTTTGGAGGCCTTAGGAGTGTTTATTGACTTCGAAAATTTTCATAGGGCTCTATAACATGTTGATTAAGGTTGCTCCAAGTGAATTGATGAAAAAAATTGGAGTTAAGGGTGATGTGTGGATTGTTAGAACAAGAAGAAGTAGAACCGGTTTTTGTTCTACTTCAATTCTGAGCACACCAGTTCTGTTAGGGGCTGTTCATGGTGTCGCCATGCTCTAAATGTGTCGTTAGGACATACTAGAATATCCCTTGAGTTGTTAATGAGGTCCACGCTTAATGGAATTGGGGCTAAATTGGATATATTGATTGTAACGATGGATAGTTCCTAAATCGTTTTGCTGCCCTATTTTGGACAGCTACGGTCTTGTTTGGAAGCTGACCTCGATAAGGAATTTTGGTGAAAATTTACAAATTGGAAGGAAGGTAATCGACCCCCAAACCTATATTAGAACCTTGGGACGCAACTGGATGATTTTATTGCAGGATCGATGAGTTGAAAATTTGTTATGCTTGGTTGAGTGAAAATTGATGGGAATCGTTGAGGAGTGAGTCATGTGTACCCGCTTGCTAGTAAAATAGTAGTCCCTTTGACTGAATTGGTGATATGCTTGTTGGTAAGTTTTGCTTGATTATGTGGCCATGGGTTACTCGACTCTCGAGTTACTTTTGTAATGAAATTCGATCATTTTGATAAGCATTTGGTTTGTGATCGACTTTATGAAATTCGCATGATGAGAATGTGATAAAAGGATTGTTGAGACATTTCTTGACTTGAGATATTTGTTGAGGCCAATGATATCATGAGGCGTCTTAACGCGAGATCGTAATGTGAGCATATCCTGAGGCGTCTTAACGCGGGATCATATTGTGAGCATATCCTGAGGCGTTTGAACGTGGGATTGCATCCTAAGTATACCCTGAGGCGTTTTAACGCGAGGTTGTGATTGAATGATATCCTCATGCGTCCTAACGTGGGATAAGGAATTGTACATGTTGACATGAGTTGGAAATCGATTAGTAAACCTGACGCGTCTTAACGCGGATTTATTTGTCATCATAGTCTATTGAATTGTGGATTGAGAATTGAATTTATTATAAATTCATATGGTATTGCTATGATAGTCTATTGATAGTACGGAAGCTTGGGTCGCATTCTTTATATTTGGTCTTAGACGTCAATTTCTTCGCAAGTTGTACGTATGACACTTTCATATAAACGATACATGCCTTTATGCCACTGGATGTTTGCTGTTGTTATGACTGTACGGTCTAGTAGGACTGAGGGCTTAATTTAGGATTAGGCTAGCATGCTGAAACGTAAGTCTCACCCCGTCGTGGGATCTCTCTTTTTCCATATCCCCAGCCTTGAAAATGCTGCCGATCCATCTTGGTGACCTGAAGGAGATGACGACCAATTTTAATGAATTTCATGATAGACGAGGTACAGTTTATATTAGGAAAAGTACGGTGGTATGGGTTGATGAAGGGGAGCAAGATTTGAAGCCGCATCGCTTCAAGGCCTGGTTCAGGAGAGTTGGGGAAGTTACCACTAGTCCTTTAAAGGCTCACGAGGTTCCAAAATGTGTAGTCCCATCGCGGTGCCATCCTTCTCGTGATGAGATCGAGGTAGAGGGTTCCGTGGTAGGCTCGAGGAATATTCCAGAGGAGACCCCGGCTAGAGACGAGAGTATCGATGTGACATTCTGATTTCCAGTCATTTTCAGACTCATTAATGAAAAATATATCTAGCGATGTGTTTCAGTCATATCTCTTTTTCGATCTCTCCTTTTCCAGTCATTTTCTCTTTTTCGATCCCGCCTTTTCCTTTTCTTTTTCTAGGAACTAGGATTTTTATGATCATGTAAGGTATGTGACTTGAGTCTCATCCTGTCTAAACATTTTTGTGACATTCTGATTTCCAGTCAATTTCAGACTTATTAATGAGAAGTAAATCTAGAGATGTATTTCAGTCCTATCTCGCTCGAATCTTATCAATTTGAGTAGGCTGACCAAAAGGGAAAGGCTAATGCGAGACAAGGTACGTGGATCTAGGGAACTCGAATAAGAAATGGCGTTTTGACCATAAGGATTGTCGAGGGGACATTTAGAACCATAAAAGGCTGACCTAAAAACGATTAAGGGATGCCTTGCTAGTGTTATACGATTGGAGCGCGGGTGATACCGCTTAACCAACGTATAATTTGTAAAATTTTTCTAAATCGGACAGTGACGATCAAGACCATTGGAACTAGTGATAGACCTTCACAATTACATGACAACCAAAGTCGCCACGAATTGACGAGCCCTAAATGTGATATGAATCATGGGGTCGATACGCATAACATTTGCAAAAGCCGCCCGTCAGTTCGAGATAGGCTGGAGCCACGTCTAATAGAGAAAATGATTAGAAACGAGTCTTGAAAGTTGAAAATGGAGAATCAAGAATTCCAACATCATGTTTGGATTGGTCGTCGCCATGTCGAAGAGTATTGGATTGAGAAAAACAACGTTCCGGACATCGGGGGTAAATTATCATTTTGCCCCTCAACCCTTAGCCTTGCTTATGCAATTGAAGGAGGGCATTTTGATCTTTAATACACCCCCAAAAGCCATCGAAAATTTGAAGAGATCTTGGCCATTGGATAAAGCTTGATTGACACTTAGGACAAGTGTCAATAGATTAACTTTTGAGTGGTCATATCCACTTTTACCCAACTACCATTCAACTCTTTGACTCTTGAAGATGAATATAGCTCTTTCTCTCTCTCCTTGGTTGGCCATTCACCCCATTTGACCGAGAGCTTCCTTTATTCTTCTTCTTCTTCCTCTCTTTCTACCGCTCGCCGATCGTTTTTGCTCCTCCCATTCGCTGCCGCCGATGACCTCTCCGGCGACCCTTAGCCAGCGAGCCGACCATCCACACCTAGCCCAACTTCTTGCCGACATCCTCGAAGTGGAAGCGAGTCGTTTGACCCACCGAAGAGCTCTGGCGAGCCATTCTCCCAAAAGTCGACAGAAACCGTCGCAGCTGGAGGTAAGCTGCTATTAGGACTCCGTAGGACCTCTTAACGTTTGATTCTTTCGGCTAAATTTTGTGGAGATCTAGGAGACTCATACTGAGTTGTGGTAAAAATTTGGGCCAAATTTGATGGAGGATTGATGATGAAATGGTGTCGCCATTGATGGACAGAAACTGCCTGTTTGTAGGCTTGGGTGAACCGACGACTTTCAAAGGATTTTCGACGACGACTCGGTCCCAAATCTTCGGTGAGCCTCCTAAACCCTTAGATATATATGTTAACAAGTAGGTTAGTGATTAAATGGACGATTTAAAGTAGTTTAAGGGCTGGATAATCTCGGTTTACATAGAACCGAAAATAGCCCGGTTCGGTTCTGTGCAAACCGATTCTATGGAGGCTATTATGGGTTGGATTGGAGTCTCAAATTCATTATTGAGACATGCTAGAATGTTGAGGATCATGTCATTAAGGTTGATGGTTCATAGATGGGTGAATTGGACAAGAGAAATTGACGATTGGTTGGAATTTCATAGGTTGCGTGGTGGATTTGGTCTTGGACCACTCGGACCGAATTTGAGGAGGTGCTCAAGGAGAGAATTTGTGACATTAAGCTTGAGGTAAGGGAACCCTAAACCTATGATAGAAAGATTGGACTCAATTGGGTGAGTCGGGTGATATTATGATTGATTTTGAGAGACCTCAATGAGATTATTCTTGTGTGCATCCTAGAATGATATAGAAGGCTTGAATGTGTGCAAATGCTTGTGCTTGAATTGTCTACCAAGTCTGAGTGTCGATTTGATTGTCTTGCATGCCATGGGTATATAAATTGTGCTTGAGTTGTACATGGCTTTATGTGTGTGATTTGACTGGGAATCATGGCATGAGTGTGACATGGTGAGACCCTGATGCGTATGAGACGTGGGGTAGTGTGAGGAATACCCTGAGGTGTTGAGGCGCAGGGTTTGGAGTTGTATAGCACCCTGATGTGTATGAGACGCGGGGTTGAGAAGGCCACAATCTTGATGCGTTGAAACGCGGGACGGAGATGTAATGTGTCGACACTAGCCTGGAGTAATATTGAAACCTGATGCGTTTACGCGTGTTGTCATGACTGTTTGATGCGTTTACGCGGATCGAGCCTGATGCGTTCTAAACGCGGGCATGAGAATGAGGCAGGTGTGAAGGGTAGAAGTGGAGATGTGGCATGGCGATTTGTGCATGATCATCTGGATATGTTATTATGCCAAGACTGCATGCCTGACATCTATGTGTTGCTATTTATAATTACATTACCTCGCATGTCTACGAGTATGAATTGTGTGGAGTATTAGTTTTTATGACTGCCTGAGTGGACTGTCGGCCTAACCTAGGGTTAGGACCTCCTTTACTGAGATGTAAATCTCACCCCGTTTGAGACCCCCTTTTTACAGATCCTAGGTCCCAGTGATGTAGCCTATCCATTTTGGCGATCCCAAGGAGATGACGGTCTATTTTGAAGAGTTCCCTGACGGGCAGGGAACTATCTATGTCAGGAAGTATACTGTGGTTTGGGTAGACAAGGGTAGTACTAGTTAGAAGCCTTACAGGTATGAGGCCTAGTTCCGTAAGGTTGGGAATGTGTCTACTGGGCCGCTGAAGCCCACTGAGGTGCCCCAGGGAGTGTTCCCTAGTTGGTGCCACCCCTCCCGGGACTTAGAGCAGGCTGAGGGGTCAGTTGCCAGTTCGAGGAATTGCCTGGAGAGGACCCCGACCTTGGAGGATACGGAGGAGGAGGTCATAGTGGTCGAGGCAACTGAGGATCTGGTAGAGCTGTCTGTTGAGAAGACCATGGAGGACACCATAGAGGTGCGCTCGGAGACCTTCTCAGAATACGAGCCCACGGAGGAGGCAGAGGAGACCGATGACTCTAGCAGTTCGTCTTAGGAGCTCCCAGCTTGCTAGTTTGATCTTTTGACGGCTATCCTGACCTTGATTCTTGTTGAATGTTGATGATGGATCCTTTTGTGTACTTACCCCGTCACCCCTTTGTTAGCGGATTTAGTGGCCATGTGTCTGTACGAACTTATAGCTATTATGTATGACAGTATTTGCACTATCCAGGTCCCATTCTATTCTTGTACAGAGGAGTTTTATTGTTGTCGCTTCCGTGTGCTTTGTATACAGTATGTCTCTCGACTTATGAGTGGATTTTGGGACCACAAGAGATATTTTGGTTTGCTTACAGGGAGTTGCGTGCTCGTGCCCAGGGTGCGGGGCGTGACAATCGAGGTGATCAAGATTTCTGATTCGGAGGATGAGGCGGAAGAGGACACCATAGAAGTTCGATCAGAAAATTTCTCAGACTATGATGCCGCTGAGGACATGAGTCGAGCCGATGATATTAGTACCACTTAGTGGGCTCGAGATCACCCGACCGTTGAAGTTGTCTTTTGGGGGTGATGATCTTTTGGTGGGATTTAGTGATTGTCTTTTGTTCTCCCTTTTGTCTTCATCAACCTTAACTAGTCCCTGGCCTCGTTTGTATAAACTCGTCCTCTTGATATGTAAATCTTCTTTTCCTTTGCCCCGTGTCTCATTGTTTGTTTTATTTTGAATTATCTTGCATAGGGTTATGTATTTATTTTTCTTTTACTCTTCAGCATGCGAGTCTCATTTCTTTATCGCCGTAAAGAAGGGTATCTTAGGGCTGAATTTACGGCATGAGCAGATGAACGCACTCATAAGGTGAGCAGGGCGTGACATCCTGGTTTGAAGTGGTATTAGAGCAAGGTTAGCTCGATCCAAGTTAATTGAGGATTGAAGTAATAAAGAGGAATGAGGTTCGAGATGATTGGGTAGCGAGACCGTAAAGGGATTCGTTAGAATTAAGTACGAAAGGCATGGCATATGTAGTGGCGCATGTGATTGACATCGTGAAAGTGGTGTAGTTATGATGACCAGATAGTGACCAAGCTTCATACTTAGCGTGTGTATTGATTGTGGGTGCTTGTTTAATGAAATATTGAGTATTGTGTTTGTGACTGAAGCATGATTGTACGTTACTAATTGTGGTGCTCTTGAGAATGACTGGGTGAATGGTTGCTTTAGCATGAGTGCTGCTTGTTGTGTAGCATAAAACCACTGGACTTCTATAAATGAACTAAGTCGATAATTTCGTGATGGAATTAAAATGGTACAGGTAGTATAAGGATGAGCAACCGACTTGGCAGACGTGGGAGACCTAGAGGTGGAGCTTCTAGTTCGAGGCTACCTGTAGCGAAGAATCTTGGAATGGGTGATGTATTGAAAGCGTTGGAATGAATTGAGAACTTGATAGATAGTTAAGCTCAGGATAGAGATGTTGCTATTACCCAAGCTGTGGGAGCTGCCTTGGCTACTGTCAATGCGACGACTGGTAATAATGTGAGTAGTGGAGTTAACACAAGCATTGGCCAAGGCGTTGAAGCTGATAATGCTCGAGTTAGTGAGGTTAGTGGTCAAGGTGTGGAGGTAGGTAATGCATCAGGTAATGAGCTTGTGACTAGACAAATGGGGCAGTTAGTTGAATAGTTTGTGAAGTTGAAGCCCCTCCAGTTTAATGGTATAGGTGATCCAAAGTTGGCGCCTGGGTAGATAGAAAGGCTTGAGAAAATCTTTGGGGTTCTAAGATGTAGTGAAGAGGAAAAAATACCAACTCCAACCTGTAGGAAAGATGTCAACAAACACTCTACCCCTTATTTCTCAAATCTGCAAAAACATCTAACACAATGGTTAAGGTACGTACATCACCTTTGAGAGCATCTGCAGAAAATAGGGTTAGAAAAACCAATCAACCTTTTAATCGGCTCAAGTCCTCTAATCATTCCTAACCAGAGATTCTGAATTGGAATAAGTCTCCAGATAAATCGCCAGTCTGTCGTGACCCTCTCCCTTTTTCGAGGCGGAGCGGGTTAATGGGTTGTCCACTCTAGTCGGACGCAGGCCTCTCCCAAGGGCCGTTACCCAATTCGCAACAGCGGTATACGTGGTCGACCTTCTATGCGGTCTGGTGACATGTGATACGTACACATGCCAAGAAGTTGCCACCAATCGTTTTGTGGAGGACACGATCGGAAACCCTATCGAATAGTTGGGAGCATTCTATTCAATTCTGCGGAAACCAAATAAACGGGATCAGGGACTTTGTTACGCCAACTGTCAAAGTTGACGCCCTTTCAGCACCTAAGTTGAATGATTTATCTAACCCTAGGATTTCATGCAGATTAATGAGGTGCGAACCCTAAAACTAGGAGTTCATACAGATAGGATTGACTATCATAACAAACACAGTCAATACAATAAGTACGCAAATCAAGGATCCAAAACATGCAGATAAATCACATGAAAGCAACATGGCATCCCTAGTAAGGCCCTACTAGCCAATAGAAATATCAATCAAGGCTCAAGAGTGTTTTTGACATGATTTTTCCTTAGGGGTAAAATCGTAATTTTGAAGAATTTCTGGACAATTTGCCTAAGAAGGGAAAATTTGTCATTTCAGATGAAATATGGAGTCAAACGATTGTGGAAATAGGATTGGTCACCAAACCAATCCATTTCCTATTTTTCAGGAATTTTCAGAATTTTTCTGAAATTTTTAGAGCAATTTACCCTTTTTTTTCTGGAACCGTCATTTCAAAAAGTGATGAGAAGTGAAAATCTCAAACAGAAGGATTTGTCTACCTCTTGACCCAAATTTTGATTTTGAACAATTTTCACGGCTCAATCGAAATAAGAAAGACAATTTACCTTTAGAAGGGTAGAATTGTCATTTTTAGAAAAATGACGAGATTCAAAAACCTAAGCATAAGAGTTGATCCCCTAACCGACTCTAATTCTTATCTCGGCATTATCGACCTATCTCGCTTACAAGACAGAGGCGATTTACCCCTAAAAGATAATATCGTCGATTCTCGAATGAACAGATAAAAAATCCCAAAAATAGAATTGACTAGTTGTCTATGGTCAATCCTCGATTTTTGGGAATTTCTGGAACGTCTAGGAATTTCCTATAATTTTCCTACAATTTTTTGGGATTTTCTAGGATTTTCTACCCGTTTTTAGAATTTTCCAGAATTTTTTCGATTTTTTTTATTATTTTTAAAAAATGATCTTTTGAACTTTTTATTAAAAAAGATTCGGACCTGGTTGACCCAACCCACTCGGGTCGGATACCTGGCCCAGACCCAGACCCGCTAAACCGACAATCCAAAACGACGTTGTTTCAGTCTTTTTAATTTTCGATTTATTAGGATTTAATCCGACGGTTCCTATTGAACCACGTGACCACTCCACAACCTTAAGATTGGTTGACCAGAACCTACGGCTCGGATCAAAAGCCGACTACTCCTCAACCGTCAGATCTGATTGCTTAAATTTACGGCCATGATTAAAAGCCGAGACTCGATCTGGACCGTCCACTCCCACTAACCTAAACTACGCCGCTTAAGTACTAACCTAAACGACACCATTTCGGTTTGTTTTGATTTTTTGATTTTTAAAATCATTTTCAAATATTCCTAATTGCTAATTGGACGGCTACTAAAAATTAGATTCGATTTATCCAAGCCGCCCGATCTATTTATTCAAATAAAAGACTCTAATGGATAGGCTAACTAGGCACTCACGTGGACCAATCACGCTCTGCCACCTAGGACCGCTACCTCTTTGACCAGACACGTCAGCTTCATCTTCAACCTCAAGACTGCAACTAATTGGACGGCTATGGATTTCTGGCGACGATCCAACGGTGAAACCTTAACGAAATCAAGCAAAACCAACGCCAATCGACATGTCTCAACGTTTCGCATCACATATCTTAGAATTAACGCATTTCATCCACAGAATCAAAAGTAGGCAAGCTTGAACCAATACGGGTATAGCTATCCCAATCATGCGATTCATGGCATCTCAAGTCAATTCATCAACACATAAGCATCACAAGAGGTTCAAAACACTTACCTCGAATTCCGATTGAGCTCACACGACCTAGATTTGGCTAGGTGACTTTGAAGAGTAATCGGCAATAGAGGTTGAGTTTAGAGACTCAATTCGAGATATTCAAATAAAGTCGATGCAAAATGAAGATGCGATGATGGTCAGTGCTGCTTGGGGAATAAAACGCCCACAAAAACTCGAAGAATGATGACCGGATGTAAAATCCGCCATTAGAGCACAGTAAGAAAACTCGAAGATTGAACTCACCTTTTTTGGGATTACAGGCGGCTCGGCTAGTGACAATCGACTCCTGGACTTCAGGCAAGCTTTTGCCGTTCTTCTTTGGCTTCGGTTTGGCTAGAGACGGCCTCACCAGTGCCTTGCAGTCGAGCTCAAATTCTCGACGGTGATGGCCGGAGAATGAGCTCTCTCTCTCTCTCTCTCTCTCTCTCTCTCTCTCTCTCTCTCTCTCTCTCTCTCTCTCTCTCGATTCTGTTAATCCTCAGGAACAGAATCAACTCATCTCACTTTCCAGAAAGCCTCTAATGGCTATATACCACTTTCGGATTTTTGCCACGAATAAGGGAGGCTAACTGACTTGAAATGGCACGCGATGGTACTTGCCATTTGGTCCAAATGGCGCCGAAGACGATGGGTAATTCCATCCAACTCAAATGGTCTTCTGGCGTGCGCAAATGGACATCCAATTTGGCCATTCTATGAAAGTTGACTTGCACGGCCACCGCGACGTTGACCGGTCGATTTAGCCCTCCTCCGGCGAGCATTGGTCGCGATTCCGATTTCAATCGACGGGAAATGGCCTAAAGAATTAAACGCCTACCAGTGTGTTTTCAATTGTAGTCGGTTGAGCAATCAATTATCCCGTTGAAATTCGGTTTTTTACTATTCCTCTGCACAGATTCTTGGGGAAGAAGATGACGTTGTAGCAGACCAGTTCAACCGGTCCGACTCTATTTTTGCAAAATTAATCCTAATTCGAATGAAATTTTTACAAATTGAACCTTAGAATCGAATTTAGAACATGAATATTGTCTAAAAAAGTGATTTTGCCCAAAAGTTCACATCAATTTCTATGAAAGCCCTCACTTAATTGAAAATCGAAAAATTGGGCAATTGAGGCCTCAAACGGTCAAATTGGACCAAACCACCTATGCCAATCGACTTAGAATAATGAAATACATTGGGTAGTGGCTTCAATTGGCAAAGGTAGACCTTGAATTGAAAGTAATTTCAATTATGCCCAAATTCAAGGACTAAATTGCAATAAAGTATGCAACTTTGCCCAATACATGCAATTGAGCAATTTGTGCAAATAATTAGACTAAATTGCAATTATGGACAATTAGATTGAATGTAAATACCCGAAAAATGTCAAAATTGCAAATTAAAAGACTCAATTGATATTTTTTTACAAAATTCAATCATACGTGCAACAAAGAAACACAAAAAATTAAACTCGAATTTGGATTTTTTACGAGGTAAAAAATACAAGGGAATTAAAAGAAAAATATTGACTATTTTTCATATTTTTGTGACCTCAAATGCTATTTTTCTTAAATTTTGATCTATTTTCCTATTTTTTGAAAATATTAAAAAATAGGAAAAAATAAAGAAAATTATTTTTTGTTCAAAAATGGTTCCTTAGGCTTAGCCAAGGCTACCAAATTTGATTTTACAATTTTTCAACTTTTTATGAACGTTTTATGAATTTTTCAAAAATAAACTAAAAAGGACTGGTTAAAAATCATGTGTTGACACCCAATTCCATTCCATCCATATTTACAAGGATTAAGGCTCCTCCAAGTTGGAATTTTTTAACCACGCAAGGTCCTTCATTGTTTGGAGTGAATTTGCCCTTAGGGTGTGGCATGTTGGGGAGTGTCTTCCTTACGACAAGATCATCAACCTTGAACGTTCTCGATCGGACTTTTTGATTGAATGACTTAGTGACTCTCTTCTGATATGCTTGCCCATGGCAGATTTCCTTTAGATGCTTCTCGTCTATCAAGTTTAGCTGTTCGTGTCTCTATTGGACCCATTCCGCCTCAGTAAGCCCAATCTGGGATAAAATCCTTAATGACGGGATCTCTATTTCGACAGGTAGAACTGCCTTCATTCTATACACTAGAGAGTAAGATGTTGCCCTAGTAGAAGTTCGAATCGAGGTTCGATATGCCATCAGCGCGTAGGGTAGCCTTTCATGCCAATCGCGGTAGTTCTCCGCTGTCTTAGCCGAGATCTTCTTGATGTTCTTATTCGTTGCTTCTACCACTCCGTTCATTTGGGGTCAGTAAGGCGACGACTTGAGATGGCGGACATTGAAGATACTCAGAAGATTATCCACTATTTCGTTGTTCAAATTCGAGCCATTATCAATCACAATGGCTTGAGGGGTCCCATATCTCGAGATGATGTCTTGTCTTATGAATTTAGCCACGTTATTTGCAGTCACATTGGTGTAGGAAGCAGCTTCTATCCACTTCGTGAAGTAATCGACTGCCACTAGTATGAACCGATGTCCATTTAAGGCCTTAGGGTTAATTAGCCCTATCATGTCTATCCCTCGCATCGAGAATGGCCAAGCCTCAAACATGTGGTGCAGCTCGGTCGAAGGTGCGTTAATTCTATCCCCATATACCTGGCATTGATGACACGACCTTGCGTGTTGATTACAATCCGATTCCAAAGTCAACCAGTAATACCCTAGTCGCATGATTTTTTTGGCGAGGAGATGGCCATTCATGTGGGGGCCACATTCTCCCTCATGAATTTCACTCATAAGTGACCTGGCTTCATTGGCATCCACGCACCTGAGGAGCATCGAATCATAAGATCTCTTGTAGAGAGTTTGGCCGCTGAGGAAAAACTTGCCGGCCATCTTTGCCATGTACTTCCTATCTCCTACCTAAGCGCCTGGAGGCAATTCGCCTTTTGCTAGGTATTTCTTAATGTCGTGATACCAAGGTTGATCATTGAACCCCTCTTCAATTGCCATGCAGTGCGCAGATTCTCGGGTGATGCCAATCCTCAGCGGCTCTATGTCTACACCATCCGTTACTTGGAGCAGGGAGGACAGGGTGGCTAATGCATTAGCGAAATGATTTTGTGCCCTTGGCAGATACTCGAAATCAATCATTTCAAATTCCTTGGTTACTTCCTCTAGGAATTTATGGTACGAGATGAGCTTAGAATCCCTTGTTTTCCATTCGCCTTGGGTTTGCAGGATGATTAACATTGAATCTCCGTAAACCTACAATTTGCGTACTTTCATGCTGAGGGCCAGCTGTAGCTCGAGGATACAAGCTTCATATTCCGCCACGTTATTGGTGCATGGGAACATCAACTTTGCGGCCACAGGGTAGTGTTAACCAACTGGAGATATTAAAATTGCCCCGGTACCTGCCCTGCTAAATTGATCGTGCCATCAAAATACATGGTCTACTTGTCATCGAAAAGTGTTAGAATGTGTCCCTGGGCCTCCTCCTCTTCAAGGGGGTCTTGCCCTTGTGAACTTTCAGCAAGCATTTTGGCGATGGCTCGCCCTTTTACTAACTTATGATTCAAGCTCCTTATGTCAAATTCAGAAAGGAGTACCTGCCACTTAGCCAATTTCCCCACCAACGACGATTTCTCTAGCAAGTATTTGACCGGGTCATTCTCCGTGACTGACTAGATAGTGTGGTGAAGGGTGTACTGCCTTAGTTTGTGGAGTACCCAGATCAGTGCGACGCACGTTTTTTCTACCTCTGGATATTTTGCCTCCGACGCGGTGAACTTCTTTCTTAGGTAGTAAACAGCTCGCTCTTTTCCATCCTCAGGGTTTGTCTGAGCAAGTAAAGCTCCTAGAGACTCGTGGTGGATAGTGAGGTAGAGGTTCAGAAGAGCATCGGGGATCGGGGGCACCAATATTGGCGAACTAATCAGATATCCTTTGATCCTGTCAAAAGCCTGTTGATACTCGTGATCCCACTTGATCTTGGCATTTTTCTTCAGAAGTTTAAAGAACGGTTTGGCTATTTTTGAAAGTTGGGATATGAAGTGGGCGATATAATTCAATCTACCTAGAAGGCTCATCACCTCTTTAACTGTTGAAGGGGCTCCACAACTGAGGATAGCCTAGACCTTGGTAGGGTCAATTTCGATGCCACGATTGCTAACTATGAACCCTAGCAGCTTGCCAGACTTTGCCCCAAATACACACTTCGCGGGATTCAGCCTCAGCTTATACTTTCTAAGCCGTTCGAACAATTTCCTCAACACTACCTTGTGGTCTTCACCATGCCTGGACTTCGCTATCATGTCGCCCACGTACACCTCTATCTCTTTATTCATCATATCGTGGAAAAGGGTAACCATCGCCCTTTAATAAGTTGTCTCGGCATTCTTTAGGCCAAACAGCATGACTTTGTAGCAGAAGGTCCCCCGAAGTGTGATGAATGACGTCTTGGCTCTATCCTCCTCCCTTGTGAGGATTTGGTTGTAGCCAGAGAACCCATCCATAAAGGAGAACCGCTCAAATCCGGCCATACTATCAACCAAGATATCGATATGCGATAACGGAAAGTCGTCTTTGGGGCTAGCCCGGTTCAGATCTCGATAATCCACGAAGACTCAAACTTTCCCGTCCTTCTTCATGACAGAGATGATATTAGCAATCCATTCTGGATATGTGATTACCTCAATAAATCCTACTTTGAGGAGCTTCATCACCTCTTCTTCAATTTTCTTTGTCAATTCGGGCTTCGTCCGCCTAAGCCTCTGCTTTTTAGGCGGAATACTGGGATCAATGGATAGAGCGTATTCCACAATATTGGGGTCTAATCCCGGCATGTCCGCTTAAAACCAGGGGAAAACGTCCTGGTATTCTCTGAGGAGTTCAATTATCCTAAACGCCTCCGTCGATGAAAGACTTTCACCAATCTTCACTTCTTTGACACTCTTTGAGGTTCCTAAGTTTACTGAGATGGTAATCTCTGTAGTGGGTGGTTTGGATTCTTCATGGCAATCCAAACTGTACTCCATCTCTCCTGAACTCTGCTCCTCATCTTCTCCTTCAATTTGGAGGGTAGCCCCCTCTCGAGAACCCGAGCCATTTAATAACCTGCTATGCATGCTTGGAATGGTATGCCTGAAATGTCATGAAGATGATTAGTTGACATATAATAGGAAGAGTTTATGCATGATGAATTTCTTCGGAAGATATCCCGAAGAAGTTTAAACATGAAAACGCGAGATGAGGGCTAGTCCTCATATCATTGGACATCCTTGCCTCTCAAAAACTCTAAAAACTAGGAGACGTGTGGGAAATCAGGTCTCAGGGCTTTTCTTCTTCTTTTAACTCTCATTTTTTTTCCTTTTCTTTTCTCTCTTTGAGTCATCATCGACTAATTTGTGGCTCTCACACATCTCCATTTTTTTAATTTTTTTAATTTTTTTTTATTTTTTAACGTTGAAACATAAAACATGGGTGAAAGCTCAAGGCATCTAATGTGGATTTAGATGCATCGGAGAGAGATAAAAATCTCTTTACTCAATAGCGAGAACGTCGATGTCGATCGCTTCGATGATGACATTGACGTAATCCTCCAAGAATAAGTTAGCCAGATCAGGTTCTTCCGTTGTAGTATCCATCTTCTCGTCTTCTAGTCACCTAGACGCTTCATTGAAGAATCGACTTAGGGGAGTTTCGAACATCTTCCTTTTGCCTTTCCAAGCGCTCAACCCTAGAAATCGGCCATTGTGACTTCTACTCTCCGCATAGCCCTCTGGCTTGTAGCGGTGACTTGGCTCTGCTCTATAGTCTAGTCTGTGACGGCTCTTTACCGTTGTCAAGCTAATTAGTTCATGGATCCCTTGGTAATACTTGCCTAAACCCAAGCCCGGGACAAAACCATATTGTCTCAATATTTTCCCTGCCATGATCGACGACCTAGAGTGACTTGGAGTTTTCATGGGTGCACTAGCTGGCATATGCATAATATACATCCTATCCATGGCATGGAAGCTTAACTCCTCTCTAGATGATGGTTCCACCAAAGGGATAGCGTCTATATGGCCCATCAAGTGGTCAGTTTCTGAGTGTACTGTGATCAATTTGTTGTCAACAACCATTTGAACTTTCTGGTGCAAACTAGACGGTACGGCTCCGGCCGTATGAATCCAAGGCCTTCCCAATAATAGTCCAAATGATGCGGGGATATCCATAATCTGGAAGTTGATCAGGAATTCTGTTGGGCCTATAGTGATGGGACTTTCAACCTCCCCAATCACTTCACCTTTTGCCCCGTCGAATACTCGAATGGTGGATTTTGAAGCCTTAATTGAATCTTCCTTCACTCCTAGACTTTTGAGCGTATTCAATGGGCATATGTCAAATGTCGATCCGTTGTACACGAGGACTCGAGATACTCATTTGCCACGACATATTGCAGATATGTAAAGCGCCTTGTTATGCCCTCGCCCTTCCGGCGTGAAATCCTCGTCCGAGAATGAGATTTGGTCTTTCAAAAGGACTGGGCCCACAAAGTCTTCTAATTGGACCTCATTGATAGTTTTGGGCACATGGGCCTCATTAAGCACTTTCAAAAGGGTGCTTTGATGTTTCCCTGATGTCTTAAAGAGTTCCAAAAGCGAGATCTGCGCGGGCATTTTCCTTAGCTGCTCAACAATCTCGAACTCGCTAATTCTCACAATAGCTAGGACGTATCTAGCATCCTCTTCCGTAACTCCTTTCTTTTTAGTTTCTCCCTCTTTTTGGACTTGGCATCTCCGAGAGCGGGTGATGACATCTACATCACCAGTGTTGTAATTCCAGTGTATCGCTTTAGGGTTGTAAGCCTCTATTGCAAGGAGCGCTATCACTAAAGGTCTATCTTTTGTGACTTCGTTCTCGTGAAATATACCGGATTCCTTTACTGCCCCGGTCTTGATCTCGTCGTCCTTCTCACAAGTACCGTCAAACTCAGCAAGGTTAATCACAAGCGGGGTCATTCCTTCCACCATGTAAATAGACCTATTTAAATATAGCTCCTCTGAATTATACCCCTCTCTTGAGCTGGGTGGATAAGTCTTCATAGAGGTGGATCTAGACTTGGAGGGGTCGAAACTCTTCATTTATTATTTTTAAGAATTGAACTGCACTTTCCGTTCTTCCGTTACTTAAGCCTCGAATTTGATCCTACTGCCAGGCCCACTCCATCCTTTCCAAATTGCTTATCAAATGAGCGAAAGATTGATACTTATAGGCGCAAATAAACATGGCAATCTCGTGGGGCATGGTCTTCATGAAACAATCGGCTAATTCTTCCTCAGTTAGCCAGGGGCACACATGCGCAGCAAACCTCCTCCATCTATGTGCATAAGACTTGAAGTCCTCATCCTCTTCCTTTTTTATGTGAGTCAGGTTCTTGCGACTAAAGATGAACTTCTGGCCGACGTCATACCTCTCCAGGAATATGGCTATGAACTCATCCCAGGTGATTGATTGGCAATGATCGAGAGACAGAAACCAGCTCAGGGCGGGCCCGTCCAAGTTGAGCCCAAAGTTTTGAATGAGAGCTTCTTTATCTTTACAGAGACTAAAAATCGTCCTTAGGTAGAATAAGGCACGCTCTCTTGGGCACCCCTTCCCACTGTATTTTCGACCAAGAATAGCATCACCATCCTACTTTGGAGAGGGATTTTTGACTTGTGGAGGAGAAGAGTCCATTAGAACTTTTACTTCAGAAAGACTGCTAGTCAGATCTCGACACCAGTTCTCTAAGTCAGTGATCTTGCGATTCTGTATATCCAACATTTTTCGCTGCTCCATTAGCATGGAGTCGTTCTTTTCAGGCTCATTGGCCATCATTCGTCCGGTTAAGCTAATCAACATCTCTGCTAGACCGGTCATTCAGACCTCTAGGCTGGCTAATCGTGTAGGCATCCATTGGTCACCTTCTGCCCTTGGAGTTTGCACGATGGTAGCCTCCTCGGATGCTCCCGCCATTTTCAATTCTTGAGGATCATGCATACCTCCCCAACCATCAAGAGCCACTTCTTCGGGGCTGTCATAGAAGCTCGGAGGAATAGAGTACGACACCTTGAAGTTATAGCCTCCATTGTCCTGCCCCAAGTTATCAATTATTTCTCCTCTTCGGAGAGCGTCCTATACAAATTTTTTATTGCCCTGGCGGGCTTTCTCCAAGTTTTGTTCATATTTATCTAGTTTTTCAGCTTCTTCAACCTCTCCGATGCTCTGCAAATATCCCATGGGGATACTCCAAATCTCTCCTCTAGTGGCCCTCATCACAAATCGTCGTGACTTTAGATTGGCCCTCGCGTAATATCCCTTGAAGGAGCCGTCATTAGCTCTGGCGACAACCCCCATGTCGATCAGTTTGTTCAAGCACTTCGACTTCTACTCTTTGGTGATCTCATCCTACTCCGGATATTGTGAGGCTACGGTCAATACCGATTCCATCCTAGATCTGTCGACTCGGAATTCCAGATCACTTCCTAGGTCTACGTCGAATACAGCGTTCACTATATGGTCAGGTAAAGAGTTCTGTTGAATATTTGGATCCGATCTGTCAAATTCTAGCAGATGGTTATCGACCAGAGCCTGTACATCGTACTGTAAGGCTCGACAATTGTCCACATTATGCCCTTTCTCGTCCATGTGGTATGCACACATTTGATTCTCGTCGAAACCGGGGAATCTCGACGGCTTTGATCTCGGTGGTTTCTTGGCCTGTAGCCTCGCCTCAAGGAACCTAGGAAGCAATTTTGACATTGGAGCCGGGAGTGGCTTGAAAGACGGAGAGCCCCTTCTCTTTGGTTCAGAGACTTTTTGGGTTGTCCAGGAGGTGTCCCTTGGGCGGGGACATAATCCTCAAATTTTCTTGGTCTAGGGGGATTAAAGACAAAAGATACTTCAGCATTAGATTCCCGCTCTTTCTGTATGGGGAACGGCCGCTTAGGAGCTGTTTTAGGCATACGCCTTTCTCTCATAGCCCATTCATGTCTTTCCGCTACCTTGATGAGGTGTACGAAAGTCTGACATCCAGATGCGTTCAGTTTATCAAAGTAGTCGTATGGTAGTGCCTTCAGAAAGATGTCCACCAACTCCTCTTTTCGGATAGGCGGTTTGACCTGGGTAGCTAATTCCCTCCATCTTTGGGCGTATAAATGGACGCTCTCATTTCTCCCCTTCATGGTCTTGAGCAAATCCTCCCTAGTAGGGGTAGTGGTCGTGTTGAACTTGTACTGGCGCTGAAACTCTGCTGCAAACTCCTCCCAATCTTCGTACTTTTGGATATCCAGCTCGACATATCAAGTCAGGACCGCACCCATCAGGCTTTCTTGGAACATGTTGATGAGTAAGGGGATGTAGTTGGAGTATTTTGCCATCTTATACAGGTCGTATTTCAAATGCGCCTTGGCACAGCCTGTCCCATTATACTTCCTTGCAAACTCAGGCTCCTTGTAGTCGGAAGGGACCTCAATTTTAGCGAAAGGCGTGATCTTATCATATTTTGACAGCTTAAACCCATGGTTGATAAGGCATTCTTCAATCTCGGCAATCCTCTTTACTCCTTCATCGAGCTTTGCAACATACTTCTCTTTCTATTTCTCCTCCAGGTCGATCATAACGAGTGGGGCCCTTGGCAGAACCTCAACACTTGAAACTTGATCGGGAGTAGCTACAGGATTTGTCTTGGCGGACCCACTAACATTAGAAGTGGCAGGTGTGTGCGAATTTGCGACTTGGTTAAGGTCAATCGATGGAGCATTCCTAGCATTGGCTGCAACGAACATGACATTCATCTCGACCATTTGGTCCAGTCTTGTTTCCAAAGTCCCAAAGCGAGCGTCAACTTGTTCTTGCTCCATACGAGCTTTCATACGAGCTTTCAAACGAGCTTGGGCTCGAGTCCTCGTGATTGAGAATCACCTATTTGAGAAGATTTAAGTCAGGCTTGTCAGGATGAAAGAGGGATCACATAATGCGCAGCCTTTTAGCAACATGTACGACATGGACGACAGTCTAGCCATGAGTATGTTTCCTTGCCCTAGGCTTTTTATGTCATCTATACGAACAAGCATGTTGTTAAGCAAGGAGTAATCCATGATAATTACGATGGGTGTTTTAAAAAGATGCCTGGATAATGCATAAATTAAAAGCATTCATTACAACTAAAAGCTCTTGAAAGAGTTTGATTAAAGTTCCATATGAAAATTCTCTGATATTTTAAACTCGATGGGAATTCTCGTTCTTCATGTCTGGATGTCCGTTCTCTGTCGTCCTTCACCATTATCGAGAAAGTACAGTCTTCAATTGTAGGTCTCTTCGTATTCAGGATAGGCGGATGGTCCTACATCTTTCGATATGTACGGCTCCACTCCTAATACGTACGGGACCACGTACTCTAGGACATACGGCTCTATGGGAGTCGGGCAGATCTTCTTGAAAGCTCGGATATACTCCTCTGAGGCCCGATGGATATTCATCTCAGAGCTCATATGATCTGGCCACTCTACATCCTGAGGGGGGAGTCCTTCAGTGCCTACTCTATGTCATCGACCATAACCTGAAGGCGCACCCTAGTCTTCTTAGTGATCGACCCTTGGGGAACGTCGAAAGCGAACTCGTCTGGAGGGCTTTAAGGAGGAATTTCTTGTAGCATGCCAAACTGTCTGATGACTCTGATCGGATAGAATAACACGGCTCTGGTAAATCCCAAGAGTGGAATTGGCCCTCCATCCTCGGTAGGGATATGAGCTTTGCACATCTTTGGCCATCTCAAACACCATCAGACCTGTTCAGGCTTTAGCTTTTCCATGAGTTTGCGCCAATCGTTGAAAGAACGATCGGTAATAAGTGACTGGCACTTGAGGAATGATCTGATGGGGTGGACATCCTCATCGATTTCGTAGCAGCCCGCGCGGAGATTGAGGCTTTTAAGATGAGAAGTTATCCACATAAAGAGAAGAATATTGGAGGCTTGGAAGATGATTTTTCGAGCAGACTTAGATTGGCCAAAGGCAATTTTGTAGCGGTTTAGGGATAGAAAGGTCTCCGCAAGGATCATATAAGAATAATCTAGCTGGTCACATGCCTGTTGAACTATGTAGACGATGAGGGGAATGAATGTGGTCCTGGAGGTAGGAAATAGAACAAATCCAAAGAAAGCTTGGATAAAAACCTTCTCGGCCCTATGGCCAGTGTCGACAAATAGGTTGGAGTAGTTATCGAATAGGAATGAAAATGGAAACCTGCCAGAGTGGGTTTTAAATATTTTTTCAATTTTAGAAAACTTGAGGTGAAGAAATTTGGAGAGTAGCTTGGATGGATCGAGGCCCAAAGAAGGTTGGACTAGCTGGCCCTTGAACTTAACTCTAATGGCAGTCGTGTACTCCTCTAATGTAGGCGTAATCTCCAGGCCCTCAAAGCTAAAAGTCAGCGTGATTGGATCCCAGAATCCCGCCATTGTTTGTATAAGCTCAGGTTAATATTTGACCCTGAGAAGGTCCACAAGGTGCCCCAATCTCTACTTGACGTAAGTCTGATTGGTCTTGTTAAGGCGCCCCCACCAAATCAGCAACTCTCTATGCGGGACTGGCATGATCCGGATGTCGTCTTTTCCCATCGAGTCTAGAATATGAAAATGTCACCCCAAATTAATTACCATGGATTACTCGGTCATTAGATTCGTTCAACTCATTATTTACTCTTGATGTAACGAGGGTTAGGTTTCCTCATTTGATTAAGGCGAATATTGAATGAGGGTTCCAACCCAACTTCCACTAAAGTGTATAATGAATTGGACGGAAATAACAATGCAATGCAGATGATATGCTTGTGCATGATGCAGGCCGATTTAATTCTATGTCTCACGCACTATGAAACGAGGATTAGATTCTCGTACTTGTGTTGAATACGTCAAGTGTGAGTTCTAACGAAAATTTTATCTGGATGAGACATGCAATTGGATCGGAAAATCCGAATGGTTGAGAGAAATTTTAGTGTCGCGTTCCAATATCAAGACGCTTAGATAAGGTTTAGAAATTAAAGTATAGAAGATAAGGGAGGCCCTCATACGATTCTCCTTACAGACTCGATAACTCTAAAGAAAGACAATTGGAATGCGGCCTTAAAAGAACCTAAGGAGATGCCTCAAGTCGGGTCTTCAGGGGGTGGCGCTTGGCGTCCTTAGTCTGACTATTCCGGGCCTTCCTCTTCGCCGGATGAAATCTTGATGACCTCGGGAGGGGGTCTTGGATCGACTATCGGTCTGCGAAATGCCTTCTTCCGCTTCCGGTAAAGATACATCATCCTATCCATTTTGTGTTCGTGTTGGTGCTTTTGCTCGAGTCGCTCGGCTAACTTGGTATAGAAGCAGTCAGTCCCTCGGATGAGGTTCCGTCCAGTAAGTGTTCTTCCTTAGACAAATCGGAAGGAGTGGAATCCGTTGAATGTACCAGTAGCTCGATGGCGGATGACACGTTGCTCGTACTCAAATATCTCTAGGATCTTGGACTTACTTGGGGAGACCATCTCTACTCTATCCATACTATAAAATGAAATTGGACTCAACCATCGGACTTGATGAATGCAATATGTCGTGCAAAATGAAATATTACAAATAAATTAAGTAGAAATAGAAGGACCTTACCATAAGCGATTCCTAATGAATTTTGGTTTTAGGTATACCAACCATCCATACACATGCGCATGAGACAAGTGAGGCTTGACTCTAGAAATCAAAATGGCTTAGGTATGGAACCTAACGGCTTCCCACTATTCGACTCAATAAAATCGTCCATAAGCGCAATCCACAACAAATGGATAAAAGAATCGATTTGAATAGTGAGCAGGATCAAATATGGTCAACTCAAGCGCAAATCCACGCTAGAGCCTCGCATATCGACTCCCCATCTATGGCTACCTAAAGAGGTGATTTCGCAACCTGGGTTTGGGCGCTTTGTGTAAAGTGTCATGATCCTCAAATGTGCAGGTGAATCATGCATAACAGTTTATATATAAGTCAGCGCTTCAAATCATCCACATAACATACATTCCTATGTCAAACTTGCATAAGACAATGTTAATCACAGACTACTCCCCTTATCACTCCAATATGCAAAAACATATAACACCTTTCGTAAGCGGACTTACCTCACCTTCAAGAGCATCTACAAGAAATATGTCAGAAAAATCACTAAACGTTTTGATTACGGCCTAAGTCCACTTGAGGTCTAGAACTATAGATTCTAAAGTTAGTCCCTAGCGGAGTCGCCAGTGTCACGCCCCGAACCCGGCGAGCGCGCGAACATCCCGCCCAGCCGTTCCATTTGACATTTTACTCCAGGATCCAACGGCCAATAATCTGAGCACTGACAGAAAAACACATGCAGAAGCGATGCTTTCTCCATATATATAAATACCACTGTCCACGATGGTTTAGGACAGATACATCAAAATCAATAACCAATACACGTAGGTTCAGCTCTTAACTTGTCAATCAGATGTACAACTCTAATATCACAAAAGACAAATATACTATAAATACAACTGTCCACTATCCCTTCAATTGACACTCCTTAGGAAGCTCGTGCTCCCTCCGCCTGGAACTTGAAAAATGAAGCCCCACACTGGGGTGAGATATAAATCTCAGTAAGGTGGGCCTAACCCAAGGTTAGGCCGACCGTACACTCAAGCAATCATCTATCCCAAAACTTCCAAACTCAAACCATACAGGCGCATCATGCACAATCAGATAAAACAACAACATTTAGATGGCAGGCATACCACGAAGACTTCACGTCCCACTTAGATATTCAAGCCTACTTTGCCTGTTACTTCACCACATCCTCTAATATCCGTCTGCCTCAATCTCTAGCCCGCAATTAAATTCGCATCAGGCTCGATCCGCTTAAACGTATCAGACCGCCATCGGTAACTCGCGTAAACGCATCAAGTTCCGATGAATCTCCTGGCCAATAACAATATCTCATACCCCGTCCCGCGAATAATTCGCATTAGGACCGTGGCTATATCAACCCCGCGATCACATCACATCAGGGCGCCACATCACATCAACTTCACCCCGCGAACTCATCGCACCAGGGTATATATCTTTTGCCCCGCGTCTCATACGCTTCAGGGCCTCTTCGTCCCGCGATTGAATCACATCAAGACGGTGGCTATCTCAACCCCGCGACTCCATCGCACTAGGGTGCCATTCAATAATAACCTCGCCCTGCGAACTCGTCGCATTAGGGTATACATCCACTACCCCGCGTCTCATACGCTTCAGGGCCTCGCCAAGTCGCTGCCCCGCCCCTCATACGCCTCAGGACCTCACCATGCCACACTTGTGCCACGATTTTCAAATAATTCTCCATACATGAGGACATGTGCAATTCAAGCACAACTCAAGATCCATGGCATGCAAAGCAGGTCAAATGAACTCCGGACATGGAAAACAACTCAGGCATATCCAATACCACACATAATCAACCTATAACATATTAGGATATAACAAAGGTGATTCCCCTAGACAAATCCTCTTAATTCGATCAATTCAATTCATGACTCACCCAATTGAGTCCAATATTCCTAGCATAGGGTTAGAAATTCCCTTACCTTGGGTTTAATCATGCAAATTACTCCTCTTGAGCCCTCTTGGTTTCGGCCCCCAATGTCCAAAGCCGGACTTGTCGCGCAACCTAGTAACATCCGATCAATTCATCAATTTCCCATGTCCAAATCAACCACCCATAAATCACAACCTTCCATAGCATAATCCCCAACACCTAAACATGCCTTAATCATCAATTTGAGTCACATAGCCATCTGTTCTTGGATCTACCAGAATCGATTTTGCACAGAACCAAACCGGTTCATTTCGGTTATATACAGACCGCACACTTCCAGCCCTTAATCCACTCCTAAATCCTTCATTTAATCATCAATATATCTCTTAACATGTCTACCTAGAGATTTGGAGGGCTCACCGTGAGTTTCGAGTCGATTGGTCGCCGGAAACTTGCCGAACGTCGCCGGTTCCTCCAAGTCCATTCGGCAATTTTCTAGGCAAAATTCACAAGACCATTTCGAGGTCAAAACTTCATCAAATCAAGCCCAACATTTTACCACCAATTTCGACACGTCTCAGCTTGATCTACACAAAATTTGTGCCAAAGATTCCAAGATTTTGAATGGCTAAAGGGCTAAGCACTTGACCTATCTCAGTTTGAGTCCTAATCTGTCGGCTTTTGGAAGAATCTCTGCTCCGGACTCCTCGATGCTCCAATCGATCTGATTCTTGCTCAAGGACGTCGGCAAGACGTGTATCTACGTTGGCATGATTGGCCAGCATCCAGTGGTGGCCGGAAGTGGCCGTCGTGGCCGGCGAATGGGGCGTCCAGAAGCTATCCAGCGAACAGCAGGTTGAAAAGGAAGAAGGAGTGGCTGTCGTAGGTTATGGGGAAGGGAATGGCTGGTCAAAATGGTGAGGAGAGAGAGAGAGAAAAAAAAGTCTATATTCAAGGCTTGAGTCAAAGCTTTGAATGGTAGTTGTGTAAAGTAGACAAGACCTCCCTTTTGCATATCCATTGACACTTGTCCAATTGCTTTTCCAAGGAAGATCCCATCCTCCTTGAGTTTTGGGCAGCCATGGGAGGGAATAATGTCCAATTTGCCCTTCTTCAATTATAAAGACAAAGTTCTAAGCTTGAGGGGCAAAACGGTCATTTTACCCCGACGTTCCGAACGTCGTTTTTCTTGTTCCAGGATTATTCGATAGAAGACGCCAGTCCAAATGACGTTGGAATTCTCGATTTTCCATTTCAAACTTTTCAGGACTCATTTCTGATAGTTTTATCTGTGAAACGTGACTCCAGCCTATCCCGAACTGACGGGCGGCCTTTGCAAACATTACGTATATCGACCTCGTGATTCTCATCACATTTAGGGCTCGTCAATCATGGCAGCTTTGGTTGTCATGTAATTGTGAGGGTTTATCATTATTCTATATGGTCTCGATCGTCTCAGTCCAATTTAGGATAATTTTGCAAATCGTACGTTGGTTAAACGGCATCACCCGCGCTCCAATCGTACGACGCTTGCATGGTAATCCTTAATCATTCTTAGATCGGCCTTTTGGCGGTTCTAAATATCCCCTCGACAATCCTTACAGTCAAAACGTCATTTCTTATTCGAGTTACCTAGGTCCACGTACCTCGTCTCGCGTTAGCCTTTCCTTTTTGGTCAGTCTACTCAAATTGATCAGGTTCGAGCGGAATGCGATTGAAGCACTTCTCTAGATATAATCTTCTCATCAATGAGCCTGAAATTGACTGGAAATCAGAATGTCACAACTCTTCCCCCTTAAGGAAATTTCGTCCTCGAAATTTGCAATCCTTCCAATCCATCCAATCCTTTGGGGTTGTAGGCGCCTCGTCGCACCCTCACTCTTCCGGATAGTCCTTTCCATGGCTTGACGACCTTATTCGTCCTTTCCAACTCAAGACTATCCTTCTCTAGGACTTGCCTCCTTTAGTCCTCAATTTAATGGGTTTCTCCCCATTCTCTTTTGGTATTCATATTATTGACCAGTCGCTCTTCCTCGAGCGTTCACCTTATCCCTTTCATTGGTCCATAACCATTATTACCAAGCCCTCGCTAGTATGCATTCTTATTGTCCATATCATTTGGCGTATTACTCCTTTCGAGCTTTCTTTCTCGCCAACAGAGATTCCAGAGCTTTATCAAATTGCCCTCCATCAATCAAAGCGAGTTACGGCCCTCTTAACTCCTTAAACATTTGCATGGTTATTTCCGTAGCAATCTATTCTCGACTCCATTCGAAAATTCCCTTGGATCCAAGTGATTCTTCAACTTTCGTGATCATGTCCTTCTCTTTTATCGACATGTCTAGTGCTCGACCACAAGATAGACAAACTCCAATTTTCAACCTCATCATCTATATATATATATATATATATATATATATATATATGCCTCTTGACACGTCTTGGTGTCATCCCCAGGAAACACCATAATTCTCCCTTGAATCGTACTTCCGTCCATGGGCCTTAAAGGTTCCATCCATTCCTATAGTTCCTCCAGTATCGACGTTTAACCATGACACACCTCAATTTCCTCTTGGCCTTCAGGTTAGGTGTTTCTTGTGGCCATCCCACTAGTCCATTAACGAATGTCCAATGTGGAAGTTGAATCTCTCATTTCTTGAGGGAAGATTTGTCCCTCCATTGCCCATTTCTCAATGCTCGACTTCTTATAGTTCACCTAATTCTCGAGGTCCTTCCCTCATTTAAGCCACACTCTCGTATTCGCCCGCAATTCTATACATCTCGTTGCCTCTTGTCCAATTCCCCTCGAGAAACTGCTACCTTATATTCTCGTAGTAGGTGTAGCCTTGCAACGTTCCTTCACTCAAACAATATCTCCCAACATTATCACGAGGACACTCGCAGACCACTCTAATCATGCTCTAAGCATGCCAATTTGTGTAGCTTCACTATCATGACGTACAGGTAATACCCATTTCAAATCGCCTTGTTACGCCTAAGTTTCATTCTGTGTCGTGTCACTATGACCTTCATAAGCTTTTCGATTTCCAACCGGAATCGTCATACATCGCGTGGTCATCAGCTTAACTCGAGTCCTCGAAAACACTTTTCGCGTTCATTCACCCATTCGTGTCATGACTCGTCCTTAGTCCATTTCACCAATGGAATAGCTCTTGTAAGGGAGTCTTTCAACGGTCTGTCTATTGCTACTCATCAATCTCAAGAAACTTGCACTTTTCGCAACTCACATCGACCCTCGTCGATTCATCACTTATTCCAATCCTCAAAGGATTTATCACTCATTACAATGCATGAATCTTATTTCACTAGGTCCAAAATTTGCGCCCTTCACACTTAGTATGCAATAGACATTTCCTTAAAGCCCACATGACACTTTCAAAAGCTGTTCATGTTTCTCATGGCTCTTTACATGAGTTCAACCATCGCCTCTTAAGACGGTAATGATCAATTCAACCATTCCTTGGGCACTTAGTTCGGCGATTATCAATTCCCTTCCACCAGGTGTCGAATCTTTACCAACTATCCCTCGCACCTTTCACTTGAGAGCTCAGACCTTGGCTCTCTATCGTCACTGATCTCTTTTAGGACCGCACAACATTTTATTTATCCTTGTCACTCTTCTTTCGAGAAGCATTAGTGCTTTAACCCTTGAGTTCCATACTCACTAAGGCAACCTTATCTAATTCTGTTTGCTCCATCGAACATCGACATCATCTTGGAATTCAACATTATCGTCAAGACTGTCTCTCCGGTTTCACTTCAGGAGTCATTCAAGTTCTGCGTCTTCTTTCCCGGTACAGACGCTTAATCATCATACTAAGACAATTTAGAGTTTTTCTTCCTCTTACGATAGGGTCTCTTACCCTAAGGAAGGAACTACACAACTCCGTGGCATTTTCTCACTTCAAATTCACCTTGTCCTTCCCATTCCATAGGACAACAACCTTGGAGTCTACGCCAACGGCGACACCTTTACTCTAGGATTCAAATGCCACCATGCTTTCACATTCTCTTTCCCATAACTCAGTCATCTTCAGTGACAATGTCTGTTCGTCCTTAGGTCTCCACCAGTTCACTTATCGAATGGTCAATCCGATTACCTCAAATCACTTTGCAAGCGTTCCTTTCGCTTACTAAATCTTTCTCTAGATTCTCAACCGGTCAGGACTATCAAGTCCGTTCATTTTTCTTTTCGTCAGTGACCAATTCATGGTTCAATTGCCCTTTAAGAACAATGTCCTATTCTTTAGGGAATATTAACTCATGATTTCCTCTCTCATAGTTCCACTTCAATTAACCGATCCCAAGAAATCATTAACTTCAGGCAATCTAACATGCCGATTCTTCTTCAACCTCATCCATAACAGAAAAGACTTGCTACTCACTTTTCACTATGTGCCTTACGCCCAGGTAATCAATCATTTCTTGTAGGCACGCTCCATATTCATAATGAATATCTCTTTGCTCGTAATCCATGAGCAGAAGTTCTCTTATTCATAATTCTTTCAATCATTCTCTTCTTTAGCTGATTCATGTCATCATTTCCCAAAATCAGGAATAACAATCAGCCACATAGTTCTCAAGTTCCAATCCACTCAGGAACTTACTCATCTTGTTCAAGGGTCCTTGATCACCCTTACCATATGTCTAAGCAACCTTGAGTACTCTCTCTCACACCGGTCGATCATCTTATGATCTTTGCAAAAGTATTAGGATCCAAACAATCCTTGCTCTCAAGCAACCCCAGGATGATACCTTGCATCGACCAACTCAACAGAGGTAGTCTAGGCAGATCTCATGCCTTCAAGGAAATCTTTCCCTTAGTGGCCTTTCACCAATCCTCAATAGCCTCTTCGGGCTAATACAATCAGGGTCACTTTCTTTCTTTAGTGCACTCAAAATCTCTGAGGTTTTCTCACAAAACCCTCAATCCTAAGGGAGACAATTTTGAATCTCATCCCTCTACTTGACTCAATCAATTTTAGCCTTATACATAACCTTACAAGCTTTTCCAAGCTCTCGTGGTCCTATCCACACATTTAATTTCGAAAAGACTTACTCAGAGTCACCTTCTCTGTGACTTCTATCACTTAACTCGTCAGCACAAGCATTTATCACCACAGTGACTTAGAGAATCATGGCAGCTCCTCTCCAAGCTTGCTTAATCAACAATTTTCCATTCCCTTTTTAAAGTTCTCACCACCCATCCAGCCTTGGGTCTCGTACGATCTACCGATCGAGCCTATTCCCTTTAAGTATTCATACTCTATTCGCCCATCTCTACTCAATTCCATGATCCATCTCAATTCTTGGATCTTTTCGTATCTCACATACGCAAGCCAAGTGTTACTCTAGCAACCATACCTTGGTCCTTCAATCTTATCAAGTTTCCATGTCACTTGAACCACTATGATTCCCTCTAGGAATCCAAGACTCAAGTCATCTACTCAAGTCCATCAATCTCAGGCTGCTCGTCTCAATACCTTTCACCATCACCCAACTCTCTAATAGTTCTCAAGCAATTCCCAATTAATTGCCGAATAATCAAGGATCTCAAATCATCCTTGATCCGTAATCCTTCCTCAAGCCGGCCTCAACGAGGCAACTTCTCAACTAACGACCATTACTAGGCCAACCTCAACTAGGCATCTACTAATCACGCGCTCCATACAGCGATCCATTGAATCAAAGGCTCCTACTTTAGGTCTAAAGGCATTCGCCACTCTAGCATAATCACCACAAACCATTTCATTCTCGACATGCCTCAGCAACCGGTATAAACCCCATAGGTTGTCTAATCCTTCAAACATACTTTGGCCCAACTATTCACATGAGGCTAATCATGAACATACCTAACAGGCCCATCACAATCATCACTTTTCTTTTTCCAAGGGCATTCACTGCCAAGCACAAAGCTTTTATCCATGCCACTCATAGGCACCATTACACAGGTCATGCCACTTTCAATCATTCTCGATGAGAATCAATCCCGTGCCATACATCCCTTATCCACAATTGGACTCAAATTGATACCTAGACTTTCCCTTTCAAGTTATGACTTGGGTCATTCCTGCCTTTTGCCATCTTAGAAGCCTGCCAGGAGCCGCTCCTTGTCCGGGCCTCTCTGTCCCGGCGATCACTCCCCGCCCTCATCAGGCCTAGTCAATGCAGGTTGTCCCAAACCATACATCTACGGAGAAAGCCCCGTTCCACATGTCTCATACCATGTTTCATTACAGTTTATAGGTATCCCATCAACTCGTCCCATACCAAGCGGCGGTTTATTAAGTCCAACAGCGACAAGTCATTGCATGCACCCTCATTGACTTTTGTTTCAAAGCCATAAACATAGGAATAGCATGACCGTCCTCATCACTTGTCCTGTCAGAACCGTCTTCAAATCAATCCCTATCCATTCAAGAGTTCTAACTCCACCAATAATTGTCACATCTTACAGATCAATTGCCTATATGCCATCATATATCTCAAGTCCAGCCAACGTTCAAATCAAATCCCTATGCATCCGAGCACAACTGATCTTCAACTCAGGTACTTCTCGTATTCATCTCGACTCATATCACCCAATGCTGTCAATAGTCATTGATAGCTAAACCATCAAAATACCACGCGATTCAAGCTTGAATCCACTAATATCGGTCACCTCTTTATAATTAGTACTCCTCGAGTTGGGGTCATTGACAAATCAAGATCACATTCATACACCTCAATTGACCCTTCGTTCATAAGCAATTATCTACTATCCTCAAACACAATTAATACCTCAAAATACATGCTTATGACTCTTCAATCCCAGTTTGCTTCCACTTAAACCTTGATCACCACATAACTTCGAGTCATCCATTAAAGTCAACTCTAGGACCATTAGACTACTCCACAAGTTCAAGCCTACCATCCTCGAGACTCGACTATCCATGTCTAGTCCTATAGACCTCAATATCTAACTGTCCCCAAGCCATCGCTCCTTATTACTCCAAGCCTCAATCACATTGGATCGAGCTGACCTTGCTCTGATACCAAACAAGCGAGGTTGTCACGCCTCGAATCCGGCGATCGCACGAACATCCCACCCAACCGTTCCATTTGACATTTTACTCCAGGATCCAACGGCCAATAATCTGAGCACTGATAGAAAAACACATGCGGAATCGATGCCTTCTCCATATATATAAATACCACTGTACACAATGGCTTAGGACAGATACATCAAAATTAACAACCAATACACGTAGGTTCAACTCTTAACCTGCCAATCAGATGTACAACTCTAATATCACAAAAGACAAATATACTATAAATACAACTGTCCACTATCCCTTCAATTGACACTCCTTGGGAAGCTCATGCTCCCTCCGCCTGGAACCTGAAAAATGAAACCCCCCATTGGGGTGAGATATAAATCTCAGTAAGGTGGGTCCTAACCTTAGGTTAGGCCGACCGTACACTCAAGCAGTCATCTATCCCAAAACTTCCAAACTCAAACCATACAAGCGCATCAAGCATCATCAGATAAAACAACAACATTTAGATGACAGGCATTCCACGAAGACTTCGCGTCCCACTTAGATATTCAAGCCTACTTTGCCTGCCACTTTACCACATCCTCTAATATCTGCTTGCCTCAATCTCTAGCTCGCGATTAAATTCGCATCAGGCTCGGTCCGCGTAAACGCATCAGACCATCATCGGTAACCCGCGTAAACGCATCAAGTTTTGATGAATCTCCTGGCCAATAACAATATCTCATACCCATCCCGTGAATAATTCGTATCAAGACCGTGGCTATATCAACGCCGCGATCACATCGCATCAGGGCACCACATCACATCAACTTTACCCCGCGAACTCGTCACATCAGGGTACATATCTTCCGTCCCGCGTCTCATACGCTTTAGGGCCTCTTCGTCCCGCGATTGAATCGCATCGAGACAGTAGCTATCTCAACCCCGCGACTCCGTCGCATCAGGGCGCCACTCAACAATAATTTCACCCCACGAACTCATCGTATCAGGGTATACATCCACTGCCCCGCGTCTCATACGCTTCAGGGCCTCGCCAAGTCGCTACCCCGCATCTCATACACTTCAAGGCCTCACCATGCCGCACTTATGCCATGATTTTCAAATAATTATCCACACATGACGACATGTGCAATTCAAGCACAACTCAAGATTCATGGCATGCAAAGCAGGTCAAATGAACTCCGGACATGGCAAACAACTCAGGCATATCCAATACCACACACGATCATCCTATAACATATTAGGATATAACAAAGGTGATTCCCCTTAGATAAATCCTCTTAATTCAATCAATTCAATTCACGACTCACCCAATTGAGTCCAATCTTCCTAGTATAGGGTTAGAAATTCCCTTACCTTGGGTTTAATCACGCAAATTACTCCTCTTGAGCCCTCTAGGTTTCAGCCC
Organism: Rhodomyrtus tomentosa; assembly: GCA_028455895.1. Taxonomy (NCBI): domain Eukaryota; kingdom Viridiplantae; phylum Streptophyta; class Magnoliopsida; order Myrtales; family Myrtaceae; genus Rhodomyrtus; species Rhodomyrtus tomentosa. The sequence continues at coordinate 21,720,299 of JAPCWY010000003.1, read as the reverse complement.
CCAATGTCCAAAGCCGGACTTGTCGCGCAACCTAGTAACATCCGATCAATTCATCAATTTCCCATGTCCAAATCAACCACCCATAAATCACAACCCTCCATAGCATAATCCTCAACATCTAAACATTCCTTAATCATCAATTTGAGTCTCATAGCCATCTGTTCTTGGACCCACCAGAATCGATTTTGCACAGAACCAAACCGGTTCATTTCGGTTCTGTACAAACCGTACACTTCCAGCCCTTAATCCACTCCTAAATCCTTTATTTAATCATCAATCTATCTCTTAACATGTCTATCTAGGGGTTTGGAAGGCTCACTATGAGTTTTGAGTCGATTGATCGCCGGAAACTCGCTGAACGTCGCCAGTTCCTCCAAGTTAGTTTTTCGGCAGTTTTTTGGGAAAAAATCACAAGACCATTTCGTGGTCAAAACTTCATCAAATCAAGCCCAACTTTTTACCACCAATTCCTACACGTCTCAGCTTGATCTTCACAAATTTGAGCCAAAGATTCCAAGATTTTGACCAGCTAAAGAGCTAAGAACCGGACCTACCTCAGTTTGAGTCCTAATCTGTCGACTTTTGGGAGAATCTCTGCTCCAGACTCCTCGGTGCTCCAATCAATCTGATTCTTGTTCGAGGACGTCGGCAAGATGTGTATCTATGTTGGCATGGCTGGCTGGCATCCAGGGGTGGCCGGAAGTGGCCGTCATGGCCAGCGAATGGGGCATCTAGAAGCTATCTGGCGAACAGCAAATTGAAGAGGAAGAAGGAGTGGCTGTCGTGGGTTATAGGGAAGGGAATGGCGGGTCAAAATGGTGAGGAGAGAGGGAGAAAAAAGTCTATATTCAAGGCTTGAGTCAAAGCTTTGAATGGTAGTTGTGTAAGTAGACAAGACCTCCCTTTTGCACATCCATTGACACTTGTCCAATTGCTTTTCCAAGGAAGATCCAATGGCCATAATCCTCCTTGAGTTTTTGGCAGCCATGGGAGGGCATAATGTCCAATTTTCCCTTCTTCAATTATAAAGACAAAGTTCTAAGCTTGAGGGGCAAAATAGTCATTTTACCCCCGACGTTCCGAACGTCGTTTTTCTCATTCCAGGATTATTCGATAAGGCGACGGCCAATCCAAATGACATTGGAATTCTTGATTTTCCATTTCAGACTTTTCAGGACTCGTTTCTGATAGTTTTCTCTATCAGACGTGACTCCAGCCTATCCCGAACTAATGGGCAGCCTTTGCAGACATTACGCACATCGACCTCGTGATTTTCATCACGTTTAGAGCTCGTCAATTCATGGGAGCTTTGGTTGTCATGTAATTGTGAGGGTTTATCACTAGTCCCTATGGTCTCGATCGTCTTAGTCCGATTTAGGATAATTTTGCAAATCGTACGTTAGTTAAGCGGCATCACCCGCACTCCAATCGTACAACGCTCGCATGGTAATCCTTAATCGTTCTTAGATCGGCCTTTTGGCGGTTCTAAATATCCCCTCGACAATCCTTATGGTCAAAGTGTCATTTCTTATCCGAGTTGCCTAGGTCCACATACCTCGTCTCGCGTTAACCTTTCCCTTTTGGTCAATCTACTCGAATTGATCATGCTCGAGCGGAATGCGACTGAAGCACTTCTCTAGATATACTCTTCTCATCAATAAGCCTGAAATTGACTGGAAATCAAAATGTCACAGCCAGTCTGTCGCGACCTTTTTTTTTTCTTTCGAAAGAACAGCGGGTTAATGAATTGAATCGGCGCAGGCCCTCCCAGGCCCATACCAATTCGTAACAGGAGTAAATTTAAAGGATTTTTTGACGATAAGTGTTGATCGGATTCGACCTTGGTGTGGTCGTGGTGGCATGTGCTATGTGTTCATACATTTGGAGTCGCCACCGGTCCTTCTTGGAAGGCGGACCAAAAACCTCACTAATCGATTGGGAGAGATCGATCAGTTCTTTGAAACTAGAGATTTTAGGTTCGGGGACTTGGTTACGTTGATGTCACTACCAATGCCCTTTCGGTACTTAACGTGAGTGATTTTCCTAACTAAGATTTCATGTAGGTGCAATTTTGGGTGAGGTAAGTTTGATTCATGGGTTTCATGCAGATTGGAAAACTAATCCTATCAATCAGAATCAATATAAAGAAAGTGCCCTGCCCCGCACCCCGGGCACGGGTGCGTAACACCCTGCGAGCAAACTCTCGAGTTCTAGGAATCACATATCGAGAAATGCATAATATAATTAAGCATGCGGAAACGTATCATGTAAAATACCTCCATACAAATGCAATGAGAACCTGTGTAACGAGAACATAACACACACACACACATATATACACACACGTCTCATGAGTTCGTACAAAAGCGCGGGTGAGCTAATCTTGCAAATAGATCAGGGTAACGGGACCAAAACAAACGACAAAAATATCAAGGCCCTAAAAGAAACTGGCCTACGAGATCATCACCAAAAGACTACATAGTAAGTCAGGAAACCTCTAGGTAGAGCTGCTGGAATTGTCCGTCTGCTCAGCGTCTTCAGTAGGCTCGTATTCCAAGAAAGTCTCTGAGTGTACATCAATCGTGTCCTCCATCGTTTCGTCCTCCACCTGTTCCTCCAGCTCATCCTCCAAAGCATCAATCTCTATCACCTCAACGGTGTCCTCCAGGGTCGGGGACCTTTCAGGCATGTTCCTCGAGCCAGCAACGGACACCTCAACCTCTATAGAATCCCGAGTGGGATGACACCAGCTAGGGATAGCTCCGCAAGGTACCTCTGTGGCCTTCAGCGGACCAGTGGTAACCTCGCCTACTTTACGGAACCATGCCTTAAACCTACAGTTTTCAGTCCTTACCGCCCTCGTTGACCCAAACTATTGTACACTTCCTAACATAAACGGTACCCCTACCATTCGGGAACTCATCAAAATATGTTGTCATCTCCTTCGGGTCGCCCAATCGAGTCGGCAGCATCTTCAAGGCTTAGGGTCTGAAAAGGTGGTCCCACGACGGAGTGAGATTGACATCTCAGTAAGACAAGCCTTAACCCTAGATCAGGCTGACAGTATGCCCAGATGAATGCAAATAATGAACAAGAATAAGCACTCAATAATACAAACGATCATCAGTCAGATATGTCACGATAATGCAAACGATCATCAATCATACAAACAGGGCATCATAACTTGTCAATCGAGTCAGGCATAGAGTACAAATTCAAGCCACACGTTCCATCATTCCGAACTTTCTCAGGAATCACTCCCGCGTTTAAAATGCCTCAGGCTCGATCCGTGTCAATGCGCCTCAGACCATCAGATTAGTAAATCCGCATAAACGCATTAGGTTTCCAAATGCCATTCCAGGCCTGTACAGAAACATATTTAATCTCGTCTAGCGTCTCAACGCATCAGGACATAACTTCTCACTACCCTGCGTCTCAATGCATTAGGGTACCAACCATCGCAACCCCGCGTCACGACGCCTTAGGGTATCACGAGTTCTCAAGCATGCCAAAGTTCATTTCAAATCAGACTTCATGATCACGTACAAGCTCATGCATCGATCTAGATATCTATGGCATGCAATGCAGTCAATTTCATCACTCACAAGAGGCAATCAATTCATGGCATATGCATTAAGCAAGCATTCAAGCAATCATTAATCCACCACGATGAACATTGGACAATCATGCCATAACTCACGAAAACAAACTCAATCTGTCGAGTCCAATACCCCTAGCCAAGGTTTAGGACTCCTTACCTTAGGCTAAAATCAACAAAAATCCTCCTCTAAGCACTTCAAAGGTTCAGCCCACAAAGAGTCCAAATAGGGCAGCTAGCACCTAATATAAATTCCATCCATTTCATCAATTTGTCTTCGTCCCATGATCAAATCACTAAGCATAAACCTTCTTGACATATCAATTGATATCCTCATATGCCTCAACGACAAAATTAGAGCTCAACAATACTCCTAATAGCCCCTAAGTTCACAGTTTGCACATAACCGAAACAGGGTATTTTCGGTTCTGTGCATACCTTCCTCAATCGGCCCATAAACTATCCTAAATCCTCAATTTATCCACTAAACTACTTGCTAACATATAGTTCTAGGTGTTGGGAAGGCTCACCAACAATTTAAAGTCAAGGCGATGCCGAATGGTCCACAAACAGCGCCGGTTCTTCCAAGTCCTCTACCGGTCAGATTATGTCCTTCAATCACAGCACCAATTTGGTGTCAAAACTCCATCAAACTCAGCCCAATTTTTCACCACAATTTAGTATACATGTTCCCTAGATTTCTATAAAAGTTAGTCGGAAATTTGAGACCATTCGGAGTCCTACGGAGCTCAAACAGCGACTTACCTTCAGTTGCAACGGAATCTGTCGACTCGCGAGAAAACGGCTGAACGAAGCTCTTCCGGTCACCAAACGCCGTGCTTCGAGTTGGAACTGGTCAAAAAGATACTAAGGAAGGTGAGGGTGGTCGGGTCGACGGCTAGAAGTCGCCGGCAGAGGCGGTCGAGCGGCGCGAAGGAGGGGGCAACGGTCGAGTCGGGTGGAGAGGTTCACGGCAAGAAGAAGAAGAAGAAGAAAAGATGGAGATGGCTATGGTGATGAGGATTTTCGGCTGAGCAAGAGGATGAAGGGAGTGTATACACAAATTGGCTTGGTCAACATGATAGAATGGTAGGTAAAAAGTGGTTTAAGAAACGCCAATCCAGCATCTAGTGACTCTTGTCATTTAGCTCATAATTAGCTCATCCAATGGCTCTCATTTCACCTCAATTTTCGGCAGCTATAGAGGGTGGCCAATGACCAAAATGCCCTTATTCCATTTATTAAGGCAAGGTTAAAACTTGATGGGTAAAATAGTAATTTCACCCTTGACGTCCGGAACGTCATTTTTCTAATTCAGATTTTCTTCAATAAGGCGACGTTCAATCCAATTATAATGCTGAAATTCTTGATTTTTCCATTTTCTAATTTCGAGACTCGTCTTTAATTCATTTCTCCGTCAAATGTGATTTCAGCCTATCCCGAACTGACGGGCGCCTTTTGCAGACGTTACGTGCATCGACTCTGTGGTTCATATCACACTTAGGGCTCGTCAGTTCGCGGCGACTTTGGTTGTCATGTAATTGCGAGGGTCTATTACTAGTTCTGACGGTCTCGATCGTTATCGTTCGATTTAGGAAAATTTTACAAATTATACATTGGTTAAGCGGCGTCACCCGCGCTCCAATCATACAACGCTAGCAATGCATTCCATAATCGTTCTTAGATCGGCCTTTAATGGCTTTAAATACTCCCTCAACAATCCTTATGGTCAAAGTGTCATTCCCTATTCGAGTTCCCTAAGTCCATGTACCTTGTCTCATGTTAGTCTTTCCCTTTTGGTCAGTTAACTCGAAATTAATCAGACCCAAGCAAGATATGACTAAAATACATCGTTAGATATATTCTCATTAATAAGTCTCGAAATGACAGGACAAATCAGAATGTCACAGAAAGCACAATCAATTGCATAAATGAACCATATCAATGCACATCAATTCAAATCGCGGGCCTCCTAATATAGCCCCAAAGGCTTAGAGAATGTGTGATTTAGGGTAAGGGGTAAAATGGAAAGATTTGAAGACAATTTGCCAGAAGGGAAAAATCATCATTTTTGGATAGTCGGGGTTAGAAAGACCCAAAATAGGTCATGACCAGTTGATTGTGGTCATTTCTTATTTTTTAGAATTTTTGGGGGATTTTCTACATTTTTTTCAATTTTTGGAAGACAATTTACCAAAAGGGAAAAATCATTATTTTGAAAAGATTGGGTTTCGAAAGACCCAAAATAGGTCATAGCCAGTTGATTGTGGCTATTTCCTATTTTCTAATTTTTTTTTGGAAATTTTCTAAATTTCTTCAATTTTTTGGATACGATTTGCCAAAAGGACAAAATCATCATTTTGGAGGGATCAGGTTCAAAAGACCCAAAATAGGTCATGGCCAGTTGATTGTGGCCATTTCCTATTTTTTGATTTTTTTTTGAAATTTTCTGAATTTCTTCAATTTTTAGGAGACAATTTGTCAAAAGATAAAAATCGAGAGATCGGGGTTCAAAAAACCCAAAATAGGTCGTGGCCAGTTAATTGTGGTCATTTCCTATTTTCTGAATTTTTAAAGAAATTTTCTGAATTTCTTCAATTTTTGGGAGACAATTTGTCAAAAGGGTAAAATCATCATTTTGGAGGGATCAGGGTTCAAAAGACCCAAAATAGGTCATGGCCAGTTGATTGTGATCATTTTATATTTTTTGAATTTTTTTGGAAATTTTCTGAATTTCTTCAATTTTTGGGAGACGATTTGCCAAAAAGGCAAAATCGTCATTTTGGAGGGAACGGGGTTCAAAAGATGCAAAATAGGTCATGGTCAGTTGATTGTGGTCATTTCCTATTTTATAAATTTTTTGGAAAATTTCTGAATTTCTTCAATTTTTCCAAATTTTTCTTTTTTTAATGATTTTTCCATTTTTTAATTTAATTTTTGAATTTAATTTTTTTTATTAAAAATATTTTCCAAATCGGGTCAAACTCGGCCCGCGCCTCTCGGGCGCTCGGCCCGACCGTATGGGTGGGAAACAGGCCTAAAACGACACTATTCTCGATTTTTTTAATTTTGAATTTTTTAATATTTTTTATTCCTTTTTTAATAATATCTGAAAATCTCGATCGAACGTTCCTCGGTGTGCCACGTGGCCTATTTTCAGCCACCGGATCCTTTTTGATGAATTTAATAAAGAAAATATATTTCTTTTTTCTTTCTTTTTTCTCTTTCTTTTTTTGAATTTTTGAAAAGGCCGGATCGTGACACATGGCCAACCCACAGCCGTCCGATCCGATGATTTTTATATAATTGCGAAAAGACTCGATGGGACGCCTTAGGATGTGCCACATGGCTTCCCCTGGTGTGTCCGATCTAGGTTTAATTGATGGTATAAAAAGGGCCTAGATCTGACGGATCTCCAAGTGCCACATGGTGTCATGTCGACCGTCCAATTGATTTTTTAAATTTTCAAAAATCATTTAATATTCTAAAAAGATTATATATTTTTTTTGAAAATCTTAGATCGCGACACGTGGCGAAACCACGGCTGTCCGATCTACATTTTATTTTCTTAATGTCGCCGAACCCACCTGCCGACATGGCTACCTGTGCGGCGCGCCACGTGTTCTCTTGATTAGCAACGCAAGTGTACGTATCAAACAAGTAATAAAGTAATGAATAAAAGTATGTTCCCACGGAGATTGTAGATAAATCAATCAAATTACTTACTAAACGTGAACAATTCTCAAATTTATCTAACCAATGAAAAATCCAATAAAACACTTGAAATTCTAAAGAAAAATAAATTAGCCAATGCAGCAAAACCAAATTAGAAATTAGAAATTTCAAATATAAAGAAGCAACAAACAACGGATTTCTATCAAGAGTGAAAAATGTTAGAGCATCCGATTTCACTTAACCAATCAAGATTAATTAACCAATCTCATCATGAAATTAATGTAAATCACTATCCTTACTCCGGCATAGCAATCCTAATTAGATTTAGCAACCCACACTTGATCCATGTGAATTTAAGTAAATCCAAACGCATTAAGATCCATGAACGTTCCCGGATTCAATAAACCACCCTCAATTTACCTACTGCCGAAACCACACAAAAAGCATAAGATATCTCTATCTATGATGAATTCATGGCTATATATCATAAAACACTTGCACATGATCTCCTTTTGGTCTCATACATACAACAAATATCATTCAAGTGGTGATCAAGCACTTAAAAGCATTAAGAACATGATATATAACTCGCACGTATGAATTCTAGAATTGCTTAAATGAGTATGAAAATTAATCCATCATAGTTAAGTTACATCGTAGCTCTAACAAGAAGTAGTCTAGAACATAATGAAAATTAAACTAAAAATAATAATTAAACTAAACATGATGAAGAACTAGAACAAGTGCACCAAGAATAATCGAGGATTGACTTTGAATTCACCTTCTTCTTCTTCACTTTGCATCCGGTATTGAAAGGAAGAATAGCAGAAAAACTGAACGTTCTCCTCAAGAACGTCTCCCCAAAACTTCTTTTTTTCTCAAAAAATCAGGTTCCTCCTTTTCTTCCTTCCGATGGATATCTTTTTGATTTTTTAGAAAAAGGAATCTGAATCACGTTCCTAATTTAGCTTTGGATTTTGAATATTTCTCCAAGATGGGTTTGATTCTCCTTGATTTCAAATTTGCATATATGAAAATTGTGTTACCTATAAAATCAATTAAAAACAATAAGTAGATATAAAATTCAATTAAAACAAAACAAATATTAAGTCTAAAATAGTAAATAAACTCTATATAAAATAGAGTTATCAAATACCCCCAAACTTAACATTTTGCTAGTCCTCGAGCAAAACCACAAATAAAAATATATTTTTTTTCAACCATAGTTGCTCGAATTCTCAACGAAAAACATCAGAATCAATAACAAGATAAGTCTAACCCTAAACATGTAATCCGTGTGTGTGTGAATCCTCAATTTCTCAACTCACTAGCAACCTAGATAAATCCACGTTGATATGAAAACTCCTAAACTCAAAATCCACAAAACCAAATCTCATAAGTTTGTCATTCATTCCTCTCTCCACTAATGTAGACCATATGCTCAACCAAGAATCAATAGGTCTTAATAAGCTTGTAATGTGGCTTGGTTAAGGGTTTGCCAAAGATATGTTTAAGCTCAATTTACTCTACAGACTCATCAATTCCATAGCTCAGTTAATTCTCTGGATTCAACAATAATCAACATTTTTTTCAAATTTTTTTTTAACTTCTTTCTTTTTTATTGCTTCTCGTTCCACGCTTTACGGCGAAGTTTCTTCCTGAGTCCCTCCTTATATAGTGCAATTCCAACCCATTGAGTATCCAAAAGGCTCACTCAAGTTGAAAGTTGGATATAGGGATTCGTATAAACAGTACTAAAAAAACAATATACATGTATTTCTTTTTCTTTCGTTTTGCACACTTTTCTCTTCCTTTTTCTTTTTCAATTTTTTTTTCAAACATGCCAAGAATCCATAGTTTATGATATCACAAAAAATTAAGTGTGTCCATAGGGTATAGGGAAAATTAATATCAATTATCTTAGACTACATTACAATGGTATCCAAAGAAATTAGGCAATATCAAGCTCAATGGGGTGACTAAAGATAAATAAATAAGGTTAGTTTGAATGGCTCAAATGATCCCATGAATGCCTAAATCATTTTCTTAATTGAGTTTAGCCTAGAATTTCGCCTCGAGAGAAAATCAAACAAATTCTAAGATCTGGGTGAGTTCTAAGAGAATTGTATTCTTCACATAAATCTTCTGTAGGTACACATGACTCAAAAACAAGGATTAGTGCTCAAAATATGGATTACATGTTCAAGATCGAGACTAACTCACAAATCTTTCCTGATTTTGAAATCTTTTTTTTTCGAAAATTGCATCCAAATTTCAAATTAAGCAAAGATTTCATGAAAAAATTTCAGGGAAAATTTTAACTTCCCCCCCAAACTAAATTGCAGCAATGTCCTCAATGCTAAAGAGCAAAGAAAAAAATAATAATAAGGATAGAGAAACTCCCCTGGAATATGATGAACGCGTGTCATAGGGGTAGTTAGGGTAGAAAGCTTGAAGAAAACTTGAGAAAATTCCCTGCAAAAATAAATCAAGTAATTAGGGAAAATTATTATCGAGGGGATTCGATTTTTTTTTTTTTGTGAATAGAACAAAATAAAGTTAAAATACGAAAATTAAAATGCTTGAGTTGCCTCTCAAGAAGCGATTGCTTTATAGTTTGCAGCCAAACTCTTCCAACTCTTCTAACCAGGTGAAAGTAATTCAATGATGGCTGCTTGTGAGTCGAAACCACCTCCAAAGTAGGGCTTAAGATGCTGCCCATTCACTTTAAAGGTTCCCTCCTTAACATTAGTAACTTCAACTGTTCTATAAGGGAAAACCTTAGTGATGGTAAAAGGTCCAGACCATCTTGACTTCAAATTACCTGGAAATAGATGAAGACGTGAGTTATATAATAAAACTCTTTGACCTATATGAAACTCCCTTCTTAAGATGTGTATATCATGCCATCTCTTCGTCTTCTCTTTATAGATCTTGGCATTTTCATTTGCTTCATTGCGAAACTCATCAAACTCATTCAATTGCAATAATTTCTTATGACCAGCTGCTTGCATATCAAAGTTGAGAAAATGCAATGCCCAATATGCTTTATGCTCTAGCTCAACAGGCAAATGACATGATTTTTCATAAACAAGCCGAAAAGGTGACATACCAATAGGAGTTTTGTAGGCAGTCTTAGAAGCCCACAATGTATCATCAAGTTTAATTGCCCAATCCTTCCTATTATGATTCACCGTCTTTTCCAATATTCTCTTTATCTCCCTATTAGAAATTTCAGCTTGACCGCTAGTTTGAGAGTGATAAGCAGCAGCTACTTTATGTGTCACACCATATTTATGCAAAAGTGACTCAACTTACTTATTCAAAAAGTGTGTGCCTTGATCACTTATAATCGCCCTAGGCGTACCAAACTTGGTGAAGATATTCTTTTTCAAAAATATAATCACCACTCGAGCATCATTGGAAGGCAAAGCTACGGCCTCAACCCATTTAGAAACATATTCCATAGAAACCAAGATGTAAGTATTACCATAAGAAGATGGAAAGGGTCCCATGAAGTCCATACCCCAAACATCAAACAATTCATAGATTAAAATATTATTTAAAGGCATTTCATGTCTCCTAGATATATTACCAGTTCTTTGACACCTATCACATGCAGCAACATAAGAAAATGCATCTCTGAATAGCGTAGGCCAATAATAATTAGACTGTAAAACCTTAGCTGCAGTCTTTGTGTGTCACGCCCCGAACCCGTCAGGCATGCAAAATCCCACCAGGGCCGTCTTGTCTCGGTGGTACCCAAGATCCGTCAGCCAGCAATTTATAACTTCTAAATGATTCAAACATACGGAAGCGATGAAACTTCTCCATACAATTCAATACTTAAGATGACTCGAGACATAGGGTACGTCTTCTTATAAATATCAACTACAGGTTCATAGGATAACTCTAACTTCAAGGTAACATGAAATCCCTAAAGTCACAAAAGTGTAAATCCATTTCCTATAATTACTTCTTCAAATATCGATCATTGGCAATTTCAGATTTCTATTGCCTGAGACCTGAAAAAGTTAATCTCACCACGGAGTGAGATATAAATCTCAGCAAATTCACCCTAAACCTAGACCAGGTCATTAGTCCTCCCAGATTATGCAATAAAACGATAGATAATGATTCATTGATAAAACAACACATGACAATGAAACATCAAGGCACCTCGATATGTCTGGCATAACGAAATCACGATTCAAGGACAATCATATTATCACAACTAAGCTTCATACTAGCGCAACCTTAAGTTCATAAGCAAAGGTGTATTCTCAATTTCATCACCACTTTCAATTCCAATGGCCAAGCCCGCGATAATACGCATCAGGCTAATCACAAATTTAATCCCAATGGTCAAGCCCGCGTCAATATGCCTCAGGCTAATCAAGGTCTCGATTGGCAACCCGCGATCTGACGCATCAGGTTCCAAAGGCCATTTCGATACTTGTGTCGACATGTATCAAGACTATCCCGCGTTCTGACGCATCAAGATATCAATTCTCTTTTCAATAGTTATGCTCGCATCAATATGCCTCAGGCTCGGTCCGCGTCATTACGCCTCAGCCCATCAAATTAACAAACCCGCGTTAAACGCATCAGGTTTTCAATTCTCTTTTCAATAGCTATGCCCGCGTCAATACGCCTCAAGCTCGATCCGCGTCATTACACCTTAGACCATCAAATTGACAAACCCGCGTTAAATGCATCAGGTTTTCAATTCTCTTTTCAATAGTTATGCCCACGTTAATACGCCTCAGGCTCGGTCTGCGTCATTATGCCTCAGACCATCAAGTTGACAAACCCACGTTAAATGCATGAGGTTTTCAATGCCATTCCCGACCTGTGTCGACACATAATCAACCTCGTCCCGCATCTCAACGCATCTGGACATTAGCCACCACAACCCCGCGTCTCAACGCATCAGGGTGCCACAAGCTCTTAGGCTTATAAATCAAACTCCCCTCTTAAGGAACTTCATAATCGAGTACAATTTTTATCAGCCAAGTAATGAATCATTGTCATGCGAGACGTCAAGGCCAATCACCCACGAGGTGATATCAAATACATAGCAAGACAGTCAAACTAATGGTTTGTTCTCTTGCCAACTCATTTATATTTTTCAAACAGTCGTCATTCAAGGCCAAATATCACATAGCCATACCGGTATCCATGTCAGTTGAATGCACACAACAATAATTTAGTCATGAGAGTTATAATTTCTCATCATCAGGAGAACACACGACTCACACCTCAGTTATCTCAGTCGATCATGAACAATCAATGCAATAGACTCTCAAATTCATCTATATATCGTCCAAACGCATCCAGTAGTGTCCTAAATTCCTAGCAAAAGTTTAGGAGTCACTTTTTTTCAATTTAATCAGTAAAATTCCCTCCAAGACTCCTCCAAAGATTCGGTTCCCTTGATCCCAAAACAGGACAGCCGTGCGACCTAATCCAAAGTTCGTTAAATGATCAATTTTTCTATTCCAATCATCAATTCACGGAGCATACACCTCATTAACATCTCAATTAACATTCTAGTATGTCTTAATGATGAATTTAAAGCATGGCGACACCTCCCACAGCCTTCAAAGGGCTCGGTTCATCTAAATCTAAACAGGGAAGAATTCGATTCTGCCCTCTACCTCCTTAATCGGTCCATAATTTAACTCTAAACCTTGATTTACCATAAAATCAATGTGCTAACATGTCTTACTACATCTGTATGAGTCTTACCACAAGTTTTGGAGCAAGTCGAAGCCTCGAAGTACCGCAAACGGCCTTGGTTCTACTCGGTCCATCGACGGCAGATTCTGCTCACAAATCAACCATGGAAACCCATCTAAACCCAATCAAACTCGTAATTTCAGCTCAACCAACATAAGTACTATGATTTAAGAATTCCTCATCGAAAATTTGAAGCTGTTTGAAGTCCGAAAGACAGCGGAACAGGTATTTCCCCAAAACCGGTCAGAATCTTACCTCGTCTGATTTTTGTCTACTCAAATAGACCTACGGGACAAACGGCTGGGCCAAATAGAGCTTATAATATGTCCATAGAACCACAAGACAATAAACTTTCAGATGGAAGTGGTTTTACCTCAATTCGATATTGGATGACAAAGATATGACCGGAACAGTGAAGCAGTCGGGACAAGGCAGCGAGCTGGCGACGGGTCTTCTCGGCCAAGATGAAGAAAACAAAAAGGAAGAGAGAAAAGAGAGAGAAAGTGCTAACCAAAATGAGAGGATGAGAAAGAGTTTGGTCTTTAATCCCTCTTGGTCAACAAGCTTGAATGGTAGGTTAAAAGTTGCTCACTAAATGCCCATCCACCATCCATTGACACTTGTCCATATGTCAATCAAGGCTCATCCAAGGGCTATTATTTTTCTTGATTTTCGGCAGCCTATAGGGTGTGGTCAATGACCAACATGCCCTCATTCCATTTTTTCAGGCAAGGCTAAGGCTTGAGGGGCAAAATGGTAATTTTACCCTCGACATCCTGAACGTCATTTTTCTGATTCCAATCTTCTTTGATGAGGCGACGTCCAATCCAATTATAACGTTGGAATCTTAATTTTCCAATTTTGAGATTTCATTTCATATCTCAAGCCTCGACGGGGCGGAAATTCGAAATGTCACATTGTGGCACCAAAATGATCTCCTGCCTGTCCATCATGGTAATGAAAAAGAATGTCAGATACTTCGTCATTAGGAACACATCACCTAATGACTCAATCAGCACATACCTTAAACAAGAAAGGATCCTCCCAAAGATAGTGTTTAACATTAGAAAAGAATTTCTTCTTTTGTTGATAAGTTAATTCAGGAGGGATAACCTTACTTACCAAGAAATTAACATAATCAGCATACCGGGGGGTTTCGATTTTGACAAAGAAGAGTGTCTCATGAGGAAATTCATTCAAGATTGGTCTTTCTTCCACAGGGGCATTCGGCAATCTAGAGAGATGGTCAGCCACTAAATTTTTTATCCCTTTTTTGTCTTTGATTTTCAAGTCGAACTCTTGCAGTAGTAAGATCTACCTAATCAACCTAGGTTTTGAATCTTTCTTTTCAAGCAAATACTTAAGAGTAGAGTGGTTAGTGTAAATGATGACTTTGGAACCAGTCAAATAAGAGCGGAATTTATCAAAAGCAAATACTACCGCTAAAAGCTCTTCTTCAGTTGTGGTATAATTCAATTGAGCTCCAAACAAGGTGCGGCTTGCATAATATATGGTTCGAAAAATTCCATCCTTTCTTTGTCCAAGTACAGCTCCACAAGCTGAGTCACTAGCATCACACATCAACTCGAAAGGCAAATTCCAATTAGGCGCGGTCATGATAGGAGCCGAAACTAACTTCTCCTTCAATGTGTTGAATGCCTGCAAACAATTATCGAAAAAGTCAAATTTAGCACCTTTTTCCAAAAATTTACAAAGGGGTCTAGCAATCTTAGAAAAATCTTTAATGAAATGCCTATAAAATCCTGCATGTCCCAAAAATCCTCGAACAAGCATCAAAGAGGTAGGAGGCGGCATGAAATAACTTCAATCTTAGCTCGATCCACCTTAATTCCTGTGACAGAGATTTTATGGCCTAGCACAATCCCTTCATGTACCATAAAGTGACACTTCTCCCAATTCAAGACAAAGTTAGTCTCCTCACACCTTTGTAATACTAAAGATAAATTATTCAAGCATGAATCGAAAGATGAGCCAAAAACAAAAAAATCATCCATAAATATCTCAATAAATTTTTGATCATGTTAGAAAAAATAGCCATCATACATCTCTGAAAAGTAGCAGGTGCATTACAAAGACCAAAAGGCATCCTCCTAAAGGCAAAAGTACCATAGGGACAAGTAAAAATGGTCTTTTCTTGATCTTCAGGTGTAATAGAGATTTGATTATAACCGAAATATCCATCTAAAAAACAGTAAAACTCATGCCCTGCAAGTCTCTCCAACATTTGATCAATAAAAGTCAAAGGAAAATGATCCTTACGGGTGGCATCATTCAATTTTCTATAATCCATGCAAACACGCCACCCAGTAACTGTCCTAGTAGGAATCAATTCATTATCATCATTAGGTTGAACAGTCATACCTCCTTTTTTTTAACAACTTGCACAGGACTTACCCAAGCACTGTCAAAGATAGGATAAATAATCCCTGTATCAAGTAGCTTAATTACCTTGGCCTACACCACCTCTTGCATTTTTGGATTGTGCCTCCTTTGAGGTTGGATGACCGATTTGAATTGCTCCTCCATCAATATTTTATGCATGCATATTGAGGGGCTTATTCCTTTAATATCTGCAATAGTCCATCTTATTGCTCTTTTATGGTCTCTCAGAACTCGGTGTAGCTTCTCCTCCATCACACATATTAAAGAAGAAGAAATAATTACTGGAAGAGAAGAAACTCCATTAAGAAAATCATATTTAAGGTGCGATGGCAAAGGTTTGTGTTCTAAAATTGGTGGTTCTTCAATAGAGGATTTTCTCTTCTTCAAGTTCGACCCCAATTCTTCGAATTTTGGTGGCTAAATCTCTAAAGAGGTGGATTTGCTTTCAAAAATTTCGTGTACTGCTCGACTTCTTCAACTTCGGCTTCTTCTTTGCTTGGCCGAACTAAGCATGCCTCTAACAGGTCTTTAATTGTGGCTTTACAAAAAGTCAATTCCACAAGCTTATCAACTACATCAGCTCTCAAACAATCATTTGGCTCAGCAGCATATTTCATGACCTTAAACACATCAAAGGTGGCTCGATCATCTTGAACTCTGAGAATTAATTTTCCTTGTTGCGCATCAATTAAAGCTCTCCCTGTTGTTAGAAAAGGTCGGCCTAGGATGATTAGAACCTCGAAATCTTCCTCCATCTCTAAGACAATGAAATCTACAGGAAAAATAAACTTGTAAACCTTAAATAAAACATCCTCCACTATTCCTGTGACATTTTGATTTCCCAGTCATTTTCAGACTCATTAATGAGAAGTATATCTAGCGAAGTGTTTCAGTAATATCTCGCTCGAATCTGATCAATTCGAGTAGACTGACCAAAAGGGAAAGGCTAACGCGAGACAAGGTATGTGGACTTGGGGAACTCAAATAGGAAATGGCACTTCGACCATAAGAATTGTCGAGGGGACATTTAGAACCATAAAAGGCTGATCTAAGGACGATTAAGGGATACATTGCTAGTGTTATACGATTGGAGCGCGGGTGATGTCGCTTAACCAACGTATGATTTGCAAAATTTTCCTAAATCGGACAATGACGTTTGAGACCATAGGAACTAGTGATAGACCCTCGCAATTCTATGACAACCAAAGTTGTCGTGAATTGACAAGCCATAAATGTGATATGAATCACATGGTCGATACGCGTAACGTCTGCAAAAGTCGCCCGTCGATTTGGGATAGGCTGGAACCACGTCCGATAGAGAAAACAATCAGAAACGAGTCTTGAAAATTGAAAATGGAGAATCAAGAATTCCAACGCCATGTTTGAATTGGCCGTCGCTATGTCGAAGATTATTGGATAGAGAAAAACGGCATTCCGGACATCGGGGGTAAAATTACCATTTTGCTCCTCAAAACTTTAGACTTGCTTATGCAATTGAAGAAGGGCATTTTGGTCTTTTATTTCTTCCCAAGGTTGCCGAATATTGGAAGAGAGCATGGCCATTGGGTTGACACTTAAGACAAGTGTCACTAGATTAAGCTTGGAGTGGTCATGTCCACCTTTACACAACTACCAATCAACCTTCGACTTTGAGTATTGAATATAGCTCTTTTCCCTCTCTCTCTCCTCTCATTTGACCGGCCATACACTCCCCACCATCAACGACAGCTTCTTCTTCTTCTCCTCTTCTTTGCCGCTACCGACGACAACATCTGTGCTCCCCGTTCGCTGCCGCCAACCACCCACATTGAACCCCGCCTCTTGCCGACCTCCTCAAAGTGAAAGCGCGTCGATTAAACCACCAAGGAGCTCCAGCCAACCATTCTCCCGGAAGCCGACGGAAACCGGCATAATCTAAGATAGGCAGAGTTTCTAACCCCTTAGGACCTCGAAATGTTGGAGTCTTGCGACCAAATTTTGTGGAGATCTAGGGGACTCATTTAGTGATCTGTGGCAAAAATTTGAGCTTAATTTGATAAATTTTTGACCCCAAATGGGCCTTGTGAATATTAGACAGAAACTATCGGTTGTAGTCTTGAGGGAACCGGCGACCTTCGAAGGGATTCCGACGATGACACGGCCTCAAATCTTCGGTGAGACTCTTAGACCTTTAGATAGACATGTTAGCAAGTAGGTTAGTGATTAAATGATAAATTTGGAGTAGATGAGGGCTGGATATGCTCGGTTTACACAGAACCGAACATAGCCCAGTTCGGATCTGTGCAAACCGATTCTGTGGGGGCTGATGATTGTTGATTTTGAGTCTCAAATTCATCAATGAGACATGTTATGATGTTGAGGGATGTGTTAATGAGTTTGGTGATCTATGGATTGGTGATTGGACAAGAGAAATTGACAAATTGGTTGGAATTTCCTAGGTTGCGCGGTGAGTTTGGCCTTGGACCCTTGAAACTGAATTGTTGAGGGCTTAAGGAGAGGATTTTTGTGGCATCAAGCTTAAGGTAAGGGAACCCTAAACCTAAGATAGGAAGATTGGACTCGATTGGGCGAGTCGAGACAATTTTTGGGTGATTCTTGCAGGGTTTTTGTGTGATTATTCCTTGTGCGTCTTAGGATGGTAGAGAGGATTGCATGTGTGCTAATATTCATGCCTTGAATTGGTTACCTTGTTTGCACGTTGATTGAGTCGTCTTGCATGCCATGGATGCATTATTTATACATGAGATGCACTTGGCCTTGTGTGCATGATTTGTGATCGTGGCATGGCGGAGACGACGCGAGACCCTGATGCGTATGAGACGCGGGGTGGTGTGATGGTTACCCTGAGGCGCTGAGGTGCGGGGTTGGAGTAGTGTGGCACCCTAATGCGTATAAGACGTGGGGTTGAGATGGCCACGATCCTGATGTGTTGAAACGCGGAACGGAGATGTGATGTTTCGACACTGGCCTAGAGTATCATTGAAACCTGATGCGTTTACGCAGGTTGTCAATGGCGGTCTGATGTGTTTATGCGGACCGAGCCTGATGCGTTCTAAACATGAGCATGAGATTGAGACAGGCAGGATAAGGTGGATGTGGTGATGTGGCAGGGCGAGTTGTGCATGATCATCTGAGTGTGTTATGATGCCACAGCTGCATGCCTGCCATTTGTGTGTTGTCTTCTATATTTGCAATTACCTTATATGTCTGTGAGTTTGAACTATTGGGGCCTGTGACTGCCTGAGTGGACGGTCGGCCTAACCAAGGATTAGGACCCACCTTACTATGATGTGAATCTCACCCCGTTGGGGACCGCTTCTTTTTACAGATCCTAGGTCTTGACAATGTGGCCCAAACGATTTGGAGATCCCAAAGAGATGACCATTTATTTTGGGGAGTTCCCTAACGGGCAGGGAACTATTTATGTAAGGAAGTGTACTGTGGTGTGGGTAGACGAGAGTAGTACGAACTGGAAGCCTCACAAGTATGAGGCCTGGTTTAGGAAGGTCGGGGACATGTCGACTGGGCCGCTGAAGCCCAATGAGGTGCCCCAAGGAGTGATCCCTAACTGGTGCCACCCCGCCCGGGACCAGGACTAGGCTGAGGGGTCTATTGTCGGTTCCAGGAATAGACCGGAGAAGACCCCGACCTTAGAGGACATAGAGGAGGAGGTCATTATGCTGGAGGCAACTGAGGAGGATCTCGTGGAGCCATCTGCTAAGGCGACCATGGAGGATATCATCGAGGTTCGCTCGGAGACCTTCTCAGAGTACGAGCCCACAGAAGACGCTGAGGAGACCGAGGACTCCAGTAGCTCATCTTAGGAGTTCCCAATTTTTTAGCATGATTTGCTGGTGGCGACCCTGACCCCGCTTCTTTTGGATATTAAAGATGGACTCTTTTTGTGTACTCACCCCGTCACCCCCCTTGATTGGCGAATTTAGTTGCTATGTATATATATGAACGGTTGGATGTTATGTATGACAGTATTTGCGCTACCCAGGTCCCATTTTACTATTTGTACGGAGGAGTGTTAATGTCATCGCTTTCGCGTGCCTTGTTTATTATACGTCTCTCAACTTACGTGTGGATCTTGGGACCACGAGTGATATTTGATTTGCTTGCAGGGAGTCACGTACTCTTGCTTGGGGCACGAGGCGTGACATCCCCGTTCGATTTGGTATCAGAGCAAGGTCAGCTCGATCCAAAGTTAGTTGAGGATTGGAGTAATAAGGAGGATTAAGTTAGGACAAGGACGAGTAGCGAGACCTTAGGAGACGAGTTAAGATAAGACATGAGATGCATAGCATGTGGCTTGACACTGATGATTGACATCTGGCCTTGGCAAGGTTGTTGTAATGTATAAGGGTTAAGTTCCCTGCTTACAGTTTAAGGTCATTTCTGGACCTTGGCCTGTTTAATGAATGAGTGTGGTTGGTTTTAGTGAATCGTTGGAGTAAACGGAAATGAGGAATGGCCATGGGCTACTTGTTGAAATGTTTCTGGAGTTTGTTGTGTGGAGGACTGTTGTGTTAGAACTGTTTCTGTTAAAGAGTGGTTAGTAGCTCTGAACTTGGGTGAATGAGTGAGTACTAACTCCTTGACGAACTTGTGATGAATCAGGCTCAGTAGAAGGATATAAGGATGAGGAACCCATCTAAAAGATCTGGAAGGCCAAGAGGCGGAGCCTCTAGCTCAAGGCCGCCTGTTGTAGAAGACCCAAGGATGAATGACATGTTGAGGGCTCTAGAGAGAATTGGTGATTTAATTGACTGGCAGACCCAGGATCGGAATGTTGCCATTGCCTAGGCAGTATGAGCTGCGATAGCTGCCGTCAACGCCAACAATAGCAACAATGATGGCAATGGAAACTAGGATGAACATGGCCAGGGCAATGAGGCTGTGAATGCCCAGGAGGAAATCGTCGTGGCTAGACAGATGGGCCAACTAGTGGAACAATTCATAAAATTGAAGCCGACCTAGTTCGATGGGACTGGAGATCCCGAGCTAGCATACAGGTGGATCGAGAAGTTAAAAAAAGCATTTGGAGTGCTGAGGTGCATGGACAAAAAGAAGGTGTTGCTAGCAATGTACCAGCTGGAAGGTACCGCAAATGATTGGTGGGTTGCCACCAAGAATGGAGTCTTCCTAGAGGAAATGGCTATGAATTAGGATGCCTTTAAGACGGCGTTCAACGACAAGTACTTTTCGGAGACGGCCAGGGAAAGGAAACAGGTAGAATCCTTCCAGCTACGTCAGAACCATCTAACAGTAGACCAGTACGAGGCCAAATTCTCCAGACTGTCGAGGTATGCACCTCGATCTGTAGAGGATCCCCAGGAGAAAGCACGGAGATTTCGGGACGGATTGAGGCCTAAACTCCGCAGCCAAACGATTGCCCTAAATCTGAGGGCTTATAAGGAAATTTATAAGCGGGTCCAGATGATAGAAAGAGACTTAAAGGAAAGGAATACCGCATCTGGATCGCGGTTTACCTCATTCAGAAGCAACCGCCAGATGGGCAAGAGATCGATGATGGACAATAGGCATTTCATGCCTCCAGTAAGGAAAAATATTGCGAAGCCGTCGAACCCTACGAACTGTAGTTTTCGCCTTTGTGGCAGAAGGCATGGAAATGGGCCATGCCCGATAAGGACTAGAGCTTGCTTTAAGTGTGGTCAACTAGGCCACCAGATGAGGACGTGCTCGAATCAAGCTCCGATGAATCGACCTCAAGGACAGAGACCGCAGGCTGGACCGTCGATTGCCACTCCCCAGATCGAACAGAATCAACCACCGGCACAGGGAAGGGTATATGCAATAGCCCGCAAAGAGGCGGAGGAAGCACCAAGCGTGGTTACAGGTATGGTTTACCTGTGCAATCAAGCTGCATATGCCACGCATTCATTTGTATCTGCACAGTTTGCTGATTTTGTGGGTATGAAGTTGAAACCGTTGAATATAATTCTACATGTTGCCACTCCATTAAAGGATAATATATTGGTTTCATTAGGCTGTGCTGACTGTGAAATTATGATTTGGGGGAGTAAGGAGAGTATTGATCTAGCTAGAGTATTGATCTAACTGTATTGCCCATGTATGATTTTGATATAATCATAGGGATGGATTGGTTGGGTAAGTAGTGGGCAGTAGTAGATTGTGATAGTAGGATAATCCGGTTTTATCCGAGAGGCCGCCCTAGCTTTGAATTGGTGGGAAGTCGAGGGGGGATCTCGATTCCTTTAGTCTCATCCCTCGAAGTGACAAAGTTGATGTTTGAAGGGTGTCAGACATACTTAGTGGCAGTAATGGACACGACTGTCGAAGAGCCAAAGTTAGAAAGTATTCCGGTAGTGCGTGAATTTTTCGACGTGTTTCCCTAAGAGTTGCCAGGATTGCCACCGGAGCGAGAGATAGAATTTGTAATCGAGTTAGCCCCTGGGACGGAATCGATCTCGAAGGTACCTTATAGGATGTCCCTGTCAGAACTGAAAGAGTTAAAGATGCAAATGCAGGAACTACTAGACAAAGGATTTATCCGACCGAGTGCTTCATCGTGGGGAGCGCCGATGTTATTCGTAAGGAAGAAAGATGGGTCTTTGCATCTATACATTGATTATCGGCAGCTGAACCAGGTAACAATGAAGAACAAATACCCACTGTCGAGAATTGACGATCTGTTTGATCAGTTGCAAGGAGCGGCGGTATTTTCAAAGATTGATTTGAGGATTGGGTATCACCAGTTGAGGATCAAGAAGGAAGACATGCCTAAGACTGCTTTTAGGACGAGGTATGGTCATTATGAGTCCACAATGATGCCTTTTGGGTTAACCAAGCTCCAGCCTCATTCATGGACCTGATGCATCGAGTTTTTAAGGAATTCCTAGATAGATTAGTCATAGTCTTCAACAACGATATCCTAATTTACTCGAAGAGTGACGCAGAACATGAAGAGCACCTGAAGATTGTCTTACAGACTTTGAGGGAACACTCGCTCTACGCGAAGTTCAGTAAATGCGAATTTTGGCTGAATCGGGTAGCATTTCTTGGCCATCTGGTATTTGGAGAAGGAATCGCAGTGGATCCCGCAGAGATAGAAGCGGTAACAAATTGGCCTAGGCCTACTACGATCACTGAAGTCAGAAGTTTCTTAGGACTGGCAGGATACTACAGGCGTTTCGTGGAGAAATTCTCATCCATAGCCATCCCATTGACGTAGTTGACGAAGAAGGAAACAAGATTTGAATGGACAGACAAATGTGAGAGGAGTTTTCAAGAGCTCAAGCATAGATTGACAACCGCACCAGTGCTGACAATTCCATCAAGACCGGGAGGTTATGAGATATACAGCGATGCCTTCTGAAAGGACTGGGCTGTGTATTAATGCAGCATGGAAGAGTAGTAGCCTATGCATCCCGATAGTTAAGACAACATGAGATGAACTACCCAACGCATGATCTGGAGTTAGCAGCGATTATTTTTGCTGTGAAGATCTGGAGACATTATCTCTGTGGCGAGAAGTTTCAGATTTATACCGACCACCAGAGCTTAAAGTATCTGTTTTCTCAAAAAGAGCTGAATATGAGGCGGCGTCGGTGGATGGAGCTACTCAAGGATTATAATTGTGATATACTGTATCACCCTAGGAAAGCAAACAGAGTTGCAGATGCACTTAGCAAGAAGTCGAGCATTGCCTATCTGTTAGTAAAGGGATGGTCGATGATTAAGGATTTAAGAGATTCTGAGTTTAGACTGGAAGTCTACCAATTGTCCAGTCTGATAGCTACATTGAGGGTAGAACCTGAGGTCCAGGAAAGAATAAAGACCTTACAGTCTACAGACCCAGAAATTCAGAAGATCCTCGAGATGGATGCGACAAAGAGAAAATCCGAGTTTCAAGTGTCAGAGGACGGAATTCTGAAGTTCCGAGGACGTCTATGTGTGCCAGAGGATGAAGGACTCAGGGAAAGAATCTTATCAGATGCTCATAGGAGCAATTATAGTATCCACCCAGAGAGTACAAAGATGCATCAGAACCTGCGCCAACACTACTGGTGGAACGGGATGAAGGTGGATGTAGCGAAGTATGTGGCAAAGCGTTTGACGTGCCAACAAGTGAAAGCACAGCACTGTAAGCCTGGAGGATTATTACAGCCACTAGAAATACCAGAATAGAAGTGGGAGCATATAACGATGGATTTTGTGATGGGACTCCCAAGGAGCCAGCGAGGTCACGACTCTATATGGGTAGTCGTGGACAGATTGACCAAGTCCGCACACTTCATCCCGATGCGAAAGGACTTTGCAATGGATAGGTATACCGAGTTGTACATGAGGCAAGTCATGAGATTACATGGAGTGCCTGTGAAGATTACGTCTAATAGAGATCCCAAGTTCACGGCGAACTTTTGGAAAAGCCTGCAAGAAGCCATGGGAACTCAATTGTAGTTTAGTATGGCGTACCATCCACAGACGGACGGACAGTCGAAAAGGACGATTCAGACGTTTGAGGACATGCTGCGAGCGTGCGTCATAGATTTTAAAGGTGGATGGGAAGATCAGTTGCATCTGGTGGAATTCGCGTACAATAATAGCTATCAGCAAAGCATCCAAATGGCACCATTTAAAGCACTTTATGGAAGGGCCTGCAGAACCCCGATTTGCTGGAATGAGATTGGAGAAAGGAATATCACAAGCCCAGAATTGGTAGAGCAATCGGTGAAAGCAGTGAAAATAATTCGAGATAGACTGAGGACGGCACAGAGTCGTCAGAAGAGCTATGCAGATAAGCGGCATAAGCCCTTGGAGTTTCAAGTGGGCAATCATGTCTTCCTCAAGGTGTCACCCATGAGAGGATTATCGCGATTTAGAAAGAAAGGGAAGCTGAGCCCAAGGTATGTAGGCCCATTTGAGATACTGGAGCGGATTGGAACCTTGGCCTACAGGCTTGCCTTGTCGCCTAATCTATCCCAGGTGCATAATATTTTTCATGTGTCAATGCTACGGAAATATGAACTAGATTCGACATATGTGCTGGATTATGAAGTCATCGAGGTAGATGATAGGGTATCTTACGTGGAGAGGCCGATAAGGATCGAGGACCGGAAGGAGCAAATCCTCAGGAATAAGAAGATTCCATTGGTCAAGGTAGTGTGGGAACGCCATAGAACTGAAGGCGCCATGTGGGAAAATGAAGAGACGATGAGGCGACAACACCCCCATTTATTTGAGTAATTGAGTTTGATGTAAATTTCGGGGACGAAATTTTTGTAAGGAGGGAGAGTTGTGACATTCTGATTTTCCATTCATTTTTAGACTCATTAATGAGAAGTATATCTAGTGATATGTTTTAGTAATATCTCCCTCGAATCTGATCAATTCAAGTAGACTGACCAAATGGGAAAGGCTAACACGAGACGAGGTACGTGGACTTGGGGAACTCGAATAGAAAATGGCATTTCGACCATAAGGATTGTCGAGAGGACATTTAGAATCATAAAAGGCCAATCTAAGGACGATTAAGGGATGCATTGCTAGTGTTATATGATTGGGCGCGGGTGATGCCGCTTAACCAACGTATGATTTGTAAAATTTTCCTAAATCGGACAGTGACGATCGAGACCATAGGAACTAGTGATAGACCCTCGCAATTACATGACAACCAAAGTCGCCATGAATTGACGAGCCCTAAATGTGATATGAATCACAGGGTCAATATGCGTAACGTCTGCAAAAGCCACCCATCGGTTCGGGATGGGCTGGAACCACGTCTGACAGAGAAAATAATCAAAAATGAGTCTTGAAAATTGAAAATGGAGAATTAAGAATTTCAACGTCATGCTCGGATTGGCCGTCGCCATGTCGAAGATTATTGGATTGAGAAAAATGGCGTTCTGGACGTCAGGAGTAAAATTACCATTTTGCCCTCAAAGTTTTAGACTTGCTTATGCAATTGAACAAGGGCATTTTGGTCTTTTATTTTCCCCCAAGGCTACCAAAAATTGTAAGAGAGCATGGCCATTGGATTAAACTTGATTGACACTTAAGACAAGTGTCACTAGATCAAGCTTAGAGTGGTCATGTCCACCTTTACACAACTACCATTCAACCTTTGAATTTAAGTATTGAATATATCTCTTTTCCCTCTCTCTCTCCTCTCATTTGATCGGCCATACACTCCCCACCATCAACGACAGCTTCTTCTTCTTCTCCTCTTCTCTGCCACCACCGACGACAGCTTCTGTGCTCCCTGTTGGCTGCCATCGACGAGCCCCACCGGTGACCATCAGCCGGCGAGCTGACCACTCACGTCGAGCCCCACCTCTTGCTGACCTCCTCAAAGTGGAAGTGCGTCGATTGAACCACCGTGGAGCTCCGACCAACCATTCTCCCAGAAGCTGAAAGAAACCAGCACAATATGAGGTAGGCAGAGTTTCTGACCCCTTAGGGCCTCGAAATGTTGGAGTCTTGAGACCAAATTTGTGGAGATCTAGGGGACTCTTTTAGTGATCTGTGGTAAAAATTAGAGCTTAATTTGATGAAGTTTTGACCCCAAATGGGTCTTGTGAATATTGGACAGAAACTGTCGGTTGTAGTCTTGAGGGAACTGGCGACCTTCGAAGGGATTCCGGCAACGACACGGCCTCAAATCTTCGGTGAGACTCTTAGACCCTTAGATAGACATGTTAGCAAGTAGGTTAGTGATTAAATGGTGAATTTGGAGCAGACTAAGGGCTGGATATGCTCGGTTTACATAGAACCGAACATAGCCCAGTTCGGTTCTGTGCAAACCGATTATGTGGGGGCTGATGATTATTGATTTTGAGTCTCAAATTCATCAATGAGACATGTTATGATGTTGAGGGATGTCTTAATGAGGCTGGTGATCCATGGATTGGTGATTGGACAAGAGAAATTGACAAATTGGTTGGAATTTCCTAGGTTGCGCGGTGAGTTTGGCCTTGGACCCTTGAAATTGAATTGTTGAGGGCTTAAGGAGAGGATTTCTGTGGCATCAAGCTTAAGGTAAGGGAACCCTAAACCTAAGATAGGAAGATTGGACTCAATTGGGCGAGTCGAGTAAATTTTTGGGTGATTCTTGAAGGGTTTTTGTGTGATTGTTCCTTGTGCGTCTTAGGACGGTATGGAGGATTGCACGTGTGCTAATATTCATGCCTTGAATTGGCTACCATGTTTGCACGTTGATTGAATCATCTTGCATGCCGTGGATGCATTATTTATGCATGAGATGCACTGGGCCATGTGTGCATGATTTGTGATTGTGGCATGGCAGAGACGAGGCGAGACCTTGATGCGTATGAGACGCGGGATGATGTGATGGTTACCCTGAGGCGTTGAGGCGCGGGATTGGAGCAGTGTGGCACCCCGATACGTATGAGACACGGGGTTGAGATGGTCACGGTCTTGATGCGTTGAAACGCGGGACGGAGATATGATGTGTCGACACTGGCCTGGAGTATCATTGAAACCTGATGCGTTTATGCGGGTTGTCAATGACAGTTTGATTAGTTTACGCGGACCGAGCCTGATGCGTTCTAAATGGGGGCATGAGATCGAGGCAGGCAGGATAAGGTTGATGTGGTGATGTGGGAAGGCTAGTTGTGCATGATCATCTGAGTATGTTATGATACCATGGCTATATCCTGCCATCTGTGTGTTGTCTTCTATTTTTTCAATTGCTTTATATGTCTGTGAGTTTGAACTGTTAGGGTCTGTGACTGCCTAAGTGGATGGTCGGCTTAATCTAGGGTTAGAACCCACCTTACTGAGATATGAATCTCACCCTGTTGGGGACCCTTTCTTTTTACAAATCTTAGGTCTTGACGATGTGGCCCATACGATTTAGAGATCCCAAAGAGATGACCGTTTATTTTGAGTAGTTCCTTGATAGGCAGGGAACTATTTACGTAAGGAAGTGTACCGTGGTGTGGGTAGACGAGGGTAGTACGAACTGGAAGCATCACAGGTATGAGGCCTGGTTTAGGAAGGTCGGGAACGTGTCGACTGGGCCGCTGAAGCCCAATGAGGTGGCTCAGGGAGTGATCCCTGATTGATGCCACCCCACCCAGGACCAGGACCAGGCTGAGAGGTCTGTTGTCGATTCCAGGAATGGACCGGAGAGGACCCCAACCTTGGAGGACACCGAGGAGGAGATCATTGTGCTGGAGGCAACTGAGGAGGATCTCGTGGAGCCATCTGTTAAGGCGACCATGGAGGATACCATCGAGATTCGCTCGGAGACCTTCTTAGAGTACGAACCCAAGGAGGACGCCGAAGAGACCGAAGACTTCAGCAACTCATCTTAGGAGTTCCCAGTTTGTTAGCATGATTTGCTGGTGGCGATCCTGACCCCGCTTCTTTTGGATATTGAGGATGGACTCTTTTTGTGTACTCACCCCGTCACCCCCCTTGATTGGCGAATTTAGTTGCTATGTATATATATGAATAGTTGGATGTTATGTATGACAGTATTTGCGCTACCCAGGTCCCATTTTACTAACTGTACGGAGGATTGTTAATGTCATCGCTTTAGCGTGCCTTGTTTATTATACGTCTCTCGACTTACGTGTGGATCTTGGGACCACGAGAGATATTTGGTTTGCTTGTAGGGAGTCGCGTGCTCGTGCCCGGGGCGTGGGGCGTGACAATTCCTCTTGGGTATTTGATCGGTCGATCTGCTAACTGAAGAGATACGGTGGTAGCTTTTGCTTCTCCCAAACCTAATTTTCTGAAAACAAAGTAAGGCATTAGATTAATACTTGCACCTAAATCACACAACGCCTTATCAAAATAAGAATTAGCAATAGTACAAGGAATAGTAAAACTCCCTGGATCTTTCAACTTTGGTGGTAATTTATTATGCGAAATAGCTGAACACTTCTCATTAAACTTCACAGTCTCATAATATTATAATTTCCTATTGTTTGCCAAAATTTCCTTCAAAAATTTCGTGTAACTAGGCATCTGGGCTAAGGCATCAGCAAAAGAAATATTAATGTGCAATTTCTTAAAAACATTAAGGAATTTAGAGAACTGCTTATCTATTTTGTGTTTCTGAAATCTTTCCGGGTATGGAACTGGTGTCACATATGGCTTCGGATTGTCAGGAAATAACTTGCTTCAAGAAGGATCAGCTTTTAATGTTTTGATTTCAGGGGCTTCAGCTTCTTTCTTTTTTTCTGCTGCTTCATTAGATAAATTTTTGCCAACTTCTTTTCCACTCCTCAATGTGATTGCTTTTGCATTCTCAACTGGATTCTTCTCAATATTACTCGGAAGGGTACCATATGATCTTTCAGACAAATGATTCGCTAATTGGCCAACTTGCTTCTCTAGATTTCTAATTGATGCCATCTGATTTTGGAACCTCACATCAGCACTTTTGATGAAGTCTTGAGTTGTTTGAGCCAGTTTAGTAACCATGTCCTCAAGATGGTTGTGTTGTTTCTCCTCAGGAGGCCTAAATGATGGTGGATGTCTCATCCCTTGTTGATTTTGGTTGCTTCAAGAGAAATTTGGGTGATTTCGCCATCCAGGATTGTAGGTGTTTGAGTAAGGATTGTTCTGAGAAGGCCTGCTAAAATTTCCAACAAAGTTAGTATGTTCAGAAGGATGTGCAAAATGATTACCTACCTGACATTCGGTGCTAGCATGGCTTCCATTGCAAAATTCACAAATCGGGCTTTGAATCTTTAAAACTGAGTCGATCGTTTTGTTTAAAGCAGCGAACTGTGCGGCAATGGCATTATTATCACCGACTTCATAAATTCCACTTGGCTTTCTAGCAGATAGCCTCTCAGTCGGCCATTGGTAGCTATTAGACGCCATCTCCTCTAAAAGATCAAAAGCTTCCTTAGGTGATTTGTTGTTCAATGTCCCTCCAGCTGCAGCATCAAAGGTAGATCTCAAATTCGACATCACTCCATTATAGAAAGTATGCACGTGTATCCAAACCGGTAGACCATGATGCGGACAACGCCTTAGTAATTCTTTAAATCTCTTCTACGCTTCATATAGAGATTCACCATCCATCTGCACAAAAGTAGAAATATCGTTACGTATCTTGGCAGATTTAGCAGGAGGAAAGTACTTAATAAGGAATTTTTTAGCCAAGTCATCCACATAGTGATAGATCCTGCAGGAAGGGAAGTTAGCCACGATTTAACTTTGTCACGCAAGGAAAAAGTGAATAATCTCAACTTGATGGCATCATCAGTAACACCATTATATTTTATGGTGTCACAAATTTCAAGAAAATCATCTAAATGGATATTAGGATCATCATTCGGCAATCCATCAAATTGGACTGCGTTTTGAAGCATCTGAATCAAGGAAGGCTTGATTTCAAAGTTGTTAGCTTGTATGGTTGGCCTCCTAATGCTCAATGTTGATCCTTGGACCATAGGTGCAGCATAATCCTTTAAAGTTCTCCTTTGTTCTCCGTTTTCGTCAGCCATGATCTTGTTGTTTTGCTCTCGTTTTCGCCATAAGAAAGTGCGCTCAATTTCAGGATCAAACTTCTCAAGTTCTCCCTTGTTGGCTTCGAGCGACGGGAGTTTGCAGTCGACACTGAACCCTTGTCCTCTCTATTTCTTTTCTACTTATTTTTTTCTGCAAAATCAAACAAAAAAAATAAAAAAACAATATCAAATAAAATAAAATAAAGTTAGACTAAATCAAAAATTGCTCGATATTAATAGTAATTGTCAATTATCAAACAATCCCAGACAACGATGCCAAAAACTTGTTCTCTTGATTAGCAACGCAAGTGTACGTATCGAACAAGTAATAAAGTGATGAATAAAAGTATCATTCCCACGGAGATTGTAAACAAATCAATCAAATTACTTACTAAACGTGAACAATTCTCAAATTTATCTAACTAATGAAAGATCCAATAAAGCACTCGAAAATTCTAAAGAAAAATAAATTAGCCAATGCAGCAAACCAAAATAGAAATTAGAAATTTCGAATATAAAGAAGCAACAAACAACGGATTTATATCAAGAGTGAAAAATATTAGAGCATCCGATTTCACTTAACCAATTGAGATTAATGAACCAATCTCATCGTGCAATTAAATTGAATTTATAGTGTGATGGTAGAATTTCCTAATGTAAATCACTATCATTGGTCTGGTATAGCAACCCTAATTAGATTTAGCAACCCACACTTAATCCATGTGAATTTAAGTAAATCCAAATGCATTAAGATCCATGAATGTTCCCGATTCAATAAACCACTCTTGATTTACCCACTACTGAAACCACACGAAAAGCATGATATCTCTATCTATGATGAATTCATGTCTATATATCATAAAACACTTGCATGTAATCTCCATTCGGTCTCATACATACAACAAATATCATTCAAGTGATGATCAAGCACTTAAAAGCATTAAAAACATGATATATAACTCGCACATATGAATTCTGTAAATGAGTATGAAAAATTAATCTATCATAGTTAAGTTACATAGTCGCTCTAACAAGAAGTAGTCTAGAACATAATGAAAATTAAACTAAAAATAATAATTAAACCAAACATGATGAAGAACTAGAACAAGTGCACCAAGAATAATCGAGGATTGACTTTGAATTCACCTTCTTCTTCTTCACTTGGCATCCGGCATTGAAAGGAAAAATAGCAGAAAAATTGAACGTCCTCCTCTAGAATGTCTCCCCAAAACTTCTTTTTTTCTCAAAAAATCACGCTCGTACTTTTCTTCCTTCTGATGGATATCTTTTTTATTTTTTTGAAAAAGAAATCTGAATCACGTTCCTAATTTAGCTTTGAATTTTGAATGTTTCCCAAGATAGGCTTGATTCTCCTTGATTTCAAATTTGCATATCTGAAGATTGTGTTACCTACAAAATCAATTAAAACAAAATAAATATTAAGTCTAAAATAGAAAATAAACTCTATATAAAATAGAGTTATCACCACGCAAGCGCTAACCGGTCAGCTTTCTTCGGCCGGAGAAGATGACTGGCGACTCGCCGGAACAGTGAAAATTCCAGCGAGTTCGCCGGAAAATCAAGATCAAGCCCGAATCTCGCAAAAATTGCGACCAAATTCGTTCAAACGATGCCCGAAACGTCCTAGGCCGGTCATGAACAGTACCGGCTCAAGCGACTATTTTTGCGAAAAAAATTTCCCGACTAAAACTCGATTTCAATCATTCAAGCAACATCCAAGGGGGCTTTAGAGACTTACCTAAGCTCCATTAAAGCTCGGCGACCACCATTTACGCCGGCTCAAGGCTCCGGTTCCGTTCAACGGCCGGCGAAGCTCCAGCCACCATTTTTTATCGCAATTCAATGCAAAACAAACGTCACAACATGCTTAGGGTTGATTCTAAGAGAGATTCAAAACAAAATAACGCACGCCTAACTCAAAGACAACGCAACCGAAGGCAAATATGCATAAAATGGCTCAAGAGGCATTTTGTCGAACGGTTGGCGTGCGCGGGGAAATCGATAGTCAGACGAGGACCGAGAAGTATACCGACTTAAACGAAGTAAAAAGACACTCAAGCATGACTACTGGAACGTAAATAGACGTCGGCATACAGTCGATTTGGCTCGGTTTCACCAAAAATCAGACCGACCCCTAAACTCATAGTAGCTAAAAACAAGATATGTAACAGAGGTGGAAAACCGACCTTGGCCGAAGGTCACCTGCGGCTTGAGGCTTCGGCGACGATGCTTCAGGTGTCTTGAACCTTAGAGGCTCTCTGTGGGTGTCGAAAATGCGTTCGATTCTTACCAAACCTCTCGGAAATCTCGGCTCTCTCTCTCTCTCTATTTTTTGAAAACCGAGTGCCTCCCCTCTGTCTCTCTCTCTCCGGCCGAACCTTATAGACGAAGGCGTCGGGGATCGTTCAAGGACGATCACGCACTCCCTTGAGCCAGAAAAAGAGCCTGTCCCGGCTCAGTTTTGGTCGGAACCAATTGCTGCTCCCCCTTCCCCTGTTTTCTGCAATCCTCCCCTATCTTACTGTACCTGGTCTGCAACGTTGTTGTAGACCCGGTTCGGCCGGGTCAGGTCGGGTTCGACCTGATCGACCCGGCTCTAAAATTTCGCCTAATTGAGCCCTAAATTGACCATTTTCATGAAATTGATGCCAAAATCGGACCCCTCAACATGTTTTCCATCTAAAATGGGTATTTTCACTAACACAAATTTCATTTAGGATCCGAAAATGATTTCTACTTAATTGAGGGCTTAAATGATCAAATCAGCCCAAATTGAGGCCACCAACGAGTTCGGGACGAAGAAAAATATAGGGTAGAGGTGTTTGATTTTCATGAATGTCCCTAGAGAGAATTTAATTTTGAAAGTCGCGAAACCGGGGACAAAATTGAAAGAAAATTATGCAATCAGGCCCTTTTGGTTAAAATTGACCAAATTAGAGGGTGTATTGACACAATTTCACTTCAAGGTTCTTGATATCAATGTCATGGCTTATTGATAGCAAAAAATTGAAAATCAAAAGACTCAAAAAGGAATTTTTATGCTAAATTCGGGTTTATGCTTATGAAGGAACATAATGACCCAAGTCGAATTTTCAAGATTGAAAAATACCAACTTGAAAAGGGAATTAAAATAAAATTATTGACTTTTTTTGTATTTTTCTGACTACAAATGGAATTTTTTTTATTTTTGGGTATTTTTATATTAAAATAAATTCGAAAAATATTAAAAATTATGAAAAATATTTTTTTTGTTCAAAAATGAATCCCACGGCTAGGCCAAGGCTTTCAAAGTTGATTTTGCAATTTTATGACTTTTTTTTTCTATTTTTAACTAATTTTAGGAATAAAAGTGAAATAAAAAATAATTAAAAATCAGGTGTCAATAATCCCAAAATGGGAAAAACCTGGGGGGATAAGGGTTTCAGTATCTTCAATAATGAGTACAAATGCACAATCAAAGATCTAAGAATCGAACAAAAAGAAGAAAAAATAAAGGATTTCAGAACAAAACCGAAAAGCTCGAGACAAAAGCGAAAGCAAGCGTTACAATGTAAATGCAACATATCTCTTTTATAGCCTTTTGAGAAAAAAACCCTAAAATAAAAGTGCATGGTCCAAACTACCCTTATCTTTTATTTGAAAGTCAAAATATAACACAATTTAAATTTTTTTAATTTTATCTCGATTGTATCTGCATATATTTTTTTCATTTTTTGTGGGGTTACTAACTCAACAGGTAGAGTGCTCGGCTTCTAAGTGCAGCTAGTATCGTTTCCACATTTATAAGAAGAAGTAGGCAACGAATTATCCCGGCCTCCATCCCAAAAATGTCGATCGATGTCATTTTTTGGACATCGCCACGTAAAATGATTGTGGGTTGGATTCGCGCATCACTCAGGTTGAAACATAACAAGCCCATCAACAGCCATTAGCAGACACAAAACAACCTTGAAAAAACTAGAACAACAATAGGTAAAACACTCATAATACCCTTCCTAGGAAAAACGCGGAAAAACGCCTAATCCTAGGAAGGTTATAGTTACAGGCCAGTCCAAACAAGAGCACACCCATGAAAAGATAGCTAAAAAAAAGCCCACTAGAACAACACTAATCATTCATTGTACTCTCCGCAATCGATCCTGTCCATGATCTTCGCCACCACGGCCGCAGACTCCCTCAACAGCTTGATGCTCCTGTTCAGCTTCTCGCGCTTTGCGGCCACCGACGGCGCTTCCTCCAGCATCCTCTCGATGCCGCCGCCGCCACTGTTGGGCCCTATCAGCTCGCCCACGATCTCCGCCTCCATCTCTCTGTTCACCAAGTTCTGCACGTCGAACAGCAGATGCAGCGCCATCGAGTCGACGAACCTCCCCAGCACGATCTTCCAGTACGCGGTGATCCTCATCTTCAGATCGAACGCCTCCTGAATCTGCTCCTTGCGATCCCTCAGGTTGGCCACGTCGACCACCCCGATCCCCTCGAGGTTAATGTTGCTAGGCCTTGTCATGTAGTTGATCGCGTCCATGAATGTCTGCTGCTGGGACATCAAGTTGTTCCACTCCAACATGTACTTAGGGTTGCAAGTGTAGTCCGTGAGCTTCTCCATTTCGACGATTTCCATCATCCTATCCATCGCCATCTCCTTCGTCTTGTTGATCAGATTGGACGCTGCTCTTCTCGTCGATGACTGAAGCTGAGGATAGTTCTCCGAGTGCCGCATCAACACCCGAATCACAACTCCCTCGATGTAGTCCCAAACACGGGCCACAAAGCTAGGCGGCTTGCTCGATATCCCCTTCACCTTCCGCTGCAAAAGGGTGAGAAAGGCGGTACGAGGGAGGAAGTTAGGGAGCCCGATCCCTTTAGCCTCTTCCAGGACCGCCGATTCCTCCAAGAGGAAGTTGATCCTCGGGTCATTCTCAGGACAGTTTTGGAGCTCATCGGAGAATTTGTTCAGCATTTCCACTAGCCTGGCCGTGCAGTGCATGTTCTTCTCTTCTGGGTACTCGTCGAACTCGCCTCTCAGCAAGAGTTTCCTCAGCGACTCCTTCGCCGACCCCAGGATCTGCATAAAGGCGGTCATGGCTTCCGCGACCGAGGAAAGATTCTTGGGCAGCCTCTTGAGCTCGGTGATGTTCGCGTTCAGCTTGTCGTTGATTTTCTTGACGATCTCCGGCAAGCACTTGGCCATGATGGTGGCTTGGATCTGCGTCAGCTTTTGGGCCAAGACAGGCACCCCGACGATGGACTTGTCGATCTTGCACAGCAGAGGGTGCGTGTCGAAGAGATTGGCCTCTTCCCGCCTCGCTTCTTCGTAGGACTCTTCACCAATCCTGTTCCTGACACAGACATAACCAAGCCCTATATTGACATCATCGGCAGTCACCTTCTCGAGCAAGCCCTCCGGAGCTTTATCAGCCTTCGTGACGACGGCCAGAGTCCTCTTGCCGGTCTTGTCCACCATCTGTGACACAAAGACGAATCATCGTATAGACTCATTTCCCAGAGTTAAATTTAATTATTCGAGTTTTCAATTGATACAGAAGCCAAGCTTGCCTAGAGTATATGCTTACTTGAGACATCCTTATGGACTCGCAAGTGGAGAAGTCGACGGTGGCGGACAAGACATTGAGGATGATGCTCTCCTCAGGCCTAATGTACTCCATTATCATCTCTGAGATTTGCTCGTAGATGTTCTCGGGCTGGCCGTGCACAGGCACTCTTGTGATTCCGGGCAAGTCGACCATGGTCAAGTCCGGGACGCCGTCTTTCTTGACGACCAGAGTCAGCGGGGCGTTCGATATGCCCTTGCCAGAGCCGGCAATCTCGTCGGTGGCGTC
The DNA here is from genome assembly GCA_028455895.1 of Rhodomyrtus tomentosa. Taxonomy (NCBI): domain Eukaryota; kingdom Viridiplantae; phylum Streptophyta; class Magnoliopsida; order Myrtales; family Myrtaceae; genus Rhodomyrtus; species Rhodomyrtus tomentosa. The sequence goes on along the minus strand of JAPCWY010000003.1, from coordinate 21,684,540 downwards.
ATTGATGGCCTCGGAGATGTTTTCCTCATCGGTGGGGACGACTTTCCCATTGAACTCGAGGTAGAGCTCGGGTCGGTCGGCTCGAGGGTTTTCCTGGAGCCGCATGATCAGAGGGACGCGGGTGCAGATGCCCTGCCCCCGGGGCAGGTTGATACCCGCAAGGGACTCAAGGACGCTCGACTTGCCAGAGGACTGGTCGCCGACGACGACAATGGTGGGGAGCTGGATGCCCTCCCTCATGACCATGAGGTTCCGGAGCCTGTCGATCGCGTCGAGAAGGGGGCGGATCTGGTCGTTGTAGGAAGCGGAAAGGGGCGCCGCGTGGGCGACCGGCAGGGGTTCGGGTTCCAGGAGGACAACAGCCCGGTTGTCACCCATTGTATGCAGCCTCTCGAAATTTTTCTTACACTTCGGATGAGTATTGATCGAGGAAATGAAAGTGGTGATTTCGTGCTATGGCGTTGTGGAGTAGTTGCAGTCATTTATATGGGGACTACTATGGACTATGAGATGACTTCATGGAGGGGGTCGGTCGTGGATTGGACAAAAGTGAGCAACTTAACGAGGAAGCTATGTACCAATGGAGAAATTTTTTTTGTTGTATTAAAGTCAACATCATATGATTGTGTAACCTTAGAGCTTAACACCTTAAAGGTGGGAACTTTAACCACAGTTTGCCAAATAATTTCCTAATGCTCCAGGCTTTTCGATCCTAGAAAACTTAAACCTTAAGATACTGAAACAGTGAGTTTTGAGTCTGGAGGGAGTTCGCAAGAATTTGTGTTTTGAGGGATGGCCTTTCCTCTTCATATTTTGCCCCGCGAGCCTCTCTTATTTTCTTATTTTCCTTTTTTCAATTTTTTTTCTTTTGCTCAAGACTGTTTCTCTTGCTTTTTAAATGGAGGTGATTAGATTTTTTTTTTTTTGGGTCGGAAGTATTGGGGCATGGGGGAGTAGTAGTATTCGTGGTGGACGAATGTCGGGTTCTAGCGGTGGCGGCATTCTTTTCCATAATTGAGTTGAGAATTTTTTTACCAACTCAGGAAGAGTTTGATTCTTTTTGTAAGAAAAATTCAAAATTTTTATTTTCAAATTTCATTATTAACACTAAAGTTGATGAGGTCGAGAAAGAAAACGGGTGGAGAAAAGGTAAAGAATTGTTTATTGAGTTGTTTGAAAAGATTAAATAAAAGACTGAAAGGAAAGGACATTGACCAAGACAATGTTTTGCCCCTTATGACGGGGTTGTGTTTTATTGGTTGGAGAAGGTCGATATGAAATAAACATGTAAATTTGGATTGGATCGTTTTTGGTCCATCCAATCTGACTCACCTATTTAACAAACCTAAAATTTATGTATTGCGTTTACTGAGAATTTGTGCATGCATGGACAAAAACCAAATTTCAAATGACGTGTTCATTAGGCTCAGCCTTTTTTTTTTCCGTCTTTGTGATCCAATGTGACATGGTATTAGCATCGATCTCTCGCCAGCCGCCGTCCTCATCGTCAACCGAAAAATGATTTCATCTACAATATTATGCAGACCGGTTGAAGGGCACTGAAAATTACGAAAATTTTCAAATAAAGAACTAAAATGACCTCATTATCTCAAATAAAAATCTAAAGTGGTCATTATTTCAAATAAGGACCTAAAGTGATACGACAATTTCAAACAATAACCTAAAATGACCATGACTGCTTCAAATAAGAGTCTTACCTCGATGTTAAGGGCATCTTCGTCAAAATAAAAATATAAACTAATTTTTAATAAATTAAATTAAAAATTTAAAGAAGTAAAAAAAATATACAGGCGGAGGGCCGCCAACGGCCCTCTCTCGATTCTGTCAAGGGCCTACTCGCCCTCGTCTCTACTCAACGTATTCGCCGAAAAACCTATCGACTACCGCTGGCGCCTCATCGACGGTAGAGGGCAGCCCTCCTATATGTGTTTTTTTTCTTTGTACTTTTAGTTTTATTCTTTTTTTTTTTACAAAATAGAAAAAGGAAAAAAAAAGTAAATGGCAAAAATGTGACTAACCGACCTGTGACTCAATATAGTTACTTCAAACTTTTATAAGAAATAATATCTATTTCACACCCTTTATTAGAAAAAATAATGACATTTCAAATACTTACTTGAAATAAAATTCATTTTAAATTTTTATTTGATAAAATAAGGAGTTCATATCCTTCTTTGAAATTTTCTCAGAAAACCATCTATTTATTCTTTTGTCCGGTTAAAATTGGTTACCAGCTATTGGAAAAAACAAAGAAAATGTCACATCAAATTGAGTAGTAGATTCCCATAGTTATCCTTTTGGACAGGTTCCTCTCATCCGCCACTGGGACTGGGGTATGGGGGACACCGTACAATTTTTGCTTCGACGTTCGGAGACCGAGCAGGAAGTTTCGTCTTCTTTTGACTGGCGAAAGCGGGTTGTCCTCGTTGGCCTTACGGTGCGCCTTTCCTCGGACGATTTTTAGCCCCTTTTTTTTTTTTTTTCTTTTTAACTCGTTTTCTATTCGACGCTTTGGCACTTTCGGCTCTTGAAAAAGAACAGGTAAAAGCATTTTAGGACAAATAACACATGTAGTCCATTAACTTTCATTCGATGTAATGTGATTCTTAAATTTCAAATTTATTCAATACGATGATTGAACTTTAGCACCCACCCACGCATGGCCGAGTTGGTTAAAAGATGGACTATCCTAAATTCTTGGTTCAAATCTCCCAACTCACGTTTAGTGACTTAAGTGGGGGTCGCGATTGGTGGTTGTCGTGCTAGTCCTCTCGACGAATAATCGAGGTGCACACAAGCTGATCCGGATATGTCGGTCATAAAAAAAAAAATCATTGAACTCAATATGCAACGTAATCACTGAACTTTACACTTGTTCGATATGGCCTAATGTGCAACATCGTATTTGAACTTTTAACTTATTTAATATGATCTTTAGACTTTTGATAAATGTTAAAGTTAGTTTCAAAACTATATAAAATGTACAATGTTGTCATGATATAGCACATCAGGCTAAAATTTGAGAACCACATCGAGCAAATGTAAAGTTCAATGATTGAGCCATAGTTTATGAATTGTTTGTGTCGTTATCCCAAATTTTAAAACGAAAGACTTCTACTCTTTAAATAGTTAAAGGCATCGAGGATATAAGTTGGTTTCGTACTTGTTATGTTTCAAGAGCATGGCCTAAATGTGGCAATCAGTCATTTGAGACCAAGGTGGCAATGCATTGTAATTAAATCCATGTCTCCCCAGGTACCAAGCATAAATCGACGAACCAGGGGAGGAAAAAAAAATTAAATCTTAGAAAAAACTCAAAGACTTTATGAAGAAGAAGTTCTTGCCCGACAATTACAAGTAAGACATGTTTCTCAAGATGAATTCTCTCCAACAATGGAGAATGAATGGTGAAAAATATATTAAGGAGTTTGAATAAGTCCTCCAGAATTGCAAGAACAAACCATTGCTTGTTTAGTTGGTGGCTTGAACAAGGATATTGCTGCTTTGGTTGAACTTCAATCATATTTGTGCTTCGAAGATGTCCGTAAACTAACCATAAAAGTGGAGAAACAATTGAAGCACAGTAAGGGCATTTCTGCCAAGCCTCCAACTGAAGGCACATGTTTCTTTGCGCATCCTTATTCTTACCAATCCGGTGATGATGTTTCGACACATGAGAAAGAAGAGGGAAAGCCATGAAATTTGTCAAAGAACTCTCCAAAAAGACTAAACAATGACATCGTTATTGACACTTTCAAGCCAAATGTCCTAATCGAAGTGTTAGGACTTTTCGAAAAACTGAGAGATAAACTTGGGAACTTTAAGAGACCAAGCAAAATGCAAACCAAAATGATTCGGAATATGAGAAGTATGATGGAATTGTGAAACAAGTTGATGTTGGTGAGTTACTAGTTGTCCGGCAGGTTTTCCACACAAAGATTGCTTGAGAAACGGATGAGCAAAGGGAAAATATTTTTCACACTCGTGGCACCATTAACGAAAAAGTGTGCAACTTGATTGCCAATGAAGGAAGTAGCACCAGTGTGGCATGCACAAGTTTGATCTATAAACTGAGATCCTTAACCGTACAAGCTTCAATGACTCTACGAAGAAAATGATCTCGAGGTAACCAAATAAGCTCTCATATAATTTTCAATTTGGAAGAATAATCAAGAATAGATTCGATGCGCAATTATTCTTATGAATGCATGCCATTTATTATTGGGAAGACATTGGCAATTTGATAGGAAAGTCGTGCATGATGACCAAAAATACTTACTCATTTAACAAGGATCATACACATATTACCCTTGTTCCTTTAAATTAATCCATTTTTAAAACTCGGGAGGGAAACACGAGTAGGGAAAACTTTTTCTCAAGCGAAATACAGATTGAGAGAGCCCATCACAAACAAAAGACTGTTTTTTCCTTGCTTGTGGTTTAAAGAAAAATGAGTGAGAGAAAGAGTTTCCCACATCCTGAAATGTGTTCATTAAAGAATAAGCTTAAATATGTGTTTTCGACTTTTCAGCAAGCCTTGCAAGTATTTGCTAGGATGAAGATGGTGTATTATCTAATTCGTCAAAAAAAAAAAAAAGACTTCCTTATGGTGATTATAATCTATCATGCATTTGAATTCATCTATCGACATTTATGTCATACGCTATGATCTATCAATACTTCCTTCCATAATCACTAAAAAGAGACCCGCTCGCCCCCGCAAACCGGCTGCATCAAGTTTATCATAGCAAGTCATAGAACATTTAATATTGTCGTGCCCCAATTCATTTTGGTTGTAGCACAATAACCCTCAAAAGACCGATAGACCGAAGTCCAAAGCGTCGGTCACCATTTCCTATTTTGGTCGTCCACTTGCGTTATATATCATGGATCATTACAGTTCGGAAAATTTGAAATACTCTCATGATATTTGAGAACGTGGCAAGTCATTATTTGCGTTTGTCTTGTCATAGCTTTAAACGAAAAATTTCGTATTAATTTTGTGATGTACAAGTCATGATGGGTGATGACACATCTTGTTTTGTTGCACCACAATTTATTTTTGTTCTTGAAATGTTCTCTAAACGAATCGGTAGATCGATCGAGTCACAATATCGTCTCATTTCCTACATTTTCCACCCAAATGATACGCAATTATCATGGTTTTTTAGAATTGGATAAACTTGAAAAGTACTCTCAAAGTATTTTTTGTCATAGCACGTCACAATTGCAATCACCCTGTCGCAATTCGATGAAACTTTTAATATTGGCTTTTCAATGAACCGGTTGTAACATGGCGTAACATGTCCGATTTTGTTGTATAATGATTTGTTTCAGTTTTAGAAGAATAAATTCGACCTCGAGAGTTTGATGATCTGTGTTCACTCGTTGTTTGTCAGTTCTTGTTTTTGGCAGTCCGTTTATTAAGTACCAAGGTTGGTGGCTGTTAGGGAAATTTGAAGTACTCTCACGGTATTTAAGGTCTTAACATGTCATAATCATGTTCATCTTCCGTAGGTCATTGAGCATTTTGTAATAGCTCTTATATGAACAGTCCCCGATAGGTTGACACGTCTTGTTCACATCTATATTTTCACCTAAACGATCTCTCATGCATTTTGTAAAAATTAGTGATCAAAATTCTATCCATACCGCATAATCCTGCATTCAAGCTATATTTAAGTATTAAAAACTATCTTTTGGCTCCATTCGTTTTGCAAAGAATGATATATTTCCAGAACGTTTTTTTCAAAAAGTCATTTCTCAACAAAATAACAATGTTTTTCAATGTGAGGCTGAATATTGAAAATGAACCGAAAAATATTTTTCGCTATTAGGTTATAGAAAATCAGATTTGATTTTCTTCCGTGCACTCTTTTATTTTTTTTTTTTTGTTTTTCATTTTATTTTAAAAAAATTTGATTTTTTTACCCCTTTTAATATTTTTTCTTTTTTTTTTTAATCTTTTCCCAACTATTGTTGTAGGCAAACTTGAGCTCGCAATGATAAGGCATGCCTGAGCTCTCCAGGATCTAATGACCTCGAGGCTTGTCGGCTATGGCCTTCGGCTCTCCCCAAGGCCAATGCAAATAAAAAAATAAAAGAAAAGAAAATTAATTAAAAAAAATTGTGAAAATGCAAAAGTAAAAAAAAAAATCAAAAATTATATTTTTTTAGATAAAATATTTAACAAAGGAAATGAAAGTGAAGAAATAGAGGAGAGAAAGATGAGAGAAAATGATTCCTCTCTAAAATAGATGATATTATTTTTCCCACTTTTAAAGGTGTTTTTTCATGAGTAAAAAATATTTTCCTTAAGTCATCTATTTTCTGTGAAACGGATGCCGAAAAATTATAATTTTTTAAAAAGTTACTTTTCGCAAAACGAATAGTCTTTATTTAGATACATGTTTCTATTTTTAATAAGGGTATTGTCATCATTTCACATGTTTGTTGCGGCATATGTTTGAGTTGTGTTGGAAAAATTTCACATTGATTATTGATGCAGTGTGACATAGTTAATAAATTTGTTAGCATCTTGACCATCGCTTTAAATTTCGTTAAAGAACGAGATTTTAAATGAATATGGTAATGCAATTTCTTTTTAAATGAAATTAATCTTTTTCTTATTGGCACGATGTGACAGGATGCAAAAATAACAATCACCGGTGACCGAGTCAATCCAATTTTTATTTTTATTTTTGGCCTTAGAGTCAATTCAATCGAGCGGTGGAGTCGTGTGCGAACGGAAAAAAGTATGCAACTATTGTCCGGCCATTTCCACGCGACCTCTCTCTTTCTATTCTAATTTATCTCTTATTAGACAGAATTCTGTTACCACAAAATTTCATTAGGATGTATTTTGTTCCCATTTTTGTGATCCGCATTATTGAATATAATACGATAGTAGCATAGACTCGCCAACCGCTGGCCATCGTTAAAAAGATGAAATTTTTTAAATAAAAGCCTAAAATGTTTTTTCATTTTTAAAGAAGGGCACGCTAAGGATATTTTGATAATTTATTTTAAAAAATTTTTGAAATAAAGAGAGCACTTGAGATAATTTTAGGTACTTAATTGAAATTTTCCTTGGAAAAGATGATTTCTTCTAAACTTTTAGATGCAAAAAAAGGAAAAAAAAAAAAATTAATGACCCGTTGTCACGCCCTGCATCCTGAGGCGAGCTCGTAACATCCAAAAACTAACCGCTTAAGATCCAGAATACGATCCACGCGGTACACGTGATATAAATTACGCATGCGGAAACGAAATGAACATGCACCTTCGAACAAGTACAAAGGGAACCTGGGATAACGAGAACATATATACATAACATAAACCCGAGTTCAAACAAAAGATTCAGGTTCAAACTAAAACCCCCAGGTGATAAGGGAAGATCAGGGATTGGCCAAAAGACAATGACTAGCTAAATCTCCAAAAGCTAACGAGTCATCAAAAGACAATCCCAAAAGAAACTCCTAGGAAAGATAGAAACCACTAAGATGAGCTACTTGCTTCCTCTTCATTTTTGTCCTCAGCTGGATCGTAGTCAGAAAAGGTCTCAGTGCCCACCTCCACAGAATCGTCCTCTAGCTCGTTCTCTGAAGCAGAAACCTCTATCACCTCGATATCCTCCACAACAGTAGGGGTCTTCTCTGACACATTATTCGATCCTACCACGGTTATTTTCACCTCTACTTCATCGCGAATGGGATGACACCAACTACGCACTACGCCTCGAGGTACTTCTGTAGGCTTTAGAGGACCTGTGGTATCCTCACCGACTCTACGAAACCATGCCTCGAACCTATGTCGCTTCCACGCCTCTCCTCCCTCATCAACCCAAACAACAGTACATTTTCTAACATTCACAGTACCTTGGCCATCGGGGAACTCGTCAAAATAGGCGGTCATTTCCTTAGGATCGCCTAAACGTACGGGCATCATCTTCAAGACTTGGGGTCTGAAAAAGTAAGTTTCACGACGGGGTGAGATTTACATCTCAATAAGCTAATTCCTAATCCTAGGCTAGACCGTCAGTACACCCAGACATAATATCAAACAATAAGCAAAAGCATATCAATAAACTGCATAAGGCAATCAATCGTCACAATGCACCATAGAAAGGCATATGGCAAGCAATCATCATGGTATACCATCAGGGAGACATGTAATTCAGTACTCAAGGCACGCATGAAAATACAAGATCAAGCCTAACGTATTAGCACCATGATTCATTTCGTCATCTCTGCCCGCATCAAAACGCCTCAGGCTTGACCTGCGTCAATACGCCTCAAACCATAACAAGTAACCAAACCCGCGTTAAAACGTCTCAAGTTTCAATGCCATAACAAGACTAGTGTCGACACATACAACAGCTTATCCCGCGTCTCGACTCATCAGGATATCTCTCATTTCAACCCCGTGTTTCAACGCATCAGGGTGCCAAAAGCCCTTAAGCTCACAAGTCTCACTACCCTCTTAAGACTTCATGATCGAGCACAGTGTTATCAAACAAACAATGAATCTTTAATATGTGAGACAACAAGATTCACCACCCACGAGGTGATATTAAACACATGCCACACATATCAATCAAGTACATAAACAACAACTTAGTTATGAGAATAACAATTCCTCATTATAAGAAATACATGTGACTAGCACCTTGGTTACCTCAACCTACCATGAATATTCAATGTGACAAATCCACAATTACTCATCCAATCTAACCCAACTAGTCCAGTAGCATCCTGTCGTCCTAATGAAGGTTTAGGAGTCACTCACCTTCCAATTTGATCAGCAAAAATCCCTCCAAACTCCTCCAATGATTCTGTTCTCCTTGGTCCAAAACAAGGCAGCAGCGCAATCTAAGGAAATTCATCCAATCAATCAATTTATCTCGTCCAATCGCCGTTCCACGGAGCATACACCTCGGTAACACCTCAATCGACGTTCTAATATGTCTAAATGATGAATTTAAAACTTGACGACACCTCCCACAGCCCCATAAGAGCTCAATTTATCCAAACCGAAACAGGGAAGAACCTTATACTCCACAATCAGTCCATAACTCAGCTCCAAACTTCGATTTACCACTAATTCAACTTGCTAACATGTCATATTATGTCTATAGATGTCTTACCAAGAATTTTAGGGCGAGTCGACGTTATAAAGAGTCGCGAACAGCCTCGATCCTACTCGGCCTACCGGTGGTCAGAACTGTCCCAGAGTTGTTGCCAAAAAATAGCCATGGTTACCCCTCTAAACTTAATCAAATTCACAATTTTAGCTCATCCAACACAAGTACTATGAGTTAAGAGATTCTCATCGAAAATTGGAAGCAATTTGAAGTCTTGAAGTGGCTAAACGAAGACCTTCCTCCAACTTGGTCAGAATCTGCTTCGTCTGGACCTTCGTCCACTCAAATCGAGCTACGGAACGATCTATTGGGAAAAATTGAGCTTATAATATGTCTATGGAAAGATAAGATAATAGGCTTTCGTTTGACGATGGTTTTACCTCGATCCGATATCAAATGACGGAGTTATGGTCGGAACAGTGGGACGGGTCGAGACTGGTCGGGCAACAGCTATTCGGTGGAAGAGAAAAAAGAGAGAAAAATGAAAGGAAGAGGAGGAAGAGGATATGCTCGGCTGAAGCAAAGGTTTAAGGGTCTTCCACAATAATTCACCTTAGTCAAAGTAGTGGAATGGTAGGTTAAAAGGCCACTTGTCTTCATCTCAATAATGTCTTGGCTCACATTGACTTTTATTGACCAGTATTCCTTCACATTCTCGTCGTCTGAAACGTCATTATTCCAATTCGAATTACCTTCGATGAGGCGACGTCTAACTCATTTAGAATGTTGGAATTCTTTATTTTCCAATTTCCAATTTCGAGATCCATCTTTGGTCACTTCTTTGTCAAATGTACATTTCAGATTATCCCGAACTAACGGGGGACTTTTGCAGACGTTACGCGTATCGACTCTATGATTCTCATCACACTTAGGGCTCGTCAGCTCATGACACTTTGGTTGTAATGTAATTGAGAGGATCTATTACTAGTTCCGACGGTCTCGATCGTCATCATTCGATTTGAGAAAATTTTACAAATTATACATTGGTTAAGCGGCATTACCCACGCTCCAATTGTATAACGCTAGCAATGAATTCCTTAATCATTTTTAGATCGGCCTTTAATGGTTCTAAATACTCCCTCGACAATCTTTATGGTTAAAGTGTCATTTCCTATTCGAGTTCCTTAGGTCTACGACATTGTATTGCCTTAGCCTTTCCCTTTTGGTCAGTTAACTCGAGATTGATCAGATCCGAGCAAGATAATGCTAAAATACATCGACAAATATGTTTTCATTTATAAGTCTCGAAATGGTAGGAAAACCATAATGCCACAACTCTTCCCCCCTTACAAAAATTTCATCCTCGAAATTTACAATAAGTCCAGCTATTCAAACAAATTGGAGTATTGACGTCTCATCTTTTCTTCGTTTTCCCACGTAGCGCGTTCGGTCCTGTGGTGCTCCCAAATTACTTTGACCAGTAGTATTGTCTTATTCCTCGGAACTTGCTCCTTTCTATCTTCAATTCTGATTGGCTTTTCCACATACGACACCTTATCATCTACCTCAATAGTCTCATAATCCAACACATGTGTCAGGTCTAATTCATACTTCCTTGGCATCGACACGTGAAAGACATTATGTACTTGGGATAAGTTGGGTGGTAAGGCGAGTCTGTAGGCCAAAGTTCCAATCCGTTCCAAGATTTCAAATGGACCTATGTACCTTGGACTCAATTTTCCTTTCTTTCCAAACCGAGATAGTCCTCTCATCGGTGATAGTTTATGGAAAACATGATGACCCACTTGAGACTCTAGGAGCTTGCGTCGTTTGTCCGCGTAACTTTTCTGATGACTCTGTGCCATCTTCAGCCTATCTCGTATTATCTTCACGACCTCCACTGATTGCTCTACCAACTCTGGGCTTGTAATGCTTCTCCCTCCAACTTCATCCCAGCAAATCGGAGTTCTGCAAGCTCTTCCACACAGCGCTTCAAAAGGTGCCATTTGAATACTCTGCTGAAAGTTGTTATTATACGCGAATTCCATCAAGTGCAACTGGTCCTCCCATCGACCTTTGAATTCTATGACGCACGCTCGTAACATATGCTCAAGCGTCTGGATCGTTTTCTCCGATTGTCCGTCAATTTGTGGATGACATGCCTTGCTGAACTATAATTTAGTTCCCATAGCATCTGTGACATTCTGATTTTCAAGTCATTTTCAGACTCATTAATGAGAAGTATATCTAGAAATGTGTTTCGATAATATCTCACTCGAATCTGATCAATTCGAGTAGACTGACCAAAAGGGAAAGACTAACGCGAGAGTAGGTACGTGGACCTAGGGAATTCGAATAGGAAATGGCGCTTTGACCATAAGGATTATCGAGGAGACATTTAGAACTATAAAAGGCCGATCTAAGAATGATTAAGGAATGCCTTGCTAGCGTTATACGATTGAAGCGCGGGTGATGCCGCTTAACCAACGTATAATTTGCAAATTTTTCCTAAATCGGACAACGACGATCTAAACAATAGAAACTAGTGATAGACCCTCACAATTACATGACAACCAAAGTTGCCACAAATTGACAAGCCCTAAATGTGATACGAATCATAGGGTCGATACGCGTAAAGTCTGCAAAAGTTGCCCGTCGGTTCGGGATAGGCTGGATTCACGTCTGATAGAGAAAATAATTAGAAACGAGTCTTGAAAATTGAAAAATGAAGAATCAAAAATTCCAACGTCATGTTTGGATTGGTCATCACCATGTCAAAGAATATTGGATTGAGAAAAACAACGTTCCGGACGTCGGGGGTAAAATTACTATTTTGCCCCTCAAAGCTTTAACCTTGCTTATGCAATTGAAGGAGGGCATTTTGGTCTTTCAACCACCCCAAGAGCCACTGAAAATTGGGAGAAATTGTGGCCATTGGATCACCTTGATTGACTCTTAGGACATGTGTCAATGGATTAGCTAAAGAGTGGTCATGTCCACTTTTTGCCAACTATCAGTCAACCTTTGACTTTGAGGATTGAATATAGCTTCTCACTCTCTCTCTTGGCCGGCCATTCACTTCATTTCACCATGAGCCTTCTTCTTCCTCTTCTTCCTCTCTTTGCCGTGAGCTGCTCTAGCCGACCGAACTTGCGCCGCCCGTTTGCCCACTTCGACTACTACTTTCGGCGACCTTTCGCCGGTGATCTAACCACCCACGCCTAGCTTAGCCTCTTGCCGACATCCTTGAAGTGGAAGCGCGTCGATTGAACCACCGAAGAGCTCCGGCCAGCCATTCTCCCGGAGCCGACGGAAACCGGTACAATTTGAGGTAGGCGAAGTTTCTGACCTCTTAGGACCTCGAAATGTTGGAATCTTGCGACCAATTTTGTGGAGGTCTAGGGGACTCGTATAATGATCTTGGTAAAAAGTTGAGATTTATTTGATGAAGTTTTGACCCCAAATGGGTCTTGTGATTGTTGGACAGAAACTGCCGGTTTGCAGTCTTGAAGGAACCGGTGATTTTCGAAGGAATTTCGGTGACGAAACAGCCTCAAATCTTCGGTGAGCCTCTTATACCCTTAGATAGACATGTTAGCAAGTAGGTTAGTGATTAAATGATGAAATTGAAATAGGTTAAGGGCTGGATATGCTCGGTTTACACATAATCGAACATAGCCCGGTTCGGTTCTGTGCAAACCAGTTCTGTGAAGGCTGTTGGCTCTTGGTTTTGAGTCTCAAATTCATCAATGGGGCATGCTAGGATGTTAAGGGATGTGTTAATGAGATTGGAGACTCATGGATTGGTGAATTGGATAAGATAAATTGACAATTGGTTGGAATTCCATAGGTTGCGCGGTGAGTTTGCTCTAGGACCATTGGACCGAATTGTTGAGGGCTTGAGGGGAGGATTTTTGTGGCATCAAGTTTAAGGTAAGAGAACCCTAAACCTAAGATATGAGGATTGTACTCGATTGGGCGAGTCGAGTAAATTTTGGGTGATTCTTGAAAGGTTTTTATGAGATTGTTCCTTGCGCGTCTTAGGACAGTATAGAGGATGGCATGTGTGCTAATATTGGTGCTTTGAATTGGCTACCTTATTTGCACGTTGATTGAATCGTCTTGTATGCCATGGATGCATTGTTTATGCATGAGTTGCACTTGGCCTTTTGTGTATGATTTGTGATTGTGGCATGACGGAGACGAGGCAAAACCCTGATGCGTACGAAACACGAGGTGGTGTGATGGTTACCTTGAGACGCTGAGGCGTGGGGTTGGAGTTGTGTGGCATCCTGATGCGTATGAGACGCGGGGTTGAGATGGCCACAGTCTTGATGCGTTGAAACGCGGGACGGAGATGTAACGTGTCGACATTGGCCTGGAGTACATTGAAACCTGATGCGTATACGCGAGTTGTCAATGATGGTCTGATGCATTTACGCGGACCGAGCTTGATGCGTTCTAAACGCGGGCATGAGAATGAGGCAAGCATTAAGGGTGGAAGTGGTAATGTGACATGGCGAGGTGTACTTGATTATTTGAATGTGTTATGATGTCATAACTGCATGCCTGACATCTGTGTGTTGTCTTGATAACTGATTGCCTCGCTTGTTATTTGCATGAAACACTGATATTTATGACTGCCTGAGTGGACGGTCGGCCTAACCTAGGGTTAGGACCTACCTTATTGAGATGTGAATCTCACCCCCTTAGGGACCCTTGTTTTTACAGATCCTAGGTCTTGACAATGTGGCCTACACGTTTTGGAGACCCCAAGGAGATGACCATATATTTTGATGAGTTACCTGATGGCCAAGGAACTATTTATGTAAGGAAGTATACTGTGATTTGGGTAGATAAGGGTAATACTAGTTGGAAGCCTCACAAGTGTGAGGCTTGGTTCCGAAAGGTCAGGGATGTGTCTACTGGGTCGCTGAAGCCCAATGAGGTGGCCCAGGGAGTAATCTCTAATTGGTGCCACCCCGCCCGGGACTTAGATCAGGCTGAGGGGTCAGTTGTCGGTTCGAGGAATGGACCGGAGAGGATCCCGACCTTAGAGGACACGGAGAAGGAGGTTATCGTGGTCGAGGCGACTGAGGAGGATCTCGTAGAGCCATCTGCTGAGGAGACTATGGAGGATACCATAGAGGTTCGCTCTGAGACTTTTTCGGAGTACGAGACCACGGAGGACGCAGAGGAGACTAGGGACTCCAGCTGCTCGTCTTAGGAGTTCCCAGCTTGTCAGTCTGTTTTTGATGGCAACCCTGACCCTGTTTAAGAGTTGGTTGTTGATGATGGATCCCTTTTATGTATTTACCCCGTCCCCCATGTTAGTGGATTTAGTAGCTCTGTATCTGTATGAACAGTTGGATATCATGTATGACAGTATTTGCGTTATTCAGGTCCCACTTCATATTTTGTACGGAGGAGTTATTTCATTATTGCTTTCGTGTGCTTTGTATATTATACGTCTCTCGACTTATGTGTGGATCTTGGGACCACGAGAGATATTTGATTTGCTTGCAGAGAGTCGTGTGCTCGTGCCCGGGGCGTGGGGCGTGACATCTGCGTTTGCTTGGTATTAGAGCAAGGTCAGCTCTATCCAAAGTTGGTTGAGGATTGTGGTAGTAAGGAGAATTAAGTTGGGACTTGGACGGTTAGCGAGACCTTAGGAGACTGGTTAGGATAAGACATGGGGTGCACGGCATGTGACTTGACGCTTATGAATGGTATTAGGCCATGGCAGGGTTGTGGTGTTGCATGAGGATTAAGTTTCCTGCTTGGTGTTGAAAGTCATTTCTATACTTTGGCTTGTTGAATGAATGAGTATGGTTGGTTTTAGTGAACCGTTGGAGTGAACGGAACGGAGGAATGGCCATGGACTACTTCTTGAAATATCTCTAGAACTTGTTGTATGGAGTACTGCTATGCTATGATTGTTTCTATTAAGGAGCAGTTAGTAACTCTGGGTGTGGATGAATGAGTGAGTACAACTCCTTGCTGAACTTGTGGTGGACCAGGTTCAGTAGAAGGAGATAAGGATGAGCAACCCATCCAGGAGATCTAGAAGGTCCAAAGGCGGGGTCTCTAGCTCGAGGCCGCTTGTAGCAGAGGATCTAAAGATGAATGGCGTGCTGAGGGCACTGGAGAGAATTGGTGACCTCATTGACCGGCAGACCCAAGATAGGGATGCTGCTATAGCCCAGGCGGTAGGAGCCGCCATAGCTGCCGTTAACGCCAATAACGGCAACAACGGTGGCAATGGAAACCAGGATGAACAAGGCCAGGGCAATGAGGCAATGAATGCCCATAAGGAAATTGTCGTGGCTAGATAAATGAGTCAGCTAGTGGAACAATTCATAAAGCTGAAGCCGACTTAGTTCGACGGGACCGGAGACCCCGAGCTAGCACCCAGGTGGATTGAGAAGTTGGAGAAAGCTTTTGGGGTGTTAAGGTGCACAGATGAGGAGAAAGTTCTGCTGGCAATATACCAGCTGGAGGGCACTGCAAACAACTGGTGGGTTGCCACCAAGAATAGTATTTTCCCTGAAGGAGCAGCCATGACCTGGGATGCCTTCAAGACGGCGTTCAACGACAAGTATTTCTCGAAAACGACCAAAGAAAGGAAGCAGGTAGAATTTCTACAGCTACATCAGAACCAGCTGACAGTGGATCAGTACGAGGCCGAGTTTTCCAGATTGTCGAGGTACACACCTCGATCTGTAGAAGATCCCCAAGAGAAAGCACGGAGATTTCGGGATGGACTGAGACTTGAGCTCTGCAGTCAGATGATTGCCCTAAATCTAAAGACTTATAAGGAGATCTATGAACGGGGCCAGATGATTGAAAGGGACTTAAGGGAGAGGAATATCGCAATTGGATCGCGGTTTACCCCATTCAGAACCGCCAGATGGGCAAGAGACCGATGGCGGGCAATATGCATTTTGTGCCTCCAGTAAGGAAAAATATCGTGAAGCAGCAGAATCCCACGAACTGGAGCTGCCACCTTTGTAGCAGGAGACATAGAAATGGGACATGCCTAGTAAGAACTGGAGCTTGCTTTAAGTGTGGTCAGATGGGCCACCAGATAAGGACGTGCCCAAATCAAGCTCCGGCGAGTTGACCTTAAGGATAGAGACCACAAGCTGGACTGTCGACTGCCACTCCCAGATCGAGCAGAATCGACCACCGGCTTAGGGAAGAGTATATGCAGTAGCCTGTAGAGAGGCGGAGGAAGCACCAGGCGTGGTCACAGGTACGATTTACTTGTGTGACCAAGCTGCATATGCATTGTTTGATCCTGGTGCCACACATTCATTTGTGTTTGCTCAGTTTGCTGAATTGGTGAGTATGAAGTTAAAACCGTTGAATATAACTCTGCATGTTGCCACTCCTTTAAAGAATAACATATTGGTTTCATTGGGCTGTGCTGATTGTGAAATCATTATTGGAGGGATTAAGGGGAGTATTGACCTAGCTATATTACCCATGTATGATTTTGATGTGATCATAGGGATGGATTGACTAGGTAAACAGGGGGCAGTGGTAGATTGTGGTAGTAAGACAATTCGTTTCTACCCAAAAGGCCACCCTAGTTTTGAATTGGTGAGAAGTCGAGGAGGAATCTCGATTCCCTTAGTCTCATCTCTTGAAGTACAAAGTTGATGTCTGAAGGGTATCATGCATACTTAGTGGCGGTAATGGACACGACTACCGAAGAGCCAAAACTAGAGAGTATTCTAGTAGTGCGTGAATTTCCTGACGTGTTTCCCCAAGAGTTTCCAAGATTGCCACCGGAGCGAGAGATAGAATTCGTGATCGAGTTAGCTCCTGGAATGGAGCTGATTTCGAAGGCACCTTATAGGATGTCCCTATCAGAATTAAAGGAGTTAAAGGTGCAGATGCAGGAATTGCTGGATAAGGGATTTATCCGATCGAGTGCTTCGCCGTGGGGAGCCTTGGTATTATTCGTAAGGAAGAAGGATGAGTCTTTACGTCTATGCATCGACTATCGGCTGTTGAACCAAGTAACAGTGAAGAATAAGTACCCACTGCCAAAAATCGATGATTTGTTTGATCAGTTGCAAGGAGCAGCGGTATTTTCAAAGATTGACCTGAGGACCGGGTATCACCAGTTGAGGATCAAGAAGGAAGACATACATAAGACTGCTTTTAGGATGAGGTATGGTCACTATGAGTTTATAGTGATGCCTTTTGGGTTAACCAATGCTCGAGCCGCATTCATGGATTTAATGCATCGAGTATTTAAGGAATTCCTGAACAGATTCGTCATAGTCTTTATTGATGATATCTTGATCTACTCGAGGAGTGACGTAGAACATGGGAAGCACCTGAGGATTGTTCTGCAGACCCTGAGGAAGCACACGCTATATGCTAAGTTGAGTAAATGTGAGTTCTGGCTGAACAAGGTAGCGTTTATTGGTCATGTGGTATCTGAAGAAGGGATTGCAGTGGATCCTGCAAAGATCGAAGCGGTAACCAATTGGCCTAGGCCTACTACGGTCACTAAAGTCAGAAGTTTCTTGGAATTGGCAGGGTATTATAGATGATTTGTGGAGAAGTTTTCATCCATAGCCATCCCATTGACGAGACTGGCAAAGAAGGAAATAAGGTTTAAATGGACAGACAAGTGTCAAAGGAGTTTCTAAGAACTCAAGCATCGGTTGACAACCGCACCGGTGTTGACAATCCCATCGGGATAGGCAAGCTATGAGATTTACAGCGATGCCTCACTGAAAGGACTAGGCTGTGTGTTAATGCAGCATGGAAGAGTAGTGGCCTACGCATCCCGACAGTTGAGACCACATGAGATGAACTACCCAACTCATGATCTGGAGTTAGCAGCGATCATATTTGCCCTGAAGATCTGGAGACATTATCTTTATGGCGAGAAGTTTCAGATTTATACTGACCACCAGAGCTTAAAGTATTTGTTTTCTCAGAGGGAGCTGAATATGAGGCGGCGTCGGTGGATGAAGTTGCTCAAGGATTATGATTGTGATATATTGTATCACCCTGAGAAGGCAAACAGAGTCGCAGATGCGCTGAGTCGGAAGTCGAGCATCGCTTGTTTGCTAGTAAAAGGTTGGTCGATGATCAAGGATTTAAGAGATTCTGAGTTCAGACTAGAAGTCTGCCAGTTGTCCAGTTTGATGGCTACATTAAGGGTAGAGCCTGAGGTCCAGGAAGGAATAAAAACCTTGCAGTCTACGAACCCAGAGATTTAGAAAATTCTGGAGATGGACGCGACAAAGAGAAAACCATAATTTCGAGTGTTAGAGGATGGAATTTTGAAGCTCCGAGAACTACTGTGCGTGCCTAAGGATGAAGGACTCAGGGAAAGAATTTTATCAGAGGTTCATAGGAGCAATTATAGTATCCACCCGAGGAGTACGAAGATGAACCAGAACCTGCGTCAACACTACAGGTGGAACGGAATGAAGGTGGATGTAGTGAAATATGTGGTTAAGTGTTTGACATGCCAGCAAGTGAAAGCGCAGCACTGTAAGCCTGGAGGACTATTATAGCCGCTGGAGATTCCGAAATGGAAGTGAGAGCATATAACTATGGATTTTGTGATGGGACTCCCGAGGAGCCAGCGAGGTCACGACTCTTATATGGGTAGTCATAGATAGACTGACTAAGTCCGCACACTTCATCCCGGTGCGAAAGTATTTCACAATGGATAGATACGCCAAGTTGTATATGAGACAGATAGTGAGGTTACATGGAGTGCCTGTAACGATTACCTCAGATAGAGATCCCAAGTTCACGGCAAGCTTTTGGAAAAGCTTGCAAGAAGCATGGGAACCCGACTGCAGTTTAGTACGGCGTACCATCCATAGACAGACGGACAGTCGGGAAGGACGATTCAGACGCTTGAGGACATGTTGCGAGCATGCGTCATTGATTTCAAAGGTGGATGGGAGATCAACTGCACTTGGTAGAGTTTGCATATAATTATAGCTACCAGTAGAGCATCAGATGGCACCATTCGAAGCACTCTATGGAAGGGCTTGCAAAACCTCGATTTGCTGGGATGAGTTTAGAGAAAAAAGTATCACAGGCCCAGAATTGGTAGAGCAATCGGTGGAAGCAGTGAAAATAATTCGGGATAGACTGAAGACGGCAAAGAGTCTTCAGAAGAGTTATGCAGATAAGTGGCGTAAGCCTTTGGAATTTCAAGTGGGCAATCATGTCTTCGTCAAGGTGTCACCGATGAGGGGATTATCGCGATTTGGAAAGAAAGGAAAACTGAGCCTAAGTTACGTAGGTTCGTTTGAGATACTAGAGCGGATTGGGACCTTGGCATATAGGCTTGCCTTGCTGCCTAATCTATCCCAGGTGCATAATATTTTTCATGTGTCAATGCTACGGAAATATGAACCAGATCCGACACATGTGTTGGATTACGAAGTCATCGAGGTGGACGATAAGGTATCTTACGTGGAGAAGCCGATCAGAATCAAAGACCGAAAGGAGCAAACTCTCAGGAATAAGACGATTTCATTGGTCAAGATAGTGTGGGAGCATCATGGAACCGAAGGCGCCACGTGGGAAAACAAAGAGACGATGAGGCTACAACACCCCCATTAATTTGAGTAATTAAGTTGGATGTAAATTTCGGGGATAAAATTTTTGTAAGGGGGAGAGTTGTGACATTCTGATTTCCCAGTTATTTTTAGACTCATTAATGAGAAGTATATCTAGCGATGTGTTTCAGTAATATCCTGCTCGAATTTGATCAATTCAAGTAAACTAACCAAAAGGGAAAGGTTAACGCGAGACCAAGTACGTGGACCTAGGGAATTCGAATAGAAAATGGTGCTTTGACCATAAGGATTGTCGATAGGACATTTAGAACCACAAAAGGCTGATCTAAGAACGATTAAGGAATGCCTTGCAAGCGTTATATGATTGGAGCGCGGGTGATGCCGTTTAACCAATGTATAATTTATAAAATTTTCCTAAATCGGACAGTGACGATCGAAACCATAGGAACTAGTGATAGACCCTCACAATTACATGACAACCAAAGTCGTCACGAATTGACGAGCCCTAAATGTGATATGAATCACAGGGTCAATACGCGTAAAGTCTGCAAAAACTGCCCGTCGATTTGGGATAGGCCGGAACCACGACTAATAGAGAAAATAATCAGAAATGAGTCTTGAAAATTAAAAAATAGAGAATCAAGAATTCCAACATCATGTTTGGATTGGCCGTCGCCATGTCGAAAAATATTGGATTGAGAAAAACAATGTTCCGGACGTCGGAGACAAAATTATCATTTTGCCCCTCAAAGCTTTAACCTTGCTTATGCAATTGAAGGAGGTCATTTTGGTCTTTCAACCATCCCAAGAGCCATCGAGAATTGGGAGAAATTGTGGCCATTGGATCACCTTGATTGACACTTAGGGCATGTGTCAATGGATTAGTAAAAGAGTGGTCATGTCCACTTTTTGCCAACTACCATTCAACCTTTGACTTTGAGGATTGAATATAGCTTCTCACTCTCTCTTGGCCGGCCATTCACCTCATTTCACCGTGAGCCTTCTTCTTCCTTTTCTTCCTCTCTTTGCGGTAAATTGCTCCAGCCGACCGAACCTATGCCGCCCATTCGCCCGCTCCGACGACCACTTTCGACGACCTTTGGCCGGCGATCCGACCACCCACACCTAGCTCAGCCTCTTGCCGACATCTTTGAAGTGAAAGCGTGTCGATTGAACCACCAAAGAGCTCCGGCCAGCCATTCTCCCGGGAGCCGACAGAACCGGCACAATCTGAGGTAGGCGACGTTTCTGACCTCTTAGGACCTCGAAACGTTGGAATCTTGCGATCAAATTTTGTGGAGATCTAGGGGACTCATATAATGATCTTGGTAAAAAGTTGAGATTTATTTGATGAAGTTTTGACCCTAAATGGGTCTTGTGATTGTTGGACAGAAAATGCCGATTTGCAGTCTTGAAGGAACCGGCGATTTTCAAAGGAATTCCGGCGACGACACGACCTCAAATCTTCAGTGAGCCTCTTAGACAATTAGATAGACATGTTAGCAAGTAGGTTAGTGATTAAATGGTGGAATTGGAGTAGGTTAAAAGCTGGATATGCTCGGTTTACACAAAATCGAACATAGCCTAGTTCGGTTCTGCGCAAACCGGTTCTGTGGAGGCTATTGGCTGTTGGTTTTGAGTCTCAAATTCATCAATGGGACATGCTACGATGTTGAGGGATGTGTTAATGAGGTTGGAGACTCATGGGTTGGTGAATTGGATAAGAGAAATTGACAATTGGTTGGAATTCCATAGGTTGCGCGGTGAGTTTGTTCTAGGACCATTGGACCGAATTGTTGAGGGCTTGAGGAGAGGATTTTTGTGGCATCAAGCTTAAGGGAACCCTAAACCTAAGATAGGAGGATTGGACTCGATTGGGCGAGTCGAGTAAATTTTGGGTGATTCTTGAAAGGTTTTTATGAGATTGTTCCTTGTGCGTCTTAGGACAGTACAGAGGATGGCATGTGTGCTAACATTGGTGCTTTGAATTGGCTACCTTGTTTGCACGTTGATTGAATTGTCTTGTATGCCATGGATGCATTGTTTATGCATGAGTTGCACTTGGCCTTTTGTGCATGATTTGTGATTCTGGCATGACGGAGACGAGGCAAGACCCTGCTGTGTACGAGACGCGGGGTGGTGTGATGGTTACCTTGAGGCGCTGAGGCGTGGGGTTGGAGTTGTGTGGCATCCTGATGCGTATGAGACGCGGGGTTGAGATGGCCACAGTCTTGATGCATTGAAACGCGGGACGGAGATTTGACGTGTCGACACTAGCCTGGAGTACATTGAAACCTGATGCGTTTACGCGAGTTGTCAATGACGGTCTGATGTATTTACACGAACCGAGCTTGATGCGTTCTAAATGCGGGCATGAGAATGGAGCAGGCGTTAAGGGTGAGAGTGGTGATGTGGCATGGCGAGGTGTGCGTGATTATCTGAATGTGTTATGATGCCATGACTGCATGCTTGATATCTGTGTGTTGTCTTGATAATTGATTGCCTCGCATGTTATTTGCATGAAACGCTGATATTTCTAACTGCCTGAGTGGACGGTCGGCCTAATCTAGGGTTAAGACCTACCTTACTGAGATGTGAATCCCACCCCGTTGGGGACCCTTGTTTTTATAGATCCTAGGTCTTGATGATGTGGCCTATACGTTTTGGAGACCCCAAAGAGATGACCGTTTATTTTGATGAGTTCCTTGATAGCCAGGGAATTATTTATATAAGGAAGTATACTGTGGTTTGTGTAGACAAGGGTAGTACTAGTTAGAAGCCTCACAAGTATGAGGCCTGGTTCCGAAAGGTCGGGGATGTTTCTACTGGGCTGCTGAAGCCCAATGAGGTGCCCCTGGGAGTAATCCCTGATTGGTGCCACCCCGCCCGGGACTTAGACCAGGCTGAGGGATCAGTTGCCGGTTCGAAGAATGGACCGGAGAGGACCCCGACCTTAGAGAACACAGAAGAGGAGGTTATCGTGGTCGAGGCGACTGAGGAGGATCTCGTGGAGCCATCTGCTGAGGAGACTATGGAGGATACCATAGAGGTTCGCTCTGAGACCATTTCGGAGTACGAGGCCACGGAGGACGTAGAGGAGACTGGGGACTCCAGCAGCTCGTCTTAGGAGTTCCCAGCTTGTCAGTTGGTCTTTTGATGGCAACCCTGACCCTGTTTAAGAGTTGGTTGTTAATGATGGATCCCTTTTGTGTACTTATCCCATCCTCCATGTTAGCGGATTTAGTAGCTTTGTATCTGTATGAACAGTTGGATATCATGTATGACAGTATTTGCACTATCCAGGTCCCACTTCATGTTTTGTACGGACGAGTTATTTCATTATTTCTTCTGCGTGCTTTGTATATTATACGTCTCTCGACTTATATGTGGATCTTGGGACCACGAGAGATGTTTGGTTTGCTTGCAGGGAGTCGCGTGCTCATTCCCGGGGCGCGGGGCATGACAGCATCTTGAAGACTCTTCCAGAAGTTCTCTGTGAACTTAGGATCTCTGTTTGACGTAATCGTTACGAGTACCCCATGCAGTCGCACTATATGACGGATATATAGCACGGCGTCCATTGCAAAATCCTTTTGCACAGGGATGAAATGCGCAGACTTGGTTAATCTATCCATGACTACCCAAATCGAATCATTACTCTCTGGCTTCTTGGCAATCTCATCACGATGTTCATAGTCATGTGCTCCCATTTCCATTCGGGAATTTTCAAGGGTTGCAGCAATTAACCGGGCTTACAATGTTGTTCCTTTACCTGCTGACAAATTAGGCACTTTGCCACATTTAGCCACATATACTTTCATCCCGTTCCACCAGTAATGTTGACGTAGATTCTGATACATTTTCATGCTGTTGGGATGGATACTATAATTGCTTCTGTGAGTTTCAGATAAAATTCTTTCCCTGAGTTCCTTATTATTGGGCACGCATAAACGCCCTCGAAATCTCAAAATTCCGTCTCCGGACGTTTGGAACTCTGGTTTTCTTTTCGCTATATCCATTTCAAGAATCTTCTGAATTTCTGGGTCCATAGGTTGCAAAGCTTTTATCTTCTCTTGGATCTCAGGTTCTATTCTCAAAGTCGCTATCGAACTTGACAATTGGCAAACTTCCAACTTGAATTCAGAATCCCTTAATCCTTTGAGTAACGACCATCCTTTAACCAATAGACGCACAATGCTTGATTTTCGACTAAGCGCATTCGCGATTCTATTCGCTTTCCCAGGATGATACAGAATGTTGCAGTCATAATTTTTAAGCAACTCCATCCATCGACATTGTTTCATATTTTATTCATTCTGGGAAAAGAGGAACTTCAAGCTCTGGTGATCAGTATAAATCTAAAATCTTTTGCCACATAAATAATGCCTCCAGATATCATGTGACCGAAAAGCCACCTTATTCAACTAGAACTCGCATTTGCTAAATTTAGCATAAAGCGAGTGCTCTTTCAAAGTCTATAAGATAATCCTCAGATGCCTTTCATGCTCTTCGTTACTCCTTGAGTAAATCAAAATATCATCGATGAAAGCTATAACAAATCTATCCAAGAATTTATTGAACACTCGATGCATTAAATCCATAAATGCAGCTGTAGCATTAGTCAACCAAAAGGCATAACGGTGAACTCGTAATGACCATACCTTATTCTAAAAGCTGTCTTCAGTATATCCTCTTTCTTAACTCTCAACTGGTGATAACCGGTTCTTAGATCTATTTTAGAGAACATAGAAGCTCCTTGCAACTGATCGAATAAATCGTCAATCCTTGGCAACGGATATTTGTTCTTGATAGTTACTTGATTCAATTGTCTATAATCAATGCACAAGCGCAAGGATACATCCTTTTTCCTCACAAACAATACCGGCGCTCCCCACGGTGAAGCACTAGGTCGAATGAACCCCTTATTTAACAATTCTTGCATTTCACCTTTAACTCCTTCAGCTCCGAAAGGGACATTCTATAAGTTGCCTTCGAGATCGGCTTCGTTCTAGGGGCTAACTCGATCACAAATTCAATTTCCCTCTCCGGTGGTAATCCTAACAATTCTTGAGGAAAGACATCGGGAAATTCACACACCACAGGAATACTTTCTAACTTAGGTTCCATGGCAGTCGTATCTATTACTGCAACCAAATAGGTTCGACATCCTTCGGTTATCAGCCTTGTCGGTTCGAGCGATGAGAATAAAGGAATCGAGGTTCCTCCTCAACTTCCGATAAATTCAAAATTAGGACGACCATCCAGGTAAAAACGGATTACCCTGCTACCACAATCAACTACTGCCCTTTGCTTACCTAGCCAATCCATTTTAATAATCGTATCAAAGTCATACATAGGTAACACGGCCAAATCTATACTCTCTTCGCTACCACCAATAACTATCTTACAGTCCGCACAGTCTAGTGAGACCAATACATTATCCTTTAACGGGGTGGTAACATGCAACGTCACACTCAACGGTTTCAACTTCATATCGACCAAATCAGAAAGTTAAGCGGACACGAAAGAATGTGAAGCGCCGGGATCAAATATTGCATAAGCGGCTTGGTCACATAAATAAATCATACCTGTGACCATGTCAGACGCTTCTTCCGCCTCCCTACGTACCACATCGTAAACTCTCCCTTGAGCTAGCGGTCGTTCTGATCATTTAGTGGAATTGCATCTGGCGGTCCTATCTACGGTCGCTGCCCTTAAGGCTTGGGTCCTGGAGCTTGATTAGGACAACTTCTCATCTGATGGCCCAACTGACCACACTTAAAGCACGTTCATGTCCTAGTCGGACAGGTTCCATTATCATGCCTTCTACCACAGAAGCGGCAGTTCCAGTTTGCTTGGTTCAGCAGTTTCCCAATGCTCTTTCCCACCGGAGGGACAAAACGTCTATCACTAGACATAGGTCTCTTACCCATCTAATGATTATCTTGAAACGAACTATAACGCTATCCAAATGCGGCTATTCTTTCTTTCATATCTATTTCTATCATTTAACCCCACTCATAAATTTCCTTATAGGTTCTCAAGTTTAAAGCCACCATATGGCTACGAAGATTGGGTCTTAATCCATCTCGAAACCTCCATGCCTTTTTCAGTGGATCCTCTACTGACCTCGGGGCGTATCTTTACAGCTTAGCAAATTCAGCTTCATATTGGTCCATCGTCAGGTGATTCTGGCACAACTGTTGAAATTCCACTTGCTTCCTTTTGCGCGCAGTTTCAGAGAAGCACTTGTTGTTAAACGCCGTGGTAAAAGCAGCCTAGGTCAAGGCAGTTCTTGCATGAATACTCCGTTCTTGGTGGCACTCCACCAATCGTTAGCGGTGCCTTCCAACTGGTACATCGCCAACAATACCTTCTCTTCATCGGTGCGTCTCAAAACCCAAAAGCTTTCTTAAGCTTCTCTATCCATCTTGGTGCTAGTTCAGGATCTCCAATTCCGTCTAATTGGGTTGGTTTCAGCTTAAAAAAATGTTCGACTAGTTGGCCCATTTGCTTAGCCGCATTCCCTCCTTCTTGGGCATTACCAGCTTCATTGCCTTGGTCGTTGTCGCCATTATTCCCGTTACCTCCATTGTTGCCATTATTTGCGTTAGCAGCAGTTGTGGCAGCTCCCACAGCTTGAGCAATGGTGGCATCCCTGTCTTGGGTTTATCTATCCATAAGATCGCCAATCCTCTCCAGTACTCTCAGCAATCCATCCATTCTTGGATCTTCCGCCATGGGCGGCCTTGAGCTAGAAGCTCCACTTCTAGGTCTTCCAGGTCTCCTGAGTTGGTTGCTCATTCTTGTCCATACTTACTATACCTGGACCATTATAATTCCACCACGGAATTAGAGATCTAAATTATCTACTCAATCTAGTGGTTCTACACTATACCTTAAAACAACAGTCACAACAAGGCGACCATTCACACAGTCGTTTCCAAGAGTACATCAATAAAATATTCACAACTACATCTCAATTCCAGTCACTTTTGCACTTTAGTATAACCAGAGATAATCATTCGCTCAACCAGTCAATACTCATGGGTAGCACTCGGTGCTAAGTACGAGGCTTGATCTTCGTATAACTACCACAACCATACCAATATCATATGCCAACCACATGCGCCAATTCATATGACATGCATTTCGTGTCGAATTCTAACGGACCTCCTAAAGTCTCGCTACCTAGTCAATCCCAACTCATTCTTGCTTGTTGGTCCATTCCTCAATCAACTTGGATCGAGCTGACCTTGCTTTGATATCAAACAAGCAGAGATGTCACGCCCCGCGTCCTGAGGTGAGCGCATAGCATCAAAAAAATAATCGCTTAACAACCAAGATACGACCCACACGGCACACGTGATATAAATTACGCATACGGAAACGAAATGAACATGCATCTCTGAACAAGTACAAAGGGAACCTAGGGTAACGAGAACATATACATAACATAAACCTTAGTTCAAACAAAAGATTTAGGTTCAAACTAAAACCCCCAGGTGATGAGGGAAGATCAGGGACTGGCCAAAAGACAACGACTACCTAAATCTCCAAAAGCTAACAAGCCCTTAAAAGACAATCCCAAAAGAAACTCTTAAGAAAGATAGAAACCACTAAGATGATCTACTTGCTTTCTCTTCATCTTTGTCCTCAGTTGGATTGTAGTCAGAAAAAGTCTCAGTGCGCACCTCCACAGAATCGTCATCCAGCTCGTCCTCTAAAGCATAAACCTCTATCACCTCGATATCCTCCTCAACAGTAGGGGTCTTCTCTAGCACATTTTTCGATCTTGCCACGGATATTTTCACCTCTACTTCATTGCAAATAGGATGGCACCAACTAGGCACTACGCCTCGAGGTACTTCTGTGGGCTTCAGAGGACCTGTGGTATCCTCACCAACTTTACGAAATCATGCCTCGAACCTATGTGGCTTTCACGCCTCTTCTCCCTCATCAACCCAAACAACAATACATTTTCTAACGTACACAGTACCCTGGCCATTGGGGAACTCGTCAAAATAGGCAGTTATTTTCTTAGGATCACCTAAACATACGAGTATCATCTTCAAGACTTGGGTTTTGAAAAAGTAAGTCCCACGACGGAGTGAGATTTACATCTCAGTAAGCTAATTCCTAATCCTAGGCTAGACCATCAGTACATCCATACAAAATATCAAAAAATAAGCAAAAGCATATCAATAAACTACATAAGGTAATCAATCGTCACAATGCACCATAGAAAGGCATATGGCAAGCAATCATCATGGTATACCATCGGGACGACATGAATTCACCTCAAGGCATGCATGAAAATATAAGATCAAGCTTAACGTATTAGCACCGTGATTCATTTCGTCATCTCTACCTGCGTCAAAACGTCTCAAGCTTGGCCCTCATCAATACACCTCAGACCATAACAATTAACCAAACCTGCGTTAAAATGCCTCAGGTTTCAATGCCATAACAAGGCTAGTGTCGATACATGCAACATCTTGTCCCGCGTATCGACGCATCAGGATATCTCTCATTTCAACCCTGCGTTCCAACGCATCAAGGTGCCAAAATCCCTTAAGCTCACAAGTCTCACTACCCTCTTAAGACTTCATGATAGAGCACAGTGTTATCAAACAAACAATGAATCTTTAACATGTGAGACAACAAGATTCACTACACGCAAGGTGATATTAAACACATGCCACACATACCAATCAAGTACATAAACAACAACTTAGTCATGAGAATAAAAATTCCTCTTCATAAGATATACATGTGACTAGCACCTCGGTTACCTCGGCCTACCATGAATATTCAATGCGACAAATCCACAATTACTCATCCAATCTAACCTCAACTAGTCCAGTAGCATACTATCGTCCTAACGAAAGTTTAAGAGTCACTTACTTTCCAAATTGATCAGAAAAATCCCTCTAAACTCCCCTAATGATTCGGTTCTCCTTGGTCCAAAACAGGGCAGCTGCGCAACCTAAGGAAATTCGTATAATCGATCAATTTATCTCATCCAATCGCCGTTCCACGGAGCATACACCTCGCTAACACCTCAATCGACATTCTAATATGTCTAAAGGACTAATTTAAAACTTGGCGACACCTCCCACAGCCCCCTAAGGGCTTGATTTACCCAAACCGAAACAGGGCAGAACCGGTTCTGCCCTTCTTCTCCTCAATCAGTCCATAACTCAGCTCCAAACTTTGATTTACCACTGAAACAACCTGTTAACATGTCATATTATGTCTATAGATGTCTTACCAAGAATTTTAGAGTGAGTCGAGGTCACAAAGAGCCGCGAACAGCCTCGATCCTACTCGGCCTACCGGCGGTCAGAACTGTCCCAGAAATGTTGTCACAAAACATCCATGGTTACCCCTCTAAACTCAATCAAATTCATAATTTCAGCTCACCCAACACAAGGAATATGATTTAAGAGATCTTCAAAGAAAATTTGAAGCAATTTGAAGTGTCGAAGTGGCTAAACGAAGACCTTCCTCCAACTTGGTCAGAATTTGTCTTGTCTAGACCTTCGTCCATACAAATCGAGCTACGGAAAGATCTATTGAGATAAATTGAGCTTATAATATGTCTATAGAAAGATAAGATAATAGGCTTTCGTTTGACGGTGGTTTTGTCTCGATCCGATATTGGACGACAGAGTTATGGTCGAAATAATGGGACTGGTCGGGCAGCAGCAGTCCGGTGGAAGAGGAAAAAGAGAGAAAAATGAAAGGAAGAGGAGGAAGAGGATATGCTCGGCTGAAGCGAAGGTTTAAGGGTCTTTCACAATAATTCACCTTAGTCAAATTAGTGGAATGGTAGGTTAAAAGGGAATATTAATTGCCAATCGATCACATAATGCCACTTGTCTTCATCTCAATAATGTATTGGCTAACATTGACTTTTATTGACCAATATTCCATCACATTTTCGGCAGCCATGGAATCTTGGAATTGATCAAATTGCCCTTCTTCATTTGCTAAGAGAAGGTCAATCCTTGAGGGGCAAAATGGTAATTTTGCTCTCGTTGTCTAAAATGTCGTTATTCCAATTCGAAATACCTTCGATGAGGCGATGTCTAACTCATTTAAAATGTTGAAATTTTTTATTTTTCATTTTTCAATTTCGAGATCCATCTCTGGTTACTTCTCTGTCAAATGTACATTTTAGATTATCCCGAACTAATGGGCGACTTTTGCAAACGTTACGTGTATCGACTCTATGATTCTCATCACACTTAGGGCTTGTCAGTTCATGGCGACTTTGGTTGTCATGTAATTGCGATGATCTATTATTAGCTCCGACAGTCTCGATCATCATCGTTTGATTTGGGAAAATTTAGCAAATTACATATTGGTTAAGCGGCATTACTCGCGCTCCAATCATATAATGCTAGCAATGAATTCCTTAATCGTTCTTAGATCGGCCTTTAATGGTTCTAAATACTCCATCGACAATCCTTATGGTTAAAGTGTCATTTCCTATTCGAGTTCCCTAGGTCCACGTACCTTGTCTTGCGTTAACCTTTTCCTTTTGGTCAGTTGACTCGAGATTGTTCAAATCCGAGTTTGATAAGGCTGAAATACATCGATAGATATATTTTCATTGATAAGTCTCGAAATGGTAGGAAAACCAGAATGTTACACCCGTGGTTATACTACGGTTTCGATTTTATTCCTATTGTTTTATTGGCTTTGTCGCCGCCATTATTGTTATTTCGACGCTATCTTTTCAGTTCTTTTTTTTTTTATTTAGAGGAATAAATTGACATTTGAGATAATGATATTCAAGCCATTTACAAGGGGAAAAAAACATAACGTATGAAAGAAAAAGGAACTTGGAAAAGGTGATGCGATTCGGACGAGGAATCAAAATCATTGCCATGAAAGATGGTTCAATTTCCAAAATAATCTCCGTACATTTAAAGATAATTTTTGTAAAAGAAAATTAATAAGATAAATAGTTAGGAGGTGCATGTAGACATGGTCAAAATGAACAGTGGGCCCGGAACCAGCCCGTTGACCGAACCGGAACCGAACCGTTGACCGGGCCCGCGAGCCAGTTCTGAACTGCAAATTTAATATATATATATATATATATATATATATATATATAATAGGGGAAAGAGTCGTTGATAATTCATTAAGTTCAAATCCATTCCTCCTCTTTCCCCCCCAAATTTTATTCAATGTACAATTTGATTATAATTTATTATTTTTATTTCATTATTTATTATTTAAAAAATTAAATTAAAAAAGGGAACCGAAACCGGAATCGCCCGGAGTTGCCTGGAGCCGGCGGCTTCGGTTACACATTTTTCAGGAACTGAAATCGGCAGTTCCAGGCCCGTGGACACGCTTGGTGCAGGACAACTAACAAGAAAGTATTTCTGGAACAAAAACCTGTTTTTGGAATAGGTTTGGAATAGAAACTCGTTTGGTAACATAGAAATAGAAATAGAAATGTTCGTCGATGGCCAACCCAACCTGTCACGCCTCGCGCCCCGAGCCCAAGCACGCGACTCCCTACAAACAAACCAAGATATCTCTCGAAGTCCCAAGATTCGCACATAGGTCGAGAGACGTGTTATATATAAACACGCGGATGCAACAATGTAATAACTCCTCCGTACAAATACAAAGTAGGACTTGGATAGCAAGAATACCATAATACATAATATCCGAAAGTTCATACAAGAGCATAGGAACTAGATCCACTAGGGAGATGGGGTAATATAAAGGGGTCCATCACCCATCAAACTAAACAGGCATTAGGGTCGCCGTCACAAGTCGGACTAGAATACCAGGAGCACCTAAGATAAACTGCTGGAGTCATCAGTCTCCTCTACCTCCTCTATAGGCATGTAATCTGAGAAGATCTCCGAGCAAACCTCTACGATGTCCTCCATGGTCTGGTCAGCAGACGGCTCCACCAGGTCATCCTCCGTAGCCTCGACCACTATGACCTCCTTAGTATCCTCTAAGGCCGGGGTCTTCTAAAGTCCGTTCCTCGAGCCGGCAACTGACCCCTCAGCTTGCCCTAAATCCTAGGTGGGATGACCCCAACTAGGGACGACTCCCTAGGGCATCTCAGTGGGCTTCAGCGGCCCCATAGAAACATCGCCAACCTTCCAGAACTTGGCTTCATACCTATGAGATTTCCAGCTACTCCCACCCTCGTCTACCCATACTACTGTACACTTTCTGACATAAATGGTTCCCTACCCATCAGGGAACTCATCAAAATAGACAGACAACTCTTTGGGGTCTCCAAACCTGATAGGCCACATCCTCAGGACCTAGGATCTGTAAAAAGGAGGCCCCACAACGGGGTGAGATTTACATCTTTGTCCTTGAGGTCGACTCGCCAGAGCTAGGTTCGGGCACGTCCTCATCTGGTGGCCCATTTGACCACATTTAAAACAAGCTCCTGTCCATACCGGGAATGACCCATTTTCATACCTCCTGCCACAGAGACGGCAGCTTCAGTTCGTGGGGTTTGGAGACTTCACTATGTTTTTCCATATTGGAGGTGCAAAACGTCTATTGCTCGCCATCGGTCTCTTGCCCATCTGGCGGCTATCTCGGAATGAAGTAAACCGCGATCCAGATGCGACATTCCTCTCCTTTAAATCCCTCTCGATCATCTAGCCCCGCTCATAAAATTCCTTATAGGTCCTCAAGTTCAGGGCTATCATCTGATTGCGGAGTTCAGGCCTTAATCCGTCCCGAAATCTCCGTGCTTTCTCCTAGGGATCCTCTACAGATCGAGATGCGTACCTTGATAGTCTAGAGAACTCGGCCTCATTTGATCTATCGTCAGCTGATTCTGACGTAGCTGTAGAAATTCTACTTGCTTCCTTTCCCTGGCCGTCTCCGAAAAGTATTTGTCGTTGAATGTCGTCTTAAAGGCATCCCAGATCATGGCCGTTCCTTCAGTGAAAACTCCATTCTTGGTGGCAGCCCACCAATCGTTCACGGTCTCTTCTAGCTGGTACACCGCCAACAGTACTTTCTCTTCAACTGTGCACCTCAGCACTTCAAAGGCTTTTTCCAACTTCTCAATCCACCTGGGTGCTAGCTCGGGGTCTCCAGTCTTGTCGAATTGGGTCGGCTTTAGTTTTATGAATTGCTCCACCAGCTGACCCATCTGTCTAGCCACGACAATCTACTCTTGGGCATTCACTGCCTCATTACTCTGGCCATGTTCACGCTGGTTTCCATTGCTCCCGTTGTTGCCATTGTTGGCATTGATGGCAGCTATGGCGGCTTATACCGCATGGGCTATGGAAGCATCCCAATCTTGGGTATGCCTATCAATGAGGTCGCCATTCCTCTCTAGCGTCCTCAGTACGCCATGCATCCTCGAGGATTCTGCTACAGGTGGCCTCAAGCTAGAGGCTCCACCTCTGGGTCTTCCAAATCTCCTAGATGGATTGCTCATCCTTATATTCTTCTACTGAGCCTGGTCCACCACAAGTTCATCAAGGAGTTAGTACTCACTCATTTATCCAAGTCCAGAGCTATCAACTATGTTTCAACAGAAACAACAATAACACAACAGTCCTCCATACAACAAATTCCAGAGACATTTCAACAAGTAGCCCATGGCCATTCCTCAGTTCCGTTTACCCTAACGGTTCACTACAACAAGCCATACTCATTCACTTAACAGGCCAAAATCCGGAAATGACTTTCAACATTGAGCAGGGAACTTAATCCTTATGTATTTCCACAACCCTGCCAAGGCCAAATGCCAACCATAAGTGCCAAGTCACATGCTATGCATCCCATGTCTTATCCTAACTAGCCTCCTAAGGTCTCGCTACCCGTCCTTGTCCCAACTTAATCCTCCCTATTACTCTAGTCCTCAATCAACTTTTGATCGAGCTAACCTTGCTCTGAAACCATGAAAATGAGGTGATGTCCCGCCCCGCGCCTCGGGCCCGAGCACGCGACTCCCTGCAAGCAAACCAAGATATCTCTCGATGTCCCAAGATCTACACATAGGTCAAGAGACGTGTTATATATAAACACGCAAAAGCAACAATATAATAACTCTGTACAAATATAAAGTGGGACCTAGATAGCGAGAATACCATAATACATAATATCCGAAAGTTCATACAAGAGCATAGCAACTAGATCCACTAGGGAGACGGGGTAATACAAAGAGGTCCATCACCCATCAAACTAAACAGGCATCAGGGTCTTCGTCACAAGTCAGACTAGAATACTAGGAGCTCCTAAGACGAACTGCTAGAGTCATCAGTCTCCTCTGCCTCCTCCGTGGGCATGTACTCCGAGAAGGTCTTCGAGCAAACCTCTACGGTGTCCTCCATGGTATTGTCAGCGGACGGCTCCACCAAGTCATCCTCTATAGCCTCGACCACTATGACCTCCTCAGTATCCTCCAAGGTCGGGGTCCTCTCAGGTACGTTCCTCAAACAGGCAACTGACCCCTCAGCCTGCTCTAAATCCTGGGTGGGATGACACAAACTAGGGACGACTCCCTAGGGCACCTCAGTGGGCTTTAGCGGCCCTGTAGAAACATCCCCAACCTTTCGGAACCAAGCCTTATACCTATGAGACTTCCAGCTACTCCCACCCTCGTCTATCCATACTACTCTACACTTTCTAACATAAATGGTTCCCTGCCCATCAGGGAACTCATCAAAATAGACAAACATCTTTTTAGGGCCTCTAAACTTGATAGGCCACATCCTCAGGACCTAGGATTTGTAAAAAGGGGGTCCCACAATGGGGTGAGATTTACATCTCAGTAGGGTGAATCCTAACTCTAGGTTAGTCCGACAGTCCACTTAGGCAGTCATAAATACTAGCATTTCACACAAATAAACATACGAGGCATTCAATTATCGATACAACACACAGATGTCACGCATGCAGTCATGGCATCATAACACATCCAGATGATCATGCACTAATCGCCATGCCACATCACCACTTCCACCCTTCCGACTGCCTCATTCTCATGCTCGCGTTTAGAACGCTTCAGGCTCGGTCCGCGTAAACCCATCAGACCGTCATTGACAACCGCGTAAACGCATCAGGTTTCAATGTTACTTCGGGCCAGTGTCGACACATCACAACTCCGTCCCGCGTTTCAATCCATCAAGACTATGGCCTTCTCAATCCATCGTCTCTTACGCATCAGGGTGCCATACAACTCCAACCCCGCACCTGAGCGCCTCAAGGTATTCCTCACACCACCTCGCGTCTCATACGCCTCAGGGTACTATCATGTCTTAGCCATGCCAAAGTTTCAATTCAATTCACTCACATAATGCAATGTGCAATTCAAGCGTAAATCATACACTTATGGCATGCAAGACGATCAATTGACATTCGCACATGGTAGTCATTTCAAAATACAAACATTGACAAACATTCAAATCCTCTATACCGTCCAAAACGCGCAAAGAACAATCACATTAAAAACCCTTCAAGGATCACCCAAAAATTCACCCGACTCGCCCAATTGAGTCCAATCTTCATATCATAAGTTTAGGGTTTCCTTACCTCAAGTTTAATACCACGAAATTCTCTCCTCAAGCACCATCGCAATTCGGCCCAAATGGTCCAAGATCAAGCCCACCGCGCAACCTATGGAAATCCATCCAACCGTCAATTTTTCTTAACAACACATTCCTCAACATCTTAGCATGTATCAATGATGAATTTGAGACTCACTTTCAACCATTAACAGCCCCCACAAAACCGGTATGCACAGAATCGAACCGAGAAATTTTCGGTTCTGT
The DNA here is from genome assembly GCA_028455895.1 of Rhodomyrtus tomentosa. Lineage (NCBI taxonomy): Eukaryota > Viridiplantae > Streptophyta > Magnoliopsida > Myrtales > Myrtaceae > Rhodomyrtus > Rhodomyrtus tomentosa. The sequence goes on along the minus strand of JAPCWY010000003.1, from coordinate 21,649,066 downwards.
GTATACCTCAAACAACCAGCCCTTAAACTACCTCAAATCTCCAATTTATTCACTAATCTACTTGCTAACATGTAGATATAAGGGTTTGGGATGCTTACCGAAGATTTGAGACCGAGTCGTCGCCGAAAACTCTTAATATCACCGGTTTCCCTTAGTCCTCAAACCGGCCGTTCTGGCCCTTCAAATACAAGACCCATTTGGGATCAAAAATCAATCAAATTAACCTTCACTCTTTACCACTGATCACTCTATGAGTCCCCTATATCTCCACAAATTTGGTTGAAAAACGCCAAAGTTTCGGGGTCCTAAGAGGCCAGAAATGTAGCTTACTTCTGGTTGCGACGATTTCCGTCGACTCGAGGAAGATTGGTTGGCCGGAGCTCATCGTTGGGTCAAACGACTTGCTTCCACTTCGAGGATATCGGCAAGAGATCGAACGAGGTGTGGATGGTCGGCTCGGCAGCTAGAAGTCGTCGGAGAGGTCGTCGGAGCGAGCGAATCGGAGGGACAGAAACCTGTCGGGTGGCAGCAGTTCGGCAAAGGGAAGAAGAAGAAGAAGAAGAAGAAGAAGAAGAAGAAGATGGCTCACGGTGAAAATGGAGAAGATGGCCGGCCAAGAGAGAGAGAAAAGGCTATATTCAACTTTCAAAAGTCAAGGAGTTGAATGGTAGTTGGGGAAAAGTGGAAATGTCCACTTAAAGGCTAATCCGATCATGACATTGGAATTCTTGATTCTCCATTTTCAATTTTCAAGACTCGTTTTTGATTATTTTCTTTATCAGACGTGGTTCTAGCCTATCCCGAACCGACGGGCAGCTTTTGCAAACGTCACGCGTATCAATCCTGTGATTCATATCACATTTAGGGCTCATCAATTCATAGCGACTTTGGTTGTCATGTAACTGTGAGGGTCTATTACTAGTTCCGATGGTCTCGATCGTCACTGTTCGATTTAGGAAAATTTTGCAAATTATACGTTGATTAAGCGGCATCACCCGCGCTCCAATCGTATAACGCTAGCAATGCATTCTTAATTGTTCTTAGATCGGCCTTTTGTGGTTCTAAATGTCCCCTCGACAATCCTTATGGTCAAAGCACCATTTCACATTCGAGTTCCCTAGGCCCACGTACCTTGTCTTGCGTTAGCCTTTTCCTTTTGGTTAGTCTACTCAAATTAATCAAATTCGAGCGAGATATGACTAAAACACATCGCTAGATACACTTCTCATTAATGAGTCTGAAAATGACTGGGAAATCATAATGTCACAACTCTTCCCCTTTACAAAAGTTTCGTCCCCGAAATTTACATCAACCTTAATTATTCAAACAAATGGGAGTGTTGTCGCCTCATCGTCTCTTCGTTTTTCCACGTGCTACCTTCGGTTCCATGGTACTCCCACACAACTTTGACCAATGAAATCGTCTTATTCCTAAGAATTTGCTTCTTCCGATCTTCGATCCTGATCGGCTTCTCCACGTAGGATACCCGGTCATCCACTTCTATGACCTTGTAGTTCAGCACATGTGTCGGGTCTGGTTCATATTTCCACAGCATTGACACGTGGAAGACATTATGCACTTGGGATAGATTAGGTGGTAAGGCAAGCTTGTAGGCCAAGGTCCCAATCCGCTTCACTATTCCAAATGGACCTACATACCTTGGGCTTAGTTTTTTCTTCTTTCCAAATCGTGATAATCCCCTCATCGGTGACACCTTGAGGAAAACATGGTCGCCTACTTGAAACTCCAAAGGCTTACGCCGCTTGTCCGCACAACTCTTCTGACAACTTTGTGCCGTCTTCATTCTATCCCGAATTATCCTTACCGCTTCCATAGATTACTCTACCAACTCTGGGCCCGTGATACTTCTTTCTCCAATCTCATCCCAGCAAATTGGGGTTCTGCAAGCCCTTCCATAAAGTGCTTCAAATGTTACCATTTGGATGCTTTACTGGTAGCTATTATTATACGCAAACTCCACCAAATGCAGCTGATTTTCCCATCCACCTTTAAATTCTATGACGCACGCACGCAACATGTCCTCAAGCGTCTTAATCGTCCTCTCCGTCTGTCCATCCGTGTGTGGATGGTACGTCATGCTAAACTGCAACTGGGTTCCCATGGCTTCTTGAAGGCTTTTTCAAAAGTTCGCTGTGAACTTGGGGTCTCTATCTGAGGTAATTGTCACGGGTACTCCATGCAGCCTCACTATCTGCCTCATGTACAACTCGGCGTATCTATCCATTACGAAGTCCTTTGCCACCGGGATGAAGTGTGCGGACTTAATCAATCTGTCAATGACTACCCATATAGAGTCGTGACCTCTCTGGCTCCTCGGGAGTCCCATCACAAAGTCCATCGTTATATGCTCCAATTTTCATTCCGGTATTTTCAGTAGCTGTAATAATCCTCCAGGCTTACAGCGCTGCGCTTTCACTTGCTGGCATGTCAAGCACTTTGCCACATACTTCGCTACATCCACCTTCATCCCGTTTCACCAATAGTGCTGGCGTAGATTCTGATACATCTTCATACTTCTCAGGTGAATGCTATAATTGCTCCTGTGAGCCTCCGATAGAATCCTTTCCCTAAGTCCTTCATCCTTTGGCACGCATAGACGTCCTCGGAACCTCAAGATTCCATCCTCTGACGCCTGGAATTCTGGTTTTCTCTTTGTCATGTCCATCTCTAGAATTTTCTGAAATTCTGGATCCGCAAACTGTAAGATCTTTATTCCTTTCTAGACCTCAGGTTCTACCCTTAATGTAACCATCAAAATGGACAATTGGCAGACTTCTAGTCTGAACTCAGAATCTCTTAAATCATCGATCATCGACCAACCTTTTACTAGCAGACAGGCGATGCTCGACTTCCGACTCAGCACATCTGCGACTCTATTTGCCTTCCCAGGGTGATACGATATATCACAGTCATAATCCTTGAGCAGCTCCATCCACTGACGCTGCCTCATATTTAGTTCCTTCTGGAAAAATAGGTACTTCAAGCTCTGGTGATCGGTGTAAATCTGAAACTTCTGGCTACACAGATAATGTCTCCAGATCTTCAGAGCAAAAAGAATCGCTGCTAACTCCAGATTGTGAGTTGGGTAGTTCATTTCATGTGGTCTCAATTGTCGGGACGTGTAAGCCACTACTTTTTCATGCTGCGTTAACACACAGCCCAGTCCTTTCAGTGAGGCATCGCTGTATATTTCATAGCCCTCTGATCCTGATGGAATCGTCAACGCCGGTGCAGTCGTCAACCGATGTTTGAGTTCTTGGAAACTTTTTTCGCACTTATCTGTCCATTCAAACCTTGTTTCCTTCTTTGTCAACCTCGTCAATGGGATGGCTATGAATGAAAACTTCTCCACAAAACGTCTGTAATACCCTGCCAATCCCAAGAAACTTATGACTTCCGTGACCTTAGTAGGCCTAGGCCAATTTGTTACAACTTCGATCTTTGCAGGATCCACTGCGATTCCTTCTCCTGACACCACATGACCAAGAAATGCTACATTATTCAGCCAGAACTCGCATTTGCTCAATTTAGCTAGCGAGTGTTCTCTTAGGGTCTGCAAGACAATTCTCAAGTGCTCCTCGTGTTCTGCATCACTCCTCGAGACAATCAGGATGTTGTCAATAAAGACTATGACGAATCTATCCAAGAATTCCTTAAACACTCGATGCATCAAATCCATGAATGCGGCTAGAGCATTGGTCAATCCAAATGGCATCACTGTGAACTCATAATGACCATACCTTATCCCAAAAGCAGTCTTAGGTATGTCTTCCCTCTTAATCCTCAACTGATGATACCCGGTTCTCAGGTCAATCTTAGAGAATACCACCGCTCCTTGTAACTGGTCAAATAGGTCGTCAATTCTCGGCAGTGGATACTTATTCTTCACTGTTACCTGGTTCAACTGCCTATAGTCGATGCATAGACGCAATGACCCATCCTTTTTCCTTATAAACAATACCGGCGCTCTCCACGGTGAAGCACTCGGTCGGATAAACCCTTTTTCCAATAGTTCTTGCATCTGCACCTTTAGCTCCTTCAATTCTGACAGTGACATCCTATAAGGTGCCTTCGAGATCGGCTTCGTCCCGGGAGCTAACTCGATCACGAATTCTATCTCTCGCTCCGGTGGCAATCCTGGAAATTCTTAGGGAAAAATGTCAAGGAACTCACGCACTACCAGAATACTCTCTAGTTTTGGTTCCTCGGCAGTCATGTCCACCATTGCAACTAAATACGCCTGACACCCTTCCGACATCAACTTTATCACTTCAAGAGATGAGACTAAGGGAATCGAGATCCCTCCTCGACTTCCCACGAATTCAAAACTAGGGCGACCTTCCAGGTAGAAACGAATTATTCTACTACCACAATCTACCACTGCCCCCTGTTTACCCAACCAGTCCATCCCTATGATCACATCAAAATCATACATGGGTAATACAACTAGATCAATACTCTCCTTACTCCCTCCAATCATAATTTCACAGTCAGCACAGCCCAATGAAACTAATATATTATCCTTTAACGGAGTGGCAACATGCAGAATTATACTCAACGGTCTTAACTTCATACCCACCAAATCAACAAACTGAGCAGACACAAATGAATGCGTGGCACCAGGGTTAAACAATGCATATGCAGCTTGGTCACACAAGTAAACCGTACCCGTGACCACACTTGGCGCTTTGTCCGCCTCTCTGCGGGCTACTGCATATACCCTACCCTAAGCTAGGGGTCGATTCTAGTCGATTTGGGGAGTGACAGCCTATGGTCCAGCCTGCGGTCTCTGTCCTTGAGGTCGACTCGCCGGAGTTTGGTTCGAGCAGGTCCTCATCTGATGGCCCATCTGACCACACTTAAAACATGCTCCAGTCCTTACCGGGCATGGCCCATTTCCATGCCTCCTGCCACAAAGACGGCAGCTCCAGTTCGTGGGGTTCGGCGGCTTCACTATGTTTTTTCTTACTAGAGGTACAAAATGCCTATTGCCCGCCATTGGTCTCTTGCCCATCTGGCGGCTGTCTCGGAATGAAGTAAACCGCGATCCAGATGCAGCATGCTTCTCCTTTAAATCCCTCTCGATCATTTGGCCCCGCTCATAAATTTCCTTAGAGGTCGCCAAGTTCAGGGCTATCATCTGACTGCGAAGTTCAGGCCTCAATCCATCCCGAAATCTCCGTGCTTTCTCCTAGGGATCCTCTACAGATCAAGGGGTGTGCCTTGATAGTCTAGAGAACTCGGCCTCATACTGATCTGCCGTTAGCTGATTCTGACGTAGCTATAGAAATTCTACTTGCTTCCTTTCCCTGGCCGTCTCCGAAAAGTATTTGTCGTTGAACGCCGTCTTAAAGGCATCCCAGATTATGGCCGTTCCTTTAGGAAAAACTCCATTCTCGGTGGCAGCCCACCAATCGTTCGTGGTTTCTTCTAGCCGGTACACCGCCAACAGTACTTTCTCTTCGTCTGTGCACCTCAGCACTTCAAAGGCTTTTTCCAACTTCTCAATCCACCTGGGTGCTAGCTCGAGGTCTCCAATCCCGTCGAATTGGGTCGGCTTTAGTTTTATGAATTGCTCCACCAGCTGACCCATCTGTCTAGCCACAACAATGTACTCTTGGGCATTCACTGCCTCATTACTCTAGCCATGTTCACCCTAGTTTCCATGGCCCCCGTTGTTGCCGTTGTTGGTGTTGACGGCAACTATGGTGGCTCCAACCGCCTAGGCTATGGCAGCATCCCGATCTTGGGTTTGCTTGTCAATGAGGCCGCCAATCCTCTCTAGCGCCCTCAGTACGCCATCCATCCTCGGGTCTTCTGCTACAGGCGGCCTCGAGCTAGAGGCTCCGCCTCTAGATCTTCCAAATCTCCTAGATGGATTGCTCATCCTTATATTCTTCTACTGAGCTTGGTCCACCACAAGTTCATCAAGGAGTTAGTACTCACTCATTTATCCAAGTCTTCAGCTACCAACTATGCTTCAACATAAACAACAATAACACAACAGTCCTCCATACAACAAATTCTAGAGACATTTCAACAAGTAGCCCATGGCCATTCCTCAGTTCCGTTTACCCCAACGGTTCACTACAACAAGCCATACTCATTCACTTAATAGGCCAAAATACAGAAATGACTTTCAACATTGAGCAAGGAACTTAATCCTTATGCATTTCCACAACCCTGCCAAGGCCAAATGCCAACCATAAGTGCCAAGTCACATGCTATTCATCCCATGTCTTATCCTAACCAGTCTCCTAAGGTCTCGCTAACCGTCCTTGTCCCAACTTAATCCTCCTTATTACTTTAGTCCTCAATCAACTTTTGATCGAGCTGACCTTGCTCTGATACCAAGAAAACTGGGTGATGTCACGCCCCGCGCCCCGGGCCCGAGCACACGACTCCCTGCAAGCAAACCCATGATCCGTACATAGGTCGAGAGACGTGTTATATATAAACATGCAGAAGCAACAATGTGATAACTACTCCGTACAAATATAAAGTGAGACTTGGATAGCGAGAATACCATAATACATAATATCCGAAAGTTCATACAAGAGCATAGCAACTAGATCTACTAGGGAGATGGGGTAATACAAAGAGGTCCATCACCCATCAAACTAAACAGGCATCAGGCGCCGTCACAAGTCGGACTAGAATACCAGGAGCTCCTAAGACGAACTGCTGGAGTCATCAGTCTCCTCTGCCTCCTTCGAGGGCATGTACTCTGAGAAGGTCTTCGAGCAAACCTCTACGGTGTCCTCCATGGTCTCGTCAGCGGACGACTCCACCAGGTCATCCTCTGTAGCCTCGACCACTATGACCTCCTCCGTATCCTCCAAGGTCGGGGTCCTCTCAAGTCCACTCCTCGAACCGACAACTAACTACTCAGCCTGTTCTAAATCCCAGGTGGGATGACAACAACTAGGGACGACTCCCTAGGGTCCCTCAGTGGGCTTCAGCGGCCTTGTAGAAACATCCCCAACCTTCCGGAACCAAGCCTCATACCTATAAGGCTTCCAGCTACTCCCACCTTCGTCTACCCATACTATCGTACACTTTCTGACATAAATGGTTCCTTGCCCATCAGGTAACTCATCAAAATCGATAGACATCTCTTTGGGGTCTCCAAACTTGATAGGCCACATCCTCAGGACCTAGGATCTGTACAAAAGAGGCCCCACAACGGGGTGAGATTTACATCTCAGTAAGGTGAATCTTAACCCTAGGTTAGGCCGACAGTCCACTCATGCAGTCATAAATACTAGCATTTCACACAAATAAACATATGAGGCATTCAATTATCGATACAACACACAAATGTCAGGCATGCAGTCATGGCATCATAACACATCTAGATGATCATGCACAAATCGCCATGCCACGTCACCACTTCCACCCTTCAGACTGCCTCATTCTCATGCCCGCATTTAGAACGTCTCAAGCTCGATCCGCATAAATGCATTAGACCATCATTGACAATCCGCATAAACGCATAAGGTTTCAATGCTACTCCAGGCCAATGTCGATACATCACAACTCCGTCCCGCGTTTCAACGCATCGGGACTATGGCCTTCTCAATCCCGCGTCTCTTACGCATCAGGGTATTCCTCACACCACCCCGCGTCTCATACTCCTCAGGGTCCTACCATGTCTCATCCATGCCAAAGTTTCAATTCAATTCACACACATAATGCAATGTGCAACTCAAGCACAAATCATACACTTTTGGCATGCAAGACGATCAATTGACATTCGCACATGGTAGTCATTTGAAAACACAAACATTGACACACATTCAAATCCTCCATACCGTCCTAAGACGTGCAAAGAACAATCACATTAAAAACCCTTCAAGGATCACCCAAAAATTCACCCGACTCGTCCAATTGAGTCCAATCTTCCTATCATAGGTTTAGGGTTCCCTTACCTCAAGTTTAATACCACAAAATTCTCTCCTCAAGCACCACCGCAATTCGGCCCAAATGGTCTAAGATCAAGCCAACCGCCCAATTTATGGAAATCCATCCAACCGTCAATTTTTCTTACCCAAATCATCAATCCATGGACCATAAACCTTAGTAACACATTTCTCAATATCCTAGCATGTCTCAATGATGAATTTGAGACTCACTTTCAACCATTAACATCCCCCATAGAACCGGTATGCACAAAACCGAACCGGGAAATTTTCGATTCTGTGAATACCGCAAGCAACCAGCCCTTAAACTGCCTCAAATCTCTAATTTATTCACTAATCTACTTGCTAACATGTACACCTAAGGATTTAGGAATCTCACCGAAGATTTGAAGCCGAGTCGTCGTCGGAAACTCCTTGAATATTACCGGTTTCCCTTAGTCCTCAAATTGGCAGTTTTGTCCCTTCAAACACAAGATCCATTTGGGGTCAAAAATCCATCAAATTAATCTCAAATTTTTACCACATATCACTCTATGAGTCCCTTAAATCTCCACAAAATTTGGTTGAAAAACTCCAAAGTTTCGAGGTCCTAAGAGGCCAGAAATATAGCTTACCTCTAGTTGCGACGATTTCTGTCGAATCGCGGGAGATCGGCTAGCCGGAGCTCTTCGGTGGGTCAAACGACTTGCTTTCACTTCGAGAATATCGGCAAGAGGTCAAGCGAGGTATGGATGGTTGGCTCGGTGGCTAGAAGTGGGTGGAGAGGGTCGTCGGAGCAAGCGAACCGGGGGACAAAAACCTGTCGGGTGGCAGCATTTCGGCAAAGGGAGGATGAAGAAGAAGAAGAAGATGGCTCACGGTGAAAATGGAGAAGATGGCCGGCCAAGAGAGAGAGAAAAGGCTATATTCAACTTTCAAAAGTCAATGAGTTGAATGGTAGTTGGGGAAAAGTGGAAATGTCCACTCAAGGGCTAATCCAATCATGACGTTGGAATTCTTGATTCTCCATTTTCAATTTTCAAGACTCATTTCTGATTGTTTTCTCTATCAGACGTGGTTCTAGTCTATCCCAAACCAACAAGCGGCTTTTGCAGACGTCATGCGTATCGACCCTGTAATTTGTATCACATTTAGGGCTCGTCAATTCATGGCGACTTTGGTTGTCATGTAACTGTGAGGGTCTATCACTAGTTTCGATGGTCTCGATCGTCACTGTTCGATTTAAGAAAATTTTGCAAATTATACGTTGGTTAGGTGGCATCACCCGCGCTCCAATCGTATAACGCTAGCAATGCATTCCTTAATCGTTCTTAGATCGGCCTTTTGTGGTGTCCCCTCGATAATACTTATGGTCAAAGTGTCATTTCCCATTCGAGTTCCCTAGGTCCACGCACTTTGTCTCGCGTTAGCCTTTCTCTTTTGGTCACTCTACTCAAATTGATCAGATTCGATCGAGATATGACTGAAACACATCGCTAGATATACTTCTCATTAATGAGTTTGAAAATGATTGGGAAATCAGAATGTCACACTGCCGGTCGCACCCCCCCTCTCCCGTCCGTCCGTCCGTCACAAGCTGCCGACTGCTGCTACCCCGATCAAACAAATTTCTGCTCGAGAATAAAAAAAATTTATACTGTTATCAAACTCATTTTTTGCTCAAAAACTCATCCAGAAACAGAAATAGAAAAAAACTTTTTCTTTTCCAGAAATTCATTCTGGAACAGAAATGTTGTCATGTGCGCCCTTAATATCATGAGAAGTTTGAAACTATTTCAAACTAGTACATATGTGACAAACTTAGTTCCATTTCAAACTGGATGTGTCAATTTATGATTTTCTTGGGATTTTTGTGGTATAAATCAAATTCAAAAGAAACTAATATAGAGCAAATTTATCATAGGTGCATTAAGTCAGAGCGTAAATTTATCACAAGTATATCAGTTTACGACTTTAAAAAAATAATTTGAATTAATTTATTATAAGTGAGCCAGTTTGAGATTTTTTGTGGCATTAATCCTTAAATAAATCACATAATCATGCATTTATTTGTGAAAGATAAATAATTTGAAATATATTTTTTAAAATAATTATTTGTAAATTTTATAAAAATAAATAATCAAAAAATATTTTCTTCATCAACTAAAATATTCTAATATAGATTATTGTTAATTAATTAACTATATTCAACCTTTCTTACGGGTTATCTGCTCCACCAGTGGAGTGGGACCGAGAGACCGTACGGTTTTTTCCTTAGCATGTGGAGACCATACGACAGATCCCTTTTATGCTTTCTTGTGCAGTAAAGCGCCTTTATGCTTTTAATCTTTTATCTTCGTTGAGATAATAACATAAATTATTTCTAAATTTTGATTAACGTGTAATGTGATATGATCCTTCGATTTTACTCCAATTGTAATATCGCTTCTGAATTTTTAATTTGTATAATATAATTCCTAATTTTTTTTGTACATATTCAATTTGGTTCATAAACTATATAAAAATATCAATGTTGTCCTTCAATTAATTTATATTTAGAGAAAAAATAAAAATTATTTTTATATATTTTCGAGACTAAATTAAATATGTACCAAAGTTCAAAGAACGGGATCATATTAATCAAATTCAAAATTCATGGATCGCATTGCATGTTTTATTAAGGTTCAAAGATCATTGAAGTCACTTTCATTTTTTTTATTGGACGCTTTGCGCTTTTTACCTTTTTCACCTTTTCTTGGATGCTTTTTATTCTTTTCACCTTTTTTTTTTTAATTCTTTCCTTGGACGTTTTGTTTTAAATAAACCCAATAAAATTGTTTAAAACTGAAAATTTTATGGAATAGAGTTCTTGAGAAATTAGAAAATGTAAGATGGATCAAAACAGTGAGGATTTGGGTTGGTTCTATGCTTGTTGGGGTTCAAGAACATCGCCCAAACCCGGAAATTAGTAATCGGAGATCAAGGTCGGAATGAGCTATAACTTTATAACGAACAAATAGTATTATATTATTTTGAAGTACCACGGTTTGCTTTTGTCTGTCGGAGATCGATTGATCGGCGTCTAAGAAGTGATCGACCAGGGCCATGACTCGTCGTAATTTAGTCCATGTGTCGGTAATCAATGAAACATTCCGTGATTGATTTTCCAAGAATCAGTTGTATAATTTGCATCTACATTAGCATCAAGAAAAATTATTAAAGAATTCTTAAACTTATTTTAATTGTTTTAATTTAATTCTAATTTTTATTTTAACATATTTAGTCATAAACTTTTTGTAATTGTGCCAATTCAGTCCATCCGATAAATTTTGGTTAACTGGCAACATAATATCTACTTGTTTTGAATTTTTTTTCCTCCACCTTCTCTCTTCTTCGTCCAGTCAATTGTCGAACCTCAATGATTAGCCAGAGGGACGATCAACCTCTCCAAATCTAGGTCAGCCAGGCCATGCCTCCCTTTGGCCAATCGTAGAGGTTTGACAATCGGCTAGAGGAAGAAGAGGAGAGTGGAAGAAAAAAAGAAAAAAATTATTTTTTTAAAATATTATGTCATCGGATGGACAATTGAAACATTTGCAAAAAGTTTAGGATGAATAGCCAAAAAAAAAAGTCTAAGATTGGATTGATACAGTTGCAATATGATAAGAACTTTCGTAGTAATTTTCTCTTAGCATGTTGTAGGACAGATTGTGGAATTCCAAAATACTCATGATATTTGAGATTGTAACAACTTACGACTGTTGTGAGCGCATAAAGAATTCTCGTAATAATTCATCAATGAACAGTACATAATGTAAGCCATAATATATCTCAAAGAAAAATGGGCGTTCAGCCGAGGCCCAATCTTGGCCTGCGCGTGCATGACGTAGAACCAAGCTTTAATAATGGTTACGTCACCGACCAAGGCCCAGAAAGCCACTTAACTCCACGGTACACAAGTTTTAAATTGATGCATTGATAACAAGTTTATTTCAAATTAACTTTTTCGTCATAAAAAATTTCAAATTAATACATTAGTGATAAATTTATTTTAAGTTAATTTTTTAATTATAAAAAAATCCAAATGGGTACATTTATGGCGAATTTATCCCCTGAGTTAATATCACGAAAAATTTAAAACTAATACATCTATGACAAACATTTGGTGAACACCTTAAATTTGTATAACCGTCCATTGTTATGTATCAAAATTATTTATATTTATTAATTTAAATTTTTCGTACTATTAACCTAATATTTCTTTCAAGTTTTTTGTTTTTGTGATTTTCCGCGCCACGGTTGTCCTAATGTTACTCCACTGAAGCAGTCCTGCTGTTTCTTCTTTTAAGAGTGATGTATCTCAGGCCGAGGGGTCAAAAGTTGAGCGTGGGTAGATGAGCAGAGGCATGTCTTATGTACAGTTCGATTTGATTAATAAGAAGCGACCGACGGAGCTTGAGGAGTCGCCAGCGAGAAAAGAAAAGCCCGCCGGTGGAGGACTTGAGGACCGGCGACGAACGGGAATTGGCGACGTTCAAAGGTGGTGTGCAGTGGCTGCGGATGATGCTACGAGAGCTCTCCTCCTCCTCCCTTCTCAGCGTTTTAGAGAGAGAGAGAGAGGGGGAGGGGGGGTTTTGGTGAGAAATAATGTTTTAAGGACATAATGAAGCCCTTCTATTGTCATCAAGAAACCCTTTTTGAGAGGGTTAATGGATATTTGAATCACAATAAAAATAAAAATAAAAATAAAAAAAATTAATAGTGGATCAAGAACGTTTCTAATGAATTGTCTCGTTATGTATGGTTAACAAGAGAAATTGTCAGTTTGGTCTCTTTTTTTTTAAGATTCTCTCAAAAATCACTTAAATGCCAATAGTTTTTTTTTTTATAACCCAGGGAACCCCGCCTTAAATGCCAATAGTTAATGTTGAGAAAAACCCTATATGATTTTGAAGTTGACAAAACAATCCAAATACTCTTAAGTTTCGAGATAATGATATGGAAAACTTGTTTTGCTAATTATCCTTTGGTGCGAGGATGCACAAGATTGAATTTGGCAAAAAGGTTTAGCTCATATGTTATTTTTTAGGGACTCGATGCTGTGTCAAGCTTAGATTTTAGTGGGGATAGCTCAGACGTTGAAATGATGCTCAAAATATGAAAAGTGTAATCATGAGCAATAATCAGAACTTGAAAAGGATTTCAAGATGTACTTAATTGGTACACTATAATAGATACAATCGAGCTGGATTGTTCTTAAAGATTCTCGGGGATAAAGATCAATTAAGGACGTAGATCTTAGGAGACGAGCGAAACTTGCCTATTAAAGGAATTCATCTATGGAAACCCGAGATTATAATTGTATGGGCAATTTGATCCAAATGGGGAAGACTTTCCTTTGGCGATTCTCAATGGTTACAAGATATTCTTTCGGTAATTGTCTTGTTCAAACGGAAATTTTTGGAAAGCCCTCATCTAGAAGCCTTGTAATGGTCAGATTGGAGGCGGAGGGGAGTATAAAAGACATTTCAAAGATGAAGAGAAATAATATCGGTGTTAAGAGGGAAAAGTTTTTATAATTCTTAGATAGAAAGTATTTTATATCATATATTCTTCATTATCCATCCATTGTAATTGCGAGGAGGTGTATACAAGAGTGTTAAGCGTTAGATGTGGAATCATGTGTTTCAAGGAAGATCACTAAGCTGTAACCTCAAGCAGTTTACTAGTAGAAACCAGTCGATTGGCTGATAGCCGAAGAAATAGACGTAGGTTTAACCAAAATCGAACAATTATAAACCCTATATACAGTCTTTTATATCTCTTACTTTGATCATATTCTATATCTTATTATAGTAGAACTGCACACTTAGCGTACATAGTGATAAACTCTATTTTGATCATCTGAGATTTGAGCTTAAAGTTTGTGCAAATTCGAATTTCGCATTAAATCTTGAAAATTGCATAATAATCACATATTTATCCCCCTCTAGGTGATAGCGCTAGCCACAACAATTGATATTAAAGCCTGGTGCTCATATATTGTGAAGTGTTTTTACTTATGAGCTAACGATTTTTATGGCTAATAATTTCTCTCTCACATGGATCGAAGATGAAAGCAACAACAAGCCACCATATTTTGAAGGGAAAGAGTACAGCGACTGAAAAAACAAATTCAAGACATATATTAGATGACAAGTGTCACGCCTCGTGCTCTAGGGCAAGAATGTGACATCCGCCTATACCGTTGATTAAGCCTGGGATACGGTATCCATGTAACTACATGAGTTTTAATATGCATACAGAATGATAATAAACTAACGGCTCCATAACAAAAAGATCAAAGAATGACTTGGGACAACAATATGTGTATACCTAACATAAAATAAGGATTCATTTACACTTGGTCCAGGTAAAATGACAGTGCAGCTTATACATAAAAGATTGAAAGAAGATTGAGGACCCAAAACTCAAAAGACTACCCATGGTCCTCAAGCAAAATCCCACATCTACAGAAGACTTCTCAAAAGAAAAGCCACAATGCTTAAGGCTACCAGATGGGGCTACTAGTCTCATCTTCGTCTTCAACTTATCTTCTTTGGATTGCCTAGGCGAGTCGGCAACATTCTTTAAGACTTGGGTCTGAAAAAGTAAGTCCCGCAACGGGGCGAGATTTGTATCTTAGTAAGCTAATTCCTAAATCTAGGCCAGGCCGTTAGTACTCTCAGACCCAACTTCACACCATAAGCAGAGGTGCGACAAGAAGGCACATGGTAAACAATCACCAAAGCACATCATTAAATTGGCATATAAATCACAACTCAAGGCATGTATGACAATATGAGACCAAGCTTAACGTACTAGCAATAACGTTCATTTTATTGTCTCAGCCTGCGTCAAAACGCCTCAGGCTTGGCCCGCATTAATACGCTTCAAACCACAACAATTGATTAACCCGCGTAAAACGCCTCAGACCACAACAATTGATATACCTGCGTTAAACGCTCAGGTTTCAAATGCCATAACAAGGCTCGTGTCGACACATGAAAAAGTTTATCCCGCGTCTCGACGCATTAGGATATTACTCACTGCAACTCCGCGTTTCGACGCATCAGGGTGTCAAAAGCTTTTAAGCTTACAAGTCTCACTTCCTTCTCAAGACTTCATGATCGAGTATAGTTTATCGAACAAATAATGAATTTCTAACAAGTGAGACATCAAGGCTACCCACTCATGAGGTGACATCAAGCACATAGCATGTAATTCAATTAAATATATACGCAACAGATTAGTCATGAGAATAACGACTTCTCATCACAAGGACACACATGACTTGCACCTCGATCATCTCGACCAACAATGAATAACCAATGCAATAAATCCACAAGCTCATCCAATTTAATCCCAACTACTCCAATAGCGTCCTAACGTCCTTACGAAGGCTTAGGAACTACTTACCTTTCAATTTAATCAGTAAAATTCCTTCCAAAACTCCTCCAAAGATTCGGTTCCCTTGGTCCAAAACAGGGCAGCCGTGCAACCTAAAGAAATTCATCCAATCGATCAATTTTTCTATTCCAATCGCCAATTCACAGAGCATACACCTCATTAATATCTCAGTTAACATTCTAGGATGTCCTAACGACAAATTTAAGGCACGACGACACACCCAACAACCCTCAAAGGTTCGGTTTATTCAAATCGAAATAGGGCAGAATTTGGTTCTGCCCTTCTCCTCCTCAATCCGTCCATAATTCAACTCTAAACTTTGATTTACCACTAATTCAACTTGCTAACATGTCATATTATGTCTATAGATGTCTTACCAAGAATTTTAGAGTGAGTCGACATCACAAAGCGCCGCGAACAGCCTCGATCCTACTCGACCTACCGGCGATCAAAACTGTCCCAGAAATGTTATCACAAAACAGCCATGGTTACCTCCTCTAAACTCAATCAAATTCATAATTTCAGCTAAACCAACATAATTACTATGAATTAAGAGATGTTCACCAAAAATTTGAAGTAATTTGAAGCCTCGAAGTGGCTAAACGAGACCTTCTTCCAACTTGGTCAGAATATGCCCCGTTTGGACCTTCGTCCACTCAAATCGAATTACAAGAAGATCCACTGGGTCAAATTAAGCTTAAAATGTGTCTATGGAAATATAAGACAATAAGATTTCGTTTAGCGGTGGTGGTACCTCGATCCGATATCAGACGACAGAGTTATGATCAGAACAATGGGACCGGTCGGTCAGCAGTAGTTCGACATAAGGAAAATGTGACATTCTGATTTTCCTGTCATTTCTAGACTCAGTAATGAGAATTGTATCTTGCGATATATTTCAGTCGTATCTCGCTCGAATCTGATCAATCTCGAGTTGACTAACCAAAAGGGAAGGGCTAACGCGAGACAAGGTACGTGGACCAAGGAAACTCGAATAGGAAATGACGTTTTGACCATAAGGATTGTCGAGGGGACATTTAGAGCCATAAAAGGCCGATCTAAGAACGATTAAGGAATGCATTGCTAGCGTTATACAATTGGAGCGCGGGTGATGCCGCTTAACCAATGTATAATTTGCAAAAGTTTCCTAAATCGAACAGTGACGATCGATGTCATCGGAACTAGTGATAGACCCTCATGATTACATAACATCTAAAGTCGCCACAAATTGATGAGCCCTAAATGTGATACAAATCACAGGGTCGATACGCGTAACGTCTGCAAAAGCAGCCCGTCAATTCGGGATAGACTAGAACCACGTCTGATAGAGAAAACGATCAGAAACGATCAGAAACGAGTCATGAAAATTGAAAATGAAAAATCAAGAATTTCAACGTCAGATTTGGATTGGTCATCGCCTTATCAAAGAGTATTGGAATGAGAAAAATGACGTTCCGGACGTCAGGAGTAAAATTATCATTTTGCCCCTCAAGACCTAGCCTTACTTATATAATTGGACAAGAGCATTTTGATCTTTTAATCACCCCCAAGGTTGCCGAAAAAGAGAAAGGATTAGGCCATTGGATGAAACTTGAATGACACTTAGGACAAGTGTCAATAGATTAGCTAAAGAGTGGTCATGTCCACTTTTTCACAACTACCATTCAACCCTTTGACCTTGAGACTTGCATATAGCTCTCTCTCTCTCTCTCTCTCTCTCTCTCTCTCTCTCTCTTTCTCACCTCCCATTTGGCCGACAATCAACTCCCCCAAATCGAGAGTATTCTTCTTCCTCTTCTCTTACTCGCCAGCTCGCTGCCCTGTTCCGACCGACTCACTGTTCCGGTCATAACTTTTTCGTTCGATGGTCGATTGAGGTAAAACCATCGACAATAAAAAGCTTATCGTCTTGCTATTCTAACAAGATATTATGGGTCCAAATCCATCTATCCGTTTGTCCCGTAGAGCAGTTTGAAGGAGCAAAGGTCAGGCTGGTCAGTTTTGAATCCGAGAGCTCCCAGCCGACCTGTCTGACTGCCCCACTATTCTGGCCATATCTTCTTTTTTCGAAATCGGATCGAGATAAAACCACCTCCAAATGAAAGCTTATTATCTTATCTTTCCATAGACATATTATATGTTCAATTTGACCTTGTAGATCTTCTCGTAGCTCGATTTGAGTGGATAAAGGTCAGGCGAGGTCACATTCAGACCGATTTTGGGGAAAGACCTATTCCGGGGTCTTTCGGACTTCAAATTGCTTCAAATTTTCGGTGAGGTCTTCTACACTTATAGTATTAAGGTTGGATGAGCTGTAGTAAAAGGTTGGGATGAATTTGATAGAGTTTTGACCCCAAATGGGTCTTGTGATTGTTGGACAGAAACTGCCGCTTTAAGGACTTGAGGATACCGGCGACTTCCAAAGGGTTTCCGGTGACGACTCGGCCCCAAATCTTTGGTGAGCCTCTTAGACCCTTATATATACATGTTAGCAAGTAGGTTAGTGATTAAATAGTGGATTTGAAGTAGTTGTAGGGCTGGAAAACCTCGGTATGCACAGAATCGAAAATAGCTCGATTCGGTTCGGTCTGTGGAGGCTATTATGGGTTGGTTTTGAATCTTAAATTCATCAATGAGACATGCTATAATGTTGAGGATCATGTTATTAAGATTGGTGGTTCATGAATGGGTGAATTGAGCAAGAGAGATTGACGATTGATTGGAATTTCATAGGTTGCGCGGTGGGTTTGGTCTTGGACCACTTGGACCGAATTTGAGGAGGTGCTTGAGGAGAGAATTTGTGACATTAAGCTTGAGGTAAAGGAATTCTAAACCTAAGATAGGAAGATTGGACTCGATTGGGCGAGTCGGGTAAATTTTTGGGTGATTCTTGAAGGTTTCAATGTGATTGTCTATTGTACATCCTAGGAGGGTGTAGATGACCTGAATGTTTGATCATGCTTGTGCATTGAGTGATTTTTCGCATTTGAGTGTTGAATTTGATTGTCTTGCATGCCATAAGTGTATGATTGGTACATGAGATTGCACATGGTCTTGTGTGTGTGAATTGATTCGAATTAATGGCATGTTTGAGGCATGATAAGACCTTGAGGCGTATGAGACGCAGGGTGGTGGAATAAATACCCTAAGGCGCTGAGGCGCGGGGTTGGAGTGTATGGCACCCTGATGCGTTTGAGGCGCGGGGTTCAGAAGGCCATAGTCCTGATGCATTGAAACGCGGGATGGAGTTATGATATGTCGACACTGGCTTGGAGTAACATTGAAACCTGATGTGTTTATGTGGGTTGTCAATGACGGTCTGATGCATTTTCGCGGATCGAGCCTGATGCGTTCTAAACGCGGGCATGAGAATGAGGCAGGTGTGAAAGGTGGAAGTGGTGGTGTGACATGGCGGTGTGTGCATGATCTTAGAGATGTGTTGTGATGCTATGTCTGCCTCTCTGACATCTGTATGACTGTTGATAATTGAATGCCTCATGTGTTTGTTTGCATGAAACGCTGATGTTTATGACTGCTTGAGTGGACGGTCGGCCTAACCTAGGGTTAGGACCTACCTTGTTGAGATTTATATCTCACCCCGTTGTGGGCAACATTTTCAGGTCCCCGACGAAGAAACCAAGTTTGTCAAGGATTGGCATTTAACGAAGTCATTAGAGGAAAATAAAGACTTCCCTTTTGTGACCTTAGGGTTGAAAAATGATACTCTTGGGGATTTAGATTTGTAACCTCTGAAGTATAATTGACCTTTATAAAAGGGGTACCCTTGTGTCCTTAGTCATCATGTGTTGCTGTATGTGTAATGGAGTTGGCATTGCTTTCGCATGCATGCTTCATATAGAGTTGTAAGCTATTGACCGTTGGATCCTGGAGCTCATTAAAGGTAACGATGAAGGTGGGATGCTTGCGTGCTCGCCGGGCTCGAGGCGTGACATCCCCGTTTGAGTGATATGAGAGCGAGCTCAGCTCAATCCAATCTGATTGAGACTTGGAGTGATAAGGAGCGATGACTTGAGGACAATTAGGTAGTGAGACCTTGAGAGATAAGCATGGATTGCTGAATCTTGAGGACTATAGGCTTGAACTTGTGTAGTATTCTAATGGTCCTAGTGCTGATTTAAGGGATGATCTTGAGTGATATTATGAATAAGGCTCACAAGGAAGTGAATAGAAATTGAGGAGTCATAACCTTGGAATTGGGGTTGCTAGAGAATAACTTATGAATGAAGGGCCAATTGAAGTGTATGATTGTGATCTTGGTTTGTCAATGACCCAACTTGATGAGTACGAGTTATAAAGAGGTGACTGATGTTAGTGAATTCAAGCTTGAATTGCGTGATCTCTTGATGGTTTAGTTATCGATTGCTATTGACAGTCTTGGATGATATGAGATGAGATGCATACAAGGGAACGAATAAGGAATATATGGATTAAAGGCTAGACGTGATCGAATGTTTATGGATTTGATTTAGTTAGTGACTCCACTTGAGGTACATAGTGAATATAGGCAATTGATCTATGAGATGTGGCGGTTATTGGCGGAATTAGAACTTTTCAATGGATAGGAATTGATCTGAAGGCGAGTTTGATATGACAAGTGATGAGGACAGTCATGTTGTGCTTGTGTTTGTGGCTTTGAAACGAAAGTTGATGAGGGTGCATGCATGAACTTATCGCTGTTGGACTTAATAAACTGTCGCTTGGTATGGGACAAGTTGATGGGATACCTATAAACTGTAATGAAACATGGTGTGGGACATGTGGAACGGGGCTTTCTCCGTAGATGTATGACTTGAGACAACCTGCAACGGCCAGGTCTGATGAGGGCGAGGAGTGATCGCCGGGACAGAGAGGTCTAGACAAGGAGCTGCTCCTGGCAGGCTTCTAAGATGGCAAGAGGCAGGAATGACCCAAATCATAACTTGAAAGGGAAAGTCTAGGTATCAGGTCGAGTTCAATTGTGGTTAAGAGATGTATGACACAAGATTGATCCTTGAAGAAGATATTCAAAAGTGGCATGACATATGAAATGATGCATGTGATTGGCATAAATAAAAACTTTGTTCTTGGCGGTGGATGCCGTTTGAAAGGAAAAGTGATGTTTATGATTGGCCTGTTGGGCATGTTTTGTAATTGGCATCGTGTGATTGCCTTGGCCAAGGTCTAATTAAGAGATTAGACGGCATAGGGTGTTTGTATCCTTTGAACTGATGTCTTCTGGAATTGAGATAACATGTCGAGTTTGTAATGAAGTGGCAGATGCCTTATGCTTTGAGTTTGGGCGATTGACTTATAGAAGCAACACCTTGAATATTTGCTGGATATTGGCCTAGTTGAGTTTTAGCCTAGTTGAGGCTTGCCTAGTGATGACTGTTAATTGAGAAGTTGCCTCATGGAGGCTAGTTTGATATGTGGCTGCTGCTTAAGGACGATTTGGAATCCTTAGATAATTGGCAATTAGTTGAGAGTTACATAGGGACCACAGGATGGTTGCTTGATAGTGATGGATGATGAGATGAGCAGCCTGAGACTGCTAGACTTGAATATATGATTTTAGTTTTTTATTCCTGGAGGGAATCATAGTGGTTCAAGTGACATGAGAACCAAATAAGGTTGAACGACCAAGGTATGGTTGTAGAAGAGCATTGGGCTGGAGTATAAATGGTATGGAAGATTAAGAACTGATATGGATCATGAGAATTGAGTAAAGATGGGCGATTGGAGTATGAGTACCAAAAGAGAATATGGCTCGATTTGTTAATCGTACAAGACCCAAGAGCTGAATGGGTCGTGAGAACTTTAAATGGAAATGAGAAAATTTGTTGATTAAGCAAGCTCATGGAGGAGCTGCCATGATTGTCTAAGTCACTATGGTGATAGATGCTAGTACTGATGAGTTAAAATGATGGAAGTCATGAGAAAGGTGACTCTGAGTTAATCTTTTCTAAATTAAATGCGTGGGAAAAACCCCGAGAGTTTGGAAAAGCTTGTGAAACTATGTATAAGGTTGAGATTGATTAAGTCAGGTAGAGGGATGAGATTTGAAATTGTCTCCCTCTGGATTGGGATCTTTGTAAGGAAACCTTAGAAGTTTTGGGTACACTAAGGAAAGAAAGTGACCCCGGCAGTTGTAGTCTTAAGAGGCTGTTGATAATTGGTGGAAGGTCACCAGAGGAAGGATTTCCTCGAAGCCATGATATATGCCTAGACTACCCCTGTTGAGTTATTCAACGGAAAGTATCCTTTTGAGATTGCTCGAAGGCAAAGGTTGTAGGGATCCTGATAGTTTTGTAAGGATCGGAGGATGTTTGACCAATGTGAGACAGAGTTCGCACGGTTGCCTAAATATGGTAAGAATGGTCAAGGATCCTTGAATAAAATAAGTAAATCCTTGAATGGATTGGAACTTGTAAAGCTTATGGTTGGTTATTATTCCTGATTTTGAGGAACGGTCATGGGGCTCAGCAAAAGAGGAGAATGATTGAAAGACTTATGAATAAGAGACCTCTTGCTCATGGATTACGAGCAAAGAGACGCTCATTATGAATACGGAACGTGACTACGGGAAATGGTTGATTACCTGGGTGTAAGACAAAGGGTGGAAAATGGGTAGTCCTTCTTTTTTGTTATGGAAGGAATCGAGGAAAAATCGGCATGCTAATTTGCCTGGAATTAATGATTTCCTGGGATTGGTTGATTGAATCGGAACCATGAGAAATGAAATCATGAGTTGTCGTTCCCTAAAGAATAGGGCATTGTTCTTAAAGGGCGATTGGACCATGAATTGGTCGTTGATGAAAAGGAAAGTGAACGGACTTGATAGTCCTGACTGGTTGTGATTCTAGTGAATGATTTAGTAAACGAAAAGAGCGCTTAGAGAATACTTGCAAAGCGAGTTGAGGTAATCGAATTGAACATTCGATAAGTGAACTGGTGGAGACCAAAGACAAACAGATATTGTCACTTGAGGTGACTGAATTATGGGAAGAAGAATGCCGAGTATGATGGCATCTACATTCTAGAGTAAAACACCGCCGTTGGCGCAGATTCCAAGATCGACGTCCTATGGAATAGAAAGGACATGGTGGATTTGAAATAAGAGAATGCTACTGAAGTGTATAGCTTCTCTCACATGATAAGAGACCCTAGTGTGGAAGAAGGAGAAAATCCTAACTGTCTTCATATTAAGATGGAGTGTCTAGACTAGGAAAGAAGACACAGAACTTGAATGATTCCTGAAAGTGAAATCTGAGAGACTGTCTTGTAGACAATGTCGAATTCCAAGATGATGTTGACGTTCAGTGGAACGAACGAAATTGGGATAAGGTCGCATTAGCGAGTTATGGAACTCAAAGGCTAAAACGCTAATGCTTCTCGAGAAAAGAGTGACAAGAATAAATAAAATGTTGTGCGGTCCTAGAAGAGACCCGTAACAACAGAGAGCCAAGGTCTTAGCTCTCAAGTGAAAAGCGCAAGGAATAGTTGGAAGATTCGACACTTGGTAGAAATAAGTTGATAATAGTCGAATTAAGTGCCTAAGGAATGATTGAGTTGGTTGTTACCGTCTTGAGAGATGAGGATTGGACTCATTTAAGGAGTCATAAGAAACAAGAACAACTTTTGAGAGTGTCCTATGGACTCTAAGGAGATGCTTGTTATATGTTGAATGTGAGAGCACGGGCTATGGATCTGATAAGGTAAGATTTCTCGGTCGTGAAATTTGTGAGAAATGAAATCTCTGTAGATCCTTGGAGGAGTGGAATGAGTGATAAATCGACTAGAGTCGATGTGGGTTGCTAGAAGTTGAAAGTTCCTGGAATTGACGAATTGTAATAGACGGACCGTGGAAAGATTCCCCACAAGAGTTGTTCCATTAGTAAAATGGATTAAGGATGAGATGTAGCACGAATGGGTGAATGAACGTGAAAAGAGTTTTCGAGGACTCGAGTTAAGCTGATGACTACGCTGTTTATGACAATTCCAGTTGGAAATTGAAACGCATATGAGGGTCGCAATGACGCGACAAGAATGAAACTTGAGGCATAGCAAGGCAATCGGAAGTGGGCATTGCATATACATTGTGATGATAACGCCATAGGAGTTGGAATGCTTAGAGCATGATTAGAGTGGGTTGCGAGTGTCATCGCGATAAAGTTGGGGAATGTTGTTTGAGTGAAAGAATGTTTCAAGGCTATACTTACCACAAGAGTATAAGGTAGCAGTTTCCCGAGGGAAATTGAATAAGAGGTAACGCTAATGTGTGAAACTGCTTGTGAATATGAGAACGTAACATGTTTAAAGAAAGATCTTGAAGTTATGTGAACTAAAATAGGTTGAGAGTAGGGACTGCCTAAAGGAAATTAAAGGAGAAGCATGTGGAACGAAAAGATCACCCAAGTGTTATTGTAGCGATATTCGTATCGCTAAGGAAGGGTGAATTGTTTAGCGGATGCTTACAATTGAGAATTGAGCATTGTTTAATTGGCGATGGAGGGATGGATCTTCCCTCGAGAAATAAGAGATTCAACCTCTAAACTAGAAGTTGTCAAATGACTAATTGACGGCTACCGAAAACACCTAACCTAAAGGCTAGAAGAGAATTGAGGTGTTGCCATGATCAAACATCGATACTTGAGAGGTTATAGAAATAGATGGAACCCTTGACGGGACAGAAGTACGAGTCCAGTATTGAGAGGAAACTTAAGGAGACGACCTCATCAAAATTCGAGGGGAGGATTATGGTGTTCCTGGGGATGGCACAAAGATGTGCCAAGATACATATATATACTATCGGTGATAAGGGTTGAAAGTTGAAATTTATCCATCATATAGTCGAGCACTAGACGTGTCGATAAAAGGGAAGGACATGACCACGAAAGTTGAAAGACCACTTTGATCCAAGGGAATTTTCGGATGGAATCGAGAATGGATTACTACGGAAGCAATCATGTAATTATTTAAGGAGTCGAGAGGGCTATAACTCTATTTGGTTAATGGAGGGCAAATTGATAAAACCCTTGAATCTCCGTTGGTATGAAAGGAAGTTTGAAGGGGGCGATATGTCGAATGGTATAGACATTAAGGAGTGCATTCTGGCTAGGGCTTAGTAATAATGGTTATGGACAAATGAAAGAGATAATTTGAACGCTCGAGGATGAACTGCCGACAAATGTTACGAATACCAAAAGAGAATGAAGAGAAGCAAATTGGATTGAGGACTGAAGGAGACAAGTCCCTGGGAAAAACGGTTTTGGACCGGAAAGGACGAGTAAGGTCGTCAAGCCGTGAAAGGAATTATCCGAAAGAGTAAGGATGTGATGAGGGGTCGATACCCTAAAGGATTGGATGGTTAGAAGGTTGCAAATTTCGAGGATGAAATTTCTTTAATGGGGGAAAAGTTGTGACATTCTGATTTTCCTATCATTTTCGGACTCAGTAATGAGAATTGTATCTAGCGATGTATTTCAGTCGTATCTCGCTCGAATCTGATCAATCTCGAGTTGACTGACCAAAAGGGAAGGGCTAACGCTAGACAAAGTACGTGGACCAAGGGAACTCGTATAGGAAATGGTGCTTTGACCATAAGGATTGTCGAGAGTACATTTAGAGCCATAAAAAGCCGATCTAAGAACTATTAAGGAATGCATTGCTAGCATTATAAGATTGGAGCTCGGGTGACGCCGCTTAACCAATGTATAATTTGCAAAAGTTTCCTAAATCGAACAGTGACGATCGAGGCCATCGGAACTAGCAATAGACCCCTCACGATTACATGACAACCAAAGTCGCCATGAATTGACGAGCCCTAAATGTGATACGAATCACAGGGTCGATACGCGTAACGTCTGCAAAAGCAGCCCGTCAGTTCGGGATAGACTGGAACCACGTCTGATAGAAAAAATGATCTGAAATGAGTAATGAAATTTGAAAATGGAGAATCAAGAATTCCAACGTCAGATTTGGATTGCCCATCGCCTTATCGAAGAGTATTGGAATGAGAAAAACTACGTTCCGGACGTTGGGAGTAAAATTACCATTTTGCCTCTCAAGACCTAGTCTTACTTATATAATTGGACAAGGGCATTTTGGTCTTTTAATCACCCCCAAGGCCACCGAAAAAGAGAAAGGATTATGGCCATTGAATGAAACTTGAATGACACTTAGGACAAGTGTCAATAGATTAGCTAAAGAGTGGTCATGTCCACTTTTTCACAACTACCATTCAACCCTTTGACCTTGAGACTTGCATATAGCTCTCTCTCTCTCTCTCACCCCTCATTTGGTCGACCATCAACTCCCCCAAATCGAGAGTCTTCTTCTTTCTCTTCTCTTACTCGCCAGCTCGTTACCCTGTTCCAACCGACTCACTTTTCTGGCCGTAACTTTTTCGTTCCATGGTCAATTGAGGTAAAACCACCATCAATAGAAAGTTTATCGTCTTTCCATTCTAACAAGACATTATGGGTCCAAATCCACTCAGCCGTTTGTCCCGTAGAGCCATTTGAAGGAGCAAAGGTCAGGCTGGTCAGTTTTGAATCCGAGAGCTCCCAGCCGACCAGTCCGACCGCCCTACTATTCCGGTCATATCTTCTTCGTCCGATACCGGATCGAGGGAAAATCACCTCCAAATGAAAGCTTATTATCTTATCTTTCTATGACATATTATAAGCTCAATTTGACCTTGTAGATCTTCTCGTAGCTCGATTTGAGTGGACAAAGATCAGGCGAGGTCAGATTCTGACCGGTTTTGGGGAAAGACTTGTTCCGGGGTCTTCCGGACTTAAAATTGCTCCAAATGTTTGATGAGGTCTTCTACACTTATAGTATTAAGGTTAGATGAGCTGTGATAAAAAATTGGGCTGAATTTAATGCAGTTTTGACCCCAAATGGGTCTTGTGATTGTTGGACAGAAAGTGCCGGTTTAAGGACTTGAAGATACCGGCGACTTCCAAAGGGTTTCCGTCGACGACTCAGCCCCAAATCTTCGGTGAGCCTCTTAGACCCTTAGATATACATGTTAGCAAATAGGATAGTGATTAAATAGTGGATTTGGAGTAGTTTTAGGGTTGGAAAACCTCGGTATGCATAGAACAGAAAATAGCCCGGTTCGGTTCTGTACAAACCAGTTCTATGGAGGCTATTATGGGTTGGTTTAGAGTCTCAAATTCATCAATGAGACATTCTAGAATGTTGAGGATCATGTTATTAAGGTTGGTGGTTCATGAATGGGCGAATTGAGCAAGAGAAATTGATGATTGGTTGGATTTCATAGGTTGCGCGGCGGGTTTGGTCTTGGAAAACTTGGACCGAATTTGAGGAGGTGCTTGAGGAGAGAATTTGTGACATTAAGCTTGAAAAAAGGGAATCCTAAACCTAAGATAGGAAGATTGAACTCGATTGGGCGAGTCGGGTAAATTTTTGGGTGATTTTTGAATGTTTCAATGTGATTGTCTATTGTACATCCTAGGAGGGTGTGGATGACCCAAATGTTTGATCATGCTTGTGCATTGAGTGATTTTTGGCATTTGAGTGTTGAATTTAATTGTCTTGCATGCCATAAGTATATGATTAGTGCATGAGATTGCACATGGTCTTGTGTGTGTGAATTGATTCGAATTAATGGCATGTTTGAGGCATGATAAGACCTAGAGGCGTATGAGACGAAGGGTGGTGGAATGAATACCCTGAGTTACTGAAGCGCGGCGTTGGAGTGTATGGCACCCTGATGCGTGTGAGATGCAGGGTTCAGAAGGCCATAGTCTTGATGCGTTGAAACACGGGACGGAGTTGTGATGTGTCGACATTGGCCTAGAGTAATATTGAAACTTGATGCGTTTACGCGGGTTGTCACTGACAGTCTGATGCATTTACGCAGACCAAGCCTGATGCGCTCTAAACGCGGGCATGAGAATGAGACAGGTGTGAAAGGTAGAAGTGGTGGTGTGACATGGCGGTGTGTGAATGATCTTAGAGATTTGTTGTGATGCCATGTCTGCCTGTCTGACATCTGCATGACTGTTGATAATTGAATGCCTCATGTATTTGTTTGCATGAAATGCTGATATTTATGACTGCCTGAGTGGACGGTCGGCCTAACCTAGGATTAGGACCTACCTTACTGAGATTTATATCTCACCCTGTTGTGGGCAACATTTTCAGGTCCCCGACGAAGAAAACCGAGTTTGCCATGGATTGGCATTTGACGAAGTCTTTGGAGGAAAATAAAAACTTCCCTTTTGTGACCTTATGGTTGAAAAATGATACTCTTGGGGATTTAGATTTGTAACCTCTGAAGTATGATTGACCTTTATAAAAGGGGTACCCTTGTGTCCTTAGTCATCATATATTGCTATATTTGTAATGGAGTTGGCATCGCTTTCGCATGCATGCTTCATATAGAGTTGTAAGTTATTGGCTATTGGATCCTGGAGCTCATTAAAGGTAACGGTGAAGGTGGGGTGCTCGCGTGCCCGCCGGGCTCGGGGCGTGACAGAAAAAAAAGAGGAAAATAAGAAGAAAATGAGAGAAAGAGAGGAGGAAGGGGTATGCAGCTAAAGCAAAGGAAAAGATGGTCGTCCTCAATTATTTCTTGATCAAAGGTAGAGAGTGGTGGGTTAAAAGCATGCATTAAATGCTAACCAATCACATAAGGTCACTTGTCTTCATCTCAACAATGTCTTGACTCACTTTGAATTTCATTGATCAATATTCCTTCACATTTTCGGCAGCCATGGAGCCTTGTAAATAATCAAATTGCCCTTCTTCATTTGCTAAGACAAGAACATTCCTTGAGGGGCAAAATGGTAATTTTGCTCTCGTCGTCCGAAACGTCGTTCTTCCAATTCGAATTACCTTCGATGAGGCGACGTCTAACTCAATTAGAATGTTGGAATTCTTCTTTGTCCTTTTTCAATTTCGAGATCCCATCTCATGGTCAATTCTTTGTCAATCATAACTTCAGTTTATCTCGAACTAACGGGCGCCTTTGCAGATGTTACGAGTATCGACTCTGTGATTCTCATCACACTTAGGGCTCGTCAGTTCATGACGACTTTGGTTGTCATGTAATTGCGGGGGTCTATTGCTAGTTCCGACGGTCTCGATCGTCATAGTTCAATAAGGAAAAATTTTGTAAATTATACATTGGTTAAGTGGCGTCACCCGCGCTCCAATTATATAACGCTAGCAATGAATTCCTTAATCGTTCTTAGATCGGCCTTTAATGCTTCTAAATACTCCCTCGGCAATCCTTATGGTCAAAGTGCCACTTCCTATTCGAGTTCCCTAGGTTCACGTGCCTTGTCTTGCGTTAGCCTTTTCCTTTTGGTCTGTTAACTCGAGATTGATTAGATTCAAGCGAGATAAGACTGAAATACATCAATAGATATATCTTCATTGATTAGTCTCGAAATGTTAGGAAACCCAGAATGTCACAGCAAGATCCCCAGATTTGAGATGTTGTACAACGAGTAGTGAATCCAACTGCAAATGTCACAAACGGATCAAATGCAGGGGATAATATTTCAACGCCAACTACCATTCTATCGGCCACTGAAATTGGAAGAGATATGCTCCTGGTGCAAAGGCCAGTTACTCATTTTATAGTGTTTTATCTCCTACTGAATATAAACACATTGCAGATATTTCCTCGTCAAAAGAGATTTATGACAAGCTCTACTTTACATATGAAGGAACAGAGAGAATCAAGGAGACTAAAGTCAACTTCCTTCTTGGATAGTATGAAGCATTTAGAAATGAAGGCGGAGAAATTGTGAAATAAATATTCGACGAATTCACTGAAATAGTGAATGGTCTCACAAACTGTGACATTCTGAATGACATTCTGAATTCCGACATTCTTCGAGGCTATTGACATGAAATGGGGTCCTGAAATTGGTTATTGGACAATGAAGAATTTCAATATTTAAAAGAATTGGACGTCGCCTCATCGGAGGTAATTTGTATTGGAAAAGTGAAACTTCGAATTATAAGTGTGAAATTACCATTTTGCCCTTGGATGAGTAACTTTGCCTTAAGAAGTAAATAAGGGCATTTTAGTCTTTTGTCACTCTCCTAAGTTGGCCAAAATCATGGGGGTATAAAAGTCAATTGGCCACAAGATATTCTTTTGCTAATTGACAAGTGTCATTACTATATTAACCCCATCCACTTAGCATTAATTGGATTACTATTACAACTACCATTCAACTCTTATAACCAAGTGAATTTGGTGGAAGACTCTGTCTCTCTTCTCTCATTTTGGTTGGCCAAACCCTCCCCCTCACTCTCTCTCCTTCATTTTTTTTCTTCTTCTTTCTTCTTATCGAGGAGCTCTCTTGCGGCCAGACCAACACTGCTCTATTGTTCCGGCCATAACTCCTTCGTCCGACATCGGATTGAAGCGTCCACCCATCATTGGAAAGTTTATCCTCCTGCCATTCCAACAAGGTATTATAAACTCATTTTGGTCCAACCGTTTTTCCCGTAGAGAAGGTCAAACAAGTCAGTTTGGAATCTGGTTTGAAGGAGAGCTCATTTGACTTCCAATCTTCGGTAAGGTCTTCTCAACACATAGTATAAGGGTTTAGCAAGATGATGTTAAGGATTTATTGAAGTTGGGATGGATTTTAATGGATGGAATTGGATGATTTTGCAAGGGCAATTTCTGCTCACTTGTTGCCAGTTGGAAACCGAGGTCTTTTATGGATCATCGAGGCATTGCGGTGCTTGGAAATCAACAGTAAGCCATCTTAGGATGTGATAGTATGTGTTAGCAAAGGATATGTGAGTTGAATTGGAGTTTTGATGGTCGATTTCATGTGATTCATGCTAGGAGCCGGTTCTGCCTAGCACCGGTCTGATTAGGATCTGAAGATTGTTGCTGTTCTTAGGGGAATTCGCTTGCTTAATTAGCTTGGTGAGTGGATTCAAACCATTCGTTAGGATGTTAGGTTACTAGTGGATGATTCATGATTGAATTGAAAGTGTTTAAAGGGCTTATTTGAGGTGAAAAACGTGAGAGACCCGAGATACCGAGTAAACCGTTTTCAGCGCGTACCAATTTTAAAATGGCTCGTTCTAAGTCGTCCAGTGTTCAAATTAAGCCCTGTTTTCCGCCACGTGTCCGTAAGACCATAAGGGACAAGAATATGAAATTTTATTTCTCAAAAAATAGTTTAAAAAATATCAATTTTCTTGTGACTGAACTTGGTCGTGGAGGCTAGAGAGGGCAATCTTGGGTGAATTGAAATTTATGATGGCTATCTTGATTGAATGTCTCTCTAACAAGCCTAGGACACTTTAAATTAAAGCTTTGATTGCTTGATATTGATGTGCCATGCGTGAAATGTGGCATGGGGTGATGAATTTGATCGAATTGTGTGCTTGGTGCATGATTATGTAATCGGCGGTTATGTGTCTAATGAGAAAGCAGGAGTTTATTATTATTTTTTTTATGGTTGAATGAAGAGATTGAATTGATAAGCCCGGCGTGCTTGAATCGTGAGCCCCTAGATTATGATAAGCAGGGCCTATGATGACAATCCTTAATTGATTGAATTGAGATTCCAATGGCTAATCGAACCTTGATGCGTTAGAACACGATATCGATTTATATCATGATGCGTCAGAACGTGGGATATACAAAATATGTGTAGACACAAGTATTGAAATGGCATTTCGAACCTGATACGTCAAAACACGGGTTGCCCATTGAAATCTTGATTTAGCCTGATGCTTGTTGACGCAGGCTTAATCATTAAACGTAGATGTATGATTTAGCCTGATGCTTGTTGATACGAGCTTGGCCAATGAAATGGGAAGTATGATGAGCCTGATGCGTGTTGACGCAGACATAACTATTGAAATGGAAAGCATGACGAGCTTGAAGAGTATCGACGCGGGCCTAGTTATTCGAAAAAGAGAACCATAATGAGATTGAGTTCTTGAGAAGTGTTTTGGCTAGTGAGCCCACGAGAAGTGACTAATGAACTAAATATTGTGCTAGTATGCCTGAAATGCTTGACGTGCCATGTTTTGCCAATTGTCATGTTTGAGGGGAATTTACTTCAAAGCCTACATGTTTTTTTAAATGTGCTTGGAGATACTAATAACCTAGCTTAGGGTTAGGGTCGACTTACTGAGTGTGAGATTCTGATTTTTCCAGTCATTTCGAGACTTATTAATGAGAATATATCTAACGATGTATTTCAGTCATATCTCTCTTGGACCTAATCAATCTCGAGTTAACTGACCAAAAGGAAAAGGCTAACGCGAGACAAGTTACGTAGACCTAAGGAACTCAAATAGGAAATGACACTTTGACCATAAGGATTATCGATGGGATATTTAGAGCCATAAAAGGCCAATCTAAGAACAATTAAGGAATGCATTGCTAGCATTATACGATTGGAGCGCGGGTGATGCCGCTTAATCAATGTATAATTTGTAAAATTTTTCTAAATCGAACGATGACGATTGAGACCGTCGGAACTAGTAATTGACCCTCGCAATTACATGACAATCAAAGTCGCCAAGATCTGATGAGCCCTCAGTGTGACATGAATCACAGAGTCGATATGTGTAACATCTGCAAAAGCCGTCCGTCAATTCGGGATAGGCTGAAATCACATCGAACAAAGAAACAAGTCAGAGACTAATCTCGAAATTAGAAAATGAAGAATCAAGAATTTCAACATTATAATTGGATTGCACATCGCCTCATCGAAGAAGATTTGAATCAGAAAATCAACGTTCCGAACGTCGATGGTGAAATTACTGTTTTGCCCCTCAAGCCTTGGCCTTGCCTTAATAAACTGAGAAGGGCATTTTGGTATTTAACCACCCTCTATAACTATCGAAAATTTGAGAAAATGGCAGCCCTTGGATTAATACTTGATGGACATATGGACAAGTGTCATTAGATGCTCAATTGGCATTTAATAACCCACTTTTAACCTACCATCCCACTTGGGTTGACTCTTAAAATTGGGTATACCCCTCTCTCTCTTCTGCTCTACCAAAAATCCTCACTTCAATAGCCATCTTCATTCTTCTCTTCTTCTTCTTCTTCACACCGAACCAACCCGCCCAACCAGACCCGATGGGCTGTTTCGTTGCCATCGAGTGCTGCCGCCTTCAACTTCCAACCTTCGAGCCAACCACCTTCGTCTTCCTCATCTTCTTACTAATGCACTCCAACTTGAAGCGAGGCATTTGACCACCAGAAGAGCCCCGTTCGGCCGTTTTCCCGCGAGTCGACGGAATCCGTCGCAGCTGGAGGTAAGCTGCTGTTTGAACTCTGTAGGACCTCGAATTGTCTCAAATCTCGGCTAAATTTTGTAGATATCTGGGGCTTTATTATACTAAGCTGTGGTAAAAATTTTGGGTGAATTTGATGGAGTTTTGACACCAAAATGGTATTGTGATTGAAGGATAGAAACTGACCGGAAGAGGGCTTGGAGAACTCGGCGCCGTTCGTGGACCATTTGGCGTCGCCTTGACTTCAAATTTTTGATGAGGCTTCCCAATATGTAGAACTAGGTATTAGCAAGTAGATTAGTGGATAAATTGGGGATTTAGATTGAATTATAGGCTGATTGAGTGAGATATGCACAGAATCAAAAATGCCCTATTTCGGTTCCGTGCATACCGAAACTTTAGGGGATGTTCATGGGGGAATCAAGCTTTAAATTCTTCGTTGAGGTGTATTAGAATGTCAATGGATTTGTTATTGAAGTTTACGCTTGGTGGTTTGAGGATTTGAAAAGGAAAATTGAGGAAATGGATTCAATTATCTTAGGTGGACGGCTGCCCTATTTTGGATTGCTTGGGCTGAATTTTGGAAGTCCTTGGAAGAGGAATATTGTTGATTTTAGCACAAGGTAAGGGGTTTCTAAACCTTAGCTAGGAAGATTAGACTCGACTGGGTGAATTAGAGGTGAATTTGGTGGATTTCCATGAGATTATTGTGCATTTGTCCAATGTTTGTCTTTGTCGGTTGGTGATTGCTTGAATACTTGCTAGATGCATATACCATGAGTTGATTGCCACTTTTGAATGAGGAATTTGATTGTCTCGCGTGCCGTAGAAATTTAGCTCGTTGCATGAGCTTGTACTTGATCATGAAGTCTAGAATTGAAATGAATGTTGGCATGTTTGAGAAACTCGTGATACCTTGAGACTTTGAGACGCGGGGTTGTGTTGAATTGTACCCTGATGCGTTGAGACGCAGGGTTGAAATGGCCAATATCCTGATGCGTTGAGATGCGGGACGAGACTTGATTTGTGTCGACACAGGCCTAGAATGAAATTGAAATCCTAATGCGTTTACGCGGGTTTGTCATTTGAATGGTCTGAGGCGTAATTACGGGGACCGAGCCTTAGGCGTTTTAAACACGGGTGTGAACTTTGAGGAAGTTGGAAGGGTGGAATCACTGGCTTGATTTAGTATCGCCATGCCTGACTTGATTGACATAATATGATACTATTACTATGTCATTAACGAACGCTTACATCTCTGTGGCATATTGACTGATGAGTGCATTATATTACCGAGTGCATATTCTTATTCATTGTTTGCATTGATCTGGGTGTACTGTCAGTCTGACCTAGGATTAAGACCTGTCTTACTGGGATGTGAATCTCACCCCTTCTTGGGACCATATTTTCAGACCCTAAGCCTTGAGGGTGTTGCCGACTCGACTAAGTGATCCCAAGGAGATGACAGCATATTTGGATGAGTTCTTGGACGGTCAGGGAACTGTGTATGTTAGAAAATGTATAGTGATTTAGGTTGACGAGGGCGGTAAGGACTGGGTACTGCATAGGCTCGAAACGTGGTTCCATAGAGTAGGCGATGTTACCATTGATCCGTTGAAAGCCAGAGAGGTACCTCGCAGGGTTATTCCTAGTTGATGCCATCCCACTCGGGATTCAGTAGAGGTTGAGAGGTCTATTGTTGGCTCGAGGAACGTGCTTGAGAGGACCCCGACCCTGGAGGACGCTGTTGAAGTGATTGAGATTGATGCTTCAGAGGATGAGCTGGAAGAGCAGGTGGAGGACGAGACGATGGAGGACACAGTGGAGGTACGCTCCGAGACTTTCTCGAAATACGAGCTTACTGAGGATGCTGAGAAGATAGATGATTCCAGCAGCTCGACCTAAGAGTTTTCTGACTTACTGTGTGGCCTTTTGATGATGACCTCGTCGGTCAGTTTCTTTTGGGGGCTTGTTTTGGATATCTTTTGGCTTGGCCCTATTACCCCGACCGAACAGCAAGATTAGCTCACCTGCTCTTTTGTATAAACTCATGGGATGTTATATTTATTTGTTATGTCCTCGCTACCCAGGTTCCTATTTGATGAGTGTATGGTAGAGTGTGTGTTATTGCTACCGTATGCTTCCTTTATAATGCATCTCTCGTTATATGAATCTTGGAACGCTTGAGAGCTTACTTGCAGGGGGTTGCGCGCCCGTGCCCGAGGTGCGAGGCATGACAACCCGCCTTGGAAGAGTGTGTGTTATTGCTTTCGCATGCTTCCTTTATAATGCATCTCTCGTTATATGAATCCTGGGACGCTCGAGAGCTTACTCGCAGGGAGTCGCATGCTTGTGCCCGGGGTGCGGGGCGTGACAACCCGCCTTGCTTGGTATCGGAGCAAGGTCAACTCGATCCAAAGTTGATTGAGGATTGGAATAATAAGAGGAGTAAGTTGGGATAGGATGAGTAGCGAGACCTTAGGAGACTTATTAGAGTTAGGCACGAGACGCATGGCATATGACTTGGCGCATGTGATTGACATTTGGTGTTGACAAGATTGTGATGATTGTAAAGATTGGGCTCCATGTTTAGCGCTAAAAGTCATTTTTGGATTTTGACCTGTTGAGTAAATGAGCATGACTGGTTTCTGATGGACCGTTGAAGTGAATAGAATTGAGTAATGGCCATGGACGGAATAATAAAGTGCTTCTGAAAATAGTTGTGCGGAAGGTTGTTATGTTATGATTGTTCCTCTTAAGCTATAATTTGGTATCGCCAGACTTGACTAGATGAGTAAGTTACTAATTCCATGGTGGAATTATAGTGGTCCAGGTGTAGTGAAATCGCACAAGAATGAGTAATCTGCCTAAAAGACCTGGAAGACCCAGGAGTGGAGCCTCTAGCTCGAGGCTACCTATGGCGGAAGACTCGAGAATG
Organism: Rhodomyrtus tomentosa; assembly: GCA_028455895.1. NCBI lineage: Eukaryota > Viridiplantae > Streptophyta > Magnoliopsida > Myrtales > Myrtaceae > Rhodomyrtus > Rhodomyrtus tomentosa. The sequence goes on along the minus strand of JAPCWY010000003.1, from coordinate 21,613,480 downwards.
GATGGAGTGCTGAGGGCTCGGCGACCTCATTGACTGGCAGACCCAGGGTAGGGACGCTGCCATAGCTCAAGCGGTGGGAACCACAATAGTTGTCGTCAATGCCAATAACGGCAATAATGGAGGCAATGGAAACAACGACGATCATAACCAGGGCAACGAAGTAGGAAATGCCTAGGAAGAAGTTGTTGTGACTAGGCAAATGGGCCAACTAGTCGAGTAGTTTATTAAATTAAAGCCAACCCAGTTCGATGGAACTGGAGACCCGGAATTGGCACCAAGGTGGATCGAGAAACTGGAGAAAGCTTTCGGAGTACTGAGATGTACAGAAGAAGAAAAAGTAATACCGGTAATATATCAGCTGGAAGGCATCGCTAATGACTGGTGGACTGCCACCAAGAATGGAGTTTTTCCAGAAGGGACAGCCTTGACTTGGAATGCCTTTACCACATCATTCAATGATAAGTACTTCTCTGAGACAGCTCGAGAAGGGAAGCAAGTAGAGTTCTTGCAACTGCGTTAAAATCATCTGACAATGGATCAACATGAAGCTGAGTTCTCCAGATTGTCAAGGTACACGCCCCGATCAGTAGAGGATCTCCTAGAGAAGGCGCGGAGATTTCGAGATGGGCTGAGGCCTGAACTTCGTAGCCAAATGATAGCTTTGAACCTGAGGACTTATAAAGAAATCTATGAACGGGGACAGATGATTGAGAGGGACTTGAAGGAGAGGAATGCTCATTTGGATCGCGGTTTAATTCATTTAGAGACAATCGCTAAATTGGCAAAAGACCTATGGCTGGCAATAGACGCTATGTCCCTCCAGTAAGAAAGAACATAGTGAAGCCACCAAATCCAATGAACTGGAGTTGACGCCTCTATGGCAGAAGGCATGGTAATAGACCTTGTCCGGCGAGGATCGGAGCGTGCTTCAAATGTGGTCAGATGGGCCATCAGATGAGAACCTGCCCAAATCAAGTTCCAGTAAATAGACCTTAAGGACAACGACCCTAGGCAGGGCCGTCAACTGCCACTCCACAGAATGATCAAAATCGACCCCCAGCTCAGGGAAGAATCTATGCAGTGGTACGCAGGGAAGCGGAAGAAGCGCCAGGCGTGGTCACAGGTATGATTTATTTGTGTGACCAAGCTGCTTATGCTATGCTCGATCTTGGTGCATCGCGCTCGTTTGTGTCTGCTCAATTTGCTGATTTGGTTGATATGGAGTTGAAATCGTTGAGTGTGATTCTGCATGTTGCTACTCTATTAAAGGATAATGTGCTGGTTTCGTTGGGCTGTGCTGATTGTAGAATTGTAATTGGTGGTAGTAAAGAGAGCATCGACTTGGTTGTGTTGCTCATGTATGACTTTGATGTGATCATAGGAATGGATTGGTTGGGTAAGCTAAGGGCAGTAATTGCTTGTAGTAGTGAGATAATCCGTTTCTATCCGGAAGGTCGCCCTAGTTTTGGATTTGTGGGAAGTCGAAGAGGAACCTCGATTCCTTTAGTCACGTCTCTTGAAGCGATAGAGGTAATAACCGAAGGATGTCAGGCTTACTTAGTCACAGTTATGGACACGACTGCCGAGGAACCTAAATTAGAAAATATTCCAGTAGTGCGTGAGTTTCCTAATGTCTTTTCCTCAGAGTTACCAAGGTTGCCACTAGAGCGAGAAATTGAATTTGTGATCGAGTTAGCTCTTGGAACGGAGCCGATCTCGAAGGCACCCTATAGAATGTCCTTATCGAAATTGAAAGAGCTAAAGGTGCAAATACAAGAGTTGTTGGATAAAGGGTTCATTCGACCGAGTGCATCACCTTGAGGAGCACCAGTATTGTTTGTGAGAAAAAAGGATGGGTCCTTGCATTTATGCATTGACTATAGACAATTGAATCAAGTGACTGTAAAAAATAAGCACCCACTGCCGAGGATTGATGACTTATTTGATTAGTTGCAAGGAGTTGCGATATTCTCTAAGATAGACCTGAGGACCAGGTATCATCAGTTGAGGATTAAGAAGGAGGATATACCTAAGATCGCTTTTAGGACAATGTATGGTCATTACGAGTTCACTATGATGCCTTTTGGACTGACCAATGCTCCAGCTGCATTTATGGATTTAATGCATAGGGTATTCAAGGAATTCTTAGATAGATTTGTGATAGTCTTTATTGATGACATTTTTATTTACTCAAGGAGTAAGGAAGAGCATGAAGAGCATATGAAGATTGTCTTACAGACCTTGAGGGAGCACTCGCTTTACACTAAGTTTAGAAAATGCGAGTTCTGGCTGAATAAAGTGGCATTTCTTGGCCATGTGGTATATGGAGAAGGAATTACAGTGGATCCTGCGAAGATCGAAGCCGTTATGAACTGGCCTAGACCTACTTCGTTCACAGAAGTCCGGAGTTTCTCAGGATTGGCGGGGTATTACTGACGCTTTGTGGAGAATTTTTCATCTATAGCCATTCCATTGACGAGGTTGACTAAAAAAGAAACGAAATTCGAATGGACGGATAAGTGTGAAAGAAGCTTCAAAGAGCTTAAGCATCGGTTAACAATCGCACCGGTGTTGACGATTCCATCAGGACCTGGAGGCTATGAAATATATAGCGATGCTTCGCTAAAGGGACTGGGCTATGTACTAATGCAACATGGAAGGGTGGTTGCCTACGCATCATGCCAACTGCAAGCGCATGAGATGAACTACCCGACTCATGATTTGAAACTGGCAGTAATCATATTTGCTCTAAAGATCTAGAGGCATTATTTGTGTGGGCAGCAATCATATTTGCTCTAAAGATCTAGATGCATTATTTGTGTGGCGAGAAATTTCAAATTTATACGGATCACCAAAGACTGAAGTATCTATTTTCCCAGAAGGAACTGAACATGAGGCAACGCCGATGGATGGAACTACTTAAGGATTATGATTGCGACAAATTATATCATCCTGGGATAGCGAACCAAGTCGCAGATGTGCTAAGTCAAAAATCGAGTATTGCCTGTCTACTAGTGAAAGGGTAGTTGTTATTTGAAAATTGGAGGGATTCTGAATTCAGATTGGAAGTCTGTCAGCTATCCAGTTTGGTAGCCACACTGAGGATAGAACCCGAGATCCAAGAAAGGATAAAAGCCTTGCAGCCGACGGCCCCAGAAATTCAGAAAATCCTAGAGATGAATGCGACGAAAAGGAAGCCAGAGTTCCAAGTGTTAGAGGATGGAATTTTGAAATTTCGAGGGCGTCTATGTGTACCAAAGGACGAAGAGCTTAGATAAAGGATTTTTTCAGAGACTCACCGAAGCAATTATAGTATCCACCCAGGTAGCACGAAAATGTACCAGAGCTTACGTAAGCATTATTGGTAGAACGGGATGAAGGTGGATGTAGCGAAGCATGTGGCAAAATGCTTGACATGCCAGCAGGTGAAGGCCCAACACTGTAAGCCTGGTGGATTGCTACAACCCTTAGAGATCCCTAAATAGAAATGGGAGCACGTAACGATGGATTTTGTAATGGGATTACCAAGGCGCCAAAGAGGTCACGATTCTATCTAGGTAGTCATGGATCTGTTAACCAAGTCTGCACATTTTATTCCTGTGCGAAAAGATTTCGCGATGGATAGGTATGCCGAATTGTATGTGCGACAGATAGTGAGACTACATGGAGTACCCGTAACGATTACATTGGATAGAGATCCCAAGTTTACGGTTAATTTTTGGAAGAGTCTTCAGGATGCCTTGGGAACTCGACTGCAGTTCAGTATGGCATATCATCCGTAGACAGACGGACAATCAGAAAGAACGATTCAGACGCTCGAGGATATGTTACGAGCGTGTGTTATAGATTTCAGAGGCGGATGGAAGGATCAGCTGCATTTGGTGGAGTTCGCATATAACAACAGTTATCAGCAGAGTATTCGAATTGCACCTTTTGAAGCGCTTTACGGAACAGCTTGCAGGACCCCGATTTGCTCGGATGAAGTTGGAGAAATAAGTATTACAGACCCAGAGTTGGTAGAGCAATCGGTGGAAGTGGTGAAGATAATCCGAGATAGGCTAAAAACAACACAGAGTCGTCAGAAAAGTAATGCTGATAAACGACGTAAACCTCTGGAGTTTCAAGTAGGCGATCATGTTTTCCTTAAGGTGTTGTCGATGAGATGATTATCTCGATTTATAAAAAAAGGGAAACTAAGTCCAAGTTACATAGGACCTTTTGAGATTTTGGAACGAATTGGGACCTTGGCCTACAGGCTAGCCTTACCGCCTAACTTGTCCCAAGTACACAACGTCTTCCATGTGTCAATGCTACGGAAGTACGAGCTGGACCCGACGCATGTACTGGATTACAAGGTTATCGAAGTAGATGACAGAGTATCTTACGTAGAAAAGCCAATTAGGATCGAAGATCAAAATGAGCAGATTCTAAGAAATAAGACAATTCCATTGGTCAAAGTCATTTGGGAGCACCATGGAACCGAAGGCACTACGTGGGAAAGAGAGTGTCACGTCCCGAACTTGTCAGGCATGTAAAATCCCACCAGGGCCGTCTTGTCTCGGTGTTACCTAGGATCCGTCGGCCAACAATTTATAACTTCTAAATAATACAAACATACGGAAGCGATGAAACTTCTCCATATAATTCAGACTTAAGATGACTCAGGACATAGGGTACGCCTTCTTATAAACACCGACTACAGGTTCTGAGGATACAACTCTAACTTTAAGGTGACATGAAATCTCTAAAGTTACAAAAGTGTAAATCCATTTCCTATAATTACTTCTTCAAATACCGATCATTGGCAAGCTCAGATTTCCATTGCCTGGGGGACGTGAAAAAGTTAATCTCACGACGGGGTGAGATATAAATCTCAGTAAGTTAATCCTAACCATAAACTAGGTTGTCAGTACCTTCAAACACCTTTGAAAATAAGTATTCTTAAATAAAAGGCCTTGGCATGATAAAAACATAACTCCATCAACGCATAGCATTTCACTAATTCAGAATCGACCTGATTCAGTCGTAAAACTTCACAAATAAAGCTGAACTTCGTGCTGTGGCAAGACTTTCAATAGAAATCTCCACTTGAGGCATTCTCAAATTTCTCAAGATCATAACGAGGCATTTCCTAAGCATATCTCAATCAAATTCTAATCATCAATATCAGGTTGTCAAGCATCCGCGTCATAACGCTTTAGGCCATTTAGGCATTCACTTGATCATATAAGGTATTTCCACCAATTATCACTATCCAAGCCCGCGTCATAACGCATCAGGCTATTATAACATGTTTGGCAAGATCCGCGTAAGTACGCCTCAGGTCAACATATACATATTGCCAAGACCCACGTAAGAACGCCTCAGGTCGTGTTCCTCAATCGCCCGCGTAACAACGCATCAAGCTAGGATACTACACGCGTAATAACGCATCAGGTTAGTCATCCTTAGTTGGCCAAGTATAATATTCCGCGTAACAACGTATCAGGATAATCCAAACCCCGCGTCATAACGCATCAGGGTACAATTTGCTTTTCATAGACCCGCGTCACAACGCTTCAGGTCAAATCCCGCGTAATAACTCCTCAGGATTTACTAAAGCCCTGCGCTTAACACATCAAGGCATCACATGCACATGTACTCATAATACAATAACTCACTGGCCAAATAAATTTCAATGCACGATAACAAGGAGGCAACCTCATAGTTCGGCCCCTACATATCAAGTTACTAATCCTCACATTACGTTCCATGGCCAAGCATCACAAGGCAAATCGAGTAATTCATCAATCACTCCACATTGGCACAAGCAAGGTGCGGTCATTTCACAAAAATTCAAGGCTTGACACAAAATCATGGTTTCACAAATCGCCTCGAGACTCAATCAGTAATTTAACCCGCTCAAAGTATTCAAACCAAATATGAATTTCCACAAAGCATGTCAAAAGGTTCAACTACCTTCCACGAACAAATTAAGATTCCTTAATCCAACCTCGATTCCACAGTTTTCATGCCACGAACCACTCAAGTTCAACTCATCACAAACAGGGCGGATTCAGATTTGAGATCCCAGAAGTAGAACCGGTTCATAAATCATCACTTTTCTCGAACAATAACGTCCCTTAGTAACCTAACATCCTAATAGAAGGTTAGGATCAACTTACCAAGGAAATTGAGCTAGCAAAAGTCCACAAAAGCCTCCTTAGAGGTCACGGCCAGAAGTGGTCCAAATTGGATAGGTTTGTCCTCTTGAAAATTTAAGCAAGAATCAACTACTAAATCCCATCAATTTCATCCCAAACTTCAACCAATATCTCCCTAATATATCAAACTAAGATTTTGAGGCATCTTACCACTCAATCCAAGCAAAATTAGTCCTCGAACAGCCCTCAAGTTCATAGTTTTTCCCTTGGACAGACCGGTCCGATTTTTGTCCACAAAACAACAAGAAATCTACCATTAAATCCCATTATAAATCATCCTTAACCTCGAGCATATACTTCTATATATCGTAAATCAGTTGAAGGAGAGCTTTACCAAGATTGGAGTGAAATCAGTTCAAAAATTCCACATAGAGCTCTCGGATTCAAAATTGACCAGCCTGACCTTTGCTCCTTCAAACTGCTTTACGAGACAAATGGCTGGGTGCATTTGGATCCATAATACCATTTTTGAACGGCAAGACGATAAGCTTTCTAACGGTAGGTGGTACGCCTTAATCCGATGACGGACGAAGAAGTTATGGCCAAAACAGTGGCCGGCAATGAGATTGGGCAGTGTTTTGGCGAGAGAGAAAAGAGAGGAAAATGAGAGAAAGGTGAGGGAGAGAGGGTTTGCCCAAGTAAAATGAGGGGGAGAGAGAGAGTGAGAGGCTTCCTTCAATCTTCCAATTGATCAAAGGCTTAGAATTGTAGGTTAAAAGTGAGACATTTAATGCCAATTGAGCATCTATTGACACTTGTCTTCATGTCAATCAAGCCTTCATCCAAAGGCTGTTATTTTCTTAATTTTCGGCAGCCTTGGGGTATGGTCAATGACCAAAATGTCCTCATTCCATTTATTAAGGCAAGGTTAAGGCTGAAGGGGCAAAATGGTAATTTTACCCTCGACGTCCGGAACGTCGTTTTTCCAATTCAATTTACCTTTGATGAGGCGACGTCTAATTTGATTAGAACGTTGGAATCTTTATTTTCGATTTTTCAATCTTGAGACTTCATTTCATATCTCAAGCCTCGAGGAGTTGGAAATTTGGAATGTCATAGCGAGGTAACGATGAGGCGTCAATACCCCCATTTGTTTGAGTAGCTGGGTTTATTGTAAATTTCGAGGAAGAAATTTTTGTAAGGGGGAAAGAGTTGTGACATTCTGATTTTTCCAGTTATTTCGAGACTTATTAATGAGAATATATTTAATAATGTATTTCAGTCGTATCTTGCTCGGACCTGATCAATCTCGAATTAAATGACCAAAAGGGAAAGGCTAACGCGAAACAAGGTACGTAGGCCTAGGGAACTCAAATAGAAAATGACACTTTGACCATAAGGATTGTCGATGGGACATTTATAGCCATAAAATGCCGATTTAAGAATGATTAAGGAATGCATTGCTAGCATCATACGATTGGAGCGCGAGTGATGCCGCTTAACCAATGTATAATTTTCAAAATTTTCCTAAATCGAACAATGACGATCGAGACTGTCGGAACTAGTAATAGATCCTTGCAAGTACATGACAACCAAAGTCACCATGAACTGATGAGCCATAAGTGTGACATGAAAAGCTGTCCGTCAGTTCGGGATGGGTTGAAATCACATCGGACAGAGAAACAATTCAGAGACGAGTCTCGAAATTAGAAAATGAAGAATCAAGAATTTCAACATTATAATTGGATTGGACGTTGCCTCATCGAAGAAGATTTGAATTAGAAAATCGACATTCCAGACGTCGAGGGTGAAATTACCGTTTTGCCCCTCAAGCTTTGGCCTTGCCTTAATAAACGGAGAAGGGAATTTTGGTATTTAACCACCCTCTATAGCTGTCGAAAATTTGGGAAAATAACAGCCATTGGATGAAGACTTGATAGACATATGGACAAGTGTCATTTGATGCTCAATTGGCATTTAATAACCCACTTTTAACCTACCATTCCAGTTGAGTTGACTCTCAAAATTGGGTATACCCCTCTCTCCCTTCTACTCTACCAAAAATCCTCACTTCAATAGCCATCTTCATTCTTCTCTTCTTCTTCTTCTTCACGTCGAACCAGCCCGCCCGACCAGACCCGACCGCCGGTTTCGCTAACGTCGAGTGCCGCTGCCGTCGACTTTCAGCCTTCGAGCCGACCACCCTCGTCTTCCTCATCTTCTTGCCGATGCACTTCAACTTGAAGCACGGCATTTAAGCACCGAAAGAGCACCGTTCGGCCGTTTTCCCGCGAGTCGACGGAATCCGTGGCAGCTAGAGGTAAGCTACTGTTTCAACTCCTTAGGACATCGAATTGTCTCCAATCTCCAGCCAAATTTTGTAGACATATACGGATTTCTTATACTGAGTTGTGGTAAAAATTTTGGGTGAATTTGATGGGGTTTTGTCACAAAAATGGTGATGTGATTGAAGGACAGAAACTGACTGGTAGAGGGCTTGGAGAACTCGGTGTCGTTCGTAGACCATTTGGCGTCGCCTTGACTTCAAATTTTTGGTGAGGCTTTCCAACATGTATAACTAGGTATTAACAAGTAGATTAGTAGATAAATTAGGGATTCAGATTGAAGTATGGGTTGATTGAGTGAGATATGCACAGAACCGAAAATGTCCTATTTCGGTTCAGTGCATACCGAAACTCTAGGGGCTGTTCATGGGGGAATCAAGATTTAAATTCATCATAGAGGTGTTTTATAATGTCAATGGATATATTATTGAAGTTTACACTTGGTGGTTTGAGGATTTGAAAAGAAAAATTGAGGAAATGATTGAATTATATTAGATGGATGGCTGCCCTATTTTGGATTGCTTGGGCAGAATTTTGGATGTGCTTGGAAGAGGAATGTTGTTGATTTTAGCACAAGGTAAGGGGTTTCTAAACCTTGGCTAGGAAGATTGGACTTGACTGGGTAAATTGGAGGTGAATTTGGTGGATTTCCATGAGATTATTGTGCGTTTGTCCAATGTTTGTCTTTGTGGATTGGTGATTGCTTGAATACTTGCTAGATACATATTCCATGAGTTGATTGCCACTTTGGAATGAGGAATTTGATTGTCTCGCATGCCGTAGAAATTTTGCTCGTTGCTTGAGCTTGTACTTGATCGTGAAGTCAGGAATTGAAATAAATGTTGGCATATTTGAGAAACTCGTGATACCCTGAGGCGTTGAAACGCGAGATTGTGTTGAATTGTACCTTGATGCGTTGAGATGTGGGATTGAAATGGCCAATATCCTGATGCGTTGAGACGCGGGACGAGACTTGATTTGTGCCGACACATGCTGGGAATGAAATTAAAAACTTGATGAGTTTGTGCGGGTTTGTCAATTGAATGGTCTGAGGCGTAATTACGCGGACCGAGCCTAAGGCGTTTTAAACGCGGCCGTGAACTTTGAGAAAGTTGGAAGGGTGGAATCTGTGGCTTGATTTAGCATCTCATGCCTGACTTGATTGACATAATATGATATTATTGCTGTGTGATTAACGAACGCTTGCATCTTTTTGGCATATTGACTTATGAGTGCATTATGTTACTAAGTGCATATTCTTGTTCACTGTTTGCATTCATCTGGGTGTACTGTCAGCCTGACCTAGAGTTAGGACCTATCTTACTGGGATGTGAATCTCACTCCGTTGTGGGACCATATTTTCAGACCCTAAGCCTTGAAGATGTTGCCAACTCGACTAGGTGACACCAAGGAGATGACAGCATATTTTCGTGAGTTCCCGAACGGCCGGGGAACTGTGTACGTTAGAAAATGTACAGTGGTCTAGGTCAGCGAGGGCGGTAAAGACCGGGTACCGCATAGGTTCGAAGAGTGGTTCCTTAGAGTAGGCGATGTCACCACTGGTCCGCTGAAGGCTACGGAGGTACCTCGCAGGGTTATTCCTAGTTGGTGCCATCCCACTCAAAATTCTGTAGAGGTTGAGGGGTCTGTTGTTGGCTCGAGGAACATGCCTGAGAGGACCCCGACCCTGGAGGACGCTGTTGAAATGATTGAGATCGATGCTTTAGAGAATGAGCTGAAAGAGCAGGTGGAGGACGAGATGATGGAGGACACAGTGGAGGTACGCTTCGAGACTTTCTCGGAATACGAGCTTACTGAGGATACTGAGCAGACAGATGATTCCAGCAGCTCGACCTAGGGGTTTTCTAACTTACTATGTGGCCTTTTGATGATGACTCCATTGGTCTATTTCTTTTGGGGGCTTGTTTTGGATATCTTTTGGCTTGGTCCCATTACCCCGATCGAACAGCAGGATTATCTTACCTACTCTTTTGTATAAACTCATGGGATGTTATATTTATTTGTTATGTCCTCGCTACCCAAGTTCTCATTTGATAAGTGTGTGGAGGAGTGTGTGTTATTGCTTCCGCATGCTTCCTTTATAATGCATCTCTCGCTATATAAATCCTGGAACGCTTGAGAGCTTACTCGTAGGGAGTCACGTGCCCATGCCCAGGGTGCGGGGCGTGACACTGAGATTGTTATCTCACCCCGTCGTGAGACTAACATTGTGACATTCTGATTTCCAGTTAATTTCAGACTCATTAATGAGAAGTTTATATGCATCAAGCGATGTGTTTCAGTCATATTTCGCTCAAATCTGATCAATTTGAGTAACCTGACCAAAAGGGAAAGGCTAACGCGAGACGAGGTACGTGGACCTAGGCGACTCGGATAGGAAATGGCGCTTTGACCATAAGGATTGTCTAGAGGATATTTAAAACCACCAAGAGGCCGATCTAAGAACGATTAAGGATTGCCTTGCAAGTGTCATACGATTGAAGAGCGAGTGATGCCGCTTAACCAACGTATGATTTGTAAAATTTTCCTAAATTGGACAGTGATGATCGAGACCATAGGGACTAGTGATAAACCCTCACAATTACATGACAACCAAAGCCGCCATGAATTGACGAGTCCTAAACGTGATATGAATCACGGGGTCGATACGCGTAATGTCTGCAAAAGCCACCTGTCGATTCGGGATGGGTTAGAACCACTCCTGATAGAGAAAACCATCAGAAACGAGTCTTGAAAATTGAAAATGGAAAATCAAGAATTCCACTGTCACATTCGGATTGGTCGTCACCCTATCGAAGAGTTTTGGAGCGAGAAAAACGACATTCTGAACGTCGGGGGCGAAATTACCTTTTTGCCCCTCAAACTTAAGCCTTTCCCATGCAATTGAAGAAGGGCATTTTGGACATTAAACCCTCCCCATAGCTGCCGAAAAAGAGGATAAATGAGGGTCATTAGATCATGCATGATTGACATTGAGGACAAGTGTCAATGGATGGTGTAAAGAGTGGTCAAATCTAATATGCCAAACCTACCATTCAAAGCATTGACTCAAGCCTTGAATATAGTCTTCTTACTCTCTCTCCTCACTCATTTGGCCGACCATTTCCACCCCCAAGCCACCGAACACTCTCCATCTTCTTCTCTCTTCTTTCTGCCGCCGAAGACAGATTCTGGAGCCGCCGTTCGCCCCCCACGACGACCCCTTCCGACCAACGTCTGACCACCGGCCAACCAAACAAGCTTAGATATACATCTTGCCAACCTCCTCGAATAAGAATCGATCTATTTGGAGCACCGAGGAGTCCCGACCAAGGGTTTTGCCGAGAGCCGACAGAATCGAGCTCAACCTGAGGTAGGTCCGGTTTCTAACCCTTTTGAAGGTCGAAATGTTGGATTTTTGTGGCCAAATTTGGTGGAGATCTAGTAGACACGTGTATGAATCTGTGATAAAAATTGGGGTTTAATTTGATGAAGTTTTGACCTCGAAACAGTCTTGTGAATTATGGACAGAAATTGCAGGATTCTAACCTTGGACAATCCGGCGACCTTCAACGAGTTTCCGGCGACCATTCGACTTCAAACCTTCGGTGAGACCCCTAAACCCTTTGATAGACATGTTAAGAGGTAAGATGATGATTGAATGATGGATTTAGGGTTCAATTAGGACTGGTAGCTCACGGCATGCACAGAACTGCGAGGAACCGGTTTGGTTCTGTGCATGGCCGAACCTTGGAGGGCTGATGGCTAGTGATTTTGAGACCCAATTTATGATTAAGACATGTTAAGATGATGGGGATTATGCTATGGAAGTTTGTGGTTCATGAATGGATGAATTGGACTTGAAAATTGATGAAATTGATTGAAATTCTAAGTTGCGTGGTGAATTGACCCTTGGATTGATTTGGCCGAGACTTGAGGCACTTGCAAGGAGGAATTCGCGTAATCAAACGCAAGGGAATTCCTAAACTTAGAATAGGAGGATTGGACTCAATTGGGTAAGTCGGAGGTTGAATTGATCGGTTTATGATCATTTACCAAAGGGATAGCTTTTATTATATCCTGAGATGTTATAGGATGATCGTGTGTGACATTGTTTATGCCTGAGTCATTTGCCTTGTTCAGATATCATTTGATTCGCTTTGCATGCCACGAGATTTACGATTTGCACTTGAATTCGCACTTGGCATTATGTGTGCAAATGAATTGAAAATCATGGCATGAGTTATGATTGTGGCATGAGCATGATATGGTGGGCCCTAAGGCATATGAGACGCAGGGCGGGAGGTGGATACCCTGATGCGACGAAATCGCGGGGTGGAGTTGATGTTGTGTGGCACTTTGATACGATAAAATCACGGGGTTGAGATGGCCACGGTCTTGATGCGAATTATTCGCGGGACGGAGGTATGAGACGATGATATTGGCCTGGAGATTCATCGAAACCTGATGCATTTACACGGGTTGCCGATGACGGTCTGATGCGTTTACGCAGACCGAGGCTGATGCGATCTAATCGCGGGCTGGAGATTGAGGCAGGCAGAAAGAGGTGATTGTAGTGAGATGGCAGGATGACTTATGCATTATCATCTGAGTGTGACACGTTGTCATAGTTGCATGCTTGTCATCTGTATGCTGTTGTGTTATTGATTTGTGTTTGATATGCCTGTCAGTGGAATTATTAGGGTGTACGACTACCTGAGTGAACGGTTGACCTGACCTAGGGTTGGGATTCTTTTACTGAGATGTGTGTCTCACCCCTTTAGGGACCCCTATTTTTACAGATCCTAGACCTTAGGTGTGTAGCCTATACTTTTTGGGGATCTCAAGGAGATGACGGCATATTTTGACGAGTTCCTATATAGGTAGGGGAACATTTATGTGAGGAAGTGTACGGTTGTATGGGTCAACGAGGGTAGCCTTGATTGGAAGCCTCATAGGTTTGAGGCATGATTCAAGAAAGTTGGGGACGAGCAGGTCGGGCCACTGAAGGCCCACGAGGTACCCCAGGGTGTTATCCCTGCTTGGTATCAGACTGATGGGGAGCAAGAGTTGCCAGAGGGGTTTGTAGTTGGTTCTAGGAACGGGCCAAAGAAGACCCCGATGCTGGACTTCACCGTGGATGAGGATGAGGTCATCGTCCTAGAGGCGACCGAGGAGGACCTTGCGGAGCCGTCTCATGAGGCGACCATGGATGATTTCGTTGAGGTTCCATTAGAGATCTTCTCCGAGTACGAGCCGACAGAGGATGTAGAGGACACAGGAGACTCCAGCAACTCATCTTTGGTGTCCTAGTTTATTGGCTCGATCTTTTGAAGGCGACCCAACCCTATCCTTTTGGATGTCATGAGGAACTCTTTTTACGTACTACCTCGTCGCCTAGTTTATTAGTGGATTGTAGTAGTCAGAATTTGTATGAACAGTATGTTGTGATGTATGACAGTTATTATGCTATTCAGGTCCCACTTAACTTCTATATTTTGTACGTGGATTTAATTGAGTACCGCTTCCACATGCTTAAGGTTTATATATTATCTCTCGACTTGTAAGTCTGGATTTTGGGACCACGAGAGATGTGTAGTTTACTTGCAGGGATGTTCACGTGCTCGACGGATTCGGGGCGTAACATCCCCACTTTGCTTGGTATCAGAGCAAGGTCAGCTCGATCCAAAGTTGGTTGAGGACTGGAGAAATAAGGAGGGTTAAGTTGGGACAAGGACGGATAGCAAGACCTTAGGAGACTGATTAAAGTAAGGCATGAGGTGTATAGCTTGTAACCTAGTACTTAAGGTTGACAATGGACTCTGGTAGGGTTGTGGTAATGCAGGAGGATTACGTTCCCTGCTTAGAGTCGAAGGTCATTTCTGGATTTTGGCCTGATAATTGAATGAGTATGGCCAGATAAGTGAATGAGTACGGCCTGTTTCAGTGAACTGTTGGATTGAATGGGATTGAGGAATGATCATGAGCTATTTGATTTAGTATCTGAGAAAGTTATTATGTGAAAGGGGTGCTGGATTGTAACTATTTCTGTTAAGGATTAGTTAGTGGCTTAAGATTTGAATGACTGAGTAAGTTGCTAACTCCTTACTGAACTTGTGGTGGACCAGGTTTAGTAAAAAGGAGCAAGGATGAGCAACCCATCTAGAAGGTCTGGAAGGCCAAGAGGCGGAGCCTCTAGCTCGAGACCACCTGTCGCTGAAGATCCAAGAATGGATGGCGTGCTGAGGGCACTGGAAAGAATTGGCAACATAATCGATAGGCAGGCTCAGGATCGGGACGCTGCCATCGCCCAGGCAATGGGAGCTGCCATAGCAACCGTTAATGCCAACAATGACAACAATGGTGGAAATGGAAGTCAGGGCGAACCGAACCAGAGTAACGAAGCGGTAAACACTCAAGAAGAAATCGTCGTGGCCAGACAGATGGGCCAGCTGGTGGAGCAGTTCATAAAGTTGAAGCCAACACAGTTTGACGAGACTAGAGATCCCGAGTTAGCACCCAGGTAGATCGAAAAATTAGAGAAGGCTTTTGGTGTGTTGAGATGCACCGACGAGGAAAAGGTACTACTAGCAGTGTACCAGCTGGAAGGTACGGCAAATGACTAGTGGGTTGCCACCAAGAATGACGTCTTCCCTGCAGGAACGGTTATGAACTAGGAAGTTTTTAAGATGGCCTTCATTGATAAATATTTCCCAGAGACAGCCAAGGAAAGGAAGCGGGTCGAATTCCTGCAGCTACGTCAGAACCAGCTGACAATAGACCAATATGAGGCCGAATTCTCGAGGCTGTCGAGGTACACACCACGATCTGTGGAGGACCCTCAAGAGAAAACAAGAAGATTTAGGGATGGTTTAAGGCCCGAGCTCCGTAGCCAGATGATCGCTCTGAATTTGAGGACCTACAAGGAAATCTACAAGCGGGACCAGATGATTGAGAGAGACTTGAAGGAGAGAAACGCCGCAATTGGATCACGATTTGCGTCCTTCAAAGATAACCGCCAGATGGGCAAGAGGCCGATGGCGAACAATAGGCGCTTTGTGCCTCCAGTGCGGAAGAATATCGTGAAGCCGCCGAATCCTGCGAACTGGAACTGTCGCCTTTGTGGCAGGACGCATGGGAATGGGCCATGCCCAATGAGGACAGGAGCTTGCTTTAAGTGTGGTCAGTTAGGCCACCAGATGAGGGTGTGTCTAAACTAAGCTCTGACAAGTCGACCACAAGGGCAGATGCCGCAGGCTGGACCATCAACTGCAACTCCCCAGATCGAATGGAATCGACCACTGGCACAGGGAAGAGTGTATACAGTAGCCCGCAAAAAGGCGGAGGAAGCACCAGGTGTGGTCACAGGTACGGTTTACTAGTGCAACCAAGTTGTTTATGCATTGATTGATCTTGGTGCCACACATTCGTTTGTATCTGCACAGTTTGCTGAATTAGTGGGAATGAAATTGAAACCGTTAAATGTAATTTTGCATGTTGCCACACCGTTAAAGGATAATATAATAGTTTCAATGGGCTGTGCTGATTGTGAGATTGTGATTGGAGGGAGTAAAGAAAGCATTGACCTAGCTATCTTACCCATGCACGATTTTGATGTAATAATAGGAATGGATTGGTTGGGTAAGCAGGGGGCAGTAGTAGACTGTGGTAGTAAAATAATCCGATTTTATCCCAGAGTACGCCCTAGCTTTGAATTGGTGGAAAGTCGAGGAGGAATCTCGATTCCCTTAGTCTCATCTCTAGAGGTGACCAAGATGATGTCGGAAGGGTGTCAGGCATACTTAGTGGCAGTAATGAACACGATTACCGAAGAGCCAAAATTAGAAAATATCTTGGTAGTGCGTGAGTTCTCTGATTTATTTCCCCAAGAGTTGCCAGGATTACCACCGGAGCGGGAAATACAATTTGTAATTGAGTTATCCCCTGGAACGGAGCCGATTTCGAAAGCACCTTATAGGATGTCCCTGTCAGAATTAAAGGAGTTAAAGGTGCAGATGCAAGAGCTGCTGAATAAGGGATTTATCCGACCTAGTGCTTCATCGTGGGGAGCACCAGTGCTATTCGTAAGGAAGAAGGATGGGTCTATGCGTTTATACATCGATTATCGGCAACTGAACTCAGTGACAGTGAAGAACAAGTACCCACTGCCGAGGATCGATGAGCTGTTTGATCAGTTGCAAGGAGCGGTAGTATTTTCGAAGATTGACTTGAGAACTAGGTATCACCAACTAAGGATCAAAAAAGGAAGACATACCTAAGACTGCCTTTAGGATGAGGTATGGTCATTATGAATTTACGGTGATGCCGTTTGGTTTGACCAACGCTCCAGCTGCTTTTGTGGACCTGATGCATAGAGTATTTAAGGAATTTCTGGACAAATTCATCATAGTATTTATTAACAATATCTTGATTTACTCGAGGAACGAAGCAGAACATGAGGAGCACTCGAGAATTGTATTACAGACCTTCAGGGAGCATGCGCTCTATGTGAGGTTGAGTAAATGTGAGTTTTGGCTGAACAGGGTAGCATTTCTTGGTCATGTGGTGTCTGGTGAAAGAATTACAGTGGATCCTGCAAAGATTGAGGCTGTAACCAATTGGCCTAGACCCATTACGGTCACTGAAGTCAGAAGTTTCTTGGGATTGGTAGGGTACTATAGGCGTTTTGTGGAGAAATTCTCGTCCACAGCCATCCTATTGACGCGGTTGACAAAGAAGGAAACAATGTTTGAATGGATGGACATATGCGAGAAGAGTTTCCAAGAGCTCAAGCATAAACTGATAACCGCGCTAGTGCTGACAATTCCATCAACACCGGGAGGTTACAAGATATACAACGATGCCTAGCTGAAAGGATTGGGCTGTGTGTTGATGCAGCATGGAAGAGTAGTAGCCTACGCATCCAGACAGCTGAGGCCACATGAGATGAATTACTCGACTTATGACTTAGAGTTAGCAGCGATTGTATTTGCTCTAAAAATTTGAAGACACTATCTCTGTGGCGAGAAGTTTCAGATCTATACCGACCACCAAAGCTTAAAGTATCTATTTTTCCAGAAATAACTGAATATGAGGCAGCGTAGGTGGATGGAGCTACTGAAGGATTATGATTGTGATATCCTATATCACCCTGAGAAAGCAAACAGAGTAACAGATACGCTGAGTCGGAAGTCAATCATCGCATGTCTGCTAGTGAGGAGTTGGTCGATGATAAAAGATTTGAGAGACTCCGAGTTCAGATTAGAAGTCGATCAATTGTCTAGTCTGATAGCTACGCTGAGGGTGGAACCTGAGGTCTAAGAAGGGATAAAGGCATTACAGTCTACGGACCCGGAGATTCAAAAAATTGTAGAGATGGATGCGACGAAGGGAAAGCTGGAATTTCAGGTGTCGGAGGACGGAATTTTGAAGTTCCGAGGACAATTGTGTGTACCAAAGGATGAAGGACTCAGGGAAAGAATTTTATAAGAGGCTCATAGCAGCAACTATAGTGTCCACCCTGGAAGTACAAAGATGTACCGAAATTTGCGACAACATTATTGGTGGAACGGGATGAAGGTGGACGTAGTAAAATACGTGGCTAAATGTTTGACATGCCAGCAAGAGAAAGCGCAGCACTGTAAGCCTAGAGGACTGTTACAACCACTGGAGATTCCGGAATGAAAGTGGGAGTACAAAACTATGGATTTTGTGATGGGACTTCCGAGGAGCTAGAAAGGTCATGACTCTATATGGGTAGTCGTGGACAGATTGACCAAGTCCGCCCACTTCATTCCTGTGTGAAAGGACTTCGCTATGGATAGGTATGTAGAGGCGTACATGAGGCAGATACTGAGGTTGCACGGAGTGCTAGTGACGATCACCTCGGATAGGGATCCGAAGTTCACGGCAAACATTTGGAAAAGTCTGCAAGAAGCCATGGGGACTCAATTGCAGTTTAGAACAGCCTACCATCCACAGACAGACGGACAGTCGGAAAGGACGATACAGACGCTGGAGGATATGCTGCGAGCATGCGTCATTGATTTTAAAGGTGGATGGGAAGAGCAGTTACACCTGATAGAGTTTGCTTACAATAATAGTTACCAGCAGAGTATCTAGATGGCACCATTCGAAGCACTCTATGGACGAGCCTGTAGAACCCCGATTTGTTGGGATGAAGTTGGAGAAAGAAATATCACGGGCCCAAAATTGGTAGAGCAATCGGTGAAAGCAGTAAAGATTATTCGGGATAGACTGAGGACGGCACAGAGTCGTCAGAAGAGTTACGTAGATAAGTGACGCAAGCCCTTGGAATTTCAAGTGGGCGATCATGTATTCCTCAAGGTATCGCCGATAAGAGGACTATCACGATTTGGGAAGAAGGGGAAGATGAGCCCAAGGTATGTAGGCCCATTTGAGATATTTGAGCGGATTGGAACCTTAGCCTACAGGCTTGCCCTGCCAACTAATCTATCCTAGGGGCATAATGTGTTCCATGTATCGATGCTACGAAAGTATGAACCAGATCGGACCCATGTGCTGGACTACGAAGCCATAGAAGTGAACGACAGAGTATCTTACGTGGAGAAGCCGATAAGGATCAAAGATCGAAAAAAATCCTTAGGAATAAGAAGATTCCACTAGTCAAGGTAGTATGGGAGCACCATGGAACTGAAGGTGCCACATGGAAAATTGAAGAGATGATGAGGCGACGACACCCCCATTTGTTTGAGTAACGAGTGTAATGTAAATTTCGGGGATGAAATTTTTGTAAGGGGGAAGAGTTGTGAAATTCTGATTTCCAATCAATTTCAGACTCATTAATGAGAAGTTTATATATATCAAGCGATATGTTTCAGTCATATTTCGCTCAAATCTGATCGATTTGAGTAGGCTGACCAAAAGGGAAAGGCTAACGCGAGACGAGGTACGTGGACCTAGGCGACTCGGACAAGAAATGGCGCTTTGACCATAAGGATTGTCGAGGAGATATTTAGAACCACCAAGAAGTCAATCTAAAAACGATTAAGGATTGCCTTGCGAGTGTCATACGATTGGAGCGCGGGTGATGCCGCCAACGTATGATTTGCAAAATTTTCCTAAATCGGACCGTGACGATCAAGACCATAGGGACTAGTGATAAACCCTCACAATTACATGACAATCAAAGCCTCCATGAATTGACGAGCCCTAAACGTTATATGAATCACGGGGTCGATACGCGTAATGTGTGCAAAAATCGCTCGTCGATTCGGGATAGACTGGAACCACGCTTGATAGAGAAAACCATCAGAAACGAGTCTTGAAAATTGAAAATGGAGAATCAAGAATTCCAACATGAAATTCGGATTGGCCATCACCCTATCGAAGAGTTTTGGAGCAAGAAAAATGACGTTCTGAACGTCGGGGGTGAAATTATCTTTTTGCCCCTCAAACTTAAGCCTTGCCCATGTAATTGAAGAAGGGCATTTTGGACATTAAACCCTCCCCATAGCTTCCTGAAAAGAGGATAAATGAGGGCCATTGGATCATGCATGATTGACATTGAGGACAAATGTCAATGGATGGTGTAAAGAGTGGTCAAAACTACTATGCCAAACCTACCATTCAAAGCATTGACTCAAGCCTTGAATATAGTCTTCTCACTCTCTCTCCTCACTCATTTGGCCGGCCATGTCCAATCCCAAGCCACCGAACACTCTCCATCTTCTTCTCTCTTCTTTCTGCCGCCGAAGATAGATTTTGGAGCCGCCGTTCGTCGCCCACGACGACCCCTTCGGGCCACCATCTGATTGTCAACCGATCAAACCAGCTTAGATATACGTCTTGCCGGCCTCCTCGAACAAGAATCGAGCCATTTGGCGTACCGAGGAATCCCGACCAAGGGTTTTCCCGAGAGCCGATAGAATCGAGCTCAACCTAAGGTACGTCCAGTTCTAACTCTTTTTGAAGGCCAAAATGTTAGAGTTTTGAGGCCAAATTTGGTGGAGATCTAATAGACATGTGTATGAATCTGTGATAAAAATTGGGGCTCAACTTGATGAATTTTTGACCTCGAAACGGTCTTGTGAAATATGGACAAAAACTGCCGGATTTTGACCTTGGACAATCCGGCGACCTTCGACGAGTTTCTGGCGACCATTCGACTTCAAACCTTCGGTGAGACCCCTAAACCCTTAGATAGACATGTTAAGAGGTAGGGTGATGATTGAATGATGGATTTAGGGTTCAATTAGGACTGGTAGCTCACGACATGCACAGAACGTGAGGAACCGGTTTGGTTCTGTGCATGGCCAAACCTTGGAGGGCTGATGGCTAGTGATTTTGAGACCCAATTTATGATTAAGACATGTTAAGATGATGGCGATTATGCTATGGAAGTTTATGGTTCATGAATGGATGAATTGGACTTGGAAATTGATGAAATTGGTTGAAATTCTAGGTTGCGCGGTGAATTGACCCTTGGATTGATTTGGCCGAGACTTGAGGCACTTGCAAGGAGGAATTTGCGTAATCAAACACAAGGTAAGGGAATTCCTAAACTTAGGATAGGGAGATTGGACTCAATTGCGTGAGTCGGAGGTTGAATTGATCGGTTTGTGATGATTTACCAAAGGGATAGCTTTTATTATAACCAGAGATGTTATAGGATGATTGTGTGTGACATTGTTTATGCCCGAGTCATTTGCCTTGTTCAGATATCATTTGATTCGCTTTGCATGCCATGATATTTGCGATTTGCACTTGAATTCGCACTTGGCATTATGTGTGCAAATGAATTGAAAATCATGGCATGAGTTATGATTGTGGCATGAGCATTACATGGTGGGCCCTGAGGCGTATGAGACGTAGGGTGGGAGGTGGATACCCGATGTGACGAGAACGCGGGGTGGAGTTGATGTTGTGTGGCGCCTTGATGTGATGAAATCGCAGGGTTGAGATGGCCACGGTCCTGATGCAAATTATTCGCGGGACAGAGATATGAGGCGATGATATTGGCCTGGAGATTCATCGAAACCTGATGCATTTACGCGGGTTGCCGATGACAGTCTGATGCGTTTACGCGGACCGAGCCTGATGCGATCTAATCGCGGGCTGGAGATTAAGGCAGGCAGAAAGAGGTGGTTGTAGTGAGATGGTAGGATGACTTGTGCATTATCATCTGAGTATGACACGTTGTCATAGTTGCATTCCTGTCATCTGTATGTTGTTGTGTTATTGATTTGTGTTTGATATGCCTGTGAGTGTAATTATTATGGTGTACGATTACTTGAGTGGACGGTCGACCTGACCTAGGGTTAGGATTCTTTTACTGAGATGTGTGTCTTATCCCTTTGGGGACCCCTATTTTTACAAATCCTAGGCCTTAGGTATGTGGCCTATACGTTTTGGGGATCCCAATGAGATGACGACATATTTTGATGAGTTCCCGGATAGGCAGGGGAACATTTATGTGAGGAAATGTACGATTGTATGGGTCGACGAGGATAGCCCTGATTGGAAGCCTCACAGCTTCGAGGCATGGTTCAAGAAAGTTGGGGACGAGCAGGTCGGGCCACTGAAGCCCCACGAGGTACCCTAGGGTGTTATCCATGCTTGGTGTCAGACTGTTGGGGAGCAGGAGTTGCCAGAGGGGTCTTTAGTTGGTTCTAGGAATGGGCCAGAGAAGACCCTGACACTGGACTTTATCGTGGATGTGGATGAGGTCATCGTCCTGGAAGCGATCGAGAAGAACCTTGCAGAGCCGTCTCATGAGGCGACCATGGAGGATTCCGTTGAGGTTCCATCAGAGACCTTCTCCGAGTACGAGCCAACAGATGATGCAGAGGACACAAGAGACTCTAGCAACTCATCTTAGGTGTCCTAGTTTATTTTCTCGATCTTTTGGAGGCAACCCGACCCTATCCTTTTGGATGTCATGAGGGACTCTTTTTGCGTACTACCTCGTCGCCCAGTTTATTAGTGGATTGTAGTAGTGGAATTCTGTATGAACAGTATGTTGTGATGTATGACAGTTATTATGCTATTCGAGTCCCACTTAACTTCTATATTTTGTTCGGGGATTTAATTGAGTACCGCTTTCGCTTGCTTAAGGTTTATATATTATCTCTCGACTTGTAAGCCTGGATCTTGGGACCACGAGAGATGTGTAGTTTGCTTGCAGGGATGTTCGCGTGCTCGATGGATTCGGGGCGAGACAAACATTTTCAGGTCCAAGACAATGAAAACCCGAGTTTGTCATGGATTGACATTGGAAGACAACATTAGAAGAAAACAAATATTTACCTTTTTATAACCTTAAGGATTGCTCATTGAATTTGGGGATTTAGAATTGTAACCTCTGAATTGTTGTTGACATTAATCAGAAGTGTACCATGTTTTTGTCCTAAGTCATCTTGTTGTTTTTATGTGTGGAGTTTTTTTACCGCTTTCATTTCATTTAGAAGCCTTGAATTTTTGTTGACCGATAGATCTTGGGTATCATCAAGAACAAAACGGCCTTGGTGGATGTTCGCGTGCCCGTCGGGTTCAGGGCGTGACACATACCATGGGCAAGTGGTTTCTAGACCGATGAGAGTCAATAAACTACTAAGAGCTCTCACGAAGGAATTGGACAACATCAAAATATCCATTCGAGAGACTCAAAGGATATCACCTTTATCTATGGATAAACTCATTGAAACTCTTCAATCCTATGAGGAAGAAAGAATCAATGAGGAAACCACGTCAAATGATAAGAAATCCATTGCTTTCAAATCTAATGTGGATTATGTTGCTTCAAATTCTAAAAATGAAGACGATGCGGAACTAGCACTCATGATCAAAAGACTTAGAAAAATGCCAAAGAAAGGCATAAATTTCAAAGACAAGAAGGATCTCAGACGAAATGATCAGAAAAGATCATCTGAGACCAAAAATGAAAGTCAAGAAGTCATCTGCTACGAATGCAAAAAGAGAGGCCACATCAAATCAAATTGCTCTCTATTAAAGAAGAAAGGCAAGGATGAAAGATCTAAGAAAGCCTTAAAAGCGAGACTTGGAGCGATACCGAATGTGAAAGTGATGAGGAATACGCAAACATTTGTCTCATGGCAACTCAAATGATGATCTCGAGGTAACTCATTCAGGAAATTCCTCTGATGTATCTGCATATATAGATAAGCTATGTTTAGAATGTGAAGCTACTCTCAAAAGACTTTTTGAACTAAAAAAGGAAGTAGCTATCTTCAAACAAAAAGACGTTTTTCAAAAAGATAAGATTAACTTTATTAAAAAGGAATTTTATCAAATAAAGGAGAAATCGGATTTTATTTTTAAGGAGAATAGCCTATTAAAATCTAGAATTGAAGTTCTTGAAAAAGAAAGTAACTTGTTAAAAAATGAAAGAGATCTTTTAAAAAAAGAAAGAAATTCCTTGAAAGAGGAGAAGGATCTTTCTGAAAAGGAAAATGTCTCTTTAAAAACGGAAACTTTAGATATTCATAAGAAATTCTTATCTGGGTCAAAGACTCTACAACACATACTTTTTATACAAGTTTCTTATTATAACAAATCGGGACTAGGTTTTCTAAAGGAAAGCGATGTGAAAAGTAAAATTCCTTATGTAAAGGAAGGACTTAAGAAAAGGACTCCTAAGGATTTTTATAAGAGTCATTTTAGAAAATAGTTTGCTAAGTCCGAAGGTCGGAATTTATCTGTATGTTCAAACTATGGCGATCTAAGACATTCTAAAAACTATCGTTCCAAGAATAAAAAGCCAACTCGAAATATTCTTAGATATGCAAATGTTGCTAACTCGAAAGGACCCAAATAGATTTGGGTACCAAAAAAATACTTGAGTTTCATTGATTATTGCAGGTACCGATGAGAAGGAAATATAGATGGTACCTCGATAGTGGATGCTCGAAACACATGACTGGAGATGCAACAATCTTTATCGATCTTGAAATGTTCGATAGTGGAAATGTTCCCTTTGGTAGCAATAACAATGGAACAATTATTGGCAAAGGAACCGTGAAGAATGGCAACCTTCATATCACTAATGTTTCATTGGTCAAGGATTTGAATTAAATGTTAGTATCAGCCAATTGTGCGATATTAGGTATAAAGGTTCTTTTGCAAAAAATAAGTGCTCAGGTACAAGTCGAGACAATGAATCTTCATTCACTGACGAAGATATGGTAATATGTACCTTCTAGATACATCGTCTGAGGAAGAAAAATATCTTTTATCAGTCAAAGACGATCCAGAACTTTGGCACAGGAAGCTGAGACACATAAGACTTAAGCAAATCTCAAAGCTTTCGAAAAAGAGGCTGGTAAGAGAACTCTCATATGCTAAATTTGAAAAAATCAATCAATGTGAAGCTTGCACACTTGGCAAATAAGTAAGAAATTCTTACAAATCTATAAATGAAATTTTTACTAACCATGCTCTGCAACTATTCCATATGGATTTCTTGGGACCCACTCGAACTCAGAGTATTGGAGGTAAGAAATATCTCTTAGTTATTGTAGATGATTACACCAAATACACTTGGGTATTCTTTCATGCACATAAGAATGATGCATTTCCATACGTTGAAATCTTTTCTAAGAAAGTTCAAAATGAAAAAGAATACTCTATTTCAAGCATCAAAACAGATCATGAAGGGAAATTTGAAAATCAATACTTTGTTAAATTTTGTGACCAAAATAGTTTTCAACATAATTTTTCATCTCCATAACAAAATGGAGTTGTTGAAAGAAAGAATTGTTCTTTGCAAGAAATGGCACGAACTTTTCTTTGACTGAAAGTAAAGCTCCATCCTCTTTTTTTTTTGGCTGAAGCAATATCTACTAATTGCTATATCATAAATCGTATATTTATCAGACCATTACTTGAGAAAACCTCCCTATGAGCTTTACGAAGGAAAGAAACCAAATATTTTATATTTTCACATATTTGGTTGCAAATGCTATATCTTAAGAATTTAAGTGAATGGCCGAGGAAGTTTGATGAAAGATCATATGCATGAGTATTCTTGGGATATTCTACATCAAGCAAAGCTTACCGAGTCTTAACAAAAACTCTCCAATAGTTGAAGAATCAATGAGTGTGAAGTTTGAAGGTGAATGTTATGCTCATAAAATAAACACTGCAGGTGTAGTACCGGGTGAGCAAAACCCATCTTCTGAGAATGAAGAACCAAATGAATCATCTAAGAACATGGTAGAGAATCAACAAATCTCAAGTTCTGAAGATTCAAATGCTGAAGAATCAATTGAGGATGAATATGAAAAGTCAAAGAAGAACTAGAAATATAATTCTAGTCATCTTACAAATCAAGTTATTGGAAACATTGATAAAAGAATCAGAACCAGATCCAAGCTTAAAATATCATAAATGCATTTACTCTGGTCTCTAAAATAGAACCCAAAGTGTTCGAGGAAGCTCTTGAAGATACAAGATGGATTGAAGCTATGCAACAAGAGTTACATCAGTTCAAACTTAGTGAAGCCTGGGAACTGGTAATGAGGTCGAAGGATCATCCTGTTATTGGAACCAAATGGGTGTCTAGAAACAAAATGAATGACAAAGGCAAAGTAACCAGAAACAAAGTAAGACTTGTTGCTAACGGCTATTCACAAGAAGAAGGGATCCACTATGACGAGACATATGCTCCAGTAGCAAGATTGGAATCTATCAGACTACTTCTTACTTATGCTTGCTATCATGACTTCAAGCTATATCAAATGGATGTCAAAAGTGCATTCTTGAATTGTTACATCAAGGAGGAATTATACGTTGAACAACCTCCAGGATTTGAAAATCTTAAGAATTCAGATTGTGTGTACAGACTAAAGAAAGCCTTTTATGGACTCAACCAAGCATCACGAGCTTGGTATGAAAGGTTAAGTAATTTCCTTACCGACAAAGGTTTTGAGAAAGATAAAGTTGATACAACTATATTTATCAAAAGGGAAGATAACGAAATCTTACTTATCCAGATATATGTAGATGACATTATATTTGGCTCATCTAACGAAAATCTTTGCAAGAATTTCTCTTAGATCATGCAGAATGAATTTGAGATGAGCATGATGGGAGAACTTACATTCTTCTTGGGACTACAAGTCAAACAGACTGAATAACTCACGTTCATACACCAAGAGAAATATGCTCTTGAAGTGGTGAAGAAGTTTGGCCAGGAAAATTGCAAGAAAACTGAATCAATAATGTCTTCTCCATCTAGGCTAAATAAGGATGAATAGGAAAAACAGGTTGATTTGAAGTTATACAGGAGCATGATCGGTTCTCTATCATATCTTACTGCTTCTAAACTTGAAATATTTTTTAGTGCGTGCGTGCGTGCTAGATTTCAATCAGATCCTAAGGAATCACATCTAATTGCAATCAAAAGAATAATCAAATACATAAGAACTAGTCTAATCTAGGACTGTGGTATCCTAAAACATTAGATCTTATATTACATGGCTATTCAGACACTGATTTTGCAAGTCGTAAGATAGATAGAAAAAGTGCTTCAGGCACATGCCAACTTGTAGGATTATTGCAAGTGTCTTGGTTCTCCGAGAAATAAAACACTGTGACTCTATCAACTGCAGAAGCTGAGTATGTTGCACTAGGAAGTTGATGTGCTTAATCCTATTGATGAAGCAACAATTGAAGGACTTTGCTGTTCAAGCTCACAATGTAGAAATCAAATGTGTCAACATAAGTGCCATCAACCTCATCAAGAATCCAATTTTGCATTCATGAGCTAAGCATATTGAAATTAAACATCATTTTATTCATGATGATGTGCATAATGGTGATGTTATCATTCAATTTGTTGACTTAAAGTATCAATTAGCTGACATATTCACCAAGCCACTTGATAAGAACATATTTGAAAATATCATATAGGAATTGGGTATTACTATTACCCTTGTTTGAGCTGTTTTAGATAGGAAAAATATGCGTCTAATCATAGTGCAATATTTGAAAGAAGCAAAGGATGCCAATGCTACATCTGAAGAAACTCAATCATTACAAGGAACTTAGAACTTACAGCATCATCTGAAAATGACATCTTCTGAGTGGACACGACAAAAAGTTTGATCACTCAAATTTTTGGCGCGTAAGTAGTTATATTTTTTGCAACAAATAAGATATGCACTGTCATAATTTTTAAATATTTTTCAAATGTTACATTCTGATTTCCAGTCAATTTCAGATTCATTAATGAGAAGTTTACATATATCAAGCGATGTGTTTTACTCATATTTTGCTCAAATCTGATCAGTTTGAGTAGGCTGACCAAAAGGGAAAGGCTAACGCGAGACGAGGTACGTAGACTTAGGCGACTCGGGCAAGAAATGGCGATTTGACCATAAGGATTGTCGATGGAATATTTAGAACCACCAAGAAGCCAATCTAAGAACGATTAAGGATTGCCTTGCGAGTGTCATACGATTGGAGCGCGGGTGATGCCGCTTAACCAACGTATGATTTGCAAAATTTTCCTAAATCGGACCGTGACGATCAAGACCATAGGGACTAGTGATAAACCCTCACAATTACATGACAACCAAAGCCTCCATGAATTGACGAGCCCTAAACGTTATATGAATCACGGGGTCGATACACGCAATGTGTGCAAAAATCGCCCGTCGGTTTGGGATAGACTAGAACCACGCTTGATAGAAAAAACCATCAAAAATGAGTATTGAAAATTGAAAATGGAGAATCAAGAATTCCAACATCACATTCAGATTGGCCGTCGCCCTATCGAAGATATTGGAGCGAGAAAAATGAAGTTCTGAACGTCGAGGGTGAAATTACCCTTTTGCCCCTCAAGCTTAGAACATTGCCCATGCAATTGAAGAAGGGCATGTTGGACATTAAACCCTCCAAGGCTACCGAATTCAAGGAGGATTATTGGCCATTGGATCATACATGATTGACATTGAGGACAAGTGTCAATGGATGGTGTAAAGAGTAGTCAAGTCAACTTTTTCAAACCTACCATTCAACCATTGACCAAGGCTTTGTATATAGTCTTTTTCTTCTCTCTCCTCACTCATTTGGCCAGCCATTTCCACCCCAAGCCACCGAACTCTCTCCATCATCTTCCCTCTTCTCTCTGCCGCCGAAGACAGATACTGAACCTCCTGTTCAGCCGTTTCGACGACCTCCTCAAGCCACCATCTGACCGCCAACCAACTACACCAACGAAGCCCTACGTCTTGCAGACATTCTCGAACAAGAATCGAGCCATTTGGAGCACCGTAGAGTCCCGACCAAGGATTTTCCCGAGAGCCGACAAAATTGAATTCAACCTGAGGTAGGTCCGGTTTCTAACCGTTTTGAAGGCTGAATTGTTAGATTTTTGAGGTAAAATTTGGTGGAGATCAAATAGACATGCGTGTAAATCTGTGATAAAAATTGGGGTTTAATTTGATGAAGTTTTGACCATGAAACGGTCTTGTGAACTTGGAACAAAAAACTGCCGGTACTGACTTAGGGAGATCCGGCGACGTTCGACAAGTTTCCGGCAACCAATCGACCTCAAACTCACGATGAGCCTCACAAACCCTTAGATAGACATGTTAAGAGGTAGGATAGTGAGTAGATGAGGGATTTGATGAAGGTTTAGGGCTGGAAGTGCACGATTTGCACAGAACCGAAATGAAACGGTTCAATTCTGTGCAAAATCGATTCTAGTGGGCACAAGAACAGATGGTGATGAGTCTCAAATTGATGTTTAAGACATGTTAAGATGATGAGGATTAGGTTATGGAGGATTATGGTTTATGAATTGAGGAATTGGGCAAAGAAAATTGACAGATTGGTTGAATATGCTAGGTTGCGCGATGAATTGACCCTTGGATTGATTTGGCCAAGACTTGAGGTACTTTCAAGGAGGAATTTGTGTAATCAAACGCAAGGTAAGGAAATTCCTAAACTTAGGATAGGGAGATTGGACTCAATTGGGTGAGTCGAGGGTTAAATTGGTTGATTTATGAGGATTTGTCCAAGGGCATAGTTTTCTTTATATCCTAAGACGTTATAGGATGTTTATGCGTGATATGATTTATGCCTGAGTTGTTTGCCATGTTGAATGTCATTAATTGTCCTGCAAGCCATGAATATTCAAATTGTGCATGAGTTGCACCTTGGTTTTATCTATGAATTGCATTGAGATGTATGACATGAGCATGACATGGCGAGGCCCTGAGGTGTATGAGACGCGCGGCGGGAGGTGGATACCCTAATGCGACGAGATCGCGGGGTAGAGTTGATGTTGTGTGGCGCCTTGATACGATGAAATCGCGGGGTTGAGATGGCCACGGTCCTAATGCGAATTATTCGCGGGACGGAGGTATGAGATAATGACATTGGCCTGGAGATTCATCGGAACCTAATGCGTTTACGCAGGTTGCCGATGACGGTCAGATACGTTTACGTGGACCGAGCCTGATGTGATCTAATCGCGGGCTAGAGATTGAGGCAGGCGGAGATTGGTGGATGTGGTGAAGTGGCAGGATAGGTGTGTATGATCATCTGAGTGTGACATGAGCTCATCATTGCATGCCTGTCATCTGTATGTTGTTGTTTCATTGATTTGTGCCTTATATACCTGTGTGTTTATGAGTTTGGAATGATTGGGGTGTACGACTACCTGAGTGGACGGTCGACCTGACCTAGAGCTAGGATTCTTTTACTGAGATGAGTATCTCACCCCTTTGGGGACCCTTATTTTTTGCAGATCCTAGGCCTTAGATATGTGGCCTATACGCTTTAGGGACCCCAAGGAGATGACTGCGTATTTTGATGAGTTCCCGGATATTCAGGGGAACATTTATGTGAGGAAATGCACGGTTGTATGGGTTGACGAGGGTAGCCCTGACTAGAAGCCTCATAGGTTCGAGGTATGGTTTAAGAGGGTTGGGGATGAGCAGATTGGGCCGCTGAAGCCCCACTAGATATCCCGAGGTGTTATCCCTGCTTGGTGTCAGACTGCTGGGGAGCAGGAGTTGCCAGAGGGGTCTGTAGTTGATTCTAGAAACGGGCCAAAGAAGGCCCCGACGCTGGACTTCATCGCGGAGGAGGATGAGGTCATCGTCCTGGAGGCGACCGAGGAGGACCTTGCGAAGCCGTCTCATGAAGCGACCATGGAGGATTCCATCGAGGTCCCGCCCAAGACATTCTCTGAGTATGAGCCGATCGAGGACGCAGAGGATACCGAGGATTCCAACAGCTCATCCTAGGAGATATAGTTTATTGGCTTGATCTTTTGGAGGTGACCCAACCCTGTCCTTTTTGGATGTCATGAGGGACTCTTTTTGTGTACTACCTCGTCGCCTAGTTTATTAGCGGATTGTAGTAGTCGGAGTTGTGTGAACAGTTAGTTATAATGTATGATAGATATTATGCTATCCATGTCCCACTTAATTTATATTGTTCGGGGATTTATTTGAGTACCGCTTCTGTATGCTAGATATATATATTATCTCTCAACTTATAAGTGTGGATCTTGAGACCGCGAGAGATTGTATGATTTGTTTGCAGGGATGTTCGCGAGCTCGACGGGTTCGAGGCGTGATATCCCTACCGATTTGGTATTAGAGCAAGGTCAGCTCGATCCAAAGTTGCTTGAGAACTGGAGTAATAAGGAGGATTAAGTGGGGACAAGGACGGATAGCAAGACCTTAGGAGACTGATTAAAGTAAGGCATGGGGTGTATAGTAGGTGACCTGGTACTAAGGGTCGGTGTTTTATCTTGGCAGGGTTGTGGAGATATATATGTATCAAGTTCCCTGCTTAGGATTGAAGGTCATTTCTGGACCTTGGTTTGTTTGAGGAATGAAAGTGATTGGTTTTAGTGAATCACTGGAGTGAATGGAACTGAGAAATGGCCATAGGCTATTTGTTGAAATGTTTATGGAGTCTTTGGTATGGAGTATTGTTGGATTGTAACCGTTTCTGTTAAGGGTTAGTTAGTAGCTCTAGATTGAATGATTGAGTAAGTTACTAACTCTTTGCTGAACTTGTGATGGACCAGGTTCAGAAGAAAGAAGTAAGGATGAGCAACCCATCTAGAAGGGCTGGAAGGCCAAGAGGCGGAGCCTCTAGCTCCAGACCGCCTGTCACTGAAGATCCAAGAATGGATGGCATACTGAGGGCACTGGAAAGAATCGGCAACATAATTGATCGGCAGGCTCAGGATCAAGATGCTGCCATCGCCCAGGCAGTAGGAGCTGCTATAGCCCCCTTTAATGCCAACATGGCAACAACGGTGGTAATGGAAGCCAGAATGAACCTGGCCAGGGCAATGAGACTGTGAATGCCCATGAAGGGATCGTCATGGCCAGACAGATGGGCCAACTGGTAGAACAGTTCATAAAGCTAAAGCCAACACAGTTTGACGGGACTAGAGATCCCGAGCTAGCGCCCCGATGGATCAAGAAGTTAAACAAGGCCTTCAGAGGGCTGAGGTGCACAGATGAAGAAAAAGTGCTGCTGGCAGTGTACCAACTGGAGGGTACAGCAAATGACTGGTGGGCTGCCACCAAGAACGGAGTCTTCCCTGAAGGAACAGTTATGAACTGGGAAGTTTTTAAGACGACCTTCAATGATAAATATT
Source organism: Rhodomyrtus tomentosa (assembly GCA_028455895.1). Taxonomy (NCBI): domain Eukaryota; kingdom Viridiplantae; phylum Streptophyta; class Magnoliopsida; order Myrtales; family Myrtaceae; genus Rhodomyrtus; species Rhodomyrtus tomentosa. The sequence continues at coordinate 21,581,357 of JAPCWY010000003.1, read as the reverse complement.
TCTCAGAAACGGCCAGGGAAAGAAAGTAGGAAGAATTCTTGCAGCTGCGTCAGAACCAGCTGACAATAGACCAATATGAGTTCGAATTCTCAAGGCTGTCAAGGTATGCACCACGATCTGTAGAGGACCCTCTAGAGAAAGCCAGAAGGTTTAAAGATGGTTTGAGGCCAGAGCTCCGTAGCTAGATGAATGCGCTGAATTTGAGGACTTATAAGGAGATCTACGAGTAGGGCTAGATGATTGAAAGAGACTTGAAAGAGAGAAATGCCGCAACTGGATCACGATTTACGTCCTTCAAAGATAACCGCTAGATGGGCAAGAGGCTGATGGCGAGTAATAGGCGCTTTGTGCCTCCAGTGCGGAAGAATATCGTGAAGCCGTTGAATCCTGTAAACTGGAACTATAGACTTTGTGCAGGAGGCATGGAAATGGGCCATGCCCAATGGGGACAGGAGCTTGCTTTAAATGTGGTCAACTTGGCCATCAAATGAGGGTGTGTCCAAACCAAACTCCGGCAAGTCGACCGCAAGAACAGAGGCCACAAGCGGGCCGTCGACTGCAACACCTCAGATTGGATAGAACAAACCACCGGCACAAGGCAGAGTGTATGCAGTAGCCCGCAGAGAGGCGAAGGAAGCACCAGGTGTGGTCACAAGTATGGTCTACTTGTGCAATCAAGCTGCATACGCATTATTTGACCCTGGTGCCACGCATTCATTCGTGTCTGCACAATTTGCTGAATTAGTGGGTATGAATTTGGAATCGTTGAGTATAATTCTGCATGTTGCCACTCCCTTAAAGGATAACATAATAGTTTTATTGGGTTGTGCTAGTTGTGAGATTGTGATTGAAGGGAGTAAAGAGAGCATTGACTTGGCTATATTACCTATGTATGACTTTGACGTAATAATAGGAATGGATTGGTTGGGTAAGCAGGGGGCAATAGTAGACTGTGGTAGTAGAACAATTCGGTTTTATCCGAGAGGCCGCCCTAGTTTTGAATTGGTGGGAAGTCGAGGAGGAATCTCAATTCCCTTAATATCATATCTGGAAGTAACTAAGTTGATGTCTGAAGGGTGTCAAGCATACCTAGTGGCAGTAATGGACATGACTATCGAAGAGCCAAAATTAGAAAATATCCCGGTAGTACGAGAGTTCCCTAATGTGTTTCCTCAAGAGTTGCCAAGATTACCACCAGAGCGGGAAATAGAGTTTGTAATTGAGTTAGCCCCTGGAACGGAGACGATCTCAAAAGCACCTTACAGGATGTCTCTATCAGAACTAAAGGAGTTAAAGGTGCAGATGCAAGAGTTGCTAGACAAAGGATTTATCCGACCTAATGCTTTACCGTGGGGAGCACCTGTGCTGTTTGTTAGGAAGAAGGATGGATCTTTGCGATTATGCATTGACTATCGGCAGCTAAACCAAGTGACAGTGAAGAACAAGTATCCGCTGCCGAAGATTGATGATCTTTTTTATCAGTTGCAAGAAGCAGCAGTGTTTTCAAAGATTGACTTGAGGACTAGGTATCACCAGCTGTGGATCAAGAAGGAAGACATACCTAAGACTGCTTTCAGGACGTCGTATGGTCATTATGAGTTTACGGTGATGCCATTTGGATTGACTAACGCTCCAGCTGCATTCATGGACCTGATGCATCGAGTGTTTAAGGAGTTTCAGGACAGATTCGTCATAGTCTTTATTGACGATATCTTGATTTACTCGAGGAGCGATGCAGAACATAAGGAACACTTGAGGATCGTACTACAGACGCTGAGGGAGCATACGCTCTATGCGAAACTGAGTAAGTGTGAGTTTTGGCTGAACCGGGTAGCTTTTCTTGGTCATGTGGTGTCTGAAGAAAGGATTACAGTGGATCCTGCAAAGATTGAAGCAGTAACCAATTGGCCGAGGCCTACTACAGTCACGGAGGTCAGAAGTTTCTTGGGATTAGCAGGATACTACAGACGTTTTGTGGAGAAATTCTCATCCATAGCCATCCCACTGATGCGGTTGACGAAGAAGGAAACGATGTTTGAATGGATTGACAAATGTGAGAAGAGTTTCCAAGAGCTTAAGCATAGATTGACGACCGCACCAGTGCTGACCATTCCGTCGGGACCAGGAGGTTATGAAATATACAGCGATGCTTCGCTGAAAGGATTGGGCTATGTGTTGACGCAGCACGGAAGAGTAGTAGCCTACGCATCCAGACAGTTGAGGCAACATGAGATGAACTACCCAACTCATGACCTGGAGTTAGCAGCGATTATATTCGCTTTGAAAATTTGAAGACACTACCTTTGTGGCGAGAAGTTTCAGATCTATACCGACCATCAAAGTTTGAAGTATTTATTTTCCCAGAAAGAGCTGTACATGAAGCAGCGTAGGTGGATGGAACTGCTGAACGGTTATGATTGTGATATCCTATATCACCTTGGGAAAGCAAACAGAGTAGCAGATGCGCTGAGTCGAAAGTCAAGCATCGCATGTCTACTAGTGAGGAGTTGGTCGATGATAAAAGATTTGAGAGACTTTGAGTTCAGACTAGAGGTTAACCAATTGTCCAGTCTAATAGGTACGTTAAGGGTGAAACCTGAGGTCCAAGAAGGAATAAAGACCTTTCAATCTTCGGACCTAGAGATCCAGAAGATCCTCAAGATGGATGCGACGAAGAGAAAGCCGAAATTTCAGGTATCGGAGAACGGAATTTTGAAATTCCGAGGACGATTGTGTGTACCAAAGGATGAAGGACTTAGGGAAAGGATCTTATCAAAGGCTCATAGGAGCAATTATAACATCCACCCTGGAAGTACAAAAATGTATCAAAACTTGCGACAGCATTATTGGTAGAACGGAATGAAGGTTGACGTAGCAAGGTATGTGGCTAAGTGTTTGACGTGCCAGCAAGTGAAAGCATAGCACTGTAAGCCTGGAGGACTATTGCAGCCACTGGAGATTCCGGAATGGAAGTGGGAGCACATAACTATGGATTTTGTGATAGGACTCCCAAGGAGCCAAAGAGGTCACGACTCTATTTGGGTAGTCGTCGATAGATTGACCAAGTCTGCCCACTTCATTTCTGTGCGAAAGGACTTCGCTATGGATAGGTATGCAGAGCTGTACATGAGGCAGATAGTGAGGTTGCACGGAGTGCCAGTGACGATCACCTCGGATAGGGATCCGAAGTTCACGGCAAATTTCTGGAAAAAAGAATCCATGGGCACTCGATTGCAGTTTAACACAGCCTACCATCCACAAATGGATGGACAGTCAAAAAGGACGATACAGACGCTTGAGGATATGCTACGAGCATGCGTCATTGATTTTAAAGTTGGATGGGAAGAGCAGTTACACCTGGTAGAGTTTTCTTACAATAATAATTACCAGCAGAGTATCTAGATGGCACCATTCGAGGCACTTTATGGACGAGCCTGCAGAACCCCGATTTGTTGGGATGAAGTTGGAGAAAGGAGTATCATAGGCCTGAAATTGGCAGAGCAATCGGTGGAAGCAGTAAAGATAATCCCCGATAGACTGAGGACAGCACAGAGTCGCCAGAAGAGCTTCGCGGATAAGCGACACAAGCCCTTGGAGTTTCAAGTGGGCGATCATGTCTTCCTTAAGGTGTCACCAATGAGAGGACTGTCACGATTTGGAAAGAAAGGGAAACTGAGCCCAAGATATGTACCCCCATTTGAGATATTGGAGAGGATTGGAACCTTAGCCTACAGGCTTGCGCTGCCGCCCAATCTATCCCAAGTGCATAATGTATTCCATGTGTCGATGCTACGAAAGTATGAACCAGACCCGACACATGTGCTGGATTACGAGACCATAGAAGTGGACGATCGAGTATCTCACGTGGAAAAGACCAATAAGAATCGAAGACCGGAAGGAGCAAATCCTGAGGAATAAGAAGATCCCACTGGTCAAGGTAGGATGGGAGCACCATGGAACTGAAGGTGCCACATGGGAGAACGAAAAGACGATGAGGCAACAACACCCCCATTTATTTGAGTAATTAAGTGTAATGTAAATTTCGAGGACGAAATTTTTGTAAGGGCGAAGAGTTGTGACATTCTGATTTCCAGTCAATTTCAAATTCATTAATGAGAAGTTTATATATATCAAGCGATGTGTTTCAGTCATATTTCGATCAAATCTGATCAGTTTGAGTAGGCTGACCAAAAGGGAAAGGCTAACGCGAGACGAGGTACGTGAACCTAGGCGACTCGAATAGGAAATGACGCTTTGACCATAAGGATTATCGAGGAAATATTTAGAACCACCAAGAGACCGATCTAAAAACGATTAAGGATTGTCTTGCGAGTGTCATACGATTGGAGCGCGGGTGATGCCGCTTAACCAACGTATGATTTGCAAAATTTTCCTAAATCGGACCGCGACGATCGAGACCATAGGGACTAGTGATAAACCCTTACAATTACATGACAACCAAAGCCGCCATGAATTGACGAGCCCTAAACGTTATATGAATCACAGGGTCGATACGCGTAATGTCTGCAAAAGCCACCCGTCGATTCGGGAAAGACTGGAACCATGCTTAATAGATAAAACCATCAGAAACGAGTCTTGAAAATTCAAAATGGAGAATCAAGAATTCCAACATCACATTTGGATTGGCCGCCCCCCTATCGAAGAATATTGGAGCGAGAAAAATGATGTTCTGAACGTCGAGGGTGAAATTACCCTTTTGCCCCTCAAGCTTAGAACATTGCCCATGCAATTGAAGAAGGGCATTTTGGACACTAAACCCCCCCCCCAAGGCTGCCAAATTCAAGGAGGATTATTGGCCATTGGATCATGCATGATTGACATTGAGGACAAGTGTCAATGGATGGTGTAAAGAGTAGTCAAGTCAACTTTTTCAAACCTGCCATTCAACCATTGACCAAGGCTCTGCATATAGTCATTCTCTTCTCTCTCCTCACTCATTTGGCCAGCCATTTCCACCCCAAGCCACCGAACACTCTCCATCATCTTCCCTCTTCTCTCTACCCCCGAAGATAGATACTGAACCTCCTGTTTGGCCATTTCGACGACCTCATCCGGCCACCATCTGACCGCCGGCCGACCACACCAACAAAGCCCTATGTCTTGTCGACATTCTTGAACAAGAATCGAGCCATTTGGAGCACCGAGGAGTCCCGACCAAGGATTTTCCTGAGAGCCGAAAGAATAGAGCTCAACCTGAGGTAGGTTCGATTTCTAACCCTTTTGAAGGCCGAATTGCTAGAGTTTTGAGGCCAAATTTGGTGGAGATGAAATATAAATGTGTATGAATCTGTGATAAAAATTAGGGTTCAATTTGATAAAGTTTTGACCATGAAACGGTCTTGTGAACTTGGAACAGAAAACTGCCGGTACTGACTTAGGGAGATCTGGCGAAGTTCGGCGAGTTTTCGATGACCAATCGACCTCAAACCCACGGTGAGCCTCACAACCCTTAGATAGACATGTTAAGAGGTAGTATAGTGAGTAGATGAGGGATTTGATGAAGGTTTAAGGCTGGAAGTGCACGGTTTGCACCGAACCAAAATGAACTGGTTCGATTCTGTACAAAACCGATTCTGGTGGGTGCAAGAACAGATGGTGATGAGTCTCAAATTGATGTTTAAGACATGTTAAGATGATGAGAATTAGGTTATGGAGGATTATGGTTCATGAATTGAGGAATTGGGCAAAGAAAATTGACGGATTGGTTGAATATGTTAGGTTGCGCGGTGAATTAACCCTTAGATTGATTTGGCCGAGATTTGAGGCACTTGCAAGGAGGAATTTGTGTAATCAAACACAAGGTAAGGGAATTCCTAAACTTAGGATAGGGAGATTGAACTCAATTGGGTGAGTCGAGAGTTAAATTGGTTGATTTATGAGGATTTGTCCAAGGGCATAGTTTTCTTTATATCCTAAGACGTTATAGGATGTTTATGCGTGACATGATTTATGCCTGAGTTGTTTCCCATGTCGAATGTCATTGATTGTCCTGCACGTCATAAATATTCAAATTATGCAGGAGTTGAACCTGTGGTTTTATATGTGAATTGCCTCAAGATGTATGGCATGAGTATGACATGGCAAGGCCCTGAGACGTATGAGACGCGGGGCGGGAGGTGGATTCCCTGATGCGATGAGATCGCGGGGTTGAGATGGCCACGGTCCTGATGCGAACTATTCGCGGGACGGAGGTATGAGATAATGACATTGGCTTGGAGATTCATCGGAATCTGATACGTTTACGCGGGTTGCCAATGACGGTCTAATGCGTTTACGTGGACCGAGCCTGATGCGATCTAATCGCGGGCTAGAGATTGAGGCAGGCGGAGATTGGTGGATGTGGTGAAGTGGCAGGACAGGTGTGCATGATCATCTGAGTGTGACATGAGGTCATCATTGCGTGCCTGTCATCTGTATGTTGTTGTTTCATTGATTTGTGCCTTATATGCCTGTGTGTTTATGAGTTTGGAATGATTGGGGTGTATGACTATCTGAGTGGACGGTCAACCTGACCTAGAGTTAGGATTCTTTTACTGAGATGAGTATCTCATCCCTTTGGGGACCCTTATTTTTTACAGATCCTAGGCCTTAGATATGTGGCCTATACGCTTTGGGGACCCCAAGGAGATGACGGCGTATTTTGATGAGTTCCCGGATAGTCAGGGGAACATTTATGTGAGGAAATGCACGGTTGTATGGGTTGATGAGGGTAGCCCTGACTGGAAGCCTCATAGGTTCGAGGCATGGTTTAAGAGGGTTGGGGACGAGCAAATTGGGTCGCTGAAGCCCCACGAGATATCCCAAGGTGTTATCCCTGCTTGGTGTCAGACTGCTGGGGAGCAGAAGTTGCCAGAGGGGTCGGTAGTTGATTCTAGGAACGGGCCAGAGAAGACCCCGACGCTGGACTTCACCGTGGAGGAGGATGAGGTCATCATCCTGGAGGCGACCGAGGAGGACCTTGCGGAGCCGTCTCATGAAGCGACCATGGAGGCTTCCATCGAGGTCCCGTCCGAGACATTCTCTGAGTATGAGCCGACCGAGGACGCAGAGGATACCGAGGATTCCAGCAGCTCATCCTAGGAGATATAGTTTATTGGCTCGATCTTTTGGAGGTAACCCGACCCTGTCCTTTTTGGATGTCATGAGGACTCTTTTTGCGTACTACCTCGTCGCCCAGTTTATTAGCGGATTGTAGTAGTCGGAGTTGTATGAACAGTTAGTTATAATGTATGACAGATATTATGCTATCCAGGTCCCACTTAATTTATATTGTGCGGGGATTTATTTGAGCACCGCTTCCGCATGCTAGATATATATATATATATATATATATATATATTATCTCTCGACTTGTAAGTCAGGATCTTGAGACCGCGAGAGATTGTATGGTTTGTTTACAGGGATGTTCGCGAGCTCGACGGGTTCGGGGCGTGGCAGCAAATATTGTGATTATATTGATTGTGTTGATTCCTTTGATTGATTAGATTTAATTGATTTAATTGATTGTGTTGATTGAATGTAACCTGTTCCAAAATTAATTCATTTGCATAGTCTCAAGATATCCTTACTTCCAAAGAAGTTCAAGTAACCCTACTACTTAAATATTCTTTCAAAAGAAGCATATGTATTTATGTTCCCACAATTCTCTATAAGCAATACTCTCTTCTAAAACTTTCTCTACAATTTCTCATGGCTTTCAACAATTCTGCTGTCTCAAAGAAATCCTTTGACGACCTCAAATCACTCTGAGTGACCTAGAAGATGAAAATCATCTTACTATTGAGGATTTCACTCTGAAAAGTCGAAAGGAAAGAGAGGATAAATCAAAAGTCAGAATGGAAGAAGAAGACATCTATCACAACAAAATGATAGAAGAGTATCATGCTATTCTGCAAGAAAAAAGAGAAGATAATACCAAAGAAGAGATTCTGCTAAATGAAATCAAGGGAGCTACTTCTCAGGGGGAGTGTATGGAAACTAAATCTGAAGAAGATAAAGAGGCAGAAATGATCCTGAACATGGATTTTGAATTACTACTAGATATCATGTATTTTCAAAATGAGTTAAAATATCAAACTCATGAACTATACAAGATACTCTTTCAGGAAACAAGGGAATTGAGAGAGAAGCTGGCAGATGAATTCAAAGGATTAATGGATGATCTATCAGAAAAGGTTAGTTTGATCTTTCTCAAAGTGAATCACATAGGTCAAAGGATAGACAATTTTAAGGAAGCTACCAACCAAGAACTAGAGAAATTTTCCAAATTGGTCTTAATGAAATTTCCTCAAGACTTCACACTGTCCACTTCAATTCATAAGATTCAAATCAAGTGAAGTAAGAATCTGAACGAATTACTAACCCGGTAAAATCTCTTACTGCTGAAAAAGCTACTTTTTATCTTGAGAGAAAAATTCAACTTGTCAAGGCTATAAGGAAAGGATGTTCAGATCGGAAGAACATCATGTGTCATATGAGCACATGCTGGCAAGATCTACCTTACCAAATAGACTGGTAGGAACTGAGCATTTTGATAAGGTGGGTCTACATATTAGTTCTCTAATTGCAGATTATGAACTTCAAACTTTCTACAATCTGCAGATACCTTTCTACCCAAAGCTAACTACCTATTTTTACTCAAATTTCTGCATGCCAGATAAGTATAATATACAATTTTCCTTATTTGAAAAGAATTATACTCTGAGTGTCACAAAGATTGCAGAAATTCTTCAAACCAATTGTTTTATCTTCACTTCTATTCCTATCTCAGAAATAGATATACTCAAGGAACTCTCAAACAATGCCAATCAATATCCTATTATATGCATTGAACTTCATAAGATCATCGTCAACTATCTCAGACCCAAAAATCTCACGCAGATTTTCCAAATATGAAGGAAAAATAATCTGGACTATCTTACACAGAAATCCATTTCCTCATATAATATTCCTGCATATGCTAAGATCAGCAAGAAAGGAAAAAGGAAAGCTTTACTATGGATCCTTGATTACCATGATATGTCAAGAGCTGAAGGTTGACATACCTCTTAGACTGAGATCTCTAGAATTGAAACAAGAAAGCATTGAAAAATTAATGCTAACTAGCAAGGGGTACAGTTTGGTTAAAGGATTTTGGAAAGACAAAAGGCAAAACATAGTGGCTGCTGCATTTTCTATAAAGTCAGAGCCCACGCACTCTGAACACTTGAGTTGTCAAGAAAAAAGAACAGAAAAAGAAAATGCAGAGTCAGCAGACCATTTGGCAGTGATTGATTCAGAAAACTCAGAAGATAGAGCTACGCACAATCTGACCATGGAAATATCACAATCAAAGATAGATGCTAGGACTCAGGGAGAGTCTTTTAAACGCCGCTACTTAGACTGGTGAAGCTAAATCAAGAGAAAAAAGAAAGAGGCAAACAAACCTCTCTTCCACCTCCTTCAGCTCCACTAGAACAATATCCTCTTTCATCTCCACCTCATAAACCTTCATATTCATATATAGTTTCTAATCCTTTGAAAAATTTCTTTAGAATCCAAGTTCCTACCATCTCCACCTTGGAATCCATAAATCCCTCATCTCCGGCACTCCAAAAGTCTCAATGAGTGAATCTTCTTCCATTCCCAATACTGAGTCTTATGACTCTAGTTCCTAGTCTGTTGTAGCAGATATCATGATGGCAGATCCAGCAGAGCCAATCATTGAAGAAGAAATGAAAGATCAGCCTGATGTAGAACACCCACATCTATCTTCACAGTCCTACCATGATCTATCTTCCTTAAAACCCTACTCATCCAATTTCTTCAGTCTGGATGATATCCCTTATCATAAATGGCCTGGAAGACTCTAAGAATTTCATGCTTGGTTGACTACCATAAACCTAAAAGGACAGAGTACTTATGATGTTCTCCTTGAGTTTGTAACTTGATTCATAGGTTCCTTGAAAGATTGGTGGAAGTTAGCCCCAGAAGAAGACCAATTCCAATTCTTAACCATGTCCTTTGATGAAGCCATTCAGCTTATTCATCTCTTCTTTATTGGCCAACCCCAAGATTCAAAAGAACTTAAAAGAAAAGAATTCTTTGAAAGAAAATGTTGTTCCCTGGCTAAAAAAGACCTGGATCCACACTTCGAGAAATTATCAAGCGTTTCTACCAACTTAGTTCTGATCCTAATCTCAAGTCAGTTTTTCTAGCTTCCATTCCCAAAGAAATTAGTCAAGTTGTTGAGAAAACCTTAAAGTCCTTCCATAAAGTACTTCAAACGGGGTTCTGCAAGCCCTTCCATAAAGTACTTCAAACGGTGTCATCTGAATGCTCTGCTGGTAGCTGTTATTATATGCGAACTCTAACAAATGTAGTTGATCTTCCCATCCACCTTTGAAGTCTATGACGCATGCTCGTAACATATCCTCGAGAGTCTGAATCGTCCTCTTCGATTGTCCGTCCGTTTGTGGATGGTATGCCATGCTAAATTGCAGTCGAGTTCCCATGGCATCTTGAAGACTTTTCCAAAAGTTCGTTGTGAACTTGGGATCTCTATCTGAGGTAATTGTCACGGGTACTCCATGCAGTCTTACTATCTATCTCATGTACAATTCGGCGTATCTATCCATTGCGAAATCCTTTCGCATTGGGATGAAGTGTGCGGACTTAGTCAATCTGTCCACGACTACCTATATAGAATCGTGACCTCTTTGGCTCCTTGGGAGTCCCATCACAAAGTTCATCATTACATGCTCCCACTTCCATTCAGAGATCTCCAGTGGCTATAACAATCCTCCAAGCTTACAATGTTGAGCCTTCACCTGCTGGCATGTCAAACACTTTGCCACATACTTTGCCACATCAACTTTTATCTCGTTCCATCAATAATGTTGACGCAAGTTCTTATACATCTTTATACTTCCTGGGTGGATACTGTAGTTGCTCCTATGAGCCTCTGATAGAATCTTTTCTCTAAGTTCTTCATCCTTTGGCACGCATAGACGTCCTTGAAATTTCAAGATTCCATCCTCTAATACTTGGAACTCTGGTTTCCTTTTTATTGCGTCCATCTCCAGAATTTTCTTATTTCTGGATCCATATGTTGTAAGACTTTTATCAGTTCCTAGACCTCAGGTTCTACCCTCAGTGTAGCCATCAAACTGGACAGTTGGCAGACTTCTAATCTGAACTCAGAATCTCTCAAATCCTCGATCATCGACCATCCTTTTACTAATAGACAGGCGATGCTCAATTTCCAGCTAAGTGCATCTGTGACTTTGTTTGCCTTCCTAGGGTGATACAGTATATCACAATCATAATCCTTAAGTAGCTCCATCCAACAACGCTGCCTCATATTCAATTCCTTCTGGGAAAACAGATACTTCAGGCTCTGGTGATCAATGTAAATCTGAAACTTTTTGCTACACAAATAATGTCTCCAGATTTTCAGAGCAAACATGATCACTGCTAATTCCAAGTCATGAGTCGGGTAGTTCATCTTGTGCGATCTCAACTGTCAGGATGCGTAGGCCACTATTCTTCCATGCTGCATCAACACACTGCCTAGTCCCTTTAGCGAAGCATGGCTATATATCTCATAGCCTCCCGGTCCTGATGGAATTGTCAATACGGGTGCGGTTGTCAACCGATGCTTGAGCTCTTGGAAACTCCTTTCGCACTTATCCGTCCATTCGAACCTCGTTTCTTTCTTTGTCAACCTCATCAATGGAATGGTTATGGATGAAAACTTCTCCACAAAACGTCTGTAATATCCTGCCAATCCCAAGAAATTTCGGACTTCCGTGACCGTAGTAGGTCCAAGCCAATTCGTTACAGCTTCGATCTTCGCAGGATCCACTGTAATCCCTTCTCCAGATACTACATGACTAAGAATGCCACCTTGTTCAACCAGAACTCGAATTTGCTAAGCTTAGCATAGAGCGAGTGCTCCCTTAGGGTCTGCAAAACAATCCTCGGGTGTTCTTCGTGTTCCTCGTTACTCTTTGCGTAAATCAGATATCGTCGATAAAGACTATGACGAATCTATCCAAGAATTCCTTGAACACCCGGTGTATCAAATCCATGAATGCGGCTGGAGCATTGGTCAATCCAAAAGGCATCACAGTGAATTCATAATGGTCATACCTCGTCCTAAAAGCAGTCTTAGGTATGTCTTCCTTCTTAATCCTGAACTGGTGATACCCAGTTCTCAGATCAATCTTAGAGAATACCGCAGCTCCTTGCAACTGATCAAATATGTTATCAATTCTCGGCAGTGGATACTTATTCTTCACCATCACCTGGTTCAGCTGTCTATAGTCGATGCATAGACGTAAGGACCCATCCTTTTTCCTTACAAACGATACCGGCGCTCCCTACTGTAAAGCACTCAGTCAAATAAATCTTTTATCCAGTAGTTCTTGCATTTGCACCTTTAACTCCTTCAGTTTTGATAGGGACATCTTATAGGGTGCCTTCGAGATCGGCTCCATTCCGGAAGTTAACTCGATCACAAATTCTATCTCTCGCTCTGGTGGTAACCCTAGCAACTCTTGAGGGAAAATGTCAGGAAACTCGCGTTCTATCGGAATACTTTCTAGTTTAGGTTCCTCGGCAGTCATGTCCATAACTGCGACTAAGTATGCCTGACATCCTTCAGTCATCAACTTCGTCACTTCCAGAGACGAGACTAAGGAATCGAGGTTCCTCCTCGACATCCCACAAATTCAAAACTAGGGCGACTTTTTGGGTATAAACGAATTATCCTACTACCACAATCCACTACTGCCCCCTGTTTGCCCAACCAGTCCATCCCTATGATCACATCAAAATCATACATGGACAACACCACAAAATCAATACTCTCCTTACTACCTCCAATTACGATACTACAATCACACAGCCCAACGAAACCAGTACTTTATCTTTCAACGGGGTGGCCACATGCAAAATCGCACTCAATGGTTCTAACTTCATATTAACTAAATCAGCAAACTGAGCAGATACAAATGAATGTGTTGCGCCAGGATCCAACAAAGCATATGCAGCTTGATCACACAAATAAACCGTACCTGTGACCACGACTGGCATTTCCTCTACCTCCCTACGTGCTACTGCATATACTCTCCCTTGAGCTGGGGGTCGATTCTGATCAACTTGGGGAATTGCAGTCGATGGTCAAGCCTGTGGTTGCTACCCTTGAGATCGATTCGCTGGAGTTGGTTTGGGCATGTCCTCATCTGATGGCCCATTTGACCACACTTGAAGCAGGCTCCAGTCCTTGCCGGGCATAACCCATTACCATGCCTTCTGCCATAGAGGCGACAACTCCAGTTCGTGGGGTTCGGCGGCTTCACTATGTTCTTCCTTACCGAAAGGACAAAACGCCTATTGCCAGCCATTGGTCTCTTACCCATCTAGCGGTTGTCTCGGAATGAATTAAATCACAATTCAGATGCGGCATTCCTCGCTTTCAAGTCCCTCTCAATCATTTTTCCCTATTCATAAATATCCTTGTAAGTCCTCAGGTTCAAAGCTATCATCTGACTGCGAAGTTCAGGCCTCAGTCCATCCCGAAATCTCCGCGCCTTCTCCAGGGGATCCTCTACTGATTGGGGTGCGTATCTTGACAGTCTAGAGAACTCAGCCTCATATTGGTTCACTATCAGCTGATTCTAACGCAGCTGTAAAAATTCCACCTGCTTTCTTTCCCTAGCTATCTTCGAAAAGTACTTATCATTGAATGTCGTAGCGAAGGCATTCCAAGTTAAAGCCATTCCTTCTAGGAAGACTCCATTCTTGGTGGCAGCCCACCAATCATTTGCGGTACCTTCCAGCTGGTACACCGCCAACAGCACTTTTTCTTCGTCTGAGCACCTCAGGACTCCAAAGGCTTTCTCTAGTTTCTTAATCCATCTAGGTGCTAGTTCGGGGTTTCCAGTCCCGTCGAACTAGGTCGGTTTCAGTTTGATGAATTGCTCCACCAATTGGCCCATCTATCTGGCCACAACAATTTCTTCCTGGGCATTCACTGCCTCATTGTCCTAGCCGTGATCGCCATTATTTCCGTTGCCCCCGTTGTTGTCGTTGTTAGCGTTGACGGCAGCTATTGCTGCTCCTACCGCTTGAGCTGTGGCAGCATCCCTATCCTAGGTCAGCCCGGCGATGAGGTCGCCAATCCTCTCTAGCGCCCTCAGTACCCCATCCATTCTTGGGTCTTCTGCTACAAGCGACCTTGAACTAGAGGCTCCGCTTCTGGGACTTTCAGGTCTCCTAGACGGATTACTCATTCTCGTATACTTTTACTAAGCCTGGTCTACCACAATTTCATCAAGGAGTTAGTAACTCATTTATTCAACCAAGTCCAGAGCTACAAACTAGGTCTTAATAGAAACAGTTATAATACAACAGCCTTTCCTACAACAAATTTCATAGACACCATAACAAGCCGCTCATGGCGGTCCCTCAATTTCATTTACTCCAACGGTTCATCGGAGCAAGCCATGCTCATCTATTTATAGGCCAAAACCCAGAAATGACCTTCAACGCTAAGTATGGAATTTCATTCTCTTATGTCACCACAATCCTGTCAAGGCCAAATGCCAATAACATGCACCAAGTCATATGCCATGCAACCCATGTCTTATCCTAACCAGTTTATAAAGGTCTCGCTACCCGTTCTTGTCCCAACTTAATCCTCATTATGCCTATAATCCTCAATCAATTTCGGATCGAGCTGACCTTGCTCTGATATCAAGCAAACGGAGATGTCAAGACCCGCGCCCCGAGCACGAGCGCGCGGCTCACTGCAAGTACCTCAAACTTTCTCTCAATGTCCCAGGATTCAAACTTGGTTCGAGAGGCATACTATATAAAAAAAAAACATGCAGAAGCGACTATATAATAACTACTCCGTACAAATATAAAATGGGACTTGGGTAATGAGAATACTAATGATACATAAGATCCAAATGTTTATACAAGAGCATAGTAAACCAGATCCGCTAGTTAGTAGGGGCGACAAGGTGAGTACAAGAGAGGTCCATGATCATCACCAAAAAGGAACGAGCATCAGGGTCACCATCAAAATATCATACTAGTAAATCGGAAGCTCCTAAGTCGAGCTGCTGGAGTCATCAGTCTCATCGGCCTCCTCGGTAGGTTTATACTCCGAGAAAGTCTCAAAGTAAATCTCCATTGTATCCTCGAGCGTCTCATCCACGGACGGCTCCACCAGGTCATCCTCGGTAGCCTCGACCACTATGATCTCCTCAGTGTACTCTAGGGTCGGGGTCCTCTCAGGACCATTCCTCCAGTCTGCGACTGACCTCTCAGTCTCTATTGAATCCCGGGTGGGATGACACCAGCTAGGGATCACTCCATAAGGCACCTCAGTGGGCTTCAATGGCCCTATGGAAACATCTCCTACCTTTCTAAACTAAGCCTCATATCTATGAGGCTTCCAGCTACTACCACCCTCGTCTACCCAAACGACTGTACACTTCCTAACATAGATAGTCCCCTGCCCGTTAAGGAACTCCTCAAAATAAACTGACATCTTATTCGGGTCACCGAACCTGACTGGCCACATCCTCAAGGCCTAGGATCTGTAAAGAAGGGGGTCCCATAACGAGATGAGATATACATCTCAGTAATGTAGGTCTTAACCCTAGATTAGGCTGACCATCCACTCAGACAATTACAATCACAGACAATTCACATAAAGACACAAGAGGCATTAAACTTGCACGAAATAACACACGGATGACAAGCATGCAATCATGGCATCATACAATATCATTAGAATCAAGCACTTTATGCCAAGTCAGATTACACCTTCCACCTCTTTGTAGTCTGCCCCACTTTCATGCCTGCGTTTATAACGCCTCAAGCTCGATCCACGTAAACGCATCAGACCGTCTCATTGACAAACTCGCGTAAACGTATCGAGTTTTCAATGTCATTCCAGGCCTATGTCGACACATCTCAACTCCGTCTAGCGTTTCAACGCATCAGGACTATGGCATTCTCGACCCCACGTCTCGTACGCCTCAGGGTGCCATTCGATTCCAACCCCATGTCTCAGTTCCTCAGGGCATTCATCCACACAACCCCGCGTCTCATACGCCTCAGGGTGTCACAACCTTTTAAATAAGCCATAAGTTCATTTTAATGCATAACAGATACAATCAAGTGCAACTCATGCACGAACAACACACTTATAGCATGCGAGGCAATCAAGTTGAACACTCAAATGCGACAATCAACTCAAGGCACAAGCATGGCCAAGCATTCGAATCATCTATACCTTTCTAGGACGTACAATGGACAAGCATTTGATAATCTTCCAAGAATCAATCAAACTCACACTCAATTCGCCCAATTGAGTTTAATCCTCCTATCAAAGGTTTAGAATCCCCTTACCTCAAGTTTAATGCAATGCAATTCCTCTTCCAAGCACCTCAAGGGTTCGGCCCTACTAGCCCAAGAGCAACTCAACTGCGCAACCTAAGGAAATTTCATCTAATCGTTAATTTCCTCGCTCAAATCACCTCCCCACTAATCATACACCTCATGAGCCAATCAATTAACATTCTAACACTTCTCAATGATAAATTTGGAGCTCAATTATAACCATCAACAGCCCCCACAGAACCAGTATGCATAGAACCGAACCGGGCATACTCGATTCTGTGCATATCCCAATCTAACAGCCCTTAAACTACCTCAAATTCTCAATTTAATCACTAAGCTACTTGGTAACATGTAGTTCTAAGGGTTTGGGAGTCTCACCGGAAATTTGGAGCCAAGGCGACTCCGGAAAGTCCTTGAACGGCGCCGGTCTTCCTAGGTCCTCAACTGGTCAGTTTTGGCCCTTCAAACACAAGACCCATTTGGGGTCAAAACTCCATCAAATTCATCCAAAATTTTTACCACAGCTCACTCTATGTGTTCCCTAGATGTCCATAAAATTTGGTTAAAAAATTCCAAGATTTCGAGGTCCTAAGAGGCCTAAAACGTGACTTACCTATAGTTGCGACGATTTCCATCAACTTTCGGAAGATTGGCGGGCCGGAGCTCCTCTCTGAGCCAAATGGCTTGCTTCCATTTCGAGAACATCAGCAAGAGGATGAGGAAGGAGTAGGTGGTCGGCTCAACGGCTGGGGATCGCCAGAAGTAGCGGTCGGAAGTGGCGAAGCCGGCGGTCAGAACTGGTCGGTGGCAGGCAGTCGGCAAGAAGGAAGAAAAAGAAGAAGAAATGGCAAATGGAGAGGGGTGTTCCGCCACAAGAGAGAGAGAGAGAGGGTTTATACTTCAATTGGCTTGGCCAACATGAGTTGAATGGTAGGTTAAAAGTGAATACATCAACTCAAGGCTTCATCCACTGACACTTGTCCATGGTGTCAATCAAAGCTCATCCAATGGCCATGGTTTCTCTCCATTTTCGACAGCCTTGGATGCGGTTTATGACCAAAATGCCCTCATCCAATCGTATAGGCAAGGTTAGGGCTTGAGGGGCAAAATGGTAATTTTACCCCCGACGTCCGGAACGTTGTTTTTCTGATTTCAAATTTCTTCGATAAGCGACGACCAATCCAAATGAAATGTTGGAATTCTTGATTCTCCATTTTCAAATTTCAAGACTTGTTTCTGAATTATTTCTCTATCCAATGCGATTCCCGCCTATCCCAAACTGACGAGCGGCTTTTGTAGACGTTACGCTTATCGACCCTGTGATTCATATTACAATTAGGGCTCGTCAATTCATGGCGACTTTGGTTGTCATGTAATTGTGAGGATCTATCACTAGTTCTGATGGGCTCGATCGTCACTGTTCAATTTAGAAAAATTTTACAAATTATACATTGGTTAAGCGGCATCACCCGCGCTCCAATCATATAACGCTAGCAATGCATTCCTTAATCGTTCTTAGATCGGTCTTTTATGGCTCTAAATGTCCCCTCGATAATCTTTATGGTCGAAGCGTCATTTCCTATTCGAGTTCCCTAGGTCCACGTACCTTGTCTCGCATTAGCCTTTCCCCTTTGATCAGTCAACTCAAATTGATCAGATTCGAGTGAGATACGACTGAAATACATCGCTAGATACATTTTCTCATTAATGAGTCCGAAAACGACAGGAAAATCAGAATTTCACAATTCATGCATTAGAAGAATTTAGAAGAAGCCAATCAGGTTCTTCTATGGATATTGATACTCAAGACCCCTGGGGAGGACCATTATCTAAAAAATCCTTATCCTACTCAAAATATTGCATCCAGTACGCAAGACCAGCCATCCATTTCCACATGGCCTCAGCTTCAATTATGCACTCAGCCTCAAATGCCATCCAGCTCTAGTCAAAACCCTCGACAAGATCCATAGGACCCAATCACCATGGAAGATATCTTGTCGGCAGAAAGACACGTGGTGGAACGAGTGAATAGTCTTCCACTATCTAAAGATCCAGAGATAAGACTGTCCCAGCTTGAAGAACATTGGTACTGGAATAAATACAAAAGAGATAAAGATAGCACTGACTATTCCGACTCTGATGATGCCAATTATCATCCAGACTCAGACCGTCGTTGGCTTTGAATCGGCCAATTCACGTGTATGATAGATGTATGTTAAAGTATTTGTTAAGTATGTCACAGTCTCTGTCTTTAAATAAGTAGGAAATATCAGACTTTTTGCCAATCTTCGGACAACTTTTTCTAAAAAAGTACTGTTCACTAGCGCGAGCAGATACTGTAGCGGTACTATTCACTATTTGGTATTGTAGCAATTACCTATGTTACACAGACACGCCATTTTCTATTTTTTTTCCCGTGTCGATCACGAGTCGACATGCTCGGATACGACTCTGATATGTTCCGTGCAGCATCTAAGCATCATCTTGCCAAAATTTTGAACTTTCGCAGTAGCCCATCAGGCTTCCAGCCTAGTTGGCTGGAGCCCACTTAACTTTGTCTCCTTTTTATAGGAAGCTTGTCGTTACTTCCGTTGGCTTTCGACCAATGTGGGACACAAAAAATGGCTGCATCTCACTAACTTCCTGCATTATATCCCTTTTATAAGAAGTTTACCATTACTTTCATTGGCTCTAGCCGATGTGGGGCAAATTGGAAGGACTGGATGTGCTAGAAAAAAGGGGTAGCGCACACATCCTTCAAGAAAAGATCAGCAACAAAATTGGATTTTTGCTTATCTTTTCCTCGAACGGTGGACTCCCTAATTTTTTAAAGAGCACGAGCAGGAGCTAAAAACTACTCCACAGTGCTGGAAGTCTTCGGAAAAGAAACAAATTCAGCACAAATTTCCCCAAAGTCACATAACTTTCTCATAGAAAAAAAGAAAATGAAGAAATAAATAAACTTATCATGTATGTATAAAAATATACATATAATATACGACCGTATCCTAGCGTGTCGAAATTCTCTATTTTTTGAGAACTAACGTGTCAGTGTGTCGTATCGTGTCGTGTTGCAAGTCGTGTCCCGTGTCCGTGTAACATAGGCAGTTACTATAGCAGTATTGTTCACCCGAAGACTCTTTCATTTTTTTTCGTTGGATCTATGAATCCATTGTCATTTTGTCTTATTAAGCTTGCTATAAAAGGCACCCGAATGTCATGTAAAAGAAAATAACTTTGCTTGGCAAAAGTTGCCTCCTGCGAAATATCAGTGTTAGTTCCTAACCCTGAGTTTCTAAATTCCTTCTCTTCTTCTTTCCTATAAACATGGTTCTTCAAATATCATAATCCTCTTGTTGATTCAGTAGTTCGATTGGTTTGGTCTAATATGCTCCTCACTTGCCACTTTGTGGAACCTATGAGTCAGAAATTTTTGGACCTTAAGAGTTGAGCTTCAAGAATGGGCTTGAATGAGTAAATAGGTAGTCCTATATCAAAGGTCAGGAGCGCCGTGTGTTTGGGGATAGAATAGCTACTCATTGAGCTCGGGCTTGTTTCAACTTCCTTTAATGGTATCAGAGCCACACATCATCGAAACCGAGTCAAGATTAGTATTCTGATATTCGAGACCTGCTAAAAGGAAAGAAGAAATTTATACTCTCGTGAAATACTCCATAGATATTGCAACTCCTGCCTAGTTAGAAACCCCAGTTTCACTGCTTCCACCACCTAAACTCAGAAAAATCACTTCATTCAAACTGGATTACCTTTACGAGGTATCCTACGTGAATGACGATAAAAAAAATCTCTGAAACACAGCTACCCCTCATGAATCCTTACTCTGCCTCTTGTAAGCCTCCATCCTTCTCTCCCATCAAATCCATCAAACATATCATTAAACAAAACCTTCATTCTGTCAAAGAATATGTCTAGTCCACCAAATTTGATCAGCACCCTATTTTCTCTGCACAGCAAGAGCAGTTTGTAACTCTTTAGATTCCACTTGAGTTTCCTGCTCAATGGGCTCAATAGGGTTATACTCATCTTTTCTTCACTTTGAAGCCATCCATTTGGCCTTATCCTTGCATGGGCGAATAGGTTTACCCATTGTTGGGTGGGTTGCTCTTCTTGATACTCATTTTCTAGAATATCAGCATGCTTGCATTGGCACAGTTCAGACTACTTTGAACGCAAGCACATTATTTGTCACCCTCTTCCCAAATTTCAACATGGCCTTGGCAAATCCCAACCTCCTTTCTGCTTTAAAGGTTAAGTTACATATCACTAGTGCTCCTCAAGTCACATCCGCTATAATTGCTACTCTTCACTACCATATGGTATATAGAGTGCAAAACCATGCCATTGATCCTAACATTCTCAGTGCCAAAGATGCTTTGCTTATCTCTGTTGACAATGACCAGATTTCATGTATCCATGTCCCTCGTCAATTCCAAGAGATCATCTTGTTAAGCTCCTTCCTAACAGTTGGGTGACCAATTATGAAAAACTTCATCAGAATTCCAGACCTGTCTAATCTTCCAAGCCACAATACATCAAGAAAAAAGATGGTACTATTATCGTCAACTTTACCAAAGAAAAGGAAGACACTTCTTCCTCTATTTTTCCCTCATTCCCCACCATCTTGTGCTTCACACCAAGTCCAACTGAGTCAGTCTATATCGAAGACCCTGATCCTAAAACTCATGTCCAATCCTTTGATGAGCATCGACAACCCATTCATTATTTGAAAGATCCCTCCGGACATTGTTTTTGGGATGTTGATTATTCCTGTTCCTCCTGCTTAAACCCAGACGATGAGGATGATAGACCTTCCTCCAAGAAAAAGAAAAGGAAGAAAGATTCCCTTTACCAAAGGTACCTTGATAGTGATCCAACCGTAGGCCTTCTTTGTGAAGACAATGGGCATTGACAATATATGGTTGAGTATGGTTTTCCTAAACCCCCTCAGAAGCCTATCCCCCAGATGACCCAAAACACCACCTCAATCACCAAAGAAACTCATTACTTTACCATTCTACAAATTCATTCTCAAATGGGTAAAGAAAAATCATTGTCCCATCAAACTTCCTAAAACATACACTTGTAATCCTAAACCCAAACCACCTCCTATTTTACCTAGCATCTGTATGTTCAGACTAGAGGATTTTTCCCCTTTGCAGTCTTCTGCATATGAAGAAAGCAAAGCTCCCTTCAGATTTCCTCTTGTTGAAAGTTTTTTTGATCAGCAACAAAAATACTTTTATTCCCCGAAGATTCGAGCTCCCAATGATGCTGATATTCAAGGAAGAAAGAAGGGACCTACTCTAGTTGAAGCTATTTTGAACTGGCAGACAGAGAATGCTCTAGCCCATAATGTAGCCATAAACAGTTGCTACTCGTCTTGATCGAGTAGACCATGCTACATCTATCTCAAAGAAGCTATTGGAAGATTTTCAAAAGAGGCTTTATTTAATGAAAACAAAACAGATTCCTACCAGCCATTATCTAGAATACCAAACTCCTGAGATTGAGAAGCTCAAACGCCAGGTCCAGATATTGCAAGAACTAGAGCAAAGGAATCTATATGCCATGGATCCATTTTTATTCCCAATAGTAACACCAAAGTCGACATCCTTCTTCTCATCAAGCTCCTCAGATCCTAGCTCTTTTGCAGCTGTCATTAGCACAGCACCACCAACAAATCAGAACTTCTTAGGGAACTGTTGCAGAGGCAAGGAGAGATAGATCAAAAGCTGACAGACATTTGGGATTTTCTGCACTCAGAGGTTGAAGGCTTGACTGCCAAGATAGACTCTGAGATAGCATAAAGAAGACAGACTTTGTATAATGCTCAGAATCTCAGCTAGGCCTCATGGACAACAGGATCCTCAATCTGCAGAGAGATCTGGACCAGAAACTCAATCAGCTATCTAAGTTTTTCCTTGCCCAAATACCCACAGTCCAGTCCTAACCTCAATCAGCCACATCTACTTCAACTCTAACTTTAAATCCCCAAAACTAAAAAGATTTTCTTGTCACTCAAAGATTTTTCATCTTTCTGATTTTTGGATATGTACTTGAATGATACATTTCTGGATGTTGGATCATGATTCGTTTTTTAGATATGTTTAGTCATTGCATAATTATTTTCTAAAGGGGGAGTAATATTGTTTATGTTATGAGCTATACGTTAGCAGTTCTCAGTATTATCACTATGCAATTAATGGCTGCAATATTCCGTGTTGTGTTATCACTATGCACAATAGTTTCTTTTGACCATTTTGTGATGATGACAAAAAGGGGGAGAAGTTATAAAAGTATTAAACACTGTGATATATCTCACAATTTGTGAATGTATCAATGTCATTATTGCTATTATGTTGAGAATGCTATGGTTCTACTGTAAAACATAGGAAGATACATGTTCACAGGTTGATAGATTGGAAAATTGAGAACACAGGTTCTCATGTTCAGGAGAAACATGATCTGAAATTTTTCTTAAATCGAACATGTGAACAAATTCTTTATTTTGAGCATTTCTTCAATCAGAGCACATGCACATATCTCTTACTGCAAACAAGATTGAATCAAACGTGCTACATTTGTCATGAATCTGAGCAGGTTAAGTAAAGAACAACAAGTTCTGAGTATTTACTAGAACAAGATGTTCTGAGAATTGAGTAAAAATTATAGATTATAAGAATTATGCTCTCAATTATTGTGCTGCTCAAGCATATCATGTGACTAAAAATTATTGAAATCACTTAGAATCACATGATATCACATTTTAAATGCTCTGAATTTGTACACAAGCTTAAATTCTAAATCTATTTTTGAAACACAACAAGTTCTGAAGTTGTTCATGATATTGCAAAGTTATTTTCTTTGAACCTCAGAACTTACTCTTGCTAAAAGTACAAAGAATGAATTGATAGATTTATCTTTTAGCAAGATTCTACTAGAGTAACTAGGCTATAGTTGCTCACCTTCTTATTCAAATAATTGATACTTTTATGGATAGTTTTGTCATCACAAAAAAGGAGAGATTGCTGAGAAAAACCCTAGATGATTTTGAAGTTGACAAAACAATCTAAGTACTCTCAAGTTTCGAGATAATGTTGTGAAACATGTATTTTGCAGATTATCCTTTGGTCCGAGGATGCACACGATTGAATCTGGCAAAAATTTTTAGCTCAGATGTTATTTCTGAGGGACTCATATGCTATGTCGAGCTCAAACGTTGAGCAAAGATAGCTCAGACGTTGGAGTGATGTTCAAGATCTGATAGGAGTATTCACGAGCAGTAATCAGAACTTGAAAATGACTTCAAGATATACTTAATTGATACACTACCACGAATACAATCGAGTTGGATCGTTCATAAAGATTCTCCGGTATAGAGATCAATTAAGAATGTGGATCTTAGAAGACGAGCGAAACTTGCATATTGAAGGAATTCATCTATGGAAATCCATGATCATAATTGAATGTGCGATTTGATCTGAATGGGGAAGACTTTCCTTTGGTGATCCTTAACGGCTACGAGATCTTCTTTTGGTAATTATCTTGTCAAAACGGGAAGTTTAAGAGGGACTTCTTCTGGAAGCCTTGCAATTTTTAGATTGGAGGCGGAGGAGTATAAAAGATATCTCAAAACTGAAAAGAAATAACTTCTGTGTTAAGAGGGAAAAGTGTTCATAATTCTTTAATAGAAAGTACTTCAAATTATATATTTGTCGTGATCCATCCATTGTAATTGCGAGGAGGTGTGCACAAGACCGTTGAGCACTAGGTGGGGAATCATGCGTTTCAAAGGAGATCACTAAGATGTAACTTCAAGCAGTTTACTAGTGGAATCCAGCCGATTGGCTCATAGTTGTATAAGTAGACGTATGCTTAACCAAAAATGAACCGCTATAAACCCTTGGGCAGTCTTCTATATTTCTTACTCTAGCCATATTTTATATCTTGTGATAGTACAACTGCAAGCTCAGCGTACACAGTGATAAACTCCATTTTGATCATTTGACACCTGAGCTTAATATTTGTGCAAATTCGAATTTCGCATTAAATCTTGAAAATTGCTCAATAATTACTTATTCGACCCCTCTAGGGGATAACGCTAGCCACAATAGTTAATAGTACTTAAAATTTGACCCCAAAAAAAAAGAATAATACTTAAAAGTCAAATGAAGTATCTTCAGATCATATTTAATTAAATTTAGGTTATGCACATAGTCAAAAACAAATATTGTCTTAACATGTGCAATGCACGTGACATTCTACTAGTTTTTTTTGGGTGGGATCATTCTATCAGTTAAGATAGAATAAGACTATTAATAAATTGGTGGTGTGGCTCTTTGAGGAATTTACAAAGGTTCTCCTCTACGATCTTCGCACCAACTAATGGACCATGAATTGTCTCGATTCAACAATGTCATTGCTTGGAAATTCAACTAACGACAGCCAATAATCGATGACAGCCGGCGGTGACCAATGATTGGCGATTGTTATCGGATTTCATTGATGAAAAAGAAAAGAAATAAATTAAAAATTAAGAAACATTAAACAATTAAAAGAATTAAAAAATGACTTGTTTATGATTTACTTAAACTTATTACATAACTAACCCATTTATGATCCATTTAAAATCTATTGAAGATGTATTAATTTGTTAACTAACCCATTTATGACCCACTCAAGCTTATTTTTAAAATATAAAGCAACTCATTTATGACCCACACCATTAAATATGCATTGAAGTTGGGGTTCTAAACTCATTTTGCCATCTCTATTGAAAATATGCGGCATTTACTGGGGAAAAAAAGATTTGACTTTGGTACAATACTTTCTCTGCTTATACCTTTAATCTTAAGAAGAAGTATAAAAAAAAGTCATAAACCTATTGCATTGATACCAATCCTATCATAAATCTTTTAATTATGGAGGAAGGCGACAACATCAGAGCCGCAAGACCTCGATGATGCAGGGGTGAAGGAGGGCTCAGGCTCACAGGAGACGACGATGGGGACTTGGGCTTGTTTTTGGACTTAGACAGAGTTTGCAAGGGCGGCGGACATTGAGGCATACGACCTCAATGCCGGAGTCGTTGTTAGAGGGCAGATTGATGGACGAAGTAATGGGGAAGAAACGGACGAGGTGGGGCTGAGATTCGCTTGAGAGGGAGAGAAAGCAGAGCCGTGAAGGGACAAGAGAGAGAGTGGCTTTCAAAATTTCTGACACATGGGTCCAAATAAGAAACACGTGTCGCTTATTAAATATACTTTTGTAAAAATGACGTGGCACTGCTCGTGTATACAATATTTTCTATCTCATCGGCAACTCAGAAAAGGACCTAGACATTAAGAATATGTAAAATATATAAAAGAAAAGGGTTAATACTATGAAAAACTCCAAACCGTTATACTTATGATAAATTTATCCAAAATTATTTTTTTGACCATGAGAAAACCCCAAATTGATATACATGTAATAAATTTACCCCAAATATTTTTTTTACCATTGAAAATCCTAAAATGTGTACACTTGTGATAAATTTACCATAAATTAATTCTTTTATCACGAAAAATATCAAATTAGTACACCTATGACAAAGTAACCATTTGTTAAATCGGGCTAATACCATGAAAAATTTCAAATTATTACGTAAACAGAGGGAACAATCATAAATTGGTACATCAATGAACTGTCACATGCCATCTAACTTAGCAATTTGGTGGTTAAATTTAACAAAAATTAATGAATAATAAATTTACCATAGTTCTATCAGTGGAGTAAATTTATCATAAAGGTACCAATTTGAGAATTTTGTGGTAAAAAAAATAGTTTGGGGCAAATTTGTCACACGTGTCCTAGTTTGGAGTTTTTTGTTGTATTAACTCGAAAGAAAAAGGAGAGGATTTGGGCTGGTTCTCTCATTTTATGGCCATTATAGTTCAGGAACATCACCCAAATCCGGAAATTAGTCGATGGAAATCAAGGTCACAATGTGTTATAACTTTGCAATGAACTAGTCGTATTATTTCGTTTTGTAGGCACCATAGTTTACTTTTGTCTCTTGGAGATCAAACGATTGACGTCTAAGTACCGATCAATCTGTTTCTACTTTGTTCCACCCGATTGATTTGAACTCATCATGGTTCACGAGAGCCGAGGGAATTTGAAAATATTCCCATTGTTTTTTAGGTCATAACTTATTGTAATTGTGTCGTGCCGATAATTGATGAAATATGTCGTGACGACTTTTCCAAGAATTAGTTGTAACCGGTCATCGTACGTCTAATTGTTTCCTATCAATGTTCGAACATCAATTGCATATTCCTATTTTGGTCGATCTGCATGATAATAGTGTACGATGGTACCGAACATTGTGATATCCGTTAGAACATATGTTATATGGGCTTTATTAATTGTTATTGTAATTAATTATTGGTCTAACAAAGGAAATACATAAGTTTTTCTAATCCTAATTAGATTGAGGCTAGATAGTATGAGTTGAGATGAACTTTATCCTTAATAAGTGAATATGCTAAAAACTCTATAAATAAAGCTCAAACGCATAATTTAAATCTTCATGTTCACATAACTTTAGTCAGAAAGTAATACATGACGGGACGTCTCATTGAAGCCAATGTTTAAAGAGGATCGTAGAGGAGAAGCTCTTCAGCATCGGATTATCGCAATTCCACATCAAGAACGATGGATCCTAAATAAGTTACGTCAATTCTTTTATTTTTTGAAATTGTGATTCGCATATCTATACGTGATGATATTGGGGAAAAAATGACATAAATAATTCTTGAACTTTGGTTCAATGTGCAATAAGGTCCCTGAACTTTTAATTTGCTTAATGTAGTTTCCGAACTTTAGCTCGATGTGTAATTTAATCCCTAAATTTTTGACTTGTTCAATGTAATCCGTGAACTTTCAATAAATGTTTAATTTAGTTCATGGACCGTATGGAAATGTTCATTATTGTCTCTGGTCTTAAATTAATGGAATGATTACATTGAACATTTTCATATAGTTTAGGAACTATATTGAACATGTAGCAAAAGTCTAAGTAGGGACTTTGTCACGCCCCGCACCCCGTGGCACAAGCTCGCGACTCCCTGCAAGCACAAACTCTCTCGAGGCCCCAGGATTCACATACAAGTCGAGAGATATATCATATGAAAGCATGCGGAAACGACGATATAAAAACTCATCCGTACAATTATAAAATGGGACCTGGATAGCGAAGGTACCAATAATACATAATATCCGAATATCCATTCAATACACGATAAACTAATTATGCTGGTTAGTAGGGTGGCATGGCCAGTACAAAAGGCAGTCCTCAGTGTCGCAAAAGAAGTAGATATCAAGGACACCATCAACATGTCAGACTAGTAAAATAGAGCCTCCTAAGTCGAGCAACTAGAGTCATCAGTCTCCTCCGCCTCCTCCGAAGGCTCAAACTCCGAGAAAGTCTCAGAGCAAATCTCCACCGTATCCTCGAGCGTCTTGTCCGCTGACGGCTCCACCAAGTCGTCCTCGGTAGCCTCGACCGCAATAACCTCCTCACTGTCCTCTAGGGTCAAGGTCCTCTCGAGACCATTCCTCGAACCAGCGACTGACCCCTCGGCCTCCACTAAATCCCGGGCGGGATGGCACCAGCTAGGGATCACTCCATGGGGCACCTCAATGGGCTTCAGTGGCCCCGTAGAAACGTCCCCTACCTTCCTGAACCATGCCTCGTACCTGTGAGGCTTCCAGCTACTACCACCCTCATCTATCCAAATGACTATACACTTCCTAACATAAATGGTCCCATGTCCGTCAGGGAACTCCTCAAAATAAACAGACATCTCCTTTTGGTTACCAAACCTGACAGGCCACGTCCTCAAGATCTAGGATCTGAGAAGAAAGGGGGTCCCATAACGGGGTGAGATATACATCTCAGCAAAGTAGGCCCTAACCCTAGGTTAGGCTGATCGTCCACTCGAGCAAATGCAATCACAAACGATACATACAAAATCACAAGAGGCATTCAACTATCACGAAATAATACATAAACATCAAGCATGCACTACAGGCATCTTATCACGTCGTTTAGTACAAGCATGCATAAACAAGCCATGATACGCCTTCCATCCTTTCATGCCTCCTCACTTTCATGCCCGCGTTTAGAACGCCTCAGGCTCGGTCCGTGTAAACACATCAAATCGTCTCATTGACAAACCCACATAAACGCATCAGGTTTTCAATGTTATTCCAGACCTGTGTCGACACATCAAAAATCCATCCTGCGTTTCAACGCATCAAGACTATGGCCTTAACAACCCCGCGTCTCATACACCTCAGGTTGCTATTCATTTCAAACCCCGCGCTTCAGGGCATTCATTCATACGACCCCACGTCTCATACGCCTCAAGGTGTCACAATTTCTCAGATAAGCCACAAGTTCATTTTAATGCATAACACACACAATCAAGTTGTGACATTCTAATTTTCAGTCAATTTCAGACTCTGTAATGAGAAGTCTATATGTATCAAGCGATGTGTTTCAGTTGTATTCCGCTCAAATCTAATCAATTTGAGTAGGCTGACCCAAAGGAAAAGGCTAACGCGAGACGAGGTACGTGGACCTAGGCGACTCAAAAAAGAAATGGCGTTTTGACCATAAGAATTGTCGATGGAATATTTAGAATCGTCAATAGGCCAATCTAAGAACGATTAAGGATTAACATGCGAGTGTCGTACGATTGGAGCACGGGTGATGCCGTTTAACTAGCGTATGATTTGCAAAATTATCCTAAATCGAACTGTGACAATCGAGACCATAGGAACTAGTGATAAACCCTCACAATTACATGACAACCAAAGACGCCATGGATTGAAGAGTCCTAAACGTGATGAGAATCACGGGATCGATACGCGTAATGTCTGCAAAAGCCGCCCGTCGGTTCGGGATAGGTTGGAACCACGTCTGATAGAGAAAACTATCAAAAACGAGTCCTAAAAAGTTTGAAATGGAAAATCAAAAATTTCAACGTTATTCGGATTGGCCGTCACCCTACCGAAAAATTCTGGAGCAAAAAAACGACGTTCTGAACCTCGGGGGTAAAATGACCGTTTTGCCCCTCAATCTTAAAACTTTACCTTTACAATTAAAGAAGGGTAAATTGTTCTTATAACCCACCCATGGCTACCGAAAAAGAAGATTTGAGGAGAGCCATTGGATCCTCTTGGGAAGACAACATGCCAAGTGTCGTAAGATCAAGGGTTGTAGTCATATCAACTATTTGGCTCACCTAACATTCAAGCCATTGACCAAGCAATTGGATATAATAAAATTCTCTCTCTTCTCTCTCTCCTCACCCTCATTCGGCTAGACCATCTCCCTCAACCACCGAAAATCACCTTTTTCTTCCTCCTTCAACCTGCTCGTCGGCGACCGATTCTGAGTCCACAATTCGCCTGCCACGACCGCCCCTTCCATCCACCAACCGACCACTGGCTGACCAAACCGACGAAGCTTTACATCTTTCCGACGTTCTCGAACAAGAATCAGGTCGATTGGAGCACTGAGGAGTACCAAGCAAAGATTCTCCCGAGAACCGACAGATTAGGACTCAATCTGAGGTAGGTCTGATCCTTAGCCCTTTTGATGGGCGAGATCCTAGAATTTTGGGCTCAAATTTCATGGAGACTCAGTAGACATGTGTAGGATTCTATGGTAAAAATTGGAGCTTGATTTGATAAGGATTTGATCATGAACCGATCTTGTACATTTTGCCTAGAATCTGTAGGTAATCTGGCCATGGGCGTTCTGGCGAGCTTCAACGGGAATCCGGCGGCCATTTGACTCGAAACTCACGATGAGCCTTCCAAACCCTTAGGTAGACATGTTAAAAGGCAGGATAGTATATAAATGTTGGATTTGAAGTAGATTAGGACCGATTGGACCCGGCTAGCACAAAACCAAGTGGAACCGATTTGGTGCCGGCCAAACC
Source organism: Rhodomyrtus tomentosa (assembly GCA_028455895.1). NCBI lineage: Eukaryota > Viridiplantae > Streptophyta > Magnoliopsida > Myrtales > Myrtaceae > Rhodomyrtus > Rhodomyrtus tomentosa. The sequence goes on along the minus strand of JAPCWY010000003.1, from coordinate 21,550,917 downwards.
GATTCTGTTGAGGGCTGTGGATGATGATTTTTGAGCTGCAAATTGATGATTATGATGTGATGAGATGTTGAGGGTTAAGTTATGGATGATTGGGATTGATGGATTGAGGAATTGGGTACGGAAATTTGACGAATTGGTTGAAATTATAGGTTGCGCGACAAGTCCGGGTGTGGACATTGGTTGGCCGAAACCTAGGGGATTCAAGAAGGAGAAATTTGTGTTGTCAAGCTAAGTTAAGGGATTCCTAAACTTAGGCTAGGGGGATTTGACTCAATTGGGTGAGTCGAGTTTGATTGAATTGATTCGTGAGAAACTTTCTAAGGGGATAATATTCAATATATCCTAAGTTTTTAAGGGATGTTTGTGTGGGACTTGATCTGTGCCTAAGTTGCTTGCCATGTTTGAGTATTATGTGAATTGCTTTGCATGCCATGAGAGTTCACTTTGTGTATGAGTGGCACCTATCATTGAATGTGAATTGAAGTGAAACAACATGGCATGAGCATGACATGGCGAGGCCCTGAGGCGTATGAGACGCGGGCCGGGAGGTTGATACCCTGATGCGACAAGATTGTGGGGTGAAGTTATTGTTGTATGGCGCCCTGATGCGACGAGATCGCGGGGTTGAGATAGCCATGGTCCTAATGCGAACTATTTGCGGGACAGAGTATGAGTTAATGAGTTTTGCTTGGATATTCATTGGGACCTGATGCGTTTACGCAAGTCACCGATGACGGTCTGATGCGTTTACGCGGACCGAGCCTAAGGCGACTAGTTCGCGGGCTAGAGATTGAGGCAGGTGGAGATTAATGGATGTGGCAAAGAGACAGGCTAAAAGTGCATGTGCATATGAGTGTGGCATGTATTCATAATTGCATGTCCGTCTTCTGTATGCTGTTGTTTATTGATTCGTGCCTTATATACCTGTCTGTTTCGAAGTTTGAAATTATTATTGGTACGGCTACCTAAGTGGACTGTCAACCTGACCAAGGGTTAGGTTTTTCTTACTGAGATGTGTATCTCACCCCTTTGGGGAACCCTTCTTTTATAGATCCTAGGCCCTAGATATGTGGCCCATACGTTTTGGGGACACAAAAGAGATGACGGCTTATTTTGACGAGTTCTCGGATCGACAGGGGAACATGTATGTGAGGAAGTGCACCGTTGTATGGGTGGATGAAGGTAAGCTAGAGTGTAAGCCTCACAGGTTTGAGGTGTGGTTTAAGAAAGTGGGAGACCAGCAGATTGGGCCGCTGAAGCCCCACGAGATACCTCAGGGTGTCATACCCGATTGGTGCCAGACAGTAGTAGAGTAGGAGTTACCTGAGGGATCAGTAGTAGGGTCTAGGAATGGGCCAAAGCAAACCCCGACCTTGGGATCCATAGAGCATCACAAGGAGGAAGTCATAGTACTAGAGGCATCCGAGGGGGACCTTGTTGAACCGTTGCAGGAGGCGACCATGAAGGGCTCCATTGAGGTCCCGTCCGAGACCTTCTCCGAGTACGAGCCGACGAAGGAGATTGAGGACACAAGAGATTCTATCAGTTCTTCCTTGGCGACTCTAGTGGTGACCCGATCTTTTGACCGACGACCTGACCCCATTCGTGATGGATTTTGTGGATGTTTCCTTTTGACATGCTTACCCTGTCGCCCTATTGTCTAGCGGATCTTAGTAGTTGGTATTGTATGAACAATACGATATAATGTATGAATGTCATTGAGCTATCCAGGTCCCACTTAATCTTTATATATATATATATATATATATATATATATATATATATTGTACGGGGATTTATGATAGTAACGTTTCCGCATGCGTGATGTATCAATTATGTCTCTCGAGAACTCGTGATGGATCTTAGGATCGCCGAGAGATTGTTGTTAGTTTGCTTGCAGGGATGTTTGCGTGTCTCGACGGGGTCGGGGCGTGACACAAGTGCAACTCAGGCACGAACAACACACTTTTGGCATGCGAGGCAATCAAGTTCAACACTCAAACGCGACAATCAGCTCAAGGCACAAGCATGGTCAAGAATTTGAGTCATCTAATCCTTCTTGGATGTACAATGAACAAGCGCTTTATAATCTTCCAAGAATCAATCAAACTCGCACTTAACTCGCCCAATTGAGTCCAATCCTTCTATCAAAGGTTTAGAATTCCCTTACCTTATGCTATAGCCAACAAAATTCCTTCCCAAGCACTCCAATGGTTTGGCCCTAAGGGTACAAGGATGATTCAACCGTGCAACCTAAGGAAATTTCATCCAATCGTTAATTTCCTTGCTCAAATCATCACCCCACTAAACATACAACTCATGGACCTATCAATTAACATCCTCACACTTCTCAACAATGAATTTGGAGCTCAATTACAACCACCAATAGCTCCCACAGAACCGGTATGCACAAAACCGAAACAGGGCAATTTCGATTATGTGTATACCCCAACTAAGCAGCCTTAAAACTATCTGAAATCTTCAATTTAATCACTAATCTGCTTGCTAACATGAATTTCTAAGGGTTTGGGAGCCTCACCGAAAATTTGGAGCCAAGGCGATGCCAGAAAGTCCTTGAACGGCGCCGGTTTCTCCGGGTTTTCAACCGGTTAGTTCTGGCCATTCAAACACAAGACCCATTCGGGGTCAAAACTCCATCAAAGTCACCCAAACGTTTTACCATAGCTCAATATATGTGTCCCCTAGATGTCCACAAATTTTGATTGAAAAACTCCAAGTTTTCGGGGTCCTATGAGGCCTAAAACGTGGCTTACCTCTGGTTGCGATGATTTCCGTCGACTTTCAAGAGATTGGCCGGCCGGAGCTCCTCTGGTGGTCAAATGACTTGCTTCCACTTCGAGAACATTGGCAAGAGGATGAGGAAGGAGCGGGCGGTTAGTTCGGCGGCAGGAAGTCACCGGAAGTGGCGGTTAGAGCAAGCGAAGCCGGCAGTCCGAACCGGTCGGGCGGCCAATAGAAGGATGAAGAAGAAGAAGAAATTTGCAGAGGAGGAATGGGCGGTTTCGACCAAGGGAGTGAGAGAGAGAGAGGTTTATTCTATTTTTAAGAGTCAACTTGAGTTGAATAGTAGGTTAAAAGTGAATATATCAACTCAAGGCCTAATCTCTTGACATTTATCCATTGTGTAAATCAAAGTGCATCCAATGGCTCTCAATTCTTCAATTTTTGGCAGCTACGGGGGTGTGGTTAAAGACCAAAATGCCCTCATCTAATTATATGGGCAAGGTTAGGACTTGAGGAGCAAAATGGTAATTTTACCCCCGACGTCCGGAACGTTGTTTTTCTGATTTCAAATTTCTTCGATAAGCGACGACCAATCCAAATGAAATGTTGGAATTCTTGATTCTCCATTTTCAAATTTCAAGACTTGTTTCTAAATTATTTCTCTATCCAATACGATTCCAGCCTATCCCAAACTGACGAGCGGCTTTTGCAGACGTTACGCGTATCGACCTTGTGATTCATATCACAATTAGGGCTCGTCAATTCATGGCGACTTTTGTTGTCATGTAATTGTGAGGGTCTATCACTAGTTTCAATGGTCTCGATCGTCACGGTTCGATTTAGGAAAATTTTGTAAATTATATATTGGTTAAGCGGCATCACCCGCGCTCCAATCATATAACGCTAGCAATGCATTCCTTAATCGTTCTTAGATCGGCCTTTTATGGCTCTAAATGTCCCCTCGACAATCCTTATAGTCAAAGTGTCATTTCCTATTTGAGTTTCTTAGGTCCACGTCCCTTGCCTCGCGTTAGCCTTTCCCTTTTGGTCAGTCAACTCGAGATTAATCAGATCCGAGCGGGATACGACTGAAATGCATCGTTAGATACATTCCTCATTAATGAGTCCAAAATTGACAGGAAAATCAGAATGTCCAACTCTTCCCCCTTACAAAAATTTCGTCCCCGAAATTTACATCAAACTTAGCTACTCAAACAAAGGGGGTATTGACGCATCATCGTCTCCTCGCTTTCCCACGTAGCGCCTTCGGTTTTATGGTGCTTCCAAACAACTTTGACCAATAGAATCGTTTTGTTCCTCAAAATTTGCTCCTTTCGGTCTTCGATCCTAACTGGCTTCTCCACGTAGGATACTCTGTCATCCACTTCTATAACCTCGTAGTCCAGCACATGCGTAGGGTCCGGTTCGTATTTTCGTAGCATGGATACATGGAAGACATTGTGCACTTGGGATAGATTAGGCGGTAAGGCCAGTCTGTAGGCTAAGGTCCCAATCCGCTCCAAAATCTCAAATGGACCTACGTACCTTAGGCTCAGATTTCCTTTCTTTCCAAATCAAGATAATCCTCTCATTGGCGACACCTTAAGGAAAACGTGATCGCCTACTTGAAACTCCAAAGGCTTACGCCGTTTATCCGCATAACTCTTCTGACGACTCTGTACCGTCTTCAATCTATCCCGAATTATCTTTACCGCTTCCACCGATTACTCTACTAACTCTGGGCCTATAATACTCCTTTCTCCAACCTCATCCCAGCAAATCGGGGTTCTACAAGCTCTTCCATAAAGCGCTTCAAACGGGGCCATTCGAATGCTCTGCTGGTAGTTGTTATTATGTGAATTCTACCAAATGCAGCTAATCTTCTCATCCACCTTTGAAGTCTATTATGCATGCTCGCAACATGTCCTTGAGCATCTGAATCGTCCTCTCCGATTGTCCGTCCATTTGTGGATGGTACGCCGTGCTAAATTGCAGTCGAGTCCTCATGGCGTCTTGAAGATTCTTCCAGAAGTTCGCTGTGAACTGGGGATCTCTATCTGATGTGATCATCACGGGCACTCCATGTAGTCTCACTATCTGTCTCATATATAATTCTGCATATCTGTCCATTGCGAAATCCTTTCGTATCGGGATGAAGTGTGCCGACTTAGTCAACCTGTCCACAACTACCCAAATAGAATCATGGCCTCTCTGGCGCCTTGGGAGTCCCATCACAAAATCCATCATTACATGCTCCCACTTCCCTTCAGGAATTTTCAGTGGCTGTAATAATCCACCAGGCTTACAGTGTTGTGCCTTCACCTGCTGGCATGTCAATCACTTTGCCACGTACTTCGCTACGTCCACTTTCATCCCGTTCCACCAATAATGTTGACGCAAGTTCTGATACATCTTCGTGCTTCCTGGATTGATACTATAATTGCTCCTATGAGCCTCTGATAAGATCCTTTCTCTAAGTTCTTCGTCCTTTGGCACGCATAGACGCCCTCGAAACTTCAAGATTCCATCCCCCAACACTTGGAATTCTGATTTTCTCTTTGTCACGTCCATCTCCAGGATCTTCTGAATTTCTGGGTCCGTATGTTGCAAGGCTTTTATCCTTTCCTGGACCTCAGGTTCTACCCTCAGTGTAGCCATCAAACTGGACAGTTGGCAGACTTCTAGTTCGAACTCAAAATCTCTCAAATCCTTGATCATCGACCATCTTTTTACCAGCAGACAGGCAATGCTCGACTTTCAGCTGAGCGCATCCGCGACTTGGTTCGCTTTCCCAAGATGATACAGTATGTCGCAATCATAATCCTTAAGCAGCTCCATCCATCGACGCTGCCTCATATTCAGTTCTTTCTGGGAAAACAGATACTTCAGGCTCTGGTGTTCAATATAAATCTGGAACTTCTCGCCACACAAATAGTGTCTCCAGATTTTCAGAGCAAAGATGATCGCTGCTAACTCCAAATCATAAGTCGGATAATTCATTTCGTGGGGTCTCAGTTGTTGGGACGCGTAGGCAACTACCATTCCATATTGCATTAATACACAGCCTAGTTCCCTTAGCGAAGCATCGCTATATATCTCATAGCCTCCAGGTCCTAATAGAATCGTCAACACCGGTACGGTTGTCAATCGATGCTTGAGCTCTTGGAAGCTCCTTTCACACTTATCCGTCCACTCGAACCTCGTTTCTTTCTTTGTCAACCTTGTCAGTGGAACGGCTATGGGTGAAAACTTCTCCACAAAACGTCTGTAGTATCCTGCCAGTCCCAAGAAACTTCGGACTTCCGTGACCATAGTAGGTCTAGGCCAATTTGTTACGGCTTCAATCTTCACAGGATCCACGGCAATCCCTTCTCCAAACACCACATGGCCAAGAAATGCCACTTTATTTAACTAGAATTCGCATTTACTAAGCTTAGCGTAAAGCGAGTGTTTCCTCAGGGTCTGCAAAACAATCCTCAGGTGCTCTTCGTGTTCCTCATTACTCCTTGAGTAAATCAGGATATCGTCGATAAAGACTATGACGAATCTGTCCAAAAATTCCTTAAACACCCGATGCATCAAATCCATAAATGCGGCTAGAGCATTGGTCAATCCAAATGGCATCACAGTGAATTCATAGTGACCATACCTTGTCCTAAAAGCAGTCTTATGTATGTCTTATTTCTTAATCCTCAACTGGTGATACCTGGTTCTCATATCAATCTTAGAGAATACCGCAGCTCCTTGCAATTGATCAAATAAATCATCAATCCTCGATAGAGGGTACTTGTTCTTCACCGTCACTTGGTTCAACTGTTTATAGTCGATGCATAGACGCAAAGACCCATCCTTTTTCCTTACAAACAATATCGGCGCTCCCCACGGTGAAGCGCTTGGTCGGATAAATCCTTTATCCAGTAATTCTTGCATCTGCACTTTTAGCTCCTTCAGTTTCGATAGGGACATCCTATAAGGTGCCTTCGAGATCGACTCCGTTCTGGGAGCTAACTTAATCATGAATTCTATCTCTTACTCCGGTGGTAACCCTGGCAACTCTTGGAGAAATATGTCAGGAAACTCACGCACTATCGGGATACTTTCTAGTTTAGGCTCCTCGGCAGTCGTGTCCATAACTGCGACCAAGTACGCCTAACATTCCTCAGTCATCAACTTCGTTACTTCAAGAGATGAGACTAAAGGAATCGAGGTTCCTCCTCGACTTCCTACAAATTCAAAGCTAGGGCAGCCTTCTGGGTAGAAACGAATTATCCTACTGCCACAATCCACTACCGCCCCCTGTTTACCTAACCAGTCCATTCCTATGATCACATCAAAGTCATACATTGGCAACACAGCTAAATCGATACTCTCCTTACTACCTCCAACTACGATTTTACAGTCAGCACAGCCCAAGGAAACTAGTATATTATTTTTTAACGGAGTGGCAACATGCAGAATCACACTCAATGGCTTTAACTTCATATCGACCAAATTAGCAAACCGAGCAAATACAAATGAGTGCGTTGCGCCAGGATCAAACAAAGCATATGCAGCTTGGTCGCACAAATAAACCGTACCTGTGACCACGCCTGGCGTTTCTTCTGCCTCCCTGCAGGCTACTGCATAAACTCTTCTCTGAGCTGGAGGTCGATTCTGATCAACTTGGGGAGTGGCAGCCGACGGTCCAGTCGATGGTAGTTGCCCTTGAGGTCGATTCGCTGGAGCTTGGTTCGGGCAGGTCCTCATATGGTGGCCCATCTAACCACACTTAAAGCATGCTCTAGTTCTTGTTGGATATGGTCCATTACCATGTCTTCTACCACAGAGGCAACAGTTCTAGTTCATGGGGTTCGGTGGCTTCACAATATTCTTCCTCACGGGAGGGACGAAGCACCTATTGCCAGCCATTGGCCTCTTACCAATCTGGCGATTGTCTTTGAATGAAGTAAACCGCGATCCAGATGCGGCATTCCTCTCCTTCAGATCCCTCTCAATCATTTGCCCCCATTCATAGATTTCCTTGGAGGTTCTCAGATTCAGGGCTATCATCTGGCTGCGAAGCTTAGGTCTCAGTCCATCCCGAAATCTCCGCGCCTTCTCCAGGGGATCTTCTACCGATCGGGGTGCGTACCTCGATAATTTGGAGAACTCAGCTTCATACTGGTCCACAGTCAGCTGATTCTAACGCAGCTATAAGAATTCCACCTCCTTCATTTCCCTGGCTGTTTTCGAAAAGTACTTGTTGTTGAATGCCGTAGTAAAGGCATTCCAAGTTATGGCCGTTCATTCCGAAAAAACTCCATTCTTGGTGGCAGCCCACCAGTCATTTGCAGTACCTTCTAGTTGATACACCGCCAGCAGCACCTTTTCCTCATCTGTGCACCTCAGCACCCCAAAAGCCTTTTCTAGCTTCTCGATCCATCTCTATGCTAGTTCGGGATCTCCAGTTCCGTCAAACTGGGTCGGTTTTAACTTGATGAACTGCTCGACTAGTTGGTCCATCTGTCTGGCCACAATAATTTCTTCCTGAGCATTCATTGCTTCATTGCCCTGGTCACGGTCGCCATTGCTTTCGTTGCCCCCATTATTGCCGTTGTTGGCGTTGATGGCAGCTATTGCGGCTCCTACAGCTTGGACTATGACGGCATCCCTATCCTGGGTCTACCTATTGATGAGGTCACCAATCCTTTCGAGTGCCCTCAGTACTCTTTCCATCCTCGGGTCCTCCGCTACAGGCGGTCTCGAGCTAGAGGCTCCGTTCCTGGGTCTTCTAGGTCTCCTAAACGGATTACTCATTCTTATGTGCTTCTACTGAGCCTGGATCACCACAATTTATCAAGGAGTTAATAACTCATTCATCCAGTCAAGTTCAAAGCTACCAAACTATGCCTCACTAAAACAGTCATATCACAACGACTTTTCACACAACAATTTCCATAGACACCATAACAAGCCATTCGTGGCTATTCCTCAATTCCGTTCCTCTAACAGTTCACCAAAAGAAGCCATGCTCATTCACTTAACAAGCCAATTCCAGGAATGACTTTCAATGCTAACATGGAGCTCAATCCTCATACATTACCACAACCCTGCCAAGGCCAAATGCCAATTACATGTGTCAAGTCATATGCCATGCAGTTCGTGTCTCATCCTAACCAGTTTCCTAAGGTCTCACTACCTGTCCTTATCCCAACTTAATCCTCCTTATCACTCCAATCCTCAACCAACTTTGGATCAAGCTGACCTTGCTCTGATACCAAGCAAGGTGGGGATGCCACGCCCCGCGCCCTGTGGTACGAGCTCGCGACTCCCTCCAAGCACAAACTCTCTCGAGGCCCTAGGATTCACATACAGGTCGAGAGATATATCATATAGAAAGCATGCGGAAGCGACGATATAAAAACTCCTCCGTACAATTATGAAATGGGACCTGAATAGCGAGGGTACCAATAATACATAATATCCGAATATCCATTCAAGACACGATAAACTAACTATGCTGGTTAGTAGGGTGGCATGGCTAGTACAAAAGGCAATCTTTAGTGTCGCAAAAGAAGTAGATATCAAGGACACCATCAATATGTCAGACTAGTAAAATAGAGCCTCTTAAGTCGAGCTACTAGAGTCATCAGTTTCCTCCTCCTCCTTAGTAGGTTCATACTCCGAGAAAGTCTCAGAGCAAATCTCCACTGTATCCTCGAGCGTCTCATCCGCTGACGGCTCCACCAGGTCGTCCTTGGTAGCCTCGACCCCTATAACCTCCTCACTGTCCTCCAAGGTCGGGTTCCTCTCAGTACCATTCCTCGAACCAGCAACTAACCTCTCGGCCTCCACTAAATCCCGAGCGGGATGGCACCAATTAGGAATCACTCCATGGGGCACCTCAGTGGGCTTCAGTGACCCCATAGAAACGTCCCCTACCTTATTGAATCATGCCTCGTACCTATGAGGCTTCCAGCTACTACCACCCTCATCTACCCAAACGACTGTACACTTCCTAACATAAAAGGTCTCATGTCCGTTAGAGAACTCCTCAAAATAAACAGACATCTCCTTTGGGTCAGCAAACTTGACAGGCCACATCCTCAAGATCTAGGATCTGAAAAGAAAGGGGGTCCCATAATGGGGTGAGATATACATCTCAGTAAGGTAGGCCTTAACCCTAGGTTGGGCTGATCGTCCTCTCAGGCAAATGCAATCACAAACGATACATACAAAATCACAAGAGGCATTCAACTATCACGAAATAACACATAAACATCAAGCATACACTCCAGCCATCTTATCACGTCACTTAGTCCAAGCATGCATAAACAAACCATGATATGCCTTCCACCCTTTCCTGCCTCCTCACTTTCATGCCCGCGTTTAGAACGCCTCAGGTTCGGTCCACGTAAATGCATCAGACCATCTCATTGACAAACCCGCATAAACACATCAGGTTTTCAATGTTACTCCAAGCCTGTGTCGACACATCACAACTCCGCCCCGCATTTCAACGCATCAGGACTATGGCCTTAACAACCCCGCGTCTCATACGCCTCAGGGTGCCATTCATTTCAAACCCCGCGCCTCAGCGCCTCAAGGCATTCATTCATACCACCCCGCGTCTCACACGCCTCAGGGTGTCACAACTTTTCAGATAAGCCATAAGTTCATTTTAATACATAACACAAACAATCAAGTGCAACTCAGGCACGAACCACACACTTATGGCATGCAAGGCAATCAAATTCAACACTCAAACGTGACAATCAACTCATGGCACAAGCATGGCCAAGCATTTGAATCATCTATATCCATCTAGGACGTACAATGAACAAGCGCTTTATAATCTTCCAAGAATCAATCAAACTCGTACTCAACTCGCTCAATTGATTCCAATCCTCCTATCAAAGGTTTAGAATCCCCTTACCTTATGCTATAGCCAACAAAATTCATTCCCAAGCACTCCAATGGTTCGGCCCTGATAATTCAACCGCGCAACCTAAGGAAATTTCATCCAATCGTTAATTTCCTCGCTCAAATCATCACCCCACTAAACATACACCTCATGGACCTATCAATTAACATCCTCACACTTCTCAATGATGAATTTTGAGCTCAATTACAACCACCAACAGCTCCCACGGAACCGATATGCACGGAACCGAAACAGGGCAATTTCGGTTCTGTGTATACCCCAACTAAGCAGCCCTTAAACTATTTGAAATCTTCAATTTAATCACTAATCTACTTTCTAACATGAATTTCTAAGGGTTGGGGAGCCTCACCGAAAATTTAGAGCCAAGGCGACGCCGGAAAGTCCTTGAACGGCGCCGGTTCCTCCGAGTTTTCAACCGGTTAGTTTTGGCCCTTCAAACACAAGACCCATTCGGGGTCAAAACTCCATCAAATTCACCCAAACTTTTTACCATAGCTCAATCTATGTGTCCCCTAGATGTTCACAAAATTTTGTTGAAAAACTCCAAGATTTCGGGGTCCTATGAGACCTAAAACGTGGCTTACCTCTGGTTGCGACGATTTCCGTCGACTTTCGAGGGATTGGCCGGCCGGAGCTCCTCAGGTGGTCAAACAACTTGCTTCCACTTCGAGAACGTCGGTAAGAGGATGAGGAAGGAGTGGGTGGTCGGGTCGGCGGCAGGAAGTCACCGGAAGTGGCGATCGGAGCGAGCGAAACCGGCGGTCAGAACCGGTCGAGCGACCGGCAGAAGGAGGAAGAAGAAGAAGAAATTCGCAGTTGAGGAATGGGGGGTTTCGGCCGAGTGAGAGAGAGAGGGGTTTATTTTATTTGCAAGGGTCAACTTGAGTTGAATGGTAGGTTAAAAGTGAATATATCAAATCAAGGCCTAATCTCTTGACACTTATCCATTGTGTCAATCAAAGTGCATCCAATGGCTCTCAATTCTTCAATTTTCGGTAGCTATGGGGGTGTGGTTAAAGACCAAAATGCCCTCATCCAATTATATAGGCAAGGTTAAGGCTTGAGGGGCAAAATGATAATTTTATCCCCGACGTCCGAAACGTCGTTTTTCTGATTTCAAATTTCTTCGATAAGGCAACGACCAATCCAAATGAAATGTTGGAATTCTTGATTCTCCATTTTCAAATTTTAAGACTTGTTTCTGAATCATTTATCTATCCGATGCGATTCCAGCCTATCCCGAACTAACGGGCAGCTTTTGCAGACGTTACTCGTATCAACCCTGTGATTCATATCACAATTAGGGCCCGTCAATTCATGGCGACTTTGGTTGTCATGTAATTGTAAGGGTCTATCACTAGTTCCAATGGTCTCGATGGTCACTGTTCAATTTTAAAAAATTTACAAATTATATATTGGTTAAGCGGCATCACCCGCGCTCGAATCATATAACGCTAGCAATGTATTCCTTAATCGTTCTTAAATCGGCATTTTATGACTCTAAATGTCCCCTCGACAATCCTTATGGTCAAAGTATCATTTCCTATTCGAGTTTTCTAGGTCCACGTACCTTGCCTCGTGTTAGTCTTTCCCTTTTGGTCAATCAACTCGAGATTGATCGATCAAATCCAAGCGGGATACGACTGAAATACATCGTTAGATGCATTCCTCATTAATGAGTCCGAAATTGACAGAAAAATCAGAATGTCACAGACTACATTGAACAAATTAAAAGTTCAAACATCATATTGAACATTAGGTTAAAGTTCAATGACATGTGTCACTTACTAAATGGACTTTTGTAAAAATGACAGTGCCAATGCTCGTATATGCAATATTTTCTATCTCCTCGGCAACTCAGAAAATGAATTTTTGACATCAAGAAAATGTAAAATAGATAAAAAGAAAAAGGTGAGGATTTGGGCTGGTTCTCTCGTTCTATGCCCGTTATAGTTCAAGAACATCGCCCAAATCCGGAAATTAGTCTATGGAGATCAAGGTGGCAATGCATTATAGCTTTTCAATGAACAAGACGTATTATTTCATTTTGTAGTTACCACAATTTACTTTTTTCTCTTGGAGATCGAACATCGATCGATCGGTTTCTTCTTTGTTCCACCCAATTGATTTGAACTCATCATGGTTCACGGGAGCGGGGGAATTTGAAGATATTCCCATTGTTTTTTAGGTAAGATCACATTGCAATTGTAGTCATCCTGTCGGTACTCAATGAAATATGTCGTGATGACTTTTCCAAGAATCAATTGTAACCGGTCATTGTAAATCGAATTGTTTCGCACCAATGTCAGAACATCGGTTGCATATTCCTACTACGGTGGATCTACATGATAATGATGTACGACCGTACTGAACATCGAGATATCTAATCCTTTTTTCAATATTTTCTCTAATACTGTTGACCTTAGGCTCAAAGACCGAAAGTCAATTGTAAGACTAAATTAGGGGCTTGAGAGACAGATGTGATTGCGTATGTTAAAGCCCAAGTCAAGCCGACAAGAGATCCAGAAGGGCTTAGCTAAACAAGGGACCCGGTAGCTTTCAGGCTCGGTTTATTTTTGCAAAAAACGAAATACTTTAAAGTTGCATTCCTAAAATGATTATTTGTATCATTTACAAAAATAAAAAAAATAGTCCTAAAAATTATTTTAAGATAAATTATTATTGATAATGAAAATATTTGTAATTGATTGATGATTTCAAGAAATCATTTTTAAGAAAAAGTCGTCCAAATGATTTATTTTTCATGAAACAAATAGATCCCCGAATATGATTTTATCCTATATAAGATGATCACTTGGTCAGATAGGATTCCGTGCAAGTCAAATGACACCTTGAACCACTTATACGAGACGACTTTATGCCAGCCAAATTGGATACCCAAAAAAAATGAAAAAAAAAAATTGATTGAAGAATAGTCCTTTAGACATTTATTTACTTGGCGGTGGTCATGTCTCTCCTGCCACCGTCATTGCGGTTGTCACCTGAAATCTCTTTTTGGTCTAAGTTAAATTTGGATGCCTGCTACGCCCGGTTCATTTTCGTCCCCAACCAGACACCACCCACGGAGAGAAGAAGGGCTTGCCAGCACAACTTAGCTTGAGGCAATGACCATGGCAAAGGCATCCACTGTTATGATTATCGCCGTAGATTAGGGGTGTCAAAAATGCTTGAGCCGGCTTGAAAATTCACAAAATTTTTTGGACTTTTCGATCTAGATTTCGGTACCATCCAATAAGGCTCGGGCTGAGCCGGACTGGGGCGGCTCCTATTGTTTTGACAGCCGAATTTTTTTAATTAATTTTTTTATATTATTTCATTAGGCAGACTTGTCAAGTGATTTTGATTCAAAAAATAATAAAAAAAAAGAGAATAAAAGAATCCGGCCCCATCCGAGCATATTTAATTTGGGCTCGGCCCAGCCCATTGACAACCCTACCATAGACTAAACTAGCCACCACGAAAAAAATGTGTTCTACTACCCAGTCATAGTTCCCAATCACGTCAAACAATGAATAAACAAATCATTTGCAATTGAGCAATTCTTTGGTTTAAAGGATTGTTACCATAAATTCCCAAACTGATAATCTAAGAAACACTTACCGCAAATTGCTTTTTATCTCATGATAATTTAATCGTTGCATATGAAATACTCCCTCGTAACTTGATCTTTATGACAACGTCTAAGCTCTTTAAAATATCGTTTGAGCCTTTTCTACGGGATTCAATCATGTGTAACTATTCCTTGACAATTGAATACACATTAGGATAATCTGCAAAAATAATTATTTCATTGCATTAACTCAGATACAATAGAATAATGATTATTTTATCAACTTCAAAATCAATTAAGGGTTTTTCTCAACATCAATAAGTTGGCACCATCCCCACATAGATGGTGAGATCCATAATGTATTAAGTTGAACATATGTACAGTGACTAGTAGTTTCTTTCACGTGTTTAGTGGATTTTGACATTGAATGTTATTCTCATTTAGTTATCCATGTTAAACAAAGTCTCACATTGGAAAAGCACTACTAAAGAGTCGATATTTGTGCATGGCCACGTCCATTTTTATAACATTTGCCGTGACCATTTTTGCGAGTGCAAAGGTAAGATTGGCATGCCAGTCAAAAGGATCAAATTGTTTCTAATCAAATAGGGCAAGGACTGATTTGAGATAAATGTTTTTGTCTAAATTGAAACCAAGATGAATAAATATACCGAACTTAAAGTTAAAATAAAAAATAAAAAAACAACAATAACAACTTCGAGGCAAAGTGGTCTATTGACGTCGAAGTTTTAAGGAATCTCAATCAATTTCGTTGAAAGTGGTATTTTGACGTCAAAGTTTTTCGTTAGTCGAACTGGAATTAATGTTAATATTACGAAAAATTTCAAACTGATATATTTATGATAAATTTACCCAAAATTATTTTTTTGACCGTAAAAAAATCATAAACAAGTACATTTATGACAAATTTATTTCAAACTAATATACATGCGATAAATTTACTATTCGTTAGTTTTTCTTAACTTTAAGCGTTGAATTACAGAGTTAGATGACACGAACTAGTTCGAGGATGTATTGTTTTAAGGTTTGTAAAAATTTTTAATGGTGTTAACCCAATTTAATGGAAGATAAATTTCTCATTGGTATATCATTTTCGGATTTTTGTGGTCAAAATTTTAGTTTAAGGTAAAGTTATCACACATGTGCCAATTTAGGGTATTTAGTGGTCAAAAAAATAATTTTGGATAAATTTGTCACAGGTGTATTAGTTTGGGGTTTTTTGTGATCAAAAAAATAGTTTGAGGTAAATTTATCATGGGTGTATCAGTTTGAGAATTTTCTTGATATTTACACCTAGAATTATTGTCCGGTGAAATTACTTTTCGATTGTAATAAGCACAAATATTCTGCTTCCACGTGCGAAAAATTGTTTACTTTTGCTAACAAATATTTACCCTCCCTCAGTTGGTGAGGGCTCACTTGAAATTGAATGGTTATGCACACTTGGGATTGTGTGTGGTTAGGCGCACTGGTCCAGGGTGGATTTCTTAGATGAGCACCTGTGATTTAAGTGGGGGGCATGGCGGTGGGTTGTTGTGCTAGTTTTCCTCGAAAAATAGTCGGGGCATGGCGGTAGATTGTTATGCTAGTTTCCCTCGAGAAATAGTCAAGTGCGCACAAGCTGACACGTGGTTATAAAAAAAACAAATATTTATATAATTGCAATCGAACGGCCTCCAATATCTCAGAAACCAATTTTGACACTACCCCTTAAATTAATATTGATGAAATTTGTTTTGATTGCATCGTGCAATTAAATTTCTTTATTTTATCCCGTTTGTATCTACATAAAACAACCTTTAAAAACTAACATTTGAGAAGCTGATTTATTATTAGAACAACAAAAGGTAAAACACTCATAATATTCTTAGGAAAAATGCCTAATCCTAGGAAGGTTATAGTTACAAGGCAGTCCAAACAAGAGCACACCCATCAAAAGATAGCCAAAAAAAAAAATAGAATTGGTGTTATTAAATCTAGATTTTTCAATTCAAAATAAACGGTCCATATCAATTCATAATTTTTTAATAGAAAATGATGTGAATTGATCTGCATTATTTATTTTAAATTAGATGGGCCAGATCAATAACTTTTGTGGTAGTACATCCATATCCAAAACAACTGCACTAATCAATCATCGTAGTCCACGGAATCGATCCGGTCCATGATCTTCGCCACCACCGCCTGTGACTCCCTCAGCAGCTTGATGCTCCTGTTCAGCTTATCGCGCTTTGCCGCCACGGACGGCGCTTCCTCCAGCATCCTCTCGATGCCGCCACTGCCACCGGGCCTGATCAGCTCACCCACGATCTCTGCCTCCATCTCGCTGTTCACCAAGTTTTGCACGTCGAACAGCAGATGCAGGGCCATCGAGTCGACGAACCTCCCCAGCACGATCTTCCAGTACGCGGTGATCCTCATCTTCAGATCGAACGCCTCCTGAATCTGCCCCTTGTGATCCCTCAGGTTGGCCACGTCGACCTCCCCAATCCCGTTGAGCTCAATTTCGCTAGACCTTGACCTGTGGTTGATCGCGTCCATGAATGCGTTCTGCCAGGACATCAACCTGGTCCACCCCGACATGTATTCAGGGTTGCAAGTGTAGTCGGTGAGCTGTTCCATTTCGACGATTTCCATCATCCTATCCATCGCCTTCTCCTTCGTCTTGTTTATTAGATTGGACGTTGCTCTTCTCGTCAACGACTGCAGCTGAGGATAATTCTCCGATTGTCGCATCAACACCCGAATCACAACTCCCTCGATGTAGTCCCAAACACGGGCCACAAAGCTCGGCGGCTTGCTCGATATCCCCTTCACCTTCCGCTGCAAAAGGGTGAGAAAGGCGGTACGCGGGAGGAAGTTAGGGAGCCCGATCCCTTTCGCCTCTTCCAGGACCTCCAATTCCTCCAAGAGGAAGTTGGTCCTCGGGTCATTCTCAGGACAGTATTGGAGCTCATCGGAGAATTGGTTCAGCATCTCCGCTAGCCTGGCCGTGCAGTGCATGTTCTTCTCTTCCGGGTACTCGTCGAACTCGCCTCTCAGCAAGACTTTCCTCAGTGACTCCTTCGCCGACCCCAGGATATGCATGAAGACGGTCATGGCCTCCGCGACCGAGGACAGATTCTTGGGCATCCTCTTAAGCTCGGCGACGTTCGCGTTCAGTTTGTCATTGATCTTCTTGATGATCTCTGGCAAGCACTCGGCCATGATGTTCGCTTGGATCTGCGTCAGCTTCTGCGCCAAGACAGGCACACCAACGATGGACTTGTCGATCTTGGACAGCAGAGGGTGCGTGCCGAACAGCTTTGCCTCTTTCCGCCTCGCTTCTTCGTAGGACTCTTCACCAATCCTGTTCCTGACACAGACATAACCAAGCCCTATGTTGACATCATCGGCAGTCACCTTCTCGAGCAAGCCCTCCGGAGCTTTATCAGCCTTCGTGACGACGGCCAGAGTCCTCTTGCCGGACTTGTCCACCATCTGCAACATAAAAATGAATGATCGTATAGACTCATTTCCTGGGGTTGAACAAATTATTCGAGTATTCAATTGATATGGGAGCCGAGCCTGTCTAGAGCAAACTTACCTGCGACATCCTTATGGACTCACAAGTGGAGAAGTCGACGGTGGCAGACAAGACATTGAGGATGATGCTCTCCTCAGGCCTAATGTACTCCATTATCATATCCGAGATCTGTTCATAGATGTTCTCGGGCTGGCCGTGCACGGGCACTCTCGTGATTCCGGGCAAGTCAACCGTGGTCAAGTCCGGGAGGCCGTATTTCTTGACCACCAGAGTCAGCGGTGCGTTCGATATGCCCTTGCCGGAGCCGGCAATCTCATCGGTGGCGTCATTGATGGCTTCGGAGATGTTGTCCTCGTCAGTGGGGACGACCTTGCCATTGAACTCGAGGTAGAGCTCGGGGTGGTCGGCACGAGGGCAGTCCTGAAGCCGCATGATGAGAGG
The DNA here is from genome assembly GCA_028455895.1 of Rhodomyrtus tomentosa. Classification (NCBI taxonomy): domain Eukaryota; kingdom Viridiplantae; phylum Streptophyta; class Magnoliopsida; order Myrtales; family Myrtaceae; genus Rhodomyrtus; species Rhodomyrtus tomentosa. The sequence goes on along the minus strand of JAPCWY010000003.1, from coordinate 21,532,689 downwards.
GACGCGGGTGCAGATGCCCTGCCCCCGCGGCAGGTTGATGCCGGCGAGGGACTCGAGGACGCTGGACTTTCCAGAGGACTGGTCGCCGACGACGACGATGGTGGGGAGCTGGATGCCCTCCTTCATGACCATGAGGTTCCGGAGACTGTCGATCGCGTCGAGCAGGGGGCGAATCCGGTCGTTGTAGGAGACGCCAAGGGGCGCCGCGTGAGCGACAGGCAGGGTTTCAGATTCGGGTTCCAGGAGGACAATAGCCCGGTTGTCACCCATTGTTTGCAGCCTCTCGAAATGTTTCCTACACTTTTGGATGAGTTTGACCGACGAAATGAAAGTGGTGTTTCGTTGTGTGGAGCAGTGAAGTTATGGAGTCATTTATATAGAAAGAGGCATACTAGACTTCAATCGCCCGGTGGACTATGAGATGACTATGTGAACAAGCCAAAGTCGTCTCAACAAGAATCGGTTGAGAGAGATTTTTCCGGCTAATCTCGTTATCTATAACTAATTCAATTTCATTCAAATTTTAACTGAATTTATTGTACAGATTCTTTACAAGTGTATATAAACATACCATCTCTTTATAGGTAATCAACGCCATAAATCAATACGAGCAATTCAAAATCACTCCTTCTATTCTCTGCGTTATCTTTCTCTCCTTTATTATTGATCGTTTCAAGTTCTTTTTTTTTTTTTTTAATTCATCTGCACTTTGAGGCATGGCCATTTCCTCTTCATTTTTTTGCAGCAAGAGCCTGCCTCTCTCTCTCTCTCTCTCTCTCTCTTTTTTGCAGCAAGAGCCTGCCTCTCTCTCTCTCTCTCTCTCTCTCTCTCTCTCTTTCATTTTTTTTATTTTATTTTTTTTGCTCAAGACTATGCTTCTTGCTTCTCCAATGGAGGTGATTAGAATCTGCTTTTGGCCGATAGTAATGGGGCATTGTGTGTAGGGTTTGAGTGACGGCAACGATGGCTACTTATAGTGATAGCGTGGCGATGTCCAATTTCGGCATGGTGGTACCGGTGGCCAGTGGCCACCGCCATTTTTCCAATTATTAAATTATAGTTTTATAGGAAAAATTCATTTTTTTTATTACTTTTAGATACTTACATCATTGCAAAAATTAATGAAAACAAAAAAAGAAACCTTAAACGATGGAGCCTGAGGAGGTGGAAAAAGATCTTCATGAAAACATGAGGTCAAGAAAGACTAAGGGTGGAAAATAGGTAAACAATTGTGTATTGAGCTGTTTGAAAAGGTTAATAATAAAAGGATTAATATCATGAAAAATTTCAAATTAATACATATGTGATATATTTACTTTAAATTATTATTTTGACTAACAAAAATTTCAAATCGGTACACATGATAAATTTATCCCAACCAATTATTTAACCATCAAAAACCCCAACTGCTACACATGTGCTAAATTTACACTACGTTAGTTTCATTTTAATTGAATTTATACTACGAAAAATTTTAAATTGGTACCTTATGACAAATAGAGGGTGAAAATCTCAAACATGTATATCCGACAATTGCCATATATTATTCAACTTAGTAATTTAACGATAAAATTTAGCGAAAATTAATGGAGTCTAAAACTTGTCAAAAGTATAATAGTTTAAGGTAAATTTATCAAATGTGTATCAGTTTAGGATTTTTAGTGGTTAAAAAAATAATTTAAGGTAAATTTATCACAAATGTATCAGTTTAGAGCTTTTAGTTATATTAAATCTCATAAAAAATTGAAAGGAAGGAACATTGACCAATACTTTTTTTGGCTTGGAGAAAAGGTCCGTCTTTCCCGAACCTTCCGGACATAGGTTACCTCGATGTAAAATATTTCATTATGAAATAAACGAGCCAGTTTGAGTGGAATCAATTTCGATCCGATCCGATCCGATCCACTCATTTTGATGATCTAAAATTTATATATTACATTTTCTGCAAATTCGCGCATGAATGGACAGAAAAAAGAAAATCAAATTAGTATTATTTATTAGGACATGCCCTATTTTTATTTTTATTTTGTCTTTGTGATCCAAAATTATCTAGCGAAATACGGCATTAGCATCGATCTATCGCTGGCCGGCTGGTCGTCCTCATCAACAAGACGGTGTCATCCGCAATATTATGCAGTTCAATGATCTGAAGATTGTGCTCGAGTTCCTCAATCTTTTTTCTTTCCATCCAAGGACATTGGAAATAACCGATTTAAAACCAATTATTAAAAAAAAAATTGAAAGATCGCATCAAATTGAAACCGTACAGTATTTTTCTTTGTCATTGGGGACCGTACGGTTGGACTGGGCCAGCCTGCCAGGGGCAAATGCGTGTTGTCGTCTTCTTTGGCTTTCGCATTGCGCCTTCCCTCGGACACCTTCTATTCTTCTGATAACTTTTCAACGAAAAAGTCAGTCGATGTCGTAATTACAAATGTCAAACAGTCGGTCGGAATCTGACTAAAAAAATAATAATAACTCTAATGATCCATGCTCGATCCAATCTATACTTAATCGATATTCGATCGGACCCCAATTGTTAAAACACTTCTATATTGAATCTATTTTACAAAAGTTCATACCAAAATTACGGTGATTGAGTGAGCGCGAAAGAGAAATATGAAAATGAGTTTGATTTAAGTGTTGACTCATTTAACACCCATCGTGAATTTTGTCATTCTAAATCCATTTATGATTAATTTACTAAATGGAAAACGCTTCTTTGACATTAAAAATAATACAATATCAATTGTAGATCCACATATCATCACCATGTGTATTATATAAATGCACTTATTGATTGAGACATCGTATGATAAAAAATAATTAACAGTTCGATCAGACTGTCAACTATCGAACTAACAAAACCCTTACTAAATATAATCGATACAAACAACAACTTAACCCCCAATTGCGGGAGATAAGTTTTTCGCAACTTGACCCATCATTTCTTAACTCATATTTGGCGGGTTAAGTTGTTTCGTAATTCATCATTTCCGGGTATTTTCGTGCCATTAGACTACAACAACAGCAAAGAACCACCAGGAGCAATTTGACAAAACGAAAAATTGAAAGGAAAAATTATTGTTAAAGACGTTTTTACCCCTAACGATGGAATTGTATGTGAATGGCTGAAAGATTTGAGAAACGGGTCTAATCGTCATCCTCCTGTTTCCTCGTCTTTTCTTCTCAAATTGGAGGGTACCACTCTCGCATAACTTTATATATCTAACTTTATAATCTGAGTCATCCATTTTTGGACGGATGACTTAGATCTTCGATTTTTAGAAGGTAATTTTTTAAATTTTTTATATATTTTTTTGTTAGTTATAATTTGAGATATTCATTCATAACACAAACGGCCCAGATTGCAAGGTTAAGACTTAACTTTCTAAGAAAAGGTTAGACAATCCCTATGGCTCTTTGTGGGGCCACCCACCATTGTTTCCGCCTATGTTGTTTCCTCGGCCGTGGATTACTGCCCTATGTGAAGGGTGGATATCCCCTACCCATAGAAAATATGGGCAGAGGATCCGGATCCGTTTCCTTAACCCTTCCCAAACAAAAGTATTCTTAGAGCCTTTTTTTTAATAACAATTCTATTCTTGAAAATAATTTTTTAATAGAAATAAATTTTCGTAATTCTATTTTCGAAAACTAAGAGGTATATATATATATATATATATATATATATATTTGCTTATATTATTTCAAATCTGTTCTAGAGAACAAAAAATTTAATTAGTGTTACCTCACTAATTTATCTTTTTTATGTTACCGATAATAAAAGAACGTGAATTGGAGAAACATGAACGTTACTAAACATGCCCTTACATTTTCACACTATCTTTTTTTCATGTTCAAATTCTGATTTTCTCCCCCAACGTTTTCAAGTCTTCCAAAACATAGGCTTAATGCCTAGCCCAATGCATGCTCGTGCAAATTTCTATATTGCATTTAGCGGCAAAGTTTTTTGTTTTTGGTAAGGACATTTAGAGGCAAAGTTCGTGCATGCACGGACGGAAAATATATATAAAAAAAGATTTATGTTCATTAGGATGCATTTTTTTGCGGTCCTTATGATTAAAACTATTTGATGTAACCAAAAATATGAGTACGAGTCTCCCACCCAAAAAAAAAAAAAAACCGAGAAGTTAATAGCTTGGAAAATTTCGATAAAAAAAAAGATTGGAATTGCACGAGGGGTTCCGGTTTTATTCTCAATGTTTCATCGACTCCATCATTGCTAGAGTAAATCGGAGCTTCACCGATGTTATGTTTGGAACGTACATATTTTTATGAGCAAGCAAATTGAAATAACTTTACATTTGTGCAAGCAATTAATTTTCAAGTCAATCACAAAGTAAAGAGATTGTGATTGATTTCCTCATTCTTTTCCTTCCATTTGAGGGGCATTGAAGATAATTGATTTACTCTTTTTTCCGGTTAAAATTGGTTGCTAATCATAGCAAAAGGGAAAATTCTAAACAAAGGCTTGAAGTGAATTATATATCAAATAAGAGTACATTTATTTTCTCAAATAATGACCTAAAGTGATTGTGTCGATCTTAAAGAAAGTCCCGACTTCAAGCTTATCAAAGGTATTTTCATCTTTTACTTTTTTTGAATTATTTTCACTTTATCTTTTTTTTTCATTACAGTTTTATTTTTTCCGACCACCATCAATGGTCAGAGGACCGGGTGAGGGTTGCGGTTGTTGCCCTGTTGCCGACTAGGGTCATCACGGCCTCGTCGAGCCTCACCGACAGCAAAAAAAAATGAAAAAAATTATTTTAGAGTAAACAATATTTTTGGACAAAAATGCTATTGGCCAATCCAAATATTTGGCTAATCGACATGAGACCCTTATTCAAAATCGTAATGGGCACTTCATGCTCATATTTGAGATTGATATGGTCACTTTAATGTATTTTTAAAACAACATTCATTTCATAATTTTATGGGAAAACGTGAACACCGATTTTTTTTTTGTTGGGTAATTTTCCCGGACAAAATTACAACATAACAAAAACATCACAATCAAAATTGAGTATTATATTTAGACCTTTTGACAGGTTTCTCTGCTCTGCTCGTTGACTGGACTTGGGCGAGCGTACATTTTATTTATTACTTCGTCGACGGGGTGACCGTACAATGGGACCTTTCAAAGGGAGGAAATTTTCAAATCTCTTCGATTCCTTGGACTAGACATGATCATTTGAAACCGTCGGTCCGGAATGAGCCCTTTGACCGGGCTCACGGTTCCGAACCAGAATCGAAACCATCCTTCATGGGCCAGTTTCGGCTCTTAATTTTTTGAAACCGGAAATTCTGGGTTGGTTCCAAATCGAAACCATCCTTCATTGGCTCTTCCCGCGGCCCCCGCCTCTCGGGAAGAGCCAATGGCTCTTCCTGAGGCCCCGCCTGGCAAGGGAGAAGAGTCGTTGGGGGTTCTTCCCCCCTTCCCCTGGCTCAATGGTCAAATTTTGGCCGTTGTAAATTTCTAAAAAAAAAAATCTATAAAAATCTCTCAATCCCTCTTCATTTTTATCACAATTTCTCTCAATTTCTCTCAATTCTCTCCAACACTCTCAACTCTCAAATCTCAATCTCTCAAATTCTGTCAAATTCTCTCAATCCGTTGTTCTCTCTCAATTCCGTCTTAATTCTTTGAAGCAACTTTCCTATCAATTCTCCCAAAAATGGCAAGTGGAAGCAGAAATACTAGAAAGAGAAAGAACCCGATGAAAGAATCTAATTATCCTGCTCGTGAATATGATCCTCATGAATATATATGTTGGGAAGACAACGATGTTTCACATCCCATCGTCGAGCACGTCCAAGAAAGTTTTTATCCTCTGACTGGTGTCGAAGAAACATCGATAGCAAATGAGCCGGGATGGAAGTGCCGAGAATCCGACTTATGGCTACATTTCAACAAAGTATGGAATGAAAATGAAGATAAGTTTGATATAAGCTGTAAATGTTGTTCGCAAACATACAAACTTGGTAAAGGAGATGGTTATGGAACATTTTCGTCGACATCTGACGAAAAAACATCCAACTCAAGAGGAGATCGACACTAGCCAACAACAAATTTCCAGTTTCGCCAATCCTAATCCTTATCCTTTATTTCGTTTCACTAATGCATTTTATAAACAAACATTAGTTGAATATGTTACCCTTGAGCATGCTCCGTTCAATACCGGTGAAAAATTTAATTTTAGATATTTGGTAAACACTGCGCTGGCTCCGCAAGCATCATCTGTTTTGAAAACTACTCTTAGACGCAAACTTAAAAAAACTTATAAAAAACAAAAAAAATGAATTGATAAGTTGCTTTGAAGAATTCAATGGACGTATACATATAGGTAGCGACATTTGGAGCGATGCTTAGAATATTAATTCTTATATGGGTGTCACATGCCATTGGATAGGTGACGATTGGGTTATTCAAAAAAGACTTTTTGCATTTCGAGTTTTTCCTGAAATGCATACAGCACATAATATTTATAGACTAATTATAAAAGTTTTAGAAGAATATGATTTGATTAATAAAGTTTTTTCAATTGGTTTTGATAATGCCGCTGCAAATACTGCTTCCATTCTTGAGTTAGAAAAAATTTGTAAACCCTCTTTTGGGGATAATTTTTTTATATTAGATGTGCTTGCCATGTTTTGAATTTATGTGTACAAGATGGTTTATGATCTCTTGTAACTTATCTCCATCCAATCAATATTGCAATTAAATTTTTATTGAGCTGTCCTCATCTTATGAAAGAGTAGGGAAAATTTTGCAATCAAAATGGGAGAATGGAAAAAAGGTTTTCAAAAGATATTCCGACTCGTTGGAATTCTACCTACGAGATGCTTCTATAAACTTTTGATTACAAAGATTTATTATGTTCATTTATTTCGAATATCGTTCCCGATATTGCTTTACTCTAGCAACATTGGGATGTTTGCATACAAATTTTAGATTTTTTGAAAGTTTTTAATGATGCTACTAATACAAATTTTAGTTTTTAATGGTTTTGATAATGCCGCTGCAAATATTGCTTCCATTCTTGAGTTAGAAAAAATTTGTAAACCCTCTTTTGGGGATAATTTTTTTATATTAGATGTGCTTGCCATGTTTTGAATTTATGTGTACAAGATGGTTTATGATCTCTTGTAACTTATCTCCATCCAATCAATATTGCAATTAAATTTTTATGGAGCTGTCCTCATCTTATGAAAGAGTAGGGAAAATTTTGCAATCAAAATGGGAGAATGGAAAAAAGGTTTTCAAAAGATATTCCGACTCGTTGGAATTCTACCTACGAGATGCTTCTATAAACTTTTGATTACAAAGATTTATTATGTTCATTTATTTCGAATATCGTTCCCGATATTGCTTTACTCTAGCAACATTGGGATGTTTGCATACAAATTTTAGATTTTTTGAAAGTTTTTAATGATGCTACTAATACTTTATCTGGTATTTATTATCCCACTACGCATTTATTTTGAATAGAGCGTGTTAATATTGCTAGTATTTTTAATGAATATGAAAAAGATACTGAATTATCTTCGAGTATTTTAGTAATGCGAGAAAAATGATTGCATTATTATTTGAGCATTCATCTTGTCTATTTAATTGGTATTGTTTTCGATCCACGTACTAAATTAGATGGTTTATTAAATTATATGAATACTTATTATTATGATTGTTTACATTTGAATGAAGCAATAAATATTTTAATTATACAATCAGAGGTTAAACAAGTTATAGTAGCATTATATAATGAATTTTCTAGTAGATATGGTTTAAGTGACAGTGGATATGGATCGGCCCAACATAGTGTCTCGCAAAGCGATGCGGATATTTCACTTAGTAGAGGGTATAAAATGCTGATGAATAGGCGAAAAAAAACATAAAGGGACATCAACATGTAGTATTTCTGAATTAGAAAATTATTTAACAATTGCTTTTGAGTTTAGTGATTCTGAAAACAACGTAGATTTCAAGATTCTTGAGTGGTGCAAGAACCATTCAACTCAATTTTCAATTCTCTCCCTCATTTTGAAACAAATATTAGCGACTCCTTCTTCAACAGTGGCAGTTGAACAAGCATTTAGCGCTGGAAGATTAATTTTGGACCCCCGTCGTTCAAGATTAAGTCCAGAAAGTGCGGAGATTCAAGCTTGTGTCGATGATTGGACAAAGGCTAAATTTCGACAACAAGAGCTGGATCGAGAATACGAATTCTTCAATGATGACCGTAGAGATACTACTGCCACCACAACAATGGATAACGACGAATGACGATGAGGTAACTTGGGGTTACCGAATGTAATAAAACTACATGGGCTTTGATTCTTCTATCCCAAGAAGATATGTAGATGAATGATAATTCATTAAGTTCAAGCCCATTCTTCCTCTTTTTTTTTTTCTCAAAATTTATTACAATGTATAATTTGATTAATGATTATAATTTATAATTTATAATTTACTTATTTTATTAATTTAAAAAAATTGAAACTGGTAGTTCCCCCTTTCAGTGGAACTGGAACCGCTAGTTCCGTCGAACCAGCCACGTCTGCCTTGAATGCTCTTTGTTTGCTTATATATATATATTTTTATTGGATTAATATTACCAAAAATCTCAAATTGACACATATGTAATAATTTTATCTCAAATTATTTTTTGACCATAAAAAACTTCAAACTGGTATACATGTGACAAATTTATCCCGAACTGGTATAGTTGTGACAAAAAAATAGTTTGTGCTAAATTTGTTACATGTGTATCAGTTTGGTGGGTTTTTTTTTTTTTGCGGTATTAACCCTTTTTTATATGACGCTTTGGCACTTTCAGTTTTTGAAAAAGTGGATTAAGAATTTTAAAACAAAAAATCTAACCCAATACCGAACAGAGTATTTCAAAGATCAAGAAAATATAGATGTCAAGATCATGCCTAAAAGCAGGAGATTAGTCATTGGAGATCAAGGTCAAAATTGCAATGTAATTTCCTTTTTCTGTCTAAGCATTAGTTGCAATTCCCTTTTTGGTCCCCCACTTTTTTTTTGTGTGTGGAATTGTCGTCGTTTGTGAAAACCAGAAAATTCGTGATATCTTGTGGACATCTTCTATTCAGTAATAACGTGTCCGCGTCAAATAAATTTCATTCCAATTCTGCTGGTTGTGAATCACGTACAGATTAGCCCAATGTGCAATTTGATCTTAAATTCAAGCCCTAAACTCGTATGAATAATCAAGACCAGAGAAGCCCGAGCCCGGCCTAGAGGGGGGTTTCTAATCGTTCTCTCCTTTTGCCTTTGCTTGGCCGAAAATTGGACAAGAAAAACGAGAGCTATTTCCATCATACGGGTGCATAATTTGGCAATATTGGAATGTAGAATCTGTGGACAGAAGGAAAATAAACACATGGCTGAAATAGGAAGAGATCCTTGCGTGCGCCCGGTCGACACTCATTTGTACATCTATGATTGATCATAAATTAATTTCTAAATCCATATATGATTGGTTGAGTGTTGTATCCGATAAATGAATAATAGATGGGTTTAAATTAAATGGATCGTAAATGAGTTACAAATGGGTGTCCAATCGATTTTAGACCAACCCACCTCTATCATCCGTGACTCTCATTTTATTCTCTCTCGCCCTTATTTGATCTCACGCTCACTCACTTTGCAATTTCACCTTAATTTTTGTATGAATTGAAAAATTTATGAAAATATTTTAGGAATACGAGTAAGTTCGAGTATGAATCAAGTACAGTTTACTAGATTTGCATTGTCAGAAATTTGTCATAAAACGGGTTAGATGGATCAATTATGATCGCGAGTCTGACCCAAACCCGATTGACCCCATTTGACGGGTCCACTCATTCTGTCAAACAGGAGATATGTGATCGAAGATAGTCAGTCGGCAAGAGAAATTGAAGTGGTGAAGGAAAGGGAATGTGAATGCACGAGTGATTCATGCACAACACACGACGAGTGCACGGATTTCATTGAAGCGGAGAGCACAGCAGCGACGTTCCCACGCACGCGCGCACGCACGGGGAAGCAAAACGCGGCAGTGCAAAGAAGGAGATCGTACTTGACCAGCCAGACGATCCCAACGCATCTTTTCCCTTCGCGCTCGTCTCGTTGCGTGGACTTTGTCGCCAACTACCGAGCCAAGTCGATCCTCTCGTTTCGTTCAAATGGCGTAGGTACCTTACGAACCGACAAAGTTGCAGTGTCCTTCGTTCCCGGGAATGTAAATGCCAAGAAGAAATCTAAAAGCTCTTACATCAGGAACGATCATTGCCAGCAATGTAACTAATACTAGAAAAAGTTGAAGCTGAACAACGCGTGTCGTTGGATTGATTGGCGATGTTTGTTCCAATCACAATTGAGGCGCTCACAATTAAGATCGTCAGTCAACAAATAGTTACTAATGCCTAGAGCTTTTTTAACTTACTGCTTTTTTACCCCAAACTATATTTTTTAACCACAATTGACGCACTCCCAGTTACGATTGACATCAATATAGGTCATCCACCCACTTTTTAACTCTATTTTTTTTTTTACTTGGATCAAAGTTCGACAAATTTAAAACATGAGTCAAATATGGATTTAAGCCTATAAAGTCTTTTCAAATATGGCTGATTTATAGTTTTGCAAGACCATTTCTATTCACTTATAAACCGCCACCCACCGCCCGCGCGCTGTTAACGCCCGCCTCTGCCGCCCACCCACCTGCTGGTTCGTGCACGGGATTGATAGAGAAATTTCTGCGCACATTCCCTCGTAATAAAAATCAACCAGGTTTGATCCTGGACATTGCAAACCCCGCCTTCTTATAGACAGGGACGTTAATTCAAGAAACTAGTGTTTCTCGCATAAACGAAAATATCTCCAACATTTGAGGACTGTGTAAAGGAATAAGAAAATTGTCCTTTCTTTTCTTTTTTCTTTTTTTGGGAAGATGTGTGTGACGCGGTCTTTGTCCGGGTACTGGAAGCACTTCGAGGTCCTCTTGGAGGCTCCACCGACGGGGCTAGGCTCGGGATACCTGGTGATCCAAGATGAGGAAGCCCAGCGCTTCTGCTGCTTGGGCTGTGCATGTATAGCCAGCTCTACAGCTTCCCCTTCCCTTAGAACAAGGAACTCACAGTCAGGTACATGGAGAACAATGGCAAGAGCAAGACGGCCGGCGGCAGTAGGCCCAGCCATGGTGGCCGTGGTGGGTGGTCAGTGAAATAATGTTTACATTTTTTAATTTATTTTTAATGATTTGTTTAAATATATAAGTATTTAAATTGTATAGGTCATAAAATTTATGGGTTAAAATGGATTAAATTAGTCGATAAGGATCGGATCATATTCGATCCGATCCAAATTCGACACGACCCAACCCACCCATTTGATACCTCTACTAATATTAGATACGCTCTACATTGCTCGACGGTTATATCATGCGTATCTATTTGATTGACACTAATGAGATCGTTTTTTTCCCTGCTTTCGCCAGAATTGGACGACCCCCTTTCATACAAATGGATGTTGTGCCCAGTCTGTCGCCTTTGGGCCGCTGTCTATCGTGGCAATTGTCGATCCGAGATTGAGTTGGGTTGAATTTATTTATTCTTTTTCAATGGGCTTTGGTGTCAAAGATTTCTCTTGTTTTAATTGCCTGGTATTAAAAGATCTCCAGGCATGTTGACGTCATGCATGTTCTTTGCACTTCTAATTAATTAGAAAAATCTCATGTCATTTTTTGCAAGCAAGCTGTATGTTTTTTCTCTCATTAAAAACTCACGTTTTAATATCTAATCATAGGCATTGATTTGCATCATTCATACATGATTTGCATATTGAGATAGTATTTCGTGTCTTACTTGCACCAGGCTGATTGGAACACTAGAAAGTCGAGAGTTTTCATGAAGGAAAGTATCACAAATGGACTCTGACATTGACTCAATATCAATGTGGTCCATGAATTTTATCTTAACGCGCAATGTAATCTCGAATATTTAGTTTGTTTATGGTGATCCTTGAACTTTTGATGCATGTTCAATTTAGTTCTTGAACTATATGAAAAGGTTTAGGACTAAATTGATTAGTTAAAAGATCTATGATGAATGGTATCGATGTAATTGTTTTAGGACTAAAATGGTTAGAGAAAAAAAAAATCATGTCAAGTCAGGAAGCGTAAATCAAAGGGAGGATGGCACCAATCCAAGGGATGATGTGATTTTAGCAGGCATCTGGCAGTTGAGCTTACAACTTGAAGCACTTAGCAACCTAGTTGTGAGATGTGAGACGAGGCTTGATGGTCATTGCAAGCCACCACGAGGGAGGCCACAAAATCAACGAGAGAAGCCTAAGGTACAACCTAGATGACAGCGGTAATTTGACGATGAATATGTATCTGATACAAAATATGACCGAGATGACAGGTTTGGGAGGATGAACGGACACCGAGGGTTTAGACATCGAGAAGATAATGATCTTGGCAATATCAACATGAAGATTCCATCTTTCCAATAAAAGAATGACCCTAGTGCGTATCTAGAATGAGAGAAACAAATGGAGATGGTATTCGAAGCTCAAGAAGGTAAAAATTGTAGCCGTTGAATTCACTGATTATGCTCTCATTTAGTGGGATCAACTTGTGACTAACAAGAGACGCAGTGGTGAGAGGCCAATAGAAACGTGGGATGAGATGAAAGCGGTGATGAGGAAGTGCTTTATACCAATTTATTACCACCGAGATTTGATCCATAAACTGCAAAATCTCACACAAGATAACAAGAGGGTGGAAGAATACCGTAAGGAAATGGAGATTGCCATGATCCGTGTTAATGTGGTGGAGGATCGTGAAGCCACAATGTCACGATTTCTGTGTAGTTTGAGCCGAGACATAGCAAGCTTCAACATTATATTGAGTTGGAGGACTTGGTGGATAAAGCTATCAAGGTTAAGAGGCAACTGAAGTTGGACTAAAATTACAAGAGTAGAGGAGGTTTAAGTTCGAATTGGAAGCCCAATTGAAAGAGAGACAAGAAGCCAAAGCGGAAGGGGAACAACATCAAGGTTGAAACTTCAAAGGAGAAGGAAAAAGATGGCAGAGTTGGTTCGAATCCGGTTTTAGGTAAAATTGAAAATACTAACCATAGAACTCGTGAAATTAAATATTTCAAGTGTTTAGATAGGAGTCATATGGCGAATCAATGCCCTAATAGGAGGGTGATGATAATGACTGGACTTGGAGATGTTCAATCTGAAAGTGAAAGGAAGGAAGAGGATGATGTCATGCCGTCATTGGAGGACTGTAGCGATGCCAAGATGCCAATCAGGGGTGAATTGATGGTGGTTAGACGTTTTCTTAGCGTTCAAGTCAAGGAGGAGGAGCATCACTTACAACGTGATAACTTATTCAATATAATATGCTTGGTGAATGGTAAGATTTGTAGTTTAATTGTTGATGAAGATAGTTGTACAAATGTGGCAAGTTGTACTATGGTGCATAAATTAGGATTGAAGACTACAAAGGACCCTAGACCATATAGACTTCAGTGGTTGAATGATAGTGGTGAAGTGAGAGTGTCGAAGTAAGCCCTAGTTCCATTTGAGATAAGCCAATATAAGGATGAGGTGGTGTGTGATGTTGTACCTATGTAGGCGGGACATATTTTACTTGGTAGGCCATGGCAATATGATAGGAGGGTACATCATGACAGGTACATTAATCGATATTCTTTGGTAATGAATCAGAAGATTTACACTTTGGTACCAATGACATCTACTGAAGTGTATGAAGATCAACTGAAACTACAACATGAGGCTAAGAGAGAGAGTGTGTGTGTGTGTGTGACATTCTAATTTCCAATCAATTTCAGACTCATTTATGAGAATTAAATCTAGATATGTATTTCAATCGTATCTCACTCGAATCTGATCAATTCGAGTAGGCTGAGCAAAAGGGAAAGGCTAACGCGAGACAAGGTACGTGGACCTAGGAAACTCGGATAAGAAATGGCGCTTTGACCAAAAGGATTGTCGAGGGGATATTTAGAACCTTAAAAAGGCCGATCTAAAAATGATTAAAGAATGTATTTGTTAGCGTTATATGATTGGAGCGTGGGTGATGCCGCTTAATCAATATATAATTTGCAAAATTTTCCTAAATCGGACCGTGACGATCGAGACCAAAGGTACTAGTGATAGACCCTCACAATTACATGACAACCAAAGCTGCCACGAATTGACGAGTCCTAAATGTGATATGAATCACAAGATCGATATGCGTAACGTTTGCAAAAGCCGCCCGTCGGTTCGGGATAGGTTGGAACCACGTTCGATAGAGAAAACAATCAGAAATGAGTCTTGAAAATTGAAAATGGAGAATCAAGAATTCTAACGTTATATTCGGATTGGCTATCGCCCCATTGAAGAATATTAAAACGAGAAAAACGACGTTCCGGATGTCGGGGGTAAAATTATCATTTTGCCCATCAAGCTTAAGCCTTGCCCATGCAAATAAAGAAGGGCATTTTGGTCTTTTAATCTACCTCAAGGCTTCTGAAAAAGGAGGATGAATTGTGGCTATTGGATCAAGCTTGAATGACATTTGGACATGTGTCAAAGGATGGACTAAAGAGTGGTCATGTCCACTATTGGCCACCTACCATTCAACCCCTTGACTTGAGCATTGTATATAGACTCTTTTCTCTCTCTCTCCTCTCTTGACCAGCCATATACCCCCCACAAACCCACGACCACAGCTTTTTCTTCTTTCTTCTTCTCTGCCGCCGGCGACAGCCCCTGACCCTACCGTTCGCCACCGTCGACGCCGCCTTCTGGCCACCACCTGGACTCCGGCCGATCATACCCTCTTAGCTTAATCTCTTGCTGACCTTCTCGAAGTGTAAGCATGTCGATTAGACCACCGAGGAGCTCCGGCCAAGCTTTTTCTCGGAAGCCAACGGAATTGAACTCAATTTGAGGTAGGTGAAGTTTCTGACCCCTTAGGAGACTTAAATGTTGGAGTCTTGAGACCAAATTTTGTGGAGATCGAGACTTATATATCAATATGTGGTAAAAAGTTAAGCTTGATTTGATGAAGTTTTGACCCTAAATGGGTCTTGTAAACTTTGGACAAAATCTGCCGGTCTGCGACCTTGGAGGATCCGGCGACTCTTGATGAGATTCTGGTGACGACTCGACCTCAAACTCTCGGTGAGACCTTAGGCCCTTAGATAGATATGTTAAGAGGTAGGGTAGTAGTTAAATGATGGATTTGGTGAAGATTTAGGACTGGTTATGCTTGGTTTGCACAGAATCGAAAATAGCCGGTTTGGTTCTATGCAAGATCGAATCTGTGGAGGCTGATGGCTATTGGTTTTGAGCCTCAAATTGGTGATTTAGATATGCTAAGATGATGAGGATTGTGTTATGGAAGTTTATGGTTTGTGGATTAGTAAATTGGACAAAGGAAATTGACGAATTTATTGGAAATTCTAGGTTGCGCGGTGAGATTGGTCTTGGACCATTGGAGGCCGAATCTTTGAGGACCAAGAAGAGAATTTTTGCGATATCAAACTCAAGGTAAGGGAATTACTAATCTTAGGATAGGAAGATTGGACTCGATTGGGTGCGTCGGGTGGAATTGAGATGGTATTTTGGGAGGCTTGGCGTGAATGGTCCTTGTGAATGCTATGAGAGTATAGATGGCTCTAATGTTTGCTTGTACTTATCTCTTGAGTAATTGATTACACGTGAATGTGTATTGAATCGTCTTGCATGCCATGGATGCATTGTTTATGCATGAACTACACTTGGCTTTGTGTGCATGATTTGTGATTGTGGCATGGCGGAGACGAGGCGAGACCTTGATGCGTATGAGACGCGGGGTGAGGTGGTTGATACCCTGAGGAGCTGAGGCACGGGGTAGAGGTTGGGTGGCGCCTTGATGCGATCTAATCGCGGGGTTGAGATGGCCACAGTCCTGATGTGTTTATGCGGGACGGAGATATAAGGTGTAGACTGACCTGGAGTATCATTGAAACCTGATGCGTTTACGCGGGTTGTCAATGACGGTCTGATGCGTGTACACGGACCGAGCTTGATGTGATCTGATCGCGGGCATGGAAATGAGGTAGGCGAGAGATGCTGGATGTGGTGAAGTGGCAGAACGGGTGTGCGTAATCATCTGAGTGTGCATGATGTCATAACTGCATGCCTGTCATCTGTGTATTGTCATCTTTTACTGTACTCACCTGTTTGTCTGTGAGCTAGAATTATTGGGGTCTGTGACTGCCTGAGTGGATGGTCGGCCTAACCTAGAGTTAGGACCCACCTTACTGAGATGTGTATCTCACCCCGTTGGGGATTTTTTTTTTCAGATTCTAGGCCTTGACAATGTGGCTTATTTGTTTTGGAGACTCAAAGGAGATGTCCACTTATTTTGACGAGTTCCCTGACGGGCAGGGAACGATATATGTAAGGAAGTGCACTGTTGTCTGGGTGGACGAGGGTAGTATGAGCTGGAAGCCTCATCAATATGAGGCCTGGTTTAGGAAAGTCAGGGACGTGTCTACCGAGTCGCTAAAGCCCCATGAAGTGCCCTAGGGGGTCGTCCCTAGTTGGTGTCACCCCACCATAGACTTAGACTAGGCTGATGGGTCCGTTGTCGATTCGAGAAATGGACCAAAGAGGACCCCGACCATAGAGAACACGGAGGAGGAGGTCATTGTGGTCGAGGCGATCGAGGAGGATCTTATGGAGCCATCTGCCGAGGAGACAGCTAAGGATACTATCGAGGTTCGCTTAGAGACCTTCTCAGAGTATGAGCCGATGGAGGATGCCGAGGACACCGGGGACTCTAGTAGTTCTTCTTAGGAGCTCCCAGTTTGTAGCTTGATCTTTCGATGGTGAGCCCGACCATGTTTCTTTTTGGATGCCGTTGATGAACTTTTGTGTACTCGCCCCATTACCCTTTTGCTTATCGGATTTAGTGCTTATGTATTGGTATGAACAAAGGGATGTTATGTAATGTATTTACGCTATCCAGATCCTGCTTTATATTCTGTACGGAGGAGTTGTTTTACTACCGCTTTCGCATGCTTGGTATATGTATATCATGTCTCTTGACTTAGTTGCGGATTTTGGGACCACGAGAGATACTTGGTTTGCTTGTAGGGAGTCGCGTGTTCGTGTCCGAGGAGCAGGGCTTGATAGAGAGAGAGAGAGAGAGAGAGAGAGAGAGAGAGAGAGAGAGAGAGAGAGAAGGTGAGAAAAGTGAGGGCTTTCACGGAGAGTCTCGGACACAAGGAAAATGAAATATCGAGAACAACACAGTGGTAAAAGCCGAGGAAAAAGGAGAGAGAAAAGAATTTCAGTAGAAGTACAACAAAAGTGTCAATATTTATGTACGAAGATCATTTTAGTGCTATGTTTATTTGAATCACTTAAGTGGCAAGTCGGAGAAAAAATAATCACTTAAGTGCCAAGTCGCTGGAATTGACACTTAAGCGATCCTTTTTTTAAGAAAAAATTGGCACTTAAGTTATCTAAAAAACGATCATTTTAGTGTTAATTTCGAAAAAAAGGATCACTTTAGTGCCAATTCCGGCGACTTGGCACTTAAGTGATTGTTTTTTTTTCTCGATTTAGCACTTAAGTGATCCAAAAAAATATTGGCACTCAAGTGATCTCTGTACACAAATACTGGCATTTTTGCTATACTTTTGCCAAAGAATTTCTATGCAAAAACGAGCGAAGTGAGGAGAGCTTTGATTCTAGACCGATCGGTGCTTGTACTTCTGTAGAAGGCAGCGCTATTTACTACTAATGATCTTGACTCGAGTTTACCTCATTCTGTCGTATCTTTATTATAGGAATTTGAAGATATCTTTCCTGACGAGCTTCTTGGAGGTTTACTACCGATTCGAGGCATAGAGTATCAAATTGATTTGATTCCTAGTGCGCCATTACCTAGCCGGCCCGCATATCGAAGCAATCCCAAGAAGATAAAGGAACTTCAACGGGCGTTGACACCTAAATTTTGACTTTTTCTTTTAATAATTTATTTTGCATATAAAAATCAGAAACTAAATTTTAGCTCCTACAAAAAAAAACTAAATTATTTGTCATATAGGATAGTTTGTTTTATGCATTCATGCATTACATTTTGCATTGGACTGGCGATGGAAGCGAACCCAAAATTTGACAAGTAATCGATATGGCATGAGAAATTCGGCTAAAGCATGGGGCTTGTGTCAAAATTCAAAGCAGGCTTGGACTTATTTTTTCTTATTTAATTTACCCCACTAAATCTTAATTATAGAAAGTGCCTTTTTTATTAAATTTTATTAGTCGGAACGAGTCCAAAGTTTAATCCCGGGTTATCAAAATTTGACCTTTTCACTATATAAACACCTCTGGGTCACATTATGGGGGAGGCCATTCATTGAAAACACGGCCATTAGAGAGAGCACGTGATATCCCCTCTCTCCAAGAAAATATGCCGCTGCAAGTTGAGAGGGAGATAACGTGGAGGAAAATTTTCGTTTCTTTTCTTTTGCAGGTAAACACAATCTCAAGAGCCACCCAACAAAAGAGGACTCGTGAAAAACAAGGGGGTTGATCCTTCATCATTATTATGTGATTTTATCTCTTTGCCGTTCTCTTCTATTTATTTAGAGACTCCACTTGCAGAAAAGACTAGAGGCAAAAATTCATATACGTCCTTTTGAGAGGATGCCCAAAGTGCCCATGATCAGATAGAAAAGAGAGCTTCACAGACCAATAGAGAACTCGTGTCTTCCACGGTGAGATCAGGGAAAAAGAAAGTGTTTGGATGCTTCTATTGTTAAAAAATTCACTAAGCAATTCCCAGGGTCATGAAGTTGCATGGGGAAGACATCGAAATATACGGCTGAGAGTAGATTGATTTGGTGTGGAGTTCCTGTGAAGTCGTTGGTGTTTAGCCACTATCCAAGGAGAGAGAGAAGAGTGAATCATTCTCCGACACGTTTAGCCGTCCGTGCGCTCGAAGCCCACCTGATTAGGGTCTTGTCGCCGAACCAAATCGCTTCGGATTGGCTTTCTAGCGAATCGTGCTTGAAAAGGGGCAATTTTGGACGAAAATTGCAGCTCGTGCGTGCTGGAATTTTTGCTTGAAAAAGGTAAAAAATCTCCACTTTTTTTTTTTATTGCAATCCATGCTTGTTAATTTGGTAACTTGCATATGTGTCTGAGGATCACATGTTAGAGCTGAAAGTTTAATCCGTCGCAATTGAAAATCGAAAATTGGGCATTGTTGCATAAAATTCTGATTTGTTTTCCTCAAGCCTAGTTTGTACATAAGATTGGTTGAGTTTATGATATCTCTGAGAATCGTTAAAATTTAATTGGAACCATGTCTTTTCTCTAGGCAATGAATTTCTCAAACCTTTTTTAGATCAAATGCGACTCTCGAAAGATTGAGATTCATGTGAACATTTGATTGAGATATCACATCTTTGGCATATTTTCAGAATTAAAAAACCCTAAATCTCAATTAGGAAAATTGATTTTCCTAGTAGACAATGTTTATGTTAAGTCGGACATATCCTATTCGTTGTCATTCGAGTACGATTCTTCTCCTTAGTAAAAGTGGGAAGATAGCTAATTTGATCTATTGCCATTAAGATTCGATACGCTATTCTCATAAGCCAAATGTAGATTTGGGAGATCAAATTTTCGAAAATCCTAAATGGATAGTCATGAATTGCTCTGATTGATCTTGATGATGATATTATCTTATTTGAATTCCATATATAAAAATTCCTAAAATTTTTAGTAAGATACAGTTTTCTAGAGGCCGTATCTAATTAAAGCTTTAGGAAGATATGATTTCTTAGAAACTTTATCCTATTGGATTTTTGGAATAAAATCAAGATAATCAAATCATTCATTCCTATCTTTATATTGCTGAAAAATTCACATAAAAATACAAAAATAAGATCAAGTTGTCTTGCATTTGTCTCATGCATATCTTCATGTTTGCATCTCTCATTTGCATATGTAACGTTGTCGTGACCTAAAATTCGATTTCGAATCTCGGGTTAATGGATTACCAGATTAATTAAATAAGTTAACTAACCTAGTGTGAGCTCTTCCAAGCTTTATCAATTCGTGACTTAGGTCCACTTAATTTTAATTAGAAGATTTTTAATTTCGGAGCCGCCACTAATCTTTTTCGATAGGTAGATTAGACACCTAAATAAAGTACAGGAGAATACTTTATTTCTGCTAACCAGGGGACTGATTATGTTAATTTTTTAATTAACATCCTTTCGGTATCATTCTTGTGAAAAATTTCCTTGATTGACAAATTCCATTGATCTCAGTTAAAGAGTAAGGTGCATTTTATTTTTTAAGATTTTCTTGATTTAATGAATGCTATGCAAATGCGGCTATATGACATGTGACTACATGACATGAAAATGGTCATGCATGCTGACTTTTTTTAAAAAAATCAAATTTTAACGGAAGCAAAAATGTGAATTCGAACCTAGATGACATGTGACATAATAATGCATGAACTTAGATGATATGATGCATAATAATGCATGAAATGCGAAAATTATGACTACCCTAAATGACATGCAAAATGATTCATTAAAAAGATGACATGAATGATTTTAGAAAAAAAATAAACTTGATAGAAATAAACATGATTTCTGCTTAGATGACATGACATGGAGTTTGTAACACAGCAAAATAATGCATGAATGACATACGATCATATGACACGACAAAGACGTGGATAGTATATGACATCCACGTGAACCCCGAAATGGATTAGAAAATGCATGTATGACATGTGAGAATGGATGACGATTAAACTTTATGGAATGCAAATGAAATGTCATTAATTTTCATGAATTTTCGATTTTATATTGAATTGGTTCGACTATTAACACAAATTGATTAATTAAAATTCAATTTATAATAAGAGTCCACTTGGGGTGTGATTTCCGAAAAATTCATTTAAAGTCAAGACATGATGATTTTTTTTTTGTGTTTTCATGATTTTTGTTATTTTTTGTGTTTTTTTAATAAAAAGAATCAAATAAAAGTATAATAAACATTGAGCATAATATACCTTAAATTTCGGATTTTTCGATTAATTCGCTTCGTACCCTAGGGTCGGGTTGTACCTTGGGGGTTAGGTCAGATAGTGAATTTTGTCGATTCTGTTCCAAAGTTATGGGAAATGTTAGACAAATTCATGTACGGATGACGTCGTACCTTGGGGTGAAGTCAGATAGTCATCATATTACACGTATTCCGAGGGACAAGGCACAAGGGAGCGGGAGCATGTATTATACTCAAGGTAGATTATAGAATTCTTTTGAATTAAATTAAAATTAAAAATGATCTTTGGCCAATCTAGGGGTAGGCGCCGAATTTTAAAGGGGACAAGCTCCTATCCACAAAGGATCACATTTTTAAATTTAGGAAAGTTTACTTCTTGAAAGATTCAAGGTATGTCAGATAATTTTCCAAGTTTAAAAGATATATTCAAAATATTCAGATTCACTCTTGAGATAGTCATAATATTTCGAAAAATATACGCAAACATCCTCAGGATAAGATCACAATCCAGAATTGCTTGAAAATCAGGCAATTATGACATTCCACAGAATTAACAACCTGTCTGAAAATCACCCAATATTCACTTGATATTCAAATTAAGCAAGTAATTTTGAGAATATCTTAAGATAGGGATCCATACCAACTTCGAGATAACTTTGCCAAAATTGAACAGATCTCGCGGACCACGGACGGACGGATAGTGGTTCAACCGGCAATGATGGATTTGCGGGTATTGCGGCGGAGCTCCAATTGATTGCAACGGTGAGGCTCGTTCGATGCGGTGGTTTGGACAAAAAGAGCTTCTTGGTGTGACCGTGCGGCCAGCAAAGCAGAGTTCCTTGGACGTGTTTCCCTCAATTGAGAATGGCGGGATGTCCGTTAGCTTGCAAGGATGATCGTGAATCACAACTCCACCAAGAAAGTCATTAGATCTAGGCACTGAGACACCATAAGGAATGGTTATCACCTCCGCTGATTTCATGCGGCTTCAACTATGAGGGCACTTAGAATATTGCTACGCATTGCTGAAGTTTACAAAATCTATTGACTACTTTCATAAGATCACCTGCAAAACAGAAATAATATGTGATAAGAAAGAGTATTCGCAATTTGGCAGTTCACATGAAACATCAAGATTGTCATGCTTGGCCGATTGGTGTAAGGAGGCATCGAAGGAGTAGCTTCTCATCGGATGGATCACGGACTGAAATTCGTTTCAGCTCTAGGAGGTCATCAGCGGGATTCAAGTGCTCGGTGGTACTGAACTCTTATCCTGCGGACTACTCTTCCAGGTATAATGATTACTGAAAAAAAACTCATGAAAGCAGTAGTGAGGCAAACACATGGACTTGATATTAACAAGGACTTATGGACTCAACGAGGAACTAGAGACAAGGAAAAGGTTAGATTTTCATTAAAATCCTATGGATTACTAAGAAAAGACAATTGCCGCCGCTCCAGGACATTACTCTCCAAATTCTTCGCCGACTGTTCTCCCTTCAAAAACCCACCACCAGATTCTTTTTCTTTGCGACTTTTTAAGTTCCAAAAATTGAGCAGTGAAGCAAGGCTTCACAGGAGTATGATCGCCGCTTGAAGGACTACTCTGCGGTGATCTTACTGACCGATCATCAGTGCAAGATTCGGGATGCAAGGATAGATTGCCCTCAGTGTATGGATTCCATCTCGACTGGACAGCGGTTTCGTCGTGTTGTTTGAAGGATCAAGGTAGCAGCTTCGGGTATTTAAAGTTCTGGTAACTGAGAACTCGGTTCACCGCTTGGAATGGATTTGCTACTATGATGTTTTTGGTGAAGGATTCCCATGACATATCTGCAGTAGAAAGCTCAAGGAAGAAAAAGATTATGTTTTTTTTTAAACATTGTTGTCGTCCTTCGAGTGGTAGAATAGAGAGAGGGAGTCTCTTATTTCTTTCTTCACCAGCGGTAGACCTTTTTGTCTCCTTCCGAATCTTCTCCTCTGGCAGGTATTCAACTTGCATGGCCCTGTATTGTGAACGTCAATGGTCTCCTTGAAAAGAATCTCAATGAAGCTCCTGGATGACGAGTCTTGCGAGGGGAGTCCTCCCTCGACCAGACCTTTTTCTCGCAATGATCACCTTGTATGCCGAATCAATTGGCCTCGAATAATGCCGACTCTTTTTCAATGGAATGGCCTCTCCCCATTGAACTCTACATGCACGGTTTTGAACAAGATGATGGCTCGCTGAGATCTCGTGTCCTTTCATCACGCCTCTTCTACCTTTTTCTATTCTGCAAGTGGATCCCACGGCAAAACATGAGAAAAGAAATAAAAATCAAAGAACAAATGAAGCAGATCAAGAAATGTCTCCCCTTTATTGTCCTTTTCTCCTCTTTCTCTCACAGCCCTTGGAACACGGGTGAAGACCACCGATAGAGACATCTCTCTCTATGTATTGGACGAAGGATGACGATCACCGAGGAAGATGCTTCTCTATTCTCGCTGAGAGGACTTTTGTGTGATCCTCAATACGCATTGTTTTTTTTTTTTTTTTTAAATTTTTGTGCCCCCTTTTGAACCCTAGACCATAAGGCTATATTTATAGGCAATAAGGAACCCTAACCCTAGTTAAGATAAGATCCATTGTTGACCATTGGATTAAAAATTTTAATCATGGATGGTCCTGATGAATATCTTCAGCCATGGAGTGCCATTGGGCTATTCGACTTTCATTGCCTTATGGGCTTAACTGTATAATCTTAAACTCAAATCAGGCTTCAATTAGTTAATCAAAAGCCCTAAAAATTTTAATGAGTAAAAACAGGCTGATTTGAAAATGAAGTCCAAAATCATGATGAACAAATTTCGGCACATCCTATATCCTCATTCGAAAATCACAAATTGAGTTTGATTCTAATGCAAATGGCATTACTGACAGAAAATAAATATGTAATGCACGAGGATTTATTTTTGGGAGAGTTATGAATAACTGTCATTTTATGCTTAAATGAATGAATTCCTAAAATCAAAATTTAGATGTCAACAAACGTCCGCATATCTCATACTCACATCATATGCTTGCATGTCATGTCATTCATATGTTATATGTTTACATGCTATGTCGTGTCATGTCACATATTTGCATTCTACGTGTCACGTTTCGTAATGTCATATTTGCTTTGCTTGATGTCACGTCATTTTGTATGTCTTAATTAATTAATTAATTTTGCATATAGGGTAAGATGACTTTAATTTCACATGTCTTGCATTACATCTTTTATCACTTATGTCATTATGTTTATTTTTGCTCATTCATGCATTGCATTTATTTTTTCCCATTCATGCATCACCATCACTCATGCATATTCATAAAAAGCGAAAACATAACAAACACCTCATTTGAACTTAAAGTGAATTCAATCAAGGTTGAGTTGCCGACCTAGGATATCACATGAAATTAAGGTACTGAAAGGGCATTAGTTTTAATTAACTAGCGTAATCAAGTCCTCGAATCCTCAACCTCTAGTTCATAAAAGTAAAATAGTTCTTCCATTATTTTACTTAGGTTTCTAATCAATTTACCAAAAATGATTAGTAGCGATTTCAAATTCTAAATCATCTCAAATTAAACAAAGTTGTGATTTGGTAGGGCTTGAGAGAGTTCATATTAGGTTAATCATCAAAATTAACCCGATAATCCATTAACTTATAATATTTTAATTTTAGGTCGCGATAGAGGCAAGTTAGTGAATTAGTGGAACGAGGATATGTGCGAGAGAATCTTAGCCTATGTGTTCTTCTTGTTTTGTTAATGCCAAAGAAGGATGAGACTTAGCGAATGTGTGTAGATTGCCAAGCGATCAATAATATTATAGTAAAGTATCGACATCCTATAGATGACATGTTAGACGAGTTACATGGAGTTTGCATATTTACTAAGATTGAATTGAAAAATGGCTATAATTAGATTAGGATGAAAGAGGGAGATGAATGAGAAACTGCATTTAAGACCAAGTACGGGTTGGATGAGTGGTTAGTCATGTCGTTTTGTTTAACTGATGCACCTAATACTTTCATGCGACTTACAAATCATGTTTTGCGAGCTTTTATTGGTCGATTTGTGGCTGTCTATTGATGATATCCTGATATATAGTTGGAGCCTTGATGACCATATTGAACATGTACGCTGTTTTGCAGGTTTTAAGGCCTGAGCAATTATATGTTAACCTAAAGAAGTGCTTTTTTGTGACTAACAAATTAGTATTTCTAGGATTTGTTATTGGTGCCGATGGAATACAGGTTGATGAAGAAAAGGTGAAAGCAATTCGTAAGTGGCCGACACCTAAGACTCTAGGTGAAGTGCGCAGCTTTCATGGTTTAGCAAGTTTCTATTAACGATTCATGAAAGATTTCAGTACCATTGCCGCACGTTTAATCGAAGTTTTCAAGAAGGACGTGAGTTTCACGTGGGGAGAAGAGCAAGAGAAAGCATTCAATCCGTTGAAGGATAAGCTAACTAATGCACCTTTATTATCTTTATCGAATTTCAATGCTACTTTTGAAATAGAATGCGATACTTCTGATTCAGGAATTGGAGCCGTGTTGATGCAGGGAGGACATCCCATTGTTTATTTCAGCGAGAAATTAAGTGGAGTAACATTGAATTATCCAACTTATGATAAGGAGATGTATGCTTTGGTGCGAGCTTTGGAGACGTGACAACATTACTTATGGCCAAATGAGTTTGTGATCCACACCGACCATGAGAGCTTAAAATACTTGAGGGGACAACAAAAGTTGAATAAAAGATATGCCAAATGGATGGAGTTCATCGAGACTTTTCCTTATGTAATCAAGTACAAAAAAGATAAGGAAAATGTGGTAGCCGATGCACTTTCTTGAAAGTACGCAATTCTATCTATTCTAGGAGCAAAATGCTTAGGTTTTGAGCATATTAAAGATTTATACACTGATGATGATGACTTTGGAAGAGTGTTTGAAACTTGTGAACATGCTGCATTTGAGAAATTCTATAGACATGATGGCTTTCTCTTTCATGAAAGTAAGTTGTGTTTACCTATATGCTCTTTGCATGAATTGATGGTGTGAGAGGCGCATAGTGGTGGTTTAATGGGGCATTTTGACATTAACAAAACTTATAAAGCGTAGCATGAACACTTTTATTGGCCACACATGAAGTGGGATAATGCAGTGCATGTAAGCAGGGTAAGTTTACAACTGAACTACATGGTTTGTATACACCTTTGCCTATCCCGACACATTCTTGGGTTGATATTTCTATGGATTTTGTGTTAGGATTGCTCAGGTCTAAGCATGGTAGGGATTCTATTTATGTGGTTGTAGATAGATTTTCAAAAATGGCTCATTTTATAGCATGTCATAAATCTGATGATTCATCACATGTTACTGATTTGTTCTTTTGTGATGTTGTGCATTCACATGGCATATGTGACGCCTCGCGTTCCCTCTTGGTGAGTCACATCCGCTCAGTCCATTCATAAACATAAATACCCAGGAATAATGCAAGGCTTAAAAGTGAAATGAAACACGCATGCGGAAAGAAAGACAATAATCCTGACAATACAAAGAAACCAAAGGAAAATTTGGAATGATACGAAAGCACACAACACACACACACACACACACACACACACACACATATCATAAGCATTTGGTTTTATCTGATGGAAGGGAAAAAGATGAAAGGAAACTGCACACCAAGATGAGATAAGGAACTAAGGCCTAAGTTCAAAAGGTTACTACATAGCCTTAACAAAACCTAACAACCCAAATTTATTCCTACTCCCATTACTCTAAACCACTACACCCAACTACTCTGAAGAACCACTCTAACCATCGCTTGCTTCAGCTTCATTATCTTCCGGGTTGTATTCAAAAAATGTTTCAGAAGGCACCTCTTCAGAAACCTCTTTTGTGTCCTCTTCAGTTTCCTCTTTGGTATCCTCTATCACGTCGGTTCAGATCTCGACGTAGTTCATGTACTCTTCGGTAGGGGGAGACTTTAACTCCTCAGAAATGTTCCTTGATCCCTCCATAGATGCCACATTTTCCACCTCTATCTCTAGACGGAACGAGTGGCACCAGCTAGGTACTACCTCTATAGGAACTTTTTCAGGCAACAAAGGACCCATTAGGTTACTACATCCCAGATGATGAAATCATGGTTCAAAGCGGTGAGGTTGCAGCTCCATCTTTCCCTCGTCCACCCAAACAACCATTCGCTTCCTAACATATACAATCCCTTTTCTCGCGGGAAACTCGTCAAAAGAGGCGATCATCTCTTTCGGATCGCCTAGTCGGATCGGCAACATGCTTACGGCTTAGGGTCTGAAAATGTGTCCCACTACGGGGTGAGATTTATATCTCAGCAAGTGAAACTTAAACATAAACCTGATCACTAGTCCCCCCAGACCACGAAACGACACCATATGTAGAAAATCATCCATGCATTGACATAAAGCATTCATAAATCAAGCGTTTCAACAAGTCAAGCACGAACAAGAGTTGCAGTCTAACATACTAAACCTCATGGGATCAAGCTTCACGCACTTAGCATATAAATAAACTCACGACTCTCAAAGTAATCCAAATGGTACTTCAATAACTCATCGCCTGGCCGCGATGTATTTCTCTGGGGTACTCTGGCCAATTAAAATCACTAGGGCACTCTAGCCATTTGATATCACTGGGGTTGTCTGGCCATTCGATATCACTGAGGCTCGTTGGCCATTTGATATCACTAGGGCTCTCTGGTCATTTGATATCACTAGGGCTCTCTGGCTATTCGATATCACAGTTATCAATCCCAATATAATCATCACACAATCGCATCACGCAATTCAAGCCACAGACTTCACCAATCAATCAATTCATTTAACTAATTTATCCAGTAGTGTCCTAATATTTAAGCAAAAGGCTTAAGAAACACTTACACTTCGATCAAGCTAGCAAATTCCCAATCAAACGATCCTTCTAACTCAGCAAACTCATGGCCAAATGATGGTCCAAGAGAAATTCCATCAAAATCATGTCATAACTCATTCATTCTTCAAGTCCGTCACACCAATACTTCAATAACTAGTCAAATAATAATCTAGGATGTCTTAATAACCATTTAAAGACATGGCAACACTCTATTGAACCCTCAAAATATTTAGTTCACTTTATCTCCTAATAGGGCAGAATCGGTTTTGCCTTAAACCGCACAAGTCAGTCCATAAGTCAATTTTTGGTTCCAATTCCTCATGAAATTAACTTGCCAAAACCTTATTCTACATGTCTAGGAATCTCACCGAACGTTTCGGAGCAAAACACCCCTTTAGGTCTTCCAATTGGCCCGTTTCCTTGAGGCATGCAAACGGCCAGAATCTATCCTATAAAAATCACTTCATTTCAACCATGAAAACACCTTAAATCTTCAGCGAACTTGCAACCAAAACTCAACTAACTTGAGTACTATGTGTTATGAAGATCCCACAAAATGTTTGAAGTTAATTGAAGCCTCTAAGAGGGTGAACGGAAGCTTTACCCTAGCTTGCTCAGAATCTGTCTAGTTTTGATCTCGGGGCTGATTGGGAAAAACTACTTCACGAAATGACGAACTACCACTTGAAACTTGTAGAGGAGAGGTTGGGCTAGCTATTGGTGGTCGGCGTACGGCGAGGCGATCACTGAAGAGGGCAGAAGAAGGTAGGGAACGGGGCGCAACGACTAGTTGGGTGGAGCGATTTCGGGTGGAAAAGAAGAAGAAAATTGAAGAAGAAAGAGAGAGAAAGGGGTCACATGGCTGATGAGGAAGCATAATGGAGTCTTCTACAAATAATTGAGGTATTTATGTGACAAAATTGATTTTGTGGGGCATTAAATGCTTGAGCTCTTATATGGTTGACACTTGGCAAGCTTCAATCATAATCCATTGGCTTTGACTTCTTTTGACCTTATTTTCATCAATTTTCGACAGCCACTATGGAGGGTCTAAATGACCATTTTGTCCTTATATTCTTCTCAAGGCAAGGGCAAATGGTCGAGGGGCAAAATCGTAATTTTGCACTTTCCGTCCGAAACTTCACTTTTTCAATTTTAAATTACCATTGGCAGGACGACGTCAAATCCTTTTCTAATATTGGAATTCTTCATTTCCATTTGCCAATTTTGAGTTTCCATTTCGTGATCAATCTTTCGTCAATTGTATCTTCAGTTTATCTCGAATTAACGGGCGGTTTTTATAGACGTTACACGTATCGACTCTATGATTCTCATCACACTTAGGACGACTCAAGTTACAACAACTTTGGTTGTCATGTAATTGCGAGGGTTCATAGCTAGTTTTGAGGGTCTTGATCGTCATAGCTCGATTTAGGAAAATTTTACAAATTATACATTGGTTAAAAGGCATCACCCGCGCTCCAATCATATAACGCTAGTAATAGATTCCTTAATCGTTATTTGATCGGCCTTTGTTGGTTCTAAATGTTTTCTCGACAATCCTTATGGTCAAAGCGCCATTTCCTTTTTCGAGTTTCCTAGGTCTACGTACCTTTTCATAATTTAGCCTTTCCTTTTTGGCCAGTTTACTCTGGATTAATCAGATCCGAGCGAAATAAAACTGAAGTACATCGATAATCACTTCTCATTCAATAGCCTCAAAATGGCAGGAAATTCAGAATGTCAAAACTCTTCCCTCCTTACAGAAATTTCATGATCGAAATTTGTAATAAACCCAATTATTCAAACAAATGAGGGCATTGACGTCTCGTAG
The DNA here is from genome assembly GCA_028455895.1 of Rhodomyrtus tomentosa. NCBI lineage: Eukaryota > Viridiplantae > Streptophyta > Magnoliopsida > Myrtales > Myrtaceae > Rhodomyrtus > Rhodomyrtus tomentosa. Next base: position 21,502,762 of record JAPCWY010000003.1, on the reverse strand, counting down.
CCTCTTCGTTTTTCCACGTAGCGCCTTTAGTTCCATGGTGTTCCCAGATCACTTTAACTAGCTGTGACATTCTGATTGCCAGTTGATTTCAAACTCATTAATGAGAAGTAAATTTGGAGACGTATTTCAATCGTATCTCACTCGAATCTTATCAATTCGAGTAGGCTGACCAAAAGGGAAAGACTAACGCGAGACGAGGTACGTGGACCTAGGGAACTCGAATAAGAAATGGTGCTTTGACCATAAGGATTGTCGAGGGGATATTTAGAACCACAAAAAGGCCGATCTAAGAACGATTAAGGAATACCTTGCGAGGGTCATACGACTGGAGCGCGGGTGATGCCGCTTAACCAACGTATGATTTACAAAATTTTCCTAAATCGGACAGTGACGATCGAGACCAAAAGGACTAGTGATAGACTCTCACAATTACATGACAACCAAAGTCGCCACGAATTAATGAGCCCTAAATGTGATAAGAATCACAGGGTTGATATGCGTAACGTCTGCAAAAGCCGCCCGTCGATTCGGGATAAGCTGGAACCACGTCCGATAGAGAAAACAATCAGAAACGAGTCTTGAAAATTGAAAATGGAGAATCAAGAATTCCAACGTTATATTCGGATTGGTCGTCTCCCTATCGAAGATTATTGGAATGAGAAAAATGGTGTTTCGGACGTCGGGGGTGAAATTACCATTTTGCCCCTCAAGCTTAAGCCTTGCCCATGCAATGAAGGAAGGGCATTTTGGTCTTCATACACTTCCCAAGACTGCCAAAAACTAGGAGGAATTGTGGCTATTGGATCAAGTTTGAATGACACTAGGACATGTGTCAATAGATGGGCTAAAGAGTGGTCAAGTCTACTATACACCACCTACCTTTCCACTATTTGACTTAAGCCTTGGATATAAGCTTTTTCTCTCTCTCTCTCTCACCTCACTTTGGCCGGCCATAACCCCCTCCACTTCACCAACAACCTCTTCTTCCTCTCTTCCTCTGCTGCTCGCTGGCGACAGTTTCTGGGGCTGCCGTTTGCCGCAGTCGACGCTGCCTTCCGGCCACCTCCTGGACTCTAACCGACCACCTGAGCCTATCCCCACCTCCTGCCGACTTCCTTGAACTGGAAGCAAGCCGTTTGGACCACCGAGGAGCTCCGGCCAAGCATTTTCTCGGGAGTCGATGAAAACCGATCCAATTTGAGGTAGGTGATGTTTATAACCCCTTAAGAGGCCGAAATGTTGGAATCTTGAGGTTAAATTTTGTGGAGGTCTAGGAGACATGTATATCAATCTGTGGTAAAAAGTTGAGAATGATTTGATGTAGTTTTGACCTCGAATGGGTCTTGTGAACCTTGGATAGAAAACTGCCTATTACTGACCTTGAAGAACCGGCAACTTCCGACGGGATTCCGGCGATGACTCGACTTCAAACCCACGGTGAGACCCTTAGACCCTTAGATAGACATGTTAAGAGGTAGGTTAGTGAGTAAATGATGAATTTGGCAGAGATTTAGAATCGGTTGTGCTCGGTTTGCATAGAACCGAAAAGGACTGGTTCGGTTCTGTGCAAGACCGAATTTGTTGGGGTTGAGGGCTGATGTTTTTTAGTCTCAAATTGGTGATTTAGACATGCTAGGATGATGGGGACTATGTTATGGAGGTTTGTGGTTCATGGATTGAGATATTGGGCAAAGGAAATTGACGAATTGGTTGAAATTCCTAGGTTGCGTGGTGAGTTCGGCCTTGGACCCTTGAATGCCGAAAATTGTGGGGGCTCAAGAAGAGAAAATTGTGATATCAAATTCAAGGTAAGGGAATCCTAAATTTAGGATAGGAAGATTGGACTTAATTGGGTGAGTCGGACGATAGTTTGATTGATTTGTGAGGGATTTCAAGATGATTGATACTCGTGTATGCTAAAAGAGTTTAGATGATTCAATTGTTTGATTATGCTTGTGCCCTGAGTAAATTGCCACATTTGATTGTGCATTTGAATCGCCTTGCATGCTATGGATGCATTGTTAATGCATGAGTTGCACTTGACCTTGTGTGCATGAGTTGTGATGCTGGCGTGGCGGAGGCAAGGTGAGACCTTGATGCGTACGAGACGCGGAGTGATGTGGTTGATATCCTGAAGTGCCGAGGCGCGGGGTAGAGGTTGTTTGGCGCCCTGATGCGATCTAATCGCGGGACGGAGATATGAGGTGCCGATATTGGCCTGGAGAATCACTGATACCGAATGTGTTTACGCGAGTTGTCAATGTCGGTCCGATGCGTTTACGAAGACCGAGCCTGATGCGATCTAATCGCGGGCATGAGAATGAGACAAGCAGGAAGAGATGGTTGTGGTGAAGTGGCAGGACGAGGTGTGTATGAACATTTGAGTGTGATATGATGTCATAGCTGCATGCCTGTCATCTGTGTGTTGTCATTTTTATTTGTATGTGCCTGTGTGATTATGAGTTTGCAATTTTGGGGTAGATGACTACCTGAGTGGACGGTCGGCATGACCTAGGGTTAGGACTCTTTTACTGATATGTGTATCTCACCCCTTTGAGGTCCTTTATTTTTACAGATCCTAGGCCTTGACAATGTGGCCTATTCGCTTTGGAGACCTTAAGGAGATGACCGTGTATTTTGATGAGTTCCCTGATGGTCAAGGGACCATATATGTAAGGAAGTGTACCGTTGTCTGGGTGGATGAAGGTAGTACGGACTGGAAGCCTCATCGATATGAGACCTGGTTTAGGAAGGTCGGGGACGAGTCGACTGAGCCGTTGAAGCCCCATGAGGTGCCCTAGGGAGTGATCCCTGATTGGTGCCACCCCGGTAGGGACCAGGATCAGGCAGAGAGATCGGTAGTCGGTTCTAGGAACGGACCGGAGAGGACCCTAACTCTGGAGTTCACCGAGGATGAAGTTATTGTGCTGGAGGTGACCGATGAGGATCTCGCTGAGTCGTCGCATGAGGAGACCATGGAGGATACCATTGAGGTTCGCTCCGAGACGTTCTCAGAGTATGAGCCAACGGAGGATGCTGAGGACATAAAGGACTCCAGTAGCTCTTCCTAGGAGATTCTAGTTTGTGGCTTGATCTTTTGTGGCGACCTCGACCATGGTTATTTTGGATTTTGTTGATGGTCCATTTTGTATGCTCACCCTGTCACCCTCCTTGCTTATCGGATATACTGGTTATGTACTGGTATGAACAAATGGATGTTATGTACGACAGTTTTATGTTATCTAGGTCCCACTTAACTTATATTTTGTACGAAGGAGTTATCTCATTGCCGCTTCCGCATGCTTTGTACATATATATATATATATATATATATATATTACGTCTCTCATCTAAATTGTGGATCTTGGGACCACGAGAGATATTTGGTTTGCTTGCAGGGAGTCGCGTGCTCGTGCTGGAGCGAGGGGCGTGACACTAGCGGGATCCTCTTACTCCTCAAGACTTGCTTCTTTCGATCCTCGATTCTAATTGGCTTGTCCACGTATGATACCTTGTCGTCTATTTCAATAGTCTCATAGTCTAAAACGTGAGTCGAATCTGGCTCGTATTTCCTTAGCATTGACACATAAAACACATTGTGCACTTGCGACAAGTTCGGTGGTAGGGCGAGTTGGTATGCCAAAGTTCCAATTCGCTCCATAATTTCAAAAGGACTTACGTATCTCGGACTTAGTTTTCCCTTTTTCCCGAATCGAGATAATTCGCGCATCATCGATACTTTCAGAAAAACGTGATCACCAACTTAGAACTCCAAGGACTTGCGTCTTTTATTAGCATAGCTCTTCTGACGACTCTGTGTCGTTCTCAGTCTTTCCCTAATAACCTTAACTACGTCAACTGATTGTTCTACTAAATCGGGACCTGTTATGCTCCTTTCTCCAACTTCGTCCCAACACATAGGAGTTCTGCAAGCTCTATAATAAAGCGTTTCAAATGGTGCCATTTGGATGCTTTACTGATGGCTATTTTTATAAACAATCTCCACTAGATGTAGTTGGTCTTCCATGCACCTTTAAAATGTATTACGCAAGCTTGTAGCATATTCTCGAGGGTCTGAATCGTCCTTTCTGAATGTCCATCAGTCTATGGATGATACGCCGTACTAAATTGTAATATGGTTCCCAAAGCCTCCTAAAGACTCTTCTAGAAATTCACTGTAAATTTATGATCTCTGTCCAATGTCATCATGACTGGAACTCCATGCAATCGTACAATGTGGCGCATATGTAACTCAACATACTTATCTATCGCGAAATCCTTTCGCACGGGCATGAAATGTGCAGACTTGGTCAGTCTATCCATGACTACCCAAATCGAGTCATGGCCTCTCTAACTCCTCGGTAATCCTATTACAAAATCCATTGTCACATGCTCCCACTTCCACTCAGGGATTTCTAAAGATTGCATCAATCCTCCAGGTTTGCAATGCTGAGCTTTCACTTGCTGACAGGTCAAACACTTCGCCACATCCACTTTCATTTCATTCCACCAGTAGTGTTGATGCAGATTTTGATACATCTTCGTGCTACCTGGGTGTATACTACAATTGCTCATATGAGCTTCAGCCAGGATCTTTTCCTTAAGTTCCTCATCACCAGGCACACATAAACGTTCGCGAAATTTTAAAATCCCATCATATGATACTTGAAACTCAGGTTTCCTTTTTGCCACATCCATCTCGAGAATCTTTTGAATCTCGAGATACGTAGACTATGAAGCCTTTACTTGTTCTTGAATTTCAAGCTCAATTTTCAAGGTTTCCACTAAACTAGATAGTAAGCAAACTTTCAATTTAAACTTAGAGTCTCTCAATTCCTCTAGTAAGGACCATCCTTTTACCAACAACAGCGTAATGCTGGATTTCCGACTAAGTGCATCCATGACTCTATTTGCCTTTCCAAGGTGATACAAAATATCGCAGTCATAATCTTTGAGTAACTCCATCCATCGACGTTATCTCATATTCAATTTTTTTCTACGAAAATAGATACTTCAAACTCTGATGATCTGTATAAATCTAAACTTTCACCACACAAGTAATGTTTCCAAATCTTTAGGATGAAAATAATGGCTGCTAGCTCTAAGTCATGCGTCGGATAATTCATCTCATGAGGTCTCAATTATCGTGAGGCATAAGCGACCACTTTTCCATGCTGCATTAACATACATCCTAATCCCTTTAGCGAAGCATCACTATATATCTTATAACATCTAGGTCCAGAAGGGATAGTTAATACTGGTGCGATCGTCAGTCGGTGCTTAAGTTCTTGGAAACTTCTTTCACACTTATCAGTCCATTCAAATCTCACATCATTCTTTGTTAATCTCGTTAACGGAGTGGCTATAAATGAAAACTTCTCCACAAATTGCCTATAGTAGCCTGCCAATCCCATAAAACTTCGAACCTCAGTAACAGTCGTGGGTCTAGGCCATTTCATCAATGCCTCAATCTTTGAAGGATCCACATAAATTCATTCTCCAGAAATCACATGACTAAGGAATGCTACTTTACGAAACCAGAATTCGCATTTACCAAACTCGGTATAAAGAAAATGTTCCCTCAAGGTCTGCAAGACAACTCTCAAATGTTTCTCATGTTTCTCATTACTCATTGAGTAAATCAAGATGTCGTCTATAAAAACAATGACGAATCGATCTAAGTACATCTTAAATACTCGATGCATCAGGTTCATGAATGCAGCAGGGGCATTAGTCAAACCAAAAAACATAACTGTAAATTCACAATGCCCATATCTCGTTCTAAAGGTAGTCTTTGAGATGTACTCCTTCTTAATCCTCAGCTGGTGATAACCAGTCCTCAAATCTATTTTAGAAAACATAGATGCTTCTTGCAGCTGATCAAACAAATCATCTATCCTCGGCAGTGTATACTTGTTCTTAATGGTTACTTGGTTCAACTGCCTGTAATTTATACACAAACGCAAAGACCCATCAATTTTCTTGACAAACAGCACCGACGCTCCCCATGGCGACGTGCTTGGTCTAATAAATCATTTATCTAGTAACTCTTTCATCTGTACCTTTAGTTCTTTCAATTCTGACAAGGACATTCTATACGGTGCCCTTGAGATTGACTCTGTTCCAAGAGCTAACTCAATCACAAACTCAATTTCTCTCTCAGGTAGTAATTTTGGTAATTCCTTAGGAAAGACATCAGGAAATTCACGCACCACCGCTATACTTTCCAACTTCGGTTCCTCAACTGTTGAGTCAACCGCAACAGCTAGATAAGCTTGGCACCCTTCATTTAACAGCTTAGTCGCCTCAAGCGACGAAACTAAAGGGATTGAGGTTCCACCCCGACTTCCCTCAAATTTAAAACTGGGGCGACCATCTAGGTAAAAACGAATCACCATGTTACCGCAATCAACTACAGCCCTTTGTTTTCCTAACCAATCCATCCCAATAATCACATCAAAGTCATAAATAGGTAGCACAGCCACATCTATCCTTTCTTCGCTACCACCAATCACTATCTTACTGTCCGCACAACCTAGCGAAACTAGCACATTATCCTTTAATGGTGTAGTGACATGCAACAACACATTTAGCGGTTTCAACTCCACACTCACCAAATCAGCAAACTAAGTAGATATAAAGGAATGAAAAGCCCTGGGATCAAATAAAGCATAGGCATCTTGATCACAAAAATAGATCGTACATGTGATCACGCGAGCTGCTTCCTCCGTCTCTCTACATGCCACAACATACACTCTTCTTTGAGCTAGTGGTCGATTCTGTTCATTCTGTGGGGCTACAGCTAGTTGCCCAGCCTGCAGTCTCTGTCCTTGAGCTCAGCTTCCTGGGGTTTGGTTCGGAATGTTCTTCAACTGGTGGCCCAACTGACCACATTTAAAACATGCACCTGTCCTAACAGGGCAGGGACCACTTCCATGCCTTCTGCCACAAAAGCGGTAATACCAATTTGACTGATTCGACGACTTTTCAATATTTTTTCGAACTGGAGAAACAAAGCGTCGGTTGTTCACTATCGGCCTCTTTTCCAATTGCTGATTGCCTCTCAAGGGAGTAAACTGCGATCCAGAACCGACGGCTCCTTCTTTTATGTCTCTCTTGATCATTTGACTCCTTTCATAAATCTCTCGGTACGTTTTCAGGTTCACCATTGTTGTCCGGCTTCGAATTTCTGGTCTCAAACCATCTCAGAACCTCTGTGCTTTCTTGAGCGGATCCTCAACTGACCTCGGTGTATACCTTGACAATCTTGTGAACTCAACCTCATACTGGTCTATAGTTAGTTGATTTTGTCGCAACTGCTGGAATTCCACTCGTTTCCTCTCACGTGTCGTTTCTGAAAAGTACTTATCGTTAAAAGCGGCAGTGAAGACAGCCCAGGTCAAGGCCGTACCTTCAAGAAACACTCCTTCCTTCGAGGCACTCCACCAGTCATTCGCAGTTCCTTCTAGCTGATACACAACTAGCAATACTTTCTCTTCATCAGTACACATTAGTACTCCAAAAGCCTTCTCAAGTTTCTCTATCCATCTGAGTGCCAGCTCAGGATCTCCAATGCCATTGAATTGGGTCGATTTCAGCTTTATAAACTGTTCAACCAACCGACCCATTTGTCTATTGGCATTAGCATCACCTTGGGCGTTATCGGCTTCAGCGCCCTGGATATTATTTTCATTTGCCATATTACAGCTGCCACTGCAACTTCAGCAGCCTGAGCTATAATCTTAGCTCTATCTTCGGCCTGTCGAAGAGCCACAACAACTCTATCTTGGGCTTCCTTTCCCATTAGCTCTCCAATTTGTTCCAAGGCCCTCAGGACTCCATCCACCCTTGGATCCTCGGCCGCTGGTGATCTCAAGCTAGACTTTTGGGCCTTCCTGGTCTGTTGCTCATACTTGCTCAGAATTAGTCTACCTGAGTCACTGTAATTCAACTACGGAATTTGAGACCTAAGTCACTTACTCAAGTCTAGTGATTCTATGCTACTCAATAAGGCATCAATCACAACACAACAGCCAATCACTCAGGCATATTTAGGAGCACAGCAATCAGGGATGCAAAATCATACCTCAAGTCCAGACGCATCTGAAACTTAGTACAATTAGAGGTAATATCTCACTCGTCAAATCAACATCCACAACAATTCACAGTGCTACGTGCGAAGCTTGATCCCCATAGGTTCACTACAACCATGCCAATTTAATATGCCAATCACAGGCGCCAATCATATGCCATGCATTTCTGCTTGACTCTAACGAACCCCCTAGGGTCTCACTACCCCATCATCCAAATTCCTTTATTCCTTATTATTCCAATCTTCAATCTACTGGAATCGAGCTAACCTTCCTCCGATACCATTTCAATGGGGATGTGACGCCCCGCGTTCCCTCTAGGCGAGTCACACCTGCCCAGGCCATTCATAAACATAAATACCTAGGAATAACGCATGGTCTAAAAGTGAAATGAAATACGCATGCGGAAGGAAAGAAAATAACCTTGACAATAAAAGAAACAAAAGGAAATTTTGGAATGATACAAAAGCGCTTACGCGCGCGCGCGCACACACATATATAAACATATCATAAGCATTTAGTTACATTTGACGGAAGGGAAAAAGACATAAGGAAACCGCACACCAAGATGGGATAAGGAACTAAGGGCTAAGTTCAAAAGGTTACTACTTAGCCTTAACAAAACCTAACACCCAATTGTTCCTACTCCCATTACTCTAAACCACTGCACCCAACTACTTTGAAGAACCACTCGAACCATCGCTTGGTTCAGCTTTGTCATCTTCCGGGTTGTATTCAGAAAATGTTTCAGAAGGCACCTCTTCAATGTCCTCTTTAGTTTCCTCTTCAGTATCCTTTATCACGTTGGCTGAGATTTCAATGTAGTTCATGTACTCTTCGGTAGGGGGAGACTTTGGCTCCTCAGGAATGTTTCTTGATCCCTCCATAGACGTCGCATTTTCCACCTCTATATCTGGACGGGACGGGTGGCACCAGCTAGGTACTACTTCTACAGGAACATCTTCAGGCAATAGAGGACCCATCAGGTTATTACCTCCCAGACGACGAAACCACGATTTAAAGCGGTGAGGTTGCAATTCCATCTTTTCCTCGCCCACCCAAACAGTCGTTCGCTTCCTAACATATACAATCCCTTTCCTTACGAGAAACTTGTCAAAAGAGGCGGTCATCTTTTTCAGATTGCCTAGTCGGATCAGCAACATGTTTACGGCTTATAGTTTGAAAATGTATCTGACTACGGGGTGAGATTTACATCTCAACAAATGAAACATAAACCTAAACCTGAACCCCAGTCTACCCAGACCACAAAACGACACCAGATGCAGAAAATCATCCATGCAATGACATAAGATATTCATAAATCAGGCATTTCAACAAGTCAAGCATGAACAAGAGTTGCAGACGAACATACTCAACCTCATGGGATCAAGCTTCACGCACTTAGCATATAAATAAACTCATGACTCTCCAAAGTCATCCAAATGGTACTTCAATACCTCATCGCCTGGCTTTCGGGCCGCTCTGGGGCACTCTGACCAATTAAAATCACTGGAGCACTCTGACCATTCGATATCAATGGGGCTATCTGGTCATTCGATATCACTGGGGCTCTCTGGCCATTCGATATCACAGTTATCAATCACAATATAATCATCACACAATCGCATCATGCAATTCAAGCCACAGACTTCACCAATCAATCAATTCATTCAATCAATTTATCTAGTAGTGTCCTAATGTTCAAGCAAAGGTTTAAGAAACACTTACACTTCGATCAAGCTAGAAAATTCCCATTCAAACAACCCTTCTAATTTAGCAAACTCACGTCCAATGATAGTCCTAGAGAAAATCCATCAAAATCATGTCATAACTCATTCATTCTTCAATTCCATCACACCAATACTTCAATAACTAGTAAAATAACAATCTAGGATGTCTTAATGACCATTTAAAGACATGGAAACACTCCATTGAACCCTCAAAATGTTGGTTCACTTAATCTCCTATTAGGGCATAATCGGTTCTATCTTAAATCGCACAAGTCAGTCCATAAATAGATCTTAGGTTCTATTTCCTCATGAAATTAACTTGCCAAGACCTTAATCTACATGTCTAGGAACCTCATCGAGATATTCGAAGAAAGAAAACCCCTTTAGGTCTTCCGATCGGCCCGTTTTCCTTAGGCGTGCAAACGGCCAGAATATGTTCTATAAAAATCACCCCATTTCAGCCATGAAAGCACCTTAAATCTTCAACGAACTTGCAACCAAAACTCAACCAACTTGAAAACTATGTGTTATGAAGATCCCACAAAATGTTTGAAGTTAATCGAAGCCTCTAAGAGGGTGAATGGAAGCCTTACCCCAGCTTACTCAGAATTTGTCCAGTTTTGGTCTCGGGGTTGGTCGAGAAAAATTACTCCATGAAATGACGAACTACCACTTGAAACTTGTAGAGGAGAGGTTGGGCTAGCTGTTGGTAGTTGGCGCATGGCGAGGCGATCGAAGGAGAGGGTGGTCGACGGTAGCGAACGGGGCGGCAGCCGTTGGTCGGCTGGAGCGTTTTTGGGTGGAAAAGAAGAAGAAGAAAATTGAAGAAGAAAGGGAGAGAGAGAGAGGGGTCACACAGCTGATGAGGAAGCATAATGGAGTCTTCTACAAATAATTGAGGTGTTTATGTGACAAGATTGATTTTGTGGGGCATTAAATGCTTGAGTTTTTCTATGGTTGACACTTGGCAAGCTTCAATTATTTAATCAATTGGCTTTGACTTCCTTTGACCTTATCTTCATGAATTTTCGGCAGCCACTATGAAGGGTCTAAATGACCATTTTGTCCTTGTATTCTTTTGAAGGCAAGGGCAAATGTGGATGGGCAAAATGGTAATTTTGCACCTTCTGTCAGAAACTTCACTTTTTCAATTTTAAATTACCATTGACGGGACGACGTTAAATATTTTTCTAATATTGAAATTCTTCATTTCCATTTGCCAATTTTAAGCTTTCATTTCATGATCAATCTTCCGTCGATCGTATCTTCAGTTTATCTCGAACTAATAGGCGGCTTTTGCAGACATTACACGTATCGTCTATGTGATTCTCATCACACTTAGGATGACTCAAGTTACAACAACTTTAGCTGTCATGTAATTGCGATGGTTTATCACTAGTTCCGACGGTCTCGATCGGCATAACTCGATTTAGGAAAATTTTACAAATTATACATTGGTTAAACGACATCACCTGTGCCCCAATCGTATAATGCTAGAATTGGATTCCTTAATCGTTATTTGATCGGCCTTTGTTGATTTTAAATGTTCCCTCGACAATCCTTATGGTCAAAGCGCCATTTCCGTTTTCGAGTTACCTAGGTCCACGTACCTTGTCATACTTTAGCCTATCACTTTTGGTCAGTTTACTCTGGATTGATCACATCTGAGCGAAATAAAAATGAAATACATCGATAGACACTTCTCATTCAATAGCCTTAAAATGACAAGAAATTCATAATGTCACAGCGTGCCTAGGTCCATTGTTTCTTATCAAGATACTAAATTCCTTAGCTACGTTTGGAATACATTGTGTAAAAAATTAGGTACACAGTTTTTATTCTCAACTGCTTGTCATCCATAAACTGATGGTCAAACTGAAGTAGTTAATAGAACTTTAGGGACATTGTTGTGTGCTATCATTAAAAAGAACATTAAGTCTTGGGAAGATTATTTGCCGCATATTGAGTTTGCATATAATAGGAGCGTGCATTCTGCTACTAAATTCACACCGTTTGAGGTTGCCTATGGTTTTATTTGTCAACTCCTTTAGATTTTACCCCTTTGCCTATTGATGAGAGTATAGATTTAGGTGGTGCAAAGAAGGACGGATATTTTAAGACATTGCATGAAAAGACGCGGCTAAATTTTGAGCACAAGCCAGAGCAATAAGCAAAGCATGCTAACAATGGTCATAAGAAAGTATTGTTTGAACCATGTGATTGGGTTTAGGTTCATATGCCCACTGAGCATTTTCCTAAGCAGTGACGTTCTAAGTTATTATCGTGAGGGGATGGACCATTCGTTGTATTGGAGAGGGTCAACGATAATGCCTACAAGCTTGATCTTCTAGGTGAGTATGGTATTAGTGCTACTTTTAACGTTAATGACTTGACTCTTTTCGATGTAGGTGATGATTTGGCTCTTTTCGATGTAAGTGATGATTTGAAGGCAAATCCTTTGCATGGGAGAGGGAATGATGTGGACATCAAATCATATCGAGAAGGAGGTGCCAAGGACCCGTTGTCCTATCCGCTTGGTCCAATTACTTGAACGATGGATAAGGAATTCAAACAAGCTGTCGGCATCATGGTTCAAGATTTTTGGAGTGGATGTGATCTTGATTCGAGAATTGAAGATTCTGAAGCTCTTTGGCGCAATACGGTCACATTTGGCCTCCCGAATTCCGAACGGGTTTAGGGCTAATGAGCTCCGAATGGGCTCAAATTTGATCAGTTGAAGCAAAACGGCGTCCTGATCAATACTTACAGCCTTTGGTGTGAACAACGATAGATTTCGGCCATTTGGAGTCGTTAGATGGACTTTTAGGTTTTTTTTTTTCTATTTTTAGGTAAATTTTATTAATTAAGGATATTTCTTTCCTTACGCACTTTTAGGGTTAGAACCATATTTAACGATGCTTATGGATTTATCAACATTGTTTTCAGAACTAATACAGAGAGGTTTTCTTTCTCTTTTTCGAGTTTTCTTGAAGACTAGACCAAATTAAGTTTCCTTATGGTGGTCGAACGACTTATCGAGCAAGATCACGAATTCTCTTGTTCATGGTATCTATAGTGTGGATTGGTTGACACAGGTTCGTCAGCAGGTCATGTTCATATCGAGGTTACCAATCACAGATTCGATTGGGGATCGAGGTTTGCAATTTGCAACTCCTGGATCTTTGTAGAACGATTAGTTTTCGCATCGATTCATAGCAAGAACCATATTTTGGGATGGTCTTTAGGGTGGATTCCTATTTGCCAAAACCCTGTATTCAAGTCAAACTTGAAATAAATCTTTGCTTGGGCAAGACTAGAAAAGAGGAAATTTTTGTGAGGCAATAGAAACTTGTCACATGGAGAAATTGATTCATCGGCTGATAATTGATAATTGCCCCGAGTTTTCACGGTTTTGCTCTGCTGTTTTATTAACACAAAAGGTTTTACAAGCCCATTGAGAATCTGAGGGTTCAATGAGGCCTTAGGCGAGAAGTTTGGCACACTCTTTTTGAGCGAGAGCAAGGTGCTTAGGGTTCACACCTGAAATACTAGCCCTTGTAGGATTGACATCTTCGTTTTTTTAATGGAATTTTAACAAAGAATTCATGATTTTTCCAGAGTGGATGAGAACAAGTTTGTGAAAATTGAGAATGAGAATCAGCACAACTAGATAGGAGGATCTGAGCTATAGGATCAAGAATTTCAGGTTGGATGATGAAAAGCCTTTGAATGTCAATAAATTCTCTGAAATGATCCTTGAATTGCAATCCATTGGGAACAATCCTATGTAGCACAGACATGCGCCCGAGCGAAATTTTTATGTGTTGGACACGCGTCGACACTGACACGCTCCGGACACGTCCGAACACGGCTTCGACACGCGGTCAACACATGTCTGAGTTTTGACATGCGATCAACAGAACAGACATGCGAGGGACGCGCGTGTTCATCCCATCGAACGATGATGAAATAGCTTGAACTCACCTTGCGTTGCTTCGTCTTGCCTAAGGAGCTCGCGGAGGAGGAAGATGGCGGACATGGCGCGGAGCTTGACCTGGAGGCATATGGAGGAGGTGGGCAAGCTTAAGGGAGAAGGACTTGGGATCGGTCTATTTGGTTAGGTTGAAGATGTATTCGGTCGGAGATCAGAGCTCGAACCATTGTGAGATTGCGCGGCTACGACTTCCACTGCTGAAATAAGAAGAAAAAGTAGAAGCGTTGTGGCAAAAAAAAAAAAAATAGGGTGGGGGATTAGGGTTTGGAATTGGAAGGTTTCTAATCTTTATTTTATTCTGTTTTAGGGAATAAGAAAAGGAAAAGTAAAGGGTAGGGGCTAAGGACCATTAAAAAGTTTCGCTTGGGAATTGGGTGGATTGGGTTTTCGTGGGAGGGGTCTGTTCATTATTTTTTTCAATTTTTTGGAAATAAAAAAATAACATATATAAAGATGATAATTTTATTTTTTTATTCTAGGGTTTCTTTTTTATTTATTTATAGAATCATGAAAACATAATTTATCATGTATAAATAAAAATATATATTTACTATATAACGTGTCCCAGTGTGTCGAAATTCTCTATGTTTCAAGAAATCACGTATCGACATATCGTATCGTGTTGTGTCGTATCCTGTGTCAAGTCCGTGCTACATAGAGTTGTGGTGATTTGGCAAGAATGTCCCAACCAATGATAAGATCTTTGTCATGAGAATGACATCCAAGGATTTTTGTGATGATTGAATGTTGGGGAAGGAACTTGAGAGTAACTGGTTTGATACGAACTTTGGTTACAGAAGTATCACTTTAAGCAGAATGAAAATACCTTGTATAAGACATCTAAAATTCTTCTAGAAGTACCTTTATATCCATAAGAGAAGTAGCAGCTCTAGTATCTATAAGGGTAAACACCTGAATAGGCTTTCTATCATATGAAGTAAATATCTTGAGTGGAACGTAAGGGGAATGAACGACAGAAGACTGGATATGGAAGGAGTCCGAAGGAGAATTTGGGAAAAAGGTAAAGATTTCACATGGAGATTCGTCAGAATTAGAAAAACAGGCTTTGAGAGCACAAAGGGTGTTAGACGAAGGCTCATCTTCAATGGAAAATACTGATTTAATATCCTTATCATCAAGGGAGATCCCTATGCTCTGGAATCTTCTGAATCATGTAATTACCTTGGTGTTTTGCCAGAGGACACTTTTTGGCAAAATGACCCTTTTTGTTGTAGATGTAACATCTATCTGACTTGGACTTCTTCTTAGACCTGGAAGAATGATGTTTCATTCGTTTGAGGAATTTTCATTTTCCCTTGCTATGCTTCCTTGCAAAGAGAACTTCTTATAATGCTTCTTCTTCTTGTGACCCGGACATGATGGATCACTGCAATCTCTAGAAGACTTTACCTTTAAATTAGGCCTCATGTAGGCTTTATCAAGACCATGGTTCTCCTTAAGATAACTCTTAAAGAGTTCTCTTCTGTGGCATAGCTCTTCTATTGCTATATGAACTGCTTGCTGGATTCATCCAAATGTAGCTTCTTCTAGTGGCCTTATGCTTGCTTGTAAAGTATTTTCGACAGCACAATCAATTTATTTAGGAATGGAAGCCAAAAAGACAGGCTTGAGATTTACTTCAGCACTGAGATGATATAAGAGTTTGATCATCTCTCTGAAATGACGATCAAGGTCTTTCCTGGCCATAGAGTAACATTTGCGCTCAAAGATTTTTTTTTTCTTTTGAGCTCTCTGGTATTTTCGGGTTGGCCAATGAAATATAAATGAATGACCTGAATAGCCTGATCTAGGCTCGTGATCAGAAACACAATCCGGTCTTATTCAGAAGTGGCTTTCCTCTGATCCTTCAATGATCTTGTAGATCTACTAGAAAACTCAAGAAGCACATCATAAGTTCTGTGCTCTTTTAAGTCCTTAGTTGTTAACCAAACATGAAATTCTTGAAGACGTTTAAGCCACTTATGATACGGGAGGTCATCAAAGATGAAGTATGCCTTGGAAGAGGTGGAAAAAGTGGTCGAATCAACATCAGGATATGTGTCTGGGGGATAAGTGACTTTTGATTCGGCCATATTTTTTCTCTAGCAGTTGTTGGTTCTGCCATCATGATTTCAGCAATAACAGGCTGTGGAAAAGTGTCCTAAAAGGAATGTTCAGAAAGACTAGACTCACTACGAAATGATCCATATAAGTTTGATGCGACGTCCTGAAAATTCAGCTTTTGTAAGCACCGAAAATTGATGAAATGATATGAAAATATAATCATAGTCGATTTATACTTTGGATTATAAGGACTGAAGAGACGAAAATTTGGACAAATTCTAAATTTTAGGTTATTTCGAATTGAGTTTCGAAATTGATCCGCGGTGATTTTGAATTACCGTTTTTGCAATCGAGCCTAACCCCGACCTAGCTTGGCCAGTGAATTTACCGAAATTACCCTTTGTTCATTTTGCCAAAATTTCGTTTTAGTCCCGACGCGCCAAATGACCATTTTGCCCTTACTTATGCATATGAGACAAGTTTGATAATTGGGCATATAAGGCAAAAAAAAAAAAAAATTGGCCAAGGAAGTCTTGCCCGTGGCCCACCTTCTCTCTGCCCAACGCCGCACGTCGCTTCTTCCTCTGTCTTCTTTTTCTTCTTCTTCTCTGTTCTTCTTCTTCTTCTTTGTTATTTCAACCGTGGACGCCGAAGCTTGCTGACCGTCCCTCCTCCTTCTACCGCCGTTTTTCACGCAACCACGCCTCACCATCGACAGCCACTGTCCTCAGCTACTTTCCGCTACCGCCCTAACTCGAGTCGAGCCGCTGTCGCCGTCGAACGACCGAGGAAACGCCGCGGCAAACTTTACTCTATTTTCGGGTCAGAGAACCCGAGAGCTTCTCGGCCTCCTCCAGCCACCACGGTCACCACCGACGCCGACCACTGCCTCTCAGCTGACCTCCGACTTCCCCTCGATCGATTCGACCCAGCCCCACTGACCGTTCACTGCCGGAGCCGCCGGAATCCAGCCCTGAAGTCCCGGTATCCTGTTTTGGGCTCGGTTTGGTTCGATCTTCGATCTGGCCACCAAGGTCGCCGCCGTGCCTCATCGCCGCCGCCGATCGACTCCCTTGAGTTCGCTCTGCCACCATCGAGCTCACCCCCGCCGGCCGCCGCGCATGGCGCTCGGAATCGGCCACCGAACACTTTCCCTGTTTAGGCGCCGGGAAGTGCCGGTTCTGATCGCGGCAGTTCGCCGCCGCCGGCAGCCTTCCGCCGCTGTCCACCGGTCCCGGTCGACCCCCACTGACCCCTGGGTGAGCTCCCGATCCTTGGCCGGCCTTGTCCTGGCCCGTGTCGCCGGAAAACGGCCAAAACAGATTGGTTCGCCGGTTGAGTTTACTATTTATCACTATTTCAGGCCGCCGGCCATCGCTTGCCGAAGCTCCGCCGCCGGCCACCTGTTCCGGCGGCCTCGCCAGACCACCTCAGTGTGTCGCCAAGTTTGGGCTCGGGCCGCCGCGCGATAAACCCTAATTCGATCGTCGCCTCTACCGCCGTCGCCGCTCGAGCTAACTCACGTTATGAGTTGACCCTAAACCTTGGTTAGAGCGCTAATTGCGCTTAGGATTATTTTTAGTTATTCATTTAATTAATTAATATTTTATTATTTGTTTTAAAAAATTTGATGGAACCGGTTTAGATAGAAACGATGGTTAGGATAAATGGCCGATCGATTATATGTCTGTGGCTATTTATCGTAATTTATCAATTGATTGATTGATTGTGTTTGTTCGCGAGAGAGTGACAGGTTAGAGATGAGCGAGCGATTGATTACTATAATTCGACTGAGAATTAAGATTTATAATACGAATTGAGCTCGAAATTGCCGGGTTGTGTTAATTGCTCGCGAGTGCGTGAATTGTCTGATTGGTTTGGTTACCTGGCTGAAATACTCGACTAAGAGTCTTGTGGGCCTTGGGACCGAGTTTGTTTCATTTCTGTATAGATTTTGGCATTAATCATATATAAACAATGGGTTGATTGCCAAATGCAATTTGTGTGGTCATTTAAAGGATCAATGACGTTACTTGGCAAGTTCACATTGTACCATTGGTACTCGTGCTGTACCTATTGTATGGAACTTTGCGACTTGTCAAAAGCACGATAATCCATGCCCCGTGCCAGTCGTACGGTTTTAAGGGATTGTTGTATGTCGGTCGCAGCTTGTGACGAACCGAAATTCCTTTTTAAGGAATGCCTACTTGTAGTGCCGTGCCGGGTGCACTGGATACACCGCTTGTAGTAGACGTCGCTGAGAGGGTAAAGTAGACGTAGCCTGGTCCTGCCAGAGGAGTGCATGATCGCACTATTGATGTTTTTATCACGCCAGTTACGTGGGTTATTGTTTAATAATGGACTTGTGTGATGTCTTGTGTACGCCTGAGTGGTGGTGCCTTAATTGGTTGCTGATTTGGCGTATATATTTTATAGATATATATCTGTTTATATCTTGTGGCTTATTGTGGTGCTTAGGATACCCTAGGCGAATCAGTGTCTTAACCAAGATTAGGCTTAATTCACTAAGATTAAATTCTCACCTTGTCGTGGGACAACTTTTCAAGTCCAAAATATTGGAGAGACCGGTGCGATTTGGTACCCTCACCCACTCATCACACGATGTCAGTCTCCACCTGGTGCCAGTTATGGACCAGACGTGAGAACACCACATCACGACGATATGGGTCGATGAGGGGATGCCACAGCTGGTGGCACATCTCTTCAAGGCCTGGTATCTTCACGATGTGGTGGATCTCTTTGGTCCGCTCAGAGGATTTGAGGGGCCACCTCTTCAGGGGGTCCCTAATGTCCTCGCCTAGGATCCGATGGACATCGATACGCCTGATGATGAGGTGGTGGATCCCGCATCCGGTATGCAGCCTAAGCTCGAGCCCGAGCAGTCAGTAGCCCCCTCCGTGCATTCTAGCCAGAGTTCCTGTGACAACCCGAACGACCCGGCTCCCTCGATTGGTTATGACGATCCGGATGCCGATTTTACCCAGTAGAGGGTTAGGTTTCTTTTATGGTCAGGGAACTGGTGATGTTTTTGTGGGGGTACTATTTTGGAGTAGATGAGAGTTAACCTTACCTAACTCCTGTATCTTTTTGCGAGTCTTAGAGGGCCGCCCCGAAGCATGGGGTTGTATTTATCAGCTGTTGGCTATGTAAGGTTATAGATTATCTATTCTCAGCAGTTTTATTTTAGTATTGTGTTATTTGGCTTTTCTTCTTCCCTATCCCATGTTGATTTTATTGGATGGAAGATTGCACGTTCCGCATGCGCAATATATTTTTAGGTCGATAGCAGTTACCTGGAACACTATCTTTTATGACCTAGTGGTTTTGGCAAGGGATGTCGCGGGTTCGAGAGTCGGGACGTGACATTCGAAGAGTCTTCAAGCAGATCTACAGGACAAACTGCAGCAATCGAAGGAACATGGTATTTAAGAAAAATTTATAAAGGATTTGAAACCATATATGATTGGGAAAGGTGAGTTGGTGAATTTGGAAGGGATGGTTTAGGCTTTAGAGGTACTGAAGGAGGTGGAAATGGAGGTGAAGATTTCCTCTTTCCTTTAGATTTCTCTTTTTCTATTTCTTGCACCTTTGTCCGAAGGCTAAGGACATTCGTCCTAGGTGAAGGTAGAGGTGGAGCTGAGTTGAGCACTATGCAAAAGAGGAGGAAGATCCTGAGGATCTGGTAGAAGGAGTACGGAAAAACAAAAAAGGATCTAAAAAAAAGGGAGGGTTTGTGTTGTTCAAGCCGTGACTTCTGTTCTTCAAGAAGTTGAATCTGTCGCTGGAGTTTCTCAATCTCAAATGTCTAGTCTTCCAAATAATGACTGTGAGGAATCTGCTTAGTTTCAAGCTAATAAAAACTCTTCTAGAAATCTTCCAACATTTTCTTCGTCAAGGCAGTCGTCTGTTCCACTCGTTCAAGCTAAGTGATAACTTTATCGAATGTTTTATTCTGAGCAAGTGCATTCTCTATTTGCCAATTTAAGATAGTCTCTGTAGGAGTTGAGCAAATTGGAGATTGTATACTTAGTAAATCATGCTCCATTATGCTCCCACTCGATGACTTGTTCTCCGTACTGTAGATCGTGTACTCGGTACATCATTCTTCATTACACTTCAACTCGGATGTGATAACGACGACATCTTCGCATCAACTGGTTGCAATTAATATTGATTCGAAACAAATTTTCATTCTCACATTGCTCCCACTTGGATGTGATAGTCCAATAAAATCATCATTATCCAAGATTTCAAAATAGATAATGATCTTTACCCATCTGGCTCTTTTTTTTTTAAAATTTATTTATTAAAAATGTGACATATCGTAATTCAATTTCAATTACACTTTCACTTCTTGCCCACCTATAAACACATACCCTTTTGAGTGCTCTCAGATCTCATGAAGATACTCCTTTTATATATAAGGTCTAATTTCTCATACCTACGAGAGGACTCGTGATGCACTTAGGCTTTTTATAATTTCAATTATTTTTAGGCATTTTTATGATTTTAATGGCGTTTTTGTAATTTTGGATTTCCTAGATTAATTAAGGTTAACACCATATAAAATGATGTTTTTAGGGTTTCGAACAACAGACTTTTAGACTTAGACTTTTGACATTCATTGATTTTGATATTCATAGTTGAGTGAACGAATTGTTCTTCATTATCGATTCTTAATTCTTTTGTTTAGCTAATTTCCGTTGCACTTATGTATCAATTGGTATCGGAGCACAGGTTGCTTGAACCGATGGCTGAACATAATCGGGTGGTCAACGGAAGGGTTGTGCTGGTCGGGAGCTTGGAGTCATTCCTGATGCAGACGAGCAACCGCGTCTAAGAGACTTGCGAGACATAGAGATTCATAAGCAAAAAAGACGAATCCAGGATTTGGAGCGACAACTTGCGCATGCAAGGTTGGATGTTCAATTCGAAGAAGTTGTAGAATCTGAGGATTAAACCGATGAAGAAAAGGAGGACATCGATCCTTTCGAGGTTCTGATTATTAGGGACGGAATCGAGGAATACGATCTGGAAATCAGTCCATTTTTCTTAATTTTAGGATGAAGATCGAGATTACTGGGTTTCAAGATCCAATCTTTAACAAAGATTCAATCTTTAACGAAGATTCAATCTTTGACAAAGATCCAATCATTGATGATGTTCCAGTCTATGATGGAGATCCAGTTTATGATGAATCCGCCGGAGAACAAGAGGATGCAGATCCAGCCACGACAATGGAAGCCATAGTGTCGGTGAAGGGCGGCGAAGTCGCCCTTGGTGAGTCCCCAAACGACGGTACTGATGCCCACGTGGAATTTGGACGATTGGGATTTCGCCGCATTTGAAAAGGGGCTGATGGGTGTAATGATGGCTATGGTTGTGTTCGGAGATGAAGAGGCCAAAGTGGCGGCTGCTGAATTCAAGGATACTCTTCCCGAGGATCTGCTCGCCCCTGTTATGAAGGCATTGGTGGAAAGGACCAACTTGAATCCTGCAGAGTGTGAGGATGAATGAAGACACCCTTTGGTGTGGGAAGTTTGTTGACTGGTTCAGCTTCAGTCAATTTGGAACCCAGACCTTGAAGGTGAGCTGAGGCATCTATTGAGGAGCCTCAAGCCTAGGCAAATGTGTACCGTGCTTCGCGCGCAAGAGGATTAACGGGTCGCCTTGAAGTTCTTCTATTGGGTCAATCGACAGTGGCGATACCGACATGATCCTGTCGTTTATTACAAAAAGTGAAGGATCTCGAGCAAGACCAAACTATGCCAAGGCGCCAGGAGAATTATCCGGCCCATGCACCGAAGAAGGATCGTGCGTGAGGCTGCAGCTTTTGGATATCTCATGTTGTCTTACAGTAGGGTAGGCCATTTGAGGCGTGCCTTGTAGGTTCTAACACTGATGCAAAAGGCAGGTGTTGAACCTAATTTATCAATATGCAACGTGGCAATGAATGTCCTCGTAAGGGCTAATGGTCTTCAAAAGGCATTTAAGTTCATGGAGAGAATGCAACTGGTTGGAATTACTCCGAGTGTGTTTACGTAAAATAATTTAATTATGGGTTACTGTGATTTGCATTGTGTTGAGGATGCCATTGAACTGCTTGATGAAATGCATGTGAAAGGTTGTCCTCCAAATAAAGTCAGTTACTACACTGTCATGGATTTCCTATGTAGAGAAAAAAGTGTTGAAGATGTTCCTGAAAGAGTTCATGCTACAGAAGAAGAAACGGATGACACTAGCCCCTCCATTAAATATGTGAGCACTAATTTTCCTTATGATAAAGTGAGCAAGAAGTTGTCCGATCTTATTGGAAAGGAAATTAATATCAATTACCTTGAAGCAGATTCGAGTGCGAATCATTTTTCTAGCAGTGGAGGATGATGCACTTAGGCTTTTTATAATTTCAATAATTTTTAGGAGTTTTTTTTTATGATTTTAATAGCTTTTTTGCAATTTTGGATTTCCTAGATTAATTAGGGTTCACGCGATATAAAAGGGCATTTTTAGGGTTTCGAACGGCAGACTTTCAGACTTAGACTTTTGACATTCGTTAATTTTGATAATCATAATTGAGTGAACAGATTATCCCTCATTATCAACGTCCTCCTCCTCTTCATCAGATGAATCCTCAAATTCCACACCTTCTTCGAATTGAATGCCCAACTATGCCTGCATAAGTTGTCGCTCCAAATCCTGGATTCGCCTTCTCTATTCTTCAATTCCTACGTCTCGCAGGTCTTTTAGACTCGAACGTTTGTCTGCATCAAGAAGGACTCCACGCCCCTTTCCTCCATGAGCACGCCATCCACCACCAACTCAATTCTGTTTAGCCATTCATTTCAGGCAACTTGTGCTCTGATACCAATTGATACTGAAACATAACATAAATTGACTAAACAGAAGAATTAAGAACCAATAACGAAGAACAATCGGTTCACTCAACTGTGATTATCAAATAAACGAATATAAAAAATCTAAGTCTGAAAAGTCTACTTCACGAGAAACCTTAAACACCCTTATATACGGTATTAAACCTAATTACAATAGGAAACACAAATATCACTAAAATCAAGAAAATTACCTAAAAACTTAAAATGCCTAAAAATCTATCTAAGTGACTACGAAAAGGAATCTAAGTGCATCATTCTCTTCTGCTAGGAAAAAAAATTTATGCCTTCTCATCATTCTCCCCTAATTCGTCTTCATTGATCTCAACATCCTCATGTTACAAAAGATTTGCCACAACCGAGAAGGAACTAGATTTTGAAAAAAAAAAATTGTCTGGGGCATCCTCTCGAACAAATCAAGTAATGCATCAACTTGACCACCAAGATATTCTCTGAAAACACATGTTCAAGCTTATTCATTGAAAAACACAGCTCAAAGTATAGAGAACTTCCTTCCTTGTTGTATTTCTTCTCCTCCATTGGACATCTAATCTGAAAATTGGTGACATAGTCCAACCACACCCTTGCCTTTTAAGTTTCATTAGCCACTGATAACATGCATAGTTGCCTTAAGTTTTCAAGCACAACATCCTTCCCATCATAACAAGTACTGAATGTCGCGCCATCATTAGGGGGACGTCACCAAGGGCGACCTCACCGCCCTTTGCCGATATGATGGCTTCTATCGTCATGTCTGGATCCTCATCAAAGATCCGATCTTCGTCAAATAATGGATCTTCGTCAAAGATTGGATCTAGAAATTCAAGAATCTCAGTCTTCATCCTGATATTAGGAAAAGTGGATCGATTTTTAGGTTGTAGTCCTCGATTTCGTCCCTAGTTCTGAACCTTGAAAGGATCAATGTCATCCTCTTCTTTATCGGATGAATTCTCGGATTCCACACCTTCTTCAAATTGAACGCCCAATTATGCCTGAGCAAGTTGTCGCTCTAAATCCTAGATTCATCTTCTCTGCTCTTCAATTTCTACGTCTCGTAGATCTCTTAGATGTGGTTGTTTGTCAGCATCAAGAACGACTCCACGCTCCTGGCCTCAACGAGCACATCGTCCATGACCAACATGATTCTCTTCTGTCATGCCCCAAACTCGTCGAGCACACGTACATTCCACCAGGCCGTTAATCTTTAATTATCTCCCAAGATCCATTGGCCAATCATATAGCAACTTGACAAAGAAACAAGATCGCGAAAGCCATAAAACTGCCCCGTACAATTCCATAATGAGATGACTTAGGGCAAATGGGTATACACTTCTAATGAATAATAAGGTTAGTTACAAATCTAACTCCAACGACTTCTTCAAATGCCTTCCTATGGAAAGTCCGGGTTTTCTTCGCTTGGGACCTGAAAAATGTAATCTCCTACTAGAGTGAGATATAAATATCAGCAAGTGAAATCTAAACGTAAACCAGATCGTTAGTCCCTCCAGACAACATTTCAAACACAATAGGCAGGGATTTTTCAAGTAAGACAACACATGATAATCAAACATCAAGACACCTCGATATAACTAGCATAAAGCAATCATGATTCAAGGGCAATCATATCATCACAACCAAGTTTCGTACTAGCATAACATTAAGTTCATAAGCGAAGGTGTATTCCCAATCTCATCACTACTTCCAATTCCAATGGCCAAGCCCGCGTCAATACGCATCAGGCTAATCAAGGACTCAATTGACAACCCGCGTTCTGACGCATCAGGTTCCAAAAGCCATTTCAATACTTGTGTCAATACGTATCAAGACTATCCCGCATTCTAACGCATCAAGATATCAATTCTCTTTTCAATAGCTATGCTCGCGTCAATACGCCTCAGGCTCGACCCGCGTCAATACGCCTTAGACCATAAAATTGACAAACCTACGTTAATACGCATCAAGTTTCAAATGCCATAACCAGGCTCGTGTTGACACGTACTAAACTTATCCCCCGTTATGACGTATCGGGATATAAGCTGACCCCGCGTTCCGACGCATCAGGATATAACTCTACTTGCAACACCACGTTTTTATGCCTCAGGGTGTCATAGGCCCTTAGGCTCACAAACTAAACTCCCCACTTAAGGGACTTCATGATCGTGTACAATTTTATCAAACAAGTAATAAATCTTTATCATGCGAGACATCAAGGCCAAATACCCATAAAGTGATATCAAATACACAGCAAGACATTCAATCTAACGATTTGTTCTCTTGCCAACTCATTCATATTACTCAAACAGTTGCCATTCATGACCAAATATTACATAACCATACTAGCATCCATGTCAATCGAATGTACACAACAACTCAGCCATGAGAGTTATAATTTCTCATCATCAGGACGACTCGCACCTTAGTTATCTTAGTCGATCACGAACAATCAATGCAATAAACTCTCAAATTCATCAATATATCATCTAAACCCATCCAGTAGTGTCCTAACTTCCTAGCAAAAATTTAAGAGCCACTTACCCTTTGATCCAATCAGCCAATTCAATCCAAACGACTCCCCAAATTCAGCAAGCTCACGGCTAAGTAGCGGTCACACACGGTCTTAGGAAAAATAACATTTTTCTCATCAAAACTCAATCGTTTCTCAATTCCTTTGCACCAAGACCTCAATAACACTTCAATTAACATTTTAATATGCCTTAACAATAACTTAATGGCATGGCGACACCCCTGACAGGCCTTAAGGGGTTCGGCTTAATCAAACCGAAACAGGGCAGGGACGGCTCTGTTGTCAACCTCGATAATCAATCCATAACTCAATTCTAAATTTCGATTTACCACAAAATTCACTTGCTAACATGTCCTAATACATCTATAGGAGTCTTACCCAAAGTTTTGGAGCAAGTGGAAGCTTCGAAGTGCTGCAACGGCCTCGGTTCTACTCGGTCTACCGGTGGCAGATTTTGCTCCATACAAACACTCAAAAATCAACCATGGCAACTCCTCTAAACACAATCAACCTCACAATTCTAGCTCAGCCAACTCAAGTACCATGGGTTAAGAAGACCTCACCAAAAATTTGGAGCCATTTGAAGTATTGAAGCCCGCGAAACATGTCTTTTCCTCAAACCGGTCAGAATATGACCTTGCTTGACCTTTTCCCACTCCAATAGACCTATGGGACAAACGGCTGGGCCAAATTGAGCTTATAATATGTCGCTAGAACAACAATACAATAAGATTTCAGAGGGCGGTGGTTTAACCTTAATTCGATGTCGAATGACAAAGATATGGTCGGAACAGTGAAGCAGTCATGATAGGGCAGCGAGCTAGCGATGGGTCTTCTCGGCCAAGATAAAGAAAATGAAAAGGAAGAGAGGAAAGGGAGAGAAAGTGCCAACCAAAATGAGAGGAAGAGAGAGAGTGTTTAGTCTTTAATCCTTCTTGGTCAACAAGCTTGAATGGTAGGTTAAAAGTTGCTCACTTATTGCTAACCAATTCAATCTTGACACTTGTCATTGCTTATAAAATATCTTCTTTTCCATTCACTCTCTTTGACCACCTCCCCCACCAATTTTCGGTAGCCATATAGGGTTCTAAATGACCAAATTGTCCTCCATTGATTCTTAAGGCAAGGCCAAAGGTCGAGGGGCAAAATGGTTAACTTATACTTTCCGTCGGAAATTCCATTTTTCCAATTCAAATTGCCCTTGATGAGGCGACATCCATTTCAATTCAAAAGTTGGAATTCCTAAATGTCCAATACCCAAATCTTGAGATCTAATTTCATGTTGAACTCTTGTCGACTGTAATTTCACTTTTTCTCTAACTGACGGACGACTCTTGCAAGCGCTACGCGTATCGACCTTAGGATTTTTCTCAGGCCGTGGCGACTTTGGTTGTCATGTAATTGCAAGGGTTTATCGCTAGCTCCTGCGGTCCTGTTCGTTGGTATCCGATTTAGGAAATTCTCGCAAATTACACATTGGTTAAGCGGAATCACCTACGTCCCAGCGTATAACGCTAGCAAGGAATTCCACGATCGTTCCTAGATCGATCTCTGCTGGCCCAAAATACTTCCTTGACAATTCTTATGGTCAAAGTGTCATTTCTCATTCAAATTCCCCAAGTCCACATACCCGACTCCGCGTCAGTCTTTCCCTTTTAGTCAGATAACTCAAGAGTGGCCAACCCCTTTCGAGTTATAACTGAAATACACTGATCGATATCCTTCCATTCAATAGCCTCGAGAGGTCGGAATTCAGAATGTCACAACTCTTCCCCCTTAAAGAAATTTTATCCTCGAAATTTGCAATTTTTCGATTATTCAATCTCATGGGGTATAGACGCCTCGTTGCATTCTTATTTTGCAAAATAACTTAGTTCCTTACCAAACCATTTGTCACGAGCCGAACCCGCCGAGCGCGCGAGCATCCCTCCGAGCCGTGCCTTAATGAATACTCTAGGATCCAATGGCCAATAATTTATGACTCTTTCCAAATATGCACGCGAAAGCGATGCCAACTTCAATCATAAATAAATCAACACTTGATGACTGAGGACAGATACAACAGATTCACATTAACCAACTCAATAAAGGTTTGATTCCTAATCCGACAATTGAGAAGTACATTCCCGATATCACATAATGTACATTCATAACTTGTAACTCTCTTAACTCCGTTGATCGACTATCCCTTCGATATGCCAATCCTTGGTAGCTCGTGCTTTCTCCGCCTGGAACCTGAAAAATGTAAGCCCCCACTGGGGTGAGATATAAATCTCAATAAGGTGGGTACTAACCCTAGGTTAGGCCGACCGTCCACTCAGGCAATCATATATCCAATAATTCAAACTCATAAACTTATAGACATATCCAGTACAAATCAATAAAACAACAACATGCCATCTCACCATAACCATCTCCTCCTGCTTGCCTCAATTTCTAGCCTACGATAAATCGCATCAGGCTCGGTCCGCGTAAACGCATCGGACCGTCATCGGCAACCCTCGTAAATGCATCAGGTTTCGATAAATTACCAGGCAACATCATCATCTCATAAATTCCGTCCCATGAATAGTTCGCATCAGGATCGTGGCTATCTCAACCCCGCGATCTCGTCGCATCAGGGCACCATGCAACAACAACTCCACCCCGTGATCTTGTTGTATCAGGATATTCTCATACCTCTGTCCTGTGAATAGTTCGCATCAGGACTGTGGCTATCTAAACCCCGCGATCTCGTCGCATCAGGTCGCCACACATCATCAACTCCACCCCGCGATCTCATTCGCCTCAGGGTATACATCTCCTGCCCCGCGTCTCATACACCTCAGGGTTTCTCCGTCCCGCGAATGGTTCGCATCAAGACTGTGGCCTTTTCAACCCCGCGATTTCATCGTATCAGGGCGCCACATATTATCAATTCCACCCTGCGATCTCGTCGCATCAGGATATCCACCTCCCGCCCCGCGTCTCATACACCTCAGGGCCTCGCCATGTCACACTCATGCCATGCTTTTCATGTCATTCAACTTATATAACAATCGGTGCAAATCAAGCACAACTAAAAAATTCATGGCTTGGAAAACAATCGAGTGACACTCAGACATGGCAGATATTTCAAGCACAAACATTGGTACGCTTTCAAGTCTTCTAAATCGTTTTAGGACACATACAACAATCAACCACATTGAAATTGCTCGAGGATTAATCGAATTATCTCCTGACTCACCCAATTGAGTCCAATCTTCCTAGCATAAGATTAGGAATTCCCTTACCTTGGGTTTGATTACACAAATTATTCCTTTTGAGCCCCCAAAGTTTCGGCCCTCAATGTCCAAGACCGGACTTGTTGCGCAACCTAATAAAATCCAATCAATTCATTAATTCCCAAGTCCAATTCAACCATCCATGCGTCCTAATCCTCCATAGCACAATCATCAACATCTTAACATGTTCTAATCACCAATTTGAGATTCGAATGATCCATCATTAGCCCCCTCACAGATTCGGTTTGCACAAATCCGAACCGAGCTATGTTCGGTTCTGTGTAAATCGAATGTGTCCATGCCTAATTCTCCTTCAAATTCATCATTTAACCCTCATCCTACCTCTTAACATGTCTATCTAAGGGTTTAGGGGTCTCACCGAAGATTTGAAGCCGATTGGTCACCGAAAACTCGTCGAACGTCGCCGGTTCCTCCCAAGTCAGAATCCGATAGATTCTGTCCAATATTTGTAAGACCGGTTCATGGTAAAAAAAATTATCAAATTGAGCCTCAATTTTTACCACAGATTCATCTACATGTCTACTGAGTCTCCACAAAATTTGAGCCCAAAACTCCAAGAATTCGGCCATCAAAAGGGCTAAGAACCGGACCTACCTAAGGTTTACTCCGATTCCGTCGGCTCTCGAGAGAATCTCTACTCGGGACTCCTTGGTACTCTAATCGACTTGATTCTTATTCGAGGACATCGGCAAGACGTAAAACTTCGTTGGTGTGGTCGGCCTGTGGCTGAATGGTGGCTGGAGGGGGTCGCCGGAACGGCTGAACAGAGACTCCAGTTCTGGTCGCTGGCGCAGAGTGGGGAAGAAAGGAAGAAGAGAGGTTTTCGGTGGTTTCTGTGGGGGTGTGGCCGGCCAAATGAGTGAGGAGAGAGAGAGAAGACTATATATTCAAGTCCATGGTCAAAGCTTGAATGGTAGGTGGCCAAATGGTGGACATGACCTCTTTCTTGCCCATCTACTTACGCATGTCCATTAGTCATTCCAAGGTGATCCAATGGCCATCCTTTCTCCTTGAGTTTCGGTAGCCTTGAGGTGGGGCAAGGACCAAGTTGCCCTTCTTGAATTGTATGGATAAGGTTCTAGGCTTGAGAGGCAAAATGGTCATTTTACCCCCGACGTCCGGAAAGTCATTTTTCTCAATCCAATTACCTCCGATAGGGCGACGGCTAATCTAATTGTAATGTTGGAATTCTTGATTCTCCACTTTCAATTTTCAAGGCTCATTTCTGATGGTTTTCTCTGCCAGACGTGGTTCCAGCCTATCCCGAACCAACGGGTGGCTTTTGCAGACATTACACGTATCGACCCGTGATTCATATCACGTTTAGGGCTTGTCAATTCGTGACGACTTTGGTTGTCATGTAATTGTGAGGGTCTATAGCTAGTTCCCTTGACAATCCTGATGGCCAAAGCGCTGTTTCCTATCCGAGTTCCCTAGGTCCATGTATCTCGTCTCGCGTTAACCTTTCCCTTTTGGTCAATCTACTCGAATTGATCAGATTCGAGCGGAATACGACTGAAATACATCTTCAGCTATTCACTTCTCATTAATGAGCCTGAAATTGACTGGAAATCAGAATGTCACAACTTTTCCCCCTTTAAAGAAATTTCATCCTAGAAATTTGCAACCTTCCAACTCATCCAATCCTTTGGGGTATTGGCGCCTCGTCGCACCCTCACTCTTCCGGATAATCCTTTCCATGACCTGACGATCTTGCTTGTCCTTTCCAACCCAAAACTATCTTTCCTTTGGAACTTGTCTCCTTCAGCCCTCAATCCAATGGGCTTCTCTCCATTTTCTTTTGGTATTCATATCATTTGCCAACAGCTCTTCCTCGAGCGTTCACCTTATCTCTTTTATTTGTCCATAACCATTTTATCAAGCCCTCACCAGAATACACTCTTAATGTCCATACCCTTCGGTGTATTACTCCTTTCAAGCTTCCTTTCTCGCTAACAGAGATTCAAGGGCTTTATCAATTTGCCCTCCATTAATCAAATCTAGTTATGGCCCCCTTACTCCATAGACATTCACATGGTTACTTCGGTAGAAATCCATTCTCGACTCCATCCGAAATTTTCCTTGGATCAAAGTGGTCATTCAACCTTCATGGTCATGTTCTTTTCTTTTATAGACATGTCCAGTGCTCGGCCATACAATATGTGACATTCTGATTTTCAATCAACTTCAGACTCTGTAATGAGAAGTTTATTTATATCAAGCGATGTATTTCAGTTGTATTCCTCTCAAATCTGATCAATTTGAGTAGACTGAACAATGGGGAAAGGCTAACACAAGACGAGATACGTGGACCTATACGACTCGAATAGGAAATGACGCTTTGGCCATAAAGATTGTCGAGGGGATATTTAGGACCGCAAAAAGGCCGATCTAAGAACGATTAAGGATTACCATATGAGCGTCGTACGATTGGAGCGCAGGTGATGCCGCTTAACCAACGTACGATTTGCAAAATTATCCTAAATCGAACTGTGACGATCGGGACCACAGGGACTAGCGATAAGCCCTCGTAATTACATGAAAACCAAGGCCGCCATGAATTGACGAGCTTTAAACGTGATGAGAATCACGTGGTCGATACGCGTATAATCTGCAAAAGCCGCCCGTCGGTTCGGAATAGGCTGGAATCACGTCTGGTAGAAGGAATGATCAGAATTGAGTCCTGAAAAGTTTGAAAAAGGAAAATAAAGAATTCCAACATCAATTGGATTGGCCGTCGCCCTATCGAAGAAGTCAGAAATGAGAAAAAACGACGTTCCGAACGTTGGAGGTAAAAAGACCATAATGCCCCTCAAGCTTAGGACTTTGTCTTTATAATTGAAGGAAGGGAAAAATGGACATTTCTCCCCTCCAAACTGCTGAAAATTGAAGAGCAATTGATGGCCATTAGATGCCCTTGAGAAGAACAATTGCCAAGTGTCACAAATCCAAGGGTGGAAAATCAACTCTTCATTTAATGCCCACCTACCAATCACTTCAATTAATTAAAATTTTGGGGATAAACCAGCTCTCTTTCTGCTCCCTTTCACTCTTCATTCGACCATTTTTGATAAGTTTTTGACCATGAACCACCCTTGTACATTATGCCCAGAATCTGCCGGTATTCTGTGTTTGGGTGATCCAGCGACCTTCGGCGACTTTCCGGCAACCACGCGACTTGAAACTCACGGTGAGCCACAAAAACTCTTGGATAGATGTTATAAGAGGTAGAAGAGTGTATAATTGATGGATTTGAGGTGGATTAAGACCGGTTGGACTCGGCATGAACAGAACCGAATGAAACCGGTTCAATGCCGGGCCAAACCGAATCTGTGGAGGGCTGAATAGGCTGGATTTGTGTTGTAATTTGGTGTGTATGATGTGTTGTGATGATGAGGAGTATGTAATGGATGATTTGGATGGATGAATGGAGGGATTGAACTTGAC
This sequence comes from Rhodomyrtus tomentosa, assembly GCA_028455895.1. Taxonomy (NCBI): domain Eukaryota; kingdom Viridiplantae; phylum Streptophyta; class Magnoliopsida; order Myrtales; family Myrtaceae; genus Rhodomyrtus; species Rhodomyrtus tomentosa. Next base: position 21,470,718 of record JAPCWY010000003.1, on the reverse strand, counting down.
ATTTGACAAAATCGATTGATTATCCTAGGTTGCGCGACGGATTGACCTTGGACTTGAGTTGGCCGAACCTTAGGAGGTGCAAGGGGGAGTAATTTGTGTTATTAAGCAGAGGTAAAGAATTTCCTAAATCAAGGCTAGGGGGATTGGACTCGATTAGGTAAGTTGAGGGTCGAACGGAACGATTTATGAGAAAACCCTTGCATGTAATAGCTTGATGCGTCCTTGGACGTTATAGAATGATTGTTTGACCTAGCCTATGCTTGAATTGTCTGAGTGCCTGAGTACCATTTGAATTGAATTGCATGCCACGAAATTTATGAAACATATTATCATGTGCATTGGCCATTGGTTATGAAATTTGATTTTTTAAAAAATCAAGTTGATTGATATGATGTGGCATGAGACATGATTATGGCATTGCATGGCATGGCCCTGAGGCGTATGAGACGCCGGGCGGAGGTTGAGGCCCTGATGCGATGAGGTCGTGGGGTGGATTATGAAAAGGTGGCGTCTTGATGCGACGGAGTCGCGGGGTTGAGATAGCCACAGTCCTGATGCGATATAATCGCGGGACAGAATACGAGCTCATAGACTCTGCCTGGAAATTGAACCGGGGCCTGATGCGTTTACGCGGGCCGAGCCTGATGCGATATAATCGCTAGCTAGAAAATGAGGCAGACAGAGGTTGATTGATGTGGTGAAGTGACAGGCCGAGCATATATGTGCATTTGTGTGTGACATGAGAATATAAATGTATGCCTATCCTCTATGCATTATTGTTTATTGAATTATGACTGTCATATCCGCGTGAGTTCATGAGTTGGATAGGTTGAGTGACTTGACTGCCTAAGTGGACGGTCAACCTGACCTAGGGTTAGGTTTTTCTTACTGAGATATGTATCTCACCCCTTTTGGGGAAACCTTACCTTACAAATCCTAGGCAGTAGCAATGTGGCCTATCAGATTTGGGGACCCGAAGGAAATGACGACCTATTTTAATGAGTTCCCGGATAGACAGGGGAATGTTTATGTTAGGAAGTGTACCGTCGTATGGGTCGACAAGGGTAAGCCAGAATGGAAGCCTCACAGGTTTGAGGCGTGGTTCAAGAGGGAAGGGGATATACAGACCGAGCCGCTGAAGCCCAACGAGGTACCACCGGGCGTCATACCCGACTGGTGCCAGACCGTAACTGAGCAGGAGCAGCCCGAGAGTTCGGTAGTAGGGTCTAGGAATGGACCGGAACAAACACCGACCCTGGAGGATACCGAGGAGCAGGAGCAAGAAGAGGTTATAGTATTGGAGGCGTCCGACGGTGACATCGCTGAGCCGTCGCAGGAGGCAACTATGAAGGATTCAGTTGAGGTCCCGTCAAAGACTTTCTCCGAGTACGAGCCGTCAGAGGAGAGCGAGGACACCGAAGATTCCAGCAGTTCTTCCTAGACGACTCCGGATGATGACCTGACTTTTGGACTGGCGACCTGACCCCTTCCCTAGTGGATTTTGTGGACACCTTTTGACATGTTTACTCGTCGCCTCGCTGTATAGCAGTCTGTAGTAGATGTGACCAGTTGATGTTGATGTATGACTTTGTGATGCTATCCAGTCATGCTTAGTCTTGGGATATATATATATATATATATTGTACGGAGAGTTGTTGGGAAACGCTTCAGTGTGATTAATGTAAATTATTTCTTCTCTCGATCTTTCTTTATATATAAGTGGATCCTTGGGACCGCCGAGAGATTATTGTTGTTTTGCTTGCAGGGATGATTGCGTGCTCGCGATGAGGTGCGGAGCGTGACACAATAGAATAATTTCCCCATCCGATCCTTATCACCGATAGTATATATATATATCTTGGCACATCTCTGTGCCATTCCAGAAAACACCATCATCCCCTTTTGAATTTCAATGAGGTCATTATACTGGACTCGTACTTCTGTCCCTGGGTCTCTAGGGTTCCATCCATTTCTATAATCCGTCCGGTATCGGTGTTTAATCATGGTAACACCTCAATTTACTTCTGGCCATCAAGCTAGGTGTTTCCAGTAGCCATCATGTTAGTCCTTTAGCGAGCTTCCAATTTAGGAGTTGAATATCTTATTTCTTGAGGGAAGATCTGTCCCTCCATTGCCCATTTCTCAATGCTCATCTCTTAACTGTAAGCATCCGCTAAACAATTCACTTTTCCTTAGCAATACGAATGTTGTTATAACAACACTTGGGTGATTTCTTCGTTCTACATGCTTCATTTTCAATTCCCTTTAGATAGTCCATGTTCTCAATCTCTTATAGTTCACATAATTCTCGAGGTCTTTTCTTCATCTAGGCAGCGCTCTCATACCCACCAGCACTTCTATACATCTGCGTTGCCTATTGTTCGCTTCCCCTCGAGAAACTGCTACTTTATACTCTGGTGGTAGGTATAGCCTTGAAACATTCTTTAACTTAAACAACTTTCCCCAGCTTCATCGCGAGGACACTCGTAACCCATTCCAATCAAGCCCTAAGCATTCCAACTCTTATGGCCTTATCATCACAACGCACAAGCAACATCCATTTCAAATCGCCTTGTTATATTTTCAATTTTCATTCTATGTCGTGCCACTACAACCTTCATAAGCTTTCCAGTTTTCGACACGATATGGCATTAACCGGATAACCATCAGCATAACTCGAGTCCTCGAAAAGTCTTTTCACGTTCATTCATCCATTCGTATCACATCTAGTCCTTAATCCACTTTACTATTGGAACAGCTCTTGTAGGGAATCTTTCAATGGTTCGTCTATTGCAATTCATCAATCCCAAGAAGCTTGTACTTTCCACAACTCACATCGATTATAGTCGATTCGTTACTTATTCCAATCCTCAAAGGCTCCCCAAGGATTTCCTTTTTCAAAAGTTTCACGACTGAGGAATCTCATCTCATTAGGTCCACGACTCACGCTCCTCACATTCATCATATATCGAGCATCTCCTTAAATTCCATAGGGTACCTTCGAAGGTCATTCATGTTTCTCATGACTCCTTAAATGAGTCCAATCATCGTCGCTCAAGACGGTAACAATCCACCCAATCATTCATTTGACATTCAGTTCAACTGATATCAACTTCTTTCTACTATTCCTCACACTTTTCACTTGAGGGCTCAGACCTCGGCTCTCTGTCATCGCGGGTCTCCTCAAGGACCGTACGACATTTTATTTATTCTTGTCACTCTTCTCTCGAGAAACATTAGTGCTTTAGCCTCTGAGTTCCATACTCACTAAGGTGACCTTATCTCAATTCTGTTCGTTCCACTGAACGTCAACATTATCCTGGAATTCACCATTGTCTACAAGGCAGTCTCTCAGATTTCACTTCCAGGAGTCATTCAAGCTCTGCGTCCTCTTTCTCGTTACAGACGCTTAATCATGATACCAAGACAATTTAGAGTTTTTCTTCCTTTTACAATAGGGTCTCTTACCCTAAGGAAGGAACTACATAACTCCGTGACATTTTCTCACTTCAAATTCACCTTGTCCTTCCCATTCCATAGGACGACAACCTTGGAGTCTGCGCCGACGGCGATACCTTTACTCCAAGATTCAAATGCCACCATGCTTTCACATTCTCTTTCCCATCACTCAGTCACCTCAAGCGACAATATCTGTTCGTCCTTAGTCTTCATCGTTCACTTGTCGAATGTTCAATTCGATTACCTCAACTCACTTGCAAGCATTCTCTAGGTGCTCTTTTCGTTTACTCAACCATTCATTAGAATTACAAACAATCAAGACTATTAAGTCTATTTACTTTTCTTTTCGTCAGTGACCAATCCATGGCTCAATCGCCCTTTAGGAACAATGCCCTATTTTTTAGGGAATAGCAACTCATGATTTCATTTCTCATGGTCCCAATTCAATCAACCGATCCCCGAAAATCATTAACTTCAGGCAATCTAGCGTGCCGATTCTTCCTCAACCTCGTTTAGAACATAAAAGACGGGCTACTCATTTTCTACCATGTGTATTACACCCAAGTAATCAACCATTTCCCGTAGGCATATTTTATACTCATAATAAACACCTCTTTGCTTGCAAGCTATGAGCAAGAGTTTTCTTATTCATAGGTCTTTCAATCATTCTCCTCTTTCACTAGGTCCTGTCACCATTCCCCGAAATCAGGAACAACAATCAGTCATATGGTTCTCAAGTTCCAATCCACTCAGGGACTTGCTCATCTTATTCAAGGGTCTTTGACCACCTTTACCATACGCTCATGCGACCTTGAGAACTCTGCCTCATAAGGGTCGATCATCTTATGATCCTTGCAATAGCATCAGGATCCAAACAACCTTTGCTCTCAAGCAACCCCAGGGTGTTTCTTTTCATCGAACAACTCAACAGAGGTAGTCTAGGCAGATCTCATGACTTCGAGGAAATCCTTCCTTTAGTGACCTTTCTCTAATCCTTAATAGCCTCTTAGGGTTAGTAATTGTCAGGGTCACTCTCTTTCCTTAGTGTACCCAAAACTTCCAAGGTTTTCTTATCAAGGTCCTCAATCTAGAGGGAGGCAATTTCGAATCTCATCCCTTTACCTAACTCAATCAATCTCATTCTTATTTATGATCTTCCAAGCTTTTCCAAGTTCTCGTGGTCCCTTCCACACATTCAATTTCGAAAAGGTTACCTCAGAGTCACCTTCTTCGTGACCTCCACCACTTTAACTCGTCAGTACTAGCGTTTATCACCACAGTGACTTAGAGAATCCTGGCAGCTCCTCCACGAGCTTGCTTAACTAGCAATTTTTCTCATTTCCATTTAAAGTTCTCACGACCTATTCAACTCTTGGGTCTCATGTGGTTCACAAACTCGAGTTAATCACTCCACTGGTTTTCACATTTTGGTTACTCATCTTTACTCAATTCTCATGATCCATCTAGTTGCTGGATCCTTTCGTATCTCACATACACCAACCAAGTGCTACTCTAGCGACCATACCTTGGTCCTTCAATCTTATTAGATTCTCATATCACTTGAACCACTATGATTTCCCCTTAGGAATTCAAGACTTAAGTCATTTACTCAATCCGGCAGTCTCAAGCTGCTCATGTCATCATTTATCACTATCAACCATTAGTGGTTCCAAAACAACTCTCTGATGACATATAGGAAATTCTCCACTAATTGCCAAATATTCAAAGATCTCAAATCATCCTTAGTCAGCAATCATTCCTCAAGCCAGTCTCAATGAGGCAACTCTTCATCTAACGGCCACTACAAGGCTAGCCTCAACTAGGCATCTACTAATCAAGCGCTCTAGACAGCGATCCACTGAATCAAAGGCTCATACTTTAGGCCTCAAGGCATTCGCCACTCTAGCATAATCATAACAAACTATTTCATTCTCAACATGCCTCAGCTCAATGGGTATAAACCCCATAGGTTGTCTAATCCCTCAGACATACTTTGTCCCAGCCAATCACATAAAGCTAATCATCAAACATGTCTAACAGGCCCATCACAACCATCAAATTTCTTTTTCAAACAGCATCCATTGCCAAGCACAAGGCTTTTATCCGTGCCACTCAAAGGCGCCATTACACATGTCATGCCACGTTCGATCATTCTTGATGAGAATCAATCTCGTGCTGCACATCCCTTATCCACATTTGGACTCAACCTGATACCTAAGCTTCCCCTTTCAAGTTATGACTTGGGTCATTCCTGCCTCTTGCCATTTTAGAAGCCTGCCAGGAGCCGCTCCTTGTCCGGACTTCTCTGTCCCGAAGATCACTCCTCGCCCTCATCAGACCTAGCCGTTGCAGGTTGTCCCAAGTCATATATCTACGAAGAAAGCCCCGCTCCACATGTCCCATACCATGTTTCATTACAGTTTATAGGTATCCCATCAACTTGTCCTATACCAAGCGACGGTTTATTAAGTCCAACAGCGATAAGTCACTGCATGCACCCTCATCAACTTTCATTTCAAGCCACAAACTCAAGCACAGCCTGATCGTCCTTATCACTTGTCCTATCAAAGCTGCCTTTAGGTCAATTCCTATCCATTCAAGAGTTCTAATTCCACCAATTATCGTCATATCTCACAGATCAACTGCCTATATTCCATTATATATCTCAAGTCCAGCAACATTCAAATCAAATCCCTATGCATCCGATCACAACTGATCTTCAATTCAGATACTCCTTGTATTCATCTCATCTCATATCATCCAACATTGTCAATAACAACCGATAACTAAACCATCAAGTTGTCACATAGTTCAAGCCTGAATCCACTAATATTAATCGTCTCCTTATAATTCGTACTCCTCAAGTTGGGTCATTGATAAATCAAGATCACAATTATACACCTCAACTGATTCTTCATTCGTAAGTAATTCCCTATTAACCTTAAGCACAATTACTAGCTCAAAATCCATGATTATGACTCTCCAATCCCTGCTTGCTTCCACTTAAACTTTAATCACCACATAACTCAAAGTCGTCCATTAAAGTCGACTCTAGGATCCTTAAAGTGTACACAAGTTCAAGCCTATAATCCTCAAGATTCAATGATCCTTGCTTAGTCCTATAGGTCTCAATATCTAATTGTCCCCAAGTCATCACTCCTTATTGCTCCAAACCTCAATCACATTGGATCGAGCTGATCTTACTTTGATATCAAGCAAGAGGGGATGTCACGTCCCGAACCCGTCGAGTGCGCGAGCATCCCGCCAAGCCGTGCCTTAATGAATACTCCAAGATCCAACGGCCAATAATTTATAACTCTTTCCAAATATGCATGCGAAAGCGATGCCAACTCCAATCATAAATAAATCAACTCCCGATGACTGAGGACAGATACAATAGATTCACATTAACCAACTCAATAAAGGTTCGATTCCTAATCTGACAATTCAGAAGAACATTCCCGATATCACATAATGTACATTCATAACTTGTAACTCTCTTAACTCCGTTGATCGACTATCCCTTCCATATGCCAATCCTTGGCAGCTCGTGCTTTCTCCGCCTGGAACTTGAAAAATGTAAGCCCCCACTGGGCTGAGATATAAATCTCAATAAGGTGGGTCCTAACCCTAGGTTAGGCCGACCGTTTACTCAGGCAGTCATATATCCAATAATTCAATCTCATAAACTCATAGACATATCCAGTACAAATCAATAAAACAACAACATACCATCTCACCACAACCATCGCCTCCTGCCTGTCTCAATTTCCAGCCCGCGATCAATCGCATCAGGCTCGGTCTGCGTAAAGGCATCAGGTTCCGATAAATCTCTAAACAACATCATCATCTCATAAATTCCATCCCGCGAATAGTTCGCATCAGGACCGTGGCTATCTCAACCCCGCGATCTTATCACATCGGGGCGCCACACAACATCAACTCCACCCCGCGATCTTGTAGCATTAGGGTATTCTCCCGCGAATAGTTCGCATCAGGACTGTGGCTATCTCAACCCCATAATCTCGTCGCATCAGGGCGCCACACATCATCAACTCCACCCCGCGATCTCGTCGCATTAGGGTATACATCTCCTGCCCCGCGTCTCATATGTCTCAGGGCCTCTCCGTCCCGCGAATGGTTCGCATCGGGATCGTGGCCTTCTCAACCCCGCGATTTCATCGCATTAGGGCGCCACATACTATCAATTCCACCCCGCGATCTCATCGCATCAGGGTATCCACCTCCCGCCTCGCGTCTCATACGCTTCAGGGCCTCGCCATGTCACACTCATGCCATGCTTTTCAATTTATTCCACTTATATAACAATCGGTGCAAATCAAGCACAGCTAAAAAATTCATGGCATGGAAAACAATCGAGTGACACTCAGACATGGCAGATATTTCAAGCACAAGCATTGGTACGCTTTCAAATCCTCTAAATCGTTTTAGGACACATACAACATTCAACCACATTGAAATTGCTTGAGGATTAATCGAATTATCTCCCGACTCACCCAATTGAGTCCAATCTTCCTAGCATAAGGTTAGGAATTCCTTTACCTTGGGTTTGATTACACAAATTATTTCTCTTGAGCCCCCAAAGTTTCGGCCCTCAATGTCCAAGACCGGACTTGTTGCGCAACCCAATAAAATCCAATCAATTCATTAATTCCCAAGTCCAATTCAACCATCCATTCGTCCTAATCCTCCATAACACAATCATCAACATCTTAACATGTTCTAATCATCAATTTGAGACTCGAACGATCCATCATTAGCCCCCTCACAGATTCAGTTTGCACAAAATCGAACCGGGCTATGTTCGGTTCAATGTAAACCGAATATGTTCATGTCTAATACTCCTCCAAATTCAGTATTTAACCCTCATCCTACCTCTTAACATGTCTTTCTAAGGGTTTAGGGGTCTCACCAAAAATTTGAAGCCGATTGGTCACCGGAAACTCGTCGAATGTCGCCGGTTCCTCCCAAGTTAGAATCCGGCAGATTCTGTTCAATATTTGCAAGACCAGTTCATGGTCAAAACTTTATCAAATTGAGCCCCAATTTTTATCACAAATTAATCTACATGTGTGCCGAGTCTCCACGAAATTTGAGCCCAAAACTTCAAGAATTCGGCCATCAAAAGGGCTAAGAACGGGACCTACCTCAGGTTTGCTTCGATTCCGTCGGCTCTCGGGAGAATCTCTGCTCGGGACTTCTCGGTGCTCCAATCGACTTGATTCTTGTTCGAGGACGTCGGCAAGACGTAAAGCTTCGTTAGTGTGGTCTCCCGGTGGCCGAATGGTGGCCGGAGGGTTGCCGGAATGGCCAAACAGCGGCTCCAGTTCTGGTTGCTGACACAGAGTGAGGAAGAGAGGAAGAAGAGAGGTTTTTAGTGGTTTTTGTGGGGTGTGGCCGGCCAAATGAGTGAGGAGAGAGAGAGAAGACTATATATTCAAGTCCATGGTCAAAGCTTGAATGGTAGGTAGCCAAACGGTGGACATGACCTCTCTCTTGCCCATGCATTGACACATGTCCATTAGTCATTCCAAGGTGATCCAATGGCCATCCTTTCTCCTTGAGTTTCGGTAGCCTTGAGGTGGGGCAAGGACTTATTTGCCCTTCTTGAATTGTATGGGTAAGGATCTAGGCTTGAGGGGCAAAAGGGTCATTTTACCCCCGACGTCCGAAACGTCGTTTTTCTCAATCCAATTACCTCCGATAGGGCGACGACCAATCCAATTGTAATGTTGGAATTCTTGACTCTCCACTTTCAATTTTCAAGGCTCCTTTTTGATGGTTTTCTCTGCTAGACGTGGTTCCAACCTATCCCGAACCGACGGGTGGCTTTTGCAGGCATTACGCGTATTGACCCCGTGATTCATATCATGTTTAGGGCTCGTCAATTCGTGGCGGCTTTGGTTGTCATGTAATTGTGAGGGTCTATCGCTAGTTTCCTCAACAATCCTTATGGTCAAAGCGCTGTTTCCTATCTGAGTTCCCTAGGTTCACGTACCTCGTCGCGCCTGAGCCTTTCCCTTTTGGTTAGTCTACTCGAATTGATTAGATTCGAGCGGAATACGACTGAAATACATCTCCAGATATTCACTTCTCATTAATAAGCTTGAAATTGATTGGAAATCAGAACGTCACACCATTGTAATAGTACGTTTTTTGGCACTCATGCCATTTGACGTATCATCCCCGTTAAATGTTCTCTCATGACATTAGAGATTCAAGGGCTTTATCAACTTGCACTTTATTATCCAAATCGAGTTATAACCTTCTCGATTCTACTCGAGAATCTCTAATGATCATAGTGATACATCAACTTTTATGGCCCTGTCTCTTCTTCTTGTCAGCATGTCTAATGCTCCACTACACGTTAGACTAATTCAACCTTCAATTCACATCACCGATAATATTAAGGAAATCTTGACATACCTTTGTGCCATCCCAAGGAACACCTTAATTCTCCATATTCTATTCATTTCCATACCTCTTATATGTTAGGATCCGATCATGGCAATATTTCAATTCCTTTCTGACATTCAGGCTTGATATTTCAGGTAGCTATCAAACTAGCCACACGATGAACTTCTAATTTAGAAGTTGAATCTTTTATTTTTCAAGGGAAGATTTGTCCCTCCATCACCGATTATACAATGCTCAATTTTCAATTATAAGCATCCACTAAATAATTCACCCTTTCTTAACGATATGGGTATCGCAGTATCAACACCTGGGTAATCTCTTCATTCCACGTGACTTTCCATCAATTCCCTTTTAGGCAGTCAACGCTTTTAACCTCTTATAGTTCACATAACTTCGAGATCTTTTTTTTTATACAAGCAACGCTCTCATAACCACAAGCAATTTCCTACATCAGCGTTACCTCTTGTTCAATTCCCCTCGAAAAACTATTACCTTATTTTCTCGTGGTAGATATTGATTTGAAGTCTTCTTCTACACACAATGTTTCTCGAACCTTATCGCAAGGACAAATGCAAACCAACCCCAATCATACATTAGGCGTTCCAACTCAGGTGGTCTTATTGTCACGGCGCATTCGCACAGTCTACTTCAGTTTGCCTTGCTTTGTCCCAAATTTTCTTTCGACGACACGTCACTATGATTCTATCAACTCTTTTGACTTCAAACAGGATCACCATCATCAGCGTAGTCATCAGCTTAACTCAAGTCCTCGAAGACTCTTTCACGTTCATTCATCCATTCGTGTTACGTCTCGTCCTTAGTCCATTTTACTAATGGAACATCTCTTGTGGGGAATCTTCTCATGGTACGTCTATAGCAATTCATCAATCTCCGTAAATTTCAAGTTTTAGCAACTCACATCGACCCTTGTCGATTCGTCACTTATTTCATTTCTCAAGTGCTCCACAGGAATTTCGCTTCTCAAAAACTTCACGGCTAAGAAATCTTACCTTATCAGGTCCGCAGCTTGTACGCTACACATTTAACATACAACGAGCATCTCCTTAGAGTCCATAGAATACTCTCAAAGCTGTTCATATTTCTCATGACTTCTTAAATGAGTCCAATCATCGTTTTTCAGGATGGTAACAATCAACTCAATCATTCATTGGGCACTTAATTCGACTATTATCAACTTCTTTCTACCATGTGTCGAATCTTTCAAACCGTTCCTCACACTTTTGACTTGAGAGCTCAAACCTTGGCCCTCTGTTGCCACGGGTCTCCACTGGGACCACGCAATATTTTTTTTTCATTTTTATCACTCTACCCTGAGGAAGCACTCTTATCTTAACCGGTGGTTTCCATAACCAGTCAATGCGACTTTATCCCAATTTCGTCCATTCCACTGAACGTCGACATTATCCTGGAATTCAACGTTGTACACATGATAGCTTCTCGGATTTCACTTCCATAAATCATTCAAGTTTCACGTCTTCTTTTTGAGTCCAAATGCTCCATATTAATATCAAAATATTTAAGATTTCCTCTTCCTTTCACACTAGGGCCTTGTTGACACCTGATTTATTATTATTTTTTTTCAGTTTATTTTTGAAAAATTCATAAAAAATACATAAAAAGTTGAAAAATTGCAAAATCAACTTTGCTGGCCTTGTCCAAGCCCAAGAAACCATTTTTGATCAATATATATATATATATATATATATATATTTGTATTTTCCACATTTTTTCTATTTTTAGAAATAAGAAAATACTCAAAAATTCGAAAAAATAGCATTTGAGGTCACAAAAATATGAAAAAATAATCAATATTTTTCTTTTAATTCTCTTGTATTTCTGACCTCATAAAAAGTCCAAATTCAAGTTTAATTTTATGTGTTCCTTTGTTACACATATGATTGAATTTGGTAAAAAAATGTCAATTGAGACTTTTAATTTACAATTTTGGCATTTTTAGGGTCTTGGCATTCAATCTAATTGTCTTTCGTTGCAATTTAGCCCAATCATTTGTACAAATTTCTCAATTGCATGAATTGGGCAAAATTGCATATTTAATTGCAATTTAGTCCTTGAATTTGAGCATAATTGAAATTACTTTCAATTCAAGGGCTAACTTCACAAATTGAAGCCACTGCCCAATGTATTTCACCATCCTGAATCGATTGGTATAGATGATTTGGTCCAATTTGATCATTTGAGCCTCTAATTTCACAATTTTTTGAATTGAAATTAAAGAAAAATTTGGGGCTTTTATAGAAATTGACATGTACTTTTGGGCAAAATCATATTTTTGGATAGTAGTCATGCCCTAAATTCGATTCTGAGGTTCAATTTGCAAAAATTTCACTCGAATTAGGGTTAATTTTGGAAAATCAAGAAAGAATCGGTTCTGACCTGTTAGACCGCTTGGTCAGACCAGTCGAACTGGTCTGCTACATTGCATCTTTTTCCTCCCATCCGCGCCATTTTTGCATTCGAATAGGTGAATTTTGATCGAAAAATTGAAGGATCAATTGGTTTCAATTAGTAAAATTGATTGATGGGTTTTATTAACCATGAAGCCCTTCGTCAATTGAGATTGGTCCGACGATCTGGGTCTATCGGAGCTGCGCCAATGAAGGTCAAATGTCCACCGGCCATTTTCGAGCTAAACGCAAGACCAAATACAGGTCAAATTCGAACGGAATTAGAGTCACCAGGTAACTAGAATTTATGGCCAATCCATCCCGAACGTTCACCAGTGTCTCGTGACCATTTCGCACATGATTGCACGTGCGGATGGTCATTGCCAGGTATCCCTCACACGGCCGATTTTGGAAGAGAGGATATAACTGAAATGCGGGTAGTTTTAGGGGGAGGAGGTTCATTTTGTTTCAGGGGAGTGAACAGAATAGAGAAAGAGAGAGAGAGATCAAGAGAGAGAACTCGCTCTCTAGCCCCTACCATCGAAAGGTTGAGGTCAACTTGCAACTGATCTCCAGCGACGATTCAGGCTGAATCGAGCCGCCATTTCGCACCAAGAAGGTTGCCTGAGCTTCCTGGAGTCGATCACCATCGATCAAGCCACCTATAATCCTGAAAAGGGGAGTTCAACTTCTGAGTTTTCTCATTGTGCTTTAATGGTATAGCTCGATTCCAATCATAATTCTTCGAGTTTGAGTGGACGTTTTAATCTTCAAGCATTACTGACCATCATCACATCTTCATTTTGCATCGACTTTGCTTAAATATCTCGAATTGAGTCTCCAAACTTCCCGCCATAAACTGAGTACTGTTCACTCTTGCCTAGCCCGATCTAGGCCAAGCGAGCTCAATCGGAGCTCGAGGTAAGTCTTCTGAATTCACTTAGAAGCGATCAAGTGAATGAATTGGCTCGGAATGCTCTCTGTTGCTTGATTGAACTTCCATGGCCGTACTCGGCATTTTCAATGCTTCACGTGATTCAATGGATGAAATGTTGTGATTCTCATATATGTTAAACTAGAGGCTAGTACGAGTTGAGTGGCACTGGTCTCGCGTTAATCGGTATAGGTTTGGTCGTTCATCGGTGCCAGAGAAAACTCAGCCGTCCGTTTAGTCATAGTCGAGAGGCTGAAGATGAATCTGATGTGGCGAGTCAACAATTCAGCGGCGTAGGTGGCAGAGTGTGATTGGTCCACGCAGATGTCGAGTCAGTTCAACCGTTAGTCTATTAGGCTGAGTCAGTTTTGATCGAACGACTCAGATTAATCGAGTTTGATTTTTAGTGATCGTCTAATTAGTAATTAGGAATATTCAAAATTGTTTCTAAAATCAAAAAATCATAATAGGTTGAAACGGTGTCGTTTATGTTAGTGGTCAAGTGGCGTCGTTTAGGCAAGTAAGGACGGATGATCCAAATCGAGTCTTGGGTTTTAATCGTGGTCGTAGATTTAAGTAATTAGATCTAACGGTGGAGGGGTAGTCGGCTTTTGATATGAGACGTAGTTTTCAGTCAGCTGATCCAATGATCGTGGAATAGCCACGTGATTCATTAAGAACCATCGGATTAAATCCGAATAATCAGAAAACAAAAAAAAAGCGATTCGGCGTCGTTTTGGAGGTTGGTTACTCGAGTCTGGGTCTAGGCTGGGTGTCCGACTCGAGCGGTTCGGGTCGACCCGGTCCGAATCATTTTTATTAATAAAAAATTTAAAAAATCATTTTTTAAAATAAAAAAATCAAAAAAATTCTAGAAAATTCTAAAAAAATGTTAGAAAATTCTAGAAAATCCCAAAAAAGATGTAGGAAAATTGAGAATTGACTATAGACAACTGGTCAATCCTATTTTCGAGATTTCATATCTGTTCATATTAAAATTGACGATATTACGCTTTATGGGTAAATCCTCTCTACTGGGTACATGAGTTAGGTCGATAACGTCAAGATAAGAATTAGGGTCGGTTCGGCGACCAATTCTTGTACTTGGGTTTTCGAATCTCGTCCTTTTTTCTGAAATGATGACTTTACCCTTCTTAGGGTAAATCGTCTTTCCAATTCTAATCGGGCTGTGAAAATTTCTCAAAATTAGGATTTGGTTTTGGTGGTCGACCAATCTTTCTGTTTGAGATTTTCACTTCTCATCATTTTCCGAAATAACAATTTTACCCCTCAAAGGGTAAATCGCTTCGAAAATTTCGAAAAAATTCTAAAAATTTTCGAAAAATGAGAAATTGATTGGTTTGGTGACCAATCCTATTTCCACCATCCTTTGAATCCATATTTCATCTAAAATGACAAAACTTTCCTTCTTGGGAAAATTGTCCCAAAAATCTTCAAAATTACGATTTCGCCCCTAAGGACAAATCATGTCGAAAACACTCTTGAGCCTTGATTGATATTTCTCTAGGCTAATAGAGCCCTTTCATGTGATTTATCTACATGTTTTGGATCCTTGACTTGCACATTCATTTTACTGATTGTGAGTGCTAAGGTAATTACTCTTATCTGCATGAACTCCTAGTTTTAGGGTTTGCGCCTCACTTATCTGCATGAAATCTTAGATTAGACAAATCATTCAACTTAGGTGCCGAAATGGCGTCAACTTTGATCATTGGCGTAACAAAGTCACTGATCCAATTTCTCTAGTTTTCGTAGAATTGAATAGAATGCTCTCAACTATTCGATAGGGTTTTCAATCGTACCCTCCACAAAACGATTGGTGGCGACTTCTTGGTATGTACACATATCACATGTCACCAGACCGCATCGAAGGTCGACCACGTATACCGCCGTTGTAACTTGAGTAACAGGCCTTGGGAAAGGCCTGCGTTCATCAGAGGGGATGACCCATTAGCCCTCCGAGACCACGCGAGAGGGTCGCGACAGATTGGCAACTCCATTGGGGATTTATTCCAAATCAGAATCTCTAGTTAGGAATTTTAGAGGACTTAAGCCAATTAAAAAGTTGATTGGTTTATCTAACATTGTTTCCTGCAAATGCTCACGAAGGTGAGGTACGTATCCTAACCATTGTGTTAGATATTTTTGCAGATTGGAGAAACAAGGGGTGAAGTGTTTGTTGACATCTTTCCTATAGGTTGGAGTTGGGATTGCATGTTTATTTTTACGCCTATACTGAAGCGGTGTTTGATACAAATTGTTTTGCATGACCTTGCATTGTAAGGATCACGACACAACTCACACACTGGCGGTCAAACCCCGATTGCAACCACCTCTAGGTTACCTTAGATAGGAAAAGGGTACGAAAGGATCTCGTGTTAGATGGCACTTGAGATTTTCGTGTTCGTTCCCGCACACAATCCAAATTGGTGATATCTAACCCTCTTGGGTAGGAACTCTCAAAGAGGAATCTGCCATATTTGGATCGTGGGAGCCTGAGCCATAGGTTCCTCACTTGATTTTATTTCTAGAGTATATTTCCACTTGTCTCATGCGCATGTCTGTGGAAGGTTGGTATACCTAAAACCACCCATTGTTACAAGGGAGTACTTCATGTTCCCTGAGGTTTTGGTTAGTAAGACATTTACTTTTGTTGTATTTCCTTACTTTGTAGTATGTTTATGTATTGCATATCATTCATATCTACATGCATTACATACATTATGAAATCATTCTAGTGACGAATTGAAATAACAATGATAGGGGATAGGATGTCGTTGTTCTCTAGTAGTTCGACAGAGTTAGATAACCTTCGAGTATCTAAGGAAAGTCACGCGTCTTGGGCCGAACACAAGGTTGCATTTTATTAGATTTGAACATGGCTGAGAGCTGACTGGACGTAAGCTGGGATATGGTGAAGATTGCCAGACTAGTTACTATGTCGATAACCTTAGGTTTAAACGACATGTGGACGAGATGTTCAGACACTATCTAGAGGTGAAAAGGCAGTATCACAACAGCTTAGCTAGAGAAGCATACGCCCGATGAAAAGAAGAATGTCAAGCCTGGGAGAACCAATCGGTGATCTCTCTTTGAGGAAAGAAAAGATGCCATGTAACCAAGACAAAGCCAAGGCGCATCATACTCAAATAGACAAAAGCCAAAAAGACCTCTGAAGTCATTATACCATGGACTAGAGAATGGCCGGAAGAGCGAAACCATCTCAATAAACCTACTGAAAAGGGACGAGACAAAGATGCCATCGAGAATGAAACCTTGATCGATTGTAACCCCGAAGAAGATTAGATCTTGAGGGAGGGATAGCTTAAATCCCACATTCCAGGGCCTTTTATGGCTTTCTTGTTTTAGAATAAAATTCGATAGGTGTTTCATCCCCTCTTGAAACCCCTATCCATCTCTCCATCATTGCATATCCTTTTTGTAATAAGGAATTCCATCTGTTATGTTCATAGTTCATGTTTTGACCAATGGAATGTGACATTGTTATTTCCTTTAGTCACTAAGATGATTCTGACTAATTGCATAATTCATTTCTTTGAAATTTAAATTAGACATTGAGTCAGGTCTTTCGTACTTGAGAAAGACTCTAATTTCCATTTCATTAATTGGAATATACAATTAAACCAGTTCATGCATATTTCATGATATTGGCATAATCACATATTTAAAGTAATCTTTGGCGATTGATTTTTCAAAATCATTTGGAAATTTTAGACTTGATGGGAAAGAATGACATCCAAGTGCTTAAAGTCCCTCGAGCCGAGCTCCTAGCCTGGTGGGATAGCATGGGTGAAGCTAGCCAGAAGTACGCCAAATCACGGCTAGGATATCTATTGGACCTACTGAAGATTGAATGTCCATATGCCTTTATCTAAGGCATGGCACTCTATTGGAATCCAACCACCGCGACGTTCTGTATGGAAGGATAGGAGGTTACCCCTACCCTCGAGGAATATAATGCCACCATTGGAGTTGAGTTCCTTTATTTGTTAGTCCAAACTCCTATAAGGTTCGACCCTTTAAGTCAACTACCTGAATTCCTAGATACAAACCTCAATGAAATCAGAGCAGATACCAAAAGTAATTCTGGGCGAGTTTTCTTATCCTTTCTTCTAGATAGGTTTCCTAACCTCCCTGCTACCAAAGGAACTAAGTCTGGTAGAGCTTTTGTCTTGGCATTCTTTAGCTTTGTCCTATTTTTGGTCTCGTATGTAATTTTTGACCCCATCATGGCTGTAGTGGTCAAACAAGTCTTTATGGATGGGATTACTCGAACCTTATCCTTGCTGAAACCTTCCTCTCCCTCAACCGTTTTGGAAAAAGTAAGAAGGGAATTTTTAGAGCCTCTAGTGGTCTCATGTACTTGTGGTTCACATCCTATGTAAAATAATTTTATATTCGTATGGGTTTCATTGAGATTAGCTCTGATGCCCATCCTCTTAGGACTTTTGTCAAAACTCATACACGTATTCCTAAGTTCAATTTTAAATAATGGAAGGAATTTCTTAGAACTTTAAAGCCAGAACAACTCTGATGGCGACTTAGATTACCAACATTGGGTAAAGTCAGGCTTGCGCGCAATGGCAAAGATCCAGTCCCTTTGTTAGGATTCACAAGCGCCACTGCATATTATCTAAAGATGGTCATATGGCAGTATGGGGCATTGCAAGAGGTCCCTTCATCGCCACGACCAAATGCCTTCTTGTTTAACTTACCAAGAGAGACTCTCACAGGGGAGAAGAAGAAACAATTCGAAGCCAAGGTGAAATTCATCATACGCTCCTTGAAAGACTCCCAGACTGAAGACGTAGAATGGCCAGATGATATGACTCGTGAGATGAATACACATAGAGCTTCTATAGAATACATCCGACGCTTTGAGGTGACCAGACACAGCTTTGTCGGGCCTTATGTACCTGAATACATCATGTTGTACGTGCTTGGAGTGGAGCCGTATATACCTGAATACATGGGATCACTGTCATATTTGGGAGACGAGGAATCTCAGATTGAAGAACTCGATCTTTACTGGGACGATGAGGGTGCCTTAGACCCTAAGCGCCCTAGACTTGGATAGACTATTCTGTCAAGTATAAAACATATGAACATTGTGATGTCTTCTTGACATTTGGATACTCATTTGTATTAAATCTTGCTTTTAATACATGTGTATGAGCATAAACATGTATTGTCGATGCATCAAAAACTATTGCAGAAGATTGTGCTTCCTTTAATTTCATGAATTTTCTTGGCAAATGATTGAAAGAATTGTTCATGTGAGACTAACGCTCGCAAGGTAGTCCTTTTTCTCATTCATTAAAAAAAACATGCAATTGAAGGAATCCGATACTTTCTTTATTTGTCCTAAAGAGATACTTGTTATTTTCAAACAAAAATCCATATTCTCTAATCACGAAATTACCAAGACATCATTTCCGTACTCGACTTAAGACGAGAATGGAACAATAAGAACTGACTCCATGAGTGGGCATGTTAGAGACTCAGATGACTACCATGACTACCATGATGGCTGAAATTAAGGCTATGCTGGAAGCCTCCCAAACCAGACAAATGGCGGTACCTAACCTGAACGACTTGGGTCAATCCTCAATACCTAATGCGACTGATAAAGGGACAACTGAAGGTACCCAGCATGTCGTAGAGGACATTCATGCGCCAAACTTCTAGTTACAACCAAAGATACCTTCTATCGTCATTAATCTCGAGAAGGAAGAGAAAGGAAAATAGGCCGTGAAAACTGAAGCCGAGGCTAAGAGAATAGCCAAGATTGAAGAGTGCTTGAGCAGTCAGGGTTACGAGTTAGCCCGTTTTGACAAGATATCGGATTCCTTAATTTGTGAGAAAGTAGAGACTCCTTCGGATTACAAGGAGCCAAACTTTGTGAGAAAGTACAATGAGACAAGCTATCTACGTGCTCACCTCAAATACTATCTACGCAAAATGGTGCACTATTCTGATTATATTCCCCTTTTGATGAATACTTTCCAAGAGAGTTTGGCTGGCACCGCTCTGGCTTGGTTTATTGAGCTAGACCTGGATGATTACGACGGATGGGAGGATCTCGCTAAAGATTTCCTCAGGCAATATAAGTTTAACATGGCTACGGCCCCGGCAAGGGAAAATTTGTTACGAGCCGTGAAAGGAAGAAGCGAAACAATCAGAACACATACGTAGAGATGGCGTGCTTTAGCAACTCAAGTGAAACCACCTATCCCGAAAGATGACTTGATTGACTTATTCTTGAAGGCACTTTCGTACGAATACTTTGACAGATTGAACACCTCAGGATGCCAAACTTTTACACACTCGATAAAGGCGGCTAAAAGATTAGAGTGAGCTTTGAGAGAAAGAAGGCCACATGAAACTGTGACAAGGAAGCAACATCCCGCGAGAAAAGAAAGAGAGGCTAGAGTTGACATAGCCTTTGTGCCTGATTCCATAAATCCAAGGTGTTTACTAACTCCAATCAGGCTAAAGGAGAATCGTCATGGTCAGTGTCTAAAGGACAAGAGCCTAGGAAGAGGTAACCTCCGAAGCAATTCTCTCAGTTTCCCAGGTCGTTGTCTAAATTACTTTCGATGTTATTAGAGTAACACTTGGTGACAAAGGAATCTCCCAGAACGAATCCGACAAAATATCCTAGTTTTGATGAAAGCCAAACTTGCACCTATCATATGGGTGAAAGAAGACACAATGTAGATAATTGCTACATCCTTAAGCTGAAGGTTCAGGCTCTCATTGATAACAACATTTTGAAATTCGATGATATGGCTCCAAACACACAAGAGAATCCACTCCATGATTACTAAGCAATTGATGCAAAACTTGCTGACGAAGAAGAAAACCACCTTGAGTTGAAGGTGAATGTACCTAAACTAACTAGCATTCTGGCAATCGCATCGTCATACCCAAAAGAAAGAGAAGTGTCGGCTGAAAGAAAGAATCTATGCATTGCCAAGATGATGAGCCTGGGGATAATGTCAAGCATTATTGATGAAGAGTTTGAAGGAATTAAAGCTCGGTGAACTCAGAATGGAACCAGTTTGCGGTTGAAACTAAGCGAGAAAATATGTGGAATGTCCCATATGAAAGTCTGGTAGGCGACGTAGAGCTGATTATAGAACCAGAAGAAGAGCTTGACGAAGACTAATTAAAGGCTACCAAGCGAAGCCTGGCCGATCGTAGATTTGTAGCCGAAGCACTAGAGAAAGGCGAAATTATAGATAATCTGGGTGAGGATTCTAGTGGATATAACTTCAAAGTGAAGTACTCTGCTCCTCCCAATTTCTTCTAGAGAATGGAGGATATCATACCCGATGGATGGAGAGGTATGGATGATCCTGTTTAACCTGAAGTCCAGGAGGCGGTGATAGAGCTTTTAACAGAAAAACATGAATTGTCACTCACTGAATGATATCAGAGCATTTCTTGTGCATAGAAGAGCAAGTGAAAGATCTTTTGAGAGAGATGGAGGACATGTAATTTTGATTGACAACGTACGGTCATCCTCATATGACAAATGACAAGCTTGACACCGAGCAATATGTCAGGATGGACAAGTTAATATCCTAGTGACAAAGCCTGACTGTACTATTCGAAAGAGTAAGAAGACACTTGAAGTTTACAAAGTTAGCCGAGCCGAGAGATGTTGACAGATACCGCCAATCGGAATACGAAAACTCTCCTGAAGACTTGAGCGACACAGTGGCCATGATTGAAACCGTTACGACTGTGGTGATTAAACTGAATGAGCTGGACAACTAGAATCAAGAAGAGGGTTGTTTGGTGAAGCTTGTGAAAATCCACCTCCCAAGAGATGAAACTATTGATGAATCTGAACCGGAGGTGTCCCACCTGACGACGGTGACCATACAAGTCCCGCCGGTAGAAATCTACGATTCTAAGGCAGTTCATTAGGACTATGGAACGAGAGAAATATATGTCGTGATGACGTCCGAACGATTTTACGCCCCAAGGGAAGGTGAATCTGAGAAGGAGGTGTTAAAAGAGGAAGCATACAAAATCCTATCCATCTTTAAGACCAGCGAATTTGATGTGATAGAGCAGTTAAGAAAATGTCAGCCCAAATATCTCTGTTGGATCTGTTCATCAATTTGGAAAACATAAAGATGCGCTGCTAAAGGTGCTAAATGAAGTGCATGTTCCTGAAACCATTAACGACATACAATTGGGAGAATTTGTGGGAGCAATTATTCTTGAGGATCAATTAAGCTTCTTAGATGAAGATTTCCCCATGGAGGGAAAAGGGCACAACAAGGCCTTATACATAACTGCACATTGTATTGGAAAGAGAGTGGCACGTGTGCTAATGACAACGAATCAGCTTTTAACATCTGCACATTGGCTACGTTGAGGAATTTGGGCATTAAAGAGGAAATGATTCGAACTTTCAAAGCAGTTGTTAGAGCCTTTGATGGGATGATGAAGACAGTGGTAGGCGAGATCGAGCTGGATGTGCTCATTGGCCCAACCAAATTCTCCATAAACTTCCAAGTAATGGATTTACCAAGCGCATTTGGATTCCTGTTAGGGAGACCCTAGATTCACATCGCTAGAGCCGTACCTTCAAGTCTACATCAGAAAGTGCGATTTGTGATCGAAGGAAAAGTAGTCACTATCCATGGGGAAGTTGACCTCCTTGTGTATCAAAATAGCGCTATCCCCAACATCGAATCAGAAGTTAAGCAAAAAGCTAGCTATCATTCCTTGGAACTGGTGGCAATAATCCACACTCCTGTGGGGACGAAACTGAGGGCTCCTTTTATCTCTGAAGCTAACTTTCTACTAGCTAAGATGTTGCTAGCATATGAGTTCAACCTAGGAAAAGGTCTTGGCAAGCATGGCCAAGGAATCAACGCTCCTCTACAATTAAAATTCAATGAGCATAAGATGGGCTTGGGATATCATGACACTCGCATTGGTGATTTTACTTCTAAGACAGTAGGCCGAAGCCGAGGCAAGAGCCATGGACGCTAGAAAAGCCAGAAGGATTCCTTTATTGGTTCTTCAACATGGAAAGATAAATCTAAGATGTTCACCAGCCCATTGAGTGAACACTTCAACAAAGACTCTAAGTGGTCGTCGGAAGAAGCGATGACCTCGTCAACGGAACAAGATCTAGCAAACCTTTTTCCGTGTGATGACTCTGTGAACGTCATTATCGAGTGGCTTGATGAGGAAGCCGATACTTCTGAGTAAAGAAATCTCTCCCTTGCTTTTAATATTGCATTTAAATTCCTGCATTTCTTCGCACTACTCATCTTTGTTGTTTGAAGTAGAGATAGGAAAACTCCTTTGGATCTTCGACCGTTGGTCCAAACAGCATAGCTTGTAACGCGGTCCATTTTGCATTCAATAAAATGCACAAGTTTTGTTAAGGACATATGGGACTACAAATCAGCCCAATGATAATACTAGTCTTCCATGTGGGAAGCCTGAGGCCTGATTTGCCATATTATTCCTCATTTTCAAAAGATTTTTGAGGAACAAGGATGTCGGAGGATATGAAGACTAGTTCCATTTATGCCTGTACTTATTTTGAAATCTATTTTGAAAATATTTTTCGCACTCATGCATCGTATTTTCATATGAAATATGGACTAACCATTCTCATGACATTTCAGACATATCATCTCAAACATACATGTTAGGTTATTGTGTGAACCGGACTATCAAGATGATTACTCCTGTGATATTGAAGAAGACGCAGATGAGAATCACCTAGTTATCCGTAGAGATTGGAGTGCTTTCAAAAATTCGACACCTCCCACTTCAGAAGAGCCGATAGTCATTAACTTGGGCGATGCTGCTGATGTCAAAGAGGTCAAGATTGGTGGACATATATCCCGAGCTGAAAGGCTCAGATTTACAGACTTACTTAAAGAGTATTAGGATATCTTTGTGCGGTCTTACGCCGATATGCCGGGTTTGGATCCAAGAATTGTGAAATATGCGTTACCCACAGATCCCAATGTTAAACCTGTGAGATAAGGCAGCTGACGAATGAAAGCTGAGTTAGAAGACAAAATTAAGGAAGAAGTGATGAAACTTCTTAGAGTGGGCTTTATTGAAACCATCCCTTACTTAGAATGGATTGCAAACATAGTCCCCGTCATGAAGAAATATGGCAAAGTCTGGATTTGTGTGGATTATCGAGACTTGAATAGAGCAAGCCTAAAGGATGATTTCCTACTTCCCCACATCGATGTGCTGGTGGATAGTACAGCAGGGTACGAATTATTCTCATTCATGAATAGATTCTCCGGATATAATCAGATCCTCCCATTGGGAAAATTTCTGTTTTAAAGTGATGCCCTTTGGACTAAAAAATGTTGGAGCAACTTATTAGAAGGCGATGGTTACCCTATTTCATGACATGATCCACAAGGAGATCGAAGTATATTTTGATGACATGATCACCAAGTCCAAGAAAGGACAAGACCACATTCAAGTGTTAAGGAAGCTATTTGAGCGACTCCGAAAATACAAGTTGAGGCTGAACCCTAACAAATGTGTCTTTGGGGCAAGGGAAACTTCTTGGATTCATGGTCAGTAGCAGGGGCATTGAAATTGACCCTTCGAAAATCCAAGCTATTTGTGACCTAGCAACTTCCTCAACAGTGAAAGAAGTAAGAAGTCTCCTAGGGAGGCTAAACTACATCACTAGATTCATCAATCAATTATCGAACGTGGATAAACTAATTTTCAAATTGCTCAAGAAGGGCGCGAAAGTGACCTGGGATGCAGAATGCAGTCAGGCATTCCAAAAGATCAAAACTTATCTAGCCACTCCACCAATACTTGAGCCACCCATCTCGGGTCACCCCTTGACCTTATATTTGACTATACATCAAGAGTTTTTGGGAGTCTTACTTGCTCAAACAAGCCCTGTTGATGGTAAAGAAAGAGCTATCTACTACTTGAGTAAGAAATTCACCTCATTTGAAGCAAATTATGCACTAGTCGAGAGGGCTTGTGTAGCAGCAGTGTGGGTACTTCGTAGATTGAGGCAGTATACTTTACACCACCACATTCATTTGGTGACAGTAAATGACCCTATCATATATCTCCTAGAGAAGCCCACCTTGATAGGGAAATTGACAAAATGGCAAGTGTTGTTGTCTGAATTTGATATCAAGAGCTTTCCACAAAAGTCTATGAAGGGAAGAGCCATAGCTGATATGTTGGTAGAGAACGCCCAAAATCGCACATCTTCTGGACAGACAAAGATAGAAGATCAAGTTTTGAACCTGACAGAAGACAAATGGATCATGTATTTTGATGGTGCCGTTAATCTAGCGGAAGCTAGCATAGGGGCAGTGCTGATATCTCCTGATTGTTAGCAATGTCTTGTTGTAGCAAAACTGACTTTCCCTTGCTCCAACAATATCTCAGAATACGAAGCATGTATTCTAGGCCTACTGTTGGCCATCTCTATGAAAATACCTAAGCTACAGGTTTATGGAGATTCTATGCTCATCATCTTTCAAACACAGGGCGAGTGGAAAGCAAAGGACACAAAACTCATCCCTTATCATGAGTACTTGGAAGAGTTGACACTTAAATTCGAAGAGGTGTCATTTGAATACATGCCAAGAGCGAAGAACCAATTCACAAATGCATTGGCCACACTAGCCTCCATGCTGTAGATAATTGATGGATTAGAAGTAGAGCCATTGACGATTGGCATAACCAGAAAACCAGTTTATGGTATGCTGATTGAAAAAGAGTTCGACTAAGAGCCATGGTACCACGATATCAAGAATTATCTCTTAAAGAGAGAATTTCTTGATGGATGTCAAGTAGGAGATCGAAGATATATAACCAAAATGGCTAATAAATTCTTCCTCAGTGGACAAACTTCATACAAAAGGTCGTTTGATTCCACTCTATTAAGGTGCATGGATGCTAAAGAAGTAAATACTCTCATGAGGGAAATCCACAAAGGTATATGCGGACCACACATGAATGGCCATATCCTCGCAAGGAAGATCATGTGACTTGGTTATTATTAGATGACCATTGAATCAGACTGTTGTCAACATGTCAGGTCATGCCATCAATGTCAAGTATATGGTGACAAGACTAATGCAACCCGGAACGAACTGCATCAGATGTCTGAAGTTTGATCTTTTTCTATGTGGGGAATAGACATGATAGGACTTATCAATCCAGCAGCTTCAAATGGCCATCACTTCATTCTAGTTGCAATTGATTACTTCACGAAGTGGATAGAGGCCAGCTCTTACACAAATGTCACTGTAAGGAGTGGCAAAATTCATCAAGAGAGATAAAATTTCTCAATATGGTACCCCTCGGGCGATCATCACAGACAATGGGTCCAACTTAAATAATAAGATTGTCGATGATCTACTGGATCACTTTGGCATTCGACATCTTAATTCTTCCCCTTACCACCCATAAATGAATGAAGTAGTAGAAGCGGCAAACAAGAACATTAAGAAGATCTTGGCTAAGATTGCCGAGAATTACAGGAATTGGTATGAGAGGCTACCCTTTGCCCTAATGGCATATCGGACTTCGATCAGGACCTCAACTGGGGCAACACCTTATGCTCTAGTATACGAGATGGAAGCTGTCCTGCCGATAGAGATTGAGATTCCTTCTTTGAGAATATTATCAGAAGTGAAACTCTCTGAGGTAGAATGGATCAAACACAGATATGAACAGCTAAATCTGATAGTGGAGAAGCGTCTTAGGGTGATCTGCCATGGCCAGAGCTACCAGAAGAGAGTGACTAAGTCATTTAACTGAAAGGTCAAACCCAAAAGTTTTGAGGTGGATGACATGGTGATAAGGAAGACTTTGCCGAATGCTGCTTATCTGGAATGCAAGTTTACCCCGAATTATGAAGGCCCTTATATTGTCAAGAAAATCCTGGTGGGAGGGGCATTAATTCTTGTAAATTCTGAAGGAGAAGAATTGGGATATCTCGTAAACGCAGATGCTGTGAAGAAGTATTATCCTTGAAATAAAATCAGATAGTGGTCACATGACTTTCTCCAAAACGATTCAAGTCGCCTTAACAGTCATTATATAGGTATATCATGCATCAATGCATACATGACATGTGTTATGTTTTGTAGGATTTCATGAAATGGAGTCAGAATCAAACTCGTTCAAATGGAACTAAGAACAGAACGGTCCCTGACATATAGAAACAGGTGATATGTATATGTTCCATCAAACGTTAAAATATCTTCCGCTCACTAGAATTTCTGTTCTCTTCATACAGGGATGTCTGATGAAGACAGAAGACAACAATGGAGAAATACTGTAAAATTTCTCATTTTCTTATAAGAGAGAAGAAGTTAAAGATGAACATGCATGTGGTCAAACTTAGGAATGAACCATGCTTTCAAAAGATAAACTTTTGACACTTGTTGCACACATATAAAGGTTAAATGTTATCCAGATATGGTTGAAGCATGCATGGTGCGTCATGAATTCCCTATAAGGTGAAATGTCTGAAGAAAAACAGAAGGATTTTACTAAAAATAGAGTTGCTTAGGTTATCTAGCAGGAATGTTTCTTCAGATAAGAGGCAAGCCTAATCCAAACATGTCCTATACATAGCAGAGAGATGAGAGGAGTGTAAGGATAGAAAAGCCTAAACCCGAGGACATAAGGGCTATTCGCATCGATTACATGAATCGGGATGACAGAGGCATTCATTCTTCTCCATAAACACTACAGGTGATCATTGATAAACCCTTTGAACGGTGGTCTTCATTTAGCCCTGTCAAGAGCCGCCCCACATTGGGGTCGTATAGAAGCAATCGGCAGCTTGGAAAGGAAAATGGTTAGAATTCTTTTTGCTTGAACTAACATCAATATTCGTGTGTTGATATGCATTGATCCAGGTGCCATAAGATGATGAAGAGACGTTCATTTCTCTATCCTATACACTTATACTCGTTGCATAACCAATTTAAGTCTACATATTCGTTTCATGTACCCTCATTAGTGATCATTGCACAGCACCAAGATGAAGGTGGCAAAGATACTTGTAGACAGAGAAGTTCAAGAAGTATGAGCTACATGAGACTATCAAAGTAAAATATTCAGACAGGATGAGACTCGAGTCACATACCTTACATGATCGTCAAAAATCCTTATTCCTAGAAAAAGAAAAGGAGAAGACGGGATCATAAAAAAGAGAGAGAAAAAGTCGAATCTTTATGCTTTAAAAAGAAACAAAAAGCCTGACAAGAACAGGGCTGGCGCTCATTGAAATGCTGAAAGTCGTAAGACTAATTTTGGGACACCAAGGGATTACGGGATGCTTCCACCCCCAACAACTTCTGAAATGAAGAAGAATCATCAGAAACTGTTCAGCAAAAGGCTACCCCTTGAATGGACTCATAGCCAACTACCAAAAGATAGACAAGGTCTTTCAAAGATTAGACCCGTTCTTAAGAAGACTAGAGATGTTCTTCAAAGAGTCATCGACCAGAGACAAAACAGAAGATTGATCAAGCAATGATCACCAATGTTAAACCACTCGCGATTCCGGGCTAAAAACAAGCCATTTTCGATCCCCAATCCTACCGACATTACAACCCTTCGTAGTCTTTTCTGACTAAGATGCTTAGGTTAACGTGTACCTTAGCTCGAAGAGGTACGAGCAAGATTATTTCTTTCTCATTTTGCAGGGTTCTTGACTTGTAAACCCGGAGCAGATGAAAAACACTTTCATTCAAAATGCCTGACTCAAAGAGTGAGCCCCCTTGGAAATTGTACCCAAGCCCAACATTATGGTCCCATAATGACCTCCCAATTGATCGGAGTGTATGCGCTGCGAATAACCCCGAAAATCCAAGTGCAGGTTATTAGGAAGCTCGATTGCTTTCTTTGGTAAGAAATCTTCTTTGATGAAGACATTCCAATAATATGCTTAGAAGTGAGCTTTGTTGGAAACTTTAAAATGTTTGATCCAAGATGTTTCCTTACAAGGATTTCCGATCACCTCTTCATGCTTCAAGATGTCTCGGATAACCTCTAACATCATATATCATTTTGCATAATTACAGAGATTAAAGTAAAACTTTGCCTGCATTATAACTGCCATTGCCTCGAGATTACTGATATCTTTGATGAGGAATGAACCCTCAGGTTGAAATTTCTATGAGACTCATGGCAGCCTCTGGTCAAAGAAGAATACCTTGCTCAACAAGGAAGAGCATCAGAGTCGTCTTTTATGTGAGATTTCAGATTTGAACTTTCTGCAGGATTCTTGGAATCCCCAAATCCCAGAATGACACATCACTTTTTGAAAGGACAATCTTTGAGATTATCTTTCTGAAAGATTTCAGGTAAACCCTAAATCCCGGAAGAATCTTGCTAACGAAATTTTTTGCAGGTTTGAGCTTTCTGTAGGATACTTGGAGTCCCCAAATCCAAGAATGACACATCACTTGTCGAAAAGACAATCTTTGAGATTAATTTTCTGAAATATTTCAAGTAACCCCAAAATTCCAGAAGAATTTTGTTAACAAAAGTTTTGCAAGTTTGAGCTTTCTGCAGAATACTTGGAGTCCTCAAATCCCAGGATGACGCCTTGCACGTCGAGAAGACAATATTTAGAACAAGCTTTCTGTAAGGTTCTAGGTAACTCCTAAACCTTAGAATAGCCTCTTTGGTAAAACCTAAGAGTTAGGTATACCTCATTTGTATAGACCCTCGCTGATTCCTTATAGAGTAGGATCAGCCTAGTCTCTGATAAACTCTAAAGAACGGGTATGTCATCTTTAGGTCTCTGGTGGATGGAAAGCCTAGTATCCGACAAACACTAAAGAACGGATGCGTCATCTTTAGGTCCCTAGAGAATGGAAAAGCCTAGTATTCGAAAAACCCTAAAGAACGGGTGCGTCACCTTTAGGTCCTTGGTGGATGGGAAGCCTAGTATCCGAAAAACCCTAAAGAACGGGTGCGTCACCTTTAGGTTCTTGGTGGATAGGAAGCCTACTTTCCAACAAACCCTAAAGAACAGGTGCGTCACCTTTAGGTCCCTAGTGGATGAGAAGCCTAATATTCGACAAACCCTAAAGAACAGAGACGTCACCCTTAGATCCCTAGTGGATGGGAAGCCTAGTATTCGACAAACCCCAAAGAACGGGTGCGCCATCCATAGGTTCCTGATAGAAAAGAGTCCTATTCATGGTTTGATCCACCATATGGATCAAAACCTTTGACAATCTCTAAAGAACGGGTGCGTCACTTTTAGGTCCTTAGTGGATGGGAAGCCTAATATCTGATAAACACTAAAGAACGGGTGCGTCACCCTTACGTCCCTAGTGGATGGAAGCCTAGTATCCGACAAACCCTAAAGAACGGGTGTGTCATCCATAGGTTCCTGATAGAAAGGAGTCCTATTCATGATCTGATCCACCATACGGATCAAAACCTTTGATAATCCCTAAAAAACAGGTGCGTCATCCTTAGGTTCCTGTCAAATAGGAATCTCATTCTGGTTTGGCCTATCATATGGGCTAGAATTTAAGGGCCCTAGGATACTCAAGAGACTAATCCCTAGGTATCTACTTGAATCCGCCATATACTGATTATGTCGTGCGAGCATCAAGCAGGTGAGTAACAAGCAAGTATCTCTACTCCATCTTCCTCTTATATCTGCAAAGACAGAATGAGCAGAGCATTCACCAATAGGACAAAAAAGATTGAATGTCAAGATTCGTTTTTCTTTTCCCCAGTCGAGTCAGTCTAGACTTAGGTGTCACCTATCTTTGAGTGAAACCTTTCATGAGATTCCTCTCAAAGAGGGGCAGCTGTTGACACTTGATTTTTTTAATAGTCTTTTTCGGTTTATTTTTGAAAAATTTATAAAAAATCCTTAAAAAGTTGAAAAATTATAAAATCAACTTTGGTGATCTTGGCCAAGCCCAATAAACTATTTTTGATCAAAAAATAATTATTTTTATACTTTTCACATTTTTTGGTATTTTTAGAAAATAGAAAAATATCCAAAAATTTAGAAAAATAGCATTTAAGGTCACAAAAATATGAAAAAATAATCAATATTTTTATTTTAATTCCCTTGTATTTTTTTACCTCATAAAAAGTCCAAATCCAAGTTCAATTTTATATGTTCCTTTGCTACACGTAGGATTGAATTTGGCAAAAAATATCAATTGAGTCTTTTAATTTGCAATTTTGGCATTTTTAGGGTCTTGACATTCAATTTAATTGTCCTTCATTGCAATTTAGCCCAATTATTTGCATAAATTGCTCAATTGCGTGAATTGGCAAAATTACATATTTAATTGCAATTTAGTCCTTGAATTTGAGCATAATTGAAATTGCTTTCAATTCAAGGGCTAACTTCACAAATTGAAGCCACTGCCTAATGTATTTCACCATCCTGAATCATTTGGCATAGATGGTTCGGTCCAATATGATCATTTGTGCCTCCAATTTCACAGTTTTTTGAATTGAAATTAAAGAAATAGTTGGTCAAAATCACATTTTTGGATAATATTCATGCCCTAAGTTCGATTCTGAGGTTCAATTTGCAAAAATTCCACTTGAATTAGGGTTAATTTTGGAAAATTAAGTGAGAACCGGTTCTGACCGGTCAGACCGCCCAATCAGACCGGTCGAACCGGTCTACTACAATGCATCTTCTTCCTCCCGTCCACACCATTTCTGCGGTTCAAATAGGCGGATTTTGATCAAAAAATTGAAGGATCAACTTGTTTCAATTAGTAAAATTGATTGAGGGGTTTTATTAACCATGAAGCCCTCCGTTGATTGAGATTGGTCCGACGATTTGACTCTATCGGAGCTGTGCCAACAAAGGT
Organism: Rhodomyrtus tomentosa; assembly: GCA_028455895.1. NCBI lineage: Eukaryota > Viridiplantae > Streptophyta > Magnoliopsida > Myrtales > Myrtaceae > Rhodomyrtus > Rhodomyrtus tomentosa. The sequence continues at coordinate 21,439,540 of JAPCWY010000003.1, read as the reverse complement.
CAAATGTCCACCAGCTATTTTCGAGCTAAACGCAAGACCAAATGCAGGTCGGATTTAAATGAAATTAGAGTCACTAGGTAACCATAATTGATGGCCAATCCATCCAGGACGTTCACTTGTGTCTGGTGACCATTTCACACGTGATTGCACGTGCGGATGGTCATCGCCAGGTATCCCTCACACGATCGATTTTGGAAGAGAGGATATAACCGAAATGCAGGTATTTTTTAGGGGGAGGAGGTTCATTCTGTGTGGGGGAAGTGAACAGAATAGAGAGAGAGAGAGATCAAGAGAGAGAACTCGCTCTCTGGCCCCTGTCATCGAAAGCTTGAGGTCAACCCGCAATTGATCTCCGGCAACTATTCAGGCTAAATTGAGCTGCCATTCCACACCAAGAAGGTTGCCCGAGCTTCGTGGAGTTGATCACCATCGATCAAGCCGCCTATAATCCCGAAAAAGGTGAGTTCAACTTTTGTGTCTTCTCACTGTGCTTTAATGGTGGAGTTCGATTCCAATCATAATTGTTCGAGTTAGAGTGGGCGTTTTACTCTTCAAGCATCACTGACCATCATTACATCTTCATTTTGCATCGACTTTACTTGAATATCTCGAATTGAGTCTCCAAACTCGACCTCAATTGCCGATCACTGTTCAAAGTCGCCTAGCCAAATCTAGGTCATGCGTGCTCAATCGGAGCTTAAGATAAGTCTTTTGAATTCACTTAGAAGCGATCATGTGAATGAATTGGTTTGGAATGCTCTCTATTGCTTTATTGAACTTCCGTGGCCATACTCGGCATTTTGCATGCTGCACGTGATTCAATGGATGAAATGTTACGATTCTTAGATATGTTAAACTAGAGGCTACTACTAGTCGAATGGCACCAGTCTTGCATTAATCGGTATAGGTTTGGTTGTTCATTGGTGCCAGAGAAGTCCCAGCCGTCCATTTAGTCATAGTCGAGAGGCTGAAGGCAAATCTGATGTGGCGAGTCAACGAGTCAGCGGCTTAGGTGGCGGAGTGTGATTGGTCCACGTGGATGTCGAGTCAGCTTGACCATTAGTTTGTTAGGCTGAGTCAGTTTTGATCGAACGGCTCAGATTAATCGAGTCTGATTTTTAGTGGTTGTCCGATTAGTAATTAGGAATATTCGAAATTGTATACAAAATCGAAAAATCAAAATAGGTTGAAATGGTGCCGTTTATGTTAGTGGTCAAGCGGCGTCGTTTAGGCAAGTAAGGACGGACGGTCCAGATCGAGTCTTGGGTTTTAATCGTAGCCGTAGGTTTAAGTAATCAAATCTGATGGTCGACAAGTAGTCGACTTTTGATTTGAGCCGTAGGTTTCAGTCAGCCGATCTAGTCTTGGGTTTTAATCGTAGCCGTTTATGTTAGGATTGGTTAGGCTACCGATTCTTATGCTTGGGTTTTCCAATCTCGTCCCTTTTTTTGAAATGACGATTTTACCTTTCTGAGGGTAAATCGTCTTTCCAATTCCAATCGAGTCGTGGAAATTGATCAAAATTAGGATTTGGTTCTAGTGGTCGATCTATCCTTCTACTTGAGATTTTCACTTCTCATCAATTTCTAAAATGACGGTTTTACCCCTCAAAGGATAAATCACTCCGAAAATTCCAGAAAACTTCTGAAAATTCTCGAAAAATGGAAAATGGATTGGTTTGGTGACCAATCCTATTTTCACCATCCTTTGAATCCATATTTCATTTGAAATGATAAATTTACCCTTCTTGGGCAAATTGTCCCAAAAATCTTCAAAATTTCGATTTCGCCCCTTATGGGAAAATCATGTCGAAAACACTCTTGAGCTTTGATTGATATTTCTCTAGGCTAATAGGGCCTTACAAGGGATGCACGTTGTTTTCATCTGATTTATCTGCATTGTTTGGATCCTTGACTTGTGCATTCATTTTATTGATTATGAGTGCTAGGGTAATCACTCTTATTTGCATGAATTCCTAGTTTTATGGTTCGCGCCTCACTCATCTGCATGAAATCTTAGGTTAGACAAATCATTCAACTTAGGTGCCGAAAGGGCGTTAGCTCTAATAGTTGGCGTAACAAAGTCCTAGATATCATTTCTCTGATTTTCGCAAAATTGAATAGAATGCTCCCAACTATTCGACAGGGTTTCCAATCGTACCCTCCACAAAACGATTGGTGGCGACTCCTTGGCATGTACACGCATCACATGTCACCAGACCGCATCGAAGATCGACCACATATACTGCCGTTGCGACTTGGGTAACGAGCCTTGAGAGAGGCTCACGTCCATTAGACGGGATTGCCTATTAGCCCTTCGAGACCGCGCGAGAGTGTCGCAATAGATTGCCGACTCCACTAGGGAATTATTCCTAACCAGAATCTCTATTTAAAAATTTTAGAGAACTTGAGCCGATTAAAAAGTTGAATAATTTATCTAACATTGTTTCTTGCAGATGCTCTTGAAGGTAAGGTACGTATCCTAACTATTGTATTAGATGTTTTTGCAGATTGGAGAAATAAAAGGTGAAGTGTTTGTTGACATCTTTTCTACAGGTTGGAGTTGGAATTGCATGTTTATTTTTACGCCTATACTGAAGCGGTGTTTGATACAAACTGCTATGCATAACCTTGCATTGTGATGATTACGACAAATCTTACACACTAGCGGTCAAACCCCTACTGCAACCACCTTTAGGTAACCTTAGATAGGGAAATGGTGCAAAAAGATTTCGTGTTTGATAGCACTTGAAACTTTCATGTTCGTTTCCGATCACAATCCAAATTGGTGATATCTAACCCTCTTGGGTGGGAACTCTTGGGGAGGAATATGCCATATTTGGATTGTGAGAGCCTGAGCCATAGGTTCTTCACCTGATTTTATTTCTACAGTATATTCTCACTTGTCTCATGCCCATGTCTGTGGAAGGTTGGTATACCTAAAACCACCCATTGTTACAAGGGAGTACTTCACGTTTCTTGAGGTTTTGGTTGGTAAGAAATTTACTTTTGATGTATTTTCTTACTCCTTGCTTTGTAGTATGTTTATGTATTGCGTATCATTCATATCTATATGCATTACATACATTATGAAATCATTCTAGTGACCGATTGAAATAACAATGATAGGGGATAGGATGTCGTTGTTCCCTAGAAGTTCGATGGAGTTGATAACCTTTGAGTATCTAAGGAAAGTCACGCGTCCTGGGCCGAAGACGAGGTTGCATTTTACTAGATTTGTAGATGGCCGATAGCTGATTGGGCGTAAGCTGTGATATGCTGAAGATTGCCAGACTAGTTACTATGTCGACAACCTTAGGTTTAAGCGACAAGCGGATGAGATGTTCAAACACTATGTAGAGGTGAAAAGGCAGTATCACAACAGCTTAGCTAGAGAAGCATACGCCCGTCGAAAAGAAGAACGTCAAGCTAGGGAGAACCAATCGGTGATCTCTCTTTGGGGAAAAAAAAGACGCCCTGCAATCAAGATAAAGTCAAGGCGCATCATACTCAAAAAGAAAAAACCCAAGAAGACCTCTGAATTCATTATGCCATGGACCAGAGAATGGCCGGAAGAGTTAAGGCATTTCAATCAACCTACTGAGAAGGGACGAGACAAAGATGTCATCAAGAATGAAACCTTGATCGACTGTAACCCCGAAGAAGATTAGATCTTGAGGGGGGGATAACTTAAATCCCACATTCCAGGGCCTTTTATGGCTTTCTTGTTTTAGAATAAAATTCGATAGGTGTTTCATCCCCTTTGGAAACCTCTCTCCATCTCTCCATCATAGTATATCCTTTTTGTAATAAGAAATTTCATTTGTTATGTTTATAGTTAATGTTTTGACCAATGGAATGTGACATTGTTATTTCCTTTAGTCACTAAGATGATTCTGACTAATTGCATAATTCACTTCTTTGAAATTTAAATTAGACCTTGAGTTAGGTCTTTCGTACTTGAGAAAGACTCTAATTTTCATTTCATTAATTGGAATATGCAATTAAATCAGTTCATGCATATTTCAAGACATTGGCACAATCACATGTTTAAAGTAATCTTTGGCGATTGATTTTTCAAAATCATTTGCATGTTTTTGACTTAATGGGAAAGAATGACATCCAAGTGTTCAAAGTTCCTCGAGCCGAGCTTTTAGCCTGGTAGGATAGCATGGGCGAAGCTAGCTAGAACTATGCCAAATCGCAGCTAAGATATCTGTTGAACCTACTGAAGATTGAATGTCCACTTGCCTTTATCCAAGCCATGGCACTCTATTGTGATCCAACCACCGCGACGTTCTGTATGGAAAGATTGGAGGTCATCCCTATCTTTGAGGAATATAACGCCACCATTGGAGTTGAGTTCACTTACCTCTTGGTCCAACCTTCTATAGGGTTCGAGCCTTTGAGTCGACTAGCTGAATTCCTAGATACAAACCTCAACGAAATCAAAGACGACGCCAAAAGTATTTCTGGGCGAGTTTCCTTATCCTTTCTTCTAGATAGGTTTCCCAACCTCCCTGCTACCAAAGGAACTAAGTCTAGTAGAGATTTTGCCTTGGCATTCTTTAGTTTTGTCCTATTTCCTGTCTCGTCTGTAACTATTGACCCTATCATGGCTGTAGTGGTCAAACAAGTCTGTTATGGGTGGGATTACTCAAAGCTTATCCTTGCTGAAACCTCCCTCTCCCTCAACCTTTTTGGGAAAAGCAAGAAGGAAATTTTTAGAGCCTCTAGTGGTATCCTGTACTTGTGGTTCACATCCCATGTAAAACAATTCTATATCCGTATGGGTTTCACTAAGATTAGCTTTGATGTCCATCCTCTTACTTTTGTCAAAACTCATACACGTATTTCTAAATTCAATTTTAAAGAATGGAAGGAATTTCTTAGAACTCTAAAGCCAGATCAACTCCGATGGCGGCTGAGATTACCAACATTGGGTAAAATCAAGCTCGCACGCAATGGAGAAGATCTAGTCCCCTTGTTAGGATTCACAAGCGCCATCGTATATTATCCAAGGAGGGTCATACGGCAGTATGTGGCATTGCAAGAGATCCCTTCATCGCCATGACCAGATGGCATCTCGTTTGACTTATCAAGAGAGACTCTCACAGGGGAAAAGAAGAAACAATTCGAAGCCCAGGTGGAATTCATCATGCACTCCCTGAAAGACTCCCAAACTAAAGACGTTGAGTGGCTAAATGATATGACTCGTGAGATGAATACACACAAAGCTTCTACAGAATACATCTGACGCTTTGAGACAACCACACACAGCTTTGTCAAGCCTTATGTACCTGAATTCATCGTGTCGTACGTGCCTGGAGTGGAGCTGTACTTACCTGAATACGTAAGATCACCATCATATTCGGGAGGGAATCTCAGAATGAAGAACTCGATCTTTACTGGGACAATGAAGGTGCCTTAGACCCTAAGCGTCCTAGACTTAGATGGACTATTCTGTCAAGTATAAAACGTGTGAACATTATGATGTTTTCTTGACATTTGGATACTCATTTGTATTAAATGTTGCTTTTAACGCATGTGTATGAGCATAAATATATTTTGTCGATGCATCAAAAACTATCGCCGAAGATTGCGCTTCCTTTAATTTCATGAATTCTCTTGACAAATGATTGAAAGAATTGCTCATGTGAGACTAAGGCTCGTAAGGTAGTCCTTTTTCCCATTCATTAATAGAAAACATGCAATTGAAGGAATCCGGTACTTTCTTTATTTGTCCTAAAGAGATATTTACTTGTTATTTTCAAACGAAAATATGTATTCTCTAATCACGGAATTACCAAGACACCATTTCCATACTCAACTTATGACGATGATGGAACAACAAGAACAAACTCCACAAGTGGGCATGTTAGAGACTCAGATGACTACTATGACTACCATGATGGCTAAAATTAAGGCTATGCTGGAAGCCTCCCAAGCCAGACAAACGGCGGTACCTAACCTGAATGACTCGGGTCAATCTTCAATACCTAATGCTAATGACAAAGGGACAACAGAAGGTACCCAGCATGTCGTGGAGGACATTCGTGCGCCAAACGTCCAGTTACAATCAAAGATACCTCCTGTCGTCATTAACCTCAAGAAGGAAGAGAAAGGAAAATAGGCCTGTGAAAACTGAAGCCGAGGGTAAGAGAATAGCCAAGATTGAAGAGTGCTTGAGCAGTCAAGGCTACAAGTTAGCCCGTTTTGATAAGATATCTCCATTTGCCAAGGTAGAGACTCCTCCGGATTACAAGGAACCAGATTTTGTGAGAAAGTACAATGGGATAGGCTGTCCACGTGCATACCTCAAATACTATCTGCGTAAAATGGTGCACTATTTTGATTATATTCCCCTTCTGATGAATACGTTCCAAAAGAGTTTGGCTGGCATCGCTTTGGCTTGATTTATTGAGCTAGACCTGGATGATTACGATGGATGGGAGGATCTCGCTAAAGATTTCTTCAGGCAGTATAAGTTTAACACGGCTACGACCCTGACAAGGGAAGATTTGTTACGAATCGTGAAAGGAAGAAGCGAAACAATCAGAACATATGCCCAAAGATGGCATGCTTTAGCAAGTCAAGTGAAACCGCCTATCCTGGAAGATGACTTGATTGACTTATTCTTGAAGGCACTTCTGTACGAATACTTTGACAGATTGAACACCTTAGGATGTCAAACTATTACACATCTGATAAAGGCGGCTGAAAGATTGGAGTGGGTTTTGAGATAAAGAAGGCCACACGAAGCTGTGGCGAGGAAGCAATATCCCGCGAGAAAAGAAAGAGAGGCTGGAGTTGCATAGCCTTTGTGCCCGATTCCCATAAATCCAAGGTGTTTGCTAACTCTAATCAGGCTAAAGGAGGATCGTCTTGGTCAGTGTCTAAAGGATAAGAGCCTAGTGACTCAATCATCTCAAGTGACAAGATTCCAAGAAGTCGGGGTTCCTTCTTAGTCACCATAAATCCATACCTTGGATATTCAACTAATCAAATCAAGCTAGCTTGTTGCTATAATTCGAGCAGCCCTTTTTACTTACTCGTCCATTCATTAGTACCGCAAGCAGCTAGGATTATCAAGTCTATCGCTTTTCTTTTCGTCAATGACCATTTCATGGTTCAATCATCCCTAAGGACAACGCCCTATTCTTTTGGGGACAATAACTCATGATTCAATTTCTAATGGTTCTAGTTCAATTAGCCAATCTCAGGGAATCATTAAATCTAGACAAATTAGCATGCCGATTTTCCTTGACTATTTCCATAATAGAAGAGAGAGACTACCCATTTTTAACCGTAAGTCTTACGCCCAGGTAATCAATCATTCCTTGGATACACTTTACGTGTTCCCCAAGTGACGTTCTCTTCATCCATATTTCTTCTAATCATTCACTCCTCTTATTAAAATCCATTACAGTTCCTCAAAATCAGGAATATCAATTAGCCATAAGGCTTTTCAATTTCAATCCATTTAGGGACTTCACGTCTCATTCAAAGGGTCCTTGACTACCCTTAGTACACTTAGACGACCTGAAGGATTCCGCCTCACATTGGTCGATCATCTTCAGATCCTCACAAGACTCTTAGGATCCAAACAGTCTTTGCTCTCAAGCAATCCCAAGAGGATATTTTTCATCGAACGACTCAACAAGTGAAATCCAAACAGATACCATGCCTTCAAGGAAAGCTCTTCCTTGGTGACATTTCACCAATAATCAACAGCCTCTTAAGGCCAGTAATTGCGATGGTCACTTTCTTTCTTCGATATACCCAAAACCTCTGAGATTTTCTCACAAAACCCTCAATTTAAAAGAAGGCAATTTCAAACTCCATCCTTCCACCAAACTCAATCAATCTTAACCTTATACATAGCTTCACAAGCTTTTCAAAACTCTCATGGTTCTTCCCACACATTTACTTTAGAATGAAGTTACTCAGAATCACCCTTCACACGACTTCCATTACTTAATTCATCAGCACTAGCATCGGTCGACTCAGCGACTTAAGTAACAATGGCAGCTTCTTCTCGAGCTCGCCTACCCAACAAATTTTCTCATTTCCATTTAAAATTCTCACGACCCATTCAGCTCTTGGGTCTCACGTGATTAACAAAATCGAGCCATACTCTCTTCTCGTATTCATATTCCAATTGTTCTCTTTACTCAATTCTCATGATCTTTCTTAGTTCTCTAATCTTCCATACCATGTATACTTGAGCCGAATGCTCTTCTACGACCATACTTTGGTTGTTGAACGTCATTAGGTTTTCATGTCACTTGAACCACTATGATTCCCTCCAAGAATCAAAGACTTATGTTACCTACTCAAGTCTAGCAGTCTCAAGCTTCTCATCTCTTTATCTATCACCATAGATCTTAGTGATTCCCAAACAACTCTCAACTAGTTACTCATTATTCAAGGATTCCAAATCCTTCTTAAGCAGCAACCACGCAACAAGCCAGCCTCCGCGAGGCAATTTCTCAAGTAACAACCATCACTAGACAAGCCTCGACTAGGCAACTATCAAACAAACACTCAAGGCAAGAATTCAATGAGTCAATAGCTCATACCTTAAGTCTGGAGGCATCCGCCACTCTAGCATAATCACAATAGGCTATCTCATTCTCAACAAGCATAAGTTCATCAGGGAATAAACTCCTTATATGCCGTCTAATCTCTCAGTTAGGCCTTGGTCATAACAATCACATAATGCCAATCATAAAACACGCCTAACAGGCCAATCACAACACCACTTTCCTTTTTCAAACGGCATCCACTACCAAGCACGAAACTTTTAACCATGCCAATCAAAGGCGTCATTTCACATGTCATGCCACTTTTGAACATTCATTTCGAGAATCAATCTCCTGCCATACATCTGTTAACCAAAATTGGATTCAACCCGATACTTAGACTTTTCCTTTCAATTTATGGCTTGGGTCATTCCTGCCCCTTGCCATCTTAGAAGCCTGCCAGGTGCCGCTCCTTGTCCGGACCTCTCTGTCCCAGCGATCACTCCCTGCCCTCATCAGACCTGGCCGTTGCAGGTTGTCCCAAGTCATACATCGACAGAGGAAGCCCCGTTCCACGCGTCCCATACCATGCTTCATTATAGTTTGTAGGTATCCCATCAACTTGTCTCATACCAAGCGACAATTTATTTAGTCCTACAGCGATAAGTTCATGCATACACCCTCGTCAGCTTTCATTTCAAAGCCACAGACACATGCACAACATGTTCGTTCTCACTACTTGTCATGCCACAATCATTTCAACATCAAGCCTCAATTATAGAAAATCTATGGTTCCACCAATGACCGTCACATCTCATAGATCAATTGTCTATATTCAACCATATACCTCAAGTTTAGTAACTAGTCAAATCAAATTCTTATACATTCGATCACAACTGGCTTTTAATCCAAATATTCCTTACCCAGTTCCTTGCTTACACCTCATCTCATACCTTCCAAGGTTGTCAATAGCAATCGATAGCTAAACCATCAAGATATAACGCAATTTAAGCCTGAATCCACTAATGTCAATTATCTCTTTGTAACTCATACTCCTCAAGTTGGACATTGACAAACCACAATCACAATCATATACTCCAATTGACCCTTCATTCATAAGTTATTTTCTAGCAACCTCAAATCCAGGCTTATGACTCTTCAATCTCTACTCACTTTCTTGTGAGCCTTATCCATAAAATCACTCAAGATCTTCCATTAAATCGACACTAGGACTATTAGAATACCTCACAATTTCAAGCCTATAATCCTTAAGATTCAGTGAATAATGCTTGAACCTAAAGGTCTCACTACCTAATTGTCCCTAAGTTATCACTCCTTATCACTCCAAACCTCAATCACAATGGATCGAGCTGATCTTGCTCTGATACCACTTAAACGGGGATGTCACGCCCCGAACCCGTCGAGCACACGTACATCCCACCAGGCCGTTGATCTTCAATTATCTCCCAAGATCCCTCGGCCAATCATATAGCAACTTGACAAAGAACAAGATCGTGGAAGCCACAAAACTACTCCGTACAATTCCATAATGAGATGACTCAGGGAAAATGGGTATACACTTCTCATAAATAATAAGGTCAGTTACAAATCTGATTCCAACGACTTCTTCAAACGCCATCCCATGGCAAGTCTAGATTTTCTTCACCTAGGACCTGAAAAAGGTAATCCCCCACTAGGGTGAGATATAAATCTCAGCAAGTGAAACCTAAACCTAAATCAGACCGTTAGTCCCCTCAGACAACATTTCAAACACAATAGGCAAGGATTCTTCAGGTAAGACAACACATGACAATCAAACATCAAGGCACCTCGATATAATTGGCATAAAGCAATCACGATTCAAGGGCAATCATATCATCACAACTCAGTTTCGTACTAGCACAACATTAAGTTCGTAAGCGAAGGTGTATTCCCAATCTCATCACTACTTCCAATTCCAATGGCCAAGCCCGCGTCAACACGTATCAAGCTAATCACAAATTCTATCCCAATGGCCAAGCCCGCGTCAATATGCGTCAGGCTAATCAAGGTCTCGATTGGCAACCCGCGTTCTAACGCACCAGGTTCCAAAAGCCATTTCGATACTTGTATCTACACGTACAAGGCTATCCCACGTTCTGACGCATCAGTATATCAATTCTATTTTCAATAGTTATGTCTGCGTCAATACGCCCCAGGCTTGGCCCGCGTCAATACGCTTCAGACCATAAAATTGACAAACCTGCGTTAATACGCCTCATGTTTCAAATGCCATAACTAGGCTCGTGTCGACACGTACTAAATTTATCCCGCGTTATGACGCATCAGGATATAAGCTGATCCCGCATTCTAACATATCAGGGCATAACTCTTCTTGCAACCCCGCGTTCTGACGCATCAGGGTGTCATAGGCCTTTAGGCTCACGAACTAAACTCCCCTCTTAAGGGACTTCATGATCAAGTATAGTTCTATCAAACAAGTAATAAATCTTTATCATGCGAGACATCAAGGCCAAACACCCATAAGGTGATACCAAATGCACAGCAAGACAGTCAATCTAACGATTTGGTCTCTTGCCAACTTATTCATATTTCTCAAACAATCGTCATTCATGGCTAAATATCACATAACCATACCAGCATCCATGTCAATCGAATGAACACAACAAAAACTTAGCCATGAGAGTAATAATTTCTCATCATCAGGAGCACACACGACTCACTCCTCGGTTATCTTAGTCGATCACGAACAATCAATGCAATAGACTCCCAAATTCATCAATATATCATCCAAACCCATCCAGTAGTGTCCTAATTTCATAGCAAAGGTTTAAAAGTCACTTACCCTTTGATCCAATCATAATCCAAAAGACTCCCCAAAGTCAGCAAGCTCACGGCTAAGTAGTGGTCACGCACGGTCCTAGGTAAAATAACATTTTCCTCGTCAAAACTCAATCGTTCCTCAATTTCTTTACGCCAAGACCTCAATAACACTTCAATTAACATTTTTATATGCCTTAACAATAACTTAATGGCATGGCCACACCCCCAACAGCCCCCAAGGGGTTCGATTTACTCAAACTGAAATAGGGCAGGGATGGCTCTGTTCTCAACCTCAATAATAGATTCATAACTCAATTCTAAACTTCGATTTACCACAAAATCCACTTGTTAACATGTCCTACTACATCTATAGGAGTCTTACCAAATTATTTGGAGCAAGTTGAAGCCTTGAAGTGCCGCAAATAGCCTCGGTTCTACTCGGTCCATCGGCGGTAGATTCTGCTCCACATAAACTCTCACAAATCAACCATGAAAACTCCTCTAAACCCAATCAAACTCACAATACTAGCTTGGCCAACTCAAGTACCACTGGTTAAGAAGACCTCACCGAAAATTTGGAGCCATTTGAAGTCTCGAAGCCCGCGAAACATGTCTTTTCCTCAAAATCGGTCAGAATCTGACCTCGCTTGACCTTTGCTCACTCCAACAAACTTATGAGACAAACAACTGGGCCAAATTGATCCCTAGAAACACAAGACAATAGGCTTTCAAAGGGCGATTGTTTTATCTCTATCCGATGTCGGACGACAAAGATATGGTCATAATAGTGAAGTAATCGGGATAGGGCAGCGAGCTGGCGACGGGTCTTCTTGGCCAAGATGAAGGAAAAAAAAAAAGAAGAGAGGAAAGAAAGAGAAAGTGCTGACCAAAATGAGAGGGAGAAAACGAGGGTTTAGTCTTTAATCCCTTTTGGTCAACAAGCTTGAATGGTAGGTTAAAAGTTGCTCACTTAATGCCAACCAATCCAACCTTGACACTTGTCATTGCTTATAAAATATCTCCTCTTCCATTGACTCTCTTTGACAACCTCCCCCACCAATTTTCGATAGCCATATATGGTTCTAAATGACCAAATTGTCCTCCATTGATTCTTAAAGCAAGGCCAAAGGTCGAGGGGCAAAATGATCATTTTACACTTTCCGTCGAAAATTCCATTTTTTCAATTCAAATTGCCCTTAATGAGGTGACATCCATTTCAATTCAAAAGTTAAAATTCCTAAATGTCCAATACCCAAATCTCGAGGTCCAATTTCATGTCGAACTCTCGTCGACTGTAATTTCAGTTTATCTTTAACTGACGGGCGACTTTTGCAGGCGCTACGCATTTCGACCTTCGGATTTTTCTTAAGTCGTGGCGACTTTGGTTGTCATATAATTGTGAAGGTTTATTGCTAACTCCTGCGATCCTGATCATCGGTATTTGATTTAGGAAATTCTCGCAAATTACACATTGTTTAAGCGGAATCACCCGCGTCCCAACGTATAATGCTAGCAAGGTAGTCCACGATCGTTCCTAGATCACTCTCTGTTGGCCCAAAATACTCCCTCGACAATCCTTATGGTCAAAGTGTCATTTCTCATTCAAATTCCCCAGGTCTACATACCCGACTCCGCGTCAGTCTTTCCCTTTTGGTCTGATAACTCAAGAGTGGCCAACTCCGAGCGAGTTATAACTGAAATACACCGATCGATATCCTTCCATTCAGTAGTCTCGAGAGGGTCGAAATTCGAAATGTCACATCTTGAGACATTGATTTCAAGCAACCTATTCTCTAATATCAATTGATACTGAAACGCCACGGAAATTGGCTAAATAAAAGAATTAAGAATCGATAACAAGGAACAATCTATTCACTCAACTATGATTATCAAAATCAACTAATATCAATAATCTAAGTCTAAAAAGTCTGCTTCATGAGAAACCCTAAACACTTTATATACAGTGTTACACCTAATGACAATTGGAAACATAAATATGACTAAAATCATGAAAATTACCTAAAAACTTAAACTACCTAAAAATATATCTAAATGACTCCAAAAAAGAATCTAAGTGCATCAACTCGTGTGTATAGGAAGCACATATCCAAGGTCTAAAAAAACTCAAATCTTATTTTTGATCTGTCCACAACTCATATGAGGTGAAAGTAGCCGATTTAGAAAACACACAGTTAAATATCTAGTTAACACTAAAAGGTGATAGGCAAATTACCCTCTAACATCATAAACCTAGAAAATTTATCAATTTCGGATGAAAAACCAAGGATCTCACGTAAACCTAGAAAAATTAATCAATTTAGGATAAAAAACCATTGAATCTTACTTCCATTAAATCAGTCCCTCAATAGCCATTCAATTGACAACTCATGACGCTTTATCGATCAATTGAACGCATGACAACGCTCCCACGAGTCCTCAAAATATTCAATTCTCATAGCCATATGCAAGGTGGGATATAACTTGAAGTTTCATATCCCAAATAACCATTAAATCACTTTTAAATCCCAATTCACTTCACATACTTTCCATTAACACCTCGCACAACATCCTATATATTCTTATAAATCACTTTGAAGTCAAAATACCACTTAAATAACCATCATCAGGTTTGGCCAAAACGGATACTCCCTAAATCAGAATCGGTTTTGGTTCAATTAGCCTAATCAAGCCATATCTCAACCTTAAGCCTCAATTCTTCACAAAATAAACTTGCTAGAACCTTAATCCACATGTTAAGGGAGCTCACCGAGTGTTTTGGAGCGAAACAATAACATAAAGCCCTCGAACCAACCGGCTTTCTCCACGGTCCTCAAACAGGCATATTGTGCTCGGTAGAAACCTCCACAAATCAGCCATGTACACCCATCAAAACTCAACTAAAATTACAACTCAAGCTTAGCCAACTTTAATACTATGAGTTTAGAAGAGCTCATCGAAAATTTGAAGCCATTTGGAGTCTAGAAGCCCCCAAAAATCATCCCTCTCCTAAACCGGGTCAAATTTTGACCTTTGCCCACTCGAACAGACCTACGGGATAAATGGCTGGGCCAAATTAAGTTCATAATATCTTATCAAAATGGAAAGATGATAAGCTTTAAGATGACAATGGTTTTACCTCAATCCGACGTCGGACGACAAAGTTATGGCCGGAACAGTGAATCGGTTTTGTCTATCCGCGAGGAATTCTGCTCGGCCGAGAGAAAAAGGGAAAATTGAAGAGGAAAAGATAGAGAGGAAGGGTACATGGCTGAAATGGGTCTCTAACAAAAGGATTTCACACAAATAATTGAGGTGAAATTGACAAGATTGGTTTAGGTGAGGTAATTAATGCAAGAGGCTTCCATTGAGTTACACATGGCATGGCATCTAGAAGACTTTGACTTCCTTTCACCTCATCCTTATCAATTTTTGGCAGCCATATGGAGGAGGGAAATGACCATTTTTTCATTCTTGAAATGTTAAGGCAAGGGCAATGGTCGAAGGGCAAAATGGTAATTTTACTCTTTCAGTTTGAATTTCCATTTTTTCAATATAAACCACCCTCGATGAGGCGACGTCAAATTCAATTTAAATATTATAATTCCTCAATGTCCTCATGGTCAAATTTCATATCGAACTCTCGTCGATTGTAATTTCAGTTTATCTTAAACTAACGGGCGACTTTTGCAGGCGCTACGCGTATCGACCTTGGAATTTCTCTTAAGTCGTGGCGACTTTGATTATCATATAATTGCGAGGGTTTATTGTTCGTTCTTTCAATCCTGATCATCGAAATCCGATTTAGGAAATTCTTGCAAATTACACAATGGTTAAGCGGAATCACTCGTGTCCCAACGTGTAACGCTAGCAAGACATTCCATGATCGTCCTTAGATCGATCTCTACCAGCCCAAGGCATTCCATCGACAATCCTTATGGTCAAAGTGTCATTTCTCATTCAAATTCCCCAAGTCCACGTATCTGACTTTGCGTCAGTCTTTCCCTTTTGATCAGATAATTCAAGAGTGGCCAATTCCGAGCGAGTTATAATTGGAATACACCGATCGATATCCTTCCATTCAATAGCCTCAAGAGGGTCGAAATTCAGAATGTCACAATTCTTCCCCCCTTAAAGAAATTTCATCCTCGTAATTTGCCACTTTTCAATTATCCAATCTCATGTAGTACAGACACCTTATGGCATTCTCATTCTTCAAAATAACTCTGTTCCTTATTAGACCATCGCAATAATGCGCTTTTTGGCACTCATGTCATTTGACGTATCACTCCCTCCAAATGTTTTCTCATACCATCATAGATTCAAGAGTTTTATCAACTTGCCCTTTATTTTCCAAATCGAGGTATAGCCTTCTCGATTCCACTTGAAAATCTCTACTAATTATAGTGATTCATCAACTTTCGTGGCCCCGTCTCTTCCTCTTGTCGGCATTTCTAATGCTCAACCACACGTTAGACCAATTCAACCTTCAATCCATATCACCGATAATATTAAGGCAATATTGGCACACTTTTGTGTCATCCCAAGGAACACTTTAATTTTCCATGTTCTATTCATCCCCATAACCCTTTAGATATCAGGGTCCAATCATGGCAATATCTCAATTCCTTTCTGACCTTCAGGTTTGATATTTCAGGTAGCCATCAAACTAGCCACACGGCGAACTTTCAATTTAGAAGTTGAATCTCTTATTTCTCGAGGGAAGATCTGTCCCTCCTTCGCCAATTAAACAATGCTTAATTCTTAATTATAAGCATCCGCTAGTTATTCCACCCTTCCTTAGCGATATGGTTATCGCTGTAACAAAATTTGGGTAACCTCTTCGTTCCACATGCCTTTCCACCAATTCCCTTTAGGCAATCCATGCTATCGACTTCTTTTAGTTGACACTACTTCAAGGTCTTTCTTTAAACATGCTACATTATCATATTCACAAGCAGTTTCACGCATCAGCGTTGCCTCTTGTTCAATTCCTCTCGAAAAATTGCTACATTGTACTCTTGTGGTAGGTATAGCCTTGAAACATTCTTTCACCCAAACAATATTCCTCAACTTTATCGCGAGGACACTCGCAAACCAACTCCAATCATGCTCTAAGCATTCCAACTCCTATGGTCTTATCATCACGATGTATA
This sequence comes from Rhodomyrtus tomentosa, assembly GCA_028455895.1. Lineage (NCBI taxonomy): Eukaryota > Viridiplantae > Streptophyta > Magnoliopsida > Myrtales > Myrtaceae > Rhodomyrtus > Rhodomyrtus tomentosa. The sequence goes on along the minus strand of JAPCWY010000003.1, from coordinate 21,423,040 downwards.
TGCAATGCCCATTTTCACTTGCCTTGTTATGCCTCAAGTTTCATTCTGCATCGCGTCGTTGCGACCCTCATAAGCATTTCAATTTCCAACCGGAATCTTTATAAATAGCGTAGTCATCAGCTTAACTCAAGTCCTCGAGAACTCTTTTCACGTTCATTCACCCATTCGTGTTGCATCTCGTCCTTAGTCCATTTTACCAATGGAACAGCTTTTGTGGGGAATCTTTTCCAAGGTCCGTCTATTGCAATTTATCAATCCCAGGAACTTTCAACTTCCAGCAACCCACATCGACTCTAGTCGATTCATTACTCATTCCATTCCTCCAAGGCTCTACAGAGATTTCATTTCTTGGAGATTTCACGACTGAGGAATCTTACCTCATCAGATCCATATCCCGTGCTCTTCACATTCAACATATAACGAGCATCTCCTTAGAGTTCATAGGACACTCTCAAAAGCTGTTCATGTTTTTCATGTCTTCTAAATGAGTCCAATCATCGTCTCTCAAGATGGTAACAACTAACTCAATGATTCCTTGGGCACTTAATTCGATTATTATCAACTTCTTTCTATCAGGTGTCGAATCTTTCAAACTATTCCTCACATTTTTCACTTGAGAGCTCAGACCTTGGCTCTCTATTATCACGGGTCTCCTCTAGGACCACATAACATTTTATTTATTCTTGTCACTCTTTCCTCAAGAAGCATTAGTGTTTTAGCCTCTGAGTTCCACAACTCGCTAATGCGACCTTATCCCAATTTCCTCTATTCAACTGAACATCAACAGCATCCTGGGATTCAACATTATTTACAGGATAGTCTCTCGGATTTCACTTTTAGGAATCATTCAAGTTTTGCGTCTTCTTTCTCAGTCTAGACACTCAACCACAATACTAAGACAATTCAGACTTTTTCTTCCTTTTGCATTAGGGTCCCTTACCCTAAGAAAGAAACTATACACTTCCGTGACATTCATTTATTTCGAATCTACCTTGTCCTTCCCATTCCATAGGACGTCAATCTTGGAGTCTGCGCCAACGGCGATACCTTCACTTCGGGATTCAGATGCTACCATGCTTTATCATTCTCCTTCCCATAACTCAATCACATCAAGTGACAAGGTTCGTTCTTCCTTGGTGTCTACCAATTCACGTATCGAATACTTAATTCGACTACCTCGAGTCACTTTGTAATTATACTCTAAGCTCTCTTTTCGCTGACTCAATCATTCATTAGAATTACGAACAACCAAGACTATCAAGTCCATTCACTTTCTCTTCCCTTAATGACCATCTCATGGTCCAATCGCCCTTTAAGAATAATGCCATAATCTTTAGGGGTGATAATACACAATACCACTTCTAGTGGTCTAGATTCATCTTCAATCAATCTCATAGAATCGTCAATGTCAAACAGCCGACTTAACTCTTTCCTCAACTTTTCCCATGACGAAAGGAACGACATGTCAATCTCTCATTACGAGACTTGTGCCAAGATAACAACCATCTCTCGCAAGTATGTTTCATGTTTCAAAATGAATGTCTCTTTGCTCGTAATCCATGAGCAGGAGTTCTCTTATTCATAAGTCTTCCGATGATTTCTCTTCTTTTACTGAGTCCCATTACCATTCATCAATCTCAGGAATAACAACCAGCCATAAGGTTTCCAAATTCCAATCCACTCAGGGATTTACTTATCTTATTCAAGGGTCATTGACCACCTTTACCATATACTTAAATGACCTTGAGAACTTTGTCTCACACTGGTTGATCGTCCTCGGATCCTTTCAAGATTATTAGGATCCAACAACCTTTGCTGTCGAGCAATCCCAAAAGGATATTTTTCATCGAACAACTCAACATGGTAGTCCAGGTAGATATCATGCCTTCGAGGAAACTCTTCTTCTGGTGACCTTTCACCAACTATCGACAGCCTCTTAAAGCTAAAACTGCTAGGGTCACTTTCTTTCCTCAATGTACCCAAACCTCTAAGATTTCCTTACCAAGATCCCTAATCCAGAGGGAGACAATTTCAAATCTCATCCCTCCTTCAAACTCAGTCAATCTCAACCTTATACATAACTTCACAAGCTTTTCAAAACTCTCGTGGTTATTCCCACGCATTCAATTTAGAAAGAATTAACTCAGAGTCACCTTTCTCATGACTTCTATCATTTAACTCATCAGCACTAGCATCTGTCACCATTGTGACTCAGGTAACAATGGCAGCTCCTCCTCGAGCTTGCCTACCTATCAGTTTTTCTCATTTCAATTTAAAGTTTTCATGACCCCTTACTACACTTAGGTCTCGCACGATCAACGAATCGAGCCATATTATCTTCCATTACTCATATTCCAATTGCACATCTTTACTCAATTCTCATGATCTATCTTAGTTATTGGATCTTCCCATATCTTATATACTCGAGCCCAATGCTCTTCTGCGACCATACTTTGGTTGTTCAACATCATTAGGTTCTCATGTTACTTTGAACCACTATGATTCCCTAAAAAAATCAAAGACTTAATCATCTACTCAAGTCTAACAGTATCAGACTGCTCATCTCATCATTCATCATTATCAATCTTCTAATGGTTCCCAAACAACTCTCAACTAGTCTTCAACAAGCCAGCCTCAACAAGGCGATTTCTCAATTAACAGTCATTACTAGGCAAGCCTCAACTAGGCAACGATCAAATAAGCACTCAAGACAGCAATTTACTGAGTCAATAGCTCATATTTTAAGCCTAGAGGCATCTGCCACTCTGTCACAAACACGATAGGCTATCTCATTCTTAGCAGGCAATAGTTCGATGGGTATAAACCCTACATGCTGTCTAATCTCTCAGTTAAACCTTGGCCATAACATTCACATGATGCCAATCATAAAACACGCCTAATAGGCCCATCACAAGCATCAATTTTCTATTTTAAACGGCATCCTCTGCCAAGCACGAAGCTTTTAACCATGCCAATCACAAGCGTCATTGTACATGCCATGCCACTCTCGGTCATTCTTTTCGAGAATCAATCTCGTGCCATACATCTCTTAACCATAATTGAACTCAACGTGATACCTAGACTTTCTCTTTCAAGTTATGACTTGGGTCATCCTTGCCTCTTGCCATCTTTGAAGCCTGTTAGGAGCCGCTCCTTGTCCAAACCTCTCTATCCTGGCGATCACTCCATGCCCTCATCAGACCTGGTCGTTGCAAGTTGTTCTAAGTCATACATCTACGGAGAAAACCCCGTTCCACACATCTCATACCATGCTTCATTATAGCTTATAGGTATCCCATCCATTTGTCTCATACCAAGCGACGGTTTATTAAGTCCAACAGCAAAAAGTTCATGCATGCACCCTCATCATCTTTCGTTTCAAAGCCACAAACACATGCACAACATGTTCGTTATCACCACTTGTCATACCACAATCGTTCCCACATCAAGCCTCAATTATAGAAAACCTCTGGTTCCACCAATGACCGTCACATCTCACATATCACATGCTAATGTTTAACCATATACCTCAAGTTAAGTCGCTAGTCAAATCAAATCCTTATGTATTCGACCACAACTGGTCTTTAATCCAAATATTCCTTATTCGCTCCCTCGCATGCATCTCATCTCATATCATCCAGGGTTGTCAATAGTAATCGATAACTAAACCATCAAGATACAACGCAACGCAAGCCTGAATACACTAATACCAGTCGTCTCTATATAACTTATATTCCTCAAGTTAGGTCATCGACAAGCCACGATCACAATCATATACTCCAATTGACCCTTCATTCATAAGCTATTCTCTAGCAACCTCAAATCCAGGCTTATGACTCTTCAATCTCTACTCACTTCCTTGTAAGCCTTAGTCATGAAATCACTCAAGATCATCCATTAAATCGACATTAGAACCATTTGTGTACCTCATAAGTTTAAGCCTATAGTCCCCAAGATTTAGCAATCCATGTTTAATCCTAAAGGTCTCACCTAATTATCCTCAAGTTATCACTCCTTTTCACTCCAAACCACAATTACAATGGATCGAGCTGACCTTACTCTGATACCACTAAAATGGGGATGTCACGCCCTGAACCCGACGAGTACGCGAATATCCCACCAGGCCAATGATCTTTAATAATCTCCCAGGATTCCTCGGCCAATCATATAACAACTTGAAAAAGAAACAAGGTTACGGAAGCCATAAAACTTGTTCCAAACAAATTACAACGAGATGACTCAGGACAAAGGGTATACGCTTCTTATAAATAAAATTCTCCTCAGAAGTTATCGCAATCAAATACCCAAAATTCAATTCCTAAATCCTCAAAATTCAGATACAATCGCTAAGGCCACAAAATACATAAAACCATTCATGCCATTACTTCACCGAGAGCTCATCCTCATCTTGCTTATATTTTTGTCTTCAAGGACTTAAAAAAATTAATCCCCCACTAGGGTGAGATATATGTCTCAGCAAGTGAAATCTAAACTTAGACCTGAACACCAGTCCCCCCAGACCACACACAATGCCACCAAGATGCAATCGTGCATCAATGCAATGGTGCATGGCATCATCAAAACAAGGTTATCAATTGCCAAGTATGTATAAGAAATACAATTAGCCACACTCAACTTCATGGTTTCAAGCTCACTGCACATGCAACACGTGATTCAATACACAAATCCACTCATCGTCTAGGCTCTCATCCGCGATGTACTTTCCTGGCACTCTTGCCAACTGATATCACTTTCCATTAACACCTCACACAATGTCCTATATATTCTTATAAATCAATTTAAAGTCAAAATACCACTTAAATGGCCAACATCAGGTTCGGCCAGAATAGATACTCCCTAAAACAGAACCGATTTTGGTTCAATTAGCTTAATCAAGCTATATCTCAGCCTTAAGCCTCAATTCTTCATAAAATAAATTGGCTAGAACCTTCATTCACATGTTAAAGGAGCTCACCGAGAGTTTTGGAGCAAAACAATAACATAGAGCCTTCGAACCAACCAATTTTCTCCATGGTTCTCAAATAGGTAGATTATGCTCGGTAAAAACCTCCACAAATCAGCCATGTACACCCATCAAAACTCAACTAAAATTAAAAATCAAGCTCAGGTAACTTTAATACTATGAGTTTAGAAGAGCTCACCGAAAATTTGAAGCCATTTAGAGCCCGAAAGGCCCCAAAAATTGTCTCTCTCCTAAACAGGGTCAGATTTTGACCTTTGCCCATTCAAACAGACCTACGGGACAAATAAATGGGCCAAATTAAGCTTATAATAACTTCTTAAAATGGAAAGACAATAATCTTTAAGATGACAATGGTTTTACCTTAATCCGACGTTGGAAGATAAAGTTATGACCGAAACAGTGAACCGGTTTCTATCTATCCGCGAAGAACTTTGCTCGGCCCAGAGAAAAAGGGAAAAATGAAGAGGAAAAGAGAGAGGGAAAGGGTATATGACTGAAGAGGGGTCTCTAACAAAGGATTTCACACAAATAATTGAGGTGAAATTGACAAGATTGATTTAAGTGGGGTAATTAATGCAAGAGGTTCCCATTGAGTGACATATGGCATGGCTTCTAGAACACTTTGACTTCCTTTCACCTCTTCCTTATCAATTTTCAGCAGTCATATGGAGGAAGGAAATGACCATTTTTTCATTCTTGAAATATTATGACAAGGGCAATGGTTGAGGGGTAAAATGGTAATTTTGTGCTTTCAGTCCGAATTTCCATTTTTCCAATATAAGCCACCCTCGATGAGGCGACGTCATATTCAATTCAAATATTAGAATTCCTCAATGTCCAATACCCAAATCTCGAGGTCCAATTTCATGTCGAACTCTCGTCGATTGTAATTCCAATTTATCTCAAACTAACGGGCGACTCTTGCAGGCGCTACGCGTATCGACCTTGGGATTTTTCTTAAACCGTGGTGACTTTGATTGTCATGTAATTGCGATGATTTATTATTCGTTCCTTCGATCCTGATCATCAGAATCCGATTTAGGAAATTCTTGCAAATTACACATTGGTTAAGCGGAATCACCCGCGTCCCAACATATAACGCTAGCAAGATATTCCATGATCGTTCTTAGATCGATCTCTGCCGGCCCAAGACATTCCCTTGACAATCATTATGGTCAAAGTGTCATTTCTCATTCAAATTTCTCAGGTCCATAAATCTGACTCTGTGTCAATCTTTCGTTTTTGGTCAAATAGCTCAAGAGTGACCAACTCCGAGCGAGTTATAACTGGAATACACCAATTGATATCCTTCCATTCAATAGCCTTGAGAGGGTCGGAATTCGAAATGTCACAATCATTATGAAAGTTCAAAGTGAAATCTAGTTTAACCAATCTTAATACGAAAATTAAATTTCGTCGAGCCTTTGGAGTATATGACACATAATGTAAGAATAGGATGAGACCAATGTGCATATTCAATCGGTAGGTGTCAATCCATTTATCTTTCACTTAGGAATTGCTTTCTACATTTATCCACTTTGCTCCATGCGGAACTCATTGAAATACCACAAAGGTATTTTTTATATTTCATTACATGATATGTGGCCCCTTAGTGTATAGTGCACAAAGGATGATATTCAGTTGTGAAAATTGAACTGGAGACATAAATAACACTCTTAAGTGTACAAAGGGTTTCTACATTTTTTGGCCCACCACAAACATGGACAAAGTGTCTCTTTTTGTCACAATTGAAACATCTCACATTTGGGATATTTTTTTCTTGAAAGGGCATTTTCCTTTCTCATATTGGTTAAACTTTGATTTCTAGCCGGATGAATTTCCTTGTCCTTCCACTTTTTGAGCCCACCTTGACGCTTATGCCTAGAGCACAAAACCCTATTTGAGCTAGAACCAGCATAACAAATGTCGATTTCTGATTAATTCGCGCAAAGGTAGTCCATCTCTAGTTCAAGAAGGCGCTAGCGTCCTAAAAAATCTTTACTTTTTATTGTGGATCAACTGAATTTTCATATGCACCAAGCTATGAGGTAAAGAACATATTATTGTTGCACTTATTGCTTATCAGTCAAAATATGATCTGCATCTTATAGTTTGCTTATCATATTTGACATACAATACAAAAGTTATTTCATATTCTGCCCATATGGCATCATATAAGTGTCAAAACTTATAGTGTTATGTCTTGATTTGGTGATCAATGCCTAAACAAATTTTGGCTTTTAATGCTTCCCACTTGACTTTGGCATTTTCATAAATGCTTGAACTCACGCATAAAAATATTTTAAGGCTACTAAGCAACATAATGCGAGCAATAGAGCTTATCTTTTTACATGCAACAAATGCATCTTGATCTCTTTCTATTTGGTGCAATAATTCTATCTTCAGATTCTTCCATAATTAGGTTAAGAGCTTCTAGTACTTCATAGTTTCCTAGCACCTGGATTCTAATATTCCAGTTTCATAATTCTTACCATTTAGAATTCTCTCCTTCGTCAGGTTCAGCCACGATATTCTAAGAAGTTGAGTCATTGTATCTAACCACGAAGTTTTATAGGCATGTATTCACAAACTGTCAATTCCTAACATTTATATATTTATTTTACATTAACTAATTACATTAATGAATAATTTCACATAAGGTCTCAGATTCAAAAATTCATTATGTTTCTAATCATTTGAAATTATCATTAGCATAATCATTTATGTAAAATTGAGTTCAATTAAATTAATAAAACTTTATAAAACTCTCAACTCAAATAAAGATTATAATCATACAATGATCTCCATATCTTGTAATCACAATATGGCATAATTTGAGCTAATATACACATAATCTACGCATCAAATCATATACAGATTACATGATACAAATAGCAAGTACATTAAACATTATATATGATATCAATAAAACATATTCTACACAATATGGCCATCTAAATGTAAGCCCTTTTTCTAATACTCGAAAATGCCTCAAAATACGTGTATTATGGGCTTCACACTTATTTTTATAATTTTATATTCATCAAAAGTGTCCACATAATATATCAAATTGAATATAATTTAGAGACAAACACAACGATATCTCGTACAACCCCAACGGAGCTCATATGCTCTCACACGAGCCGGTCAAAGCTTCAACTTGTTCAGTCAATGCATGGTAAAAACTCAAAGTTGACCTGAGAGACCAAATTGTAATTTTTGGAATTTTTGTGGACTAAATTGCAACTTTCACAAAATTAAGGGGGTCGAATTGTAATTTCTAGAAAAATTGAGGATCAAATTTAATTTCTTTTTGAAAATTCAGGGATCAAATTATAATTTTAAGAAAGTTGATTTGACCTGTCAAAGGGTCAACGGGACGAGTCAAGGACCAGGTCAGATCGCGGGTCAAATCTGGGTCAGGTTAACCGTCCGATGACGTTTGCATGGCGTCATCCCTAACGTCAGCAACGGTTCGGACGGTTCGCTGGCCTATGCAGTGCACGTGGCTTGTGTGTCCCATACGCACTGGCCTCCTCTAGCGTGCGTTAGTGCGTGCGACATTGTCAGCCTGCTCCGACGACAGTTGACCTCTGGAAACACTTGTATGGATCATATGAATCTAATGGTGTATACATAATCAATTTCAACCGAAGGGAAGCACGCTTAAAGGCAATGTTTCGTTGTTGTTATGAAGGTCCGGTATTGCCCTGGCACTTGCGGTGCATGTTAGCACTTCTAGCATTGCCTTGCGTGACCACTCTAAATTCTCATCTTGTCGAGCCCGTTCAAGTGATGGGTTCAAAAATCATTTTTGTTGCACAGAACAAAATCAATAGATGATGAATAATATGTTTGAAAATTGATTTTTTCCATGCTAAAATCGATTATGAAACATCATATAATCAAGAAACAATAACGTCTACGCTCTAATACTAATGAAGGGAACCAATCTGATTATATGAGCGGCATAATTTTATATAATTAACAAGTTCAGAAAATTATTTGAATCACTGATTGGAGAAGTGCATCACAAACTAAACGCATTTGGATTTTTCAAAGATTAAATGTTCACAATGCAGCGAGAGAGTCACGCCTCGAACCCGACGAACGCGAACATCCCACGGAGCCGTTTATTTTTCGATAGACTCCCAGAATCCTTCGGCCCACAACATATAAAATCCATATACAAATGGAAACGAGAAACAACCCCAATCATGAAAAAAAAAATACAATGACTTAGGACTGAAAAATGGTACACTTAACATATCTATATATTACACTTCCTTAGTTACAACAGTCAAATATTAATGGTTCAACTTCATGTCCACAAAACAAAAATACAATCTCTAAGGCCACAAAAAGCGTAAATCCATTTCCTACAATTACTTCCTCGAGAGCTCATCCTCATCAAGGTCATGTTTCTTTCATCAAGGACCTGAAAAAAGTTAATCCCCAATGAGGTGAGATATAAATCTCAGCAAGTGAACCCCTAAACCTGGACCAAGCCCCGTCAATACCCCCAGACATCTTCTAAAAGCATCATACAATAGCTCAACGAAGAAATATCGTAAGACACTCAATGCAACACAACAAAGCATTATGAATAGCATAATCAAACGTAGTTTCCAAGGCATCATAACATCAGGAGCACATCAAATTCATATGCAAAGTCTTATTCACCATTTAATCACAATTCTCTTTTCAACGGATCGACCCGCGTAAACATGCATCAGGCTCATCACAATCTCAATCCCAATGGCTAAGCCCACGTCAATACGCATCGGGCTATTCACAATTTCAATTCCAATGGTGAAGCCCGCGTTAATACGCATCAGGCTAAAAATAATTGGCAATCGGCGCTCTGACGCATCAGGTTCCAAGTCATTTCAAACAAAGCTTGCCATTATACAACGTGCTTCTCATTAAGCAACGGCTCACAAGCCAAAACTCATCCCTTTAACAACCTCCTGATCGAGTACAATTCAACATGGCAAGCAATTAGACTGATAGCATTAGGAACAATCATGGTCAAATACTCACAATATAAGGCACGGTTCACACACCAAGACAATCAATCACATAAGGCATTCCTTTACCAATTCAAGTATGGATTTCCCATAATTGGTAACCAACCAAGCTCATTCCACACAACCGTTCATGCACATTCATCAACCGAACATTCCCATAACCAATTCATCCATGAACATCTCACATATATCACAAGTAATCATACAAGACTTGGTCTATGCTTATCTCATCCGGCCTTGACCATTCCAGCATAATGGATCCACAAACACATCAATTCATCAACTAAACTCATTCAATAGTGTCCTATCGTCCTAGTAAAGGTTTAAGGGTCACTTACCTCTTCAAGCAAGCTAGTAAATTCAATCCAAACGACCCTCATAGGTCAGCAAGCTCACGACCAAATAGGGCTCTCACGGCGTGCCTAGAAAAACCACATCGAAACTCAATCATTTCTCAATTCCCTTGAGCAACTTCTTCAATAACACACACAACACCTTATCCTCATATCGTCATAGTATTAAATCAATGCCCCTAAGCATGTTAAGGGTCATCCTATCAAGGCAAATCATCATAAATATCATTCCCCCAAAACTGTCCTTTTCTAGGCCTCACGACCAGCTTCATTCGCAGGTAAATTGACATTGATCCATAGAACTTTTATGAAATTAAATTTCAGAATATTATACTTCAATTTCTTACGGACGCGCGGGCAAAAATGGAGCTCAATTTGGATATCGGGCGACTTAGAACGACTCAATTTAAAATTGGTGCGCGCTGAGGACAGATTGGACGACATCTCACATTTTCACTTCAAACAACCCATTAATCACCTCTTAACCCAAATTTCTCATAAAACCAACTTGTCTAAACATCATATAACAAGTTTAGGAGCCTCACCAAAATGTTTGGAGAGAAATAACACCACGAAGGTTTCGAACAGCCCGATTTCCCCCACGGTGGTCAAACGATCAGAATCTGTTTGGTGGAAACCATTACAAAGCAACCATAAAAACACTCTAAATCTCTAATGAACTCACAACCTCTATTCAGAAAACTCAAATACTATGAGTGTAGAATATTTCACCGAGTATTTGGAGCCATTTGAAGTCTTGTAGCTCCCGAAACAGGTTTTTCCCCAAAATCGGTCAGATTTTGCCTCCATCCTGACCTTTTCCCACTCAAATAGACCTACGGAACAGACGACTGGGTAAAATTAAGCTTATAATATGTACCTAGAACCAAAAGATAATAATATTTAATATGGCAGTGGTTTTACCTCAATTCAATATCGGATGAAAAAGTTATGGCCGGAGGAAGGGCGGTGGTCGGGATTGGTCGGGCTGGGCAGTTCAGCCGTGAGAGAGAAAATGAAGAGGAAGATGGAGGAGAGAGAGAGGAGGTCTGCCGAACAAGGAGAGGGAAGAAGGAGAAGGTCTTCCACAGTCCCCTTTGGTCAAAGTTGGAATGGTTGGTGTAATAGTATTCTAATTAATGCTAATCTCTCTAATGAAGACACTTGACATCTAACCCGTAAAAATCTTGAATCAATGGCCACTTTGCCCTTAAAATTTCGACAGCCATGGAGGGTCTCCAAAAAGACTAAAATGCCCATATTCCTTTCTTAAAATAAGGTTAATTCTCGAGGGGCAAAATGATAATTTTACACTTACCGTCCGAAATTTTACTTTTTCAATTTAAATCACCCTTGATGAGGCGAAGTCCTTTTCAATTCAAATGTTGAAAATTCCTAAATGTCCAATACCCAAATCTCGAGATCCAATTTCATGTCGAGCCCTTGTCGACTGTAAATTTCAGTTTATCTCAAACTGACGGTCGACTCTTGCAGGGCTACGCGTATCGACCTTAGGGTTTCTTAAGCTGTGGCGACTTTGGTTGTCATATAATTGCCAAGTTTATTGCTAGCTTTTGCGATCCTAATTGTCGAAATCCGATTTAGGAAATTCTCGCAAATTACACATTGGTTAAGCGGAATCACCCACGTCCCAACGTATAATGCTAGCAAGACATTTCATGATTTTTCCTAGATCGATCTCTGCTGATCCAAAATATTCTCTCGACAATCCTTTTGGTCAAAGTACCATTTCTCATTCAAATTTCCCAGGTCCACGCACCAGACTCACGTCAGTCTTTCCCTTTTGATTAGTTAACTCGGGAGTGGTCAACTTCGAGCGGGTTACAATTGAAACACCCCAATCGATACCTTCCATTCCATAGCCTCGAGAGAGTCAGAATTCGGAATGTCATAACTCTTTCCCCCTTAAATAAATTTCTTCTTTGAAATTTACAATTTCCCGATTATCCACTCTCATGGGGGTAATGATAACTTATCGTTGCCTCACTCTTTAAGATAACTCTTCCCATTTCCTAATGTTCTCATTTGTCTTTTCCGACAAAAGTCATCATTCCCCAGGACTTGTTTCTTTCAGTTCTAAATTTGTATTTACTTCTCTATTCTCCTTTGACATTCAGAACATTGACCGGTGGTACACCTTCTAGCATACGAACCTTCTTTTCAATTCGTCCAATGGTCTGGGAATAATATTTACGTCATAACGTAATCCCGCTCTTTCAAATTGCCTCTCGAAAAACTTCCCCAGGACATCGTAACAAATTCAAGATATTTTCTTATCATGATCATTACTAAACCATTATGAAATCGCACTTTTCGGTGCTTCCACCTTTTAGATACAATCATTCAATTCAAATACCCTTTAGTGTTGTCTGGAGCACACAAGTTCCATTAGCTTAATCTCATCTGTCCAGATTGAATCATAGTCTTCTCAACTCCTCTGGTAAAGTCATGATCAAGTCCTTAGTAGTCCTTCCCTGATTATATTCAAGGTCCCCAAATGACCAATTAATCTACCAACTTGCAATGGTTATGTTTTCCCTTAAGTCCCTTTGGAGCAGTCAACATTTTTAATTCTTGCAGTTTACACAGTTGCGAGGTCTTTCCTTACATGAGCAACGCTCCCGTACTCATAAGTAATTTCATCTATCGGCGTAGCTTCTCATCAATTTCTCTTGGGAAACTACTACTCGATATTTTTGGAGTAGATACAGACTTGAAATCTTCTTCCACCCACTACTCGTTATTTTTGGAGTAGATATAGACTTGAAATCTTCTTCCACCCAAACAATGTTTCCTAAACTTTGTCGCGAGGACATTCGTAAACCAACTCCAATCATTCTCTAAGCATTCCAACTCATATGGCCCTATCATCACGATGTATATGCAATGCCCACTTCTAGTTGCCTCTTTATGCCTCAAGTTTCATTATGCGTCGTGTTATTACGACCTTCCTAAGCTTTTCAAGCTCCAACCAGAAACGCCATTAACAGCGTAGTCATCAACTTGACTTAAGTCCTCGAAAATTCTTTTTATGTTCATTCATCAATTCGTGTTACATCTCGTCCTTATTCCATTTCATTAATGGAACAGCTCTTATAGGGAATCTTCCCACGATCCGTCTGTAACAATTCACCAATCTCAGGGAATTTCAACTTCCAGCAACTCACATCGACTGTAGTCTATTCATCACTTATTCCAATCCTCGAAGGCTCCACATGGATTTCATTTCTCAGAAATTTCACAATTGAGGAATCTTACCTCATCAGGTCCACAACTCGTGCTCTTCACATTTAGCATACAACAAGCATCTCTTTAGAGTTCATAGGGTACTCCCAAAATTATTCATGTTTCTCGTGACTCCTTAAATGAGCTCAATCATCGTATCTCAAGACAGTAACAACCAATCTAATTATTCCTTGGATACTCAATCCGACTATTATCAGCTTCCTTCTACCAGGTGTCAAATCTTTCAAACTGTTCTTCATACTTTTCACTTGAAAGCCCAAACCTTGGCTCTCTGTTGTTGCGGGTCTCCTCTAGGACCACACAACAATTTGTTCATTTTTGTCACTCTTTCCTCAGGAAACATTAGTGCATTAGTCTCTAGGTTCCACAACTCGCTAATGCAACCTTATCCCAATTTCATCCATTCAACTGAACATCGACATCATCCTGGAATGCAACATTGTTTACAAGACAATCTCTCGAACTTAACTTCCAGAAATCATACCAGCTCTGTGTCCTATTTCTTAGTCCAGACGCTTAATCTTAATACCAAGACAATTAGGATTTCCTCTTCCTTCCAACTAGGGTCTCTCACCCTTTTAAGGAAACTATACCCTTCAGTGGTATTCTCTCACTTTGAATCCACATTGTTCTTCCTATCCCATAAGACGTCAATCTTGAAGTCTATGTCAACAACGATACCTTCCCCCAAGATTCAAATGTCTCCATACTTGGCACTCTTCTTCTAGTGATTCAATCACCTCAAGTGATAAGGTTCCAAGGAGTCAGGGTTCCTTCTTAGTTACCATAAATCCACACATTGGATATTCAAGCTAATCAAATCAAGCTAACTTGTTGCTATAATTCGAGCAGCCCTTGTTGCTTACTCGTCCATCCATTAATACCGCAAGTAGCTAGGACTATTAAGTCCATTCGCTTTTCTTTTCGTCAATGACCATCTCATGGTCCGATCATCCTAAAGGACAATGCCCTATTCTTTAGGGGACAATAAATTTTAACTCTATTTCTAATTATTCCAGTTCAATCTCAATCAATCTCATAGAATCATTGAATTCAGGCAACTAGCATGCCAGTTTTCCTTGAATCTTTCCATAACAAAGGAGATGGACTACTCATTTTCCACCATGGGTCTTATGCCTAGGTAATCAACCATTCCTTAGAGACACTTCTCGTATTCCACAAGTGACGTTCTCTTCACCTGTATTTCTTCTAATCGTTCACCCTTCTTATTAAAATACATTATAGTTCCTCAAAATTAGGAATAGCAATTAGCCATAAGGCTTTCAAATTTCAATACACTTAGGGACTTCACGTCTTATTCAAAGGATCCTCGACTACCTTAGTACACTTAGACGACTTGGAGGACTCCACCTCATATTGGTCGATCATCTTCAGATCTTCACTAGACTTTTACGATCCAAAAAACCTTTGCTCTCGAGCAATCCCAAGAGGATATTTTTCATCAAACGACTCAACAAGTGCAATCCAAACAGATACCATGCCTTCAAGGAAAGCTCTTCCTTTGGTGACATTTCACGAATCATCAACGGCCTTTTAATGCCAATAACTGTCAAGGTCACTTTCTTTCTTCGATGTACTCAAAACCTCTAAGGTTTTCTTACAAAAGCCTCAATTTAAAAGAAGGCAGTTTTAAATTTCATGCTTCCACCAAACTTAATCAATCTTAACCTTATACATAGCTTCACAAGCTTTTCAAAACTCTCGTGGTTCTTTCCATACATTCACTTTAGAATGAAGTAACTCAGAATCACCCTTCTCGTGACTTCCATCACTTAATTCATCAACACTAGCATCGGTTGACTCAGCGACTTAAGTAACAATGACAGCTCCTTCTTGAGCTCGCCTACCCAATAATTTTTTCTCATTTCCATTTAAAATTCTCACGATCCCTCATTAAACTTGAGTCTCGCACGATTAACAAAATCGAGTCATATTCTTTTCCAGGACTCATACTCTAGTCGTTCATCTTTACTCAAATCTCATGATCCATCTCAGTTCTTGGATCTTCCATGCTATATATACTCGAGCCCAATGCTCTTCTACGACCATACTTTAGTCATTCAACGTCATTAGGTTCTCATGTCACTTGAACCACTATGATTCCCTCCAGGAATCAAAGACTTAAGTCATCTATTCAAGTCTAGTCGTCTCAAGCTGCTCATCTCTTTATCTTTCACTATCAATCATCCAATAGTTCCCAAACAACTCTCAATTAGTTGCTCATTATGCGAGGATTTCAAATCATCCTTAAGCAACAACCAACAACAAGCCGACCTCAACGAGGCAACTTCTCAATTAACAACCGATTACCAAGCAAGCCTTAACTAGGAAACTATCAAACAAGCACTTAAGGCAGCAACTCAATGAGTCAATTGCTCTTACTTTAAGTATAGAGGCATCCGTCGCACTAGCATAATCACAATAGGCTATCTCAATCTCAACAGGCAACAGTTCAATGGGGCATAAACTCCCCACACGCCGTCTAATATCTTAGTTAGACCTTACCCATAACAATCACATGATGCCAATCATAAAATACGCCTAACAGGCTAATCACAAATATCAATTTTCTTTTTCAAACGGCATTCACTGCCAAGCACGAAGCTTTTAACCATGCCAATCATAGGCGTCATTACAAATGCCATGCAACTTCGAACATTCACTTTGAGAATCACTTATATGCCATACATCTCTTGACCATAATTGGACTCAACCTGATATCTAGACTTTCTTTTTCAATTTATAGCTTGGGTCATTCCTGCCTCACCGCCATCTTAGAAACCTGCCAGGATTCGCTCCTTATTAGGACCACTCTATCCCGGTGATTACTGCCCACCCTCATCAGACTTGGTCATTACAAGTTGTCCCAAGTCATACATCTACGAAGAAAGCCTCGTTCTACACATCCCACAACATGCTTCATTATGGTTTTTAGGTATCCCATCAACTAGTCCCATACAAAACGACAGTTTATTAAGTCCGACAATGATAAACTCATGCATAGACCTTCCTTGACTTTCATTTTAATGCCACAAACACATGCGCGTCCTGATTGTCCTTGCCATTCGTCATACCACAATCATCTCCAGATCCATTCTTATTCATCAAAGATTTCTAATTTCATCAATGACCATCACCTCTCATAGATTAATTACCTATGTTCTATCATATACCTCAAGTTTAGTCGCTATTCAAGCCAAATCCATATGCATTCGATCACAACTGGCTTTTAATCAAAATATTCATTGTCCGCTTTCTTGTATACACCTCGTCTCATACCATTCAAGGTTGTCAATAGCAATCAATAACTAAACCATCAAGATACAACGCAATTCAAGTCCGAATCCACTAATGTCAGTCGTCTCTTTATAACTCATACTCCTCAAGTTGGATCATTGATAAACCACAATCACAATCATATACTTTAATTAGCCCTTCATTCATGAGAAATTCTTTGGCAATCCTCAAGCACATTTACAACCGCAAAATTAATTCTTATAACTCTTCAATTTCTTGCTTGCGTCCTTGTGAGCCTCAATCATAGTAACACCCAAGGTCATCAATCAAAATCAATGCTAGAACCATTAGAGTGCCCACAAGTTCAAGCTTATAATCCTCAAAATTCAGACATCAATGCCTAACCCTAAAGGTCTCACTATCTAATTGTCCTCAAGTCATCACTCCTTATTACTCCAAACCTCAATCACAATGGATCGAGTTGACCTTACTTTGATAACACTTAAGCGGGCAAATCAAGCCCCGAACCTGGCGAACGCATGAACATCTCACCAGGCTGTTTATTTTTCGATAGACTTTCAAGATCCTCCGGCCCACAACATATAAAATCCATGTACAAATGGAAGTGAGAAACAACCCTAATCATGAATAAAAACAAAATGACTTAGGACTGAAAAAGGGTACACTTCGCATATCTATATACTATATTTCCTTAGTCACAACGGTCAAATATCACTGGTTCAATTTCCTGTCCACAAAACAAAAATACAATCTCTAAGGCCATAAAAAACACAAATCCATTTCCTACAATTACTTCCTCGAGAGTTCATCCTCATCAAGCTCGTGTTTCCTTCATTAAGGACCTGAAAAAGTTAATCCCCATGGGGTGAGATAAAAATATCAGCAAGTGAACCCTTAAACCTAGACCAGGTCGTTAGTACCCCCAGACATCTTCTAAAAGCAGTGTATAATAGCTCATCGAAAAAATATCGTAAGACACTCAATGCAACGTAACAAAGCATTATGAATAGCATAATCAAACGTAGTTTCTAAGGCATCATAACATCATGACCACATCAAATTCATATGCAAAGTCTTATTCACCATTTCATCACAATTCTCTTTTCAACGGATCGGCCCGCATAAACACACATCAGGCTCATCACAATCTCAATCCCAATGGCCAAGCCTGCGTCAATACGCATCAGGCTATTCACAATTTCAATTTCAATGGCCAAGCCCGCATCAATACGCATCAAGCTATTGACAATGTCAATTCCAATGGCCAAGCCCGTGTCAACCCACATCAGGCTATTCACAATTTCAATTTCAATGGCCAAGCTCGCGTCAATACGCATCGGGCTAAAAAAAATTGGCAGCCCATGTTCTGACACATCAGGTTCCAAGTCATTTCAAACAAATCTTGCCATTATACAACGTGCTTCTCATTAAGTAAGGGCTCACAAGCCAAAACTCATCCCTCTAACAACCTCTTGTTCGAGTACAATTCAACAGGGAAGGCAATTAGACTCATAACATTAGGAACAATCATGGTCAAATACTCACAATGTGACATTCTGAATTTTCGACCATTTCGAGATGTATGAATGAGAAGATATCTATTGATGTATTTTAGATTTATCTCGCTCGGACCTAATCAATTCGAGTTAACTGACTAGAAAGGGAAATTTTAACGCATGACAAGTACGTGGACCTAGGAACCCGAATAAGGAACAGTACTTTGACCATAAGAATTGTCGATGGAATATTTAGAGTCAATAAGGGCCAGTCTAGGAACGATTAAGGAATTCATTGCTAGCGTTATACGATTGGAGCGTGGTTGATTCGCTTAACCAACGTATAATTTGTAAACCTTTCCTAAATTGAATTCTTACGATCGTGACCGTCGAAGCTAGCGATAAGCCCTCGCAATTACATGACAACCAAAGTTGATGTGACTTGAGTCATCCTAAGTGTGATGAGAATCACTGAGTCGATACGCGTGAACATCTACCAAAAGTCACCCGTCAGTTTGAGATAGGCTGAAATTACAATTGACGGAAAACGGACCATGAATTGGATCTCGAAATTGGATATCAGACAAAGAAGAATTCCAACAATTCAAAAGGAATTGAACATCGCCTCATGGAGGGTAATTTAGATGAAGAAAAGAGAAATTTGGACTAAAAGTGTAAAATTACCATTTTGCCCCTCAAAGGACATTCTTCCCTTAGAACAAGTAAGGGTATTATAGTCATTTGCTCTCTCCCTATAGTGGCAAAAAATTTGAGGGTATTATAGTCAATTTGTGCTCTAGATTTTTATGAAGAAAAGTCAAGAGTATTAATGAGAGATGATGTGTATAAGTAGGCTAGATTAGAGCTCTAGGATGTCATTAATTTGATGTCAAATCCCCACCTACCAATCCTCTCTCTCTCCTTGACTTGGGGACAAAGAAAGAGCAAGAACACTCTCTCTTTCTTCATTGTATTCAGCCAATTTCTCTCTCCCTCTCAATCTCACGTTCTCCTCTTTCTCTCTTGCTCTTGCTCGCCGAACAGATTCTGTCCTCACCGTTCGTTCTCCACGATCGGCTTTTGGCCACCATTGAACGCAACTCCGACTACCACAACACTCCTTGATGTCTTGCCTACAACCTCCAAGTGACCGTTCGTCGATTCATTACTTCGTTTGATCCGTGGAGCCGCATGAACCCACCTAAGTCAAAATCGGGTCCAATCTGGCCATGAGCTTCTTTAGGACGGTTTAAAGAGCGTGTCTTGCTGCCAAATTGAGGTGAGACATTCTTGAGCCATATTATTAAGGTTTAGTGGTATGAGTTTGAAGTTTGGTTGAAGTTTGAATAGATTTTGGTGGTTGAATGTCCATGAACTTCTCTTGGACAGAATCTATCCTCTTCGATGGGTCTGAAAACTGAGGACCTTTGAAGGCCAAGGAAGCGTCGCCTTGCCTAAAAAATTATTGATAAGACATCCTAAGACATGATATTATATGTTAGTAAAGGATAGATGGGTTAGATTGGAGTTTTGATGGCCGGTTTGCATGGTATCCCCTATGAACAGAATCTGCCTTGTACCGAGCAGATTAGGAACCGAGGATTGTTGCGGTTCTTGAAGGAGTTTGTTGCTTAAAATAGCTTGGTAAGTTAATTCTAACCCTTAGTTAGGATGTTAGTTTACTAAAGGGTGGATCTTTGGCGAAATTAAAAGGGTTTAAAGGGCTACTTTGATGAGAAACACGTGAGAGATCCGAACCCGCATAAATCCCATTTTTAGCGCACCGTTTTTAAAAGGAGTCATTCTAAATCATCCGATATCCAAATTGAGCCCCGTTTTCGCCCACATGTCTGCAAGATCTTGAAGTTTCAGACCATGTAATTTTTTTACTTAAAAAGTGAGCAGAAAAATTGCAACTTTCATGAGACTGAACCAAATCGTGAGTGGGCAGATTGTGAATTGAGATTTTTATGACTTGTCTTTGATTGAATACCATATTTTTATGCTTAGGGTGCAATGAATCAAAGCTGGGAATGCTTGGTGATGTTATGCTGTGTGTGAATTTAGGCATGTGATGATTATTGGGGTTCAAGTGAGGGCTTTAATGCTCGGTTGTGCAATTGGTGTCGAATGATGCTTAATGTGATGACATGCATGTGCATGATAACCGAATGACATGCTTGAATTTGTGATCCTGATATGCTTGAATGATGTGCTTTGAATGGTGATGGGATGAATTTATTTATGGATGTGGAAATGGGACTAATAGGAATGATCACAAATGAGGTTACTTTGGCTAACGCATTGCGTCGCGGGTGTTTGATCTCGATTGACCTGACGAGGTCGTGCGGCTAGAGAGTCCTACCTTGACCGAATCATCTCGAAGGCCATAAGAATTGAGAGTCAGGTAGTGACCGAATCATTTCTAGGTCCGGACGCGAGAGTCCTATAGTCGACCGAATCATCTCGATGGAGCGGAGTGTCGAGAGTCACTATAGAGACCGAATCATCTCGCAGCGAGATTCATGATGATTGAATCATCTCGATAAGACGTCGAGAGTCATGTGATTGACCGAATCATCTCGCGACCCAAGGAGGGCGGTCCTTGATAGGCGTAAAGAAGATAGAATACTGAAACATGATCTTGATGTGTTTCTGAGTCTGTATGATTGAACACATGAATTGGCTAGAATGCTTGGTATGCCTAGAGTTCATAGATTGTCTATTATGCCTGTGTGGCTTGAGAAATTCAGATTGAAAAGTGAGAGTGTGAAAGACATGAACCTGATTTCCTGATATGCCTAAGTTGCCTTGTTATGCCAATTGCTTGAATGTCATTTATGAAAAGCATTTTGTGACATTCTGATTTCCAGTCAATTTCAGGCTCATTAATGAGAAGTGTATATCTAGAGATATATTTCAGTCGTATTCCACTCGAATCTGATCAATTCGAGTAGACTGATCAAAAGGGAAAGGCTAACGCGAGACGAGGTACGTGGACCTAGAGAACTCGGATAGGAAATGGCGTTTTGGCCATAAGAATTGCCGAGGAAACTAGCAATAGACCCTCACAATTACATGACAACCAAAGCCGCCACGAATTGATGAGCCCTAAACGTGATATGAATCACAGGGTCGATACGCGTCATGTCTGCAAAAGCCGCCCGTCGGTTCAGGATAGGCTAGAACCACGTCTGATAGAGAAAACTATCAGAAACGAGTCTTGGAAGATTGAAAATAGAAAATCAAGAATTCTAACGTTATTTGGATTGGCCGTCGCCCTATCGAAGAATTCTGAAACGAGAAAAACGACGTTCTGAACGTCAGGAGTAAAATGACCGTTTTGCCCCTTAAGCTTATAACATTGCCTAAGAAATTTAAGAAGGGCATTTTGATCTTTGGACCCTCTCCATAGCTATCGAATTCAAGGGTGAAGGATGGCCATTGGATCACCTTAGAAAAGACAAATGGACAATTGTCAAGAGTTGGACAAGGTGTGGTCATATCCAACTTTTTCAAACCTACCATTCAACCATTAACTCTTGAGAGTTAAATATAAGCTTTTTCACTCTCTCTCCTCACTCATTGACCGGCCATACACTCCTCCATAGCTTACGACCACGGCTCTATCTTCTTCCTCTTGTTTTCCGTCGGAGACAACTTCTGCTGCTCCTGTTCACCGGCCACAACCGCCCCTTCCGGCCACCATTCGACCACCGACCAATCACACCGACGAAGCTTTACGTCTTGCCGACGTCTTTGAATAATAATCAGGTCGTTTGGAGCACCGAGGAGCCTCGGGGAAGAGATTTCCTGAGGTACGTCCGGTTTTTGACTCTTTTAATAGCCGAATTCTTGGATTTTTAGGCCAAATTTGGTGGAGATCAAGTAGACATGTGTATGGATCGGTGATAAAAATTGGGGTTCAATTTGATGAAGTTTTGACCATGAACCGATCTTGTGAACTTTGCCCAGAATCTGCCGGTAAACTGACTTGGACAGTCCGACGAGTTTCAACGTGAATACGGCAGCCATTTGACTTCAAATCTTTGGTAAGCCTCCCAAATCCTTAGGTAGACATGTTAAGGAGTAGGATAACATTCAAATGTTAGATTTGGAGTGAAAATAGGGCTGGAAGTGCACGGTTTTTACAGAACCAAAATGAACCAGTTCGGTTCTGTGCAAAACTGGTTCTGGTGGGTGCAAGAACAGATGGTTATGGGACTCAAATTGATGTTTAAGATATGTTAAGATGTTGGAGATTGTGCTATGGAGGATTGTGATTCATGAATGAATGATTTGGGTATGGAAATTGACGAAATTCGTTGAAATTCTAGGTTGCGCGCCGCATTCGACCTCGAACCCTAAGGGGCCAAGACTTTGAGGCCATTGCAAGGGGAGATTTGTGTTGCCAAACCAAAGGTAAGGGAATTCCTAACTTTATGTTAGGAAGATTAGACTCGATTGGGCAAGTTGAGAGATGAATCTAAATGATTTGTGAGAGTTGTCAAGAGGATTGTGCTTGGAATGCCCTAGAATGGTATAGGGGTATATATGTGCCATTGCTTGTGTTTGAATTGTCTGCCATGTGTGTGTATCATTTGATTGCTTGCATGTCATGGGTCTTTGAATTGTGTCTGATTTGCACATGTCGTCATGAATGGAAAATGGATTGGGAAATCATGGCATGAGCGTAACATGGTAAGGCCATGAAGCGTATGAGACGCGGGGCGGGAAATGATACCCTGATGCGACAAGATCGCGGGGTGGAGTTGACGATGTGTGGCGCCCTGATGCGACGAGATCACGGGGTTGAGATAGCCATGCTCATGATGCGAATTATTGGCGGAACGGAGAGGCCTTGAGGCGTATGAGACGCAGGGCAGGAGATGTATACCCTGATGCGACGAGATCGCGGGGTGGAGTTGATGATGTGTGGTGTCCTGATGCGACGAGTTCGCAGGATTGAGATAGCCACGGTCCTGATATGTACTATTCGTGGGATGGAAGTAAGAGATAATGAGATTTGCCTGAGATTCATCGGAACCTGATGCGTTTACGCGGTTACCAATGACGGATGCGTTTACGAGGACTGAGCCTGATGCGATTATCGTGGGCTGAAAATTGAGGCAGGCAGGAGGAGATGGTTGTGGTGAGATGGCATGTTGTTGTTTTATTGATTTGTACTAGATTTGTCTATGAGTTTATGAGTTTGAACTATTGGATATATGACTGTCTGAGTGGACGGTTGGCCTAACCTAGGGTTAGGACCTGCCTTATTGATATTTATATCTCACTCCAGTGGGGGGCTTCATTTTTCAAGTTCCAGGTGGGGGTAGCGCGAGCTTGCCAATGATCGACATTGAAGAGATAGTGGACTAATCGTATTTAGATTGGATTTGCCTTTTAAATTAGGGCTTGTACTTCGGTTTGGTGAATTAGAAATTGATCTTTTAGTAATTTGTTAATGTAACTTGAAGTGCCCTTGTGTCCTAAGTCATCGGGTGTTGTTGTATTTAAGAGGACGGAGATGGAATAGCTTCCGCATGCTTGATGGTTTTTATTACATCTCTCGACTTAAGTTATTGGCGAATCTTGGGACCGCGAGAGATCATGTGTGGTTTGACTTGCAGGGATGAATGCGCGCTCGTGCCTAAGGCGCGAGGCGTGACACATTTTTCAAAACCTGCATATTTTCAAACGAGCCTGGAGGTACCAATAGTCTAGCTTAGGATTAGGATTAACTTACTGAGATTGTCTCACCCCGTCGTGGGACTAACATTTTCAGACCCAAAGCCTTGACGATGCCCCCAAAGAAGATGCTGAGGAAGAGGAGGAAGATGAAGATGAATCTGTCTAGTTATGGATTTCTTTTGGGGAATTCTCTTTTTGTGATCCTGTAATGCCTTCCTCTACACCCTACCCCTTTTTTGTTATAATAGAATCTTTTATTTTGTAAAGCAATGTGTGTTGGCTTTTGAAATCTTCTGTCACTTTGTCCTTATATTATGTCTGGGATTTTTATTTTCGTTTCCGCATATGCTTACCATATCACGCTCCATGAGTAAGGCCGTTGGATCTTGGGTTATCCTATTTGTATTGACAGCTCTGTGGGATGTTGGCGTGACATCAAGTATGGATTTCCCATGATTGGTAACCAAGCAAGCTCATTCCACACGACCATTCATGCACATTCATCAACCGAACATTCTTATAACCAATTCAGCCATGAACATCTCACATATATTACAAGTAATCATACAAGACTCGGTCCATACTCATCTCATCCGGCCTTGACCATTCCAGCATAATG
The DNA here is from genome assembly GCA_028455895.1 of Rhodomyrtus tomentosa. Taxonomy (NCBI): domain Eukaryota; kingdom Viridiplantae; phylum Streptophyta; class Magnoliopsida; order Myrtales; family Myrtaceae; genus Rhodomyrtus; species Rhodomyrtus tomentosa. Next base: position 21,398,318 of record JAPCWY010000003.1, on the reverse strand, counting down.
GATCCACAAACACATCAATTCATCAACTAAACTCATCCAGTAGTGTCCTAGCGTCCTTAAAAATGTTTAAGGGTTACTTACCTCTTCAAGCAAGCTAGCAAATTCAATCCAAACGACCCTCCTAGGTTAGGAAGCTCACAGCCAAACATGGCTCTCACGGCGTGCCTAGGAAAACCATATCGAAACTCAATCATTTCTCAATTCTCTTGTGTAACTACTTCAATAACACACACAACACCTTATCCTCATGTCGTCACAGTGTTAAATCAATGCCTCTAAGCATGCCAATGGCCGTTCTATCAAGGCAAATCATCATAAGTATCATTACGCCAAAACTGCCCTTTTCTAGGCCTCACGACCAGCTTCATTCGTAGGTAAACTGATATTGATCCATCAATTTTTTATGAAATTAAATTTCATAATATTTTACTTCAATGTCTTACAGACGCGTAGGCAAAAATATAGCTCAATTTGGATACCGAACGACTTAGAACAACTCAATTTAAAATTAATGCACGCTAAGGACAAGTTGGACGGCATCTCACATTTTCAATTCAAACAGCCCATTAATCACCTCTTAGCCCAAATTCCTCACAAAACCAACGTGTCTAAACATGATAAACAAGTTTAGGAGTCTCACCAAAAATCTTGGAGAGAAATAACACCACAAAAGCTTCGAACAGCCCGGTTTCCCCCATGGTGGTTAGATGATCAGAATCTGTTCGGTGGAAACCACTACAAGTCAATCATAAAAACACTCTAAATCGCCAATGACCTCACAACCTCTGTTCAGTCAACTCAATTACTATGAGTGTAGAATATCTCACCAAAAATTTGAAGTCATTTGAAGTCTTGAAGCCCCCGAAATAGGTATTTCCCCAAAACTGGTCAGATTCTGCCTCCATCCTGACTTTTTCCCACTTAAACAGACCTACAAAATAAATGACTGAGCCAAATCAAGTTTATAATATATCCCTAGAACCACAAGAAATAAGCTTTAATATGGCTGTTACGGCCCGCACCCCAAGCACGGGCACGCGACTCCCTTGTAGTAAACTCTCGAGCGTCCCAAGATTCATATATTGAGAGATGCACAATAAAAGAAGCATGCGGAAGCGATAACATATACTCCTTCGTACAAACATCCATGGGAACCTGGATAGAGAGAACATAACATATATACAAAGCATTCAATGAGTTAGTGCAAAAGCATAGGAGAACTAGTCCCTACAGATGGGTCGGGGTAACGGTACTGCGTCAAAAGACAACCATAACAAGTCCTCAAGAGAAACTGGCCTACGAGACCACCATAAAAAAAAAAAACTATAGCAAGTTAGAAACCACTTAGTCGAATTACTAGAGTCGTCAATCTCCTCGGCATCTTCGGTAGGCTCGTAATCCTAGAAAGTCTCAGAGTGCACCTCCACCATGTCCTCCAACGTCTCGTCCTCCACTTGCTCCTCTAGCTCATCCTCTGAAGCATCGATCTCAATCACCTCAACTGTGTCCTCCATAGTAGTGGTCTTCTCAGGTATATTCCTCGAGCCAGCTACAGACCCCTCAACCTCTACTGAATCCCGAGTGGGATGGCACCAACTAGGAACAACTCTACGAGGTACCTCCGTGACCTTCAGCGGACCAGTGGTGACATCGCCTATTCTACGGAACCACGCTTCAAACCTATGCGGTACCCAGTCCTTACCGCCCTCGTCTACCCAGACCACTGTACATTTTCTAACATACACAGTTCCCCGACCGTCCGAGAACTCATCAAAATATGATGTACACCCAGATGAATGCAATCATGAACAAGAATACACAAACAACATCATACAACACTCATCAGTCATAAGGACACCACAAACTGCAGGTGACTATCAATCAAACAATATGGCATCATAACTGTATAATTGGGCCAAGTAGGAGATACTAAGTCAAGCCACAAATTTCACCCCTCAGAATTGTCTCATGAATCACATTCACCTTTAAAATGCCTCGAGCTCAGTTCGCGTAATTACGCCTCAGACCATCCAATTGACAAATCCGCGTAAACGCACCAAGTTATCAATATCATTCCAGGCCCATGTCGACATATATCAAATCTCGTCCCGCGTCTCAACGCCTCAGGGTGCCAATCCACACAACCCCGCGTCTCAACGCCTCAAGGTATCATAAGTTTCCAAGCATGCCAAACGTCATTTCAATTCAAACTTCATGATCAAGTACAAGCTCACAAAACGAGCTAAGTATCTACGACATGCAAGGCAATCAATTTTATCACTTACAAGAGGTAATCAATTCATGGCATACGTATTAAGTAAGCATTTAAGCAATCATCCATCCAGCATGATGAACATTGGACAATCTCACCATAACTCGCGAAACTAACTCAATTCACACCAAAATCATCCAGTCGAGTCCAATCTTCCTAGCCAAGGTTTAGAAACTTCTTTCCTTGTGCTAAAATCAACAATATTCCTCTTCCAAACACTTCCAAAATTCAACCCAAGTAATCCAAAATAGGGTAGCTGTCCACCTAAGATAATTCAATCCATTTCATCAATTTTCCTTTTCAAATCCTCAAACTACCAAGCGTAAACTTCAATAACATATCCATTGATATTCTAATATGCCTCAACGAAGAATTTAGAGCTCAATTACCCCATGAACATCCCCTAAAGTTACGGTATGCACAAAATCGAAACAGGGCATTTTTGATTTTGTGCATATCTCACTCAATCAGCCCATAATTCAATCTTAATCCCCAATTTATCCACAAATCTACTTGCTAACACCTAGTTCTACATGTTAAGAAGCCTTACCGAAAATTTGAAGTCAAGGCAATGCCGAATGGTCTACGAATGACGTCGAGTTCTCCAAGCCCTCTACCGGTCAGTTTATGTCTTTCAATCACAGTACCATTTTGGTGTCAAAACTCCATCAAATTCATCCAAACTTTTTACCACAACTCAGTATAAGAAAGCCCTAAATGTCTAGAAAATTTGGCCAAAGATTTGAGAGAATTCGAGGTCCTACGGAGTTCAAACAGCAGCTTACCTCTAGTTGTGACGGATTCCGTCGACTCGTGGGAAACGGCCAAATGGGGCTCTTCTGGTGGCCAAATGCCTCACTTCAAGTTGAAGTGAGTCGGCAAGAGGATGAAGAAGGCGTAGGTGATTGGCTCGACGGCTGGGAGTCACCGGCAGGGGCGGTCGAGGGCCCGAAATCGACGACAGAAGCTGGTCAGCGGTGGCGTCCACGACTTGAAGAAGAAGAGGAAGAAAAGAGTGAAGATGGCTATGGAGGATGGGATTTTCGGCAGAATGAGGGAAAGTAGGGGTGTATACACCACTTTGGAGAGTCAAACTTGCAAAATGGTAGGTTAAAAGTGGGTTATTAAATGCAAATTGAGCATCTAATGACACTTATCCATATGTCCATCAAGTCTTCATCCAAGGGCTGTCATTTTCCCAAATTTTCGGTGGCTATAGAGGGAGTGTCAAGATCAAAATGCCCTTATCCATTTATTAAGGCAAGGCCAAGGCTTGAGAGGCAAAATGGTAATTTCACCATCGACGCCCGGAACGTCGATTTTCTGATTCAAATCTTCTTCGATGAGGCGATGTCCAATCTAATTATAATGTTGGAATCCTTGATTCCCCATTTTCTAATTTCTAGACTCATCTCAGAATCGTTTCTTTATTAGATGTGATTTTAGTATATCCTGAACTAACGGGCGGCTTTTGCAGATGTTACGCGTATCGACTCTGTGATTCATATCACACTTAGGGCTCGTCAGTTCATGACGACTTTGGTGGTCATGTAATTGTGAGGGTCTATTACTAGTTCCGACGGTCTCGATCGTTATCGTTCTATTTATGAAAATTTTATAAATTATACATTGTTAAGCGGCATCATCCACGCTCCAATGGTATAACGCTAGCAATGAATTCCTTAATCGTCCTTAGATCGGCCTTTTATGGCTTTAAATGTCCCCTCGACAATCCTTATGGTCAAAGTGTCATTTCCTATTCGAGTTCCATAGGTCTACGTATTTTGTTTCGCGTTAGACTTTTCCTTTTGGTCAATTAACTCGAGATTGATCAGATCCGAGCGAGATTCGACTGAAATATATCGTTAGATATATTCTCATTAATAAGCCTCGAAATGATTGAAAAATCATAAAGTCACAATTCTTTTTCCCTTACAAAAATTTCATCCTTGAAATTTACAATAAATCCAGTTATTCAAACAAATGGGGGTATTGATGTCTTATCGTTTCCTCGCTTTCCCACGTAGCGCCTTCGGTTCCATGGTGCTCCCAAACGACTTTGACCAATGGAATCGTCTTATTCCTTAGAATCTGCTCCTTTCGATCTTCGATCATGATTGGCTTTTCTACGTAGGATGCTCTGTCATCCACTTCGATAACCTTGTAATCCAGTACATGCATCGGGTTCGGCTCGTACTTCCATAGCATTGACACATGGAAGACGTTGTGTACTTAAGACAAATTAGGCGGTAAGGCAAGCTTGTAGGCCAAGGTCCCAATTCGTTCCAAAATCTCAAAAGGTTCTACGTACCTTGGACTTAATTTCCCTTTCTTTCCAAATCGAGATAATCCTCTTATCGGCGACACCTTAAGGAAAACATGATCACCTACTTGAAACTCCAAAGGTTTACGTCGTTTATCCGCATAACTTTTTTGTCGACTCTGTGTTGTTTTTAGCCTATCCCGGATTATCTTCATCGCTTCCACCGATTGCTCTACCAACTCTGGGCCTGTAATACTTCTTTCTCCAACTTCGTCCCAGCAAATCGAGATCCTGCAAGCTCTTCCGTAAAGCACTTCAAAAGGTGCCATTCGAATACTCTGTCGATAACTGTTGTTATATGCAAACTCCACCAGATGCAGCTGATCCTCCCATCCGCCTTTGAAGTCTATAACACACGTTCGTAACATATCCTCGAGCTTCTGAATCGTTCTTTTCGATTGTCCGTCCATCTGCGGATGGTATGCCGTACTGAACTGCAGTCGAGTTTCCATGGCATCCTGAAGACTCTTCCAAAAATTAGCCGTAAACTTGGGATCTCTATCCGATATAATCGTTACGGGTACTCCATGTAGTTTTACTATCTGTTGCATATACAATTCGACATACCTGTCCATCGCAAAATCCTTTCGCGCAGGAATAAAATGTGCAGACTTGATTAACCGATCCACGACTACCTAGATAGAATCGTAACCTCTTTGGCTCCTTGGTAATCCCATTACAAAATTCATTGTTACGTGCTCTCATTTCCATTCAGGGATCTCTAATGGTTGTAGCAATCCACCAGGCTTACAGTGTTGTGCCTTCACCTGCTGGCATGTCAAGCACTTTGCCACATACTTCGCTACATCCACTTTCATCCCGTTCCACCAATAATGCTGACGTAAGTTCTGGTATATTTTCGTGCTACCTGAGCGGATACTATAATTGCTTCTATGAGCTTCTGATAAAATCCTTTCTCTAAGCTTTTCGTCCTTTGGTACGCATAGACGCCCTCGAAATTTCAAAATTCAATCCTCTAACACTTGGAACTCTGGCTTCCTTTTTGTCACGTCCATTTCGAGGATCTTCTGAATTTCCAGGTCCGTCGGCTGCAAGGCTCTTGTCCTTTCTTGGATCTCGGGCTCTATTCTCAGTGTGGCTAGAAACTGGATAGCTGACAGACTTCCAATCTGAATTCAGAATCCTCAAATTTTCAAATAATGACCACCCTTTCACCAGTAGACAGGCGATACTCGATTTCCGACTGAGAGCATCCACGACTCGGTTCGCTTTCCCAGGATGATATAATATGTCGCAATCATAATCCTTAAGCAATTTCATCCATCGGCGTTGCCTCATGTTCAGTTCCTTCTGGGAAAATAGATACTTCAGGCTTTGATGGTCCGTATAAATCTGGAATTTCTCGCCACTCAAATAATGCCTCCAGATCTTTAGAGCAAAGATGATTGTTGCTAATTCCAAATCATGAGTCGGGCAGTTGGCGTGACGCGTAGGTAACCACCCTTCCATGTTGCAATAGCACACATCCCAATCCCTTTAGCGAAGCATCGCTATATATTTCATAGCCTCCAGGTCCTAATGGAATTGTCTATACCGGTGCGGTCGTTAGTCGATGCTTAAGCTCTTGGAAGCTCATTTCACACTTATCCGTCCATTCGAACTTCGTTTCTTTCTTAGTCAACCTCGTCAATGGAATGGCTATGGATGAAAACTTCTCCACAAAGCGTCGGTAATACCCCGCCAATCCTAAGAAACTCCGGACTTCCATGACCGTAATAGGTCTAGGCCAGTTCATAATGGCTTCGATCTTCGCAGGATCCACCACAATTCCTTCTCCATATACCACATGGCCAAGAAATGCCACTTTATTCAGCTAGAACTCGCATTTGCTAAACTTAGCGTAAAGCGAATGCTCCCTCAAGGTTTGTAAGACAATCCTCAGATGCTCTTCATGCTCTTCGTTACCCCTAGAGTAAATCAAAATGTCATCAATAAAGACTATCACAAATCCATCCAAGAATTCCTTGAATATCCGATGCATTAAATCCATAAATGCAGCCGGAGCATTGGTCAGTCCAAAAGGCATGACGGTGAACTCGTAGTAACCATACCTTATCCTAAAATCGATCTTAGGTATATCCTCCTTCTTAATCCTCAACCGATGATACCCAGTCCTCAGTCTATCTTAGAGAATATGCAGCTCCTTACAACTGATCAAATAAGTCATCAATCCTCAGCAGTGGGTACTTATTCTTTACAGTCACTTGATTCAACTGTATGTAGTCAAAGCATAAACGCAAGGACTCATCTTTTTTCCTCACAAACAATACCGGCGCTCCCCACGGTGAAGCACTCGGTCAAATAAATCCATTGTCGAGTAATTCTTGTATTTGTACCTTTAACTCCTTCAGTTCTAATAAGGACATCCTATAGGGTGCCTTCGAGATCGGCTCCGTTCCGGGAGCTAACTCAATCACAAGTTCTATTTCTCGCTTTGGTGGCAACCTTGGTAACTCTTGAGAAAGACGTCAGGAAACTCACACACTACCAGAATATTTTCTAGTTTAGGTTCCACGGCAGTTGTGTCCACAACTGCGACTAAGTAAGCCTAACATCCTTCAGTTATCAGCTTTGTCGCTTCAAGTGATGAGACTAAAGGAATCGAGGTTTCTCTTCGACTTCTCACAAGCTCAAAATTTGGGCGGCCTTTTGGATAAAAACGGATTATCCTACTACCACAATCAACTACTGCCCTTTGGTTGCCTAACCAATCTATTCCTATGATCACATCAAAGTCATACATGGGCAACACAGCCAAGTCGATGCTCTCTTTACTACCACCAATTATAATTCTACAGTCAGCACAGCCCAACGAAGCCAGCACATTATCCTTCAATGGGGTAGCAACATGCAGAGTCACACTCAACGGTTTCAACTCCATATCAACCAAATCAGCAAATTGAGCAGACACAAACGAGTGTGATGCGCCAGGATCGAGCAAAGCATAAACAGCTTGGTCGCACAAATAAATCGTATCTGTGACCACGCCTAGCGCTTCTTTCGCTTCCCTACGTGCCACTGCATAGACTCTTCCCTGAGCTAGGGGTCGGTTTTAATCATTCTGTGGATTGGCAGTTGACGACCCTGCTTGGGGTCGTTGTCCTTGAGGTCTATTTACTGGAACTTGATTTGGGCAGGTTCTCATCTGATGGCCCATCTGACAACATTTAAAGAATGCTCTGGTCCTCGCTAGACAAGGTTCATTACCATGCATTCTACCACAGAGGCGACAACTCTAGTTCATTGGGTTCGGTGGCTTCACTATGTTCTTTCTTATTGGAGGGACGTAGCGTCTACTGCCAGCCATAGGTCTCTTGCCAATCTGGCGATTCTCTCTGAATGAATTAAACTGCGATCTAGATGTGCCATTCCTCTCCTTCAGGTCCCTCTCGATCATTTGTCCCTGTTCATGGATTTCTTTATAACTCCTCAGGTTCAAAGCTATCATCTAGCTGCGAAGTTCAGACCTCATCTCATCCCGAAATCTCCGCGCTGTCTCTAGGGGATCCTCTCATGATCGAGGCGCGTACCTTGACAATCTGGAGAATCAGCTTCATGTTGATCTACTGTCAGATGATTCTGACGCAGTTGCAAGAACTCTACTTGCTTCCTTTCTCGAGCTGTCTTAGAGAAGCACTTGTCATTGAATGCCGTGGTAAAGGCATTCTAGGTCAAGGCTGTCCCTTCTGGAAAAACTCCATTCTTGGTGGCAGTCCACCAGTCATTAGCGGTACCTTCCAGCTGATACACTGCCAGTAGTACTTTTTCTTCATTTGTACATCTCAATACTCCGAAAGCTTTCTCCAGTTTCTCGATCCACCTTGACTCCAATTCCGGGTCTCCAGCCCCATCGAATTGTGTCGGCTTCAATTTAATAAACTGCTTGACTAGTTAGCCCATTTGCCTAGCCACAACAACTTCCTCCTGGGCATTTTCTACTTTGTTGCCCTAGTCATGGTCGCCGTTGTTTTCATTGCCTTCATTATTGTCGTTATTGGCGTTGACTGTAGCTATCGCGGCTCCCACCGCTTGAGCTGTGGTAGCATCCCTATCCTGGGTTTGTCGATCAATGAGGTCGTTGATCCTTTCGAGTGCCCTTAGCACTCCATCCATTCTCGGGTCTTCCGCCACAGGAGGCCTTAAGCTAGAGGCTCCACCCATGGATCTTCTAGGTCTTCTAGGTAGGTTACTCATTCTTGTGCGATTTCACTACACTTGGACCACTATAATTCCATCACGGAATTAGTAACTTACTCATCTAGTCAAGTCTAATGATACCAAATTATAGCTTAAGAGGAACAATCATAACATAACAACCTTCCACACAACTATTTTCAGAAGCACTTTTATGTCGTCCATGGCCATTACTCAATTTCGTTCACTCCAACGGTCCATCAGAAACCAGTCATGCTCATTTACTCAACAGGTCAAAATCTAGAAATGACTTTTAGCGCTAAACATGGAGCTCAATCTTCACAATCATCACAATATTGTCAAGACCAAATGTCAATCACATGCGCCAAGTCATATGCCATGCATCTCGTGCCTGACTCTAACAAGTCTCCTAAGGTCTCGCTACTCATCTTATCCTAACTCACTCCTCCTTATTACTCCAATCCTCAATCAACTTTGGATCGAGCAGATCTTGCTCTAATACCAAGCAAGGTGGGTTGTCACTCCTCGCACCCCGGGCACGGGTATGCGAATCCCTACGAGTAAACTCTCGAGCGTCCCAGGATTCATATATCAGGAGATGGACAATAAAGGAAGCATGCGGAAGCGACATCATATACTCCTCCGTACAAACATCCATGGGAACTTGGATAGTGAGAACATAACATTTATACATAACATTCCATGAGTTCGTACAAAAGCGTAGGAGAACTAGTTTTACAAATGGGTCGGGGTAACAGTACTGCATCAAAAGACAACCATAATAAGTCCTTAAGAGAAACTGGCCTACGAGACCATCATAAAAAAAAACTACTGTAAGTTAGAAACCACTAAGTCGAACTGCTAGAATCATCAATCTCAATGGCATCTTCGGCAGGCTCGTAATCTGAGAAAGTCTAAGAGCGCACCTCCACTGTGTCCTCCATCGTCTTGTCCTCCACCTGCTCCTCCAGCTCATCCTCTGAAGCATTGATCTCAATCACCTCAACTGTGTCCTCTATAGTAGGGGTCTTCTCAGGTATATTCCTCGAACCGGCTACAGACCCATCAATCTCTACTGAATCCCGAGTGGGATGGCACCAACTAGGAATAACCCTGCGAGGTACCTCCGTGACCTTCAGTGGACCAGTGATGACATCGCCTATTCTACGGAACCACGCTTCGAACCTGTGCAGTACCCGATCCTTACTGCCCTCGTCAACCCAGCCCACTGTACATTTTCTAACATACACAGTTCCCGACCGTCTGGGAACTCATCAAAATATGTTGTCATCTCCTTGGGGTCACTTAGACGAGTCGGCAATATCCTCAAGGCTCATGGTCTGAAAATATGGTCTCACGACGGGGTGAGATTCACATCTCAGTAAGATAGATCCTTGCCCTAAGTTAGGCCGACTATACACCCAAATGAATGCAATCATGAACAAGAATACACAAACAACATCATACGACACTCATCAGCCATAAGGACACCACAAAATGCAGGTGACTACCAATCAAACAATATGGCATCATAACTTTATAGTCAGGCCTGGCAAGAGACACTAAGTCAAGCAACAAATTTCACCCCTCAGAACTGTCTCATGAATCAAGCTGACGTTTAAAACGTCTCAGGCTCGGTCCACGTAATTATGCCTCTGACCATCCAATTGACAAGCCCGCATAAACGCATCAGGTTATCAATATCATTCAAGGCGTGTGTCGACATATAAATCTCGTCCCGCGTCTTAACGCATCAGGACATTGGTCATTTCAATCCCGCGTCTCAATGCCTCAGGGTGTTAATCCACACGACCCCGCGTCTCAATGCCTCTGGGTATCATAGGTTTCCAAGCATTCCAAACATCATTTCAATTCAAACTTCATGATCAAGTACAAGCTCACACAACGAGCTAAGTACCTACGGCATGCAAGGCAATCAATTTTATATCTCACAAGAGGCAATCAATTCATGGCATATGTATTAAGCAACCATTCAAGCAATCATCCATCCACTATGATGAACATTAGACAGTCTCGCCATAACTCGCGAAAACTAACTCAATTTACACCCAAATCATCCATTCGAGTCCAATCTTTCTAGTCAAGGTTTAAAAACTTCTTACCTTGTACTAAATTCAACAATTTCCTCTTCCAAGCACTTCCGAAATTCGGCCCAAGTAATCAAAAATAGGGTAGTCGTCCACCTACGATAATTCAATCCATTTAATCAATTTTCCTTTTCAAATCCTCAAACCACTAAGCGTAAACTTCAATAACATATCCATTGACATTCTAATACGCCTCAATGAAAAATTTAGAGCTCAATTCCCTTATGAACAGCCCCTAAAGTTTAGGTATGCATAGAGCCGAAATAAGACATTTTCGGTTCTGTTCATATCTCACTCAATCAGCCCATAATTCAATCTTAATCCCTAATTTATCCACTAATCTACTTGCTAACACCTATTTCTACATGTTGCGAAGTCTCACCGAAAATTTGAAGTCAAGGCGATGCCAAATGGCCCATAAACGGCGTCGAGTTCTCCAAGCCCTCTACCGGTCAGTTTCTATCCTTTAATTACAACACCATTTTTGTGTCAAAACTCCATCAAATTTATCCAAACTTTTTACCACAACTCCGTATAAGAAATCCCTAGATGTCTACAAAATTTGACCGAAGATTTGAGACAATTCGAGATCCTATGGAATGCAAATAGCAGCTTACCTCCAACAGCGACGGATTCCGTCGACTCACGGGAAAACGACCGAACGAGGCTCTTCCGATGGTCAAATGCCCCGCTTCAAGTTGGAGTGAGTTTGCAAGAGGATGAAGAAGACGTGGGCGGTCAACTTAACGGCTGGAAGTCGCCGGCGGGGGAGGTCGAGCGGCATGAAATCGGTGGCAGAAGCTGGTCGGCGATGGCGTCCACAGCTTGAAGAAGAAGAGGAAGAAAGGAGTGAAGATGGCTATGGAGGATGGGATTTTCGGCAGAATGAGGGAGAGTGGGGGTGTGTACACCACTTTGGAGAGTCAAATTTGCAAGAATGATAGGTTAAAAGTGGGTCATTAAATGCCAATTCAGCATCTAATGACACTTGTCCATATGTCCATCAAATCTTCATCCAAGGGCTGTCATTTTCCCAAATTTTCGGTAGCTATAGAGGGGTGTCAATGACCAAAATGCTCTTATCCATTTATTAAGGCAAGGCCAAGGCTTGAGGGGCAAAACGGTAATTTCACCATCGACGTCTGGAACGTCGATTTTTTGATTCAAATCTTCTTCGATGAGGCGACGTCCAATCCAATTAAAATGTTGGAATCCTTGATTCTCCATTTTTTAATTTGTAGACTCGTCTTAGAATCGTTTTTCTGTCAGATGTGATTTCAGCTTATCCCAAACTAACGGACGGCTTTTGCAGACGTTACACGTATCGATCCTATGATTCATATCACACTTAGGGCTCATCAGTTTATAGCGATTTTGGTTGTCATGTAATTGCGAGGGTCCATTACTAGTTCCGACGGTCTCGATCGTCATCGTTCGATTTAGGAAAATTTTACAAATTATACATTGATTAAGCGGCATCACCCGCGCTCCAATCGTATAACGCTAGCAATGAATTCCTTAATCATCCTTAGACTGGCCTTTTATGGATCTAAATGTCCCCTCGACAATCCTTATGGTCAAAGTGTCATTTCATATTCGAGTTCCCTAAGTTCACGTACATTGTCTCGCGTTAGCCTTCCCTTTTAGTCAGTTAACCCGAGATTGATCAGATCCGAGCGAGATTCGACTGAAATACAGTGTTATATATATTCTCATTAATAAGTCTCGAAATGACTGAAAAATCAGAATGTCGCAATGGCGATGGTTTTACCTCAATTTGATATTGGACGAAAAAGTTATGGCCAGAGGAATGGAGGTGGTCGGGTTGGGCAATTTGACCGAGGGAGAGCAAATGAAGAGGAAGATGGAGGGGAGAGAGAGGAAGTCTGCCGAACAAGGAAAGGGAAGAAGGAGAAGGTCTTCCACAATCCCTTTGGTTAGTGTAATAGTGCTCTAATTAATGCTAATCTCTCTAATGAAGACACTTGGCATCTAACCCGTTAAAATCTTGAATCAACGACCACTTTGCCCTTAAAATTTTGGCATCCATGGAGGGTCTTCAAAAAGACTAAAATGCCCTTATTCCTTTCTTAAAAGAAGGTTAATCCTTGGGGGCAAAATGGTAATTTTACACTTAGCGTTTGAAATTTCACTTTTCCAATTTAAATCACCCTTGATGAGGCGATGTCCATTTCAATTCAAATGTTGGAAATTACTAGTACCCAAATCTCGAGATCTAATTTCATGTTGAGCCCCTGTTGACTGTAAATTCCAGTTTATCTCAAACTGACGGGAGACTCTTGCGGGCGCTACGCGTATCGACCTTGGGGTTTCTTAAACTGTGGCAACTTTGGTTGTCATTTAATTGCCAGGGTTTATCGCTAGCTCTTGCGATCCTAATTGTCGAAATTCGATTTAGAAAGTTCTCACAAATTACACATTGGTTAGAGGAATCACCCGCGTCCCAATGTATAACGCTAGCAAGGCATTCCATGATTGTTCCTAAAGCGATCTCTGCTGGCCCAAAATATTCTCTCGACAATCCTTATGGTTAAAGTGACATTTCTCATTCAAATTTCCTAGGTCCACGTACCTGACTCCGCATCAGTCTTTCCATTTTGATCAGTTAACTCGGGAGTGGCCAACTCCGAGCGAGTTACAACTAAAACACATCGATCGATACCTTCCATTCCATAGCCTCGAGAGGCTTGGAATTCGAAATGTCACAGAGAAAGTCTAGCCGCCTGTTTGTCGTTACAGAGAGAAAAGCGGGAGTTCCGCGTCATTTCTTTTTTTTTTCCGTCTTTTCTTAGTTGGAAGAACGTCTAAAACGATGTATGATGCACAAATCATAAAAACATATTCTTATAATGTTTCAAGGGGATAACAGGCTCTTGCATCTTTTTTTTTAAATGATAATTGCCCTTTGGCAGTTTATCCATAATGGGTTAAGGGTTGTGATAGCCTATATGGGCGGACCACGGTCCTTCCCATACACTGTTGACACCTAAATTTTTGTTTTATTTAAATTAATCATTTATTTCGCATAAAAAAAATCAGGAATTAACTTCTAGTTCCTACCAAATAAATAACTAAATTATTCGTCATATGGGATAGTTTATTTTATGCATTCATGCATTACATTTTGCATAGGACTAATGGCGGAAGCGGACCCAAAATTGACAAGCGATCGGGATTGACATAACATGAAAAATTTGGCTAGCTAGGGGGCAATACCAAAAAAAAAAATCATCAAGACCTCGTGGTCTAATTTGAACTTAAATCAGCCCATTTAAAGTTTAATTTGAGAAAAAAATTTAATAAAAAAATGTCCATTAATTAAGAAGAAAAACCTTTATAGATAGAATATTTTATCTCTGGATTAATTTGCAATTATCTAAAGTTGAGGGACAATTTTGTAAATTATGAAAACAATGCTAAACCCTACCTCACTATTTTCAATAGATGCCTTAGGATTCACATCAAAAGGAGGCCGCACATAATTCACATACGGCAGATTTTGAAAACCAACGATGATGGAGCTTAGTGAAGTTGCCGGTCGGAGCATCAATGAGTTGTCCGTGGAGTCTCCACACGATTCAGACACTCTTTGACAAGTAAGCAAGCACAACTTACAAGTCAACGCAGTAGCAAAAGGGTGGGACAAGGTCGTGGAAAGTCCTGTTCAATACATGGATGCACTAAATTGGTGAAGAGTTCAGAGAGAGATGCATTGAAGTGGTGGGATTTTTCCTTTTTTCAAATAATCTATACGAGAAAATCAAAGAAATGAAATTGTGTTCTTTCCTTTTGGCCTTTGTCTTGTTTTGTTCTTTGTGCAGATTCTTGCACTGTTTGAACAAAGGGGATACGAATTCTAGCAACCAAAGACCTCCAAGAAACATCACACATTACGGATTAGCAAGGTCTAGGCGGTGTTCAACCAAATCCATTGTATTTCCACCGACAATCTAGGCAAGTGTTGTCCTTGCATTTAGCCCGGAATTTTGATTTGTCGAAGAAGGCCCGTGAACTTTTGATACGTTCACACATGCAATCACCATTGCCGCACAAGTTTGCCTCCTGCCGAGTCGTCAAGGTCGATAGCGGATCGGTCCAATCATCCGAGCTTGGTCCATGATTTGCAAGCAAGGTTCGAATTAGGAAATTGCGAGTGGCGGGATAAATTGATGCTTAATGTGACGAGCATTGATGAATTCCACCACGACCGCCAGGAGTTTGTGATCCGAAATCCATCTGGTCCACTAGAGTCCATGGTAGGAAAGAACATCGCCGAGGTAAGGTAAATTTTCTGTCTTATTTAATTTGAATACTTGCCTTGCCCGATTGGAAAATTTTGTTGCACTATTTCAAGCAATGTGACATTTCATGGGCTAATTCGAAGATTGCGTATTGAAATTTGATTCTTGTGGAAATCTTGAGATATATTGTATGCATAATTAGAATGAATCTAATTTTTTTTTTAATATGCTCAAGATACTCAAGATATCAAAATATTTCAAAATGTAATTGATTAGAAAATTCTTGATCCGCAACCACACACATGGAAATAAGTCTATCTTTTAGGCTTTAGACGGAATTATTTTCATAGCGAGTATTTCAAATTTTAGGATCTATCTGTCAGGCTTCAGATTGAACCTTGATTCGAAAGAAATTGCGGTAATTATCTTTTCATTAAAAGATCTACAATTTTATTTTAAATTCATTCATGAAAACCCAAAATCACAAAAAAAAATCAGAATATTCAAAAAAAGAAACAAATAAAAATAATTCATGTCTCGTATTTAATTTTCATTTTAGAAAATCTCAAAAAAAAAATTAGGAAGATATGGTTTCTTAAAAATCACGTATTACCTTTTTTAGAAATACTATCTTATGGATTGCATGCAGCAAATGAAATCTTTTGAATCCATCTAAATCTTTAAAAGAAGTAGGCATAGGTTAAAAAGGTTTTCTTAAAATTTTGGGAATTAATGCAAATTAAATTCAAAAACTTTAAGTTAATCTTGAATCAATTCATCCTCATTTTTATTAATTTTTAATTTCGAAAATACATCAAAAATAAAAAAAAATCGTAAAAAGAAAACCCAAAAAATTGCACCTTTAAACTTCAAGTCAGAATTCATCAAAATTGCTAAATCAAACTATTTTCATGAAATTGGTACCGAAAGGGCTTTAATTGAAAAATTAAGGTAACCAAGTCCCGAACTAAAAATCTCTTATTCATAGATTAAAATAGTTTTCTCCTGCTATTTTATTTAGGTTTCTAATCAACCTTTCAAAAAAAGATTAATGACGGCTCCTAAAAATTTAATTTTTTTTTCTCAAGATAGTCACTTAAACATAAGTCACCATTTGGTAGAACTTGACAGTGTTCCAGCTAGGTTAGTTAATTTAATTAATTAATATGGTAATCCATTAACCTAAAATTGAAAAATCGATTTTTAGGTCGCGACATCTTGACGAATCCACTGGGGACACTCGATTTTTTTTTTAAGAATTTAAGGAGGACTTAGGCCAATATTTTTCGAGAAAAACAAATACACTTGGTTTGGCGATCTTGATTGAATCTCACCTTAATGTGTTAAATATTTTTGCAAACTTGGAGTTATAAGGGGTGGAGTGATTGCCTAACCCTTTGTTTTGCAGGATTGGTAAATTGGAAATTATGTTTTAATTTGTGAATTATTGGAGCGGTGTTTGCATTTAAATGTTGTGCATGTTTTTACTGTATTTGTACTACATCACACACAACCTGTGATTGAACCTGAGTCACAACAATAGTTCTAAGATGGTATTTAGATGGTTCTTTAATCTTGGTGGTAAGGCTTCACTAAAGGTTATCCCATCTGGATCCCAAACTTTTCCAAAAAATGGCTCAAGGGTCGTTCTTATGCATGTGAGGCTACGATGCATGGGCATTGCCCTTGTCGACCGAACCAAGCTGAAGTGATTGGACCCAACTAGTCATGACTCTGTATACGAAGCAACAACAAGTCATGCTGAACGTGCATGAGGCTGCGACATGTCGTTTCGTCCTTCATTTTACTTTGCTAAAAGAACTAAAATTGAATCCACGACTCATGTGCTTGTCATTGTGATTGGCATTTTCTCCCTAAGTGTGGTAATTTCTTAAACTTTATTTCTTTTTTTAATTAGGGTCGGTCCATGACAAGTTAGGTTTGTCCCTTTGATCATGTGAATTTATGTCATTTACGTATGTCATGCCCCAAACCGACGAACCCGCGAACATCCCAATGGTCGTAGTCAAACTATACCATCCAGGATCCTTCAGCCCTCATGTTCACAAACCGCATACATACGGAAGCAAGAAACTACTCCATACACAAATAAATTCAAAAGGACTTAGGACTAGAAAAAAAAAAGTACACTTCTCGTATCTATGAAATACAACTCAATTCGTTTCTGTGACATTCCGAATTTTTCGCCCTTCAAGGCTTGAGATATGAAACGAAATCTCAAAATTGAAAAATGAAAAATAAAGGTTCCAACGTTCTAATCGAATTAGATGTCACCTCAACAAAGGTAATTCGAATAAGAAAAACGACGTTCTGGATGTCGAGGGTAAAATTACCATTTTGCCCCTCAAGCCTTGGCCTTGCATTTATAATTAGATAAGGGCATTTTGGTCAATCACAATACCCTATAGGCTGTCGAAAATCTAGAAAAATGAGGGCCATTAGATGAGCCTTGATTGCCATGAGGACAAGTGTCAAAGGATTAGGCATTGACATTAATTGAATCACCTTTTAACCTACCATTCTAAGCCTTTGACCAACTGGAAGATTGAAAGAAAGCCTCTCACTCTCTCTCTCTCCGTCATTTTGCTTGGCCAAACCCTCTCCCCCTCGCCTTTCTCTCATTTTCCTCTCTTTTCTCTCTCGCCAGAACAATGCCCAATCCCGTCGCAGGCCACTATTTTGGCCATGACTTCTTCGTCCGTCATCGGATTAAGGCATGCCACCTACCATTAGAAAACTTATTGTCTTGCTGTTCTAAAAAGGTATTACGGGTCCAATCTACTCAGCCGTTTGTCCCGTAGAGCAGTTAAAAGGAGCAAAGGTCAAACTGGTCAGTTTTGAATCCGAGAGCTCCCAGCCGATCAGTCTCGATCGTCTCACTATTCTAGCCTTATCTTCTTCTTCCGATATCGGATCGAGATAAAACCACTGCCAAATAAAAGCTTATTGTCTTATCTTTCCATAGACATATTATAAGCTCAATTTGACTCGATAGATCTTCTCATAGCTTGATTTGAGTGGACAAAGGTCTAGACGAGGCAGATTTTGACCAGTTTTGGGGAAAGACCTGTTCCGGGGTCTTTCAAACTTCAAATGACTTCAAATTTTTGGTGAGGTCTTCTACACTTATAGCATTAAAGTTGGATGAGCTGTGATTGCAATTTTAATTGATTTAAGATGAGTTTTCATGGCTGATTTGAGACGATTTTTCTGGGGCAGAATCTGACCGCATGTACACCGAGTGGAACCGGGTTGATCGGAAGTGCTTGAGGTGTTATTTTGCTTCCAAATCTTCGATGAGGCTTCCTAACTCCTAGAATAACATATTGGCAAGTTGATTTTGTGGTAAATCAAGGTTTATAGTTGAATTATGGACTGATTAAGGAGGTAGCGGGCAGAACCTAATTCTGCCCTATTTCGGTTTGGATAAACCAAGCCCTTTGAGGGCTGTGGGAGGTGTAGACATGCTTTAAATTCATCGTTAAGACATACTTGGATATTAATTGAGATGTTAATGAGGTGTATGCTCCGTGAATTGGTGATTGGACTAGGTCACACGGCTGCCCTGTTTTGGGATCAAGGGAACCGAATCTTTGGAGAAGTCTTGGAGGGAATTTTACGGATTAAATTGAAAAGTAAGTAACTCCTAAACCTTAGCTAGGAAGTTAGGACACGACTGGATGCATTTGGATGCTATATTGATGAATTTGGGAGTGTATTGCATTGATTGTTCATGATCGATTGAGATAATGGAGGTGTGAGTCATGTGTACTCTTGATGATGAGAAATTATAACTCTCATGGCTAAATTGTTGTTGTGTGCATTCGATTGACATGGATGCTGGTATGGCTTTGTGACATATGGCCTTAACGTCTCGCATGACAAGGATTCATTACTTGGCTAATAAAAATTGGACTCGATTATAAAGTTCCTTAAAAGGTGAGTTTGCTTTGTGAGCCTAAGAGCTCGTGGCACTCTGATGCGTTGAGACGCGGGATTGTGATGGCTGGTACCCTGATGCGTTGAGACACGGGGTTGTGGTGGCTAATGTCCCGATGCCTTGAAACGCGGGACGAGATTGATTATGTGTTGACGCAGGCCGGGAATGACATTGAAAACCTGATGCATTTAACATGGGTTTGTCAACTCAATGGTTTGAGGCGTAATGACGCGGACCGAGCCTGAGGCGTATTGACGCGGGCATAGCTATTGAAAAGAGAATTGAAAACCTGATGCATTTAACGCGGGTTTGTCAATTTGATGGTTTGAGGCGTAATGACGCGAACCGAGCCTAACACGTATTGATGCGGGCATAGCTATTGAAAAGAGAATTGATATCCTGATGCGTTAGAATGCGGGATAGTCTTGATACGTGTCGATACAAGTATCGAAATGGCCTTTGGAACCTGATGCATCAGAATGCGGGTTGCCAATCTAGATGTTGATTAGCCTGAGGCGTATTAACACAGGCTTGGCCATTGGGATTAAATTTGTGATTAGCCTGATGCGTATTGACGCGGGCTTGACCGTTGGAATTGAAAGTTGTGATGATATGATCATCCCGGAGTCATGATTGCGTTATGTCAGACGTATCGAGGTGCCTTGATGTTTCATTGTCATGTATTGATTTTGAATCCTGGTCTGTTGTTTTATTGCATAATCTGGGAGGACTAATGACCTTGTCTAGGTTTAGGATGAACTTGCTGAGATTTATATCTCACCTTATCGTGGGATTAACTTTTTCAGGTCCCAGGCGATGGAAATCTGAGCTTGCCAATGATCGGTATTTGAAGAAGTAATTATAGGAAATGGATTTACACTTTTGTGACCTTAAGGATTTCATGTTACCTTGAAATTAGAGGTGTACCCTCTGAACCTGTAGTCGGTATTTATAACAAGACATACCCTATGTCTTGAGTCATCTTAAATCTGAATTGTATGGAGAAGTTTCATCGCTTTCATATGTTTACATGTTTTAAAAGTTATAAATTATTGGCCGACGGATCTTGGGTACCACCGAGACAATACGGCCCTAGTGGGATTTTGTGTGCCTGACAGATTCGGGGCGTGACATTCCCGTTTAAGTGGTATCAGAGCAAGGTCAGCTCGATCCAATGTGATTGAGACTTGGAGTGATAAGGAGCGATGACTTTAGGACAATTAGGTAGTGAGACCTCGAGGGATAAGCATGTATTACTGAATCTTGAGGACTATAGGCTTAAACTTGTGTAGTATTCTAATGGTCCTAGTGTCGATTTAATGGATGATCTTGAGTGATTTTATAAATAAGACTCACAAGGAAGTGAATAGAAATTGAGGAGTCATAAGCCTGGATTTGAGGTTGCTAGAGAATATGTAACGCCCCGCGCCCCGGGTACGAGCACGCGACTCCCTGCAAGCAAACCAAAAATCTCTCGTGGTCCCAAGATCCACAATTAAGTTGAGAGACATGATATATATATATACCAAGCATGCGAAAATGATAAAGAAATAACTCCTCCGTACATAATATGAAGTGGGACCTGGATAGCGCCAATACTGTCATACATAATCTAAATGTCATACAAGTACATAGCTATTAAATCCGCTAACACGAGGGGCGATGGGGTAAATACACAGAAAGAGTCCATCGACATCATACAACAAGAGACAGGGTCAGGATCGCCGCCAAAATACCGACTGATAAGCTGGGAGCTCCTAAGATGAGCTGCTAGAGTCCTCGGTGTCCTCTGCGTCCTCTGTGAGCTCGTACTCCGAAAAGGTCTCAGAGCGAACCTCTATAGTATCCTCAGCGGTCTCCTCAGCAGATGGCTTCTTGAGATCCTCCTCGGTCGCCTCAACCACAATGACCTCCTCCTCCATGTTCTCTATGGTCAAGGTCCTCTCTGGTCCATTCCTTGAACCGACAACGGATCCCTCAACCTAGTCTAAGTCTCGGGTAGGGTGGCACCATCTAGGAACAACTCACTTAGGCACCTCATTGAGCTTAAGCGTCCCAGTAGACACATCCCTAACCTTGCTAAACCAGGCCTTACACCGATGAGGCTTCCGGATCATACTACCCTCGTCTACCCAAACCATAGTACACTTCCTTACATAAATAGTTCCCTGCCCCTCAGGGAACTCGTCAAAATAGGTGGACATCTCCTGTGGGTCTCCAAAACGAATGGGGCACATCGTCAAGGCCTAGGATCTGTAAAAATAAGGGTCCCCAACGGGGTGAGATACACATCTCAGTAAGGTGGGTCCTAACCCTAGGTTAGGCCGACTGTTCGCTCAGGTAGTCACATACCCAATAAGTCAAACTCATAGATACACGAGGCAAATACAAGCATAGATAACAACACACGGATGACAGGCATATAGTTATAGCATCAAAACACACTCAGATGATATGCACACTCGTCCTGCCATATCACCACATCCACCAATTCCTGCCTACCTCATTCTCATGCCCGCGATTATATCGCATCAGGTTCGATCCGCGTAAACGCATCAGATCGTCATTGACAACCCGCGTAGACGCATCAGGTTTCAATGATACTCCAGGCCAGTGTAAACACTTCATATCTCCGTCCCGCGTAAACGCATCAGGATTGTGGCCATCTCAACCCCGCGTCTCGTACGCATTAGGGCACCACACAACTCCAACCCCGGGCCTTAGCACCTTAGGGTACTCATTCCTCCACCCCGCATCTCATACACATCATGGTCCCGCCATGTCACACTCATGCCATGATTTTTAATTCATTTCACTTACATAACAATAGGTGCCATTCAATCACAATTCATATGCTTATGGCATGCAAGACAATCAAAGTGACACTTAGACATGGCAGATAATTCAGGCACAAGCATTAGCACGCATTAATCCCATATACTATCTTAGGGCATACCAAGAACAATCCTCTTGGGAATCTCTCACAAGTCAATCAAGTTAACGCTTGACTCACCCAATTGAGTCCAATCTTCTTATCATAAGGTTAGGAATTCCCTTACCTCAAGCTTGATACCACAAATTTCTCCTTCCAAATGCCTCAATGTTTTGGCCAACTAGCCAAAGGGTCCAATCCACCGCCCAACCTAGGAAATTCCGACCAATTGTCAATTTTCTATGTCCAATTCACCAATCTACGAGTCACAAATCTCCACAACTCGATCATCATCATCCTAGCATGTCTCAATCACCAATTTGAGACTCAAATTCAACAGCCTTCAGCCCCCACAGATTCGGCCTTGCACAGAACCGAACCGGCTATTTTCGGTTGTGTGCAAATCGAACATGTCTAGCCCTAAATCAACTCCCAATTCATCATTTAATCACTAACCTACTTATTAACATGTCTATCTAAGGGTCTAAGGGTCTAAGGGTCTCACCGAAAGTTTGAGGTCGCGTCGTCGCCGGAATCTCTTTGAAAGTCGCTGGCTCCTCCAAGACAGTAAATCGGCAAATTCTGCCCAATGTTCATAAGACCCATTTGGGGTCAAAACTTTATCAAATCAAGCTCAGCCTTTTACCACAGATTGATATACAAGTCCTCTAGACCTTCACAAAATTTGGTCGCAAGACTCCAATGTTTCGATGTCCTAAGGGATCAAAAACTCGGCCTACCTCAGATTGAGTCAGTTTCCGTCAACTTCCTGGGAAATGCTTGGCCGGAGCTCCTCAGTGGTCCAATGGATGTGCTTCCACTTCGAGGAGGTTGGCAAGAGGTGGGGCCAGGCGTGAGTGGTCGGTTCGCCGGCTGGTGGTCTCCGGAGGAGGGCATCGGTGGCAACAAATAAGGAGCTCAGAAGTTATTGCCGACGGCAGAAGGAGGAAGAAGAAGAAGAAGAAGTTGTCGTGGGTTTGTGGAGGTATGGCCGGTCAAAGTGAGGAGAGAGAGAGAGAAAAGAGTCTATATCCAATCCCAAAAGTCAATGGTTGAATGGTAAGTGGTGAATAGTGGACATGACCACTCTTTAGCCCATCTTTGGACACTTATCCTAAGTGTCAATCAACTCAATCCAATGGCAACAATTCCTTCTCCTTTTTCGGCAGCCTTGGGGGGAATTGAAAGATCAAAATGCCCTTCTTCATTTGCATAAGCAAGGCTAAGGCTTGAGGGGTAAAATGGTAATTTCACCCCCGACGTCCGGAACGCCATTTTCTCTATCCAATAATCTTCGACGTGGCGACGACCAATCCAAACATGACGTTGGAATTCTTGATTCTCCATTTTTAATTTTCAAGATTCGTTTCTGATTGTTTTCTCTATCAGATGTGGTCCCAACCTATCCCAAATCGACGGGTGGCTTTTGTAGATTTTACGCGTATCGACCTTGTGATTCAAATCACATTTAGGGCTCGTTAATTCATGGCGGCTTTGGTTGTCACGCAATTGTGAGGGTTTATCACTAGTTCCTATGGTTTCGATCGTCACTATCCGATTTAGGGAAATTTTATAAATTATATATTGCTCAAGCGGCATCACCCACACTCCAATCATATAACACTAGCAGTGAGTCCCTTAATCGTCCTTAGATCGGCCTTTTGTGGTTCTAAATGTCTCCTCAACAATTTTTATGGTCAAAGCGTCATTTCCTATTCGAGTTTTCTAGGTCCACGTACCTTTTCTAGCGTTAGCCTTTCCCTTTTGGTGAATCTACTCGAATTGATCAGATTTGAGCGCGATATGACTGAAACATATCGCTAGATATACTTCTAATTAATGAGTTTGAAAATGGATGGGAAATCAAAATGTCACAACTCTTCCCCCTTACAAAAATTCTGTCCTTGAAATTTGCATCAAACTCAATTACTCAAATAAATAGGGGTGTTGTTGCCTTATCGTCTCTTCGTTTTTCCATGTGGCGCCTTCAGTTCCATGGTGTCCCCACACCACCTTGACCAATGGAATCTTCTTATTTCTGAGGATTTGCTCCTTTCGGTCTTCGATCCTTATCGGCTTCTCCACGTAAGACACCCGATCGTCGACTTCTATGACCTCATAATCTAGCACATGTGTAGGGTTTGGTTCATATTTCTGCACCATTGACACATGGAAGACATTATGCACCTGGGATAGGTTAAGCGGCAAGGGAAACATGTAGGCCAAGGTTCCAATTCGCTCCAGTATGTCACGCCCCGAATCCGTCGAGCACGCGAACATCCCTGCAAGCAAACAACACATCTCTCGACAGTCCCAAGATCCAAAATCATAACGAGAGATAATATATATGTCTAGCATGCGGAAGCGATACTCTAATAAATCCCCGTACAATATACATAGATTAAGTGGGACCTGGATAGCTCAATAATATTCATACATCATATCGCATTGTTCATACAGATACCAACTACTAAAATCCGCTAGACAACAGGGCGACAGGGTAAGCATGTCAAAAGGAAACATCCACAAAATCCATCAGGAGCGGGGTCAGGTCGCCAATCAAAAGGTCGAGTCACCAACTGGAGTCGCCTAGGAAGAATTGCTAGAATCTCCTATGTCCTCAGTCTCCTCTGTCGGCTCGTACTCGGAGAAGGTCTCGGATGGGACCTCAATGGAGTCCTCCATGGTCGCCTCCTGTGACGGCTCAGCAAGGTCCCCCTTGGACACCTCTAGGACTATGACCTCCTCCTCCTACTGCTCTGTGGACTCCAAGGTCGGGGTCTTCTTTGGCCTGTTCCTAGACCCTACTACTGACCCCTCAGGCAACTCCTACCCTGCTGCAGTCTGGCACCAATTGGGTATGACACCCTTAGGCACCTCGTGGGGCTTCAGTGGCCCAATCTGTGCATCCCCCTCCTTCTTAAACCACGCCTCAAACCTATGAGGCTTCCAATTTGGCTTACCCTCACCACCCATACAACAGTGCACTTCCTTACATATATGTTCCCTTGCCTATCCGGGAACTCGTCAAAATACGCTGTCATCTCTTTTGGGTCCCCAAAACTTATCGGCCACATATCTAAGGCATAGGATCTGTGAAAGAAGGGTTCTCCAAAAGGGGTGAGATACACATCTTAGTAAGGAAAATCTAACCCCGGGTCAGGTTGACAGTTTACTTAGGTAGTCGTACCCCTCAATAATTTCAAACTCAGAAACAGACAGTCATATAAGGCGCGAATCAATAAACAACAACATATAGCAGACAGACATGCAATTATGACGACATGCCACACTCATATGCTCATGCACTCTCAGCTTGCCACTTCTCACATCCACCAATCTCCGCCTGCCTCAATCTCTAGCCCGCGATCATGTCGCATTAGGCCCGGTCCGCGTAAACGCATCAAACCGTCATCAGTGACCTGCGTAAACGCATTAGGTCCCGATGAATCTCCAGGCAATGCTCATTAACTCATACTCCATCCCGCGAATAGTTCGTATCAGGACAAAGGCTATCTCAACCCTGCGATCTCGTCGCATCAGGGCATCAACTTTCGCTTCACGTCTCATACGCCTCAGGGCCCTGCCATGTTATGCTCATGCCATATTATCTCAGTTCAATTCACATATGACGATAGGTGTCACTCATACACAATGTGAACACTCATGGCATGCAAAACAATCACATGATACCTAGACATGTCAAACAGCTCAAGCATAGACAATGTCACACCCAATCATTCCATAATGTCTTAAGACATATTCAAGACCATCCTTTGTTAGAAATTGCTCATGAATCGATCCATTCAATTCTCGACTCACCCGATAGAGTCCAATTCCCCCTAGCCTAAGTTTAGAAAATCCCTTACCGTAGCCTAACAACACAAATTTCTTATTCTTGGACCACCTAGGTTTCGGCCAACCAATGTCCACACCCGGACTTGTCGCATAACCTAGAATTTCAACCAATTCGTCAAATTTCCGTACCCAATTCCTCAATCCATCAATCTCAATCATCCATAACTTAACCCTCAACACCTCATCACATCTTAAACATCAAATTACAGCTCAAAATCATCATCTACAGCCCTCGACAGAATCGGTTTGGCAGGGCACCGAACCAGTCCTACTCAGTTCTGCGCTACCCTGGTCCAACCGATCCTAATCTACTTCAAATTCAACATTTATACACTATCCTACCTCTTAAAATGTCTACCTAAGGGTTTGGGAGGCTCACCATGAGTTTCGAGTCAAATGGCCGCCGGATTCCCGTTGAAACTCGTTGGAACGCCCAAGGTCAGATTGTCGGCAGATTCTGGGCAAAATGTACAAGGACGGTTCATGGTCAAAATCTTATCAAATCAAGTTTCAATTTTTACCATAGAATCCTACACATCTCTACTAGATCTCCACAAAATTTGAGCCCTAGAATCCAAGATTTCGACCATCAAAAGGGATGAGAACCGGACCTACCTCAAATTGAGTCCTAATTTGTCGGCTCTCGAGAGAATCTCTGCTCGGGGCTCCTCGGGGCTCCAATAGACCTGATTCTTGTTCAAGGACATCGGCAAGACATAGAGCTTCGTCGATGTGGTCGTTCAGGGGTCGGTTGGTGGCCGAAAGGGGCGGTCGTGGCCGGCGAACAGGAGGTCCAATGATAGTAGGGCGGCGATAGAAGGAAGAAGAAGGAAGAAGATGGATTGCTCGGTTCTCTTGGAGTGGAATGGCCGAATGGGAGTGAGGAGAGAGAAAGGAAAGAGAATGGCTATATCCAATTTTGGTTAATAGAGTTAAATGTTAGGTGAGCATAAAGTGTGATATGACCACACTTCCTAATCTCTTGACACTTGGCATTTGTCTTTCCAAAGTGAATCCAATGGCTCTCTTTTAGTCTTCATTTTTGGCAGTCAAGGGAGGGTTAAAGGACCAATTTTCCCTTCTTCAATTATAAAGGCAAAGTTTTAAGCTTGAGGGGCAAAACGATCGTTTTACCTCGACATTCAGAACGTCGTTTTTCTCGTTCCAGAATTCTTCGATAGGGCGACGACCAATCCAAATAATGTTGAAATTCTTGATTTTCCATTTCAAACTTTTCAGGACACGTTTCTGATAGTTTTCTCTATCATACATCATTCCAGCCTATCCCGAATCGACGGGCGGCTTTTACAAACATTACGCGTATCGACCCCGTGATTCTCATCACGTTTATGGCTCGTTAATTCGTGGCGGCTTTGGTTGTCATATAATTTTGAGGGTTTATCACTAGCCCCTATGGTCTCGATCGTCACAGTCCGATTTAGGATAATTTTGCAAATCATACGTTGGTTAAGCAGCATCACCCGCGCTCCAATCGTACGACACTAGCATGGTAATCCTTAATCGTTATTAGATCGACCTATTGGCGGTTCTAAATATCCTCTCGACAATCCTTATGGTCAAAGCGTCATTTCTTATCTGAGTCGCCTAGGTCCACGTACCTCGTCTCGCGTTAGCCTTTCCCCTTGGGTCAGCCTACTCAAATTGGTCAGATTTGAGCGGAATACAACTAAAACACATCGCTTGATATGTTTAAGCTTCTCATTACTGAGTCTGAAGTTGATTGGAAATCAAAATGTCACAAGTATCTCAAATGGGCCTACATATCTTGGGCTCAGTTTCCCCTTCTATCCAAATCGCGATAATCCTCTCATTGGTGACACCTTGAGGAAGACATGATCGCTCACTTGAAATTCTAAAGGCTTACGTCGCTTATCTGCATAACTCTTCTGACGACTCTGTGCCGTCCTCAGTCTATCTCGAATTTTTTTCACTACTTCCACCGATTGCTCCACCAATTCTGGGCCTGTGATACTTCTTTCTCCGACCTCATTCTAGCAAATCGGGGGTTCTTCAAGCCCTTCCATAAAGTGCTTCGAATGGTGCCATCTGGAAGCTCTACTGATAGCTGTTATTATACGCAAATTCCACCAAATGTAACTGCTCTTCCCATCTACCTTTAAAATCTATGATGCATGCTTGCAGCATGTCCTCAAGCGTCTAAATCGTCCTTTTCGACTGCCTGTCCGTCTGTGGATGATACGCTGTACTAAACTGCAATTGAGTTCCCATGGCCTCTTGAAGACTCTTCCAAAAGTTTGCTGTGAATTTGGGATCTTTATCCAAGGTAATCGTCATAGGCACTCCACGCAGCCTCACTATTTGCCTCATGTATAACTCGACGTATCTATCCATTACGAAATCATTTCGTACAGGAATGAAGTTGGCGGACTTGGTCAATCTGTCCACGACTACTCATATAGAATCGTGACCTCTCTAGCTCCTCGGGAGTCCCATAACAAAATCCATAGTTATATATTCCCATTTCCATTTCGAAATTTCTAGTGGCTGTAATAATCCTCCAGGCATACAGTGCTGCGCTTTTACTTGTTGGCATGTCAAACACTTAGCCACATATTTCGTCACATCCACCTTCATTCCGTTCCACCAATAGTGCTGTCGCAAGTTTTGATACATTTTCGTACTCCCAGGGTGGACATTATAATTGCTCCTATGAGCCTCTAATTGATCCTTTCCCTGAGTCCTTAGTCCTTTGGTACACACAATCGTCCTCAGAACTTCAGAATTCCGTCTCCTGACACCTGAAATTCCGGCTTTCTCTTTGTTGAGTCCATCTCCAAAATTTTTTGAATTTCTGGGTCCGTAGTGTCACGCCCCGAACCTGGCGAGCGTGCGAACATCCCACCATGCCGTACTTTTTTGAAAACTCCAAGATCCAACGGCCAATGTTCCAAGCACTGAAAGGAACACGCATGCGGAAGCAATGCCAACTCCAATCATAAAAATACAAAGACACCCGATGACTTAGGACACAAGGGTACATCAAATTACTTTAACCAATTACTAAAAGATTAATTCATAATTCACCAATCAGAAGTACATTCCCAATAAATAAAAAAAGCAAATCCATCCTAAATACAATTGGTCAACTATCTCTTCAAATGTCAATCCTTAGCAAGCTTGTGTTCCCTTCGCCTGGAACCTGAAAAATTAAGCCCCCACTGGGGTGAGATATAAATCTCAATAAAGTGGGTCCTAAACCTAGGTTAAGCTGACCGTCCACTCAGGCAGTCATCTATCCCGAAATCCCACACTCAGAATCATACTAGCGCATGAAGCACAAATTAATAAAACAACATCATGCAGATGGCCGGCATGCAATGATGACCTTATGTCAAACTCAGACGCACATGCACACTCGGCTTGTCACTTCACTATATCCACCAATCTCCGCCTGCCTCAATCTCTAGCTCGCGATTAATCGCATCAGGCTCGGTCTGTGTAAATGCATCAGACCGTCATCGGTAACCCGCGTAAATGCATCAGGTTCCGATGAATCTCAAGCAAATCTCATTATCTCTTATCTTCGTCCCATGAATAGTTCGCATCAGGACCGTGGCTATCTCAATCCCGCGATCTCGTCACATCAGGGCACCACACATCATCAACTCCACCCCGCGATCTCGTCGCATCAGGGTATACATCTCCTGCCCCGCGTCTCACACGCCTTAGGGCCTCTCCGTCCCGCGAGTAATTCGCATTAGGACCGAGGCCATCTCAACCCCGCGATTTCATCTCATCTGGGCGCCACACAATATCAACTCCACCCCGCGATCTCGTCACATCAGGGTATCATTTCCCGCCCCGCGTCTCATACACTTCAGGGCCTCACCATGTTACGCTAATACCATGATTTCCCAATTTATTTACCATTCATGACGACACGTGCAAATTAGGCACAATTCAAAGACTCGTGGCATGCAAGCAATCAAATGATACACACACATGGCGGACAATTCAAGCACAAGCAATGGCACATATATACCCCTATACCATTCTAGGGCATTCCAAGCACAATCCTCTTGACAACTCTCACAAATCATTTACATTCGTTTATCGACTCGCCCAATCGAGTCCAATCTTCCTAGCATAATGTTAGGAATTTTCTTACCTTTGATTTGGCAACACAAATCTCCCCTTGCAATGGCCTCAAAGTCTCGGTCCCTTAGGGTTCGAGGTCGAACGCAGCGCGCAACCTAGAATTTCAACGAATTTTGTCAATTTCCACATTTGATTCCTCAATACATCAACCCCAATCATCCATAACATAACCCTCAACACCTCATCACATCTTAAACATCAATTTGTAACTCAAAATTGCCAACCTCAGCCCTTAAAAGAATCGGTTTGGCCCGGCACCGAATCGGTCCCACTCGGTTCTGTGCATGTTGGGTCTAACCGGTTCTAATCCTACTCCAAATCCAACATCTAACCCTTATTCTACCTCTTAACATGTCTACCTAAGGGTTTGGGAGGCTCACCGTGAGTTTGAAGTCGATTGATCGTCGGAAACTCGTCGAACGTCGCCTGTTCTTCCCAAGTCAGAATCTGGCAGTTTTTGTGCAAGATTTACAAGGTCGGTTCGAGGTCAAAACTTAATCAAATCAAGCACAAATTTTTACCATATATTCATCTACATGTCTACTAGACCTCCACAAAATTTGACCTTAAAAATCCAACAATCTGGTCAGAAATCGGACCTATTTCAAGTTGAGTCAGTTTTCGTCGACTTTCGGAAAAACTTTTGGTCGGAGCTCCTCGATGCTCCAAATGGCGTGCTTCCACTTCGAGGAGGTCGGTAAGATAGAGATCTAGGTTAGAATGGCCGGTCAGCATCTAGATGGTGGCCGGTAGTGGTCGCCGATGGCGCCGAACAGGAGGTCCAAAAACTTTCTTCGACGAGCACAAGATGGAGGAAGAAGAAGAGGAAATGGCGTGAGTCTTAGGGTGGTGGCCAACCAAATTAATTGAGGAGAGAGAGTGAAAAGACTTATATTCAAGGCTTGAGTCAATGCTTTGAATGGTCGGTTGGGCATAGCAGATTTGACCACTCTTTACACCATTTCTTGCCACTTGTCTTCTTGCATTTCCAAGGTGATCCAATGGCCATCTTTGGCTCTCTTTTTTGACAGCTCTTGGGAGGGTTCAATGACCAAATTTCCCTTCTTCAAATGCATGGGAAAAGTTCTAAGCTTGAGGGGCAAAAAGGTAATTTTACCCCCGACGTTCATAACGTCGTTTTTCTCAATCCAATAATCTCCGATAGGGCGACAACCATTCCAATTGTAATGTTGGAATTCTTGATTCTCCATTTTCAATTTTCAAGGCTCATTTTTGATGGTTTTCTCTGCTAGACGCAGTTCCAGCCTATCCCGAACCGACGGGCGATTTTTGCAGACATTACGCGTATCGATCCCGTGATTTATATCACGTTTAAGGCTCGTTAATTCGTGGCGGCTTTAGTTGTCATGTAATTGTGAAGGTCTATCACTAGTTCCCTCGACAATCCTTATGGCTAAAGCGTCATTTCCTATCCGAGTTTCTTAGGTCACGTACCTCATCTCGCGTTAACCTTTCCTCTTGTTAGTCTACTCAAATTGATCAGATTCGAGCGGAATACGACTGAACTACATCTCTAGATATACACTTCTCATTAATGAGCCTGAAATTGATCGAAAATTAGAATGTCACAACTCTTCTCCCTTAAGGAAATTTCATCCTCGAAATTCACAACTTTCTACTCATCCAATCCTTTGGGATATTGGCGCCTCGTCGCATCCTTACTCTTCCGGATAATCCTTTCCATGGCTTGACGATCTTGCTCGTCCTTTCCAACCCAAAGCCATCCTTCACTAGGACTTGTCCCTTTTAGCCCTCAATCTGATTTGTTTCTCTCTATTCTCTTTCGGTATTCATATCATTTGCTAGCAGCTCCTCCTCGAGCGTTCACCTCATCTCTTTCATTTGTCTATAACCATTATTACCAAGCCCTCGCTTACATATACTCTTACTGTCCATACCATTCGACGTATCACCCCCTTTAAACTTTCTTTCACGCCAACAGAGATCCAAGGGCTTTATCAATTTGCCATCTATTAATCAAATCGAGTTATGGCCCTCTTAACTCCTTAAACATTCACATGGTTATTTCCATAGCAATCCATTCTCGACTCCATTCGAAAATTCCCTTGGATCAAAGTGATCCTTCAACTTTCATCGTCATGTCCTTCCCCTCCATCGACACGTCTAGTACTCGACTACTAGATAAACATATTTCAACTTTCAACCTTATCGCCGATATATCTATATATGCATCTTGGCACATCTTTGTGCCATCCCCAAGAAACACTATAATTCTCCCTTTGAATTTCAATGAGGTCATTTCCTTTAGTTTCTCTTCAATGTCGGACTTGTACTTCCGTCCATGACCTCAAGGGTTCCATCCATCTCTATAATCTCTCCAGCATCGGTGTTTAATCATGGTGCACCTCAATCTTCTTCCGGCCCTTGGGCTAGATGTTTCCAATAGTCATCACGCTAGTCCATTAGCGAACTTCCCATTTAGGAGTTGAATTTCTTATTTCTTAAGGGAAGATCTGTCCCTTCATCTCCAATTACTCAATGCTCAATTCCCAATTGTAGGCATCTGCTAAACAATTCACCATTCCTTAGCAATATGAATATCGCTATAACAACACTTGGGTGATCTCTTCGTTCCACATGCTTCGTTTTCAATTCCTTTTTGGCAGTTCCTACTCTCAATCTCTTTTAGTTCACATAACTTCAAGATCCTTCCTTGCACAAGCAACGCTCCTATATCCACAGGCAATTCTATGCATCTGCATTGCCTCTTATTTAACTCCCCTCGAGAACCTGCTACCTTATACTCTTGTGGTAGGTGTAGCCTTGCAACGTCCTTTCACTCAAACGACATTTCCCAACTTTATCACGAGGACATTCGCAAACCAATTCCAATCATGCTCTAAGCATGCCAACTCACATGGCATTATTGTCACGACGTACAAGTAATATCCATTTCAAATTGCTTGTTATGCTTCAAGTTCCATTCTGCGTCGTGTCACTACAACCTTCATAAGCTTTTCAATTTCCAATCGAGATCGTCATAAATAGCGTAGTCATTAGCTTAACTCGAGTCCTCGAAAACTCTTTTCACGCTCATTCACCCATTCGTGTCATGACTCAACCTTAGTCCATTTCACCACTGGAACCGCTCTTGTAGGGAATCTTCCCACGATATGTCCGTAACAACTCACCAATCTCAGAAATTCTCAACTTCCCGCAATTCACATCGACCCTAGTCGATTTATCATTCGTCCTCATCCTCACAGGCTCCGCAATTTGTGCTCTTCGCATTTAACATGCAATAGACATTTTCTTAGAGCCCATATGACACTCTCCCAAAAATCCGTTCATGTTCTCATGGCTCTTTACATGAGTTCAACCATCGCATCTTAAGACAATAACGACCAACTCAACCATTCATTGGGTACTTAGTTCGGCGATTATCAACTTCCTTCCACCAGGTGTTAAATCTTCCCAACTATTCCTTGCACCTTTCACTTGAGAGCTCAGACCTTGGCTTCCTGTCGTTACGGGTCTCTTCTAGGACCGCATGATATTTTATTTATTATTGTCATTCTTCTCACGAGAAGCATTAGTGTTTTAGCCTATGAGTTCCATACTCACTAAGGCGACCTTATCCCAATTCTATTTGTTCCACTGAACGTCATCATCATCTTGGAATTCAACATTGTCTACAAGACTGTCTCTCTGATTTCACTTCTATGAGTCATTCAGGTTCTGCGTCTTCTTCCTCAGTCCAGACGCTCCATCCTAAACACCAAGACAATTAGAAGTTCCTCTTCCTTACACAGTAGGGTCTCTTACCCTATGAAGGAAACTATACACTTCTATGACATGGGTCTCTTACCCTATGAAGGAAACTATACACTTCTATGACATTCTCTCACTTTAAATTCACCTGGTCCTTTCCATTTCATAGTACGTCAACCTTTGAGTCTGTGCTGACGACGATACCTTTACTCCAGGGCTTAAATGTCACCATGCTTTCACAATCTCTTTCCCATAACTCAGTCACCTCAAGTGACAATATATGTTCGTCCTTGGGTCTCCACCAGTTCTCTTGTAAAATGGTTAATTCGGTTACCTCAAATCACTTTGCAAGTAATTTCCAAGCACTCTGTTTGCTTACTAGGTCATTCCCTAGAATCACAATTAACCAGGATTATTAAGTCCGTTCACTTTTCCTTTCGTCCATGACCAATTCATGGTCCTATCGCCCTTTAAGAACATTGCCCTATTCTTTAGGGAATAGCAACTCATGATTTCGTTTCTCATGGTTCTAATCCAATCAACTGACCCCCAGGAAATCATTAACAGGCAATCTAGCATGCCGATTCTTCCTCGACCTCATCCATAATAAGAAACACTTACTACTCACTTTCCACCTATGTCTTACGCCCAAGTATTCAACCATTTCCCCGCAGGCACGCTCCCTATTCATAACGAACGTCTCTCTACTCGTAATCCATGAGCAGGTGTTCTCTTACTCATAAGTCTTTCGACTATTCTCCTCTTTTACTAAGTCCCGTCACCATTCCTCAAAATCAGGAATAATAACCAGTCATGTGGTTCTCAAGTTCCAATCCACTCAGGAACTTACTCATCTTATTCAAGGTTCCTTGACTACTTTTACCATGTGCTTAAACGACCTTGAGAACTCTGTTTCATACGGATCGATCATCCTATGATCCTTACTAAAGTATCAGGATCCAAACAACCTTTGCTCTCAAGCAACCCTAGGATGATACTTTTCATCGAACAACTCAACAGAGGTAGTCTAGGCAGGTCTCATGCCTCCGAGGAAACCCTTCTTCTAGTGACCTTTCACCAATCCTCAATAGCCTCTTAGGGCTAGTACTGCTAGGGTCACTTCCTTCCTTTAGTGTACCCAAAACCTCCAAGGTTTTCTTATCAAGATTCTTGATCCAGAGGAGGCGATTTCAACTTTCATCCTTTCATCAAACTCAGTTAATCTCATTCTTATTTACAGCTTCACAAGTTTCCCAAAGCCCTTATGGTTCTTCCCACACATTCACTTTCCTCGTGAGTGAAATAATTCAGAGTTACCTTTCTCGTGACTTTTATCACTTAACTCCTTAGCACTAGTTGTCTCTGCGACTTGGGTAACAATGGCAGCCCCTTTTTTAGCTTGCCTACCCATAAAGATTTCTTATTTCTATTCGAGGTTCTCACAACCCATTCAACTCTTGGGTCCTATGTGGTTCACAAACTCGAGTCAATTACTCTATTGGTTTTCGCGTTCTGGTTACTCATCTTTGCTCAATTCTCATGATCCATCTTAGTTCTTGGATCTTTTCGTATCTCACATACACAAGCCAAGTGCTACTCTAGCGACCATGCTTTGGTCCTTTAGTCTTATTAGGTTCTCATGTTACTTGAACCACTATGATTCCCTCCAGGAATCCAAAAGTCGAGTCATCTACTCAAGTCCATCAATCTCAGGCTACTCATCTCAATATCTTTCACCATCAACCAACACTCTAATGATCCTTGGGCAATTCTCAATTAGTCGTCAATTATCCGAGGATCCCAAATCATCCTTGGTCAGCAATCATCCCTCAAGTCAGTCTCAACGAGGCAACTTTTCAATTAACAGCCACCACTAGGCTATCCTCAACTAGGCACTACCAAACAAGCACTCAAGACAGCGATTTGCTGGGTCAAAAAGCTCATACTCTAGGCCTAAAGGTATCCGCCACTCTAGCATCGTCACAACAGACTATCTCATTCCCAGCATGTCTTAGTTCCACGGGTATAAACCCCTTACATCGTCTAACCTCTCGATTCTACCTTGACCAAGTCAAACAAATGAGGCTAATAATAAAACATGCCTAACAGGCCCACATAACCATCACTTTTCTTTTTTCCAAGGGCATCCATTGTCAAGCATGAAACTTTAACCATGCCACTCATAGGCGCCATTACACAGGTCATGTCACTTTCAATCATCCTTGATGAGAATCAATCCCGTGCTGCACATCCCTTATTCACAATTGGACTCAACCTGAAACCTAGACTTTCCCTGTCAAGTTATGACTTGGGTCATCCTGCCTCTTGCCATCTTAGAAGACTGCTAGGAGCCGCTCCTTGTCCGAACCTCTCTGTCCTGGCGAACACACTCCGCCCTCATCAGACTTGACCGTTGTAGGTTGTCCTAAGTCATACATCTATGGAGAAAGCCCCGTTTCACATGTCCCATACCATGTTTCATTACAGTTTATAGGTATCCCATCAACTCGTCCCATACTAAGCGAGGGTTTATTAAGTCCAACAGCGATAAGTTTATGCATGCACCCTCATCGACTTTCGTTTCAAAACCATAAACATAAACATAGCTTGACCATCCTCATCACTTGTCCTGTCAAAATCGCTTTCAGATCAATTCTTATCCATTCAAGAGTTCTAATTCCACAAATGACCGTCATATCTCACAGATCAATTGCCTATATTCCATTATATGTCTCACGTCCAATCAACATTCAAATCAAATCCCTATGCATCCGATCACAACTGATCTTCAATTCAGATACTCTTTGTATTTATCTCAACTCATATCATCCAACGTTGTCAATAACAATCGATAACTAAAACCATCAAGATATCACGTCGTTCAAGCCCGAATCCACCAATACAAGCCGTTTCTTTATAACTCGTACTCCTCGAGTTGGGGTCATTGACAAATCAAGATCACAATCATACACCTCAATTGACCCTTCATTCATAAGCAATTCCCTATTATCCTCAAGCACAATTACTACCTCAAAGTCCATGCTTATGACTGTCATATCCCAGCTTGCTTCCACTTAAACTTTAATCATTACATAACTCGAGATCATCCATTAAAGTCAACTTTAGGACCATTAAAGTGTACACAAGTTCAAGCCTACAATCCTCAAGATTAAATGATCCTTGCTTAGTCCTATAGGCCTCAATATCTAATTGTCCCCAAGTCATCGCTCCTTATCACTCCAAGTCTCAATCACATTGGATCGAGCTGACCTTGCTCTGATACCAAATCGATGGGGATGTCACGCCCTGAACCCGGCGAGCGTGCGAACATCCCACCAAGCCCCACTTTTTTGAAAACTCCAAGATCCAATGGCCAATGTTCCAAGCACTGAAAGGAACACGCATGCAGAAGCGATGCCAACTCCAATCATAAAAATACAACAACGCCCGATGACTTAGGACACAATGGTACATCAAATTACCTTAACCAATTACCAAAAGATCAATTCCTAATTCACCAATCAGAAGTACATTCCCAATATATAAAAAAACCAAATCCATCCTAAATACAATTGGTCAACTATCTCTTCAAATGCCAATCCTTGGCAAGCTTGTACTTCTTTCGCCTAGAACCTGAAAAATTAAGCCTCCACTAGGGTGAGATATAAATCTCAGTAAAAGGGGTCCTAACCCAAGGTTAGGCCGACCGTCCACTCAGGCAGTCATCTATCCCGAAATCCCACACTCATAATCATACTAGCGCATCAAGCACGAATTAATAATACAACAGCATGCAGATGGCAAGCAAGCAACGATGACCTTATGTCAAACTCAGACGCACATGCACACTCGGCCTGTCACTTCACTATATCCACCAATCTCCACCTGCCTCAATCTCTCGCCCGCGATTAATCGCATTAGAATCGGTCCGCATAAACGCATCAGGCCGTCATCGGTAACCCGCGTAAATGCATCAGGTTTCGATGAATCTTAGGCAAATCTCATTATCTCTTACCTCTGTCCCGCGAATAGTTCACATCAGGACCGTGGCTATCTCAACCCCGCGATCTCGTCGCATCAGGGCGCCACACATCATCAACTCTACCCCGCGATCTCGTCACATAAGGGTATACATCTCCTGCCCCGCGTCTCATACGCCTCAGGACCTCTCCGTCCCTCGAGTAATTCGCATCAGGACCGTGGCCATCTCAATACCACGATTTCATCGCATCAGAGCGCCATACAATATCAACTCCACCTCGCGATCTCGTCGCATCAGGGTATCATTTCTCGCCCCGCGTCTCATACGCTTTAGGGCCTCGCCGTGTTATGCTCATGCCATGATTTCCTAATTTATTTCCCATTCATGACGACACGTGCAAATCAGGCACAATTCAAAGACGCATGGCATGCAAGCAATCAAATGATACACACATATGGCAGATAATTCAAGCACAAGCAATGACACATATATACCCCTATACCATTCGAGGGCATTCCAAGCACAATCCTTTTGACAACTCTCCCAAATCATTTACATTCGTCCCTCGACTCGCCCGATTGAGTCCAATCTTCCTAGCATAATGTTAGGAATTTTCTTACCTTTGATTTGGCAACACAAATCTCCCCTTGCAATGGCCTCAAAGTCTCGGCCCCTTAGGGTTCGAGGTCGAACGCGGCGTGCAACCTAGAATTTCAACGAATTCCACCAATTTTCATATCCGATTCCTCAATCCATCAACCTCAATCATCCTTAAACTTACCCTCAACACCTCATCGCATTTTAAACATCAATTTGTAACTCAAAATCGACAACCTCAGCCAACAACAGAATTAGTTTGGCTCGGCGCCGAACCGGTCCCACTTGGTTCTGTGCATGCCCGGTCCAACCGGTTCTAATCCTACTCCAAATCCAACATATAACCCTTATTCTACCTCTTAACATGTCTACCTAAGGGTTTGGAAGGCTCACCGTGAGTTTGAAGTCGATTGATCGCCAGAAACTTGTCAAACGTCGCCGATTCTTCCCAAGTCAGAATCCGGCAGTTTCTGTGCAAGATTTACAAGGCCGTTTCGAGGTCAAAACTTCATGAAATCAAGCACAACATTTTACCACAGATTCATCTACATGTCTACTAGACCTCCACAAAATTTGACCTCAAAACTCCAACAATTCAGCCTTCAAAAGGGTCAAAAACGGGCCTACCTCAGGTTGAGTCAGTTTCCGTCGTCTTCCGGGAAAACTCTTAGCCGGAGCTCCTTGGTGCTCCCAATGGCGTGCTTCTATTTTGAGGAGGTTGGCAAGACATAGACCTAGGTTGTATGGCCAGCCAGCATCCAGGTGGTGGCCAGTAGTGGTCGCCGACGACACCGAACAGGAGGTCCAGAAACTGTCTTCAGTGAGCAAAAGATGGAGGAAGAAGAAGAGGA
Source organism: Rhodomyrtus tomentosa (assembly GCA_028455895.1). Taxonomy (NCBI): domain Eukaryota; kingdom Viridiplantae; phylum Streptophyta; class Magnoliopsida; order Myrtales; family Myrtaceae; genus Rhodomyrtus; species Rhodomyrtus tomentosa. Next base: position 21,359,103 of record JAPCWY010000003.1, on the reverse strand, counting down.
AATGGCGTGAGTCTTGGGGTGGTGGCCGGCCAAAATAATTGAGGAGAGAGAGTGAGAAGACTTTTATTCAAGACTTGAGTCAATGCTTTGACTGGTAGGTTGGGCATAATAGATTTGACCACTCTTTACACCATCTCTTGCCACTTGTCTTCTTGCATTTCCAAGGTGATCCAACGGCTATCTTTGGCTAATTTTTTCGGTAGTTCTTGGGAGGGTTCAATGACCAAATTGCCCTTCTTCAAATGCATGGGCAAAGTTTTAAGCTGAGGGGCAAAAAGGTAATTTTACCCTCGACGTCCGGAACATCTTTTTTCCCAATCCAATAATCTCCGACTGGGCGACGGCCATTCCAATTGTAATGTTGGAATTCTTGATTATCCATTTTCAATTTTCAAGGCTCATTTCTGATGGTTTTCTCTGCCAGACGTGGTTCTAACCTATCCCAAATCGACGGGCGGCTTTTGTAAACATTATGCGTATTGACCACGTGATTCATATCACGTTTAGGGCTCGTTAATTCGTGGCAGCTTTGGTTGTCATGTAATTGTGAGGGTCTATCACTAGTTCCCTCGACAATCCTTATGGCCAAAGCGTCATTTCCTATCCGAGTTCCCTAGGTCCACGTACCTCGTCTCGCGTCAGCCTTTCCCTCTTGGTCAGTCTACTCGAATTGATCGGACTCGAGCTGAATACGGCTGAACTACATCTCTCAAAATACACTTCTCATTAAAGAGCCTGAAATTGACCGAAAATCAGAATGTCACACGTAGATTGCAAAGTCATTATTCCGTCCTGGACCTCAGATTCTACCCTCAATGTAGCCATCAAACTGGACAACTGGCAAACTTCTAGTCTGAACTCAGAATCTCTCAAGTCCTCGATCATCGACCAACTTTTTACTAGCAGACAGGCGATACTTGACTTCCGACTCAGCCCATTTGCGACTCTGTTTGCCTTCCCAAGGTGATACAGTATATCACAATCATAGTCCTTGAGCAGTTCCATCCATCGACGCTTTCTCATATTCGGCTCTTTTTGGGAAAACAGGTACTTTAAGCTCTGGTGGTCGGTGTAAATCTAAAATTTCTCAACACATAGGTAGCGTCTCCAGATCTTCAGAGCAAATATAATCGCTGCTAATACCAGATCATACGTTGGGTAGTTCATTTCATGTGGCCTCAACTGTTAGGATGCGTAGGCCACTATTCTTCCATGCTGCATCAGCATACAGCCCAATCCTTTTAGCGAGGCATCGCTGTAAATCTCATAGCCCCCTGGTCCAGATGGAATCGTCAATACCAGTGCAGTCGTCAACCGATGTTTGAGCTCTTGGAAACTCCTTTCACACTTATCTATCCATTCAAACTTTGTTTCCTTCTTTGTCGGCCTCGTCAATGGGATGGCTATGGATGAAAACTTCTCCACAAATCGTCTGTAATACCCGGTCAATACCAAGAAACTACTGACTTCCGTGACCGTAGTGGGCCTAGGCCAATTGGTTACCGTTTCGATCTTTGCAGGGTCCATTGCAATCCCTTTTCCAGATACCACATGACCAAGAAACGCTACCTTGTTCAGCCAGAACTTGCACTTACTCAACTTAGCATAGAGCGAATGTTCCCTCAAGGTCTGCAGGACAATCCTCAAGTGCTCTTCATGTTCCACGTCATTCCTCGAATAAATCAAGATATCTTCAATAAAGACTACGACGAATCTGTCCAGGAATTCATTAAACACTCGATGCATTAAATCCATAAAAATAGCTAGAGTGTTGGTCAATCCAAACGGCATCACCGTAAACTCATAATGACCATACCTCGTCCTAAAGGCAGTCTTAGGTATGTCTTCCTTCTTGATCCTCAGTTGGTGATACCTTATCCTCAAGTCAATCTTTGAAAATACCATCGCTCCATGCAACTGATCAAACAGATCGTCAATTCTCGGCAGTGGGTACTTGTTGTTCACTGTCATCTGATTCAGCTGCCGATAATCAATGCATAGAAGCATAGACCCATCCTTCTTCCTTACGAATAGCACCAGCGCTCCCCATGGTGAAGCACTCGGTCGGCTAAATCCTTTATCCAGCATTTCCTGCATCTACACCTTTAACTCTTTTAATTCTGACAGGGACATCCAATAAGGTGCCTTCGAGTTAGCTCCGTTCTAGGAGCTAACTCGATCACAAATTTTATCTCTCGCTCTAGTGGTAATCCTGGCAACTCTTGGGGAAAAACGTTAGGAAATTCACGCACTACCAGGATACTCTCTAGTTTTGGCTCTTCGGCAGTCGTGTCCATTACGGCAACTAAGTACGCCAGACATCCTTCTAACAGCAACTTGGTCACTTCCAAAGATGAGACTAAGGGAATCAAGCTTCCTCATCGACTTCCCACCAATTCAAAACAAGGGCGGCCTTTCGGATAAAACCAAATTATCCTACTACCATAATCCACTACTGCCCCCTGCTTACCCAACCAATCCATCCCTACGATCACATCAAAATCGTACATGGGCAATACAACTAGATCGATACTCTCCTTACTCCCTCCAATCACAATTTCACAATCAGCACAGCCCAAAGAAACCAATATGTTATCCTTTAATGGAGTGGCAACATGCAGAATCATATTCAACGGCTTTAACTTCATGCCTACCAATTCAGCAAATAGAGCAGACACAAATGAATGCGTGGCACTAGGATCAAACATGGCATATGCAGCTTGGTCGCACAAGTACACCGTATCTATAACCACGCCTGGTGCTTCTTCTACCTCTCTACGGGTTACTGCATTTACTCTTCCCTAGGCCGGTGGTTAGTTCTGCTCAATTTGGGGAGTGGCAGTCGACGGTCCAGCCTGCGGCCTCTGTCCTTGAGGTCGACTCGTCGGAGCTTGGTTTGGGCACGTCCTTATCTGGTGGCCCAGCTGACCACACTTAAAGCAAGCCCCATTCCTTACCGGGCATGGCCCATTTCCATGTTTTCTGCCACAAAGGCTGCGGCTCTAGTTTGTTGGATTTGGTGGCTTCACAATATTTTTCCTTATTGGAGGCACGAAACACCTGTTGCCCGCCATCGGTCTCTTGCCCATCTAGCAGTTATCTCTAAATGGTGTAAACCGCGATCCAGTTGCGGTGTTCCTCTCTTTCAAGTCCCTTTCTATCATCATGCCCCGCTCGTAGATCTCCTTATAGGTCCTCAGATTCAAGGCAATCATATGACTGCGAAGCTCAGGCCTCAATCCGTCCTTAAATCTCATTGCTTTCTCCTGAGGATCTTCTACAGATCGAGGTGCATACCTCGACAGCCTCGAGAACTCAGCCTCATATTGGTCTATTGTCAGCTTATTCTGGCGCAACTGTAGGAATTCCACCCGCTTCCTTTCCCTGGCCGTCTTCGAGAAGTACTTGTCGTTGAACGCCATCTTAAAGGCATCCCAATTCATGGCCGTTCCTTCAGGGAAAACTCCATTCTTGGTGGCAGCCCACGAATCATTTGTCGTACCGTCTAGCTGGTACACTGCTAGCAATACCTTCTCTTCGTCCGTGCACCTCAGCACTCCAAAGGCTTTCTCTAGCTTCTCAATCCACCTAGGTGCTAACTCGGGATCTCCAATCCCGTCAAACTGTGTCGGCTTCAGCTTTATGAACTGCTCGACTAGCTGGCCCATCTGTCTGGCCACGACTATTTCCTCTTGGGCATTCACCGCCTCATTGCCTTGGTTAAGTTCACCCTGGCTTCCATTGCCACCGTTGTTGTCGTTGTTGGCGTTGATGGCAGCTATGGCTGCTCCTACTGCCTAGGCGATGACAGCGTCCCGGTCTTGGGTTTGCCTATCAATAAGGTCATCAATTCTCTCCAACGCCCTCATCACGCCATCCATTCTTGTGTCCTTAGCTACAGGCAGCCTCAAGCTAGAGGCTCCGCCTCAGGATCTTCTAGATCTCCTGGATGAGTTGCTCATCCTTATCTCCTTCTACTGAACCTGGTCCACCATAAGTTCAGTAAGGAGTTAGTAACTCACTCATTCATCCAAATCCAGAGCCACTAACTAATCCTCAACAGAAATAGTCACAACACAACAGTACCCCACACAAACTCCAGCAACATTTCAGCAAATAGCCCATGGCCATTTCTCAGTTTCGTTCAATCCAACGGTCCCTCAAAACCAACCCTACTCGTTCATTCAACAGGCCAAGGCCTAGAAATGACTTTCCACTCCAAGTAAGGAACTTGGTCCTCAAGTATTACCACAACCCTGCTAAGGCCAAACACCAACCATAAGTGCCAAGTCACATGCTATGCACCCCATGCCTTATCCTAACGAGTCTCTTAAGGTCTTTCCATACGTCCAAGTCCCAACTTAATCCTCCTTATTACTCCAGTCCTCAACCCCTTGCTCTGATACCAAATCGAACGGGAATGTCACGTCCCGCGCCTCGGGCACGAGCACGCAACTCCCTGTAAGCAAACCAAAAATCTCTCGTGGTCCCAAGATCCACAATTAAGCCGAGAGACATGATATATATATACCAAGCATGCGAAAACGATAAAGAAATAACTCCTCCGTACATAATATGAAGTGGGACCTGAATAGCGCCAATACTGTCATACATAATCTAAATGTTCATACAGGTACATAGCTACTAAATTCGCTAACACGAGGGGCGACGGGGTAAATACACAAAAAGAGTCCATCGACATCATACAACAAGAGACGGGGTCAGGATTACCGCCAAAAGACCGACTAATAAGCTGGGAGCTCCTAAGACGAGCTGTTGGAGTCCTCGGTGTCCTCTACATCCTCCGTGGGCTCGTACTCCGAAAAGGTCTCAGAGCGAACCTCTATAGTATCCTCAATGGTCTCCTCAGCAGATGGCTCCTTGAGATCCTCCTCGATCGCCTCGACCACAATGACCTCCTCCTCCGTGTTCTCTATGGTCGGGGTCCTCTCCGGTCCATTCCTTGAACTGACAACAGATCCCTCAGCCTAGTCTAAATCTTGAGTAGAGTGACACCAGCTAGGAGCAACTCCCTTAGGCACCTCATTGGGCTTCAGCGGCCCAGTAGATACATTCTCGACCTTTCTAAACCTGGCTTCATACCGATGAAGCTTCTAGCTCATACTACCCTCGTCTACCCAAACCACAGTACACTTCCTTACATAAATAGTTTCCTGCCTGTTAGGGAACTCGTCAAAATAGGTAGACATCTCCTTCGGGTCTCCAAAACGAATGGGCCACATCGTCAAGGCATAAGATCTTTAAAAATAAGGGATCCTAACGGGGTGAGATACACATCTCAGTAAGGTGAGTCCTAACCCTAGGTTAGGCCGACCGTCCGCTAAGGTAGTCACATATCCAATAAGTCAAACTCATAGATACACGAGGCAAATACAAGCATAGTTAACAACACATGGATGGCAGGCATACAGTTCTAGCATAATAACACACTCAGATGATATGCACACTCGTCCTGCCACATTACCACATCCACCAATTCTTGCCTGCCTCATTCTCATGCCCGCGATTAGATCGCATCAAGCTCGGTCCGCGTAAACGCATCAGACCATCATTGACAACCTGTCATGCCCCGAACTTACAGGCAGATAGGGTACCATTCAATGAAGCAATGACATATACACGACAGGCGTGCAAAAATGAACTCATGTCACAATCAGATGATAATGCACTGGTATACTCAGCCTGCCACTTCACCACATCCATCAACCTCTGCCTGCCTCATTCTCTAGCCCACGATTAGATCGCATCAGGCTCGACCCGCGTAAACGCATCAGACCGTCATCGCTGACCCACGTAAACGCATCAGGTCCCGGTCCATCTCCAAGCAACGTTTATGAGCTCATACTTTGTCCCGCGATTAGATCGCATCAGGACTGTGGCTATCTTAGCCCCGCGACTTCGTCACATCAGGGCGTCATCTAATCATTCTTCACCCCCCGACCTCGTCGCATCAGGGTCTCAACCTTCCGCCCGGCGTCTCACACGCCTCAAGACTATGCCATGCCATGCTCATGCCACATCATATTATGTGCTTGATTATCAAATCAATTTCACACTCACTGGTAGGCGCGCATTCAAATGCGTTTCATAATTTTCATGGCATGCAATTCAATTCAAAGGGTTTACAAGCATGGAAAACAACTCAAGCATTGGTAATGTCACACAATCATTCCTTAACGCCTAAGGACATATCTAGCTATCATGTTTGGGGATTTTCTCATAACTCAATCCAATAAATCTTTGACTCACCCAATTGAGTCCAATCTTCCTAGCATAAGGTTAGGAATTCTCTTACCTTTGATTTGACAACCAAAGTTGCTCCTCATGAACCCTCAAGGTCTTGGCCAACCATGGTTCAAGGCCAATCCACCGCGCAACCTAATAAAATCCGATCAATCCGTCAATTTTCATGTCCAATTCAACCGTCCATGACTCCTAACCCTCTATGGCATAATCCTCAACATCTTAACATGCTTTAAACATCAATTTGAGACTTATAATCCATCCATCATCAGCCCAACAGAACCGGTCTTGCACAGAACCAACCGATTCACTTTCGTTCTGTGCAAACCGAGCATATCCAGCCTTCAATCCACTCCTAAATCCTCCATTTAGTCATCAATCTACCTCTTAACATGATTACCTAAGGGTCCAAGAGGTTCATCGTCAGTTTTAGGCCTGTTGGTAGCCGAAAAACCATCCAAAGTCGCCGGTTCCTCCAAGCATAGAATTTGGCAATTTTCTAAGCAAGATTAACAAGGCCAGTTCGTGGTAAAAAATTAATCAAATCCTTCTCAACATGTTACCATCGATTTATCTACAAGTCTACTAAGTCTTCACGAAATTTGAGCTCAAAACTCTAAGATTTCGGCCACTAAACAGGTTAGAAACCGGACCTACCTCAGATTGGAGCAGATTCTGTCGACTCTCGGGAGAATCCTTGCTCCTGACTGCTCGGTGCTCCAAATGCTCTGATTCTTGTTGGAAGATGTCGGCAAGACATGGAGCTTTGTTGTGGTGATCGGCCGGTAGCAGATGGTGGTCGAAAGTGGCCGTTGTGGCCGGCGAACAGAAGCTCTAGAATCTATCGCCGATGCAGGATGAAGAAGGGAGAAGATGAAGTGTTCTGGTGTTCTCTCTCTCTCTTGGGGTGGTCTGGCCAAAATTTTGCAGAGGAGAAGAGAGATAATAGGCTATATTCAAGACTTGGTCAAGGGAGTTGAATGGTAGGTGGTGAAAAGGTGATATGATTATCCTTGTTTGGATCTTTGACACTTGGCATTGCTAGTTTCCATGAAGATCCAATGGCCACTCTCTCTTCCTTGTGTTCGGCAGCCATAGGAGGGTGTAATGCCCATTTTCCCTTTTTTAATTATAATAACAAAGTTCTAAGCTTGAGGGCCAAAACGATCATTTTACCCCGACGTTCAGAACGTCATTTTTCTTGTTCCGGAAACCTTCGATAGGGCGACGGCCAATCCAAATGACATTGGAATTCTTGATATTCCATTTCAAATCTTTCAAGGCTCATTTCTAATAGTTTTCTTTATCAGACGTGGTTCCAGTCTATTTCGAACCGACAGGCGGCTTTCCCAGACATTAAGCGTATCGACCTCGTGATTCATATCACGCTTAGGGCTCGTCAATTTGTGGCGGCTTTAGTTGTCATGTAATTGTGAGGGTCTATCACTAGCTCCTAAAGTCTCGATCTTCACCGTCCGATTTAGGAAAATTTTGCAAATCATACGTTGGTTAAGCGGCATCACCCGCGCTCCAATCATATAAGACTCACAAGGCATCCCTTAATCGTTCTTGGATCAGCCTTTTATGGCTCTAAATATCCTCTCGACAATCCTTATGGTCAAAGCGCCATTTCCTATCCGAGTTCTCCAGGTCCACGTATCTCGTCTCGCGTTAGCCTTTCCCTTTTGGTCAGTCTACTCGAATTGATTAGGTTCGAGCGGAATACGACTGAAATCCATCTCTAAATGCACACTTCTCATTACTGAGCCTGAAATTGACTGAAAATCAAAATGTCATACAACCCGCGTAAACGCATCAGGTTTCAATGATATTCTAGGCTAGTGTCAACACTTCATATATCCGTCCCGCGTAAACGCATCAGGACTATGGCCATCTCAACCTCGCGTCTTGTACGCAGCAAGGCGCCACACAACTCCAATCCTGCCCTTCAGCACCTCAAGGTACTCATTCCTCTACCCCGCGTCTCATATGCATCAGAGTCCTGCCATGTCACACTCATGCCATGATTTTCAATTCATTTCACTTACATAACAACAGGTGAAATTCAAGCACAATTCATATGCTTATGACATGCAAGACAATCAAAGTGACACTCAGACCTGGCAGATAATTCAGGCACAAGCATTAGCACGCATTAATCCCATATACTATCTTAGGGCGTACCAAGAACAATCCTCTTGGGAATCTCTCACAAGTCAATCAAGTTAACGCCCGACTCACCTAATTAAGTCCAATCTTCCTATCATAAGGTTAGGAATTCCCTTACCTCAAGCTTGATACCACAAATTTCTCCTTCCAAATGCCTCAATGTTTCGGCCAACTAGCCCAAGGGTCCAATCCACCGCGCAACCTAGGAAATTCCGACCAATTGTCAATTTTTTATGTCCAATTCACCAATCCACGAATCACAAACCTCCATAACTCGATCCTCATCATCCTAGCATGTCTCAATCACTAATTTGTGTCACACCCCGAATCCGGCGAGTACGCGAGCATCCCACCAAGCCGTTCCTTTATGAAAGCTCCAGGATCCAACGACCAATGTCTTATTCGCTGAAGGAAACGTGCACGCGGAGGCGACACCAACTCCAATTTGCAAATAGAGCAACACTCGATGACTTAGGACACAAGGGCAGTCCTTTAATAAAGGCCAATCATACTTTATTTATTACAAATCTAAATCCTCAAGATATCTACTATTCAATTCTAAGGTCACAAAAGAGAAGTCTTCATTTTTCCTCTAATGACTTCATCCATTGAATGCCAATCCATGGAGAACTCGATTTTCTTCATCAGGGACTTGAAAAATGTTGTCCCCAAAGGGGTGAGATACACATCCCAGTAAAAGAGTCCTAACCCTAGATTAGGCTAATTGTCCGCTCAGGCAGTCATCTATCCCAAAATTTCAAACTCACAATCATACAGGTACATGCAAATAAGAATAGTGGGCATGCAAATAGGACACCGTGTCACACTCAGATGATTATGCACACCTCATCCGGCCATGTCACCACAATCACCTCTTCTTGCCTGCCTCATTCTCCAGCCCGCGATTAGATCGCATCAGGCTCGGCCCATGTAAATGCATCAGACCATCATTGGCAACCCGTATAAACGCATCAGGTTCCAATGAATCTCCAAGCCAATCTCATCACCTCATACCTCCGTCCCGCAAATAGTTCGCATCAGGATCGTGGCCATCTCAATCCCGCGATTAGATCGCATCAGGGCGCCACACAACATCAACTCCACACCGCAATTACATCGCATCAGGGTATCCACCTCCCGCCCCGCGTCTCACATGCCTCGGGGCCTTGCCATGTCATGCTCATGCCATGATTTTCAAGTCATTTCCCATACATGACAACATGTGCAATTCAAGCACAATTCAAAGAACTCATGGCATGCAAGGCAATCAAGTGACACACACACATGGCGGATAATTCAAGCATAAACAATAACAAACATAACCCTCCTATAGCCACTTAGTAAATACCAAGAACTATCCTTTGGAAAATTCTCACAAATCAATCCAATTAATCCTCGACTCATCCAATCGAGTCCAATCTTCCTATCCAAAGTTTAGGATTCCCTTACCTTATGTTTGATACCACACAAATTCTCTTCTTGGTCCTCAAAGGTTCGGTCCCCTATGGTCCAAGACCGAACTCATCACGTAACCTAATAAAATCCAATCAATTCATCAATTTCCATGTCCAAATCCTCAATCCATGAACCACAATCCCCCATAACCTAATCCTCATCATCCTATCATGTCTTAATCATCAATTTGGGACTCATAATCCAACCATCAACAGCCCAACAGCCCCGGCCTTACACAGAACCGAACTGGTTCTTCTCGGTTCTGTGCAAATCGAGCACAATCAACCCTAATCCAACTTTAAATCCATCATTTAATCATCATCTTACCTCTTAACATGCCTATCTAAGGGTTTATCAGGTTCACCGTGAGTTTGAGGTTGAATCGTCGCCGGAAACTCGTCGAAAGTCGCCGGATCGTCCCAAGTCAGAATCCGGCAGTTTTCTGTTCCAAGTTCACAAGAACGATTCGAGGTCAAAACTTCATCAAATCAATCTCAACTTTTTACCACAGATTCATATACATGTCTACTTGATCTTCACAAAATTTGGCCTCAAAACTCCAACATTTCGGCCTCCTAAGGGTTAGAATCCGGACCTACCTCAGGTTGGATCAAATTCCATCGGTTCTCGGGAAAACTCTTGGCCGGAGCTTCTCGGTAGTCCAAATGCCGTACTTCCACTTCGAGGAGGTCGAAAGATGTAGATCTAAGTTGGTAAGGACGGCTGAAGTCTAGGTGGTGGTAGGAAGTGGTCATTGTGGGCGGCGAGCAAGGCGGCAGGGGCTGCTCGGCAACGGCAGAACAGAGGAAGAAGAAGAAGGAGAATGCTCGGTGGTTTAGGGGTTCTATGGCCAGTCAAATGAGGTGAGGAGAGAGAGAAAAGACTATATATCCAAGCTTGAGTCAATGGGTTAATGGTAGGTATATAAAGTTGGACATGACCACCCAATGCTTGATCTTGTGACACTTGTCCACTTGTCATTCAAGCTTAATCCAATGGCCCATATACATCCTAGTTTTCGGCAGCCTTGAGGGGGTTTAAAGTCCAAAATACCCTTCTTCAAATGCATGGGCAAGGCTTTAAGCTTGAGGGGTAAAAGGGTAATTTTACCCCCGACGTTTATAACGTTGTTTTTCTCGCTCCAAAACTCTTTAATAGGGTGACGGCCAATCCGAATAGCGGTGGAATTCTTGATTCTCCATTTCAAATCTTTCAAGACTTGTTTCAGATGGTTTCTCTATCAGACGTGGTTCCAGCCTATCTCGAACCGACGGGCGGCTTTTACGGACTGTACGCGTATTGACCCTGTGATTATCATCACATTTAGGGCTCATCAATTCATGGCGGCTTTGGCTGTCATGTAATTGTGAGGGTTTATCACTAGTTCATATGGTCTCGATCTTCACTCTTCGATTTAGAAAAAATGTTGCAAATCATACGTTGGTTAAGCGGCATCACCCGCGCTTCAATCGTATGACACTCGCAAGGTATTCCCTAATCGTCCTTGGACCGGCCTTTTTGTGGTTCTAAATATCTCCTTGACAATCCTTATGGTCTAAGTGACATTTCTTATCCGAATTCCCTACGTCTACGTACCATGTCTCGCGTTATCCTTTCTCTTTTAGTCAGTTTACTCGAATTGATTAGATTCGAGCGAGATATGACTGAAATACATCTCTAGATTCATTTCTCAGTAATGAGTCTGAAATTGACTGGAAATCAGAATGTCACAATTTGAGACTCAAATTCAACAGCCTTCAGCCCCTACAGATTCGGCCTTGCACAGAACCGAACCGGCTATTTTCGATTGTGTGCAAACCGAACATGTCTAGCCCTAAATCAACTTCCAATCCATCATTTAATCACTAACCTACTTGTTAACATGTCTATCTAAGGGTCTAAAGGTCTCACCGAAAGTTTGAGGTCGCGTCGTCACCGAAATCTGTTCGAAAGTCGCCAGCTCCTCCAAGATAGTAAACCGGCAGATTCTGTCCAATGTTCACAAGATCCATTTGAGGTCAAAAATTCATCAAATCAAGCTCAACCTTTTACCACAGATTGATATATAAGTTCCCTAGAGCTCCCCAAAATTTGGTTGTAAGACTCCAACGTTTCGATGTCCTAAGGGATCAGAAACTCGGCCTACCTTAGATTGAGTCAATTTCCGTCGGCTTCCGGGGAAATGCTTGATCGGAGCTCCTCGGTAGTCCAATCGATGTGATTCCACTTCGAGGAGGTCGGCAAGAGGTGGGGCTAGGTGTGCGTGGTCGGTTCTCTGGCTGGTGGTCGCCAGAGGAGGGCGTCGGTGGCAACGTACAGGGAGCTCAAAAGTTGTCACCGATGGCAGCAGGGGGAAGAAGAAGAAGAAGTTGTCGTGGGTTTGTAGGGGTATGGTCGGTCAAGGTGAGGAGAAAGAGAGAGAGAGAAAAGAGTCTATATCCAATCCCAAAAGTCAATAGTTGAATGGTAGGTGGCGAATAATGGACATGACCACTCTTTAGCCCATCTTTGGACACTTGTCCTAAGTGTCAATCAACTCAATCCAATGGCCACAATTCCTTCTCCTTTTTCGGCAGCCTTGGAGGGAATTGAAAGACCAAAATGCCCTTCTTCATTTGCATAAGCAAGGCTAAGGCTTGAGGGGCAAAATGGTAATTTCACCCCCGACGTCTGGAACGTCGTTTTCTCAATCCAATAATCTTCGACATGGCGACGGCCAATCCAAACATGACGTTGGAATTCTTGATTCTCCATTTTTAATTTTCAAGACTTGTTTCTGATTGTTTTCTCTATCAAACGTGGTCCCAGCCTTTCCCGAACTGACAGGTGGCTTTTGTAGAATTTACGCGTATCGACCATGTGATGCAAATCACATTTAGGGCTCATCAATTCATGACGGCTTTTGTTGTCATGTAATTATGAGGGTCTATCACTAGTTCCTATGGTCTTGATCGTCACTGTCCGATTTAGGGAAATTTTGCAAATTATATATTGCTCAAGCGGCATCACCTGTGCTCCAATCATATAACACTAGCAATGCATCCCTTAATCGTCCTTAGATCAACCTTTTGTGGTTCTAAATGTCTCCTCGACAATCATTATGGTCAAAGCGACATTTCCTATTCGAGTTTCCTAAGTCGACATGCCTTGTCTCGAGTTAGTCTTTCCCTTTTGGTCAGCCTACTCGAATTGATCAGATTCGAGCGCAATATGACTGAAACACATCACTAGATATACTTCTCATTAATGAGTCTGAAAATGGCTAGGAAATCAGAATGTCACAACTCTTCCCCCTTACAAAAATTTCATCCCCGAAATTTGCATCAAACTCAATTACTCAAATAAATGGGGATGTTGTCGTCTCATCGTCTCTTCATTTTTTCACGTGGCGCCTTCAGTTCCATGGTGTTCCTACACCACCTTGACCAATGGAATCTTCTTATCCTTGAGTATTTGCTCCTTCCGATCCTCGATCCTTATCGGCTTCTCCACGTAAGACACCCGATCGTCGACTTCTATGACCTCATAATCCAGCACATGTGTAGGGTCTGGTTGATATTTCCACATCATTGACACATGGAAAATATTATGCACTTGGGATAGGTTAGGCGACAAGGAAAGCTTGTAGGCCAAGGTTCCAATCCCCTCCAGTATCGTAAATGGGCCTACATATCTTGGACTCAGTTTTCCCTTCTATCCAAATCGTGATAATCCTCTCATTGACGACACCTTGAGGAAGACATGATCGCCCAGTTGAAATTCCAAAGGCATACGCCGCTTATCTGCATAACTCTAGTGACGACTCTGTGCCGTCCTCAGTCTATCCGGAATTTTTTTCATTGCTTCCACTGATTGCTTCACCAATTCTGGGCCTGTGATACTTCTTTCTCCGACCTCATCCCAGCAAATCGGGGTTCTGCAGGCCCTTCCATAAAGTGCTTCGAATGTTGCCATCTGGTACTTTGCTGATAGCTGTTGTTATACGCAAATTCCACCAAATGTAACTGCTCTTCCCATCCACCTTTAAAATCTATAACGCATGCTTGCAGCATGTCCTCAAGTGTCTGAATCGTCCTTTCCGATTGTCCGTCCGTCTGTGGATGATACGCTATACTAAACTGCAATTGAGTTCCCATGGCCTCTTGAAGACTCTTCCAAAAGTTCGTCGTTGATTTGGGATCTTTATCCGAGGTAATCGTCACAGGCACTCCATGCAGCCTCACTTTATGCCTCATGTATAACTGGGCATATCTATCCATCACGAAATCTTTTCGTATAGGAATGAAGTGGGCAGACTTGGTCAATCTGTCCACGACTACCCATATAGAGTCGTGACCTCTCTAGCTCCTCGAGAGTCCCATGACAAAATCCATAGTTATAAGTTCCCATTTTCATTCAAGAATTTCCAGTGGCTGCTATAATCCTCCAAGCTTACAGTGTTGCGCTTTTACTTGCTCGCATGTCAAACACTTAGCCACATATTTAGCCACATCCACCTTTATTCCGTTCCACCAATAGTTCTATCGCAAGTTCTGATACATTTTCGTACTCTCAAGGTGGACACTATAATTGCTCTTATGAGCCTCTGATAAGATCCTTTCCCTGAGTCCTTCATCCTTTGGCACACACAATCGTCCTTGGAATTTCAGGATTCCGTCCCCTGACACCTGAAATTCTAGCTTTCTATTCGTCGAGTCCATCTCCAAAATTTTCTGAATTTCTGGGTCTGTAGACTGTAAGGTCTTTATCACTTCCTAGACCTTACGTTCTACCCTCAATGTAGCCATCAAACTAGACAACTGGCAGACTTCTAGTCTGAACTCAGAATCTCTCAAGTCCTCGTTCATCGACCAACTTTTTACTAGTAGACAAGCGATACTCGACTTTTGACTCAGCTTATCTGCGACTCTGTTTGCCTTCCCAGGGTGATACAGTATATCACAATTATAGTCCTTGAGCAGCTCCATCCATCGACGCTACCTCATATTCAACTCTTTTTGGGAAAATAGGTACTTTAAGCTGTAGTGGTCGGTGTAAATCTGAAATTTCTCGCCACATATGTTGTGTCTCCAAATCTTCAGAGCAAATATGATCGCTGCTAATTCCAGATCATATGTTGGGTAGTTCATTTCATGTGGCCTCAACTATTAGGATGCATAGGCCACTACTCTTCCATGCTGCATCAGTACATAGCCCATTCCTTTCAGCGAGGCATCGTTGTAAATCTCATAGCCCCTTGGTCTAGATAGAATCGTCAATACCGGTGCAGTCGTCAATCGATGTTTGAGCTCTTGGAAACTCCTTTTACACTTATCTGTCCATTCAAACTTTGTTTCCTTCTTTGTTAGCCTCGTCAATAAGATGGCTATAGATGAAAACTTCTCCACAAATCGTCTGTAATACCCGGCCAATCCCAAGAAACTCCTGACTTTCGTGACCGTAGTGAGCCTAGGCCAATTGGTTACTGCTTCGATCTTTGCAGAGTCTACTGCAATCCCTTCTCCAGATACCACATGACCAAGAAACGCTACCTTGTTCAACCAGAACTCGCACTTACTCAACTTAGCATAAAGCGAATGTTCCCTCAAGGTCTGCAGGACAATCCTTAAGTGCTCTTCATGTTCCGCGTCATTCCTCGAATAAATCAAGATATTGTTAATAAAGACTATGACGAATCTGTCTAGGAATTCCTTAAACACTCGATGCATTAAATCCATAAAAGCAGCTGGAGCGTTGGTCAATCCAAACGGCATCACCGTAAACTCATAATAACAATACCTCGTCCTAAAGGCAGTCTTAGGTATGTCTTCCTTCTTGATCTTCAGTCGGTGATAACCTGTCCTCAAGTTAATCTTTGAAAATACCATCTCTCCTTGCAACTGATCAAACAGATCGTCAATTCCTGGCGATGTGTACCTGTTCTTCACTGTCACCTGGTTTAGCTACAGTTCCTGCATCTGCACCTTTAACTATTTTAATTTTGATAGGGACATCCTATGAGGTGTCTTTGAGATCGGCTCCATTTCAAGAGCTAACTTGATCACAAATTCTATCTCTCGCTCCGGTGGCAATCCTAGCAACTCTGGGGAAAAATGTCAAGAATTCACGCACTACCGGGATACTATCTAGTTTTGGCTCTTCGGCAGTCGTGTCCATTACGGCAACTAAGTACGCCTAACACCCTTCTGACATCAACTTGGTCACTTCTATAGATGAGACTAAGGGAATCAAGCTTCCTCCTCGACTTCCCAACAATTCAAAACTAAGGCGGGCTTTCGGATAAAACCGGATTATCCTACTACCACAATCCACTACTGCCCCCTGCTTACCCAATCAATCCATCCCTACAATCACATCAAAATCGTACACGGGTAATACAGCTAGATCGATACTCTCCTTACTCCCTCCAATCACAATTTCACAATCAGCACAACCCAAAGAAACCAATATGTTGTCCTTTAATGGAGTGGCAACATGCATAATCATATTCAACATCTTTAACTTCATGCACACCAATTCAGCAAATTGAACAGACACAAATGAATGTGTGGCACTGGGATCAAATAAAGCATATGTAGCTTGGTCGCACAAGTAAATCGTATCTGTGACCACGTCTGGTGCTATCTTTTCCTCTCTGCAGGCTACTGCACGTACTCTTCCCTGGGCCGGTGGTCGGTTCTGCTCGATCTGGGGAGTGGTAGTCGACGGTCCAGCTTGTGGTCTCTGTCCTTACGGTCGACTCGTCGGAGCTGGGTTTGGGCACGTCCTCATCTGGTGGCCCAGCTGACCACATTTAAAGCAAGCCCCAGTCCTTACCGAACGTGGCCCATTTCTATGTTTTTTGCCACGAAGGCAGCAGCTCCAGTTTGTCGGATTTGGCGGCTTCACAATATTTTTCCTTATTGGAGGCACAAAACGCCTATTGCCCGCCCTCGGTCTCTTGCCTATCTGGCGGTTATCTCTAAATGGTGTAAATCGTGATCCAATTGCGGTGTTTCTCTCTTTCAAGTCCATTTCTATCATCTTAACTCGCTCGTAGATCTCCTTATAGGTCCTCAGATTCAGGGTAATCATCTGACTATGAAGCTCAGGCCTCAATCCGTCCTTAAATCTCCTTGCTTTCTCCTGAGGATCTTCTACAGATCGAGGTGCATACCACGATAGCCTCGAGAACTCGGCTTTATATTGGTCTATTGTCAGCTGATTCTGGCGCAACTGTGGGAATTCTATCTGATTCCTTTCCCTGGCCGTTTCCGAGAAGTACTTCTCGTTGAACGCCATCTTAAAGGCATCCCAATTCGTGGCCGTTCTTTCGTGGAAAACTCCGTTCTTTCATGGACCACCAATCATTTGTCGTACCCTCCAGCTGGTACACTGCTAGCAATACCTTCTCTTCATTCGTACACCTCAGCACTCCAAAGGCTTTCTCCAGCTTCTCAATCCACCTGGGTGCTAACTCGAGGTCTCCAGTCCTATCAAACTGCATCGGGTTCAGCTTTATGAACTGCTCGACTAGTTGGCCCATTTATCTGGCCACGACGATTTCCTCTTGGGCATTCACCGCCTCATTGACTTGGCTAAGTTCACCCTGGCTTCCATTGCCATCGTTGTTGCCGTTGTTGGCGTTGACGGCAGCTATGGCAGCTCCTACTACCTGGACGATGGCAGCGTCCCGGTCTTGGGTCTGCCTATCAATAGGGTCACCAATTCTCTCCAGTGCCCTCATCATGCCATCCATTCTTGTGTCCTCAGCTACAGGCGGCCACGAGATAGAGGCTCCTCCTCTAGATCTTCTAGATCTCCTGGATGGGTTGCTCATCCTTATCTCTTTCCACTGAACCTGGTCCACCACAAGTTCAGCAAGGAGTTAAAACTCACTCATTCATCCAAATCTAGAGCTACTAACTAATCCTCAACAGAAACAATCACAACACAGCAGTACCCCATACACAAACTCCAGAAACATTTCAGCAAAAAGCCCATGGCCATTTCTCAGTTCCGTTCACTCCAACGGTCCCTCAAAACCAACCCTATTCGTTCATTCAACAGGCCAAGGCCTAGAAATGACTTTCAACTCTAAGCAGGGAACTTAGTCCTTAAGTATTACCAAAACCCTGCCAAGCCCAAACACCAACCATAAGTGCCAAATCGCATGCTATGGACCCCATGCCTTATCCTAGCCAGTCTCCTAAGTTCTCACTATCCGTCCAAGTCCCAACTTAATCCTCCTTATTACTCCAGTCCTCAACCAACTTTGGATCGAGCTGACCTTGCTCTGATACCAAATCGGATGGGGATGTCACGCCCCACGCCCCGGGCACGAGCACGCGACTCCCTACAAGCAAACCAAAAATCTCTCGTGGTCCCAAGATCCACAATTAAGCCGAGAGACATGATATATATATATATATATATCAATCATACGGAAACAATAAAGAAATAAATCCTCCGTACATAATATGAAGTGGGACTTGGATAGCGCCAATATTGTCATACATAATCTAAATGTTCATACAGTTGCATAGCTACTAAATCCACTAACACGAGGGGTGACGGAGTAAATACGCAAAAAGAGTCCATCGACATCATACAACAAGAGATGGGGTCAGGATCGCCGCTAAAAGACCGACTGATAAGCTGGGAGCTCCTAAGATGAGCTGCTGGAGTCCTCGGTATCCTCTGCGTCCTCCGCGGGCTCATACTCCGAAAAGGTCTCAGAGCGAACATCTATAGTATCCTCAGTGGTCTCCTCAGTAGATGGCACCTTGAGATCCTTCTCGGTCGCCTCGACCACAATGACCTCCTCCTCCGTGTTCTCTATGGTCGGGGTCCTCTCCGATCCATTCCTTGAACCGACAACGGATCCCTCAGCCTGATCTAAGTCTCGGGTAGGGTGGTACTAGCTAGGAACAACTCCCTCAGGCACCTCATTGGGCTGAAGCGGCCCAGTAGATACATCCCCGACCTTCCTAGACCAGGTCTCATACCGATGAGGCTTCCAGCTCGTACTACCATCGTTTACCCAAACCACAGTATACTTCCTTACATAAATAGTTCTCTGCCCATCAAGGAACTCATCAAAATAGGTAGACATCTCTTTCGGGTCTCCAAAACGAATGGACCACATCGTTAAGGCCTAGGATCTATAAAAATAAAGGTCCCCAACGGGGTGAGATACACATCAGTAAAGTGAGTCCTAACCCTAGGTTAGGCCGACCGTCTGCTCAGGCAGTCACATACCCAATAAGTTAAACTCATTGATACACGAGGCAAATACAAGCATAGAAAACAACACATAGATGGCAGGCATACAGTTATAGCATTATAACACACTCAGATGATATGCACACTCGTCTTGCCACATCATCACATCCAGCAATTCCTACTTGCCTCATTCTCATGCCCGCGATTAGATAGCATCAAGCTCGGTCCGCGTAAACGCATCAGGCTGTCATTGACAACCCGCGTAAACGCATCAGGTTTCAATGATACTCCAGGCCAGTGTCAACACTTCATATCTCCATCCCGTGTAAACACATCAGGACTGTGGCCAACTCAACCTCGCGTCTCGTACGCATCAGGGCGCCACACAACTCCAACCCCTCGCCTCAGCACCTCAGGGTACTCATTCCTCCACCCCGCGTCTCATAGGCATCAAGGTCCCGTCATGTCATACTCATGCCATGATTTTCAATTCATTTCACTTACATAACAATAGGTGCAATTCAAGCACAATTCATATGCTCATGGCATGCAAGACAATCAAAGTGACACTCAGACATGGTAGATAATTCAGGCACAAGTATTAGCATGCATTAATCCCATGTACTATCTTAGGGCGTACCAAGAACAATCCTCTTGGGAATCTCTCACACGTCAATCAAGTTAACGCCCGACATACCCAATTGAGTCTAATCTTCCTATCATAAAGTTAGGAATTCCCTTACCTCAAGCTTGATACCGTAAATTTCTCCTTCCAAATGCCTCAATGTTTCGGCCAACTAGCCCAAGGGTCCAATCCACCGCGCAACCTAGGAAATTCCGACGAATTGTCAATTTTCTATATCCAATTCACCAATCCACGAATCACAAACCTCCATAACACGTTCCTCATCATCCTAGCATGTCTCAATCACCAATTTGAGACTCAAATTCAACAGCCTTCAGCCCCCTCAGATTCGGCCTTGCACAGAACCGAACTGGCTATTTTCGGTTGTGTGCAAACCGAACATGTCTAGCCCTAAATCAACTCCCAATCCATCATTTAATCACTAACCTACTTGTTAACATGTCTATCTAAGGGTCTAAGGGTCTCACCAAGAGTTTGAGGTCATGTCGTCGTCGAAATCTGTTCGAAAGTCACCAGCTCCTCCAAAACAGTAAACCGGCAGATTCTGTCCAACGTTTACAAGACCCATTTTGGGTCAAAACTTCATCAAATCAAGCTCAACATTTTTCGCAGATTGATATACAAGTCCCCTAGACCTCCACAAAATTTGGTCACAAGACTCCAACGTTTCGATGTCCTAAGGGATCAGAAACTCGGCCTACCTCAGATTGAGTCAGTTTTCGTCGGCTTCCGGGGAAATGTTTGGCTGGAGCTCCTCGGTGGTCCAATTGACGTGCTTCCACTTCGAGGAGGTCGGCAAGAGGTGGGATTAGGCATGGATGGTCGGTTCGCCTGCTGGTGGTCGCCGGAGGAGGGTGTAGGGGGCAATGAACAGGGAGCTCAGAAGCTATCGCCGATGGCCAAAGGAGGAGGAAGAAGAAGTTTTCATGGGTATGTGGGGGTATGGCCGGTCAAAGTGAGGAGAGAGAGAGAGAAAAGAGTCTATATCCAATCTCAAAAGTTAATGGTTGAATGGTAGGTGGTGAATAGTGGACATGACCACTCTTTAGCCTATCTTTGGACAATTGTCCTAAGTGTCAATCAACTCAATCCAATGGCCACAATTCCTTCTCCTTTTTCAACACCCTTGGGGGGAATTGAAAGACCAAAATGACCTTCTTCATTTACATAAGCAAGGCTAAGGCTTGAGGGGCAAAATGGTAATTTCACCTCAGACGTCTGGAACGCCATTTTCTCAATCCAATAATCTTTTGCATGGTGACGGCCAATCCAAGCATGACGTTGGAATTCTTGATTATCCATTTTTCATTTTCAAGACTCGTTTATGATTGTTTTCTCTATCAGACGTGGTCCCAACTTATCCCGAATCGACGGACGGCTTTTGCAGACTTTATGCGTATCGACCTTGTGATTCAAATCATATTTAAGGCTCGTCAATTCATGGTGGCTTTGGTTGTCATGTAATTATGAGGGTTTATCACTAGTTCCTATGGTCTCGATCATCACTATTCGATTTAGGGAAATTTTGCAAATTATATATTTGTCAAGCGGCATCACCCGCGCTCCAATCGCATAACACTAGCAAAGTATCCCTTAATCGTCCTTAGATCGTCCTTTTATGATTCTAAATGTCCCCTCGTCAATCCTTATGGTCAAAGCCCCATTTGCTATTCGAGTTTCGTAGGTCCACGTACCTTGTCTCGCATTAGCCTTTCCCTTTTGGTCAGCCTACTAGACTTGATCAAATTCGAGTGAGATATGATTGAAACACATCGCTAGATATACTTCTTATTAATAAGTCTGAAAATGGCTGGGAAATCAGAATGTCACAGAATAGCCTATGAATGAAGGGTCGATTGGGTTATATGATTGTGATTGTGGTTTGTCAATGATCCAACTTGGAGAGTATGAGTTATAAAGAGACATTTAGCAATAGTCGATTTAGGCTTGAATTGCGTTGTATTCTAATGGTTTAGTTATCGATTGCTATTGATGACCCTGAATGGTATGAAATGAGGTGTATACAGAAAAGCGATGAAGGCATATTTGGATTAAAGGCCAGCTGTGATCGAATGCATATAGATTTGATTAGTTAGTGATTCCACTTGAGGTATATGGTTGAATATAGGCAATTGTTCTGTGGAATTAGAACTCTTCAATGAATAGGAATTAATCTAAAGGCGATTATGATATGACAAGTAGTGAGGACAGTCATGTTGTACATGTGTTTGTGGTTACGAAATGAAAGTTGATGAGGGTGCATGTATGAACTTATCGCTGTTGGACTTAATAAACTGTCGCTTGGTATGGGACAAGTTAATGAAATACCTATAAATCGTCATGAAGCATGATATAGGACGTGTGAAACGGGGCTTTCTTCATAAATGTATGACTTGGGACAACCTGCAACGACCAAAACTAATGAGGCCGGGGAGTAATCGCCGGGACAGAGAGGTCCGGACAAAGAGCGGCTCCGACAGGTTTCTAAGATGGCAAGAGGCAGGAATGACCCAAATCATAACTTGAAAGGGGAAGTCTAGGTATCAGGTTGAGTCCAATTGTGGTTAATAGATGTATGGCACAAGATTAATGCTCGAAAAAGATGTTCAAAGGTGGCATGACATGTGAAATGATGCATGTGATTGGCATGATTAAAAGCTTTGTACGTGGCGGTGGATGCCGTTTAAAAAGAAAAATTGACGTTTATGATTGGCCTGTTGAGAATGAGAAAGCATGTTGTGTTTGTGACAGAGTGACAAATGCCTTAGACTTATAGCATGATCGATTGACTCATTGAATTGATGCCTTGAGTGCTTGTTTGATAGTTGCCGAGCTAAGGCTTGCTTAGTAGTTGACTGTTAATTGAGAAATTGCCTAGTTGAGGCTGGTTTGATATGTGGCTGCTGCTTAAGGATGATTTGGAATCCTCAGATAATTGGCAATTAGTTGAGAATTGTATAGGGACCACTGGATGGTTGTTTGATGGTGATAGATGATGAGATGAGCAGTCTGAGATTGCCACATTTGAGTAGATGACTTAAGTATTTGATTTCCAGAGGGAATTGTAGTGGTTCGAGTGCTATAAGAACCTAATGAGGTTGAATGACAAGAGAATGGTCACTAGAGGAGCATTGGCTCGAGTATGCAAGATATGAGATGACTCTAGAACTGAAGGGAGTTGTGAGAATTGAGTAAATATGAGTGACCAGAATATGAGTGCTAGAAAAGTGTTTGGCTCGAGCTTATGGACTGTACAAGACCTAAGAGTTAAAGGGGTCATGAGAACTTTAAATGGAAATGAGAAAGTGGATGGGTACACAGACTCGAGAAGGAGCTGTCATTTTACCCAAGTCGCTGAGACAATTGAAGCTAGTGCTGATGAGTTAAATGATAGAAGTCACGAGAGAGGTGACTCCGAGTTAATCCTTTCTAAATTGAATGCGTGGGAAGAACCATGAGAGTTTTGAAAAGCTTGTGAAGCCATGTATAAGGTTGAGATTGACCAAGTTTGAAGGAGGGATGAGATTTGAAGTTGTCTCCCTCTAGATGGGGGATCTTGGTAAGGAAACCTTAGAGGTTTTGGGTACACTAAGGAAAGAAAGTGACCCTGGCAGATTATAGTCTTAAGAGGCTGTTGATAATTGGTGAAAGGTCACAAGAGGAAGGGTTTCCTCGAAGGCATGATATTTGTCTAGACTGCCTTTATTTAATTGCTTAATGGAAGTGCTTTCCCTAGATTTCTTGAGAACAAAGGTTGTTTGGATTCTGATACTTTTGCAAGGATCAGAGGACGATTGACCAGTGTGAGACAGAGTTCTCAAGGTCGTTTAAGCATACAGTAAAGGTGGTCAAGGACCCTTGAATAAGATAAGTAAATCTCTTAGTGGATTTAAGTTTGAAAGCCTTATGGTTAGTTGTTCTTCCTGATTTTGAGGAATGGTAATGGTACTCAATAAAAGAAAAGAACTCTTGCTCATGGATTACAAGCAAAGAGATGTTCATTTGGAACATGAAACGTACTTGCGAGAGATGGTTGTTACCTTGTCGCCAATCTCGTAATGAGAGATTGACATGTTGTTCCTTCTGTCGTTGGAAAGGTTGAGGAAAAAGATCTGTCAGTTGCCTGACATTGATGATTTTATGAGATTGATTGAGCATAAATCTAAACCACTAGAAGTGGTATTGTGTGTTGCCTAAAGGGTAGGGTGCCACTCTTAAAGAACGATTGGACCATGAGATAGTCATTGATTAAAAGAAAAGTGAATGGACTGGATAGTCTCGGCTGTTCATAATTCTAGTGAATAATTGAGGAAGCCAGAGAGTAATTGCAGAGTAAATTAAGGTAATCTAAGGACGAACAGATACTGTCACTTGAGGTGACCGAATTATGGAAAGAAGAACGCCGAGTATGGTGGCATCTATGTTCTGGAGTAAAACACCGTCGTTGGCATAGACTCCAAGATCGACGTCCTATGGAATAGGAAGGACATGGTGGATTTGAAATAAGAGAATGCCACTGAAGTGTATAGCTTCATTTACATGGTAAGAGACCCTAGTGTTGAAGAAAGAGAAAATCCTAACTGTCTTGATATTAAGATGGAGCATCTAGACTGAGAAAGACGAGGCAGAACTTGAATGATTGCTATAAGGGAAGTTAAGTTCGAGAGACTGTCTTGTAAATGATACTGAATTTCAGGATAATGCAGACGTTCAGTGGAACAGAAAAAATTGAGATAAGGTCGCATTAGCTGGTTGTGAAACCAAGAGGTCAAGGCACTAATGTTTCTTGAGAAAAGAGTGACAAAAATGAACAGAATGTTGTGTAATTCAAGCGGGGACTCATGAGAGTAGAGGGCCAAGGTTTGAGCTCTCAAGTGAAAAGTGCGAATAACAGTTTGAAGATTCGACACTTGGTAGAAAGAAACAGATAAAAGTCAGACTGAGTATCCAAGGAATAATGAGATTGATTGTTACCGTCTTTAGAGACGATGAATAGACTCATTTAAGGAGCGATGAGAAACATAAATAACTTTCAAGAGTATCCTATGGACTCTAAGGAGTTGCTCGTTGTGTGTTGCTAATCGTGAAGAGCATGAGTTGCGGGTATGATGATGTAAGATTCCTCAGTAGTGAGATTTCTAAGAAATGAAATCCCTATGGAGCCCTTGAGGAATAGAATAAGTGATGAATCGACTAAGATTGATGTGAGTTGCGGAAATTGGAAGTTTCTTGGAATTGGTGAATTGTTATGGATGGATCGGGGGAAGATTTTCCACAAAAGCAATTCCATGGATAAATGAATACGAAAAGAGTTTTCGAGAACTTAAGTTAAGTTGATGACTACGCCGACAATAGTGTTCCTATTTGGAATTAAAAAGGGGTCGAGTGAATCATAATGACTTGACGCAGAAAGGAAATTTGAGGCATAGCAAGGCAAACTGAAGTGGGCTATGCGATACGTCGTGATAGTAAAGCCATTTGAGTTGGAATGTCTAATGCATGGTCGGAGTTGGCTTGCAAATGTTCTTGCAATGAAGTTGGAAAACACGACTCGCATGGAGAGGTTTCAAGTTTACACGAACCATAAGAATTTGAGGTATGTGGTTGCCTAGAAAAATTGAATGAGGAACAACATGTGTGAAGGAGATTGCTTAAGGACTAAGGATGAAATATCCTATATCGCTTAAAAAAAAGGGGTGATTTAAGAAGCAGATGCATATAAGTGAAAACTGAGCATCGTGCATTTGGCGGATAAAAGATAGGCCTTGCTCAAGGAAATAAGAGATTCAACTCCTAAATTGGAAGGTTGCCAATTGACTAGTTTGATAAATACTTGAAGCATCAAGCGTGAAGTCAGAAAGGAATTGGGACGCTGCGATGAATAGACCCTGACATTTAAGGGGGTTATGGAAATGGATAGAACAGGGAGGAAATTCAGATTTTCGGATACCTGGAAAAGAAACCTCAAAGTTGAGGGTAGAAACCTTAAAGTCCCATGGACGAGAGTACGAGTCCAATATTGAAAAGGAACTTAAAGAAATGACCTCATTAGAAAATCAAAGAGAGGATTATGGTGTCCCTTGGGATGACATACATGTGTGCCAGACTTGCATCGGTATTATTGATGGAATGGACTGAAAGTTTGGTTAGTCGAACATGAGGTCAAGTATTAAACGTGCCGACAAGAAAAAGGCATGCTCTTGAAAGGATTGATACGCCGAATGGTATGAGCATTAAAGAGTGCATTCTGGTGAGGATTTAGTAATAATGGTGATGGATAAATGGAAGAGATGAGGTGAACGCTCGAGGATGAACTGCTGACAGATGTTATGAATATTGAAAGAGAATGAATAGAAGCAAATCAGATTAAGGACTGAAGGAGACAAGTCCTAGGGAAAGATGGCTTTGGTCGAGAAGGACAAGTAAGATCGTCAAGTCATGAAAGGAATTATCTGGAAGAATGAGGATGTGATGAGACGCCAATACCCCAAAGGACTAGATGGTTAGAAGGATGTAAATTTCGAGGACAAAATTTCTTTAAGAGGAAAGAGTTGTGATATTCCGAATTTTCCACCCCCTCAAAGCTTGAGATATGAAACGAAATCTCAAAATTGAAAAATGGAAAATAAAGATTCCAACATTCTAATCGAATTAGACATCGCCTCATCAAAGGTAATTCGAATCAGAAAAATGACGTTCTGGACGTCGAGGGTAAAATTACCTATTTGCCCTTCAAGCCTTGGCCTTGCATTTATAATTAGATAAGGGCATTTTGGTCAATCACAATACCCTATAGGCTGCCAAAAATCAAGAAAAATGAGGGCCATTGGATGAGCCTTGATTGACATGAGGACAAGTGTCAAAGGATTAGGCATTGACATTGATTGAATTACATTTTAACCTATCATTCTAAGCCTTTGACCAATTGGAAGATTGAAAGAAAGCCTCTCACTCTCTCTCTCTCTCTCCCTCATTTTGCTCGGCCAAACCCTCTCCCCCTCACCTTTCTCTCATTTTCCTCTCTTTTCTCTCTCGCCAAAACAATGCCCAGTCCCGTCGTCGGCCACTATTTTGGCCATAACTTCTTCGTCCGTCATTAGATTAAGGCGTTTCACCTACCATTAGAAAGCTTATCATCTTGCCGTTCCAACAAGGCATTACGGGTCCAAATCCACCAAGCCGTTTATCCCGTATAGCCTTTTGAAGGAGCAAAAGTCAGGCTGGTCAGTTTTGAATTCGAGAGCTCCCAGCCGACCAATCCCGACTGTCCCACTATTCCGGTCATATCTTCTTCGTACAACACCGGATCTAGGTAAAACTATCATCAAATGAAATCTTATTGTCTTATATTTACATAGACATATTATAAGCTCAATTTGACCCAGTAGATCTTCCCATAGGTCAATTTGAGTGGACAAAGGTCCATACGAGGTAGATTCTGACCGATTTTGGGGAAAGACCTGTTCCGGGGTCTTCCACACTTCAAATAACTTCAAATTTTCGGTGAGGTCTTCTAAACTTATAATATTAAAGTTGGATGAGCTGTCGTTGCAATTTTAGTTGAGTTAAGATGGGTTTTCATGGTTGATTTGAGGCGGTTTTTCTAGGGCAGAATCTGACCGCATGTACACCGAGTGGAACCGGGCTGATCAGAAGTCCTTGAGGTGTTATTTTGCTTACAAATCTTCGATGAGGCTTCCTAACTCCTAGAACAACATGTTAGCAAGTTGATTTTGTGGTAAATCAAGGTTTAGAGTTGAATTATGGACTAATTAAGGAGGTAAAGGGCAGAACCGAATTCTGCCCTGTTTCGGTTTGAATAAACCGAGCACTTTGAGGGCTGTGGGAGGTGTAGCCATGCTATAAATTCATTGTTAAGACATACTCGGATGTTAATTGAGATGTTAATGAGGTGTATGCTCCGTGAATTGGTTGGACTAGAAAAATTGATCGTTTGACGAACTTTGGACTAGGTCGCACGGTTGCCCTTTTTTGGGATCAAAGGAACCGAATCTTTGGAGAAGTCTTGGAGGGACTTTTACGGATTAAATTGAAAAGTAAGTGACTCCTAAACCTTTGCTAGGAAGTTAGGACACGACTGGATACATTTGGATGATATATTGATGAAGTTGAGAGTCTATTGCATTGATTGTTCATGATCGACTGAGATAATGGAGGTGTGAGTCGTGTGTACTCCTGATGATGAGAAATTATAACTCTCATGGCTAAATTATTGTTGTGTGTATTCGATTAACATGGATACTGGTATGGCTTTATGACATATGGCCTTGACGTCTCGCATGACAATGATTCATTACTTGGCTGATAAAAATTATACTTAATTATAAATTCCTTAAGAGGTGAGTTTGCTTTGTGAGCCTAAGAGCTTGTGGCACCCTGATGCGTTGAGACGTGGAGTTATGATGGCTAGTACCCTGATGCGTTGAGACGTGGGGTTGTGGTGGCTAACGTCCTGATGCATTGAGACGCGGGACGAGATTGATTATGTGTCGACACAGGCCAGGAATGGCATTGAAAACCTGATGCGTTTAATGCAGGTTCGTTAACTTGATGGTTTGAGGCGTAATGACACGGACTGAGCCTGAGGCGTATTGACGCGGGGCATAGCTATTGAAAAGAGAATTGAAAACCTGATGCGTTTAACGCGGGTTTGTCAATTTGATGGTCTAAGGCGTAATGACGCGGACCGAGCCTGAGGAGTATTGACGCAGGCATAGCTATTAAAAAGAGAATTGATATCCTGATGCGTCAAAACGTGGGATAGTCTTGATACGTGTTCATACAAGTATCGAAATGGCCTTTGGAACCTGATGCGTTAGAACGCGGGTTGCCAATCAAGACATTGATTAGCCTGAGGCGTATTGACGCGGGCTTGGCCATTGGGATTAAATTTGTGATTAGCCTGATGCGTATTAACGCGGGCTTGGCCATTGGAATTGAAAGTTGTGATGATATGATCGTCCTGGAGTCGTGATTGCGTTATCCTAGACGTATCGAGGTGCCTTGAAGTTTCATTGTCATGTGTTGTTTTTTTAATCTTGGTCTATTGTTTTATTGCATAATCTAGGAGGACT
The DNA here is from genome assembly GCA_028455895.1 of Rhodomyrtus tomentosa. Taxonomy (NCBI): domain Eukaryota; kingdom Viridiplantae; phylum Streptophyta; class Magnoliopsida; order Myrtales; family Myrtaceae; genus Rhodomyrtus; species Rhodomyrtus tomentosa. The sequence goes on along the minus strand of JAPCWY010000003.1, from coordinate 21,330,270 downwards.
AATGGCCTGGTCTAGGTTTAGGATGAACTTGCTAAGATTGAAATCTCACCCCATCGTGGGATTAACTTTTTTAGGTCACAGGCGATAGAAATTTGAGCTTGCTAATGAAAGGTATTTGAAGAAGTAATTATAGGAAATTGATTTATACTTTTGTGACTTTAAGGATTTCATGTTACCTTGAAGTTAAAGTTGTACCCTCTGAACCTGTAGTCGGTATTTATAACAAGACGTACCCTATGTCCTGAGTCATCTTAAGTCTGAATTGTATGGAGAAGTTTCATCGCTTTCATATATTTGTATCTTTTAAAAGTTGTAAATTGTTGGCCGACGGATCCTGGGTACCACCGAGACAAGACGGCCCTGGTGGGATTTTCCGTGCCTGACAGGTTCGGGGCGTGACAGTTTCAATGGTCAAAACTAAAGGTTTAATTTCTACATCCACCAAACAATATACAACCTCTAAGGTCACCCAGCGTCCTAAATACATTTGATCAACTACTTCCTCGAATGCCAATCTTTGGCAAGTTCGGGCTTCCTTCGCCTAGGGCCTGAAAACGTTAAGCCTACACTAAGGTGAGATATAAATCTCAGCAAGTTCACCCTAAACCTAGACTAGGTCATTATTCCTCCCAGATTATGCAATAAAACAATGAACAATGATTCATAAATAAAAAAAACAGCACATGACGATCAAATATCAAGTCACCTCGATATGTATGGCATAACGTAATCGCGATTCAAGGACAAGCATATCATCGAAACCAAGCTTTGTACTATCACAACATTAAGTTCATAAGCGAAGGTGTCTTATTTCTCAATTTCATTACAATTGCCACTTCCAATGGCCAAGCACGCGTCAACACGCATCAGGCTAATCACAAATTCAAATCCAATGGCTAAGCCCGCGTCAATACGCATCAGGCTAATCAAAGTCCCGATTGGCAACCTGCGTTCTAACGCATCAGGTTTCTAAGACCATTTAGATACTTGTGTCAACATGTATCAAGATTATCCCGCGTTCTGATGCATCAGGATATCAATATTCTTTTCAAGAGCTATGCTCGCGTCAACACCTACGTAAATACGCCTCAGGCCATAAAATTGACAAGCCCGTGTTAAAACGCCTCAGGTTTCAAATGCCATAACTAAGCTTATGTCAACACTTACTAAACTTATCCCGTGTTATGACACATCAGGATATAAGCTGACCTTGCGTTCTGACGCATCAAGGTGTTATAGGCCCTTAGGTTCAAAAACTAAACTCCCCCCTCAAGGGACTTCAAGATCGAGTACAATTTTATCAAACGGTCGCCATTCAAGGCTAAATATCACATAAGCATATCAACATCCATGTCAATAGAATACACATAACAACAACTTAGCCATGAGCATTATAATTTCTCATCATCAGGAGCACACATGACTTGCACCTTAGTTGTCTCAATCTATGCAATAGACTCCAAAATTCATCAATATATCATCCAAACCCATCCAGTAGTGTCCTAACTTCCTTGCAAAGGTTTATGAGTCACTTAGCTTCCAATTTAATCAACTAAAATCCCTTCAAAAACTCCTCTAAAAATTCTGTTCTCCTTGGTCCAAGACAGGGCAACTGCGCGACCATCAAAAGTTCACCAATCGATCAATTTTTCTCTTACATTCGTCGTTCCATGGAGTCTACACCTCACTAACACCTCAATTGGCATTCTAATATGTCTTAACGATAAATTTAAAGCATGGCGACACCCCCCACAGCCCTCAAAGGGCTTGGTTCATCCAAATCAAAATAGGGCAGAATTCGGTCCATTCCTCTACCTCCTTAATCAGTCCATAACTCAACTCTAAACTTCGATTTACCACAAAATCAACTTGCTAACATGTCATACTACGTCTATAAGTGTCTTACCAAGAGTTTTGGAGTGATTGACGTCAAAAAGGGCCGCGAACAGCCTCGAACCTCCTCGGCCTACCGACGGACAGATTCTGTCTCGAAAATGTCATCACAAAATAGCCATGGTTACCCCTCTAAACTCAATTAAATTCACCACTTCAGCTTAACCAACACAAGTACTATAAGTTAATAAATCCTCATCGAAAATTTGAAGCAATTTGAAGCCTCGAGGTGGCTAAATGAAGACTTTCCTCCAACTTGGTCAGAATCTACCCAATCTTGACCTTCGTCCACTCAAATCGAGCTATGGGAAGATCTACTTGATCAAATTTAGAATATAATATATCTATAAAAAGATAAGATAATAAGCTTTCGTTTGGAAGTGGTTTTACCTCGATTCGATATCGGACGAATGAGTTAAGGCCGGAATAGTGGGACGGGTCGGGTCTAGTTGCGAGATGGCCGGCGAGAGAGAGAGAGGAAAAATGAAAGATAGAATGGAGAGAGATGGAGTTTTGGCTGGTGCAATGGAGAATGAGGGCTTTCCTCAATTATTTGGCTTTGTCAACTAAGAGAATGGTAGGTTAACAGTGATCATTAATTGATAACCAATCAAATAATGCCACTTGTCTTCATCTAAACAATGTCTTGACTCTCATTGACTTCCATTGATCAAGACACCCACTCATTTTCGACTTCCCTAGGGAAATCACATGACCAAATTGTCCTTCTATCATTCTTAAGGCAAGAGCAAGACCCGAGAGGCAAAATGGTAATTTTGCTCTCGTCGTTCGAAACGCCGTTCTTCCAATTCGAATTACCTTCGATGAGGCAACGTCTAACTCAATTCAAATATTGAAATTCCTCAATGTCCAATACCCAGATCTCGAGGTCCAATTTCATGTTGAGCCCTCGTCGACTGTAATTCTAGTTTATCTCAAGCTGGCGGGCGACTCTTGCAGGCGCTACGTGTATTGACCTTGGGATTTTCCCAAGCCATGACAACTTTGGTTGTCGTGTAATTGCGAGGGTTTATCGCTAGCTCCCGCAGTCCTGATCATCAGAATCTGATTTAGGAAATTCTCACAAATTACACATTGGTTAAGCGGAATCACCCGCGTCCCAATGTATAACGCTAGCAAGGCATTCCACGATCGTTCCTAGATTGATCTCTGCTAGCCCAAAATACTCCCTCGACAATCCTTATAGTCAAAGTACCATTTCTCATTCAAATTCCCCAAGTCCACATACCCGACTCCGCGTCAGTCTTTCCCTTTTGGTCAGATAACTCAAGAGTGACCAACCCCTTTTGAGTTATAACTGAAATACACCGATCGATATCCTTCCATTCAATAGCCTCGAGAGGTCGGAATTCAGAATATCACAACTCTTCCCTCTTAAAGAAATTTCATCCTCGAAATTTGTAATTTTCCGATTATCCAATCTCATGGGGTACAAACACCTTATCGCATTCTCATTCTTCAAAAAAACTCTGTTCCTTATTAAACCATCGCAATAATACGCTTTTTGGCACTCATGCCATTTGACATATTACTCCCTTCAAATGTTCCATTGTACTTTCAGAGATTCAAGGGTTTTATCAACTTGCCCTTTATTATTCCAATCGAGTTATAGCCTTCTCGCTTTCACTCGAAAATCTCTAATGATCGTAGTAATCCATCAACTTTTGTGGCCTCGTCTCTTCCTCTTGTCAGCATATCTAATGCTCGAACACACGTTAGACTACTTCAACCTTCAGTCCATATCATCGATATTGTTCTTGGCACACTTTTGTGTCATCCCAAGGAACACTTTAATTCCCCATGTTCTATTCATTCCCAAAACTCCTTAGATATCGGAGTTCGATCATGGCAATATATCACTTCCTTTCTGGCCTTCAGACTTGACGCTTCAGGTAGTCATCAGACTAGTCCATTGACAAACTCCTAATTTAGAAGTTGAATCTATTATTTCTCAAGGGAAGATTTGTCCCTCCATCGCCAATTACACAATGCTCAATTCTTAATTATAAGCATCCGCCAGTTAATCCACCATTCCTTGGCGATATGGATATCACTGTAACAACATTTGGGTGATCTTTTCGTTCCTTGTGCCTTTCCACCAATTCCCTTTTAGGCAGTAAATGCTTTCAACCTCGTATAGTTTACATAACTTCAGGGTCTTTCTTTATACAAGCAACGCTTTCAAATCTACTAGCAATTTCATACATCAGCGTTGCCTCTTGTTCAACTCCTCTCGGGAAACTACCGCATTATATTCTGGTGGTAGGTATAGCCTTGAAACATTCTTTCCCCCAAACAATGTTTCCTAATTTTGTCACGAGGATATTCGTAAGCCAACTCTGATTATGCCCTCAGCATTCCATCTCATATGGCCTTATCATCACGATGTATATGCAATGCCCATTTCCGGTTGCCTCGTTATGCTCCAAGCTTCATTATGCGTCTTGTCATTACGACATTCATAAGCTTTTCAATTTCCAACCGGAAATGCTATTAATAGCGTAGCCATCAACTTGATTTAAGTCCTCAAAACTCTCTTCACGTTCATTCATCCATTCGTGTTACATCTCGCCCTTAGTCCATTTCACCAATGGAATAGCTCTTGTGGGGAATCTTCCCACGGTCCGTCTATTGCAATTCATCAATCTTATAAATTTTCAACTTCCAGCAACCCACATCGACTCTAGTCGAGTAATCATTGATTTCATTTCTTAAGTGCTCCACAGGAATTTCACTTCCTAGAAACTTCACTGCTAAGGAATCTTCCCTTGTTAGATCCGTAGCTCGTGCGCTTCACATTTAGCATATAGCGAGCATCTCCTTAGAGTCCATAAGATACTCTCAAAGCTGTTCATATTTCTCATGACTCCTTAAATGAGTCCAATCATCGTATCCTAAGACGGTAACAATCAACTCAATCATTCCTTAAGCACTTAATTCGACTATTATCAACTTCTTTCTACCATGTGTCAAATCTTTCAAACTGTTCCTCACATTTTTCACTTGAGAGCTCAAACCTTGGCCCTCTATTGCCACAGGTCTCCATTAGGACCACGCAACATTTTGTTCATTTTTGTCACTCTTCCTTGAGGAAGCACTCTTATCTTAACCGTTGGTTTCCATAACCAGTCAATGCGACTTTATCCCAATTCCGTCCGTTTCACTGAACGTCGACGTTATCTTGGAATTCAACGTTATCCACAGGACAGTTTCTCGTACTTCACTTCCAGGAATCATTCAAGTTCTGCATCTTCTTTCTCAGTCTAGACGCTTCATCTTAATATCAAGACAATTAGGATTTTCTCTTCCTTCCACACTAGGGTCTCTTACCTTGTGAAGGAAACTATACACTTTAGTGGCATTCTTTCACTTTGAATCCACCTTGTTCTTCCTGTTCCACAGAACATCAATCTTGAAGTCGGTGTCAACAGCGGTATTTTTAATCCAAGATTCAGATGCCCCCATGCTTGTTATTTTTCTTCTAATGACCCAGTCACCTCAAGTGACTAAATTCGTTCGTCCTTAGTCTCCCCCAATTCACGTATTGAATACTCAATTCGATTACCTCAATTTATTCTGCAATTGCACTCTAAGCGCTCTTTTCGCTTAGTCAATCTTTCACTAGAATTACGAACAGCCAGGACTATGAAGTCCGTTCTTTTTTTTTTCATCAATGACCATCTTATGGTCCAATTGCCCTTTAAAAATGACACCCTATTCTTTAGGGAAAAATAACTCATGATTTCATTTCTAATGGTTCCAGTTCAATCAATCAATCCCAAGGAATCGTTAAATCCAGGCAAACTAGCATGCCGATTTTTCCTCGACTCCTTCCATAATAGAAGAGACGGACTACCCATTTTCCACCATGGGTCTTGCGCCTAAGTGATCAACCATTCCTTAGAGACACTTTCTGTGTTCCACAAGTGACGTTCTCTTCACTCATATTTTTTCCAATCATTCACTCCTCTTATTAAAATCCATTACAGTTCCTCAAAATCAGGAACATCAATTAGCCATAAGGCTTTCAAATTCCAGTTCACTTAGGGACTTCCCGTCTCATTCAAAGGGTCCTTGACCACTTTTAACATATGCTTAAACGACCTTGAGAATTTTGTCTCACACTAGTCGATCATCCTCTAATCCATGCAAAATTATTAGGATCCAAACAATTTTTGCTCTCAAGCAATCCTAGAATGATACTTTTCCTCGAACAACTCAACCTATGTAGTCCAGGCTAATATCATGCTTTCGAGAAAAACTCTTCCTTTGGTGATATTTCACCAATCATCAACAGCCTCTTAAGGCCAGTAACTGCCAGAGTCACTTCCTTTCTTCGATGTACCCATAACCTCTAAGATTTTCTCACAAAATTCTCAATTTAAAAGAAGGTAGCTTCAAATTCCATTGTTCCACCAAACTCAGTCAATCTCAATCTTATTCATAGCTCCACAAGCTTTTCAAAACTCTCGTGGTTCTTTCCATGCATTCAATTTAGAAAGGATTAACTTAGAGTCACCTTTCTCGAGACTTTCATCTTTTAACTCATCAGTACAAGCATATGTCACCACAGTGACTTAAACAATCACGATAGCTCCTCCTCGAGCTTGCTTACCCAACAAATTTGCTCATTTCCATTTAAAGTTCTCATGAACCATTTAGCTCTTGGGTCTCACGTGATTAACAAAATCGAGCCATGCGCTCTTCTAGTACTCATATTCCAATTGTTCTCTTTACTCAATTCTCATGATCCTTTTCAGTTCTCATATCTTCCATACCATATATACTTGAGCCCAACGCTCTTCTATGACCATACTTTGGTCGTTCAACTTCATTAGGTTCTCATGCCACTTGAACCACTATGATTCCCTCCAGGAATCAAAGACTTAAGTCATCTAAGCCTATGAGTCTCAAGTTGCTCATCTCATTATCTTTCACCATTAACCATTAGTGGTTCCCAAACAATTCTCAACTAGTTGCTTATTATACAATGATTCCAAATCATCCTTAAATAGCAACCACACAACAGGCCAGCCTCAACGAGGCAACTCCTCAATTAACAGTCATTACTAGGCAAACCTCATTACTAGCCAAAATTCAACTAGGCCAACACCCAGCAAATACTCAAGGCATCACTTTCATGAGTGAAACGCTCATACCATAAGCATAAGGCATTAGTCACTCTGTCACAAACACGACAGGCTTCCTCATTTTCTACAGGCATTAGTTCAACGGGGTATAAACTCTCCACACGCCATCTAATCTTTCAATTAGAACTTAGCCAAGCCAATCATATGATGCCAATCATAAAACACGCCTAACAGGCTAATCACAAACATCAATTTTCTTTTTCAAGCATCATTCACTGTCAAGCACGAAGCTTTTAACCATGCCAATTGTAGGCGTCGTTACAAATGCCATGCCACTTTCGAACATTCACTTGGGAATCCCTCCCGTGTCATACATCTCTTAACCATAATTGGACTCGACCTGATACCTAGACTTTCCCTTTCAAGTTATGACTTGGGTTATTCCTGCCTCTTGCCATCTTAGAAGGCTGCCAGGAGTCTCTCCTTGTCCGGACCTCTCTATCCCGGCGATCACTCCCCCCTTCATCAAACCTGGCCGTTGCAGGTTGTCCTTAGTCATACATCTACGGAGAAAGCCCCGTTCCACACGTCCCATACTATGTTTCATTACGATTTGTAGGTATCCCATCAACTTATCCCATACTAAGCGACAGTTTATTAAGTCCAACAGCGATAAGTTCATGCATGCACCCTAATCAGCTTTCATTTCAAAGCCACAAGCACATCATGTTCATTTTCACTACCTGTCACACCTCATTCGTTTCCACATCAAGCCTTAAGAAAACCTCTGGTTCCACCATTGACCATTGCGTCTCACAAATCAATTGCATATATTCAACCATAACCTCAAGTCTAGTCCCTATTTAAGTCAAATCCAGATGCATTCGGTCACAACTGGCATTTAATCCAAATATTCCTTATCCGCTCCCTTGTATGCATCTCATCTCATATCATCCAAAGCTGTCAATAGCAATCGATAACTAAACCATCAAGATACAATGCAATTCAAGCCTGAATCCGCTAATGCCAGTTATCTCTTTATAACTCATATTGCCTAAATTGGGTCATCGACAAGTCACGATCGCAATCGTATAATTAAATCGGCCCCTTATTCATAAGCAATTCTCTACTAACCTCAAGCACAATTACTACTTCAAAATCCATGCTTATGTCTCTTTAATTACTACTCACTTTCTTATGAGCCTTAATTATAAAATCACTCAAGATCATCCATTAAATCGACACTACAACCATTAGAATACCTCACAAGTTCAATCCTATAATTCTCAAGATTCAGCAATCTATGCTTAATCCTAAAGGTCTCACTAGCTAATTGTCCTTAAGTCATCGCTCCTTATCACTTCAAACCTCAATTACAATGGATCGAGCTGACCTAACTCTGATACCATTTAAATGGGGATGTCACACCCCGAACCCAATGAACCCGCGAACATCCCAATGGTCGTAGTCAAACTGTACCATCCGGGATCCTTCGACCCTCATGTTCACCAATCGTATACATGCGGAAGCAAGAAACTACTGTATACACAAATAAATTCAAGATGACTTAGGATGAGAAAAAAAAAATACACTTCTCGTATCTATGAAATACATCTCAATTCGTTTCAATGGTCAAAACTAAAGGTTTAATTTCTACATCTGCCAAATAATATACAACCTCTAAGGTCACCCAACGCCCTAAATACATTTGATCAACTACTTCCTCGAATGCCAATCCTTGGCGAGTTCGGGCTTCTTTCGCTTGGGACCTGAAAACGTTAAGCCCCCACTAGAGTGAGATATAAATCTTAGCAAGTTTACCTTAAACCTAGACTAGGCCATTAGTCCTTCCAGATTATGCAATAAAACAATGGACAAGGATTCATTGGAAAAACAACACATGACTATCAAACATCAAGTCACCTCGATATTTCTGGCATAACGTAATCACGATTCAAGGACAATCATATCATCGAAACCAAGCTTTGTACTAGCACAACATTAAGTTCATAAGCGAAGGTGTCTTCTTTCTCAATTTCATCACAACTGCCACTTCCAATGGCCAAGCCCACGTCAACATGCATCAGGCTAATCACAAATTCAATCCCAGTGGCTAAGCCAACGTCAATACGCATCAGGTTAATCAAGGTCCCGATTGGCAACCCGCGTTCTAACGCATCAAGTTTCAAAGGCCATTTCGATACTTGTGTCGACACATATCAAGACTATCTCGCGTTCTGACGCATCAAGATATCAATATTCTTTTCAATAGCCATGCCCGCATTAATATGCCTCAGGCTCAGCCCGCGTCAATATGCCTCAGATCATAAAAATGACAAACTCGTGCTAAAACACCTCAGGTTTCAAATGCCATATCTAAGCCCGTGTCAACACGTACTAAACCTGTGACATTCTGATTTTCCTGTCATTTCGGGACTCATTAATGAGAAAATATCTAACGATGTATTTCAGTCGTACTCGCTCAGATCTGATCAATCTCGAGTTGACTAACCAAAAAAGAAAGGCTAACGTGAAACAAGATACGTGGACCTAGGGAACTCGAATAGGAAATGACACTTTGGTCATAAGGATTGTCGATGGGATGTTTAGAGCCAATTGATTGAAATTCCCTAGGGTTATACAGCTGTCTTGTTTTGGGAAACCTTAGAGCGGAATTCTTGAGGTGCTTGGGAAGAGATTTTTATTGAGTTAAGCTTGAGGTAAGGGGTTTCTAAACCTTGGATAGGAAGGTTGGACTCGATTGGGCGAATTGAGTGCGAGTTTGATTGATTCTTAGAAGATTATAACATGCTTGTCTAATGTACATCCTAGAAAGATATAGATGACTTGAATGCTTGACAACGCGTTTGCCATGAATTGATTGTCAAATTTGAATGTCAAATTTAGTTGTCTCGCATACCATAGGTGTGTTGTTCGTGCATGAGTTTGCACTTGAGTATGTGTTATGAATTAAAATGAATATATGGCATGTTTGAGATATGTGTGACATCCTGAGGCGTACGAGATGCGAGGTTGTGTGAATGGATACCTTGAGGTACTGAGGCGCAGAGTTTGAATTGAATGGCACCTTGAGGCGTATGAGACGCGGGGTTGAGATGACTATGGTCCTGATGCGTTGAAATGCGGGACGAAGTTTGAGATGTGTCGACACAGGCCTGGAGTGAAATTGAAAACCTGATGCATTTTCGCGGGTTTGTCAATGAGATGGTCTGAGGCGTATTTGTGCGGACCAACCCTGAGGCGTTCTAAACGCGGGCGTGATAATGAGGAGGCATGGAAGGGTGGAAGGTGTAATCTGGCTTGGTGATGTGTGTTTAATTATGATAATGTGTATGGTGCCATGATTGCATGCTTGACACTCGTTTTATTCGCATGTTATTTAATGATTGTTGAATGCCTCATGTGGCTATTGCGCATTTTATCCTTGATTGCAATTGCCTGAGTGTACGGTCAGCCCAACCTAGGGTTAGGGCCTACCCTACTGAGATGTAAATCTCACCCCATCGTGGGACCCCATTTTTTTTTCCGATCCTAGGCCTTGAGAAAGTGACCAATCAGGTTTGGCGACCCGAAAGAGATGTCAGTGTATTTTGATGAGTTCTCGGACGAACAAGGGACGGTGTACTTTAGGAAATGTACTGTAGTCTAGGTCGATGAGGGTGGTAGTAGTTGGAAGCCTCATAGGTACGAGGCCTGATTTGGAAAGGTAGGGGATGTTTCCAAGGGGCCACTGAAGCCCGCTAAGGTACCCTGCAAGGTAATCCCTAACTGGTGTCATCCCACTTGGGATTCGATGGAGGCCGAGGGGTTAGTAGCTGGCTCGAGGAACATTCCTAAAAGGACCCCGACCTTGGAGGACACCGACGAGGTCATCGAGATTGAGGCTACCAAGGGCGACCAGGTGGAGCCGTCAGCTGACGAGACACTCGAGGACACTGTAGAGGTTTGATCTGAGACTCTCTCGAAGTACAAACCATCTAAGGATGCTGAGGAGACTGATGATTCTAGTAGCTCAACTTAGGAGTTTCTGTTTCTGGTATGACAGTTTGGTGGTGACCTTGATGCCTGTCACTTTCTGGAAGTAGTAATGATCATCTTTTGTACCAGCCTCGTCACCCCCATAGACCAGCACGTTTAGTTAGCCAGTACTCTTGTATGAACTGTGTGGGCATTTATGTATTTATTAGTATTCTCGTTACCCCGGTCCCTTTTTATTATTGTACGGAGGAGTTTGTACATTATCACTTCCGCTTACTATCAATATGGTTCATCTCCCGACCTATGTGAATCCTGGGACCTCAAGAGAGAGTTTATGCTTGCAGGGAGTCGCACGCTCGTGCCCGGGGTGCGGGCGTAACAAAACCTATCTCGCGTTATGACGCACCAAGATATAAGCTGACTCCGTGTTCTGACGCATCAGGGTGCTATAAGCCCTTAGGCTCACAAACTAAACTCCCCTCTCAAAGAATTTCATGATCGAGTATAATTTTATCAAACGGTCGCCATTCAAGACCAAATATCACATAACCATACTAGCATCCATGTCAGTCGAATACACATAACAACAACTTAGTCATGAGAGTTATAATTTCTCACCATCAGGAGCACACACGACTCGCACCTCAGTTGTCTTAGTCGATCATGAACAATCTATGCAATAGACTCCAAAATTCATCAATATATCATCCAAACCCATCCAGTAGTCTCCTAACTTCCTAGTAAAGGTTTATGAGTCACTTATCTTCCAATTTAATCAGCTAAAATCCCTGCAAAAACTCCTCTAAAAATTCGGTTCTCTTTGGTCCAAGACAGGGCAGCCACGCGACCTATCAAAAGTTCACCAATCGATCAATTTTTCTCTTCCATTCGTCGTTCCATGGAGCCTACACCTCACTAACACCTCAATTGTCATTCTAGTATGTCTTAACGATAAATTTAAAGTATGGTGACACCACCCACAGCCCTCAAAGGGCTCGGTTCATCCAAACCGAAATAGGGCAGAATTCGGTCCAGCCTTCTACCTTCTTAATTAGTCCATAACTCAACTCTAAACTTCAATTTACCATAAAACCAACTTGCTAACATGTCATACTGCATCAACAAGAGTTTTGGAGTGAGTCAACATCAAAAAGGACCGCGAACAGCCTTGAACCTCTTCGGCCTACCAGCGGATAGATTCTGTCTCGAAAATGTCATCACAAAATAGCCATGGTTACCCCTCTAAACTCAATCAAATTCACCACTTCAGCTTAACCAATACAAGTACTATGGGTTAATAAATCCTCACCAAAATTGAAGCAATTCGAAACCTCGAGGTGGCCAAACGAAGACTTTCCTGCAACTTGGTCAGAATTTGCCCAGTCTTGACCTTCATCCACTCAAAACGAGCTATGGGAAGATCTATTGGGTCAAATTGAGTTTATAATATGTTTATGGAAAGATAAGATAGTAAGCTTTCGTTTGGCGGCGGTTTTACCTCGATCCGATATTGAAAGAAGGAGTTATGACCAGAACAGTGGGACGGGTCGGGTCTGGTCGCGAGCTGGTCGGCAAGAGAGAGAGGAAAAATGAAAGAGAGAAGGGAGAGAGATGGAGTTTCGGCTGGGGCAATGGAGAATGGGGGCTTTCCTCAACTATTTAGCTTTGTCAACTAAGGGAATGGTAGGTTAAAAGTGATCATTAATTGCTAACCAATCAAATAATTTCACATGTCTTCATCTCAATAATGACACTTGTCTTCATCTAAGCAATATCTTGACTCTCATTGACTTCCATTGATCAAGACACCCTCTCATTTTTGGCAACTCTAGAGAAATCAAATGACCAAATTATCCTTCTATCATTCTTAAGGCAAGGGCAAGACTTGAGAGGCAAAATGGTAATTTTGCTCTTGTCGTCCGAAAAGACATTCTTCCAATTCGAAATACCTTCGATGAGGCGATGTCTAACTCAATTCAAATGTTGAAATTTCTCAATGTCCAATACCCAAATCTCGAGGTCCAATTTCATGTCGAGCCCTTGTCTACTGTAATTTCAATTTATCTCAAACTGACGGGCGACTCCTACAGGCGCTACGCATATCGACCTTGGGATTTTCTCAAGCCATGGCAACTTTTGTTGTCATGTAATTGCGATGGTTTATTGCTAGCTCCCGCGGTCCTGATCATTGGAATTTGATTTAGGAAATTCTCGTAAATTACACATTGATTAAGTGGAATCACCCGCGTTCTAACGTATAACGCTAGCAAGGCATTCCACGATCGTTACTAGATCGATCTTTGCTGGCCCAAAATATTCAATCGACAATCCTTATGGTCAAAGTGTCATTTCTCATTCAAATTCTCCAAGTCCACGTACCCAACTCTGCGTCAATCTTTCCCTTTTGGTCAGTTAACTCGAGAGTAGCCAACTCCGAGCGAGTTACAACTGAAACACATCGATTGATATCCTTCCATTCAATAGCATCGAGAGGGTCCAAATTCGAAATGTCATAACTCTTCCCCACTTAAAGAAATTTCGTCGTCGAAATTTGCAATTTTCCAATAATCCAATCTCATAGGATACAGACGCCTCATCGCATTTTCATTCTTCAAAATAACTTCGTTCCTCAATTGGATTGCTCGAATTTTTACATTTTATTTGAGTTGGATTCAACCTCCATGCTCAAATTAAAAATGTTTGCAAAGGACTGATTTATCAAATGAAAACGTTTGGTCACCATCCGATGAATTTTCGATTTAATATGGAATTAATGCCCGAGATGGAGCAGGTTGGAATTTCATACGTTTTCGGACTCCAGAATCATTTCTCCTTTTATCACTAATAAATGGGCTCATTCATCAAATCATGAAACATAAATGTTGTAGGATGGGTTTTGAACTAATGGGCCGCAAATTTTCGGACCTTGATCCACCTTTTTAAGGGCTCGTTCACTCTCCAAACAAAAATCGGACGAAACATTTTTTTGCAAGAAATTCTTATAAAGATGCATTAAACTGAGTTGATCGATCCATTTCTAGTCCTAGGCCCAAACATGAAAATTGTTCATCATCCTTTTGGCTGCGAGGTCATAAATTTTCATGTCGCTTCAATCACTCTTCGATTTTTGATGAATTTTCTACCAAAATCGGATGAAACTAACTTTTTTCGGGTCAGGATCACAAGTCAAGTTCGAGTGATTGTTCGATCTAGAGCCATGAATCGACACGTCATTTTAATTTATTATACTCATTCAATGATTACCTTTTGCAGGTAATTTAACACAGATACCTATGCGCATATATCACTTCGGTCAGGGCCAATCATGAGTGCCATCATCAAACAAGCTCCCCGAGTGACCAGGCGGCAGACCATTTGTTTTCATGCAATCCCTTGCATAGGATATTTTTCTTAATTCCTAGGTATTTAGGTTGTGTTTTCCGATTCCTTACGCTTTCTTTTGAACCATGTTGCACCTTAATACTTTAGTTCAATAAAATGCAATATGGTTGATTCATGATCTATAAAAAAATACAAATTCTTTTCCTACATTTGTGAATCTTGTCAAAGTATGTCAAACCAACCCTATGATGATAACCAACGATCGAATAATATAACATCCATGGTAAGCACTGAGGATTGAGCTTCTCAAGAGTTTTCATCCTGAGGTTTTCGAAAGCAAAAATGTTCTTCAAGGAAAATTTTAAGAAATGGCTAGCATCTGGTTTAACTTTGGTTGTCTTACTGACCCATCTATTATATGTTTTAGAGTTAATTCAGGGGCAAGGGGAAGATTCTTAACTCTGACCATGGATCAGCTCGATCAATCCTCGGATAGTCCCATACATGGCGATCAAGTAATTGAAGTTGATCTGAATCTTGTTCGCATGGTCCTATCAAGTTGAATTTCGAGAATGACCCCAATCCCAGATTGATCAAATGTGCAATGATCCTTGCATTAAGTTTCAATGTTAGTTGACGATGGTCTCTGCATCGACCAATGCTTGCCATAAGTTATCTTTTGATCAACCTAATAATGATAATCAAGGCAATTCTTAACCAGTCCATCAGTGCATCAAGTTATTTGACGAAATATCAAGCCAGAAAGACATGGTTTAGTACAAGATAATCATATTTCCTGGATGATGCAAGAATGGCACGACATAGGGGCATCTTGGGCCAAGGATGGTCTGTACCTTACTAGAGAGATATCATGCTTGACGATAATTCAGCTTGATAAAAAGGCCGAGGCAAGTCCGACTGCATGAAATGCATTAGCCAACTCGTGTACCAGTCTATCGGCCAGTTGAGGCCAATCCATACTCAATCGATCCTTCGTTCACGCCAGGTTAGTCAACAGAAGACGGAGCAAGACCAAAGCCGCTTATTTTCAAAGGGAATATCTCTTGCCCTCGACCCATCATTTCTAAGGATGACCTTTTTATTCTCCTTTTTTGCAGGAGCCAAGATACAAAACATGTTTTCGATTGCAACTATAGGAGCAAATTAACAATCAAGGGCTTCTCAAATTTTTCTCACTTCATTTTTTAAAAACCCTTTTCATGCACATCTTTCCCACGCAGGAATGGTTGTGAAAACAATTATTTGCTGAAGCTAGAAATCGAGTTCCCAACACTAGCCATGTTTGGGGCAATTCCATATTTTGGCAAAGTTACGATCATCTGACATACCCATCCTGGTTGAAAATGGGGGCAAACTGACAGCGAATCTCGAGTAAAGGGAGTATTTTTCTCATTCTCATGTGATTTTTCAAAGGTGATATTTTCTTTCTTGCAGGGTCATGCAATCGATCATGATGGTCATCACCATCAAATAGGAGCAACCAGAGCATCCCAAGTCTTCATTCGACTCATTCATGCATGTTTTCTTGCTCTAGGGCAAATATAGAAATGAGCCGATCCTTGACCCGAGGAGTAGACTTCCTGACTTGGTTGATCTATTCACATGTTTTGCTGCAGCTTAGATTCTCACATTTATAAGAATTCGGTTTCATCATGTCGTGTGTCCGTGATTGGAAAATAATCTCTCTTTGCATGGTTCATGCATGACCATTTCTATATGATTGATTTACCAACTCTGAATAGGGAGCATAAACTGCATATGGTGCATCGAATGTACAGAATGCGGCATGTCATGATGATGAAAGGCAAATCATTTCCACACATATCCCACATTTTAACCCCAGTGAGTTAAGTGTTAGCTAGGTTCCACACTCCTCAAGGTGAAGGGTTTTCTCACAAAAGGTGCAACAGCCGAAATAATAGAGACATTCAATTCTCTATCCCAAACACTACATGTTACCATTGCAAACTACTTTGAGCGGTGATTTTATTTCTCAACCCCGTCAAGAACCACCCCCACGTTGGGGCAGAACGAGGTAATTCCAGAAGAAGAATGAGGTAGATGGTTAGAAATTCTCTAGCTCAGATTAACATCAATCTTCCGGTGTTTCTTTACATTTATACTCGAACTTTAATTCAAGTGTCTTAGGATGACGAAAAGAATTCATTTCACTATCTTATAAACTTCAGTCTTTGCATAGCCCACATGAGCCTGCAAATTCATTTCTTAAACACATGTTGGTGATCATTTGCTCATTCCAAGACGAAGATGAAGATAACATTTTCCCAAGAAGCAGAGCTGGAGATGATCGGGTCATAGAAAATTCCCATGTGGATTCATCTTGTTCTTTATATTTTTCATAGTTGTTGTTTACAAATGTTTTTTCTTGTTGTAATTCCTGGTTCAAGATCATGGGATTAAAAAAAAAAGGGGGCAAATTCAGCCTGAAAGAAAAGGGCCCTCTCTCAAAAAAAAAAAAAAGAGCAAAAAATGGCATAATAGAGATGTCGTAAAGCTCTAAAAAAATTCTCTTCGAAAAAACAAGCATTCTATAAAAGGAAAATTTTGAAGAGAAAAAAAAGCTCTCTCTTAAAAAAAAAGAAGAAGAGAAAACAGGATTCGGGAGTAAGAAAAGCAAAGGCTGATCTCACAAAAATCCTCGGCATTAAAAAAGCGAAGTGCCTACTAAAAGCAAAGCCAATGCCATTCAAATTTCAAATGTACATTTTTGTATATTAACTTGTGAATTTCATGTGCATGTTTTCATTCTGGTAAATTCCTAACGGGAATTGATTGTAAAGAAGATTGCTCAAGAGGTTGGTTTGCAAATTACAATTCTCACCAAGAGTTCAATGATGGTATCTTTAAAGACATTTCTTGAAGACCAAGGTCAGTGACAAAGCAACAGTGATCACCAACGTCAAACCCTTCTAATACATATTTCCTAAGTCATAATGAGCCTTTTCGTTCCTCAGTCTCTTTTCTACGTTACAACCTTTCAAAGTCTTTTCTGATTAGGGCACTTGAGTTAGCGTAGAGTTAAATGATTTTAAGCGTCGCTCGAAGAAATTTGGGCAAGGTTATTTCTCTTTCATTTTTTCAGGGTTCCTGACTTGTAAATTCGGAGCAGATAACGAAGATTTTCTTTCAAATAGCCTTGACTCGACTGGAGTCCCATTTGAAAACCTTTGACCTAGCCCACATTACGGTCCAGATCAAGACCTCTAGGTTGGCTCGATCGTACTAATTGCGAGATTACTCGAATCCTTGTCTAATGCGATGATGGTAAGGTTAAGTGATTTATCTTGAATCCTGCAGTCAGGACAAAAAAATTTCTCGAGAGTGAGAGAAAGCCCTTTCGGACTAGAGTCCCCCATTACATTCGATGTATTCGTAATGTGATAACCTCTCTGAACAAAATTGGTAATACAAACTTGACAGAATAATTATGCATGGACCGCAGGATAAGTCATAAGCAAAATGCACAATGCAAGATTGACAGAGTAATTTTGCACGATTTCATTAATGAATTTCAGCAAGTATGCTTGCACATGTTACATCTGATACTGTCTAACATGTAACACATTTCCAGTATTCGAGTTTCTTTTCGAGTCTCGAAGTTCATCTAAGGATTATTTAATGAACAAAGCTATGTTGGCAATTACCCACCAGATAATCCTTCAAAATCCTCAAGTAAGTATATCCTTAACCTGAATCTTTCAAGAGAATGTGTACCGACGGTTATCGAGTGTATTCAATCCCATTGCAGTGACCATATCGCTCAGTTATCAACCTTCTTTAGTGAAGCGTTGGTTTTGTCTATACACATGTTACTTTAAATCCTGCCTCGAGTGAAAAGACAGGTCCAATAGAATCTGCCTAACTATTGGAGGCAAAATTCCTTCGAAGCCTACTTGACATTTGAACCAGGGATTTCCAATCCTAGCACTAGAATCTAGTATGTTTCTTGATCATTGCTCGACACTTGAATTGAGCTTGACCATCTTGACATTTGAATTGGTCATGATGACACGATACTCGGTTGAAGTCCATGAGGGTGATTTCCCAATAGACAAATTGTCTATCTCTAGTTAAAGTCCACAAGGGTGACTTCCTAGTTTACCGTCTCTTGTTAAGATCCATGAGGGTGATCTCCTGAGAGATAATGTCACGCCCCGCGCTCTAAGCACGAGCACGTGAACATCCCTGCAAGCAAAGCAATAATAATCTCTCAGCGATCCCAATGTCCACCAATAGGAGTCGAGAGATATAATAAATACACCACGCATGCAGAAGCGTTACTAACATAAATCCTCGTACAATATATATATATATATATATATAGATTAAGTGGGACCTGGATAGCTCAATAACATTCATACATCATATCTAATTGTTCATACAAATACCAACTACTAAGATCCGCTAAACAACAGGGCGACAGAGTAAGCATATCAAAAGGAAATATCCACAAAATCCCTCAGGAGCGGGGTCAGGTCACCAGTCAAAGATCGATCCACCAACTGAAGTATCCTAGGATGAGCTGCTAGAGTCATCCGTATCCTCTGCGTCCTCAGTCGGCTCATACTCAGAAAACGTCTCGGACGGGACCTCCGCAGAATCCTTCCCAATCGCCTCCTGCGACGTCTCAGCTATGTCCCCCTCAAACGCCTCCAAAACTATGACCTCTTCCTGCGCCTGCTGCTCTATGGACTCCAAGGTCGAAGTCTGCTCTGACCCATTCCTAAACCCTACTACTGACCCCTCAAGTAGCTCCTGCTCTGCTACAGTCTGGCACTAATCGGGTATGACACCCTGTGGTACCTCATGGGGCTTCAGCGGCCCTATTTGTGAGTCGCCTTCCTTCTTGAACCACGCCTCGAATCTATGAGGCTTCCACTCAGGCTTACCCTCATCCACCCATACTACAGTACATTTCCTCACATATACGTTCCCCTGCCTATCCAAGAACTCATCATAGTACACCGTCATCTCCTTTGGGTCTCCAAAACGTATTGGCCACATAGCTATGACCTAGGATCTATAAAGTAAAGGTTTTTTGAAAAGGGGTGAGATACACATCTCAGTAAGAAAAACCTAACCCCAAGTTAGGTTGACAGTCCACTCAAGGAGCTGTACCCCTCAATAATTTCAATCTCAAAAACAAACAGGCATATAAGGCACGAATCAATAAATAACAACAAATAGAAGACAGACATACGAATATAACGACATGCCACATTCAGATGCACATGCACTCTCAGCCTACCACTTCACCACTTCCATCAAACTTCGCCTACCTCATTCTCTAGCACGCGAACTAGTCGCCTTAGGTTCGGTCCGCGTAAATGCATCAGATCGTCATCGGTGACCCGCGTAAACGCATCAGGTCCCGATGAATCTCCAGGCAAAGCTCATTAACTCATACTCTGTCCCGTGAATAATTCGTATCAAGATTGTGGCTATCTCAACCCCGCGACTTCGTCGCATCAAAGCACCACCCAACTATACATCACCCCGCGACCTCGTCCCATCAGGGTCTCAACCTCCCGCCCCGCATCTCACACTCCTCAGAGCCCCGCTACGCCATGCTCATGCCACATCATATCGTATGCCTTGATTTTCAATTCAGTTTCACACTCACTGGCAAGTGCGCATTCAAATGCATTTCATAAATTCCGTGGCCTGCAAATCAATTCAAATGGTGTACAGACATGGCAAGCAACTCAGGCATAGGTAATGTCACACAATCATTCCTTAATGTCTTAGGACATATCACAACTATCCCATTTGGCAATTTCTCATAAATCATTCCAATCGACCATCGACTTACCCAATCGAGTCCAATCCCCCTAGTCTCGATTTAGGAAATCCCTTACCTTTGACTGGACAACACCATTTCTTCTTCTTGGACCACCTAGGGTTCGGCCAACCAAGGTCAATGCCCTGACTTGCCGCACAACCTAGAATTTCAACCAATTCGTCAAATTTCCGAACCCAATTTCTTAATCCATCAATCACAATCATCCATAACTCAACTCTCAACACTTCAACACATCACAATCATTAAATTACAGCTCAAAACCATCGCCCAAAGCCCTCAACAGATTCGGTTTGGGCTCGGCACAAATCGGTTCCACTCGATTTTGTGCTAGCTGGGTCCAACCGGTTCTAGTCTACTCCAAAACCAACATTTATACATTATCCCACGTCTTAGAATGTCTATCTAAGGGTTTGGAAGGCTCACCGGTTGTTTGGAGTCGGTTGATCGCCGGAAATTCATCCGAAGTCGCCGGATCGCCTATGGTCAGAATACCGGCAGTTTCTAGGAAAAATGTTCAAAGCCGGTTCGTGATCAAAAACTTATCAAATAAATCCCCAATTTTTACCACAGAATGCTATATATGTCTGCTAAGTCTCCATGAAATTTGAGCTCAAGACTCAAAGATTTCAACCATCAAAAGGGTTGAGAACCAGACCTACCTCAGGTTGGTTCCGATTCTGTCGGCTTTTGGGAGATTGCTTTCTCGGGACAGCTCAGTGCTCCAAATGCCATGATTCTTATTGAAGAAGTTTGGGAAGACGTGGAGCTTCACTGTGGTGGTCGGTCAGTGGTCAGTAGGTGGCTGGAGGTGGCCGGCGAAATGGCCGAACGAAGAGGTCAGTGGCTGTCGGCAATTGGCAGAAGAACAAGAGGAAGGGGGGAGAGGTTTCGGGAGTTTGGGGAAGTGAAAATGGCCGGTGGACTGAGGTGAGAAGAGAGAGAGTTGCTATACATCAATTTGGTCAAAGGGCTTGAATGTTAGGTGTG
This sequence comes from Rhodomyrtus tomentosa, assembly GCA_028455895.1. Classification (NCBI taxonomy): domain Eukaryota; kingdom Viridiplantae; phylum Streptophyta; class Magnoliopsida; order Myrtales; family Myrtaceae; genus Rhodomyrtus; species Rhodomyrtus tomentosa. Next base: position 21,309,093 of record JAPCWY010000003.1, on the reverse strand, counting down.
GAAAAAGGTAATATGACCATAATCCTTTGATTTTGTGATACTTGGCAATTGCTTTTTCAATGAGAATCCAATGGCTCATAATCCCCCTTGATTTTAGGCAGCCATGGGAGGGCATAATGTCCAATTTCCCATGCTTCAATTATAAAGGCAAAGTCCTAAGCTTGAGGGGCAAAACGGTCATTTTACCCCCGACGTTCCGAACATCGTTTTTATCGTTCCAAGATTATTCGATAGTACGACGGCCAATCCAAATGACGTTAGAATTCTTGATTTTCCATTTCAAACTTTTCAGGACTTGCTTCTGATAGTTTTCTCTATCAGACGTGATTCCAGCCTATCCCGAACTAACGAGCGACTTTTGCAGACATTATGCGTATCGACCCCGTGATCCTCATCACGTTTAGGACTCGTCAATTCATGGCGGCTTTGGTTGTCATGTAATTGTGAGGGTTTATCACTAATCCCTATGGTTTCGATCGTCACAGTCCGATTTAGGATTATTTTGCAAATCGTACGTTCGTTAAGCGGCATCACCCGTGCTCCAATTGTACGACACTCGCATGGTAATCCTTAATCGTTCTTAGATCGGCCTATTGGCAGTTTTAAATATCCCCTCAACAATCCTTATGGTCAAAGCGTTATTTCTTATCCGAGTCGCCTAGGTCTATGTACCTCATCTTGCGTTAGCCTTTCCCCTTTGGTCAGTCTACTCAAATTAATTAGATTTGAGCGGAATACGATCGAAATACATTGTTTGATATATATAAACTTCTCATTACAGAGTCTGAAGTTGATTGGAAATCAGAATGTCACAACTCTTCCCCCTTACAAAAATTTCATCCCCGAAATTTACATTACACTCACTTACTCAAACAAATGGGGGTGTTGTCGCCTCATCGTCTTTTCATTCTCCCACGTGGCTCCTTCCGTCTCGTGGTGCTCCCAAACTACCTTGACTAGTGGGATGCTCTTATTCCTAAGGATCTGCTCTTTCCGGTCCTCGATCCTTATTGGCCTCTCTATATAAGACACTCTATCGTCCACTTCTATGGCTTCGTAATCCAGCACATGTGTCGGGTCAGGTTCATACTTTTTCAGCATCGACACATGGAATACGTCATGTACCTGGGATAGATTTGGCGGCAGAGCAAACCGGTAGGCCAAGGTTCCAATTCTTTCCAATATCTTGAAAGGGCCTATGTATCTTGGGCTCAGATTCCCTTTCCTTCCGAATCATGAAAGTCCCCTCATTAGCGACACCTTGAGGAAGACATGATCGCCCACTTGAAACTCTAGGGGCTTGTGCCGCTTATCTGCATAGCTCTTCTGCCGACTCTGCGCCGTCCTCAATTTATCCTGGATTACCTTCACTGCTTCTGCCGATTGCTCTACCAATTCGGGGCCTGTGATACTTCTTTCTCCTATCTTGTCCCAGCAAATCGGTGTTCTGCTGGCTCTGCCATAGAATGCCTCAAACGGTGCCATCTGTATACTTTGTTGGTTGCTATTATTGTACGCAAACTCTACCAGGTGCAACTACTCTTCCCATCCGCCTTTGAAATCTATGACGCACGCTCTCAACATGTCCTCGAGTGTCTGGATCGTCCTTTCTGACTGTCCATTTGTATGGGGATGATATGCCATACTGAACTGCAGTCGAGTCCCCATGGCCTCTTGTAGGCTCTTCCAAAAATTCGCCATGAATTTCGGATCCCTATCTAAGGTGATCGTCACTGGCACTCCGTGTAATCTTACTATTTGCCTCATGTACAGCTCTGCGTACTTATCCATGGCAAAGTCCTTTCGTACAGGAATGAAGTGGGCGGACTTGGTCAATCGGTCCACGACTACCCATATTGAGTCGTGACCTCTTTGACTTCTCGAAAGTCTCATTACGAAGTCCATGGTTATGTGCTCCCACTTCCATTCCGGAATCTCCAGTGGCTGCAGCAGTCCTCCAGGTTTACAGTGTTATGCCTTCACTTGCTGGCACGTCAAACACTTAGCCACGTATCTTGCTACGTCTACCTTCATTTTGTTCCACCAATAATGCTGTCGCACATTCTGGTACATCTTTGTACTTCCAAGGTAGATACTATAGTTGCTCCTATGAGCCTCTGACAAAATTCTTTCTCGGAGTCCTTCATCCTTTGGCACACATAAACGTCCTCGAAACCTCAAGATTCCGTCCTTAGACACTTGGAATTCTGGCTTCCTTTTCATCGCATCCATCTCGACGATTTTCTGAATCTCCAGGTCCGTAGACTATAATGCCTTAATCCCTTCTTGGACCTCAAGTTCCACCCTCAGAGTCGCTATCAAACTGGACAACCGATCGACCTCTAATCTGAATTCAGAATCTCCCAAGTCCTCTATCGTCGACCAACTTCTCACTAGCAGGCATGCAATACTTGACTTTCGACTTAATGCATCTGCTACTCTGTTTGCTTTCCCAGAATGATATAGTATCTCACAATCATAATCTTTCAACAACTCCATCCACCTGCGCTTCCTCATGTTCAGCTCTTCCTGGGAAAATAAATATTTCAAACTCTAGTGGCCGGTATATATTTGAAACTTCTCACCACAAATGTAGTGTCTTCAAATCTTCAGAGCAAACACTATCGCTGCTAACTCCAAGTCATGAGTCGGGTAATTCATCTCGTGTGGCCTCAACTGACTGGATACATAGGCTACTACCCTTTCATGCTGCATCAATACACAGCCCAATCCTTTCAGCAAAGCATCGCTGTAAATCTCATATCCTCCCAGTCCTGACGGAATGGTCAGCACTGGTGCGGTCATCAATCTGTGCTTAAATTCTTGGAAACTTTGCTCACATTTGTCAGTCCGTTCGAACTTCGTTTCCTTCTTTGTCAACTGCGTCAATGGGACAGCTATGGATGAGAATTTTTCCACGAATCGCCTATAAGATGCTGCTAGTCCCAAGAAGCTTCTAACCTCGGTGACCGTAGTAGGCCTCGGCCAATTGGTTACAGCCTCTATCTTTGCAGGATCTACTGCAATCCCTTCACCAAACACAACATGACCAAGAAATGCTACCATGTTCAGCCAAAATTCACATTTGCTTATCTTCGCAGACAGTGAATGTTCCCACAGGGTCCTCAATACAATTCTTAAATGCTCTTCGTGTTCTGAATCGCTCCTCGAGTAAATCAAGATATCGTCAATGAAAACTATGACAAACCTGTCCAGAAACTCTTTGAATACTTGGTGCATTAGATCTATAAAAGCAGCTGGGGCGTTAGTCAATCTAAACGGCATCAACGTAAACTCGTAATGACCATACCTCGTCTTGAATGCATCTTGGGTATGTCTTCCTTCTTGATCCTCGGTTGGTGAGACCCCGTCCTCAAGTCAATCTTTGAAAACACTGTTGCTCCTTGCAACTGATCAAAAAGATCATCAATCCTTGGCAGCGGGTATTTGTTCTTCACTGTCACCTGATTCAACTGCCGGTAGTCAATGCATAGCCACAAAGATCCATCTTTCTTTCTTACAAACAGCACTGGTGCTCCCCACGGCAAAGTACTTGGTCGTATGAATCCCTTATCTAGCAATTCTTGCATCTACACCTTTAACTCCTTTAACTCTAACAAGGACATCTTGTAAGATGCTTTCAAGATCGGCTCCGTTTCAAGAGCTAATTCAATTACAAACTCTATTTCCCGTTCCGGTGGTAGTCCTGGCAACTCCTAGGGAAACACATCCGGAAACTCACGCACTACCGGATATTCTCTAACTTTGGTTGCTCGGCAGTCGTATCCATTACTGCTACTAAGTATGCCCGACATCTTTCAGACATCAACTTAGTTACTTCCAAAGATGAGACTAAGGGAATCGAGATTCCTCCTCGACTTCCCATCAATTCAAAGCTAGGGCGGCCTCTCGGATAAAACCGAATCATTCTATTGCCACAATCTACTATAGCTCCCTGCTTACCCAACCAATCCATTCCTATTATTACGTCAAAGTCAAACATGGGCAGTACTGCTAGGTCAATGCTTTCTTTATTTCCCCCAATCATTATCTCACAACCAGCACAGCCCAACGAAACTATTGTATTATCCTTTAAGGGTGTGGTAACATGCAAGATCATGCTCAACGATTTCAATTTCATGCCTAATAATTCAGCAAACTGTGCAGACACTAAAGAATGTGTGGCACCAGGGTCAAACAATGCAGAAGTAGTCTGGTTGCACAAGTAGACCGTACCTGTGACCACTCCTAGTGCATCTTTTGCCTCGCTGTGAGCTACAGCGTATACTCTGCCCTGTGCCGGTGGTCTGCTCTGTTCAATCTGAGGTGCGGCAGTCGACGGTCCAGTTGCGACCTCTGTCCTTGCGGTCGACTTACTGGTGCTTGGTTCGGACACATCCTCATTTGGTGGCCCAGTTGACCACACTTGAAATAGGCTCATGTCCTCACTGGGCATGGCCTATTTCCATGGCTTCTGCCACACAGTCTGTAGCTTCAGTTCGTCGGGTTTGGCGATTTTACTATTCTCTTCCTTGCGGGCGGTACGAAACGTCTGTTGTTCGCCATCGGTCTCTTGCCCATCTGGCGATTGTCTCTAAACGATAGGAACCGTGATCCAGTTGCGATATTTCTTTCCCTCAAATCCCGTTCAATCATTTGGCCTCGCTCATAAATCTCTTGGTAAGTCCTCAAGTTCAAGGCTATCATCTGGCTACGGAATTCGGGCCTCAGACCATCCCTGAATCTCCATGCCTTCTCCAAAGGGTCCTCCACAGATCGAGGTGCATACCTCGAAAGCCTCGCGAAGTCAGCCTCGTACTGGTCTATCGTCAGCTGATTCTGACGCAGTTGAAGGAACTCCACCTGCTTCCTTTCTCTGGCCGTCCTTGAGAAATATTTATCATTAAATGCCCTCTTGAAAGCATTCCAGTTCATGGCCACTCCATCAAGGAAGACTCCGTCCTTGGTGGCAGCCCACCAATCATTTGTTGTACCTTCCAGTTGGTATACAGCCAGCAGCACTTTCTCCTCATCTGTGCATCTTAGCACCCCCAAAAGCCTTCTTTAGCTTCTCTATCCATCTGGGCGCTAGCTCGGGATCTCCAACCCCGTCAAACTGGGTCGACTTTAGTTTCATGAACTGTTTAACTAGCTAGCCCATCTGGCTGGCCACAACGATTTCCTCTTGAGGGTTCACCGTTTCGTTACTCTGGTTCGGTTCACCCTGACTTCCACTTCCACCAGCGTTGCTAGTGTTGGTATTCACGGCTGCTAGGGCAGCTCCTATTGCTTGGGCTATGGCAGAGTTTTGGTCTTGGGCCTGCCTTTCTATAATGTCTCTAAGTCCCTCCATTTCCCTTAGTAGATCGTCCACTCTTGGGTCTTCAGCTACGGGCGGCCTCGAGCTAGAGGCTCCGCCTCTTGGTCTTCCAGCCCTCCTAGATGGGTTACTCATCCTCGCTTCTTTCTACTGAACCTGATCCATCACAAGTTCAACAATGAGTTAGTAACTTACTCATTCCTCCAATCCAGAATTATTAACTACTCCTTAACAGAAACAGTTATACAACAACAGTACTCCATACATCAATTTCAGAAGCATTTCAACCAATGGCCCACGGCCATTCCTCATTTCCATCCACTCCAGTGATTCACTAAAAACAATCACTTTCATTCATCAAGCAAGCCAAGGTCAAGAAATGACCTTCAATCCTAAGCAGAGAACTTAATTCTTTATGCCTTGTCACAATCTTACCAAGGTCAAACACCATCCATAGGTGTCAAGTTACATGCTAGGCATCCTATGCCTTACTCTGACCAATTTCCTATGGTCGCGCTATCTGTCCTTATCCCCACTTAACCTTCCTTATTACTCTAATCCTCAACCAACTTTATATCGAGTTGATCTTGCTCTAATACTAAACAAGCGGGGATGTCACGCCTCGCGCTCTAAGCATGAGCACGCGAACATTCCTTTAAGCAAACCAATAATAATCTCTCGACGGTCCCAAGGTCCACTAATAGGAGTCGAGAGATATAATAAATACACCACGCAGGCGGAAGCGTTACTAACATAAATCCCCATACAATATATATATATATATATATATATAGATTAAGTGGGACCTGGATAGCTCAATAACATTCATGCATCATATCATACTGTTCATACAAATACCAACTACTAAGATCCGCTAAACAACAAGGCGACAGAGTAAGCATATCAAAAGGAGATATCCACAAAATCCCTCAGGAGCGGGGTCAGGTCACCAGTCAAAGAACGATCCACCAACTGAAGTATCCTAGGATGAGCTGCTGGAGTCATCCGTATGCTCTACGTCCTCAATCGGCTCATACTTAGAAAACGTCTCGGACGGGACCTCCACAAATTCCTCCATAGTCGCCTCCTGCGACAGCTCAGCTATGTCCCCCTCAGACGCCTCCAAAACTATGACCTCTTCCTGCTCCTGCTGTTCTATGGAGTCCAAGGTCGGGGTCTGCTCTGGCCCATTCCTAGACCCTACTACTGACTCCTCAGGTAGCTCCTGCTCTGCTATAGTCTGGCACCAATCGGATATGACACCCTATGGTATCTCATCGGGCTTTAGCAGCCCTATCTATGAGTCCCCTTCCTTCTTGAACCATGCCTCGAATATATGAGGCTTCCACTCAGGCTTACCCTCGTCCACCCATACTATAGTACATTTCCTCACATATATGTTCCCCTGCCTATCCGGGAAATCATCATAGTACGTCGTCAACTCCTTTGGGTCCCCAAAACGTATTAGCCACAAAGCTATGACCTAAAATCTGTAAAGTAAAAGGTTCCCCCAAAAGGGGTGAGATACACATCTCAATAAGAAAAACCTAACTCCAGGTCAGGATGACAGTTCACTCAAGTAGTCGTACCCCTCAATAATTTCAATCTCAAAAACAGACAGGCATATAAGGCACGAATCAATAAACAACAGCAAACAGAAGATAGACATACGAATATAACGACATGCCACACTCAAATGCACATGCACTCTCAGCCTGCCACTTTACCACTTCCATCAAACTTCATCTGCCTCATTCTCTAGCCCATGAACTAGTCGCCTCAGGCTCGGTTCGCGTGAACACATCAGATTGTCATCGGTGACCCGCGTAAACGCATCAGGTCTCGATGAATCTCCAGGCAAAGCTCATTAATTCATACTCCGTCCCGTGAATAATTCGCATCAAGACTGTGGCTATCTCAATCCCTCGACTTCGTCGCATCAGGACGCCACCCAACTATACCTCACCCCGCGACCTCATCGCATTAGGGTCTCGACCTCCCGCCCCGTGTCTTACACGCCTCAGGGCCCCACTACGCCATGCTCATGTCACATCTTATCGTATGCCTTCATTTTCAATTCAATTTCACACTCACTGGCAAGTGCACATTCAAATGCATTTCATAAATTCCGTGGCATGCAAATCAATTCAAATGGTGCATAGACTTGGCAAGCAACTCAGGCATATGCAATGTCACATAATCATTCCTTAACGTCTTAGGACATATCACAACTACCCCATTTGGCAATTTCTCATAAATTATTCCAATCGACCCTCGACTTACCCAATCGAGTCCAATTCCCCTAGCCTCGGTTTAGGAAATCCATTACCTTTGACTGGACAACACGATTTCTTCTTCTTGGACCACCTAGGGTTCGGCCAACCAAGGTCCACGCTAGGACTTGTCGCACAACCTAGAATTTCAACCAATTCGTCAAATTTCCGAACCCAATTCCTCAATCCATTAATCCCAATCATCCATAACTCAACTCTCAACACTTCATCACATCACAATCATTAAATTACAGCTCAAAACCATCGCCCAAAGCCCTCAACAGATTCGGTTTGGGCCCGGCACAAATCGATTCCACTCGATTTTGTGCTAGCCGGGTCCAACCGATTCTAGTCTACTCCAAAACCAACATTTATACATTATCCCACGTCTTGAAATGTCTACCTAAGGGTTTGAAAGGCTCATCGATTGTTTGGAGTCAGTTGGTTGCCGAAAATTCGTCCGAAGTTGCCGGATCGCCTATGGTCAAAATACTGGTAGTTTCTGGGCAAAATGTTCAGGGCCAGTTGGTGGTCAAAAACTTATAAAAAAAAATCCCAAATTTTTACCACAGAATTCAATATATGTCTACTGAGTCTCCACAAAATTTAAGCTCAAGAATCAAAGATTTCAGCCATCAAAAGGGTTGAGAACCAGACCTACCTCAAGTTGGTTCTGATTCTGTCGGCTTTTGGGAGATCGCTTGCTCGGGACAGCTCAGTGCTCCAAATGCCGCGATTCTTGTTGGAGGAGTTTGGAAAAATGTGGAGCTTCGCTGTGGTGGTTGTCCGGTGGTTGATAGGCGGTCGGAGGTGGCTGGCGAAATGGCTGAATGGAGAGGTCAGTGGCTGTCAGCAATTGGTAGAAGAACAAGAGGAAGGGGGAGAGGTTTCGAGAGTTTGGGGAAGTGAAAATGGCCGGTGCAGTGAGGTGAGAAGAGAGAGAATTGCTATACATCAATTTGGTCAAAGGCTTGAATGTTAGGTGTGGAAAAAGGTGATATGACCATAATCCTTTGATCTTGTGACACTTGGCAATTGCTTTTCCAATGAGGATCCAATGGCTCATAATCCCCCTTGATTTTCGGTAGCCATGGGAGGGCATAATGTCCAATTTTCCCTTCTTCAATTATAAAGGCAAAGTCCTAAGCTTGAGGGAAAAAACGGTCATTTTACTCCCAACGTTCCAAACGTCGTTTTTGTCATTCCAGGATTATTCGATAGGGCGACGGCCAATCCAAATGACGTTGGAATTCTTGATTTTCCATTTCAAAATTTTCAGGACTTGGTTCTGATAGTTTTCTCTATCAAATGTGATTCCAGCCTATTCCGAATTGACGGGCGGCTTTTGCAGACATTACGCGTATCGACCCCGTGATCCTTATCACGTGTAGGGCTCGTCAATTCATGGTGGTTTTGGTTGTCATGTAATTGTGAGGGTTTATCACTAGTCCCTATGGTCTCGATTGTCATAGTCCGATTTAGGATAATTTTGCAAATCTTACATTCGTCAAGCGGCATTACCCGCGCTCCAATCGTACGACACTCGCATGGTAATCCTTAATCATTCTTAGATCGACCTATTGGTGGTTTTAAATATCCCCTCAACAATCCTTATGGTCAAAGCGTCATTGCTTATCCGAGTCACCTAGGTCCGCGTACCTCATCTCGCGTCAGCCTTACCCCTTTGGTCAGTCTACTCAAATTGATCAGATTTGAGTGAAATACGACTGAAATACATCGCTTGATATATATAAACTTCTCATTACAGAGTCTGAAGTTGATTGGAAATCAGAATGTCATAAATAATTTCATAGTTGATGTCAACGACGGTGACTTCCCCGTTTACCGTCTCATGTTGAGATCCACAAGGGTGATCTCCTGAGAGACAATTTCATGGTTGAAGTCCACGAGGGTGATTTCCTAAGAGACAATTTACCAACACATGGTTGAAGTCTACGAGGGTGACTTCCCAGTTTACCGACTCGTAGTCGAAGTCCACGAAGGTGACTTTCGAAGAGACAACCTACCAACTCATGGTCGAAGTCCACGAGGGCAACTTCCCTAGAGACAGCTTATAGACTCACGGTTGATAGTGCACGAGGGCCACTTCCCAAGAGACAAATGGTCAGCTTGAGCCATAACTCAAGTACTTTTCTCATTACACATATCATGCGCCATTTCGCGTAAGAAGGTGACTTCTGGTAACAGATAGGCTTAGTACCTTAAGATCCTCGCTTCTACTGGAAGTCTAGAGATTAAGGGAATCATCAGCTTATGAGGTATTTGGTAAAACAGGTATTCTCATATTGCGATCCATGTGCAAGTTTCTCTAATATGGAAAAAGAGAGGATTTGGCATGTGTTATTTATAGTCTCACATATCATGCATCATTTCTTTTTGCATCAAAAAATGGGATTAAAACTTCCCGCAAAAAAATTGTCACTATTCATCACTTGCATCTACAAAATTTAGGTTCAATTTGATCTTTGAGCGAAACCTCTGCGAGCCTCCACTCAAAGAGAGGCAGCTGATGACACCTAAATTTTTATTTTATTTAAATCAATAATTTATTTTGCATAAAAAAATCAGGAATTTACTTCTAGTTCCTACCAAAGAATAACTAAATCATTTATCATATAGGATAGTTTATTTTATGCATCCATGCATTACAGTTTGCATTGGACTAACGGCGGAAGAGGACCCAAATTTGACAAGCGATCGGGATTGACATAACATGAAAAATTTGGTTAGCTGGGGGGCAATTCCCAAAAAAAAAAATCATCAAGGTCTCGTGGTCTAATTTGAAATGAAATCAGCCCATTTAACGTTTAATTTGAGAAAAAAGCCTTTTAATTAAAATTTTCCATTAATTAAGGAAAAAGGCTTTATAGACAGAATATTTTGTCTCCAAATCAATTTGCGATTATCCAAAGTTGAGGGACAATTTTATAAATTATGAAAATAACACTAAACCCTATCTCACTATTATAAATAGATGCCTTAAGGTTCACATCAAAAGGATGTCACACATAATTCACATACGGCAGATTTCGAAAACCAACGACGATGGAGCCTTGGTGAAGTTGTCGGTCGGAGCATCAATGAGTTGTCCGTGGAGTCTCAACACGATTCAAACACTATTTGACGAGTAAGCAAGCACAACTTACAAGTCAACGCATAGCAAAAGGGTGGGACAAGGCCATGGAAAGTCCTGTTCGATACATGGATGCGCTAAATTGGTGAAGAGTTCAGAGAGAGATGCATTGAAGTGGTGGGATTTGTCTTTTTTTCAAATAATCTATACGAGAAAATCAAAGAAATGCAATTGTGTTCTTTCCTTTTGGCTTTTGTCTCGTTTTGTTCTTTGTACAGATTCTTGCACTGTTTGAAAAAAGGGGATACGAGTTCTAGCGACCAAAGACCTCCATGAAACATCACAGTAATCGACCATTACGGATCAACAAGGTCCAGGCGGTGCTCAACCAAATCCAGTGTATTTCCACCGACAATCCAGGCAAGTGTTGTCCTTGTATTTAGCCATGAATTTTGATTTGTCGAAGAAGTCACGAGAACTTTTGATACGTTCACACATACAATCACCATCGCGGCACAAGTTTGCCTCCCGTTGAGCCGTCAAGGTCCATAGCGGATCGGTCCAATCATCCGAACTTGGTCCACGATTTGTGAGCAAGGTTCGAATTAGGAAACTGCGAGTGGCAAGGTAAATTGATGCTTAACTTGTGACGAGCATAGATGAATTCCACCACTGCCGCCAGGAGTTCGTGATCCGAAATCCATTCGATCCACTGGAGTCCAAAGCTGGAAAGAATATCGCCGAGGAAAGGTAAATTTTCTGTCTTATTTAATTTGAATATTTGCCTTGCCCAATTGAAAAAATTTGTTGCACGATTTCAAGCAACCTGACATTTCATGGGTCTAATTGGAAGATTGTGGATTGAAATCTCATTCTTGTGGAAATCCGGAGATATATTGTTTGCTTAATTAGAACGAATCTAAATTTTTTAATATACTCAAGATACTCAAGATATCCAAATATTTTAAAATGTAATTGATTAGAAAATTCCTGATCCGCAACCGCACTCATGGAAATAAGTCTATCAGTCTTTAGACGTAATTATTTTCATAGTGGGTATATCGAAATTTAGGATCGATCTGTCAGACTTCAGATTGAACCTTGATTCGAAAGAAATAGCAGTAATTATCTTTTCATTAAAAGATCTGTAATTTTAATTTAAATTCATTCATGAAAATCCAAAGTCACAAAAAAAATCAGAAAATTCGAAAAAAGAAACAAATAAAAATCATTCTTGTCTCATATTTAATTTTAATGTCAGAAAATATCAAAAATTAAAATAAAATTAGGAAGATATGGTTTCTTAAAAACCATGGCTTACCTTTTAGAGAGATAGGATTTTCTAGAAATCTTATCTTATGGATAGCATTCAGCAAATGAAATCTTTTGAATCCATCTAAATCTTTAAAAGATGTAGACATAGGGTCAAAATGTTTTCTTAAAAATTTTGAGAATTAATGCAAATTAAATCCGAAAACTTTAAGTTAATCTTGAACCAATTCATCCTCATTTTTTATTAATTTTTAATTTCGAAAATACATCAAAAATAAAAATAAAAATCATTAAAAAAAACCCAAAAAATTGCACCTTTAAACTTCAAGTCAGAATTCATCAAATTTGCTAAGTTGAACATTTTTCATGAATTTGGTACCGAAAGGGTATTAATTAAAAAATTAAGGTAACCAAATCCTGAACTTAAAATCTCTGGTTCGTAAACATAAGATAGTTTTTTTTTCGCTGTTTTATTTAGGTTTCTAATCAACCAACCTAAAAATAATTAGTGGCGGCTCCTAAAAATTTAAAATCATTTCTCAAGATAATCACTTAAACCATATGTCACAATTTGGTAGAATTTGGGAGAGTTCAACCTAGGTTAGTTAATTTAATTAATTAATATGGTAATCCATTAATCTAAAATTAGAAAACCGGTTTTTAAGTCACGATACGCACCCTTAAAAATCCAACACTAACGATTTCAGGATCGGTTCATGTTTCACGGAGAATTTGAAATCTACTTAACGAAATCGATTCACCAATTTATAAAGTCCTAATCCTACCTCCCATACCATGGAATTTGGAACCTATAATATCACAAGTTTCAATGTCTACTCAAATTGCACAGTGTTCTAATTAAACGATTCCAATGAATTTTTACCTCTGTTGACCCTCATTTGCTTTACATTTCACTCACCATAGCTCATATTCTAATACAAGAAAAATATGAAACATTAGTAACATAAAATTTCAGTCATACATATTGCAAAAAATGGAAGCTCGGACTAGTATACTATGACTACACAATAATCATCGAACGACATGGCGAAGAAATCCAAGGATTGACATGCTACGAATCCACTTGAAAAAGATGTGTGCCTTCGGGAAAGCTAACATAGGTGGTGCATGGTTGTTGTCAGATCATGCCATAAGGTGTTGGATTAAGTCCAAAAAAACAATAAATAAAAAAAAAATTGTTCCAATTTCCGGCTATGGAATCTGAAACCTGCCCGTCGGAACTGATTCTTTGATTTTTAGAATATGAGCTCAAATAGATTCTCACAGATCCAGGAATTCCCACTAATCAGTTTTTCGATTCTAGATTCTAACATGAAATCATACTCACCCTTCATCAGTAAAACCATTGCCAGTAGGTGTGATCGGTTCCCGGTCCAGTGCAATTCCCGGGCAATCCAATAAAACCAATAAACTATCAACATTTTCTTTGAACAAAGCCGGACCAAATTCTATTTTCTTCGATAAAGAGTTGCGATTCCAAACGAGCCAGCTCTCTCAATTTCGCCTCTTTCAACACAGCTAATGCACTCATGTAAAGGTGTGTGGCCACCGATGTCTCTTGAGAAGAAAGTGCAGAACCTGGTGAAGACATGGGAGATGGAGATGTTCCATAAGACCAGATATCTTGATTACAAATCTGTCGACCCACTTCATTACACCGTCAACCTCAACGGTGCTATCTACTATGTAATTGCATAAACAATTATCTCTCGAAGAATGGACTAATAGAAACGAGTTGAAGGATTAACCATAGAAAAATGTTTGGTATTTGAGGAAGAAAGGCTCTTGACTCTAGAAGAGAAGAGTAAGCATGGGGGGAGCTATAACTTCCTTCTCCGGACCTCGCTGCCCGAGAAGTATGTTTAAGATGTTGAAAAGCAATGAAAAAATATAGAAGAACACGGAATTTACGACGTTCGGCAGTGTGCCTACATCCTCGGCCAAACATCTCAACCTCTCCTCTTTTCTTTTTTTTTCCTTCTTCGTTATCTCATCAAGTTTGTACAGACTCATAAATATACGATCAAACGGACTTGATCTGCAAGTCAAATCTCTACAAAATAGGAAAAAGAATCCTCTATAAATCTACAAAATAAAAATAAAAATAAATCTCCTACAAAGAAGGAAACTACAGCTCACGCCAACACTCCCCCTCAAGTTGGCATGTAGATATATTGCATGCCCAACTTGTCTAGTGAGCTGTAGAACGGCTTGCTTGAAACGGCTTTTGTCAAGATATCTGCTAGCTGGTCTTCGAATTTCACGAATGGAAACTGAATCACCTTGGACTCCAAGTTCTGCTTGATGAAGTGACGATCCACCTCAATATATTTTGTGCGATCGTGTTGAACGCGATTGTGAGAGATATCAATAGTTGCTTTGTTATCACAAAACAACTTCATTTCAGAAATAGGTGCAAAACCGAGTTCTGTCATAAGTTTTCGAAGCCATATGAGTTCACACAGTCCTTTAGTCATTCCTCTAAACTCTGCTTCTGCACTTGAGAGGGCTACTAGTTTTTATTTTTTGCTCCTCCAAGTAACCGAATTTCCTCCCACGAAGGTAAAGTATCCTGACGTTGATCTTCTATCTGACACACTTCCAGCCCAGTTTGCGTCAGTAAAACCTTCAATTTTAAGATGCCCACTCTTCTAAAACTAAAGCCCTCTCCCTGAAGCTCCCTTTAAATACTGAATAATGCACATTACACTATTCATATGATCTTCACTAGGGCGTGCATAAATTGGCTTATACCACTTACTACATAGGCAATATTAGGACATGCATGAGACAAATAAATCAATTTTCCATCTAAACTTTGATATCTTTCTTTATTTTTAGGCACCTGATCAGAATATTCTCCAAGTCTATGATTCCGAACAATAGGCGTCTCTGCAGGTTTTCAATCTAGCATTCTCACTTCAGCCAACAAATCCAAAATATACTTTTTTGAGATAGAAAAATACCTCTGTTAGATTTTGCTACTTTATCCCCAAGAAGTACTTGAGTCCTCCAAGATTTTTCATCTCAAACTCCATTGAGAGCTTCTACTGTAATTTCGTAATTTCCTTTTGATAATCTCCTATGATAACTATATCATCTACATAAATAATCAACACGGTTATCTTACCTTGACTTCGCTTCAAGAATAGTGTGACATTCTGATTGTCAGTCAATTTCAGACTCATTAATGAGAAATAAATCTAGAGATGTAATTTATTCATATCTCGCTCGAATCAGATCAATTCGAGGGGATATTTAGAGCCACAAAAATGACGATCCAAGAACGATTCGGGAATGCCTTATGAGTGTCATACGATTAGAGCACGGGTGATGCCGCTTAACCAACGTATGATTTATAAAATTTTCCTTTACCGTGTAGTGACGATCGAGACCAAAGGGACTAGTGATAAACCCTCACAATTACATGACAACCAAAGCCGTTATGAATTGATGAACCCTAAACGTGATGTGAATCACAAGGTCGATACGCGTAAAGTCTGCAAAAGCCGCCCGTCGGTTCGGGATAGGCTGGAACCACGTCTGATAGAATAAATTATCATAAACGAGTCTTGAAAACTTTAAAATGAAAAATCAAGAATTTCAACATTATTCGATTAGCCGTCCCCCTATCGAAGAGTTTTGGAACGAGAAAAACGACATTCTGAACGTCGAGGGTAAAATTACATTTTTGCCCCTCAAGCTTAGAACTTTACCCATGCATTTGAAGAAGGGCAATTTGGTCATTAAACCCACCCCAAGACCACCGAAAATTTGAAGGATTCTTGGCCGTTGGATTGAGTTGGAATGACAAGTGGACAAGTGTCACAAGATCAACCATTGGATGGTCATGTCTAGCTTTATTCACCTAACATTCAACCCCTTTGACTCAAGCTTCGATATATAGCATTTTCTCTCTCTCATAAACCTAATTTGACCAGCTACACACCTCATCACCACCAAAAATCTCCATCTTCTTCTTCCTCTTCATTCTGCAGCCGGCGACCAGCCCCTGCCGCCTTGTTCGGCCGTTCTGAAGCCTACCTTCGACCACCGCCTGACCGCCGGCCATCACACCAACTTAGATCTACATCTTACCGACCTCCCCGAACTGGAAGCGAGCCATTTGGACCACCGAGGAGCTCCGACCAAGAGTTCTCCCGAAAGCCGACAGTAATAGACTCAACCTGAGCTAGGTGAGGTTCCTGACCCTTTTGGAGGCCCAAATGTTGGAGTTTTGAGGTCTAATTTTATGGAGGTCTAGTACACATGTATATAAATCTATGGTAAAAATTTGAGAGTGATTTGGTGAAGGTTTGACCTCAAATAGGTCTTGTGAACTATGGACAGAATCTGCTGGAAAACTGACTTGAGGAATCCGGCAACTTCCGAAGGGATTCCGGCGACCATTCAACCTCAAACTCATGGTGAGCCTCTTAGACCCTTAGATAGACATATTAATAGGTAGGATAGTGAGTAGATGAAGGATTTGATAAAGGTTTAGGACTGGAAGTGCACGGTATGCACAAAATCGAGAGGAACCGATTCGGTTCTATGCAAAACCGGTTCTGGTGGGAGCAAGAATAGATGGTGATGAGTTTCAAATTGATGTTTAAAACGTTTAAAGATGATGAGGGTTGTGTTATGGAGGATTATGGTTCATGGAATGAGGAATTGGATATGAAAAATTGATGAATTGGTTGAATATTCTAGGTTACGCGGTGAATTGAAACCTTGGACTATTTGGCCGAGACCTTACGGCCATTGCAAGAAGAGATTTGTGTTATCAAGCTTAAGGTAAGGGAATCATAAACTTAGGATAGGAAGATTGGACTCAATTGGGTGAGTCGAAGTTTAGTTTGATCGATTTATGAGAATTTCTAAAGGATGGCTCTTGATATATCCTAAGTGGTCATAAGAGGGTTATGTGTGTTATCGTTTGTGTTTAAATCATCCGCCATGTGTGTGTGTCACTTGATTGCCTTGCATGTCATGAGTCTTTGAATTGTGCCTGAATTGCACATGTCGTCATGTATGAAAAATGAATTGAAAATCATGGCAAAAGCATGACATGGCGAGGCCTTGAGGCGTATGAGACGCGGGGTGGGAGATGGATACCTTGATGCGATGTAATCGCGGGGTGGAGTTGATATTGTGTGGCGCCCTGATACGATCTAATCGCGGGGTTGAGATAGCCACGGTCCTGATGCGAATTATTCGTGAGATGGGGGTATGTGATGATGATATTGGCCTGGAGATTCATTAGAACCTGATGCATCTACGCAGGTTGCCAATGACGGTCTGATGCGTTTGCGCGGACCGAGCCTAGATGAGGTGTGCATAATCATCTGAGTGTGACATGATGTCATAGTTGCATGTCCATCATCTGTGTGTCACTACTCTTATTTGTATATGCATGTATAATTGTAAGTTTGAAATTTTGGATTAGATGACTTCCTGAGCGGACGATCAGCCTGATCTAGGGTTAGGACTCTTTTACTGAGATGTGTATCTCACCCCTTTGGGGACCCCTATTTTTACAGATTCTAGGTCTTAGCTATGTGGCCTATTCGTTTTAGGGATCCCAAGGAGATGACGATATATTTTCACGAGTTCCCAGATAGGCAGGGGAACATTTATGTGAATATGGGTCGACGAGGGTAGCCCGGACCTGAAGCCTCATAGGTTCGAGGCATGGTTCAAGAAGGTCGGAGACGAGTCGATTGGGCCACTGAAGCCCCACGAGGTACCCCAGGGAGTTATACCCGATTAGTGCCAAACTGTTAGGGAGTAGGAGTTACCAGAGGGGTCTGTAATTGGTTCTAGGAACGGGCCGGAGAAGACCCCGATGCTAGACTTTACTGTGGAGGAGGACGAGGTTATTGTCCTGGAGGCGACCGAGGAGGACCTTGCGGAGCCGTCCCATGAGGAGACCAGGGAGGACGCCGTTGAGGTTCCATCAGAGGCCTTCTTCGAGTATGAGCCGACAGAGGATGCCAAGGACACCGAGGATTCCAGCAGCTCATCTTAGGTGTTCTAGTTTCTTGGCTCGATCTTGTGATGGTGACCCCCGACCATGGCTATTTTGGATGTCAAAGATGGTCATACCCTTTTGATGTGCTTACCCTGTCGCCCTTGTCTAGCGGATTGTAGTAGTAGAAATTTGTATGAACAGTAATTAAAATGTACACTAGTTATTATACTATTCAGGTACCACTTAACTTATATTTTATACGGGGATTTATTTGAGTACCGCTTCCGTATGCTTCATGTTCATATATTACCTCTCGACTTGTTCGTGGATCTTGGGACCACGAGAGATGTGTTGTTTGCTTACAGGGATGCTCGTGTGCTCGATGGGTTCGGGGCGTGACATCCCCGTCCGATTTGGTATCAGAGCAAGGTCAGCTCGATCCAAAAATTGGTTAAGGACTGGAGTAATAAGGAGAATTAAGTTGGGATAAGGACGGATAGCAAAACCTTAGGAGACTGGTTAAGATAAGGAATGGGGTGTATAGTATGTGACCTGGTATTTAGGGTTGGTGTTTGATCTAAGTAGGATTGTGGAAATGCATAAGGATCAAGTTCCCTGCTTAGGATTGAAGGTCATTTTTGGACCTTGGTTTGTTTGAAAAATGACAGCGATTCGTTTTAGTGAATCACTGGAGTGAATGGAACTGAGAAATGGCCATAGGCTGTTTGTTGAAATGTTTCTGGAGCCTGTGGTATGGTGTACTGTTGGATTGTAACTGTTTCTGTTAAGGATTAGTTAGTAGCTCTGGATTTGAATGATTGAGTAAGTTACTAACTCCTTGCTGAACTTGTGATGGACTAGATTCGATAGGAAGTGATAAAGATAAGCAACCCATCTAGAAGGTCTGGAAGACCAAGAGGCGGAGTCTCTAGCTCGAGACCGCCCGCAGCAGAAGATCCAAGGATGGATGGTGTACTGAGGGCATTGGAAAGAATTGGCGACATGATTGATAAGCAGGCTCAGGATTGGGACGCTGCCATCGCCCAGGCAGTAGGAGCTGCCATAGCAGCCGTCAATGACAATAATGGCAACCATGGTGGAAATGGAAGTCAGGGTGAACCGAACCAAAGTAATGAAGCTGTAAACACCCAAGAAGAAATTGTCATGGCCAAACAGATAGGCCAACTAGTGGAGCAGTTCATAAAGTTGAAGCCGACACAGTTTGACGGGATAGGAGATCCCGAGCTAGCGCTCAGGTGGATCGAAAAGTTAGAGAAGGCTTTTGGTGTGCTGAGGTACACGGACGAAGAAAAGGTGCTACTAGTAGTGTACTAGCTAGAGGGTACAACGAATAATTGGTGGGCTGCCACCAAGAACGAAGCCTTCCCTGAAGAAACGATCATGAATTGGGAAACCTTTAAGACAGCCTTCAATGATAAGTACTTCTCTGAGACGGCCAGGGAAAGGAAGCAGATGGAATTCCTGCAGTTGCGCCAGAACCAGTTAACGATAGACTAGTATGAGGCTGAGTTTTCGAGGCTGTTGAGGTTCGCACCATGATCTGTGGAGGACCCTCAGGAGAAAGCAAGAAGATTTAGGGATGGTATGAGGCCTGAGCTCCGTAGCCAGATGATTGTTCTGAATTTGAGGACCTACAAAGAGATCTACTAGTAGAGCCAGATCATTGAAAGAGACCTAAAAGAGAGAAACACCGTAACTGGAGCGTGGTTCACGTCCTTCAGAGATAACTGCCAAATGGGCAAAAGACCGATGGCGAACAATAGGCGTTTTGTGCCTCCAGTGCAGAAAGATATTGTGAAGCCACGGAATTCTCCAAACTGGAGCTGCCGTCTCTGATGCAGAAGGTATGGAAATGGGCCATGCCCAATGAGGACTGGAGCTTGCTTTAACTGTGGTCAGCTGGGCCACCAGATGATGATGTGCCCGAATCAAGCTCCGACAAATCGACCTCAAGGGTAGAGGCCGCAGGTTAGACCATCAACTGCAGCTCCCCTGATCGAACAGAATCTACCACCGGCACAAGGAAGAGTGTATGCAGTAGCCCATAGAGAGGCGGAGGAAGCGCCAGGCGTGGTCACAGGTACGATTTACTTTTGCAACCTAGCTGCATACGCATTGTTTGACCTTGGTGCCACGCATTCGTTTGCGTCTGTCCAATTTGTTGAATTAGTAGGTATGAAATTGGAACCCTTGAGCATAACTCTGCACGTTGCCACTCCCTTAAAGGATAACATAATGGTTTCTTTGGGATGTACTGGTTGTGAGATTGTGATTAGAGGGAATAAGGAGAGCATTGACTTAGCTGTCTTACCCATGCACGATTTTGACGTAATCATAGGAATGGATTGGTTGAGTAGGCAGGAAACAATAGTGGATTGTGGTAGTAGAGTAATTCGGTTTAATCCGAGAGGCCGCCCTAGCTTTGAATTGGTGGGAAGTCGAGGAGGAATCTCGATTCCCTTAATCTCATCTTTGGAGGTAACTAAGTTGATGTCCGAAGGGTATCAGGCATACTTAGTGGCGGTAATGGACACGACTACCGAAAAGCCAAAGTTAGAGAATATTATGGTAGTGCGTGAATTTCCTGATGTATTTCCCCAAGAGTTGCCAGGATTACCACCAGAGCGGGAAATAGAATTTGTAATTGAGTTAACTCCTGAAACAGAACCGATTTCAAAAGCACCTTACAGGATAACCCTGTCAAAACTGAAAGAGTTAAAAGTACATATGCAAGAGTTGTTGGATAAGGGATTTATCCGACCAAATGCTTCGCCGTGGGGAGCACCAGTGCTGTTCGTAAGGAAGAAGGATGGGTCTTTGCGTTTATGCATTGACTATCGGCAGCTGAACCAAGTGACAATGAAGAACAAGTACCCACTGCCGAAGATTGACGATCTATTTGATCAGTTACAAGGAGCAGCGATATTTTCGAAGATTGACTTGAGAACTGGGTATCACCAGCTGAGGATCAAGAAGGAGGACATACCCAAGACTGCTTTAGGACGAGGCATGGTCATTATGAATTCACGGTGATGCTGTTCGGATTGACCAATGCTCCAGCTGCTTTTATGGACCTGATGCATCGAGTATTTAAGGAGTTTCTGGACAGATTCGTCATCGTCTTTATTGACAATATCTTGATTTACTCGAGGAGCAAAACAGAACATGAGGAGTACTTAAGGACTGTACTGCAGACTTTGAGGGAGTATTCGCTCTATGCGAAGTTGAGTAAGTGCGAGTTCTGGCTGAATAGGGTAGCATTTCTTGGTCATGTGGTGTCTGGTGAAGGAATCACAGTGGATCCTGCGAAGATCGAGGCTGTAACAAATTGGCCTAGACCTACTACGGTCACTGAAGTTAGAAGTTTCTTGGGATTGGCAAGGTACTATAGGCGTTTTGTAGAGAAATTCTCATCCATAGCCATCCCATTGACGCGGTTGACGAAAAAGGAAAGAAGGTTTGAATGGACTGACAAGTGTGAGAGGAATTTCCAAGAACTTAAACATAGGTTGACAACCGCGCCAGTACTGACAATTCCATCAGGACCGGGAGGTTACGAGATTTACAGCGATGCTTCACTAAAAGGATTGGGCTATCTATTGATGCAGCACAGAAGAGTAGTAGCCTATGCATCCAGATAGTTGAGGCACATGAGATGAACTATCCAACTCATGACCCAGAGTTAGCGGCGATTATATTTTCTCTCAAGATTTGGAGACGTTACCTCTATGGCGGGAAGTTTTAGATCTATACCGATCACCAAAGTTTAAAGTATATGTTTTCCCAGAAAGAGCTGAATATGAGACAGCGTAGGTGGATGGAGCTACTCAAAGATTACGATTGTGATATACTATATCACCCTGGAAAAGCAAACAGAGTAGCAGATGCGTTGAGTCGGAAGTTGAGCATCGCCTGTCTATTAGTAAAGGGTTGGTTGATGATTGAGGATTTGAGAAACTCCGAGTTCAGATTAGAAGTTGATCAGTTGTCTAGTTTGATAGCGACATTAAGGGTGGAACCTAAGGTCCAGGAAGGAACAAAGACCTTGCAATCTACGGACCTAGAGATTCAAAAGATCCTCAAAATGGATGCGACAAAGAGGAAAATCGAGTTTCAGGTGTCCAAGGACGAAACTTTGAAGTTCCGAGGACGATTGTGCGTGCCAAAGGATGAAGGACTAAGGGAAAGGATCCTATCAGAGGCTCACAGGTGCATTTATAGCATCCACCCTAGAAGAACAAAAATGTACCAGAACCTGCGACAGCACTATTGGTGGAACGGGATGAAGGTGAACGTAGCAAAGTATGTGGCTAAGTGTTTGACGTGCCAGCAAGTGAAAGCGCAGCACTGTAAGCCTAGAGGACTATTATAGCCACTGGAAATTCTGAAGTGAAAGTGAGAGCATGTGACTATGGATTTTGTGATGGGACTCCCAAGGAGCCAGCGAGGTCATGACTCTATATGGGTAGTCGTGGATAGATTGACCAAGTTCGCACATTTCATCCCGGTGCGAAAGGACTTCGCTACGGATAGGTATGCAGAGCTGTACATGAGGCAAATAGTGAGGTTGCACGGAGTGCCAGTGATGATCACTTCGGATAGAGATCCTAAGTTCACGGTAAACTTTTGGAAAAGTCTGCAAGAAGCCATGGGAACCTGACTGCAGTTTAATACAGCCTACCATCCACAGACGGACAGACAGTCGGAAAGGACGATACAAACGTTTGAGGATATGTTGCGAGCATGCATCATTGATTTTAAAGGATGGAAAGATTAGCTACATCTAGTAGAGTTTCCTTATAATAACAGCTACCAGCAGAGCATTCAGATGGCATCGTTTGAAGCACTTTATGGACGAGCCTACAAAACCCCGATTTGCTGGGAATGAAGTTAGAGAAAGGAGTATCACAGGCTCGGAATTGATAAAGCAATCGGTGGAAGTAGTGAAGATAATCCGGGATAGATTGAGGATGGCACAGAGTCGTCAGAAGACCTATGCAGATAAGCGGCGCAAGCCCTTGAAATTTCAAGTGGGCAATCACGTCTTCCTCAAGGTGTCACCAATGAGAAGATTAGCACGATTCGAAAAGAAAGGGAAGCTGAGCCCATGATATGTAGGCCCATTTAAGATACTGGAGCGGATTGGAACCTTGGCTTATAGGTTTGCCCTGCCGCCTAATCTATCCCAAGTGCATAATGTGTTCCATGTGTCAATGCTGCGAAAGTATGAACCAGATCCGACATATGTGTTGGACTACGAAGCCATAGAAGTGGACGACAAAGTGTCTTACATGGAGAAGCCAAAAAGGATCGAAGACCGAAAAGAGCAAATCCTCAAGAATAAGAAGATTCCACTGGTCAAAGTAGTGTGGGAGCACCATGGAACGGAAGGTGCCACATGGGAAAATGAAGAGACGATGAGGCGACAACACCCCCATTTATTTGAGTGATTAATAAATGTAATGTAAATTTGGGGGACGAAATTTTTGTAAGGGGGAAGAGTTGTGACATTCTAATTTCTAGTCAATTTCAGACTCATTAATGAGAAATGAATCTAGAGATGTATTTCAGTCATATCTTGCTCGAATCTGATCAATTCGAGTAGACTAACCAAAAGGGAAATGCTAACGCGAGACATGGTACGTGGACCTAGGAAATTCGGATAAGAAATGGCGCTTTGACCATAAGGCTTGTCAAGGGGACATTTAGAGCCACAAAAATGCCAATCCAAGAACGATTCGGGAATGCCTTGCGAGTGTCATATGATTGGAGCGCGGGTGATACCGATTAACCAACGTACGATTTGCAAAATTTTTCTTTATCGGACAATGACGATCGAGACCAAAGAGACTAGTGATAAACCCTCACAATTACATGACAACCAAAGCCGCTACGAATTGACGAACCCTAAACGTGATGTGAATCGCAGGGTCGATAAGCGTAAAGTCTGCAAAAGCCGCCCGTCGGTTCGGGATAGGCGGGAACCACGTCTGATAGAGAAAATCATCAGAAACGAGTCTTGAAATATTTGAAATGGAAAATCAAGAATTCCAACGTTATTCGGATTGGCCGTCGCCCAATCGAAGAGTTTTGGAACGAGAAAAATGATGTTTTGAACATCGAGGGTAAAATTACCTTTTTGCCCCTCAAGCTTAAAACTTTGCCCAAGCATTTGAAGAAGGAAAATTTGGTCATTAAACCCACCCCAAGACCATCGAAAATTTGAAGTATTATTGGCCGTTGGATTGAGTTGGAATGACAAGTGGACAAGTGTCACAAGATCAACCCTTGGATGGTCATGTCTAGCTTTATTCACTTAACATTCAACCCCTTTGACTCAAGCTTGCATATATAGCATTTTCTCTCTCTCCTCAACCTCATTTGACCGGCCACACACCTCATCATCACCGAAAATCTCCATCTTCTTCTTCCTCTTCATTTTGCCGCCGACGACAACCCCTGCCGCCTTGTTCGGCCGTTCCGACGCCCACTTCCGACCACTACCTGACCGCCGGCTGATCACACCAACTAAGATCTATGTCTTGCCAACCTCTTCGAATGGGAAGCGAGCCATTTGGACCATCGAGGAGCTCCGGCCAAGAGTTCTCCCGAAAGCCGACAAAAACAGACTCAACCTGAGCTAGGTGAGGTTAGAGGCCAAAATGTTGAATTTTTTAGGCCAAATTTTATGGAGGTCTAGTAGACATGTATATGAATCTGTGGTAAAATTTGAGAGTGATTTAGTGAAGTTTTGACCTCAAATGGGTCTTGTGAACTATGGACAGAATCTGTCGAAAAACTGACTTGAGGAATCCGGCGACTTCCGAAGGGATTCCGGCGACCATTCAACCTGAAACTCATGGTGAGCCTCTTAGAACCTTAGATAGACATGTTAAGGGGTAGGATAGTGAGTAGATGAAGGATTTAATGAAGGTTTAGGACTGGAAGTGCATTGTATGCACAAAACCAAGAGGAACCAGTTCGGTTCTGTGTAAAACCGGTTTTGGTGGGAGCAAGAACAGATGGTGATGAGACTCAAATTGATTTTTAAAACGTGTTAAGATGATGAGGATTGTATTATGGAGGATTATGGTTCATGGAATGAGGAATTGGACATGGAAAATTGATGAATTGGTTGAATAATCGAGGTTGCGCGGTAAATTGAACCCTTGGACTAGTTGGTCGAGACCTTGAGGCCATTGCAAGAAGAGATTTGTGTTATCAACCTTAAGGTAAGGGAATCCTAAACTTAGGATAGGAAGATTGGACTCAATTGGGTGAGTCGAGGTTTAATTTGATCGATTTATGAGAATTTCTAAAAGATGGCTCTTGATATATCCTAAGTGGTCATAAGAGGGTCATGTGTGTTATCGTTTGTGTTTAAATCATCCGCCATGTGTGTGTGTCACTTGATTGCCTTGCATGCCATGAGTCTTTGAATTGTGTCTGAATTGCACATGTCGTCATGTATGGAAAATGAATTGAAAATCATGGCATGAGCATGACATGGCGAGGCCTTGAGGCGTATGAGACGCGAGGCGGGAGATGGATACCTTGATGCGATGTAATTGCGGGGTGCAGTTGATGTTGTGTGGCACCCTGATGCGATCTAATCGCAGGGTTGAGATGGCCACGGTCCTGATGCGAATTATTCGCGGGACGGAGGTATGTAGTGATGATATTGGCCTGGAGATTCATTGAAACCTGATGCATTTACGCGGGTTGCCAATGACGGTCTGATGCGTTTACGGGGTCCGAGCCTGATGCAATCTAATCGCAGGCTGGAGATTGAGGCAGGCAGGAAGAGATGATTGTGGTGAAATGGCTGGATGAGGTGTGCATAATCATCTAAGTGTGACATGGTGTCATAGTTGCATGCCATCATCTGTGTGTCACTATTCTTATTTGTATATGCATGTATAATTGTAAGTTTGAAATTTTGGGTTAGATGACTGCCTGAGCGGACGATCAGCCTGACCTAGGGTTAGGACTCTTTTACTGAGATGTATATCTCATCCCTTTGGGAACCACTATTTTTACAAATCCTAGGTCTTAGCTATGTGACCTATTTGTTTTAGGGATCCCAAGGAGACGATGGCATATTTTGACGAGTTCCCGGATAGGCAGGGGAACATTTATGTGAGAAAATGTACGGTTGTATGAGTCAACGAGGGTAGTGCGGACCTAAAGCCTCATAGGTTCGAGGCATGGTTCAAGAAGGTCGGAGACTAGTCGATTGGGCCGCTGAAACCCCACAAGGTACCCCAGGTAGTTACACCCGATTGGTGCCAGAATGTTGGGGAGCAGGAGTTACCAGAGTGGTGTGTAGTTAGTTCTAGGAACGGGCCGAAGAACACCCCGACCCTGGACTTTACTGTGGAGGAGGACGAGGTCATTGTCCTGGAGGCAACCGAGGAGGACCTTGCGGAGCCGTTCCATGAGGAGACCATGAAGGACACAGTTGAGGTTTCATTAGAGATCTTCTCCAAGTATGAGCCGACAAAGGATGTCGACAACATCGAGGATTCCAGCAGCTCATCTTAGGTGTTCTAGTTTTTTGGCCCAATCTTGTGATGGCAACCCTCGACCATGGCTATTTTGGATGTCGATGATGGTCATACCCTTTTGATGTGCTTACCTTGTCGCCCTTGCCTAGCGGATTATAGTAGTCGAAATTTGTATGAATAGTAAGTTATAATGTACGCTAGTTATTATGCTATCCAGGTCCCACTTAACTTATATTTTGTATGGGGATTTATTTGAGTACCGCTTCCGCATGCTTTATGTTCATATATTACCTCTCGACTTGTTCGTGGATCTTGGGACCACGAGAGATGTGTTGTTTGCTTGCTGGGATGCTCGCGGGCTCAATGGGTTTGGGGCGTGACAAATAGGGTGTGATCAAAGTCGCTTTGAACATATCCATATCTTTTCATAGCCACACTAAACTGCCAAACCAAACTCGAGGAGACTGTTTCAATCAATAGAGTGATCGCTCTAACTTACAAACAAGTCTCGATTGTGATGAAGAGCGATAACCTAGCGAAATGTCCATATAGATATCCTTTTCAATGTCTCCATGGAGAAATGCATTCTTGACATCAAGTTGGTGTAATGGCCAATCTAAATTCGCTACAAGGGATAATAACACTCGTACAGTATTTAGTTTCGCAACAAGTGAAAAAGTTTGATGAAAATCCACCCCATATGTTTGTGTATATCATTTTGCTACCAACCTTGCTTTATATCTTTCAATGGACCCATCAGTTTTATACTTGATTGAGAACATCCATTTGCATCCCACTGTTTTCTTTCCTTCGGGAAATTTCACCAGCTTCTAAGTACTATTCTTCTGCAATGCTTGCATCTCTTCCTTCATAGCTCGAACCCACTTAGGATCTCTCAAGGTGTGACATTCTGAATTTCTATCCTCTTCGAGACTAATGACATGGATTGGGGTCTCAAAATCAGATAGAGGATAATGAAGAATTGCAACATTCTAATTGAGTTAGATGTCGCCTCATCGAATGTAATTTGAATTGGAAGAACGACGTTTCGGACGACGAGAGCAAAATTACCATTTTTCCCCTCAAGGATTGGCCTTGTCTTAGTAAATGAAGAAGGGCAATTTGGTTAATTCCAAGACTCCATGGCTGCCGAAAATATGAAGGAATATTGGTCAATGAAAGTCAATGTGAGCCAAGACATTATTGAGATGGAGACAAGTGGCATTATTTATATGAAGACAAGTGGCATTAGTTGATTGATTAGCGATTAATATTCACTTTTAACCTACCATTGTCCTTGTTGACCAAGTTGGGGATTGAAGGAAGACCTCTCTCTCTCTCATCTCAATCATTTTGGCCAGCCACCCCCTCTCCTTTGTGATTTTCGCTTAAAAAATTCTCTCTCTCGGATTTGTTTCTCACGCCCAGTCCGACACCCTTCACTCTTTCAACCATAACTTCTTCATTCGATATCGGATTGAGGCATGCCACCCACCATTAGCAAGCTCTTTCTCTTGCCATTCCAAAAAGGTATTATGGACAAACATCCCCCCAGCCGTTTGTCCGTAGAGCCGTTTAAGTGAGCAAAGGTTGTTGCCCGAGGAGCGTCAAACGAAATTTTCAGGTTTGTTTTAGCTTCAATCTTGGTAAGACCACCTCTCAAGCCTTGTTAAGACATATATAATTGTGGTTGTCGGCTGGAGGATGAACTATTATGCGATTTAAGGGCTGATTTTGTGTGGTTTTGATCGGACAAAAATTTGGATAGAATTTGTCCTGCAGTGCACCGGTTGGAATCGAGCCATTTGGAAGCTTATAGGAGTGTCGCCTTGCTATGGAACTCTTGGTAAGACCATTAGAGACATAGTTTAGTCTATTGGAAAGAAGATTGTGGGAGAAATTGGAGTTTAGAAATGATTTAATGGCAGTTTGATATGATTTATCTAAGACCGGTTATTACCCTTCACTGAACCGGTTTGGAACCAAGCTGCTTGAAGGTCCGTGGGCGCATAACCTTACTTCAAAATCTCTAGTAAGGCACCTAGAAACATAAATTGATGTGTTAGCAAGGTGGTTACATGATAGAATTGGGATTAGAAGGGAATTGATGGCTGTTTTGATGTGAATTCCTTAGGACCGTGAGCTGTCCTGTTTTGACCGAACAAGAACCAAACTTTGTGACTAACATTGGCAAGAATTGCTAGCTCATTTGGAAAGGTAAGTGACCTCTAAACCTTTATTAGGGTGTTAGGTTACTAATAGAAGGAATTAAGTGTTGAATTGACGATTTGGCGAGCTACTTATGCTTGAAATAATCCACACCATTTGTGATTGGTGCCGATTGAACCATAGTTATGTGCCTTGGGATATATTGATGAAATTCTTGATAGAACTTGCTATGAGAAATGTTCGGTTGGAAGGTGCCCTTAAGTGGCCTCGTGATAGGTGATTCCTTGATTGACTAATGCGTGAAATTATGCTTGAACGGACAAGAGAATAACTTGCTTGCCAATGGCTTTGATGTGTAATTTGCACCATGCCTTGAGAGAGGGCTCGGCCGTGGATGGTTCCCTCGATGAAAGATTAATTGTTCATTTGGTTGTATTATACTCAATCATGAGGTTGCGATGATATGAGTTCGGCTTGAGAGCCTTGTATAATGAGAAACATATTATTTGACGACAAGCTTGATTGAG
Source organism: Rhodomyrtus tomentosa (assembly GCA_028455895.1). NCBI lineage: Eukaryota > Viridiplantae > Streptophyta > Magnoliopsida > Myrtales > Myrtaceae > Rhodomyrtus > Rhodomyrtus tomentosa. The sequence goes on along the minus strand of JAPCWY010000003.1, from coordinate 21,279,915 downwards.
TTGAGATATGATTTGGCTATTGAGCCCTTGATTTATGAAAAGCAAGATCAATGAGAAGCATGGCATATAATGGGGATAAGAATAGTAGGAGTACCACAAATTGTGACATTCAAATTTTCCAGTCATTTCGGGACTTATTAATGAGAACATATCTAACGATGTCTTTCAGTCGTATCTCGCTCGGATATGATCAATCTCGAGTTGACTGACCAAAAGGAAAAGGCTAACGCAAGACAAGGTACGTGGACCTAGGGAACTCAAATAGGAAATAGCACTTTGACCATAAGGATTGTCAATGGGACATTTAGAGCCATGAAAGACCAATCTAAGAACGATTAAGGAAAGCATTGCTAGCGTTATACGATTGGAGCGCGGGTGATGCCGCTTAACCAATGTATAATTTACAAAATTTTCCTAAATCGAACAATGACGATCTAGACCATCGGAACTAGTAATAGACCCTCGCAATTACATGGCAATCAAAGTCGCCAGGAATTGATGAGCCTTAAGTGTGTATGAATCACAGAGTCGATACGCGTAACGTTTGCAAAAGCCGCCCGTCAGTTTGGGATAGGCTGGAATCACATCTAACAAAGAAATGATTCAGAGACGAGTCTCGAAATTAGAAAATGGAGAATCAAGAATTTCAACTTTATAATTGAAATGGTCGTCACCTCATCGAAGAAAAATGAAATCAGAAAAACGGCGTTTCGGACGTCGAGGGTAAAATTACCATTTTACCTCGCAAGTCTTAGCTTTGCCTTAATAAAAGGAATGAGAGCATTTTGGTCTTTGACCACACCCTCTAGGCTGCCGAAAATCAAGAAAAATCACAGCCCTTGGATGAGCCATTGATTGACATGAAGACAAGTGTCAAAGGATTAAGCATTGGCATTTATTAAATCACTTTTAACATATCATTCTACCAAGTTGACCAAACCATTTGTGTATACACCCTTTATCCCTTTTCCCTTCAGCCGAACACTCTACAGCCATCATCATCTTCATCTTCATCTTCTTGTTGATCTTCTTCATCGAGAGTTGCTTCCGCCCGACCGATTCTGTCCGCCTCCATCGTCGCCGTCGACCGCTACTTTCGGCCACCACCTGAGCTCGAGCCGACCACCAGCACCTTCTTCATCCTCTTGCCGACAACCTCTAACTTGAATCATTGCATTTGACCCCCTGAGGAGCCCCGGCCAGCCATTCTCCCGAGAGTTGACGAAAACCATCGCAGCTGGAGGTAAGCTATTGTTTAGACTCCGTAGGACCTCTAATCGTTTGAATCTTTCGGCTAAATTTTGTGGATATCAAGGGGACATGTAGACTGAGTTGTGGTAAAATTTTTGGATAATTTGATGGAGTTTTGACCCCAAATGAGTCTTGTGTTTGAAGGGCAAAAACTGACCGTTTGACGACTTAGGAAGACCGGCGTCGTTCGTTGACCATTTAGCATCGCCTTGAGGTCAAATTTTCGTTGAGGCTTCCTAACTCCTAGAACTATATGTTAGCAAGTAGATTAGTGGATAAATTGAGGATTTAAGATAGTTTATGGGCTGATTAGTTGAGATATGCACAGAACCAAAAATGCCCTGCTTCGATTCTGTGCATACCGAATCTTGTGGGGGTTGTTGATGATGGAGTTGAGTTCCAATTTCATCGTTGAGGCTCATGAGGATCCCAATCGATATGTCAATGAGGTGTATGTTTAGTGAATTGATGAATTGGACGAGAAAATTAATGGATTGGATGAATTTCTTTAGGTGCACGGTTGACTTGTTCTTAGACCATTAGAACTGAAACATTGGTGTGCTTAAAGGAGGGTTTTTTGCTGATTTAATCTTGAGGTAAGAAGTTTCTAAACCTTAGCTAGGAGGATTGGACTCGATTGGGTGAATTGGAAGTGAATTAGGTTGATTCTTGACAATTAGGGTGTGATTGTCCATTGTGCGTCCTCGAGAGGTGTAGATAGCTTGAATGCTTGTTGAATGCTTGTGCCATGAATTGATTACCACATTTGAGTGTTGAATTTAATTGTCTCGCATGCCATAGATGTGTTGCTCATTGCATGAGTTTGTACTTGACCATGAGGTTTTGAATTGAAATGAGTATTTGGCATGTCTGAGAAACTTGTGACACCTTGAGGCGTTGAGACGCGGGGTTGTGTGGAATTTAACCCTGATGCGTTGAGATGCGAGGTTGAAATGGCCAATGTCCTGATCCATTGAGAAGCGGGACGGAATTTGATATGTGTTGACACAAGCCTGGAATGAAATTGAAAATCTGATGCGTTTATGCGAGTTTGTCAATGAGATGGTCTGAGGCGTAATTACGCGGACCGAGCCTGAGGCGTTCTAAACGCAGGCGTGAAATAATGGAGGCCTGGAAGGGTGGAAAGTGTGACCTGTTTTGACTATGCGTGCTTAATCTGAACAATGAGAACTGATGTCATGAATGCGTACTTGACACTAGTTGTATCTGTGACATTCTAATTTCCAGTCAATTTCAGACCCATTAATGATAAGTTTGTATATATCAAGCGATGTGTTTCAGTCATATTTCGCTCAAATCTGATCAATTTGAGTAGGCTGACCAAAAGGGAAACGCTAACGCGAGACGAGGTACGTGGACCTAAACGACTCGGATAGGAAATGGCGCTTTGACCATAAGATTGTCGAGGGGATATTTAGAACCACCAAGAGGCCGATCTAAGAATGATTAAGGATTGCCTTGCGAGTGTCATATGATTGGAGCGCGGGTGATGCTGCTTAACCAACATATGATTTGCAAAATTTTCCTGAATCGGGCAGAGAAGATCGCGACCAAAGGTACTAGTGATAAACCCTCACAATTACATGACAACCAAAGCCGCCACGAAATGACGAGCCCTAAATATGATGAGAATTACAAGGTCGATACGCGTAAAGTCCGCAAAAGCCACCCGTCGGTTCGAGATAGGCTAAAACCACGTATGGTAGAGAAACCATTAGAAACGAGTCTTGAAAAGATGAAATGGAAAATCAAGGATTCCAACATTATTCGGATTAGCCGTCGCCCTATCAAAGGATTCTGGAATGAGAAAAACGACGTTTTGAACGTCGGGGGTAAAATTACCCTGTTGCCCCTCATGCTTAGAACTTTGCCCATGCATTAGAAGAAGGGAAAATTGGTCATTAAACCCTCCCCATAGCTTTCGAAAAAAGAGGATAAATGAGGGCCATTGGATCATGCATGATTGACATTGAGGACAAATGTCAATGGATGGTGTAAAGAATGGTCTTGTCTACTATTACAAACTACCATTCAACCATTTGATCCAAGCTTGGATATATAGTCTTTTTCTCTCTCTCCTCACTCACTTTGGCCAGCCATACACTCCCAAGAACTCACGCCAACTCCTCCTTCTTCTTCCTTCTTCACTGCTCGCTGGCGACAGCTCCTGGTCCCTCTATTCGGCGCCCACGACGGTCACTTTTGGCTACCGTCTAACTGCTGGCCGACAACACCAGCCTAGATACACGTCTTGCCGACCTCCTCGAACAAGAAGCAAGCCGTTTGGACCACCGAGGAGCTCCGACCAAGAGTTTTCCCGGAAGCCGACGAAATCATACTTAACTTGAGGTAGGTCCGGTTTCTGACCCTTTTGAAGGTCGAATTGTTGGATTTTTGAGGTAAGATTTTATGGAGGTCTAGTAGACATGTATATAAATCTGTGGTAAAAAGCTGAGAGTGATTTGAAGAAGTTTTAACCTTGAAATGGTCTTGTAAATCATGGACAGAAAACTGCCGGTACTGATCTTGGAGGATTCGGCGACTTTGTACGAGTTTCCAGCGACCAATAAACCTCAAACTCACGGCGAGCCTCAAGAACCCTTAGATAAACATGTTAAGAGGTAGGATGAGGATTAAATAATGGATTTAGAGTTGGTTTAGGGCTGATTGTGCCCGATTTGCACAAAATCGGGAAGAACCGGTTCGGTTCTGTGCAAGGCCGGGGCTGTGGAGGCTATTGGCATTGGATTTTGAGTCTCAAATTAATGTTTAAGACATATTTAGATGATGAGGGTTAGGTTATGAACAATTGGGGTTCATGGATTGAGGAATTAAGTATGGAAAATTGACGAATCGGTTGGAATTCCTAGGTTGCACGGTGAATTGAGCCTTGGACCCTTGGAGCCGAAAGTTGTGGGGGGATTCAAGAGAAAGTTTGTGTAATCAAACGCAACGTAAGGGAATCCTAAACTTAGGATAGGGAGATTAGACTCAATTGGGTGAGTCGGAGGTTGAATTGATCGGTTTATGATGATTTACCAAAGGGATCGTTCTTATTATATCCTAAGCTGTTATAGGATGATTGTGTGTGACATTATTTATGCCTGAGTCGTTTTCCATGTCCGGATATCATTTGATTTGCTTTGCATGCCAGGGGATTTATGTTTTGCACTTGAATTTGCACTTAGTATTGTGTGTGTGTGCAAATGAATTGAAAATCATGGCATGAGTTATGATTGTGGCATGAGCATGACATGGCGAGACCCTGAGGCGTATGAGACGTGGGGCGGGAGGTGCATACCCTGATACGATAAGATCGCGGGGTGGAGTTGATGTTGTGTGGTGCCCTGATGCGATGAAATCGCGGGGTTGAGAAGGCCACGGTCCTAATGCGAACTATTCGCAAGACGGAGGTATGAGATGATGAGATTGGCCTGAAGATTAATCAGAACCTGATGCATTTACACGGGTTGTCGATGAAGGTCTGATGTATTTACGCGGACCGGCCCGAATGAAATTCAAACACGGGTTGGATATTGAGGCAGGCAGGAAGAGGTAGTTGTGGTGAGATGGCAGGATGAATTGTGCATTACCATCTGAGTGCGACATGTTGTCATAGCCGCATGCCTGTCATCTGTATGTTGTTGTTTTATTGATTTGTGCTTGATATGCATGTGAGTGGAATTTAGGGTGTATGACTACCTAAGTGGACAGTCGACCTAACCTAGGGTTAGGACTAAGTATCTCACCTCGTTTGAGGAACCCTTATTTTTACAAATCTTAGGCATTAGATATGTGGCCCATACGTTTTGGGGATTCTAAGGAGATGACGGTGAATTTTAAAAAGTTCCCAAATAAGCAGGGGAACGTTTATGTGATAAAGTGTACAGTTGTATGGGTTGACGAGAGTAGCCCGGACTGGAAGCCTCAAAGGTTCGAGGCTGGCTTAGAAAGGTTGGGGATGCACAGATTGGGCCGCTGAAGCCCCATGAGGTACCCCAAGGAATGATACCCGACTGGTGCCAGACCATGGGAAAGCAGGAGCAGCCAGAAGGATCTGTAGTTGGATCTACGAATTGTCCGAAGAAGACCCCGACGCTGGAATTTACTGCGAAAGAGAACGAGGTCATTGTCTTGGAGGCGACCGAGGAGGATCTTGCGGAGTCGTCCCATGAGGAGACCATGGAGGATACCGTCGAGGTCTCGTCCGAGACGTTCTCCGAGTATGAGTTGACCAAGAATGCAGAGGATACCGAGGACTCCAGCAGCTCATCTTAGGAGATACAGTTTGTTGGCTCGATCCAGTGGTGGCGACCCCTGACCATGGTTGTTTCGGACGTGATGACGGTCATCTTTTGATGTGCTTACCCCGTCGTCCTCTTGCCCAGCGGATTGTAGTAGCCAGTATTTGTATGAACCGTATATTATGATGTATGAAAGTCATTATACTATCCAGGTCCTACTTAACTTTTATTTGTACGGGGATTTATTTAAGTACCGCATCCGCATGCTTGTTTTATATATATTATCCTCGGCTTGTTTGTAGATCTTAGGACCACAAGAGATGTGTTGTTTGCTTGCAGGGATGTTCATGTGCTCGATGCGTTCGGGGCATGACATCCTCGTCCAATTTGGTGTCAGAGCAAGGTCAGCTCAATCCAAAGTTGGTTGAGGACTAGAGTAATAAGGAGGATTAAGTGGGAACAAGGACGGATAGCAAGACTTTAGGAGGATGGTTAAGATAAGGCATGGGGTGTACAATGTGCGACCTAATACTTAGGATTGATATTTGATCTTGGTAGGATTGTGGAAATACATGAGGATCAAGTTCCCTGCTTAGGATTGAAGGTCATTTCTGGACCTTGGTTTGTTTGAGGAATGAAAGCGATTGGTTTTAGTGAATCACTAGAGTGAATGGTACTGAGAAATGGCCATGCGCCATTGGTAGAAATGTTTCTGGAAGTTTGTGGTATGGAAGATTGTTGTATTAGAACTGTTTCTATTAAGGATTAGTTAGTAGCTCCGGATTTGAATGATTGAGTAAGTTACTAACTTCTTGATGAACTTATGGTGGATCAGGTTCAATAGAAAGAAGCAAGGATGAGCAACCCATCTAGGAGGACTGGAAGGCCAAGAGGCGGAGTTTCTAGCTCGAGGCCGCTTGTCACAGAAGATCCAAGAATGGATGGCGTGCTTAGGGCACTGGAAAGAATTGGCGACATGATTGATAGCCAGGCTCAGGATCGGGATGCCGCCATCGCCCAGGCAGTAGGAGCTGCCATAGCCGCTGTCAATGCCAACAACGGTAACAATGGTGGCAATGGAAGTCAGAATGAACTTGGCTAAGCCAACGAGACTGTAAACACCCAAGTAGAAATCATCGTGGCCAGACCGATGGACCAACTAGTGGAGCAGTTCATAAAGTTAAAGCCGACACAGTTCGATGGGATTGGAGATCCCGAGCTAGCATCCAGATGGATAGAAAAGTTAGAAAAGGCTTTTGATGTGCTGAGGTGCACTGATGAAGAGAAGGTATTGCTAGCGGTGTACCAGCTGGAGGGTACAGCGAATAATTGGTGGGCTACAACCAAGAATGGCGTTTTCCCTAAAGAAACGGCCATGAACTGGGAAGCCTTTAAGACGACCTTCAATGATAAATATTTCTCAAAAACGGCCAGGGAAAGGAAGCAGGTGGAATTCCTGCAGTTACGTCAGAACTAGTAGACAATAGACCAGTACGAGGCCGAATTCTCGAAACTGTCAAGGTATGCACCACGATTAGTGGACGACCCTTGGAATTCTAGTTATCTAGATTTAGTAGAGCTTATATAAACCTTATGCTAATGGTTATTCTCCATTAGCAGATGAAGCATATGCTAATGGTTATAAACCTTACGACTCTCCCACTCCAGTCGTTGCTTTTCTTTCTGTTACTTCGAAAGTAGCTGCTTCAGCTTCAGCCACTCGAATTTTCGATATTCCTTTTTATTTCTCATCAAACACTCTTTCAAGGGTGGCTGCTTCTAGGCAAACCTCCTGGCTGTAAATCCAAACATTTATCTATCCATCCATAAGGTAGATCGGCCACATTAATTTCTTGACCGATAGTATCTCGACCTTTAACTACCAGAGCGTTATAAATATTAGGCATCTTGCCCGGGGGAAAGGCTACATCTAGTACCGGACCAATAACCCCTGAATCTAGAGCCAGAAAAAAGATACTTTCGAGGCAGATTTGTTCACCAAGTCTCACACTCGTGCTCGGCATGAATTCTTTAGGTGTTATTACTTCCTTGGTAGCTCAACACATGTACTCTTTACCTGCTTATGCGTTCATAGCACAAGACAAAGCGAAGAGATTCAGGGATGGTTTGAGGTCAAAGCTCCATAGCCAGATGATTGCACTGAATTTGAGGACTTATAAGGAAATCTACGAACGAGGCCAGATGATAGAACGGGATTTGAAGGAGAGGAACATCGCTACTGGATCGCGGTTTACGTCCTTTAGAGATAACCGTCAGATGGGCAAGAGGCCGATGACAGGCAATAGACGTTTTGTGCCTTCCATACAGAAGGATATCGTGAAACCGTGGAATCCCATGAACTGGAGCTGCAGACTTTGTTGCAGGAGGCATGGGAATGGGCCTTGCCCGGTAAGGACAGGAGCTTGTTTTAAGGGTGGTCAACTGGGCCACCAGATGAGAATGTGTCCAAACCAAGCCCGGCAAGTCGACCACAAAGACAAAGGCCGCAAGTTGGACCGTCAACTGCCACGCCTCAGATTGAGTAGAACCGATCACCGACACAAGGAAGAGTATATGCAGTAGCCCGCAGAGAGGCGGACGAAGCGCTAGGTGTAGTCACAAGTACGGTTTACTTGTGCAACCAAGCTGCATACGCATTATTTGACCCTAGTGCCATGCATTCGTTTGTGTCTGCCCAATTTGCTGAATTAGCGGATATGAAATTAGAACCCTTGAGCATAACTCTGCACGTTGCCGCTCCCTTAAAGGATAATATAATGGTTTCAAGAGATTGTGATTGGGGGAAGTAAAGAGAGTATCGACCTAGCGGTATTACCCATGTTTGATTTTGATGTAACAATAGGAATGGATTGGTAAGGTAAGCAGGGGGCAGTAGTAGACTGTGGTAGTAAAATAATCCAGTTTTATCCGAGAGGACGCCCTAGCTTTGAATTGGTGGGAAGTCGAGGAGGAATCTCGATTCCCTTAGTTTCGTCCCTTGAAGTGACCAAGATGATGTCTGAAGGGTGTCAGGCATACCTAGTGACAGTAATGGACACGACTACCGAAGAGCCGAAGTTAGAGAATATCCCTGTAGAACGTGAGTTTCCTTATGTGTTTCCCCAAGAGTTGCCAAGGGTACCACCGGAACGGGAGATAATCGAGTTAGCCCCTGAAACGGAGCCGATTTCGAAAGCATCTTAGAGGATGTCCCTGTCGGAACTGAAGGAGTTATAGGTGCAAATGCAGGAACTATTGGACAAAGGATTTATCCTACCTAGTGCTTCACCGTGGGGAGCAGCAATGTTATTCGTAAGGAAGAAGGATGGGTCTTTGCGTTTATGCATTGACTATCGGCAGCTGAACCAAGTGATAGTGAAGAACAAGTACCCACTGCCGAGGATTGACGATCTGTTTGATCCGTTACAATGAGCGGTGGTATTTTCGAAGATTGACTTGAAGACTAGGTATCATCAACTGAGGATCAAGAACGAAGACATACCTAAGGCTACTTTCAGGACGAGGTATGGACATTATGAATTTACGGTGATGCCGTTCAGTTTGACCAACGCTCCAACTGCATTCATGGACCTGATGCATAGAGTGTTTAAGGGATTTTTGGACAGATTCGTCATAGTCTTCATTGACAGCATCTTGATTTACTCGAGGAGCGATGCAGAGCATAAAGAGCATTTGAGAACTGTACTACAGACCTTGAGGGAGCATTCGGTATACGCGAAGTTGAGTAAATGGGAGTTTTGGTTGAACAGAGTAGCATTCCTTGATCATGTGGTGTCTGGTGAAGGGATTGCAGTGGATCCTGCAAAGATCGAAACGGTAACCAATTGGTCAAGGCCTACTACGGTCACTGAGGTTAGAAGTTTCTTGGGGTTGGCAGGATACTACAGACGTTTTGTGGAGAAATTCTCATCCATAGCCATCCCATTGACGCGATTGACGAAGAAGGAAACGAGGTTTGAATGGACTGAAAAATGTGAGTAGAGTTTCCAAGAGCTTAAACATGGATTGACAACCGCACCAGTGCTGACCATTCCGTCGGGACCAGTTATGAAATATACAGCGATGCTTCACTGAAAGGGTTAGGCTGTGTGTTGATGCAGCACGGTAGAGTAGCAGCCTATGCATCCAGACAATTAAGGCCACATGAGATGAACTATCCAACTCATGACCTCGATTTAGCGGCGATTGTATTTGCCCTGAAAATTTGAAGACATTACCTCTGTGGCGAGAAGTTTCAGATCTATACAGACCACCAGAGTTTAAAGTATTTATTTTCCCAAAAGGAGCTGAACATGAGGCAGCGTAAGTGGATGGATCTGCTCAAAGATTATGATTGTGATATCCTATATCACCTTGGGAAAGCAAACAGAGTAGCAGATGCGCTGAGTCGGAAGTCAAGCATCGCATGTCTGCTAGTGAGGAGTTGGTCTATGATAAAAGATTTGAGAGACTTCGAGTTCAATTAGAAGTCGATCAGTTGTCCAGTCTGATAGCTAGGCTGAGGGTGGAACCTGAGGTCCAAGAAGGGATAAAGGGCATTACAGTCTACGGACCCGAAGATTCAGAAAATTGTAGAGATGGATGCGATGAAGAGAAAGCCGAAATTTCAGGTGTCAGAGGATGGAATCCTGAAGTTTCGAGGACAATTGCGTGTACCAAAGGATGAAAGACTTAGGGAAAGAATTTTATCAGAGGCTCATAGGAGCAACTACAAAGTCCACCTTGAAAATACAAAGATGTACTAGAATTTGCGACAGCATTATTGGTGAAACGGAATGAAGGTGGACGTAGCAAAATACGTGACTAAACGTTTGACATGCCAGCAAGTGAAAGCGCAGCACTGTAAGCCTGGAGGATTATTACAGCCACTGGAGATTCCGAAATGGAAGTGGGAGCACATAACTATGGATTTTTTTATGGGACTCCCAAAGAGCCAGAGAGGTCACGACTCGATATGGGTAGTCGTGGACCAATTGACCAAGTCCGCCATCTTCATTCCTGTGCGAAAGGACTTCGCCATGGATTGGTATGCAGAGCTGTACATGAGACAGATAGTAAAGTTACATGGAGTGCCTGTGACGATCACTTCGGATAGAGATCCTAAGTTCACGGCAAACTTTTGGAAGAGCCTGCAAGAAGCCATGGGAATCCGACTGCAGTTCAGAACGGCATACCATCCACGAACAGATGGACAGTCGGAAAGGACGATACAGACGCTTGAGGACATGTTGAGAGCGTGCATTATTGATTTCAAAGGTTGATGGGAAGAGCAGTTACACCTGGTAGAGCTTGCTTACAATAATAGTTACTAGCAGAGTATACAGATGGCACCATTGGAGGCACTTTAGGGACGAGCCTGCAGAACCCCGATTTGCTAGGATGAGATTGGAGAAGGAGTATCACAGGCCCATAATTGGTAGAGCAATCGGTGGAAGTAGTGAAGATAATCCGGGATAGACTGAGGACTACACAGAGTCGTCAGAAGAGCTATGCAGATAAGCATTTCAAGCCCTTGGAATTTCAAGTGGGCGATCACGTCTTCCTCAAGTTGTCGCCAATGAGAGGACTATCATGATTCGGAAAGAAAGGGAAACTAAGCCCAAGATATATAGGCCCATTTGAGATACTGGAGCGAATTGGAACCTTGGCCTACAGGCTTGCCCTGCCGCCTAATCTATCCCAGGTGCATAATGTGTTTCAAGTGTCGATGTTACGAAAGTATGAACCAGATCCGACACATGTGCTGAACTATGAAGCTATAGAAGTGGACGACATAGTGTCTTATGTGAAGAAGCCGATAAGGATCGAGGACAGGAAGGAGCAAATCCTTAGGAATGAGAAGATCCCACTGGTTAAGCTGGTATGGGAGCACTACGGGATAGAAGGTGGCACATGGGAAAATGAAGAGACGATGAGGCGACAACACCACCATTTATTTGAGTAATTAAGTGTAATGTAAATTTCGAGGATAAAATTTTTGTAAGGGGAAAATGTTGTGACATTCTGATTTCCAGTCAATTTCAGACTCATTAATGAGAATTTTGTATATACCAAGCGATGTGTTTCAGTCATATTCTGCTCTAATCTGATCAATTTGAGTAGGCTGACCAAAAGAGAAAGGCTAACGCGAGACGAGGTACGTAGACCTAAGCGACTCGGATAGGAAATGGCGCTTTGACCATAAGGATTGTCGATGGGATATTTAAAACCACCAAGAGGTCGATCTAAGAACAATTAAGGATTGCCTTGCGAGTGTCATACGATTGGAGCGCGGGTGATGCTACTTAACCAACGTGTGATTTGCAAAATTTTCCTGAATCGGACAGTGAAGATCGTGACCAAAGGGACTAGTGATAAACCCACACAATTACATGACAACCAAAGCCGCCACGAATTGACGAGCCCTAAATGTGATGAGAATCACAGGGTCGATGCGCGTAAAGTCCGCAAAAGCGGCGCGTCGGTTCGAGATAGGCTAGAACCACGTCTGGTAGAGAAACCATCAAAAACGAGTCTTGAATAGATGAAATGGAATATCAAGAATTCCAACGTTATTCGGTTTAACCGTCGCCCTATCAAAGGATTCTAGAACAAGAAAAATGACATTTTGAACGTCGGGGGTAAAATTACCATTTTGCCTTTTAAGCTTAGAACTTTGCCCATGCATTTGAAGAAGGGAAAATTGATCATTGAACCCTCCCCATAGCTGCCGAAAGAGAGGAGAAATGAGGGCCATTGGATCATGCATGATTGACATTGAGGACAAGTGTCAATAGATGGTGTAAAAAGTGGTCTTGTCTACTATTTCAAACTGCCATTCAACCATTTGGCCACCCAAGCTTGGATATATAGTCTTTTTCTCTCTCTCCTCACTCACTTTGGCCGGCCATACACTCCCAAGAACTCACGCCAACTCCTCCTTCTTCTTCCTTCTTCATTGCTAGCCGGCGATAGCTTCTGGTCCCTCTGTTCGATGGCCACGACGGTCACTTCCGGCCTCCGTCTGACCGTTGGCCAACCACACCAGCCTAGATACACGTCTTGCCGACCTCCTCGAACAAGAACCAAGCCGTTTGGACCACTGAGGAGCTCCGGCCAAGAGTTTTCCCGGAAGCCGACGAAATCATACTTAACCTGAGGTAGGTTCGATTTCTAACCCTTTTGGAGGCCGAATTGTTGGAGTTTAGAGGTAAAAATTTTATGGAGGTCTAGTAGACATTTTTATGAATCTGTGGTAAATAATTGAGAGTGATTTGAAGAAGTTTTGACCTCGAAATGGTCTTGTAAGTCTTGGACAGAAAACTGCCGGTACTGACCTTAGAGGATTCGGCAACTTTGGACGAGTTTTCGGCGACCAATCCACCTCAAACTCACGATGAGCCTCAAGAACCCTTAGATAAATATGTTAAGAGGTAGGATGAGGATTAAATGTTGGATTTAGAGTTGGTTTATGGCTGATTGTGCCCAGTTTGCACAGAACCGGGAAGAACCGGCTCGGTTCTGTACAAGGCCCGGGCTGTGGGCTGTTGGCATTGGATTTTGAGTCTCAAATTGATGTTTAAGACATGTTTAGATGATGAGGGCTAGGTTATGGATGATCGGGCTTCGAGGATTAAGGAATTGAGAATGGAAAATTGACTAATCGATTGGAATTCCTAGGTTGCGCAGTGAATTGAGCCTTGGACCCTTGGAGCCGAAAGTTGTGGGGGGATTCAAGAGGAAGTTTGTGTAATCAAACGTAAGGTAAGGGAATCCTAAACTTAGGATAGGGAGATTGGACTCAATTGGGTGAGTCGGAGGTTGAATTGATCGGTTTATGATGATTAACCAAAGGGATCGCTCTTCTTATATCCTAAGATGCTATAGGATAATTGTGTGTGACACTGTTTATGCCTGAGTCATTTGCCATGTCCGTATATCATTTGATTTGTTTTGCATGCCACGGGATTTACGATTTACACTTGGCATTGTGTGTGTATGTGTGTGTGCAAATGAATTGAAAATCGTGGCATGAGTTATGATTGTGGCATGAGCATGACATGGCGAGGCCTGAGGCATATGAAATGCGGGGCGGAAGGTGGATACCCTAATGCGACAAGATCGCGAGGTGGAGTTGATGTTGTGTGCCACCCTGATGCGATGAAATCGTAGGGTTGAGATGGCCACGATCCTGATGCGAACTATTCGCGAGACGGAGGTATGAGATGATGAGATTGGCCTGGAGATTCATCGGAACCTGATGCGTTTACGCGGGTTGTCGATGACAGTCTGGTGCGTTTACGCGGACCGGCCCTGATGCGATTCAAACGCGGGCTGGAGATTGAGGCAGGCAGGAAGAGGTGGTCGTGGTGAGATGGATGGATGAATTGTGCATTACCATCTGAGTGCGGCATGTTGTCATAGCTGCATGCCTATCATCTGTATGTTGTTGTTTTATTGATTTGTGCTTGATATGCTTGTGAGTGGAATCATTGGGGTGTACGACTACCTGAGTGGACGGTCGACCCAACCTAAGGTTAGGACTCTTTTACTGAGATGAGTATCTCACCTCGTTTGGGGAACCTTTATTTTTACAGATCCTAGGCCTTAGATATGGGCCCCATACGTTTTGGGGATCCCAAGGAGATGACGGCGTATTTTGACAAGTTCCCGAATAGGCAAGGGAACATTTATGTGATAAAGTGTACAGTTGTATGGGTTGACGAGGGTAGCCCGGACTGTAAACCTCATAGGTTAGAGGCTTGGTTTAGAAAGGTTGGCGATGCACAGATTGGGCCGCTAAAGCCCCATGAGGTACCCCAGGGAATGATACCCGACTTGTGCCAGACCGCGGGAGAGGAGGAGCAGCCAGAATGATCTGTAGTTGGATCTAAGAATGGGCCGGAGAAGACCCCGACGCTGGAATTTACTGCGAAGGAGAACGAGGTCGTTGTCTTGTAGGCGACCGAGGAGGATCTTGTGGAGCCGTCCCATGAGGAGACCATGGAGGATACCGTCGAGGTCCCATCCGAGACGTTCTTTAAGTTTAGCCGACCAAGAATGCAGAGGATACCGGGGGCTTCAGCAGCTCATCCTAGGAGATACGGTTTGTTGGCTCGATCTTGTGGTGGCGACCCCCAACCTTGGTTGTTTCGGACGTGACGACGGTCATCTTTTGATGTGCTTACCACATCGCCCTCTTGCCCAGCGGATTGTAGTAGCCAGTATTTGTATGAACCGTATATTATGATGTATGAAAGTCATTATGCTATCCAGGTCCCACTTAACTTTTATTTGTATGGGGATTTATTTTGAGTACCGCTTCCGTTTGCTTGTTTTATATATATTATCTCTCGGCTTGTTTCTGGATCTTGGGATCACAAGAGATGTGTTGTTTTCTTGTAGGGATATTCATGTGCTCGATGGGTTTGGGGCGTGACATCCTCGTCCAATTTGGTATCAGAGCAAGGTCAGCTCGATCCAAAGTTGGTTGAGGACTGGAGTAATAAGGAGGATTAAGTGGGAACAAGGACGGATAGCAAGACCTTAGGAGGATGGTTAAGATAAGGCAAGAGGTGTATAGTGTGCGAACTAATACTTAGGATTGATATTTGATCTTGAGAGGATCGTGGAAATACATGAGGATCAAGTTCTCTGCTTAGGATTGAAGGTCATTTCTGGACCTTGGTTTGTTTGAGGAATGAAAGCGATTGGTTTTAGTGAATCCCTAGAGTGAATGGAACTGAGGAATGGCCATGGGCCATTGGTAGAAATGTTTCTGGAAGTTTGTGGTATGGAAGATTGTTGTATTGGAACTGTTTCTATTAAGGATTAGTTAGTAGCTTCGGATTTGAATGATTGAGTAAGTTACTAACTTCTTGCTGAACTTGTGGGGGACCAAGTTCGGCAGAAAGAAGCAAGGATGAGCAACCCATCTAGGAGGATTAGAAGGCCAAGAGGCGTAGCTTCTAGCTCGAGGCCGCCTGTCGCTGAAGATCTAAGAATGGATGGCGTGCGTAGGGCGCTGGAAAGAATTGGCGACATGATCGATAGGCAGGCTTAGGATCGGGATGCCGCCATCGCCCAGGCAGTAGGAGCTGCCATAGTCACCATCAATGCCAACAACGGTAACAATGGTGGCAATGGAAGTCAGAATGAACTTGGCCAAGGGAACGAGACTGTAAACACCCAAGTAGAAATCATCGTGGCAAGACAGATGGACCAATTAGTGGAGCAGTTCATAAAGTTAAAGTCGACACAGTTCGATGGGACTGGAGATCCCGAGCTAGCATCCAGATGGATAGAAAAGTTAGAGAAGGCTTTTGGTGTGCTGAGGTGCACCGATGAAGAGAAGGTGTTGCTAACGGTGTACCAGCTGGAGGGTGCAGCAAATGATTGGTGGGCTACCACCAAGAATGGCGTTTTCGCTGAAGAAATGGCCATGAACTGGGAAGCCTTTAAGACGGCCTTCAATGATAAATATTTCTCAGAAACGGCCAGAAAGGTAGCAGGTGGAATTCTGCAGTTACATCAGAACCAGCAGACAATAGATCAGTACGAGGCCAAATTCTCAAGACTATCAAGGTATGCACCACGATCAATAGAGGACCCTCAAGAGAAAGCGAGGAGATTCAGGGATGGTTTGAGGTCAGAGCTCCGTAGCCAGATGATTGCACTGAATTTGACGACTTACAAAGATATCTACGAACGGGGCCAGATGATAGAACGGGATTTGAAGGAGATGAACATCGTTACTGGATCGCGGTTTAGTCCTTCAAAGAAAATCGCCAGATGGGCAAGAGGCCGATGACAGGCAATAGACATTTTGTGCCTCCCGTACAGAAGGATATCATGAAACCGTAGAATCCCATGAACTGGAGCTGCAGACTTTGTGACAAGAGGCATAGGAATGGGCCATGCCCGGTACGGACAGGAGCTTGTTTTATGTGTTGTCAACTGGGTCACCAGATGAGGATGTGTCCAAACCAAGCCCTGGCAAGTCGACCACAAGGACAAAGGCCGCAAGCAAGACCGTCGACTGCCGCGCCTCAGATTGAGCAGAACCGACCACCGGCACAGGGAAGAGTATATGCAGTAGCCCGTAGAGAGGAGGAGGAAGCGTCAGGTGTGGTCACTAGTACGGTTTACTTGAGCAAACAAGTTGCATACTCATTGTTTGACCCTGGTGCAACGTATTCGTTTGTGTCTGCCCAATTTGCTGAATTAGTGGATATGAAATTGGAACCCTTGAGCATAACTCTACACGTTGCCACTCCCTTAAAGGATAATATAATGGTTTCAATGGGTTGTGCCGGTTATGAGATTGTGATTGGGGGAAGTAAAGAGAGTATCGACCTAGCGGTATTACCTATATTTGATTTTGATGTAATAAAAGGAATGGATTGGTTGGGTAAGCAGGGGCAGTGTAGACTGTGGTAGTAAAATAATTTGGTTTTATCCGAGAGGACGGCCTTGCTTTGAATTGGTTGGAAGTTGAGGAGGAATCTCGATTCCCTTAGTTTCGTTCCTTGAAGTGACCAAGATGATGTCTGAAGGGTGTCAGGCATACCTAGTGACAATAATGGATACGACTACCGAAGAGCCAAAGTTAGAGAATATCCCGGTAGAATGTGAGTTTCCTGATGTGTTTCCTCATGAGTTGCCAGGGTTACCACGGGAACGGGAGATGGAATTTGTAATCGAGTTAGCCCCTGAAACGGAGCCGATTTCGAAAGCATCTTACAGGATGTCCTTGTCGGAACTGAAGGAGTTAAAGGTGCGGATGCAGGAACTATTGGACAAAGGATTTATCCTACCTAATGCTTCACCGTGGGGAGCACCAGTGTTAGTCGTAAGGAAGAAGGATGGGTCCTTGCATTTATGCATTGACTATCAGCAGCTGAACCAAGTGATAGTGGAGAACAAGTACCCAATGCCGAGGATTGACGATCTGTTTGATCAGTTACAAGGAGCGGTGGTATTTTCGAAGATTGACTTGAAAACTGGGTATCACCAACTAAGGATCAAGAAGGAAGACATACCTAAGACTACTTTCAGGACGAGGTATGGACATTATGAATTTACGGTGATGCCATTCGATTTGACCAACGCTCTAGCTGCAATCATGGACCTGATGCATAGAGTGTTTAAGGGATTTTTGGACAGATTCATCATAGTCTTCATTGACGACATCTTGAATTAGTCGAGGACCGATGCAGAGCATAAAGAGCATTTGAGAATTGTACTGCAAACCCTAAGGGAGCATTCGCTATACGCGAAGTTTAGTAAATGTGAGTTTTGGCTGAACAGAGTAGCATTCCTTGATCATGTGGTGTCTGGTGAAGGGATTGCAGTGGATCCTGCAAAGATCGAAACGGTAACCAATTGGTCGAGGCCTACTACGGTCACTGAGGTTAGAAGTTTCTTGGGGTTTGCAGGATGCTACAGACGTTTTGTAGAGAAATTCTTATCCATAGCCATCCCATTGACGCGGTTAACGAAGAACGAAACGAGGTTTGAATGGACCGACAAATGTGAGCGGAGTTTCCAAGAGCATAAGCATAGATTTACAACCGCACCAGTGCTGACCATTTCATCGAAACCAATTATGAAATATACAGCGATGCTTCACTGAAAGGATTAGGCTGTGTGTTGATGCAGCACGGCAGAGTAGCAACCTATGCATCCAAACAATTGAGACCACATGAGATGAACTATCCAACTCATGACCTGGAGTTAGCTACGATCGTATTTGCCTTGAAAATTTGGAGACATTACCTCTGTGGCGTGAAGTTTGAGATATTTATAGACCACCAGAGTTTAAAGTATTTGTTTTCCCAGAAGGAACTGAACATAAGGCAGCGTAGGTGGATAGAGCTACTCAAAGATTACGATTGTGATATCCTATATCACCTTGGGAAAGCAAACAAAGTAGCAGATGCGCTGAGTAGGAAGTCAAGCATCGCATGTCTGCTAGTGAGGAGTTGGTCGAGGATAAAAGATTTGAGAGACTTCGAGTTCAGATTAGAAGTCGATCAGTTGTCCAGTCTGATAGCTAAGCTGAGGGTGGAACCTGAGGTCCAAGAAGGGATAAAGGCCATTACAATCTACGGACCCGAAGATTTCGAAAATTGTAGAGATGGACGCGATGAAGAGAAAGCCAAAATTTCAGGTGTCAGAGGACGGAATCCTGAAGTTTCGAGGACAATTTTGTGTACCAAAGGATGAAGGACCTAGGGAAAAAATTTTATCAAAGGCTCATAGGAGCAACTATAATATCCACCCTGGAAGTACAAAGATGTACCAGAATTTGCGACAGCATTATTGATGAAACGAAATGAAGGTGGACGTAGCAAAATACGTGACTAAATGTTTGACATGCCAGCAAGTGAAAACGCAGCACTGTAAGCCTGGAGGATTATTACAACCACTGGAGATTCCGAAATGGAAGTGAGATCACATAACTGTGGATTTTTTTATGGGACTTCCAAAGAGCCAGAGAGGTCACGACTCGATATGGGTAGTCGTGGACAGATTGACCAAGTCCGCCCACTTCATTCCTGTGCGAAAGGATTTCGCTATGGATAGGTATGCAGAGCTGTACATGAGACAGATAGTAAGTTTACATGGAGTGCCTATGACAATCACTTCGGATAGAGATCCTAAGTTCACGACAAACTTTTGGAAGAGCCTGCAAGAAGCCATGGCAACCCGACTGCAGTTCAGCATAGCATACCATCCACAAACAGATGGACAGTCGGAAAGGATGATACAAATGCTTGAGGACATGTTGAGAGCGTGCATTATTGATTTCAAAGGTAGACGGGAAGAGCAGTTACACTTGGTAGAGTTTGCTTACAATAATAGTTACCAGCAGAGTATACAGATGGCACCATTGGAGGCACTTTGTGGACGAACCTGCAGAACCCCGATTTGCTAGGATGAGGTCAGAGAAAGGAATATCACAGGCCCAGAATTGGTAGAGCAATTGATGGAAGTAGTGAAGATAATCCGGGATAGACTGAGGACGGCACAGAGTCGTCAGAAGAGCTATGCAGATAAGCAGCTCAAGCCCTTGGAATTTCAAGTGGGCGATCACGTCTTCCACAAGGTGTCGCCAATGAGAGACTTATCCCGATTTGGAAAGAAAGGGAAGCTGAGCCTAAGATATATAGGCCCATTTGAGACACTGAAGCGGATTGAAACCTTGGCCTACAGGCTTGCCCTGCCGCCTAATCTATCCCAAGTGCATAATGTGTTCCATGTGTCGATGCTACAAAAGTATGAACCAGATCCGACACATGTGCTGAACTATGAAGCTATAGAAGTGGACGACAGAGTGTCTTATGTGGAGAAGCAGATAAGGATCGAGGATCGGAAGGAGCAAATCCTTAGGAATAAGATGATCCCACTGGTAAAGGTGGTATAGGAGCACCACGGGATTGAAGGTGGCACATGGGAAAATGTAGACACGATGAGGCGACAACACCCCCATTTATTGAGTAATTAAGTGTAATGTAAATTTCGAGGATGAAATTTTTGTAAGGGGGGAAGAGTTGTGACATTCTGATTTCCTGTCAATTTCAGACTCATTAATGAGAAGTTTGTATATATCAAGCGATGTGTTTCAGTCATATTTCGCTCAAATCTGATCAATTTGAGTAGGCTAACCAAAAAGGAAAGGCTAACGCGAGAAGAGGTACGCGGACCTAAGTGACTCGGATAGGAAATGGCGCTTTGACCAAAAGGATTGTCGAGGGGATATTTAGAACCACCTAGAGGCCGATCTAAGAACAATAAAGGATTGCCTTACGAGTGTCATACGATTGGAGCGCAGGCAATGCTGCTTAACTAACTATAATTTGTAAATTTTTCATGAATCGGATAGTGAAGATCGTGACCAAAGGAACTAGTGATAAACCCTCACAATTACATGACAACCAAAGCCGCCACGAATTGACGAGCCCTAAATGTGATGAGAATCATAGGGTCGATACGCGTAAAGTCCGCAAAAGCCGCCCGTCGGTTCAAGATAGGCTGGGACCACGTCTGGTAGAGAAACCATCATAAACGAGTCTTGAAAAGATGAAATGGAAAATAAAGAATTCCAACGTTATTCGGATTGGCCGTCTCCTTATCAAAGGATTCTAGAACGAGAAAAACGACGTTTTGAAAGTCGGGGGTAAAATTACCCTTTTGTCCCTCAAGCTTAGAACTTTGCCCAAGCATTTGAAGAAGGGCAAATTGGTCATTAAACCCTCCCCATAGCTGCCGAAAAAGAGGATAAATGAGGGCCATTGGATCATGCATGATTGACATTGAGGACAAGTGTCAATGGATGGTGTAAAGAGTGGTCTTGTCTACTATTACAAACTCCCATTAGACCATTTGACCCAAGCTTGGATATATAGTCTTTTTCTCTCTCTCCTCACTCACTTTGACCGGCCATACACTCCTAAGAACTCACGCCAACTCCTCCTTCTTCCGTCTTCACTGCTCGCCGGCGACAGCACCTGGTCCCTCTGTTCGGCGCCCATGTTGGTCACTTCCGGCCACCGTCTGACCGCCGGCCAAGATACACGTCTTGCTGACCTCCTCAAATAAGAAACAAGCCATTTGGACCACCGAGGAGCTCCGGCCAAGAGTTTTCCCTGCAGCCGACGAAATCATACTTAACCTAAGGTAGGTCCGATTTCTGTTAGAGGCCGAATTGTTGGAGTTTTGAGGTAAAATTTTATGGAGGTCTAGTAGATATGTATGTGGTAAAAATTTGAGAGTGGTAAAAAGTTGAGAGTGATTTGAAGAAGTTTTGACCTCGAAATGGTCCGGTAAATCTTGGACAGAAAACTGCCGGTACTGACCTTGGAGGATTCGGCAACTTTGGACTAGTTTAAGGCGACCAATCGACCTCAAACTCACGGTGAGCCTCAAGAACCCTTAGATAAACATGTTAAGAGGTAGCATGAGGATTAAGTGATGGATTTAGAGTTGGTTTAGGACTGATTGTGCCCAGTTTGCATTGAACCAGGAAGAACCGGTTCGATCCTGTACAAGGCCGGGGCTGTGGGGGCTGTTGGCATTGGATTTTGAGTCTCAAATTGATGTTTAAGACATGTTTAGATGATGAGGGTTAGGTTATGGATGATTGGGGTTCATGGATTGAGGAATTGAGTATGGAAAATTGACGAATCGGTTGGAATTCCTAGGTTGCGCGGTGAATTGAGCCTTGTGACCCTTGGAGGCGAAAGTTGTGGGGGGATTCAAGAGGAAGTTTTGTGTAATCAAACGCAAGGTAAGGGAATCCTAAACTTAGGATAGCGAGATTGGACTCAATTGGGTGAGTCGGAGGTTGAATTAATCGGCTTATGATGATTTACCAAAGAGATCTCTCTTGTTTTATCCTAAGATGTTTTAGGATGATTGTGTGTAACACTGTTTGTGCCTGAGTCGTTTGCCATGTCCGGATATCATTTGATTTGCTTTGCATGCCACGGGATTTACGATTTGCAATTGAATTTGCACTTGGCATTGTGTGTGTGTGCAAATGAATTGAAAATCATGGCATGAGTTATGATTGTGGCATGAGTATGACATGGCGAGGCCCTGAGGCGTATGAGACGCGGGGCGGAAGGTGGATACCCTGATGCGATAAGATCACGGGGTGGAGTTGATGTTGAGTGGTACCCTGATGCGATGAAATCGCTGGGTTGAGAAGGCCACGGCCCTAATGTGAACTATTCGCGAGACGGAGATATGAGATGATGAGATTGGCCTGGAGATTCATTGGAACCTGATGCGTTTACACTAGTTGTCGATGACGGTCTGATGAGTTTACGCGGACCGGCCCTGATTCGATTCAAACGCGGGCTGGAGATTGAGGAAGGTAGGAAGAGGTGGTTGTGGTGAGATGGCAGGATGAATTGTGCATTACCATCTGAGTGCGCCATGTTGTCATAGCTACATACCTGTCATCTATTTGTTGTTATTTTATTGATTTGTGCTTGATATGCCTGTGAGTGAAATCATTGGGGTATACGACTACCTGAGTGGACGGTCGACCTAACCTAGGGTTAGGACTCCTTTACTGAGATGAGTATCTCATCCCGTTTGGGGAACCCTTATTTTTACAGATCCTAG
Source organism: Rhodomyrtus tomentosa (assembly GCA_028455895.1). Classification (NCBI taxonomy): domain Eukaryota; kingdom Viridiplantae; phylum Streptophyta; class Magnoliopsida; order Myrtales; family Myrtaceae; genus Rhodomyrtus; species Rhodomyrtus tomentosa. The sequence continues at coordinate 21,257,263 of JAPCWY010000003.1, read as the reverse complement.
GCCTTAGATATGTGGCCCATACGTTTTGGGGATCCCAAGGAGATGATCGCGTATTTTGACGAGTTCCTGAATAGGTAGGAGAACGTTTATGTGAAAAAGTGTACAGTTGTTTGGGTTGACGAGGGTAGCCCGGACTGGAAGCCTCATAGATTCGAGGCTTGGTTTAGAAAGGTTGGGGATGCACAGATTGGGCCGCTGAAGCCCCATGAGGTACCCTAGGGAGTGATACCCGAGTGGTACCAGACCGCGGGAGAGTAGGAGCAGCCAGAAGGATCTGTAGTTGGATCTAGGAATGGGCCGAAGAAGTCCCCAACGCTGGACTTTACTATGGAGGGAGACGAGGTCATTGTCTTGGAGGCAACCGAAGAGAATCTTGCAGAGCTGTCCCGTGAAGAGACCATGGAGGATACCGTTGAGATCCCGTCCGTGACGTTCTCTAAGTATGAGCCAACCGAGGACGCAGAGGATACCGGGGACCCCAGTACCTCATCCTAGGAGATACGGTTTGTTGGCTCGATCTTGTGGTGGCGACTCCCAACCTTGGTTGTTTCGGACGTGACGACTGTCATCTTTTGATGTGCTTACCCCGTCGCCCTCTTGCCTAGCAGATTATAGTAACCGGTATTTATATGAACCGTATATTATGATGTATGAAAGTCATTATGCTATCCTGGTCCCACTTAACTTTTATTTGTAAGAGGATATATTTGAGTACCTCTTCCGCATGCTTATTTTATATATATTATCTCTCAGCTTGTTTGTGGATCTTGGGACCATGAAAGATGTGTTGTTTGCTTGTAGGGATGTTCGCGTGCTCGATGGGTTCGGGGCATGACGGTATCTATGTGTTATTTCATTACTGCTGAATGCTTCATGTGGTTGCTTGTGTATTTTATCCATGTTTGTATTCACCTGAGTGTACAGTCAGACTAACCTAGGGCTAGGACCTGTCTTACTAAGATGTAATCTCACCCCATTGTGGGGCCACATTTTCATATCCTAGGACGTGAGAATGTTGCCAATCAGACTAGGTGACCCAAAGGAGATGTCCACGTATTTTGAGGAGTTCCCGGACGGAAAAGGAACCGTGCATGTTAGGAAGTGTACTGTAGTCTGGGTCGATGAGAGAGGAAAGAGCCGGAAGCCTCACAGGTTCGAGGCTTGGTTTCGGAGGGTAAGGGAAGTTACTACTGTGCCACTAAAGCCCGCCAAGGTACCCCATGGGTTAATCCCAAGTTGGTGTCATCCCGCTCGGGATTCTATGAAGGTCGATGGGTCAACAGCTGGTTTGAACATTCCCAAGAGGACCCCCACCCTGGAAGACACCGACGAGGTCATTGAATTCGAAGCTTCCGAAGACAACCTGGTGGAGCAGTCAGCAGACGAGATGATAGAAGATACAATAGAGATATGCTCGGAGACTTTCTCAGAGTACGAGTCTACCGAGGATGCCGAAGAGACTGACGGATCTAGCAATTCTACCTAGGGGTTTCCTAGCTTTACTTAGTAGTCTTTTGATGTTGACCATTGTTGGTCTGTAATCTTCTGGGGAATTTAAATCTTTGTTGTCTTTTGGTGGAGTCCCGATTTCCCCGACCTGTTAGCAAGGTTAGTTTACCTGCTCTTTTGTATGAACTCACGATGATGCATATTGATGTTCTCGTTACCCAGGTTCCCTTGTTATTGTACAGAGGAGTTTGTATGTCATCGCTTCCGCATGATTTCGATCATTCGCATCTCTCGATCTATTGAATCTTGAGACGCTCGAGAGTTTACGCTTGCAGGGGGTCGCGCGCTCTTGCCCGGGGCGCGGGGCGTGACATCCCGCCTTACTTGGTATCAGAGCAAGGTCTGCTCAATCCAAGTTGATTAAGGATTGGAGTGATAAGAAAAATTAAGTTGGGACAGGACGGGTAACGAGACCTTAGGAAACTTGTTAGAATGAGGCACGAGATGCATGGCATATGACTTGGCGTATGTGATTGGCAATTGGCCTTGGCAGGATTGAGGTTATTTATGAGAATGAAGTTTCATGTTTAGCATTGAAAGTCATTTCTGGGTTTTGGCCTGTTAAGTGAATGGCCAAGGCTTATTTTTGATGAACCTGAGTGAACGGAATTGAGGAATAGCCATGAACTGCGTATTGAAGAATCTTTGGAATTTGTTGTGTGGAAGGCTGTTGTATTGTAATTGTTTTTGTTAAGGCATGGTTGGGTAGCTTTGGACTTGGTTGAATGAATGAGTTACTAACTCCTTAATGAAATTGTGGTGGTCCAGGCTTAGTGAAAGCATACAAGGATGAGTAATCTACCTAGAAGACCTGGAAGACCCAAGAGGGGAGCCTCTAGTTCGAGGCCACCTGTGGCGGAAGACTCGAGAATGAAGGGAGTGCTGAGAGCCCTAGAAATGATTGGCAACCTCATCGGCAGGCAAACCCAGGATAGGGACGCTGCCATAGCCCAAGCTGTAAGAGCTGCAATAGTTGTCGTCAATGCCAATAACGGCAATAATGGAGGCAAAGGAAACAATGGTGATCATGACCAGGGCAGTGAGGCAATGAATGCCTAGGAGGAAGTTGTTGTGGCTAGGAAAATAGGCCAACTGGTTGAGCAATTTATCAAGCCGAAGCCAACCCAGTTCGATGGGACTGGAGACCCCGAACTAGTATCGAGATGGATCGAGAAACTGAAAAAAGGCCTTTGGAGTACTGAGGTGTACAGATGAGGAAAAGGTACTGTTAGCATATACCAACTGGAAGGTACCGCTAATGACTGGTGGGCTGCCACCAAGAATGAAATCTTTCCGAAAGGGATAGCCTTGACCTGGAATGCCTTTACTACGGTATTCAATGACAAGTATTTCTCCGAGACGGCTCAAGAAAGGAAGCAAGTAAAGTTCTTGCAACTGTGTCAGAATCATCTGACCATAGACCAGTATGAAGCTGAGTTCTCCAGATTGTCAAGGTACACACCTCGATCGGTAGAGAATCCCTTGGAGAAGGCACGGAGATTTCGGGATGGACTGAGGCCTGAGCTTCATAGCCAAATGATAGCTCTATACCTGAGGACTTATAAGAAAATCTATGAACGGGGACAGATGAGCTCGAAAGGGACCTGAAGGAGAGAAATGTCACATCTGGATTGCGATTTAGTTCATTCAGAGACAATCGCCATATTGGTAAAAGACCGGTGACTGGCAATAGACGCTTCGTCCCTCCGATAAGAAAGAACATTGTGAAGCCGCCAAACCCAATGAACTGGAGTTGCCGCTTCTGTGGCAGAAGGCATGGTAACGGACCTTGCCCGGCAAGGACTGGAGCGTGCTTCAAGTGTGGCTAAATGGGCCATTAGATGAGAACTTGCCCGAATCAAGCTCCAATGACTAGACCTCAAGGACAACGACCACAGGTAGGACCATCAACTACCACTCCCAAAATGATCAGAACCGACCCCTAACTTAGGGAAGGGTCTATGCTGTAGCACGCAGGGAAGCAGAAGAAGCGCCATGCGTGGTCACAAGTATGATTTATTTGTGTGACCAAGCTGCCTATGCTTTGTTTGATCCTAGCGCATCACACTCGTTTGTGTCTGCTCGGTTTGCTAATTTGGTTTATTTAGAATTGAAACCGTTGAGTGTGATTCTGCATGCTGCCACCCCGTTGAAGGATAATGTGCTGGTTTCGTTGAGCTGTGCTGAGTGTAAAATCGTAATTGGCGGCAGTAAAGGGAGTATCAACTTAGCTGTGTTGCCCATGTATGACTTCGATGTGATCATAGGAATGGATTGGTTGGGTAAGCAAAGGGGTAGTTGATTGTGGTAGTAGGATAATCCGTTTCTATCCGAAAGGCCGTCCTAGTTTTGAATTTGTGGGAAGTCGAGGAGGAACCTCAATTCCTTTGGTCTCGTCTCTTGAAGCGACAAAATTGATAATTGAAGGATGTCAGGCGTACTTAGTCGCATTGTGGACACGACTGTCGAGGAGCCTAAACTAGAAAGTAGTATGGTAGTGCTTGAGTTTCCTAACATTTTTCCTCAAGAGTTGCCAAGGTTGCCACCAAAACGAGAATTAGAATTCGTGATTGAGTTAACTCTCGAAATGAAGCCGATCTCGAAGGCACCCTATAGGATGTCCCTATTAGAATTGAAAGAGCTAAAGGTGCAAATGCAAGAATTATTGGATAAAGGATTTATTCAACCGAGTGCTTCACCGTGGGGAGCGCCGGTATTGTTTGTAAAGAAAAAAGATGGGTCCTTGCGTTTATGCATCAACTACAGATGGTTGAATCAAGTAACTGTAAAGAATAAGTATCCAATGCCGAGGATTGATGACTTATTTGATCAATTGCAAGGAGCTGCGGCATTCTCTAAGATTGTCCTGAGGACCGGGTATCATCAGTTGAGAATTAAGAAGGAATACATACTTAAGACCGCTTTTAGGACAAGGTATGGTCATTATGAATTCACTGTAATGCCTTTTGGACTGACCAATGCTCCAGCCGCATTTATGGACTTGATGCATCGGGTGTTCAAGGAATTCTTGGATAATTTTGTTATAGTCTTTATTGACGATATCCTGATTTACTCAAAGAGTAATGAAGAACACGAAGAGCATCTGAGGATTATTTTGCAGACCCTGAGGGAACACTCGCTTTACGCTAAGTTTAGCAAATGCGAGTTCTAGCTGAATAAAGTGGCATTTCTTGGCCATGTTGTGTCTGGAGAAGCAATTGCGGTGGATCCTGCAAAGATCGAAGCTGTAATGAATTGGCCTAGGCCTACTACAGTCACGGAATTCCGAAGTTTCTTAGGATTGGCAGGATATTACAGATGTTTCGTGTAGAAGTTTTCACCTATAGCTATTCCACTAACGAGATTGACTAAGAAAGAAACGAAATTCGAATGGACGGATAAGTGTGAAAGGAGTTTCCAAGAGCTCAAGCATCGGTTAACGACCGCACCGGTATTGACGATTCCATCAGGACCTGGAGGTTACGAAATATATAGCAATGCTTCACTAAAGGGACTAGGTTGTGTGCTAATGCAACATGGAAGAGTGGTTGCCTACGCGTCCCGACAACTGAGACCGCACGAGATGAATTATCCGACTCATGATTTGGAATTGGCGGCAATCATATTTGCTCTGAAGATTTGGAGACATTATTTATGTGGCGAGAAATTTCAGATTTATTTGGATCACCAGAGCCCGAAGCATCTATTTTCCTAAAAGGATCTGAACATGAGGCAGCGTCGATGGATGGAGCTGCTTAAGGATTATGATTGCGACATATTATATCATCTTGGAAAAGCGAATCAAGTAGCGGATGCGCTCAGTCGAAAGTCTAGTATTGCATGTCTACTGGTGAAAGAATGGTCGTTATTTGAAAATTTGAGGGATTCTGAATTCAGATTGGAAGTCTGTCAGTTATCAAATTTGATGGCCACACTGAGAATAGAACTGAGATCTAGGAAAGGATAAAATTCATACAGTCCACAGACTCGGAAATTCAGAAAATCCTGGAGATGGATGTTACAAAGAGGAAACCAGAGTTTCAAGTGTTAGAAGACGAAATTTTGAAGTTTCGGGGGCGTCTATGCGTATCTAAGGACGAAGAGCTTAGAGAAAGGATTTTATCGGAGGCTCAGAGAAGTAATTATAGTAATCACCCAGGTAGCACGAAGAATTATCAGAACTTGCGCCAACATTATTGGTGGAACGGGATGAAAGTGGATGTAGCGAAATATGTGGCAAAGTACTTGACGTGCCAGCAGGTAAAGGCACAACACTATAAGCCTGGTGGATTGCTACAACCGTTGGAGATTCCTGAATGGAAATGGGAGCACGTGACTATAGATTTTGCAATGGGACTACCAAGGAGCCAGAGAGGCCACGATTCTATTTGGGTAGTCATGGATAGGTTGACCAAGTCTGCACACTTCATTCCTGTGCGAAAGGATTTCGCGATGGATAGATATGCCGAATTGTATATGCGGCAGATAGTGAGGTTACATGAAATACCCGTGACGATTACATTGGAAAGAGACCCTATCACGCCCTGACCCCGTCGAGCACGTAAGCATCCCTGCAAGCAAACTAATAACAATCTCCCGCGGTCCCAAGATCCAGACTTACCAGCCGAGACATGATATATAAACATAAGCATGCGAAAGCCATACATAAACAATCCCCGTACAATACATAAGTTAAGTGGGACCTAGATAGCTTAATAACGTTCGTACATCATAGCATACTATTCATACTGACACTGACTACTACAACCGATAAGCAAAAGGGCGACAAGGTAAGTATACGAAAAGATCATCTACTAAGTCAGCAGGAACCGAGTCAGGTCATCATCATAAGATCAAGCCACCAACTGGAGACTCCTAAGATGAGCTGCTGGAGTCCCCCGTATCCTCCGCCTCCTCGATCAGCTCATACTCAGAAAATGTCTCTGACGGGACCTTAATGGAGTCCTCCATGATCGCCTCCTACGACGGCTCAACAAGGTCCCCCTCGAACGCCTCTATGACTATGACCTCTTCCTCCTCCTGGTCTATGGACTCCAAGGTCGGGGTCTGCTCCAGCCCATTCCTAGACCCTACTACTGACACCCCTCAGGCAACTCCTGCTTGCTGTAGTCAGGCACCAATCGGGTATGACACCTTGAGGTACCTCGTGGGGCTTCAGTGGCCCAATCTGCTGGTCTCCTACTTTCTTAAACCACGCTTCAAACCTATGAGGCTTCCAATCGGGCTTACCCTCATCCACCCATACAACAATGCACTTCCTCACATAAACGTTCCTCTGTCTATCCGGGAACTCGTCAAAATACGCTGTCATCTCTTTTGGGTCCCCAAAACGTATCGACCACATATCTAAGACTTAGAATATGTAAAAGAAGGGTTCCCCAAAAGGGGTGAGATGTACATCTCAGTAAAAAAAACCTAACCCCACGTCAGGTTGACAGTCCACTCAGGTAGTCGCATCCCTCAACAGATCCAAACTCATGAACACATAGGCACAACAATCACAATTCAATAAACAACAACATACAGAAGGTAGGTATGCATTTATGGTCTCGTGTCACACCCAGATGCACATGTACCCTCAGCCCGCCACTTCACCACATTCATCAATCTTCGCTTGCCCCATTCTCTAGCCCACGAACTAGTCGCCTTAGGTTCGGTCCGCATAAACGCATCAGATAGTCATTGGTGACCCGCGTAAACGTATCAAGTCCCGATGAATCACCAAACAAAACTCATTAACTCATACTCCATCCCGCGAATAATTCGCATCAGGACCGTGGCTATCTCAACCACGCGGCCTCGTCGCATCAGGGCGCCACACAGCCATAACTTCACCCCGCGATCTTGTCGCATCAGGGTATCAACTCCCGCCCCACATCTCGTACGCCTCAGGGCCTCGCCATGCCATGCTCATGCCACAATCAAGACTTATGCTTTAACTTTCAATTCAATTGCACACTCAGTGGCAAGTGCCAATTCAAATGCATTTCATAAATTCTGTGGCATGCAAGCAAATCAGATGACATATAGGCATGGCAACCACTCAAGCACAAACAATGTCACACATATGCATCCTATAATACCTTAGGGTGTATTAAAACCATCCCTTGTAAGGATTTCTCATACATCGATCCAATCAATTCTCGACACACCCAATAGAGTCCAATCCCCGTAGCCTTGATTTAGGAAATCCCTTACCTTAGCTTGACAACACAAATTTCTTCTTCTTGGATCACCTAGGTTTCGGCCAACCAAGGTCCACACCCAGACTTGTCACGCAACCTAGGATTTAAATCAATTAGTCAAATTTCCGTATCCAATTCCTCGATCCATCAATCCTAATCATCCATAATATAACCCTCAACATCTCATCACATTATAATCATCAATTTGCAGCTCAAATCATCCACAATCAGCCCTCAACAGAATCGGTTTGGGCCCGACACCGAACCGGTCCCACTCGGTTCTGTGCATACCGGGTCCAACCGATCCTAATCTACTCTAAATTCATCAATTATACACTATCCTACCTCTTAGAATGTCTACCTAAGGGTTTGGGAGGCTCACCGGTTGTTTCGAGTCGATTGGTCACCGGAAACTCGTCCAAGGTCGCCGGATCACACACGGTCAGAACACCGACAAATTCTGGGCAAAATGTACAAGGTCAGTTCATGGTCAAAATATTATCAAATCAAGCCCCAATTTTTACCAAAGAATCCTACACATGTCTAATGAGTCTCCACAAAATTTGAGCCCAAAATTCTAATATTTCGACCATCAAAGAGACGGAGAACCGAACCTACCTCAGGTTGGTTCCGATTCTGTCGGCTCTCGGGAGATTGCTTGCCCAGGATGCCTCAGTACTTCAAACGATTTGATTCTTATTGGAGGAGTTCGGCAAGACGTGGACCTTCATCGGTGTGGTCATCCGGCGGTCGGATGGTGACCGGAAGGGTCGGTCGTAGGCTGCGAACGGCAGGTCAGTGGCTGGTCGGCGTCAGACAGTTTGAAGGAGGAAGAAGATGATGATGCTCGGTGGTTGGGGGGCTTGGTCTAGCCGAATAGGAGGGTGAGGAGAGAGAAAGGAGAGAGAATTGTGTCATATCCAAATTTTGGTCAATGGTTTGAATGTTAGGTGTGCATAAAGGTTGATATGACTACGCTTCACCATCTAGTGACAAATGGCATTGTCTTTTCCCATAGAGATCCAATGGCCCTCCTTTAGTCTTCATTTTCGGTAGCCATGGGAGGGTGTAATGTCCAATATGCCCTTCTTCAATTACAATGGCAAAGTTTTAAGCTTGAGGGGCAAAACGATCATTTTACCCCCGCCGTTCAAAACGTCATTTTTCTCGTTCCAGGATTATTCGATAGGGCGACGGCCAATCCGAATAACGTTAGAATTCTTGATTTTCCAATTCAAACTTTTCAGGACTCGTTTTTGATAGTTTTCTCTATCATACATGATTCCAACCTACCCCGAAATGACGGGCGGCTTTTGCAGACATTACGCGTATCGACCCCATGATTCTCATCACGTTTAGGGCTCGTCAATTCATGGTGACTTTGGTTGTCATGTAATTGTGATGGTTTATCGCTAGTCCTTATGGTTTCGATCGTCACAGTCCGATTTAGGATAATTTTGCAAATCATACGCTAGTTAAGCGGCATCACCCGCGCTCCAATCGTACGACACTCACATGGTAATCCTTGATCGTTCTTAGATCGGCCTTTTGGTGGTTCTAAATATCTCCTCGACAATCCTTATGGTCAAAGCGCCATTTCCTATTCGAGTCGCCTAGGTCCACGTACCTCGTCTCACGTTAGCCTTTCTCTTTTAGTCAGCCTACTCAAATTGATCAGATTTGAGCGGAATACAACTGAAACACATCGCCTGATATATACAAACTTCTCATTACAGAGTCTGAAGTTGATGAGAAATCAGAATGTCACAGATCCCAAGTTCACGGCAAACTTCTAGAATAGTCTTCAAGATGTCATGGGAACTCGACTATAATTTAGTACGGCATACCATCCACAGACGAACAGACAATCGGAGAGGAAAATTCAGACGCTCGAGGATGTGTTACGAGCGTGTGTGATAGACTTCAAAGGTGGATGGAAGGATCAGTTGCATTTGGTAGAGTTCGCATATAACAACAGCTATTAGCAAAGTATTCAAATGACACCTTTTGAAGCGCTTTACGGAAGAGCTTGCAGGACCCCGATTTGCTGGGAAAAGGTTGGAGAAAGAAGTGTTACAGGCCCAGTGTTGGTAGAGCAATCAGTAGAGGAGGTGAAAAAAATTCGGGATAGACTGAAGATGACACAGAGTCGTCAAAAGAGTTATACGGATAAACGACGTAAGCCTTTAGAGTTTCAAATAGGCGATCATGTTTTCCTGAAGGTGTCGTCGATGAGGGGATTATCTCAATTTGGAAAGAAAGGAAAACTGAGTCTAAGATACGTAGGACCTTTTGAAATTTTGGAACGGATTGTGACCTTCGCCTACAGGCTTGCCTTACCACCTAACTTGTCCCAAGTACACAACGTCTTCCATGTGTCAATGCTACGGAAGTACGAACCGAACTTGACTCATGTATTAGATTATGAAACCATCGAAGTGGATGATAGAGTACCCAACGTAGAAAAGCCAGTCTTGATTGAAGATGGAAAGGAGCAGATTCTTAGGAATAAGACGATTCCATTAGTCAAAGTTGTTTGGGAGCACCATGGAACCAAAGGTGCTACGTGGGAAAGCAAGGAAACGATGAGGCGTCAATACTCCCATTTGTTTGAGTAACAGGGTTTATTGTAAATTTCGAGGATAAAATTTTTGTAAGGGGGAAGAGTTGTGACATTCTGATTTTCCTGTCATTTCGGGACTTAATAATAAGAACATATCTAACGATGTCTTTCAGTCGTATCTCGCTCGGATCTGATCAATCTCGAGTTGACTGACCAAAAGGGAAAGGCTAACGTGAGACGAGGTACGTGGACCTAAGAAACTCAAATAGGAAATGGCACTTTAACCATAAAAATTGTCGAGGGGACATTTAGAGCCATGAAAGGCCGATCTAAGAACGATCAAGGAATACATAGCTAGCGTTATACGATTGGAGCGCGGGTGATGTCGCTTAACCAATGTATAATTTGCAAAATTTTCCTAAATCGAACAATGATGATCAAGACCGCCGGAACTAGTAATAGACCCTCGCAATTACATGACAACCAAAGTCGCCATGAATTGAAGAGCCCTAAGTGTGATTTGAATCACACAGTCGATACGTGTAACGTCTACAAAAACCACCCGTCAGTTTGGAATAGGCCGGAATCACATCTGACAAAGAAATGATTCAGAGACGAGTCTCGAAATTAGAAAATAGAGAATCAAGAATTTCAACATTATAATTGGAATGGTCGTCACCTCATCGAAGAAAAACGGAATCAGAAAAACGACATTCCGAACGTCTAGGGTAAAATTACCATTTTGCCCCTCAAGCCTTAGCCTTGCCTTAACAAATGGAATGAGGGCATTTTGGTCTTTGACCACACCCTATAGGCTGTCGAAAATCAAGAAAAATCATAGCCCTTGGATGAGCCATTGATTGACATGAAGACAAGTGTCAAAGAATTAAGCATTGGCATTTATTGAATCACTTTTAACCTACCATTCTGCCAAGTTTACCAAGCCATTTGTGTATACACCCTCTCTCCCTCCTCCCTTCATCCGAACACTCCACAGCCATCATCATCTTCATCTTCTTGTTCATCTTCTTCACCAAGAGCTGCTCTCGCTCGACCGATTATGCCCGCCTCCATCGCCGCTGTCGACTGCCACTTCTAGCCACCACCTGAGCTTGAGACGACCACCAGTACCTTCCTCATCCTCTTGTCGACAACTTTCAACTTGAATCACATCATTTGAACCACTGAGGAGCTCTGGCCAGCCATTCGCAGCTGGAGGTAAGCTGATGTTTGGACTCCGTAAGACCTCTAATTGTTTGAATCTTTCGGCCAAATTTTGTGGACATCAAGGGGACATGTAGACTGAGTTGTGGTAAAATTTTTAGATGAATTTGATGGAGTTTTGACCCCAAATGAGTCTTGTGTTTGAAGGGCAAAAACTGACCGGTTGAGGACTTGGGAAGACTGGCGTCATTCGTGGACCATTTGGCGTCGCCTTGAGCTCAAATTTTCGGTGAGACTTCCTAACTCCTAGAACTACATGTTAGCAAGTAGATTAGTGGATAAATTGAGGATTTAATATAGTTTATGGGCTGATTAGTTGAGATATGCACAGAACCGAAAATGCCTTGTTTCGATTCTGTGCATACCGAATCTTGTGGGGGCTGTTGATGATGGAGTTGAGTTCAAATTTCATCGTTGAGGCTTATGAGGGTGTCAATCGATATGTCAATGAGGTGTATGTTTAGTGAATTGACGAATTGGACGAGAAAATTGACGAATTGGGTGAATTTCCTTAGGTGCACGACTGACTTGTTCTTGGACCATTAGAACCGAAACATTGGTGTGCTTAAAGGAGGGTTTTTGCTGATTTAATCTTGAGGTAAGAAGTTTCTAAATCTTGGCTAGGAGGATTGGACTCGATTGGGTGAATTGGGTGTGAATTAGGTTGATTCTTGGGAATTAGGGTGTGATTGTGCATTGTGCGTTCTCGAGAGGTGTAGATGGCTTGAATGCTTGTTGAATGCTTGTGCCATGAATTGATTACCACATTTGAGTGTTGAATTTAATTGTCTCGCATGCCATAGATGTGTTGCTCGTTGCATGAGTTTGCACTTGACCATAAGGTTCTGAATTGAAATGAGTATTTGACATGTCTGAGAACTTGTGACACCCTGAGCCGTTGAAACGCGGGGTTGTGTGGAATTGTACCCTATGCGTTGAGACGCGGGGTTGAAATGGCCAATGTCCTGATGCGTTGAGACGCGGGACGAAATTTGATATGTGTCGACACAGACCTGGAATGAAATTGAAAACCTGATACATTTACGCGGGTTTTCAATGGGATGGTCTGAAGCGTAATTACGCGGACCGAGCCTGAGGCATTCTAAACATGGGCGTGAAACAATGGAGGCCTGGAAGGGTGGAAGGTGTGACCTGTTTTGGCTAAGCATGCTTAATCTGAACTATGAGAACTGATGTCATGAATGCATGCCTGACGCTAGTTGTATCTATGTGTTATTTCATGACTGTTGAATGCTCCATGTGGTTGCTTGTGCATTTTTTCCATGTTTACTTTCACCTAAGTGTAAAGTCAGGCTAAACTAGGGCTAGGACTTGTCTTACTGAGATGTAAATCTCACTCCGTTGCGGGGCCACATTTTCAGATTCTAGGACGTGAGAATGTTGCCGATCAGACTAGGTGACCCGAAGGAGATGTCTACGTATTTTGAGGAGTTCCCGAACGGATAGAGAACAGTGTATGTTAGGAAGTGTACTGTAGTCTGGGTCGATGAGGGAGGAAAGAGCTGGAAGCCTCATAGGTTTGAGACTTGGTTTCGAAAGATAGGGGAAGTTACTACTTGGCCACTGAAGCCCACCAAGGTACCCCGTGGGATAATCCCTAGTTGTTGTCATCCTGCTCGTGATTATGTGGAGGTCAGCTGGTTCGAGGAACATTCCTGAGAGGACCCCAACCCTGGAAGACACCGACGAGGTCATTGAGATCAAACCTTCCGAGGATGACCTGGTGGAGCAGTCAGCAGACGAGACGATGGAGGATATAGTGGAGGTATGCTCGGAGACTTTCTCGAAGTACGAGCCTACCGAGGACGCCGAGGAGACTGACGAATCTAGCAGTTCGACCTAGGGGTTTCCTGGCTTTACTTAGTAGTCTTTTGATGATGACCCTCGTTGGTCCGTAATCTTCTGGGGAATTTAAATCTGTCATCTTTTGGTGGAGTCCCGATTTCCCCGCCCTATTAGCAGGGTTAGTTTACCTGCTCTTTTGTATGAACTCACGATGATGCATATTGATGTTCTCGTTACCCAGGTCCCCTTGTTATTGTACAGAGGAGTTTGTATGTCATCGCTTCCGAATGCTTTCGATCATTTGCATCTCTCGATCTATTGAATCCTGGGACGCTCGAGAGTTTATGGTTGCAGGGGATCGCGCGCTCGTGCCTAGGGCGCGGGGCGTGACACAACTTTTGTACAGAGATCACTTGAGTGCCCAACTTTTTTTTGGATCACCTGAGTACCAAATCGTAGCAAAAGGGATCACTTGAGTGCCACTTTCGGCCAAACACTCTACGTGGACTTTCTACTTAATTTTTTATTGTGACATGGAAATTAAAATAAGAATAAGACGTCCACCGTGAAAATATTTGTCCAGCGTGTCCCTCTTAAAGAGAAAACGACGCCACTTTAAAGTATGGTGTCTTAGCCTAGAGAGAGAGAACGATCTAAGAGCCAAGCAAAATTAGGGCTCGAAACCTCTCTCTCAAATCGATCTATGTCCGACTCTCGCCAAATCAATAGGGCTCCGATCTTCATCAACCCGTAGTGTCTCAAGCAAATCGATCTTCAGCCCTGTGATTTTCGTCGGAGTCTCTGAAGGCAGAGGGAGTTTTTATCGCGTGACGAACTGGTTCGACCCAAGCTGGTAAGTGATTTGTTGTTTGTATGAGTGATTACTAAAGGACACGCAAGTTTATTCATTTTAGCGTGAGTGAAAGCGAGTGAAAGCGAAAGAAAAAGGCGAACTGTTGGAGGGAAAAAGGGTCAGAGATTAGCATATGTTATGGCGAGTTTCATTTTCTGAGTTGTACTTTATGTCATTTTATGTCCACTGGCCGACAAGGAGATTGTTTTTTACAGAATGTGATGGGGTTGTGGGGACCGAGTGCTGAAGCTATCGTGCATTTGTTGTGGTCCATGTCTGCAATGAAAAAAAAATTGTGCTTTCTTTGGTGCAATGTTGAGGGTTGTGGTCCCTATTATAAAAAATATTATTTTTTCTGTAATTGCATTGTTCAAAATTTCTGTTGTTCTGGTCCCTGTGATGAGGAAAAATTGACAGTAATTGCGTGCAAAGGCTAGTAAAATTGAACTTGGCTGATGATAGAGAATGGTAGAAAAATTATTACTTTTATAACTGCTCTATTAACATGTTTTATGTTGTGGTCCTTGTTATATAAAAAATTTATTTTATCTTTCGTGCAGTGTTAACATAGCTTACATTGTGATCCCTGTTATAGAAATAATTATTCTCTGAATGAACAGTATTACTATGGGCGATACAATTGCGCCAGTCAAAGTTTTCTACAGTAGAAAGTTTGTAATTGGAGATAATGAGACTAAATATGTTGTGGAGATGTGGCTTTTGTCCTTATTAGTGTGAGTAAACTGTCTTATAATGAGTTTAAGAATGATATAGTGGAACAATTGCGATGCAAAATTTCTAAGCTATATAATCTAATATCTGGTCAGAGTCTGAAGGATGGAATGAGATACATGCATGATGGTAGTGGTGTTAGGAATGTTATTTACTATTTTCTTCATGGTCAAGGGGTGTCGGTGTATGTTGATGGCGATGGAGGTGAGGAAGCAACTTTGGAAACTCCTATGGAAACCCATGGTAATGATGCATTTGTTTTAGAAGAAAATGTGCAAGTAGAGGGCAATCAGGCTTTCCATACAACTCGTGTGTTAGAGCTATGTCAGCAACTTCAAAGAGTTGGTGGCATATCTGATGGTGAAGAGACAATGGCTGAAGAATCAACTCGAATAGATGTGAGCACTTGAGAAGTTGCATTGTCTAGTGATGAAGATGAGGAAATACAGCTGCATACACAATGCCCAAGTGATGCTGATGATGAAGACATTGTACATGCAAGAGAAGAAGTAAGAACATTTCGGCAAAGGAAAGAAGGACAAATTGGGATAGTTGATGAGGGCATTTCTGTGTGCAGAGAAGATGGAGCTGCTGGAGCTGATGTCAATAATGCTGATGATATAGACAATGAGGAAAGTAGTGAGGATGGTGACGATGACAGCGGCGGCTTAGACAACAGTGAAGATGCAGCGCGTCAAAGTGGGAAAAGGTCAAGTAAGTACCCTCGATATGATTCAAATTCTACAAGCCCTTTGTTTTGCTTTTCAATGAGATTTGATAATGCAAAACAATTTAGAGAGGCTATCATAAAGTATTCAATCACTCAGCAGAGGAATCTGAAGTTCACTCGAAATACGAAGAATTATATTAGGATGAAGTGTGCACAAGATAATTGCCCATGGATGATATATGCTCGATTGAATAGAAGAATTGGCTCATTTCAAATCCAATCGCTCCAGGAGGAGCATAATTGTGTTATCAATTTCGTAATAATAGAGTAACAAGTGTGTGGTTGGCCAAGCATTTTTTCAACACCATTAAGGCCATGCCAGAGCTAAACAGTACTCGGTTGAAGCAACTAGTCAGAGAGGAAGTAGGTGTGAACGTGTCTAAAAACCAATGCAAAAGAGCTAAGCACAAGGTGATGAGTGAATTGATGGGCATGTATAAGCAAGAGTATGCACAGATTTGGGACTATGCCAGGGAGTGTAGGTTTCAAAATCCACCTAGTAGAATTCATGTCGAGGTTGAGGAGCTGTCACTGGAAAAGCATGAGACACGGTTTCATAGGATGTACATATGCTTTGAGGCATGCAGAAGGGGGGTTTTAGCTGGCTGCAGAAAAGTGATAGGGTTAGATGGTTGTTTCTTGAAGGGTTTATGCAAAGGAGAGGTATTGGCAACAATTGAAAGAGATGGAAACAACCAAATGTTTCCAATAGCTTGGGCTTTTGTGAAGTCGGAGAACAAGGACACTTGGTCCTGGTTTCTGAAAAATCTAATGGCTGATCTTGACATAACTGACGAAAGTGGTTGGGCATTTATGAGCAATCAACAAAAGGTGAGATACTGTGAACTGTTGTCTTTCTAATAATACTCATTTCATGTATGTTCCTAATCTTTGCTGGTTTTATAGGGACTTGTTCTAGCTATAGCTGAATTGATGAAATATGCTGAACATAGAATGTGTGCTCGGAACATATACGCAAATTGGGCAAAGAAGTATAGAGGCGATGAGCTACAAAAGCAATTTTGGTTGATTGCAAAGAGCACTAACATGGCAGACTTCAGAGTTCACAAGCAAGGCCTATATAAGTTGTTTGCCGAAGCCTTTGATGATTTGTTCCGCACTGAAGCAAAACATTGGTGTAGGGCCTTTTTTAGCGAAGAATTCAAGTGTGACATCGTTGATAACAATCTTTGTAAGGCATTCAACGGTACGATTCTAGGAGCCATATGCAAATCAATCATTAGTATGCTTGAAGACATTAGAGTGATGGTCATGACAAGACTATATAGGTAGAAAGATGAATGTGCAAGGTCGCCTAGACAGATTGGGCCTAGAATTGTGAAAAAATTGGAAGAGAGTATACGGGATAGTAGGTTTTGCGAACCGTTTTGGAATGGGGACGATGGATTCGAGATTAAGAATAATGGTGACACTAATGTTTTCCACTTAGATAGGAAAAAATGTTCTTGCTGAGCATGGCAATTGACTAGAATACCATGTTCACATGCCATGTGTGCCATTCAGCTGAAGAACCTCAATGCAGAGGATTATGTTCATGATTGTTATAAGAAAAATCAGTATGTTGCTGCATGTCAGTTCAAGATGCAGCCACTGAGGAGTAGTAAATTTTGTGAGGAAACAAACCATCAAGCCCCAAAGCCGCTACCATTGAAGAAGCAAATTGACAGGCCTAAAAAGAAAAGGAGATTGGAGGAAATTAAGATCGGTGGTAATAGAATGAGTAGGGCTGGTGGAAGAATTCGGTGTTTATTCTGCCACAAGGAAGGGCACAATAAGGCAGGTTGTCGAGCTAAGAAGCAGCACCAACAAGAATAACAAGCAGAGACAACACAAGACACTTATGTAGTGACATTGGGCAACACAAGCAATATCGCAGTTCCAACTCTAGACCCAATTCAGTCAACACAAGCTATTTTTTTATTCTATTTTCTTTTGACAGTAAATTTCCATGCATTAACGTTATTGCTTTCTCTCTTTTTTGTAGGTCAGAAGGAAACCAGCTGAAGACCCTCATGAAACTCATGCAGAGGCACCGCAGGGCAACATTTGCAGCCCCATAGTCCCAACTCCAGACCTAATTCAGTCCACATGTGTACAGCAGAGGAAGAATTATCAGGTAAGTTGTTTGTTATTGCCTTTACTTTTGACAGTAAACACTTGATGCATTAACTTCATTGCTTTTTTGTCTTTTTTGCAGGGAAAAAAGAGACCAGCTGAAGACGTTTCTCAAACTTGTGCACCACAACAAACATACGGTGCAATCGGAAAAAGGATAAGGGAACATGGCTACGGCTTGTTCACGGACAAGAATACCGGGATGACAATTTCGCATGTTAGTTTCTTAAAGTGTTATGCATTTAAAGTATGTCATTTGATTGATATAGTAACTGTAGGTTATGTGATTGTAGCCTGGGAGAAATTCAGAAGTCTTGATATTCCAAGGCGGACCAACTCAAGAATCGACTGTACTAACAAGAATGAGCCAACAGGAGGTGATAAAGCAACCAATGGCTACTCGAGCACAAGCAAAAAAGAAAAAATCAATGCCACCTCCAAACCAGAATGTACAAAGGCCAACTGGAAAACAAGCTACTGACCCAACCTCAGTTCCATCTCAGTCTGTATATGTCATTGCACAACCTGCTGCCACAATGCCAACATCTAGGACAGAGAGTTCGATAGGAGACAACACCAAAATGCATGAACATTCAAGTCTAATGGCTCCTTCAAAAGATAAGACCGTGCAAAAGGAGACAGCAATGCAGGGTGTGAATGTAGTTCCAGTTCGGAAGAGTGCTAGGATCATGAATCAAGTGCGGCCTTTAAAGAGAAAATAAGAAAGTGACAAGGTTGTTATTGATGGGAAGAACTGAAGGAGATTGTTGTTTGTTGATGTGTCTTTTAGAATTTTGAAGTTGTTAGAGTTGTGTTTAATGTTAATGCTACAACTTGGTTTGACAAATGTTGTGTAGAAACGTGTTGTGAGGCATTTTGGCTCAAAATACATATGCAGCAATAGCTGTATTTTTGTAAACCAGCAGCAATAGTTGCGTAAATGCTACATTTTGGTGTTGATGTATGTTGGTATCATAGTTGCTAATGTAAGAACATGCAGTAAGGAACAAATGATTGTGTTATTAGTACAATTATTCATCTTGCCTTGTTATCTAGTATCTAGTATTTGCTTATTGATGCTTATTGATGCTGACTGATGCTAAAACAGGTGAAAAATAGATCTATGATTGATCTCAAAAGGTGAACCTAAGTGATCACTTTTTCAAAATTGAGGAACCTAACTGATCACTTTTCAAAAATTGCAGAACATAAGTGGTCACTTTTAACAAAATATGGTACTAATGTGGCCACTTTTTAAAAGTTGAGTAACCTAAGTGGTCGATTTAACTACATCTTGACACTCAAACGATCATTCGTAAAGTTATTTTTTGTCATTTCCATCTTGCACGCAATGTGCAAAAATCCGTACCTGAAGATGCAAAAAAAGATCTTATGTGCTCTTGCTGCACATGAACATTGCATTTGCATTATCTTAAAAATTTCCACAAGTTGACAAGTAGTTGGCAAAACATTTCATATGTCAATGTTCGGTTCGACATTATCTATCATATCACTACGGTAGACTCAGAAAAACCTTCTCTTTAGTAGAGTTACATAGCTAGAACGAGCCCACCAACAACAACACCATTCGAATCACTTGATAAATATCTCTTTGATTTTTCATCCTTCAAAATTACTTCTTCCAATGGTTCAGCAAATATTGCAAACCCTTTATCTTTGCTTCCATTGAGTCGCCATCATCTAACTCATATGTCAATGCATGTCGATGTTGATCTCGTTCTTGAAGTAGCTCCAAGATAACCTCAGTTGCTCAGTTTGATAATTTCGAGTCAACCCGCCTACAAGAAAGTTGACAACAGTATAATGATTTACCAAGATAATTTCGTTTATACTTGTTGCATTAGCAGGGCAAATCACCATAACTATGACATTCTGATTTTTCCTGTCATTTCAAGACTCATTAATGAGAAAGTATCTAGCGATATATTTCAGTCGTATCTCGCTCGGATTTGATCAATCTTGAGTTGACTGACAAAAAGGGAAAGGCTAACGCGAAATAAGGTACGTGGACCTAGGGATTTCAAATAGGAAATAACACTTTGACTATAAGGATTGTCGAGGGGACATTTAGAGCTACAAAAGGCCGATATAAGAACGATTAAGGAATGCATTGCTAGCGTTATATGATTGGAGCGCGGGTGATGCCGCTTAACCAATATATAATTTACAAAATTTTTCTAAATCGAATAGTGACGATCGAGACCATCGAAACTAGTAATAGACCCTCACAATTACATGAAAACTAAAGTCGCCATGAATTGACGAGCCCTAAGTGTGATATGAATCACAAAGTCGATAGCGTAACGTCTGCAAAAGCCGCCAGTCAGTTCGGGATAGGCTAGAATCGCATCGGATAGAGAAATGATTCAGAAACAAGTCTTGAAATTTGAAAATGGAGAATCAAGAATTTCAACATTACAATTGGATTGGTCATTACCTTATCGAAGAAATTTGGAATCAGAAAAACGAAGTTCCGGACGTCGGGGGTAAAATTACCATTTGCCCCTCAAGCCCCAACCTTGCATATATGATTGGATGAGGGCATTTTGGTCATAAACCACGCCCAAGGCTATCGAAAATGGGGAGAAACCATAGCCATTGGATGAGAATTGATTGACCCCTTGGACAAGTGTCAATAGATTAAGCTTTGAGTTGATAGAATCACTTTTAACCTACCATTCAACTCGAGTTGATTCTTGATAATTGAATAAACCTCTCATTCTCTCTCTCACTTGGCCGAACACCCCTCCTCCATTGCCGATTTTCTTCTTCTTCTTCCCTTCTTCTTGCCGAGAGCTCCACCGCCCGACGGGATTCTGCAGCTGCCGTCGCTCGCTCCGACTGCCATCTCCGGCCACCGCCTGGACCCGAGCCGACCACCTACTGCTTCCTCATCCCCTTTCCAACGTTCTCTAAGTGGAATCACTGCATTTGACTCAGTGAAGAGCTCTGACCGGCCAATTTCCCGAAAGTCAACGAAAACAGTCGCAGCTGGAGGTAAGCCACAGTTTAGGCCTCATAGGACCCCGAAATCTTTGATTTTTTCGACCAAATTTTGTGGACATCTAGGGGACATATAGACTGAGTTGTGGTAAAAATATTGGAGGAATTTGATGGATTTTTTACCCTAAATGGGTCTTGTGTTTGAAGGGCCAGAACGGACCGGTAGCAAACCTGGAGGAACCGGCGTCGCCTTAACTCCAAATTTTCGATGAGACTTCCCAACCCTTATAACTACATGTTAGTAAGTAGATTAGTGAATAAATTGAGGATTTAAGTTGATTTAAGGGCTATTGAGTAGGGATATGCACAGAACCTAGTATGCCCTGTTCGGTTCTGTGCATATCGATTCTGTTGGAGACTTTTGGTGTCTGAATTTGGGTCTCAAATTCATCATTGAGATACGCTAGGATATTGATGAACATGTCAATAAGGTTTATGTCCCACGGATTGATGATTTGAGCAAGAAAAAATGATGATTGGATGAATTTCCTTAGGTTGCGCGGCTGAGTTGTTCTTGAGCCATTTGGACCGAATTCTTGAGGTGCTTGGGAAGGGATTTTGTTGAGTGAAGTTTGAGGTAAGGGTATTCTAAACCTTTGATAGGACAATTGGACTCAATTGGATGATTTGTGTGTGAATTGATCGATTCTTGGAAGTCATAATGTGGTTGTCTAAAGTATGTCCTAGAAATATATAGAGGACTTGAATGTTTGACATGGCTTGTGCTATGAATTGATTGTCACATTTGAATGTCAAAATTAATTATCTCGCATGCCGTGGATGTATCGTTGATCACATGAGTTGCATTCGAACGTGTGCTATGAAATAAATTGAACTTATGGCATGTCTGAGAAATTGTGACACCCTGATGCGTAAGAGACGCGGGGTTGTTTGGATGAATGCTCTGAGGCGCTGAGGCGCGGGGTTCAAATTGAATGGCACCCTGAGGCGTACGAGACGCTTGGTTGAGAAGGCCATAGTCCTGATGCATTAAAACACGGGACGGAGTTGAGATGTGTCGACACAGGCCTGAATTGAAATTGAAAACCTAATGCATTTACGTGGATTTATTAATGAGACGGTCTGATGGGTTAACGCAGACCGAGCCTGAGACGTTTTAAACGCGGCCATGATTCAAAAGGAGCATGGAAGGGTGGAAGGTGCAATCTGGCTTGATAATGTTTGTTTGAGCTTAATGATGAAATAAGATACCTTGATTGCATGCTTGACATCCGTGTGTTGTTTCGTGATAGTTGAATGCCTCATGTGATTTTGTATAAATTATTTATGATTGTATTTATCTGAGTGGACGGTCAGCCTGACCTAGGGTTTTGACCCACCTTACTAAGATGTATATCTCACCCTGTTGTGGGACCCCATTTTTCATATCCTAGGCCTTGAAGATGTGGTCAGTCAGGTTTGGTGACCCAAAGGAGATGTCTGTATATTTTGAGGAGTTCCCTAATAGACAGGGAACCGTTTATGTTAGGAAGTGTACGGTCCTTTAGGTAGATGAGGGTGGCAGTAGCTGGAAGCCTCACCGGTATGAGGCTTAGTTTAGGAAGATAGAGGACCTTTCTACAGGGCCGCCGAAGCCCACTGAGGTACCCCGTAGGGTGATACCCAGTTGGTGCCATCCCACTCGGGATTCTGTGGAGGCCGAGGGATTAGTCGTTGGCTCGAGGAATGGCCTTGAGAAGACCCCGACTCTGGAGGACATGGACGAGGTCATAGTGATCGAGGCTACCGAGGACGATCTAGTAGAGTCATCAGCTGACAAGATGATGGAGGGCACCGTGGAGGTTTGCTCGGAGACCTTCTCGAAGTACGAGCCTACTGAGGAGGTTGAGGAGGAGATTGATGACTTCAGTAGCTCGACCTAGGAGTCTCTGCTTTTTCTAGTCTGATATTTTGTTGGTGTTCTCGATACCTGTTTCTTTTGGATGACTGATGTCTATCTTTTGTGTTAGCCTTGCCAACCTATCAACCAATATGTTTAGTTGTTGTGCCTTATATGGGTAATCGAAAGTTTATGTATTATTGGTACCCTGGTTACCCAGGTCCCATTTTATATTGTACGAAGGAGTTTTTATATCATTGCTTTCGCATGCTTTCTATATGATATATCTCTCGACCTTTATGTGAATCCTGCAACCTCGAGAGATAGTTTGCACCTGTAGGAAGTCGCGTGCTCGTAACCGAGGAGCGGGGCGTGACATCCCCGTCTGCTTGGTATCAGAGCAAGGTCAGCTCGATCCAAAATAGATTGAGGATTGGAGTGATAAGAAGAGTAACGTTGGGACAAGGACGGGTAGCGAGACCTTAGGAAACTTACTAGAATAAGGCACGAGATATATGGCATATGACTTGGCATATGTGATTGGCATTTGGCCTTGGCAAGACTGAGGTGATTTATGAGAATGAAGTTTCATGTTTTGCATTGAAAGTCATTTCTGGGTTTTGGCCTGTTAAGTGAATGGGCATGGCTTATTTTTGGTGAGCCGTTAGAGTGAACGGAATTGAGGAATAGCCATGAACTGCGTATTGAAGAATCTTTGGAATTTGTTGTGTGGAAGGCTGTTGTATTGTAATTGTTTTTGTTAAGGCATGGTTGGGTAGCTCTGGACTTGGTTGAATGAATGAGTTACTAACTCCTTGATGAAATTGTGGTGGACCAGGCTTAGTAGCAGCGTACAAGAATGAGTAATCCGTCTAGGAGACCGAGAAGGCCCAGGAGCGGAGCCTCTAGCTCGAGGCCGCCTATAGCAGAGGATCCGAGGATGGAAGGATTATTGAGGGCGCTCGAAAGGATTGGCGACCTCATCGACAGGCAGACCCAAGATAGGGATGCTGCCATAACCCAAGCGGTAGGAGCCACAATAGCTCCGTCAACGCCAACAACGACAACAACGGGGGCAACGGAAGCAATGGCGGGACTGGAGATCCCGAACTAGCACCGAGATGGATCGAGAAATTGGAAAAGGCTTTTGGAGTGCTGAGCTGCTCAGATGAGGAAAAGGTGCTGCTGGCGGTGTATCAACTGGGAGGTACCGCAAATGACTGGTGGGCTGCCTCCAAGAATGAAGTTTTTTCGGAAGGAACTGCCATGACATGGAATGCCTTTACTACGACATTCAATGAAAAGTATTTCTCGAAAACAGCCTAGGAAAGGAAGCAAGTAGAATTCTTACAACTGCGTCAGAATCAGCTGACTATGGACCAGTATGAAGTCGAGTTCTCCATATTATCAAGGTACGCACCCCAATCGGTAGAAGATCCCCTGGAGAAGGCGCGAAGATTTCGAGATGGACTGAGGCCTAAGTTTCGCAGCCAGATGATAACCCTGAATCTGAGGACCTACAAAGAAATCTATGAACGGGGGCAAATGATTGAGAGGGACCTGAAAGAGAGGAATGTCGCATCTAGATCGCGATTTAATTCATTCAGAGACAATCGCCAGATGGGTAAGAGACCAGTGACTGGCAATAGGCATTTTATCCCTCTGATAAGGAAGAACATTGTGAAGCTGCCAAACCCCACGAACTGGAACTGTCGCCTCTGTGGCAGAAGGCATGGTAATAGACCATGACCAGCAAGAACTGGAGCATGCTTTAAGTGTGGTCAGATGGGCCACCAAATGAGAACTTGCCCGAACCAAGCTCCAGCGAATCGACCTTAAGGACAGCAACCACAGGCTGGACCGTCGACTGCCACTCCCCAGATTGATCAGAATCGACCCCAGCTTAGGGGAGAGTTTATGCAGTAGCCCGCAGGTACGGTTTATTTGTGTGACCAAGCTGCATATGCTTTGTTTGACCTTGGCGCAACACACTCGTTTGTATCTGCCCAGTTTGTTGATTTGGTCGATATGAAGTTAAAACTGTTGAGCGTGATTCTACATGTTGCCACCCCATTGAAAGATAATATACTGGTTTCGTTGGGCTGTGCTAACTGTAGGATCGTCATTGAGGGTAGTAAGGAGAGTATTGACTTAGCTGTGTTGCACATGTATGACTTTGATGTGATCATAGGAATGGACTGGTTGGGTAAACATGGGGTAGTAGTGGATTGTGGTAGTAGAATAATCTATTTCTATCCGGAAGGTCGCCCTAGCTTTGAATTTGTGGGAAGTCGAGGAGGAACCTCGATTCCTTTAGTCTCGTCTCTTGATGTGACAAAGTTGATAACTGAAGGATGTTAGGCGTACTTAGTTGCAGTTATGGACATGAATGCTGAGGAGCCCAAACTAGAAAGCATTCTGGTAGTGCGTGAGTTTCCTTACATTTTTCCCCATGAGTTACCAAGGTTGCCACCAGAGCGAGAAATAGAGTTCGTGATTGAGTTGGCTCCAGGAACGGAGCCAATCTCGAAAGCACCCTATAGGATATCCTTGTTAGAACTGAAAGAGCTAAAGGTACAGATGCAAGAACTACTAGATAAAGGAGTCATTCGACTGAGTGCTTCACCGTGGGGAGCGTCGGTATTGTTTGTAAGGAAAAAGGATGGGTCCTTACGTCTATACATCGACTATAGACAATAGAACCAAGTGTCAATGAAGAATAAGTACCCTCTGCCCAGGATTGATGATTTATTTGACCAATTGCAAGGAGCTGCGGTATTCTCTAAGATTGACCTAAGAACCGGGTATCACTAGTTGAGAATCAAGAAGGAAGACATACCTAAGACTGCTTTTAGGACAAGGTATGGTCATTATGAATTCACTATGATGCCTTTTGGATTGACCAATGCTCCAACCACATTCATGGACTTGATGCATCGGGTGTTTAAGGAATTCTTAGATAGATTCGTCATAGTCTTCATTGATGATATCCTAATTTACTCAAGGAGTAAAGAGGAACACGAAGAGCACCTGAGGATTGTTTTACAGACCCTGAGAGAACACTCGCTTTACGCTAAGCTTAGCAAATGCGAGTTTTGATTGAATAAAGTGGTGTTCCTTGGTCATGTGGTGTTTGGAGAAGGAATTGCGGTGAATCCTGCGAAGATTGAAGCCGTTACAAATTGGCCTAGACCTACTACGGTCACGGAAGTCCGAAGTTTCTTAGGATTGGCAGAATATTACAGGCGTTTCGTGGAGAAGTTTTCATCCATAGATGTGCCACTGACAAGGTTGACAAAAAAAGAAACGAGATTCGAATGGATGGATAAGTGCGAAAGTAGTTTCCAAGAGCTCAAGCATTGGTTGAAAACCGCACCGGTGTTGACGATTCCATCAGGACCTGGAAGTTATGAGATATATAGCGATGCTTCGCTAAAGGGACTAGGCTGTGTACTAATGCAACATGGAAGAGTAGTGGCCTATTTGTCCCGACAGCTGAGACTGCACGAAATGAATTATCCGACTCATGATTTGGAGTTAGCAGCGATCATCTTTACTCTGAAAATCTAGAGACACTATCTGTGTGGTGAAAAGTTCCAAATTTACACTAACCACCAGAGCCTGAAGTATCTATTTTTCCAGAAGGAACTGAATATGAAGCAGCATCGATGGATGGAGCTGCTTAAGGATTATGATTCCGACATACTGTATCACCTTAGGAAAGCTAATCGAGTCACGGATGCTCTCAGCCGGAAATCTAGCATTGCTTGTTTATTGGTGAAGGGATGGTCGTTAATCGAGGATGTGAGGGATTCTGAGTTGAGATTGAAAGTATGTCAGTTATCCAGTTTGATGGTCACACTGAGAGTAGAACCGGAGGTCCAAGAAAAGATAAAAGCCTTACAGCATACGGACCCAGAAATTCGAAAAATCCTGGAGATGGACGCAACAAAAAGGAAACCAGAGTTCCAAGTGCTAAAAGATGGAATCTTGAAATTTCGAGGACATCTATGCGTGCCAAGGGATGAAGAACTTAGAGAAAGGATTTTATCAGAGGCTCATAGGAGCAATTATAGTATCAATCCAAGAAGCACGAAGATGTATCAGAACTTGCGTCAACATTATTGGTGGAACAGGATAAAAGTGGAAGTGGCGAAGTATGTGGCAAAATGCTTGACATGCCAGCAGGTGAAGGCCCAACACTATAAGCCTGGAGGATTATTACAGCTACTGGAGATTCCTAAATTGAAGTGGGAGCACGTAACGATGGACTTTGTAATGGGACTCCCAAGGAGCTAGAGAGGCCACGATTCCATTTGGGTAATTGTAGACAGGTTGACCAAGTTCGCACACTTCATCCCTGTGTGAAAGGATTTCGCAATGGACGGATATACCGAATTGTACATAAGGCCGATTGTGAGACTACACGGAGTACCCGTGACAATCACATCAGACAGAGATCCCAAGTTCGCGGCGAATTTCTGGAAAAGTCTTCAAGATGCCATGGGAACTCAATTACAGTTTAGCACGACATATCATCCACAAACGTACGGACAATTGGAGAGGACGATTCAGACGCTCGAGGATATGTTACAAGCGTGTGTGATAGACTTCAAGGGTGGATGGCAGGATCAGCTACATTTGGTGGAATTTGCATATAATAACAGCTACCAGCAGAGCATTCAGATGGCACCGTTTGAAGCACTCTATGGAAGAGCTTGTAGGACCTTGATTTGCTAGGACGAGATTGGTGAAAGAAGTATCACAGGCCCAGAGTTAGTAGAGCAATCGGTGAAAGTGGTAAAGATAATTCAGGGTAGACTAAAGACGGCACAGAGTCGCTAAAAGAGTTATGCGGATAAACGGCGTAAGCCTTTGGAGTTTCAAGTAGGCGATCATGTTTTCCTTAAGGTGTCGCCGAAGAGGGGATTATCCCGATTTGGAAAGAAAAAAAAACTGAGCCTAAGGTACGTATGTTCATTTGAGATTTTGGAACGGATTGGGACCTAAGCCTACAAACTGGCCTTACCACCTAATCTATCCCAAGTGCACAATGTCTTCCGTGTGTCTATGCTACGGAAGTACGAACCGGACCCGACACATGTACTGGATTATGAGGTTATAGAAGTGGACAACAGAGTATCCTACGTGGAGAAGCCAGTTAGGATCGAAGACCGAAAGGAGCAAATTCTGAGGAATAAAACGATTCCAATGATCAAAGTTATCTGGAAACACCATGGAACCGAAGGCGCTACGTAGGAAAACGAGGAAACAATGAGGCGTCAAAACCCCCATTTGTTCGAGTAACTGGGTTTATTGCAAATTTCGGGGATGAAATTTTTGTAAGGGGGAAGAGTTGTGACATTCTGATTTTTCCTGTAATTTCAAGACTCATTAATGAGAAAGTATCTACCGATGTATTTCAGTCGTATCTCGCTCGGATCTGATCAATCTTGGGTTGACTGAACAAAAAGGAAAGGTTAACGCGAAAAAAGGTACATGGACCTAAGGATTTCGAATAGGAAATGGTACTTTGACCATAAGAATTGTCGATGGGATATTTAGAGCCATAAAAGGCCGATCTAAGAACGATTAAGGAATGCATTGCTAGCGTTATATGATTGGAGCGTGGGCGATGCCGCTTAACCAATATATAATTTGTAAAATTTTCCTAAATTGAACAGTGACGATCGAGACCATCGGAACTAGTAATAGACCCTCACAATTACATGACAACCAAAGTCGCCATGAATTAATGAGCCCTAAGTGTGATATGAATCACAAGGTCGATACGCGTAACGTCTGCAAAAATCGCCCGTCAGTTCGGGATAGGTTGGAATCGCATCGGATAAAGAAATGATTCAAAAAGAAGTCTTGAAATTTGAAAATGGAGAATCAAGAATTCCAACAATACAATTGGATTGGCCGTCGCCTTATCGAAGAAATTTGAAATCAGAAAAACAACGTTCCGGACGTCGGGGGTAAAATTATCATTTTATCCCTCAAACCCTAACCTTGCCTATATGATTGGATGAGGGTATTTTGGTCATAAACCACACCCAAGGCTGTCGAAAATGGGGAGAAACCATAGCCATTGGATGAGCATTGATTGACCCCTTGAACAAGTGTCAATGGATTAAGGTTTGAGTTGATAGAATCACTTTTAACCTACCATTTAACTCAAGTTGACTCTTGATAATTGAATAAACCTCTCATTCTCTCTCTCACTTGGCCGAACACCCCTCTTCCATTGCCGATTTTCTTCTTCTTCTTCCCTCTTCTTGCCGAGAGCTCTACCGCCCGACAGGATTCTGCCTCAGCCATCGCTCGCTCCGACCGCCGTCTCCGGGCTACCGTCTGGACCTGAGCCAACCACCTATTGCTTCCTCATCCTCTTGCCGACGTTCTCCAAGTGGAATCACTGCATTTGACTCAGTGAGGAGCTCCGGCCGGCCAATCTCTCGAAAGTCGACGGAAACCGTCGCAGCTGGAGCTAAGCCACGGTTTAGGCCTCATAGGATCCAGAAATCTTTGATTTTTTCGACCAAATTTTGTGGACATCTAGGGGACACATAGAATGAGTTGTGGTAAAAAGATTGGAGGAATTTGATGGAGTTTTGACCCTAGATGGGTCTTATTTTTGAAGGGCCAGAACTGACAGGTAGCAAACCCGGAGGAACCAGCACCGTTCAAGGACTTTCCGGCGTCGCCTTGGCTCCAAATTTTTGGTGAGACTTCCCAACCTTATAACTACATATTAGTAAGTAGATTAGTGAATAAATTGAGGAATTAAGTTGGTTTAAGGGCTATTGAGTAGGGATATGCACAGAACCAAGTATGCCTTTTTCGGTTCTGTTCATATCGGTTCTGTTGGGGACTTTTGGTGTCTGAATCTGGGTCTCAAATTCATCATTGAGACATGCTAGGATGTTGATGGACATGTCAATAAGGTTTATGTCCCACGAATTGATGATTTGAGCAAGAAAAATTGATGATTGGATGAATTTTCTTAGGTTGTGTGGCTGAATTGTTCTTGAGCCATTTGGACCGAATTCTTGAGGTGCTTGGGAAGGGATTTTGTTGAGTGAAGCTTGAGGTAAGGGGATTCTAAACCTTTGATAGGAGGATTGGACTCAATTGGATGATTTGTGTGTGAATTGATCGGTTCTTGAAAGTCATAATGTGGTTGTCTAATGTATGTCCTAGAAACATATAGAGGACTTGAATATTTGACATGGCTTGTGCTAAGAATTGAATGTCACATTTGAATGTCAAAATAAATTGTCTCGCATGCCATGGATGTGTCGTTCGTCGCATGAGTTGCATTCGAACGAGTGCTATGAAATAAATTGAACTTATAGCATGTCTGAGAAGTTGTGACACCCTGATGCGTAACAGACGCGGGGTTGTGTGGATGAATGCCCTGAGGCGTTGAGGCACGGGGTTTGAATTGAATGGCACCCTGAGGCATACGAGACGCGAGGTTGAGATGGCCATAGTCGTGATACTTTGAAACGCGGGACGAAATTGAGATGTGTCGACACTGGCCTGAATTGAGATTGAAAATATGATGCATTTACGTGGACCAAGCCTGAGGCGTTTTAAACGCGAGCATGATTCAAATGGAGGCATGGAAGGGTGAAAGATGCAATCTGGCTTGATAATGTGTGTTTGAGCTTCATGATGAAATAAGATGCCTTGAATGCATGCTTGACATCCGTTTGTTGTTTCGTGATAGTCGAATGCCTCTTGTGATTTTGTATAAATTGTTTGTGATTATATTTGCCTAAGTGGACGGTCAGCCTAACCTAGGGCTAGGACCCGCGTTATTGAGATGTATATCTTCCCCATTGTGGGACCCCTTTTTCAAATCTTTGCCTTAAAGATGTGGCCAGTCAGGTTTGGTGACCTAAAGGAGATGTCTGTATATTTTGAGGAGTTCTCTGACGGACAGGGAACCGTTTATGTTAGGAAGTGTACGGTCGTTTGGGTAGATAAGGGTGGCAATAGCTTGAAGCCTCACCAGTATGAGACTTGGTTCAGGAAGATAGGGGACATTTCTACAAGGCCGTTGAAGCCCACTGGGGTACCCAGTTGGTGCCATCTCGCTCGGGATTCAATGGAGGCCGAGGTATCAGTCATTGGCTCGAGGAATGGCCTTAAGAAGACCCCAACTCTAGAGGACATCGACGAGGTCATAATGATCGAGGCTACCGAGGACTATCCGATGGAGCCATCAGCTAACGAGACGATGGAGGGCACCATGGAGGTTTGCTCGGAGACCTTCTCGAAGTACGAGCCCACTAAGGAGGCTGCGGAGGAGACCGATGACTCTAGTAGCTTGACCTAGGAGTCTCTGCTTTTTCTGGTCTGATATGTTGATGGTGTTCTCGATACCTGTTTCTTTTGGAATATTGATGCCTGTCTTTTGTGTTAGCCTTGTCACCCCACCGACTAGTATGTTTAGTTGTCGTGCCTTATATGGGTAATCGGAAGTTTATGTATTATTGGTACCTTCGTTACACAGGTCCCATTTTATTTTGTACGGAGGAGTTTTTATATCATTGCTTCCGCATGCTTTCTATATGATATATCTCTCGACCTTTATGTGAATCCTAGGATCTCGAGAGATAGTTTGCGCCTGCAGAAAGTCGCGCGCTTGTGCCCGGGGCGCGGGGCGTGACAATAACACAACCACGAAATTGAGCAAAGCTTCGGCAAACCACCATAACATGTACCACAAAATGAGCAAAGTTTCCCTAAATCCAAAACATGTTCATGGCTAAAGTAGTCCAAAAATCAATAAGCATCATAGGTGCATAAAATCAAAAAAACAGAGTAAAACAGATAATTGAGCACCTAAAATAATCACAATTGAAGTCTTCTCTATAATTGGCGCATCCATGGAACCTTCTCCCAAGATTATTTCTCGTCCAAGCCGCTCTTGTTGTACTTCGCAGCCCATAATAACAAAAACATGGAGCTGCATCTTGGCTTTGCTCGTTCACCCGGGAGCTACTTGCTCTGCTTTTGCTCCTCATCACGAATTTGACGATATGATTGTGGGCAATTCGAAGATTTCTCTTTTGTTGAGTTCGGCTCCGTAGGGTTAGGGTTCTTCAGATTTCTTTTGCGAGAATTTTTGGGAAAAATTCAAAAATTTCCCCTTCTCGTTGAACGAGGTTAGGGTTCAAGTGATTTACCCTATTTTGTTGAAGGTTGATTATATCATTCAATTCATACAACATCGTTTTCAATATTATTTGCAGATTCACCTTTCTGGCAATTCATGTGGGCTAGATTTATATTATTTTAATGTCACGTAGGATTTTCTGGTGACCCAAATCGTCGATGGAACTCAAGTGGTCCATATTTAAAAGTTGTGGTACTCAGGTGATCCAAAAAAAAAAGTTGTGGCACTCAAATGATCTCCGTACAAAAGTTGTGTCACTCCTACTATTCTTACCCCCATGTAATGGCTAACTTTGATTGTTGAAACTATGGACCAATGGCAAATCAAACCTTGATGCGTCAGAACGCGAGGTCGATTGGTATCCTGATGTGTTAGAACGCGAGATAACCTTGTTACGTGTCGACACAAGTATTGAAATGGCTTTGGAACCTGATGCGTCAGAACGTGTTGCCAATTGAGATCTTGATTAGCCTGATGCGTTTTTACGCAAGCTTGGCCATTGGAATTGAATTTGTGATTAGCCTAATGCATATTGACGCGGGCTTGGCCATTGGAATTGAATTTGTGATTATCCTGATGTGTTTTTACGAGGGCTTGGCCATTGGAATTGAATTTGGGATTAGCCTGATGTGTATTAACGCGGGCTTGGCCATTGAAATTGAATTTGTGATTAGCCGGATGCGTTTTGACAATGGCTTGGCCATTGTGATTGAGATTGTGATGAGCTTTATGCGTATTTATGTGGGCCGATCCGATGAAAAGAGAATTGTGAGGAAATAGACAGTAAGACTTTGCATATGAAATTGATGTGGGCCTGATGTTATGACGCCTTGGAAACTATGTTTGTTTATGCCATCCATGATGCTTTGTTGTGCTGCATTGAGTGTCTTACGATATTTCTTTGATGAGTTGTTGCATGCTGCTTTTAAAAGATGTCTGGAGGTATTAACGGCCTGGTCTAGGTTTAGGGCTAACTCGCTGAGATTTATATCTCACCCCGTTGGGGATTAATATTTTTCAGAACTCAGACGGTGGAAATCCGAGTTGCCATATACTAGTCATTGAAGAAGTCACCAAAGTAAATGAAGAGTTATGTTTTCCTTGACCTTAGGGACTGCTTTTGGGTTTCGGAGTCAAGATTGTAACATCTGATTTAGAGTTTGATAACGATGAGAAGTACATCATTTTGTCCTAAGTCATCTTGCATTTATATGACAGGGGTTGTATTGTCGTTTCCGCATGTACGTATCAATTGTATGAATGTATAAGTGGTGGGCCAAAAGATCCTAAGAGACTATCGTAATGTAAATGGCCTGATGGGATGTTCGTGTGCTCGCCGGGCTCGAGGCGTGACATCCCCGTTTAAGTGGTATCAGAGCAAGGTCAGCTTGATCCAATTTGATTGAGGTTTGGAGTGATAAGGAGTGATGGCTTGAGGACGATTAGATAGTGAGACTCTCAGGATTAGGTATTGATTGCTAAATCTTAAGAAGTATAGGCTTGAACTTGTGTTGTATTCCAATGGTCCTAGTATGGATGATCCTAGGTTGTGTTCTATTTGAGGTTCACAAGGAGGCAAGCAAGAAAGTGAAGAGTCATAAGCATTGATTTTGAGATTGTAGATGTGTTTGAGGTTGATAAAGTATTTGCTTATGATCGAGGGTCAGCTGAATTGTATGATTGTGATTATGGCTTATCAACAACCCAATTTGAGGCATATAGTTGAATGTAGGCAAGTTGTGACATTCTGATTTTTCTAGTCGTTTTCAGGCTCATTAATGAGAAGCCCACCAGGAACGAGCCTTGAAAATTGAAACTAGAAAATCAAGAATTCCAACATTACAATTGGATTGGTCGTCGTCCTATTGAAGGTTATTGGATTAAGAAAAACGGTGTTCCGAACGTCAAGGGTAAAATGACCGTTTTGCCCCTCGAGCTTAGAACTTTGCCCTTGCAATTGAAGAAGGGAAAATTGGTCTTTTAAACCCCTCAAGGCTGCCGAAAATCAAGAAGGATTATGGGCCATTGGATCTTGCATGATTGACTTGAGGGACAAGTGTCACAAGATCAACCATTGAGTGGAAAAACCTACCATTCCACACCTACCATTCCCCCATTGACTCAAGCCTTGTATATAGAATTTTCCTCTTTCTCTCTCCTCTTCATTTTGACCGGCCAAATCTCCCCCAAACTCCCGAAAGCTTCTTCTACTTCCTCCTTCATTCTACTATTCGCCGAACAGCTTCTGGACGCCCTATTCGCTGGCCACGAGGGCCACTTCCGGCCACCCCTAGAAACCAGTCGGCCACACCAACGTAGCCCCATGTCCTGCCGACCATCTCGAAGTGGAATCGGACCATTTGGAGCACCGAGGAGTCCAGAGCAAAGATTCTCCCAAAAGCCGACAGATTAGGGCTCAAACTGAGGTAGGTCCGGTTCTTACCCCTTTAACCTATCGAAATCTTAGAATTTTGGGCTCAAATTTTGTGGAGACTCAGTAGAGATGTAGATGAATCTGTAATAAAAATTGGGGCTTGAATTGATGAAGTTTTAAGCTCGAACCGGTCTTGTGAAATTGGAGCAGAAAACTACAGGTACTGACCAAGGAAGGATCCGGCGATTTCAAAGGGTTTCCGGCAACCAATCAAGCTCAAACTTTCGGTGAGCCTCCTAAAACCTTATATAGACATGTGAAAAGGTAGTATAGCATTTAATTGTTGGACTTGAAGCGGGATTGGGACCGATGGTGCTCGGATTGCACCGAACCAAGAAGGGACCGGTTCGGTGTTTGTGCAAACCGAACCTGTTGGGCTATTGATGGTTGGATTTTGAACCTCAAATTGATGATTAAAGCATGTTAAAAGGATGAGGATTATACTATGTAAGATTAGGATTTATAAATGGTTGAATTGGATTTGAGAATTGACAAATTGGTTGAATTATATTAAGTTGCGCGATGAATTGGCCTTGGAGTGACTTGGCCGAGACCCTGAGGGTCCAAGAGGAGTAATTTGTGTTGCCAAATCAAAGGTAAGGGGATTCCTAATCCTATGTTAAGACGATTGGACTCGATTGGGTGAGTTGAGACTTGATTTGATCAATTTATGAGAATTTATTCAAGTGGGTAGCTTGGAGATATACTAAGATGATATAGGATGATTGTGAGTGATATTGTGTATGCCTGAGTTGTTTGCCATGTTTGGATATTATTGATTTACGTGGCATGCCACGGGGTTTTCGAATTTCATTCGGCCTTGCACTTGCCATTGAGTGTGCAATTGAATAGGAAATCATGGTACGAGACGTGGTTGCGGCATGAACATAACATGGCGAAGCCCTAAGGCGTATAAGACGCGGGGCAGGAAAATGAATACCCTGATACGACAAGATCGCAGGATTGTGATAGCCACAGTCCTAATGCGATTAATTCGCGAGACGGAGAAGCCCTGAGGCGTATGAGACGCAGCACAGGAGATTGTATGTCCTGATGCGACGAGATCGTGGGGTGAAATTGATATTATGTGGCGCCCTGATGCGACAAGATCACGGGGTTGAGAAAGCCACAGTCCTGATGCGAACTATTCGCGAGACGGAGGTGTGAGAGTACACTGATGCGACAAGATCGCGGGGTGGAATTGATATTGTGTGGCGCCCTGATGCGACGAGATCACATGGTTGAGATGGCCATGGTCCTGATGCGAATTATTCGCGGGACGGAGTATGAGATATTGTTATTGGCCAGGAGATTTATCGAAACCTGATGCGTTTACGCGGGTTGCCGACGATGGTTTGAGGCATTTACGTGGACCGAGCCTGAGGTGGCATGATTGCAGGCTAGAGATTGAGGCAGGCGGAGATTAATGGATACGAGAAGTGGCAGGTTGAGAGTGCATGGGAATTATTATATCATTGTGACCTGAGGTTATCGATGCTTGCCTATCATCTTTATGTTGTATTTTATTGACTGGTGTCTCATATGTCTGTATGAACTTGAGTCTAAATTTATTGGATATATGACTGCCTTAGTGGACAGTCGGCCTAACCTAGGGTTAGGACCCACCTTATTGAGATTTATATCTCACCCTAGTGGGGGCTTCATTTTTCAAGTTTTCAAGCGAAGGTAGCACGGGCTTGCCGAGTGGCATTTGAAGAGATAGTTGACCAGTTGTATTTATAATGGAATTGTCAATTATGGATATTGAAATTGTCTCCAAATATTGAGTTAGGAATTGATCTTCGAATAATTGGCTAAGGTAATTTGATATATTTGTCCTAAGTCATCGTATATGGTTGTATCTATGTGAATGGAGATGGCATCGCTTCCGCATGTGTATTTCTATCAATGCTCAGATTATTGACCATTGGATCCTGGAGTTATTGTAAAAGGAATGGCTGGGCGGGATGTTCGCGCGCTCGCCGGGTTCGGGGCGTGACACAAGTAATCTATGAGAAGTGATGGTCATTGATGGAATTAGAAATCTTCAATGGATAAGAATAGATCTAGAGATGATTGTGGTATGACGAATGGCGAGGACAATCAGGACGCACATGTGTTTGTGGCATTAAAATGAAAGTCGAGGAAGGTGTATACATGAGCTTATCACTATTGGACTTAATAACCCGACGCTTGGTATGAGACAAGCTGATGGAATACCTATAAACCGTAATGAAGCATGGTATGGGACATGTGGAACGGGGTTTCCTCCGTAGATGTATGACTTGGGACAATCTGCAATGGCTAGGTCTGATGAGGGCGGGGAGTGATCGCCAGGACAGATAAGTCCGGACAAGGAGCGGCTCCTAGCAGGCTTCTAAGATGGCAAGGGGCGGGAATGACCCAAGCCATAAATTGAAAGGGGAAGTCTAGGTATCGAGTTGAGTCTAATTTTGGTTAAGAGGTGTAATGCACTGAAGTGATCCTTAGAGTAAATTTCCCAAAGTTGCATGGCATTTGTGATGATGCCTGTAATTGACATGGTTAAGAGCTTCGTATTTGACAATGAGTGTTGTTTGAAAAAGAGAAACTATTGACGCATATGTTTGGCCTGTTTGGGAAAGTTTCTTATTGAATGTTGCTTAACTAATACTTTTGAAATTTGAGATGGTCCGTTGTGCTTGTAATAGAGTGGCAGATGCCACTAGACTTGAGGTATGCATGATTGATCCATTAAATGGATGCCTTGAATGCCTGTTTGATAGTTACTGAGCTAAGATATGCCAATAGTTAGATGTTAATTAAGAAATTACCTAGTTGAGGCTACCTTGATAAGTGGTTGCTAATAAAGGATTAATTGGAATCCCTGGATGATGGGCAATTGGTTGAGAGTTGCCTAAGAACCACTGGATGGTTGATCGATCGTGATAAATGATGAGATGAGAAGCCTGAGGCTGCTAAACTCTAGTAGATAACTTAAGTTTTTAATTCCTAGAGAGAATTATAGTGGTTCAAGTGCCATGAGAACCTAATAAGGTTGGACGACCAGAGTGTGATCGTTAGAAGAGCGTTTGACTAGAGCTTGTAGATTGTACAAGACCCAAGAGTTGAAAGGGTCATGAGAACTTTGAATGGAAATGAGAAAGCATATGGATAGGCAGACTTGAGAAGGAGCTGTCATTGTTATCCCAGTCATTGAGACTGCAGTTGCTATTACTAGCAAAGTGAATGGTAGAGATCATGGGAAAGGCGATAGAAAATGAAAATCGCTCGATGGAAAGCTCGTGGAACGATGTATAAGGTTGAGATTGACTAAGGTTCGATGGAGAAAATGATTCCTAAATTGCCTTTCTTTGGATTGAGAATTTGGAAAAAAAAAACCTTAGAAGTATTGAATTCACCGAGGAAGGGAAGTGACTCTGGCAGCTATTAGCCTGAAGAGGCTGTCGATAATTAATGAAAGGTCACCAAAGGAAGAATTTCCCTTGAAGGCATGAAATTGGCCTGGATTGTTTTCATTGAATTGTTCCATGGAAAGTACCTTTCTGAGGTTACTCGAGAGTAAGAATTGCCTAAACTTCAATAGCTTTGCAAGGACCTGAGGAAGGTCGATCATTATGAGACAAAGTTCTCAAAGTCTTCTAAGTGTGCTAAGGGTGGTCAAGGACCCTTTGAATAAAAGATGAAGAACCTGAGTGGATTGGAATTTGGAAGCTTTGTGTTTGGTTGCCATTCCAGAATATGAAGAGCCGTAATGGATCTAAATAAAAAGAGAAGATGATCGAAAGAGACATAAGTGAGAATATTTCCACCTATGAATGGTGAAATGCACCTATGGGGAATGGATATTTCTTGGGTATAAGGCCCCTGGAGAGGAACAGATAGCCTGTCTCTCTTGTTATGTAAAGTGTTGAGGAAAATCTGCATACTAGTTTGCCTAGATTTAATAATTGCCTGAGATTATTTGATTGAACTG
Organism: Rhodomyrtus tomentosa; assembly: GCA_028455895.1. Lineage (NCBI taxonomy): Eukaryota > Viridiplantae > Streptophyta > Magnoliopsida > Myrtales > Myrtaceae > Rhodomyrtus > Rhodomyrtus tomentosa. The sequence goes on along the minus strand of JAPCWY010000003.1, from coordinate 21,219,037 downwards.
GAACCATTAGAAATGGAATCATGAGTTATTATTCCCTAAAGAATAGGGCGTTGTCCTTAAGGACGATTGAACCATGAAATGATCATTAATGGAAAGAAAGGTGAATGGACTTGACGATCCTAGGTACTCGTGATTTTAACGAATGGATGAGTAAGCGAAAAAGGATGCTCCAATTGTAACCGCCAAGAGATTTGATTTAACCGATTGAGATGTCCAAGTTGTGGACGTGCGAAGACTAAGGAAGAACCTCGACTTCTTGAAACCTTGTCACTTGAGGTGACTGAATCATCGGAAGGAGAATTTCAAGTATAGTGGCATCTGAATCCTGGAGTACAAACAGCGCTGTTGACATAGACTCCAAGACTGAGGTCTTATAGAACAAGAAAGACAAGTGGATTCGAAGTAAGAGAATGCCACTAAAGTGAATAATTTTCTTCATAGGGTAAGAGACCCCTAGTGTAGAAGGAAGAGAAAATTTTAATTGTCTTGGTGTTGAGGTTGAGCGTCTGGATATGGGAGGAAGACACAAGGTTTGGATGATTTCTGAAAGTTAAGTCCAAGAGATTGTCTTGTAAACAACATTGAATTCCAGGATAATGTCGATGTTTGGTCGAATGGCTATAATTATGATGAGGTCACATTAGCTGGTCATGGAACCAAGATGCTAAGGCACTAATGCTTCTTGAGAAAAGAGTGACAAAAATGAACAAATTATTGTATGGTCCAAATAGAGACCCATGAGAGCATTGAGCCAAAGTATGAGCTCTTAAGTGGATGGTGCAAAGGATGATTGAAATGATTCGACACCCGGTAGCAAAGAAGCTGGTGAGAGTCGGATTAAGTATCCAATGCATAATTGGATTGATTGTTACCGTCTTGAGAGACGATGATTAGATTTTTTTAAAGAGTCGTGAGAAACATGAACAACCTTTGAGAGTATTCTGTGGATCCTAAGGAAAATACTCATTGTATGCTAAATGTGAAGAGTGCGAGCTGTAGGCTTGATAAGGTAAGATTCCTTAGTCATGAAGTTTCTGGGAAATGAAATCTTTGTGAAGCACTTGAGGATTAGAATAAGTGATCAATCGACTTAGGTCGATGTGAGTTGCGAAAATTGAAAGTTTTCTGGGATTGGTAAATTGTGATAGACGGATCGTGGGAAGATTCCCTACGAGAGCTATTCTATGGATAAATGAATAAGAAAAGAGTTTTCGAGGACACAAGTCAAGTTCATGACTACGCTGACAATGGCATTCCTGTTTGGAATTAAAAGGGTTGAGAGAATCATAATGACATGACGCGGGAAAGAAATTTGAGGCATAGCAAGGCAAACTGAAGCAGGCTGTGCGAATGCTCCGTGATAGTAAGACCACCTGAGTTGGAATGCCTAGTGCATGATTAGAATTGGCATGCAATTGTCCTTGTGACGAAGTTGGAAAACACAACTTGCGTAGAGAAATGTTTCAAATTCTATGCAGACCATAAGGGCTTGAGGTATTTGTTTGCCCAAGAGATTTGAACGAGGAGCAATGTGGATGAATGAAGTTGCTTAAGGACTAAGGAAGATATCATATCGCGCTTTGGAAAGGCGAATAAGGTAACGAATGCATATGATTGGAAACTAAACATTGTGCAATTAGTGATGAAGGGACAGACCTTACCTCGAGGAAGTAAGAGATTCAACTTCTAAATTAGAAGTTCACCAATTGGCGAGTTTGATTATGACCTCAAGCATGAAACCCGAAAGTTAAAAAGGGATTAAGGCGTTGCGATGAACGAACCCCGATGTCCAAAGGATTATGGGAATGAACATAGCAGGAAAGAAATCTAAACTTTCCGAGTACTTGGGAAAGAAACCTTGAGGTTGAGAATAGAGCCCTTGAAGTCCCATGGATGAGTGTAAGAGTCCAATATCGAGGAGGAGCTTAAAGAAACGATCTCATCGAAAATTCGAAGGGAGAACCATGGTGTCCAATGGGACGGCACCAAGGTGTGCCAAGATTTACATCGATACTATTGATGGAATGTATTGGGGTTTGGATTAGTCTAACCTGTGGTCAAGTATTAGATACATCGACAAGAAAGGAGCATGATGTTGAAGACCGATGAATTGCTATGATCATTGGAATTTTTTTTTGAATGAAATCGAGGGTAAATTATTATGGAAATAATCATGAGTTTGCTTAAAAAGTCGAGAAGGATAGGACTCGACTTGGATTGATCACGGGCAAGTTGATAAAGTCCATAAAGCTTTGACGGCACGAAAAGACGTTAGAAGGGAGTGGTACGCCAAATGGTGTGAACATCAAAGAGTACCTTCTTGCGATAGGTTAGTATTGATGGTGATGGGCATGGAACTTAGGTTTAATATGGTACTCTGAAAAGGTCGTCAGACAAGAATGCTGTGGAAGTGTCAAGTGATGAAAAGAGCTAATATTAATAATAAGGTAGCAATGAGGCGTCGATGCCCCTAAAACGTGGATGGTTAGAAGGTTACAAATTTCGAGGACGAAATTTCTTTAAGGGGGGAAGAGTTGTGACATTTCGAATTTTGAACCTCTTCGAGGCTAATAACATGGATTGGAGTCTCCGAATCGGATAGAGGATAATGAAGAATTGCAACATTCTAATTGAGTTAGACGTTGCCTCATCGAAGGTAATTCGAATTGGAAGAACGACGTTTCGGACGATAAGAGTAAAATTACCATTTTGCCCCTCAAGGATTGGTCTTGTCTTAGCAAATGAAGAAGGGCAATTTGGTCAATTCCAAGACTCCATGGCTGCCGAAAATATTAAGGAATATTGGTCAATGAAAGTCAATATGAGCCAAGACATTATTGAGATTGAGACAAGTGGCATTAGTTGATTGATTAGCAATTAATATTCACTTTTAACCTACCATTCTCCTTGTTGACCAAGTTGGGGAGGAAGACTCTCTCTCTCATCTCAATCATTTTGGCCGGCCACCCCCTCTCCTTTGTGATTTTCGCTCAAAAAACTCTCTCTCATATTTCATTCTCGCGCCCAGTCTCGACACCCTTTACTCTTTCGGCCATAACTTCTTCGTTCGATATCGGATTGAGGAGTTCCATCTACCATTAGCAAGCTCTTTCTCTTTCCATTCTAACAAGGTATTATGGGAAAAAAACCACCCAGCCGTTTGTCCCGTAGAGCCATTTGAGTGAGCAAAGGTCGTTGCCCGACCCTATTCCGACGCAAGGAGCTTCAAATGGAATTTTCGGGCTTGTTTTCTCCTCAATATTGGTAAGAACACCTCGCAAGCCTTGTTAAGACATATATAATTGTGGTTGTTGGCTGGAAGATGAATTATTATGGGATTTAAAGGCTGATTTTGTGTGGTTTTGATCGAACGAAAATTTGGACAGAATCTGTCCCGTAATGCACTTGTTGGAACCGAGCCATTTGGAAGCTCGTGGGAGTGTCGCCTTGCTATGGAACTCTTGGTAAGACCCTTAGAGATATAGTTTAGTGTATTGACAAGAAGATTGTGGGAGGAATTAGAGTTTAGAAGTGATTTAATGGCTGTTTGTTGTGATTTATCTAGAACCGGTTATTACCTTACACTGAACTGGTTTGGAACCAAGCCGCTTAAAGGTCTGTGGGGGCATCGCCTTGCTTCAAAATCTCCGGTAAGGCACCTAGGAACATAAATTGATGTGTTAGCAAGGTGGTTGCATGAAGAATTAGGATTAGAAGAGAATTGATGGCTGTTTTGATGTGAATTCCTTAGGACCGTGAGCTGTCCTGTTTTGACCGAACAAGAACCAAACTTCGTGACTAACATTGGTAAGAATTGCTAGCTCATTTAGAAAGGTAAGTGATCTCTAAACCTTTATTAGGGTGTTAGGTTACTAATAGAAGGAATTAAGTGTTGAATTGACGATTTGGCGAACCACTTATGCTTGAATAATCCATACTATTTGTGATTGGCGTCGATCGAACCATAGTTATGTGGCTTGGGATATATTGGTGAAATTCTTGATAGAACTTGCTATGAGAAATGTTCGGTTGGAAGGTGCCCTTAAGTGGCCTTGTGATAGGTGATTCCTTAATTGACTAATGCGTGAAATTATGCTTGAACGGACAAGAGAATAACTTGCTTGCCGATGGCTTTGATGTGCAATTTGCACCATGCCTTGAGAGAGTGCTCGGCTGTGGATGGTTCCCTTGATGAAAGATTAATTGTTCATGTGGTTGTATAATACTCAATCATGAGGTTGCGAAGAGATGAGTTCAACTTGAGAGCCTTGTATAATGAGAAACATATTATGTGACGCAAGCTTGATTGAGTTGAGATATGATTTGGCTATTGAGCCCTTGATTTATGAAAAGCAAGATCAATGAGAAGCATGGCATATAATAGCTAACTTTGATTGTTAAAACTATGGACCAATGGCAAATCGAACCTTGATGCGTCAGAACGTGAGGTCAATTGGTATCCTAATGCGTTAGAACACGGGATAGCCTTGTCACGTGTCGACACAAGTATTGAAATGGCTTTGGAACCTGATGTGTCAGAACGCGGGTTGTCAATCGAGATCTTGATTAGTCTAATGCGTATTGACGTAGGCTTGGCCATTAAAATTGAATTTGTGATTAGCCTTATGCGTATTGACACAGGCTTGGTCATTACAATTAAATTTGTGATTAGCCTGATGCGTATTGACGCGGGCTTGACCATTGAAATTGATTTTGTGATTAGCATGATGCGTTTTTACGAGGGCTTGGCCATTGGAATTGAATTTGTGATTAGCCTGATGTATATTGACGCGGGCTTGGCCATTGGAATTGAATTTGTGATATGTCTGATGCGTATTGACGCGGGCTTGGACATTGAAATTGAATTTGTGATTAGCCGGATACGTTTTGACGCGGGCTTGGCCATTGTGATTGAGATTGTGACGAGCCTTATGCGTATTTACGCGGGCCGATCCGATGAAAAGAGAATTGTGAGGAAATTGAGAGTAAGACTTTACATATGAAATTGACAGGGGTCTGATGTTATGACGCCTTGGAAACTACATTTGTTTATGCCATCCATGATGCTTTGTTGTGTTGCATTGAGTGCCTTACGATATTTCTTTGATGAGCTGTTACATACTGCTTTTAAAAGATGTCTGGAGGTACTAACGGCCTGGTCTAGGTTTAGGGCTAACTTTCTGAGATTTATATCTCACCCCGTTAGGGATTAACATTTTTCAGGACCCAGACAGTGGAAATCCGGGTTGCCATATATTGGTCATTGAAGAAGTCACCAAAGTAAATGAAGAGTTATGTTTTCCTTGACCTTAGGGACTGCTTTTGGGATTCGGAGTCAAGATTGTAACCTCTGATTTAGAGTTTGATAACGATGAGAAGTACATCCTTTTGTCCTAGGTCATCTTGCATTTATATGACAGGAGTTGTATTGTCGTTTTTGCATGTACATATCAATTGTATGAATGTATAAGTGGTGGGCCGAAGGATCCTAGGAGACTATCGTAATGTAAACAGCCTGATGGGATGTTCGCGTGCTCACCGGGCTCAAGGCATGACATTTCAAGGCATCATGTACTCCTCCTGAAATATAAACTGATGATACATTCGAGACAAAAACCCTTAATGGCTCGGATAATTTTCTAACTGAAACATAGTTAGCAATTGGATAGGCATATTTCTTTTTTCCTTCAACATCTGATGAGTATCGATTCGAGGGCTTTCCTTGATTGTGCCTATCAGGTAATTTATATCCTACAAAAGCACTAGAATCATCATTTAAATAAGTGGTAAGAGAAGTTACCTCAAGAATTTCCTCAGGAGTTGGAACGAGTACTGAAGAAGATGGGGAAAGCTGTTTTGGAAGAGCAGGCTAATCTTGTAGACTCTGCTTCTCGAGGAACTGACCTTCCTGAGACAATATTTGTTGCTCAACATCTGTCAGTAAATTCTGGTCTAGTTCTGCACTTGCTGCCGGAGACAATATCGACACTCCACCGATTTGAACTCCCCTTGAAGCCATAACATCACCGTTTCACACTAATTTTTCTTTTACGTCTGTATCTCCCTCTGAAAAGAAGAATTGGTATCTCGGAAAAAAGATTCCATCTCAAGGAATGTCACATCCATTGTAACATATGTCTTCTTAGCAGATGGATTATAGTATCGATATCCTTTCTGATGTGAACCATACCTAAAAACACACATCGCATAGCACATGGTTCAAGTTTTGTGCGTTGTGATCTGAGAATGTGAACAAAAGCGATACAACCAAATACCTTAGGGAAAATAGTAAGAATTGACGGCAAATGTAAACGAGAATAGTGAGCCTCCAATGGTGTTTGAAATTCTAATACCTTCGATGGCATCCTATTAATAAGATGGACTGCGGTTGTTATTCCATTATCCCAAAAATAGTAAGGGGCATTATTTTTAAATAATAAAGAACGAGTCGTTTCAAGGATATGCCTATTCTTCCTTTCTACTACCCCGTTTTGTTGGGGTGTCCTTGAGCATGATGTTTCATGAAGTAAGCCATGTTGCAGAAAATATTCTTTGAGATGCTGATTAATGTACTCACCATCACTATCACTACGAAGGATTTGGAGCTTCCCACTAAATTGAGTTTGGACCATAGTATGGAAAACTTTAAACACATTTGCAACTTCATCCTTAGTCTTCATCAGATATAACCATGTCATTCTAGTGCAATCATCGACAAAAAGAACGAATCATCAACTACTAGATACATAAGTAATAGGAGAAGCACCCCACACATCGGAATGAATTAGAGAGAAAGGAATTGCACTTTCATTTAAGCTGGTAGGAAAAGGTACTCGATGGCTTTTCGCCACAATGCATGTCTAACAATTAAACTAATAATAGTTCAAACCTAAAAATAACTTAGGAAATAACTTTTACTTATAACCAAAAGATGGATACCCTAATCGTTCATGCCAAAGCCATATCTGTGTCTCCCTACTTGTAGACGAACCTTGAACCTGATTGACATTCCCATAACTGAAGTCGTCAATGTAATACAGCCTCCCCTTCTTAGTACCACGCCCAATGATCTCTTTCGTGAGGATATCCTGAAACAGACAAAATTATGGATACATTAGCACAACATAATTTAATTCTTCTGCAACTTGTCCAACCGAAATCAGTTTGGTAGATAGTGACGGGACAAGGAGTGTATATGGTAGAGATAGGGAATGGGAAATATTAATAACTCCAACTCCAGTCACTGGATACGGCACTCCATTAGCATTCGAGATAATACGGCGTCGAGGCTCTGTAATACTAACAAAGTCATCCGCAGTGAAAGTCATGTGGTCAGTAGCTCCATAATCAATAACCCACTGACTACAATCACTATGTATAGAAGTAACTAAAGCACAGCCGTAATTACCTTCGCCATCTGTGGATTTCTTACTCTGTGGCTTGAGTAGTGTTACTAGTGAAAACTGAGGCTCTCTCATAACTAGAAACGTTTTCCCTTTGCCACTATTTCCTTCCCTTTATGCTTGTTTTCGAGCCTTCAGTTCCTTACACCAGTCAGGATAGCCGTGTAGCTTAAAGCATGTCTCTCGAGTGTGTTTAGCATTCCCGCAATGAGAGCAGCTACCAATTGAAGGAATTCTCTATTTCAAGGTTGTACCAGTTCGTGCCCCTCCTGGTTTGGCCATCTGTAAATTCGATTGTTGACCATTTCTTAGGCTTAGCTTGTCTCTGTGTGACAACATCGCCACAGAACTATGGGTAGTACACTCACTACTCAACATCACTGTCTGTCGCGTGTCCTCCGTGCGAACCCGAGCATAAGCCTGCTCAACTGTAGCGAATGGCTGCATCTGTAGCACATGAGCTCTAATCTTATCTAAACAATCATCTAAACCATCAAGAAAAAAATAGATCCTCCTGAATGGCTGAATTGTATCTCGCTATATCATCAGGGCATACCATTGGATTCGGACATCGAAAGTCGATCTCTCTCCATAACCCTTGAAGGCTATTATAGTAAGCTTAAATAGGTCCTCCTGTGACATTCTGATTTCTCATTCATTTTCAGACTCATTAATGAGAAGTATATCTAGCAATGTGTTTCAGTCATATCTCGCTCGAATCTGATCAATTCGAGTAAGCTGACCAAAAGGGAAAGGCTAACGCGAGACAAGGTATGTGGACCCAAGAAACTCGAATAGGAAATGGCACTTTGACCATAAGGATTGTCGAGGGGACATTTAGAACCACAAAAGGCCGATCTAAGAACGATTAATGAATGCCTTGCTAGTGTTATACGATTGGAGCGCGGGTGATGCCGCTTAACCAATGTATAATTTGCAAAATTTTCCTAAATCGAACAGTGACGGTCGAGACCATAGGAACTTAGTGATAGACCCTCATAGTTACATGACAACTAAAGCTGCCATGAATTGACGAGCCCTAAATGTGATATGAATCACAGGGTCGATACACGTAAAGTCTGCAAAAGTCGTCCGTCGGTTCGGGATAGGCTGAAACCACGTCTAATAGAGAAAACAATCAAAAACGAGTGTTGAAAATTGAAAATGGAGAATCAAGAATTCCAACGTCATGTTTGGATTGGCCGTCGCCATGTCGAAGATTATTGGATTGAGAATACGGCGTTCCGGACGTCGGGGGTGAAATTACCATTTTGCCCCTCAAAGCTTTAGCCTTGCCAATGCAAATGAAGAAGGGCATTTTGGTCTTTCAACCACCCCAAGGCTACCGAAAAAGAGAAGAGATTGTGGCCATTGGATTGAGTTTGATTGACACTTAGGATAAGTGTCCAAAGATGGGCTAAAGAGTGGTCTTGTCCACTATTGACCACCTACCATTCAACCATTGACTCTTGAGGATTGAATATAACCTTTTTCTCTCTCTCTCCTCTCTATTGACCGGCCATAACACCCCCCAACTCAGGATCACTTATTCTTCTTCTTTTTCCTCCTTCTGCCTCCCGATGACCAGCTCCTGCCGCCCCATTCGCTGCCGCCGATGCCCTCCTCCGGCTACCACCAGCCGGCGAGCCGACCACCCATGCCTAGCCTCACCTCTTGTCGACCTCTTCGAAGTGGAAGCAAGTCAATTGGACCACCGAGGAGTTCCGGCAAACCATTTCCCCGAAAGCCGACGAAAACTGACTCAAACTGAGGTAGGCAGTGTTTCTGACCCCTTAGGATATCAAAATATTGGAGTCTTGTCACCAAATTTTGTGCAGATCTAGGGGACTTGTATATCAATCTGTGGTAAAAATTTACACTTGATTTGATGCAGTTTTGACCCAAAATGGGTATTGTGAATGTTGGACAGAAACTGTCGGTTTACTGTCTTGGAGGAGCCGGCAACTTTCGAAGAGATTCTGGCGACGACGCAATCTCAAACTCTCGGTGAGACCCTTAGACCCTTAGATAGACATGTTAACAAGTAGGTTAGTGATTAAATGATGGATTGGGAGTTGATTTAGGGCTAGACATGTTCAGTTTGCACAGAACCAAAAATAGTCGGTTCGGTTCTGTGCAAGACCGAATCTGTGGGGGCTGAAGGCTGTTGACTTTGAGTCTCAAATTGGTGATTGAGACATGCTAGGATGATGAGGATCGAGTTATGGAGGTTTGTGATTCGTGGATTGGTGAATTGGACATAGAAAATTGACAATTGGTCGGAATTTCCTCGGTTCCGCAGTGGATTGGACCCTTGGGCTAGTTGCGAAAACATTGAGGCATTTGGAAGGGGAAATTTGCGGTAACAAGCTTGAGGTAAGGGAATCCTAAACTTAGGATAGGAAGGTTGGACTCAATTGGGTGAGTCGGGCATTAATTTGATTGACTTGTGAGAGATTTTCAAGAGGATTGTTCTTGGTACGCCCTAAGATAGTATATGGGATTAACGCGTGCTAATGCTTGTGCTTGAATTATCTGCCATGTCTGAGTGTCACTTTGATTGTCTTGCATGCCATGAGCATATGAATTGTGCTTGAATTGCACCTGTTGTTATGTAAGTGAAATGAATTGAAAATCATGGCATGAGTGTGACATGGCGGGACCTTGATGCGTATCAAACGCGGGGTGAAGGAATGAGTACCTTGAGGCGCTGAGGCGCGGGGTTGGAATTGTGTGGCGCCTTGATGCGTACAAGACGTGGGGTTGAGATGGCCACGGTCCTGATGCATTTACGCGGGACGAAGATACGAGGTGTCGACACTGGCCTGGAGTATCATTGAAAGCTGATGCGTTTACGCGGTTGTCAATGACGGTTTGATGCGTTTACGTAGATCAAGCCTGACGTGATCTAATCGCTGGCATGAGAATGAGGCAGGCAGGAATTGGTGCATGTGGTGATGTGGCAGGACGAGTGTGCATATCATCTGAGTGTGTTATGATGCTATAATTGTATGCCTGCCATTCGTGTGTTGTTATCTATGCTTGCATTTTCCTCGTATATTTATGAGTTTAACTTATTGGGATATGTGACTGCTTGAATGGGCGGTCGGCCTAACTTAGGGTTAGGACCCACCTTACTGAGATGTGTATCTTACCCCGTTGGGGACCCTTATTTTTACAAATCCTAGGCCTTGGCGATGTGGCACATTCGTTTTGGAGGCCCGAATGAGATGTCCACTTATTTTGACGAGTTCCCTGACGGGCAGGGAACTATTTATGTAAAGAGTGTACTGTGGTTTGGGTAGATGAGGGTAGTACGAGCTGGAAGCCTCATCGATATGAGACCTGATTTAGGAAAGTCGGGGATGTGTCTACCGGGCCGCTGAAGCCCAAAGAGGTGCCCCAAGGAGTTGTTCCTAGCTGGTGCCACCCTACCCGAGACTTAGACCAGGCCGAGAGGTCTGTTGCCGGTTCTAGGAATGGACCGGAGAGGACCCCGACCATAGAGAACACAGAGGAGGAGGTCATTGTGGTCGAGGCGACCGAGGAAGTTCTCATGGAGCCATCTGCTAAGGAGACCGCTGAGGATACTATAGAGGTTCGTTCTGAGACCTTTTCGGAGTACGAGCCCACGGAGGATGTAGAGGACATCGAGGACTCCAGCAGCTCGTCTTAGGAGCTCCCAGCTTATCAATCGATCTTTTGGTGGCGATCCTGACCCTGTCTCTTGTTTTATGATGTCGATGGACTCTTTTTGTGTATTCACCCCGTCGCCCCTCGTGTTAGCGAATTTAGTAGCTATGTACCTGTATGAACATTTGGATTTATGTATGACAGTATTTGCGCTATCCAAGTCCCACTTCATATTACGTTTGGGGGAGTTATTTCATTATCACTTCCGCATGCTTGGTATGTATATCATGTCTCTCGACTTATTGGTGGATCTTGGGACCACGAGAGATTTTTGGTTTGCTTGTAGGGAGTCGCATACTCGTGCCCGGGGCGCTGGGCGTGACATCCCCGTCTGATTTGGTATCAGAGCAAAGTTAGCTCGATCCAAAGTTGATTGAAGATTAGAGTAATAAGGAGGATTAAGTTGGGACTTGGACGGATAGCGAGACCTTAGGAGACTGGCTAGGATAAGGCATGGGGTGCATAGCATGCAACTTGGCACTTATGATAGGTGTTTGGCCTTGGTAGGATCGTGGTAAGGCATGAGGATTAATTCCCTACTTGGTGTTGAAAGTCATTTTCGAACTTTGGCCTATCGAATCAATGAGTATGGTTGGTTTTAGTGAACTGTTGGAGTGAACGGAACTGAGGAATGGCTATGAGTTACTTGTTGAAATGTCTATGGAAGTTATTGTGTGAGAGGACTGTTGTAATGTAACTGTTTCAGTTCAGGATTAGTTAGTAGCTCTGGATTTAGATGAATGAGTGAGTTACTAACTCCTCGTTAAACTTGTAGTGGATCAGGTTCAGTAGAAGGAGATAAGGATGAACAACCCATCCAGAAGGTCTGGAAGGTCAAGAGGCGAAGCCTCTAGCTCGAGCCACATGTCGCAGAAGATCCAAAAATGGATGGCGTGCTGAGGGCACTGGAGAGAATTGGTGACCTTATTGATAAGCAGACCCAGGACCAGGACGCTGCCATAGCTCAGACAGTAGGAGCCGCCCTAGCTGCCGTCAACACCAACAACGGCAACAACGGTGGCAATGGAAGCCAAGGTGAACCTAACCAAGGCAATGAGGCTGTGAACGCCCAAGAGGAAATCGTCATGGCCAGACAGATGGGCCAGCTAGTCGAGCTGTTCATAAAGCTGAAGCCGACACAGTTTGACGGGACTGGAGACCCTGAGTTAGCACCCAGGTGGATTGAGAAGCTGGAGAAAGCCATTGGAGTGCTGAGGTGCACGGACGAAAAGAAGGTGCTGCTAGCAGTGTACCAGCTGGAGGGTACGGCAAATGATTGGTAGGCTGCCACCAAGGATAGAGTTTTCCCTAAAGGAACGGCCATGATTTGGGATGTCTTTAAGACGGCATTCAACGACAAGTACTTCTCGGAGACGGCCACGGAAAAGAAACAGGTGGAATTTCTACAGCTACGTCAGAATCAGCTGACGATAGACCAATACGAGGCCGAGTTCTCCAGACTGTCGAGGTACGCACCTCGATCTATAGAGGATCCTCAGGAGAAAGCAAGGAGATTTAGAGACGGATTGAGGCCTGAGCTCCGTAGTCAGATGATTGCCCTAAATCTGAGAACTTATAAGGAGATATATGAACGGGGCCAGATGATTGAAAGGGACTTGAAAGAGAGGAATACCGCAATTGGATCGCGATTTACCCCATTCAGAGACAACCGCCAGATAGGCAAGAGACTGATGGCAGGCAATAAGCGTTTTGTGCCTCCCGTAAGAAAAAATATTGTGAAGCCGCCAAATCCCACAAATTGGAGCTGCCACCTTTGTGGCAAAAAAATATGGAAATGGGCCATGCCGGTAAGGACCGAGGCTTGCTTTAAGTGTGGTCAACTGGGCCACTAGATGAGGACGTGCTCAAACCAAGCTCTGACGAGTCGACCTAAAGGACAGCAACCGCAAGCTGGACCGTCGACTGCCACTCCCCAGATCTAGCTAAAACCGACCACCTGCCTAGGGAAGGGTAAATGCAGTAGCTCGCAGAGAGGCGGAGGAAGCACCGGGCGTGGTCACAGGTACGGTTTACTTATGCGACCAAGCTGCATATGCATTGTTTGATCCTGGTGCCACACATTCATTTGTGTCTGCCCAATTTGCTGATTTGGTGGGCATGAAGTTAAAGCCGTTGAATATGATTATGCATGTTGCCACTCCATTAAAGGATAACATATTGATTTCTTTGGCTGTGGTGATTGTGAAATTGTGATTAGAGGGAGTAAGGAGAGTATTGATCTAGCTGTATTGCCCATAAACAATTTTAATGTGATCATAGGGATGGATTGGTTGGGTAAGCAGGGAGCAAAAGTGGATTGTGGTAGTAGGATAATTGGTTTTATCCGAAAGGCCGCCCTAGCTTTGAATTGGTGGGAAGTCGAGGAGGAATCCCGATTCCCTTAGTCTCATCTCTGGAAGTGACCAGGTTGATGTCTGAAGGGTGTCACGGCAAACTTAGTGGCAGTAATGGACACTACTACCGAAGAGCCAAAACTAGAGAGTATTCCGGTAGTACGTGAATTTCTTGGCGTGTTTCCTCAAGAGTTGCCAGGTCTGCCACCGGAGCGAGAGATAGAATTTGTAATCGAGTTAGCTCCTGGAACGGAGCCGATCTTGAAGGCACCTTATAGGATGTCCCTGTCCGAGCTGAAGGAGTTAAAGGTGCAGATGCAGGAACTGCTGGATAAGGGATTTGTCCGACCAATTGCTTCACTGTGGGGAGCGCCGGTATTATTCGTAAGGAAGAAGGATGGGTCTTTGCATCTATGCATCGACTATAGGCAGTTGAACCAGGTAACAGTGAAGAACAAATACCCATGCCACAAACCTAACTTATGCCTTGATTATCATTTAATCTCACACTCACTAGCAAGCGCGCATTCAAATGCGTTTCATAATTCTCGTGGCATGCAATTCAATTCAAATGATATACAGGCATGGCAAATAACCTAGGCAAACAGTATTACTCACAATCAATCTGATATCATCTTAGTATATCGCTAAGCTACCCACTTGAATAAGTTCTCATAATCGTCTCAATCGGCCCTCGACTTATCCAATCGAGTCCAATCGTCTTAACATAGGGTTAGGAATTCCCTTACCTTTGATTTGGTAACCCAAGTTGCTCCTCATGGACCCTCAAGGTCTCGGCCAACCATGGTTCAAGGCCAATCCACCGCACAACCTAATAAAATCCGACCAATCCGTCAATTTTCATGTCCAATTCAACCGTCCATGACTCCTTACCCTCCATGGCATAATCCTTAACATCTTAACATGCTTTAAACATCAATTTGAGACTTATAATCCATCCATCATCATCCCAACAAAATCGGTCTTGCACAGAACCAACCGGTTCACTTCGGTTCTGTGCAAACCGAGCATATTCAGCCTTCAATCCACTCCTAAATCCTCCATTTAATCATCAATCTATCTCTTAGCATGATTATCTAAGGGGCCAAGAGGCTCACCGTGAGTTTTAGGCCGGTTGATCGCCGGAAAACCATCCAAAGTCGCCGGTTCCTCCAAGCACAGAATCTGGCAGTTTTATGGGCAAGCTTAACAAGGCCGGTTCATGGTCAAAACTTAATCAAATCAAGCCCAAATTTTTACCACAGAAACACCTACATCTCTACTGAGTCTCCACAAAATTTTAGCTCAAAACTCTAAGATTTCGGCTACTAAACAGGTCAAAAACCGGACCTACCTCAGATTACAGCAGTTTCTGTCGACTCTCGGGAGAATCCTTGCTCCGGATTGTTCGGTGCTCCAAATGCTCCGATTCATGTTGGAGGATGTCGGCAAGACATGGAGCTTTGTTGTGGTGGTTGGCTGAGGGTCGGCGAACAGGAGCTCCAGAATCTATCGCCGGTGCAAGATGAAGAAGGGAGAAGATGAAGTGTTATGGTGTTCTCTCTCTCTCTTGGGGTGGTCTGGCCGAAATTTTGCATAGGAGAAGAGAGAGAATAGGCTATATTCAAGGCTTGGTCAAGGGAGTTGAATGGTAGGTGGTGAAAAGGTGAGGTGACTATCCTTGATTGGATCTTTGACACTTGGCATTGCTAGTTTCCATAGAGATCCAATGGCCACTCTCTCTTCCTTGTGTTCAGCAGCCATAGGGGGGGTGTAATGCCCATTTTTCCCTTCTTCAATTATAATAACAAAGTTCTAAGCTTGAGGGGTAAAACGGTCATTTTACCCCCGACGTTTACAACGTCGTTTTTCTCGTTCCGGAAATCTTCGATAGGGCGACGGCCAATCCAAATAACGTTGGAATTCTTGATTTTCCATTTTCAATCTTTCAAGGCTCATTTCTGATAGTTTTCTCTATCAGACGTGATTCCAGCCTATCCCGAACCGACGAGCGGCTTTTGCAGACATTACGCGTATCGACCCCGTGATTCATATCACGTTTAGGGCTCGTCAATTCATGGCGGCTTTGGTTGTCATGTAATTGTGAGAGTCTATCGCTAGTTCCCTCGAAAATTCTTATAGCCAAAGCGTCGTTTCCTATCCGAGTTCCCTGGGTCTACGTACCTCGTCTCGCGTTAGCCTTTCCCTTTTGGTCAATCTACTCGAATTGATCAGGTTCGAGCGGAATACGACTGAAATCCATCTCTAGATACTCGCTTCTCATTATTGAGCCTGAAATTGACTTGAAATCAGAATGTCACAAATCTTCCCCCCTTAAAGAAATTTCGTCCTCGAAATTCACAACCTTCTACTCCATCCAATCCCTCGGGGGTATAGGCGTCTCGTCACATCCTCACTTTTCCGGATAATCTTTTCCCTGGCTTGACGATCTCGTTCGTCCTTTCCAACTCAAAGCCATCCTTCTCTAGGACTTGTCCCCTTTTGCCTTCAATCTGATTTGCTGTCCTCCATTCGCTTTTGGCATTCACATCATTGGCCAGCAGCTCTTCCTTGAGCGTTCACTCTAACTCTTTCATCTATCCATAACCATCCTTACCAAGCCCTCGGTAGTATACACTCTTTCTATCCACACCATTAGACGTAACACTCTTTTCGAACCTTCTCTTACGCCAATAGAGATTTCAAGACTTCATCAATTTTCCCTCCATTATCCTAATCGGGTTATGGTCCTCTCGACTCCTTAAACAGTTACATGGCTACTTCCACAGCAATCCATTCTCGATTCCATCCGACAATTCCCTTGGATCAAAGTGATCCTTCAACTTTTGTGTCATATCCTTCCCTTCCATCGGCACCCCTAGTGCTCGACTACAAGATATACAACTTTCAACTCTCAACCTTATCACTGATATATATATATGCATCTTGGCACATCTTTGTGCCATCCACAGGAAATACTATAATTCTCCCTTTTGAATTTCAACGAGGTCACCTCCTTTAGTTTCTTTTCAATGCTGGACTCGTACTTCCGTCCATGACCTCAAGGGTTCCATCCATTTCTATAATTCCTCCAGTATCGGTCTTTAATCATGGTACACCTCAATCTCCCTCCGGCTCTTAGGTTAGATATTTTCAATAGCCATCACAATAGTCCATTAACGAACTTCCAACTTGAGGGAAGATCTGTCCCTCCATCGCCCATTTCTCAATGTTCAACTCTCACTTGTAAACATTCGTTAAACTGTTTACCCTTCCTTAGCAATATGAACATTGCTATAATAACACTTGGGCGGTCACTTTGTTCCACATGTCTCGCCTTCAATTCTTTTAAGCAATTTATACCCTTAACCTCCTTTAGTTCACACAATTCTCGAGGTCTTTTCTTCATTTAAGCAACGCTCTCGTATCAACTAGCAATTCTACACATCTGCGTTGCCTCTTGTTCAATTCCCCTCGGGAAACTGCTACCTTATACTCTCGTAGTAGGTGTAGCCTTACAACGTTCTTTTACTCAAACAACATTTCCCAACTCTATCACGAGGACATTCACAACCAATTCCAATCATGCTCTGGGCATGCCAATTCATATGGCATTATCTTTACAACATACCAACCATATCCATTTCACATCGTCTTATTATGGCTCGAGTTTCATTATGCGTCGTGTCACTACTACCTTCACAAGCTTTTCAATCTCCAACTTGACTCGCCGTAAACCACATAGTCATTAGCTCAATTCGAGTCCTTGAAAACTCCTTTCATGTTCATCCGTCCACTCGCGTTACATCTGGCCCTTAATCCATTTTATCAATGGAACAACTCTTGTGGGAAATCTTTCAATGGTCCGTCTATTGCCACTCATCAATCCCATGAAGCTTGCACTTTCCGCAACTCGCATCGACTATAGTCGATTCATCACTCATTTCAATCCTCAAATGATTTATCACTTATTTCAATGCATGAATCTCACTTCATCAGGTTCACAACCTGCGCTCTTCACATTTAGTGGGCAATAGACATTTCCTCAGAGCCCACATGACACCCTCATAATTATTCATGTTTCTCATGGCTCCTTACATGAGTTCAACCATCGTCTCTCAAGACGGTAACAACCAACTCAATCATTCCTTGGGTACTTAATTCAACTGATATCAACTTCTTTCTACTACTCCTCACATTTTTCACTTGAGAGCTCAGAACTTGGCTCTCTATCGTCATAGGTCTCCTCTAGGACCGCACAACATTTCGTTTATCCTTGTCACTCTACTCTTCGAGAAGCATCAGTGTCAGCCTCTGAGTTTCATACTCGCTAAGGCGACCTTATTCAATTCCGTTTGTTCCACCGAATGTCGACATCATCTTGGAATTCAACATTGTCTTCAAAACAGCCTCTCCGATTTCACTTCCAAGAGTCATTCAAGTTATGCGTCTTCTTTCCCAGTACAGACTCTCAGTCATCATACTAAGATAATTCAGAGTTTTTCTTCCTTTTACAATAGGGTCTCTTACCCTAAGGAAGAAACTACCCAACTCCGTGGCATTTTCCCACTTCAAACTCACATTGTCATTCTCATTCCATAGGACTACAACCTGGGAGTCTGCGCTCACGGCGATACCTTTACTCCAGAACTCAAATGCCCCCATGCTTACACATTCTCTCTCCCATAACTCAGTCACCTCCAGTGACAATATCTGTTCGTCCTTGGGTCTTCACCCGTTCGCTTGTCGAATGGTCAATTCGATTTCTCATATCACTTTGCGGGTATTCTCTAAGCGCTCTTTTCGCTTACTAAATCATTCACTTGAGTCATAACCAGTCAGGGCTATCAAGTTCGTTCACTTTTCCCTTCGTTAGTGACCATTTCATGGTCCAATCGCCCTTTAAGATCAATGCCCTATTCCTTAGGGAATAGCAACTCATGATTTCATTTCTCATGATTCCCATCATCCTTTAAGAGCAATGCCCTTTTCTTTAGGGAACAACAACTCATGACTGCATTTCTCATTATTTCAATCCAATCAACCGATCCCAGGAAATCATTAACTTCAGGTAATCTAGCATGCCGATTCTCCTTCGACCTTATTCACAACAGAAAAGATTTACTACTCACTTTCCACTATGGGCATTTGCCCAAGTAATCAACCATTTTCCAAAGGCACGCTTCATATTCATAACGAATATCTCTTTGCTCGTAATCCATGAGCAGGGGTTCTCTTACTCATAAATCTTTTGATCATTCTCTTCTCTTCCTGAATCCCATCGTCATTCCTCAAAATCGGGAACAACATTCAATCATAAGGTCTTCAAGTTCCCATTCACTCAGGGACTTACTCATCTTATTCAAGAGTTCTTGACCACTCTTGCCATATGTCTAAGCGACCTTGAAAACTCTATCTCATACTGGTCAATCATCCTATGATCCTTGCAACAGTATTAGGATCCAAATAATCCTTGCTCTCAAGCAATTCCCAGAATAATACTTCCCATCGATCAACTCAACAAAGATAGTCTCGGCAGATCTCATGCCTCCGAGGAAATCCTTCCTGTAGTGACATTTCACCAATCCTTAATAGACTCGTAGGGGTAGTACTGCCATGGTCACTTTCCTTCTTTAGGGCACCCAAACCTCTGAGGTTTTCTCACAAAATCCTCAATCTAGAGGGAGACAATTTCGAACCTCATCCCTCGGTCTGGTTCAATCAATTTCGGCCCTATACATAATCTTACAGGCTTTTCCAAGCTCTCGTGATCCTATCCACACATTCAATCTCAAAAAGACTTACTCAAAGTCCTTTTTCTCGTGACTTCTGTCACTTAACTCGTCAGTACAAGCATTTATCACCACAGTGATTTAGAGAATTATGGCAGCTCCTCTCCGAGCTTGTTTAATCAACAATTTTCCCATTTTCATTTAAAGTTCTCACAACCATTCAGCTCTTGGGTCTCGTACGATTAACCAATCGAGCCATATTCTCTTTCAGTGTACATACTCTATTCACCCATCTCTACTCAATCTCATGATCCATCTCAATTCTTGGATCTTATCATATCTTACATACTCGAGCCCAGTGTTCTTCTACAACCATACTGTCGTTGTTCAGTGTCCTTTGGTTCTCATGTCTTCTGAACCACTATGATTCCCTCCAGGAATCAGAAGCTTAAGTCATCTACTCAAGTCCATCAATCTCAGGCTGCTCGTCTCAATATCTTTAACTATAAACCAGCCCTCTAATGGTTCTCAAGCAATTCCCAATTAATTGCCGGATATTCAAGGATCTCAAATCATCCTTGGTCTATAATCCTTCCTCAAGCCAGCCTCAACAAGGCAATTTATCAACTAACAGCCTTTACTAGACTAGCCTCAACTAGGCAATAGTCAATTAATCACTCAAGACAGCGATTCACTGGGTCAAAAGCTCATATTCTAAGCCTAAAGGCATCCGCCTCTCTAGCATAGTCACAACAGACTATCTCATCTCAACACGCCTTGGTTCCAAAGGTATAAACCCATACGTCATCTAACTCCTCAATTATATCTTAGCCAAGCCAATCACACGAGGCTAATCATCAAACATGCCTAACAGGCCCATCACAACCTTCACTTTTCTTTTTCCCAGGGCATTCACCGCCAAGCACAAAGCTTTCAAACATGCCTCTCACAGGCACCATTACACACGTCATGCCACTTTCAATCATCCTTGATGAGAATCAATCCCGTGATATACATTCCTTATCCATAATTGGACTCAACCTGATACCTAGGCTTCTCCTTTCAAGTTATAACTTGGGTCATTTCTGCCTCTTGCCACCTTAGAAGCCTACCAAGAGCCGCTCCTTGTTCGGACCTCTTTGTCCCGGCGATCACTCCCCACCCTCATCAGACCTGGCCGATGCAAGTTGTCCCAAGCCATACATCTATGGAGAAAGCCCCGTTTCACGTCCCATACCATGTTTCATCACAGTTTATAGGTATCTCATCAACTTGTCCCATACCAAGCGACGGCTTATTAAGTCCAACAGCGATAAGTCATTGCATGCACCCTCATCGACCTTCATTTCAAAACCACAAACTCAAGCACAGCATGACTGTCCTCACCACTTGTCATAACAAAAGCGCCTTCAAATCAATTCCTATCCATTCAAGAGTTCTAATTCCACCAATGACCATCACATCTCGCAGATCAATTGCCTATATTCCATTATCTATCTCAAGTCCGGTCAACATTCAAATCAACTCCTCATGCATCCAATCACAACTGATTTTCGATTCAGGTATTCCTCGTATTCATCTCAACTCATATCAACCAAAGTTGTCAATAGCAATCGATAACTAAACCATCAAAATATCATGCAATTCAAGCCTGAATCCACTAATATCAGTCGTCTCCTTATAATTCGTACTCCTCAAATTGGGTCATGGACAAATCAAGATCGCAACCGTACACCTCAATTGACCCTTCATTCATAAGCAATTTCCTACCATCCTCAAGCATAATTACTACCTCAAAGTCCATGCTCATGACTATCCAATCACAGCTTGCTTCCACTTGACTTTAAACTCTTGGACCATTCAAGCGTACACAAATTCAAGCCTACGTCCTCGAGACTCACAATCCAGGCCTAGTCCTATAGGCTTCAATATCCAATTGTCCTCAAGTCATCGCTCCTTATCACTCCAAACCTCAATTACATTGGATCAAGCTGACCTTGCTCTGATACCAATTCAACTAGGATGTCACGCCCTGAACCCGTCGAGAGCGCGGACATCCCACCAGGTCGTTCATTTAATGTAACCCCAGGATCCATCGGCCAACGTTCAATGCGCTTACAATATCATACGTGCGGAAGCGATGCCTTCTCCAATCGTATAAATACAACACATCCGATGACTTAGGACAGATACCTTAAATTCAATAATCAATTCATAAAAAATCAAATCCTAATTCACCAATCAGAAACACAAGCCCCAATATAATAAGGCAAATCCATTCTAAAACCAAATGGGTCAGCTAACTCTTCGAATGTCGCTCCTTGGCAAGCTTGTGCTACCTCCGCCTAGGACTTGAAAAATGAAGCCCCCACTGGGGTGAGATATAAATCTCAGTAAGGTGGACCCTAACCTTAGGTTAGGCCGACCATCCATTCAGGCAGTCATATATCCAATAAATCCAAACTCGGGCTCACACAGGCATATAGGGTACTAGTCAATAAACTTAACATATGGATGACAGGAAAACATCGATGACCTCAAGTCACACTTAGGTAATAATGCACATGCACTCTCAGCCTACCACATCTCATATTCACTGACCTCAACCTATCTAAATCTCTAGCCCGCGATCTTATCGCCTCAGGCTCAACAACCCGCGTAAACGCATCAGATTCCGATAAATCTCCTGGCCAATAACATTATCTCAACCTCTGCTTGCCTCATTCTCTAGCCCGCGAACTAGTCGCCTTAGGCACGGCTCGCGTAAATGCATCAGACCATCATCGATGACCCGTGTAAACGCATCAGGTCCTGGTTCATCTCCAGGCAAGGTTTATGAGCTCATACACAACCCCGTGAACTCGTCGCATCAGGGTATATATATCCTGCCCCACGTCTCATACACTTCAGGGCCTCTTCGTCCCGGGTTTAGATCGCATCAGGACCCTAGCCAGCTCAACCTCGAGAACTCGTCGCATCAGGGCGCTTTACAATATCAATTGCCACCTCGCGATCTTGTCGCATCAGGGTATTCATCTTTTTGCCCCGCGTCTTACACGCCTCAAGGCCTTGCCATGTCGTACTCATGCCACAAACCTAACTTATGCCTTGGTTATCATTTAATCTCACACTCAGTAGCAAGCGCGCATTCAAATGTGTTTCATAATTCTCGTGGCATGCAATTCAATTCAAATGATATACAGGCATGGCAAATAACCTAGGCAAATAGTATTACTCACAATCAATCTGATATCATCTTAGTATATCGCTAAGCTACCCAGTTGAATAAATTCTCATAATCGTCACAATCGGCCCTCGACTTACCCAATCGAGTCCAATCGTCTTAACATAAGATTAAGAATTCCCTTACCTTTGATTTGGCAACCCAAGTTGCTCCTCATGGACCCTCAAGGTCTCGGCCAACCATGGTTCAAGGCCAATCCACCGCACAACCTAATAAAATCCGACCAATCCGTCAATTTTCATGTCCAATTCAACCGTCCATGACTCCTAACCCTCCATGACATAATCCTCAACATCTTAACATGCTTTAAACATCAATTTGAGACTTATAATCCATCCATCATCAGCCCCACAGAACCGGTCTTGCACAGAACCAACCGGTTCACTTCGGTTCTGTGCAAATCGAGCATATCTAGCCTTTAATCCACTCCTAAATCCTCCATTTAATCATCAATCTATCTCTTAACATGATTATCTAAGGGTCCAAGATGCTCACCGTGAGTTTTAGGCCGATTGGTCACCAGAAAACCATCCAAAGTCGCAGGTTCCTCCAAGCACAGAATCTGGCAGTTTTCTAGACAAGATTAACAAGGCCAGTTCATGGTCAAAACTTAATCAAATCAAGCCCCCATTTTTATCACAAAACCATCTACATCTCTATTGAGTCTTCACAAAATTTAAACTCAAAACTCCAAGATTTCGGCCACTAAACAGGTCAGAAACCAGACATGCCTCAGATTGGAGCAGTTTCCATCGACTCTCGGGAGAATCCTTGCTTCGGACTGCTCGGTGCTCCAAATGCTCTGATTCTTATTGAAGGATGTCGGCAAGACATGAAGCTTTGTTGTGGTGGTCAGCCGGCAGCAGATGGTGGCCGGAAGTGGCCGTGGTGGCCGACGAACAGGAGTTCCAGGATCTGTCGCCGATGCAGGATGAAGAAGGGAGAAGATGAAGTATTCTGGTGTTCTCTCTCTCTCTTGGGGTGGTCTGGCCGAAATTTTGCATAGGAGAAGAGAGAGTTCAAGGCTTGGTCAAGGGAGTTGAATGGTAGGTGGTGAAAAGGTGAGGTGACTATCCTTGGTTGGATCTTTGACACTTGGCATTGCTAGTTTCCATGGAGATCCAATGGCCACTCTCTCTTCCTTTTGTTCAATAGCCATAGGGGGTGTAATGCCTATTTTTCCCTTCTTCAATTATAATAATAAAGTTCTAAGCTTGAGGGGTAAAACGGTCATTTTACCCCCGACGTTTAAAACGTCGTTTTTCTCGTTCCGGAAATCTTCGATAGGGTGACGGTCAATCCAAATAACGTTGGAATTCTTGATTTTCCATTTTCAATCTTTCAAGGCTCGTTTCTAATAGTTTTATTTATCAGACATGGTTCCAGCGTATCCCGAATCGACGGACGGCTTTTGCAGACATTACGCGTATCAACCCCGCGATTCATATCACATTTAGGGCTCGTCAATTCATGGCGACTTTGGTTGTCATGTAATTGTGAGGATCTATCGCTAGTTCCCTCGACAATCCTTATGGCCAAAGCGTCGTTTCCTATCCGAGTTCCTTAGATCCACGTACCTCGTCTCGGGTTAGCCTTTCCCTTTTGGTCAGTCTACTCGAATTGATCAGGTTCGAGCAGAATACGACTGAAATCCATCTCTAGATACTCGCTTCTCATTACTGAGCCTGAAATTGACTAGAAATCAGAATGTCACAGAGCTACTCAAAGACTATGATTGTGATATATTATATCACCCTAGAAAGGCAAATAGAGTCGCAGATGCGCTGAGTCGGAAGTCGAGTATCGCCGATCTGCTGGTAAAGGGATGGTCAATGATCGAGGACTTGAGAGATTCTGAGTTCAGACTAGAAGTCTGCCAATTGTCCAGCTTAATGGCTACATTGAGGGTGGAACCGGAGGTCTAGGAAGGAATAAAGACCTTACAGGCTACGGACCCGAAAATTCAGAAAATTTTGTAGATGGACGCAACGAAGAGAAAGCCAGAATTTTAGGTGTCAGTGGACGAAATCCTGAAGTTTCGAGGACGACTATGTGTACTAAAGGATGAAGGACTCAGGGAAAGGATCTTATCAGAGGCTCATAGGAGCAATTATAGTGTCCACCCTGGGAGTACGAAAATGTATCAGAACTTGCGACAGCACTATTGGTGGAACGAGATGAAGATGGACGTAGCAATGTATATGGCTAAGTGTTTGACATGCCAGCAAGTGAAAGCGCAACACTGTAAGCCTGGAGGATTATTACAGCCACTGGAGATTTTGAAATGGAAGTGGGAGCATATAACTATGGATTTTGTGATGGGACTCCCGAGGAGCCAAAGAGGTCATGACTCTATATGGGTAGTCGTGGACAGATTTACCAAGTCCGCCCACTTCATTCCCGTGCGAAAGAATTTCGCAATGGATAGATATGTCGAGTTATACATGAGGCAGATAGTGAGGCTGCATGGAGTGCCTATGACGATTACCTCGGATAGAGATCCCAAATTCACAGCAAACTTTTATATCCCAAATTCACAGCAAACTTTTATAAGAGTCTTCAAGAGGCCATGGGAACTCGGTTGCAGTTTAGCACTGCGTATCATCCACAGACGGATGGACAGTTGAAGAGGACAATTTAGACGCTTAAGGACATGCTGCGAGCATACATCATAGATTTTAAAGTTGGATGGGAAGACCAGTTATATTTGGTGGAATTTACGTATAACAACAGTTATCAGCAGAGCATCCAGATGGCACCATTCGAAGCACTTTATAGAAGGGCCTGCAGAACCCCGATTTGCTGGGATGAGGTCGGAGAAAGAAGTATCACAAGCCCAGAATTGGTGGAGCAATCGGTGGAAGCAGTGAAAATAATTCGGGATAGACTAAGGACGACATAGAGTCGTTAGAAGAGTTATGCAAATAAGCGGCGTAAGCCTTTGGAATTTCAAGTTGGCGATCATGTCTTCCTCAAGGTGTCACCAATGAGAGGATTATCGCAATTTGGAAAGAAGGGGAAACTGAGCCCAAAATATGTAGGCCCATTTGAGATACTGGAGCGAATTGGAACCTTGGCCTACAAGCTTGCCTTGCCGCCTAACCTATCCCAGGTGCATAATGTCTTCCATGTGTCAATACTGCAGAAATATGAATCAGATCCGACACATGTGCTGGATTACGAAGTCATAGAAGTCGACAATCGGGTGGTGTCTTACGTGGAGAAGCAAATAAGGATCAAGGACCGGAAGGAGCAAATCCTCAGGAATAAGAAGACTCCATTGGTCAAGGTGGTGTGGGAACACCATGGAACCGAAGGAGCCACATGAGAAAATGAAGAGACGATGAGGCGACAACACCCCCATTTATTTGAGTAATTGAGTTTGATGTAAATTTCGGAATGAAATTTTTGTGAGGGGGAAAAGTTGTGACATTCTGATTTTCCAGTCATTTTCAGACTCATTAATGAGAAGTATATCTAGCGATGTGTTTCAGTCATATATCGTTTGAATCTGATCAATTCGAGTAGGTTGACCAAAAGGGAAAGGTTAACGCGGGACAAAGTACGTGGACCTAGGAAACTCGAATAGGAAATGGCGCTTTGACCATAAGGATTGTCAATGGGACATTTAGAACCACAAAAGGCCGATCTAAGAATGATTAAGGAATGTCTAGCTAGTGTTATATGATTGGAGCGCAGGTGATGCCACTTAACAATATATAATTTATAAAATTTTTCTAAATCGGACAGTGACGATCGAGACCATAGGAACTAGTGATAGACCCTCACAATTACGTGACAACCAAAGCCGCCACGAATTGACAAGTCCTAAATGTGATATGAATCACAGGGTCGATATGCGTAACGTCTGTAAAAGTCGACCGTCAGTTCGGGATAGGCTGGAACCACATCTGATAGAGAAAACAATCAGAAACAAGTCTTGAAAATTGAAAATGGAGAATCAAGAATTCCAACATCATGTTTGGATTGGCCGTCGCCATGTCGAAGATTATTGGATTGAGAAAACGGCGTTCCGGACGTCGGGGGTGAAATTACCATTGTCAAAGCTTTAGCCTTGCCTATACAATTGAAGAATGGCATTTTGGTCTTTCAACCACCCCAAGGCTGCCGAAAAAAAAGAAGAGATTGTGGTCATTGGATTGAGTTTGATTGACACTTAGGACAAGTGTCCAAATATGGGCTAAAGAGTGGTTTCGTCCACTATTAACAACCTACCATTCAACCATTGACTCTTGAGGATTGAATATAACCTTTTTCTCTCTCTCTCCTCTCTATTGACCGGCCATAACAACCCCCAACTCACGATCACTTCTTCTTCTTCTTTTTCCTCCTTCTACCGGCCGACGACTAGCTCCTGCAGCCCCATTCGCTGCCGCCGACGCCCTCCTCCGGCGACCACCAGCCGGCGAGCCGACCACCCACGCCTAGCCCCACCTCTTGCCAACCTCCTCGAAGTGGAAGCATGTCAATTGGGCCACCGAAGAGCTCCAGCCAACCATTTCCCAGGAAGCTGACGGAAACTGACTCAAACTGAAGTAAGCCAAGTTTCTGACCCCTTAGGACATCGAAATGTTGGAGGCTTGCAATCAAATTTTGTAGAGATCTAGGGGACTTCTATATCAATCTGTGGTAAAAAGTTGAGCTTGACTTGATAAAGTTTTGACCCCAAATGGGTCTTGTGAATATTGGATAGAAACTGCCGATTTACTATATTGGAGGAGCCGACAACTTTCGAAGAGATTCCAGTGACGACGCGACCTCAAACTCTCGGTGAGACCCTTAGACCCTTAGATAGACATGTTAACAAGTAAGTTAGTGATTAAATGATGGATTGGGAGTTGATTTAGGGCTAGACATGTTCGGTTTGCACAGAACCGAAAATAGTCGGTTCGATTCTGTGCAAGACCGAATCTGTGGGGGCTGAAGGCTGTTGACTTTGAGTCTCAAATTGGTGATTGAGACATGCTAGGATGATGAGGATCGAGTTATGGAGGTTTGTGATTCGTGGATTGGTGAATTGGACATAGAAAATTGACAATTGGTCGGAATTTCCTAGGTTGCGCTGTGGATTGGACCCTTGGGCTTGTTGGCCGAAACATTGAGGCATTTGGAAGGAGAAATTTGTGGTATCAAGCTTGAGGTAAGGAAATCCTAAACTTAGGATAGGAAGATTAGACTCAATTGGGTGAGTCGGGCATTAATTTAATTGAATTGTGAGAGACTTCCAAGAGGATTGTTCTTGGTACGCCCTAAGATAGTATATGGGATTAACGAGTGCTAATGCTTGTGCTTGAATTATCTGCCATGTTTGAGTGTCACTTTGATTGTCTTGCATGCCATGAGCATATGAATTGTGCTTGAATTACACCTGTTGTTATGTAAGAGAAATGAATTGAAAATCATGGCATGAGTGTGACATGGCGGGACCCTGATGCGTATGAGACGCGGGGTGGAGGAATGAGTACCCTGAGGCGCTAAAGCGCGGGGTTGGAATTGTGTAGCACCCTGATGCGTACAAATCGCGGGGTTGAGATGACCACGGTCCTGATGCGTTTACGCGGGACGGAGCTATGAGGTATCAACACTGGCCTGGAGAATCATTGAAACCTGATGCGTTTACGTGGGTTGTCAATGACGGTCTGATGCATTTACACGGACCAAGCCTGATGCGAGCTAATCGCGGGCATGAGGATGAGGCAGGCAGGAATTGATGGATGTGGTGATGTGGCAGGACGAGTGTGCATACCATCTATGTGTGTTATGATGCTATAACTGTATGCCTAGCATGCCTGCCATCCATGTGTTGTTATCTATGCTTGCATTTGCCTCGTATATTTATGAGTTTGACTTATTGGGGTATGTGACTGCCTAAGTGGACGGTCAGCCTAACATAGGGTTAGGACCCACCTTACTAAGATGTGTATCTCACTCCGTTGGAGACCCTTATTTTTACAGATCCTAGACCTTGATGATGTGGCCCATTCGTTTTGAAAACCCGAAGGAGTTGTCCACTTATTTTGACGAGTTCCCTGACAGGCAGGGAACTATTTATGTAAGGAAGTGTACTGTGGTTTGGGTAGACGAGGGTAGTACGAGTTGGAAGCCTTATCGGTATGAGGCTTGGTTTAAGAAGGTCGGGGATGTGTCTACCGGGCCGCTGAAGCCCAATGAGGTGTCCCAGGGAGTTGTTCCTAGCTGGTGCCACCCTACTCGAGACTTAGACCAGGCCGAGAGGTCTGTTGCCGGTTTTAGGAATGGATCGGAGAGGACCCCGACCGTAGAGAACACGGAGGAGGAGGTCATTGTGGTCGAGGCGACCGAGGAGGATCTCATGAAGCCATCTGCTGAGGAGACCGCTGAGGATACTATAGAGGTTCGCTCTGAGACTTTTTCAGAGTACGAGCCCACGGAGTACGTAGAGGACACCGAGGACTCCAGCAGCTCGTCTTAGGAGCTCCCAGCTTATCAGTTGGTGTTTTGATGGCAATCCTAACCCCGTCTCTTGTTGTACGATGTCGATGGATTCTTTTTGTGTATTTACCCCGTCGCCCCTCGTGTTAGCGGATTTAGTAGCTATGTACCTGTATAAACATTTGGATTTATGTATGACTATATTAGCGCTATCCAGGTCCCACTTCATATTACGTACGAGGGAGTTATTTCATTATCGTTTCCGCATACTTGGTATGTATATCATGTATCTCGACTTATTGGTGGATCTTGGGACCACGAGAGATTTTTTGTTTGCTTGCAGGGAGTCGCGTACTCGTGCCCGGGGCGCGGGGCGTGACACCTCCAGACTGCTTCATTCGGTCACACGCCTGTTCAAATCATAAACCTGAGAAACATCTGTCCCCTCAAAAAAGTTAGTAGCTACAGCATCCCAAATTGCTTTCGCAGTTGGGAGCAAATAAAATTACCGATTAGAACTGGGTCCATAGAGTTTATCAGCCATCCTTTTACGGTGGAGTCTTTAGTTTTCCATCTCCGAAATTGAGGATCCGTAGGTAGAGGCTGAGGGAGGTCTCCATTGATGTATCCCGGCCTATTTTTGCCTATGATATACATCTAAACAACTTGAGATCATAAGCCATAGTTGGTTCCATCCAGCTTAATTGCAATCTGCTAAGAAGAAGATGAATCATTCGGCAGTGTCAGTGTCGGTGGAGTTTGGTTCTGAGTCAGAATCTAAGACAATTTGGCAGTCAGATTCTCCATCAGTACTTCTGTGGTCGAATTTGCTCCTTGATTTTGGTGGGGAACCACTTCCCCTGATCCAAGGTCGATCGCTTGAATCGAGCCCGAAAATTTGTGATCTAAAGCTGTGAATTAGCCTGGGAATCGCCTCTAAACGGTGCTATTTTTTACTCCAAATAACAGTAAATTCTGCACCAAATAGTGGTTGAATTTCACGCGAACAGAGCTGGAAACATCGGAACCGGATGTTCGGATGTCAACATCGACGGTGTTACTTGTCGGGAGCTTGGGAGTGCACAATTCGCAGATCACTGTCCAGAACGTCTCGAAGGTCATCGAGGACGTGCAGGGAGTCCAGAACGTGCGTCTCGAAGATCACAGTCAATACCGGGGCATATCTCTATCCAATTGAAGTTTGGTCCAACAACAAATCTCCCGATGTCTTGTTCGCCTGACACATCAGTCCTCGTTCTCCATTTAATTTGTATCGAGACAAAATTGGGGACAACGACCAGAGATCCTCCGTCTGGTGGACGAAGATGTTGCTCATGAAATCCTCCACCAATAGCCGGTCCGAGAACGTCCCTATCGTCACTTCGTCGAACAACATCGACTTGTAGCGCTCGCTGGATTGCTGCCATAATCATGCCTTGGCGTGCAGTGTTCTCAAGAATCAAATCCTAGACTCTGATACCATATTGAAAAACAATAAAAAAAATATAAAAGAACATGAAATTTACGAGGTTCGGCAATGTGCCTACGTCCTCGGCCCTACGTCCCTGGCCAAACATCTCAACCTCTCCTCTTTTCTTTTTTCCCTTTTTCGTTATCTCATCAAGTTTGTACAGACTTAAAAATATACGATCAGATGTACTTGATTTGCAAATCAAATTTTTACAAAATAGGAAAAAAAATCATCTATAAATCTAGAGAGAGAAAAAATAAATCTCCTACAAAAAAGGAAACTACATCTCACACTAACATAAGAAATTTGAAAAAATAAATAAGTCTCCTACAAGCAAACATTTATTGTTTGTTCTCTCTCTCTTTCTCTCTCCTCTTTTACGTTTCCACACCTATTTTCTGCGAATCCGGATCGGATCGCCTGCATTTTCCTTAGAAGGGCATACGTCTACTATTGGAATTCGAGCCGTTCATTTTTGGACGAACAATTCAGATCTCTTGTTTTTAGGAGTCAACTTTATGGGTTTTTTGTTTTGTTTTTTTTAGTAATAATCTTGACCGTCAATTTATAACACAGATGGCCCAGATTCCAATGGCATGACCTGCCCTTTCGAGAAAATGGCAGACGATCCCCTTCCGTCTTTTGCAATAATGTTTTCACTCTATCTTCCTTTTCCTCACTCGCCTCAACCCTCCCCTCCTTCCTCTTCACCTCCCTCCTTGTCGCCATCGTCGCATTTGTTTCTTCGCTCCAAAGATTGCCCATTGGCTTCTCGAACTCTTCTTGTTCGTCTTCTACTTCTGATTTGCTCCCTATTTCGGACTTTGGTACGTCGCCACCAATTTTGAAGTGGAAGAGGCCTGCGACGCTAGGTATACCGGTGGCGGCACTGAGTTTTGGGGTTCCTGCTATTATAAACCGGTATAATTTTCTTCCTTTCCTCGTGTCTGGATAGTTGGCATGCTTATCTTGGGAGTGCTCCTTCACAACACCTGATTCTACGTCTTCTTCAAATCTAAGTCCCTTGGAATGTCTCTCTCCGTGCTGTACGCCAACAGAAGACAACCGCATTGGAGTCTGATTCTGCGTCTTGTTTAGGAATTTACCTTTTTTATAATTGGGATTTCCGGTTCTTGTTATGGTTATATTTTTCGGCCACAGCCCTTGGCATTTTTTTTCCTCTCTTTATCTTATGTTATTCCTCATAATTGTTTTATATCATTTTTTCTGAGCTCTTTTTCTTCATTTTGTTTTTTCCATTTGATCGAAACATTCTGAATTTTGCTTGAATGCAAGGAGGGCAAGGCAAGTCGCCCATGTTGTTGTGATTTTTTTTTGGGACCTCGTGGAACTGGGTGTTTTATATTGATGCGGACCTTTTTCTTTTCATGAATTTGTTAACTGATTGCATGAGAAATTCAGTAACTTAAAGTTTGGTTCAGTAATGAAGGGACAATGTCTACCCAGTCAAGGATTCAAATAGTTCAAAAACATGAATAACCTCAAGAGCCAAAGCCGATTCATCCAAGAAGACTGGGTCTTAATTCTGACCGCAAATCAAGCCCGAAACCTATGATACAACCATCAAATAATTTATTTCTTACTAACAAGACAAACAATCCCCTGATAGAACTCAATCAATTTCGTGATACATCATCTGTAATTGCACAAGGCCGAAAAAACATTACAGGTTTTTCTAACCCGACAAGATTTGTATAATGTGAATAACAATCGAAGGCCCGCTTCTAGATCCTCTAACGTGATTCTTCTTAGCTCAGTTCGCCCAGGCATAAGGGGCATGTCTACAAAGTCCAAATAAGCTAAAGATCCAAGCTTTCCTTGGCGTTTATCAGCATGGTTAATGCTAAACCTGCATTAAGTTTTGGAAAAACACCTCTTGAACTACAAAAAAAACACGCATTTAGCCACGAAATTTGCGACAAAAATTTCTCCAAAATTCGTCGCTAATGGGTTTTGCAACGAAACCAAATTTCGTCGCTAATATGGCATTGCAACTTTTGCCACCGAAATTCGACGATTCGTTGCAAATTTACGACGAACATGTATTCGTCGCAAATTTGCCAAGAAAAATGAATTTCGTCGCAAATTAGCCACAAAATTCATTTTTCTTGGCAAAATATTTTCGTCGAAAATTAGGCTCAAACATTTTTCGTCTCAAATTTCGTCGCAAATTAGCTATGACAATTCAAATTTTCATCGCTAAATTTTGCGACGCCAAATTAGCTACGAATTTCTTTTTTTCATTGCAAAATCTTGCCACAAAAATATTTCGTCGCAAATTTCGTAGCAAATTAGCTACGAAAATTCAATTTTTCATCACTAAATTTTGTGACGCTGGTTTAGCCACGAATTTTTTTCGTGACAAAATTCGTTACAAAATAAACTTTCGTGGCGAATTCCGTGGCTAACACCCTTTTTTTAGCGACAAATGGCTGATTTCGTCACCAAATTTCGGCAAAATCCAATTTGGTTCGCAATATTATTGATTAGTGTGATTAAAAACCTGAAATCCTTAGATTAAGAATGGATTAGTCCGCCTGCTTTGCACTAACGCATAAATTGTAGCAAATAAAAATGCTTCGCCTTTCCATTGACTATAATTAATGGCTAAAATATGGAGCAACAAAAAACCAGAAAATGAATGAATCACTTTGGTAAGCCTATAATGTCATCGTTTCAATATTTTGCCATTTCCTTCGCACCAGTGTCGAACAGGACGACGTGGACGGATCGTAGAGCGCCGGGACCAGGTACTTCCTCCCGTTGACGCCGTGCGCATTGTACGTAGCTCACCCCCGTACACCCCATTGGTGTAGATCCCGATGCACGCCGGTGCCGCC
This sequence comes from Rhodomyrtus tomentosa, assembly GCA_028455895.1. Classification (NCBI taxonomy): domain Eukaryota; kingdom Viridiplantae; phylum Streptophyta; class Magnoliopsida; order Myrtales; family Myrtaceae; genus Rhodomyrtus; species Rhodomyrtus tomentosa. The sequence continues at coordinate 21,185,847 of JAPCWY010000003.1, read as the reverse complement.
ATGGACGGTCTTGAAGATGAGGGTGACGAGTCCGGCATGGAGGCCGCAGACGAGGACGATGTCGACGGTCCAGATGAAGATCTTGCGGCTGACGATGACGCATTCGAGGTTGACGTACTTCTTCTTCTGCTACTTGGCCTGGCCGAGGAGTCACCTCTGTAGGGTCTCGTCGAGGGGGTGGGTGTTGGAGAGGGCGGCACGGTTGTAGTCGTTGCTCTACACCTCGAGCGGACACATTCCATTAACCAAGCAAAAATCAAAATTCACAAGAATCTCTTAAGCTGTGAAACTGACACGTCACCTGGGCTGATGTTCTCGGTGATCCTTCCCTGCCCGCCCTCCAACATGTGATTCCCATAAAGGAATGACATCTCCGAGGTGGGCTCTAGCCATACCTTATGCTTCGCATTCGCGGCCAAGATGCCCAACGCCGGGAGCGTCAGGTGGAAGCTCCAGCCCTTGGTGAATTTGCCACGCAAGTGCCGAGGGAGGCCAGGTTGTGGCAGCCGATGTTGGTGACGCGCTTGACCAGCGACTCGCTGACGTAGTAGACCCGGTTCTTGTAGAGGCGGAAGCAGTAGCAGCCCGGGTCCGGGTCAGGCCCCTCGTGGGAGGGGCAATCGACGATGTTCTTGAGAAGCAAGGGGCTGCGCGAGTGAGATGGTCTTGAACGTCGCCATCGCCCGCGCGTCAGACAGAGAGAGAGAGAGAGGCGTACCTCCTGAGGAGTGAGGAGAACAGAGCAGGTGGAAGCTGGAGAGAGAGAGAGAGACAATGAAGCAGAGGCAGTGCGCTTCTCTGAGTTAAAATTTATAAAAGGGAGGGAACATAGAAGAAGTGGGGTAGAAATCTATGGAATTTAGCGACGAAATCCCGTATTTCGCAGCTAAATTTAGCGACAAACGTTAGATTTCGTCGCTAAATTTCGGGAAAATTGCAGTCGGTGGGAAAATTTAGCGCTAAATTTCGGCAAAATTGAATTAGGGCGGCAAGATTTAGAGACGAAAAATAGTTTTCGTGGCTAATCTAGCGACGAAAATCATAATTCGTCGCTAAATATATTATATTTCATAAATAATTTATTAAAGTTTGCGACGAAAGACGAAAATCACTTTTTGTCGCTAAATTGACATAAATTCAAATAAAAAGAAATAATTAGCAATGAATTATTATTTTTGTCGCTAAAATATCGAAAAATCAAATAAAAAGAAATAATTAGCGACGAATTAGGATTTTCGTCACTAAATTAGTGACGAAAATTTCTTTTCATCGCTAAATTGAAGAAAATTCAAATAAAAAAAGAACTAATTAGCAACGAATTATGATTTTCGTCGCTAAAATAGCGACCTCTTAATCTTAAAGTGGAATTTCTTAATTTATTAATTTTTTTATTTATTATTTTTATTATTAAATTTTTTCTATTTTATTTTTGAAAAAATAAAATTCAAAAGAATTCAAATTTGAAATTCTATCATATTGGAAATTTCATCGTTAAATTGGCAACCAGAAATGAAAGCAATCTGAAGATTCTTAAAATTAGCAACAAATTCTATCCTATAGAATTCAAAAGAATTCGCTAAATTAATGACGAAACAATGTTCGTCGGAAAAGGACCTTGTCCCTGCCTCTGAAAAACAACCTCTTAACCTTAAAATTGAATCAGTGAGTCACGTCTTAGAACTACCTCACAATATGAAGATTCTTAAAATGTTTTGTCACTGAAAATAATTTCTATAAAGATCTCATATCCTTGCCTTCGACGGTGACCGACGATGAATTTTCGCATTTTGAGATCATTTATATAGGTTTTCAAGCGGTTTTTCGTTTTAGGTAATTTTTGAATATTTGGATAATTGCAATATTTGATTTGATTACTTTTTAATCATATTAGATTAGATTCATTTAATGTTACCTTTAGTAATTCTCATTCCTAAAGGAGTCATAGATATATATATATATATATATATATGTCTGCCCTTTGTAATCTTCAGACTTTTATCATTTGAATTCAGAATTACTTTGAAATTGATTTTCAGTTATCGCTTACCCTGCGTCAATTAGTCTTTCCGGTGGGTATCCTTAATTCTCTAATCTCTTGAACTATTTGGTCCACATCCAAAATTGAAATGGCCCCTCTCACAAATTATTTCGGGTTGTGAGACACATTCAAATTCAATATAAGTTCTTATGGAACTAAAGAAAACAATATATATATATATATATATATGAGGGGAACTGACTTTCTTGAATAACAAACTTCTTAAATCAAAAAAATAAAAATACAATAAATTAAGTAAATTAAATTTCAATATAAATAATATTGAAATTTGAATAAAAAATTCAAAATAACAACAATTTTTGTTTTTATTTGTTCCTATTTTCCATTTATATATTTGAATTTCTTTTTTTACTCTAGAATATATATAGAATATATATTTCAATTTATTATTTAGTATTTATATTTATTACCTATTTTAGTTGCTAATTTTGATTTTTTATTTTAATATTTATTTATATTAATATTTGCGACAAAAGCTGCCTTTTGTCGCCAATTTGCGACGAAATCCTATATAGGATTTTGAAAAATTGACCAAAAAACGACGTTTTTTGGATAAAAAGGGCGGTATCCTTAATTCTCTAATTTCTCGAACATGTTTGGTCCACATCCAAAAATGAAATGGTCCCTCCCACGAAATGGAATTTCATCGCAATTTTTTTTTCTTTTTTATTTTTGTTTCAATCAAATTAGCGACGAAAATTGTGATTCGTCGCTAATTTTAATAGTTTTTTTATTTGTAGCATTATTTTTAGCGACTAAAGCCGTCATTCATCGCTAAATTTAAATGTGATATTTTGCGACGAAACGTACTTTCGTCGCAAAATTTTTATTTTTTATTTTTATTTCAATCAAATTAGCAACGAAAAATGATTATTCGTCGCTAATTTTAATATTTTTTATTTGCAGCTGTATTTTTAGCGACGAACAACGGATTTCGTCGCTAAATTTATATGTGATATTTTGCGAGACATTTTTCTTTTTTATTTTTATTTCAATCAAATTTGCGACAAAAAATGATTATTTGTCGCTAATTTTAATATTTTTTTATTTGCAGATTTATGTTAGTGACAAAATCCGTCATTCATTGCTAATTAGCGACGAAACAATGATTTTTGTCGCTAAATTTAAATGTGTTATTTTGTGATGAAACGGACTTTCTTAGCAAAAGTTTTATTTTTTATTTTTATTTCAATCAAATTAGGGACGAAAAATGATTATTCGTTGCTAATTTTAATAAAGAAGGAGAAGTATTTTCTGGGAACAGTTGATGATCACATTAAAGAAGCAAATGAGCGCACTAAAATAAGGAAAATGGAAATTTAATGGTTCATCTAGACATAGGTTGTGTTTTTGGAGTCTAGCTCGATGCACGTTCACTGTAACATGTGGACTTTATTTTTATTTTTTTTAATGCAGGTCCATGAAGATCTCAGGGAATTGTCTTGGCCCATTTTTATTTACAAAGTTAATTTTAGCGACGAATGTCTGATTTCGTCGCTAAATTCATGACAAATTAGCTACAAACATTTTTTTTCATCCCTAAATTCATGGCTAATTAGCGATGAAATTTTTTGGCCGCAAATTAGCGATGAATTTTTTTCGTCGCAAATTTTCATCGCAAAATCAGTGTTTTTTTTTGTAGTGATTTCGTCGCTAGATTCCAAGCGAAGAATTTGCGACGAAAAACCTTTCCGTCGCTAAGTTTATTGCTTTTTATTTTTATTTCAATCAAATTAGTGACAAAAATAATTATGCGTCGCTAATTTTAATGATTTTTTTATTTATTACGGTAATTTAGCTACGAAAATAGTGTTTCGTCACTAAATTTTATTAATTGTCAATATTTGACGACGAAATAATCAATTCGTCACAAATTTTGCAACGAAAATCAGGTTTCATTGCAAAATTTTAAATAAAATTAAAAAATTTAGAGACATAACCATTTTCGTCACTAAATTTCAAATAATAAAAAATATTTAGCGATGAAAAATTGATTTCGTCAATAAATTTTCTTAAAAAATAAATTAATTGTCAATGTTTTGCGACGAAATCAACAATTCGTCGCTAAATTTGTCGTAAAACTCGCTAATATAATTTAAATAAGAAAGAAAATTGTAGTGAAGTTGCGACGAAATACACCTTTCGTCGCAAATTTGCCACGGAAAATTTTTTTGTCGCTAAATTCGTGGCTAATTAGCTACGAAATATTTTTCATTGCTAATTTTGTAGCTAATTAGCTACGAAATTTTTTTTCGTTGCTAAATTCGTGGCTAATTAGCGATGAAACTATTTCGTCGTTAATTAGCCACGAATTTATTTCTTCGCTAATTTCGTCGTAAATAGTGACAAATTGATTTTCGTGTGGCTATTTTCGTCACAAATTAGCGACGAATTTTTTTCTTCGCAAAATTTTGTAGCTAAATCCATGTCTTGTAGTGGTATATGCGAACTCACACGGTCATTTTCACAAACACTTGGTGATCCATTCAAATAAGGAGCACAAAAGTATCATCGAACAACTAATTCCAATGCAGACGATTTCACGGACATGAAGGTATGCTCAAACTAATTGTTTTATCCTAATCAGTGCTCGATTTTTTCTCAAGCTTCGAATACAACTTTCCGACTCAGCTTCTAAAACAGATAAATGATGTATGTATGTAACTTCAGCGACATTAAAATATGAGTTGTGAGAGAGGACATTCGGCGATTTTTGGAGCGAAGCGGCAAATGCGACGATGGCAACGACGGGTGAGGTGAAGGAAGAGGAGGGGAAGGCATGAGATGAGTGAGAGAGATGACGAGAGAGCAAAAGCATTATGGCAGAAGACAGAGGTGGAAACGTAAAAGCGGAGGGAGGGAGGGAGAAAGAAAAGGAGAGCAAGCAATAAATGCTTGCCTGTGGTTAGTGATTTTTGCGGAGGGGAGAGAAACGAGAGCTCTTTATTTTAGTTTCTCATTCTTTACCTTTTTAATGTCCCAGGACATGTGTAACTTTTTTATTGGAGCACGCGCCGCCCCACATAAGATAATGACGTGGCACTTTCTAACCATTGAATAATTTCTCGGGCCGGACCGTCCGAATACCTACTTCAATTTTAAAGAATATGTTCACTAAAAGTCATAAAAATTATCGTGAGAGTACATTTAAATATTAAAACATGTAATTTATCAAATTGGTACAATCGAATTTTTAATTAACATTGTCAAATTCTCTAACGAAAAATACTGACGTGATATTTTAAAATTAATTTCTCTCTCTTAAATGGCATATTTTTTCTTTTTTCAAATCTTATTTAAATTAATTAAAAAATCAAGAAAAGTCTAAAAATTTTAAAATGCAAATACCGAAAAAAAAAAAAGCAAAGAATTGCAGCTGAGGTAGAGGTCGCCGGCCGTTGGTCGCCCCGCCCCGGCGAGGCTCGCTGGCCTTCACCCATTCTTCGTGTGCAATTACTGATCATCAGCACGATAGCAACAATCAAGCGAAAGAAGCTTCGAATTCGCCCTTGAATTTCAACGCGTCAGACCAGAGGAGAAATAGTGATTCTTCTTCAAGGCCATTTTGAGGCTGTCTTCATGGGTTCCTTCTAAATTTAACGGGATAGTGAGTTCGCTGAGTCGAGCTTCGCTTTCGATTTTATAGTCGCCCGAGTCGTCGATGGTGCTTATCTCTCAGACTGGAAATCAGGGGATTGCAAGCGAGGGGTCTCATGATTTGTGAATCTGGATCTGAAAAGTTTTGCTAAATGCTATTATGCTTAAGCTGTTATTACCAAAGACTTGTCCCCATGAATTTTTCCCTCATTCGACCCGACTTTGCAGAAGAAGATTCATGCGCACTTATTTTGGGTGCTCGCCCAAATCTGGTTGAGAAAACCCAGAATTGGACGAGGTCTCGGCCGAAGGTAGCAATGGCGAGCTGCCCTCACCCAGGTCCGGCAACCTCTGCCGGTTCCTCCTGTGATGGGCGGCGGCGGCATAATCACTACCCCATTTGCAGTTCTTTGTTTACTTTAGTTTTTTTCCTTTTAAAATTAAATTTTTAGCCTTTTATTGATTATTTAATTAATTCAGATAAGATTAAAAAAAGAAAATAAAAAAAATATGCCACAAAGGTGAGAAAAATCAATTTTAAAATGTCAAGTCAGCATTTTTCGTTAAAAAACTTGACAGTGTTAATTCATTAATTTGATAAATTTTAAAGCTAAATTGCACATTTTATCAATTTTAACATTTAATTACACTTTAACGATAAATTTTAATACTTGCAATGAACAGACATCCAATTTTAAGGATTGGGCCACTATCCTCTGGATCTGAGAACTGGACGCCGGTCTCATCCAGCCCGAACAATTTTCAGCTCGGTAGGTCGACTTGCTCCCCCTAAATTACAAATCCATAAAAATCCCATCTGCAGACACACAAGAGGCAGTGAAACTATCATCTAAAAAGCTGTTTTCTAGAACAGGAACATTAACACACTTATACGAAAAGCACCATAATTAAGGACCAGTAGATCAGTAGAAACTGATCCACCAAAAAAAAAAAAGGACCAGTAGAAGAACACACTCAAACGGAAAATAAAAAAGCCCGCTAGGACAACACCACTAACTAATCACTGTAGTCATCATCTGCAGCAATCCGGTCTGTGATCTTGGCCACCACCTCCGCAGACTCCCTCAACAGCTTGATGCTCCGGCTAAGCCTCTTGCGCTTGTCCGCCACCGACGGCGCTTCCTCCAGCATCCTCTCGATGCGGCCGCTGCCATTGGGCCCGATCAGCTCGCCCACAATATCCATCTCCATCTCCTTGTTCACCAAGTTGTGCACGCTGAACGGCAAGTGCAGTGCCATCGAGTCCACGAGCCTCCTGAGCACGACGTTCCAGTAAGCGGTCATCCTCATCTTCAGATCGAACGCCTGCTGGACCAGCTGTTTGTGATCCCTCAGATGGCGCACGTCGACCCGCCCGATCCCCTCGAGGACCATGATGGCGGACTTATGCTCGTCGTTGATCACCTGCATGAATTGGGTCTGCTGGGTCATCAACTTGTTCCACTCCGACAGGTACTGAGGGTCGCAAGTGTAGTCAGTGAGCTTCTCCATTTCTACAATCTCCGTCATCCTGTTCGCCGTCTTCTCCCTCATCTTGTTGATCAGGTTGGTTGCCGCTCTTCTTATCCAAGACTGCAGTTGAGGATAATTCTCCGTGCGTCGCGTCAACTCCCGAATCACAACCCCCTCGATGTAGTCCCAAGCGCGAACCCCAAAAGCCTGTGGCGTGCTCGATATCGCCTTCACCTTCCGCTGCAAAAGGGTGAGGAAGGCAGTGCGATCAAGGAAGTTCGGGAGTCCGATCCTTTTGGCCTCTTCCAAGACTTCCAGTTCCTCCACCAAGAAGTTAGCCCGGGGATCGTTCTCCGGGCAGTTTCGGAGCTCATCGTAGTATTGGTTCAGCATCTCCATCAGCCTGGCCGTGCAGTGCTTGTCCTTGTCCTCCGGGTACTCCTCGAACTCGCCTCTCAGCAGGACTTTCCTAAGCGACTCCTTCGCCGATCCCATGATCTGCATGAAGGCCGTCACGGCCTCCGCAACAGAGGACAGAGTCGTTGGCATCCTGTTGAGCTCGGCCACGCTAGCTTTCAGCTTGTCGTTGATCTTCCTGACGATCTCCGGCAAGCACTTGGCCATAATGGTGGCTTGAATCTGCGTCAGCCTTTGCGCCAAGACGGGCACACCAACGATGGACTTGTCGATCTTGGACAGCAGAGGGTTCGTGTCGAACAGCTTCGCCTCTTCCCGCCTCGCTTCTTCGTAGGTCTCGTCGCCGATCCTGTTCCTCACACACACATAACCAAGTCCTATATTGACATCATCGGCCAACACCTTCTCCTGCAAGCCCTCCGGAGATTTATCAGCCTTTGTGACGACGGCAAGAGTCCTCTTGCCGGTCTTGTCCACCATCTGAAACACAAACAGATTATCGTCTGGACTCATTTGCTAGAGTTTTATGAATCAATCCAGTTTTTAATTGATGCGGTAGACAAGTGTGGCTAGAGTATACTTACTTGCGACATCCTTATGGACTCGCAAGTGGAGAAGTCGACGGTTGCGGCCACGACGTTGAGGATGATGCTCTCCTCAGGCCTAATATACTCCATGATCATCTCCGAGATCTGCTCGTAGATGTTCTCCGGCTGGCCGTGCACAGGCACTCTCGTGATTCCGGGCAAATCGACCATGGTCAAGTCCGGGACGCCGTCTTTCTTGACTACCAGAGTCAGCGGGGCATTCGATATGCCCTTGCCGGCGCCCGCGATCTCGTCCGTCGCGGTCACTATGGCGTCGGAGACGTGGTCCTCGTCATCGACGTCCACGATCTTGCCATTGAACTCGAGGTGGAGGTCGGGGCTTTCGTCTTGACGCCGGTCTTGGAGACGCATGATAAGGGGAACGCGCGTGCAGATGCCCTGACCCCGCGGCAGGCTGATGCCGGCGAGAGACTCGAGGACACTCGACTTGCCAGAGGACTGGTCGCCGACGACGACGATGGTGGGGAGCGGGATGCCCTCCTTCATGACCATGAGGTTACGGAGCTTGTCAACCGCGTCGAGCAGGGGGCGTATCCGGTAGTTGTAGGAGGCGGCGATCGGTGGCGCCTGGAGGATGGAAAGGGGTTCGGGTTGGGGTTCACGGCTGACAAGAGCCAGGTGACCGTCCATTTTTGGCAACCTCTCCAAAGTTTCTTGTTCTATGATGAATGAGTCTGATCGGCGTAGTAAGATGAGGGAATGAGAACTCTGGCCCTCTGGGTCTCATTTTATGGAGTAAAGGCCTTCTAAGAGCCGTTAATTTTTATTAAGATTTTTCTTGGATGCCAAAAAGTATTTTGTGAAAAACTTTCCTGTCCCAAAATCACATCAATTTTTTTTTGTGGTCCAGGGCATGGTATTTGGTTAAGCCCGTCAAAATTAAAAATATTATATAAACTTTAAAAAATTTTGAAAAACATACATGCCATTCACAATGTCGTTTTGGCCAAAAAAAATTCACCGTGTTAAAATTTATGTAAAATAATATTTTAAATGAGAGTTCGAAGTGCTCTCATTTCATTAAAAAAAATGCACTTCATCGATTGGTTAAGGGTATTTTTTTATTTACTTTTTTTCTATTTTTAAAAGATCTATAAAGAGAAACGCAAAGGGGTTCCACATGTGAATTGTGTGTCTCGGCAATAGCCGTCAAGGTTGTGGGCGCTTCAATGAGGGCCTACTGACCCTTGTCAGAATCAAGAGAGGCTTGCAACCCTCACACAGGTCCGAGGTAGGGCGGTAACCCTCACCCAAGTCTTGTTGAGGGTTGCGGCCCTCTCCAGCTCAGGTGAGCAGGCCCTTGCCTTTGGTCGGAGGGGCCGTCGACCCTTACCAAGGCACCCACGACCTCGCTCGTCCTCGAAGCACTCTCACTTGTATTTTCCTTACGGAGTATTTTGTTTTAGTCTTTGTGATCCGCATTATGTAACATAACACTATTACCATAGGTCTCTCGCAAATGGAATGTTGTCGTCAAAAAAATGATTTCATCTACATTTTTAGATGCAAGAGAAGGAAAACAAAATCCAATTTTGATAAAATCTCTGAAAAAGGAAATGAATGTAAAGAAACGGAGGAAGGATAGATGAGAGAAAATGATTTCCCTCTCAAAATGTGATATTGTTTTCCACACTTTTTGTGGTGTTTTTCTCTTAATGAAAAATATTTTCCTTATCTCATCTATGTTCTGCAAAATGAAAGCCGAAAAGTATTTTATCGGATGTCATTTTCCATTATAAGAGATGAGTTTTTGTTTAGGCATATTTTCCTATTTTTAATAAAGATAATGTCATCATCCTAATATGTTTGTTGCGGCATTTGTGTGAGTTATATTAGAAAAATTTTATATTAATTATTTGATGTGGTGTGACACAGTTAATATATTCGTGGTCACGAGAGTGACATTACATTAAATTTCGTTAAAGAATGCAATTTTAATTGAATATGGTGATGCGATTTCGTTTTAAATACAATTAATCTTTTTCTTAGTGGCATGATGTGACAGGATGCAGAAATAATAATCACAACGACCGAGTCAATTCAATCGAGGGGTGGAGTCGTGTGCCAGAGAAAAAAAATGTTCAACTATTGTCCGGCCATTTCCATGCGACCTCTTTCTGTCTATTCTAATTTATCTCTTATTAATGCGAATTTATACAGAATTCCGCACCACAAAATTTCATTAGGATGTATTTTGTTCCCATCTTTGTGATTCGAATTATCAAATATAATACGATAGTAGCAAAGAGTCCCACAGTCGTCAATTGCCGTCCGTCATTAAAAAGAGGGGAAATTTTTATATAAAAAGGCCTAAAATGCCTTTTTTGTTTTAAAGAAAGGTTTGATTAAAGATATTTTCATGATTTATGTTTTAAAATTTTTAAAATATAGAGAGCACTTAAAATCATTTTATGTCATTAATTGAAATTTTCCCTCTAAAAGATCATTTCTTCTGCAATTTTAGATGCAGACAAAAGAAAAAAATTAATGACCCGTGATTATACGACTGTTTTGATTTTATTCTCTCTGTTTCGTTAGCTTTGCCTTTGTCGCTGCTATTAGCCTATTATTGTTATTTCGACGCTAGCTTTTCAGTATTTTTTTTCATTTGGAGAAATAAATTGACATTATATATATAATTATATATAATCCTGCAATGAATTTTAAAGCCATTTACAAGCAAAAAAAAATAAAAATAAATAATATATGAAAGAAAAAAGAAATTGGAAAACACGATGTGGTTCTGACAAGGAATCAGAATCATTTTTTCTCATGAAAGGCGGGTCAATTTTCAAGATATTCTCCGTACATTTAAAGGGCATTCTTGGGAGAAAAAATTGGTTGACTTTTATAAAATAAAATTAATAAGATAAATAGTCAATAACATTAAGGGCGATCATGATAATAATTCTGTTTCAAAAATCAACTTATGATCAGAAATTAATTTTTCTACTTCTACTCAAAAGTATAAATTGATTTTTTTACTTCTACTTCAAAAGTTGATTTCTGATCATAGAAATTCATTTGGTGACGATAAAAAAAATTACTTTTGAAATATTAATAACACAAAAATATTTTACCAAAAATTATTGTCGGAGTCCAAAAATTTCTACTTTATTTTAAAAAATAATTTTTATTGTTAAAAATATTATTTATTTTTTAGTCCGACGGTCGGCAGTAGCGGTCGGCAGTGGTTGGTAGCTATGGCAGTCGTCGACGATCATGATCAGCGACAGGTGGTGGCAACCGATGATTGATAATTAGTGGTGGTCACAGGAGGCGATTAACGGTGATCGAAGGCGTCGGTGGTCACGGTCGGCGATGGATGGTGGTCAAAGGTGTTGGTGGTCACGATCGGCGATGGACAGTGGCGGTGACAAGCGATGGTCGACGGCTAGCAATGATCGCAAGCGGCGGTGGGTGGTGGTGGTCGGCGGCAGTGGCAGTCGTCAACAGTCACAATCGACGGTGGCCGGTGGTGAAGGAAGGTTGACAATTAGCAGTGGTCACAAGCGGTGGTGCAGCAGCGATGGTCAACGGTCACAGCCGACGATGGACGGTGGCAGTGACAGATGATGGTTGATGGTTAGCAGTGATCGTAGGCGACGATGAGCGATGGTCAGCAGTGGTCGGTTGTTGTCATTGTCAGTGATGGGCAGTAGCGAAAGTCAGCAGAGGCATGCGTAATAAAAAAGAGGGTGAAAGCGTAATGAAAAGAAATTGAGATGAGAAGTATTTTGCGAGTCTTTTTTTTTTTTTGTCCAAGAAGTACTTCTTGAATTGAGAAGCAACTTTTTTCAACTTCTCAAATTAGGGAAAAAGCAACTTCATAATTGAAAATTCACTTCTAAAGTTGAAAATTCTTCTGAAGTAAAAATTTTTGCCAAATGAATTTATGTTTCATAAGTTACATTACCAAATGGATTTATGCTCCAAAAGCACTTCTAAAGTAGAAATTTACTACCAAAAGTGTTATGATGCGCATCATAAAAATCTCAAACTACTAAGAGTTTCATGCTTGAATTTGAGCATTGGGGAAATTAAGACATATCCATTTCTACCAGAAAATGATGCCCAATAAGGTGGTATTCAATCTTCTTGATGCCATACTTGATTGCGAGAATCTCCTTAAAAGTGGAGTGGTAATGCATTTTTGCAGAGACGAATCTTCCATTTTTGTAAGCACAAATGAAGCGCTTACCTTTGATTTCTTCAAGGAGAATAGCTGCCCAATATTTAGCACTAACATCTTGCAAAATTCTCTTGCCAGTGGAAGGATTTTGCAAAGGAGGCAAATTCTGCAAAATTTCTTTGAAATAGGCCACAGCTTGTGTCTGCTTTGGTCCCCATGGGAGAGCATCTTTCTTCAACATCCTCTGAAAGAGGATAGAATGCTTTAGAGATTTTTGGCACAAAATCTCAGAGATAATTGACAATGTCAAGAAATGCCTGAATCTGGGTAATTGTCAAATTCTCATATGGAAATTTTTGAAATTCTTTTGCAAGGTGAGTTCCTGAGCAATAGGTGCATTCTTTCAAATGCATGCCTAAGAACTCAATCTCTTTTTGAACAGGAATCATCTTCTTTTGGAAGTTGTGATGTGGGTTTGAAAGATTTGCCGATGAAGGTTGGGCTTGAAGGTAGAAGTACCATAAGGCAATAATTTATCACGCAAATCACCTGTGTGGCTAAAGTAAAGCCATGGTCCGTGAAAAATGACTGTGGTATACCTTTCTGGTTCATTTCTTGCACAACACCTTTGGAAGATGAAGTGATTTTTCCATGCTGCTAAAGGCTAGAACCAAGTGAGCATTTCCGTCAAAGCTTGCTAGTTTGAGAAATTTTCCATGAGTGCTCTAGACAAGACTTTGATAATCTTACCTGTGGAAAATTCAATGGCAACAACATAAATGTTGAGACAATACCAAAAGAACCATTGGAGGTCATTAGGGAAATCATGATCAGGAGACCACCGCAAAACATGGATGAATGAATAATTTGGATTAATACCATACGATCCGCCATAGTTGCTGAAGATGCTGTAATGGTATTCATATATGTAGTACCTCAAATTTTCAGATAAATTATTATGTTCAATTTCTCTTGGAACTTTTGGGGGATAACTGTGAGAATTCCATGGTGTGTCTCGCATAGATGTAGTGCGAAAGGTTCCGGCTTTCATTAGATTTCTATGAACATATATGTTGATGGATTCAACCGGCTGCTTAGGTCTGGACAGGAAATCTGCAAGGACGTTCTTTTTGCCCGTGATGTGCTTAGCATCAAAAGAATATTTCAAGAACCATTCGGCCCACCTTAACAGTTGAGGATGGGGAATCTGTTTCTGCTTGAATTTGAGCATTTGGGAAAATGAAGACATATCCATTTCTACCAGAAAGTGATGCCCAATAAAGTGGTATTCAAACTTCTTGATGCCATACTTGATTGCGAGAATCTTCTTCAAAGTGTAGTGGTAATGCATTTCTGCAAAGACGAATCTTCCATTTTTGTAAGCATAAACGATGCGTTTACCTTTGATTTCTTCAAAGAGAATAGCTGCCCAATATTTATCACTAACATCCATTTGTAAAATTCTCTTGCCACTGGAAGGAATTTGCAAAGGAGATAGATTCTGTAAAATTTCTTTGAGATAGGCCACAGCTTGTGTCTGCTTTGGTCTCCATGGGGGAGCATCTTTCTTCAACATCCTCTGACAAAGGATAGAGTGATTTAGAGATCTTTGGCACAAAATCTTGGAGATAATTGACAATACCAAGAAATGTCTGAATTTGGGTAATTATCAAATTCTCATAGGAAAATTTTTGAAGTTCTTCTGCAAGGTGAGGTCTTGGGCAATAGGTGTCTTCTTTCAAATGCATGCCTAAGAACTCGATCTCTTTTTGAGCAAGAATCATTTTCTTCTAAGAAAGCGTGATTCCATGTTTCTGGACAATGTCAACGAGCTGGGAAAGCAATTTGCAGTAGGATTCTTCATTAGGACTATAAAGGAGAATGTTATCAATGTAAATCTGGGCATGTTGGAGAATAGGCTGAAAAATTCTACACATAGCTTTCTGAAAAATGGATGGGGCTGTTTTAAGACCAAAAGGGACAACTGTCCATTGAAAGTGCTAGTTTGGAATGTAAAAATTAATTTTAGGACGGTCATCAGGATGAATTCCAATATGCCAAAAACCTACTTTTAGGTCGAACTTGGAATAGATATTAGCTTGGGCTGGGCTAGGCTACCAGACAGAGTTTTTGTGAGGCAAAGGGAATTTGTCATATTGAAGGAATTTATTCAAGGGTTAGTAATTGATCACCAATTTGAGCTTCCCGCAATTATATTCTGCTCTCTTGTTCACATAAAAGGCTTCACAAGCCCATTATGAATTAGAGGGTTCAATCAGGCCTTGAGAGAATAGCTCAGCACATTCCTTTTGGGCCAAAGCAAGATGTTCAAGATTTATACCAGAATAACTGGCTTTTGTAGGGTTCACATCTTCACTTTTTTTTAATGAGAGTTTGACAAAGAAGTCAGGATTTTTCCAAAGGGGGTTTGAACATGTTTGGATAAACTAGGAATGAGACTCAGAGCAACATGATAAGAGACTCTGGGTAATTGAATCAAGAATTTCTGGTTGAATAATGAAAAGTCTTTGTATATCGACATATTCATGGAACTGGTCACCAAACTATAAACCAATGGGTTTAATCCTTAGTTGGGAGAGCTGGGCTAGAACATCCCAACTAATTATAAGGTCTTTATCTGGGGAATTAGAACCAAGAATTTTTGTGGATATGGAACAACCAGGGAAGATTTGGAGTGTGATGGTTTTACTGCGAAATTTTGTAGTAAAAGTATTACCAGAAGCAAAATGAAAATACATTGTGTAAGGCATCTAAAATTTTTAGGAGTGCTTTTACATCCATGAGAGATGTTGCTACACCGATATTAATGAGAGCAATGATTTGGATGGGTTTATCATCTTCTAAAGTGTGGATTTGGATGGGAATATATGGAGAGTGGAAAACAGGTTGGACATAGAAGGAATCAGAGATAGTATCAAGGAAGAATGCAAAAATATCATCAGGGGGTTCATCAAAGTTTAATGAGTATGTTTGAAGAGCAAAAAGTGTATCAGGTGAGGGTTCATCTTCAACAGAGAATACAGACTCGATATCTTCATCATCCAATGGGATACCTGTGGTTGACGAAATATTTTGGATCTTGTAACTTCCTTGGCGCTTTGCTTGGAGACAATTCTTCGCAAAGTGCCCTTTCCTATTACAAATGTAACATCGGTCAGATTTCATCTTCTTCTTGAAACCAGAGTACTAATGTTGTTTCTTTCTTCGAAGGAACTTCCACTTGCTTTTTTTGGATCTCCGTTTGCCAAAAGAAAACTTTTCAAAGGAGAACTTCTTGAAGTGCTTAAGTTTTCTGTTGCCAGCACAAGAGGGATTACTGCAGTCTCTTGAGCATTTGATCTTCCAATAGGGATTGTCACAATTTTTTTCGATAGAATGATTCTCGTGAAGATAACTCCTAAAGACTTCTCGTCTATGGCACATTTCTTCAAGGACAAGGTGGACAGACTGTTGGATTTCTCCAAAAGTGGCATCTGTGGTAGTATTGTTCTTGAGCTTCAGGACTTTCCCAATAACTTGACTGATTTCTTTGGGGATGGAAGCCAGGAAAACTGACTTGAGATTAGGATCAGAACCAAGCTGGTAGAAGAGCTTGATCATTTCTCTAAAGTGTCGATCCAAATCTTTTTTGGCCAGGGAACAACATTTTCTTTCAAAAAATTCTTTTCTTTTGAGTTCTTTTGAATCTTAGGGTCAACCAATAAAGAAGAAATGAATAAGCTGAATGGCTTCATCAAAGGACATGGTTAAGAACCGAAGTTGGTCTCTTTCTAGGGTTAACTTCCAACAATCTTTCAAGGAACCGGTGAATCGGGTGACAAATTCAAGGAGAACATCATAGGTATTATGTTTTTTGAGGTTCATGGTAATTATCCAAGCATGAAACTCTTGGAGTCTTTCGGCCCATTTGTGATAAGGAATATCATCCAAAGTGAAGAAATTAAATGAATAGGTTTTTGAGGATGATGGGTCATGGTAGGGCTATGGAGGTAAAGGTGGATGTTCTACCTCAAGTTGGTCTTCCATTTCTTCTTCAATGATTGGCTCTGTTGGATCTGCCATCATAATTTCTGCTACAACAGACGAAGAACTGGAGTCATAAGACTCGGTATCAGAAATAGAAGAAGAGTCACTGATAGAGACTTCAGTGGTAGCTGGTGGTGAAGGATTTATGGGTTCCACTGTAGAGATGGTAGGGACTTAGTTTCTAAGGAAATTTTCCATGGGATTAGAAATCATATATGAGTGGGAAGGTTTATAAGGTGGGGATGATGGAAGAGATTGTTCTGGTGGGGCTGATGGAGGTGGAAGAGTGGTCTGTTTGCCTCTTTCTTTTTTCTCTTGATCTAACTTTTTAAGACGATCCCGAAGAGAAAGGAAATTCGTCTTTAGAGGAGGTAGTGTTATGCTAAGGACAGCTGTAAAAGAGTTAGGATCTGAAGAGCTAGACGAGAAGAAGGATGTTGGCTTTGGTGTTGCTTTTGGGAAAAAGAACGGATCTAGAGCATGCAGATTTCTTTGCTGTAAGAGAGCCTGTTGTTCTTGCAGCATCTGGACCTGGCGTCTGAGCTTCTCAATCTCAGGAGTTTGATCTTCCAAATAGTTATTGGTAGGGATCTACTTTGTTTCATCAAATGGAGTCTTTTCTAGAAATCTTCCAACATCTCCTTTGAGACAGATGTAGCATGGTCTATTCGATCGAGCTGAGTAGCAACTGAATTGATGGATATATTCTGGGCTAGAGCATTCTCTGTCTGCCAGTTCAAGACAACTTCCACTAGAGTAGGGCCTTCTGTCTCCCTTGAAGATCAACATCATTTGGAGCTGGGATCTTCGAAGAATGAAAGTATTTCTATTGCTGGTCAACAAAACTTTCAACAGGAGAAAATCTGAAGGGTACTGCACTTTCTTCAGAAGGCTGCAAAGGGAGAAAATCTTATG
Source organism: Rhodomyrtus tomentosa (assembly GCA_028455895.1). Taxonomy (NCBI): domain Eukaryota; kingdom Viridiplantae; phylum Streptophyta; class Magnoliopsida; order Myrtales; family Myrtaceae; genus Rhodomyrtus; species Rhodomyrtus tomentosa. The sequence continues at coordinate 21,168,599 of JAPCWY010000003.1, read as the reverse complement.
GTCTTAACATACAAATACGGGGTAAGACAAGGGGTGATTCAAGTGTAGGTATGCAGGTGTATGGTTCAGGCAGTTTGATAGGGTAAGAATTTTTATTTACCCATTTGAGGATAGGCTTATAGAATGGTGAAGTGATAGGTTTCTTTGGTGGTGGAGGTGACGGCTTTGGTTCATCTGGGGGATAGGCAGGTGGAGGTGCAATAATTTAGGGAAGTTTGGGAGAACCATACTCAACCATGTATTACCAACGGCCATCGTCTTCGCTAGGAGGTCCTACGGTCGGATCACCGTCTAGGTACCTTTGATAAAGAGAATCTTTTTTCTTTTTCTTTTTCCCGGAGGAAGGTCTGCCATCCTCATCGTCTAGATTTAAACAGGAGGAACAGGAGCAATCAGCATCCCAAAAATAGTGTCCGGAGGGATCCTTGAAATAATGGATAGGCCGTTCATGTACATCAAAGGATTGGACATGAGGTTTAGGATCAGGGTCTCCCATATTGACAGCTTCAGTTGGACATGGAGTAAAACACAAGATGATGTGGAATGATGGGAAAATAGAGGAAGAAGTGTCTTCCTTTTCTTTGACAAATTTGATGGTGACAGTACCATCTTTTTTCTTGGTGTATTGTGACTTGAAAGATTGGAAAGGTCGAAAATTCTAGTGAAGTTTTTCATAGTTGGTCACCCAACTGTCAGGAAGGAGTTTGACAAGATGATATCTTGGAAGTTGACGAGGGACGTGGATGCAGGAAGTCTGGTCATTGTCAACAGAGATAAGCAAAGCATCTTCGGCACTAGGAAGGTTACGATCAATGGCACGATTTTGCATTTTATATACCATCTAGTAATGAAGAATAGCAATTATAGCAAAGGTGGTTTGAGGAGCACCAGTGATCTGTAATTGGACTTTTAGAGTAGAAAGGAGGTTGGGATCTGCCAAGGCCATGTTGAAATTTGGGAAGAGAGTAACAAAGACTGTGTCTGCGTTCAGAGTAGCCTGTACTGTACCGATGCAAATATGTTGATATTCCAAAAAGCGAGTATCAAGAAGAGCAACCCGCACAACAACTGGCAAGTCTTTTCGTCCATGTAAGGACAAGGCTAGTTTGATGGCTCCAAAGTGAAGGTAAGTATAACCCTGTTGAGCCTACTGAACAGGAAACTCAGGTGAAATCTGGAGAGTTACAAATTGCTCTTGCTGCGTAAACAAGATGGGGTGCTGATCAAATTTGGTGGAATGGATCATGAAGGGTAGCTGTGTTTCAGATATTTTTCGATCATCATTCACATAGGACACCTCATAAAGGTAGTCCATCTTGGAGGAAGTGTTTTTTCTGAGTTTAGGGGGTGGAGAAAGTGAAACAAGGGTTTCTAGCAAGACAGGGGTTGTAATATCCGTAGAGGATTCCCTGAGAGTAAGTGTTTTTTCTTTCCCTTCCAGCAGGTTATGAATTCCAAAATACTAAGCTTAACTCAGTTTCAACGATGTATGGCTCCGATATCAGTAAAGGAAGTGGAGACAAGCCTGAGCGAGATGAACAAGGATGTTATCCCCACACACATGACGCCACGGCCTAAAAGGCGACTGCCTTTTTGCTCTACAGAACTTGCCCGAAACAGATTCCCCATCCTCAGCTGTTGAGGTGGGCCGAATGATTTTCGAAATATTCTTTTGATGCTAAATACATCGCAGGCAAAGAATGTCCTTGCAGATTTCCTATCCAGACTCAAGCAGCCGGTTGAATCCATCAACATGTATGTTCGCAGAAATCTAATGAAAGCCGGAACCTTTCGCACTACACCTATGCGAGACACATCATGGAATTCTCACAGTTATCCCTCAGAAGTTCTAGGAGAAATTGAACATAATAATTTCTCTGAAAATTTGAGGTATTACATGTATGAATACCATTACAGCATCTTAAGCAACTATGGCGGATTGATGTTAGGACCTCATGGTTTTAATTCAGATTATCCATTCATTCATATTTTTCAGTGGTCTCCTGATCATGATTTCCTTGACGACCTCAAATGGTTCTTTTGGTATTGTCTCAACATTTATGTTGTTGCCATTGAATTTCCCACAGATAAGATTGTCAAAGTCTTGTCTAGAGCACTCATGGGAGATTTCTCAAACCAGCAAGCTTTAACAGAAATGCTCACTTGGTTCCACCCTTTAGTAGCATGGAAAAATCACTTCATCTTCCAAAGGCGTTGTGCAAGAGATGAACTAGAAAGGCATACCACAGTCATTTTCCACAAACCATGGCTTTACTTTAGCCACGCAGGTGATTTGCGCGATAAATTGTTGCTTTATGGTACTTCTACCTTCAAGCCCAACCTTCATCGGCAAATCTTTCAAACCCACATCACAACTCCCAAATTCATCATATTCATGCAGCTTGAGTATAGAGAACTCCAGCGTATTCTGTGCGCAGAAAATCAAGAAATTCCCCCTGACATTTGGCCATATCAACACACAAATATTTCAGGGGATACGCCTAAATTTCCTCCTCATACCATTAATGGATGGAAAGCATTTTGAGAAAACCAGGCAGGTTGTTCTTTGGACATTGACACTCAAGATTCGTGTGTTGATATGGCCAAATGTCAGGGGGAATTTCTTGATTTTCTGCGCACAGAATACGCTGGAGTTCTATATACTCATGTTGCATAAATATGATGGATCTGGGAGTTGTGATGTGGGTTCGGAAGATTTGCCGATGAAGGTTGGGCTTGAAGGTAGAAGTACCATAAGGCAACAATTTATCGCGCAAATCACCTATGTGGCTAAAGTAAAGCCATGGTCTGGAGAAAATGACCATGGTATGCCTTTTTGGTTCATATCTTGCACAACGTCTTTGGAAGATGAAGTGATTTTTCCATGCTGCTAAAGGTTGGAACCAAGTGAGCATTTCCGTCAAAGCTTGCTGGTTTGAGAAATCTCCCATGAGTGCTCTAGACAAGGCTTTGATAATCCTATCTGTGGGAAATTCGATGGCAACAACATAAATATTGAGACAATACTAAAAGAACCATTTGAGGTCGTCGGGGAAATCATGATCAGGAGACCACCGCAAAACATGGATGAATGGATAATCTGGATTAAGACCATACGATCTTAACATCAATCCGCCATAGTCGTTGAAGATGTTGTAATGGTATTCATACATGTAATACCTCAAATTTTCAAAGAAATTATTATGTTCAATTTCTCCTAGAACTTCTGGGGGATAACTGTGAGAATTTCATGGTGTGTCTTGCATAAGTGTAGTGCGAAAGATTCCGACTTTCATTGGATTTCTGCAAACGTACATGTTGATGAATTCAACCAGCTGCTTGGGTCTAGACAGGAAATCTGCAAGGACATTCTTTTTTTCTGCGATGTGTTTAGCATCAAAATAATATTTCGAGAGCCATTTGGCCCACCTTAACAGCTGAGGATGGGGAATCTGTTTCTGCTTGAATTTGAGCATCTAGGGAAATGAAGACATATCCATTTCAACCAGAAAGTGATGCTCAATAAAGTGGTATTCAAACTTCTTGGTGCCATACTTGACTGCGAGAATCTCCTTAAAAGTGGAGTGGTAATGCATTTCTGCAAAGTCGAATCTTCCACTTTTGTAGGCACTGTAGCAGTACTGTTGCAGTATTGTTCATCCAAAGACTTCTTTCGATTTTTTCAGTTTTTCGGACGGATCTGCATATTCGAAGTTTGTTCAGCCTGTATTCCTATAAAAAGCCTCCGAATGTGCTGTAATCGGGGGGAAGAACTCGCCATATATGAAATATCAGTGTGTTTCCAATAAACCATGAGTTTCGAAGCTTCCTTTCTTCTTATTTTCTAAAAGCATAGTTATTCGGGTATCAGAATCTTCTTCATGATTAAGTAGTACGATTGGTTTGGTCCAGTATGCTCTTCACTTGCCACTATGTGGAACCTGCAAATCAGAAATTTCTGGCACCTTAAGAGTTGAGTTTCAAGAATAGGCTTGAGTGAGCAAAAAGTCAGTCTCCTTTTAAGCCGTGACGCCGTGTGTGTAGGGATAGCATATCTGCTCATCTCGCTCAGGCTTATCTCTGCTACCTTTACTGGTATTGTTACGTCCCGACTCTCGAACCCGCGACATCCCTTGCCAAATCGCCACTAGGTCATAAAAGTTAGCGTCCCAAGCAACTGCTATCGACCTAAGAATATATTGCGCATGCGGAACGTACAATCTTCCATCCAATAAAATCAACATGGGATAGGTAGGAAGAAAAGCCAGATAACACAACACTAAATAAACTGCTGAGAATAGATGATCTATAACCTTATAGAGCCATTAGCTGCTAATTACAACCCCATGCTTCGGGGCGGCCCTCTAGGACTCGCAAAAAGATACAAGAGTCAGGTAAGGTTAACTCTTATCTACTCCAAAACAGTACCCCCACAAAAATACCACCAGTTCTCTGACCACAAAAGAAAACTAACCCTCTACTGGGTAAACTCAACATCTGGGTCGTCATAACCAATCAGGGGAGCCGGGTCGTTCGGGTTGTCACAAGAACTCTGGTTAGAATGCACAGAGGGGGATACTGACTGCTCAGGCTCGAGCTCAGGCTGCATATCGGGTACGGGATCCACCACTTCCCCATCAGGTGTATCGATGTCCATTGGGGATATTAGGGACCCCCTAAAGAGGTGGCCCCTCAAATCCTCTAAGCGGACCAAAGAGGTCTGCCCCATCGCGAAGATACCAAGCCTTGAAGAGATGTGCCACCAGCTGTAGCATTCCCTCATCGACCCATATCGCCGTGATGTGGCGCTCCCACATCTAGTCCGTACCTGGCATCGGGTGGAGACTGACATCGTAGGATGAGTGGGTGGGGGTACCAAAACGCACCGGTCTCTTCATTATCTTGGACCTGAAAAGTTCTCCTACGACGGGGTGAGAATTTAATCTCAGTGAATCAAGCCTAATCTCTGTTAGGACATTGATTCGCCCAAGATATCCTAAGCACCACAATAAGCCACGATAGATAAACAGATATATATATCAATAAAATAAATCTATCAAATCAACAACCAATAGAAACACAACCGCCCAGGCGTACACAAGATATCACACAAGTTCATAATTAAATAATGACCCACGCGACTGGCGTGATAGAAACATCAATAGTGTGATCCCGCACTCTTCTGGCAGGACCAGGCTACGTCCACTTTACCCTCTCAACGACGGCTACTATAAGCGGTGCATCGAGTGCACCCGGCATGGCACTGTAAGTAGGCATTCCTTAAAAAGGAGCTTCGATCTATCACAAGTTGCGACCGGCATCCAATAATCCCTTAAAATCATACGACTGGCACGAGCATGGATTATCGTGATTCTGACAAGTCACGAATTTTCATACGATAGATACGGCACGAGTACCAATGGTACAATGCAAACTTGCCAAGTAACGTCATTGATTCTTTAAATGACCACACAAATTGCATTCGGCAATTAACTCATTGTTTCTTTTTTGGTAAAGGCAATTAACTCATTGTTTATCTTTGATTAATGCCAAAATCCATATGGAAATACAATCAACTCAGCCCCAAGGTCCACAAGACTCCCAATCGAGCATTTCAGCCAGGCAACCAAACCAATCGAGCAATTCACGCACTCGCGAGCAATCAACTCAACCCGACAATTTCGAGCTCATTCATATTATAAATCTTAATTCTCAGTCGAATTATAACAATCAATCGCTCGCTCGTCTCTAACCTATCACTCACTCGCGAACAAACCCAATCAATCAATTAATTGATAAATTACCACAAATAGCGACAGACAAATAATCGATCGACCATATATCCTAACCATTGTTTCTATCTAAACCGGTCCCGATCAAATGTTTTATTAATAAATAAATAAGTAAATAAAACTAGTCTTAAGCGCAATTAGCGCCCTAATCAAGGTTTAGGGTCAACTCACAATGGGAGTTAGCTCGAGCGGTGTCGGCGGCGGCGGCGATAAAACTAGGGTTTATCGCACGGCGGCCTGAGCTCAAACTTCGGCGACAGCCCGAGGAAGTCCGGCGAGGTCGCCGGGACAGGTGGCCGGTGGCGGAGCTCCAGCAAGCGGCGGCCGGCGGCCTGAAACAGTGGCGAACAGTAAACTCAACCGGCGAACCATACTATTTTGGCCGTTTTTCGGTGACACGGGCCGGGATAAGGCCGGTCAAGGTCAGGGGCTCACCCAAGGATTGGTGGGGGTCGGCCGGGACCGGTGGAGGGCGGCGAGAGGCGGCCGGCGGCGGCGGACAGCCACGATCAGTGGCTGCCCTATTCGGCGCCGAAACAGGAGCTTCGATCGGCGGCCGATTCTGGGAGCCACGCGCTGCGACCGACGGAGGTGAGCTGGGTGGCGGTAGAGGGGACTCAGGGGAGTCGTCCGGCGGTGGCGGTGAGGCACGACGAAGGCCGTGGTGGCCAAATCGAAGACCGGACTGAACCGGGCCCAAAATAGGGCACCGGAACTTCGAGGCCCGATTCCGGCGACTCCGGTGGCTGGCGGACGGCCGGTGGGGAGGGGTCGGATTGGTCGAGGAGGAGTTGGGGGTCAGCTGAGGGGCGGTAGTCGGCGTCGGTGGCCGCCGTGGCGGCTAGAGGAGGCCGAGAAGTTCTCGGGTCCTTTGACCCGAAAATAGAGCAGGTTTGGTCGCGGTTTCTCCTCGGCTGATCGACGGCGACGGCGGCTCGGCTTGGGTCAGGGCGGCGGTAGGGAGTAGCTGAGGACGGTGGCTGTCGGTTGAGAGGCGTCGGTCGCGAAAAACAGCGGCGAACGGAGGAGGATTGGATCGGTAAGTTCGGCGTCCTCGGTTGAACAACGTAAAAAAACAAAAGAAGAAAGAAGAAGGAAGAAGAAGGAAGAAGCGACAGATGGGGGAAGCGACGTGCATGGGGCAGAGAGAAGGTGGGCCACGACCATGACTTTGAAGACCAACAATAAATTTTTTTTTGTCTTAAGTGTATGAATAATTGGGGGGTAAAATGGTAATTTTGGCGCGCCACGACTGAAACGAAATTTTTGGTATACTAAACGAAGGGTAATTTCGGTAATTTCACTGGCCAAGCTCGGTCAGGGTTAGTATCGATTGCGAAAATGACAATTCAAAAATCGCCGCGGATTAATTTCGAAACTCAATTCGAAATAATCTAAAGTTCGGAATTTGTCCAAATTTTCGTCTCTTCGGTCCATACAGTCCAAAATAGACGTCGACTATGATTAAAAATTCATATCATTCAATCGACTTCCGGCGCTTACAAAGGTTGAATTTTCAGGACATCACGGGTATCAGTGACAAACTTACTTCCATTTTAAATTGTTAAGTTATATTACACATGATAATTGGTGGATATATCAATTTAGGGTTTTTACCTTCCAATTATTAAGACAAATTTAACAGAAATTAATGGAGAATGAATTTTTCACGGATGTACCAGTTTGAAGTCTTTAGTGTTCAAACAACTATTTTTGGTAGATTTATCACGGGTATACTAGTTGGTGACTTTTTGTGATAAAAAAATTAATTTAAGATAAATTTATCGCAAGCAAGCCAGTTTGAGATTTTTTGTAATATTAAACCTAAAATAAAAAAAAATACATGATGATGTATTTATTTTATGAAAAATGAATAATTTAAAAATTTATATATTTTTTTAGAAATAATCGATTAAATGTTTTTATAAAAATAAATAATCCAAAAATAAATTTGTCGTCGACTAAAATATTTAAATAGTTAATTAACGTTTCTGACAGGTTCTCTGCTTCGCTAGTAGAGTGGGACCGAAAAACCGTACGGTTTTTTCTTCGCATGCGGAGACCGTACGATTGCCTTCCTTTTACGTTTTTTATGCACTAAAGCGCCATTTACGATTTTAATCCTTTTTCTTTTTACTCTTTTTATTAAGATAATAACATAAATAATTTCTAAACTTTGATACATAACCCCTCATCTTTACTTCAATTGCAATGTTGCCTACGAATTTTTCATTTGTGTAATATAATTTCTCAATTTTTGTGCATATTTAATTTAGCCTATGAACTATATGAAAACAATCATTGTTGTTCTTTAATTAATTCACGTTCAGCGACAACACCAAAAAATATTTTTATATATGTTTGGGATCAAATTAAATATGTATCAAAAGTCCAAAAATTATATTAAATAATTTAAAAATTCATGAATGATATTGCACATCAAGCTAAAGTTCAGGGATTGTATTAATCAAATTCAAAATTCATGGACCGCATTCAATATTTGATAAAAGCTCATTGGTAATTTGAGTCATTTTCACTTTTTCATTTTTACCCTTTTCACCTTTCCTTTGACTCTTTTTATTTTATTTTTTCCCTCGAGATATTCAGTTTTAAGTAATTGATAAGATTGTTTAAAACCGAAAATGTTATGGTATAGAGTTCTAGAAATTTTAAGACGGATCAAAGCAATGAGGATTTGCGTTGGTTCTATGCTTGTTGGGGGTTCAAGAACATCCCCCAAAGCGGGAAATGAGTAATCGGAGATCAAGATCGCAATGATATACAACTTTTCTATGAACAAGTTGCGTTATATTATTTTCAAGTACTGCGGTTTACTTTTGTCTGTCGGAGATCGATTGATCAGTTTCTAAGAAGTGATCGACCGGTTTCTACTTTTTTTCCCATCCAATTGATTTGAGCTCATCATGGTTCCAGAGAGCTAGGGAAATTCAAAAATATTATCAATGTCTTTGAGGCCGTGACTCGTTGTAATTTAGTCGTTGTGTTGGTAATCAATGAAACATTATGTGATTGCCTTTGCAAGAATCAGTTGCATCATTTGCATCTACATTAGCATGAAAAAAAAAATTATAAAAGAATTCTATTATAATTGTGTCGATTCAATTTTTATTTTTATTTTTGCAGATTCAATCATAAATCTTTTGTAATTATGTCAATTTAATCTATCTGACGAATTTTGGCCGATCGATGACATAGTATTTTAATATACATTTTTTATTTTTTCCTTCCATCATCCCTCTTCTTCTTCCGGCCAATTGCTAGACCTCGACGATTAGCCAGGGACGGCCAACCTCTCTAGATCTGGGTCGGCAAGGCCGACCGTTACCTTTGGCCTATCATAAAGATTCGACAATCGGTTGGAGAAAGAAGAGAAGAGTAGCAAGAAAAACTAAAAACTAAAAAATAAAAAAATATATTATGTTATCGGATGAGCTTAATATAAAAAATTTAAGAGTGAATAAAAAAATTAAATTAACATAATTATAATTTTAGTAATTTTTTCATAATATTTAAGATAGTACCACCTTACTACCGTTGTGAGCCCGTAAAAAATTATCGTGATAATTCATCAATGAACAAATACATAATGCAGACCCCTAATACATCTCATTTTATCATATCAACGTCGTAGTCCTATCTCAGAGAAAGCTGAGCGTTCACGTGAATAAAGCTGAGCCCTACTCTTAGCCTGCGCGTGCATGACGTAAAACCAAGCTTTAATAATGGCTACGTCACGTACAAAGGCCGAGAAAGCCACTTAAACTCCACGGATTAAATACAACAAAAAGTTTTAAATTGGTATATCGATAAAAAAAAATTATTTTAAATAAATTTACTAATAAAAAAATTTAAATTGATGTTTTCGTTAAAAATTTATTAAGATGTGATTTATACTCTCATGCTATAGAAGAGCACGTGAATCCCGCTTCACGTTTAGTGAAAGATCCAAGAAATTCGTCCTAGCTTGGGTCTCAAGAGATCAGCACTCCTCGTACACTAGAAAATTTATACGATTTAAGCCTATAATTCTTTATTAGTAATTTATTGTGGCTCATGAATAGCTACTATTATGCTACTATTATATATATATATATATATATATATATATATTTCATTTGTAATTGAATGATGTAACGAGATATGTGATAATTTAATTATTGTGAAATTTTTTGTTGTACGTAACCCTAATTTAAGGATAAATTAGTATAATATCTTGTGACTCAATTTTTTCTTTCTCGCTCGCTTTATTTCGTTTTGATTGTGTGCCAATCCTAACAAAATTTACTATAAATTAATTTTCTAACAACAAAAATTTTAAATTGATACACCGATGACGAATTTATCCTATGTTAATATGTTAATATCACAATGACAAACAGTAAGTAAACACATTAAATTGATATATTCGTTAATTATTACGTGTCAAAATTATTTTGTGATAATTTTTTTACAAATTTATTGATTAAAATTTTTGTGACATTAACCTAAACATTCCTTTACGTTTTTTTTTTTTGGTTTCCGCGCCACGCCTGTCTTGATGTTACTGCCCGGAAACAGTCCTGCCATTTCTACTGTTAAGAGTGATTTATCTCGGGCAAAGCGGTCAAAAGATGAATGAATGCAGCAGAGCGGTCGGTATGTACTATGTACAGCTCGATTTGATTGATAAGAAGCGACCGACGGAGCTTGAGGAGTCGCCGACGAGCAAAGAAAAGCCCGCCGGTGGAGGACTCGAGGACCGGCGATGGACGGGAATAAGGCGGCGTTCAACAGTGATGTGCGCGGCTGCTGGCGATGCTAAGGGAGCTCTCCGCCTCCCTCCTCCTCCGCCGGAGTGAAAACTCCTTTTGGAGAGAGAGCGATTGGGGACAGACGCTTTTGATGAGAAATAATGTTTTAAAGACATAATGAAGCCCTTCTATTACCATCAAGAAACCATGCGTGAGAGGGTCGACGCATATTTGATTTTTTTTTTTTTATAAAACAAATCGACAGTTTTTTTTTTCTGGTAGTTGGATATTTGATTTTAAATAAAATTGACAGTTGATTAAGAAAGTTTCTAAGTTTTGTTTGATATGATAATCACGTGTTAAAATTACAATAAAAAATACCTTGTTACGATCAAATTATGACGTAAAAAAATATATTACCTAAGTTTCTTCCTAGTTTGAGCCGATTCTCGATCGATGAAGTAATATATGCCAACGCTAAACTCGCTAAACTTTTTTTAACCTTGTCTAATCCCATTAATCGATGACCTTAATCCATCCATGCATTCACCGCATTCCAATATTACTTCCTTTTTTTCATTGCTCTTTTGCACGAATAATTTATTCATCACTCTCTCTCTCTCTCTCTCTCTCTCTCTCTCTCTCTCTCTATGTATATAAATTACTTTTATCTTTTTTTTTTCTATTTTATTTGTAGTTTGTACGTCATTGATATACTTTTCTCATATGAGTGTTTATCATTTTCGTGTTGGAAGAAATTCCATGGTTTAACAAAATATTTGATAAATAATGAATAGTCTCGTTATGTATGATTAACAAGAGAAATTGTCAGTTTGCTTCTTCTTTTTTAAGATTCTCTAAAAAATTACTTAAATGTCCATTACTTTATAATACTTAAAAAATCAAACAAAGGATCTTCAAATCATGTTTGACTAAATTTAAGTCACACACATAGTCAAAGACAGATATCGTCTTAACATGTGCGACGTACGTGACATTATACTAGTTAAGATAGCATGAGTGTATAATAAATTGGTGGCGTGGCTCATCGAGGATGTGACAAAAGCCCTCCTCGTCCTCGTTGATATTCACAGAACTAGTGGACCATGAATTGCCTCAGTTAAACTATGTCATTCCTTGAATACATGCTTCATTTACAAGGGGCAAAAAAAAGATTTGAATTCGGTACTATACTTTCTCTAATTATATCTTCAATCATGAGGAAAAGTACTGAAAAAGTCGTAAACTTATTACATTAACACCAATTCAGATATGAACCTTTCAATTAAATCAATATGAAATATTTATGATTTAACTGGTGTAACTGAAAAGTTTAGAACTGAATTAGTAACAATGCAATAATCTACTAAGTATCATAAGAAAATTGCTCCCGGTTGTTCAATCATTTGACAATTACAACCTATCCTTGCTTAATAGATACAAATCACTCATGCTTTGGACTTTTTATGGCACTTTTGTATATTGCGATCCTAATTCGTATGTAGTAACCCAAAAATCACACGTACAGATACACGAATCACTAATTCATAAAGTTAAAGAATTAATGCCCTTGTTTTTTATCTATCGTTTTTGATGCGGAATTGCGATGATTCGAATTGCTCAAGAGCTTCTCCTCTATGAACCCCCTTTATCACTGGCTTCAAGCCCCTCACCTATCTCTTCAGATGATTCCAGATGTGAGGTTATATGGACATTAGGGTTTAGAGAATGGACTTGAGCTCTATTTATAAAGAATAAAATCTTTCCCCTCATCACATATTAAGTTTCTCTCGGCCCATACTATCTAGTTCTATATCTGACTAGAATTAGAAAACTATATATATCTCTCTTTATTAGACTAATTAATTTACAATAATAATTAATAAAGCTCATAACGAATATATTATAAAATATATTCTAACGACTTTTTCTAGGGACGTAACTCATCTTATTGTGTCGTGCCCCAAGTTATTATTAACAATTACATAATGCGAAATCTTCTTTTGGGTAATGATATTGACGGAAAATTTTTCATAAAGTCCCATAACTATTGTACAACTGCAAATTCAATCTCTAAACTTTTCTATCTGGCTATTGTAACCTTAATCCTTTTGACAATTTTCAGTTTAGGCCATTTTACTAAGCCTTTCCCTTTCCATTTGGGCCAAAACGATGAGAGAGGGACAGACCATTTGTGAGCCACGTGAACTCCGGCATAACAAATCTAACATCAAGTCAACGAAAATAATGGTCGTGTCAGCTGACGATGACAAATTATTTAACGAAAAGGCTACATTAAGTCGAGTTTTAAAAGTTCAAGAACTGGGTCGAGGAAAAAATACCAGAAATAAAATTGAACATGGGAGAAAAACTTCAGGACAATCGACCCATAATCTTTTTTTTTTTCCCTAATGATGACGAACTTGGCCACAAAGATACAAAGCTATTAGTAAGACTAAACTAACAGGCTTGAGGGGCGGAAGTGACCGTGCGTATAAAGGCCCAAAGCAATATGCATGCTAAATAGATATGTCTAGAAATTGAAAAATAGTTCTCTACACCTCTCTCCACGCTGCAGCGGCCATTCCTCTCTTGCCGCCATCGTTGCGGCTGTCACTTGCGATCTCTCTTGACGGCCTAAGTTAAGTTCGGTTGCCAGGCCAGGCCAGATTCATTTTCGTACGCAGCCAGGCACATCCCATAGATGAGAGGACAAGGGCCGTCGCTGCTTAATTTGAGACAATAATCACTATCGAGGCAACCACTGTTGTGACATCAATATCGGTTAGACCTACCACCACGGGAAAAAATGTGTCCCCTTCCAAATTACTTCAAACTACAAACAAGCAAATCATTTACAATTGAGCAAGTTTTTGATTTAACAGTTATTATCATAAAAATTCTCAAACTCTTACGTCGTACTATATTTATCCTAAACTATTTTTTTTTATAACCAAGTTGTCCGGGCTAACTTGCGGCACCTCGACTATTTCTCGGAATAAACTAATTTTCGTTTCACAATAATTCCAAATCTTTACTCTTATAACACGTTTCCCAAATTAATTTTCATTTCACAAGAAACTCCAAATAAATACCTCTAACACAAATCCAGCATTAGCATTTCGTCCCATATGTTACTAAAACACTGCGTATCAATTCACTTTATTGACAACTAGAAGACCAACATGGCACAACAAATGACAACTCCGACGTACCACGTTTGTTGACGAGTATGCAATTTATCGAAGCTAAGATTTAGATTATAAATAGCAAATTGAGATTTTTTTAGACAAAAATTAATTTGTTATAAATATAGGATTGAGTATCAGATTTTGGTCGGACAAAATTAATTTAGATAAATGCATCATAAATAATAATAAAAAATAATTTCCTAGCTTGATCTCGGGACAATTCCATAAAAAATCCAAAATGCTTTCGTTTTCTTAAATAAGAGTATGAAGTGTACTTTATTTCAAATAAGAGTCTAAAGTATCATTATCGTCTTAAAAAAGGATGCCATTAATGTCTCAAAAAAGGGGTCTAAAGTGGTTATGATTGTTTCAAATAAAAACCCGACCTCGCTGATTGGCCGACAGACCAAAATTTTCAATTGACCAAGGGCTTTTTTGTAAAAAAAGAGAGAAGAAAAAAGAGAGAAGAATTTAATAGTAATTTTGTTAAACTAAATTAAAATAAAAAATTAAAATTAAAATATTAATAAAGAAGACAAGAAGGAGGATTGTACTCTCGCATGTGGCTACCACCCCGCCAATGGTGGGGCGGCAATTATGGCTAAACAAGGCCACGAGTCGATTTGGGCCTGGAACCAACCTGTCGACTAATCGAAACTCATGGGCTGATAACGGTTCAACAGAAATTCGAAACTGGTCCAGAACCTCTAGTTCTGGGCCGATTCTGATCCGCCTAATAGGCCCAATGGCTATTAGGCCTTAAAAAAAGGGGGTGGGTAAGGGAGAGCCCAACGGCCTGAATAGTCGTTGCAATGCAATGGTCACACTTCTCCCTTTTTATTTTTTAAACTGATTATGTCATCCCTTATCTATAAATACCCCTCCTTCTTTCATTTTTTCTTACAAATTCTCTCGATTCTCTCAATCTTGACTCAATTTTCTGAATCGGCTTCCTGCTCAATTCTCTCAAAAAATGACAAGTGGAAGCAAAAATATTGGAAAGAGTCCGATGGTGATGGGGAAATTAGATTATCCTCATAGATATGATAATCGTGAGAATGCATGCTGGGTGGACGATGATGAATATTATTCACAATATCGAGCATGTCCCAACGCAAGAAAGTTGTTATCCTCGTACCGGTGTCGAAGAATTTCTACAGCAAATGAGCCAAAATGGAAGGGTACATCAAACATATTGCTACACTTCGAGAGAGAACATCTAGGTGGATACAAATTTAAGGTAAATTGTAAATATTGTACGAGTACATATAATTTTTCAACTGAAGGCGGTTATGAAAAATTTAATTGGCATCTGAAGGATAAACATCTAATGAAAGCGGGGATCGACACCAGAGCAACAACAAATTTTCGGGTACGCTAATCCTAAAACTTCTCATTTATTTCATTACAATGATCAAGTTTATAAAAAAAACATTAGCCCAATATGTTGCCATTGACCATTTACCATTTAAGATTGTGAAAATTTTGATTTTAATTTTTTAAAAACACTGCATGTACTTCGCAAGTAAAATCTGTTTTGAAAAATATTATTAAACACGAAATTTTTTCGGATTTACAAAAAAAAGGCAAAAAAAAAAAGAACAAAAAAAATCACATCAAAATTGAGTATTATATTTAGACCGTTTGACAGGTTCCTCTGCTCTGCTCGTTGACTGCACTGGCGAGAGCGTACATTTTATTTATTACTTCCTCAACGGGGAGACCGTACAATGTTTTTTTTTTTTTTTGCGGCACAATATACAACGGGCCTTTTTCTTTTTTTTTTTTGCCAACAACGGGACAATTTTTTTTTTTGGGTCGAAAACAACAGTATATTTCAAAAGCAGCGATTTTCAACTCTCTTCTTTGGCTTTCATTAATGCGCCTTTGCGGGGATCCTCAACAGTAGGGGATGATCTGACGTACCAAAATCTTTCTGCCTTAGGAAAAAAAATAAAAAATAAGATAAGGGATTCGGATCTTTTATCCGTCAATTCTTTAGATACATTTTGTTTGTTTACATATATTTTTTATTTGACGTTTTGGCACTTTCGGTTTTTGAAAAAGTACAATAAAAAATTTAAAAACAAAAAATCTAACCCAATATCGAATAGAGTATTTCAAAAAACCAAGAAAATATAGAACTAATTAGAAGCAATGAGGATTTAGGTCTGTTCTATACTTGTTAGATTTCAAGAACATGCCCTAAATGCAGGAAACTAGTCATTGGAGATCAGCGTCAAAATTGCATTGTAATTTTTTTTTCGGGTGTAAACATTGTAATTGAATCCGTGCCTCAGCATATATTAAGCACTAGTTGCAATTCCTTTTTCGGTGGCCCATTTGTTTCGCAATTGTCGTCAATTGTGAAAATAGGGAAATTTGTGATATCTCGTGGACGTCTTTTGTTTAGTAATAACATGTCCGCGTTGGATAAATTACATTCCAATTCGTTCAGTCCTAAATCGCATGTAGATTAGCCCAACATGCATTTTGATCTTAAATTCAAGCCTTAAACTCGTGCGAATAATCAAGATGAGGCATGCCTGAACCCGGCCTAGATGGGGGTTTCCAATTGCTTTCTCCTTTTGCCTTTGCTCGGTCAAAAATTGGACAAGAAAAAAGAGAGCTTTTTGGCGATATCGACACGTAGAATATGTGGACAGAAGGAAAGTAAACACATTGGGGGCGAGATACTTGGGTGTGCACGGTCGACACTCGTTCGTAGATTTGTGAAAATGGGTCATGAATTAATTTATGAAACCATATATGATTGGTTGAGTGTTGTATCCAATAAATGAATCATAAGTGGATTTAAACACAATATGGGTATTAAATAGATTGTATATGAGTTTGTTCAATTTATTTAAACCAATCCAATTCTGTCATCCATGATTCTCAGTTCATTCTCTCTCACCCTTACTTAATCTCGTGCTCACTCACGCTGTAATTTCACTACTTTATATTTTCACCATAGTTTGTGTATGAATTGAAGAAATCAGGTATAGTTCACTAAATTTACACTGCAACAAATTTGTCACAATAACGAGTTAAATAGATCGAGTACCGTCGGACCATATATGAGTCGAATCAGATCCGATTGACCCATTTGACAGGTCCCACTCATTCCGTCGAACAGGGGATATGTGATCGAAGATAGAGTGAGTCGGCAAGAGAAATTGAACTGGTGAAGGAAAGGGAATGTGAATGCGCGAGTGATTCATGCGCAACACCCAGTGAGTGCACGGATTTCATTGAAGAGGACAACACGGCAGCGACGTTCCCGCGCACGCGCGACACGAACACGTACGGGGAAGCAAAACACGGCAGCCAGACGATCCCAACATATCTTTTCGTCTCGCTGCGTGGACTTTGACGCCAGCTACCGAGCCAAGTCTAGCATCTCGTTTCGTTCAAATGGCGAGGTACCTTACGAACCGACAAAGTCGCGCAGTGTCCTTCCTTCCCGGGAATGTAAATGCCAAGAAGAAATCTAAAAGCGCACGAACATCAAGAACGATCATTGCCAGCGATGTAAATAATACTAGAAAAAGATAAAGCTGAACAACGCGTGTTGTTGGATTGATTGGCCATCTTCGTTCGAACCACAATTGAAGCACTCACGGTTACCATCGACAGTCGTTGGCCCCTTTTTTAACTCCGCTTTCTTTTTTACTTGGACCAAAGTTGGACAAATTTAAAACGCGAGTCAAACATGAATTTAGACCTACAGAGCCTATTCAAATACGAGTGATTTATAATTTCGCAAGATCAATTTTATTCACTTATAAATCGCCACCCATCGCCTGCGCGCTGTAATCACCCGCCTGTGCCGCCACACCGCCTGCTCGTTCGTGCATGAGACTAGTAGAGAAATTTCTGTGCACATTCTCCCGTAATAAAAATCAACCAGGTTTGATCTGGACATTGGAAACCTCACCTTCTCATAAACAGGGACGTTAATTCAAAAAACTAATGTTTCTCGCATAAACGAACGTATCTCCAACATTTGAGGACTTTGTATAGGAATAAGAAAGTTGTACTTTCTTATTCTTCTTTTTTTTTTTGGAAGATGTATGTAACGCGGTCTCCGTGTGGGTACTAGAAGCACCTCGAGGCCTTCTTGGAGGCTCCGTCGACGGGGCCAGGCTCGGGATACTTGGTGATACAGGATGAGGAAGCCAAGCGCTTTTGCTGCTTCGGGCTGTGCAAGGATAGCCGGCTTTATAGCTTTCCCTTCCCTTAGAACAAGGACCTCCCAGTCAGATAGATACATGGAGAACAATGGCTAGAGCAAGACGAGCGGCGATAGGCGAGCGGTGACAATAGGCAAGCCACGGTGGTAGTGGTGGGTGGTCGGCAAAATAATTTTTACATTTTTTAAATTTATTTTTAATGATTTGGTCAAATGTATAAGTATTTAAATTATATTAGTCCGATCGGATATGAGTCGTTTGTACTAAATGAAAATGGATAAAAAAGGATTAACCGGGTTGTATAGATTGGACTATATTAGATTCAATCTAAACCCGACCCGACCCACTCGTTTGACACCTATGCTAATATTAGATATGCTCTACATGAGTCCTACAATTCAGCACCATCATCGTCGACTCCACTGCTCGATTGTTGTATCATCTCCACCCCGTCGATGATCACATCGCCTCCACTTCCTTGATGGTTACTTCTTTGACGATGGGCTCCACTTCTTGATAATTATATCGTTCCCACTTCCTCGACGGTTGTATCATGCGTGTCTCTTTAATTGACGGTTATGAAACCGGTTTGTTCCCTGCTATCGTCGAACTGGCCGACCCCCTTCCATACAAATGGATGTTATGCCCAATCTGTCGCCTTTGGGCTGCTGTCTATCGAGGTAATTGTCGATCCGAGCTTGATTGGGTAACTTTGGGTTTAATTTATTTATTCTTTTTCAATGGGCTTTGGTGTCAAAGATTTCTCTTGTTTAATTGCTTGCTATTAAAAGATGTGCAGGCATGTTGACGTCATTCATATTCTTTGCACTTCTAATTAATTGGAAAAATCTCATGTCATTTTTTTGCAAGCGAGCAATATATTTTTTTCTCATTGAAAACTCACGTTTTAATATCTAATCATAGGCACTGATTTGCATCATTCATGCATGATTTGCATATTAAGATAGGATTTCATGTCTTACTTGCATCATGCTGATTGTAACACTAGAAAGTCGAGAGTTTTCATGAAGGAAAATATCACAAATGGACTCTGACATTGACTCAATATCAATGTGGTCCATGAATTTTATCTCAACGCGCAATGTAATCCCGAACATTTAGTTTATTTATGGTGATCCCTGAACTTTTGGTACATGTTCAATTTAGGCCTTAAACTATATAAAAAGGTTTAGGACTAAATTGGTTAGTTAAAAGATCTATGATTGAATGGTACCAATGTAACACATTTAGTACTTTTTTGAAAACCTATTCCTTTTAATGTCACTTGCCAGCCCGTAGAATTGTGTGATTTAGTGACACTTCATACACGTGGATTAGAAAGACTAATGCATCAAGAGAATTTTAGCATGTTTGGTGTGACTAACGCGGCCTCCTAATTATGATAATTTTGAAGAAATTGATAATGATTTTTGGACGCATAATAGATTTTGGATTGGAGTAAAAGTTTGTGATTTTTTTAAACAAAAGATACGTATGGAGCATAATGTTGTAATATTAACGCGGAAATTATCAGGATCTTGCAAATACGTCGACGTGAAAATTCAGAGAAAATAACGAGGAACGATAAAAGACACCAAATATAACGTGGTTCGATCCGAATGTCGGTACCTATATTCACGGGGAGAGTCAAC
This sequence comes from Rhodomyrtus tomentosa, assembly GCA_028455895.1. NCBI lineage: Eukaryota > Viridiplantae > Streptophyta > Magnoliopsida > Myrtales > Myrtaceae > Rhodomyrtus > Rhodomyrtus tomentosa. The sequence goes on along the minus strand of JAPCWY010000003.1, from coordinate 21,149,017 downwards.
AAAAATAATTTACTATATTAAAAAATTAAATTTATAATCGCTCAATATATTTGTGTTCCTCGCACCGTTTTGATAAATTCCGCCATGCGCGACCACCGAAGCATTATTCGTTCGGGTCGTCCTTTTTCTTGGAGAATTCTGCGCGGCCTCTTCTTTTTCTTCTTCTGTGTGGTGCGGCTTGGTTTCGGCGTGCAGCAGAGAAAAGCCCCGAAAAATCCACATTTGTTTTTTTGGTCTTGTACACTTTCTGCAGGAAGTGTCAGGAAAGAAAAGAAAATAAAACAAAATCCCTTTCATCTATATTTTATTCTTTCTTTCAAATGGGTCCACAAGATAAATAAGCGCAAGAATATACATGTGCCTCTCTTGCTCTGTTATGCCAAAACATATCTTTTGCAGCACGTTGAGGCTTACGAAGTCAACGTTGATAATCTTGAACATTTTCAAGATTTCTTTTTTATTTATTTATAACAATTTGATTTATAACCGCAGATGATTTAAAACTCGAGACATATCTAACAATTCTCCACCTTGACTCAATGTTTGAAGCCAAGTCAATACTGCTCATTATCTATGCTGCTCTCTCATTGCCCCAATGGGCGATCACTCTACATAGACGCTAATAGTACTCAAGTAGAGCTTGAACTTTGCTAAAGAAACATGCTTAGTCATCATGTCTACAGGGTTCTCTGTTGTCGCTATCTTTTTTACAACAATCTTACCCTTCGTTAAGACATCTCGGATGAAGTGGTATCTGATAATGATATATTTTGTCCGCTGGTGATAAACCAGATTATACGCCAGAAATATCGTACCTTGGTTGTCACAGTGTATATCAACACTTTTCTAATCTAACCTAAAGTCCAAGAGCAAGCCTTGTAACCATATCGCCTCTTTCGCTACAAAGGTCAGTGCCATGTATTCCACCTCAATCAACGATAAGGCCACGTGATCCTGTAAGGGCGCCTTCCAAGTAACTGCACCACCTGCAAGCATAAACACGTACCATGCTAAAGACCTGCACTCATTCAAGTCACCTGCATGATCAGAATCCACAAAATTCGTGGTTTCACATCCATTACTGTCCCTTCGATACACTATGCCAACGTCTGATGTCTCCTTTAAATATCTGAGAATCCATTTCACAACTTCCCAATGAGTTTTACTAGGACGCTTCATATAGCGACTAACTACACTGACAACTTGTGAAATATCAGGCTTAATGCATACCATAACATATATAATACTACCTACTGCACTAGAATATGGAACACGGGATATATGCTCCTCCTCCTCCTCAGCCTGCGGTGATAATTTAACTGAAAGTTTAAAGTGCTTCACTAATGGTGTACTTACAGACTTCGCTGACTGCATATTAAAACGTGCTACAATCTTTTCAATATATTTCTTTTGAGACAGACGTAATAATACTACAGCCCTGTCTTACAAAATCTTCATACCCAATATTTTTTTGCAACACCTAAACCTTTCATCTCAAACTCAGTACTCAATTATGTTTTCAGCACATCAATATCAGACATATTCTTAACTGCTATCAACATGTCATTAACATATAACAGTAGATATATCAAAGACCCATCATCCAGTCTCCTAAAATAAGCACAGCTATCCATCTGACTTTTAGAATAGTCCTGATTAGCCATGAAAACTTTAATGCGCTTATACCATTGCCTAGGAGACTATTTCAACTCATACAGTGATTTCTTTAACAAGCAAACATAGTCTTCCTTACCCGGAATAGCAAATCCATCTGGCTGCCTCATATAAATCTACTCATCAACTCACCATGAAGAAACGTCGTTTTCACATCAAGCTGCTCCAACTCGAGATCCTGTGCAGCAGTTAAGGCAAGTAAAATACGAATAAAAGTATGCCTTACCATAGGAACACTTCATTGTAGTCAATGCCTTCTCGCTGTGTAAACCCCTTCGCCACAAGTCTCGCCTTATACCTCGCTGTCTTGGCATCGGGAATGCCCTCTTTCCGTTTGTAGACTCATTTGCTTCCAATAATCTTTTGACTTTTGGGTACTTTAACTAGCTCTCATGTCTGATTTCGATGGAGTGATTCCATCTCTCCACTCATGTCCCCTAACCACTGCGACGACTCAGAACTAGCCATCGCCTTAGCGTAAGACGAAGGCTCATCTGTCTCCACCTCGTCACCCACAGTTAAAGCATAAGCAATATCTGTATAACCATAACGTATCGTTGGTTTTATTTGCCTTCATTGTCTGCCCTCAGCTAAAGTGTGTTGCGGCTGTACTGGTTGTTCACTATCACCAACTTCAAGAACTGTGGCCTCATCTGCAGTTTCAATATTTGTTATCTCTGAGGTCTCCGGAGTCTCCACCTGAAGCTCCACCTTACTATTTGACATCATGATCTATCTGTTCTGCTAGTAGTGTCTCAGGACTCCTCTATCGAAGCATTGCAGTCTTGTCAAAGATTACATTTCTGCTGATTAGAAAACCGGGTGATCCGAGATCAGTGCACCACAACCGGTAGCCTTTCACCTCATGTGCATAACCTAGAAATATGCATTTCTTCGACCTCGGCTCAAGCTTACCATCACTAGCATAAGCATACGCAGGACATCTGAATACTCGTAATCCGGAGTAATCAACAGTTTTCCCCGACCATACTTCCTCTGGAGTATTCCACTCAATAGCAGATGATGGAGATCGATTAATCAGGTAACACGCTATGTTCATTGCTTCGGCCCAAAATTTTTTGCCTATTCCAACATACGATAACATGCTCCGAGCCCGCTCAAATAAAGTTCTGTTCTTCCGTTCTGCCACGCCATTATGCTGTGGTGTCCCAGATATTGTGCGGTGTCTAACAACACCTTCTCTCTCACAGAACTTGGTAAAATCTTTACCACAAAACTCCATGTTGTTATCGGTTCTCAGGCACTTAATCTGTTTATCTGACTGCTTCTCAATCAACGCCTTAAATTTCTTGAACCGATCAAACACATCAGATTTGTGCTTCAGAAAGTATACCCACACCTTCCTGGAATAATCGTTGATAAATATTAGCATATAATGGGCACCTCCTTCCGAAAGCATCGAAGACGGGCCCCAGACATCTGAATGAATATACTTAACCGGTTGCTTGATTGAATGAATACCTGTAGTAAACTTAATCCTGCGCTGCTTCCCAATAATGCAGTGTTCACATAAGTTTAACTTACTTATTTTTTGGCTCTTTAACAACCCTCTATCACTCGGCATTGTCATATTTCCCTCACTCATGTGCCCTAAACACATATGTAATAAACGAGTTAAATTAGAATCTGATTCACCTGATGAAATTGCAGCAGCTCCTGTCATGGTCTTTCCCAGTAGATGATAGAGAGAATTCGCTTTATTCTCTTTCATCACTGTCATGGCACCTCGAGAAATCTTCATTACTCCACCTTCAACGATATACTTACACTCGATATCATTGAGTGTCCCTAGAGAAATAAGGTTCTTCTTGAGCTTTGGTACATGCATCACGCTGTCAATGTGCGAACCACACCATCACGCATATGAATCTGAACTGTCCCTATCCCCACAACCTTACAAGCTGCGTTATTCCCCAACAGAACTCTACAACCATTTGCAATCTGGTAAGTAATAAACCAGTTCCTATGAGGCGTCATATGATAAGAACACCCTGAATCTAGCACCCATTCGTCTCCTGACGAACCTGTAGTCACACACAAAACAGCATCTACAACACTAGTGCTCTCTTAAGCAATATTTGCTACACTGCTTATGGCTTTCTGCTTATCACCTTTGTTTCTCAGCTTAGGACAATCTTTCCTAATGTGCCCCTCCTCGTGACATTCAAAGCAATTTACGCTTCCCTTGGATTTTCTATGGCGTGATTTAGACCTGCTTTTACCTCTGCTGCTGCTGGACCCCGCTGTTGCTCTCTACCACGAATCACTAGTCCCCGCGCTACATCTTGCGCTAGACCGTCATCTCGCAACTTTCTCTGCCACTCTTTAGAAAATAAAGCGGATTTTACCTCTTCTGAGGTAATCGTAGTACGCCCATGCAATAGAGAATCAGTAAAGTGCTCCCATGACTCTGGTAAAGAAGCCAACGACATCATGCCCTGCTCTTCATCTTCAAGAGTCTTACCGACGTTCTTTAGATCTATCATGAGTTTATTAAATTCATCTAGGTGGGTTCTGATAGACGTACCCTCAGTATATTTGAACTGGAACATTATCTTCAACATGTATAAGCGATTGTTCAAACCCTTCTTTACATAGAGCGACTGAAGCTTTGCCCACAATGCTGCGGTATCCTTTTCTTCGCCTACCTCTATCAATACTTCATCCGATAAATTCGACAGGATTACACTCCTAGACTTCCTCATCAATACATCCTTATCATCATATTTCATCGATTCGGGCAACTTAGCCTTGCCTTCCAATGCTTCTGTCAAATCTTGAGTTGTCAATAACGCCTCCGTCTTGAGGCTTCATAACCCAAAGTTGTTCCTCCCATTAAATTTCTCAATTTCAGTTTTCACCCCAGACATAATTGCAACAATAGAATTCTAGATAATAACCAAACAAGCAAAAGCCCCAAATCACAATTCAGAAATCTGATCCAAGCTCTTATACCAATTGTTGTAATATTAACGCGAAAATTACCAGGATATTGTAAATACGTCAACGCGAAAGCCTAGAGAAAATAACGAGGAACGATAAATGACACCAAATATAACGTGGTTCGGTCCGAATGTTGGTACTTATATCCACGGGGAGAACCAGCAAAAATAATCTACTATATCGGAGAATTGGATTTACAACCGCTCAATACGCTCGTGTTTCCCGTACCGTCTTTAGAAATTTCACCATGTGCGACGACGGAAGCTTTATTCGTTCGTGTTGTCCTTTTTCTTGGCGAATTTTGCACGGCCTCTTCTTTTTATTCTTCCGTGCGGTGCGGGTTGGTTTCGGCGTGCAGCAGAGAAAATCCCCGAAAAATACTCCTTTGGTTTTTTGGTCTTGTACACTTTCTGCAGGAAGTGTCAGGAAAGAAAAGGAAATAAAACAAAACCCCTTTACTCTATATTTTATTCTTTCTTTCAAATGGGCCCGCAAGATAAATAAGCGCAAGAATATACATGTGCTTCTCTTGCTCTGTTCTGCCAAAACGTATCTTGTGCAGCACATTGAGGTTTATGAAGTCAACGTGTGATCTTGAACATTTTTAAGATTTTTTTTATAACAATTCGATTTAGAACCACAAATGATTTAAAACTTGAGACATATCTAACACATAATTTGTATATGCTCGTCGACATAGGGGCCACATCAGATCTGGTAAAAAGCTTCAGCTGTACAGATTTCCGTCACGGGCAAAGCATTCAGGCACACACTCCACATGAAGAATTATATTGCAGGATAGGACTTCAGTTGCCACTCTTAACAATGAAAGACCCACAGTTATTTCCTGTCCACACACACGAATAGAGGGATGGTTAAAATCTCTTGCACAATGTGTTCATCAAAGATTTCTTGCACCTTCTGCACATTCCATACCTTCGCTTCTCGATCAATTAAATTTGCAACTAGTGTGGATCCACTTGGTTTGCTGAGCCACAACCCGTTTGGCACTTTAGCTGATAATATCTATACCCTTTAGCAAGCTTTGCCACCCATGAGAGGATCCAACACCCAAAAAAAGTCCAATTTTATATTTGTGATATTTAATCTAAAACCTTTTTTTATTATAAAAAGCATTCAACTTTTACTTTTATATCAATTCTATCACAAATTTTTACTTTTATCTCAATTTTACTGGTGTAGTACCCAAAAATCCTTAACTTTATCATATGTTCAAATTATATCAAAAACTTTTTTTTTGTTTCATAAAAAATCTTCGACTTTTACTTTTATCTCAATTCTACCACTATTAGCCTTCCACTCATAATCATCATTAGTAAATCATAAGTGAAATTTTCACATTGCTAATGAATTGCACGACAGCAAGGCTAACATGAAAATATTCCGAACTTCTCTTTTCTTGTTTGCTTCCTCTATATATTGCCGGGAGATATAAAGTTACTTAAGATAGCGCATTTCGTATTCTCTTCGGCATTTAACAAAAAACGACTAGACATTAAATATTTGAATGAACAATCTAAAATCTCGCTGTTCATCAAACTTAATGTTTCAAAATTTTGAAAATTCATTAGTAAGTTTATCGAGAAAATTCAAAAATCATAGGATTAACGGGTTAAGTACACATCAAGTGCCATAAGTTGTGTACATCACTCACTTTAGTGCCAAAACCTTGAAATTGATCATAAAGTGCTAAGTTTTGTAACTTCGATCACAAAGTGCCAAAACATTCAAATCGATCACTTTAGCGCTAAATTTTTGTAACTTCAATAACTTAAGTGTCAACTTCATTAAAAAAATGGTCACTTTAGTGCCAAATTCGATGAGTCACGTTAGCTCAAATAAAAAATACATGTGTCGTATTTTCGGCGAGCCACGTCAGTTTAATCGGAGTCGGCACTAAAGCGATCGTTTTTAAAACAAGTTGGCACTTAAGTGATCGAAGTTATAAAAACTTAGCACTAAAGTGATCGATTTGAAAATTTTGGCACTAAAATGAGCGTCATATACAATTTATAACACTTGAAATGTACTTAAGCCTAGGATTAACTAACGGTAATTATAAATGGAAGGTTGAAGATGATATAATTACGATAAAAGTAAAAGTTAAATATTTTTTGTGAGACAAAAAAATTCGAATATATTTTGGGACATGCTAAAGTTGAGGATTTTTTTGGATATTAAATTGGTAGAATTAGGGCCAAAGTAAAAGTTTGGGGATTTCATGACACAGAAAAAATTGTTGGATATAATTGTAATAGATATTAAGCCTCCTAATAGGGGCGAGAGCCCATCAATTCCAGAAATATCCTCCTTTGGCAAATAAATTCCTTTAATAGCCTAACTCTAGAGAGCTGAGGGAATCGAGATAATCTCTACTTTTACTCAACATGATTTTATTTAAAGCAACAAGATCTTTGAAACCAAGTCCTCCTTTGTCATTCTTGATTTTTAGAACTTCTCATTTCTTACAATGAACTCCCAATTTCGAAGCATCTTATTTCCAGCAAAATAGGCAATTTTCTTATCTACCGCTTTACAAACAGAGATTGGAATCTTAAAAGTAGACATATGCATATTGGGATACAACTTTGTTGACACTTAAATTTTGGCTACTCTTTTTAATTATTAAACTCATTAAAAATTAAGGACTGACCCTGGTCCCTAACCAATAATATTCGATTATTGTAAAAAAAAAATTCATATAGGATAGGTTAATTTATGTGTTCATACACTGCATTTGTATTTAATCGGATTGACGGCAAAGACGGACTTGAAATAGATGTGAATACTAGGCTAGAACCCATGAAGAATTCGATCAGCACTAGAGGGCTATTATGTAGCACTGACACGACACACGATACGATATGGCACGACACATCATTTCTCAAAAAAATAAAAAAAAATTGACACGTTGGAACACTTTATATATTAAACACAAACACACACACACACACACGTGTATATACATATATGGTAAAATATCATGTATATATGAAAATATCAAAGGTGAGTTTCTTCTTCTTCTTCTATCAGGGATACATGATTATGGTTTTTTTTTTATTGGATGGGTATATATTAATATTGGGGTAGCGGGATATATGACTTAAGCATATATGTTTTTCATAAGTTTGCATTTTGATGCCTAATTTATTGAATATGCTTAAAATTAACCCCGTGCATATCGAAATAGCGTGTTTGTAGCGTTGATCACGTGTTGTTCGTATGTTGGAGTGTCGGAAATGATAACATGACACGAAGACCCCCCCCCCCCCCCCCCCCCCCCGAGAGTATTGGTGATTTCTAGGACACACGTATGGAAAAAATTAAGAAAAGTTTAGGGCCTATTTTGGGTTTATTTTAGCCTATTAAAGATTAACTAAAGAAAAAATCATTTAATTAAAGGTTTATCAAATAAAGAATGCTCTAATTAAAAATCAAATAAGCAAATAAGCCCACGAAGCGGACCACATGCCCACCAAGCCCAATCAATGGGCTGGCCGAAACTTCTAAAACTAAATTGTAAAAGAAATTCTTCCATTATGAACTAAATTTTAAATATCTAGAACTTGAGGACTATTTCGTAAATAAGTAAAAAATAGAGCGAACCCTTGGAAAATCTATTTAATCGCGTTTATGCCTCATAATTCAAGGTCATACATTATGAGGGGGACACCCATACTCAGAAAAAACACCAAGAAAAATGCGACAAATATATATATAACTGATGGCCCTGCCAGCGATCCCGTTGTATTCGCCATTTACCACTGGCTCACCGCATTCTTGTTGTTGTTGTTGTTGGTTTTTTTTTTTTTTATAACCAAGGTGTCCGGGCCAGCTTGCGCATACCTCGACTATTCCTCGAAGGAGACTAGCACAACAACCCACCGTCATTGCCTCCCACTTAAATCACAGGTGCTCATTTGGGGAATCGAACCCGGGACCAGCGCGCCTAATCACACAATCGCAAGTGCGCCCTAACTAACTGAGCTACCCATGGATGGGTGCTTTCCTGCTGTTGTTCATCGTCACTAATGATAAGATTAGAAATTGATATTTGGATCTTTTTTATATATACACAATGATTTTGTTAATTGTTACAAAATCATGTGCCATTAAAGCATTATAAAAAACATATATACCATTGTCTCGAAACTATTTAAGGCCATCAATCTCAAAAGTTGACAAACTTTGTTGCTCCTGTTCTTCTGAAATAAACTCAGCTGGTTGTTCCATATAAATTTCTTCTTTTAATTCTTTATTGGGAATTGTGGTCTTTACATCAATTTGATGTTATTCACGATCCATACTAATCATTATTGCAAGAATAAGGTCAATTGAGGTAAATCTTACCACATCTTCATAATCAATTTCTTCTTGTTAATTATACCCTTTCATCACAAGACGAACTTTGTATCTCTCAACCAAGCCATCATCTTTGCGCTTTGTTTTGAGAACAACTTGTTCCCAATAGCTTTGCCTCCGTTTAGAAGATCAACCAATACTGTCACGTCCCGAATCCGGCGAGCACGCGAACATCTCACCTGGTCGTTGATCTTCAATAATCTTCCAAGATCCCTTGGCTAATTAATCACAGCTCCAAAATAATACAAAGTCACGAAAGCAATTAAACAGCTCCATACAAATCCACAATCATATAACTCAAGGCAATAGGGTATACACTTATCCTCAATATCATAGTCGGTTACAAAACTAACTCCAAACAATACATAGTTCCTACGGTTTCATTCAGATTCTTTACAACTTTCGCCAACAATTTCTTGAAATGCCAACCCATGCAAGTTTGGGTGTCCTTTGTCTGGGACCTGAAAAAGTTAAGTCCCCATTGGGGTGAGATATAACTATCTCAGCAAGTGACACCTAAACCTATACATGAACACCAGTCCCCCCAGAGCGCACACAATGCCACCAAGATGCAATCAACAATAGCGTATGGCATCAAACAAACATGAATATCAATAACCAAGCATGGATGGGCATTACAATCAATCACACTCAACTTCAAGGTCTCAAGCTCCCTACACAAGCAACATATAATTCGATACTCAATTATCACAACTTCCACCTCCACTTTCGTACTTCTCTAGCACTTCTGCCAACTAACATCACTAGGGTCACAGGCCAATTGATACTTTAGAGGCTCACAGCCATTTATCATCTCAAGGACTCACAGCCAACGCGATCTTTGGGGCCACATGCCAACGATCGCTGGGACAATATAGCCCATTCATATAGCATCGGCACTATAGCCATTTATGTAGCATAGACATTAAAGCCAATTCACTAACAGGTCTTCATAGCCAATAGATATCACAGGCACTATAGCCATCACGTAGGCATCACATCCAATTAAACAATCAAGGGCTCAACAGCCACTTACCTCACAAGGCTCTCTGGCCAATTGAAGCACACTAGTCAAATACAACATCAAGGCATATCACAATTCAATTGTCATATTATGCCATTCAAGTCATGGAATTTGCTACTTAATCAAGCAATTCAAGCCATAGGATTTACCAAGCACTCAATTCACCCAACCAATCAATCCAGTAATGTCCTAACATTTGGGTAAGGGTTTAGAAAACACTTACCTTAATCTATTAGTAAAACTTCACACCAAGTAACTCCTCTCAACGCCACAAGTATGTGATCCCCAAGAATTTCTCGTCAACCTAGAAAGGTTCACCAATCTTGAATCAAAAGTCATTGAATTTTTACTTCCTTTAACCCAATTTCTCATTAGTCATACCATAGGCAATTCAAGACGTTTTATTGATCAATTGAACACATATCAACATTCCCACGAACCCTCAATACGTTCGGTTCATATGGTCACATACAAGATAAGGTACAACTTAGGAGTTCATATATCAATTTTGCTCATAATTCACTCCTAACTCCCAATCCACTTCACATACTCCTCATTAACACCTCACATCACATCTTATAAGACATTATGAGCCAATTTGAAGTCTAATTACCCCTTAATTAGTCATCAACAGAATCGGCCAGTAAGGTCGGTTTCAGGTTCAAACTGTTTAATCCGGCCATATTTCAATTTCAAGCCTTAATTATTCACAAAAAAAACTTGCTAAGACCTTCATTTATGGGTTTAGAGAGTTCACCAAGAGATTTGAAGCAAAATAACTCTTCAAAGACCTCCGAACCGCCCAGCTTCTTCCCGGTTCTCAAATGGGCAGAATTTACTCCATAAAAATCTCCACGAATCAACCATGTACACCCATCAAAATTCAACTAAAATTGAAATCAAAGCTCATCCAATTCAAGTACCAGATGTTATGAAGAACTCGTCGAAAATTTGAGGTCATTTGGAGTCGGAAGCTCCCAAAAACGTAGTCTCTCCAAAACCGAATCAGAATCTGACTTTTGTCCACTTAAACAGATCTACGGGACAAATGGATGGGAAATATTAAGCTCATACTACCTCAAGATGATAAGCTTTAAGATGACGGTGGTTTTACCTCAATCTGAAGTCGAACGACAAAGTTATGGCCGAAATAGTGAGTCGATTTTTCCCCGTTCCTGAGAAACACTGCTCGGCCGAGACACCAAAGGGAGAGGAAGAAGAAAAATGAAGTGGAAAAGTGAGGGGGAGGGGAGTCACGAGTGAGGATACGAATAATTGAGCTTTCCTCAAATAATTAAGGTGAATTTGACAAGATTGACTTGGGTGAGATAATTAATGCAAGAGGCTCCCATTAAGTGACACATGGCATAGCTTCTTGAAGCCCTTGACTTCCTTTGACCTTATCCTTCATCAAATTTCGGTAGCACATAGAGGTATAAAATGACCAAAATGACCTTCTAAACTTCTTAAGGTAAGACCAAAGGTCGAGGGGTAAAATGGTCATTTTACATTTTTCGTCCGAACTTTCATTTTTCCAGTATAAACCACCCTCGATGAGGCGAAGTCCATCTCAATTCCAATGTTTGAATTCCTCAATGTCCAATACCCAAATCTCGAGGTTCAATTTCATGTCGAATTCTCGCCAACTATAATTCTAGTTTATCTCAAACTGACGGGCGACTCTTGCAAGCGCTACACGGATCGATCTTGGGATTTTTCTTAAGCCGTGGCGACTTTAATTATAATGTAATTACGAGGGTTTATCATTCGTTCTTTCGATCCTGATTATTGAAATCCGATTTAGGATACATATTGGTTAAGTGGAATCGTCCGTGTCTCAACGTATAACACTAACAAGACATTCCATGATCGTCCTTAGATCAATCTCTGTCGGCCCAAGATATCCCATCAACAATACTTATGATCAAAATGCCATTTCTCTTTTAAATTCCCTAGGTTTACGTACCCGACTTTGCGTCAGTCTTTCCTTTTGGTCAGTTAACTCAAGAGTGCCCAACTCCGAGTTAGTTACAATTGAAACACATTGATCGATATCCTTCCATTCAATAGCCTCGAGAGGGTCGAAATTCGGAATGTCACAAATGCCCAAACTTGGTTTGATCTCGTTAACTTCATCTATTCTTCATTGCTTGTATCAACATTTTCTTATAAGGACAAGTTGGAGCCTCATTTACATTCCTTGGCTCATCCTTTTTTTGTGGAGCGATCATGAAATCTTTAATTTCAATGTCAAAACATCAATGAGCCGATGGAGAATACTTATACCAAAAAGGAAATGGAGACAAGCCTGAACTTGAAGCAAATATGCTATCCCCAACACACTAGGCTTTCAGGCTAATCTTAGAGAAATGTCTTTTAGCTTTCAAACTCAATCTTGAAGCTCAACCCTTAAGGTGTCAGAAATTTCTAATCCATTGGTTCCACTTGTGGAGAGCATATTGAACCACATCGTACTACCAAATTAACTAGATGATTCTAAAAGAAGAGGTACCATGTCGGATGAAAAGAAGAGGAGGAATTAGAAGCTCATGGTACAACAAACTTCACACTAATATTCAGATAAGGCTTTGTCTGCCCCAACACTTACAATGGGATGCCTTTTATAGGAAAATGAATACATAACTGAATAAAAAAAAACACAATGGATTTGCATATCCAATACACACAAAGTGATTGGGTGAATAGTACTGCTACAGTGAACATTAATCTAACTATTGCTACAATGAATAGTGAATAGTGATCGATGAATAGTATACATAGTATAAGTTTTGACCTCCTAAGGGTCAATTATTGGGAAAAAAAAACGCACGCATGTAACTGACAAACACACATGATTAAAGTCGACCACGGTCTGGGTCAGAATGATATTTTGCATCGTCAGAATCCAAGCTGTCTAGACCATCTTTTTCTCTTTGATAAGCTCGCAAAAGTAGCTGTTCTTCAAGCTGAGACAATCTTATTTCTAGATCATCTGATAGTGGGGGACTATCTCCTCTTGCTTCTTGTTTTGCAACACGTCTTGCTCCTGATATGATGTCCTCTATCGTGACAAGATCTTGTGAGTCTTGCAGATAAAGCCCATGGAATCACCGTGATGAGTTGGATGGGATATCTGATGGAATATTTTGGTTAGAGCTGGATCGAAAATCATATGTGTTATGTGAAAGTGGTCCGTCTCATGGGTCTTGTGAATTCTTATCCATTGAGGATTAGGTTGACTGGTTTTTTCGAAATATCTCTAGAGCTTCATAGGTTTTTGGATGCATACAAACCCTATTCCATAGAAGATTTGTTGCATGTTATGGCCAAATCCAAGGTGGAATAGTGCGGTTTTCCTAGCAGAGAATCCGCTGAAGTTCTTGGTATTCATAATGTATTGCCATAATTGACTTAGGTAAAGTCTTGTGAACACAAGAAATCTATTCATAAAGCTTGGGTTTGTAAGTGGAAGTACCAAGCTGTGTAGCTTCTGTTGGGATTCATGTAACACGTAGGGCAAAAATAAAACATATAAACACAATGGAAATAAATAAATGCCCATACATGTATCTCCAGAGGTGTAATTAGTGTGTTTTAATCAAAAAACATATTAAACTAATAGAATTAACGGATTACCTCTCGTAACGTGCTTGAGTAATGAAAATGGTTCAGATGTTCTTTGATCCAAGCCCCACAAGTGTTGAGCCTCTAGTTTAGACACACCACCAATCGTAACGCCGAATGGAAGAACGAATTTGGGGATAACCACCTTAATTGTGCTAGCAATGCGTGGTGATGTTTCCTTTCGTTCTTGAATTTTCGGTCACCGTAGGAGCAAGAAAAAAGAGAGAGAGAGATCATCATTTTTTCTGCTCACACATGCACACACATAATCACGCATAATCCTAAGATCCGATCCCAAGATTATGCTGATTGTATGCACGCACACAATCAACAATTTGCTGATTGTATGCGTGACGCACCTTTTTTTTTCTCTATTTTTAATTATATATATCAAAACAAAACAAACGATAAACAATATGTGTAAATCAACACAATAATTTTGTGTCAACTTGATTCGTACATGTGCATCATATGCACTTGCGCCTATGACCAAAAAATAAAATCAAATTGAATACCATTTAATCTAATTTTGGTTCGAATAATTTGATAGTCGTCATTGCAAACATATTTTCAATATCGTCTTTCCGTTCACTGTCATCATATTTTGGTTAAGGTGTGTGACATCCCTAGGTTCATTACTGAGCTGACAATAAGACATATACTAATATGTTAGTGTTTTCAAGAGAAGTAATTGTCTCGATTAACCTCTAGGTCCCACAAGTCTTGAGTGACATTTAGCAATATATCATGGCTACCTAGACAGTGTAAATTCTTTAAGAACATAATGAACCTGTCAGCTTTGGTTGTAGTGTAATTAAATCCCTCCATCTTACTATATCTCGATCGAACAAAGACCATGGAATATTTGTCAAGTCACCAATTTGATCATATGTACAAATGCGAGACATAAACATTTTACCATCGGTTACAACCCCGACCGAGGATTTTAATGCATTGTCATAATTAAATTGCATAGGATATCATACCTTGCATATGGTAAGGAGACAGATTTCATTTTATATACGTGTGACTTCGTATGTGCATGAACTATGACCATCAAGTACAGAGACAGATCGACGAGTCGTCAATATGCATCCTCGTAAACCATAGCCATCCAATACACAAATCCACACTGTACCTTGGGTCTAAGGATTATTTACACAAGACCAAAACATTAACGATTATATATCGACAATGTTAAAAGCTTCCATGTCACTAATCGTTCACGTGTGTCACGTTCTGTAAACTTGTCTAATACAAGCACAAGTGTTCTAACTCAGGTATCGCAATACCCAATGATTTGTGACCCGTCATTTTCTTAAGTATCCAATACTTAATGGTAAAGCTAAGAACACATTGGCCTCAACAGAATCATTAATATCCACTCAATGATTCATCGACCGAGAACTGTTTGAAGATTCAGTCTAACTGTGAACCTGTCACACATATTCTTGACGTCTCAAGAATAGGTCCAGTCGCAACTTATCTTATGGAATTCATACATATATTTAAATAAATTGGACAAATGAATAAATACATATTTTCCATTAATTATATAAGAAATTGAAAGTAAAACTGAAATTCCCAACATGTAATTATTACATGATTACTTTAGGGCATATCTCTAGCATGGACCTAGTTAATAAGTGCCTTCTTTCAAGCCCATGCCAGGAAATTCTATCTCCTTTTGGGCAATAATAATCTTTTTTTGAGAAAACATAATGCTATGTTTTTGCACAATGTCAGCGAACTGAAAAAGAAGTTTACAGTGAGATTCTTCATCAATGTTGTAAAGAAGGATATCATCAATGTAAATCTATGCATTTGGCAGAATGGATTAAAAAATTATGCACATGGCTTTTTGAAAAAGATAGAGCAGTTTTGAGGCCAAATGGGAGAACAGTCAACTGGAAATACTGATTAGGAATGTAGAACTAATGTGGATATCGAACCATATCGAGGAGGAGGTGCTAAAGACCCGTTGTTTTATTCGCTTGATCCAATTACTCAAGTGAGGGAGAAGGAATTTAAGCAAGTTGTCGACATTATGGTTGAAGATCTTTGGAGTGGAGGCTCTTGATTCGAGAATTGAAGATTCTGAAGCTCCTTGGCGCAACACGGTCACATTTGGCCTTGCAAATTCTGAATGGGTTTAAAGCTAACGAGCTCCGAATGGGCTCAAATTTGATTGGCTAAAGCGAAGCGACATCTTGATCAATACTCACGACCTATGACCGTGAATTGTGATGGATTTCGACCATTCGGAGTTGTTAGATGGACTTTTAGGCCTTTTTTTTTTTTTTTCTATTTTTAGGTGAATTTTATTAATTAAGGATAT
The DNA here is from genome assembly GCA_028455895.1 of Rhodomyrtus tomentosa. Lineage (NCBI taxonomy): Eukaryota > Viridiplantae > Streptophyta > Magnoliopsida > Myrtales > Myrtaceae > Rhodomyrtus > Rhodomyrtus tomentosa. Next base: position 21,133,010 of record JAPCWY010000003.1, on the reverse strand, counting down.
TTTCGTCCTTTTTCCCTTTTATAGTTAGCATCATATTTAAGGGTGCTTATAGATTTATGATAACACAACATTGTTTTCAGAATTAATACAGAGAGGTTTTCTTTCTCTTCTTCGAGTTTTCTTGAAGACTAGACCAAATCAAGTTTCTTTGTGGCGGTTGATCGACTTATCGAGCAAGATCATGAATTCCCTTATTTATGGTGTCTATAGCATGGATTGGTTGCCAAAGGTTCGTCAACAAGTTACGTTCATATAGAGGTTACCAATCACAGGTTCAATTGGGAGTCGAGGTTCGCAATTCGCAACTTCTGGATCTTTGTAGAATGATCAGTTTACGCGTCGATTCACATTATCTAGTATCAAAGCTGGCTCTACAAGGTCTAGTTATCCTATTTTTACTACTTTTCATTCTGCAATTTAGGGTTTATAGAATTAGGTTTTATAAAATTAGGGATTCGTTATTAATCGAATTAGGGTTCTGAATTGTTCGTGCTGCGATTTCAATTTTGATTTAAGGTTTTCGGTCCTAATTGTTTTGATTGTATTGAGTTCGTAAAAAAAAGTTTCATTAAAAAAATTGAAAAAAATTCAAAAAAAATAATTTCAAAAAAAGGGGTCAAACAAAAAAATTCAAGAGGATGATTCGTTTCTTTATTATTATTATTATTATTATTACTTGGATCGAACAGAAAAAACTTTAGTAGCAGAAATTGAATATGAATGTCACGCCCCGAACCCGTCGAGCCCACGTATATCCCACCAGGCCGTTGATATGCTATTATCTCCCAGGATCCCTCAGCCAACCATAACAACTTGAGAAAGAAATAAGATTGCGGAAGCCATAAAACTTGCTTCATACAAATTACAATGAGATGACTCAGGACAAAGGGTATACATTTCTTATAAATAAAATTCTTCTAAGAAGTTATCGCAGTCAAGTACCCAAAATTCAATTCCTAAATCCTCAAAATTTGGATACAATCCCTAAGGCCACAAAATACATAAAACCATTCATGCCATTACTTCATCAAGAGCTCATCCTCATCTCGCCTGTCTTCAAGGACCTGAAAAAGTTAAATCCCCACTAGGGTGAGATATAAATCTCAATAAGTGAAATCTAAACCTAGACCTGAACATCAGTCCCCCCCAGACCATGAAACCAACACCAGATGTAGGCATTCACCAACTGACTATCTTATCAAGACAGGTACAATCACAGGTCACGGTCATACGTACTTAACCTCATGGGTTCAAGCTTCTAATACATAGCACATAAGCCATTATTCATAGTCATTATAATTTTCACAACCACTCATCGCCTAGGTTCTCAGCCGCGATGTATTTCTCTGACACTCTTGTCAACTGATATCACTAGGGTCACAGATCAATCGATATCTTTGTACTATTGGGGCCACAGGCCAATCGATACTTTCGAGATTCGTAGCCATTTAATACCATTGGGGCCACAGACCAATCGATATTTTCATCATCAAAATTTTTAGTCAATTGGTACCATTGGGACCACAGGCCAATCGGTACTTTTGGAGCTCACAGCCAATTGTCATCTTAGGGATTCACAGCCAACGCGATCTTCGGGGCCACAAGCCAACGATCGCTGGGACAATATAGCCCAATTCAATAACACAGGTACTATAGCCAATTCATAACAGGGGCTTCAAAGCCAATTCAGATGAATCCATAGCTCCATAGCCGGACCATATCATCAAGGGCTCAATAGCCACTTATCTTACAAGGCTTTCTGACCAATTGAAGCAAAGTAGCCAAACATAACATCAAGGCATATCACATTTCAATTGTCATACTATGCCATTCAAATCATGAAATCCGCTACTTAATCAAGCAATTCAAGCCATAGGATTTGCCAAGCATTCAATTCATCCAACTAATCTATCTAGTAATGTTATAGCATTCGGATAAGGGTTTAAGAAACACTTACCTCTTCAATTGAGCTAGATTTTTCCACTCAAAAAGAGCCTCCAAGCTCAGTCCACAACCGGCCAAAGCAAAGCAAGTGTACGGCCCTAAGGAAAATCCACAATTCCACCATTAAAACTCTTTCAAACCCAATTCCATCAAGTAACCACCTTGGTAGCACATTACATTATGTTCTAAGATGTCTTACCAAGGATTTTACGGCAAGGCGATGCTTCCACGAACCACTAAAGGGCTCGGTTCACCAGGTCCTCAAGCAGGGCAAAATCGGTCCTAGATTAATCACACCAAATAGCCCTTAATTCACTTCTACACTTCATTCATCATGCACACACCTTGTCAATACATCAATATATGTTCTTAGATGTCTCATCATGAATTTTGGAGCAAGATGACTCTTTAATGAGCCTCAAAGGGCCTCTGTTCCAACCGGTCTGCAAGGGGACAGATTCTACCCCTTGTAACAACATGCAATTTTAACCATTAAACCCATTTTAACTCCCACAAATCCTCAACCTCAACTTGATAAACTCTTATACTATGAGTTTAGAAGATCTCACCAAAAATTTGAGGTCATTTGGAGTTCAGAAGCTACCAAAAATCGTCCCTCTCCAAAATCAGGTCAGATTTTGACCTTTGTCCACTCAAACAGACCTACGGAACAAACGGTTGGGCTAAATTAATCTCACAATATCTTTTTATAATGGTAAGACAATGAGCTTTAATATGGCGGTAGTTTTACTTCAATCCGATGTCAGACGACAAAGTTATGGCCGAAACAGTGGACCGATTTTTGTTAGTCTGCAGGAAGCTTCTCGGCCGAACTTGAAAAGGAAGAAAAAGATGATTGTGGGAGTGAGGGTGGCTGGCCAAGTGAGAAAGGAGAGAGAGTCTTCATCTCAATAATTCATTTTTGGGTCAATTTGATAAGATTGGTATTTAATGCATTGTCACTCTTTAGTTGACACTTGTCCAAGCTTCTATAAGACCACGACCCACCTTTGACTTTGTTTGACCACTTGATCTTATCATTTTCGGCAGAATATGTATGGGTGGGAATTGACCATTTAGTCCTTCTGAAATGTTAAGGTAAGGGCAAATGATCGAGGGGCAAAATGATCATTTGGCACTTTTCGTCTAAAAATCTATTTTTTCAGTAAACCACCCTCGATGAGGTGACGTCCATTTCAATTCAAACATCGAAATTCCTCAATGTCCAATACTCAAATATTGAGGTTCAATTTCATATCGATCTTTCGTCGACTGTAATTCTAGTTTATCTTAAATTGACGGGCGACTCTTGCAGGCGCTACGCGTATCGACCTTTAGATTTTCTCAAGCCGTGACGACTTTGATTATCATGTAATTGTGCGGGTTTATCATTCGTTCCTTCGATCTTGATCATCGGAATCCAATTTAGTAGATTCTCGCAAATTACACATTGGTTAAGCGGAGTCACCCACGTCCCAACGTATAACACTAGCAAGACATTCCATGATTGTTCCTAGATCGATCTCTGCTGGCCTGGAATATTTCCTTGACAATCCTTATGGTTAAAGTTTCATTTCTCATTCAAATTTCCTAGATCCACGTACCTAACTCCGCGTCAGTCTTTCCTTTTTGGTCAAATAACTCAAGAGTAGCCAACTCTCCGAGCGAGTTACAACTGAAACACATCGATTGATATCCTTCTATTCAATGGCCTCGAGAGGGTCGAAATTCGGAATGTCACAATGAATTTGAATCTAGCAATTGCTGAATTGCTGAATTGAGCATTATATTGCTGAATTGATCTTGCTTAGAGGTTTAGTCGATTGTTTTAAGGAGATTGAGAGACTGGATTCTAGTCTGATAAATAACTTGTGAGAGGAAAACGATAGGTAAAAGGCAAGAGTGTGTGAGCTTAATCGAGAGAAGAAAAAAAATCGAAATTGAGTTAAACATGAGGGGAGTGATAAACACTTTGAGTGAAACATGTGAGGGAGCGTTTTGTGAGGTTTCTTCTATTTCTAACATTTTATTACAGGTTTAGTGAAAAAAAAAGTCATGTCAAGCCAGAAAAGCGTAAATCAAATGTAGGATGGCACAAATCAAAGGAATGATGCGATTTTAACAGGCATCCAGCAGTTGAGCTTACAACTCGAAGCACTTAGCAAATGAGTTGTGAGATTGGAGATGAGGCTTGATGGTGATCACGAGCCACCACAAGGGAGGCCACAAAATCAACGAGAGGAGCCCAGGATACAACATAGATGACAGCTGCAATTTAATGATGAATATGTATCCGACACAGAAAATGACCGAGATGGCAGGTTTAGGAGGAGGAACGGACACTGTGGGTTTAGACATCGAGAAGATAACGATCTTGGCAATATCAAGATGAAGATTTTATCTTTCCAAGGAAAGAATGATCTTGATGCGTATCTAGAATAGGAGAAACAAATGGAGATGGTATTTGACTGTCAGTGATATTCGAAGCTCAAAAAGGTAAAAATTGTAGCTGTTGAATTCACTGATTATGCTATAATTTGGTGGGATGAACTTATGACTAATAGGAGACACAATGATGAGAGACCGATAGAAACGTGGGATGAGATGAAAGCGGTGATTATGAGGCGCTTTATACCAAATGATTACCACCGAAATTTGTTCCATAAATCGCAAAATCTAACACAAGGTAAAAAGAGCGTAGAAGAGTATCATAAGGAGATGGAGATTGCCATGATCCGTGCTAATTGGTGGAGGATCGTGAAGCCACAAGTCATGATTTATGTGTGGTCTTAGCCGAGACATAGCAAGGATGGTAAACCGCAACATTATGTTGAGTTGGAGAAATTGGTGGATAAAGCCATCAAGGTGGAGAGGCAAGTGAACCTGGACCAAACTTACAAGAGGGGTGGAGGTTCAAGCTTAAATTGGAAGCCCAATTGTAAGAGAGACGAGAAGTTGAATTGGAAAACAACATCAAGGTCAAAACTTCAAAGGAGAAGGAGAAATATGGCAGAGTTAGTTCGAATCCGGGTTCAGGTAAAACTGAAAATCCTAATACTAGAACTTATGAAATTAAATATTTCAAGTGTTTAGGCATGGGCCATATGGCGAATCAATGCCCTAATATGAGGGTGTTGATAATGGCTGGACTTAGAGATGTTCAATCTGAAAGTGAAAAGGAGAAAGATGATGATGCCATGTCGTTATTGGAGGACTGTAGCGATGTTGAGATGCCAATCGAGGGTGAATTGGTGGTGGTTAGATGTTCTCTTAGCGTTCAAGTCAAGGAGGAGGAGCATCGCTAGCAATATGATAAATTGTTCCTCCCAAGATGCTTGGGGAATTGTAAGATTTGCAGTTTAATTATTGATGGAGGTAGTTGTACAAATGTGATAAGTTGTACTATGGTAGAGAAATTAGGATCGAAGACTACAAAGCACCCTAAACCATATATCTTCAATGGTTGAATGATGGTGGTGAAGTGAAAGCGTCGAAGCAAGTCATAGTTCCATTTGAGATAGGATGATATAAGGATGAGATGGTATGTGATGTTGTACCTACGCCGACGAGACATTCTTTACTTGGTAGGCCATGAAAATATGGCAGGAGAGTACATCATGACAGGTACACTAATTGATATTCATTGATGATGAATCAGAAAACTTACACTTCGGTATCAATGACACATACTCGAGTGCATGAAGATCAATTACAACTACGACGTGAGGCTGAGGGAGAGAGAAAATGTGAGAAAACTGAGGGCTTGCGTGGAGAGTCTGAGACGCAAGAAAAATGAGAGGCTGAGAAGAAGACAGTGATAAAAGCCGAGGGAAAAGGAGAGAGAAAGCATTTCTATGCAAAAACGAGCGAAGTGAGGAGAGATTTGATTCTGAACCGACCAATGCTTGTTCTTTTGTACAATGAGATGTTATTTACTACTAACGATATTGACCCGAGTTTGCCTAGTTCTTCGTGTCTTTGTTACAGGAACTTGAAGATACGGGCTTCCTAGAGGTTTACCACCGATTTGAGGCATAGAGTATCAAATTGATTTGATTCACCTAGCCAACTCGCATATCGAAGCAATCCCGAGGAGACAAAGGACCTTCAGCGGCAAGTTAGTGAATTACTGGAACGCGGATATGTGCGAGAGAGTCTTATCTCGTGTGCTAGTCTTTTTTTGTTAGTGGCAAAGAAGGATGAGGCTTAGCGAATGTGTATTGATTGCCAAGCGATCAACATTATTACGGTAAAGTATCGACATCCTATTCCTAAATTAGATGACATCTCAGATGAGTTACATGGAGCTAGCATATTTACTAAGATTGATTTGAAAAGTGGCTATCGTTAAATTAGGATGAAAGAAGGAGATGAATGAAAAACTGCATTTAAGACCAAGTACGGGTTCTGTGAGTAGTTAGTCATGCCGTTTGGTTTAACTAATGCACCTAGTATTTTCATGCGACTTATGAATCATGTTTTGCGAGATTTTATTGGTCGATTTGTGATTATCTATTTTGATGATATCATGATGTATAATCGGTGTCTTGATGATCATATTGAACATGTGCGAGCTGTTTTGCAGGTTTTGAGCGCTGAGCAATTATATGCTAACCTAAAGAAGTGCACTTTTGTGGCTAACAAATTAGTGTTCCCAAGATTTGTTGTTGATGCTGATGGAATACAGGTTGACGAAGAAAAAGTGAAAGCAATTCGTAAGTGGCTGACACCTAAAACTGTAGGAGAAGTGCGCAGCTTTTATGGCTTAGCAAGTTTTTATCGACTATTCGTGAAAGATTTCAGCACTATCGTCGCAGCTTTAACCGAGGTTATCAAGAAGCACGTGGATTTCACATGGGGAGAAGAGCAAGAAAGAGCATTCAATCTGTTGAAGTACAAGCTAACTAATGCTCTTTCGTTATTTTTACCGAATTTCAGTACTACTTTTGAAATAGAATGAATCCTTCTGGTATAGGACTTGGAGCCGTGTTGATGCAGGGAGGACGTCCCATGGCTTATTTCAGCGAGAAATTAAGTGGAGCAACATTGAATTATCCAACTAATGATAAGGAGACGTATGCTTTGGTGCGAATTGTGGAGATGTGACAACATTATCTATGGCCAAAGGAGTTTGTGATCCACATCGACCACGAGACCTTAAAGACTTGAGGGGGCAGCAAAAGTTGAATAAAAGATATGCCAAATGGATGGAGTTCATCGAGTATTTTTCATATGTAATCAAGTACAAGAAAGATAAGGCAAATGTAGTAGCCGATACACTTTCTCGAAGGTACGCAATTCTAACACTCTAGGAGCAAAGTGTTTAGGTTTTGAGCATATAAAAAATTTATACACTGATGTTGATGACTTTGGAAGAGTGTTTGAAACTTGTGAACATGTTGCATTTGAGAAATTCTATTGACATGATGGTTTTCTCTTTCGTGAAAATAAGTTGTGTTGCCTAGATACTCTTTGCATAAATTGTTGGTGCGAAAGACGCATGGTGGTGGTTTATTGGGGTACTTTGGCATTAACAAAACTTATGAAGTGTTGCATGAACACTTTTATTGGCCACACATAAAGCGAATAAGCTAAGTCTACAACTAAACCATATAGTTTGTGTACACCGTTGCCTATCCCGACATGTCCTTGGGTTAATATTTCTATGAATTTTGTGTTAGGATTGCCTAGGTCTAAGCATGGAAGTGATTCTATTTATGTAGTTGTAGATTGATTTTCAAAGATGACTCATTTTACACCGTGTCATAAATTCGATGATGCATCACATGTTACTGATTTGTTCTTTCGTGAGGTTGTGCGTTTACATGGCATGCCTAGGTCCATTCTTTATGATCGAGATACTAAATTTCTTAACTACTTTTGGAAGACATTGTGGAAAAAATTAGGTACACAACATTTATTCTCTTCTACTTGTCATCCACAAACTGATGGTCAAACTAAAGTAGTTAATAGAACTTTAGGGACATTTTTTTTTATAACCAAGGTGTTCGGGCCAGCTTGGGCGCACCTCGACTATTCCTCGGGGGAGTCTAGCACAGTAACCCATCGCCATGGCCCCCACTTAAATCACAGGTGCTCATTTAGAGAATCGAACTTGGGACCAATGCGCCTAACCACACAATCCCAAGTGCGCCTTAACCAACTGAGCTACCTATGGGTGGGTGGGACATTGTTGCGTTCTATCATTAAAAAGAATATTAGGTCTTGGGAAGATTTTTTACCTCATGTTGAGTTTGAATATAATAAGAACGTGCATTCTACTACTAAGTTCACATCGTTTGAGGTTGTCTATGGTTTTAATCCGTTAACTATATTAGATTTAACCCTTTTGCCTGTCGATGAGTGTGTGCTTTTAGATGATGCTAATAATGTCGAATTTGTGAAGACATTGCATAAAAAATGTGGCTTAATATTGAGTACAAGACAGAGCAATATGCAAAGCAGGCCATCAAAGTCCGTAAAAAAGTAGTGTTAGACCTAACGATTGGATTTGAGTTCATATGCACACGGAATGTTTTCTTAATTATCGACATTCTAAGTTGTTATCGTGAGGGGATGGACTATTCATGGCGTTAGAGAGGATGGTCAACGAGAATACCTACAAGCTTGATCTTTCAGGTGAGTATGGTATTAATGCTACTTTTAATGTTACTAACTTGACTCTTTTCGATGCAGGTGATGATTTGATGGCAAACACTTTGCATGGAAAAGGGAATGATGTGGACATCAAACCATATCGAGGAGGAGGTGCTAGGGACCCTTTGTTCTATCCGCTTGGTCCAATTACTTAAGACAAAAGAATTCAAATAAGCTGTCGGCATCATGGTTCAATATTTTTAGAGTAGAGGTGATCTTGGTTCGAGAATTGAAGATTCTCAAGCTCCCTGACGCAACACAGTCACATTTGGTCTCGTGAATTCCGAATGGGTTTAGGGCTAACGAGCTCCGAATGGGCTCAAATTTTGTCGGTTGAAGCAAAACGACGTCCTGATCAATAGCACGGCCTTTGGCCGTGAACTACGATGGTTTCGGCCATTCGGAGTCGTTAGATGGACTTTTGGGCCTTTTTCCTATTTTTAGGCGAATTTTATTAATTAAGGATATTTTCGTCCTTTTGCTCTTTTAGGGTTAGCACTATTTAAGGGTGTTTTTCGATTTATCATAACACAACATTGTTTTCAGAATTAATACAAAGAGGGTTTTTTTCTCTTCTTCTAGTTTTTTTAAAGACTAGACCAAATCAAGTTTCTTTGCGAATTCTCTTGTCCGTGGCATCTATAGCGTGGATTGGTTGACACAGGTTCGTCAACAAGTTACGTTCACACCGAGATTACCAATCACAGGTTCGATTGATGGTCGAGGTTCGCAATTCGTAACTCCTAGATCTTTGTAGAACGATCAATTTTCATATCAATTTACATCAAGAACCCTGTTTTGAGATGGTCTTTAGGGTGGATTCCTATTTTCCAAAACCCTGCATTCAAGTCAAACTTGGAATAAATCTTTGCTTAGACAAGATTAGAAAAGAGGGAATTTTTGTGAGGCAATAGAAACTTGTCATCTTTGAGAAATTGATTCAAAGGCTGATAATTGATAATTAGCCCGAGTTTGCCATGATTCTACTATGCTATTTTATTAATATAAAAGGCTCTACAAGCCCATTCGGAATTTAAGGGTTCAATGAGGCTTTGGGCAAGAAGTTCGACACACTTTTTTTTAGCTAGGGCAAGGTGCTTAGGGTTTATACCTGAATTACTAGTCCTTGTAGGATTGGCATCTTTGGGTTTTTTTTAATGGAAATTTAACTAAGACATCAGGATTTTTTCAAAGTGAATGAGAGCAAGTCTGTGAAAATTGAAAATGATAATCAACACAACTGGATAGGAAGGTATGAGCTATACAATCACGAATTTCATGTTGGATGATGAAAAGCCTTTGAATGCCAATAAATTCTCTAAAATGATCCTTGAATTGCAATCCATTGGGAACAATCCCAAGTTGTGGGTATGTCGCAAGACATGCCCCCGAGCGAAATCTTCGCTAGTCGGACACGTGTCGACACCGACACGCTCCGGACACATCTGAACATGGCCCAGACATGCAGTCAACGCGTGTTCGAGCTTCGACACGTGGTCAACAAAATAGACACGCGAGGGACAAGCGTGTTCATCCCGTCGGACAGCAATGAAATATTGTGGACTCAACTTGCGTTGCTTCGTCTCACCTGAGGAGCTCGCGGAGAAGGATGATGGCGCACATGGCGCGGAGCTTGACGTGGGTTTAATTATAGAGGAGGTGGGCAAGATTAAGGGAGAATGACTTGGGATCAGTTTGTTTGGTTAAGTTGAAGAGGGATTCGGTCGGAGGTCAGAGCTCAGACCATTGTGAGCTTGCGTGGCTACGGCCGCGGCTGGAATAAGAAGCAAAAGTAGAAGCGTGGAGGCAAAAAAAAAAAAAATAGGCTGGGGAATTAGGGTTTGGAAGTGGAAGTTTTCTAATATTTATTTTATTCTGTTTTAGGGAATAAGAAAAGGAAAAGTAAGGGGTGGGGGCCGAGGACCATTAAAAAGTTGCGCTTGGGAATTGGGTGGATTGGGTTTTTGTGGGAGGGTTCTGTTGATTTTTTTTTTCATTTGTTTTGGAAATAGAAAAAGAAAAACATATATAAAGATGATAATTTTATTTTTTTATTCTAGGGTTTCTTTTGTATTTATTTATAGAATCATGAAAACATAAATTATCATGTATAAATAAAAATATATATTTACTATATAAAGTGTCTCAGCGTGTCGAAATTCTCTATTTTTTAAGAAATTACATGTCGGCATATTTTGTCGTGTCGTGTCCCATGTCATGTTTGTGCTACATATAGTTGTGGTAATTGGGCAAGAATGTTCCAACCAATGATAAGATCTTTGTCATGAGAATGACATCTAAGGATTTTTGTGGTGATCAAACGTTGGGGAAGGATCTTGAGAGTAACTGGTTTGCTACGAACTTTGGTTACAGAAGTATCACCAGAAGTAGAATGAAAATACCTTATATAAAGCATCTAAAATTCTTCTGGAAGTACCTTTATAACCATAAGAGAAGTAACAGCTCCAGTATCTATAAGGGTAATCACCTGAATAGGCTTTTTATCATCTGAAGTAAATATCTGGACTGGAACATAAGAGGAACGAAACACAAAAAGATGGGATGTTGAAGAAGTCTAAAGAAGAATATGGGAAAAAGACAACAATTTCACCAGGAGATTTATCATAATTAGAAGAATAGGCTTTGAGAGCACAAAGGGTGTCAAACAAAGGCTCATCTTCAATGGAAAATACTGATTCAATATCCTCATCATCAAGGGAGATCCCTATGCTCTGGACTATCTTCTGAATCATGTAATTACCTTGACGTTTTGCCTGAGGATACTTTTTGGCAAAATACCCCTTTTTGTTGCAGATGTAACATCTATCTGACTTGGACTTCTTATTAGACTTGGAAGAATGATGCTTCTTTTGTCCGAGGAATTTTCATTTTCCCTTGCTATGCTTCCTTGCAAAGAGAACTTCTTATAATGCTTCTTCTTTTGACTAGAACATGATGGATCACTGCAGTTTCTTGAAGACTTTATCTTTAAATCAAGCCTCATGCAGGCTTTATCAAGACTATGGTTCTCCTTAAGAGAATTCTTAAAGAGTTCTTTTTTTGTGGTATAGATCTTATATTGCTACATGAACTGCTTGCTGGATTTCTCCAAATGTAACTTCTTCCAGTGACCTTGTGCTTGCTTGTAAAGTCTTTTCGACATCACCATCGATTTCTTTAGGAATGGAAGCCAAAACGACAGGCTTAAGACTTACTTCAGTGCCGAGATGATAGAAGCATTTGATTATCCCTCTGAAATGACGATCAAGATCTTTCTTGGCCATAGAGCAACATTTGCGCTTAAAGAATTCTTTTTTTTGAGCTCTCTGGTATTTTCGAGCTGGCCAATGAAATATAAATGAATGACCTAAATAGCCTGATCTAGGCTTGTGGTCAGAAAAACAATCTGGTCTTTCTCGAAAGCGACTTTCCACCGATCCTTTAATGATCCTATAAATCTACTAGAAAACTCGAGAAGCACATCACAAGTATTGTGCTCTTTTAAGTTCCTAGTTGTCAACCAAGCATGGAATTCTTGAAGACATTCAGGCTACTTATGATACGGGAGGTCATCAAAGGTGAAGTTTGTCCTGGAAGAGGTGGAAAAAAGTGGTCGAATCAACACCAGGATATGTGTCTGGGGGATAAGTGACTTTTGGTTTGGCCATATTTTCTTCTCCAGCAGCTATTGATTTTGCCATCATGATTTCAACAACAGCAGGCTATGGAAAAGTGTCCTAAAAGGAATGTTCAGAAAGACTGGACTCACTACGAAAGAATTCATATGAGTCTGAAGAGTCTTGAAGCAGATTCACAAGATGAACTGCAACAATAGAAGGAACTTGGTATTTAAGAAAACTTTCTAAAGGATTTGAAACCATATATGATTGGGAAAGGTGAGTTGGTGAATTTATAGGTGATAATTCGGGCTTTAGAGGTGTTGAATGAAGTGGAGGTGGAGGTGAAGATTTCATCTTGCCTTTAGATTTCTCTTTTTCTATTTCTTGCACCTTTGCTCGAAGGCCAAGGAAATTCGTCACAGATGGGAGTGGAGCTGAGCTGAGCACTGCTGCAAAAGAAGAGGAAGATCCTGAGGATCTGGTCGAAGGAGCATGGAAAAAAAGCAAAGGATCTAAGAAAATGAGGGTTTGTGTTGTTCAAGCCGAGACTTAGGTTCTTCAAGAAGTTGAATTTGTCGCCGGAGTTCTCAATCTCAAGTGTCTGGTCTTCCAAATAATGACTGGGAGGAATCTGCTTAGTTTCAAGCAAATAAAGTCTCTTCTGGAAATCTTCCAACATTTTCTTCATCAAGGCAGTCGTCCGTTCCACTCGTTCAGGCTGAGTGATAACTTTACTGAATGCTTTATTCTAAGCAAGTGCATTCTCTATTTGCCAACTTAAGACAGTCTCCGCAGGAGCTGAGCAAATTGGAGATTGTACACTTAGTACATCATTCTCCATTACGATGCCACTCGACGACTTGTTCTCCGTATTGGACATCGTGCACTTGGTACATCATTCTTTATGACACTTCCACTTGGATGAGATAATGACGACAACTTCACATCAAGTGGTTACAATTAATATTGATTCGAAATAAAGTTTACTTCTCACATTGCTCTCACTTGGATGAGATACCCCAATAAAATCATTATCATTATACAAGATTTCAAAACTGAGAATGATCTTCACCCATCTTGCCCTTTTTTTGAAAATTTATTTACTAAGGATGTGACATCTTATGATTCAAATTCAATTACCCTTTTTGCTCACCTATAAACACATACCCTTTTGAGTGCTCTCAGATCTCATAAAAATACTCTTTTTATATCTAAGGCCTAATTTCTCATTCCTACGAGAGGACTCGTGATGCACTTAAGCTTTTTATAATTTCAATTATTTTTAGGCATTTTTTATTATTTTAATGGCGTTTTTGTAATTTGGGTTAAATAAGGTTAACATCATATAAAAGGATGTTTTTAGGGTTTTGAACAGTAGATTTTCAGACTTAGACTTTTGACATTCGTTGATTTTGATAATTACAGTTGAGTGAACAAATTGTTCTTCATTATCAATTCTTAATTCTTCTATTTAGTCAATTTTCGTTGCGCTTAGACATCAATTAGTATTAGAGCACAAGTTGCTTGAACCGATAGCTGAACATAATCACGGGGGTCGATGGAGGGGTCGTGCTGGTCGAGAGCTTGGAGTCGTTCCTGATATAGACGAGCAAAGATGTTGATAAACAAAATAGACGAATCCAAGATTTGGGGCGACAACTTGCGCAGGCAAGGTTGGATGTTCAATCCAAAGAAGGTGTAGAATTTGAGGCTTTAACCGATGAAGAAAAGGAGGACATCGATCCTTATGAGGTTTTGAATATCAAGGACGGAATCAGGAGTATGACTTGGAAATCAGTCCACTTTTCTTAATTTTGGGATGAAGATCGAGATTCCCGGGTTTCAAAATCCAATATTTGATGAAGATTCAATCTTTGACGAAGATCCAATCTTTCATGAGGATCCAGTTTATGATGAATCTGATGGAGAATAAGAGGATGCAGATCTAGCCACGATGGTGGAAGCCATTGTGTCGGTGAAGGGCGGCGAAGTCTCCCCTGGCAACGTCCCCAGACGGCGACGCTGATGCCAACATGGTATGTGGATGATTGGGATTTTGCCACGTTCGAAAAGGGATTGATGGGCGTGCCAATGGCTATGGTTGCGTTCGGAGGTGTGCCGAGGTATGAAGAGGCCAATTCGGAGGTGTGTCGAGGTATGAAGAGGCGAAAGTGGCAGCCGCTGAATTCAAGGATGCTCTTCCCGAGGATCTGCTCGCCCCCTGTTCTGAGGGCATTAGTGGAAAGGACCAACTTGAATCCTGCAGAATGTAAGGATGAATGAAGACACCCTTTGGTGTGGGAAGTTTGCCGATTGGTTTAGCTTCAGTCAATTTGGAACCCAGACCTTGAAGGTGACATGAGGCATCTATTGAGGAGCCTCAAGCCTAGGCAAATGTGTGTCGTGCTTCAAGCGCAAGAGGATGAATGGGTCGCCTTGAAGTTCTTCTATTAGGCCGATCGACAGTGGCGATATCAACATGATCATGTTGTTTATTATACAATGTTAAGGATCTTGAGCAAGACCAAACTGTGCCAAGGCGCTAGGAGAATTATCCGGCCCACGCGCCAAAGAAGGATCGTGTGTGAGGCTGAAGCTTTTGGATATCTCATGCTGTCTTACAGTAGGGCAGGCCATTTGAGGCGCGCCTTGTAGGTTCTAACATTAATGCAGAAGGCGGGTGTTGAACCTAATTTATCAATATGCAACGCGGCGATGAATGTCCTCGTAAGGGCTAATGGTCTTGAAAAGGCATTTTAAGTTCATGGAGAGAATGCAACTTGTTGGAATTACTCCGAGTGTGATTAAGTAGAATAGTTTAATTATTGGTTACTGTGATTTGCATCGGGTTAATGATGCCATTGAGCTACTTGATGAAATGCGTGCGAAAGGTTGTCCTCCAGATAGGGTCAGTTACTACACTGTCATGGATTTCCTATGTAGAGAAAACAGGGTTGAAGATGTTCCTAAAAGAGTTGATGCTGCAGAAGAAGAAACGGATGACGCTAACCCCTGTATTAAATCTGTGGGCACTAATTTCCCTTATAATAAAAGGAGTAAGAAGTTGTACGATCCTATCGAAAATGAGATTAATATCTATTACATTGAAGCAGATTCAAGGGAGAATCAGTTTTTTAGCAGTAGAGGATGATGCACTTAGGCTTTTTATAATTTCAATTATTTTTAGGAGTTTTTTTTTAATGATTTTAATGGCCTTTTTGCAATTTTGGATTTCCTAGATTAATTAGGGTTAACACAATAAAAAAGGATATTTTTAGGGTTTCGAATGGCAGACTTTCAGACTTAGACTTTTGACATTCGTTAATTTTGATAATCATAATTGAGTGAAAGATTATTCCTCATTATCAACGTACTCCTCTTCTTCATCAGATGAATTCTCAGATTCACACATTCTTCGGATTGAATGCCCAACTATGCCTGCGTAAGTTATCACTCCAAATCCTGAATTTGCCTTCTCTGTTCTTCAATTTCTACATCCCGCGGGTCTATTAGACGCGATCATTTGTCTGCATCAAGAAGGACTCCATGCCCCTTTCCTCCACGAGCACGTCGTCCACCACCAACGCGATATGTTCAGCCATTGATTTCAAGCAACTTGTGCTCTGATACCAATTGATGTCAAAATGCAACGGACATTGGCTAAACGGAAGAATTAAGAATTAATAACGAAGAACAATCTGTTCACTCAACTGTGATTATCAAAACAAATATAAAACATCTAAGTCTGAAAAGTCTGCTTCACAAGAAACTTTAAACACCCCTTGTATATGGCATTAAACCTAATTACAATAGGAAACACAAATATCACTAAAATCACGAAAATTACCTAAAAACTTAAAATGCCTAAAAATCTATTTAAATGACTACAAAAAGGAAATTAAGTGCATCATTCTCCCCTGCTATAAAAAACGATTTGTCCTTAAATCTTGTTTTGCCTTCTCATCATTCTCTCCTGCTTCGTCTTCATTGATCTCAACGTCCTCAGGTTAAAAAAGATTTGCCACAATCGAGAAGAAGCTAGATTCTGAAGGGAAAAAAAAAATGTCCGGGGCGGCCTCTCCAACGAATCAAGTAATGCATCATATTGAGCACCAAGAAATTCTCTGAAAATACATGTTCAAGCTTATTCATTAAAAAAAAAAAACAGCTCAAAGTATAGAGAACTTACTTCCTTGTTGTATTTCTTCTCCTCCATGGGACATCTAATCTGAAAATCGGTGACATAGTCCAACCACACCTTCGGCTTTCAAGTTTCATTAGCCACTCGTAACATGCATAATCGCCTTAAGTTTTCAAGCACAACATCCTTCCCACCATAACAAGTTCTGAAATCCCGGTCGTCCACCTATTACGCCGGCATCCGCGCCATCATCTGGGGGACGTTACCAGCAGCAACCTCGCCGCCCTTCGCCGACATTATGGCTTCTATCGTCGTGTCTGGATCCTCATCAAAGATCCGATCTTCGTCAAATAATGGATCTTCGCCAAAGATTGGATCTTAAAATTAAGGAATCTCAGTTTCATCTCGATATTAGGAAAAATTGACTAATTTCTAGGTCGTACTCCTTGATTTTGTCCTTGGTTTTGAACCTTGAAAGGATCGACGTCCTCCTCTTCTTCATCGAATGAATTCTTAGATTCCACACCTTCTTTAGATTGAACGCCCAACTACACCTGCGCAAGTCGTCACTCCAAATCCTCGCCTTGCGCGACACTCCAAATTCTCATCTTGTCGAGCTCGATCAAGTGGTGGGTTCAAAAATCATTTTTGTTGCACAGAACAGAATCAATAGTCGATGAATAGTATGCTTGAAAATCGATTTTTTCACGCTAAAATCGATTATGAAACATCATACAATAGAGGAAACAATAACATCTACGTTCTGATACTAATGAAGGGAACCAATCCCATTATATACGCAGCAGAATTATACGGAATTAACAAGCTCAAAACTTATTTGAATAACTAATTGAAGAAGTACATCACAAGCTGAACGCATTTGAATTTTTCACAGGTTAAATGTTCACAATGCAACGAGATAGTCCAGTCGCCCGTTTGTCGTTCCGGAGAGAAGAGCGGGAGTTCGTCGTCATTTCCTTTTTTTCTCTCTCTCTCTCTATTCTTCATTGGAAGAATGTTTGATGCACAAAATGTAATAAGGTATTCTTATCATGTTTCAAGGGTATAATAGCCTCTAGCAGCCTTTTTCTTAAATGATAATTGCCCTTTGGCAGTTTATCCATAATGGGTCAAGGGCTGTGATAGCTTACATGGGCAGACCACGGTACTTCCCATGCACCCTTAAAAATCCAACATTAACGATTTGAGGATCGGTTCATGTTTCACCTAGAATATGAAATCCACTTAACAAAATCGATTCACCAATTTATGAAGTCTTAAACCTACCTCCCATACCTTAGAATTTGGAACCTATAATATCATAAGTTCCAATGTCTATTCAAATTGCACAGTGTTCTAATTAAACGATTCCAATGACTTATTACCTCTGTTGGCCCTCATCTGCTTTACATTTCACTCACCATAGCTCATATTCTGATACAAGAAAATTATGAAACATTAGCAAAGTAAAAATTTCAATAATACATATTGCGAAAAATGGAAGCTCAGACTAGTAGACTATGACTACACAATTATCATTGAACGCCATAGAAAGCCGAAATTAATGCGAAAAAATCCAAGGATTGACATGCTACGAATCCACTTGAAAGAGATTTGTGCCTTCGGGAAAGCTGACATATGTGGTGCATATTGTTGTCAGGTCGTGCCGTAAGGTGTCGGATTAAGACCCCAAAACCAGAAAAATAAAATAAAATTTGCTCCAAGTTCTGGTTGTGAAATCTGAAACCGGCTCGTCGAAACTGATTCTCCGATTTTTAGAATCTGAGCTCAGATAGATTCCCACAGATCAGGGATTCCCACCAATCAGTTTTTCGATTCTAGATTCTAACATGAAATCATACTCACTTCTCATCAGTAAAACCATCACAAGTAGGAGTGATCGGTTCCCGGTCCAGTGCAATTCCCGGGTGGTCCAATAAAACCGATAAACTATCAACGTTCTCTTTGAACAAAGCCGGACCAAAGTCTATTTTCTTCGACAAAGAGTTGCGACTCCATACGAGCCAGCTCTCTCAATATCGCCTCTTTTAACACAATTAGTGCACTCAAAAGGTGTGGCCACCGACGTCTCTTGAGTAGAAAGTGCAGAACCTGGTGAAGACATGGGAGATGGAGATGTTCAATAAGACCAGATATCTTTATTACAAATCTGTCGACCCACTTCATTACACCGTCAACCTCAATGGTGCTCTCTACTATGTAATTGCATAAACAATAATCTCTCGAAGAATGGACTAATAGAAACAAGTTGAAGGATTAACCCTAGAAAAATGTTTGGCATTTGAGGAAGAAAGGCTCTGACTCTAGAAGAGAAGAGGAAGCATGGAGGGAGCTATAACTCCCTCCTCCAGACCTCGCTGCCCGAGAAGTATGTTGAAGAGATTTTTTTTTTTTTTTAAGTTAAAATCTTTTGGTTGGATTCGAGCAATCTAGTCTTGTATTCCCTGAAACTAGGAATGGACCGTATAAAGGAATGTAATCAAATCTGATTTTCTGTTATTATTTTCTGTTATTTTGTTACCTTTCTTGTTGCGTATATTTTGGGATTCCTTGCTTGAATTAGGCAATCAATCCTATGTACACTTTCATATAAAGACATGTAAAGTGTAAACGATAACTAATTAATTATATTGAGAGAATTCTCAGTATCGTTTATGGTATCAGAGCATAATTTGCTCTCACGAGTTGTACTCTCGATCCTAGTTTTATTTTCTGTTGCTCGTCAAAGGCCGCCTCTGCAGGATCTTCTGCCACAACCAATGGTGTTTCTGCTACTCCTGCTGGTCTAATCTCCTTTTCGGCTGCCGCTCACTTGCCGTTAAAGCTTACGACCACAAACTTCCCTTCTTGGAAGGCCCAGTTCAACGCCCTGCTTGTTGGATACGATTTAAAGGGCTATATTGATGGTACACTCTCGTGTCCTCCTATAACGCTCAGTGACGGCCCTGCATCTGCTGTAAATCCCGCATACACCAATTGGATTCGATAAGACCAGCTGCTTCTTCATGCGGTCCTTGACTCTGTCTCCGAAAATATTGTTCCTCTTATTGTGTCAAGCCAAACCTCGCGGGAAGCCTGGGTGAAACTCACCAACTTATACGCGAATAACTCGCGTTCACGGGTTATGCACTTGAAGGATCAATTGTCCACAATTCGTCGTCACTCAAGATCTATCTCTGAATTTTTGCAACACATCAAGTCCATTGCGGATGAATTGGCACTCATCGTTACTCCCTTAAGCAATGACGATCTTGTCATTCATGTTCTCCACGGACTTGGATCAGAATTCAAGGAGATATCTGCTGCGATACGTGCTCGGGAAAATCCCATTAGCTTTGAAGAACTTCATGACAAGCTAATAGCGTATGAAACCTTCCTCCAACAAGAAAAATCTGCCCGAGATACAACTCTTGTTTATGCTCACTACACAAACCGCAACAATCACGTGAAGGACAATACCCGTTTCTCCAACCAATACAACCGGTTTGCTGGCACCTACCGCAACAATGGACGCAACAAAAATAGCCTCTTTCACAATAGAAATGAAGGCCGCAATGATAGCAGAATAGTTGGAATGATGGCAAGTATGAAGGCCGAAACAATAGCCACGATGGCCCTTCATATGGTTCACGCATTGTGTGTCAATTGTGTGATCAACTCGGGCACTTAGCAAAGACGTGCTATCGTTTTCAAGATACCCGCTGTGAACGCGAGGTGAATGGTGAATGTAGCTGAAGCTCATCGTGATTCAGGATGGATTATTGACTCCGGAGCATCTCATCATGTTACAAACGATCTCACCAACTTGTCACTACACAATGATTATGAAGGACCCGACGAAATCGTCATTGGTAACGGTGCAGTTTGAAAATATCCCACACTGGTTCTGCCACTTTGCATTATCCGAAATCTAAACTACGTCTAACCAATGTTTTGTGTGCTCCAAATATAACCAAAAATTTACCGTCCATATCGCAACTTTGTCATTCCAACCAAGTTTCCATTGAATTTTTTACCTCTTATTTTGTTGTGAAGGCACTTCGCACGGGGGCGACAATACTCCGAGGAGAGTTTAGCGATGAAATGTATCGATTACCCTCTTCGTTACAATATCCCACGGCCTTGGTTGGAGAACGAGCTCGGACGTCAGTTTGGCACAATCGATTAGGACATCCCTCTTCCAAAATTCTGCGTCATATTATTAAGCGTTTTATGCTTTCTTCATCTAATGAGTCTAGTTCAAACAATAAGTTGTCTTGTGACGCTTGTCGGTGTAGCAAGAGTCACAAGTTGCCTTTTTATTTTTTCGCACTTGTGAGTCGTCATCCGCTTGATTTAATTATTCTGACGTTTGGGGTCCAGTTTCCACTTCATCATTTGATGGCTTTCGGTATTATGTTATTTTCGTTGATCACTTTACTAGATACATTTGGTTATATCCATTACGTCAAAAATCTGATGTTGCATCCATTTTTGAACAATTAAAACCAATTGTGGAAAAACAGTTTCAACAATCTATTCGAACTTTTTACTTTGATGGCGGAGGCGAATACATTAAACTCAAAAGTTTTTTAAAAAGCATGGTATATCTCACCTTACCACTCCTCTTCACACACCACAACACAATGACATTTCCGAACGTCGTCATCGGCATGTTGTTGAAACTGGTATCTCACTCCTCCATAAAGACGCTCTTCCATTTGAATTTTGGAGTTATGCCTTTCAAATTGCATGCTATCTCATTAATCGTCTTCCAACCAACATTCTAGATCTTCAATCTCCCTATCATGCTCTTTTTGGCACTAAACCGAATTATCTCAAGCTTCGCACTTTTGGATGTCTATGCTACCCCTGGTTACGTCTGTACACCAATACCAAATTGGATTCCCAATCTCGTCCAAGTATTTTCCTCGGTTATAGCTTAGAGCAAAGTGCTTACAAATGTTTTGACCCGTTCAGCAAATGTCTCTTTCTCTCTCGTCATGTTGTGTTTGAAGAACATATTTTCCCTTATACCACCCTCAGTCAATCTATTTCACATAATCCAACTCCACCATTAGTCCCCTATCCGGTTCCACCTCTTCCGTCTATGCTGCTGCCTGCTCCTACTCCACCTCTGCCAAGCCCGCAAGTAACATCGTCACTTACTCCTCGGTCTGTATTGTCTTCCTCGAATATGAATGCACCTCTCCATGCCACACACCAGAACCAAATGAACCACATCACACTCTTGACATTGCTATCCAAACTGAAACCACACATGCTTCTTCTAATTTTCTTACTGATATTATCCCCTACCAAAGTCCTATCCACGACTTCCTACCAGAACGCACCACCTCCTTACCCGCCAACCCTACTACTCAACCTGAACCAAACCCTCCCATCCGTACCCACCCCATGATTACCCGTTCCAAAAATAATATTTACAAACCCAAGCAAATCCATACCCTCACCACTAAACATCTGTTACCTCAACTCATTGAACCAAGTGGGATTACTAAAGTCTCAACTGATCCCAAATGGCGGGCTGCTATATCGGACGAAATCAATGCCTTGCTTCGCAATGGTACTTGGGAACTTGTACCTTATAATCCTTCGTTAAACATTGTTGACTGTAGGTGGGTGTATCGAATCAAGCGACGATCAGATGGTAGTATAGAACAGTACAAGGCTCGTCTGGTGGCCAAATGATTTCATCAAAGGCCTGGTGTGGACTTCCAAGAAACCTTCAGTCTTGTTATCAAACCTACCACCATTCGGGCAATTCTATCCTTGGCCCTTATGCGTGGTTGGGACTTACGACAGATGGATGTCAATAATGCCTTCCTCCAAGGCACTCTTGAAGATGAAGTTTATATGATGCAACCTCCTGGGTACAAGGATCCCACCAAACCTAATCATGTCTGCAAATTACGCAAAGCAATTTATGAGCTCAAACAGACTCCCCGTGCATGGTACAATGAGCTAAGTACTTTTCTCCTTGATCATTCTTTCGTCAACTCCAAAGCGGACAGCTCCCTTTTTATCTACTCCAAAAATGGGACTCACATGTATTTTCTGGTCCATGTTGATGATCTCATCATCACTGGGATTGATTCCAAAGTTGTGAACCAATTCATTGCCTTGCTCTCCCATCGATTTTCTGTGAAAGATCTAGGGTCTCTACACTACTTCTTGGGAGTTGAAGTAGTACCTACTCAACATGGAATACTTTTATCCCAACACAAGTATATTCGGGACTTGAGCGTCATAAAATGACTGATGCTAAAGAGATTAGCACACCCATGGCAACGGATCCTTCTTTGACTATTCATGGTGGCACTGCACTCACAAATTCAACGATTTTCGAAGTTTAATTGGTGGCTTACAATACCTTCTTATTACAAGACCAGACATTGCTTACACGGTCAATAAGTTATCACAGTTCATGCATACTCCTACTGACACTCATTGGACGGCAACCAAGAGACTACTTTGCTATCTCAAGAGTACTATCATTCACGGCTTACACTTGCGTCGTGATACCACTCCAACACTTCATGCTTACTCTGACGTTGATTGGGCTAGTAACTCAGATGACCGTACTTCCACTTCTGGATTTCTCCTCTACATTGGTGCTAATCCCATTTCATGGAGTTCTCGGAAACAAAAATCTGCCGCCCGCTCCTCCACTAAGGCTGAATATAGGGCCATCGCCACACCTCGGCCGAACTTCTTTGGATCCAAAATCTCCTTCAAGAGCTGGCAATTCATTCCACACAACCCCCCGTCCTCTATTGTGACAATATTGGCGCAACATATGTCTGTGCTAATCTGGTCTTCCATTCTCGCATGAAACATATCGCTATTGACTATCATTTTGTTCGAGAGCTTGTCCAAACACACCGTCTTCAAGTCTCCCATATCTCGATGCATAATCAACTCGCCGACATTCTCACCAAGCCATTATCAAGACAACGAGTTCATCAACTTCGACACAAGATTGGTGTTTCCGATGGCAACTCCATCTTGCGGGGATGTATAAAGGAATGTAATCAAATTTGATTTTCTGTTATTATTTTATGTTATTTTGTTACCTTTCTTGTTGCATATATTTTGGGATTCCTTGCTTAAATTAAGCAATCAATCCTCTGTACACTTTCATATAAAGACATGTAAAGTGTAAATGATAACTAATTAATTATATTGAGAGAATTCTCAGTATCGTTTAGACCATCCGAATACCAGTTTCAATTTTAAGGATTGGACCGCTGCTCTTTGGAGCTGAGAACTGGACGCTGGTCCAATCCAGTCCGAGCATTTCCGGTTCGATAGGTCCAACTTGCACACCCCTAATTGCAAATCCATAAAGTTCCTATTTGCAGACACACAAGAGGCAGTGAAACCATAATCTAAAAAGCTGTTTTCTAGAACAGCAATATTAATACACTTACACGAAAAACACCATAATTAGGGACCAGGAAAAACTGACCCCACCCCCACCCCCCCCCCCCCCCAAAAAAAAAAAAAAAGAAGTATCAAGTAGAAACTGACCCAAAAGAAAAGAAAAAAAAAACAGAAGACCAGTAGGAGAACGAGTGCGGATGCCCCACCTTTATTTTTTTTTAGGCATGGGGATTCCCCTAACTTGGAAAAACCAAGACACGCTCAGAAAAGGACAACAAAAAGTCCCGCACGGACAACACCACTAACTAATCACTGTAGTCACCATCTGCAGCAATCCGGTCTGTGATCTTGGCCACCACCTCTGCAGACTCCCTCAACAGCTTGATGCTCCTGCTGAGCCTCTCGCGCTTGGCCGCCACCGACGGCGCTTCCTCCAGCATCCTCTCGATGCGACCGCTGCCATTGGGCCCGATCAGCTCGGCCACAATCTCCATATCCATCTCCTTGTTCACCAAGTTGTGCACGCTAAACGGCAAGTGCAGTGCCATCGAGTCCACGAACCTCCTGAGCACGAAGCTCCAGTAGGCGGTCATCCTCATCTTCAGATCGAACGCCTGCTGAACCAGCTGCTTGTGATCCCTCAGATGGCGCACGTCGACCCGCCCGATCCCGTCGAGGACCATGATGGCGGACTTATAATCGTCGTTTATCACCTGCATGAACTGGGTCTGCTGACACATCAATTTGTTCCACTCCGACAGGTAGTGAGGGTCGCAAGTGTAGTCAGTGAGCTTCTCCATTTCGACCATCTCCGTCATCCTGTTCGCCGTCTTCTCCCTCATCTCGTTGATCAGATTGGTCGCCGCTCTTCTCGTCCAAGACTGCAGCTGAGGATAATTCTCCGTGTGTCGCGTCAACTCCCGAATCACAACCCCCTCGATGTAGTCCCAGGCGCGAACCCCAAAAGCCAGTGGCATGCTCGATACCGCCTTCACCTTCCGCTGCAAAAGGGTGAGGAAGGCAGTGCGAGCAAGGAAGTTCGGGAGTCCGATCCTTTTGGCCTCTTCCAAGACCTCCAGTTCCTCCACCAAGAAGTTAGTCCGGGGGTCGTTCTCCGGGGAGTTTTGGAGCTCATCGTAGTATTGGTTCAGCATCTCCATCAGCCTGGCCGTGCAGTGCTTGTCCTTGTCCTCCGGGTACTCCTCGAACTCGCCTCTCAGCAGGACTTTCCTAAGCGACTCCTTCGCCGATCCCATGATCTGCATGAAGGCCGTCATGGCCTCCGCAACGGAGGACAGAGTCGCGGGCATCCTGTTGAGCTCGGCCACGCTCGTGTTCAGCTTGTCGCTGATCTTCCTGACAATCTCCGGCAAGCACGTGGCCATAATGGTGGCTTGAATCTGCGTCAGCTTTTGCGCCAAGACGGGCACACCAACGATGGACTTGTCGATCTTGGACAACATAGGGTGCGTGTCGAAGAGCTTCGCCTCTTCCCGCCTCGCTTCTTCATAGGTCTCGTCACCGATCCTGTTCCTCACACACACGTAACCAAGTCCTATGTTGACATCATCGGCCAACACCTTCTCCTGCAAGCCCTCCGGAGATTTATCAGCCTTTGTGACGACGGCCAAAGTCCTCTTGCCGGTCTTGTCCACCCTCTGAAACACAAAAGCAGATGATGGTCTGGACTCATTTGCTAGAGCTGTACGCATCATTGGAGTTTCTATCAAATAGACTCATTATTCTGAGTTTTGATTGATATGGCAGACAAGTGTGACTGGAGTGGACTTTGCTAAGTAACAGTCTTTCCGCTAACTACGAGCCACAAATTCTTAAAAAATTGGACCTATTATAATTTTTAATTATTTTTTATAAGCCAAAACAGACCGTCAGTCATAACAGCCATGCAAATATAAATAATTCCCGACTAGAGTACACTTACTTGAGACATCCTTATGGACTCGCAAGTGGAGAAGTCGACGGTGGCGGACACGACATTGAGGATGATGCTCTCCTCAGGCCTTATGTACTCCATGATCATCTCTGAGATCTGCTCGTAGATGTTCTCGGGCTGGCCATGCACCGGCACTCTCGTGATTCCAGGCAAGTCGATCATGGTCAAGTCCGGGACGCCATCTTTCTTGACGACCAGAGTCAGCGGGGCATTCGATATGTCCTTGCCAGAGCCGGCGATCTCGTCGGTCGCGGCGACTATGGCTTCGGCGACATGGTCCTCGTTATCGACGTCCACGATCTTGTCTTTGAACTCGAGGTGGAGGTCGGGGCTCTCGTCTTGATGCCGGTCTTGAAGCCGCATGATAAGGGGGACGCGCGTGCAGATGCCCTGCCCCCGCGGCAGGCTGATGCCGGCGAGGGACTCGAGGACGCTTGACTTGCCGGAGGACTGGTCGCCGACGACGACAATGGTGGGGAGCGGGATGCCCTCCTTCATGACCATGAGGTTACGGAGCTTGTCGACCGCGTCAAGCAGGGGGCGGATCCGGTCGTTGTAGGAGGCGGCTATCGGCGGTGCCCGGAGGATGCAAAGGGGTTCGGGTTGGGGTTCATGGCTGACAAGAGCCAGGTGACCGCCCATTTTTGGCAGCCTCTCCTAATTTTCTTGTTCTATGGATGAGTTTGACCGGTGAAGTAGATGAGAAGTCTTGATCTCATTCTACGAGGCCTACTATATACTAAAACACCTCCAACTTTATCATTCGTCTTAATTTTACATTTTATCTCGTAAAAAAACCTTCAATTTTAGGTGCAGTCTCAATTATACTCTAAATCTTTTTCTCATAAAAACCCTCAATTTTGGATTTAGTCTCAATTCCACCCTAAACTTTTATTTATCTCATAAAAAATCCTGAACCTTAGGTCCCCTATAAATTATATCTTTTTTTTGTCTTTTCATAAAGAAAATCTCCACTTTAGGTCTAGTTTCAATTTTACTCTAAATCTATTTGATCTCATAAGAGATTGCTAACTTTTACTTGAGTCTTAAATCTGCCTCCATTAAGCTTTTATCAAAATCACCTTTAATGACTTTATTTTCGATCTCTTGTGCTTGAGAATGTTCCATCTCTCACGATCAGAGAACTCATGCTCCTGAGACACTCGAGCAGTTCGTGCTTGGGAGTTTTTCATTCCTCGATTATTAGATAGATAGACACATAGACAGTTAATGGAGACAGATTTGTGACTCAAGTAACAATTTGTATTTTTATGTGAGAATAAAATTGGGACTAGATGGTCAAATTGAAACAAGATGTAAAGTTTGAGAGTTTTTATAGGACAAAAAAAAATTCATGATACAATTGAGACATGACTTAAAAAGTTAATGTTTTTTTATGGGACCAAAAAAGTATAGGGTTAAATTTGGACAGAGTTTAAAGTTGATTTTTTACGAGACAAAAGTTATAATTGGGATAAATTTTAACATTAAAATCTGTTAGGGTATTAGGTCCATTCCATGGTGGAGACATTATGAGAGAAGTTACTTCTATCAAGATTTTTCTTGGATGCCAAAAAGTGTCTTTTATGGACTTCCTTGTCCTAAAGTCACATCATTATTTGTGGAGGCTTCTTTGCCTTAGTCGTCGAGGGCATGGTATTTGATGCTAAAGCAAAAAGTTACTTTTTTTTTTCACTTTTTTCAAAGGTAAATTCGTCAAATTTAAAAATATTAGTTAAACCTTGAAAACTTCGGGCGTCACAAAGGAATAAAAAAAAGTTAAAAGTTTCGATGAAGAATCAGAATCACTACTGTGAAAGACGAATGGGAAACGATCCAAAGTGACGCTTTGAAGAATCCCCGATTGGTGTTGAGAGACCATTTGCGCCATGTTTTTTTTTTTTTTTTCCTTTTTCCTCTTTATTGGACGCTTTGCGCGCTTTTTATTCTTATTCCACCTTCCTTGGACGCTTTGTATTCTTCATACTTTTTTTTTTATTATTATTCTTTCCTCGGACTTTCGGTTTTAAATAAATAGATAAAAATTATTTGAAACGGAGAATGTTATAGAGTTTTTAAGAATTTAAGAAAACGTGAGATAGAAACTGTGAGGATTTGGGTTGGTTCTATGCTTGTTGGGGCTCAAGAACATCGCCCAAACCCGGAAATTAGTAAAATCGGAGATCAAGGTCTAGTTATATTATCTCGTAACGCAACTTACTTTTGTCTCTCGGAGATCGATCGTTTGACGTCTAAGTAGTGATCGACCCGTTTCTACTATTATATATATATATGTGTGTGTGTGTGTGTGTCGGTCGATCATGTATAATTACCTTCTTACTTTTTTCCATCCAATTGATTTGAAATAATCGTGGTCCATGAGAGTTTCATAAATTTGAAATTACTCTTGTAGTTTTTTTTTTTTTTTGGAATCGTGGCATGCCGTAATTGCAATGATTTTATATTTAGCCGATGAAATCATGAACAATGGCTATTAACAAATTGTAACGCGCATGGTTTATTGTAATATTATTGTATCACGATTTTTTCCGGTTGTAGCGATATAAATTTGACGTCTAGAGCTTTTGATGAATCGATGTCCAAGCGTCGATTATCGATTCTTATTTTGGTAGTCCACTTGCTTTTAAATGTCATGCTTCATGACCATTAGGAAAATTATTAGAATTATACTAATGTGGTCTACATTAATTAAAACTAATATATGTTGGTCTACTCAAGTATGGCATATGCTATTAATATAATTTACGATAGGTTGGCTTACTATAGGCCGAAGAGGCACTACCTATGATGAGAGGATCCGCGTCAAAACAACTATAAAAGACACAAGTCCCTCCCATTTGTTTGAAAAATTTCAAAACACACCCCTTCGTTCCTTGGAAATTGTCTCTTCTGCCAGCAACAAATCAAAAGGAATAGAGGAGTGTCGAGAATCGTGATCGTTCCGTATGCAGGTGGATTTCAAATCAGGCATGTTCACCAGCCCTTTTCTCTATGGCATGAGTATTTCTAGGTTTGGTTATGGTCGTCCCAGGCATGCCACGTTTTCGTGGCCTAACAGAAACTTGATAAAACTCGAGGTAATAACACATTGTAATAGCGTCCAATTTCTGTAGCATTTTGGCGATAGCCTGTCATGAACAAGTCCTAATAACCTTTTTTTTTTTTTTTTTTTGGGGGGGGGGGGGGGTCAGAAGTCCTAATAACTTGAAAGGCCCACGACATGCCAAAAAGAGATATGCAGCCCATAGCTTAGAATTTTGCTTTTATCCGACATTGGGAAGTGCACTTTTGAATTTTGATAAGATTTTCGCATCAGTCAAATGACATCTCGAACCAAAAAACAAAACAAAAAGAAACAAAATTGACAATGAACAATAGTTCCATACAAATTTCTCCAATTCACGGTGGTCGTGCCTCTCCCGCCGCCATCATTGTGGTGGTCACTCGAGATCTCTTGACGATCTAAGTTAAGTTCGCCTGGCTGGGCCCGATTCATTTTTGTCCTCGGCTAGGCGCAACTCATAGATGAGAGAAGCGCTGGTGAGGCTTAGTTTGAGGCGGCGATCACAACAGAGGCAACCGCTATTATCATGACCGTCATAGATTAGACCAACCACCACGGAAAAGATGTGTGCCCTACTATGCTGTTCAAACAACAGTTAAACACGTCATTTTCAATTGAGCAAGTCTTGCTTTAGGATTATTACCATAAACATTCCCTCACTGATACCCTCAATTGTTTTTTTTTTGTGCGGGGGGGGGGGGGGGGGGGGGTGGGGGGGGGGGTAAGGAAGATACCCTTAATTGTTTGCTTCATAGTAGTTCCAAAGCGGTACTTCCATACCACTCCCAAATTAATTTTCGTTTCATAAAAAAAAAAAAAAAAAGAAGAATCAAATTGCTACATCTAATCCAAATCTACTCTCCATTATCATTTCATCAAATGTAAATGCATACGTGTCAACACTCATGACACACAACTACAAGACAAATTTGACATGAAAAATCCACATTTGTTGACAAATACGCATTGCATATTAGATCATGGATATCAATTTGAGATTTCTTTTAGACGAAAATTAATTTGGTATAAATATGTTTTTGAAGTACAAGATTAGTTCAGAAATGATGTCCTAGTGTATTAATTTGAGAGTTTTATTGATGATTTTGAAGTCCATTTAGAGTGCATTTGTTTAAAAAAAAAAAAGAATAATTCAGAGAAGGCTTTCCTAGTTTGATCTTTTATAATGCTGTTGGAAAAACAAAGATATTTTCATTGGACAAACGCAGCATTAGATTGCACTCAAACACCTTCAACCATGCATTTCACGAGATGGGGACTTTGAGTGAAAGTAATCATCGGTTCTCTAGAGAATTGCTTTTTGCTGAACCAGTTCTCTTGAGAGTTGCTTCTCATTTGACATGGTACAAAGTAAATTCAATACAGTATACACTTGGTTCAGTCCAAAAAATGCTACTTCTGGAGTCAAATCTCGAGAGCCGAAATATCCAAAATAAAAATTCGATGCGATGATCTCGGTTCTGCCATCAGAAATCGAATTATCATACAAACGTTCAACCTGATGCCTCCGTGGTGAAGGTATAGCTTGTCTCAACCCATCTAGATCGTGTCCACAACGCAATGCAACTTCTGTTAGCCCCTACAGTGTATGTTAATCGTGTTGCACGTGCAAGCAGGTGGCCCGACCAGTTCGCTATCCGCTTTACCCGCCTCTTCAGAAAATCTCGAGACCGTGACTATTTTTTGTATGCATCAAACATTAGTATTTAATTGGACCATCCAAGCTTCCTGAAGCAAACTGTTTCACATTGAACAAAAGGAAAAAACCATCTTTAGGAAGATTGATATCGAATAATCATTCATTATAAAGGGAAAGTAACTGAGACTACACTACCCAAACAAGGGACAACTCAAATGTCTTGCCTACGTCATTCAAGTGTTGTTGGGCCATAGTAAACAAATAAAAGTCTCTTCTCTGCGGACCAGATTATATGTAAAGTTTGGAAGAAATACTTATCTTATGTTTTCACAAGAAACTTCACAGATTGCTAGACAAACCATGAAAGCAGCGATGGTTGCAAAGGAGTTCATACAGAGTGAAGCTCCATATACAACTATGAACGAAGTAACTCAGACTTAAATGGAAGGTTCGAAAGGGAAGCCATGACAATTACCTGCCGAACAATTGGATTTGCCGACGACGTGAACTCATGAGTCATTCCTTCCCAGACTATCTTTCCCTCGTAAAGAAAAATCAACCTGAACGTGTTCATTTGCTCTTATTAATATACTCTTGAACGAAGAGACAAATGACAAAGAGAACACTAGGAATAATGGGAACAATGTTAGGAGAAAGTAGGACCTGTCGACAGCTCTTTGGATGGTGCTGTGCTGATGAGTGACAACCACATACGACGTTATCTTCCCAGGCGTTCCATGTGCATCTCCATCTTTCAAATGCACAGATCGGATAAGATCTTCAACCACAGTGGATGCAATAGGATCAAGCCCAGCCGTCGGTTCATCGTACAAGAGTACCTTTAAGATACAAAAAAAATCAGGAAGAAGGTGAAGGTTTAGATCCAATATCTTCCCTTGCATGAACGTGTTCATTTGTTTTACATGTTTTAAGCAGTCACGGTGATGATGGAGAAAGTGATGAGAATGGAAGAATCAGACATCTGAGCAAATTGTTACTTGTGTTGTAGACTTAGTTTTTGCTCGCCATATTGTGATTTCTTCCTCTTTCAAACCTCAAAAGTGCAGCAGATTCTGGTACCTCAGGGGTATCAAGGTTTTCCTAAGACAATATAGCACAAGCAAATGCGACAAAAGATAGCCACTTTTCAATGCAGCTTTCAAAAGAAAGATCGCTATAAACACATGCTCATGAAAAGTCACAGAAAAGTCACAAACTGAAACTTCTGGAAGGAATTCTGAAAGGTCCTTCCTTTCATAAGCTGAGGACCAAAAACAAGTGGAAGTGGCTTCATTTTTCTCTTAATCAATCAAAACCATCAATGAATACCAGGCCAAGATCATACTCTCCGCCTTTTAAGGTGTGACGTTATCACAGAAACCTAAGGGAACATAGGCCATCTTTTGCAGCCTTGGGACGGCCTCGATTACCCTTTGATTTGCAAATTTGAAAACATAAACTCCAAGTGCTGGGAAAATGAAGATGTCTGAAATTCTAGCTTATTTTTGAAATCACGCACATCTTCAGGCACTTGCAGAAAAATTCCAAAACAAGATTAAGCAGGAAGAGCATGTAATACCTCTGGCTCTATTGAATCCTTAGAGGTATCAAAAATAATAGACCGAGCTAAAGCAACACGTTTCTTCATCCCTCCAGACAATTCAGAGGGTAATCGATCCTCAGCTCCCTGAAATACACCATTTAATAACACTCGAATAAGTTTAACTCCTTCATTCTTCTCCACTTCACGTCAACTGCAAGCTAGTTGTTAGCCATAAGAACAGACTGCAACCCTTAAATAATAGATCTGCTGAACTTATTCAATTAGCCTCTTATTACACTTGTAAACTTGCGCTATAGAATCAACACAATCCCAAAATATGGTAAATCAAATATAACACCAGATAGCAACACGAGAAGAGATTTATCCTGGCTTTGAGGCTACATATCCTTAGAGCTCTTTGACATGTGGTCAAAACACCAGGCAAAGCTCAATTTTATGCCCATTATATATTATGATCGTATATGATATTTCTCCCTCATCTGAACTCAGACATGAAGACTAAAAACACTCAGCTCAGAATACCTTCAATCCAACAGCAGCCAAGGTCTCTGTCACAAGCTCGGAGATTTTATCTTCATGCATGTTGGAATTTTCATATCTGTGAAGGATCACTGAAGTAGTCAACATTTTCTCCGCAAAAACAACTCAAAACTCTGAAGGGAAAATTGACTGAAGCTGATGTCAGAGATGATTTAGCTGTCTCTTACAATAGGAAACCAACATTTTCGCGAACGGTGAGGGAATCAAAAAGTGCAGCACTTTGAAATACCTGCAGAAAAGGAGAAGAAACGGTGGCTTTGGTCAATGATTAGACAAGCAAAGCAAATTTGTTTTTTTTTTTTTTTTTTGGTTAGGTAGGGTTGGGACCAACCAATCCTATTCGCAGACCAGATATCTCCTCGTCACTGATGAGACCGACTCGCTTCCTACCTCGAATGAAAACTTCTCCCTACTTATCTCAATACATAAGATAGCTGATAAGCAAGATATTTAGGCATATCGCTCACAGGTATTCACAGTAAAAGCATGTTAGTAAGAACAAGAAGAATACAGGTAACAGTAAATTACCTTGTCTGGGGCAAGCAGTCCCGCAATAATCTTCAAAACCGTAGATTTCCCAGTGCCAGAAGGACCAATTATTCCAATAGCTTCGCCGTGTCTAATCTATATTCAAAGAAGTTGATTATAAAAGTCATCTCCACATGCACATGGTCATTCGACTTTTAAACAGGCCAAATCAGATGGGATAGGTGAATGTCTAAGAAACAATAGTATATGAGAGTTGGGTCACAAAGTAGACATATTATAATCTTACATTCACTGTTAAAAAAAAAAACTGATAATGTATCGCAAAGTTAAAAAAGTCATCTCCAGAGAGTTCAATCAGTAAAAATCATTCTTAAGTGTCCACTTTATGGAGTATCCAGATTGACCAGATGATTCTCTGGTTGAAAATGAATAATATAAGCAGATCAAACAATATTGACAGCAGAAATGATCAAGATATGTAGATTTTGGTCTGGACTTTCCTTTTGCATTGGAAAGCCTTCAATTGCTGGAAACCTGGAAGTCACTGCAAATATTGATCGACATAGACTGTAGTCATTCCATCCCCAACTATACAAAGAAATAATCAAGAAAATTAAGAAAAGGAAGACTTAAGCCCACTCCAATGGTGTTCTACATGATCAGACTACACAGTCATAGAGCAAGTCTTCCTAAAGTGTGGAAAATTTAAATTGAAATGGAGTAGAATTCTCAACGGAGCTCTAGTCAGATAAAAATTTGATGCTCAGAGGAAAATTTGATCGGTTCAATTACAATATAAAGGAAAATCTCTTCCTAGAGTATTGACCAACATTGCCTGAAATGCTCATATACGCTACAAGAGAGCTAGGAATGATGTCACCTTCCTGGGGTAGGTTTTTGAATTGACTATGGAATGGAGAGACTTAAGAAATTTAACATTTGATAGGTATACGAGTCTGCATAATTAATGGTGTGTCCAAGTAATAGTCTTTTTGCAAAAGCTCAATTGTTACAAAGTTAATGTAATTGGCAACAGAAGGGCTTTGACTCCACGCTTCTTCACAAATTAAAAAATCTAGTTAATGAAAACAGGCTACAGGCTAATCATAATACAGCAACGTCCATGGATATGTGATCCATGAAATACAAAAAAATCACCTTAAAGCTCACACCCCTTAATATATGCTTCTCACCGAACGACTTGTGCACATCTCTACACTCAATGAGGACATCTGAATCATCCCCGTGCTCCCGGACTATGCCCATTTTCCCTGCTTTTGATGGATCCTACAAAGTGAACTCAGTAAGCAACCTTAATACATGATATATTCCAGAGATACTACGAAAATAACACTAACGACGAAAGAACTTCTAGCGGATGCACACAAAACTATATCATTAAATCACAAGACCTCTGCATTTGATGGTAGGCCAACATAAACTTGAGACATTTAGTCCCGAGAATGTTCAGATACGGAGCATGCAGTAACAGTCTAAAAGGACAATATCAACTGACATATATGACCAATCATTGTATAGAAAACACTAGGAAAGATTCGCCTAACACTATGCACTAGACAAATTGGGAACCTAATCCTCAAATAGGCTGATCCTGAGTAGCTGCACCCAGCGGAGAGAGAGATTAGCTAGAAAAAACCAAAAACTTGTCTACATTCATCAGATAATTGCCAAGACCAAGACCAGGATGTTACGAGGCCACCTAATACAAGCATTGATCACATAATGAACGAGTATATAACTAGTACAAGAAACATGAGCATAAGCAATAGAGCAACATAAATCTACAAAATCAATATAAACAAATTCCAAAGGCATCAACATGGAAATTAAAAACGGGTATTACGTTGTATTTAGTTGCTGAAAATCCATCGCTCCTTAGGTTCGCAGGAGGGGCCACACACCCACAAACCACATTCCTTTGCTCAGTGCAACGCCAATCCAAAGCACTCGTCCTGGGAAAGGAAAACCCAACACGCCGAGGAGAATTACTGGACAAACTGGGAGGTAGCAACAGAGAACCCGACATGGAAATCATGGTTCTCGACCGAATTCAGGATTCCGGAAAAAGGGGAAATTTTTGGTATTTTGAAGACGCCCCAGAATAAGGTTATTGTGGAGAGTCAAGACCCAGCAAAGAATTCGCATTTAAGGTGAAATCAGGAAAATTTTGACTCGTCAAAATCGACCAACGAACGTGGGAAATGAGAGGAAGGACGAGGAAAAAGAAAAACCTGCACCCAGAGGAGAAAAGTGCATAAAAGAAGCAGAGCAACCGCTCGATTAAAGAGAGAACGAAAGGCGACGCACGAAACTAATAGTGGTTTTCGGCTCGTTTATAACGCGAAGGAATGAAATGCATGGTGGTGCGGGGGCCATTGATTAAATCGCAGCTTTCTGGGTGCTGAGTCGAGGCAGGAAGCTCTATTGGTCGGTCGGTCGGTCTGTCGGACACGAACCGGGCCGAAGAGGACGTCCGTCCTTGCTTTTCCCATATGAGGTTTGGGATCGATTCGATCGAATGAGGACGAAAAGTAAAGAGGCAATCTCCAATTTTCTTGTATTTAAATGATGCACAAGTGCTTCAAGCATCGAATGGGGTGAGAAAAAAGTTCCTTGGATGATCGATCAGAGAAGTTTTATTCGTAAGTTAAGAACAAAGGTTGCCCTTAATTTGGAAGCACGGACAATCTTTGATGCCTCCATATCCGACACAAATACTCTCCGATGCGCATTCGACACATCGTCAGCGCTCCGGACACGCGATTTCAGCATTTCCGACATTTCATTTTGACACGCATAGAGTCAATTTTAAATAATTTCAATAAATTAAATATCAAAATGTAAATCTATCTAAAATGTATATACGTAGATCATATACCCTGCCTCCGATTAAAAAAAAGGTCGTATATTCTATCACCTCAAAATTAATATACCCAGTCAACTCTAAAAAAATCTAATATTGAATCCTTAATGGAAGAAGAAAAAGAAATTATCGTTGATATTTAATATATAACATGTTTCAACGTATCCAAATTCTCTTTTTTAAAAAAGAAAATGACGTGTCGGCGTGTCTTGTTCCGTGTGGATTTTACTTAGGCCCTTAATCGAATTTTCACAATATATGTGTGTGGATATTCGTTGTTTTGAAGGTGGACGCCCAATTCGAATTTGTCTTATCATAGTACAAAAACATAGATAGCCGCAAAAAAATAAAAACAAATAGCTTTTGAGCCTTAAAAATGATTTCTATTTTATCTCACGGTTATTCGAACGATTTGTGCGGCGCTCGGGTTAATTTTCCATCATAAGGAAACATGGTGCAAGTTTGGTTGGGTTAATGTCTTGTCATCATTAAGTTTGACATGGTGATGATGGTGATATCTATCTAATACACAATGATTAGATATTGAAAGTTTATTTTGGAACGGCCGCAATCATAATTAGTCATCCCCTAACTAAATAATAACATTCATTGCTTACTTTAATCAATGGAATTATACTAATTAGATGAGTAATTGTGAACGAAAAGACCTGCAGCTAATTTTTATGGTTAAAGATGGACAACCTTCATAAATTTCGCGGTCCATTTCTTCATTTTCCTTGCGTTGATATGGTGAGCAATGAGCATCGATGACATGCTTTCACCTTGTGTAGTTGACAAAAATCTTTGGAAGTCAATCTCGACGGCCCATATCATATAGCCGCGAAATCCTAATCTCATCGGTATCAGCACGAGCAGCAGCCTGTCGAATGATTCGAAACTCTGTTACCAAGTAATCAGTTGAGGTCACGTAGCTTCCATGAACTTGTCATAATGTTATTGATGAAGGCTAGACATATCTTACAAACAAGCAACGAATCGTGCACATCAAGGCATTAATATGCCATCCCATTGTACTGAACAATCACGCAAAGTGCCGCTGTAATAAAATTGCCTTGCCACGTAACAACGGATCAAAACTTGAAGGCCCCAAAAAGTGGCAAGTGTTCTAACCAAAATCCCCGCTATAGTAAAGAGTAAACGCCATGCAGAAATTGATCGGGGTGACGGTACAATTCCTGTAAGAAGTTGATCAGTAGTCCGCTCTTCTGCTGTTAACAAGATCATTAACTAAGTTGTCATCGTCCTTCTCCAAACTTTGCAACAAATACTCGTGTGAACTATCGTAAGCAACAGCTAGACGCAGATACCTAGCAGCTTCAGCCTTCCGACCTTCGATGGACAAACAACTGCATTGAGCAACCAAAACCAACTTATGAAATCGTGATGTTTGGGGAAAATTGACCATCAAGATATGACAGCTTTGAAAGCCTCTGGAGATGATGATTTATGGAATTAGAGCAAAACTAAGAATGGAAATCATACACTGCTAGCAGGACCAACCCATCGTAGTAGATCTCTTTGTTTTTTGGTTCATCTGGCTCTTTCAGACAAGGAATTCTTTCCAAGTGGTGAAGCGCTTCTGCTTTTTTGCCCTGGAACATCCAGACACAAATGCAGATTTATAGACCAAAAGGTGTTAACTTCATATTGGGTCAGTTTCATGAATTTTCTTCTGAAAAACAACTGGAACACAGATTTAAATGAGTAAAGTACGTGGACCGCCTAATTAGGCCTCACCTGCTTTAAATAAGCCATACCAGCCCACTGGGATGCGCCAACTAAAAGGTCTGTATGCTCAGCTTCCGTAAGATGACGAGCAACAAAAATCTGAACCAGGAAAGGTACACAAGCATTAGAGGAGAATTAAATCAGCTAGGTGAACCATCTTACTTACTACTCAAGGACAAGAAACCCGAGATTAATAAATGAGACAAGTTAGAAACCAAATTTTAAGATGTCATTATCCATGAATCCTCTCTTTGTTAGCCAAGCCTACAGAAAAACTGAAATTAGGTTAGATGTAATAAAATTACAAAGCCTAAGTTTTCACCTTGGAAATTGCACGCTCTAAATGCTCAGCAGCCTCGACCGGCTCTTCATCTTGCAATAAAGCCTGCCCCAACCCAATCATTGCACTTACACATTCCGGATCTTTGTCAAGTGCTAATCTATGATAAGAATTAATCATTAGTGCTTCTACGGGCAGTATGCGAGATGACAATTCGCAACTTACTCTAGCAAAGGAATAGCTTGATAGATTTGGCCCTTGGCAATTAGCACGACTGAAAGCTGTCAAGAAATCAAATTAGGAAGCCTAAATATAATTGAGAGTGCAATTTTTCACAACAAAAGAAATTTTATATTCAACTTTAAAACACTCACAGCATGCAGTTGTCTAGGTGATAAGTTTTGCACAGAAACTTCACTCTGTTCTATGGAGGAATCCGAGGGAGGGAGAGATGTCGCCATCTCTTCAGGTTTGGCAGCAGCTTTGGAGATGTCCTCCATCAGCAAACCCAACTTTGAACGAACAGCTGGATGCTTGAGAGCTAATTGCTGGAATAGGTCCAAGAATTCAAAGTGTTGCAAGGTATCAGACAAGAAACATGATACAATACTCATTCGTTAAGGATGTAGGAACCTAATTGCATAGTTTCCAAAATGTAATAGCCTATAGGTGAAGAAGTTGCAAAAGCTGCTTCTGACTTCCTCAGAGAAAGAAGGCCTTAGCATGTGGGGAAGTATAACAAAAAATTGGCAAGGAATAAGTTCCCCAGCAACAAAGCAGCAAGCACAATGCTGTAAAATCATTGGAAAAGCGCATCATTTTTTTTTTCCAAATGTATATGATAGATAGATTAGCATATATAACTCTTTTGACTCCTTTTAGCACTTCCAATTTCAGCAAGAAAAAAGAAAGTACTAATCTGTTTTCACCGAATACATAAGAACAACTTTCTTGGATTGGTACTTCATGAGACCCACTAAAGGTCTTCAAAGTGAAAGTCAATAAAAACTGGAAGACCCAGTAGACAAGTATCTATTAACAGCACTAAGTTTAAACTATCTTCTACTTTCTATTGATGTTGAATACACAAGTTATCTTGTACTTCAAAAACTGATCGCATTTTTCCTCATAACTATTTCCTTTAATAAGCATCATCAATCACCCAAACAAGGATGCTAAAAACCATCACAACTGTTTATTTCTCAATCTCCCAAAGTAAGAAAAGAGATCGAAACAACTCCATAAACTGACATGTGGATGGTCTAGTCTACGCGGGGACAATTCCTGTAAATAATGAAAAATGAAGTAGTGGCAGACCTGAAAAAGAGTCATCAAGGCATTGGTCACCCAGTAGACTAAACTACCCTGCAAATTAAAGAGTGCATTATCAACATCAATGGACCTCAGAAGTCATAATAAAACTTTCTAAACCCCAATATAATGCTGACCCTAAACTGGACAACATTTTCTGGTATCGTGCCATCAAACACAGCCATCTTCACTACCAAATTCAAAATCTTGCCACAAACATTTTGCATGAATGAGCTTCAACACATTCGTGGAAGAGGTTCAGAGAGTTAGAGCACTGTTTCATGTATTGTCTCGCATCAAGTCCAATTCCCCAGCACTAGAAATGAGTAGTTAAATGTAGCTTTTAAAACAACTAGATACTGTGAAGATCATTGATTGACAACAGTCTTATGACAAAGTTTTGTAGGAACTACACATATCAGCTTTTCCTTCTAAGAATCTGCGGGTTTTAACACATTGCAATCCTGCCAAATTGATTTGATGGTCTCAAACAATGATATCAATTATCAACTGCTCTTGATAACCTCTTGATGTATTTTAACTCTGATTGCTTCCTCGAAGCAGCCAAAACTGAGCATTCTTATACAAGAGAACCGGATGAAATCATCACACATGAGGATTGTAAGTACTGGCAGGAAGGCAAAATGAGAGTGCAACGTGCATAGAGAACCAGATAAATTATCACATAAGAGGATTGTAAGTACTGGCCAAGGGGCCAAAATGAGGTAAGAGTGCTTGCTCATCTGTCTAAAAGAAATACTAAAAGAGGAAACAACCCATCAACTCCATGAGTGAAGAAAGCCATGCTGATTAACAAGGCAAGAGATATCACATTACCTGTGGAATACAGTGACCAATATAAAAGATTGGGGCTGACATAAAATACAAATAGTATTTATAGATCTGCAATGTAGAATGGTAGACCAATAAATGGATCAATTATATTGCAAAAAGGGAATACAAAGAACAGATTACTCATTGGACAGTTGAAAATATGACATCAATATTTGTGAGAAGCTGAAAAACTTCAACAGCTTGAATCTCTAATAAAATCCTTAGCCCACTTTTATCAACTTACTTTTGCTAATAAGCCAAACACACCACTAACTTTGCGAACCTCTTTCCCGGAAAAAGATACCTGTTCTCATAAAGATACCACAATGAGAATTATTATGGATATTCATAACAATGAGAAACGAGAAAAGATATAATTGTCCTTGCAATTAACAGTCTTATCAAATTCACCATGCGCTAACTGATTTGTGATTATTTGCCACTATGTTTGTTGTACTTCTCATATGGATGATAAATTAAGCTAGCCGTTTCCAGCATTGTAAACAGTGCAAAAATCAACATCAACATCAACAACACCTTTATCCCAAACTAAAAGAATCATAAAACTAAAAGCATAATCAAGCGAGGGAAAAGAAAAAAAAAATTGTGTGTGTGTATATATTTATATATATATATACACTACCCCTCCATAACACTAATAGCCTTCCTCTACTCCATCCTAAGACAAACCGTACGCCAATCTATTTCCCACTCTATTAAAAAAATACAAATGCAAAAATACCCTAGCATCTCAGTAAAAAAAAAATGGATACTATAGTAGTAAGAGGTATGAGCAAGAGATATATATAACTGTTCAACCATTGAACAGCTTCACAAATGCAAAAATACTCAGCTTTTGGAAAAATCTATCACCAAGGACCACAATACATTAAAAAAAAAAAAACAAAGCCGTATAATTTCTAATCAGTAGATTTGGAAGTCAATAAAGAAAAAGATACTCTACAGGAAAGGCAAATGAATGACTATGTAAGCAAGTAGGCTCATGATAGTATGAAAAAAATAAACATTTTGAATGCTTAGGGAAAATTTTCTTTCCATCTGTATAGATTGGAATGACTTGCAATAGACATTAATCATAGTGAAAGCAAAATCTAAGTCTTGGCAGGAACAAAAATCACAAAGATGTGTAGATTCTTGTGCAGATCAACTATGCTCCCAGTTTGAACATGCCAAAAGTGCACATGCTCATTAGAAAAACGAAATTTAACCTGTCTCAAGCAAAAAAAACATTCGCATGCTAAAAAACCATTATGCTATAAAATCTTTCAATTTTGACAGAGAAGGATCATTTGACAAGAAAATAGTAGCTTGATCTATATAAGTCCATAATTGGGGTTCAATAACTATATATACCTGCACATTCATAAAATGCAGACCAGCAATCAGAAGGGGAAGTATGTGGCCCAAGGTGCCATGAGGAAGTTCAGATAAATTCTGGAACCATAAGATTCCGCCCTGCACAAATTTCCATAAAGAACATACACTAATCTCCAAATGAAAATGAAACAATTCAATTATCACCAGAATAAATACATTCACTACACAAATGTTATCCATATGTTCCAACATTTGCATGTACAATTGGGTTTTTCTAAGTCAGAAGGACGAAGAATTTGAAAAATCCTGAATTTCATTGGTTAAACACCTAACCTCCATAAGAACAAAGGGAAAAATGAGAACTCCAGAAACAAGAAAAACGATGAAATGCCTGTAGTTCTAATAGGCGAAATAGTATTGATGCATTCACATTGTGAGGAAGGGGAGGAAATCTTTAACATGTCAAATTACACGGTCTCAACAAAAGCACTTACACACTATTCCTTCCAGGACTGTATTGTTAAACCATCCAATCATCTCCCCTATTAAGCAATATTCAGCTCGATTCATCCTAAATATCTTCCCTTACAAATCATTGTACTTCAGAGCACTCAACTAGCACCATTGCAGTGCTTCACAACTGTTCAATAATTTTTACAGCTCCCATAGAAATTGCCGTCATTGGACTTTCAACAGTCGAACACTACAGAGGAAATTATTTGGAAGGCAAATAGCTTTCCAGCTCCATTACTGACATCGACTGAAACTATACACGTAGACACTGTGAAAATAATACGGCTAACAGTAGCACCGTTTAAAACATTAATAACCACTAGCAAAGTAACAATCATGCCGGCATATATGGGCATTTTAGATGCCTTACACAATCAAATCCAGGATGATGGTCGAGAGACATCCTTCGTATACTAGTCATCCATAGGAGAAAAAATGGGACCTGCAGATGGATATGATTTTAAATAAGCAAAAATAAACACAATCTTATCCAGGATGCAAAATATGGAACTGATTAACATTTCAGACAGCACTTCTTCTCATCTTCCTCTTGAATTGCACCTGCCAGATGCTTTATTAACCATCTAGGTGGCAAATGAGCTAGGGGTCAAATCTCTCTCTGAAGGATATTATATATAGTTAAAGAGCTCTTAAGGTATAGCCCATTTTCTGATTAAAAAGTGCTGCCAGTATTGTAGTCAAGCATATCTTTATCTGTCATGGAAAAAAAGAAAAGGCGTCTTTCTTAGCGAAAGAACACGTCTATGTATGAGCTGTAGCCTCTACCTTTTATTTGGGTGCTAAATTATTCATATTATATATAGAAAAGTATCTCTTAGGCGTTTCTTCCCGCTACTGTTGTTTTTGTCCTGTGCCATCTAGACTAGTCTAGCCAGCTGAATGCAGATGATCTCAAATAGATAGTGTTCATCCCAGATAAAGAGAAGTAAAAGTTTTAGGATCAGGGCACATGGGGGCCGCAGCCTTATTTAGTCTTCTTTATCAAAATGACATGGAACAATATTTGAGGCAATTTCTATTTATTTGGTGAAGATAACCGAATGTATGTCTAACTTGGCTGCAAATACATAATTTGCCTTCTCTTCCTTCCCTTTATGCTCTAATCTGAATTGGTCTACTCCACCACCGACTCTCCTCTTTTAAATGAAGCTCAGCCAAGCCACCTACTATTAAAGGAAATGTTTTTCTATATGTAATTGTTCTTGCGGGAGAAATGAATCATACGAACTAATAACCCTTCCACTCAGTGGAGATGAGAGAATGACCTGGACAGAAAGGTATGCAAGGAACCATAAAAGTGAAGGGCACCCACTAGCCCTTCTCTCCCGCCGGAAGAGTGAAATCTGACTGACGTAACTCCTTCCTGAGAAAGGCGGTGGCAGGGGCGGAGGCACTTCAAATATGCAATTGAAAGTCTTAAAAGAAATTAAAACAGCCAATTCACATTGAAAAGCGACAAACTTTCATCAGAGTTAACACCGCAGGAAAAAAACAATGAGCGATCCTTTCCATACACAGACTCGTTTGAAGAGACAATGCAAACCATGAACACGACCATTCCTCAGAACTCAGTTCTAGCGAAACGAAGACCGTAGAAGAGAGAAAAAGAGCTCACATTTCGGAAATAATTCAGAAATTCTCTTCAACTTCTTCAGCTGCAAAACGAGCACGGGAAAGAGTGACACTCTCAACGCCAAAGTGGATGATGCAATTACGACCCACCTGCAAAAATCCAACAAATAACACTAAAGAACTCAACCTGCGAATTCAACTAACACCTATACAACTCGTGATTGTACCAAGGCAAGCCAGTGACATCGTGATAACTATCGAGGAGAGAGATCAAGGCTTTGACAGGAAGAATCGACTCTTCCACACCGTTCGCAGCCCCTTCAATCACACCATCAATCCCCGCGCCGCGTGCGACGTCAGGAACAAACGCCGTCGAATGGCCGAACCCCAGGTAGTCGAAATCGCCGTCGTCTGCGCCCGACGGACCAGAAGAAAAGCAACGACCGGATTGGAAGAAAGGCAGAGGGAGCGAACAGGGATTGGAGGAAGCATGAGCGCGAGAGTGCGGGCGAGGGTCGAGAGAGGGAACGGACGAGAGGAAGGAGAAGCGAGGGCGAGAGCGGCGGAGGTGGCTCCACAGTCTCGCGGTGGTCGCCATCGCTCAGCTCGGCTCGTTGCTCCGGCGAGACAGCAGACGCAATGGGGTTTATACACGGCGCTGCCGTTTTGGGGCCCGCCCCCATTGAATAAAAGAAAGACATTTAAGTTTACTATTTGGATTTGGTGATCATAGCAAGAGGCACTAAATCCTTTCCCCAAAATCGAACTGAATCCTAAATAGAATGACGAATGAATTGAACTGAAAATTTATGTGATTTGGTTTGGTTTGATTTTCGATTCTAATAATTAAAAAATAACTATTCTTATTTTTTAATTCTATTAATAAAATTTCACTGAAAATCTCTAAATAAAACATTTTCTTTTTCTTTTTTTGGGACTGAGGGTTACAACCTCTGTTACACTGACACGGCACTTTGAAATTTTTTGCTGTGTTGTACACTTGTCGGACACGGACACGTAAAACAGATAAATAATAAATTTTTATTTTAGAAAGTAAATAATATTTTAATAATAAAAATTATTTTTAAAGAAATTTAAAATTTTCAAAAATGAAGTAGAAATCTTCTTTGTTAATAATATTTCAGCAATTTATATTTTTAATCGATACCAAACGAATTTCTCTGATCAGAAATAATTTTTACTTCCGAAGAGAATTATAAAAATCAACTTTTGGCCAGAAGATAATTTCTGAAGCAGAAATGTTTCCATGCATGCCCTAAACATC
This sequence comes from Rhodomyrtus tomentosa, assembly GCA_028455895.1. Lineage (NCBI taxonomy): Eukaryota > Viridiplantae > Streptophyta > Magnoliopsida > Myrtales > Myrtaceae > Rhodomyrtus > Rhodomyrtus tomentosa. The sequence continues at coordinate 21,088,165 of JAPCWY010000003.1, read as the reverse complement.
CCACTCTCACCTCAATCTCTTCGTCTTCGTCTCTCAACCCGTGGCCTCAACTTCCATCGACTCACGGCCTCAACTCTCAACTCCCATCGAATCGCGGCTGCACCACTGGCTGTTGATCGCCTCCCTCTCTCTCTCTCTCTTTTGGTCGCCTCCATTTGCTTAATGGGACTGGTTGTATGGCCACCCAGAAACCTGATCAAACAAAAGGTTAAATAAATGTGAAGTAAGTTTCTTTTAACATTTTGACCAAAAAAAAAAAGTTTCTTTTAACACGTTCATAAATTTTAAATGTTCTGTTGCTGTATCTTCCAGTTTCATATTTATGTCATTCAGTACTGGATTTGGAGTGATTTACTTCAAGATGCTTGCTCTTGATATTTTGCCGATGTGTAATTTCCTTTTTTAGTCTAGGTATTGCTGCGCGGTCTGGGTGACCTTGTGGCTGGCCATACAAACACCAGCCATGCTCTTCTCCTCTGACCTGAAGTGGTCGCGGTGGGCTCGTTCAGCTGAAGAAGACCTGAAGAGGTGGCATCGGTACGAAAGGCAAAACAAAATTAGATAAAAGGCATATATCTTCAGAAATAAAAATAACAAATTAAAATGCCTTTAAATTTCTAGAAGAAAAGGTTTAAAAATATGAAATTGTCTAAAGAAAAAGAAAAGATAATAACGATATGAATGAATTGTCTAACCATCTAAGTTAGCATGCTCTTATATTTTATAATAATGAAGATGGTACGTAGTAATACGGTAGTCATTCTCACACATGATGATGAATAATAAAATAACTCATAACTAAAATAACCTAAATATGCAAAATAGAATGAAAATAAAGTTCCACCTACTTTAGGAAATGTTCAAATAGTTTTGAGAAGAAACATACATTCATATATACATGTAATCGGACAAATGTAGGAAAATGACCAAGAAAACATAAATTATAAATACGAGAAGCCTACATAAGATTCACACCTTGTCCTCTCTCTCTCTCTCTCTCTCTCTCTCTCTCTCTCTCTCTCTCTCTTTTAAAATTCCCCAACAAAACTATATTTCCTATTGTTGATGTCAAAAACCCTCAATTTGGCCTAGATAGACTTATGAGGTCCGACCTATAAGATTGAAGCCCAAAAAAAGTTTGATGACGCGAAAATCTTTTATTGAACTTAAACAATTCGTTTTTCAATAAGCAGTTCCGGATCAATCTTTGACAGAGAACATCAAATGCAAATATTTCGATAGCAATGTAGGCAGCACCTTACAGACTCTCGACCAATCGAAAGTGAATCCCTTCAGTGACCTACACTTAGGACACAACATTAGAATTTAATCGATGATGTTAGACGGGGACTTGAAATACAAGACACAATGTCGAAATTTAATCGACGACACTGGATAGGGACACAATGTCGAAATTTAATTGATAACACTGGACAAGATATAGGACACAATAACGAAATTTAATCGACGGCAGTGGACATGCTTCTTGACACAATACCGAAATTTAATCGACGGCTTTGGATGGAGGGGAGACGGGAATCTAATCGATGGCATCAACGTAGGACATGAAACTTGTTGAATTGAATCAACGACGGGAATCTGAAAACTATTGCTAAGTTAGGCTAAGATAATGAAAGATAAAAACTAGGTTTATTGATTGCGTGTGTCCTTTTATCGTTGGATGACTCGAGGTATTTATAGCGGAACTCAGGTAGCCGTAGAATGGTTACTGCCCTATGTTATCCATTTCTTGTTTCTTCTTCAGCATGTCTTCTTGTTTCGACTGTTTTTTTCTGACGCCATCATTGACAGTTTACTGTTTTGCGCGTCATTTTCCTTCTTACTCTCAAAGTTTGTTGCTCATATTTGTAACTGCTTTGATCGTGGTTTCTTTTCACACCCTTTCCTCTTTTTCTTTGAGAGAAAATGTCGCCAACCCTAATACGTGACATTTAAACGGCTAATTAATATCTAATTTTGGTGCACCTGATCGTATCCAACCGTGCCTTCTTCACGTGCCTAGCACGTGATCCTTTGAGGCGACTTTTGGGTGTGAACACATATAAACACATTTTCCTGTTAATACATTATTTCAACATCATTACCTTCGTTTTGAAACAGAATGTTTATGTTAAAATTTAATCAAGTGTCATCAAAGTTGAGATGGATCGTTCCATGTGATAATAATATAGCAATATTCCAATTTCTCATTCTACATTTGAATTTCATATAAAAGACCCATAAAAGGTATATTGAATGACTAATGTGAAGAAAAATGAAAATAAAAATAAGCTTCTATGCTTAAATAATAAGTTGAAAATAAAACAAAAATCTTCCAGTAGACTTGAAAAGTAATGGAAAATAAGAAAAAAAGGGGAAAAAAAGACATGTAATTTTTTTTTTGTAGGAATAAAAGGAAAGATAATTTTTTTAACGGATGAAAACGAAAAATAAAAAGCAGCACCTGAGGTGCCAAAGTTAACATTTATAGTTTACAAGCAACGCTTAAATAAAAGATTAGTACGCTCGATAGCTTATCACCACGGCCAACACATGGTTTTTTTTTTTTTTTTTGAATTTTAAGATCCGTTTCTTTGAAGGAAAACTATTTCCAGAAAATTATTTTCTAACTTTCTGGTATTTAGATGACAGAAAACTAATCAATTTACGAAAGATATTTTCCATGGATTGAAAGCGAGAAGCTCGTGCATGGTAACACTTCGTCGGCCGCCGCCGCCGCCGCCGGCCCCGGTCACCACCGCCGTCGCCTATCACCGGCCTCCGGTTGATGTTCACCGGTGCCGCTGACGCCGGTCTCTACCGACCCCTCCGCCGGAGATTTTGTTAATAATGTTTTAAAAATAGAAATTTCAAAAGTATAAATTTTATCAAACAAATTTCTTTGATCAGAAATCAATTTTTGATGGCTTTTGATGGAGAAGTTAAAAAATCAAATTATGCTTATGATGGCATTTGTGAAGCAGAAGTGTTGCCATGCACACCCTTAGATTTGAAACAAAATTATTTTCCCTTATGCCATGCAAAAAGGAGATCGCTTCCCCTAAACCACCAAAGCAGATGAAAAGCTAACCATTTTGCTAAAAATTTATTTTCATGAAAAACGTCTTTTTACGAAGGTTTTTGATCAGGACGGTAGTGTTATTGCAGGAGAGCAACACGGCACACACCATATATTTTCACAGGGAGCCGGTTGACTTGTTTCCAGATTCCTTGAGAGATGAGAAAACATAAATTCCACTTAGTGGATTTGCCAGCTCAAGCGAGTTTCTCATATGAGACAAAAAAAAAAAAACAGCCAAAATTTAATAAGGGAATAAAAAATAAATCTATTATCATTATAAATGTTCGAATTTTTTTTTGGTTAAGCGTGAAAAAATAAAAGATCTAAATACCTTTATTTTTGAGAGAAAATTAATGTAGGATTACTATTTGCGGTAGCACCGTTGCAAAACATTGTTACGCTTTTAAATCCTGTTTGGTTCATCATTTGAGATGAGCATCGTGGCTCAAAAATTCCCAAGCTCCGCCTTGACAAATCCTCTCGTCAAATTTGGGGAGAAGAGCGGCGTGGCGAGAAGATTCACGATCCTTTCCGGGCCCCACTTTAGTTAGCTCGCTACAGGCAACCTAGGACCTGCCTTTTATTTCGTTTTTTTACCCTCCATTAAATTTTACTGTTAAATTAGTAGATTAGATGATACGTGACAGTTATTCGATGTAACAGTTTAAAATTTTTATCTTCTGTTTATTGCAAATTTATTGATTTAGGATTTTTCGTGATATTAACTAAATTTAACGGAAGCTAACAGATGATAAATTTATCACATATGTACTAGGTTGAATATTTTTGTGGTCAAAACATTAGATTGAATAAATTTACAACAAGTGTACTAATTTGGAGTTTGTTGTGGCAAAAAAGATAAATAGGACTACTAGTTTGGAGATTCTTTGTAATAAAAAAATAATTTGAGATAAAATTATCATAAATTATTATTTTTTTAGATTTTTTATACTCAAAAAAATGTTTTGAGATAAATTTAATACAAATATACTAAAATGAGATTTTTCGTGATATTAATTTTTAAATTTTACTATAAAATTACTGAATTAGATAACATGTGCCAGTTGAGGAATTTATTACATTACAAATCCTCCAATTTTTTTCATAGTTCTAAATTCTCTCCGGTAATAATCGTGGTGCGTTGGCCATTGTGAACTCCTCAGCAAAGTTTTTTTTTTTTTTTTTTTGGTCAAAAGCGATGCAATTGCATTAATTGAAATTACGGGTCCTTACAGAAAAGCCCAATGAAGGGGCATCAACACAAAGCAAATTCCACAGGGTTTGAGGAGGTCCAGAAGTCCAAAACATTGGGACACAATTCATGCGGCAAGATTTTGATAGCCAATCCGCAACTTGGTTGGTTCTCCGGTCACAGTGGGCCACAGAAACATCATGTAAGCGGGCCAAGAGAGATTGGGCCTCAGTGATGTACGTTTCGGCCTCCCAGCTTGACTCACCCTCTCTGTTGACTGCGTAAACTAAAGTACGACAGTCAGAATCCACAATAATCTTTACAGTCTTCTTCGTTCTCTCTCTCCACAGCACTATGAACTTCAAGGCGTGAACTAGGGCTCTCGCTTCTGCAACAATCGGACGGCAAGATCGAATCTTTATCGCAAATCCGTCGAGTACAACGCCTTCAAAGTCCCGAAGAACCCCTGCGATGGCTCCCTCTGCTTTGTCGTCGCCGATGGAGGCGTCGACGTTCAATTTCAGCTCCGAGTCCATTGGAGGGATCCAATTGGGAGATAAGTTTGGGTCTTGATCGGCAAAGTGAGTATCTTTTTTATTCCATTTGTTGTAGCTTTCCAAAGTCGCTTCTGCTTCGTGGATTACTGCTATTGCGCTGGGATCTTTTCCTCTGAAAATAGATTCGTTTCTTGTTTTCCATATCCACCAGAGGATCGCTGCCGCCATCTCAAAGGTGAGTGCATGGGTTTGACACTCAATCAACTCCTGAAGCCACGCATCCATGCGTGCACCATTTGGTCTCGGGTTATGGCCAAAAGAGAGGGGGGTTTTCCAGATCTGTTCTGTCCAAGGACAATGGAGAAAAATATGCTCTGTGGTTTCTACCTGTAGTTTGCACAAAGTACACGGGGGCATGGGATTGATATTGCGTTTCCAAAGATTCTCCTTTGTGGGTAGTGCGTTCTGACATAAGTTCCATAGGAAGATTCGAATCTTTGGAGGAGTATGAGCCTTCCAAATTCTGTTCCACAATCTGTGTGATGGTTGGAAGGAAGTTGAAGCTTGGTTCATACTACTCTGACGTTCTTTATCCCTGAGTGCATTATATGCACTCTTCACAGTGAAGTCTCCCGATTGCTTTTTTGTCCAGACTAGCCTGTCTTTTCCAAGTTTATGCAAGCCCACAAACCCGCCAACATGTGCCTGAAATTGGAATCAACCAGACATTGATTCAACCTACCAATAGTAGCATGGATTGGTTTCATTATTGGAGTCAATGCTTCAAAGTTTCAACAGACGTGACTAGAAAATATAATTAACACGGACTTAAATCAATTCATCAAATCATTTGCAGATTCATTTGATCGGACAATTCAAGTTGCCACTAACCTGCGGAAAATTACCAAATGGTGTCCAAATCAATGCGTATTCAACACCCACTTATATCTTCTCTTTTTTTCTTTCGGAATCTTATCAAGTTGTGTGCACGTGATTCTCTTTCAGCTAGCTTCTCCGACTTAGCACAAGCCAAAAGCCTCTCGTCAGACACCGTAAATTGAGAGGTCTAGAATTCGATCTAAGATGTGAAAAACAAAGCGAATTGAAGCAGAAAATTGAGAGGTCTCTGTAGATGTTTCGATCAAAAGGGCTATGGCTATGAAAATCAAAACGAATTTGGCATTTGTCCTGTTATTTAGTCAATTTCATTTGATAATCGAGCTTTAAAAAAAAAAAACAAATCTCGAGCATTACTTTTCCTTTCTTACTCGCTTTGAAACAGAGATGGCATTGACCATGAATGGACCGTAAAATTGCTTAGGCAACTAGATTTTGCTCAACGGTGGGTTTGTCGAGTAAATCACTCTCCGTCCAGCACGAGTTGTAGTAGGACAATTGTGAAGCTAAACAATATCATCTGACTTTCAGTGTATTGTACGAAAAGTTTCGTGCTGTTCTCACGACCATGTAACCATCAACAATTGAAGGCAAGATAAACAAAACTTGACAACTAAAACAATGTCAGAAGCTCATAACCTAAGAAGATTAAGACAAGATTTGCCAATCGAATCAACAACTCAAGGGATTAAGTTGATTACAGGATGGCAAGTGCTGTAACTGAATTTGGATATCAGTTGCTTTGAATACAGAACAAAAACTTTGAATTTGGATCGCCTACCTCCTTACCAATAAAAGAATCAACAACAACAACAACCTGCAATTGCCTAAATTTGAAATCCAACAAGGAGTTGACAAGGAAAAGAGACGCTGTAAATCACAATTGAGCATCAAGCCTTCCACATCATCAAAATCATTTGGATCATAACATCCATAGGGCCTTTGATTTTGACCGGAGCGCGAGGCCTCCACTCTTGAGTTTCTATTGCTGACCGCCGAGTCCATCGCCGTCCGGCAACAGCGTAAGGAGCTCATCTTATTAACCCACAATTCTCGACGTGTGGGGGTCCACACCATTCCCAAACTTCCAGCTCTCAAGGCATTGGGCATCGTCTAAGCTCTCGAAAATTGCATCTATCTCGTCTTCTCCTCTTCGGTCAGAACTTGAGAATCGCCCCCACTGCCAACCTTCACTTGCGAATCCTCTTCCTCCAGAGCGTTCACTTGCGAATCCTCCAACTTTTGGCGCACACAATCGCGGACGGTTTCTTATTTCGTATTTTGAGAATAAGTACTCGAGTTCTCTTCAGTTGCGCAAGCGTCCAATTCTGCGTCGACTATTTCCCCACTGAGTCAGAACCATCCGCGGCACTACGTGCACGTCGCCAACACACATCGGCAAGTCACCAAAAGAACAGGGCTTTCCGGGGCTTGCCGGCGGGGAGAACACAACGAAAGCGGCACGAGCGCCGCAAAGGCAGCAGCAGAGCTCAGAGGCCTTATTGAATAAGGCATTTTCTTTTTTTTAGTTTTCTTTAGTTTATTTTTTTTTATAAATGTTGTAATATAAAATAATTAAAAAGTCAAAAAAATGCAATTTTTAAAAAAAGATCAAGTGCCTTGAAAAAATCCAAAAAATAATTATTTAACGTTTGTTTTGTTTTTCCTTATTAAAAGTGCAACTTTATAAATATAAAATAATTGAATAAAGACGTCGGCGGCTCATGGGGAGGGACTCGGATTCAGAGTGGACGTCGGTGTCATCCGCTTCCTGAAGCCCTAGGATTGCCTGATTTTCGACGAGATCACGAGCAAAGGCTCAGGACCATGCAAAGATAAAAATGGGGTTATTGTTGTTCAACGGATAACCGGTTTAAGAAAAAAAAAAGTGGGATCATTTTTAACGAGAGAAATCTAAGTGAATAATGTTCAAACGAAAAGTAATTTATGAAGGATTCAAGTGCAACTTTTATAACAGGGGCAACGGTGGCCACACATCTAATTTTATATTTATAAAATTGCATGTTTAATAAGGAAAATCAAAACATACGTTAAATAATTATTTTTTGAGCTTCCCCACGGCACTTGATTTAAAAAAAATGTTTTTTTTTCAGGTTTTTTTTTTAAAATTATTTTATATTATAACATTTATATATATATATATATATATATATATATATATAAACAAGAGAAAGAAATTTAAAAAAAATGCCAACACAACGCACAGAACTCGGGGTCTCGCGCGGCTTTTTCGATGTTAACAACGTAATGGTCGGATTATGATCGATGGATCGACAAACGTGACACATCTGGAGTTTAACAACACAAAAGCACTGGAGGAGGAATTCAGAAAAAAGGGGCAAGCCATAAGAGCTAAAATCAGACTACGATTTTCAATATAAATTAATTTCCCACGTTTTTCCCGTGTGTTTAGATATTGAAAAGGATATGCTGACCGTCCCACCAATTCTGACGGTCCATGAAGTATTCTTCTTAAAACCTAGTTCACATCATATCGATAGGGATACCCTTTAAATTTTGACCAAAACTAATGTTGGACGTGATTCCCCCCCCCCCCCCCCCCCCCCCCGGCGCCCCCCCTTTCCCGTGGACGATTTCTTAACGTGGTTAGGCCCAGCTAGTTTAAGTAAAAAACTTCTTGTTTTTCATTTCCCTGCCAAAAGTTAATTTGACAAGAAAATGCATTTGGTAAAACCAAATCTAAAGTAGAAACACTTTTGACAAAAAAATTAACTTATGATAAGATTTTCTAATTCTTGCAAGATTTTTTGTCAACTAAGAGAAGTAAAATTTTTACTTTCCCGCCTTGAGAAGTCACCTACCGCAGCCCTTTTACTGGTCGTCGCTCGCCCCCGCCGGTCAACGGTTACCGGCCGATCGCTGCCGCCTCCATCGAACATTTTTGTAATAATGTTTCGAACATTATCTTTTTTAATTGTCATCAAACGCATTTCTCTATCAGAAATTAACTTTCGAAACAAAAGTTGAAAATTCAACTTCTACTCCAAAGTAAAAGCTGAAAAATCAACTTCTTTGCCAGATCGACTTCTTGGGCTGGAAGTGTTTTCATGCACACCCTTAGGCACTACATGAAAACAACTTCTCACCATCGGATTGAATTTTGGCAAGAAGTTAATTTTTCCACTTCTCCTAAAAAATAGAAGTTAATTTTTCTGCTTCTACTTCAGATTGAATTCTGATCAGAGAAATTCATTTGGTAATTGTTGAAAATTTTTATTTTCGAAACATTATTAAGAAAATCTTTGGCGGCGGTCAGCGACCGGGGGCAGCAGCAATGGCCGGGGGCTAGGGGCTAGTGGCCACGACGGTCGTCGAAGATGAGATTCATTTCTGGCGATGAGAAGTAAAAAAAATTTAATTTTCAAAATTGACAAAAAAATCTTGCCAGAAGTTAAAAATTCCACTAGAATTAAAAATCCCACCACAAGTTAATTTTTTTACCAAGCGGATTTCTACTTCGGCAAGATGTTTAGGTTGCATATGGATCGTAGCCAGGGAAATTATTTTTGTTCCAAAAGTGTTCCCTCCAAAAGTGTTCCGGAAACACTTTTGGAACAAAAACGCGTATGGTTCAAAAATGTTCCAAAAGTGTTCCGTAGAATATTTTTGTGTCAGGGAACACTTTTCAAGAAACAAAAAAAAACTTACTTTTAGATTTTATAACACTTTTGGAATCACTATCCATCACCGCCTATGCGGCCACCACCCGTTGGCCTTTGGTTGCCAGCCGTCGTCGGTCGCCATCGTATGTCGCTCAATCGGTGTCAATTGCCAGCCGACGGCGGCGAAAAAAGTATTTTTTTTTTACTTATCAAATATGTTTTTATTCCTAAAAATCATAATTGAGAATAGAAACACAAAAAAATATTTCTGTTCAAAAAGTATTTTCAAGAATAAAAACACTATCATATGCAGGATTATCAAATGGATTTCCTGCCAAATTGAATTTTGACAGGGAAACGAAGGATTAAGAGTATTTTCATGCATCAACTTAGTCAACTCTGCCCAAGTTTTTTGCATTGGGAATTACCGAGGAGGGTCTCATCAGTCCCCACAAAACGTGAAGGCCCTACGAGTTTCCAAATTTTCGATGAGTTATGAAGTTTGGATATGATGCTTTATTCTCGGGAGGGACGTGAAGTCTATATGGTCGGAGGGGACTTAGATGCGAAGTCAGATAGAGAACGGAGCCAGTGGCGAGATTTTTTTCCAAAATAATATTAAAAAAATAAAAATTTACAAAATTAATTTTTTTAAAAAAATATTAACCATTTTAGGTATCCCTCGACAATTGCTAAGGAAACTTGGGAGCCCAAAGGCAGCCCCCTCCCGAGCAAAGGAGTGTTGCGGCTCCCCACGTGGGAGCCGCAACACTCCTCCTCTCTCGGCAAATTAATTGTCGAGGGAGGGTTTTTTTTTATTTAGATTAAAAATAAATTATTTAAAATTTTGGATTTTGTATTTTAAACTGCTGAGTAAAGTATTTTAATTTTTTTTAGTTTACATAAATATTTTTTCAACGCCGTATCATCAGTTCGCGGTCCCGTTGTCCAAAAAAATATTTACAAAACTCGACTTTAAGAAAAACGAGCGAGACAACAACATTTGCTCGCGGTGTTGCGGAACGATCATATTTACGTAAAAAAATATTCGCGCGCCTCGCTTTTCTCGTCGCGAGGTATGATCACTCCGTGGCCCCGCTAGGAAAAGCCAATGCCGTTGCCTCGCTCGTTCACTCGCTTTTCTCAGAGTCGAGGCGTGTAAATATTTTTTTTACTTAAATATGATTGCTCCTCGACCCCCGAGCGAATGCCGTCGCCTCGCTCGTTTGTTAGCTTTTTTCGGGGTCAAGGTACGTAAATATTTTTTTACGTAAATATCGTTGCCTAGCAAACAAGTGAGGTGACAGCATTCGCTCAGGGGGGGCAAGGAGTGATCATATTTACGTGAAAAAAATATTTACGTGACTCGACTCCGAGAAAGGCGAGTGAAAGAGCGAGACGATGGCATTGGCTTTTGCTCGCGGAGCCACGAAGCGATCATATCTCGCTTCGAGAAAAGCGAGGCGTGTACATATTTTTTTACGTAAATATGACGATCCCGCGAGCAAACGTTGTCGTCTCTCTCTTTTTTCTTAAAATTGAGGCGCGTAAATATTTTTTTGAAGACGGGATCACGAACCAACGAGAAGCATCGAAAATATTTTTTAAATAATTTATTTTTAATCTAATATTATAATTTATTTATTTATTTTTTAAAAAAACCCTCCCTCGGCAATTAATTTGTCGAGGGAGGGGGAATGTTGCGGCTCCACCTAGTGAGAGGAAGGGGGGCCCGCCCGTGGGCTCCCAGGTTTCTCTCGGCAATTAAATTGTCAAGTGATACCTAAAATGATTAATATTTTTTTAAAAATTAATTTTGTAAATTTTTAGTTTATTATTATTATTTTAGAAAAAAACTCGCCAGTGGCCTAATAATAGATTGGCATTTTGGCCCCTAAAATGCCCCGGTGTCTCTCTTGCTGGCCGCGTGTCGAAAGTTCGGACATGCGTGTACAAACGTGTCCGACCGTATCAAATGTTGACACGTGTTCGGAGGTGATTATTGCCTTCTAAGATCACAAGCAGTGGAATCTCCTGTTTTCTGAATCATGAAAATCAAAGACCTGATCTACAATCTGCTCTTTAAATTGGTAGTTTATACACAAAAAGTGTACCTCTTAGGTGTTCACTGTTCATTCAGAGCATCCCATGTCGGCGCTGAATTACTCATCCAAAGAAGAAACGCTTCAATCAGACGAACTAAAAGCACGGGACATTAAACTGCTGCACGAAAACCATTCAATTTCTCAATTTCTCTGCTATAAATAAATCTTGTAGAAAAATTCATTTGGTAAAATCATTTTTGAAGCATAAGTGCGTTTGGTAAAAAAATTGACTCATGATTGAATTTTTGGCCAACTTGAAGAAGTTACAAATTTTTACTTCTCAATTCTAGATTTAATTCTTCAATTGTATGAGTCTCGGTCGACCACCGTTGTCATTTATGGCTGGACACTACCGATCACCCTCAAAGATTTTGTTAATAATATTTCAAAGATAGAATTTTTTCAAACGTTACCTAATGAATTTATTTGATCAAAAATCAATCTAGAGTAGAAGTAAAAAAATCAAATTTTGATTTTTAGGAGAAATAAATAAATCAATTTATGACCAGAAATTGAGAAGTTTCCAGTAATAATCTTCTTAATCAGGATTAATTTGTGAATAATCCCATTGTAAAATCGACCCGTCACATGTAGTTTTTACAAATACTATAAAGTTTCTCGTCTTTCGGGCCATGCACATGCGTCCATGCAGTTGCAGCGTACGTGGGTCGCTTCGTCTTCATGGACGGGCCCTGCATCGAGCCCTGAGAAAAACCAGGCCACGCGATCATGGAGATCTCATCACCAGTCATAATTTCGTCGTCGGGAAATCACCAAAGAAGAAGAACAGCCATCATCTCTTCTTCTTCTTCTTTTGGGATGCCTCTTCCTCGCACCGAAACACCAAACGCCCTCCACTGAAGAAAGTTAAAAGCTTCGTCAGGAGTTAATGATTGTATTCTGTCCATCAGCCAATTGTCCAACGATGCCCGTTCGCATGCATGCCTCGATTCGCTCTATAAATTAGACCGCCCCCTCTCTTCTTCATTCATCTCTTTTGCTTTCGGTTCTCACTTCACTGATCGCCAAGACAGAGAGAGAGACAGAGAGAGAGAGAGAGAAAATGGGTAGAGGCGTCAAGACCAGTGCTTCTAAGACTAAAATCATCGCCAACCCTGCCGCCAAAGATGGCGGAGAGCGCGCTCTCATTGTATCGGCTTCCCACGCGCAACCGCTTGCGGCCTCGTACAATGACCGGATCCGCCCGCTGCTCGACGCCGTCGACGGGCTGCGTAACCTCATGGTCATGAAGGAGGGCATCCAGCTCCCCACCATCGTGGTTGTCGGAGACCAGTCCTCCGGCAAGTCGAGCGTCCTCGAGTCCCTCGCCGGCATCAACCTGCCGCGTGGGCAGGGGATTTGCACCCGTGTCCCTCTCGTTATGCGACTCCAAGAAAAACCCTTACGCTGATCGCCCCGAGCTCTACCTCGAGTTCAACGGCAAAGTCGTCCACACGGACGAGAACCACGTCTCACAGGCCATTAATGCGGCCACCGAGGAGATAGCGGGCCAAGGCAAGGGCATATCGAACGCTCCGCTGACTCTGGTCGTCAAGAAGGACGGCGTCCCGGACTTAACCATGGTGGACTTGCCCGGAATCACGAGAGTGCCGGTGCACGGCCAGCCCGAGAACATCTACGAGCAGATCTCGGAGATGATAATGGAGTACATCGGGCCTGAGGAGAGCATCATCCTCAATGTCTTGTCTGCCACCGTCGACTTCTCCACTTGCGAGTCCATAAGGATGTCTCAAGTAAGTATACACACGCTCGGCCCCTGTATCAATTCAAAACTCGATAATGTCTCTATACGATGATTCGTCTTTGTGTCGCAGATGGTGGACAGGACCGGCAAGAGGACTCTGGCCGTCGTCACAAAGGCTGATAAATCTCCGGAGGGCTTGCAAGAGAAGGTGACGGCTGACGATGTCAATATAGGACTCGGTTATGTCTGCGTGAGGAACAGGATTGGTGAAGAGTCCTACGAAGAAGCGAGGCTGGAAGAGGCGAAGCTGTTCGACACGCACCCTCAGCTTTGCAGGATCGATAAGTCCATCGTCGGTGTGCCTGTCCTGGCACAAAGGCTAATGCACATTCAAGCCACCATTATGGCCAAGTGCTTGCCCGACATCGTGAGGAAGGTGAATGACAAGCTGAACGCGAACCTCGCTGAGCTTAAGAGGATGCCCAAGAATCTAACCTCGGTCGCAGAGGCCATGACGGCCTTCATGCAGATCATGGGGTTGGTGAAGGAATCGCTGAAGAAACTTTTGCTGAGAGGCGAATTTGATGACTACCCGGACGAGAAGGACATGCACTGCACGGCCAGGCTGGTGGAGATGCTGAACCAATACTCAGATGAGCTCCAAAACTGTGCCGAAAATGACCAGAGGATGAACTTCTTGCTGGAAGAAATGGAGATCTTGGAAGAGGCCAAAGGGATCGGGCTCCCGAACTTCTTCCCTCGCACCGCCTTCATCACTGCCTTACGGCAGAAGGTGAAGCAGGTGTCGAGCAAGCCACCGATTTTTGTGGTCAGTGTATGGGACTGCATCGAGGGCGTTGTGAGCCGAGTGTTGATGCGACAATCGGAGAATTATCCTCAGCTTAAGTGTTTGATGAGAAGAGCAGTGTCCAATCTGATCACCAAGATGAAGGAGAAGGCGACAAGCAGGATGATGGAGGTTGTGGAAATGGAGAAGCTGACTGACTTCACGTGCAACCCTGAATATATGTTGGAGTGGAACAAGTCGATGAGCCAGCAGAGTATGTTCATGGAGGCGATCAACGACGAGTCGAAGCCAAGCAACATTGTCCTCCAGGGGATTGGGGAGGTCGACGTCGGCAACCTCAGACATCGAAAGCAGCTGATCGAGCAGGCGTTCGATCTCAAGATGAGGATGACAGCGTACTGGAAGATTGTCCTGAGAAGGTTTGTTGATTCAATGGCGCTGCATCTGCAGTTCAGCGTGCAGAACTTGGTGAATAAGGAGATGGAGATGGAGATCGGGGGTGAGCTGATCGGCCCCAACGGCAGCGGCGGCGGCATCGAGAGGATGCTAGAGGAAGCGCCGGCGGTGGCAGCGAAGTGAGAGAAGCTGAACAGGAGCATCAAGCTGTTGAGGGAGTCTGCAACGGTGACTACAATGATGATCGATAAGGAGTTCAGCTAGTAATTTTCTTTCACTTGAATTCCATCATCCTATTTACTGTTTTGCTTTAGGAACTGCAAGTCTGCAATCCATGAGCCTATTTCTTGACTACAGCTATATGCACTAAAATAAAACCCCCCAAGAGTCTTTAAAAAACATGGGAGATGCAATGCCACAGCTATATACTTATGGCACAGTTAGCCAACACAAAACACTTTGATGCGATCATCCTGCACGTTCATAATTTGCATAGGACATCCAAAACTCAAACGGATGTATCGCCCTCGGAATTTCGATTGAATGATGTGTTATGAAAGGTATGACGATTAACTCGTGATTTATCCAAGAGAATGAGGCATGCAATGCCACAACCATCACATGGCACAATGAGCCACATCCTTTGATACAAGCCCAGAGGATTGCTACAATGCAAATTCCTCATTCTGTTCATAATTAGAACAACTTCGGACAAAAATCATCTTGCATTGTGTCTTCCCTTGGAAATTGACAACAGACTATGTGCACAAATTGCGTCTTCCTCGTAGTGTCTTCCTCCGAGTTTATCGAGATGACAGGATCACATCTCTATATCTTCGAGGTCAGGTAGAGGGAAGCGAAGAATGGCCGCAATCCCGGTCAACTGTGCAAGTTCTATTCAGGTAGTAAGCCGGTTTATTCACAGTTGACGTAATTTTCCCTCGTCTCTACATCGGCATTTCCGGGTCAAGTCAATAACCCAAGAGCTTATCAGAAAAACTAATCACATCATGCAGAATGATTTCATGCTTGTAGAATGAGGGTCCACGAGCCATGCTATTGAGGGTTACTGGAAAAGGAATTAACAAAGAAAGTTATAGCCAGGACATAGAAGACAGACTAATGGATATGGAGATGGGATTGGGAGGGAAGCTGAAGAGAGGGCTTGTGCATTCTCACTAAGTTCCAAAAGTTCTTGTTTAATGATACTCCACAACTATTAAGACAGACGGCCGAGAAAGAAACGCTCCACGTTCTCCAAGTGGTTGATCTTAAACAGTCGCACTAATAATGGAGTTTTTGAAGCATGCTAAGCAGCTAAAGTATCTGGGCAATTAGATCCTCGAAACAAAATCACATTCACCCGAAGTAGGGACTTCAAGACTAGTCGTATTTGGGATAGGCGCAAGCACTATTTATTTCCCTGCAATTGATGAAGATAGTCGTGCAAAATAAAGAGTAATCCCAACCCACGATGATGCCAATTGCAGTTCCTAGAAGAGTATAACCATATGAAGGATTTGCAAGGTACATTAACCATTGTGGATTTATTCAAAGGCTATCCCGAACAGCCAGAGATATTTCATGCATGATTTATTATTGTTATCATCATAATCGTTAATAGTTCTATTATTATAGACACTTTGAGCATTTTCTTCTGCAGGAGAGAACGTCTCTGAAAGGAATGAATTGCTACACAATGTCAATGTGGAAACGAGAAAACAACACATGTTAAAATGGAAGGTTGTGCACATAGCAAGCAGCTGCAGTAGGCATAAAGACCAGGGAGCTACTGTGATGAAGCTATAACCTAAAGAGATCGTCAGTGATGAGGAGTGTCTGGACAGCCATTCTATCATGAGCAACCTCCACATGCTTAGGTCCATAGCATGCCCGGGCTGGGTCCTAAATATATTACATGTAACGGGTTGATTTGATTACAAAAACCATGACAAGAACAATCCTCATTGCACAAAATCAGGATAAATTCGAAACACAATTTCCAACAATAATCAGTCAAAATGGAAGATGTCCTGTTCCGACATCTCCTTGTCGGTGATAGAGCAACACTACCACTCCCTTTTTTGACATGAATCCAATTCTGGTTTTGATAAAGCTGCTCTGACAAATAAAACCTAGTTTTTGGTTTTTGCCCAATCAATGAGCAACTAATTATCTAACATGCCTGTTTAGTCATTTCCCGAACACTTATCACAAGGCATCGATCAATAAACAGACAAAAAGAGAATGCAAAATATTTAAAAAAAGAAAAAGAAAAAAAAAACTGACATTTGAAAGCATGTCAAAGAGATCCTTGAGAGCTCGGACCTGTAATGAAATGATACAGTGAAAATTTCAAATCAAGGCAATGCCTTTTCTTTCCTACAAAGAACTTAATACAATTTCGAGACAGAAAATGAACGATAAAATAATCTATTGGTTCAGTACTACAAACCACTTGAGCTGCTTTAGTGTCTTTTATCATATTCATGACATTCGAGGCATCCAAAACCTCTCTTAAACTATGCCTGTAAATTAGCAAAGGTAAAATATAATTAACGAAGCCTGCTTATCAGTTAGTTACATTAAATTAGCAAGACATGAAATGATTGACCAAAATGAGACTAGTCCTGAAGAAATACTCATTTGCGAGCTAATAGAAGATGCATATGGCCACGACATCCCACAAGAACATTACCAACTGACAAAAGAACAGTATCATCATTTCTAAAGCTTGTTTCTTTTGAGCATAGTGTCTACCATGCTCCTTTACCCCATTCGACAGAAAGATGCACCGTCTAGTCCTTAACTTTGGCCAGTAGTTCTCTAGTCCTTTCAGTGCATATGAAATAACCAATTAGCTGTCACTTTTCTGCTCTAAACGATCGATTGGATATCCAAGATTCATATTCCCAAAACAACGGACGTTATTAAATAATTTTATATATCAAAAAATGAAACAGGGCCAAAATAAGATATGATACATGGGACAAAAGCAGATATCCTTTACTAAACATCCTTCAGATAGATTGTAAGGCACTAATGGCACATATCTCCCTAATTAGAAGCACTTGACAGCATTACGGAATTTTTCACTCTAGAAATTGGAAAAGTGTAATGAGATTTTGTAAGACCACAACTAACTACTTTAAAAGCTTAAGCTTTTAGAAGAAGGCGTGATTTAATATTTATATATTCCAACACTCCTCCGCAAATACGGGTCTAGAAAGATTTGAACTCAGTACCTCCTACTCTGATACCACATGAGATTTGATGGGACCACAATTAATTGCTCTAAAAGCTTCATGTAAGATTTGAAAAGAACACAACACCAACTGCTCTAAAAGCTTAAGCAGTTAGAAGAAGGCGTGGTTTAATATTTATATATTCCAACACTCTCTCTCACGCTTAGTCTACTTAGTCTAGGCTATTGCGTAGTACTAAGCGTGGACAAATTCATTGTGGAGACAAATAGGGGCCTGTAAAGATTTGAACTCAGGACCTCTTGCTCTGATACCATATAAGATTTTGTAGAACCACAATCAAATGCTCTACAAGCTTAAGCTGTTAGAAGAAAGCATGGTTTAATATTTATATATTTCAACACTCTCCCTCAAGTTTAGTCTGGTCTATTGCCTAGTACTAAGCGTGAACAAATTCATTGGGGAGACAAATAGGGGCCTGGAAAGATTTGAACTCAGGACCTCCTACTCTGATACCATGTGAGATTTTGTAAGACCACAACCAACTGCTCTAAAAGCTTAAGTTTTTAGAAGAATGCATGATTTAATATTTATATATTCCAACAAGGACATTAGTTAGTGACACTATAACACTAAGCTATATTATTTGTCTAGACAATGTCTCATAGCTCAGCCGAGACAAATTCCTTCATGAACATACATCATACATCAACATCAACATCAACAACACATTTATCCCAAACTAGTTGGGGTCGGTGGTCGATGAACCCCAAAGAATCATAAAAATAAAAATAAAAATAAAAGCAGAATTAAGGGAGGGAAAAGAGATAAATGTGTAAAAATAAATAAGTATATATATATATATATATATATATATATATATATATATCTATACACTACCCTTCCACAATATTAATAACCTCCCTCCATTCTGTCCTAAGACAAACCGTACGCCAATCTATTTCCCACTCCATTAAATCTTGTTTTACTGCTTTCCCCCAAGTAAGTTTCGGCCGACCTCTTACTTTTTTCGTGTTATGCTCTCGATAGCAAACTTTTGTTCGTACTGGTGCATCTAAGGATCTTCGAAGAATATGCACAAACCATCTCAATCTATGCTCTCTCATCTTTTTCGCCACCGGTTCTACTCCAACTTTTCGTCGAATCTCTTCATTCCTTATCTTATCCATCCTTGTATGACCACACATCCACCTTAACATCCTCATCTCCGCTACTCTCATTTTATGCTCATGTTTTTTTTGTGCTGGCCAACATTCAGCTCCATATAACATGGCAAGTCTGACTGCCGTTTTATAAAATTTTCCTTTTAACTTAAGACGAATTTTGCGATCACACAAAAATCCCGATGCACTGCGCCATTTCATCCAACCTGCTCTGATTTTATGGCTTACATCCTCATCAATCTCTCACTCCTTTTGCAATATTGATCCAAGATATCTAAATGTATCTTTTTTGGGTACCTCCGATCCGAGCATATTTACGACTTCTTGATCCCCTCTTTCTGCAGTGTCAAACTCACATTTCAAATATTCCATCTTACTTCGACTTAGCGTAAATCCTTTAGACTCCAACGTGCTTCTTCATACTTCTAACTTAGCGTTAACCCCAGCCCTGATCTCATCAATAAGCACGATATCGTTTGCAAATAGCATACACCACGGCACTACATCTTGAATATCTTTTATTAGCTCATCTACAACCATGGCAAAAAGGAAATGGCTCAAAGCAGAACCTTGGTGTAAGCCTATTGTGATTGAAAAATAACTTGATGTGCCATTACAAGCCTTCACACATGTAGTAGCACTGTTATACATGTCCTTGATTGCCTCAACATACTTTGAAGGTACTTTTTTCTCCTCAAGAATCTACCACAAAACCTTTCTTGGAACCCTATCATACGCCTTCTCGAGATCAATAAACACCATATGGAGGTCTTTCTTTCTTTCTCGATATCTTTTCATCAATTGTCGTATTAAGAAAATAGCCTCCATGGTAGATCTTCCTAGCATAAATCCAAATTGATTAATAGAAACCTTGGTCTCTATTCTCAAACGATGCTCAATAACTCTCTCCCACAGTTCCATTGTATGGCTCATAAGTTTGATGCCTCTATAATTAGAACAATTCTGGATATCCCCCTTATTCTTGTATATAGGCACAAGTATACTCTTCCTCCATTTATCAGACATCTTATTAGTATGGAGGATCTTGTTAAAAAGACTAGTCAACCAACTTATTGCTACATCCCCTAAGCATTTCCACACTTCAATAGGAATATCATCGAGTCCCAAGGCTTTACTAGTCTTCATCTTTTTTAATGCCTCCCTAACTTCCCATGCTTTAACTCTACGCACAAACCTTCTATTTGAATCATCAGAAGCATCTTCCAAATCCACCTCACTTCTATCGTTCTCCCCATTAAAAAGTTTGTTAAAATAACTCATCCACCTGCCTCTTGACGTCTTCATCTCTTATCAAGAGTGCTTGATTTTCATACTTGACACATCTAACTTGTATCAAATCTTTACTTTTCTTGTCTCTTGATTTTGCAAGTCTATAGATGCCTTTTTCTCCTTCTTTGCTCTCAAGTTTGTTGTACATATTGATGAAAACCTTGACTCTGGCCTCTCGTACAGCTTTCTTGGCACTTTCTAATCTAAAATTTTGCAAATTCTCTTCATTAGGACATTTATGTAGGCATCTGAAACACTCATTCTTCTGCTTAATTGCCTCCTGCACCTCTTCATTCCACCACCAGGTTTCTTTTGTTTGATGTCTATTCCCTCTACTTTCCCCTAACACCCCTTTTGCCACTGTCTGGATACAGTTAGACATCTATTTCCACATCATATTTACTTCGCCCTCCAATCATGACGGTCCTTCCTGTAACATTCTTTTCTTGAATTCTGTTTGTTTCTCCTCATGTAACTTCTACCATCTTACTCTGGGGTGTTGCGCACTTCTCTTCGTCTTCTGTACTTTGTTATACCGAACTTCTAAGACCACCAACTTATGTTGTGTAACTACACATTCACTAGGGTATACCTTACAATCTACATACGAAACTCTATCCTCTCTCTTAGCAAGAAAGAAATCAATCTGGCTACAATTTTGACCGCTGCGAAAAGTGATCAGATGTGATTCTCTTTTCTTGAAAAAAGTATTTGCCAACATCAAATCATAAACAAATGTCACACTCAAAATGTCTTCGCCAGCCTCATTTCTAGTCCCATATCCAAAACCTCCATGAACTCTGTCAAAACCTCCACTACTCTGACCGACATGTCTATTTAGATCTCCTCCTATGAATACCTTCTCCTCGTGTGGTATCCGCCTTAAAATCTCTTCTAGATCTTCTCAAAATCTGCTCTTCTCGGAAGCTTGCAGTCCAACTTAAGGGGCATACACACTAAGGATATTCAAAATCAGATCCCCCACTACTAGCTTAATTAAAATAATCCTATCTCCTATTTTTTTAACATCAACCACTCTATCCTTGAAATTTTTATCGATCAAAATCTCAACTCCATTTATACTCTTTGTTGTGCTTGTATACCATAGCTTGAATCCGGTGTCATCCACTTCCTTAGCTATCTCTCCTTTCCATTTAGTCTCTTGCAGGCAAGCAATATTCACTTTTCTTCGAGCAAAAGAATTTGTCAATTCCCCCAATTTACCCGTTAAGGTTTCTACATTCCAACTCCCCAATCTAATCCCTACCCCCTAAGCTTTTCTTGCCCCCTACACTCGCCCACAGAAGTGTGAGGACCCTTGCTCATTTATCACCACATCCGGGCACCAATATGGTGCATCACTTTGGAAATAATGGCCCAAGGCTAGCTTCCTTACCCCTTGCATCCACCTATCTTGGTGCAAAGACCCTTGCTCATTTTTCACTACACCCGGACGCCGATGCAACACGTCGCTAAAAAAGGTACGCTCCAATGAAATATCAATAAGGTTCATCTCATCAAGGTAGCTCTTTTTTTATAATCGGCTCGCTACGCCTGACGTAACCCTCCTCCTTTACCTGGCTTGGGACATGCTATGTAGACTACATAAGCGGAGTTATCGTGAACATACACCATAAGTGTTTCAAATTTCAGCAGTTCAGGAACAGCACCAGATTACATTCCTAAGATTTGCAGATTGTTACACAGTACTGTCTTAACATAGCAGCTTTTAGTTATTCAAACTATAAGCAACAAAGGTATTGATAATACTTGTATCCAGAGCTCGTAGGAATAAGCTTTATCCGTGATTTGTTCTCAATGATAGGCCTCAACTGACTTCTCTCTGCCTCCAATAATAGATGCTTACGAAATTGATCCTGATTCACAGATGAAAGAAACGTATAAGCAAATAATCAGGAAATCTTCCATACCTTGTAACGGCACAATAACCTACTGAGACAAAACCTAAATAAAAGGAAGTAAAAATGAAATTTATTCCAGACCTTCGTGAAGCCTAGACTAGCAATAACAGCACATCTTACTACGTTAAAGTCAACGTGCTTCAGGAAAGCCCAATGCAAATGAAGAAAACAGTTAGCAACTTCCCACAAGAATTCACATGAAGACAGGAGTCTTCCATTTTCCCTAAAATGATTCCAATGATCAACTAAAACGATTCCAATGATCAACTAACCCGCAAAACGTTCTCGAAGAACTTTTTCAGAGCCTACAAAAGCACACGGTAAGAGATCACAATTTCATCATATCTATTGCCATTGACTCTGCAGGTAACAAACATACCGTCTCATAACCTGCTAATGCAGGTCCATGCTTGCGAGGAATCGATGTTTCTATCCGAGAACAAGTTGTTGTCATGCTGCAAGGGTGGCCAGAAATAGACCATACAAGAGTTATATGGTCAAGAAAAAACTTTACTCGGAAGATAGTAAAAGAATGGAAGGCATGGCTAATACTGCAACCAGTAAAAAAAGAACATTTATGCGAAAGGTCACTACCCAAACAAAAAGTGAAGGGGAAGCACAAGGTGCGGCAACAGCTTCAAAGATTCTAAGCAAGAACGGGTCATTGGGGAGGCCCACCATCATGATTTCCATATCAATGGGTAGGATCTTTAAAAAACACTTGTTTAGCCAAATGCACATGGACCCATGCTGTGCTAAAACTACATCAAATTCCAAACAAACAAAAACTTTCAAGTTCTTCCACCAGCATTCCATATTTTTACATGTCTATCAAATGCATATCCAATTCTTACACAGGCAACACTCCGATGTAGCACGTCCATATTAAAATAAAAAATAAAAACACTTGCTGCCAAGAGGCCTGGCTATCCACCGCTGCCTTAGTATCACAATTTATCAGAAGCAGCTGACGCCTTCTAAATACCCACTAACAGCAAGTATACTACCACTATAAGCTTAAGGCCATCAGAGAGTGCTGGAACCAGAAAATTTTGAAAGAGCATGAACATATTCTCCCCTTTATATGGTATGAAACACATTCTTCTCTCAACAAGCTTCCCATTTACATCAATACCTTCGAGGTAAAAACATAGTGGGTACCAGCAGTAATAATACAATCTCTAAAGATGACGTGAATCATGTGCATAATCATACCTTCTACCAATAAGGAAGATGTGTGCCAATCCTTCTTGCATCAAGATCACAGCAAGATCAGCTCGCATGGTGCTTCTTAGAAGGAATTCTAAGAACTGTGTTAAGAATTCATATCTTGAAGTTACTGGAGCAAATGGTGACTGAGGTAGAAACATCCGAAAGAGTTAAAAGCTAACACTATACCTGGCCCTTGGAATTAATAGGCAATTCATTTGCCGAGATTTACTCACCTAAGGAGGTCCCTCTTTGAAAAAAGAAAGAAGAATTGTCACCCGATCTTTTGTGTTATACAATAAATTCAATTCATTGTTAAAGATTATAATGTTTTTCTTAGCTACCCGAAAGTTTCCTATCCACTCATTTATTGACGATTAAAGAGAATTCTTCTCACATTTATTTCTGGACTTTGCAGATCATCAACATTGTCCATATAAGGGATTCAGGAGTTGGTGATACTTGTTCATGATTAGCATTAACTGTCTAATATAGTAAAAATGGAGGACGTCCTGTTCCAATATCTCCTCATCGGTGATAGAGCAAAACCTATTTTTTAGTTTTTGCCCAATCAATGAGTAACTAATTATCTAACACGCCTGCTTAGTCATTTCCCGAATGCTTACCACAAGGCAATGATCAATAAACAGACAATGAATTATTCCAAATCAGAAGACGATCTACCGGGAAGATACATTCCTTTCCAGCTTTGCAAAGTGCAGCACATTGTGCCTCTGCTTCTGAAGGGGCCAAACATACAAAAACTGAATCGGGTATCCAACCTTTTTGTTAGGAACAAAGAAGAATTAACTTCTCCGGCAGAATTGTGACCTCAACTACCGGGACACCCATAAGTCTTAATAGTTTTTTGCAGTTTTCATTGTGCTACTGAGTCGCCTGCAATGGTATCAAACCCATGTACCACAAATGCACGCATATCGGGTTAGGTACAGAGTAGGTTTTTCCCGAAAACAGAGACAACATCAACTTCTCACAAAATAGAACAGCCCGGCTTCTTTTTTTGAATTGTAAGTAAATATAAATAGCGCATGGTATGGAAGTGATAAAAACAAAGACCAATCTTCACAGTTCTTTTACTGAATTTCTCCATGTCTTCCTGGTTCGAGACTGCAGGCAATAAGTACAGAGCTCACTAAGGTTTTTGTACTCTGTGTCTCTGCGTGTGTATGTGTGTGCGAGAGAGAGAGAGAGAGAGCGAGAGAGATGCAGAAGAGTCACCATCGAACAAAAATCGAATCTTTATTGAATAGCACGACCTCAGCTCAACAATTGAACAAAAACTCATTATCCTAATTTCCTCAATTATGTTCACAGGCTAATGCTAACCTAATCCCTTACAAATAAAAGAATCATCAACAACGAGATGATCTACAAAAAACCACCGCCGGCCGCCAGTCGAGTAAGGAGCCCAACCAGGTCAAATTCCCCATCTTCCAGATCTGAGCTCGTGGGGTTCGTTGTTGCTCCCAAACTTCCGTCTCCGGCGGCATTAGTTCGGCAACCTTCGAGATCGGAGCGCGCGGAGTTGGACTCCATTGCCGAACTTCCACCGCCGACGGCCCTACTTTCCGACGAAATCATGACAACGTCCTGATCAACGTCAGCCAGAAGATCCGGAAGCGCTGGGCTTCGGTCTAGGCTGTTAAAAATTTCATCAATCTCCTCTTCGGTAAGAGCGTGAGAATCGCCCCCGCCGCCGACGTTCACTTGCGATTTCTCTTCCTCCAAAGCTCTAAGCTTCTGACGCACACCATCACGGAGGGCTTCGTACTTGGAGATGAAGCGCTCGAGTTCCTGTTCGGTTGCGCAAGCGTTCAAGTCTGCGTCGACCCATTTCTCCCACTGGACGAGATCCATCTGCGGCTTTACGACGACGCCGCCGTCGCCGTCGGAGACGCGGAGGTAGTCGGAGATAACGTCATCGGCGGATGGGTCGCCAAAAGAATAGGGCTTGCCGGCGCAGGAGAACACAACGACAGCGGCGCGAGCGTCACAGAGGCGGCAGAGCTCGGAGGCCTTATTGAAGAGGCCCTTGCGCCTCTTGGAGAAGGTGACGAGACGGGCAGCTGGGTCGGCGATGAAAGCAATTTCTGTTCGCCGGCGTTTAGCCATCAAGATCGCATCTGTGGTTTCGTGGATTTCTTGGAGAGTGAAAGGGTTGGACGAGTTTGCAGGTTTCTTGGTTTCTTGTAGGGGGGAGACAGAATGAAGACGGACGGCTAAGAGTGGGAGGGGAATCGCGCCTGTACACTTGAAAATCTGACCGTTAAAGCTCCGGTCCAGCAGGCCGGTCGAGCGTAAGGCGTCGGAGGAGGCGAGGAGCAGGAGGAAAATATATGGGGATAACCGTCATCTGCACGCCGATGAGCTACCGTCTTTTCTCCGCCTATCTCTACCGTTCATTTATGGCTCGCTCTAATTTCCTGTTTCTTTTTTTTTTCTCCTTTTTTTTTTCAGGGCAAGAAACAATTCCCCAGTTTTATATATGGAAATGAAAGCTAGTTCAAAAAAAAAACACCCTATAAATTATATTATCTGGCAAAAAATAATTTAATCAACAATAATGATTTATGTCTAGACATTTTCATGCACATGAAATAATTTTTCATCTATTTATTTTTATAATCGACATCATCCATATTTTGGCGAATTAAAAAGTTCAAAGGTCGAAAAAAAACATTGGTGAAGGTAGTTTCTATTCTTGGGTAGATATCTCGCCGATTGAAAAATTATAATTTTTATTGAATTATCAAATGTAAACTGAAGAATTGACAACCCAATTATCCCTAATTTGTATTGCGTTCATCATCATCATCATCGTCATCTCGCTTCCTTACAGACAAATAGCAATTGACAAGTAAAAAATACACAAGGCACAATCACAGCATAACATCTAAATCTTCAAGTGCAAAATCGTTATATCCCCTCTTGATTGGAGCGCGTGGCCCCCACTCCTGAGTTTCAACCGCCAAGTGCCAACTATCAAGTCCTCAGACGAATTCAAGAAAACCGTCGCGGTCGATGTCCACCGTGCAATCCTCCAACAGAACTCGCCCTAATAAAAACCACAATCTTCAAGATTGGAGCATCTAAGGCTAAACGCAAGTCCTAAAATTCCATCTCGACGGCATTAACACTGAAGCACGCATGATCGACTCCACAGTCGAACTTCCACCGTCGGCAACCGAGTTCTCCGGCAAAGTCAAGAGAGTACAAATGCTAGGCATCGACCTTAGCTCTCAAAAATTGAATCTATCTCCTCACTCAAGATGTAAAAATCCCCCGCACCACCCTTGGCTAGTGAATCATTGCCTTTTGCTTTTTGCGCGCACAACCGCGGACGGCTTGGTAGTTCAAGAGAAAAACATTTTCCCTAATCTTTGATCCCTCAACTCCTTTACATTCGTTTTTCTTTCATTAATTTAATAAATAATTCAAATTTTTATTACTAATTATTTTTTAATTTTCTCTTTTTTCTTTTTCCTTTTCTTTCTTTGTCAATTACCTGCTCAAGCTGAGGCCAAGGCTGGCCTCGACAGAATCGACGAGGGTCAGCCTACCCTTAGCGGGGACTGGCCGAGACCAGAAGGACAAGAAAAAAAACGATAAAGATAAATATACTAAAGGATTTGATTTTAAAAATAAAAAAAATAGAAAGAAAAAAAATAAGCGCATGAAGAAAAATCAAATGATGAAAAATATTTTTTCGAGTCTTTTTCATTTTTCAACCAAACACCAAAAAAAGTAATCATTTTCTTAGAAAATGACTTTTTGAAAAATATTTTTCAGAAATATCACATTTTTTGCGAAATAAAAATAAATACCTTTTTTTTTTAGTGTGTAAGATGTAGCCATATAATTTTTCGCTTCTCATGGTTCAGTGCGTTGTGATAGGCATCATCTAATAAAATCATGAGCGGACAAAACCAACGTATTTCCAAATATCATGTAAAGGTCAATTGATATTAACAATAGCAATAAGAAATAATGATCACCTGATTCGAGTCACACCCAAAAAAACACATCACCTATATTACCACTTTTTTTCAATTCAGCAAAAATTCAAAATATATGTTGAATATCTTTATATAATTCAGGTACTAAGTTGAACGTGTTTCAAGAGTCCAAGGATCATATTGATTAAATTAAAAATTCTTGGATCATATTGCATGTTGGATCAAAGTTTATGGAACATTTGTATCAAACTTCTACTAATATGCTAAAACGTGAACAGAGCTCGTAAATTTGTGAAAGGAAGGTGACTCCTTCGCGCCCAACCGCATGTTGGGAGTCAATTCCCCGTTTGAATTAATACAATCAGGTAGGATCTTTACATGTGATGAATTTATTTCCTCAGCCGTTGTAGCTTCCCTTTGTGGTATTTTTCGTATAAAAGAAATATGTACATTGAAAATTTTAAAATTTATTATTAAGATTTATAAAAAAATACAATCAAATCCTAAAACTTATTAAATTGATGCAATCATGTCATTTTGTAAAAATGAAGACGTGATTTTTTTGGTACGTGATTTTTATTATTACTTTTTCTGTTGCATGTGGTGATCACATGGTCAAAACGACTTTATTGTGGTCCAACTTTGAATTTTTAATACAACTTCATTTAAATTTTATTCGAAATAAGCAAAATTTGAAATTAAAAAAATAAAAAGAAGAGAGAAGATGCAGGCCAGGGATGCAGCCCCACTGTCACTAGGAATAATCGCCTGCGCCTTCGCGCTCTTATATTAATATATGTATAGCTTATTTTGAATATAATTCAAATGTGATTTGCCTAACACGACGTCGTTTTAGTCTTTTCATATTATAGCAATATCAGTGCCATGTATAATATAAAAAATAATAACAAAAAGTCCAATAAGCATTTTTTGATAGTCAAATTGAATGGAATTCATTAAAGGACTCGATTACGTCAATTTGATAATTTTTAAAATTGTATTTAACTTTTTAATCGTTTTAAAACTTAATTTCACCAATTTTTAGTGCACATTTTCTTTTCCTAATGACTAACGCAATTCCCCCACATTTTTCATAATGCTTTCCCCCTCACTGGGCATTCCTCCCGCCACGCCATGAAAAGAGGGACGGGCTGTGCCACGTGGAAGGAAAAGCAGACACTGTCACAAGTCCTTGTTGTAATTAACTGTGACAATTACATCATGCGTTCGAAAAATAAGACGGGCGTTTGGGTGGGGCCCATAGCATAGACGTACGATGATTCGATTGGTATTCGTAAGTAATTTTCTTTGATAACAAGAAATGCGATGCAACCACCGCATGGCACGATAAGCCACATCCTTTGATAACAAAACACATGGTCAGAGGATTGCTACAAAGCAAATTCCTCAATTCTGTTCCTTTTGTATCGCGTCTTCCCTCAGAAATTGACAACAGACTATGTACACAAATTGCGTCTTCCTGGTCTTATCTAGTGTCTCTTCCTCCGAGTTTATCGACACAGACAGGGATCACATCTCTATATCTTCGAGGTCAGGTAGAGGGAAGCGAAGAATGGCTGCAATCCCAATCAACTGTGCAAGTTCTGTTCAAGAAGTGGTAAGCCGGTTTATTCACAGTTGAAAAGCTTAATCTCATAACAAGCGACGCACTATAACATATGCAGAATCAGAGCGCATGCATTAAAGCTCACACAAAAGAAGGGAAGAGAACGATGCTTACGTTCTCCCGACACATGCATGGATGAAAATATATGAGCAGTTCCTCCTGAATCCTTCACCGAGTTGACCAAATTGACGTACTTTTGCCTCGTCTCTACATCAGCATTTCTGGTTCAAGTCAAATTCCCAAGAGCTTGTCAGAAAATTACAGAGGTACCCTGCTGCTGTCTTGGACCGGGAATTCCAGCAGCAACGACAAGAGCTGTTGCAGCTGGAATTGCAGCAATAATAGCAGTATGAAGTTAAGCTCTCGGGAAGGGACCGGTCAAAGTTGAAGAGCTGCAGCTGGAATTTAAGCTTTAAAATGGAAGTGGACGCGACTGGAGGAACTGTAGGTTGTGTTTGGCAAAACTAATCACATCATGCAGAATGATTTCATTCTTGTAGAATGAGGGCCTACGAGCCATACTAATAGGGGTTACTGGAAAAGGAATTAAAAAAGAAAGTCACAGTTACAGAGACCAAATGGAAATGGAGATGGGATTGGGAGGGAAGCTGGAGAGAGGGCTTGTGCATTTTCTTCTGCGAATTGCTACACAATGTAAATGTGGAAATGAGAAAACAACACATATGTTAACGTGGAAGGTTTGGCACATAGCAAGCAGCAACAGTATGCATAAAGACCAGGGAGCTACTTTGATGAAGCTAACCTGAAGAGATCGTCAGTAATGAGGAGTGTCTGGACAGCCATGTACCACAAATGCACGCATATCTGGTTAGCTACAGAGTAGGTTTTTCCCGAAAACAGAGACAACATCAACTTCTCACAAAATAGAACAGCCCGGCTTCTTTTTTTGAATTGTAAGTAAATATAAATAGCGCATGGTATGGAAGTGATAAAAACAAAGACCAATCTTCATAGTTCTTTTACTGAATTTCTCCATGTCTTCCTGGTTCGAGACTGCAGGCAATAAGTACAGAGCTCACTAAGGTTTTTGTACTCTGTGTCTCTGCGTGTGTGTGTGTGTGTGAGAGAGAGAGAGAGAGAGCGAGAGAGATGCAGAAGAGTCACCATCGAACAAAAATCGAATCTTTATTGAATAGCACGACCTCAGCTTAACAATTGTACAAAAACTCTTTATCCTAATTTCCTCTATTATGTCACAGGTTAATGCTAACCTAATCCCTTACAAATAAAAGAATCATCAACAACGAGATGATCTACAAGAAACCACCGCCGGCCGCCAGCCGATTAAGGAGCCCAACCAGGTCAAATTCCCCATCCTCCAGATCTGAGCTCGTGGGGTTCGTTGCTGCTCCCAAACTTCCGTCTCCGGCGGCATTAGTTCGGCAACCTTCGAGATCGGAGCGCGTGGAGTTGGACTCCACTGCCGAACTTCCACCGCCGACGGCCCTATTTTCCGACGAAATCATGACAACGTCCTGATCAACGTCAGCCAGAAGATCCGGAAGCGCTGGGCTTCGGTCTAGGCTGTTAAAAATTTCATCAATCTCCTCTTCGGTAAGAGCGTGAGAATCGCCCCCGCCGCCGACGTTCACTTGCGATTTCTCTTCCTCCAAAGCTCTAAGCTTCTGACGCACACCATCACGAAGGGCTTCGTACTTGGAGATGAAGCGCTCGAGTTCCTGTTCGGTTGCGCAAGCGTTCAAGTCTGCGTCGACCCATTTCTCCCACTGGACGAGATCCATCTGCGGCTTTACGACGACGCCGCCGTCGCCGTCGCCGTCGGAGACGCGGAGGTAGTCGGAGATAACGTCATCGGCGGATGGGTCGCCAAAAGAATAGGGCTTGCCGGCGCAGGAGAACACAACGACAGCGGCGCGAGCGTCACAGAGGCGGCAGAGCTCGGAGGCCTTATTGAAGAGGCCCTTGCGCCTCTTGGAGAAGGTGACGAGACGGGCAGCTGGGTCGGCGATGAAGGTAATTTCTGTTCGCCGGCGTTTAGCCATCAAGATCGCATCTGTGGTTTCGGGGATTTCTTGGAGAGAGAAAGGGTTGGACGAGTTTGCAGGTTTCTTGGTTTCTTGTAGGGGGGAGACAGAATGAAGACGGACGGCAAAGAGTGGGAGGGGAATCGCGCCTGTACACTTGAAAATCTGACCGTTAAAGCTCCGGTCCAGCAGGCCGGTTGAGCATAAGGCGTCGGAGGAGGCGAGGAGCAGGAGGAAAATATATGGGGAGAACCCTCATCTGCACGCCGATGAGCTACCGTCTTTCCTCCTCGGTCTATCTCTACCGTTCATTTATGGCTCGCTCTAATTTCCTGTTTCTTTTTTTTTTCTCCTTTTTTTTTTTTCAGGGCAAGAAACAATTCCCCAGTTTTATATATGGAAATGAAAGCTAGTTCAAAAAAAAAAACACCCTATAAATTATATTATCTGGCAAAAAATAATTTAATCAACAATAATAATTTATGTCTAGACATTTTCATGCACATGAAATAATTTTTCGCCTATTTATTTTTATAATCGACATCATCCATATTTTGGCGAATTAAAAAGTTCAAAGGTCGAAAAAAAACATTGGTGAAAGTAGTTTCTATTCTTGGGTGAATATCTCGCCGATTGAAAAATCGTAACGTTTATTGAATTATCAAATGTAAACCGAAGAATTGACAACCCATTTATCCCTAATTTGTATTGGGTTCATCATCATCATCATCTTCTTTAGAGACAAATAGCAATTGACAAGTAAAAAATACACAGGGCACAATTACAGCATAACATCTAAATCTTCAAATGCAAAATCGTTATATCCCCTCTTGATTGGAGCGCGTAGCCCCCACTCCTGAGTTTCTACCGCCAAGTGCCAACTGTCAAGTACTCCGACGAATTCAAGAAAACCGTCGCGGTCGATGTCCACCGTGCAATCCTCCAACATAACTCGCCCAAATAAAAACCACAATCTTCAAGATTGGAGCATCTAAGGCTAAACGCAAGTCCTAAAATTCCATCTCGACGTCATTAACACTGAAGCACGCATGATGGACTCCACAGTTGAACTTCCACCGTCGGTAATCGAGTTCTCCGGCAAATTCAAGAGAGTAAAAACGCTAGGCATCGAACTTACCTCTCAAAAATTGAATCTATCTCCTCACTCAAGATGTAAAAATCCCCCGCACCACCGTTGGCTAGTGAATCATCGCCTTTTGCTTTTTGCTCTCAAAACGTTTGGGTGGGGCCCATAGCATAGACGTACGATGATTCGATTGGTATTCGGAAGTAATTTTCTTTGATAACAAGAAATGCGACGCAACCATCGCATGGCACGATAAGCCACATCCTTTGATAACAAAACACATGGTCAGAGGATTGCTACAAAGCAAATTCCTCAATTCTGTTCCTTTTGTATCGTGTCTTCCCTCAGAAATTGACAACAGACTATGTACACAAATTGCGTCTTCCTGGTCTTATCTAGTGTCTCTTCCTCCGAGTTTATCGACACAGACAGGGATCACATCTCTATATCTTCGAGGTCAGGTAGAGGGAAGCGAAGAATGGCTGCAATCCCAGTCAACTGTGCAAGTTCTGTTCAGGAAGTGGTAAGCCGGTTTATTCACAGTTGAAAAGCTTAATCTTATAACAAGCGACGCACTATAACATATGCAGAATCAGAGCGCATGCATTAAAGCTCACACAAAAGAAGGGAAGAGAACGATGCTTACGTTCTCCCGACACATGCATGGATGAAAATATATGAGCAGTTCCTCCTGAATCCTTCACCGAGTTGACCAAATTGACGTACTTTTGCCTCGTCTCTACATCAGCGTTTCTGGTTCAAGTCAAATTCCCAAGAGCTTGTCAGAAAATTACAGAGGTACCCTGCTGCTGTCTTGGACCGAGAATTCCAGCAACAACGACAAGAGCTGTTGCAGCTGGAATTGCAGCAATAATAGCAGTATGAAGTTAAGCTCTCGGGAAGGGACCGGTCAAAGCTGAAGAGCTGCAGCTGGAATTTAAGCTTTAAAATGGAAGTGGACGCGACTGGAGGAACTGTAGGTTGTGTTTGGCAAAACTAATCACATCATGCAGAATGATTTCATTCTTGTAGAATGAGGGCCTACGAGCCATACTAATAGGGGTTACTGGAAAAGGAATTAAAAAAGAAAGTTATAGTTACAGAGACCAAATGGAAATGGAGATGGGATTGGGAGGGAAGCTGGAGAGAGGGCTTGTGCATTTTCTTCTGCGAATTGCTACACAATGTAAATGTGGAAATGAGAAAACAACACATATGTTAACATGGAAGGTTTGGCACATAGCAAGCAGCAACAGCATGCATAAAGACCAGGGAGCTACTTTGATGAAGCTAGCCTGAAGAGATCGTCAGTAATGAGGAGTTTCTGGACAGCCATTATATCATGGGCAAACCTCCACATGCTTAGGTCCATAGCATGCCCGGGCTGGGTCCTAAATATATTACATGTAAGTGGTTGATTTGATTACAAAAACCACGATAAGAACAATCCTCATTGCACAGAATCAGGACAAATTCGAAACACAATTTCCAACAATAATCAGTCAAAATGGAAGATGTCCTGTTCCAACATCTCCTTGTCAGTGATAGAGCAACACTATGCCTGTAAATTAGCAAAGGCATAATATAATTAACGAAGTCTGCTTATCGGTTACATTAATTAGCAAGACATGAAATGATTGACCAAAATGAGACTAGTCCTGAAGAAATATCATTTGCTAGCTAACCGAAGATGCATATGGCCACTACATCCCACAAGAACATTACCAACTGACAAAAGACTATCATCATTTCTAAAGTTTGCTTCTTTTGAGTATACTGTCTACCATGCTCCTTTATCCCATTCGAAAGAAAGATGCACTGTCTAGTCCTTAATTTTGGCCAGTAGTTCTCTAGTCCTTTCAGTGCATATGAAATAATCAATTGGCTGTCACTTTTCTGCTCTAAACGATCCATTGGATATCCACAATTCATATTCCCAAAACAACGGACGTTATCAAATAATTTTATATATCAAAAAATGAAACGGGGCCAAAATAAGATATGATACATGGGACAAAAGCAGATATATCCTTCACGAAACATCCTTCAGATAGATTGTAAGGCGCTAATGGCACATATCTCCCTAATTAGAAGCATTCGACAGCATTATGGACTTTTTCACTCTAGAAATTGGAAAAGGACTTTAGCTAGTGACGCTATAACACTAAACTATATTATTTGTCTAGACAATGTCTCATAGCTCAGCTGAGTCACATTCCTTCGTGAACAAACACCATAAGTGTTTCAAATTTCAGCAGTTCAGGAACAGCACCAAATTACATTCCTAAGGTTTGCAGATTGTTATACAGCACTGTCTTAACATAGCAGCTTTTAGTTATTCAAACTATAAGCAACAAAGGTATTGATAATACTTGTATCCAGAGCTCGTATGAATAAGCATTATCCGTGATTTGTTCTCTATGATAGGCCTCAACTGCCTTCTCTCTGCCTCCAATAATAGATGGTTATGAAATTGATCCTGATTCATAGATGAAAGAAACGTATAAGTATATAATCAGGAAATCTTCCATTCCTTGTAACAGCACAATAATCTACTGGGATAAAACCTAAATAAAAGGAAGTAGAAATGAAATTTATTCCAGACCTTCGTGAAGCCTGGACTGGCAATAACAGCACATCTTACTACGTTAAAGTCAACATGCTTCAGGAAAGCCTAATGCAAATGAAGAAAACAGTTAGCAACTTCCCACAAGAATTCACATGAAGACAGCAGTCTTCCAATTTCCCTAAAACGATTCCCATGATCAACTAACCTGTAAAACGTTCTCGAAGAACTTTTTCAGAGCCTGCAAAGGCACACAGTAAGAGATCACAATTTCATTATATCTATTGCCATTGACTGCAGGTAAGAAACATACCGTCTCATAACCTGCTATTGCAGGTCCATGCTTGCGAGGAATCGATGTTTCTATCCGAGAACGAGTAGTTGTCATGCTGCAAGGGCGGCCAGAAATAGACCACACAAGAGTTATATGGTCAAGAAAAAACTTTACTCGGAAGATAGTAAAAGAATGGAAGGCATGCCCAATACTGCAACCAGTAAAGAAAGAGCATGACAAGAAACCCGCTATTCTACAACGAGTCAAATATATCGTTTAATGTTAAGACAGATATTTTTTCCATAACATGAAGACTACTAGAGGCCTTTGACAAGATCTTGAAGTTCTAGACATTTATGCGAAAGGTCACTACCCAAACAAAACGTGAACGGGAAGCACAAGGTGCGGCAACAGCATCAAAGATTCTAAGCAAGAACGAGTCAATGGGGAGGCCTACCATCATGATTTCCATATCAATGGGTAGGATCTTTAAAACACACTTGTTTAGCCAAATGCACATGGACCCATGCTGTGCTAAAACTATATCAAATTCCAAACAAATAAAAACTTTCAAGTTCTTCCACCAGCATTCCATATTTTTACATGTCTATCAAATGCATATCCAATTCTTACACAGGCAACACTCCGATGTAGCACGTCCATATTAAAATAAAAAATAAAAACACTAGCTGCCAAGGGGCTTGGCTATCCACCGCTGCCTTAGTATCACAATTTATCAGAAGCAGCTGACGCCTTCTAAATACCCACTAACAGCAAGTATACTACCACTATAAGCTTAAGGCCATCATAGAGTGCTGGAACCAGAAAATTTTGAAAGAACATGAACATATTCTCCCCTTTATATGGTATGAAACACATTCTTCACTCAAAAAGCTTCCCATTTACATCAATACCTTCGAGGTAAAAACATAGTGGGTACCAGCAGTAATAATACAATCTCTAAAGATGACGTGAATCATGTGCATAATCATACCTTCTACCAATAAGGAAGATGTGTGCCAATCCTTCTTGCATCAAGATCACAGCAAGATCAGCACTTGCTCCAGGGTCTGAAGATGCGTAGATTAGACTCTACTACACGGGACTAGTCCTTAAATGAGAAAAAAAAAAAAGAACACAGGCTTCCACGAATCTTTAGTATAGAGTCGCATGGTGCTTCTTAGAAGGAATTCTGAGAACTGTGTTAAGAATTCATATCTTGAAGTTACTGGAGCAAATGGTGACTGAGGTAGAAACATCCCAAAGAGTTAAAAGCTAACACTATACCTGGCCCTTGGAATTAATAGGCAATTCATTTGCCGAGATTTACTCACCTAAGGAGGTCCCTCTTTGAAAAAAGAAAGAAGAATTGTCACCCGATCTCTTGTGTTATACAATAAATTCAATTCATTGTTAAAGATTATAATGTTTTTCTTAGCTACCCGAAAGTTTCCTATCCACTCATTTATTGACGATTAAAGAGAATTCTTCTCACATTTATTTCTGGACTTTGCAGATCATCAACATTGTCCATATAAGGGATTCAGGAGTTGGTGATACTTGTTCATGATTAGCATTAACTGTCTAATATAGTAAAAATGGAGGACGTCCTGTTCCAATATCTCCTCATCGGTGATAGAGCAAAACCTATTTTTTAGTTTTTGCCCAATCAATGAGTAACTAATTATCTAACACGCCTGCTTAGTCATTTCCCGAATGCTTACCACAAGGCAATGATCAATAAACAGACAAGAAGAGAATGCAAAATGTTTAAAAAAGAAAAGAACCTGACATTTGAAAGCATGTCGAAGAAATCCTTGAGAGCTCGCACCTGTAATGAAGTGATACAGTGAAAATTTCAAATCAAGGCAAACGCATTTTCTTTCCTACAAAGAACTTAATAAAATTTCGAGACAGCAAATGAATGATAAAATTATTTATTGGTTCAGTATTACATACCTCTTGAGCTGCTTTAGTGACTTTTATCATATTCAAGACATTCGGGGCATCCAAAACCTCTCTTAAACTATGCCTGTAAATTAGCAAAGGCAAATAACGTAATTAATGAAGCCTGCTTATCAGTTGCATTAAATTAGCAAGACATGAAATGATTGACCAAAATGACACTAGTTCTGAAGAAATACTCATTTGAGAGCTAACAGAAGATGTGTATGGCCACTACATCCGACAAGAACATTACAATCTGACAAAACAGTATCATCATTTCTAAGGTTTGCTTCTTTTGAATATAGTGTACTACCATTTTCTTTCATCCCATTCAACAGAAGGATTAACCACCTTTGTTGGTTTATTTTGCTTACAAGTCAGGGAACGAGATAAGAGAATAAGAACCACCTTTGCTTGTTTATGTTTCCTAATATGTTTTCTATTGAACCATTGTTGACGAATGAGCTAAAGAGCAGTCAGCCCTCCAATACCTGATAAAATCATTGCAAAGACAAGCCACTGAAACCATCAAGCTAAAACAAATGAGAGGGCAGAATGACTTAGGATAGCATAATACAGGTAACAAGGACTCTGCAGTAATATCACACCTACCTCGAATGCTTTCACAATAATCACATCCAGAGAGAATGCACAAGTCAGTGAATGGATCCATATCCAGATTCATCTCCTCCAAGATCTAAAAGACATGTCTGTGAGAAAAATTTTAAGCAATCGGATTGAAAAAAAATTTCTATGTACCTTGTAAATTTCAAATTCCATGACTGAAACTTTTCTTGAGCTGGGATCCATCAAATGGCGAAGCAATCTGGGAGCTCCAAAACTAAGGGAATCCATATCTTCAGAAGCAACTGCGTAAACCTGAAAAATAGAAATCACAACTAAAGCACCATTCATGACAGATTAATTCTGGTCATCACTCGACAATTATGCAATGATAGAACTTTGAAATCAGAGAAAATAACTTGGATAAAGATAACTTAGTAAAGAACGTACCAATGTAAATGACTACTCAGAAGAAGAAAGTAGACAAGTGAGCATGATTATGTGCAAGTGAAAAAGCAAATTAAATCATGCAAAAAAAATTGTCGTCTCCATAGAGTTAGACGGCCAGATTATAATGGGAAACAATGAATTATTCCAAATCAGAAGACGATCTACCGGGGAGATACATTCCTTTCCAACTTTGCAAAAGTGCCGCACATTGTGCCTCTGCTTCTGAAGGGGCCAAACATACAAAAACTGAATCGGGTATCCAACCTTTTTGTTAGGAACAAAGAAGAATTAACTTCTCCGGCAGAATAGTGACCTCAACTACCGAGACACCCATAAGTCTTAATAGTTTTTTGCAGTTTTCATTGTGCTATTGAGTCGCCTGCAATGGTATCAAACCCATGTACCACAAATGCACGCATATCTGGTTAGGTACAGAGTAGGTTTTTCCCGAAAACAGAGACAACATCAACTTCTCACAAAATAGAACAGCCCGGCTTCTTTTTTTGAATTGTAAGTAAATATAAATAGCGCATGGTAAGGAAGTGATAAAAACAAAGACCAATCTTCACAGTTCTTTTACTGAATTTCTCCATGTCTTCCTGGTTCGAGACTGCAGGCAATAAGTACAGAGCTCACTAAGGGTTTTGTACTCTGTGTCTCTGCGTGTGTGTATGTGAGAGAGAGAGAGAGAGCGAGAGAGATGCAGAAGAGTCACCATCGAACAAAAATCGAATCTTTATTGAATAGCACGACCTCAGCTTAACAATTGAACAAAAACTCATTATCCTAATTTCCTCTATTATGTCACAGGTTAATGCTAACCTAATCCCGTACAAATAAAAGAATCATCAACAACGAGATGATCTACAAGAAACCACCGCCGGCCGCCAGCCGAGTAAGGAGCCCAACCAGGTCAAATTCCCCATCCTCCAGATCTGACCTCGTGGGGATCGTTGCTGCCCCCAAACTTCCGTCTCCGGCGGCATTAGTTCGGCAACCTTCGAGATCGGAGCGCGCGGAGTTGGACTCCACTGCCGAACTTCCACAGCCGACGGCCCTATTTTCCGACGAAATCATGACAACGTCCTGATCAACGTCAGCCAGAAGATCCGGAAGCGCTGGGCTTCGGTCTAGGCTGTTAAAAATTTCATCAATCTCCTCTTCGGTAAGAGCGTGAGAATCGCCCCCGCCGCCGACGTTCACTTGCGATTTCTCTTCCTCCAAAGCTCTAAGCTTCTGACGCACACCATCACGGAGGGCTTCGTACTTGGAGATGAAGCGCTCGAGTTCCTGTTCGGTTGCGCAAGCGTTCAAGTCTGCGTCGACCCATTTCTCCCACTGGACGAGATCCATCTGCGGCTTTACGACGACGCCGCCGTCGCCGTCGGAGACGCGGAGGTAGGAGACGCGGAGGTAGTCGGAGATAACGTCATCGGCGGATGGGTCGCCAAACGAATAGGGCTTGCCGGCGCAGGAGAACACAACGACAGCGGCGCGAGCGTCACAGAGGCGGCAGAGCTCGGAGGCCTTATTGAAGAGGCCCTTGCGCCTCTTGGAGAAGGTGACGAGACGGGCAGCTGGGTCGGCGATGAAAGCAATTTCTGTTCGCCGGCGTTTAGCCATCAAGATCGCTTCTGTGGTTTCGTGGATTTCTTGGAGAGTGAAAGGGTTGGACGAGTTTGCAGGTTTCTTGGTTTCTTGTAGGGGGGAGACAGAATGAAGACGGACGGCTAAGAGTGGGAGGGGAATCGCGCCTGTACACTTGAAAATCTGACCGTTAAAGCTCCGGTCCAGCAGGCCGGTCGAGCGTAAGGCGTCGGAGGAGGCGAGGAGCAGGAGGAAAATATATGGGGATAACCGTCATCTGCACGCCGATGAGCTACCGTCTTTTCTCCGCCTATCTCTACCGTTCATTTATGGCTCGCTCTAATTTCCTGTTTCTTTTTTTTTCTCCTTTTTTTTTTCAGGGCAAGAAACAATTCCCCAGTTTTATATATGGAAATGAAAGCTAGTTAAAAAAAAAAACACCCTATAAATTATATTATCTGGCAAAAAATAATTTAATCAACAATAATGATTTATGTCTAGACATTTTCATGCACATGAAATAATTTTTCATCTATTTATTTTTATAATTGACATCATCCATATTTTGGCGAATTAAAAAGTTCAAAGGTCGAAAAAAAACATTGGTGAAGGTAGTTTCTATTCTTGGGTAGATATCTCGCCGATTGAAAAATTATAATTTTTATTGAATTATCAAATGTAACTGAAGAATTGACAACCCAATTATCCCTAATTTGTATTGCGTTCATCATCATCATCATCGTCATCTCGCTTCCTTACAGACAAATAGTAATTGACAAGTAAAAAATACACAAGGCACAATCACAGCATAACATCTAAATCTTCAAGTGCAAAATCGTTATATCCCCTCTTGATTGGAGAGCGTGGCCCCCACTCCTGAGTTTCAACCGCCAAGTGCCAACTGTCAAGTCCTCCGACGAATTCAAGAAAACCGTCGCGGTCGATGTCCACCGTGCAAT
Organism: Rhodomyrtus tomentosa; assembly: GCA_028455895.1. NCBI lineage: Eukaryota > Viridiplantae > Streptophyta > Magnoliopsida > Myrtales > Myrtaceae > Rhodomyrtus > Rhodomyrtus tomentosa. Next base: position 21,047,987 of record JAPCWY010000003.1, on the reverse strand, counting down.
CCTCCTAAAAACCACAGTCTTCAAGATTGGAGTATCTAAGGCTAAACGCAAGTCCTAAAATTCCATCTCGACGGCATTAACACTGAAGCACGCATGATGGACTCCACAGTTGAACTTCCACCGTCGGCAACCGAGTTCTCCGGCAAAGTCAAGAGAGTAAAAACGCTAGGCATCGACCTTAGCTCTCAAAAATTGAATCTATCTCCTCACTCAAGATGTAAAAATCCCCCGCACCACCCTTGGCTAGTGAATCATCGCCTTTTGCTTTTTGCGCGCACAACCGCGGGCGGCTTGGTAGTTCAAGAGAAAAACATTTTCCCTAATCTTTGATCCCTCAACTCCTTTACATTCGTTTTTCTTTCATTAATTTAATAAATAATTCAAATTTCTATTACTAATTATTTTTTAATTTTCTCTTTTTTCTTTTTCCTTTTCTTTCTTTGTCGATTACCTGCTCAAGCTGAGGCCAAGCCTGGCCTCGACAGAATCGACGAGGGTCAGCCTACCCTTAGCGGGGACTGGCCGAGACCAGAAGGACAAGAAAAAAACGATAAAGATAAATATACTAAAGGATTTGATTTTAAAAATAAAAAAATGGAAAGAAAAAAAATAAGCGCATGGAGAAAAATCAAATGATGAAAAATATTTTTTCGAGTCTTTTTCATTTTTCAACCAAACACCAAAAAAAGTAATCATTTTCTTAGAAAATGACTTTTTGAAAAATATTTTTCAGAAATATCACATTTTTTGCGAAATAAATATAGCCGAAATAAATACCTTTTTTTTTTAGTGTGTAAGATGTAGCCATATAATTTTTCGCTTCTCATGGTTCAGTGCGTTGTGATAGGCATCATCTAATAAAATCATGAGCGGACAAAACCAACGTATTTCCAAATATCATGTAAAGGTCAATTGATATTAACAATAGCAATAAGAAATAATGATCACCTGATTCGAGTCACACCCAAAAAAACACATCACCTATATTACCACTTTTTTTCAATTCAGCAAAAATTCAAAATATATGTTGAATATCTTTATATAATTCAGGGACTAAGTTGAACGTGTTTCAAGAGTCCAAGGACCATATTGGTTAAATTAAAAATTCTTGGATCATATTGCACGTTGGATCAAAGTTTATGGAACATTTGTATCAAACTTCTACTAATATGCTAAAACGTGAACAGAGCTCGTAAATTTGTGAAAGGAAGGTGACTCCTTCGCGCCCAACCGCATGTTGGGAGTCAATTCCCCGTTTGAATTAATACAATCAGGTTGGATCTTTACATGTGATGAATTTATTTCCTCAGCCGTTGTAGCTTCCCTTTGTGGTATTTTTCGTATAAAAGAAATATGTACATTGAAAATCTTAAAATTTATCATTAAGATTTACAAAAAAATACAATCAAATCTTAAAACTTATTAAATTGATGCAATCATGTCATTTTGTGAAAATGAAGACGTGATTTTTTTGGTACGTGATTTTTATTATTACTTTTTCTGTTGCATGTGGTGATCACATGGTCAAAACGACTTTATTTTGGTCCAACTTTGAATTTTTAATACAACTTCATTTAAATTTTATTCGAAATAAGCAAAATTTGAAATTAAAAAAATAAAAAGAAGAGAGAAGATGCAGGCCAGGGATGCAGCCCCACCGTCACTAGGAATAATCGCATGCGCCTTCGCGCTCTTATATTAATATATGTATAGCTTATTTTGAATATAATTCAAATGTGATTTGCCTAACACGACGTCGTTTTAGTCTTTTCATATTATAGCAATATCAGTGCCATGTATAATATGAAAAATAATAACAAAAAGTCCAATAAGCATTTTTTTGATAGTCAAATTGAATGGAATTCATTAAAGGACTCGATTACGTCAATTTGATAATTTTTAAAATTGTATTTCACTTTTTAATCGTTTTAAAACTTAATTTCACCAATTTTTAGTGCACATTTTCTTTTCCTAATGACTAACTCAATTCCCCCACATTTTTCATAATGCTTTCCCCCTCACTGGGCATTCCTCCCGCCACGCCATGAAAAGAGGGATGGGCTGTGCCACGTGGAAGGCAAAGCAGACACTGTCACAGGTCCTTGTTGTGATTAACTGTGACAATTACATCATGCGTTCGAAAAATAAGACGGGCGTTTGGGTGGGGCCCATAGCATAGACGTACGATGATTCGATTGGTATTCGGAAGTAATTTTCTTTGATAACAAGAAATGCGACGCAACCATCGCATGGCACGATAAGCCACATCCTTTGATAACAAAACACATGGTCAGAGGATTGCTACAAAGCAAATTCCTCAATTCTGTTCCTTTTTGTATCGTGTCTTCCCTCAGAAATTGACAACAGACTATGTACACAAATTGCGTCTTCCTGGTCTTATCTAGTGTCTCTTCCTCCGAGTTTATCGACACAGACAGGGATCACATCTCTATATCTTCGAGGTCAGGTAGAGGGAAGCGAAGAATGGCTGCAATCCCAGTCAACTGTGCAAGTTCTGTTCAGGAAGTGGTAAGCCGGTTTATTCACAGTTGAAAAGCTTAATCTTATAACAAGCGACGCACAATAACATATGCAGAATCAGAGCGCATGCATTAAAGCTCACACAAAAGAAGGGAAGAGAACGATGCTTACGTTCTCCCGACACATGCATGGATGAAAATATATGAGCAGTTCCTCCTGAATCCTTCACCGAGTTGACCAAATTGACGTACTTTTGCCTCGTCTCTACATCAGCGTTTCTGGTTCAAGTCAAATTCCCAAGAGCTTGTCAGAAAATTACAGAGGTACCCTGCTGCTGTCTTGGACCGGGAATTCCAGCAGCAACGACAAGAGCTGTTGCAGCTGGAATTGCAGCAATAATAGCAGTATGAAGTTAAGCTCTCGGGAAGGGACCGGTCAAAGCTGAAGAGCTGCAGCTGGAATTTAAGCTTTAAAATGGAAGTGGACGCGACTGGAGGAACTGTAGGTTGTGTTTGGCAAAACTAATCACATCATGCAGAATGATTTCATGCTTGTAGAATGAGGGCCTACGAGCCATACTAATAGGGGTTACTGGAAAAGGAATTAAAAAAGAAAGTTATAGTTACAGAGACCAAATGGAAATGGAGATGGGATTGGGAGGGAAGCTGGAGAGAGAGCTTGTGCATTTTCTTCTGCGAATTGCTACACAATGTAAATGTGGAAATGAGAAAACAACACATATGTTAACATGGAAGGTTTGGCACATAGCAAGCAGCAACAGTATGCATAAAGACCAGGGAGCTACTTTGATGAAGCTAACCTGAAGAGATCGTCAGTAACGAGGAGTTTCTGGACAGCCATTATATCATGGGCAAAACCTCCACATGCTTAGGTCCATAGCATGCCCGGGCTGGGTCCTAAATATATTACATGTAAGTGGTTGATTTGATTACAAAAACCACGATAAGAACAATCCTCATTGCACAGAATCAGGACAAATTCGAAACGCAATTTCCAACAATAATCAGTCAAAATGGAAGATGTCCTGTTCCAACATCTCCTTGTCAGTGATAGAGCAACACTATGCCTGTAAATTAGCAAAGGCATAATATAATTAACGAAGTCTGCTTATCGGTTACATTAAATTAGCAAGACATGAAATGATTGACCAAAATGAGACTAGTCCTGAAGAAATACTCATTTGCTAGCTAACCGAAGATGCATATGGCCACTACATCCCACAAGAACATTACCAACTGACAAAAGACTATCATCATTTCTAAAGTATGCTTCTTTTGAGTATACTGTCTACCATGCTCCTTTATCCCATTCGAAAGAAAGATGCACTGTCTAGTCCTTAATTTTGGCCAGTAGTTCTCTAGTCCTTTCAGTGCATATGAAATAACCAATTGGCTGTCACTTTTCTGCTCTAAACGATCGATTGGATATCCACAATTCATATTCCCAAAACAACAGACGTTATCAAATAATTTTATATATCAAAAAATGAAACGGGGCCAAAATAAGATATGATACATGGGACAAAAGCAGATATATCCTTCACTAAACATCCTTCAGATAGATTGTAAGGCGCTAATGGCACATATCTCCCTAATTAGAAGCATTCGACAGCATTATGGACTTTTTCACTCTAGAAATTGGAAAAGGACTTTAGCTAGTGACGCTATAGCACTAAACTATATTATTTGTCTAGACAATGTCTCATAGCTCAGCTGAGTCACATTCCTTCGTGAACAAACACCATAAGTGTTTCAAATTTCAGCAGTTCAGGAACAGCACCAAATTACATTCCTAAGGTTTGCAGATTGTTATACAGCACTGTCTTAACATAGCAGCTTTTAGTTATTCAAACTATAAGCAACAAAGGTATTGATAATACTTGTATCCAGAGCTCGTATGAATAAGCATTATCCGTGATTTGTTCTCTATGATAGGCCTCAACTGCCTTCTCTCTGCCTCCAATAATAGATGGTTATGAAATTGATCCCGACTCACAGATGAAAGAAACATATTAAGTATATAATCAGGAAATCTTCCATACCTTGTAACAGCACAATTATCTACTGGGATAAAACTTAAATAAATGGAAGTAGAGATGAAATTTATCCCAGACCTTCGTGAAGCCTGGACTGGCAATAACAGCACATCTTACTACGTTAAAGTCAACATGCTTCAGGAAAGCCTAATGCAAATGAAGAAAACAATTAGGAACAAAGAAGGATTAACCACCTTTGCTGGCTTATTTTGCTTGCAAGTCAGGGAACGAGATAAGAGAATAAGAACCACCTTTGCTTGTTTATGTTTCCTAATATGTTTTCTATTGAACCATTGTTGACGAATGAGCTAAAGAGCGGTCAGCCCTCCAATACCTGATAAAATCATTCCAAAGACAAGCCACTAAAACCATCAAGCTAAAACAAATGAGAGGGCAGAATGACTTAGGATAGCATAATACAGGTAACAAGGACTCTGCAGTAATATCACACCTACCTCGAATGCTTTCACAATACTCACATCCAGAGAGAATGCACAAGTCAGTGAATGGATCCATATCCAGATTCATCTCCTCCAAGATCTAAAAGACATGTCTGTGAGAAAAATTTTAAGCAATCGGATTGAATGAAATTTTCTAAGTACCTTGTAAATTTCAAATTCCATGACTGGAACTTTTCTTGAGCTGGGATCCATCAAATGGCGAAGCAATCTGGGAGCTCCAAAACTAAGGGAATCCATATCTTCAGAAGCAACTACGTAAACCTGAAAAATAGAAATCACAACTAAAGCACCATTCATGACAGATTAATTCTGGTCATCACTCGACAATTATGCAATGATAGAACTTTGAAATCAGAGAAAATAACTTGGATAAAGATAACTTAGTAAAGAACGTACCAATGTAAATGACTACTCAGAAGAAGAAAGTAGACAAGTGAGCATGATTATGTGCAAGTGAAAAAGCAAATTAAATCATGCAAAAAAAATTGTCATCTCCATAGAGTTAGACGGCCAGATTATAATGGGAAACAATGAATTATTCCAAATCAGAAGACGATCTACTGGGAAGATACATTCCTTTCCAGCTTTGCAAAGTGCAGCACATTGTGCCTCTGCTTCTGAAGGGGCCAAACATACAAAAACCGAATCGGGTATCCAACCTTTTTGTTAGGAACAAAGAAGAATTAACTTCTCCGGCAGAATAGTGACCTCAACTACCGGGACACCCATAAGTCTTAATAGTTTTTTGCAGTTTTCATTGTGCTATTGAGTCGCCTGCAATGGTATCAAACCCATGTACCACAAATGCACGCATATCTGGTTAGGTACAGAGTAGGTTTTTCCCGAAAACAGAGACAACATCAACTTCTCACAAAATAGAACAGCCCGGCTTCTTTTTTTGAATTGTAAGTAAATATAAATAGCGCATGGTAAGGAAGTGATAAAAACAAAGACCAATCTTCACTGTTCTTTTACTGAATTTCTCCATGTCTTCCTGGTTCGAGACCGCAGGCAATAAGTACAGAGCTCACTAAGGTTTTTGTACTCTGTGTCTCTGCGTGTGCGTGTGTGTGTGTGAGAGAGAGAGAGAGAGAGAGAGCGAGAGAGATGCAGAAGAGTCACCATCGAACGAAAATCGAATCTTTATTGAATAGCACGACCTCAGCTTAACAATTGTACAAAAACTCATTATCCTAATTTCCTCAATTATGTTCACAGGCTAATGCTAACCTAATCCCGTACAAATAAAAGAATCATCAACAACGAGATGATCTACAAGAAACCACCGCCGGCCCCCAGCCGAGTAAGGAGCCCAACCAGGTCAAATTCCCCATCCTCCAGATCTGAGCTCGTGGGGTTCGTTGCTGCTCCCAAACTTCCGTCTCCGGCGGCATTAGTTCGGCAACCTTCGAGATCGGAGCGCGCGGAGTTGGACTCCACTGCCGAACTTCCACAGCCGACGGCCCTATTTTCCGACGAAATCATGACAACGTCCTGATCAACGTCAGCCAGAAGATCCGGAAGTGCTGGGCTTCGGTCTAGGCTGTTAAAAATTTCATCAATCTCCTCTTCGGTAAGAGCGTGAGAATCGCCCCCGCCGCCGACGTTCACTTGCGATTTCTCTTCCTCCAAAGCTCTAAGCTTCTGACGCACACCATCACGGAGGGCTTCGTACTTGGAGATGAAGCGCTCGAGTTCCTGTTCGGTTGCGCAAGCGTTCAAGTCTGCGTCGACCCATTTCTCCCACTGGACGAGATCCATCTGCGGCTTTACGACGACGCCGCCGTCGCCGTCGGAGACGCGGAGGTAGTCGGAGATAACGTCATCGGCGGATGGGTCGCCAAAAGAATAGGGCTTGCCGGCGCAGGAGAACACAACGACGGCGGCGCGAGCGTCACAGAGGCGGCAGAGCTCGGAGGCCTTATTGAAGAGGCCCTTGCGCCTCTTGGAGAAGGTGACGAGACGGGCAGCTGGGTCGGCGATGAAGGCAATTTCTGTTCGCCGGCGTTTAGCCATCAAGGTCGCATCTGTGGTTTCGTGGATTTCTTGGAGAGAGAAAGGGTTGGACGAGTTTGCAGGTTTCTTGGTTTCTTGTAGGGGGGAGACAGAATGAAGACGGACGGCAAAGAGTGGGAGGGGAATCGCGCCTGTACACTTGAAAATCTGACCGTTAAAGCTCCGGTCCAGCAGGCCGGTTGAGCATAAGGCGTCGGAGGAGGCGAGGAGCAGGAGGAAAATATATGGGGAGAACCCTCATCTGCACGCCGATGAGCTACCGTCTTTCCTCTCTGCCTATCTCTACCGTTCATTTATGGCTTGCTCTAATTTCCTGTTTCTTTTTTTTTTCCTCCTTTTTTTTTCAGGGCAAGAAACAATTCCCCAGTTTTATATATGGAAATGAAAGCTAGTTAAAAAAAAACACCCTATAAATTATATTATCTGGCAAAAAATAATTTAATCAACAATAATGATTTATGTCTAGACATTTTCATGCACATGAAATAATTTTTCATCTATTTATTTTTATAATCGGCATCATCCATATTTTTGTGAATTAAAAAGTTCAAAGGTCGAAAAAAAACATTATTGAAGGTAGTTTCTATTCTTGGTTGGATATCTCGCCGATTGAAAAATCGTAACGTTTATTGAATTATCAAATGTAAATTGAAGAATTGACAACCCAATTATCCCTAATTTGTATTGCGTTCATCATCATCATCGTCATCATCTCACTTCCTTAGAGACAAATAGCAATTGACAAGTAAAAAATACACAAGGCACAATCACAGCATAACATCTAAATCTTCAAATGCAAAATCGTTGTATCCCCTCTTGATTGGAGCGCGTGGCCCCCACTCTTGAGTTTCTACCGCCAAGTGCCAACTGTCAAGTCCTCCGACGAATTCAAGAAAACCGTCGCGGTCGATGTCCACCGTGCAATCCTCCTAAAAACCACAGTCTTCAAGATTGGAGTATCTAAGGCTAAACGCAAGTCCTAAAATTCCATCTCGACGGCATTAACATTGAAGCACGCATGATGGACTCCACAGTTGAACTTCCACCGTCGGCAACCGAGTTCTCCGGCAAAGTCAAGAGAGTAAAAACGCTAGGCATCGACCTTAGCTCTCAAAAATTGAATCTATCTCCTCACTCAAGATGTAAAAATCCCCCGCACCACCCTTGGCTAGTGAATCATCGCCTTTTGCTTTTTGCGCGCACAACCGCGGACGGCTTGATAGTTCAAGAGAAAAACATTTTCCCTAATCTTTGATCCCTCAACTCCTTTACATTCGTTTTTCTTTCATTAATTTAATTCAAATTTTTATTACTAATTATTTTTTAATTTTCTCTTTTCTCTTTTTCCTTTTCTTTCTCTGTCGATTACCTGCTCAAGCTGAGGCCAAGGCTGGCCTCGACAGATACGACGAGGGTGAGCCTAACCTTAGGGGGGACTGTCCGAGACTAGAAGGACAAGAAAAAAAAAGATAAAGATAAATATACTAAAGGATTTGATTTTAAAAATAAAAAAATGGAAAGAAAAAAAAAATGACCGCATGGAGAAAAATCAAATGATGAAAAATATTTTTTCTAGTCTTTTTCATTTTTCAACCAAACACAAAAAAGTAATCATTTTCTTAGAAAACGACTTTCTGAAAAATATTTTTCAGAAATATCACATTTTTCGCGAAATAAATACCGGTTTTTTTTTAAGTGTGTAAGATGTAGCCATATAGTTTTTCGCTTCTCATGGTTCAGGGTGTTGTGATAGGCATCATCTAATAAAACCATGAGTGGACAAAACCAACTTATTTCCAAATATCATGTAAAGGTCAATTGATATTAACAATAGCAAAAAGAAAAATTGATCACCTGATTCGAGTCACACACAAAAAAACACATCACCTATATTACCACTTTTTTTCAATTCAGCAAAAATTCAAAATATAAGTTAAATATCTTCATATAATTCAGGGACTAAGTTGAACGTGTTCCAAGAGTCCAAGGACCATATTGGTTAAATTAAAAATCTTTGGATCATATTGCACGTTGGATCAAAGTTTATGGAACATTTGTGTCATTTTCCTTTAAGATATTACTAATATGTGAAGTACAAATATAATTTATTTTGTAATAAAAAATAAAGCAACCTTGAGTAGGTTGTTCGACCAAAAAAATTACAAATAATTAGCAAACTTAAAGAGAACATAAATTGGAGGTCTACGAGAGCGTGCATGTGGAAAAGGGGCTTGATAAATAATTTCTTCTTTTTGAAGATGAAGAAACGATTTTCCTTGATTTCTTAGGAAAATAAGCTCCAATACCAAGTTGATAAATATAATCAATCAAGGATATGCAGGTGTGTGTATATATATACCTGCAATTCTAAAGGTTCGATGTTGATGAGCCCGTCATCAAAGTTCTACTAATATGCTAAAACGTGAACAGAGCTCGTAAATTTGTGAAAGGTAGGTGACTCCTTTGCGGCCAACCGCATGTTGGGAATCAATTCCCCGTTTGAATTAATACAATCAGGTTGGATCTTTACATGTGATGAATTTATTTCCTCAGCCGTTGTAGCTTCCCTTTGTGGTATTTTTCGTATAAAAGAAATATGTACATTGAAAATCTTAAAATTTATCATTAAGATTTACAAAAAAATACAATCAAATCCAAAAACTTATTAAATTGATGTAATCATGTCATTCTGTGAAAATGAAGACGTGATTTTTTTGGTACGTGATTTTTTTTATTACTTTTTCTGTTGCATGTGGTGATCACATGGTCAAAACGACTTTATTTTGGTCCAACTTTGAATTTTTAATACAACTTTATTTAAATTTTATTCGAAATAAGCAAAATTTGAAATTAAAAAAATAAAAAGAAGAGAGAAGATGCAGGCCAAGGATGCAGGCCCACCGTCACTAAGAATAATCGCCTGCGTCTTCGCGCTCTTATATTAATATATGTATAGCTTATTTTGAATATAATTCAAATGTGATTTGCCTAACACGATGTGATTTTAGTCTTTTCATATTATGACAATATCAGTGTCATGTAAAATATGAAAAATAATAACAAAAAGTCCAATCATCATTTTTTGATAGTCAAATTGGATGGAATTAATTAAGGGACTCGATTACGTCAATTTGATAATTTTTAAAATTGTATTGCACTTTTTAATCGTTTTAAAACTTAATTTCACCAATTTTTAGTGCACATATTCTTTTCCTAATGACTAACGCAATTCCCCCACATTTTTCATAATGCTTTCCCACTCACTGGGCATTCCTCCCGCCACGCCATGAAAAGAGGGATGGGCTGTGCCACGTGGAAGGCAAAGCAGACACTGTCACAGGTCCTTGTTGTGATTAACTGTGACAATTACATCATGCGTTCGAAAAATAAGACGGGCGTTTGGGTGGGGCCCATAGCATAGACGTACGATGATTCGATTGGTATTCGTAAGTAATTTTCTTTGATAACAAGAAATGCGACGCAACCATCGCATGGCACGATAAGCCACATCCTTTGATAACAAAACACATGGTCAGAGGATTGCTACAAAGCAAATTCCTCAATTCTGTTCCTTTTGTATCGTGTCTTCCCTCAGAAATTGACAACAGACTATGTACACAAATTGCGTCTTCCTGGTCTTATCTAGTGTCTCTTCCTCCGAGTTTATCGACACAGACAGGGATCACATCTCTATATCTTCGAGGTCAGGTAGAGGGAAGCGAAGAATGGCTGCAATCCCAGTCAACTGTGCAAGTTCTGTTCAGGAAGTGGTAAGCCGGTTTATTCACAGTTGAAAAGCTTAATCTTATAACAAGCGACGCACTATAACATATGCAGAATCAGAGCGCATGCATTAAAGCTCACACAAAAGAAGGGAAGAGAACGATGCTTACGTTCTCCCGACACATGCATGGATGAAAATATATGAGCAGTTCCTCCTGAATCCTTCACCGAGTTGACCAAATTGACGTACTTTTGCCTCGTCTCTACATCAGCGTTTCTGGTTCAAGTCAAATTCCCAAGAGCTTGTCAGAAAATTACAGAGGTACCCTGCTGCTGTCTTGGACCGGGAATTCCAGCAGCAACGACAAGAGCTGTTGCAGCTGGAATTGCAGCAATAATAGCAGTATGAAGTTAAGCTCTCGGGAAGGGACCGGTCAAAGCTGAAGAGCTGCAGCTGGAATTTAAGCTTTAAAATGGAAGTGGACGCGACTGGAGGAACTGTAGGTTGTGTTTGGCAAAACTAATCACATCATGCAGAATGATTTCATGCTTGTAGAATGAGGGCCTACGAGCCATACTAATAGGGGTTACTGGAAAAGGAATTAAAAAAGAAAGTTACAGTTACAGAGACCAAATGGAAATGGAGATGGGATTGGGAGGGAAGCTGGAGAGAGGGCTTGTGCATTTTCTTCTGCGAATTGCTACACAATGTAAATGTGGAAATGAGAAAACAACACATATGTTAACATGGAAGGTTTGGCACATAGCAAGCAGCAACAGTATGCATAAAGACCAGGGAGCTACTTTGATGAAGCTAACCTGAAGAGATCGTCAGTAATGAGGAGTGTCTGGACAGCCATTCTATCATGGGCAACCTCCACATGCTTAGGTCCATAGCATGCCCGGGCTGGGTCCTAAATATATTACATGTAAGGGGTTGATTTGATTACAAAAACCAAGATAAGAACAATCCTCATTGCACAGAATCAGGATAAATTCGAAACACAATTTCCAACAATAATCAGTCAAAATGGAAGATGTCCTGTTCCAACATCTCCTTGTCAGTGATAGAGCAACACTACCACTCCTTTTTTTGACATGAATCCAATTCTGGTTTTGATAAAGCTGCTCTGACAAATAAAACCTATTTTTTGGTTTTTCCCCAATCAATGAGCAACTAAATATCTAACATGCCTGTTTAGTCATTTCCTGAACACTTATCACGAGGCATCGATCAATAAACAGACAAAAAGAGAATGCAAAATATTTAAAAAAGAAAAGAACCTGACATTTGAAAGCATGTCGAAGAAATCCTTGAGAGCTCGGACCTGTAATGAAATGATACAGTGAAAATTTCTAATCAAGGCAATGCCTTTTCTTTCCTATAAAGAACTTAATACAATTTCGAGACAGAAAATGAACAATAAAATAATCTATTGGCTCAGTACTACATACCTCTTGAGCTGCTTTAGTGTCTTTTATCATATTCATGACATTCGGGGCATCCAAAACCTCTTTTAAACTATGCCTGTAAATTAGCAAAGGCATAATATAATTAACGAAGTCTGCTTACCGGTTACATTAAATTAGCAAGACATGAAATGATTGACCAAAATGAGACTAGTCCCGAGGAAATACTCATTTGCGAGCTAACCGAAGATGCATATGGCCACTACATCCCACAAGAACATTACCAACTGACAAAAGACTATCATCATTTCTAAAGTTGGCTTCTTTTAAGTATAGTGTCTACCATGCTCCTTTATCCCATTCGAAAGAAAGATGCACTGTCTAGTCCTTAATTTTGGCCAGTAGTTCTCTAGTCCTTTCAGTGCATATGAAATAACCAGTTGGCTGTCACTTTTCTGCTCTAAACGATCGATTGGATATCCATGATTCATATTCCCAAAACAACGGACGTTATCAAATAATTTTATATATCAAAAAATGAAACGGGGCCAAAATAAGATCTGATACATGGGACAAAAGCAGATATGTCCTTTACTAAACATCCATCAGATAGATTGTATGGCACTAATGGCACATATCTCCCTAATTAGAAGCACTTGACAGCATTTGGACTTTTTCACTCTAGAAATTGGAAAAGGACTTTAGCTAGTGATGCTAGAACACTAAACTATATTATTTGTCTAGACAATGCTCATAGCTCGGCTGAGACATATTTCTTCATGAACAAACACCATAAGTGTTTCAAATTTCAGCAATTCAGGAACAGCACCAGATTACATTCCTAAGATTTGCAGATTGTTACACAGTACTGTCTTAACATAGCAGCTTTTAGTTATCCAAACTATAAGCAACAAAGGTATTGATAATACTTGTATCCAGAGCTCGTATGAATAAGCATTATCCGTGATTTGTTCTCTATGATAGGCCTCAACTGTCTTCTCTCTGCCTCCAACAATAGATGCTTATGAAATTGATCCTGATTCACAGATGAAAGAAACGTATAAGTATATAATCAGGAAATCTTCCATACCTTGTAACAGCACAATAATCTACTGGGATAAAACCTAAATAAAAGGAAGTAGAAATGAAATTTATTCCAGACCTTCGTGAAGCCTGGACTGGCAATAACAGCACATCTTACTACGTTAAAGTCAACATGCTTCAGGAAAGCCTAATGCAAATGAAGAAAACAGTTAGCAACTTCCCACAAGAATTCACATGAAGACAGCAGTCTTCCAATTTCCCTAAAACGATTCCCATGATCAACTAACCTGTAAAACGTTCTCGAAGAACTTTTTCAGAGCCTGCAAAGGCACACAGTAAGAGATCACAATTTCATTATATCTATTGCCATTGACTGCAGGTAAGAAACATACCGTCTCATAACCTGCTATTGCAGGTCCATGCTTGCGAGGAATCGATGTTTCAATCCGAGAACGAGTAGTTGTCATGCTGCAAGGGCGGCGACAAATAGACCATACAAGAGTTATATGGTCAAGAAAAAACTTTACTCGGAAGATAGTAAAAGAATGGAAGGCATGCCCAATACTGCAACCAGTAAAAAAATAACATGACAAGAAACCCGCTATACATGGTATTCTACAACGAGTCAAATATATCGTTTAATGTAAAGACAGATATTTTTTCCATGACATGAAGACTACTGGAGGCCTTTGACAGGATCTTGAAGTTCTAGACATTTATGCAAAAGGTCACCACCCAAGCAGAAAGCGAACGGGAAGCAGAAGGTGCGGCAACAGCTTCAAAGATTCTAAGCAAGAACGAGTCATTGGGGAGGCCAACCATCATGATTTCCATATCAATGGGTAGGATCTTTAAAACACACTTGTTTAGCCAAATGCACATGGACCCATGCTGTGCTAAAACTATATCAAAATCCAAACAAATAAAAACTTTCAAGTTCTTCCACCAGCATTCCATATTTTTACATGTCTATCAGATGCATATCCAATACTTACACAGGCAACACTCCGATGTAGCACGTCCATATTAAAATAAAAAATAAAAACACTTGCTGCCAAAAGGCCTGGCTATCCACTGCTGCCTTAGTATCACAATTTATCAGAAGCAGCTGACGCCTTCTAAATACCCACTAACAGCAAGTATACTGCCACTATAAACTTAAGGCCATCATAGAGTTCTGGAACCAGTAAATTTTGAAAGAGCATGAACATATTCTCCCCTTTATATGGTATGAAACACATTCTTCACTAAATAAGCTTCCCATTTACATCAATACCTTTGAGGTAAAAACATAGTGGGTACCAGCAGTAATAATACAATATCTAAAGATGACGTGAATCATGTGGATAATCATACCTTCTACCAATAAGGAAGATATGTGCCAATCCTTCTTGCATCAAGATCACAGCAAGATCAGCACTTGCTCCAGGGTCTGCAGATGCGTAGATTAGACTCTACTACAAGGGACTAGTCCTTAAATGAGGGAAAAGAAAAAAGAAGAACACAGGCTTCCATGATTCTTTAGTATAGAGTCACATGGTGCTTCTTAGAAGGAATTCTAAGAACTGTGTTAAGAATTCATATCTTGAAGTTACTGGAGTAAATGGTGACTGAGGTAGAAATATTCCAAAGAGTTAAAAGCTAACACTATACCTGGCCCTTGGAATTAATAGGTAATTCATGTGCTGAGGTTTACTCACCTAAGGAGGTCCCTCTTTGAAAAAAGAAAGAAGAATTGTCAACCGATCTCGTGTTATAGAATAAATTCAATTCATTGTTAAAGATTATAATGCTTTTCTTAGCTACCCGAAAGTTTCCTATCCACTCATTTATTGACAATTAAAGAGAATTCTTCTCACATTTATTTCTGGACTCTGCAGATCATCTACATTGTCCATAGAAGGGATTCAGGAGTTGGTGATACTTGTTTATGATTAGCATTAACTGTCTAATATAGTAACATGGAAGTAAGGTGGGGTTGTATGTAGAAACCAAAGACTTATCCTAGAAAACGTGCATGTAGCCATAACAATAGGGATGCTCTCTTAAACGAATAGAAAATAATACCAGAGGCCTGATGGAGTACATCTAATGCCAGTGAGTCCCAGACCTTCTGCAACATCGAAACAGTGAAGATCCCATGAATTAGTGGACAAGGCACAGTCTATCTTATGAAATGAAGCTAGTCACTTAAAAGGCTCTTGAGTTGGATCTCCCAATAATTACACTGACAGGCTAGACATTGCTAAACACGCTGAAAATAATAAGGAACTCAATATAGAGTGTACCTTTCTCAACACGAATGGCCGATTCAGCTCAAGTTCTAAAGTGTGGAATGCACCTATCTACGGGAATAATGGTCACGTCAGTAATGCATCAACATGTCTGGTCTATGTAATGAGAAAGGAGTTTGACTCAACGCTATTTGTGTACCTTTACGTATTCATTCTCAAGAATGTTCTTTCCACGAATGCGCAAGACAGACCCCACTTTATCATAATCCACAGCCTGACAAGAACATGTGAAACGAATGTATCAATAGATAAACACCTGAGTGCATATCTAAGTAATGTAATAAAGAAACAATTAGTATTTTCGTAAATAAATTTCAGCACAGCTTTGCCCTTTTACTAGCGAGACGGAGACATATGTCTATAATACTCCCATCTTCTTCCCTGGGATCTCTATTTTTGAAACTGCTCATCAGCCTTCTGGAAAACCCAAGATGCCAAGATGCACTAATCTAATCTGTTTAGAAAGACAAGCTTCAACCCGCCTCTCTTAAGTGAACTTAGTTTTATGAACGTCATCAGCAATTGACACCAATCCTCTTTTGCTAACCTCATCAGATCAAACATTACATAAGGATACAAAATCCATCTAGCATCGAACCTGTCTTTTCAGCACAGGGAAGAAATGACAAAATCTAGTACCTCAACTGTTATCTCCAACTTCAGCTTAATTCGCTCGGCATCTCTACCTCCAGAAGCCGCTTCTCTCATTACCTTCCTGTAACATGACATGTTCAATCAAAATCAAGGCAGAAAGAACCAACCAAAACTGGCGTGCAATTTTTCTTTGAAACTGAATAGGCCTGCCAACTAACTCGAAACGAGCCTGCTTATGCTAAATTGGAACTCTTTTCTCGTACACCGCGGGAAACATGACGAAATCAAGCAAATTCCAGTGTTACGCATAGCAGAGAATATGCCACAATCTATCTTCTAATGGCCACATTACAGCACTTTGCATAGAAAATCCAAGCCCAAGACTATTCTTAATGCAAACATCAGCTAACTCGCTCAAGAAAAGAGCAGCAAGAAAATTTGAGCTAACCTGACAGTGACGGACATAACTGAATCTCCAGGAGCAATTAGATTATAAGCAAACCACAAATCATCCGAATCAACCGGCACCATCTGAAACACCACCCCCCCCCCCCCAAAAAAAAAAAAAACAGAGAGCTTTGTTATTCCATACAAGTGATTCAATCGAACCGCAGAAACATCAACCGAGACAACCTCTGCCTAAAATCCACATCAAGATGGAAACTTTCACGGTTAATTTGAGAAATTTCTCAGCGGTGGGTACCTTAACGCTTCCGGGTCCATCACGGACAAAGTCTTTACGCACGAGCCTCATGGTTTCCACCGCAAAAGCTTCAACCTGGACTGTCTCTCTCTCTCTCTCTCTCAACTCGTGAAGCAAAGCAAACGAATTTCCGAGACGTTACCCAGTTCTTGCAGAAGTACCAATTTATATTCGGTTTTATTGCGATCCGTTGTTTTTCTCCCAAAAGTATTATTTATTTCTTCTACTTTTTCCCCCAAAAAATACAAGGAAAAAAAATCATATTTATCTGATTTTCTTTTACAAGGAAACTTATAATAGTAATTTCTTTTTTTTGTCGAATATAATAGTAATTTCATTAGTTAATAATCTGTCTCGAATAATTATAAACTTTCTTGTTTCGGAACCTTTACCCCCCAAACCCAAACCCAAACATAAAGAAAAATATATATACTTATCCAATTTCTTTTACGTGAAAATGTATAAGAGTAATTTCACGATTAATGATCTATCCAAATTAGACAATAAAATTTTCTTATTTCATAGATTTTTGAAAAATCGAAAATTAATTATACGTTTCAAATAATTTTTACTTTTGATATTAGATCTTTGAACAATTTAACTTTATACAAAAAAGCACAATATAATTACGTTTGGACTTTTTAATTAGGTATATTTCGTTTACTTTTTAAATTTATACGGTAGGAATTAAGGTTGCACCAATTAGTTATCAAATATCAATGGGAAATAATGTCTTAACAATTATGCTACTAAAGCTATTAATAGCTTTAATAGTATCCGCAACTTCATATTTGATAAGAAATATATAACATTTATCATTGAATTTTCATTAATTGAATTTTAATTTATTTTATCAAATGGGTTTTAAAGAAAATACCTCATTTTTTGTACTCCACTGTAATCCGATCTTCTAATTAAAAACAAAAAAGGCTTTCCAAAAGCTAAACTTGTAAAAACAACAAAAGGGAAAAGCTACACAGTTAGGGTGCATATGACGACACTTTTGGAAATGAATTTCTATTCCAAAAGTAATTCTGGAGCAAAAATCTATTTGCTAATATAACTTCCGAAATAGAAATTTATTTGATAAAAATTTTTATTTATGAAGTGAATTTTTCCCAATTCGAGGAGCAAAAAAAAAAATAGCTTTTTCAACTCAAAAAATAATTCTCGTCTCACCCTCCTTTCTCCTTTCGACCATATTCATCTCTACCAACCTTCGCCCCTGCCAACCATTACCGACTGTCGCCCATGTCGACCTCCACTAGCCATCTCCCATGTCGACCTCCACTGGCCGTCGCTCAAGACCGTTACCAACCATCACCTTCCTCTACCCATTGCAGACCTCTGTCCGCCACCGCCACTTGTCGGTCACTCTCGGTAGCTAACCACCAGCCATCGCCGACCTTCATTGGCCGTCGCCAACCACCATTGATTGTCACCAACTGCTGACCATTGATGTTGCCGATCACTGCCCACCACCGACCTTTGCTTGTCGCAATCGCTGCCAATCGTCAAGCTTCATTGGCCGCGACCATCGCCAATCACCACCCCCTGCAGCCAACTATTAACCACTGTGCCGGTCGCCATTGTAGAGTTGTCGTATCCGGTCGCTGGAGTAAAAAATAAAAAATAAATTTATATTTTTAAGTAAATAGTATTTTTAATAAAAAAAAATTTAAAGAACTTTAAAAAGTTCATAAATGATATAGAAATTTTTTGACCGTCGATAATAATTTTTCATAGAATATTTTGTATTAGTAATATTTTCAGAAGTACGAATTTCAATCGTTGTCAAACAAATTTCCTTGATTAGAAATAACTTATGAAATATAATTAGAAAAATCAATTCATGATTCTTAAAAGAAGTAGAAAAATCGACTTCTAACCAGAAGTCGATTTATGAAGCATAAGTATTGCCTTAGGGCGTGCATGGCCATACTTATGCTTCAAAAATCAACTTCTGGCCACAATTTGATTTTTCTACTTTTGCTTCTCTTCTGCTCAAGGAGTTGATTTCTAATTGGAGAAAGGCGTTTGATAACATAATAAAATTTATGCTTTTGGAACAATTGTTGAAAATTTCTACTTTTGAAATATTATTAACACAAAGTCTTTTACGAAAAATTATTGTTTCTATCCTAAAATGCATGTTATTCAACAAAAATGAAATGCAAATACTGATGAATTTACGTATATTTTATAATTTAATTATTTATGCAAATGAGAACCGATTCTATGGGAAAAATTATATTAATCCACAAGGTAGTTTCAGTACTTTCTTGCCTATGTAGAGAGGCGTCAAACAGGTGGTTCGGATCGAGTTAAATATGGTCCAACCTATATTGATTCATTTAACCTGTTTTGACTCATTTTTATATAGTATGAATTTAACGACTTATACCCGACTCATATCAATTAGTAATACTTAAATAATTATATATTTAATCAAATCATAAAATATTATTTTTCATAATTTATTAAGAAAAATGGTATTGCCAAAATTTTTTACGCAATTTTAATTAGTTTGGTTTTTTATAATAAAAATTATTATTTTACACTCTGGATGCCAGGGACGGCGACCTAGTGGCCATTGTGGGCAACGGTGACTGGCGACGGTGTTCGACAGTTGGCGGAGGTAAGCGCTAGTGGTGGTGGCATGGTTAGGAGTGAGCATAGAGAGCGATTCGCAGTGAAAAGAGAGAGAAAAAGAGATATTAGGAATGAAAAGAGATCAAAATGAGAGAAGGTTAGGACGAAATAACAGAGATATTGATGTTGAGAGATTTTTAATTTTGAAAGAGAATTAATTTTTATATACTTCTAAAAGTAGATAAAAGATAACTTATGAAGCAAAAAATTATTTCAGAAGTAGAAAAACAAAGTTGCATAATTAAATAAATTTATGCTTTCTATTTTATAAGTACTTTTAAATCAGAAATTTGTAATGTGCACCCTTAACTTTTGAATTAGAAAATTACCCATTACTTTTTTAAAAAATAATGATTCGAACTCGTTTAGATAATGCATAAGTCGCATGCGTTGCACATTGATTCTAGCTGATAATTATTAAAGACTATGTTTTTTGAAATTCCGTGGTTTCAATACTTATGGTGAGGACATAATTCACAATTTTTGTACAAAGTTCGATTTGTGACATTTTCTTATTTTTTTTGGTCCGAAATATTACTTTTCAATCAATCGCTAGAGCAGACAATTTTTTTTTTTTAAAAATCTGCTTGAGTAGCTTTGGTAATTTTTCTGGAGGAAAAAAAAAATAGAGCGTGATCCTGCCGAAATCTTATGGCCCTTGTAGTTTTTTAAATGTTATGACATATTCAGATGGTGGATTCAAAAGTTACGGCATCAAATGATGACCGAAGTTTGGTCACATGTTGTATAATTCACCCCTTTTGCTTGGCTCCGCCGTCAGGTTTCGTGAGAGAGAATATTCCTCTCTCAAGAATAAGAAAGATTTCTTTTTTTTTTCTCATGGAAAATATGTAAAAAGAAAAAGGAGTACGTGCGAATGAAGTCTCCAGCACGTGCGAAGTCAACGGAGCTGTGGTGCGGTGTGTGCAGGCAATGGCGTGTTTGGAGAAAAAGGGGGACGGAGATAACACAGTGGGAGTCTGGAAGACGAAAGATTAGGAAAAAGAGATCCTTTCAATTTGCTAGACAGCAATCTCGGAGCAGTTCTCGGACCCAACACCCACGTTGTCTCCCTCGTTGTTCATGAGAGAGAGTGAGTGAGAGAGAGAGAACCCGATAAATAGTTGTGGGTGAATGAATGAGAAACCCGCCATCTTTGCTCTCTCTCTCGATTGACTCAGCAGTCCTCAATCTCGCCCATTTCTCCGATCTCTCCCCGCTTCCCGATCACGTCCTCCTCGATCTCTTCCTCGTAAGCTCTCTCTCTCTGTCTCTGCCTCTCTCTGTGTGTATCTCTATCTGGGTTTTCTTTGTTTTGTTTTGCTTTTGTGTCTACGAGTGGAACCTTGGAGTATGAGGCGGGCTTGACTTTTTTATTTTTTTGGGCTTAGAAATGGTGGGCAATTGATGGGTTTCGGGGATGTAGTTGAATCGTTGTGATCGGGAACTGCTGTGTGCTGACAAGATTCGGATCTTTGATCGCGTTAGACATTTGCTTCCGTTCGATTGGCGAAAGTGCGCCTAAGGGGTTTGTGGAAATTGATTGTGTGGAAAGCCGCTGTTTGTTGGGTTCGCGCTTATGTGAGATCTGATAAAGATGGGAGAGTCTGTGACACTGACCGAACTTTTGTTTTTTAGGGGTATATGATTTCGTGGGTATGTCCAGAGTGCAAAATGTTAGGCAGCTTCTGTGTCATGTTGACCCATATGTGATTGGGGAGCTTTTTGATTTGTTTGTGCTGTGACCAGGGCTTGTGTCTCGGATAGTTGTTCAATTCATACCTTCTATGCACGCAGTTTGCGCAAGCATTATTCTGAACGAGTTATCTCTTTGATATGCTGGTGCATGCGTTTGGTTAATTTTACATCTTTTGTTGTGTAACTGACGTCTTCCTATTTGCTGAGATGTGCAGTCCGTGACTTACTTGGCCATTATTGTCTGTCCGTCCTTTAGTCACTCTGAAGCTGCATTGGTGTGTAACCTTCTGTTTTGATTCCTGATTTTCTGGTCGATAAGAAATATCCACTGAAAAACAGAGAGAAAATACGTTATCAATTTGCTGCATCATCATAATCATGTTTGCTTCCTGATGCTGTGATATATTTGCATTTATTTGACTTCTCAACAGTTCCCTGAGGTGATCACGTTCCTGAACCATTGAGTTTTCTTTTACCCTTTTGCAATGCAACTTATCTACATGCACTGTAAGGAATATTATCTTCATATGTTGGGGTACTGTGCATAATACTTGGTCAAGTGAAGCATACTTCTTTTTCACAACCTATAGAGGACATTGAGAGCTGGAAAGTTGACTGAGAGGGTCCTGAAGCTTTTCTTGGCAACAGGAAAAGATGAGGTTCTTGCATTCATCAAGGCCCTGAATATTCATCCCGTCCTCGTTCCTGTCCTTCCTACCAGTGAGTTCCAATTACCTTTTTAGCCTTATTCCTGACCCTATATATTCTTGTTGATTGATGTTCTGAGGTTCTTATGTTTCAGGGTGCTCAGAAAAATTTTGATATTGGGTGGAAGTTTAAGAACTCTGGTGAAGGCCTATAAGCAGCTGGTTTTAAGGTCTGAAAGTTTTGCTGATTGATTACTTGATTTTGGAAGTATGGCTCAAGCAAGCATTAAGGAAAACGAGGTTGATATTGTGATTGGAGCGATCCATCCTGACCTCACATCCTTTATGAATGAATGGAGATCTGTTTTCTCCCGATTCCACCTGATAATTGTCAAAGACCCTGATCTTAAAGAGGAACTTAAAGTACCTGATGGCTTCGATGTTGACATTTACACGAAGTCTGACATAGACCGGGTTGTTGGTTTGTCTTCTTCAATTTCATTTTCCGGATACTCATGCCGCTATTTTGGTTTCCTTGTGTCTAGAAAGAAGTACGTTATATCAATTGATGACGACTGTGTACCAGCTCAGGATAGCACTGGTAATTTTGTGGATGCTGTGGCACAGCACGTATTCAATCTTACCACCCCGGCCACGCCTTTCTTCTTTAACACACTCTATGATCCTTATCGCAAGGGTGCAGACTTCGTGCGTGGTTATCCATTCAGCTTGCGGAGCGGTGTAGCTTGTGCTTTATCATGTGGACTTTGGCTCAATTTAGCAGACTATGATGCCCCTACACAAGCTCTTAAACCAGGGGAGCGAAATGCTCGATATGTTGATACTGTTTTGACCATTCCAACAAGGACTATGATGCCAATGAGTGGAATTAACATAGCCTTTGATCGCGAGGCGGTAGGTCCAGCCTTGTTCCCTGCTCTGAGGCTGGCTGCTGAAGGGAAATTTCGATGGGAAACTATAGAGGACATATGGTGTGGAATGTGCGTTAAGGTGGTGTGCGATCACTTGTGTTTAGGCGTGAAAAGTGGGCTGCCTTATGTCTGGAGGAAGGACAGGGGAGATGCTGTAGAGAGTTTGAAGAAAGAGTGGGAAGGCGTGAAGCTAATGGAACATTTGGTGCCTTTCTTTCAGTCGGTGAGACTTCCCCAAACTGCAACTACAGCTGAGGATTGTGTGGTCGAAATGGCAGGGACTGTGAAGCAGCAGCTTGGACCAACAGATCCTGTGTTTACCCGTGCAGCTGAAGCCATGGTCGAGTGGATTAGGATTTGGAAGGCTGTTGGGTCGGGCTCCCCCGGAAAGTAGAAGTCCATAGAGTAATGGCTACGTTTGCTCGTAATTTTTTTCTGTTCACTTGAGCACATCTCGAAGGTTTTGTGGTCCATTCTTACTTGTTATCCCCCAAGTACTTAGATTTGTGCATTTGGAATAAATTATGTGTTGTTTTTGTGACTCTGGAGTTTGATCAGTGGACTCAACAGATTGTTTTTGATTTGAAAATCCAATGTTGTCAATGACCACAATGATTGATGCTACTGAGACTACCCATATCAAAGTGATGAGGAACCTGGCTACCTCTTCTGATATGCTCAACGTGGAAAATACAGGAAATGAACTATTACTCTTTCTTCCTTGTGCAATTTCTAACATGATCATAGCATTGCCATGTGTTGTCTGGTGTCAGGACGAGTATGCTAAAGCAAACTTTTCCCCTCTGCTTTACAAATTACGAGCAAGCAACACTTTTTGAGACATCTTCACTTGATGTATGTTTGACGTAGTCAAACCTCTTCAAAGTGTATCCATCCTCTTGGATTCCTAAACATACGTAGAACTGGATCACATGAATGAGCAAGTTGCCTGCTGCATCTCTCTTTTTCTTGAGAGAATGCTTGTGGTGATCAGACTCTGGTGTTATGGTGGAGATGCATTAGTTTGTTCGTCCAACAACGACAGGAGTTCCTCGCCATGTATCGGTATTAAGAGTCGAGTTAACTCACCAATGAAAGAGGATTGGCACGTTTAAGGTCAGTTCGTTCTTCAAGTCTCAACATCTGATGTGTGCTTGGACTGCAATCCAAATTTGCAACCTCGTTGGTACTTCAATAAAACCAAATGAAATTTAAAAGTATTAAAAAGCATGCAATCACTTGTTTATGGCTGGTAGTATTCGGTTCTCCAGCAGCATTCTCTCATTCTTTGCCTCACTTCTCTATTCCCAGATCAGTCTCCACTTACTCATTCGTTTTAGAATCTTTGCTTGTTAGTAGGCTCAATGAGTTTCGTGGGAAATATGACATATTTGGAAAAAAAAAAACAAAAAGTCAATAAATCAATTTTCAGAAAAATGATAATACTTTCCGTTGTTTGGCTAAAATTGAGAACGAACTGAAAACTATTTTTCGTTTTTTGAAAAAGAAAAGTTGATTTAACTTTTTCCAAAGAGACATGAAGTATTCGCAATACCTAGCTGCTTGGGAACCGGACGTGAGAGATTGGCCTCGACGGAGCTTGGTTCAGTCTTTGTGGCATTTGGCCCGGCTGCCCAGAAAGCATAGGAGCCGTGTAAGCGGACATGGCTCGGTGGGGACCTGGGGGTCCTAGGCATTTGCTGCGACGACTCAGACATGGGCACGGGTGACTTGTTTGCGGGAGTCGGATACCCAGGAATTGCCGTCCGGGACCTAGACATGGGCATTTTAGGTTTTGGGGGCGGCTTGGATTTGCTCATAAATGGGCTTGGCCTCGATGGACCTGGGCATCGACATTGAGATCTCGGCCCAAGCCTATGTGCCAAACTGGAGTCCCGGGGCTGGCGTCGACAGACTCAGTCTCAGCCTCTGTAAAGTGTGAACCCAACCTTGGGCGCCAATGACTTGAGTGCAGAGAGCCGAATACCCGGGCTCGATCTCAATCAACTTGTGTTCAAGTGCTAGTGACTTGGGTGTGGAAGTCGACTACGTGGGAATGGCTGCCGAAGACCTAGGCACGACTATTGATGTCCCCGAGCTTGGCCTTTGTCGACCTGGGCATGACAGCAATGGACCTGGGCCCTGCCTTTGTCTACCTGGGTCTGACCGCAAATTAAGATTCCTTTCTGCTCCACCTTCATATGTAATAGAGCACACCTCTTGCTGTCCAAAGCATAAGCACGGTGGCTTCACTCTCCAAGTTAGGAAATTCTGCAGGAACGAGTTCCGCCCGGAAAGCCAATGCGGTTTTTCTGCCCTCCGGCAGAACGTCCATTCAAGTAAGCCTTTGTTGATGTGGCATGCGATCTAGTCTTGGTTCTCAGCATACTGAAGACATTGGTGCTCTAAGACGTGTGAAATTCCAGGCTGCCGAGCTCGGGTTTTCAGGGGAATACTTCACGAGCCGCTGCATATACTAATACTAGTCTGATTGTCAAATTGTAAGTACAGAGTTGGAACGGTAATCTAACCCATTTGGGTCATTTTGCAGGCAAGCTCGCCACGGAGACGGTAAAACAAGGAGTGGACAAAGCCAAAAGGCCGGCGAAAACATAAAAAAACAGAGATGCCTCCATGGCTGAAGACGTAAACTTCACGTATACATGTTACATGCCCGTTTGCAGAGAACTTTTTATAAGATGAACCTACCCATCATCACTTTGTCAGAACTAAGATCCACCATCTTCTTGTACAATGGTCTAATAGTCATAAAGAATTTTAGTGATGTACTAGTACTATTTCACTTCTGTTTTCTGAGCAAGCTGAACACTTCCTATGAAGTTATGAACATCCTCAATTATCAAACTCAGAACACACTGAAATGTGTTTATGGCCGTCTTGCGAGGCTTTCTTACTGAACTAGGATATATACCAGAGTAAGAAGATTCATTTCTGAGAACTAAGATTCTGGTTAGCAATGATTAACAAAAGACATCCACCATCCACCTTGTCAGGTGACTCTTCTTTCCCTTCTTGTTTTCTTATGAAGTCACTGTTTTGAGTCTGAGGTTCTTGTCTCAAATTATTTGCCAGATATTTGCGGCTAAAAGAGAAGCACACCGTATGTCCCCGCTTGAATGCTGACGTGAGGTTCTTGTCTCGAATTATTTGCCAGATATTTGCAGCTAAAAGAGAAGCACACCGCATGTCCCCGCTTGAATGCTGACATACTCATTCTTTAGCTCCGAGTCTCCAGCTACTACTCAAACGCTGGGTAGTTCAACCAATGGACAAGATCATGTAAATCACAATCGAAGTTCTTTGATCTAGATCCTTTGGGTGTTTTGATGAGTAAAGGAAGTGCATGCCAAACCTCTAGTTGAGAAGTTTGTGATTTGTTCAGCAATACTAAATTTACTCTCTTGAGCATTATTTGATTATGTCTTCTGTGCAAAGCATACCAGTGGCACGTGCCATTAACAATACTACCATTTCTCGAGAATATAGTGCATGGGAGATTAATCCAGGACAAAAGAAATGGGTGATCCACAATGAGAGAAGTGGGATACCATTCACTTTCGATTAAATCTGACTCCAAAAGAAACAGCGAAAGCTGAAGCTGAAACAGATAGCTCAGTTGCCTCGTTCTTCTAGTCCAGTTGAACCGGACTATGACTGACCAATCCAGTAGACTAGTGCATCACGTCACATATTCTACTTACTTAAGGCAGATACTGCTAAAGAATGCCCTAACAGATGCTCTAACATGACTAGACATCAATGACAGCATAGATGCTAATGAACCTCAGCTGTATCAGGCATCAACCTAGCCTCCAGGGTTTCTGATACTAGTATGGCACTTTGCCATGAATTTCAATTTGACTTCTTGCTCTATATAAATCAGAATCGCCGGTAAAGAACACTCCGCACCTTGTTGCTTAGAAGAGAAATCGCATACACCATAGTTAGGCCATGGAGGAAAAACTTCTTGGAATAGATGACAATTGCAGTGGCAGGTGCTTTAGGATTATTGCCAATTGTGTACCATGTATGTGGCTGTGGTGAAACCGGAGAGGCTCAGGTCATTGCTGAGGAAGGAGGGAATTAACGGACCGCCTCCATCATTTCTGCTTGGAAATATTAGGAACTTGAAGAAAGCAAGCACAACCAAAAGAAAGCTATCCTTGCCCTGGTAGCACTTCAATTACCCGCAAGTTCGTGGGTACTACTTTCCCTTGTTTCGGCGGTGGACAATACAATTCGGTAAGTTTACAAGTCACACCGACTGACGGTCATCTCTTCTAAAGTATGAGAGAATCCCATTAACCTAGTTGCTAGCAATCTTACATGCATCGACAACTTACGTGCAGCATAGGTAGGAGCTGGGTCTTTACATGGATCCAGAACCTCCCCACATTCCCCCTATTAACGGAAGTTACCATATGTGAACCTCCCCAGCATAGGTAGGCGGTGGACATAAAGATTGACAAGTAGATATCATATGTGAGCCGAATCTGCAAGTTCACTGATTGAGCCCTGGACAAGTAGGATTGAAGCTGAAGGTGGAACTGATTACATGGATAGCTTCTCTGGTGGTGTCACCTCAGGGGCCTTGAAGCACTCGCATGAAAACATATTTTTCTCCAAGAACAGACAACTCGAAGGGGCACTCTACGAGAAAGGACTGTCTGCTAGAGTTCCAGGGACAAGGCACACCTGTGGATCGTAAGACTACAGTATATTTAATCTTAATCTGAATTCCAATGCTTCTGCGAAATTGTCTTCTAAGGGCTGAGTTCTGTAATTTATGCCCGGGTGATCACTAGTTTTTGCGCATTCTGATAACTACAAGCGGTGGCAGAGAGAAGCAAGCCATTTGAACAGGGAGGATCCGCTTGCAATGATTGTTAGAGAGCGCTAAAAACAGCAAGCGAAGGAAAGAGGCCATCAACCGCTTTATCGTTGAAAACTGCAAGAACATCTAACTCGCGGGATATGAAACCACTGCAGTTGCAGTCAAATGGTGCCTCGTGTTCGGCTTCGAAACGAGAATGGCAATTTTCGCCAAAGAAGAAATCCTTCAAATTTGTGGAAGCAGCACCATCCCAGATGCCGATATGATGGTACAAACGAAACATAGTCAACATTCTGCTTTTAAGGTCGATCTTGATGGATTCTCTCACATGGTTCGAGCCTTCTGCGATCTGTACTTGCAAGTTGCAGCTGACCAGGGTGATCCATGAGAGCTACGTCTCTACGTGGTGGCACTGAACATTTGGAGGGAGGCATTATCAGACATTAAGATACAGAGAAGCTCACGTTCCAGAGGGTGTGAATCTTTGGATCGAAGTTTTCCCGTTGCACACCGATCCGGCCTTATGGGGACCAGATGCCTTCAACTTTAATCCTGCAGGATTTGCAAATGGCACAAGCAGAGCATGCAAGCACCCGCAACTATACTTGCCATTTGGCCATGGTTGAACTACTGTCTCCAACTTCTTCCTCTCCCTCTGCCCAAAATACGTCCACTCTCCTCCTCTGAAATTACTCAGTATCTAAATTCGGAGTCAATCTCTGAATTAAGGTGCTCAGTCATTTCTTGTAAGTTCTGGATGGGAATAATAGAAGCAGAGGAAAGAAACCAGCGAAATGATTTTATATACTTGAATTAGTAAGGCTACTCAAATGAAACTGTATATGAATGACAAGTGATTGTCAGTGACTACATATGCCCTCCTTGTCTCATCCAAGGAGTGAACTGATACGGACACAGAGTCAGTAAGAATTTACAAAATTTGCATTACTAGGAAAACAACAATTTTTCAACTTACGTGAGACCACAGACATGGGTCACACAGGTCAACAGTGGAGACTCGATATCTGAAAATCATGAGCAACCAAAACATTGTCTTAACGATGGTCGACTTGATTTGGGGTGCATTAAACAAGCAGGCAACGACTCCGGATCCGGGTTGAGACTTCTGAGTGGAAAGTGTTTGTAAAAAGCCTTTACTGCTCCCTCCACTCCATCTTCATGTTCCATGGCTTTGGCTAGTTCTTCTGCACGCTCTTTCACCTGAAATAAACTAATAAGAATCAGACCACATCAACCGACACGTTTCAGTAAAACACAGTCCATTCATGTACATAATCATCAGTTGATGATTTCTATTGGACAAGTAGAACTATGAGCAGGTCCTGCAGGGCATTTCTGGTGGCACCGACGTCCAAATGGTGCAATTAGTAGCCAGCTGCTTTGACCATAAGGGGAATAAAGAAAGACTTTACTCAAATTTGATAGAAAGCGAGGCAAACTGAACAAGCAGATCGATCTTATCCTCAAAGATGTGAAATTTGATGTCCTGCATACCTTTGGATCAAGCATGAAACGTATTGCACCAACCAACTTTTCAAGAGAGAAATCATCAACTGGAATTGGTGCCGGACCCACCCCCCTTGCATGCACCCGTTCTCCCCAAAAGGGCTGGTCCCCAAAGAAAGGTACAACTGTTGTTGGACACTGTTGAGAAAGAGAGAAAAAATCAAATTAGCGCAAAGAGAGAAGACAACATGAAACCCCAATGTTGCCCCATGCAGTTACCGCGGCTTTAAGACCAGCAGCGGTTGTACCGGCTCCTCCATGATGCACCTGGTAAAGTATGGGTATGTCATGCCAACTCCCAGATAGCACTAAATAGCATAAATTTCATAATGGGCAACTCGGTTCTTACCACAGCACTGCAGCGCTGGAAAAGCCAGTCATGAGGGCAATTATCAAGCAAATAGACAAAGTCCTTTTGTTCTGCCACTGGAAAAGAAAGAAGCGAATAAGTATTAAAGAAGTATCCACATGGCTCCACACCATATAACCGTAACAAAAGCTGCAGGACGTAAGAAATTTTGTTTAGACTAGTCAAGCTACTCACAATTCCCAAGACCACCCCAGCCTTTGTTGATGATGCCTCTTTGACAAGTAATTCCCAGAGCCTTAACAATGATCTCAGTCATCTTCTCTGGTTCTTGAACTGGCTGTTATCAATAAATCGTATGGATACTTGAGATGCAAATTGCAGAAACAAAGTTTTCCTTTTCTATTTCTACAATGGGGCATCCTTTCAGAATACACTACCCCTGTGATTTTTATAGAGCACAATCCTTCTATTCCTCTGTATAATGTCACTGGTACTTTTTTCAAATGTGATAAGTTCTTCTTCTTCTTTCTAAGTTTCATTGTACTAGTAACTCACTTGATTACTGTGGTAACACATCCATTCCTCCAGAGTAGATCACTCCATGCACTTTCTCATGAGTATAGCTCATACATTTATTTTTCACATGTGAAGAGGCATAATTCATGAGGAAGTTGCATGAGGGGAAACAAACAGAATTCAAGGAAAGAATGCTACAGGAAGGACCGTGGCAACTGGAGGGTGAAGTAAATATGATGTGGAAAGAGATGTCTAACTGCATCCAGATAGTGGCAAAAGGGGTGTTAGGGGAAAGTAGAGGGAATGAACATGAAACAAAAGAAATCTGGTGGTGGAATGAAGAGGTGCAGGAGGCAATTAAGCAGAAGAAGGAGTGTTTCAGATGCCTACATAAATGTCCTAATGAAGAGAATTTGCAAAAGTTTAGATTGGCGAGAAAAAGCGCCAAGAAAGCTGTACGAGAGGCCAGAGGGAAGGTTTTCACCGATATGTACGACAAACTTAGGAGCAAAGAAGGAGAAAAAGGCATCTATAGACTTGCAAAATCAAGAAACAAGAAAAGTAAAGACTTGACACAAGTTAGATGCATCAAGGATGAAAATCAAACACTCTTGATAAGAGATGAAGACGTCAAGGGCAGGTGGATGAGTTATTCTAACAAACTTTTTAATGAGGAGAGCGATAGAAGTGAGGTGGATTTGGAAGATGCTTCTGATGATTCAAATAGAAGGTTTGTGCGTAGAGTTAAAGCACGATAAGTTAGGGAGGCATTAAAAAAGATGAAGACTAATAAAGCCTTGGGACCCGATGGTATTCCTATTGAAGTGTGGAGATGCTTAGGGGATGTAGCAATAAGTTGGTTGACTAGTCTTTTTAACAAGATCCTTCATACTAATAAAATGTCTGATGAATGGAGGAAGAGTATACTTGTGCCTATATACAAGAACAAGGGGGATATCCAGAATTGTTCTAATTATAGAGACATCAAGCTTATGAGCCATACAATGAAACTGTGGGAAAGAGTTATTGAGCATCGTTTGAGAATAGAGACCAAGGTTTCTGTCAATCAATTTGGATTTATGCCAGGAAGATCTACCATGGAGGCTATTTTCTTAATACGGCAATTGATGGAAAGATATCGAGAAAGAAAGAAGTACCTCCATATGGTGTTTATTGATCTCGAGAATGCGTATGATAGGGTTCCAAGAAAGGTTTTGTGGTGGATTCTTGAGAAGAAAAAAGTACCTTCAAAGTATGTCGAAGCAATCAAGTACATGTATAACGGTGCTACTACAGGTGTAAAGGCTTGTAATGGCATATCAAGTTATTTTCCGATCACAGTAGGCTTACACCAAGGTTCTGCTTTGAGCCCTTACCTTTTTGCCCTGGTTATGGATGAGCTAACAAAAGACATTCAAGATAAGGTGCCGTGGTGTATGCTATTTGCAGATAATATCGTGCTTATTGATGAGACTAGGGCTGAGGTTAACGCTAAGTTAGAAGTATGGAGAAGCACGTTGGAGTCTAAAGGATTTACGCTAAGTCGAAGTAAGACGGAATACTTAAAGTGTGAGTTTGACACGGTAGGAATAAGGGATCAAGAAGCCGTAAATATGCTCGGACAGGAGGTACCCAAAAAAGATACATTTAGATATCTGGGATCAATATTGCAAAATGAGGGAGAGATTGATGAGGATGTAAGCCATAGAATCAGAGCAGGTTGGATGAAATGGCGCAGTGCATCGGGATTTTTGTGTGATCGCAAAATTCCTCTTAGGTTAAAAGGAAAATTTCATAAAACAGCAGTCAGACCTGCCATGTTATATGGAGCTGAATGTTGGCCAGCACAAAGGAAACATGAGCATAAAATGGGAGTAGGGGAAATGAGGATGTTAAGGTGGATGTGTGGTCATACAAGGATGGATAAGATAAGGAATGAAGAGATTCGACGAAAAGTTGGAGTAAAACTGGTGACGGAAAAGATGAGAGAGCATAGATTGAGATGGTTTGGGCATATTCTCCGAAGACTCTTAGATGCATCGGTACGAACAGAAGTTTGCAATCGAGAGCATAACACGAAAAAAGCAAAAGGTCGGCCGAAACTTACTTGGGGGAAAGCAGTAAAACAAGATTTAATGGAGTGGGAAATAGATTGGCGTACGGTTTGTCTTAGGACGGAGTGGAGGGAGGCTATTAGTATTGTGGAGAGTAGTGTATATATAAATAGATATATATATATATATATACTTATTTATTTTTACACATTTATCTCTTTTCCCTCCCTTGATTCTGCTTTTATTTTTATGATTTTTTGGGGTTCATCGACCGCCGATCCCAACTAGTTTGGGATAAAGATGTTGTTGATGTTGATGTGAAGAGGCATAATTCACTAAACCCCAAAAACGCAAATATGCAAAGTTGTTACACTTCTTTTCTCATACAAAGATCAATACTTTCATGCACATAACTAAAATGTACATAGAACAAACCAGATGTATTGGAAAGAGGAACTCACAAGGCTACCAAAACCAATGTAGATAGGCTTTTCACCTTTCTCTAGCCATTTCACAAGAGATTCTGGCGGTTGATAACTTGATGCAAGATCAAGGAAACAAAATCCAACCACATCAATTCTTGGTCCCCAATCTGCAGGTAGTGGAAGAAAACTAGACAAAAATAATAAAAGTACTTTTCAACAGAAAATGTAGATTAGTCCTTCAACCTTCTGCTGCTTATATCACCAATTACTCCAGCAAAAGATACTAGCAGTGCATTTATTTGGATACCAACTTGCTTTTTGAATTAAAAGGCTTAATAGTACCTTACCCTTCGGTTTGGGGACTAGGCGAGGGCTCCAGATATAAGCATAAGGAACATCGGGAGGAGAGCTATAGGATCCTCGTAAATAAGTGATAGGTCTTAGACTCAATTCTTTCTTTCTGAACTCGTTAATCACATCTCTTATACCCAACCAGATTAATGCATCTACAATTTGGTATGACAGCTGCAAAAACACATGGAGATACACATAAATAACTACAAGCAGCATGGTCAAAGCGAAATTCCAGATACACTTACTCTGTAGCCAACAGGTTGCTTCACACGGGACAGAGGATGGGGAAATTCACTAGTAGGCCTGATAAGGAGAAATCAAACAGAACCCTAAGTTAACAGCAAGAAACTGAGCTGATTATTGCACCCCCTCGCACGAATCATATGTAAAGAAAAAAAAAACACATTTCAAATGGATAAATAATATTTATAACGGAACTCCAGAGAGGAAATTTACGTCCATGGCATTGTGAAAACTACATGAAGTGGCAGTTTCAGAGCTTCAGCTACATGTGTATGCCCTGAAAAATCACACTTGCTAGTGTTAAAAAACAGTTCCCATGTCCCATAGTTAGTGTCAACTATCCTACAAGCTAGTTATGATTAAGTTGTTAGTATATATAAAGGAACAGTGGCACAAGCAAGGAGATCAAGGTCGTTATTGGCTTGATAAAATTTGCAGAACTCCGGCTTACATTTGCAAGAAAATGTATAAGAGAAGAGTTAAGAAATATTTCTGGACCTATCCTACACACAAATTCATTTCAACACACAGGATTTGTGTATCCTAAAAATATCTGAAAACAGTAAACAACTTATGGTTATTTTCATTCTTTTCCGGTCCAATCGGTCTTTAAGGGAGACCTTGAAATCATGAAAGGGACAAACATCTTATTTAGCCAAAAGAAAAGCTTGCATAGGCTGATTACTCGAGCTTCAGTCCTCTAAGCAATTAAGATAAACTCTAACCAGAGTCATTGCTACTATAAAAAAACAATATAAACTCTAACCAGAGTCATTGCTACTATAAAAAAACAATTCAATCCAGAGTTCACACAAAAGACAACCATCACATTGGCTAAACAAACCTATTAAAACTGAAACTATAGTCATTGTATCTTATCAAACATGTTTGAATAAAAAATTATGAAATCCAGTTAATTCTCACCATATGCTGGGGGATTGGCAATTATTGCATTGGGTTGAAATTCTACATGGGTATCAGGATCGGGATCCTTGCAAGCAGGGAGCAACGAGAAAATAATATCTTTTATTTGATTCCGCTGGATGTGTATTTCTGAAGGTCCTGAAGGCAAAAAACCTTTGTTTTTCACCATATCTGCAGCAAAAGGAGAGTGAGACAATTGGTACCACACAACTTAATAATCACAACTAAAACCACCGTTAGGATTAAACAAGAACTTTAGGATCAAGCCAGAAAGGGAACATACATCCAGCAAGAACTTTAGGATCTCCACCTAAAGGATAGAACTCTAGCCCCGCAGTCAAGACAAATTCTTTGAAATTCACGTGAGTCGCCAGTCTCACCCTATGCCCATGTTCCTGCAACCAGATATTTGCTTCTATCAGTATAAGATCCGCATCTTAATGATTGCCCTTCAATGATACATTGCACGTAGACAGTTCGACAATTAGGATTACACGACATTGCGCTGTTGAGCCATATTCCTCGTATATCAACTGTCAGTAGCTAACATAAATCGAATCATGATCAGGACATGACTAACTATATATACACCACAATCTTCGACTAATTCTTTTTGGCTGAAACAATCATCAACTAATTAGCTTGCGGAAAAATCACCTCACTAAAAAGCACCCAATATATTCTTGCCTTCATCTGACAAGCTCTTCTCTCTACAACAATTACAAACCTATGATCCCGTACTAACGATTTGCAAATGAATAACTTAACGTCAAAATTGCATAAATAAAAAAGAGAGATTTTAAAAGCGTGAGCTACACCTGTAACATGAAAGGCCCTTCAGTTCTAAGCTAGGATAAGACCAGTAGCTACGACGTGCATCACGAAAAAGTAAGATCTTGCGATGTGCAAACCTGTAAGCGTTTCCCTATAGCAACAAAGGGTTGAACATCTCCCCGGGTCCCCACAATAAGCATTACAATCTGCAGTGGAGGTAAATCAGGAACATCCTCAGGAACTGGTTCTTCCGTAGCTCCATTATAGGCAACTCCAGTTCCAAAATTAAGGTTTTGTGGTGCAATGTCCCCTGGAACTTCAAACAGCACAGTCCCATCATTTTTTACAGTAGCAGCTCGCTTTAACCATTTAAGCTGCAGAGTACCATCAGTAATGTGAATCAACATGCTTCAAATTTTAATCATTTCAAACTAACAAAATAAACCATGTTTAAGAAACAACACCAATCATCACGCATAAATAAAAGAGTAGAGTAAAATGTGTCAAGAAACCTATCCAGCTGCAGCAACATTAAAACTTTGCAACAACACCATTTTTTAAAAAGGGAAGAGTCTGCAAAAGAAAATGCAAGGTGAGTCTATGAATGATTCTCCTATACTAGGCCTACGGTACAACATCGAATGTCAGAGACGAATGCCAAGACAGACTTGACATAACAAGGTTTAGAAATACTCAAACATGTGTACCAGGCTACCAGCCACAATACACTTTCCATTTAAGAGTGATTTAAATGAATCAATAAAAATTACGCTCTCAGAAAACATGTATTTCCCTACTCAAAAATGTGAGACAATTGCCGAGGAGAGTAGAGATAGGACAGACCAAAAAAAAAAAAAAACTCTATCTATTGCCTTTGCAATATACAGCTTTGGATAGAAGATTATTTCACAAATCTAAGCTTAATCAAAGCTTCATAGTGTGAAGATTCTTTCGCCCTCTGCTATTATCCATTCAAAAAGGTTTACTTAAAATAATAAAATAATTAGTCCACAACAACTGTGATTGCGGATGTGAGACCTTCTTTTTCAGAGGAACTTCTTCATCAAAAAATTTAGCTGTAAGAAGACGAAGCTTATTTTTTTTTCTCCACTGCCCAATCCTTGAAAGCTGGGAGGAGTCTGATTCTGATTTTCCAGATGTTGATGCATCCCCAGGCATGTTGTCGATAGGGGAACTCATGTCAGTGGACCCTATATAGAGAAAATATAGATCAACAAACAAAAATTTCTGGATCACGGACTGATGTATAATGCATTGGAATTAAGGATGAAAAAGAAGAAATTTATACTGCCAAGGAGGGGAAGAGCAAAGACGCTCTGAGAGCTTCAAGTTCAGCCAACAGCATCTCTAAACCTCGGCATAAGTAAAATAAATTTTTGTAGGTAACTAGCATTAATCCGTGACAATTGCATGGTTCAAACAGTGTCACATCTTTGATGGAGAAGAGCACAAAGGCACGTCTTCAATTTGTTTGACATGCATGTATGACAAGAAATTTCCTGCCTTCATTGAAAGGAGAGACTGCCTTAGGCTTTTCAGACTATGCCAAACGCTAAGTGATTTCAGAAAGGTTTGTCTAGCCTCCCTGTTTTGGATACATTAAGGGAACCAAGTGATGGGAAACCTTGGAGAACAACATAGCATTTCTTACGATAGCGTATCATTCTTCCAAGCTGTCTTGTGATATTTCTCACTAATGACACCAGTAAGGACCACAGATACAAGTCAAAAAAGCAAATACTTGTTCATTGAATCTTCTTGTGTAAACTGGTCTGTTTATGGACTCCATGATCATAGCCATTCGACAATGTGGGGCCCCTCTGGACCCGACTCATCAATGGTAACCATTCACTCAATCCGTGATGGACCCAGTCAACAGATGTAACCACTTCAAGCAACCAGAGGCTTTAGTCACCACCACTATCGAGGCTTGCCATTCACAAAAGCAGTACCGTGTGGTCAATATTACCACCACCTCCATTGGGTTCGGTTCAACAACAAAACAAGCTGGCCG
This sequence comes from Rhodomyrtus tomentosa, assembly GCA_028455895.1. Classification (NCBI taxonomy): domain Eukaryota; kingdom Viridiplantae; phylum Streptophyta; class Magnoliopsida; order Myrtales; family Myrtaceae; genus Rhodomyrtus; species Rhodomyrtus tomentosa. Next base: position 21,011,259 of record JAPCWY010000003.1, on the reverse strand, counting down.
GCAGCTCGATCAGCCGACATATAAATGCAAATGAGAACACTTCAACATTCATGGCAGAAGACCTCAATCACATTCCAGAGACAAGTGAACCCTAGTACGTGGTCAACGTCGGCCTTCAATGCACAAACAACGCTGGCCCCAACAGTCGCGTAGAATAGCATACAAAAATCATACGCTAACTCCAATCCCGCTCAAACACACCAAAAGACGCTATTTTTGGAACAACCCAAGAACCAAAAAAGAAAAGCACGAAGCGAGCGCCGAACAGACAATCAAAACGATTCAAGAGGATAGAGAGAGACCTGAAGAATGAGCGTCACGACCATTGGCTTGGGTCACGTCGCCGTCGCCGTCGCCGTCGCCGTCGCCAACATCGACGGAGTTCTCGGACTCGGAGGAGCTTCTTCGGCGGCGATCCTCCATGCCATTGTGCTCCATCCTCTACGATCTATAGATCGCTACGAAAAGCGAATCGAGAAGAAGAAGAAGAAGAAGAGAAAGGGAGGAAGAGTGTGGAGAGAGCTACACAAAAGGGGGGGAGGGGGGGGGGGGGGGGAAGGTGGGAGGTTGGGCGGTCGAACATGCGGAGAATACGATGCGCACTGGCAAATGGGCTCACAGATGCGCACTACACACGCTCTCTCCCTCACGCGGTTGGGACAGGTAGGAATTAGGAGAGACTGGTGAGCAAAGAATCGAATCGACCCAAGGCGCTTTTTTGAAATCCGCCCACAATGCAGAATTTGGAATCGCTGGCTTCACCCCTCCCTCTCTCTCTCTTCTCTTTATTTGCCGCTGTTTCCGGTGGTTTTGGAGCACTTTTGCCTCCCCAGGTAGTCCTCCCACCATAAGCCACAAAGTTTTCGAAGCCGGCAGAGTGGGAAAGAGACGGACAGAGGGGAGAGAGAGAGAGAGGAGATGGGCCGATGCCACGTGGAAGGAAAAGCAGGTACGATCCCGGGATCGCTCGGACACGCATCGAGCGTTTTGGTGCTTCTTTTTTTTTGGTCGGAAAGCGTTTTGGTGCCTCTTCGTCTTCGGTTCTTCGGGTTCTGGTTATAGTCGTAACGACAAATTAACATGGATTCCGAAAAAGGAAGAAAGGCATTTGGGTGGGGCCGAAAGTAGGAGGACCCACATTTATGTATCATTTTTTCTGGGACTAACCAAAATGGCATCCAGCATCGATGGATCAAATTAAAGAAATTAAAGGTTTCAAAATTTCATAACAAAATAATTTTTTTAAAAGTAATGAAATGTATCGAGTTAAAATTTAGAGATTATTCACATTAATTTCAATTAAAAAAACGCATATCGGTCTATTTGTATTTATTGATCATTTCCTGAATCTACTTTTGCGGCTTCGTTGTTGGAGATTGATGAATTAAATTGAATAAATTTCAGATTTTATAAGTATCTGATTGATAAATTAAAAAGTCTATTGCACCGTGCATTAAATCAAAATTTACTAATTTAGAGGCCATTAACGTGAGATCGATTAGAGAAGGCCGAAAGGCATTTGGGTGGGGCCCAAAGGAGGAGGATAGGTCGACGTAGGCCATTTTCGGGGGACTTCAACCCCTCCTAGACAAGGAGGTTGATGGGGGGAGCAATTATTTGGTAGAGTGTTGCCCTAGATGGTTGTTAGTCCGGATTTGGATTGAGATTGGACATGATAAATTAGGATTATAAATCATCTAGATATTTTTCGGATGCATAAAATCCCATCGTATATTTAATGCAGTCTAAGATAAGGTAAAAAAATATTTAAAAATATTTTGAAAATCTCATTTGCCCAGTACAATCTCGTGCAATATTTAGATATTTATGACTTGGGCTCCCAATTCAGGTCGTTCTTTTCAACTCGCTCCCCTTTATCTCCTTCCCCCTCGTTTCGAGACCCACAGACCCGTCTCTGCCCTGCTGCAGCCAAGCCTAACGAACGCCATTATAGTCCCATTGTCATAGGCTTGTGCAGGACACCACAGTGCTTGCTGCCTTCGCGATTTGTGATGCGTCTGCCTCAAGCCAAAGCGACAACATCCAACCATTGCGATTTGTGACGCGTCTATCCCACCCCTAGGTGGGATTTTTTTATTCGGAGTATATTCGGAATTCGTGTCGCTCCAAACACAGGATTGAATAAAATTTATCCTATCTGGTCCACCAAACGCGGCCCAAGTACACATGACATCCAAAGGATAATTGAGGTGAGGTAGGTAGGATTCACAAAGTCCATGCCAAATTTTATTGATGCGTGTAAACTAAGTAGTACCGACATGCGACACGATACGTCGACGCGTAATTTCTTGAAAATAGAAAATTTTGACACATTAGGAATATGTTGTATATTAAAGTTATATTTATACATACACATAATAAATTATCATTTTATGAATATTTTTCTCTTCGCAATTTTTTTTTTTTTTGGGGGTCAAAATCTTTGCAACTTCTCTCCTTTCATCTATAACTGTTAAAGAAGTTGTAGATAGAAGGCAGTCACCGAACGCCAGGCAGAGACCACAGCACGGGCAGGAGCGGCAAGGTAACTTTTTGGAGCCCCACATCGGTAGACGAGTGAAAGAGACAAAGAGACCACAAAAATGTGATCAGCTGCCTTTGATACTGGACAAAGAAGTTTCACATTGGAGCCAAGTCAGATAGCAAGTCTGACAAGCTCTATAAAAAACCGCACGGATGGCACGCAAGGGAGCTCGCTTCTCTGGGCTTTGTTTGGCTTAGTCGAAGGGGCCAGTCCAGTACACTTTTTTCTATGAACAAAGTTCCGTCGACTCGCGTTACCGGAGCTTGTCCGAAAGTTTGACTACGTGTCCGATATCGGACACGCGTTGGGCACGTGTCACACGGGTTTGAAGCCCCCTTTTCCAAGAGGGATAGTTATTGACACATAATAATGGTGGTCTTGTATTTTATTTTTTTCGTAAAATATAACATGTCAAAATTTTTAATTATGCATCTTTTCTTGTTTATTGCAAAATAAAAAATAAAATGCAATCGGATTGACGCGAACCTATGAGGGCAAGGCCTAGCTCGCGTGCTTACGCGCCCGGCAAACCGCTTCCTCCCGCAAGAGAAACCCAACCCCATTCATTTCCATTTCTTCTTCGCACAGGCCCAATTCTCCTCACTTTTCCAGTACAAGCCCAGCCTCTCCCACGGTCCTCTTTAGGGTTGATCGGTTCCCTCCGGTCCGGTTTCTCTTGAGAATCGAAAACTAGACTGGTGATCCGGTTTTTATTTTTCGGACCCAAAGACCGGACCAGGTACTTTAACAGCAGGGAACCGAAACGGCCGTTGATCTGGTCCAGTTCCCTATCGGCTCGAATGAACCAACAACAAATTTATTTGAGAACAGAGAACAATATAAAAGAATAATCTTTTTAAGGATCAACAAGTATTTTACAATAGTTAATTTATTTGAGAAGCTGTTCAATTCCAATCTCAAGAAAACCACCACGAATCGAATTCTGCAAGAAGTCAGCAAGCAAAGACCGGATTTGTGCCCAGCGCATTCATCAAAGCATCAGCACACGAATCGACTACAAAAGAGGACGCAAATGCCACCTTGGCTGGACAGAAAACAAGCAGAGAACCTCAAACCACAAAGTCAAGTCCCTGAAAGTACAGCAAAATGCTTGCCTGGTTGTGATCCGAGGATCGTCTTTTTAGGATCCGACCGTCCAGGAAGGCCTGACAGTGCAAAATAGAGCCCTGGCGCGCCATCTCGGAGGCAAGGGACCCGAATATTTATAGAGAAGAAAATAAAGTGGAGCTCGGTTAGCCCAGAGCAATGAACATAGTCCGATGAGGCGACTGTGAGGCGAAGACCCAGCGGCTTCAGACGCATAAGAGCAAACAGGCAGATTGGACCAGGAGGAGGAGTCCAGTCCAAAAGCACGTTCTAAGTCAGGTTCGATGGATGCTCTAGAGAGCAGAGCAGAAGAAAGTAGAGGCTGTTTTGGAGGCGCAAGAGGCTGTCGTCATGATTCGGGCATAACGAAGGCCCGGGCGACGGTGCTCTTTTCGTGCTCGTCGATGGTGAGCGTCGAAGAGGATTAAATAGAAGAGATTGGTTTAGAAGTGGGTTAAGAAAGAAGAAAAGTGAGGGGAAGTGGGCCTGAACCCGTTTTGTGCAAACTTGGCCCAACTTTGGTTCTCTCTCCCGGGCCGGATCAGGTCTAATGATCCGATCCAGGTCCAGGTCTGAGGGCCTGGACCCGATTCCTTCTTGTTTAATAATGTATAATAAATAATAAATAATTCCAAAAATCCCCCCCCCCCCCCCAAAAAAAAATCCATATATATATATATATATTTAAAAAATTAGAAAAATAATTTTCTCAATCTTTTTACCCCCGATGTAAGATCTTAGTCCTTAGGTTGGCGTTGATTGAAGATCATTGTCTAATCTAATCTGATGTATTTTGACTTTTGAGTAGGAATTATTTACTTTAAATATCATCATTATAGATTTGATTTACATGTGTACATTCCAATCTAGTATTTGACATATTTACCTGATTGGGTATTTATTATAATATTGTCTTTTGGTAAATTGCCTGTTGCTCGCTTTTCCTATATGCTAGGTTAAGAATAAATAGGTAATTGCACGAAATGACAAAAAAAAAATATTATCCATGATCATTTAATTTTGGTTAGACACATGGTAAGTTTAAAATGATATGCAGAAATGTGTGGTCAACTTAGAGAATATTAAATGCTTAGGTACCGAAAGAGCGCTAATTATCTTGTTAGCGTAAAAAAGTCCTCAATGGTTGTGCAGGAATCGACATGACACTCTTGTGTCTCAATTGGTTTCTAACCAATCTAATAAGCTAGTGGCGACTCCTAGTAACATTTTAGGAAGCTAATTAGTAGAATGAAATCCAACGTCACGCGAGGTAGAACTTGGGAGAGTTCGTGCCTATTCCGATAGGCCATACCTCTAAATCCATCGGACCCTCGAGAGAGGTTAAGGTAGGTCGTGACAACTAGCTGTCCAACGCGGAATAACTACTAGAATAACAAGGACAAACATGGAAAGAAAAGAAAACGAAAAAGAAAGATAAAATTCAAAAATTTTCTAATATTGTCCACGTCTACATGAGCCATGCTATATAGGATGGCTTCCATGTCAACACTTTCAAGCCAAATTCGTTAGAACAATTATATTGGTAAATCGTCAAAATAATTATGACTAAATTGACCAAACTAATTAATTTACGACTGCACTGGTTGCCGTACTATACGATCATGACTTTTTTCTTCGACAAATATCCCTTACAGCTATGAACATCGCAAAAGCTCTTCTCACGGTCAATTACAAATCCTCACAAGTTAAATTAAAAAAAAAATGAGTACTGTATCTTTACTGCCATTAAAATCTAAGGGATATTTAGGGCTATATAGAAGAAAAGGAACTCAGATATTTCTCACAGAAGACCAAAAATATGACGAGCAATTATTGATAGGACTTTAAATATATTTAAAAGAGCATTTGTATGTTTCAAGCATAAGCGCCGGGGTTTTGGAGGAGGTATGCTTTGGCGACCTTGTACATTGCCAATGCTCACTCGTTGCCCACTTTAACGTCCTCTTCTTTAGCTCAACATCACACTTCGTGTAATACGTGCTCGTCATCTTGCTATTGCTCCCGCCTGTTAGTGTCGGCTCAATTTGACTTCATAAACAATAGATTCAAGCTTCTCCTTCGTATCGATCATGGTACACTTGTATGTGAATGTCTCTAAGTTCAGCTCATCCACGCAATTCTTTATGCTACTAACCTGACCATCTACATAACACATAATGAGATCGTACTATAGCATACTTGTATATGCCATAATATATGTTTAAACCATAGAAAAAACACATTTATATAGCAAAAATGCATAATTACCTTCAATGCAGTTCATCTGCTTTATAGTTCCAGCCTCTCCATTGCCTTCGATGACGTCGATGCTCTTGATAGCTTGAGGCATGAGCTTGGGAATTAGGTTATGTGAGTCCATAACTAAGTCCTTGAACAATCTTGCTGAAGGAATTGTGGAAATGTATTCATTCGTGAAAGTGAACAAACCATGATGTTTTCTCAATTGCTAGCTAGAGAAATATGAAGAATATGACCAAAGAGGGTGGAGTTGACGAGGTTTGTGAGCTTGAGATTGAAGAGATGATAATGGGATATATTTATAGGTTGGAGGGGAGAAGTCCCCATGTTTCCATAGTGCTATCTCATCCGCCGATAAATTCTAGGATTGCCAAACTCAAAGCATCAATCCATTCTGTTTTTTGTCATTTTGCATGAGAAAACTCATGAGGTCACTTGCTAGATTAAGGTTTCATTGTCCAGGAGAGAGATTGAGAGAGCACTAGAATCCAAAGGAGAGAATTTCTCGTGCTCATAGCTTTACTCGTTCAAGAAATACAATGGGGACAAAGCAATGAATTTTAATAACTAGAGGATATAATGTACTATAGTTCAAATTGTAAAAAACTCACAATGACTTACTAGTCCATTTGATACCGGGAGAAATTTCCCGTTTTACAAAGCCTTCTTAACGAATAATTTGTACAATTTCAACGAATTTTGTGTTTTTTTGACAATATGTATAGGTGTTACCATAAAGATCTCACGCTTGTCACATGATGTTTAAATTGACTTATAAACACTCCACACCACCAGTAACCCAAATGTCCAATGTACGCGAGCCTATCACACAAGCCTCATCGTCACGAAATCTTGCATCACAAGGTGTGTCGCATATCCAACACTGCACGAGCCATTCGGAATTTGCTCATAATGTGAAACGAACTCGTAGAATTTGCGAAAGTTAAATGATTCCTTTTACAACCCATCACTTAGTGGGAATGGATCCCTTAGTTCCAATCAGTATAATCAAGTCGAATTGTTACATGGAAAGCACTTATTCTTAGAAAAATGATATCATAAGTGCCATTACTTTCGTATAATGCTCACTTGAATGCCTTAACTTTTTATTCGATCATTTGATTGCCATAACTTGAGATTGAGGTTTTAGCACGTGACTTGATTCATGAGGCAAATTGCGGCAAAGAAAGTAATCTCATTATGTTACAAGGTATCTACACAAGAAAAAAAAAAGATTTCAAAAAGATTTTCTTAAAATCAATATTGTGTCGCTGAAAAATTAGTTGAATGTAAAACTTGTAATTATCAACGCAATTGTTGAATCATAGATTTATTGCTGTTAATGAAAACTTATTTGTGCACTGATTTTTCTAAACAATACAAAAACAATCAAATTTATGGAATATGCTATAAATTATTCCAACTTTCATCATTGAAACGGCTTTGAATGTATAAATCTCCCCCCCCCCCCCCCAAAAAAAAGAATACATAGAATAAAATACCTAGTATCCCATTGCTTCACCTCACGGCAAATTTAATATATTTTTAATAATTTTGAATAATTCATTTTTGATTTTTCTTCTTCTTTTTTTTATTGGTGCAAACGCTCTTCGATCAATGTCAGCGAGGGTCACTAGTCCTCCCCCAGATTTGGCCAGGCGAGGGCTGCAGCGCTCTTGCCCAGAGGTCGATCGGCGACCCTTGTCAGTTCCCAATTAAAAGAAAAAAAAGGAAGTGCAAGAAAAATAAGAAAAATCAAGAAAATATAAATTAAAAAAATCTTCACGTCAACATCAGCCATATAGGACAAATAACACCAACATTAGCAATTTTCGAAAAAAATGATCGAATAGGCTCAATTAACACCAATACAAAAAGATTTAAGATTCAATTGACACAAATACAAAACGATTATTATTAAATTGATAACAATATAAGATTTAAAATTAAATTTTCACAATTTAACTGATACAAATGTAAAATTTAAGATTTTATTATCATTTTTATTTTTTTTGGGCACTTTCCCCTTCAATCCGATCAGTGTGAGATCTAACGTGAAAACACAAGACCATCCGCCACCGGACAAAGAGGCGAACCGCAAAAACCAGAAGTCAAGGAATGGCACAAAAAGCTTGCTACTTCTCAACCATAAACATCGCCCATTGACTCGAAGCAAAGCAGTACATCAAATCCCATCGCCACTGTCATCTCCTCCTCCTCCTTAACCTCAGCTAAGCACACAACAAAAGCACGCAGACCCCGTATACACTGCAGACTACATACACATCTACACACTTCTCGCTGATCCCTAAGCTGCACATTGTCACAGGCAAAAATAAAAATAAAAAAAGAAACCCAAGCCCCTAGCCTTAGCCGCCAATCTTGTCGTCCCAGGCGTCGATGACGTCCTCGTCCTCCAACCCGAGATCATCCGCCGTCTTGGCCTCCGGGAGCCGCCCGCCGTCGTAGTTGAACCGCACGGCCTCGTACGGGAAGCCCTTGCGAGCGCAGTAGTCGGCCATGAGGCCCCTCAGCGGCATGCTCCGGTCCAGCAGGTAACACACGTCGTCCTCCTTCTGCTTCTGCAGGCGGAGGACGATGGGGTTGGGCCGGCGGTGCTGGCAGCCCGGATACGATATGGACACCAGCTCCGTCTACGACGCAGCGACATCCATCGTTGAACAGAGAGAAGATTGAAGTGTCTCGATTCTTTCTTCTGCTGTGCGATCTGCCCTTGATTATGACAGGCGATAATAAGCCTGAGGAGGAAATGCAGAAGCATTAATGTACCCACTGCTACCAAGTGAGTGGACAGTTTATTTGAACAATTATCTCCCCTTTTTCCCCCTTTTACCCTCGCTTTCTTCCGTTTGTCTCATTTTGCTAAGTTTTACAATAATTTTTTAAGTATTAAAAAAATAACTCCATGACAGTAATATTAAGAACAATAAAATCTGAATTGTAAATCTGGGTACACTCGTTGTGCGTTTTATATAAAATATTAATTAATTAAGAGAACGATTGATTGGCACATCGTATGATAAAAAATAATTATTAAATTATCAAATTAGCAGCTTCTTTAAATAAATATTAATGGTTGTGCTCGTGGGTTTGCACTTAAAATTAAATTTTCATTTTGGATAATCTTAACTGATATTGTTCGTGTTGGTACGATGGAAAGCATAGTCCGAATTCTTCAAAATAGCATAAGACTTCTTTATCATCACAACACTGATCCAAACATGAATGTTGTTCGGTCATAAACATATCCAACGTTCTACATATGTTCGCGGAAAAAAATATAAATTATTGAGTTGCTCATCAAGGGAGTATGGTCCTATGGCACCACGTATTTTGCACATGCTGCATGTGAAGAATTGTGGAGGGGGGTGAGGATGTTGCAGTTTGATGTCGCTTGAAGGCCAAATCAAATCTAATAAAAATTCAAACCAAATCATACCATTAGGTAAATTGGAACCGAACTAAACTAGAGTGGTTTGGTTTTGCTTCAAATTGTGGCAAAAGACACTTACAGTTTTATCAAAACTTTTAGTGTGTTTCATTAGAGAGATACGTATAAATCCACACTCTCTATTGGGAGCATGCAGCAAAAATCCGATAGTTTCACCCGGAGAGATCGTCAAGAGAAAACCTAAATCCGAGCCTGTCAATATATCCAGTTGGACCCACCTTCTGATGGGTTGTATCGAAAATCGAATCAAATGATCACACATAGAATAAAAAAAATTAAACGACGCACGAGATTACCTAGATTCACCCCATAATAAGGGTACGTCTTGCAAAGAGATTCCACTATATTTTCAGTTTACAAACACACACAACTTGTTACAATGATCAACAAAACGACCAAAATATATATGCCCCAAACATGCCCAAAACCTAAATATATTTAAAACTTCTTTAATCCCGCAACATATGGGCCAACTTAAACAAAAGCCCAAATCCGATGTTGTTTCGGGGGCGCTGCCTCCAAACCCCCGCCCACTCACTAGCGAACAGAGCAGTCGTTCGTTAACTGGGCAGCGGAAACCCCGCCCGTTGACCGAGCAGCAGGACACCCGTGTTGTGTCGTCGGATCATACTTCAGTTTTCTAAATTCACGTGGGCGTTCCCGGTATGAGAAACAAGAGTCCTCGAAATATTCGGCAACTCAAACACCTTCACTTTAAAACTTAAGTCAATGAGTTATTAGGCAACTTGAATATAGTAACTGCTCCATACCACATTAATTCTCTAATATGAAACTTCTTTAACACAACTCACATGTGTATCATAACACTCTCAATAGTATTTTCGTCAGCACAACTAATACTGTCAAGTGAAGTTTTTTTTTACCCTAAGTATGGAATTGATAAATAAGAAGTTTTGAAAATGTAAAACTGAGGTTATGTATATCTGTTCAGTCTACATTTGCTCATATCTCGTACTTTGACATGGATCCAACTGTGGTTGCTAAAGCCTTAAATTCTAGAATGGCATATCAGCCAAAATCGAAAGTTTGGATAGTTATTAAAGATATGCAAGATATGCATGCTCTAAGTTTAACAGGATGAAAATTTTTGTTTGTTGATAACTATTTGACGATGAGAGAGGTGTACCCATATGCATTCCTAGAAGCCCACTCGAACACACAAGATGGACCGAAAGCTTCTAGAGCCTAACATACATGTTTCGAAAAGGTCAACCTCAGGGACCGCAAGACTGTGCTCTAAGCCCATTGCTGGAGACAAACTCCTAAGATGTGCGCAAGTGCTTGAAGAGTTGGAATGCATCGAAATTGTGCATAGAACATGCATAAGGTGTATTTAATGGCTTATGATATGGTTCCATAATTTCTAAGGTCATCCTTTTTAAAACTGGAATGTTGAGTTTTTTTTTCCCCCTTCAATCTCTTGGCCTACCTGTGCTCGACTGAACTCCCATCAACAAGCCCAGTTATACCTCTATCTTCTTTCATGTTCACTTTATTTAATTCTAAAGAAAAGGACAATAACGATCCATACAATTTGATGCCGGATGGAGTTAAAAGGCTGATAACATATCTACGGGAAGCTTTTGTAAAAGCCTTGTTATGTGCTCAATTCTCTTGAAAAAGCTCTTGTTTTAAAAAGCTCAAGTATGGGCTCTACTCAAATTGGGTGCGAGCTAAGATTTCGAAATCATCTTTGTAGATCTTTACAACTGTTTAACATTGTAGATAGCTCTTCTTACAAGGCATTTACAGGGATCGCTCACAATGGCATCATAAAGTGCTTCCTTTATTGCCATTCAAACTTAAAGGAAGTTTACAATCATAGAGAAGTAATGAGAATCGGATACTTCCAACAGAGGATGGAATACATCACGAGAACTTATTGATATGGCTTCTTTAAATTATTCAGGAGGGCATTTGAAGTTTCAAGCATAAGCATCGGGGTTTTGGAGGAGGTATGCTTCGGCGACTTTGTACATTCCCAAGGCTCGCTCTTTGCCCGCCTTAACATCCTCTTCTTTAAGCTAAATATCTCCCTTCGTGTAATATGTGCTCTTCATCTTGTTCTTGCTCCCACCTTCTGGTGTTGGCTCAAATTTGACTTCGTAAACAATAGGTTCGAAATTCTTCTCAAGATCAATCATGGTATACTTGTACGTGAATGTCTCTAAGTTCAGCTCATCCACGCGATTCTTCATGCTACTAAGTTGACCACCTATGTACAATAGAAGGATATCATATCATAGTGTACTTGTCTGTATGCCCTAATATTCTTTAAAGCTAGAAAAGAAGCATATTTATACAGCAAAAAAGCATTATTACCTTCAATGAAGTTGAGCTGCTTAATGGTTCCAGCCCCTCCATCACCTTCGATGATGTCAATACTCTTAACAGCTTGTGGCGTGAGTTTGGGAATTAGGTTATGTGAGTCCACAACTAATGCCTTGAACAATTTTGCGGGGGGAATGTGGAAATGTATTCATTTGTGAAAGTAAACATGCCCATGATTTCTTTAAGGTTGCTGCCACAGAAATATGAAAAATTTGATCAAAGAGGCTGGAGTTGACAGAGGTTTATGAGCTTGGGATAGAAGGGATAAGAATGAGATATATTTATAGGTTGGAATGCAGGATTCCTGATTTTTCCTAAGTGGATCCCATTGGCTGGTAAGTTCTAGGATGGCCAAATTCGCAAAGCATCAAACATTCTGCTTTTTGTCAAGTTTTACATGAAAGAAACTTCACTCCATATATTAGGATTTCATTCTCTAGGAGAGAGTTAAAGATTTAAGAGACCACTAGGATCCAAAAGAGAGCATTTCTCATGTTCATAGCTGTCCTTATTCAAGTAACACAATGATAACCAAACAACACAATGAATATTAATATCTAGACGAGTTAATGCACTATAATTGAAATTCTAAACAGACCACACATTTTCTAGCTATATATATAGGCACGCCCATTGTAGAATGGTTAGTTTGAGCTATAATTACAAAAAGAAATTAATAGTGTTTTTCGGGTAAAAAATAATTATAGCAATTGATTAAAAATTCTCATGGGGTTCACTCCTTAAAAAACTTGCGGCCCACATTCTCACGATCATCTAAAGACAATTATGTTAGCAAAGTCATTTTCTTTTACGCCCGCTTTGTTCCTTTTTCTCATTTTGCTAAGTTTGTCAATAACTTATTTATAAGTATTAGAACGAAGATTAGTTGTTGTGGGTTAGCATTTAGAAGTAAATTTCTCTTTGGTTAATCTTTATTATATTGTTTATTTTCGATCGTGTGTCACCGGCATTGAAACGGCCTTGAAGTTCGCCACCCTAATTCAATTGGCATAAGGTTTCTTTATTGTTGCAACGTCGATTCATGCATGAATTTTGTTCCATCGTATACATATTTAACATTCTACATGTCTCCGGGGAAAAGAAACCATGAATGAGATCACTTATTGAGGAGGTTGGGCGGGATTCGAATCGTTTAACCTTCCCTTAGAAGTTTATGCCCCTAACATTGCAATCTGCGCCGTCCATTTTTGAACGGACGGTCCAAATTTCCGATTTTTATGGGATAATCTTTTGAATTATATATATTTTTATTAGTTATAATCTGGGATATCCATTCATAACACGAACAGCTCAAATTGCAACGTTAGAGCCTAAACTTCTAGGGAAATGTTAGACGATCTCTTTCCGGTTGGGCGTAAGGCTCCTCATGTACTTTCTTTTTGGGTGCAGCTTGAAGGCCAAACCAAATCAAAATGTAAACATACGATTGATAAAAATTCAAACTAAATCACTCTATTCGGTTAATTGGAAACGAACTAAACCAAAATCGTTTGGTTTTACTTCAAATTGTGACAAAAGAGTCTTGCACATTTATCAAAACTTTTCTTGTACTTTCATCGGAGAAGAATATATCAATAGTATATTTGTCAATACAACTAATATTGTCGATGGAAGTTATTTTTCCACCCTAAATATGGAATTGGTGAAAGGTTTGAAAGTGTAGCGCTGGGAGGGGGACGGGGGGTGGTTGTGTATATATCTATCTATTTAGTTTAAAGTCACTCATATCTCACACGATGACATTGACGCAAATGTGGTTACTAAAGCGTTAAATTCTACGGTGGCAGATCAGCCAAAATCAAAAGTTTGGACTATCATTATAGACATGCATACTCAGAGTTTAACAGAATGAAATTTTGATTTTTGATGATTAAAGTGACGATGAGAAAGGTACACCCTGGCTTATCCTAGAAGCCCACTCGAACACACGAGATGGACCAAAAGCTTACAAAGCCCAACATACTTGTTTCAAAAAGGTCAACCTTAGGAACCACAAACTATATTATAAACCCATCATTGCTGAAGGACAAACTCCCAAGTGATGTGTGCAAGTGCTTAAGGGGTTGGAGTGTGTTGGAATTGCGTATCCAACATGCATAAGGCAAATTTGGCTTATAATATGGTTCTATAATTTCTAATGTCATCCTTTTAAAACTGAAATGAGATTATATATTTATGTATGTATGTATGTATGTATCGAATGGGCTTCCACCAACAACCGCGCCTATACCTTTATCCTCTTTCAACTTCACATTCTTTATTTCTAAAGTAAAGGGCAATAACCATCCATACAAATCGGCGCCGGATGGAGTTAAAAGGCTAGTAACATATCTAGGAAAGCTTTTTTAAGAGCCTTGAGATGTGATCTACCCTCTTAAAAAAGCTCTTGTTGTAAGTTAAGTACATGGCCAAACCTTGCTAGGGAAAAAGCTCAGGCCTTAATGTTCTACTCAAATTGATTGTGAGACCGAAGTGGCAATAGGCTAAGATTCCGAAATCAACTTTGTGACTCATTTAAGATAACTTCTTTCATAGGGCAATCACACGAATCGCTCAACGATAACGTTATAAAGCGCGTAACTTTTATTGCCATTCAAATTTAAGAAAGTTTACAACCATAGAAAAGTAAATGAACTCGGATACTTCCAATAGAAGATGGAATGTATCACAAGAACTTATTGATATTGCCTTTTCAAGCTACTCGAGTGCATTTGAAGTTTCAAGCATATGCGTTGGGGTTTTGAAGGAGGTATGCTTCGGCGACCTTGTACATTCCCAAGGCTCGCTCTTTGCTTGCCTTAACATCCTCTTCTTTAAGCTCAATATCTCCCTTTGTGTAATACGTGCTCGTCATCTTGTTCTTGCTCCCGCCTTTCGGTGTCGACTCAAATTTGACTTCGTAAACAATAGATTCGAAACTCTCCTCAAGATCGATCATGGTATACTTGTACGTGAATGTCTCTAAGTTCAGCTCATCCACGCGATTCTTCATGCTGCTAAGCTGGCCACCTATATACAAGAGAAGGATATCATATCATAGTATACTTGTCTATATGTCCTAATATTTTTTTAAAGCAAGAAAAGAAGCACATTTTTATAGCAAAAAAGCACATTTTTATAGCAAAAAAGCATTATTACCTTCGATGAAGTTGAGCTGCTTAATGGTTCCAGCCCCTCCATCACCTTCAATGATGTCAATACTCTTAATAGCTTGTGGCATGAGTTTGGGAATTAGGTTATGTGAGTCCACAACTAGTGCCTTGAACAATTTTGCAGGAGGGATTGTGGAAACATATTCATTTGTGAAAGTGAACACACCCATGATGTCTTTAAGGTTGCTGCCACAGGAATATGAAAAATTTGATCAAAGAGAGCGGAGTTGACAGAGGTTTATGAGCTTGGGATAGAAGAGATAAGGATGAGATATATTTATAGGTAGGAATGGACGAGTCTTGATTTTTCTTAAGTGGATCCCATTGGCTGATAAGATCTAGGATTGCCAAACTCACAAGGCATCGAACATTCTCCTTTTTGTCAAGTTTTACATGAAAGAAACTTCACTCCATATGTTAGGATTTCATTCTCTAGGGGAGAGTTAAAGATTTAAGAGACCACTAGGATCCAAAAGAGAGCATTTCTCATGTGCATAGCTTTCCTTGTTCAAAGTAACGCAATGATAACCAAACAATACAATGAATATTAACATCTAGAGGAGTTAATGTGCTATAATTGAAATTATATATATATATATATATATATATATATATATATATATATATAGGCACGCCCATTGTAGAATGGTCAGTTTGAGGTATAATTACAAAACGAAATTAATAGTCTTTTTTGGGTAAAAAATAATATCAATTGATTAAAAATTCTCATGGGTTCACTCCTTAAAAAACTTGTTGCCCACGTTCTCACGGTCAAATTGTGACAAAAGATGCTTGCACTTTTACAAGAACTTTTCCAGTGTATATAAATAGTATATTTGTCAGTGCAATTAATATTGTCGATGGAAGTCATTTTTCCACCCTAAATATGATGTAGAACTGACGTATTATGTATCTATTATCTCTAAATTTACTCATATCTCATACATTGACATTGACGCAAATGTGGTTACTAAAGCCTTAAATTCTAGAATGGCTGATTACCCCAATATCGCAAGTTTGGGCAGTTGTTATGGATATGCATACTCCGAATTTAATGGGATGAAAATTTTATTTTTATGATAACTACAGCGGCAATGAGAAAGGTATACCCACCTCATTCTGAAAGCCCACTCGAACACACAAGATGGATCAAAAGCTTAGGACGCGCATGGTAACACTTCTCTGCCAGAAATCAACTTCTGACCAAAAGTTAATTTTTCTGCTTCCACTCCAGATTGACTTATGATTAAATAAATTTGTTTTGGTGACGGTTGAAATTTTTACTTTTGAAACATTATTAACAAAATTTTCGGCGGTGGTCGGTAGGCGGCGGTTGTCGGCGATTGTCGGGTGGCTGTGGCGGGCGGGCGAGTTGGCGACGGTGGGGGAGGGCGGCAGTGGCCGCAGCGGCGATGGACGGGCAGTGGTCGATGGAGGCGGGTGTGGTCCAAGTAGTTATTCTGGAGTCGAAAAAGTAAAAATTTTTTATTTTTCAATATTGACAAAAATTGTATCAGAAATAAAAAAAAATCACACCATAAGTAAGTTTTTTACCAAACTAATTTGTACTTCGGAAGTGTTTTTACCAAATGGATTTCTCTGCTAGTTTGACTTCCGGCAGAGAAATTGACTTTTGAAAGTGTTATCATACAGGTCCTTAAAAATGGTAACATACTTATTTCAAAAAGGTCAACCTTAGTAACCGCAAACTATGTTTTAAGCCCTTTGCCAAAGGACAAACTCCCAACTGATGTGTGCAAGTGCTTGAAGGGTTGGAGTGTGTTGAAATTGTGTATTGAACATGCATAAGGTGAATTTAATGGCTTATAGTATGGTTCCATAATTTCTAATGTCATCCTTTTTAAAACTGAAATGTTACAGTAATTTTTTTAAAAAAATATCTTGGCCTATCTGGCCATAAGTGGGCTTCCACCAACAACTGCACTTAAACCTCTATCCTCTTTCATCTTCACTTTCTTTATTTCTAAAGTAAAGGACAATAACGATCCATACAAATCAACGCAAGGTAGAGTTAAAAGGCTGGCAACATATCTATAGAAGCCTTTTTAAGAGCCTTGCGATGTGCACAATCCTCTAAAAAAATCTCTTATTGTAAGGCAAGTACATGCCCTCAAATTGACGGCGAGATGAAAGTGGCTATAGGCTAAGATTCCGAAATCAACTTTGTCGCTCGTTGTAGATAGCTCTTTCCACAGAGCAATCACATGAATCGTTCACAATAATGTTATAAAGTGCATAACTTTTATTGCCAGTCAAATTTAAGGAAGTTTACAACCATAGAGAGGTAAAGGATCCCGGATACTTCCAATAGGAGATGGAATATATCAGGAGAACTTATTGATATGGCTTTTTTTTTTTAAATTAATGGAGTGCATTTAAAGTTTCAAGCATATGTGTCGGGGTTTTGGAGGAGGTATGCTTCGGCAACCTTATACATTCCCAAGGCTCGCTCTCTGCCTGCCTTAACGTCCTCTTCTTTAAGCTCAACATCTCCCTTCGTGTAATACGTGCTCGTTATCTTGTTCTTGCTTCCGCCTTCCGGTGTCGGCTCGAATTTGACTTCGTAAACAATAGATTCAAACTTTTCCTTAAGATCGATCATTGTGTACTTGTACGTGAATGTCTCTAAGTTCAACTCATCCACGCGATTCTTCATGCTGCTAAGCTGACCGCCTGTATACAATAGAAGGATATCATATCATGGTTCTTGTCTATATGCCCTAATATCTGTTGAAGCTAGAAAAGAAGCACATTTATATTGCAAAAAAGCAAGATTACCTTCAATGAAGTTAAGCTGTTTAATGGTTCCAGCCCCTCCATCGCCTTGGATGATGTCAATACTCTTAATAGCTTGAGGCATGATTTTGGGAATTAGGTTATGTGAGTCCACAACAAGGGCCTTGAACAATTTTGCCGCAGGGATTATGGAAAGGTATTCATTTGTGAAAGTGAACATGCCCATGATGTCTTTAAGGTTGCTGCTGCAGAAATATGAAAATTTGATCAAAGAGAGTGGAGTTGAAGGAGGTTTGTGAGCTTGCGAGAGAAGAGATAAGAATGAGACACATTTATAGGTTGGAGTGGAGGAGTCTCGATATTTCCTAAGTGGATCCCAATGGCTGATGAGTTCTAGGATTGCCAAACTTGCAAAGCACCAAATATTCTGCTTTTTGTCAAGTTTTGTATGAAAGAAATTTCACTTGGTAGATTAGTATTTCATTTGCCAGGAGAGAGATTAAGACTTAAGAGACCATTAGAATCCAAAAGGGAGCATTTCTCATGTTCATAGATTTCATTGTTAAGATAATATACCGTAATTGAAATTCTCAACAGTCCTCCCATCTACTTACCTAATATATGACACCAGTTACAGCATAGAGCTACCGCTACAAAGGGATATTAACAGACTGTTTTGGGTCCAAAAAAGAAAAAATGATTACAAATTCCTTTAGGTAAACTCTTGGAAAAACTTGTGCCCCACAATATGCCGTAATTCTCCCAGTTACTTAAAGACGATTATGGTAGCAAAGCCATTTTCTTTTACCCTCGCTCTATTCATTTTTTCTCATTTTGCTAAGTTTTTCACTAATTTATTTGTAAATATTTTAAAAAAATATTAGTTGTTGGGAGTTAGCATTTAGAAGTAAACTTTCACTTTGGGTAATCGTATTTTATACTGTTAGTTTTGGTCGTGTATCACCGGCTTTGGAACGGTCTTGAAATACGTCGCACTAAGTCAATTGGCATAAGTCTTCTTTATTGCTGCAACGTCGATCCATATATGAATTTTGTTCCATCGTGTACATATATATTTAACATTCTACATGTCTCCGAGTAAAAGAAGCCATGAATTATGGGATTGGTCTTAAGGCATCCCATGTACTTTCTTTTTGGGTTTGAATGCCAAACCAAATCAAAATGTAAAATCATTTGATTTTTTTTTTCAAATTGTGATAAAAGATGCTTGCACTTTTATCAAGACTTCTCTTGTGCTATCCTGTGAGGAATAGATAAATAGTATATTTGTCAATACAACTAATATTGTCAATGGAAGTTATTTTTTCACCTTAAATTTGGAATTTATGAAAGGTTTGAAAAGGGACGCACAAGAAGAGATAGCTGAAAAATGTTCCGACAGATAAATTTTTATTTTGCATGATGATCCCTTTACAATGACTCAGGCGCCCGTTTGTAAGAGGGTCGCCCTTTAGAAAACAATTAAATACTTAATATCAAATAACAAAAATAAGGAAAAGATATTCACGAATGTGAAAGTCTTCAAAACACAATCGAAAATCTTTGATGTCATAATAATCTTCAAAACACATTCGAAATATTTGATCTCGCAATCCTCTTTGATTTGACATTTTGCCCACTCTTACAATGCTCGAAGGTTTCCATATATGCATTTGCTAATTGTTCTACATCAGTCTCCTCCACTTTAGAAGAATCGACCTCGATTTATGACCAGGATAAGTTGGAGTATCTAATGATATTCGAACAGGTTTGCTGCATTGAATGCTGCAGAGATATTGTTGCAGAGATATTAAGATCACCGGGACCTATAGTTTTATTGCTAAGTTCTTAGATGCAACATTATATCCTGGGACTTTGGACAAAGGCTCGATGTCCAGTGTATGTTGTGGAGTTCTCCCATAGATGACCTCAAATGGAGATTTTCTCATTGAACGATTGATGGTTTTGTCGAGGTTGAATTCAACGGGAAAAAGATATCAGTCCCATAAGCATGTCATCGTAGAGGCACCGAATGATATTCGCCATAGTGCGGTTGGTGATTTTAGTATGACTGTCAATTTGGGAAAGGAACTGTAACTACGTCCCAAATAAATGCCATAGGATCCTCCAAAAATGACTAAGGAACTTGGTGTCAAGGTTAGAAGTGATTATCTTGGGCACATCATGCAGGCGAACTACTTCCCAAAAGAATAGGCTCGCCACATAAGAAGCATCATAAGTCTTTTTTGCAAGGAATGAAATGTGCTATCTTGGCGAACTTGTCTACTACCACAAAAACAAAATCCATACTTCGTTGGATTCGAGGAAGACCGAACACAAAGTCCATTGAAATGTCTAGCCAAGGTCCATAAGGAATAGATAGAGGAGTATAAAGGCTATCGTTTTAAGAGTGGCCTTTGGCAGTCTAATAGATGTAGTACATTTTCACAAATCGACCGACGCCTCGCTTCAGTTGAGGCCAATAGTACCTGTCTTCATCTAAGACAACAATTTTGTCTGTCCATAGTTCCTCCGAGGATGCCACCATGGAGTTCTCGAACAAGTCATTCCCGTAAAGAGCTCGAGGGAAGCACAACCTATTACCAAAAAATAAGATTTTATCTTGAATGATCATGTCTCCATGAGAGCTTTTCGCAAAATACTTCCACCAACTGTCTTGAAAATTGTCATCCTCAGCATCAAAGGAACAAAGGTGGTTAAAGCCCCCAACATCGATGTGCATGGTGATGAATGTTTTGGAAGCACGACTAAGTGCATTAGCAACTCCTTGAAGTGGCCTGCCTTATGTCGAAGCACAAAGTTGAATTGCTCTAAAAAGGAGATTCAATGTGCATGCATTCGATTTAAATGCTTATGACTCTTGATATATTTGAGTGCTTGATGGGCAGGATTAATGATAAATTCATATTGATAAAGATAGGGTTGCTAATGCTTGATGGCTCATCCTACAGCAAAGTGCTCCTGCTCCTAAGTAGACCATCGCCTGCGGACATCATTAAGTTGCTCGCTAAAATAGGCATTAGGCTTACCTCCTTGGGAGAGAGCAACGCCAACGCCTACACCAAAAGGCATCATAGTCTCGTTCGAACATCTTTTCAAAATTAGAGAGTATCAGTACTGATGCCATGGAAAATTTGTCTTTGATGAGAATAAAGCTGGCTTTTGCTTTGTCACCACCAATGAAATTTTCCTTTCGTCAGGCATTTAATGATCAGGGTCACAATGGTACTAAAATTTCGGACGAAGCGTTGGTAGAATGTCACTAACTTGTGGAAGCTGTTTGCCATCCCAATGGTTTGGGGAACTAGCCTGTCGCAAATAGTCGCTACCTTTTCTGCACCAACTTGAAAGCCTTCTGCTCCAACAATATACCCTAATAAGAGGAGTCGATCTGTTATGAAGTCGCTGTTGACACATGATTTTTGATCAGTCTTTTTTAGTCTTATTTTCAGAAATTCACAAAAAAAATTCATAAAAAGTCAAAAAATTATAAAATCAACTTTGGTGGCCTTGGCCAAGCCCAAGGAACCATTTTTGACCAAAAATAATTTTTTTTTATATTTTTCATATTTTTTGGTATTTTTAGAAAATAGCAAAAAACCCAAAAATTTAGGAAAAATAGCATTTGATGTCACAAAAATATGAAAATAATCAATATTTTTATTTTAATTCCTTTACCTTTTTGACCTCATAAAAAGTCCAAATTCAAGTTCAATTTTATGTGTTCCTTTGTTACACGTATGATTGAATTTGATAAAAAAAATATCAATTGAGTTTTTTAATTTGTAATTTTGGCATTTTTAGGGTCTTGACATTTAATCTAATTGTCCTCCATTACAATTTAACCTAATTATTTGCACAAATTTCTCAATTGCATGAATTGAGCAAAATTACATACTTTATTGCAATTTAGTTCTTGAATTTGGGCATAATTGAAATTACTTCCAATTCAAGGGCTACATTTACCAATTGAAGCCACTACCCAATATTTTTCATCATTCAAAATCGATTGACATAAGTGGTTTGGTCCAATTTGACTATTTGAGTTTTCAATTTCATAATTTTTCGAATTGCAATTAAGGATAAATTTGGGGCTTTTTATAGAAATTGAAATGAACTTTTGGGTAAAATCACTTTTTTAGATACCCTAAGTTCGATTCTGAGGTTTAATTCGCAAATATTCCATGCGAATTAGGATTAATTTTGGAAAAATAAGTCAGAACTAGTTCTGACTAGTCAGATTGCTTGGTCAGACCGGTCTACTATAGTGTCGTCTTATTCCCCATACACCTGCGCGAATGAATAGTCCCCATACCGATTTTGATCCTCAAATTGAAGATCAATTCGCAGATAATTGGACAAGCAATGGTGGGCGTATTGTCACCTTCGCCCTTCCTTGTTGATTGGCACCGGGGGCACCATTCGACGTCGTCGGAATAGAGAGCAATTGACCGCTCAAGCTCGCGGGACCTACAAAAGTCAATATTTCAAACACAGCTCAAATCCGTGCCAAATTTGCGCAAGATTAAACCTACTAGAGAACCAAACAAAGTTGGACGAAAAGCCCACCATCCCCGACGCCGTTTGGATCTAAAAGCACGTGGCCTCACGTGCGATTCAAGTCGGTATACACTCCCCCGAACGGGCTCCAAAAATTGAAGGGGGTATATAACCTTGGAGGGGCTTTCGAGGACGGAGGTCGGTTCATTCAGTTGTGTAGGATTAACAGAATCGAGATCGAGAGAGAGAGAGAGAGAGAGAGAGAGAGAGAGAGAGAGAGAGAGTTCTTTGACTCCCGTCATCGAGAACTCAAGCTCGACTGCAAGGTGTTGGTTAGGTCGTTTCCGGCCAAACCGAAGCCAAAGAAGAACGTTAGAAACTAGTGTGACATTCCGAATTTTGACCCTCTCAAGGCTATTGAATAGAAAGATATCGATCGATGTGTTTCAGTTGCAACTCGCTCGGAGTTGGTCACTCATAAGTTAACTAACTAAAAGGGAAAGACTAACGTGGAGTAGGGTACGTGGACTTGGGGAATTTGAATGAGAAATGACACTTTGACCATAAGGATTGTCGAAGGAATATCTTGGGCCAGCAAAGATTGATCTATGAACGATCATGGGATGTCTTGTTAGCGTTATACATTGGGACACGGGTGATTTCGCTTAACCAATGTGTAATTTGCGAGAATCTCCTAAATCGGATTTCGATGATCAGGATCGAAGGAACGAAGGATAAACCTTCACAATTACCTGACAATCAAATTTTCCACGGCTTGATAAAATCCCAAGGTCGATATGCGTAGCGCTTGTAGGAGTCGCCCGTCAGTTTGAAATAAATTGAAATTACAGTCGACGAAAGTTCGACATGAAATTAAACCTCGAGATTCGGGTATTGGACATTGAGGAATTTAAATATTTAAATTGAAATGGACGCCACCTCATCGAGGGTAGTTTATATTGAAAAAATAGAAATTCTGACTGAAAGTGCAAAATTACCATTTTACCCCTCGATCATTGCCCTTGCCTTAACATTTCAAGAAGGAAAAAATGGGCATTTTCCTCCTCCATATGACTGCCAAAAATTGATAAGGATGAGGTCAAAGGAAGTCAAGGTCTTCTAGAAGCCATGCCATGTGTCATTCATTGGAGGCCTTAAGTATTTATTGTCCATCTGAACCCATCTTATCAATTTAATCTCAATCATATGTGTGAAGCACTCCCTTATGGACCATCTTCAGCCATGACCTACCCTCTTTCTCTTCATTTTCTCCTTCCTCTCTCTCGGACAGAGAAAAACTAGTTCACTGTTTCGGTCATAACTTTGTCGTCCGATTTCTGATTGAGGAAAAAACACCTCCATCTTAAAGCTTATTGTCTTGCAGTTCTAGGAAGGCATTATGAGCTTAATTTGGACCATCTGTTTGTTTCGTAGGTCTGTTTGAGTGGGCAAAGGTCAAAATCTGATCTGATTTTGGAGAGGCTGCGTTTTTGGGAGCTTCCGGACTCCAAATGACCTCAAATTTTCGGTGAGATCTTTATAACATCTAGTACTTGAGTTGGTTGAAAATTATGATTATTTTCTTGAGGATTTAAGGTGTTTTCATTGCTGAACAGAGGTGATTAAAGTCGGATAAATTTTGACCGTGTGAGGATTGTGAAGGAACCGGGCTATTCAAAGGTCTTTGGGGTGTTAGTTTACTTCCAAATAGTTGGTGAGCTCCCTTAACATGTAGATTAAGGTTGAGTTGGTTTTATGATGGATTAAAGTTTGAAATTGATTTATAGCTTGATTGAATGGATTGAACTCGAAATCGATTCTATTTTAGGGGGTACCTGTTCTGGCCGATTCTGTTGGGGGCTAATTAAAGAGTATTATGACTTCAAATTGACTCAAAAGATCCCATAAGATATGATGTGAAGTGTTAATGGGGTGTATGCGAAGTGGATTGGGAATTTGTAATGATTTAAGGACTAGTTGGTGCATAAAGCACCCAGTTACATTCGGCCTTGTATGTTGATGCATGAACCGAATGTATTAAGGGTTCGTGGAAGCATGGTTATGTATTCAATTGAGCGATAAGGCATCCTGAGTTGCCATTTGAATGATTTTGAGGGAATTGATTTGGTGGAAGTGGAATTCGATTGAGTTTTGATCCGGAATTGATAAAATTTCCTAGGATGGCGTGTGATCCTTGTTGGCGGTGGACTTGTCGAGTTGGGAATGATCAATTGATTTGGATTTCTTGCTATTGACCAAGGTAAGTGTTTCCTAAATCCTTACTTGAATATTGTGACACTACTAGATAGAGTGGTCGAGTGATTTGATTGCTTAATGAAGCCTATGGATTGAATTGCTTGATTGAGCATTGGATTCCATGACTTGAATGGCATAGCATGACCATTGAATTGTAACATGCATTGCTAACATATTTGGCTATTGAGCCTTGATTGTTTAGTTGGCTGAGATGCCTATGTTATGAATTGGTTATAATGCTATAGTGCCAATGTTTTGTGAATGGGCTATAGTGCCCCAGCGATCGTTGACCTGTGGCCCCGGAGATCGTATTGACTTGATGCCCTGATGATACCGATTGACCTGTGGCCCCAGTGGTATCGAGTGTGATTTTACTGTGAACGATGATGAGAAGACTGATTGGCCTGTGACCCCGGTGGTATCGAATGACTGTGGCCCTGAGTATTAATGATGATACCGATTGGTCGGTGACTCTAGTGGTATCGAATGGTAGTGACTAGAATAATGATGGGAATGCCGCTTGGCCTGTGGCCCTAGTGGCATCAAATGACTGCGAGCCTCAGACGTATCGATTGATCTGTGGCCCTAGTGATACTAGTTGACTAAAAGTTATTACGATATCGATTAGCCTATAACCCTAGTGATATTAGTTGGCAAGAGTGCTAGAGAAGTACATCTCGACTGAAAGCCCGGGCGATGAGTGGTTGTAGACATTATGATGAGTACATTGTTTATATGCCTTGTGCTTAGAGTTTGAAACCCTGAGGTTGAGTGTGATTAGTTGTGTTTCTATCTAAGCTAAATTGTGATATGCTTGAGTTATTAGGGCCTTGTGTAATTGCATTGGTGAATGCCTGCATATGGTATTATTTGTGTGTGATTTGAGGGGATTGGTGTTCAGGCCTAGGTTTAAGTTTTTCTTGCTGAGATTTATATCTCACCCCAGTGGGGGATTAATTTTTCAGGTCCTTGAAGACGGAAATACAGGCGAGATGAGGATGAGCTCTCGATGAAGTAATGTAATGAATGGTTTTATGTCTTTGGTGGCCTTAGGGATTGTATCTGAATTTTGAGAATTTAGGAATTGAATTTTGGATACTTGTCTGTGATAACTACTGAGGAGAACTTTATTTATAAGAGATTATACACTTTGTTCTGAGTCATCTCGTTGTAATTTTGTATGGAGCAAGTTTTATGGCTTCCGTGATATCGTTTCTTTGTCAAGCTATTATATGATTGGCCGAGGGATCCTAGGCGATAATTGAAGATCAACGACCTGGTGGGATGTACACGTGCTCGACGGGTTCGGGGCTTGACAGCTTGCCTGAAGCTCCAGGAAGCGATCGCCGTCGGCCGCGCCGCATGAAATCGCGAGAATAGGTAAGTCAGAACTTCGAGCTCCTCACTGAGCATCAATTGCGACTCACTTGTCTTACGTTTATTCTTGCATTTAGAGTGTGTGTTTTGTTCTTTAGCCATCACTGACCATCATCGAATATTCATTTTGTATCGGTTTCACTTTAACACTTCGAATTGAGTCTCCAAACTTTTCGTCATAGCGGAGCACTGTTCAACTCGCCTAGCCAAATCTAGGCCGTGCGAGCTCAATCGGAGTTCGAGGTAAGTGTTTTGAACCTTCTCCCGTCCTACTTTGTGTTTGAATTGTGTCGATTTTGCGTTGTTTGCATGATTGAACTCCCATGGCTGTACTCGACGTTCTGCATGTTGCACGCGACTCAGTGGATGAAATGCTCTGATTCTTAGATATGTCGAACTAGAGATTATCGTGAGTCGATTAGCACCGATCTCATGCAATTTCGTCAAGGTTTCACTGTTAGATCGTCGCGGAAGATTTATAGCTATCTATTTAGTTGCAGTCGCAAGGGTGAAGATGAAGCTGACGTGTCTGGTCAAAGAGTCAGTTGTCCTAGGTGGCAATCCGTCATTGGTCTACATTGATGTCGAGTCAGCTAGATCGTTAGTCTGTTAGGCCGAGCCAATTTAGATCGAACAACCTAGATTAATCGAGTCATATTTTTAATGGCCGTCCGATTAGAAATTAGGAATATCCAAAAATAATTTTATAATCAGAAAATCGAAATGAACTGAAATGGCGCCATTTAGATTAAGGGTCGAGCGATGTCACGCCCGCGCCCCGGGCCCGAACACGCGACTCCCTACAAGCAAACCAAGATATCTCTCGATGTCTCAGGATCCGCACATAAGCCGAGAGACGTGTTATATATAAACACGCGGAAGCAATAATGTAATAACTCTTCCGTACAAATATAAAGTGGGACCTGAATAGCGAGAATACCATAATACATAAAATTCGAAAATTCATACAAAAGCATAGCAACACGATTCACTAGGGAGACGGGGTAATACAAAGAGGCCCATCAACCATCAAAGGAAACAGGCATCAGGGTCGCCATAAAAAGTCGGAGTAGAATACCAAGAGCTCCGAAGACGAACTATTGGAGTCATCAGTCTCCTCTGCCTCCTTCGTGGGCACGTTCTCCGAGAAGGTCTCTGAGCAAACCTCTATGGTGTCCTCCATGGCCTCACCAACGGACGGCTCTATCAAGTCATTCTCTGTAGCCTCGACCATATGGCCTCCTTAGTATCCTCCAAGGTCGGTGCCCTTTCAGGGCCGTTCCTCGAACCGACAACTGACCCCTCAACTTGCTCTAAATCTCGGGTGGGATGACACCAACTAGGGATGACTTCTTGGGGCACCTTAGTGGGCTTCAGCAGCCTTGTAGAAACATTTCCAACCTTCCGGAACCAGGCCTCATATCTATGTGGCTTCCAGCTACTCCCACCATTGTCTATCCATACTACTCTACACTTTCTAACATAAATGGTTCCCTGCCCAGCAGGGAACTCATCAAAATAGACAGGCATCTCTTTGAGGTCTCCAAATCTGATAAGCCACATCTTCAAGACCTAGGATTTGTAAAAAGGGGATCCCGCAATGGGGTGAGATTTACATCTCAGTAAGGTGGATCCTATCCCTAGGTTAGGCCGACAGTCCACTCAGGTAGTCATAAATACTAGCATTTCACACGAATAAACATGTGAGACATTCAATTATCGATACAACGCATATATATCAGGCATGCAGTCATGGCATCATAACACATCCAGATGATCATGCACAAATTGCCATGCCACATCACCACTTCCACCCTTCAGACTGCCTCATTCTCATGACCGCGTTTAGAACGCCTCAGGCTTGGTTCGCGTAAACGCATGAAACCGTCATTGACAACCTGCGTAAACACATTAAGTTTCAATGTTACTCCAGGCCAATGTCGACGCATCCAACTCCGTCCCGTGTTTCAACTCATCAGGAACATGGCCTTCTCAACCCCGCGTCTCATACACATCAGGGTGCCATACAACTCCAGCCCCGCGCCTCAACGCCTCATGGTATTCCTCACACCACCCCGCGTCTCATACGCTTCAGGGTATTCACCATGTCTCAGCCATGCCAAAGTTTCAATTCAATTCACACACATAATGCAATGTGTAACTCAAGCACAAATCATACACTTATGGCATGCAAGACGATCAATTGACATTCACACATGGTAGTCATTTCAAAACATAAATATTGACACACATTCAAATTCTCTATACCGTTCAAAGACGCACAAAGAACAATCACATTAAAAACCCTTCAAAGATCATCCAAAAATTCACCCGACTCGCCCAATTGAGTCCAATCTTCCTATCATAGCTTTAGGGTTCCCTTACCTCAAGTTAAATGTCACAAAATCCTTCTCCCAAGCACCTCAAGAACTCGGTCCAAGCAGCCCAAGAACAATTCAGCCATGCCACCTATTGAAATTTCATTCAACCGTCAATTTCTCTTGCCCAATCACCAATCCATGGACCACAAACCTTAATGACATGTCTTCCAACATCCTATCATGTCTCATTGATGAATTTGAGACTCAAATCCAACCATCAATAGACCCCACAAAATCGGTATACACAGAACCGAATCGGGCAATTTTCAGTTTTGTGTATACCACAAGCAACCAGCCCTTAAACTACCTCAAATCTCCAATTTATTCACTAATCTACTTGCTAACATGTAGATCTAAGGGTTCGGGAAGCTCACCGAAGATTTGAGGCCGAGTCGTCGCCGGAAACTCCTTGAATATCGCCGGTTTCCCTTAGTCCTCAAACCGGCAGTTCTGGCCCTTCAAACACAATACCCATTTGGGGTAAAAACTCCATCAAATTAACCTCAACTTTTTACCACAGATTACTCTATGAGTACCCTAGATCTCCACAAAATTTGGTTGAAAAAATCTAAATTTTCGGGGTCCTAAGAGGCCATAAATGTAGCTTACCTCTAGTTGCGACGATTTCCGTCGACTCGAGGGAGATCGGCTGGCCGGAGCTCTTCGGTGGATCAAACGACTTGCTTCCACTTCGAGGATGTCGGCAAGAGATCGAGCAAGGTGTGGATGGTAGACTTGGCGGCTAGAAGTCATTAGAGAGTCATCGGCAGTAGCGAGCAGAAGGGACAGAATCGGTCGGGCGAGTAGTAGTTCACGGCAGGATGATGAGGAAGAAGAAGAAAAAAGTTTCGGCCAAATGAGGAGTAATGACCGGCCATGTAAGAGAGAGAGAGAGCTATATTCAACTTTCAAAAGTCAACAAGTTGAATGGTAGTTAGGAAAAGTAGGTATGTCCACTCAAATATTGATCTATTGACACATGTCCAATGTGTCAATCAAGCTAATCCAATGGCCAAGATCTTCTCTCATTTTCGGCAGCCTTGGGGGTGAATTAAAGACCAAAATGCCCTCGTCTAATTATATAAGTAAGGTTAGGGCTTGAGGGGCAAAAAGTTAATTTTACCCTCGACGTTCGGAACGTCGTTTTTCTCATTCCAATATTCTTCGATACGGCGATGGCCAATCCAATCATGACGTTGGAATTTTTGATTCTCCATTTTCAATTTTCAAGACTCATTTTTGATCGTTTTCTCTATCAGACGTGGTTCCAGCCTATCCGGAACCGACGGGTGGTTTTTGCAGACGTTGCGCATATCGGCCCTGTGATTCACATCACATTTAAGGCTCGTCAATTCATGGCGACTTTGGTTGTCATGTAATTATGAGGGTCTATTGCTAGTTCTGATGGTCTCAATCGTCACTATTCGATTTAGGAAAATTTTTCAAATTATATGTTGGTTAGGCGGCATCACCCGCGCTCCAATTGTATAACGCTAGCAATGCATTCCTTAATCGTTCTTAGATCGGCCTTTTGTGGTTCTAAATGTCCCCTCGACAATGCTTATGGTTAAAGCGCCATTTCCCATTCGAGTTCCTTAGGTCCACGCGCCTTGTCTTGCATTAACCTTTCCTTTTTGGTTAGTCTACTCAAATTGATCAGATTCGAGTGAGATATGACTGAAACACATCGCTAGATACACTTCTCATTAATGAGTCTAAAAATGACGGGAAAATCAAAATGTTACAAGCGACGTCGCTTAGGTTAGTGAGGATGGACGGACCAGTTCAAGTCTTGGGTTTTAATCGCGACCGTAGATTTAAGTAATCAAATTTGACGATCGAAGAGTAGTCGGCTTTTGATTTGGATTGGCCGTCGCCCTATCGAAGAATTCTGGAACGGGAAAAACGACGTTCTAAATGTCGAGAGTAAAATGACCGTTTTGCCCCTCAAGCTTAAAACCTTATCCATGCAAAGAAAGAAGGGAAAATTGATCCATACACCCCCATGGCTGTCGAACACAAGGAGAAACAATGGCCATTGGATCACCTTAGAAAAGACAATGGCCAAGTATCACAAGATTAAGAGGTATGGTCATGTCAACCTTTTTGCTCACCTAACTTTCAAACCATTGACCAAGCCTTGGGATATAGCACAACTCTCTCTCCTCTCTCTCTTCTCACCCCTCATTCGGGACAAGCTTTCCCCCCCTCAACCACCGAAACCATCTTCTTCCTTCTTCTTCTTTTGCTCGTAGCTTAACCGCCGCTGGACCTCCTGTTCGCCGGCCATGACGCCACCCTCCAGCCACCATTAGACCACCGGCCGACCACACTAGCATAGATTTGCGTCTTGCCGACCTCCTCGAACAAGAATCACGGCATTTGGAGCACCGAGAAATCCCGAGCAAGCATTTTTCCTAGAGCCGACAAAATTGAACTTAAACTGTGGTAGGTCAGGTTCCTAGTCCTTTTGATGGTCGAATTCTTGGAATTTTGGAGCCAAATTTTGTGAAGATCTAGTAGAAACGTGTAGGAATCTATGGTAAAAATTGGGGCTCAATTTGATAAATTTTTTACCATGAACCGGTCTTACAAATATTGGACAGAATCTGCCCGGAAAGCTGACTTGGGCGATCTGGCGACCTTGGGCGAGTTTTCGACGATCCACCGACTCGAAACTCACAGTGAGCTTCCCAACTCCTTAGGTAGACATGTTAAGGAGTAGGATAACATTTAAATGTTGGAATTGTAGTAGATTTACGACCGGTTGACCCCGGCTTGCACAGAACCAAGTAGAATCGATTTGGTGCCGGGCCAAACTGATTCTGTTGAGGGCTGAAGATGGTTATTTTGAGCTGCAAATTGATATTTAAGATGTGATGAGATGATGAGGGTTAAGTTATGGGTGATTGGGGTTGATGGATCGAGAATTTGGACAAGAGAATTGATGAAATTGGTTGAAATTTTAGGTTGCGCGACAAGCCCGGTAGTGGACATTGGTTGATCGAAACCTTGGGGGCTTAAGAGGAAGTAATTGGTGCAATTAAACCCAAGGTAAGGGATTCCTAAGCATAGGATAGGGAGATTGGACTCAATTGGGTGAGTCGAGGATTGATTGGATTGATTTATGAGAAATTGTCAAAAGGGATAGCCTTTGATATGTCCTAAGATGTTATAGGATGATTGTGTGTGACATTGTCTATGCCTGAGTTGTCTTCCATGTCTGAGTATCAATTGACTTGCTTGCATGCCATGAGTGTTCAAATCATGCATGAGTTGCACTCGTTGCTTGTATGTGAATTGAATTGAGATATCGTGGCATAAGCATGACATGGCGAGGCCCTGAGGCGCATGAGACGCGAAGCGGCGGAAGTGGATACCCTAATGCGACGAGATCGTGGGGTGCAGTAGATGTCGAGTGCCACCTTGATGCGACGAAGTCGCGAGATTGAGATAGCCACGGTCCTGATGCGAACTATTCACGGGACGGAGTATGAGATATTAATATTGGCCTGGAGATTTGTCGGAACCTGATGCATTTACGCGGGTTGCCGAGGACGATCTAATGCGTTTACGCGGACCGAGCATGAGGTGATTTAATCGCGGGCTGAGATTGAGGCAGACATGAAGAAGTAGTGTGGCGAAATAGCAGGATGATTTATGCATTATCATCTGAGTGTGACATGTGTTCATATTCGCATGCCGGTCTTCTGTATATTGTTGTTTATGGAATTGTGCTTTATATGCTTGTGAATGGTATCGTTGAAGTGTGCGACTACCTGAGTAGACTATCGACCTGACCTAGGGTTAGGATTCTTTTACTGAGGTGAGTATCTCACCCTTATTGGGAAACCCTTCTTTTTACAGATTCTAAGCCTTAGATATGTGGCCTATACGTTTTAGGGACCCTAAGGAGATGACGTCATATTTTGACGAGTTCCTGGATAGGCAGGGGAACATGTATGGGAGGAAGTGCACTATTGTATGGATGAATGAGGGTAAGCCAGATTGGAAGCCTCATAGGTTTGAGGCACGATTTAAGAAAGTAGGTGACCATTCGATTGGGCCATTGAAGCCCCATGAGATACCTCAGGGGGTTATACCTGATTGGTGCCAGACCGCAGGAGAACAGGAGCTGCCTGAGGGATCTGTAGTTGGGTCTAGGAATGGGCCAGAGAATACCCCAACCCTGGAGTTTACTGAGTCGAAGGAGGAGGAGGTTATTGTCCCGGAGGCGTCCGAGGGGGACCTTACTGAGTCGTCACAGGAGGCGACCATGGAGGACTCCATTGAGGTTCCGTCCGAGACCTTTTCCCAGTACGAGTCGACGGAGGATGCTGAAGAAACGGGAGACTCCAGCAGTTCTTCCTAGGAGACCCGAGTTGATGGCATGATCTTTTGATGACGACCTGATACGGTTCCTACTAGCTTAGTAGATGGTTCTTTTTGTATGCTTACCCTATCACCCTTTCGTTTACCGGATTGTAGTGGTCAGTGTCTGTATGAACAATATGCTATGATGTACGAATGTTATTAAGCCATCCAGATCCCACTTAACTTTCGTATTGTTCAGGGTTTTGTAGGAGTATCGCTTCCGCATGCATGATGCATTCATTATATCTCTTGCCCTAGTTTATCATAAGATCTTGGGACCGCGAGAGATTATATTGGTTTGTTTACAGGGATGTTCGCGAGCTCAACGGGTTCGGAGTGTGACATCCCCGCTTGTTTGATATCAGAGCAAGGTTAGCTCGATCCAAAGTTGGTTGAGGATTGGAGTAATAAGGAGGATTAAGTTGGGATAAGGACGGATAGCTAGATCTTAGAAGACTGGTAAGGATAGAACGTGGGGTACATAGCCTCAAACCTAGTACTTGTGACTGGTGTTTGATCTTGGCAAGTTGTGGTGAAGCATGAGGACTAAGTTTCCTGCTTAGAGTTGAAGGTCAGTTGGACCTTGGCCTGCTTGATGAATGGAAGTGATTGGTTTGAATGAATCACTGGAGTAAATGGAACTGAGAAATGGCCATAGGCTATTTGTTGGAATACTTCTGAAGACTATTGGATTGTTGCTATTTCTGTTAAGGATTAGTTAGTAGCTTTGGATTTGGATGGTTGAGTAAGTTGCTAACTCATTGCTGAACTTGTGGTGGACCAAGTTCAGTAGAAAACGGGAAGGATGAGTAACCCATCAAGAAGATCTGGAAGACCAAGAGGCAGAGCCTCTAGCTCGAGGCCGCCTGTAGCGGAAGATCCAAGAGTGGACGGTTTGCTGAGGGCAGTGAAGGGGATCAGAGATCTAAAAGATAGGCAGGCCCAGGACCGGGACGCTGCCATCGCCCAGGCAGTAGGAGCGGCCCTAGCAGCTATTAACGCCAACAGTGGTAACGTTGGTGGAAGTGGAAGTCGGGGCGAGCCGAATCAGAGTAACGAAACTGTAAACCCTCACGTGGAAATCGTCGTGGCCAGACAGATGGGCCAACTAGTTGAACAGTTTGCGAAATTGAAGCCGACACAGTTTGAAAGGATTAGAGATCCCGAGCTAGCGCCCAGATGGATAGAAAAGCTAAAGAAGGCTTTTGGGGTGCTGAGATGCACAGACAAAGAGAAGGTATTGCTGGCTGTGTACCAACTTGAGGGTACAACAAATGACTAGTTGGCTGCCACCAAGGACGGAGTCTTCCCTGAAGGAGTGGCCATGAATTGGAATGCTTTTAAGATGGCATTTAACGATAAATATTTCTCAGAAACGGCCAGGGAAAGGAAACAAGTTGAGTTCTTACAGCTACGCCAAAACCAGCTGATAATAGATCAGTACGAGGCCGAGTTCGTGAGGCTTTCGAGGTGTGCACCTCGATTTGTGGAGGACCCTCTGGAGAAAGCAAGGAGGTTTAGGGATGGTCTGAGGCCCGAGTTCCGTAGCCAGATGATCGCTTTGAACTTGAGGACCTACCAGGAGATATATGAGCGGGGCCAGATGATAGAACTAGACTTGAGAGAAAGAAACACCGCAACGGGATCGCGGTTCCCGTCGTTCAGATGCAATCGCCAGATATCCAAGAGGCTGATGGTAGGTAACAGACGTTTCGTGCTGCCCCAAGGAAGAATATAGTGAAACCGCCAAAACCGGTGAACTGGAGCTGTAGACTTTGTGGCAGGAGGCATGGGAATGGGCCGCGCCTAGTGAGGACAGGAGCATGTTCAAGTGTGGTCAACTGAGCCACCAGATGAGGGTATGTCCAAACCAAATTCTGGCAAGTCGATCGCAAGGACAGGGGCCACAAGTTGGGCCGTCGACTGCAATGCCTCAGACTGAGCACAACAGACCACCGGCACAAGGAAAGGTATATGCAGTGGTCCGTAGAAAGGCGAAGGAAGCACCAGGAGCGGTCACAGGTACGGTCTACTTGTGCAATCAAGCTGCATACGCATTATTTGATCCTGGTGCCACGCATTCGTTTGTGTCTGCACAATTTGCTAAATTAGTAGGCATGAATTTGAAACCGTTGAACGTAATTCTGCATGTTGTCACTCCATTAAAGGATAACGTAGTGGTTTCTTGAGGCTGTGCTGGTTGTGAGATAGTGATTAGGAAAAATAAAGAAAGCATTGACTTGGATGTACTACCCATATATGACTTTGATGTAATAATAGGAATGGATTGATTGGGTAAGCAGAGGGCAGTAGTAGACTGTGGTAGTAGAACAATTCAGTTTTATCTGAGAGGCCACCCTAGCTTTGAATTTATGGGAAGTGGAGGAGGAATCTCGATTCCCTTAGTCTTATCTCTGGAGGTAACCAAGTTGATGTCTGAAGGGTGTCAAGCATACTTAGTGGCAGTAATGGATACGACTATCGAAGAACCGAAGTTAGAGAATATCCCAGTAGTGCGTGAATTTTCTGATGTGTTTCCCCAAGAGCTGCCAGGACTACCACCGGAACGGAAAGTAGAATTTGTAATTGAGTTAGCCCCTGAGACAGAACCGATTTCGAAAGCACCTTACAGGATGTCCCTGTCGGAATTGAAGGAGTCGAAGATGCAAATGCAAGAGCTCCTAGACAAAGGATTCATTTGACCTAGTGCTTCGCCATAGGGAGTATCAGTGCTATTTGTAAGGAAGAAGGACGGGTTTATGCGATTATGCATTGACTACCGGCAGCTGAACCAAGTAACCGTGAAGAACAAGTACCCACTGCCGAGGATCGATGATTTGTTTAATCAGTTGCAGGGAGCAGCAGTATTTTCGAAGATTGACTTGAGGACTAGGTATCACTAGCTGAGGATCAAGAAGGAAGACATACCTAAGACTACCTTCAGGACGAGGTATGGTCATTATGAGTTTACGGTGATGCCGTTTGGACTGACTAATGCTCCAGCTGCATTCATGGACCTGATGCATTGAGTATTTAAGGAGTTTCTGGACAGATTCGTCATAGTCTTCATTGACGATATCTTGATTTACTCAAGGAGCGATGCAGAACATGAAGATCACTTGAGAATTGTTTTGTAGACCCTGAGGGAGCATTTACTGTATGCGAAGTTATGCAAATGTGAGTTTTGGCTGAACATGGTAGCTTTTCTGGGACATGTGCTGTCTAGATAAGGGATTGCAGTGAATCCTGCAAAGATTGAAGCAGTAACCAATTGGCCAAGGCCTACTAGGGTCACGGAGGTCAGAAGTTTCTTGGGACTGGCAGGATACTATAGGCGTTTTGTGGATAAATTCTCATCTATAGCCATCCCACCGACACATTTGACGAAGAAGGAAATGAAGTTTGAATGGACTGATAAATGTGAGCGGAGTTTCCAAGAGCTTAAGCACAGATTGACGACCGCACCAGTGCTGACCATTCTGTCGGGACCAGGAGGCTACGAGATATACAGCGATGCTTCGTTGAAAGGATTGGGCTGTGCGTTGATGCAGCATGGTAGAGTAGTAGCCTATGCATCCAAACAATTGAGGCCACACGAGATGAATTACTCGACTCATGACCTGGAGTTAGCGGCGATTGTATTTGCCTAGAAGATTTGGAGACACTACCTTTGTGGCGAGAAGTTTCAGATCTATACCGACCACCAGAACTTAAAGTATTTGTTTTCCCAGAAGGAGCTAAACATGAGGCAGTGTAAGTGGATAGAGCTACTCAAGGATTACGATTGCGAGATACTATATCACCTTGGGAAAGCAAACAGAGTGGCAGATGCATTGAGTCGGAAGTCAAGCATCGAATGTTTGCTGGTGAAAGGTTGGTTGATGATGGAAGATTTGAGAGACTCCGAGTTCAGACTTGAAGTTGATCAGTTGTCCTGTTTGATACTTACGCTGAGGGTAGAACCTGAGGTCTAAGAAGGAATAAAGGCATTACAGTCTACGGACCCGGAGATTCAGAAAATTGTAGAGATGGATGCGACGAAGAGGAAGCCGAAATTTCAAGTATCTGAGGACGGAATCTTGAGGTCCCGAGGACGATTGTGTGTACCAAAAGATGAAGGACTCAGGGAGAGAATCTTGTCAGAGGCTCATAGGAGCAACTATAGCATCCACCTTGGAAGTACAAAGATGTACCAGAATTTGTGACAACATTATTGGTGGAACGGAATGAAGGTAGACGTGGCAAGATACGTGGCTAAGTGTTTGACTTGCCAGCAAGTGAAAGCACAACATTGTAAGCCTGGAGGACTTTTATAGCCACTGGAGATTCTGGAATGGAAGTGGGAGCACATAACTATGGATTTTGTAATGGGACTTCCCAGGAGCCAGAGAGGTCACGACTCTATATGGGTAGTCGTGGATAGATTGATCAAGTCCGCCCACTTCATTCCTATACGAAAGGATTTCGCTATGGATAAGTACGTAGAGCTGTGTATGAGACAAATAGTAATATTACACGGAGTGCTAGTGACGATCACCTCAGATAGGGATCCGAAGTTCACGGCAAACTTTTGAAAAGAAGCCATGGGGGCAAAATTGCAGTTTAGTACGGCGTACTTTCCACAGACGGACGGACAATCAGAAAGGACAATTTAGACGCTCAAGGACATGTTGAGAGCATGCGTCATAGATTTTAAAGATGGATGGGAAGAGCAATTACACCTGGTAGAGTTCGCCTATAATAATAGCTACCAGCAGAGTATCCAAATGGCACCATTCAAGGCACTTTATGAATGAGCCTGCAGAACCTCGATTTGCTGGGATGACGTCGGAGAAAGGAGTATCAAAGGCTCAGAACTGGTTGAGCAATCGGTGGAAGCAGTGAAGATAATTCGAGATAGACTGAGGGTGGCACAAAGTCGCCAGAAGAGCTATGCGGATAAACGACGCAAGCCCTTGGAGTTTCAAGTAGGCGATCACGTCTTCCTCAAGTGCCACCAATGAGAGGACTGTCACGATTTAGAAAGAAGAGGAAGCTGAGCCCAAGGTATATAAGTCCATTCGAGATACTATAGATGATTGGAACCTTAGCCTACAGGCTTGCCCTGCCGCCCAACCTATCCTAGGTGCATAATGTGTTCCATGTGTCGATGTTACGGAAGTATGAACCAGATCCGACACATGTGCTGGATTACGAAGCTATAGAAGTAGACGATAGAATGTCGTACTTGGAGAAGCCAATAAGGATTGAAGATCGGAAGGAGCAAGTCCTCAGGAAAATGAAGATTCCACTGGTCAAGGTAATATGGGAGCACCATGGAACTGAAGGTGCCACATGGGAGAACGAAGAGACGATGAGCCGACACCCCCATTTGAATAGTTAAGTGTAATGTAAATTTCGAGGACGAAATTTTTGTAAGGGGGGATGAGTTGTGACATTCTGATTTCCAATCAATTTCAGACTCATGAATGAGAAGTTTATATATATCAAACGACGTGTTTCAGTTATATTTCGCTCAAATCTGATCAATTTGTGTGTGACACTGTCTATGCTAGAGTTATCTTCCATGTCCGAGTATCAATCGACTTGCTTGCATGCCATGAGTGTTCAAATCCTGCATAAGTTGCACCAGTTGCATAAGCATGACATGACGAGACCCTAAGGCGTGTGAGACGCGGGGCGGGGGAAGTGGATACTCTGATGCGATGAGATCGCGGGATGGAGTAGATGTTGAGTGGCACCTTGATGTGACGAAGTCGCGGGGTTGAGATTGCCACGATCCTGATGCGAATTATTTGCGGGACGGAGTATGAGATATTGATATTGGCCTAGAGATTCGTCGGAACCTAATGCGTTTACGCGGGTTGTCGACTATGGTCTGATGCGTTTACGCGGACCGAGCATGAGGTGATTTAATCGCGGGCTGAGATTGAGGCAGGCAGGAAGAAGTAGTGTGGTGAAATGGCAGGATGATTTATACATTATCATCTGAGTGCGACATGTCTTCATATTCACATGCCTATCTTATGTATGTTGTTGTTTATGGAATTGTGCTTTATATTCTTGTGAATGGTATCGTTGACGTGTGCGACTACCTGAGTGGACTATCGACCTTACCTAGAGTTAGTATTCTTTTACTAAGATGAGTATCTCACCCCTATTGGGGAACCCTTCTTTTTACAGATCCTAGGCCTTAGATATGTGACCTTTACGTTTTGGGGACCCTAAGGAGATGACGGCATATTTAGATGAGTTTCCGGATAGGCAGGGGAACATGTATGTGAGGAAGTGCACTGTTGTATGGGTGGATGAGGGTAAGCCTGATTGAAAGCCTCATAAGTTTGAGGCGTGGTTTAAGAAAATAGGAGACCAGTCGATTAGGCCATTAAAGCCCCACGAGGTACCTTAGGGGATTATACCTAATTGGTGCCAGACCGTAGAAGAGCAGAGCTGCCCGGGGGATCTGTCGTTGGGTCTAAGAATGGACTAGAGAAGACCCCGACCCTGGAGTTTACTGAGCCGGAGGAGGAGGAGGTTATTGTCCTGGAGGCGTCCGATGGGGACTTTGCTGAGTTGTCACAGAAGGCGACCATGGAGGACTCCATTGAGGTTCCGTCCGAGACCTTCTCCGAGTACGAGTTCACGGAGGATGTTGAGGACACGGGAGACTCCAGCAGTTCTTTCTAGGAGACCCGAGTTAGTGGCCTGATCTTTGGATGACGACCTGATCCGGTTCCTGCAGGCTTAGTCGATGGTTCTTTTTGTATGCTTACCCAGTCACCTTTTTGTTTACCGGATTGTAGTAGTCAGTGTCTATATGAACAATATGCTAAGATGTACGAATGTTATTAAGCTATCCAGATCCCACTTAACTTTCGTATTGTACGGGGTTTTGTAGGGGTATCGCTTTCGCATGCATGATGCATTCATTATATCTCTCGTCCTAGTTTATCAGAAGATCTTGGGACCACGAGAGATTGTATTGGTTTGTTTGCAGGGATGTTCGCGAGCTCAACGGGTTCAGGGCGTGACATCCCCGTTTGTTTGATATCAGAGCAAGGTTAGTTCGATCCAAAAATTTTATTTCTCAAAATTGACGAAAATTGTTTCAGAAATAAAAAAAAAATCATACCATAAGTCAGTTTTTTACCAAACTAATTTGTACTTCGAAAGTGTTTTTACCAAATTGATTTCTCTGCTAGTTTGACTTCCGGCAGAGAAATTGACTTCTGGAAGTGTTATCATGCAGGTCCTTAAAAATGCTAACATACTTGTTTCAAAAAGGTCAACCTTAGTAACCGCAAACTATGTTATAAGCCCATTGCCAAAGGACAAACTCCCAACTGATGTGTGCAAGTGCTTGAAGGGTTGGAGTGTGTTGAAATTGTGTATTGAACATGCATAAGGTGAATTTAATGGCTTATAGTATGGTTCCATAATTTCTAACGTCATCCGTTTTAAAACTGAAATGTTACACTAATTTTTTAAAAAAATATCTTGGCCTATCTAGCCTTAAATGGGCTTCCACCAACAACTGCACTTAAACCTCTATCCTCTTTCATCTTCACTTTCTTTATTTCTAAAGTAAAGGACAATAACGATCCATACAAATCAACGCAGGGTAGAGTTAAAAGGCTGGCAACATATCTATAGAAGCCTTTTTAAGAGCCTTGCGATGTGCTCAATCCTCTAAAAAAATCTCTTATTGTAAGGCAAGTACACGCCCTCAAATTGACGGCGAGATGAAAGTGGCTATAGGCTAAGATTCCGAAATCAACTTTGTCGCTTGTTGTAGATAGCTCTTTCCACAGAGCAATCACATGAATCGTTCACAATAATGTTATAAAGTGCATAACTTTTATTGCCAGTCAAATTTAAGGAAGTTTACAACCATAGAGAGGTAAAGGAACCCGGATACTTCCAATAGAAGATGGAATATATCAGGAGAACTTATTGATATGGCGTTTTTTTAAAAAAAAATTAATGGAGTGCATTTAAAGTTTCAAGCATATGTGTCGGGGTTTTGGAGGAGGTATGCTTCGGCAACCTTATACATTCCCAAGGCTCGCTCTCTGCCTGCCTTAACGTCCTCTTCTTTAAGCTTAACATCTCCCTTCGTGTAATATGTGCTCGTTATCTTGTTCTTGCTTCCGCCTTCCGGTGTCGGCTCGAATTTGACTTCGTAAACAATAGATTCAAACTTTTCCTTAAGATCGATCATTGTGTACTTGTACGTGAATGTCTCTAAGTTCAACTCATCCACGCGATTCTTCATGCTGCTAAGCTGACCGCCTGTATACAATAGAAGGATATGATATCATGGTTCTTGTCTATATGCCCTAATATTTGTTGAAGCTAGAAAAGAAGCACATTTATATTGCAAAAAAGCATGATTACCTTCAATGAAGTTAAGCTGTTTAATGGTTCCAGCCCCTCCATCGCCTTGGATGATGTCAATACTCTTAATAGCTTGAGGCATGATTTTGGGAATTAGGTTATGTGAGTCCACAACAAGGGCCTTGAACAATTTTGCCGCAGGGATTATGGAAAGGTATTCATTTGTGAAAGTGAACATGCCCATGATGTCTTTAAGGTTGCTGCTGCAGAAATATGAAAATTTGATCAAAGAGAGTGGAGTTGAAGGAGGTTTGTGAGCATGCGAGAGAAGAGATAAGAATGAGACATATTTATAGGTTGGAGTGGAGGAGTCTCGATATGTCTTGAGTGGATCCCAATGGCTGATGAGTTCTAGGATTGCCAAACTTGCAAAGCACCAAATATTCTGCTTTTTGTCAAGTTTTGTATGGAAGAAATTTCACTTGGTAGATTAGTATTTCATTTGCCAGGAGAGAGATTAAGACTTAAGAGACCATTAGAATCCAAAAGGGAGCATTTCTCATGTTCATAGATTTCATTGTTAAGATAATATACCGTAATTGAAATTCTCAACAGTCCTCCCATCTACTTACCTAATATATGACACCAGTTACAGCATAGAGCTACCGCTACAAAGGGCTATTAACAGACTGTTTTGGGTCCAAAAAAGAAAAAATGATTACAAATTCCTTTAGGTAAACTATTGGAAAAACTTGTGCCCCACAATATGCCGTTATTCTCCCAGTTACTTAAAGACGATTATGGTAGCAAAGCCATTTTCTTTTACCCTCGCTCTATTCATTTTTTCTCATTTTGCTAAGTTTTTCACTAATTTATTTGTAAATATTTTAAAAAAATATTAGTTGTTGGGAGTTAGCATTTAGAAGTAAACTTTCACTTTGGGTAATCGTATTTTATACTGTTAGTTTTGGTCGTGTATCACCGGCTTTGGAACGGTCTTGAAATACGTCGCACTAAGTCAATTGGCATAAGTCTTCTTTATTGCTGCAACGTCGATCCATATATGAATTTTGTTCCATCGTGTACATATATATTTAACATTCTACATGTCTCCGAGTAAAAGAAGCCATGAATTACGGGATTGGTCTTAAGGCATCCCATGTACTTTCTTTTTGGGTTTGAATGCCAAACCAAATCAAAATGTAAAATCATTTGATTTTTTTTTTCAAATTGTGATAAAAGATGCTTGCACTTTTATCAAGACTTCTCTTGTGCTATCCTGTGAGGAATAGATAAATAGTATATTTGTCAATACAACTAATATTGTCAATGGAAGTTATTTTTTCACCTTAAATTTGGAATTTAAGAAAGGTTTGAAAGGGACGCACAAGAAGAGATAGCTGAAAAATGTTCCGACAGATAAATTTTTATTTTGCATGAGGATCCCTTTACAATGACTTAGGCGCCCGTTTGTAAGAGGGTCGCCCTTTAGAAAACAATTAAATACTTAATATCAAATAACAAAAATAAGGAAAAGATATTCACGAATGGGAAAGTCTTCAAAACACAATCGAAAATCTTTGATGTCATAATAATCTTCAAAACACATCCGAAATATTTGATCTCACAATCCTCTTTGATTTGATATTTTGCCCACTCTTACAATGCTGGAAGGTTTCCATATATGCCTTTGCTAATTGTTCTACATCAGTCTCCTCCACTTTAGAAGAATCGACCTCGATTTATGACCAGGATAAGTTGGAGTATCTAATGATATACGAACAGGTCTGCTGCATTGAATGCTGCAGAGATATTGTTGCAGAGATATTAAGATCACCGGGACCTATAGTTTTATTGCTAAGTTCTTAGATGCAATATTATATCCTGGGACTTTGGACAAAGGCTCGATGTCCAGTGTATGTTGTGGAGTTCTCCCATAGATGACCTCAAATGGAGATTTTCTCATTGAACGATTGATGGTTTTGTCGAGGTTGAATTCAACGGGAAAAAGATATCAGTCCCATAAGCATGTCATCGTAGAGGCAACGAATGATATTCGCCATAGTGCGGTTGGTGATTTTAGTATGACCGTCAATTTGGGAAAGGAACTGTAACTACGTCCCAAATAAATGCCATAGGGTCCTCCAAAAATGACTAAGGAACTTGGTGTCAAGGTTAGAAGTGATTATCTTGGGCACATCATGCAGGCGAACTAATTCCCAAAAGAATAGGCTCGCCACATAAGAAGCATCATAAGTCTTTTTTGCAAGGAATGAAATGTGCTATCTTGGCGAACTTGTCTACTACCACAAAAACAAAATCCATACTTCGTTGGATTCGAGGAAGACCGAACACAAAGTCCATTGAAATGTCTAGCCAAGGTCCATAAGGAATAGATAGAGGAGTATAAAGGCTATTGTTTTAAGAGTGGCCTTTGGCAGTCTAATAGATGTAGTACATTTTCACAAATCGACCGACGCCTCGCTTCAGTTGAGGCCAATAGTACCTCTCTTCATCTGAGATAACAATTTTGTCTGTCTATAGTTCCTCCGAGGATGCCACCATGGAGTTCTCGAACAAGTCATTCCCGTAAAGAGCTCGAGGGAAGCACAACCTATTACCAAAAAATAAGATTTTATCTTGAATGATCATGTCTCCATGAGAGCTTTTCGCAAAATACTTCTACCAACTGTCTTGAAAATTGTCATCCTCAGCATCAAAGGAACTAAGGTGGTTAAAGCCCCCAACATCGATGTGCATGGTGATGAATGTTTTAGAAGCACGACTAAGTGCATTAGCAACTCCTTGAAGTGGCCTGCCTTATGTCGAAGCACAAAGTTGAATTGCTCTAAAAAGGAGATTCAATGTGCATGCATTCGATTTAAATGCTTATGACTCTTGATATATTTGAGTGCTTGATGGGCAGGATTAATGATAAATTCATATTGATAAAGATAGGGTTGCTAATGCTTGATGGCTCGTCCTACAGCAAAGTGCTCCTGCTCCTAAGTAGACCATCGCATGCGGACATCATTAAGTTGCTCGCTAAAATAGGCATT
Organism: Rhodomyrtus tomentosa; assembly: GCA_028455895.1. NCBI lineage: Eukaryota > Viridiplantae > Streptophyta > Magnoliopsida > Myrtales > Myrtaceae > Rhodomyrtus > Rhodomyrtus tomentosa. The sequence goes on along the minus strand of JAPCWY010000003.1, from coordinate 20,967,289 downwards.
AGGCTTACCTCCTTGGGAGAGAGCAACGCCAACGCCTACACCAAAAGGCATCATAGTCTCGTTCGAACATCTTTTCAAAATTAGAGAGCATCAGTACTGATGCCATGGAAAATTTCTCTTTGATGAGAATAAAGCTGGCTTTTGCTTTGTCACCACCAATGAAATTTTCCTTTCGTCAGGCATTTAATGATCAGGGTCACAATGGTACTAAAATTTCGGACGAAGCGTCAGTAGAATGTCACTAACTTGTGGAAGCTATTTGTCGTCCCAATGGTTTGGGGAACTAGCCTGTCGCGAATAGTCTCTACCTTTTCTGCACCAACTTGAAGGCCTTCTGCTCCAACAATATACCCCAATAAGAGGAGTCGATCTGTTATGAAATCGCTGTTGACACCTGATTTTTTATGAGTCTTTTTTAGTCTTATTTTCAGAAATTCACAAAAAAAAATTCACAAAAAGTCAAAAAATTATAAAATCAATTTTGGTGGCCTTGGCCAAGCCCAATGAACCATTTTTGACCAAAAATAATTTTTTTATATTTTTCATATTTTTTGGTATTTTTAGAAAATAGCAAAATACCCAAAAATTCAGGAAAAATAGCATTTGATGTCACAAAAATATGAAAAATAGTCAATATTTTTATTTTAATTCTTTTACCTTTTTGACCTCATAAAAAGTCCAAATTCAAGTTCAATTTTATGTGTTTTTTTGTTACACGTATTATTGAATTTGATAAAAAAAAATATCAATTGAGCCTTTTAATTTGTAATTTTAGCATTTTTAGGGTCTTGACATTCAATCTAATTGTACTCCATTGCAATTTAACCTAATTATTTGCACAAATTTCTCAATTGCATGAATTGGGCAAAATTACATACTTTATTGCAATTTAGTTCTTGAATTTGGGCATAATTGAAATTACTTCCAATTCAAGGGCTACATTTATCAATTGAAGCCACGACCCAATATTTTTCATCATTCAGAATCGATTGACATAGGTGGTTTGGTCTAATTTGACTATTTGAGCTTTCAATTTCATAATTTCCCGAATTGCAATTAAGGATAAATTTGGGGCTTTTTACAGAAATTGATATGAACTTTTGCGTAAAATCACTTTTTTAGATAATATTCATGCCCTAAGTTTGATTCTGAGGTTTAATTCGCAAATATTCCATGCGAATTAGGGTTAATATTGAAAAAATAAGTCATAACTAGTTTTGACTTGTGAGACCGCTCGATCAAACCGGTCTGCTACAGTGTCGTCTTTTTCCCCAGACCCCTGCGCTGATGAATAGTCCCCAGACCGATTTTGATCCTCAAATTGAAGATCAATTCGTAGATAATTGGACAAGCAATGGTGGACGTATTGTCACCTTCGCCCTTCCCTATCGATTGGCACCGGTGGCACCATTCGACATCATCAGAATAGAGAGCAATTGACCGGTCAAGCTCGCGTGACCTACAAAAGTCAATATTTCAAACACAGCTCAAATCTGTGCCAAATTTGCACGAGATTAAATCTACTAGAGAACCAAACAAAGTTGGACGAAAAGCCCACCATCCCCGACGCCGTTTGGATCTAAAAGCACGTGGCCTCACGTGCGATTCAAGCTGGTATACACTCCCCCGAACGGGCGCCAAAAATTGAAGGGGGTATATAACCTTGGAGGGGCTTTCAAGGACGGAGGTCGGTTCATTTAATTGTGTAGGATTAACAGAATCGAGAGAGAGAGAGAGAGAGAGCTCGTTCTTTGACTCCCGTCATCGAGAACTCAAGCTCGACTGCAAGGTGCTGGTTAGGTCGTTTCCGGCCAAACCGAAGTCAAAGAAAAACGTTGGAAACTTGTGTGACATTCCAAATTCTGACCCTCTCAAGGCTATTGAATAGAAGGATATCGATCGATGTGTTTCAGTTGCAACTCGCTCGGAGTTGACCACTCTTGAGTTAACTAACTAAAAGGGAAAGACTAGTGTGGAGTCGAGTACGTGGACTTGAGGAATTTGAATGAGAAATGATACTTTGACCAAAAGGATTGTCGAGGGAATATCTTGGGCCAGCAGAGATCGATCTATGAACGATCATGGGATGTCTTGTTAGCATTATACATTGGGACGCAGGTGATTTCGCTTAACCAATGTGTAATTGGCGAGAATCTGGTAAATCGGATTTCGATGATCAGGATCGAAGGAACGAACGATAAACCTTCACAATTACATGACAATCAAATTTTTCACGGCTTGAGAAAATCCCAAGGTCGATATGTGTAGCGCTTGCAAGAGTCGCCCGTCAGTTTGAGATAAATTGGAATTACAGTCGACGAGAGTTCGACATGAAATTGAACCTCAAGATTCGGGTATTGGACATTGAGGAATTCAAATATTTAAATTGAAATGGACGCCACCTCATCGAGGGTAGTTTATATTGAAAAAAATAGAAATTCTGACTGAAAGTGCAAAATTACCATTTTGCCCCTCGATCATTGCCCTTGCCTTAACATTTCAAGAAGGAAAAAATGGTCATTTTCCTCCTCCATATGACTGCCAAAAATTGATAAGGATGAGGTCAAAGGAAGTCAAGGTCTTCTAGAAGTCATGCCATGTGTTATTCATTGGAGGCCTTAAGTATTTATTGTCCACCTAAACCCATCTTATCAATTTAATCTCAATCATATGTGTGAAGCACTCCCTTATGGACCATCTTCAGCCGTGACCCTCTCTCTCTCTCCTCTTCCTCTTCATTTTTCTCTTCATTTTCTCCTTCCTCTCTCTCGGATAGAGAAAAACTAGTTCACTGTTTCGGTCATAACTTTGTCGTCCGATTTCGGATTGAGGTGAAAATACCTCCGTCTTAAAGCTTATCGTCTTGCTGTTCTAGGAAGGTATTATGAGCTTAATTTGGCCTATCTGTTTGTTTCGTAGGTCTTTTTGAGTGGGCAAAGGTCAAAATCTGATCTAATTTTGGAGAGGCTGCGTTTTTTGGAGTTTTCTGACTCCAAATGACCTCAAATTTTCAGTGAGATCTTTATAACACCTAGTACTTGAGTTGGTTGAAAATTATAATTATTTTCTTGAGGATTTAATGTGTTTTCATTGCTGAACAGAGGTGATTAAAGTCGGATAAATTTTGACTGTGTGAGGATTGTGAAGGAATCGGGCTATTCAAAGGTCTTTGTGGTGTTATTTTACTTTCAATTCATTGGTGAGCTCCCTTAACATGTAGATTAAGGTTGTGGCGAGTTGATTTTGTGATGAATTAAAGTTTGAAATTGATTTATAGCTTGATTGAACGGATTGAACTTGAAACCGGTTCTATTTTAGGGGGTACCTGTTCGCCGATTCTGTTGGGGGCTAAGTAAAGAGTATTATGACTTCAAATTGACTCAAAAGATCCCATAAGATACGATATGAAGTATTAATGGGGTGTATGTGGATTGGGAATTTGTAATGATTTAAGGACTAATTGGTGCATAAAGCACCGAGCTACATTCTGCCTTGTATGTTGATGCATGAACCGAATGTATTAAGGGTTCGTGGAAGCACGGTTATGTATTCAATTGAGCGATAAGGCAACATGAGTTGCCAATTGAATGATTTTGAGGGAATTGATTTCGTGGAAGTGGAATTCGATTGAGTTTTGATCCGGAATTGATAAAATTTCCTAGGATGGCGTGTGATCCTTGTTGGCGGTGGACTTCTCGAGTTGGGAATAATCAATTGGTTTGGATTTCTTGCTATTGATCGAGGTAAGTGTTTCCTAAATCCTTACTTGAACATTATGACATTACTAGATAGAGTGGTCGAGTGATTTGATTGCTTAAAGAAGCCTATGGATTGAATTACTTGATTGAGCATTGGATTCCATGACTTGAATGGCATAGCATGACCATTGAACTGTAACATGCATTGCTGACATATTTGGCTATTGAGCCTTGATTGTTTAGTTGGCTGAGATGCCTATGTTGTGAATTTGTTATAATGATATAGTGGCAATGTTTTGTGAATGGGCTATAGTGCCCCAGCGATCGTTGACCTGTGCCCCGAAGATCGCATTGACTTGATGCCCTGATGATACCGATTGACCTGTGGCCCCAATGGTATCGAGTGTGATTTTACTGTGAACGATGATGAGAATACTGATTGGCCTGTGGCCCCAGTGGTATCGAATGGCTGTGAGCCCTGAGTATTAATGATGATACCGATTGGTCTGTGACCCAAGTGGTATCGAATGGTAGTGAGCTCAAATAATGATGAGAATGCCGCTTGGCCTGTGGCCCTAGTGGCATCGAATGTCTACGAGCCTCAGAAGTACCGATTGGTCTGTGGCCCCAGTGATACTAGTTGACTAAAAGTTATTGCGACATCGATTGGCATGTAACCCTAGTGATATTAGTTGGCAAGAGTGCCAGAGAAGTACATCTCGACTAAAAGCCCGGGCAATGAGTGGTTGTATACATTATGATGAGTACATTGTTTATATGCCTTGTGCTTAGAGTTTGAAATCCTGAGGTTTAGTTGTGTTTCTATCTAAGCTAAATTGTGATATGCTTGAGTTATTAGGGCCTTGAGTAATTGCATTGGTGAATGCCTGCATCTGGTATTATTTGTGTGTGATTTGGGGGGATTGGTGTTCAGGCCTAGGTTTAAGTTTTTCTTGTTGAGATTTATATCTCACCCCAGTGGGTGATTAATTTTTCAGGTCCTTGAAGACGGAAATACAGGCGAGATGAGGATGAGCCCTCGATGAAGTAATGTAATGAATGGTTTTATGTCTTTGGTGGCTTTAGGGATTATATCTGAATTTTGAGAATCTAGGAATTGAATTTTGGATACTTGTCTGTGATAACTGCTGAGGAGAATTTTATTTATAAGAGGTTATACCCTTTGTTCTGAGTCAACTCGTTGTAACTTTGTATGGAGCAAGTTTTATGGCTTTCGTGATGTCATTTCTTTGTCAAGTTGTTATATGATTGGCCGAGGGATCCTGGGAGATAATTGAAGATCAACGGCCTGGTGGGATGTACGCGTGCTTGAAGGATTCGAGGCTTGACAACTTGCCTGAAGCTCTAGGAAGCGATCGCCGTCGGCCGCGCCGCCTGAAACCGCGAGAACAGGTAAGTTAGAACTTCGAACTCCTCACTGAGCATCAATTGCGACTCACTGGTCTTACGTTTATTCTTGCATTTAGAGTGTGCGTTTTGTTCTTTAAACATCACTGACCATCATCGCATATTCATTTTGCATCGGTTTCGTTTTAACACTTCAAATCGAGTCTCTAAACTTTCTGCCATAGCTGAGCACTATTCAACTCGCCTAGCCAAATCTAGGCCGTGCGAGCTCAATCGGAGCTCGAGGTAAGTGTTTTGAACCTTCTCCAGTGCTACTTTGTGTTTGAATTGTGTCGATTTTGTGTAGTTTGCATGATTGAACTCTCATGGCTGTACTCGACGTTCTGCATGTTGCACACGACTCAGTGGATGAAATGCTCCGATTCTTAGATATGTCGAACTAGAGATTATCGCAAGTCGATTAGCACCGGTCTCGTGCAATTTTGTCAAGGTTTCACCAAAGATTTTCGGTGAATTTAAGGGTTTATTCAAATCTCCACCGAAGATTTTCGGTGAATTTTGTCAAGATTTTCGGTGAATTTAAACTACCTCAAATCTCCACTTTATTCACTAATCTACTGGCTAACATGTAAATTTAAGGGTTTAGGAAGCTCACCGAAGATTTGAAGCCGAGTTGTCGCCGGAATCTCTTTGATTATCACCGGTTTTCCTTAGTCCTCAAACCAACAGTTGTGGCCCTTCAAACACAAGACCCATTTGGGGTTAAAAATCCATCAAATTAACCCCAAATTTTTACGAAAGATTACTCTATGAGTACCTTAGATCTCCACAAAATTTGTTGAAAAAATCCAAATTTTCGGGGTCTTAAGAGGCCAGAAATGTAGCTTACCTCTGGTTGCGACGATTTCCGTCGACTTGCGGGAGATCGGCTGGCCGGAGCTTTTCGGTGGGTCAAACGACTTGCTTCCACTTCGAGGATGTCGGCAAGAGGTCGAACAAGGTGTGGATGGTCGACTCGGTGGCTAGAAGTCACTAGAGAGTCATCGGCGGCAGCGAGTATAAGGGGCAGAATCAGTCGGGTGAGCAGTAGTTCACAACAGGATGAAGAAGAAGAAGAAGAAAAAAGTTTCTGCCAAATGGGGGGTGATGACCGGCCATGTAAGAGAGAGAGAGAGAGAGCTATATTTAACTTTCAAAAGTCAACAAGTTGAATGGTAGTTGGGAAAAGTAGGTATGTCCACTCAAATCTTGATCTATTGACACATGTCCAATGTGTCAATCAAGTAAATCCAATGGCCAAGATCTTCTCTCATTTTCGGCAGCCTTGGGGGTGAATTAAAGACCAAAATGCACTCGTCTACTTATATATGTAAGGTTAGGGTTTGAGGGGCAAAATAGTAATTTTACCCCCAACCTTGGGAACGTCGTTTTTCTCATTCCAATATTCTTCGATACGGCGATGGCCAATCCAATCATGACGTTGGAGTTTTTGATTCTCCATTTTTAATTTTCAAGACTCGTTTTTGATCGTTTTCTCTATCAGACGTGGTTCCAGCATATCCCGAACTGACGAGCGGCTTTTGCAGAAGGTGCGCGTATCGACCCTATGATTCATATCACATTTAGGGCTCGTCAATTCATGGCGACTTTGGTTGTCATGTAATTGTGAGGGTCTATTAGTAGTTCCGATGGTCTCAATCGTCATTGTTCGATTTATGAAAATTTTACAAATTACACGTTGGTTAGGCGGCATCACCCGTGCTCCAATTGTATAACGCTAGCAATACATTCCTTAATCATTCTTAGATCGGCCTTTTGTGGTTCTCAATGTCTCCTCGATAATGCTTATGGTTAAAGCGTCATTTCCCATTCGAGTTCCTTAGGTTCATGTACCTTGTCTCGCATTAGCCTTTTCCTTTTGGTCAGTCTACTCAAATTGATTAGATTCGAGCGAGATATGATTAAACAATATCGCTAGATACACTTCTCATTAATGAGCATGAAAATGACGGGGAAATCAGAATGTTACAAGCGACGTCGTTTAGATTAGTGAGGATGGACAGACCAGATCAAGTTTTGGGTTTTAATCGCGACCGTAGATCTAAGTAATCAAATCTGACGGTCGAAGAGTAGTCGGCTTTTGATTTGAGCCGTAGGTCTTGGTCAGCAAATCCAAAGGCCTTGGAGTAGCCTTGTGGCTCAATAAGGATCGTCGAATTAAATCAGAGAAATAAAAAAATAAAAAAATGCAAAACGGTGTCGTTTTAAAGCTGAGGCCGCGCGGGTCCGGGTCTGGGCCAGGTTCCGGCCCGAGTGGGTCGGGTCGACCAAGTCTGAATTATTTTTTTAATTCAAAAAATCTTTTATAATAATAATAATAATAATAATAATAATAATAATAAATCATAAAAGTTCTAGAAAATTCTAAAAAAAGTTAGAAAATCCTAGAAAATCCCAAAAAAGGTAGAAAAATTGTAGAAAATTTCTTGACATTTCAGAAATTCCCAAAAATTGAAAAATAACCACAGAAAACTGGTCAATCCTATTTTTGAGATTTCTTATCCATTTTTCTGAAAATGACGATTTTACCACCTAAAGGGTAAATCGCCTTCTTCATTCCAATCGAGTTGCGAAAATTGCTCGAAATTGACATTTGGTTCTGATGGTCGATCAATCCTGTTGTTTGGGATTTTCACTTCTCGTCACTTTCTATAATAATGATTTTACCGTTCAAAAGATAATTCGCTTCCAAAATTTTAGAAAAATTCTTAAAATTCTCGAAAAATAGGAAATAGATTGGTTCGATGATCAATCCTATATCCACCATCTTTTAACTCCCTATTTCATCTAAAATGATGAATTTGTCCTTTTAGGTCAAATAGTCTTAAAATTCTTCAAAATTACGATTTTGCCCCTCATGGGCAAATCATGTAAAAAATACTCCTAAGTATTGATTGATATTTCTTTAGGTTAATAGGGATTTACCAAGGATGCCACGTTGCTTTCATATGATTTATCCACATGCATTGGATCCTTGATTTGCGCACTCATTTTATTGATTGTATTTGTTAGGATAGTCACTTCTATCTGCACGAACTCTTATGTGACATTATGATTTCCAATTTATTTCAGACTCATGAATGAGAAGTTTATATATATCAAATGATGTGTTTGAGTCATATTTCGCTCAAATCTGAAAGGGAAAGACTAACGCGAGACAAGGTACGTGGACCTAGGCGACTCGGATAGGAAATGACGCTTTAACCATAAGGATTATCGAGGGGTAATTTAGAACCACCAAGAGGCCGCTCTAAGAATGATTAAGGATTGCCTTGCGAGTGTTATACGATTGGAGCGCGGGTGATGCCGCTTAACCAACGTATGATTTGTAAATTTTTCCTAAATCGGACAGTGAAGATCGCGACCATAGCAACTATTGATAAACCCTCATAATTACATGACAACCAAAGTCGCCATGAATTGACAAGTCATAAACGTGATATGAATCACGGGGTTGATATGCGTAATGTCTACAAAAGCCACTCGTCGATTCGAGGTAGGCTGGAACTACGTCTGATATAGAAAATCATCAGAAATGAGTCTCGAAAGATTTGAAATGGAAAATCAAGAATTCCAACGTTATTTGGATTCGTCATCGCCCTATCGAAGAATTCTGGAACGGGAAAAACGACGTTTTGAATGTCGAGAGTAAAATGACCGTTTTGCCCCTCAAGCTTAAAACCTTATCCATGTAAAGGAAGAAGGGCAAATTGGTCCATACACCCCACATGGATGCCGAACACAAGGAGAAACAATAGCCATTGGATCACCTTGGAAAAGACAATGGCCAAGTGCCACAAGATTAAGAGGTATGGTCATGTCAACCTTTTTGCTCACCTAACTTTCAAACCATTGACCAAGCCTTGGGATATAGCACAACTCTCTCTCCTCTCTCTCTCTCCTCACCCCTCATTCGTCCAAGCTTTCCCCCCCTCAACCACCGAAACCATCTTCTTCCTTCTTCTTCTTTTGCTCGCTGCCCAACCGCCGCTGGACCTCCTGCTCGCCGGCCACGACGCCTCCCTCCAGCCACCATTCAACCATCGGTCGACCACACCAGCATAGATTTACGTCTTGCCGACCTCCTCGAACAAGAATCACGGCATTTGGAGCACCGAGAAATCCCGAGCAAACATTTTCTCGAGAGCCGACAGAATAGAACTCAAACTGTGGTAGGTCAGGTTCCTAGTCCTTTTGATGGTCGAATTCTTGGAATTTTGGAGCCAAATTTTGTGGAGATCTAGTAGAGACGTGTAGAAATCTGTGGTAAAAATTGGGGCCCAATTTGATAAATTGTTCACCATGAATCGGCCTTACAAATATTGGACAAAATCTGCCCAGAAAGCTGACTTGGGCGATCCGGCGACCTTGGGCGAGTTTCCGGCGACCAACCGACTCGAAACTCACGGTGAGCTTACCAAATTCTTAGGTAGACATGTTAAGGAGTAGGATAACATTTAAATATTAGAATTGTAGTAGATTTAGGACCGGTTGACCCCGGCTTGCATAGAACCAAGTAGAACCGATTCGGTGCCGGGCCAAACCGATTCTGTTGAGGGCTGAAGATGATTATTTTGAGCTGCAAATTGATTTTAAGATGTGATGAGATGATGAGGGTTAAGTTATGGGTGATTGGGGTTGATGGATTGAGAATTTGGACAAGAGAATTGATGAAATTGATTGAAATTTTAGGTTGCGCGACAAGCCCGATAGTGGACATTGGTTGTCCGAAACCTTAGAGGCGCAAGAGGAAGTAATTGGTGCAATTAAACCCAAGGTAAGGGATTCCTAAGCTTAGGATAGGGAGATTGGACTCAATTGGGTGAGCCGAGGATTGATTGAATTGATTTGTGAGAAATTGTCAAAAGGGATAGCCTTTGATATGTCCTAAGATGTTATAGGATGATTGTGTGTGACATTGTCTATGCCTGAGTTGGCTTCCATGTCTAGTATCAATTGACTTGCTTACATGCCAAGAGTGTTCAAATCATGCATGAGTTGCACCCGTTGCTTGTATGTGAATTGAATTGAGATATCATGGCATAAGCATGACATGGCGAGGCCCTGAGGCGTATGAGATGCGAGGCGGGGAAGTGGATACCCTGATGCGACGAGATCACGAGGTGGAGTAGATGTCGAGTGCCACCCGGATGTGACGAAGTCGCGGGATTGAGATAGCTACGGTCCTGATGCGAACTATTCGCGGGACGGAGTATGAGATATTGATATTGGCCTAGAGATTCGTCGGAACCTGATTCCTTTACGTGGGTTGTCGACGACGGTCTGATGCGTTTACACGGACCGAGCTTGAGGTGATTTAATCGCGGTCTGAGATTGAGGCAGGCAGGAAGAAGAAGTGTGGTGAAATGGCAGGATGATTTATGCATTATCATCTGAGTGTAACATGTCTTCATATTCGTATGCCTGTCTTCTGTATATTATTGTTTATGGAATTGTGCTTTATATGCTTGTGAATGGTATCGTTCAAGTGTGCGAATACCTGAGTGGACTATCGACCAGACCTAGGGTTAGGAATCTTTTACTGAGATGAGTATCTTACCCCTATTGGGGAACCCTTCTTTTTACATTTCCTAGGCCTTAGATATGTGGCCTATACGTTTTGGGGACCCTAAGGAGATGACGACATGTTTTGACGAGTTCCCGGATAGGAAAGGGAACATGTATGTGAGGAAGTGCATTGTTGTATGGGTGAATGAGGGTAAGCTAGATGGGAAGCCTCATAGGTTTGAGGCGTGGTTTAAGAAAGTAGGAGACCAGTCGATTGGGCCATTGAGGCCCCATGAGGTGCCTTAGGGGGTTATACCTGATTGGTGCCAGACCGCAGGAGAACAGGAGCTGCCTGAGGGATCTGTAGTTGGGTCTAGGAATGGGCCAGAGCCGACCCTGGAGTTTACTGAGTCGGAGGAGGAGGAGGTTATTGTCCCGGAGGCGTCCGAGGGGGACCTTGTTGAACCATCACAGGAGGCGACCATGGAGGACTCCATTGAGGTTCCGTCCGAGATCTTCTCCGAGACAAGCCGACGGAGGATGCTGAGGACACGAGAGACTCCAGTAGTTCTTCCTAGGAGACTTGAGTTGATGGCCTGATCTTTTAATGACGACCTAATCCGGTTCCTACTGACTTAGTAGATGGTTCTTTTTGTATGCTTACTCTGTCACCCTTTCGTTTACCGGATTGTAGTAGTCAGTGTCTATATAAACAGTATGATATGATGTACGAATGTTATTAAGCCATCCAGGTCCCACTTAACTTTTGAATTGTACAAGGTTTTGTAGGAGTATCGCTTCCGCATGCATGATGCATTCATTATATCTCTCACCCTAGTTTATCAGAAGATCTTGGGACCGCGAGAGATTGTATTGGTTTGTTTACAGGGATATTCGCGAGCTCAACGGGTTCGGGGCGTGATATCCCCGCTTGTTTGATATCAGAGCAAGGTTAGCTCGATCCAAAGTTGGTTGAGGATTGGAGTAATAAGGAGGATTAAGTTGGGACAAGGACGGATATCTAGACCTTAGAAGACTGGTAAGGATAGAACATGGGGTACATAGCCTCAGACCAAGTACTTGTGACTGGTGTTTGCTCTTGGCAAGTTGTGGTGAAGCATGAGGACTAAGTTCCCTGCTTAGAGTTGAAGGTTAGTTGGACCTTGACCTGCTTGATGAATGGAAGTGATTGGTTTTAATGAATCACTGGAGTAAATGGAACTGAGAAATGGCCATAGGCTATTTGTTGGAATACTTCTGAAGACCGTTGGATTGTTACTATTTCTGTTAAGGATTAGTTAGTAGCTCTGGATTTGGATGATTGAGTAAGTTGCTAACTCATTGCTGAACTTGTGGTGGACCAAGTTCAGTAGAAAACGGCAAGGATGAGTAACCCATCCAGAAGATCTGGAAGACCAAGAGGTGGAGCCTCTACCTCAAGGCCGCCCGTAGCGGAAGATCCAAGAGTGGACGGTCTGCTGAGGGCAGTGGAGGGGATCAGAGACCTAATAGATAGGCAGGCCCAGGACTGGGACGCTGCCATCACCCAGGTAGTAGGAGCTGCCCTAGCAGCCATTAACACCAACAATGGCAACGCTGGTCGAAGTGGAAGTCAGGGCGAGCCGAATCAGAGTAACGAAACTGTAAACCCTCACGAAGAAATCGTCGTGCCCAAACAGAAGGGCCAACTAGTTGAACAGTTTATGAAACTGAAGCCGACACAGTTTGATAGAAATGGAGATCCCGAGCTAGCGCCCAAATGGATAGAGAAGCTAGAGAAGGCTTTTGGGATGCTGAGATGTATAGACGAGGAGAAGGTATTGCTTGCTGTGTACCAACTGGAGGGTACAACAAATGACTAGTGGGCTACCACCAAGGATGGAGTCTTCCCTGAAGGAGTGGCCATGAACTGAAATGCTTTTAAGATGACATTTAAGGATAAATATTTCTTAGAAACGGCCAAGGAAAGGAAACAGATTGATTTTTTGCAGCTACGCCAAAACCAGCTGACAATAGATCAGTACGAGGCCGAGTTCGCGAGGCTTTCGAGGTATGCACCTCAATCTGTGGAGGACCCTCTGGAGAAAGCAAAGAGGTTTAGGGATGGTTTGAGGCCCGAGTTCCGTAGCCAGATGATCGCTTTGAACTTGAGGACCTACTAGGAGATATATGAGTGGGGCCAGATGATAGAACGAGACTTGAGAGAAAGAAACACCACAACTGGATCACGGTTCCCGTCGTTCAGAGACAATCGCCGGATGGGCAAGAGGCTGATGGCAAGTAACAGACGTTTCGTGCCGCCCGCAGGGAAGAATATAGTGAAACTGTCAAACTTGGCGAACTGGAGCTATAGACTTTGTGGCAGGAGGGATGGGAATGGGCCGTGCCCAGTGAGGACAGGAGCATGTTTCAAGTGTGGTTAATTGGGCCACCTGATGAGGGTATGTCCAAACCAAACTCCGGCAAGTCGACCACAAGGACAGAGGCCACAAGTTGGGCTGCGAAGTTAAGCAAATGTGAGTTTTGGCTGAACATGGTAGCTTTTCTGGGACATGTGGTGTTTGGATAAGGGAATGTAGTGGATCCTGCAAAGATTGAAGCAGTAACCAATTGGCCAAGGCCTTCTAGGTCAAGGAGATCAGAAGTTTCTTGGGACTGGCAGAATACTATAGGCGTTTTGTAGAGAAATTCTCATCTATAGCCATCCCACTGACACGGTTGACGAAAAAGAAAACGAAGTTTGAATGGACTGATAAATGTGAGCGGAGTTTCCAAGAGCTTAAGCACAGATTGACGACCGCACCAGTGCTGACCATTCCGTCGGGACTAAGAGGCTACGAGATATACAGCGATGCTTCGCTGAAAGGATTAGGCTGTGCGTTGATGCAGCATGGTAGAATAGTAGCCTATGCATCTAGACAATTGAGGCCACACGAGATGAATTACCCGACTCATGACCTGGAGTTAGCGGCGATTGTATTCGCCCAGCAGATTTGAAGACACTACCTTTGTGGTGAGAAGTTTCAGATCTATACCGACCACTAGAGCTTAAAGTATTTGTTTTCCCAGAAGGAGCTAAACATGAGGCAGCGTAGGTGGATAAAGCTACTCAAGGATTACGATTGCGAGATACTGTATCACCCTGGGAAAGCAAACAGAGTGGCAGATGCGTTGAGTCGGAAGTCAAGCATTGCATGTTTGCTGGTGAAAGGTTGGTCGATGATAGAAGATTTGAGAAACTCCGAGTTCAGACTTGAAGTTGATCAGTTGTCCTGTTTGATAGCTACGCTGAGGGTGGAACCTGAGGTCTAAGAAGGAATAAAGGCATTACAATCTACGGACCTGGAGATTCAGAAAATTGTAGAGATGGATGCGACGAAGAGGAAGCCGGAATTTCAGGTATCTGAGGATGGAATCTTGAGGTTCCGAGGACGACTGTGTGTACCAAAGGATGAAGGACTCAGGGAGAGAATCTTGTCAGAGGCTCATAGGAGCAACTATAGCATCCATCCTGGAAGTACAAAGATGTACCAGAATTTGCGACAGCACTATTGGTGGAACGAAATGAAGGTAGATGTGGCAAGATACGTGGCTAAGTATTTGACTTGTCAGCAAGTGAAAGCACAGCACTGTAAGCCTGGAGGACTTTTACAACCACTGGAGATTCCGAAATGGAAGTGTAAGCACATAACTATGGATTTTGTGATGGGACTTCCTAGAAGCCAGATAGGTCACGACTCTATATGGGTAGTCGTGGACAAATTGATCAAGTCCGCCCACTTCATTCCTGTGCGAAAGAATTTCGCCATGGATAAGTACGTAGAGCTGTATATGAGACAAATAGTAAGATTACACGGAGTGCTAGTGACGATCACCTCAGATAGGGATCCAAAGTTCACGGCAAACTCTTGAAAAAGTCTACAAGAAGCCATGGGGACTAGATTGCAGTTTAGTACAGTGTACCATCCACAGACGGACGGATAGTCAGAAAAGACAATTCTGACGCTCGAGGACATGTTGAGAGCATGCGTCATAGATTTTAAAGGTGGATGGGAAGAGCAGTTACACCTGGTAGAGTTCGCCTATAATAATAGCTACCAGCAGAGTATCCAGATGGCACCATTCAAGGCACTTTATGGACGAGCCTGCAGAACCTGGATTTGCTGGGATGAAGTCGGAGAAAGGAGTATCAAAGGCCCAGAACTGGTAGAGCAATCGGTGGAAGCAGTAAAGATAATTCGGGATAGACTGAGGATGGCGCAGAGTCGCTAGAAGAGCTATGCGGATAAACGACGCAAGCCCTTGGAGTTTCAAGTAGGCGAACACGTCTTCCTCAAAGTGTCACCAATGAGAGGACTGTCACAATTTAGAAAGAAGGGGAAGCTGACCCCAAGGTATATAAGTCCATTCGAGATACTAGAGAGGATTGGAACCTTGGCCTACAGGCTTGCCCTGCCGCCCAACCTATCCTAGGTGCATAATGTGTTCCACATGTCGATGTTGCGGCAGTATGAACCAGATTCGACACATGTGCTGGATTACAAAGCTATAGAAGTAGACGATAGAATGTCGTACGTGGAGAAGCCAATAAGGATTGAAGACCGGAAGGAGTAAGCCCTCAGGAAAATGAAGATTCCACTGGTCAAGGTAATATGGGAGCACCATGGAACTGAAGGTGCCACATGGGAGAATGAAGAGATGATGAGGCGACAGCACCCCCATTTGTTTGAATAGTTAAGTGTAATGTAAATTTCGAGGATGAAATTTTTGTAAGGGGGGAAGAGTTGTGACATTCTGATTTCCAATCAATTTCAGACTCATGAATGAGAAGTTTATATATATCAAACGATGTGTTTCAGTTATATTTCGCTCAAATCTGATCAATTTGTGTGTGACATTGTCTATGCCTGAGTTATCTTCCATGTCTGAGTATCAATTGACTTGCTTGCATGCCATGAGTGTTCAAATCCTGCATGAGTTGCACCAGTTGCTTGTATGTGAATTGAATTGAAATATCATGGCATAAGCATGACATAGCGAGGCCCTGAGGTGTTTGAGACGCGGAGCGGGGGAAGTGGATACCCTGATGAGACGAGATCGTAGGGTGGAGTAGATGTCGAGTGGCACCTTGATACGACGAAGTCGCGGGGTTGAGATAGCCACAATCCTGATGCGAATTATTTGCGGGACGGGGTATGAGATATTGATATTGGCCTGGAGATTCGTTCGAACCTGATGCATTTACGCAGGTTGCCGACGACGGTCGATGCGTTTACGCGGACCAAGCCTGAGGCGATTTAATCGCAGGCTGAGATTGAGGCAGGCAGGAAGAAGTAGTGGTGTGAAATGGCATGATGATTTATGCATTATCATCTGAGTGTGACATGTCTTCATATTCGCATACCTTTCTTCTGTATATTGTTGTTTATGGAATTGTGCTTTATATGCCTGTGAATGGTATCGTTGAGGTGTGCGACTACCTGAGTGGACTATCGACCTTACCTAGGGTTAGGATTCTTTTACTAAGATGAGTATCTCACCCCTATTGGGGAACCCTTCTTTTTACAGATCCTAGGCCTTAGATATGTGACCTATACGTTTTGGGGACCCTAAGGAGATGACGGCATACTTTGATGAGTTCCCGGATAGGCAGGGGAACATGTATGTGAAGAAGTGCACTGTTGTTTGGGTGGATGAGGGTAAGCTAGATTGAAAACCTCATAAGTTTGAGGCGTGGTTTAAGAAAATAGGAGACTAGTCGATTGGGCCATTAAAGCCCCACGAGGTACCTCAGGGGATTATACCTGATTGGTGCCAGACCGCAGGAGAGCAGGAGCTGCCTGAGGGATCTGTAGTTGGGTCTAGGAATGAACCAGAGAAGACCTCGACCCTAGAGTTTACTAAGCCGAAGGAGGAGGAGGAGGAGGTTATTGTCCTGGAGGCGTCCGAGGGGGACTTTGCTGAGCCGTCACAGAAGGCGACCTTGGAGGACTCCATTGAGGTTCCGTCTGAGATCTTCTCCGAGTACGAGCTAACGGAGGATGCTGAGGACATGGGAGACTCCAGCAGTTCTTTCCAGGAGACCCGAGTTGGTGGCCTGATCTTTTGATGACGACCTGATCCGGTTCCTGCTAGCTTAGTAGATGGTTCTTTTTGTATGCTTACCCTATCACACTTTCGTTTACCGGATTGTAGTAGTTAGTGTCTGTATGAACAGTATGCTAAGATGTACGAATATTATTAAGCTATCCAGGTCCCACTTAACTTTCGTATTGTACGGGATTTTGTAGGAGTATCACTTTCGCATGCATGATGCGTTCATCATATCTCTCGCCCTAGTTTATCAGAAGATCTTGGGACCGCGAGAGATTGTATTGGTTTGTTTGCAGGGATGTTCGCGAGCTCGACGGGTTCGGGGCGTGACATCTTAGATGTAAAGTTCGCACCCCACTCATCTGTGTGAAATCTTAAGATTAGATAAATCATTCGACTTAGGTGTCGAAAGGGCGTCAATTCTGACAGTTGGCGTAACAAAGTCCTCGATTTCATATCTCTGATTTTCGCATAATTGAATAGAATGCTCCCAACTATTCGATAATGTTTCCAATCGTACCTTCCACAAAACGATTGGTGACGACTCCTTGTCATGCACATGTATCACATGTCACTAGACCACACCGAAGGTCGATCACGTATATTGCCGTTGCGACTTGGGTAACGAGCCTTGGGAGAGGCCCGCGTCCAATTAGAGGGGACGGACCATTAACCCGCCAAGATTTCTCGAAGAAAGGATATCTCGAGATTTCTCACGAGGGTCGCGACAGCTACATCTATACAGATTAATGTACAATTGATTTGTTTGCAAGGCCAGCAAGACTTCCCTCAGATGCTACATATATTGCCTATCATATGGACCATATATGAGGATGTAGTTAAAGAAGACCACCACAAACTTGCTAATGAAACGTTTGAAGACCTAAATCATTAAATTTATGAAGGTGTTGGATGTGTTGGTGAGGCCAAATGGCATGACAAGCCATTCGTACAACCCTTCACTTATTTTAAAAGCAGTCTTACATTCGACATTGGGCCAGATGCTAAATTGGTGGTATCCATTAGTAGATCAATCTTTATGTATATAAAACTTTGATCTAGCAGGACGATTGAGCATGTCGTCAAAGCGAGGGATTGGAAATCGGTACTTGATGACAATCCTATTAATTTCTAAGCTATCTTCGCATATATGCATGCTCATGTCTTTCTTCGGTATGAAGAGTGTGGGGACAACACAAGGGCTCTTGCTTGCGCGTAAGAATCCTTTTCAAAAGGAGTTCACTTACTTGGTCTTGTAAGATATGATTCTCTTTTGGATTCATTTAGTAGTGCAACAAACTAGGGAGGCTCGCCCCTAGAAGAATCATGTTACATATCCCTCAAGGGAGATAATCCGACGGTAGATCCTCCAGCATAACATCATTGAATGCTTTCAATAAGGGATGAAGAGCCTTGGGAATGTGAATAATTAGCATAATGTTTGCACGTTGCTTCTTTGGACCTAAGAAGCGTTACTTTTTGGCTTCAAAATAATCTTCTTCTTTTACCGCATGAAGGAGTACGTGTTCTCTCGAGTCCGGTGGGTGATGTCAACATTGTAATGCCATGGAAGTTTCAGCAAGACATGGCATGAATCCATCTCCACCACATCACAAGTAATATTGCCTTATAAAACTTTTCAGTTGAAATAGGTAAACGACATAATGGCTTTGCGTTGAGTTTAGCCCCTTTACGAAAGCACCCAATTATATGAGGGAATGATGTGATTCTATCTTTAGCTATAAATGGTCCATCAAGACCTTGGACACTATGTTATAACAATTGCCATTATCGATGATGACATTGCAAACTTTGCCATTGACAGTGCATCAACTATGGAAAATCGCCGGGTGTCCTCTCCTCCCGAGGCAAGTAATAGTCGTCTGTAACATAGTTGACATGCTCGCGGTCTTCGTTCTCCACTTCTTCCGCCAATTCATCTTTGTATATGTGGTTATCATGCTCAACTACATTGGCCATCTTCCGCTATGGACAATCATTGAATGATGGCCCAGTTCATTGCATTTGTAGCATTTGATTGGTTGTGGCTTGACGTGTGGATTTTAGGCATTCATGTTGTTGTTATTGTTGTTCGTAGCGACTAGTTCCTTGGGCAACCTAGCAGTACTCCTCGAAGTTCGGTTTGTATCTCTGGTTTGGTTAGAGGATCCCAGAACATTTGATTGTTTCCTTCTTCCGAATGATCCACAAGCGGAGTAATTGTTAGCTCGAGTAGTGGGGCCAGTTCTTTCTAGTTACATCTTGATGTTTCGGACCATTCTTAGGTATCTTCAATAGAGAAGAAACAATGTAGTGAAACATAGTCTTAAATGTTGAGTTGCTAGCTATTGATGTGCCTAGCGATTTGTTGTGCCTCTAACTTGACAGGTTGTTGTGGACGAAGAGTTTGGGAAACTCTTTCGTATAGGCTTGGATTGATCGACTAAGCTGCTTAGAGTTCTAGAATTGTTGAAACAATAATTGTTCCATGGTCTCGAAGAATTTCTCAACTTCCCAGAATCAATCCAAAAAGTCTTTGATATGCAAGTTTTCCATAAAGGTTGGGAGGTCAAACTTCAATTGATATTGCTTTGGATCTCGTCAATATCCCTCATTTCAGTGGCCTCCATGAATAGGCATATTTAGGAGCTGCTCTTCTTCTTCTTCTTCTTCTTCTTCTTCTTCGGAATTCTCGACATAGCCTTATCACTTTTGTTGGGGATTTGCCTCACGTTCCATAACTACTTTTGAAACTCAAGTGGCTTGAGCACGTTTGGCTGGAAGATTACTAGGTATGGGGTTGGTGGATAAATGTTGGATGGTGAGAAGTAATTCTTGAAATATGCTGTGTGCAACAACTTTGGCTGAAAGATTACTACATGAGGGGTTCGTGGATAAATGCTAGATGGTAGGAAGTAATTTTTGAAATAACCGTTCGTTTTGCACCACAAATTTGCTGAAATCGGCCGATGTAATAGGCTTGCTTTCACGGCCCTTAACTACGAGGATGTTGACATTGACATTATTCATCATCGTCAAAATGCATATGAACTATTTGATTTCGCAATAACGTGTGAATCTTCAAAACGCATCCAAAATATTTGATCACAAAATCCTGTTTGATATTCATACTCCAAGTTTAATAGATGAAAATTCTATTTTTTGATTACTAAAGTGACGATGAGATAGGTATACCCCGGCTTATCTGGAAGCCCACTCAAACACACAAGATAGATCAAAAGCTTATAGAGCCTATCATAATTGTTTCCAAAAGGTCATCCTTAGAAACTGCCAAACTATGTTTATAAGCCCATTGCCGAAGGATAAACTCTTAAGAGATGTGTGCAAGTGCTTGAAGGTTGGAGTGCATTGGAATTGCGCAAAAAAAAAATGCATAAGATGAATTTAGTGGATTATAATATGGTTCCACAAAATTTCTAAGGTCATCCTTTTTAGATTTGGATTGTTATGTTTTTTTTTTAAATTATCTCTTGTCCTTTCTATGTTCGAGTGGGCTTCCATCGACAACCGCGCCTATACCTCTATCCTCTTTTGTCCACTTTATTTATTTCTGAGGTAAAGGACAATAACGACACAAAAAAATTCATGCCGAATGGAGTTAAAAAGCTGGAAAGAAGGATTTTAAGAGTCTTATGATGTGTTCAATCCTCTTAAGAAAGCTCTTGTTGTAAGACAAGCTGCGACTTCCCATACTGCCACACTTGAAAGTTAAGTCTTTCCAAACTCACGTTTTTCTTTAATCTTTTAGTATTCAGAGTAATTAGCACACGTGGGAGCTCTAAATAGAAAATTAAGTAGGAAGCTGTAGGGGCACAAGTGCATGGAATACAAAACACAAAAGTGCAGGCATGCCTAATAAAGGGTATAGCCTTACATAATTTTTACTAACCAGATAACACACATATTGCACTCATCAAACTCATTTAGCAAATCAACTCACACGTACTTTGTTATCATTCGATCCATTTACATCGTCTATTCAATCTCGCTATCTACTCTTGTTTACATATTTATACATACGATACACTTGTTTACAATATTTACATGGGACAAGGATAACGGGGGCAATCTACTTCAGAACATTACAACTGTCCATCGGTTCATCAGAATCTGAACTGTCACTCGTGTCCTCATTCGAATTCTCAGTTGGATACTCCATTGCAAAGAGGCATGAAGCAAACAAATCGATCATCTCAGGAGCTACAAGGCCTTCACACCTAGCAAAACCACGATAGTATACTACCTTGAATTCAAGCTTAACTATTCCAACAAGGGGTCCTTCATCTACATAAACTCTGGAACGAACCACCTTATATAGGGGATAACATGGTATTTTAGGATATGCATCAATAAACTCTTAAGCTAAATGAATAATCATTATGGAATAATCATATCAATGTTGTCATACAAGCATCAGATCTACATGCATCTTAGTAAATTAAAAAGTGATTTCAGCAACAAAATGAGTATAAACTCAACAAGAAGATTCCTAAGCCAAAAGGCTAATCCACCTATTGAATTATAAAATTTGAGGAAAACGTCACCAATATCTAGTACAAACACAGAGGTGTAAGACCTAGACCAAATCATCATAACCACGATCATCACAGCAAAAATCATTGCAATCAAGATCGATTGGTGCTTAACGCTCGTAATAATGAAATATAGACAAGCCAGTAACAAGGACTAAAAATTCACTTTCCTCGATTAATCGAGAAAGCAACGAATGAACGAACGATCAAATGATCAAAATGGCGAAGCTTCTAGAGCAAGCTCCAAAGGCGGGGATGACGACAACACCGATAGACGTGGATGCGCAACAGCACGACGACTGTCATGGTAAGGATGCACGGCCAAGGGAAGGCATGTAGGGCGAACAACGATAGTTCAGTAGATTAACAATGCATTCTAATGATCATACGACGAAATGAATTGACTCCAGAGGTTTATATAGTAGAAGCAGCTGAAGACCAGTAAGCGTAAAATGAGTCAGCTTAGGACGACGGACCAGATGGTGACATGTATCCACCACATGTGGACTCTAGTCTCCACGTGTCATGTGGCGTCGATAAGTAGATACCACGTATCCCTTAATGGTCGCGCATGTGACACATGGGCCCTTGCGTGTCCATGTGTGACCCTGTTTTACTTCCCGCCTCCGGTTGTCCTAATTTCATACGTTTTTTATCCGATGGAATTGTAATTATACATATAGTGTTCCTAAAAATAGTATCGGGCCAATAACAATTCCTAAAAAATTTCATATAGTTCAATAATTACTCAAAACTTATCCAATAATCCGAACTCATTAAATAATTAATCCACTCATAAGCAGGTAAGGATTTTCGAGTCATCACACAAGCAAACGCCCAATCCTTGCTACGAAAAATCTAAAGCCTTAATATGGGCTCTACTCAAATTGATTGCTAGACAAAAGTGGTGTGAAGGCATGAATTTTGGCCAGTTGAATTATTAAGAGGATTAGTTAGTGTCGGACTTGTTGCGTGGAACAAGCGATCGAACAATAAAATAGACAGAACGTGTAAAGTAAATGGAACACTAGATGTACGTAGTTCGATCGTAAAGACCTACGTCCACGGCAAGAGTAACAACGAATTCCACTATACAACGAGCGATATACAGAAATTACAGATCGCTCGGTTACACACAAACACTCTTAGTGTTTTCCATCCACAATTATATTCAAGAACGCATACAATGTTTAGCCAACAATTCCTAACGAAATAATCTCTCAATCTCGTAAAAGAATTAAATACAAATTCTTACCACAAGAATTTAATCGCTTGAACACTAATTCTTCTTGGATGTAATTTCACAAAGAAATCATTGCCACCTTGAAGACCCACTATCAAATACCACCTATGGACGCCAATCACGACACTCAGAGATAGTGGATGGCGCTTCTGCCAAAAAACTTGAAGGCTCCAAGCCAGTGTGAATGAGATATTTATATAAGAGAGTCTATGTTGACCATGTCAACCTCAAAGTTCACTTTTCTGCTCAACTACTCCAACACGCAATATGAATATGAATATATGTATTTCCTTCTACGGCTTGGCAAAAAATCTTGCACAATTAGAAAAGATAATGATGTGTATTTCCTTTTCAATGATTTGTTTGATTCCTTTTGCGCATAGAAAATCAAACCAACCTTATCTATTTAATTTAAAATTTAGATTTTCGCTTCGGGTTCAAATCCGAGACATAAATTCAATAATCTCCACCTTGACTCGACATTTAACCCAAATCGCAATTGATTCTTTAATAAATTTGAACACCATCGCTACTCTCCTAACAGTCCCGATGGGCTCAACTGCCACATATATCATCTCAGTTCAAGTCGTGCTTGAACTTCGCCATAACTGTGGACCTCATCAGAACACCAACTCCACAAGCACCTTTAACTACTTTACAAGGACTATCTGACACAAGCTCCTTAATCATAGATAAAGCAAAATCATTGTTGCATCCACTTCTATCAAGAGATCGATTACGTACCTTATTAATATTAGCAGTTGTAATAACCGTTGGCTCTATATGCTCTACCTCACTACATGCATCATCTGTGTCGATTACTTCGCTAGCATCCGCTACCTCAGGAGTTTCTGGTTGCAACTCCATCTCAAGCTGAACACCCTGCAAATTCGTATGAACACTGCTATAATCACTCCTAACTTGACGTACTGAAGACTTGTCAAAAGTAAGTTCTCCTCTACAAACATGTGAATTTATGCTCGGGCACCACAACTGATAGCCACACTCACCTCGTGCATAGCTATGGAATATGCACTTTACCCTCACATTGAGCTTACCATCACTTACTCGATAATAACATGGGCAACCATACATTCTAAACATAGAATCATCAGCAAAATTACCTAACCACACTTCTTTGAGAGTCCGATATCCAATCGCAGTCAATGGGGATCTATTCACCAGGTAGTTCGCCATATTAAGCGCATCCGCTGGAATTCTCCTAGCACTACCAGCACTAGAGGTATTTTTTTAGGTCGTCTCTAGTAACGATCTGCTAATCAATTCTGCACGCTGTTGTGGTTTATTGGCACTAGTGCGATGTTTCACTATGTCATTTTCATGTAGAATTTAATTACCAGCTTCGAGCAAGACTCCATACTACTGTTAGTTCGCACATGCTTGATCAACTTACCAGTCTCCATTTCGATCAAAGCTCTCGACCGCGTGTCCCTAACAATAGCATCAAACTTGTCCATGTGCACAACCACCCAGGCCTTCCTCGAACAGCCGTTAAACTCTCGAACAAATGTCGACGTCTCAAGAGCAAAACTTATCAATATCTCACCTTGAAGTTCATACAGGCCACCATGCTTGATTCCCTTCATTATCACCAGGGCACCTCGAATAATCTTTAGAACTCCACCTCGTGAAGAATACTTGCATTCAGCTGAATCTAGAGCACGTAAGGAAATCAAGTTCTTTTCCAATTTTATAACATGTCGTACTCCAGTCAAGGTCCGCACAATACCATCATGCATTCTGATTTTAATAATCGATACCCATAATATCACATTCAGCATTGTTCCCCAACTGCACTTTACTACTATCCATGCATTGATAAGAAGTAAATCAGTTCCTGTTTGGCGTAGCATGAAAGAACAACCAGAATTCATAATCCATCCGTCAAACGACGAATCCTCAGTGACAGACAAAACACGATCGACACTATCAGAATTTTCAGCTACAACCGCAATATCATCCGTTGATTCAACTCTAATTCCCTTACCCATTTTATTTTTTAGCTTAAAGCAATTTCTTCTAAGATGCCCCCTCTTGCCACAGTTCCAACAGACATCACCACCAGTTCTAGACTGACTGCGTCTATTCATATTGGTACTACTTCTGCCAACACGAGTACTAACTCTTTCTCTTTCACCTACTAAAACAGCAAATATAGATTCGCCAGATTCCCTTTTATGGATATCCTCACTCAGAATTAAATCTCGAATCCCATCAAACGTCAAACTTGTCGACCAAGAGAAATTACTAACAGCAACAATAATTGTATTCCAACTATTAGGCAGTGAGGATAATAGAATCAAAGAATGTACCTCATCTTCAAAGTCAATATCAACTTAACTCAATTGACTGACGATCACATTGAATTCATTGATATGTTTAGCAACTGACACACCTTCGCCCATCTTCAAATTAAACAGACATCGCGTCAAATAGACCTTGTTGATCACAGAGGGCTTCTCGTACATGTCCGACAAGGCTTTCATCAAACCCGCAGTGTCTTCTCTTTAATGATATTAAACGGCGACATTACGAGCCAACGTCAGTCGAATAACACCCGTCGCTTATCTACCAAGCAATTTCCAATCAGCTTGCTTAATTGTATCTGGCTTCTCCTCAGACAAAGATTCATGCAGTTTCATCTGATATAAATAATCTTCAATCTGTATTTTCAAGAAACCAAAATCATTCTCATCAAATTTGTCGATTTTCACTTTAGCTTCTTTTATCGCCATCGATTCGCTTCAATTCAAGCAAGCCTAACTCCGATACTAATTGTTGCACTGAACAAGCAATCGAACAATAAAATAGACAAAACGAGTAAAGTAAATTGAACACCAGATGTACGTGGTTCAGTCGTAGAGACCTACTTCCACGGAGAGAGCAGCAACGAATTTCACTATAGAACGAGCGATACATAGAGATTACAGATCACTCAAGTTATACACAAACACTCTCACAGCCCCAATTATATTCAAGAACGCATGTAGTGTTTAACCCACAATTCCTAACGAAACAATCTCTCAATATCGCAAAAGAATTAAATACAAATTCTTACCACAAGAATTTAATCGGTTGAACACTAATTCTTCTCGGATGTAGTCTCACGAAGAAATTCATGCTACACCGAAGACCCACTATCAAATACGCAGCACCTACAGATGCCAACTACGGCACTCAGAGATAGTGAACGACGCTTCTAGGAAAAAACTTGAAGATCCAATCCAACGTGAAGGAGATATGGGAGAGTCCATGTTGACCATGTCAATCTCAAAGTCCACTTTTCTGTTCAACTACTCCAACACGCAATAGGAATAGGAATATATGTATTTCCTTCTATGGCTTGGCAGAAAATCTTGCACAATCAGAAAAGATAATGGCGTGTATTTCCTTTTAAATGATTTGTTTGATTTCTTTTGTGCACAGTAAGTCAAACCAACATTATCTATTTAATTTAAAATTCAATTTTTCGTTTCGGGCTCAAATCTGAGACATAAATTCAACAGGACTTGTAATATTAAAGATCATCAGTGCGAAAGTTTTATTATTTGGATGGTAGACTGTGGGACTTAAATGAAAGGGCGAGCATAATCAAAGTTTGAATAAATTGCCGTTAAATAATTGGTCCCAAGAGTGATGTGCAAAGACCCCAATTGGCCACCCCCTAATCCACTGACCTTACTCCCTATAAAACTCTCCCTCCCTACCATTTCTCTCCCCTCATTTTCCCCCTCCTCTTTCTTCGTGGATAGCATCCCCTGTCTTAAAGGCAAGGGATTCTAGTAATGGGGCCATAGGATCTCTTCCTCCCCCCCCCCCCTTTATAGGGGAAGATCCAAAGCAGGGGATCCATTTCCCCCCAAATGCTCCCTCTCTTACTCGCTTACTCCGCCAATGATCTCTCTCTTTCTCGTTCGGACCGACAACACCATAGCTCATCGGTGGTGGACCACAAGCTTCCTTGCTGCCTACTCAGGCACACCATCATCTCAGCCCACCCGATCTTCCTCTCCTTAGTGTCGCGCAACCCACCACGAAGAACGGCCAAG
Source organism: Rhodomyrtus tomentosa (assembly GCA_028455895.1). NCBI lineage: Eukaryota > Viridiplantae > Streptophyta > Magnoliopsida > Myrtales > Myrtaceae > Rhodomyrtus > Rhodomyrtus tomentosa. Next base: position 20,940,696 of record JAPCWY010000003.1, on the reverse strand, counting down.
TCATTTGGCTAGATATTTTATTTGTTGAGCTTCACCTCACTCCCATTGATTTAACTCTTTTTTTCATATAAGTTTCCCATTTGAGAAGCGGTGGATTTGGATAGTGGCTTGGAGCACGCCCATGAAGGTGATATATAGCACTCTAGAGTAGTCCTTACTTAGTAATCCTCCTAGTATATTTTCGTGTTTGTTTGAGTAAAGAAAGATGTAATCAAATGATTATCTATTACATAAAAACATATGTTGCCATTTCTTTTTTGCATGCACTTATGATTGTATGGCCACTAGTTGTTCTTAAAAAAGCTTCTCATGCGCCCTCTACTATTATCAATAATAAATATTAAAACATATTTAATGCATGATACAGGTAGTAAACCTTATTAAGGTCACACCCTATTAGGCGTGCCAGCCATTTCTTTTATGCATGCACTTATGATTGTATGGCTACTAGTTGTTCTTAAAAAAGCTTTCAATGCGCCATTTACTACTATCAATAATAACATATTAAAACATAGCTCGTATTGTTGTACGACGCCCTAGAACACGGGGCTCTGATTAAGGAAAGTTCTCCTACCAATTGCTATAGGTTGAGATTCTGAAATCAACTTTGGCGCTCGTTATAGCTATTAACATTATAGAAAGCTCCTCTCGAGGGCAATTACATGGATCACTCATAATGACGTTACAAAGTGACTATTTTTATTACAATTCAAATTTAAGAAAGTTTACAACAATAGAGAAATAAATGAACCTTCCAACGAAAGATGGAATATATCATGAGAACCTATTGATGTGGATTTTTTTAAAATTAACCAAGAGAGCATTTGAAATTTCAAGCATAAGCGTCGAGGTACTGGAGGAAGCGAAACATGGTATGATTCAAAAGTCCACGTTGGACTGTCCACTTTTAGCCAAAACTCCAACACGCAAAAAGGATAATGTTTATCTCCTTTTTTTTATTTTACTTCTTTCTCGCTGACTCCAACATAAGCAAATATATTCTTGATGGCGATTTGCATTATGCCAAATAAGAAATATAATTTCTATCGTTTCCATCAACATAGATTTTTGTAATATTCAAAATAAATCTTATCTTTTATTGCAAGATCAAGATATATCTCAAAATTTAAATTTTCGTTTTGGGCTCAAATTCGATACATCTTTTTACAATAATAATCCATACGATTTGATGCTGGATGGAGTTAAAAGCTTGATAATATATCCATGGGAAGCTTTTTTAAGAGCCTTGTGATGTGCTCAATCTTCTTTAGAAAGCTCTTGTCGTAATACAAGTACACACCCAATCCTTGCTAGAGAAAATGCTCAAGCCTTAATGCTCTTCTCAAATTGACTGTGAGACAAAATTGGCTAGGGGTTGAGATTCCGAAATCAACTTTGTTGCTCATTGTAAATAGCTCTTTTTACAGGGCAATCATAAGAATCGCTCACGATAACATTATAAAGTATGTACCTTTTATTGACATTCAAATTTAAGGAAGTTTACGGCCATAGAGAAGTAAAGGATCTCGGATACTTCCAACAAAAGATGGAATATATCATGAGAACTTATTGATATGGCTTTTTTAAATTACTCAAGAGAGCATTTGAAGTTTCAAGCATATGCATCGGGGTTTTGGAGGAGGTATGCTTCGACGACCTTGTACATTCTCAAGGCACGCTCTTTCCCTGCCTTAACGTCCTCTTCTTTAAGTTCAATATCTCCCTTCGTGTAATACGTGCTCGTCATCTTGTTCTTGCTTCCGCCTTCTAATGTCGACTTGAATTTGACTTCGTAAACAATAGATTCGAACTTCTCCTTAAGATCAATTATGGTATACTTGTATGTGAATGTTTCTAAGTTCAACTCATCCACACGATTCATCATGCTGCTAAGCTGACACCTGTATACAATTGAAGGATATTCTATCATAGTATACTTGTCTATATGCCCTAACATTTGTTAAAGCTAGAAAAGAAGCACATTAATATAACAAAAAAGCATGATTACCTTCAACGAGGTTGAGCTACTTAATGGTTCAAGCCCCTCCATTGCCTTGGATGATGTCAATGCTCTTAATAGCTTGAGGCATTAGTTTGGGAATTAGGTTATGTGAGTCCACAACCAAGGCCTTCAACAATTTCGATGCATATATTGCGGAAACGTATTCATTTGCGAAAGTGAACACACCCATGATGTCTTTAAGGTTGCTGCTGTAGAAATATGAACAATTTGATCAAAGAGAGTGGATTTGAAGGAGATTTGTGAGCTTGGGATAAAAGAGAAAAGAATGAGATATATTTATAAGTTACAGTGGAGGAGCCCTAATATTTCCTAAGCGGGTCATAATGCTGAAAAGTTCTAGGATTGCCGAACTTGAAAAGCACGAAACATTTTGTTTTTTGTCAAGTTTTGCATGAAAGAAACTTCGCTTGATAGATTAGGATTTTGACATGCCACGCACCATAGGCACGAGCACGCGACTCCCTTCAAGTTAACTCTCGAGTCCCAAGATTCACTTATCGAGAGATGCCTAATATAAAGAAGCGTACAAAAACGATAACATACACTCCTCCGTACAATCATCAATGGGAACCTGGATAGTGAGAACATAATACATATATAAACAAGAGCTCATATAAAAGCGCAGGTGAGCTAGTCTTGCTGACAGGTCAGGGCAATGGGACTTAATCAAAGGATAAACCATATCTAAGTCCCAAAAAAGAAATAGACCAACGAGGTCATCAAAAGGCTGCCAAGTAAAAGAAGGAACCCTTAGGTCAAACCACTGAAATCGTCAGTCTCTTCTACATCCTCATCTGTCTTGTAGTCCGAGAAAGTCTCGGAACGTACATCTACAGTGTCATCCATCATAGTATCCTCCAGCTCGTCCTCTGAGGTATCAATCTCTATCACCTCCATTGTGTGCTCCAGAGTCGGGGTCTTCTTTGGTATGTTCCTCGAGCCAGCTATAGACACCTCGACCTCTATAGAATCCCGAGTGGGATGACACCAACTAGGAATGACTCCACGAGGTACCTCCGTAGACTTCAGCAAACCAGTGGTGACATCGCCTACCCTACGGAATCAGGCCTCAAAACTATATGGTTTCTACGACGGGGTGAGATTAACATTTCAATAAGATAAGTTCTAACCCTAGGTTCAATTCTCACACGCCTACCGCCGGTTAGTTCTGTCCACCAAAAATCAACACCAATTCGTTATCAATTCTCCATAAAATTCATCCAAAAAATTTACCTCAGCTCAGTTATTCCTAGTACAACATGTCTACAAATTACCACCGAAAATTTGAAGAGATTCGAGGTCCTTTGGAGGCTGAATGAAGACTTACCCTCAACAGCGACGAAATCCATCGGCTTCTAGGAGATTGGCTGGCCGGAGCTCCTCAAGTGGTCAAATGCCATGATTCCACTTGTAGCTGGTCAGCAAAAGGCCGAGGAAGGTGTTGGTGGCCAACGCGAGGGCTGGAAGTCGCCGGAGGTGGAGCTCGGAAGTGGCGAAGTCGGCGGAAGGAGCTGGTTAGGCGATTTGGTTCTTGCCCGAGAGAAGTGAAGAAGAAGAAGATGAAAATAGCTATGGAGATGGGGGTGTTCGGCTGAATGGAGGAGAGGGAGGGTGTCACGCCCCACGCCTCATGTACAAGCACGCAAACATCCCTGCAAGCAAACAACAACAACCTCTCGGCAGTCCCAAGGATCCACTACACATATAAAGAAAGATCGAGAGATAAGATAAGATACATTAAGCACACGGAAGCGGATCCCAACAACTCTCCATACATTAAATATTTACATACAGACTAAGTGGGACATGAACAGCATCATGAAGGCCGTACATCATCACCTACAAACCAATAACTACTAAATCCACTAAACATCAGGGGCGACGGGTAAGCATGCCAAAAAGGTATCCACAAAATCCACCAGGGATGAGGTCGGGTCGCTAGTCAAAAGTCAGATCGACGTCCGGAGTCGCCTAGGAAAAGCTGCTGGAATCTCCAGTGTCCTCAGTCTCCTCCGATGGCTCGTACTTAGAAAAAGTCTCCGACGGAACCTCCATAGAGTCCTCCATAGTCACCCCCTGCGACGGCTCAGCTGGATCTCCATCCATGATATCCTCCTTGTCCGGCTCGACTAGGTCTCCATCGAACAGCTCCACCACGATGACCTCGTCCTCCGGCGGTGGCACCGAGTACTCAGCTGTCGGCATCCGTTCCGGGCCATTCCTCGACCCAACCGCTGATCCCTCGAGAAAGTCTTGGTCCGAGATCGTCTGACACCAAGAATGTATGACACCCTTTGGAACCTCATGGGGTTTCAACGGCCCGACTTTCCTATCCCCGTCCCGTCTAAATAATACCTCAAACCGATGAGGCTTCCAATCCGGCTTTCCCTCGTTTACCCAAGTTACTGTACATTTCCTTACGTATATATTCCCCTGCCTATCGGGAAACTCGTCGTAAAATGCCATCATCTCCAGCGGGTCCCCGAACCTGATAGGCCACATAGTTATTGTCTAGGATCTGTAAAGTAAGATTTTTCCAAAAGGGGTGAGATACACATCTCAGTAAGAAAAACCTAACCCTTGATCAGGTTGACTATCCATTCAGGCAGCCAAGTCACTCAACCTATCCCGACTCACGATCATACGCAGGTATAACAATCATAAATCGATAAACAACTATACACATACGACAGGCATACACTTATATTCTCATGTCACACACGAATGCACGTATATGCTCGGCCTGTCACTTCACCACATCAATCAACCTCCGCCTGCCTCATTCTCTAGCCCGCGATTAGATCATATCGGGCTCGGTCCCCGTAAACGCATCAGGCCTTGGTTCAATTCCAGGCAGGGTTTATGAGCTCATACTCCATCCCACGATTAGATCGCATCAGGACTGTGGCTATCTCAATCCCGCGACTTCGTCTCATCAGGGCGCCACCTAATCACAATTCACCCCGCGACCTCGTCGCATCAGGGTCTCAACCTTGCGCCCCGCGTCTCACACGCCTCAGGGCCTCATCATGCCATGCCACAATCATGTCTCATGCCATATCATATCAATTAACTTGATTTTAAATTCAAATTTCACAATCAATGGCTAATGCGGTGCTAAGACGTTTCATAATTCATGTGGCATGCAAATCAATCCAAATGGCACCCAAACACACGAACAACTCAAGCATAGGTTATGTCATACAACCATTCTTATAACATCTAGGGACACATCAAGCTGTCACATGTGAGAATTTTCCCATAAACCGTTCCGATCGGCCCTCGACTTACCCAATCGAGTCCAATCCCCCTAACATTGGTTTAGAGAATTTCTTACCTTCGTTTAGCCACACAAATTACTCCTCCTTGAGCCTCCTAGGATTCAGCCAACCCAAGTCCAAAGATGATTTGTCACGCAACTTAGGTTAACCAATCGATTTGTCAAAATTCCAAGTCTAATCCCTCAATTCATCCATCCAAATCACCCATAACATACTCCTCATCATCTTAACACATCATACACATCAAATTAAAACACAAATCCAGCCTAATCAGCCCTCCAAAGATTCATTTTGGACCGGCATTGAACCGGTTCCATTCGGTTCTGTTCATGCCAGGTCCAACCGGTCCTAATCTCCCTCAATTCCATCAATTATACACCATTCTACCTCTTATAATGTCTACCTAAGGGTTTAGAGTGCTCACCATGAGGTTCAAGTCACGTGGATGTCAGAAAGTCGTCGGTAGTTCGCCGGTTGTCTAAGATTCAAAATACCGGCAGATTTTGATCAAGATATACATAGGTGGTTCATGACCAAAAACTTATCAACAAATCCCCAATTTTTTTCACAGGTTCCTACACATGTCTACTGAGTCTCTACCAAATTTGAGCTTTAAAATCCAAGAACTCGACCCTCAAATGGACTGAGGAACAGACCTACCTCAGGTTGGCTCCAATTCTGTCGACCTGTGGGAGAATGCTTGCCCCGAATTCCATAGAGCTCCAAATGACCTGATTCAAGTTGGAGGACGTCAGCAAGAGGTGGATCTATGTTGTGGTGGTTGGCCGATGACAACTAGTGGCCGGAGGTTCCTGTCGTACGGACCGAACGGCGGCATCCGGTGCTGGTCGGGCAAAACAGAACAGAGAAAGAAGAAGAAGGAAGGTGTTCGGTGTTCTTGGGGAATTTTCAGCCGAATGAGAGGCTAAAGGAGAGAGAAAAATGAGAGGATTATTATCCTAAAATAATTGATTAATTGAGGTGATTGGTAAGTGGGCATTAATTGATGAATTGATCTTCCACCCTTGGATGCTTGACACTTGTCCATTGTTCTTGCCAAGGAGATCCAATGGCTCCTTTTTCTCTTCAATGTTGGGTAGCTTGGGGGGGGGAAGAATGTCCATTTTTCCCTTCCTTTCATTATAAAGACAAAGTTCTAAGCTTGAAGGGCAAAACGATTATTTTACCCCCGACGTTCGGAACTTCGTTTTCCTCGTTTCTGACTACTTTGATAGGACGACGGCCAATCCAAATGGCGTTGAAATTCTTGATTTTCCTTTTTCAAACTTTTCAGGACTCATTTCTAATCGTTTCTTCTATCAGACGTGATGCCAACCTATCCCGAACCGACAAGCGGCTTTTGCAGACTATACGCGTATCGACCCCGTGATTCTCATCACGTTTAGGGCTCTTCAATTCATGGCAGCTTTGGTTGTCATGTAATTGCGAGGATTTATTGCTAGTCCCTAAGGTTTCGATCGTCACAGTCCGATTTAGGATAATTTTACAAATCGTATGCTGGTTAAGCGGTGTCACCCGCGCTCCAGTCATACGATACTCGCGTGGTAATCCTTGATCGTTCTTAGATCGGCCTTTTGGTGGCTCTAAATATCCCCTCGACAATCCTTATGGTCAAAGTGTCATTTCCTATCCGAGTCACCTAGGTCCACGTACCTCGTCTCGGTTTAGCCATTCTCCTTTGGTCAGCCTACTCAAATTGATCAGATTTGAGCGGAATACGACTAAAATACATCGGTTGATATACATGAACTTCTCATTACAGAGTCTGAAGTTGATTGAAAAATCAGAATGTCACAGAGGGAGTATACCCCAAATGGCTTAGTCAAAAGGGAAGAATGGTAGGTAAAAAGGTGTATAATTAATGCCACCAAGCCATCTATTGACACTTGTCCCCCTTATCAATCAATTAGATTATCCAATGGCCATAACTTCTCCTAATTTTTGGTAGCCAAGGGGTATGGTCAATGACCAAAATGCCCTAATTCATTTATTAAGGCAAAGCCAAACGTTGAGGGGCAAAATGGTAATTTCACCATCTTCATCCGGAACGTCATTTTTCCAATTCAACTTTCCTTCGATGAGGCGACATCCAATCCAATTATAATGTTGGAATTCTTGATTTTCTATTTTTCAATTTCGAGACTCGTCTTTGAACCATTTCTCTGTCAAATGTGATTTCAAATTATCCCGAACTGACGAACGGCTTTTATAGACATTACGCATATTGACTCTATGATTCTCATCACACTTAGGGCTTATTAATTCATGGCTATTTGGATTGTCATGTAATTGCGATGGTCTATTACTAGCTCCGACGGTCTCGATCGTCGTCGTTCGATTTATGAAAATTTCGCAAATTATACATTAGTTAAGCGGCATCACCTGCGCTCCAATCGTATAACGCTAGCAATGTATTCCCTAATCGTTCTTAGATCGGCCTTTTATGGCTCTAAATATTCCCTCGACAATCATTATGGTCAAAGTGTCATTTCCTATTTGAGTTCCGTAAGTCCACATACCTTATCTCACGTTAGCCTTTCCCTTTTGGTTAATTAACTCGATATTGATCAGATCCGAATGAGATACGACTGAAATACATCATTAGATACATTCTCATTTATAAGTCTCGAAATGACAAGAAAAATCAGAATGCATAACTCTTCCCCCTTACAAAAATTTCATCATCAAAATTTACAATAAGCCCATCTATTCAAACAAATTAGGGTACTGACGCCTCATCGTTTCTTCGCTTTCCCACGTAGCGCCCTCGGTTCCATGGCACTCCCATATGACTTTGACCAATGAAATCGTCTTGTTCCTCAAAACTTGTTCCTTTCTATCCTTAATCCTGATTGGCTTTTCCACACAGGATACTCTATCGTCCACTTCAATAGTTTCATAATTCAGGACGTGTGTCAGGTCTGGATCATACTTCCTCAACATTGACACGTGGAAAATGTTGTGTACTTGAGATAAATTAGGCAGTAAGGCAAGCCTGTAGGCCAAGGTCTCAATCCGTTCCAAAATCTCAAATAGATCCACGTACCTTGGACTCAATTTCCTTTCATTTTCGAATTGAGATAGTCCTCGTATCAGTGAAACTTTAAGGGAAACATGCTCACCCACTAGAAACTCTAGAGGTTTGCGTCGTTTGTCCGAATAACTTTTCTGACAACTCTGTATCGTCTTCAGTCCATCCTGTATTATCTTTACAGCCTTTACTAATTGCTCTACCAACTCTGGGCCTGTAATACTTCTTTCTCCAACTTCGTCCCAGCAAATCGGGGTCCTGCAGGCTCTTCCATACAATGCCTCAAAAGGTGCAATTCGAATGCTCTGCTAATAACTGTTGTTATACGTGAACTCTACCAAATGCAATTGATCCTCACATCCACCTTTGAAGTCTATAACACACACTCGTAACACATCCTCGAGCGTCTGAATCGTTCTTGTCTAAAGAAGAAGAAAAGAGGAGAATGATATGAATGAATTGTCTAACCATCTAGGTTAGCATGCTCTCATATTTATAATAATGAAGGTGGTACATAGTAATACGGTGGGCATTCCCACACATGATGATGAATAATAAAATAACTTATAACACCCTCCCTCAAGCTGAGGCATAGATATCGACCATGCCAACTTGTTACGTATAAAGCGAACCGTTGCCTAGTTAAAGGTTTAGTGAACACATCTGCTAGCTGATCTCCAGTGCGGATATGTGAGAGAGTGAGACTACCATATGTAAGCTCTTGTCGAACAAAATGACAATCAATCTCAATATACTTTGTTCTCTCATGAAAGATGGGATTTGAAGCAATATGAAATACTGAACTACTATCACACCATAACGATTGGGACCACTCGATCCATATCCAATCTCATTCAGAAAATGTCTAGTCCACATAATCTCTGCAGTAGCTGTAGAAATGGCTCGATACTTTGCTTTAGCACTACTCCTCGCCACAATATCCTGTTTCTTACTCTTTCAGAAAACTAAATTACCACCAACATACAAAGCATATTCAGAGGTAGACTGCCTATCAATAGGTCAACTAGTCCAATCAGCATCAGTATAACACTCCATGCGAGCATGACCATGAGCCGCAAAAATAATTCCCCTACCAGGACTACCTCGAAGATATCTTAAAATCCTCAAAACAGCATCTCAATGTGGTTATCTAGGTGCTACCATAAACTGACTAACCACACTAACCGAATATGCAAGATCAGGCCTAGTCATCGTAGTGAGATAGTTTAGTTTACCAACGACACGTTGGTATCTTTCAGGATGTTCAAACAAGTTACCCTAAGCAGGAAGAAGCTTTAATCCTAGTTCCATAGGGGACTCTGCGGAGCGAGATTGCTGCATGTTAAATTCAGTTAAGATATCCATAACATACTTACGTTGTGACAAAGAGATATTTTCTTTCTTTCGGGCCACTTCGATCCCAAGAAAGTATCTCAAATCACCGAGATCCTTCGTCTCAAAGTGAGTATACAAATATCTTTTCAGTTCAGCAATACCATGCTCGTCATCCCCTGTCGAGACAGTATCATCCACATATAAAACTAGAAAGATACATCCAGTAGTAGCACGTTGATAGAATACTGCATGATCCTTTTGAGACTGAAGCAAACCAAAACTCCGAACAGCTGAGCTGAATTTATCAACCCATGCTCGAGGAGACTGCTTCAAACCATACAAAGAGCGACGAAGCTTACAGATTTTCCCTCCCTGAGTACCAAACCCTGGGGCTGCTCCATGTAAACATCCTCGGCAAGATCACCATGAAGGAAAGCACTCTTGATATCCAACTGATGGAGAGACCAAGAATGCACATTGCAAGGGATAAGAAGAGGCAAATAGAGGACATTTTTGTAACCGGAGAAAATGTCTCAAAATAATCAAGACCATGAGTTTGAGCATAACCCTTAGCAACCAACCGAGCTTTCAGACGAGCAACAGTTCCATCAGGATTGACCTTCACGGAAAACACCCAACGACAGCCAATGACTTGAGCACCAAAAGGAAGATTAACCAAAGACCAAGTCCGATTGCATTGGAGGGCGCTCATTTCTTCCTCCATGGCAAAACGCCAACTGGCATGCTGAAGAGCCTCGAAAATCGAAGCAGGTAGAGAAACAGCATCGATATTGGCCACAAAAGCCGACAAACTTACTGATAAACCTTTGTAGGAATGTGTATAAAGAGGGCGATCTCTGCAGGCACGGTAATTCTTACGAAGAGCAATAGGTTGCTCGGTAGTATCAGTTTCAAGTGGGTCAGCAACACGAGAGACTATCTTAGCAGGAGAATCTTCCACGGGAGATACTGGCATAGAAAGAGAATCGACAATGGGGGTATTGCCTAGTGAAGATGTTGGAGAGACTGTTGGTGGAGAATAAACAAGGACGGGGTCAGAAGATGTGGATTCGGACAATTGCGAGATTGGATAAAATGAACTTGAGCCACATACAGAAAAGAAAGGTTGAGACTCTATAAAGGTAACATGACGAGAGGTGAGCATTCTTCCTAAGGTAAAAGAATAACAACGATAACCCTTTGACACTCGTGAGTAACCAAGAAAAACACATTTCAGTGCACGAGGATCTAGTTTTGATACACTTGGACGATCATCATGGACAAAACAAGTACACCCGAACACTTTAGGAGAAAGAGGAAAAGGATTGCGTTTAGGAAAGAGGAGCCCATGGGGCGTATTGCCTCCAAGAGAGAAAAGAGACATGTAATTAATGAGATAGCATGCTGTAAGAACAGCATCCCCCAAAACTTATGTGGAACATGCATCTGTATAAGAAGAGCACGAACAGTATCCATAAGATGGCGATTCTTCCGCTCAGCAACACCATTCTGTTAAGGTGTACGAACACATGAAAGACGATGGTGAATACTATGAGAACGAAGAAATTGATGAAAATGATCTGACATATATTCCTCTCCACAATCAGATTGTAAGGCTTGGATATTATGATGGAATTGAGTGTAGATAGAAGAATAAAATTCACGAAATACAGAAAATAACTCATAACATTCTTTTATTAAGTAAACAAATGACATTCTTGTGAAATCATCGACAAAGAGAACATAGTAACGATAACCAAAGGCTACTAGGTCCCCACACATCAAAATGGACCAAGGCAAATGGAGCAGTTGCTCGTTGAGATACACTCATTGGTAAAGAAACACGACTATGTTTTGCAAGCTCACATAACCCAAAATTTATTGTAGACACCGAATAAAAACGAGGAAACAATGACTACAACATAGACAAAGAGGGATGTCCTACATAATAGTGAATGTCTAAAATATCAGTCTCTTTCACTAGTACAACTGGAATGGAAGTACCATCCAGCTGATAGATCATGTGTGATATGACCAACAGATAACAAATTAAATGGCATGCTAGGAGTATATAAAACAGAAGATAAGGAGATTTCATTGGAAGATCGTGCAAGTCCATGTCTAAGAACTATCACGGATGACCTGTTCGCAATAGTAATCTGGCGTAACGGAGACGATGACTTATATGCAATAAGAATATCTCTATTACCCGTCATGTGAGCACCTGCACCAAAATCAATAATCTAATCAGCAGAAGGAAGAGCTGCACATACTGAGGTAAAGGAATAATCGGATGATTGTTGTAGTTTGGCAACAGAGGCAGATGTAGTTCCACTCCCTAAGGTCTGAAACTCCAAGTATCGAGCATACTCCTCTAGACTCATTGTGATAACTTTTTGGTTCATAGGCACAATATCAGATGCAACATGAGCAAGTGTGGTCCGTGAACCAGAAGCTGCCTATACAGCTTGTAACTTTCGGCAATAGCTGCGAAAACGTCCAACAATACCACAGTAATTGCAAGTACGAGTCTCCCGACCACGACCAATAATGCTACCACGATCTCATCCTCGGTCACGGCCTCCACTACCACGGCCACCTCCTCTGTTCATATATAGAGCAGCAGCTTGTTCACCAACTTCTGAAGGAGTAGATCTAACTTCCTCGCGACTTTCGGTATGAAGAACACGGTGATGAACTTCTCCAAGAGAAGGTACTCGAGCATCTGAAAGAATTTGTCATCGAGCAGTATCAAACTGAGCTCCCACTCCATTAAGATAGCAAATGACCAGAAATTAATTTCGTTGTTCTTGAAAAGTAGCTCGATTAGATGTAAACGGAACTAATCGATCAAACTCATCAGCAAATGATTTAAATTCCTCATGATATCCATTCAGAGGCCGACCAGCAAGAGCTAGCTTCAATAACCCACAAACGACATCATAGAGTCGTGAAAAATCATTCAGAGAGGAGTATAAATCTGCCAAAGCATCCCATAACTCCTTAACAATACAGTATTACTAACAACAGTCTGAACAGAAATATCCATAGCATTCAACAATTGACTATAAATACGACAATCAACGGTGTACCATTCATCATAAGTTGGGTCATCCTTGCTCGGAGGAAACTGGGTAAGATGATGAGATAGCCGCTGTCCGTGCAAATTCTTAAAGACATTCTTCTTCCAAATTATGTACGTAGACTATCCCGTCAAAACACGTTCGACGAGTTTAGATGAAGTAGATATAAAAGTCGGAGCTTGTGATCGCATCATATCAGATTCAGTCACACCAAATCTATTCATGGCCAATCCAGTCTCACCGAATTTAGCAGCAGCTATTTGAGTGTATGTATTACTTATGACGAATACTTAATATAGACACTAGATTAATCAGAAAGTTACAAGCTCCATCGTTTCATAGATCCGATTAGATCTAATCAGACCTCGATATGTAAATCAAATTCGAACGGCCTGGGACATGTCTAGCCAAGTTGGCCGAGAGCCTTAGGTCGTGATCGGCCAAGATGGCCAAAAACCCTAAGACGTGGCCGGCGGTCAATCTGGCCAAAATCCCAGGGACGTGGCCGGCCAAGTTGGCCGAGATCCCTGGTCGAAAGCCTAAGACGTGGCCGACAAGCTAGTCGGGAGAGTAGATAAGAGAGAGAAGCAAATGCTAGATAGTGGTTACGCTGATAGTGGGTGTTGGATAGGGTTTAGGTTGGGGCAACTAAGGTTGGCTTTGATACCATGTCTAAAGAAGAAGAAAAGAGGAGAATGATATGAATAAATTGTCTAACCCTCTAGGTTAGTATGCTCTCATATTTATAATAATAAAGAAGGTACATAGTAATACGTGGGCATTCCCACACATGATGATGAATAATAAAATAACTTATAACAGTCCTCTCCGAGTGTTCGTCAGTTTGCGGATGATACGTCGTACTGAACTATAGTCGAGTTCCCATGACATTCTGAAGGCTCTTCCAGAAGTTCGCCGTAAACTTAGGGTCTCTGTCCGACGTAATCGTCACTGGTACTCCATGCAGTCATACTATATGGCACATATATAGATCAGCATACCTATCCATCGCAAAGTCCTTTCGTACTAGAATGAAATGTGCAGACTTGATCTGTCCACGACTACCCAAATCGAATCGTAACCTCTTTGGCTCCTCTGCAATCCCATTACGAAATACATAGTTACGTGTTCTCATTTCCATTCGGGAATCTCTAAGGGTTGTAGTAGTCTATTAGGCTTATACTATTGTGCCTTCACCTGCTGACATATCAAGCACTTTGCAACATATTTCGCTACGTCCACCTTAATCCCGTTCCACCAGTAATGTTGACGTAGGTTCTGGTACAATTTCCTGCTACTTGGGTGGATACTGTAATTGCTTCTGTGAGCCTCCGATAAAATCTTTTCCCTAACTCTTCGTCCTTGGTCACGCATAGACGCCCTCAAAATTTCAAAATTCCATCCTCTAGCACTTGGAATTCTTGCTTTCTTTTCGTTACGTCCATCTCGAGGACCTTCTGAATTTCTGAGTCCGTAGGCTACAAGGCTTTTATCCTTTCTTGGATCTCAGGTTCCACTCTCAAGGTAGCTACCAAACTGAACAGCTGACAGACTTCCAATTTGAACTCCGAGGCCCTTAGGTCTTCAAGTAATGACCATCCTTTAACCAACAGACAAGCGATACTTGATTTCCGACTGAGCGCATTCGCGACTCTATTCGCTTTTCCATGATGATATAAAATGTCGCAATCATAATCTTGGAACAGCTCCATCCATCGGCGTTGTCTCATGTTCAATTCTTTCTGGAAAAAGAGATACTTCAGACTCTAGTGGTCTGTATAAATCTGAAACTTCTCGCCACACAAATAATGTCTCCAGATCTTCAAGGCGAAGATAATTGCAGCCAATTCCAAATCATGAGTCGGGTAGTTCATCTCGTGCAATCTTAGTTGTCGTGACGCGTAGGCAACCACTCTTCCATGCTGCATTAGTATGCAACACAATCCCTTTAGCGAATCGTTGCTATATATCCATAGCCTCCAGGTTCTGATGGAATCGTCAATACTGGTGCGGTCGGCAACCGATGCTTAAGCTCTTGAAAACTCCTTTCACACTTATCTGTCCATTCAAACTTGGTTTCCTTCTTAGTTAGCCTCATCAATGGAATGACTATGGATGAAAACTTCTCTACAAAGCGTCGGTAATACCCTGCCAATCCTAGGAAACTCCGGACTTCCGTGACCGTAGTAGGTCTAGGCCAATTCATAACGGCTTCAATCTTTGCAAGGTCCACAACAATTCCTTCTCCAGATACTACATGATCAAGAAATGCTAAATTATTCAGCCAAAACTCGTATTTGCTAAACTTAGCATAAAGCGAGTGCTCTCTCAAAGTCTGCAAGACAATCCTCAAAAGCTTTTCGTGTTCTTCGCTACTCTTTGAATAAATCAGGATATCATCAATAAAAACTATAACAAATTTGTCCAAAAATTCCTTGAACACCCGATGCATCAGATTCATAAATGCAGTTGGAGCATTTGTCAATCTAAAAGGCATCACGGTGAACTCATAGTAACCATACCTTGTCCTAAAAGCTGTCTTAGGTACATCTCTTTCCTAATTCTCAGCTGATGATACCCGGTCCTCAGGTCTATCTTAGAGCATACCGAAGCTCCTTACAACTAATCAAATAAGTCATCAATCCTCGGCAGTGGATATATATTCTTTATAGTCACTTGATTCAACTTTCTATAGTCAATATATAAACGCAAGGCCCTATCCTTTTTCCTCGCAAACAACACGGGCGCTCCCTACAGTGAAGCACTCGGTCGAATAAATCCTTTATCTAGTCATTCTTGCATTTGCACCTTTTACTCTTTCAACTCTGATAAGCACATCCTATAGGGTGCCTTCGAGATTGGTTCCGTTCCAAGAGCTAACTCAATCATGAATTCAATTTCTTGTTCTGGCGGCAATCCTGGCAATTCCTGGGGAAAAACATCAGGAAACTCACGCACTACCGAAATATTTTCTAATTTAGGTTCCACGGCAGTCGTGTCCATAACTACGACTAAGTAAGCTTGACATCCTTCGGTCATTAGTTTTATCGATTCAAGCAATTAAACTAAAGGAATTGAGGTTCCTCCTCGACTTCCTACAAATTCAAAATTAGGGCAACCATTCGGATAAAAATGGATTACTCTGCTACCACAGTCGACTACTGCTCTTTGCTGGCCCAACCAATCCATTCCTATGATCACATCAAAATCGTACATAGGTAACACGGCCAAGTCTATACTCTCTTTACTACCACCAATGACTATTTTACAATCAGCACAACCCAATGAAACCAACACATTATCCTTCAACCGGGTAGCAACATATGGGATCACACTCAATGGTTTCAACTCCATATCAATCAAATTAGCAAATTGAGTAGACACAAACGAGTGCGATGTGCCAGGATCAAACAATGCATGAGCAGCTTGGTCACATAAATAAACCGTACCTATGACCACGCTAGGCGCTTCTTCCGCTTCCCTACGCGCCACGGCATAGACCCTTCCCTGAGTTGGGGGTCGGTTCTGATCATTCTAGGGAGTGGTAGTTGACGATCTTGCCTATGGTCATTGCCCTTGAGGTCTAGCCACTAACGCTTGAATTGGGTAAGTTTGCATCTAATGGCCCATCTGACCACACTTGAAGTACGCACCGGCCCTAGCTGGACAAGGTCCGTTACCATGCCTTCTGGCATAGAGGTGGCTATTCCAGTTTGTTGAGTTCGACGGCTTCACTATATTCAATCTTACTGGAGGGACAAAGCGTCTATTGCCAGCCATAAGTCTTTTGTCGGCCTAGCGATCGTCTTGAAATAAGCCGAACCGCGATCCAGATGCGGTAGTCCTCTCCTTTAGATCCCTCTCGATCATCTGTCTCCATTCATATATTTCCTTATAAGTCCTCAAGTTTAGAGTTATCATCTAGCTGCGAAGCTCAGGTCTCAACCCATCCCAAAACCTCTGCGCCTTTTCCAACAAATCCTATATTGATCTGGACGCATATCTTGGCAATCTGGAGAACTCAGCTTCGTATTGGCCCACTGTCAGATGATTTTGACGCAGCTGTAGGAACTCTGCTTGCTTCCTTTCTTGGGTTGTCTCGGAGAAATACTTGTCATTGAATGTCGTAGCAAAAGCATTCCACGTTAAGGCTGTCTCTTCTGGAAAAACTCCATCCTTAATGGCAGTCCACCAATCATTTGCGATCCCCTCAAGTTGATATACCGCCAGTAGTACCTTTACCTCATCTGTACACCTCAGTACTCCAAAGACCTTCTCAAGCTTTTTTATCCACCTTGACGCCAATTCAGGGTTTCCAGTCCCATCGAACTAGATTAGTTTCAGCTTAATAAATTGTTCAACCAGTTGGCACATTTGCCTAGCCACGACAACTTCTTCTCTGGCATTACCTACTTCATTGCCCTGGTCATGGTAGCCATTATTTCCGTTACCTCCATTATTGTCGTTATTGGCGTTGATAGAAGCTATCGCAACTCCTACTGCTTGAGCTATGGCAGCATTCCTATCCTAGGTCTGCCTGTCGATGAGGTCATCAATCCTTTCGAGTGCTCTCAGCACTCCGTCCATCCGTGGGTCTTCCGCCACAGGCGGTCTCAAGTTAGAAGCTCCACTCTTAGGTCTTTCAGGTCTTATAGGCAGATTACTCATTCTTGTGTATCCTCACTACACCTGGACCACTATAATTTCACCATGGAATTAGAAACTTACTAATCTAGTCAAATCTAGCAGTACTAAATTTTCTCTTAAAAGAAGTAGTCATAAGAAAATAACTTTCCACACAACTATTTCTAGAGGCACTTCAATAAACAGTCCATGGCCATTACCAAATTCCATTCACTTCAGTGGTTCATCAAAACCAGCGATAACCGCTCGTTCAATAGACCAAAATCCAGGTATGACTTCCAATGACAAACATGAAGCTTACTCTTCATAAACCGCCACAATCAAGCCAATATCACATGTTAATCACAGGCGCCAAGTCATATGCCATGCATTTCGTGCCTAACTCTAACGAGTCTCCTAAGGTCTCACTACCAATCCTGTCACATCTTACTCCTTCTTATTACTCCAATCCTCAATCAACTCGAATCAAGCTGACCTCGCTTTGATACCAAACAAGCGGGGATGTCACGCCCTACACACTAGGCACGAGCGCGTGACTCCCTTCAAGTTAACTCTCGAGTCCTAGGATTCACTAATCGAGAGATGCCTAATATAAAGAAACATGCGGAAATGATAACATACACTCCTCCGTACAATCATCAACGGGAACTTAGATAGCGAGAACGTAATACATATATAAATAAGAGTTCATACAAAAGCGCAGGTGAGCTAGTCCTGTTGACAGGCCAGGGCAACAGAACTTAATCAAAGGACAAATCATATCTAAGTCCCAAAAAAGAAACAGACCAACGAGGTCATCAAAAGATAGCCAAGTAAAAGCAGAAAACCCCTAGATCGAACCATTGGAATCGTCAGTCTCTTTTGCATCCTCATCCGGTTCGTAGTCCAAGAAAATCTCAAAACGTACATCTACAGTGTCATTCATTGTAGTATCATCCTGCTCATCCTATGAGGCATCGATCTCTATCACCTCTACTGTGTCCTCTAGAGTCAGGGTCTTCTCCGGTATGTTCCTTGAGCCAGCTACAGACACCTCGACCTCTATAGAATCCCGAATAGGATGACACCAACTAGGAATGACTCCACGAGGTACCTTCCTGGACTTCAGCGAACCAGTGGTGACATCATCTACCCTATGGAACCAGGCCTCAAACCTATGTGGTTTCTAGTCTTTACCGCCCTCGTCGACCCAAACCACTGAACACTTACTAACACACACAATACCCTGACTGTTCGGGAACTCATCAAAATAAGCTGTCATTTCCTTCGGATCGCCTAATCAAGTCAGTAGCATCCTCAAGACTTAGGGTCTAAAAAATATGGTCCCACGACGGGGTGAGATTCACATCTCAGTAAGATAAGTCCTAACCCTAGGTCAGACTGACAGTACACCCAAATGAATACAATTAATGAATAAGAACACGCACTCAACAATATCAGGCACTCATCAGTCATAAAATGTCACACGTATACAAGCGATTGATAGTCAAGCAGTCACGTCATCATAACTTATCAAACAAACCAGGCATGGAATACAAAATCAAGTCGTACATTACACCCTTCAAAATTTTCTCATGATTCACGCCCGCGTTAACAACACCTCAGGCTCGGTCTGCGTCATTACGCCTTAGACCATCAAATTCACAAACCCACGTTAAACGCATCAAGTTTTCAAATGCCATTCCAAGCCTACGTCAACACATAATCCATCTCGTCCCACGTCTCAACGCATTAGGACATTAATTCTCACAACCCCGCGTCTCATCACATCAAGGTACCAGCTATCACAACCCCGCGTCTCAACGCATCAAAGTACCACAAGTTTCTCAAGCATGCCAAATTTCATTTCAATTCATGGTTTCATGATCGAGTACAAGCCCATGCAACGAGCTAAATATATACGACATGCGAGACAATCAAATTCATCGGTCAAATGTGGCAATCAACTCATGACATATGCATTTAGCAAGCATTCAAGCATTCATCAATTCACAATGACGAACATTGGACAATCACATAATAATCTCGCGAAATTCACCAAATTCACAACCAATTCATCCAGTCGAGGCATATCCGCCTAGCCAAGGTTTATGGACTCCTTGCCTTAAGCTCAATTCAACAAAAATTTCATTCCAAGCACTTCAAGGGTTCGGCCTACAAGTCCTAAAAACAGGGCAGCCTTGTACCTAAGAGAATTCAACTAATTTCATCAATTTTCTCTTGTCCAATATTCGAACCACGAAGCATAAACCTCAATGACACATCAATAGACATTCTAGTACATCTCTACAATGAATTTAGAGCTCGGCAACACCCTTAACAGCCCTTGAGGTCTTGGTTTGCACAGAACCGAAACATGGCAATTTTGGTTATGTTTAGTACCCGGCTAATCAGCCCTTAAACTATCCTTAAACCTTAATTTATCAATTAAAATACTTGCTAACATATAGTCCTAGGTGTTATAGAGCCTCATTGAAAATTTGAGGGCAAGGCAACGCTAGAAAGTCCACGAACAGGTTCAGTTCTCACACGCCTACCGCCGGTCAGTTCTGTCCACCGAAAATCAACATCAATTGGTCATCAATTCTCCATAAAATTCATCCAAAATTTTTATCTCAGCTTAGTCATTCCTAGTACAACATGTCTACAAATTACCATCGAAAATTTGAAGCGATTTGAGGCCCTATGGAGGCTGAATAAAGACTTACCCTCAGTTGCAACGAAATCCGTCGGCTTCTGGGAGATTAGCCAACCGAAGCTTCTCAGGTGGTCAAATGCCGTGATTCCACTTGAAGCTGGTCGGCAAGAGGTCGAGGAAGGTGTTGGCGGCTGGGGCGAGGGCTAGGGGTCGTCGGAGGTGGCGCTTAGAAGTGGCGAAGTCGGCAGGAGGAGCTGGTCGGGCGGTCTGGTTCTTGGCCGAGAGAAGTGAAGAAGAAGAAGATGAAGAAGGCTATGGAGATGGGGGGTGTTCGGCTGAATGGAGGAGAGGGATGGAGTATACACCAAATGGCTTAGTCAAAGGGGAAGAATGGTAGGTAAAAAGTTGTATAATTAATGCCACCAAGTCATCCATTGACATTCGTCCCCCTTGTCAATCAATTAGATGATCCAATGGCCATAACTTCTCCTAATTTTCGGTAGCCAAGGGGTATGGTCAATGACCAAAATGCCCTAATTCATTTATTAAGGCAAAGCCAAACATTGAGGGGCAAAACAGTAATTTCACTCTTATCGTCCGGAACGTCGTTTTTTCGATTCAACTTTCCTTCGATGAGACGATGTCCAATCTGATTATAATGTTGGAATTCTCGATTTTTCATTTTTCAATTTCGAGACTCGTCTCTGAACCATTTCTCTATCAAATGTGATTTCAAATTATCCCGAACTGACGGGTGGTTTTTGCAGACATTACGTGTATCGACTCTATGATTCTCATCACACTTAGGGCTCGTTAATTCATAGTGACTTTGGTTGTCATGTAATTGCGATGGTCTATTACTAACTCCGACAGCCTTGATCTTCATCGTTCGATTTAAGAAAATTTCGCAAATTATACATTGGTTAAGCAGCATCACCCGCGCTCCAATCGTATAACGTTAGCAATGTATTCCTTAATCGTTATTAGATCGGCCTTTTATGGCTCTAAATACTCCCTCGACAATCCTTGTGGTCAAAGTGTCATTTCCTATTTGAATTCCCTAGCTCCATATATCTTGTCTCGCGTTAGTCTTTCCCTTTTGGTTAGTTAACTCGAGATTGATCAGATCCGAGCGAGATACGACTGAAATACATCGTTAGATACATTCTCATTTATAAGTCTCGAAATGACAGAAAAAATCAGAATGTCACAGATTCCATCCTCTAGGAGGGAGGTTAAGACTTAAAGGACTACTAGAATCCAAAAGAGAGCATTTCTCGCGGTCACAAGTTTCATTGTTCAGAGTTAATATACTATAATTGAACTTCTCAATAGTCCACCGTTTTCTTACCTAAGCATATAGGCACGCCCGTAATAGCGTGTCCGATTTGAGCTATAATTACAAAAGATAATTAATGGTGTGTTTGTGTAAAAAAAATACTAACAATTGATTAAAAATTCTCGTGGGTCTCAATCCTTAAAAAATTTGTGGTCCACAATATACTGTCATCCTCACATTTATCCAAAGACGATTATGCTAACAAAGTCATTTTTCTTACGTACGTTGTGTTCCTTTTTTGCCACTTTGCTAGGTTTTTGCATAATTTTTTTTGTAAGTAAAACAAATATTTATTTTGTGGCTCATCCTCTATTAAGACTTAAGAGACCATTTCAATATGCACCAATGCAAAAGGTTTAGAATTTTTTTGAAGAATTTTCTCAAATTAAACGAATACAAAATATATTTATCATCAACGAAACTGTTAACGCATAGATCGTTGCTAAAACTGAAAGCATGATCCTGGACACAAAACCATAAGAAATGCCATTTCACTTCGCTTTATATTTCCTACAACGTAAGTTTTCCCCTGTATGCATGAAAAAAGAAGACGCCAGCACAGCACTCTGGATAAGCGCACGAGCGATTCGTGTTGTGTCGTCTAACTATGTCGTATTTCATGTGGTGAGGGATTTCTTTACCGTGGCGGTGCTGCAACAACCGGCTCGCCTATTCGAATATTCGAACATAGGTATTGGCGTTATTAATTGCTCGTACTGTGTTGCTTAACTGCACCATATTTCGTGCAAGGAGATTTCTTGACTGTGGCAATGGGCTCAGCGGCAGTGCGCAGTACTATTGCTAAATTTTGGTGGATGGGAGACCCATATATTAACTTTTAGAGGAGGATTATCTACCGAAACGACTTAATTAAAAAAAATGTAAAAGGACATAACAAGTCGATTCACATAATAATTAAATGTCATGGCAACATGTCTCCAATCCCAGTCGAACGCAAAGTAGTCCATTGAAATCATTCTGCGACTATGGCTTTGGCGATCAGTTATATGCCAACCAGGATGACAATTCTTACAAAGTAGTCCCCCAACAAAACTTATGAAAGGCTTTAGTACAATGTTTAGCAGCGCTCCGGCTACGTGGCATCGACATGATACGAGAAATGCAGCACGATACGATACGATACGTTGACACGTGATTTTTCAAAAAAAAAAAAAGAGCATTTCGACACGTTAAGACATGTTATATATTAAATAATAAATTATTTTATTTAAAATTTCACAAAGTAAACAGTGATTTAAAAAATAGCTTATATTGAATTTAATAAAAAAAAAATAGTGATCCATTACTTTATTTAAAAAAATGTGTTTTCAAGGATTGGATCGATTTGCCAAAAACTAAATAAATATTGAAGCACTATTGCATTTATACAAAAATCCATTATTTTATTTGGTCACGTGATCCCAACACGCCTTCTTTTCCGTCGATGATTTCTTAACGTCGTTAGCCCCGGCTCATGGTTAAACGCACCTCCCCAATGGGACGGGGACAGTCAACTCCGTCAACTTTTTCGCCTCGGGAATTACCGACGAAGTCTACATGGTCAGGCGCTTAAATGCAAAGTCACATGGAGCAATAGAGGTGGCCTAATAGATTGGGATTTTTTTTTCCCTTTGTCCTTTGCGAGGTGGCCTAATAAATTGGCATTTTTGCCCTTGACTCGCATGTCCCTTCTATTGACCATGTGTTAGAATCTCAGGCAATCGTTAATCGACTTTCCGATCGTGTCCTAGCATGTCGAACACCGACGCGCGAAAAACACCTTCGGAAGAGTGTCTGAGCTACATAGCATTTAGGTTCGCTTTCGATTTTCAGGAAATTCAAACCGAACCGATAGGGTGGGCAGTTGAAATAAACCAAATCGCGACTTGAACCGAGCATGAACCGAAACTAGTTTTTTGGTTTTCTGAACGGAAAAGAGAGCCGAAGGTTTATGGTTCAGGGCAATTTTGAGAGGGTTGAGAAAGTAAGAGACTTTAAGTTACATGCCGAGTTTTTGTTGATAATTTCTGCATATTAGGATTTCATTCTCTAGGAGATAGATAGGTCAAAGACTTTAGAGACCATTAGAATCCAAAAGAGAGCATTTCTCATGTTCGTAGATTTCATCGTTCCAAGTTAATATACTATAATTAAAATTGTAACCCACATAGCCACTCAAATACGATTATGCTAGCAAAATCATTTTCATTTACCCTCGCTCTGTTCGTCATTTTTTTTTCTCATTTTGCTAAAATTTTCAATAATTTATTTGTAAGTATTAAAATAAAACATTAGCATTTAGAAGTTAACTTTCAGTTTGGGTAATGTTGGGATTGTCACATATCGATTGTGCAAGGGGATGGTGGTCAGTTGATAAGTGTGAGGAAAAGTCTCAAACTTTGAGTTAGCTTTTGGGTTGAGAGAGACACAAGACCACCCAAAACTGGTATCAGAATTAGTTCGTTTCTAGGATCCTTTGAGATGACATCTTTGAAATTTCAGGTCTCATCTTTTGACGGACAAAACAACTTCGAATTATGGAGAATAAAGATGAAGGCTTTATTGAAGCGAGAAGGTACTGTTAGGGCACTGGATGGAAATAATCCAAATGACAAGACCACGATTGAGATTAAGAGATTGATAAGAATGTGCATAACGCGATCCAATTGTCTCTATATGACAATGTTTTGCGAGAAGTCGTCAATGAGGAAACAACGGCTGGTCTTTGGAAGAAACTGAAAAGTCTCTACATGAAGAAATCTTTAACATCAAGACTTCATTTGTAGCAGTGTCTTTATACTCTAAAGATATGTGAAGGTACCCCTGTTCAGGAACACTTGGATGAGTTTAATAAAATTATTATGGATATGAAAAATCTAGATATTAAACTCGATGATGAAGATCAAGCTGTGATTGTGTTATGTTCACTGTCTGCCTCATACGAGAATTTTGTGAACTCGATGCATTATGGACGTGACTACATAACTTTGGAGGATGTTAAAACATCCTTGAATTCTGCAGAACTGAGAATAAAATTGAATAGGAATACTAGTGGAGACAGAGCATATGGTTTGCTTGTGAGAGGCAGGGCCAAGAGAAGGGATAAAGTTTTCCGAGAGAAATCTGTTAGTCGTTCAAAATCTAAGCCACTTGAAAATAAGATGAACGTTGAGTGCTACTATTGTCACAAGAAAGGACATTACAAATTAGATTGTCCCTTGCTCAAGAGAAAGGATAAGCAGCATGATCAAAAACAAGATGCGGCGAATGTTGCTAACAAAAATGAGTCTAATGCGTCAGACAATGTTCTTACAGCATGCTCTGCTGTTAATTTCTCCAACGATGTTTGGATAATGGACTTGGGAGCATCATATCACATGTGCCTAAATAGGGAATGGTTCACCACATATGAGCCAATGAAAGGTGGATCAGTCTTGATGGGAAGTGATGTTGTATGCCAAGTTGTGAGAATTGATACTGTTCAGATTAAATGCCACGACAAAGTAGTGAAAACCATGACTGAAGTAAGGCACATATCAGACTTGAAGAGAAACCTTATCTCATTTAGCATTTTGAATTCCATTAGGCATGTGTACACAGGTGGAGGTGGAGCTCTCAAAGTCTCCAAAGGCAATCTAGTTGTGATGAAAGGAAGCAAGGTGAATCACTTGTATCATTTGCAGGGTAGCACAGTTATGGGTACTTCAATTGGCACATCCAATTACGTTTCTGATAATGATAGAACGAAATTGTGGCATATGCGTTTGGACCACAGGAGTGAGCGTGGCATGACAGTTTTGAGTAAACGTAGTCTACTTTATGGTGAGCAGATAATCTCACTAGATTTCTATGAGCACTGTGTACTTGGCAAGCAGTGCAGAGTCGGATTCAGTACGGGCATGCATTCAACGAAGGGCACGCTCAACTACTTCCATTCCGATTTATGGGGACCAACACAGGTTTCATCTAAGGGCGGCGCTCTTTACTTTGTGACGTTTATTGAGGATTATTCCAGAAAGGTTTGGGTTTATTTTCTGAAAAGAAAAGGTGACGTATTTGAAACCTTCAAGAAGTGGAAAGCCTTTGTTGAGAATCAGACAGGGAAGAAGATCAAACGTCTTAAGACCGATAATGGTCTTGAGTTTTGTGGTGGCGATTTCAATGAATTCTGTGCAGATGCAGGTATCGTTCGACACCGTATAGTTAGGTACACTCCACAGCAAAATGGAGTGGCAGAACGGATGAACAGAACTCTATTGGAGAAAGCAAGATGCATGCTCTCTAATGCTGGCATGGAAAAGGATTTTTGGGCTGAAGCAGTTAACACGACTTGTTTTCTGATTAATCATTCTCCTTCAACAATAATAGAATGCAAGATTCCATTTGAGATGTGGTTAGGTAAGCCTTGTGATTATCCTAATCTAAAGGTTTTTGGATGCCTTGCTTATTATCATGTTAAGGATGGTAAGTTAGAACCCAGAGCAAAGAAATGTTTCCTTGTTGGGTATGCTGATGGGGTGAAAGGTTATCGTTTGTGGTGCTAGGAACCAAACTCACCTAAGTTCATTGTTAATAGGGATGTTATTTTTAATGAAATGCTTATACTTGATCAAAGGAATGTTGTTGATGAGTCTGCGGGAAAACATGAGAATGATACGAATGAGGTGGAGGTTCAGGTGGAACTTTGAGAAAAGACCTCTCAGAATGATTTGAGCGAGCAAATTGTTACTGTTGTTTCAAGTTCAGATGAGGAAGTTTTAGATGAGGTGGAGCAGCCATACTCTATTGCTACTAGCAGAGAAAGGAGGCAGACTCGGCCCCCTAAAAAATATGAGTTATCTGATCTGGTGGCTTATGCTCTTTTGACAGAAGAAGATATGGGTATTCAGTAGCCTTCTACCTATACTGAAGCTATTACTTGCACAGAATCAGAGAAATTGGATGTTGCTATGGTTGAAGAACTTGAATCACTCCACGAGAACCAGACTTGGGATATGGTGTCGTTGCCTGAGGGAAAAAGAGCCATTGGGTGTGAATGGGTCTTCAAGAAAAAGGAAGGCATTCCAGGTGTTGAAAATGCTAGATGCAAGGCATGGCTTGTAGCTAAAGGCTACAATCATAAGAAGGGAATTGATTATGATGAAGTGTTTTCTCTTGTGGTAAAACACACTTTCATTCGTGTGTTGCTAGCTATAGTTGCTCAAATTGACTTAGAGCTTGAGCAACTTGATGTGAAAATTGCGTTTTTGCATGGTGAGCTTGAGGAAACTATTTATATGGCTCAGCCCGAGAGCTATTATGTAGAAGGCAAGGAAGATCATGTTTGTAGATTGAAGAAATCCTTGTATGGTTTGAAGCAATCTCCAAGACAGTGGTATAAAAGATTCGACAACTTTTTGATAAGAAGTGGTTATCATAGGAGAAGCTATGATAGTTGTGCCTACTTCAGGAAGGGCTCAAATGAATCCTTCATCTACCTTCTCTTATACGTGGATGACATATTCATTGCTACAAAGAATATGTCAAATGTGTTGATCTTGAAGAAACGTCTCAGTAAGGAGTTCGAGATGAAATATCTGGGTCCTACCAAGAATATCTTAGGAATAGAGATTCAGAGGGACAGGAAAGCAAGGAAGTTATATCTCTCGCAAAGAAGTTACATTGAGAAGGTACTTGAGAAGTTTGGCATGCAAAACGCTAAGCCTGTCAATACACCGTTAGCATCCCATTTTAGACTCTCAGCTACACATTCACCTCAATCAGAGGTCGAGGAGACTGTGATGTCTCGTGTCACATACTCCAGTGCAGTTGGTAGCATGATGTATGCTATGTTATGCACTCGTCTCGACATTGCGCATGTAGTTAGTATGGTTAGTAGATATATGGCACACCCTGGAAAGGTTCATTGGTAGGCAGTGAAATGGATACTTAGGTATCTTAAAGACTCCGCAGAGTTGGGCCAAGTGTTTGATAGAAACAATTCCAACGGTACCTCAGTTGTGGGATTTGTGGATTCTGATTATACAAGTAATCTCGATAAGAGAAGATCTCTGACTGGTTATATTTTCACTCTATCTGGCTCGGCTATTAGTTGGAGGTCAACCTTACAGTCGATAGTTGCTTTGTTTACTACAGAGGCAAAGTATATGGTAGCAGCATAAGCAGTGAAAAAAGCAATTTGGTTAAGGAATCTTGTTCAGAAACTTGGGCTCCAGTAGGAAGACAATTCAGTTGTCTTTTGTGACAATCAAAGTGCTATATACTTGATTAAAAATCAAGCATATCATGAGAGGACTAAGCACATCGATATGAGGTACCACTTTATTCAAGAGGCTTTTACTAAGAGAAATATGATAGTAAAGAAAATTGGTACTGCCGACAATCCTGCTGATATGTTGACAAAGTCAGTCCCCGCCAACAAGTTTAAGCATTGCTTGAACTTGATTGGCATGCTTAGTTGAGCTTTGCCCCTTCTAGGGCCTGGTGGCGAGGTGAATGAAAGTTCTACATTCTTTTGATGTAGTAGATATGTTCTTTCATTGCATCCCTTATTTCCTACACCGAGTTTGCTCACGGAGGCTTAGGGATGTTGGGAGAATGTGTTTGGCTTCTTGACTGTTTTCTTTAAATTCAAGCCAAGGTGGAGATTTGTTAAATATGTCTTGAATTTTATGCACTTGATCTAGTTCATCACCCGACCCGACATATTCTTTTTGTGCAGCCCAAAAGTGGAGGAAAAATTGATATTTGGTTCGTGAAAGAGTTGGGCCGATAGGCCTAACTCGCTCTACAATGATACGAACAGATCTCTATCGCTGCCCCCGAGAAAAATTTTTGGGCTCTATTTATACTGCGGTTAGGGTTTATTTTGTTATATCGAGATTTTTTGGTATATGAGAGGCTCGTGAGCCATATGCTTTATTTTAGTCGATAAGACCAACTTCTTAACAAGTACTCTCTTTGATTATAGTTTAATCTTGTTTTGTCTCGCCCGTGGACGTAGATCACATTGATCGAACCACGTAAATCCTTGTGTTCTGTGTTTTCTTTTCCGCATTTGTTTCAACAAACTAGTATCAGAGTCCAGGTTACCAACAAGTCTGGACCCAATAGTGACTCGGTAAAGATACGGGATGTTGCTCTCTCCGATCCATGGCCCGATATGTGAGAGGGAGATTGTTGGAGCTGTACTACATCGGTTGTGGAAGGGGCTGGTGGTCAGTTGATAAGTGCGAGGGAAAGGCTCAATCTTTGAGCTAGCTTTTGGGTTGAAAGAGTCACAAGACCACTCAACAGGTAATCTTATTTTATACTATTCATTTTGGTGATGTTATCACCGGCATCGGAATGGTCTTGATATGCATCACCCTAATTCGATTGGCATAATGCTTCTTTTTTGTTGCAACGTCGATATATATTATTATTTTTTTCTGTCCTGTACATTATGTCTCCGGAGAAAAGAAACCATGAATTATGGGATTGCTTATCGAGGGGGTTGGTCCTAGGGCACTCCGACGTACTTGATTTTTAGGGGGTGGTTTTGAAGTCCAAATCAAATCAAAATGTAAAATCGTTTAGTTTTATTTCAAATTGTGACAAAAGATGCATGCACTTTCAACAAAACCTTCCTTGTGCTATCAAGAGAGAAATACATATTAAATAGTTTAATTTGTCAATACAACTAATATTATCCATGGAAGTTAAATTTCCACCCTGAATATTGAATTGATGAAAGGTTTGAAAGAGGGGAACTGAGGTTTTATATATATATATAAAATTTACCCATATGCTTAGTCGAAAGTTTGGACTTTGCCATTGATATGCATACTCCGAGTTTAACAGGATAAAAACTTCATTTTTTTTCATAACTAAGGTGACGGTGAAAGACCCGGCTTATTTTTGAAGCCCACTTGAACACACAGTCAAACATGCATAAGATGAAATTAATGGCATGTAATATGGTTCCACGATTTCTAAGGTCATCCTTTTTAGAACTGGAATATCGAGTTATTTTTTTTTAATCTCTTGGCCTATCTGTCCTCAAGTGGGCTTTCAACGCAATAATGATTCATACAATTTGATGCTGGATGGAGTGAAAAGCCCCATAACATATCCATGGGAAGCTTTTTTAAGATCATTGTGATGTGCTCGATGTGCTCAATCCTCTTTGAAAAGCTCTTGTTGTAATACACGTACATGCTCAATCCTTGCTTGGGTAAAACTTCATTCCACGTGCTTACTTTTTTGGGTGTGGTTTGAAGGCCAAACCAAATCAATATGTAAAATGATTTAGTTTTGTTTCAAAATGTGACAAAAGATGCTTGCACTTTTATCAAAACTTTTCCTATACTGTCACCATAGCAATACATATAAGGGTTGATACTACGAGGAACCCTAAACTAGTATGTTTACGACTAATTTACCCAAATTATTTTTTGACCATAGAAAATCCTAAACTGACACTCTTACGATAATTTTATCCAAACCGGTACATCTATAAAAAAAATTACTCTTCGTTAGTTTTACTTAAATTTTGACATCAAATTGTTGAGTTGGATAACACGTGGCAATTGTCGGAGGTACACGTTTGGGATTTTTAGCATCTATTGTATTTATTTGATATTTTTCATGGTATTAATCTAATTTAACAAAAACTAACTGGGCATAAATTTGTCAAAAAAAAAGATTTAAAAATGTTCACATCAATGCCAGCAAGAGTCACGTGGGTCGACATGAGTCCACCTTTGCGATTTTTAGCCAATGTTAGCTAGATGAACTCATTAGTACAATTGAGAAAGTTTTAGAACTAAATTGATACAATTAAGAGATTTAAGACTGAATTGACACAATTTAAAGTTTTAGGACTGACTTTTCTCCAATACAAAAAGTTTACGACTTTTTGGAGACTTTTCCCAAATTAAACGAATACAAAATATATTTATCATCAACAGAATTGTTAACGCGTAGATTGTTGCTAAATCCGAAAGCATACCCCTGGACACAAAACCATGAGAAATGCCATTGACGTCAATTCACTTCGCTCTATATTTCCTACAAGGTAACTTTTCCCTTGTATACATGAAAAATGAAGACGCAAGTACAATACTCTGTATAATCTATTATTTTATATATATATATATATATATATATATATATATATATATATATATATAAAATTTGTGCTTTCAAGGGTTGGGTCGATTTGACAAAAGCGAAATAAATATTGAATCAAAAGTCAATCATTTTGGTCACGTGATCCCAATCCCCCTTCCTTTCCGTCGACGGTTTCTTAACGTCGTTAGTCCTGGCTTGCGGTTAACCGCATGAGGAGCCCCCCAACGGGACAGCAACAGTCAACTTGAAGAGGAGTATATTAGCAATGTGTTTTTAAACTAATTTGATAGACAGAAATCTTATCGAAAGTCGACAAGATGCGTCTAGAATTTTTAAATTCGGAGTCAATAATGTCAAAATAGACTCAAATTCGGTATATTAAAATAAAACGGTTGTCTAATCAATAGTCAATACATTAAGCATTGACTGACGATGGATTTTAGCGATTCGAGATCATTTAAATGATTTTTTGAATCATTTTAGTATTTTTCAGATTTAATTTTATTTTTAGCGGTAATTTTGTAATTACTGATTTTGATATTAGGGTTAACATCTTACGTAAGCTTGTTTTAATATTTTTGGATGACAGAACATTATCATCAATATTGAATTTTTGGATGTTTTCTGAGCAAAGATTTACTTGTTCTTTACCGCCTAACGTTGCGCTACGGTTCCATCAACTTTTTAACCTCGGGAATTGCCGACGAAGTCTAATCTATTCTCACAAAATGTGAAGTCCCTCTGATCTTTGAATTTTCGATGAGTTAACTGTATTTGATACTTTATTCTCGGGAGGAATGTGAAGTCTACATTATCAAGGGGGGCGCTTAAATCAAAGTCAGATGGAGTAATAGAGTTGTGTTAATAGATAGGCATTTTTGCTCCTAAAATGCCCTCGACTCGCGTGTCCCTTTCCGTTGACTATGTGTGGGAAGCTCAGACACGAGTTAATCACGTGTCCAATCGTGTCCTAACATGTCGAACACCGACACGCGAAAAATGATTTCGGTTGAGTGTTTGCACTACATAGCATTTAGGGACGTCAATTATTGGATTCAGTTCCGATTTTCGAAAAATCCAAACCGAACCAATGGGTGGGTAGTTGAACTAAATTAAATTGCAACTTGAACCAAGCATAAATGGAAAATCAGTTTTTTGGTTTTCGAAATGGAAAAGAGAGACGAAGATTATGGTTCACGACAATTTTAAGAAGGGTAAGAAAGTAAGAGTGATTTTAAGTTACGTGCTCAATTTTTGTTGATACTTTCGGTTACACCGAAACAACCTGAACCAAAAAAAAAGAAAAAAAAAAAGGTTATTTTGCCATTCTCTGAACCAAGACCCAAATCGCATCGAAAATTCACGAAATTCCGGTTCGATTCTAACACCCCTACCTGCGGTAGAGTACCTTGTCTAGAGACTTCTGAACCCCTTTGTAAACGTGTGTGGGACCTCGGCTTGTGCATCCGCACATTCGTGTTAAATTCGTGTAATTAGCGAGACGAGCCCGTGCCGTTCTCTACGGGCTCGAGAATACTTTTGACTTTTGAGTGTTCTCGGGGGCCCATAATCCTTTTTGTGTTGAGATTGCTGGTCCGGCCCGGCCCAATAAGACTCTTCGGCCCATCGTCGAAATCAACAAAATTGCAAAACCCCTAGTCAATCTCTCTCTCCTCCCGCCTTACGGTGGTCATCGCAGATAGAACCACCTCTCTCCGCCGTGCTCCAGCTCCCCTCGGCTGGTTGAATTGGAACGTAAATGGAGAAGGGAGAGGAGAGATTAAACGAGGCGGAGGCGGCGGCGGCGGCTGCGACGGCGGCGGGCGAAGCCGAGGGGGAGGCAGAAGTGAACCCGTGGGAAGTGTCGGGCAAGATCGATTACGACAAGCTGATCGACAAGTTCGGGTGCCAGAGGCTCGACCAGTCCCTGATCGATCGCGTCCACCGCCTCACCTCCCGCCCTCCTCACGTTTTCCTCCGTCGTGGCGTTTTCTTCGCTCACAGGTCTCGCTTCGCCGGCTTTTTGCTCATCTTTTGTTGCTCCGCACTGGAGTTTCATTGTGTTTGGATCGGTTGTGGCAGGGACTTCAATGAGATTCTGGATGCTTACGAGAGAGGAGATAAGTTTTACCTCTACACTGGCAGAGGGCCGTCGTCCGAGGCTTTGCATTTGGGCCATTTGATCCCTTTCATGTTCACCAAGTAAGTCGTTTATTTTTACTATACATTTGCGTTTAGCGTGATGTAGCGACAATGCAACTTGTGTTGTTAGAGGAGAAGATAACGGTGAAAACTTGCAACTTGAATATTCTAGCAAACGGGATTGTGGCAGGGGAAGCTGAGCTTTGTTTTTGGATGTAATGATCATTCCACGACTTAAAGTGTTTCCTTGATTGGCAAAATTTGAGCTTAACCATGGTAATTGTAGCTGTGATTGTAAACCGACTATGCATCATCTTCCCCATTGATGGATTGACTGGCATATATCCTTGGTTCGGCATTCCATGGAATAAATTTGTTATCTGTACATTTTTGGCAGTTATAAAATGAACTATTATTAGATAATGTATGCTGTAGTTTGCTCTGCTCGTGACCTAAATATGTTACCATTTTCAGGTAATTACAGCATTTAAGATTAATAAGAAGGGAACTTTAGTCGTCTAATTACATGTCTGTAAATTTCTTCCGGAATGATTTTGTTTGTTGTCCTGATCTGGTTACATCTGATGCTTAGCATGTGTCACTGCCTCCAGATATCTGCAAGATGCCTTTAAGGTTCCTCTGGTAATTCAACTTACCGATGATGAGAAATGCATGTGGAAGAACCTTTCCGTGGAAGAAAGTCAACGACTTGCAAGGGAGAATGCTAAAGACATTATTGCTTGTGGTTTCGACATAACAAGAACTTTCATCTTCTCTGACTTTGATTATGTTGGTGGGTAAGTAAGAATCCTCGGCAGTATTAATTTTAGATAATTATTTAGTGCCTTATATCACAAGCTTTTGGGTATTATACTATATTCGTAGTTAACCTGTTCTGAATTTGCTCCAGTTTGAAGGTTTCCTTGAAGTTCATTCTTAGAATCACTGTGACTTTAAAAAAGACAGACAATTTAGATGTATCTAAAACGCAATAGTGATGACATTTTCCTTGTCTGAACTATTTTAGTTGATGTTTCTGCAGTGCCTTCTACAAGAACATGGTGAAGGTTTCTAAGTGTGTCACGTATAATAAGGTTACTAGAATATGCTTCTTTTCCTAAAGGAGTTGACAGTCCGCTTGCACATATTTCAAGTTAAACTCAGAGTATTTCGGTTAATCTTAGTAAATTAACTGGTCGTCTGTAGGTTGTGGGTATATTTGGTTTCAGCGGTGAAGATCATATAGGAAAAGTTAGCTTCCCACCAGTGCAGGTATCATCCAAGGCTCTATCTACTGATTATGTGTTGATTGTTTGTGCATGACTTTTGGTTGTTTTCTTGTTATTACTAGTGGTGTCAGTGATTGTGCTAATGAACATAGACTTCTGGCATCATTACCAGCGGAAACTGGTACTCGTTGACTGTAAATTTGCCAGAAGAACTAACAGACTTGCTTGGGCTAACTCACTGTTCATTATATTTTGCAGGCTGTACCTTCTTTTCCATCTTCTTTTCCGCATCTATTTAATGGAAAAGATCATCTTCGATGCTTGATTCCTTGTGCTATAGATCAGGTGGCTTTTTCACTCACTGCTGAAAACTTCCCTTTATTGTACTTGTGGTTATGTAATTGCCGAATTTTTAGCAAAACGTCGTACTTAGTTCTATGACCTTTTTCCATGACTGGGCAAGGGGAACTTGTCGTCTTATTGAATGCTATCGATGGAAATTACTTGATTTGTAGCTCGTCAATAACTTCATATAAAGCACATCAGTTGGTCAAACGATCATCTTCCTTCCAATGGCATCTTGTTCTGATTAAGAGGACCTTTTGTGCCTCCTTATGTTTGCCGTTAAATTTCCATGTCTCATCCTTGTTCCTCAAATGCCATCCTTACTGTCAGAACTTTCCTTTTGGACAGGATCCTTATTTCAGAATGACCAGGGATGTAGCTCCCAGAATCGGATATCACAAGCCGGCATTGATTGAGTCCTCATTCTTCCCTGCTCTTCAGGTCTTCTTATGTTCTTGCACATATTCTATGCATTTAGTGCCTACAGAAACAAACGATTTATTTTGTGTATGCAAAGTACGCAGATATTCATGATAACAGAGTAATTGCTTGAGTTTGTCCAAGGTTGTGCTGTCTCTCATTACATGACTAAGGAGGAACCGCATGGCGCGCTTTTTTTTTTTCTTTCCCCATGTTTGAGATGGAAACATTTTCAATGTAGACTGATTATGGAAATAACTTTACTCCAGGTAGTGTCAGTATGCTATTGAGGGAAGAATTGAGTATGAACCATGCTTACGTTGATGTGGCATTAAATGTAACAGATTCAGAACTTAAGGTTCATGGAAGGTCCAGTATTTGACTTCGAAGTTTTCTTACCAAACAACTAATGTGTTGAATGAAGCTCTCACGAATGTCATAAATGAACTGCAAGCATGCATATCTTGTCCATTGAGCCATTCTTCCACATGAAGATGGATGCACTTTCCTAGCTATGTGTCATGAAGTGGATTTGTATTTTCCTTATAATGACAAGTAAAGAATCACATCTTCTTTTTACCCTTATACAAAGGGCATATATTTTCTACTGATGTTTGACATTTAGTAAAATCATGTAGGGAGATACTGGGAAGATGTCAGCTAGTGACCCAAATTCAGCCATTTATGTGACTGATTCTGCAAAGGACATTAAGGACAAGGTTTGCTGCTGGCGTTCTTTCACCTGTTATTTTTCCAGATCATCATAGAATTTCGAGCAAATTTTGTTTATCAGTAAAGGCACGCTTTGTCCTGCGGAGATGTCATCAAACCCCTTCCTTTTGGGAAAAAAAAAACCTATAAGACGTCATCTAATTTAATAGCTAATGAGAAAATTGACCGCATGATGCACTTGTGCAATACCCATCTGTCAACTTGGAAGCTGCATTATTCCTTTGGCAGCCATTGATTACTTGTGCTAATATCTGCAGATAAACAAATACGCATTTACTGGTGGGCAGGACACCAAGGAAAAGCAAAGACTGTACGGTGCAAACCTGGAGGTAGTGTTTTCCGCATACTAATAATCTTGTCTATCATTTGATTGCCTTTGATCTGTGATCCAATTTCAGATGTTAGATATTGGTCAATAGCCAGTGTAGGTTTTTAGCCTAAAAGTAGCTGAAAATGGTCAGGTGTCCTTTGGCATGAAACTTAATGCATATTACCAATGTATTGGTAGTGTTTGTTTCTCAGCTGCATTGTCATCTCTCTTCATGTCTTCTACCACGGAAAATTATAAAGCATGATCCTTGGTGATAATAGTTTTTGTTGACATTGTAGGTCGATATACCAGTGAAATATTTGAGTTTTTTTCTCGAGGATGATGATGAGCTTGAACATATAAAAACGGTGAGCTAACTATTCCTTGTGGAAATTTGATGAATGGCTTATCTGAGTTTTGCTCTTTAGATTACTGGATCTTCTTGCTGCAGGAGTATGGATCGGGACGCATGCTAACTTTTGATGTGAAGAAGCGTCTTGTTGAAATCCTGGTTGAGATAGTAGAGAGACATTGCCGGGCTCGGGCTGCTGTGACAGATGAGGTAAGCTCTCTTGAGTGTTGCAGCATGATTTCTGGATCATATAATGATCAAGTGCCGAAGGTTCTTAGGTGATCTTATCGCGTGGGAAGAAAATTGCAGTGTAGGTTATAGTCCTTATGAATGAACATGGAAATCAAAAACACAAATGTACACAGATGCACTTGGGAAGGTATTTTCATATGATCATGATAATTTGACCATTTTCTGCAACACCTTGTACGTGGTATACGAGATCTTTGTTCTTAAGCTACACAGCCATGGCAGCAAGAATATTACATTCCTAAGCTAATCGGTATCATTAAAAAAAATTGAGAGATAAAATGATACTGGCTCAAATTAAGTCTTCTCGTTTTGCCCAAAAAAAAAAAGAAATTAGGTCTTCTCATATTTGAAAGTTTTCACTTCCACAAATGCAGTTCGCTTGAGTCTCATCCTCGATCCTGTGTAAAAGTTACACTATTTTTAGCGTATGATGCACTTTTCAAAGCACCATCTGAAACTTTCGAAATACCAATCGTGTATAACACAAGGACAGTCAGTACAATTGAAAGTGTAAAATTTCATTGTATCAAAATCCTAAAGTAAATTCATTAGCAGGAGTTGGGGATTCGATTGTTTGTCCTTTTTTGACAATTTTTTACTGCAGTGAGGCATTCATGATAACCTAATAAGATTTCCTTTTCCTTCTCTGTTCTGATGGCAGATGGTGGATGCATTTATGGCCGTGAGACCTCTTCCCACTATGTTTAGTTGAAGTTCGATTCTTAGCCAGTGATCGATTCTTAGCCAATGATACTGCTTCTCCGGCAGTGATTTTTGCACGATAACGTTTGTCTTTTTCACATTGTTCCTGTCCTTTGTTTTTCCTATTTAAGCCGTCGATCGAAAGCCAAATCACGGATACATCTTGAAAATTCTGGGATCAGCTTGGAATTCGTTCTGGAAAGCTAGGGTTGTACGAAGAACACTCTGTATTTGAGCCTTGTTTGACAGTCATAGCCTTAAGATCTGGAGAAACTGTTGACTCCCATTACTAGGTTGAAAGATTATGTTAAAACATAGCTTTTGAGTAACCAAATAACAACGTTTCACTAACTTCATGCACTCAATTCAACGCGACATGTGCAATCATTAAAACTCGAATCCATTTTTGCCTTGTTAGATCTATTTCATGTAGAACTTTTATCTACGTATTGCAGTTCAATCCTCATGTGATCATTGCAGCGGAAGCTAGTGCAAAATGTTTGGGGGTATGTCTGGAATTGAGAGATAAATGGAGATTCATAAAGATCCGCATCACTATTCCGAAATCGTCAGAGAACCTCGAAAGTGTGTCGAGGGAGCTCATGCAAAGCCATATCCTAGTGAAGAACCTGAAATGTTTTTGGGAAAAAGGATACCTGGAGTTTTTTTATCGCGTAAGTGATAATTTCAATTAAAAATGATCATTTAAGTGTCAATTTAGATCAAACAGTAATCATGATAGTTTTTTAATTGATTTTGTAATATTATGTGAATTTTTTTTTAAAAAGTCAATTCACCGGCGTCCACGTGGCAACTTTTTTTAAAACAATCAGTCCATGTGTGATATCTTTTTAAAAAATGAGCTAAAATATTTTTAAAAAATTAACTAAATAACTAAAAAAAATTGACCTGCTACGAGGCTTCCAAGCCCTTACCGTTGCAACGCAGTTTTTCTTTAAAAAAAAAAAAAGCTTATTTGTTAGTTTTTTAATTTCAACTTGTGGCTTCTTTTTATTGCTGATATGGAAGCTCTAAATGCGTAAATGTTACCTCATATTTTCAAGGAAGCCTTTTTAAAAAAAAAAATAATATTAAGTGATCAAAAAAATCATTGACACTAAAATAAGCGTCATACATAAATATTGACACTCCTAATATTATTTTATAGTGTATATTTGTACAGGACAAGTATCACTTCCGTTTGGGGGAGCAAGACTGCGA
This sequence comes from Rhodomyrtus tomentosa, assembly GCA_028455895.1. Taxonomy (NCBI): domain Eukaryota; kingdom Viridiplantae; phylum Streptophyta; class Magnoliopsida; order Myrtales; family Myrtaceae; genus Rhodomyrtus; species Rhodomyrtus tomentosa. Next base: position 20,902,482 of record JAPCWY010000003.1, on the reverse strand, counting down.
GGAGGCGTTGGGAAGTGCATCTGCAAAACTCTCTTCATCCGAGAAAATACATTACAAAGTCCATCACGCCTTGGCACGCATGCTCATGCATAAGAGTGACAAGCTAACCTAAGGTTTCTCATTCTGAAACTAAACAGCTACGGTACAGCCATTCCATGCTTACAAATTACACGAACCCTAGTAAAATTCCAGGAGGAAAAAGAAAAGGAAAAACTTGTGGTGGATCAACATGATTTGGGGAGGAAAAAGAAAGGGTGATGAAAAGCAAATGTAATGGGTCATAGGGGCATCGTGCATTTCTTCTGTGAATGTCCTAACAAATGGCAGCGGCCACACTGAACGACCCTTTTAGGGCGCTTCAAGTTCTCCACTCGCAGAACCTTCTTTTTGGGCCTACCAGGGGGCCGTCGTGTCTTGGGTGGGCGTATAGTGATATCAGCCTTGGCGCCTCCACCATCAGTTCCCTCACCAGGTTCCCTCCACAAACTCCTATCCGGAATTGGATTTATCACCTGTGAGTATGTTTCTCGGAAACTAGCCACGGTGAAGCATGGCTCGGCAAATAGATGGACGTTCTGACCACATGAGATGAGTGCAGCAGCAGCATGAGCACAAGGCAGTCCATAGAGTTGCCAACGTCGACATGAACAGACACGAGTTCTTATGTCCACAATGTTTGTGCGTTCAGTCGAGACGATCTCAAACTCAACTTCATTAGCACGAAGTACCTGATAGCAGTGAGCATCTGCAATTGCCTCCAGAATGCGCTTCTCTGCAAATGGGACAAGAATCGATGTCCATCTCATGCCCATCTCGCGGCGTTGGTCAAACCACAATGTAAACTGATGACGTATTTGTTCCATCATCTGCACAATAGGCAGCTCATGACATTCAAGGGCCCAGTTATACAATAACTCTGTGATCCCCAGGGTGAAATGCCCATATCGGACACCCTCAAAGTAAGCCACAGCCCATAGTTGAGGAGGAAAGTGTTGAAACCAGGGTATGACATCCTGTGAAATCTCTATCATCTCTGTGATCTTACTTTCAAACTCGACTGCCGTGAGGGCATACACCGCATTCCAGAATATATTAACCAACTTTGAGTTCTTGAAAGTGTCACGGAAATTTTCGCTGACATATCTCAAGCAGAAACCGTGGAACGCGCTTGGAAAATGCGTTTCTACGGCTTCAACAATGCCCCTTTGCCTTTCAGACAATATTGTAAGCCGAGGCATGTTGTCAGTATTCACGCCCAAAAGCTTTCGCAACTCCGACATGAACCACATCCAGTTCTCCTCAGTTTCTGTGTCAACAACAGCAATAGCCAATGGAAACAATGAGTCATCAGCATCGACAGCTGAGGCACAGAGCAATGACCCCAGGTATTTTCCTTTCAGATGTGCTCTGTCAATCTCCAAGAGTGGCCTACAAGCATTAATGAATCCGTATATTGATGCGCGATAGGAAATGAAGAGGCGGTGAAAGCAGTTTTCTTGTCCAGTGGCAAAAACGGATGCTATGCTTCCTGGATTCGTTTTCCTTATTTGCTCGCAGTAGGAAGGAAGAAGGCGATACCCTTCTTCAAAAGTACCGTGAAGTGCAGCCATGCTACGCTCCTTCCCCCGCCAAGCTTGCATGTAGGAGACAGCAACTCCATGTTGATCACGGATATCTTGTAGAATCTCCTTCGGTTTGTACTGTGGATTGTCGCGTATGCGTGCTTCAACAGATCTTGCAACCCAACCCACCGATGCTTGTTGGTGATGGAGGTTGTGAACTCCTTCACATGTGTGCTCCCCATGCAGGGTTCTTATAGAAAAAGTTGGGACTCCAGGGCACTTGGCTACATGGATACGCCATGGGCAACCTTCCTTAGAGCACTTGGCTATAAAACGGCTGCGATCTGACTTAACTATTCGAAGATCAAAATGCAATGCAATGGCAGTATCTTTCAGTGTCCTCCTGCAAGTTTCAACATCGGGAAATTCTTGACCGATAGCTAAAGGATAATTGACCAGGGAAGCATCAGCTATAGCAATTGATTGATCAGCATGTCCATGATCAGCAAATCCTACAGCTAGAGGATGGTCAGCATTGACAATGCTTAAAGATTGATCGGCCATAAATCAGTGAGAAGGTCTATTTCCAGTCAATTTAAGAGAATTTTTCCATCCTCTCGTCAATCGATGTATCCAGAAGGGTGCAAGAATGCACACAACACAAACCTCCAAAGGAAAGTAGAATCTGCAATGGACTATCAAAGAATGAGGAAGAAAGCTCATCCATAGAAAGAAACACAAAAAGTAAACACAATACCAGTTAGCCTCGTGAGACCAAGCTGCATTTATATTTCTCCTGCGGTAACCAGTGAATTCATTTGAAGGGAATTTAGGAATTTCAGGACTAATTTCAGCAACAGAAGATCAGATCCATAACTCGTCCTGCAGGGCAGAATAGAAATGAGAGCATAAAGAGAAGATTGTGTCACAATGAGTTGAAGGAGTAATAGCATTAGACGATGCCAAAGAGGAACAGCCACAAGTATTTGTTTAGGTTACTCCCACAGAGAGCATAGAGGAGAGGCTTTTAACAAACAAAATGGAGTTCAAACTTCTAGGAGAGGTGCTATGTTTTGCTCGGATTTGAATACAAATGCACTAACATCCAAATGACAGAGGATTTGTCAACTCTATTGCTCACAGTAAGTTGCACTGTATTCTATTACTTGCAGGAAAAAAAAAACGAAATATAAAATCGACAGCTGGTGCATACAGACACCACAATGAATATCTACATTAAAGCAGCCAAAGCACACAGATTAAAAAGATCCGCCTTCCATGCCATAATGCAATCAGAAGATGATATTCAATGGCCAGCAACTCAACTAGCATGATCAACTTCTAACTGATTACATACCATAAGAATATGACGCAAATGAGCTCAACAACTATGCAATAAACTTAAGGCGTGCAAGATTAAGAGGCCCTACTTCAACTAATGAAACCAGGGGAAAAAGCCTCATTTTGTAGTCTTAGCTTTACTTATCTAATTCTATGAAAGAAATGCTCCTAGTTGACCAAACGGCCAACAAAAAGGGGGAAGCTACTTCAACGCAACCATCTCTACCCAAACTCCCATCACTCACTCGCAAGAGGACCGGCAGTCCTATCTCAAGTAACTGCACACTAAGTGCATTCTGTGTCATACAACAACTAGAATGATGCCAGCAGCTGGATATAACCGTACTTCAAAACTATCCGGAATCTGACGTAAAATTTCAGGAGACGTAAAATTTCAGGAGCTAAGCAGATTAGTTCCTGATCCTCACTTCTCTGGAACTGAGGCAATTTGTCTCAATCTTCTCTTCAACATGCCATCCCATCTACTTTGGCAAAATGTCTCCTCATTAACTGAAAGGACTCGACGTAACTTTTCATGAGAAAGCCCGCCATCCATACATTAGGAAAATGAAACAAGTTTAAAGAAAAAATGGGACTGCTTCATAGGGGCTATGAAATTGCTCCAAATTACTTCATGAATTATCGGCAAGGATCCAAAATGTAACAAAAAAACAGGAAGGCAACAGATGCTCGAACTCCCATACCTAAGTCGAAAGCAAATCATATATCTTTTCCCATCAGACATGGCATAGCCGTAACGCCACAGCAGAAACACGTCAGATAGTTCTCAATTTCTTCAATAGGCATAAAATCCAAGAGAATTTACCCATTTATTCATAAGCGAAAGTCGTCATTTTTACGAATTCAATGTACATAGCACTACCTAAGTACCAAAAAATTTGACCCATCAAAAGCCATTAGATCTCTCAGCAGGCTCATCATCACAGAAAGAAAAGTCACCGCAGCCCACATTACGAAGATCGAAATAACATCTAATCGACCGAACATCATCCATCAGCAACTAAAGCTGAACTTTTTAAAGAGTAGTCTATACTCGAGAGCAACAACGGGTGGCTCTAGCTCAATGGAAAATCAAAATGAAGCCAAGATTCATCCGATATCGTTCGAACAGCTCGAATAAGGAGAAACGGTTTCCGGCGAGCTTCATTATTGACGCATAACCAAACGCGACGAAAATTCAAACCCGCGAAACGAAGGAAAGAGACCGAACGAACTCGAACCTGAATTGCGGCCGCGAATCGAAGGCGAGGAGATAGGGCTCGGAGGATCGCCGGAGGATGACGACGACAACGGGGAGGTGTATCAGAGTCCGCGAGAGAATTGACGAGGCGGAGGTGCGGATTCCTAAATTAGGGGTTCCGTACGAGGCAAATTGGTCTTTTCATGTTTGTGATCGTGAGGATCATGCTGAGATCATAGCAGGGAAGGGAAGCCAATGGGGCCTGGCCGGGTCGGATCTTCCCTCTAGCCCGGCAACGAATAGATTAGTTCGGACACCACCCACTAAAACCCGACCCAAGATTATAATTTGGTTCGGGTTCTCTCCCCCGAGACCGGAGCGGTTGAAAAACTTGTTTTATTCTCGAAAAACTAAGTAGCATCACCATAGGCGACACAACAAGACACGATATAATGCCCAACATGTCATTCTGAAAAAATAAAAAGTTTCGACACGGCAAGATTAGTTGTATATTAAATATATTATTATTATTATTATTATTATTAGTAAGTTTTTATTTTCTTCATCTCTAAGGATTCGCGATTAGTTTTTTTTTTGTGTGGCTAGCTATATGACAAGTATATAGATTTTTGATAAATTTGTATTTTGATCCTTAATTTATTGAAAATATTTAAAATTGACTATGCGCATATCGAGATATTGAAGTCACGAATTGATTACATGTCTGGAGCATTGATCACGTGTCGATCACATGTCAAAGAGTATCGAGAGTATCGGATACGACACGACACAAAGAACTCCAGAGAGTGTCGATGCTTCCTAGCCTAAAAACCTCAACCTGAGAATCTACTTTCATACATCAAACGAGTTCAGTGGAGGTCTATTACATGTTTGTTTGACATCCCTAAATCATAACATAAAAATGATACAGGAACTTTCGTCCTATACAATATTTACAATTTTGGGCTGTTTGAAGCACGAGACCAAGTAATTGGGCTCACTAATGCCGATTCCACGCATCGTTTTTGAGTTCGGGATACGGATGGCAATGAGGTGGAGCGGGTGCCGGGAAACTTTCCTTTCCCCGCCCCCACAAAAAAATTTAAAACTTGAAAAAATTTAAATCCCTCAATAGACAGAAAGGAAAATTTTAAATAAATGACTCAAGTGCACTTATTTTCTTAAATAAGGGTCTGAGGTGGTCATAACTATTTCAAATAGGGGTTTGACCTCACCAAATGGCTGGCCAATCAAGGGCATTTGCGTCAATAGATAATTTAAGTTAATTTAATTAGTTAAATTAATTTATTTATTTTTTAAAAAAGGAGATACACAAGCGGGAGGGCAGGGGGAAAGGACCGCTCCACAACGATCGTCAAGGTCAACGACCCTCGACTCTAGTCGGCGGGGTCGCCAGCTACCCCGACGGCCTGCCCCAAGGGTGTTGGGGCGGCGACCACTGGTGGGCAGGTAGCCCCCTCACCTATATATGCTACTTTTTTATACATTTTTTTTTGGAAAATAAAATAGTAAAAATAAAGAAATTGACCAAAATGACGAAATGCCCCCTAATCAATGATGATTTAAGCACTTTTTTAGATTAATTCATGTGTTTATTTAAAATAATATTTAATTCGTGCTCTTTTTTAAGACAATGAAGACACTTCATTTCCTATTTGAAAATAAGTCAACTTGATATCCTTATTTGAGCAAACAAGAAGACTTGGGGCCCTTATTTGGAATTTTCCTTGAAAATAATTTAACTTATGAAATAATCTTTGTGAAAAATTTGCAAGTAGAATGGATCGTTTGTGGGCCCAAAAAAATATGAACTTGTAATTCTTAGATCTGTTAGCATAAGTCTAGTTTCGAGAAAGGAATATATTAGTGGAAGTATTTATATTAATATCGGTAGTTATACGGAAAGTAAGAATGTCATATATTACCCCAGGAACTAAAATTTATACCGGAAATCTCTGACTTCCAAACATATGATTGGAGATTGGACGGGGGTGGGTTCATGGGCCGGCCGGCCAGCCATATCCATCATAGAAACTATCGTTTGTAAAAATTAATGAAGGAACAATATTTTCGTCGTTTCTAAAAATACTTAGCCAAAAATTATTATTCATAATAAAAATATTTTTTAATAGCTAATTGTTTCAAGCGATACAGACAATCATTTTCAAAAGAAAATATATTTTTTATATCATTCATTTTTTGCTGAAAAACTAAATTTGAAAGAAAATATATTAAATTCAACAAAAGTTTCTCCATACTATGCCTTAAATGTTGTTGCTTGTTCTCCATTATGCGTAAATTTTTTTTATAGCATCTCTTAATATCCAAATAGCAAAACTATATTTCCAACAACAACAACAAAATTGGCAGAGGCAGTATTAACTTAAGGTAACTTTCAAGTAAAATGATAGCATAACGAATTCAGAAATTTAAACATCAGACAAAACGCAGTAAAACCTAAGTAACCCAAGAATGTATGTACCTTCTCTCGGGTCAGGTCCGATTGAGATCGGTATCAATGTCGAATATCTAATATCTACTTACAGGTCATATTTGTTTTGAATATATTTTGAGAACTATGCTACTTAATTAAAATGGATTATATCAGTCATGAATATAATTCGAAAAGTACGTTTAGATTGTATTAGTTACTGAGGGAATGACTGCAGTAAAAAATTATTACGGATCAAGATGCTTGTTCTTTTCTTCTTCTTCTTCTTTTGTCAGAACAGATCAAGCGGTTCGACAACATAGAAATGGTAAGGAAACCTAATTGCGCCATAAGCAGGAGTTAGGAATCAAAGGCGGGTTCAACCATCCATCATCACTAGTACCTATTGGTGGTTTGTTAGCAAAAACAAACTAAGAGGTGTCTTGTCCCACATCGAAAGGATGTGAGTGCGCACATGGATTAAATTTGGCACAAATCAATAATTAATATTATTTTCTAGTGAAACAATGCGACTATTCACGAAGTATTCTGACGACCTTTGAAAGGTGGCGTCTATTCAATCAACGGTTATTTTCTAAGATACTCTTACAATCTTTCGAATGTTTGTGTCTCTTCGAAAATAACTATTGAATAAGCTGTTTGGGCACAAAGAGTTGCATGAGAATTAACTATTTTTCAAACGCGAAAAGTTGTGTTCGTTCTCATTATATATTTAAATGTTTTGTTCATTTTCAGAATTATTATTCGTCTTCACTCTTCCAATTTTCGTTCTTTCAAAACTCGAGAAATACAGCCACCCTTTCAATTGTTTCTTAGAGAGACCTTGGAGAAATATCAGAATTGCTATTTACTATTCTCATTGAGACTTTGTTGTACCATGGAGTACATTTGTTGGAAAACATTAGCAACGTTGTGGGGGTGAATAAATCCTTAAAGAGATTGATTACACGCCTCAAAATATGATTCTATTGTTCATTCTATTCGATGAAATTTTTACAACACTACCTTCTTTACTATATTATGATTCATAGACCAATTCTTTACACGGGTACACAGTGTTTTGCATTTCATTAACTTCCGTCATCCTACGAATTTTTTCACCTGAAGGAGTTTTTTTAACACACGTAATACGTAACAAGACCGTCGTTCGATAGATTAAATTTTCGGATCGGATCCCACTCTCTTTCAGAATCATAATTCAATTCCCGATATAATTCTTCTAATTTAACGGCGAGGTATCTTATTTACTGAATACATTAAATTTATTTTGTAGAGTCGAGACCACAAAAAGCTACACATTGATACCCTCATGTAACATTTATCATACCTAAGGTTTGTTCCATAGAAAATGTCAAGTTAGTGCCTCATTATAGATTTATCCCAAGCTAATTTTCATCTGACTGAAAATCCCAAACGAAAACCTTCTTAACACGTTCACCTTAAACAAATACGGTTTATGATTTTTTTTTATAGTGTATCAGTTTATGATTTTTTGCATAACAAAACTTTACTTAATGGAAAGGTTAGTCACAAATTCTTTCGAATTAATTTGTTTCAAATGTATCTTGAGGTACTGATTTGAGATCCTCGATGGCATTAGCCCTTATTTATGATGTAGATGAAAAAAAAAATCTTATCCGAACATCCAAGAAAATGTAAGAAACGCATGGAATTGAGCTGACTGTTTATTTTTAACTGTTTTGACTATCTTTTCAGTTAAGTAACGGTTTGACAGCTTCCTTAAAGCCTGGAAACATAGGACTTTTGCCCCCATCTCCTAACTGAATTTTGAAATTGCAAAATAATAATAATAAAGAAAAGAAAATCTCACCCACATTTTCCTCTCCTTGCAAGAAAAACGTCCACTCAATCCTCCTCCTTTTTCTCCGTGGCGATTCCCACCAAAAAAGAAAGAAAAACCTTAAAAGTGTTCTTGTCTCTGGTTGATCCTCCTCCGTCCTCTTGGTTAAATCCATTAACTGCCCAGCCCACGTTCAGGGTCCTTCAAATTTTGTGTTTTTTTTTTCTTTTTTGTGCTTTTGAGAGTTTTCCCACGACCAAATTTGAAGGACCCTCCCTCTGTTTCCTTGCTCTCCTTCTTCCCCATATGTTTATTGCTGAAATCTTTTCATTGCTGTGTCACTTCTATGGATTCCTGACCAAACGTGTTCGCGATCCAGATCGGCTTATTTCCTAAACCTTCCATAGCTGTGCGAGGGAATTTTGGCTTAATCGTCCAGGCATGAATTGCTGCCCCTGTTTCTCATTGCAGAAGAGCCAGAATGAAGATGATGATGATGTAGCCAATGGTAAATCACAACTTTGTCTGCATGAGAGTCTATGTACACAATGTGATCATTTTGAGGTGTATATATTCGCAAGTGTTTCGCAGCCTCGCCGCTTTTTCCTTATCTTCATCGATACATTTAGCGTAATCTAGGAAAGCCCCGGATATCGGTTTTCTCATTTCTCTCCTCCGTGTCTCTCTCTTTTCGTGTTATTTTTTGTTTTCCCCTCTTCGGCTGAGAGAGAAGTGCTGCCCGCAATACCCATTTACAGTAAGATCAGGATTTTCAGTTTCAGAAGAAGGTACTAATGTCTGGCCAAAGACAAGAATTGGGAAGGTAATATATTGATTGGGGTTTGTCAATTCTGGATAGCAATGATAGCGTTCATCAGGTTTGGCGTCTCAAAAAGATATGGAACACCATTTAGTTTCTCATCATCCGCTTGAAGATTCTGAACGATCCCTTTTATATCTCCACCAGTGATTCGCGCAATTGTTGACCAAAATCGGTCTTTAGGAAATCGCGAGCGATCACGAGCTTTGTAGCTTCCACGTGTGCAGCACGGAAGATATAGCTGATGCACTAATTAGTACCTGAACTTTCATGGTTAAGAAACGTCGCACCTGATATTAGTAGTCGGTCATTCGTTATGTCTCTTGAGGTACCGTTTGAAAATTAAAGTTCCCTCCTTTTATTGTCGTATCAGCTGCTGGTGTCAACAAGCCAAAGCCCGGAGGCGAAGCCAAAAACAAGGAGGAGGAAGTCGAGCATGGAAACATCACGTCCCAAAATTTCACTTTCCGCGAGTTAGCCTCGGCCACAAAGAATTTCCGACAGGAGTGCTTGTTGGGCGAAGGTGGATTCGGTCGAGTATACAAAGGAACCCTCCAGGGGACTGGGCAGGTGACAGAGAGAGGCTTCGACTTGCTCTCCCTCTTCTTTATCTTAGGAAAAATGTGAGGCTTATGAAACCGCGGCTCCTTGTTCATCAGGTGGTTGCTGTCAAGCAGCTCGACAGGAATGGACTGCAAGGAAACAAGGAATTCCTCGTCGAAGTCCTCATGTTGAGTCTCTTGCACCACGAAAATCTCGTCAATCTCATCGGATATTGTGCTGATGGCGATCAAAGACTTCTCGTGTATGAATATATGCCTGGAGGTTCCCTAGAAGATCACCTGTTCGGTACCTCTTAACTGTCTAAATTTGATTTGGAATATTTTTTTTTTCTGAATCAGCGTGCTGATGACGTTGATCAGGAGACATCTCATCTACCTTCTACACTACAAATCATTAATAACTTGTGTCGAAATTTGTATAGCAGACATGGGACCGGAGCAGAAACCTCTGGATTGGCTCACCAGACTGAAAATAGCATTTGGTGCTGCACAGGGTCTCCAGTATCTGCATGATAAGGCCAATCCACCTGTTATATACCGCGATTTGAAGTCCTCAAACATCTTGCTTGACAAGGATTTAACTCCGAAATTATCCGACTTTGGACTGGCCAAGCTCGGTCCTGCTGGAGACAAGATGCATGTCTCGTCCAGGGTTATGGGTACTTATGGCTATTGTGCTCCGGAATACGCAAGAACGGGCGAACTCACACTGAAGTCTGACGTCTTTAGCTTTGGAGTTGTCCTACTAGAGCTCCTCACCGGACGGAGAGCAATAGACCCAACAAAACCAACCAATGAGCAAAATCTAGTTGCTTGGGTAATATTACGATTTAATGATAGCCAAATGTTCTCTTTTTCTGTCATCATCCTCTCTGATTTGTACAGGGATTGCATTTGCCTACAGGCTCAGCCTAAATTCAGGGACCCGAGATCGTTTCCAGATATGGCGGATCCGTTACTCGAACGTAGATTTCCTGAGAAAGCATTAAATCAAGCTGTTGCAATAGCAGCCATGTGTCTGCAAGAAGAAGCCTCGGTTCGCCCTCTAATGAGCGACGTCGTTACCACTTTAAGCTTCCTTTTAGTGGCTCCACCTGAGCCCGTGCCTGTTCCTCCTCCTGAGACCGTTCATGTTCCTCCTCCAGAGCCCAAAAAACCTTCCCAGGAAGAGCGTGAAAGTGAAAGTGAAAGTGATGAAGAAACAGATGACGAAGGCAGCACACATAAGCAGGACACAAAGGTCGATGAAGGTCACGAACATGACCAAGTTGCCGGTGGGAATGATGAGGATAGAAAAAGCTATGATAAGCGATCTGATTCGGGTTCGAGCAGCAAGGGTAGCATGCCAAGGAATGAAAGTAGTGCGACGAGGGACAGAAGCAGTTGGTTCACGCATGATGGAAGCCTCTATTATTCGCACAAGTCAAGCGGGCGTTTGTCTAATGGAAGCGGGTCTTCGGTCCATGAGAAGAGCAAAGACAGCCGAAAATATTCCCTGAGCCATAAGAGCAGCAAGAGCAGCCAGAGATCGTTTGACGCGGTCGACCTCTTGAGTCCAAAAGGAAGCCTCAGATACAGCCAAAAAGGGTCACTGGATCATGCCGCCTCTTTGAGTTCACAGAATGGGGGCCCTTCGAGTCCAAAAGGAAGCAGCAGATACAGCAAAACAGGGTCGCTAGATCATGCTGCTTCCATGGGGGACGATGACACGGCGGGTTCACGGTACGGGAGCCACAGAATCGATGTTTCGAGCCCTAAAGGAAGCAGCAGATACAGCAAAACAGAGTCATCAGAACATGCTGCTTATCGTGGGGACGATGACACAGGGGGCTCACGGGATGGAAGCTTCAATCAGCGGCACGACAGCCACAGTATATCAAGAGACAATACCCTTTCGTTAAAACGAGACAGCAGCGAGGAATCCCTAGATGATGCCGATTCGATTCGTTCCAAGCAATCGAGCGATGAGCATGTCCACTCGTGATCATAAGTTTCTGTCACTTGGTCATCTCTATTTTTACATACAGAGTTTTAAGTTCTTGTCTCTCTTCATTTGCTTGTGGCTGTCCGTCACGGATACGATCTTGTCACTACTGAAGAGGGCGCCCATTCGATTTTTTTTTTCGTGCGGGTTCAATCAATCAAGTTCTTTCTCCCTATAGAGTATGTAACACATTTCTTATCTGTGCGCGTACTTCAGCGTCGAAATGTTGATGCTATACCAGGAATAAGCAACTAATAAATGTACTTTTCTGTGTATAAACTGCTGATGCATTTTCTTGTCAATGAACTCCCAGTACTCACGACAAGAACATAGTGTAGATTAGGTCTTTTAGTCTTCATGATTCAGAAAACAGAGTTGTACTGTTTTAGACCTTAGAAGGCTGTAATCACTGTTGTTGTTTGTGCCCATAATGAACGGCGATCGGCTGCTGGACATTTTGACATGATCCTGTGCCAATGGCATCGTCTCGTGCGGGGGGCACGTACTTTATCCGGAGGAGTCATTTGCCAGATTCAAAGCCTACCCACCAGGCGCAGATATCGACACGAGGAACTTAAAACTCGCACGCCTTAAGCCTTTCCTGCTTACGGTGTTGAGAACTCGGGCCAAAGGGACTTTGATGATATGAGCTACATGTTAGGGAAGCACTAAGAATGCTCTATTCAAGGCTTCAAGCTTTGAGTTAGTGAAGAGAAAGTAATCTAGTCTACTATAACTTTTAAAGCTAGTCTCAGCATTTGTAGAGTAATTAGCGCTAGGGGTCATCGATTCTGGAATGGATGGTTCTCACCCTAGAATTGAGAACCGCTCGTTTTACGGACCCACCGAAAAATCGAATCACCGGTTCACTCTGGTTCTTAAATGGGTTCATGAAACCGGTCCTATCGGCCCATTTATGTGGTTTGATCTTTGGTGTTTAAGATCTATCACGAAATTGTGAGTGTCCAACATCGTGGGAACCTGTTGTCTTGTTGTAAATTACAACTACCGCAGAATATCAAGTTTTGGCAGGAACTTCTCATCATCTGTATATTAGTTGGATAGCTATTCGGACTTTCTGTCCAGCGTGCTCCGTATGGAGCCCTAATTGACGATGCTTTGTTGTTGGGGAGCAGATGTTCTGTAAGTACGACAGATACATATTATAGTTAAGTTGAAATCACAGTAAGATCAGGAGTGGGTGAGGTGAGCCGATGAGGAGTCACGTCATTGACCTGTGACTTGATAGAGATATAGCTTAAATTTAAAAAATATATGTATATATTATATAAATAAGTCAGGTCCGATTAGTAAAGAGTAGATAGTTACACATGGAATTAGGAACCGAACAGGTACTTGTGGGATCCAGCAAAGTAAAACTGCAAATCGAACAGGTATTCAGTAGGAACCACCCAAAACTGGTCGGTCCGATCCGATTGATCCCGGTTCTTTTATACACCCCTGGTTAGAGCTATATGAAACTTAGATCTCAAGGAAGTTGCCTTTTTTTTAATTGTCTCTTGAACTGAATAAAATGAAGTGTTGTGAGCTAGCTCAACTAAAAGAGTTCCTCCAAATGTGGCAAAACCAGCGGGTCGGATCTGTTTTTGGGTGGATCGTTTTGAATCCGACTTAGCCTTTTCCCTCCGGTCATTTTCCTCCTTAGATACCATTCGAGCCAGAGTCAAGGTTTGATTTGATCAGTTCTGCCCATAAATATTCGGACCGTGAGCATGTAGCCATGAAGTCATTTGTTAAGGTCGGTTATAGACGGCCGAAAAGATCATTTGACTGCAACAAGTGGCCTAATTTCCTAATACAAAACCTCAACCTTACTTCTAATTTCAATTCTATCCCAGACCCCTTTTCTTTCCTTAAAAAAAGCACAAAATTTCGCTCTAGTTCCAAAAATCTTCCAACGCGTTCAAAAATCACTTCTGATTACTTTGAAATTATCAATATTAGGGCCACTTAAAGGTCCATTACCAGAACATGCTCTCGCATCAATACATATTTTTTTTATAACCAAGGTGTCCGAGTCAGATTACGCGCATCTTGACTATTCCTCGAAAGAGACTAGCACTCTCGCATCAATACTTTCACCTTCGTATGGAGAAACGACAACTTCATGATATTGATATTTTTTAAGAAACGAGTGGCGATTTTGAACGAATGGTTAACGGTGATGAATTTGGGACTAAAGTGAAAGTTGAATGATTTTTTAGACCAAAAAAAAAAAAAAAAGCTAGGCGCAAAAATTAAGATAGAACGTAAAATTGAGGGGGGTTTAAAGGAATTAGTCCTAAAAGAAAATACAAAAAATATGTCATTGCTGGGTGTCGGGAACAAACTCCGCTTGGGATTGGGATGATGTGACGAGAACTAGCATTATAGGAACCTCAATATTCAATCATTGACTTAACCAAAGTACGGATTCACAGAGCAGTCGAAATTGTCTGCTATCCTTGTTACATATATTGCTACTTTCGTAGAATTCACGGTGGTAAATATGAATTGAAAGACATGAATATGGAAATAGGATTAGGGACTTTCAAATGCGGAATCACCAAATTCGCTTATATAATTCTATCACATATTCAAATGTAGTTGAGATTTCGGATTTCTTTATATGTGAAGATGGTACTGTTGATCACCAAAGATGGGACCGCTGATCTGTTGACATAATTTCAAGATGAACCATGATAGGTAACAAGGGCCGTTCATCCTTTCGATCGCATAGTTCGACATGGAGTTCATAATTCAAGTCGAGATTGCTGAGCTCATAAATATCATCTGCATATTACTGTTCATGGTCAATTTAACTACCGTTGTTTAGGGTAGGAGGAAAACAATAGCGCATAAACTACATATATTTTTGAATTTTTGCTGAATTGCAAAAAAAAGGTGATCATTATTTCTTTTTGCTATTGGTAATATTAATTGAAGTTTACATGATATTTGGAAATCTTAGTTGGTTTCGTCCACTCGTGATTTTATTAGATGATGCCTATCACAACACACTGAACCATGAGAAGTGAAAAAGTATATGGCTACATCTTAAACACTTAAAAAAATAATTTATTCGGGTATTTATTTAGGCTATATTTAATTCTCGAAAAATGTGATATTTCTGAAAGATATTTTTCAAAAAGTCATTTTCTAAGAAAATGATTCAATTTTCGAGAGCTTAGGTCGATGGCTAGCACTTTTGCTCTCTTGACCAATGGTTTCTTGACTTTGCCGGAGAACTCAGTTGACGACGGTGGAAGTTCGGCTGTGGAGTCCATCACGCGTGTTTTAGTGTCGAGGGCCGCCAATCTTGAGGATTGTGGTTTTGATTTGAGATGGACTCAATTTTAGGACTGGTGTTCAGCCTCAGATGCTCCAATCTTGAGGATTGTGGTTTGGATTCAGGCGAGTTTTGTTGGAGGATTGCCTGGTGGACGTCGGCCGTGATGGTTTTTTGAATTTGCCGAAGGACTTGGCCATTGGCACTTGGCAGTAGAAATGTTCAAAACACCCTAAACAAATATTTCCGTTATAAGATGATCAATTTCCATGTATATATTCAATGACAAATTCAGAGGTATTACGCAACCATGAATCATCGAATTTGTCATGAGGTGGCGCAACGTAATATCAAATATTTTATCGTATATTTTTATTCTTTTCGACTTATAAATTCGAAGGGCGCTCTTATGATTCATAAAGAAAATAATTAATAAAATATTTTAATAAATTTAATTTTTTGTATTGTTTAGAAAAATTAGTCAATACATATGCTTCCATTGACAACGATGTAAATATTTCGCATTGGTCAAATTTTTCAACGATGTAATGCCAATGTTAAGACAATAGTTTTTTTTTTTATTTTTTTATTTTTCATGAAATAAATACCCATATTCTTTTACTGTAATTAAAAGGTTATGGGTACCCCCAAAAAAAGGAAGAAGAAGCAACGTGTTTTTGAGTTGTAATATTTTTTTAAGGAACACTCAAATTAGATTTTTCGAAATTTTTTATATTTGTTTTAATCAAGTGAAAGTTTTCTGCTATTTTTTTAAATTATTATTTTTTATTTTTTAGATATTTTTATTCAAATTATAAAATTATAAAAATAGTTTAAAATTTTTAAAAGTAATTTTATTTTATTTCTTCTCCGGCGATCGGTGGTCGACAACGAACGACGAAGGTCATTGAAGGGTGGTCAGCGGTGGAGGCAAAGTGTCAGCCATGGTGGGTAGTGGTGAACGGCGGAGGGACAGCAGCAATAGGTGACGGCAGACAATGGATGATGCTGGCTGATGGACGGTGGTGGTCGGTGGTGACCGACAAAGCTTTGGCGATGGATGGCTATGCCCGGCGGCAGCCAATAGCTTTTATATTTTTAATTATATATTTTTATTTTGACCAAGAAATTTATATTTTTTTTTATGATTTCTTCATTCACTTATAAAAATAAAAATAATAACCAAGCTTTTAATGCCTTGACCCCTTTATAACTTATGGAATGGCTTCATGGGTCGAAAATGAGTCCAATATAGATCGAAATGAATTTAAATATTTGATACATATTTGACCTATCTAATTATTATTTTTTTGGTCTAGACCTATTTGATTCAACTTAAATATTTTAAACCCATTTTTATTTAGCTCTTTAAAAACTTTAAACTCATATATAACTCAATTGCATAAAAAAATATGAGTTAAAAATAAGTCATTGACCTGTATCGACGGCTCTGCGTACCGGACAAGAGCAGCCTTGCTAACCTAGGTTGGTGACGTCACTGCTGTCCCAAGAAGATCCTAATAGCTAGAAAGTTAGGTCAAAGGAACGGTACAACTAGGCAATGCGGCAAAAGCCGTTCATAGTTTCTGCTCACAAATAAGAATTTAACTTAGGCTCTTGTGGAAAATGGACGATTCCTTTACCACTAGATATGAGCATACGCATATTTCCATCTATAAAAACGGGAGATTTTCTTTGCCAGATATTATAGGGCGTTTTTTTTTTTAAACTAGCTTTCATTTCCATATATAAAACTGGGGAATTGTTTCTTGCCCCGAAAAAAAAAAGAGGAAAAAAAAAAAGAAACAGGGGAAGTTAGCAAGTATTAAATGAACGGCAGAAATCGGCAGAGGAAATGCACGAGGATTACACTTGCCGATGCATCCTCCTTGGCATGCAGACTTCGCGTTCTCCCCTGATATTTCCCTCCTGCTCCTCGCTCTCCGACTGCATGCTCGACCAGCATGCTGGACCGGAGCTTAACGGTCAAATTTTCAAATGTAAAGGCGTGATTCCCCTCCCGCTCTTCGCCCTGTCTTCGTTCTCTCTCTCTCTCCCTCTACAAGAAACCAAGAAACCTGCAAACTCGTTCAACCTCCTTCTCTCTCTCTCTCTCTCTCTCTCCAAGAAATCCACGAAACTACTTGCGATCGTTGAGGGCTAAACGTCGGCGAAAAGAAATTGTCTTCATCGCCGACCTATCTGCCCGGCTTGTCACCTTCTCCAAGAGGCGCAAGGGCATCTTCAATAAGGCCTCCGAGCTCTACCGTCTCTACGACGCTCGCTCCGCTATCGTTGTGTTCTCCCACCGGCAAGCCCTATTCTTTCGGCGACCCATCTGCCGATGACGTTATCTCCGACTACCTTCGCGTCTGCGACGGTGGCGGCGACATCGTCGTGAAGCCGTAGATGAATCTCATTCAATGGGAGAAATGGGTCGACGTAGACTTGAACACTTGTGCAACCAAACAGGAACTCGAGTGCTTCATCTCCAAGTACAAAGCCCTTCATGATGGTGTGCGTCAGAAGCTGAGAGCTTTGGAGCAAGAGAAATCGCAAGTGAACGTCGGCGGCGAGGGAGATTCTCACGCTCTTACCGAAGAGGAGATTGATGAAATTTTTAATAGCTTAGGCCGAAGCTCAACGCTTCCGAATCTTTTGGCTGACGTTGATCAGCAGGACGTTGTCATGATTTCGTCGGAGAATAGGGCCGACGGCGGTGGAAGTTCGGCAGTGGAGTCCAACTCCGCGCGCTCCGATCTTGAAGGTTGTGGAGCTAATGCTGCCGGAGTCGGAAGTTTGGGAGCGGCGACGACCCCCATGAGCTCAGATCTGGAGGATGGGGAATTTGACCTAGTTGGGCTCCTGGCGAACGGCAATGGTTTCTTGAATTCGCCGGAGAAATTGGCGGCTGGCGGTGGAAACTCGGGAGAGGTAGCCACACCCTCTGATCAAGATGACTATAGGTATCATAATACAAATGATTTTGTTGATTTGGAAGACTTGAATGTTCAGCGGTGAATATAAACACCTGTGTCTTCCTATCTTGTCAATTCCTCCTTGGATTTCAAATTTAGACAACTGTGAACATCATCTCGTCGTTGATCATTCTTTAATTGGTAAGGGGTTAGGTTAGTATCGACCTGTGAACATAATAGAGGAAATTAGGATAATGAGTTTTTGTTCAATTGTTGAGCTGAGGTCGTAATATTCAATAAAGATTCGATTTTTTGTTTGGCTGTGTATTGTGCAAACGGATGATGAATCTTCTGCATTTTCGTCCTTTTGTTTTGAGGTCAACCTAAGATGAAGAAGAAGATAGCACCGAAGAGAAAATATTTTTCAAGTTTGTTGATTTTTTTTTTTAAAGTTCTGTCGCTTGCGCTCGGCTCGAGATTATTCTTGAGACTTGCTCTCTAGGTGAAAAAGAAAGAGCAGAAAAAAGTTCAGACTTAGATTTGGCTTTAGTTCTTTCCCAGAGACAAATACATAGTTCTCTGAAAGGTTTTGGAGGCTGCCAAAGTTACCAGCTTCAAGGGTGGCGATGTTCATGTAGATTTCTAGGTGTTGGATTCTGGTATCCTGTCGGGATAAACTTAATAGCAATCCAATTGAAGGTTCGATTCAGTTTCGAGAAACTTGTCGATCTAACGAAAAAGTCATTTTCGGGTCTATTGCCCTTTCGATATTCCGGGTGTTGGCCGTTTTACCATCTGTGCCACCAATTTTCGGCATTTACTTCTCCAGCGCCAAGAATGAAAGGGCGTCCAAACTTATTCGCAATCCTCACGGACAGAAGCGGATTTAGGAGCCAAACTATAGTCATCCTGTATGAAAGATTAGTAATCATCAGGTTAAGTTTGATGCCTACAACTCCCGATAGTTTTGAGGATTCCACCTTGAAGGACACAAATAAGCATCAAAAGAAGCACAAGCAATCCCCTGATGATTACTAGGAAAATGCAGGCTATGAAGGAGCAGAAGTTGGAGAGCCACTTAGGCCAAAGGATCACGGTCGATACCAGCATGAGCATATATCAGTGTCTTGTTAAGCGCTCTTATGAATTGACGTCTGTGATTGTGCTTTTTGGCGTATATGGAGATTGGATTTTGAGTATTGGGCTGTTGTTCTTTTGATTGGTGAATTAGGTTGTGGTTGGGAGGAAAGGACTCAGATGCTCGAACGAGGCCGGTGAAATCAGCAGGAACTAGCATTGTAACGCTTCATGAAAATGAAAATCCACTTCGCTTATGTTTCGTTTAGTTTACGGCTGAATTATGGACTATTTATGCTTAAGATGTCATTGCCTCGACTTGGGTTTATGGATATGAGATTGACGCGTGTCGCATTATTTTGCACTTGCAACGTGATCTTTGTGATTTGAAATTTCTGACTTTGAGCTGCTCTTGATTTGTTTTCCGATGTAGTCATCTGCAAGGCTTGTTTTACGGAACGATTAGGCTGCTAGAAGCGAGGATAAAGCCAGTGTAATTTTTTCCTTTACCTGTGATGTTTTCTGTTGGAATATATAAATATTCAATCACGTATTCTTCTAATAATTTAGGCTTTTGAGGCAGTTAATAAGTGATCCCATTAAATCTTACATGGTATCAGAGCATGAGGTACTGAGTTCAAATCTTTACAGGTCCATATTTGCCTTCTCAATGAATTTGTTCACACTTAGTACTAGGCAAAAAAACTAGACTAAGCGTGAGTGAGAGTGTTGAATAGAGGTGGCAAATGGGTGAGTTGGGTCGAATGTGATCCGACCCATACTCGATCCGATCCGTTTTGACCTATATTATCAAAACATAATAATATTTTAAAAAAATAATATTACTAAAATACTTCTCAGTCTCCTGCCTCGGGCCCCGGCCCCTACCTAGGGACCCGGCCTCGGTTGTCGTCCTAGTCCCTGGACCCGGCCTTGTCCCCGATCTCATTCCCGGCCACTACCCCGATCTCAGGACCCGGCCCCGATCCAGACACTAGCCCCGGCCCCCAAACTCGACACTAGTCCTGACCCCGGTCATCAATCCCTAGTCCCGACACCGGTCCCGAGCTAGGTCCAGGGTCTTGATTGCCCCGGTCCAGGGTCTTGATTGCCCCAGTCCAATATGCTTTACGCTTGTTAAATATGGGTCCCAAGTCCAGGGACCACTTGTAACTAGTGGAAGTATGTTGTCTTTACGGGTCGAAAATGAGTCAATATGAATTTAAGTGTAACCCATTTTTAGTGAACTATTTATAAGTTAATAATTCATATTTGACTCATTTTATATAAATATGGGTTTGGGACCCATATTGTCAACTCTAGTGTTGGAATATATAAATATTAAATCACATATTATTCTAACAGCTTAAACTTTTAGATCATTTAATAAGTGGTCTCATTAAATCTTACATTTTCATTGGGATAGAATACTAGAAGAGTGAAGCTCACGCTTCTCTGCATTATGCTTTACGCTTGTTATGATAGCTACGTATTTGATGGTAAACCTCTTGATTTGAAGAAGCAAGAGCTTGCAAAATGGTACTTAAAGGTTATGCAGCCTTTTCTTTTCTGGTCTTCGGTATTATATATGGATATGTTTAGTTACCTTAAATGGGTCTCTGAGCAGTTGTTCCAAGAGGGCAGATGCCTCAGAGGATTTGGCAGTAGCTATTGTGGTACATGCATCTCTCTCTCTCTCTCATACACACGCAGAACACAAACTACAAAAACCTTAGTGAGCTCTATACTTATTGCGTGCAGTCTCAGTACCACAAAGACATAGAGAAATTCAGTAAAGAACTGTGAAGGTTGGTCTTTTTTTATCACTTCCTTATCGTGCGCTATTTATAATTACTTACAATTCAAAATAAGAAACTGAGAAGTTGATGTTGTCTATGTTTTCCAGAAAAAACCTACTATGTAGTTAACTAGATATGCGTGTTGTTGAAACGTTATTTTACTAGGCTCATTTGTTGATTAGGGTAGTTTAATTTTTCTCATTATTACTAAGCTATATATATGATTGTAATCCCTTATTATCAATATACGTTCTTCTTCTTCTCTATGGTCATGGTATCAGAGCCTAATTAACACTCAAACACCATCACAAATCGCCGATTACCCACTATCCACCCACCGACCCTCGACCACTAACCTCTTCTCAATAGAATCTCCAGATCACGCGTCACAAGGCCCGACGAGCTCAGACCCAGGCTCGCCCAGATCTAGCGAGCCGTGCAGGGGCGTTGCTTAAGCCGGCGAGCCTAGTTCTAGCGTCACTTGACGTCGACTAGGCCTCGCAAGGCCAAATTCGGCATCGTGGAGACTCGGTGAGTCTTGCATGGACGTAATCCAGCATTGTTGTAGCGTCACTGGAACTAACCTATCAAACAAGAGAAAACAGGGCCCCTTCTGTGACAGAAGAACTGGCAAGGGAGGAGACTGGTAGCGGCTTAGAATCGACAGGCGACGGATGGCGAAAGATCATAATCGAACTCTCATTCCTCTCGGTTTTTGTTTGTAACTTCTCTCCACCATAGCTCTCTCTTCTCTGTGGGTGTTGAATATTGTCTGTTTTTTTGGGTGGATTTCTCTCCTTGGATAACATGATGTGCGTAGGAACCTATGGTCGTTAGTGACACCCTGATTCTCGTTTTTTACTTTACAGCCTCCCTGTTGCTGGGTTACGGATCCACATATTTATTTGTTCGGTGGATTGATGGTTATTGAGGTTCAAAATGGGGGCATTGAAGTGTTAGCTTGTTGATTAGGCTTGATGATTATATGGGTTGCTCCTAATTAGAGATATTGGTCTATTTATGGGTCGTGGAGACTTTATTATGTGGTGAAATAATCACAACATGATTGGGTTAGAGTAAGTTCACAGTTTATTATAGAGTTATGGGTGAGAATGTTGCTGATAAATTTGTTGTGAGCTTAGACACCAGTATTACTAATCTGAAGTTGAGTTCTGTAAAGCTAGATGGGACCAACTATCCTTCTTGATTTATGGCCGTTGAGACATATCTTTTGACCACCAAACAACAAAGTTATTTAACTTCTCTTCCTCCTTCGGATAAAACGAATATAGATGATTGGCGTTCTAGTGATGCTGCCATTCGGACGTTGCTGTGGAATACCATGGATTCCAAAATTAGTCCTCAATTTATGAGATATACATCATCCAAAGCTATTTGGGATAAGTGTACTCTTATGTTTTCAGGTCGAGATAATATGACTCGCGTTTGTGATGCTTGTGAAGAGCTATTTGATCTACGTGCAGGGATATATCTATATCAGATTACTACTCCAAGTTTACCACTCTTTGTGAGAAACTATATACTTATTTACCTATCACTGATGATATTAAAGAGTTGGCCAAGAGTCAGGAGGATATGCGAGTTATGTTATTTCTTCGGAGGCTTGCTTCTACTCATTCTTCTCTTCGATAACAGATTACTTCTCAAGGTACTCTTCCATCAGTTGATGAAGTGTTCTCTCGGGTCCTTTGGTACATACCTGACTCATCATCTGCTTCTATCGCAAGTGCTATGGTTTCACAATCATTCAGTAATCGTGGAGGTTGGGGACGTGGTCACCGTGGCCGTGGAAGATTTGGTTTTTCACCTGGTCGTAACCGTGATGGAGCTAGGGGTACCGGCAATTCTCGTTATTGCCACCATTGTCAACGAACTGGCCATACTGAGGTTTATTGCTATACCCCACATCTCGAGCTCCGACCGAAGGTTGGTTATGCTGATGTTGTTGAGTTTTCAATGCAAAAAGAACCTAATTCGACACGGAGCTGCCTAACACTATTATGTTGTCTCAGACCGAGTATGAATCCCTAGTTTGCCCCAACTAGGTGTTGGATTCCTCTGCTCCTACTGCTACTTTGGCACAGACTTCAGTAGGTAATTTGTCCTGTTTACTCTCTACTGCACCCACTTCTTGGGTCATGGACTCAGGTGCCACCAATCATACGGCTGGTAATTCTAACTTATTTTCTGATATTATCTTTGTGTCTCCTAATTCTGTTACACTTGCTGATGGTTCACAGTCTCATATCACTGGTCAAGGAAATGTAACTTTGAGTTATTCTCTTTCTCTCTCATCCGTTTATCATTTACCAGCTTTTCCATGTAATTTGCTTTCTGTTAGTTTGCTCACCAGAGACTTGAATTGCTCTGTGACATTTACGTCTACTAGTTGAGTCTTTCAGGATTTGAGGACCGGACGGATGATTGGTGGATGGCATGAGTCGAATGGGCAATATTACCTGAACAAATATCTTATTGATGCTGCCGTTTAAAAAAACACCACCTCAAACTTTTTTCAAATGCATTGTCGTATGGGTCATGCACCGTCTGATATACTTTGTCATTTTCTTCCTATTTCAGAGTCTATGAGTCCTATCAAGTGTGATGCTTGTAAATTTGGCAAGCATCATCGAGTATCTTTTCCTTCTCGTGTCAAAAGTCGTGTATCGAGTCCCTTTGAGCTGGTACATTCTAATATATGGGGACCATGTCGTGTCAAAGATATGTCTGGTTACAAGTATTTTGTTAAATTTGTGGATGATTATTCCTGTGTAACATGGTTATATTTAATAAAAGATCGAACTGAAGTTTTTTCCGGTTTTTGTATGTTTTACTTCGAGATTCTCAACCAATAACATACCTCAATTAAATATTTGCGTTCTGATAATGTTAGAGAATATATGGCTAGTTCATCTGGTTTTCAATCATTTCTTACATTTTCATGGGATTTTGCATCAGACATCTTGTCCCTATACTC
This sequence comes from Rhodomyrtus tomentosa, assembly GCA_028455895.1. Classification (NCBI taxonomy): domain Eukaryota; kingdom Viridiplantae; phylum Streptophyta; class Magnoliopsida; order Myrtales; family Myrtaceae; genus Rhodomyrtus; species Rhodomyrtus tomentosa. The sequence continues at coordinate 20,878,656 of JAPCWY010000003.1, read as the reverse complement.
CCCAGTAGAATGGGGTGGCAGAAAGAAAAAATCACCATCTCTTAGATGTTGCTCGATGTCTACTTTTTCATATGAACCTCCCTAAAATATTCTGAGGGTATACTATTCTTACAACATGCTGTCTCATAAATTGTTTTCCATCCTTTGTGCTTTCTGGGGGCATACCTTTTGCTACTCTCCATCCCACCAGTCCACTTTTTTCTTTACCACTCCTTGTATTTGGATGTGTCTGTTTTGTGCATCGGCTTGGTCCTGGTCATGATAAGCTTGATCCATGATCTGAAAAGTGTGTGTTTCTTGGGTACTCTCGAACTAAAAAAGGGTACAAGTGTTACAATCCAATTAGTTGGAGGTTATATGTGTTGGCATATGTAACCTTTTTTGAGAACCAATCATATTATTCCTCTACTGATCAGGGGCTCACCCCTTCTAAAGATATTTTATCCTCGTTCACGACTCCACTACCGTCTATCCCCTTGAGAGGGATGCCCGGGTCATCACCCGATTTTCAATTTTTCGACCAGACCTATCAACGACGCCGTTCTGTTCCACGTGAGGTAGTACAGCCGCCGTCAGCATTGGACATGCATGCTTCTCCACCAATTGATGATCCAACCTCTGATCCGCCAATTTCTTCTGGACTTGATTCTACTACAAATATTCCCATTGCATTGCGCAAATGTACACGTTCTTGTGTCGGTCAACCCAATTCTCGACTTGCTCCATATACTGGTTTGTCTAGTCATACACATACTCGTCACCCTCTTTCTCATTTTTTATCATACGATTGTCTTTCTCCCACATATTCATCGTTTATTGCTTCTTTATCTACTGTGTTCGTGCCAAGTACTATTGCAGAAGCTCTTGCCCATCCTGGTTGGTGACAAGCTATGGAGGATGAAATGCAGGCCCTACAGGATAATGAGACATGGCTGCTTACTTCGTTACCTGATGAAAAATAAGCTGTGGGGTGTTGTTGGGTTTTCACAGTAAAGTTTCAACCGGATGATTTTGTTGAGTGTATGAAGGCGCGTTTGGTTGCCAAAGGTTATACTCAAACCTATGGAATTGATTATTATGGTACATTCTCTTTAGTCGCAAAGATACCTTCCGTTCGTGTTTTCATATCTCTCGCTGCTCGATATAGTTGGACTCTCCATCAGCTTGATGTCAAAAATGTCTTTCTTCATGACAACTTGACAGAAGAGGTATATATGGAGCAACCTCTAGGGTTTGTTGCTCAGGGGGAGCCTACAGGTGTTTGTCGGCTACGCAAGGCACTATATGGTTTGAAACAGTCTCATCATGCCTGGTTTGGCTGTTTTAGTGATACAGTTATTCGGTTCGGGTTGCAACATTGTACCATGGATCATTCTGTGTTTAGCTCCACTTCTCTTAAGAGGTGTGTGCTCCTGGTTCTATATACGGATGATATTATTATCACTGGTAGTGATTCCGCAGATATACAGAAGTTGAAACAATTTTTGCTGACAGAGTTCAGCACGAAAGATATGGGTAACCTGCGATACTTCATATGCATTGAGGTGGCCTACTCCCGTGATGGTATTTCATTATCACAGCGGAAATATGTTCTGGCTATTTTTAGTGAGATTGGTTTTCTTAGTGCAAAACCTATCGACACCCCAATGGATCCTAATATGAAACTTGATCCGAAACAATGTGACTTACTTCATGATCCAATTAAGTATCGGAGGCTAGTGGGTAAACTCAACTATTTAACTGTCACTCGACCAGATATTTCTTTTGCTGTTAGTGTGGTTAGTCAGTTTATGAGTGATCTTCGCACTATACATTGGGAAGCAGTGCTACGTATTGTTAAGTACTTGAAGGGAACACTAGGTAAAGGTCTTTTATTCAAGAATCATGGACATTTTAATGTCATTGGCTACTCTGATGCTGATTGGGCTGGGTGTCCTATTGATAAAAGATCGACTTCTGGCTATTGTGTTGTTTTGGGAGACAATCTTCTGAGTTGAAAGAGCAAGAAGCAACAAGTTGTGTCTCGATCGAGTGCAGAGCCGGAATATCGAGCCATGACTCATCTGACTAGTGAGTTGCTTTGGTTGAAAATGTTGTTATCTAAACTCAGCATGCCATCCTCGTCTCCTTCAGTTCTGTGTTGTGATAACCAGTCCGCTATGCTTATTGTCTCAAATCCGGTCTTTCATGAACGCATGAAGCATATTGAAGTAGATTGCCATTTTGTGCGAGAAAAGATTCAGAACAAGGAAGTGACACTTCAATACACACGAACTGAGGATCAACTTACTGATCTTTTCACTAAGTCATTGCAGGGTAGTAGAGTGATTACGTTGTGTAACAAGTTGGGGCTCTTTGATGTTTATACACCAACTTGAGGGGAATTGTTGAAACGTTATTTTACTAGGCTCATTTGTTGATAAGAGTAGTTTAGTCTTTCTCATTATTACTAAGCTATATATATGATTGTAATCCCTTTTTATCAATGTACGTTATTCTTCTTCTTCTTTGTGTGCACGTGCATCTGTGGTACATGGTTTTGATACCATTGCAGGTCACTCGACAGCACGATGAAGACTGCAAAAATCTATTCAGACTTGTGGGTGTCCCGGTAGTTGAGTTTACTATTCTGTCTGAGAAGTTAATTCTTCTTTATTCCTAACAAAAAGGTTAAATGGCAGATTCAGTTTTTGTATGTTAGGCCTCCTCAGAAGCAGAGGCACAATGTGCTGCACTTCGCAAAGCTGGAAAGGCATGTGTCTTCCTGGTCGATCGTCTTCTGATTTGGGATAATTCATTGTTTTCCCATTATAATCTGACCATCTAACTAAATGGAGACGACATTTTTTTTTTTTTGCATGATTTAGCTTGCTTTTTCACTCGCACATAATCACAGCTCACTTGTCTACTTTCTTCTTCTGAGTAGACATTTACAGTGGTACGTTCTTTACTAGGTTATCTTTATCCAAGTTATTTTCTCTGATTTCGAAGTTCTATCATTGCATAATTGTTGAGTGATGACCAGAATTAATCTATCGCGAATGGTGCTTTAGTTTTTAATTTCTATTTTTCAGATTTACGCGGTTGCTTCTGAAGATATGGATTCCCTTACTTTTGGATCCCAGCTCAAGGAAAGTTCCAGTCATGGAATTTGAAATTTACAAGGCACTTTTCTCAGAGTCAAGTCTTTTTAGATCTTGGAGGAGATGAATCTGGATATGGATCAATTCAATGACTTGTTCATTCTCTATGGATGTGATTATTGTGAAAGCATTCGAGGTAGGTGTGATATTATTTCAGAGTCCTTGTTACCTGCATTACGCTATCCTAAGTCATTCTGCCCTCTCATATGTTTTAGCTTGATTGTTTCAGTGGCTTGTCTTTGGAATGATTTTATCAGGTATTGTCATCCGTCAACATGGTTCAATAGAAAACATATTAGGAAACATAGACAAGCAAAGTTGGTTCTTATTCTCTTATCTCGTTCCCTGACTCGTAAGCAAAATAAGCCAGCAAAGTTTCTCACAGCAATAGTGTTGTTGGCTGCTGGATTCCTTGACTTAAAAGAATCACATCTCAAACTCAACTGGCGCAAAAGTATGTGGTCGGCAATTTGAAACTGAAAGATCATTTGCCACCAGTAGATTTGGGCTGGCGATCACTGTACCAGCCGTGCTAATTCTCGTGTATTTTCTACGTAGTTTTCATCTGTTCTGTTGTCAGCTTTGTCTGTTCCTCTACTTTCACTTGAACAAAAATTGTATAGTATCTCTATCCTTTAAGACACATGGGTTTCTCTTTTGCATTACTTGAAAGACTCTAATTCATCTTGAGGAAATTTTTACTTGTTTTCAGAATAGGTATCGAATGCCAGATAATTGGCCCTATAGAGAGGTTCGACTGCTTTTCAAGGAACCAATAGTTTCGACTGAAGGTGGGCAATTTCCATGTTGGGATTTACTTTCGATATTTCGGTTTTTGAGCTCTTGAATTGTTTTCTTACTGACTGCGTCTTTCCATTGCAAGGGCTTAATTTCCTTTCTTGTGAATGAGAATGGGTTCAACATTGACTAGAGTGACGAAGGCATGGCTTCTATCTTCAGTAATTAATGTGTTGGTCAGTTGCATGCATGTCTTCATTGTTGTTTTACCACGTGTATGTTGCCTTGTCCCTGCTGCTTATGCCAAAGTACTCTCATATTACTTTACTGATGCTCTAATGGTGTCGCATCGCCCCATTCGTGAACTTAATTAGATAGACGAGAGGACCATTGTGCTTGTACTGATCTATTAAGAGTTTCGGCCTGATTGCGGAAGCAAGTGCGCACTCCAATCCCCAAATCTGGCGTTCATGCCTAGGGCAATCTCTCCACAAGCTGGAGAGGAGAATGTCTAAACTTGTCCTTCCTCTTGCTTGAATAAACACAAAGGAAATGTGTGACGCTCACTTGTCCTTCGTGTACAAATTGCAGAAGAAGAGGGCGAAGCTTAAGCCGGCCGGCTACGTAGGTTGTGGTCACCTTCTCTTGAAACCACAACGAGGGTGGCTCATTTCGTTGTCCTAATGGTAAGACATGGTCTGTTACTGTCTTCATTGTTAGTAACATTGTGACAACTATGGACAGACAACTTCTTTTAAGGTAGATATTGTACTATTGTGAGACCTCGAACTGAGGAATGAGTTCTGAAATGACTCAATGAAATTGAAATACTACTATTTCGAATGAGAGTTGCTAATTTCAGATAAAAGTCAGTGACTTTTTCTTTTCCTTTTTCCAATTTGGTAAGTTTCCATAAATATTAGTAAATTATTAAAAGGGTTGGTACATAGATTATTGGAATACTTAGTAAATGTTAAAATGGTTGGTAATTTTATATTTGAGTTAATGACTTTGACACGTTGGTGACTTTGACAAAATGTTTGCAAACATGGGGATGTTTAAGCTTTTCGACAAAGATGGGTATAGCTGAAAATATTGATGGGGTTGGACTTGATCTCTCTAAACAAAATTAGCTAAAAATCATCAAATCAAAAACTGATAAACTCATGATAAATTTAATTCAATTTTTTTAAAAAAAATTCCACGTATATGTGACATATTTACCTTCTATTAATAATGAAAAATCTCAAATTGATATACCCGTAACGAACAAAGGGTAAAAATCCTTTTCTTCCCAAACCGGTATATCCATCAACTGCCACGTGTCATCGAAGTTAGCAATTTGACAGTAAAATTTTATGAAAGTAACGGAGGATAAATATGTCGCATGTGTATCGATTTTAGGTAAATTTATCATAAATGTACTAATTTAGAGTTTTTACGTGATTAAAAATATAACTTTGAGTAAATTTTTTACCATTGTACTAATTTGGGTTCGGGGATAGGGGATATATAGACAAGGCTATAAACAAACAATGGCCTGTCAATTATGAAGCCTTTTTCCCTGGTGGCGCAAGGTTTCTTGAGTGAGCACTAGCAGGGAGGAAGGGCAACGATATGCTTATCGCACTTACCCTTCGATTGTCAGGATCGCCATTAGCAATGACCAGATGATTAACAGAAGGCCAAAAAGTCTTAGAGAAGTAATTAATCGGTAATTCTGCATTGTTTAAGTCGGCTTTTTTCAATCTAGCGTTACCAAGGTTTCACTTTTTTCACTCTGCTATTCTCCCAAGAACCAGAGAGACACGGCAACCAACGATCAAATCACGAAAACACCGTCGAGGACGACGGTGGTTGGTGTGCTTACTCCTGCTGGACCGGAGCTTGTCGTTCGGGACCATCTCGTGGTCCGCTTCTGCGCTTGCAAGGGGCTGCTTCCCGCGCGCCGCCGCCATGTGGGCTCACCTACGGCGGCACGTGAGGGTCCCCGGAGGCCAAGTCAGGCGGCGGATCTCGGCATGGACACGAGGACTACGTCATCGGAACCTGGGCAGATTAGCTCGGCGTGCTAGGGCTTTTCAATGGAAACCAAGTTGACCACCCTTTCCGGAAAATTTTGATTTAGGAAAAAACAAATTTTGAGATGAGGAATTTAAGACCCGGTAGATGATATGCATCCTATTCCACTTATATATTTCAGCACTCATAATATTTCGCTCTCAAAATTCAGCTCTAAAAAATATTTAATTTATTGATGGACGTAAATTTCTGGTGAATTTATGTATTAGATTTATTTCGGATTTTCGAAGTAAAGACTAAAGAACGAGAAAATTACTTGCGAATACCAATCGAATCATCGTCTGTCCATGCTAGGGGCCCCACCCAAACGCCCGTCTCAGCTTTTCGAACGCGTGTTGTAGTTGTCACATGTAATTACAACAAGGATCCGTTATATAGGGGGTGCATGAAAATAATTCTCGAGCGAGAATTGCTTCTAACATTGAAATAGATTTTTCAGCTTTTGCTTTGAAGTTGAAGTTGAATTTTCAGCTTTTACTTCAAAAGTTGATTTCTGATAGAAAAATATGTTTGAAAATGATCAAAAAAGAAAATATTCGAAACATTATTAAAAAAGTATTCGATGGGTGCGACTGGCGGCCATCCCCGCGTGAATGACTTCTCAAATGGAGAAGTAAAAAATTTTTACTTCTCAAAATTTTGCCAGAAGTAGAAAATCTTATCATAAGTCAATTTTTTTATCAAACGGCTTTCTACTTCAAATTGGATTTTATCAAACGCATTTCCCTACTAGAATGACTTATGACAGGAAAATAGAAAAAGAAAAAGAAAAAAGAAGTGTCTATTTTTCCTTCCACGTGGCGCAGCTCATCCCACTCTACTCTTCACGGCGTGGCGGGAGGAATGCCCCCGCCAGAAAAGCATTATGGAAAACATGGGGGAATCGCGTTTAGTCATTAGGAAAAAAGAATATGTGCACTAAAAATTCTAACGATGGTGAAATTGAGTTTTTAATACCTTTAAAAAGTGCAATAAAATTTTAAAAATTATCAAATTGACATAATCGAGTCATTTAATTAATTTCCTCCAATTTAACTAAGGAAAAAAAATGCTAATGAGACTTATTATTATTACTTTTCGTATTTTACGTGACGTAGACGTGGCTATAAAATGAAATGTAAGACTAAAACGACGCCATGTTGGGTAAAAGATGAATTTTTTATGCAACTACACTTGAATTATACTCAAAATAAGCAATATTAAAATATAAAAATTAAAGAGAAAGAGAGAAAAAATAAGCAATTTTGATACAATCTTAGTAACTAGAGTAATATATATATATATATATATATATATATATATAAAATAATAATTTTTAAAGTTTGATTTGAATATTGAAAAAAATTTCCGTCTCACTTTCAAATATACATCCAGATAACTGAAAACCAGTCATTTTCTTTGAAAATGATTTTAAAGGAAAAATATCATTTTTCATTTTTGAAAAGTTTTTCATGAAATAAACGCACTCTTATGTTTACTTGTTCACATCACAAGGCTATAAAAAAGGAAAAAAAAAAAACTAGGCACAAATATCTTACTAGCCAACTCCATTCCGTATCAATCTTGCGGAATGCGATTTCTTTTATTTTATAAGTGGGATGAAGTGAAGAGGATAGAGGTGTGAAACTGTGAGTGCGCTTATAGATGAAAAAAATATTTTCATGAGTTCGATTTTTTGTATTGTTTAAAAAAATTAGTCAATATATCGGTATCAAGTTCATGAAAGGAGTTGAAATTTTCATTTTTTTTTACTGTATTAAAAAGGTTATGGTTAAGATAATATTAAAAAAAAAAGCAGAGTTTTCGAGTCATTTGAACATATTACAACGTTTCCTACATTTGCATATTTTATTTAAGAACATTCAAGTTAGCTTAACTTTTAGGGACGACTTTTTTTTTCTTTTCTTTTTTTTCAAACATTTAAGTTTAGGAGCGGCATTGACTCTGCATGCTCAGATATTGAGAATCCTGAGTTTGATCTGGATGAGTTCCTTAATATGTGGGAGGACTGCGGCGTGGACGGTGACGGCCATAGTTTCTTGACTTCGCCAGAGGACTCGGCTGTCGGCCGGCCGTGGAAACTTGGGAGTGGAGGCCACGAGGTCCGATGTAGAGCGCCGTGGATATGATCCGAAGGAGTTTCTTCTTCTTGCTTGCGAGTCTCGCTGTTACTCTTTTTTTTTTTTTGTAACCTGTTAAAAGATGAAGAAGGTAGATCCGTAAAACCGGTTAGGCTTGTAGGTTAAAAAAAAGGTTAGGCCCAAAAAGAAAAAATCGATTTGGCCCAGCCCATGAGAAAAGCAAACTAAGAAGCTGTAGGCCCATGGCCCATTATTCAATGGGCTCATTTTCAAAGCTTTTAGTGCAGCACGGAAAAGAGCTGCAGCGAAGGAAGACGACCTTTTTGATTCGCAGTGATCGTTGAAGAAGGCTGGTCGCTTCGCAATCGCGAGCATAAACAACATTTCCGATTCGAAGGACAAGCAATCGGCATCGACGCCAGATCTGGCGGCAAACCTCTCTCAATTTTGCATCTGGATCTCTCGTTTTGCTTCAATTCGTTTTGAGTTTCGCAGCTCGATCGATTCCCTTTAGGCGTCCGGATTCGGAATCCAGTCTTGGGCAGCGTACTGTAGCTTTTTTTTTACTTCTTCTTTCGATCCGAAATGCTGCGGCTGAGGTCGTTTCGGCCGAGCGCCGACAAGATAGTGAAGATTCAGTTGCATCCGACGCATCCATGGCTCGTCACTGCGGATGCGTCGGACTTCGTCTCCGTTTGGAATTGGGAGCATCGTCAGGTATTGTCTTGCGCATTTCGAGTTTTACTCTGTGCGTGCGTGCGTGTTGTGTGTGTGGACTGGACTTGCTTGTTGGAGCGGTCCACTCGATGATTTCGATGTTACCTGTTGTGATGATGATCGCGGGTTCTTCTGGTTTTAGGTGATTTATGAGTTGAAAGCGGGCGGGGTCGATGAGAGGCGTTTGGTTGGTGCTAAGTTGGAGAAGCTTGCCGAAGGAGAATCAGGTGCATAAGTTTAATTAGATTCTGGTAAAAAGAGATATAAGTGAGTGTTCATGAAAGCCCCTTTGGGTGCAGCAGATGGCATTGGTTGTGCAGGCATTGATTTGGATGATATTTGGAAATTCGTTGCAGCTTAATGGGTAGCAGGAATTGTCTGATCAAATGAATCTGCAATTAATTTTGATGAATTGATTAAGTTTGTGACAATTATCTTTTATAGCAACATCTACTGAAAATTTGAAACTTTGAAACTTTGAAACATTGATTCCAATAACGAAACAGATCTACCTTAATGGCCCAAAGACAGTATACTAATGAGAAGAACTTACTTAAATCATACAAGCGCAATTTTTTTCTTTATCCAAACACTTTCACAGCTTTTTTTTTTTTTTCTGCAGACCAATCAGTAGGTGGTCTTTGCGAAATGAACTTCTGCATTAATGGTTTCCTTTTTTTTGGGTTCTTGTAGAGTCCAAGGGCAAACCAACTGAGGCCATTCGGGGAGGAAGGTAATTGCTCCTTCTATATGAATGTCTGTTTCCTTTTTTTTGCTGATTTCTCCCACTAAGTTGAGAAACTGATCTATTTTGCATGTCGTTACTCTCAAGTGTTAAGCAGGTGAACTTTTATGATGATGATGTACGCTATTGGCAGCTGTGGCGTAACCGATCTGCAGCTGCAGAAGCTCCATCAGCTGTCAGCAATGTCACTTCAGCATTTACTTCTCCAGCACCATCAACGAAAGGGCGTCATTTTCTTGTCATTTGTTGTGAAAACAAAGCTATTTTTCTGGACTTGGTGACAATGCGAGGCCGAGATGTACCCAAGCAAGAACTTGATAACAGATCGCTACTCTGGCAAGTTGTTTCTCATTGACATTGCCTAATTTCGATGTAATGACAGTTCTTTGCTTAAATGACAATATTATAGTTTCAGAGCCACTTTTAACCTTTTGTTCTTTGGCATTTGAGAAAACGAATTTTTTTTAGAGCCTTTAATACGACCATTTAAATGTACAGTACTGGATGTGCCTCTCTTTCTTTTCTGTAAGTTATTTTACTTTTCACACTAAGTATAGTAGACTTTTAGTTAATTAATGCTGGTTCCTTTTAGTATTTACTAGTTGTCAAGCTTGAGGAGTAAGGTCACTATGGTAGGACGAGAACCATTGTTAAACTTGAAACATAGGTTAGTAAATTCTATTCTTAAACTCAATACGATCATGGATAATAGTTGATGAATTGTGACTACAAAAGGCTCTATAGCAAGGAACTCTCTCTTTTATAAGGACCTTGGCCCAACTCGTTGGTTATTCAGGTGGAACTTTTGTACTATAGGCCAGAAACTAGAGGCCTTCCAGGCTTGGGTTTGCTTAATTTGGAGGCGACCAGGTTTCCAAAAGATAAAAGTAGGTGTCGAGCTGTTAGTTGCGGCACTTGTTTTTTCAAATTTCCTAATGGAAGTCTTAGCTTCTTCATATTGATGTCAATCGTCATTTATTTATAGTGATATATTTCATAACCTCCTTATTATTCGTTTTTAGGCTCCAATCAGTTTCATATCTTCTAATACTTGGAGGGCAAGAAGTACTGTTTGTATAGGTCATAGAAATCGGCATTTACAACACAAGTTAAACAACCATCTCTTATACTGTTTTTCTTTGTTTTTTACTAATGGATTACTGCCTGTTGGCTGATCTTTATCTTTTCAATGCTGATATGCGCTGATATCTTTGTTGATTTATTTTCTGGACACAGTATGGAGTTTCTGGCCCGATCTGCAGCTGGAGATGGTCCACTTGTTGCTTTTGGTGGATCAGATGGTGTCATTAGAGTACTTTCAATGATAACATGGAAGGTTTGGCATCTCTCAAATTTGTGGTCTGATGTTAGTCTTGTACATGCATTTTGAGGATGGTAATTATCTGCAGCTTGTAAGGAGATACACTGGCGGTCATAAAGGATCGATTTCTTGTCTAATGACCTTCATGGCTTCTTCTGGTGAGGTATAGTTTCATAACTTGGTTTCATTTAGCTTTCGTTGTTTTGTTACCTGGTTGTAAATGCTTTTGTTATGCACAAATTGAGGAACAAGTTTCTGCATCTAAACATATAGATATTGTAAGGTGTGAGTATTAACTTAAAATGTTAGGGTATCTGGCCTAAAATGCTGTCCTTGTGACTGTTACCTTTGCTGGAACAGTATAGTGAACCAGCAATTCTGAAAACTAGGTTCTGGCACGATGCGTTTTGACAATAATGTAAGAAGATGATAATACCAAGAATGGAACTAAAAGTGGGTCTTATGGGAAAGGTTGGCACTACATGAACTTTTGCGTGTTAAGTGAAGGTGGTATGAGTTGTTGAGGCAGGCTGTTGTAGGAGGAAAGTAACAGCTTTTGACATGGTCAATCCTTTGTTGGATTTCAACTTAGGCAACTCCAACACTAGCAGCGGCTCTTGATTCTCTCTCTCTCTCTCTCTCTCTCTTTTTTGTAAGAGGTTACCAATGGTGACAGTGATACAAATTCAAGTTTTTTCTTCGTTATCAAAGCAGCTGATGTGTAATTTTATTGGACAGTGATCTGTTACAAAACATACATTTATCATTGTAGTAAATACATGTCCTTTTTTATACTTGCTGCATTGTGTTTTTGAACTATTTGCAAACCTCGTCTCACTCTTAGGTTATTGGTTCTCCATGATATATAAAGTCATAAAATGTATGCAGACTTCCAGCATTTACCTAATGCAACTTGCTTTATCAATTTCAACTTGTGCTCTGGAGGATTAGTTTCTTGTATTTGTTTTAGTGCAACTGTTTCTAGTTGTCAAGTTTGTTTATCTTGCCTTTTGTTGCTGGTGCAGTCAGACAAGTTCATCCACAGTAGCTCGTACATGGGTTTTGTTGTCGTTTACTTGTGTGCTTTCTAATGGCTACTTCATGTATTTTTTGTAGGCACTTCTGGTGTCTGGTGCCAGTGATGGTTTGCTTGTTCTCTGGAGTGCAGACCATGGTCAAGATTCTCGAGAACTAGTACCTAAGCTGAGCTTGAAAGTACTATTTTCCTCTATGCTCTCCTTATTCTTAGTCTAAGATTCTCGAGAACTAGTACCCAAACTGAGCTTGAAAGTACTATTTTCCTCTATGCTCTCCTTATTCTTATGGCGATCTTTCAGTTCCTCTTCTTATAAATGAGCCAATACCCGTTTTGATGTATTAATTAATTAACTAAACTTTGCTGATAAAATGAAGACCATGCAACATCAACACCATAGAGAGAACAAATAATGTATAGTGTGAATCCATTTATTAACTTTACTTCATGAAACTGTCACATGAAAATAATTATCTTGACAATTTTGCCGCAAAAAAAAAAAAAAAAGAAACTGCATATGTTCGCTCTTGATTATATGTATTGTCTATTGTCAGCTTTGCTTTCCAATACCGTATTAATTAATTAACTAAACTTTGCTGATAAAGTGAAGACCATGCAACATCAACACTATAGAGAGAACAAATAATGTATAGTGTGAATCCATTTATTAACTTTACTTCATGAAACTGTCACATGAAAATAATTATCTTGACAATTTTGCTGCAAAAAAAAAAAAAAGAAACTGCATATGTTCGCTCTTGATTATATGTATTGTCTATTGTCAGCTTTGCTTTCCAATACCCGTTTTGATGTATTAATTAATTAACTAAACTTTGCTGATAAAGTGAAGACCATGCAGCATCAACACTATAGAGAGAACAAATAATGTATAGTGTGAATCCATTTATTAACTTTACTTCATGCAACTGTCACATGAAAATAATTATCTTGACAATTTTGCCGCAAAAAAAAAAAAAAGAAACTGCATGTGTTCGCTCTTGATTATATGTATTGTCTATTGTCAGCTTTGCTTTTCACATCTTTTTTCCTCCTGGTGATGCTCGATGGAATTTTATTCCTCATTGAAAGCCCATTTAAATTTTGTGATGCCGGTATTGGTTGGTTGAATCAGAGACTGATTGAATCCATTTTCAGGCACATGATGGTGGGGTCGTGGCTGTTGAACTTTCGAGAGTGAGTGGAGGTCCTCCGCAGCTTATAACAATTGGTGCAGACAAAACGCTAGCTATATGGGATACTATGTCATTCAAGGTGTGTAATTTGATCTCTTGATTTAGGGTAATGGTGGAAAATTTCGTTGTTTGATGCTTTATAACATTGATGACCTGTAGCTCATCCCTTTTTTAGGAGTTGCGAAGAATTAAACCAGTGTCTAAACTTGCTTGCCACAGTGTTGCATCTTGGTGCCATCCTCGGGCTCCAAACCTTGATATACTAACTTGTGTAAAAGACTCCCATATATGGTACGCAGCTCTTTTCCTTAGTGGCTTTTGTTGGTTTTCAGCTAGATGGTGCTGTGAGCTTTTCTTTTGGAGAAGAAGTATCAAGATATGTCTAGAACTGAGTTTGTTCCATGCATATGAGTCTCTTGGTAAATAAAAATAATTAGATGAACATGCTTTATTCTATTTCTTGGTAGAGTAATTCCATTATCGTCTTTTGCAGGGCAATTGAACACCCCACGTATTCAGCTCTCACGAGGCCGTTGTGTGAGCTTTCCTCACTTGTTCCACCACAAATACTTGCGCCAAACAAGAAACTTAGAGTATGTTCTGAATAGTCGATCCTTTCCCTCGACCTACTTATTTCATCCATGGGTTTAAGCATAATCCCGTAAGAGGAAATGTCTCATCCCTTACGCAATAGTTTCTTGGAGTAATTGAAATATCTGTCACAAACATCCATTTAACTTGCCTGATGCGCAAATAAAATGTTTGATGAGTAATGATTTTCCATGTGAAAATTATGAACGTCGGTTCAGACTCATACTCTGTAGTTATGGGAAGCTTAGCTCATTGTGTTCCGTCGCCTTTTCTCCTGAAGTTGGAAGGAGAGTTTTACAGAAATATGTTGAAATGTACTTTACTGTTTCTTTGTCATAATGCGCAAAATGTTTTTATGTTCTTAGAAAGAAAAACATACAGAGGGCTTTAAAGTGGTTTACGTATTTATAAGTGATTAAGGATTGTTACCTTACCAAAAAAAAAAAAAAAGGATTGTTGTTTAGAGGAGGAGGAATAGTGGAGAAATTGATGAATTATTTATCTCCAATTACCAAATTGACCTATATCGTTACTTCTGAAAAGTAATTCTTTTTAGGGCTTCACATAGTTTTTGGCGATGATATTTTCTTTTGGATTTTATAGCTCTGATCCTTAGAAGTTGCTATTGCAGGTATATTGCATGGTTGCACATCCATTACAACCTCACCTAGTTGCTACTGGAACCAATGTTGGTGTGATTATGTGCGAGTTTGATGCCAGGTCCCTTCCACCTGTAGCTCCACTACCAACGCCTTCGGAGAGCAGGGAGCATTCAGCAGTCTACGTGGTTGAGAGGGAACTGAAGGTTCTAAACTTCCAGTTATCACCCACTGGAAATCCATCGCTTGGGAACAATGCCTCTTTATCTGAAGCAGGAAGGTTGAAGGGAGAATCATCAGAGTTGTTACATGTCAAGCAGATTAAGAAGCACATTAGTACTCCAGTTCAAAATGATTCATATTCAATTCTTTCCGTCAGCAATTCTGGAAAGTAAGTTACGTCAAATTTAAATTTTCCTATGTTATGGATGCATTGCAACATGCAACCTATATATTTATATTTTCTGGCAATTGAACACGAAGGGAATAGTACATTGTTCAGTATGTACGGTGGGAACTCTAATTACAGACAGATTCATGCCTGTATATTGTTAATTGTCATTACTATGGACTGTCAACTGCAGATTACTTAATATTCTCTTGCATGTGTTGGTTTCCTCTGTGCTTGACTGTAGCTGCTTGCTTCCTACTGGATTTGTGTGCAGGTATCTTGCAATTGTGTGGCCAGATATTCCGTATTTTTCTATTTATAAAGTCGGTGACTGGTCTATCGTTGATTCCGGTACTGCAAGACTTCTGGCATGGGATGCTTGTCGTGATAGATTTGCCATATTAGAATCTGCACCTGCCCCGAGAATTCCCATAGTTCCTAAAGGTGGTTCCTCAAGGAAAGCAAAAGAGGCAGCTGCAGCAGCAGCACAAGCTGCAGCGGTTGCTGCATCTGCTGCTTCTGCGGCCGGTGTTCAAGTTCGTATCCTGCTGGATGATGGAACATCAAATATATTGATGAAATCCGTAGGCAGTCGCAGCGAACCGGTATTTAGTTGTTTAGCTATCTAGTGTGCTTTCTCGTGCATGCCATTTATCTCTTTTTCTCTTTGCAAGTCCTTGCCTCAACTGACCAGGGATCGTGCATTAATAGGTGTTAATGACCTCTTGGTTTGGCTTTAAACTGGGTGCTTTAGTAGATGTACTTCTCATGACATAATTGGAATATCTCAGGAAGCAGGTATATTGTGTCGTATTTAAGGCAGTCCTAATCACCAACAGATACGAAATTAAGTTGTGAATTACACATCACTAGAATACTCGTTCAAAGTTCACGAAGTGAGGAAGTAGTGGGAAGGATTCAAGTAAGAAAGTCTCACTCTAGGATGCTCCCCACATTTTACCATTGCCACAAGTTGGTCGGACAATGTACAGTTCTTCTGACCATCAGCTTTATTATTCATCATGCTTTGATGACCCAGTGGTCTAATTATTGGTGTGTATTTCTTACGGAAGAGCCTGCTTTGTGAAGTAATATACATTTAGTTATAATAAGGAATGATTCTGTTTAAAAAGACCGTCAACTGATAATTGTATAAGCTCATTTTCCTTTTCATGTATTAAGAGCGTTATGTAGCTTCATTGTTGGTGGTATAGAAAAGAACTTGCCTTTTTATATGGTTTACACTTATTCATTGTCCTCCTAGCAGATCCCTTGTCATATTTATGGTTTTTTTTCATTTCATATGCATGGTAATTTCAACTGAAAATCATCTCTTGTAGGTTATTGGCTTGCATGGTGGAGCACTTCTTGGTGTAGCTTATCGGATGTCGCGAAGGATCAGCCCTGTTGCTGCAACTGCTATATCAACAATTCAGTCCATGCCCTTATCAGGATATGGCAATAGTGGCCTTTCTTCCTTCTCTGCTTTGGATGATGGTTTATCACATAAATCTTCTACTGAGGCATCACCGCCAAATTTTCAGCTCTATAGGTCAGCAGTAAAATTTTCTTACCTAGTATTAGCAAAATGGTATTTAATTGCCAGTATTTTGGATCACCAGCATTTGGATATTGCTGAGTGCAGAGCGCTTGATCGCCACTATTTACAATAATTACAAACCATATCCAAGACACTGTGAAACATGATATATACAAAATATATTTAGCACAAACTGCAAAGCAAGAAAGACATCACATATTTTAGGTTCTATCTCTCTCATTCTCCTGGGATATGTTCTGGAAAAATTGCTCTATGCATACGACTCCATGTGATCAATGCATGTGAACCGTCAGATCAAGTGGAATTCGTATGATCTGATGACGCAGAGGCACAGGGCTCACATGATCCAGGTGGATGTAAGAATTGCTCGAACTTATCGTCTGGAGTTGCGGTGCTCGTTGCAGTGGTTAATAATGATTTTCTTTTGCCTCCCCGTGATGCGTTGGTGTAAATTGGTTTCCATCTTTATTTAATGGTGACATTGGTTCCATCTTCTGGTGTATTTTTTCTTTCTTCTTTTATAGTTGGTACTTATCTGGAACTTTTTAATGGCAGCTGGGAGACTTTTGAACCTGTTGGCGGTCTCCTTCCTCAGCCAGAGTGGACTGCATGGGACCAAACTGTTGAGTACTGCGCGTTTGCATATCATCATTATATAGTCATATCTTCTTTGCGACCGCAGTATAGATATTTGGGAGATGTCGCAATCCCTTATGCTACCGGTGCTGTTTGGCATCGAAGACAGCTGTTTGTGGTCACACCTACCACCATCGAGTAAGATGTAGTTGTCTGATAATTTGTTTCGATGTTTTTTTTTTTGCCTTTCTCCTTTGGTTGCTCAGTTATAGTACTTGAGAAGTTAGTACACTCAACTAAATGTCTCTTTTCTGATAGTTCCCTTCTATGAACAAATAGTTACATTTGAAATTCATTCTTATAGCTTGGTTTTTTGTCATATACTCCTTGTTTTTGTTTTTTTTACTCCTTTGGTTTGCTAGTAGCATAATATGCTAAGCTTCTAATTCCGTTCGATTCCTAGATTATCTAATATCGTGCTTGTGCCACCTTAGATGTGTCTTTGTGGATGCTGGAGTGGCGCCAATAGATATAGAAACAAGAAAGATGAAAGAAGAAATGAAATTGAGAGAGGCGCAAGCACGGGCAGTTGCAGAGCATGGAGAGTTAGCTCTTATTGCAGTAGAAGGTACCCAGGCTGCTACGCAAGAAAGAATCAAACTAAGGCCCCCAATGCTGCAGGTTAAGCATTTCAGCATTCTGTATGACGTCGTTTCACAGTTCTTTGTGAACGATTAGTTTCTTTTGATTGGCTGGAGAATCTCTCCCTTGAGCTGAGATCAAGTTACTGGATTTTACTGGATCTAATTATGATTACAATGATGCCTATCAATTCTGATATAAGCTAGCACAAAGAATATAATAACCTGAAATGTTACTCGGTAAGATTTCTCTTTCTTGTGCTAATGGTCAAGTTTCTTTGGGCCTGTGATGAGCCTATTGAAATTTGAAGGCTTTGCTTTGTGTATTCATGAAATAGCTTTGCTTCAATATGTATTAATGAGTTGGAGGAATTTCGAAGCACACTTTGAAGCCATATAGAAGTTGCTGACCTATTCTGCGATCGTCCAATGCCACTTCAATAGCTCCGTCCGGTTTTACTTCTTTTAGCACTGGACTCTGAATTGGAGAAGATCTTTAATCTTAGTCCGTATCAACCTTTTTTTTTTAGACTGTCTCGTCCTATCTTTGGCGTGTAGTAACAGTTCATCTTTCTCTATTCAGGTTGTTCGTCTAGCATCTTTCCAGCACGCTCCTTCTATTCCTCCATTTGTGAGTTTACCGAAGCAATCCAAAGTTGATGGTGATGACATAGCAGTGCTGAAGGAGTTCGAAGAAAGAAAAGTTAATGAGGTTGCTGTTGGGGGTGGTGGGGTCTCAGTAGCAGTTACTCGTTTTCCAGTGGAGCAAAAACGACCTGTTGGACCTTTGTTAGTGGTTGGCGTTAGGGATGGTGTTCTTTGGCTAATTGACAGGTAACGGGCCTCCAATGCTTCTAAAATGAAAGAGATTAGTGGTTTTTCAAATGTTTCGTTCAATTCCTTCTTGAAAGGTTATTGATGCTCATGTATGTCTTCATACTAAGAGTAAAATGAATCAAAGGACTTTTTGCTCTGTGCAATATTTCTTTAGAACTTCAATCCTCTCAATCGGGATTTGCACAAACAAAATGTCGTTTTGAATTAACGTGATCAGCATCTGTACAATTATTTGATTTCCTATCAGGAAATACTACAAGTTCTGTGGCAATTCTTTTAGCTAATGTCAAGCTTT
This sequence comes from Rhodomyrtus tomentosa, assembly GCA_028455895.1. Taxonomy (NCBI): domain Eukaryota; kingdom Viridiplantae; phylum Streptophyta; class Magnoliopsida; order Myrtales; family Myrtaceae; genus Rhodomyrtus; species Rhodomyrtus tomentosa. The sequence goes on along the minus strand of JAPCWY010000003.1, from coordinate 20,860,109 downwards.
TGCAACTTGTAGCGTAGGTATGAGAGTTTACCACATTTGACTTATTGTATTTAATGTAGGATGAACTATGTAATATTTGTCTGATATATTTTTATACGGGTTGAAAAGTAAATACAATATTTCACTCTTGAAGTACTAGCTCTAGGAAAACTTATCATTAGGCAATTTCAAACTTATCAATTCTGGAAACCGAAAACCGAAGTGACAGACAGTAGCCAAAGCCAAAAGGCCATAATAGAAGTTTTAATTACCCAACCAATTCCGAAATTGGTTAAGCTGGAAGTAGGAAGGGGAGATTGGCCTCTTACATGCTTCTTTCCTTTTCATTTGTTGGTCATGCGCTTATATAGAATTTTACGACCATTGGGCTCTTTGTCTGTGAATTTCGCGGCAGCAAGTATTTATATATTGACCACTTATATGTTTCTTTCCTTTGCTGTTGTTGGTTATTGGCTTATAAATTAGAATATAGAATTTTACGACCATTGAGCTGTCTGTCTGTGAATTTCGCTACACTTAGTATTTATATATTGGGCACTCATACGTTTCTTTCCGTTTCCATTGTTGGTTATTGGCTCATAAATTAGAATTTTAAGACCATTGGGCTGTTTGTCTATGAATATCACTGCAGATAGTATTTATAGATCTCACTACAATCTTTTTGTCGATTGTCCTTCCTAGGTACATGTGTGCACATGCCTTATCTCTGAGTCACCCGGGTATTCGTTGCCGGTGTCTTGCTGCTTATGGAGATGCAGTTAGTGCAGTGAAATGGTAGTTGCTTCTTTCCGACATGTCTTCGTTCCCCTTGTCCCTATTTGTAATCTTTGGGCAAAGTAAACATTGTCTCTTTTGCCGGTGGAACTGCAGGGCAAGTAGGCTGGCTAGAGAACATCATGATGATTTGGCCCAGTTTATGCTTGGAATGGGCTATGCTACAGAAGCTCTTCATTTGCCTGGAATATCTAAGAGGTAAACCTGCACTATAGCTGACAAGGGACAGCAAGGTTGCTTCTTTGTATTTTTGAAACCTGGAATGGAATTTACCCAGGAAAAAGGAATAAAACAGTTTGCTTTGCTGTAGATTCAATCTAATTGAACCATAATAACATCAGAAATTACTTTTTAATTGAAGAGTTCTTAGAGTCACTAACTACTGGCCTCAATGAATTATCTGATTGTATTTTCATTCCTATAAGTAGAAACTTCCCTATCAATTTGAATCATGGACAAGCAATTTGGGGGACAATACCGAGTTACCACAAAATACAAAATTTCCAAACTGAACTATATTATTTGACTGATCATCAAATCTTCACTCATTTATCCGAAGTCAAAAGAATGGTATGATTTTGCATCTACAGCCACATCATTGCTTCATTATTCTGTACGGTAGTTATGGACGAAGGTCCTAATGATGATAATGTTCCAGCAATCCTTGAGGATGCATCCATTAGTCTGAGCATATGACAAGGTGTTCAGCTTTGGTTTGTGTTTTAGGATGGATTATGAGGTATTAAGCATTTTGGTGTTTCTACACTATCCAGGTTGGAGTTTGATTTGGCTATGCAAAGCAGTGATTTGAAAAGAGCTCTTCAGTGCCTTCTTACAATGAGCAACAGTAGGGAGCTGGGCCAAGACAGTGTGGGGTTTGATTTGAAAGATATCCTCACTGTAACAACTAAGAAAGAAAATCTTGTAGAGGCTGTGCAAGGAGTAGTTAAATTTGCTAAGGAATTTTTGGATCTTATTGATGGTGCGGATGCTACTGGGCAAGCTGACATTGCTCGAGAAGCTCTTAAAAGGTTAGCTGCTGCCGGTTCAGTAAAGGGAGCTTTACAGGGTCATGAGCTGAGGGGACTGGCCTTGCGACTTGCTAATCATGGAGAACTGACGCGGCTTAGTGTATGCAGCCATCTTCCTGTGACTATGTCTTATGTCATGAAATTCATTTATACTAATTCCTCAGTCTGTCCATATATTAGAAGGATGCATCTATTGTTCAGCTATTCCTATGCCGTTTTGAGCGCCAGTACCTAATTAAGCTGTGATGAGCACTACTAAATTTACTATGTGATGCATGTTATAATAGTTCGTCATCTTCATTATTGTTCAATTTGGATTCCAATCAGAATTTGGAGATATCATTAAGCACACAGAAGTATCAACACCGAAAGTTGTTTGGCAAACTCTAAGTGGTTTCTAACTTTCTAACAATCATTATAGGGTCTGGTTAACAATTTGATATCGGTTGGCTCGGGACGCGAAGCAGCTTTTTCAGCAGCTGTTTTGGGCGACAATGCTCTCATGGAGAGGGCATGGCAGGAAACTGGGATGCTTGCTGAGGCTGTACTTCATGCTCATGTATGGGTCAAGCAAGTTCACTTCCGTCATCTTGTCTCATTTTATGCTGACCTGACCTCTCCTAATGCATGTGCTTCTAGGCCCATGGAAGACCCACTCTAAAGAACTTGGTCGAGGCATGGAATAAAATGTTACAGAAGGAAGTTGAGCATGCACCTTCCACTAAAACAGATGCTGCAGCTGCTTTTCTTGCTTCTTTGGAGGAACCGAAACTCACCAGTTTGGCAGAAGCTGGCAAGAAACCCCCAATTGAAATTTTACCCCCAGGAATGCCTTCTCTGTCGGCTACAATGGCAATGAAGAAGAAACCCCCTCCTGCTGCGCAAAATCCACAGCCGGATCCTGCTGCGCAAAATCCACAGCCGGATCCTGCCGCGCAAAATCCACAGACGGATCCTCCTAAGCCATTGCTATTAGAAGCACCTCCTACAGTGACACCCCCAAGACCAGAAAGCGCTCCACCACAAATAGAAGCTAGTGAACATGCCACGGATACTGGAGCTCCTCCTCTACCGTCGTCGGCCAGCGACCCGGGCCCAATTGCTCGGGGAGAAGGCGAGCATGTCCCAACAACTTCTGATGCTGATGCAACAGACCAAAAGATGGCCGAGGCATCGGATCCTGTGTCAGATACTCCGAAGGTGGAGGAACAAAAACAGCAAGAACAGCCGGCAGTGTTGGAGGAAAAGAAGGAAGTGACCCCCCCCAAGGCACCAGATACGCAGAAATCAATTGTGTCTGGGGTTTCGATGTCTACACCGTTACCGGACTTTTTCATTTAAGCAGCAATCTGCGATAGACTCCTATTGCCAGCAATCTAGATCTCTTGTTCCTGGAAGAGCTTGCCACTGCTTGTGATGAAACAGCCGCTAGTTTGTCCATTGCCCACTGGATCAGGAAGCTGAAGGAACTTCTGATCAGTGTTACTATGTTGAGACTGGATGCGTGCAGATGTAGATGGTTTACTAAGTTGATTTTCGCTTAGATTGTGCTTTTTTTTTTTTTTGGTCCGAGGGAACACGGATTAACCATATATGAGAGCAGAATTCAACACACCGCATATTGCTGTCGGCTCTTGTAAATCAACCTGAGGACCGCCCATTTTGTATATGTAATTTTTTTTTCTTGTGTAGTCTGTATTCACTGGACGTTCCTCCCGCGAATTTGCATTGGTTTTTTGATAGGATTGCTGTTCTTGTCATCATTTGTTTTCTATCTTCTTTTTTTCTCTCTGGGGATCTCTTCAATCTCAAGGCCAAGTGGAAGTGTGCAATTAATTATTCGCATGTTGGACTCTATGGCCGATATTACCCATCATGATATTTGCTACGTGGTTTTGACTTAATTAGGAATACGACCTTGTAGAAACATCATGTCGTGTTTAATTGATTAAACGTACTGCATTGAAGTATTTTTTTAATTTTAAGATTAAATTTGCACAATTAAAAAATTTGAAACTGAATTGATGTTCATATGGTAAGTTTATAATTAAATGGGTAATTTCATTGTGAAATCCTTCTGCACTCCACCGACACGTATCCTCCTTGTGTGAGGGAGGCACATATCGTGCAGTTGTAGTTCTGAAAGATAACTCTCTTATGGAGTTACGCCATTTTCCAATGAATAATTAAGTTACTTGCTAGGAATGAAATAAATTCATATAACAAAGACATCCGATGAATCAACATGTTCCTGGTTATGCTAGACAAAATTCAGAAAGTATAGTCTCACGACTGTGAAAGAGGAACTCAGTTGCTCGGACCACCATGGCAAAGTTCTTTCAGACAACGCATCCGAAAACTGTAACTAAACATACGTCTTGCTCTCAAGACTTATTTGTTGATGGACAAATACCCAAAAACTTCTAGTTAGCTTAATGCACTCCCTTCTTTGATCCGCTGACCGCAATTTTAATGAAAATGGTGTTTGGAAGAACAAAAGATGAAAAATAAAAGAGGTTGCGGATGTCAAACGGAAAAGAATGACATGCGACGTTTCAATCGGTTGCGCAACATTCCTACTAACATTGAAACCAAACAGCGTCCAGCACAACATTCCTATAAAAATTGAAACCAAACCGCGTCCAAGGCAACAGTGATCCAATACTAGTAGAATTGTAGACCCAAACATCGATTGGACGAAAAGTGCAAATTAGAACTGTACGCATATGGCTCAGAAACAGTTCTTAGCCGAGAAAAGCCTATAACCCTGTAACCATGTACACTGTCCCAATCCCTCTCAAAACTCAGGTCCTCGCTATCACTGCTTCAAAATTGAAAAATGAAAGGCCTGTGGCCAAAGAAACAAATGGAAAAAGCAAAAAATCAGTGAGCCTTGTAGAAAAATGAAGCTACATGGAATTTCTCATGCTATCCCATCTTTTGGTTTAGTAGAAATCGATTCTCTTTTCGGCCTGTGCTTCTTCCACTTCTTTTTGGTCAAGGCCATAATCCAAGAAGGTACCTCACAGCCTGAAGCTGTCATGACATTCGCTATGTTCCGCAAATATGGAATATCATCTTCAGTGTAAAAGGTAATGGCTTCTCCACTCCTTCCTGCCCTGCCCGACCGACCTGTTTCAAACACCAACAGTAGAAAAAACAAATAGATAAAATAGGTCACCGTGTGTGTGTTTTTAACACCAATCATATGTCTTATAGAATTACAACTAGTTCCCCTGTATAAAGCAAATAGCAAAACAAAGGACACAATAAAATCAGATACAGCCGGTCGTCGATCTAATAGATTGCCCCTAACGAATCATTTAATAGGTTGTCTTTGGCATAGAAATAAACATGCCTAGGTCATTTTGTATCTGCTATTGTCTTAACACCAGTCATGCCTTATAGAATTACAACTAGTTCCCCGGGATAAAGTAAATAGTGAAGCAAAGCAAAAAGTACAGACACAATAAAATCAGATACAGCCAGTTGTTGATCGAATAGATTGCCCCTAATGAATCACTTAATAGGTTGTCTTTGGCATAGAAGTAAACATGCCTAGATCATTTTGTATCTGATTGTGCCAAGTGCACTAAATTTTATGATGGAAATGGTTAGAAGTACGTAATTTTATAGCCGCCATGATTTCATGACTAATCACTGCTTGATACGGTATTTTAAGGGAAAATACCGAAAACAACCTCTACTTTTAAACCTTTGTAGCTTGTGCACTCTTTTTTATTATAAACTAACTAGAGCTAAAATGACTAACTTACACTTTCTTAGAAGAAACAACCAAAAGAAAACCCTTAACCCCAAATCATCGAGAGTCCTAGATATCAAAAACCCCAATCAGTCCTCACCACCAACTTCTGCCACCGGTGGCCTTCAGCCCACCACCTCTGACCACTTTACAAGTGACATCGCCAACGTCTAAGCGCTCTCATGCTGGAAGGTCGAGGTCATCATGGTCGTTGCAACCCTAGATCGAGGTCACAGTGCCATGGGTGACCTCAATGCGAGGTTGTGGTGGCCCAAAACAGCCTTGGTGAGGTAGTTTAATACATCCCCGACCTTGACATGACAAAGACAGAGACAGACAACAAACATAGAGGGAGGAATATTTCTTGGACCGTCCCCTACAATGGAGTCCTTCACATACGATTTCTTGAGTATTGCATCATAGTCGTAAGGGGTATGTGTCAACTTCTCACAACGCTACAGAGAACGCATTAAAAAATCTATACAAAATTTGTATAGACTTTCCAAGTAGACATCTACCATGCTCCTACAGCACCTATCAATAGTACAAAGTAGATGCAATAGGAGAAGCATACCAATCCTGTGAATATATGCTGCAGCAGAATCAGGAAAATCATAATTGATGACGCAATTGACGCCTTTGAAATCCATACCCCTTGCAATAACATCTGTGGCAATTAATACCCAAATTTTTCCAGCTCTGAAATCATCGACAGCATTTTCCCTCTGCATCCCAGGGATAAAATAAATTATAAGCAGACCAAAACTTCTGAAAACGCTTCCCCAGAAGATGCGAAAACATCAGATCCAATGTCTAGAGAATAAATAGTAACATATGAGATTAATTAGCCCATCACCATATTCAGTTTATACACTAGCACCATAGTTGTTAAGGCGACAAGGCGAGCTAGAGGCCTCCAAAACGCCTAGTTGTCCGCAAGGCAATAAGGCGACAATGTAGCTAAATTTTTAAATATATATAAGTATAATTGTATATTTTACAATTGAAAGAAGAAGAAGGCGATGCGGGCAATAATAGGATAAGAAATTGAAAGAAAAGGTAAATAGAAAAGGGATAAAAGGAAAAAATAGAAATTAAAGAGATGAAAGAAGTCTTGGTCGCACTTACCCAAAAAAAAAAAAAAAAGTCTTGGTCGGCGAAGATCTAATTTGTAGCTAGGGTTTTTCTCTAATATGTATTGAAGTTGGGCTAGAATTCGTGGGCCTCTCTTATCCAAGGCGCCGCCTAGGCATCCAAGGCGTCCACAAGGCGACGCCTAGACAACCAAGGCGCCCGCCTTAAGGAGAACCAGCAAGGCGACAGGATGCCTTGGGCATCCAAGGTCCCCTTGTCGCCTTGGGCAATGCCTCGATAACACTGACCAGCACTTTTGCAACTGCCAAAGGAATTTGACAGTGCAAAAATGTTTCAATTGACAGGTAATCTGCCAAATCCCATCGTCACGATCATACGCAAAAGTTTGAGTCCGATAAACTGGCAAGAATGATTTACCAATACTAAATTCCCCTTGCTTAAGATACCAGGGTCATAACACAGAATTAGTGACTCCAAAAGTCGGAGTCTGATAAACTGGCAACAATGATCTACCTCTACTAAACTCCCCTTGTTGAAGATATGAAGGAGCAAGTGAACAATAGACACATAAATAGTGGAATAAACATCAATAAAATAGAAAATATAATAAAATTACCTGTATTTGGGATAGATCAGAATGGATAACATTTGCTCGAATGTTGTCTAGTGCTAGCTCCCCATAGAGTTCTTTAGCCCGCTCCTTACTTTGAACAAAGATGAGAACAGGTGGATTCAAACTCTGCAAACACATATAACATACATAAAAACCCAATGCATCAAACAAAGAATCATCGAGAAGTATAGTGATAAATTTCAAAAAAATAACTGGGCTAAACAAACAAGAGAGTTGCATTGTCAATCTAGCTCCTCGATTATTTCTTTTCTCTAACCCCATTATGACCAAATTTGACTTACTTGTTCCCACCACCAAAAGCCCAAAAAGAAAGAAAATCAAAAAATAGTTGATTCTGATGATTACCCGCTATAGATCAATAATCAATCTACAAGATGATGGAGGGGAATGTAATATCACTCAAATTGCATATCAGTTTCCTATAATCTCGCTAAGGAGGATGCTTTTAAGGTACCATTTCCTGTATCAAGCGTCATAAAATATGGTGAAACCGAACTTTGCTCCTTCTCCCCAACAGAAATGAGATGCACCTGATTTTCAGCACTCGCTCACAAGCTTGATCACTAATTTATTGACAGATTTTTTACCATATACCATTCAAATAACACCTACCTCAGCAAAACTCTGACGCAGGGCAAGAAGCTTCCCTTCTTCACTTCCAGCAAAGACCAACTTTTGTTTAATCGATTCAGAAGCCGTATTCCTGCACACAACATATTGGAACATGTCAAAAGATGGGAACTGTCATGCACTTCCAACTCCCCGACAAAGCATCTCCTACTTACTTCCTACCAACAATAACTCGAATGGCATCGTGCATAATCGTTCTGGCAAGCTCTTCCACATAATCAGGTAAGGTAGCACTGAACAGAGACCGTACAATTGAAGGATTGGAGCACGCCTTGACCACAAAATCAATCTGCTTTACTAGACCAAGTTCGAACAGCTTATCAGATTCATCTAAGACAAGATACTCAACCCTGTAATAACATCCACACTCAGGTGTCAGTGTCAACGACGTTATTTGTGCATGTCTATGGAAATTAGGATAACTAAAAAGACAAAGACCTGGAGCTGGCCTTAGGAAAAGATAAAACTAGAGCATCCAATTCAATGTACAGTAAATTTCTCTCAAGAAAAATTGATGATAGTCACCATTTGAACATGTTATCACCCTCATTTGTTTGCCAGTTCATTGTTTCAGAATTTTCAAAATCATACAAAAAGTTCTTGACTAACGGATCAATAGGCAAAACTTGCTTCAGAGTGGCATTGTTCTTCCATTTGTATTTTGTTAGTCATTACATGACAATGCAAAGGTATGCGATTTGGTTCCCTAAATTATGACAGTGGAGTCATAAGAGGACTATGAACTTGGCCTGAGTCCAAAATTTTCCTGCCTAAATTGTAAAAGACTTCTCTTTCAAGAATTAAACCCCATCCCATCGATATCTGACACCAATCTCTACCAAACTATATCCATTGAGTAGAAAAGGCACTCAATTCGACGTTGCGTCCTCAACACACACACACCCCAAATGGCACCAAATAAGATTATTGCAGACTCTTAAATTCCTCCATATCTGCTTGACAAAGAGAAGAAAACTGAATATTCAACTACTTTGACAGAAGTAAATGTAAACACCATTCATGCTCCCGTAGAAAAATCATCGTAGTATACATATGCAAAGCTTTTGATATATGGTCATCAAATGTCCCTTGAAAATATTTTATTTAGCTACAAATATACTTATTCTTATGGAGTTTAGCAACAAAAATACATCATGCTTGGTGTCTTCGACAAATTGAACAGTTGCACATAACAGATATGTTTCCAGAATTGTGTACCTGCTCAGGTTCATTTTTCTATTCTTAATGGCCAACCGTAAGCGAAGGGGAGTGGATATAAGTATATCACACCGGAGTTTGGATAAATCGGGATTTGTCACAAGTGCTTTAGTCATCAATTTAATGCGAAATTTATTTCCTCTCGCCAATTTCCTGCACTCCCTTGTTGTCTGGGCAGCTAACTCCTTCGTAGGACAAACGATAACGGCACGAATTCCTTCCTTGGATGCATGCTAAGCATAAAACTTTAACTTCAACATTTTATCAGGAAAGCAAAAGAATATGATGTAGAGGGAATGACATGCTACCTTGAGTTTCATAAGCATGGGACACACAAAAGCCAGAGTTTTCCCCGAACCAGTGGGTGCACAAGCGAAACACTCCCGACCCTGGCAATGACCATATGATGTACAAAATCAAACAACACTTCAGGATAGGAACCAGTGACCTTCAGACATTATTCCAATGAACATGATGAAGAAGAAGAGAGACGTCAATCTGAAAACAATGCCAGGACATACAGATACTAGAACTGGAATAGCCTGCCTCTGAATAGGAGTTGGCTCCTTAAATCCAAGCTCTGCCATGTTCCGTAATAAATAAGATTTGCATCTAAACCTAATGAAAATCCAGTTATCAGTAAGGAGTACTGCAATCAAAGTCACTTGATCAAACAACTAATAGCCTGAAATAAATCTGGAAAGTGAGTGATAGGGAGAATTGCCATTCAATACGCATTTCTTTGAACGTGATACAGGATACTTCTCATAATTGTTAATGTGATGTCAAGAATATACTGAAAGTGCTGGAAAAGCAAAGAATAAAACAAGTGAAAATGATGCAGTTTAACCCATCAGAAACTAAGAACCTTAACACGAATCAGATGGTCCCGCTTAACTATTTGCATGGCTATTGACAGAGAATTGGTTGACCTAATCATAAACTTCATAAAGATGCATCAGGACAATATTCAAAGCGCAAACAACCAAGAACAGAAACATGCTGCAACGTACCTAGTTCTTAATTCTGCAAAGTGCTGGAGGGGAGTAGGGACATTACTCCCGGAAACGTGTATATTATGCTTCTTTCGCAGAATTGCGTCACGCTTGAATCAGAGAACAGAATCCAAATGTCAAATTGAAGGCATAACTCAAAGGGAAAAACTCATGAAAAGAAAAAACAAATGGAACTTCACAACATCAGTATAAGGATTAAACCTCCATTTGTCGATACATCTCTTTCCTTTCCTTCAAATGCCCATCTTCATCCGTCTCTTTCAGTTCAACTACATTACTAGAAGCTGATTTAGAACTCCTGAAGACACTGAAACCCTCCACCGTGCCTGTCAAAGCAAAGAAGAAGCAAAGCTTGAGCAAATCGAATGGCTCCATAAACAGCACCTAACAAGACATGCCCAAGCCCGAAGCAACTCAACGAACCAAACAAGTACCTGAAGCACTCACCGCCTTCCTCTTCCTCTTCTTCGCGGACACCGTCGCCTCTTGCTCGGCCGCGCCGGTCTCCAACAAGCTCGAGTTTTCATCCGGATCATCTCTTTCCTTCTTGTCCTACACCAAAGTAACGAATTAGCAATCAACCCTTTCCGAGGAGAGCACAAAGAGAAGAACTTGGAGGAGAGTGTTTTACTTGGAATCTGGCGAAATCACCGGCGAACTTCTTCCTGTTGAAATGGATTCCGGCGAACAAGAACGATGTGTCTCTTTCCATGGCCGAAAGAGAGAACTTTGATGGCTCGAGCCGCGAAGTAAAATCGTACTCAAGAGAGCTCGATGAAGATGAAGAAAGCAGAGCTGGCTCGTCTCGACTGAAGAAGAAGAAGAGCAGAGGAGGAAGCAAACGGCAGACCGTTTCAACTCGACCAGTGGACCATCTAGGGTTTAGTGCAATTTGATTTTAATTTCTAATAGCTGCTTGATCCGCAACTAAGGATTGAAATATTTATTATTGAAATATGTAATGTCCCGAATTCTATTGGGGATGAATTTGTTAAGTTTTATACTCGACTCTTTTGATATTTAAAATAGCTATGGTGATCTCAAGAAAAATTACCGAAAAATTCTTAAACATTTTTCTATTGCGTCAATTCAGTCATAAATATTTTTTTTTACCGATTCAGTCCTAAACCTTTTACAATTATACTAAGTACGTCCTGTGGATTTTGACTGGCTAGCGCTGACGTGGACGCCGGCCGACCGGAGATCTAATTTTTAGTATTTTTTCTTTTTTTTCCCACTATTTTTCCTCTTCCCTTACCCCTCCCTAACTCAAGTCGCTCATCAATCAGTGACCGGCCAAAAACGCGGCCGGAAAGTCCAAGCCTCACCCTATCCCGACGGAGGTCGGCCTCGTTGTCGCTGGGCGAGGCAGCGACGTCGAGGTGGAGCCCCGCCATGGCTGGGTAAGGCTCGACCACATCGCAAGCCCAGATCTGGACTTACAAGGTTGAGCCGCAGGCCGTGGCGGGGCTCAACCTCGCCTAGCGACGGCGACGAGGGGAGCATCCATGGATTGGTATCAAGGTCTTGAGAGAAAACTCCTTGGAAGTTAAAAAAGAATCACTGACTTTCGGGATCACACTCAAGAGAGAGTGACCAAGTCTGCGAGAGCGGCAAAGTTAGTCCTGACAGAAGACATGGCCAGCGAACTCAGCCACTCGCATCGGAATCAGCGACGCGGAAGCAGAACCCAGGAGCAGCGACAGACAAAGATCAACGACTCGACGAGGAAGCTGAGTTCGGAGCGCCAAAGGCGGCAGTGAAAATGAGACGGCGGCAGGGTGGACCCAAAGTGTGGATTTCAGTAATGTGGTGGAGGTTCACAATGGTGGTGGGTAGGGATGATGGTTTTACTCTAAAATCGAGAACCGTTCGTTAGAAATCGGTTTCACAAAATGTGAATCGTGAACCAACTGCTTCTTCCATGAATCGTGAAACCAACCCAATCATCCGTCTGGTCCGGTTTTCAATTGGATTCTAGTTACGTTTCTACCGAGCAAAAAATAATAAAAAGAAAATAGGCGAGGAAACAAATTCGCCTTGTTTCATCGCAAGCAACCATAAGATTATGCTCCAAGGAAGCATAAAGATAAAATATTATATGCTTATCTTTCAAATGATCTCGAGTGTCCAAACGCATTCTTCTACTCAAAAACTTAACCACATAATATAAACAAATAAAAATTATTTCTGAATAGAAGTTGCTATTAAGAAGATAAATGGTACTAAATGCACTCTGAAGTTACATTGGATGATTTAATAGAAAATTGATGCTGCAATGTATCATCAAGCAATCAAAAAAAATCGCCTAAATAAAATAAAGGATTGGTTTTTAAAAATTTATGGCACTAATTTTTTGGCAAGCAAAATATTCTGCTCATATGAATCTCAAACTCTCGCGGTTTTATGATTCGATCATAATCTAAGCTAGTTTACGAGTCAAAAAAAAAAAAAAACAACGACAACAACAACAAAGAATAGAGTACATGTCCGCAATTCGAGCGCGAAGAAGTCAAGGTCATCCTGGTTTCATGTGTTCATCTTCCAACCAACATACCCTAATTACACGATAGATAAACATGTTCCTAGGTCTTTTCGGGTCTTCAAGCCTGCTACTCTTTTGTTTATATTTTTTTTTAAGGATTGGGCAGGGTTTTGAGGGAATAGTCTCATTTAAAATAATAAACGTTTTGATTATATAAGGGGGTCGGTTCATGGACCGGTTAAATGATTCGCATTCAAATCCGTAAACCGAATCGATAAAACCGGTTCTGAAAAATTGAAACCAAGAACCAAACCGTACCCCCCAAAAATCATCCAAAATCAACCTGTTAGGGTATGGTCCGATCCGATTTGATTGAATCGTGATTTTTCTGCTCACCTCTAGTGGTGGGTTTGTGTGGTGCGCGAAATTGTTTGAGAAAGAGGGAGTGGGGTCTGGTGATGGCTTGTCTGGAGGTGAGTGAAGGATGCAATGGAGAAGGAGACAAAAGAGGGAGAGAGAAGAAATCAGTCTCGATTGCCACCTGCAAATTTTCTCGATGCTTCAGACGCACGCCCAAATCTAGGCTTGCAAGGTGGTCGAGCCTTGCTTGGCGACGGTAAGGCCGACCTAAGCCTAGATCGGGTGAGGCTGGGTCTTTCCGGCCGCGTTCTTGGCCGGTCAACCTCAAATCATTCTCATTGTGGACATTTACATTAAATATAAAAACCTGAAAAAATTTGTACTTATATGACTCATTGACCCTCTCTCAATTTCGTCGGATGATTTTTCAATTAAAACAAGTAGTTTATTATTTCACTTAACCATGTCAACACCACTTACTTCTTTTGGCATTCATGTAGGCAGATTTTTAATGATACTCGTTGACCAAAGTTTGAGGGAACAAGTACAAGCTGGGAATTTTGTATCATGAAATAAAGTTTAAAGGAAATGTGTAATAATATGCATAGTTTGAGATTTTTTGTTGTTTTTTCCCAATTTCTTACCATGAGTTGGAATCAGACATTTAAATTATGTTTTATAAAAAATCATATGTTATTGCATGGCGATCACTTTGCTGAGAATATACATGTTATTGGAGAAGTAGAAATTTGCATTGGTTTTTTTTTTTATATATATAGGATTCCTATCCTTATCACCATTTGTTTTTTTTTTTTACTCTTTTCTGGGAGTCTCTTCAATCTCAAGTCCAAGTCATACCCTTTTCGATGTTTGGCACCGCCCCACCGCTTCGTGGCCTTCGCCTTGTCTCTTTTCTCTTTTTTTTTAGAATCGTCATTTTTAGCTTTAGACTCTATTATTTCATCAAAAATGTATAACTTAAATTTTTTTTTTTTTGATAATGATCGTTTCTATCGTCTCAAATAATTAATCAGCAAAAATATTTTTTTTGATAATAATTTATATTTAAATATTATTATATATGATGAAAATATTTTTTGTTAAGCAAGACGACCTATTAATTTTTATAAAACAATTTTCAAATTATATTTTTTTCTCGAAATTAACAGAAAGTTAATTTTATCTGTATTTTTAATTCCACGTCGACATTCTGAAAACAAGATTCCCTCCCATCGCTTTGAACTTTCCAGAGCCCAACCCCTCTCCTCTCTCTCTCTCTCTCTCTCTCTCTCTCTCAGAGCTGAAGCAGAAGTGCCCGTCAACGGCGGCCACCGCCGTCTCTCGCTCTCTTGCCTCCTCCTTCACTCTCTCTTTCCACAAGCATCTCTCACATTTCTGTCGTCTTCTAAGCTCGATCCATTCCAATATTTGCCCTTCCACCACCATCCCCAAAACAGCCGTGTTCACACCTTCTGCTGCCACCATTCATCCCAGGCACACGAACTCGGTGATAGGATTCATGCCAACACTCGGCTCCATCACGGCCATTCGCCACCAGCTCCGACGACGCCCACAAGCCCCCTGCCCTCAGAAACCCCAAGTTGGTCAACTTCTTTCTCTCCGACTCCGAAGGCGAAGAAACCGAGGGCGACGGCGACGCCACCACTTCGGCCCCCGCCGACAAGGCGAAGCTCCCGCCGCCCTAAGACCCGTTCAGCAAGAAGCCGGTGGTGGAAGAGCCCGAGGATCCCGAGAACTTGCAGGAGATCGTCCACAAGATGCGTACCGAGGGCCTCACTGACTATGCGGTCAAGATGTTCGACGCTTTGTCCAAGTACGGTCGCACACGCGAGGCGCTCGAGCTCTTCGCCCAGATCAAGGACAAAGACCACATGCCCGACGGCGTCGCTCACACCGCCGTCATTGAGGCGTACTGCAATGCAGGTATGGAACCCAGTGCACTTGCTTGACAGCTCGAAAAGTTTCTAATGCTGAACTCAATATGCTCAAGCTTGGCTTCCTCCCCCCCAAAACCACACCCAAAAAAAAAAAAAAAGGTCCTTGCTTGAAAATCCAATAGAAGTATGAGCCGAAATTTCCATGAACTTGGCTTGAGTCCCAAATTTTCCTGCCTAAGTTGTAAAAGACTTCTCTTTCAAGAATTAAACCCCGTCCCATCGATGTCTGACACCAATCTCTACCAAACTATATCCATTGAGCAGAAAAGGCACTCAATTCAACGCTGCTTCCTCAATACACACACCCCAGATGGGCTTCAAACCAGATTATTGTACTCTCTTAAATTCCTCCATATATGCTCGACAAAGAGAAGCAAACTGAATATTCAGCTACTTTGACAGAAGTAAATGTAAACATCATTCATGCTCCCGTAGAAAAATCATCGTAGTATTCATATGCAAAGCTTTGGATATATGGTCATCAAATGTCCATTGAAATTATTTTATTTGGCTACAAATATATTTGTTCTTGTGGAGTTTAGCAACAAAAATACATCATGTTTGGTGTCTTTGACAAATTGAACAGTTGCACATACCAGATATGTTTCCAGCATTGTGTACCTGCTCAGGTTCATTTTTCTATTCTTGATGGCCAGCCGCAAGCCGAAGTTTGGATAAATCGGGATTTGTCACAAGTGCTTTAGTCATCAATTTAATGCAAAATTTATTTCCTCTCCCCAATTTCCTGCACTCCTTTGTTGTCTGGGCAGCTAGCTCCATCGCAGGACAAAGGAGGTCTTGTCACTTTGCTAGGAAACCGTCTAAAGCCAAAAGAAAGCACCGAAGCTAATGCAGAGCTGCTGCAAAGATTAATTTCCATGGATTCTCATGTGGACGCATATCGTCAACAATGCAGAGAAATAAAACCCGATATTGCATGCATTCTCTCCGTGTGAAGCTGTCGCTTCGCAATAAGATCTCTTGCCACCGTCGAAGATTTGTCGACTTTGCAACTTAATACAACTTTGGAGCCAATAATTGAATCGCTGGTAGCTTCGCTTCATTAAATTTGTCATATCATACATAGTGATTAGTGATTGCCACGGCAGCTCTCCTATAGTTCATGGAAGCCGACACCTGCATCTATCTGGCCAGCTGCATCCCAGATCTCAAAAACTTCGCCGTTAGCATCATTTATGGTCCGAGGCTGAGGAAGTAGGGCAGTGCGGATGGTGCTAGGGAAACGCATGCGAGTGAGTTGCGTTAAGAAAACCAACATTGAAAAATCAAAAGTAGGATAGAACAGTTAATAGTATACTCATATTAATCTCATCTTATTGGTTTAAGTTTTTCGGTAAAAGTGAGTCCAAAGTCTAACTGAATATATTGACGGGATTTGACTTTGATCTTTCTCATGGCTATCTAAACAAAATCAGCTGAAAATCATCAAATTAAAAATTAGTACACTCGTGATAAATTTAATTTAAATTATTTTCTTAAAATTATGTATATGTAACAAATTTACTCTTCGTTAAAAAGAATTAACATAACGAAAAATCCCAGATTGATATGCGTATAACAAGCAGAGGGTAAAAATACTTTTTTCCCAAATTGATACATCCATCATTTGCCACGTATTATTCAACTTAGAAATTTGACGGTAAAATTCTACAAAAGGAGCAGAGGATAAATATGTCGCATGTGTATATATTTTGGGTGAATTTGTCATAAGTATACGAATGTAGAGTTTTTCGTGACTAAAAAGATAATTTTGGGTAAATTTTTTATGCTGGCCAGGGATATACAAACGAAAGCCTGTCAATTATGAAACGAGGAGATGATATACTTTTTTCGTGGTGATGCAAGTTTTCCGAGTGAGCAGAGAGGAAGGGCTATGATATGCTTATCGCACTTGCCCTTCAATTGTCAGGATCGCCATTAGCAATGACCAGGTGATTAGCAGAAGGCCACAAAAGTCATAGAGAAGTAATTAATCAGTAATTCTGCATTGTTTACTCGGCTTTATTCATTCTGGCGTTACCAAAGTTTCACTTTTTTAACTTTGCTATGCTCCCAAGAACCAGAGATACCGCAAGGAACAATCAAATCAGGACAGGACTGTCGAGGATGACGACGGTGTGCTTACGCCTGCTCTTGACCGTATCATGGTCGACTTATGCCCTCGCCTAGGTTGCACCGATTCCGACACAACATGTCGACATGTTATTTCTCAAAAATAGAAAAATACGACACGTCGGGGACATGTCATGTTAATTTTTTAATATAAAAAAAATAAATAAGGGCCGAAACAGAGAATTTTTCATAAAAATAAAGAATTTATAAAAAGAGATCTTATAATAAAAAGAAATTTCCTAGCATGGATACTTCTGTAAATTGACCGAATCCGACTTAGGAAAAAAGAAAATAAAATAAAAAGAATAAATATTTGATTTTTGAATGCTCCTGATGTTTACTTCTTTGCGTGTATTTTCACTCCCTCCCCAAATTCCTCTGTCCTCTCTCATCATCTGCGTCTTCCCTCGTTACTTACTCAAAAAATCAATCACACTTGCCCAAGCTCAATATCCTCTATCCCCTGTTCTTCCCCATGCTACCTTATCCCCTCTCTCTACTTTTTGGAACACGCACGCGTCTCAGCTCTCTCTCCCCCCCGGTCTTGAGAAGCCAACGACACAGCGACATCGACATCGACGTCGACGTCGACGAACTTCATCTCTACTCTCTCCCTCTCTACTTTTGAAACGCACGCGCCTCACCTCTCTCTACTCTCGGTCTTGAGAAGCCAACGACGCAGCAACGACGACGAAGTTCGTCTCTTCTCCGGCGCTCGCTCATTTCTCTCGGGTGCAACTTTCCCTCTCTATCGTTACTTCTTTCTCTCTTGCCAAGAGGCTTCAAAGTCGCCCCAGCTCATCCTCAATCACAAGGAGGCTTTCAGACTTCTTTCTTTCTTTTTCTCTCTCTCTTTTTTTTTTAAATGGATCCTGTGAGTCCGACGACACGTGTGTCGACGGCGTGTCGGATTATCGACAAGCGGTGACCGCGTGTCAGAGCATGTCTGTTTCCGACACCGACGTGGCGACCTAATGCTCGTATTCGGGCTACATAGGCACTCACAAGGGGCCGCTTCCCGCTCCATGAGAATGTTTAATTCTCCAAATATGGATGATTAATAGTACCAATTATAAAAATAAATACGTGCCCGATAATGTTTAGACATAAATTATTATTATTGATTAAAATATTTTTTATTGATCAATTTTAAACTATGTAATCTATCATATTTAGAAAAATATTTTTCATTTTTTTTTTATAAAATAAACATAGTTTAAAATATTAAATCTAATTCTTAATTTTCGGTATATTTAATTTAGTCTTAAAAATTACTTGTTGGATTTTTAGCAGTAACGTTCTCCCCCCAAACATCCCTCTCGCCAAAAAAATATATTAAAATAATAATAATAAAAAAAGGACTTAGGAGCAGCAATTGGATCATTGTCCATGCTGTGGACCCCACCCAAACGCCTGTCTCATCAAACAAGGACATGACATCAGTCTCATCACCTCGCCTCTCTTTGTGGCGGGAGGAATAACCTGCGAAAAATCGAGCAAAAATGTTCAAAACCCCCTGAACAGGTATTTCCGTTATAAGATGATCAACGTTCATGTATATGTTCAGTGAAAAATTCAGAGGTATCACGCAACCATGAATCATCAAATTTGCCATGAGGTGATGCAATGTAATATCAGATTTTTTATCTTATATTCTCGTTCTTTTTTATTTATAAAATTGAAAAGCGCTTGTATGATTCGTAAAGAAAATAATTTATAAATTTTTCAATAAATTTAATCTTTTGTATTATTTAGAAAAATTAGTCAATACATATGTTTCCATTAACAATAATAAATCTATGATTTAACAGTTTCATTTACAATGGAAATATTTTGCATTGGTTAAATTTTTCAGCGATGTAATATCGATGTTAAGATAATATTTTTTTTTTTATTTTTCGCGAAATAAATACCCAAATTCTTTTACTGTAATTAAACGGTTATTGGTACCCACAACCCAAAAAAGAAGAAAAAGCAACGTGTTTTTGAGTTGTAATATTTTATTAAGGAACACTCAATTTAGCTTTTTATAAAAAAAAATTATATTTGTTTTAATCAAGTGAAATTTTTCCCAATTTTTTTTTGATAAACAAGGTGTTCGGGCCAGCTTGCGTGCACCTCGATTATTCCTCGAGATAGACTAGTACATCAACCCACCGCCATGACAAATTTTCCCAATTTTTAAGATTATTATTTTATTTTATTTTATTTTTTATTCAAATTATACAATTATAAAAATATTTATTTCTTTTCCGACGATTGGTGCTTGGAGGCAGATGGTGGAGATCGGTGAAGGGCGGTCACCAGTCAACGATGGGTGGCGAAATGTCAGCAGAGGTGGCAATGGCAAACAGCCAAGGGACGGCGGTGGTGAACGGCATAGTGACGGCAACGATAGGTAACGGCAAACGACAGACGACCCTGGCTGGCAAACCACGGTGGTCAGCAGCGAACGGTGGCGACCGACAAAGCTTTGGCAGGGAGTTGGAAGTGCATGACAGCTCCAATCTTTTGACATGTCCCAATATGTTGTGAACTTGAATACGGCTGCTGAATCGATTAAACAAAAGTTGCACTACGTCAGAGTTTTGCTGAGATAGGAGTTATTTGAATGATATATAGTAACAAATCTATTGATAAATTAGTGATCAAGCATGCTAGCGAGTGCTGAAAAGCAAGTGTATCTCATTTCTGTTGGGGAGGAGCAAAGTTCTCCTTCACCGTATTTTATGACGCTTGATATGGGAAATGGTACATTAAAAGCATCCTCCTTAGCGAGATTATAGGAAACTGATATGCAATTTGAGAGAGATTACATTCCCCTCCATCTTGTATATTGATGCTTGATCTAAAGCAGATAATCATCAGAATCAACATTTCTTGTTTTTTGTTTTTTGTTTTTTTTTTTGTTTTTTCATTTTGGGCTTCTGGTGGTGGGAACAAATCAGTCAAATTTGGTCATAACGGGGTCAGAGAAAAGAAATAATCGAGGAGCAAAATTGACAATGTGATTCTCTTGTTTGTTTTGTTTAGCCCAATTATTTTTTTGAAATTTATCACTATATTTCTCGATGGCTATTTGTTTGATGTATTGGGTTATTATGTATGTTATATGTGTTTGCAGAGTTTGAATCCGTCTGTTCTCATCTTTGTTCAAAGTAAGGAGAGGGGTAAAGAACTCTAAGGGAAGCTAGCACTGGACAATATTCGAGCGAATTTTATCCATTTTGATCTATCCCAAATACACGTAATTTTATTCTATTTTCTCTTTATTGATGTTTATTCCACTATTTATGTGTCTACTGTTCCCTCATATCTTAAACATGGGGAATTTAGTAAGGGTAGGTCGTTGTTGCCAGTCTGTAAGACTCTTAACTTTTAGAATCACTAATTAACCCTGACATCTTAAGCAAGGGGAATTTAGTATTGGTAAATCATTCTTGCCAGTTTATCATACTCCAACTTTTGCATATTATCGCAACGATAGGATGTGACAGATTACCTGTCAATTGAAACATTTCCGCACTAGCTGTGTCAAATTCATTTGGTAGTTGCAAAAGTGCTAGTGTATAAACTGAATATGGTGATGGACAAATTAATCTCATATGTTACTATTAATTATCCAAGCATTGAATCTGATGTTTTCGCATATTCTTTTGAGGCATTTTCAGAAATTTTGTTCTTATAATTTATTTTATCCCTGGGATGGAGAGGGAAAATGTTGTCGACGATTTTAGAGCTTGAAAAACTTGGGTATTAATTGACACAGATGTTATTGCAAGGGGTTATGGATTTCAAAGGCGTCATCAATTATGATTTTCTTGATTTTGCAGCAGCGTATATTCACAGGATGAGTATGCTTCTCATATTGCATCTACTTCGTACTATTGACAGGTGCCATAGGAGCATGGTAGATGTCTACTTGGAAAGTCTCTATATAAATTTTGTATAGATGTTTTGATGCGCTCTGTGTAGCTTCGTGAGGAGTTTGACACATAGCCCCTTACTATTATGATGTAATACTCAAGAAATCATATTTGAAGGATTCTATCGTAGGGGATGGTCCAAGAAATATTCCTCCCTCTATGTTTGTCGAATGTATCTGTCAAGGTTGGGGATATGTTGAACTATCTTACCAAGGCTGTTTTGGATCACCACAACCTCACATTGAGGTCACCCATGGCACTAAGACCTTGCTTTAGGGTTGCAACGACCATGTTGACCTCAACCTTCCCGTATGAAAGCACTTAGACGTTGGCGATGTCACCTGTAACGTGGTCAGAGGTGGTGGGCTGAAGGCCACCAATGGTGGTGGTGATGACTTTAATAAGAGTTTTGATATCTAGGGCTCTGGATGATTTGGGGGTTTAGGGTTTTCTTTGGGTTGTTTCTTCTAAGGAAGTGTAAGACATTTTAGCTCTAGTTAGTTTATACTAAAAAAGAGTGCACAAGCAAGTCTTGAATGAACGGCGGAGATCGCGAAGAAAAGACACGAGGATTACATTTGCATGAAGAACGGGGACGATGCATCTTTCTCGGCATGCAGGCGACGCGTTCCCAGATATTTCCCTCCTGCTCCTCGCCGTACGACGGCATGCTGGACCGTAGCTTAACGGTCAGATTTCAAATGTAAAGGCGCTTATTCCCCTTCCGCTCTTCGCCCTTCGTCTTCATTCTCAAGAAACCTGCAAACTCGTTCAACCCTCCCTCTCTCCATGAAATTCACGAAACCAGCGACAGACACTTGCGATCATCGATGGCTAAGCGCCGACGAACATAAATTGCCTTCATCACCGACCCAGCTGCCCGACTTGTCACCTTCTCCAAGAGGCGCAAGAGCCTCTTCAAGAAGGCCTCCGCCTCTCGCGCCCCTGTCTTCTCCGAGCAGACGAGCCCTATTCTTTCGGCTACCCATTCGCCCATGACGTCGTCTCCGACTACCTTCGCGTCTACGATGACGACGTCGACGCGATGCCGCCGAGGGATCTCATCCAATGGGAGAAATTGGTCGACGTAGACTTGGACACTTGCGCAACCAAACAAGAACTGGAGTGCTTCATCTCCAAATACGAAATCGTTTGTGATTGTGTGCCCCAAAACTGAAAGCTTTGGAGGAAGAGAATTCACAAGTAAAAGTCGGCCACACGAGCGATTCTCACATTTTTACTGAAGAGGAGATAGATGGAATTTTTAACAGGTTAGATCGATGCCCAGCGCTTCCGGATCTCTTGGCTGACGTTGATCAGCAGGAAGTTGTCACAACTTCGCGGAGAACGGGACCGCCGGCGATGAAAGTTTAGCAGTGGGGTCTAACCCCCGCGTGCTCCGATTTCGAAGGTTACGGAGCAAATGTTGCAGGAGGCAGAAATTTGGGAGTGGCGACGACACCCATGAGCTCAGATCTGGAGGATTGGGTTGTGCTCCTTACTCTGTTTGCGGACAGTGATGGTTTCTTCAATTCACTAGAGGAATCGGCGGTCAACGGTAGAAACTCGAGAGAAGAAGCCACGCCCTCTGATTAAGATGGCCATAGATATTATAATCCAAATAATTTTGTTGATCTGGAAGACTTGGATGTTCAACTGTGAATATAAACATCTATATCTTCCTTTCTTGTCAATTCCTCGTTGGATTTCAAAGTTAGTCAATTGTGAAGATCATCTCATTGTTGACTATTCTTTTCTTGGTAAGAGGTTAGGTTAGCATTGACCTGTGAACATAATAGAGGAAATTAAGACGATGGATTTTTCTTTAATTGTTGAGTTGAGGTCGCACTATTCAATAAAGATTCGATTTTTTGTTCGACTGTGAATTATGCAAACGAATGATGAATCTTCTGCATTTTCGTCCTTTTGTTTTGATGTCAACCTTTAACTTTTTCATTAACTGATAAGGATAAAGAAGAAGATAGCACCGAAGAGAAAATATTTTTCAAGTTCGTCGAATTTTTTTTTTTTTAAGTTCTGTCGCTTGCGCTCGGCTCGAGATTTCTCTTGAGACTCGTTCTCTAAGTGAAAAAGAAAAAGCAGATAAAAGTTCAGACTTAGATTTGGCTTCAGTTCTTTCCTACAGAGACAAATATATAGTTCTCTGAAAGGTTTTGTCGGCTGCCAAAGTTACCACCTTCATGGATGGCGATGTTCATATGGATTTCTAGGTGTTGGATTCCGGCACCCTGTCGAGATAAATTTATAGCAATCCAATTGAAGCTCCGATTCGATTTCAAGAAACTTGCAGATCTACCGAAAAAGTCATTTTCGGGTCTATTGCCCTTTCGATATCCTGGGTGTTAGCCGTTTTACCATCCGTGCCATCATTTTTGGGCATTTACTTCTCCAGCGCCATCACCGTCCAAACTTATTCGCAATCCTCACGGACAGAAGCCGATATAGGAGCCAAACCATAGTCATCCTATATGAAAGATTAGTAATCATCAGGTTAAGTTTGATGCCTGCAACTCTCAATAATTTTTAAGATTCCACCTTGAAGGACACAAATAAGTATCAAAAGAAGCACAAGCAATCTCATGACGATTACTAGGAAAATGCCCTGAAGGCTATGAAGGAGCAGAAATTGGAGAGCTAATTCGAACAGAGGATCGCGATCGATGCCAGCATGAGCATATATCACTTCCTTGTCAAGTGCTTTTATGAATTGATGTCTGTGATTGTGCATTTCTGCGTCGGTAGGATTGGATTTTGAGTATTGGGTTGTTGTTCTTTTAATTGGTGAATTAAGTTTGTGGTCGGGAGGAACGGGACTCAGATGCTCACGAATGAGGCTGGTGAAATCACCAGTCACTAGCATTGTAACGCTTCATGAAAATGAAAATCCACTTCGCTCAAGTTTCGTTTAGTTTACTGTTGAAAATGCAGAAGATTCATCCTCCTTTTGCACAATTCACAGTCGAACCAAAAATCAAATCTTTATCGAATAGTACTACCTCAGCTCAATAATTGAACAAAAACTCATTATCCCATTATCCTAATTTTCTCTATTATGTTCACATGTCAATGCTAACCTAACCTCTTACCAATAAAAGAATGATCAATAACGAGATGATCCTAACTTTGAAATCCAACGAGGAATTGACAAGAAAGGAAGACACAGATGTTTATATTCACAGTTGAACACCCAAGTCTTCTAGATCAACAAAATTATTTGGATTATAATACCTATAGCCATCTTGATCAGAGAGCATAGCTTCCTCTCAAGTTTCCACCGCCGAACGCCGATTCCTCCGGCGAATTCAAGAAACCATCGCCGTCCGCCAACAGTGTAAGGAGCCCAGTCCAATCCTCCAGATCTAAGTTCGTGGGTGTCGTCTCTACTCCCAAACTTCTGCCTCCGACGGCATTTGCTCCACAACCTTCGAGATCGGAGCACGCGGGGTTAGACCCCACTGATGAACTTCCACCGCCGGCGGCCCTGTTCTCCAGCGAAGTTATGACAACGTCCTGCTGATCAACGTCAGCCAAGAGATTCGGAAGTGCTGGGCATTGGTCTAAGCTGTTAAAAATTTAATCTATCTCATCTTCGGTAAAAACGTGAGAGTCGTCCGCGCAGCCGACCTTTACTTGCAAATTCTCTTCTTCCAAAGATTTCAACTTTTGGCACACAATCACGAACGGCTTCGTATTTTGAAGATGAAACGCTCCAGTTCTTGTTCGACTTCGCAAGCGTCCAAGCCTGTGTTGCCCTATTTCACCCATTGGATGAGATCCCTCGGCGGTATCGCGTTGACGTCATTGTCACAGACGCGGAGGTAGTCGAAGACAACGTCATCGACGGATGGGTTGCCGAAAGAATAGGGCTCGCCGGCGCGGGAGAAGACAACAACAACGGCGCGAGCGTCGCAGAGGCAACAGAGCTTGGAGGCCTTTGTGAAGAGGCTATTGCGCACCTTGGAGAAGATGACGAGTCAGGCAGCTGGGTCGGCGATGAAGGCAATTTCTGTTCACCGACGCTTAACCATCAACGATCACAAGTATCTGTCACAGATTTTGTGGATTTCTTGGAGAGAGGATTAAACGAGTTTGCAGGTTTCTTGGTTTCTTATAGAAGGAGAGAGAGAATGAAGACGGAGGGCGAAAATCGGGAGGGGAAAGCACGCATTTACATTTATAATCTGATCGTTGAGCTCCGAGCCAGCGAGTCGGTTGAGCATGTCGTCGGAGGGCGAGGAGCAGGAGGGAAATATCTGGGAACGCGTCGTCTGCAAGCCGAGGAAGATGAATCGTCACCATTCCTCCTGCGAATGTAATCCTCATGTCTTTCCTCCGCGATCCCTGCCATTCATTTAAAACTTGCTTGTGCACTCTTTTTTAGTATAAACTAACTAGAGTTAAAAATGTCTAACTTACAATTCCTTAGAAGAAACAACCTAACGAAAATCTTTAATTCCCAAATCATCCAGAGTCCAATATATCAAAACCCCAATCAAAGTCCTCACCACCACCATTGGTGGCCTTCAGCCCACCAATGACATCGCCAACATCTAAGCGCTCTCGTGCTGGAAGGTCGAGGTCATCATGGTCGTTGCAACCTATGTAGCATCGACAATCCTCCTAGGTGAGTGTTGAGTCGGACATTGTGTCCGATACCGGCACCAGCCCGACACCTCCCGACACCCGTGTTGGTCGCAAGGCCACCACCCCTGACCGCTTTACAAATGACATCGCCAAAATCTAAGCGTTCTCATGCTGGAAAGTCGAGGTCATCATGGTTGTTGCAACCAATGAAGCACCGACACTCGTCTTGCAACCAATGAAGCACTAACACTCGTCTTAGGTGAGTGTCGTGTCGGACATTGTGTCCGACACCAACACCAGTCTGACATCTCCCGACACCCGTGTCGGTCGCGCTGACCGCGTGTCAGCATTTCGACATGGTTCACGCAATCGACACCCTTGTCTGGCGTGTCGGACTCGTGAAACTCCATAAAAAAGAAGAAAAACTTAATATCGACAATTTGGACTTTGAAACCCTAGATATCATAGAACTGCGACCCCATCGACGCTTTTCCCTTTCCTTCTCTCTCAGTCGTGGGATTGAATCGTCTTCTAAAAATTTAGCCTTAACAACAAGGCAATACTAACTTTAAGATCTTTTATGAAAGATAAAATTTTCTAATCTCGTTTGGTATCCTTTGACAGTACCATGTTTTTAACTTACGGTTGAGTTTTTCAGAATATAATATCTTTCGGTATTTTACAATTCTTGGGTTTGTCAAATTGTTGACTTATAAGTGAAAGCTCGCCATCAACGATTTGAAATAGTGCATATAATATTTATTTCGGCTTCATTTAATTTAAATATATTTAAAAAATATATTTAATAAAACGCGTTGGATTTTTCTATTTTTGAGAAAAGAAGCGTGTCGTGGGGGAGTTGGTGTCTGTATCGGTATCGGTGCAACCTAGGTTGCAATCTTAGACTAAGGTCATAGTGCCATGGGTTACCCCAATGCGGGATTGTGGTGGCCCAAAACAACATTGGTGAGGTAGTTCAACATATCCCGACCTTGACATGACGGAAACGGAGATAGACGACAAACATAGAGGGAGGAACATTTATTGGACCATCCACTACGATAGAGTCCTTCACATATGATTTCTTGAGTATTACATCATAATAGTAAAGGGCCATGTGTCAAACTTCTCACAAAGCAACAGAAAGCGCATCAAAATATCTATCTAAAATTTGTATAGGGACTTTCCAAGTAGACATCTACCATGCTCTTATGGCACTTGTCAATAGTACGAAGTAGATGCAATAGGAGAAGCATACCTATCCTGTGAATATACGCTGCTGCAGAATCAAGAAAATCATAATTGATGACGTAATTGACGCCTTTGAAATCCATACCCCTTGCAATAACATATGTGGCAATCAATACCTAAGTTTTTCCAGATCTAAAATCATCGACAACATTTTTCCTCTCCATCCCAGGGATAAAATAAATTATAAGCAGACCAAAATTTCTGAAAATGCCTTGCAAGAAGATGCGAAAACATCAGATTCAATGCTCGGATAATTAATAGTAACATATGAGATTAATTTGCCCATCACCATATTCAGTTTATACACTAGCATTTTTGCAACTACCAAAGGAATTTGACAAATCTAGTGCAGAAATTTTCAATTGACAGGTAATCTGTCACATCTCATCGTTGCGATCATATACAAAAGTTAAGAGTCTGGTAAACTGGCAAGAATGATTTACCAATACTAACGTTCCCTAGCTGAAGATACCAGGGTTAATTAGTGACTAAAAGTTGGAGTCTGACACACCGGCAACAATGATCTACCCCTACTAAATTTCCCATGTTTAAGAAATGAGGGAACAAGTGAACAGTAGACACAAAAATAGTGGAATAAACATCAATAAAGAGAAAACAGAATAAAATTACCTGTATTTGGGATAGATCAGAATGGATAACATTTGCTCGAATATTGTCCGGTGCTAGCTCCCCATAGAGTTCTTTAGCCCTCTCCTTACTTTGAACAAAGATGAGAATACGCGGATTTAAACTTTGCAAACATATATAACATACATAATAACCCAATACATCAAACAAATAGCCATCGAGAAGTATAGTGATAAATTTCAAAAAAATAACCGCCTAAACAAACAAGAGAATCACATTGTCAATTCAGCTCCTCGATTATTCCTTTTCTCTGACCCCATTATGACCAAATTTGACTGACTTGTTCCCACCACCAAAAGCCCAAAAAGACAGAAAGGAAAAAGAACCAACAAATAGTTGATTCTGATGATTACGCTTTAGATCAAGCATCAATCTGCAAGATGATGGAGGGGAATGCAATATCTCTCAAATTGCATATCAGTTTCCTATAATCTCGCTAAGGAGGATGCTTTTAATGTACCATTTCCCATATCAAGCGTCATAAAATATGGTGAAGGAGAACTTTGCTCCTTCTACCCAATAGAAATGAGACACGCCTGCTTTTCAGCACTCACTAACATCCTTGATCACTAATTTATCAATAGATTTGTTACTATATATCATTCAAATAACACCTACCTCAGCAAAACTCTGACGCAGTGCAAGAAGCTTCCCTTCTTCACTTCCAGCAAAGACCAACTTTTGTTTAATCGATTCAGAAGCCGTATTCCAGTACACACATATTGGAACATGTCAAGAGATGGGAATTGTCATGCACTTCCAACTCCCCGACAAAGCATCTCCTACTTCCTACCAACAATAACTTGAATGGCATTGTGCATAATCGTTCTAGCCCGCTCTTCCACATAATCAGGTCAGGTAGCACTGAACAGAGACCGTACAATTGAAGGATTGGAGCATACCTTGACCACAAAATCAATCTGCTTTACTAGACCGAGTTCAAATAGCTTATCAGATTCATCTAAGACAAGATAACCCTGTAATAACATCCACACACAGGTGTAAGTATCGACAACATTATTGGATACAACATTATTGGAGCATGTCTAAGGAAATTAGGATAATTAAAAAGACAGAGATCCAGAGCTGGCCTTAGGAAAAGATAAAACTAGAGCATCCAATTCAATGTATGGTAAATTTCTCTTGAAACAAATTGGTGATAGACACGATTTGAACATGTCATCCCCCATTTGTTTGTCAGTTCGTTGTTTCAGAATTTTCAAAATCATGCAAGAAGTTCTTGACTCATGGATCAATAAGCAAAACTTACTTTAGAGCTCCATTGTTCTTCCATTTGTATTTTGTCAGTCATTACATGACAATGCCAAGGTATGGGATTTGGTTCCCTAAATTATGACGGGAGTCATAGGAGGACTATTAACTTGGCTTGAGTCCAAAATTTTCCTGCCTAAGTTGTAAAAGACTTCTCTTTCAAGAATTAAACCCCATCCCATCGATATCTGACACCAATCTCTACCAAACTATATCCATTGAGTAGAAAAGGCACTCAATTAGACACTGCTTCCTCAATACACACACCCTAAATGGCTTCAAATAAGATTATTGCAGACTCTGAAGTTCCTCCATATATGCTCGACAAAGAGAAGAAAATGGAAAATTCAGCTACTTTGACAGAAGTAAATGTAAACATCATTCATGCTTCCGTAGAAAAATCATCGTAATATACATATGCGAAGCTTTTGATATATGGTCATCAAATGTCCCTTGAAAATATTTTATTTAGCTACAAATATACTTATTCTTATGGAGTTTAGCAACAAAAATACATCATGTTTGGTGTCTTTGACAAATTGGATAGTCACACATAACAGATACGTTTCCAGCAGTGTGTACCTGCCCAAGTTCATTTTTCTATTCTTGATGGCCAGCCGTAAGCAAAGGGGAGTGGATATAAGTATATCACACGTAGTTTGGATAAATTGGGATTTGTCACAAGTGCTTTGGTCATCAATTTAATGCGAAATTTATTTCCTCTCGCCAATTCCCTGCACTCCCTTGTTGTCTGGGCAGCTAGCTCCTTTGTAGGACAAAGGATAATGACACGAATTCCTTCCTTGGACGCATGTTAAGCATAAAACTTTAACTTCAACATTTTATCTGGAAAGAAAAGAATATGATGTAGAGGGAATGACATGCTACCTTGAACTTCATAAGCATGGGACACACAAAAGCCAGAGTTTTCCCAGAACCAGTGGGTGCACAAGCGAAACACCCCCAACCCTAGCAACGACCATATGATGTACAAAATCAAACGCACTTCAGGATAGAAACCAGTGACCTTCAGACATTATTCCAATGAACATGATGAAGAAGAAGAGAGACATGGATCTGAAAACAATGCCAGGACATGCAGATTCTAGAACTGGAATAGCCTGCCTCCGAATAGGAGTGGGCTCCTTAAATCCACGCTCTGCTATGTTCCGTAATAAATAAGATTTGCATCTAAACCTAATGAAAAATCCAGTTATCAGTAAGGAGTACTGCAATCAAAGTCACTTGATCAACCAACTAATAACCCGAAATAAATCTGGAAAAGGAGAGATAGGAGAATTGCCATTCAATATGCGTTTCTTTGAACGTGATACAGAATATTTCTCATCATTGTTGATGTGATGTCAAGAATATACTGAAAGCGCAGGAAAAGCAAAGAATAAAAAACGAGTGAAAATGATGCAGTTTAACCCATCAGAACCTAAGAACCCTAACACAAATCAGAAGGTCTAGCTTAACCATTTGCATGGCTACTGACAGAATTGGTCGACCTAATCATAAACTTCATAAAGATGCATCAGGACAATATTCAAAACACAAACAACCAAGAAGAGAAACATGCTGCAACGTACCTAGTTCTTAATTCTGCAAAGTCCTGAAGGGGCGAAGGGACGTTACTCCCGGAAACGTGTATATTATGCTTCTTTCGCAGAATTGCGTCACGCTTGAATCAGAGAACAGAATCCAAATGTCAAATTGAAGGTGTAACTCAAAGGGAAAAAGTCATGTAAAGGAAAAACAAATGGAACTTCACAACATCAGTATAAGGATTAAACCTCCATTTGTCGATACATCTCTTTCCTTTCCTTCAAATACCCATCTCCATCCGTCTCTTTCAGCACAACTACATTACTGGGAGCCAATTTAGAACTCTTGAAGACACTGAAACCCTCCACCATGCCTGTCAAAGCACAGAAGAAGCAAAGCCTGAGCAAATTGAATGGGTCCATAAACAGCACCTAACAAGACATGCCCAAGCCCGAAGCAACTCAACGAACCAAACAAGTACCTGAAGCACTCACCGCCTTCCTCTTCTTCGTGGACATCGTCGCCTCTTCAAGCTAGGCCGCGCCGGTCTCCAACAAGCTCGAGTTTTCAACAGGATCATCTCTTTCCTTCTTGTCATACACCGAAGGAACGAATTAGCAATCAACCCTTTACGAGGAGAGCAGAAAGAGACGAACTTGGAGGAGAGTGTTTTACTTGGAATCTGGTGAAATTACCGGCAAATTTCTTCCTGTTAAAATGGATTCCGGCGAACAAGAACAATGGTTCTCTTTCCATGGCCGAAAGAGAGAACTTTGATGGCTCGAGCCGCGAAGCGGAATAATACTCAAGAGAGCTCGATGAAGATGAAGAAAGCAGAGCTGGATCGTCTCAACTGAAGAAGAATAAGAAGAAGAGCAGAGGAGGAAGCAAACGGCAGACCGTTTAAACTCGACCAGTGTACCAACTAGGGTTTAGTGCAATTTGATTTTAGTTTCTAATAGCTGCTTGATCCCCAACTAAGGATTGAAATATTTATTATTGAAATATGTAATGTCCCGAATTCTATTTGGGATGAATTTGTTAAGTTTTATACTCGCCTCTTTTGATATTTAAAACAGCTATCGTGATCCCTCATTATAATTTTTAGAGCAAAAGTCACAAAAAATTTTAAAAAAAAAATCTCATTTTTTTGGCACAAGAAAAACCTCAAATCATACTCACCACGGGCATTTACATTAAATATAAAAACCTCAAAATTCGTACTTATATGACTCATTGAACCTCTGTCAAGATTTAATCAGATGATTTTTCCATTAAAACAAGTCATTTTTTTATTTCACTTAGCCATGTTAACACCATTTGCTTCTTTCGGCATCCATGCAGGTAGATTTTTAATTATACTCATTGACCGAGGTTTGAGGGAACAAATACAAGCTTATAATTTTGTGCCATGAAACAAAATTTAAAGTAAATGTGTCACAATATGCATAGTTTTAAGTTTTTTTGTTGTTTTTTCCCAATTTCTTAACATGAATTGGAATCGAACATTTAAATTATGTTTTGTAAAAAATCATATGTTATTGGTGTAAAGACCGTCCCGCAGATCCTCCTTCTCTGATAGCACCTGTATTAGCCCAACCTTAAACCTCGGCTCCAATGCCTTAACAAATGCATGACACTTACCTAAAAAAAAATTATCAACAACAAGGGGTGAGATAAACTCAGCAAGTTAAATACTAATTCATCTACTAGAAACATCAATAGCAAGTCAAGTTCAGTGCATCAAGCAAGCCAAGAACTCGTTAACAATCTGTTGTTAAAGATTGCGTCGCGTATGCGTGAAATAGGTCACAAAAGAAAGTAAACCAACCAAGACTTGTAGCATGAGCATCCACATATTATATACCAATATAATTATGACTCAATAGTCATAACCATACAACAACAATATGTCTCGTATCGCCGCAGAGACCGATCCAGTCACACAGCAGGATCACCCAATCAGATAGCAGGGTATTCCCATAAACTCCATGGGCACAGATATATAACCGAGTACGAGCTCATTACCATAGATCACAATAGATCCAAGAAACAATGCCTACGGAACCATATTCATGCCATATTTAATACCGACAGGTGCCATTGGAACACATCACACCACATTCAGCCATTACCAAGAGAACTCATGCAGTTTACTAAAACTACTATCAACTGTTAAGCTAAATTCCTCTCTGACTACAATATCAATTCTAAAGACGATAACCATAAAATATCCTTGAAGCATACCACACATATACTTGACACTTCTGTTTACGAACTAATCATGATCAATTGATGAAACTACATCAGGTTGTGCCTCATTCAACTTAAAGTTAGCAAACCAGCGATCAAGGAACATCATCCAAATGCAAATCAGATCATCAAAAGAATTATTGACAACTAAACCTCAACAAGCAACCCAAATCAGCTCCTACAATTCATGGCCAGCCCCTCCTTTGCAACTCTCTACCTGTTGTACGACACTTACTCATTTACCTAACTAGATCTGAACTATGAGTAAGCTGTTCCAATAGTACTGTTGTACTCATACGCCCCAAAGAAAATCGAAACTGTCCCCTCACAGTCCTTTATAAACCCAACACCTTCAGAATCTCAGCTAATCACATTCAGTGGCGTGAAACAGGTTCATAACTACACATATTTAAACTTCCACTTCAGCATATGCCTCTAAACATCAACATAGGTTATTTGCAGCCACTTTGGTGACCCTCCGGTTTACCTAAACCTCCAAGACGTTTAACAACCCAATTCCAATCTTTACTTGCAAATTCTCTTCTTCCAAAGATTTAAGCTTTTGGTGCACACAATCACGAACGGCTTCGTATTTGAAGATGAAGCACTCCAATTCTTGTTCGACTGTGCAAGTGTCGAAGTCTGTGTCACCCTATTTCACCCATTGGATGAGATCCCTTGGCGACATCGCGTTGACGTCGTCGTCACAGATGCGGAGGTAGTCGGAGACAACGTCATCGACAGATGGGTCACCGAAAGAATAGGGCTCGTAGGCACGGGAGAAGACAGCAACAGCGGCGCGAGCGTCGCAGAGGCGGCAGAGCTCGGAGGCCTTCTTGAAGAGGCTATTGCGCCCCTCGGAGAAAGATGACGAGCCGAGCAGCTGGGTCGGCGATGAAGGCAATTTCTGTTCACCGGTGCTTAGCCATCAACGACGTTTAACAACCCAATTCCGACGCAAATCAGAATTCCTTCATACACTCAAACCGACACTGGTTCCCATTTCCTTAATTTGAATCGCCTCCAAACAAGTTTAGGGACACAAACAAGCAATGAATTAAGAACAACGATTACAACGACACTGAACAGAGCACCCGAATCCTCCTCTCTATCCTTCGGTGTCCTCTCGCGGACAGTCGTCGATCCGCAGTTCATAACACCACCACTCGGAAATCACCAACCAATCGGTTCTCACATCCACTGATACACCCCCAAGCTTCGATCACCAACGATTTCACAGTCGATCCGCACACCGATAGACCACGATATTGAAGAAACTAGGAAACGAGTTAGAATCCACTTGCCTTGTTCGTCGCGGTGCCGAGTTCGTGTTCGCCGGTCGCCGAAGAACCGTTGCTTGCTTGGTGGAATCGACAAAATCGACTCCGAAAGAGAGAGAGCAGCTTTTTTTCATTTATTTGTCCCTTATTCCTCTTTCTTTTGCCTTTTTTTTTTTTTTAAGAAAAGGAAAGCGGTCCGTTCTTATCCACGGGTGAGCCGACCTGAAATCCTAATTGCCACACTTTCGTGGCTCTCTTTCACGGTCAGCAATCAACATGGACGAGAATTTAACAAAGGGTAATATTGGGCTCGAAATCCCGCAGCCCACAGTAGCCGACCAACTCAGAAAAGAATTAAAACTGGTACTTTTATCATTTCCATGGCTTAAACTGATATTTGCCATTTTATTTTTGCCTAAATCAGATTTCAAATCCATTTCATCCAATTCTTATGTATCAATAACTATTAAAACGGGACGTCACAATTGGATAGCGATTACTTTGTTGAGAATATATATTATTAGAGAAGGTGCAATTTGCATAGGAAGGATTGCCATCCTCGACATTTATATCTTTTTTTTCCTTAGTCCTTTGTGAGAAGTCTCTTCAATCTCGAGTCCAAGTCGATTTAGTTGGAAGGGGAGTTTGAATTGGCACCGAGGTGCGCATGTGTACATTATGGTTACGGTGATTAGACCATGGAGAACATATAAAATCTATGTACTTTGATGCAAACCCGCAATCATCAAAACCTTTGTTGCATCTCTTAATTCCGAATCGTAGAATTCGAGGTAATACATTTGCGTAGTGAAAACATTAATTTTATAACTTTCAATCAAAAAAAAAAAAAAAAGCTTTGGCATATGTATTTGGCCTTGTCGAATAAGTGAAAATCTAAACTTTTATTTCGGTCACTACATATTAAATTATTCTCTCTTTTTTCGGTCGAAATAATGTTAAGGCTTTTCTTTTGGGTTACGAAATATACCCTTTTCGATGTTCAGCACTGCCCCATCGCTTTGTGGCCTTCCCCTCGTCCATTTTCTCCTTTTATTTAGGATCGTCATTTTTAGTTTTTGACCTTATCATCTCATAAAAATGTATAACTTAAAAAATATTTTCGTGACAATGATCGCTTGTATCGGCTCAAATAATTAATTTACGGAAATATTTTGCCAATAATAATTTATATTTAAATATCATCATATGCGATGAAAATATTTTTCGTTAAGCAATACGAGTTATTAACTTTTAAAAAACAATTTTCAAATAATATTTTTTCTCGAAATAAACAGAAAGTTAATTTTATCTCTCTTTTTAATTCCACGTCGACATTCTCAAAACAAGATTCCCTCCCATCGCTTTGAACTTTGTAGAGCCCAACCCTCTCCCCCTCTCTCTCTCAGCTGAAGCAGAAGTGCCCGTCAATGGCGGCCACCGCCGTCTCTCGCTCTCTTGCCTCCTCCTTCACTCTGTCTTTCCACAAGCATCTCTCACATTTCTGTCGTCTTCTAAGGTCGCCCCATTCCAATCTTTGCACTTTCACCACCATCACCAAGACAGCCGTGTTCACACCTTCTGCTGCCACCACTATCCAACCCAGGCACACGGACTCGGCTCCATCACGGCCATTCGCCACCAGCTCCGACGACGCCCACAAACCCCGCGCCTCCAGAAACCCCAAGTTGGTCAACTTCTCTCTCTCCGACTCCGAAGGCGAAGAAGCCGAGGGTGATGGCGACGCCACCACTTCGGCCTCCGCCGACGAGGCGAAGCTCCCGCCGCCCTACGACCCGTTCAGCAAGAAGCCGGTGGTGGAAGAGCCCGAGGATCCCAAGAACTTGCAGGAGATCTTCCACAAGATGCGGACCGAGGGACTGACCGACTATGCGGTCAAGATGTTCGACGCTTTGTCCAAGGACGGTCGCACCCACGAGGCGCTGGAGCTCTTCGCTCAGATCAAGGACAAAAGCCACATGCCCGACGTCGTCGCCCACACCGCCGTCATTGAGGCGTACTGCAATGCAGGTGTGGAACCCAGTGCACTTGCTTGACAGCTCGAAAAGTTTCTGATGCTAAAACTCAATATGCTCAAGCTTGGCTTCTTCCGACACACACACACACACAACACACACCCCCATACCCCCACGCCCCCACCCACCCACCACCCACCACCCACACACACACAAAAACCCCACCCCCCCCAAAAAAAAAAAACGCTGCCAAAAAAAAAAACCTTGGCTTGAAAA
Source organism: Rhodomyrtus tomentosa (assembly GCA_028455895.1). Classification (NCBI taxonomy): domain Eukaryota; kingdom Viridiplantae; phylum Streptophyta; class Magnoliopsida; order Myrtales; family Myrtaceae; genus Rhodomyrtus; species Rhodomyrtus tomentosa. The sequence continues at coordinate 20,823,980 of JAPCWY010000003.1, read as the reverse complement.
CCCAATGGAAGTATGAGCTTAGTTTGCTTGAGTTGTCGAGCAGACGAAACGAATAGGGCTTAAATGCTCAAATTATGTAGGATGGAATCCAAACTGGACTAGATTTTGATACTCGAATAACTGAAACTTGATAAGACCCGCTCAAGCCCAAGTAGCTTGTGTTTTAATTAGTTGAGTCGTTTACTCTATGGTCCAGTTATGAGTCTAAATCATAGATGTACCCATTGCAGGTGGGCAGAGCAAAGAGGCGCTCAAGGTATTCATGCGGATGCTGGCATCCGGGGTTGCGCCCAATGCGTACACCTATGCGGTCCTTGTGAAGGGACTTGCGGGAGACGGGAGGTTGGCGGATGCGAAGAAGTATGTCATGGAGATGATGAGCAAAGGAATGATGCCCGCCCCTGCAACTTATGCCGTGGTGTTTGAGGCATTCACAAAGGACCAGAAAGAGGAAGAAGCAAGGGAGCTTTTGGAGGCGATGAAGGGTAAAGGGTTTGTGCCTGATGAGAAGGGTGTTAGAGAAGTGATTGCGAGCAAAAGAGGTCCTGTTTTCAAGAGTGTCATGAGCATTCTCTTTGGGAAGTAGAGACTGTGCTTGTGTCCTGATGAGAGTGACAAAAATTTTGGACTTTATAAGTTTTGGGTGGTGATTCCTGGCAATGGCATGTTGACATGTCGCTCCTCTAATGTATCTTTGTCATCCATGGATGAAGAAGAACCCCCATTGAAGGCTATAACCTCTTTCTAGAAGTTCTTGCTGGTCAAGGGCTTGTTTAGTGGTTTCCTTGCATATTCCTAGGTAGTAGGTAGACCATGAACCACTGGTCCAGCGCTTGTGTCGTGCCGGGATAGGATCCTAGGCCTAGGCCCAGGCCCCGTCCCCATCCTTGGTTTCCTTGACTTGGGCTGGATGCTTGGCGGTAAATTTTGTCGATCGAATCAAAGGAAGTTGAGAAGTTATTGCCAGCAAAAGAGGTGCTGTTTTCAGGAGAGTCGAACTTTGGGAAGTAGAGATTGTGCTTGTGTGCTGATGAGAATGAAAAAAATTTGGACTTTCTGAGTTTTTAGTTTGGGATTCTTGGCATGTCACTCCTGGGATGTATCTTTGTCATCCGTGGATGGAGAAGAAGCCCCATTGAAGGCTAACCTCCTTCTTGAAGTTCTTGCTGGTCAAGGGCTTTTTAGGGGTTTCCTTGCATATTCCTAGGTAATAGGTAGACCATGAACTATTGGTTCAGCGCTTGTGCCGTGCTCGGGTGTGATCCTGGGCCTCGGCCCCGTCCCTGCCTTCGATTCCCTTGCTGTCGGGCCGGGTGTTCGGCCGTAAATTTTGTCGATTGAATCAAAGGAAAGGTGTGAGAATCTGTATCTATGTGGGATCAGATCACCAAACTCCGCAAAACAATCCGGGTTGTGCTGAAATCTTACCTAAATGTGATCTAATTGCAGGTTCCTTTGCACAAGCTGAAAATCAAAGGGGTACGAGTTTGAGACAGTAGACCCCAAAAAGGCTTAATTTACAAAATCAGGCATGTCTGATTTAGTTTTGGCCCTTTTGGGTTAGAATGACATGTGCCAAGGAAGTTATTTCCTTGTGTCTCCAGCCTGGCTTTCTCTGTTTAGCTTTGGATTTCCTTTCAAGTAAAGTAAGATGAAAACGAGGTCAAAGTAATTATTATTCTCATATTTTTTTTTCTAATTTGCAAAGTAAAAGTAGAGCATTTGCTCCACATTGAAATGTCCGAAGTGCCTTCGTAAAACTGCAAATATACCAAAATTAAGGTTGATGATTTGGAAGCTATGTTTTTATAAATGTTAATATCACAAAAAATCTTAAACTGCTACAACCGGGTTAAATTACAAAAATATTAGTACACTTGTGATATATTTATCTTGAGTTAATTTTCGTTAAATTTTATTATCAAATTACTAGTTAGATGATACATGGCAGTTGACAAATGTACCAAATATTTTTTTAAAAAAATATCAATACCATAAAAAATCTTAAAATGCTATAACTGGGTTAAATTTACAAAAAAAAAATTATTACACTTATGTTATATTTATCTTCAGTTGATTTTTGTTAAATTTTACTATCAAATTGCTAGTTAGATGACACGTCGCAGTTGACAAGTTTATCAAATTTGAGATTTTTACCGTCGTTTGTCACATTTGTAGCAGCTTGGGATTTTTAGTGGCATAATCTCAATTTAGCAAAAGATAATGCACAGTATATTTTCACAAATACATCAATTTTGCGTTTATTGTGGTCAAAAAGTTAATTTGGGATAAATTTCATGAATGTTCAAATTTTAGTTTTTTTTTGTAAGGTACGTATATTGAGTTTTTTTATGGTTAAAATATTAATTTGAGATAAATTTATCACGTGTGCCGATTTAGATTTTTCATTGTACTAACTCCATTAAAAATAATCACTTATATCACTTAAAATGATTCGTCCGTCAAAAATATTTTCGTAGTTTACCATAATTTATATTTGCACATCTTTGTGAAAGCTTAAAAAAAGTTCACTAATCCATTTTTGCAAGAGATATAAGTTATCATATTTAGAAAAATATTTTTCAAATCATTCTTCTTTTTTTTTCACGAAATAAACATATCCTAAGAATAGATAATCGATTAATAGAGTAATCAAACGGGCGCGTGTAGCGGGATTAGGCCTAATCTCGTCTAATTGCTGCATCAATCGATATCATCAATTATTCGACGGACGATAGAAACGGTGATATTTATTATTGTTTAAGTATTTTGATCGTTTTTAGTTTTTGTTTTTGGGGCGATTTTTTATTTTTATTTTTTAGGGGTTTGACGTTGCTCAAAATCAAATTCAAAAAGAATAATATTGAACTTGTCATTTTTCTGTTTTCCAGCGATGAAGACTGCAGAGCCGCCATTGTTGCCTCTCCCCAGCGAAGCAGATTCCTCCTCCGTTTCTCTCTCTCTCTCTATCTCCTTTTGTTCCTTATCGCCACTTTCTCTCTCTGACGATCCGTCTCCTTCATTTTGACTGCGCCATTTGCGATCCATCCCCGGCCTCGAACTCAAGTAGGTCAGTTCGTAAAACCCTAACTCCTTCCAATTTCGTGAAAGCGAGCGGGTTCTCCGATATCGCCCATTCGCTTCATTAGGCAGCGATTCTGGATAGTGGACTTTGAGTTTCGTTTTCGATAGCGATTGTCGTTATCACTGGTGCATGCGGTTGCTGCTTTTTCTGTCGTGGATTTCGTGCTTGTTTGGGTAGAGCGAGGTGAAATTTTCGTTGCGTTAGCTGCATTGTTTCAAGAACTGGCAGGAGAAGTAAACTTATCGACCTGTTAGTGAAGATGATTGTAGCAGCGTTTGCTTGCAGGCCATTGTGGTTCTGGATTAGGGTTTGCGGCACTTGCAAGTTCAGTTGGAGGAAAAAAGTGGGATTGCCTCGGAATTTGAGCGTCGAAAGTTGAAATTGGAAGTATTGGTTGTATAGTATTGGTCACCTGCGCTTTGAGGTATGTAGAGTTGAATCACTAGTAACCGTGTGTGATGTCGGTGTTTGGTTGGTTTTTGTTCACTGAATTTTTTGCCATCAGGAGGCGTTGGTGGATCAGAACATTGCCATGGCCGATTCGGTACCATTTTACTTCAGCATCATTGCATTCTTATGCACGGTGGGGTCCATCGCTTTGGCCATTTTTCACATCTACAGGCACCTAGTTAACTATACGGAGCCTATTTACCAGAGATTTATTGTCCGCATCATCTTTATGGTTCCTGTGAGTGCTTCATTCTTGCTGAGACTTTCTGGCTTGGGTGCTGCGTTCTCAATTGGAGTTTAATTTCGATTGATTCAAAATTGTTCCAAGTAGTTGTGTGGCTTGTCTCTTTTATTCATAGCTTTTCCTAGTTTGTGGAGTCAATGTTCACATCTTTTTTTAGGAAATTGCAAGTAGACTTTAGTAAACAATATTAGTCATTTGTTTATGGTGATGTTAGTCCGTTAGGTGGATTGCTGTTGATTGTCACTTGTGATGATTATGAACACTTGTAAATGAGGGTCTGCTCTTGACTCAATTGACTAAACGCGGCAAAGAATGCTTGGGATGTGCCAGCGCTAATGATACAAGTTAATATTGGAATATTTAGCTTTAGTTATTTGTGCATCCAATTTTGGTCAGTCAATTGCTCATTGGCATATTACCTTATGATTAGTGGAAACAATTGTAATGCTTATCCCAAGTCTAGCTGATAAATGACGTGATCTGATGTGTATTACTCGACAGGTTTATGCTTTGATGTCCTTCTTGTCTCTGGTTTTACCTACGAGTTCAATATACTTCAACTCATTTCGGGAAGTGTAAGTGCACTCTTGTTGACGTAATTGCATGTATGTGCAATCTTCTCCACTCGTGTTTTTCTCCCCTTCATCAGTTATGGTCTTTTAGGACTTGACTTTAAATTTATGTTGAATTGCTGAAACCTCTCGAAACATACAAACATTGACATGTGTACTCATATTGAAGCTTCTTCATAATTTCCTTAAATAAAAAGTATATATTGTTTTTCCACATTCCGGAGGGAAAGCAAAAAGTAGTTAAAGAAACTAGAACAAGCAGAGCCAAGCTTGATAAGCTTGATGTTTTCCAAAGGTCGTTTTCAATTTTGATGGATAATGCCTTTTTAAGCACTTCTGTAAATGCTATTGGCTTGTGTTGCCTCATCATCGCATAACCTGGATGACTGGTTTGAGAATTGATGGAATAGTGAATATTCCCTTACTATGAAGCAGGTCATGTATACTTTTCTTTGCCTGGTCGATAAAAGTGCACTTTTTGTTAAGGTTATGCAGATTATATTATAAACTTTGATGAACGGGTCATTGCATTTTGCATCCTGTTAAATTGTGCTCCCCTGATATCCTTCCGATTTTCAACGGTTTTCAGGTATGAAGCCTGGGTTATTTACAATTTTCTGTCTCTGTGCCTAGCATGGGTTGGTGGGCCAGGAGCTGTGGTTCTGAGCTTAAGTGGTCGTGTTCTCAAACCATCATTGAGTTTAATGACATGCTGTTTTCCTCCCTTGCCACTGGATGGGTTGGTCCCTGATCTTTGCAAGTTCTCCAAGAGTTATTTTGGTCCTTGGAATATTGCACAATGGTCGTCTTGAAATCAACACATAGAGTAGTTAGATGATATATTTGTCTTCAAAACAGGGTCAATGGGTCTTTGGCTGTCATCTTGAATAAACACTTGAGCAGAACTGCATAGTTTGTTGGTTACTGTTAGCTCGAATTTGTCATATTATGGTTCTTCTTTTCCTTGTTACCCTTGTTTTCTTCCTTATTATTCGGCGAACAAGTATATTTGGCTGCTACCGAAAACACATATGAGGTTGCATATGGATTCAAGATCTCAAAGCTTTGTTACAGCTTATGATTGTAAAATATCACTTTCTTTCCCGTCAAACTGATATAGACTTTCCATGAACTTATCGCAATTTTTGATGTCTTTGTTGCAGACGTTTCATACGTAGGTGCAAGCAAGGATGCTTACAGTTTGTGATACTGAAGCCCTTTTTGGTTGTTGTTACCCTTGTCCTCTATGCACAAGGAAAGTATCATGATGGAAATTTTGATCCTCGGCAATCATACCTGTACCTCACTATCATTTACACTGTATCATACACGATGGCTCTTTATGCTTTGGCACTGTTTTATGTGGCATGTAGAGATCTGCTCCAGCCGTTCAATCCTGTTCCGAAGTTTATAATCATAAAGTCCGTTGTCTTCTTAACTTATTGGCAGGTAATGTAATGTGCTTTGTTATTTTCATACCTACCTAACCGAGCTACATCCTCCCTTGCCCTAAAACCAATGAGGACAGAAATATGAGTATGGAGAAAAATATTCTATACATCATCTGCACTTTCCAGAGAACAGAACAGCTGTGGCCTTAAAATCTGCATGCATGCATGGATGCTCATAAGTCAAAGCAAAATAGAAGTTATCACACTGATTTTCGTGAACATTTAGCTTAGTCGGAAGTATTGAAGTATGAACCTAACAAAATGCAAGGAAAGAACATGAATGTTTTTAGAAGAGTTTCACTTTCACTTAACTTGATTTCTTGCTATTGATTTCACAGGATCACAAGTTAGGTTGTGTTGGCTTAATATATATAGTACAGGAATATATGGAAGATCTTATTGTGAACTAGTAATCACAAATTAGAATGTGATAGCAAATTGGCAATTCAATGAAGATGTGAGATGACTGTAGATCTATCTAGAGTAATGTGTGGCTGATTATTTTTATGGAAATCAGCTTTTAACCTTAGATATTGTACAAGGAGTGGCGTTTATCTGTTATGGTTTTTTCTTGTAGTTATATTTAACTTTACTCTGCTGTTTGAAGTGTTGCCTGGGCTCTGTGCCCTTTGTTCAACTTAGTTCCGTTCCCTTTTTTGCAGGGCGTCTTGGTTTTTCTTGCTGCAAAGTCTGGCCTTATAAAAAATGCAGAGGAAGCTGCACGGTTTCAGGATTTTATAATATGTGTTGAGATGCTGATTGCTGCTATAGGTCACCTTTATGCTTTTCCATACAAGGAGTATGCAGGTGCAAATATTGGTGGCTCTAATGGTTTCATGGGGAGCCTCGCCCATGCTTTGAAGTTAAATGATTTTTACCATGACACTGTCCACCAGGTTTATAGTGAGCTCTGTGTACGTTATGCTTGTGATGTGCTGGTTGTGGTGCCTCAAGTAGACTCTTTTTCTTCTTCTTTTTCCCTCTTTGCAGTTTGCGCCAACTTACCATGAATATGTCCTCTATAACCATAGCGAGAGTGAGGAGGGCATGAAGAAGTATCGCTCGCGCACCTTTGTGCCAATGGGACAAGAAATGGATAGTGTAAGAAGAAACAAGCACGTGCTTGGAAACAAGATGGATGAACTGCAGCTCTCAAGTTCTTCTGGTGAAAGCACTCCCAGGAATCATATTGTGCCTGATTCTACAAATTCCGAAGGCATGGATGCACATTCTTCCCCTCTTGTTGACCTCTCAGTCTCGTCATCTACACCATACGACATGACGCTTATCGATTTAGATATGTCTAACTATCCAGCTGAAGTTCCTGCAGCTAATGATGGGGAGAAAAGGTGACAAGAAAAATTGCTGCATCTTCACTGAATGAATTTAAGTGCTGTTAACATAAAGGGATAAATATGAAAGAGCAATATGGATCGATTGGAGATTCAGATATTGCCTTTAATGTTTTGGGAAACCAATGGCTGTGTCATCGTGTCCTTCGAGGTACTCATTGAATTTTGGGCTTCCCATTGGAATCTTGTTTAGTGACAGGCTTATTCAGTGTACATTGTAGGTAAAGATTTCTCACACTTCTGCAAACTCACAGTGCTGAACTTGTAATTCAGTGCTGAAATAGAAGCTTTGCTTCCATGTGTTCTAGTTTTGGTATGGGAGTGAGCACATGTGATTGCCATGGTTTAATTTGGAGTATGCATTGTTTGTACATGAATTTGCAGTTAATTCTATCGTTATGTGATTTCTTCATTGTGCGCCGTACTCTTGAGCCAATTTAAGTCTCTGTACTAGCTCTTAGTTAGAAATCTTAATGAATGCAAATGTACTAGTCTGCTGCTCCTCCTTTGGCTATGGACGATGAGCTTGAGCCGTTATTTTTCTCCTGCAAGCAAAGAAGCGCACGTCAATGTTGCTTGTTTGATGAAACTTTATCCTTCTTTTCTGTTAAACTTTAGACGTGCACTGAAAATGATGAAAACTTTATCGGTCTTTTCTGTTTAGCTTTTGACTTTTGCTGAAAAGTCCGATAAATCTCAACTTTGTTTGAGCATTTTCTGCTCTTCTTCCCATGTTTTCAGGATAGGTAAAGCAACTTCCAGAGGCTTTCTTTTGCTTGCCCATGATTTAATTATGAGTCTATTCACATGCTGAGATATGATCTTTTGACGTGCACATTTGGGGATCATCACCCCAGGTGTCACGTTGCATCCTTAGAAGCTACAGCAACTTCATTTGACTTTTTTTCGAAAAAAATAAATATCTCAATTTTCTGGTCTTGTGACTCTATTCTCTTGGATTGCTGAGTTCGCCTGGACTTACTCACATGGTTAGGGAGGAAATTTGGGGTTGATTTTGCCTGAATTTCAATTACCTAGGAAGCTGTCCTGGGTCATGACTTTCTGTGTGGAAAGCATCTTCATGGTTGCTTTAACTGCTTAGACTCTCTCTCTCTCTCTCTCATGGGTTTTCTCACGCGTTGACATGAATATGGTATGCTTGAACCTGTTAGGGAAATGACTCACTTTGGAAGACCTTTTCCTCCCAAAGCAAATGGGAAATTCCTGTTTGGGCCAAACTTGATGGCGAATGCTACAAACCCTACGAAGAAAAGAAGGGGTTGGTTACAACTGTCATTGATTATCATCTCATCCCGATCACGACAGAAAGCTGGTGGATCGATCCCACATCTTTCTTGCGATCTGTTCTTCTCAACTTAAGCCAATCGCCTCCATGCATGATGCACTCAGCTTTTCATTACGTAATCCTCCATTTCAAGCAACCGATCCTCTTTTTTGCCTCTTCTTACCAATAAGACATGAATGGCCCTCGGATCAGAGCCACCTTGTTACTACCCAAAGGTGAGGGCTGCTGATGTGGACGGTCAAGATCGAACCAAACAATTTTTGGATGTGATCATCTCTGCTGGCTGTGATGCAATGTCCCGCCTAACCTGCGTGAGTTACCATTCCCAAATACTTCCAAGTAAACTAGTAAGTTAGGAAAGAATAGAATGTCTCACCCCGGTCAAGACCTAATACTCATTTCCATAGGGGCTAGCTAAACATCAACTGAATGGTCATAAACTCGGGAGGTAGTTTGGTGATTCGATCTAGCATGATGAGATCATGACATATTATGTGTGTCACACAAAAGAGGAATTAAAGACAAAAGAGATTTGTAACAACTTGGATCCTTTTCTCTGGTTATTTTTTCGGGCAATGTGTTTATCGACGAAGAATTATACCATTTACGTGGCATGGCAAAAGTTATTACCAATTGCCTTGCTAATAATCACAAAAATAAAAGAGAGATGGGACATTATCCAAAAAATTAAACAGAGAGAGAGGAATAAAGGAGGGGAAGAAAGAATTGGAGATAAAGCAAAAAGGTAGAGGGCACAAAAGGCACGTGACCCCCCTCGTCTAAACTTTCATGGCCCAAGTTGCTCATGCGCAACAGTTGAAAACAATAAAGACAATTCTCCCCATTTTTTATTCCCAAAAATTAGAAAATCATAATAAAATAAAATAAAATAAAAATAATCATAAAATCTTAAATTCCATATATATCTATTTCCCCTACAAGCACTACCACCACCACCCTGTCCTCTCTCCCTCTCTTCTCTGGCGGCGTACACTTCGCCGCTCCCGCAGACTCGCCCAGCAATGCAAGAAGACCAAGAAACAGAACACCCGCTTCTCTGAGGGAACGCAACGCCCGATAAAAATCTCGTCTTTTTCGCAACTTCCCCTGCCCCCGGAATCTCTCTCTCCCTCGCTACCCATCTCCGGAAACAGACGCCAACCCACCATGATTCACACGAGCACGGCGATGGCGGGTCCGGCGGTTTGCAGGACCGATTCGATGGAGAGCAGCGGCAGCTACAGCTACAGCTACAGCTGCAACTACAGCCACCGGATGATGGAGAAGCGGCAGCTGTTCCTGAGGAGCTACCAGTTCAGCAGGAAGAGGAGGTTGAGCGAGCGGATTCGGAGGTCGCTGAGGCGGGTCAAGCGGGTCGTCTGGTTCAGGCTCCGGTCGGCTCACCGGTACAGGAGGCTCGTCTGGGCCAGGCTCTGCAGATCGGTCCGGCTTCCTGTTCGCGGTCATGGCTGTCCCGGTCTCTGCGACTGCAACGGCAAAGGAGGAGGGAGGGGGAGAAGATCCAACTTCTTTCGCCTCCTCAATCCTAGTAGTAGTCACAGCAACAGCAGCTACGACTCCTCCTGCTTCTGGTAGTGCAGATCAAGAACAAAAGGACATTATTTTCTACCTTTTTCCTTTGCCTTTTTTTTTCCCCCTTCTTAATATTGATTTTTGATTTCCTTTTGTGGCGATGATCGTGGTCAGGGTAGGAGGTGGGTGCTCTGCATGGTAGACTGACTGTGGTGATAATTGATAGGCATGTCGTGATTTGCTCCTAGTTCAGTTCAGATGTTGCAGCTTTCTAGTCCGTCCCTTTACATTCTTCTTTGCTTTCTTTGTAATGATACAAAGATTTTATTACCAATTAGATTAAAGATTTCTCCAGGATTCAGTCTCTTTGATACGCAGGAACAACCGCAATTGTCGATTCCAAAATGCCAATACAGAAGAAAGAATGTGTTTAGACCATCAATGCATTGAATTTGTCTCTTTTGCATCAGCAGAAACAAGATCTGGATGGAATTGCCCCATGTGTTGGGCTCTCTCTCTCTATCAGAGTCAAGAGTGTGTGGGTGTTGGTACCAGTGTCCGTTTCTTCTCTAGTTCATATTTTAGTCAACATAGTTTATGGTGAAGCCATGAGAAAACCGAGAGAGAGAGAGAGAGAGAGAGAGAGAGAGAGAGAGAGATGATGACAGATTAAAGAACGAAGGCAACGGGACAAGATGGGATGGAGCCCACTTGGTTAGGTCGTGAATTTATTGTTCTGCTTTGTCTTTTTATCCTTCTCTTTGATATTAGCAGCGAGAAAGGCATTGAATAGATGGTAGACTCTCTCACTGCTTGGGAAAGCGGAGGCAGCTTTCAGTTTTCGGCCATAGAGATTGGAGAGAGCTCTCCCTCATTGTATGCTAATATGCCTGCACATTTTTGTGGTGTCTTGGCGCTGGTCCAAGCTTTTAAACACACTTGTTTTATTTATGGATGTATATCAACAAAATCGCATCATGATACATTTATCCCGATCTCATCTTCGTGTCACAAAGTTTTTAAACCCGTACTTCTTAAGATATTTACCAAAAACTGATTTTTGTTTGACAAAAAAACCTTAAAATTTTTACTTCAAGACACATTTTCCCTAAAATAGTGCAAAAAAAAAAAAAACCAAATTAGCACGCCTAACTCAAATCTACCGGCCGTTGAAATGTATACATGTGAATACACGTGGGTTTTCCACGTCGGATGTGTCATTCTCTATGTTGATCCGTGTTTGGCACATGTACATTTGGATTGGATGTAGGGCAAGAAGTTAATAGAGATTAGATTTGGGTCATTGGTACCAGTTTGGAATACTGCGAGACGAAAATTAATTTGGCTGTAAATATGTCATAGGATACCGACTTTAGATATTTAATGATACTAACCCCTTATGTATTTATTAAATCTATCCCCGAACATTCACTACGTTCACATTTGTTAATTTAGCGGAAGGTTCACTCCATATGCGAAGAAAAAAATTCAAAGACATATGTTGCATGTACATTGCCAAAGGTTTCGAGCAATCCAATCTTGCGAAAGCATGATAGACGAAATTTCAAGTCGAAGTCTACATTTTACTGGATTCATCATCTTACTACCATGTTGACGATGATCCCTCAAATGGTTGGGAGCCCTTGAGCTGTCATGAAAGTAGGCAAGAACAGGAAAAGGAAAGCAATGTTCAAAATAGTGAAGTAAATCAAGAATCAGACGTCAATGTCCCTAACTTAATGTAGGAGGAGCTGGCATTCCAGTAAAGTCAAACTGTAATCGAGAGATGCGGCCAAGGAATTAAAAAGTCAGAGAAATAGATAAAGACAAATGATAATATATATATATATATATATATATATATATATATATATAAAAGAACAAGAGAGAGAAGGGAGAAGAGGGTAGAGAGAGAAAGTCCACAGGGATTGATTCTTAGGGCTCCATTGCTCTTTAAGTGTACCCAACATCATCATCAAATGATGTAGGAGGACCATGACCCCCACTCCCACTCACCAGATTTTGGATCTTTACTACCTTTTTCCTTAATGATAGCTTATGGCCTGTCTAAAAAATTATGATATCTAATGAACATGATTGAGGTATTCAATGCATGAGAGAGAGAGACAGAGAGTGAAGTACCACCTATCTTGACAAATTAGGCCCGTCCTATCTCTCATGTAATGTCCTTTTCATTTTAAGCAAGACAAAGAGATCCCGATTTCTGTTAGGATTTGGCGCACGACCACAATGAAACAAAGCGTAAAAGCGAGAAAGAGAGATTAAGATATAAGGTTTTATCTTGGTTCGCCCTTGAAATAGGGTTATGTCCAATAGACGATTCCACTGTAAATGACATACTGCATCTTTTTGTTATATCACTCAATTACAAGCAAAATAAAGTATATGTGCAGCAATAACTATCTATAAGCCATAGTCCAAACTAACAATAAGATATGGGCTCCAACTATAAAGCCCTTGACCGTGTAGGGAGTAGGATCTCATGCTTTCCTATCACTGGAGAGTATGATATGAATCACACCCGAACAATTCCTTCATTGAGAAGAAAGAAGCTGTAAAGTTTAAGGATGTAAGATCATACCAAACATCTCGACAAAGAAAGCCTACGATGGAATAACTTTGAATTGAGTAAGCATACCCAGCGTTTCGAAACTCTTCAGAAACATTTATATCGACATTAAATCTCTTGTGATCTAGGCCGGACCTGCCTTTCTACTACCGTTAAACTTCAAGGTCACAGGGATTGTATTAGTAACATAGTTGTTAAGGCGGCAAGGCAAGTTAGAGGCCTCTAAAACGCCTAGGTGATTAGGCGCCCGCCTAGTTGTCCGAAAGTCGATAAGGCGACAATGTAGCCAAATATTTTTAAAAAATAGTTGTTGACTTTGGAGTATTTTCATACGTGAATTTAATTTGTTCGAGATATATATAAAAATGGATTTTATTGTTATGGAGTGAAATCATCGAAATATAAATACTATAATCGATAGAAATGGAAAAAGTCATCACTTGTCAGAAATGTTCAAGGCGTTGCCTAGTCGTTCAAGGCACCCGGCGTCCACAAGGGGACGCCTAGATGACCAAGGCGCCCACCTTGAGGAGAATCAGCAAGGAGACAGGACGCCTTGGGCATCCGAGTTCGCCTATACAACGCCTTGATAACCCTAATTAGTAATGATATGATTACCCACTTCAGTGGGATTAACGAGGCTAAATAAATAAATAAAAATGAAAGCTGCTAGAAGGTATTCCTCTACACCGAAGTCAATCACTGTGCTGCCGGCTTAAGGCAAGCAGAATAGAACAATTTTTTTTTTTGGGGTTTCCTTACTATTTGTTTCATTAGGATTCAGGAAGCATTCGCAACTGTATATTATAAAAAAAACATCAAGGGATGATCTGTGAAATCTTATTTTGATATTAGGGCATGCTTAGCATGGTGGAAACCTGACCTTGATGCTTATTTGTTAACGCCAAGGTGATCCAAGTCCAGCCACGGCAATCGATTTCAAGATCTGTAAAAGATGCAACCTATATATAATAATAATAAAATAAATCACGGGGGCTTAGATTGATATTTGAGCTAAATATAACACAAGACTTGAATCGCTCATAAAACGTGGAGGAATAATGTGAGGCCAAATTGTCCCCCCCCAAAAAAAATCCTAAACATATTATACGGTGGCCAATTCAGTTATGAACTTTTTAAGTTGTGCCAATTTAATCCTAAACCTTTTGAGGCTTTGCTTTAGCCCTAAACCTTTCAATTGTATCAACTTAATGTTAAACCTTCCGAAATTTTGCCGGTCTTAAACCTATAGTGACAGAAAGGACCGTATTGACAAATTATCAAAAGGTTTATAACTAAATTGACAAATTGTCGAAAGGTGTAGGACTAAATTGACATAATTGAAATGTATAGGACTGAATTGGTATTTCGTCATAAGGTTTCACAACATAATAAACGATTGCCAAATTACACATGTTCTTACAAAAAAAAAAAAATTGTAGCGGAGAATCAAAATTGTTCATTTCCCTCTATTCAATGTTTTTTTTTTTTTTCCTTCTATATGGATTTCTGTAGTTCTTTTTCCTGGCAAAAAATAATAGGAAGATCTTGAATTTACGAAAGTGTATCAGAAAATAAAACAGAAAGAGACTGTTAAACTTGAATTACTCGGATTATCTTACCTTCATGTTTTTAAAATTGTCCATGCATTAAATTTCACCTATAAATCTATGTATGATAAAGCCAAATTTCAAGTCCGGCATCCGTCTCATAAGTCACCCGACATCTCTTTTTTTTCCCCCTTTTTTCCGATTTTAACATCCGGAAGCGAAGGATATATTTCAAACTTATTAATATGATTATATTGCGCGAGTACTTATTTTTTTTAGAACAAAAGCGATAAAGGAATTAATATCTTCAAACATAAGCGTAAATACTTTTATGTTTTTATCTTCACGTAGAGAACTTATCTTTGATGTAAAAGCATATTTATAAAGAACGCTTAAAAAAGGGGTTAGACGTTGATTTGTCTATGCAAAACCGGAATTAAATTAATTAAATTCAAAAATTTTCACTTAACCATCCTTAACCTAAATCAATTTGAAAAATTTCAAATAAGAACCTGAAGTGCTCTTAATTTTTTAAATAAGGGCTTGAAGTGTATCTTATTTCAAATAATAGCCTGAAGTAACCTCTTTATTTCAAGGGCTTCTTTCAATATTATGGTAAATTTTTTTTTTACCTATTTGAGTGACTTTTAAAAATATTTACATGTTGTGCGCCTCGGAAGAGCACACACATGTTAATTTTTTTTTCCACTTTCTTTTTTGGTTTCTAGTCGCGCATTTTTTTTGTTTTATATTTATAATAATATTTATCTATAATATTTATATTTATACAACTTTATAAATATAACTTTTTTTCTTGTTAAACCTTCTTTTTATAACGCGATTATTAATAATTAATTAAAAATATTTTGAAGACATATAATGAATAAATAATTTAATATGAACGTAATTAATTTGTTTAGAATGTGCATAATTAATAGATATAGATAAAATAATAGATAAAATTGCTAAAAAAATAAAAAGTAAAATGCATAAAACAAATTGGTAAGATACATAAGGATGAAATACCCAGATTAAAAGAAATTGCAATAGTAGATAACAATCTATGAACTAAAAAAAAATCCGGCAAATAAATAATGTAATAATAGAAAACAATCCACAACCCAAAAGTCCATCACTGATGATGATGTCGTCCTCTACGTGGTCTCCTGTTCCACAACCGGCTTGTCTCCATCGTTTGGCGGGTCTAGTGTTGTACCGAGGACGAGGACAAGGTTGCGAATAAGTAGGAAATGTACATGACGAGTTCACATTTTGTGAGGAGAAGCATGGCTATGATGTGGGTACAGAATCCAAATGGAAAAATAGCCCATGCTCAGAAGTATCTGGGTAAAAAGGGGAGAAATCCGATGACATATCTTGTCGATAGGAATTATGTGAATCATCAAACCCTCCTTGAGTAGAGAAACTATTGCCAGCGGAAGTCTGGGACTATTGATTGTCATGAAAGCCAAAAGCGGATCCCTTATAAAATTGGCTGGCAAATTGGCCGAACCTTGGAATGAAATCTGTTGTAGCACTAGAGTTCGTTAAATGTGACTGTGTATGATAGGCCACGGGTAGGGGACAACATCATCAGCTAGCTGAGCTCGAGTAGTCCTCTAGATCAACTTAATCATCTTAGGTGGGTCATCCTTATGCAACCCGATTGATGTTGTTTAGGTGCTTGTTGGGATGGTGACATCATTGTAATCTGCCCCTCCTCATCGTATGTGGATAACATTGCCCTAATTATCCTCCCTGTAACCCGCATGTCCTTGTGAGATGTAACGGATCTTAATTGTAGGATTTGTTCCTTGTCGTCACACTGTTCATGAAATCAAAGTTAACAAAATTTGTCAAACGACAATAATTCATGTTATTAAAAAATAATTAATGAAGTAAATTAAAAATGTTTCACGAGCCTCTACATCCATTGCGCCTTGCTTGTAAGAAATCTATCTTTATGTGTGTCTATGGTACCACTCCATGTATTCTGAATGATAGCGAAGTGACGCCGTTGTAGGAATAGCAAGGACAATATAATTATGAGGATCGTCCAATGTATCAATCCATCATCTGTGAAAATGGAGCCAATTCTTTCCAAATTACCTTAAATCAGCATCATGAAAGGCTTTTGGATCACGGGGAGGAATAGGTATTGGCTGCTGCATATCAAACTGTTGAAGTACTCAATCTGAATAATACCATTTAATGATACTAAAATAGATGAGTGGGACACGAGCCTTCCAAATGTCTTGTCCCTACAAGCAATAGTCTGGTAGAATCTAGAGAATGAGATCATTGTAGGTAGGGGTGAGTGATTCCAAGTTCCGAGTAGGTTTCACCTGAAATCTATTCTCTATACTCTAGAACCTATCCTGTCATAGGTTTCGATTTCGATTCCGATTCTGGAGTACCAGAGAATCTGTCAAGGGAAGGCGTTGAGAGGCCGTCAGAGAGAGGACGCTGTCAGAGGTGTGGGTATTGAGGAAGTGGCGGTACACAGAAAGGAAAGGGTCGTTGTCATCGCGGAACTGCTAGACACGCAGGCAAAAAAGAAATCATTTTTTTCTCTCACAACACAACCCGGCATACGTCGTATTGAATAGACCCATGTCCTCTATTCCGTTCTTGATGACAAACACGGCAAAAAGAGAGAGAGCAAATGCGAAAGAAGGATGGAACTTACCAGGAGACGAAGCACGAGAGAAACTTTCAAGCAAAGAACGCTCCTTTACACAGCCCGAGATTTCAGAGAGAGCGAGAGAGAGAGAGAGAGAGGAGAGGGTGAGTTAGGTTCAAAACTGGTGAGGTAAAATGGTGGGATTTGGATTCAGAGAAAGAGGAGAGGACTCCATCCTTTTTCAATTTTTTTCTACCTTCGGGGCAGAGAGGGGGTCACGGTTTCGTGGAGGAAAAAGTAGAAATTAGAAACTAAAAACCTAGGGTTTACCTTTTAGAAGTTTCGGTTCTAGTTTCGGTTCGATTCCAGGGTAGAACTTGAAATTGGAATCGAACCGAAACTGGAATCGGCGGTTCCTAAAAATCCAGAACCGAGAACAGAGCACTAGCACGTCGAAATTGGGAACCGGACCGGAACCATTGGTTTGGTTCTACGATTCGCAGTTCTACCCTGGAAACATGCTCACTGCTAGGTGTAGGGCTCCTAGGTAATCTATTATCGTATTCAAACACATCAAATTACACGAACAAATTAAAAAAATAATTAATTTACAAACTAACATTACATTGAACTCGTTAGTTGGTATCACTACTTATATCTGCGGATGCCATTCTATCAAGTGGGTAGCACATATGTGGCAAATTATGCGTATGGACCTCTATTATTTGTCGGGCTTGGCTTCAGCCACATTAACAAAAAATAAGAACAATTAGATATATTATAGGCATTGAAAAAATTTATGACTCAAGAATTGAAAAGGCAATAAATTACATACCGACTACCAAGAGGTGAATTTTGTAAATGGTTAGGGTTTGTGATGGATGGGGAGACACAACTAAAGTGATATCACACCCAATACATGTAGAACACCAGTGATTGAGTGCACAGATGGATCGGTTGCATTACATAGCTCCCTATATAACCATGCAAGTGTTGAACCCTAACTGTATCTAGTAGGTTGCTCGAAGTCCTCCAGTAGTGGAAGAAAAATCACGCTAACTCTAGCAGTTGATTTGTCTGAAAAAATACATCATCCAAGCAATCGTAAAATGAATTCCCTAGCATGCTGTTGTATGATAATCTCATTGGTATCGTCAGGAATTAGACCAAAACGTTCTTTCAACCAGGTAATCAGACTGCTGATCCACGCAAATAGGGTGGGCGATCACTAAGTAGATCCTTACAAAGAGCGCCCCAATCCATAATAGTAGGGCTAGTAATTGCATCTCCTTCAATGGGAAGTGCTGTAAGAATTGTGATATCCTGTGGTGTGATCGTGTACTCATCTTCCGAGATATGAAAAGCGTGAGTTTTGAGTCTCCACCTCTCGACCAAAACTATGATCAAGTGCCAATCAAGTGCCCAAAATCCTATTAAATAAACTCCATAAAATTTCGAATTTGTAAGATATGGTATTATCTAGTTACAAAGTTCAAGTATCTGTAGCGTCGATCCACCTCGCCTGCATGCAAGAACTTGATTCTGGTCTATCTATAAAATGTTAAATTAAACGTTAGTAGTGATTTTATTTCGATACAAAAAATGCAAATGATAGATCAACTGTTAAATTTCTTGATTACCTCAGCGTCCCATACAACCTGTGATCTATGTCGGGCATGTCGTGTGAGTAATGAATCATCCTTAGGTCCCGACAATATGTAATTCCTTTGTTCCATGTCTACAACAGAAAACAATACATCTAAATCTCACAGAATTCATATATATAAATTGAGAATCTGTTATGGAAATCAGATATATTACATTCAATGTTCACAAACAATGATAACAAGTAAATACAATGCAAAAGTTTAATAATTCATGTATATGAATTGAAAAACCGTTACAGAAATCATACATATTACATTAACTTTTCACATGGCCGATCTATATGCACAAGTTTGCTTATTATGTTGATTTTCCACGGTTGCTGCAATGGTCACGCGAAGCGCTACTGCTCGGCGTACTTCAGTCCATCTCATTACGTATTCGTGATGCACATGGCCTTCTTTTCGTTCTAACACAGTTTGGGTCTAGCACTAATGGCAGCTCGTCAGGTTCAGCCCAGTAAGCAAGATGCTCCAATGGATAAAACATGTACTTGTCCGGCATTGAAGTGTTCTATCTAACGTGTAGAAGTCATCTACGAACATATGATAATCGCAAGCATATGTTTGACATGTTGCAATTACGCAGGAAGTAGGATTTTCAACTTTCGAAATTTTCCACATGAACATTTTCGCAGGTTTAGGTTGACTGTGTGCTTCTGGCCCCGGATCTAGCTGCTTTATTATATAAATTTTTAACTTAAAAAATCTCTCTATCAGAGTTGAACCATACCACATCATGCCTATTTGCAGTTTGACTGCTTTGCTCGAGTGTTTCACCTATAAATTGAGTATATCGTCATCCCAGTTTCTTTTGCCTCATGAATGTTGTTCCTTTGGTGTCAAAATAACAGACCACCTGATAAAAATATCTTCCCCACCATAACTGTTATTGGCAGACCATAAAAATCCTTCAGCATCTCATGAATAGATTCAACCACATTCATCATCATCAATCCATATCTCCTTTTCCCAGCATCATAAGCCTTCATCTATTTCTCCCTTGCAATTTGGTTACACCATTTAGCTGTTTTTGGATTCATTCCCTAATTCGGTTCATGATGGACTCGAACTTATATCATTGATTTTCGTAAGCTGTACATTACAATAATAATAAGTAATTATTACATAATAAACAACCAAGTGTGCTGCCAGATTTATAAAAATTTCAAAATTTACTTGCCATATGAATAAGTTTTTTCCATTCAGCATTTTTGAACTTTTTATTGTAGTTGCTGACAATGTGCCGAATGCAATATCTATGATGGCTATGTGGAGGACGTCGCCTTTCTATCTTCATTGCTCTCTCAATCTCGATATGCCTATTTGATATTACACAAAAATTTTTCTATTGGTGATATAATTTCACAACAGATCCATAAACCAAGTCCAATTTTCAATATTCTCCTTCTTGACTACAGCAAAAGCCAATGGGAATATATGATTATTGCCATCAAGTGAGGCGTTCCTCGGTTTTGTATAAAAAAAAGTTTCATCAACAAATATCACAGGACGACAACTTTTGAAACTTTCAATTGTCTGCTTGAAAGTACAAAACATCCATTTGAAAACCTTGCAAGTCTAATTTAGTTCTCCTCTGACCCATTTCAGGTCATCATCGATCATAAAATGAGAACATGAATTCATTAACTTCATTACATTCATGAATTTTCTCAAATGTGGATATTTTTCCAAATTCAAACATTCGTAATCATATCCATATTCATTTCATACTATTTCTACATCCCTAGTACACAATCACAAAACATCTAGACGACATTCTGCTAAATAAAGAAAATTACAAATTATTTTTCATCTCAAAATATATAAATATTTTTTCCTAAAAAACTAACAATTTAAAAAAATAATAACCTGAAATTTAAACATATTCGAAAAAAAACATAAAAACAAAATAAACGGTACTAACATGTACAAAAAAATTGTATTTTGTTTTAACACCTAATCATCTTAACATTAAAAAAATTTAAACATATTCATAGCAACATATAAATAACAAAAAAACACAAAAAAAACATTATATTTTGTTGATAGCAACCTATAAACAATTTAAAAATTACCAAAACATTAACAAAAATAAATAAATGAATGCACCTTAATTAATCAACTCCCTAATTCGATCTCAGTTGATTATTCTGATCATAGTTAATTAATCTAATTGTAATTAGTTAACTCAATAATAATTAATTAAATCCACCTTAATTAATTAACCCGACTACAATCAATCAATTCATCTCAATTAATTTAGCAGACTATAGTTAATTAAAATAATTATAATTAATTAGTTCAATAATAATTAATTAAAGTCTACTTTAATTAATTGACCCAACTTTAACTAGCTAACTCACTTTAATTAATTAACCCGACTCCGGTTAATTAGCACATCAATATTTAGTCAATTTTAATTTTGGTAATTAAGCTGACTACGATTAATTAAAGTAACCATGGTTAATGAAAATTAACTACAGTTAACTAAAAAACTACGGTTAACAAAAATTAACTATAGTTAACTAAAAGTAGCTACGGTTACTTTAACTAATCATAATTGACTTAACCTAACTGCGGTCAACTAACTGAGCCATAATTAATAATGTAACCCAACCAAGGTTAACTAAACTAAACCGTCATTAAACTAATCTAATCCGTGATTAACACTAATTAAACAAGCCCTAAGTACAATTAACGATCTAATTAGAGATCAAGTGTTACGTCACAATCTAACGACCATCGGCGGCCACACTTGGCGATGACATGCGGGCACGACGATGACACGAGTATTGCAGATGCCGCGATGGCATGGGTATCGCGGGCTTGTGGCACATGGGGGGTCCTCGGACAGTGGGTTAGCCGAGGGCGGCATGGCACAGTGGCGTGGCTGGGGGTTGCGAGTTCGCGGATCTCAGGTTGACACGACCTACGGGTGAAAGGTCCGCGATTGGGTTGCGACGACGAGGATGGATGGTGGGTCGACGGTTGGTTCGAGCAGTAAAACGGAGGGACGACATGGCGAAATGGTGAGGGAGAGTCATGGCTGAGAAGGGAAAATGAGGGAGCAGGGAAAAGAATAGAGCATGGGCGGAGATTTAATGAAATTGAGGAGCGCGCAGCACTATGCGCCCTTTGAGGCGCACAGGCCTGCACAGGCCTTTGGGCCTTTTCATAGAGGCGCACAGGTTTCGCGCCTCTACGACCTGTGTGCCTGTCAGACGCACAACATGTGCGCCTCTTATGGAGGCGCACATGCCCCAAACATGTAAATATTTTTAAAAATCACTCAAATTGGTAATTTTTTTTTTACCATAATAATGAAAAAGTACTTGTTTCAAAGAAGGTTCTGATTAATGGTATTTCAGTCATTTCAATTTTTTTTATTTTTTATTTTTTTTCTTTTGTTCATTTATATATTTTTTCATCTATTTTGGCAACCGAGGGCGACGAGGGGTTGTCGGGCGAGGCGACCCTTGCTGCTATCGAAGTCGAGTCACCTCTGGATAGGGCGACGAAGGGTTTTCGGCAACGCTGGGGTCGCATGACTCGACGAGCCTCGAGACGGACGGATCTTGAGCAGCAGTGTGACCGTCACCGAGCATCGACCAGGCAACCAGAAGCCTTATCTGCAAATGGGAGCCACGAGCAAAGGGAAACTTTCGTAGAAAATTCCTCTGGGTTGTCTCTGTAAGAGAGACTATGAACAGTGCTTTTGAGAGGGTAAAACAGGCGATGGTCTGAGCGAAACAAAGAAAAAAAATATATAAATGGGAAAAAAAAAAAGAAATCATAAAAGAAAATGACGAAAATTTTCCTGATCGGGCTATTTCTTGGAAAAAAAAAACTACACTTTAGGATTTTATTTGAAACAAGCTTCATTTTAGTCCCTTATTTGATAAAATAAAATCACTTTATGCCCTTATTTAGAATTTTTCCTAAATCAATTAGTCACTACCCTGGAAATTATTTCGTTTTATTGATTTGCTAAAATTTTTTATTTTCTTGAAAGTCAGATTAAATCATTTTTTAAAATTTTTATTTGAGAAAATTCCAAATAAGGGCCTATCGGCTAAATATTCTAGCTTATTAAGGATATTTTCGTTCAAAGGTAATTTTGACCTAAATTTTAGTTAAATTAAGAAAGTTAATTTTTTAAAAAAAAAAATTAAGGCGGGAGGCAGCCATCTCGCCATGGCCGCTACCCTACTGGTGATGGATTGGCGGCGGCCAAAGCTGGAGAGCCTGGTTTTCTTCTTTTACTAATTTGGGCTTTTTTTTTCTTTTTCTTTTATATAATTTTTTCAAAATTTTTAACTTAGTTTAGTTAAGATTTGTGTAAAAATTTAGGATTCAGATGAGACAATGTAAATTTAATGCTTCAGTGAGAGATAAAATATTAAATAAACTAACCTTACCAAAAAAAAATATTAAATAAACTATATCAACATTTTTCGTTAGTCAAATTAGATGGGATTAACAAAATGACTTGATTTTTGCACAAAATTGAGTCTTGGGCAAGGACATGCAAACACTCGTCGGCTATTGGTGAGAGTTGCCTCGCTAGTCGTGAGATAGGTGACCCTTGTTTAGCCTACTCTTGGGCCTTGTTAGAGGTTGGCCATAGCCTAAGACGGACCACCAACAAAAAGGAAAGGAAAAAAAAGAGGAAAAATATTAAAATAAAAAAAAAGTAAAGAATGAAAATGCTTTGACTGAGACCAGGACCTTCTTTGAGAATTGGGATTGAAATTAGTCATTTTAGGAATTTTATTGGAAAAAGTGAGATCATTCCATGCTTTTATTAAAAAAAATGGGATCACTTTAGGCCTAATATAAGTGGGGGTGAGAAAATCAGATTGATTGGATCGAAAATTGATCGAACCAAACCTAATCAATGGTCCGCTTCTTAGTTTTAGAGGTAGGTAGTCCGGTTCCGGTTCTTAAAATTGAAACCGGTGGCCGGACGGTCTGGTTCTTAGTTCTAGAGGGTTTAAGATCGGATTAGACCGTCCGGACCAGACCGATCAACTTCTTTTTTTTTTAAATGTAACCCTAAATCTAATGTTCAAATTTATTGATTTGGATAGTTTTATTATAATCTTTATCGTCCCTAGCTTTGCGACTCACTGTTCCTCGGATGTTCATGTTGTTGCTCTCGTTTTGTTCCACCTCCCTCTGATTCGCATCTGGGAAGCAGACCCTCGCTTGGATTTCCTCTGCAAGAAATTGGGTAATGCGTGGTCAGTGGATAATTTCAGTGATTTGGAATATATTTGCTTTCAAAACGAAAGGGGATGCTAGACATGTACTGAATGGTAGACCCCTGTCTTTTTTCCAATGACAATACTTTTCTTAAATCATGCCATTCGCGTCACAACTTTTTCATTAGACTGTTCAAAAATTAACCAGACCGGTCGCTCCCGAGATGGTCGGTCTGATCTTTGATCCTAGAAATTGAAAATTGAGATCATCTGTCCGATTTTTTTATTTTTGAGGAGAATCGAGAATCGGTCGCCCGTCGGATATAAGTCCACTTTCGAATATTTATTTGAAAATTCCCTTTATTTTTTTTTGGGGGGTCGGCAAAGTCACGCTAAGAAGTAGACGGTTTTTGGGGGCGAATTTATGCGCGCGCGCTCTCTCTCTCTCTAAAAAAAGATGCAGTCTCCGATACCATCGACACTCGAATGATGGACGCGTCGTTTTGATCGTTCCAAGGCAGGCTCTGTTCGTTTGATGTCTGTTTCCAACGCCGGCACCTGTGATCGCAAGACAAGCGACGGCAATGGCTGCAGCTTCACGGCATCTGGAAAGGTTCCACCGTTCTTCAACCTCTTCTGCGCGCGAAAGAGGCTGTCTCGCGCCAAAAACAGCGACGGGTCGTCCGACTCTTGTGGCGGTTCTGCGGCTAGGATCAACCTCAGATTCTCGGGGAAGAAGAGGATTGGCCATGGTGATAAAGGTAGCGCTTTTTGTTTTGGCAGACCCAGGACTCTGGAATCGCCGGTCGCGTCTCGCTCAAGCGACCCCAATGATCCCACGTTCACTCAGGAGATGATAAGGGATTCGTTGGAAAAGAACGATTTTTATTCCGAGGAATGCAATCCCCACTCGAGACGTTGACGTGGGAGGCTCTTGCTTGATTCAAATTTGATGAGATTACCGAAAAAAGTTAGCTTCTTTTTTTTGGGGCCCTGGGCGGCGTTTAACGGCTATTGAGTTTAGATCAGTTGCGTCTGTGTTTGGGTAGTTGATGATTGTTTTTTGAGTGTTCGGTGGCGATGTGGCACGATCAGGAAGACGCAGGCTTTGAATTTTCAAGATGGTTTTTGTGTGCGGTGTCAAATTGTCACTGTAGGTCGATTGTTCAACAGGGGAGCTGAATGTGTAAAAAATATGACTACGAAGGGTTGGTTGTTTGAACATTTCAAATAACAGCATTACGGAACTGGGAATGATGGGGAAAAATTTTGGTTCATCGGTGATGTTGCAAATCGATTGATGATTCGTAGTTTGGATGGACTTCGTTGAAAGAAAATTGGTTTGGATGGAACGATGAGTACAGTGGCTTTGAGCTCATGGATTGACGTCAGTGGTGTTGCAAAACGACGATCACACGTAGTTTCTTTGACAGTTTGTTTAGACAGCTCGTCCTTCCGCAGTCCAATGAAGTGGGCACTTATTGGCTTGGGCTTTCAGTGAGCGCCTTTGAGTATTTTCTGGTAATGCGGCATGAATAGGAAGACAGATTTTGAATTTTCAGATGGTTCTTATGATGGTGTCACATTTGTCACTTGGATCGATTGTTCACTAGGAGAGCTGAATGTGGAAAATTCGAGAATGAAGGGTTGGTCAGTTTGAACCTTTCAGTACCCGCAATATGGGAAATAGGAGTCATGGGAAAACATTTGGTACGGATGGAATGGAAGTCAAGTTAAGACTGATCGATTGCTAATGTAAATCAACGAGGCATGGTAATCTCTTCAACCATCACCAAAACCGATTTTCTTGGCAGTTCGATGGGGCAGACAATTTAGAGGCAGTTGGGGGACTACTGGGAAATCGGATGATTAATTCGAGAAAAAGGGTATGCTCCAGCTTCACAGATGTTGGAGTTTTTTCTGTTTGTTTGGTTGGTAGTATGACTTTTATAGATTGTTGATAGCACTTGAACTATCATGAAACTGGGCGTTTCTGAGAGGTGGAAGTAGGTTTTTAGTGCCTGGTTTGGTACTTCCTTTCCCTATAGAAGGAACAGAAAGAGATGTCTTAACCCAGTATATGAGTACACCATAATCTTCTTTCAGGACCAAGCACGAGTGCCTGGTTTGTTTCTTCCTTTCCCTAAGCATGGTGGTGCATTTTATTTCTCTAAGCTTCATCATCATTGCTATTCATATTTCCTAGCACGAGATTACTTTTTTTGTATGTCCTGTTTTTGAGGAATGGGTTATCATGTACCTGTTTCGTTCATTTGTCTCGTGACCAAGGCAACTACATAGCTTTCCTACTTTTATACCTGTAGTTATAGCATGCTCGACTGGAACAATAAAGCAGCAAGTTGAACTGGAATTGCTGCTTTACGGTGCTGGGAAAATGCCCTGAAATACGAAATCGACTGTGATCGAAAACCTTATATCAGGGCACCACTTTTAGCGTTTGCACTGTGAAGATGAGTCTATCCGGCCATTTGTTTGGTAAACCACGAATAGTTAATATCAGATCAGACAGTTGTCTTGGGGATTCTGACACATGTAGAGCTTACACTATGATCTGATTTGGCCCTCACATCCATAGATGTAGAAAATCTCACATTCATACATAACGAAATTTCAATGACTGGAAAAAGTTGGTTTACAACTTCATTGAGAACTGCGTCCTTGTGTCTGATCTCAGAAACCGGAAAGTGTTTAAGCAGCTGCTCGGAGAGATCGGTGGATCAAGAAGAAAACTTATGTCTTGATCACTGCTGGACATCATGACTTCTCTCGAGCTAGATAACCCATATTGGCGGTGGTGATATTGCAGAATCTTTAACCATGGATTCATCCATTCCAGAGTCTTCGGACACTTAATAATTGAGATTGGAACACTCTTATAATGAGATTGAACACTTTCTGCTGAACATACAACGTGTTTTCTGCCTCTCAATCAGCGTTGAGCACCGGACATTGTTGAACATATGATAGACAAGGAGGATGCAGGCAAGAATGATCTGTCCAAGAACGGCAATCGAAATTTATGTCAAGAGACACTGGAACCACTGGATGTTATTCCGGGATACTTTTGATCCAAGCGTTTTGTAGTTGCTTCTGATTACCCAAAAGGAAGCTCGACATGCGCAGATCTGCAGGTCGGTAAAACCTCTCAAAGTGTTCATGTATTCAGATCCTCTTGTCTACCCATATTGGTTAAGAACGGGAAGGGCACACGGATAGGAGATTTTCCCGGGGCAGTGTACCAGTAGGCAATGAGAAACGGTGTCTTGTTGTTGGTGTTTCAAAAATCTTCGACCGATTGTTACACATGGTTGTTAGACCCAGTTCTTAACACATGTACGATGGGGTGTGTTATTATACGAGTTAAGTATATGAATAAATGTATCGTAAATGGATCATATATGGGCACACAAACTTAAGCCACTTATATGACCCTCATTCTATCTTGCGCTCACTCGCACTACACTTTCACCCTAGCTTGTATACGAGTATTCATAGAATGAGATAAATAAGAAAGTGTTACAGGAATATTGATAGGTCAGATATAGGTTGGATATGGGTCGGGTCGGGTAGAGTATAAGTTAATAAATTTGTATTGCATGAAAATAGATCAAAACATATCTTTTTAAATCGATCCAAACCCTTTCCACCCGTTTGACGGGTCTAATTGTTGGAAGTGTTGCAATCCTAAAGGTTGGCACAAGGGTTTTAAGTTCTCCAATTGATATCCGCACATGTTTTCCGACTTTCAAGCACGATCAAATGTCGGTATCTCACACATACCCAATTTCAAGAGGCGAAAGAAGTACTCAGCCAACACTTTCCGATGTTGTCAAATGAAAGCCGTAGGTCCGGGATCACCCTTCGTTCCATAGTCCTGGGGCTATTTACAACTAGCCGCTCCTTCGCTGCATCCTGCATTTTGCACCATGTGATCTGATGGATTCACAGGGGACAAGGGAACAGAGACAAGTGATGAGTGAATTATAAGTCGCAGATTGGACTCTTTAACAGACATCCCGTGTCACTGCCTGATCATTCGTGCAATGACGATCTGAAAAAGTGCCGTGTGAGGCCTGAAAAATGCACTGAACTTCATGCATTCATCAATGATGCCGAAACAAATGTAACTACATTGACAACGTCTCTAAAGAAAAACTATGAATAGATCTCGGGGCAGAAGCACACTACTTATGTAATCTATAATGTCGAGTACCAAATAAATTACCATGGAAGGATCGATCATCATTCCCGATATTTGCTCCAGCACGGATATAACTCGTGAGAAAAAAGTATTGACAAATTCATGTGCGCTATCCATCTAAGTACCGAGAAAATAGGAAATATTTCTCGCTTATGGCCTTACCTGGCTCGACACTACGGCCGTGGTACGCAAATCATACAAAGTCCGAGCATTTTTAATGGGACTTCAATGTGAGCTGCACTTGACTTTGGGAAAAGTCTAAGTGCGCGCATGACAACAATTCTCTATGATAAATTAATTTCTGATCAGAAGTTGATTTCTTTACTTCTTCTCGAAAGAAGATGTTGATTTTTCTAGTTCTGTTTTAGATTGACATCCGATCAGAGAAATTCATTTGATAACGGTTGAAAATTAATATTTTTGAAACATTATTAATAAAATATTTGGTAACAGTGGTCGACAGGCGGCGATTGTTGGCGGTTGGTGGGTGACGGTGGTCGGGCGGCGAAAGTGACGACGGCTGCCATGATGACGATAGGCGGGCAGTGGTTGGCGACAGAGGCGAGTTTGGTCCAAGAATTGATTTTGGAGCCGAGAAGTTAAAGTTTTTTACTTCTCAAAATTGTCTAAAAATCCTAATAGAAGTGAAAAATCTTATTATAAGTATTTATATTTCTGAATTGTTTTTACCAAATGAATTTATCTGTCAAATTTACTTACGATAGCTAAATTAACTGAAAGTGCTTTGCCGCACAAGTGCTGCTTTCAAGCTCAACCAGGCAAGGAACCAACGGGGCAGAGATATTGACTTGACAATGAGACGAGGAGCTCCGACTCTGCACGCTCGCGCTTTTCCCTGTTTCACTCGATACGCGAGGGACGGAGGACGACCCCTCCATTTCTCAGAAGCTCTATCCAAATCCAGAAACAAAGATAGAGAAAAAGAAGAAGATAGAATTACAGAATTTGGATCGGAGTTCAAGATCAAGTTGGTGTTTGATTGGCCAGGATCTGACAAGGAGAGGAGGGGGCACACGTGAGTGCCATAACACCCATTCGGTCGCCGGCATTTCTCTGTCTCCATTACGTGGGAGGACAATGCCGAGGCCATGCCCATGCCCATCTGCACTTGAATCAATTTTCGATGATAATCTATGATAATCTATTGTAATCTCTCTCTACCGTCACATTTTCTCTCTCTTGCGTCTTTCCGCAGCTGGGAGGATATCTCTATTCCTCTCTCTCTCTCTCTCTACCGTCACATTTTCTCTCTATCTCCTCCGCCTTTCTGCAACCGGTGCTTCGTATCCCTTTTCCTTATCCTCCTTTGCGTATATGTTTTGATGATACAACAGGACCCCACTTTCGGATTTTGTCGTTTATCCCAAGTGGGTAATCGTAGTGGGTACTACGTTCTTGATTTCATTTTCCTTCCCTTTCCCCTGCTTTTCGCCCCTTCCCTCCTTTCTTTAATGGGGGAGGAATCGGTACTGATTAAAAATAGAAACTTTATGTGAGCGCCTGACTCAGCCTCAGCTAATAAAATCACGGGTTCATGCTAATTATAGCTGTGATCCAAGCTCCCTCCCCCTCTCTCTCATCATCCAAACATTGGAAACTGTATTCGGCTCCTCCCAATTTTTTGTTTTTTTTGTCAAAGTATGTTTCCTTTGTCACTCCTCTGTCCCTCTGTCTTGTGAGTGTTGATTGGCTGGAGCTGGAGGGAGATTCATCAGAGGAGTGGTAAAGAAAAGGGAAAATAAAAAGATGGGTGAGTTCGATTTAAGTGGTCCCTTCAAGTATAGTCTCGTGAGAGGAGGGGGACAGAGAAGGCGGTGATCGAGGTTTTGGTTCGATAATACTGTGTCGGAGGGTTTTTGTTTTTGTCGTTCGAAAAGGTGTTTCCTTCGCTTCCTGGGATTCTTCAAATTCGCAAGCTCTTCTTGAAGCTGCTGTCTTTTGGCTACCGTTCCGTTGGGAGTGGAAGACTCGAGGAGAAAAATCTTTCTGCTCCTACTGGGCTTCCTTCTCAGAGCTTACCAAGGTGCAAGAACTTCTGTCTCTTTTTTAGCGTCACTAAGTTTGAGGATTGGCTTGTGTTTGTGTTGTAATTGTTCCTACATGTCTGTGTTGCCTTTATGCTGTTCTGTTTCAGTTGGTAATTCATTTTATGTAGGAACTAGTTTTGCTTATTTAGCTGTAGCTGTTTGCCTTTGATCGGTAAGAATTTGTTTAATGAAAGCATAGGGCGCTTGTCATTTATTCAGGACATTTTGATCATGACTGTGGGATATCTGTCATCTTTGCTCTGCGTTTAGTTTACTCTGGGATTCTAAACTGTCTCATGCTTCAGTTTCCAGTTAAACAAGCTCCATAGAACTTTGATCAGTTAGGGGGTTAACCGTCGGCTAGATAGCTGGAAATGAAATGTTGCACATTGTCTTGCATATCCAGTATTTAAGTAATCTTTTGCTGCGTCTTTATGGAGCCTTTTCAGAACATATTGGCATGAGTGTGTTATCCATTTGCCAAATCCGACGGGAGTTTGGGCAGAGCAGATTCACGCGGCCATCTGAATCAGGATTTATCAGTTCTCGGATTTAGTTATGTTTTTGTGCTTTCAACAGATTTGCTCGAAGATGTCTTCTTCAAGACCCAGCCAATCGTCCAGCAACTCAGCGAGGTCAAGGCATAGCACGAGGATAATTGCTCAAACCACTGTAGATGCTAAGCTGCATGCTGATTTCGAGGAGTCTGGTAGTTCCTTTGACTATTCAAGCTCAGTACGGGTGATGGGCGCCCCAAGTGGAGATCAGCAACCAAGATCCGACAAGGTAACAACGGCTTACCTCCATCAGATACAGAAAGGGAAGACGATCCAGCCATTCGGTTGCCTTTTAGCATTGGATGAGAAAACTTTCAAGGTCATCGCATACAGTGAGAATGCACCTGAGATGCTGACCATGGTGAGCCACGCAGTTCCGAGCGTTGGGGAGCAGCCGGTCCTCGGGATCGGGACTGACGTCAGGACCATATTTACTGCACCCAGTGCCTCGGCTCTCCTTAAGGTCTTTGGATTTGCAGATGTTTCTCTATTGAATCCCATCTTAGTCCATTGTAAAACTTCTGGAAAGCCCTTCTATGGAATTGTCCATAGAGTGACCGGTAGCATAATCATTGATTTCGAACCCGTGAAGCCTTATGAAGTCCCTATGACGGCCGCTGGAGCCTTGCAGTCATATAAGCTTGCGGCTAAAGCCATTGCACGCTTGCAGTCTTTGCCTAGTGGGAGTATGGAAAGGCTTTGTGACACGATGGTTCAGGAAGTCTTTGAACTAACGGGTTACGACAGGGCTATGGCATATAAGTTCCATGATGATGACCATGGCGAAGTAGTCTCGGAGATAACAAAGCCGGGCCTGGAGCCATATCTGGGTCTCCATTATCCTGCCACGGATATTCCTCAAGCTGCACGGTTTCTGTTTATGAAGAATAAAGTTCGCATGATTGTTGATTGCCGCGCAAAACACGTGAAGGTGCTTCAGGATGAGAATCTTCCCTTTGATCTCACCTTGTGCGGTTCGACCCTGAGGGCCCCACACACTTGTCATTTACAGTACATGGAAAACATGAACTCTATTGCTTCTCTGGTTATGGCAGTTGTCATCAATGAGGATAACGAAGAAGTCCACGACCCCACCTCTGTGCAGCCTCAAAAGAGAAAGAGACTTTGGGGTTTAGTAGTTTGCCATAACACCACTCCAAGGTTTGTTCCATTCCCTCTTCGATATGCCTGTGAGTTTCTTGCCCAGGTGTTTGCTATCCATGTCAGCAAGGAGCTTGAGCTAGAAAATCAAATGGTTGAGAAAAATATCTTG
Source organism: Rhodomyrtus tomentosa (assembly GCA_028455895.1). Classification (NCBI taxonomy): domain Eukaryota; kingdom Viridiplantae; phylum Streptophyta; class Magnoliopsida; order Myrtales; family Myrtaceae; genus Rhodomyrtus; species Rhodomyrtus tomentosa. The sequence goes on along the minus strand of JAPCWY010000003.1, from coordinate 20,792,253 downwards.
CGAACTCAGACACTCTTGTGCGACATGCTGATGCGTGACGCGCCTCTAGGCATTGTGTCTCAGACCCCAAATGTGATGGACCTAGTTAAATGTGATGGTGCTGCCCTTCTGTACAAAAGCAAGTCATATAAGCTGGGAGTAAGTCCGAACGATGCACAGTTGCATGACATTGCGTCGTGGTTGTCTGAATACCATATGGATTCTACGGGATTGAGTACAGATAGCTTGTATGATGCGGGATTCCCAGGGGCTCTTGCTGTTGGCAACATTGTGTGTGGAATGGCTGCTGTGAGAATAAGCGCAAAGGACATGATTTTCTGGTTCCGCTCACCAACTGCCTCGGAAATTCGTTGGGGTGGAGCGAAGCATGACCCTGACGAGAAGGACGATAATAGGAAAATGCATCCAAGGTCGTCCTTCAAGGCTTTTCTTGAAGTTGTCAAGACAAGGAGTTTACCTTGGAAAGACTTTGAGATGGACGCAATCCACTCGCTGCAGCTTATCTTGAGGAACGCCTTGAAAGAAAATGAAGCGATTGACACGAACACCTCAACCATCCATATGAGGCTTAATGACCTTAAAATTCAAGGGATTCAAGAATTGGAAGCCGTGACAAGTGAGATGGTCCGTCTGATTGAAACAGCCACAGTTCCGATACTGGCTGTTGATGCTGATGGGCTGGTTAATGGTTGGAATACAAAAATCGCTGAGCTAACTGGTCTGTCTGTTGAGAAAGCATTAGGGAAGCATTTGCTCACACTGGTGGACGATTCTTCTGTCGATATAGTAAAGAAAATGTTACACATGGCATTACATGGTATGTCCAACTCCGAGTTTCAATATCAAATGTCGTGATTTCAGAACGCATGTTTTAGTAGTGTACTTAGTCGGGCTAATGGCCGATGGCATTTCCAATAGAAAGATATTGTGCTTGTTTGTGGAATCAGCATGTGTCCTTGGCAAAGGGAGATGCGCGTCATCTGTAAATTAATCCTTTCTTTGTGCTCAGATATTCGTAAATAGTGTTAATTACATTGTTCTACCTTCTTTCGTCGCAGGCAAGGAAGAGAAGAATATCCAGTTTGAGATTAAAACACATGATTCTAGAGCCGACTCTGGCCCAATCAGCTTAATTGCGAATGCCTGTGCTAGCAGGGACATTCAAGAAAATGTCGTGGGGGTATGTTTCGTCGCTCAGGACATTACTTGTCAGAAAATGGTCATGGACAAGTTCACTCGAATTGAAGGTGAGTACAAAGCGATTGTGCAAAATCCAAACCCCTTGATACCCCCGATTTTCGGTACAGATGAATTTGGCTGGTGCTCCGAGTGGAATCCAGCTATGGCAAAATTAACTGGGTGGAAACGGGAAGAAATAATAGATAAAATGCTGTTGGGGGAGGTTTTCGGGATGCACATAGCATGCTGCCGTCTCAAGAATCAAGAAGCTTTTATTAATCTTGGTGTAGTGCTTAATAGTGCTATGACTGGCAAAGAGCCGGAGAAGGTTCCGTTTGGTTTCTTTGCTCGGAATGGGAAGTTTGTGGACTGCCTACTATGCGTGAGTAAGAAATTTGACGGAGAGGGTTCGGTGACCGGAATTTTTTGCTTCTTGCAGCTTGCAAGCCAAGAGCTGCAGCAGGCGCTTCATCTCCAACGGTTAACTGAACAAACCGCCCTGAAAAGGTTAAAACAATTAGCTTACATCAAAAGGCAGATTCGAAACCCTCTCTCTGGGATAATATTTTCTCGCAAAATGCTGGAGGGTACTGAGTTAGGACATGAACAGAAGCTGTTGCTACATACCAGTGCTCAATGCCAAAGCCAGCTGGGCAAGATCCTTGATGACTCAGATCTGGATAGCATCACTGATGGGTATGATCACTTGATACATATGAATAATGACTGAGCATATGCAATTTTTGCAATTTCATAGCTCATCCAGTGTAGAATGTTTTCATGCTCCGAAGTCTCCACTTTACCTTGTGTTCTTGTTTGCTTGGAAGGATAGCTTTCAAAATGTTCACTTTTCAGGGGAGATAGATACAAGAACCACCGAAGGCGTGAGTCTAATTTCTTTCAGGAGCACAGTTGTTGATATCTGGTGGTTGTGTTTTCCTTACCTTTCTGGTGGAGTGATGATTTGTTCTTTCTCTGGTCATCGGTGTGTTTGCTTTTTCTCCTCCTTCAAATGGAAATATGTACCGGTGATGGAATCAAACCTGCTGAAGCCTAGACTGCTCTGATCTGTTGAGATGTGTTCCGCTCATATGCTTGTATTGTATTAATGTGCCCGGTATAATGGGTGGGGATGTATTTTTCCCCAAGTATACTGTTTCTCAAAATTAGCAAACTCTAGATACGTAATTGATGCAACGAAGGAAGAACGAAAAGATTGGTCCCATCCTGTTTTCTAATTCTGTACTTCCATTTATTGAGGTGATGGCTTTAGCGTGTCATTCTTTTTCCCCTTTTTCTGTTAGCTAATTGTCTATTTCTTTCTCGACAGATACTTGGAATTGGAAATGGTTGAGTTTACTCTCCACCAAGTCTTGGTGGCTTCCATGAGTCAAATCATGATGAAAAGCAATGGAAAGGGTGTACGAATTGTCAATAATGCAACGGAAGAAGTCATGACCGAAATTTTATACGGGGATAGTCTCAGGCTTCAACAGGTCTTAGCAGATTTCTTGTCGATATCAGTTAACTACACCCCAGCAGGAAGCCAACTTGTTATTGCAGCTCGTTTGACCAAAGATCAATTGGGAGAATCTGTTCAACTTGCACACCTGGAGCTAAGGTACTGGAAACATTCTGTTCTTACGTTGGCTCATGTAAACCAGTGTTATATTCTCTGTTTGTTGGAGTTAGCAATTGATGGCAATCGTGCACCCTGTTTCAAACGAATTTTGCGATTTAATACTTCAATTTGAATCAGATTGACCTACCCTGGTGGTGGGATTCCAGAAGCGATGCTGAACCAGATGTTTGAAAATGATGGAGAGATATCCGAGGATGGCATCAGCCTGCTAATCAGCAGAAAGTTGGTGAAGCTAATGAGCGGAGATGTGCAGTACCTGAGGGAAGCTGGAAAATCCACCTTCATTATATCCGTCGAACTCGCTGTAGCTAATAAGTCGGGTCTAGTTTAAAGGGAAAACGTAAGATGTGCAATCGTTCTGTACAGCTGAACGAGAGTACGTGACGTGCCGTGTGCATCTAGTTGTTTTCTCCAGCCTGTTGCAAGTGAATTAAACGATCTTTGACTCTGATGTCCTTTTCTCTCCCAAGGATTATCTAAGGTTTATCAGGAAAACCCTATGTTAAGACTAGGTTTATGGTTTCCGGTTTTGTTGCTGAGGAAAGAAGAGAAGGGGATGTCTAAGGGTTGACTATTGTAAAACATTCTGTTTCCGTTAAATGTTAAAGTTTGCTTGTGAAAGATGGCCGTGGCTTTTTGGTGAATTACAAAGAAACAAAAGAAGCATGACGAGGCGTTGAATTTCAGAGTCATGGGTAGTCGGAACTGTCGGAACTGCAGAGCAAGTTGCACATGAAATGCACGATACAGGTTCTTGCACCTATAGAGCAAACATGCCGTTTCAAAAATTCTATCTAAGCAACTTTTAGAACTGTTGGCGGAACCTAATTGTGAGTTCGGCCTCCTCACATGCCAACTGAGAAATGCCTGTAAAAGTTTCCTTACCAAACTTGACTTAAAAATGTGCTGATGAACAGTTTTGGGCTATATTTACTTTCGTTGACATATAAGCTCCAATGTATTCATGATCCTTGTTGTAATAATTCAGAAGTGATGGCTATATTGTTAAATACCATATGTATCAAAGTTCTTTCTCAGCATGTAAGGGTGACAAACGTTAATGAAACGGCAAGGTAGAGAACATGCTGAGTATGTATATATACAGATATATCTAAATGAACACACACGTGTTTTGTGTGTGTATATAATTTTCTCATATATATAATTTTCTGAGAATCTTTTAAACTTGATTTGTTCTTGAGCGGGGATAATGGCATCCATCAAATGGTCCAGAAACTCAGGAGCTCTCCAGCAGTAAGGAAGTCCACGCCTTCATAGGCCGCCATACATAGCAAGTTAGATCACGCTTTCTGCATAAGCTCCCTGAGAAATTTCATTGTTCCATTGAGCTTGTCAGTCTAGTTGATGAACTGGTACACAAGCATCTGCAACTGATGGAAATATCCGACTAACGCCGAGATATAAATTCTAGGGATTGGACAGTAGTTATACTTGAATAAAATGGTGCAGCAGGGAACAGGCTAGCCAGGAACATAACCCCAATTAGTTTAAGTGTGTAATTATTTTTTTTAGCGCTTAGATTTCGCCAATGTAATTGTACTCAGAAACTCATTAGAAGATAGGAAGTCATAAATGAGGAAGGAGTCATATACCCATGGTCTGTCCTTGACGTAGGATCATTCGAAATTCCTTTCATATTGAAAGTTGCAATATGAAATACTGAAAACCAAAGTGTGACCAATTGATGTAAGTGATCCATACGTATGCGAATTCAAACTCTCACGACAACGCCCTTCATAATGTAATGTATCTTGAGCTTCAGCTGCTCCTCTTTGGCAAATTTTTTTAGCCAAGATGGGTAAAGTATATGCGATTTCGAGTAGTCCTTGCTCCTAAGCTTCTTCCATACTTGCTATCTTTGTCCATTATAATAGTAGGGGTTATCAATAACAATGCTATGTTTTCACCAGTACTCCTTGCAGGAACATACTCCATCCCTGAAATGGTGAAATCTAACTCGATCCCTTACAATAATTTCTCGATCAAATGCTTGGGAGACAAACTTCACAAATGAGTGGCAGTCTTTGCATATCCTCAGATTCTTCACTATCCGAAGGTTAGTTCCGTCGGGAGTTCTTGCCAATCCAAAAGTAATAGCCAGTTTCTCGCTGTGATATTTACTGGAGGACTCCAGATGCCCTTCACATTTTAAGTCAGGCATGGTCACTTGAAACTTACTCCTCACATAACCAGCCAAACTGGCTGCGTAAATTACTTCTTCTAATTTACGATAGATTTCGGCTCGATCAGGATGTGACTGGTCATCCACAAAAAATCTATGAACCTGGTTGCCAATTTCAATCCAGCTCCAACCAGGAGTCGTCCTAATTCCTTGGCTTTTGATCAACCTTCTCATTCTTGCAACACCTTGCCTGTCATTGCATTCGGCATATATTGTAGCAAGAAGTACACAGTCCCCCGCATTACATGCTCCAAGCTGGATCAGATTCTTAATGGCAATCTCCCCTATACACGCATTTTTGTGGATCTTGCAAGAACCTAGAAGAGTTCGCCAAATGACAGGATCAACCAGAAAAGGACAGGTTCCTATGATTTTTAGCGCCTTTTCAAGCTTCCCAGCACGTCCATACAAATCAACCATGCATCCATAGTGCTTTATTTCTGGCTTTAAGTTGAACTTAGAGCTCATCATGTGGAAAAACTCAACACCCTTGTCCACCAGGCCTCGGTGGCTACAGCCCAACAACAATCCTAGGAATGTGATGGAGCTCGGCTGAGCACCTTCTCTCAACATCTGCCTGAAAAATAAGATGGCTTCATCCGCACACCCATTCACTCCATACGCAGAGATCATGGAGTTCCACGTGAAAACATCCCGAGTGGACATACCATTAAAGACGGAAAGAGCCGAGGCCAAGTCACCACATTTCCCATACAGGTCGATAAGAGCATTTGCAACATAAATGTTCCCCAAAAATCCCTCTCGACTAGCTCTCCTATGCAATTCAACTCCCATATTTAACGCCCCCACGTGAACGCAGCAAGTGAGCAATCCCACCAACGTGAAGCCATCGACATCCACATTCTCTTTTCCCATCCGGCGGTAGAACCCCAAGGCCTCATGGTGCAGACCAGCCTGAGAGTAACAGGAGATCATGGAATTCCAAGAAACCAAGTCCCTTTCAGACATACCTTCAAACACCTTCCGCGCAACCTCAACTAGCCCATTCCCCGCATAACACCTCATCAGGTTCGTGCAAACCATGACATCTATCTCATACCCAGCTCGAATCACGGTCCCGTGAATCTCTCCACACTTCTTCTCATCCCCAACTCTCTCACACGCCTTGAGAGCGAAGGAGAAAGCATGGCTATCGGGGCAAGAAAAGGAAGACCCAAGCATGCCATTGTAATACAGAAGGGCCTCCAAAGGAGATGCGCCGGCGGCAAAGCCTCTGATGATGGAGCTCCAATCATGGGTCTGTGGGCATTCTATGCGGTCGAAGAGAACCCGAGCATAGGCCAAGCAACCCGAGACCGAGACCGCGCAGAAGTGGAGGAGTTTGCCCGAGATGGACGGGATGCTTTGCAGGCCGTGGACGAAGACCTGTGCCTGGATGGTCTTGAGCCTCCTGAGGCTGTTGCATCCTTGCAGGAGGGCGAGGATCGTGTCTGCGGTTGACATGCGAACATGGTACGAAACAAAGCTCAGCTGACCGTAACAGGTGATCTGCGAAAAAATTATCAATTTTTTTTAAATCCATAATAATATAGGCTCAATTCAGTTTTTAATTTTTTTAATTTATATATATATATTCAATTCGTTCACCAATTTTACATATTTTATTAAAATAGGTCCGGAGAAAGGAAGGCATAAAGTGGGAAATGCTTCATTGGGTGTTGAAATATGTCCCACTTAGTCTGTCAAGGGATTATTGTGGACCAATCTTTATAATCTCACCACTAGCTCGGTAATAATTAAAGAGGAATAAAGAATGACAATACACGGATAATCACCATTACGTAGCGGAAGATTTAGTACACACCTTAATTTGAATGCTTCCTGGTGATCAACCTCCTTGTGTCGTTATTTTGTGTATTGCACCATGTTTCGAAAAATCAAACAACTATAATCTTAGACTCGAACATCGTGCGGGCAGTACACGAATCACCCGTTAGATGCTGATCTAATCAAGTGATGTTTGGAATGGAAAATTGTGCAAAAAATTTTCGAACTTATTGCAGTATTGCCAATTCAATTATAAACCTTTTGATTTTGCTAATTTTATTATAAATCTTGTAGTTTATCAATTTGGTCCTATTTGTCAGGAATAACTTATTCGTCTTACGTGCACGGCCCTAGTACGTGGATAATCTTTATTTTAATTTTTAGATTTTGGAATTTGTTTTCTTTTTTCTTGCTGTTAATTCTCAATGGAGAAATTCTTGCTTCTTTTCTCTAATTTTCGCACGCATCTATGCCGATTAGCTTACTAAGGTTGCATTTGGTTATAATTTTGGGGGAAAACCTTTGGAGAAATGCAATAAAACTTTAGTTTAATGGTTTTTGTGAGAAACGATGTTTGGTGAAAGCATAATTGAAAAGTCTTTCGGATGATCAATTTGAGCTTTTTTTTTTTTAATCTTTAATTTGTTTGAAATTAGAAAATAAATAATGACAAGTTTCATCAAAGCATTGAAACGGGCAGACGAGACCATGAATTGAATGATTCCTCTTAAAAAAATCTATAGGAAATTAAGTCAGTTAGTGAGTGAAATTGCTCCATCATCTATTTGCGAACGAAAGTCATATTTTTTTACCGCACCAGCAATGAGAAGACAAGATAAACAAACTTGACAACTAAAACAATGTCAGAAGCTCATAAACTAAGAAGAGTAAGACAAGATTTGCAAATCGGATCAACAACTCAAATGGATTAAGATGATTATAGGACGACAAGTATAACAAAAGAACTTGTATTTACTGTTGTAACTGAACCATGTTTGTCCAATGAAATTGCATATCAGTTGCTTTGAATACAAAATAAAAACTTTGAATTCGAATCGCCTAACCGCTTACCAATAAAAGAATCAACAAAAACCGGATGATCTTTACAGTTGCCTAATCTTGAAATCCAACAAGAAATTGACAAGGAAAAAAGACACAAGAGGTTTCTGTGCGACCTAGTTTCGTCAAACGAAACTTTTCCAATCCAATCACCAATTCACGGAGCATACACCTCATTACCATCTCAATTAACAATCTTGGCATGACGACACCTCCCACAGCTCTCAAATGGCTCGGTTCATCCAAAGCGAAACAGAGCAGAATTCTATCCACAGTTGAACATCCAAGTATTCCGGATCAACAAAATCATTTGGATTGTAATATCTATAGGCATCTTGATCAGATTTTGTGAACGATAAACGACTTTTTTCACAATAAGTTCAGACTTGCTCCAATTCCCCGATTTTTTTAGGACAAAAAGTAAATCCCCTTTTTATAGATGGAAATGAAAGCTAGTTAAAAAAGAAAAGGCCGTCCCTTTCTCGCTAAGGTAAAGCTAACTTGAGTGTTCTTATAGGGATGAAATTGTAAAACATGTCGAAATATATTTTTTGGGGGGCCATAATCTGTTAACTAGGCTAAACGAGTTTGGGTATTTTTTCTGCAGAAAAAAATAAACGATTACAAAATATTTTCCCAAAATCGATATTCTGTCACTGAAAAATTAGACGAATGCAAATTTGTTAAATGATAAATTTATCGCTACCAACGAAAACATATATTTTGATTAATTTTTCTAAACAACGCAAAAAATCAAATTTATTGAAATATTTTATAAATTATTTTCATTTTCATCATTCGCATGCTCTTCGAGTCTGTAAACCCGAAAGAATGAAGATACATGAGAAAATGTCTCAGACCCCCTCGTAAATTTGTTGATCCATCGTCACCTAATGTTTTTGAATCGTTTACTGGCTTTCTAATTGCAACGACCGAAACCCTATGATGGTTTCCAAGTGAGATGACTCAAATCTGTCGCGGCCTAAAAAAAATTTAGGCTAATGGATTATTAAGTCAATTAAATTAACTAATCTAACTCATACCCACCCAAGTCTTACCAAATCACAACTTTGGTTAATTTATGAAAAAATATTCAATTGGAGCTTACATTAATCATTTACGATAGGTCGATTAGAAACCTATATAAAATAGCGGGAGAACTTTTTTTTTTTGATAACCAAGGTGTCCGGGCCAGCTTGCGTTAAAAACATTTATGAAAAAGTCTCTACGAACAAGAGAAATTGAGTTCGGGGACTTGATTACATTAATTTAAAAAAATTAATGCCCTTTCGGTACCTAATTTTCGTAAAAAATCCTTGGTTTGATGACTTGCATTTTTTTTCTTTTCTTTTATTAAATGCAGTGCTAATGCAATCTAACTACATGACATGTGGTATTTAATGACGTAGCAAATATGCATGACATGGTATAATGATGTGGCAAATATGCAATGTGAGTGATACTTTGGTATTTTTTTTTTAATTTTCGAATTTACAAAAAAGTAGAATAAAAAGTTATCCTAAATTCGAAAGAAACATAATCTAACTTAATAAAAATATGAAATTTTTTGGGGGAGATTAGGGTTAGCAATTGAATATTTTATAGAATAACCGTCGTCCATATATACATATGGCAAACCTTGAAATTCTATTTAGGAATTAGCAATTCGCTCCTCAAGATTGAGGATTTGATATCTAATTCGCACGTACGGGCATGATCGTACTTCAAGATCTAAGTCATATTTTACCTTTAATGTACATTTTTTCGAGGGACAAGGCGCAATTGGGAGTATGTGTTATGGGCAATATTTGTGCAAATTTTTATAAACAAAGCATCAACAAAGCAACCACGACAAAAATAAATTGAAAATGAGTCAATTGAGCTTGGAATTTTAAAAGTTTAGAGGGATGGCCGAAGATTATGAGATTGGGGTCCATCTTTCCTCATCCAAAAAATTTGATTTATTTTTAATTCAAGAAATTATCTTTAATGATCGAAAAAATGAATTTGGATAATTGTCAAAAAATAATCATGGATAAACATTCAATCCAGCCAACTTGTGTGCCAGAGATAAAGATCTAGAGCTAATCAAGCATCATCCAAATAAGGACAAATCTTTATATGAAATCAGATAATCGCAAGATAAAACAAACTAATTGACCATGGTGAAATCAAATGGAGAACCATCCATTAGCAAATCAAGTTCGGCCAAGTACACACATGCTTATCGAAAACCTTATGTCCAAGAAAGTCCATCCAATAACCAAGATTAGCAAAGGATCGCACACTTTCAAAATGAAATCCATCCGAATTCCTAAGAGGCAGGCAATCTTCATATGCTAGCACGTGAGATGTAGTTAAGAGGATGATATGCCGAAAATTTTCAACTTGCTCAATCACCAATGCACAATTTGGTCAAGATATGATTCAATGTGGAAAAATTATCTAACATGCAAGTCAACCTTTGTATGCAAAGGTTACAAGAAACTCATGCCATCAAGGAAAATTCGTTCTCAATAATGAATTTAACCAAGACTAGAATATTTTTTCACGACGTTGATCGATTTTCGGTTCTAGCACAAATCTGATGGAAAATATTCAATTTATTCGAATTCCAGTTGCAAGTTAACACGGATTTCCAATCAGAAAGTCGAAAATTTTTACCTTTTCCGGACTGAAAATTCCACACCCAAATGTTTGCTTAGAACAACCATCTTTTGGTCCGAAATTCGCCGGAAAAACGTTCTCCAACCAGCAAGGGAATCCGCGCAAAACCAACAACGAAGGAAGCCTTGAACAGCAGCAGAAATTTTTGGACTGAAAAAATGCAGGGATAGGTTAAAAACTGCAGCAACAGCTCCAAAAACCGCAAGGATAGACTGAAATCCGCAAGGAAAAATAAAGGGAACTGCCGGGATAGACTGGAAACCGCAAGGAAAAAGCCAGGAAACCGCTGGGATAGACTGGAAACCGAAAAAGCCAGGAAACCGCTGGGATAGACTGGAAACCGCAAGGAAAAAGCCAGTAAAGCACCGGGATAGACTGAAAACCGCCGGGGAAAAAGCCAGGAAACCGCGGATAGACTGGAAACCGCAAGGAAAAAGCCAGTAAAGCACCGGGATAGACTGAAAACCGCCGGGGAAAAAGCCAGGAAACCGCCGGGATAGGCGACCTCTTATTATCCAAAAAATCGCCTCTCTCTTTCGTTGCTCTCACGTGTATCTTCTCAAATATTCTGAATAAGATTGCCGACCCCCCCGTTGGAAACGGCATAATGTTATATTTATAGAACTTGGGGTCTCCTAAACCTAATATGATAAGGGATCAATCTAGGCTATTAGATTAGCAATCCATCGACTCTTAGCCGTAGGATTTAATAATTCTGATAATTAGGAGTTCTAAACTATGAAAAGACTTAAAAAATCCGGCTAATACGAGAGAGCATGGGCTGGTCAAATTTCACTAGTGTGCGGACTTAATCGTGCTTGTCCATGCTTTAATTAACTAAACAATTAATTAATTAAAAGCCTCAAAATTTTAATGAGCAAAAATGGGTCGATTTGAAATTAAGAATGGGTCTAATGCCCATGTGAAAATTTCAGCACATGTATTCATGAATTGCGAAATATTTGCCCGTTAATCTAGTCCAAATTACCCGTCAAATTAGGTCAATCTCACATCATCAGAGCAGATCGATACTGATGCAATGCACATATGATAAAAAATATATTATGAAAGAAAATTATTTTTGGCGAGAACTATAGTTTTTTTTTTGGTAAGGGACGAGAACTATAGTTAATTCTCATTTTTTATGAAAAATGCATGATTAATAAAAAAAATCAAAATTTAGGTGTCAATAGCTGCCCCTTTTTGGGTGGAAGCTCGTAGAGGTTTCGCTCAAAGATAAAAATTGAAACCTAAATTTTGCAAATGTAAGCAATGATGATGAAGTTTTTGGCGGGAGTTTTTAAATCCCATTTTCTAGTGCAAAATAGAGATGATGCATGAAATGCAAAACTGTAAATAACATGCGTCAAAACTTTTGTTATCCCACATCAAAGAAATCTGCGCATGGATCGCCTATGAAAATACATGTTTTACCAAATACCTCATAAGCTAATGATTCTCTTAACCTCCAGACTTCCAGTGGATGCCAAGGTACTAAGGTATTGGACCATCTGTTGCCAGAAGTTTCCTTCTGATGCGAAACGGCGCAAGATCTGTGTAGAGTTTAAAAATGTGCTTGAGTTATGGTTCAAGCTGGCCATTTTTTCGAAATCACAAGAGCGCATACATTGTGAATCGAAAAAGGGTATCAAGATCGCAAGAGCGCATATATTGCGATTTTGATAAAAGACCAAAACTGTGAGAGCGCATACATCACAATTTTGGCAAAAGGGACCAAGACCATAAGAGCGCATATATTGTGGAATTGGTAAAAAGATCAAAGTCATGAGAGTGCATACATCATGAACTTTGATATGATAACACCATAATCATAAGAACACATACATTATGATTAGGCAGAAGACAAAAACGTGAACGCGCATACATCACAAATTGGTAAGGGATCAGAATTGCCATACATTGCAATTTGATAATGGTACCAAAATCATAAGAGTGTATCATTATGATTAGGTAAAAAAGACCATGATCACAAGAGAGCATACATTGTGATCTGGCAAAGGTAAAGATCATGAGAGCACATACATCATGATTCGATACCATCAATGATAATTAGCATATTAAGGATGTATTATCGAAATGAATCGATAAATACGAAAGGTGTGTTGCTTGGACTGAAATCATTACAAACACGAGAGGTCAGAAATGACAACTTAATCTCTAAAGCCGCCAACCTAAAAAAAGAGTTCAAAAAACTTACCTGGGTTTCTGAGCGATAAGTGAATGGTTAGGCTGACTGCATCATACCCGTCCATTCTCTTAAAAAATGATGATATGCGTAAAACCAATGAAAGTGCAATGTTATATGCTAGAAAATTTTGCGAGTTTTTGCTTGCATTATAAAGTTCCACTAGGGAATTTTGTCAATAAGAAAGCCTGTCCAACCCTTTTGACAATTCTGGTCAAGTCAGATAAGGAATTTTAGTCAGAAATAACTTTCTCTCACTCTTATGAAAAGGCTTTTGAGACCCGACCATTGATGTGGGAAAGAGAATCGCTCCGAGCTGTCATCATCATGCCTGACAAAAATCCGGGTATTCTCGCAATTAGTATGACTATGCCAATCTGTAAGGTCTTTTATAAGGACTATAATTAAGGCTTGGTCAAAGGCTAATCAAGAGGGACTCATGTGAGTCTTTAAGGTTATGAAATGAAATCTTCATCAGCTGCATTGTGATTACAAGTTAGGAACCCTGCCAAATGAGATAAAATGATCATGCTTGCACTTCTTCGAGCGATATTCATAAGCATTTGAAACCCTATATTAATCCAAGTGCCCTAATCTAAAGAGACTTTTGGTGATGGTTGTAATGTAGGTTCAGGGTAGGCTTGGAATGGAAGGCCTATTTTCAATAAAGGTTGTATGATGAGTAAATCAGTGATCATCCATCTCTGTCACTCTGTGCTTCAGAAATGATCTTTCTTTGAGGAACCCATTCAAGTAAGACCCTTTCTTCCTTTTTTGGAGTTTCTTCAAGAGAGCTTTTACTTCTCTCTCTTTTTTTTTAATGGGAGTGGGCGATTTTGCCCAATTCTTTTGCATGGTAAGCTTCGCCATCCTTTTTGTTTTTTTGCATGGCGAGCTTTGCTTTTTTTTTTTTTTCATTTTTCTTTTTGCACAACAAGCTCTTTTGAAAAGGAAGAGAGAGTCTCATCTGAATTGTCTGCATATTATGCTGGCAAATTTTCAAGTTCCAGCTTGCCCCAATGCACTTTGCTCATGATCTGAAAATGATTTCCTTCTCAGGATGATCACCATCACCAGCCGGGTTTAGAGAAATGAATCTGCCGTTCAAATTTGGCTTAGCAAAGGATTAATGTATATGGGTGTAGAAATGAAATGCTCTTCGTCATGTTTAAAGCACTTGAGCTAACACAGAATTCACATGCAACAAACATACTCAAAGAATGATGTAAGTGAAAGCAAGAAAATCCCACTTATTCTTTGAATTTTCGAGATTTGCCCCGATGTAGGGTTATTCCTGACATGGTTATGAAATGAAACCACCGTTCAAAGGGTTTAGCAAATGGCAACCGTAGTGTTTGGATAGAGGAAATGAATGCCTCACATTATTTTGGCCGTCATACTTTTCGCGAGATAACCCTTTACCTTGTAAGTATGGGAGTTCTCACATTTACTCACTAGGGATTGTGATATAAGACGTGCACGAAAAATGGCTTGCCTTTCATCGTCCCGATATTCCTCATTCAAATTGATCAATCCAACAAGATCAGAGAGATTTCCTGATCGAAATTATCTCACGGTGGAAATTAGTAATGCATACAAAAAATATGATGAAACGAGATTCATGAAGTTTAATTTGAATTGATCATCCAAAAATGTGAGTGCGAATCAAGTGTAGACATGCATAAACTATACAAGTATATTTAGAAATCTCAAGGAATGGGAAGATATAGATTGGCCCATTTTTTGTCGGGTGGCATAATCAGGAATTATCCCCCGGATATGCACCAAGTTGGAAGTTTGACTTATGGTCATTGGTTTTTGCTCTTGTCCCTGCATGAGAAGATGTGCATGAATTGGTCTTTGAAAAGTGAACAAAGTTTTAAGAGATTTTGTCACGCCCCATGCTCCGGGCACGAGCACGCGAACATCTCTGCAAGCAAACAACACATTTCTCGCGGTCCCAAGATCCACGGTCATAAACTGAGAGATATGATAAATACATAGTGCATGCGGAAGCGATACTTGCATAAACCCCATACTATATATAAGATAAGTGGGACCTGGATAGCATATAACATTCATACATTATGACATACTGTTTATACATACATCGACCACTACAATCCGCTAACAACAGGGGCGACAGGGTAAGCATACAAGAAAACTATCTACTAAGCCGGCAGGAACCAGGTCGGGTCATCATCAAAAGATCAGGCCACCAACTAGAGACTCCTAGGAGGAGCTGCTGGAGTCCCCCGTATCCTCTGCGTCCTCGTCAGCTCATACTCAGAAAATGTCTTGGACGGAACCTCGACGGAATCCTCCATGGTCACCTCAAGCGACGGCTCAACAAGGTCCCCCTCGGACGCCTCTAGGATTACGACCTCCTCTTCCTCCTGCTGCTCGGTGAACTCCAAGGTCGGTGTCCTCTCTAGTCCGTTCCTAGACCCTACTATTGACCCCTCTAGTAACTCCTGCTCTTCTGCAGTCTGGCACCAATAGGGTATGACACTCTGAGGTACCTTGTGGGGCTTCAGTGGCCCAGTCTGTATATCCCCTTCCTTCTTAAATCACGTCTCGAACCTATGAGGCTTCCACTCTAGCTTACCCTCGTCAACCCATACAACAGTACATTTCCTCACATAAATGTTCCCCTGCCTATCCGAGAACTTGTCAAAATATGCCGTCATCTTTTTTGGGTCCCCAAAACGTATAGGCCACATATCTAAAGCCTAGGATCTGTAAAAAGAAGGGTTCCTCAAAAGGGGTGAGATACACATCTCAGTAAAAGAAACCTAATCCTAGGTCAGGTCGATAGTCCACTCAGGTAGTCGTATCTCTCAACAAATTCACACTCATAAATAGACAGGCATATCATACACAATTCAATGAAACAACAGCATACAAACGACAGACATACAATGAAGACCTCATACCACACTCAGATGCACATGCACTCTCAACCTGTCACTTCCCACATCCATCAATCACGGCCTGCCTCAATCTCCAGCCCGCGATCATGTCGTCTTAGGCTTGGTCCGCGTAAACGCATCAGACCGTCATTGATGACCCGCGTAAACGCATCAGGTCCCAATGAATCTCCAAGCAAATCTCATTATCTCATTGTGACATTGTGATTTCCAGTCGATTTCAGGCTCATTAATGAGAAGTGTGTATCTGGAGATGTATTTCAACCGTATTTCGCTCGAACCTAATAAATTCGAGTAGACTGACCAAAAGGGAAAGGCTAACGCGAGACGAGTTACGTGGACCTAAGGAACTCGGATAGAAAATGACGCTTTGGCCATAATGATTGTCGAGGGAACTAGAGATAGACCCTCACAATTACAAGACAAACAAAGCTGCCACGAATTGACGAGCCCTAAACGTGATATGAATTACGGGGTCGATACGCGTAATGTCTGCAAAAATCGCCCGTCGGTTCGGAATAGGCTGGAACCACGTTTGATAGAGAAAACTATCAGAAAAGAGCCTTGAAAGTTTGAAAATGGAAAATCAAGAATTCCAACGTTATTCGGATTGGCCGTCGCCTTATCGAATATTTCCGGAACGAGATGACCGTTTTGCCCCTCAAATTTAGAACTTTGCCCTTACAATTGAAGAAGGGAAAAAAGGACAATAAACCCTCTCATAAGCTGCCGAAAATCAAGAGACAATGGGAGCCATTGATCTTCTTTATTAAAGGCAAAGACAAGTGTCACAAGATCAAGGGTGGTAGTCAAATCCAACTTTTACCACTAACCATTCAAACTCTCATTACCAAGACTTTGGATAAAGCAATTTTCTCTCTTCCCCTCTGCAATTTTTGGCCACCACCAAGAGAGAGAGAGAGAACACCACCATCTTCATCTTCTTCATGTTTCTGCACCGGCAACCAGAATCTAGGGTTCTGTGCGGCCGTTCCGGCAGCCATTTCTGGCCATTTTCTGAATGCTGGACAGCCACACCAACAAAGATCTATGTCTTTCCGACCTCCTCGAAGTGGAATCGGGTCATTTGGAGGACCGAGGAGTCTGGAGCAAGGATTCTCCCGAGAGTCGGCGGAAACTGACTCAATTTGAGGTAGGTCCGGTTTCTGACCTGTTTTGGCCGAAATCTTGGAGTTTTGAGTTCAAATTTCGTGGAGACTTAGTAGACTTGTAGAAGAATCTGTGGTAAAAATTTGAGATGGATTTGATTAAGTTTTGACCACGAACCGGCCTTGTGAATGTTGCCCAGAAAACTGCCGAATTCTGTGTTTGGAGGAACCGGCGACATTCGTTGAGTTTCCGGCGACCAATTGACTCCAAATCTTCGATAAGCCTCCCAAATCCTTAAATAGACATGTTAAGAGATATATTGATGATTAAATGAAGGATTTAGGAGTGGATTAAGGGCTGGAAATGTTTTGTGGAGGTTGTGATTGTTGGATTATAAGTCTCAAATTGATGATTAAGATGTGTTAAAATGATGAGGACAATGCTATGGAGACTTGGGGTTCATGGATGGTTGAATTAGATTGGAAATTGATGAAATTGGTTGAATGTGCTAGGTTGCGCATTGAGTTCGGTATTGGACATTGAGGGCCGGAATTTTGAAGGCTCAAGAGGAGTAAATTGTGATGTTGAAATCAAAGGTAAGGGGTTTCCTAACCCTATGTTAAGACGATTAGACTCGATTGGGTGAGTCTAGGCTTAAATTGATCAATTTATGAGAATTTATTCAAGTGGGTAGCTTGATGATATACTAAGATGATATAGGATGATTGTGAGCGATATTGTGTATGCCTGAGTTGTTTGCCATGTTTGGATATTATTGATTTGCGTGGCATGCCACGGCGTTCTTGAATTTCATTCGGACTTGCACTTTCCATTGAATGTGCAATTGAATGGGAAATCATGGTACGAGACATGGTTGTGTTATGAATATAACATGGTGAAGCCCTGAGGCGTATGAGACGTGGGGCGAAAGTTGATGCCTTGATGCGACGAGTTCGCGGGGTGAAGTGATGCGTCGGATTGATGCGATGTGATCGCGGGGTTGAGACAGCCATGGTCTTGATGCGATGATATTCGCGGGACGAAGAGGTCTTGAGGCGTAGGAGACGTGGGGCAAAAGTTGATACCCTAATGAGACAAGATTGCGGGGTGAAGTTATGGTTGAATGGCGCCCTGATGCGATGAGGTCGCGATGTTGAGATAGCCGTGGTCCTAATGCAATCTAATCGCGGGACCGAGCATGAGTTAATGAGCTTTGCCTAGACATTTATCGAAACCTGATGCGTCTACGCGGGTTGCCGATGACGGTCTGATGCGTTTACACAGACCGAGCCTGATGCGATCTAATTGCGGGCTAGAGATTGAGGTAAGCGAAGATCAATGGATGTGGTGAAGTGTCAGGCTGAGTGGATATGATTACCTGAGTGGGACTTGAGGTCACTATTGTATGCCTGTCACCTGCATGTTGATGTTTTATGGAATGGTGCTTGAGGCGCCTACATGTTCATGAGATTGATGTTTTGGGATAGATGACTGCTTGAGTGGACGGTCGGCCTAACCTAGGGTTAGGACCCACCTTACTGAGATTTATATCTCACCCCAGTAAGGACTTCATTTGTTTTTTTTTAGGTTTCCAGGCGAAGGTAGCACGGGCTTGCCAATGAGTGGCATTTGAAGAGATAGTTGTCCAGTTGTATTTATATATGAATTGCCAATTGTGGATATTGAGATTGTACTCCAAAGTTTGAATTAGGAGTTGATATTTTAGTAATTGGCTAAGGTAATTTGATGTATTTGTCCTAAGTCATCGTATGTGGTTGTATCTATGAGAATGGAGATGGCATTGCTTCCGTATGTGTATTTCTATCAGTGCTCAGATCATCAGCCGTTGGATCCTGGAGCAAAATGTCAAAGGAACGGCTGGGCGGGATGATCGTGCGCTTGCCGGGTTCGGAGCGTGACATCCACGCTTGTTTGGTATCAGAGCAACATTCGGTACTCTCCAGGCTTACAGGGTCCACGCTCAATTCCAAGGTCCCAATATACAATCACATGCACCACATACATCACAGCCATCACTTTCTCACCACCCACAAACTCCACTAGCACTCCTGCCACATGACATCTCCGGGGTCATCAGACCAAACGATGTTCACGTACCACTGGGGTCATCAGACCATTCGGTACTCTCCAGGCTTACAGCCACTCAATGCCACCGGGGTCATCAAATCAATCGGCATTCTTATTCTCACTCAATTTCACCACTCTCCGATACCACCGGGGTCATCAGACCAATCGGTATCCTCAACACCTTTTTCATTGAGATCACAATGCCATCATAACACGCAGAATTCAATTCATAAAAAGGTTCGCCAGTCAATTATTTCATTTAATAACTCACCCAGCAGTGTCCTAGCATTCAGGTAAAGGTTTTAGAAACACTTACCTCTTCAAGAAAGCTTGTAATTTCAATCCAAACGACCCTTTTAGGTTAGCAAGCTCACGACCAAACAAGGCACCCATGGCATGCCTAGGAAAATCACATCGAAACTCGATTATTTCTCAATTCCATTACGTCAATATCTCAATAACACCGACAACACCTTATTCTCAAGTCGTGACAGTGTTGAATCAATGACCATAAGCATGCCAATTGTCATTCTAGCAAGGCAAGTTATCCAAAATCTCAATTCACCAAAACTGCCTAATTTGAGCCCCCCACAACCAGGTTCAATCTCACAAAAGCTGTAATTTTTCTACAGACTTTTTGAGAAAAAAATTCAAGGATCTTAAACTTCAAGATCTTACGGACGCGTGGGCGAAAACGAAGCTCAATTTGGATATCAGACTACTTAAAATGACTCAATTCAAAATCGGTGCGCGTTATGGGCAGATTGGACCGTATATCACGTTTTTCACTTCAAACAGCCTCTAATTCATCTTTAAACTTCCATTCACCACAAAAAAAAAACATTCCATAACCTCAATCTACATGTTTAGGAAGCTCACCAAGATATTTGAAGTAGAACTACATTCCAAAGACCTCTGAACAGCCCGGATTCCACACGGTCCTCAAACGGACAGAATATGCTTGGTAAAAATATCCACAAATCAGCCATGTACACCCATCAAAATTCAACTAAAATTGCAATCAAATCTCAACCAATTCAATTAATATATGTTATGAAGACCTCACCGAAAATTTGAGGTCATTTGGAGTCTGGAAGCTCTCAAAAATGCAGCTTCTCCAAAACCGGGTTAGATTTTGACCTTTGCCCACTCAAACAGACCTACAGGACAAAGGGCTGGGCCAAATTAATCTCATAATACCTTCCTAGAACGGCAAGACAATAAAATTTAATTTGGTGATATTTTTACTTCAATCCGAAGTTGGATAACAAAGTTATGGCCGAAACAGTGAGCCAGTTTCTGTCTGTCCGCGAGGAATCCATTTGGCAGAGAGCAAAAATGAAGGAGAGGAAGATGGTGGCCGGCCAAAATGGAAGAGAGATAAGGTATTCCATCCCAATAATACACCTTGGGTCAATTAGACAAGATGGGTAATTAATGGCCATTTAATGTTTGGCATCTTCTTTGGTTGACACTTGGCAAACTCCCATTGGTTTCTTCATTGACTTTGACTTCCTTTGACCATGTCCATTACACATTTTTGGCAGCATATAGAGGAGTGAGAATTGACCAAAATAACCTTCTAAACTTCTTAAGGCAAGGCCAAAGGTCGAGGGGCAAAACGGTCATTTTGCACTTTTCATCCGAACTTTCATTTTTTCAGTATAAACCACCCTTGATGAGGCGACATCTATCTCAATTCCAATGTTTGAATTCCTCAATATCCAATACCCAAATCTTGAAATCTAATTTTATGTCAAAATCTCGTCGACTGTAATTTCAGTTTATCTCAAACTGACAGGCAACTCTTGTAGGCGCTACGCGTATCAACCTTGGGATTTTCTCAAGCCGTGACGACTTTGATTGTCATGTAATTGTGAGCATTTATCGTTCGTTCCTTCGATCCTGATCATCGAAATCCGATTTAGAATATTCTCGTAAATTACACATTGGTTAAGCGGAATCACCCGCATCCCAACGTATAACACTAGCAAGACATTTCATGATCGTCCTTAGATCGATCTCTGCCAGCCCAAGACATTCACTCGACAATCCTTATGGTCAAAGTGTTATTTCTCATTCAAATTCCCCAAGTCCACGTACTTGACTCCGCGTCAGTCTTTCCCTTTTGGTCAGTTAACTCAAGAGTGGCCAACTCCGAGTGAGTTACAACTGAAATATACCGATCGATATACTTCTATTCAATAGCCTCGAGAGGGTCGGAATTCGAAATGTCACATATAATATCAGGTGTACTTCATGCAATGACCACTAAAACATAAATGCTCATTTTTCGAACATAAAAACTCGAAGAGGTAAATACTCTAACATTTTATTGTGTACACAATTAAGAATGTGATTTAATCCATCATTTGGCTCATCATATCGCTCAAAAGGCTAGCACTTATGTGGGAAAAAATGTCAAAAATGTCTAAATATATTACATTTTTACCTATCAATTTAGTTCTAAACCTTTTGCATTTGTGTCACTTCAATCATAAACCTTTTTTTTTGTGTCGATTCAAACTTAAATCTTTTTGCATTTTTCCAATTAAGTCCACCTAGCCATCTTTGACAGACAGAGGCTGACGACATAATTTTCTAATAGTATTAAATTTTTCAATTCTTATTCTTTTTTCTTTATTCTTTTAGTTTTTTAGTATTCATCTTTTTCCTCATCCTTCCTCTTTCTTCCTCCAAACTTGAAGCAGAAGACTGGAAGCAAGGGCCGGTGAGGACCCGGGGTTGCCATCTCTAGGTGAGGCGGACGGTGCTATTGCTAGGCGAACTCGGTGGCCCAATTCGTCACAAGTAGACCCAATCCAAACTTTAGGAAATCATATTTATTCCCGCATCCCTACTACAGTACTTCACTAGCTACAAAGTATTAGTTGTGCTTATATGTTCAAATTGTAAAGGGGAACTACTGAAACTGCACTAAACTTTTTGCAAATCGTTTAAGTAATTTTCTGGACAAGAAAATATATGTAAGATGACTTTGTTAAATTTGTGACTTAATAAGAGATACATATTCCTGATATTCATGTGATAGTCGATAAACCATAAGCCGTTGGTAAGAAAGGTAAATAAAAGTGTGGTAAACAAAAAAGAAGTTACTCTTTTAGTGTTATAAAGGAACAAAACTTGCTACTTTTGTTAGTTCTAACTGATTATTATTCGTTTTCCGCTGCATAGTTTATGAATGAAAGATATCATGAAGCAGAACGAAAAAAAACATTTGGACATGAAAAACATCTGATGATAGATAAACATTTACTAATTAGCGTAATCAAACATTGTTTTCAATCGAGAACGTTCAAGTAAACTAAAACAAGTTAAAATGATGTTACTATTTATAAATGAAAATAGAAATACATTATGCCAAAATTCAAAGACTATTTGTGTCGTTTTTCCATAAATGTAACCTAACATAAGCAGCGTCACGCTACTAAAAAAAAATATCAAAGCAATGGATAAATACAGTTCTGGCATTTCAAAGGCCTTATCTGAGTTTCTGAACGCAGCTCAGGACGGCTCTGGAATCTTATAGTTGGAGAATTATGGCACATCTAAATGAAAGTAGAACCTTAGCACACCAGTATAGGGGTTTGGCAGGTCAATTATGTGTACAAGTCTCCACTTATTCTTGGCAATTTGGTCGTCGTTGACTTTCGATCTTCTTATCCGATCGATCGTTTTCTACTCTTTTTTGGTACTTGGGAGCGATGCAAGTGATCAATGCCGGAATGCAACCTACCCCCTTGCACTATATTAAATGTAGCAGGACACCGAACGCATGAACTTTGTTCTCTCTGTGTTTAAATCTGGCTACAACCTACAAATTGAAAAGCCAACGAGATTTGTCAAATTCAACATAGAAGTATGATGTCACGCTACAGTTCAAAACCCGTACCATCGTGAAATTAGGTTGTTACGATGAACTTATCCAATATAATTCGAGATAATAATCCAAAAAGTCATAAATCTATTGTACAACATCCAATTCTAAATTTTTCAATTTGACCAATTCAGTCATAAACCTTTTGAGGAAGAAGTGTTAAAAAAGTTATAAACCTATTATAGAGGTATCAATTCAATCCTAAATCTTTTATTAGTGTCAATTCAGTCCTAAACTTTTTGCATTAGTGCCAATTCAATCCTAAACTTTTTGCATTCATGCCAATTGAGTTAATCCAGTCAATTTTAATTGAAAATCGTTGACTTGGATGTCGTTATCCTTCGTGGCACGAATGGCGCTTACTTGGATTTTTTTAATATTGTTCTAATATTTTAAATAAATTTTAAGCATTTTTTGTTTTTTTTAAATATTTTTAAAAATAATTTAAAAAATATATAAAAAGAATATCCACGTTAATGTTAGCTATTCCACATAGGATAATTGATGTTCTCGCAAGTGATTTTCAGCCAAAGTTGATCGAATTGACTTAGTTAGCATAATACAAAATATTTAGGACTAAATTGACACTAATATAAAAAGTTTAGAATTGAATTGACATCAATGCAAAAGGTTTATGACTAAATTGGCATAAAAAAAGATTTAAGACTGAATTGGCATTGATACAATAAGTTTATGATTTTTTTTGACACTTCTCCCAACCTTTTTGCAGTTTTCTAATGTAGTCATTCTGGCCAACCTTAGTCGAAAATCATTGACAGTTTGCAAACTGCCTATTTTTCATTTTTTATTAATTTTTATTTCTGTTTCTTAGTAATGCCTTAAACTTACCAACTCTTGTAAGGAAAATTACCTAAACAGTCATAAATTTATTGCAATTCAGTCTCAAACTTTTTTTTATCAATTTAGTCATAAATATTTTGCGTTAGTGTCAATTCAATCCATTTGACCAGCCTTGCTAACGTAGCACTTTTTAAAATAGCACTTTAATAGTTTCTTGAAACTTTCACATTTTTTATTTTTTATCTTTCTTTTCTTTTGTTTAGTCTTTTATTTTCCCAAACCCTTGGACCGGCGAGGGTCGAGAAGCCCTGGCATCGCGGCCCTTGCCTATTTGGGTGACGACGGGCGGCCCCTCGCCCAGACCTGTCATGGGTCGCAATGCCCTCGCGTGATCTGGGAAGTTGAGGCCTTTGCGCAGCCTAGACGAGGACTGCGACACTCTTGCTTGCCTAAGGTTGGGGAAAAACAAAACTTAAAAAAAAATCATAAAAAATTTAAATATTACTAAAATATTATTTAAAAAAAGTCCATGCTAGCGCCGGTTAGCCAAATGGATTGAATTGATCAAAGCAAAAGTTTAGGACTAAGCTGACACATTTTCAGTAGGTTTAAGACTTTTTTTGGTAACTCTCCCACTCTTATGTGAATGTACATTTTTAATTTGAAAGACTTATAAAGTTTCTTCAAATTAAATTAATAAGTCATTTTTATGTTATCAAGTCTTAATTGAGTTATATACCTACATTTATTTGACGGTACAGTTCAAAACTTTTCTTTGTCTTTCTTACATGCTTAAACTTATCAACTCTTATATGAATTTACCAACTTTTATCCATATGACTTACCAGCTTTCTCTCATTAAATTAGCAACTCTCATTTGAGTTTCTTACAATGTTTATTTATGATTTTAAAAAAATGGCCAACTTTTCTATGAAGTTCTCAACTTTTATTTATATTACTTACTAGCTAGTTAGAAATTACCAGTCTTAATTAGATGATTACCAACTTTTCTCCAATTAGTTGCCACCTAATTTTGCATTATCGAATCTTTTTTGTAGTGGTCGAATATCGAATCTTATTCGAGTCAGTAGTCGATAAGCTGTTTTTCATATTACCTAGTTCTGTTATCTTAGACCAATTGTTTTCTCTCTACTTTGTTACATGGTTTGTTGACTTTTCTTACTAATGCTTTAAATTTATCGACTATTATATGAAGTTAATAACATTTATTTAAGTGACTTACCAACTTTTCTTCAAATAAGTTATCAGATAGTTTTGGGTTATCAATTTTCATTTGAATTGATTACCAAAATTTATATTACTCTTTAATTTACCAACTTTCCTAGTGAAGCTAATTATGACAAAAGAAAAAAGATAACTTTCCTAGTGGGGCACCGCTTTTCATGTATTTTGCTTGCCAAATTTTTTAGAAATTACGATCCTCAATTAGAATGATTACTTTTCTACGATTATGTTACCAAATCTTGTTTGAGTTAGTTACCACCGTATATTAGAATTCTTTTGGAATTACCAACTTTTCTTTTCTCAGACAAAAAAAAAAAATCTCATTTCGAAATAACTCCATCGTTGTTTATCAGAAGTAAATAAGGTTTTCAATTATTAAAAGACGAAAATAGATTTCATGCGAATGGCTCTGATGATACTATATGAGACGGCTCACTGTCAATGGTAATGATGTGAATTACTATTGAAGAAAAATTTCACGCTAAAAGCTCTCGTCAATTTATGGAAATAAGAAGATGGGTAAAGTGCACTGGATGCCCTAAACAATTATCAAGAAAATGCAACCAATCCTAAAATTACAAAAAGTGCAATCGAGTCCTATAACTTCTGATACAATCAAATACTTTCGTTAACCATACCCAACTTGACTAACAGAAAATATTGACGTATCATTTTTTATTATTATTATGTGTAGTGATGACGTAGCTAAAATAACATTGTTTTAGTCCAACCCTTACCAATGGCAGTGCTTAATTAGATCTTGGAGAGGGCCGGTGACCCTCACCCAAATCTAGGAAGGGTCGCCGGCCACTACACAGGGCACAACAAACCTTGTTGGCCATTCTTCACCCTTGCCGGCCCTTGCCAGTGATGGTGGGTGGTGGCTAGTTCTCACTTTTTTTTTTTAATTTAGGTTTTAAATTAGGACTTGATCGTACTTTTTGTAAGTTTTATAACTCAATTGTACTTTTGTGACAAGTTGTAAAACTTCCAGCGCACTTAACCTTAAGAAGAAACATAAGTTCTCAAATATGAGAGATGTACACACAAATCAATCGCCTTTTTAATATGTGTAAATCATCCTGTATTGCATCAAATAGCTACAAAGCAAATGCTAAATGCCCTAGTACACAAATTGCAGAAGCCGTTGTTTAGGTCACTACTTGCCAAACTAGATGTACATTTTTCTATGAGGAATAAATTTAGAGATGCACAGAGAAGCGAACATGATTTTGGGTGGGCATATCGCAATACTGAATGGTGTACGGAATTGATTCCCTAAATGATGTTTTAAGGTGTGATTGGGCAATCAAGATGAGTATGGCCACATTCAAGCACCATAAGAATTTCTACAAGATCACTCTGTAGTCGTAGATTAACTTTGCATATGTTTAGTACCTCAAGCATTGTCTCATAGAGAAGAAAGATAGGTTCGAGAAATAGCACGAAATAAGATCTTGATGGCAATAGCAAATTCATAAATCTTGATAGCGATAGCGAATTCATAATAGAACCGGCCATCGAGGGCACTTTTATCGGCCTTGTTCGAGAAAATTTATGAATTGTAAAAAAGAGCCTGATGAAAAGAAAAAGTTTGGTACATCACTACTCGTCCGGCCTTTCAATGCTTTTTTCGTTACTTAAAAAGCAGTTTTCAAGTTTCAAACTCCTCTTTTTTATCAATAGAAAGCATAAAAATAACAAGAGGAGCTAGGAATTATTAAAGGAGTTTATTCTCATAGTTTTGATGAGTTTAATCATTAAAACTCTGTTTAAGCTATTCTTATCCTCTCCAGTAATTGGTAATAGGTTAGGTATTTGAGTCTGCGAAGGCTCTTCGTTTTGGCCGATAGGCATGTTTCATGCTCTGCAGTTTGAACTCGTAGCTGCATTCAAAAGTCAACGCCTGATATGCTCTATTTCTCCCTTATTTATACTTCCCACCAAGTTGAAAAGAAGATATCGTTTGCCCATTGAAGCCTTCTTCTTCTTCTCCTCCACTTTCCTTTGGCACACCATTATCAATGGAGACTGGTCCAAGAATGGTGGCTACGGTTGTTACGGTCATGAGCTTTGCCGTCTTCTTGGGCATTGCTTCTGCTGATCCCGACATGCTCCAAGATGTCTGTGTCGCTGATCTCGCTTCCGGTAAGACCACACATGCTTGTCTTTGCGCGTTTTTTTATAGTCGTCTTCTTAAACTACCGACTACTACAGACAGGTACTAGATATAAATTCTAACATGGACATGACTCGTTTTCTATTGTACTTCTCCATGACAGGAACTAGGTAAAGCTATCCTTTTTCATTAGCCAAACTGTCTTTGAAGTTAGAATAGTGCTCGTACTTTTATGTCCCGGGCCTCAACACCCTCCGCGTGTCCCTGTCCCGCATCGACTACGCTCCTCTCGGCCTCAACCCGCCCCACACCGACCCACGGGGCACCGAGATAGTGTTCGTGCTATACGGTGAGCTATATGTTGGGTTCATAACCACTGGAAACGTCTTTGTCGCTAAGACTATCAAGGCAGGCGAGATCTTCGTGTTCCCTAGAGGCTTGGTCCACTTCCAGAAGAACGTCCTGGACGCCCCAGCGGCCGTCATCGCGGCATTCAACAGCCAGTTGCCAGGGACTCAAGCCATCGCGACTGCACTGTTCACGGCAACTCCCACGGTGCCCGACGATGTGTTGGCCAAGGCGCTCCAGATTGATGCGCAGCAGGTTGAGATGATAAAGGCTAAGCTTGCCCCCAAGAGCTAGTCTCCTTGTAAAAACTGCACACACTTCAATTCAAAGTTTGATTTAGCCTTCAAATAAAATCAAGTTTGACATTGCAATTTCCATTCTACTCCTATCTTTGTTGGTCTCAAGAAGTTAGAACCTCATGCTTGTAATCTTTTTGTACCCATTTTATTGAATGAAAGAGGTCTTGAGCTGCCAAAAAAGGGTTCAAGATATTACCACTTTGTGCAATAGTGAAGTCAACTTTAGGGATTCCTTACAAAATTTTGTCGTTTCCTATGATTTTTCTAATACATAAACAAGCTCCAACCTGTCTAACTAATCAAACAAAAATAAAACTTGCCTTTTTTAGTCTCTATCCTGTCCCTGAACAAGATCTGGTGAATTAGCAAACTTAAAATCAGCTGTCAATATGGAAAGATGCAACTTTGGCAAAACACAAAATATATAATCACAGTGGCAAATCGCGATCAAGGGACTCGAAATTCGAGATGAAATCATCTAATTCTATCGGAATTTGTCCAAATGTCAATGTAAAAATCCGACCGGACTTTCGAGTAGTTCGTGACGTCATTTCATATGTACCTCTAGATTGACACTAGAATTGGAAAACCCACGAGTGATATATGTATGGGGTTTTTTTAGGTAATTAAGGCAGATTTAAACATTAGCCAAAGTAGCTTAAAGAGCTGCATAGTTGCCAAATATGGGTACCTCAGGACCTTAGCATGTGGTGTTCGGGTTAATGGAAGATCCCTCTCGACTTTCAATGGAAAACCAAGTTGACCATCTATTGGAAAAAAAAAATTGATTTTGGAAAAAAAAATTCAAATGCGGAATTTAAGACCCGATAGATTATGTTAATCGTATCTTACTTATATATATATATTCCAGCACTTGTAGTATTCCACCCTCAAAATTCAGCTCTAAAATATTTAGATTTTTCATTATTCGATTTTACCAAGCAGCCTCGAATTTTGAGAGCTAACTTGGGAAAACATCGAATATCGTGCTGACGGAGAATGATTTATGATTTTTTTTTTCTATGGGCACATGCCGACGGAGCATGATTCATTTCTGGATCGACGTTGCAATTATCATGCCATCTTGAATCAGGGTCAATGCATTTTAATATCATACCGACGCCGGTGGCCCTCGACCGAAACGAATAATATTTCGATAGGACCACCCAAAATCGAACTTTACTTCTATCTTCTAGCCCACGACTGGGAAATTGCCTACAAAGTCCTAACCCTATTGAACTTTTATCAATTCAATCTTAAATATTTTAATTGTGTTAATCGAGTGCAAATTATCTTTGTATTTTGTCAATTGAGTCCATTTGTTGAAAAATATTTACACACGGAGGTAGCGATAATAACTTTAATAACAATAACCAAGCCAATAATTTTATATTATTCTTTACACATAAAGATTACAAAGCATATAAAACTTCTAGCTAATACAAACTCAAAAAGCAATTAGAGAAGAAGTGAGGTACTGCTAACCGAATCTCTTTAAGATGATTAATTCCTACCAACGGTACTAGGCAATTTCACGAACTATGCCTCACAATATACAACACTTCAAACCTGTTTGTATCAGCACTATACGAACAAGGCTTTGTCGAACACTTCTCGAAATTGACACACTTGAAAGATGACTATAAGAGAACTAGAGGAATGTAAATCAAGCTGTGTGTTGTAAGTTATGATTCTGAACTATGAAAATACGTCTATTTATAGACCGAAAAAACGTCAGCTATGCGGACATTAATCCACATCGGTTACGCCAACGAGGACGTAAGCACTTGTCGGTTACGCTAATACAACAATCCCCCACATAATGGCTCAACAAAACAAAGAATCGAGGAATTCCAAGTGTGCCTATAGAATACATTGCATCAAGACATATAGTTTTCGCTTTCAACTTTTTTTTAGTGAAAGCCTATCGGACATACTTAACTAGTCGGTGAACTTACTCTCGAACAACTAGTTATTGATGTAAGCCCAGACACAATAGACCTCACACAAAGTATCTCCGAATCAAGAGTTGTTCTCGATTGCGTTCATTCTTTCGGTCCTGAGCCTCTCAAGATTCATGCATCCATTAGAAATGTCCAGCCTTTAAATATTTTCATAGAATCGGCTAGCTCTACGTATATAGGTGCATTCTCATTGAACGTATCCTACCATGGCTTTCTAGGATGTTAAAATCCAAATTATATGAATCATTAAACGCATAACATGCACTGTTGCATCATAGGAATGGGAGACAATGCTCACTCTAGAGTTTTCAAAATTTTCATTGTCCTATTGAACCCAGTCCATGGGATCTCCAATCGCATAGGTTAGGTTTCCACCTCGAAAACTCTTTATTGGGTTAAGGCTTTTAACCACATTTCCCTCAATGCGCAATTTGCTTGCTCTCTCGACAAAACTTTTGTCAGCGAATTCGCAATGCTTTCCTTTAACTTTACAAAGTTTAAAGAAATTATTCCATGCGAGAGCAACTGCTTCACGGTATTATGTCTACGATGAATATATCTAGACTTATCGTTATATATCACATTATGCACCTTTGCAATACCTGCTTAATTGTGACAGTGAATGCATAATGCAAGCACAGGTTTTGGTCACAACGGAGCATCCTCTAAAAATTGTCAAAGTCACTTTGCTTCTTCAGCAGCTTTATCCAAAGTAATAAAATCTGATTCCATCATGAAGCACGCCATTAGAATTTTCTGAGGATTTCCATGATACTATGGCACCTCATAGTGTGAACACATACCGTTAGTCGATTTCGATATATCAAAATTAGAAATCTGGTTGGCGTCACTATGGCCTTCCAACAAAGTTGGATATAGACCATACTGTAGAATATAGTCTTTGGTATTTTTTAGATGCCATAATACTCTCAACAAAGCATTTCAATGGTCCTAACCTGGATTGCTTATATATCTGCTCATTTTTCTTACTGAGTATGCCATATTTGGTCTAGTGCAGATCATGATGTACATGAGGCTAACGATTACTTGAGAGTATTATAACTGTCTGATATTGTTTTCAGTATTCTTTCTTAAAGTTAGGTGGGGTAGAAAAGGATTATTCGCATTTTTAATGTCAAATGCTTTAAATCTCTCAATTACCTTTTCGATGTAATGAGATTGTGTTAAACCTGAGCTATCAGAATTCCTTAGAATTTTGATGTCGAGTACAACATCCGCAATACCTAAGTCTTTCATCCCAAAATTCTTCTCGAGAATATTCTTGATAATTTTGATAACCTCAGTGTTATCTCCAAGAATAAGCAAGTCATCAACATATAAACATATATCTACACATCCAATGAACGTAGATTTGGTATACACACGTTTGTCATATAATTGATTCTATACTCATTTTGGATTATCACATGGTTAAACTTCTCATGCCGTTGTTTAGAAGCTTATTAAAGTCCATACAATGATTTGACAAGTCTACACACTTTGTGTTCTTGTCCTTTGATCTTGAATCCTTCAGGTTGTTCTATATAAATCTCCTCATCGAGATCACTATTCAAGAATGCAGTTTTTACATCCATCTGATGCACATGCAACTTGTATAGCAAAGTTATGGCAATCAACATCATAACCAATATTATTCTTGTTGCTGGTTAATAAGTATCAAAATAGTGTAGATCCTCTTTTTGTCTAAACCCTCTGGCAATAAGCTGTGCTTTGTACTTATCAATAGAACCATCAGCTTTATGCTTTTTCTTGAATACCCATTTGCAACCAATTGGTTAATTTCCAGATGGAAGATCAACCAATTCTCAAATATGGTTACTTAGGACATAATCAATTTCATTGTCAATAGCTTCTTTTCAAAAATGAGTATCTGGAGATGATATCATCTCTTTGAACGTTTGAGGCTCACCTTCTAATATGTACATAAAAAAAATCAAGTCCATAAGATTTTTCAACACGCGACCTCTTGCTCCTTCGAAATTCAGTGTTCTCGGCCTCAACTTCATCATTTTCAGATTCTGAATTTCTAAATATCGTTTAAGAGGGTTTACCCTGATTTCTTTTCACAGGATATATATATATCCTCAAAAAATTCAACATCTCTTGATTCGAGGATAGTATTTGCATAGATTTTCGCATTTTCATATTTGTGAACCAAAAATCCGTATGCTGCTATTTTGAGTACAATCGATGAATATGCAATCTACTGTTCACAATCAAGTTTGTTTAGGAGGAGAAATTGCCACCTTGGCTAAGCACCCCACACTTTCAAAAAATTGAAGGATAGTAGCATTCCATTTCATAACTCATATGAAGTCTTAACCGTTTACTTGTAAGATATTTTATTAAGAATATAGTTCACAATTAGAATTGTCATTCCTACAAGTTTTGGGGTAAAGAATAACTTAAGAGCATGACATTATCCATCTTCTTAAGAGTTCTATTCTTCTGTTCAGCAATTCCATTGTGTTGTGAAACATAAGGTGCAGTTGCTTGGAGGATTCTTCCCAAACTAAAACACAACTCCTTAAAATTAGAAGAGCTATATCCTTCTCCTCTACCAGACCTAAGCACTTTGATTCTCCTATCAAGTTGGTTCTCAGCCTTATTTTTATACTTGATAAACATGCTCATAGCCTCATTTTTTTTTTTCTAGTTAATAGATAAGCATAGCAAAATTGAGTACAATCATCCATAAAAGTAATAAAATACTTCTTTTCACCTCTACTTTCGACAAACTTTAAATCACATAGGTTGCTATGGATTAGTTGTAGAGGTTCACTCGTTCTTTCAATCTAATTGAAAAATTTCTTAGCAAACTTAGCCTCGACACACGTCTCATACTTGTAACGGGCATCCAATTCAAACTTTGAAATCAGCCCCAAGTTTGCTATCTTTTTCATTGTACCATAGTTACATGTCCTAATCTACCATGCCATAAATAAGGAAACACAACAATGTAAACAGAATTTTTTTTATTAATAATATTTAATTACAAGAATTTCGAGTTTACATCAATGAAGGTCATATTGGCTTTGAACATGTTATTATTCAAGTACCCTTTCCCCATATACACTCACCCTTTAGGAAATACAAAATTATCGAATTCAAATATAATTCTGAAGCCCTTCTTGATTAGTATGGGGCCAAAAATGAGATTCTTCCGAATTTCCAGTATATGCGACACATTTAGTAGGGAAAACTCCTGGCCCAAGATGAACTTCAAGATCACCTTTCCTCTTCCAACAAGTTTTGGTGATGTAGAGTTAGCCATATAAAGCATCTCATCTTCCTTAGTCTTCTCGTACGACGATAACAAGTGTTTGTCCACACAAATGTGATTTGTAGCACTTGTGTCCAAACCATCAATGGGTATTGTTTGACATTGTGATATTCTGATTTTCCTGTCATTTCGAGACTCATTAATGAGAATGTATCTAATGATGTATTTCAATCGTATCTTGCTCGGATCCGATTAATCTCGAGTTAACTGACTAAAAGGGAAAGGCTAACGCGAGATAATGTACGTGGACCTAGGGAACTCAAGTAGGAAATGACACTTTGACCATAAAGATTGTCGAGGGGACATTTAGAGCCATGAAAGGCCAATCTAAGAATGATTAAGGAATGCATTGCTAGCGTTATACGATTAAAGAGCGGGTGATGCCGCTTAACCAATGTATAATTTGCAAAATTTTCCTAAGTCGAACAGTAACAATCGAGATCGTCGGAACTAGTGATAGACCCTCATAATTACATGACAACCAAAGTCGCCATGAATTGATGAGCCCTAAGTGTGATATAAATCACAGAGTCGATACGCGTAATGTCTGCAAATGCCGCCCGTTAGTTCTGGATAGGTTGGAATCACATTGGATAAAGAAAGGATTCAGAAACGAGTCTCAAAATTAGAAAATAGAGAATTAAGAATTCTAACATTATAATTGGATTGTCCATCGCCTTATCGAAGAAATTTGGAATCAGAAAAATGACGTTCCGGATGTCGAGGGAAAAATTATCATTTTGCTCCTCAAGCCTTAGTCTTGCATTTATAATTGAATAATGGCATTTTGATCATTGATACCCCACTATAGTTGCAAAAATTGGAGAAATTAGCAGCCATTGGATGAAACATTAATTGACACATGGACAAGTGTCAAATGATTAGGCATTCATGTTGATGGGAATACTTTTAACCTACCATTCAACCTTGTTGACCCTTGAATATGTGTATATACCACTCTCTCTCTCTCCCTCTTCAGCCGAGCATCACCATAATCTACCTATCTTCTTCTTCTTCTTCTTCTTCTTCACCGAGAAGCTGCACCGCCGACCAGCACTGCCTGCCGATTTCGCCACCGTCGACTGCCACTCCCGATGACTTCCAGCCGCCGAATCAACCAGCAGCTCCTTCCTCATCCTCTTGACGACAACCTCCAAGTGGAATCAAGTCATTTGACCTACCGAGGAGCTCCGGCCAGTCATTCTCCCGGAAGTCGACGAAAACCGTCGCAACTGGAGGTAAGCTATTGTTTCGACTCCGTAGGACCCCAAATCCTTTGAATCTTTCGGCCAAATTTTGTGGACATCTAGAGGACTTGTAGACTGAGTTGTAGTAAAAATTTTGGATGAATTTGATGGAGTTTTGACCCCGAATGGGTCTTGTGTTTGAAGGACAAAAACTAACCGGTTGAGGACTTGGAGGAACCAATGCCGTTCAAGGACTTTCCAGCGTCATCTTGACTTCAAATTTTCGGTGAGGCTTTCCAACTCCTAGGACTACATTTTAGCAAGTGGATTAGTGAATAAATTGATGATTTAAGTTAGTTTAAGGGCTAGTTAGTTGAGATATGCACATAATCGAAAATGTCCTGTTTCGGTTCTGTGCGTACCGAATCTGTGGGAGGCTGTTGGGGGTTTAATTGAGCTCCAAATTCATCGTTGAGAAGTATGAGGATGTTAGTCGATATGTCAATGAGGTGTATGTTTAGTGAATTGACGATTTGAGCAAGAAAAATTGACGATTGGATGAATTTCCTTGGGTTGCGCGGTTGAATTGTTCTTGGACCATTAGGACCGAATCATTGAAGTGCTTGGAAGAAGATTTGTGTTGGTTTTAGCACAAGGTAAGAAGTTTCAAAACCTTGGCTAGGAGGATTGGACTCGATTGGGTAAATTGAGTATGAATTAGATTGGTCCTTGGAAGTTTATGGTGTGATTATCCATTGTGCGTCCTTGAGAGATATAGATGACTCGAATGCTTGACAATGCTTGTGCCATGAATTGATTGTCACATTTGAGTGTTGAATTTAATTGTCTCGCATGCTATAGTTGTCTTGCTCATTGCATGAGTTCGCACTTGATCATGAGTATGAATTGAAATGAGCATTTAGCATGTCTGAGGAACTTGTGACACCCTGAGGCGTTGAGACGCGGGGTTGTGTGGATGGATACCCTGAGGCGTCGAGGTGCGGGGTTTGAGTTGAATGGTACCTTGAGGCGTACGAGACACGGGGTTGAAATGACCAATGTCCTGATGCGTTGAGACGCTGGACAGAATTTGAGATGTGTCGACACAGGCCTAGAATGAAATTGAAAACCTTATGCATTTACGCGGGTTTGTTAATGTGATGGTCTGAGGCGTATTTACGCGGACCGAGCCTGAGGCGTTCTAAATACGGGCGTGAATCAAATGGAGGCATGGAAGGGTGGAAGGTGTAATCTGGCTTGATAATATGTGCTTGATTCCACTGATGTGACACGATGCCTTGATTGCATGCTTGACACTCGTTTGCATCCGTATGTTATTTAATGACTGTGAAATGCCTCATGTGATTGCTTATGCATTGTTGTTTGTGATGGTACTCACCTGAGTGTACGGTCAGTCTAACCTAGGGTTAGGACCTATCTTACTGAGATGTAAATCTCATCCCGCTGCGGGATCACATTTTCATATCCTAGGCCGTGATCATGTTGCCCATCAGATTTGGTGACCCGAAAGAAATGTCGGCGTATTTTGAGGAGTTCCCGGACGGACAGGGAACTGTATATGTTAGGAAATGTACTGTGGTCTGGGTTGACGAGGGTGCAAAGAGCTGGAAGCATCATAGGTTTGAGGCTTGGTTTAGGAAAGTTGAGAAAGTGACTACGGGACCATTGAAGTCCACTGAGGTACCCCGTAGGTCTATCCCTAGCTAGTGTCATCTCGCTCGGGATTCTGTGGAGGTTGAGGGGTTAGCAGCCGGTTCGAGAAATATCCCTGAGAGGACCCCTACCCTGGAGGACACCAACGAGGTTATAGAGGTCGAAGCCTCCGAGGACGACTTGGTGGAGCAGTCTGTAGATACGACGATTGAGGACACAGTAGAGGTACGCTCGGAGACCTTCTCAAAGTACGAGCCTACCGAGGACGCTGAAGAGACTGACGACTCTAGCAGCTCGACTTAGGGATTTCCGTTTTCTGGGCTGATGTATTTTGATGATTGTCTCGATGCCCCGTTTCGTTTGGAGATGATGATGACCCCCTTTTGTATTGACTCTGTCGCCCTTATCGACCAGCTGGTTTAGCTTGCCAATGTTTTGTATGAACAGGATGTGAGATTATGTTTATTATTGGTGTTCTCATTACCCTAGTCCCCTTTATTATCGTGCGGAGGAGTTTGTATATTGTCGCTTCCGTATGCTATTGATATTATGCATCTTTAGATATATGTGAATCCAGGGACGTCCGAGAGAGTTTGTGCTTGCAGGGTGTCGCGCGCTCGTGCTCGAGGCGCGGGGTGTGACAGACACCATGAATGCCTCGGACACACCACAGCAGTCAGTCTTTGATTACCTACATGTTATGTCAAATTCAGCTGCTTGGCTGCACCATCGTCCTCGAGGGCACTTCTTGCAATTCTTAGCTTGATAGCTAGACTGATTACAAACAAAACATGTCCCGTGAAATTTCTAAAACCGTTCCTTCTGCTTAAAGCCTACATTGGTAACTTTTTCGATTTTTCATTCAGTATAATCGAAAATGGCACCATCAAGAAATGCAAAGCCTGTTGATGTATACTCGGACCATCAAAGATGGTCTCAGCCCGAAAACTCGCAGCATGTGTTGCCCCAGCATTAGGCCTCAAGGTATAAACCTCTCCACTAGCAGCAATCAGATTGACCACATGAACGTCTCCAAAAATATTCTGGACATTATTGAGTACTTGATTATTATCAGCCATCATGATTTTCTCATAAGTATTAATCGCAATGAGATTGTTGGAAAATATCTGCACACTCGTTAACATATCATGGGAAATATGTAACAATATTTGTTGTAATAAAAAAAATAATAAGACGAAGATTCTGACAATAACTTCAATAACAATAACCAAGCCAATAATTTTGTATTATTTTTTACACATAAATATTACAAAGTAGATAAAATTGCTAGCTAATGTAAATGCAAAAAGAAATTGGAGAAGAGGTGTGGTACGGCTAACTGAATCTCCTTAAGGCGATTAGCTCCTACCAACGATGCTAAGAAACTTTACATACTATGCCTCCCAAGATACAACACTTCGAACCTGCTTGTCTCATCACTATACGAACATGTCTCTGTCGAACACTTCTCGAAATCGGCACACTTGAAGGACGACTATAAGAGAACTTAAGGAATGTGCTTAGACCCGTGTGTTGTAAGTTGTGATTCTGAACTACGAAAACACGTCCATTTATAGACGGAGAAAACGTTGGTTACGCCGACATTAATCAACATTGTTTACGTCAACATAAGTGCACTTCGGTTACGAGGACATAAGTGCACATCGGTTAAGCTGACATAAGTGCACATCGGTTATGACGACTTAAGTGCATGTCGGGTATGTTGGCATAAATTGAGCCTTTGAAACGTGTAATTACAACACATCCGACCAGTTTTGAAACTGCTGATGTGGACACTAGACATCGTACATGTCCCAATCAGTATTGACATAGATTCAAACTTTTTTATTAGTATTTTTTTCTTTTCTTCTCTTTTACTTTTTTCACTTTTCTATTTTTTTTCCTTCTCTTTCCCTCATTTAGCCATTGCCAGGGGCATACCCTTGCCAAATTGGGCACGACTCGTACTCGAAGGCCTAGCAAAGCGACCCTCGCTAGCCTAGCGAGGGTGGCCCATGCTCGACTAGGCAAGAGCGGCCTCGCTAACCAATGTTGCTGATGTCACTGCAGTTCCAAAGATGCTAACAACTAGAAAATTTTTGGCAATATAAATGGTACAACTATGCAAGGCAGCACAGGCCTCTCATAGTTTCTGCTCGCAAATAAGAATTGAACTTAGATTGTTGTGGAAAATGGGTGATTCCTTTGCCACTAGATGTAACTATATGGATATTTCCATTTTTCAATGATTACTATTTCTGCAATCCGTAAAATACAAGTAATATCCTTCTTGGATTTTGTTGACACCTAAATTTTAATTTTTTATTAATCATGCATTTTTTCATAAAAATGAGAATCAACTTTAGTTCTCGCCAAAAATAATTTTCATTCATAATATATTTTTTATCATATGTGCATTGCATCAGTATCAATCTGCTCCAATGATGTGAGATTGATCTAATTTGACGGGCAATTTGGACTAGATTAACGGGCAAATATTTCGCGATTCATGAATACATGTGCTGAAATTTTCACATGGGCATTAGACCCATTCTTAATTTCAAATCGACCCATTTTTGCTCATTAAAATTTTGAGGCTTTTAATTAATTAATTGTTTAGTTAATTAAAGCCCGGACAAGCACGATTAAGCCCGCACACTAGTGAAATTCGGCCGGCCCATGATCTCCCGTATTAGCCGGATTTTTTTAAGTCTTTTCATAGTTTAGAACTCCTAATTATCAGAATTATTAAATCCTACGGCTAAAAGTCGATCCTATTAGGATTGCTAATGTAATGGCCTAGATTGATTCATGATCATATTAGGTTTAGGAGACCCCAAGTTATATAAATATAACATTATGCCGTTTCCAACCGGGGGGGGGGTAGGCAATCTTATTCAGAATACTTGAGAAGATACACGTGAGAGAAGGAAAGAGAGAGGCGATTTTTTGGATAATAAGAGGCGGCCTATCCCGGCGGTTTCCTGGCTTTTTCCCGGCGGTTTTCAGTCTATCCTGGTGGTTTCCTGGCTTTTTCATTGCGGTTTCCAGTCTATCCCGGCGGTTTCCTGGCTTTTTCCTTGCGGTTTTTAGTCTATCCCTGCGGTTTTTGGAGCTGTGGCAGCTGTTTTAACCTATCCCTGCAGTTTTTCAGTACAAAATTTTTTGTTGCTGTTCAAGGCTTCCTTCGTTGCTGGTTTTGCGCGGATTCCCTTGCTGGTTGGAGGGCGTTTTTCCGGCGAATTTTGAACCAAAAGGCGGCTGTTCTAGGCAAACATTTGGGTGCGGAATTTTCTGTCCGGAAAAGGTAAAATTCTTCAACTTTCTGATTGGAAATCCATGTTAACTTGCAACTGGAATTCGAATAAATTGAATATTTTCCGTCAAATTTGTGCTAGAAACGAAAATCGATCAACGGCACGAAAAAATATTCTAGTCTTGGTTAGATTCATTATTGAGAACGAATTTTCCTTGATGGCGTGAGTTTCTTGTCACGTTTGCATACAAAGTGCATGTTAGATAATTTTTCCACGTTGAATCCTATCTTGACCAAATTGTGCATTGGTGATTGAGCAAGTTGAAAATTTTCGGCATATCATCCTCTTAACTACATATCACGTGCTAGCCTATGAAGATTGCCTGCCTCTTAGGAATTTGGATGGATTTCATTTTGAAAGTATACGACCCTTTGCTAATCATGGTTATTGGATGGACTTTCTTGGACGGAAGGCTTTCGATAAGCATGTGTGTACTTGGTCGAACTTGATTTGCTAATGGATGGTTCTCCATTTGATTTAACCATGGTCAATTAGTTTGTTTTATCTTGCGCTTATCTGATTTCGGATAAAGATTTGTGTTTATTTGGATGATGCTTGATTAGCTCTAGATCTTTATCTCTGGCACACAAGTTGGTTGGATTGAATGTTTATCCATGATTAATTTTTTAGAATTATCCAAATTAATTTTTCCGATCATTAAAGATAATTTCTCGAATTAAAACTAAATCAAATTTTTTGGATGAGGAAAGATGGACCCCAATCTCATAATCTTCGGCCATCCCTCTAAACTTTTAAAATTCCAAGCTCAATTGACTCATTTTCATTTTATTTTTGTGGTGCTTGCTTTGTTGATGCTTTGTTTATAAAAATTTGCACAATCTGCACAATCTTAAGCAATATTGCCCATAACACATGCTCCCAATTACGCCTTGTCCCTCGGAAAAACCTATATTAAAGGCAAAATATGACTTCGATCTCGAAGTACGATCATGCCCGTACGTGCGAATTAGATATCAAATCCTCAATCTTGAGGAGCGGATTGCTAATTCCTAAATAGAATTTCAAGGTTTGCCCTATGTATATATGGACGACGGTTATTCTATAAAATATTCACTTGCTGAATAAAATCGGATTTTCGGATTGAAAGATATTTTATGGGCATTATTGTTTATTTTCGTTCAAATTTTCTTTATTTTCATGTTTAGATAAATCCCTAAAAATTCCCCAAAAAATCTCATACTTTTCTTAAGTTAGATTATGCTTCTTTTGACTTTAGGATAGCTTTTTACTTTACTTTTTCATAAATTCAAAAATTAAAAAAAATACAAAAGTATCACTCACATTGCATATTTGCCATGTCATTATACCATGTCATGCGTATTTGCCACGTCATTATACCATGACATTCATATTTACCACGTCATCATGCCACGTTATGCATTTTTGCCACGTCATTAAATCCCGCATGTCATGTAGTTAGATTGCGTTAGCATTGCATTTAATAAAAGAAAACAAAAAAATGCAAGTCATCAAACCAAGGATTTTTCACGAAAATTAGGTACCGAAAGAGCATTAATTTTTTTAAATTAATGTAACCAAATCCTCGAACTCAATTTCTCTGGTTCGTAGAGATAAAATAGTTCTCCCGCTATTTTATATAGATTTCTAATCGACCTACCGTAAATGATTAGTGGCGGCTCTAATTGAATATTTTTTCATAAAGTAATCGAAGTTGCGATTTGGTAAGACTTGGGAGGGTCTGAGTTAAGTTAGTTAATTTAATTGACCTAATAATCCACTAGCCTAATTTTTTTTAGGTCGCGATAACTTGACGACTCCGCTGGGGACTTTAATTGAAATTTTTGAAAATTAAGAAACACTTAATTTAGTACGTTAAATTTTCGGAAAATTTAAGTGATCTAGTGGACTTAGGCTTGTGATTTTTCATGGTGAATTCATTGTTTGGTGATTGTGATTTGTCCCTAACTTTCTTAGGTGTTATATGTTTTTGCAAGTTATGCTAATTGCAATGTTCCTTAACTTTTGTTTTGCAAGGTTGATAGTCTTAATTTTTGCAAAATTGGAATTTTGAGTGCCTTAAATTGTTGTGCATGAATTTTCATTTATTTGCACTACACCATTTTCAAAACCTTAGTAAAATATAGGATGGTATCAAGGTTGGGAATTTCCCTAGCCTCGATCTCGAGAAGGAGGTGACCCCGTCTTTGATCCCAAGCTTTGGTAGGGAGGATTTCTCAACTTGGCTATGATCTCATGGCATGGACTGGACCCTCGGCCTAAATGAAATCCTTAAAGGCTGAACATTGACTAATTTGGTACGGTTTCTCTTTAAAATTTTGATTTTTTTTAAAAAAAAATCATAAAATGGGAACACACTTTGCACTTGTCATGCGCATGTCTATGTGATTGGCATTTGACTTTTCAAGATAGAGTAAGTTCTTTAACTTTATCTTATTTTTATTTTTTAGTCGGTCCATGGAAAATTAGGTTTGTCCTTTTGTTTATTCGAGTCATGTCATTATTTTACTTTCTTATGTCTCTCGTTAGGAAATTTCGTTTAGTGTTAGGCTTGTTATCCTTCGTTACACTTTCAATCACTAATTCAGTTATGTTTTCATTCTGATCTTATTGGATTGCTCGATTTTTTACACCTTATTTGAATTCAATTCGATCTTTGCACTTCCAATGAAAAATGTTTACGAGATTCTGAACTATCATGAGAACAAATTTGGTGCCAATTCGACATGTTTTCTATTTAATATGGAATTAATGGCCAAAAGGGAGCAGGCTGGAATTTCTCACATTTTCAGACTCCAGAATCATTTTGCTGACTACCCTTAATAAACGACCTCCTTTGCTGAACCACAAAACATGAAAGTTGTAGGTTGAGGTTTCAACTAGTAACCTGAAAAAAAAAATCAGCTTTTAATTCATACTTTAAAGGGATCCTTCATTCATTTAACCACGGGCGGACGAAACAGTTTCTAGACGTCATTGTTCAAGGATACGAATTAAACTGGGATAATTGGTTCATTTTCAGCCCAATCACTGAACATGAAAGTTGTTCATTAGCCTCTTAGCTATAACTTTGTGACTTTTTACACCATTTTGATGTCTCAGTGATTTTCTATGAATTGTTTTCTGACAGCCGACAAAATTGGAATTCCCTGGTCATTAGCATGAGTCAAGTTCAATCGGCATCTATGAGTCTACACTAGTCATGGACTGATCCAATATGCAACATGTCTTGCTCACTACGTGATCATTCCTATAAGGGTGCTAACGATTCTCGTTCCGATCAAGGTAAACAAAAATGACTGACAAGGCACAAATCATAGCTACTCTGAGAAGAAAAGCTGATGAACTTCAGGGTGCTGTGCGAGCATGGAAAGCTGTGGTAAACAGAAAGATTAGTGTCATGGAAAGTCTCGCTCATCTACTGGATCACCAACTTGATGTGGTTCAATCTTATCAAGAACGATGTGCCAATCGTTGCATGGAACTTCCAGAAGACAAACCTCCGCTGCTATTTAGATGGAATTCACCCCACTCCCTGCGTCTATAACGATTATATGGTCAATCCTTTTGAAGAAAGGATTGTCCAGCAAGAACAAATACCCCCTTAGTGATTGAGCATCCGGAACTTCAGCCCTGGCAAGTTCTGTGATTTCTATTGCGGCCAAGAGGGACACTCCATTGAGGAATGTGTCACACTACGATTTTGGATCCAGTGCATGATCGATGCCGGCTACCTTATGTTCCACGTATGGAAATATTGTGATGGAGACCAAGATCCGCTGGTAGTTCCGAGCATGCGTCTGCAACATCCTCACATGTTTAAGGATGAGATACTTCCGTCGTCTCAATTTATTCTCGTGGTGTCACTTGGAACACATGGGACGATTAGCCCCATGGAAAGTTAGGAGATTTCATCGTTGAGGAAGTGGGCATAGACCCAGATCGATACCATTTTCATGCTTCTGCAATCCCTTGCAAGGGATATTTCTTGCTATTCTTAAGTTTTTTAGGTCGCACTAGGATTTTCAAGTCATGTTGCATTAGGATTTCATTTCCGTTCAATGTCACACTTCTATTCAATAGGATGTAATTCATTGATTTTATATCAATAAAATTACACATGTCTTTTTATTAAATTTTGGAATCTTGATGAAGTATCCCAAACCAACCCAATAACGACAACCAACATTTGAACAATTTGTCATTCATGGTAAGCACCGAGGGTTGGGCTTCTCAAGA
Source organism: Rhodomyrtus tomentosa (assembly GCA_028455895.1). NCBI lineage: Eukaryota > Viridiplantae > Streptophyta > Magnoliopsida > Myrtales > Myrtaceae > Rhodomyrtus > Rhodomyrtus tomentosa. The sequence continues at coordinate 20,748,986 of JAPCWY010000003.1, read as the reverse complement.
ATTCTCATCTTGAGATTTTCGAAATCAAAAAAATTTTCAAGGAAAATTTTTGGAAATGACTAACGTGTGATTTGACCCTGTTTGTCTTACTGATCCATCTACTGTATATTTCTGAGTCAATCAATGGCAAGGGGCGAATTCTTAAACTCTGACCATGTATCAGCCCGGGGGAAGACGAAGGACGCTCGATCTTTGAGGGAGTATCTGTTGCTCTTAACTTATCATTATTGGAGACTACTTTCCTTTTTCCTCTTGTAGGTACCAATTTATGAAATGTACTTCTAATTCCCACCGCCAAAGCAAACAGCTGGACGAAATCTGTGACATTCTGATTTCCAGTCAATTTCAGACTCTGTAATGAGAAGTTTATATGTATCAAGCGATGTGTTTCAGTTTTATTTTGCTCAAATCTGATCAATTTAAGTAGACTGATCGAAAGGGAAAGGCTGACGCGAGACGAGGTACGTGGACCTAGGCGACTCGGATAGGAAATGACGCTTTGACCATAAGGATTGTCGAGAGGATATTTAGAACCACCAAGAGGTTAATCTAAGAACTATTAAGGATTTCCTTGCGAGTGTCGTACGATTGGAGCGCGGGTGATGCCGCTTAACCAGCGTATGATTTGCAAAATTATCCTAAATCGGACAGTGACGATGGAGACCATGGGGACTAGTGATAAACCCTCACAATTACATGACAACCAAAATCGCCATGAATTGAGCAGCCCTAAACATGATATGAATCACGGGGTCGATACGCGTAATGTCTGCATAAGCCGTCCGTCAATTCGGGATAGGCTAGAATCACGTCTGATAGAGAAAACTATCAGAAACGAGTCCTGAAAAGTTTAAAATGAAAAATCAAGAATTCCAACGTTATTTGGATTGGCCGTCGCCCTATCAAAGAATTCTGGAACGAGAAAAACAACGATTTGAACGTCGGGGGTAAAATGACCGTTTTGCCCCCCAAGTTTAGAACTTTACCCTTACAATGGAAGAAGGGTAAATTGGTCCATACACCTCCCATGGCTACCGAAAATAGAGAGGATTAAATGAGGGCCGTTGGATCTTCTTTGGAAAAGACAATGCTAAGTGTCACAAGATCAAGGGTTGTAGTCATATCAACTTTTGGCTCACCAAACATTCAAACCATTGACCAAAATTTGGATATAACAAAATTCTCTCTCTCCTCCCTCTCTCCTCAACCCCATTCGATCGAACCCCCCCTCAACAACCGAGCAAGCCATCTTCTTCTTCTTCCCTGTTTCTGCTCGCCGCCCGACCAGACTGGAGCTTCCTGTTCGCCGGTCACGACTGCCCCTCTCGGCCACCATCCGACCACCGGCCGACCACCCCAGCGTAGATTTATGTCTTTTCGACATCCTCGAACAAGAATCACGGCATTTGGAGCACCAAGGAGTCCCGAGCATAGATTCTCCCGAGAGCCGATAGATTAGGACTCAACATGAGGTAGGTTTGATTCTTAGCCCTTTTGTTGGTCGAAATCTTGGAATATTGGGCTCAAATTTTGTGGAGATCTAGTAGAGATGTGTAGGATTCTGTGGTAAAAATTGGGGCTTAATTTAATAAGGTTTTGATCACGAACCGGCCTTGTGAATTTTGCCCAGAATCTGTTGGCGAACTGACCTCGGTCGGAAAATGGCTGGAGGTGGCCGCCGGAATGACCGAACAGAACCTCCAGAAACTGGTCGCTGGTGCAGAAACAGGGAGGAAGATTAAGATGAAGATTTCGATGGTTCTCTTGGTGGTATGGCCCGCCAAATCATTGAGGAGATAGAGAGAGAGAGAGAGTTCTTTTATCCAATGCTTAGGTCAAAGCTTTGAATGGTAGGTTTGGAAAAGCTTGACATGACCATACTTCATGATCTTGTGACACTTGGCATTTTGTTTTCCCAAGAGGATCCAATGGCTCTCATTCCATCTTGATTTTCGGCAGTCATGAGTGGTTATAAGATCAATTTGCCCTTCTCCAATTGTTTGGGCAAAGTTCTAAGCTTGAGGGGCAAAACAATCATTTTACCCCCGACGTTCAGAACGTCATTTTTCTCGTTCCAAAAATCTTCAATAGGGCGACGGCCAATTCGAATAAAGTTGGAATTCTTGATTTTCCATTTTCAAACTTTCAAGACTCTTTTCTGATAGTTTTCTCTATCAGATGTGGTTCCAGCCTATCCCGAATCGACGGGCGCTTTTGCAGACATTACGCGTATTGACCCCGTGATTCATATCACATTTAGGGCTCGTCAATTCGTGATGGCTTTGATTGTCATGTAATTGTGAGGGTCTATCGCTAGTTCCCTCGACGATCCTTATGGCCAAAGCGTCATTTCCTATCCGAGTTCCTTAGGTCCACGTACCTATCTCGCGTTAGCCTTTTCCTTTTGGTCAGTCTACTCGAATTGATCAGGTTCGAGCGTAATACGACTGAAATACATCTCCAGATACATACTTCTTATCAATGAGCCTGAAATCGTCTAGAAATTAGAATGTCACAACTCTTCCCCCTTAAAGAAATTCCGTCCTCGAAATTTGCAATCCTTCCGTTCCATCCAATCCTTTGGGGGTGTAAGCGTCTCGTCGCGCCCTCACTCTTCTGGATAATCCTTTCCATCCCAAAACTATCTTCCTTAGGACTTGTCTCCTTTAGTCCTCAATCCAATGAACTTCTCTCCATTCTCTTTTGGCATTCACATCATTTGTTAGCAGCTCATGCTCGAGCGTTCACCTTATCTCTTTCATATGTCCATAACCATTGTCACCAAGCCCTCGCCAGAATGCACTCTTAATGTCCATGCCATTCGCGTATCTCTCCCTTCAAATTTCCTTTCACGCCAACAGAGATTCAAGGGTTTTATCAACTTGTCCTTCATCATCTCGCCCAGCCTTTCCTTTGACATTTTACTCCAGGATCCAACGGTCGATAATCTGAGCACTGACAGAAATACACATACGGAAGCGATGCCATCTCCATTCTCATAGATACAACCACATACGATGACCTAGGACAAATACATCAAATTACCTTAGTTAATTACTAAAAGATCAACTCATAATTCAAACTTTGGAGTGTAATCTCAATATCCACAATTGGCAATTCATTTATAAATACAACTGGTCAACTATCTCTTCAAATGCCACTCCTTGGCAAGCCCGTGCTACCTTCGCTTGGAAACCTGAAAAAAAATGAAGCCCCCACTAGGGTGAGATATAAATCTCAGTAAGGTGGGTACTAATCCTAGGTTAGGCCGACCGTCCACTCAGGCAGTCATCTATCCCAAAACATCAATCTCATAAACATGTAGGCGCCTCAAGCACCATTCCATAAAACATCAACATGCAGGTGACAAACATACAATAGTGACCTCAAGTCTCACTCAGGTAATCATATCCACTCAGCCTGCCACTTCACCACATCCACTAATCTTCGCCTGCCTCAATCTCTAGCTCGTGATTAGATCGCATCAGACTCGGTCCGCATAAACGCATTAGATCGTCATCAGCAACCCGCGTAGACGCATCAGGTTTCGATAAATCTCCAGGCAAAGCTCATTAACTCATGCTCCGTCCCGCGATTAGATCGCATCAGGACCATGGCTATCTCAACCTCGCGACCTCGTCGCATCAGGGCGCCATTCAACCATAACTTCACTCTGCGATCTTGTCGCATCAGGGTAACAACTTCTGCCCCGCGTCTTGTACGCCTCAAGGCCTTTTCGTCCCGTAAATATTATCGCATCAGGACCGTGGCTGTCTCAACCCCGTGATCACATCGCATCAGGGCGCCACATCACATTACCCCGCGAACTCGTCGCATTAGGGTATCAACTTCTGCCCCGCGTCTCTTACGTCTCAGGGCTTTGCCATGTTATATTCATGCAATAACCATGTCTCGTACCATGATTTCCTATTCAATTGCACATTCAATGGCAAGTGCAAGTCCGAATGAAATTCGAGAACCTTGTGGCATGCCACGCAAATCAATAATATCCGAATATGGAAAGCAACTCAGGCATACACAATATCGCTCACAATCATCCTATATCATCTTAGTATATCACTAAGCTACCCACTTGAATAAATGCTCATAAATTGATCAATTCAAGCCTCGACTCACCCAATCGAGTCCAATCGTCTTAACATAGGGTTAGGAATCCCCTTACCTTTGATTTCAACATCACAATTTACTCCTCTTGAGCCTTCAAAATTCCAGCCCTCAATGTCCAATATCGAACTCAATGCGCAACCTAGCACATTCAATCAATTTCATCAATTTCTAATCCAATTCAACCATCCATGAACCCCAAGTCTCCATAGCATTATCCTCATCATTTTAACACATCTTAATCATCAATTTGAGACTTATAATCCAACAATCACAGCCTCCACAAAACCAGTCTTGCACAGAACCGAACCGGTTCAATTCGGTTCTGTGCAACCGCACATTTCCAGTCCTTAATCCACTCCTAAATCCTTCATTTAATCATCAATCTATCTCTTAACATGTCTATGCAAGGATTTGGGAGGCTTATCGAAGATTTGGAGTCAATTGATCGCCGGAAACTCAACGAACGTCGCCGGTTCCTCCAAACACAGAATCTAGCAGTTTTCTAGGCAACATTCACAAGGCCGGTTCTTCATCAAAACTTAATCAAATCCATCTCAACTTTTTACCACAAATTCATCTACAAGTCTACTAAGTCTCCACGAAATTAAAACTTAAAACTCCAAGGTTTCAGCCACTAAACAGGTCAGAAACTAGACCAACCTCAGATTGAGTCAGTTTCCATCGACTCTCGGGAGAATCCTTACTCTGGACTCCTCGGTGCTCCCAATGACCCGATTCCACTTCGAGGAGGTCGGAAAGACATAGATAGTTATTGGTGTGGCCGGCCGGCGGTCAAAAAATGGCCAAAAATGGCCGCCGGAATGGCCGAACAAAACCCCAGATTCTGGTCGCCGGTGCAGAAACATGAAGAAGATGAAAATGGTGGTGTTCTCTCTCTCTCTCTTGGTGGTGGCCGAAAATTGCAGAGGGGAAGAGAGAGAATTGCTTTATCCAAAGTCTTGGTCAAGAGAGTTTAAATGGTAGGTGGTAAAAGTTGGATTTGACTACCACCCTTGATCTTGTGACACTTGTCTTTGCCTTTAATAAAGAAGATCCAATGGCTTTCATTGTCTCTTGATTTTCGACAACTTATGGGAGGGTTTATTGTCCATTTCCCCCTTTTTCAATTGTAAGGGCAAAATTCTAAGCTTGAGGGGCAAAACGGTCATTTTACCCCTGACGTTCAGAACGTCGTTTTTCTCGTTCCGGAAATCTTCGATAGGACGACGGCCTATCTGAATAATGTTGGAATTCTTGATTTTTCATTTTAAAACTTTCAAGGCTCTTTTCTGATAGTTTTCTCTATCAGACGTGGTTCCAGCCTATCCCAAGCCGACGGGCGACTTTTGCAGACATTATGCGTATCGACCTCGTGATTCGTATCACGTTTAGGGTTCGTCAATTCGTGATGGCTTTGGTTGTCATGTAATTGTGAGGGTCTATCGCTAGTTCCCTCGACAATCCTTATGGCCAAAGCGCTATTTCCTATCCGAGTTACTTAGGTCCACGTACCTCGTCTCGCGTTAGCCTTTTCCTTTTGGTCAGTCTACTCGAATTGATCAGGTTCGAGCGGAATATGACTAAAATACATCTCTAGATACACACTTCTCATCAATGAGCCTGAAGTCAACTGGAAATCAAAATGTCACAACTCTTCCCCCTTAAAGAAATTTCGTACTCGAAATTTGCAATCCTTCCGATCCATCCAATCCTTTGGGGGTGTAAGCGTCTCGTCGCACCCTCACTCTTTCGGATAATCCTTTCCATCCCAAAACTATCTTCCTTAGGACTTGTCTCCTTTAATCCTCAATCCAATGAGCTTCTCTACATTCTCTTTTGGCATTCACATCATTTGTTAGCAGCTCATGCTCGAGCGTTCCCCTTATCTCTTTCATATGTCCATAACTATTATCACCAAGCCCTCGCCAGAATGCACTCTTAATGACCATGCCATTTGGCGTATCTCTCCCTTCAAATTTCCTTTCATGCCAACAGAGATTCAAGGGCTTTATCAACTTGTCCTTCATCATCTCGCCCAGCCGTTCCTTTGACATTTTACTCCAGGATCCAACGGTCGATAATCTGAGCACTGACAGAAATACACATACGGAAGTGATGCCATCTCCATTCTCATAGATACAACCACATACGATGACCTAGGACATATACATCAAATTACCTTAGTTAATTACTAAAAGATCAACTCATAATTCAAACTTTGAAGTACAATCTCAATATCCACAATTGGCAATTCATTTATAAATACAACTGGTCAACTATCTCTTCAAATGCCACTCCTTGGCAAGCTCGTGCTACTTTCGCCTAGAAACCTGAAAAAAAATGAACCCCACTAGGGCGAGATATAAATCTCAGTAAGGTGGGTCCTAACATTAGGTTAGGCCGACCGTCCACTCAGACAGTCATCTATCCCAAAACATCAATCTCATGAACATGTAGGCGCCTTAAGCACCATTCCATAAAACATCAACATGCAGGTGACAGGCATACAATAGTGACCTCAAGTCCTACTCAGGTAATCATATCCACTTAGCCTGCCACTTCACCACATCTACTAATCTTCGCCTGCCTTAATCTCTAGCCCGCGATTAGATCGCATCAGGCTCGGTCCGCGTAAACGCATCAGACCGTCATTAGCAACCCACGTAGACGCATCAGGTTCCGATAAATCTCCAGGCAAAGCTCATTAACTCATGCTCCATCCCGCGATTAGATTGCATCAGGACCATGGCTACCTCAACCTCGCGACCTCGTCGCATCAAGGTGCCATTTAACCGTAACTTCACCCCGCGATCTTGTCGCATTAGGGTATTAACTTCTACCCCGCGTCTCGTATGCGTCAGGGCTTCTTCATCCCGTGAATATCATCACATTAGGACCGTGTCTATCTCAACCCCGCGATCACATCGCATCAGGGCGCCACATCACATCACCCCGCGAACTCGTCGCATCAGGGTATCAACTTCTGCCTTGCGTCTCATACGCCTCAGGGCTTTGCCATGTTATATTCATGCCACAACCATGTCTCGTACCATGATTTCCCATTCAATTGCACATTCAATGGCAAGTGCAAGTCCGAATGAAATTCGAGAACCCCGTGGCATGCCATGCAAATCAATAATATCCGAACATGGCAAATAACTCAGGCATACACAATATCACTCACAATCATCCTATATCATCTTAGTATATCACCAAGCTACACACTTGAATAAATTCTCATAAATTGATCAATTCAAGCCTCGACTCACCCAATCGAGTCTAATCGTCTTAACATAGGGTTAGGAATCCCCTTACTTTTGATTTCAAAATCACAATTTACTCCTCTTGAGCCTTCAAAATTCCGGCCCTCAATGTCCAATGTCGAACTCAATGCGCAACCTAGCACATTCAACCAATTTCATCAATTTCCAATCCAATTCAACCATCCATAAACCCCAAGTCTCCATAGCATTATTCTCATCATTTTAACACATCTTAATCATCAATTTGAGACTTATAATCCAACAATCACAGCCACCACAGAACCGGTCTTGACAGAACCGAACCGGTTCATTTCGGTTCCATGCAACCGCACACTTCCAGCCCTTAATCCACTCCTAAATCCTTCATTTAATCATCAATCTATCTCTTAACATGTCTATTTAAGGATTTGAGAGGCTTACCGAAGATTTGGAGTCAATTGGTCGCGGGAAACTCAACGAACGTCGTCGGTTCCTCCAAATACAGAATCCGGCAGTTTTCTAGGCAACATTCACAAGGCCGGTTCATGGTCAAAAATTAATCAAATCCATCTCAAATTTTTACCACAGATTCATCTACAAGTCTATTGAGTGTCCACGAAATTTGAGCTCAAAACTCCAAGATTTCGGTCACTAAACAGGTCAGAAACCGGACCTACCTCAGATTGAGTCAGTTTCCGTCGACTCTCGGGAGAATCCTCGGTGCTCCAAATGACCCGATTCCACTTCGAGGAGGTTGGTAAGACATAGATCTTTGTTGATGTGGCCGGCCGACGGTCAGAAAATGACCAAAAATGGCTGCCGGAATGGCCGAACAGAACCCCAGATTCTGGTCGCCGGTGTAGAAACATGAAGAAGATGAAGATGGTGGTGTTCTCTCTCTCTCTCTTGGTGGTGGCGGAAAATTACAGAGGGGAAGCGAGATAATTGCTTTATCCAAAGTCTTGGTTAAGAGAGTTTGAATGGTAGGTGGTAAAAGTTGGATTTGACTACCACTCTTGATCTTGTGACACTTGTCTTTGCCTTTAATAAAGAAGATCCAATGGCTTCCATTGTCTCTTGATTTTCGTCAGTTTATGGGAGGGTTTATTGTCCATTTTTCCCTTCTTCAATTGCAAGGGCAAAGTTCTAAGCTTGAGGGGTAAAATGGATATTTTACCCCCGACGTTCAGAACGTCGTTTTTCTCATTCCGAAAATCTTCAATAGGGCGACGACCAATCCGAATAACGTTGGAATTCTTGATTTTTCATTTTCAAACTTTCAAAGCTCTTTTCTGATAGTTTTCTCTATCAGACGTGGTTCCAACCTATCCCGAACTGACGGGCGACTTTTGCAGACATTTCGCGTATCGACCCTGTGATTCATATCATGTTTAGGGCTCGTCAATTCGTGGCGACTTTGGTTGTCATGTAATTGTAAGGGTATATCGCTAGTTCCCTCGACAATTCTTATGGCCAAATCGTCATTTCCTATCCGAGTTCCTTAGGTGCACGTACCTCGTCTCGCGTTAACCTTTCTCTTTTGGTCAGTCTACTCGAATTGATCAAGTTCGAGCGGAATATGACTGAAATACATCTCCAGATACACACTTCTCATCAATGAGCCTGAAATCGACTGGAAATCAGAATGTCACACTCATGCTCCGTCCCACGAATAGTTCGCATCAGGATCGTGGCTATCTCAACCCCGCGACTTCGTCGCATCAGGGCGCCACACAACAATAGCTTCACCCCGCGATTTTGTCGCATCAGGGTATCAACTCCCTCCCCGCGTCTCATACGCCTCAGGGACTTGCCATATCATGCTCATGCCATGTTATTTCAATTCAATTCACATACAACGACAGGTGCCACTCATACACAATGTGAACTCTCATGGCATGCAAAGCAAGTCACATAATACTCAGACATGGCAAACGGCTCATGCATAGATCAAGTCCTGCACAAACATCCCTTAAAACTTAGGATATAATGAATACTATCTCCTTAGAAAGTTTCTCATGAATCGATTCAATCAAACCTCGACTCACCCAATTGAATTCAATCCCCCTAGCCTAAGTTTAGGAATCCCTTACCTTTGAGCTTGACAAAACAAATTACTCCTTGTGATTGCCTCAAGGTCTCGGCCAAATTAATCCAAGGCCAATTCACCGCGCAAACTAGAATTTCAATCAATTCCGTCAATTTCCGTACCCAATTTCTCAATCCATCAATCCCAATCACCCACAACTCAACATTCATCATCTCATCACATCTCAAACATCAATTTACAGCCCAAAATAACCATCAACAACCCTCAGCAGATTCGGTTTGGCCCGGCACCGAACTGGTCCTATTTGGTTCCATGTAAGCCAGAGCTAATCGGTCCTAAATCTACTCCAATTCCAACATTTAAATGCTATCCTACTCCTTAACATGTCTACCTAAGGATTTAGGAGGCTCACCGTGGGTTTTGAGTCGATTGGTCGCCGGAAACTCGTCCGAAGTCGCCGGATTGCCCAAGGTCAGTTCCCCGGCAAATTCTGGGAAAAATTCACAAGGCCGGTTCGTGGTCAAAAACTTATGAAATTAAGCCTCAATTTTTACCATAGAATCCTACACATCTCTACTAGATCTCCACAAAATTTGAGCCCAAGATTTCAAGATTTCGACCAGCAAAAGGTCTAAGAATCAGACCTACCTCAGGTTGAGTCCTAATCTATCGGCTCTCGGGAAAATCTCTGCTCGGGACTCCTCGGTGCTCCAAATGTGGTGATTCTTGTTCGAGGATATCGGAAAGATGTAAATCTACACTGGGGTTGTCGGCCAGTGGTCGGATGGTGGCTGGGAGGGGAGGTCGTGACCGGCGAACAGGAAGCTCCGGTCTGGTCGGGTGGCAAGCAAAAACAGGGAAGAAGAAGAAGATGGCTTGCTCGGTTGTTGAGGGGGGGTTCCGCCAAATGGGGTTGAGGAGAGAGGGAGGAGAGAGAGAATTTTGTTTTATCCAAATTTTAGTCAATGGTTTGAATGTTAGGTAAGCCAAAAGTTAGTATGACTATAACCCTTGATCTTGTGACACTTGGCATTGTCTTTTCCAAAGAAAATCCAATGGCCCTCATTTAATCCTCTTTTTTTTGGCAGCCATGGGAGGTGTATGGACCAATTTACCCTTCTTCCATTGTAAGGGTAAAGTTCTAAGCTTGGGGGGGCAAAACGGTCATTTTACCCCCGACGTTCAGAACACCTTTTTTGTCGTTCCAGAATTCTTCGATAGGGCGACGACCAATCCAAATAACGTTGAAATTCTTGATTTTCCATTTCAAACTTTTCAGGACTCCTTTCTGATAGCTTTCTCTATCAGATGTGATTCCAGCCTATCCTGAATTGACGGACGGCTTTTGCAGACATTACGCGTATCGACCCCGTGATTCATATTATGTTTAGGGTTCGTCAATTCATGGCGGCTTTAGTTGTCATGTAATTGTGAGGGTTTATCACTAGTCCCATGGTCTCAATCGTTACTGTTCGATTTAGGATAATTTTGCAAATCATACGCTGGTTAAGCGGCATCACCCGCACTCCAATCATACGAGACTCGCAAGGAAATCCTTAATCGTTTTTAGATCGGCCTCTTGGTGGTTCTAAATATCCCATTGACAATTCTTATGGTCAAAGCGTCATTTCCTATCCGAGTCGCCTAGGTCCAAGTAACTCGTCTCGCGTCAGCCTTTCCCCTTTGGTCAGTTTACTCAAATTGATCAGATTTGAGCGGAATACAACTGAAACACATCGCTTGATACATATAAACTTCTCATTACAGAGTCTGAAATTGACTGAAAATCAGAATGTCACAGATTTCGTCCAACTGTTTGCTTTGGCGGTGGGAATTAGAAGCACATTTCATGACTTGGTACCTACAAGAGGAAAAAAGAAAGTAATCTCCAATAATGATAAGTTAAGAGCAACAGATACTCCCTCAAAGATCAAGCGTCCTTCGTCTTCCCCCGGGCTGATGCATGGTCAGAGTTTAAGAATTCACCCCTTGCCATTGATTGACTCAGAAATATACAGTAGATGGATCAGTAAGACAAACAGGGTCAAATCACACGTTAGTCATTTCCAAATATTTTCCTTGAATTTTTTTTTATTTCGAAAATCTCAAGATGAGAATTCTTGAGAAGCCCAACCCTCGGTGCTTACCATGGATGACAGATTGTTCAAATGTTGGTTATCGTCATCGGGTTGGTTTGGGATACTTCATCAAGATTCCAAAATTTAATAAAAAGACATGTGTAATTTTATTGATATAAAATCAATGAATTACATCCTATTGAACAGAAGTGCGACATTGAACAGAAATGAAATCCTAATGCAACATGACTTGAAAATCCTATTGCGACCTAAAAAACCTAAGGAGAGCAAGAAATATCCCATGCAAGGGATTGCAGAAGCATGAAAATGGTATCGATCTGGGTCTATGCCCACTTCCTCAATGATGAAATTTGCTAACTTTTGGTGGGGCTAATCGTCCCATGTGTTCCAAGTGACTCCACGAGAATAAATTGAGACGACAGAAGTATCTCATCCTTAAACATGTGAGGATGTTGCAGACGCATGCTCGGAACTACCAGCGGATCTTGGTCTCCATCACAATATTTCCATACGTGGAACATAAGGTAGCCGGCATCGATCATGCACTGGATCCAAAATCGTAGTGTGACACATTCCTCAATGGAGTGTACCTCTTGGCCGCAATGGAAATCACAGAACTTGTCAAGGCTGAAGTTCCGGATGCTCTCGAACCAATGAGGTATTTGTTCTTGCTGGACAATCCTTTCTTCAAAAGGATTGGCCATATAATCGCTATAGACGCAGGGAGTGGGGTGAATTCCATCTAAATAGCACCAGAGGTTTGTATTCTGGAAGTTTCATGCAACGATTGGCACATCGTTCTTGATAAGATTGAACCACATCAAGTTGGTGATCCAGTAGATGAGCGATACTTTCCATGACACTAATCTTTCTGTTTACCATAGCTTTCCATGCTCGCACAGCACCCTGAAGTTCATCAGCTTTTCTTTTCAGAGTAGCTATGATTTGTGCCTTGTCAGTCATTTTCGTTAACCTTGATCGGAACGAGAATCGTTAGCACCCTTCTAGGAATGATGACGTAGTGAGCAAGACATGTTGCACATTGGATCAGTCCATGACTAGTGTAGACTCATAGATGCCGATTGAACTTGACTCATGCTAATGACCAGGGAATTCCAATTTTGTCGGCTGTCAGAAAACAATTCATAGAAAATCACTGAGACATCAAAATGGTGTAAATAGTTACAAAGTTATAGCTAAGAGGCTAATGAACAACTTTCATGTTCGGTGATTGGGCTGAAAATGAACCAATTATCCCAGTTTAATTCGTATCCTTGAACAATGACGTCCAGAAAACCGTTTCGTCCGCCCGTGGTTAAATGAATGAAGGATCCCTTTAAAGTATGAATTAAAATCTGATTTTTCTTGCAGGTTACTAGTTGAAACCTCAAGCTACAACTTTCATGTTTTGTGGTTCAGCAAAGGAGGTCGTATATTAAGGGTAGTCGGCAAAATAATTCTAGAGTCTGAAAATGTGAGAAATTTTAGCCTGCTCCCTTTTGGCCATTAATTCCATATTAAATAGAAAACATGTCGGATTGGCACCAAATTTGTTCTCATGATAGTTCATAATCTCGTAAACATTTTTCATTTGAAGTGCAAAGATCGAATCGAATTCAAATAAGGTGTAAAAAATCGAACAATCCAATAAGATCAAAATGAAAACATAACTGAATTAGTGATTGAAATTGTAATGAAGGATAACAAGCCTAACACTAAACGAAATTTCCCAACGAGAGACATAAGAAAGTAAAATAACGACATGACTCGAATAAACAAAAGGACAAACCTAATTTTCCATGGACCGACTAAAAAATAAAAATAAGATAAAGTTAAAGAACTTACTCTATCTTGAAAAGTCAAATGCCAATCACATAGACATGCGCATGACAAGTGCAAAATGTGTGCCCATTTTATGATTTTTTAAAAAAAAATTCGAAATTTTAAAGAGAAACCGTACCAAATTAGATTGGTCAATGTTCAGCCTTTAAGGATTTCATTTAGGCCAATGGTCCAGTCCATGCCATGAGATCATAGCCAGGTTGGGAAATCCTCCCTACCAAAGCTCAGGTTCAAAGACGGGGTCACCCACTTCTCGAGATCGAGGCTAGGGAAATTCCCAACCTTGATACCATCCTATACTTTACTAAGGTTTTGAAAATGGTGTAGTGCAAATAAATGAAAATTAATGCACAACAATTTAAGGCACTCAAAATTCCAATTTTGCAAAAATTAAGACTATCAACCTTGCAAAACAAAAGTTAAGGAACATTGCAATTAGCATAACCTGCAAAAACATATGACACCTAAGAAAGTTAGGGACAAATCACAATCACCATACAATGAATTCACCATGAAAAATCACAAGCCTAAGTCCACTAGATCGTTTAAATTTTCCGAAAATTTAAAGTACTGAATTAAGTGCTTCTTAATTTTCGAAAATTTCAATTAAAGTCCCCAGCGGAGTCGCCAAGTTATCGCGAACTAAAAAAAAATTAGGCTAATGGATTATTAGGTCAATTAAATTAACTAGCCTAACTCAGCCCCTTCCAAGTCTTACCAAATCGCAATTTCGGTTAATTTATGAAAAAATATTCAATTGAAGCCGCCACTAATCATTTACAGTAGGTCGATTAGAAACCTATATAAAATAGCGGGAGAACTATTTTATCTCTACGAACTAGAAAAATTGAGTTCGGGGACTTGGTTACATTAATTTAAAAAAATTAATGCCCTTTCGGTCCCTAATTTTCGTGAAAAATCCTTCGTTTGATGACTTGCGTTTTTTTGTTTTCTTTTATTAAATGCATTGCTAATGCAATCAAACTAAATGACATGCGGGATTTAATGATGTGGCAAAAATGCATAACGTGGCATGATGACGTGGTAAATATGCATGTCATGGTATAATGACGTGGCAAATATGCATGACATGGTATAATGACGTGGCAATATGCAATGTGAGTGATACTTTTTTTATTTTTTTATTTTCGAATTTATGAAAAAGTAAAGTAAAAAGCTATCCTAAAGTCAAAAGAAGCATAATCTAACTTAAGAAAAGTATGAGATTTTTTGGGAAATTTTTAGGGATTTATCTAAACATGAAAATAAAGAAAATTTGAACGAAAATAAACAATATTGCCCATAAAATACCTTTCAATCCGAAAATTCGATTTTATTCAGCAAGTGAATATTTTATAGAATAACCGTCATCCATATATATATATAGGGCAAACCTTGAAATTTTATTTAAGAATTAGCAATCCGCTCCTCAAGATTGAGGATTTGATATCTAATTCGCACATACGGGCATCATCGTACTTTGAGATCGAAGTCATATTTTACCTTTAATATACGTTTTTCCGAGGACAAGGCGCAATTGGGAGCATGTGTTATGGGCAATATTGCTTAAGATTGTGCAGATTGTGCAAATTTTTATAAACAAAGCATGAACAAAGCAAGCACCACAAAAATAAAATGAAAATGAGTCAATTGAGCTTGGAATTTTAAAAGTTTAGAGGGATGGCCGAAGATTATGAGATTGGGGTCCATCTTTCCTCATCCAAAAAATTTGATTTAGTTTTAATTCGAGAAATTATCTTTAATGATCGGAAAAATTAATTTGGATAATTCTAAAAAATTAATCATGGATAAACATTCAATCCAACCAACTTGTGTGCCAGAGATAAAGATCTAGAGCTAATCAAGCATCATCCAAATAAACACAAATCTTTATCCGAAATCAGATAAGCGCAAGATAAAACAAACTAATTGACCATGGTTAAATCAAATGGAGAACCATCCATTAGCAAATCAAGTTCGACCAAGTACACACATGCTTATCGAAAGCCTTCCGTCCAAGAAAGTCCATCCAATAACCAAGATTAGCAAAGGGTCGTATACTTTCAAAATGAAATGATATGCCGAAAATTTTCAACTTGCTCAATCACCAATGCACAATTCGGTCAAGATAGGATTCAACGTGGAAAAATTATCTAACATGCACTTTGTATGCAAACGTGACAAGAAACTCTCGCCATCAAGGAAAATTCGTTATCAATAATGAATCTAACCAAGACTAGAATATTTTTTCGTGCCGTTGATCGATTTTTGTTTCTAGCACAAATTTGATGGAAAATATTCAATTTATTCGAATTCCAGTTGCAAGTTAACACGGATTTCCAATCAGAAAGTCGAAGAATTTTACCTTTTCCGGACTGAAAATTCCGCACCCAAATGTTTGCCTAGCACAGCCGCCTTTTGGTTCAAAATTTGCCGGAAAAACGCCCTCCAACCAGCAAGGGAATCCCCGCAAAACCAGCAACGAAGGAAGCCTAGAACAGTAACAAAAAATTTTGCACTGAAAAACTGCAGGGATAGGTTAAAAACAGCTGCCATAGCTCCAAAAACCGCAGGGATAGACTAAAAACCGCAAGGAAAAAGCCAGGAAACCGCCGGGATAGACTGGAAACCGAAATGAAAAAGCCAGGAAACCGCCAGGATTGACTGAAAACCGCCGGGAAAAAGCCAGGAAACCGCAGGGATAGGCCACCTCTTATTATCCAAAAAATCGCCTCTCTCTTTCCTTGCTCTCACGTGTATCTTCTCAAATATTCTGAATAAGATTGCCGACCCCCCCGTTGGAAACGGCATAATGTTATATTTATATAACTTGGGGTCTCCTAAACCTAATATGATCATGAATCAATCTAGGCCATTAGATTAGCAATCCTAATAGGATCGACTCTTAGCCGTAGGATTTAATAATTCTGATAATTAGGAGTTCTAAACTATGAAAAGACTTAAAAAAATCCGGCTAATACGGGAGATCATGGGCTGGCCGAATTTCACTAGTGTGCGGGCTTAATCGTGCTTGTCCGGGCTTTAATTAACTAAACAATTAATTAATTAAAAGCCTCAAAATTTTAATGAGCAAAAATGGGTCGATTTGAAATTAAGAATGGGTCTAATGCCCATGTGAAAATTTCAGCACATGTATTCATGAATTGCGAAATATTTGCCCGTTAATCTAGTCCAAATTGCCCATCAAATTAGATCAATCTCACATCATTGGAGCAGATTGATACTGATGCAATGCACATATGATAAAAAATATATTATGAATAGAAATTATTTTTGGCGAGAACTAAAGTTGATTCTCATTTTTATGAAAAAATGCATGATTAATAAAAAATTAAAATTTAGGTGTCAACAAAATCCAAGAAGGATATTACTTGTATTTTACGGATTGCAGAAATAGTAATCATTCAAAAATGGAAATATCCATATAGTTACATCTAGTGGCAAAGGAATCACCCATTTTCCACAACAATCTAAGTTCAATTCTTATTTGCGAGCAGAAACTATGAGAGGCCTGTGCTGCCTTGCATAGTTGTACCATTTCTATTGCCAAAAATTTTCTAGCTGTTAGCATCTTTGGAACTGCAGTGACATCAGCAACATTGGTTGACGAGGCCGCTGTTGCCTGGTCGAGCATGGGCCACCCTCACTAGGCTAGCGAGGGGTCGCTTTGCTAGGCCTTCGAGTACGAGTCGTGCCCAATTTGGCAAGGGTATGCCCCTGGCAATGGCTAAATGAGGGAAAGAGAAGGAAAAAAAAACAGAAAAGTGAAAAAGTAAAAGAGAAGAAAAGAAAAAATAATTATAAAAAAGTTTGATTTTATGTCAATACTGATTGGAACATGTACGATGTCTAGTGTCCACATCAGCAGTTTCAAAACTGGTCGGATGTGTTCTAATTACACGTTTCAATGGCTAAATTTATGTCAACATACCCGACATGCACTTAAGTCCTCATAACCGATGTGCACTTATGTCGGCGTAACCGATGTGCACTTATGTCCTCGTAACCGAAGTGCACTTATGTTGACGTAACCAATGTTGATTAATGTCGGCGTAACCAACGTTTTCTCCGTCTATAAATGGACGTGTTTTCGTAGTTTAGAATCACAGCTTACAACACACGACTCTAAGTACATTCCTTAAGTTCTCTTATAGTCGTCCTTCAAGTGTGCCAATTTCGGGAAGTGTTCGACAGAGACATGTTCGTATAGTGATGAGACAAGTAGGTTCGAAGTGTTGTATCTTGGGAGGCATAGTACGTAAAGTTTCTTAGCATCATTGGTAGGAGCTAATCGCCTTAAGAAGATTCAGTTAACCGTATCACACCTCTTCTCCAATTTCTTTTTGCATTTACATTAGCTAGCAATTTTATCTACTTTGTAATATTTAAGTGTAAAAAATAATACAAAATTATTGGCCTGGTTATTGTTATAGAAGTTATTGTTAGAATCTTCGTCTTATTATTTTTTTTATTACAACAAATATTGTTACATATTTCCCATGATATGTTAACGAGTGTGCAGATATTTTCCAACAATCTCATTGTGATTAATACTTATGAGAAAATCATGATGGTTGATAATAATCAAGTACCCAATAAAGTCCAGAATATTTTTGGAGACGTTCATGTGGTCAATCTAATTGCTGCTAGTGGAGAGGTTCATACCTTGAGGCCTAATGATGGGGCAACACATGCTGCGAGTTTTCGAGCTGAGACCATCTTTGATGGTCCGAGTATACATCAACAGGCTTTGCATTTCTTGATGGTGCCATTTTCGATTATACTGAATGAAAAATCGGAAAAGTTACCAATGTAGGCTTTAAGCAGAAGGAACAGTTTTAGAAATCTCATGGGACGTGTTTTGTTTGTAATCAGTCTAGCTATCAAGCTAAGAATTGTAAGAAGTGCCCTCGAGGACGATGGTGCAGCCAAGCAGCTGAATTTGACATAACATGTAGGTAATCAAAGACTGACTGCTATGGTATGTCCGAGGCATTCATGGTGTCTGTCACACCTTGCGTCTCGAGCACGAGCGCGCGACACCCTGCAAGCACAAACTCTCTCGGACGTCCCAGGATTCACATATATCCAGAGATGCATAATATCAATAGCATACGGAAGCGACAATATACAAACTCCTCCGTATGATAATAAATGGGACTAGGGTAACGAGAACACAAATAATAAACATAACCTCCCATCCTGTTCATACAAAAACATTGGCAGGCTAAACTAGCTGGTCGATAGGGGCGATAGAGTCAGTACAAAAGGGGGTCGTCATCATCTCCAAAAGAAACGGGGCATGGAGACAATCATCAAAATACATCAGCCCAGAAAACGGAAATCCCTAAGTCGAGCTGCTAGAGTCGTCAGTTTCCTCAGCGTCCTCGGTAGGCTCGTACTCCGAGAAGGTCTCCGAGCGTATCTCTATTGTGTCCTTCATCGTCGTATTTGCTGACTACTCCACCAAGTCGTCCTCGGAGGCTTCGACCTCTATAACCTCGTTGGTGTCCTCCAGGGTAGGGGTCCTCTCAGGGATATTTCTCGAACCGGCTGCTGACCCCTCAACCTCCACAGAATCCCGAGCGAGATAACACTAGCTAGGGATAGCCCCACGGGGTACCTCAGTGGGCTTCAATGGTCCCGTAGTCACTTTCCCAACTTTTCTAAACCAAGCCTCGAACCTATGATGCTTCTAGCTCTTTGCACCCTCGTCAACCCAGACCACAGTACATTTCCTAACATATACAGTTCCCTGTCCGTCCGGGAACTTCTCAAAATACGCCGACATTTCTTTCGGGTCACCAAATCTGATGGGCAACATGATCACAACCTAGGATCTGAAAATGTGATCCCGCGACGGGGTGGGATTTACATCTCAGTAAGATAGGTCCTAACCCTAGGTTAGACTGACTGTACACTCAGGTGAGTATCATCACAAACAACAATGCATAAGCAATCACATGAGGCATTTCACAGTCATTAAATAACATACGGATGCAAACGAGTGTCAAGCATGCAATCATGGCATCGTGTCACATCAGTGGAATCAAGCACATATTATCAAGCTAGATTACTCATTCTACCCTTCCATGCCTCCATTTGATTCACGCCCGCATTTAGAATGCCTCAGGCTCAATCCACGTAAATACGCCTCAGACCATCACATTGACAAACCCGCGTAAACGCATAAGGTTTTCAATTTCATTCCAGGCTTGTGTCGACACATCTCAAATTCTGTCCAACGTCTCAACGCATCAGGACATTGGCCATTTCAACCCTGTGTCTTGTGCGCCTCAAGGTACCATTCAACTCAAACCCCGCGCCTCGGCGCCTCAGGGTATCCATCCGCACAATCCCACGTCTCAACGCCTCAGGGTGTCACAAGTTCCTCAGACATGCTAAATGCTCATTTCAATTCATACTCATGATCAAGTGCGAACTCATGCAATGAGCAAGACATCTATAGCATGCGAGACAATTAAATTCAACACTCAAATGTGACAATCAATTCATGGCACAAGTATTGTCAAGCATTCGAGCCATCTATATCTCTCAAGGACGTACAATGGACAATCACACCATAAACTTCCAAGGACCAATCTAATTCACACTCAATTTACCCAATCGAGTCCAATCCTCCTAGCCAAGGTTTTGAAAATTCTTACCTTGTGCTAAAACCAACACAAATCTTCTTCCAAGCACTTCAATGATTCCATCCTAATGGTCCAAGAACAATTCAACCGCGCGACCCAAGGAAATTCATCGAATCGTTAATTTTTCTTACTCAAATCGTCAATTCACTAAACATACACCTCATTGCTATATCGACTAACATCCTCATACTTCTCAACGATGAATTTGGAGCTCAATTAAACTCCCAACAGCCTCCCACAGATTCGGTATGCACAGAACCGAAACAGGGCATTTTCGATTATGTGCATATCTCAACTAACTAGCCCTTAAACTAACTTAAATCCTCAATTTATTCACTAATCCACTTGCTAACATGTAGTCCTAGGAGTTGGGAAGCCTCACCAAAAATTTGAAGTCAAGGCGATGCTGGAAAGTCCTTGAACGGCGCCGGTTCCTCCAAGTCCTCAACCGGTTAGTTTTTGTCCTTCAAACACAAGACTCATTCGGGGTCAAAACTCCATCAAATTCATCCAAAATTTTTACCACAACTTAGTCTACAAGTCTTCTAGATGTCCACAAAATTTGGCAGAAAGATTCAAAGGATTTGGGGCCCTACGGAGTCGAAACAATAGCTTACCTCCAGTTGCGACGGTTTTCGTCGACTTCCAGGAGAATGATTGGCCGAAGCTCCTCGGTGGGTCAAATGACTTGATTCCACTTGGAGGTTGTCATCAAGAGGATGAGGAAGGATCTGGTGGTCGGTTTGGCGGCTGGAAGTCATCGGGAGTGGCGGTCGACGGCGGCGAAATCGGCAGGTAGTGCTGGTCGGCTGTGTAGCTTCTCAGTGAAGAAGAAGAAGAAGAAGAAGATAGGCAGATGATGGTGATGCTCCGCTGAAGAGGGAGAGAGAGAGTGGTATATACACATATTCAATGGTCAACAAGGTTGAATGGTAGATTAAAAGTGTTCCCATCAACATGAATGCCTAATCCTTTGACACTTGTCCATGTGTCAATCAATGTTTCATCCAATGGCTGCTAATTTTTCCAATTTTTGGCAGCTATAGTGGGGTATCAAGGACCAAAATGCCATTTTCAATTAAAAATGCAAGACTAAGGCTTAGGGGCAAAATGATAATTTTTCCCTCGACGTCCGGAACGTCATTTTTCTGATTCCAAATTTCTTCAATAAGGCGACGGCCAATCCAATTATAATGTTGAAATTCTTGATTCTCCATTTTCTAATTTTGAGACTCGTTTCTAAATCTTTTCTTTATCCAAGGTGATTCTAGCCTATCCCGAACTGACGGGCGGTATTTGCAGACGTTATGCGTATTGACTTTGTGATTTATATCACACTTAGGGCTCATCAATTCATGGTGACTTTGGTTGTCATGTAATTATGATGGTCTATCACTAGTTCCGACGGTCTCGATCGTTACTGTTCGATTTAAGAAAATTTTGTAAATTATACATTGGTTAAGCATCATCACCCGCACTCCAATCGTATAACTTTAGCAATGCATTCCTTAGTCGTTCTTAGATCGGCCTTTCATGGCTCTAAATGTCCCCTCGACAATCTTTATGGTCAAAGTGCCATTTCCTATTTGAGTTTCCTAAGTCCACGTACCTTATCTCGCGTTAGCCTTTCCCTTTTGGTCAATTAACTCGAGATTTATCAGATCCGAGTAAGATACGACTGAAATACATCATTAGATACATTCTCATTAATGAGTCTCAAAATGACAGAAAAATCAGAATGTCACAGTGTCAAACAATACCGATTGATGGTTTGGACACAAGTGCAACAAATCACATTTGTGTGGACAAACACTTGTTCTTGTCGTACGAGAAGACTAATGAAGATGAGATGCTTTATATGGCTAACTCTACATCAGCAAAACTTGCTGGGAGAGGAAAGATGCTTGATAAATAGACGTGTTTCCGTAGTTCAGAATCATAACTTACAACACACAGCTTGATTTACATTCCTCTGGTTCTCTTATAGTCATCTTTCAAGTGTGTCAATTTCGAGAAGTGTTCGACAGAGAGCCTTGTTCATATAGTGCTGATATAAACAGGTTTGAGGTGCTGTATATTGTGAGGCATAGTTCGTGAAATTGCTTAGTACCGTTGGTAGGAACTAATCATCTTAAAGAGATTCGGTTAGCAGTACCTCACTTCTTCTCTAATTCCTTTTTGAGTTTGTATTAGCTAGAAGTTTTATCTGCTTTGTAATATTTATGTGTAAAGAATAATATAAAATTATTGGCTTGGTTATTGTTATTGAAGTCGTTATCGCTATCTCCGTGTGTAAATATTTTTCAACAGATGGACTCAATTGACAAAATGCGAAGATGATTTGCATTCGATTAACACAATTAAAATGTTTAGAATTGAATTGATAAAAGTTCAATAGGGTTAGGACTTTGTAGGCAATTTCCCAATCGTGGGCTAGAAGATAGAAGTAAACTTCGATTTTGAGTGGTCCTATCGAAATATTATTCGTTTCGGTCGAGGGCCACCGGCGTCGGTATGATATTAAAATGCATTGACCCTGATTCAAGATGGCATGATAATTGCAACGTCGATCCAGACATGAATCATGCTCCGTCGGCATGTGCCCATAGAAAAAAAAAATCATAAATCATTCTCCGTCAGCACGATATTCGATGTTTTCCCAAGTCAGCTCTCAAAATTGGAGGCTGCTTGGTAAAATCGAATAATGAAAAATCTAAATATTTTAGAGCTGAATTTTGAGTGTGGAATGCTACAAGTGCTGGAATATATATATATATATATATATATATATATATAAAATATATATATATATATATATATATATATATATATATATATAAGTAAGATACGATTAACATAATCTATCGGGTCTTAAATTCCGCATTTGAATTTTTTTTCCAAAATCAATTTTTTTTTTCCAATAGATGGTCAACTTGGTTTTCCATTGAAAGTCGAGAGGGATCTTCCATTAACCCGAACACCACATGCTAAGGTCCTGAGGTACCCATATTTGGCAACAATGCAGCCCTTTAAGCTACTTTGGCTAATGTTTAAATCTGCCTTAATTACCTAAAAAACCCTCATACATATATCACTCTTGGGTTTTCCAATTCTAGTGTCAATCTAGAGGTACATATGAAATGGCGTCACGAACTACTCGAAAGTCCGGTCGGATTTTTACGTTGATATTTGGACAGATTCCGATAGAATTAGATGATTTCATCTCGAATTTCGAGTCCCTTGATCGCAATTTGCCACTGTGACTATATATTTTGTGTTTTCACAAAGTTGCATATTTCCATATTGACAGCTGATTTTAAGTTTGCTAATTCACCAGATCTTGTTCAGGGACAGGATAGAGAATAAAAAAGGCAAGTTTTATTTTTGTTTGATTAGTTAGACAGGTTGGAGCTTGTTTATGTATTAGAAAAATCATAGGAAACGACAAAATTTTGTAAGGAATCCCTAAAGTTGACTTCACTATTGCACAAAGTGGTACTATCTTGAACCCTTTTTTGGCAGCTCAAGACCGCTTTCATTCAATAAAATGGGTACAAAAAGATTACAAGCATGAGGTTCTAACTTCTTGAGACCAACAAAGATAGGAGTAGAATGGAAATTGCAATGTCAAACTTGATTTTATTTGAAGGCTAAATCAAACTTTGAATTGAAGTGTGTGCAGTTTTTACAAGGAGACTAGCTCTTGGGGGCAAGCTTAGCCTTTATCATCTCAACCTGCTGCGCATCAATCTGGAGCGCCTTGGCCAACACATCGTCGGGCACCATGGGAGTGGCTGCGAACAGTGCGGTCGCGATGGCTTGAGTCCCTGGCAACTGGCTGTTGAATGCCGCGATGACGGCCGCTGGGGCTTCCAGGACGTTCTTCTGGAAGTGGACCAAGCCTCTAGGGAACACGAAGATCTCGCCTGCCTTGATAGTCTTAGCGACAAAGACGTTTCCAGTGGTTATGAACCCGACATATAGCTCTCCGTATAGCACGAACACTATCTCGGTGGCCCGTGGGTGGGTGTGGGGCGGGTTGAGGCCGAGAGGAGCGTAGTCGATGCGGGACAGGGACACGCCGAGGGTGTTGAGGCCCGGGATCTTTTCGACGTTGGCTGCAGTCACTAGAGAGCCTAGGGTGTTGTTGGTGAGTCCAGGTTTGGCCAGCACAGCAGAGAAGAAGTCTGTTTCGTTGAAAGTCGCTTTGCACGGGAATCCATTGACTTTCACTTCTGTTCATCACAAATGTATGAATCAGACAATGCCTTAAACGTGCGTATTATTGGATCTACGACATAAAAGTACGAGCACTATTCTAACTTCAAAGACAGTTTGGCTAATGAAAAAGGATAGCTTTACCTAGTTCCTGTCATGGAGAAGTACAAGAGAAAACGAGTCATGTCCATGTTAGAATTTATATCTAGTACCTGTCTGTAGTAGTCGGTAGTTTAAGAAGACGACTATAAAAAAAGGCGCAAAGACAAGCATGTGTGGTCTTACCGGAAGCGAGATCAGCGACACAGACATCTTGGAGCATGTCGGGATCAGCAGAAGCAATGCCCAAGAAGACGGCAAAGCTCATGACCGTAACAACCGTAGCCACCATTCTTGGACCAGTCTCCATTGATAATGGAGTGTCAAAGGAAAGTGGAGGAGAAGAAGAAGAAGGCTTCAATGGGCAAACGATATCTTCTTTTCAACTTGGTGGGAAGTACAAATAAGGGAGAAATAGAGCATATCAGGCGTTGACTTTTGAATGCAGCTACGAGTTCAAACTGCAGAGCATGAAACATGCCTATCGGCCAAAACGAAGAGCCTTCGCAGACTCAAATACCTAACCTATTACCAATTACTGGAGAGGATAAGAATAGCTTAAACAGAGTTTTAATGATTAAACTCATCAAAACTATGAGAATAAACTCCTTTAATAATTCCTAGCTCCTCTTGTTATTTTTATGCTTTTCTATTGAAAAAAAAGAGGAGTTTGAAACTTGAAAACTGCTTTTTAAGTAACGAAAAAAGCATTGAAAGGCCGGATGAGTAGTGATGTACCAAACTTTTTCTTTTCATCAGGCTCTTTTTTACAATTCATAAATTTTCTCGAACAAGGCCGATAAGAGTGCCCTCGATGGCCGGTTCTATTATGAATTCGCTATCGCTATCAAGATTTCTGAATTTGCTATTGCCATCAAGATCTTATTTCGTGCTATTTCTCGAACCTATCTTTCTTCTCTATGAGACAATGCTTGACGTACTAAACATATGCAAAGTTAATCTACGACTACAGAGTGATCTTGTAGAAATTCTTATGGTGCTTGAATGTGGCCATACTCATCTTGATTGCCCAATCACACCTTAAAACATCATTTAGGGAATCAATTCCGTACACCATACAGTATCGCGATAGGCCCACCCAAAATCATGTTCGCTTCTCTGTGCATCTCTAAATTTATTCCTCATAGAAAAATGTACATCTAGTTTGGCATGTAGTGACCTAAAACAAGGGCTTCTGCAATTTGGGTACTAGGGGATTTAGCATTTGCTTTGTAGCTATTTGATGCAATACAGGATGATTTACACATATTAAAACGGCGATTGATTTGCGTGTACATCTCTCATATTTGACAACTTATGTTTCTTCTTAAGGTTAAGTGTGCTGGAAGTTTTACAACTTGTCACAAAAGTACAATTGAGTTCTAAAACTTACAAAAAGTACGATCAAGTCCTAAATCATGTCAAATTGATGCAATTGAGTCCATCCATTAATTTTGACCAACTTGGCTAACAAAAAAAAATGCCGACATGGCTCTTTTTAATATTTTTTTTTCTCTCATACGTGGCAATGACATGGTTAAAATACGAAATAAAAGACCAAGGTCAAATTTTTAATACAAAATTTATTTAAAATAAATTTTAAAACCTAAATTAAAAAAAAAAGTGAGAACTAGCCACCACCCACCATCACTGGCATGGGCCGGCAAGGGTGAAGGATGGCCAACAAGGTTTGTTGTGCCCTGTGTAGTGGCCGGCAACCCTTCCTAGATTTGGGTGAGGGTCACCGGCCCTCTTCAAGATCTGACTAAGCACTGCCATTGGTGAGGGTTGGACTAAAACAATGTTATTTTAGCTACGTCATCACTACACATAATAATAAAAAAATGATACGTCAATATTTTCTGTTAGTCAAGTTGGGTGTGGTTAACGAAAGTATTTGATTGTATCATAAGTTATAGGACTCGATTGCACTTTTTGTAATTTTAGGATTGTGTTGCATTTTCTTGATAATTGTTTAGGGCATCCGGTGCACTTTACCCATCTTCTTATTTCCACAAATTGACGAGAGCTTTTAGCGTGAAATTTTTCTTCAATAGTAATTCACATCATTACCATTGACAGTGAGCCGTCTCATATAGTATCATCAGAGCCATTCGCATGAAATCTATTTTCGTCTTTTAATAATTGAAAACCTTATTTACTTCTGATAAACAATGATGGAGTTATTTCGAAATGAGATTTTTTTTTTTGTCTGAGACAAGAAAAGCTGGTAATTCCAAAAGAATTCTAATATACGGTGGGAACTAACTCAAACAAGATTTGGTAACATAATCGTAGAAAAGTAATCATTGTAATTGAGGATCGTAATTTCCAAAAAATTTGGCAAGCAAAATACATGAAATGCGGTACCTCACTAGGAAAGTTATCTTTTTTCTTTTGTCATAATTAGCTTCACTAGGAAAGTTGGTAAATTAAAGAATAATATAAATTTTGGTAATCAATTCAAATGAAAATTGATAACCCAAAACTATCTGATAACTTATTTGAAGAAAAGTTGGTAAGTCACTTAAATAAATGTTATTAACTTCATATAATAGTCGATAAATTTAAAGCATTAGTAAGAAAAGTCAATAAACCATGTAACAAAGTAGAGAGAAAACAATTGGTCTAAGATAACAGAACTAGGTAATATGAAAAACAGCTTATCGACTACTGACTCGAATAAGATTCGATATTCAACCACGACAAAAAAGATTCGATAATGCAAAATTGGCATCTAATTAGAGAAAAGTTGGTAATCATCTAATTAAGGCTGGTAATTTCTAACTGGCTAGTAAGTAAGATAAATAAAAGTTGAGAACTTCATAGAAAAGTTGGCCATTTTTTTAAAATCATAAATAAACAATGTAAGAAACTCAAATGAGAGTTGCTAATTTAATGAGAGAAAGCTGGTAAGTCATATGGATAAAAGTTGGTAAATTCATATAAGAGTTGATAAGTTTAAGCATGTAAGAAAGACAAAGAAAAGTTTTGAACTGTACCGTCAAATAAATGTAGGTACATAACTCAATTAAGACTTGATAACATAAAAAGGAGTTATTAATTTAATTTGAAGAAACTTTGTAAGTCTTTCCAATTAAAAATGTACATTCACATAAGAGTGGGAGAGTTACCAAAAAAAGTCTTAAACCTAATGAAAATGTGTCAGCTTAGTCCTAAACTTTTTCTTTGATCAATTCAATCCATTTGGCTAGCCGGCGCTAGTATGGACTTTTTTTAAATAATATTTTAGTAATATTTTAATTTTTTATGATTTTTTTTTTTAGTTTTGTTTTTCCCCAACCTTAGGCAGGAAAGAGTGTCGCGGCCCTCGTCTAGGTTGGGCGAAGGCCTCATCTTCCCAGATCACGCGAGGGCATTGTGACCCATGGCAGGTCTGAGTGAGGGGCCGCCCGTCGTCACCCAAACTGGTGAGGACCACGATGCCAGGGCATCTCGACCCTCGCCGGTCCAAGGGTTTGGGAAAATAAAAGACTAAACAAAAGAAAAGAAAGATAAAAAAATAAAAAATGTGAAAGTTTCAAGAAACTATTAAAGTGCTATTTTAAAAAGTGCTACGTTAGCAAGGCTGGTCAAATTGATTGAATTGACACTAACGCAAAATATTTATGACTAAATTGGCAAAAAAGTTTGAGACTGAATTGCAATAAATTTATGGCTGTTTAGGTAATTTTCCTTACAAGAGTTGGTAAGTTTAAGGCATTACCAAGAAACAGAAATAAACATTAATAAAAAATGAAAAATAGGCAGTTTGCAAACTGTCAATGATTTTCGACTAAGGTTGGCCGGAATGACTACATTTGAAAACTGCGAAAAGGTTGGGAGAAGTGTAAAAAAAAAATCATAAACTTATTATATCAATGCCAATTCAGTCCTAAATCTTTTTTTTGTGCCAATTTAGTCCTAAACCTTTTGCATTGATGTCAATTCAGTTCTAAACTTTTTGTATTAATGTCAATTTAGTCCTAAATCTTTTGTATTATGCTAACTAAGTCAATTCGATCAACTTTGGCTGAAAATCACTTGCATGAACATCAATTATCCTATGTGGAATAGCTAACATTAACGTGGATATTTTTTTTTGACATATTTTAAATTATTTTTAAAAATATTTAAAAAAAACAAAAAATGCTTAAAATTTATTTAAAATATTAGAACAATATTAAAAAAATCCAAGTAAGCGCCATTCGTGCCACGAAGGATAACGACATCCAAGTCAACGATTTTCAATTAAAATTGACTGGATTAACTCAATTGGCATGAATGCAAAAAGTTTAGGATTGAATTGGCACTAATGCAAAAAGTTTAGGACTGAATTGACACTAATAAAAGATTTAGGATTGAATTGGTACCTCTGTAATAGGTTTATGACTTTTTTAACACTTATTCCTCAAAAGGTTTATGACTGAATTGGTCAAATTGAAAAATTTAGGATTGGATGTTGTACAATAGGTTTATGACTTTTTGGACTATTATCTCGAATTTTATTGGATGAGTTCATTGTAACAACCTAATTTCACAATGGTACGGGTTTTGAACTGTATCGTCACATCATTCTTCTATGTTGAATTTGACAAATCTCGTTGGCTTT
Organism: Rhodomyrtus tomentosa; assembly: GCA_028455895.1. Classification (NCBI taxonomy): domain Eukaryota; kingdom Viridiplantae; phylum Streptophyta; class Magnoliopsida; order Myrtales; family Myrtaceae; genus Rhodomyrtus; species Rhodomyrtus tomentosa. Next base: position 20,720,019 of record JAPCWY010000003.1, on the reverse strand, counting down.
TCAATTTGTAGGTTGTAGCCAGATTTAAACACAGAGAGAACAAAGTTCATGTGTTCGGTGTCCTGCTACATTTAATATAGTGCAAGGGGGTAGGTTGCATTCCGGCATTGATCACTTGCATCGCTCCCAAGTACCAAAAAAGAGTAGAAAACGATCGATCGGATAAGAAGATCGAAAGTCAACGACGACCAAATTGCCAAGAATAAGTGGAGACATGCGTGATTGTACACATAATTGACCTGCCAAACCCCTATACTGGTGTGCTAAGGTTCTACTTTCATTTAGATGTGCCATAATTCTCCAACTATAAGATTCCAGAGCCGTCCTGAGCTGCGTTCAGAAACTCAGATAAGGCCTTTGAAATGCCAGAACAGTATTTATCCATTGCTTTGATATTTTTTTTTAGTAACGTGACGCTGCTTATCTTAGGTTACATTTATGGACAAACGACACAAATAGTCTTTGAACTTTGGCACAATGTATTTCTATTTTCATTTATAAATAGTAACATCATTTTAACTTGTTTTAGTTTACTTGAACGTTCTCGATTGAAAACAATGTTTGATTATGCTAATTAGTAAATGTTTATCTATCATCAGATGTTTTTCATGTCCAAATGTTGTTTTTCGTTCTGCTTCATGATATCTTTCATTCATAAACTATGCAACGGAAAACGAATAATAATTAGTTAGAACTAACAACAGTAGCAAGTTTTGTTCCTTTATAACACTAAAAGAGTAACTTCTTTTTTGTTTACCACACTTTTATTTACCTTTCTTACCAACGGCTTATGGTTTATCGACTATCACATGAATATCAGGAATATGTATCTCTTATTAAGTCACAAATGCAACAGAGTCATCTTACATATATTTTCTTGTCCAGAAAATTACTTAAACGATTTGCAAAAAGTTTAGTGCAGTTTCAGTAGTTTCCCTTTACAATTTGAACATATAAGCACAACTAATACTTTGTAGCCAGCGAAAAATGAGCATTTATGTTTTAGTGGTCATTGCATGAAGTACACTTGATATTATATGTTACATTTCGAATTTCGACCTTCTCGAGACTATTGAATGGAAGGATATCGATCGGTATATTTCAGTTATAACTCGCTCGGAGTTGGCCACTCTTGAGTTAACTGACCAAAAGAGAAAAACTGACGTGGAGTCGGGTACCTGGACTTGAGGAATTTGAATGAGAAATGACACTTTGACCATAAGGATTGTCGAGTGAATGTCTTGGGCCGGCAGAGATCGATCTAAGGATGATCATGAAATGTTTTGCTAGTGTTATATGTTGGGACGCGGGTGATTCCGCTTAACCAATGTGTAATTTGCGAGAATCCCCTAAATTGGATTCCGATGATCAAGATCGAAGGAACGAACAATAAACCCTTATAATTACATGACAATCAAAATCGCCACGGCTTGAGAAAATCCCAAGGTTGATACGCGTAGCACCTGCAAGAGTCGCTTGTTAGTTTGAGATAAACTGGAATTACAGTCGACGAAATTTCGACATGAAATTGGATCTCGAGATTTGGGTATTGGATATTGAGGAATTCAAACATTGGAATTGATATGGACGTCGCCTCATCGAGGGTGATTTATACCGGAGAAATGGAAGCTCGGACGAAAAGTGCAAAATGACCATTTTGCCTCTCGACCTTTGGCCTTGCCTTAAGAAGTTTAGAATGTTATTTTGGTCAATTCTCACTCCTCTATATGCTGCCAAAAATGTGTAATGGATATGGTCAAAGGAAGTCAAAGTCAATGAAGCAACCAATGGGAGGTTGCCAAGTGTCAACCAAAGTAGATGCCAAGCATTAAATGGCCACTAATTACCCATCTTGTCTAATTGACCCAAGGTGTATTATTGGGATGGAATACCTTCTCTTTCTTCCATTTTGGCTGGCCACCATCTTCCTCTCCTTCATTTTTGCTCTCGGCCGAATGGATTCCTCACGGATAGACAGAAACCGGCTCACTATTTCAACCATAACTTTGTCATCCGACTTCGAATTGAAGTAAAAATATCGCCATCTTAAAGCTTATCATCTTTCCGTTCTAGGAAGGTATTATGAGCTTACTTTGGCCCATCCGTTTGACCTATAGGTCTATTTGAGTGGGCAAAGGTCAAAATCTGACCTGATTTTGGAGAGGCTGCGTTTTTGGGAGCTTCCAAACTCCAAATGACCTCATATTTTTTGTGAGGCGTTCATAACATATAGTACTTGAATTGATTGAGATTTTGTTGCAATTTTAGTTGAATTTTGATGAGTGTACATGGCTAATTTGTGAATATTTTTACCGAGTATATTCTGTCCGTTTAAGGATGGTGTGGAATCCGGGCTGTTTAGAGGTTTTTGGAATGTCGTTTTGCTTCAAATATCTTGGTGAGCTTCCTAAACATGTAGATTGAGGTTATGGAATGTTTTTTTTTGTGGTGAATGGAAGTTTAAAGATGAATTAGAGGCTGTTTGAGGTGAAAAACGTGATATATAGTCCAATCTGCCCATAACGCGCACCGATTTTGAATTGGCTCGTTTTAAGTCGTTCGATATCCAAATTGAGTTTCATTTTTGCCCACGCGTCCGTAAGATCTTGAAGTTTAAGATCCTTGAATTTTTTTCTCAAAAATTCTGTAGAAAAAATTACAGCTTTTGTGAGACTGAACCTGGTTGTGGGGGGCTCAAATTGGGCAGTTTTGGTGAATTGAGATTTTGGATGACTTGCCTTGCTAGAACGACAATTGGCATGCTTATGGTCATTGATTCAATATTGTGACGACTTGAGAATAAGGTTTTGTCGATGTTATTGAAATATTGGCGCAATGAAATTGAGAAATAATCGAGTTTCGATGTGGTTTTCCTAGGCACGCCATGGGTACCCTGTTTGGCCGTGAGCTTGCTGACGTAGGAGGGTCATTTGGATTGAAATTGCTAACTTGCTTGAAGAGGTAAGTGTTTCCTAAATCTTTACCTGAATGCTAGAACACTGCTAGGTGAGTTATTGAATGAAATGATTGACTGACGAACCTTTTTATGAATTGAATTATGCGTGTTACGATGGCATTGTGATCTCAATGAGAAAGGTGTTGAGGATACCGATTGTTCTGATGATCTCAGTGGTATCGGAGGGTGGTGAAATTGAATGAGAATGAGAATGCCGATTGGTCTGATAACCTCGGTGGCATTGAGTGTCTGTAAGCCTGGAGAATACCGATTGGTCTGATGACCCCAGTGGTACGTGAGCATCGTTTGGTCTGATGACCCCGGAGATGTCATGTGGCAGGAGTGCTAGTGGAGTTTGTGGGTGGGTGAGAAAGTGGTGGCCGTGATGTATGTGGTGCATGTGATTGCATATAGGGACCTTAAAATTGAGCATGATTGTTTGTATTGACTATCCATGCCTAATAATTGATATTGCTGTTGTGTAACGCCTTGTGCCATTGCATTATTATTTATCTACATCTTGGTGGCATTGTGTGTGGTCTAGGGGGACTTGTGTTCAGGTCTAGGTTTATATTTCACTTGCTGAGATATATATATCTCACCCCAATGGAGGATTAATTTTTCAGGTCCTTGAAGATGAAAATACAGGTGAGATGAGGATGAGCTCTCGATGAAGTGATGTCATGAATGATTTTATATATTTTGTGGCCATAGGGATTGTATATGAATTTTGAGGAATTAGGAATTGAATTTTAGGTACTTGACTGTGATAACTTCTAAGGAGAATTTTATTTATAAGAAGTGTATACCCTATTGTCCTGAGTCATTTCATTATGGCATTGTATGGAGCAATTTTATAACTTCCGCGATCTTGTTCCTTTGTCAAGTTGTTATATGAGAGCCGAAAAATCCTGGATGGCACAGTTTGATTACGGCCTAGTGGGATGTTAGCGTGCTCACCGGGTTCGGGTCGTGACATTATACGTAATATATATGTATATACTGTATACGTATGTTTGGATACATTCCTGTTCATATCCTATTAATAATGTATTCGTTAAGCTTCAAATCAATCCTTATCATGTGAATTTCGTTTCAAGGAAATCTAAGCCTAATATTACATAAAACGATAATGCTTTCCGTTTTCAGTTATGGTATAGTGATAGAATTATAGCGATAGAATTTCCGGGAGAAATGCAGTTACGTTACTCCAAATATATAAATTTTAACACCCAGAGACTATAATTTTGTGATTTATATATCCTAAATAGTTATAGTTTACAGCAGCATAGTCAAGTTATTTATTGCATGCATCATTTGTAGAAATTCAGTCTTTTCAATGAAGAATACCCCTATAAAATATGGAAAATGTTTCCCTGACGGTCTGACAGTACCGTTAATTATTTCTAACAATATATCCATATACTATCACCACGTGTTTTGCATAAAATATGGGGTCAAAAATAAGGACAGTACTGTCAGACTGTCAAGATATCAGCTCCCATCAAGTATTTAATAAATTTGAAAGTACGGTCTTCTTGGAGAAAACTTTTTCTTGCAGATAATTTTGCAAGGTACAGTTGTTTAAGAAAAATCTCAGATAATCTACAACACTTACTAAGACAAATACATCCTACTTTCTAATCACGTCAATGAAACGACATGAGGGCAATAATTTTAAATGGTTCTCTTTTTTCACGATTACCTTATTGTTTTTTAGCACTTTCAGGTTCACTAATGAAAATATATGTTTTCACGATTCGATTAATCAAATAAAGTATCTTTTTTCATAAATTTGATAGATCATTATTTTTTTGTTACCTTTTACCATAAATTTTATCTCGATACTGTGATTGTGCTAGGATTCTCACAATTATCCCCAAAAGTTCCAAGAGAAATTAAAGATAATAATTTCTCTGAAAATTTGAGGTATTACTTGTATAAGTACCACTACAACATCTTCAGCAACTATGGCGGATTAATGTTAGGACCATATGGTCTTAATCTAGATTATCCATTCATCCATGTTTTATGGTGATCTCTTGATCATGATTTCCCTGACGACCTCAAATGGTTCTTTTGGTATTGTCTCAACATTTATGTTGTTGCCATTGAATTTCCCACAGACAAGATTATTAAAGCTCTGTCTAGAGCACTCATGGGAGATTTCTCAAACCAGAAAGCTTTGACGAAAATGCTCACTTGGTCAAGCTCCCATTTAAAAAAATCGAAGATGTAAACCCACAAAAGCCAGTCATTATGGTATGAATCCTAAACATCTTGCTTTAGCCTAAAAGGAATGTGCTGAGCTACTCTCACAAGGTCTAATTGAACCCTCTAATTCACAATGGGCTTGCGAAGCCTTTTATGTGAACAAGAGAGCGAAATAGAATCGAGGTAATCTCAGATTGGTGATCAATTACCAACCCCTGAATAAATTTCTTCAAGATGGCAAATTCCCTTTGCCTCACGAAAACTCTTTGTTTGGTAGCCTAGCCCAGGCTAAGATCTATTCAAAGTTCGACCTGAAAGGAGGTTTTTGGCAAATTGAAATTCATCCTGATGACCGTCCTAAAACTGGTTTTTGCATTCCAAACCAACATTTTCAATGGACAGTTGTCTCTTTTGGTCTTAAAACAGCTTCATCCATCTTTCAGAAAACCATGTGTAGAATTTTCCAGCTTATCCTCCCACATGCCCATATTTGCATTGATGACATTCTCCTTTATAGTCCCAATGAAGAATCCCACTGCAAATTGCTTTCCTGGTTCATTGACATTGTCTAGAAACACGGAATCATGCTTTCCCAAAAGAAAATTATTCTTGCTCAAAAAGAGATCGAGTTCTTAGGCATGCATTTGGAAGAAGGCACCTATTGCCTAGGACCTCATATTGCAAAAGAATTTCAAAAATTTCCTCTGAGAATTTGACAGTTAGCCAAGTCCAGGCTTTTCTTGAAATTCTCAATTATCTCCGAGACTTCGTGTCAAAGATCTCGAAAGCACTCTATACCCTTCAGAGGATGTTGAAAAAAGATGCTCCCCCATGGGGACCAAAACAGACACAAGTTGTGGCCCATCTCAAAGAAATTTTGCAGAATCTGCCCCCTTTGCAAATTCTTTCCACGGGCAAGAGAATTTTGTAAACAGATGCTAGTGATAAATATTGGGCAGCCATTCTTCTTGAAGAAATCAAAGGTAAGAGCTTCATTTGTGCTTACAAAAGTGGAAGATTTACCTCTGCATAAATGCATTGCCACTTCACTTTTAAGGAGATTCTCGCAGTCAAATATGGCATCAATAAGTTTGAATACCACCTTATTGGGCATCACTTTATGGTAGAAATGGATATGTCTTCAGTTCTCCAAATGCTCAAATTCAAGCAAAAACAGATTCCCCATCCTCAGTTGTTAAGGTGGGCCGAATGGTTCTCAAAATATTCTTTTGATTATAAACACATAGCAGGCAAAAAGAATGTCCTTGCAGATTTCTTGTCCAGACCCAAGCAGCCGATTGAATCCATCAACATGTATGTTCGTAGAAATCCAAAGAAAGCATGAACATTTCGCACTACACCTATGCGAGACACACCATGGAATTCTCACAGTTATCCCCCAGAAGTTCCAAGAGAAATTGAAGATAATAATCTCTGAAAAATTGAGGTATTATATGCATGAGTACCACTACAGAATCTTCAGCAACTATGGCGGATTGATGTTAGGACCGTGTGGTCTTAATCCAGATTATCCATTCATCTATGTTTTGCGGTGGTCTCCTGATCATGATTTCCCTGACGACCTCAAATGGTTCTTTTGGTATTGTCTTAACATTTATGTTGTTGCCATTGAATTTCCCACAGACAAGATTATTAAAGTCCTGTCCAGAGCACTCATGGGAGATTTCTCAAACCAAAAAGCTTTGACGAAAATGCTCACTTGGTTCCAGCCTTTAGCAGCATGGAAAAATCATTTCATCTTCCAGAGGCGTTGTACAAGAGATGAACCAGAAAGGCATACCACAGTTATTTTCCACAGACCATGGCTTTACTTTAGCCACACAAGTGATTTGCGGGATAAACTATTGCCTTATGGTACTTCTACCTTCAAGCCCAACCTTCATTGACAAATCTTCTGAACCCACATTACAACTCCCAAATCCATCATATTCATGCAGCATGAGTACAGGGAACTCCAACGCGTTTTGTGTGCAGAAAACCAAGAAATCCCCCCTAAAATTTGGCCATACCAACATATGAATCTTTCGTGGGATATACCTAAATTTCATCCTCACACTATTAATGCATTGGAAGCTTTTCGAAAATACCAGCCAGGTTGTTTATGGACACCGACACTCAAGACCCTTAGGGAGTACCATTGTCGCAAGATCCTTATCCTACACAGGATATCGCATCTAGCACCCAAGATTAGCCATCCAGCTCCACGTGGCCTCAGCTCCAATTGTTGCCTCAGTCTCAAATGACATCCAGCTCTAATCAAGACCCTCGCTAAGATCCACAAGATTCAGTCACCATGGAAGATATCTTTTCAGGAGAAAGACACGCGGCAAGACAAGAAGATAGTCCCCTACTATCTCCAGACATCAAACTGTCTCAGCTTGAAGAACAATGGTCCTGGAATAAATACAAAAGAGACAAAGATGACCCATATAGTTCTGACTCTGACGATGCCAATTATCACCCAAACCCAGATCGTCGTTGGCTTTGAACTACTCAGACTGACTTCACGTGTGAGTAATAAAAGTCCATATGATAAAAAGTCATTGTTTGGTGTGTAAAGTTTTAAGTATTGAATGTGTGTAAGACTAAACTTTATATAGGTTTTTAGAAGACTTTTAAAAAAAATACTGTAGCAAGTTACTATTCATCACTGCAGCAGTGACACTATAGCAGTACTATAGAACTATTTGGCACTGTAGTAGTACTGTATCTGTCATGTCCCGCGCCCTGGGCACGCGAACATCCCTACAAGTGAACAACACATCTCTCGCGGTCCCAAAATCCACAAGCAAGTTGAGAGATAATATATATACATTAAGCATGCGGAAGCGATACTCAAATAAATCCCCGTACAAAGTATAAGTTAAGTGGGATCTGGATAGCATGATAACTGTCATACATCACAATATACGGTTTGTACAAATACCGGCTACTACAATCCGCTAGGCAAGGGCGACGGAGTAAGCACATCAAAAGTATGACCATCATCGACTTCCAAAATAGCCATGGTCGGGGGTCGCCATCACAAAATTGAGCCAATAAACTAGGACACCAAAGATGAGCTGCTGGAGTCCCCTGTATCCTCTGCATCCTCTGTCAGCTCATACTCCAAAAAGGTCTCTGACTGGACTTCGATGGAATCCTCCATGGTCACCTCATGTGATGGCTCTGCCAGATCCTCCTCGGTAGCCTCCACGACAATCACCTCGTACTTAGTGAACTCCAAGGTCGGGGTCTTCTCTGGTCCATCCTAGACCCAACTATATAACCCTCTGGCAGCTCCTGCTCCCCTACGGTCTGGCACTAATCAGGGATAACACCGTAGGCTACCTCATGGGGCTTCAACGGCCCAATCGACTCTTCTCCGACTTTCTTAAACCATGCCTCGAACCTATAAGGCTTCCAGTCCGGACTACCCTCGTCAACCCGTACAACCGTATATTTTCTCACATAAATGTTCCCCTGTTTATTCGGGAACTCGTCAAAATATATCGTCATCGCCTTGGGATCTCCAAAAAGAATAACCCATACAGCTAAGGCCTAGGATCTGTAAAAATAGGAGTCCCTAAAGGGATGAGATACACATCTCAGTAAAAGAATCCTAACCCTAGGCCAGGTTGATCATCCACTCAGGCAGTCACCTCTCCCAAGGTTTCAAACTCACAATCATACAGGCACATACAAATAAGAATAGTGATACACAAATGATAGGCATGCAACTATGACACCATGTTACACTCAAATGATTATGCACACCTCTTCTTGCCACTTCACCACAACCACCTCTTCCTGCCTGTCTCATTCTCCAGTCCGCGATTAGATCACATTAGGCTCGGTCCGCGTAACACATTAGACCGTCATTGGCAACCCGCGTAAACGCATCAGGTTCCAATAAATCTCCAGGCTAATATCATCGCCTCATACCTCCGTCCCGTGAATAATTTGCATCAGGACCGTGGCCATCTCAACCCCACGATTAGATCGCACCAGGGCGCTACGCAACATCAACTTCACCCTGCGATTATATCGCATCAGGGTATCCACCTCCCGCCCCGCGTCTCATACGCCTCAGGGTCTCGCCATGTCATGCTCATGCCATGATTTTCAAATTCGTTTTCCATACATGATAATATGTGCAATTTCAACACAATTCAAAGAACTCATGGCATGCAAGGCAATCAAGTGACACACACATATGACGAATGATTTAAACACAAACAATAGCACACATGGCCCTCATATAACCACTTAGGATATATCAAGAGCTATCCTTTAGAAAATCCTCATAAATCGATCAAACTAAACCTCGACTCACCCAATTGAGTCCAATCTTCCTATCCTAAGTTTAGAATTCGCTTACCCTGCGCTTGATAACACAAATCTCTTGTTGCAATGGCCTCAAAGTCTCGGCCAAATAGTCCAAGGGTTCAATTCACCGCGCAATCTAGAATATTCAACCAATTCATCAATTTTCCATATCAAATTCCTCATTTCATGAACCATAATCCTCCATAACCTAACCCTCATCATCTTAACATGTCTTAATCACCAATTTAAGTCTCATAATCTAACCATCATCAGCCCAACAGCCCCGGCCTTGCACAGAACCGAACTGGTTCTTCTTGGTTCTATGCAAACCGAGCACAACTAGCCCTAAATCAACTCTAAATCCATCATTCAATCATCATCCTACCTCTTAACACGTCTATCTAAGGGTTTGTGAGGCTCATCATGAGTTTGAGGTCTAATGGTCGCCGGATTCCCGTTGAAAGTCGCCAGGTTCCTCAAGTTAGTTTTCCAGTAGATTTTGTCTATAGTTCACAAGACCGATTCAAGGTCAAAACTTCATCAAATCACTCTCAACTTTTTACCACAGATTCATATACATGTCTACTAGATCTCCACAAAATTTGACCTCAAAAATCCAATATTTCGGCCTCCTAAGGGGTTAGAAACCGGACCTACCTCAAGTGAAGTTTGATTTCATCGGCTTCCGGAAAAACTCTTGGCCAGAGCTCCTCGGTGGTTCAAATGGCTCGCTTCCAACTCGAGGTCGGCAAGACGTAGAACTAAGTTGGTGTGGTCGGCCGGTGGTTAGGCGGTGGCCGGAGGAGGTTGTTGTGGGCGGCGAAAGGCGGCGGCAGTTCTGGTCGGCGATGGGCAGAGAACAAGGAAGAAGAAGAAGATGATTGGCGTGAGTTCTTGGGGTGGTGGCCGGCCAAAGTGAGTGAGGAGATAGAGAAAAGACTATATATCCAAGCTTGAGTCAATGGGTTGAATAGTAGGTTTGAAATAATGGATATGACTTCTCTTTAAGCCATCCATTGACACTTGTCCCCCTTGTCAATCAAGCTTGATCCAATGACTCTCCTCTCTTCTTGAATTCAGCAACCTTGGGAGGGTTTAATGACCAAATTGCCCTTCTTCAAATTCATGGGCAAAGTTCTAAGTTCGAGGGGCAAAAGGGTAATTTTTTACTCCCGACGTTCAGAACGTCGTTTTTCTCGCTCTAATATTATTCAATAGGGCAACGGCCAATCCGAATAACGTTGGAATTCTTGATTTTCCATTTCAAATTTTTCAAGACTAGTTTCTGATGATTTCCTCTATCAGACGTGGTTCCAGCCTATCCCGAATCGACGAGCGGCTTTTGGGGACTTTACGCGTATCGATCCTGTGATTTTTATCACATTTAGGGCTCGTCAATTCGTGGCGGCTTTGGTTGTTATGTAATTGTAAGGGTCTATCACTAGCTCCAATGGTCTCGATCTTCACTGTTCGATTTATGAAAATTTTGAAAATCATATGTTGGTTAAGCGGTATCATCCGCACTCCAATCATATGACACTTGCAAGGCATTCCTTAATCGTTCTTGGATCGGCCTTTTTATGGTTCTAAATATCCCATCGACAATCCTTATGGTCAAAGCGTCATTTCTTATTTGAATTCCCTAGGTCCACGTACTTTGTTTCGCATAGCCTTTTCCTTTTGGTCAATCTACTCGAATTGATCAGATTCGAGCGAGATATGACTGAAATACATCTCTAGATTCATTTCTTATTAATGAGTCTAAAATTGACTGGAAATCAGAATGTCACAGTAGCAGTATTGTTCATCTAAAGACTCTTTCCAATTTTTTCCGTGGATCTACGTATCCGACGTCTGTTCGTCTTGTTAAGTTTGTATGCTTATAAAAGGTTCCCGAATGTGTTGTAATAGGCAGAACCTGCCTTATATGAAATATCAGTGTGTTTCCTAAAAACCATGAGTTTCTAAGTTTCATTTCTTCTTCTTTTCTCAAAGCATGGTTTTTCGGATACTAGAATCCTCTTCTTGATTCAGTAGTATGATTGGTTTAGTCTAGTATGCTATTCACTTGCCACTATGTGAAACATGTGAATTAGAAATTTCTGGCATCTTAAGGTTTAAGCTTCAAGAATGAGCTTGAGTGAGCAAAAAGACAGTCCTCTGTTAAGGCCATGAGTGCCGTGTTTATGGGGATAACAGACCTGCTCATCTCGCTCAGGCTTGTCTCCGCTTCATTTACACACACTGCCTTAAGGTAAAGCCGTAACTACTAGAGAGGGATTTCTCGGTATGTGCTCATATTTGATGAAGATGTGAGATTCACTGATTAGTTGGCAGATTTGCTTTGATGTAATGACAGATCCGTCCTTGAAGAATGAGCAAGTTTCTGCAAGCTGTATCAAGTTGATTCACTTTTTAGATTCACTTGCCTTGTATGATTTTTTATTTTATTTTTATTTTGAAGTGATGTATCTCTCTTTGATACCAAATAAAGATATTTCTTTCGACCAAAATAAAAATAAACCTATAATTCCAAAACGATTTCCGTCAATTCTCACGGCTTCACATCGGCATATACTTTCATTTCCACATTATTTTGCGGCCTAACGGCTCCTAAGTTGGACCTAACAATTCAAAATTGACATAGACCTGAAATTATTGTATAACTCCGAAAATTCCCCCGATTAAACGAATAAACGTTTCGAATACTTATTAGTGCGCAATGCAAAGAGAACCTCTCGTGCTTTGGACGGAATCCCTCCCCCCGTCCTCCCTCCCTCTGTCTCTTCTTTGTTTTTGTGGCTGCTTTTTCTGTATCTCTCTCTCTCTCTCTCTCTCTCTCTCTCTCTCTCTCTCTCTCTCTCTCTCTCTCTCTCTCTCTCTCTCTCTCTCTGTTGGGTTCCTTTATTTCCTCTCAAAGAGCTGAAGCGGATAAGAATGGGCTGAGGTCCGACTCATAGAAAACATTGTCTTTGGCTGGCCCAAACATTACAGTTGTTCCCGGCGGTTGATGAGCTGACCTTCTCAAAGTCGCTGACGAGTGCACGAGAAACAAATGCGCAACACCGGCTAAACCTTCAGATTCCGACCGCCAAACATGTTCGATTCATCTGAATCTGTCACTACTTGATAAGGAAGGACGACATGGAGGAAGCACGTGGACTGGGGAAGCTCAGTAGGAGAAACAAATCTCGCTGGATCGGGAGGTGTTCAAATGTCTCATTAAATAACATCACCCGTAAATTCATAAACCTTTTCTGACGTAGATCCGAGCACGAAGATCAAATTTGTTTTCAATATATTTAGCTTTGATTATACTCCGCAAGAATTTTGATTTACCAATCGAAATTCCGAGCGTCTCTTTGCAAATTTTTTAGACCAGACTTTTGGTTTTCTAGCACACATGCATCTCTTCAAGGAATCTCAATAGTTTTTTTTTTTTTTTTTTTTGCAGTAACTGGTGTAGTTAGTAAGGGAGCTCTTAATATTTCCAGGGAGAGCACCAAATTCGAGTTTTTGGCTTTATGTTATTATAAATAGATAACATTTAGGACTTCAATGGATTTGTTTTTGAACATAGAAATTCTATTTTGAGTTCATTAATTGTGAACTTACTTATGTTTATTTGTTATTACAAGATTGTAAGACGAAACCAAAGATATTATTTTCCGTTGAATAGTTGTTCGAGTAAGTCTTGAACGAATTTCAATGCACGAAAGAACCCGAGGCGATGCCTGCCCGGGAAGAAGAAAACATCTTAGGAAATTTCGATGCGGAAGCACTGCCGGCAAGATTTTAGCCAAAAGATTCTCTCAAGGGAACAAGCAATAAATTACTCATTTTTGCCCCTTTCTTTTCTTGCTATAAAGAATTTCTTTTGAGCAACATGATCGACTGCGCACGCTGCTCATTGTTAAGTTAAGAAATCAACATACTAGACACATTTTGAGTAACATGCTAGGCTGTTTTACAGCTTGATTTCTACTGTCAGGTTGGTTCCCCTGCGATCATCTTATTTCGAGTGATATGCTAGATACATTGGATTTGATTTTGTGTGATCTTGATTGATATGTTCCATGATTTATTGAATCTCACAAAAATTCAGAATGTCTTCGGTGTCTTTTGATGCCGGAGCATCCCTTGAAGATGCCGACGGAGCAAAGGAGTTACCGACTTCCTAGTTACCGACGATCTCCTCATAGGAACTTCTATCGGTAATCGGTCACTTTGTGATTGAAGAAAGTTATATAAGTGAAGATTTTATTACTTCTCCAGTTCCTATGTCCTTAAACGATTAGTCTCTTTCCTATGAAGGTTCATTCAAGCATGGAGGGTTGTTTGTGAGTTTCTATATAAGTCTCCTATGACGAATGAATAAAAGTTCAGACTTGATTGATTTGGAAAATTATAACCTTTAGCTTGAGGACGAAGAGTTATTCTTATTTTGCTCTCATCCATTAGGTGGGTTCCCATGGGTAGCAAGTGCTCTATCTTTCTAAGTTCTCACTTGTGTTACCTCTTTATTTCTCTATACTCTCTCCCGGCGTCATACTTTGTATAGTCGTCATTATATTAATTTATCTTCTCCATATCTGTATTGTGCAATTAGTGATATAGAGGAAACATTCAATTCATTCGTCTCTCTTGTTAACACAACTACAAATAATTATCTGAAATGATAGGACAAGGTCAAGCATTTAAACTCCGTCATAGGGTATAGCTCGATGCAAGCTCGACGCTACATCTTCTGAAGCATCATTGCAGCTATTTTCAAAATTGGCCATGGGAAAGAGGGGAGAGAGAGAGATGCGATGAATAGATGCAGACAAAGGTGGGGCTCTAAGTTGTGGAGGACGCCGGTTGTGTCGGTTTGAGGAGTAGCAACGATCATCGAGGATAGGGGATATCTGCAGAATCACGGCCGACAGTCACTTTCGCGTCTTTGGTTGTTGTTTACCTTCTTCAAGCTTCAGCTACTAATGTTCTTTCGATTCCTCGCACCTAAATTTTCGTCCGAACACTCCTAGTTCATTTAATAAGAAAATTAGAGATCGAATTCAACAGAGTTTGTCTACCAAACAAAAATATGGATCTCGCATTGGCAATTGTTACTGTACTTCTTCGCATTTAGATATCAGGGACATTTAAATTTTGGACATCAAGCATTCGCATCGAACAAAGTATGGATCCAATTAAGAGTTTCTTCGGGATTGGCTCGATAGAGGGCCTAATATGCGAAATGAGTCCTGAACTCACTTGAGGTTCCGAAGCCGATCATGCACGAGCCCAGCCCAAGGTTGATCAAGCTCGGCCTAATGAAGGGAAAGGAAGCGCTGCCATTGAAGGGCAATAAGGGAGATATCCAAATCTGCCGACACCCATTTTGGAAGCCAACTCCCGTCTGAACACATAGAGGATGAAAGGTCTTCTTCAGCTGCACTGCGTAGAAATTGGGGAGGAAAAAGGCAAAAGGAGAATCAAAGAAGGAAAGGGGCGGTGCAGTTTCCATCCTCACAAAGGGAATCAAAAGTTCACCATTTTGTCCCTTTTGCACTTTAATGGGACGAGAATTTCCACAACAATTTCCCACATTTATTCCACATTCAACTCTTTCTCTGGACCAAGCAATACTGCAGAAGACGAAGCTCCTCGTTTTCTCATTTTCACACCCAACGTTCTCTCTCTCTCTCTCTCTCTCTCCCTCTCTGCCTCTCTGTCTCCTCATCTTCAAGATTTTTACTTTTAAGGCTTTTCTCCTATTTTGCATGTGGGTGAACGTGGAGATCCATTCGGCTATTCGTCCAATAGACACCCATCTAGGAAGTTATTCATGACGTGACTTTGCGTACTCTACGAGATTAGTCCGCACTCCCCTCCCGATTTAGAATTAAGTTTGAATTTGAGAGTTTCAATTTCCTGAACTAGATTTAGATATAGACGTGGCAATTCCTTATAGGTATTTGATGTATGTTCTTTCAACATATTAGTGTTGATTTTACTGCTCGGCGATGGTGATGTGGATGTCAGATCTAGACGCGCACTGCTAGCTGTTGCAAATAGAGTGAAAAATTTTGATGTATGCTCATGACTGAATCGAATAATTACTGTCGAACATTTATGGTGATCGATATGCTCTTAATGGATAAGAGTGTGTTTTCAGCTGTATGTGCTTTGTTTTGCAGCTTTTTGGGATTTGTTAGGCTTGAAATTTATTTATTTTATTTTTTGCTAGAACTAGGCTTGAAATCCTTATATGTGCCACGTGGCGGTAATTTTCTGTGCTAGTATTCTCCGAGAAATAATCGAGATGCGCGCAAGCTGTCCCGAACAACTTAGTTATAAAAAAAAATCCTTATATGTACCGCTCGAGTATTATTCTGCAGAAAAATGGAGTATTATTCTGCTCACTAATGATATGTGGCCAGTCGCCTGAACTAGGAAACTTCGAGGATGACTCGTAAACCGCGTTTTACTTTTTGGCGAGTCTTTAAAACTGATTAAAGGACAAGAACAATTTTGTAAGCCGCTTCTACTATGAGATCAATAAGAATTATGCAGATTCGATAGATATTTTCAGACAAAAAAAAAATGGGTTTGATAGATATTTTGAAGAATGTGAGAAATACCGAATTTGCGTATACAACACCTAAGATAAATAAGAGTCCAATATAATTATCATGTAGTTACTGACTTCATCAATATGTTATTTTTCACTATAAATAAGTGTCCCTCCTCTCGCTTTCAATGCAAGATGGAGGAAGGCTTTGGTAGGCATGGTCACGGGCCAGTTTGGGTCCGGAATCGGCCCTGATCAAACCCGTAATCAGCTCGTTGACTGAACCCGCAGTTTCAAATCGAAACCGACCCGCGTGATACGAGCGCTGTTACGGTTCCTCCGAATGTTGAACCGGCCTCGGAACCGACAATTCTAGGATCATTTCAAGTGAGGTTAAGATTCTGATGCATATGTAATAATTTTAATCTAGTAATTACATTAATTCCAATGATGGATAAGTCTCCTCACTTAAAGATATCAAGATTTACAGTGCAACATAACTTTTAGGAAAAAAATTGCTCTGCTAATCATGGGATCGACATGGGATACTATCTTTATATAACCTTTACCTCCTAGAAAGTTACTTCATATTTTATTAGGTGATAAAATAAGGATAGCAAATTTACGATGCTAAATTATTATCCGGCTTTAGCCCTTTTCATAAAAAAAAAAAAATAGTGACGGTGTTTTTAAATAGACAAGGTACACATGAACACATGGAACCAATTCTTAAAAAGATGAAGGTCACAGAGGTTTTGGCTGTACTGACTGAAGAAATATTCCGAGTATGTCTCCTTTCTCCCCACCCCCGTGACGCCAGAGGCCGAGAGCTCATCGTATTCACTTCCCTCACTCAGATCCAAGTACACCGAAAGCAAACTTCCCTGAGAGATAGAAAGAACCTCATACAATGGGGAAAGGGACGAATTCAGAGGCATCGTCTGGACCTTTGTATGAGGTTTTTCTAAGCTTTCGAGGAAAAGACACCCGTTACAAATTCACCGATTGTCTTTATCACGGAATGATTGATGCTGGCATCATCGTCTTCAGGGACAATGAATCCCTCCATGTCGGTAAGGAAATCGGTGGTGATCTTCTACGAGCAATTGAGAACTCAAAGATCTATATTCCCATATTCTCCAAGGGTTATGCTTCGAGTGACTGGTGCCTCCGTGAGCTCGCACATATGGTCGAGTGCACGTCGAAATCGAGTGGGAACAAAGAGATTCTGCCGATTTTCTTGGACGTGGAACCAGCTGATGTGAAGCTCAAAACAAAAGTGTATAGACAAACTCTTTCAAAGCGCCAGAAGACGTTGTGCACTGAAGTAGAGGCGTGGGAAAAGGCTCTCACTGAGGTGGGCAAGATGAAGGGATGGAACTGGAAGAAAGATGAGGGGTAAATGTCTCAAATATTTCAACTGTCATATGTAGATTTCTTTTCGTGATGGAAGTATAGATTATTCACCTAGTCGATTCTATATAGTTTAAATAGCTGTCTGCGGCCACTGCCGCTACTGCTGTTGGCCGCTATGGTGGTGAGAACGGTATGCTCACCGGCAGTGGTGATCGGCGGCCGAGGTATCCCTGCTATTGCAGTGAGATCGCACCCAAGCTGCCAGCTAGCCACCGCAGCAGTTCTTCCATCAGTTGACGCTCCTTCCTTGCCCGTCCGACACCAATCCAGAAGCCTCTGAGCCATCCGGCCCCCAACTTTCTCCGTCTCACTTGATGTGGCGAATCTGATCCGGGATCTCGACGTCGGGTCTGATGCCACGAGCCCATATCCGGCGTCGCTTACTGCGGGCGACCCCAAATCTGTTGTCGCCCTAGACCGGCGACGCCATCCCCGGCAGTCGCAAGGACATGACCCACGTGACGTGTGGAGAATTGAGGCGGGGCCGAGATGGCGGGTCAACGGGGCGCAACGGGCGCCTGCACCGGAAAACAGTGGTGATGGTGCAGGGAGGTGAGTAAGTCAACAGTGGGGTGGCAGTGGTAGGGGCCGAAGTCGACGGTAATGGCGGCCGAAGTTGTGGAACTCAAGAGTGTGGCAGGGACTAGAATCGTACTGGTGTCTGGATTTTTTTTTTGCCTAATTTCCTCAATATATGAGGGGAATTTGGTCACTTTAGAAGTAGTTTAAATATAAAATTTATCACTAATATGGTTGTTGACTTTTGGCAGCCAAGGAGATCTGATACGTTCGGTAGTTCAAGCGGTTTCTGTTAAGCTGAAGATTGCACATGAAAGTGTGATTGAACATCTAGTCGGAGTTGATGATCGTGTAGAAGCTTTAATCAAAATGTTGGATATGGGATCTGACAGTGTACAATTTCTGGGAATCCACGGAATAGGCGGCGTTGGCAAAACAACCCTTGCTAAGGTCGTCTTCAACAAACTATCTTCTAGCTTTGATCGATGCTGTTTCCTTGCAGACGTCCGGGAATCATCAAATGGCAATAATGGTCTGCTTAATTTGCAAAAGCAACTATTATCCAAGCTTATCGGTTCTCATTCTGTCAACCAAATTTATCAGGTGAGTGATGGGATCAACCTGCTTAACAAAGGAGTATTGAGAAATAAAAAAGTTCTCATTGTTCTTGATGACGTAGATGAAAAAGAGCAATTGAAGAGTCTAGCAGAAAAAGGCAATTGGTTTGGTTATGGTAGTAGGATTATCATAACTACGAGGGACCAAAGTGTCCTGATGATCGAGGGAGAAGCTACATGTGAAGACCCTATAAAAAAGCCTGTAACTTATGATGTACAGGAAATGGAATTTGGCCATGCTCTTGAACTTTTCAGTTGGCATGCCTTTAGAAGAGACTCTCCACCGGATCATTGGGTCTACCTTTCCGAAAAAATTGTCCTTACTTTGGGAAAGCTTCCTTTAGCATTGGAGATTATAGGTTCATCCCTTACTGGAAAATCTGAAGCAATATGGGAAGACACGTTGAAGAAGCTAAAAAAAGAACCTCCCATGGGAGTCCAAAGAACATTGATGGTAACTTATGAAAGGCTAGATCATGCACAGAGACAAATATTTCTGGATGTAGCTTGTTTCTTTGTAAATCGGGAGAAAATATATCCTTTCTACATGTGGGATGCATGTGGATACCATCCACACCATGCCGTTGAAATCCTCACTCTCATGTCCTTGATAAAAGTCAAAGATGACAATACTTTCTGGATGCATGATCAAGTGCGGGACCTCGGAAGGGAAATCGTCTGCAAAGAGAATTGCCAAGATCCCCGCGAGCGTAGCAGAGTGTGGATGCACAGGGAAACGCTGAGCATTTTGAAGCGGAAAGAGGTAATGGAAATGTTTCCTGTGAATTGTCATAGACTGTTCTAGCAAAAGGAGAAGTTAATGGCTAGTAGAGCTTGCAATTTGTTTGATTATTGACCTCACATGTCCACTTCTTTGTGTTTCCATTGTCAGGGAAGTAGGAAAATAGAAGCACTGTCACTGAGATCTAGTGAATTCCTTCCT
Source organism: Rhodomyrtus tomentosa (assembly GCA_028455895.1). Taxonomy (NCBI): domain Eukaryota; kingdom Viridiplantae; phylum Streptophyta; class Magnoliopsida; order Myrtales; family Myrtaceae; genus Rhodomyrtus; species Rhodomyrtus tomentosa. The sequence continues at coordinate 20,700,469 of JAPCWY010000003.1, read as the reverse complement.
GAACTTATTATTCTAAAGCATGAAGAATTTGCCGATTTACCAAACCTGAGGTTCTTTCAAGGGGAGTTTGGGTCACTTGTTGGAGACTTCAACAATCTTCTCTCCAGTTTAAAATGGCTCTCTTGGCGATGGTGGCCTTCCCAGTTTGAGGCAACAAACTTTCATGCACCTGAATTAGTCGTTCTTGACCTTTCATGGAGTGATATTTCAGAGGATTGGGTTGGCTGGAGCCAAATCAGAGTATGATACGATTCCCTCTCCTTGCGTGCGCATATCGTTTACGTTCGTCTTTTTTGATGTACATTTCATTAAAATTGTCTTGCAGGCGAGTAAACTAAAAGTGCTAGATCTCAGCTATTGCTTATCGTTAAGTAGAACACCAGATTTATCTACGTGGGTGTCCTTGGAGAGATTGACTTTTAAAAGCTGTCGCAACTTAATTGAAATTGACCCATCTATCGGTAAATTAAAGCTCCTAGCTTCTTTGAATTTGGAGGGATGTCAGTCTCTTCGGGTGTTGCCCGAAGAAATAGGATGCCTCCAAGCTTTGACGGAGATTGTCGTGCCCAATGCGGTACATGAGCTTCCCGAGACATTTGGTAATTTGAAATCATTGACGACTTTCGATTTATCATGTAGGCAGATCGGCAAGCTACCACACTCGATCGGAGGGATGGAGAGACTTAGAGTGTTGAAATTATGTAATTGTAAGGGGATAAATGAACTTCCAGACTCGGTTGGGAAATTACAATCATTAATCGAGTTGGATTTGTCAGGGACAACTATTGGTCACCTACCTGATTCAATTGAAAATCTCAAGCGGCTCACAGTACTTAGGATCAGGAATATAAGTGGGATAACAAAATTACCAAGTGCCATCGGGCTGATGGAGAAGCTTGAAGAGTTAGACTCTTGTCAATGTTTCAACTTGACTGGCGACATCCCTGAAGAAATTGGGAGACTGTCCTGTTTGAGGATCCTCGACTTGTCATTCACGGGTATATCCGGATTACCCACCACGGTGAGTCGTCTCTCTAATCTCCAAGTACTTAATCTAGAACCATGTCCTGAGCTTAAACAGTTGCCGGAGCTTCCCCAAAGTTTGACTTGCCTGAGATGGTCCCCCAATTGTGGATGGGAATCCTTCGAAGGGTTAACAAGAGATGAGCTGACGATACCTCCTGCTCTTCCCATTAGCGTTAGTACCGTATCTCAGCTGGAAACTCTAGTCACCGCTCTTCCCGCTAGCATCAGTACCCTATCTCAGTTGGAAACACTAACATTGTCCTGCAAGAACGTGCAGTTCCTACCCCAACTCCCTTCTAGTTTAAGAAAGTTGCAACTTCGATATCTGGCCACCGAACGATCCCCTGATTTTTCCAATTTGAAGTACTTGTCAAACTTGACATTCTATGGTTGTTCGATGCCGGAATTCTCTGGGATACTTGATGCGGAGTTGGCAGTCCTACGTATTGAGAACTGCACGTTCACAAAATTGGACGCGCTGATTCAGCTGGAAATGGAAAGGTTGAGATCTTTAACCATGTTGTGGTGTGAGTTCCTCCCGGAAGTACTTGATCTGTCGCGGATGAAGAATCTGCAAGACGTAACTCTGTATGATTGCAAGTTGTTGGTTGAGATTCGTGGCCTTGAAGTACTGGAATCCCTTTGCTCCCTATGGGTCGAGGATTGCAGTTCCATGGAGATGATGTCAGACCTATCGAAGTTAAAAAAGCTAACGAAGCTCAGAGTAGGAAACTGTCCAAAGCTAAGAAGCGTGGAAGGTCCAAATCACTTGGAATCCTTGAAGAGGTTGACAATTATCAATGCTGGGGAGTTCAGGGTTGACACCTCAAATTTGAATTTAGAATATTCTCGTATTGGGTGACCTCTCTCAGGCTTGGTTGATGCAATGATGACAGTTTTTATAAGTTCAGCGTATCCGCACACTGTGAGGCCATTTGAAGATAAGGTATATACGATATAGAGTCGGCAGGCTGCAAAGCTTGGCACATGAACTCGATCACCAATGACTTCATCCTGGAAACTTCATTCGCCCATGGAACTCAAGCTCAGCAATGGTGTGAGTTCCTCAAAGAGAAACTGCGAGGAGCACAGCAAGGACGTGGAGGCAGAGCCGACTTATTTGTCTTCTGGTGCAGGATTAGGCTTACAAACACCAAAATGAAGCTGATGGCGCTATCAAATGATGCCGAAACTTGAGGTCAATATCCTCACTCTGGACGACTTCATCGTCAGTGGAAAGTAAGTACTTCCTACCACCTCGAATCCATTTTGCTAACAAAACTGCTGTTGAGTTGTCTTGGATTTTGGTCCTTGAGTGGCTAATGTTCTCATCTTACTTGAGTTTTCGATGGTCTCAAGGACTCGCTTCGATAATACCGCCTGGCCTCTTCAGTCAACTGCTGAATTATTGGTGTTGTCATCATCATCATTATTGTTAAGCAAGTTTGATTGCTTGAACAATTTCTGGAAACTTTGGTGCTTCATAGTAGTGGCTGAATTTTTGCAATCCACTTCATATATTATTCTTATCTTCTATGGATATCATATTCCTTCCAAGAAGTAAAAATCGCGCACAATTAAGTTGTAACAGTAGTGACCTATTGCTGACAATTTACTAGTTCTTCTAGCTGGATTCTAACATTTTTAACTTTGCAATGGACCAAGTAGAATACTCGTCTTGGTTGTGATAGCGAGGCCTTGGCTTTTTCCTTTCTATGTTCAAGAATATCGTTCGGCGATTACTAACATCCGATGTGATGGCTTTCGAGATCGAAACATAGTGAATATGTCCCACCAATTCTGTAAGAAAGGACAGACTACTTCCTGCAGCTGAAGTAACGGAGTCTTTACATGTTCCCAAGGGTGTGAGATGCATAAAAAAGAGTTCGACATTCAAGTTGTTGGTAGGATTCACCCCCCTGTACTATGCTGATGCAATCTTAGTGAGAAAGTATTCTTCTTTTTCATATGGTTGTTTTGATCCTATAGTGTACTATTGCCCCCAATTTTTCACTTGCAGCTTCACTACAAAGCAAATGTCATTTTTCTTAGGCGTGGCAAGAAATGCATACTCTCATCTTATTTGATTTTCTCCAGATGGCACAAGGGTCATTGAATGGTGCTGTAATAGCTGTCAACATGAACATATGATGTGCGGTGGATCTCTCAAGACACGCGTGTGTAAGAAAATGCTCAAGCATATGTTGCTATCAGGCTTTTGAGCACTACGCAGATTCAATTTTTTTTTTTATTTTTTCTAAACCTACCTCTTGAGAAATAGTGCAACTGGATCATCTAATTTCTTTCTTGTCCTGCAACTTTGCAGATTATTAGATGTCTGAGATTGAGATGCAATCTTGCATGAAGCAGTCTGTGCTAAGCAATGCATGAATTGATTGCCTGTCTGTTGCAGCATATGATGATTTGATTCCATCTCGTCTTATCTTCCTTGAAAACCAGGTAAGAAATTGATTTGGCGTACAACAAATTTCCACCATCAAAGTTAAGAATGACCATGCTTCATTGATGAGTTGCCATCTCAGACCTAAACTAGCGTTGGTTATTTTGCCCAGATTTCACATCGTTGCGCTGCAATATGAAGTCTAGGCTCAAGAAACCGACACTACGGTAAAGCAGCAGGAAATTATTCTTGTTTGAGGGCTAGAAACTTGGGAGATGTTCTCTCAGGAGTGTATGCAGTCGATGTCTGCCTTTGAGATTGCTTGGTGCAGAAGGATCACCCGCTAGATGCATCCTCATCAAATAAACTTCTCCAAGCGAGTTGTGATCTTTTGAAACGGAATTTTGTCGTTGGCTGTTTTAGCTATGATCGTCGTCACCATCATCACATGAGATCGGCGTTGCTCCTGATCGGTAACCACAGAGGCGTCGATCGAAGGTTCGTTTGCTGTCGTGACTTTTGCATGTGATGATGCAAGCTGCTAACAGCATTTCTTTCTTGCTCCGGGGGAGTAGAAGCTATCAAAATCGCCGAGCGACGGGACAAGAGAAAGGCATTGCACGCACTTTCTCCTCCAGAATTGGGGTTTTACTTTGACGGAACACGTTTCGCACAGAATGTGCAACTTTTGGCGATCATTTTGAGCATGCAATCTTGAGAGGAGTTCGCTTTTCGACTGGCCTGAAGGCCGAAGAGTAGTCGCATATTTGATCAAGTTTTTCAACGTAATTTCGACGAAGATGGACGAGAATAATTTGGCTATTTGACCAATGGTGAAAAGTTAATTATTTTTATTTGCCCTTTCTCATGGTTCCCCGGTTTATTCCTACACACCTGAGTAGTTGGAATAATCTGTAGAAAGAGTATTTCTATGCGTCAATCAAATAAGTAAGGATTGTTTTGTCAATCTTCAAAATCAATTGGGAGATTATTGGCAATTAAGAAAATCTATGCGGAAGATAATGACGGAGATGATGATTCCCCTCCACAACGTCATGAGGGGGAGTGTGCTACCTGGGTTCGCTCCAATGTGGAGGAACCCTAATGAATTGCAAGTCCTAAAGATTGAGCCCTTACTCTATTTTTCTGGAATCGGTTCTATAACTTTCTCTATTTTTTTTTAATTCAATTTCAGGGTATACTCGAGAATCTTTTTTTTTTTCCTGTTTTTTTACTTCATTTTTTATAGCAAAAAAAAAAAGAGCAACAAAATGACTCAAAGTAAAAGATGATCAATATAAATCCCTTGTCCGCCAAACATGTGGTCACGTACAACTATAAATAATGAAAAGTTCAAACACGTAACCACGTATAATTATAAACAATAAAATGTTTAAACTTGTAACATAAAACACAAATTGTAAAACTCCGTTCTCCATTCATCACAACAAAATTTAAACTCTATTTGTGGCGTCTTGAAAAATTCACCTTTGTAAAGTTTCTGGATTAAATAAAAGAATAATATGAAATTTTAGTCTGTAAAATATTTTGGATCGTAAGGACGTAAATGACGACAATTGGACGATTTACTGATACATCAATCAGTTTAGATTATGCTTCGTAATTTTTAGTCGTTGCGATTTAGGATTTAAATTATTGTGCTCAAATTTAATTCTGATCGAGGTTAATCCGTGAAAATATCAAAAACACCCTCCGTCAATCGAGCCAAATATTCATTTAGTCCTAAATTATTAAATTGCCACTTTGCCCTTAATAATTCATTTCAATAAAAAATATTCAAATATCTCCTAACGAGCCCCCACTTTTCAACGACCAACCAATCACCCACCACTCTCAACTCAACTTGTCAACGTCTCACCAACTCTCTCTTCCCAACCCCCCGCCCCCCCTCTCCCCCCCCCTTTCACTGTGCACGCGAGGGACACCCCAGTCGAACGTACCGTCCTCCTCCTCCTGGGTTTTTGTGCTCGACCACAACCTCCGATCACCATCTTAGGCCCCCTCCGTCACTCTGCGACCCTTCGTCTCCACTTCGACTGCCGTTTGCCGCAGCGAGACCCGAAACAACCCTTCGTCGACTCTACCCTATTTTCGCTCCCGTGGACTGTTGGAACCACGCCGGCCCACGCGGCCGCTCCCGACCACCGACCACCTTCTCGTCGACTCTCTTCGGACCCCTAAAGCTACGCTCAACCGTCGCTCGCCACCCCGAAGCCGTCGAGCTGCGGCGGGGACCTGGCGATCCCTGTTCGGGTGAGGTTGCCTAGTTTTGGGGCTGAGTCTCCTACGAGCTCTTCCGATTGTCTCCGACCGCCCTTCGCCGCCCTCAGGCAACTCCAGATACTCCCTTCAACCATCTCGCCGTCCATCAGAGTTGTAGGAGGCCGATCAACATCGGTGGAACCCGAATCCCCGATGTCGTCCCCTGTTCTGATCGATTCTCTTGTTTCCCGTTGCCCCTTTGTCCCGCCGCCTCTCGCCGCCACCAGCCGCCGTTGCCGCTTCCTATGATCACCCTGGAGACCCCACAACCTTGGCCGAGCTTCCCTTAACCCTTGAACCACCTGGTGGCCCCGCAAGACAGTCCCCAAAGCCACTGTCCTCTGCCTCCCGACACATTCCCTGCTCTGTTCTGAGCAGAACTACCGCCGGCCGTGATTATCCCGGCCACCTTCGGCCACCAGTCACCTCCCCCGAACCCGTGCTGCTGTCTCGGACTGTTGTGCCCTTGTTGGACCACTTTTGGCCGAGCTTGGAACCACGAGAACCCATGTTAGTCGCGAGTTTAGTAGATTGCTGCCGTCGCCGCTGCCTGTGTCGTCGCCGCCGTCGTGACATTCCAAGCTTATTAGATTGTGAGGGAAACTTTAATTCTCAATTAGGGCGCTAATTACGTCTGGAATTAGTTAATATCGCTAGGGTGTTTAGGTAGGTCAATTACGATTGGATTAGGTTTAAACATGGATTAAGTTAGGTGACCGTAATTAATTAAGTTAGTCGGATTAGATAAGACTTTTGTAGCTAATTGGTGATTAGAATTGATTGGGCAATTGATTTGTTTTGTTTTATTGCGAGCGAGCGATAGTTCAAAACTAATTGATCGATTGATAACTTAACGAAATTGAGATTAATCATTATCGTTTGATTAATTGAATTGGTTAATCGATTGTATGATCGACTGCTTGATTGAGTGTAGTGGATTGATTATCATTTGTTATGGCTGAGATTTTGTGTGTTTCTTTGTCCGTGTCAGGCGCAAGCCGAGTTGTGAAATTGTGCATTCATATGACTCATGTGGGATTAAACTACATGATTTAGCATGAAAACGGCCTTGTATCGATCCTTTGAGCACGTCCATATGAGCATCCGGCCTTAATCAAAGATATTATCGAATGTAATGTGTGATCATATGATAGGACCATGAGAATCCTGCCAAGGTCCTAATAAGATCATAACTTTAAAATACGAAGAATACAACTTTTTGAAAGCACGCCATTCTGTGATACCAGTTCGATAGATGTCGGCCGCAGCTTATGACGGGCCGAAGTCCAAAAGTGATTCCTGCTAGTTCTGTCCTGTGTTAGTCGGCATCACATGGACTACTAGATGCAGTCGCCGAAAGTAAAGGACAATGCCTAGTGCCGCCAGAAGAGTACCAATTGATCAATGTACTAGGCACCAAATGACCAATATGCTAAGGTGACAGACCCCATTTCTTAATAAATGGCTTCGTACGGTTTCTGCATGTGTAAGCCCTATGATATCTTGCCTTGATTGCGTTGTTTGAATGTTATGCCATGTTTGCATTGCATTGTGTGTGGCTTCTTGGCGGGTTAGTTGCATATGGTTGGATATCTGCCCTATGATAAAATGCCGTATTGGTTTGGTAGGATATCTTGGGTGAATTAATGTCCTAGTTGAGTTTAGGCGTTAACTTCACTGATATTTATATCTCACCTCGTCGTGGGTAACATTTTCAAGTTTCAAGTGATGGAGCCTCGTGGATGCTAAGACGTGAACTTATTGGAGTAGCCTCGAAAATCATGTTAGACCAAACTTGATAGTCTGAGATTTGTAGACCAGGAGCCGAAGAATGGCTTGTGTTTTGTGTAAACAAGATAGTTAAATAAAGGTTGACTTTGTAAGCTATCATGATTTGATTGAGATCACTGACTGTTTAACTATCTCTATTGTTTGATGTGATGTTTGAGAGTTGCACGTTTTCGCATGTATAATCAAAAATAAAATAAATGGGTTGATAACGTGCATGGGATGTTATCTCTTATGACCTGAGGCAATATGTTAGGGATGACGCGTGCTCAAACATTGGGACGTGACATTATTCGTCATTCATCCATAAAAATATTGCCCTAAAGAATAGAGAGAGATGACAAAGAATGCAGAAGAAATAAATGAGGTGAATCGAAGTTAAACTCAACTTAGAGAAATTATGTTGTTTTTATTGTAGCTAAGAACTAGTTTCAAAATTGGTCCTGCTCCCATGTGGATCTTCACTTACAATCGGTAGCTGGACTTGTTCAAATCGATTTCAAAAATTTAGAATGGAGAATCGAACCTATTCATGTTGGAATAAGGAAACAGATCGATTTTTCGGATGATCCAATTCAAGTCTCGATTCTACCTAGTTCAGTTGCACGCCCATAGTAGTAGCAAGAGAGAAATAGAGCTGTATATAGAGGGCGAGATGAAAGAGGGTGTCGTCTTGATTTCATCAAGCCAATGTGCTCCCTACATTAGGTTTTTTTGTGAGTTAGACTGAACTTGAGTTTGGTGAGATTTGTACTTGAACTATTGTGAAGTTCATACATATTGCCAAGAATGGTGTTCTTGATATTATTGCGGCTACGTATCTCTAGTATTAACTAGAGGAGAGCTTTGCTCAACCAATTTTGTTGATAGTAGAGTTTTTTGGGTGGACTAAGGTCGCGTGGTTTTTTTTTTTTTTTATCTCCTCACATCAAGGAGGTTTTCCAGGTTGTGTTCGTGGGTGATTGGTATTTATATTGCTGTATCATATCGTTTCATATTAGGTTTGCACGAAGTGAGAGATTGTTTTGTTCCACTGCGGTAACTTGAGATTGTTTTCCGTCCATGCAATTTCTCTCTTCCATGGGGTTGAAACTATATTAGCAGTTACCTTTTAGCTTCTGCTTAAAAATGTAAACTTTGACATAAAATGTGATTTGAGTGATCAATTCAGGCAGAATCTGAGGCGGCCAATGCGAATGAACTGCAAAATAGATTGTGATTTTACATATGACCTAAAGATTTAACAATTAGGAGTCGATCATTTACCGTGTAAGATAACCGTTTGCAAATAACATCGGGAAGACCTGCAAAAATCAAAATGATCCATTCATCTTCAGAGGGACTTCACTTTCAACTGGCCTGAAGAGTACTCGCGCATTTGACGGAGTTTTCCAATATAACTTGGAAGCCAACTGACGAGAATAATCCGGTTATTTCCGCGATTAGCTCTTCGTGTCGATTTCTTCCTGCGACCATGTCACGTCGATGGAAGATGTAACAATGACCAAGACACATAACTAATGACTAACTTTTCCTTCGGCCGCCCAAATCAGACTTATTAGTTGCTTTCGGCCCAGATCGATCGACATGCCATTGAACCATGATTAGTAAAAATTATAAATTAGTTCGTATCGAGAATTTTGCAAATTGAAAACATTCTGCTCGTGGCACTCCATGCTCACCCCGTTGCTAAATCTGATTATCTACGCTGCTTCACCACTTGATTTCTAAAATCACGCTGTTTTCACCGCAACCATCTTATTTTGAGTGGTTGATGCTAGATGTATATGATTTGAGTTGGTGTAATCTTCATTGACATGATCCACGATTTATAGGAATCTCACAGATATTCGAAAAAGTGTCAGCATTCTTTTGTATAGCCGTCTCCATGTTATAGAGAAAGAAAGGATTTGATGTCCGTGGCGTTTAGAGATTCTACGATGGAGAAAGAGACGAATTCACAGGCATCATCCGGACCTTCATATGAGGTTTTTCCAAGCTTTTGAGGAGCAGACACCCGTTATGGATTCACCGGTTGTCTTTACCATAGCAGGGTTTGTTGAAATTATGTCTCGAGTTTGTGCCCGTTAAACGAGACACGACGCAAGATTAATTGTTATTTGTGGAGGTTTGAATAATACGGATTGGATAATCCATGTTCTGTTTTCATGTAAAATTTTGAGGAAAGAATTGACTAAGGAAAGAAAATAACCAAGAAAAAGGAAAGAAAGGAAAGTGCATGTCCATGCAGATTTACTGTGGGAGATTTCCTGCCAAGCAAGCCGTAGAAGGAAACACAATATACTCCTGTTCCTATTGCGTGTTGGAGTAGTTAGACAGAAAAGTGGAGTTTGAGATAGACTTTTGACTCAGTCAAAACAAAGGAAATGGATACAAAAGAAGAAATAAATAAATACAAAAAAGGATACGGACAGAAGTTTCTTTTTCGTCCAGCTTGCATATAATAGCAAGTGAATGCCATGGCCGAAGGACATCGTAGAAGGCGTCGTTGAGCCGTGTGGTTAATTCGAGTCTTGGAGCACAGGTTTCCTCTTGAAGCACCGATTTCGTGAATGCTTGGTGTGCACTCGTTGATGCGAGATTGAAGCGCAGTTTTCTACGACGAGTGCTTGGCATTGGGACTTCGTTTAGTTCGTCAACGTCGGGCAAATCTTGTTATTAGATTTGTGTTTAATTACTTTGCGAGATTAAATGATTATTTCGTTAGGAATTGAAAGCTAAACACTGTGTGCGTTCTGGGACTAAAAAATACTAAGAGTATGTTTGTAGCGTTCTGGGACTGGGAAACACCTTATGGCACCCAAGGAGATCTCATGCGTTTGGTGGTTCGAACAATTTCTGTTAAACTAAAGGTTGCACATGAAAATGTGCCTCAACATCTAGTTGGAGTTGATGATCGTGTAGAAGCCACAATCAAAATGTTGGATGTAGGATCTCACAGCGTAAAATTTATGGGAATCAACGGAATGGGCGGTGTTGGCAAAACAACCCTTGCTAAGGTTGTCTTCAACACACTATCTTCTAACTTTGACCGATGTTGTTTCCTTGTTGACGTTCGGGAATCATCAAAAGGCCATAATGTTCAGGTAAATTTGCAAAAACAATTGTTATCCAATCTCCTTGGTTCTCATTGTATCGACCAAATTTATCATGTGAATGATGGGATCAACATGATGAACAAGGGAGTACTCAAAAATAAAAAGGTTCTCATTATTTTTTATGACGTGGAAGAGAAAGAGCAATTCAAAAGTCTAGCAGGAAAATGTAATTGGTTCGGTCCTGGTAGCCAGATTATTGTAGCTACTAGGGATCAAAGTGTCCTAATGATTAAGGGGGAAGCAACAAGTGAAAGCCTTGTAAGAGAGTCAGCAAACATTTAGACTTACGATGTACAGGAAATGGAATTTGGTCATGCTCTTAAGCTTTCCAGTAGGCATGCCTTCAAAAGAGACTCTCCACTAGAGCATTATGAAGCGGAAAGAGGTAAGGGAAAAGGACCAACAATTGATTTTGCTGCGATTTGTTGAAGACTATTCTGGCGAAAGAAAGAAGTAAATCGCTATTAGCGTTTGAAATTGTTTGCTTTTGGCCTTCGCATGCGGACCTCTTGGTGTTTTCATTGCAGGGGAGTAGGACAACAGAAGCACTGTCAATAGGGCCTCCTTTATCAATAAATTGTTCATCTCATCAAGAAATTCTGACGCACGATGGATTTGCTAATTTGCGAAACCTGAGGTTGTTTCAAGCGAATGGGGTCATCCTTGTTGGGGATTTCAATAGTCTTCTCTCCACTTTAAGATGGCTTTCTTGGAGATGTTTGAGGCAACAAATTTTCACCCGACTAATTTAGTCCTTCTTGACCTTTCATGGAGCAATATTTCGGAAGAATGGAGTGGCTGGAGCCAAATCAGAGTATGATACGAGCCTCACTCCTTGCATAAACATATTGTTTCTTTTGTAATTTTTTTTTTCCCTACAACACCTTTCTTAATATATATTTTGTCAAATTATTTTGTAGGAGGCAAGTAAACTAATAGTACTAGATCTCAGCTACTGTCGTCACTTAAAGAGAACATCTGATTTATCTACGCGGTTGTCCCTGAAGAGATTGATTCTCAGAGGCTGTTGTGAGTTAATTGAAATTGACCCATCCATGGGTAAATTAAAACTCCTAACTACTTCGGACTTGTTTGGATGTTATTGTCTTCGAAAGGTGCCCGAAGAAATTAGATGTCTACGAGCTTCGACAGTGATTGTCATGCCTTATCCGCAAAATTTACTTCCGAAGACATTAGGTGATACGTGGTTATTGCAGACCTTTGATGCGCACCCGCAAAGATTCAACCTGCCATCATTGATTGAAGTGCTGGTGAATGTTAGGCGGTTGGATCTATCTGCGTGTACGCACATAAATGTTGAAAGTTATTTTGATTTTTACCCTGTGATAGTGTTCAACAAATGAAACCTACATAGGATAGGTTAGTGTCACCCTTTGAACCTTCCATTGTGAAAGTATATTTAATTTACTAGCTATCTAATAGATATGATGTTCTCGAATTGTCTTGCTTTCTTAGTAAATGACGCATTCACTTCACATCGGATTTATCGAAACGTTTGTTCAGTTCTCATGAGTATGTTCGTTTTGGCCATAAACATCGTCTTGGTTCTACGAAAGTTTCTAAAGAATTTATCCCTCAATAATTCTCCTTTGAAGCGGCCCTACTTCTCTCTCACATAGGTGATTATTTAATCTTGAGTAATTGGTTTACTTTACTTAAGAATCGCTAAAGCAAAATTTGCTATCATTTTCCTGATAAACCCCCACAATAATTGAGAATATCAAATCACTGATATTTTATAGGATTGATTTGAGGGATAGACCCCCACTGTGATATTACTAAGTTCATATAATTAGGTTATCCCTTTGAACCTAGATCTTGAGATCTCCAGTCAGCTAGGTTGGGTTTTCCTTTATATTAACTTTCCTGTAATGGATTGTAGTCCCATTCCTATTATCGATTTTTCAACTAACTCTCTGTTTAACCGTTTGCTTAGCGGATCCGCAATTTTATCCTTTGCCTTTACATAGTCAAAAAAGATAATTCCAGTTAAAAGCAGTTGTCTAATGGTATTATGTCTATGACGTATATGTCTAGACTTAACATTATACATGTTACTCTCTTATCTTCCAATCGCTGATTGATTATTACAATGTATATAAATTGGTGGCATAGGGTTTTCCCATTTTGGAATATCATCTAAGAAATGGCGTAGCCATTCAGCCTCTTCACCACATTTATCCAAAGCTATAAACTCAAATTTCATTGTGGATTTGGCTATAACAATTTGTTTATAGGATTTCCAAGATACAGCAGCACCTGCCAGTGTGAATATATATCAACCAGTAGATTTAGAGTCTTTTATATCAGATATCCAGTTCGCATCACTATATCCTTCTAGAACGGATGGATACCTAGTATAGTGCAGGCCATGATTTCGAGTATACCGTAGGTACCTAAGTACTCTTACTATTGCTTTCCAATGGTCAGCACTCGGATTGCTTGTATATCTACTCAGTCTACTAATCGTATAGGCAATATCTTGTCTAGTACAACTCATTAAGTACATTAGACTCCCAATAATTCTAGAGTACTCTACTTTAGAAAACCCTCTCCTCAATTCTTGGATAGATGAAGACTATTGTCTAATGATGTTCTAGCAATACCGGAATCATTCATATTGAATTTTTCAAGAATCTTGTTCACATAGTGTGACTAGTTTAAAATTAAACCTCTGGACGTTCTTATGATTTTAATTCCTAAAATCACATCAGCAAGTCCCATATCTTTCATATCAAATCTTGAATTCAACATATTCTTGGTAGATTTGACTATTCTGTCATCACTACCAACAATGAGTGTGTCATCCACATACAGACATACAGTGACATATCCATTCTGTCTCTTTAATGTAGACACATTTATCACATTAATTGATTTTAAAACCATTGGTAACCATTGCATTGTCAAACTTTTCATGCCACTGCTTTGGCTCTTGTTTTAGTCCATACAATGATTTTACCAATTTATAGACTTTCCTTTCTTGTCCTGGAGCTATAAAACCTTCAGGTCGTTCTATATAGATTTCTTTATCCAAATCACGAAAGCTGTTTTTACATCCATTTGATGTACTTCAAGATTTCGTAATGCTGCAATTGCAAGTATCATCCTAATAGAATTTATTCTCGTTACAGGAGAATAAGTATCAAAGTAATCTAAACATTCTCGTTGTCTATAACCTTTGATTACAAGTCTAGCTTTATACTTATCAATGGAGCCATATGCTTTCATCTTCCTTTTAAAGATCCATTTGGACCCTAAAGGTTTACAACCAGGAGGAAGATCTACTAGCTCCTAAGTATGATTTTGCAGAATAGAATCAACTTCACTTTTTATTGCCTCCTTTCATAGAGGTCCCTCAAAAGAATTCATAGCTTCTGTATAATTCAGTGGTTCTTTTTCTAATAAATAAGTTAAAAAATCATTTTCAAATGATTTTTCCACTCTCGCTCTTTTGTTGCGTCTCAATTCATGATCTGAATCATAACTTTCATCATTCACAGTTTCATTTGTTCGTTCGGACGAATTTGATCCATCATTGGATTTATAAGGAAATACATCTTCAAAGAACGAAGCAGTCCTTGATTCCATGATCGTATGCTTGCGTATATCTGGAATTTTAGATTCATGTACAAGAAATCGATATGCATTATTGTTATGTGCATAGCCTATAATGATACAGTCCACCGTTTTAGGGCCTATCTTAGTTTTCTTTGGCGTTGGAACAATCACTTTTGCACGACACCCCCACACGCGCAAACATTTATAGGATGGTTTCCTACCTTTCTATAGGTCATAAGGGATTTTATCCTCTTTCTTTCGAGGTACGTTATTTAAAAGGTAATTGCTTGACAAAATAGCTTCATCTCACATATTTTGAGATAAGCCTGAACTTAGTAACATCACATTCACCATTTCTTTCAATGTGCGATTTTTACATTTAGCAATACCATTTGATTGAGGTGAATAGGGCGCGGTTACTTCATGATAATTCCGTGTTGAGCACAAAATTCACCAAATGGTACTTCATACTCATTGCCTCTATAAATTCTCAATCTTTTAATTTTCTTATAAAGTTGATTTTCAACTTCATTCTTATAGAGAATAAATTTTTCTAAGGCTTCATCTTTGCTTTTAAACAAATACACACAGCATTATTTGGTGCTATCATCGATAAAGGTAATTAAATATTTATTACCACCTCGTGTTTGTATGAATTTCAAATCACAAACATCACTGTGAATCAATTCAAGGAGCATGGTGCTTCTATCAATTGATTGAAACGATGATTTCATTAATTTCGTCTCAACACAAATTCCACATTTGTGTTTTAAATCAATTTGTAATGAGGGTATATGTTTCAAGTTAATTAATCTGCGCAATGTATCATAATTAACATGTCCGAGTCTACCATGCTATAAATTTGAATACTCAAGCAAATAAAAAGGAAGACTTATTATCTTTATTGATAATTGTCATGACATTGAACTTAAAAAGTCCATCAGATACATATCCCCTCTCCACATACGTTTCAGATTTAGGCAAAATAACTTTATCTGACTCAAACACCATGCGAAATCCATGCTTGTTTAACAGAGATCCGGAGATCAGGTTTTTTTTTGGATTTCTGGCACATATAAGACATTGTTCAGAGTTAGATTTTTTCCAGAAGTCATCTTCAGAAGTACCTTCCCTTGGCCTTCAACAATAGAAGAGGCAGAGTTTCCTATGAACACTTTCTCCCCATTGATTGACTCGAAAGTTGTGAACAGGTCCTTATTGGAGCATACATGCCTAGTTGCCCCAGTGTTAATCCACCATTCCTTCGGATTGGACCCAACTAAGTTTACTTCAGAAAATATTGCAGAGAGGTTTATATTTGGCACGTATTTTGTCATGTCATTCACCATATTTGTCTCAAAATTCTTCCTCTTTAGAAGTCTGCAATCTACATATCTATGGCCTAACCTGCCACAATTAAAGCATTTTCCTTGAAACTTGTTCTTGGAAACTCCTCCTTTTGGTCCCAACTTTGGCTTAGCGACCTTATTGTTCTTGTGGCCATGCTTGTGCTCCACAACATTTGCCTTAGCTGTAGTAGGATTGAACCCTTTGCGTTCAAAGCTTATGTTGTCTTCTTCGATTCGAAGTCTAACAATCAGCTCCTCCAAGTTCATGTCTTTTCGCTTGTGCTTGAGGTAGTTCTTAAAATCCTTTCACCTAGGAGGTAGCTTCTCAATAATCGCAGCTCCTTGAAAGGTTTCACTCAAGTTCATTCCTTCAGCTTGAATCTCATGCAGGATCACTTGAATTTCTTGCCCTTAACTGATCACAGCCTTAGAATCCATCATCTTATAATCAAGGAATCGACCGACAACAAATTTCTTTGCTCTGACATCCTCTGTTTTATATTTCCGATGTAAGGATACCCAAAACTCCTTTGCCATCTTTATTGCACAATAAGCATTCTACAATGAGTCATGCAATCCATTCATGACATAATTCCTACATAGAAAGTCAGAATGTTTCCAAATCTCAACCGCATCGAAGGCTTGCTTATCCGTTTCTCCATCGTATACCTTAGGAGGTTCATCAGTCAAGAATCTCGCAAGATTCAAAGTTGTTAAATAAAACATCTTTTGCTGCCACCTTTTAAAGTTCGATTCGTTGAACTTTTCAGGTTTCTCACCCTAGTGGAAAGAAGCTGCAGCAGAAGCAGAGGATGATCCAGGCTGTTGGACAGCAGAGACAAACTTTTTGGTGGTGTCATCAATAGACACATCAACAACTTCTTTTCCAGTAGCCATTCAAATTGTAAATATCGAATCCAAAGCGAATCTGTTTCAAGATTGTTGGACAAATAGTGATAAAAATAACAATACTATTTTATAAAATTGGAAGATACTTAAAATTCGAATGTCAATAGTAAATGTGAGCAAACTGCCTCAAATATAAAAATACTATGTTGGCAGAAGCACAAAATTTGAGCCTTTAGAAGCAGCTCAGATGTAGTTCAGAAGCAGCTCAGAAGCAAGTCAGAAGTAGTTCAGAATCAATCAGAAGCAGCTTAGAAGCAACTCAGAAGTACTGAATCTGAACCCGTCAAAAGCATTGAATCTGAACTCGTCAAAAGCACTGAATCTGAACCCGTTAGAAGCACCTTCAGAAGTATTGAATCTGAAATCATTAGAAGCACTGAATCTGAACCCGTTAGAAGCAGTAAATCTGAACCTGTCAGAAGCACCTTTAGAAGCATTGAATCTGAATCCGTCAGAAGCACCTTTTGAAGCACAAAATCTGATTAGAAAACACAACAACATTAAAATAAATGAAATTGATAGAAATACCGACGCCTGTGTACGACACAATTTCCTTAAAATAGATTTGTCCCGTCCAGCACGTGCTATGAGGTTTCATAAACGTCTATCTCCCAAGATATAACGGTTAAGTAGCGATAGAGGCAAGCACAACACTCCAAAACTTTTGGCGAACTTGAACTCAACGTGAACACTATAAAAAACAATGCAGATGCAGACGTTTGAAAAGAGGAAGAAGAGTTTTTCTTTGAGGCTGTAGGTTTTTCAATGTCTCAAACAGAATGAGAATTCACCTATTTATATGCTTAGCAGGACATTGCGAAAATAATGAATAACAGCTAAAAAACTCTGCTGTTTAGAGCCATTATATATTTAATTATGTAACCGCAAAATTAAAATAGCCGCTACTTAGTTAATACATTGTAACGGCTTGAGTTGGGAAAAATTAATACATAAGGCAAAAATAGGCCTATCGCGAGGCCCACTTTTCGGTCCTGCATTCGAGTACGCAGGTCGTGCGTTCGCGCCCAAGTTTCAACTTGTCGGGCCTCCATCGAGGTTTGGGATTTGCACCCCCTGTGCGTGCGCAAGGTGTAGTACTTGTATTGTAATAGTTACCATTCAAGGGAGTGTAATTATATATAAAGCACTTCAAGGCCTTCCTCCTTTCCAATATGGGACTAGTGCTTTGTCAATTCCCACTTCCAACTCAAGGGGTGTTCTTTGAGAAACAATTTCTCATTCACTCACCCATCAAAATACATCATATTTCCAACATTTGTCAACCTTGACATTCTATGGTCATTCGATGCCGGAATTCTTTGGTATGTTTGATGCGGAGTTAGAGATCTTCTGGATGGAGCTATGCAAGTTTAGAAAGCTGGATGCACTGTTTCAGTTAGAAATGAAAGGATTGATATTTTTAATGATGTCTCGGTGTGAGTTCCTCCCAGAATTAGTTGATCTGTCGCGCATGAAGAATTTGGAAGACGTGTATCTTGTTGGCGGTCTTGGGCCTCCCTCAAGGCCTCCCTCAACCTAAAAGCTAGTTCAAAAGTTGAGGCTTTCCCTCACACTTATAAATTGACCACCAGTCCCTTTTATAACCGATGTGGGACAACCCCAACAATCTCCTCTCATACATCGGGCCATGGATCGAAAGCAGCGACAACCCGTATCTCTCCCGAGTGACTGTTCGGTCAAGACTTGTTGATAACCTAGGCTCTAATACCAGTGTTGAGTGGTCTTGGGCCTCTCTTAACCTAAAAGTTAGTTTAAAGGTTGAGGCTTTCCCTCACACTTATCTACCGACTACTAGCCCCTTCCACAACCAATGTGGAACAACCCCAACAATCTTCCTATCACACATCGGATCATGAGTCGGAGGAATCGACAACCCGTATTTCTACTGAGTGGCTGTTGGGTCCATACTTATTGGCAACCTCGGCTCTGATACTAGTGTTAAGTGGTCTTGAGCTTCTTTTGAGCTTCTTCATCCGTTTTAGGATATTATTCCGCAGATAGTTTGGTCCATAAATGTAAAGGGGTGCCAACAGGCTTGCAATCTATCATATTGAATTTCTTCAATATTTTTTTGATGTATTTCTCTTGCCCTAACCATAACTTCCATTTCACACTGTCCCTCCTAATCTGCATATCCAAATTAAAATTTGCAGGCCCCAAGTCTTTCATTTCGAACTTATTGGCCAACAAACTCTTTACAGATTTTACCATCTTCACGCTATCCCCGATTAATAGCATACCATCCATATGTAGTGTGAGAATGACAAACTGATTGCCCGTTCTCTTCACATAAACACAATGGTCAGAATTTGAACGCACATAATTAAGTTGGAACATGTATGTGTCAAACTTTTGGTACCACATCCTCGGTGACTGCTTTAGCCTATATAAGGACTTTTTCAATTTGCACACCAGATTTTCCTTTCCTTTTACTTCAAAGCCTTCTAGTTGCCTCATATATATTTCCTCCTCTAAGTCCCCACGAAGAAAAGCTGTCTTTACATTCATTTGTTCCATCTCAAGATCATATGTAGCTGCTATGGACAGAACAAACCATATCGAGGTCAGTTTCTCCACGGAAGAGTAGATCTCGTCATAGTAAACTCCCTCGATCTGAGAATACCCCTTAGTTACAAGCCTAGCCTTGTACTTCTCTATAGTCCCATCCGATTTTAGTTTTCGCTTAAACACCCATTTGCACCCAAATTGCCTTCTATCCTTAGGAAACTTACACAAGCTTCATGTCTCATTATGATCAAGCGACTGTATCTCATCTATCATTGTGAGCTCCCACTAATTTGCATCATCCATGGATCTCGCCTCTTTTACAGAACTAGGATCATCTTCGGTAATGCTCAAAGCATGAAACATACTCAATGCGCTAGGTGAGTATCGAAGTGGTACCTTTCTTTCCCTCGTCGATCTCCTAAGATCCGACATACTATCTATATCTGAGTTTTCATCTGAATATGCATCCTCGACTTTATTAATTCAATCCCTTTGCTCCGATTTAGAATCAGACTCTACTTGCGTACCTTGTGGAACCATCTCCACAGTTTCAGCTTCAGGATTGTCTTCAAGCACTACCACTTTCTTGGGCTCATCACCTTTCTGTGTGCCAACCTGGAATTGTGATTCACGAAGGACAACATCCCTACTGTATACAATGGCCTTTGATTCTGGATTCTATATTTGATAGCCCTTGACCCCTTCTTTGTATCCGACAAATATGTTCATTTAGACTTATTTTTGAGCTCATCTCGTTTCTCCTTTGGTACATGAACATATGCATCACATCCGAACACCCGAACATGTGACAGATTTGGCTTCTTCCCAAACGCTGTCTCATATGGTGTACAGTCCTTCATTGATAAGGTCGGTGACCTGTTCTTCAAATAACAGGCCGTGGCTACAGCTTCTACCCAAAATTCATGTCCTAAACCTGCATCTTGCCCTTTTTATGAGTGGCCGATTTAATCTTTCAGCCACACCATTCTGTTGAGGCATATATGGGGTTGTCTTCTGCCTTGCAATACCATTAGTCACACAGAACTGCTCGAACTTATCCGAACAGAATTCACCTCTGTTATCTGTACGAAGTACCTTGGTTTTCCTGCCCAATTGGTTTTCAACCAAACCCTTAAATTCTTGAAATTTTTCGAATACATCTGATTTACTTTTAATAAAATAAATCCAACTATATCTTAAAAAATCATCTATGAACGATACATAGTACTTGGATCCTCCAATAGATGGAGTTGGAGTATGCCCGAAAACATCGCTGTGAATTAGCTCGAGAACCTCTGTTGCTCTCGTACCAATGTGTTAGAAGCTAACTCGGTTTTGTTTTTCATGGAGATAGTGTTCACATAATCCGAAGCCCATAGAGCAATCTGGTACTCCTTCTACCATTTGACTCGAAGCTAAGGTAGACAGTCCCTTTTCACCGATATGCCCCAGCCTCTGATGCCACAACATGGACGTATCATATCCATCTTCCTTGGTCTTTTCATTGATGAAACCACTGCCAACGGTCACTGTTTCCCCGAGCAGCTTATACAATGTCCCATAACGGACTAATCGTGCAATCACAATAGAACCACGAGTCATCTTGTATGAATTCTTATCACAGCTGAAAGTAACCCCTAAATCAGCCATCGTACCGACTGATAACAGGTTTAAGCTCATCAAGGGTATGTGCATCGCGTCTTGCAGAGTCTTCACCCTTCCATTACTCATCCTTAGCTTCATCTTGTCACGCCTGACAATCTGAACTGCAGTATCATATCTGAGCATGACATCTCCATCATTACATTGCTCATATTCACAAAACCAGTGTTTATGAGGCGTCATGTGTTATGAAATACCGGTGTTGATCAACCAAATATCCTTGTCTGACTGCGCCATACATGCAGCAACCAAATACATATCTCCCAAATTGACATCCTTCTTTTCTGAGGATGATTCAGCTTATGTCTTAAAAACTGATTTGTTTTTACAGTACCGCTTTACATGGCCCCATTCTTCACATCTCCAACACTGTACCCCCTTTCTCCACTCTTCGTTTGCCCACAAAATTTGGGTCTGGACCCTCTTCGATTTAGAGTCTTCTATGCTAGTCTATCCATAGCTGCCAATGCCTCTTTACCAAAATTTCCTAATCAATTTCTTCATGTCTCTTCTGATAATAAGGCTGAACACATACTTTCATACGACAATTCCTTGTCCCCACCACAAATTGCCACAATCAGGTTATTCCATGAATCCGACGGCGAACAAAGTAGTATTATTGCCTTATCATCATCCTGAAACTTAACACCGATTGATACGAGTTGACTAATCAACGTGTTAAAGTTATACATATGTGCAGAAAATGAGTCGCCCTCATGCATCCGAAGATTATACAGCTTTTTCCTCAAAAATAGTTTATTAACCAACGACTTACTTTGATACAACGACTCCAGTTTTCGCCACAGATCCCTGGCTGTAGGTTTGCTCATCACGTTCATCAAAATTGAGTCTGCGAGACAAAGCCGGATTAAACTCTTTGCTTTTCGATCAATCCGATCACAGTCTTCAATCTACTTTGGATCCGCCTTTTTGGAAGATGAATCGTTATCCTTCCCCGCTTCCTTGCCCGCTTCCTTTATCACGACACCAGGCATCGCAGCAATAGGCTTTTCCGTTACATTTGCCGATCAAAGATCTCGATCACAAAGTAGATCATCCATCTTCATCTTCTACAGATCGAATCATGTCCCATCGAA
This sequence comes from Rhodomyrtus tomentosa, assembly GCA_028455895.1. Lineage (NCBI taxonomy): Eukaryota > Viridiplantae > Streptophyta > Magnoliopsida > Myrtales > Myrtaceae > Rhodomyrtus > Rhodomyrtus tomentosa. The sequence goes on along the minus strand of JAPCWY010000003.1, from coordinate 20,678,724 downwards.
TTTTTCGATCTCAATCCGTGAACCTTCTGATATCTCAAATAAATCCTAATTCCTCGAACACAGGGCTCTGATACCAATTGAAGGGATTCACGCAATTGAATTAGATGATCATACAGAGAATCAAGAAAAATTGAATGACGCACGAGATTATCCAAGTTCACCTTAGAATCGAGCTACGTCCTGCAAAAAGATTTCATTATGATTTTCGATTTACAGTCACTCAACTCGTTTTAATGATCACTAAAAAAAATAAGCAAAATATATACGCTCCAAACAGGCCCAAAACCTAAACATGTCTGAAAATAATTAATCTCATAACAAACGAGTCAACTTAAATTAAAGCTCAAATCCGTTGAGGTTTCAGGGGCGTTGCCCTCAAACCCCCGCTTGATCAGTTGTTAGTCAAGATTTGCGGCCTCGAAGAATTGGGATCCCTTCGCTCCCTAGTGGCCGAGCATTGCAATTCCATGAAGGGAATGTCAGACCTATCGAAATTGAAGAAGCTAACGGAGCTCAGTGTAACAGACTGTCCAAATCTAAGAAGTGTGGAAGGTCTAAATCACTTGGAATCTCAAAAGAGGTTGACCATTATTAATGCTGGAGAGTTTCGGGGTGACACCTCAGATTTGAATTTAGAGCATTCTCGTATTATGTGCACCCCTCTCAGGCTTTGTTGATGTCGTGGTGACAACTTTTATGAGTTCAGCGAATCTGCACACACTCGGATTGTCCCATGACAAATACAGATAACAAATATGAGCCATTAAAAGTTGAGAGGCCATTGGAAGATAATGTATATATAGAGAGTTAGCAGGTCAAAAAGCTCAGCACATGGACTCGATCAGCAAGGACTTCGTCCTAGAAACTTGATTCACCCATGGAACTCAAGCCCAGAAACGGTGCGAGTTTCTCCAAGAGAAACTGCGAGGAGCACTGCAAGGACGGTAGAGGCAGAGCCAAGTAATTTGTCTTCCTGTTCCTAGTGTGGATTAGGCTTACAAAGACAAAAATGAAGCTGATGAGCCAAACCTACAGTGTGGAACAACAATATCCTCGCCCTCGACAACAGCTTCATTGACTGTGGAAAGTAATTACTTCCTACCACCTTGAATCTGATTTTACTAACAAAGCTGTTGTTGATTTGCTTTGGATTTTGGTCCTTGAGTGGCCACTGTTCTTTCCTTAGTTGTGTTTTCCATGGTATGAAGGGCTCGGCTCCATAAGGTTCTTTCTCCAAAGTTTCGATGATACGGCCTGGCCTCGTTAGGCTGCAAAAGGGGCAAGTGCGATCTGTTGTTAAATCTATTCCTCTTTTCTTATGCATGTAGAATTATGTATTAGTTTAAAAAGCAAATTACTACAAAGAACGTAAGAAGATGCCAACTGTCGAATTATCGATGTTGTTGTCATGATCATCATCATTCTCATCATTGTTAAGTGGGTTTGACTGGTTGAAAAATTTGCTGGAAACTTGGCCGCTTCATTGTAGTGGCTGCATTTTCCACTTCCATTTTCTATATTGTTCTTATTGACTATGAATATCATACTCTGTTTATGGTGAGCTATTTGCTACTATTGGTAGTATTTATTCCTTCCAAGAAGTAAAAATTTTGCACAATTTAGTTGCCTAGTGTTAGAAGTGTCAAGGTAAAGTGGTATTTTGGGTTTATAGGGCTGCCTATGTATAAATACTTTTGTACTCAATAATATGTTTTATCTTTTTCCCTTCTACAGGGTATTAGAGTTGCGTTGATACTGAAACCCTTACCTAGTCGTCGACCACCAACTCCACAACCACCACCACCACCAGCCATTGCTGGAATCCGTAGATCTAGCGTCATCTAGCCTAGGCAACTCTAAATCAGGGGTCGACTTATGTCACTCAACCCAGGCTCGAACAAACCCAGCGAGCATTGCGGGGGGGTCGCTCAGGCCGGCGAGCCTAGATTCAACATCACCAGGCCCCTCGCGAGCTTAGATCTCGGCTTCGACAGACCCAGCGAGCCTTGTGCCGGGGGGGTTGCTCATGCCAGTCAGCCTAGATCTGGCATCGCCTGGGTCTGAGTAGGTCTCGTAAGGCAAGCTCCAGCGTCGACGAGGCCTAGCGTGCTTTGTGGAGGTGTCATCCATTGTCGGCGAGACACTCGGCCTCTCGGTTTTGACTATGCATCACTCACAGGTTCTCACAGCCTCTCTGTTGTCTGATTATGACTCCACAGGTTTGATTCTCGGTGAATCAATATTTGTTAAAGCCTCTTGTTGCTTGTTTATGGCCTCACAATGTGGTTTTCTGGTGGGTTGATGGGTATCGAGTTTCAAAGCAGAAGTGTTGGAGTGTTAAACTGTTGATTAGAATTGGTGGTTATTATTAACCTGTTTGTGGGATGTTTTTGAACTATTGGAACTGCTGTGAAGCTAATTAGGTGAATTTTGGAGATTTTGGAGTCGATTATTTGGATATTTGTTAATTTTTTGTGGAGTTTGAGAGTAGTTTTGAGAAGAATAATGTGATGGCTGAGGTGATTTCTTTCTCGTCTAATCGAATCACGGATGAGAAACTTGAGTGTGCTTTTAATTTTCTCCAGTGTCAGAAAATTGTGAAGATTACTTTGATATCAACATAGGCACTTGACTGAGCCTAAGCCCACAAATGATGAGACTTAGGATGTTATTGATGGAAAAATTCTTGGTTAAATGTTAAACTCTATGGAAATGAATATAGTTGATTTAGTAATTCATGTTGATACAGTTAAAGAATTGTGAGAGTGTTTAGATGTATTCTATTCAAGTCAAAATAACCTCTCACAGGTGTACGAGTTATCACAGGAAGTTTTTTGTTCTGAGAGGATGGGGCCTCCTATCACCCTTTCACAGATGTATGAGTTATCACATAAATTTTATCATTCTGAGAGGAAGGGGCGTTCTATCAAGTAGTACTTTGCTGATATTAAGAGAATGTATGAGGAGTTGAATGATGTTCTCCCTATTTCAGCCAATGTTCAACAAATGCAACTTTAGAGAGAACAATTGGTTGTAATAGGATTTCTAGGTCTTGGCCCTGAATATGAAACTGTTAGATCTCAAATCCTTAGAGGAGAGACTATTGCATCACTCACAAATACGTTTGATCGAGTTCTTCGAGTATCTTGTGAGTCTTTTCAAGATTGCACATCTGTGGTAGATAATTCAGCTCTTATGTTACGCTCCCGCGCTGATAGTGAAATTGGGAGTGATTGAGGAAATCATGGAGGATCTGATGAATGTGGGGGTGAGATAGTGGTTATGTCTGAAGAAGAGTATGAGTCTTCAAGTTCACAATTTACTCCTTCTACTGCTGCTTTAGCGTAGACAGGTAATGCTACTGCGTGTTTTTCAGTTGCTTCTCGCCCTTAGGTCATTGATTCAGGGGCTTCTGATCACATGTCAAGTGTTTCGAGTATATTTTCCTTTCTTACACCTTCTTCATCCATAGTTACATTAGCCAATGATTCATCCGCCCATATTAAAGGAGTTGGCACAGTTCATCTAACTACCTCATTACATGTGTCTTCGGTGCTTTATCTTCCACAATTTCCATTTAACCTCATGCCTGTCATTAAGTTAACTAAAACCTTTCAATGTTCAACAACATTTTATCTAGATTCTTGTGTATTCCAGGATCTGGCTATGAAGAGGATGATCGATAAAGGACGTGAGGAAAGGGGGGCTATATGTGCTTGAAGACTCAACTTCCTTTGCATGTTCGGGTGTTTCTTCTTTGCATTAGATCCATTGTCGCCTTGGTCAACCTTCTCTATAAAGTCTTCAATGATTAGATTCTCATTTTAAGTCTCTTTCTAGTTCAGATTGTGAATCATGCCAATTTGGTAAATACATCGTGTCAATTATCCGCCTCGAGTCATTAAAAGAGCAAAGCCTTCTTTTTCGTTAGTTCATTCAGATGTTTGGGGTCCATATCCTGTGACTTCAAATTTGGGTTTTAGATATTTTGTTACTTTTGTTGATGAATATTCCAGAGTTACTTGGTTATATCTAATGAAAGATCGTTCGGAGTTGCTTTCTATATTTCGTGCATTTATTCTTGAAATTTTTACTCAGTTTGGTGTGCATGTTAAAGTTTTGCATTCTGATAATGCTAATGAGTATTTTTCTGCACCTTTTTCTGATTTTGTGACACAGCATGGTATGATTCATGGATCTTCCTATCCTGATACACCATAACAGAATGGTGTTGCTGAAAGGAAGTTACTAGATTTGTGTTATTTGAGATGAAGGTCCCTAAAATCTTTTGGTCTGATGCTGTCTTGATTGTATGCTATCTCATTAATCGCATGCCTTCTTCTGTTTTGCGAGGTGGTATTCCTTTTTCTATTATGTTTCCAAATCAGCCCCTATTTTCCTTACCACCTCATGCTTTTAGTTGTGTTTGTTTTGTTCGTGATCATCGACCCAGAGTATCAAAACTCGATCCACATGCTATCAAGTATATGTTTCTAGGTTATTCTCGTACTCAAAAGACGTATCATTGCTATTCTTTATCACTAAAGAAGCACTTCATAACTGCTGATGTCTCATTTGTTTAATCCACTCCTTGTCATGATGTTCCAATAAATGTATTTGAGTTGGATGAAGAATTTCATGTGACTACCATTAGATCAAATATTTCGGCTGTTTCACTTGCATCTACACAAGAATCGCGTTCTCTATAGGTTTATAGTCGGCATCCTCGAGTTCATACACCCCCTTCCTCTTATCACAACTGTGACATCTTCCATTCCAGATCCACCGTTAGTTGATCCTCCTATAACAACTACTGATCTTGGTTTCCCTATAGCTCATCGTAAAGGTACACGTGCTTGTACTCATCATTCTATGGCAAACTTTATTTCATACTCTTCTGTGTCTCCTTCTTTTCGAGCCTTTTTATCTACTATTGATTAGTATACTATTCCCAAGTCTGTATCTGAGGCATTACAAATTTCTGGCTGGAGGACAACTATAGAAGAAGAATTACATGCTTTACAAGTTAATCAAACTTGGGACTTGGTACCTCTTCCTTCAGGCAAAACTGTTATTGGTTGTACATGAGTGTATGCTGTGAAAGTTAATCCCGATTGTTCTCTTGCTCGCTTAAAAGAGAGACTTGTTGCGAAAGGGCATGCTTAATTGTATGGGGTTGATTATCTGGATACTTTATCTCCTGTTGCCAATCTTACTTCTGTTCGTGTTTTGATTTCTCTTGTTGCCACCTATAATTGGTCTTTGCTACAGCTTGATGTAAAGAATGCATTTTTTGCATGGTACTCTACATGAAGAAGTTCATATGAAGCAACCTCTAGGGTTTGTTGCTTAGGGGGAGTTTGGAGGAACGGTTTGCAAACTGAAAAGATTTTTGTATGGGTTGAAGCAGTCTTCACAGGCATGGTTTGGAAGATTTTCTGATCCCGTCCTTTCTTTTCGATTGCCTAGGTGTAGCAGTGATCATTCCTTCTTTTATAACCATTCAAGGGAAGGAAAATTATTCTTGATTGTATATGTGGATGATATTATTATCACAAGAGATGATTCAATTGGTATAGTTGAACTAAAGATCTATCTTCAGAAAAAGTTTCAGGCGAAGGACCTAGGAAAATTGAAGTACTTCTTAGGAATTGAAGTGGCACAATCTCAAAAAGGTATTGTTCTGTCACAACAAAAATATGTTATTAATTTACTCACTGAGACCGGTATGCTGGGATTAAAGCCTTTTGATTCACCCATGGAATCAGGAGTTAAGCTGGTTGCTGAAGAGGGGGAGTTATTCGATAATCTTGAGAGATATAGAAGATTAGTAGGCAAACTGAATTATCTTACAATTACTCGACCATATATTGCCTTTCCAGTTAGTGTGGTAAGCCAGTTTCTGTCTTCTCCTCGTACTTCTGACTGGGATGCCGTAACTCGAATTTTAAAGTACTTGAAGAAGACTCCAGGAAAAGGGATTGTTTACAAAAATCATGATCATAGCAGCGTTGAAGGGTTTGTTTATGCTGATTGGGCAAGGTCTCCAGATGACAGGAGATCCATTACCGGCTATTGTATCCCAGCATACCAGTCTCAGTGCGTAAATCAAGAACATATTTTCGTTGTGACAGAACAATACCTTTCTACGACTGTGCCACTTCAATTCTTAAGAAGTACTTCAATTTTCCCAGGTCCTCGTTTGAAACTGTTTCTAAAGATAGACCTTTAGTTCAGCTATATCAATTGAATCATCTCCTGTGATAATAATATTATCCACATATACAATCAAGAATAATTTTCCTTCCCTTGAATGTCTATAAAAGAAGGAATGATCACCGCTACACTCATACTTCTCACTGGGATGCAGTAACTCGAATTTTAAGGTACTTGAAGAAGACTCTAGGAAAATGGATTGTTTACAGAAATCATGATCATAGCAGCGTTGAAAGGTTTTCTGATGCTGATTGGGCAAGGTCTCCAGATGATAGGAGATCCATTACAGGCTATTGTACGTTGGTTGGAGGAAACCTGGTGTCATGGAAGAGTAATAAACAAAGTGTTGTTGCTCGTTCCAGTGTTGAGTCAGAATATAGAGTCATGACACAAGATACATGTGAATTACTGTGGATTCAGCAGTTGTTGACTGAGTTAGGCTTGAAAGCTTCAGTTCCTATGCTTTTGTGGTGTGATAATAAGGCTGCAGTGCATATAGTTTCCAACCTTGTATTTCATGAGAAAACAAAACATATTGAGATTGATTGTCATTTTATTCGAGAGAAGTTGCAAAATGTGATGATTCTTTCTAGTCATGTTAGAACTGGTGAACAACTCGTGGATATTTTTACTAAACCTTTGGGTTGCGGAGGGATAGGACATATTTGTAACAAGTTGGGCATGATTACGGGGAATGTTAGAAGTGTCAAGGGTAAAGCGGTATTTTGGGTTTATGGGGTTACCTGTGTATAAATAATTCTTTAGTCAATAATATGTTTTATCTTTTAGCCTTCTACGCCCAGTAGTGACCATTGCTGGCAATTCGCTAGTTCTTGTAGCCAGATTCTTATATTGCTAAATTCTGCAATGGACCAAGTAAAACACGACAGCTTTTGAGATTAAAACATAGTGATCTGTTCCTAAGCATCCTTTGTGTCGCCCATGCACTCATCTGAGTATCATAGTATACTGTGGTATTGGTGAGTGCTATGATCAGAAGGACGAATTTGATTTGCGCTTTGTTTCCTTCTCAGATGGCTTACGTACGAAAAAAGAGTTCGACACGAGCTTTGTGGGGTTCATGAAAGACAGAGCAAAAGGGTTGGTAGAAAACGCAGACAGTAAAGTAGGCAGTAGTATTCATCCCTCTGTACCATTCTGATGCGATCTTAGTGAGAAAGCTTTCGTTTTTTGTGTATGGTGGCTCGATTCATTGTCATCTTACCATCACCTTTTACCAAGACACTGCTTTATAGCGTAATTCATGACTTTCCTAATCGGTAGCTACCTTTTCTATTACCACCAATTTCTACCTGCAGCTTCATTACAAGCAAACGTTATTTTTTTGTTTTTTTATAACCGAAGTCTCTAGGCCAGCTTGCACTGACCATTGAGGTGCCACCTTGATCGAAGCAGTCTGTGCTATTCGATGCATGAGGGATTGATTCCTTCCAATATTATCTTCCTTGAAGGCCGGGTAAGAAATTGATTTGACTGATGATACCATCAACGTTAAGAGCGGCCATGTTTCGTTGCTGAATTGCCATGTCAGACCTAAACTGGTGTAGGTGATTTTGCCCAGATTTCACGTCGGCGCATTCTCATGTGAAGTCTAGGCTCAAGAAACTGACACTACGGTAATGATGCAGGAAATTATTCTTGTTGACGCTGCTTGAAAATTCGAAGATGTACCGGAGGAGTGTGGGCAGTACATGTCTGTCTTTGAGATTGCTCGGTACAGAAGGATAACCAATAAGATGCATCCTCATCAAATAACTTATCCAAGTGAGTTCTGTCCTTTTCGAACGGGACTTGACTTGACGAAGATTGTTTTCGTGACTTTGCAAGTGAAAATTCAAGGTGCCAACAATATTTCTTTTTGGCACCAGGGGGGTGAGAAGCTACCGGAAGTGCAGAGCGTTCTCCTCAGAATTCAGATTTACTTTGACGGAACACGTTTGGCGGAGAATCTGGAACTTCAGCGATCGTTCGAGTATGCAATCTTACTATAGGCAAAGCAGAGGCTATGCTTGGTTATGTTTACATCAACAATGTTATACTTTCCAAACAGGACTGACCCTGGATTTTTACTCATGTTTCTTCTTTTTTCTGTTACTAAAGAGCTGCCGGGGATCGAGTTGATTTGAGCATGTACTTGACGAGGCGCACCAAAATTGGTTATAGTGACTCATGAACAGAAGCTTGTCCATGCAAATTCTATCTTCCATGGTGTTGCAACTATCTTGGCACTCGGCAGCAACCTTTTAGCTTCTGCTTAAAAATGCAAGGTATGACGTCCTGCTGTGCCTGGAGGTGTTGGAGACGGAAGCGAAGGATAAAAGCGGAAGGGAGAGGACGGTACGCTGGAGGAGGATAGGCTGATGGAGGAAGGGGAAGGCGAGTACGCAGCAGGATATGGTGGATATGATCGGTACGCAGGAGCTGTCGCAAGGTATGCTGTGGCGGGTGCCCCGTAAGGAGCAGCTGATGCGGGAGAAGGTGCAGAGTACGAAGGCACCTGAGGAGCCGAAGAACCCACATATAGCGGTGCGGTTGGTGCGCAGCTTGTCTCCCGGTTTCCACAACAGCACAAGCACAATATTGTTCGGAAATCCACTGCAGAATGATGTTGGTAAATGGTCATTATGATACTCTATAACGAATGAAATTGGTACTTACCATTGCATCTGAGTAATGCAATAATGCCAAAACTTCGTTGAATTAGGCTACACACCCTGATACAAATTTTCCATAGATAAAGGACGAATAACAAGAGCATCTAGACAATCAGGCTAGCTAATAAAGAATGAACCAGGGGTGGATGCTTGCGACGTCACAGTCTCATTCAGACATTACTTGTATTGGTTCTTTCCTTGCGTGAAAACCCACGTAGGTAAAGATCACGGGACATTGGTACATTAACTGCTTTATTATAATCAAAGGATTACAATTGAAAATTCTAATGATGTATCTCTCACAATAAATCCTCACAATCATCACAAAACACACTATCACTTGATGAACTCTCAAGATCATCTCTCCGTGTTTTACACATTCTTGATAACTTTTATTTTTTTTCGTGCACACATAATCCTCAGCCAATCGCTTTGTTTAGAGTGATAGATCTCCAATCAAATTAGAATCCTCCCTAATTGAGTTGGTAATCACCTCCAAATTAGAAATATCTCTGATTGATTGGAATTCCTCTAATTTGGACAATCATCAAAATTGATTTAATCTTAGTAACGTTCCTTTTCAACATCCTACCATAATATTCGACCAAAAAAAAAAAAAAACATCCTACCATAATAGGACTGCTTCCTATTGGGTATGCTTCATGAACTATCATTGGCATATTTCAAATCAACTCCCGAACATATCGGGTTACTTCCAATAACATGCCACATCATCATTTTACTATTCACCATCCAATCATTTTAGAACATATAGATTCAAGCAAGTACGGGCAATTTATCTTCCACATTTTTTTTATATTATAAAAACGAGTAAAGTTGTTCTCGAGATTTGTTTTTCGGTGAAACTGCTGGTCAAAATCCCTAAATTTGTCTAATGTATGCTGTGATTCCTCATCATTTAGTTGACTGTGTTCCTAATTTAGTTATCACGAGGATGGAATCCGTGTAATGTCACCATTAGCGATATTAGGATTTTTTTTTTTTTTTCAGCAAGTTATAATGGACGCATGATGTGGTCGAACTCCTTCACAGACGCCAGTAAACTTCACGGCATCTACTTCATCGTCTGCACCGGCAATGCCCTTCAGCAATCTGCATTCCCGTGTTCCGGAGAAAGTCGGGATCAAGTTCCTTCAACAGAAATGCAGTGCATCTGTTGCTACAACCATATCACTTTTGCAGAGTTGGCAAAAGGCGGGCATTTAGCAGATGTTCTTTGGCTCCATACTTCAGAAACTCATTATTAAGAGAATGGCGTGCTATCTCCTCAAAAAAAAAAAAAAAGAAAAAGAAAGAAAAAAAAAAGAATCTCAATTGCTTTCGGATATTGCTCTAGTTGAGCCGCAAGCCGGGCAACCTTCTCCTTGCTCTGGTCCGCACAAGCGGTCATTGTTAGGGTGTGCACGTGTGAGTTGTGTTAGAAGAGTACCATATTGGAGAATTAACGTGGTGTTGAGCACTTAATATATCCAAATTGGCCCATAACTTATTAGCTTAAGCTTTTGAGATAAGATGGGTTTGACTGTATATGTTAACGGGCTTATACATGAGCTCTCTCTTGACGATCTCTTCGAAAGAAGGTATCGGACTTCTGCTGCACACTCCCACACTCCCATCAAATGGTGTTAGAGCCGATGGTTGATGCGCTCACTGAGCGGGCCCAAAGGTATACTTCATGGTCATGAAGTTGAGCTATTCAACTTGAGATGAATTAAGGGGGAGTAAACCTAACACAGGCTCTCCGTTGCCGCCCAAATACCAATATATTTAATTCACATTCTTATATACCACAACTCCCGAAATAAAGTTTTTAGAAAACTTTCCCGAGTTAACAAATGAATGATAATATTGTAGTTTGCCGAAGATATCGAATAATTCATGCAAGCCACAGTTGTCATCTTTATATCCTTAAAAATAATATCAGAAAATGACGAAACTTCAAGATGTAATGGCAAATGTGTTTCCTCACCCAAAATTGGGCATCCAAAAAATAAAAATGTACAAGTGCATGCAAAATTATATGCAAATATCTAATGCGTAAGATGAATAAAAGTCAAATTCGAAACTTGGCAAATAGAAGAAAAAATCAAATACAAATACCAACATCAAAATCATTTCATAATTTACTAATAAAAAAAAGAAGACCAAAAAAAAAACAAAACTACAGTCCGACGACACCAAAAATAAAAGCAATGGACAATCTGAAAACTTCGACAAAAAAAAAAAAACAATCTGAAACCGAATCCTAAACTTGATGTGTGTCAATCTGGTCCAACAATGAACTCGGATTCTTCTTCAACCACAAAAATTATCAAATTCAACCGAAATAGAGGAAGAAATGATCAATAAAGCATCTCTACTTTAGCTGTTCCTTTCTATACCGAAATCTCCTACCTAATTTTCCTCTTCGACAATGCCAAACATCGATGCATCCGGTATAATTCACTCCTCTTACGAACCGAAATACGAGAATGAAGTATTACGTCCTCATATCCAGTGAATATATTCCTAGCAAAATACGATGATGCTATGTCGGAGGACAAACATATCAAGGAATTTGCGATGCGTCATCTAGTGGGTCAATTCTGGAAAAATTGCCGTTTCTCGTTTGAATAGCTTTTGGAAAAAGAGTATCACACGATAAGACCATAGAAAGAAATCGCGTAGGTTGAGTCAAAGACTCAAAACCATTTAAACACCTCACCTCAATTTCCAAACGACGACATATTCATACCTCTCCAGTCTCTCAACTCAAAAATCTCCTTCAGTTCATCACAACTCCAACCATGGCAACTTCCTCCATGCTCTCTAACCCACTCCCCATCCCTCAATCCACCAAGAAGCGATCACCATCCATCGCCCGTGCCCCAAGAGAGATAGTTCTCAATCCACCCCACACAAGCTCGTCGGGCCAAGCCGCTCGTCTTGCCGTATCGCTATCGAACCTCCTCCATCTTCAAGTCGAAGCGCCCCCGTGGACCGAGGATCTCCGCTTCTCCAGGCGGGTTAGTTCGCGCGATATTGAAGAGAAGTGCTCCACCCCGACAAAGTCTCCTAAGGAGGTGATATCCGATAAGTGGCGCGAAATCCACGGGTCGTCACATTGGGAGAACCTGCTCGACCCCCTCCACCCTTGGCTCCGGAGGGAGATAGTCAAGTATGGGGAGTTTGCGCAGGCGACCTACGAAGCGTTCGACTTTGACTCCTCCTCGGAGTACTGTGGCAGTTGTATGTACAACAAGCATAAGCTCTTCGACGAGTTGGGCTTGAACCAAAACGGTTACGAAGTCTCCGAGTATATTTACGCCATGTCCCACGTGGAGATCCCGAGATGGCTCGAGAGGTCCCGAGTGCCGGACACGTGGAGCAAGGATTCCAACTGGATCGGCTACGTAGCACATAGCAGCAACGAGGAGACACGCCGGATCGGGCGCCGGGACATCTTGGTGGCGTGGCGGGGCACAGTGGCTCCGTCGGAGTGGTACGAGGACTTCCAAAGGAAGCTAGAGCCAATTGGGCATAAGGACGGTCATCATGCCAAGGTAGAGCATGGATTCCTAAGCATCTACAAATCCAAGAGCGAGTCCACGAGGTACAACAAGTCGAGCGCATCAGAGCAAGCGATGAGCGAGATACGCAAGCTCGTGAATCTCTACAGAGACAGGGGAGAGGAAGTGAGCCTCACCATAACCGGCCATAGCCTAGTAGGCGCATCGGCTCTCCTCAATGCACACGAGGCTTCATCCGCCATCCCAAACCTCCCCACAAGCGTCATAACCTTCGGTGCACCAAGAGTTGGGAACGGTGCATTCAGAGACGAGCTATGCCGAAATGGGGTCAAAGCCCTAAGGGTAGTAGTGAAGCAAGACGTAGTCCCAAAGATGCCGGGCCTTGTCTTCAATGAAAGCTTGGAGAGGATAGATGAGCACATAACTGAGGCATTGGAGTGGGTCTACACTCACGTTGGGGCTGAATTGAAGCTGGATGTCCAATCATCACCTTACCTGAAACATGGGTTCAACTTGCTAGGGTTTCACATGATGGAGACTTACCTCCACCTGGTGGATGGGTTCCTAAGCACAAGGTCCAATTTTAGGGCAGATGCCAAGAGGGATGTGGCTTTGGTGAACAAGGCATGCGACATGTTGGCGGATGAGCTGAGGGTGCCTCGCTTTTGGCACCAATTGGCCAACAAGGGTCTTGTGTGCAATGACTATGGAAGATGGGTGAAGCCTAGAAGAGACCCCGAAGACATACCTTCGCCCATTCGAATTGGATACGAGCACAATTTTTGCTGTTGAGGAGGCCATCAAGGACATTTTGTTCTTTGCAGTCTTTAAATGAAATAGAGAGATTCTCTTTTGGGGGGGGAGGAAAGTTTACTGACAATCGGACCAAATTTAGAAAATTTACGAAATTAAATTTGATTTAAGAAAAACAGAGTGGCATAATATTTGTTAAGGATGTTTTATAAAACATAAGTTCGAGAATTAACAAGTTTTAAAGAAAACATATACGTCACTAGAGTAGAGTTTTTTAAAGAATAACCACGAGACATTACGTTATTAACCATAAAAGTTTATGTGCACCTGAAATTTTAAAATTTATCAAGAAGGAACATCTTAAAACTCTCAAACCAATGCAACCAAGTTTTAATATTTACCGCAATTTGAAGCTAAATATCCACCTTTTGCTATCCTAGTGGAAAAAAAGTCTTGCCCAAATTCAGATCCACTAGATCATTGCTCATTTGAGATCTGTAACATTAATGCATGTGATGAACCCGGTCCAATAAGTACTTGGCGAAAGACGACGTTCAACACGTGCTCACTCAGAGAATGGCTGGCCAAAGATGAGACTCGTGCAGGTGCACTCATAATTCACGTCAGACAATGTCTTACCATTTTGCGTATAAATATCACACGTATCTCTTTTATACAAGACGCCTTTTAACGGAGAGAAAGAACTGAGGGGTTGACAAAATCTACAGGGGTGATCTGCGACAAAAATTTGGGTCGAGGAGAGTCTGGTTGGAAGAACTTAACTCTTGAAATCTACGATAACCTAAACATGAAAGGCCATCTAGACGGGCTCCTATCATCGTTCAGACAGGAAAGATAATGCAGAAGGGATCAGATCAACCAACCTACCCAACAGACTTGAAATAGCATGCCTCAGTGCTGTATCGGGAAATGTTGTCTTAAGATCAAAGTCCCCGCGATGCAGTTCATTAAGCTGATCTTCAAGAAATCTTGGAAGACCGGCCTCTGCGACATTGATGAGACTGAGAGATGCCTTAGCGTGCATGTATTTGGTGAAAATAAATCCGGCAAGCAGCTTCTGATCTACCTTTACAAGTTCACATATGAAGACGGGGAGGAGGATTCTTTCGAAAACAATTAAGGATGGCCTCTCTTCTTCACTTGAGCTCGTTTCTTTATGTGCAAGCCTCAACAAACATTCTTCTTGACACTGACGAGAGAAGTATCCGATCAAATAGCAGATATAAGAGAAAGAGCGGCCATACTAGGATCCGGAAATTATCTTAGAGATGACCCCTGAGTAGAGCACAAGAATCAGGACGTCGAGATCCTTGCCTATTCCGCCTATCATGCCTTCCTGTTTCAGTTTTTCTTCTACTGCATCCAGACAATTCAATTGCAAATCTCCATAAGGAAGCAACATCATCATCTTGAAAGGGCATAGAAACTCCCTTCCCAGCACCATCTCGCGCAAGCTCCGAGCATTATCTTCATCGAGTAATATGCCATTTGGTTTTGACAGAGACAGATCCAAGAATCGTAGAACATCCCCAAAAAGGGACAGAGCTACATGCCTTTGGATTAGCTCAGACCAGCAAACATGCAAGGGATGGAGAGACAAAGAGCTTCCTTTGTTGTCTGTGTTGAGTGGCTCTACTTCCTGAAAGCTTTCCCAGCCTTCATTCCAATCGTCATTCTCCCAGTCATTTCCTGCATCAGTCGCTTCTGCAGAATTCTCATCATCTTTTCCAACCACGAAAAGCCCTTCCCACTCTGCCAAAACAGCAACTAGAGCTTTAAGATAGGACTCCGTATCAGCCGCTCCGCATAATTTTGAGAAGCAAGACACCGCCGTGCCAATGTCCAAGAGGTCATCCGGAGTTATCTCTAAGCTGGGGCAGATGGGTGCCATTATCTGTGATGATCTAAGGGCAACCAAAGTGTTTGTAAACCTATTAAAAGTATCAGGATAATCAGAAACCCCTTGACTTGGGCAAGTTACTCTCTTTTCACCTGTATCATGCAACTCATCCCATCCCTCCCATGGTAGAACATTTAACTGTCGCTCCGAAAAGGCGCTCTTAATAGGTCTACCAACGATTGACTGCATAAGTTCAAGAGCATAAACTCGAACAGGGCCAGGTAACTGCAAATCATTTGAGTAGTCGGCCATTCTTTCCCAAACCGCGCGTCTGACCCTTTTCTCAAAGACGACAACAAATTGCACGAACTCTGATACTCAGGGACTTCACTAGCTAGGCCCTGGAGAAATGTTTCCAATATACTTACGTATAAAGCAGGAAGACCTTGCATCTCTTTCTCAGCTTCCAAACAGTATGAGCGCGGCGATTCTGCTTCACAGAATACTTCTGAAATCACTCCAAGCCCACAACCTGAAAAAATCATAGCTCGGCAAAAAATTGATGATTCGGCCGCAACACCCCCCATAAAATCAGAGTTGATGCAACCAAGGATAGTACCCCATCCCTGACTTGGGGAGACACTATCCTCAATCACTAGCCTCGTAAAACTTTTAAGACACTTCATGAAACATGTTGGATTGAACCTAAGAATCTCTCCTGATCTCTTGTGGCATGAAACTTCCTCAATAGCTTCAGTCAATCTGATAAAGAAGTTCGTGAGGAGGATTAGACATTCTTGCCAAGCTGAGGTATCCAGCAAACTTCCAAGAGTTGCGGTGTTAGGCAAGCTGATGATAAAGAACCGCTTCATTATTTCAAAAATATCTGAATCTGTCAAGAGCTTTATATACTTTCTGCACATTTCATATTTGTGCTCAACCAGACCAATAAATCCCTGATATATTTCAGGCCTTTCGACGGTGAAATTAGTTCTCTCATCACCCACCAATGGCATAAACAAACTGAGGATGTAATATTTGTAAACGTCCTGCCACGATATAAGTCCCTCAGGTGGGATGCCGGCATACAAACTGACAAGAGCTTGTACCATGTTTGCCAAGGCTTCCACACTATGTTCATCAATATTCCGATAGACTTCATCTCGGAAACACTCTAAATTGAAGCCACCTAATCCGACAATGTTTTTGAAGTTCAGATCTTTCACAAAAGAAATATTCCTGCATTCTTGCTCAATTACCTTGTCAACCCAGAGGAAGTTATGATTGATTGATCTGGGTGAATAAGTGGCAACGACTCTTTCTTTCCGTCCAACTGCATGCAGCAGTCCGAGATCAGACTATATATGTAAGCAAGCCGATGTTTTTTGTGCCCCTCAATAACTGGATAGACCATCATTGAAATAGTTTCAACAGTTCTCTGACCATACCCAACAATTTCTCCCCTAACTTCAGCTATCTCAGCTGTGATGTCATCATTGGTCCATATGTCAGAAACAAGGACAGAACTCAGGAACCTTAAAAGCACCTGCGGGGGGGTAAAAGAAAAGAAAATCGAGAAACAAATTTCAGATACTGACAGAAACATGAATTTGATCATCTCTAATAAATGAATGAGCTCTGACTACCTCAGACCGGTTCAAACTATATGTGTTTGCTAATTTCAACAAGTCCTTCAAGATGTGCTTCCTCTCCAATTTCACACTTTCAATCAAGGAAAAAACAACACTTTCAATGTAGCCAGTATCACCAGACAAAAACCGTGCAGTATCGACACCAGAATGATCAGCCACATGCTTTCTTTCTTCCAATTTCAGTTTCCATTCCCTCCAGAATGTAGACTGCACATTTCCAAATTTTTCTATTTCATCTGCAAAGAAGTTGACAATAATACTGGTAAGCGAGAAAAGGAAATACAACACAAAGTATTCTGCGCACATTTTCAGGATACTGATCTTTTGAGGATATAAAGTTAATTACCTGAAGTAATAGGCATGTGTTTCTCCTTGAAAAACCTCTGTAGCAGCTCCCTCCGATTGAAATCCTCACAGTCCACTCCAGAGTCCCCACATTCATAATGCTACATATTTCTTGGTAATTCTGCCTTCTTCTCAACTCTTCCTCAATTACTTCTGCACCATTAAAGGCATCCACAAGGTTCAATAGGAATGAGCATCCCAATATGTCTTCCCACTCAGTCGCCTGTGATTCAATGACTGACTTTGCCAGAGAGAATCAGATCATCTCTGGGAGCAAAACCATACTTCGCTAGCCATGATAATATGGTGACCCCAGCATATGCTCTAACATTTACATAATTTTCTCCGAAAATTAACCCAGAATTCAATTTTTTATTGGATCCCACTGTCCTACTTAATTGAATCAACCAGGGAAGTTCTGATGCAGCGAAAGATGACATCCTCTCATTCTCCAGAAGAGAACTCCACATACTCCCAGTCTCAAGTGGCAAGTCTCTAGCAACATTAACTATATTTTCAGTAATTCTAAGATAACCTAATCGATCATCTGTTGTACATCTATTAATAGGTATTTTACCAGCAGTCAAACTAGAAGCCTCTACAGTCTGCTCTACTGGATCCGAATTCACCAGGGCACTTTTAACTGAAAAGCTGGGACCAGTCCCTGCCAAAGTCATCAAGGTTTCACACTGGCCTTGCATAGCTAGGTCTTTCCATGCATGGAGCAGCTCGCCAATGGACTCCTCATCGCAGTTGCTTAGAGCAAAACCTAGCAGCAATTTTTGTGAATTGACATCCATGTTTTCAAGGCCAGGACCTCTAGCTATAGCAGCACATAGGTCCCAGACAAGACCATGTCCTTTCTTAACCAAAACAAGGCATAGATCGAATGCCAATTGCAGATCACCAGCAACTGCAGCTTCTCTAGCAATAGCTTCCTCAACAGCTGATATGTCATCCTTAGACCTCAATCCAAGAAGCTTGGAGACCTCAATTATTTCATCTACATCTAAATAAGCTCCAGGCTGACTTGTTACCACCATTTTAATAATTTCCATCGGATCTTTTATTTGCCTGAATTGCACAGGTAGAAGAGTCACGCCAAACCTTGGAAGCTTGGTTGTAAGTGCATCAATTATATCATTCTCTGCTTTAACTGCGCTGCTGCCAGGAAACAGATTCAAACATTCCTTGGCCTTCCAGATCTGAAAAAAGTTACGCAAATTAATAAGTTAGATGGGATAGAATATAAACATGTAGCAAAAATTGCTTTAGAACATCTACATGGCATAAGCTCTCCTTTTCACTCTGAAATACTGGGTTCAAAAATATAAATGTAATTGACAAGCACTCCTCATTGAGCTATAAAACGTCCTAAAAACTTGCAAACAAGAGGCTCATTAGCAGATGTTCGCCCAAGGAACACTAAAACAAATACAAAAAAAACAAAGAGACATGGTTGTTTGTCCATGACTGGCTTACTGCGAGACTCGTCACATCTAGATGAAAGGTGGAAACATAGTCATATAGCATAAATGAAATGGCAAGCTTCTCTGGAGATTAAGCCATCGTAAGTGCACACAATACACAGCAAATTCTTCCGCCGCATATGCCATGTGCCAATCTCCCGAATTCATTTGAGGGGATAGTGTTTGTTGCTAACTAATGAAAAAAACAGTAGGCTATAATTAATGGGGCGGGCCTTTTGAAAAATTGCCTTAATTCTCCCAAAATTAACCGGTAAATAAAAAACTAGAACAGACAAGTCACAACCAAAATAGCCTCACTAATTTTCCATAATAATCGAACTACTTGCTTACTTCTGAGGAAGCAAGAGTGGACGCAGAGAAAAAATACTCTCTGGCTGCTTGAAAAACGAGGTTCTTGGCCTTTTCTGGTGCCAAAGCAACTGTACTTGTACCCTTCAAGTAATTTCTAGCAAGAGAGAACTTGCCAGCCTTCAGCAGTCCTTTGCAAAATTCAATCAACATATACTCTGCATCAAGAAAAGTAAATGCCTTCTCACGCAATGATTGCATATCACGCCACATACTTGCCCAATCATTATCTGATTGGCCGACTTGGCGGCGAACAAATTTGGACAGTATGAGGCGGAAAATCTGCTTCACAGCTTTTTAATCTGAATGTGCCTCCAGAAAAAAAGTTTATCGGCTTTGGAACCTGATAAAGATAACTATAACATCATTATATGCTGCTGAGGCTTCAACTGTCATGCATTGTCAGGATTATCCATCATCATGACAAAATTAATGCTCAAAAAGAATGAGGACACTTGTTAGACTTTCATATAAGATAAAGAGAATGACCAATTATGGTCATGTAGGCTTAAAAGTATTGACCAATTATGGTCATGTAGGCTTAAAAGTATGAGAATGATGCATTTACATTACCAAGATTTCCTCTTTGATGAGAAAACCATAATGCTAACCAATAGAACTTAGGGCTATATTTTACTCTAACCATGCCTCTCATTGAAGGATTACAAGTTACAGATATCATCCACATGCAAACACGGTTAAATGTAAATATGAGTGATGTTCATATTTACAACCACCAATCAGAAGACTGTTTGGTGGAAATTCTCTAATTAGGGATGAAGAAACACATGACCGTAAATTTTCTCTATACAAGCAGTAAAAATTGAGATGTTCATCAACAATTTCATAATAAGCTCATTACTCAAGGAGGAAAGATGCATGTGCTGCATGGAGTAAAGCCAACTGTCTAAACAAAATTACAAGTTGCCACTCATGCAAGTTCCCTACCAAAGAACTTTTCAGATAATTTCAGCACAACTGATTGATTAATAAAAACGTAAGAGGCCTAAGGCTAACGCATTGGTAAAGACCGAGGGAGACAGACCTGGTAAAATGCCAATATTCTCCCCGCTTCTATGAGGGCTTCTGCCAGCTTGAGTCTTCCCTCAAGATCAGCATTACCTATTTCATTATCCTAAAATCAGTTTCTTATAGACATTAGAAGGCCTGCTATGAACTTATTATTCTACATTATTAAGAGCAAGCAAATTCGGCTACTCAAAATGCACATTCATCAATACAATATACCAACATCCTGGTCCAATGTCAAGAACATAGCTATAAGAATGAGCCTCTTCACCACCATATTAATCTTCACCGAATGGTAGTCATCAACACTAAAGCTATACATACGAAAGTCGACCGAATAAAATTTGAAATATACTATCTTAACTTCACGGCGGGTCCTTGGGGAGGAGGCCTCTGCTCACCTCATCAATCTCACGACCCAACAATTGGCAAAGAACAAGATTTTAGCATCAGCTAGAAGAATGTAGTACCTTTGCAAGCAAATTTGGCTACTCAAAATGCACATTCATCAGTACTACATACCAACAGCCTGGTCCAATCTCAAGAAAATAGCTATAAGAATGAGCCGCTTTACCCCACCAATATTGATCTACATTCCCTCAATACTAGTCATCAACCAAAAAGCTGTACAATATGAAAGTCGACTGCATACCGACAGCCTGGTCCAATGTCAAGAATATAGCCATAAGAATGAGCCCCTTTACCCCCACCATATTTATCCACATTCTCTCAATACTAGTCATCAACCAAAAACCTGTACAATATGAAAGTCCACTATCTGAGTAGAATTTGACACATACTTTCTTTACTTCACTATGGGTCCTTGGGGCAGAGGCCTCCGCTCGCCTCATCAATCGCACGTCCCAACAACAGGCAAAGACCAAGGTTTTACCATCAGCTAGAAGTATCTTTGTTAGCCAGGCCTATGGTTCATATTAATGTCTCCACATGTCTTCTAGGCTATTCTAGTTGACAGCAAAAGTCCTGGTGTAAGGCCTAAGTGAGCCATTTTTGTTCATAAAACATGTGGCTCCTACGCGCTCCGTTAACCTTATGTTCTAGTGCTCTAAACTTCAAGAACCAGCTTTCGCTTTGTGCGCAAAGCAACTAGCTAGATCAAATTCCAACCTCAGATTGTTAAGCTTGCAGATCCCATCAACTAAGCACAGTATGGATAGTGCATGAATCCATTTCGTTCGAATATGGCAAGGGTATGTGTGTGTGTGTGGTGAGCGTGTGTGAGTGGGTGTATGAGAGAGAGAGAGAGAGAGAGAGAGAGAGAATTATGGGATAACTGCTTGCTAAATACCCGAAAATCTTGTGCCAAAGCACCAGCCGTATTTTACAAACACGTGGACTTATTAGCATAAGTAGTCATCTTCAAATTCACATACATAGAGATGTTTTTGTTGTCTAACACCACCATGAATGAAACTTCTATCTAACCTTATTCTATGTTTCATATGATTTTTGTCAGAACAAAGGAAAAGCAGGATAATGCATGGAATAATAGGAAGGTTTGCAATACATCCACAAACAAAAGTAAATTTCATAAACAACTCGATCGATCCTGATAGTCAATATATTTTGCCGGTCCATCACAATGAAAAATAAAACCCTCTAGAGAAGCTTTGTTTGCTCTGTACATCATATTTCACATTCAACTAAGAAAAATAACAGTTAAGATATCCGTGCTATGAAAATAATTCTGTCTTATTGGCTTGAGTAGAAAAAAAAATGCTGATTAAAAAATTATACGGACCATCTGATACCACACAAATGTGAAGAACATGTACTCCTAACTTTTCTAAACTAGTCACAAGGCAAGTTTGCCTATGATGTTAAATCAAACTTTGCCACTAACTTCTAAGTTCAAGTATCTAGCTCACAAAAGTCTACAATATAATCCCACTAGCCTACTGCAAACCGCAGTGGAACCAGTTTAGTAATCATAATAACACTTGCTTATTCTGTGTTTCCACTAACTAATAACAAAAATCAGAAAACATCATCAGAAAAACCAAAAATTGTAAGTACAACGGGTGAGCATTATTCATAGTACACAGTTTGGCAAATTAATTTACTCAAATAGAACAAAGTCCGTATTCTAATATTGAATTGGCTACATTTAGCTCCACATAATTTGGCTCATGTAGTTGCAACATTGTAATTCAGTTCAGATCAACCGTAAGTTTTTTTATACCGTACTCCATGTAAGTCCTAGTCCGTAGAAGCCCCATTACAACATGTTGTACTGCATCTCAAGTGTTTTGCACAACTGTTAGTCACATCCTTCTTTTCCCCCCTCTAAAAGGTACCAAGCTCAAAAAACCAAAAAGGAGATTATATGCCCCCTTTTTTCCATTAGCTTATTTACCAGTTAGCAACATTCATTTATTGGTATGATACTAGTACCGTTTATGTAAAGACAAAACTCACCAAGCCATTATAATGATCACCCTTTTGTTTACCACAAATCATCTATGTGAAAAGACAAAAACTCACCTTGCACCTCTGGAAGCTTTGACAATATGGTGGCCATGTTACTCCACTGATTGGTACTGGAGCATCGATACATGCATTGCAGAGTGCAATCCACAGGTTCAACCTCATCCTTGAAAAAGCTATTATGTCCAAAATCTCTGCATCCTTCATCAATGACCACCAAGCAAAGATCTAACTTACTTTCCAAAGCTATCTCCCTTAGCCATCTGACCAAAAATGACTCGACCCCATCTTCAGAAAACAAAGCTGCTCCATATAACCTATTTCGCATAAAGGGCATCGCTCTGCTGTGCAACCTCTCAATCACAGTTTCAACCTTGACTCCTCTGAGCATCATTTTGAACTTCTCATAATCTGACAAGTCCTCCCAAGCGACAAGACTCAGACTAATATTCAAGTCAGTATCAACATCATCTGTGAAAATGAGCTCGTTTAAGTATGAAATATCCTCATAGAGGTGCTGCAATGCATAGATGCCTGTGCTCCGACCAACATCAACTAAGCAGAGGCAGTTGTCAAGCTGCCCACTGAAACTATCAATTTCTATAGCCCTCTTCTTATACCAGTTTAAGATTTCATCAGTTGGCAACCAGCAATATGCTAGGCATTGCTTGACAATAGGTTCAGTTTTAAATTTGAAAGCCGTCTCATCATCCATCGGCAATTTCTGAATGAAGTTTACCATCTTCTCACATTCAACCCAATCTTCTTCCCTCAAAACAATATTAGCAGGAGGCCGACTCCCTGGAAGAAGCTGCTTATATGTCTGCACTGGAACTGTTTCAGGAATTGCAGCAAGAATTTCCAACATGAAAGGAATTAAAGAATAAGGATGACGCTTAAACAGTAGGTTGAGGGCACCAATTTTCCCACTTTCAGCTAGTTTTACCGCTGCATCGTTCAGAAGCATGTCACGGAATTTAAAATTGTCCTGCACAGAAAACCTGCAGAAGACAATGCCATTGGAAGTCAGTAGAAATCTTCACAAAAATGGTCTAAAAACTATTGTGTTATAAAGATGATAACTACACGATAGCAGCCACCAGATACGGGCATCAACACAAAATTCTGGTCACAAAAATAGAGTTTCAGTGAATGAGGAACTTCTAAGTTTGTATTGCAACCACACTAAAGAAGGTGAGCATTCCACACGGTGGATTATTCCCATTTAGTGGAATCAGCAAAATGAATCCTATCATGCCATTGGTTATTGAATGTAATTAAATAATCAAAAGTTCAAAGGACTAACGAAAGTATGAAATAAACTACAAATGATAACATACAGAAGCCAGGCCCACATACATGTGACTATGTGGTTTGTAAAGGGCAAGTAGGTACTTCTCAATTAAAGCTGACAAATCTAAGGTCTAGAGAATCTTTTATTATTCTAGCAATCAATATGACTGGAATAGATATAACAGTCCATGAAGCAGTGCTATGAGACAACCATTTGCATGAACAACCAAGCCAAAGAAATTCAGGGTCTTCCGACATAAGCACACAATAACTAAACACTGCCTTCGCAGGGGTTAAAAAGAAGAGTAGAAATCCCTGGCTAGGCCTCCATCATCCATCTAAAATAACCACACTCATGCTACTGCTTTCAAATGGATTACTCTGAATAAAATAAACACAGATAAAAGCCACATACATGGGCCCCTGTAGTGTGAGGAACACGTGTCTCCAGATTCAAATTTTCTTCTGGTGGGAGCAAATTGAAATTTTTTAACCATTAGAAGCAGAAAAAGTTGGCATCATCCTCCATAATATGAAATGCAACATTAAATGTACTCGATCAAATTCCCAGCTCTTAGATACAGAGGAAATTCCAGCTAAACATGCTCAGACAAAAGGACTCCACAATTGTTTCCCAGAATGGCCAAGATCTGAGGAGACCCTTCCAGTGGCAGACAAATATATATCAATAAGGTAGGGCTCCCACTCTTGAAGTAACAATACTCTTGATCATGCATACTGGCATCATAACATTTGAAAGCTCACGTTACTCTAACCATCACATTTCGCATTTCGCAAGAATTGTGAATATTGAATCATAATATAAACTTCGAGGAAAAAGAAAGGAGGTTATAGATTACATAATCCCTACCTCCTACAAGAAGAAACTTTAGGTTTTTAAAGAACATTTTACCTGCCCATGTTGATCCCCATATATGTCTCCAACCTGTCCCTGTATTGCAATAACTGAAGTCTAGTCATACGCAATCCCAAATGGCACGATTTTCATCCTCCGACCTTGTGAAAACATACTGGTCAGTAAGGCGCAGACCATGCTCAAGCAAGGCCTTCGCAGCATCTTCTGTTGAACCAACTTTCTCAACACATTGAGCTAGTACAAAGTTCTGATCTCTGATCATGATCAAGAAATCTTTTATTGCATGCTTTCCTTGGTCAGAGTGCAACCATTGTGACTTCATAACATCGTCCCTATCCAACCCATGATGATATGCAAACTCCATGGCAGCCTCATATTTCTTATTGGAAATTAAGATTCTATACATCTCCTGGATAGATTTCACAGAAAATGATATCAAGCTCCATTGGAGCCTAGATAGATCGAATTGATCAAAGTTATATTCAGTAATCTGCTCGGATGTATGAGCCATTTTTCTCCCTATTAATAGCTGAGTTGTCAGATGGTGTCATCTCTATAAGAAATATTTGTCCTTCGACCTCCTGCACTCTTTGTAAGACCGAGATACTATATGCAGGATCACTCTCCTTTACACTTAAACCATTTGTCACATCAATCACGGTGGTTAATCCACCCTTTTTGGTAAGAGTAATCACGTAATCGGATCACCAAGTAAAATCCACTATACCACTGAGGAGTTCCTGTACTTCACTTCTTCCGCCTAGAGGGCTATTCACGTAATCGGAGCACCAAGTACAATATGTATGACTTTTTTTTTTCGGTAATTCTCTTCGTAGAGGTGGCATTGTAATTTGTGATTTCTCCCTGCAGTGCATGAAAAGAGATGAGAGATGAAACGACCGGATTGGACATCCCCAATGTCATAAAACTTTCGTATTTTATTCACATTTGATGTCATAACTTTTCAATCAATTATGTTATCAAAGTGAACGTTTTTTATTTTTGAATTTACGACACTCATGTGTTAGATTGAAATATAATGACATCAAAGTGAGTGCCGCACTAAAATTATATGGCACTTGTGATGGTGTTATTATTATTATTTTTAAAATGGTCATGGCTCTTTTTCTTTTTTGGTATTTTTTTTTTCATTTATCAATCAAAAGAAGTATTTGGGATATGGATCCATTTATTATTTTTCATGTAAGATGTTAAGAAAATGGAGATTTTGTGGGAACATGTTAAGCCGTCGTGGAATATGGTTTTTGTTAGGGGACAATAAAAATGGAATATTGAGTTCTTACTCTTTTTTTTTTTAAGGGTTAACACTACGAAAAGCCCCAAACTAGTACACCTGTGACAAATTTACCCAAAATTATTTTTTTAACTACCAAAAACTCCAAACTGGCAAACTTGTGTTAAATTTACCCTACATTATTTTTTTAACCAACAAAAATCCTAAACTGGTATAACTATGATAAATTTACTCCAAACTAATTTTTTTACCACAAAAAATTCCAAACTGGTACATATATGATAAATTTTTCATTATGTTAATTTTCGTTAAATTGAGTTAATGCCACGAAAAATTTTAAATTGATTCATCTGTAGCAAACATAAGGTAACGTGTGTACCTGATAATTGACACATATCATCCAACTAAGTAATTTCACGGTAAAATTTAACGAAAACTAACGAAAATTAAATTTATTACGGATGCACCGGTTCGAGGTAAATTTATCACATGTGTACCATTTTAGAATCTTTCACGGTCAAAAAAATAATTTGAGATAAATTAATCACATATGTATCAATTTGGGGATTTTTGGTGGTATTAACCTCTTTTTTTTAATCCCCTTCCAAAAGCCTTGGTCAAGGAAATAAATATTTCTTTTCTACAGCTCTTCTTTTATATAAGTAATAATTGGGGGGAAAAAATACCAAAAGCTCCTAATCCTGTATTGGCACAAATTTAGCCCTAAACATTTAAGTTGGACTAATTTAATCCTATTTGCATTTGTGATAATTCAATCCATATTAATAGAAAATCGTTGACGTGGCCTTTTTGTATAAAATGTACTTTATTATTATTATTATTTATGTATTCCCTTTCATTGTGGCCAGCGAGTGTCATTTGCCACTAATCAAGGGCAACAAGCCCTCGCTGACTGCAGGATAAGGCACGAAGTTTCTTGGCAGATTTGGGCGAGGCATGCCTCACCTAGAGCCAGTGGGGCCGCCTCGCCCATAATCGGTAGGGCCTAAGGCCCTGAGCAAGGGCCTTCGTGGCCTTGCCGATATCCGATGAGGGCTTGCTTGCCCTTGTCCATTGGCTAGCGAGGTCTCTAGCCAAAATGAAAGTAAAAAAGAAAGAAGGAAAAAAAATTAAAAATTGAAAAAAAAATATTAAAATGCCCTTGTTAGCGTTGGCGATGTCACGTCAATAATTTTCGATCAAAATTTACTAGATGGGCTGAATTGGCATAAATGTAGAAATGTTTAAGATTAAATTGATCTAATTGAAATGTTTTGGGAATGGGATTGGTGTGAATGCAACATGTTTAGGATTTATTTTTTTTGGATATTTTTCCTTGTAATAATTGTGTTTACAAATACAATCCTCTGGGTGTTTTATAGAGTGTGTTCTAAAGTTGCAACATTTTAAAATAGAGACAGAAACTGTCGCAAACCGCTGGAACTGTGAGGATAATGCAGATGTGAGCAGCTGGCCAAACACATCGTGGCTTCACTAACGATTTTCTTACTTAAACTCAATTTTAGTGGCTTTACTAACGATTTTCTTGCTTACAATATGCTTGCCCTGGCAGCGATTTGGTCCCGCAAATGGGTCTCTAGAGTTGTCGATAAGGAAGTAGGCGTTAAGTCCTCCATGATGCTGATCCATCATCGCGCTTCTGCGGGGAATAATTGCCGTACCATACTTTCGGACCACAACCTAGGCACCTCGATGCGCATTTATGAAGTTGACCGATGAGGAAGTGTCTCTGATGTGGGAGCATCTGGATCTACCAAACAACTCCCAATCCCAACCGGGGGACCCAATCTCGCTCCCGCAAGCAAAAGCCGATTTCGGCTATAGTTTGATTCAATGTGTCCAGATTTGAAGATGTCGATTCAACCCTGCTAATTGTAGACTCGCGAGACTAGCTGCCGATTTCGTGCACGTAGGTGGCATACCCTTTAGGCCTTGGTAGGGTGATCACATTCTAAAAAAAAAAAAAAATACCCTTTGTCACTCGAAAGACAATCCCCATCACGCACACAAACCAATCTCTTGCATTGTTATTTTATTACTCAGGTTCTCTGTTTGTTCCGTAGAAATAAATGATTTTGAAAATATATATATTTTGAAAAAAGATCTCTTATGTTGATTACATAAATAAATGGACACCGTCCTCAAACTTGTTTAGTCATAGATTGTTGTCGTCGAAATGCGAGTTTTGTGAAAAAAGGAAGATATTATTAATGAATGATGCTTTATAGTTTCTATATTGAACACTGGATGCTGATCGTAACCCTGATCTGAACCATGATCTGTTAATTGTTGGGCCTCAGAAATCGCAGTTTCCGATCGATATTTGAAAGGCTGAAAGTGTTGTCATCTCGTAGATTGCATTGCATATAGAAATATACCATTATCTAATAGCCCGGTGCGTCTTAAATTTTTGTTGTATTAAAAGTTCCACGTCGGATCCGACAAGTCTCTTATTAAGTGATTTAAAGATAAACATTGATCCCAAATGATCACTATTTTGTGCGGTCATAATAGCATTTCTTTTGAGGTTTGACTTACATGAGCTGGTCTAAGTTGTTAGAAATGATACTACAGTATATGTTACATGGACACGGGACACGACTTGCGACACGACGGTTCTAAAAAATTAAAAAATTCTGACACGCTAGGACACGTTGTATATTAAATATATATTTTTATATATATACATAAATAAAAAATAATAGAAAAGCCCTTACGAATTTTCATAATAATTCTCTTAATTTTTTTTAGGTTTCAAGAGCAGCACAACTATAGTAAACTCTTCATGTGAAGTAGAAAGCCTGCCTGGGCACAATTCTTTATCCCACATTGGCAAAATAGTGGAGAAAGTAAGGTAAATGCTCTTATAAAATGAGGGTTCAGCTTTATGGCGCAAGACATTTGGGCTTATCGGGCAATGTAGCCGGCCTATCATCTTCTAATCTTGGAAGTTGGGTGGATGGGCCCTTTGGTCCACGGGAATTGGGCAAAAAGGTGATTTTCAATACAAGATTTACATGAATTGTATTCAAGTATCCTTTTTCCAAAAGGGCGTGTCCGTGTAACAGGCACTACACTAGGATGCTCTCAAGTAAATTTATGTCTATGGACACACTAGAAGGACAGGACGATAGGATTCGGACAAAGTGTGAGTCCAAGCATCCTTGTAAAAGGAGGTGCAAGAATGTATGGGGGACGACTAGGGAAAGTCTCGCTGGATAATACATGCCAGCGGCCCAGCGCTGACGAGGACATGGGTTCAAGTGAGGGAGCATGCGACATCCAATGAGTGACTTGGGTGATTCGCAAGTGTACGTTTCCGAAATGACCACCGTCTCGTGTGGGTTACTAGAATACTTATATCGAGGGCTCGTAGATCGAGTCGTAATTAATTACGGCATGCCTGCTATATTGCTTCATTTCATTATACTACAACCACAACGGAAGTTGCTTGTTCACATATGGAATGCATTCAATTAAAGTGAAATTGGAAGGAAAACCACTAGAAATCTTTTCAAAAAAAAAACAAAAACAAAAGAACACCATCCCATGCTCGACTGAGAAATCTTAGCGAGTTGAGGCTTTGATCTGTCTTTTTCTTTCTCGATCTCTTCATGCTTGCTTTAGCTATTTTGGATCAAATTTTACTCAGCTTGATGTTCGCATAATTACAAAGCCCAGAGGGCACATAATCAATTGAGTCAAGCCAACAGTTGGACCCAATTGAAAATTTTATGTTTTCCAATTTGATTTTAGAAAAAGGGGAGGGACGTGATATCTATGAAGCATGTTTTATAAAAAATAAGTACCAGAATTATCTTAAAACTCTCAAATTATGCAATCAAGTTCTAAAATTTTTGGTAATTTGCTAACCTAGCGAAAAAAATTCTTGCCTAAGTTTGAATCTACTGGATCATTGATCGTGAGTCCCACATATAAGTTCTTCATAAAATCTACAATGAACCCGATCAATTTGACCCAGATTCAGGCAAATATTTCTTGATGAAAGATTACTCGTGATATTGATTTTCATGGGTACCAGAAGTACTACTTCTGGGCTAAAGTTCCTTTTACCAACTTGAATTGTGTGGGTCTCTTCCAAATATAGCGAAGGACATAGTGAATTGCAATACCTTAGTTATGTGAGAAATAGTGCTATTGAACGAGACCTAAAGTTGTGTTTCGAACCTTCTATAAACGATTAACTTGAAACCAGCACAGATTGATTCGTCCCGCCAGGGGATCAAACCGATGGAAACATGTGAAAAACGCACCATTTAACACTTCGTGCATAACTACCACATGCATCTCTTTTCTACAAGACTCCTTTTAACAGAGAGAGAGAGCTGAAAATATACAGGAGGGATCTGCGACAAAAAATTGGGTCCAGAAGAGGCATATTGAAAGAACTTTTAACTCTTCGACCCGAAAAAAGAAAATAGATAAAGCTCTTGAACTCTACAATAACCTAAACATGAAAGCCGATATAGACGGTCTCCTATCATCTAGGAAAGATAATGCAGAAGGGATCAGATCAACCAATCTACCCAACAAACTTGAAATAGCACGCCTCTGCGACATTGATGAGATTAAGAAATCTTTCGAAGACCGGCCTCTGCAATATTGATGAAGACTAAGAGATGCACTCGTGTGCATGTATTTGGCGATAATAAATCCGGCAAGTATCTTCTCGTCTTCCTTTACAAGTTCACATTCTCGTCTTCACTTAAGCTTGTTTCTTTGTGTGCAAGCCTCAACGAACATGCTTCTTGACACTGACAAGAGAAGTATCTGAACAAATAGCAGATATAAGAGAACTGTCATACAAGGATCTGGAAATTATCTACCAGAATAGAACACAAGAATCAGGACGTCAAGATCCTTGCCTATTCCGTCGGTCATGCCTTCCTGTTTCAGTTTTTCGTCAACTGCATCCAGACAATTCAACTGCAAAATCTCCATAAGGAAGCACCATCATCGTCTTGAAAGCCCATAGAAAGTCCCTTCCCAGCATCATCTCGCACAAGCTCGGAGCATTATCTTCATCGAGTAATATGCCATTTGGTTTTGAGAGAGATACATCCAAGAATTGTAGAACATCAACGAAAAGAATTGTAGAACATCACCAAAAAGGGACGGATCTACATATCTTTGGATTGATTCAGACCAGAAAACATGCAAGGAACGGAGAGACATGCAAGGAACGGAGAGACAAAGAGCTACCTTTTTTTTTCTGTGTCGAGTGGCTCTACTTCCTGAAAGCTTTCCAGCCTTCATTCCAATCGTCATTCTCCCAGTCATTTCCTGAATCAGTCGCTTCTGCAGAATTCTTGCCGTATTTTCTGTGTCGAGTGGCTCTACTTTCTGTGTCGAGTGGCTCTACAAAAAGCCCATAGAAAGTCCCTTCCCAGCATCATCTCGCACAAGCTCGGAGCATTATCTTCGTCGAGTAATATGCCATTTGGTTTTGAGAGAGATAGATCCAAGAATTGTAGAACATCACCAAAAAGAATTGTAGAACATCACCGAAGAGGGATGGAGCTACAGATCTTTGGATTGATTCAGACCAGCAAACATGCAAGGAATGGAGAGACAAAGAGCTACCTTTTTTTTCTGTGTTGAGTGGCTCTACTTCCTGAAAGCTTTCCCAGCCTTCATTCCAATTGTCATTCTCCCAGTCATTTCCTGAATCAGTCGCTTCTGCAGAATTCTTGCCATCTTTTCCAACCACGAAAAGCCCTTCCCGCTCTCCCAAAACAGCATCTAGAGCTTTAAGATAGGAGTCTGTATCAGCTGCTCCGCATAATTTTGAGAAGCAAGAAACCGCCGTGCCAATGTCCAAGAGGTCATCCG
Organism: Rhodomyrtus tomentosa; assembly: GCA_028455895.1. Lineage (NCBI taxonomy): Eukaryota > Viridiplantae > Streptophyta > Magnoliopsida > Myrtales > Myrtaceae > Rhodomyrtus > Rhodomyrtus tomentosa. The sequence goes on along the minus strand of JAPCWY010000003.1, from coordinate 20,647,078 downwards.
GAGTTATCTCTAAGCTGGGGCAGATAGGTGCCGTTATCTATGATGATCTAAGGGCGACAAAAGTTCTTTTAAACATATTAGAAATATCAGGATAATCAGAAACCCCTTGATTTGAGCTAGTTACTCTCCTTTCACCTATATCATGCGACTCATCCCATCCCTCCCATGGTATAACATTTGACTGTTGCTCCGAAAAGGCGCTTTTAATAGGTTTAGCAACAATTGACTGCATAAGTTCAAGAGCATAAACTTGAACATGGCCAGGTAACAGCAAATCATTTCAATAATTGGCCATTCTTGCCCAAGCCACGCATCTGACCCTTTTCTGGTTCTCCATATCGCGTTCCAGCTTACTCAAAGACAACAACAAATTGCATAAATTCTTATATTCAGGGACTTCAATAGCCAGGCCGCGTAGAATTGGTTTCAATATACTTACATATAAAGAAGAAAGAACTTCCATCTCTTTCTCAGCTTCCAAACTGGATTTGCCAAGCGATTCTGTTTCAGAGAATACTTCTGAAATCATTCTAAACCCACAATCTAAAAAATCACAGCTCGGCAAAAATTGATGATTCGGCAGCAACACCCCCCATAAAACCAGCGTTGATGCAACCAAGGATAGTACCCCATCCCTGACTTGGGAGACAATATCCTCAACCACTAGCCTCGTAAAACTTTTAAGACTCTTCATGAAACATGTTGGATTGAACCAAAGAATCTCTCCTCATCTCTTGCGGTATGGAACTTTCTCAATATCTTCAGTCAATTTGATGAGAAGTCCATGAGGAGGATTAGACATTCTTGCCAAGCTGAAGTATCCAGTAAACTTCCAGGAGTTGCCGTATTAGATATGCTGACGATAAAGAATCGCTCCATTATTTGAAAAATATTGGAATCTGTCAAGAGATTTATATACTTTCTGCACATTTCATATTTGTGCTCAACCTGACCAATAAATCCCTGATATGTTTGAGGCCTTTCGACAGTGAGATTAGTTCTCTCATCAACCACCAATGGCATCAACAAACTGAGGATGTAATATTTGTAAACGTCCTGCCATGATATAAGTCCCTCAGGTGGGATGCCAGCATGCAAACTGACAAGAGCTTGTACCATGTTAGCTAAGGCTTCCACACTATCTTCATCAATATTCCGATAGACTTCATCTCGGAGACACTCTAAATTCAAGCCACCTAATCCGACAATTCTTTTGAAGTTCAAATCTTTCACAAAGGAAATATTCCTGCATTCTTGCTCAATTACCTTGTAGAACCTTGCCGACCCAGAGGAAGTTATGATTGCTTGATCTCGGTGAATAAGTGGCAATGACTCTTTCTTTTCGCCCAATTGCATATAGCAGTCCGAGATCAGACTATATATGTAAGCAAGCCAATGTTTTTTGTGCCCTCAATAACAGGGTAGGCCACCATTGAAAGAGTTTGAACAGTTTTCTGACCATAGCCAACAAGATCGGGAGCATCTGCTCGCCTCATCAATCGCACGTCCCAACAATAGGCAAAGACCAAGATTTTACCATCAGCTACAAGTATCTTTGTTAGCCCTGGCCTACGGTTCATATTAATCTCTCTACATGTCTTCTAGGCTATTCTAGTTGACAGCAAAAGTTCTGGTGTAAGGACTAAGTGAGCCATTTTTGTTCATAAAACATGTGGCTCATACGGTCTTTTTTAACCTTATGTTCTAGTGCCGACGCATCCAAACTTCAAGAACTAGCTCTCGCTTTGAGCACAAAGCAACTAGCTAGACCAAATTCCAAACTTAGATTCTTAAGTTGCAGATCCCATCAACTAAGCATAGTATGGAAAGTGCATGAATAACATGTGGCTCCTAGGGGCTTTTTTAACCTTATGTTCTAGTGTTGACGCATCCAAATTTCAAGAACTAGCTCTCGCTTTGAGCACAAAGCAACTAGCTAGATCAAATTCCAAACTCAGATTCTTAAGTTGCAGATCCCATCAACTAAGCATAGTATAGAAAGTGCATGAATCCATTTTGCTGGGAAGATGGCACGGATGTGAGTGCGTGCGTGGATGCATAACAGAGAGAGAGAGAGTTATGGGATATCCGCTAGCTAAACGCCTGAAAATCCTTGTACCAAAGCACCCGCGATATTCTACAAACACATGGACTCATTAGTATAAGTTGTCATCAAATTCATGCACATAGAGATATTTTTTCTGTCTAACACTACTATGAATGAAACTTTTATTGAAACTTATTCTATGTCTCAAATGATTTTAGTCAGAACAAAGGAAAAGCAGGATAATGCATGGAATAATAGGAAGGTTTGCAATATATCCACAAACAAAAGTACATTTCAAACTACAATCCGGATGGTCAATATATTTTGTCGGTCCATCATAATGACAACAAAACCCTCTAGAGAAGCTTTGCTTGCTCTGTACATCTTGCCGTACATATTCAACTAAGAAAAATAACATTTAAGATATACGTGACATGCAAATAATTCTCTCTAATTGGCTTGAGTGGAAAAAAAGGGGCCGATTAAAAAATTATACGGAACACCTGATACCACACAAATATGGAGAACATATATAATCCTAACTTTACTCAACAAGTCCCAGCGCAAGTTTCCCTATGCAGTTAAATCAAACTTGGCCACAAACCAGTACGTTCTAGTATCTAGCTCAATAAAGTCCGAAATATAACCCCACTAGCCTACTGCAACCCGCAGTGGAAAAAGTTTAGCAATCATAATAACACTTGCTTATTCTGTGTTTGCACTAACTATTAACAAAAATGTGACAACATCAACAGAAAAACGGACAATTGTAGGTACAACCAGTGAGCATTATTCAAAGTACACAGTTTGCTGAATTAATTCATTCAAAGAGAACATGTACTATTCAAATATTGAATTGGCTACATATACCTTTACGTAATTTGGCTCATGTTGCTGCAACGAAGTCGCTATTCAAATATTTAAGTTTTTTTATACCGTACTCCATGGGAGCCCGAGTCCACAGAAGTCACATTACAACATGTACTGCATCTCAAGTGTTTTGCACAACTGTTAGTCACAGCCTTCTTTTTCCCGCCCTAAAAGGTATTGAGCTCAAAAAACCAGAAAGGAGATATATATGCTTCCTTTATTCCATTAGCTTATTTACCAGTTAGTAACATTTATTGGCGTGTTACTAGTACCTTTTAAGTAAAGAGAAAACTCACCTGGCCATTATAATGATCGCCCTTTTTTTTCTCACAAATCATCTATATGAAAAGACAAAAACTCACCTGGCACCTGTGGAAGCTTTGACAAAATGGTAGCCATGTTACTCCACGGATTGGTACAGGAGCATTGATATATGCATTGCAGAGTGCTATCCACAGCTTCAACCTCATCCTTGAAAAAGCCATTAGGTCCAAAATCTCTGCATTCTTCATCAATGACCACCAAGCAAAGATCTAACTTATTTTCCGAAGCTATCTCCCTTAGCAATATAACCAACCTCATCTTCATAAAACAAAGCTGCCCCATCTAACCTATTTTGCATAAAGGGGATCGCTCTTTTGTGTAACCTCTCAATCACAGTTTCAACGTTGACTCCTCCGAGCATCATTTTGAATTTCTCATATTCTGACAAGTCCTCCTGCGCAACAAGACTCAGACCAACATCATTTTGAATTTTTCAAGTCAGCATCAACATCATCTGTCTAAATGAGCTGGTTTAAGTATGAAATATCCTTGTAGAGGTACTGCAATGTACTGATGACTGTGCTCTGACCAACATCAATTAAGCAGAGGCAGTTATCAAGCTGCCCACTGGAACTATCAATATCTATAGCCCTCTTCTTATACCAGCTTAAGATTTCATCAGTTGGCAGCCAACAATATGCTAGGCATCGCTTGACAATAGGTTAAGTTTTAAATTTGAAAGCAGTCTCGTCATCCATCTCTTCTTATACCAGCTTAAGATTTCATCAGTTGGCAGCCAACAATATGCTAGGCGTCGCTTGACAATTGGTTAAGTTTTAAATTTGAAAGCAGTCTCGTCATCCATCTGTCTTCTCATATTCAACCCAATCTTCTTCCCTCGAAACAATATTAGCAGAAGGCCGACTACCTGGAAGAAGCTGCTTATATGTCTGCACTGGAACTGTTTTGGGTATTGCAGCTAGAATTTCCCACACGAAAGGAACTAAAGAAAAAGGATGTCGCTTGAACAGTAGGTTGAGGGCACCAATTTTCCCACTTCAGCTAGTTTTACAGCTGCATCTTTCAGATGCATGTCGCGGAATTTAAAATAGTCCTGCACAGAAAAACTGCAGAAGACAATGTCATTGGAAGTCAGTAGAAAGCATCACAAAAATGGTCTAAAAATTATTGTGTTATAAAGATTATAACTTCACAATAGCAGCCACCAGGTACGGGCATCAACACAAAATTCTGGTCACAAAAATAGAGTTTCAGTGAATGAGGAACTTCTAAGTTTGAGTCACAACCACACTAAAGAAGGAGAGCGGGCCACATGGTGGATAATTCCCGTTTAGCGGAATCAGCAAAATGAGTCCTGTCATGCCATTGGTTATTTAATGTAATTAAATAATCAAAAGTTCAAAGGACAAAGGAAAGTATGAAATAAGCTACAAAAGTTATCGTGCAGAAGCCAGGCCGACACACATGTGAATTTGGTTTGTAAAGGGCAAATAGGTACTTCTCAATTAAAACTGACAAATCTAAGGTCTAGAGAATCTTGTCTTATTCCAGCAATCAATATGACTGGAATAGATATAACAGCCCGTGAAGCAGTGCTATGTGATCGAACCATTTGCAGAGACAACCAAGCCAAAGAAATTCACGATCTTCCAACATTAGCACACAATAACTAAACACTGCCTTGACAGGGGTTAAAAAGAAGAGTAGAAATTCCCGGCTAGGCCTCCATCACCTATCTACAATAATCACACTCGTGCTACTGTTTCCAAATAGACTACTCCGAATAAAATAAACACAGAAAAAGCCCAACTACATGAGCCCCTGTAGTGTGAGGAACACTTGTCTCCACTTTCACATTTTCTTCTGGTGGGAGCAAATTGAAATTTTTTTACCATTAGCAACAGAAAAAGTTGGCTTCATCCTCCATAATACGAAATGCAACATTAAATGTACTCGTTCAAATTCCCAGCTCTTAGATACAGAGGAAATTCCAGCTAAAGCATGCTCAGACAAAAATCACCCCACACTTGTTTGTTGTCTCCCAGAATGGCCAAGATCTGAGGAGACCCATCCAGTGGCAGAGAAATATGTATCCATGAGATAGGGCTCCCACTCTGGACAGTAACAATATTCTTGATCATGCATACTGGCGTCAAGCCATTTGAAAACTCAAGTGACTCTAACAATCACATTTCGCAAGAATTGTGACTATTGAATCATAAAATAGACAGAATAGTTCAAGGAAAAAGAACGTTAGGCTTTTAAAGAACATTTTACCTGCCCATGTTGATCCCCGTAGATGTCTCCAATCTGTCCCTGTATTGCAATAACCGAAGTCTAGTCATACGGCGGTCCCAAATGGCACGTTTTTCATCCTCCGACTTTGGAAAAAAAAAATACATGGCATGTCATGCATCAATGACTACATCCATTGGGAAAACATTATGTTTAACGTCATTTTGACTATAAAATGTACAAAAAAACACACTCACGGTGACTGTTACTGAATACTTGGACAATGTGATGGTCTTCTTGTCTTGTCAATCCCATTGTCTGGCATCTCTTGAAGTCCTTCAACGAATGCGATTCCAGCAAGCAAAAGGCTCTGGATTAGATTTTGGTGCTGGCTTACCCACTTCCGGCACACCAAAAACATTCCAAAACATCAACTTTTCATCGCCTCCCGCCGATGCTACTGTGTGACCATCCGGACTCTGACAGGAAAGAGACAATGTTACTACTTGAGGATCGAAAACTTATCAGAAAGTAGTGAATGCAGAAATGCAATTTCTAGAACCAGAAAGTAATGAATTTGCAAACATACCTGGGCCATGAAAAGCACTCTAGACTCATGACCAGTGAGCTCTGCAATCGTTACCATTGCAGGATATTTCCAAAGTGTCAATTGATTGCGAGTAAATCCATGAGAGCTAAGCAACTCTCTCTCATGCTTGCTCCATAGAAGAGCAGAGACATTGGAACCGGTATCGATAGAGTCTAAGCACACCCCAGTGCGGGTGTCCCAAAACTTTATATTCCGATCACCTCCACCGGAAGCCAGCAAATCCCGCTGGAAGGGACACCAGGCAAGGGCTTTAACAGTGCCTCTGTGGTCTTTGAGCCGATGAAGTGAAGATGCCATGGACACGTCCCAAACCTGAAGAACGTTATCCTTCCCTCCACTCGCTAATTGCTTGCCTGAGGCTGACCATTTCAACCCACAAACCTCCAGGGTGTGACCCCTGTAGGTCTGAACAATGCGAGAGGGATCTCTCACATCATAATTGAGGATCTGTCCGTCCATTCCTCCTGTTGTAAGGATGTTGTGATTCTTCCAGGCCACAGATGCAACCCGAGATGTGTGGCCACCTCTCAAAGTCGTTAGCTGCAATGACAAATTCAACCCAAATTGGGACCACAACAACTTATCAGGCAGGGGTTTCAAGAGATGATTACACAAAAAAAAAAAAAAAAATTCATAGTGAGACAACCACTGACCAGTGTATCATCACCCCATAGCTGTACTTCCGAGTTGTTCAAGCCAACAGCAATGTGGCGACCATCTGGGGCCCAGCTGACACTGGTAACTGGGCCGTTTTCGTGGTCAATGGTGACAAGTTCTGAGATAGAGCTATCTGAAGCATTCCAGATATAAACTGTGTCCCCTAGCGCAATTGAAAGCCTATTGCTGCTACCCCAGTCCAGTAAGCTGAGGCAGTCGTCCTCCACAAGATCAGGAGCACCTAAAGTCCTCTCTGGGGTCTGTTAATAAGATGAATGATGTTAAGCTTAAGGGCCACCACCTATAATAAAGATGAATTTAAAACAAAAAAAAAAGTATGCTTACCCGAGGTATGTATCGGCGACGTCTTGTTGGCTCGGCAGGCCAAGGAGTAGTGAGATGACGAGGGATCAACTCTGCCAAGTAGGGGTCCGGGGCTTTGTACTTGAAGGAAAATATTCTAGTACGGTTCATGCCGAATATTTCAGCCAATTGCTTCTGGTAAGCATCCCTTGACTCAGATATTACCGGTCGATTCTCGTTTCCGTTGCTTCTATCGATGAATAAAAATTCAAAATTGCTGGCGGATCGGTTGGGTATAAATCTGTCTAGCTGTTTGTCACACAACAAATGAAAGGAAAAAACTTTATATTTAGCGATAAAAATATGCAGATGCATAATTGAAAAAATTGGGTCCGTTCCTAAAAATTGAGGACTCTTTAATGCCTGCTCCCCCCAACCCACCCAATACCCGCAACAAAAAAAACCCAGGCTTCTGCTATTTATATTAGGGATCCTCTTATTAATTGAGCAAACAAAATGCTATCCCAGGCTTCTGCTATTTCTATTAGCGATCCTCTGCTATTCCTAAAAATTGATCACTCTAAATTAAAGAACAGAACTTTATATTTAGCGATCAAAATATGCAGATGCATAATTGAAAATATTGGGGTCGTTCCTAAAAATTGATTACTCTAAATTAAAGTACAGAACTTTATATTTAGCAATCAAAATATGCATATGCATAATTGAAAAAATTGGGAACGTTACTAAAAATTGATTACTCTAAATTAAAGGACAGAACTTTATATTTAGTGATCAAAATATGCAGACGCATAATTGAAAAAATTGGGGCCGTTCCAAAAAATTGATCACTCTTTAACGCCCGCTCCCCACACCCACCCAATACCCGCGACAAAGAAACCCACACGGTAGAAGAAGAAAGATGGTGATGAAGGGCTTACGTTTTCTCCAGAATTCCTGCTCGGCAGAAACCCTTGTGGAAGCGGGGACCAAGATCGCCGCCTCATATTCGATGATGCAGATCCTGCAAACGCCGAACACAATTAAAAGAACGAACGAAAATTCGTAAAAAGCAAAAACCTTTTTGGCAGGGAGTAGTCAATCGTAGTCGGATCCGACGACTCGAGAGAGAGCCCAGCTGGGTCTGTGCCGCGAGAGACGGCACGAAAGCGAGCGAGCGAGCGAGCGACAGAGAGAAAGAGAGAGAGCGTTGTCAATCGTAGACGACTCCGAGAGAGAGAGAGATCCCAGCTGGATCTGTGCCGCGAGAGACGGCACGAAAGCGAGCGAGCGAGCGAGCGACAGAGAGAAAGAGAGAGAGCGTTGTCAATCGTAGTTGGATCCGACGACTCCGCGACGTCTCCGAGAGAGAGAGAGAGAGCCCAGCTGGATCTGTGCCGCGAGAGACGGCACGAAATCGAGCGAGCGACAGAGTGAAAGAGAGAGAGCGAGAGAATGCAGAGAGCCGGATTTTCTAGCACAAAGAGAGAGAGAGAGAGCGAGAGAGAAAGCGAGACCGAAAATCTCAATATAAAAGACGAAAAAGAGCCGTTGAGCTGAATTGTGCAATTCAAATATTATCGTATTTTTCCTGATTTTTCTTTTCTTTTCTTGAGTTGGCTCAGCTTTTATTTATTACCTCTCTCTCAATTTTAGTCCCTCCACAAACAATCGCGAAAAAAATAAAATAAGCAATCTTCTTTTAAAGAAAATTTATCTTTTGATTTTTTCTTTTTTGCTTAAGCATAATAAAAAATAGACGAAAGCCAATTCCATAATATCAATTGACTTACCACAATTAAAATTATGAGCGTCTCATTATTATGATCAATTTTTTTCTTTGAAGATCTTTATGATGATATCGATTTTCGCCAACTTTAGATGTCAATCTCTTGCAATAAATTATGTCTCGATATCTATTTATTCATACATATTAAAATTAGTAAGATTGTTAGAATGTGCACGTGAACTCATTAGCTTAGCTTTTGAGTTAAGGTGTATTTGACTGGATATGTTAACGAGTTCGGACATGAGCTCCCTTTTGGCGATCTCCCCGAAAGAAAAGGTGGGTTCGACTAGATATGTTAAACGGGTTCGGATTAGATATGTTAACGGGTTCGAAGCTCCCTCTTGACGATATCCTCGAAAGAAAAGGTGAGTTTGACTAGATATGTTAACGGGTTCGGACATGAACTCTTACTTGACGATCTCCCCGAAAGAAGGTACTGGACTTATGCCTTTCACTACCACCAGTCATTTCCTTACATTCGAAGAGCTCGGCTACCCTCACGAAATTGTTGACAGCAGGTTTGAGGTTCTGCTCCGGCCTGTATAACTGACCAACATTATTGTAATATCTTGCAGCCGCATAGAGCCTCCCTATGTCCGTCCACGAAAAAATTCACAGCCTGCTCCAGGCCAGTAGTAGCCTCATTGGAGGACGTCTTCTTGTAGCAATTTGCAGCCTGGACAAGAGAGGAGGCAGCTCCATGCATAAAAAAAAAAAAAAAAAAAAGCAAAGGATTCTTGGCCAAGAAAGAGAGGTCGAAAAAGAAAAGGGTGGAGCTTTTCTTCACGGTGAAGAAAGAGTAACATGGAGAGAGAACCTTCTGGGTTGTTAACTGCATTAATGAAAAGAGAAGTGGCCGGCGAAAGAAAAGAAAGAAAAACAACAGAGGAGGCTGATTCTCGTGAAGAGAGAGAGAGAGAGAGAGAGAGAGAGAGAGGGAAGATAGTGAAAGACTTTCCGACTTCATTGGTCGGAAGAAACGAAGAGGAAAAATGCGACGAAGCAAGCAAGATATGACAAGATGAATGTGCATCAGGAGAAGAGATAAACGAAGAAGACAAAGGTAGCGCCCTTTTTTCCCTTTTTCCCATGACGCCAGAGACCGGGAGCCTATCATATTGACAGCCCTCGCTTAGATCCAAACACAGCCGAATCAAACTTCCTTGAGAGATAGAAAGGATTTGGGATCTGTGGCGTTTACAGATCCTACAATGGAGAAAGGGACAAATTCACGGGCATCATCCGGTTCTTCCTACGACGTTTTTCTAAGCTTCCGAGGAGTAGATACCCGTCATGGATTCACCGATTGTCTTTACCATGGCATGGTTGATGCCGGGATCATCGTCTTCAGGAACGATGAATCCCTCCATGTCGGTAAGGAAATTAGTGGCGAACTTCTACAAGCAATTGAGAACTCCAAGATCCCATGTTCTCCGAGAATTATGCTTCAAGCCGTTGGTGCCTCCGAGAGCTCGCACATATTGTCGACTGCACCTCGAAATCGAATGGGAACAAAGAGATTCTGCCGATTTTCTTGGATGTGGAACCTGCCGACGTCAAGCTCAAAACAAACTTATACAGACAAACTCTTTCAAAACGCCAGAGGACATTGTGCCCTGAAGTAGAGTCATGGGAAAAGGCTCTCACGGAGGTGGGCAAGATAAAGGGATGGAATTGGAAGAAAGATCAAGGGTAAATGTCTTAAACTTTTCAACTGTCATATATAGATTTCTTTTCCCAGTGAATGTATAGTGTATTCATCTAGTCGATTCTATGTAGTTTAAATAGCGGTCGGCGGCCACTACGGCTGCAATAGGTGGTATCGCTGCTATTGCAGTGGTAGTGCACCAACCTGCCGGCACCTAATCGGATCCGGTTCCCCTGCCAAGATTTTTTCCCTGGAAGTGGGATCCCACCCTCCACATGGGGGGGCCCACACCAATGGAGAGTGGGGATCACCTTGCCATGGAAAAATCTTGGTAGGGGATCACTAAGAAACTCGTCGGTCAGTCAACGCCACTTCTTCGTCGCCAGCCCAACACCAGGCCGGCAGAAGCCTCCAAGCCATCCGGCCCCCACTCTTTCTCTATATCACTTGCTCTGGCGAGTCAGGTCTAAGATCCGAGATCTGGATGTCGGGTCTGATGCCACCGAGCCCATATCAGGCTTTGCTTACCATGGACGACCCCAAATCTGGTGTCGCCCAAGCTCGTTGACGCCATTCCCGGCAGTCGCAAGGACATGACACACCTGAAGTGCAGAGTTAAGGCAAGGCCGAGATGGCGGGTCAAAGGGACGCAATGCGTGACGGCACTGGAATGCGATACTGATGGTGTAGGGAGGCTAGTGAGTACGGTGGCATGGCAATGGCAGGGACGACGGTGATGGTGACTGAAGTTGGGGAGCGCGGATCGAATCCCGTACCTTACAAAAAGTAAGGTAGAGGATCCATGTCCAAGGCAGAGAGAGTGGCAAAGGTTAGAATCGTACCGGTGTCTAGATTTTTTGCGTTATTTCCTCAACTTGTGAGGTTAATTTGGTCATTTTGGGAGTAATTTTTCAATAAAATTTTCCCTAACATGCTTGTTACCTTATGGCAGCAAAGGAGATCTCCTACGTTCGGTGGTTCGAACAATTTCTGTTAAACTGAAGGTTGCACATGAAAATGTGGCTCAACATCTAGTTGGAGTTGATGATCGTGTAGAAGCCATAATCAAAATGTTAGATGTAGGATCTGACAGTGTAAAATTTCTGGGAATCCACGGAATGGACGGTGTTGGCAAAACAACCCTTGTTAAAGGTCGTTTGTAACACACTATCTTCTAACTTTGACCGATGTTATTTCCTTGCATACGTTTGAAAATCATCAAAAGGCAATAATGGTCAGGTAAATTTGCAAAAACATCTGTTATCTAACCTTCTTAGTTCTCATTCTATCGGCCAAATTTATCATGTGAATGATGGGATCAACATGATGAACAAGGGAGTACTCAAAAATAAAAAAGTTCTCATTGTTATTGATGACATAGATGAGAAAGAGCAATTCAAAGGTTTAGCAGGAAAATGCAATTGGTTCGGTTCTCGTAGCAGTATTATTGTAACTACTGGGGACCAAAGTGTCCTAATGATTGAGGGAGAAGCAACAACTGAAGGCCTTGTAAAAAAGTCTACAGACATTTCGACTTATGATGTACAGGAAATGGAATTTGGTCATGCTCTTAAGCTTTTCCGTAGGCATGCCTTCAGAAGAGACTCTCCACCAAATCATCGTGTCTCCCTTTCAGAAAACATTGTCCATACTTTGGGAAAGCTTCCTTTAGCTCTTGAGATCACAGGATCATCCCTTAACAGTAAATCCGAAGTGTCATGGGTAGATACATTGAAGAAGCTAAAGGAAGCTCCTTCCATGGGAGTCCAAAGAAAATTGATGATATCTTATGAAGGGTTAGATTATGCACAAAGACAAGTATTTTTGGATATAGCTTGTTTTTTTGTGAATAGGGATAAAACATACCCTTTCTTTATGTGGGATGCCTATGGGTACCACCCAGAGGAATGCCCTTGAAGACCTTGTTCTCATGTCCTTGATAAAAATCAAAGACGGCAATACTTTTTGGATGCATGACCAAGTGCGGGACCTTGGAAGGGAAATCGTCCGTCAAGAGAATTTCAATGATCCCTGTGAGCGTAGCAGAGCGTGGAATCCTGAGAAAGTTCTGACCATTATGAAGCGGAAAGAGGTAAGGAAAAAGGACCAACAATTGATTTTGCTGCGATTTGTTGAAGACTGCTCTTGCGAAAGAAAAAGTAAATTGCTATTAGCACTTGAAATTGTTTGATTTTGTCCTTCACATGTGGATTTCTTGGTGTTTCCATTGTCAGGGGAGTAGGAAAACAGAAGCACTGTTAATAGGACCTCCATCATTATTTTGGTCATCTCCTCAAGAAATTCTGAAGCGGGATGGATTTGCTAATTTGCGAAACCTGAGGTTGTTTCAAGGGAATGGGGTCATCCTTGTTGGAGATTTCAATAATCTTCTTTCCAGTTTAAGATGGCTTTCTTGGAGATGTTACTCGGACGTGTTAGAGGCAACAAATTTTCATCCGACTAATCTAGTCGTTCTTGACCTTTCACGAAGCAATATTTCGGAAGTATGGAATGGCGGGAGCCAAATCAGAGTATGATATGAGCCCCAGTCCTTGCATAAACATTGTCACGTCCTAACTCTCGTGCCCGCGACATCCCTTGCCAAATCGACATCAGGTCATAAAAAATAGCATCCCAAGCAGCTGCTATCGACCTAAGAATGTACTGCACATGTGGAATGTGCAATCTTCCATACAATAAAATCAACATGGGATAGATAAGCAGAAAAGCCAGACAACCAAACACAAACATAAAAATGACGAGAATAGATGATCTATAACCTTACAGAGCCAATAGCTGGTAAATACAACCCCATGCTTCGGGGCAGCCCTCTAGGACTCACAAAAACATACATGAGTTAAGTAAGGTTAAGTCTCATCTATTCCAAAACGGTATCCCCATAAAAGATGTCACTAGTTCCCTGACCACAAAAGAAACCTAACCTTCTACTGGCTAAAAACGACATCCGGATCGTCGTAAACAATCGGGGGAGCCGGATCGTTAGGATCATCACAGATGTACAGAGGGGGCTACGAACTGCTCCGGCTCGAGCTCGAGCTGCATACCAGGTGCGGGATCCACCACTTCCCCGTCAGGCGTATCAATATCCATCGAATCCCAAGCGGGGACATTAGAGACCCCTTGAATAGGTGGCCCCTCAAATCCTCTGAGTGGACCAAAGAGATCTATCCCTTCACGAAGATACTAGGCCTTGAAAAGATGCGCCACCAATTGTGGTATCCCTTCATCGACCCATATCGTCGTGATGTGGCGTTCCCACATCTGGTCCGCACCTGACACTAGGTGGAGAGTGATATCGTGTGACGAGTGGGTAGGTGTATCGAATCACACCGGCTGCTTTATTACTTTGGACTTGAAAAGTTATCCCACGACGGGGTGAGAACTCAATCTTAATGAATCAAGCCTAAGCTCGGTTAGGACACTGATTCGCCCAGGATATCCTAAGCACAATAGTCAATCATAAGGCATAAACACATGTATCAATAAAATATAGCCACCAACTAAGCACCCAATTAAGGTATCACCACTCAGGAGTACATAAGACACCACACAAATCCATTATTACAATGACCCACGCGTCTGGCGTGATAAAAATATCAATAGTGCGATCTCGCACTCATCTGGCAGGATCAAGCTACGTCCACTTTTACCCTCTTAGAGACGGCTACTACAAGCGATGTATCCAGTGCACCCAGCACGGCACGGCGAGTAGGCATTCCTCAAACAGGAGTTTCGATCGGTCACAAACAGTGACCAACACTCGATAATTCCTTAAAACCGTACAACTGGCACGAGGCATGGATTATCGTGCTTCTGACAAGTCGCGAGTTTCCATATAATAAGTACAGAATGAGTACCAATAGTACAATGCGAACATGCCAAGTAACGTCATTGGTCCTTTAAATGACCACACAATTCACATTCGGCAATTAACCCATTGTTTATCTTTGATTAATGCCAAAATTCATACAGAAATGCAACAGACTCGGCCCAAGGCCAACAAGACTCTCAGTCAGGCATTTTAGCGAGGCGACCAAATCAAAAAAGCAAATAATGCACTCACGAGCAATTAACTCAATTAGGCAATTTCGAGCTCAATTCGTACTATATCTCTTGTTTCTCAGTCGATTTATAAATCCAATCGTCCGCTCGTCTCTAACCTGTCGCTTGCTCGTAAATAAACACGATCAATCAATCAACTGATAAATTACCACAAATAGCTACAGACAATATAATCGACCAAACTAAGCTAATCGATCGGCCATTTAACCTAATAATCATTTCTATCTAAACTGGTCCCGATCGTCTACCTAATTTCTATAAATAACTAATTAACTAAATAACTAACCCTAAGCGCAATTAGCGCCCTAACCAAGGTTTAGGGTCAACTCACTAAGTGAGTTAGCTTGAGCGGCCTCGACGAATGGCGGCGGCGAACTCGGCGGCGGCGGCGAAATTAGGGTTTATCGCGCTGCGACCCGAACCCAAACTTTGGTGACACCATGGGGAGGTCCGGCCAGGTCACTGGAAAAGGTGGCCGGCGACGGAGCTCCGGCGAACGGCAACCCAAAACAGAACCTGTACAAAACAGGATATCAAGGCTGTTTCAAGGGGTTTCTCGACGTCACGAGCCGGGACAAGGCTAGCCAAGGCTTGGGAACTCACCTAGGGGTCGGTGGGGGTCAATTAGGACCGATGGACGGTGGCGGAAGGCGGCGAAATAGCCGCGAACTGAACCGGGTGGAAACAGGCCTTCACGGCGCTGAAATAGGGGAAGCAATCGGCGGCGTTTTTTGGGCGCCACGCGCAACGACCAGCGGCGGCAAGCTCCGAGAGGGTAGAGGGACGTCTTAGGAAGTGATCAGCGGCGGTGAAGGATGGTGGCGGCCGGTTTGGCCGGATCGAAGACCAAACCGAGCCGACCTCAAAACAGGGCGACCGTCAATTCGGGGCGGTTTGCAACGGCTCCGGTGGGCGATGCGACTAGGTCGGGGTGGTTGGGAAGAGGGTGGTGTTCGGTCGTGGGGTGGCGGTCGACGGTGGTGAGGCGATGGTCGCACAAATTGACAATGGAAGGAGGAGATGCGTTCGGTTGAGGGGGGGTGTCCACGTTGAACAGAATGAAGAAGAAGAAGAAGAAAGAGGAACGAGAGAAGAGAGAAGAGAGAGAGAAGCAGGGGGGGAGGGGCAGCTGACGTGGGTGGGCATGGGGAAGAGGAATTGGAGTGGTATCACCTTGACTTATGTGGCAAATTTGTCTCAAATGCATTAAAAGCTTGTCTTAAGTCAACAAATAATTGGGGGGTATTTTGGTCATTTGGCGCGCCGGGACTGAAACGAAATTTTAATACACTGAACGAAGGATATTTTCGGTAATTTCACCGGCCAAGCTCGGTCAGGATTAGGCTCGATCGCGAAAACGGCAAATCTCAATTCATGGCGGATAAAATTTGAAACTTAATCTAAAATAACATAAGCTTTAGAATTCATCCAAATTTTCGTCTCTTCAATTCTTACCGTCTAAAATATATGTCGACTATGATTAAATTTTCATATACTTTTTTTCGACTTCCGACGCTCACAAAAATTAAATTTCCAGGACGTCACAGATATATTATTTCTTTTGTAATTTTTTTTTCCTACAGTCCGTTTGTTAAAAGATATTTTATCAAATTATTTTGTAGGAGGCAAGTAAACTAAAATTACTGGGTCTCAGCGGCTGTCTTCACTTAAAGAGAACACCTGATTTATCTACGTGAGTGTCCTTGGGGAGATTGATTCTCAAAGGCTGTTTTCAGTTAATTGAAATTGACCCATCCATTAGTAAATTAAAGCTCCTACCTACTTTGGACTTGTTTGAATGTTATTCTCTTCGAAAGGTGCCTGAAGAAATTGGATGTCTACAGGCTTCAACAGCGATTGTCATGCCTTAATCCGCAAAATTTACTTTCGATGACATTAGGTGATATGCAGTCATTGAAGACCTTTGATGCGCCCGTGCAAAGATTCAACCTGCTATTATTCATTGAAATGCTGGTGAATGTAAGGCAATTGGATTTATCTGAGCGTACAAATATAAAGGTACTTCCAAACTCGATCGGGAAATTACAATCATTAGGCGAGTTGGATTTATCATCGACAAGCATTGGTCACCTACCTGATTCCATCGGCAATCTAAAGCAACTGAAAGTGCTTACGATGAGGAACATAGGTGGGATAAGAAAATTGCCAAGTGCCATTGGGCTGCTAGAGAAGCTTGAAGAGTTAGATGCTAGCTCATGTTGCAACTTGACCGGCAATATCCCTGAAGAAATTGGGAGCCTGTCCAGTTTGAGGATCCTAAAATTGTCGGACACACGTATATCCAGATTACCTGATTCACTCGGCAATCTAAAGCAGCTGAAAATACTAAAGACGAGCCGCGTAAGTGGGATAACACAATTACCAAGTGCAATCTGGCGGATGGAGAAGCTTGAAGAATTAGATGTTAGTGCATATCGTGACTTGACCGGTGAAATCCCTAAAGGAATTGAGAGATTGTCTTGTTTGAGGATTCTAAACTTGTCTGGCACACGTATATCCAGCTTACCCACATCTGTGAGTTCTCTCTAGTCTCCAACAAATTAATCTAGAACCGTGTGTTGAGCTTAAACAGTGCCAGAGCTTCCCCAATGTCTGACAATGACCGCTCATAATGGGCGGGCTTCCTTCACGCGCTCTTGGTTATATGAGCAGGAGACAGTCCCTGCTCTTCCCCCTAGTATTGGTGCCCTATGTCAGCAGGAAACACTAGGATTGTCCTGCGAAATCGTGCAATACCTCCCCCCGCTCCCATCTATGTTAAGGCTTCAAGATCTGGCGACCACAAGAGGGCCGGATTTTTCCAATTTGAAGAACTTGTCGACCTTGACATTCTGGGATGGTTCGAAGCCGGAATTATTCTCGTCATTTTACATGGAGGACTACATGCTTAGAAAACAGGATGCACCGTCTCAGTTGGAAACGACAAGATTGAGATCTTTAACGTTGTTTCGTAGCGAGTTCCTCCCAGAAGTCCTTGATCTGTCGCACATGAAGAATCTGAAAGACGTATGTCTGTCACATTGCAAGTTGTTAGTCGGGATTCGTAGCCTTGAAGAATTGGAATCCCTTTGCATCCTAGAGGTCGAGCATTGCAGTTTCATGGAGAGGATGTCCGACCTATCGAAATTGAGAAATCTAAGGAGGCTCACAGTATTAGACTGTCCAAATCTAAGAAGTGGCGAAGGTTTAAACCACTTGGAATCTTTAGAAAAGGTGACTATTTACAATGCTGGAGAGTTTTGGGCGACACTTGATCTGAGCATTGCACATTCTTGTATTAAGTGACACCTCTCAGGCTTTGTTGAATGTCATGTTTTACGGTCTCGGATGTTTCGAGAGCTAACCATGGAAATCCGGCAGTCGCGATGTTCGTCTCTGTGGGGAAGTCTGAACAGGACAAATACGGGCCATTAAGATTGAGGGGCCATTTGCAGATAACGTACATGGAGAGTAGCACGTTGAAAAAGCTAGGCACATGAACTCGACCGAGAATGACTTGATCCTGGAAACTTAATTCGTCCCCGGAACTCGAGCTCAGAATCTGTTTCCAGCAGAGTGGTGGAGAAGGGAATTAATTGGCATGATCTTAGAAATGTTGAAGGACGAATGAGAGACTGCGAGGAGCACCGCAAGGATGTGGAGGCGGAGCCACGTTATTCGTCTTTCTGTATCCGAAGACCAAAATAAGGCTGAAGGCACGCACAAATAGTGCCCAAAACTTGCTGTCTGGAACAGCAATATCCTCACTCTGGACGACTTCAACGGCGGTGGCAAAGTAATTACATCCTACATTGAATCCATTTTGCTAACAAAACAGCTGTTGAGTTAGTTCTGGATTATTTTTTTTGGTCCTTGAGTGGCTAAGAGTTCTTAATCTTACTTGTGTTTTTCATGGTCTCAAGGGTCGGGCTACATAAGGTTCTTTCTCAGAGCTTCGATAATACAGCCTAGCCTCTTCAGACTAAAAAAAATGAACGGTTGATTCTATTCCTCTATGCACGTAGAATCATCTATCAGGTTGTATATAAGATGACCTTTGTGTAAGAATAGTGGTGTGATTTTCCAAATTCACTCAGTTGCAGTAATGACTCGTACTAGATTCTAACTTTCCTTCTGAATTACATGCCGCTTGCCAAATTCCTGGCGTTGCGGTTGCCGTGGTCGTCGTTATTGTAATAGTTGGCCTTAAAAAAAAAAAGCCCAAAGTTTCATTAAGCCCAGCACAGCCTCAATATTTTTCCTTCCTCTTTCTTCAGCTCCCACGACCACACAAAAACAGAAAAAAAAAAAAAAACAAAGAAGAAGAAGAAGAAAGAATAGGAAGGAAGAGAGAAGGAAAGAAGAAAAGAGAGGGGTGTCATCACGTTGTCTCGCCAAGCTTTCTCAGCGTCAATTAACAATGACCGGTAAGTATTCGCGCTTCTTTTTCCCTCCAATCGAAGTGATTTTTGTAGTTAGGGCTAAATTTCGAAATTTGGTGGAATATGAGTCTCGGGTCTGATTTCTTGGTCGTTTACCTGGATTTTTGCATGGAAATGAAACTTTAGGGTGTTATGAAGCCGTAGGATTTGACGAATCTTGATTTGAAATTACGGTTTGTCCATAATAAGATTTTCAAATTTGGTATGCACAGTGAAAAATATTGACTTTGTTATGCATTATCTAGAAGACGAAGCCGAGTACTAATGGGAGTAAATGAGGTCCGCCTTTGGAGATGAAGATATTATTATTTCTTGGAAGGTCTTTAAGGAGACCTTCAATACTCAATTCTTCCCACAATCTTTTCAAGCGCAGATGGAGCATGATTTTTTACACATATCTCAAGGTGACTCGACTGTTATGGAGTATGCAAGTCGTTTTAATTAGATGAGTAGATTTGCGGGACGCCTGGTAGCCGATGAAGGGGAGAATGTTAAGCATTTTGTAAGAATACTCCGACCCGAGATTCGCTTTACACTTGTGTCTTTGTCGTTGCTTACTTATAAGGATGTGCTGGAACGAGCAATCAAAATTGAACGAGATCTTTCTATTAGCAGTACACAGGGTGCTTCATTACATAAGAGGCCAAAGTTCACACATTTTAAAGAAAATCAAGCAAATGGTAGCACCAGGCAGAGAACCATTAGTAATCGTAGAAAGGGAAAGAGTCGGGTTATTCAGGGGCCTTGCGCTACATGTGGGAAACATAATGGAGTCATTTATCACTGTAAGAGAGGAGCGTGCTTTATTTGCGAAAAAACATGACAAATGGTAAGTGATTGTTCCACTCGGAGGAGTGCACCTACCGATAGTAGGGTATGCTTTGTTTGTGGGCAGCCTGGACATATAGCAAGTACTTATTTCATGAGGAAGACAGGCTCTTTAGCTGGTAGGCCTCAAGAAAGTCAACAAAAGCAGAAGATGACAAAGAAAGTTTTTGCTATGACAGAAGATGATGTCGCAACTTCTAGCACTGTTATTACAGGTATTATTTCACTTGCCTCGCGATGTGCTTATGCATTATTCGATTTCGGTGCTACACATTTCTTTATTTCTACGGAATTTGCAAAGAAACTTGATGTGCTGCCTGGCCTTCTTGATTATGAATTACGAGTTGATACTCCTACCGGTGACTTCTTGATTGTTAATTGTATGCTCAAGAGGTGTAAGCTCCAAGTTAATAATGTGAAAACGCTTGGAGACTTGATGTTGTTAGATATACAAGATTTCAATGTTATTCTTGGGATGGATTGGCTATCAACATATCATGTTATTGTTGATTGTTATTCGAAAAAAGTTGTCTTTCGACTTCCAAATTAGCCCAAGTTTTCTTTTTCGGGAAGTTGTAAAGGCATTTTTCCGAAGCTAATTTTAGCTATGCAAGCAAAGAAGCTTCTAAAAAAGGATTGTTGTGATTATTTGGCTTGTGTAAAAGACACCAGTAAAGAAGTTGCAAAGTTGAAAAATATTCAAGTTGTTAGAGAATTTACGGATGCGTTTCTTAATGACTTAACCGGCTTATCTCTTGATAGAGAGATTGAATTTTTCATTGAGTTGTTTCCAAGGACAACACCTATCTCTAAAGCACTTTATCGAATGGCACCTGCTAAATTGAAAGAGTTGAAGATGCAGCTACAAGAACTTTTATATAAGGGTTTCATTACACTCAGTGCCTCACCTTGGGGAGCTCCTATTTTTTTGTGAAAAAAAAAAGATGGTAGTATGCGGCTTTACATAGTCTATAGAGAACTTAATAAGGTGAATATTAAGAATAAATATTATTTGTTTTGGATCGATGACTTATTTGATCAACTCCAAGGTGTTTAAGTATTTTCAAAAATCAACCTTCGTTCTGGCTGTCATCAGTCGAAGATAAAAGTAGAGGATTTGCCAAAGACTGCTTTCAGAACAATGTATGAGCATTATGAGTTTCTTGTCATGCCTTTTGGACTAATGAATGCACTTGCTTGCTTTAATGGACTTATGAATCGAGTATTCAGGCATCTTGATAGATTCATTATGTTTATTGATGATATTCTGATGTATTCAAAGGGTTTAGAGGAACATGAACAACACTTGAGGCTGGTTTTACAGACTTTACGTGAGAAAAAGTTATATGTTAAATTCAGTAAGTGCAACTTCTGGCTTGACCATATAGAGTTCTTAGGCCATGTCATCTCTAAGGATGATATTTCTGTTTATCCAAAGAAAGTTGAAGCAGTTATTCAGTGGAATCGCCATACAAATGTTATAAAAGTAAGGAGTTTTCTTTGGTTAGCAGGTTTTTATGGGCGATTTGTGGAGGAGTTCTCAAAACTTGCTAGTCTACTTGCCCACCTAACTCAAGAGGGCGTCAAGTTCGTTTGGTCAGATCAGTGTTAGAGCAGTTTTCAAGAATTGAAGAGGCGGTTGATGACAGCTCCCATATTAACCTCGCCTTCAGGAACTGGTGGTTTCACTATATTTTGTGACGCATCCAAGGAAGGTTTAGGTTGTGCTCTTATGCATGATGGTAAAGTTGTGGCTTATGCCTACAGACAATTGAAAACGCATGAGAAGAATTATCCTACTCATGATCTGGAATTAGCAGCAGTTGTTTTTGCTTTGAAGATATTGCGACACTACTTATATGGTGAGAAATGTGAAGTTTTTACTTACCATAAAAGTTTGAAGTTCATTTTTACTCAGAAAGAACTGAATATGAGTAGAGAAGATGGCTAGAACTCTCGAAGGGTTATGACTTGTCTATCAACTATCATCCAGGAAAGGCAAATGTAGTGGCCGATGCCTTGAGTCGTAAATCTTCGGGAAACATGGTAGTATTGCTCACTTCTCAGCAGCCTATTCTCGAGGATATGAGGAAATTAGAATTAGAGATGTTAATGCATCAGCTAAGTACTTGGTTAGGCAATCTTCAAGTGCAACCAACGCTGATTGATAGAATCAAGGCTAAGCAGAACGATGATCCTCAGTTGGGGAAGATTAGAGAAGGCGTAGAAGCTGGAGGAAAATCAAATTTTAGTATCCCTGAGATTTCATGACCGGTTATATGTCCCTAAAGATGCATACTTGAAAAATGAGATATTGCAGGAAGCTCACACTACTAGATACTCTATTCATTCAAGAAGCACTAAGATGTATATAGATTTGAAATGACTTTTCTGGTGGATCAACATAAAGAAAGATATTGTGAAGTTTGTCGATTAATGCCTTGTTTGTCAACAAGTGAAGATTGAACATCAGAAACTAGGTGGACAGTTACATCCACTCGAGATACTTAAATGGAAATGAGGAACATACCACCATGAACTTCATTGTCGGCTTATCGAGGACTCGTAGTGGTAAAAATGCTATATGGGTTATCATCGATCAATTTACTAAGTCCGCACACTTCCTGCCATATCGATTTAGCCTTTTAGTGGAAGACATGGAAAAGCGGTACGTGAATGAGATAGTTAAGCTACATGGAGTTCCAGTTAGCATTGTTTCTGATAGAGATCCTTGCTTTGTGTCTAACTTTTGAAAGAGCTTACAAGGGGCATTAGGTACAAAACTTAACTTCAGTACGACTTTTCATTCGCAAACAAATGTGCAGTCAAAGAGAACGATCCAAACACTAGAAGATATGTTGAGATCATGCGTTATTGACTTTGGAGGTTCATGGGAGGAACATCTACATCTGGGGAGTTTTCTTATAATAACAATTATCATTCCAGTATAAAGATAGCTCCTTTTGAGGCTTATATGGTCGAAAATGCAGAAGTCCTATTTGTTGGGATGATGTTAGCAAGAAAAGACCCTGAGTTCATACAGCAGTTAGAGGAGAAAGTCAGGCTAATCCGAGAGCATCTGAAAGACGCCCAAAGCCGTCAGAAAAGTTATGCAGATCTCAAAAGGCGTAATGTAGAGTTTGATGTGGGAGATCACGTATTCCTAAAGTGTCACCTATGAAAAGTGTTATGAGATTTGATACTCGTAGAAAGTTGAGTCCAAGATATGTGAAATCATTCTTGATATTGGAGAAGATTGGCGAAGTCGCCTATAAACTTGCTCTGCCACCAGCTTTATTCAGAGTGCATAATGTGTTCCAAGTATCTTTATTAAGGAAATATGTGTCAAATCCTGACCATGTACTGGACTTCACTCTTTTGAGATTAAGGGAAAACTTGACTTATGAGGACGAGCCTATCCGGATAGTTGATCGGAAAGAGCAAGTGTTACGACGACGAACTATTCCCTATGTTAAGATCCAATGGCAGAACCACATTGAAAGAGAGCCTACATGTGAACTAGAGGAGGGGGCGAGACACAAGTATTCTCATTTGTGCGAAAGTTGAGGTAAGTTTCAGTTATTCAAATTTCGATGACAAATTTTTTTTTTTAAGGAGGGTAGATTGTAATAGTTGGCCTTAAAAAAAAAAAAGCCCAGAGTTTTATTAAGCCCAACTCAGCCCCAATATTTTTCCTTCCTCTTTCTTTAGCTCCCACGACCACACAAAAATAGAAAAACACAAAGAAAAATAAGAAGAACAAGAAGAAGAAGTAGAAGTAGAAGAAGAAGAAGATAGAAGAGGAATGAAGCGAAAGGGAAAGAAGAAAAGAGAGGGGTTTCCTCACGTTGCCTCGCCAAGCTTTCTCGGCATCGATTAACAACGATCGGTAAGGATCCACGCTTCTTTTTTACTCTAATCAAAGTGATTTTCGGAGTTAGGGCTGAATTTCGAAATTTAGTGGAATGAGTCGTCGGGTCTGATTTCTTGGTCATTTACTCTGATTTTTGCATGAAAATGAAACTTTAGAGTGCTATGAAGCGGTAGGAATCGATGTATCTTGATTTGAAGCTACGGTTTGCCCGGAATAAGATTTTTAAATCTGGTGCGCGTAGTGAACAATACACGACCAGAACTGTTTTCGCCCATTTTTGCTAATTTTCAAATAGATTTTGGATAAGCCGTATTGGGGTTTCTTATTATACGTTAAAAGAGATTTCTTTAGACTACAAGATCGTTTAAATTAAAACTCGGATGAGGGAGTTATGGCTCGTTGAAGTTTATCACGCTAGTTGCGCATAGCAGAAAACTTATGTTTTTGCTACGAGCGAGTATTTTATTGATGCGTAGGTGTCGTCTTATTGGCAAATATACATTATTCAGTTGAGTTGTGTTCTAGAGTAGCTTATGACTCACTTTTTTGATCCGTTTTTCATATTTTTGATAGGGTTTCAAACGTGTCATTTCGAGTAACATTTCTAGTTCGTTTTTGACATTGTCGTATGAGTGATACTATTTATTTTTTGTGTTTGTAAAGTGCATATCTTGAAAGAGATATATTATGTGTTATGAACTGAGGAAAATAGCATATTTGTTGCATAAAATAGGATCGAACTTTTACTGATATTTTTGTCTATTTGATATGATTTTGTGCTACTGAATTGAGTTGTTTGTGATATATTTTCTGGTCTATGAGGAGATGTTGTTGATATAATGCTCAAGATAGCTGTAAACCCAGTTGAAAGATTTGTGGATATGCGCATACTAGTTAGGATATCCTTGTGGGCCAAGCAATCGGCATTATAGGTGAAGACCTTACCAAGGGGGAATCTTGATCGCCTTTTGTCACGAGCGTTATACGTGGCCATAGTTAGACTCTTGAACATGAAATTAGTCCGCGGATAGACCACTAACATGTGTTTTGTTGAGATTAGTCAATGAATAAACCATTGACTTGTTTTTTTATGAGACTGATCAATGGGTTTGACCATTGATATTCGTTTTGATTTTGTGGTTCGAAATAAGTACTTTTGCTATGGATATACTATGATAAGTTATTATATAACTCGTTTCGATAATAAACATTTGTTATGCTTGGAGTTTGACATAAATGAGTTATATTTTGAGTATTACATATGCGTAGTGATTGTTGAATCCGCTTAGAAAAAATGTATTACTCACTGAGCCGTGTCAGCTCACCCCTTCCATTTCCCTTGTCTTTCAGGTTTAGTGAATCGCAAGTAGGACAAAAGCGGTCGTTAACGGACGACATTCTGTAGTGGAGTTTTTTGGTATGAGTTATGAGTTAGAGCTGGTCTTGATGAACTTTTGAGTTGTAATTAGAGTTATATTTTTTTGTGTGAAGATTATGTACATGTCTCTTTTAGTGGATATATACATTGATCTGTTTTGATGGTTATAGAAAGCTTTGACTTTGTTTTGTGACTGAGGATTTATTTATCAAGTTTCTTTGGACGTATATATATTTGTTATCAGGTTGAGTTTTGGATTTATAAAGGCTGCATTTTTTTTTTAGAAAGGACGGCCGTGTCATGCCTTAAAATGAATTTGGGATGTGACGGTTATCATCACCCTTTATTATTATTGAGTAGGTTTGATTGCTTGAACAATTTGTTGCCAACTTATATTGTTTTATTGTCTGTGGATACCATATATTCTGTTTACTGGTGAAACGTGAGCTGTTTGCTGGCAAGACACTAGTTCTTCTAGCTAAATTATGATACTGTCAATTTTGCAATGGACCAAGTAGAATACTCGTCTTGGTACCGAGAACAAGGGCCTTGGATTTTTCCATTTTTATTGTTCAGGAACATCGTTCGGCACTCAGTTAACATTTGATACGACAAATTTCGAGATTAAAACATTGTGATTCTGTCAGAATGACATAGGCCTACTTCCTACGGCGGAAGTTAATGGAGTCTTTTAACATCTGAGTATCTTGATGTACGGTGGTATTACTGATCAGTTCTTTGATCAGAAGGACAATTTTTTTATTTATTGTTTTTTTGGGTTCATTGTCATCTTATGTTCACCTTTTTACCAAGAATCTTTGATCTATAGAAAGGGATCGTCTGCACTTTCCTCGTAAGGGTGGGTCATGTTTTTAGAATTCTGATCGTATTTATCATGAATGGACAGTCCAGATCATTACTAAAAAATTAAAAATTAAAAAATTAAAAAGTTACCCCTAAAAACATGAAATCGGGACGTAAATGTAAATGGGGCGTCGCATCACAGTTGTAAGCAATATTTTCTCAATCGGACTAAATTTCCAAGTATGCCACATCTTCGTTTTACTACTCACCATCCAATCATTTTAGCGCACACAGATTCAAGCAAGTGAGATTTATTCTTTTAATGAAACTGCCAGCTCTCGAACTTTTGCGTAGATGTGTCCATGTCATATCTAATCGAACAATCGATTCAATTAAATCCCTTAGTTTATGGCCGTGATTCCTTATCATTTGATTGATTATGTTCCCAAAACTAATTTAAAATGTTCGACATCTTTTTCATTTTAATTATCGCAATGATGTAATCCGTGTGATGTCACCATTAGAGGTGTTAAGACATCTATTTTTCTTTTTCTTTTTCTTTTTCCAACAAGTTATATCGACAGAGATAGACCATAAGACTTCGAACGGTTAAAAAGATGAGCAGCTATCAAAGAAGGTACATTAGCGTCCACGGACATGCTAATGTACATTCCAAAGTTTTAAGATTTGGTGGACCTGTCAAAAGAGCAGTTTTTTCCGAACATTTAATCCTATCAAAGAACGTGGACTCAAGATTTTTAACCTCGTTTCATAGTTTTAAGATTTGGTGGTACTAAGAACAAATTCATAGATCCTAACTCTGTTTTTTTTTTTTTCCCATTTGAGCCACTCGTGATTCATCTCAGTCAACGACCGAGATGAATCATGACATTATCATATATATATATATATATATATATATGCTATCAGATCCACATGAGCTATTTAGGGTCAATGGACAAATTGAAAAGTTCCATGTATACCGACTTAACATAGCATTGTCGAACATCTAGATTTCTTAAAGCATTCAGGGAAACTGTGCAGACTCCATACGTGGTGGGAAAATTACCAAAACATTTATAAATTTATTGCGTTTGTGCCAATTCGATCCTCAACCTTTTGCATTTGTACAAATTTAGTCCATCTGATTGGTCGAAACTGACGTGACACAACCGGTGCTGATTTGAACTTTTTCAAATAATTTGTTAATAATTTTTTGAATTTTTATATTTTTTCTTTTTTTTTTGTTTCTTTATTTTTGTTTTCCATAGACTTAGGACCGACGAGATACGCCCTCACCCGAACCAGGCAAGGGCAACAACACCCAGTGCCGATGAGGGTCATTCATTTTGTGTAAGCAATATAAAAAATTAATTTTAGCAAGACATTTTTTAAATCATTCATTTATATGCCAAAAAAACGAGGCTTTCATGTAGATAGAAGAAAGGTAGGTAGAATAGCCTTTCACGGTTGGACCACATGCCAAAACCCTATGGATACGTTTGGTGGGCTAAATAAAATTCCGGATAAGATAATTTTATCATATCCGGTGTTTGGAATGTTGCGAACTCCAGATATGATAGGATAAAGCCCGGATATAGTCCGGATAAAAAAAAAATCCCACTTAAGGGGTGAGATAGACTCAGATAAGATACATTAAATTTGAAAAAAAAATGTAAAAATGAAAACTAAATCTCGCATTTTGGGAAAAAAGATTCTACAGTCCCTTCTGCCTGACCTCTGCTATCCCACAAGCTTTCGCCTCTCTTCTGAGGATCTCTCCCTCTTCTTCTTTAACCTGTTTCTGCTCTGCTATACCCGACTCACCCAAAATCCCGAAACCCACACGCAGACAAGAAAGTCTCTAAAAAATCTCTGAAACCTACTCTGCTTCACTCCAACTGGTGATCAAGGTTTCGATTCTGGCATGGCTTTTTCACGCCTATGAGTGCGGGTTTCGATTGCATAGATATAAAGCACTTGGCCATCTTTTCCATTGAAGGATTCCCATGTATTATTAAGAGACCTATTAACAAGAACTCACCAAGTTCAGAATGTGTATTACGTGCAAAGCTTATCCAAACTAAAACACAAAAATGAGTTGCAGATCAAACCCAATAGATTGAAAGGTGCACCAGCAAAAATTCAGTGCAACTTTTTCTCAAGCAGACCTTGTTTATAAAATCTAACCATGTCAACCGGAAAAGGTTTGAAGTCCACAATAAGTTAAGAGAAGAATGAAAGTACAGAGACTCTGCAATTTTGTGCATTTTCTACCATAAAAGGTAGTGTTTACATCAGATGGAGAACCGATGGGGGACAAAACCGGCAGTAGAGTGAAGAACCAAAGTGAATCTTTGAGGGCTAAGCTCCGGCAGCTATTGGAAAATGTTCCCTCACCTAACAAAGTGAAAGCCAACTTGCAGCCTGCTGAGTTCGCTTCAGCCAGATCAGAATTGGAATCAAACAGGTGATTCAACTAAGCGTAAACAAAATTCAAACTATGATAGAGAACAATTTTGAAAGTCCAGATTGTTCAAAAAGTCCACTGATGGATCTAAGGTGCATCATCATTGTCCATTGGAGGTCAATGGCGTGGTGGCACATCCTAATATCCATGTTATGTGCGGGTATTTACCAAATATATGATGGGATTTTAATAATCAAATGACAATCCGGAGGATTTTTTATCCTATCCTATCCCAATCCATGTCCGGACAACCAAACGCAGCCTATGAATTTCCATCCTACATGTGAAGGGAAATGATCCTTTCATGTACATAGGAAATAAACTCGTAACGAACGAAAATAACCTTAATTATACAGTGTACTGTATCATTAATGTACCTTGAATGATTCTCCGACATTGATTTATGTAATTCGTAAATATGGATATGACTTGATATAAGGCACAATGAATAAGTTCAATCCATCCCTGGAATTTTCACTTGAGTTATCAGTAACATAAGTACAACGAGCCGTGACCAGCTTTTTGGCAACCAAAGCGTCAACTCACATCCAACAACAGGCAAAAACAGCATAGACAAGTCAGGATTTGCTCAGTGAATAAGTTTGTTAGACTCACCATCTTTTAGCTCCATGTGGGGAGGCAGACCCCTCTCAACGGTTGTTTGAAACGCAGGACCATAGTTGGCATTTTAACGCTGCCAAGGAAACGGGGCCAGAAATTTGCAGAGGCCTGTGGAGAGATTGCCACAGGCTTGAACGCCAGATTTGGGGATTGGAGGGTGCACTTGCTTCCCTGTAATCCAGTGCAATTATGGTAGCCAATCAGGCCGAAACTCTTAATAGATCTGTACAAGCACAATGGTCCTTTTGTTTTATCTAATTGAGTTCATGAATGGGGCGATGCAACACCATTAGTGCATCAGTAAAGTAATATGAGAGTACTTTGGCATAAGCAGCAGGGACAAAGCAACATACAACCATGGATTCCAAAACTATTACCAAAAGTTAAAAAGTTTTGATCACAAAGATCTAAAAGTTGTCCATCGTTAGGGCAATTAATGGCTTACGAAGTGAGTAAAAGGTAATACTCTTCAATGTCTTCATCCATCAAAAGTAGCATCTGAAGATATCTCTTTGCTAGAGCAATGTGTGATACATTTTCGCATACATTAAAAGAAGGAAAAATTCCAGATGCTCAGTTCCCAAAGGTATCAAGGTGACACACCTTCCTCTTAGCCGGTACAGAGAGGTGCTTAGCTGGCTTAAGGTAGGATTCTAATCTGTAGAAAATAAAATGAATGGAATCATAGCGTGAAAAAAGTGCATTTCCGAAGTTACTTTCTTTTGTTCAAGCTTTAGTTACCGGCCTTGCGATGACTTATCCTTAGCTGCTTTGATCTTTTCTGTTGCCTGATACACGTGGTAAAACAACAATGAAGACATGTATGCAACTGACCAACACATAACTGAAGATAGAAGCAAACTTCCTCAAGTAGGCAACTGACCAACACATTACTGAAGATAGAAGCCATACCTTCATCACTCTGTCAATGTTGAACCCATTCTCATTCACAAGAAAGGAAATTAAGCCCTTGCAAGGGAAAGACGCAATCAGTAGGAAAACAATTCAAGAACTCAAAAACTGACATATTGAAAGTAAATCCCGACATGGAGATGGCCCACCTCCTCGTTTGGAACAGTCCATTTCATCTCAGGTAATTCTTCAGTAGAAACTATTGGTTCCTTGAAAAGCAGTCGAACCTCTCTATATGGCCAATTATCTGGTATTTGATACCTATTCAAAAAACAACTAAAAATTTCCTCAAGAAGGATAACCAAAATGAATAGTCTTTCAAGTAATGCAAAAGAAAAACCCATGTGTCTTAAGGATATAGATACTATACAATTTTGTTCAAGTGACAGTAAAGGAACAGACAATGCTGACAACAGAATAGATGAAAACTACATAGAAAATACACAAGAATTAGCATGGTTGATACGGTAATTGCCAGCCCAAATCTACTGGTGGAAAATGATCTTTCAGTTTCAAATTGCTGACCCCATATTTTTGCGCCAGTTGAGTTTGAGATGTAATTCTTTTAAGTCAAGGAATCCAGCAGCCAAGACTATGGTGGTGAGAAACTTTGCTGGCTTATTTTGCTTAGAAGTCAGGAAACGAGATAAGAGAATAAGAACCACCTTTGCTTGTTTATGTTTTCTAATATGTTTTCTATTGAACCATGTTGATGGATGAGCTTAAGAGCGGTCAGCCCTCCAATACCTGATAAATTCATTCCAAAGACAAGCCACTGAAACCATCAAGCTAAAACATATGAGAGGGAAGAATGACTTAGGATAGCATAATGCAGGTAACAAGGTGTCAAGGACACTGCAATAATATCACACCTACCCCGAATGCTTTCACAATAATCACATCCAGAGAGAATGCACAAGTCAATGAATTGATCCATATCCAGATTCATCTCCTCCAAGATCTAAAAAGACATGACTGTGAGAAAAATTTTAAGCAATCGGATTGAATAAACTTTCCTAAACACCTTGTAAATTCCAAATTCCACGACTGGAACTTTTCTCGAGCTGGGATCCATCAAGTGGCGAAGCAATCTGGGAGCACCAAAAGTAAGGGAATCCATATCTTCAGAAGCAACTGCGTAAACCTGAAAAATAAAAATCACAACTAAAGCACCATTCACGATAGATTAATTCTGGTAATCACTAAACAATTATGCAATGACAGAACTTCGAAATCAGAGAAAATAACTTGGATAAAGATAACTTAGTAAAGAACGTACCAATGTAAATGACTTCTCAGAAGATGAAAGTAGACAAGTGAGCATGATAATGTGTGAGTGAAAAAGCAAATTAAATCATGCAAAAAAAAAAAATTGTCATCTCCATACAGTTAGACGGTCAGATTATAATGGGAAAAAAAATGAATCATTCCAAATCAGAAGACGATCAGCCAGGAAGATACATGCCTTTCCAGTTTTGCAAAGTGCAGCACATTGTGCCTCTGCTTCTGAAGGGGCCTAACATACAAAAACTGAATCTGGTATCTAACCTTTTTGTTAGGAATAAAGAGGAATTAACTTCTCAGACAGATCAGTAACCTCAACTACCGGGACACCCATAAGTCTTAATAGTTTTTTGCAGTCTTCATTGTGCTGTTGAGTCACCTGCAATGGTATCAAACCCGTGTACCACAAATGCATGCATATCTGGTTAGCTACGTAGTAGATTTTTCTGGAAAACAGAGACAACATCAACAACTCAGCAAATAGAACAGCTCATCTCCTTATTTTGAATTGTAAGTAATTATAAATAGCGCACGGTAAGGAAGTGACGAAAACAAAGTCAAACCTTCACAGTTCTTTTACTGAATTTCTCTATGTCTTCCTGGTTCTGAGACTGCATGCAATACGTACAGAGCTCACTAAAGTTTTCGTACTCTGTGTTTCTGCGTGCGAGTGTGTACGTGAGAGAGAGAGAGAGAGAGAGAGAGAGAGATGCATGTACCGCAATGGCTACTGCCAAATCCTCTGAGGCATCTGCCCTCTTGGAAAAACTGCTCAGAAACTCATTTAAGGTAACTAAACATATCCATATATAATACCAAAGACCAGAAAAAAAAAAAAAAAAAAGGCTGCATAACATTTAAGTACCGTTTTGCAAGCTCCTGCTTCTTCAAATCAGGAGGTTTACCATCAAATACATAGCTATCATAGCAAAAGGAAGCATAAAGCAGAGAAGCGTGAGCTTCATTCTTCTAGCATTCTATCCCAATGAAAGCAAAAGAGGTAAAGGAAAAAATTACACTGGCTTTATCCCCGCTTCTAGCAGCCTAATCGTTCGGTAAAACAAGCCTTGCAGATGACTACATGGGAAAACAAATCAAGAACAGGTCAAAGTCAAAACTTTCCAAGCATAAAGATCACGTTGCAATTACAAAAAAATGCAACACGCGTCAATCTCATATTCATAAACCCAAGTCCAAGCAATGACATCTTAAGCACAAAACAGAAGGATAGTCCTTATTTCGGTCATAAACTAAACGAAACTTGAGCGAAGTAGATTTTTCATTTCCATGAAGCAGTACAATGCTAGTACCTGGTGATTTCACCAGCCTCATTTGTGAGCATCTGAGTCCCCTTCCTTCCAACCACAACCTAATTCACCAATCAAAAGAACAACAACCCAACACTCAAAATCCAATCCCCAATGACGCCGAATTGCGCAATCACAAACATCAATTCATAAAAACACTTAACAAGGAACTGATATATGCTCATGCTGGCATCGACCGCGATCCTCTGGCCAAAGTAGCTCTCCAACTTCTGCTCCTTCATAGCCTTCGGGGCATTGTCCGCCAGTAGCTTCGTCAGTCCCTGCGAAAATCAATGGACGACTCAATAAACCCCGATAAAGCAAATCTTTTTCAACAGAGGAAAATGATCAGACTTGAAGAATAATGAGTTTGAACTACCTTTATGCCCATTTCCGAGAGAGATTGTAGTGAAGTTGAAGATGAAACAGAAGCCCCTTGGTAAGATTTCTAGGGTTCGAGCTCTTCCGCTTCCCGCCTAATTTGCACAGGAGCGCGTGTGGGTGAAGCGTGTGAGTGATGCGCGGGTGTAGCGAGTGCGGTTTTTTTTTTTTTTTGGTCCTTTCAGGTACTATGATAAACTTTTGGACATAAATGTAAAAATAATGAGTGAGACTAAACTATTTTTTATCTAAATCTTTTCCCGAGATTCAAAGTAGTCATTTCGATCCATTTTTATCACGACATTGCGATATGCCATGTACAATACCCGATCGATGATGGGGCCATGAAAACTAACGGAAAGAAATATATTCAAATCCACTAAAAAAATTTAGGAAAAATGATTAACAAGTTAAAGACCGAATCAACATTTTTACAATAGATTTATAATTGATTGGCAATTTTTCCGAACCTCGAACATCCACGCCACAATCACCACAATGTCAACAAGCCAACTTTTCATCATCAAAGTGAGCTTCATTTTTTCCTTAAATTATTCTAGTTCGGAACCACTGGCCCATTGACCGGACCAATGGTTCCGAACCAGAATCAAAACATGCCGTCAAGGGTCGATTCCGGTTCTTGATTTTTCACCGGTTCTGAACTGTCACTTAAAAAAAAATAATAATATATTTATAATTCATAATATTTTTTTATTACACAAAAAAAATGTTCCACAAAAATTAATATTTTTTTCAAATTTTATCACAATGTATAATTTAATTAATGATTACAATTTATAATTAATAATTTATTTATTTTATTATTTTAAAAATAAAATTAAAAGTTTGGAACTGGAACTAGGAACTGGCCTGAAATCGAAACCTGTCCCTTAAGGGCCGGTTCCGATTCCCCCTTTTGGTGAAATAGGAACCGCCGGTTCCTAAACCGGAACCGGCAGTTCCGTGGAACCGGTTACGTCTAATCAACACCCATTCACATTTTCTCCTTTCTTTGTCGTTGTTTTTGCTCCTTGATTTTTATTTTTCTCTTTGCTTTTCCCTTTTGGAGTTTTTTGTGAAATGAAAAAAATCAGGACAGATTTGGGTCTAGACCAAAAGTTTAGGATTTTTTGTTTTCTAAAACAAAAAGAAATTTGGGGTAGAAAACATCGATTTTGTGCCTGTTAATATATTCTTGTTTTAGTGCTATTATTATTTGTTTATTTTCTCAATGAAAGTTCCCTAAATTGTCGACGGAAAATCAAGCATCGACATTGTGTATATAGAGAAAAGAAGAAGACAAAATATACGTACATAAAGATTAAAAAAAAAAGGAAAATGACTTATCATGTCGTGTGTTTTAAAAGTATAAATTAGCTGGATTAAACACGAATTAACGTGCATCATGTTGAAGTTTGTTTGTAAAGCAAACAAAATATTACAATTTTTTACATCACACATAGAATGAAAAGTAGAGAACAATTAATTTTATTAGTTAAAAGACTAATAATATCTTTTAAAGAAATAAATGAGCAAGTGGGTCACACACCATTATACATATGTGCTGGTACGCGCACAATTGCGCAATTTTGATGTACTTTGCACTTTGCACTTTGCACACTTATGCAGTCGCGATCCGAAATTGGTTCTATTCAACAATTATTCTTTATTTTATTTTGAAATCATTTTTTATATAAAATAAATTTTGTAACTCATTAGACTAGTACGACTGTTCATGGATATTCATGACTATGCGATTGTTCATGTATATAAGATACTCTTACATATTTTGGAAAGTTTATACCTATTCAAACATAACGACCAAACTGACATCTTTGTAACATTTGAAGTGATTGTGTCTGTTCGAAAATAACTACCGATTTAAAAATGAAAATGTGTGATTGTATATACAATTTCGAACGTGAAGAGGTACGTTTGAGACATGAAGATTTACAATTTTCGTACAGAGAATAGACTACTCTAGACACAAAGGGTTACGTGGGAATTAACTAAAAATTTATTTATTTCTCGTTATATATTAAAGTGTTTTGTTCATTTTTAGGATCTTCAACTTTACTTTCAATTTTTGCCTTTTCCAAGCAAGAGAGATACAATCTCCTTTCTGATTGTTTCTCAGAGAGTTTTTAGAGAATTATTAAGATTTTTATCTAATAATCTTACTTGAGACTCTGTTATATTCTGGAGGATTTTTGCTAGAAATCATTAGCAACGTTATGGGTGTAACGCCCGTGACCCAAGCTCGGTAGTATCCACGAGGAAATTCATGCCAAATAGGGCTGGAGTCGATAGGTGAGGTCTTGTGACGTCCCCAACATGTTGTTCTCAAATGTTCCCACCAATTTTTTTATTTTTATTTTTATTTTTTGCTTATTTGACACATGCAACTCTTGTGTCTTATTCTCTACTTAAATGATTATGCTCAGAGACAACATACTACTTTATTAACACATCGTCTATTAAATTTACATTACTCTACCAATACATGCTTCTATAGCTTCTATTTATATCATATTCCTTTCTTCTTCTTTCCTAAAAATATGGTTATTCGAGTACTAGAATCCTCTTCTTGATCAAGTAATATGATTGGTTTGGTCCAGTATGCTCTTTACTCGCCACTATGTGGAACTTGTGAATTAGAAATATCCGGCACCTTAAAAGTTGAACTTCAAGAATGAGCTAGAGTGAGCAAAAAGGCAATCTCCTTTTAAGGTTGTGAGCGTCGTGTGTGTGTGGATAGCATACCTGCTCATTTCGCTCAGATTTGTCTCCGCTTCCTTTATTGGTATCAGAGCCATACATCGTCGAAACTGAGTTAAGATTAGTATTTTGGAATTCATAACCTGCTAGAAAGAAAAGAAGAAACTCTTACTCTCATGGAATCCTCCAAAGATATTGCCACTCCTATTCATTTAGAAACCCCTGTTTCACTTCCTCCACCACCAGAACTCAGAAAAATCACTTCCTCCAAAACGGACTACCTTTATGAGGTATCCTACGTGAATGATGACCGCAAATCTCTGAAACATAGCTACCCGTCATGAATCTATATTCTGGTTTTTGTCAACCACCATCCTTTTCACCCATCCGATCCATCAAACACACCCTTCGTTCAGTTAAAGAATATGTCAAGTCCACCAAATTTGATCAGCACCCATCATGTCAACGCAACAATAGCAGTTTGTCACTCTCCAAATTCCACCTGAGTTTCCTGCTCAGTGGGCTCAACAGGGTTATACTTACCTTCACTTTGGAGCCATCAAATTAGCCTTGTCTTTGCATGGACGAAAAGGCTTGCCAATTGTTACGCGGGTTGCTCTTCTTGATTCTCGTTTTTTGAAATATCAGCATGCTTGCATCGGCATAGTTCAGACTACTCTGAACACAAGCACAATCTTTGTTACTCTCTTCCCAAATTTCAACATGGCCTTGGCAGATCCCAACCTCCTTTCTACTCTAAAGGTCCAATTACAAATCATTGGTGCTCCTCAAACCACCTCTGCTATAATTGCTACTCTTCACTACCAGATAGTACATAGAGTGCAAAATCATGCCATTGATCTTAACATTCCTAGTGCCAAAGATGCTTTGCTTATCTCTGTTGACAATAACCAGACTTCCTACATCCACATCCCTCGTCAACTTCCAAGAGATTAGCTTGTCGAACTCCTTCCTGACAGTTGGGTGGCCAACTATGAAAAACTTCACCAGTATTCCCGACCTGTCCAATCTTCCGAGCCACACTACACCAAGAAAAAAGATGGTACAATTACCATCAAATTTGTCAAAGAGAAGGAAGACACATTTTCCTCTGTTTTCTCCTCATTCCCCACCATCTTGTGCTTCACACCGTGTCCAATTGAAATAGTCAGTATAAAAGACCTTGATCCTAAACCTCATGTCCAATCCATTGATGCACATGGACGACCTATCCATTATTTCAAGGATCCCTCCGGACATTGGTTTTGGGATGCTAACTATTCATGTTCCTCCTGTTTTAATCCAGATGATGAGGATGAAAAAGAAAAAAAAGATTCACTTTACCAAAGGTATCTAGATAGTGATCCGACCGTAGGATCTCTTGGCGAAGACGGTGGCTGTTGACAATATATGGTTAAGTATGGTCCTCCTAAACTTTCCCCAATTACTTCATCTCCACTTACCTGTCCCTCAGATGAACCAAAGCCACCACCTCCACCACTAAAAAAACTCATCACTTCACCATTCTATAAACCCATCTTCAAATGGGTAAAGAAAAATTCTTGCCCAATCAAACTGCTTGAACCATACACTTGAAACCCTACACCCGAACCACCCCATGTATTACCAGTATTTGTTTGTTCAGACCAGAAGATTTTTTCCCTTTGCAGCCTTCTGAAGAAAGTGCAGCATCTTCAAATTTCCGCCTGTTGATAGTTTTTTTGACCAGCAACAAAAATACTTCCATTCTCCGAAGATCCTAGCTCCAAATGATGTCAATCTTTAAGGGAGATGGAAAGGCCCTACTCTAGTGGAAGCTATCTTGAATTGGCAGATAGAGAATGCTCTAGCCCAAAATGTAGCCATCAACTTAGTTGCTACTCGTCTTGATCAGGTAGACCATATTACATCTGTCTCAAAGAAGATGTTGGAAGATTTCTAGAAAAGGCTCCATTTGATGGAAACAAAGCAGATTCCTACCAGCCATTATCTAGAAGACCAAACTCTTGATATTGAGAAGCTCGAACGCCAAGTCCAGATACTACAAGAACAACAGGCTCTTTTAGACCAAAGAAATCTGCATGCTTTGGATCCATTCTTTTTCCCCACAACAACACCCAAGCTAACATATTTCTTCTTATCAAGTTCTTCAGATCCTAACTCTTTTACAGCTGATCTTAGTAGATCACCACCTCCTCCAAAGACGAATTTCCTTTCTCTTCGGGATCGTCTTAAGAAGCTAGATCAAGAGAAAAAGAAAAGGCAAATAGACCACTCCTTCAGCCCCACCAAAACAATCTCCTTCGTCATCTCCACCTCATAAACCTTCCCATTCATATATGATTTCTAATCCCATAGAAAATTTCCTTAGAAACCAGGTTCCTACCATCTCTAAGTGGAACCTATAAATCCTTTACCCCTAGCTACTCCTGAAGTCTCTATCAGTGACTCTTCTTCCATTTCTAATACCGAGTCTTATGACTTCAGTTCTCCGTCTGTTGTAGCAGACATTATGATGGCAGATCCAACAAAGCCCATCATTGAAGAAGAAATGGAAGACCAACCTAAGGTAGAACATCCACCTCCACCTTCACAGCCCTACCATGACCCATCGTCCTCAAAAACCTATTCGCACAATTTCTTCACTTTGGATGATATTCCTTACCACAAATGGGCCGAAAGACTCCAAGAGTTTCATGCTTGGTTGATTATCATGAACCTCAAAGAACACAACAGTTATAATGTTCTCCTTGAATTTGTCACCCGATTCACTGGTTCCTTGAAAGATTAGTAAAAGTTAGCCCTAAAAAGAGACCAACTTCAGCTATTAACCATGTCCTTTGATGAAGCCATTCAGTTTATTCATCTCTTCTTTATTGGCCAACCCCAAGATTCAAAAGAACTCAAAAGAAAAGAATTCTTTGAAAGAAAATGTTGTTCCCTGGCCAAAAGAGATATGGATCGACACTTTAGAGAAATGATCAAGCTCTTCTACCAGCTTGGTTCTGATCCTAATCTCAAGTCAGTTTTCATGGCTTTCATCCCCAAAGAAATTAGTCAAGTTGTTGAAAAAGCTCTGAAGCTCAAAAACAATACTACCACATATGTCACTTTTGGAGAAATCCAACAGTCTATCCACCTTGCCATTGAAGAAATATGCTACAGAAAAGAAGTATTCAAGAGTTATCTCCGGGAGAATCGTTCTCTTGAAAAAATTGTGACAACCCCCATTAGAAGATCAAATGCTCAAGAGACTGTAATGATCTCTCTTATGCTAGCAACAGAAAACATAAGTACTTCAAGAAGTTCTCCTTTGAAAAGTTTTCTTTTGGCAAACGGAGATCCAAGAAAGGCAAGTAGAAGTTTCTTCAAAAAAAAAAAGAAACGACATCATTATTCAGGTTGCAGAAAGAAGAAGAAATCTGACAGATGCTACATTTGTAACAAGAAACGGCACTTTGCGAAGAATTGTCCCTACACAAGGCACCAATGAAATTACATGATCCGAAAGATTTCGTCAACCGCAGGTATCACATTGGATGATGAAGATATCGAGTTTGTATTCTCTATTGGAGATGAACATTCACTTGATACACTCTTTCCTTTTCAAACATACTCCTTAGACTCTGATGAATCCCCTAGTGATATCTTTGCATTTTTCCCTGATAGTATCTCTTATTCCTTCCATGTCCAACCTGTTTTCCACTCTCCGTATATTCCCTTCCAAATCCACACTTCATAAGATGATAAATCCATCCAAGTCATTGCTCTCATTAATACCGATGCAGCAGCATCTCTCGTGGATGTAAAAATACTTCTAAAAAAATTATGGATGCCTTACACAAGGTTATTTTCATTCTGCTTCTGGTGACACTTTTACCACAAAATTCCGCAGCAAAACCATCACACTTCAAATCTTTCTAAGCTGTTCCATATCCACAAAAATCTTTGGTTGTAATTCCCCAAATAAAGACCTTATCATTGGTTAGGATGTCCTTGCCCAGTTCTCCCAGCTAAGAATTAAACCCACTAGTTTACAGTTTGGTGACCAGTTCCGTGAATGTGTGGATATTCAAAGACTTTTCATTAACCAACCAAAATCCTCTTCTTGATCCAATAGTACGATTAGTTTGATTAAGTATGCTCTTCATTTGCCACTATATGTAACCTGTGAATCAGAATATCTGGCACCTTAAAGGTTGAGCTTCAAGAATGAGCTAGACTGAGCAAAAAGACAATCTCCTTTTAAGGTCGTGAGCGCAATGTGCGTGGGGATAGCATACTGCTCGTCTCGCTCAGGCTTGTCTCCGCTTCCTTTACTGATATCAGAGTCATACATCATCAAAACTGAGTTAAGATTAGTATTCTAGTACCCGAATAACCATGCTTTAAGGTCGAACTTGGAATAAATCTTAGCCTGGGCTAGGCTACCAAACAAAGAGTTTTTGTGAGGCAAAGGAAATTTGTCATCTTGAAGGAATTTGTTCAAGGCTTGGTAATTAATCACAAATCTGAGCTTACCGTGATTCTGTTCTGCTCTCTTGTTCACATAAAAGGCTTCACAAATCCATTGTGAATCAAATGGTTCAATCAGGCCTTGAGAGAGTAGCTTAGCACATTCCTTCTAGGCCAAAACAAGATGTTTAGGATTCATACCAAAATGACTGGCTTTTGTGGGGTTCACATCTTTTTTTTTTTCTAAGTTTCCTTTCTTCTTCTTTCCTAAAAGCAGGTTTTTGACAAATTGAAATTCATCCTGATGACCGTCCTAAAATTGATTTTTGCATTCCAAACCAACATTTTCAATGGACAGTTGTCCCTTTTGGTTTTAAAACAGTTCCATCCATTTTTCAGAAAGCCATGTATAGAATTTTTCAACCGATTATCTTACATGCCCAGATTTACATTGATGACATTCTCCTTTATAGTCCTGATGAAGAATCCCACCGCAAATTGCTTTCCTAGTTCATTAACATCGTCCAGAAACATGGAATCATGCTTTCCCAGAAAAAAATGATTCTTGCTAAAAAAGAGATCGAGTTTTTAGGCATTCATTTGAAAGAAGGCACCTATTGTCCAAGACCTCATATTATAGAAGAACTTCAAAAATTTCCCTCTGAAAATTTGACAATTACCCAAATTCACGCTTTTCTTGGCATTGTCAATTATCTTCAAGATTTTGTGCCAAAGATCTCTAAAGCACACTATCCTCTTCAGAGGATGTTGAAAAAAGATGCTCCCCCATGGAGACTAAAGCAGACACAAGCAGTGGCCTATCTCAAAGAAATTTTGCAGCATCTTCCCCATTTGCAAATCTCTCCAAATGGCAAGAGAATTTTGCAAACAGATGCTAGTGATAAATATTGGACAGCTATTCTCCTTGAAGAAATCAAAAGTAAGCGCTTCATTCGTGCTTACAAAAGTAAAAGATTCACCTCTGCCGAAATGCATTATCATTCTACTTTTAAGGAGATTCTCGCAGTCAAATGTGGCATCAAAAAGTTTGAATACCACCTTATTGGGCATCACTTTTTGGTAGAAATAGATATGTCTTCATTTTTTCAGATGCTCAAATTCAAGCAGAAATAGATTCCTCATCCTCAGCTGTTAAGGTAAGCCAAA
The DNA here is from genome assembly GCA_028455895.1 of Rhodomyrtus tomentosa. NCBI lineage: Eukaryota > Viridiplantae > Streptophyta > Magnoliopsida > Myrtales > Myrtaceae > Rhodomyrtus > Rhodomyrtus tomentosa. The sequence continues at coordinate 20,605,910 of JAPCWY010000003.1, read as the reverse complement.
TAGTTCTCGAAATATTCTTTTGATGCTAAACACATAACATGCAAAAAGAATGTCATTGCAGATTTCATGTCCAGACCCAAGCAGATGGTTGAACCCATCAACATGTATATTCGCAAAAACCCTCTGCACCCTAGTACTTTTCGAACTCTGAATATGCGAGAAAACCAATGGAATTCTCATACTTATTCCCCAAAAGTACCTCAGCAAATTGAGCAGAATGTCTTGTTTCATAATATGTGTTACCATATGTGGAATTATCAGCATCGGATTTTCAGAGATTATGGTGGATTAATACTACATCCACAAGGTCTTGATCCTGACAACCCCTTCGTCCGATTGCTTTAAAGGTCTCCTGATCATGAGTTTCCTCAAGAATTCAAATGGTTTTTCTGGTTCTTGCTCAACCTCCAAACGATTGCCATTGAATTCCCTACAGACAAGATTATTAATGTTCTCTCTAATGCCTTAACGGGAAATTTCTCCAACTAGAAAGCTCTTACTGAGATGCTCACATGGTTTCAAACATTACAAGCATGGTGTCAAATCTTCATTAAGCAACGACGCATTGGATGTCCTGAGCTAGAAAGACACACAGTTGTTCTCTTCCACAGACCATGGCATTACACAAGACCTACTGGAGAACGACAAGCAGATGTTCTATCTTCGGGCGTAACAACATTCAAGCCGAATGTGCAAGCACAAAAGGCTCATGTCCACAAAACTTTACTCAGGTCCATGTTTCCTTTTGACTATGAGTTATGAGAGCTTCAGCGGGTTTTGTTTCAAGAAAATAAAATTATTTCATCGGAGATTTGACTTTATTCTTCCACAAATCTTTCAAGGAATATACCCAAGATCCATCCGTGAACTCTTGAGGCACTTGAAGAATATCAAAGGAATTAGCCAGGCTCTTCAATGGATACTGATGACCCTTGTGGAGGACCATTATCGCAGGATCCTTATCCTACATAGGATATTGCATCCAGTACTCAAGATCAGCGATCCAGCTCCACGTGGCTTCAGCTCCAATTATGGCCTCAATCTCAGATGCCATCCAGTTCTGCTGAAGACCCTCGACAAGATCCACAAGACCCAGTCACCATAGAAGATATTTTATCAGCAGAAAGGCATGCGGCAGAACAAGAAGATAATCCCCCACTATCTGAAGACCCAAACATTAGACTGTCCCAACTTGAACAGTGGTTCTAAAACAAATACAAAAGAGATAAGGACAACTTAGACATTTTCGACTCTAACAATGCTAATTATTACCCAGACCCAGATCGTCGTCAGCTTTGAACCACTCAGTCGCTCAGACTTCACATGTGTAATAAAGTGTCATTGTGCTAAAGTCTTAAGTCAATAACTATGCTAAAGTTTTCAGTCGTTGTGTCAAATTCTTAAGTATTGAATAATTGAGTTTTCTGCGGGTTTTCAATGACTTTTCGAAAAAGTATTGTAGCAAGTACCGTTGCAAAGTACTGTAGCAAGTTTTGTACATCACTGTAACAGTACTGCAGTACTGTCTGTAACAGTACTGCAGTACTGTTTAGCACTGTAGCAATATTGTAGCAATACTGTTTATTTGAATTTTTTTAAAAAAAGTTTTTTCAGTTTTTCGGATGGATCTGCGTATCAAACGACTGTTCATCTGTTTGCCTATAAAAGGCCCTCGAATGTGTTGTAATCGACAGAACTCACCATATATGAAATATTAGTGTGTTTCCTATAAACCATGAGTTTCTAAGTTTCCTTTCTTCTTCTTTTGTAAAAACATGGTTATTCGAGTACCAACCTAACTCCTCTAGTGGCGTGTACGCTCCAAAAGTTTGCCCTTAGCACATCATCCAACTTTACCAAAAGTGGCGCACCTCCAAATTACTTTATCTATCTTCGTCCAAAAATTCACATATCTCAAACTACCTCGAGCATTGTGCGGCCATCCACCACCGTTAAAACTAGGCGATCCATCACCCCTTAACAGGCCTATGATCTCTCCATCTAGAAGTAAGTACCACACCACGAAATGGTAAGGAATCCAATGGCCGAGTCCCTCCTCCATGAAGACGATAGTGAGATAGTAGCGATAAGTGACATCTTCTTCAACATCTACCATGTCGGCATGACTTATTTCGACAGATGTGACTAAACTAAACTGAGTCGGTGGACTAGTCAACATACCTACAAATCTGAGAAAATTGAAGGAGTGAGAACAACTTCTTTGTAAGTAAAAATCTAAATTCACGATAGAAAGTTAGCTTATAATTAAACTTAAGAATTAGCAATGAGTAAACAAGTATAGATTAATCTAGACCATATCCAAACCATTCGGCCATCTAGTCCCTTGTAGGTAAGCATACAATTTTTCATCATTATGTTTATGTCCCATGCTTTTCATGGGCTAACCTATTCATTTCTCGAATAAGGCATCTTGGCGTGCACATTCAATATATCAAGGCATCTCGTAAGGCAACCTGAATATGACTCGTTATGTACTTCTGTCATTCTAATCGATTCGTCCCATACCAAATCTCATAGTCAAGATGCATATAATCGCCCGTGAACAAGCATATCATATCAACATGAAAAGAGCATGCAAACCAAAGTTCGCTCATGCAAAATACATAAGCCAACACAAGGCTTTGCCCTAGCATAAATTTAGAAATTTACTTACATATCTTGTTGGCAAGAATTTATAGACATGATGGTGGTTGACGGTGGCAAGTAATAGTCGAACTACACATGTACTCACTTATGAGAGGTGGTCAACTACTCTAGTGGGGTTGGAGAGGAAATTGAAAGGAGTAGAGTAAAAGAAAGCGTGATGGCTGAATATGAAGGGGAGAAGGAGGAAGTAGGTGTAAGGGGTAGGGGACAAAAGGGGGGTCTCGTTCCTATTTATAGCTTAAATTTTCTAATTTTATTCCTTATTTTTATTATCTTGACTTGTTTTCGAAGAAGCTACTTCACATGTATCTTCATTTCATTTTTGTTCCTTGCCACTTAATCTTTATAGTTTTATGAAACTATTATGAGGCAATATCTTATTGGTTCAAGTGGCCCAATTGTTTCATGACATTTATCTAGTCTATAAAGCTATATTTATACACTAGCGAAATGAAGAACTTAGTTATGTCTCCTTATGCCATATGCTTAGATGAGGTGGCTCTCTAGAACATTCTATTTTCTTTATTATTATTGGTATTTATTTATATTATCTAGATTTTTACTCAGGGTTATAATTTAAGGTTGGCCATTAGATTGGCGCCATTGGCGTCGACCTATATTAGGTCGGTGGCCATTGGTTACTTCTAACAATTTCTTTTAATTTAGTAATTAATTGAATCAATTTTATAATTTTTCTATTGTTAGAGTTGCTAAATTACTTAAATAACCGCTAATGGAATATTCTATAGTTTCCTTGGAATATTATGATGTTTTTAACTAAAACCTTCATAGGAATTCGTGTTTGGCTTTTCAAAGATGATGTTAAACCTCATATTTCTTGTAGCCCAAGTCAAGAATAAAATCTTTCTTAAAAGACGAATTTTGACTTTTCAAAAGTTTAGTGTAATCTTTAGGTTTAACCAATTCAAAGATTTTCTATAATTTTCTCAAAGTTCGTAATTATGAGGTGTCGGGAAATCTAAGTGCCATGTGCTATCGAAAGAAATGTTTTTTCAATTTTGTTGAAATTTGTAAATGTTTCTTTTGTTGAGAGTCGGATTGAGCTTCCTATTTGTTATCCATGGCCGGCCTTTCATTGAACCACGCCAAAGGCATGGCCGAGCTGCCATCGAGCATATTCGGAACGCCATTGAGCACAGTCGGGCGTGTCTTGGTTGAGCTCTATTATTGTTGGGAACGAGCATTTTTCCATGGGTTCAGCTTAGGGTCGGAATCGCCCATTCCTAAACCGAACGTCCAATCGGAACACAACCAAGGTGACCTTTCATGACCAATTTGCCATTGATGCAAGATTGGTTTACCTTGGCTCGTAGTCTCATAGAACATGTCGCACAAACGATGGTGATCAGTCCGCAGTCGGTGCATGTTTGGATACGAGGTTCTCAGGATAGACTGCTATAATCGAATTCTAGGTCGATTCACTCATGTGTTGGGAACACTCGCCAATCGGACGATACTAAGTCATGATCGCCCATAGCATTTTGTTTACCCAAACACTAAGATCGACCATGACTCTTTCGTAGGCAGTGTTTCCCACGATTGATGAGCTAACTCTGTTCCCGACGCTCATGATTCTAGTCATGGCTCGCCCGTCTCGACACTTGAATGGACCCTAAAATTTGGGATGTCATAATGGAACAAATAATTTCTTAAAGAGAGTGCTATCATGCCTCAGAATTTGATTCCTTTGTTCATCTAATCTAACCATATTTTTCAACACATTATATTAAGAAAAAACTCACTCAAATTAAGAGGTTTTTACTCAAATATCAAAGCCGGCTATATCTGGTTGCCAACATAAAAGTCAAGATATGGTCAACTTATCATGTCATTTGTTTGGCTCCTGCTCAAGATTGAATAAGGTCAGATATAGAAAGATATAGCCTCTATTAAAATATCAAATGGGGAAGATTGGATAAAAGTATATAGGATTTCTTATATCAATGGTATTGTTAGACATATAGCCTAGTATAGCCTTTTAGTCTTGTAACTTTTCTTCTTTATCTTTAGTTCCACGTGGAAAGATCACTAAGCTCTTTACCTCTTCTAAGCCTATACAAAGGCTTCTCATGTACATTGTTTCACACGCCATTATTAGATAACAATACCATTTTCTCTTAATCTTTCTTTCTTATCATGATATCAGAGCTAAAATCATTGTCTTGAAAAGTATGCTCTGCAATTACCATAAATTAGATCTTTCGCATCAGAAATTAAGACAATGAGCTCATTATTTTTTTAAAGTATGATCTGCAGTTGCCATAAATTAGATTTTCCGCATCAGAAATTAAGACAATGAGTTTAGGGCTTTTGTGCCTTCACCCTTGCTTGCTTTAGTCAAGCTTTTATATATTTGCTTCTTCTTCTAGAGGTTTTATTCGAGGCTCTAATCAGTGTTTCTAGATCCTTTCGATCAGTTTTCACACCTTAACCCACACTTCTAGCTTCGCCAGTGATTTTTTTGTCCTCATGGACGATTCTAGTGATCACAACGATGTCGAGCTCGATGGTTTAAACTATTCTCTTTGGAAACAATTGGTAATGGCAGCCCTTATTTACCGCGATTTATTTGATCGTGTTGAAGGTTTCTTCTTTGTTCTGATGCTCTTGAGAAAATTGACTCATCCAAGGCTGTTACAAAGCGTACAGCCGAAATTTGAGCATGGACAGTTGCTGATCGGAAGGCATAGGCTATTCTTTTTTGCTCTATTGATCCTACTTTTCGCCCGTAATTTTCTCATATTCTTGGAGCGAAGCGTTTGTGGGATCAGCTTGCTGAGATGTTCACTTAGATTGGGGACATTCAGGTCTATCAGTTGGAGCAAGAAATTAACTATGCTACGCAAGGACCTTGCTCTGTTCGGGACTTCTACAATTACATGTGTTCTCTTTGGAGTCAATTGGATATTCTTGCTCATGTTCTCTGTCCGACATGCTTGAACTGTATTTGGTGTCCATGTGCTCGCATTCAAACTCAAGATAGGCACAATCTACATACCTTCCTTATGAAGCTTGGCTCTCCTTATGAAAGTGTTCGTAGCCAGCTTCTCCATCGCACCGTCCCTCCTTGATGCTATCAAAGAATTACAATATTAAGAAACTCGTATGGGTCTACTTTCCTCTTCTGTAGTTGCTGATTTCGCTGCTGTTTTGGCTGCTCCACCATGTGCTCTGCCTGCTATTTTGGCTACTTCACTACGTGTTCTACCTATACGTGGCTCTCGCCACCTTTCATGTACTTATTATCACCGTCTTGGACATGAAGAGTCACATTGTTGGCAAAAGAAGAAGGATGCTTCACGCCTTTCTGCGACATCGCGTCATATTCAAGATTCTATCACATCTCTCTACTCTCGACCGATTACTCTAGTTTCTTCTTTTACGAATAACCAGATTGCTGCTCTTGAAGTCTAACTTGCTCGGTTGAGTCCTTCTCTGCTTGGGTCTTTTCCTAATTCTGGCACTCCTACAATTTCTTCCTCCACAGAAAGCCCTGCTGTAGCCACTCCATCTTCATGTGACATTCTACTACTTGGATACTTGACTCGAGAGCTATTAGACATATGTCTAGTTCCGCTGTTTGTCTCATTCAGCTCTCTGAGCTCAAGCATCTAGCACATTTCTTTACTGTTGATGGCTCTCCTCTCTTGGCTACCCGACAGGGTACTCTCACCATCTCTCGAGATTTCAATGTCCCTAATATGTTACATGTTCCTTTTCTGGCTCTCAATTTATTATTTGTTGGACAACTTACTGATGTTGGATGTACTGTAAGCTTTACAGATAGCTCTTTCTTAGTGCATAATCGTTTGAGTGGTTGAATAATTGGGAGGGGCAGTAGACGAGACGGGCTCTAAATTATGCAGCATCTCCATCTTCCAACTTCTTCCCTTCGTTCTCTTGTATTGGCTACCATCAATCTTGCCCGATAGCATCAGCGTCTCGAGTATATTCCTTCTTCTCGTCTCAATGTCCTTCATTAACGAGGCGCTTTGGGTCCTATCTCTTCTGGTAGTCTTCCTCCGTGTTTTATACGTCCTTTGGCTAAGCAATCGGCTAAGCTTTTTCCTATCAGTAACTCTAGATCTAGTGCGATTTTCGATCTTATTCATTCTGATGTATGGGGTCCCGCCTCGCTCTCTTTCAATAGTGGTTTCAAATATTATGTATCTTTTATTGATGATTTTTCTCGCTATACGTGGGTCTATCTTATGCGTTAACGCAATGATTTCTTTTCCATCTATCAGTCTTTTACTGCTATGATTCCTACCCAATTTAACACAAAATTCAAAGTTTTTCGTTCAGAATCGGGGGGAGAATATGTCTTTGTTGTTTTTCATTCCCTTTTGGCTAGTGATGGTACACTTCCTCAGCTATCTTATCCTAGGGTTCCAGCTCAGAATGGGGTTGATGAATGCAAGCATCGTCATCTTCTGGAAACCACTTGCGCTCTCTTACTTGGGACATCTGTTTCTATTGAGTTTTGGGCAGAGGCCCTTCTCACAGCTGTTCATCAAACTAATCGTCTACCCTCGTCTATTCTCCATCAAGACACCCCTTTTCAGCGTCTCTATTCTCGATCTCCTAGCTATAATCATCTTCGAGTTTTTGGGTGTACTTATTTTGTCATTCTTCTACCTACGAATCTCACTGCTCGCTCTATTTCGTGTGCGCTCTTGGGTTACAACACCAAGCATAAGGATTATCGATGTTACAATCTAAATGAGCGACGTATACCTATTTCTCGCAATGTTACCTTTCATGAACACGTTCCTTTCTTCCTTACAAATGTCACAACCCCTGTGTCGTCTCCTGTTCTATTTATGGATTTCCATGTTGATATTTTTCCTGATCCTCCTTGTCCTATTTCTAGCTCAAACCCAAATATATTGCCACCATCCCCATCTTCGCCTATCCTTTCTGCTACACCTCCTGTTCCACCGACTCTCGACAATCCCGCACCCTAGAGCCACATCTTAATCCTCCTCAAGATCGGCGTCTGCCTGCCCGGTATGTTGCTTGTACTTCTTATTCTACCGAGTTTGGTTCTTTTTTGGCTGCTACAATAACCCACTAGTTATCGAGAGGCAGTTCGGCATGCTGAGTGGCGTCAGGCTAAGTTTGGGGAAGTCTCGGCGTTGGAGAGTACTGGCACTTGGGGGCTAGTGCCTTTTCCTCTAGGCCGCTCTTTGGTATCATGTCGATGGATATATAAGATTAAGACCCATTCTGATGGCAGTATTGAGCGCTACAAAGCACGTCTGGTTGCCAAAGATTTCTCGTAGGAATATAGTATTGATTATGAGGAGACCTTTGCTCCCGTAGAAAGGATGACATCTGTTCGCGCTTTACTAGCTGTTGCTTCAATTCGTAATTACCCTCTCTTTCAGCTTGATGTCAAGAATGCTGTTCTTCACGAGGATCTTCAAGAGGATATCTTCATGCAACCTTCGCTTAGTCTTGCTCATATCTCTAGACAAGTTTGCCGCTTGCGATGGGCTCTTTATGGTCTCAAACAAGCTCATCGTGCTTAGTTTGAGAAGTTCAGTGATGCTATTCGATCTGCTGATTTTGCTCAAAGCAAGGCTGATCATGCTATGTTTATTCATACCTCTTTTGCTGGTTGCACTATTTTTTATTTTTACGTTGATGATATGGTCATCATTGGAGATGATTGCAACCATATTAAACATACCAAGAGGGGCCTTCAGCAACATTTTACCATGAAGGATCTTGGACCACTGCGCTACTTTCTTGTGCTTGAGATTGGTCGTAACTTGCGTGGTATCCTTATTTCTCAGCAAAAATATACTGCTGATATTCTATCTAGGGCTGCTCTCTCGGATTCACACACTGCTGCTACTCCTATTGAGCTGAATCAGAAGCTCTGCCCAAAAGACGGTGAGCCTCTTTCTGATGTGACCCGCTATTGGACTTTAGTTCTTAGCCTTGTATATCTTATTATTTCCCGACCCGACATCGCACATGTTATCCATATTGTCAGTCAGTTTGTTGCTGCTTCTCGCACAATTCATTATGCTAATGTTCTGAGGATCTTGCGTTATCTCTAAGGCACTTTATTGCGTTCCTTATTTTTGCCATCTTCTTCTACTCTCAAGTTACGTGCCTATTTTGATGCTGATTGGGCTTCCAATGTGACTGATCGCAAATCTGTCACTGGCTATTGCATTTTTCTTGGCGATTCTCTTATTTCTTAGCGTGCCAAGAAATAACATATTGTCTCACGCTCCTCTACAGAGTTCGAATATCATGCTATGGCCGACACTACCATTGAAATTGTTTGGTTTCGTCGCTTACTTGCTGGCATGGGTGTTTCACTTCCGGATCTCATTCCTATGCACTGTGACAACAAGAGTGCCATCCATATTGGTGAAAATCTAGTCTTTCATGAGCGTACAAAACATATTAAGATCAACCATCATCATATTCAAGCTCACACCATTTCTCTTCCCTTTGTTGGAACTGAGAATCAGCTTACAGATTATTTTACGAAAGCTCTCACATCACAACGCTTTAGAATTATTCTTTCCAAACTCTCGTTGTTTGATCCACCTTGAGTTTGAGGGGGAGCGTTAGACATACAGCCTTGTATAGCCTTGTAGTCTTGTAACTTTTCTTCTTTATCTTTAGTCCCACATAGGAAGAACACTAAGCTCTTTACCTCTTATAAGCCTATATAAAGGATTTTCATGTATATTGTTTCATACATCATCATTAAAAAACAATATCGTTCTTTCTTAATCTTTCTTTCTTATCAGGTATAAGCGTTATTTCCCTTGAATAACAAACTTATTAAATTAATAAAATTTAAGCAATTATTAAAATACGAATAATATTTGTATTCTGATACAACAAATGCAAAAGAACGAAAAAGTACATCAAAATGAAGTATAAGAAACTAGATTTTTAAACGAACAAACGCAAACTTTGAAAAGTTCCATTATTCTTAGAGCTTGACTTGGTCGCTATGGTACTGACGGGGGACTTCAACCTCTGCGCGCTCCTCCAGCGGTGCCGGTCTCGGGGTCAAACTCCCGAATTTGCCGCGGCACGTAGTTGTTTGTTGGTGTTGTCCAAGTATGGACCGTATTCTCCTTCTGCTATGTTCAGCCTCCACATTCAGGTCTCCTCTTTTTCTCTCTTCCTTCAACTGATCATATTGCGACTCTCGTGTACTGTCCTTGCTGATGATCATGCAAATGAAAAAGAAACAAAGCCCATAATTTGATGATGATCCCAGATAGTTTCTATTTGTCTGTGCAAAGACTCCGACTCTTGGACTACCTCAATCACATCCCTTCCACATTCTCCGTCTTGTTGATCATGGTTTGCTATCTTCCATAAGATACCGCTAAATTATCATTATAGTTCGATCCAAAAAGAGTTGAGTTCAAATAGCAGAATGGCATGCTCTAAGGCCAATCGAAAAAGAGTGATCTCTAGAGTTTTCATACAGACTTTGAAGATAGGTGGCATATCGGAGTCTTTAACTCTCTGATCTGACCCAGGCCTAAAACTTCAACTCAACCTACCCTATAAGAAAGAAGCAGTCCCTACTTGAATTCTTGACCAGGTTTGCTTAGACATTTCACATGCCGGAATAATTTCTTTACCTATTTAAGCTGAAGGTTTAACCCAGTTGAGATGTTTACGCATCCCATCGTCGAATTTTGGCGCATATTTCTCCGAAGTCATTTCAAGCTTTTCATAATTGGAAGAACTCAACATTCGATGTAGACCCAGATACTCAACGGCTAGACCCTCTTGATCGCCCCATCTACACTGCCATGGTCTCCCCCACCTCATCTCACCTCCTTCCCCTGAGATACTCACTCTTTTTCTTTTTCTTTTTTTTTTCCCCATTTCTGTGGCATTTTTTATTTTTATTTTTTTCATTTGTCATCAATTTTTTCTTTTCATGTTGAACTTGCATTCTTCTTGTTATGGAAATAATTAAAGTTAGAAAGGTGATTGTTTTTAATACGTGGTTGTAGATATTCGAGAAAAAATTACCAGAAAAGTCCTAAACCTATTGCAATTATGCCAATTCAGTCGTAAACCTTCTTATTTTTTTGCCGATTCAATCCAAAACTTTTTGTAATTGTGCCAATTTAGTCCAAAACCTTTTGCAGTTATGTCAATTCAGTCCTCGGACGTTGATGTGGATACCGGCCGACCGTCGACCTAATATTTTAATAATTTTTTGGATTTCTTTGATTTTCTTCCTGTTTTTTCTTTTCATTTTTTCCCCTACCCCTTTCCTTTCCTTTCCTTCACTGTTCCTCGGATTCCACTTCTTCTTGGCCTCACATGTGTTTCATTCTTCGCCATTTCTGGGTTTCAACTTCACTAAAGAAGAAGAATTCAAACCGGCTGGACTAGAACCCACGTTCAACAAGATGAACTCGAACCTAAGCCCCATCGTCTCCAGCTTCACCTCGCCCCGCACCTTCTCGATGCAGTCGTTGCCGTGCAGGGCTCTTGCGCCAATCCACGTTAACCACGGCCGCGTGTTCGTTGGAACTCAGCAGGACTCTCACTGGCCTCGCCATGGCCAGGTGAGGTGAGCCCGAGCCTCGCCAGACTTGATCTAGCAAGGCTTGACCTCTCCAGGTCTGGGCTCACAAGATCAGCCTTTGCTCGGCTATGGCAAGGCTCAGCCTCGCGAGCTCGCCCAATCCATCCATGGCGAGGTCGATCATTCTTCGGCCAGTCATTGGCTGGCGGATGTGGAATGAGAAAGGGGAAGGAGGAGGTAGAAGGAAGGATAAGATGGATGGGAAAGGGAAGAGAAAAATGAAAAATAGGGAAAAATAAAAAAAAAATCATAAAAAATCATTAGAAATCAAAAAATTATTAAAATAGTAGGTTGCCAGTCGGCCGGTGTCCATGTCAGTGCGGGCCAGCAAAAATTCATTGGATGGACTGAATTGACATAATTGCAAAATGTTTAGGATTGAATCAGAAAAAAAAAGATTTAAGAGTGAATTGGCACAATTGCAATTGGTTTAGTATTTTTTTGTAATTGTTTCTAGATATTTGTGGTTCGGTAAATGTGTTGGTATGTAGTTTTTTTTTTTTTAATAAATTAAAGTCGCCAACAGGGACGGCACCGATACGAATCACCATCTTTTCGATGGTTTACGTGTTCATCAACGCTGACATTCTCCTCGTCTAAATCTCCAACTATGTCCTCTCCAAACTCTGCCTCAACCTTGGTGGCATGTCATGCTAGGTGTAAGAGCATTCCTCTTAGTCTCGCTCGCCTTCACAGTCTCGCTATGCCGTAATTCCCCCAGTGGCTTGTCATACAGGGCTCCCTGGGCGATGCATACTAAGTCCTCGCCCCGACCTCCAATTCCAAGTAGGCCGCGCTCTAGGTCACGGACATCAAGGACGCTGCCGACATCCTTAAGGAGTGCAAGGTCACCAAGCGGATCTCCGGGGAGGGTGTGTGGCGGGATCACCTCATCCCATCCTTCACTTTGGGCAATTTGTGAGTCAGGCATTGAACATAACCCTAGGCGATTTTGCCAATTACTTTCAATTGGTGTTTTCTTTGTAATCACACAAGAAGAAGAACAGGATTTAATGTGGTTTAGTCGACCAAGGAGAAAATCCTTGGAAGCCTATGTCCACGATGAGAAACCCCAAATCGACATCACCTTGGGGGATTTCATTATCTTTTACATAAGATAGAATACATCTCCGAAGATAAACAAGAGTATCTATTTGAAAAGAAATATGGTTGTTAGTTCCTTCTTTTTCTCCTCCTAAATTTAAATTCTGCTGACTAGTTTTCGTTATCTTTTCGAGGCTCTTAGCTCATTCAATTCTTAAAGTTCGCCCGACCACACTCTTTTTTCCTTGGCCTCACAGTTCCTTTGTATCATGCATTGCCGTAATGCGTCGTGCACTGGCCGTGCACATGGCGTGCCATGCATATTCCATAGACATTTTCTAGAAGGGTTTCTGGCTATTAAGGAAAATTCTTCATTGTAAGAGAGTACGTTGGTTTGCCACCGTGATTGATAAAGTGGCCGAAAGGACTTTTGGAAGTAGCGAAGGAGGGACAGTGGACTTCAGTTAATGAAGGATGAGAATGGTTTAGGGATTGTACAACTCAATACATAAGGAACAACAGAATGGAAAAGCTCTTGGTCAAATCTTAGCTCGCGTTGGATTACTCCCGGACATCTGCGAAAATCTAGTTTGAACTTTGATTCTGTTGATGCAACTAGTAAAGCCAAGAAACTTCCTTTCGGTTCATGACCATGTAATTTTACTAACCGGTGGAATCGGATTGCTAACTTGGCTTGCTTGTTAGCCATGGTGCGCTAAAACCGTGATACGTGTGCCTAAAAACAGTTTGAATCACTAAGCATAGTAGCCTACTCGTGAGGGCGCTACCGGTTTAATTGCGAAGTCGTGAGAGTGATCTTCATGCCGGAATGTCGTTAGAGCTGCTATGACCGACTCGCTCCCTCCCAAAGTCTCGACTCTGGAGACCTCTCTAGTCATGATTCAAACAAGAGACCCTACATTGGTGTGTGATGGGTTTTATGGGTTATGGGTGGGCCGCTCACGTTGGAGGTAACCCAGCCCTTTGAACGTGATAAAAAGAACGTTTTCGCTCGTGTTCCGTGCAAATCAAGGTATGTTCCATTATGTGATATACTCGTTTCGATCAGCGATAGATGTTCCTAGACATGTGATGTGTTTGGAATCCGTTTTTGAAACTCTCGTGGTAACATATAAGAAGGGGCCGTTACACAACTATACGTGGAAAAAGCGAGGAATGAGAGGAACTCAATCCCAACCATAAAGCGATGCTCTTCAGGGTTTGGCAAAAGTCATAGAGCATTCTTTTTTTTCTGGAGGACGAAAAGGTTAGGGGAGTGGGGGATTGATCCACAAAATAAAGCTGAAAGGCGACAAGAGGAATGGAACGTGGGGCTTCATGCATGTTACCATAAGTGGGAAGGTCCCAACCTATTGAATTTCATTGAGAAATGACGGGTCAAAGCAAAGAACATGAAGTGGGGATGCACCACACAATAAAAGATAACAGTTGCCAACAAATTTCGTTTCTGTCCAACCAAATCCCAAAGGAGAAAAAGAAGGCCAAAAGTAAAGTCTCTCAATCCCTTTACTTAAATTTATTCAGTCCTTTGAGATCACACACATTATCTAAAGGTGCATCGCAACCCCTCGTCCACTGTCCCGAATGAGGCGCCCTAATTTCGAGAGCCTAAATTCAGTCAGATAAGGAAGTTTGAACAGATCGTACTTTCTTTGAGTAAAAAGCGTACAAGAGTATCCCAAAATAATGACCGGGAAAATTGCTTGGGAAATGAGATTCAGGAAACCCTAACTCCATTTGCGACATTAGGAAGAACGAGGGGAATGAAAATTTGGGTGGAAAGTGATGAAAAGATTTTGAAGTTATGGGCATCTTCTCTACATTTTCCTCTCCCGAGTGACTTCGAAACGTAGTGAGCGTCTAATGAGAATTTGTCATTTCACTTCAACTCAATCCTCTTTATGTCCATATGTATAGCATGATTCACTTCCTTTTCAAGGAAGGCTAACTCTAACAAGCTATTAAAACCTAGAAACTATCTCCTTGTAGCATGAAGTTAAAGAAGCCATGTACATTTCGATTCCTCGTTTCCTATGTGGCAACTAAACTAGTCGAGATCGAAATACAAGCCGGTTTGTCCCTTCCAAAGATGACGGCGAATGGGATCATGGGTTCGATGTACTTCCATTAAATATGGAGGTTGACATGATTTCCTGCTCATCTTTCTCTATAAGGGAACAAGAAATGTTGTTTTAGGCCTAATCGATCTTCATAACAAGGTTGAGAGCGATCACACTCGTTCCTTTGAGCTTTTCAAGAGCATTTTGCGATACTTTCAACATCGGATTACGTCCGTTTCTGCAAAGTAGTCCTTGGCAAAATCACTTCCTCTCGACCTAGCTCAAAGAGTTTACCACAGGTCGAATCAGAACTCTAGATCTCGCATTTTTTTCAAGCACAAGCTTCCAAACGTTCATGTCCCTAGCCTAACCAATTAAAACCCTTAAGCAAGGTGATCATCGTCCATGACAAATTTAGCACATGTTGCGTGAGTGAGTCTTTTTAGTACGCCTCGATCCATATCGAATGACGAAGATCTCGACACATGCCCATCCGATAATCTTCCGACTTCTTTTCATGCATGGGGTTAAATGTCATTGAAACTGCCTTCGGGTAAACCGAGGAACTCGAACAATCAAGACAAATTATCGACCGCTCCATTCGGACATGTACCGGAGCCAGGTATGCAGTCCATACTTTACCAAAAGGGACAACCGTCGATGCTTTTCGCACGCACAATACACATGGGGGTACATAATTAAAAGGGAAAATTGTCTAAAAAGTCTTAACCTTATTGCAATTTTGCCGATTTAATCACAAATATTTTAAATTTTTTAATGCAGTCGTAAAGCTTTTCATGATTTGCTAATTGTGACCGGAGATTGCTTATGTGAATAATTTTTAATGATATTATTCTTTTTCTTTTTTGCTTTATTGGGGCCGGCGAGGGTCATTGGGCCCTCGCTAGGCTCTAGGCCATGGTCGCTTGGCTCTAGCTGGCAGCGAGCGAGGGCCGCACTGTTAACCAATATCCATGTCAGCGATCTCCAGTTAAAATTGATCGGATGAATTCAATTAACAAACATGAAATTATTTAAAACTGTATTGACAAAATTAAAAGATTTATGACTGAATTGGTAAAAATATAGATTTTTTTAACAATCTTAATTCTTTAATTAAAGGGTTACAGGATTAGTGCCCGACTTTTAAAGTAACTCATCCGAGTGAAATGTGGATGGATCATGTTCTCGATTGGACGCCTCGCTAAAAGGTGCCTAGCGATTAGGTCCAATGTCAAATGTAGATGCACGTTGCACATCGAGGTAATGTTTCTCCGACAATGAAACAACGTAACCTAACGTTTTCTTTTCTCCATGGTCCCCCATCAAACACCTTTATACAAGCTGCAAATCCACAACTTTTATATCCCAAAAAGTAGAGAGTTGGATGAGATTACCAAGGTGCAAGCTTGAAGGCCATATCATTCAGTCCAAACCAATGTACCTTCACAGTTCGCTGCATCATACATGAAATCACGAAACGAGACGATCACAATCAATCCACTCTCTCGATATTAAAACACAGTTCGTCAATGGCAAATCATTGAGTGGACTCATGACATCCAGCGATCATTTCAAAGCCATTTGTCCTGTGCTGCTGCTCTCTCTCTCTCTCTCATATGACCATAGCTGGATGATACAGCATAATGATAAAAAGAATCGAAGATCCTTGTCGAGTTTGAGGATCAGAATAGCATCAGGATGGATCAGAGCTGTATTATTCCCTGGTGACATGCTGCTGGGACCGAAGTTTTTCGTCCCATCGTCTTGTTTCTAAGAGATACTGCGGCTGAGGGGTGCGCTAGGGTTTCTTTTTTTAGTCATTTCAGCCATTATTATTAGATCATTGCCATAAGAAACTTATTATATAAGCCAATGGTGAGCAACACGGTCCAACCGGACTGGACCGAACCGACTAGTTCGGTCTGATTTCTGATAACACCGGTTCAGTTCTCAATTCCGCAAAACTGGAACATGTGATTTTCTGTCTAATTCCTGATTTTAGAGGAAAATCGGACTGCCCGAACCAGACCGATTATTATTGCTATTTATTTCTTAAATGTAAACCTAATAATCCGCCAGTTGTTTTTTATTTATTTATTTATCAAAGGCAAACCCAATTTTAATTGATATATTAAACTTAAAATCTTATTGCTCACCCCTCCATTGGATTGCCTGGGAACAGTCCAACTCCCAATGCTAGAGCTGGACCGGACCGGATTAACAAATGTTCAGCCCTAATAGAAGCAGTGTTGAATGAATGATAGGAATGAAAAATTCAGTGTTATATAACCTACTCAACAATTTTTATTTTTCCTTTCTCAATATCTAGGCAGTAGCCTATTTTATGGAATCAATTCGATCATTCGAAATTAACCAATCTGGAAATCGTCTCGATTTTTCAAATGCAAATAATCATATGTAAATCGAAACGCGTAGCAATCATCTAGAAAGCTAAGGAACCCGACTCTCGCTCAATTTTGAGGAGACCCTTCGTTTATCATGAAACTGCCTTCATCAATTAGCAGGCAAAGTACAATTGTAGCAGCTGATAAGCACGTGCATCCGGCCATAAGGATTTCTTAATATATTGGGTGTGCCAGCCAAATCTAAGTGTATTCCATTTTAATGAAATTGGCATGATCTTGTCGACCATATTATATAAATATATATATAGACTCCCCAATCTCACACAACCGATTTAAAATAATTTTGAGGGCAAAAAAATTGGAGGGCAGATTGGCGATCAATCCAAAGATTTTAAAGCAATTACCGTTATATTCAATGCCTTTGATCCACTATATCTTCTCTGCCCACCAACTTGCTCATAGCATCTCTCTCTCTCTCTCTCTAGCTAAGCTTCAGAGGCCTTAATACTCCGCCATGGTTAGCTGCTCTTCACCTGTCAGTCTCAATCTCTCTCTCTCTCTTTGTCGTATGATGATCTCTCAATGCGTTCATGCAGGAGGGGCAAGCTCCAACCAAGACAAGCTACGACTCTCCAGGCTCATGGAAGAAGAAAGGAAAAGGAGGATTCCGAGCTTCCGGATTCATTTTCGGTAATTGCAATCGACGCTGTGACTCCCCTTCATAATACCCCTAGCGAAAAAATCCTAGATTTAGCCAGACCTCCTGTGGTCGATACGGCCCTCTTTACATGTTGACATCAGCAGACCAAGTAAACATATTCGGTTTTCTCATTGTCTGAGTCGTGATCGTGCACTGGACTTGACGTTGGCCCGTTCTTCTTCTTTTTTCACTCGGCAGTCCTGTCGGGGCTCGACAACATGGGGTTTATCGCGAACATGGCGACCATGGTGCTATACTTCTACCTGGTGATGCACTTTGATGTGTCGACCGCTTCGAACACTCTGACCAACTTCCTGGGTTCAACCTTCTTGCTCACACTTGTTGGCGCCTTCATTTCCGACACCTACTTGAGCAGACTCACGACCTGTCTTATTTTCGGAACCATCGAAGTTGTGGTATTTACTTACCTTCTTCATTTGGGATTGACCGTGACTTTTGATTTCAGCCATAATTCTAGGATTGACTTTGTTACTGCCATGCAGGCTTTGGCAATGCTAACCATTGAGGCCCACGCCAAGCATTTACACCCAAACAACAAATGTGAGAAATCAAGCTGCATCCACGGAGGGACGGCCGTTTACTTCTATGCCAACCTCTGCCTCTTGGCCCTCGGTTACGGTGGTGTCCGGGGCGCATTCCCCGCCCTCGGGGCTGACCAATTTGACCAGAGGGACCCTACCGAGGCCGCTGCTCTCCCCACCTTCTTCAACTACCTCGTCCTCTGTACCACGGCCGGTGCCACCTTTGGGGTCACGGCCATTGTGTGGGTCAGCATGAACAAAGGTTGGCATTGGGGTTTCCTTATTTCGACAATCGCTAGCACCATTGGCTTTGTCGTTTTGGCTATGGGGAAGCCGTTTTATCGCTTGCAGCTACCCGGAGATAGCCCACTTATCCGAATTTGGCAGGTAAGGAATTGTCTGGAAACTCTCCAGGAAAATTGTTTCTGTTCCAAAATTATTCCAGGAACACATTTGAAACAGGTTAAAAAAATGTTCCAAAAATGTTCCGCGGAACAATTTTGTGCCTGGGAATATTTTTGAATAAATAAATAAATAATTACTTTTAGGTTTTGGAATACTTTTAAAACCAACACCCATCGCCGCCGACATGACCACCACCCGCCGGCTCCTCCAATCGCCAACGGCTGTGGAAAAAATTATTATTTTTTTACTTACCAAACGGGTTTTTGTTCCCAATAATCGTAATTGGGAACAGAAACACAAAAATTGTTTCTGTTCAAAAAATACTCCTAGGAACAAAAACGTTACCATACGCAGCCTTTATTGGGTTTCTTCTATGAATATTAAATATTTTTCAGAAATCGAAAAGTCAACATCTGCTCAAAAGCATAAGTTAATTTGTAGGGCATAAGTGTTGTCGTGCACGTCATAAGTAGTCAATTCAAGCCTACAATAAAAACTTGTCGCGTCATTCTTGTAAATCAGTCTCTATTTATCAGTATTTAAGCTTGCTGCTATCGAAATCGGACAGGTTGTGCTTCTGGCCATCAAGAACAGGAAGTTGCCCCTACCAGAGAATTCGGTTTACTTGTTTGAGATGAGTGACAAAGCAAGCAGTGTCTTAGCAGTGGCCAAAATCGCTCACACAGATCAATTGAGGTGAATTCGTTTATACAGCCTTGAAACACATGTTGAATCTATTCAAACCTCCTTTTAGCTTTCGCCTCGTCTCGTCTATGATTTAATTATCGCGCCAAAGGCTCGGAATGTCGATCCGTAGTTCTTATCGCACATGAAGGATTGATCCTGTGTTCGGGAGCAGGTTCCTAGACAAAGCAGCAATCCTACCAAAAGAATCAAAGCCTGAGCCATGGAAAGTGTGCACAGTGACACAAGTTGAAGAGGTCAAAGTCCTGACCAGGATGCTTCCAATCTTGGCCAGCACCATCATCATGAACACATGCCTGGCCCAGCTCCAGACCTTCTCGGTCCAACAGGGCCGGCTTATGGAGCCGCACCTCGGGTCCCTCAACGTCCCGACACCGTCTATCCCGGTCATCCCCCTCCTCTTCATGTCCATCCTCATCCCCATCTACGAGTACGTGTTCGTCCCCTTCGCCCGCAAGTTCACAGGCCACCCGTCGGGCATCACGCAGCTCCAGCGTGTCGGGGTTGGCCTCGTCCTGTCCGTGATCTCCATGGTAGTCGCCGGGTTTGTTGAGGTCAAGCGACGAGACGAGTTTAACAAGAGACCTTCCCACCGCATCAGCCTCTTCTGGCTCGCTTTGCAGTATTGCGTCTTCGGGATCGCCGACATGTTCACGCTGGTTGGGCTGCTTGAGTTCTTCTACAAAGAAGCGCCGGTCGGGATGAGGTCACTCGCGACGTCTTTCACTTGGCTCTCGCTGTCCTTTGGCTACTTCTTGAGCTCCATCTTCGTGAACCTCGTCAATGCGGTCTCCGAGAGGGTCGCTCCTAGCAAGCAAGGATGGCTACATGGGGGGGACATCAACAAGAATAATGTCAATCTGTTCTACTGGTTCCTGGCCATCCTGAGCACGCTCAATTTCGGAGTATACCTAGTCGCCGCGTCTTGGTACAAGTACAAGACGGATGAACCTGCCGATTCGGAGATGAAACCGATGGCCCCGAACGGCATGCCTCTAATTACGAACAACAACGCGACGACCGACCGAAGCACTCCCAACGACGCGTCAATGGTGTTCAATCCCGTTTTCTCTGCTGCCGAGCCCGTCGCTGAAGATAATAATGCTGCGGAAAAAACAGCAGCTGTTGTGAACTAGTCACAAATTCTCCTTTAGTTTTGGTTGTGCTTATGTTGCGCATGGTGTGCTATGATCAATCAATTGCAGCTTATTGAGACGCACCTTGGCTTGGATACTGACATTAATTTTGATATGGGTTTTCGATTTCCTATATGATAAAAAACCGCTTTGAGTCGGATGACATGCAACAGTTGGCTGGTGTACTAGTTTAAGGTTTTTATCTCCTTTTTGTCACAGATATATCAGTTTTGGATTTTTTTGTAGTGTTAATTAACTTAATTTGACGAAAACTAACAGAGAGTAAATTTGTGACATGTATATCAATTTGAGGTTTTTGGCAGTAAAAAAAAATAATTTTATAAAAATTTATCACAAGTGTATCAGTTTAGAGGTTTGGGTATTATCAACCCTATTTTACAAATCTTTTACACGACGAATGCATAAATATGATATTATTCTGTTTCTCACATTTTTAAGTATGGAAGATTCCGATTTTATCCCTACAACAATGACCTTTCTAAAAGAAATTTCACACCGAGAACGTATAACTCGAGTCAAAATTCTGAAACCATACAATTGAAGACGCCCAAAGCAAGCCGAGATTAAACCGGAACGCTCGGAAAGCCGCGACAAACCCAAGGTTCCGGTAAAAAGCCGGTCTGCAAGCACCACCGAACCGGCAAAACGCAGCCGGCCGAACCACTAATTGAAGATAAAACACAAGAAACAGGATTGATTTCGAACGGGAAAGCCCAGGGAACATAAGATCAACCACGGCCCAATGCCGTGGTTACCGAGAGAGATCTACAGAGGGTCTTTTCCGTGGAGTTTAGGGCTTAGGATTTTTGGTTTGTTTTCGCTTTATAAAGTTTGTTAAATGTTCTTAGCATGAGCGGCCTTTATAAAATTTACATAACAGAATTTTTGGATTTTTTTTTCTGATTTTCTCCTCTTTTAAAGATTTTTTTAAAGAAGTTTTCATTTTTTTTTTGGATTTTTTAATCATTTTCTTATTTTTTTATTAGTTTCTGATTTTTTTTACTTAAAAAAATTATCCAGATCGGGTCTAGTTGGCCCAGCTCACGCCTCACGGGGTGCCCAACAAAAGTTAAAGAAGACTATCATTGATTTTTTTTAAATTCTAAAAAATGTTCATTTTTTGGAGAGCCATTTTTTTTTAAATTTCTTATTTTTTGTCCAAAAGTGTTTTCAGGAAAAATATCAGAATCAGAAATAGAATTATTTGCGTTATCAAACATATTTTTATTTTTATTTTTGTATTCTGAGGAACCGAAATATTACTAAATAGGCCCTAAATTTTTTGTTTGCCCATTTCTGTGCTTCAACCTTTTGGATTCCTTACCCTGTGACGGACGGTCAAGACGAGTGCTTTGAAGTGGATTTTGATATAACCAGCTTTTGTTGTTGGGGGAAAGGAGCAACAAATTTACTGCTTAAAACTGTTTTAGGGTCAATATCTTTAGCAAAAGTCAACCAACAAATATCAAATTAATCCCAGTAGCAACCAATCACGATTTCCTAGCAATATCAACATCAAAACAATAAATCTACTCCTGATTTTTTTTTTTAAAAAAAAAGATGAAGCAGAAAAACAACACCAGAAAATTTTAGTGGGCGAAAAAAATCACGGGCTATGGCAAGATAGGCAATAGCTTTTCACTAATCACACAGCTAGAGGCTATTCACATCAGCAAAAAATCAATATATCATCAACACAAAGATGGATTAACACAAAGAAGCAAGAAAAAGAGAAATTGAGAGACAATTTGAAGAAAGATTTCATCGAACAAAACATACAAATATTTCGGCCAATTATGACAAAGGTCCACCGCCGAATCTAGACTGCCTCTGCCCTTGTCGAAAGCAGCGCCTTCTACCTGTTAGGAGGGTTGCAAGATTCTCATCTGATCCCTTGCCAAGCAAGCGATCGGGGACGTTTTCTTCTGTTTCTTCAGATTTGTCGGAAAATTGTTCAAATTGCAATTTTTCCAATTTGATCATAAATTTTCGATTTTGCAAGTTGAGTCTTAAACATTTTCATGTTTTGTCGATTGAGTTCATTCGGTTAATTTTGACTGAAAATCACAGCCGTACTACGTGGTGCGATCAGCATTGACATGGATAAATTTTAAAAATATTTTAATATTCTTCAAAGAAGAATATTTCGTATTGTATTTTCCTTTTTTAATTGTCTTTTTCTATGTTTTTTTCTTGCCTATGAGGGTCACTGTCGACCCTCACTGGCCTCGAGGCCTCCCCCAGTGGGTTAGGGCTACCTCACTCTTGGCCAACGAGGCCGCCCTCACCTAGCATAGGGCCTTCGCAGCCCTAGTGGCCATAGCCTAGGTGGCTCTTGTTCGCGGCTTGAAAAAGTTACAGAAAAGAAAAAGCAAAGAAAAGAGGAAAATAAAATTTAAAAACAAAAAGATCATTCGCAAGAAAGCTAATAGGTATATTAAAAACTGTTTACATCGGTGTCAAGTAGGTTACCCGCATCCATATTAGCAATTTTTTTTAATTAAAATTGCTCAAATGGATTCAATTTGCAACATGTGAAAATGTTTATGATTCCCTTGAAAAAACTAAACGATTTTAGAACTGAATTAGCAAAAGTGCAAATTTTTCCAGATTTGCTAATTTTAGGGTTGCGACAGAAGTAAATACCTGATTTTATCTACGTTTTTTTTTTCCCCTTCCCTGTATTGATAGGTCTGATTGTTATTGACAGCATCTATATTTTCTGGAGTTACTTCTGTAAATGTCTCGGAGTAGTTTTTAATTGGACTAATATGATCATCCTTCATCGGACTACTAGTCCAGGGAGTATGTTATTTTTCGAGCTAATGACTCCTAAAAATTTTGCCTTTTTGTATTGTATGTATTCACGTACCTCCTGTATTCTCGGATTTAATTTACCAATTACCCGTTCAAGATGAATAACACACACTAAGCAAAAAGCTCATAGATTAGCAGCGTCATCATCCCTAAAATGGCTCCTAACTTTCCTTTGGTCCCCATCTGCTTCAGAGCAATTCCGTGTGAATTCTCTATGTATGTTTGTGTCGGCGCGCTTTGCTTTTTTTCAGGGTTCAAAATAGGATCGAGGTTCCTGTCATAATGTCTTGCTGTGTTACCGGGGACTCAGATTCTCCAAGCTTGTGTAGTTGAGACTATGCCGTCGCTTTTCCAGATTTTCTCTACAGATTCCGGTGGCATTGGACTGGTAACTTTTGCGTCAGGAAGTTTGGTTGATTGATAGCACTCGGCATTGACCATTACCTTAAAGTGCAACTATAAATCCCCAAGGGCTAATATTCTCTAGAAAAGGTACTCGATATAAAATGAGTTCTAGTAGCATGTGTCGGATCACATATGAATTGGATATCAGTCAAGTTGAGTGTGAGTCGCTGAATTTGCATTGAATAAAAATGAGTTGCGGTTTAAATGGTTTTAGACTTGATCCATCCATTTAATGCCCTTACTTGCAACTTGTTACGAAGATCAATTTCCAAATTTCTCAAATGATTCACAACATCTTGAAATTCTTTCAAGAGCACTGATGACATGTCGTTCCCTTGCATCACAATTTTATGAGTCTTTTAACTATCATCCATATTCTGACCAAAAAAAAAAACTATCATCCAAACATATTGGTATGTGGTATCAGAGTTAGCATGATAGATGATGCCAATGGCATCATCTTTAAGTTAAATGCATCTAATTACTCTATTTGGAAACATTAGATAAAAAAAAATCATTTTGTAAGGATTTGTATGATCCCATCTTTAGTGATGAGGCTAAAGGAGACAAGGAAGAACACAAACTTAGTATGATTTCTAAAAAATAAAAATGAAAATTATTTTTTATTTTGATTTTTCTTTCTAACATTAGAATCTAAATTTATTTAAAAATAATTACTATTTTAATTTTATTATAAAATAAGTTTGTCATTATGAAAAATAGTTGTTATACCATAAACAAAAGAAATACTATCTACATTTATCTCATCTCCCCTAGGATAATTATATCCATGTTATATCCCCTCGATAAAATTTCACCTTCAAATCTGGACTTGCCTCTTCAAAGCTACACTCTCTATCTCTTTTGCCTGCTAAGGCAAATATCGACAGCTTTTCTTCTTCTTCTTCTTCTTTATTTTTTTATTTTTTCTAACAAAAAAAAAAGTATAATCATTAATTCAACAAGAGGCAGATCCAGCCCAACCCAACATCGTATGTACTACGGTTAGTCTGACATCGAGTTGAGAATTAAGATGACAGAAAAGTATAATCATTAATTCATTATCGAGTAAAGTGTACATGAGATTATTTATAAGTGTTACATTAGGAATTTACTTTACCCGGGAAAAAGTAAAAAAAAAAATCCAAGCGGCTTTCTCTTCCCACCCACGGCTCTTCGGTTCCCTTTTTATCTTTCACTCCAAGCTCCCTCGATTAAGAAATAATTTTGAGTTGAGGGAGGCTCCGTATTCTTTAACTCGAATTGGGATTTCTCTCCGGATTTGATCTGGAAATATTTTATTGATTTAAATTGAGAATTCTCTCCCGTTCTAATATGTCAGTATTTTATTTTTATGTTTTTTAACCTTTGCTCGTTGCTGATGTTCTTCCGCTTCCATGTTAGGAGTCCATCTGCCACTTCAGACCCTCCAAACTGAGAAGTCCGACAAGATCAAGGAGGAATATAGCGAGTTCATACAGCACTTGAAGAAGAGGTTACACGACTTCTTCGAGATTTGGAAGCTATATCTGGTTTTGGAAGCTCCTTACTCGAGTTATATTTAGATCGGTGTTCCTCAAAAAGCGTTTCTATGCCCATTTCATTTATATCTCCCGAGATCTAGATCTATGAGCCCGTGCAACCTCTTTTTCGTGTCTCCGTACAGTGATGGTGTTGAGGACGCTAAACCTAGGCGTACACCGTCCATTGAGCAACCCATAAGCTATCGGAGAAACAAGATCACGATGTGTGCTCGTCATTTATGATTTTGCGAGATTCGTTACTTGTTATGTTTTGATGGATAAGAGTGTGATTGTAATGGACGGCTACGTCAAACCATCCAACTCCAACAACATTATCCCAACATAATTGCCCTATCTATTGTACGGAAGTTGATTCGAGACATGGATAACCAATCGAGAGATAGCAGGAGCAATGCAAACCTTAACCCAGAAGGAGAAGTAACTTGGGGGTGATCAAGATCTTTGGACATGACATTCTAAATCTCAAAAAAAAAAAAAAAAGGTTTGGTTGGAGCCGAAACTTCGTACGCTCTGCCCCATAGATTTGTCGTTGCCGCTCCCTCTTTTGCTTCCAGCCAAAGACTCGTGAAGAACATTTAAGATGTTCCCCATTTTATAAGCAAAGGAATTTGGCTCGGTGTGCGACTGCACGATGCTCTTTATGAAACAATTTCCGTCGTTGGAACTAGATTCGCCATCGCCTTTAAATAAAGAAATACATTGAAAAAGCGAATTAAATGCTGCAAATCTATTCTAATTTAATCTAAACCATAGATTAAACTTAAATCTAATCCATAGATTAATCTTGGTTTGGACCCCAAACCAAGATTAATATTATCTCATATGTATAATATTGAGATTTAGTTTGCCTATGACACTTTTCGTAGAGGTTTTGGAATCTCACCGCGACCCTCTTTCGAAGTGTCACTGCGTCATCCTCGGTGTCACCTGCTCAGGCCGTGGATCCTCCGCTCGGCACGGTGGGTGATCCTGTCGGCGTCTCGACAGATCTCCACCGTTGATTTACGCGGAAGGTGGCTAGCTATCGACAGCCGCGATTTAGGGAGGCACGGGGACGCGGGATCTCGATGCTGACGTGGAAGTTGTAGGGAAAAAAAGGTACCAATTTGAGGAAATTTCGTGACGGAGGGAGATGGGATTGAAGGAGTGAAGGACCCCGGGGATCGGGAGTTGCGTGAAGGGAACGCCTCCCTCAAAGCACGGGTCATCCCCCGCGACAGACGTTGCGGTATTGCACATTGGACCGCACTAACTTCAATGCCCCATCAAGAGTCAACACTGTTACAGCGCGGCACTAATCCATTAATAAAGTATAGTCGGAAAAATCGGACGAAAGTCATTTTCTTAAGACCGTATAACATAGATTATTATCGATAATAAATTTTATTTTATTATGAAAAATCGTTTTCAGGAAAATGTTTTTGGATAATTTATTTTCCGCTAGACAAATAGCCAGAAATTCGAGTGTAATGTCCTTATATTTTTTTTCTTTCTCGTTGTTTTTCACGCTTCTAGAGTATATGTTTTCATCTCGTTCGCGTGAACAGGCCCATGTGATTTCCGTGAGATGAGTGTGAGGGATGGAGTACAGTGTAATCCATACAGCGAAACGCTCTCTAGCGATGCATGTGTGGTCCTCGATTTGTGCTAGCGAATTCGCCGGACGCCAAACTGTTGATGCGCCGGCTGCGTTCCTTACTGAAGTGAAAGTACATTTCCTGGTCGCCGGCCGCTGATTGAAATCGATCGAAAGTTTTAGAGACCGCCTGTCGAATTCGCCCTTCCATACACGAGTTCGTTGCTACAGTGGAAAAGATTCACGCATTCCACACATCATCCAACGGTGAATATGGCCCCCCCCCCCCCCAAAAAAAAATAGAAATTCATGAAGACCCGGATTACAGGAGCATTGCCAGAAAAGCTGATTGCTAACCAGTTGGGCCACCGAGATTTAGTTAAGAAGTCAGTCGCATGTCGATGAGGAGGAGACCGGGGAGACTGGCACTCGCCCAGATTCGAAACGTGCCGCTTTAAAAAGCCCGGCAACACAATTCTCTCTCTCTCTCTCTCTCTCTCTCTCTCTCTCTCTCTACAGGCTCTTTCAGAGGCACCTTGTGTTCAAACCTTGGCCAGCTCCAGTGCAGTGGCAGGGGAAATTTATTGCCTTTCTTTCTTTTGTGTTCGTGACAGAGAGGTTTGAGTGAGAAGCTCCCCCTCAGCGAAATGAAGCTGCTGTGGGTTGGGATTGCTGTGGGGCTCTGTATCAGGGAGATGGCGAATGGGTATGAGCGGGTCGGTTTCAATGCAACAGAGCTGTCCCATTTTGAAGGTCATGGAACTTCTTTCCTTACTGTTGCTAATGACCCTCTCATGGTTGGCCTCACTCTCATCCAAAGTGCTGCTGCAAAAGGAGCTGGTAAATCCTGCACTGCGACCTTGCTCCTTTTCATATGTCTAATTTGCTATCCTGTACTTAAAGATTCAATCTTTGTTGAGTTTGAGCCATTAAAGTTATGGACTTGCACGTGCTGTCATGTTCAGTCCTAATCTGCATTTCTGGTGCTTCCAGTTTGTTTGGATGGAACACTACCCGGGTATCACTTGCATCGCGGATTCGGTTCAGGAGCTAACAGTTGGCTCATTCAGTTAGAGGTTCGTTAAAGCAACTCAAGGTCTCTAATTTGTCCAGTGAAATGGCCGCTTAGTGATCACACTGGCTGTATGCATCACATAACATGCTATTGTTTCTTGTGCTACTTGTCTAAATCTTCCTTCTGGATAACTGGACTTTGCAAGACATATCAAGTCTTATTTCACGTCGTTTCAACGCGAGATGACCTTCACCAATCACGCATCAGTACGGTGACCGTAGCCTCTCTCTTGGAGATGTCTGATGAGTGCTTTTCTCAACATTCCTAAGACATAACCAAAATGGCAGTGAATTCTAAATATGCAGTCTCATACATTGGCGATCCTCTTGTGATCTATCTCAAAGAAAACATTGTTAGACTTGTCTCAACAAATTACGTGCAAAAAGCACAACACTTGATTTTGCTTTTCCCCAGAGTCAGAAGTTAGCTGATTGCATGATTGGAACTTCACTTTCTAAGCTGAGCTACCTTATGGCAGGGTGGAGGATGGTGCAACAATGTGAGATCTTGTGTTTATCGGAAAAATACTCGACATGGATCCTCTACATACATGGAAAAAGAGATACCCTTCACCGGAATACTGAGCAGCAAACCTGAAGACAATCCTGGTTCTCTTTGTGCTTTGCCTAAAAACTTGTTCCCAACTTTGCTTCTAGTCTTTAGACTTTCCTTTTGCTTCTAAAGACTTAAATTTAACGGACTTCCAATGTGCAGACTTCTTCAACTGGAACAGAGTAAAGCTTCGCTACTGTGACGGGGCCTCTTTTATTGGGGACACTCAAGATAAGGTTCATTTTTCTTCAAACTTCTCAGTCCCGTGATTCTTCAAGTTAGAATTAGAGATCCTTTAACAGATATATGACATCATGCCGTCATGTTGTTATTTTTGTGGAAAAAGAAAGCTTTCTTTCTGCAATAGATCATGTTCTTGTGTTTCTTTGCTGGTTTTCGTCTGCTAAATGTCAATTACCCAACTGCATGAATAACGTTCAAATAAATTGCCGAAGAATTATTTGAATTGGATAATTAGGCAAGTAAGGAAAATAATTTCATCAATGTTAGTTTAGATTTCATGAACATCTTGATTTTAAAGTACAAACTACTTTAACTGAAGGATGCGCAACTAGAGTTCAGAGGACAACGCATATGGTCAGCTGCAATGGAAGATCTGATGTCAAAGGGAATGTCCTCTGCCGAACAGGTTAAACACGAGTCTCTTATTCTACTGCCATGCAATTGTCTTGATCATTTGACCTCTGAATGTTGCTCTCTCTACTGTCATCTTTAACCCTTCGTGCGAAATTTTTGAATTTCTAGGCCCTTCTTTCAGGGTGCTCTGCTGGAGGCCTGGCATCAATTCTTCACTGCGACGAGTTCCGTGAGCTGTTCCCTAGAACAACGAAAGTGAAGTGCTTGAGTGATGGCGGATTATTTCTTGATGCGTATGTATCAATATGCCTTGATTTTGTCCTTATTTCTCACGTTACACTCCATGAAGAATCTCATAAAATATTTCTGGTGGCTTTTTTTCCCTGCATTCTAGGCTTGATGTATCTGGTGGGCGTACCCTCAGAAACTTCTACCACGGTGTAGTGGATTTGCAGGTACGAGCACATTTTATAGATCCTCTACCTTCCAGTTTCAAGCTCTGGTCAGCCAACTCTTGAATCAGTAAAATTTATGCCATGAACTCTTTAAGAATTGTCAAGCCATTTGAGAGTAGTATGTCAGCATATGATATCTGATGTGTAGAAACAGCATGTAGCTTTGCTGATTAGGCTTTTCGCCAAAGTTTATGTTTTTCCATTTTCTTATGATTTCAGGGGTTGCAACAGAACCTTCCACGTACGTGTACAGATCGCCTTGACCCTACACTGGTATGCCTTTGCCGTCAACTTGAGTCCTTGAAATTCATACATAATTCGAACGAAAAATAAAATAAAATCCATACGTACATATCTTGTGCTCACGTGTTTGATCATGGGCACGGTAAATGTAGTTACTCATTCCAAAATTGATTTTCTTCTCTTTTAATGTCTATCCTTCCCAGTGCTTTTTCCCACAATACTTGATTTCCAGCATCAAGACCCCGCTATTTCTGCTCAATGCGGCATACGATTCATGGCAGGTAACGACTCTCTTCTACAGAAAGCGATATTAACCGATGCATATGGCAATGAATTGAGCCACCGTGTAGATTTTAACATCATTTATCTTTCTATAAATCAGATTCAGGCCAGTCTAGCTCCACCATCGGCTGATTCTCAGGGTTATTGGCATGAATGTGCATTAAACCATGGAAAATGCACTTCGACACAGATTGAGTTTCTCCAAGGTAAGTTCCATTTTGGCCTTATGACAGGAAGCAAATGAAATGTGCATCCACAGTGGACTTACTAATCATGCTTAATTGTTTCTGTGTATCAAATAGGGTTCAGGAGCCAAATGCTGAACGTGATAAAAGATTTCTCTAAGTCGAACCAAAATGGTTTGTTTATCAATTCGTGTTTCGCCCACTGCCAGTCTGAGAGGCAGGACACTTGGTTTGCTGATGATTCCCCACTTATCGGAAGCCAGGTAAAATTGTTGTATCCCGATCTAGCATCATCCTCACTTGATGATTATACTAAACACTCGCACATGACCCAAGTTACACATTCTTCTTGTTATTCATTCTCAATGTTGATGTGCAGCCGATTGCGATTGCTGTTGGGAATTGGTACTTTGATCGAGCAGCGGTGAAGGCCGTCGATTGTGCATACCCTTGCGACAACACCTGCCACAACCTGATTTTCAAATGACGGGACGACTTGCCTGAGTTAATCCGTTCACAGGACGGCTCTAGGGAAGTGATATACCTATACTTTGTCAGCATAGGAATTTGCAGTTCATACCTAGTTGATTACAAACAATAAAGACTGAAGGCTGCTGAGAAGTGCAAAAATTAGAGTCAGCTAGTCTTTTACTGTTCTTCATTCCTGTGTGGGTTTCTTGTTTGAGTAGTACAGATGAAATTGCACTTTCGCGAACTTGTCCAAATGTTGTTCTCCAATGTATCTCGCTTTTATCTGCACTAGCCAATCCCATATTTTGTCCGGTACATCTAAAACGTCGTGTTTATGGGATTATTATACCCCGCGATAATGATTTCCTCTATTTGTATGGAAATTCTCTCAACATTTAGTGACATTAGAGTTAGAAAGTTGCATGCCCGTCTTTCCTTTCTGGTCTACTGTTCCTTTTTATAGTGAGCTGCAAGTTTCTTCCTAGTTTATTGTCACAGTACTCTATCGAGACGAGTGGGAGCTCGGGTTGCTTGTAAGCGGAATGGAATGTGATTATCTTGTCATTTGTGATGATATTTCTATACATGTAATCGATGAGTAGCGAAAAAGAAGGTGTTACTTATTAAACTAATAGCTTTTGTTATTGAGATGTAAGCCTAGAAAATTAGATTGTCCGAACGAAAATGGTTGTCGGAACGCATACGGGAGCATTATTTTAGTGAAATAGACTGCTAGTGTCACATATGGCAGAAATATTTCGAATTGTGTATCACTTAGAAAATTTACGAGCAGATAACTGGAGAAAGTTTTCATTTTTAGCATGAAAAGAACTGGAGAAGGTTGCAAGGATTTTCCTAGGAGACGATAATTAAAGTTTCCCAACTCCCGTTTGATCAACCTGTCAGTGGAAATTTTACGTCCAATCTTTCTGCTGAATCATATCCACTGAACTCAAATGAACCAAATCAATCTATGAAAATCAGTAAGGCAACTGAAACCTTCATCTTTATGAAGATGCTGATGCAAACAAGCATAGATTTGTGTTAGCCATCGACTCTCGCATCCACAACGATGGATGGAACTAACAGTAACATCTAACGTCTATTCCGAATCGTACGGACAAAAAGTTGTCCCAGGAAAACCAAAACGAGACATGGATTTTCTACGAACGAAGTCACTATCTCAGCACATGCCGGTCATATTACTGACTAAACCTTATGACAAGCAAGTGAGTTCACAACGGGACACCAAGAGACAGATGCACAAGAATGGCATTTATCATCATGATGCAACCGTAACATATTTGACACATAAATGGGTGGACAAATATAAGCTCTAGGGATCAATCTCATACGTTCAGTAAACAGAAGGGAAAATAAGACAGGGCAAGAATTGCATCATTACCATTTGCAATGCACACCTGCAAAAAAGGGAAAAAAAAGGAAGGAGGAGGAGGTCGTGCGGAGATTTCTTGTTCACACTTTATTATCTTGATACTTGATCTTCACAGGATCCAAAGAAGACGAAGGATTTTGCCCGGAAGAAACAGCAATTACTTGAAAAGTCTTGCCAGACATGTCTGAACCTGGTGAAGCTTCCAGAATCTGATCATTTGGGCTACTGCTGATAAAGCCACCACCAGTCACTGAGCATGTGCCCGCTGACGGTTTCATGTCACTGTGCACCAGTTGAGAAGCTTCACTTGGTGAGAGGTTAAACACAAATGGAGTGGGGGGGATATATTCGAACCATTTCGCGACTTCTGCATCACACAGCAATGGGTTAATCTCGGTTTCTTTGTTGACTCTCCCGCAGCCAGCCAATAACCATGAGATTGGGGAGTTTTCAAAGATATGATCATTCTGCAAGTTAACAATGCTGCTCCAGTGGCTATTATTATCGCCGTTGGTATTGCAATAATAGTTGTCAGAGGGTCTATTTGGCTTCGGAGCTGAATGGACCTGTTTTGGACTGATATCTGAGGAACTCCAATTCCAATTGTGATGTAGAGCAGTATTTGAACTTGCTGATGGACCCATGGTAGTTGAACATTTCAATTGCTGAAAGCATAGCTTGCCCACCGTATCATTAGGATGAAAGCAGGTGATGAAGCTTCCATCACAGGCGATACTGGGCCTCCTGAATGAGAGCTCTGGGGATGCAGTCACTCTCAGACTCTGGCTGCTACTTGTGGAACTGGCCTGAGGAAGGTTCAGTTTAGTGGATGCAACAGGGGCTACATCGTTACTTTCACCCATTGCATGAAACTGTACTTCATCATTGTTTTCAACCTTAGAGAGTGGCTGGTGTGTGTTGGGGTCGATCCCATTTTTCCTGAGCTTCTTCTTTATGCAGGAGTTCCATAAGTTCTTTATCTCGTTGTCAGTCCTTCCAGGCAAATGTGCTGCAATCTGAGACCATCTGAAAGAAAGAAACACCGGTTAGACTCCTTCATTTTGGAGATTTTTCAGTGATAGAAAACAAACAGGTTAAATGTATGTTTAAATGAACTCTTTTTGGTTTTCAGTTTCATCCCCACGAAAATGGACGATAACCGTCTCGAGAATTGAAGTCCAGAAGTGCAAATGCTACCTGTTGCCTAGAACTGCATGGAGTTCAATTATCAAACTCTCTTCCTGCTGGGAGAATGCACCTCTCTTCAAGTCAGGCCTCAGATAGTTTATCCACCTTAACCGACAACTCTTCCCGCATCTTTGCAAACCTACATAAATCATTTATGACATGTGAAGCTGGCCAAAGATGAATGACAATCATTCTCCACTGTTGCATTACTACAAAGTGAACGGACTGACTTGTTTCATTTACCTGCAAGCTTTGGGACTGAACTCCAACAACCATGTCCAAATTTGGTGATGTAGTTCAAAAGCTTCTCATCTTCCTCGGGCGACCACAGACCTTTCCTCAGCTTCTGTCTGTAACAGCAAGTGTGTCTTCCCATGCAAAAATACCTAGGTTTCAGGAAGAATCACGCTAATCTGTCAGGCAAATGAAGTGGAGAATACGTGAAAGGAATCTTTTAGGTAGACCGCGATAGACCTCACTGAAATGAAGTGTGGCGTCAGAACTAGTAGAGTTTATAAATAGCCTACTGGAAATAAGAACGTTTTTTCTTTCCATCTTTTTTGAGGGGCTAAGATTTCAACAAATTACAAATCACCTTTGCTGGCATTTGTTGCCGGATGAAGATGCGTACGAGCTCCACGTCAGCATCATGGGGCAGACAGCATCATCGATGGACGGTCCAGATGCAGGTACAATATGACCTGCATGAGTCCCATCAAAGGTTTTAGTCTCAATGAATGTGTCAACTTAGTGGGCCTCCCGGATAGATGTTATCATTTGACTAAGGACCTGTGTAATCACAAAGATTGCTTGTAGCTTTGTAAATCAAATGCTGCAAATCGGAATGCAATAGTAACTGGTGATTGTGAAATTCATTTGCTCAATGTATTCTGATTAGGGAAACATTTCCGGTGTATTAACAAGGAAACCGCCTAATTATATTAACAGATGCTTGAAGCATTCTCTTGTCTCTTTTGATGAAAATACCAGAAAGAACTAATATAGCCCTACTTTTTGGGCCTATTTCTGAACCAGATACCACTCATATACAACTAAGCCTCATTCCTTGCGGCTCTTCCAGACAATTTGCGAGTATCATGACACTTCATGAAGTTCCATGATAGGTCCAAAGGTTGAAGTATTCTCAACATGTTAGAGACATGGCAGAATAGGAGAATTGGGACAAATATTGCCCTCTCATAAAGTTGCAAGAGTGTCAAGAATGCTCAGTGGTAGCTTGATATGAATATTGTCCACTCCAGAAACGCAAGGGTCAATTGCAACTGTTCCAATAATAACAAAATAAGAGGATGAAACAGTGAAGTTACAGATAGATTTTTTTTTCCAAAAACGACGAAAGACTCACAAACTAACCACAATCTAGACTTTGATAGAGAAAAACACAAAAACCAGAAATAAGTCTCTTTCGCTTTCTCTCAGGCAAATTCCCACTAGTCAAGAGTATTTTCAGAGAGCTCTTTCTATTCTGTACACGACAAGTGCAGCTATAAGATGAAGTTAGCTGTAACTGCAGTTTAGAATGGAAGTCATCTGCCTGAAGTAATAACTTTGAAAAGCAAGTACATTATTCCTTTTTGCGTGTTTTCAACAGCAAGGAGAAATATTTCCAATTCCATAACTGTAACTTTGCACTAACTACTTTTGTCTCTCCTTTTTGTTTTGACATCATGATCATGGTAAGAATTGGTTATGAGATTTAATACAACTTTCTACCTTCTCTACAGAGTTTGTCTTAAACATTGCACAAGATGTGCTCAAAGGCGTGGCAGTTTTAGGAAATAAGTGAGAAGCAACAGCTGCTATGTTATGTTTAACTCTATCTTCTGGGATTCAAGCTTATCATTACCAACATTACCGTCATGGATGAAAATGCACTCTACAGCCAAAGATAAGAAGAAGCCAAGAAATTGTTGCAATGGGTTTGGTGAGAACTTTCACACCTCCTTTATTATGTACATTGAAACACTTGTACCAATTACATTAACCACTGGCCTGTCAGTTTGTTCAATGTACTTCCCGACATGAAGCTTCCTCAAGCTTTGCTAATCCCCCGATCGAGACAAGCCCCTTAACAATTTGATTTACATATATGTCCAGGTATCCATCATTTCAGTGCGAACTGTTTTCGTGCTTATGAGAAGAGTGGTCGCTGTTACATTAAGTTTAACTGCCGTGACCTTGTCACTCGCCATCCAATCTTGGCTAATAATTCGAATAATAAGTCAACTTTACTGATGGTTAATCTATCAATTCACTTAGTTAAGCTGATATGGAATTCTCTAAAAGGTGAAGTCTTTTACAATATTAATGCTTGGAATAAGCGCAGATATTCATTATCAGAACGAGACAACCATCTTGTGATCTCATCACCTGCACAGAATCGATACATGTTGCTCTTGTTACTTGAATTTTCAACTCGGGGAATTTTCAACTCGGGGTTCAGTCACACAGCCTGTTTTTACGACTTGAGGGTGTTGCTGTCGCTGCTGCCTGACTGCTATCTTGAGATATAAAGATGAACTGTAGAAGCATTATTCTGGTGTTACTCTGCAATAGCTCTTCTGCTCGGAGAACCTCAGTGAGATGTAGATTCTGATATCTTCTCGGTGTTTTTTTCTCAGGACCTCCATCATACTTTTTTCACCAAAGTGTAATGGATACGACCTGGCGAAGCAAATTAGAGGCCAGTTGTGATGGGAAATTAATCCATTATCTGACATCAATGAAAGGAAGGACTTGAACCCGGTTCACAATCAAATTGTCATTTGAATAAGAAGGGGGACATAATCTACTTGTCTTTGAACAAAAATATCTTACCCTTAACAGTAGTCAATTTCCTAACACTTTTCGAGTGCAAAGCAAGACAACTAATCGACAAGAAAACTTACGACAGTGGCACTTTAGGCAGCACATCAAGTTCTTGCATAGAGCAGATATCACTATCCCTGGTAGAATCACATCCAGTACCTCTTATTAGTTAAAAATGAATAACGTACCTCAACCGATGCACAGTCCAGCCAAGAAGTTAACTGCTAAATATAGGTCTGAGGTGCTTTTTTATCCCTCTCAACAATCATTATTTGGCTAAGAATATGGACCATTGGTGTACTAGGCATCTTCATATAAATCAGGGTCACGCTCAAGATGATGGTCCTGAATGCTGATTCATCTTTCTTAATTGGCCCCTTTAACAGTAGTTGGAAACATAAGCACATGGACGTTTTACTGATCAAAATCACAACAAAATTGCTAATCGTTTTGTCTTGTCAAAGACCAAAGAGCAATAATGATGGCAGCATGGCCAATGTTATCGCGACTTTCCTTACCATTTATGGAAGCTTAAGATCTCCAGAGCAATGATGTTTAGACAAAAACCAATGCTCGATCTCCACTTAATTCCTGTGTTAGGCATTCTAAATAACATTTAGCAGGAGTAATCATATGCAAAGGAGGAGGGCTTCTTAATGGGTGGCTTTTGTCCTTGTCAATTGGTAAAGGACAAGGAAGGCCCCAAATCACTGTGCAGATTGACTTTGTTAAGAAGGCAACATGATAAGAATTCTTTCAATCCTTTTTTTTTTTCAAATCACATCAATTATCAACAAGCTTTGCCCGATTGAAGTGCCTCCTTGTCCCCCATCTTTACATGATTACCACCTCACTTTTGCTTCGTAGTGGGAAGTGATGGTCAACTTTTCTTGGCACACTTAAGTAAATTGCTTTTTCTTAGGTTTTGGGAGGAAGTGTTTGCCCTTAATTCCACTGTTTGAGATTCTCAAATGAAGCTCTTGAATGACCACTTGGGAAAGTAGTCTCACTTTTCTTATGAGCCTTGTCGTGCTCTGAGAATAGTTTTGATCAACACACAAAAGTGAAAAGATATTGAGCAAATTCAGATCAGAAACTTCTGTTCTTGGGGACAATCAAACACCACAGAAACCTCTAGTTCTCGCTCAGTTAATATAATCAATTTGATCATTCACACTTTTGCTTTTGCTTTACCATGATGTTTATGACTGCATCTATGACATTGTTGTAGTTGTTTGTTAGTGTACTTTTAACACCACCATGCGATTCGCCGCTGTGCTTAAACCTCTCTTCTTTGCGACATAGCCGAATTTCACGGTGATGAATAGAGCAATCATCTAGTTCCTTTTCAATTCTAAATATGACAGTATTACCTCAATCCTGACAAATTTGATGTGAATGAAAGCCATTTGCTCCATTTGACGGTTTCTTAAGCATTTATTTCAAATGGGAGCAGTCGCAGAGAAGAGGAGAACATCAGAAGCCATCACGAACATATTAGCTCCATCATGCAGTATGAGCCAAATATTTTTACTTACTATAAAATGGTCTGGACTAGTCCACGAGGTACCACGAGGTATACTTTCTCGCCTAGACCGCACACAGAGTCAAAACCCGGTACAGAGCTTTCAGGGCATTTTGCTAGTGCAGCAAGATCTCCACAACTTGAAATGCCGCCATGCTATAGTTCTAATTAGGACAATGTAAACCAAAATGCCTCAAGATTCTATGGCTCAATGCACCACACGCATGTTCAAAATGATCAGACGCGCCATCTGTTGGGCGAGCTTTGCTCACTTCCATGTACAAATTTGTATGTTAGGAGTCAGGACTTAGGAGCTAAGATATCTGAAATGTCCTTCCACGGTGCTGAAATTGCCAAGTGCCAAATGATGAGGATAACATCAGCAGCAGGAGAACAGATCTAGTCTGTGTGTAGGCAAAATTGCAAAATTAACTCTTTGGTAACACTAGGAAGCCAGTACAGATAGTATTGATTCAATTTATTGAGAGTTCAAGCCAAAGAGCACTATGCGTGAACAAGAACTTTAAGACTCAGGTAACACTAAATTAGCTCACTAATTCTAATTGAATAGCTAAAATGCCGGACGAAATTCTTTCGAATTTACTGTTTCAAGTGCAAGTCATAATCAGTCATTGCAGAAGCAGCCAAGTATCTTAGTACCTTACATACAAGATCAAGTCATACAGATTTGCTATATATCAAGTATTGTGTAAGAGAGCAGACTCGCACTTTCAGAAACACGTTCCATTTGGGGTGACTGAGAAAAAATTTCTTTATTCTATTCTTGCGTCAGATTAACAAATCGTGCTTAATTTGTTATGTAAGACAAATCTAAGAGTCAACAGTAAGGTAAGCTTCCTCCTCAAACCAAAATCTGTGCTATGGCTAGTTGAACAACACCTAATTCAACTGGCCGTCATAAATTTTTAGCCTCTTCCACTCAAGCGAGGTTTCCAGTTGTGTAACTGTAAGTTGCAGAGAAGGCAAAAGAGGGGAATCTTCGATGGCATTACTCGAGCGAACAAATACCTCTCCATCAAGGGCCAATCATGAACTGCATACAAAACATTAAATTCAATTATTTCTAGATTCAGTTCATAAATAAAGATGATAATTTTTCGAAGTTAAATGTATCAGCTGCTGCTTACACACAATCTTCTCTAACAAGTCTAGTGATGTTTCGATTGGCCGAATCAGCAATCCCACCTCTGTTGATATCAGAGTCTGGACAAGTATTTTGCAGTGATATAGACTTTTGAAAATCACTATTTTCTCCTTGGAACTGGAATAAGGAACGAAACTATTAGAGGCTAATAATTGCATATCATACTACTTCATGCAAGTTGGGAACCCACAAGAGGTAAGCTTATTGCATTTCTCGAATTTCATGACCATTCTACTAGCGTCTCCTTACAAAACATTTTTGTTTATCAATGAACATGGTAATTAGTGAACCTAAGTAATGGTACATCAGCATCCTATAACATGTACACTCAGCATCTCGTTGAACATCCCAATTAGGTAGACACCAACTAACCTGACTGGATGTATGATTTGTTACGCCACTGGCACTACTGACATTCTGCATCGATTCCTTTAAACTGGAAGTTGTGGTCACATCCATATTTTCAATAATACCCGGCCCTCCGAGTGTAGGGGTTTTTGGCCCTGTTTCCGGCTTTAAAAAAGACACTCCTGAAAATGGAACTAAGGACGACAGACATGGCATCGACATAGGAAATCCTTGACCAGGAAGACCCATCAATGGAAAGTTCGGCGCAACCGCACTGTGCAAAGTGGTCGAGGCAGGCACATGAGGCATGGGGACATGTGTTCCACAATTCACGCCAACCATGCCTATACCCAAACCCATCCCAATACCCATCGGCGAAAATTGAGCCATCTGTGATGGATGTATTCGCTGAATTCCCGTCGGAAACATCATTGGTTGTGTGTACAAGCCATTGGCCATTGACATCATCTGGTGAAAGAGGGAAATGGACAGCAAATGCGCCTTAGGAAAGTTCTAGTTCGTCCACCAAAAGTTCAAACAATCATGTACATTGTTACTTATTCTACAGAGAAAAAAAGAGGAGGCTGGTGTACCTGCACTTGGAGTTGCAGCGTCTTCAGATACTCGATGGCCTCATCAAGCATCGATGCTTTGTCCACCTTGCAATAACAAATTAACAGAATCAGAAAAATAATTGGGTTGACTGCCGAGTAGTAAATGATTTCCTTAAGAGAAGTCTAAATGTTTGAATTGCACCTAGCTCATGCACGGAGTATTGAGTGTTGCATAATGAATATCAACACTCCAAGCAAGGAGTGGCAGATTTTGGTTGACGGCTTATGCTTGATGTTCAACTTGACATCGTAAATGACATTTAGTTGCAAATTCTCGTTATAGAATGCCAAACAGTTTCAATTAAACTTAAATGTCAGATAGTTAAATTTCTCTTGAAAGGTCATGAAACAAAGTGCAAAGCCTTCTTTTTTTTTTTTTTTTTTGGGGGGGGGGGGGGGGGGGGGGGGGCACTGGTGTCCATACCGAACAAGCTACCTGACCCGAAACAAGACCCAACCCGAAATTTATGTTCTTGGGGAGGAGGCGGAGGGGGCTTTGGGCAGGAGGGGGAGAGGAAGAAGGCCATGAAGAAAAAGAATCAAGCACAAAACTATCAACCTTATTGCAGTTTGGTATAAGTTCTTGCAATGCACGCATCTTCTCATTGATCCTGTCCCTCCTTCTCTGTTTATGATGAGGCAAATGAATTTCCATCAGACTATGACAGGGTGAAAAGTAACTTCATATGTCAAGAACTGATGATACACCGACAAAAAGGAAAAACCATATCCTTTCAGATAAAGTTATTGAATGCAAGAGAGATCCATACCCTTTCAGATAAATTATGTACTTCGGCCGCTCGGCTTCTCTTGGAACTAGTACTGCGCGCAGCTGCTGCTGCTGCTTTTTTCATGCCAACTGAATCTTCATCAACATCCTTCACATAATTTCAAGTCTTGTCAGAAAATGGAAGATTAGATTCATGAAGACACCTCTGAATGAACACAGGTAGAAACATTGGACTAACTTCAGCAAGGTCAGAATTGTTGGCGCTAGGACATTTTCTCTTTAAACTGCACAGTGGAGCATGTGAAGCTCTCTCTGCACTGTTTCCTGAGCAAACGGAAGAAGAAGCAGCGGCAAGCTCTATCCTCTTGTCATTATCTGGTGATCCTTTACTCGAACTCGCACAACAACTTTGATCAGCACTTTTATCATTCTTCAAAGCATCTTCTTGGCAAATCAAGGGCTTTGAGGCAACCATCAGTTGCTCCCTTTGGACTTGGCAATTTGAACATGCTTCCGTCCTTGGATGAGCACTCGAGTTGCTCGCCAGATTATCAGCAGTAATGTTACCATTAGCTGAAGAACACTTTCCTTTGCATGCAGCTCTCTCCAAATTCAATGAGCCCGAGCCACTGGCTCTGGCATTGTTCTCTATATTGGCGTGGGAAGGAGCGGCTACTCTTGCGAAATAAGAAAAGTTGATAAAATTAGAACTTTTGGCAGACAGTGTGGCATCCTTAGCTTGACCTTTTTCACCTGTAGATCCGACTGCTATTCTTGGTAACCGACTAAAGTCTCCGAAAGTAGAATCGTAGGTAATACCGCCTTTACTAGAGCCGAGGGTATCCATGACTCCTTGCTGAAGAGACGGCCCTGTATTAATTCCCCTTCCAGTTATCTCAACGTCTGCAGCAGAAGGAACCTTGGCACCGTTCACACGCTCTGGACCAACCTCCTTAGTTTTACTCTTTTGGGTTGAATCAAAACTATTCAGATTGGAAAGCTCAGTTACTGGGACACCCGACAATTCAGGGAGGAAATCGGAGCTGTAATCATTTCGTAAAGGCTCATTGATGGGACAACTAAACCAAGGCACAATATCCTCATCATGGGTCAAACACATTTCGCTGGGCGGTGAGGACATTGGGAATTCACTCAACCCAGAGTCCAGCTCTGCCTCAAACATTTTAGCATTCGAAGCAGCGCCATTGCCCACATCTTTACCGCTAATCCAAGGACTCTGAGAAGTGAATTCAGACGGTAAACCAAAGCTAGATTGGCTCTTTTTGTGTCTACTGGACTGTCCTTGCATCACGACCTGATCATTTTCCCATCTAAGCTCGACAAACTCATTCTCTGGTCTGCATATAACACGAGAATTGTGCATAGTCGGATTCATCATCAATAGGTGAACTTAGGACAATAATTCACACAAGCATGAAGTTTCCGATAAAGTGGGGGGTAAAATAACTTACATGAATGACAGATCTGCTGAACATGATTGGCCCTGGTCTTGGCTTGAATTGAGCTTCTCCTGAGCCCTCCTATACAGCTCAAACAATGGCATTTTCAAGAGTTGGAACCACTGCTATGTCCTCAAAATATGCATCAAGGCACAGATTGGACCTTTCACAAACATAAAGAGGCAAATCCTGAAAGACCCCAGAAACACATAAGTCCACAATTGCACAAAACTTTTTCTCTGCTTGAGCAAACCCCTCTTCAAGGCAACTCCAGGAGAAGGGAAATCAGCAAATAAACAAAGAGCCCCTCCTTTTTATAGTAACAAAAATTACAGTGAAGTCGTTATCAATACGTTTAAACATGTTTAATGTAATTTAATCAGCATAATCAAAGAACAAAAAGTTCTTGGTCAAAACAATTCTTTAATGCTTCTTGGAGGAAAGTGAGATCCTTTGCACTTTATTGTACTAAAACTTAGATTACCCAGAAAAGATACATCTGTGAAGATTATGGGAAGATCACGCAGCTCATAGAAAACCGCAAAACAACACACGCACGAAAAAAAAATTCCAATCTTCCACAAATGAGCACGCGACAGCACCAGAATCATGCATATGATTGCAAAGGAGCGAACTTTGCAGCTCTCTCGCATCAGTCGAAGTACGGAGCAACTCTAATCCACATGCACTAAAAAGTCTGTCGAAGATGACGAAAGAGAATCAGAGAGACTTTGTTGGAGATTACGAACGGCCCAAGTGGGGCGTGGAAGACGGCGAAATGTTCGCCGGATTGCAAGAAGAAGAAGAGAGTGCCGAGAAATTAACAAAAAGTTCGTGCCTTTTTGGCGTTTTTAACTTCAGTCAACAGTGGCTTGCTGCTCCACTTCCACAGGGAATTTAGGTCCAATAAAATAATTATAGAATCACCAAATCTATTTTGCAAAAGAAATTTGTTAAGGCAGGGTCAGAAACTCATATGATTTTCAATGTATTATTATTATTATTATTTAATCGAAAACAGAGAATTGCATACATTTAAACATCAAGATTCTTCTTACAAGAAAATCCCAACAATAGGACATCAAAGCAAAGTAAATTCCATAAGTGAGGAGGGGGATTAGAGATCCAATTTGCTGAAATATTATTTGAACGGTGGGCTTTTGCTAGCCAGTCAGCCACACTGTTTGCTTCCCTTTTGCAATGGGCTACGAAGATACTCTTTGAATGGGCCAGGCGAGATTGAACTTCAGCGACTTGTGCTTCCGCTTCCCAACTGGCTTCTCCGGTTTTGTTGACTGCTTTAACTAAAATACTTGAGTCAAATTCAACAGCGACAAACACATCTTTCTCACTCTTCGCAACTACTGCTCTTTTGAAGAGTGTATAATTCAATTACTTCGAAAAATGAAATTTTCGATTTTGTAAGCATGACACTTTACAGTATGCCGTAAGAGTCGCGTCCAACTTAGTTATTAATAATATCGACTTTCGACACATCACTCGATAAACCAAAATTCATATCCCCTCCGGCACTCTCGAAAATAATATCAGCCCGTGGGACAATAGGGAGTGCTAGAAGGTTTAGAAAGTATTTCGTGGTTTTTCTTCTCTTTCTTTTCTGTGAGGCTTGTTGAAAGCCACCTATTTTCTTAAGTGCGTGACCTAAACATCGTATCCATTTCTTATGCCGCATTTTTTCAACCCTTATGTTTATCGCCTTGCGTGTTGCTGTGGTGTCACTTAAGTGCAATTGTTTCGGATGCATGTTTGTTTTTTGAGAAATTTATAAATAAGGACATGAAATATTTTTATTTTTTTCCAAATAAAGATTCGAAGTGGACCATGTTATAAATAAGGACCTAAATAACTGGAGATTTAATTGATCTGATAATGGTAAGCACTGGTAATCATATCTTTCTTCTATCCGCTTCGCTTTACCAATAATGTGTGGGGTAGCCCATTTCTTTCTTGCCAACTTCATATGCTTGACTTTTGAGTCATTATAATGGAATCCTTGACTGGGTCAGCACGACAGGATTTTGTCAAAAGTAATCCTCCCTCATAATATTTTGTTAATATTTTCATGTATCGAAAATCAATTTTTTAATATCATACACATGATTTGAAAATGTGAAAAGGAAACCTTGGTAAAATCTATATATTATTTGAAACAAGCGAAATTTTTTATTGTTTAAATTACCTTTTTT
Source organism: Rhodomyrtus tomentosa (assembly GCA_028455895.1). Taxonomy (NCBI): domain Eukaryota; kingdom Viridiplantae; phylum Streptophyta; class Magnoliopsida; order Myrtales; family Myrtaceae; genus Rhodomyrtus; species Rhodomyrtus tomentosa. The sequence goes on along the minus strand of JAPCWY010000003.1, from coordinate 20,561,956 downwards.
GATGCTCGAAAGATACAATGTTATGGAAAACATTCGCCATTAATCAGTCTCTTAGAAAGTTAGTATGCTTTTGTCTTCATTCTTGCAATATTTAATTTTTTTTAAATAAAAGCTGAATTTTTTTTTAATCATGAAAGTACGGGCACTCTCTGGAAGTCTACGTGTCATGTTAAACGCATGCCGGACAATCACATGCGTCCGACATTCTCCGACACGCTATCAACACGTGATTAACAAGTGTTAGACATCAGATACGTGGTCAACACTAAGAACACTCCAGCGACACGCGAGTTCAATATCTCATCATGCCATTCCGACGTGTGCGGGTTCAATTTTAAATAATTTCAATAAATTATTAGTCGAATTATAAATATATCAAAAATATATATTTAAGTCATATATCCAGTCACTCCAAAGTTAATACACTCAGCTAGTCCTAAAAAAACTTGATCGTGAATCCTTAACATAAAAATAAGAAGAAGAAAAATCCATCACTGATATTTATATATATATACATGTTGAGTTATCGTGTATATTAAAATATGTATTTAATATATAATGTGTCCCAACGTATTGGAGTTTTTTATTTTCCTAGAAATGATATGTCAGTATGTCGTGCTGCGTCGTATCTCGTGTCGGTGCTATTTAGCTTACTATCTCTTTTGGTTTATAAAAAGAGAAAGTGGAAATAAATACAATGGAAATAAGCATAAAATATTAAATAGGATTAAATGAAAGAAGGGGGATTCGACAATGGATATTGGTCAATAAATCAAAAATGCCTTGTAGGACCAATCATGGGTCAACCGCCCCTGCATTTCCAAGGGTTCATGATCACTTTCCATTGATCACAATTGATATAAAACCACATATATATATATATTTGATCAGAATATATATAAAAAAAACATATAAAACCATATTTAATCCCATAATATTTAGAGACTTTACTCTCCCCTTTGATTAAGGAAGCTGAATTCTCATTATCGCCCCTCTGTTCAGGCACTTAACTCAAGGTCATTCTTGACTTTTCATGGATCGCTAGCAGACACCCAAATCCCTCAGTTTGATACAAGGAGGGCCCAGGAAAGATGGTGTCAGAAAAAGCATGACGGCGACTGACGAACAATAATTAAAGGGTACGGAAGAAGTTTAGAGATGATGATTAAGCCATTAATCTTGATCAAGAGGAAGAGGATGTTTGTATCTCTTGCTCCACTAGTAATATAAAGAAGGGAAGGTATAGAGAGAGGCTTTTCTTTAGTCAAATTTTCTATTTTCTGTATTCTATAATGGTAGAAACACATTTGACGTAAGTCCACTTGAAAAAATTGGAAACTCGATTAGCAAGGCATTTCATCTCTAAATATTGGTCTTGAATAGAGCGTTTCCTATAGATATCGTCGTTATCATGGTCATCATTTACTACCTACTTTCTATTCAATATTTCTGCCCTTTTTGCAACCAATGCAATGCGATTATCTTCGAATTTTATGTTCAGGATGTGTTTTTCTCCCTTCCTACTTAGAGTAAACTTAACCCCAAATCACGTCTCAAATTGGCGGGTTGCAACATGCAGACTTTACCACAAACAAACTTAACTAAGTGATCATCGATAATGTTCATGTTCAAGATCCATCTACTGGACCCGTGTTGGAGGAATATGACCCTTTGTGGCATACGAGGAAATTCATCATATGTATGTGGGTCATGTTAGATCCCTATCCAAATTGTCCGTCGTCTGGGGTTAGCTGTTCTATATAGAGCAAAATAAAATAGTGCGTATAATAGTTCGCCAAGAGCGAAGAATAGCTCGTTTATTGAGTAATCCTTGGTCAGAATACCAACTATCTTCCTTTGTTCATGAAAATAAGAAGAGAAAGGAAGAGGCCTGCCGACCTAATGGAAGAAGCCTCATTGATCAGTTTTTTCTTTATTAGGATTAGTGAGTCAATCAGTCTTTTCCAATAATAGAGCAGTCCCATCAGATAATAGCATTGTGAAATTAGGGTCGATTTCTGACCAAAAAACAAAAAGAAATTAGGGTCGATTTTTCCCTTCACAGATTCATTCCCGATCGAATGCACCTTTCCATTCAGATGTGGGATGGCAGAGGAGAGAGGCAACGAGGGATTCAGACACATTCCAGGAAATAGGTACGTGCAACCGCATCGGATTTAATCGAAACTCGGATTGGCTCATCCGAAAAATAAAATCGAAAATCGGTTCTCACTCAAATCAATTCAGGTACTGATTTCAACTTTTGAAAATCGGTTGAAATCGGTATGATTTTCGATTCTAGCTGGAGACCACCCAGACCAGTTTTAGAACTGATTTTTAGCTGCTTCTATAAGTTCATTATTTGTGTGTTCAGCTTTAATCGATTTCATAAAGCTAGGGGTAATATTCAAATTGATTAGTATCATAAAATCGATTTTAGATTGTTGCTTTTAAAAGTTCATTGTTTACATTATGGATTATTGCTTTTGGTAGATTATAATTTTTTTTGTTCACTTAATCGATACTCATATTATTTTGATAAAAAAAAAAACAAGTACCCGAATAGACCCTAGAATCGGACTGAAAAATAAGATCGGTTCCAAAACATGTTTTAAAAAAAACATGATTGGTTCTCAATTTCAAAAATTGAGAATTGATTATAAAAGGATTCGATTTCAGGGTCTAGGTCTGGACCCGACTCACCCGGCCATGCTCACCCTAATTAGCAAACACATCAATTTTTTTGTTTTTGTTTTGGTAAAACACTAAATTTCAATTCCTAGACAATAATATATGCCAAGTTGATTACTTAAAGCACCAGACAAGCATTGCGACCACTTGTTCTCTCTCTCTCTCTCTCTCTAAACATGGGATGTTGCCATTAGAGGAAAGGATTTGAAGCAATCTTTTGTGTGGCCTCTATCTCTGCAATCCCACGTGACTGAAATAAAGATAATATTGAGAGAGAGAGAGAGAGAGAGAGAGATCAGATCAAGACAGATGAGAGAGGGACAACGAGCTGGAGTCGACCTGCTCCCCGATGGTCGCATCAAACGAGACCCTCCAACTTGCTCTTGCTCATCCCATGATTTCACACATTTCTTATTGCAAATCCCCACCTTGTTGAACAAATTTTAAAGAATCGGCAAGATCAGTTCCTAAAGATATACCGAAGACCGATGTATACGAATTCGTAAATTTATTGTACCACAGCTAATTCAATCATAAATCTTTCGATTAGTGCCAATATAAACCTAAACCGCTTGGCGATTGCCATTTTAGCCCAAACTCTTTAATTGTGCTAATTTAGTCCTAAATATTTTGGTGATTTTTCTATTTATTCATAAACTTTTTGATAATTTATTAATTTAGTAATTTATGCCAACATAGGTTTAGGGCTAAATTGTCAAAATTTCAAAATGTTTAGAATTAAATTAAAAAGACTTCAAAATGATTAAGACTAAATTGACACAGTTAAAGTGTTTATGACTAAATTGATAAATCATCAAAAGATTCAAGATTAAATTAGCATAACTGAAAAGCTTAAGACTGAATTGCCTCATTGTAATAGGTTTAAGACTTTTTGGGCAATTTTCCTCGTATTGAGCCTATCACACAATTGGGCTTTAACGGTAACTATGGTTGCACGAAACTAAATGAGACGAAACAATACCTAATGGCACGGATGGTTCATATAACAACCCTAGGTCACCGACGAGGCCCTCCCCTCGCCCTGCTGATCTTCATCCGAACGATCAAAGGCCGCCGACCGGCCGATCTCTCACTGATCCATTCAAGCCATGTCAACAGCATTTACGATCTTTACTAGTCACTAGTTGGCAGGGATTCAATATATAATCAATGCGTGGGGGTTGCAAGTCACATATGACGCACGACGACACCAAGGAGGATAAGACTTTCATGCAAGTACGATGCAACGTTTGTTTGCGGGGAAGGTGTATCTGAAAATACGAATGGAATACAGTGGATGAACGATTACAAACGAAACAGAGGATAACATAAAGAAATGGAGACTTCCCGTGATCCGGTAGAAAGGGACAAATTATATATAAAAAAAAAATCTTAGATTTATTTTATTTTTGCCAATTCAATCATAAACATTTTAATTTTGCCAATTGAATTATAAATATTTGCACGTTTTACCAATTCAGTTTCCCTATTTAATTTTGGTCAAAAATCGCTTATGTGGATGCTAGCTGTCCTACATGGCACGATCGACATTGAAGTTGACTATTTTAAAAAATATTTTGATATTTTTCTTTCCTTTATTGTGGACTATTGCCTGCCACAGGCGAGGGCTTTGCGGACCTCGCCGATCCCAAGCAAGAGCATTCGCGCCATCACTGGCCACACCCAAGTGTGTGAGACCGTTGTCGAGATCCAAGCGAGGGCTGACCCCTTGACCTCCCCTAGGCAAGGATTGAGTGAGGGTGTTGTGGCCCTCCCTAGCTAATAGGCGGGGTGTCAACCCTCGCCTGGATATCGACGAGAGTCTGATGCCCTTGCCTAGACCAAGTGAGGGTCTTTGGATATACAAAATGGACAAATTAAAAAGTGTAAAACTGGATTGGTAAAAGTAAAATAAGCTTTGGATTTTTTGAACAATTTTCCCAAATAGAGAGGGGATAGATTAGATTATCGTATCTGTATACATGCACATGAGAGTACGCATTCGTACACATTGACATACACTTACACATTATCCACAAAACCGTGCTGTCATTAGCTAGTGCAGTAGTTTATCGTATTCGAAATTACTTTTCCTCACGGAATTATTCTCAGAACGGGGCACCCCGTGACCCAAATCTACTTCCCCGCTTAAATGCATACGTGTCAACATGCGCGGAGCATCCATGTTGGATCTGTCATTTTCCAGGTGTGCTGACACATTTGCATTTTAACGTGATGTTGGACAAAATGCTCACGGTGGATAGACTCGGACCCTGAAATCCAATTTGGCCTTTTCTTGCGAGACGGGAATTTTTTTACCCAAGCAAGCGTAACGCGTCGTACCAATGGAAGGTATTTTGGGAGGCGAAAAATTAGTCATTAGGTACCGGATTATAAATTTTAATAAGACCGAAAATTAATTTGAGTTAAATGCATCGTGAAGAATGAGGTGATAAATTCGATGTGTGTGTATATATATTTATATATATAGATTCATGGGACCAAAGTAGGAATCCATTTGCTTCCGATTGTTCAATTTCACAGCACCTGCTGACCATGCTTTCTGCTTCCCTGCAACCTGCACATGCGTCTGACACTCCAGGCAACACCAGATATTGTTAACAAACACATCCCAAATTTTGGTTTGTCTGATTGCGCCCCCCCGCCCCCACCGGGCCCACCCCCCAATATTTAATCTTTTTGTTTAGTGAAAAGATAAATTATTTAAATTTATTTTTCTCAAAAACAATCATATCCAGCGTATGACACAAATAGTCAATGAGATTTGCCTAAATATTCTTGCCACAATAAAAAAAAAACCGTCCATTTATTTTATAAGCGATAAGCGGTTATTTTTTAAAAAAATAGTCTCGACGTCGTTCATTTTTCGCGAAACAAACGAACTTTGATAGAGATAACATTTCAAGTCGGTTGCATCAATTAATTAGTATTCAATGGACTTGCGACTTTGAAAGCTGAAAGCCAAAGATAATGCGTTTAAATTAGGGCCCGATGGCTGAAGCCTGACACAGTTGTGGGGAGCATCTACTACCCTTAACTTCCCGGCATTATTCTCAACTAATCGAAAGGACGTGTCAAAAGAGTGTCTTACCGACCGGGGAATTGCACATTGGAAACATGCGTATCTGTACATGAAAAGTTTGTGATTTTCTCTTTTTTTTGGAAATGTCTTATTGCTCGATTTCCATGGTAATTTTTAGTAGCTTAAGCTATTGCTCTTGAGGCACTCCGTACTAAGCCGTTTTAGGATAATTAAAATATGATGAAAGTTAATGCTTGGCACTATTATCGTCACGCATGATTTGTTCTCATACAATGCCATTGGCTTGAATTTTCGGATAGCAATTCAAATATGCCTTACAATTCTTTCTACTCCTGCATGTACACTTTGTGCTGTCATATGGGTTTGATGTCCCATGGATCCGCTTAAAGGGCCAGCCCACAAGGGTCCAAAGTCACTTTTGAGTTGGCAAAAGATGATGGCCTTGAGCAAATTACCCAAAAAAAGTCATAAATCTATTATAATTGTGTCAATTCAATCATAATTCTTTTTTTTTGCTAATTCAGTTCTAAACCTTCTGTAATTATATCATTTCAATCCATCCAACGAATTTTGGCCAGTCGACACTGACGTTGGCATCAATTGATAGTCGATCGAAAATTTTAAATTTTTTAATGATTTTTTTAATGTTTTTTATTTTTCTTTTCTTTTTCCCTTTGTTTTTGCCCCCCTCTCTTCTCCACCTCTACCCCCCATCCGATTGCCATAGTCCGACGATCGGAGAGACCGAGCCTTGCTTGGCCATGGGGGTAGGACCTTGCCGTCGTTGCCTCTTTGATCGCACCTCTGGCCGGTTGTTGGACTATGGCAACCGGTTGGAGTTGCGGGGTGGGCGGAGGTGAGAGGGAAGAAGAAAAGAAAATAAATTATATATTAAAAATATCATAAAAATATTAAAATATTCGATTGTCGACCAACCAACCAAAATTCACCAGATGGACTGAAGTGTTGCAATTGCAAAAAATTTAGGACTGAATAGAAAAAAAAATTTAGGACTAGATTAACACAATTGCAATATGTTTATAATTTTTTTTGGTAATTTTCCCTATATATTAGGTTCCACTTGGCCTAGTTGGGCCAGAGCTAGGCTGACCTGATCCCCATAGTTCTTATATATATATATGGCTTTGGGCCGGAGCTAGGCTGACCTGATCCCCATAGTTCTTATATATATGTATATACATATGTATATTGTGGCCTATACGTGGTTTGGTCCGAGTAGTACTTGTCGTGACCTAAAAAATTAATTTTTAGGTTAATGGATTATCAGGTTAATTTTAATGACTAACTTAATACGGACTCTCCCAAACTCTACCAAATCACAGCTTTAGTTAATTATAATGATTTAAAATTCGAAATCGCATTAACCATTTATGGTAGGTTGGTTAGAAACCTAAATAAAAATTGTAGGGGGACTATTCTTAATCATACGAACTAGAGTTTAAGGACTCGAGAACTTGATTACATTAACTACTTTGTGATATTTCGATTTTCCTGTCATTTCGAGACCTTTGACTGTAAGAAATCTATCAAAGTATTTCAATTATATTTCGCTCGGATCTGATCAATCTCAAGTCAATTAACCAAAGGGGAAAGGCTAACGCGCGATGAGGTATGTGGACCTATGAAACTCAATTAGAAAACGACGCTTTGACCATAAGGATCGTTGAGGGAACATTTAAAGCCAAGGCCGATCTAAGAACAATTAAGAAATACATTGTTAGTGTCGTACGATTAGGATGTGGGTAATACCGTTTAACCAATGTATAATTTGTGAAATTTTCTTAAATCGATTTAAGACGATCGTTGCTGGCGGGGCTAGCAATAGATCCTTACGATTACATGACAACCAAAGTTGCCGTAGATTAAGTTATCCTAAGTATGATGAGAACCACATGGTCGATATGCATGACGTTTGCAAAAGTCGCCCATTAATTCGAGACAAACTGAAATTTCAGTTGACGGAAGCTTCGATCATGAATTAGGATCTCGGAATTTGAAAATGGAAATGAGGGATTCCAATAATTGATATGGATTGGACGCCGCCTTATCGGGGATGAAAATATCAAAAAAATTGAAATTTCGGACGAAATGTGTGAAAATACCATTTTGCCCTTAGAGAGTTAACCTTGCCTTAATGATTTGAGAATGACATTTTAGTCATTTAACAAATTTCCTTCCTCCCCAAGGCTGTCGAAAAATATGAGAGGCAAAGGAGTCATTGGAGCTTTGATATTATTGATACAAGGACAAGTGTCATTACTTAGGTGGTGATCATTTAATTTCTACTAACCTAATCTTCTAGAACCTTGATCATGGCGGAATGAAGTCTCATTTCATCTGCCATTTCCCATAAAAAAAATTCGTGAGCCATGTTCTTCTTCCTTTCCATTTGAGCAATTTCTTCAAGAACAGAAAATTGCTCCTGTCAACCAGCTTCTGTCGCCCTGTTCAGATTGCTCGAACACCTCCTTCGGTGACCTTTTGGCCGACTGTCAACCACCACAAGTTAGTTTAAGATGTCCTTAACAAGTTCAAATTTGTTTTGTGTCCATAGGAGGTCTGGCAAATTTATGAGAATTTTTGGAAAAAAACCGAATAGATTCTGAGCTAATTGAGAAAGGGTCATGGTTCACCCTCTTAGAGACTTTGAATGGCTCCAAAATTTTTATGAAAGGTAGATGACATGTAGTACTAAGTTCACTGAGCGGGGTCCACTGTTTTGGTTAAGTTTCGATTAGGTTTCGATGGTTGAATCGGTGTGGTCTTTAAGAGCAGAATTTGACCGCCGATTGGTCTAAGATGAAGTGAACTGTTCGGAGGTCTTAGGAGTGTTATTTAGCTTCGAAATCCATCGTGGGGCTATATAACATGTTGATTAAAGTTTTAGCAAGAGTAATTGATGATAATTTGGAGCTTAAGGCGAATTAGTGGGCTGTTTGTGCAAGGAAACACATAACCGGTTTCTGCTCTGTCTTAAGTCTGAGTAGTCCGGTTCGGTTAGGGGTTGTTCATGGTGTCTCCATGCTCTAAATGTGTCGTTAGGACATACTAGAATGCCCCTTGAGTTGTTAGTGAGGTCCATGATTGGTGGAATTAGGACTAGATTGGATAAATTGATTGAATGATGTATAGTTCCTAAATCGTTTTGCTGTCCTGTTTTGGACAGCGGAGAAATCAACTTGAAGCCGATCTTGATGAGGGAATTTTAGCGAGAATTGCCAACTTAAGTGAAGGTGAGTGACCCTTAAACCTATTTAAGGACATTTGGATGCTACTAGACGGTTTTCGCTGAGGAAACGATGAAATGCTTGATTTGCTATGCTTGAATGATTGAATTGATGACGTGCTCGTTGATGCGCCTTGCTTGCCTATATGGCGGTATGATATTCGATTATTAAATTGTGCTTTGCGACAGGCATGTTTGTTCCTCTTTGGTAAGCAATTGATTTGTGTTCAAATGCTTAAAAATCCTCGTGGTGATAATGTGATTAAATGTTTATTGAAATAATTCTTGACTGAGATTTGCTTGAGGAACTGGGCTAGCGAGCCGTGAGAACACATGAATGGTGGCAAGTATCGTGATGAGATGAGGGCTTGAGGCCAGTGACACCCTGATACGATTTATCGCGGGGTTGCGAGCTATATACACTATAATGCGTCTAAACGTAGGGTTGTGGTTGAAAGTACATCCTGATGCGTCTGAACGCGGGATGAGAATTTTAGCCAGTTGACATGAGCTTGGTGATAAGCTGTTAAACCTGATGCGTTTGAATGCGGGTTTATTGATCGGGATAGCCTGAGGCGTTTGAACTCAGGCTAGTCCCTGTAAGTTTGAAAGAGGGGGGGTGAATTCCTTTCTAATTCACGTGATGATGAAAATGATTGTAAGCTAGTACGAAAGCTTTTGGTCACTCTATGCTAGTTTGCCTTGAGTTGATGCCATGTCTTACTTTAACAAATATTATGCGTTGCTTGATTTGCTTTGGTCTGGTGGGACGGATGGCCTAAGTAGGGTTAGGCTAGCTTGTTGAGACGTAAGTCTCACCTCGTCGTGAGATCCCTCTTTTTCCAGATCCTGAACCCTGAAGATGTTGTCGATCCGTTTTGGCGCTCGAAAGAGATGACAGCTTATTTTGAGGAATTTCCAAATAGACAAGATACAGTTTATATTAGGAAGAGTACGGTAGCATGGGTTGATGAGGGGAAGGAAGATTGAAAGTCACATCGTTTTGAGGCCTGGTTCAAGAGTGCTGGAGAAGTGACCACTGGTCCATTAAAGGCTCACGAGGTTCCAAGATGCGTAGTTCCATCGTGGTGCCATCCTTCTCGAGATGAGATTGAGGTAGAGGGTTCCGTGGTAGGCTTGAGAGACGTTCCAGAGGAGACCCCGACTAGAGAGGAGAGTATCAAAGTGATCAAGATTTCTGACTCAAAAGATGAGATGGAAGATGACATTATAGAAGTACGATCGGAGACTTTCTCGGATTACAATCCCGCAGAGGACATGAGTCTTGTCGAAGATACTAGTACCACTTAGTGGGCTCGAGATCACACAATCGTTGGAGTTATCTTTTGTTGGTGACGATCTTTTCGGTGGGGCTTAAAGGTTGTCTTTTGTTCGCCCTTTTATCTTCCTCAACCTTAGCTGGTGGTATTAGTTAGTCCCTGACCTCGTTTGTATAAACTCGTCCTCTTGATATGTAAATTACCCTTTTCCTTATCTTGTGTCTCATTCTTTGTTTTGTTTTAAATTACCTTACATGGAGTTATGTATTTATTTTCTTTTACTCTTCCGTATGCGAGTCTCATTTATTTATCGTCGTAAAGAAGGGTATCTTGGGACAGAATTTACGACATGAATGGATGAGCGTACTCATAAGGGGAGCGATGTGTGACGTGCCTATTGAAGTGGTATCAGAGTAAGGTTAGCTCGATCCAAGTCGATTGAGGATTGGAGTAATAAGGAGGAATGAGATTCGGGATGATTGGGTAGCGAGACCGTAAGGGGATTCGCTAGAGTCAGGTAAGAAATGCATGGAATATGAGTTGGCGCATGTGATTGGCATCATGAGAGTGATGAGTTATGATGACTAGATAGTGACCAAGTTTCGTACTTAGCGTGTGTATCGATTGTGGACGATTGCTTGATGAAATGTTGAGTGTTTGTTTGAGCTTGAAGTATGATTGTACGTTCTTAATTACTGTGCCCTTTAGAATGATTGGGTGAATGGTTGCTTTGATGCGAGTGCTGCTTTGTTGTGTAGCATAGAATCGCTGGACTTGTGTAGTTGAGCTAAGTCTTTAATTCCGTGGTGGAATTATGGTGGTATAGGTAGTATAAAAATGAGTGACTGACCTGGCAAATGTGGGAGACCTAGAGGTGGAGCTTCTAGTTCGAGGTTACCTGTGGTAGACAATCTTAGAATGGGTGATGTATTGAGAGCATTGGAACGAATTGGGAACTTAATAGATAGGCAAGCTCAGGATAGAGATGCTGCTATTACCCAGGCTGTGGGAGCTGCCTTGGCTACTGTCAATGCGACAACTAGTAATAATGTGGGCTATAGAGTTAATGCCAACATAGGCCAGGGTGTTGAGACTGGTAATGCTCGAGCTAATGAGAGTAGTGGCCTGGGAGTGGAAGCAAGTTATACATAAGGTAATAATATTGCACCTAGAGACATGGGTCAATTAGTTGATCAGTTTGTGAAGTTGAGGCCACTCCAATTTAATGGAATTGGTGACCCAGAGTTGACACCCAGATGGATAGAAAAACTTGAGAAAATTTTTAGGGCTCTGAGATGTAATGATGAGAAGAAAGTGCTCCTGGTAGTATATCAACTGGATGGTACTACAAATGACAGGTTGAATGCTACGAAGGGAGGAATATTTTCTGAAGGTACCACCCTAAATTGGACTGCTTTCACTGCGGCCTTTAATGGCAAGTATTTCTCGGAGACTGCGTGAGAAAGTAAGCTGGTGGAATTTCAGAATTTACGTCAGGGCCATATGACAGTGGATCAATATGAGGCCGAGTTTGCTAGGTTGTCGAGGTATATGCTCGATATGTGGAGGATCCGCTAGAGAAGGCGCGAAGATTTTGAGACGGGTTACGACCTGAACTTCGTAATCAGATGGTGGCTATGAATTTGAGAATTTATAAGGAAGTTTATGAGCGGGGTCAAATGATAGAACGAGACATGAAAGAGAGAACGATGGCATCCAGATCGCGATTTCCTTTATTTTGAGATAATCGCCAGTTGGGTAAGAGACCAATGATCAATAATAGGCGTTTTGTCCCCCCCCGCAAGGAAAAATATTGGGAAGCCACCGCACCAGTCCAACTCAAACTGTTGCCTTTGTGGAAGGAGATGTGGAAGTGGACCTTGCTCGACTAAGATGGATGCGTGTTTTAAGTGTGGTCAAATGGACCACCAGATAAGGACCTGTCCTAATCAAGTTCTAGGACCTAGATCGCAGGGACCGCGACCGCAGGCAGGACCCTCGGCTGCTGCTCCACTAAATGAACTAAATCGGCCACCAGCTCAAGGGCGAGTGTATGCTGTAGCATATGGAGAAGTGGAGAACACGCCTGGTATGATCATAGATATGATTTATTTGTGTGACCAAACTGCTTATGCCCCGTTTGATCCCGAAGCTTCGCATTCTTTTGTGTTTGCTCAATTTGCTGATATGGTTGATTTGGATTTGAGGCCTTTAAATATGAGGTTGCATGTTACCACTCCACTAAAGTACAATATGATAGTTTCGCTAGGCTGCGCGGATTGTAAGATAGTTATTGACGGTAGAGAGGGAAAGATAGATTTGGCTGTGCTGCCTATGTTTGATTTTGATGTGATCGTTGGGATGGATTGGCTGAGTAGACAAAAAGCTGTGGTCAATTGTGGTGATAGGGTAATTTGTTTGTATCCGAATGATTGCCCTAACTTTGAGTTTAAGGGAAGTCGTGGGGGAATTTCCATTCCCTTGGTTTCATCGCTTGAAGCGACAAAATTGCTAGATGAAGGATGCCAAGCTTATTTGGCTGTGGTAGTTGATACGATAGTTGGGGAATCGAAATTGGAAATTAAAGAAGTGGTACGTGAATTTCCGGATGTTTTTACTCAAGAATTGCCTGGATTACCTGCCCGAACGAGAAATTGAGTTTGTAATTAAATTAGCTCTTGGGACGGAGCCAATTTTGAAGGCACCTTATAGAATGGCGTTATCGGAGCTGAAGGTGCTGAAGGTGCAGATGCAAGAGTTATTGGATAAATGTTTCATTAGGCCGAGTGCGTCATCGTGGGGAGCACCGGTGTTATTTATGAGGAAAAAGGATGGATCCTTACAGTTGTGTATTGATTACTGGCAATTGAATCAAGTGACCATTAAGAACAAGTATCCGTTGCCGATGATCGATGACCTATTTGATCAACTGCAGGGACCTTCGGTATTCTCTAAGATAGACTTGAGAATGGTGTACCATCAGTTACGAATTAAGAAAGATGATATTCTGAAAATAGCTTTTAGAAGGAGATATAAGCATTATGAGTTTACGGTGATGCCTTTTGGGTTGACTAATACTCCAGCTGCATTTATGGACATGATGCATCAGGTATTTAAGGAATATCTTGATCACTTTGTCATAGTGTTTATTGATGACATTTTAATTTATTCGAGGAGTATTGAGGAGCGTGAAAGGCATTTGAGAATTGTTTTACAGACTTTGAGGGAATACTCGCTTTATGCCAAGTTTAGCAAGTGCGAGTTTTGGTTGAATAAAGTGACATTTCTTGGCCATGTAATATCTGGAGAATGAATCTCCGTAGATCCTGCGAAGATTGAGGCAGTGATAAATTGGCATAGACCTACGACAGTTACGGAAGTTTGGAGTTTTTTGGGATTGGCTGGCTATTATAGATGCTTTGTAGAAAAGTTTTCGTTTATAGCGATGCCATTGACACAGTTAACTAAGAAGCTTACAAAGTTGGAATGGACGGACAAATGTGAAAGGAGTTTTCGAGAGCTTAAACATCGTTTGACGACCACCCCTGTACTTACAATTCCGTCTGGACTTGGAGGCTTTGAGATTTATAGCGATGCTTCGTTAAAAGGATTGGGGTGTGTATTAATACAGCACGGAAGAGTAGTAGCGTATACTTCACGGTAGTTGATACCCCATGAATCGAATTATACGACGCATGACTTGGAGTTAGCTGCGATTATTTTTGCCTTAAAAATTTGGAGGCATTATTTATGTGGCGAAAGGCTTCAAATTTATTCCGATCATCAGAGTTTAAAGTATTTATTTTTCCAGAAGGAATTGAATATGAGGCAGCATCGATGGATGGAATTGCTTAAGGATTACGATTGCGATATTTTGTACCATCCTGGGAAGGCGAATAGAGTCACCGATGCACTTAGTCGGAAATCAAGTATTGCACACCTAATGATTAGGGGATGGTTGGTGCTTGAAGAATTGAGAGATTCTGAGTTTAAGAAGGAAGTGAGGCAGCTGTCGAGTTTGATGGCGACCTTGAGAATCGAACCGGAGATTCAAAAACGTATAAAGTCTTACAGTCTACGGATCCAGAAATTTAGAGGATTCTTAGTATGGATACGACGAAAAGAAAAGCTAAATTCCAAGTATCTGAAGACGAAATCTTAAGGTTTCGTAGACGTTTTTGTGTGCCTAATGACGAAGCACTCAAAGAAAAAATTTTGTCCGAGGCTCATCGACGTAATTACAGCATCCACCCAGGTAAAACGAAAGTGCATCAGAACTTACACCAACATTATTGGTGGAACGGAATGAAAGTGAATGTGGCAAAATTCGTGGCTAAATGTTTGACGTGCCAGCAGGTGAAAGCTTAGCACTGCAAGCTTGGGGGATTGTTACAACCCTTGGAAATTCCTGAATAGGAATGTGAACATGTAACCATGGATTTTGTTATGGGTTTACCGCGGAGTCAGAAAGGACATGACTCGATCTGGCTAGTGGTAGATAGATTGACCAAGTCTGCTCATTTTATTCCCGTGAGAAAGGACTTCGCGATGGAAAGATATGTCGAGCTGTGTACGCGTTATATTGTACGACTTCACGGAGTGCCTATAAAGATTACGTCGGATCGAGATCCTAAATTTACCGCGAACTTTTGGAAGAGTCTTCGAGATACTTTGGGAACCAGATTGCAATTTAGTACGGCATATCTCCCACAAATAGACGGAAAGTCGGAAAGGACGATTCAGACACTCGAAGACATGTTGCGAGCATGTGTTATATAATTTAAAGGTAGATGGGAAGACCATTTGCACGTAGTGAAATTTGCGTATGACAACAATTACCAACAAAGTATTGGAATGGCTCTTTTTGAAGCATTTTATGGTAGAGCCTACAGGACTCCTTTGTGCTGGGATGAAGTGGGTGAAAGGAGCATAATGGGCCTAGAATTAGTGGAGCAGTCAGTAGAGGCAGTGAAAGTAATCAGAGAAAGGTTGAAAACAACACAAAGTCGCCAGAAAAGTTATGCCAATAAGCGACGCCAGCCGTTGTAGTTTTAAGTTGGTGATCATGTATTTCTCAAGGTATCGCTAATGAGAGGTTTATCTCGATTCGGAAAGAAAGGAAAGTTGAGTCCGAGATATGTAGGCCCATTTGAAATTTTGAAACTAATTGGAACTTTGGCTTATAGACTTGCCCTACCGCCGAGTTTGTCTCAGGTACACAATGTGTTTCATGTATCGATGTTAAGGAAGTACAAACTAGACCCGACGCATTTGTTAGATTATGAAACAATAGAAGTGGACGACAAGGTGTTGTACGTGGAAAGACCGGTAAGGATTGAAGATCGAAAGGAGCAAGTTTTGAGAATAAAAACAATTCCGCTGGTCAAAGTAATTTGGAAGCACCATGAAATTAAAGGCGCTACATGGAAAATGAGGAAGCGATGAGGCGGCAATACCCCCATTTTTTTAAATAGCTGGTTTGTAAAGAATTTTGAGGACGAAATTTTTGTAAGTGGGAAAAGTTGTGACATTTCGATTTTTCTGTCATTTCGAGACCTTTGACTATAAGGAATATGTCGAAGTATTTCAGTTATGTCTCACTCGGATCTGATCAATCTCGAGTCAATTATCCAAATGGGAAAAGCTAACACCTGATGAGGTATGTGGACCTAGGAAACTCAATTAGAAAATGACGCTTTGACCATAAGAATCGTTAAGGGAATAATTAGAGCCGAAGCCGATCTAAGAACGATTAAGGAACACATTGTTAGTGTCGTACGATTAGGACGCGGGTGATACCTTTTAACCAATATATGATTTGCGAAATTTTCCTAAATCGATTTATGACGATTGTTGTCGGCGGGGCTAGCAATAGATCCTTACGATTACATGACAATCAAAGTTTCCGTAGATTGAGTTATCCTAAGTGTGATGAGAATCACAGGGTCTATATGCGTGACGTCCGTTAAAGCCGCTCGTTAATTTGAGACAAATTGAAATTTTGGTCGACGGAAGCTTTGATCACGAATTAGGATCTCGGAATTTGAAAATGGAAATGAGGGATTTCAATAATTGATATGGATTGGACGCCGCCTTATCGAGGATGAAAATATCGAAAAAACTGAAATTTCGGACGAAAGGTGTGAAAATACCATTTTGCCCTTGGAGAGTTAATCTTGCCTTAATGATTTGAGAAGGGAATTTTAGTCATTTAACAAATTTCCTTCCTCCCCAAGGTTGCCGAAAAATCTGAGGGGCAAAGGAGTCATTGGAGCTTTGATATTATTGATACAAGGACAAATGTCATTACTTGGGTGGTGATCATTTAATTTCCACTAACCTAATCTTCTAGAACCTTGACCATGATGGAATGAAGTCTCATTTCATCTGCCATTTTCCCTCAAAAAAATTCGTGAGCCATGTTCTTCTTCCTTTCCATTTGAGCAATTTTTTCAAGATCAGAAAACTGCCCCTGTCGACCAAATTCTGCCGCCTTGTTCAGACTGCTTGAACGCCTCTTCCGGTGACCTTTTGGCCGGCCGTCGACCATCAAAGGTTAGTTGAAGATGTCCTTAACAAGTTCCAATTAGTTTTGTATCCATACAAGGTCTGGTTAATTTATGGAAATTTTTGGAAGAAAACCAGACAGATTCTAATCTAACTGAGAGAGGGCCATGGTTCACCTTAGAGACTTTGAATGGCTTTGAAATTTTTATGGAAGGTACATGACATGTAGTACTAAGTTCACTAAGCTGGGGCCACTGTTTTTGTTAAGTTTCGATGGTTGAATTAGTGTGGCTTTTAAGAGCATAATCTGATCGCCAGTTGGTCTAAGATGAAGTGAGTTGTTCGGAGGTCTTAGGAGTGCTATTTAGCTTTGAAATCCATTGTGGTACTATATAACATATTAATTAAGGTTTTAGCAAGAGGAATTGGTGATAAGTTGGAGCTTAAGGCGAATTAGTGGGCTGTTTGTGCAAGGAAAGACAAAACCGGTTTCTGCTCTGTCTTAAGTCTGAGTAGTCCGGTTCGGTTAGGGGCTGTTTATGGTGTCGTCATGCTCTAAATGTGTCCTTAAGACATACTAAAATGTCCCTTGAGTTGTTAATGAGGTCCACGATTGGTGAAATTGGGGCTAAATTGGATAAATTGATTGTAACGATGGATAGTTCCTAAATCGTTTTGTTGTCCTATTTTGGACAGCGGATAAGTCAACTTGAAGCCGATCTTGACATGAGAATTTTAGCGAGAATTACTAACTTAAGCGAAAGTGAGTGACCCTTAAACCTATTTAAGGACATTTGAACGCGACTAAACGGTTTTCGCTGAGGAAACGATGAAATGATTGATTTGCTATGCTTGAATGATTGAATTGATCACGTACTCGTTGATGCGCCTTGCTTGCCTATGTGGCGGTATGATATTCGATTCTTCAATTGTGCTTTGCGACACGACACGTTTGTTCCTCTTTGGTAAGCAATTGATTTGTGTTCAAATGCCTAAAAATCCTCATGGTGATAATATGATTAAATGTTTTTCGTAAGGATTCTTGACTGAGATTTGCTTGAGGAACTGGGCTAGCAAGCCGTGAGAACACATGAATGGTGACAAGTATTGTGATGAGATGAGGGCTTGAGGCCAGTGACATCCTGATGCGATTTATCGTGGGGTTGCGAGCTATGTACACCATAATGCGTCTGAACGTGGGGTTGTGGTTGAAAGTATATCCTGATGCGTCTGAATGCGGGATGAGAATTTTAGCCTGTCAACATGAACTTGGTGATAAGCTGTTAAACCTGATGTGTTTGAATGCTGGTTTATTGATCGGGATAGCCTGAGGCGTCTGAATGCGGGCTAGTCCCTGAAACTTTGAAAGAGGAGGGGTGAATTCCTCTCTATATCACGTGATGATGAAAATGATTAGAAGCTAGTACGAAAGCTTTGGTCACTCTATGCTAGTTTGCCTTGAGTTGATGCCATGTCTTGCTTTAGCGAATATTATGCGTTGCTTTGTTTGCTTTGGTCTGGTGGGACGAATGGCTTAGGTAGGGTTAGGCTAGCTTGCTGAGACGTAAGTCTCATCCTGTCGTGAGATTCCTCTTTTTCCCGATCTTAAGCCCTGAAGATGTTGCTGATCCGTCTTGGCGATCCGAAGGAGATGACAACTTATTTTGGGGAATTTTCAAATAGACGAGGTACGGTTTATATTAGGAAGAGTACGGTAATAGGGATTGATGAGGGGGAGGAAGACTGAAAGCCACATCGTTTTGAGGCTTGGTTCAGAAGAGCTGGGGAAGTGACCATTGGTCCATTAAAGGCTTACGAGGTTCCAAGATGCGTAGTTCTATCGTGATGCCATCCTTCTCGAGATGAGATCGAGGTAGAGGGTTCCGTGATAGGCTCGTGCAACGTTCTAGAGGAGATATCGGCTATAGAGGAGATTATCGAAGTGATCGAGATTTCTGACTCAGAAGATGAGATGGAAGATGATACTATAAAAGTACGATCGAAGACTTTCTTGGATTACGATCCCGCAAAAGACATGAGTCGAGCTGAAGATACTAGTATCACTTAGTAGGCTCGAGATCACATGACCATTGGAGTTGTCTTTTGTTGGTGACGATCTTTTCAGTTGGGCTTAAAGGTTGTCTTTTGTTCGCCCTTTTGTCTTCCTCGACCTTAGCTGGTGGTATTAGTTAGTCCTTGACCTCGTTTATATAAACTCGTCCTCTTGATATATAAATTACCTTTTTCCTTGTCTTGTGTCTCATTCTTTATTTTGTTTTGAATTACCTTGCATGGAGTTATGTATTTATTTTCTTTTACTCTTCTGCATGCGAGTCTCATTTATTTATCGCCGTAAAGAAGGGTATCCTAGGACGGAATTTACGACATGAACGGATGAGCGCACTCGTAAGGGGAGCGGGGCGTGACATACTTAAAGCTAATGCCCTTTCGGTACCTTAAATCCATGAAATATCTAAGTTTAACAATTCAGATTGAATCGTTCAAAATCCAAAGGATGAAGCTTTTTTAGGTTTTTCTCTTTTATATGCAATGCATAAATGACATGGATGCAATAACATTAGAATATCTAAATGATGGGATGAAATGCACGACAATCAAATTTTGAGTCAAGTTACCTCATACGGAAAAATTAACTAATCAAATTAAAGCATGCAAAATGATGTACTCTAACTACATGCAATGATGGTAGTTTACTCAATCAAAAATTGTAGATGACATGGGCAGTACACAAAGAAGCATAGAAATGAACAAACCAAATTTGAAAATCTAGTTCATGTTTTTAAATGCATGAAGACTAAACATGATTTTGACAACACATATCATATTATGACAAATGAAATAACACGTAACAATATGCAATGCATGATTTTCGAAAATATATGATGCATGATTATGCAATTTTCGAAAACATGGCATATGATATAAGTAATACTCGAAATATGATATATGACCTGCAAAGCAACATCCAATATGCGAAACAAGGCATGGCCATTTATGCGAAAAACTAGAGCATGCATGTATGTGATTTTTTTCGAAAAAAAAAAGTATGGTAGATAAGATGTTGTGATACTCAAAGATATGATATGCAAAAATATGATATGCAAGATAACACGTGATATGCAGATATGAGAACGCATGAGTATGACATGAGATATTCATGATATGCATGGAATCACACAAGGTAACATGAGGTGATTTTTATTCCTTTTCCTTTGAATCTTTGGCCAAGAGAAGACATGCATGAAGGTTATTCTTATTCAATTTTATCCCATGTTATCAAGTAATATAAAGCTTCTAATAAACCTTATCTTCCTATGAAATTTATTAGATAGGGCTTTTTAAGAATACCATATCTTACTAAATATTTTAAGGAATTTTAATATTAATGGGATTCAATGAAAATAAAGATATCATTCAAGATCAAAGAAAATCCCTATCCACGAAGAGATAAAAATCAAGATAACCCATCTTTATCTTCTTCTTCTTTTAAATTATAATACCCAAATTCTAAAATCAGCTCATGAAGATAGCGAATCAAATTTAAATGGCGATAGATCAAATTAACTAACTTCTCGTCTTTTCTAAGTTGGAAAGTTGTACCCGAATGGCAACAGGTAAGATTGTCCAACTTATCATAGACATTGCTTATTAGGAAAAATATTTTTCTAATCTTGATTTAGGTTTTTTATTCAGAAAATCGTGCTTAGAAGATAAATAAATGCAATCAATTGAGCTCTTTTCCGAAGAAATTTTTGATAAAAATTGGAACTTTATTATTAACCTTGCAAAAATCGCCCCTTTCGATTATCAAAACTTAAGAGTCAATGCTTTATTCATAAAAGAGGTCATGCTTTTAATCTTTGGTGGTAACAAAAAAATACGTCCATTGAAGAATAACCACGGACAAGTGCATGTTCAATTCAGTCGAATACATCTTTGGAAATTTGAAGTAAAAGGATTACCTCATGTTGCCAATTCAAACTCGAAGTCACCAATCCGCAGACGAGTGTTCGCGGGATCAACACACGCACAACTTGGAAGCTCACACTCGTGCAAGGCTTCAGACTAGACTCGCCTCATGGCTGTCCACTCCAGATGTTCGATCACAACCCTGACTTACAGGATAAATGACAGGAGGAAACTCATGGCAGATTTGTCTTGCTTTTATGGACTTTTTGGAAGCTTATGAAAGATCCAAGATGCACCTCCTGATCCCACGAAGCACACCTGCACATAGAGACATATCTTTTTTCTTTTTCTATTGTAGCAACAAATCTCCAGTGAGTATAATATTCAAAATTTGGCGTGATCAGGATTGTTCTAGGAATTAATCTGATAATAATCGTCTTCGAGAGCACCAACAAATTTGATGCTGGCCGTGGGCTAGATGTCCAGGAAACTATGGGATGTTGGTGTCTGTGCTGGGCACCGAAGGATCACGTCGTCTTTAGGGAACCGCTAGCAAATCAAAAGGGCTAGGGTCAGCGTCAGGATGCAAGAGCGATAGAGGGAGCAATGCGATATCGAAGCCACCAGGATGGCTTCTTAACCAAAGCTACCTCTCCTTCACGGTGTGAATCGCTCTTTAATTTTTTTTTTAGGACTATCACCGACGTGTTGGTGCAGACGGAGATATTGAGGACGGTGAAATAAGGAAGTTGGTTCGACCGCACGAACTGCGCAAGGCTTAAGTCCTTATTTGCAACTCTTCAAGCGCCGGAACAATTATTGACCTGCTTTCTTAGATCTGTGCATGAGATCAGAGGGATTAAAAGACAAATAATAATAATGAAAAAAATCCTATCCACCACCTTCTCCTTCTCGTGCGTGGACCATCCCTTCTTTAAACCTGTGGCTTTCTCATCTCAATTTTTCAAAACGTGTACTCCAGATGATTTGAGGTGGTATAACAAATCAGCAACAAGCCCTCATCGAAGCTCAGTCGGTGGAGCAAGAACGTGTGGCCGCCAGGAAGGACTCGGCCATGGCACTTTTCTCTATATTCACTCCCCTTTCTTGTGCCGTGAGTATTGCGGCCGTGTACTGCATCCACTGGCCCCCTCTTTATGCCGTGTATGACAATTGTTAATGGCCTCCTCCTGACCAATATATATAGAAAAAATTAGGATTTGTCGTTAGCCTTAGTTTTTTTATTTATGAAATTTACCCAAAATTCTTAATGTCTTTTCAAATGAGTCTTCGGTGGATTAAATCATGCTGACCCATTGCTATAATTGATCTCTCACGTGTGCATGGGCTTGATTAATTAAGGTTTAGCCTTAATAATTTTAATTCAACCCAGCTGATTACATATGAAAACTCCCCCATGCCTTGGCCGAAATATTGAGTATGTTCTGGGGTTTCCGCATCAATGGTCTAATTCCCACCGTCGATCCAATGCGAAACGCAATGCATAAATAAATTAAATATGCTATGCATGGTACTAATTTTTTTTTGGGTGAGAATCAAAGCCAAGTCTCTTTTTTTTTGTTGTTGTAAAAAATGAATAATTTAAGGAAAATCAAAATTTTGGTGTCAACATTACTACACTAAGGAGGGCGGAGGATGGCGACGACGAGAATGTTGTTGCAAAGGCAATACGGCGACAACAAAGCTGTTGTAAAGGCAAAACAAAGAAGGAAGAGAGTTCGAGTAACTACTAGGTTCTAGGTGATTAATCCATGCATGGTGGAAAAGTTATCAAAAAAGTCATAGACAACTGCACTTGTGCCAATAGGGCGCGAATGCCCTCACTGACTGCCAAATAGCGTGTGAAGGCCCTCACTTGTGGCCGCCTAGGCCATGGTGGCCTGTCAGGGCCTTTGCGCTATGTTGATCGTGAGTGAGGGCACGACTGTCCTCACCAAATCTGGGAGAGAGGCTTTCGTGGTCGGTGAGAGTGGCAGGTCTAGTTATGGGTGAGGATTGCCGAGGACCCTTGCCGGCCACTAAGAAAGAAAAAGCAAAGAAAATAAAAAACATAAAAAATCCAGAATAAAAAAATAAAAATGTATGCAAAATTCAAATGAATTAAAACAAATAAGTATATATTAAAGATGTCTACATCAGTACTGTTGGGAAAAACAACGGATAAATATCTTCCATTGACTAAACCCATGAGAAAATGAATCAAACACAACTAATGAAATTATACGAACCAAAAGAAATATATCACAAGAATTTTCTACCTGAAAAACTCCTTCAATGCAAAGGACAAAAACCACGAGGCTATTCATGGAGTTTACCCAAACCTCTAGTATTAATAGTTTAGGTACAAAACCTTATCGATTTCAACAACATTGAAATCCCAAAAAAAATTATAAGTAAAGAACAAGCATCAACATCACTTTTAATGATAGAAAACGGATTAAAAAACACCACAAAAACATGATCTGAAACCAGCCACTAAAAATTGTAGTAGACATCTTCAAAACACGATCCAACCATTCAGAGTTAAGATCAATAAGTCTCAAAGCCGTTGACAAAATTTCAGCCAAATCGGACCACGGATGGACTTCCGATTGTTGAGTTGATCGTTGCTGGACAGATTCGTTTTTCCTAGGCTTTCCAAGTTTAAGGGCCTGCATGATAACACTTATGCTTCTCAATTTCTCTGTCAGAAGTTAAACTAGCAAAGAAATCCATTTGGTAAAAAAATTGATTTCTCGACTCCAGAATAACTTACGGTAGAATTTTTGATCAAGTTTGACAAGTAAAAAAATTTAACTTTTCGGCTCCAGAATCACTTCTTGGACCACACCCGCCTCCGCCGGCCGTCGCCCGCCAACCGCTACCCATCATCGTCGACCGCCTGCCATTGCCGTTGCCGCTTGCCGACCATCGCTACCTAGACATAGCCACAGGTCATGAACCGCCGCTTTTAGTTTAGGAATCGGTAGTTTCGATTCGTGAAAATGGTGGAATTAGAATCAACCCTTGAAGGGGCGATCCCAGTTCTAGGCCAGTTCCAATTTTTAAAAATTAATTTTTAAATAATAAATAATAAATTATAAAATTATAATAAAATTGTACATTGTAATCAAATTGGAGGGAAAAAAGAAGAGAGATGAGCTTGAACTTAATGAATTATTATTAGATGCTTACATATTTTCTTGGGGATAGAATAATCAAAGCTCTGTAGTTCTTTTACCTTTGATAACCCAAACTTACCTCATTGTCAATAGTCACTACCAGTTATGGCACCTGTGACGGTGGTATCTCCACCTTTATCATTGAAGAATTCCTCATCTTGATCCAACTCTTGTTGTCGAAATCTAGCCAGCAGTTATTGACACAAGCTTGAGCCTCAACAACATTCGGATTTAATTTTGGACGGCGTGTATCCAAAATTAATCCTCCAACGCTAAATGTTTATTCAACTGCAACTGTTGAAAAAATGGTTGCTTACATCTGTCTTGCAATGAGAGTGATAATTGAGTAATCGGCTGAGTGACTCTTACACCACTTTAGAATTTTGAAACCTGCATCGTGTTTAGAATTACGAAACTAAAAAAAATGGTGAAATAGTTTTCTAATTCGCAAATATTACCCATTGCTCCCTTTTGTATTTTTTTCTTACTCATGAGCATATTGTACCTTCTACTAACTTTACCACCCTCCTCGCCTTGTGAGGCATTAGGTTGGGAATATCCACTATCACCTAAACAATATATACTGCAAAATTCATCATATAATGCTACTATTGCGTCTTTTACTTCTCCTTGTATAATTTTAATATCTATTTTTTTTCATTCAAATGTAAATAATCATAATAATAAATGCTAAAATAATCGTATAAACCATTTAATTTAGTCTGTGGATCGAACATAATAGTACCAAATAAACAATAATATTGTTGAAATAATAATTCAATCATTTTTCTCGCATTGCAATAATAGTTTGACCAAATTGACATAAGTTTCATAATCACAAAAAAACCAGCAATATTAACACACTCTATTAAAAATAAATATGTAGTATGATGATAAACACCAGATAAAATATAAATAGCGACATTAAAAACTTTCAAAAAATCTATTTATTTATTTTTTGCAAATATGCCAATCTTGCAAGAGTAAATTAATTTAGGGAATATTATTCAAAATGAACGCACATAGTAAATCTTTCTAATCAAATGATTGATAAAGCAACTCGTAGGTAAAATTTCAATGAGTCGGAACATCTTTCAGAAATTTTTTACTTTCTTTCATTTTGTTTACAAAATCTACCCTATTCTTTCATAACTTTTGGACGGGTCCATAAAAATTTAATTGCTCTTTTTATTACTGCAAGAAAAGTCTCAAGAATTTGTAAATCACATTGTACACATAAATTTAAAACATGGAAGCACATCTAATGTGAAGAAATTATTTTCCAAAAGAAGGTTTACAAATTCTAATGGAAGCGGTATTTACCACGACATTATCAAAATCAATTGAAAAACTTTTATTATAATTACATTCTTCTAAAACTTGCCTAATTATTCTATAAATATTATTGGAAGTATGCCTTTCATCAAACACTCGAAATGAAAGAACTCTTTTTTGAATGTTCTAATTGTCACTTATCTAATGATGTGTGATACCCATATAATAATGAATTTGCTAAGGATCACTCCAAATATTGTTACCTATATGCACACATTCATTGAAATTCGTAAAAAAGTTTGTCCAAGCCTTTTTTTTTTTATAAACCTTAAAAAGTTCTCGTTTAAGAGTATTTCTTAGAATATGTTTTACTTGTGGAGTACATGCAGTATTTATCAAATAATCAAACCAATATTTTCACTAATAGTCAATGATAAATATTCAATGGCAACATATTTAGCTAATGTTTCTTTATAAATTTGATCAGTGTAACGGAATATAGGATGAGTGTTAATAATTTTCATACTCGAAAATTTGTTATTGAATGGTGTTGATCCCCGCTTGCATTGGATGTTTTTACGTCAGATGTTGACGGTATGTTCCATAGCCATTTCTCGTCTTAAAATTATATGATTTCGTACAATATTTATAGTTTACCTTTTACTTGTCTCCGTCTACATGTACCTTGTCAAAGTGTTGCCATAAGTTAGATATACCTTCCCGGGCCTGCCATTCTGACTCATTTGCTGTTAACAATTCTTCGATACCGATACAAGGATGAAGACTTTTTTACGTTGGGATGTGCTCGAAGTTGGGACTGAGAACAATATTGATATTATTATCGTTGTCTACCCAACATGCATAATTACGAAAATTATATCTAAGGCGAGGATAATTTGATTCTCCCATCAGGATCTTTCAGTATCTTTGCTTTCACTTATCATTTTTTTAGAGAATTGATCGGAAAGCCGATTCATAGAATTTCACTGGGATTGAGAGAATCGAACGGATTGAGAGAATTTATGAGGAAAAATGAAAGGGGAGAGGGTTATTTATAGACAGGGAAATGTATAATTAGACTAATTAGTTAAGAAAAAAATGGGAGGCCATTGGATCTAGTAGCTGTTGGGCCCAGTGGCTAATAGCCGGTTCGGAATCAGTGATTTCGGGTCGATATCGAATTTTCATAAAATCGTAATCGGCCCGTGAGGGGCTGAACAAATTTCGATTCGGAACCGGCTGGCCCCGTCGATGGGTCAATTTCAATTGGTCAACGGCCCGATTTCGAGTCCAAAACGGCTTGTGGCCATGTCTATCCCCAGCTACCAAGGGTCGACGACCACTGCCTTTTACCGTTGCCATAGCCGTCGTTGACTGCCAACACCGCTGCTGCAACTGTCGACCGCCGACGATCGCTGCTGTCGAAGATTTTGTTAATAATGTTTCAAAAGTAGAATTTTCAACCGTTACTAAACGAATTTCTCTAATCAAAAGTCAATCTGGAGTAAAAGTAGAAAAATTAACTTCTACTTTTGAGGAGAAGTAGAGAGATCAACTTCTGATCAGATGTTGATTTATGATAGATAAGTGTTGCCATGCGCCTTTTCCACGTTTTTGGTGCTGATACGTAATGCTCTAGGTATGACAACATCTTCTCCAACATAACAATAAGCTAAGAGCTTCAAAACCAACCCCACAACTTCTAAAATAATAAGGAGAAAAAGACTCAAATGGGTTGGACCAGCCTAAATTGCCCAGTAAATGCTAGCTGTGCCATTTAAGACGACCTGAATTCATTTCAGGAATTTCTGATCAAAATTGGCTAGAATGATGCAATTGGCAGATTATCAAAAGACTTAGAAGTCAATTAATAAAAGTAAAAGATTTAGGACTGAATAACGACAAATGCAATAGGTTAAATTTTTTTTTATAGTATTTTTCTCCTCACACATCAAGCAGTCCAATAACCAAGTTTCAGAGATGGTACTAAAGAGGGGAGTTCATAAATATGATTGTACGGTTATCGTTTATTGTGGATATCATTGACAGTCCAATCTACCATCCATCTTTTTGGCGTAAGCGTCAATGTGGAATTAGGATTCATCACAAAGATGAGGTCAGATTGGCCTCGATACAATCAAGCTTTGATATTAGCGGCCAATGAACCCAGATAAAAGAGGGCTAATAATACTAGCTATTGCGGATGGAAACCAAACAGACGACTTCAAGCAGAAAACCTACCTGAGCAGTGGCGGCCTCCTTGACTGGGACACGTGAATTGAATGTTGACGCGTCTTTCATCTCAAGTGAGACATCGGGAGTGGTCGCTGGCATTCTACGTGTCTTTCATCTCAAGTTGAAGCTTTGGCTTGCAAGGGAGGGGCATAATTCTAAGCGCATCATCAACAATCTCAAATCGCACATCAAATCTACCTCGCTATCTCTTGTTATTGAATCCGATTGTGCCAATGTAGTAGGGGACCTTACCTTCATGGATTCTCTTCCGGCGCATCGGCGAAACCCTCAATCGGAGCAGTGGCCGTCTCTGACCTTGTGGAAGACGACTCCAACTCTTTTGGAATGTCTCCGTATCCTAAACTGAGCTGGGCTCGCGGTTGCGTTTCACCACTGTTCTAGAGATGCAAATCGAATTGCCCATTGGATTTGTCAAGCCCACAGACAGCATAATTTGCCCAGCAATTAGACCTCCTCCCCGCCTTTTGTGCCGCGGGTCTTGATTTCTTCGGAGGCCCATATATCTTGTACATCTCGCCCTTCATGGTCAGAAATATAAAAGTATCTTTCGATAATAAAAATAACCTAGAGAAAATAATGCGATCATAAAGGCATCATGATGATAGGCTAAATTGGTGATAAGAGGCAAAAAGCAGAAGCCAAATAGAGAGTGAGATGTCCCAGGTTAGGTTTTCTTGAATTCGGTGACGGATTAACTCCGTTAACTCATTTGAAGTATGTCCACCTATCTCAAATTAAAACCCCGCAGCTTGTTCTTTGGCGAGCATGTTAGCATCTACCTAAGTGGTTACCCATTCTAATAATGCTCTCATCTGAGAGCGATTGGCGTTGCAGTTCTAACACTAAACCATCGCTATTAAGATAAAATACGTCAATTTACGGGAAAATTATCGAAAAAGTCCTAAATCTACTGTATTTTTGCCGATTCAGCTCTAAAACTTTCAATTTTGTGAATCAATCTTAAACCTTTTGTATTTATGTGGATGCCGGTCGGCATTGACGTGAAAATTGCTAATAATCTTTTAATAATATTTTAATTTTAATTTTTTCTTTTCCCCCCCTCCTTTTTGGTTCATCTTAAGCCTTCGACCTTCTTCCCGTTCATTTCCTTCTCATTCATCTTGTTCCTTTGAATTTTCTTCATCCATCAATGCTCGTCGACCACTGGCACCATTGCCTCGTGAGGCCGGCACCATCGCTGCTGGGCGAGGTTGGCCTTGCTCAGATATGGCAAGGCCAAGCCACCCCTTGGCGGGGCAAGGTTTGACCTTGCCCAGCGACAATTGGGCCTCACCATCACTTGGTGACGGTTGAGCCTCGCCATCGCCTAGCTGGGTGCCATTACTTGTCTGGTTTTCAGCCATTGCCTAGCGCTGACGATCTAGTTCTGGTTTTCGCGAGGTTGTGTTGGAGAGTTTTGGTCGATGATATTTTCATGCTCCGCGTACTCTGGCGTGAGCGCACAACTCCCGTCTCTAAACTCACAAGGCCCAGGACACGCATCAAGCAACACATGAGGTGTAACATACGCATGCGGAAACGAAATAAATGTTCACCTCCAAACCTTTAACGAAAGGAAACTTGGGAATAGCAAGAATATACATACATTCATAACCTAAACATGATTTTATACAAAATATCCAAGATCAAACTACAACCTCCAGTCGGGTCGGGGGTAGTTGGGGGATAACCAAAAGACAACAAAATACTAGGTCCCTAAAAGATCACAAATCATCGAGGGTCACCTCCAAAAGACTACCCACAAAGGTCAGAAAACCCCTAAGTCTAACCACTAGCTCTGTCCTCGTCCTCATCTTCGTCTTCGTCTGGATCATAATCAGAGAAAGTCTCAGAGCGTACATCCATCAAGTTGTCCACTATGGCATCTTCCAGCTCGTCCTCAGAAGTAGAAACTTCTATCACTTCGATGGTTTTCTCCATAATAGGGGTTTTCTCTAGCAGTTTTTTGGATCCCATCGCAGAAATCTCCACCTCTATCTCATCTCGGATAGGATAACATTAGCTGGGTACAAATTCTCGAGGTACTTCTGTGGGCTTCAAAGGACTTGTCATAACCTCACCAACTCTTCGGAATCAAGCCTCGAACCTATGGGATTTCCAATTCCTTACCTCCCTCATCAACCCAGACAATGGTACACTTCCTAACGTACACGGTACCCTGACCATTAGGGAACTCATCAAAATATGCGGTCAGCTCCTTAAGATTGCCTAAACGGGTTGGAAACATCCTTAAAGACTTGCGGTCTGAAAAAATAAGGTCTCTCGACGGGGTGAGATATACATCTCAGTAAGCTAAGTCCTAAATCTAGGTTAGGCCGACGGCACACCCAAACATAAATGCAAACAATGAGCAAAGACACGTCAACAACAGTATAAGGCAATTAATAATCATAATGCACTAAAGAAAAACGTGTGGTAGACAATAATCATGATATACCAACAGGACAACATATAGTTCAATTCAAGGCATGCATCAAAAGTATCAAATCAAGCTCTACGTACTATCACCATGATTCATTTTATTATCATCGCCCACGTCAAAACTCCTCAGCCTTGGTCCGCGTCAAAACGCCTCAGACCATGTCAAATCGCTAATCTGCGTTAAACGCATCAGGTTTTCAATATCATTTAAGACTTGTGTCGACACATGTATAATCTTATCCCGCATCTCTACGCATTAAGATATCATTCATTTCAACCCTGCGTTCCAACGCATCAGGGTGACAACAATCCTCTAACTCACAAGTTCTTCTTCCCTTTAAAACTTCATGATCGAGTACAATAAAATCCTTCTCAACATGAATCTATCACATGCGGGAAAACAAGATTGACCATTCACCAGGCTATGTCAAACTCAAAACATATTCACATAAGTTGAGAACTAGCGCAACCACATAGTCATGAGAATAACAATTTCTCATCATAAGGAGTTCACATGACTTGCACTTGATCGCCTCGATCGACAATGATCATTCAATAAGATAATTTCACAAAAATTCATCCAAAACAGTCCCAATTTTCCCAATAGAGGCCTATCTTCCTAACGAAGACTTAGGAACTCCTTACCTTAAACTTTAATCAGCAACAATTTCTCCAGAAGCACTCCAAAACAGGACAGCCACTTACCTAGATGAATTTGCCCGATTAATCAATTTTTCCCTTCCCAATCACCAATTCACGAGGCATACGCCTCAATAACACCTCAATTAACATCCTATTATGTCTCAATGATGAAATTAAGGTAAGGCGACACCCCAAACAGCCCTCAAGAATTCGGTTTGCACAAACCGAAACAGGGTAGATTCGGTTCTGCCATCTTGCTCCCAAAACAGCCCATAATCCTATTTTAAACCTTAATTTATCACATAATCTACATACTAACATGTCGTTCTATGTCTACAAGAGTCTCACCGAATATTTTAGGGCGAGTCGACATTTGAAAGTTCCTGAACAGCCCCGATTTCCTCAAGCCTACCGCCGGTCAGACCTGTGCCTGGAGAATCACCACAAAACGGTCATGGTCACTCTTCCAAACTCCATCAAATTTACCATTTCAATTCAGCTAAAACTAGTACTATAAGTTAAGAGGTCTCCACCAAAAAATTGAAGCGAAACGAAGACTTACCCTCAACTGCGTCCGAATCTATCCAGTTTTAGAAAAGAGGCTGGTCGGGGTTCCTTCGGCGTCTAATGGTCGAGCTACCACCTGAAACTTATTGAGAATAGGTTGAGGGTTCGGTTGGTGGTTGGCGCGGGGCTGGACGGTCGCCGAAAGTGGCAGTCTTTGGTTGCCAAGCCGGCAGGCAGAGCTGGTCGGGCGGAGTAGCGAAGAATAAGAAGAAGAAAGGAAGAAGAAAAATGAGAAAGAGAAGGAGAGGGGGTTCGGCTGAGTGAGGAAGAAGGGGGTGGCTTCCCACAAAATTTCACTTAGTCAACTCCAAGAATGGTAGGTTAAAAGGTAAGCATTAATTGACATGCTCCCAAACAATGACACTTGTCCTTAGTTAATATAATGTTGGCAATCCAATGGCTATTATACCCTTGAAATACAGCAGCCTAGGGAGGTTAGGAATTAACCAAATCGCCCTTCCTTAATAATAAGACCACGCTAATCCTTGAGGGGCAAAATGGTAATTTTTCTCTCATCGCCCGAAACGCCAATTTTTCAATTTAAATTTTCTTCGATGAGACGACGTCTAATTCGACTAGAATGTTGGAATTTTTCATTTTCAATTTTTCAAATTCGAGATTCATCTTTGGGTCATTTATCTGTCAAATGTAAATTTTAGACTATCCCGAATTAATAGGCGGCTTTTGCAGACGTTACGCGTATCGACTCTGTGATTCTCATCACACTTAGGGCTCGTCAGTTCATGGTAACTTTGGTTGTCATGTAATTACAAGGGTCTATTACTAGCTTCGACGGTCTCGATCGTTATTGTTCGTTTTAGAAAAATTTTGCAAATTATACATTGATTAAACGACATCACCCGCGCTCCAATTGTATAATGCTAGTAATGTATTCCTTAATTATTCTTAGACCGGCCTTTAATGGTTCTGTATGCTCCATCGGCAATCCTTATGGTCAAAGTGCCGTTTCCTATTTGAGTTCTCTAGGTTCACGTACCTTGTCTTGCGTTAGTCTTTCCCTTTTAGTTAGTTAACTCGAGATTAATCAGATCCGTGCGAGATAAGACTGAAATACATCGATAGATATCTCTTCATTGATAAGTCCCGAAATGACAAGTAAAAATCAGAATGTCACAGATATTGAGTGATTTGGCCATCGCCGAAAGTGTAGTGATGGCCATAATTGGTCGATGGATAGATTGGTGATGATCATTTAGCATCGATGGTGGCCGACAATGGCTGAGGTTGGAGGTTGGCAGTGGCCGACGATGGCTAAGGATGGATGTGGCGTGAAGTCTAATGTGGAGGCCTTGAGAAGAGGCGTTGTAATGCAGAAGAAGATCAGTAAATAATAAAAAGAAATAAAAAAATAAAGGAAAACAAAAATATATGAATTTTTTAAAAAATATTATTAAAAATTGCCATGTCAGTGCCAATACGGTCTATGTCAGCGTGATCAGCCAAAATTGACGGGATAGATTGAATTAACACCAATACAAAAGGTTTAGTGAATTGGCATAAAAAAGATTTAAGACTAAATTGACACAAATGTAATATTTTTAAGACTGAATTGATAAAATTAAAAGGTTCATGATTGAATTTGCAAAAGTGCAACAAGTTCAAGACTTTTTTGACAATTTTTTCATCAATTTACTCATGTGAGGTATTGTCTACTTTGACATTTATCAAACTGGGACTCGTAGTTCTGTTCTTTCGAACACATGTAAGCACTTATCCAAGTGATCACCCATTTTAGGAGTGCTCTCGTCTGAGAACGCTTAACGTTGGAGTTCCAACACTAAACATCACGGTATTTACTCATCTGAGGTATTGTCTACTTTGACATTTCTCAAATTGGGACTCGTAGTTCTTTTCTTTGACACACATGTGACCCCTTACACAAGTGATTGCCCATTCTAGTAGTGTTTGAGTGCTTGACGTAAGAGTTCCAATATACATTGTCATTAAGGTAAAATGTTAATTAATTTAAGTTTCATATACATATTTTAGGAGCGCCCTCCACCTATGCTCGCCGTCCTAGAAACTTATCGGAAGCTGCTCTTTGTTGAAGCTCTCTTGCCTTGACGATTACTCCCTGCATTTTTAAGATCCGATCATCACTTTGAAGCTTTGCTTCCCTCACAGTCACATAGCTATCTGAGTATCCTTGCCGAAATTTTCTTCCCCCATAATAAGCGATATGGTGGTAGAGGCAAAATGTGGGAACATTATAAAAAAAAATTCTGAATCTAAATTGTGTCAATTTCATCCCTTTTTTTTTTTTTACTTTTTTGTGTGTGTCAATTTAATACTAAACCTTTTGCATTTGTACCAATTTAGTCCATGATGTAAATAATTTTTTTATAATTCAATATTATTTTCTTTTTTCTTCTCCAATACTTTTTTTTCTTCTCTCTCTCTTTCTTCCATCGTGGTTGGCGAGGATCACAAAGCTCTCCAACAACTGGGCAAGGTCATAGCTTTCACGAGCAAGGCCACCTTGCTTAGTGGTCGGCGAGTTTCGGCGGCCCTAACCGACCATAGAGGGAAGAAAAAAAAGAAAGAGAAAGACTAGACAAAAGAAGAAAAAGAAATAAAAATAACAAACATTATAATATTATTTAAAATTATCCACATTAGTGCCGACAGTGACATGTTGATAGCAGCCTACCAAATGAACTAAATTAGCACAAATGTAAAAGATTTAGTATTAAATTGACATAGTTGCAAAAGGTTAGGACAAAATTGGTCAAGCAAGGAATTTAGAACTCAATTGACACAATTTTAATAGGTTTATGAGTTTTTTCGTAATTTCCCACAAAATACAGAAGGAAAAGAGAGTGAGAATGTGCTAAGGTTTTTTTGGATTAAGTAACTAATTGGTTGACATATCTGCACAGAGTTCCCTCCATAAATTGCTACACGAGATGTATATTGGTAGAACATAATTGACCCAAGAAAATTATAAAAAAATGATCTAAATTTATTGCATTCGTGCTTATTTAGTCCTAAACACTTTAATTTGGGTAATTCAGTCTTCAACATTTTGATAATTTGCCACAATTTTGATTGGAAATCGCCGATGTGCACATTGGCTGTCCAACGTAGCATCATTGACGCTAAATTGAATAATTTTTACAATTTTTTGAACTTTTTTTATTTTCTTTTTTATCTTTACTGCGGTGGTGAGGGCATGACGACCCTCATCTTCCATTGGGTGAGAGCCTACAAGCCCTCGTCATTTGCTAGAAGGGGTGTCAACGGGTCGGGTTGGTTCGGGTATAATGAAGACCCGACCCGACCCAAAACACAATGCATGCTTTCTCGACTTGACCCGAAACATGACCAAGTGGAACATGACCCAAACAGGCAGGTCGGGTTTTCCGGGTCAGGTATCTTATTTAAGGTCACCCTTTCTTTTCATTTCATCAACTGCAAATAAAAATCGAAATATCGTGCAACATCCCACTGACAGCATTTCGAGGACCTCAAAATACTAAGAGAAGTATCAATTTGCAGCACAAATTTTGCCAAATTACAACCTCATCGTAACAACAAGAATTCATTTTCATTTAGACTAAATTTGACATAATCGAATATTCTAGTTCAACGTGCCAACAGAAAGCCACTCATACAAAATACGAATTGATTGAAAATACAAAGCAATTTAAAATGAAAAAAACTGAGCTATATTTTGATGCATCAGAAAATAAACCACTGAAAAAGTCATCGAACGCCTCGTTTCCCATTGACTCCATATCGAGGTGAGTGTCCCGATCGATTCCACCTGAGATATGGTTAAGATGACAAATTACCATAATTGTAGCAACAAAAATACAAGCCAAATGGCATGCTGGGAATTTGAACAGCCCAAAAAGTTGATGAAACGGCAACAAAAAGGAGACGATGTGCACTCAATCGATTGACTTGAGATGTGAAATACATACTAATTATTAACTTATTTTCATTAACAATGGGCTCTTTATGGTTCAAGGAATTTATGTCTTGTCCATTTAGATGCCTGTGAGATACGCACGAGGGAGCGGTTCGGAGAGTCCGAAGGCTAAAGGAAGAAGCGAAACGTGAAGACAAGAGAAAAGACCCACCCGAGTTTGATCTGCAGATTGTCATTGTCCTTCTTGATTCTATCGATTTCACTATTGAGATTCTGAGAGTTCATCAAGAACAAATATGGCAGAGATAGAGTTCACTATGAGGATGTTAAAGGACTTATCCAGACAATAACAAAATATACCCAAGAAAAAAACAAAAAGGACAACCTATGAATTATGGTTAAGCTTGCTAAACAATATTAGTCCACAGGAACGAAAAGCGCATTTACAAGTACTGTTCTTGCCTCTAGGGATATCTTCTTGGCCCTCTTTCTGTGGCAGAAAAAGAAATATCTATACTCAAGAGCGACACAGAAGGGCAAACCACAACCCCTAAATTTGTCATGAAACTGCAGATCCATGTTTGCTATTTCGACCAAAAAAAGGAAAAAAAATGTTTGCTAGCATCCTTTAAGACCCCAAATATGTCATTGGTAATTTTAGAGGGTGAATGAAAACCAATCAGAAATAGTTTCTGGAGCAGATTTCTATTTCTGGAGTAGATTTGAAACATAAATTTGTTTGGTAATGTAATTGTAAGAAACTATTTTTGGAACAATTTTGAAAAACAAAAATAGATTTGAAGTAGAAATGATAAATAAAAAAAAGTTACTTCTCCGAGAAACAGAAATAGATATCTCTGTCGATGACCACCCCCCGGTTGCATCCCGGCGGCCGCCGCCGCGCTCCGATTGCCATCGCCGTTGGTCGCCATTGGCCGCCGCCAGTTGCTGCCGCAAGTTGTCTATTGCCACAGGCCGCCACCACCGGTCGCTGCCAGCAGCTGCCGGTCTCCTCCAGCTACCGCCGCCGCCACCCTCACCGATCGCTGCCTGCCGTCGCCCCCCTCGCCGGTCAAATAAATTTCTATTCCAAAAAGTGAAATTATTTACTATTATCAAACACATTTATTTTACTCAGAAACTCATTCTGAAATAGAAATGGAAAAAACTATTTCTGTTCCAGAAATTCTTTCTGGAACAGAAATTTTGTCATGCGCGCCCTTAGTCTTTTTTCTTCCGCACATAACAAGATATGATTTAAAGTTAATCTGTATTGCATAATAACCTTTGCTTAGGGGGGCAAAATTTTACAACCTAAGTGAATTATCAATGAGTTGGGTTTGTCTAGGTAAATGGGATGTAAATGAGTTCAAAGATAAACTCATTGACAACCCATATATAATTAGGCTTAAAATTCATACTCATTAACAACCTATTTATTAGAATTTTTTTTTTCACTGGATATTTGTTAGTAGTCTGCCCTAAGAATCAATTAAGATTGATACTCTAACATTAGTTGTGGATTAAGTTTTGTAGGAAAATCAACCTTCACTATATTTAGGTAGTCATAATGTTTTGCTAGAGATCGCTTATGACTTGTGGGTCAAAAGAGTTTTGGGCATATTGCTAATGTCTAGCGAACCTACAGAGTCGCATTGAATAGCGAACTGATTTAATATTTTTTCTGTGTCTTGATCTACTTAGAAGTAGAGCTTTATTTATTATCCTATTACGAATATCTACGTCATTGTGCTCGCTATGATATAACGATTAAACACACGATTGAGTGGACGGCTTAGATGACGTCATGGGCCCAGGCTGTTATGATGTGGGGCCCAAACCGTGAAATGTGAGGTTACGAGTAATAACCCCGAGATGCCTCAAACCTGGCGTCATTATTACCTCGAAGGAAAAAAAAACAGAGAACAGTTCTCTGTTCAAGGCGATTGCGAGAGACACTCCAAGATCTGAAAGCTAGTACTTGGATCGTTGGAGAACTCGGTTTGTATATGTGGATACCGGTAGAGGTACAACACTTGGGGCGCTAATCCAGACACAACCGACTGTCAATTTGTCGCCTACCGCAAAAGGTACGTTTTAAACCTATTTTGATTTCGATATACTCATGAATCTTGTTTAAGGTTTCGTTCCGCTGCGTTTTATGAATCTAGGAAACCCTTCAATATTTACTAGAACTTGAATATCCCATTTTATTGAAAATGAATTAAAATATGAGAACTTTGGCATAATCTGACTTTAGTGCTCAATTAGCTACAATCAACCAAATTAGAGACAAGGCGAAATCACAGTAGTAGACAAGCCCACGTTAACTTGAACTTTAACAATTTCTCATCAAAGCAAAGGCACCAGTATAAGCCTGCAACATAGCAGAACTCAACTGCAAAAACATGAAACAACAGCAGTAGCATTCAGCTAAGACACTAAAGCAGTAATCAACTGCACAATGATTATCGAAATAAATGTTCCAATTCGGACAAAGCTGTTAAGCCTGAGCGGAAGACATTCCCCTTAAAAGCTGCATTTGACTGCAAATTTAATCGACCTAAACACCTAATGTGAATGCATTTGCTCGTTCCTAGTTTCCCATATAAAGGCAGGCATTCCGGCAAGTTTTAGAAGCATGGCCTAGAAAGTACAACTTTTAGCACTCATCTTGATCCAGGCAAACTTCACATCCCAATTCCCAGGAGTTTTGTCAATAAGGCATAGCAAAAATACCCTTCTCCAGATCAGAGCACTCACATACGAAGAAGAGATGTGCTCGAGAATCCTTCCCTTGATTGCATAAGAGACATGATGGCAGAGTAAGTGCAAATTTACCTTAGAAGTGATACAATACTTGGTCCTCTCATTTCCTGGGAAGCCATCAGACACCAGATACTTTCCCTCTCCAAGAATCGAATGTTATGCTTTGATCTCTATATACTTTTAGGCTCAAAGAAGCATTTCATCGAACATGTTTTGTAGCCCATCAACAAATAGAGTTCTCTGACCAATATCAGCAATCTTAAGCACTCCCTCCTCTAACACAAGCAAATTCCCAGGATTCAAGTCCCTATGAACAATCGAATTCCAGTGACAGTCATCGACCCCGTCCAAGGCCTGTAACATCCACCACTTGATCTAGCCGCAACGACCAACCGCCCTAGCCTTTGTCCCTCTTGGGTCCTTAATTACGGCCCCGAGGTCACTCCGGAGGAACTCGAGCAACAATGTCCTCCCGCCAGAAGTTCTCATGGAGAGGATGCCGTTGGGGGAGTCGTCCTTGATCTCGCGAAAGGCGGTCTGGTAGTCGTGGACCCACCTCCTTGAGGGAGTCGGAGAGGCAGTGGCCGCGGTAGACATCGGAGTAAGCGAGAGGAGAGAGGGAGGCAAGAGCGTCGAGCGCGATAGAGGGAGGGGAGAGCGAGAGACTAACGGTTTTACTTTTGTTACGTCATGCCTTTGGGCTTGTTTCCGTGTTTGGATTCAGGCTCGAACATGAAAACAAGAATACCAGACAATACCCGAACACGAAAAGAAGAATAACAGATAATACCTGAAAAAAGTGAGACCCAAACAAGAATTGTGTATACATTTCGGATCGGATCGGGTCTTGTTTCGGGTAGGGTATTATGTTCAGTATGGACACCCCTAGTTGCTAGAGAGGGTCTTTAGAGAGGGTCGTGGCCCTCGTCCCACACTCCCTGGCCAATGTTGAACAGGAAAGATAAAAATAGAAAAAAAATAAAAAAATTAATTTTTTAAAACCATCAATGTCATCACTAGTCATGCCACATATGAATGGTATATAAACATTTTTTAGTCAAAATTAATCTCAAAGACTATATTAACAAATCGTCAAAAACTTTAAAACTGAATTGTCATAATTGAAATGCTCAAGATTGAACTGGCACAGTGTAACATGTCTAGGATTTTTTTTTCCTAACTGGCTCTTTGCAACCCTTGTAGCCGATACAGATTATTGATCGATTCTGGGTGGCTTTGCTGGAATTCTCATCCCTCTTTTTTCGACATTATTTTCCTTTTTCTAAACCGATATTGATGGCTTCGACATGATCTATTATTTGTCGTTTGAAATCTTAGATTTCTTGAATTAGTAACTTATAGCAACTTATTATCAATTGTCGGCGTACATGTGATGATTGCCATTTTTTTTTTTGTTCGAAAGATGATTGCCATCCCAATGCTATGCAATATATACCGTTATAACGCGGAAAATGGAGGCGTGAATATTACCTAGATGTCATGTAATATACCCTTAAAGGCCACACCTACATACACACACACAGCAATCAATGAATATGTTAAGATCTAATAAAGCGGTAACCGCGACTCCTTAATTTTGTAACTCGTATATTTTGGGTATCATGATAGCATATATAGTATAAAAGAACATGCATGATCATAATTGTCACGTGAATGCAGTCATGTGATATTAGATACATGTCACTATCTGTTGCTAAGATCCTCCTGAATAATGGAGATGATTATTGACTG
Organism: Rhodomyrtus tomentosa; assembly: GCA_028455895.1. NCBI lineage: Eukaryota > Viridiplantae > Streptophyta > Magnoliopsida > Myrtales > Myrtaceae > Rhodomyrtus > Rhodomyrtus tomentosa. The sequence goes on along the minus strand of JAPCWY010000003.1, from coordinate 20,522,457 downwards.
ATTTTACTACGCGTCAGCATTGACATATATCTCCTCGAAAATCATTAATCACTAGCATAGACTACTTCGTTTTCTATAGATACGTATAGTAGATATTAGAATGTAAAAAAAAATTCTAGAATTACTGTACAAGTGAGAAATAAAATATTTCAACCCAGTAGTTTTTTTTTCTTTTTTTTTTGGGATTAAATGACTAGTTGATTGATACATGTGCGCAGAGTTCGCTCCAATAATTAAATTGTTGCACGAGGTGGATTTTGGTAGGAGATAATTGGCCTAGAAAAAAATATAAAAAAAGTCATAGATCTATTATGTTTGTACCGATCCAATCCTGCATATTATATTTTGGCTAATTTAGTCTTAAACCTTTTAATAATTTGTCAATATAGTTCATCTGGCTAATTGATTGATGTGGACGTAGGCCGTTATACTGTTAAGATATGAAATCTTTTCGTATTTTTTGAATTTCAGATTAGTTTGTCAATTGTAGATGAGTTAGTATTCCTTGATTTTTGGCATTCCTTGATTCTTGCAATTATAGATGAGTTGGCATTGCCTTAATTTTTTGCTTTGCCAAAGATTGTATTTTTCTCTTCTCTTTATAAACTTGTACAATCTGTAAATGAAAGCAATGAAAATCATTTACGTTTGAGCCTTTTGTTATATGGTATCAGAGCATTCTGCTCCTAAAAGCTTTTTGATCCGGCCATTTTGATTTTTTTTTTTTGCAACCTTCTGCATCCTCCAGCCATGGCAATCATCCCAAATTCTGGTTCCAATTCCATTAGAACAGCCGCACCTAATGATCTGATTTTCAATCTCGGCAGCAGTCCAATTGCCATTCAAGCTCTCCGCTGCCAATTATCCCCCTTGGCGCGCTCAATTTCAGGCGTTGCTTATTGGTTATGATTTAATGGGATTTGTTGACGGGACTGCATTCTGTCCGCCTCTCACCATTTCAGCTGAAAATCAAATGGTGCCAAATCCAGCTGCTACAACCTGGATTCGCCAGGATCAGCTCTTGCTTCATGCAATTTTTGCATCCGTATCCGACGCCGTGATTCCGCTCATTGCCTCTTGCAATTCGTCATATGCTGCCTGGACAAAGCTCATGCATTTATATGAAAACGAATCCCGATCAAGAGCTATGCATCTCAAGGATAAGCTCTCTACCGCTCGCAGAAACTCACGTGTTGTTTCAGATTTTTTTGCAGGAACTTAAAGCCCTTGCAGGTGAATTAGCAATCATTGACACTCCTATCTCTGATGATGATTTAGTCATTCATGCACTTCGTGGACTTGGAACCGAATACAAAGAAATCGCAGCAGCGATTAGAGCTCGTGAAAACACAACCGGCTTTGAAAAACTGCATGACAAGTTAGTGGCCTATGAAACTAAATTGAAACTTGAAGAAATCACAGTTGAAGTAGCACCAGTCACAGCTCACTGTAGCAATAGAACCCATGGCGCAGGAAGCAACTCTCGCTAGTCCAACAATCGCAGCAACCGTCATCGAAATTATGCCCGTTCTAACCAGCATCATGGATCCCCTCTTAGAAGGTATTCTGATAGGGGACGTCAGAGAGCCGCGTCCGACATGTCAGTTTTGCGACCAATATGCACACTCGGCCAAATCTTGTTTTCAAATCCGAAACAGTCTCCGCGAGCCTACTGCTCATGTTGCAACAGCTTCACGCCAAGAAAATAACTGGTTACTAGACTCGGGAGCATCACACCACGTCACCACCAACCTCAACAATCTCACCGCTCACTCAGAGTACGAAGGCCTTGATGAGGTCGTCATCGGTGATGGCACAGGTTTGCGTATAAGTCACGTTGGTTCTACTAGTTTATCCTATTCGAAACCAAACTTTTAAATTGTCCAATGTTTTATATGCACCCCATAGTGCAAAAGATAGAAATTCCATCTCACAATTTTGTCGCACTAACCACTCATCTATCGAATTTTTTGCCAATTATTTTTTGGTGAAGGATCTTCACATGGGGGAGACGCTACTTCGAGGAGGGCTTACCAATGGTGTGTATCGGATGCCTCTTACAAGTACACGTCCACAATTCAAAGCTTTTATTAGTGAGTGGACTAAACCGATGGTTTGGCAAAATAGACTGGGTCACCCTTCATTTCGTATTTAAAGTCAGGTTCTTAATAATTTTTCAACTCGTTCGTCATCTGAGTCAATCGTAGGTTCTAAGTTATCATGTGATACATGTCAGTGCAATAAGAGTCACAAACTTCCGTTTGAAGTATCAACTCTTGTGAGTCATTTTTTGATTCCGATGTTTGGTGTCCCGTGTCAACTGCTTCAATTGATGGCTTTCATTATTATGTTATATTTGTTGACCACTATATGAAATACACTTGGCTTTATCCTATAAGAAAAAAATCGGATGTTACCCCCATTTTTGAACAGTTCAAAAGATTGGTTGAAAATTAATTTTCTTTCTCCATTCGAAACTTGTATTTTGATGATGGTGGAGAATTTCAAAACTTGAAATATTTTCTTGCACAACATGGAATTTCCCATCTAACTACACCGGCACACACACCTGAACACAACGGAACTGCAGAAGGAAACACCGACACATAGTTGAAACCGGACTTGCACTATTACACAAAGCAAACCTACCACCCTCCTTTTGGTCATAGTCTTTTCAAACTGCTGCATACTTAATTAATCGTTTACCAACACCTGTTTTAGACATGCACTCACCATTTCAAACACTCTTTCAAATTACTCCCAATTAGAAAAAAACTTGGCTCATTTGGTTGTCTATGCTATCCGTGGTTATGCCCATACAACACAACTAAACTTGTGCCCTCTTCTCGGCAATGTATATTCTTAGTGTATTCATTATCCGAAAGTGCGTACAAATGTTTTGATCCACAAAATAATCATATCTATATCTCGCGTCATGTTGTGTTTGAAGAAAACACATTCCCGTACAAAGAACTTCTCAATTCTAAGAATGTCGTTTCGTCCTCTCAAGGTTCACCTCTTCTACCTACTGTTTCTCTCCCAGTCTTATTGCCAACCACTGGATCACCTGTGCAAACGCCCCCTCAGAGCAGCATTCCTGCCAGTGCTACATCCTCATCGGCTACTCAACCCTCAGATCAATTCCAACATATGCCATCTCTTGGAAGCCTACCCCAAGCATCCCCATCTATTGCCCCAAATCAACATGCAATAAGCACCCAAAATTTTCTTCCTTCCAACTCACCCGAAACCCATCTTGCCACTATCAATGTCGACCAATCATCAGAACCCATCAATCCACCTACAAGAACTCACAACATGACCACTAGATCTCAAAACAATATTTTCAAGCCCAAACAAATTAACCACATCACCACCAAACATCCACTTCCACCAACTATAGAACCAACGGGAGTTACACAAGCTATGTGCGATCCTCAATGGCGTGAAGCAATGGCGGCTGAGATCAATGTCCTCATTCGTAACGGGACTTGGGAACTAATACCTTTTGATCCATCTTTGAATGTTGTAGGTTGCAAATGGGTTTATCAGATAAAAAGAAATGCAGACGGTAATATTGAGACGTACAAGGCACGTCTTGTGGCCAAAGGTTTTCACCAACGACCGGGCCTTGATTACACCAATACATTCAGCCCGGTCATCAAACCAAATACCATTCGGGTGGTCTTATCTTTGGCTCTAATGCGTGGATGGACGTTGAGACAATTGGATGTCAACAATGCCTTCCTCCAAGGAACCCTCCAAGATGAAGTCTATATGTCGCAACCGCCTGGTTTTAAAAATCCAGAGAAGCCAACACATATTTGCAAACTTCGCAAAGCTATATATGGGTTAAAGCAGGCTCCGCAGTCTTGGTACAATGAGCTAAGTTCATTTCTTCTCGCATATTCATTTGTTAATTCAAAGAATAATAGTTCACTGTTCATTTACTCTCGTGATGGCATTCAAGCCTATTTTCTAGTGTAAGTAGATGACCTCATTATCATGGGAAGTGACCAGAATTTTGTTTCGGACTTCATCACTGCTCTCTCTAATGGGTTCTCAATTAAAGACTTGTGGCCACTGAATTTTTTTTATGGGAATTGAGGTCATCTCTACAAAGAGCGATTTATTTCTTTCTCAACAAAAATACATACGAGAGCTACTTGAACGCTTCAAGATGGGAGATGCAAAAGAGGTAGGGACACCATTAGCCACGGGTCAGTCACTTTCGGTCCATGATAAAGATGCTCCAGCTGATGCTACAAAATTTCAAAGCTTTATTGGTGCACTTTAATACCTCAACATCACTCGCCCGGACATCAGTTTTGCGGTAAACAAGCACTCTCAATTCATGCATAAGTCGACCACGACCCACTGGACAGTCGCAAAACGGCTCTTACGCTATCGTAAGGGAACTTTATTTCATGGGTTGCACTTGAGACGCAATACAAAGCGCTTCATGCCTATACTGATGTGGATTGGGCAGGAAACATTGATGATCGTACCTCTACTTCGGGTTTTGTAATTTATATTGGGGCTAATCCTATCTCTTGGAGTTCTCGAAAGCAAAGATCAGTTGCACGGTCATCCACTGACGTAGAATACCGAGCCATTGCCACGGCCTCGGCGGAACTCGTTTGGGTAAACTCTTTGCTTCAAGAACTTGGCATTCATATGGACATTGCACCAACCTTGTATTGCGACAACATAGGCCCCACTTATGTTTGTGCAAATCCGTTCTTTCATTCCCGAATGAAACACATTGAGATAGATTACCATTTCATTTGGGAACTTGTTAAAGCCGGCAAGATGTGAGTCTCCCATATTTTCATCCATGATCAACTTGCCGACATCTTCACCAAACCATTAACAAGGCTACGGACAAGACAATTACGAGACAAGATGGGCATTTCTGATGGAATGTCCATCTTGCGGGGGTGTGTTAAGATATGAAATCTTTTCGTATCTTTTTGAATTTCAAATTAGCTTGCCAACTGTAGATGAGTTAGTATTCCTTGATTTTTGGCATTCCTTGATTCTTGCAATTATAGATGAGTTGGCATTGCCTTAATTTTCTGCTTTGCCAAAGATTGTATTTTTATCTTCTCTTTATAAACTTGAACAATCTGTAAATGAAAGTAATGAAAATCATTCACGTTTGAGCCTTTTGTTAGATATATGTGACATTGCCGATGCCAACAGGAACAAATTTTGAAAATTTGAAAATATTTTTGAATATTTTTGCAATTTTATTTATTTGTACTCTTCTTTCTTTCTCATTTTTTTTTTTTACTTTATGAGCACTCGCTAGCCGCTTGCGAGGGTCACAATCCTCGCTCAACCTCTCTAGCCAATGGCAAGCAGGTAAGACAAATAAAAAATAGGAGAAAAATAAAAAAAAATCAGAAAAAAGTTATAAAAAATCGTCATGCCAGTCACACTACATAGAATGGCCAACGCTGATGGATCACCACATAAGCATTTTCTAATCAAAATTGATTGGAAAAACTACGTTAGTAAATTGTCAAAAAGTTTAGAACTGAATTGACACAATTGAAAGGTTTAAGATTAGGTTTAAGATTTTTTTTTTTACTCAAAGAAGTCTTAAGATTAAATTAACACTAGTGAAATAGGTTTATGATTTTTTGGGTAATTTTTCTTAATTGGTTCTTTGCGACCTTCGGACAGTTATCATTGACCGATTAAGGATATGCTTGCTAGAATTCTCATTCCTCTTATTTTGATATTGCTTTCCTTTTTCCTAACATCCCGATATGGTCTATTCGTTTTCTATCGTAACCCTACTAGATTTCTTGAAACAGTAACTGATAGCAACTTGTTATAATTTATCGGGGCACATGTGACGATTGCCATACCAATGACACGAAATATATACAATTATAACCGTTGTGTGCGACGTCCTGCCGACAATGGAGAAGGAAACGACTTCAATTATAGACCTCTAGGCTATGAAGCATCGACAAACGTAAAGGGTGTGCGTGTTGGTGTCGAACATGTGTCGGATACGGACACGCATCCACCACGCGGACAACGCGGACAACGAGTGTCCGAAATCCGATAGGCATGTAGGGCGTCCATTTAAAAAAAAACGAAAAACTAAGTTTGCCAATCCAACACTAAGAAGCCCTTAATAGCAAGCTATTAGGAAGGGCCTTTCCAATAAAAAATAAAATTTATACTACACTTCAACTTCGCCAAATAGCCAAGAGAAGTAAGCATCCGCGTGTCATCCGTGTCATTTTAAAAATCTATCATACTTGCTATCCTCACTACATAACCAATGTGGGATTTTTTCTTTCAACTTGTAACCCCTCTAGGTGTCATTCCTAGCTTTTTAAAGAGATTTCATGTTTGTCTCTCTTTCTTAAAATCAATGTGCGACTGATGAATCTTCTATTTTTTTTTTCTTTTTCTCTCGGTCATTTGCTTAGTTTCATGTCATTTGATCTTCCTAATGAGACGGAGGATATAACAAAGAAGCCGTGTAAATTTACATGGGCATTGCTTGTGAGTGCAAACTAAAGGTCCCTTGACAATTTGTTGCCACTCCCATGTTCGCTACTCATCTCTCACTCCTTCATTGGCAAGCACACATGGGCTTCTGTTGAACTCAACTTGAACCAAGAAATATGTTTCAAGTGGTTTGGCTTGTTGCACAAATTTAAGTCATCACACAACCAAATATAAGGAATCCCATATCTTGATAAATCCATTCATAAGAGGAAGTAAAAATGTTTAGATCAATTTCCACTTATATGGCATGACCAAAGTAAGCTGATCAAATGATTTTTACCGCAAATTTCTCGCTCGTTGCAATTTTTAATCAACCTTATTGGGATTTTAAGGCAAAACAATGGTTATACATTATAAGCTCTCTTTTTATATCAAATTCATTTAATTGAAAGAGTCATAAAAATTGATAATAATGTATCCCGACGTGTTGAATTTTTTTGTTTGTGAGAAATGGTGTGTTGACGTATCGTATCGTGTCGTGTCCATGTGTCGATGTTAGTGCTACTTAGTCTCTAGGTAAACTGATCTCGACATCCGTCCTATGGATTATAAAAATTAAATGAGTTGCTAGCATAACAATCTGACAGTACTGTTAATTATTTCTAATCACTTTATTTTTCAATCAATGAGTGCTTTATGCAAAACACGTGGTGATGATATGTGGATCTACGATTGAAACTTTACTGCACCTGACATTACTTTACCAAAACATTTCCTTAAAAATGAAAATACTTTGTACCGGTGAGAAAATGATTACATCATTGTGAAATCAGCCACAGCTATTTCATGGGATACTTTACATCCGTGCACCCCTTAAGTCAGTCAACACTGACAGAGTCCAAAGCAAAAAAATGGGACCCAAATCTGCTCCACTCAAGTTCAAAACAACACATTAAGTCTCGTTACTTCCTAACCCAAATTACTTCACCAACCCCAGATTTGACCATATCCTCAACCATTAATTGCCTGACCTTGACCATTGTTAAATCCTCGTAATCTCCCTGAAAATCCCAGCCATTTCAGAAGAGTCCAGAGAATATCCAGGGAAGTGGAGTCAATCATATGAAGCCTCAATGAAGGCAACTCAATCGGCAAATAGGCAAATACCCATTTTAAGACCAGGCAATTAATGCCTAAGGAATGACCAGACCAGATCACCAGTTCTGTGCCATTCTCCACTCCTACATAGATGACCCTGAGCCCTTTTGAGCAACACCCACAATCCCAACCAAAGAGGTTCCCATGTTTCCTAAGCACTCTTCCCTTCTGTGCTTCTCTTGATTTCCTTCCCTAGTCATCTTGTGCTCTGTGCTCTCCCTTGTTTTTTCAGCCATGACGAGAAGGAAGGTGAAGCTCGAGTACATAACCAATGTCGCCTTGAGAAGGGCAGCGTTCAAGACGAGAAAGAAGGCCTCATGAAGAAGGTGAGTGAGCTGAGCACCCCGTGCGGCATTGTCTACAGCCCCTACAACCGTCAGCCGGATCTAGGGCCTCCTTCCCGAGTGGCTGTACAGCGCATCGTCTCAAGGTTTAAGGAGATGTCGGACATGGAGCAAAGCAAGAAGATGGTGAGCCAGGAGGCTTACCTGATGCAGTGCATCGCAAAGGCGAATGAACAGCTCAAGAAGCATAGGAAGGAAAACCGAGAGAGGGAGGCAACTAAAGTCATGTTCAATGCCTTGGCTAGTACATTCACGGGCACCGGCCCAGTTTGGCCAAGCTTGAGGGTGATGGATCTCCATGACCTTGGATGGGTGATTGACGACTATGCTAAGGACATCGTCAAAAGGTCCGATAACATCAAGGAGGCCTTGGCGATCGGTATCGTTGAAGTTGCGGCAACCCCACCACCACCGCTACATGTGCCATTTGGGGGATTTGCTGAGACTGAAAATGTGGGGGAAGAGGAAGCGGACAATGGCATGCAAAGGCAACAATGGTTCGTGGATATGGGGAATCCCCAAGAGCCCAGTGTACCATTCGCTGAGAATCAGCTGATGCTGTAACATCAATAACAACAACGGCAACAATCCCCAAAATGTTGTTTGGCTCGACAACAATCCCTTTTTTCTTTGAGAGGAGAGGGGGATAGGGTTTGCTGTCCTTGGATTGCTCAAGGAATGATCTGAACATCTAGGGGTTTATAAATAAATTCGTGTGTTTTTTTAGCATTATTGCATGGTTATCTTTTCTGTTAATCCTTTAGTTTAATTCTTTACACACTTGAGTGATCGGAGTGCATTGTCATTTGGGTTTGTTACTATTGTAATATAACGTGCGTAAACTATCAGGATCTTGCAAATATGTCAGCGCGAAAAGCTTAGAAAAATAACGATGAACGATAAAGTACACCAGATATAACGTGGTTCGGTCCGAATATCGATACCTACATTTACGGGGAGAGTTAGCAAAAACAATCCACTATAATCGGATAATCATATTTATAATCGCTCAATATGCTTGTGTTTCCCGCACCTAGATTATATCCAAATCCAAGTGTTTACAATAAAACAAATAAATACATGAACGCCAACAATCGATGTGCAAACCTAAGCAAAATTCAAGACATTTTAAAACCGTTACCATGATTTATGTGTTACAAGCTTTTGAGAAAGTGTCAGTCCTTGTGGAGTTTCTCGGGTTTCTTACGACCACCGCCAAAGGAAGCGGATAGAATATCGACTTCATTAATCGAGAGATTTTAGATGGGACGATCTTATCTTTATTCAAATAACGACTGATTATCGGTTCACAATATGAAAAGGAAATGTCTTTTTCGATGGGTTTCCATAACTAAAGGTGGGTACAAACGACCGATCAAGTTCACTTAGAAATCACGCCGTCATTTGGTTCGATTTGCATTAATCAACTATACTTTGAAACCATTGAGTCTGTGGATCCTCCTTGCTTTTATGATAAATCAATCTCGCAATCAATTCGACCACTAACAAAATGTCTAATTCACTTGGATATTTTTTATTGACAAGGAATTAATCATGCATATTTCAGTAGACAATTATCTTTCTTAATCCTGAATCATGACATGTTTCCAATTTGGTCTCTTGAACTAAAACTTTCAATTCATCGACTCCTTTAGATAGATTCAGACAATTTAGGTTTTTAGCCCGAGGGAGTTCATGGGTATTGTACCTTATCAAAGCAGGATTGAACTATTTATTAGAATTAATCTGATATCCCGTTCATTAGATGTGCTTTTTTTTTTCGATAAAAAAATTGTGTATTTAGTACAAAAGGGAAAGCATTTCAAAAATGGAAAGTCGGGCAAATTCGGGGAGAGGCCTACAAAACACAGATATTTCGATAAACAAATGTAAAAGAAGAAAAACAATATACTAATTCATGGTGTTTATTCGGCTTAAGGATTACAGTCTTCGAATTATAATTCAATGCAGTCCTGTATTTTAGCCATCTCTAATTATTGCAGTCATTCATATTATAGAAAACATGCGCAGATTGGTTGGCAAATTCGGCCTTGTCGAGCTTTGAAACAAACCGAGATGTCTCTCGGACTAGAACCGTAACTATGTAGAACTTTAAGCCATATGACATTGATTTTGTTGCCAAAAATAGAAGGAAAAAAAAGAAGGAAAAAAGTAAGATGTCAACCGGGCAGAAGAAAGTCGAAAGGGTCAAGATGAAAAAAAAATATATATATATATATATATATATATATATATATATATATTCATTTAATACAGTCTATTCACAAAATTGATGGACAATGGCCAGGAAATGATTATTTCCATGATGGAACCCAACATGCAGTTTCGTAAAGAGTAATTAGCTTGTTGATGTAGTAGAATAAAGCATCTTACGACATCTCTTTTAATGTACGGCGGGAGGAAGTTGATTTGATTAGAATTAGGATTTTTATTTTGGTCTCTTTGACGGAATTACTCTCTCTCTCTCTCTCTCTCAAAAATGTTAGGATATGACCTGAACTCAATCTAAACGTAGAAATTATGCCGAGACAGGAAGAATATTCAACAAAAATGTTGATGATATGGAAATTCATGCGAGGAAATTATATAAAAAAAAAAATCTTAAAGCTATTGCACTTATTCCAATTTAGTCCTAAACTTTTGAATTTGGCTAACTTAGTTCTAAATCTTTTGATTATTTATCAATTCAATCATAGATATTTTAATTAGGAGAATTTAGTTTTAAACTTTTGGACCATTTGTCATTTTAGTCTTTCTGATAAATTTTGCCCGAAAATTGCTTATTTGATGGTCTAGCTAACATTAGCCATCCTACACGACACACTGGCACTGACGTGGATAATTTTTGTAATTTTTATTTTTCTGACTCTTTTCTATTTTTTATTTTCTTTTTTTCCTTCTTTATTTTTGCTTTCTCATTTTCTTTTCTTTTTCCAAGCTTGGACTGGTGAGGTTGCCAGTCGACCCTTGCTTGGTCTAGGTGAGGGTGCCGTGGCCCATTTAAGCTAGGGTCATCTTGCCCTTGACACTCGCCAACGGCCGGCGAGGGTCGATCAGCCACCTCCTGGCATGTGGCTGGCAAATAATAAAAAATTTAAAAATTATCCATATTAGCCAAGGCCGTGCTTCATAGGATCATCAACATTGACTAGATGACAATGTGAATTTTTTCAAATTAGCCGGAATGGCTAAATTGGCAATTCGTAAAAAGATCTAATACTACATTGGCAAATTATCAAAAGTTGTAGGACTTTTTTTTTTGTTAAAAAAGTTGTATGACTTAAATTGAAAAATTGTCGAAAGGTTTTGGATTAAAATGGCCAAATTAAAAGGTTTAGAATTTGAATTGACATAAATACAATAGATTTAAGGCTTTTTAGTAATTTATTCAAACTTTTGCCTTAGGGTTTCAATAATTGGTACCTATAGGTTAGGCATTGTCGACAACATTTTAAAGCATTCAACATAAAATTACTCACTTAATTAAAAACTGAGGTTCAGCAAGATATTTTAGATTATATATCCTCCAGAGAAAACTTCAAGATAAGAGAAAACAATTTTAGGGAAATTATTTTTCTATTTTTAGTTTAGAGAATTCATTTTTCTAACTTTAAACATGCATATTTTCTTTGATCATAGATAACTTTCTGTTAACAAATCATTTTTAGCAAACCAGAAGCCCAAAAATCTAGAAAATTTAATTGCGAAAGATTATTTAACTCGAATAAACATACCCTTAGTACGTCTACGATTACCAAAGGTAGTAGTTCTCTGAGTGTAGTTCCCAGCATGTCGTGTGGCCTTCGTGATCATGTGACTATCCATTTGAACTTAAGAAGCTCTTAAATTCACTCTAGCCTCTTAACTTTTGTGTCTACCATTTCTAGCTTTATGCTTGTGATATGTGTAGATAACGATCAATTTGTTGAATCAATCCAAGCAGAACAGTAGAATAAACGGGCGCAGGGTAGAAGCTAAATAGGATAATTTCTATAATCTGGAACCATAGAGGTTTCGTAATCCAAGTTTAGCAAAAAGAAAATTTAAATAATACCAGATATTTGTGTTGATCTTTCTGCACTTTAGAACCTTCGAATCTGATAGTTGTTCCTCACCAAAAACTGCTTTTCATCGATGCCCGACCACACATCCCAAGAAGGATTTCCATTCTCTCCCTCCTTTTTGGTGGGACCTATGACAAGATTTGATGACTAAAACAATATAAAAATTGTCATGATATATTTCAAGTTGATAAATACAACGTTGGAGCTTTAAGAATGTTGCTTCTACTCAGAAAAAGCTGCACATAATTGAAAAAAAAGCTCCTAAAGGTATTGAGGAAAAGGCAAAGAAAAGCACCAGATGCTGGAAGATATAGGTCCGATGATTCCGGAAGATATAGATCTTTTGAATAATTGGGTATTACCAACTGACTTTTAGTGTGGTCACGTGATGATTCTGAGCTAAGGCCCGATGTTAATTGTTCGTGTCTTAACTTTTTTTTCCCCCGTTCGGCCATCTCTAGACCTTTTCGATTAGATCTCTGGACATTTTCAAAGTTTTGCACACTGGTGTTTACTTTTTTTACTAATTAATGTCCATTTTGATTTAAAGCGAGATAGCATGGACATCGATTCAATAATGCAAAAGCTTAGAAGGGGTGATGACACCTCTAAAGCTTATGCTAACTACTTGTTATAACTCTATTTGATCTGAGATTTCTTGTCGTATGTATCAACAAAATTCCGAAGTTTGATATCTTTTGAACTGCATTGTTCTGCACTCTATTTCAATTTTAATATCAAAGTTGGCGTTGGATTCAGTACTCACCTTTCACTCCGAAGGAAACGGATTCCGAATAACATACAACGGAATTGCTCTAAATTACTTAGGATTCATATTGAGTCACTGATCGGAAAGGTATATCACAGAATGGGCATACATCGTGTTTTCACAGATTAAGAGTCAATAATGTAATCGAGAGAAGCGTCCGTCCGTTTGACGTTCGGGAGAATTCGTCTTCTTCGTGGTCATCTCGTTCTCATTCACGCTGTTCTTTGTTGGAAACGTCTGATTAATTAACAGAACAAAGGGACGTGATCTTTTATCACGTTCAAAATTGATAACCGCCAAGGGGTGGGATACCCTACTTAAGCGGACCACGGTACTTACCGTGCATAATAAAATCCAACATTTCCCATTCGCTCATGAAGGGCTATCCATAACTTTCACTTGCTTACGAAGGATCAACAACTCTTACTCACTCGCGAAGGGTTAAGCATAATTCTCTCTCTTTTCTGCAAAGTTCATATCAACGAGTAATCCGTGCGACCAGCATATTGCGAGAGCTCATTGCCATACATCCGTTGAGAGTATATAGCAGATCTAAAATGACATGTTAACTCAGAGTAGATTCAATATGCAGTACTCTAGATCAATCAGTCACGTTTACATCATGTCTCTCCTGATATCTTTGAGCGCTCAAATAAAATACATTGTATTCACAATCATAATTAACTCAAATAATCACAATTACTCGACCAGTGAATACAAAGATTGAATGTGACATCTAAAGAAATTGATCTTCCTCTTCTCTTAAACCTCTCAATCTCAGTCCAACTTGCTTTTCTAGAAATGTTCCATTAGGTTGAATCAATCTCGTGACCATTGGTAACACCCAAAGATAGCGAACACCAAAAAGAAATTTTAAAAATAAGTAAGAGTCGTTAGGGGACTTAATTTGTGGAACCTTTGTCCTCAAGAATCTTACACGGCTACAGAGTTGAGATTAAAACTTTTGCCAACTCTTCTTGATCGATTCATGCATACGTAATGTGAAGTACATATTATGGTATTCTTTCCTTTCTCATAGAGCAATGTCTTTTCACTTTTAATACCGTACAGATGATAGCTCAGATATACTCAATATCTAACTTGAGTTCACAAATCTACTCTCTTTAAAAAAAATCATTCAGAACTTACATCTGGCTTTAAAGACAGATAAAGTGAAATATGTGGGCTATATCACTTTCGGTATTTCACTTTCGGACATAATAAAAATTCTGACCTCATTTTAACACTTCTATGAAGGGGACATTAAATTTTCAAGCTTCAACTCTTAATTATCACCTAGATAATACACCCGAAATGGTCTCACCTCTATTTATCACGAAGTAAAAAGAGGCGATTGCCTGTGTGAGTAGACTAATCTCATCTGTCCAACATACTTTCTCAACATAATCAACCAAGCATTAATATGCATAAATGCCATACAAACTCATAGCCATCAATAATGATAACAAATCCCATTAATTGTAAATAATGGGAAACATAAATGTCCAGTACTCCCACTTTTAGTACTTTTAGAGATTTCAATATATGAAACTAATCCTTTTGCTAACACATGACTCAGGAGAAACATCTCTAGGTACTCACTTCATAGAACAGTTGCTATCACTCTGTGCATGTATGTGTACTGTATGTTCACATTTTTTATTACAAGCATGTCTTTCACAAAAACATATTGCATGTCTATTTGCTTGGTCTGACAATAGATCCTTGATGTAAGCTCTTGTTGCTTGGCTGTCACAATCAATTACTAATTGTATCTACAGCATCCTTAGCAACACCTTACTGATCCAAATATCTCTTAAGCCAAACATTCTCTTGTAATGTTGTTGATAACACCATGAGACCATCTTCCATCGTGGATAAGGCTATACATGTTTGCTTAACGCCACGAGATCAATTTCCATCATGGATAAGGCTATACTCCTTTGCTTCTTACTACTCTAAGACAAGGCGCCATTTTTCATGTGACATTCTAGTTTTCCTAATATTTCAAGACTTATCAATGAAAATATATTTATCGATGTATTTCAGTTTTATCTCGCTCAGATCTAATCAATCTCGAGTTAACTGACCAAAAGGGAAAGGCTAACGCCAGACAAGGTACGTGGACCTAGGGAACTCGAATAGGAAAAGGCACTTTGACCATAAGGATTGTCAAGGGAGTATTTAGAACCATTAAAGGCTGATTTAAGAACGATTAAGGAATTCATTGCTAGCGTTATACGATTGGAGCGATGGTGATGCCGCTTAACCAATGTATAATTTGTAAAATTTTCTCAAATCGAACGATGACGATCGAGACCGCCGAAGCCAGTAATAGACCCTCACAATTACATGACAACCAAAATCGCCAAGAACTGATGAGCCCTAAGTGTAATGAGAATCACATAATCGATACGCGTAACATCTGCAAAAGTTGCCTATTAATTCGAGATAACCTAAAATTTACATTTGATTGAGAATTGACCAAGAGATGGATCTTGAAATTGAAAAATGAAAATAAAGAATTTCAACATTCTAATCGAATTAGACGTCGCTTCATCAAAAGTTATTTGAATTGGAAAAGCGACGTTTCGAACGACGAGTTACCATTTTGCCCCTCAAGGATTGACTTTGTCTTAGCAAGTGAAGAAGGGCAATTTACCCAATTTCAAACCCCCATGACTGCCGAAAATGTGAAGGTGCATTGGTCAATGTAAGTCAATGTTAACAAAGATATTATTTAGATGAAGACAAGTGGCATTATTTGATTGATTAGCAATTAATATCCACTTTTAACTTACCATTCCACTACTTTGACCGAGATGAATTATTGTGGAAGAACCTTAAGCCTTTGCCTTAGCCGTGCATACCCTCTTCTTCCTCTTCCTCTCATTTTCTCTCTTTTTCCTCTTCAACCGAACCTATTTCGTCCGACCAGCTCTGCTTGCCGACTTCGCCACTGTCAACGACCACCTCCAGCGACTTTCTCGCCTTGCGCCGGCCACTCACATCACCCTCGACCTTTCCCCTACAAGATCTCATTGACCGTTCGTCGATTGGAGGTCCCATTTTACTCGACCAGCCTCAAATCCAAAACTGGATAGAATTGGACTCAACTGGGAATAGGCCTTCGTTCGTCTACTTTGAAGCTTCGATTTGCTTCAAATTTTCAATGAGGACTTCTTAACCGATAGTACTTGTGTTGGCTGAGTTGGAATGGTGAATTTGATTGAGCTTAGAAGGGTAACCATGGCTGATTTATGTTGATTCTCCGAAACAGTTTCTGACCGCCGGTGGACTTAGTGGAATCGAGGCTGTTCGCGGCCCTTTGTGACATCGACTCGCTCCAAAACTCTTCGTAAGACTCCTATAGATGTAGTATGACATGTTAGGAAGTTGATTTCGTTAAAAATTGAAGTTTAGAGAGAAATTATAGACCGATTAAGGAGGTAGAGGGCAAGACCGATTCTGCCCTGTTTCGGTATGGATAAAACGAACCCTTTGAGGGATGTAGGAGGTGTTTTCATGCTTTAAATTCATTGTTAAGACATATTAGAATGTCCATTGAGGTGTTAGCGAGATGTGTGCTTCATGGAATGGTGAATGGAAGAGAAAAATTGATCAATTGGCGAACTTTTGTTAGTTGACGATGCTGCCCTGTTTTGGACCAAGAAGAACGGAATACTTGGAGGAGATTTTGGAGGGATCTTATCGATTAAAACTGAAAGGTAAGTAGTTCCTAAACCTTCGTTAGGATGGTAGGATGCTACTAGACTAGTTGGGGTTATATTGGATGAGTTTTGTGGATTTATTGCATTGATTGTTCCTAATCGATCGAGATAATCGAGATGCAAGTCATGCGTGTCCCTTATAATGAGGAAGTGTTATTCTCATGGCTAAGTCGTGGCGTGTGTACTTGATTGATATAAATTTGTGTGTTTGATGTCACCTTATAGGTGGTTGGCCTTGATGTCTCGCATGATAAAAATTCCCTACTTGTCGATAAAACTATTCTCGATCATGAAGTCTTAAAAGGGAAGTGAGACTTGTGAGCTTAAGGGCTTTTGGCACCTTGATGCGTCGGAATGCGGGGTTGCAATGAGTGATATCATGATGTGTCGAAATGCGAGATAAGCTTTTGCATGTGTCGACACTAACCTTGTTATGACATTGAAACCTGAGGCGTTTTAACACGGGTTTGGTTAATTATTATTATCTGAGGCATATTGATGCAGGCCAAGCCTGAGGCGTTTTGACGTGGGCAAAGACGATGAAATGAATCATAGCACTAGTACGTTAAGCTAAATCTTATGTCTTCATACATGCCTTGAGTTGTGAACTATATGCCGACCTGATTGTGTATCACGATGATTGTCTGCCATATGCTTTTCTTTGGTGTATTGTGATGATTGCTTACTTCATGCTGTTTATTGATATGCTTCTGCTTACTATTGAAGTTGTGTCTAGGTGTACTAACGGTCTAGCTTAGGTTTAGGAATTAGCTTGCTGAGATATAAATCTCACCCCATCGTAGGACTTACCTTTTTCAGACCCAAGCCCTAAAGCATGTTTCCAATCTGTCTAGGCGATCCAAAGGAGATAACCGCCTATTTTGATGAGTTTCCGGATGGTCGCGGAACTTTTTATATTAGGAAACGTACTATAGTGTGGGTTGACAAGAGAAGAGAAGAATGAGAGCCACATCGTTTCGAGGCATGGTTTCGTAGGGCTGACGAGGATGCCACGGGTCTTTTGAAGCCCATAGAGATACCTCGAGGAGTGGTGCCTAGCTGGTGTCACTCCATCCACGGTAAGATAGAGGTGGAGGTGGAGATATCTATGGTAGGATCGAGAAACATGCCAGAGAAGACCCCTACTGTCGATGAGGATATTGAGGTGATAGAGGTTTCATCTTCGGAGGACGAGTTGAAGGACGTCATGGAGGATGATTCCATGGCTGTACGCACTGAGACTTTTTTCGATTATGACCTAGTTGAGGACGAGGACGAAGACAAAGATGAAGCAAGTAGTTCGTCTTAGTGGTTGTTGTCCTTCTTAGGGGTTATCTTTTGAGGTTGTCCTTTGAGGGCATTTTATCTTTTGGGGACTTAGGTAGTCGTTGTCTTTTGGTCAATCCCTGATCTTCCTCGACTCACCTGGAGGTTTTATTTTGAACCTAGATCTTTTGTATGAATTCATGTTTTTGTTATGTATATATATTCTTGTTATCCCAAGTTTACTTTCTACTTATGTATGGAGACAGTTTATTTCGTTTCCGCATGCGTATTTCATATCATGCGTACCGCTTGTGTCGTATCGTAGGTCATGAGCGGTTAGATGTGGATGCAACGCGTTCGCCTCAGGACGCGAGGCATGACATTCTAAGTAATAACGTAAATCTAAACATTTTCCTCAATCAACAACAACTTAGCCTTTAAGATGCAAATATCTATCTTGATAACTCAATAAAAATTCAGCATCACTTTTCAAGTATCATAGGATTGTCTTGACGACAATTCAAAGTATTTGACCTGGAGTGGATTGTTATCTACACACCATTTCAACTACATAATAAATATCAAATCTTTTACACACATAATATACATTATACTTCGAACAACACTAGAACATGGAACACTTTCCATGTTCTAGTGTCTGGGTTAACAATCTTGCATGGAAACCATTCAATGACTTTTATAAGTCTCTCGTGAAAGAAATCACAATCTCTTTAAACGTATGCAGATTCACCCATATCTTCTATATCAAAAATTGGAACATAACTAATAACGACTATATCAATTAACTCCATACTGCTTATAGCAATTAGTATATCATCAGCATATAATGATAAGACCACGTATTAATTTTTGGATCTTTTGATATATACACAATGATCCTCATCAATCATTAGAAAAACATATGCCATAGTGATATTACGAAATAGTATATATCATTATCTCAAATATTGCTTAAGGCCATATATCGATCTCAAAAGTTGATACACCTTTTGTTCTTGGTCTTCTATAACAAACCCAATAGGTTGTTTTATGCAAAATTCTTCTTTTAATTCTCTATTGAGAATCACTGTCTTTACATCCATTTGATGTAATCCAAGATCCATACTAATCACTTTCAAAATAAGGTGAACTAATCATATTATTTCATCACAAGGCGAGCCCTATATATATATATATATATATATATATATATATATATATTAATCAAGCCATCAGTTTTACGCTTTATTTTGAGAACACGCTTGCTCCCAATGACTTTGTGTCTATTCAAAAGATCAATCAGTTCCTAAAACTTCATTTGATCTCATTAATTCCATCTCTTTTTCCATTGCTTGTGTCCACTTTTTCTTATCAGGGAAAATCGAAGCCTCATTATATACTCCTTAACTTATTCTCTTCTTGTGGAGCAACCATGAAAGCTTTATATTCATTATCTAAACGTCGACAATTTGATGGAGAAAGCTTTTTGCGACTTATTCGCCAAAATGGGGATAGTACACTTAATACATCATTCTCCGTTACGCTCCCACTCGGATCAAACAAAGATGAAATCTTCTTAACATCAAGTGGTTGCAATTAAGACAAATCCAAAACAAATTCCTCACTTCTCACATTGCTCCCACTGGGATAAGATGACTCCAGAAAAATCATTGTCTCTATCCTAGAATTCAAACAGAGAATAGTTTTTAAATATCTCGCCATTTTTCTGAAAATTCATTTACTAAGAATGTGACATCTCGTAATTCAAATTCAATTACACTTTCTACTTTCATGCTCACCTATAGCAGTTGCCCTTTTGAGTGCTCTTAGTATTTGACGAAGATACTATTTTTGCCTCCATGGCTCAATTCTCATACTCGTGGGAGAACACGTGTCTATAGAAAGCACGTCAAGGTCTAAGAAAACTCAAATCTCATTTTCAACCTATCCACAACTCATATGGAGTAGGAGTAACTAATTTGCAAGGCACACAATTAAGTATCTAGAAAGCCATCAACAAAATATTACCACAAAAGGTAATACGCACAATAGAATGTGCCATTAAGGACTTAACCATATCTATTGGGACCTATTTTCTCTGCAATTTCAATTCTATTAAGGAATCGCTAGAATAGAAAACTGTTTTTCTATTTCTTTTTCATCACATAAATATTCGAACTGATCAGACTGATTTTCTTGACCTTGATCGGATCATTTTTATTTATATATATTTAAAGTGATTTTCTCAAAAAAAACTTAAATAATTTCTCGAAGCAACTTATGCCTCAGAGTTATGAGAAATTATAAAACATCATATGTCTGAATAGGTCAATGCAAAGGAAACTTAGCCCTTGCTCATTTTCTAAATGGTTTCCTCATTGTTATTCTCATCAGGCAATGCTCACAAATAGGCAAATCGACACTTTCAATACTGTCCAATAAGCCCTCTTTGGCTTATTTCATCCAGCCTAGCATGCCACATATTTATATCATCACAAAAGATGAAATAGGGAACAACTATCATTCATATAATTGTACTCAACAATCTGCACATTGAAACCATCTAGAATTCTAATAATTTGTTCCTAACGGCAAGTCACCACCATCGTTAAGAAAGCCCAAATTGAAATCAAGTTTAACCATAACTAATACGAAGATTAAATTCCGTCATGTTTTGGAGCATATAACCCGCCATGAATGAATAGGGTGTGACCATTGCGCATATTCAATTGGCAAGTGCCAATTTCTTTAATTTTCACTTAGAAATTGTCTCCTACATTTATTCACTTTGCTCCATGTGAAAATCATTGAAATTCCACTAAGGCATTTCTTTGATTGGCTACATGATTTGTGACCTCTAAATTTACAATTCATAAAGGATGAGATTCACTTACAAAAATAAATTGTAGACATAAATAACACTCTTAAGTGCACAAAGGGTTTCCACCTTCTTTTTGGCTCACTACAATCATAAAAATTGATCCCCATTGCCACAAAAAAATATATTTCACATTTGATATGTTTTTTCTTGAAGGGACGCTTTCCTTTCACATATCGGTTAAACTTCAATTTTATTCTTGAAGAATCTATTTCTTTGTCGTTTCACTTCTCAAATCCACCATGATGCTTATGCCTGGAGCACAAAGCTTTATTTGAGCTGAAACCAGCATAACGAATATCGATTTTTAGTGAAGTCGCCAGAAAGCGATTCCCTTTAGCTCAAGACTGCGTATAACATTAAAAAAGTCTTTACTTTTATTGTGGATCAAATGAAATTTTCATATGCACAAAGTTGCGAGGCAAAGAACTAAATATTGCTTACACTTGTTGTTAATTAGTTAAAATGCGATCTGCATGTTACAATTCACTTTTCATATTTGACATACACCTAAATGTTGTTTCATATTCTGTCCATAAGGCATTATATAGACATGAAACCTTATAGTTGTCACGCCTCAAACCTGTCAGGCACGTAAAATCCCACTAGAGCCGTCTTGTCTCGGTGGTGCCCAGGATCTGTCGGCCAACAATTTACAACTTTTAAAAGATACAAATATACGGAAGCAATGAAACTTCTCCTTACAATTCAGACTTAAGATGACTCAAGACATAAGGTACGCCTTGTTATAAATACCGACTACAGGTTCAGAGGGAACAACTCTAACTTCAAGGTAACATGAAATCCTTAAAGTCACAAAAGTGTAAACCCACTTCCTATAATTACTTTTTCAAATACCGATCATTGGCAAGCTCAGATTTCCATCGCTTGGAACCTAAAAAAGTTAATCCCACGACGGGGTGAGATAAAAATCTTAGAAAGTTCATCCTAAACCTAGACCATGCCATTAGTCCTCCCAGATTATGCAATAAAACAACAAACCGGGACTCAAAAACAACACATGACAATGAAACATCAAGGCACCTCGATAAGTTTGGCCTAACGCAATCACGACTCCAGGGCGATCATATCATCACAACTTTCAAATCCAATGGCCAAGCCAGTGTCAATACGCATCAGGCTAATCACAAAATTAATCCTACTGGCCAAGCTCGCGTCAACACGCCTTAGGCTAATCAACGTTTCGATTGGCAACCTGCGTTCTGACACATCAGGTTCCAAAGGCCATTTCGATACTTGTGTCGACACGTATCAAGACTATCCCTCGTTCTGATGCATTTGGATATCAATTCTCTTTTCAATAGCTATGCCCGCGTCAATACGGCTCAGGCTCGGTCCGCGTCATTACGCCTCAGACCATCAAATTGACAAACTCGCATTGAATGCATGAAGTTTTCAATTCTCTTTTCAATAGCTATGCCCACGTCAATATGCCTCAGGCTTGGTTTGCGGCATTACGCCTCATACCATCAAATTGACAAACCTGCATTAAACACATCAGGTTTTCAATTTTCTTTTCAATAGCTATGCCCGAGTCAATACGTCTCAGGCTCGGTCCACGTCATTACGCCTTAAACCATCAAATTGACAAACCCGCGTTAAACGCATGAAGTTTTCAATTCTCTTTTCAATAGCTATGCCCACGTCAATACACCTCAGGCTCGGTCTACGTCATTACGCCTCAGACTATCAAATTGACAAACTCGCGTTAAACGCATCAGATTTTTAATTCTCTTTTCAATGGCTATGCCTGCGTTAATACACCTCAAGCTCAGTCCGCGTCATTATGCCTCAGACCATCAAGTTGACAAACCCGCGTTAAACACATCAGGTTTTCAATTCTCTCGCCAACTCATTCATTTTTCTCAAACAGTCGCCATTCAAGGCCAAATATCACATAGCCATACCAGCATCCATGTCAGTCGAATGTACACAACAACAGTTTAACATGGCTCACACCTCATTATTAGGAGTACACACGACTCACACCTCCATTATCTCAGTTGATCATGAACAATCAATGTAATAGACTCCCAAATTCATCAATATATCATCCAAATGCATCTAGTAGTATCCTAACTTCCTAACAAAGGTTTAGAAGTCACTTACTTTTCAATTTAATCCGTAAAATTTCCTCCAAGACTCCTCCAAAGATTCGATTCCCTTGATCCCAAAATAGGGCAGCCGTGCAACATAGTTCAAAGTTCGTTAAACGATCAATTTTTCTAATCCAATTACCAATTCACGGAGCATACACCTTATTAACATCTCATTTAACATTCTTGTATGTCTTAACGATGAATTTAAAGCATGGCTACACCTCCCACAGACCTCAAAGGACTCGGTTCATCCAAATCGAAACAGGGCAGAATTCGGTTCTGCCCTCTACCTCCTTAATCAGTCCATAATTCAACTATAAACCTTGATTTACCACAAAATCAACTTACTAACATGTTGTTCTAGGAGTTAGGAAGCCTCATCGAAGATTTGGAAGTAAAATAACACCTCAAGGACTTTCGATCAGCCCAGTTCCACTCGGTGTGCATGCTGTCAGATTCAGCCATAGAAAAACTATCTCAAATCAGCCATGAAACCCATCTTAACTTAACTAAACTTGCAATCACAGCTCATCTAATTTTAATACTATAAGTGTAGAAGGCCTCACTGAAAATTTGAAGCCATTTGAAGTCCGGAAGATCCCGGAACAGGTCTTTCCCCAAAACCGGTTAGAATTTGCCTCGTCTGGACCTTTGTCCACTTAAATTGAGCTATAGGAAAATATACCGGGTCAAATTGAGCTTATAATATGTCTATGAAAAGATAAGACAATAATATTTCATTTGGAGGTGATTTTACCTCGATTCGGTATCAAACGAAGAAGATATGGCCGGAATAGTGTGACGGTCGAGACTGGTTGGCTAGGAGCTCTTGGATTCAAAACTAACCAGCCTGACCTTTGCTCCTTCAAACGGCTCTACGGGACAAACGGCTCGGTAGATTTGGACCCACAATACCCAGTTGGAACGGTAAGACGATAAGCTTTCTGATGGTAGGTGGCATGCCTTAATCCGATGATGGACGAAGAACTAATGGCCAAAACATGGGCCGGCGATGGGATTGGGCAATGTTCTGGCGAGAGAGAAAAGAGAGGAAAATGAGAAAAAGGTGAGGAGGAGAGGGTTTGGCCGAGCAAAATGAGGGAGAGAGAGAGAGTGAGAGGCTTTCTTTCAATTTTTCAATTGGTCAAAGGCTTAGAATGGTAGGTTAAAAGGTGATTCAATCAATATCAATGCCTAATCCTTTGACACTTGTCCTTATGTCGATCAAGGCTCATCCAATAGCCCTCATTTTTCTTGATTTTCGACATCTTACAGGGTATTTTGATTGACCAAAATGCCCTTAGCCAATTATAAATGCAAGGCCAAGGCTTGAGGGGTAAAGTAGTAATTTTACTATCGACGTCCGGAACGTTATTTTTCTGATTCAATTACATTTGATGAGGCGACGTCTAATTCGATTAGAACGTTGAAATCTTTATTTTTCATTTTGAAATTTTGAAATTTCATTTTATATCTCAAGCCTTGAGAGGGCGGAAAATTCGGAATGTCACAACTCTTCCCCCTTAAAGAAATTTCATCTTCGAAATTTACAACCTTATAACCATCCCGTCCTTTAGGGTATCGGCATCTCTTCGCATCCTCATTCTTCTGGATAATTCCTTTCATGACTTGACGATCTTACTTGCCCTTCCTGACCAAAGCCATCTTTCCATGGGGCTTGTCTCCTTCAGTCCTCAATATGATTTGCTTCTCTCCATTCTCTTTCAATATTCATAACATCTGTCAGCAGTTCATCCTCGAGCGTTCACCTAATCTCTTCCATTTGTCCATCACCATTACTACTAAACCCTCGCCAGAATACACTCTTTAATGCCCATACCATTCGGTGTATCAATCCTTTCAAGGGCATGCATTTTTCTTGTGGGCACGTTTAATACTTGACCTCATATTCAACTAACAAACTTTCAGTCCATTCCATCGATAATACCGATGCAAGTCTGGCATACCTTTATGTCATCCCAAGGGACACCATAATCATCTCTTTTAATTTATGATGAGGTAATTTCTTTAAGTTCCTTTTCAATATTAGACTCGTACTCTCGTCCATGGGACTTTAAGGTTTCTACCTTCAACTTTGAGGTTTCTTTCCTAGGTATTCGAAAATCTGGATTTCCTCCCTGTTCTATCCATTTCCATAAACCCCTTAAATGTCAGGATCTGTTCATTACACCATCTAAATTCCTTTCTAACTTTAAGCTTGATGCTTCAGGTAGTTACCAAACTAGTCAATTGACAACCTTCCAATTTAGGAGTTGGATTTCTTATTTCCTTGAGCAAAACCTATCCTTTATCCGCCAAATGCACGATACTCAATTTTCACTTATATGCATCCGCTTCCTAAATCACCATTTTCTAGGCGATATAGGATATTTCATCCTTAATCCTTAAGCAATCTCCTTCACACACGTTGTTCCTCATTCAATTTTTCTACGCAACCACATACCTTAAATTCTTATGGTTCGTGTAAACTTGAAACCTCTCCATGCGAATCGTGTTTTCCAACTTCATCGCAAGAACATTTGCAAGCCAACTCTAACTATGCATTAGACGTTCCAACTCATATGGCTTTACTATCATGACGTATCGCATAGCCCACTTCAGTTTGCCTTGCTACGCCTCAAATTTCCTTTCTGCGTCACGTCATTATGATTCATTCGACCCCTTTTTAATTCCAAATAGGAACACTATTGTCGGCGTAGTCATCAACTTGACTTAAGTTCTCGAAAATTCTTTTTGTATTCATTTATCCATGGAATTACTTTTGTGAGAAATCTTCCCCCGATACATCCATAACCGTTCACCAATTCCAGGAACTTCCAATTTTCGCAACGCACATCGGTCTTAGTTGATTGATTACTTATTCCATTCCTCAAGGGCTCCACAGGGATTTCATTTCCCAGAAATTTCACTACTGAGAAATCTTATCTCATCAGGCCCATAACTCGTGCTTTTCACAATTAGCAACACACAATGAGCATCTCCTTAGAGTCCGTAGTATACTCTTGAAAGTTATTCATGTTTCTCATTACTCCTTAAATGAGTCTATTCATCGTATTTAAATACGGTAACAATCAATCTCATTATTCCTTGGATACTCAGTCTGACTTTTATCCATTTCTTTCTACCAAGTGTCGAATCTTTAAACTATTATTCATACTTTTCACTTGAGAGCTCAAACTTTGGCCCTCTACTCTCATAAGTCCCCGCTTGAACTACACAACATTATGTTCATATTTGTCACTCTTTTCTCAAGAAACATTAGTGTCTTGACTTCTTGGTTTCACAACCAGCTAATGCAACCTTATCTCAATTATGTCCGTCCCACTAAATGTCGACATTATCCTGGAATTCAACATCATCTACAAGGCAGTCTCTCGAACTTAACTTCCCTTACAGCAATCATTCAAGTTCTGCCTCGTCTTTCTTAGTTTAGACGCTCCACCTTAATATCAAGACAGTTATGATTTTCTCTTTCTTCCATACTAGGGTCTCTTACCATGTGAAGGAAGCTATACACTTAGTGGCATTCTCTTATTTCAAATCCACCATGTCCTTCCTATTCCATGGGACGTTGATCTTGGAGTCTGCGCTAACGGTGGTGTTTTACTCTAGAACGTAGATGCCACCATACTCGGCGTTCTTCTTCCCATAATTCAATCACCTCAAGCGACAATATCTGTTCTCCCTTGATTTCTATCAATTCACGTATCGAATACTCGATTAGATTACCTCAATTTACTCTGCAATTACTCTCTAAGCATTCTTTTCGCTTCCTCAATCATTCACAAGAATTACGAACAGCCATGACTATCCAGTCCATTCACTTTTCTTTGCATCAATGACCATCTAATGATCCAATCATCCTTTAAGAGTGACGCCCTACCCTTTAGGGGTGATAACACACAATGCCACTTCTAGTGGTCTAGATTTATGCTAAATAAATCTCATAAAATCATCAATGTCAGACAATTGACAGATCTCTTTCCCCAACTTTTCCAACGATGGAAGGAACGACATGTCAATCTCTCATTACAAGACTGGCGACAAGGTAGCAACCATCTCTCGCAAGTACGTTTCATGTTCCAAAATAAACATCTTTTTGCTCGTAATCCATAAGCAGGAGTTCTCTTCTTTTACCGAGTCCCATTACCATTCCTCAAAATCAGGAAGAACAACTAGCCATAAGACTTTCAAACTCCAATCCACTCAGAGATCTACTTATCTTATTTAAGGGTCCTTGACCACCTTTACTATATGCTCAAACGACCTTGAGAACTCTGTCTCACACTGGTCGATCGTCCTCTGATCTTTGCAAAAGTATCAAAATTGAAACAACCTTTGTTCTCAAGCAATCCAGGGAAAGCACTTCCATTAAACAATTCAATAAAAACAGTCCAGGCAAATATCATGCCTTTGAGGAAACCCTTCCTCTAGTGACTTTTTACAAATTATCAACAGCCTCTTAA
The DNA here is from genome assembly GCA_028455895.1 of Rhodomyrtus tomentosa. Lineage (NCBI taxonomy): Eukaryota > Viridiplantae > Streptophyta > Magnoliopsida > Myrtales > Myrtaceae > Rhodomyrtus > Rhodomyrtus tomentosa. The sequence goes on along the minus strand of JAPCWY010000003.1, from coordinate 20,495,142 downwards.
GACTACAATCTGTCAGGGTCACTTTCTTTCCTTAGTGTACCCAAAACCTCTAAGGTTTCCTTACGAAGATCCCCAATCCAGAGGGAGACAACTTCAAATCTCATCCCTCCTTCAAACTTGGTCAATCTCGACCTTATACATGACTTTGCAAGCTTTGCAAAACTCTCTTGGTTCTTCCCACGCATTCAATTTAGAAAGGATTAACTCGGAGTCACCTCTCTCGTGACTTCTATCATTTAACTCATCAGCACTAGCTTCAATCGTCTCAGCGACTTGGGTATAATGACAGCTCCTTCTCGAGTCTGTCTACCCATCCACTTTCTCATTTCCATTCAAAGTTCTCATGACCCCTTCAACTCTGAGGTCTTGTACAGTCCACAAGCTCGAGCCAAACACTTTTCTAACACTTATATTCTGGTCACTCATCTTTACTCAATTCTCACAACTCCCTTCAATTCTAGAGCCATCTCATATTTTGCATACTCAAGCCAATGCTCTTTTAGTGACCATTCTCTTGTCGTTCAACCTCATTAGGTTCTTATGGCACTCGAACCACTACAATTCCCTCTAGAAATCAAATACTTAAGTCATCTACTCAAGCCTGGCAGTCCCAGACCGCTCATCTCATTATCTTTCACCATCAACCATCAGTGGTTTTCAACAATTCTCAACTAGTTGCTCTTTCTACCAAGATTCCAAATCATCCTTAAGCAGCAGCCTTTTATCAAAGCTAGCCTCAACTAGGCTAAAACTCAATTAGGTTAACACCCAGCAAATACTCAAGGCATCACTTCTATAAGTCAATCGCTCATATCATAAGCATAAGGCATTTGCCACTCTGTCATATATGCAACAGGCTATCTCATTCTCAACAGACATCAGTTCAATGGGTATAAACCCCACAGGTCGTCTCACCTCTCAGTTATACCTTGGCCAAGCCAATCACATGATGCCAATCAGAAAACATGCTTAACAAGCCCATCACGAACATCACTTTTCTTTTTCAAAGGGCTTCCACTGCTAAGCATGAACTTTTTAATTATGTCAATCACAAGCATCATTTCACATGTCATGCCACCTTTGAACATCTTCTTCAAGGATCAACCTTGTGTCATACATCTCTTAACCACAATTGGACTCAACCTGATACCTAGACTTCCCCTTTCAAGTTATGACTCGGGTCATTCCTGCCTCTTGCCATCTTAGAAGCCTGCCAAGAGCCGCTCCTTGTCTGGACCTCTCTGTCCTGGCGAACACCCCCTGTCCTCATCAGACCTGGCCGTTGCAGGTTGTCCCAAGTCATACATCTACGGAGAAAGTCTCGTTCCACATGTCCCATACCATGTTTCATTATAGTTCGTAGGTATCTCATCAACTTGTCCCATACCAAGCGACAGTTTATTAAGTCAAATAATGATAAGCTCATGCACACACCTTCCTCGACTTTCATTTTAATGCCACGAATACATGCGCGTCCTGATTGTCCTTGCCATTCATCATATCATAATCATCTCCAGATTCATTCTTATCCATCGAAAATTTTTAATTCCATCAATGACCATCACATCTCATAGATTAATTGCCTATGTTCAACCATATATCCCAAGTTTAGTCGCTATTCAAGCCAAATCTACCTGCATTCGATCACAACTGGTCATTAATCCAAATATTCCTTAGCTGCCCCCTGTATGCATCTCATCTCATAGCAGTCCAAGGTTATCAATAGCAATCGATAACTAAACCATCAAGATACAGCGCAATTCAAGCCTGAATCGACTAATGCCAATCGTCTCTTTATAACTCATACTCTCCAAGTTGGGTCATTGACAAACCACAATCACAATCATATAACCCAATCGATCCTTAATTCATAAGTTATTCTCTAGCAACCTCAAATCCAAGCTTATGACTCCTTAATTTCTATTCACTTCATTGTGAGCCTTATTTATAAAATCACTGAAGATCAACCCTTAAATCGGCACCAGGACAATTAGAATACTACACAAGTTAAAGCATATAGTCCTTAAGATTCAACAATCCATGCTTATCCCTCAAGGTCTCACTACCAAATTGTTCTCAAGTCATCGCTCCTTATCACTCCAAGTCTCAATCACATTAGATCGAGCTGACCTTGCTTTGATATCACTTAACGGGGATGTCACGCTCCAAACCTGTCAGGCACGCAAAGGGCCGTCTTGTCTTGGTGGTACCCTAGATCTGTCATCAACAATTTACAACTTTTAAAAGCTACAAACATATGGAAGCGAAGAAATTTCTCCATACAATTCAGACTAAAGATGACTTAGGACACAGGGTACGTCTTGTTATAAATACCGACTACAGCTTCAGAGGTACAACTCTAACTTCAAGGTAACATGAAATCCTTAAAGTCACAAAAGTGTAAATCCATTTCCTATAATTACTTCTTGAAATACCGATCATTGGCAAGCTCAGATTTCCATCGCCTAGGACTTGAAAAAGTTAATCCCACGACGGGATGAGATATAGATCTCAGCAAGTTTATCCTAAACCTAGACCAGGCCATTAGTCCTCCCAAATTATGCAATAAAACAACAGACCAAGATTTAAAAACAACACATGACAATAAAACATCAAGGCACCTCGATACGTATGGCATAACGCAATCACGACTCCAAGACGATCATATCATCACAACTTTCAATTCCAATGATCAAGCCCACGACAATACGCATCAGGCTAATCACAAATTTAATCTCAATGACGAAACCCTCGTCAACACGCCTCAGGCTAATCAACGTTTTTATTGGTAACCCGCGTTTTGACACATCAAGTTTCAAAGGTTATTTCAATACTTGTGTCGACACGTATCAAGACTGTCCCGCTTTCTGACGCAACAGGATATCAATTCTCCTTTCAAATAGCTATGTCTGCGTCAATACGCCTCAGGCTCAGTCCGCGTCATTACGCCTCAGACCATCAAATTGACAAACCCGCGTTAAACGCACCAGGTTTTCAATTCTCTTTTCAATAACTATGCCCGTGTCAATACGCCTTAGGCTCGGTCTGCGTCATTATGCCTCAGACCATCAAGTTGACAAACCCGCGTTAAACGCACCAGGTTTTCAATTCTCTCGCCAACTCATTCATATTTCTCAAACAGTCGCCATTCAAGGCCACATATCACATAGCCATACCAACATCCATGTCAGTCGAATGCATACAACAACAATTTAGCCTTGAGAGTTATTATTTCTCATCATCAAGAGTACACACAACTCACACCTCCATTATCTCAGTCGATCATGAACAATCAATGCAATAGACTCCCAAATTCATCAATATATCATCCAAATGCATCTAGTAGTGTCCTAATTTCCTAGCAAAGGTTTAGGAGTCACTTACTTTTCAATTTATTTCATAAAATTTCCTCCAAGACACCTCCAAAGATTCGGTTCCCTTGATCCCAAAATAAGGCAGGCGTGCGACCTAGTCCAAAGTTCGTTAAACGATCAATTTTTCTAGTCCAATCACCAATTCACGTAGCATACACCTCATTAACATCTCAATTAACATTCTTGTATGTCTTAACGACTAATTTAAAGCATGGCTACACCTCCCACTGACCTCAAAGGGCTACGTTCATCCAAACCGAAACAGGGTAGAATTCGATTTTGCCCTCTATCTCCGTAATCAATCCATAACTCAACTCTAAACCTTGATTTACCATAAAATCAACTTGCTAACATGTTTTTCTAGGAGTTAGGAAGCCTCACCGAAGATTTGGAAGCAAAATAACACTTCAAGGACTTTCGATCAGCCTGGTTTTACTCGGTGTACATGCGGTCAGATTCTGCTCCAGAAAAAATCGCCCTAAATCAGCCATGAAAACCCATCTTAACTCAACTAAAATTGTAACTACAGCTCATTCAACTTTAATACTATAAGTGTAGAAGACCTCACTAAAAATTTGAAGCCATTTGAAGTCCGAAATACCCCGGAATAGGTCTTTCTACAAAAACGGTCAGAATCTGCCTTGTCTTGACTTTTGTCCACTCAAATCGAGCTATGGGAAGATCTACCTGGTCAAATTGAGCTTATAATATGTATATGGAAAGATAAAATAATAAGCTTTCATTTGGCGGTAGTTTTACCTAGATCCGGTATCATACGAAGAAGATATGCCAGAATAGTTAGACGGTCGAGATGGTCGACTGGGAGCTCTCGAATTCAAAACTGATCAGCCTGACCTTTGCTCCTTCAAATGACTCTACGGGATAAACGACTAGGTGGATTTGAACCTAATACCTTGTTGGAATGGCAAGACGATAAGCTTTCTAATGGTAGGTGGCACGCCTTAATTCAATGACGGACGAAGAAGTTATGGCCAAAATAGTGGCCGGCGACGGGACTGGGCAGTGTTTTGGCAAGAGAGAAAAGAGAGGAAAATGAGAGAAAGGTGAAGAGGAGAGGGCTTGGCCGAGCAAAATAAGGGAGAGAGAGAGAGAGTGAGAGGCTTTCTTTCAATTGGTCAAAGGCTTAGAATGGTAGGTTAAAAGGTGATTCAATCAATGTCAATGCCTAATCATTTGACACTTGTCCTCATGTTAATCAAGGCTCATCCAATGGCCCTCATTTTTCTTGATTTTTAGCATCCTATAGGGTATTGTGATTGACCATAATACCCTTATCCAATTATAAATGCAAGTCCAAGGCTTGAGGGGTAAAATGATAATTTTATCCTCGACGTTTGGAACGTTGTTTTTCAGATTCGAATTACCTTTGATGAGGCGACGTCTAATTCGATTAGAATGTTGGAATCTTTATTTTTCATTTTTCAATTTTGAGATTTCGTTTCATATCTCAAGCCTCAAGGGGACGAAAAATTCGAAACGTCACAATAGTGATCTGTCTTATGTTGATATCGATGTCTAACCAAACTTAGTTTTTATTGACTCCTACTTGACTATGGCATTTTCATAAATGCCTTAACTTAAACATGCCAGATGCCCATTCACTGCAAGACTTCATGATCGAGTACAAGCTTATTCTTCGAGTTAAGGATCTATAGCATGTGGTTCAATAAGATTCATCACTCACAAGATGACATCCGACACAAAGTATATGCATTAAGTAAGCATACATGTATTACATCAAACCACACTGATCAACATTGAACAATCACACAATAATCTCACAAAAATTCATTAAATTCGAACCCAATTCATCCAGTAGAGGCTATCCTCCTAACCAAAGTTTAGGGACTCCTTACCTCAAGCTATAATCGGCAAAATTTCCTCTTAAGGCACTCTAAGGATTCGGTTCTAGGAGTCCTAAAACAGGGCAGCCGCGCAACCTAGGGGAATTTATCCAATTCATCAATTTTTCTCTTTCAATTCGCCAAACCACGAAGCATACACCTCAATAACATCTCAATTAACAACCTAACATGTCTCAACGACGAAATGAAGGCAAGGTGACACCCCAATTTGCCCTTAAGAACTCGGTTTGCACAAATCGAAATAGGCCGACTTTCGATTCTGCCCTAATCTCCTCTAATCAGCTCTTCAACTTTAAACCTTAATTTATCACATAATTCACCCACTAACATGTAGTCCTATGTGTACGAGAGTCTCACCGAAGGTTTTAGGGCTAGCCGATGTTCGAAAGTCCAAAAACACTACCGGTTCCTTCAAGTCCTTCCGTCGGTCAGATTCTGTCCAACATAAGTCACTCCATTTCAACCATAAAACTCCATCGAAACTTAACCAATTCACTACCTTAGCTCAATATATCTAAGTACTATAAGTCTACAAGGTCTCACCAAAATTTGGGATAAAACGAAGCCTTAAAGAGGCCGAACGAAGACTTACTCCCAGTTGTGTTCGAATCTGTCCAGTTTTGAAAAATCGGCTGGTTGAGGCTCCTCCGGCGTCCAATGGCCGAGCTACCACCTCGATGTTGTCGGGGAGAGGTTGCGGTTGACGTTGATGGCCGGCGTGAGGCGAGGTGGTTGTCGGAGCGGCGGTCGAGCGGAGCGAAATGGGCGGTAGTGGCTGGTCAGGCGAAGTCTCGGCGAGGAAGAAGAAAGAATGAAGAGGAAGAAGAAAAATAGGAGGAAAATGGCAAAGAGAGGTTTGGTTGGGGCAAGAGAATGAAGGGCTATCCACTAATATTCATCTTGGTCAACACAAGGAATGATAGGTTAAAATGTGTTTAATTAATGCCCATTGTCCTCATGAAGACACTTGTCTTCTTGTCAACGAATCTTGCTTATCCAATGGCCATTAGGGCTTCATATTTTCGGCACCTAGGGGGTTTATAAACGACTAAAATGCCCTTCTTCGATTAATAAGACCAAGCCAAAACTTGAGAGGCCAAATCATAATTTTTCTCTCGTCGTCTAGAACGTCGTTTTTTTCAAATTCAAATTTCCTTCGATGAGGCAACGTCCAATTCGATTAGAATATTGAAATTCTTTGTTTTCCATCTTTCCAATTTCGAGACTCGTCCTTGGGTCATTTCTTTGTCAAATGTAATTTCAAACTACCCCGAACTAATGGGCGGCTTTTGTAGGCTTTACACGTATTGACTCTATGACTCTCATCACATTTAGTGTTCGTCAGTTCATGGCGACTTTGGTTATCATGTAATTGCGAGGGTTTATTACTAGCTCTGACGGTCTCGATCATCATCGTTTGATTTGAAAAAATTTGCAAATTATACATTGATTAAGCGACATCACCTGCGCTTCAATCGTACAACACTAGCAATGCATTCCTTAATGGTTCTAAATACTCCCTCGGCAATCCTTTTGGTCAAAGTGTCATTTCCTATTCGAGTTCCTTAGGTCCACGTACCTTGTCTAACGTTATCCTTTCCCTTTTGATCAATAAACTCAAGATTGATCAGATCCGAGCAAGATACGACTGAAATACATCAATAGATATGTTTTCATTGATAAGTCTCAAAATGACAGGAAAACCAAAATGTCAAAACTCTTTCCCTTTACAAAAATTTCGTTCTCGAAATTTACAATAAACCCAGCTATCCAAACAAATGGGGATATTGACGTCTCATCGTTTCTACGCTTTCCCACGTAGCGCCTTCCATTCCATGGTGCTCCCAAATCACTTTGACTAGTGGAACCGTCTTATTCCTTAGAACATGTTCCTTTCGGTCATCAATTCTGATTGACTTTTCACATATGACACCATGTCGTCAACTTTAATAGTCTCATAATCCAACACGTGTGTCGGGTCTGGCTTGTACTTCCTTATTATTGACACATGGAAGACATTGTGTACTTACGATAAATTAGGCGGTAAGGCAAGTCCGTAGGCCAAGGTTCCAATCCATTCCAAGATTTCAAAAGGATTTACATACGTCGGACTCAATTTTCCTTTCTTTCCAAATCGAGATAGCCCTCGCATTGATAAAACTTTAAGGAAACATGATCACCAACTTGAAATTCCAAGGATTTGCGTCGTTTGTCAGTATAACTTTTCTGACGACTCTGTGCCGTCTTCAGCCTATCTCGTATTATCTTCACAGCCTTCATCGATTGCTCCACTAATTTCGTGCCTGTAATATTTCTCTCTCCAACTTCATCCTAACAAATCGAGGTTTTGCAAGCTCTTTCATACAGCACTTCAAAAGGTGCCATTTAAATACTTTGCTGATAACTGTTATTATACGTGAACTCTACCAAATGTAACTGATCCTCCCATCTACCTTTGAAATCTATGGCGCACGCTCGTAACATATCGTCGAGCGTCTAAATCGTTCTCTCAGATTGTCCATCTATTTGCGGATGATGCGCCGTACTGAACTGTAGTCGAGTTCCCATGGCATCTTGAAGACTTTTTAAGAAGTTCGCTGTGAACTTAGGATCTTGATCCGATGTAATCGTTACAGTACTCCATGCAATTGCACTATTTGACACATATACAGCTCGGCATACTTGTCCATTGCGAAGTGCTTTCGCACCGGGATGAAATGCGTAGACTTGGCTAATCTGTCCACGACCACCCAAATCGAATCGTGACCTCTTTGGCTCCTTGACAATCCCATCACAAAATACATAGTCACGTGCTCCCATTCCCATTTGAGAATCACCAAGGGTTCTAGCAATTCACCGGGCTTACAATGTTGTGCTTTTACCTGCTGACACGTCATGCACTTAGCCACATATTTAGTCATGTCCACTTTCATCCCGTTCTACCAGTAATGCTGACGTACATTCTGGTACATTTTTGTGCTACCCGGATGAATACTGTAATTACTCATGTGAGCTTCAGATAGGATCTTTTCCCTAAGCTCTTCGCCTTTGGACACGCATAGACGCCCTCGAAATTTCAAAACTCCGTCCTCTAACACTTGGAACTCTGGCTTTCTTTTTGTTGCGTCCATCTCGAGAATCTTCTGAATTTTTGGGCCCGTAAGCTACAGAATCTTTATCCTTTCTTGGATTTCAGGCTCTATTCTCAAGTTCGCTACCAAAATGGACAGTTGACAAACTTCAAGCTTGAATTCAGAGTGTCTTAGTCCTTCGAGTAAAGACCATCCTTTAACCAACAGACAAGCGATGCTCGATTTCCGACTGAGTGTATCCGCAACTCTATTCGCTTTCCTAGGATGATACAAAATATCGCAATCATCATCTTTGAGCATTTTCATCCATTAGCGTTGCCTTATATTTAATTCCTTCCGGGAGAAGAGCTACTTCAGGCTCTGGTGATCTAGATAAATCTGAAACTTTTCGCTACACAAGTAATGCCTCCAGATTTTCAGGGCGCAGATAATTGCAGCCAATTCCAAGTCATGAGTTGGATAATTCATCTCGTGCGGCCTCAGTTGTCATGACGCATAGGCGACCACTCTTCCACGTTGCATTAGTACACAGCTCAGTCCCTTTAGCGAAGCGTCATTATATATCTTGTAGCCTCCAGGTCCCGATGGGATTATCAATATTGGTGCGGTCGTCAACCAATACTTAAGCTCTTGGAAGGTTCTCTCACACTTATCCGTCCACTCAAACTTTGTTTCATTCTCAGTCATCCTCGTTAATGGAATGACTATAGATGAAAAATTTTCCACAAAGCGTCGGTAATACCTTGCCAATCCTAGAAAATTTCGGACTTCCATAACCATAGTAGGTCTAGGCCAATTCATAACGGCATCAATCTTCGAAAGGTCTACAACAATTCCCTCTCCAGATACCACATGGCCAAGAAATGCTACTCTATTCAGCCAGAACCTGCGTTTGCTAAACTAAGCTTAAAGCGAGTGCTCCCTCAAAGTTTATAAGGCAATACTCAAATGTCTTTCATATTCTTCGCTGCTCTTTGAGCAAATTAGAATATCATCGATGAAGATTATCACGAACCTATCTAGGAGTTCATTGAATAATGGATGCATCAAATCCATAAATGTAGCTGGAGCATTAATCAATCCAAAAGGCATAATAGTGAACTTGTAGTGACCATACCTTGTACTAAAAGCTGTCTTCGGTATGTCCTCTTTCTTAATCCTCAACTGATGATAACCAATCATCATGTCTATTTTAGAGAATACAGAAGCTCCCTGCAACTGATCGAATAAATCATCAATCATCGGCAGTAGATATTTTTTCTTTACAGTTACTTAATTCAACTGCCTATAATCAATACATAAACGCAAGGATCCATTCTTTTTCCTCACAAATAACACCGGCAGTCCCCACGATGAAGCACTCGGTCGAATGAATCTCTTATCTAGCAATTTTTGCATTTGCACTTTTAACTCCTTCAACTCTGATAGGGACATTTTATAAGGTGCCTTCGAGATCGGCTTCGTTCCTGGGGCTAACTCGATCACAAATTCAATTTCTCTTTCAAGTGGCAATCTAGGCAATTCTTGAGGAGAGACATCAGGAAATTCACACACCACCAGAATACTTTCTAATTTAGGTTCCAAGGTAGTCGTATCCATAACTGCGACTAAGTAAGCTTGATATACTTCGGTCATCAGTTTTGTCGCTTCAAGCGATGAGACTAGTGGGATCGTGGTTCCTCCTCGATTCCCTACAAATTTAAAATTAGGGCGACCATCCGGATAAAAACGGATTACCCTACTACCACAATCAACTACTGCTCTTTGCCTACCCAGCTAATCCATTCTAATAATCACATCAAAATCATACATGGGCAACACAACCAAGACTATCATCTCCTCGCTACCACCAATGACTATCTTACAGTCCGCATAGCCTAATGAAACCGACACATTATACTTTAACGGATGGCAACATGCAGTATCACATCCAACGATTTCAACTTCATATTGACCAAATCAGTAAATTGAGTAGACATGAAAGAGTGCAAAGCGCCAGGGTCAAATAAGGTATAAGCAGCTTGATTGTACAAATAAATTGTACCTGTGACCACGCCGGCGCTTCTTCCGCTTCCTTGTGTGCCATAGCGTAAACCCTTCCTTGAATTGGGGGTTGGTTCTAATCATTCGGTGGAGCTACAGACGACGATCCTGCCTGCAATCATTGCCCTTGAGATCTGGTCACTGCAGCTTAATTGAAGCAACTCCTCATTTGATGGCCCATCTAACCACACTTAAAGCATGCTCCCGTCCTAGCCGGGCAGGGTCCGTTTCCATGTCTCCTACAACAAAGGCGGCAATTCCAGTTTCTCCAGTGCTACGGTTTCCCGATATTCTTCCTCACTGAGGGGACGAAGCGTCTATTACTAGTCAACCATAGCATTGATTCACCCTTATGGCGCGTGGCGCCCATGCGTACTCACGCATTCGGCGTGTGTGGGGACGTGCGCCACCTTTCGACTGCCTTTGATGGCCGGCGACCACTCTACTTGCTTGTATCTCCGAGCCCTATCTGATTATATGTTCAAAATAAAATTTTACCGAACGAAAATGCACAAAACAGGCCTGAATAATAACGTCTACCTGTAATCGTCGCGCGCCGCCACCACCACGGCGCATGTGGGCTTGTGTGGTGGTCACCGACGTTTGCTGGAGACGTGCGACCACTCATTTTTCTCATTTTAACAAGAGGAATCCGAATATGTAGTCATAAATAAATTTCATCGAACTAAAATGTTCGAAACAGATCAAAACATAATGGTTTCTATCCTTGGTTAACCCGGCTCTGATACCAAATGTTAGACTACGAAATTGTAAAATGCTCGGGATCGCCATAACCAGAAATAAAAACTCACGTTAGTACAGAATAGGATTAGGAGCATGTCTAATTTGGAATCCATCTTGATGCGGAATGTCGAGAATTCGCGAGACCAAGTCTTTCCCTCTATTTCTTATGATTTGCCGTTGACCGTTAAGAGAACCACCACATAACGAAAGAGTATGGTCTGAAATTTTTTTATCAAATGGCTAGAGGGGAGACTTGTGACTTTTATAGTTGTTTTAGCGAATCGTGTATCTTCGGCCTACACTAAGCCAACCTATATTATATATTAAAAGTTGATGTCACACTTAAGGATGTCAACAATTCATTTCAATTTGATTTTTTCAAAAATCGAACTGAACTGAACCATTATGAAATGCATTGAACTGAACCGAACCGAAATTGTCCTGAACCAAGCTAAACCAAACTGAAAAACTCGATTCAGTTCAGTTCAGTTCGATTCGATTTTCGGTTCGACTTTCAGTTTTTTTTTTTTTTTTTTGGCGCGCTTGCTATTGAAATCCAAGTGAATAACTCAAAGTTATTAATTGATTGCCGAGTCTCAACAATTTTTTTTTTTTTCATCTCATATGAGTAGACTTTCCGAAAAATCCAATGTAATGCCTTTGAATAGCACAAGTTAAGCCGAGACAAATATTTCTATACTGTCATCAGATCAATGCGTGCATTAAAAACAGTTCTCGACCAGCAACGAACCTAAAAAAGCACGACGCCCGACTTTTCGAATAACAAATCCCTGACCAATAACAAAATAAAGCCCCAGATGCCCGGAAACAGGACATGGAGAAGCAAAGGCACTAACAGAAGGTTCAGAGACTTGCAATTTTCACAAGAATAAACACAGTCCGATGTGCCACAGCACTGTTCTCGTTCAAACAAAAACAAGACCATACAAAACAGAATAAACATGATAAGTTTCATTGAAAAAAACAACAACAAAGAAACAAGAGAAAAGGACTAAAAGACAATATAAGACTTCGCTTGCAAATTCATGACTGATGCCCGAAGCTGTTCAAAATGCTAGGATATGGCTTTCAGCTTGACGGGGATGTCATTCGAGAAGCTCTTGATAAGCATGATCTTGGGTAATACCATACAAAAAAAAAAAAGTGTCTTAGAAGGATAGAGATATTCAGCTGACTCCTGTACAGAAACGTAAACATAAGCAATGGTAAAATCATGTCGCTGCTGTTTACATTGGATATTCATTCCCGAGTGCTAGTAGAGTTTCTATCGGCAAGCTGCAAATATGCAATGTGTTAAGTCAAACACTGAAAATTCGAGGAACAAGTTCATACGTATCACATGAATATAAAGGGTGTATAAACTCTGTAGAATCCAAAATATAAAAGACAATATAAGACTTCGCTTACAAATTCATGACTGATGCCTGAAGCTGTGAATAAGCTTTGACAATAAAGAGCGTAGCAAATCAATGACAAAAACTCACATGATGAGTATTTAAAACAGACATGTCTCACGACTTCCAAAGGAACACATCAAAAACTTAAAAATACACTAAAGATTATAAAAGGGAACAACAAGTGTAACAGATCATCAAATGCACTGAGGACTCCAATATCACATTAGCACTAAACAAATGCAAATGCAAAGCTGCTCCCCAAAGAAAAGCACCATAAAAGTAAGCTGTATAGTTTTACTAAGCCTATATAAACAACTTCCTTCTTCATAAAAGTAAAAGATATGCAAGCTCTATAGTTATGGCCTAGCCCCAAACCAGAAGAGGCTATTACTACTAGAGAGGCAGAGAGCAATATTGATTTATTAAATTAAATACCAAACATTGTGATGATCGCAAGCAGAGAAATATTGTCACCAGCAAAAAAAGAAAAAAAATGTTAACTTCATCAGAAAGATCTAATTAAGTTTAAAAAATAAAAATAAAAAATAAAAAACACTAGACCAGTGATATTAACTTCATAAGAAATATTGTCGACTGGAGACATATAATGTGATCATTGTGCATTCAAATTGCTCTTCATTCTGATCAAGTAGCTCTAGAAGGACTCCACGGTGACTTAAGACCAAGACCAGTGATATTGATTATGCATAATAACAGATCATATAAAGAAAAGATCAAAACGTGAATGTCGATTTGAATCGTATCAATGATCAAGATGAGCCAGAGCCTAAAACATTTATGAGATCAATCTTAGGATAGGTTAAAGTTTAGAGAGAGAAAAAATCAATTGAAATCTGTACGTGCTAAATCAATTACAAAATCCCTAAGATGGTCCGAAATTTATACTAGATATTTGTCTTACAGCTTTTTTGACTTCTTAATCTTTTCATTTTATTTTGGAGAAATGTCCACCAAATTTTAGTCTTTTGGATTGGAGAACAATGTCCACTATTTTAAAAGTTGCAGATGAATCCTTCATGGCTTACATTTAAAAATATTACCATAAACTCTTTTAGAAATTTTCAGAACTCCATATGGTGGTTCCCTGCGAAAAGCATCTAGGGTTAGGCCATCATTTGCCAAGATTGAATCAATAAGAAAATGGTTAAACGTACCAACCTCCAAGTTTGTCAATCATCAAGAGAAATCAATATCGAGTTAAGCTCAATGGTCGTAGTTGACAAATCTGCATTGAATTCACAATGAAAATGAGAAATATAGTATCTATTGAAATATTGAAGGGTATAAAAATTCTATGGTAATTTCTCACCTGGCTCAAAATTTTCGAGTTCTGCTAAGTCCTCCTCGATTGAAATTGAAATTAGTGCGGATCGTAACCAAACTTGAGTATATACAAGAGCCACAACCATGCTTGGGGTCAAAGAGGTACGAAACATGTCAAGTACATGACCTCCTGTGCTAAATGCAGACTCTGATGCCACAGTTGAGACAGGCACGGCCAAAATATCCCGAGCAACAGAAGAGAGGATAGGATATCTCGAAAAATTGACTTTCCACCAAGTCAAGATATCAAAGTCAAGACTATAACGTTCACGATCTTCTTCCAAATACTTATCTAATTCAGATTTTTCTTCGAAATATTGTTCTCCTGTTTCGCTAAGATACTCTTCAGTCAAAATGTCCACACCAACGACCGGAGACTTTGCCACACTCGTTGCTCTTGTACACTTCGACCTCAAATTACTTTGAGGGCATACACCGGTGCGATATTGTTCAAACAAGAACTTTAGAGATGTCGTTACTCTCTCTATTAAAGTATCCGCCCGCTTACTTTCATAAAAACAATTAATCAACCATTCCACATACTCCCACTTATGTCGAGGGTCAAGTATGCAGGCAATGAACAAAGATAGATTGATGTTGTTCACATTGCCAAAATACTTATTGAATTTGATCTTCATTTTCTTGGCCATTTCCCGCAAACTCTTATCCTCATTCTCATTCACACAATATCTTTCAATCATCATAAGAATCCCATAAACATCTTTCACCAAACAATTACTAGTGACATAAGAAGTACCTGATACTTGTAAAGTCATGTCATAGAACATCTTCAAGAAAGGAAGAATTCCACGAGCATATTCCCAGTTGACACTAGTAGGCAATCCGATCCCTCCTCTCGTCTTAGAAAGCTCTTTAAAAAATTTGCGATCCTCAACCTCTAACGAGATAAAAGCCTTTTCAGACTTTAAAGCTGCTTCCAACATCAAATATGGTGAGTTACAACGAGTTTCCACATCCAAACATACAAGACTCTTAGACTCGATATTTTCAAACTCAATGCACTTCTTAAACCGTTGCAACCTCGATGGAGAGGACCTCACATAACGCACAACTGAGCATATTCTAACAATTGAATCATCAATTTCTTTCAACCCCTCTCTCACAATCAAGCTCAAGATATGTGCACAACATCTCATGTGAAGTAACTCACCATTCAATAGAAGAGAGTTTCAATGGATGAGTCTCTTCTTCAAATATTGAACTCCCAAGTCATTAAAGCTTGCATTATCCCCAGTGATAGAAAAAATATTTTAATCCCCCAACCAATCAAACATTTCTCCGCCGCTTTTCCAATAATCTCGCCTGAATGTCCTGAAATTTGACAAAAATTCAAAATTCTTTTTTGCAACTTCCATTCAGTGTCTACAAAATGTGCGGTGAGACACATATAACTCAAGTTTTGACACGAGGTCCATGTGTCAGTTGTAAGACATACCCTCCAAGAATAAATCATAACAAGCTTGCCTCAAGGTGTTTCTTGAGGGGATTAAAAAGTTCGGTTGGATTCCCCTCACAAATTTTTGAAATGCCTCATTTTCTACAAACTTCAAAGGCAATTCAGCAATAATGAACATGGCGACTAGGTCTTTTCGACTTACAACTTGGTCGAATTTTCATGAACCAAATGAATTGCCTAACCCAACAAGCTGACCTGATTCATCTTTTTGTCTTTTCTCCACGTTCCCATAAGGATATTGCTTACATCTACTTAAATGAGTATGCATCGCAGTTGTCCCATGCTTAAAACCAATAAGAGTCTCACAACATAAACATTCTGCTTTACCTTGGCTATGGTCTATCGCTTTAAAGTGAACCCACACATCGGATCTCGTTGATCTCCTTTTATCCATGCCAGCATTTTGACCCATTGAATCCATCTATCGATAAAACAAGTAAAAAGTCACATGAAAGTATTGTTAGCTTATTCACGTAAGATGAAATTACAAAAGAACAAATTACTAAACATGCTTGCAAACTTTTCCATTTGATATTGGTAACAAGCTTCTTCTTACTATTATCATTCTTCTTATTATTAGCTTCGTGAGCCAAAGGCTTCACATCCATCAGTGCCACAATTTCTTCCAGAGTTTATGTTAAATCTGAAAGGAATTTAGGAAACTGGCATCTCAAATTTTGAATGGATTTAAAGTAACTGGTTTGTAGTCAATAAGACGCTTGCGCTGCACAGATTGAACAATTTTAAAAGCAGAAAAAAGCAATACCCATTTCTTCAAAATCCATTAACAGGAACCGCTTCTATTTTCGAGCTTCTATTTTCGAATTTGATGCTCATAAACATAATGAGGTTAACAATAAAAACTCTAATGCTGGAGACTGACATTCATGTTGCACATCATACCACCACAAACCTCAACAAAACAGGACCTAACATTAGGCAACAAGGCAATGTCTCCCCAGGAACAAATGAACAATTGACCCAGTCGTATAAAAATAATGACAAGTCAACCAAATTCGCTTGGCAAAGAAGTACGATAGATTATTGTTTTACTCAACGATGACTGTTGCTGATGAAAGGTCGCTGAGACCTTTCCACGAACAGTTGGGCAGTTACAAAAAATAGCTTGAAGGACGCACATGGCCTCATCAGTGGATCAAACAACAAAAAAGCACAGTGATATACCACCAACCTCGCATCCAGCACTCAGACAGACATCGCCATACAGAACCACTGAAGACTAAGAACACAGATATTGGCATTGCAGGAATAACTGGGTAATCAAATAAAACCAAATCGGAGCCAAGCATCCATATCGATTAACAAGTAGAGGGACTGATGAGCAAGAATTGATCGCCTGGGAGATGCTTCTCTTCTCAAATGGTGGGTATCACTCCAACGTGAGAAACCCGGGAAGAGAGAGAGGGAAAGAGATGTCGCTTTGGAGGGAAATTGGACTAAAGATTGCAAAGATGGACGAGCACGTCGCTTCGTCACCCTGGTTCGCTCACCATTGGTTCCCTCCTCTCCACACTCACCTCGCAGGCCTCCCAGAAGACCTTCTACTCCACCACCGTTGGCGACGGCACAACAGCCGTCTCTGGGCTCTTCCAGTGCAGGGGCGACCTCACGGCTGCCCAGTGCGGCGACTGCATTGGCAAGACACCTGACCTGGCTCGTGGAGGCGCCGGACACGGATGTGGTGTACAAGGTTGGCGGATCGGAGAAGGACGAAACCGAGAGAGATGCAAGAAGCTTGAACGAAATCGAGATGAGACTGCCCGGACGAGAGAGACGGACTTAGGCCTCGTGACTTTTGAGTCTGAGAAGAGGAACTGAAGACAGAGTAAATACGATCATATATAAACAATTCGGTTCGGTCATTGAACCGAATTGAACCAATGAAACTGAACCGGTAATAAAATTGTGGTTTTTTTTTACTAACCGAAATAATAACCAAACTGAACTGAAATTTTCTAAAATTTTAGTTTGGTTCAATTCTTAGCACGATTCGCAGTTCGGTTCTGACACCCGTAATCACACTTTAGTAGACCAACTCATATATTAGTTTTAGTTAATATATACCATATTAGGTAATTCTAACATCATGGACCTCGCCCAGCCCTTTCCAGCCACAAGAGAACAAGAAAGACAAAAGAAAAAAAGGAAAAATAAGAATTTTTTAAAGAAATTGTCCAGGTGAGCGGTGTTCGACTATGCCACATAGCATGACCAATGCTGTGCCACATCAGCATTTTTCAATAAAAATTGACTGGAATAACTATATTGACAAATTATTAAAAAATTTAGGACTGAATTGGTACAATTGAATCCTAAACTTGATACAATTGAAGCTAATGGAGCGTTGTTTAAGTTGGTGAGATCCCTAAACCCTTAAACAATTAAACTAATGAGGTCCCAAATTCGAATCTCCCTAGCTGCGTCTTAAGGAACTTAACCGGTGACATTAACGCTCATGTTCCCACCATCCCGAGGAATAGTCTTGGAAAAAAAACTGATACAATTGAAATGGTGGTTGGTTTGGACACTAGAGCCGAGGATTGAGGCCAGTGTCGAGACCGGCGACTGGGGCCGACTCTCTCGAGCCTCTTCCTCTCCTCAGTATCAAGGACAACTCCATTGATGAGATTGAATCCTCGATCGGCGACTGGGATTAGTTCACATTAGTGGTGGCTGGTTTGGACACCAGGGCCGAGGATCGAGGCCAGGATCGAGGCCGGCGACTAGGGTCAATTCACGTCAGTTCTCTCTATCCTCTTCCTCTCCTCGGTATCAAGGACATTTCCATTAATGAGATTGAATTCTCGGCCAGGGCCAGGGCCGGTGACTGAGGTCAGTTCACATCAGCTCTCTCGAGCCTCTTTCTCTCCTTACCATCAAGGAAAGTCCCATTGATGAGATTGAAATCATTTTCCAAATGAGAACCAAACAGCAAAAAATATTTTCGGTAATATAATACCAAACAAAAAAAAAACAAATCATTTTTCGAGAAAAGGATTTCTAGAAATTCACTTTTCAGAAAATGAATTTCCGAAAATCAATTTCCTTCAAATAAACACACCCTAAGATTGAATTAGCATAACTGTAATATTAAGGATCTTTGGCAATTTTTTCTATTTGGCCCTTTACGACCTCGCAGTCGACAGAAATCACCGAACAATTTTGTGTACCCTTGCTAGATCTTACTTTGATATTGTTTTCCTTTTTTTTTTTTAACATCTCGATATGATCTATCATTTGTCGTTTTCTATCCTAACCTTAACAGATTTCGTGAATTAGTAACTGGAGAGCAACTTGTTATCATTAGTCGGCGTACATGTGATGGCTGCCATTCCAAAATTATATGAAATAAATACCATTATAACCGTCGTGTGCGAGAAAATGGAGGTATGAATATTACTTAAATGTCATGTAAACTACCGTTAAAGGCGCACCCTTACATATATACATAATAAACCGGTAAACCATAATTCCTTAATTAGTGACTCGTATTTTTTTTTAGGTATCATGATTGCATATATATAGTAACATTTACAATCAGACAATATACGAGATAGGCTCGATCATAAATGTCACGTGAATGCAATCACGAGATATTAGATACATGTCTACAATCTACTACTAAGATCCATGTTAATAACATGGATGATTATTGACGACTACACTACTCGTCAACATCGACATGCCTCCTCGAAAATCAGTGAACACTAGCATAGACCACTTCGTTTTGTGCAGGTACACATAGTGGATGCTAGAATATGCGATTTATGATAGAGTAAACATACAGGTTACATATATCTATCCTGCCACCAATAACGGTAGGAAAATACTTCAACTTAGTAGTTGGGTCTCGATATTTGTGTTCTGAACCATAGAAACTTTGACCCAAGTAAGAAAATGATTACATCATTGTGAGATCAGCCATAGCGAATTCTTGAGATATTTTACATTCCAGCACACCCATAGTCAGTAAACACTTAAAGAGCCATCTGACCAAAAAAAAAAAAAAACACTTAAAGAGTCCAAAGTCATGCAGCGTTCGTCCACCAAAAGATTTGCTGTACAAATGTCAATAACCCTTCCGACCACAATATATATATATATATATATATGTCAATAGCCCAAATCTGCTCGACCCAGATTGAAAACAAGTCTCATCAAGTCTCATTACTTACTAACCCGAATTACTTCAGCAACCCCAGATTTGACCCTATCCTCACCATTAATTGCCTGACCTTGACCATTCTTGAATCCTCGTAATCCGCAGGAAAATCCCAGCCCCTTCACACCATTTTGTTTGCCATTTCAGAAGAGTCCAGAGAATATCCAGGGCAGTGGAGCCAATCATGTGAGGGCTCAATGAAGGCAGCTCAATTGGCAAATACCCATTTTTAGACCGGGCAATTAATGCCTAAGGAATGACCAGACAAGATCACTAGTTCTGTGACATTCTCCACTCCTATATAAATGACCCTGAGCCCTTTTGAGCAACACCCACAATCCCAACCATAGAGGTTTCCATGTTTCCTAAACATTCTTCCCTTCTGTGCTTCTCTTGATTTCTTTCCCTATTCATCTTGTGTTTTTGTGCTCTCTTCTATTCTTTCAGCCATGACGAGAAGGAAGGTGAAGCTCGAGTACATAGCCAACGACTCCTCGAGAAGGGCCGCATTCAAGAAGAGAAATAAGGGCCTCATGAAAAAGGTGAGTGAGCTGAGCACCCTGTGCGGCATCAACGCGTGCGCCATCGTCTACAGCCCCTACGACCGCCAGCCAGATCTCTGGCCGCCTTCCCGAACGGCCATTGAACGCATTGTCTCGAGGTTTAAGGAGATGCCGGACATGGAGCAGAGCAAGAAGATGGTGAGCCAGGAGGCTTACCTGATGCAGCGGATCGCGAAGGCGAACGAACAGCTCAAGAAGCATAGGAAGGAAAACCGTGAGCGGGAGGTGACCAGAGTCATGTTCAATGCCTTGGCTAGCACATTCACTGGCACCTCCCCAGTTTGGCCTAGCTGGAGGGTGATGGATCTCCATGACCTTGGATGGGTGGTTGATGACTATGTTAAGGACGTCGTCAAAAGGTCAGACAGCCTCAAAGAGACCTTGGGTATTGGCGGCGGCGGCGAAGTTGCGGCACCCCCACCACCTCTGCCAAATGTGCGAGCGGAGGGATTTCCTGAGACTGAAGCTGTAGGGCAAGTGGAAGAGGGCAATGGCATGAAAAGGCAACAATGGTTCGTAGATCTGGTAAATCCCCATGACCCTAATGTGCCATTCGCTGGGAATGAGCTGATGCTGCTTCCATTTGGTGACAACATCAATAACAACAAAAATAACAATCCCCAAAACGTTGTTTGGCCAAACAACAACAACAACAATCCCCACAATGTTGTTTGGCCAAACAACAATCCCTTTTTTCCTTGAGAGGAGAGGGGGGTAGGGCTTGCTGTCCTTGGATTGCTCAAGGAATGATCTGAACATCTAGGGTTTATGAATAATTTTGTGTTTTTCAGCATTATTGCATGGTTATATTTTCTGTTCATCCTTTAGTTTAATTCAGTACACCATTGAGTGATCCAAGTCCGTTGTCATTTGGCTTTGTTGCTATGATTTATGTGATACAAGATTTCGGGGAAGGTCTCCGTCCTTGTGGGGTTGCTATGGTTTCTGATTGCTGCCGCCAGAGGAAGCGGACAACTTGTTAATCGAGAGATTTTAGAGGGGACGATCTTTTCTTTATTCATATAACAACCGATTATCGGTTCGCAATAAAAAAAAAAAGACAATTCTTTTTCGATGGGTTTCCATAACTAAAGGTGCATACAAATGACCGATTAAGTTCAATTAGAAATCAAACCATGGTTAATAAACTATACTTTAAAACCATTGCATTTGTGGATCTTCTTTGCTTCTAAGATAAATCAATCTTGCAATAATTCGACCGCTAACAAAATGTCTAGTTCACTTGGATAGTTTTTATTGATAAGGAATCAACCACACCTATTCTTGTACACAACTATCTCTCTTAATCCTTAATCACGATGGTCTCTTGAACTAAAACTTTCAAATTATTGACTCCTTTAGACAGATTCAGTCACTTTAAGTTTTTAGCCTCATCCACCAATATAATCTGTATCGCTGTGGGAGTTCGTGAGTTTGCAATTGACAAATTTCTTGTTCGTTATCGAAACCGGATCGAACTATTTCTTAGAAAACCTTCTACAAATTGGTCTTTCATCCTTAGGAAAACAATATAGGACTATGTTGTATCATCTACTCCGATATTGCATAGATGTGTTTTTGTTCCAATTCAAAAAAAAAAATGGAATATTGAATACAAAAGGGAAAGCGTTTCATGGTGTTTGTTCGCCTTAAGGATGACGGTCTTTGAATTATAATTTAATGCCGTCCTGTACTTTAGCCATCTCTCGGGGTGAATTCACAAGTAATTATTGCGTTCATTTATGTCATAGAAAAGGAAATACATACGTAGATTGGTTGGCAAATTCAGAATCGTCGAGCTTTGAAACAAACCGAGATATCTCTTGGGCTAGAACCGTAACTATGTAGGTATGACATTGATTTTGTTGCCCAAAAAAAAAAAAGGAAAAAAGGGGAAAATACAAGATGTCAACTTGGTAGAACTAAGTTGAAAGGGTCAAGATGACAAGATTTGTCCAATTTTGGGCAATAATGGAAAAAAAATATTCATGTAGATACATTCTATTCACAAAATTGATGGACAGTGGCTAGGAAATGATTATTCCCATGATGGAACCCAACATGCAGATTCATCAAGAGTACTTAGTTTGTTGATATAGTAGAATAAAGCATCTTATGATATGTCTTTCTCGACAACTTGGGAAGGAAATTAATGTACGGTGGGAGGAAATTGACTCGATTAGACTTAGGATTTTTATTTTGTCTCTTTGACGGAACTAATTCTCTCTCTCTCTCTCTCTCAAATGTGAGGGTATGACCTGAACTCCATCTAGATGTAGAAATTATGCCGAGACAGGTAGACTATTTAACACAACCTGAATCCCCATGAGCCCAATTTGCCATTCGCTGGGAATGAGCCGATGTTGCTTCCATTTGGTCGTAACATCAGCAGCAACAACAACAATAACAATTCCCAAAACGTTGTTTGGCCAAACCACAATAACAACAACAATACTCAAAATGTTGTTTGGCGAAACAACAATCCCTTTTTCCCTTGAGAGGAGAGGGGGACAGGGTTTGCTGTCCTTCGATTGCTCAAGGAATGATCAGGACATCTGGGGTTTATGAATAATTTCAGCAATATTGCATTTTTTTTTGTGTTCATCCTTTAGTTTAGTTTTGTCTTCCCTTGAGTGATCCAAGTGCATTATTGTTTGGCTTTGTGGCTATGATTTAAGTGTTGCAAGCTTTCAAGAAGGTCGCGGTCCTTGTGGAGTAGTTAGGGTTTCTTACAACCGCCACCAAAGGAAGCAGATCAAATATCTACTTCCTTAATCGAGAGATTTTAGAGGGGATGATCTTTACTTTATTCATATAACAACCGATTATCAGTTCATTACATAAAAAGATAAGTTTTTTTACGGTGGACTTGCATAATCAAAGGTGGGAGAAACCACCTGTTGAAAAACTTGATTGTGCGTGAACGCTTAGTGTGGATGGCGGATGATAATTTGTGGTTAGTGACGTGCAAGAGTATGTATGTACGTACGGTTTTTTGATGTATAGGAACGAACAAGGATGAGGAATATAGGCATGGTATATAGGAAAAGAACAGTTCACTAGTTTATGAAAATAATAGTACAAACATGATGGTGGTGGTGGCGGCGTTGGCGGAGGAGTACAAAGATATAGAGCTTATTCTCAACTACCCCCATGCACACACTTGTACAAGAATGAGCACAAGCTCTATTTATAGAGCTATGTCCACCGACATAGATTAAAATACAAAGTATAAAATTTGTACATGGCTTTGACTATAGCTAGATGGATATAGTCCTATAACTTCCAGCTCATTTTCTTCATCCTCCTTTACTTTTCGTTTTTTCACGTGGGTTTATCTTGCCATGGTAGTAGTTTTTAGGTTTTGTAAAAGAACTAAGGAATTTTGGAATGAGAATTCTGATCTTCATTACCACAGAAACGTAACATATATACAAGAAGATACAACTATCAAACAAACTCATAATTAGGCTAAACTACCAAAAATACAAGGATCACACAATAAAAGGTAATATAAAAAGATATGCGCACAAAACTTCCTAATACCCCCTTCAAGTTGGAGCATGGGGATATTGAATGCTCAACTTACGAAGAAGAAAGTTAAATTGATCCGTTCCCAATGCCTCTATGAAAATATCGACAAGCTGCATTGAACTACACGTACATAGTCTGTTTGAATGTTACCATTAAGTATCTCATTGTGAATAAGGTGACAGTCCACTTATATATGCTTGGTACGCTCATGATAGACAGGATTAGCAGTTATATGTAAAGCTGTCTGACTATCACAATACAAGTGCATAGGTTCAGAATGTCCCACACCAAGAGAATCCAATAATCCTTTCAACCACTTAAGTTCAAAAACTATAGTAGTTATAGACCTGTATGCAGCTTCAGCGGATGAGTGAGACACTGTCTGTTGCTTCTTAGTCTCCCACGAGATAGGTGATTCTCCCAAAAGAACAAAGTAACCAGTCAAAGATCGTCTCATTAAAGGACAGCTAGCCCAGTCAGAATCACAGTAAGCAGACAATTTGAGATCACAATTGGCACGCAACATAATATTCTAACTTGGATTTCCTTTCAAATAATGCAAAACTCTGACAGCTGCCTCCCAATGAGCTTTCTTCGGCCGCTGCAAGAATTGTGCAAGAATATGCACACAGTATGATAATTCGGGTCGAGTTATTGTTAGATAAACAAGCCGACCCACTAGGCGCCTATACTGAGCAGGGTTGTCTACATCATCGCTCTCAGTAAGGGCCAGCTTGTGATTTTGTTCAAGAGGAGTTTTAGCCAGCTTGGAACCCAGCAATCAGATCTCAGAAATCACATCTAATGCATACTTACGTTAACACAAGAAGATACCATCAGAGTTTCTCGCCACTTCAATCCCCAAGAAAAAATTCAGCTTCCCCAAGTCTTTCATACGAAAACGACTCAGATAGTTCTTGAATTTTTGCACAGCGGAAACATCATTACCGGAGATGATGAGATCATCAACATAAATAAGCACATTCAATTGAACAGACCCAACTCGAAAAGTAAATAAGGAGTAATCGGAATATGATTGCTGAAATCTATAAGCTTTCAAAGATGTAGCCAATTTCGCAAACCAACATCTTGGTGCTTGCTGCAAACCGTATGAAGATTTCCAAACTCTACATGCCTTTCCTAATGATTGAGAGGCAAATCCAGACGGCATCTTCGTGTAAACCTCTTCCTCTAAATCGCCATGTAAGATAGCATTTTGAACGTCCATCCGATGGAGTTCCCAATTCTTTGCGGTCGCAATGGCAAGAAAGGTGTGTACAGTACATATTTTTACTATAGGAGTAAAAGTCTCATGACAATCTATGCCTTCAATTTGATTATTTCCCAGTATCACCAACCGCGCCTTGTATTGTTCAACACTTCCATTAGAATTGTACTTAATTTATACACCCACTTGCTCCCAATTGCTTTCTTCCCAAGTGGCATATTTTCGACTATCCATGTATCATTATCTTCTAAAGCCTGTATTTCTTTACTCATGGCTTCTCTCTACCGTTCATCTTTAATCGCTTATGCATAAGAGTTTGGTTCATATCCTGCAGTAATTGCTGCCAAGAAACACAGATGTTGCGCAGAAAACTTTTCATAACTCACATAACGTGCTATAGAATAAGGCGTACCCAAGGAACCTGATTGGACAGATGAGCATGTCGAGTGGCTTATTCTGATGGCATTTGTCACTTAATCTTTCAAACGGACAGAAGGTTGCTTGACTCTTTGTCCCTTGCCTAGCTGCTCTTCAACAACTTCACTACTTTCCACGTCCTCATTGTTTGTGTGGATCAATTCATCCATCTCATTATTCACCTCATTTTCTCTATCTACACTTTCATTGTGCTCCTCTCTCAAGTCACATTTAAATCGTCAACTTCATCATCCAACTCCATAACTCTATTTTTAACGAATTCATCACTTATTGATTTTTCATCAGCATATGGAAATTCTATTTCAGCAAACACTACATCTCTTGATACAAAGTATTCATCAGCTTCCAAATTATATAATCTCCACCCCTTCTTCCCCCACAAATAAGAACAAAAAAAAAAACACACTGACGACTTCTACTAGTAAATTTATCTTTATCTCGATTCTGATTATGTGCATAGCACAAACAACCAAAAATTCGAATGTGTTTGTAAGAAGAGACTTGCCCAAAGATAATCTCATATGGGGTTTTTCTATTCAATAACATAGATGAGTCCTGTTAATCAAATACCCCGCCGCGAGTACACATTCTCCCCAAAATTCTATGGGTAAATTTGCTTGGAAACGCAGAGCTCTTGCCTCATTAAGGATATGACGATGCTTTCTTTCCACTCGGCTATTTTGTTGAGGTGTTCCAACACACGAAGTCTGATGTAATATCCCATATTCATCAAAATATTCTTTCAAACACAAAAATTCACTTCCGTTATCACTTCTAATGATTTTCACATTTTTTTTTCAAATTGGCATTTAACCATCACAACAAATTTCCTAATAACACCAGCCACTTCATTTTTTCCATTCAGCAAATATATCCACACAACACGAGAGACATCATCAATAATTGTCAAGAAATACATTGCTCCACATGAAGTTGGGACTCTATAAGGTCCCCACAAATCACAATGTATCAATTTAAAACAATCTTTAGCTTTATTGTCACTAGAAAAGAATATCTCTCTAGTTTGTTTTGCTTTAAAACAAACCTCACAACTTTTATTGGTTTTCCTAGCCATTTTGCTAGCTTCTGGATGTAACTCCACCACCTTAGAAAAAGGATGACTCAATCTCTTGTGCCAAAGCTCAAACGATTCCATATCAGCCACCTTGCAAGCATGTATCGAAGTCACTCCCTTGAGAAAGTAAAGCCCCTCACATTGCTCACCCGCTTCAATTAGATTCCTCGAATTTAGGTCATGTATAGCACATATTTTGTTAGTGAGTTGGCTAACCAAATTTGAATCATTAAGAAGTTGTGATACAGAAATCAGATTGCATTTCAAATTGGGCACCAACAGAACTCGTCGTAATTTCAAGTCTCCTCCAAGGAACACAGTTCCTTCTTTCACTGCCATGGTCTTTTCTCCATCGGGTAACTCGACTAAGCATGGCACAATGTCACGCGATTCTCTCAAGAATGCCAAAGTTCTTGTCATATGGTGGGAAGCTCCTGTGTCAATAATACAAGGAAAAATATTCTGCTTACATGTTATCCTTTTGCGGGCACCATTCTGATGAGAACTTAACATTCCCAGTAAAGTAGTCCACTGCTTATCATTCAATCCACTAAGACCCTTTCAATCTGAATCCGTCACAACTCTTCGCCCACCATCAACTCCAGTTGCCTGTGTGACGTTGGCACGAGCACCTCATCCCTTGTTACGTCCACCTCCATTACCACGCCTTTGACCACCACCTTGTCCAGCAGAGGTTCCACGTGGTCTATTGCCCCACCATTCTGGATATCCTATTAGCTGGAAACAACTTTCAGTATCATGTCCCTCTCGATTGCAATTAGAACAAAACGGAATTTTATCTTTATCCCCCCTTGACTTTCGACCATATGTCCGGATTGCAAAACTCATGGGATTGCCTCTTTCATCATTGGTTTGTGTCATAGTTCGCACTCGCTCTTTCTAAACAACCATAGCATAAACACGATTTAGATTAGGCAAAAGTTCAATGCTCAAAATATTGGTGCGCACTGTTCCATAACCTTCTTCATCCAAACCCATAAAAAAAACTGATGAACTCCCTCTTCTTCACACTTTCTTTCCAATTCAACGGTAAGATTGCATCTGCAACTTGTACAAACACACACTGGTATCTGATCGTAGTTGTTTATTTCATCCCACAAGGTTTTGAGTTTACCGAAATAGGACACGATGGGTTGACCATCCTGTCTATAATTTGCCAGATCCGATCTTAGTTGCTGCATCTGTGGACCATCCTTAATCGAGAATCTCTGCTTGATATCATCTCATAGGTCTTTCACGTTCTCATGTGAGAGACAGTCGAGCGAAGTGTCGGTTCAATGGTATTAAACACCCAAGAAACCAATATAGAATTAACCATCCACCAATCTTCAAGTTCCGGCGAATCATTTGCTGGTTGCATGTCAAATCCATCAATAAAATCATATTTATCCTTGGCTCGCAATGCAGTCCGCATAGCTCGCGCCCATTCTTCATAATTCCCGCCCTTCAACTGAACTTGGGTAATCAGGTTACCCGGGTTGTCATTCAAATTCAGTGTGTAAGGACTAGGGGTTTTTCTTGTCCGTTCCAGAACTCTCCTCACCTTTTTTTTTTCCCCTCAACCATGGCTCTGATAGCATGTAAAAGAATTAAGGAATTTTGGAATGAGAATTATGATCTTCATTACCACAGAAACATAACATGTACAAGAAGATGCAGCTATCAAACAAACTTCTAATTAAGCTGAACTACCAAAAATACAATGATCACACAATAAAAGGTCATATAAAAAGATATGCACACAAAACTTCCTACTAGGTTTCTCTAGTTCAAGACTTCTTGAAAATGGATCACAAATTTCCAACACTCCCCCTCGATCCATTTTTACGATATTCTCGATATGTCCCATACCTTTTGTGCCGTATGATGCCTTGCATATTTTTGTGCTTGATTTTTCATAACACATGCACTCGTCTTCGAATCAGCAAACCTTTCCTCCAATGATGTCCCATATGTCTCGGGCCATCAATGTTCTTATTTGTAGTTGCTCCTATCGAATGTAGAGATGGGTAACCTTTGTCAGGCATGCTTCTAATTGGTGTTTTTGTTCATGTGGCGACGTTGGCCTTTGTTTTAGTTTGGATCTAGCTCTGGCTTAGGTTTTGGCGTAGCTCTAGCGTCGGCTCTAGCTTTGGCCTTTGCTCCGGCTCAGGCTCTTGCTCTGGCTCTGTAGGTTCGGGCTCGGGCTCGGGCTCGGGCTCTAGCTTTGATTTTAGTTGAGGATGGGGAGGACAAACACCTAAAACCATCCAAACGTGCCTGGCTCTGATACCATGCTGAAAATTTTGATAGTGCGCAGAAACTCAGTGTTGATGGTCAATGATAATTTGTGGTTAGTGATGTGCAATTGTATGTATGTGCGATCTAGTTGATGCATAGGAACGAACAAGGATGAGGAATATAGGCATGGTATATAGGACAAACAATAGTTCACTAGTTTATGAAAATAATAGTACAAACATGGTGGTGGTGATGTTGGAGGAGTACAAAGATATAGAGTTTATTCTCAACTCCCCCATGCACACACTTGTACAAGAATGAGCACAAGCTCTATTTATGGAGCTATTTCCACTGACATAGGTTAAAATACAAAGTATAAAATTTACACACGGCTTTGACTACAGCTGGATGGATATGTTCTATAACTTCCAGCTCATTTTCTTCACCGTCTTTGACTTTTTTTTTCTTTCACGTGGGTTTATCTTGCCATGCTAGTAGTTTCTAGGTTTCTCTAGTTCAAGACTTCTTGAAAATGGATCACAAATTCCAACACCACCGATCAAACTCAATTGGAAATCACACTGTTATTTTGTTGGGCTTTCGTTAATCAACTATACTTTTGAACCGTCGAGTCTGTGGATACCCCTTGCTTTTAAAAGAAAGCAATCTCATAATCAATTCGATCGCCTCAAAATGTCTAATCCACTTGGGTTTTTCTTATCAACCAGACCTAATTCAGTAGATGATATCATTCTTAATCCTTAATCACGACTTATGTTTACAATTTGGTCTCTTGAACTAAAAATTTCAACTTATCGACTCCTCTAGATAGATTCAGTCGCTTTTCGGTTTTTAGGCTGTGTAACCAATACCGTGGGAGTTCGCGGGTCTGTAACTAACAAATTTATTGTATCTTATCAATCAAAACAGAATCGAACTATTTCTTAAAACACCCTCTACAAATTGATCTTTCATCCTTAGGAAAACAAAATAGAACTATGTCATATCCTCTTTGACCCGAGATATCGCGTTCATTAGATGTGTTTTTGGTCCAATACGAAATGGAATTTTTAGTACAGAAGTAAAAGCGTTTTAAAAATGGAAGAACCTGGTAAATCCAGAAAATGCTGTACAAGACACCGATATTTCGACAAGAGATGTAAAAGAAGGAAAACCATGTACTCATCCATGGTGTTTATACGGCTTACGGATGATAGTGATTAAATTATAATCTGATGCAGTCCTATATTTTAGCCGTCGCTCGAGGTGAAAGCGTAAGTAATAATTGCGCTCATTCATATTATTTATACGAAAGGAAATATATGCGCAAATTGGTCGGTAAATTTGGCCTTATCGAGCTTTGAAATGAACGGAGATGTCCCTTGGGCTAGAACCGTAACTATGTAAAAACTTTAGACCATATGACATTGATTTTGTTGCCAAAAACAAAGAGGCAAGAGAGAAGGAAGACAGTAAGATGTCAACATTCATGGACAGTGGATACGAAGTGACTTTTCCCATGATGGAACCCAACATGTAGTTTCCTGTTGAGTAATTGGCTTGTTGGTAGACCAAAAAAAATTGGCTTGTCGATAGGGTAGAATAAAGCATCTTATAACATCTCGTTCTCGACAACTTGGGAAGGAAATTAATGTACGGTGGGAAGAAGTAGATTTGATTAGACTTGGAAAAATTACCGAAAAAATCGTAAATCTATTGTAATTGTGTCGATTTAATCATAAATCTTCTTTTTCTGTCGATTCAGTCTTAAATCTTTTGCAATTGTGCCGATTTAGGCCTTGTGGGAAAGCGCCTTGAAAGAAAAAATCAATGACTTTTGGGGATCACACTGAGGAATGAGTGACCTAAATATACAAAAAATGGTGGAGCGTGGAGACGAAGATCTTTGAAGGGGATGAGAGGTCGAGTCCTCGTGCTCGTGCTTAGGACATCGAGATTGATTTGGATGCTCGCCTCGTCGCTGTCGCCATTGCTAGGAGAGGTCGAGCCCTTCCAAGACTTGGCGCGGCTCGACCTCGCAAGCCCAAATCTACCTCATCCGGCCGTGGCGGGGCTCGACCTCGCCGTTGCTGCCTCACCCGATGACGATGAGGTCGACCTCCACGGGGGCTGGGTGAGGCTCGGCCTTTCCACCGCATTTTGGCCGATCATTGACCAACGAATGGCTGGAGGTAGGAAAGGGTGGGGAAGATAAAAAAAGGAAAAATGAAAAAAATAAAAAATAAAAGGAAATTATAAAAAAATTTAAATATTAGGCCGTCGGCCGGCCAGCATCCACGTTAGCGCCGGTTAACCAAAATCCGCCAGATGGACTTAAATGGAATAATTGCAAAAGGTTTATGACTAAATTGGCATAACTGTGATAGGTTTAAGACTTTTTCGGTAATTTTTCCGATTAGAGTTAGGATTTTTATTTTGGTCTCTTTGACGGAATTATTCCTTTTGTCTCTCTCTCGCTTTTAAATGCGAGGGCATGAATTGAAGTCAATCCAAATGAAGAAATTTTATCCCGGGAGGAAGAATATTCCACAACATGCTAGGATTTGGTTATTTTTGCAAAGAAATTATGAAAAAAAAAAATCTTAAACCTATTGCACTTGTACCAATTTATTTCTAAATCTTGCAATTTGGTTAACTTAGTCCTAAACTTTTTTATTGTTCTAATTTAATAGTAAATCTTTTGAATAATTTGTCAATTTAGTCATTTTGCCAATTTTAACTGGAAATTGCTGATATGACAGTCTAGTCAATGCCAATCGCATTACTTAGTACGATCGTCACTCACGTGGATACTTTTTGTACTTCTTAATTTATTCTAGAAGTTCTCTTGAATTTTTTTTCTTTTTTTTTTCCAACATTGGGCCGAGAAGGTCGCCAGCTGACCCACGCCTTGTCTCAGAGATGTCATTGCATCCTTTGCTGCACATGAGAGAGTGCCTCTGTACCCTTGTCAGATCCAAACTAGGGTGGCCTCACTCGTGATATTCGCCTGCCCAAGGTTAGATTAAACAATAGAAAACAAACAAATTCATAGAAAAAAAAATCAAAATTATTCGTGTCAATGCGATCAGTCGTGTCACGTAAGATAGTTGGTTCTGACTAGACTAGAATGTAAATAACTTCTGGCCAAAATCCTAAAAGTTCAAAAAACTAACTCGTGAAGAATTATTTCTCTCAAACAAACACACCTTTTTTCCTACCCAAAAAAAAAAAAAAACCAACAAACAACACACCTTTATACATTTGTGATTACCCTTTTTGTTCTCGAACTCGAGTTTAATCCTAGGCATATCTTGTCGCCTTCATGATCAAGTGACTATTCACTTGAACTCTAGATGCCCTTAGCTTTACTCTAGCCACTTATCTTTTGTGTCTACCTTATTCTAATTCTAGGTTTTTTGTGCTTGTAGATAATGATCAATTTGTTCAATCAATCTAAATAGAAACAGTAGAACAAACAGGTGCAGTGTGGAAGATAAGGAGAATAATATCGACCATTTTGGCACCAAGGAGCTTTCACGATCGAAGTACTAT
This sequence comes from Rhodomyrtus tomentosa, assembly GCA_028455895.1. Classification (NCBI taxonomy): domain Eukaryota; kingdom Viridiplantae; phylum Streptophyta; class Magnoliopsida; order Myrtales; family Myrtaceae; genus Rhodomyrtus; species Rhodomyrtus tomentosa. Next base: position 20,462,947 of record JAPCWY010000003.1, on the reverse strand, counting down.
GCATTAGAAAATTTAAATAATTCCAGATATCTTTGTTGATCTTTGTGCATTTGAGAACCCACTTTAGAACCAACGAATCTGAAAGTTGTTCCTCACAAGACCTGCTTTTCATCAATGCCTGGCTTTATCCCAAGAAGGATTTCTGTCTCTTGGTGGGACCTATGAATAAGATTTGATGAATGAACAATTTATAAATTGTCATGATATAGATCAAGCTGATAAATACATCATTGGATCTTTAAGAATGTTGCTTCTACCTCACAGATTCAAGCGAGATGGGAAAAAGCTGCACATGATTGAAACCAAAGCTCCTAAAGGTACCAAGGAAAAAGGCAAAGAAAGCACCAGATGCTTGGTGGAGTGAAAAGAGAGGATTCCGGAAGAAATAGGTCTTTTGAAGCAAACGGCATTACAAGCACTTTTTTAGGGTGATCACTTCAATGACTCTAAGATTTGGCCCGATGTTTAATGATATGAATAGTATTAACAGTGCATTTTTGGACCAATTGGACAGGTAGAAATCCAAACGGAAGTTAAAACAATTATGCACCTAGGACTGGTGGACAGACGAACAACTTCGGGATGGACTCAAATTCGGTCGATTGAAACGAATCGGATTTTTGATCAATACTCACTGCTTTTGGCTATGAACTACGATGAATTTTGGCCATTCAGGGTCGTTTAGATGGGTTTTCAAGCCTTTTTCTATTTTTAGTAAATTTTATATTTTAATGGTATTTTTTTAATTTTGCGTTTTCTATTATCATTAAGGTTGGCACATTATATAAGGTCGTCCTTAGGGTTTAGCAAGACAGATTATGGATATTGAATTTTGATCAATACTCACTGCTTTTGGCTATGAACTACGATGAATTTTGGCCATTCAGGATCGTTTAGATGGGTTTTCAAGCCTTTTTCTATTTTTAGTAAATTTTATATTTTAATGGTATTTTTTTAATTTTGCGTTTTCTATCATCATTAAGGTTGGCACATTATATAAGGTAGTCCTTAGGGTTTAGCAAGACAGATTATGGATATTGAATTTTGAGATTTCCTGTCACGCTTGCATGTGATCGTTTCCTATTACGCTTTGCGCTCCATCATTTAATGTCGCATCTGAACTTTTTTATTTTTGGTTTGATTAGATCTCTGGACCCTTTCAATGTTCTTCAGATTGGTGCTTACTCTTTTTAGTAATTAACATCCATTTTGATGTAAAGCGACCTAGCATCTTACATCATTCAATAACGCAAAAGCTTAGGGGGGTAATGGCACCTCTAAAGCTTAAATAAAGTATGCTATCTACTTGTTGTAACTCTATCTGATATGAGATTCCTTGTCATATATATCAACAGATTTTTTTACATCTAACATATTTTGAAGTAATCAGTTATGTTCTCTATTTCAATTTTAATATCAAAGTTAAGGATCTCGAGTTCAATTCAATACCCTCCCTTCACTCATTTATGGGATTCCATAACCGATTAAACAAGCTAAGTATGTGATTGTTCACTCAGTTTCAAGTGAGTCTCAAGTTCCACTAAACGTAATCAACCCAAGGGTTTCTTGAAGAATAGTTTTGTTGATGTATTAAAACTAAACTAATTCAACTCTAGATAACTTACCTTGCTCTCTGTGTGTGTATATATATAGAGAGAGAGAAAGGGGTTCAAATGGCCAGGATTGTGAACAGCCATATATTCCTTTGCAAAAAATAGGGAAAAACAATAACACCAACCCCACTAAGCCATTTCAGGATTAGTCTACGAGCTTGTGGAATTGAGAGTTGTTCCCTGTATTTTTAAATTTCACATCATAACGTTAATGTAACTGCACTTGAACGTGTTATGGGAAATTACCACGCATGTAAAAAAGTGAAGAAAATATTCGGATGGTTTCCGCGAAAAACACTTTACGCCATGCGCCTAGATTTTGTTACTTATGTCTTACCTGATCCATAGAATTAGTATATACTACTTCACGGATTTTGGACGATGGAGTTTGGACTCTCGTGTTAATCAGCCCGTGCGGTCTTGTTCGTGGTGCCCGACTAAGGTAAGTCTTGCATGATTCTCCAGAAAGCTCGAGTTTCGTATTTTTCAAATTGATGGTGTTGTGGCTTGAACAATTTGCAACAAATAATAAAATCAACTCCTAAGGATATGGCAAACTAACTTCATATCTCACATTGACAAGTGATGTTTAAGATTATGTCCAAACGACGAATTAAATTACAATTTCTCATCTCCGTATCCATATAAATTCACTAGAAAACACACACACACACATAAACACTTAGCTAACACCGAAAGAAGCCATTTTTGCCTCCGCCTGACATGGTCCTTTCAAACTAAGCCGCGGCAACGGTCTGTCGCTCATGCTCCACGAAATGACTCACATGGACTTTCTCAATGAAAGCAGCAGCTTTTCGGTCGATCCCAGGCTCAGCCACATACCTTCCTTTGTCATAGTCGCTCGTCCATGTCTTTCTCGGAGCCATAGCATCGTCGCGGGCATCGTCCACTCTACTCGTCGTCGATCTCTTCGACTTGAACAAGCTTGAGAAAGAGAAGGAAGGTGAAATTTTGTTGCTGTAGTTCTTGCTCTGCCTGTTGTAGCCCGCCATATGTGTGGGAGAGTACTCTCGCAATGGGTTTTGATCACTACGCACTCTCTTTTTGAAAGTGAGAAGTTGGTGATTTTTGTGAACGTTTTTCTTTAGTGAAGTTTTCTCTTGGGTCTAATGTGGGAAGTGGGGTTCTCGTATTTATAGTAGCTAATGGAGAATCTAGTAGGCTAAGGAGAGAGTAGGAGAATTTGAGACAGCTCAAGCCAATGATGAGGATATTTAGGTCATGTACCAACCCGAATAAAGTACCAAAGAAGAAAATCAAAGAAAAATCGTGCAGGGTGTCAATTGCAATTATGTTAGGCCCACGAAAGTTTGGCTATGCTTGACCTTGTGAGGTTTAGAGCTATCAAATTATGTAACTTACTTATAATTGTGCTCGTTTTGATCCTAAAAGAAACGATTTTTGGGGTGCAAATTTAGACCCGTAATTACTCGGGGCGAAAATTAGTGTAACAGCCATGTTTAGATTATCAACCTATTTATTTTCCTTACGCTAGTTTATATTTGTGACTTTTCCATCAATAAATGGAAAACTCTGTATGCTTCCAGAAGTTGATATTTGCTCCACAATTATGCTAACGATAGAATCATATGATTGTGCAAATATCTTTCGGAAATTGCTTGGTGAAAAGTTATTTGCGAAAAAGCATTTCTTCTCGTCCTCTACTTTTCACCTTTGGCACTTATATTCCGTCTTGGTTTCGGTTGGATTTACGTGCAAAATATTACTATAATAATTATTTTAGCAACATAATTTATCTGGAATGGGCTGGCTGCCCTTTCTTTAATCAAGCCTTTTTCGACCTTTTTTAATTCTCTTTTTTGTTTGCGGTTTATTCATGGATTAATCACGAGTGTTCGCCACTAGCTTATTTGATTTTCTTACCGCCGGAAGTTTTTTTTTTTTTTTCTGTTGGTGTGATTGATAATTAGAAGCCAAAAACATTGTTGGAATTATTAATTGAATATTGGTGCTTTGAAAATGAGTACCTTGGTAAGAGAAATGCATGTGTAGATCCACCTTGTTAGTAAAGCACTAACAAATGCGGTTAATGAAATCTGCATTTTCCCTGCATTTCAATTTATTTTTTTTTGGGTAAAGGTAAGAATAATATTAACATTAACCAAGATGCAACTATACAATAGAAGAGGGAATCCGACACTACAAAAAATGACCCTACACTTGTGATGACACCGATGAATGTCACTACAAATACAAGAGTGTTATGTAGATGTGGTCGGTTCCGAACCGGTTCCAAGTTTCGGTTCCGGTTCCTAGCTCCGAACTTTTAATTTTATTTTAAAAATATTAAATTAAATAAATTATAAATTATAATTATTAATCAAATTTTACATTGTAATAAAATTTGAAAAAAAATGCTATTTTTTGTGGAACATTATTTTTTGTGTAATAAAAAAATATTATAAATTATAAATATTTTTTTTAAGTGGTGGTTCAGAACCGGAACCGGCCCGTGAAAGCTAGTTTCGGTTCGAAACCACGGGTCGGTTCCGGGCCCACGGTTCCAAATAGTCATGTCTAGTGTCATGGATCTAAAAAAAAGGGGGACTAGGGTCACAACGAAAGGGTCCTAGTGAAATCAGACCAAAAAGGCCAAAACAGCCTGGCTAAAGAGAAAGGAAAAGAACAAAGCTACTCGAACGACCCTCTCACTAATAAAAAACTATTGGATCGATCCCCTAGCTAGCTTCATCTTCCTATTGCGAGGGGTATCTTCAACATGCTTGAACATCACTGCATTGGCATTTCAAAAGTAATTTTTTTTTTGGGTAATTTCTTTTCAAAAGTTTTGAGCTTGCAAGGTTCCAAAATAATGGAATAATCATGACAAGACAGGGAAATCAAGGGAAAATCATAGGGTGTGAATAGATAAAGCGAGAACGAAAGTAGTCAAGGTTTCTTCCCTCTCTATATGTAAGCACACACATTTATTCGTACTGCGCAGGTAGGGTTTGGTTTTTAATTTTCCTAATTCTTAGATAAATTAATATTTTGATTGACTAGATTTTTTATACTAATTTTTGGGGTAGAACTCCTATTGGATATTTTATATCGTCCACCTATTTAAAGACGCATTTCTAATCTACCCCATCACTTTGTCTGCTATTATGTATACTAGTTTTAGTTACAGTATTACACTTGTCTTTAAGGGGCTCAATTCCCTTTAGAAGTGCTAATTCTAATTTGAATCTCAATTTTGCCTCAAACAAATTTTATCTTATAAATAAATCAACTTTAGGTCGGATTCCAATTTTGACTCAAACTTGGGTACTGACGAAAAGTCGGTACTTCTTTATGAGCCCCCTCCCCCAAAAAAAAAAAAAAAAAAATCGGACCAGAATTGAGACCGTGAACTAAAATCGATGCTTTTTAAAGGGATTATACCTTTCATAAAGAACGTTCATTCTTTCTTTAGGGTCGCAATTTTTTTATGCCGAATATGTTTTACTGTCTTCTTGACCATTCCTTAAGATATGCCCAAGTTAACGCGTCCTCTGAAAAGCTAATACAGAAGAAGGGAATCTTTTGGTTCATTTTTACATGTGTTTTTCACATGATTAAGTTAATGGTTTCTTGCTGTAATCACATCGTTCTTATTTAAGCAGAGACGAATGATTCCTAATACTCTCTTTATTGGAGTGGTGCCCAACACAAGTTTAATAGATTTTGATTGTTTTCGCGGCACGTTGTTTAATTCCTAATCAAGTAATCATTGCAATATTTTTTTCTTGTATTAGAGGATGGTTAGGCAAGGATTGAGTGGAGAATGTATAAGATGCTTCTGGAAGTTGGCAAAGTTCATTCCCCTCGAAAAATCTTGATTACTTAATATGCATAGAAGTACAATGTTTTCACACGTCTTTAAACTAGACCTGTTAAAACAGTGGGTCGGATCGGGCCATAAATATAATCCGACCTAAATTGACTCATTAACCGATTTATTACTCATTTATTCGTAATACAAATTTCTTGACCTATAGCCAACCCGGCCTATACCTCACACATACCTTATCCGACTCATATTGCTAATACACTTTCATATTTATCTCAATCTAAGAAAATTTATTTTTTTATATATATATTTTAATAATTATATTACTAAAACAATTCCATGCTATAAAAATTTAATAGACAATATTTACAAATTTTTTAAGAATGAATTTTTTACATTTTTCCTTTATTTATAATTTTTTTAATTTATTTTTTTATTTTTTTCTTTTTTCGTCAGGGGTCGCCGGTAGTCCCTCGCCGGTACAAGCCAATGCTTACCACAGGCGTGTTGGTTTGAACTTAGCCCGTTCGCCAAGCGACTCCAGCGGCTGTACGACCCTGTTGTCGGTTGCCCCTTTTTAGGCGCTTGACCCAAGAGACAACGCACACGGTACAACTGTCCCAGGCAACGATGAGACGAAGTCTTCAACTCCAAAGTGCATTTCATGGCAAATTTGATACTAAGGGTGCCCATAATAACCATTCCAGTTTTAGAATCAGCCAAAAATAGATTTTTCTATTTCCAATTTATAAATGAATTTTTGAGTCAAGAAACGCGTTTGATAATAACACAAATTTTTTGTTTTTAAAACATAAGTTCATTTGATAATAGTTAAAAATTTTTACTTCTGGAATATTATTAACACAAAATATTCTACAAAAAAAAATTACTTTATTTTTAATTTTTAAAATTTCTTTAAAAAAATAATTTTTATTATTAGAAAATATCATTACTATTTATAAGAATAAAAAATTATTATTTAATTTTCTTCGGCGGCCAGCAAAGGGTGGCGATGGGCGGTGACAGGTAATGGTTGTGGCGGTGGGCTAGGCGATTCGTGGGGACAAGCGGTGTGGTTAGTGATTCGTGGGGGCCGGCGATAGGTGGTGACAGCCGGTGTGGTGGGCAGCGAGTAGTGATCAGCGGTGGTGGGGTTAGTAACGACCAATGGTGGTCGCGACGAAAGGCAGTCGTTGGCAATGGGGTATTGGGAGGTCAACGGGCGGTGGTTGGCGGTGGCCGGCGGTGGGTGGTGGCAAACGACGATGATGGTTGCGGTGGCAACCGGTGTGGTTGCTGCGATGGCATACGATGGTTGCTGCGATGGGTCGCGGCAAGGGCCGACGGCAGTCAATAGAGGGTGGGGGCGGCCAACAAAGGTTGGCAGGGGACGGCAATTGTCGATAGTAGGGGGGGGGGGACCAACATAGGAATGGCGAGAGAGAGAGAGAGTATGGCGAGGACTAGAAAAAAAAATTTAAGGGATTTGGTTGGTTATTTTTCATTTCTCTTTTTGGAACAAAGAAATTACAATTTTCAGCTTCTCATTTCTCTTTCAAATCTCTTTCTAAAATAAAAATTTATTCAAAAACAAAAAATAGAATTACATTACGAAGAGCCCTAATACTATAACGAGAATAAATTCTCCGTGCATACTAATTGTGGAAACAATTAAAGTTTCGTGGTTAATCCTCTTTAGAAAACATGAGTACTGTTTGAAGATTAAGGGGCAACTTTGTTAAGATCGGCTAGGCAAGCAACTATCGAAACAAAGTTGGCCTAGGAGCTGGCTGAACGTGGGAAAGCCAGAAAACAAAAAGAAGGAGAGATCAAGGCAGAAAAGAAAAATAAGGGCTTCGTAGCCGTCGCCTGGTGACAGCAAGGGTCAGTTCGTCTCTTATCGGCCTTCTTTGAAAAAAAAGAAAAAGAAAAATAAATAATATAAAAATTTATATAATTTTAAAAAATTCAGACCATTAAAAATAGAAAATTATTATAACATTTTAATGGTTGGGTCTCTTAAATAGGTTAAGTCCACCTAATAGCTAAGTAACACTGGCACCGACATGCGACATGACATACCGAAATAACATTTCTAAAAATAGAGAATTTAGATACGTCGGGACACATTACATATTAATTTATATTTCAATATACATGATAAATCAATATGTGATTTTTTCAATCAAATTAATTTGATTCAAATCCATAAATTGGTTATTTTAAATTTCAAAAAAATAAAATTTAATTTACTTCACATGAAAATTACTTGGGTAGAAGGGATCATTATTTAATTAATTTTTCATAATTATGGGGAGCCAACCTTAACCCAAAAAATAAAAAAGAAGAGAAAAAATAAAAAAATACAGGGAACCGTCCATCATGAGCACTAGGGTCACACTAGCTTCTTTTCCTTTATAAACCATCTTCTTCATGTCAACAACCGGATCTAGATCCCAGGCAGGGTAGAGGATGACCTTGTTGCATCTGGGCCATCCATTTTGAAATGGACATCCCAAATCCTTGATATATGATGAAAATAAAAGAGTTATTTGATCTGAGCTGTCCATTTTATCACGGACGGTCCAGATCAAGTGATGCTATTCCTCAACAACCCTCCTGCCTCCTCTATGTGCTTCTCCTTACTCTATCCGCAAACCCCATGGCCTACCTCAACATCTGCCCCTCTCTCCACCTTTCGGCTCCCAAGGCTTTTCGCCTTCATCACCCTCCTCTTTTCCACAATCACCTAGGATATAGTCCAGCACTTCAATGTCACCGCCTCGGCAGTCCCCAACGCCTTGCCTCCTTCGACCTCATGCGTCCCCTCTCCCCCACCTCCCTCGTTGATGCCCTCCGCTGCCATGTGCTCCTCCAGCTCCTCTCCTCCTCCGAGGAGCACCAGATCCCTTCTGGACCCACGACACGCATCCGACATCGACATGATAGCTCCAGAGAGTATCCATGTCGCCTAGCCTAATAGCGAAATGGTAGAGGCTGGCGTTTAGAAATGGCTTGTATTAAGTGGGTTTTAAATGAGTTTACAATTGACCTATTTATAACCCACTTATTTTGGCATCTTTATTGGTCAGATCAATTATGTTGGCTAGCTAAATTTGTTGTGATTCATGATCCATTTAATTACTTGTGGGTTATTAAATGAATTTTGGATCCATTTTAACACAACTGGTTTAAACATGTGTGTCACGCAACTTGACTTCTCATTATATCTTGTGGAGAAGGTAATTTAGGGTAATTCATGATCGGTAATTGAGTGAAAAATTGGGCACATTTTTCGGTGGAATTTTCGACCATATATGGGGTGAAATGTCCATTGTGCTCCCTTATCTTAATTATGTACATTACCACATTAAACCTTAAATTAGATTATAGTTCTATCTATAATTACTTAGCACTTTTGGTTAGCACATAATGTTGAATTCATTATCATATAATTAATCACTTGACATCATCTAATTATTAGAATACCCAATTAATTCTAATATCATATATTAGACTCTTGGTAATTTTACTTAATAATTAAATTTATAGTATAGTCCTTGATGGACTTCTTAATATAATTAACGTAGTAACAATTAACAATTAATTTATACAAGAGCCGTACTTAATTGGCCAAGTAACATTTAGGGTGTCTCCTTCATACAATGGTTACTTATAATTTCTCACCCGAGAAATTAAACTCGCATCACCGACCCTCCATAATTACACGACATTAGTCAATTCAAAGTCAAATAATTTGACTCTAGTATGGTTATTGCCTTTAATTAATTAGGCGAAAAATCAGGATTCACATAGTCAGATAAACAAAAACTCAAAATCAAAATCCACGATATATTATCCCAAGCTCTAATACCAATATTAATGCCGAAACATTACAGGATTATGCAAATAAGTCAATGCGAAAAGCAAAAGAGAAATAAATTAGGAAGGATAAAGAATACAAGAGATTTATGTAACTCGGTTCGAGTATCGATATCTACATCCATGAGGAGAGCAGCAATAATAATCTATTGTAATCGGAGAATCAGAATTCCCACACATAGATTACACACAAGTAAAATGTGTTTATAAACAAAATAATTAAACTGGATGTAAAACTCACGTGCACAAATCAACATCTTTAAACTCGTCTACGCGATCAAAATAGGGCGTCACTGAGGCCGCCCCTGTTTATCTTCAATGTTCGTCCTTTGTGGAGAGTCCACTATAGAATACCCAGAAGTATTTTTCTTCCCTGTACGGTTACGGATGGCTAAAGAAATAAAAAGCAAACCTTTCTTTTGTGCCGAATACTAAAAAAAAAAACTCTGACTTTACCATTTGTATCAATAATGTCCAAATTTTTTTGCCTCATAAAAAAACCTGTAATTTTTATTTTCCCAATTCTACTGAAAATTTTTACTTTTATCCTAATTTTACTGGCTTAGCACAAAAAAAAACTTCAATTTTAGCAATTACCCATATTATATTTATATTTTTCTCATAAAAAATCTTCAACTTTTACTTCTGCCATAATTTTATCACTATTTGAATTCTATATATAATCATCATTAGTTAATCTTACATGCATTTTCAAGTCATTAATGAATTACATTTCAGCAAAGCTGACATGAAAAAATTTTGAATTTCTATTATGTTGTTTGCTTCCCCTATATAATGCAAAGAGATATCTAGTCACTCAAGATGGCGTGTTTCATACTCACTTCAACACTCAACAACTTAAAAAATAGCTTAGACATTGAGATATTTTGACGTACTTTTTTAAATCTCATCGTCATTTAAACCTATTATTTCTAAATTTCATAAATTTATTGATAAATTCGGCAAGAAAATTCAGGTCCGTAGGATTAACTAATGGTGATTATGAACAAAAAGATGATGGTGGTAGAATTGAGATAAAAGTAAAAGTTAGTAATTTTTTAGGAGAAAAAATAGATATAATTGGAACATATGTTAAAGTTGAGGTTTTTTCGAATATTAGATCGGTAGAATTGGGACAGAAGTAAAAGTTGAGATTTTTTTATGAGACAAAAAAGGTTTTGGATATAATTGACGCAAATGCAAAAATTATAGGTTTTTTTAGATATTAAGGCTTGCTTTTGTTTCTTTTTTTGGACGAAGAATTTTGTACCCCAATATAATATATTTATACGTGAGTCCCTTCTTTTGTCTTGCAACATAGAGTTCTTTTCCATTAAAAGAACATCTAAAAAGTCAATATTTGTGTACGACACTTATTTTGGTATTAATAATTTTTTTAACCACTTATGTACCAAACAAGAGAAAAAAAAGATCACTGTAGTGCAAACGACAAGAAATTTCGGTCAATTAATCACGTGCCATTTATTTTCAATTTTTTTTAATTTACATGGTAATTTAAAAAAAAATCAGGCCATGTGACGTCCACGTGGAATTTTAAACTAAAAAAAGTAATTTTTTTTTAAAAAAAACTAAAATTAAGCAAAAAATAAGATTAAAAAAAAAAATAGACGTGGGGTGGCAAGGACTTGAAAAGCCCCTGCCACTGCTGCCCCACCATCGTCGTCATTGGGTGGCGAGAGTGGGGGACGGGAGAGGGTGGTTGCCAAGGCTGTGGTTGGCCGAATCTCGACATGGCTGGGCCAAGCCGGTCTCGTTCGATATCTCACCCATCCGTCACGAAGCCGTCGCTGGGTGAGGTTAGCCTTGTCGTGGGTCTATGAGGCTCGGCCAGCCATGGCCAAGTCTCGCTGACCCTACTGAGGCCTCGACGGGGGCCGTTGGAGCTTGATGATCCCCCTCCCCCTTCCTCACCCTCGTTGTTGCACTTCTATTTTTTTACCTTATTTTTACATTTCTTTAATTTGACGCGGAATTTTTTATTGCTTTTTTTTTAATGTTTTTTTACTATTGAATGAATCATTCGGGGAGCACGTAGATGCCACGTATTATTTCCGATGAAACTTATCAGAGTTGGCATTGAAATAACCATTTTTTTTAAATGGCACTTAACTAATAAAAAAATTAACACCAAAGTCAACGCTGTACATAAATATTAGCACTTTAGGTGCCATTTTGATGTTCTTTTCCTTTTGTTTTAAGCCGTAACTAATCTGTGCTTCTTGAATTTCTTTGCACGATCATACTTGAATATTCATCCAAACAGAATGGGTTCCGTAAGGGGCTCAAACTCGAGGCATGATTTAACAAAATTAATTAGAAACCAAAAAGGGAAGAAAAGAACGTCTGATCACTAAGTAGCTACTGAAGACGATATAAAGAAGAATGCTCGGTGGAAAGACGCCCAAATTTTCCCAACAGTGATCAACCAAACGCCAGAAGGGCACTTCGGCATTTCCCTTTTTTGTTCTCGTCCTTCTCTGTCAGAACAGGTATGTCTACGTAAAATGATTCACAAGCGTTTAACGAAGCATGAGAATGGTCTAAAAATGACCATTCGTTTTCCCTGAAATGATTCCAAATTCACCGAAGTCGCTAGCAAGTATTCAGCATTGGAAACAGGAATTTGTCAATTGGGAAGCACAAAGTACCGTAACCAAATGAAATGAGAAAACATGAATAAATCATTGGTCTGATATACACGCCATCTTTAAATCTCAGCCATCCGATGCGAACAGACGGATCGAAAGGTTAGGCCATCTTTTCCTTTTAATCATTTATATGCAAAGAAAATGATTAAAAGTAAAAGTAAAATTTAGGTGTCAACAATAAGAGGTGTTGAATTTTGAGGGTGCATGGAAAAGACAATGATCCATCCATGTAGGCTATCACATCCTCTTATCCTTTTGATAATTGCCAAGGAAAGTCATCTTAGAAAATACAAGTTATGTTCTTCTCAAGACGATTATTAAGGGAATGACAAAATATAGGGAAAATAGCGAAAACTCATGATGGATGATTCCCCGAAATGATTCCAAATTCACCAAAGTCACTAGCAAGTATTCATCATTGGAAACAGGAATTTACCAATTGAGAAGCAATAAGTACCGTAACCAAATGAAGAGCATGAATGAATCATCGGTCTGATATGCATGAATATATTACAGCACCCCAATCGACCTGTACCTCTCTTTCCCAATGAAAACAGGAAAGAGAAATCTTCAGAACACACTCTCTCTCTAACATGGCCTGCCAACTCTGCAAGAGCGCGCGCCGGCGAAGCGGGTCAGCCGCCGCACGTACGTCCCCGGCTTTGCCTTGATCATGTCGCGACGAGAGAAGCGAAGCCGCGCCCTCGGGTTCCCGGAGGTGGTGAAGAACGCTCCATTCAGCATCACGTCTCCCTCCGACTTCCACAGCCAGTTCTTCCACTCTCCTTCCGGTGCGTAGTCCCTCTTAGTCACCTTCATCCATTAGAGACCCCAAAAAAAACAGGGAGAAGGTCAGTTCACGGGCCATGAGGTACGTCCCTAATGATGCCAATACCGCCAAATTTTTTGCTCATTTTGCTGGAAAAGTCAGCCTAAACTTTGATGATCCCATGGAGAATTTTTGCATCTTTGTCATAAGAAGAAGACAGAAGATGATATTTTTACCTCTTTAGCAGCCGCATTTGGAGGAGCAATGAATCTATTGCCCTGGCTGATGATGGTGGGTTGTTGACTGCCGCCGATGGCGTACATGAGCCAATGAGTGTAGTCATTGTTCACCACATGAAAGAATCCCCACCTGCACCTCGGCATTCTCTGCACCAATCCCTTCCCGAAGTGATTGAATGCCACTGTTATTTGCATTATCTTGTCCTCTGAGTACCCATCACTTGCCCCAAACAACATCACCTGACACCCAAGATTTTGAACCATCAACTGTTTGTTAAATTTCCCCAATGGGCTAAAGGTTTAGCAGATTGAATTCTCTCAGAGGGGTGACACAAGTTGGTAATTCTTAGTTACCTCGTTGTGCTTGGTGAAATGACAGTTGGAGATGGTGATGGCAGTCGACCCTTGGATGGCGTCGATGAGCCCATCCGAGCACCCCCACATCGACACGTGGTCGATCCACACGTTGCTGGCGCCGAATATGGAGATGCCGTCGCCGTCGCTCTCCGTCCTGAGCCCAACGTGGTCAACCGCGTCCCTGATCATACCCCCCGATCCCCTAACAATGTGGTGGATGCGGATCCCGTGGATGATCACGTTCTTGATGAACTGGATGGTGATGCCGGCGCCGTAGGCGATGTGTACGTTGACCCCCCGGCCATCGATAGTCTTGTCACTAGTCATCATGAGCTCCTGGTTGAGCCTGATTATCATACTGCGGGCAAAGATGATCCAGAGCCGGCCCTTCTGGATCACGGCGTGGCGAAGGGTTCCAGGCTTGGGGTTGACCATGTCATTGTCCGACGGGTTGATCACGACGTAGTACCTCCCGTGCTTGCCCCCACGAGTCTTCCGGCCGAAGCCAAGGACGCAATCGGCCAGCCTCTGCCTGTTGCGAGCCCAATTCTTCTTGCACCGCCAGCATCTATCTATAGGGTTGCTAGCCATGCATGGCCCAGTGTACTTATGTCCGAGCTGCCTTCTTGTGCTGTTGTTGCCATTCACAGCCCTATACAAAAAGTATATCTACCATTGGTTCATTCCTAGATTTCATATGCATGTTCATGCATGCCGTTCATTACACAAATGTGTCATGTCTACATGTCACAGGGCCGACTTTTAAGAGTCGATTTGTGCAACGAATTAGGCTTCCTTGAATCGTTGGAGCGTTCCTTGGTCCGTGACATACGCGCTCGTAGTTATTCTAAATGCACGCAAAGGATTTCTTGGAGACACGATTTGTGACAACATGCATGGTCCCTAGAGAGACACGAGGAGCACACATTGTCATAGAAAGGAGTCGAGACTCACCTGTCGACTTTCGCGTTGAAGTAACTGGTGACGGCCTCTGGGTGGGGGTCATACGCATCGAGCGCCTCCTTCCGCGCCTCCTCTGCCCGCTTTTGCCAATACTCATCGAACTTCCCAATGCTCCCAATGTTCGCTCGGATGGACGGGACAAGGACGGCGAACAACAAGAAGAAGAAGAAGAAGCAAACGTCTCTGTTCATATTAACCATTGTTAATACCCTATTAAAACCGAGACTTTTGAACCTGCCGCGAGTTCAGAGAAACTGGGCAGAGCTCGTGCTTTGGCTCGTCTCGGGGAGAGACCTGCATTTAATGTCAATATGGTTTTCCAACTTTAAAACAGATTTGAGCCTGAAACAAAAGTGACGACAAATAACGAACTGAGACACAACAGGCTGAGGACGTTGCGGAACCACCTTTGTGTTCGACGACCACCGTTAATGGTATGGAGGTTACAACTTACAACTTACGAACCTGCCGATGGTTTCAAGTCTATTTTTGTCAAGGCTTATGGTTTGAATTTAATGATGCATGATATGCTATCACAAATTAGCAAACCCAATTTGAAATGGGATGATTTTATGAAATCATCATCAGTACAAGTTAAAAAAAAATGGATATATTCTTATTAATGAGATAAACAACGATAAACAGCAAGCTGCACTAGCAGCAGCCACTAAGTTTTGAGTAAAAGCGCACCATCAATTCGTCTTCAAATTCATCATCATTCTTTCTCTACAACCTAATCCTTTTTTTCTCCAGAAATTTTATTTGAGATAATCCATAACAATAGTAATAGGAGTTAGTACCATTCATGGTACATTTGTACCCAGCCTAATTTTTTTAACCGCCAAGAGTCTCGTACTTGTATATATGTGACAAATTTACCCCATATTAATTTTTTAATCATGAAAAATGTCAAATCGATATATTTGTAACAAATATGCTCCTGTTAGTTTCTGTTAAATTAGGTTAATGTTACGAAAAATCCCAAACTAGCACAATTATGACTCAGTGAGGCTTTTCTTCGCTCTGTCGAACTATTTTCCTTCATCCCATTACTTCTTCGCTCGAATCCTTTAATCGAGTTTCCGAACACCCAAATCCACAACGACGACTTAAGTCATTCGGCACCTACAAAGACCACCCTCTTTTTTTTTTTTTTTTTTTTACACCAGTTCGGCTCCGAAGCTCCCAAATAATCACTATATTGAACTTGTAAGAACAAATTATTCACCCAAAATTTACGAACTCCCAGTACGAACCCACGGTCCGTAACCCACTTCCACCAAGTCGCAACCCCGTACGTTTTCGGCTTCTATTCTAGCTTACTCTACTCCTTAAACCAACATGCACGGGGACCATTTTCCATTTTCGTCGATCCCTCACCGGCGACCCATCCGAACCCGAGCCTCCTCTCCCGGTTTACCACGCGCAAACCCACGTTGTCGAGACTAGGAAGAGGCTTAGAAGCTCAACTCACGTGTTTTGATGCGCCGCTGCTGATCTTTCGCCAGTGGAAGCTGAGTCGGAGCGTTGGGAGCACGGGCTGGTCGAGTGAAGAAGCCGAGGGGTCGCCGGGAAAAAAGTGGCGTTGTCGTCGAGGGTGTGCCAACACAAAAATAAGGAGGAGAAAGATCTCCTCCTCCTCTCTCTCTCTCCCATACTTGAAATATTCCAAGGATCGTGCTGAAAACTTGTTTCCAAATCAGGCCCAAATATTTACAATATATGTGGTGTTTTGGGCCTGAGTCGCGTGACCCACTGCTGGAAAAGAATGAGACTTGCGGGCTGGCTCTTTTCTTCTGGAGTCCAGTTTCGCCGGACGTGTGGTCCACTTGCCCGACCTCTGCGCAGCCAAATTGGGGGATGCAACCCCACCCGACCCTACTTATTTGGGCCGAACGTAACCAGTCCGATAACCGTACTCCATTTTTTTTTTTTATAATAATCTAATTCAACGATTACACCCAAAATTCTCACCATCCTTATCGGCACAAATCAGATTCAAAACCCATTTCGTCCAAATCTTTTTTTTTTTAACTGCAAAACGGAGATAATACTAAGTATAATTAGCGCCCTAACTAATAATTAGGGATTAACTCACTCTTCGAACTAGCTGGGGCTGTCACGAAATGAGCGGCGATGAACTGGGCTCGGTTCAGTGAACACTCGATGACTCACGGCCAACTCAATCCCCAAACTACAAGGTTCGTCCAAGTGAGGTCCGAGGGAGGCGATGGCGACACTTTGGAACAGTGGGAAGGGCTCAGGAGTAGCGGTTGGAGATCTTCGGTGGCCGAAAAAGCCACGGCCAACGATAATTTCCAAGCAGAACAGAGTAAGGGAAGTGTCGGGGGCAGGTGACAGTCAACGACTAAGGCTATTTGAGGGGTTTTTGGGCAGTGCAAGGCTGAAGAAGGGATTAAGTTAGGTCGGAGGGATGGCGAGGGAGCTGAGAAGTTGTCGACAGTGGCAAAGGGTGGCCGGAGGCGGCGCAACAGCGTCGGGAAAGTAGCTTGGCCAAAGTAGGGGAGTACGGTGCGAAAACATAAGAAGCGATCCGAGGCTTGATACGAGCTCTATCGGCGACAGGTGGTTTCCACGAACTTTGAGGGACAACGGAGGGATTGAGGGTGGTTTCATGGACGGTTGGTGAGCGGCGAGAGGCTGACGAAGGCTAGAGCAACTCTGGGATCGAAAATAGGGGTTTCGAGTTTCACTGGGCTATCGTGGCTGTTCGACGACTCTGCGGCGGCTGACGACGATCGGAGCTGGGCCTAGTGGTCACAGGGAGGATGGCGTGGTGGTGGCTGGCGGTCAGGTGTGGCGTCGAGGGATGGTGTGGCGTCGAGCAGCACCCTGAAGCTGAAACAGGGCACAGGGGCTCGGCTTCTGGAGGCAGCTTCAGCTGTCCGACGGTGACTGGCAGCAACGGAGGTTCGACAACGGAGGAGGATGAAGGTCGAAGACAGTGATCGACGGTGGTGGTGGCGCAAAACAACAACGAGGAAGAGTGGAGGGCATTCGGTTCAGATTAGAAGGGGGCGTTCTTCCGAAAGGGCATGGAGAGAGAGTAGCGTGAGAGAGAGAGAGAGAGAGAAAGAAAAGAAAGAAGATGGAGAACATGTTCAGAGAGCATGATGTGAAAGGGAGGTTGGGAATTTGACTTGTGTAAGGGTGAGTTGACTGAGAGTGGGGTCCACTGGATATTTGAAAAATTTATCCTTTTGTGCATAAAGGTGAGGGCATTTAGTCATTGGATAAATCAGGACGGAATGGGTACTGGGCATAGTAGAGGGAACGTATTTTTGATCTTTTCACGGGTTCAGCCCGGTCAAGATTAGACTTAGGCGTGAACATTTCGATCCTAAAATGGGTCGATTAAAAATTTCAAAACTTAATCTATAATGATCGATATTTCAGGAAATCATCCAAATATCGTCACTTATGCCCTTATGATTCAAAATATTTTATAGACTGAAATTCAATATTAATCCATTTTATTGAATTCATGCACTTTACCAGAGTCGAATTTCTAGGGCGTCACAATAAAAGTTCCTCAAATTTGTTCCCTTACTACTCTTGCTTATTCTCAATATTTCTATTTACTATTCACTATCTTAGAAAGTTGAGCGAGCTGAACTAAAATTAAGAGATTTAAGGAAAGAGGAAGATCAATTTATTTGATGTCACATTCTATCTTTATATTCACAAATTGACCAATTATGATTATTTGAGCTTATTCATGATTGTGAATACAATGTATTTGAGTACTCAAATAGATCAAATGAGATACGATGTAAATGAGATTGATTGATCTAAGGCACAGCACATTGGATCTACTTTGAGGTAATGTGCCTATTTTGAGCTGCTATATACTACCAACGGATATGTGGTAACAAGCTCTCATAGTATACTGATTGCATGAATTATTTGTCGATATGAACCTTGCAAAGAAGAAAAAGTTATTGATAGCCCTTCATGGGTGAGTGAGTATCGCGACCTAAAAATTCAAAAGAATTCTGGTTAAATTCTAGACTAATAGATTATCAAGTTAATTTGACGACTAACCTAATGCGGACTCTCTTACGCCCTATCAAATCGCAACTTAAATTAATTGTAAATGATTTAGAATTTGGAGTCGCTACTAATCATTTTTGGTAAGTTGATTAGAAACCTAAGTAAAATAGCAGGAGAACCATTTTACTTCTACGAACCACATATTATTGATTCGGGGTACGCTAGTTAATTAAAATTAATGTCATTTCGATACCTTAATTTCATAAGATGTCCTAATTTAGCAACTCATATTGAATTTGTCTTAAAGTTCAAATGAGGTGTTCCTTTTTCGACTTTCGTTTTTTATATGCAATGCATGAATGACATAGATGCATGAACGAACAAATACGAATGCAATGACATGAATAGATGACCAAATAAAGGGAAGCAATGCAAGTCACACACAGTTAAGGTCGTGTTTCCCTATATACAAAGTTTAACTAATTGATTAAACATGCCGAACAAATGACAGCGCAAGGCAATTCGATTGGACAAAATGCAATTAACCAAACTAATCATGCAATGACACATATAACATGCGAAAAATCATAATTATACTAAGTAGCATGCGACTTCTAATACAAGAAGATCAACCAAGCAATTAGACTCACCTAGCATGAATACCCTAAACATGCTACTAATAACATGTATAGTAAAATGACATGGCATAATAATGTGGCAAAGATGCATGACATGACATAATGATGTGGCAAGGATGCATGACAAGAGAAAACACAATAACAAGTTAAATTATATGATATGTAATGTGAATGATTTTTTTTGTGTATTTTTTGTTTATTTTCGGAAATGCATGAAAATATAATTTGAAAATATGCTAGGGGATTTTCAAAATATAGAATATATGAAATGATATTTGGAAATATGATATGCATGATATGCAAGAGATGAGATATGCACGAGATATGCTATGCTAAAATGACAAGATATGCATGGATGTGATTTTATCCTCTTTTTTTGAATTTTCGGCCAACCATGGAGATATTTTTGAAAAATTTGTTATCTTGAATTTAAATGCTTAAAGTTTAATGAGATAAGGTTTTCTAGGAAATCTTATCTTCCTAAAAAAATCAATTAGATAGGGTTTCTAGGAAACCATGTCTTACTAAAATCTTTTAGGAGTTTTCAAAATATGGCAGGTCAAATTAAGATAGCAATCCATCAACAATATTCATGACAAGATAAGAAAAGAAATCGACAAGATCACCAGTATCATCCATTTTCAATTTTTTTTCGAAAATATCCCCATTCCAAATTAAAATTTGCAGACCTAAACGGTGATAGGTCAGATCGACTAAATTTTCCTAATTTTGATTTAGGAATTTCATATTCAGAAAAACTTGCACAAATGGTTTCAATTTTCCGATTAAAAGTTTATATCAAGATAGATATCAAATCATTCAATATAGTCAAGATATCGAAAAATTCAATCAATCAAAGATTATAAATTTTTAACCTTTTATTGCAAATTGCTTTCCTTATTCGAATTGGATCAAATTTCTCGAGATGCTTGCGATTGAACCGGGATGGTTTGGGAATCACGTCGGCGGTCAATGGTGTTCTGCAGCTTACGGACAAGAGTCGCGGCTTGCGTAGGGAAATGCTTGAATGACAGACCGGTAGTAAAGCGATCCCATGAAAACCTTTGGCCATGCAATCCACCGATGGGGATGACCAAGAACCTGTAGAAATCAATCAGAGTTGTTGGATGACAATGAACGGAAGAAAAATTTCTCCATTTCCAAGGACTGCACGTGTTCTTTTTTATGGCTCCATGGAAAATCCTCCTTGTGTCCAAGTCACTTTTGCATTGCCAGAACAACTTACTATGGGAAGCTCATCGTGCGATGTCCGAATAACATGCAAGACAAAGAACTCTGAACAACAAACTGTAGTCATGGTCACATATCAGGGAGGCGACAGCTTCGTCTGGTCGTGTGATGGAATCACGGATACGACTCGTCTGGATCGATTGAAGTGTGTGGGGGAACTCCTCGGGTTGACAGCAATTGATGAAGGACACCTTAATCTGCAAAAAATCAGGAAACTCCAAGTCTTGGATGAGCGTGACTGAACTTCGACTTCTACCTTTTTGCAAATAAAAACGAATACGTGTTCTTCATCCAATGAACAGAATTTTGTTTGACCAGTAGTCTCCGGTGACTTTTGTTCTCGTACACAAGAGCGCACAAAAGACTTCTAATATCGCCAGATATATATATATATATATATATATATATATATATATATATAGTTATGGAGGAAACGTCGCAGCGTCGCCGAGTATTAACCGGGAAAGTTTTCCGGCACGAATCACCTGCAATAAAATCACAAGTGCGAATCACCAATGACACGGCAAGGATAAAGGTCATCGAAATGAGGAGCCTCGCAGATGAAGACGGCTCAGTGTCGTCGCAGCTCGAGCAGGGGAGGGCGGCAGCTGCACAGGTCACTTGTCGGGGGCTGCTTGAGTTGCTTCGTCGTCTGAACTGGTTCTTTCGGAACAACTGACCGGACAGAAAAAATTTCACACGACGGCCTGAGGCACAGCCACGATGTGAAGCCCAGGTGCAGTTTCCAGAGGAGACTTCACGATTTTGTCTAGGACTCCCAATGAGACAACCCGGTAAGAGAGCAAAATCACCACGTCGCTTTTTCTCTCTCCAAAAGCTGATGTATCCACCCATTCCCAAGTGACCGTGTAAAAATATTGAGTGGCCTCCCCCTTGTTACTTGATATAGAAGTGTTTATATAGAGTGCGCGTCGGTCAAACCCTGATAATGCGGGTGTCGCGACCCTTTCGCGATTTCGAATAGAGAGGGCTAATGAGCCGTTCACTCTGGTCGGACGCGGCCCTCTCCCAAAGTCCGTTACCCAAGTCACAACGACGGTATATGTGGTCGACCTTCGGTGCGGTCTGGTGACATGTGATATATGTACATGCTAAGGAGTCGCCACTAATCGTTCTGTGGAGGGTACGATTGGAAACCTTATCAAATAGCTGGGAGCAATCTATTCAATTCTACGAAAATCAGAGAAATGAGATTGAGAACTTTGTTACGCCAACCGTTAGAGTTGACGCCCTTTCGGCACCTAAGTTGAATGATTTGTCTTACCTAAGATTTCATGCAGATAAGTGAGGTGCGAACCCTAACACTAAGAGTACATGCAGATAGGAGTGACTAGCCTAACACTCACAATCAGTAAAAATGAATACGCAAATCAAGGATCCAAAACGTGTAGATAAATCACATGAAAGCAACGTGACATCCCTAGTAAGGCTCTATTAACCTAGAGCAATATCAATCAAGGCTCAATAGTATTTTTGACTTGATTTTTCCTTAAGGGGCAAAATCGTAATTTTGAAGAGTTTTGGGACAATTTGCCCAAGAAGGAAAAATTCATCATTTCAAATGAAATATGGATTCAAAAGATGGTGAAAATAGAATTGGTCATCAAACCAATCCATTTCCTATTTTTTAGGATTTTTCGAAATTTTTCTGAAATTTTTGGAATGATTTACCTTTTGAGGGGTAAAACCATTATTTTAGGAAGTGATGAGAATTGAAAATCTCAAACAAAAGGATTGATTGACCACCAGATTCAAATCCTAATTTTGAGCAATTTTTACAACTCGATCGGAATAAGTAAGACAATTTACCTTTAGAAGGATAGAATCGTCATTTTCGAAAAAAGGACGAGGTTCGAGAACCCAAGCATAAGAAATGGTCGCCAAACCAACCCTAATGCTTATCTTAGCATTCTAAACTTATTTCATTTGTTAAGTAGAGACAATTTACCCCTAAAAGGTAATATCGTCAATTTTCAAAAGAACGGATAAGAAATCTTAAAAATAGGATTGACTAATTGTTTATAGTCATTCCTCAATTTTTGGGAATTTCTGGAATGTCTAGGAGTTTTCCACAATTTTCCCACATTTTTTGGGTTTTATAGGATTTTCTGATTTTTTTATTTAAAAATCAATTTTAGATTTTTATTATTTAAAAAAATGATTCGGACCGAGTCGGGTACCCGGCCCAGACTCGAACTAGTGCGGCCTACACACCGAAACGACACCGTTTTTTATTTTTTATTTTTCGATTTAATCTGATTTAATCCGATGGTTCCTATTGAACCACGTGACTAATCCACGATCACTGGATTAGTTGACTGAAACCTATCACTCAGATCAAAAGTCGACTATCCCTCAGCCGTTGGATTTGATTATTTAAACCTATGGCCATGATTAAAACGCAAGACTTGATCTGGTCTGTCCATCCCCACTAACCTAAATGACGCCGCTTAACTACAAACATAAATGACACCGTTTCAGTTTATTTTGATTTTTTAATTTTAAAAATATTTTCAAAAATTCCTAATTTCTAATCGGACGACCACTAAAAATTAGACTTGATTGATTTAAGCAGTCTGATATGTTTAATCGAATAACAGACCCTAACGGTCAGGGTGACGGGGCACACACGTGGACCAATGACGAACTGACACCTAAGCCTTTGACTCTTTGACCAGCCACGTCAGCTTCATCTTCAACCTCCCAACCCCTAGCGGAATGCACGGTCGAGAACCTCCGGCGACGATCCAACGGTGAACCTCAACGGAATTGCACAAGATTGACGCCAATCGACTCGTCTCAACGTTTTGCATCACAGATCTTAGAATTAACGTATTTTATTCACAGAATCAAACGCAAGTAAGCTCGAACCAATACGGGTATAGCTACTCCAATCATGCGATTCATGGCATCTCAAGTCAATTCATCAAAACAGAAGCATCACAAGAGGTTCAGAGCACTTACCTTGAGCTCCGATTGAGCTCGCACGACCTAAATTTGGTTAGGCGACTTTGAACAATGATCGGCAATGGAGGTCGAGTTTGAAGACTTAATTCGAGATATCCAAGCAAAGTCGATGCAAAATGAAGATGCGATGATGGTCAGTGATGTTTGAGAATCAAAACGACCACATAAAATCAAAGAACGATGGTCGGATACCAAATCCGCCATTGATGCACAGTAAGAAAGTTTCACAGTTGATATCACTTTTTTCGGAATTATAAGCGGCCCGGCTAGTGGCGAGCGGCCCGGCTAGTGGCGATCGACTCCTGGAGCTTCAAGCAAGCTTCAGACGACTCTTAGAGGCTTCGGTTTGGCCTAGAAGAGCCCAACCAGGGCTCTACAGGTTCGAGCTCGAGCCTTGGACAATGGTGATGGACAGCGAGCTCTCTCTCTCTCTCTCTCTCTCTCTCTCTCTCTCCCTCTTCTGTTCACCCTTAGCAACAAAATCAATCGATCCTTTAATAGAAAGCCCTCCCAAAAGGCTATATACCAATTTCGATTTCTCGCTCAATCGATGGAGGCTTGCCAATTTGGATTCACGTACTGTCACGTGCCAAATGGCATGCCGATGGTGATGGAATTGGTTGGGAAATCGTTCAATCCCCGTTAGGAGCTCCGACAAGTCCTATTTAGCGCGAATTTGACACGGATCTGAGACGATTTCGAGAAGTGTTGACTTTCGCAAGTCCGTGTGATCGATCGGCCAATTGCTTTCTATCCCGGCGATATCAAGTGGTGCCGCCGGTGTCAATCGATAGGGAAGGGTACGGGCAACAATACGCCCACCATTGCGTGTCCGATTATCTACGAATTAGTCTTCAATTTGAGGATCCAAATTGCCCCGAGGACTATTCATTTGCGCGAAAGATTAAGGAAGAAGATGACACTATAGCGAATCGGTTCGACCGATCTGACCTGGTGATCTGACTGGTTCGACCGGTCTGACCGGGTGGTTCGACCGGTCTAAACCGGTTCCGACTTGAAATTTTTAAAATTAACCCAAATTGATGGGGAATTTTTGTAATTGAATCTCAGAATCGAACTTAGGACATGAATATTATCTAAAAATGTGATTTTGCCCAAAAATTCATGTCAATTTCTATAAAAATCCCAAATTTGTCCTTAATTTCAATTCGGCAAATTGTGAAATTGAAGGCTTAAACAATCAAATTGGACTAAATCACCTATGCCAATCGACTCAGAATGATGAAATACATTGGGCAATGGCTTCAATTGACAAAGGTAGCCCTTGAATTGAAAGTAATTTGTACAAATAATTGGACTAAATTGCAATAAAGTATGTAATTTTACCCAATTCATGCAATTGAGCAATTTGTACTAATAATTGGGCTAAATTGCAATAAGGGACAATCGTATTGAATGTCAAGACCCTAAAAATGCCAAAATTACAAATTAAAAGACTTAATTGACATTTTTTTACCAAATTCAATCATATGTGTAACAAAAGAACACATAAAATTGAACTTAATTTGGACTTTTGATGAGATCATAAACACAAGGGAATTAAAATAAAAATATTGACTATTTTTTCATATTTTTGTGACCTCAAATGCTATTTTTCTTGAATTTTCAAGTATTTTTCTATTTTCTAAAAATACTGAAAATATGAAAAATTATTTTTTGGTAAAAAAAATGATTCCTTGAGCTTGGCCAAGGCCACCAAAGTTGATTTGTAATTTTTTGACTTTTTTTGGATTTTTATTTTATGGATTTTCAAAAATAAGACTGAAAAATACTGGTTAAAAATTAGGTGTCAACAGCTGCTCCTCTTTAAGAGGAATCTCGTGAAAGGTTTCACTCAAAGATAGGCGACACCTGAATTTAGACCAACTCGACTGTGGAAAAGAAAAACGAATCCTGACATTCAATCT
This sequence comes from Rhodomyrtus tomentosa, assembly GCA_028455895.1. Classification (NCBI taxonomy): domain Eukaryota; kingdom Viridiplantae; phylum Streptophyta; class Magnoliopsida; order Myrtales; family Myrtaceae; genus Rhodomyrtus; species Rhodomyrtus tomentosa. The sequence continues at coordinate 20,437,822 of JAPCWY010000003.1, read as the reverse complement.
TTTTTGTCCTACTAGTGAACGCTCTGCTCATTATGTTTTAGCTGATACGAGAGAGAGAGAGAGAGATGGAGTAGAGATACTCACATGTTACTCACCTACCTGATGCTCGTGTGGCATACGTAGTGTATGGCGGATTCACGTAGATACCTAGGGACTCGTCTCTTGAGTATCCTAGGGCAGTTAAGTTCTAACCCATATGGTAGGCCAAACCAAAATGAGATTCATATCTGATAGGAACTTAGGGGTGACGCACCCGTTCTTTAGGGTTTGTCACAGATTTAGATCCGTATGGAGGATCAGGCCTTGAATAGGACTCCTTTATATCAGGAACCTATGGATGACGCACTCGTTCTTTAGGGTTTTTCTGAAACTAGGCTTCCCATCTACTAGGAACCTAAAGGTGACGTAACCGTTCTTTGGGGGTTTGTCAGAGACTAGGCTTCTTATTCACCAGGAATCTAAAAGTGACGCACCCATTCTTTAGGGTTTGTTGGGAAGTAGGCTTTCTATTCATCAGGAACATAAAAGTGACACACTCGTTCTTTAGGGTTTGTCTGAAACTAAGCTTCCTATCCACCGGAAATACCCGTTCTTTAGGGTTTGTCGGATACTAGGCTTTCCATCCATCAGGGACCTAAACGTGATGCACCCGTTCTTTAGGATTTGTCAGATATTAGGCTTCCCATTCACTAGGGACCTAAAGGTGATGCACTCATTTTTTAGGGTTTGTCGGATACTAGGCTTCCCATCCATTAGGGATCTAAAGGTGACATACCCGTTCTTTAGGGTTTGTCGTATACTAAGCTTCCCATCTACTAGGGACCTAAAGATGACGCACCCATTCTTTAAGATTTGTCAGAGACTAGACTGATCTTACACCTTGAGGAATCAACGAGGGTCTACATGAGATATACCTAACTCTTAGGTTTTACTAAAGGAGCTATTTTGGGGTTTAGGGGTTACCTAGAGCCTTATAGAAAGTTGGTTCTAAAGATTGTCTTCTCGACATGCAATGTGTCATTTTGGGATTTGGGGTTTTGGGGACTCCAAGTATCTTGTAGAAAGCTCGAACCTGCAAAAACTTTTGTTAACAAGATTCTTCTGGGATTTAGGAGTTACCTGAAATCTCTCAGAAAGATAATTTCGAAGATTATCCTTTCGACGAGTGAGGTGCTGTTTTGGGATTTAGGGGTTCCAAGTATCCTGCAGAAAGCTCAAATCTAAAATCTTACAATAGGATGATTCTGAGACTCTTCATTGTTAAATAAGGAATTCTTCTTTGACTTGGGGCTGCCATGAGTCTCATAGAAGGTTCAACTTGAGAGTTCATTCCTCATCAAAGATATCAGTTATCTCGAGGCAATAACAATTATAATGCAGGCAAAGTTTTACTTTAACCTATGCGATCGTGCAAAATGATTTATGATGTTGGAGGTTATCCATGACATCTCGAAACATGCAAAGATGATCAGAAATCATTGTAAGGAAAATCTTGAATTAAACAATTTGAAGTTTCCGACAAGCTCGCTTTTAAGCATTCTATTAGAATGTTTCTCACCAATTCTTTGACTTTGGTATTTTACAAAGAAAGCACTCGAATTTTCTAATAACTTGCACCCGGGTTTTCGGAGCTATTTGCAGCGCCTACACTCCAATTAATCTGGAGGTCTTTACGGGACCATAACGTTGGGCTTGGACATGGTTTCCAAAGGGGACTTACTCTCTAAGTCAAGCCTTTTAAATAAAAGTTTTATTCATCTGCTCTGGGTTTACATGTCAAGAACCCTGCAAAATGAGAAATAAATAATCTTGCTTGTACCTCTTCGAGCTAAGGTACACATTAACCTAGGCGTCTTAATTAGAAAAGACTGCGAATGGTTGTAATGTCGTTAGGATTGAGGGCCGAAAAAGCTTCTTTTGGCTCGGAATTGCGAGGGGTTTGACATTGGTGATCATTGCCAATCAATATTCTGTTTTGTCACTGGCCGACGATTTCTTAAAGAACATCTTTACTATTCTTGAGGATAGGTCTAATCTTTGAAAGACATTCTGTATCTTTTGGCAATTGGCTATGATTCCATTTGGAGGGTAGCCTTTCCCTGCACAGTTTTTGAGGATTCTTTTTTACTTCAGAATTTGTTGGGGGGGAAGCATCCAGTAATCCCTTAGTGTCCCAAAATCAGTCTTATGACTTTTCGGCCTTCTGGTGAGGGTCAACCCTGCTCTTGTTGGGCTTTTGTCTCTTCTTCTCTTTTAATGTATAGAGATTTGGTTTTTTCTCTTTTTCGATCCAGCCTTTTCCTTTTCTTTTTCTAGGAACTATAATTTTTATGATCATGTAAGGTGTGTGACTTGAGTCTCATCCCGTCTGAACATTTTGCTTTGAAAGTTTCATGTAGCTCCTATTTCTTGAACTTCTCTATCTGCGAGTGTCTTTACCACCTTCGTTTTGGTGATGTGCAATGATCACTAATGAGGGTACATGAAACGAATTTGTAGGCTCAAGTTGGCTATGCAATGGGTATAAGTGTATATGATAGAGAAATGAACGTCTCTTCGTCATTCTATGGCGCATGGATTAACGCATATTAACACACGAAGATTGATGTTAGTCCGAGCAAAAAGATTTCTAAATATTTACCTTTCTAAGCTGCTGTGTTGCTTCTATGTAACCCCAATGTGGGATGGCTCTTGACAGGGTTAACAAATGAAGACCTCCGCTCAAAGGGGATTATCAATGCTCACCTATTGTGTTTATGGAGAAGAATGAATGCCTCCGTTATCTTAATTCATGTAATCGATGCGAATAACCCTTACATCCTAGGGTTCAGGCTTTTTTATCCTTACACTCCTCTTATCTTTCTAGTGTGCATAGGATGTGTTTAGATTAGGTTTGCCTCTTGTACGAAGAAAAATTCCTATTAAATAGCCTAAATAACTATGTTTTGAAAAAATCATTCCGTTTTTCTCCAGACATTTCACTCTACAGGGAATTAAAGATGCACCATGCGTTCTTCAGCCATGTCTGGATAACGTCCAACCTTAACATGCGTGCAACAAGTGTTAGAAGTTTATCTTTTGAAAACATGGTTCATTACTAAGTTTAACTACATGTATGTTCATCTTCGACTTTTCTTTTACAAGAAGGTGAGAAATTTTACGGTATTCCTCCATTGCTGCCTTCCATCTTCATTGGACATCCCTACATGAAGAGAACAGAAATTTCAGTGAGTGGAAGATATTTTAACATTTGGCGGATCAGATACATATCACCTGGTTCTACGTGTCAGGGGCTATTATGTTATTGGTTTCATCTGAACAAGTTTGATTCTGAGTCCATTTCTCTAAATCCTGCAAAACATAACACATGCATGTATGTATGGATACATGATATGCCTATGCAATGACTACAAAAGTGGCTCGAATCATTTCGGAGAAAGTCATGTGACTACCATCTGATTTCATTTCAAGGATAATACTTATTCACTGTATCCGAGTTTACAAAATATCTCAATTCTTCTCCTTCGAAATTTACAAGAATTAATGCCCCTCACAAGGATTTTCTTGACAATATAAGGGCCTTCATAATTCGAGAAAAACTTGCCTCTCGGATGAGCAGCATTCGACAAAGTCTTCCTTATCACCAAGTCATTCACCTTGAAACTTCTGGGTTTAACTTTCCGGTTAAATGACTTAGCCACCCTCTTCTGGTAGCTCTGGCCATAACAGATCGCTCTAAGACGTTTATCGTCTATCAGATTTAGCTTTTCATATCTGTGTTAGATCCACTCTGCCTCAGAGAGTTTAACATTTGATAATATTCTCAAAGACGGAACCTCAATCTCTACAGGCAGGATAACCTCCATCCCATATACCAGTGCATAAGGAGTTGCTCCAGTTAAGGTCCTGATCGAAGTCCGATACGCCATTAAGGCAAATGGTAGCATTTCATGCCAATCTCTGTAATTCTCGGCAGTCTTAGCTAAGATTTTCTTGATGTTCTTGTTTGTCACTTCTACTGCTCCATTCATTTGTGGGCGGTAAGGGGAAGAATTAAGATGTCGAACGCCAAAGTGATCCAGTAGATCATCGACAATCTTGTTGTTTAAGTTGGACCCATTGTCTGTGATGATCGCTCGAGGAGTACCATATCGAGAGATTATATCCTTTTTGATAAATCTTGCCACACTCCTTGCAGTGACATTTGCGTAAGAACTAGCCTCTATCCATTTTATGAAGTAATCAATTGCAACTAGAATGAAGTAATGGCCATTTGAAGGTGCTGGATTGATAGACCCTATCATGTCTATTCCTCACATAGAGAAAGGCTAAACTTCATGCATCTGATGAAGTTCGTCTGGGGGTGCATTAATCTTATCTCCATATATTTGACATTGGTGGCATGATCCGACATATTGATTATGGTCTAATTCAATGGTCATCCAATAATAACTAAGCCTCATGATCTTTCTCGCGAGGAGATGACCATTTATGTGTGGTCCACATACTCATTCATGGATTTCTCTCATAAAAGTATTTGCTTTTTAGCATCTACGCACCTTAACAGAGTAGAATCAAAAGACCTTTTGTACAAGGTTTGTCCACTGAGGAAGAATTTACTAGTCATCTTGGCTATATATCTTCGATCTCCTGCTTGACATCCATTGGGAAATTCTCTCCTCAAGAGATAATTCTTGATATTATGGTAACCATGTCTCTCTGCCAAATTCTCATTCGACCAACATACAATAAGCTGGTTCTTTGATCACGCCGATCCTTAGTGGCTCTATTTCCAATCCATCAATTATTTGTAGCATGGAGGCCAGCGCCTCTGTGAATTGGTTCTGCGCTCTTGACATATATTCAAATGACACCTTTTCGAATTTAAGCGTGAACTCTTCCAGGTACTCACGTTCAGCAACAAGCTTTGCATTTTTTATTTTCCACTCTCCTTATGTCTGAAAGATAATGAGCATAGAATATCCATAAACCTGCAACTCAAGTACCTCCATGGAGATGGTCAACTGTAGGCCTAGGATGCATGCCTCATATTCTGAAATATTGTTGATGCAAGGAAAAGTTAGTTTGGCGGCAACAGGATAATGTTGACCATCAGGGGATATCAGCACTGCCCCTATGCCAGCTCCCGACAGATTAACGGTACCATCGAAATACATGACCTAATTGTCTTCTGTCAGGTTCAAAACTTGATCTTCAACCTTCGTCTATTCAGAAGATGTGCGATTTTGGGCGTTTTCTACCAATATGTCAGCTATGACTCTTCCCTTCACAGACTTTTGTGGTGAGCTTTTGATATCAAATTCAAACAACAACACTTGTCATTTTACCAATTTTCTTATCAAGGTGGGCTTTTCTAAGAGATATTTGATAGGGTCGTTTTCTGTCACCAAATGAATGTGGTGGTGTAAGGTATACTGCCTCAATCTGCGAAGTACCTACACTGCTGCTATACAAACCCTCTCAACAGACGCATAATTTGCTTTAGATGAGGTGAATTTTTTACTCAAGTAGTAGATAGCTCTTTCTTTACCATCCATAGGGTTTGTTTGAGTAAATAAGGCTCCAAAAAACTCTTGATGTATAATCAAATATAAGGTCAAGGGGTGACCTGGAATTGGCGGCACAAGTACCGGTGGAGTGGCTAAGTAAGTTTTGATCTTTTGGAACGCCTGACTGCATTTTGCATCCCACGTCACTTTCGCGCCCTTTTTGAGCAGTTTGAAGATTGGTTTAGCCATATTCGATAATTGATTGATGAATCTGGTGATGTAGTTTAATCTCCCTAGAAGTCTTCTTACTTCTTTCACCGTTAAGGGAGTTGCTAGGTCACAAATAGCTTGCATTTTCGAAGGGTCAATTTCGATGCCCCTACTACTAACCATGAATCCAAGAAGTTTCTCTGATTTCGCCCCAAACACATTTATTAGGATTCAACCTCAACTTGTATTTTCAAAGTCGCTCAAATAGCTTCCTTAACACTTGAATGTGTTCCTGCCCCTTATTGAACTTGGCGATCATGTCATCGACATATACTTCGATATCCTTATGGATCATGTCATGGAATAGGGTGACCATCGCCTTCTGATAAGTTGCCCCAGCATTCTTTAGTCAAAAGGGCATCACTTTATAACAGAAATTTCTCCAATGGGTGTTAAACGCAGTTTTCGGCTTGTCCTCTTGCTTCATGAGGATCTGATTATATCCCGAGAATCAATCCATGAATGAGAATAATTTATACCCTGCTGTACTATCCACCAGCACATCGATGTGGGGAAGCGGGAAATCATCTTTTGAGCTAGTTTTGTTCAAGTCCCGATAATCCACATAGATCCGGTCTTTGCTATCTTTTTTCATGACGGTGACTATGTTTGCAATCCAATCTGAGTAAAGGATAGCTTCAATAAAGCCCACCCTAAGAAGTTTCATCACTTCTTATTTAATTCTGTCTTCTAACTCAGCATTCATCCGTCGACCGCTTTGTCTCACTGGTTTAACACTAGGTCTGTGGGTAACGCATGCTCCATAATTCTAGGATCCAAACTCGGCATATCGGCGTGTGACCATGCAAAGATGTCCTGATACTCTTTAAGTAATTTAGTAAATCTGAGCCTTTCAGCTCGAGATAGATGTCCACCAATCTTGACTTCTTTGACATCTGCATTAGTACCCAAATTAATGACTATTGGTTCTTCTGAAGTGGGAGGAGTCGAATTTTCAAAAGTACTCCAATCTCTACGAATAGCTGCGTAACTTCCATCTGCGTTTTCCTTAATATCGCAAGAGTAATCATCTTGGTGATCTGGCTCACACAATAACCTAGCATGTATGTTTGAGATGATATGCTTGAAATGTCGTGAGAATGGTTAATCTCGATTTCTTATGAGGATGCATACATGAGTACGAAAAATCTTTTCAAAAGAGATTTCAAGATAAGTGCAAGCATAAATGGAACTAGTACTCATATCCCCAGACATCCTTGTTCCTCGAAAATCTTTTAAAAATTAGGAATCATATGGCAAATCAGGCCTCAAGCTTCTCATATGGAAGGCTAGTATCATCATTGTGCTAATTTGTAATCACATATGTCCTTAATAAAACTCGTGTGTTTTATTAAATGCAAAAATGGACCGCGTTACAAGTAATGCTGTTTGGACCAACGGTCGAAGATTCAAAGGTGTTTTCGTACACTTACTTCAAAAAACAAAAATGAAAAGTGCGAAGAAATGCAGAAGTTTAAATGTAATATTAAAAGTAAGGAAGAAATCTTTTTACTCAGAAGTAGTGGCTTAATCATCAAGCCACTCTATGATGACGTTCACAGAGTCATTTACCATAAAAGAGTTTACTAGATCTGGTTTCGCTGACGAAGTCATCCCTTCATCTGACAGCCACTTAGAGTCTTTGCTGAAATACTTATTCAAAGGGCTGCTGAACATCTTAGATTTGCCTTTCCACGTTGAAGAACCAATGAAGGAATATTTTTGGTTTCGTTGGCGTCCATGGCGTCCACAACTCTTGCTTCGGCCTCGGCCTAGTGTCTTAGAGTGGAAATCACCAATACAAGTGTTATGATACCCCAAGCCTATCTTATGCTCGTTGGATTCTAACTGTAGAGGAGCGCTAATTCCTTGACCATGCTTACTAATGCATTGTCCTAAGTTGAACCTATATGCTAGCAACATCTTAGCTGATAAAAAGGTTAGCTTCAGAGACGAAAGAAATCCTCAATTTCGCTTCCACATGAGTGTGGATTACTGCTACCAGCTCCAAAGAATGATAGCTAGCTTTTTCCTTAACTTCAGGTTCAATGTAGGGGATAGCGTTATTCTGATATGCAAAGAGGTCAACTTCCCCATGGACGGTAACTACCTTCCCATCAATCACGAATCGCACTTTCTAATGTAGACTTGAGGGTACGGCTCCAGCGATGTGAATCTAGGTCTCCCTAACAAGAATCCACATGCGCTCGGCAGATCCATCACCTGAAAGTTTATTGAGGATTTGGTTGGGCCTATGAGCACATCCAGCTCGATCTCGCCCACCACTGCCTTCCTCATCCCATCAAAGGCTTTAACAGCTATTTTAGAAGTTCGAATCATTTCTTCTTTAATGCCCAAATTCCTCAACGTAGCCAACAGGCAGATGTTAAAAGCTGATCCGTTGTCAATTAGCACGTGTGCCACTCTCTTTCCATTACAATGTGCAGTGATGTATGAGGCTTTGTTGTGCCCTCTTCCTTCCACGGGAAAATCTTCATCAGATAAGCTCAATTGATTCTTAAGAAGGATTGCCCCTCCAAAATCTCTCAACTGTACGCCGTTGATGGTTTCAGGGACATGCATTTCATTTAACACCTTTAGCAACAAATCTTTATGTTTTTCTAAATTGATGAACAAATCCAATAGAGATATCTGGGCTGGCATTTTTTTTAACTGCTCCATCACCTCAAATTCGCTGGTCTTGACGATAGATAGGAATTTTTCTGCATCCTCTTTTGATACCTCTTTCTTCTCAGATTTGCCTTCCTTGGGGCGTAAAATCATCCGGATCTCATCACGGCATCTACTTCACCCGTTCCATAGTCCCAATGAACTGCCTTAGAGTCGTAAATCTCAACCGGTGGGAGTTGTATAATTACTGTCGTTAGATGGGATATCTCTAATTCAGATTCGTTATCGGATTCATCTCTTGGTAGGTGAATTACCCTCGGTTTCACCAAGCAATCCTCTTCTTGGCCCAAGCTGTCAAGCTCATTTAGTTTATTCACCATAGTCGTAGCAGTTTCAATCATTGTCACTGTGTCGCTCCAATCCTTAGGGGAGTTTCCGTACTCCGACTGACAGTAACTGTCAGCATCACTTGACTCAACTAACATCGCAACCTTCAAGTGTCTTCTTATTCTTTCGAATAGTTCAGTCAGGTTTTGCCACTGGGTTATTAATTTGTCCATCCAAACATATTTCTCGGTATCAAGCTCTTCACCTGTCATCTGGGGACGATCGCTCATTGTTAGTCGACATGACACATCCTCCATTTCTCTAGAGAGATCATTCAGTTGCTCTTCTATGCGTAGGAGATATTCTGATATTACTCGATTGATTGGTGATTCAGGTTCTTCTGTAAAAGGCCCTATTATCGCCTCCTGAACTTCGGATTGAACAGGATCGTCCATACCTCCCCATCCATCGGGTATGATATCCTCTATTCTTTGAAAAAAGCTGGGAGGAGCAGAGTACTTCACTTTGAAGTTATATCCACCAGAATCCTCGCCCAGATTGTCAGCTCACAAATCCACGATCAGCCAGACTTCGCTTGGCAGCTTTCAATTCGTCTTCATCAAACTCTTCTTCTAATTCGATAATCAGTTCTATGTCACCTACCAGACTTTCATGTGGGATATTCCACACATTCCCTCGCTCGGTTTCAACCACGAACTAGTTCCATTCTAGGTTGACTGAGGCTTTAATTCCCTCAAACTTCTCATCAGCAACGCTTGACATTTGCAATACATAACTTCTTTCTTTCAGCCGACACTTCTCCCTCTTTTGGGTATGACGAGGCTATTGTCATAATGTTAGTTAGCTTAGGCACATTCACTTTCAGCTCAAGGTGGTTTCCTTCTTCATCATCAAGTATTGCACTAACTGCCTGGTGGTCAGGGAGTGGATTTTCTTGCACATTTGAAGCTACATCATCGAATTTCAAAATTTGATTGTCAATGAGAGCCTGAACCTTCAACTTAAGGATGTAGCAATTATCTAATTATGTCATCTTGCACCCATATGATAAGAGCAAGTCTGACTTTCATCAAAATCAGGGCATTTCGCCGGATTTGCTCTGGAAGGTTCCTTTGCCATCAAGTGTTGCTTTAATAACATCGGGAATAACTTAGACAACGATTTGGGAAGTTGAGAGAATTGCTTCGGAGGCTATCTCTTCCTGGGCTTTTGTCCTTTAGACACTGACCATGACGATCCTCCTCTTGCCTAATTAAAATGAGTGAACACCTTGAGTTTATTGGAATCTGACACTAAGGCTATATCAACCCCAGTATCTCTTTCTTTCCTTGGGGAATATTGCTTTCTTGTTGAAGTTTCGTGTGGCCTTCTTTCTTTCAAAGCTTACTCCAATCTCTCAACCACCTTTATCAAGTGTGCAAATATTTAACATCCTGAAGTATTCAGTCTATTAAAGTATTCATGGGGAAGTGCCTTCAAGAACAAATCGATCAAGTCATCTTCCGGGATCGGCGGTTTCACTTGAGTTGCCAAGCTCGCCATCTTTAGGCATATGTTCTGATCATTTCACTTTCCCTTTTACCGTTCGTAACAGATCTCCCTTGTTGGGGCTGTAGCTGTGTTAAACTTATATTGCTTGAGGAAATCTTCAGCAAGATCCTTCCATCCATCGTAATCATCCAAATCTAACTCAATAAATCAAGCTAAAGCAGCGCAAGCTAGACTTTCTTGGAACGTATTCATTAGAAGTGAAATATAATCAAAATAGTGTGCCATCTTGCTCGGATAGTATTTCAGATGAGCACGTGGACAGCCTGTCCCATTGTATTTTCTCACAAAATCCAGCTCTTTATAGTCTGGAGGAGTCTCTACTTTAGCAAACGATAATATCTTGTCGAAACGAGCTAACTCAAGCCTTGACTACTCAAACAATCTTCAATATTGGCTATTCTCTTAGCCTCGGCTTCAGTTTTCCCAGCCTACTTTCATTTCTCCTCCTTCTCGAGGTTGATGACAATAGGAGGCATTTTTTGTTGTGGCTGGACATTTGGCGCACGAATGTCCTCCACAGCATGTTGGGCACATTCAGCCATCCCTTTGTCAATGGTATCAGGTATTGAAGATTGACCTGAGTCGTTAAGGTTAGGTACTGCCGTCTGTCTGGCTTGGGAGGCTTCCAACATAGACTTAATTTCAACCATCATAGTGGTCATGGTAGTCATTTGAGTCTCTAACATGCCCACTCGTGGAGTCAATTCTTGTTGTTCCATCATCGTCTTAAGTAGAATATGAAAATAATGTCTTAGTAATTTCGTGATTAGATAATACCTGTTTATTTGAAAATAACAAGTAAACATCTCTTTAGAACAAATAAGGAAAGTACATGATTCATTCAATTGCATGTTTTTTATTGATGGATGAGAAAAAGAACTATCTTGTGAGCCTTAGTCTCACATGAGCAATTCTTTCAATTATTTGCCAAGAGAATTCATGGAATTAAAGGAAATGCAATCTTTGACAATAGTTTTTATGCATCGATAAAACTTACTTATGCTCTTACACATGTATTAAAAGTAATAATTAATACAGATGAGTATCCAAATGTTAAGAAATCGTCACAATGTTCACACATTTTACACTTGACAAAATAGTCTATCAAAGTCTAGGACGCTTAGGGTTTAAGGCACCCTCATCGTCCCAGCAAAGATCAAATCATCATTCTAGGAATCCTCGTCTCCTGAATATGGTGGTAATCCCATGTCTTCAGGTATATATGGCTCCACTCTAAGCACGTACGGCACGACGTACTCGGGCAAATAAAGTTCGATGAAGTTGCGTCTGGTCGCCTCAAAGCGTCGGATATATTCTGTAGAAGCTCTGTGAGTTATCCATCTTGGGAGTCATATCATCTGGCCATTCTACGTCTTCTATTCGGGAGTCCTTCAAAGCGAGTATTATGGACTCCACCTTAGTTACGAATTGCTTTTTCTTCTCTCCAGTGAGGATCTCTTTCAGCAAGTCAAACGAGCAGACATCTGGTCGTGGTGATGAATGAACCTCTTGCAATGCCTCATACTATCGTATGACCCTCCTTGGATAATATGCGGTGGTGCCTGTGAATCCTAACAAGGGGACTGGATCTTTGCCATTGCGTGCGAGCCTGACTTTACCCAATGTTGAAAATCTAAGCCGCCATCGGAGTTGTTTTGATTTTAAGCTCTAAGAAATTCCTTCCATTTTTTGAAGTTGAATTTAGGAATGTGTGTATGAGTTTGGACGAAAGTTTTAAGAGGATGGGTATCAGAGCTAATCTCAATGAAACCCATACGGATATAAATTATTTTACATGGGATGGGACCACAGGTACAGGAGACTACTAGAGGCTCTAAAAATCCCTTTCTTACTTTTCCCAAAACGGTTAAGTGAGAGGTAGGTTTCAACAAGGATAAGGCTCGAGTAATCCCACCCATAACAAACTTGTTTGACCACTACAGCCATAATATGGTCAAAAGTTACGGACGATATCGAAAATAGGGCAAAGATAAAGAATGCCGAGACAAAAGCTCTACCAGACTTTATTCCTTTACTAGCAAGGAGGTGGGGAAATCTTTATAGAAGAAAGGATAGTGAAACTCGCTCATAATTACTTTTGGTGTTTGCTTTGATTTCATTGAGATTTGTATATAGGAATTCAGCTAGCTGACTCAAAGGCTCGAACCTTATAGGAGGTTGGACTAACAAGTGAGTAAACTCAACTCCAATAGTGGCATTATATTTCTCAAGGGAAGGGGTAACTTCCAACCCTTTCATGCAGAACGTCGCGGTGGTTGGATCCCAATAAAGTGCCATGGCTTGGATAAAGGCAAGTAGACATTCAATCTTCATCAATTCCAATAGATATCCTAGCTACAATCTGGCGTACTTCTGGCTGGCTTCACCCATGCTATCCCACCAAGCTATGAGCTCAGTTTGAGGAATTTTAAATACTTAGATGCCATTCTTTTCCATCAAGTCTAGAATATGCAAATGATTTTAAAAAAATGATTGCCAAAGATTACTTTAAACATGATTATGCAAATGTCATGAAATATGCATAGACTGATTTGATTGCATATTCAAGTTAATGAAATGAAAATTAGAATTCCTTTCAAGCATGAAAAACTTGGCTCAATGTCTAATTCAAATTTCAAAGAAGTGAATTATGCAATTAGTCAGAATCATCTTAGTGACTAAAGGAAATAACAATGTCATATTTCATTGGTCAAAATATCAACAATGAACATAACAAATGAAATTCCTTATTACAAAAAGGATATGCTTTGATGGAGAGATCGATAGGGGTTTCAAGAGGGGATGAAGCGCCAATCGAATTTATTCTAAAACAAAAAAGCTATAAAAGTCCCGGAATGTGGGATCTAAAATATCCCTCCCCAAGAACTAATCTTTTGTGAGATGATGATCGATCAAGGTTTCCTTCTTGATGGCATTTTTGTCTTGCCCCTGTTCAGGATACGGCTCGGTAATCAGGACTTCCCCCCTAGTTGAGCGTTCTTCAGAATGCGGAGGATAATCTTCAATAGGGTGGTTGAGACATTTTAGCTCTTATGGCCATTCTTTAGTCCATGGTATGATGACTTCAAGGGTCCTGTTGGGTTTTGCCTTTTTGAGTATGATACGCTTTGGTTTTATCTTGGTTGCAAGGCGTCTTTTCTTTTTCCAAAGAGAGATCACCAGTTGGTTCTCCTTGGGTTGACGTTCCTCTTTTCGACGGCGTATACTTCCCTAGCTAAGTTGTTGCGATACTGCTTTTTCACCTCTAAATGATGTCTAAACATCTCGTCTTCCTGTCGCTTAAACCTAAGGTTATCGACATAGTAACTAGTCTGGTAGTCTTCAGCATATCCCAGCTTACGTCCAGTTAGCTCCCGGCCATGTACAAATCTTGTAAAATGCAACTTTGTGTTCAGTCTGAGACGAGTAACTTTCCTTAAACACACGAAGGTTACCAACTCTGTCAAACTTCTAGGGAACAATGACATCATATTCCCTATCATTATTATTTCAATCGGTCACTAGAATGATTTCATAATGTATACAATGCATGTATATGCGAATGATATGCAATACATGAACATACTTCAAAGTAGGGAGTAAGGAAATACATCAGAAGTAAATGCCTTACCAACCAAAATCTCAGGGAACATGAAATATCCCTTCGTAATAACGGGTGGTTTTATGTATACCAACCTTCCACAAACATGCGCATGAGACAAGTGTAGAATATACTCTAAAAATAAAATCTGGTGAGGAACCTATAGCTCAAGCTCCCATTATCCAAATATGGCAGATTCCTCCCCAAGAGTACCTACCCAAGAGGGTTAGATATCTCCAATTTGGATCGTGAGGAGGAACGAACGCGAAAGTCTCAAGTGCCATCAAACACGAGATCCTTTCATATCATTTCCCTATCTAAGGTAAACTAGAGGTGGTTGTAGTCAGGGTTCAACCGCCAGTATGTGCAATGTGTCGTGATCATCACAATGTAAGGTCATGCATAGTAGTTTGTATTAAACACCGCTTCAATATATGCGTAAAAATAAACATACAATCCCAACTCCAACTTGCAGGAAAGATGTCAACAAACACTCCATCCCTTATTTCCCCAATCTACAAAAATATTTAACACAATAGTTATGATACGTACCCCACCTTCGAGAGCATCTGCAAAAATATGAGGTTAGATAAGCCAACCAACATTTTAATCGGCTCAAGTTCTGTAAAATTCCTAACCATAGATTCTGGATTGGAATAAGTCCTTAGTGCAGTCGCCAGTCTGTCGCGACCCTCTCACGATTTCGAGTGGAGAGGGCTAATAGGCTGTCCACTCTGATCGGACGCGGGCTTCTCCCAAGGTTCGTTACCCAAGTAGCAACGGCGGTATACATGGTCAATTTTCGGTGTGTTCTGGTGAAATGTGATACTTGTACATGCCAAGAAGTCTTCACCAATCGTTCTATGGAGGGTACGATTGAAAACACTATCGAATAGTTGGGAGCAATCTATTTAATTATGCGAAAATCAGAGAAATAAGATCGGGAACTTTGTTACACTAACTGTCAGAGTTGACGCCCTTTCGGCAGCTAAGTTGAATGATTTGTCTAACTTAAAATTTCATGTAGATAAGTGAGGTGCGAACCCTAAAATTAGGAGTCCATGCATATATGAGTGACTATCCTAACATTCATAATTAGTAAAAATGAATGCGCAAATCAAATATCCAAAACGTGCGGATAAATCACATGAAAGCAACGTGGCATCCCTAGTAATATCCTATTAGCCTAGAGAAATATCAATCAAGGCTCAAGAGTGTTTTTAACTTGATTTTCCCTTAAGGGGCAAAATCGTAATTTTGAAGAGTTTTAGAACAATTTTCTCAAGAAGGAAAAATTCATCATTTTAGATGAAATATGGATTCAAAAGATAGTGAAAATATGATTGGTCACCAAACCAATCCATTTCCTATTTTTCGGGATTTTTTGGAATTTTTCAAAAAATTTTGGAATGATTTACCCTTTGAGGGGTAAAACCGTCATTTTAGGAAGTGATGAGAAGTGAAAATCTCAAATAGAAGGATTGATCGACCACCAGACTCAAATCCTAATTTTGAACAATTTTTACGACTTGATCGAAATAAGAAAGATATTTTACCCTTAGAATAGTAGAATTGTCATTTTCGAAAAAAGAACAGGGTTTGAGAACCCAAGCATAAGAAATGGTTGCCAAACCAACTCTAATTCTTATCTTGGCATTCTAAACTTATTTCATATGTCAAGTAGAGACAATTTACCCCTAAAGGGTAATATCGTCAATTTTCAGAAGAACGTATAAGAAATTTCAAAAATAAAATTGATCATTTGTTTGTGGTCATTCCTCAATTTTTGGGAATTTATGGAATGTCTAGGAATTTTTCACAAATTTTCCACAATTTTTTTTTTGTTTTCTAGGATTTTTTTTATTTTTTTATTATCTAAAAATCATTTCAGATTTTTATTATAAAAAAAATTATTCGAACCGGGTCAACCTAACCCACTCGGGTCAAATACCCGGCCTAGACCCGGACCCACCCGCGCGGCCTACACACCGAAACGACGCCGTTTCTTGTTTTTTATTTTTCGATTTAATCAAATTTAATCCGACTGTTCCTATTGAATCACATGGCTAATCCACGTTCACTGGATCAACTGACTGAAATCTACGGTCCAGATCAAAAGTCGACTATCCCCCGGCCGTTGGATCTGATTATTTAAATTTACGACCACGATTAAAACGCAAGACTTGTTCTAGTTCGTCAATCCACACTAACCTAAACGACACCGCTTGACTACTAACCTAAACGACATCGTTTCGATTTGTTTTGATTTTTTGATTTTAAAAATATTTTCAAAAATTCCTAATTACTAATCGGACGGCCACTAAAAATTAGACTTAATTGATCCAAGTCGTCCGATCTATTTATTCGAATAATAGACCTTAAAGAGCAAGCTGGCTGGGCACACACGTAGACCAATGATGAACTGGCACTTAAGCCTTTGACTCTTTGACCAGCCACGTCATCTTCATCTTCAATCTCCCGACCGCGGCGGAATGGACGGCCGAGAACCTCCGGCGACAATCCAACGGTGAAACCTCAACGGAATTGGACAAAACTGACGCCAATCGACTCATCTCAACGTTTCACCTCACATATCTCAGAATTAACGCATTTCATCCACTGAATCAAATGCAGGCAAGCTCAAACCAGTACGGATATAACTACTCCAATCATGTGATTCATGGCATCTCGATTCAGTTCATCAACACAGAAGCATCATAAGAGGTTCAGAGCACTTACTTTGAGCTCCGATTGAGGTCGCGCGACCTAGATTTAGCTAAGCGACTTTGAGCAATGATCGACAATGGAGGTCGAGTTTGGAGACTCAGTTCGAGATATTTAAGCAAAGTCGATTCAAAATGAAGATGCGATGATGGTCAATGATGTTTGGGGATCGAAACGCCCACATAAAATCAAAGAATGATGGTCGGATATCAAATCCGCCATTGATGCACAGTAAGAAAGTTTTAAAGTTGATCTCACCTTTTTCGGGATTATAGACGTCCCGGCTAGTGGCAATCGACTCCCGAAGCTTCAGGCAAGCTTCAAACGACTCTTAGAGGCTTCTGTTTGGCCCAGAAGAGCCCAACCAGTGCTCTACAAGTTCAAGCTCGAGCCTTCGATAATGGTGATGGAAGGCGAGCGCTCTCTCTCTCTCTCTCTCTCTCTCTCTCTCTCTCTATTATGTTCACCCTTAGCAACATAATCAATCGATCCATTAACAAAAAGCCCTCCCAAAATGCAATATACCAATTTCGATTTCCTGCTCAATCGGCAGAGGCTTGCCAATTTAGATTTACGTGCTGTCACGTGCCAAATGGCATGCCGACGGCGACAGAATTGGTTGGAAACCGTTCAATCCCTGTTAGGAGCTCCGGCAAGTCCTATTTAGGGCGAATTTGACACGGATTTGAGCTGATCTCGAGAAGTGTTGACTTTTACAAGACCGTGTGATTGATCGGCCAATTGCTTTCTATCTCAGCGACATCGAGTGGTGCCGCCGATGTCAATCGACAGGGAAGGGTACGAGCAACAATACGCCCACCATTGCGTGTCCGATTATCCGCGAATTGGCCTTCAATTTGAGGATCAAAATTGCCTTGAGGACTGTTCATCTGCGCAAAAGCTTAAGGAAGAAGACGACACTGTAGCGAACTGGTTCAACCGGTCTGACCGAGCGGTCTGAATCGGTTCAACCGGTCTGACCGAGCGGTCTGAACCGGTTCCGACTTGAAATTTTCAAAATTAACCCAAATTGACAGGGAATTTTTACAATTAAATTTCAGAATCGAACTTAAGACATGAATATTGTCTAAAATGTGATTTTGCCCAAAAGTTTATACCAATTTCTATAAAAACCCCAAATTTGTTCTAAATTTCAATTCGAAAAATTATGAAATTGAAGGTTCAAACAGTTAAATTGGACTAAATCACCTAAGCCAATCGACTCAGAATGATGAAATACATTGGGCAGTGTCTTCAATTGACAAAGGTAACCATTGAATTGAAAGTAATTTCAATTATGTACAAATTCAAGGACTAAACTGTAATAAAGTTGCAATTTTGTCAATTCATGCAATTGAGCAATTTGTACAAATAATTGAGCTAAATTGTAATGAGGGACAATCAGATTGAATGTCAAAATCTTAAAATGTCAAAATTGTAAATTAAAAGACTCAATTGACATTTGTTTATCAAATTCAATCATATGTGTAACAAAAGAACACATAAAATTGAACTTGGATTTGGACTTTTGATGTGGTAAAAAATACAAGGGAATTAAAAGAAAAATATTGACTATTTTTTCATATTTTTGTGGCCTCAAATGCTATTTTTCTTTAATTTTCAAGTATTTTCCTATTTTCTAAAAATACTGAAAAATATGAAAAATTATTTTTTTATTAAAAATGGTTCCTCAAGCTTGGCCAAGGCCACCAAAGTTGATTTTGTAATATTTTGACTTTTTATGGATTTTTTTTATGAATTTTCAAAAATAAGACTGAAAAATACCGGTAAAAAATCAAGTGTCAACAGCGGGCCTAAGTTTTGGCCTTATTTCGATTAATAAACTTTAATTTAAATGCCTTTTCTTGAATTAAAATTTAGTGGGCTGAATTAAATATGAAAATAAATCCGAACCCGCAATTTCCATGCCTTAACCGAATTTCTCATGCTAAATCGATTACTTGTCAAATTTTGAGTCCGCTTCCATCGTCAGTCCAATGCAAAATGTAGTGCATGAATGCATAAAATAAACTATCCTATATGACAAATGATTTAGTTATTTTTTATACGAACTAAAATTTAATTCCTTATTTTATATGCAAAATAAATGATTAAAAGTAAAAGTTAAAATTTAGGTTTCAACAGTAAGAGGTGTTGGATTTTGAGGGTGTATGGGAAAGACAATGGTCCGCCCATGTAGACTATCACATCCTCTTATCCTTTTGATAATTGCTCGTCTTCCCCGAAATGAGAATGGTCTAAAAATGACCATTCGTTTTCCCCGATATGATTCCAAATTCACCAAAGTCACTAGCAAGTATTCAGCATTGGAAACAGGAATTTACCAATTGGGAAGCACTAAGTACCGTAACCAAATGAAATGAGACAGCATGAATAAATCATCGGTCTGATATGCATGAATATATTACAGCACCCCAATCGACCTGTACCTCTCTTTCCCAATGAAAACAGGAAAGAGAAATCTTCAGAACACTCTTTCTCTCTCTCTCTCTCTCTCTCTCTCTCTCTCTAACATGGCCTGCCAACTCTGCAAGAGCGCGCGCCGGCGAAGCGGGTAAGCCGCCGCACGTACGTCCCCGGCTTTGCCTTGATCATGTCGCGCCGAGAGAACTGGAGCCGCGCCCTCGGGTTCCCGGAGGTGGTGAAGAACGCTCCATTCAGCATCACGTCTCCCTCCGACTTCCACAGCCAGTTCTTCCACTCTCCTTCCGGTGCGTAGTCCCTCTTAGTCACCTTCATCCATTAGAGACCCCAAAAAAAACAGGGAGAAGGTCAGTTCACGGGCCATGAGGTACGTCCCTAATGATGCCAATACCGCCAATTTTTTGCTCATTTTGTTGGAAAAGTCAGCCTAAACTTTGATGATCTCATGGAGAATTTTTGCATCTTTGTCATAAGAAGAAGACAGAAGATGATATTTTTACCTCTTTAGCAGCCGCATTTGGAGGAGCGATGAATCTATTGCCCTGGCTGATGATGGTGGGTTGTTGACTGCCGCCGATGGCGTACATGAGCCAATGAGTGTAGTCATTGTTCACCACATGAAAGAATCCCCACCTGCACCTCGGCATTCTCTGCACCAATCCCTTCCCGAAGTGATTGAATGCCACTGTTATTTGCATTATCTTGTCCTCTGAGTACCCATCACTTGCCCCAAACAACATCACCTGACACCCAAGATTTTGAACCATCAACTGTTTGTTAAATTTCCCCAATGGGCTAAAGGTTTAGCAGATTGAATTCTCTCAGAGGGGTGACACAGGTGGGTAATTCTTAGTTACCTCGTTGTGCTTGGTGAAATGACAGTTGGAGATGGTGATGGCGGTCGACCCTTGGATGGCGTCGATGAGCCCATCCGAGCACCCCCACATCGACACGTGGTCGATCCACACGTTGCTGGCGCCGAATATGGAGATGCCGTCGCCGTCGCTCTCCGTCCTGAGCCCGACATGGTCGACCGCGTCCCTGATCAGACCCCCCGAGCCCCTGACAATGTGGTGGATGCGGATCCCGTGGATGATCACGTTCTTGATGAACTGGATGGTGATGCCAGCGCCGTAGGCGATGTCGACGTTGACCCCCCGGCCATCGATAGTCTTGTCGCTAGTCATGATGAGCTCCTGGTTGAGCCTGATTATCATGCTGCGGGCGAAGATGATCCAGAGCCGGCCCTTCTGGATCACTGCGTGGCGTAGGGTTCCAGGCTTGGGGTTGACCATGTCGTTGTCCGACGGGTTGGTCACGACGTAGTACCTCCCGTGCTTGCCCCCGCGAGTCTTCCGGCCAAAGCCAAGGACGCAATCGGCGAGCCTCTGCCTGTTGCGAGCCCAATTCTTCTTGCACCGCCAGCATCTATCTATAGGGTTGCTAGCCATGCATGGCCCAGTGTACTTATGTCCGAGCTGCCTCCTTGTGCTGTTGTTGCCATTCACAGCCCTATACAAAAAGTATATCTACCATTAGTTCATTCCTAGATTTTATATGCATGTTCGTGCATGCCGTTCATTACACAAAGGTGTCATGTGTACATGTCACGGGCGGACTTTTAAGAGTCGATCCGTGCAACGACTTAGGCTTCTTTGAATAGTTGGAGCGCACCTCAGTCCGTGACACATGCTCGTAGTTATTCTAAATTTACGCAAAGGATTTCTTGGTGACACGATTTATGACAACATACATGGTCCCTAGAGAGACACGGGCAGCACACATTGTCACAGAAAGGAGTTGAGACTCACCTGTCGACTTTCGCGTTGAAGTAACTGGTGACGGCCTCCGGGTGGGGGTCATACGCATCGATCGCCTCCTTCCGCGCCTCCTCTGCCCGCTTCTGCCAATACTCATCGAACTTCCCAATGCTCCCAATGTTCGCTTGGATGGACGGTACGAGGACGGCGAACGACAAGAAGAAGAAGAAGCAGCAAACTTCTTTGTTCATATTAACCATTGTTAATACCCTATTAAAACCAAGACTTTTGAACCTGCCGCGAGTTCAGAGAAACTGGGCAAAGCTCGTGCTTTGGCTCGTCTCGGGGAGAGACCTGCATTTAATGTCAATATGGTTTCCCAACTTTAAAACAGATTTGAGCCTAAAACAAAAGTGACGACAAATAACGAACTGAGACACAACAGGCCGAGGACGTTGCGGAACCACCTTTGTGTTCGACGACCACCGTTAATGGTATGGAGGTTACAACTTACAACTTACGAACCTGCCGATGGTTTCAAGTCTATTTTTGTCAAGGCTTATGGTTTGAATTTAATGATGCATGATATGCTATCACAAATTAGCAAACCCAATTCGAAATGGGATGATTTTATGAAATCATCATCAGTACAAGTTAAAAAAAAATTGTTATATTCTTATTAATGAGATAAACAACGATAAACAGCAAGCTGCACTAGCAGCAGCCACTAAGTTTTGAGTAAAAGCGCACCATCAATTCGTCTTCAAATTCATCATCATTCTTTCTCTACAACCTAATCCTTTTTTTCTCCAGAAATTTTATTTGAGATAATCCATAACAATAATAATAGGAGTTAGTACCATTCATGGTACATGTGTACCTAGCCTAATTGTTTTGACCGTCGAGAGTCTCATACTTGTATATTTGTGACAAATTTGCCCATACTATTTTTTTAACCATGAAAAATATCAAACAGGTACATTTGTAACAAATATGTTCCTCTTAGTTTCCGTTAAGTTAGGTTAACATCAAGAAAATTCCTGAATTAGTACACTTGTGACTAGCATAGATTTTTTAATCCAAATTGGTGCACCCATCAACTGTCACGTGTCATCAAATTCAGCCAAACTGGATTTTTTATGACGCCTAAAGAAAAATCCCAAACTTCATTTTTTATGAGACAAAAAAATGAATATAATTGAGACAAATACTAAAGTTAAAGGTCATTTTGGATATTATGCCTTGATTTTGTTTCTTTTCTTGGACAAAGAATTTTCCAACCCCAATATAATATATTTGTATGCGAGTCCCTTATTTTGTCTTGTAGTCCCATAGAGTTCTTTTCCAGTAAAAGGACATCTTAAAAGTCAATATTTGTGTATGGCCTCATTTTGGTATCAATATTTTTTTAATCACTTATGTGTCAAATAGAAGAAAAAATTATCATTTTAGCGCCAATGGCAAAAAATTTCGGCCAACTAATTACGTGTCATTTATTTTTATTTTTTTAAAATTATGTGATAAGTTAAAAATTCTGGCTATGTGGTGTCCACATGGACTTTTAAACTAAAAAAATTAATTTTTTAAAAAACTAAAAGTAAATAGAAAAATAAGATTTTAAAAAAAAACATGCGGCGGCAAAGGCCTGCACAGCCCTTGGCACTGATGATGCACCATCGTTGGCATTGGCTGGTGAGGATGGGGGATGGGGGAGGTGGTCATCGGGCCATGGTTGGTCGAACCTCACCTTGGCTGGCCTAGGCCGGCCTCATCCAACAGCTCGTCCATCCGTCACAGAGCCGTCGCTGGGCGAGTTCAGCCTTATCGTGGGTCCATGAGGCTTGGCCAGCCATGACCAGGTCTCGCCGACCTTAGCAAGGCCTCGACAGGGGTTGCTGGGGCTCGATGATCCCCCTCACCCGTTCTCCACCCTCACTGTTGCACTTCTTTTTTTTAGCTTATTTTTGATTTTGTAATCTGACATTTTTATTGATTTTTTATTTTTTTTATTGCTGACTGAATCCTCCGGCAAGCAGCAGGTGCCATGTATTATTTTCGACTAAACGCACCAGAGTTGGTACTGAAATAATCGTTTTTCTTTTAATGGCACTTAAATGATAAAAAAGAATTGACTCAAAAGTTAATGCCTTACACAAATATTGACACTTGAGATGTCATTTTTCCATTCTTTTTCTTTTGTTTTAAACCATAACAAATATGTGCTTTCTTGAATTTCTTTGCATGGTCACGCTTGGATATTTATCCAAACGTTCCGTAAGTTGCTCAAATTGACATAATTTAAAAAAATTAATTAGAAACCAAAAAGAGAAGAAAAGAACAATTGATCACTAAGTAGCTACTGAAGGCAATATAAAGAAGAATGCTCGGAGGAAAGTGTTGCGACCCTTTAGAGATGTCTCTCGAACGGGTTACTAGACCGTCCCATCTAATCGGACGCGAGCCTCTCCCAAGGTCCGTTACTCAAGTCGCAACGGCGGTATACGTAGTCGACCTTCAGTGTGGTCTGGTGACATGTGACACGTATACATGCCAAGGAGTCGCCACCAATCGCTTTGTGGAGGTTACGATTGGAAACCCTATCGAATAGTTGGAAGTATTCTATTCAATTTTGCAAAAACCAGATAAATAGGATCGGGAACTTTGTTACACCAAATATCAGAGTTGACGCCCTTTCGGCACCTAAGTTGAATGATTTGTCTAACCTAAGATTTCATGCAGATGAGTGAGGCGCGAATCCTAAAATTAGGAATTGATGCAAATAGAAGTGACTAACCTAGCCCTCACAATCAGTAAAAATAGATGCGCAAAGCAAAGATCCAAAACGCGAAAATAAATCACATGAACACAATATGGCATCCCTAGTGAGGTCCTATTAACCTAGAGAAATGTCAATCAAGGCTCAAGAATGTTTTCGAGACGATTTACCCTTGAGGGGAAAAATCGTGATTTTGAAGATTTTTGAGACAATTTGCCCAAGAAGGGAAAATTTGTCATTTCAGATGAAAAATGAAGTCAAAAGATGGTGGAAATAGGATTGGTCATCAAACCAACCCATTTCCTATTTTTCGGAAATTTTCAGAATTTTTCTGGAATTTTAGAAGTGACTTACTCTTTAAGGGGTAAAATCGTCATTGCGGAAGGTGATGAGAAGTGAACATTTCAAATAGAAGAATTGGTCAACCACCAGACCCAAATCCTAATTTTGAATAATTTTCACAGCTCGATCTAAATAAGAAAGACGATTTACCCTTTAAGGGGTAAAATCATCATTTTTAGAAAAAGAATGAGATTCGAAAATCCAAGCATAAGAATCGATCGTCTAACCGACCCTAATTCTTATGTTGGCATTATCGATCTATCTCATATCCAAGCAGATTCGATTTACGCCCAAAGGGTAATGCCGTCAATTTCTAGAAGAACGGATAAGAAATTTCAAAAATAAGATCGACTAGTTGTCTGTGGTCAATCCTCAATTTTTGGAAATTTCTGGAATGCCTAGGAATTTTTCGTAATTTTTCTAAATTTTTTGGGATTTTCTAGGATTTTCTAACATTTTTTAGGATTTTCTAGAACTTTTTCCTATTTTTTATTTTTTTTATTATTTAAAAAATTATTTTCTGAAATGTTTATTAAAAAATGATTCAGGTCGGATCGACCCGATCTACTCGGGTTAGATACTCAGTCTAGACCCAGACCCGCGTAACCACGATCCAAAACGGCACCGTTTCGCACTTTTTTTGTTTTTCAATTATTCAGATTTAATCCGACGGTTCCTATTAAATCACGTGGCTAATCCACAGCCACTGGATTCGCTGATTAAAACCTATGGCCTAGATGAAAAGCCGACTATTCCTCAATCGTTAGATCTGATTACTTAGATCTACAGTCAAGATCGAACGACTTGGCTAATCATCGACCGTTAGATCAAGCAATTATTTTTTATTTTTGAAAATTCGATTTTTATTAACATATTTTATAAAAACTGATCGAACGGTCACCAAACCAACTCGTGGCAAAACTTAGACCATCCGATCATCTAACAGAAATATACCCGACTTTAACAATCTAGCTGACGTGGCTGTCACGTGGCGTGCTACGTCAGCGTGTTAACCGCTATGACCGCCACGTCATCGTCTTCTTCGTAGGACATCTCCCATCTGCAATGAATGGCCGAAAGCCTCCGACAACGATCCAGCGGTGAAATCTCGATGAAATTGAGTAAGACCGATGCCAATCGACTCTTCTCAACGTCGCACATGACATATCTCATAATCAAACATGATTATCCACAAGAGCTAAACTCATCAAGCTTTAACCAGTTCGGCCATGGCTATTCTAATCAAGCAACAAAGAGCATATTGGACTAATTTCTTTACGTGATCGTTTCTAAATGAGTTCAGAAAAATTACCTACAAGTTAGATTGACCTAGTAAGGTCTAGGTTTACCCAGACGAGCTTCGACTAAATCGGCGATGGTGATGGAGTTCGAATGTGAGGTGTGACTCGATTTCAATGCAATCAAAACACAGGATCATGTTTAGTGATGTCTTAGAGACATTTCACACACATCAATCGCAAGAATTGAGATCGAAATGAAGATCGGCCATTGAAGGTCAGAGATGGAGCTCGAAGGTTGACTTACCGTTTTGCAAGATTTCAAGCCGCGTGGGCTGGTACAATCGACTCCATGGAACTCAGGCAACCTTCTTGACGTGGAATGGCGGTTCGATTCATCCTGAATCGTCGCTAGAGATCAGTTGCAGGTTGAACTCAAGCTCTCGATGGCAGGGGCCAGAGAGCGAGTTCTCTCTCTTGTTCTCTCTCTCTCTCTCAATTTTATTTACTCCTCGAAACCGAATGAGCCCCCTCTTTAAGAATCCCTCTGTTTGCGTCATATCCCCCCTCTTTCAAAAATCGGCCGTGTGGGGGATATCTGGCAATGACCATTCACGTGTGCAATCACATGCAAAATGGTCACCGAACACCGGTGAACATCCGGGACGAATTGGCCATCAATCCTGGTCATCCGGTGACTCTAATTTCGCTCGAATTCGACCTGCATTTGGTCTTATGTTTGGCTAGAAAACGTCAGATGGACATTTGACCTACGTCAACGCGGCTCCAATAGACCCAGATCGTCGGGCCGGTCTCAATTGATAGAGGGCTTCATGGCTAATAAAACTCCTCCATCTATTTTACGAATTGGAGCCAATTGACCCTTCAATTTTTTGATCAAAATCCGCCTTTTTGAACTGCAGAATGGCGCGGACGAAGGGAAGAAGATGCATTATAGCAGACCGGTTCGACTTGTCTGACCGGGCGGTCTGACCTGTCAAAACCGTCTCTGACTTGATTTTCCAAAATTAACCCAAATTCGCAGGGGATTTTTGCAAATTAAACCTCAAAATCGAACTTGGACATGATTATTATCCAAAAATATGATTTTGCCCAAAAGTTCATGTCAATTTCTATAAAAACACTAAATTTGTCCTTAATTGCAATTCGAGAAATTGCGAAATTGAAGGTTCAAACCGTCAAATTGGACCGAACCACTGATGCCAATAGACTTAGAATGATGAAATACATTGGGCAGTAACTTCAATTGGTAAATGTAGCCCTTAAATTGAAAGTAATTTCAATTATACCCAAATTTAAGGACTAAATTGCAATAAAGTATGCAATTTTGTACAATTCATGCAATTGGACAATTTGTGTAAATAATTGGGGTAAATTGTAATGAAGGACCATTAGATTGAATGTCAAGATCCTAAAAATGCCAAAAATGTAAATTAAAAGACTCAATTAATATTTTTTTATCAAATTCAATCATACATGTAACAAAGAAACACATAAAATTGAACTTTAATTTAGACTTTTTATGAGGTAAAAAATACAAGGGAATTTTTTTAAAAAATATATTGACTATTTTTCTATATTTTTGTGAACTTAAATGTTATTTTTCTTGAATTTTCGAGTATTTTTTTTATTTTCTAAAAATACCAAAAAATATGAAAAATACAAAAAAAAATTAGTTTTTTGGTCAAAAAGGGTTCCTTGAGCATGGCCACGGCCACCAAAGTTGATTTTATAATTTTTTTAACTTTTTATGAATTTTTTTATGAATTTTTCAAAAATAAGCTGAAAAAGACTAATAAAAAATCAGATGTCAACAGAAAGTCCTAATTTTCCCAATAGTTATCAATCATACGCCAGATGGGGGACTTTTTTCCAAACTAGTCATAAAAATCAAAGTAATTACAAATGAGGTGTTTTTTTTAATCAAACTAGGGGCCGCTCGATCACAACAATTTTATGGAAAATTTTCAAAAAAATGGCCCGAATTGGCTTCGTTTTTTCAAATAAGGGCCTAGCGTCAACACCATTTCAAATAAGTGCCTGAAGTGCTTAAATTGTTTCAAAAAAGGGCCTATCCTAAGGGCATTTTTGTCTTTTTCTTTCTTTCTTTTTTTCCCTCCCTTCCCTCCTATTCATCATTTCCTCCACCCGTTCTTTAGGGTTTGTCGGATATTAGGCTTTTCATCTAGCAGGATCCTAAAGGCGATGTACCTATTCTTTAGAGTTTGTCGGATACTAGGCTTTCCATCCACCAGGAACCTAAAGGTGACGCACCCGTTCTTTAGGGTTTATCGGAGATTAGGCTTCCTATCTATCCATTAGG
Source organism: Rhodomyrtus tomentosa (assembly GCA_028455895.1). NCBI lineage: Eukaryota > Viridiplantae > Streptophyta > Magnoliopsida > Myrtales > Myrtaceae > Rhodomyrtus > Rhodomyrtus tomentosa. The sequence goes on along the minus strand of JAPCWY010000003.1, from coordinate 20,410,282 downwards.
AACTTAAAGGTGACGCACCTGTTCTTTAGGGTTTGTCGGATACTAGGCTTTCTATCCACTAGGAACCTAAGGTGACGCACCCATTCTTTAGGATTTGTCGGATACTACGCTTCCCATTCACCAGGAACCTAAAAGTGACGCACCCATTTTTTAGGATTTGTCGGATACTAGGCTTCCCATCCACCAAGAACCTAAAGGTAATGCAACCGCTCGAAGAGTAGGCTTCCGATCCACCAGGAACCTAAAGGCGACGCACCCGTTCTTTAGGGTTTGTCGGATACTAGGCTTTTCATCCACCAGGAACCTAAAGGCGACGCACCCGTTCTTTAGGATTTGTCGAATACTAAGCTTCCCATCTACCAGGAACCTAAATGCGACGCACCTCTTCTTTAGGGTTTGTCGGATACTGGGTTGATCTTACACCTTGGAAATCAACGAGGGTTTATATACATGAGGTATACCTAACTCATAGGTTTTACCAAAAAAGCTATTCTGGAGTTTAGGGGTTACCTAAAACCTTACAGAAATCTAATTTTAAAGATTGTCTTCTCGACACGCAAGGTGCCATTCTGGGATTTGGGGACTCTAAGTATCATGCAGAAAGCTCAAACCTGCAAAAACTTTTGTTAACGTGACTATTCTGGGATTTATGGGTTACTTGAAATCTCTCAGAAAGATAGTTTCGGATATTATCCTTTTGACAAGTGAGGTGTTATTTTGGGATTTGGGGAGTTTCAAGGATCCTGCAGAAAGTTTAAATTTGAAATCTCTCATAAAAACAATTCTAATGCTCTTCCTTGTTGAGGAAGGTATTCTTCTTTGACCCGGGGCTGCCATGAGTCTCATAGAAGTTTAACCTGAGAGTTCATTCCTCATCAAAGATATCAGTTATCTCGAGGCAATGACAGTTATAATGCAGGTAAAATTTTACTTTAACCTATGTGATTATGCAAAATGACCTATGATGTTGGAGGTTATCCAAGATATCTTGAAACATGCAAAAATGATCAGAAATCCTTTTAAGGAAAATATTGGATCAAACAATTTGAAGTTTCCAACAAAGCTCACTTTTTAAGCATTCTATTAAAATGTCTTCGTCAAAGAGGGTTTCTCACCGATTCTTCGACTTTGGTCTTTTAAGAAGAAAGCACTCAAATTTCCTAATAACATGTACCTGGGTTTCGGGGCTATTCGCAACGCATACACTCCGATCAATCGGGAGGTCTTTACGGGATCATAATGTTGGGCTTGGACACAGTTTTCAAGGGGGACTCACTCTTTGAGTTAGGCCTTTTGAATGACAGTTTTCTTCATCTGCTCCGAGTTTACAAGTCAAGAACTTTGCAAAATGAGAAAGAAATAATCTTGCTTGTACCTCTTCGAGCTAAGGTATACATTAACCTAGGCATCTTAGTCAGAAAAGACTGCAAAGAGTTGTAATGTCGATAGGATTAGGGACCAAAGAGGGCTTGTTTTGGCCCAAAATCGCGAAGGGTTTGACATTGGTAATCATTACTGATCAATCTTCTGTTTTGCCTTTGGTCGACAATTGTTTGAAGAACATCTCTAGTCTTCTTGAGAACGAGACTAATCTTTGAAAGACCTTGCTCATCTTTTGGTAGTTGGCTATGATTCCATTTGAGAGATAGCCTTTTGTTGCACAGTTTCTGAGGATTCTTCTTTACTTCAGAAGTTGTTGAGGATGGATGCATCCAGTAATCCCTTGGTGTCCCAAATCAGTCTTGCGACTTTCCAGCACTCCAATGAGCGTCAGCCCTGTTCTTGTCGGGCTTTTTGTTTCTTTTTAATGCATAGAGATTCGGCTTTTTCTCTTTTTTGATCCCGCCTTTTCCTTTTTCTAAGAACTAGGATTTTTTATGATCATGTAAGGTATGTGACTTGAGTCCCATCATGTTTGAACATTTTATTTTGAAAGTCTCATGCAGCTCCTACTTCTTGAACTTCTCTATCTGCGAGTGTCTTTGCCACCTTCGCCTTGGTGTTGTGCAATAATCACCAATGGAGGTACATGAAATTGATTCGTAGGCTCAAATTGGCTACGCAATGGGTATAAGTGTATAGGATAGAGAAATGAATGTCTCTTCATCATCTTATGGCTCCTAGATCAATGCATATCAATACACGAAAATTGATGCTAGTATGAGCAAAAAGATTTCTAATCATTTACCTTCATGCTACTGGACTGCTTCTACGTGGGGGGCTCTTAACAAGGTTAAGAAATAAAGACCGCCGTTTAAAGAGTTTATCAATGATCACCTATAGTGTTTATGGAGAAGAATGAATGCCTCTGTTATTCCAATCCATGTAATCGATGCAAATAGCCCTTATACCCCTGGGTTCAGGTTTTCTATACTTACACTTTTCTCATCTTTCTAGTGTGTATAAGACGTGTTTGGATTAGGCTTGCCTCTCATCTGAAGAAACATTCCTGCTAGATAGCCTAAACAACTCTGTTTTAGAAAAATCATTTTGTTTTTCTCTAGATATTTCACCTCACAGCGAATTAATGACACACCATGCATGCTTCAGCCATGTTTAGATAACCTCTAACCCTGACATGTGTGCAACAAGTGCTAAAAATTTTTCTTTTGAAAGTATGGTTCATTCCTAAGTTTGACCACACGCATGTTCATCTTCGACTTCTTCTTTCTCAAAAGAAAGTGAGAAATTTTACGGTATTTCTCCATTGTTGTCTTATGTCTTCATTGGACATCCTTGTATGAAGAGAACAGAAACTTCCAGTGAGTGGAAGATATTTTAACGCTTGATAGAACGGATACTTATCACCGATTCTACGTGTCAGGGACCGTTCTGTTCTTGGTTCCATTTGAACGAGTTTGATTCTGAGTTCATTTCTTGGAATCCTGCAAAACATAACACGTGCCACGTATGCATGGATGCATAATATGCCATGTAATGACTGCTAACGAGACTCGAATCGTTTTGAAGAAAGTCATGTGACCATCATTTGATTTCATTTCAAGGATAATACTTCTTCACAACATCCAAGTTTATAGGATATCCCAATTCTTCTTCTTCAGAATTTACAAGAATTAATGCTCCTCCCATGAAGACTTTTTTGAAAACATAAAGGCCTTCATAGTTCGGGGTAAACTTGCCTCCCGAATGAGCAGTATTCGGCAGAGTCTTCCTTATCACCAAGTCATCTACTTTGAAACCTTTAGGTTTAACTTTCCGGTTAAATGACTTAGCCACCCTCTTCTGGTAGCTCTGGTCGTGACAAATCGCTCTAAGACGCTTCTCATCTATCAAATTTAGCTGTTCATATCTGTGTTTGATCTACTCTGCCTCAGAAAGTTTAACTTCTAACAATATTCTCAAATATGGAACCTCAATCTCCACAGTAGGATAGCTTCCATCCCTTATACCAGAGTATAAGGAGTTACCCTAATAGAAGTCCTAATCGAAGTTTGATACGCCATTAAGGCAAAAGGTAGTCTCTCATGCCAATCCCTATAATTCTTGACAGTCTTAGCCAAGATCTTCTTGACGTTCTTGTTTATCGCTTCTACTACTCCATTCATTTGTGGGCGGTGTGGAGAATAATTAAGATGTCGAACGCCAAAGTGATCCAGTAGATCATCGACAATCTTGTTGTTTAAATTGGACCCGTTGTCTATTGTGATTGCCCGAGGGATACCATATCGAGAGATTATATCCCTCTTGATAAACCTTGCTACACTTCTCGCAGTGACATTTGTGTAAGAATTGGCTTCTATCCATTTTGTGAAGTAATCAATCTCAACTAGAATGAAGCGATGACCATTTAAAACTGTTGGATTGATAGGCCCTATCATGTCTATTCCCTACATAGAGAAAGGCCAGACTTCAGACATCTGATGAAGTTCATTCGGGGGTGTATTAATCTTATCTCCGTATACTTGACATTGGTGGCATGACCTGACATGTTGACTACAGTCTGATTCGATGGTCATCCAATAATAACCAAGCCGCATGATCTTCCTAGCGAGGAGATGGCCATTCATGTGTGGCCCGCATATACCTTCATGGATTTTCCTCGTGAGAGTATTTGCTTCTTTAGAATCTACACACCTTAACAGAGTAGAATCAAATGACCTTTTGTACACGGTTTGTCCATTAAAGAAGAATTTACTAGTCATCTTGGCTATATATATTCGATCTCTTGCTTGACATCCATTAGGAAATTCTCTCTTCAAGAGATAATTCTTGATATCATGGTACTACGGCTCTCCGTTAAACTCTTCTTCAACCAGCATACAATAAGCTGGTTTTCTGGTTATGACAATCCTCAATGGCTCTATTTCTAATCCATCAGTTATTTGGAGCAAGAAGGCCAGTGTGGCCAACACGTCTGCGAACTGGTTCTACACTCTTGGCATGTATTCAAATGACACTTCTTCGAATTTAAGTACCAATTCTTCCAAATACTCATGATAGGGGATAAGTTTTGTGTCATTTATTTTTCACTCCCCATATGTCTGAAAAATAATGAGCATAGAATCTCCAAAAATCTGCAGTTTATGTACCTCTATGGAGATGGCCAACCGTAGGCCCAAAATGCATGCTTTGTATTCTGAAATATTATTAGTGCAAGGGAAAGTCAGTTTTACTGCAACATGATAATGTTGACCATTAAGGGATATTAGCACTGCCCCTGTACCAACTTCTAACAGATTGACGTCACCATCAAAATACATGACCCACTTGTCTTCTGTCAAATTCAAAACGTGATCTTTCACTTTTGTCTGTCCAAAAGATGCGTGATTTTGAGAATTTTCGGCCAACATATCGGCTACAGCTCTCCCCTTCACAGACTTTTGTGAAGAGCTCTTGATGCCAAATTTAGAAAACATCACTTTCCATTTTGCTAATTTCCCAATCAAAGAGAGTTTTTCCAAGAGATATTTGATCGGGTCATTTTCTGTCACCAGTTGAATATGGTGGTGTAGGATATACGGCCTCAATCTGCAAAGTCCCACACTGTTGCTACATAAGCCCTCTCAACTGGCACATAATTCGCTTCGGATGAAGTGAATTTCTTACTCAAGTAGTAGATAGCTCTTTCCTTACCATCCACAGGGCTTGTTTAAGCAAGTAAGGCTCCCAAAGATTCTTGATGTATAGTAAAATACAAGGTCAAGAGGTGACTTGGAACAGGTGGCACAAGTACCGGTGGAGTGGCTAAGTAAGTTTCGATCTTTTGGAATGTCTGGCTGCATTCTACATCTCAAGCTACTTTCACGCCCTTCTTGAGCAATTTGAAAATTGGTTTAGCCACATCTGATAATTGATTGATGAATCTAGTGATGTAGTTTAGCCTCCCTAGAAGACTTCTCACTTCCTTTACCGTCGAGGGAGTTATTAGATCACGAATAGCTTGGATTTTCAAAGGGTCAGTTTCAATGCCCCTGCTGCTGACCATGAATCCAAGAAGTTTTCCAAATTTCGCCCCGAACACACTTTTGTTAGGGTTAAACCTCAATTTGTATTTTCGAAGTCGCTCAAATAGCTTCCTTAACACTTGAATGTGATCTTGTCCTTCCTTGGACCTAGCGATCATGTCATCGACTTATACCTCGATCTCCTTATGGATCGTGTCATGGAATAGGGTGACCATCGTCTTCTAATAAGTTGCCCCAACATTTTTTAGTCCAAAGGGCATTACTTTCTAACAGAAATTTCCCCAAGAGGTGGTAAACGCAGTTTTCGGCTTGTCCTTCTGTTTCATGAGGATTTGGTTATATCCGGAGAATCCATCTGTGAGTGAGAACAATTCGTACCTTGCAATGCTATCCACCAGCACATCGATGTGAGGAAGCGGAAAAATCATCCTTTGGGCTTGCTCTATTCAAGTCCCGATAATTTACACAGATCTGGACTTTGCCATCTTTTTTCATGACGGAGACTATGTTTGCAATTCAATCTGAGTAAGAGATAGCTTCAATAAAGCCCACTCTAAGAAGTTTCATCACTTCTTCTTTAATTTTGTCTTCTAACTCAGCTTTCATCCGTCGGCTGCCTTGTCTCACGGGTTTAACACTGGGATTTGTGGGTAACGCATGTTCCATAATTCTTGGATCCAAGTCCGGCATATCGGCGTATGACCATGCAAAGACATCTTGATACTCTTTAAATAATTCTGTAAATCTGAGCCTTTCAGCTTGGGATAGATGTCCACCAATCTTGACTTCTTTGACATCTGCAGCATTACTTAAGTTAATGTCTATCGGCTCTTCTGAAGTGGGAGGTGTCGAATTTTCGAAGGCACTCTAATCTCTACGGATAACTGTGTAGCCCTCATCTGCGTCTTCTTAAATATCGCGGAAGTAATCATCTTGGCGATCTAGTTCGCTTAATGACCTAGTATGCATGTTTGAGACGATATGCCTGAAATGTCATGAGAATGGTTAGTCTCTATTTCACATGAAAATGCGATGCATGAGTGTGAAAAGTCTTTTCAAAAGAAATTTCAAAATAAGTGCAAGCATAAATGGAACTAGTCCCCATATCCTCAAACATCCTTGTTCCTTGAAAATCTTTTGAAAATCAGGAATCACATGACAAATTAGGCCTCAAGCTTCCCATATGGAAGGCTAGTATCATCATTAGGCTGATCTGTAGTCCCATATATCCTTAATAAAACTTGTGTGTTTTATTAAATGTAAAAAATGAACCGCATTACAAGCTATGATGTTTGGACCAACAGTCGGAGGGCGTTTTCCTACATCTACTTGAAACAACAAAAATGAAAAGTGCAAAAAAATGCGGGAATTTAAATGCAGTATTAAAAGCAGGGGAGAGATTTCTTTATTCAGAAGTGGCAGCTTCTTCATCAAGCTACTCTATGATGACGTTCACAAAGTCATTATCCAGAAATGGATTTGTTAGATCTGGTTCTGTTGATGGAGTTGTCTCTTCTTTTGACAGCCACTTAGAGTATTTGTTGAAGTTCTCATTCAAAGGGCTGCTGAATATCTTAGACCTGTCTTTCTAGGCTGAAGAACCAATGAAGGAATCCTTTTGGTTTCTTTGGCGTCCACGGCTCTTCCCTCGGCCTCGGCCTGCTGTCTTAGGGGTCAAGTCACCTGTGCGAGTGTTCTGATATCCCAAGCCCATCTTATGCTTGTTAGACTTTAACTGTAGATGAGCTCTGATTCCTTGACCATGCTTGCTAAAACCTTTTCTTGGGTTGAACCTATATGCTAGCAACATTTGAGCCGGTACAAGGTTAGCATCAGAGATAAAATGGGTCTTCAGTTTCGCCCCCACAGGAGTGTGGATTATTGCCACCAGCTCTAGGGAATGATAGCTAACTTCTTGCTTAACTTCGGGTTCAATGTAGGGGATGGCGCTATTCTGATACGAAAGAAGATCAACTTCTCCATGGACGGTGATTACTTTCCCATCAATCACAAATCGTACTTTCTAATGTAGACTTGAAGGTACGGCTCCAGCGACATGAATCTGGGGTCTCCCTAACGGGAATCCAAACGCCCTTGGCAAATCCATTACTTGAAAGTTTATGGATAATTTGGTTGGGCCAATGAGCATTTCGCTTACCACTATTTTCCTCATTCCATCAAAGGCTCTAACAGCCGCTTTGGATGTTCGAATCATTTCTTTTTTAATGCCCAAGCTTCTCAATGTAGCCAATGGGCAAATGTTAAAAGCAGATCCGTTATCTATTAGCACATGTGTTACTCTCTTTTCATTACAGTGTGCAGTGACGTATAAGGCCTTGTTGTGCCCTCTCCCTTCCATGGGGAAATCTTCATCTGAGAAGCTCAATTGATCCTTAAGAAGAATTACCCCCACAAATTCTCCCAATTATATGTCATTGATGGTTTCGGGGACATGTACTTCATTTAGTACCTTTAGTAGCGCATCTGTGTGCTTTTCCGAGTTGATAAACAAATATAACAGAGATATTTGGGCAGGCATTTTCCTTAACTATTTTATCACTTTGAATTTGCTGGTTTTAACAATGGATAGGAGCTTTTCCGCATCTTCCTTCAAAACCTCATTCTTTTCATATTCACCTTCCCTTGGGGCGTAAAATCGTCCAGACCTCATCATGGCATCTACTTCTCCCGTTTCATGGTTCCAATGAACTGCCTTAGAATCATAAATTTCTACCAGCGAGACTTGTATGGTTACCGTCGTCAGGTGGGATGCATTTGGTTTAGATTCATAATCAGTTTTATCTTTTGGTAGGTGAATTACCACAAGTCTCACCAGACAATCCTCTTCTTGGCTTAAGCTATCAAGCTCATCCAATTTGATCACTACAGTCGTAGCAGTCTCAATCATTGCCACAGTATCGCCAAAGCCTTCTAGGAAGTTTTCGCATCTCGACTGGTGGTATTTGTCAACGTCACCTGACTTATCTGATATTGCAAACTTCACACGTCTTGTTACTCTTTCGAATAGTACATTCAAGCTTTGCCACTGGGCTATTAACTTGTCTATCCTGACGTATTGCTCGGTGTCAAGCTTGTCATTTGTCATCTGAGGATGACCGCACGTTGTCAATTGAAATGACACATCATCCATCTCTCTCGAGAGATCACTCACTTGTTCTTTTATGCGCAGGAACTGTTTTGATATCACTCAGTTGAGTGATGATTTAGGTTCTTCTGTAAAAGGCTCTATCACATCCCCTTAGACTTTAGGTTGAACAGGATCATCCATACCTCCACACCCATCGGGTATGATATCCTCTATTCTCTGGAAAAAAACTGGTAGGAACAGAGTATTTCACTTTGAAGTTATATCCATCAGAATTCTCGCCCAAATTATCTATAACCTCGCCTTTCTCTAGTGCTTCGGTTACAAATCTGCAATCGGCCAGGCTTCGCTTGGTAGCTTTTAGTTCGTCTTCGTCAAGCTCTTCTTCTAGTTCGGTAATCAGCTCTACGTCACCTACCAGACTTTCATGTGGGACGTTCCACATATTTTCTCGTTCAGTTTCAACCACAAATTGGTTCCATTCTAAGTTCACCGATGCTTTAATTCCTTTAAACTCTTCATCAGTCACGCTTGACATTATCCCAAGGCTCATCATTTTGGCAATACATAGCCTTTTTCTTTCAGCCGACACTTCTCCCTTTTTCGGATATGATGAGGCGATTGTCAAAATGTTGGTTAGCTTGGGTATATTCACCTTCAACTTAAGGTGGTTTCCTTCTTCATCTTCAAATATTGCACAAATTGCTTGGTGGTCAGGGAGTGGATTCTCTTGCACGTTCGGAGCCACATCGTAGAATTTCAAAATTTGATTGTCAATGAGAGCCCGAATCTTCAACTTAAGGATGTAACAATTATCTACATTATGTCCTCTTTCACCCATATGATAGGTGCAAGTCTGGCTTTCATCAAAACTATGATATTTCGTCGGATTTGCTCTAGTAGGTTCCTTTGCCACCAAGTGTTGTTCTAATAACATCGGGAGCAACTTGGATAACGATCTGGGAAGTTGAGAAAGTTGCTTCGGAGGCTGCCTCTTCTTGGGCTCTTGTCCTTTAGACATTGACCACGATGATCCTCCTTTGGCCTAATTAGAATTAGGGAACACCTTGGGTTTATGGGAATCTGGTACAAAGGCTATGTCAACTCCAGCATCTCTTTCTTTTCTCGAGGGATATTGCTTCCTTTTTGAAGTTTCTGTGGCCTTTTTTCTCTCAAAGCCCACTCCAATCTCTCGGTCACCTTTATCAAGCATGTAAAGGTTTGGCATCCTGAGGTGTTTAATCTGTCGAAGTATTCATACGGAAGCGCTTTCAAGAACAGGTCAATCAAGTCATCTTCCGAGATTGGCGGTTTCACTTGAGTTGTCAAAACATGCCATCTCTGGGCATTTATTTTGATTGTTTCGCATCTTCCTTTCACTGTTCACAATAGATCTTCCCTTGTCGGGGCCATAACTGTGTTAAACTTATATTGCCTGAGGAAATCTTCAACAAGATCTTCCCATCCGTCGTAATTGTCGAGATCTAACTAGATAAACCAAGCTAGAGCGGCGCCAACCAAACTCACTTGGAATGTATTCATCAGAAGGGGAATATAGTCATAATAGTACGCTATCTTGTACAGATAGTATTTGAGGTGAGCACGTGGACAGCCTGTTCCGTTTTATTTTCTCACAAAGTCCGGCTCTTTGTATTTCAGATGAGTCTCTGCTTTGGTGAACGGAGATATCTTGTCAAAATGAGCTAACTCGGAGCCCTGACTGCTCAAGCACTCCGCAATCTCGGCTATTCTCTTAGCTTCGGCTTCAATTTTCGCAACTTGTTTTCCTTTCTCTTCCTTCTTAAGGTTAATGACGACATGAAGTATCTTTGGTTGTAACTGGATATTTGGCGCACGAACGTCTTCTATGACATGTTGGGCACCTTCAATTGTCCGTTTGTTAGTCGTATTGAGTATTGAGGATTAACCTGAGTTGTTTAGGTTAGAAACTGCCGTCTGTTTGGCTTGGGAGGCTTCCAACATGGCCTTAATCTTAGCTATCATGGTAGTCATAGTAGTCATCTGGGTCTCTAACATGCCCACTAGTGGAGTCAATTCTTGCCGTTCCATCTTCATCTTAAGTTGAGTACGGAAATGATATCTTGGTAATTCCGTGATTAGAGAATACCTGTTTATTTGAAAATAACAAGTAAGTATTTCTTTAGGACAGATAAGGAAAGTAGTGAATTCTTTCAATTGCATGTTTTCTATTGATGAATGGGAAAAAGGACTATATTACGAGCCTTGGTCTTGCGTGAGCAATTCTTTTAATCATTTTTCAAAGGAATTCATGAAATCGAAAGAAGCGCAATCTTTGACGATAGTTTTTTAATGCGTCAACAAAACATGCTTATGCTCATATACATGTGCCAGAAGTAACATTTAATACAAATGAGTATCCAAATATTAAGAAAACATTGTAAAGTTCACATGTTTTACACTTGACAAAATAGTCTATCCAAGTCTAGGGCGCTTAAGGTCTAAGGCACCCTCATCGTCCAAACAAAGATCGGGTCCTTCAGTCTGAGATTCCTCATATCCCGAATATGACGGTAATCTCATGTCTTCAGGTATATACGGCTCCACTCCAAGCACGTACGACACTATGTACTCAGGTACATGAGGCTCGACAAAGCTACGTATGGTCGCCTCAAAGCGTCGATGTATTCTGTAGAAGCCCTATGAATATTCATCTCACGTATCATATCATCTGGCCATTCTACGACTTCAGTATAGGAGCCTTTTAAAGAGCGTATGATGAATTCTACCTTAACTTCAAATTGTTTCTTCTTCTCCCCTATGAAGGTCTCCCTTGGTATGTCAAATGAGAAGACACCTGGTTGTGGTGATGAAGAAATCTTTTGCAATGCTCCATACCGCCGGATAACCCTTCTTGGATAAGATGTGGTGGCACCTGTGAATCCTAACAAGGGGTCGGAATCTCTGCCATTGCATGCGAGCCTGACTTTATCCAATGTTGGTAATCTAAGCCGCAATCGAAATTATTCTGGCTTTAGAGTTCTAAGAAATTCCTTCCATTCTTTAAAGTTGAACTTAGAAATACGTGTATAAGTTTTGATGAAAGTTCTAAGAGGATGAGCATTAGAGCTAATCTCAGTGAAACCCATACGAATATGAAATTGTTTGACATGAGATGCGAACCACCGATATAAAAATCCACTAGAGGCTCTAAAGATTCCTTTCTTGATTTTTCTAAAACGGTTTAAGGAGAGGAAGGTTTCGGCGAGGATAAGGTTCGAATAATCCCACCCGTAGCTGACTTTTTTAACCACTATAGCCATGATAGAGTCAAGAGTAACAGACGAGATCGAAAATAGGACAAAGCTAAAGAATGCCAAGACAAAAGTTCTATCAAATTTAGTTCCTTTGCTAGCAGGGAGGTTGAGAAACCTGTCTAGGAGAAAAGTTAGGGAAATTCGTCCAGAATTACTTTTGACGTCTGCTTTGATTTCGTTGAGGTTATATCTAGGAATTCAGCTAGTTGACTTAGAGGCTCAAACCCTATAGGAGGTTGAACTAACAATTGAGTAAAGTCAACTCCAATGGCGACGATATATTCTTTAAGGGTGGGAGTGACCTCCAGTCCTTCCATGCAGAATGTCGTAGTGGTGGGTTCCCAATAAAGTGTCATGGCTTGGATAAAGGCAAGTGAACATTCAATCTTCAACAGGTCCACCAGATATCTTAGTCGCGATCTGGCGTACTTCTTGTTAGCTTCACACATGCCGCCCCACCACGTTAGGAGCTCAGCTCGAGGAACCTTGAACACTTGGATATCATCCTTTCCCATCAAATCTAAAATATACAAATGATTTTGAAAAATCAATCGTCAAAAATTACTTTAAACATGTGATTATGCTAATGTCATGAAATATGCATGAAACGGTTTAATTGCATATTTCAATTAATGAAATGAAAATTAGAATCTTTCTCAGGTATGAAAACCCGACTCAATGTCTAATTTGAATTTCAAAGAAGTGAATTATGCAATTAGTCATAATCATCTTAGTGGCTAAAGGAAATAACAATGTCACATTCCATTAGTCAAAATATCAACTGTGAGTATAGCAGATGAAATTTCTTATTACAAAAAGGATATGCTATGATAGAGAGATTGAGAGGGGCCTCGAGAGGGGGAGAAGACACCAATCAAATCTATTCTAAAACAAGAAAGTCATAAAAGGTCGATGGAATGTGGGATCTAAATTATCCCTCCTCATGATCTAATCTTTTTCGGGGTGATGGTTTATCAGGGTTTTCTCCTTGATTGCATCTTTATCTGGCTACTATTCAGGATACAGCTCGACAATTAGGACTTCTTCCCTAGTTGAGCACCCTTTAGGTTGTGAAAAATAATCTTTCATAGGTTGATTAAGATGCTTTAGCTCTTCCGGCCATTCTTTGGTCCACGGTACAATGACTTCAGGAGTCTGCTTGGATTTTGTCTTTTTCAGTATGATGCGTCTTGGCTTTGTCTTGGTTGCAAGGCGTCTTTTCTTTCCCCAAAGAGAGACCATTGGTTGATTTTTCCTAGCTTGACTTTCAGCTTTTCAGCGGGTATAGGCTTCTCTAGCTAAGCCGTTGCGGTACTACCTTTTCACCTCTAGATAGTGCTTAAACATCTCATCTGCCTACCGCTTAAATCTAAGGTTATTGACATAATAACTAGTCTAACAATCTTCGGCATATCCCAGTTTACATCCAGTCAGCTCTCGGCCATGTATAAATCTAGTAAAATAGAACCTTGTGTTTGGCCCAGGACAAGTGAATTTCCTTAGATATTCGAAGGTTATCGACTCCGTTGAACTTCTAGGAAACAGCGACATCCTATTCCCTATCATCCTTGTTTCAATTAGTCACTTGAATGATTTTAAAATATATGCAATGCATGTAAATGTGAATGATATGCAATACATAAACATACTATGAAATAGAGAGTACGGAAATACATCAAATCAAAATTCAGGAAACATCAAATATTCCTTTGTAACAATTGGTGATTTTAAGTATACCAACCTTCTACAGACATGCACATAAAACAAGTGGGAATATACTCTAGAAATAAAATCAAGTGAGGAACCTATGGCTCAGGCTCCCGTGATCCAAATATGGCAGATTCCTCACCAAGAAAACCCACCCAAGAGGGCTAGATATCACCAATTTGGATCGTGAGCGGGAATGAATATGAAAATCTCAAGTTCCATCAAACACGAGATCCTTTCATATCATTTCCTTATCTAAGGTAACCTAGAGGTGGTTGCAGTCGGTGTTTGATCGCTAATGTGTGAGATGTGTCTTGATCATTACAATGCAAGATCATTTACAACAATTTATATCAAACACCACTTCAGTATATGCGTAAAAATAAACATACAATCTCAGCTCCAACTTGCAGGAAATATGTCAACAAACACTCCACCCCATATTTTTTTTCAATCTGCAAAAACATCTAACACAGTAGTTAGAATATGTACCTCACCTTTGAGAGCATAAACAGAAAACAATGTTAGATAAACTAATCAACTTTTTAATCGGCTCAAGTCCTCTAAAATTCCTGACTAGAGATTCTGGTCTGGAATAACTCTCTAGTGGAGTCGCCAGTTTGTCGCGATCCTCGAGAGATGTCTCTTGAACGAGTTAATGGACGTCCCGTCTGGTCGGACGTGGGCTTCTCCCAAAGCCCGTTACCCAAGTCGCAACGGCGATATACGTAGTCGACCTTCGGTGTGGTCTGGTGACATGTTATACGTATACATACCAAGGAGTCGTCACTAATCGCTTTGTGGAGGGTACAATTGGAAACCCTATCGAATAGTTGGGAGCATTCTATTCAATTCTGCGAAAACCAAAAAAATGGGATCAGGGACTTTGTTACGCCAACTATCAAAGTTGACGCTCTTTCGGCACCTAAGTTGAATGATTTATCTAGCCTAAGATTTCATGCAGATGAGTGAGGCGTGAATCCTAAAACTAGGAGTTCACGCAAATAGGAGTGACTACCCTAGCACTCATAATCAGTAAAAATATATGCCCAAAGCAAGGATCCAAAACGCGCGGATAAATCAGATGAACACAACATGGCATCCCTAGTGAGGCCTTATTAGCCTAGAAAAATGTCAATCAAGACTCAGGAATATTTTCGAGACAATTTACCCTTGAGGGACAAAATCATGATTTTGAAGATTTTTGGAACAATTTACCCAAGAAGGGAAAATTTATCATTTCAGATTAAATATGGCGTCAAAAGATGGTGGAAATAGGATTGGTCATCAAACCAACTTATTTCCTATTTTTCGAGAATTTTCAGAATTTTTCTAGAATTTTAGAAGTGACTTACCCTTTAAGGGGTAAAATTGTCATTACTGAAGGTGAGGAGAAGTGAAAATCCCAAACAGAAGAATTAGTCAACCACCATACTCAAATCCTAATTTTGAGCAATTTTCATGGTTCGATCTGAATAAGAAAGACGATTTACCCTTTAAGGGGTAAAATCGTCATTTTCAAAAAAAAAAAGGACGAGATTCGAAAATCTAAGCATAAGAATTGATCGCCTAACCGACCATAATTCTTATGTTGACATCATCGACCTATCTCATATACAAGCAGAGTCGATTTACCCCTAAAAGGTAATACCGTCAATTTCCAGAAGAACGAATAAGAAATCCCAAAAATAGGATTGACCAGTTGTCTATGGTCAATCCTTAATTTTTGGTAATTTTTGGAATGCCTGTGAATTTTTTGTATTTTTCCTACATTTTTTTGGGATTTTCTAGGATTTTTCTAACATTTTTTTTAGGATTTTCTAGAATTTTTTCGATTTTTTTTATTATTTAAAAAAATTATTTTCTGAAATTTTTATTAAAAAAATGATTCGGATCGGGTCGACCAAACTCACTCGGGTCGGATACCCGACCCAAACCCGGACCCCCGTAACCACGTTCCAAAATGGCGTCGTTTCGCACTTTTTTTATTTTTCGATTATTCGGATTTAATCCGACGGTTTCTATTGAACCACGTGGCTAATCCACGGCCACTGGATTCTCTGACTAAAACCTACGGCCCAAATCAAAAGCCGACTATTCCTCAACCGTTGGATTTGATTACTTAGATTAACGGTCAAGATCGAACGACTTGGCTAATCCTCGACCGTTCGATCAAGCTATTATTTTTTGTTTTTGAAAATTCGATTTTTATTAACATAATTTATAAAAACTGATCGAATGGTCACCAAGCCAACACGTGGCGAAACTTAGACCGTTCGATCATCTAACACAAATATACCCAATTCTAACAACCTAGTTGACGGGGCTGCCACGTGGCGTGCCATGTCAGCGTCACATCAGCGTGTTGACCACTCTGACCGTCACGTCATCGTCTTCTTCGCAGGATATCTTCCATCTGCAATGAATGGCCGTAAGCCTCTGGCAATGATCCAGAGGTGAAATCTCAATAAAATCGAGCAAGACCGGCGCCAATCGACTCGTCTCAATGTCGCATATGACATATATCATAATCAAACACGATTATCCACAAGAGCTAAACTAATCAAGCTTTAACCAGTTCGGCCATAACTATTCTAATCAAGCAACAGAGAGCATATTGGACTAATTCCTTTACATGATCACTTCTAAATAAGTTCAGAAGACTTACCTACAGGTCAGATTGACCTGGTAAGGTCGAGCTTTGTCCAGACGAGCTTCGACTGAATCGGCGATGGTGATGGAGTTCAAATGCGAGTTTTGACTCTATTTCAATGTAATCAAAACACAGGATCATGTTTAGTAACGTCTTAGAGACGTTTCACACACATCAATCGCAAGAATTGAGATCGAAATGAAGATCGGCCATTGAAGGTCAGAGATGGGGCTTGAAGGTTGACTTACCATTTTTCGAGATTTCATGTCGCGTGAGCTCGTGCAATCGACTCCACGGAACTCAGGCAACCTTCTTCACGTGGAATGGCTGTTTGATTCAGCCTGAATTGTGGCCGAAGATCAGTTGCAGGTTGAATTCAAGCTCTCGATTGCAGGGGTCAAAAAGCAAGTTTTCTCTCTCTCTCTCTCTCTCTCTCTCTCTCTCTCTCAATTCTGTTTACTCCTTGAAATAGAATGAGCCCCCTCTCTAAGAATCCCTCTGTTTTCATTATATTCCCCCTCTTTCAAAAATCGGTCGTGTGGGCGATATCTGGCGATGACCATTTGCACGTGCAATCACGTGCGAAATGATCACCGGACATCGGTGAACGTCTGAGATGAATTGGCTATCAATCCTGGTCATCCAGTGACTCTAATTTCACTCAAATTCGACCTGCATCTGGTCTTACGTTTGGCTCGAAAATGGCCGATGGACATTTGACCTTCGTCGGCGAGGCTCCAATAGACCCAAATCGTCGGGCCGATCTCAATCGATAGAGGGCTTCATGGCTAATAAAATCCCTCCGTCAATTTTACGAATTGAAGCCAATTGACCCTTCAATTTTTTTTAAATCAAAATCTGCCTTTTTGAATTGTAGAAATGGTGCGGACAGGGGGAAGAAGATGCACTGTAGCAGACAAGTTTGACCGGTCTGACCGGTCAGAGCCGATTATGACTTGATTTTCCAAAATTAACCCTAATTCGCGACGAATTTTCACAAATTAAACATCAAAATCAATTGGGACATGAATATTATCCAATTTGCCCAAAAGTTCATGTTTATTTTTATAAAACCCCCCCCCAAATTTGTCCATAATTGCAATTTGAGAAATTGCGAAATTGAAGGTTCAAACCCTCAAATTGGATCAAACCACCTATGCCAATAGACTTAAAATGATGAAATACATTGGGTAGTGGCTTCAATTAATAAATGTAGCCCTTGAATTGAAAGTAATTTCAATTATATATAAATTCAAGGACTAAATTGCAATAAAGTGTGCAATTTTGCCCAATTCATGCAATTGGGGAATTTGTGCAAATAATTGGGTTAAATTACAATGAAGGACAATTAAATTGAATTTCAAGACCCTAAAAATGCTGAAATTATAAATTAAAAGACTTAATTGGTATTTTTTTACCAAATTCAATCATATGTGTAACAAAGGAACACATAAAATTGAACTTGAATTTGGACTTTTTATGAGACCAAAAATACAAGAGAATTAAAATAAAAATATTGACTATTTTTCTATATTTTTGTGACCTCAAATGCTATTTTTCATGAATTTTCGAGTATTTTCCTATTTTTTAAAATACCAAAAAATGTGAAAAATAAAAAAACTTATTGTTTGGTCAAACATGGTTCTTTGAGCTTGGCCAAGGCCACCAAATTAGATTTTGTAATTTTTTAACTTTTTATTAATTTTTTATGAATTTTTCAAAAATAAACTTAAAAAGACTAATAAAAAATCATGTGTCAACATAAAGTCCTGATTTTCCCAATAGTTACCAATCATACGCCAGATGGGGGGCCTTTTTCCAAACTAGGCATAAAAATCAAAGTAATTACAAATGAGGTGTTTTTTTTTTAATTGGACTAGGGGCCGCTCAATCTCGGGAATTTTATGGGAAAATTCAAAAAAATAGCCCGAAGTGGCTTTGTTTTTTCAAATAAGGGCTTAGCGTCAACACCATTTCAAATAAGTACCTGAAGTGCTTAAATTATTTCAAAAAAGGGCCTATCCTAAGGGCATTTTTGTCTTTTTCTTTCTTTCTTTTTCCTCCCATTCCCTCCTATTCATCATTTCCTCCACAGCACGTCTTCTTCGGTTCCTTCAAAGCTTCTTTCCCTTAGTCTCGCTTTACTCAAGCTCTCGGTGCCCCAATAGATAGTGACTCTAGCCACGCCATCACTTATGGATAGAACTGTCAATATGGGTCATAAACCCATATTTTGTATAAAATGTGTCAACTATGGGTCATTAATTTTTAAAGGACTCATTAAATAGGTCAATAATTAACCTATACTTAAACCCATTTTGACTTATATTGGACTCATTTTCGACCCATAAGAATAGTTTCCTCCTATAAGTTGCACAAGGTCATGGTTGCCGGTCTTAGGCCCCGATCCTGGCCTTGGTCTCAGTCCAAAATCGAAGTCGTGAATGAGGCTGGGGCTGGAAATAGGGACCGAGGACAGGGCCATGGCTTGTGACCATGACCAGGGCCGGCAACTAGGGCTGGCGATCGAGGCCGGGATCTGGGATCGAGATCGGGATGGGGGCCGAGGACTAAGGCCAGGACCGAGCAAGGACCAAGGCCGAGATCGGGGACTATGATGGGGATGGGGGTTGGGGACCAGGACCGAGACCAAAACTGGGGAAAAGGCCAGGACCGGGGCAGGAGACCTGGATTGGTACCCGGGCTGGAGACCAAGGCTGAGATCGTGACCGGACCGGGAGCAAGGGCCGGGACCAGGATCGGGATCAGGGTCGGGACCGTTACCAGGCCGGGAGCCCCGGGTAGGGATTAGGACAAGGCCGGGGACAGCGATCGGGGCCGGAATTAAGGCCAACGATAGGGACCGGGGTCGAGATCGAGGCTGGGGGCCGAGACAGGGACTGAGGAAATGGGCAAGGGCACTATCCATGTCGTCGGCTCCGGTCTCGGTCCTAGGTCCCGCCTCGATCCTCGACCCCGGTGTCGATCCCGGTCCCCCACCCCAGCCCCGGTCCCAGTCCAAGTCATTGTCCCCTGCCCTCGGCCCGGTTCCCGGCTCCTGCCCTAGCCCTCAACCCCAAACCCCGGTCCCTATCCCAGTCCCGGCCCCAACCCAGTCTCGATCCTTGACCCCGGTCCTCGGTCTCGGCCACGGTTGCTGACCCCAGCCTCGGCCCCCACCCTGGCCCCCCGCCCGGTTCCCATCCCGATCGTCTTCGTCTGTCCTAGTCGCTTAAAAAATTGCACTAATTTTTTTATTGTATGAAAGTGCTTTAGTAATATTATTTTTTAAAAATATTATTTTATTTTGATAATACGGTCAAAGCGAGTCGGGTCAAGTTTGGGTCAGTCGCGGATTGGATCGAGTATGGTTATTAAATTTGAGTAAATATGGGTCGGACCATAGTCGATCCGACCTACCCATTTGACATCTCTACTTATGAACTGGCCATCTTGCAACCCGTGACGCTACATGCTACCTAATGGCGACACAACCTCCAGCCGCAATCCTTGCATTGCGACCAATGCCAGAGCTTTTGCTCTCTCTTTCGTCTCGCTTAAATCTGACATTGAACATCCTGGTTTTTCTTGGCTAAAAGAGACGAGAGAGGACGAACTGGACCAACTCTGCAAGTGAGTGGCAATGACGACGGTTGGTCGAAACTCGGACGAGCAGAATGCACGGGTGAGCTTCAGGACTCCCTCCAGTTGCTTTTGACCAACAACGCTATTGGACTCTTTCTTGGTCGTCGTCACGCAACCGTCGTTAGCGCCTTCCACTAGCACACAACTTTCATTGTCCATCCCAGTAAGGTTAGACCCGGGTCATCTGGTAGACCGCCACACGATCCATCCCAATTTTCAAACGCAAAAAAGGAAAAAATATGAAGCAAAGAAGTTGCAGATTCAAGCATAAGTACAAATCCTTCTTCCCCTCTCCATCTCATGATCTCATTTCCTCCAAATCCCATCTCGTAGCGTCTATTTCGTCTTTCTCCACGACACCGTAGTAGCTCAATCCGTGACTGCAATTAATGGCGTCCTCAACAATGGTTCTGCCGCCTTCAGCTTCCTTCGTCACCAGTAAGGTGAATTCCAACATCAGTGTCTTTCATCATCACCAGCAAGGAGAGGGGGCCCTCGCTCGACACTGACTCGGGCGAAGGTAGCCCGAGCCCGCTAGGTCAAGGTGCTTGTGTCCATGGTGACGAGCGTCGACCGTGGGAGAAGGTGTCTCCGACAGGTAAAGGCGTTGGTGTAGGTCTTTCGGCAACGACTCCACGAAGAGGAAGACATGTGGGGGAAGATGACGAACAGGAGGAGAGGGGAAAAATAAAAAGGCGGTGAGGACCTTCCATTTTATCCCCTGTTTCCACTCCTGCCAAACAGAGGTCCTAACCCCGCATTTTTTTCTTGTTTTTTGTCATTGCAGAGAAGGAAGGAACTCGAGGGACTCTGGAGAAGGGACCGGAACCGGATGGGATCGGGAAGGAAGAGGCCAACGAGGGCTGGGCGTCGTCTCCGAGAGGTGTCCTGGAGATACCGTCCCTAAGCTCCGACTCCCGATCACAGCAGCGGGGTTTAGAAGCCAACGGCGGCTCAGAAGCTGCACTGATGGAGCGTGGTGGAAATGCTGAAGAGAAGGTCGATGAAGAAGCTGCTATAGCTGGCGAGTCCGGTGAAAACGAGGGCCAATGAGGACGCCCTTGTGGACTCGGCTGAAGTCACGGTCTGCTTGGTCTAAGCGAGTACTACGGTCGTGGCTCGGAACAAGGACGGATCTCTATCTCGCCATTGGTAGATCCACAGCACGTCTTCTTTATGGGAGGTCGAAGGAGTGGCGAGCTTGGGGAGTCGGTGGCATGGCAGTGGGCAAGGAGCCTCTTTGGTGCAGCTCGGCGACATTCATCCCATGAAGAAGGCGTCACGAGGAGGAGATAATGAACAAGAGGGAAGGGGAGGAGGGAAAAAAAGTTTAAAAGACAAAAATATCCCTATGTTAAGCCCTTTTTTAAAATAATTTGAGCACTTTCAATATTGACTTTAGGCCTTATTTGAAAAAACGAGACTAATTCGGGTCTTTTTTGAAATTTTTCCCAATTATATTGCCAAAGGGGAAAAAAAGGTGCACAGAATTGCCAGGAGGAGGAAAAAGGTGCACAGTTTTTTCCCTGCTTGAAGTCCAGTTTGCTTTGTCGTGAATGAAGAAAAGTAGGACCAAGAAGGAGAGGGGACAGGTGTACGATGACAAAACATCTATTTTTTTTTCCAGTCATTGTGAGGCAAGCACTCACCTTTTTTCCTTGTCATTGCCGAGCAAGCATTCACCTTTTTTATTTTTTAATAATTTTTAATTTCTTTTTCTTATTTTTAAATCAATTTTTTATTATTAAATTTGTTCTCCAGAATGGACAAAATGTTAATGAAACTCGTATATAATATCAAGTTTTGTATTAACGAGTAAACAAACTATTGAAAGATCGAGCGCTCGGGATCGAGGCTCGCTTACTCAAACAAACGAATGAGCGAAAAAACAAACGAGCAAAAGAACGAATGATCTTTCGTTCGCTCGCTTAGTGGGGTCAAGGATCGCTCACTCTTTATGTTGGAAAATACAAGATATATTGACGGGTGAGTGAATAATAAATTGTTTCTCAAAGAACACACATTAAGTTGGAAGTGGAAATTGACAAAGCACTAGTCCCACATTGAAAAGTAGGAAAGCCTTGAAGTTCATTATATGTGGTTACACTCCCTTTGAGTGATAAATATCATAACACAAGTACTATGTCTTGCGCGCGCACGGGGGGTGTAAATCCCAGATCCCAATGGAGGCCCGACAAGTTGTAACTTGGGCGCGAACGCACGGCCTGCGTATGGGAATGCAGGAACGAAAAGTGGGCCCTGCAACAAGCCCAGTTTTGCCTTATGTATTAATTTTTTCCAACTCAAGCCATTACAATGTAACCGTTCTTAAGTTTATTACCGGATGTTAATGATATTAACTAAGTAATGTCTATTATAATTCTGTGGTTACATAATTAAATACATAACAACTTTAAATGACAAAGTTATTTAGCCGTTATTCTTTATTTCCGAAATGCCCCACTTAGCCTATAAATAGGTGGCTTCCTATTCTGTTTCAAGAGATAAAAAAAAAAAAAAAACCAAGAAGCGAAAATCTCTCCTCCCTTTCTTTTAAATTCTCTATATTTGCATTGTTTTCGATAGTGTTCCCGTGTTGTTCAAGCTCGCTAAAGCTTTGGAGTGCTATGCTTGCCTCTATAGCTACTTACCGTTGTATATTGGGAGACAGATGTTCACAACACCTCTAAACACGTACTGGAGGGGATGAATCTGTTTTATGGAAACTGTGTAGAACACATGCCTCTGTATTTTTATCAATTCCATTTCTTTCAATACTGTTATGTTCTTGTTAGATTCAGTACTTCTGAAGGGTTCAGATTCAATGCTTCTGAAGACTCGAATTTTGTGTTTCTGTCAACTCAGTATTTGTATGGTTGGGGTAGTTTGCCCATATTTACTATTATCACTCGAATTTTAAGTATCCTCTAATTTTATAAAATAAAATTGTTATTTTTAACACTGTTTGCCCAATAATCTTAAGACAGATTCGATTTGAATTCGATATTTACAATTCAAATTGCTATTGGAAAAAAAGTTGTTGATGTGTTTATTAGATGACATCATCAAAAGGTATGCCTCTGCTGTCAAACAGCCTCTGCCTAGATCATCCTCTGCTTTTGTTGCGGTTTATTTCCACCATGGTGAGAAACCTGAAAAGTTCAACGGATCAAACTTTAAAAGGTGGCAGCAAAAGATGTTGTTTTATTTAACAACTTTGAATCTTGCGAGATTCTTGACTGAGGAACATCCTAAGGTATCCGATGGAAAAACAGATAAGCAAGCCTTCAATGCGGTTGAGGCTTGGAAACATTCTAACTTCCTATATAGGAATTATATCATGAATGGATTACATGACTCAGTGTACAATGTTTATTGCGCAAAAAAGGCGGTAAAGGAGTTATGGGAATCCTTAGACCTGAAATATAAAACAGAGGATGCCGGAGCAAATAAATTTATTGTCGGTCAATTCCTTGATTATAAGATGGTGGATTCTAAGGCTGTGATCGGTCAAGTGCAAGAAATTCAGGTAATCCTGCATGAGATTCAGACTGAAGGAATGAACTTGAGTGAAACCTTCCAAGTGGCTGCGATTATTGAGAAGCTACCTCCTGAGTGAAAGGATTTCAAGAACTACCTCAAGCACTAGAGAAAGGAAATGAATTTGGAGGAGCTGATTGTTAGACTTTGAATCGAAGGAGACAACAGAAGCTCTGAACACAAAGGGTTCAATCCTACTATAACTAAGGCAAATATTGTGGAGTATAAGCATGGCCACAAGAACAAGAAGGTCGCCAAGCCAAAGTTGGGACCAAAAGGAGGGGTTTCCAAGAACAAGTTTCAAGGAAAATGCTTCAATTGTGACAGGTTAGGGCATAGGTCTGTAGATTGCAGACTTCCAAAGAGGAAGAATTTTGAGACAAATATGGTGAATGACATGACTAAAGATGTGTCAAATATAAATCTCTCTACAATGATTTCTGAAGTGAACTTAATTGGGTTCAATCCAAAGGAATAGTGGATTGACACTGGGGCAACTTGGCATGTATGCTCTAATAAAGACCTGTTCACAACTTTCGAACCAATTAATGGAGAGAAAGTATTCATGAGAAATTCTGCCTCTTCTGCTGTTGAAGGCCAAGGGAAGGTACTGCTGAAGATGACTTCTGGAAAAGAATTGACTCTAAATAATGTTCTATATGTACCAGAAATCCGAAAGAACCTAGTCTTTGGATCTTTGTTGAACAAGCATGGTGTTCGAGTCAGATAAAGTTATTTTCTCTAAATCTAGAATGTACGTGGGGAAGGGATATGTATCTAATGGGCTTTTTAAGCTCAATGTCATGATAATAATCAATAAAGATAATAAAGTCTTCTTTTGATATGCTTGAGTCTTCAAATTTATGGCATGGTAGACTCGGACATATTAATTATGACACATTGTGCAGATTAACTAACTTAGAACATATACCCTCATTCCAAATTAATTCAAAACATAAATTTGAAATTTGCGTAGAGGTGAAATTAACAAAGTCGTCGTTTCAATCGATTGACAAAAGCACCGTAGCCCTTGAATTGATTCATAGTGATGTTTGTGATTCGAAATTCATACAAACAAGAGGTGGTAATAAATATTTTATTACCTTAATCGATGATAGCACAAAATACTGCTTTGTGTATTTGTTTAAAAGCAAAGATGAAGCCTTATAGAAATTTGTTCTCTATAAGAATGAAGTTGAAAATCAACTTGATAAGAAAATCAAAAGATTAATAAGTGATAGAGACAGTGAGTATGAAGTATCATTTGGTGAATTCTATGCTTAACACAGAATTATACATGAGGTAACTGCTCCCTATTCACCTCAATCAAATGGTGTTGCTGAACGTAAAAATCACATATTGAAAGAAATGAAGAATGCGATGTTACTAAGTTCAGGCTTACCTCAAAATATGTGAGGGAAGCTATTTTGTCAAGCAATTACCTTTTAAATAAGGCACTTCAAAAGAAAGAGGATAAAACCCCTTATCAGCTATGGAAAGGTAGGAGACCATCCTACAAATGCTTACGAGTGTGGGAGTGTCTTGCAAAAATGATTGTTCCAACACCAAAGAAAACTAAGATAGGTCCTAAAACGGTAGATTATATCTTTATTGGCAATGCACATAACAGTAATGCATAGTGATTTCTTGTGCATGAATCTAAAATTCTAGATATACACAAGAATACAATCATGGAATCTAGGAATGCTTCATTCTTTGAAGATGTATTTCCTTATACATCCAATGATAGATCAAGTTCGTCTAAACGAATGAATGAAACTATGAATGATGAAAGTCATGATTCAGATCATGAACTGAGATGTAGCAAAAAAGAAAGAGTTAAAAAATCATTTAGAAATGATTTTCTAACTTATTTGTTAGAAAAAGAACCACTAAATTATACATAAACTGTGAATTCTTCTGAGGGATCTCTATGGAAGGAGGCAATAAAAAGTGAAGTTGATTCTATTATGAAGAATCATACTTGGGAGCTAGTGGATCTTCTTCCTAGTTGTAAAACTTTAGAGTCCAAATGGATCTTTAAAAGGAAGATGAAAAAAGATGGCTCCTTTGATAAGTATAAAGCCAAACTTATAATCAAAGGATACAGACAACGAGAAGGCATAGATTACTTTGATACTATTCTCCTGTGACAAGAATAAACTCCATTAGGATGATACTTGCAATTGCAGCATTGCGAAATCTAGAAGTACATCAAATGGATGTAAAACCAGCTTTCCTAAATGGTGATTTGGATGAAGAAATCTATATAGAACAACTTGAAGGTTTATAGTTTTAGGACAAGAAATGAAAGTCTGTAAATTGGTAAAATCATTGTATGATCTAAAACAAGCATCAAAATAATGGCATGAAAAGTTTGATAATACAATGATTACCAATGGTTTTAAAATCAATGAATGTGATAAATATGTCTACATTAAAGAGACAGAGAATGGATATGTCATTCTATGTCTGTACATGGATGACATACTCATTGTTGGTAGTGATGACAGAATGATCAAATCTACCAAAAATATATTGAATTCAAGGTTTGACATGAAAGATATGAGACTTGCTGATGTGATTTTAGGAATTAAAATCACAAAAACGTCCGAAGGTTTAATTTTAAACTAGTCACGTGACGTGGACAAGATTCTTGAAAAATTCAACATGAATGATTTTGATGCTGCTAGAACACCATTAGATAATATTCTCCATCTATCCAAGAATAGAGGAGAGGGAATTTCTCAAGTATAGTACTCTAAAATTATTGGGTGTCTAATGTACTTAATGAGTTATACTAGACTAAATATTGCCTATACGGTTAGTAGATTGAGTAGATATACGAGCAATCCAAGTGCTGACCATTGGAAAGCAATAGTAAGAGTACTCAGGTACTTACGATATACTCGAAATAATGGCCTGTACTATACCAGGTATCCATCTATTCTAGAAGGATACAGTGATGCGAACTAGATATCTGATATAAAAGACTCAAAATCTACAAGTAGATATGTATTCACACTGATAGATGCAGTTGTATCTTAGAAATCCTCTAAACAAACTTCATAGCCAGATCCACAATGGAATCTGAATTTATAGCTTTGGATAAATGTGGTGAAGGGGCTGAATGGCTATGTCATTTCTTGGAGGATATTCCAAAATGGAAAACACCTATGCCACTAATCTGTATACATTGTGATAGTTAACCTACAATTAGAAGAGCACAGAGTAACATGTATAATGGTAAGTCTAGACATATACGTCGCAGGCATAATACCATTGGATAACTACTCTCAACTGGAATTATCTCTATTGACTACGTAAAGTCAAAGAATAATATTGCGGATCCGCTAACTAAAAGGTTAAACAGAGAGATAGTTGAAAAATCGACAATAGGAATGTGACTGAAGCCCATTACAGGAAAGTTGATATAAAGGAAAATCTAACTTAGCTGACTGGAGATCCCAAGATCTAGATTCAAAGGGACAGTCTAATTATACGAACTTAGTGATATCAATATGGGGGTTTATCCCTCAAACCATTCGTATAAAATATCAGTGATTTGATATTCTAAATTATTGTGGAATTTTATCAAGAAAAGGATAGCAATTGTTGCTTTAATAATTCTTAAGTGGAGTAAATCAAATACTCAAGATTAAGTAATCACCCATGTGAGGGAGAAGTGGAGCCGCTTCAAAGGAGAATTATTGGGGGCTGAATTCTTTAGAAACTCTTGCATAACCAGGATGATGTTCTAAAATGAACATACTCATAAGAACTGAACAAACGTATAGATGATTCATGTGTGAAGTGTATGGGTCGTTTACTAAGAAAGCAGGACAGTTCAAAGACATCATGTCTATTGGACAACTGATAAATTAAATATAATTTCACAAAGGAATGTTCAAAGGATGACACATACTTATCCTATGTAGGTTTCATTTGTTGAACACTATCACAAAGTCAAAATCAAAATAAATTTCATTCATATGGGGGATTGTTAGAAAATATGAGAGAGTGAATGAGAAATTATTTCTCAAAGAACACCCCTTGAGTTAAAAGTGGGAATTGACAAAGCACTAATCCCACATTGGAAAGGAGGAAGGCCTTGAAGTGCTTTATATGTGGTTACACTCCCTTTGAGTGGTAACTATTATAACACAAGTAATATGCCTTGCGCACGCGCAGGGGGTGCAAATCCCAGACCCCGATGGAGGCTCGACAAGTTGCAACTTGGGCGTGAGCGCACGACTTGCATACGCAAACGCAGGACCGGAAAGTGGGCCTCGCGACAAGCTCATTTTTGCCTTCTGTATTAATTTTTCCCAACTCAAGCCATTACAATGTAACCGTTCTTAAGTTACTTACCGGATGCTAATGGTATTAACTAAGTAACGTCTATTATAATTCTATGGTTGTATAATTAAATACATAATGGCTCTAAACGGTAGAGTTATGTAGCCGTTATTCTTTATAACCGAAATGTCACACTCGGCCTATAAATATGTGGCTTCCTATTATGTTGGAAGAGATTAGAAAAAACCAAGAAGCGAAAATCTCTCATCCCTCTCTTTCAAATTCTTGATAGTGTTCACTTGTTGTTCAAGTTCGTCGAAAGTTTTGGAGTGCTGTGCTTGCCTCTATTGCTTCTTACCGTTGTATCATGGGAGATAAACGTTCACGACACCTTTAAGCACATACTAGAGGGGACGAATCTGTTTTAAGAAAACTGTGTCGAACACAGGCCTCAGTATTTTTATCAATTTCATTTCTTTCAATACTATTGTGTTCCTGTTCAGATTCAGTGTTTCTGACAGGTTCAGATTCAGTGCTTCTGACGGGTTCAAATTTAGTATTTTTGATAGGTTCAGATTCAGTACTTCTGAAGACTCAATTTTTGTGCTTCCGCCAACTCAGTATTTGTATGGTTGGGGCAGTTTGCCCACATTTACTATTATCATTTGAATTTTAAGCATCCTTCAATTTTATAAGACAAAATTGTTATTTTTAACACTGTTTGCCCAACATATCGTTTGTTCACTCCGCGGCCTTGATCGTTCGCTCCGCGGAGGGAACGAACGAAGGTACGAGAAAAAATAATGAATAATTGTAAACGTGGTGAGAACAATTGTGGTCGGCCAAGTGGCACAACAGTTATGCATTTAAGTCGTGTCATGATAACGCCAATCAAGAATTGCACAACATTATATACTCTAGTAATATTCACACGCATAATTATTTTTTTCGTCAGTGATTTCAATTATTTTCTCTACATGACCTATTGCGCCAATCAAAGAAGAATGAATTTCTCATGTCAACGTTGAGTGAAGAGGAGGCTTGTTCTTCTTGATGTAACATCAACCAACTCGATAAAGAAATTCAATATTTTTTGGATCATTTTCCTTGCGTTATCCCAATGGGTTTCAGGGTTTGAAAGCTCTTTGAGAATGCTAAACTAATCCCACCCTAAAGAGTCCACAAAAGACACCAACCATTTCGTTATGGTGTCGCAGTAGTTGTGCATATGAAATACTACAAAATTAATGTTATCTTCATCCTTTTTTCATGATAGAATCATTGCAACTTCATCGTCGGCTCATGTCTTTCCCTTTTTTGTTTTGGTAGTGTAACTTGTTATTGTGTAATTTGCTATATATCATGAGAAGTGAGCATGCATGTCTCGCTCTCTCTGCTTATTCAGACAAGTAGACAGAAGCATCCAAACAAAAAGCAGAGCCTTTTGCTCACAGAAGAAAGAGAGAGACCCAACCACGGGCTCGTGCAGTGCTTTATCCGCTAGGAACTGTTCACCTTCCTTCTCCCCGCCGAACCCAGATCCTCTTGGAGGAAAGATCTAAGACCAAAGTAACAATGATCCCTTTCCATACAATCAGGGGATCCGGTGGCCTCCTCACCACCCCCACCCACCCCCCCACCCCCGCAGCGGCCGGTCGGCAATAAAATTGCCTGCTATAAAACTGCCGACGGGGCCACGGGTGACGGGCAACACACCGGCCCTAGTCCGGTAATAAATAAAAAAACACACCTCATTTGATAATTACTTTGATTTTTATGTATGGTTTGGAAAAAAAAAAATAACCCAGACGAGCAATCAAATGTTCCCCCATTTTTGTTCTTGTCCTTCTCTGTCAGAGCAGGTTTGTCTAAGTAAACTGATTCGCAAGCGTTTAACGAAGTCTGAGAATGGTCTAAAAATGACCATTCGTCTTCCCTGAAATGATTCCAAATTCACAGAAGTAACTAGCAAATATTCAGCATTGGAAACAGGAATTTACCAATTGGGACGCACAAAGTACCGTGACCAAATGAAATGAGAGAGCATGAATAAATCATCGGTCTGATATACTCGCTATTTTTAAATCTTGGCCATCCGATGCGAACTTACGAATCCAAAAGGATAGGCATAACCTTTTTATTTAAGGACTATTCCAATCCGCTGTGATATATTACAGCACCCCAGTCGACCTGTGCCTCTCTTTCTAAATGGAAAAATAAATCTTTAGAACACACACTCTCTCTCTAACATGGCCTGCCAACTCTGCAAGAACGCGCGCCGGCGAAGCGGGTCAGCCGCCGCACGTACGTCCCCGGCTTCGCCTTGATCATGTCGCGCCGAGAGAAGCGGAGCCGCGCCCTCGGGTTCCCGGAGGTGGTGAAGAACGCTCCATTCAGCATCACGTCTCCCTCCGACTTCCACAGCCAGTTCTTCCACTCTCCTTCCGGTGCGTAGTCCCTCTTAGTCACCTTCATCCATTAGAGACCCCCAAAAAAAACACAGAGAGAAGGTCAGTTCACGGGCCATGAGGTGCGTCCCTAATGATGCCAATACCGCAAAATTTTTTGCTCATTTTGCTGGAAAAGTCAGCCTAAACTTTGATGATCCCATTGAGAATTTGTGCGTCTTTGTCATAAGAAGAAGACAGAAGATGATATTTTTACCTCTTTAGCAGCCGCATTTGGAGGAGCAATGAATCTATTGCCCTGGCTGATGATGGTGGGTTGTTGACTGCCGCCGATGGCGTACATGAGCCAGTGAGTGTAGTCATTGTTCACTACATGAAAGAATCCCCACCTGCACCTCGGCATTCTCTGGACCAATCCCTTTCCGAAGTGATTGAATGCCACTGTTATTTGCATTATCTTGTCCTCTGAGTACCCATCACTTGCCCCAAACAACATCACCTGACACCCAAGATTTTGAACCATCAACTGTTTGTTAAATTTCCCCAATGGGCTAAAGGTTTAGCAGATTGAATTCTCTCAGAGGGGTGACACAGGTGGGTAATTCTTAGTTACCTCGTTGTGCTTGGTGAAGTGACAGTTGGAGATGGTGATGGCGGTCGACCCTTGGATGGCGTCGATGAGCCCATCCGAGCACCCCCACATCGACACGTGGTCGATCCACACGTTGCTGGCGCCGAATATGGAGATGCCGTCGCCGTCGCTCTCCGTCCTGAGCCCGACATGGTCGACCGCGTCCCTGATCAGACCCCCCGAGCCCCTGACAATGTGGTGGATGCGGATCCCGTGGATGATCACGTTCTTGATGAACTGGATGGTGATGCCGGCGCCGTAGGCGATGTGGACGTTGACCCCCCGGCCATCGATAGTCTTGTCGCTAGTCATGATGAGCTCCTGGTTGAGCCTGATTATCATGCTCCGGGCGAAGATGATCCAGAGCCGGCCCTTCTGGATCACTGCGTGGCGTAGGGTTCCAGGCTTGGGGTTGACCATGTCGTTGTCCGACGGGTTGGTCACGACGTAGTACCTCCCGTGCTTGCCCCCACGAGTCTTCCGGCCAAAGCCTAGGACGCAATCGGCGAGCCTCTGCCTGTTGCGAGCCCAATTCTTCTTGCACCGCCAGCATCTATCTATAGGGTTGCTAGCCATGCATGGCCCAGTGTACTTATGTCCGAGCTGCCTTCTTGTGCTGTTGTTGCCATTCACAGCCCTATACAAAAAGTATATCTACCATTAGTTCATTCCTAGATTTTATATGCATGTTCGTGCATGCCGTTCATTACACAAAGGTGTCATGTCTACATGTCATGGGCCGACTTTTAAGAGTCGATCCATGCAACAAATTAGGCTTCCTTGAATAATTGGAGCGCACCTCGGTCCGTGACACACACGCTCGTAGTTATTCTAAATTTATGCAAAGGATTTCTCGGTGACACGATTTATGACAACATACATGGTCCCTAGAGAGACACGAGCAGCACACATTGTCACAGAAATGAGTCGAGACTCACCTGTCGACTTTCGCGTTGAAGTAACTGGTGACGGCCTCCGGGTGGGGGTCATACGCATCGAGCGCCTCCTTCCGCGCCTCCTCTGCCCGCTTCTGCCAATACTCATCGAACTTCCCAATGCTCCCAATGTTCGCTTGGATGGACGGTACGAGGACGGCGAACGACAAGAAGAAGAAGAAGCAGCAAACTTCTTTGTTCATATTAACCATTGTTAATACCCTATTAAAACCAAGACTTTTGAACCTGCCGCGAGTTCAGAGAAACTGGGCAGAGCTCGTGCTTTGGCTCGTCTCGGGGAGAGACCTGCATTTAATGTCAATATGGTTTTCCAACTTAAAAACAGATTTGAGCCTAAAACAAAAGTGACGACAAATAACGAACTGAGACACAACAGGTTGAGGACGTTGCGGAACCACCTTTGTGTTCGACGACCGTTAATGATATGGAGGTTACAACTTACGAACCTGCCGATGGCTTCAAGTCGATTTTTGTCAAGGCTTATCGTTTGAATTTAATGATGCATGATATGCTATTACAAATTAGCAAACCCAATTCGAAATGGGATGATTTTATGAAATCATCATCAGTACAAGTTAAAAAAAATGGATATATTCTTATTAATGAGATAAACAACGATAAACAGCAAGCTGCACTAGCAGCAGCCACTATGTTTTGAGTAAAAGCGCACCATCAATTCGTCTTCAAATTCATCATCATTCTTTCTCTACAACCTAATCCTTTTTTTGTCCAAAAATTTTATTTGAGATAATCCATAACAATAGTAATAGGAGTTAGTACCATTCATGGTACATTTGTACCAAACCTCTTTTTTTTTTTTTACCGCCTAGAGTCTCATGTTAATATACATTTGATAAATTTAACCCAAATTAATTTTTCAATCATGAAAAATCTCAAATCGGTACATCTATTGTAAATCTGTCCTTGTTAGTTTCCGTTAAATTATGTTAATATTATGAAAAATCTCGAACTAGTACAATTGCGACTAACGGAGTTTTTTTTTATCTTCAAATTGATGCATCCATCAACTATCACATGTAATCAAACTCGGTAATTTGATGTTAAAATTTAATGAAAATTAATGGATGATAAATTTATCGTAGATATAACAATTTAAAATTTTTCATGGTCAAAAAACTAGTTTGAAATAAGATTCTCGTATGTGTATCAATTTAAAATTTTTCGTGACATAAATAAAGTGAAAAAACGATCATCTCTCTCCTCGCTTGATGTCTCTCGTCCTTTCACATCTTCCCCTGCGTCAACTTCCACAAAAGATCATTCTAAAATCTGAAAGGCTTTGGAAATTGAAGAGCAACCTCCTCAAATTTGATCAACTTCAACACAAGATCAAAATCTAAAATCTAAAAAACTTTGGACTCTGTAGAGCAACCTCCTCAAATTTGAATTTGACCAAGCCACAGCAGCGATCAGAAATTTTAAAAGGAATAAGCTACAATGATCAGAAATCTTCAGAGGTTCCACCGCAGATGGGCGATGGAGACATTAGCAATAGGCGACGGTCGACGGTGGTTGCGGGCAGTAATGTGCTGCAGCTAGCGGTCAGTGAGTAGCAACGGTTTGACCGCAGATGGGCGGTGGAGACGTTAGCAATAGGCGACGGGCGACGGTCGACGGTGGGTGCGGGCAGCAATGTGCTGCAGCTGACGGCCAGCAAGTAGCAGCGGTTCGATCGGTGGAGGTCGACGGTAGTGACGGTTGGCAGTTGGCGATGACGGAGGTTGGTGGCAATTAGCAACAACATGCGGCAACTGAGATTAGCGATAGGCGAAGAGGGACGTAGTCGAAAAGAGGGTGAAGACGTAATAAAAAGAGGGTAGAGCGAGAAGTACTTCTTGAGTCGAGAAGTAATTTTCTTTTAGGGCGTGCATGATAACAATTTTCGGGCGAGAAGTGCTTATTTCAGCTTTTGCTTTGAAATAGAACTTGAATTTTCAGTTTTTACTTCAAAAGTTAATTTCTGATAGAGAAATGCGTTTGACTAGATCAAAAAAGAAAATATTCAAAACATTATTAAAAAAAATGTTCGATGGTGACGACCGGCAGTTGATGGCAACCGGCGGCGACGGCCGTCCCCACGAGAATGACTTCTTGAATAGAGAAGTAAAAAATCTTACTAGAAGTCAATTTTTTTACCAAACGGCTTTCTACTTCAGATTGGGTTTTACCAAACGCATTTCCCTACCAGAATGATTTCTGGCAGGGAAATGAAGAAAAAAAAAGTGTTACCATGCAGCACCTTAACTTCTCACATTGGGGAAAAACAACTTCCAAAGTAGAAATTTATTCAGAAGTGATTTTTTTTTATTAAATAGATTTCTCATTCAGAAATTAGATAACCAAATAGATTTCTACTCCAGAATTACTTCTGGAGCATAAATCCACTTCTATAAATGTTATCAACTTATCATACGTCACCCTAAATCTCTCCAGCATCACTTGCATGGAGCTCGCTCCAATTAAACCTGTTACTACCACCACAGTATCCGTGAGAGGTGAATTGGCGCTTCCACCAATCGAGAGAGAAACGGAATTTCAAGCACGAACATCCAATCGCCATCATGAGGACGTGAGGAAGCTTGAAAACTGTCCCCAAGGGAGGTAATGGTCGGCCGACACTGGCCCAGCCGAGGGCTGCTTTGCCAAACATCGGCGATGGGGGCCATCCCCTTAGGCTAGCGGTGGCTTGGAGGAGTGGAGGGGAGAGGGGAAAAACAAGAGGAAAAAAAAAAAGGGAAAAAAAGGGAAAATTTGCAAAAAAGAGAGTAAACAACAGAAATCCTTTCGGCCATCTCTTCTTTGAAACAAGAGTTAATACTATAAAAAATCTTAAACTGTTATACTTGTGATAAAATTACATCAAAATATTTTTTAACTAGCAAAAATCCCAAACTGATATATTTGTGATAATTTACCTCAAACTGATACATTTGTGATAAATTTACACTTAGTTAGTTTCTTTTTAAATCTAATTATCAAATTGCTAAGTTAGATAATATATAGTAGTTCACGGGTGTACCGATTTGAGATTCTTACCCTATGTTTGTCAAAGATTTATCAATTTGAGAGTTTTCGTGGTATTAATCTAATTTAACGAAAGTTAAATTTATAAGAGATATACCAGTTTGAGGTTTTTCTTAATAAAAAAATTAATTCATGGTAAATTTATCACAAAAATATTAGTTTAGGATTTCTTGTGGTAAAAAAAAATTAGGATAAATTTGTTATAGATGTATCAATTTAATAATTTTGACAAATTTGACATGTACCAGTTAAGAATTTTTCATTATATTAACAGTTGAAATAAAGAGGATATTTTAAGCGATTATTTAAAATAAAATTCAATTCATGGCATTATTTAAAATAAATTAAGGTACTTGCCACTTTACCTTCATTTGGAATTTTCCTTCAAAATAATGACGTTGTCCCTTAAGTACATTCTTAAATCAAGAAAGAGCCCAAACACACAAGCTAGTCTTCCTCTTCCTTCAGCTCTCTAGGGCTCCGTCTCCGACGAAAGTCACCTCTCCGGTCATTCAGATCGCCCGCGATCTCAGGCTAACGACCGATACCGGTAACCCTGCTCTTGTCTCGTCGCTCTATCTGTTATTTAGGCTGCTCTGTCTTAAGGTCCATGACCTTGGCTAGGTCGAATGGGTATTCGTTTCTCTCGAGGTGCTAGGTTAGATGCGATAGTGCGCGTTCTTTCTTGCTCTTGCTTGCGGTCTGATTGCCCATTTTGGGTGAGCTTCATGAGGGACATGCTTGGCGCCTCGGATTTCTCGCGGCGTTGTTTTGCTTGAAGTTTCGTGATATTCTTGCTGAATCTTTCGTCTTCCGACTTGCTTCAGGTGACTCCATAATGGACTATAGATGGCGCAGTTCGAGCATTCAGGATGCACGGCCAAAGGAGAGGGAGAAAGTAAGTCAGATGGTTTCGGCGTTTTAGTGCCTGTTGAGGAAGAAGTTGGTTCCGATTCCTGGGCCTCTTGAAGTAGAGGATGTTCTTTACGATTTTAAGATGGCATTATCTTCCCCTTCATGCGCTTATACTAGCACATGCTTAACCAAGACTGCGGCAGATAGGCAGTTCATGTCTTGGGTGTGCTGACCTTTTAGTACTTGCCAGGATGCAATGGATGATGATTTTAGAGACGAATTTCGATTGCCAATCAATCACCGGCCGACTGAAAATGTCGATTTGGATGATGTGGAGCAAGCATCCCTGGACACACATCTCACATCATCTAATATTGGTTTTAGACTTCTCCAGAAAATGGGGTGGAGTGGAAAAGGCCTCGGGAAGGATGAGCAAGGTACATGCTGTGTGAAATACAGTTAGCTTTTCTTTGTCCTTAATGTTCAGACTATTATTCTGTTGAATTGTTCATATCTGTAGTTCGACTAGCTGTGGTGTTTTGGAGTAATTTCCAATCCGAGTTATTTTTATCTGGGTTTGAAGATCCGATTTTCCTTTTGAGTTGTGTCAATAATCAGATTCCTGGCGAGTGGAAAAGTTCCTTTATCTGAACTCGTCAATGGACCTTTTTTTCTTTAATGTCGCATATATAATTTTCATTGTAAAACTTGTGTTCTATCGTAAGAGTGGGGAACAGGGATCATATGATATTGCTCTTTCTTTGCTGCTCTTTGGCTATTCTCCGTTAATGTGTGTGGCATGTGTGTTGGTGTCATATTTAGGAATAACTGAACCGGTTAAGTCTGGAATGAGAGACCCAAAATTAGGCATTGGAAAGCAAGAAGAGGACGATTATTATACTTCTGAAGAAAATATTCAGCGGAGGAAACTTGAGATTGAGATTGAGGAAACTGAGGAGCAATTGAAGAAGCGGGAGGTATGCAACTCAAGTCAATTTTCTCGTACCATTTAGATATTAGTAAGCACTTAAATTTTTGAATTGTAGATATTAGAGAAGTTGATGCATTACTTTTTGTGAACCCAAATTCAATAACAGAAGGCAGCATATAGCACATGTGCATGCCTTTTGAGGGAATGATATATCATAAGGGAGCATCAACATTGGAAGATGTTGAGAATTTCCTGCAGTTTTTATTACCTGGTGGCTTCTACTGCCTCCTTCCTGCACCTTATGAACATCCAGGTCATAGCAGAACGTGAGCACAAAATCCAGAGTGAGGTCAAAGAAATACGCAAGGTTTTTTATTGTGATCTTTGCAACAAGCAATACAAATTGGCGATGGAATTTGAAGCTCATCTAAGTTCATATGATCACAACCATAGAAAGGTGAATGAGCTTTCTCCTACTGATCTCTTTTGCTTGCTTGCTTCTAGAATAACAGAACTTCATCAATTTCTTTAATACCCTTGCCATTTTGCAGAGATTTAAAGAAATGAGAGAAATGCATGGTGCTAGCAGTCGTGATGATCGTCAAAAAAGAGAACAGCAGCGTCAGGAGAGGGAGATGGCAAAAATGTATCCTTCTTTTGTTTCCACCATTAATTTGAGTCAATAGATTGATAAACAATGACATCCAATTGCTTTAGTAAAGGTTGTCTCTTGAATGCCAAGTAGTGCAGATGCTCGTAAGCAGAAACAACAACAGGAGGAACCTGGGTCATCTCCAATTCCAGTTTCAACAAGAAGTGCTACCGCACTTGCTGATCAGGATCAGCGGAAAGTGTTAAAATTTGGTTTTTCTTCAAAAACCGGAACCTCCAAGGTATGTTTCATTAGGACAAAAATCCTGATTCAAGATATGATGAAACTATTGTGGCTTGTAACTGGTTGGCATGCCCCTCTTGTTGCTGTGCAGAACTCAGTCAGTAGTGTCCCGAAGAAGCCAAAAGTAGTTGCTTCAGTTTTTGGCAATGACAGCGATGATGAGTAGCATTAGTCGATGATTAAAGCTGAGTTATTCCATCTATTGTAGGCAAAAGGGCTTTTGCTGATGACGTGTCACCTATTTTATCGTGCTCTTGTGGTCTGTAACTTTGTATCGTTTTGGTGCTTTTAAGGACAAATTCCAACATACCTCCTTACTGATATTTGTATCTAAAGCAGTTGTCGATATTCTTCAATTGAAGGGTACCGTTAGAGATTTGTTGGGGTCAGAGATGATTACTATTGCCTTCTCCTTGTCCGAATGTTTCGATGGAGTTCTGCATCAGAACTGTACACCGTAGCTATGTACATATGCATGCCCTAACCAAGTTTCTTGATAGCTTCAGCAAAGGCCGGCAAAATTTGGAGGATGAGGTGAAAGAAGTGATGAAAAGTACCCTTGCTCTTAAGCCTGGCTGTCTCAAAACTTTTCATTTTGCTCGACATTGGCGTGGTAACTGCTGAGCATGATGTCGCAGCATGTGTTCCGGTTGAAATTCTTGGAATGATTAATAATGTTGGCCGCATACTTTTGAATGACCATTGATCATGAGTGGTGGTAACTGGTAAGTACCATTGGATATTACAGCCGATTAGGCATCTCTTCTAAGATCAGTAGTCAAGCCGTGTGTCACCAAACGAAGAATCAGAGCTTGAGTTGGAGGGTTGCTATCCATCTAAATGTAATTAAAAAGAAATGTGCGGCAAATTCAAATTCAAATGGTGGAGCAAAATCCAACGGTGAAGTTAGCAAATGTCTCGGCATACGCATGAGCAATGACCATCAGCGAACCGATGAAACCCCTGACTACAATCTCTTTAGAAGATATCAGAAGCGAATTTCCGTGCAGTCGCCACAAGTCCTCAGGTTCTTCATTATTCTGACAGGAGTGGCATTTGGGAGTGTAAGAAGCGCGAAAGCGAGAGCTAATCTCTCGCTATGATGCCATAAGTTGCGCTCTCTGTAGCCTCTGATGCTATCGACTGGGAACTGGGCTTGAGGAACCTATCCTCTCTTTCACCTCCTCCTCCAACCTACCAAGCGTCTCATGAATCTCGCGCGTCATAGCGTGTGATCTACCGTGAGGGGTAAACACAAAGGTCATGTTTTTTAACATCGACCCAGCTACACCCTAAATCATTTTTTAGCCCATTGACAGACATCAGTCTTCTAACTTCATCCGCTTCCTTCAATCTTCCCTCACGCGAGTACATGTTTGAAAGCAGCACATAGTTCACTGGATTATCAGGTTGCAACTCAAAAAGCCTATCTGCGACTTCTCTGCCCATTTCAAGATTTCCCTGATTCGAGCAAGCACTGAGCAAAGCTTCCCATGCTGTCACGTCAGCTTTGATAGGCATCGATTCTATGAATTTCTTTGCTTCGTCTAGCCGGCCAGCACGGCCAAGTAAGTCAACCATGCAAGCATAGTGCTCATGCCGAGGGTTTATATCGAAATTCTTACTCATTGAATTGAAATACGAGTACCCTTTGTCAACACGTCCAGCGTGGCTGCACGCCGAGAGAAGACTAACAAGGGTAATATAATCAGGTTTAGTCCCTTCCCCAAGCATATCCTCGAACAATTTGATTGCTTGGTCAGCACAGCCATGTTGCTGGAATGCAGTAATCATCGCACTCCAACATACCACGGTTGGGCCAATGATCTCTTCAAACACCCGAGTAGCATCAGCTAAACTGCCACATTTCGCGTACATCATGATTAAAGCGCTTCCAATGTAGCTGTCATTGACACATCCGCTTTTTAATATCTGATTATGAATCGAGGTGCCCTGGCTCAATGCTGCGAGAGAAGCAGTAGCATGAAGCACGACAGAGTACGAGACCTTGCTGGGAATTACACCTTCACTTCTCATGAACAAAAAGAAACGGCAAGCCTCTTCAAACTTACCATTATGGATAAACCCTGTCATCATCGCAGTCCACGTAAAAACATTATGAACTGCAATAGTCTGGAATTGCCTGAGACCGTCGTCTAATGACCCGCATTTACAGTACATGTCCAGCAGCGAATTCTCCACGTACGATGAAATCATCAAATTACGCTTAACAACCAAACCATGCACCTGCCTTCCAAATTTCAAGCTGCCATTATTTGCACAAGCCCTCAAGGTGGTCGACAACATCACTCCATCCGGCACAATAGAATCTCGCTTAAGAGACTCCCGGAAAGCTAAAACCACCCGATCAAAAAGATTGTTTTGGCAAAGCCCCAAAACCATAGAACTCCAAGTGACAAGGTCTCTCTCAGGCATTTCATCAAACACCTTCTCCGCTGCGTCGACACGAGAACATTTCGTGTACGCGTCGACCAAAGCACTCCCCACGAAGTCATCACGTCCAAACCCATGTTTGATCACCAAGCAATGAACCTGTTCTCCGTGAGACGACACCGTGGTGTCTGCACAGGCGGGCAAAACAGCAGAGAAGGTGAAATGGTCAGGGTAAACACCGGTGCTCCTCATCTTGTTAAACAGGGTCAGTGCCTTGAAGGGCTCGTTGGCATGGGATTGTTGGGTGATGAATGAGGTCCAGATGACCACGTCTTTGGACCCATCACTGGTATGCGAGAACAACAACGCGCCCTGGTCAACCCGGCCGCACTTGGCGTACAAGTTGAGGAGCTTGTTGAGGAGGGAAGGGAGGGAGGTGCAGTCGCTGGTGATGATCTGAGCGTGTATCTGGGTGGCATGTCTGATGTTCTTGGCGTGTGAAGCGGTGCGGAGGAGGTCGTTGAGTTGGGTTGGGGTGGTGGGTGGCGATGGGGCCTTGGGATGTGCGGTTTGCGAGAAGAACTTGGGTAATACAGAGGAGGATGAAGATATTGCTATGTTGGTTTTGCTGGGAATTAACGGGTAAAGAACCTTCATAAGGACAAGAGAGCAGTCCTTGTCCTTCCAACATCAAAGGCGATATGCTGCCTTCTTATATATCCATGGATGTTGACGCCAGTCTATCATTGACTCCTAAATGGCCACTCTTCTCAATTTAAAAGAGAGCCGGAAATTTTGAATTCCCACTGTACCGAAAGTGATGTGGGGACGCGTAAAAGAAGAAACTACACAGCACACATGGCATGGTTTGTACAATAGAATATGATAGAATAGAAGCATACACAAAAAAAAAAACTCATAATAATTTCGATCGTCGGGATTTTTATTCAAGATTAAAAATAAAATATGATATTGTACAATTGACGTGGTACAACTTAAGTGGATAATATTTGCAATTTTGAAAAATTTACTGAATTTTAATGACTTAAAAAGAAAAAGAAAAATGGACAAAAGGGAATAAAATGAGAAAAAGTTCAGAAAAAAAAAGGAATTGCAAAAATCGTGCATATTAGTTTCTGCCACACCACGTAGGACAGTTCATGCCGATTAAACTATCAACAATTTCCTATTAAAATTGGTTTAGATTGACTTTTGGACTAAATTAGCAAATTCCTGAAATCTTTTTGACTATATGGACAAAATTCAAAAGTTTAAAACGGAATTGGCCACCATATGATAGATTTAGAAATTTTTGGACAATTATCCTCCTCTTGTTTAAGTTATTTAATATTCACATAGTATCATATTGTTCCAATGACACTATTCCAGTCTTGCAGCAAACTCGAAGAAGATTACAAAAATTCAATAGTTAAGATAATCATGAACGATAATAGTAAAATATGTTGTCTTCATAGCTATCAAGGCGTCGCCTAGGCGACAAGGCGACCTCTAACACCCAAGGCGTCCTGTCACCTGCTGGCTCTCCTCAAGGCGGATGCCTTAATTGTCTAGGCGTCGCCTTGTGGATGCCTTGGGCGCCTTGGATGCCTAGACGACGCCTTGAGAAGGCTCGACCTTTTTCTTATTTCGAGCCAACGTGGGCCACGATCGAAAGGGCCAATCCGCTTTTATTTTGACTGAATTTGGACTTAATCTGGTGTGAATGATTGGCTGCAACATCATCAGACTTTTATCTCAATCCGTGGCCCACGAGAAAAAGAAAAGAAGACCAAACCCAAACCCATTAGTTTTCCTTTTATGTATGTTGTCAAATTTTTAGTCCACGAGAACTCTCTATTTCAAGTAGTGCCGAACAAATATCTGGAAGGTGAGACTTTTTTTTTTTTTTAAGTAGAGCATGTTAAACTATTTTAAAATTATTGAACTTATAGTTACTTAATCTCGATTACCTACTCCATTTTATGATTATTATATGTCTTAAATATATTTGATAGTTGTTTATTTTTAATAATCTGCCATGCATATGTTTGCTCTGTTAAATTATCAATGTAAGTTTTGAAGTGTAAATGTAAAATATACAATTACACACACACATATAGCTATATTGTCGCCTTGTCGCCTTGCGGACAACTAGGCGGGAGTCTAATCGCCTAGACATTTTAGAGGCCTCTGCCGACCTTGTCGCCTTAACAACTATGGTTGTCTTGCCCTTAACGGTGATCCTAACTCAACAATATTAGTTCCGATGCTTCCAATGGGCAATTAGGATGCACAAATTATTAGTAATCATACACAGACAGGAGAGATCAAACTTCCACTTCATGTGTTCAAATACTACAGTAAAACCATACAGCTAGGATTGCACTCTGTAAATATTACAAAATCATGAGTACCGTCAAACCATCTCATGTTTTTAACATCGTCTTAGTCAGGGATAACATGGTACAATCGTCTCTACAATCCTCAACCAAACAAGGTGCTGAACAAGATTTCAAGCACAAGGTTCTGGACACAAGAGGGGCTTGTTAAGACCTTCAGCAAAACCCAGCTGGAGATTGCAAGGATCAAACACTGTGGTGGATCCCCATGAATATGGCGCCGAGAATCCTGCAACCAAAGCAAGGCGAGGGAATCAAAATGTGGATAAAGACTGCCTTGAAGAAAATTATGAGTACCGCCAAACCATCTCATGTTTTTAACATCGTCTTAGTCAGGGATAACACGGTACAATCATCTCTACAAATCCTCAACCAAACAAGGTGCTGAACAAGATTTCAAGCACATGGTTCTGGAGACAAGAGGGGCTTGTTAAGAACCTTCAGCAAAACCCAGCTGGAGATTGCAAGGATCAAACACCGTGTGGTGGATCCCCATGAATATGGCGCCAAGAATCCTGCAACCAACGCGAGGCGAGGGAATCAAAATGTGGATAAAGACTGCCTTGAAGAAAATTATAGCCCTTATTATGGGAAGAAATGGGACATACGAAAGAGGACCTCATGCGGCACGTCCCTAGCCATGAAGCTGCTGATGCAGATTGAAGTATTTCCATCCCCAGTTTTCAAAACATGCTGAAAATGGGAAACATTGACAGCAATAGGAATTTTATCCAATTCTCCATCATGCTTAGACAGTTCATCACACAGTACCAGAGTATAGACAACTGAAAATAAGTGGAATTTGCCATATTCCAAACTTTAACCTGCTCAGGGGAGAGCGTGAAAGGTTTCTCCCCAATGGAGAAAGTCAAGTTTGGCATGTTTGCGATGTTATTGCAGTCAACCACTGATTCACCCATCGGACTCGGTATGCTTTCACAAAGCTGTAAAAAGGCTAAGAGTCAGGAGAATGAAAATGTAGTATCAATATGCTTGCATCGCTACGCCTTTTCTAGAGAGGGTGACTGTTCAAGAGGAAAGACATGGATAGGAAAGGAGGAAGAGACTCACAAGCCAGTTTCTGTCTCTGCAAACCTCAGAAGTATGATGTTTGGAGGATACAATCGTTAAGACATCAAACAATCATACTTAACAAGCATCTGAAGAATGCCGACAGATATTGAGTTACCAATAATCCCCACATGAACATTGACCATCAGTGAATCGATGAAACCGATTGACATCCCTGACAACAATTTCTCTTTTGTAAATATGAGAAGCGAATTTCATCACCGTATGACAATCACCACAAGTCCTCAAGTTCTTCTTTATCCTAACAGGAGCTCCATTTGGGAGTGTAAGAAGTGCGAAAGCAAGAGCCAATCTCTCACTATGATACCATAGGTGACGCTCTTTGAACTGTCCGATGCTATTGACTGCGAACTGGACTTGAGGTACGTATCCTTTCCTTTTCACCAACTCCTCTAACTGAGCAAGCATCTCATAAATCTCACG
Source organism: Rhodomyrtus tomentosa (assembly GCA_028455895.1). Classification (NCBI taxonomy): domain Eukaryota; kingdom Viridiplantae; phylum Streptophyta; class Magnoliopsida; order Myrtales; family Myrtaceae; genus Rhodomyrtus; species Rhodomyrtus tomentosa. The sequence goes on along the minus strand of JAPCWY010000003.1, from coordinate 20,366,581 downwards.
TGTCATAGCGTGAGACCTGTCGTGTGCGGTGAACACAAAGGTCGTGGTTTTTATGTCGACCCAACTACACCCTGGTTCCTTCTTTAGCCCATTGACATACATCAGTTTTCTAACTTCATCCGCTTCCTTCAATCTTCCCTCACGCGAATACATGTTTGAAAGCAGCACATAGTTTCCTGGATTATCAGGTTGCAACTCAAAAAGCCTATCTGCAACTTTTCTGCCCATTTCAAGATTTCCATGATTTGAGCAAGCACCAAGCAAAGCTCCCCACACTGTTGCGTCGGCTTTGATAGGCATCGATTCTATGAACTTCTTTGCTTCGTCTAGCCTGCCAGCACGACCAAGTAAGTCAACCATGCAAGCATAGTGTTCATGTCCAGGGTTTATACCATAAATTTTACTCATCGAATTGAAATACAAGTAGCCTTCGTCAATGCGCCCAGCATGGCTGCACGCCGAGAGAAGACTAACAAGGGTAATATAATCAGGTTTAGTTCCTTCTCCTAGCATATCCTCGAACAATTTGATTGCTTGACCAGCACATCCATGTTGCTGGAATGCAGTAATCATTGCACTCCAACATACCACGGTTGGGCCCTCAATCTCTTCAAACGCCTGAGTAGCATCAGTTAAACTGCCACATTTTGCATACATCATAATCAAAGCACTTCCGATGCAGCTGCTGTTCACAAATCCACTTTTTAATATCTGACCATGAATCGAGGTACCCTGGCTCAATGTTGAAATAGAAGCAGTAGCATGAAGCGCAGTAGAGAACGAGACCTCATCAGGAATTACATCTTCACTTCTCATGAACGACAAGTAATGGAAAGCCTCTTCAAACTTATCATTATGGACAAACCCCATCATCATCGCATTCCATGTGACAACATCTCGAACTCCACTAGTCTGGAATTGCCTAAGAGCATCATCTAACGACCCGCATTTACAGTACATGTCCAGCAGCGAATTCTTCACATATGATGAACTCATCAAATTCTGCTTAACAACAAAACCATGTACCTGCCTTCCGAATTCTGAGCTTCCATTATTGCCACAAGCACTCAATGTGCTCGAGAAAGTCACTTCATCAGGCACAATATAATCTTGCTTAAGGACCTCCCTGAAAACTAAAATGGCCCGATCAAAAATCTTGTTTTGCAAAAGCCCCACAACCATAGAATTCCAGGTAACAAGGTTTCTATTAGGCATTTCGTCAAACATTTTCTCTGCTGCATCCATAAGGGAACATTTCGCGTACATGTCGACCAAAGCACTTCCCACAAAGATGTCACATTCAAACCCATATTTGATCACCAAGCAATGAATCTGTTCACCGTGAGACGACACCCTGATCTCTGCACAGGCAGGCAAAACAGCAGAGAAGGTGAAATGGTTAGGGTAAACACCAGTGCTCCTCATCTGGTTAAACAGGGTCAGTGCCTTGAAGGGCTTGTTGGCATGGGATTGTTGGGTGATAAGTGAAGTCCAGGTGACCACATTCTTGGACCCATCACTGGCCCGTGAGAACAACGCCACGCTCTGGTCGACTTGGCCACACTTGGCATAAAAGCTGAGGAGCTTGTTGAGGACGGAAGGGAGGGAGGCGCAGTTGCTGGTGATGATCTGGGCGTGTATTTGGGTGACATGCCTGATGTTCCTGGTGTGTGAAGCGGTGTTGAGGAGGTCATTGAGTTGAGTTGGGGTGATTGGTGATGGGGTTTTGAGCGATGCCGTGTGCAAGAACTTGAGTAACACAGAGGATGAACGAACTGCTGTTTGGCTTTTGCTGTGAATCAACGGGGAAGGAACTTTCATAATACTGGGACAAGAAGAGCAGTCCATCTACATCAAAGGGTACATGCTGTCTTCTTATATTGATGATATCTTACATTGACCTCCCATTTTCCAAAACTCGCTGTCTGAAGCAAAGCGAACAATCTCATATATAGGTCACTCGCCGTTCTTTCTCGTATCGGCCTTACTGTTTCCGCAAGGACTCATTGTTCCAAGAAATGATTTGATTTGAGTCTTTATTTTGCACTACCATCCATTGGTTGGATCATAGGTGCAATGATTTATTTTGGGAGCGCGGTCTCGACTCTCGAATGGCCGAGCTGTGTCAAGGAAAAGAAACGAAGAGAAGAAGCGCCCGACTCCTTCGTGCTTGCTCCTCTTGGCTTGAGAGACAAAACTTGGACAGCAAAGCTCCAGTTTTGCAATTGGGTCATTGCAGCTACGTGTTGGATAGCAGTTTTGGTCTCGATAGTGATCTAACTCTCATAGTGAAAAACGAATAATTTGAAAAATATTTTTATGAAAACATCAATATCAATATCAACAACACATTTATCCCAACCTAGTTGGGATCGTCGGTCAATGAATCTAAAAATAAATAAAATAAAAGCAAGACCGGTTGAAGTAAAAAGAAAGAATTATAATATATATATATATATGAAGAAATGACTAGAAAATACAGTGAGGAACATAGGAATTCTGCCACACAAGGCTAAATTGTTATTGATAATAAAAACATCTATCACGGAATACAATAAACCACAGCTTACACTCTATAAATATTACAAAAGTATGAGTACAGTCAAACTATCTCAAGATTTCAAGATTGTCTTGATTAGGGATAATACTGTACAATAGTGTCTACAATCCTCAATCAAACAAGGTGCTGAATAAGATTTCAAGCACATGATGCCAGAGACGAGAGCCTTGTTAAGCAGCTTCAGCAAAACCTAGCTCGAGATTGCCAAAATCAAACACTGTGTGATAGACCCCCATAAATACGTCGCCGAGAATCCTACACCGACAACCAATGCAAGGCGAGGGAAGACAAATGTGGATAAAGATCGTCTTGAAGCAAATCACAGCGCATATATGAGAAGAAAAGAAGATGGACATACCAAAGAGGACCTCGAGGAGGTGGCATGTCCAAGGCCATGAAGCCGCTGATGCAGATCGTAGTAATGCCATCCCCGGTTTTCAGAACATACTGGAAATGAGAAAATATGACAAAAACAGGAATTTTATCAAATGGTCCATCAAGCCAAGACAGTTCATCACACCAGTACCAGAGTGTGGACAACTGAAAATAAGTGGAATTTGCCATTTTGCAAACTCTAACCTGTTCGGGGCCGAGCGTGAATGGTTTCTCCCCGATGGTGAAAGTCAAGTTTGGCATGTTTGCAATGTTATTGCAGTCCACCATCGATTCACCCATTGGACTTGGCACGCTTTCACAGAGCTGCAAAGAGGCTAAGGATCAGATGAACGAAAGTCTGGCATCAATAAGTTCGCATTGCCCAATTTAGTTACCTGTGTCACATAGTTGAGTACTCTCTCTTTTGTTCTCTTCTGTTTTAGTTGATTCTGGACCCATATGACAGTCAGCTCGCAGGCAGTGCAAACAACATTGTCGCCTGACAGTCCACATTTCAGTGCCTTTTAGATATCGAGTTCTTTTCTTAACTGATAAACTCGCAAGCAGTTCAAAGATAAGTCATCACCTGGTTTCTCGTTTGCCTTCTCGACCACTGTTTTGATTCCCGGACTGCAAAACATGCAAAAAAGGTCGGTAACTTTCGAGGTGTATTGCATACATTTTTGTTCTCTAGCTTTCCATACGTCAAGGCTTTTATGATGGCAAATACTTCGCTGGGAAAATAACAGAACTCGTGTTTTCAATATGATTAATGTTTATTGCTTGAGTAAGGGGTAATCCTTTCCTTAGCGGTGAACCGGAAATATTGAAGTTAAACCAGTCATTTGACAACTGCAATGCAAGAACTTCCTCACCTCACAGGCTGTGTCCCATTGAAAATGCATAAACCAATCTGGGAACAGACTTTGTCAGGTTTCACCTGTGAACCATAATGATAAGTCCTACTGAATTCTTCCAAATGAACAAATACAAGTAGCGAACAAAAAGTAATGGTCAGTGGCGTACACCGGCAATCAAGAGATCCCATATCATATCTCCATACTGGGACACAACCTGCTTGCACTCAGTGCTCACAACTCCTTCGGCCCCAATAGCATAGTTGATTTCAGCAACAACAGACTGGTAAACATTCACAACAGGTGAAGTTAGGAATACAATGACGGCAGGCGAGTAATCACGGCAAAGACGCCGCAAGCATAAAAACTCTGGTCAACATCGACTATTCTAAAGGGGGAACACGTACTGTTGGACCAACAAGCAAGGAAGTTCCCGAATCTACAATAGCTGCACAGCCACCACCCTTGCATACGCCTGAAAAGATGTTGACATCAACCGTGTTATAAAGGGAAATTCAAGGCACAAGCGTACAGGGCACTTGGACAGAATTCAAGGAGTGTCGGAGAAGTTTTTTTGAAACCAACAATACTAGAAGATCATTAAATAGGAAAATGTGAAGCAACTGAAACTAAAATATGCAACCTAGACTACTGTAATTTGTACAGCTTCTATCTTAAATTCGAGAAATTTTTGGTCTGAACAGAAAAAGAAGGTGATGTCATGAACAGCTCATCGGAAATGTCTACAAGCTAATGTCCAATGATATTATTCTCTTAAAATAATCAATTTCCCATTAGAGACACGATTGGAGTTCCAAGACCTATTCAAGATTATAAGAAAAAGTAACTTAGTTTGGCAGCTGCAAGATTACCTGTTGACTGGTTGCCAATGAGAATATCGTCCATAGCAAACTGATAGGACAAGTAGTTTAAAGTCAACGCCCTTTCTAGAGAGAGTGATGGATGTACAAAGAATGAATCATTATCACTTTCTAACCTGCCAATAACCCTTTTGTGTAACTGGAACATATACATGCTTCCCCTTGAAGTGTCTTTCGTCGACCCCACCAAACACAATCTCGCCTCCCTCTTTCGCATCTGGATTGCGGTTCAACCAGAAGGAGAATATTTCATCCTCCAACAGACCTTGCTGCACCATATTATACCTGTAGTTTCTAAAATCAGCAGCCATAGACAACAGAGATAGACCAAAAGAATGGCGAAAAATATGTTTCACGCTCCAACAAAAGCAGGATCACTCCATGATCACTGTGATACCGACGGCTAAAGCTATGGGATGGTACCAGACAGGGGTGACATTCCCGACAGCGATCTCCTGGAAGCCAAGCCCTAGGATTCCATCAAACTTCGCCAACACAAATGTAAAACTTCCTTCTCGCGTGGCCTCAATGAAAACCTGCAAGTCAAACAAGTGTACACGAAGGTTTATAGTCCTCTTCAAGAACTAAACTTCTTTCTTAGAGAGAGAGAGAGAGAGAGAGAGAGAGAGAGCCCACTTGATCTTTTACGATGAGATCGCCGACTTCAACATTATCCTGACTCAAAAAACCAGAAACCGATCCAGATCCATAGTTTATGTCACAAGTTTTTCCTGAATTACCAACAAAGAAAAGTACCGTAAGTACACCATCAAATTCGAAGACAAGAGATAAGCACCTTTCACAAAAATCATATGATCTAAGGCGAAAGTTCAAGAATTCGAATCTCAAGGTCAACCATTCTTTGTGTATGTACTAGAACGGCCGGCCTTGTATTTGGAATGGAAATAGCAAGCGACCTGCACATAATAACCAACTCAGTCAGCAATCCGACACCAATACACATGTCACGAAACAAAGCAATTACGCATGACTCACCGAGAAGTAACATTTTGCTGACGGAACCCAGAGATTTGAACTGCCGGTATCAAATATAACAGTAAACTGCTGCGGAGGCGAGCCGATGCCGATCTCTCCATAATATTGTGCATCCAAATAGTTCTTCAGGGGAACTATGTCTTCTCCTCCACTGTGCATATGATAATTCAGGCCCTTTGTACCGTACTTCGCAATTCCCTCTTGTCTTACAGTTCTGGCAGCATTGATGCTTTGAACATCGAGGCGCCGCTTCTTCAGCCCGATTCTCACCAGGCCATTGGATGAAGTAGGAAGTAGAGGTACAATTACAGCCCATAAGCAAAATGCTGCGAAAATATATCTGTGCCCCATGTTGTATGCAAATCCTGTCACCCTGTCAGGACAAGTGAAAAGAAAGCAGCAAATTCCGTGCATCAGCCCGGAAGTGATGGAGAGAAGAACTTGGATCACCAATGATTTTTTATGAAAATCTGTCAAAAGAACTACAAAACTCCAGAAGAGCATTTTGCATCGATTTGATTCATTGCATTCTTTTAACTGATAAAAGTTGATGAAAGACCATCAAATGAGAAATTAATAAAGAAAGAATTCTTCTTCAGTCGAAACAAATCAAAGTCAAGAGTGAAATATGAGCATCCTAAACCACAAACTGCACAAAGATCCCAGGTGAAGGAAACCATTTAATCAACTTAAGTTTCACTTTCCTCCCCTCAAAGCCACAACAAACAAATGCCTTTAACATCATCAGACCAAAAGACAAAATGTTTCTGACAATCTGTGACTTCCTTTCTTAGTATTAATCTCACCAACAGAAAGACTCAAGCTTTTAGAGCCAGTGAACGGGACACAGAAGCAAAGCAAAGCCAGCAAATCAATACTCCATGCATGACATCATGATCTCTGCAGCAAAGAAACCAATTAACCCTCATGCCCAGAGAGTGGAATTCAAAAAGCTTAAATCTTAAAGCACGACAGAGTCTGGTGTGAGCTCTGTGAACAAGGTGACTTCACTAATGTTCTTCAACAAAGACAGAGACGGTGATCGAACCTTACCTATGAGCTTGAAGAGAAAGCTGAGGAAGAGATGCTGGTGAGCTTAAGCTGGAACGCTCCAGTAGTTTTGCAGAAAGCTGAGGAAGTTCGGGTGCGTCCATGAAACAAGGAGTCACTTTAAGTCCCCACCTTTTTTTTTTTTTCCCCTCTTTTTCAGAAGTACAATAATTACTTTTGTCCCCGACCACATTAATATCTGCTAAAGCGAATCCCATGTTTTGTTCCTCACGCGCCTCAGTCATCCGTGATCTATATTTTTATATCATGAATAATATCGATAGGGACTGGAATTTTTTTCATATCAAGCGCAATTTTGTAGTGATTAAAGTAGTTTTCTTATGCTTAAAGTAGTCGATATTTTTTTCGACAAAAAAAGTAGTTTTCTTATGCGTAAAATCTTCAATAAAAAGGTAATATTTAGTAGGTTTTACTTATCTATGGCACCTACATTTTCATAGTCTTTGTAATTCTGAATTATGTTTTATCATTTCATGAGGAAAAATTGAGAAGAAAATATTGAATACCGCCTAAGCTATATACGTTATAAAGAATTGAGGGGAGGCAAGTGTTTCTCTTTTAGGTCGAAATAATAGATTATAAGTTAAGAAAGTCTTTCGAATTTTTTTGAAATTTGGTACAATTGACCGAAATCCTTTTTATCTAGGCATTAACTTCAAACCACATGCTTCTTCATGGTCTAACATTCTTGCCAATACATTTTCCTCTTTAATTTATTATAATATATAAAAAACAAAGGTTTCCCATTACCTAACCGGAAAAATATATGGCCATGAGGGATTTTATAATGAATCCATTGATTCGAGATGACTTATCAACATCTGGTATAGAAACAAGCAAAAATCTTTTTTATAATCTTGGCTGCTTTTTTGTATTTAGATAATGTGAAACGATGGGTTGCCTTGAATCTTCTCTTGCAAACAATATGTCCATCTTGATTATCGGCACATAAAATTTTGATGAGCTTTCATTATTAACTATGTATTTATATTTATTCCCGTAGCAATAAAAAAATTATATTAGAAATCAATTAGATGAGCGCTCGATATCTGACTGAGCTAACAAAGAAGCCGATTAAAGAATCATATTCGAACTGAAACATCCTGACCCAATTATCTTATTTCGTTATGGCCTAAAAAGAAAAAGAAAAAAAAAAAGAGTTGCCCTATTCGGAACTGATCTCAACACCTTGCATTTAACCACATTATTTAGGATCACTTCAGCCTCTCTCCCTTTGCCACTCTTTGATAAATTTGATTTGCATTTGTAGGGCCAAGCGATGGTTCCAAAAATTGTTTGAGCATGGAAATTGCATGGAAGTTTCTCTAACATGGCCAACATAGGAAAATGCAAGGGTCGATGATGTCCTCGACACGAACTTGTCCGTGCAACCCAACTTTAAGAAAAAGGTAGCATACAACAAAATCTTTGCATACACATTTCCTTCACTTTTTAAAAGTTTTTGTCATTTATCATGCACGCACGAACCCCAATAAAATGTTTCAAGATGTTTTTTTTATAAGAATAAGTACACTGAAATATTTAAAATTTGTTTCGAAAATATAATTGAGTCATATAACTTTCAAAAAAGTGTAATAAATTCCTAAAACTTATTAAATTAGTACAATCGAGTCATTCTATTAACTCCGTCTAACTTTACTAATGAAAAATGCTGACGTTTATTTTTTAAAATTATTTTCTATCTCATATGTGGCTAAAACATGAAATATTAGGTTAAAATGATGTCATTTTGATCAAAATCTATTTTTTATACAAAATTTATGTATTTTTTTTTAAATAAGCAAACTTAAAAAAACACAGAAAAGAAAAAAAAATGAGGAAACTCAGTCAAGGCCATCGACCCACCATCTTCGAGAAGGGTTGGTGATGGTGGAAGAATGGTCTGCGAATGTCACCTTGCCTGGTCCTTGCCCAGTTTTGGTCGAGGGCTGCTAGTGACCGCGCGAGCCCCGCAATTGCCGGCCATCAGCAAGACTTAGGCAAGGGCGGATGACCCTTTCTCAATTTGGAGGAGGGCCATAACATGGGTGAGGAGTTGAGGGACTTCGCCCGCTTTCTCCTCCTTTTTTTCGTATTCAACTTATTTTAAATTTTGCTTATTTGTCACTACAACCTTTGATAAAAATATTTATTAAAAATTTTGAATTTTGACCAAAGTAACGTCATTTGAGTCACATCAGCACCACATAAGATAAAGAAATTAATTTTAAAAGAATCACTTCAGCTTTTTTCGGTAGTTCAAATTAGATGGAGTGAACTAGGGATGATTGGTTCCCACTTCAGTTCAGTTCCTCTCAAGAACCGAGAACCGGACCGGTAGTCCCGATTCTCTATTTTTCGAAACCAAGAATTGGACCACCAATCCGATTAGGTTCCCAAGTGATTTCATTAGACCGAACACATGCCAAAAATAAATAAATAAATAAAATTCGAGGAGCAAGAGATGAGCTCTAACTAGAATGGCCTTCATTGTTTCATGTTGCCTTGCTTCTCTTCCTTGAAGTTCTCAAATCCTGAAACTCGTGATTTCAAAGCTACTTGTCGCTATCTTTAAGGTTCTACAGAGACGGCGGGTTTAGGTACGTACTCTGTTTAAATCGAGTATCAAAGCCTTAAGCTACTAGTAGTTGACACTTCTCGAGTGCTAATTGTTGACAAGTGTAGTAGAGTCTAGATCGTTAGAAGGCAAGAGTAGCACTTATGTCCGCAAAGTGGGACAGAGAGCAGGAGTGGAGAAAAGCATATGAGTAATGGCTTTATTCCTCTTTTGATGCAAAAAAGAGCAAAGTGGCACGGAAGTTGGCGAGAAAACGAACTATATAGCTCCATGCTTTGAAGACGAAGCTTGTGCTGAATTAATAATCTTCTGTTAGGGTAGTTTAGCGGCTCTTCGAAGAATCTGTAGCAGACATTTGCATGCAGAGAAGAAACAGAGTACCGAACTAAAAAAATAAAAAAAAAATAAAAAAATTCGGGCAATCCAGTCCTAGAGTACCCTAGAATCGAGAACCGATTTCTCCCTCTAGAACTAGAAATCGAACCACCGGTCCCGGCGCAGTCCGGGCGATCCCGATCCGGACGGTTCAAAGAACATAATTACTTGATTGCACCTACTTGACGAGTATTAGGATTTAATTATATATATATATATATTAAATATTTTAAAATTTAATTGCACTTTCATGACAAGTTTTAAGACTTTTAACGGGCTTATCCCTTTTTTGTTAAAATTATAATGTCTGAACTGTTTTTTTTTTTTTTGCCGTATATTTTATTTTGTGAGCTTTTATTTTGACCACGATGATGGCGTTTGAATATTAATATGTGCTTAGTAAAAAAGAATATTAATATGTGGTTAGTTGAAATACGGGGGATTTTGAAAAATCATTTCACACATAAATTTCGGATAAATGAATGCCCCGTAGATACATCGTATGATTTATTTCCTTCTTTTTGTCACTCTTATTGTTTTTTTTTTTTTTTGGGCACCCGTTCGTTCGAATTCGACATAGAGTCAAACTGGAATTTGCCTTTTTAATAATCATATTGAGCCGAGTCGATATTTAGCTCACCACCAAGGTCGGCTCAATTTTTCTTTTAGTTGCGAAACTTCCCTTGAGGATTTAATTTAATTTTTTTTCCAGAAAAAGAAAAAGACAGAGCAAAGTCATTTTTGCTCTGCCTCGTATTTTGTCGCCATTTGACTGCACACCGTAACTGAAATTGAACCTGGGCCGGGCCGAGTTCAACTATGATGTATTTGGCCCATTAAGCAATGATGAACCGAGTACATTTTTCTTTGTACGAAGAAAGAAGCAGAAAAACCAGCTACTCCGGTCTTCCTGGGGAGTGGGAAAAGTCGCGGACTTTGAAGTGAAAAGGAATCCCCCTTCTTCGATCGACTCAGGTATTAACCACTGCTCAACCCCTTATGCTTCACTTTCTTCCGCTTTCACGTCTCTTTCTACTCCATACGACTGAAAGAAAAGCTCACAGAGCTGGTTTTGGGGGCTTTTCTAGGTTGTGCATGCTAACTATTCGAGGAAATTACCCACTGGGAGTTTTGCTTAATAAACTTACGGTTCTGCGAAGTTTCCATTTCTTGTCGGAGTTGAAATTCAAAGTGATTTGATCATTTTACGGTGAACTGCTTGACGGGTTGTGATATGACAACAATATGGTGGAAGTGCTATAGTGGAGGTGCCTATGTTTTTACAAAGACATTATAAAGGAAGTTAAAGCTATGAATTTGATCCCTTATGCACTTCTTCTTGATTGAGCATATGCCAGTTCTTAGAAACAAAAATGAATTCTTCTCGTGGAAGTTAATGAATTTAAATGATGTGGAGCTGTTTAGATGGCATTGAGGCGGCTTTTGGGGTGGTCTGATGGTGAGTTGATGAGATCAGATTCAAAGCCTTGTTCGCGATTGATGAGACAAACAGCTGCCATTTGCACAGTGGGCGGAGGCTTGGGGTTCTGGGTTCTCTGTAGAATGCACTATGGTATGTTGCACTAGTTGATTATACATGCTTCTATTGCCTGATCCTGCATAAGTTGAAGTGGTGCTCAGATGTCTGAGGCATGTATATTTACAGGAAATATTCGGGCTTTCTCTAGCTATAGAAAACACACAAAAGGAGGCAATTGGTAGTGGTGTGTTTCGCTCCAATTGATGTTGTTGTGACATGAGTATTTCCCCCTCCCTAAAACACGATCTTACTTCCCAGCAGGATCCCATTTCTGTAGCTGACTGAAGTATTGTAGAAGAATCTGCGTTTGGATACCTCTTGTCTAGTTTGGATTTTACTTGATCAAATTGTGAAGTCTTTGTCTTGTTTGTCTTCAGTTCTTTGTTAGATTTTCATCTCATCTCTGTGTACTATGGACTAAGTTGTTGGCCAATTTGAGTTTCATTTTGGGGAAACCATAAGGCATACAGCATAAAAGAGACATTTGTCCTGTAGAGTTCTGAATAATCCTGCCCCTTTTTGGGTTGTTGGCAGTTGTTGTAGGCAGATATAATTGTCATTGAGAATTCTTCCTCCCTCAAGAATCAAGATGATAAATTAATAGGGTTTACTATGCTTCTGAACAGCACATAACAAGTTGCTCTTCCTGTCAGGTGCAAGGATCACAGTACCCAGGAGTCTCCGGTGGGCAGCTTGCGGAGCTCTATCAGTGAGCTCAGCTTCTGCACTGCTGGTCCGCCTGTTCAGTCCAGAATGTGAACCACAAAATATTGCTGCTTATGACAAAGGAAGATAGTAGTGACTCAATTAGAGAGCTATCTTTCTTCTTTCATATAGTGACTGATGAGCCCATCTTATAGTCATATACTTTCTTTCTGGACTAGTGGACTGATTTAATTTTCAAGTCTGTATTATTGAGTCTGCATGATGAATGTTCCTTTCGTACTAATATTGTCATATTTTTGGGTTGGTAAACAGCCTAAGAATATTACACACTGTTAGGACAATAACTTAATTCTTTGTTGATCAAAACGAATGGCATATATACATGTCAAAACCCTTGAAGACCATAATACCCTTTTAACACTCCATCTCAAGCTGGAGCATGGATATCAAGCCTGCCCGGCTTGTTACAAATATACTCAATCTTAGTACTCCCTAGAGATTTGGTGAAAATATCAGTTAGTTGTTCACCGGTCCTAACATAACTAGTAGAAATAATTCTAGCTTGAAGTTTTTCACGGACAAAGTGGCAACCAACTTCGATATGTTTGGTACGCTCATAGAAAACTAGATTTGAAGCAATACAAATAGCTGCTCGGTTATCATACCTCAACTCCATTGGAGTAGGGTCTTCGAATCCAAGTTCGACTAATAATTGACGCGTCCAGACTAGCTCACGGGTAGCTTTAAGTCATAGCTTTATATTTTGATTCTGCACTTGATCTAATCACAACGCTTTGCTTCTTACTCTTTCAAGATACTAGGTTTCCACCTACAAAGGTACAATACCTTATTGTAGACTTCATATCTATAGATCTTGCTCAATCAGTATCTGAGAAGGCTTTCACCCTTTTGTGACCATGATCATGATAAATGAGACCATGATCGGAAGCTTTCTTGAACTATCTCAAAATTTTGATTACAACATCCCAATGTGAGGTACATGAAGAAGACATAAACTGACTCACAACACTCACCGGAAAGGGGACATCAAGTTGAGTGATAGTCATATAATTTAATTTTCCAACAAGTCTCTGATATATTTCCGGATCATCTAATAGCTCACCATACTCTGCCATCAATTTAGAGCTCGCTTCCGTTGGTATATCTAATGATTTAACACCTAGCATACTTGTCTCTGTAAGCAAATTAAGAACATATTTTTGTTGTAAGATATAAATACCTTTCTTCGCCCATGCCACTTCAATACCCAAGAAATATCTAAGAAGTTCATATCCTTTGTACGAAACTGTTGTTACAAATACAATTTCAACTCTTTAATCCATGTAGAATCATCTCCAGCTATGATGATATCATCTGCATAAACTACAAGGAACATCCGACCAGCTCCAGAAATCGATAAAACATAGAATGATCTCTAGTACATCTACACAACCCAACTAGAGTACTGCCTCAGTGAACTTTCCAAATCGGGCTCTAGGAGACTGTTTCAAACCATATAATTTTTTTCAAAACAACAAACATGACTAGACTCCCCTTGAGCAACAAAACGTGGTGGTTGCTTTATATACACCTCTTCTTGTAAATCTCCATGAAGAAAGACATTCTTTATATCAAATTGAAATAGAGGCCAACAAGCAGAAGCATCTTAAGAAAGTAAAATAAGAACATAGGTCATCTTAGCCATCGGAGAAAAAAGTATCACCATAATCAACTCCATAAACTTGCGCATACCCTTTCGCAACCAGTCTAGCCTTGAGACGAGCAAGAGAACCATCATGGTTAACCGAGACAATACATACCCATTTACATCCAATGGTTGTGTTCCCCGCAGGTAAAGGAACAAGATCCTAAGTCTGATTTTGGTCTAGTGCCAACGGTTCCTCTTCCATAACTGCCTTCTAGCCTAGACTCTATAATGCTTCAGCAACAATTTTAGGAATAGGATCGTTATCAATGATCATTACTCTAGCCTGACAAGAGGCATATAAATCAAAATATGAGACAAACTGTGCAATAGGGTGTTTGGTACAACTACGAACACCTTTGCGTTGTGCAATAGAAGTATCAAGGTCAGTATGTGACTGACTTATCTCAGGCTGAGAAGACTAAGTGGACGAGATAGGTTGAGGTACATCTGCAGGGGACTCCACATACTGATGAGGACATCTAACATAAACATACTGATAGGTTGAGGAATAACTAGAGAGTCTTAAGTGGGTGTTGATTCCATAACAATATATGTCAAGGAATCATTATCCACCGTAGGAGTCTCCATCGAATTATCGAAATAAACAATAGACTAGAAAAAGGAAGCATATGTAGTTGTAACATACTTATGCAAAGGACATTAGCAATAGTTACTCTTTTGTGCACGAGAATACACAACAAAAATGCATTTAAAAGATTGAGGATCAAGTTTGGAAAGTCCTAGACGATGGTCACGAATATAACAAACACAACTAAATATACAATGTGGCAAATGAAACAAGGGGTCAAAAGGAAAAACGAAGATTGAGAAATTTCACCATTAAGAACGGAGAATGACATGTGATTAATAAGATAACATGCAGTCATAACAGCGTCAGCCCAAAAGGATTTATCTACATTTATTACAAACATCAAACAACGAGTAATTTCTAACAAGTTACAGTTCTTTCTTTCAGCTACACCGTTTTGTTGTGGTGCATCCGAACAAGAAGATTGATTAAGAATACTCCTTTGGGACATGAATTCAGAGAAAGATTTAGAAAAATAATCCTTGGCATTATCATTTCGAAGAATACAGACATAAGCATAAAATTAAGTATGTACACAAAAAATAGAGAATAACTCATAATGACTTTTCATTAGATATAGCCAAGTGGCTCTTGAATAATTATCTACAAAAGTCATAAAGTACATGGAACCCAACTTTGAAGTAGTAGGACATGGACCCTAAACATCAGGATGAACTAAAGAAAAGGGCCGATAAGCTTGTTAATTAACTCGTGGTCTATAATTAATACAATGCAATTTTCCAAACTGACACAGCTAACACTGCAAACTAGATAAGGAATGAAATTGAGAATCAAGCTTCTTCAAACTTCCTAAAGATAGATGTCCCAAGCAACAATGAATTTGATGTTGGGAAATTGCTGAACAAGCGATATTGGTATCATCATCAAACTCAATAACCCCTAGACATATGTCCTTTTTCAATCATCTTCTTCGTCTTCAAATCTTGAAAAACACAGGAATCTGGATAAAAAATTATAGAATAGTTACATTCTTTGATAAGGTGACCAACAGACATAAGGTTAAATGGAAAATTTGGAATTACATGACATACGAATGTAGGAAATGCTAAAACTGTCAGAAAATTGCCAGATTGGTATCAGCGATTGAAACTTTTTTGGTTTAGGCTTATTCTACAATCAATAAGGTGTGCACGATGTTTCACAGTGTAAAAGACAAGTGAGAACGTAAATGTTTTGTGAGATTGTTAGAGTTTTTATACTCTCGAGGAATAGTCAGTCAAGGCCTGGTAGTTGTTTAGTCAACAAATGATTATATCTAAGTCGGTTCATCAAGAAAACTTTTTGAGTGTTGGTGTTCACGGTATTTTTCCATAGGAATTAAAATAATATATAATTGGATACAATACGTTAGTACGTATTACTCCCTCGAACTCCCTCAATAGGTTACATATGGATCCGAATCCCTTAACATTCAAATTCCTTGTTAAGGGTACCATTAAATTGAATCTGACCGTCTATTCTCATTCAAAGGCCAAGAATGAGCCACGTCATTTGAAGGAGAGAGGGAAAATATTAGGCGGCATTTGTCAAATCAAATCCCAAATCTCCTCTCCCCCCCCCCCCCAAATCAAATCCAAAATCTCCTCGTCTGACCCTCTCTCAATTCAAATCCGAAATATCCTCTCTCCCCAAAAAGTCTCTCCTATCGGTGGCCTTCCTCCATGTCGGCCAGTGAGCTTCTTGGCAAGGAGATTTGAGACATCTCCCGTCCTCGCACCGAAGAAAGACAAAAAGGCAAAACAATTGGTGACCCCCCTCCTCGTTGGCAAGCTGAAGGGGGGCACGAAACGCAAATATGTGTATGGGAGCGAAATCAATCGTACGCATTTCAGCCGCTCACATGTCACCTGCTCTGCCCTATAGCCAAAGGTTACTAGTCACCAACCACTGACCGCATAAATCACAGCTCGCATACCCCTTAATCGAAATTTTGGATCTTTTTCGGATTCAAAAACACAAACAGAGAGGAGAAGAAGAAGAAGAAGAAGAAGTTTAGAGAAGGTGCGATAAGACAGTGCGTGATCGGCAAGCTTCATCGTCAAACTCAAGTTTACTTTTTGTGGATAGCAATCGAGTTTCCGCGAGTGATTATTTTCTTTTGAGCTGGGATTTTACAAAAGCTGCCAAGCTTTCGGGGGAAAATTTCTAATGAAAATCGCGAGGAAGTATTTAGAGCCGGTCACGAGCTCCGTGTTTTGTTTGATGATGAGATTGTGAGGGTACAAAAAGTATGCGAGCTGAAGCAGAGGTTGTCTGTCAACAGAGCGTGCCCGCACTGGAGTCGTAGTATTTCACGGTCGCCAAAGCGAGCACAATTGAAAAGCTGGTCTTGATCTCCTCGTCTCTCTCGCATCCTACCGTCGAGAGGGTTCGCATGTCGGAGGCCGTCTCCGTTGATGTTCTTGTTTCTCAATTGAAGACTCCCTTTCAAATGGATGATGATGGGACAAGATAATTAATGTTTTCATGAAAATATATTAGTTTTTCTTCTGTTTTTGTTTATTTATTTTTACATATTTATCTCTTTTCCCCTGATCGGTCTTACTTTTATTTTATGTATCTTTGGTGTTCATCGATCGTCGACCCCAACTAATTTGGGATAAATGTGTTGTTGTTGTTGACGTTGATGTTAGTTTTTCTTTTGTTTTATTGTTTGTTGTTCAAGTTTATCTTTTAATGATGCCACTTTGTCCAACTTTTTTTTTGTGATTTTATTAGTAGTAATAATTGGATTCCACAAGTGGGTATGGAATTTAATGATGTAGATAAGGTGCGGGAGTTTTGGAAGATATATGCATTGAAAATTGATTTTGGTGTACACAAGAGAGTTACTAATAAAAGGAAGGATGGTTCCACAACTTCTATATGCTTTTGTTATGCAAAAGAGGGACGTCGACGAAAAGATAAACCGTTGACATTAGTAAAAAAGCCTTGGCTCGAAACGAGGACAGACTGCCATGTCCGAATGGGAATCGAATTAGTTCGAGGAAGTGGTAAATATTGTGTGTATGATTTTGAGCCAAAACATTCCCATTCACTTCACTTTGCATAGTGTTCTCACTTGATACGATCACATAGGCAAATAAGTCATGTCCAAGCTCACCAAATTGTGTTGGCTGACAATGCAGGTCTCACACAAAGATAACAGCTTGACTTGTCTAGTGTATAGGTTTGGGGAAGAGAAAATGTTGGTTACATGAGAGTTGATCTAAAAAACTATCTATGCACTAAACAAGGGAGAGGCATAGAGTTTGGAGATGCATGACATTTATTGAGGAACTTAGAGACGATAGATTTTAGACACATCTTTCTTCTATCTTATTTAGCTTGATAATAATGAGCAAATAACAAACATATTTTGGGTAGCTTCTAGAATAATCATTGATTATGCCTTTTTTGGTGATGTTATGATTTTTCACATCACAATTTCCACCAACAAAGAGAACAGGCCACTCGATGTATTAATTGGATTCAATCACCATAGAGAATTTGTGATTTTTAGGGCTGTGCTTTTTTATAACGAAACCACAAATTCCTTCAGATGGCTTTTCTTTACATTCTTAGGGGCACACAAAAATCGGAGACCAGCAACAATTTTTACTAATCAAGATGCAGCAATTTCGAAGACATTAGAAGAGGTGATTCTTGAGACAAGACATGAATTGTGTACATGGTATCTAACGTAAAATGCCATAAAAATGCTGGTCACTTAATGAAGAGTGGATCTAATTGTTTGACTGATTTGAAGAAGCTTGCATATGAATATTTATAAGTGAAAAATTTGAAGAGGCTTGGGATTCATTACTTTCAACATATGAAGCTAGTGACAATTCTTGGCTCAAAATATGTATAGGTTGAAAGAGAAGTGGGCTAGATGTTATATGAAATCTACAGTGACGTTGGGGATATGTAGTACACAGTTGAGTGAGAACTTGAATGGAAATTTGAAAGATTATCTTACATGTAATATAAATATAAATGGATTTTTCGAGATATTTGATAAAGTGATGAATGATAAACGGTACAAAGAGTTATGAACTGAGTTTAATGCTAAAGAGAAATAACTAATGATTTTGTATCAGATATCACATATGTTGCAGCAAGAAGGTAAAGTCTATACATCTTCAATGTTTGAAAATTTTCAGACATAATGGATGAAAACTTTATCCCTAGTTATCAAGGAACGTAATGAGATGGACCTCTAATGCGAATATGTTGTTGGTTCATTTGGTGCAAATGAACCAGAGTACAAGGTCACCGGTGGCCCAAGCAATGAAGTGGAGAATTATGCTTGTAATCATTTTGAGGCCATTGGGATTTTATGTTGTCATGCGTTGAAGGTGCCTAATAACTTGGACGTAAAGTTAATTACTAGTTCTTACATTTTGAAGAGATGGACACGTCAAGCAAGAAATGAAATATTAGAGAATGGTTTCGATACTCATGTATAAATTGTCGTTATTTTTTTACTCAATTTATTGTTAGAATTTATTGGTAACTCCTAATAAATTCTATTTTTTGGTTTAGGGGAATGGTGACATGAATACTACTGATAAATATAGAGAAATGTGTCTCGAGTTTGTTAAGATAACAGTCGGGGGCTCACCAACTATTCAGAGATATGAATTTATCAAGAAGATCATCTTGACCATAAACAAATTTCTCGATGAAATGCCACTTGGAAATTAGTCTTAGGGAAATTTGACAGCCTTTAGTGAAGATATGAGTCTCCTTGCAAAATGTACGAGCCTCAAGAAGAAAGATGGACCCAAAAGAGGAAAACAACATAAGAGCTGTTTAGAGAAGAATAAAACAAAAAGAAAGAAGCAAGGAGACACACCTCAAGCTTCTTCGCAAGCTTCCGTACATAACTTCGGTGGTGAAAGTAATCAAGTTCTTGAAAGTTACAATAAGCCTCTGGGTATTTACAATAGTTTATTAAGTAGGTTTGAGGCATCATGAGACTTGAATATGCCTTCCATGATAGCAACGCTTGGTGATGGGTAATTCACTATTCTTTTTGTGCTGAGAAAGATCAGGTTTTATGTTCTATGTTTTGTAGTGAGAAGATAGTCTCATATGATTTTATGTCATCTTTCTTTTCCTTCGTGGTGGAATTTTTTGCTGCCTATGTTGCCATTTTTCATTCTTTTGTGTCAAAGCACTTCAGGTAGGATTGAGCACAATAGCCGGATCTGTCATATAGATACTGTGGAATGGGATGTGATTCATGTCATTAGCATAGACAATTTTAACCGGGCATTCCTAATTGATTGAACAATTCAATAATGCGCAATCCATAGTGACCAACTTAACATTTCGATCAGTAATTGCCTGATTGATTGAACATTAGCATGGACAATTTCGACCGGGCATTCCTGATTGATTGAACATTTCAATAATGCGTAATCCATAGTGACCAACTTAACATTTCAACCAGTCGTTGCCTGACTGATTGAACATTAGTGTGGACAATTTCAACCGGACATTGCATAACTGTCATCGCCATTACTATTTTGTCTCCACGCAACTATGAATTCCAGACCTAGAGCTTGCAGTTTGGTGTTGATGTGTCGTAACCATGTAGGTGAATCACAAGTTACTAGCTCTATTGATTGAGGATGTGCCTTTGAACATCAATCCCCGACCATTAGAAATCTCTCTACCTTAGAAAATGGCAAAGAGATATGTTTTAGCTGCTGCAAGTGAATGCTAACGACTCCACTTAACTATGTCAAAATCACAAGCATCTGTCGGACTTCATTTAACTTGTCAATCTTAAGTTTAAGTAATAACAAAAAAACACTCAGTGTATTAGCATTTCTAATCAATGTTGACATCCATGGAGCCACTAATCATATCTCAGTAGTTGTCTTTCACCTCCGTTGCATTCTGTATCTCCTATATAGTCAATCGAAGCGAATCTTGGGTATGTTCCAACTCTTGTATAGTCAATTGATGCGAACATTCGTTGTGTTCTAGCTCTCTTCAGGTTTGTTCCAGCTTCAATCGAGTTTGTTCCAACCCCATTTCTAGGTCTCTAATTATACGGCTACATCCACTAGAACAAGCATCGTCCTGATTGACATAACAAGAAACCATATAAATTTTACATCTCTAAATCATTTACAACGTCTCATTACAAGAGTAAGCAACTAACATACCTACTTCACATGTTCACCATTTGGACAAAATCGTTAAGCACATGAATTGTCGTTGGCAACTCCTTCATATTCAAAAATTTCAAGTACACCTATTTTACGGCTTCTCAATTGTTCTATCCTTTATAATTAGTATTACTAAAATCACTTACTTGGACTTGAGTTTGAGGTCAACTATCATATATGCCGATATTACGGCCATTGAAAATGACATAATATTCATTCGGCATTTCAACAAACCTAAAATAGTATAGATAAGTGACATATAACACCAAGGGGGCATTAACATTCAATTTACATATCATTCAGTTTACCACGTCTAACATAAAGCACGCCAACACTAGAACCATCTAAATGCAACTGAAAAAGGCCAAAGCAACATACTTACTACAGCTACTTCTATACTTCTTGTTTGCCTTTGAAGGGATTAAGCAAACAGAGAAATATACGCCAGAAATACTAATGCAATTAGTATTGATGAAAAGTCTCACCAAGTAACAACTTCAGATGGTGTATTAAAACCCTTATTATACAATGTATCCTGTGAACTAATTGATCCAAAGGATCCTGCAATATATAAAAAGTTTCTACGGTTAATGACAAGGAACCGGTTATGACTTCAACAACTTGAAATATATAAGAAGGTGCTCTCACCAACTTGGTGGAATGAAAGAATAGAGTTATATCTTACTACTAAGCAATGCAGACTAGATAGAGAACTCATCAATTTTGCAAGTCAAAAGTCAACCACCTTCAAAGCCGATCGAGAGAAGACGAGGAGTATAAGTAAGCCGCCCCTGCAAATGTACAACAACATAAATAAATTTTTTTTTTTTGGTAAGGACAACATAAATAATTTTATCTCCACAAAATCTACAGAAGCAACAACTGGATTATAACTAGGGGTGATTAGTTCCAGGATGGATAGTTCCCACCTTAGAACCAAGAACCATCTGCTAGAGACCGATTTTGCAAAACACGAATCGTGAACTAACTGCTTCTTCTATTAACCATGAACCAATCGAATCATCGGTCTGGTTCGATTTCTAGTTAGATTCCGATTACGTTTCTACCAAGCAAAAAATGAAAAAAAAATGTAAAGGTGGGGAGATGAGGATTTGTTCATAGATGGATTAAGGACATCCACTTGAAGAAGACAATACGTGAAGGTATCTTTTGGTTCTGCAACAATCACATCATCACAGTGCGAGCAAGATAGGCCTTGAGGAGAGATTTAATTAAAAGAACACATGTAATGCTGGTTCGGTTGCGCCAGTTGGATGGTTTCATTCAAAAATCTGAAACCGAACCGTACTCGCCGGTTCCATAAAATTGGAACCGCGGGTACAACGGGTACAATTTAGATGGTTCATGATTTTTTTGCTCACCCCTACTAATAACTACCAAGTCAACAAATAGAGCATAATTTTGGGTTTACTAAAAAATTTCTAGTGACACAAAAAAAAATAGATATTTCAAAAGCAACTTGCCCTGAAAAATTGAAAACCCAGAATTTCAACCCAACAACGCGGCGTTTTGAACAAACAAAAGCAAAGGTTCAAAACTATAAGAGAAGGGAAAAGAATTGGAAGTACAAATTAGAATTTGAAGATTTATGTACCTTTTTTCTTCGGTAGACTTGCTTTCTCCGGCACCGATGTAGAGGAAGGTCACCGGAGGAAGCTCACTGGCCAGCGTGGAGGAGGGTCACTGATAGAGAGTTTTTGGGTAGAGAGTAGATTTCAGATTGGATTTGAGAGAGGGTCAATTGGGTACGAGAGAGGGTGGAATGGGTTGGAATTTAAGGAGATTTCATATTTGGGTTAGATTTGAGGAGATTTCCACCTAATTTTTTCCCTTCTCCCCCTTCAGATGATGTGGCCCATTCTTGGCTTTCGGATGAGAATAGACGGCTGGATTCGATTTAATGGTACCCCTGACGTGGAAGTTGAATGTTAGGAAATCCGAATCTGGCCACATACTCCCAAGGAAAGATGCCAAGAATTGGCGGATGATTGAGCCCACGGGTGAAACATGTACGAGGTTTTCCTGAGAACCGATGTGCTCGGCGAGACTTGGGCCTAAGAAACCAAGGGAGCAAAGGACATGGTCGTTTCTCATGTGCCTTATCGGGCTTTCTTAACAAGTCATATGGTTCCACATTGGCTAAGGCACGGACAGGCTAAATCTCTCGTGGCGTGGCGTTGATCTATTGGATCGCTAAGGTAGTGAAATGCCAGGGGAAAGATGACAAGAAATCGTGAGGAGTTAGCGTGGGGGCGCTTGTTAATATATTCAATGATGATGGGATGAGAAAAGAAGGAAAAGGACAAGGAGGCAGTGCCATCTATTGGGTACGTGTCTCACCAAGTCACTAATGGAGAATGGGCTGTAATTTGCATCCACACGACAACCTTTGAGGAGCTGACACACACCCCCCAAATGATTCACCTTTCTTCGAAGTGGAGTCCTGAAGTAAACGTGAAGAAAACTTACTATGAACACCAAGGTCTCTATATTTTTATTCCCTCTCTTGAGGTGACTATAAGAATATTCGCGAATTGTTCAGAGCTAAGCACATCGAATGTGGTTGAAAGCCCGCAAATATGAAAGAACATGAATGTATGTAGAGACTCGTCTCATAAATGATGTCGTAGACATGACCAATCGCGAAATATAACATCTATATGGATATCAAATTGGAGAGTAAATATGAAAATGACGGCAAAGAGCATCAGTTCCCCAATTGAAAACATATGCAGCACCGATATGACACGGACACAGGAACACGATACGACACAACACGTCAATACGGCAATTCTCAAAAAATAAAGAATTTCGACACGGCGAGACACGACATAAATATATATATATATATATATATATATATATATATCTCGATAAGTTAGCAAACATAAGCTTACAGTTTTATCTCTGACTTGTTATCTTCATGAAACGCAAATTCTATCTTTGGATCAACCAGAGTAATGGGTGTACTGTAAGCTTGTAACCATTTTTCAATCATAGCATAGCAAGGCAGAAGCTCTCATGATTTGATTTCCCTTCTATCAATCCTTGAATAACAGAATTATCCATTTGTAATAAAAAGAGCCATAAAAAAAAGAAGAAGAAAGAACGGACATAGCAATTAGCATGGAGCACAAATTTCCTCGCACAGAATCGCAACTGAATCATAATTCTTGTAACAGGACAGATACAAAAATGTATTGAGAAGGGTGAAAAGCTGTAGAATCCAATGCGGGTAATGTCAACCAGTAATATCAAACTCTCTCACTCCTATTCTAACATATATTTTCCCCACAAATGGGCAGTCATTCATTATCAAATCAAACACATTTTTTCCCTGTACTTCAAAACCAGTCTCGACACTTAAAAAGAAAGCAAAACAAAACTACGGCATCAGTACTTCCGAGAACCAGCCCAATCAGAGAACGTCGGATAAGGGAAAGATCCAAACTAGGAAAAGCAAATTGCCGTTAAGGATGAACTTTGGCAAGAACCACAAGACTAAGAAAAGCAACCAAGCTATCCTATGAACAGTTCAAGGGAACCAAGAATGAAAACTAATAACGCGAGCTGAGGTCACGGCCTCCGCCTCACCAGTCTAGTGGCAAATGGCAATCTGAGGGCTGAGGAGTGACGACGCAAGTTGAGGACCTGAGGCAAGACCGGCGAGGTGCAACCCGGGACCGCGAGGCGTCGAAAAGAGACGAGAGAGGCTGGCTGAGAGCGCCAGATGCAGAGGAGACAGAGGCGCACGACCTGAGTCGAGGCCGGTGAGCTGCGACCGCGAGGCGTCGAAGAGAGACGAGAGAGGCTGGCTGAGAGCGCGACGGCGAGATGCAGAGGAGAGGCGAGGCGCGCGAGACAGAAATGAGAACTGAGAAGTGAAAGTGAGAAGAAAACAATTAGGTCATTTTACCTCTTTTTCCTTGGACACGCGTGAATTTTTTTTATCCATTTGGACACGAGGCCGGCCGTGTCGGACACGGCACCGTGTCTTACTCGCAAAAATTGCCTCTTCCAGTGTGTCCGTGCTACATAGTTGAAAACTTTGCTTTGTTAAAGTAATTCCAAATGATAATTTATTAATTTGAAATTTATTTCTACTCCTTATGAAATCGCAACAAGGGTGCGAGCTTGCTTAGAAAAAGTAATATATATAAACCTCTATGCCATGGGGCATCTGGAGCCGTCGAGTATTCAAACATATTACCGTTTGATTTTGGCTCCTTGCTAAGAAATAGCGAAACTTTATCTTTATCGACTCGACTAGAATCTCGATCGCATCCTAATCCATTCCATGGCCAGCCCATCTTCCCCAGACACACTGTGTGGCGTCTGCACCAAAGCAGCCACGCCTATCTCACGTGATTGAGAACGCGAAGGCTCGAGGGAGTGAAGAGAGTGAAGGGCGAGAGCGAAGGGGGTGTTGGAGCTTGTCTGAATCGTCTAACATTTTATTAGTAAGTTAGATATCTAACCTTACAATCTGGGCCGTCCATTTTTGGACGGACGGCCTAGATCTCTAATTTTTAGGGAGCAATTATTATAATTTATATATATATATTTTAGTTATAATCTGGAACATTCATTTATAATACGAATGGTCCAGATTGTATCTAAGAAAAGGTTATACCACCTCTTTTCGCTTGGGAGAGGAGGGGGGAGAGGTAAAAGGAAGAAGCCTGATATAGCACTTGCTGACTTTCTTTATTCGTTATTCGGTTATGGAATCTATCATCACCTCACTCTCTCTCTCTCACATCCCAATAGCAAGCAGCACAAAACATAAACAACCCCCAAAATCCCATGGCTTCTCTCTCTTCATTTTGTTCTTGATCTTCGAGTGAAGATAAGAGAACCCAATTCCTCGCCGACCCATCCATGGCCTCCCCCAAGAACTACCGCCTCCACCCCCAACCCAACGGCGACCTCAAGACCCATGTCCCCAA
Organism: Rhodomyrtus tomentosa; assembly: GCA_028455895.1. Lineage (NCBI taxonomy): Eukaryota > Viridiplantae > Streptophyta > Magnoliopsida > Myrtales > Myrtaceae > Rhodomyrtus > Rhodomyrtus tomentosa. The sequence continues at coordinate 20,341,227 of JAPCWY010000003.1, read as the reverse complement.
GAAGCAGAAAGTTCCCTCCTTCCTCACTAATTTCGACGTCCAGTCCGAGTTCGCCCACTACAACCCTTCCGTCGCCCGCATCAACAAAGGCATCTTCAGCTCCTGCCCCGCCTCCTTCATCGCCGCCCAGCAGTAGTGGCAGCTTAGGTTCCTGAGGCAGCCCAACAGCTTCTACTTCAACGGCCTCACGAAGGGGATCCTCGAATCCAGGGCTGTGATCAAGGACGTCATCAACACCAAGGACATAGGCGAGATCTCCATCGTCGACAACGCCACAACCTTGGCCATGATTGTGCTTCGGCAGATCGCCTGGGCCTTCGCGGAAGAGAGGTTCCTGAAGGGTGACGCCGCGGTCATGCTCCACTACACTTTCGGCGCGGTCAAGAAGTCGATCGAGGCATACGTGACGCACGCCGACGGCCGAGTGATTGAGGTTCATCTGCCATTCCCGTTGAGTTCTAGGGAAGAGATTGTGTCTGAGTTTAGGACGGCTGTGACGTCTTGAAAATTCAACTTTTGTAAGCATCGAAAGTCGACAAAACGGATATGAAAATTTAATCATAATCGACATATATTTTGGACTGTAAGGACTGAAGAGGCGAAAATTTGGACGAATTTTAAAATTTAGGTTATTTTAGATTAGATTTTGAATTTTATCCTCCACGAATTAGGATTGCCGTTTTCGCGCTCGAGTTTAATCCCAACCGAGCTTGGCCTGCAAGATTACCACAATTTTTTCTTTGCCAGTGTACCAAAATTTCGTTCTAGTCCCAGCACGCCAAATGACCAAAATATCCCCCAATTATTTGTTTGCATAAGACAAAAGCTATTAATGCATGTGAGACAAATTTTTTTTGGACCAAAGTCCTTGTGGAACCCACCCCAATTCATCTTCCCCATGCCCACCCACGTACGCTGCGCCTCCCCCTCTGCTTCTCTCTATCTTCTCTCGTTCTTCCTTCTTCTTCTTCTTCTTATTCGTTCTATTCAACCGTGGACACCTCCCTCAACCAAACGCATCTCCTCCTTCCATTGTTGATTTGTGCGACCACCGCCTCACCACCGTCGGCCACCTCCCCCAGCCACTCTCCGTCGTCGCCTGGACCCATCCCCGACCACTGTCGTCGCCGGATGGTCGAGATCGGCTCGAGGAGCCCCTGCCCTGTTCTCAGGTCCCCTGACCCGAGGACTTTGCCGCCTCCTCTTGCCATTTCGGCCGCCACTAACGCCGACCACCGCCTCACCGACCCTCACCACGCTCCTCACAACCACCCCGACCCAGCCACACCACCCAACGCACGTTGGAGCCGCCGCAAACCGCCCCGAACAGATGGTCACCCTATTTTGAGGTCGGCTCAGTTTGGTTTTCAATCCAGCCAAACCGACCGCCACCGTCCCTCACCGCTGTCGCCGATCACCCCCACAGACCTTCTTCTACCCCCTCGGAGCTCGCCGCCACCGACCGCCGTGCGTAGCGCCCGAAAACCGCCGCTGACCGCTTCCCCTATTTCAGCACCGTGAAGACCCGTTTCAACCCGGTTCTATTTGCTGTTGTTTTGTCGCCTTCCGTCGTCGTCCACCTATCCCAACCGACCCCCACCGACCCCTAGGTAAGTTCCCAAGCCTCGACCGGCCTTGTCCCAGCCCGTGACGCAGAGAAACAGCCCAAAACAGTTCGGTTTGCCCTGTTTCGCCATTGACCTGCTACTGTTTCAAGCTACTGGCCACCGTCCGCCGGAGCTCCATCACCGGCCACCTATTTCGGCGACCTCGCCGGACCTCGCCGTGGTGTCGCCAAAGTTTGGGTTCGGGTCGCTGCGTGATAAACCTAATTTCGCCCCCGCTGTCGTCGCCGTCGCTGTCGTCGCTGTCGTCGCCATCGTCACCGCCGAACTCGACCGCCGCCGAGTTCGTCGCCACTGTTCGTCGAGGCCGCTCAAGCTAACTCACTTAGTGAGTTGACTCTAAACCTTGGTTAGAGCGCTAATTGTGCTTAGGATTAGTTATTTAGTTAATTAATTATTTATAAAAATTAGGTAGACGATCGGGACCGATTTAGATTGAAACGATGATTAGGTTAAATGATTGATCAATTAGGTTAGTTTGGTCGATTATTTTGTCTGTGGCTATTTGTGGTAATTTATCAACTGATTCATTGATTGTGTTTATTTACGAGCAAACGACAGGTTAGAGATGAATAAGCGATTGAATTTATAAATCGACTGAGTAATAAGAGATATAGTAAGAATTAAGCTCGAAATTGCCTGATTGAGTTAATTTCTCGTGAGTGCATTATTTGCCTTATTGATTTGGTCGCCTTGCTGAAATGCCTGATTGAAAATCTTGTTGGCATTGGGCGGAGTCTGTTGCATTTCTGTATGAATTTTGGCGTTAATCAAAGATAAATAATGTGTTAATTGCTGAATGTGAATTGTGTGGTCATTTAAAGGATAAATGACATTATTTGGCAAGTTCGCATTGTACTATTGATACTCATGCCGTACTTATTGTATGGAAACTCGTGACTTGTCAGAAGCACGATAATCCATGCCCCGTGCCAGTCGTACGGTTTTAAGGGATTATCGGATGCCGATCGCAGCTTGTGACGGACTGAATCTCTTGTTTAAGGAATGCTTACTCGTCGAGCTTTGCCGTGCCGGGTGCACTAGATACACCGCTTGTAGTAGCCGTCGCTGAGAGGGTAAAAATGGACGTAGATGGTCTTGCTAGATGAGTACGGGATCGCACTATTGATATTTTTATCATGCCAATCGCGTGGGTCATTATTAAATAATGGATTTGTGTGATGTCTTGTGTACGCCTGAGTGGTGATACCTTGATTGGTTGCTTATTTGGTGACTATATTTTATTGATATATGTGTTTATGCCTTATGTTGACTGCTGTGATTAGGATATCCTGGGTGAATTAGTGTCTTAACCGAGCTTAGGCTTGATTCACTAAGATTGATTTCTCACCCCGTCGTGGGATAACCTTTCAGGTCTGAAATAATGGAGTGGACGATGCGATTCGGTACACCTACACACTCATCACACGATATCACTTTCCACCCGGTGCTAGGTACGGACTAGATGTAGGAACGCCACATCACGATGATATGGGTCGATGAAGGGATGCCACAACTGGTGGCGCTTCTTTTCAAGGCCTGGTATCTTCGTGATGGAGTAGATCTCTTTGGTCCGCTTAGAGGATTTGAGGGGCCATCCATTCAGGGGGATCCCTACTGTCCTTGCCTATGATTCGATGGATATTGATACGCCTGACGGGGAAATGGTGGATCCCGCACCTGGTATGTAGCCCGAGCTCGAGCCTGAGCAATCCGTAGCCCCCTCTGTACATTCTAGTCAGAGTTCCTGTAATGACCCTAACGACCCAGCTCCCCCAATTGGTTACGACAATCCGGATGTCGTTTTTACCCAGTAGAGGGTTAGGTTTCTTTTGTAGTTAGGGAACTAGTGACGTCTTTCGTGGGGGTACTATTTTGGAAGAAATGAGAATTAACCTTACCTAACTCCTGTATCTTTTTGTGAGTCATAGAGGGCCGCCCCGAAGCATGGGGTTGTGTTTACCAACTGTTAGCTCTGTAAGATTATAGATCATCTATTCTCATCAGTTTTATGTTGTGTTTGGTTGTATGGCTTTTCTGCTTATCTATCCCATGTTGATTTTACTATATGAAAGATTGCACGTTCCGTATACGCAGTACATTCTTAGGTCGATAGCAGTTGCCTAGGACGCTATCTTTTTTGACCTGGTAGCGATTTGGCAAAGGAAGTAGCGGGTTCGAGAGTCGGGACGTGACAACGGCCTTGGAGAGAGGGAAGGTAGATGAGAGGAAAGTAAGGTTAGCTGTTATTGATCACGTCACTTCGATGCCGAGCGTGGTGATTTCGGTCAAGAAATTGGTCAAGATTTGTAGGGACGAGGGTGTTGACCAGGTTTTCGTAGATGCAGCACATGGGATTGGGTGTGTTGACCTGGATATGAAGGAAATTGGGGCTAATTTTTACACTGGCAATCTGCACAAGTGGTTTTTCTGCCGGCCTCGGTCGCCTTTTTGTACTGTAGGAAGTCTTCGAGTTTGATGGAAGTGCATCACCCGGTTGTGTCCCATGAGTATGGTAACGGGTTGGCTGTAGAAAGTGTTTGGATTGGAACGAGGGATTACAGCGCTCAGTTGGTAGTGCCTTTAGTGTTGGAATTTGTTAATGTTGAAAGAGAGGATAATTTCGTTCATACTTTTAGAAGAGCAATAGATACAATATATATAGAGAAGAAATAGTTCTCAACCTTATGATAATAAATAAATAAATTAGGCTCAACTAATTAGGCTCACTAATACTAACAATAAACATAAAGAGGTATAAAAAGGCTTCAGCACTCCCTCTCAAGTTGGAGCATAGATGTCGAACATGCCCAACTTGCAAAGAATGGTATGAAACGCGCGCCCGTTCAAACTTTTGGTGAAGATATCTGCAAGATGATCCTTAGAGGCAACGAAGGATAAGCTGATGAGATTGTTGTCCAATCTTTCCTTTATAAAATGACGATCGATCTCCACGTGCTTGGTGCGATCATGTTGTACTGGATTATGAGCGATGCCTATAACAGACTTGCTGTCACAATAAAGTTGCATTGGTTGTGGAACAACAACTCAGAGATTAGTGAGAAGGGTCTTTAGCCAAAGTAACTCACAAACTCTTTGAGCTATAGCACGAAATTCTGCCTCGGCACTTGAGCGGGAAACCACAACTTGCTTTTTACTGCGCCACGTGACCAGGTTACCTCCAACAAGAGTACAATAACTGGAAGTAGATCGTCGATCATCCAAAGATCCAGCCCAATCAGCATCCGTATAAGACTCCATAGAAAGATGACCATTCGGTGCAAATAAAATTCCATTCCCTGAGCAGATTTCAAATAACGAAGAATCCTGTGAACTGCTTCAAGATGCGAGAAGTGTGAATCATGCATGTATTGACTCACCAAACTCACCGCATACGCTATATTAAGTCGAGTATGGGATAGATAAATTAGCCAACCCACCAATCATTGGTAACTTCCTTTATCAACGGGCTTTCCTTTTTTAGACTGCAAGTGGCCATTAGCCTCAAAAGGAGTTTCAGCCGGCTTGCATCCGAGCATTCCAACTTCAGCCAAAAGATCCATAATATACTTCAATTGTAAGAGGAATACCCCTTTTTTAGATCGAGTGACTTCGATACCTAGAAAATACCGAAGACTTCCTAGGTCTTTAATTTCAAATTCTCTCCCTAGATATTGTTTAAGACGAGATATTTCGACCGTATCATTCCCGGTCATTACAATGTCATCAACATATACGATAAGAACAACAACTTGAGCACCTGATCGTTTGATGAATAAGGTATGATCAGCATTACTTTGAGTAAAACCAAAGCCAATCATAACCTTTTGAAATCAACCAAACCAGGCTCTAGAGGACTGTTTTAATCCATATAATGCCTTTCTGAGTTTGCACACATGATCTTTTGTCTCCAGGAAAAAAAGCCTGGAGGAATGTCCATATACACTTCTTCCTCAAGCTCCCCGTAAAGAAATGTATTCTTCACATCCAGCTGTTGTAAGTCTCATCCAAGTTTGGCAGCACATGAGATAAAAACTCTAATACTGTTCATCTTCGCAACCAGTGCGAATGTCTCAGTATAATCAGGCCATAGGTTTCAGTGTAACCCTTGGCCACCAAGCAAGCTTTGTAGCGGTCAATAGTGCCATCGGCCTTCTGTTTGACAACAAACACCCACTTGCATCCAACGGTACTTTTATTTTGGGGAAGTTGAACTAACTCCTAAGTACCATTTTTCTGAAGAACTTTCATCTCTTCTAACATAGTTTTCTTCCATTTTTTGTTAGCTAGGGTCTCTTGCCATGTTCTGGGGACAACTGTAAATAATAGAGATAAAGAAAAAGCATGGTAGGAAGAAGACAATCGATCATATGACACAACATTAGATATGGGATGTTGTATACATGAACGTTTGCCTTTTCTAAGTGCAATTGGTAATTCATCATTTGTATCATCATTGGCAATAATCATAGGAGAGATGTCATTACCCGAAACTGTGGCCGTAGTATTGGCGGGAGGAGATTTGTCAAAGAGTAGTGATATAGGGGGCTTTTCGAACATTCTGTCAAGTAAACACAGTTGGGCACCGAAACTGTTCCGGAATCGTTGGATCCTCTGCTAAATTTTATACATTGACAGAATCAAAATTTTCAGTACTTGTCGAGTCTTCAGTACTTGCCGCCAAATCTGTTGTAACTGCTGGTGGGATTGTTTTCTCGGTAATGGCAGCAGCTGTAGGGTCATATTTTTTACCAGAAATGTCCTAAATTAACTCCCCCTGTAAAGGTATCACATCCACACTAGTGGACGCATTTTCACCATGAGTAGGCTCCCCCTGAAGAGGTGTCCGGGGGTAAAATGGTTGAGACTCATGAAAGATAACATCCATAGAAACAAAATAGCGCCTAGCGGAGGGGCAATAGCACTTGTAGCCCTTTTGTGTGGGAGAATAGCCCAAAAAAAATACACTTGAAACTGCGAAGGGCAAGCTTACCAGCTGGGTGAGTAATACGTACAAAACATTCACACCTAAACACCTTCGGAGGGACCAAAAACTTATGAGAACTAGTAAGGGCCTCAATGGGAGAGCAATATTGGAGAATCCGTGATGGTAGACGATTGATCAAATAAGCCGCACTCAGAATAGCATCACTCCAATATTGAGCTGGAACATTCATAGTAAGCATAAGGGAACGAGACACCCCCAAGAGATGGCGATTCTTGCTTTCCGCCGCACCATTTTGTGCAGGAGTATTAACACAGCTCGTTTGATGGAGAATACCACGGTCACGTAAAAACGGTTGAAAATCTGACCTGGTATACTCGGGTCCATTGTCACTTCGAAGAATACGAAACGTGCCATCAAACTGTGTCTAAACCATTGCTAGAAACTACTGAAAGCATTGGAAAGCATCACTTTTCTGTTGCAATAAATAAACCCAAGTAGTACTGGTACAACAATCAATAAATGTCACAAACCAACGGTGGTCCGAAATGGAGGAAACACGGGCAGGACTCCAAACATCCGAATGCACAAGAGCAAAGGGTGCATCACTTTTATTATTAATATAAGTAACTCGAGTTTGCTTTGCTGAAACACAAGAATCACAAAAGAAATCTTGACCACTACATTTATCAACTAAATATGGACATATCTTTATTAAGGTTCTAAGCGATGGATGTCCCAAACGGCGATGCCAAACATGTAGCTCAGATAAGGCAGCTGAGGAAGTTGAAGTGACGAGATGAGCTGATGATGATAAATCGAACACATATAAACCCCCTCTACTCTACCACGACCAATCTCCCAACCCATTGCCAAGTCCTGCATGACACAATAAGATGGAAAGAAAAACACTTGGCACTTCAGATCACGAGTCAAGGAACCAACTGATAGGAGATTAGTGTAAATTGTAGGAACATATAAAACGGATGATAGAGTAATATCACGGGTAAAAGACATCAAGCCCTGACCGGCTATAGGGGCTAAGGAACCATCAGCAATAGTAATACAATCATGCTTAGGGGCATGAGAATAATCAGCAACGAGTGTAATATCACCGGTCATATGATGCGTAGCACCCGAATCAAGGATCCACGGTTGAGAAGATTTACACAAACCACAGAAAAAGCTACCTGATTATGCAAAATTAGATGCCAAAGTGCCAGAGGCCGATGATGTAGAGGTGTCAGGGCTGTCTAAGTCGCATGCTAAGAGAAGACGCAGACTAGTCAACTCGGCAGCAGATAAAGAGTCTGACGGAGCTGCTGGTGGCTGACCTAGAACTTCACTCAAGTGTACCTAAGGCCCGGTACGACCCATTCCGCGACCCCAGCCAGCATTTGAAGGACGCTTGTGAAGTTTATAACAAGTTTCGCGGGTGTGTCGGTCTTTTCCACAATAATCACACTTCATAATCGATCTGTCATTGCCAAAACGACCGCGACATTCACTTTCCATAGATGTATAAAGGACAAAGCACTCTAGGACAACGGGCTGATGCATCACGCTTCGACGCTTCTCCTTTAGATGGACCATAGCATAGGATTGTTCCAAGGTCGGAAAAGGCACTCGGCACAAGATCTGGGCCCTAATCTAATCATACTCCATATTAAGGCTAGCCAAGAACTCGAAAACACGAAATTTGTCCACCCTTTTTTTAAAGGCAGCTGCATCAAGGGGGTTTGAAGGATGAAAATCATCATAAAAATCCAATTCATACCATAAACTACGTAACTCAGAATAATATTGAGATAAGGACAGTTCTCTTTGCTTGGTTTCATGAATTTTTTGTTGGAGTTCATAGACTTGGACATCATTCTCCACTTGAGAATAAGTATTTCGAGCAGCCTCCCAAATCTTTGCTGCTGTATCTAAAAATAAGTAGCCACGAGCGATAGTATCAGTCATTGAATTGACAAGGGAAGCCATAACCAAGGCATTCTCGGAGATCCACTTGCGTATAGCATCATCTTAAGTAGTAGGTTGCACACTCTCTCCAGTAAGATAGCCGGTAAGACCACGTGAAACAATGGTGAGGTAATAAGAGCGAGATCAAATCAGGTAATTAGAGCCATCTAACCTGATGGGATTTGTCGAAAAAGAGAGATAAACACCAGGAGCACTATGGCTCAATTCCCTAAGAGAGTCTGAACCTTTAGTCTCTTAAATGGTCTCGAATGATAAGTTGTATCGAAGAACAAGATTTAGATCATATAACGTATGATCCGTACAACATCATGGCTTGTCGGCAGCAAGGAGGCTCTCGAAAAGTGTCGAACAAGGCATGGAGACTGCCGATAGCATTGGGAGGGAGAAGAAGTTGGCGACAGATACAACAGAAAGAAGAGTAGCTGCCGACGGGTATCAAAGGTTGCTGGAGATGAAGGAGATGCTAGGTTTTGGGAGGGAAGATCGCGGATTGTTGGGAAGAAGGCCGAGAGATGAAGGACGAAGGCAAATTTCAAAGGGTAGGGGCGAGAGGAAGATGGCGGCTGGCAGATTTTAAAGAAGGGATGCTAGGTTACGGAACCTAGCTCTGATATCATGTTAAAAGAAAGTATAATTTCATTCATACTTTTAGAATACCAAGAGATACAATATATATATATAGAGAACAGATAGTTATCAACCCTATGACAATAAATAAATAAACTAGGCTCAACTAATTAGGCCCACTAACACTAATAATAAACATAAAGAAGTATAAAGAGACTTCAACATTTAATAGGTCCGAAGGCGGTATTGACGGGATTAAGAAGAGAAATCACGAGGCTATGGTAAAAATGGGGGAGATGCTGGCGAAAGCCTGGGGAACAAGCCTCGGCTGTCTGCCGGATATGTGTGGGAGCATGATCATGGTAGGGTTGCCCGCTTGTTTGGAGATATCGAGCGAAGCAGACACTCTGAAGTTGAGGGCCCATTTGAGGGAGAGTTTTTGGTGTTGAAGTCCCGATTTATTATCGATCTCCAAAAGAGGGAGAAGTTGGTCCAACTACAGGGTATGCTAGAATCTCGCATCAGTTTTACAATAAGGAAGAGGATTACTGCAAGTTTAGAGATGTGATTAACAAACTTGTGGACACTAAGTTCACTTGCAGGCTTCTTCATGATTAATAAGGTGAACTCCTTGAATTCATTAACGATAAACTTATCTTTGCTGTTGTTGTCCTTTTCCTGGTTTGACAAACAGTAAGTTTTCTCCATGAATCTATGAAAACGGTGGGTGGCACTTTTTTACAGTGATGATCTTGTCTTTTTTCTGGACCATTATGAGTGTGAAACATTTGTTAAGGTGGTCCCTTGCAGAAGACTTTGATGATTAACAATCAGAGCACTGCATTCAATACAGAAGTACTCACTGCACATCAACGTATGATATTAATGGAACTATCTGCGAATCCAACCTTTCTGAGTCGCTTGATGCCAATACGGATATGCTTGCTTATGATCTTGGCTGGTATTTGAAAACTCCAGCTCTAGAGGTAGAATGGCTGACAAATTACTAGCAAACTGTACAGAAATAGGTAATAGGAAGTGAGTGAAGGGCGTCAGTGAAGGGCGAGAGCGAAGGGGGCGAGGAGGGGGGAGAGGTAAAAGGAAGAAGCCTGATTTAGCGCCTGCTGACTTTCTTTATTCGGTTATGGAATCTATCATCACCTCACTCTCTCTCTCTCACATCCCAATAGCAAGCAGCACAAAACATAAACAACCCCCAAAATCTCATGGCTTCTCTCTCTTCATCTTATTCTTGATCTTCGAGTGAAGAGAATAGAACCCAATTTCTCGCCGACCCATCCATGGCCTCCCCCAAGAACCACCGCCTCCACCCCCAACCCAACGGCGACCTCAAGACCCATGTCCCCAAAAAGCAGAAAGTCCCCTCCTTCCTCACCGATTCTGACGTCCAGTCCGAGTTCGCCCACCACGACCCTTCCGTCGCCCGCATCAACAACGGCAGCTTTGGATCCTGCCCCGCCTCCGTCATCGCCGCCCAGCAGCAGTGGCAGCTCAGGTTCCTGAGGCAGCCCGACAGCTTCTACTTCAACGGCCTCACGAAGGGGATCCTCGAATCCAGGGCCGTGATCAAGGACCTCATCAACGCCGAGGACGTGAGCGAGATCTCCATCGTCGACAACGCCACGACCGCGGCCGCGATTGTGCTCCAGCAGATCGCCTGGGCCTTCGCGGAAGGGAGGTTCCTGAAGGGCGACGTCGCGGTCATGCTCCATTACGCTTACGGCGCGGTCAAGAAGTCGGTCGAGGCGTACGTGACGCGCGCCGGCGGCCGATTGATCGAGGTTCAGCTGCCGTTCCCGGTGAGTTCTAGGGAAGAGATTGTGTCTGAGTTTAGGATGGCCTTGGGGAGAGGGAAGGTGGATGGGAGGAAAGTGAGGTTAGCCGTTATTGATCACGTCACTTCGATGCCGAGCGTGGTGATTCCGGTCAAGGAATTGGTCAAGATTTGTAGGGACGAGGGTGTTGACCAGGTTTTCGTAGATGCAGCACATGGGATTGGGTGTGTTGACCTGGATATGAAGGAAATTGGGGCTGATTTTTACACTAGCAATCTGCACAAGTGGTTTTTCTGCCCGCCTTCGGTCGCCTTTTTGTACTGTAGGAAGTCTTCGAGTTTGACGGAAGTGCATCACCCGGTTGTGTCGCATGAGTATGGTAACGGGTTGGCTGTAGAAAGTGCTTGGATTGGAACGAGGGATTACAGCGCTCAGTTGGTGGTGCCTTCGGCGTTGGAATTTGTTAATAGGTTTGAAGGCGGTATTGACGGGATTAAGAAGAGAAATCACGAGGCTGTGGTAAAAATGGGGGAGATGCTGGCAAAAGCCTGGGGAACAAGCCTCGGCTGTCCGCCAGATATGTGTGGGAGCATGATCATGGTAGGGTTGCCCGCTTGTTTGGAGATATCGAGCGAAGCAGACACTCTGGAGTTGAGGGCCCATTTGAGGGAGAGTTTTGGTGTTGAAGTCCCGATTTATTATCGACCTCCAAAAGAGGGAGAGGTTGGTCCAACTACAGGGTATGCTAGAATCTCGCATCAGGTTTACAATAAGGAAGAGGATTACTACAAGTTTAGAGATGTGATTAACAAACTCGTGGACACTAAGTTCACTTGCAGGCTTCTTCATGATTAATAAGGTGAACTCCTTGAATTCATTAACAATAAACTTATCTTTGCTGTTGTTGTCCTTTTCCTGGTTTAACAAACAGTAAGTTTTCTCCATTAATCTATGAAAACGGTGGGTGGCACTTTTTTACAGTGATGATCTTGTCTTTTTTCTGGACCATTATGAGTGTGAAACATTTGTTAAGGTGGTCCCTTGCAGAAGACTTTGATGATTAACAATCAGAGCACTCAATTCAATACCGAAGTCCTCACTGCACATCAACTTATGATATTAATGGAACTATCTGCGAATCCAAATTGTGAGATGGGATAAGAGCTTACTATACCTTTCTGAGTCACTTGATGCCAATACGGATATGCTTGCTTATGATCTTGGCTGGTATTTGAAAACTCCAGCTCTAGAGGTAGAATGGCTGACAAATTACTAGCAAACTGTACAGAAATAGGTAATAGGAACTGGTTTAATTTGAGACCTTGGCTTGCGGAGAATTCTAATTCAGTGGCAAATAATAATGTTTTGGATGTATTTCTCTGAGGCTTACGTTCTAATTACTCTTCTGATGACCAGTATGAAGTACAGTTCAGGTGGTAGAGTTACTCTGTTTTAATTCTGTCTCGCATAATGGTGAGGTAGGGTGAAGGAAGCCCCCCTTTTTCCCTATTGGCAGTATCGGTTCTCAGGCTTTGTCAATGGTCGTACATTTATTTTCATATTTGTCATGCTCTAAACAAGGTGGCTTTATGGCTCCGGTGGCTGAACAAAGGTGGTGTTCGTTTACCATTCAATGAATCGAGAGATTTGAACGTTCTTCAACAATACGGTAGTCATGCAATGTAGAAGTAAACAAAACAGAAAAGGCTTTGGGGAAGGGCGATAAAGTGGATGTGGTATTTGTGCATTGGCTTCAACATGTATAGTGGATATAGCAATTAAATTATCTCATGTTACCACTGTAGATCCAAAGTTTGACCAATTTGTTTTTGTTTCCTTGTAGCCTTAGTGTGTTCTGATAATAAAAGCTGCAGTTTTCAGCTCAGCTTGCTTGCTGTGGGCTGGCGTCATGGTTTAGTTACCATGGGACTCCAAGAAGTCTGCTCGAACCAGGAGCTGAGAGGATGTCTTTTGCCTTTGTAATTAGATTTCTATAGGAAAGAACATGACTGCAGGCTCATTTAGATTGAGAGAAGATGCTGACGACGGGCTCTACTAATTTTTGTTGTTTAATGCTTTGTCGATCCTCCTTGGTGCAAATAAATAAGAACGAACCTGTTCTCATGTCCGCAGGACCTGCTTATAAAGACTGCGGAGTGAAAGCTTTTGTTGATGTTTGTATTGATTCTGCACAAACTTGTTGCTTTTGTTAAGATCATGCTTTGCCTGTGCAGATGATTGCTATTTTCCAAGCAAGTTCAATTGCCATAGCCAAGCACTCTCCCTCTATGATTCTGTAGTTGAAGAATGGCACAGTAGAAAGCTTCACCGTTTGCTTTAAATGGAACTCGTGCATAGGTTTCGATCAATAACCAGCTTTTTTACGTTCGTTGCAGACCCCGGGATTGGATCCTTGTTGAAAGCCATTATATGCTGAGATTGTGATGCTGCCGCTCTAAGATGTGGCAGTCGGGTTGCTGGTGACTAAATTTAACATTTTCGAGTGTGCTCTATAGTTTTGTACGCCCATCACGCCGGGTCGGGTTGGATTTGGATGAGGTCAAAAATGGTCCTAATCTATACCGTACCGGACCCATTCTTATGAATTTGTCTCCTTAAGTTGTAGCTCGTGAATAATGGGCAAATTCACGGACCAGTTCGTCTAGGCAGCGGGGGGAGTTTGCATGCTCGGGTCTGGTCGTGCGAGTGGCATGTGAGCAAAGTGGATATGTTGGGGGCACGAAGGTGGTGGTTAGACGAAAGGCGGTGGATTTTGCCCGAACGACGAGCAATGCCCCCCGCTCTTGTGAACTGGTTCAGGTTTCGCTTCCACAATGGTGGTGATTGGCCAATTCAATCTAGTTCCCAAATTAAATCGGACCCGATGTTCACCTCTAAATGTCATCATCAAACCGCCTTGTCACCGCCCACCTTGGTGTCGCAGACAATTTAGTACATCCGAAAAATGGATACCAAAGCGTAAAATGAAGAAAAAGTCACAATTTTTTTTTTGCCTAAAAAGAATTATCAAAAGCTTAACAAATGGATTTTTTTTTTGCTAAAGCAGAAAAAAAAAAAAAAGAACAACATTGGAGGTATGAAAATTTACAGATCTACAGCACTCATTGCTTAGGCCTGAAGCCGTCTTAGCAGTTAGCATTACTCTTTGATTAAATGGTTGAAAGTGAGTTTGTTCCAAACCTATGTGAACCCATCATCAATTGATCTTTGGTGCATTGGACCCGTTTCTTATTACATTCCATATCATATGCTACCCATATATGACCCAAACCTTTAAATGTGAGTTCAAATATGGGTCTCTGGCCCATTTTATCACCTCTATTGTCCAGTTGTATAGCTTTGAGATTCGACATTCGATCCGTCTAAAAAAATGGAGAGATGTACTCCGTATTTTGTCGGGGAATAGCGTAGAAAATTTCCTGGTTTACATACTTAATAGAGGCAAACTGTAGAAGTTAAAGAGTAAAAAGTCATTCTAGACAGATCCTAATTAACTCCGATTAGGATATAAATAACCGGGGCTTTGCCAATTTTAGTGCCTGGCCAAGTGTTTCGGACACCGATAGGGATGTGTTACGGGCCAAAATCCAGAAAGGTGTGGACACTTAATAGGTTATTTCTATGGTGGGCCAACTTGATGAAAAGAGAAGACTTTTTAAGTGGATGATAGTGACAAGTAAAAGTTGGGCGTGAGTGCTTTTGCTGATGATGTGCTTTTCATGTTGTTTCATGGGTTAGAATAGGGAAGGGAAAAGCATGGCATTTGGAATTTAAAATTTTATGTTTGTTGTTAGCATAATGTCAATTTTCATATGATGAATTTGAAGGACCTGCCCTTCCAATGACCAAAAAATAAAATCAAATTTTCGGGGTCAACATCACATTTTTTTTCAGGGTTGGATTACATATTGATTTTTTTTTTGTGCAGGGGTGAGGTTGGATTTTTTTGATCGAAAGAAAGATTCTATTAATTAATAATTGACAAAGTTACATAGAATGCTTTCAAACTTTTCAAAATACAGTAAAAAAAAAATTCTTATAGCAAATTCTATAACTAAAAGCATACTCTTATCCTTCAAGAATAGATTCGATACCATTAATTTACGGCAACCAATCACCAAAGTACATGATAGGTATATGCTGAAAACTCCCATACCAAATGACACAGTTTGCGGTGCGCATTCAAGTTCGATGCTCCATCACCAATGCCGAGCAATAAGATCGACAATAGTGTGCTGAAAGGACACGAGCAAGGTATTTGTATTGGAACTCATATATCTATATCTAAATATAGATGGAGAGAGTAAGATCTTTATATCTAGACCTAAATCTAAATCGAAACAGAAGAGCGACTTAATGAGTTGCAGAAAATTATTTGTGTTGGTAAACTCCCAAAACATAACGGAATAGAAAAGGAAATACAAAATAGCAGAAAAAGCAGGCGAAAACTTCGGTGCAACGATCTTGTTCTGGACGCCGACGATCTCATCAACAAAGAAACATGAACCAGAACGAACTTTCAAGCCAAAAACCAACAGGGATGGGTGAAAGAGAGGACGTCGAAGGGCGGACACCCGGCACTATTCTCACGCACGCACTTACTGACGTCCCGTGAGAGCGGGCTCGACTCCTGCGGCTTCCGCTACACGACGAAGGAGACGATGGTGACGAAGGTTAGGACAGATAGGCAAAAAGTCAACCCGATCCATTAAGCCCATTTTAGATTGGGCATCCCTACGCGAGAAGGAAACTGTTCAGTACGATTTATAATCTTTAGATAATCGGGATAACGGAACATTCAATTGAAAATGATGAGCGAACCAATGTTTGGATCCCCCATCATCAGGGCTCCAGTCAAACCTCAAATTACCAAGGCTGTAGCTCCGGCTACTGACACTCGCTCGATCCGGAGGCTCTGAATCCACCCACCGCATTTGATATTACCGTCAAAGATTGATTTTATATCTTAGTTGTAACATGATGTATCAATCTTATTAATATTCACCTGGATCCACTTGGCAAATGAAATTGAACCATTTCTATTGCATCAAACGAAGAGCCTAAATATGGATGGGCTGCGATTTTTTCTGGATATCCCATTCATGTGATTTAGAAAAGTTACTTAGTGACGGATTATGTATCATAAACAAAAAAAGTAAAAAGAATCAAAAGAATGAAGATAGGTAACCAACATCCGCGGTCCCCCAACTTCACCCTAAGAATTCTATTCTCCCGAAGAAATGTTTGATTTGAGTCATGACGACAGCCTATTTAGGCGAATTTGTGAGCGCTGCGCAACTATGACTATAGTTTGAAGTAGTGCTGAGGCAATCTTTCGTCATGACTTGGTCGAACCTATGCTGCGCCGCCGTATCGACTTCATTCGTTGTCAAAGTCCAATAATTTCCCCCACATGAACACACTCATTTGATGTGAAATTTGAAGGACCAAATTACAAATATCCCTACGTAATAATAAGAATGCATGTAATCGAAGGTTTCGGTGCAAACAAGATTAATATGACAGTATACTAAGATTCTCTCTCTCTTTTCTAAGGTCAAGGCCGAGACGGGTGGCTGAAACATTGGCAAGCAAATCTCACAAAAACCTAGAAAAGACAAACTTCCCCATGATTTCACATTCAAAGGTAAGATAATAATTGTCTCCCCCATTAAAAAAAAAAAAAAGAGCTTAAATGGCAAGCAGGTGATATTCTCTCTGGCTTCAACTTTATGCAAACTTCTTGGCCATGAAGCAGATCTCTTTTTGTCTTTTGTGTGGTTGATCTCATTCTCAAGGACACCTGGTTAGGATCATACATAGGAAGGTCTCTCTCTCTCTTGTTCTCTCTATCTTGCTCTGTTTTTATCCCGTCTTGTGATCTTACGATGGGTGTTCGAAATCGTATTCAACAGCTCTGGAGAGAGCTCGGTAAGAGTGTGCACACGCATCTGGTGCATCGTCAAGCTCGAATGCTTGAGGTGGTGGGAATATGGGTTTCTGATAGTAAGAAGGGTCGATGATTCTTGGAAGCGAAGATGCTAATCCAGGATGAATCGCGTGAAAACTCTCTTCTTGTTGTGGTTCTCGACTAGAGTGGGTACTTGGTGTTTGTCACTGTTTAACTTCGTTTTATTATTCGAGCTTCGCGGAAGCAACTGGAATTTGATGCACGCCCAACTACCATTCACGTTCACATGCAACCTGTAGGGGGAGAGAGAGAGAAGCTTTGTATTTCTCTTTCCATTTTTTTATTCTTTTGCATGGTCAAACTCAAACTAATCACATGCTAATCTATGCCTACGCAGTGCAGAACCCAACACCGAGAGGAAGAGGAGAAGGATTTGACTGGGTTTCGGTTCTAATGTCAGTGTTCGAGGAATCCCAAGCTTCAAGTGTCGGATTTGATCCACTCGTGAGCGATCTGGATGAGAAGAAGCAGAGTTTTAGGCGAAACGTGCTCTGTTTAGCATCGGAGCTGAGAGAGGTCCGAAGCCGGCTCTCATCTCAAGAGCAATCATTTGAAAGGGAAGCCCTTTCAAGACAGGCGAGTGAAGTTCATGGTCCCGATCATGTTCTCTGGAGCTATGATCTCGAAATGATTTATTTGATTTTGTGAAGTTTTGTGTTCTTTCTGCTTATTGGGAATCTGGGATTCTTTTTTTTTTTTTTTGGCAGGAAGCAGAGAGCAGGGTGAGGGGAATGGAGGAGGAAGTCATTGGATTACAAAGGAGATTGGAGGAGAAGAATGGGGAGCTTCAGGCTTCAACTTCTGCTTCTGAGAAGGTCCCTGAAATTACAGCTTCTATTTTAATTTTTATTTTCTGTTGTTATTTAGCTTGTGGACGGATTCTTGCTGATGATATTACATCGGTTGTTGACTACTGGTTAATGTTCTTAGTTCTTCTTATGGCTTATTTACCAGTCATGCTGTTTGCGGTTTGCGATCTCACGTCATTTTGCACGGTGCCTTCCAGTAATCTCTTTGATTTCTAGAGGAACCCATTGAAGGAAAACCGACCATATTGGATTGCTCATGGTAGTTCACTATTAATGTAACGTGAATTGGTCATGAAACATTTAGATGCGTTGACATCATGGAGTTGAAAAGGCTAAGCAAGGTGCAGAATTTTCCAATGAAGCCGCATTCCGCATTGTAATTCTTTAGTGTGAAAGCCTGTTTTGTTGGTGATCTTTCATTTCATATTTTTTAATGCAGAAAGCCTGCTGTAATTGGAAATTTTCGGGCATATTAATATCTGACCATTGTTCTTCATCATCACCTTAAATGAGTTTATTGTTTTGAAGTTTTCTGAATGGACTATATATTTTCAGCTGTGTTCAGGCGTAATGCCTGAACTAAGGTTTGAGTGCATGGAGAAATCATACCTTAAAGCTCCGTATCCCAGCTAGGCTTTCCTTTCTTTTTGATTTCTTCCCAATTAGAGAGAGATTTTCTGGTGGATTGTGGATGCTAGCTTAGATGTGCTTGAACAAACAGAACAAGTCCATATATGATTATTTCATTGTGGTAACTGCTAGTTCTAAAGACCTTACTATCTACTGTAGAACTGGTATGAAACTGCTGATTTGTGAAGTGATGCATGCCCTGGATATCAACATTCACCTTAGAAGAGCAGCTCATATGTTGCTAGTTCTTCAATTTCTAGGAAGCCATAAGAGTTGATTGAGCTTCATCAACCTCAGACGTTTTTATGTTAATTAATTGTGTTGGATGATCCTTTCTCTCTGAGTGTTTGAAGGTTCTGCAAACTTTTCCACTTTTACAGAGCAGAATGTTGGTGTTCGAAGTAAACACAGTGGACTCTTTTACCATGGTTTAATTTATCAACAGTATCTTCCTTGATCTGATGCTTCATCGAAATGCAGTGTCTCCAGCAAATGGATGTTCTTAAATCACAGATCATGATCACTCAAGCCACGGCAGATACTACTGCTGCATCAGCTCAATCAGCGCAGCTTCAGTGCCTCACCCTCTTAAAAGAACTAGACGAGAAGAATTGTTCTTTAAAGGAGAATGAGGAGCATGTTAATAGGTTAAGCGAAAGATTAAATAACCTGCAGAAGGATCTTCAAGCGAGGGAGTACTCACAAAAGCAGCTGAGAGAGGAAGTTACGAAGATTGAGCATGATATCACGGAAGCGCTCGCTAAATCAGGCTTAAGCAAGGACTCTGAACTGAGAAAACTACTGGACGAGGTATCTCCAAAGAACATTGAGAATATTAACAAACTTTTGGTGGTTAAGGATGAAGAAATAGGAAAGCTGAGGGACGAGATCAGGATCATGTCCGCTCATTGGAAGCTCAAGGCGAAGGAATTGGAATCACAGGTGTTGCATCGTATTCACTTCCTTACATTTCTCCGTTTTGTTTACTATTTTGCTGTTACCATGGTTGAAATATGCTATTAAATGTTCAACAAAGATTCTACCTAGTTCCTAAAAGACTCAGTTTTTGTTCCCCTAGAACCAGTTGCAGTACCTGCCCCTTAGATGGTAAGCAATACAGTTTGAAACCTCTTTCCAGCTGGACTTGTGGCTACCTTTTCTTTTATACCATTCCTTCGCTCTTTGTCTCTTTCTCTTCGTCGTTTTAGGAAGAAATGAAGTTAGAAGTGCTGTTAGTGGCTGCCGTGCCACGAGGCACGACCATGGAAGTAATGAAAAAGAAAAAGTTATGAAGTTGGACCAGTCAAGGTATAGAACAATCTATCGAGATGGCGTATCATAATCATTCAGTAGTGGACTAGCCCTAGGGGACTACCACCGGAAAGCCCGCCCCCGATAGCTAATATAGAAAGAGATTCCCGGATAGATACAGGAGATGCTAGGTCTGTAACTTATCACGAGATTAGAGCTTTGTTTGCCTGAACTCTTGTTTGTCCAAGGCAAACATGCTGGAATGGAGTTTGCCTGTTCAGTGCATAATGGAGGTTTTACTTGTGTAATAGTTGGAGAAGCAGCGGAGAGTGGATCAGGAGCTGAAGAAACGGGTGCTGAAGCTGGAATTCTGCCTCCAGGAATCCCGTTCCCAGACACGGAAGCTTCAACGGGTAATTTGCCCAAACCCTTTTATGCAGTGTAGTTCAAGTCATCGACAATGGCCTTTTCAACTTTCATGAATTTGTTAAACTCTTGTCTGCGGCACTCCTAAAGTAAATCCATGTCCTTGTCTATCTGATACTGCATTCTGGTAAGACAGCTTGGTCCACTTGACTTGCCAAAATATTTATTCAACCTTCTTACTCTTGTGACCTTTTCTCGTTCATCGCATATGATTAATGTAGGGACATTGTTCGATCTCTCACCACTGCCATTCGCATTTAGCTGCATGTTTTATTCTTCTTCTGTACTGGCAACAGATGGGAGACCGGAGAGACAAAGCTCTCAAAGAACTCAAGGAGCAATTAATGACGAAGCTGCACCAAAAGAGCAGTCCGAGCAATAGCAGCAAACAGAACTTCTGGGAGTCCCCTAGCTTCAAGGTAGTGGTCTCCATGTCCATGTTGATTCTGGTAGTTTTCTCAAAGCGATAAAAAATTGTCACAACAAGAATTCATTTGCAGAAACATAAGAAGAAAAAGGAAATAGCATGTGCTATATTTGCTCATTTGCTTGCAGCATTGGCCAATGCATTTTTGTAGTTCCTGCTGAGTAGTATAAGCGGACGTTGATATAATCTGTTTGGACCGTGCGGGTGATCCCCTAGACACTAATTGCAAATTTGGTTACGCTAATGGTTAAGGCGCATCCGCCCGTCCGATCCGGTCTGGTTGGATGAGGGTCGTGCCGACCTTCAACCCGACTCTCTCTCTCTCTCATCTTTTCCAGAGTGAGGCCGAACAACTGCAGTGGATAAAGGCCTGCAGGCAATCTTAATGTGACGCTAGTGCCGTAGATATAAAGGCCGCAACCGAAAATGCACACCCCTATTCAGATCACAAGGAGTTGCCTTCTAGGATGGGCTTCTCTAGTGAAAAAAAAAATAATTTGAAAAATATTTGTATGAAAATGATTACTTGTATCGCTTATAAAAAACAAATCAACGAAAAGTATTTTGCCTACGAAATTTTTAGACATACATTGTTGTCGTTAATGAGAACAATTTTCATCGATTAATTATTTCAAACCATACAAAAAATCATTTTTTGGAAAATATTTTTAAAATTTTTTATTGTTTGGGAAATAAATCAACTCCAAGTTTAACTCTAATTTCTTGACCCTTCTTTTTTCCTATACTAAAAGTTACTAATCGTACTAAAAAGTACTTATAAGTACACCATAAGTGTCAACATTTATACCTACTTACTTTGGTGTCAATTTTTCTAATTACTTAAATGCCAATTTTTTTAAATTGATATTTGAATAACCACTCCGGTAAATTTTGGTGAAAATCTTATGCCGTAATTTTTTTATATATATAACTAATCCTACGTGCCAGAGAATCCTAGTTAGGAAAAAAAAGTTAAGAAATAAAAAAAAATATTTAAAAAAAATTAAAAGGGGGTTGCATCGGCAAGTACTTACACAGGTCTCCCCATCGCCGCACTGCCATTGCTGACAGGGGTTACCGATCCCTAATCAGTGGCAGGCGACCCTCTCGACCATTCCCCATCTCTGATTTGTTTCTTCCCATCTTCACTTTGCTTCTCGTGCGCATTTTTCAGTTCTCCGTTTGTTCAGCTCGCGCAGCAAGTGTTCGACAAAATGCCTGAACCATGCTGTCCTCCAATTCGGTTTCCACCTACTTCGTCATTATGCGCTAGTGCCGAGGCCACCATAAACTTCGTTATCCTTCACTAATGGCGGCCCTCGCTAGTGGTCGGCGGATGTTGCCAGCCACCAGCCGGACCTCGACAACGCCGCCACGCAACTCTTTTTCTTTTCTTTTTTAATTTTTTTTAGCTTATTTTAAGTTTGAGACTATTTTTTTTAAAAAAAAATTGCCTCGTAGACTATTTTTAATTATAAATAACGTGTTACGAAAGGCCACGCCTTTTCGCTCCTCGTTTGATTTAGACACTATTTTTTCATGCTTTGATCATATTATTCCTTGTGGCGACCACTAATTTTTTTAGGAAAATTTTCAAAAAGGACCCCAAGTGCTCTTGTTTTTTTAAATAAGAACTTGAAGTATACTTTATTTCAAATAAGGGTTTGAAGTGCTATCATTGTTTCACAGAAAGGTCTGAATTGGTTATCATTGTTTTAAATAAGTGCCTGGTCTGGCCAGCCGATCGATCGGCCAAATTTTTTGGTCGATTGAGGGTATTTTTGTAAAAATATAAATTTAATTTTATTTTATTAAATTAATATTTTTTTAAAGGCGAGTATGGCCCTTCAAGGTCACCGGCGCCTCGGCAAGGGTCGACGACCCCATCGACCAGCAACGAGGGCTTGCTATCCCTTGCCTGAGTCAAAAAGGGTCAGCGGGGAGAGGGTTAGGGCCCACTCCAGGCTCACTAAGGGCCAGCCGACCCTCGCCATTGGCCGTCGAGTTTACCATCACCTACCTTTTGTAAAAGTTACTAAAGCATATGAATATCAGGACAAAGTGGAAAGTTACTAGGGATGTACAAACTGGATCGGAGCGGCCCGAATCGGATCGGGACTGGATCGGATCGATCGAGTTGGTCCGGTCCTTGAGGTAAACAGTCCAATCTCCAGTTTCATGTGTTCGGACCAAACCAACCCTGCCCGGACCGGATCGCCTATAATATATAATTATTTATATATAAAAATCTATACAATTAGAAAAAAGAAATAGAAATATTTGAAAACAAAACAAAACAAAACAATGATTTAAAAAAAAACTTACTTACCTTTTCATTCAACCAATATTATAAATTATAAATTAATATGCAATCAAAGCATATTTTATTCTAAAGGTTATATTTTTATAAGTAGTTGGTTGATATTAGTGGTCCTATTGGGTCGGGACCGAATAGGATCAGATCGCGGGTGCCGGTCTAGTCCCTGATCTCGAAAATATGGGGACCGAGATTATTTGTCCGATCTTCGGTTCCATATCGAAATTGGACCAGCCCGAATCGTACACACTCCTAAAAGTTACTGACAACACTTAAAATTCGCTTTCCCATATTGAAAGTTACCTCGATTTAAAATAAATTAACTGTTACTAGCTAAATAGCACCAACATCGACACGCCGCATGATACGTCAACACATCATTTCTAAAAAGGTAGAAAATTTTGATACGTTGGAACACGTTGTACATTAAATGTATATTTTTAAAAATATATCATGTATATATAGAAAATATCAATGATGAGTTTTTCTCCTTCTTCTTCTTCTATTGGGGATTCATGATTACTTTTTTGTTTTCGTTGGCTGGATATATTGTATTTTTTGTTGAATTTACATTTGGCTCCTAGTTTATTGAAAATAATTAAAATTTGGATCACGTGCATGCTGAAATGTCATATTAGCATGCTGGACTAGAGTATCGCCAATGCATATGGGGCATTGATCATGTGTTGATTACATGTTGAAGAATGTCAAACACAATACGAAAACCCATGAAAAGTATTAGTGATTGCCAGGTCACTATTATGAAAAAAAGAAAATACTATCCACATCAAATATGTTGTTTTTCTGCATTTGAGTAATTGAACATATTTAAAAATTATTTCGATATAGAAAGACTACTAATCGAGTGTGAATATCATGGTTTAGCGAATCACAACGAACAAAAAATTATCATCACCACATAGATTTACTAGTAAAAGAGAAATTCCCGAGGAAATAAAACTCAATGTACTAAAATTATGATTAAGATTACTAATCAGATATAAAATATTACATGTAATAAAAAAATTACTAATCATATTCAAAATTTTCCTTCTATATTGAAAGTTACTAAGCACGATAAAGTGAATTTTATTTAAATGATTACTAATCACTTATTAATATGACTAGGAAATGAAAAGTTCCTAAACTCATAAGGTTGCTTCTTTATTCTCTTTCAAATTTATTAAGCAGTATTAAATGTTACTCCAATTAAAATGCCTGAAATGATTGATTACATATGAATATTGGGGGTAAATTAAAGGTTACTACCCACTCAATAGATTATATTTTACAATAGTTATCCTTGGTAAAAAAAGTTAGCAATCGTGAGGTAGTTGGCAATTGTGTTACATCTTTAGTAGCTTTTCATATAGAAAGTTTCACAAGTTTGCCACATTTGCCGGTAATTTTCGTGATTAAGAAATCAAACTTACCCTCCTAAAGGATTAACAATTTACAATACATTTTAGTAATTTCAAAAGTTAAAATTAGTTCAAAACAAATCCAAAATTAGAGCAAAAATTTCCAAAAAAGTTATTAGCCTATTGCAATTGTTCTAATTCAATAATTTTTTTTTCTTTTTATGAATTTAGTTATAAACTTTTTGCAATTATACCAATTCAATCAATCCGATCAATTTGGGCCAGTCGACACTGACGTGTACGCCCACCGGCGCCCATGTCCGGCAACATAATATTTTCATAAGTTCCCCACGTTAGTTGGTAATTTTCTTGATTAAGAAAGTAAGCTTACCCTCATAAGTAATTAACAATTTACAAGATATTTTAGTAATTTCAGAAGTTAAGGGCCTGTATGGATCGTAACCAGGAAAACTATTTCTATTTTAAAAGTGTTCTGAAAACGCTTTTGGAACAGAAACGTGCATGGTTAAAAAATGTTCCACGGAACACTTTGTGCCGGGAACACTTTTAAAGAAACAAAAAAAAATTACTTTTGAGTTTTATAATACTTTGTGAAACACTTTTAAAATCATCATCCTTTGCCGCTAATGCAACCACCACCCGCCGAGAGGCGACCGCCGCCGACAGTCATCGTTCATCGACCGCCGCTGTTCGCCAACCTCCGCCGCCTACCTCAACCGATCACCGACTACAAACGGCTGAAAAAAGTATTTTTTTATTTACAAAACGCATTTTTGTTCCCAAAAATCGTAATCGGAAACAGAAACACAAAAATATATTTTTGTTAAAAAAATGCTCTCAGGAATAGAAACGTTACCATACACGCAACCTAAAAATAATTCAAAATCCATCCGCAATTAGATAATAACCTTTGAACATCTCAAATGAATGGGACATGTCACGGCAAATAATTTTTTCCCATGTTTCTTTTCAATTTTTTAATTACATGAGAAGTTGTGGAAAAGGGCAATGGTCTTTTTTTTTTTTTTGGGTAAAATCTTGTCACAATCTATTTCTGCCGCGATAACTCGTTCCGTAACTTCCTCTTTCCATTATTTCCACCCTTCATGTGACCCCTTTGCCTAAGCAAGAATGACTTCTCATTGTGAAATGACAATTTTGAAACCATCCATGCTTTCTGGAAAAAAGTAAGAACATACTTTAGAAAACATAGCATACACCACTCGATAACCTACCCGAACTCTTGTTACGCGAACTCGGCGTTTCTAGATGAGTAATTACAGGCATTTCTATGTATTTGTACACGTAATAATTACCCCATTTCAGTTCTCCGACCACACTGCGCTGTCAACAAACAGATCAGCAAAGAATGGATCAGAAATTGCTTCTTTAGCTGAATCATACTTGTCTAAGCGTTTCTTCAAAGATCTCAATTCCCTTTCATCCTTTGAAGAACGTTCCTGGGAAATATTCGATGATCAGTTCAAAACGTCCTCGGCATCATAAGCATAATACGCATGCAGGACTGCAGACATTCACCAAGGACCGCCATTACAATGGCGAAAGTAGAAGTTAAGACCAAAGCCAGTGTGTCACGAGCACTCATAGAAGGATGAATCCATCTAAACGGTCATTAGTAATCAGCAACCATTGAAAAGAAGAAAAAAATCTAGTTAACATATAGCCCATAATCAAATTATCCTCTCAAAACTCCTGAAGAGCAAAAAACGGAACAACGTAACACCATCATCATTTAGGAAATCAAAATGCTAGAGACATATACCACTCGTTTCAAGACATGTTTGTATACTTGTGAGAATATTTATGGAGCGCTTGGGAGTGGTTTCATAAAAGAGAGCAAGCAACTTACAAATGATTTCTTCAGTAGTAATATATCGACCAAGTACACCAACCATAGCACGTTCGTTTTTGGGAAGCTGTAAAGAGAAATGACTCAATGATCACAATGGACCTCCAGCTATACTACGCAAGCCCCATCAACAATATGAGTTTAGAGTATGAGAAACAAGTAGTGAACGCCGGATAAGCAAGTGCAAGAGAAAATTGAATATTTATGTGTAAATCATTACATGCTTACATACGAAAACTAAATTGACTTAGCTATGAGCCTATGACTATCTTTTGAGACTTAAGTATGAAAGGAAAATCAAGATGCAACAGCTCAAAATAAACATATAATTACTGTTGAAAAAAAAAATGATGCAGACACCAAGCAGTTTTTAAATCCTGAAGTCTACTCTCTTTGTACAAATAAGTCACGTTGGGTAATTCCTCAAATCCATTTGGCAGTTCCGGACAGCATAATTTATTTAGTAATGCTCAGATTAGATTAAAACACGGACCTATAAGTAATAATCTCATAATTTTCTTGGTATAAACCCATATGTTGCTTGCCAATCACATATAGGATCATTTACTTCTCAGTGCAGGCAACAAAAGTAGTACCTTCCTTCCCAGTAATCTTCTGTCACTTCTTTCATCTTTCGATACGTTTCGGACTGTACATGCACAAAAGTTAGGAGGCATAGATATAGGGTATCTCAAGGAAAACCGTTTGTTATCTTACTTGTTTATCTCCTTTTGGACCTTTAAAGAGATAAGGGTCTGAGGATAGATCCAGAAAGAGTATATCTTGGCCTGTGGATGCGGAATGCTACTATCAGTGTGCTGGGTCAGATATATATCAAACCATCAAACAAGTGACAAAAATTAGGTAACAGATAAGATGCCAACCGGTATTAATTCTAGAAAGCGTGAAATCAATTATGGATATGGACAATCCAAAAGTCTTGACATCGATATGCTTTCCTTCAAGCATGAACTTCAGCATCCTAGAGTCATTCCGGTTTAATAGGATATTCCCCCTGTCACAAATTCACATATTCAATCAGCAATTAAGATAAACAGAAAAACGCAATTAAAGCCGTACATCACATTATAGACGGACCAGTGTAAATCGCGGTGCTCAAATTCGTATGCAGCTTCAGCCACGGCCAGGGCAGCAGTAACCTACAATTTATTTATTTTTCATTGAAAGGAGATCACTTATCGAATTGACCGTACCAACCAGTACAAAGTGTAAGTGCTTCGTGATTTACCTGAACAAGTAGACTTCGTGCTTCATCGAAGTTCAAAAGCACAAAACTCTCAAGATCCTTGCCGCCATGTTCCAGGACAAACACCATATAGCACTAAAGAAAATTTGTAAGCATATGTCAGGGGAAACCGGTGATGTCAGCATTGACACAAACTTCGAATTTTAAATTAATTGAGGTATCAAAAAATGCATCTATGCTCTTGATCACGAGATTCACAACTGTAAATCATAACTATGGAAAGCAAGCAGAAGAAAATCATCTATGGTAATGAGGAAAAGAGTGAGAAAACAACGTCTTAATTTAACAGAAACAGAAGCAGAATAAAAGCACAAGACCTGTTTTTCTGGAAATCCCTTGGGATGATCATTTTCTGAACCATTATTTTCATCCCAATCTTCCCATGCTCTGATTAATTCCACATCATATGTACCTCGGCAGACCCTCAGACTGCGAAAGGAAGAGCATGAAAAAAAAGCTAATGACGCAATCTCTCAAAGTATTGAAAAGCAAGCATAAATTCAATACAGGCCAATCTACCTACAAGGATTTTCATAGTCATGGCCAACCAATTGCTCTCTCCTACAACTAGGTCAGTCTGTCCCTATGCTGGATTTAATATAACTTAGATCAGCAACATGCTTAAATCACACAATGAGGAGCTTTGCCAGGACTATCTAGCACATTGCCTCAGCACCATATTGAAAACCAAAAAGGATTGCAAGCGTCTTGTTATTTCCATCTATATGACTGGCTTCCAAGCAAAATGACAGAACTGAAGGTTGTCAGATGGAAGACATACTCTATTGTTTGTATGAAGGTCGTGCATGCATTATAAGCATTGTCTTTGCACTCTCTTAATCTGTTGAGGGTTTGAGAAAGTACAGCCTCCTCAAGCAATTCTTCCGATCTCTGGTGCACATCCAAAATAAGTTATCAAGGTCCGTCACGTCACACAAAATATTCCTTTGTACCCGTGAAAGCACACACTAGATCAGAAATGGGAAGATATGAAGGAAAGATGAGTCCAACTCATTAGTAAACGCAGTACAAAAGAAGATAAAATTCGACATTAGGTCGTATATTCTTCTACTCCTAAGGGCCAGTCTATTAGTATTTAGTCAGATTGGTAACATCATGCATATAAGGATAGCCGATGGAAGCCCCTTTCCATTTAGCTCTTACAAACATGAGAGTCGGTTACAGTATTTACCTTCTGGACTTCACCATTAACTCGCAAGTCGCCATCTATGGGAACCACCTTGCACACATAATCACCAGCCTTGAAGGCTTCCCCAAATGTACCCTCACCAATTTTGATAACATTATCAGGGGCACTGCATAGAGGAAGTGTTCAGTCAATAGGCTGAAGAAACCCAGTGCAAATTTCAAACGACAGGCACAAACAATAAAGAATAAAAGAAAGAAAGGTAAACTTATTCAGCTGCTGAAAAAGTTCCATTAACATAGGTCCATTTCTATCATTTAACCAGACTAGATGGTCTGTAATTTGATAGAACTTGATGCAACACGTGTTAAACTCGACCTCTGGCATTTATCTGAAATTGAAGTTTCCTTTTGTCCCTTTATTTCATCCGATCACGCTAGCTTTATAAGTACTTCCTTACGAGAAAGTGTGAAATTTGTGCACTGCAATATGAATTAAATTTCCAGCAAAGGACTCACCAAAATTTAGAGAACACGTCCATAAGAGTTGAAGGAGATGTCTGCCGACAAACTGCAAGTAGCGCAGCAAATGGGTTCCAGTGATCACTGTCGGATGTATCACAAGTTGAAGCCAGAGACAGCTTCCTAACAGCAGTTTCTAGATCTATACAACTCTCATCAGCGACATCCTTCAATTCCAGTTTGCTAAGCTGAGAGTGACCATGCCTTTCGAGATTATTCTTACAAACCAAACTTGGGCACATGCTTGAATTGATCTGCAGCAAAGATTGACTAGGCGTCTCCAACTTCGCACCCGAGGGCATGGCTGAGGTTTCTAATATCTTCGAGAGTGTGCTTGAAGGTCCACAACTATGATTCAATTTTTTTGATATCAACCATTTCTCTAGCCTAGATGACAAGTGAGGTATGACTGTGTCAGTTTGATTGCCAACAACCCAGGTACCAGACTTCTTGGGAGAGGGACTCTCCTCTAACAACTCGAATGCATCGACCTCTTGAAAGTATGACCTTTCCTTATCGAAGCTATGCACAACCTTTGCCTGCAAAGATTTCACGATATGCAAATTACCAGCTTTTCAAATGAAGACTTTCGTTGACAATGTGCCTGATATAAAGTATATTGGAGGCCAGATTATCAAGAACAGATAAATATTGCGTTGAAAGAAACCTTGAGAATTCCACGTAATACAATAGACACATTGAAATCATACTTTTGGAAGAGGAGGTTTTGCTTTCCTTCTGGCATGCTTCTGTCCAGGACGATGATCTACACAAGCAGTGACAGCTATACTTGTTCTCCCTCTTGCAAACACAAATTAGATTTTAAGCAAGATGACGAAAATTTCGAGCAGATAATCATGGAGACATTTCCATTTTCTACTTCAATGTGGGACAGACGGAAATGGATAGTAATCTTCATAATATACTCATCTTTTCTTTTGTGTCAGAATCACAATACACTCACTCAACAGTGTGTCGTCTGGTATTGGCAGTTTTAGGACAAATGAAATGAAGTACCGCTGGTTTTGTCAAAAATGAGAATTGGGTAAAAAAATTCCTATCACAGGAAATTCACTACTTGGAGATTATGCAACCTCTGTTTTGATGACCATCTGACCACGAGAAGAAAAATCGGATAAGAAGTCAGACAACAACAGTAGTAGTGACCAACCTGGTGGAAAGGGAACGGTTCCAACTGACCCGCTTGCCATTAGCCGCCAAACTCACCCGAGTCACATTAACCACGTTCTTGCTGCTACTGAACAGGGCAGAAACAAAAGAGAACGAACAACAGCAGAAACCGAGGCCATCAACATCATCAGAGACAAATGGCCGACCAAACTCGAACAAAGAAGGAAAATTTCGGCTTACCCGGCCTCTACATTCTGCTTACTGACTTTCTCCTGCTTCCTCCTCTGATATATCGCTTGTTGTTGCCTGGGTCGCTGATCCTGTTGCAGCCGCTCTTGCTCTTCATCCACGGCGGCGATCTCTGACCAGAGATCGGCGCTGCTTTGACCTGATGGAAGCATGAGAACACGCTTGTGCATAGCATTCGACGGGAAACGAATCGGAGGAAGACAAATTGTTGCAGGATTAGAGGCTTCGTGGTTTCTGTACCTGCTGCTCCGGAGCTCATCAGCACTTTCCGCACAAAGCGAGCGAGTGAGAGAGAGAGTGATTTGAATGATGAGATGTTGGGCGGGAGCGTGCGATTCATAAGGGTAGAAAATGGGCCGGGCCGGGCCGGGCCGGGCATATCTAGCGGGACTACCCGGAATACTCGTCGTAATGGGCCGGTCCCAGGCCCGCCATCCTTGAGCGGGTACGCCCGAAACTGGAATGCGATATTATGTTAGGCCTTGTTTTGGAACTATGGTTCAAAGACACAAGTCAACGAACCATGTTTATGAGATCACGATCTTTTTGCAGTAAGATCCAAAGTTCAAAAGATGTTTTGCTAGTCGCAGGCTAAGTAGTACTGACATCGACATGCGACGCGACACAACACAACACGACACGATACGTTGACACGTTAATTCTCAAAAAATAGACAATTCCAATAGCTTGGGCCACATTGTGTTTACCATATACTTATGAAAATCTCGCTTTTTTTTTCTTATTTTTCTTATGTTAGTGATTCACGATAAGGTTTTTTAAGTCTGGCCGGGTATATTAATATTGAGATGGTTGAGCATACGATTTAAGTATATATAGTTTTGATAAATTTACATTTTAACCTCTAATTTAATGAAAATACTTAAAATTGACCCGTGGGTGTTGAAATGACATATCGAGAAGTTGAGCTCGTGCGTCGCTGGCATGTCTTGAGTGTTAATCACGTGTTAATTGCATGTCGGAGAGCGCCAGACACGAAACGAAGACCTCCAAAGAGTGTCGGCGTTTCTTAGATCGTAGGTAGAGGTGGCAATATGGATCAATAACCCATTTTTTGCACATATTTTTATATAAAATGAGTCATATATGGGTTGTAATTTTTTAGGAGGCTTAATAAATATAAGTCCAACAAAATTGAAGAAAAATATGATCGATTGAAAATGGTTCATGCATGAACCCATTTTCAACTCATCTTTAACCCATTTTCTACCCATCAAAGCCAACAAGCAGTATGTGTGTGGGGACAGGACTGGGGCTGGGGCTAGGGCAGAGACCGAGATCGGGATCGAGGCCACGGACAAAGGTCGAGGACCGAGGCTGGGGTTGGGTCTCGAGACTAGGGTCGGGGTGGGGGTTGGGTCTCGAGGCCGGGACAGGGACTGGGGCCGGGATAGGGACTGGGGCCGAGGCCAAGGCAAAGGATCGGGTCGAGGAGTGGGAGGAGGTTGGGACCCGGGGCAAGGGACCGGGGTTGGAGCCGGGGTCGAGATCGTGACCAGGGCCGAGAACTCGAGTCAGGCATGTGGCCATGGCCAAGACGCGAGGCGGGTGCCGGTGATCGAGTCCCGGGGTTGGGACCCGAGGCGGGTACTGGGGCCGGGTCCTGAGACCAGGGCCGAGGCAGTGACCGTGACTGTGGCCAGGGCCAGGGCCGGGACCGTGACCGTGACCGTGACTAGGGCCGACACTATGACCGGGGCCTAGGATAGGCTGAAACCTGGGTCAAACATCGAGGCTGTGGTTGAGACAAGGGGTGGGTGCCGGCGACCAGGTCCCGAGGCCGGGGCTGGGATCGAGACCGGGGCCGGGTCCTCAGACTAGGGTTGTAATCATGGCCAAGATCGTGACCAGGGCCGACGCCATGATCGTGGCCGTGGCTGGGGCCGTGACCAGGGTCAGGCACCGGGGCAAGTGCCAACAACCAAGTCCCGGGGCCGGGACTCGGGGGGAGTGTCGGGGCCAGGTTCGAGTCTGGGGTAGTGATCGTGACTGTGGTCGGGGCCAGGACCGTGACCAGGGCCGACCCCATGACCAGGGCCGGGGATGGGGCCAAGACCCTGGTCGGGCACCGGTTCTGAGGTCGGGACCTGGGCGAGTGCTGGCAACTAGGTCCTAGGTCCAGTGCTAGGGCTAGGGACGGGTGTCGAGGCCGGGGTCGTGACCTTGATCGTGGCCGAGGCAAGGACCGTGATCGGGGTCAACGTTGTGACTGGAGCCGGGAATGGGATCGGAACTCGGGTTAGGCACCGGGGTCGGGGTTGGGACCCGGGGCAGGTGTCGACAACTAGGTCCCGAGACTAGGGTTGGGACTCGGGTCGTGTGTCAAGGTCGGGTCTTGGGACCGAGGCCGGGGCCAAGGCAAGCTCTCGAGACCGAGGCCAGGGCCAGGGCAGGGTCTCGAGGCCCGGGCGAGGGCTGTGGCAGGGGCCAAGGCCTGGATAGGGGTCGGGACCGAGGTCGGGGCTGGGGTTGGGACCAACCCGATCCCGAGACTTGGTCCCGACGCTAGCCCAGGAGTCTGGTCCCGAGACCAAGACCAGGTCCAGAGATCGAGACAGGGGCAGAGGTAGGGGTCGGGGACGGTGCTGGGGCTGGGGCTGTGTAACGGGACCGGGGCCGGGGTCAAGGCTGGGACCGGACTAGGGACTGGGGTCGGGACACGAGGCGAATGCTGGGACCGAGGTTGGGATCGGAGCCGGGGCCGAGACCTGGGTCGAGGCTAGTGGACCGATGCTGGGACCGGTGCTGGGTACCAAGGACGGGGTCAAGGCAGGGGCCAAGGACTGGAGCCGATGCAGAGACCGGGGCCGGGAAGTATTTTAGTAATATTATTTTATTAAAATATTATTGTGTTTTGATAATATGGATTAGTTACGGGTCGGATCGGGTTTAGGTCATTAAATTTCGATCAAAATGGGTGAACCATATGCCATCCGACCCAAATCCGACCCGAATCCGACCCGAGCCACCCATATGCCACATCTAGTCGCAGGCTACGACTTTGGATCCTTTAGAACTCGGGAAGCAATGTTCTGCGTCCGAGTTTGCTTGCCACCGGCCCGATTTTGGGCTGATTGGAATGTTCAGTCTCACTTTCGAGATAAAAACTCGCCTGAAACGGAGTTTGGTAGAGCGAATGCGACTTGCCAAAGTATGCGGCGCCAAAATGCCTTACCTCACTGTTGTTTATATAGCAGCAAGTTTGGTGCTTCATTTGCGGCGAGTTGACTCATAAGATTGGCATTCAATTAAATGCTTCTTTGATAGAATTTAAGATTATCATGACCGCCTTCTTTCCGACTTGGCTTTTGATTCTAAGCCAATGGTTTTTTTAATATTTTTTTAAAAAAATTTCAAAACATCATGTCTTGAAACTT
Source organism: Rhodomyrtus tomentosa (assembly GCA_028455895.1). NCBI lineage: Eukaryota > Viridiplantae > Streptophyta > Magnoliopsida > Myrtales > Myrtaceae > Rhodomyrtus > Rhodomyrtus tomentosa. The sequence goes on along the minus strand of JAPCWY010000003.1, from coordinate 20,307,494 downwards.
AGTATATGATAATAAAGTATGAATGGCGTGATCTATGAAAGATTATTTGGATACGCATTGTGATTTGCATTGCCTTTGATTTTTCAAGTTATGTAATTGCTTTCCACAATGTACTGTCAATGCAAAATGCTTTGAGAAAGTGTCGCATGGTTTGGCTCGTGAGCGATGAATTTTTTTTTTTTAAGTGAGTTTTGATGGTTCGTACGGTTGATTTAAAAATGAAGTTGTTACTACCTGGAGCCTCGAGTCGGGATAGTTGGTAAAACTTAGGTACTGCATGATAACCTATGTTGCACTGACACCTCTTCTGAGCTCTCGTATCGGTGTTCGACATGGACACGCGTTCGACATGCGCGGACACGGGTCCTAACACTTGTCAATGCGTGTCCGAAATCTGACATGCAGTCAACGCTGGAGACACGCGTCTCCGACTAAAAACATCAAACTAAAAATATCAAATTTTAAGTCAGATATACACGACCCAAAAAGTCACGGCGCAAAGAGCAAGCCCTAGAGCATCTCCCCCACTGCATTTAAGGGGCCACCGGATTCAACGTGGGACCTTCTTTGTCTAGATTGAAGGCTACGCTGCTGCTTTGTGGCTCTTTTATACACACTTGGCTCTGTTTCTTTTGCTCAATTGCCGATGTGGTACTCCTCTTTTTCTTTGTATATGTTGCACGTTGGTTCTTGATGATTTCGGTTCTTTTTAGTAGCCACTCTTTCCTGGGGAAAATGCAGTGACCCAACTTGCAGAGTTCATCTTAATAGCTTTACATTTTTCTACTAAAATAACGGAATCACAGGTATGGACACCTATTTTTTTGCTATTAGATCAAAATATTATTTTTCAGAGATGCTTTTCTGAGCTTAATGCATATAATCTGTTTCGGCTCTTATTTATTTTTTTATATTTAAAATATATATTTAATACGATGTCCCCGACGTGTTAGATTTTTCTATTTTTGAGAAATGGCGTGTCGACGTGTCGTGTCGGTGCCGGTGCCGGTGTCGGTGTCGGTATCGGTATCGGTGCAACCTAAATGATAACTGATATGCTTCTTGATTTCCTTGCCAAACGTCAATTTAGCAGGGAAATCGATTTGATAAAACCCATTTCAAAATAGAAAGTTTTTTGGTAAAAAATTGACTTATGGTAGGATTTTTTACTTCTGGTAGTATTTTCAACTTTCGGCAAGATTTTTGGTCAACTTTAAGAAGAAAAAAAAAATTACTTCTCGCCACCAGAAGTCATTCTCGCCTTCGTCGGCCGCCGTTGCTAAAGATTTTGTTAATAATATTTCAAAAATAGAAATTTTCAACTATTACCCAATGAATTTCTCTAATCAAAAGTCAATCTGGAGTAGAAATAGAAAAATCAATTTTTATTTTTGAGGAGAATTTGATAAATCAACTTCTTGCCAAAAGTCATTCTGAAGTGGAAAAGTGTCATCATGCGCAATCTTAGTTGCGAGCCTTGCTAATAGGATGAACATGGTCGTGGCGTATGTCGTTGGAAGAGATTAGTCTATTTTTTTTTTCATTTGTATTTTGTGTGAAACTACGAGAGACTTTGTGTGATATAAAATAGTTAATATGTCATGATTGGCATATAGTTCATCGACTTAATTTTTTTATGTGAATGTGGGTCTAGCTGGATATGTTGATGGGCTCAAACTCTCTCTCGACGATCTTTCTAAGTGAAAATATCGAACTTCTTATGCTCGTTTCTAACATATTCGAACTCAAATTGTACATTGGGAGACCTTTACGACAGCGTTCGGAGTGTATCACTAGCATGAAATCGATTGAGGGCATCCACATAAATTGGCGATGCGGCATTGAGTTGGGGCCGTTGGAAATTGAACCCGTGAGAACCTTTTAAGATAGCAGAATTTGTTTAATCGGTTCACGGGATCGACTACATGAATATATGTAATTACGTACACGTACATATATATTTTGATAACTAAGATGTCCGGACCAGTTTCCGCGCATCTCGACTATTTCTCGGGAGATACTAGCATAGCATCTCACCACAATGGCCCCTCACTTTACATGTACTTATATACGTATGTATAATATGAAAGGCACTAATTTTAATTTCTACATACGAAACATTGTGGTGGAATACGCTTGAATATTCATACAAACGAGTTGTGTTCGAACTACCAAGAAATGTATCCTACGTGCTCTCGTAATTCGGGTTCTGGATTTCTAGTATCATTCAATTTGTATATGCACTTTAGGCAAGTACCTCAATGGCAAGCAAATGCTAATTTCATTTGCTACACTGCCGTATAAGATAAGTTGATACGTACTTTGAACGAGATGAAAATTCCAAATCAAAAACTCGACCCAAGCCGATACTTCATTATCCATTTGGATCTAGCGTGAAGGGTAGATTTGGATCAGTGCCTTAATTTGGAATATTCTTGTGATACGGAATTAGTTTGGGATAAATGCGTTATCTTCGATTTTCAGGGTTATTCGGGCTTGAGGGTGAGGATGGTAATTCATGTCGCGACATCGAGGTCGTTGTCATATTGTGTGAGGTTTCGATGCTGCCCAAAATTTTCTACTTTCTTATTTATGAGGTTGAGAGCCATTAAACTACTCATTAAGACCCAGCTTAGGGTTGACTTTTGAGGGTTTTTCCGGGGATACCATCCCTCATCGGATGAGCAGATTTGATTCGAGCACCTGAAAGCGTGGTTTCGTGGCGTTGACAATACTACTTCAATTGGACATCCGCCCCGGCGTCCAGGTTAGCTTAATTTACTCCGCATCATACTTTGACATCGTCTAATTAGGTAACATGTTCACACACATGCCCGTGAGCATTCACATATTTTATGCGCATCTTACTTGGCATAATCCGACGGCCACGTCAACTAAATGTGATCGGATTTGGACTCCGGGAGACTTGATTACCACACTTGTAAAAGTAGAATGATTTGTTTTGAAAAAAATGAACATTACAAGGACTTAGATTTAACAAACTTGAAGTTACATGGATGGAATGTAGGGATTTTCCTTTATTATATGAAGCTCAAATTTAGGTTGAGAAATTGGAGTATTGTGATACTGTTGTCACATGGTGCCGCTATTCCTAACTCGATGACAAGTAATTATATATTGACAGAAAACTCCCCTACTATAACGAAGGCAACCGCATTGAAATAATCGGAAAAATTATAAAAAAAAAGTCATAAATATATTATAATTGTGTCAATTCAGTCCATCCAGCGAATTTTGGCCTACTAGCGCTAACTTTCGACTGGCACTGACGTGGACATCGGCCGGTTGACAACATAATAATTTTAATAATTTATAATATTTTTTGAATTTATTCTTTTATTTTTTTCTTTGTTCTTTTTTTCTTCCTTCTCTCTTCTTCCTCTAGAAAATCACCGCCAGCGACTAACTAGAGGTGACGACTAACTGGGTGAGGCTCGACTTACCAAGGGCCGTCGTTGGGCAAGGCTCGACCTCAACGTTGCCAAGTGAGGTGACGATGGATGAGGCTCGCCTCGCCATAGCCTCGCCTAGTGACGTCGAGGTCGAGCCTCGCCAGTCTGGACAGGTGAGGCGAGATTTTGCGCAACCACGATGAGGCTTGGCCTTGCATGGCTAGTGTGAGGCCGCCCTCGTCGGCCCCTGGTGAGGCCAACATCACTAGTTAACCGTTGCCTCTGGTCAATCATCGGCGATTGGATGGAGGAAGAAAACGGAAGGAAAAAAAAGAAGAAAGAAAAAGAAATTCAAAAATAATAAAATATTATATCGCTGGTCGGCTGATGCCTACATTAGTATCGGCTTGCCAAAAATCGCCAGATAGATTGAACTAGCATATTTCCAAATTGATAATAACTTAATTGGCAAAAAAAAAAAAAAAAGGTTTAGGATTGAATTGACACAATTCTAATATGTTTTGGATTTTTTTGGTAATTCTCTCGAAATAGTATGTTAGTCTGGAATTTATGTTGCATAAACTTTTTTTTTAGCTTTTTTTTGCGTCGTCGGGCCGCATTCCAGTTAAAATTCAATGTTGTACATAACGAATTTATCAATTGAAATTAGAAAAGTGAGAGAAGTCAATGATTAAAGAACCTTGAGAAATAGCACACATGAGCTTGAACCCAACCTTGCAGGTTTTCGTGACTCGGTGAATTGTCTTAAGATCTTACCATATTCCAAAGCCGAAGAAGAGCATACCACATTATTTCGTTATCCAAATTTAATTCACGAATGTACTTTAGCCGCGAACATGATTTAGGGCCTACATGATAACACTTTCAGAAGTCAATTTCTCTGCGATAAGTCAATCTGGCAAAGAAATCTATTTGGTAAAAATATTTTCGAAGTGGAAATCTGTTTGGTAAAAAAATTGACTTATGATATGATAGGATTTTTTTTGCCAATTTTGAGAAGTAAAATATTTTAATATCTCGGCTCCAGAATCACTTCTTGGACCACACCCAACTCCGTCAATTGTCGCCACTACCGCTCGCCCGCCCCCTAGCGCCACAGCCCACCTGCCCTCCAACCACCGCCGTCATCCTCTGCCGCCGACCGTCGCTGCCCATCAACCGCCACCGCCCTCCTTCACCGTTGCCTGCCAACCGCCGACAACTGTGACGCCCTGGAAATTCACCTATGGCAAAGTAACTGAATTCAATATGATAGATTGACATCGAATTTCAGTCGATAGAAAATTTTGGATCGCAAGAACTGAAAAGACAATAATTGGATGAATTCTGAAGTTTCAGTTGGTTTAGATTAGGTTTCAAAATTTCTTAGCCGTCGCAATTAGGATTTCAATCCTCGTGCTCGAGCCTAATCCCGACTGAGCTTAACCTATGAAATTACCAAAATATCCTTTTGTTCGGTGTCCGAAAATTCAATCCAATCCCGATTTGCGAAATTGCCAAAATGCCCTCAATTATTTGGCATGTGAAACAAAATTACCCCAAAAGTCTAGTGGTGGGTCCCGTCTCGCTCTCTTGCTCTCTCTCTCTCACGTGCTCTCTCTCTCTCTCTCTCTCTCTCTCTCTTGGTGGAACGCCATCCCCCCTCCCTCCGACCGACTACTCTTCCTCCTTCTTTCTCCTTCCTTCGGCCGTTTTTGCCGCCGCCACCACCGACCACCACTGCCACGACCCTCAGCCCTCCCTTGCCGTCACCTCCGACCCCTCCGCCGCCGTCGACAGCCGTCGGACGATCGCAAAAATCGCCGCGGAACCCAGCCCCCTATTTTGGCCTCCACCTACCCGAGAACGTCGGGGCTTTCTCCGGCCGTTTCCGGCTCCACTGCCGCCAGCCACCACCTCTTCGATATCCTCCTGCCTCCCCTCGACTCCCTCGACACCACCCCACCGACCGTCGGCTGCCGGAGCCACTATGAATCGCCCCGAAATCGCTGGTGCCTTATTTTTAAGCCGGTTCAGGATTTTCTTCAATTTGGCCGTTTCCGGCGACGCCGCTGCCCAGTGCCACCGTCGATGAACTCCTAGGACCTTTCTCTCTCACCCCTGAGCTTGTGGCCGCCGGTCGCCATGCGTGGTGGCCGGAAATCGGCCCGAACCGCAGCCTTGTTCTTGGTTCCGCGAGGACCCTACCCACCCGGTTTTGTTTCGCCACCGATCCGCTGCCTCCGGCCACCCTCCGCCGGGGCCATCGATCCAGATCGACTCCCCCCGCCACCTGGTGTGTGACATTCTGAATTCCAGTCAATTTCAGACTCGTTAATGAGATATGAATCTAGAGATGTATTTCAGTCATATCTCGCTCGAACTTGATTAATTCGAGTAGGCTGACCAAAAGGGAAAGGCTAACGCGAGACAATGTACGTGGACCTAGGGAATTCGAATAAGAAATGGAGCTTTGACCATAAGGGTTCTCGAGGGGACATTTAGAACCATAAAAGGCTGATCCAAGAACTATTAAGGGATGCATTGCTAGTGTTATATGATTGGAACACGGGTGATGCCGCTTAACCAATATATAATTTGTAAAATTTTCCTAGATCGAACAGTGACGATCGAGACCAAAGGAACTAGAGATAAACCCTCATAATTACATGACAACTAAAGTCGCTACCAATTGACGAACCCTAAATGTGATAAGAATCACAGGGTCGATACGCGTAAAGTCCTTAAAAGCCGCTCGTCGGTTCGAGATAGGCTAGAACCACGTCTGATAGAGAAAATCATCAGAAACGAGTCTTGAAAAATTTAAAATGAAAAATCAAGAATTCAAACGTTATTCCGATTGGTTGTCGCCCTATCGAAGAATTTTGGAGCTAGAAAAATGACGTTCCGAACGTCGGGAGTAAAATTACCCTTTTGCCCCTCAAGCTTAAAGCCTTGCCCATGCATTTGAAGAAGGGAATTTTGGACTTTATACACTCCCAAGAGCTGCTGAAAAAGTGAATGAATGGTGGCCATTGCATTGAATTGGAATGACAAGTGGGACAAGTGTCAAGAGATGGCTTAAAGAGTGGTCATGTCCACTATTGGCCACCTATCATTCAAGCCTTTGACTTGAGTCTTGAATATAAGCCTTTTTCACTCTCTCTCTCCTCACTTGTTCGGCCATAGCACCACACCATCACCGAGCACTCCTCTTCTTCTTCTTCTCTTCTGCTCGCTGGCGACCAATTCTGGACTCCCTATTCGTCGCTGTCGACGACCTCTTCCGGCCACCACCTAGACTCCGGCCAGCCATATCAACCTAGCTCTACGTCTTGCTAACCTTTTCGAAGTGGAAGCACGGCATTTGGACCACCGAGGAGCTCCGACCAAGAGTTTTCCTAAAAGCCGACAGAATCAAGCTCAACCAGAGGTAGGTGAGGTTTCTGACCATTTTGGAGGCCGAAATGTTGGATTTTTGAGGTAAAATTTTATGGAGGTCTAGAGGACATCTGTATGAATCTGTGATAAAAAGTTGAGAGTGATTTGATGAAGTTTTGACCTCAAACGGATCTTGTAAACTTGGATAGAAACTTGCCGAAAAACTAACCTTGGAGATCGGACGACTTTCAACGGGATTCCGGCGACCATTCGACCTCAAACTCATGGTGAGCCTCATAAACCCTTAGATAGACATGTTAAAAGGTAGGATGGTGAGTAGATGATGGAATTGGAGTTAATTTAGGACTGGTAGTGCACGGCTTGCACAGAACCGAGAAGAACAGGTTTGGTTCTATGCAAGACCGGTTCTGGTGGGAGTAAGAGCAGATGATTTTGAGTCCCAACTTAATGTTGAAGACATATTAAGATGATGAGAGTTGTGTTATGGAGGATTATGGTTCATGGATTGAGGAATTGTACAAGGAAATGATGAATTTGTTGAATATTCTATGTTGCGCGGTGAATTGAACCTTTGGATTGTTTGGCCGAGACTTTGAGGCACCTGCAAGAAGAAATTTGTGTTATTAAACGTAAGGTAAGGGAATCCTAAACTTAGGATAGGAAGATTGGACTCAATTGGGTGAGTCGAGAATTAATTTGATCGATTTATGATAATCTTCCAAAGGGAAAGCTCTTAATATGTCCTAAGTGGTTATAGGAGGTCTATGTGTGACATTGCTTGTGTTTAAATCATATGCCATGTCGAATGTCATTGATTGCCCTGCATGCCATGAGTATTCAAATTGTGCATGAGTTGCACCTGTTGTTTTATCTGTGAATTGAATTGAGAATCATGGCCTGAACATGACATGGTGAGGCTCTGAGGCTTATGAGACGTAGGGCGAGAGATGGATACCCTGATGCGATGTAATCGTGGGGTGGAGTTGATTATGTGTGGCGCCCTAATGCGATTTAATAGCGGGGTTGAGATGGCCACGATCCTAATGCGATCTATTTGCGGGACGGAGGTATGAGGTGATGATATTGGCCTATAGATTCATTGGAACCTGATGAGTTTACGCGGGTTGCTAATGACGGTCTGATGCGTTTACGCGGACCGAGCCTGATGCGATATAATCGCGGGCTAGAGAATGAGACAGGCAAGAAGAGGTAGTTGTGGTGAAATGACAGGATGAGGTGTGCATGATCATATGAGTGTGACATGGTGTCATAGTTGCATGCCCATCATTTGTGTGTCACTATCTTTATTTGTATGTGCCTGTGTGATTATGAGTTTGGAAAGTTGAGGTAGATGATTGCCTGAGTGGACGGTCGGCCTGACCTAAGGTCAGGACTCTTTTACTGAGATGTGTATCTCACCCTTTTGGAGACCCTTCTTTTATAGATCCTAGGCTTTGACTATGTGGCCTATTCGTTTTGGAGACCCTAAGAAAATGACTGCGTATTTTGATGAGTTCCCTGACGGTCAGGGGACCATTTACGTGAGGAAGTGTACGGTTGTATAGGTTGACGAGGGTAGTCCGAACTGGAAGCCTCATAGGTTTGAGGCATGGTTTAAGAAGATGGAAGATGAGTTGATTGGGCCGTTGAAGCCCTACGAGGTACCCTAGGGAGTTATCACTGATTGGTGCCAGACCGCTGGGGAGCAGGAGCTGCCAGAGAGGTCTGTAGTTGGTTCTAGGAATGGACTGGAGAAGACCCCGACCTTGGAGTTCACTGAGGACGAGGTGATTATTGTGGAGGCGACCGAGGAGGATCTCGTAGAGCCGTCGCATAAGACAACCATGGAGGATTCTATCAGGTCCATTCCGAGACGTTCTTAGAGTACGAGCCGACGGAGGATGCGGAGGATACAGGGGACTCTAGCAGCACATCTTAGGTGTCTCAGTTTATTGGCTTGATCTTGTGATGGCGACCCCGACCATGGCTATTTTGGATATTGATGATGGTTATTTTTTTTATGTGCTTACCCCGTCGCCCCTTGCTTAGTGGATTCTAGTAGTTCGATACTTGTAAGAACAATATGTTAATATGTATGACAGTTGTTATGCTATCCAGATCCCACTTAACTTATATTTTGTACGGGGATTTATTTGAGTACCGCTTCCGCATGCTTGTTATATATATATATATATATATATATATATATATATATATATATTATATCTCTCGACTTGTTTGTGGATCTTGGGACTACGAGAGATGTGTTGTTTGCTTGCAGAGATGTTCGCGTGCTCGACGGGTTCGGGGCGTTATATGGTGCTTCCATCGCCAACCCTCGAGCCGGCCGCAATCCGTCAGTCGTCGAACCGACCATCGGAGCCCCAAGTCGGCCCTGCCCTGCCCCTGGCCGAGTGCCCTGTTCGGGCCAGTTCGCGCAGGTCGTGGCTCGTTTTGGCCTAAGCCGGGTGGCCGAGAGCCTGGGCCGAGTGGTCGAGTCCGTGGCCGAGTCTCTAGGCCATTGTGCCGGGTCTATGGGTCATTTTGGCCGAGAGTCTTAGGTCGTCGTTCGAGGAATTTGGCCGTGATCCGCCGTCGCCGTTCGTCGTTGTCGCCCGCGTCGTCGCCGTTGAGACCGCCCGAGCCAACTCAAATTGTGAGTTGACCTTAATCCTTGGTTAGGGCGCTAATTGCGCCTAGGATTAGTCGTTTAGTCGATTAGGGAATTTAGCTACTTGATCGGGGTCGGTTTGGATAGAAATTGTGATTAAGTTAAATGGCCGATCAATTATATTAGCCGGTTGATTACTTTGCCTGTGGCTAATTGTGATTAATTGAAATTGATTGATTAATTAATTTAATTGCGTTTGATCGCGAGTGAGCGACAGGTTAGAGACGAGCGAACGATTGACGTTATTAATTGAATCAATTAATAAAGGATTATCATACGAATTGAGCCTTATATTATTTAATTGGAATTAAATGCTCGTGATTGATTCGATGACTTTTATTGGCTTTATAGACTGTCTGGAATGATTGATGGATTTTGATCGATGATTGTGGGTTAATCGCCCTGTGTGCGGTTGTGGTGACTAGGAGGTAGCCTGCATATGCATTTGACCGTGTGCGAAGTTAAAAGATATGTTTTAGCATGAAAATGGCCTTCGACCCGATCTTTTACATGCATGAGTGAGCATCCGGCTTTAACCGAAGATAATGAAATAGATTGATTGCTGGACGTGTTCTGTGTGGTCATATGAGGGAACGATGATGCTTTTCCTAGCAAATTTGTACTATACCAAACGTATAGAACCATACGACTTACCAGAAGCACGTCAATTCTGGTCCGGTGCTAACTAGCACGGATGTAGGATTGGTCGGATGCCTGTCACAGCTTGTGATGGATTGACGCCTCGTTTAAGGATGCCTACTTGCTGGTGTCGTGCCAGGCGCATCGGAGACACTTCTTATAGTAGCCGTTGCCGAGAGAAAAGGGACGTAGCCCGGTCTTGCCGGTAGAATGCTCGATTGCACTAAGGTGCTGGATTGCGTTATTTGTGAAAGTAGAATAACGACTTCTTTCGCGTAGATCCTTTCATTGCCGTGGGCATGATCATTGTCAATAAATGAGCTCGTGTGATGTCCTGTGCATACTTATGGATGAGATGCTTGTTTGGGTGATCGACTGACTGGCTGTGAGTCGAGTCAAGCATTGCGTTGTATGTGGCTGAAACTGGCAAGTATGTATGTGGATTGTTTTTATATTGTGACTGTAACTGGGTGTTATATGTGGTGATTTGTTATTGTGAGACTTCAGTTAGGATGCCGGGGCGAATCAAGTTCTAACCGAGCTTAGGCTTGATTCACTGAGATTTATTCTCACCCCGTCATGGGATAACATTTTCAGGTCCTAAGTGACGAAGCCTCGTGGACGAGAAGGATTGGCTTTTGGATTAGTCATCTGAGGTAAGATTAGTCTGACCTGACTGAGTACACTTGCTAAGGTCTTGTCTAGTCCCCTCCGAAGTATGAGGTTATATACATACAGAAATGTATCAATAAGATTAAGATTTATTTGTGGTGTTTGACTCCTACTATTTTATTCCTGTTTATTTTTATTATCAGGGAGTTGACACGTTTTCGTATGCTTAAGTAAGTGATAGGTCGATAGTGTGTCTAGAACGCTATCTTTATGACCTCGAGGTGATTTGGCAAGGGATGTCACGGACTCGAGAGTTGGGGCGTGACAACAACCACCGCCGCTGATGCTTTTGTTAATAATGTTTCAAAAGTAGAAATTTTTAATAGTTACCAAACGAATTTATCTGATCGGAAGTAGAAAAATCAACTTTTGCTTTTAAGCAGAATTAGAAAAATCAACTTATGATCAGAAATTGATTTCTCATAGAGAAAAGTTGTCATGCGCGCCCTAGTGGTCGCCGTGGGACACACTTAATGCCATTTACTTGTCATGCTTTGGAATTGTTATATATTAATAGTACTCGAAAGCCGAAACAGAAACAGCTTCTCTTATGTAGATAATTGTACGCATTGTCTAGTCATTTCATCTTATTGCAATGTCTTGTATCCGATTTGCTATGTCATCGGGGATGTAATTATTGTCATATCATCTCATTGTCATGTTTGAATCTAATTTGCCACATCATGCTAAATCTGATTAATGATGTCATGTCTTGCACCTAATTTGCCATGTAATACAACATGGTTATAGTTGGTTGTTTGGATTTTCAGCTAGGTAAGATTAGATAAAATATAATATGAAATTAAGGAATTTTGCTATAACGACCTGATTCGACGAGGTGGGGAGTGATCGTTGGGACCAGAGGGCCTGGACTGGATCGATTTTCGGCAGGCTACTAGGATGGCGAAGAGGGTAAGAATGAATCAAACTGTGCATTGAAAAGGAGGAGAGCAATTCTGAAATATATATGTAAAAATTGGAATTAACTCGCGGATGCATATTTTGATGTAATGACAATACTTAGCTTTAGAATTCCAAAGTTAAGTGTGCTCACGTGGGATTACTTCCACTATGGGTGACCTCCTAAAAAGGTGCCCACTAAAAGACAAAACCATGAATCTTGATATGGAACAAGTCAAAGCAAACAGTACATTGAGTGTGTTAATTTAGGAATGTTACATTTTCCATAGGAACAAGTCAAAGCAAACAGTACATTGAGTGTGTTAATTTAGGAATGTTACATTCCATATATGTTTAGTGAATCATAGCAATAAAATCGAATAATTTCCTATCATATTCCGCCCCTTATTTGGAACAACAACATATCAGTGTAAATGAACCGAATAATAAAAAAATGGATAGGTAAGAGACTCGCGATCCACCTCCATAGGAATCATAAATGCATAAAAATAAATAAATTCCATCAATAAATCCATGATCATTATACGATCTGCATCTTAAATCGTAATGAGCTTATTGTAGCATTCTAAACCCACGTTTGCTTATGTTGTGTCTCGAAAAACCTTGCCTGATTATGAGTGGATTAGTGTTTAATGAGCTCGGATTATCGAGTAAGCATTAAGAGATTTTTATCTGACCCAAGGGCATTTTTAAGGAGTTATTATTGGCTAGTACTATTTTTAGGGACACTATTCGTTTGATTTAGGTCTCAATGTGTAAAATTGAGACAACTGAAGGGTACAAAAGGACGCATGGCCGCACGTGGACACATATATCGGCTCGTATCGCCTTAGAGATCGATTCGGACACATAGTGGGGTCATCCGATCACATAGTAGGATCTTCTCATAAGCTCTGGGGAATTTACACCTCGACGCACAAAGTTCAAACTACGAGGTTATTGTGAGGTAGAAATCCATATAGTGCTTACCCCAGTGCATCGGCTCAGGAAAATACAAATCAATCAAACGACAGCTCATTCTCGGTTCACTTCAAACTTTGCTAAGCTTTAATCACAAACGCTACACACAATTCAAATATTCAACTATCGAACCACAATGGGGCTTAGTTATCAACCATTCCAATGGCACTACATCCCCACACGTTGGTTATTCATCGTCTCTAGCCTCGAGAATGTCACCTGCTCTACGAGGAGCCCTGATTAAACTGTCCCCATTCTATAGCGACTAAATAATTGGTCGGGACCCGTCCATTTACTTCTCGACCTACACAATCTATAACAGAAAGAAATTATCCATTTACCTAAGCCCAAGCACACGTATTACCTTTTTGCAACTATGAATCCAGCCCGGTACATGTATCGTCGGCCCTGCATGCTTGAGACCGAACAATTCCCTTCTCGGTTGCCTATCACCTGTTGCGATATCCACTCAATTCTCGACCCCATCATTTGGAACCGACCGAATACCTCCTATTGACCTTTTTTTTTTTTTTTTTTCCAGACTCCTATAGCCCCTCACACTTGCACCACACGGCTCATTCTGGCCATTCAAGACCCATTCTTCGCTCGCCGTAAGAAGATTTATTTATTTATTTATTTCTTTTTAAAGTCGTTCATCGGAGCTGGGCGACCTCCCTCCCCGATACCTCATCACATGCGGCAAGGGGATAATCACAAATGCTTTCCGTAACCTTCGGTGGAACTCACGTAACAGCGGAGATACAATCTGCAACCACCCGGACTCAATTTCCTGACCCATTCTTCAAGCTATGATGCCCATGGACCCGCCAAGACATGTGCAGAGAAAATTCAGTTAACACCACTTCCGGACTCCCGAACAGCCCATGCTGTTTGGGTTTAATAGATTCTTAAAACACATCGGGACGAAACCCTAGAAAAGGACCCATGTGTATATCGAAATCAGAAAAGAAGCAAGACGTACTTTTTGCAATCAACAATAAATAGACATTCGGTTGTGTTTGGATTAGCCCAAGTGTTGCGTCTTTATCGGTATCCACACACACGAATTGAGATTTTCAAAAATCCAAGTGTTAGCTTTTCAGATCGTGGAGTTCCTCTTGCGGATTGCCTTTTTCTCTTTGAGACTCGCTTGAAAACCTATCATTTCTCTGTTTTTCTCCTTCGGGATAATACTCTTATAAGGTCTGAGGAGTCTCTAGGGTTTTTACTCATAACCCATGTTTTGCGGTTTGGACCCTACGACTTAACGGCCTTAGCCCACGATGTTTTCTAAACCGTCCATTCGACCGTGCATTTAATCGTTATCTTATAATGCGTACAATTGTGTATATATTCGTAATAAGAGAATAAATTAAGATATGCTTCTTAAGTAGATCAAGACGCAGATAAAATATTAAATCAGTTTGTTATTGTGTGCGACCTGTAGGTTCACTAGACATTAGCAGTGTGCTCAAAACTCTTTTAACCTACAAGTCATAAGTGGTCTCTAGCAACACATTCCGACTACCTAAGTATAGTGAAGTTCGATTTTTCGACATAACCTGATCCACAACTAATGTTAGAGTATCAACCTTAATTGATTTTTAAGGCAGACCACTAGCACATACCCGTACTCGGCTTCCGCCGCACCATCCATTTCCGACTCGCATTGGAAAAAAAAAACTAGTAAACAAGCTAGAGAATTGACTCGCTGATCTTGTCGCATTTGCGTACGAGTTTTCAAATGGTCCTAACGTTGCCGGGCACCGACGGGAGCAAGAGAAGCGAGGCTGAGTGGAAGTCCACTGTTGTATCATCGAGGAGCTACAAAATGCGCACAAGAAAGCTTTTTTTTTTTTTGGCCTTTCTTGGCCTTGAGTGTGCAACCAATCCGAGCTTAAACTCATACTGCTCGGACCCGAAAGAAAAATTGGGCCACCGTCTCCTAGCAGGCCGAAATGGTGACTGTCCAGCCAAAATCCGTTAATCCTTTGGCACAAATACCTTCCTTCACGCTCGGCTGTATCTAGAAGTATGGGCTGTTGTTGTTGTTTCGAGATACTTGGCCTCATCTTTGGCCCAAATCTGCCGCGACCCGGGCTCGCCCCATGTCGGGCTAGCCCTTGATGATCGGGCTAGGCCAGCTTGGTCGACGCTACTAGGGCGGAGAGGAAAAATTGGGCCGAGCCCTCTCCATAGCCCATCATCACACATACAATTGGGCCGAGAATCCTCAATGGGCCCCTCTCAAGGTTGAGTGCGATGGACCAAGGTTCTCATGATGGCCCGGGTCCAATTTTCGATCTATCATATGCATTTATTGGTAGGCCTGCATAGTATACTGCCAACCCAAATCGTCTAGTACTTCACTCGCATGAGTCAGCATTTCAATCCATTTTGTTTATTTTTCGTTTATTAGAACTATTTAAAAGGGGTGTCACATTAACACTCCCCCTCAAGTTGGTGCATAAATATCAAAGAGCCCCAACTTGTTACACAAAGTAATTAATTTATTACCACGCAATGACTTAGTGAAATGATCAACAAATTGATCCTATCCATGTGTATTCAAGTGTTATTTCCTTGCTTCGAGTCTTGTCTTGCATAAAATGACAATCTACTTCAATATGTTTCGTGCGCTCATGAAATTAGATTTTAATCAATATGCATAACGGATTGGTCATCACAACACAAAATTGAGGGAGCTGAAGATGGAATGTTAAGTTCGGATAACAACATCCTTAACGAAATCAATTCGCTAGTTACATGAGCCATGACCCGATATTTCGCTTCTGCACTCGATCGAGACAAGGCCTATTACTTCTTACTTTTCCAACTCACAAGATTACCTCCCAAGAACACAAAATAGCCAGAAGTTAATATCCAATCAATAGGACATCCAGCTAAATCAACATTAGAGTAGCTAATGACACTAAGATGTCCATGATTCTTGAATAGAACCCCTTTACCCGTTGCTCCTTTTAAGTACTCAATAGCATGTCTCACTGTCTTTCAATGTGTAGTGCGAAGAGCACTCATAAACTGACTAACCACGCTAATAGCAAAAGGGATATCTGGTCGGTTAACAGTTGTGACATCCCATACCACCACACCCTAAAGGGAAGGGTTTCTAACGCTCGTTCTTTTCTTTAATATTTACTTAATCAGAGTAATTAGCACATGTAGGAGACTAAGTAATCAAGACGGCCATACATCACAAGTGCATGGAATACAAAACACCAAATGGAAGGCAGACCTAATAAAGGGAAATGACCTTTCATAGGTTCACTAACTAGATAACATACAACCAAATCATTCACAACGGTGAGATCACAACTATTATATTCACATCACATTTGAACCATCTACATATTTTATTTAACCTCACCATTCTCTCGTTATTACATATTTCACAAATTTATATAATTACCGACTTTGATTACATCATTTACATGGGATGAATACTACAGAGGGTAATCTACTTCAGAACGCTACAATTGCCCACAGTCTCCTTGAGTCTGGACTATCACCCACAACCTCATCATCTGAACTCTCAGGCTAATCGTCCTTAGCAAAGAGGCGAGAAACAAAGAGGTCAAGCCAGTGTGAAGCAACATGACCAATCCATTATCCTAACTTATGATAGTAAATCACATTGAATTTCAGCTTCAGTATTCCATCATGGGGTCCTTGATCTATATAAACTCTGGAATGAACCAACTTGTAAAGTGGATAACGTGTTATTTCAAGATTAGGATAAGTAAATTCTTCAAAGGTATGATTGATATTTATAAGATAGCTGTATATACATTGCCTCACAAGCATCAGATCCATATACATCTTGATAAATTGAAAAGTTGTTTTAACAACGGAGTGAGTGGATAACACCTAGCAACATAACTTTATTCCAAATGACTAAATCAATTATAATGTCACAGAATTGAGGATCATCCACACCAATAATCATATCTCACATCAATGGTAGATATCAAAATCATACCCAAACAAACATAATTCTCATAAACAATAGATCTCAAATTCATGCCCAATACATCTATCACCAAAACATGATCCGATAGAATCCAATACCCGCATTCGTAATCATAGATAACATGCCAATAAGGATATAAATTTGCTTGCCTCGACTGATTGAGAAAATAGTGAACGAATGATTAGAAACAACAATCGATGGACAAACAAATAGACGAACGACTGGCCAAGGTGGTGAATGATATGGTCACAACTAGGGCTGTGCATGGTCGAGGCGGTGGACGGCTATGGCGGTGAAAGCGATGACGATTCAATGATTAAGCAAGGTGGCGCACAACGACAACGGTGAACTGATGGCATAGATAGCTTGAATAGCAGACGACCAAAGGCGGTCGACAATCCCAAAAGTAGAGTGTCGATGTTTTGACAAATAAACTGACTCAAAGGTTTATATAGGGGAAGCATTGAAGGCCCTTTAGGTTAAGCGACTCAATATCTTCTGACGAGCTAGTAGACACATGTCAAGCAGGTTCCACTTGTCATGCATGCGTATATCGCATGTCCACGGCATGACACTTGGCCACCATGTGTTCGTACATGTGCCACATACGTGACACATGGTCCCTCGTGTATCTACTGGCCCCCATTATCCCAATTTTGTCCTAATTTTTCACATATTAGACCTGATAGGACCTATCCAATACATAGTGTCCCTAAAAGTAGTATTGGGCCAATAATAATTCCTTAAAAATGCCCTAGAATTTGAATAAAAATCCCTTAATAATTATTCAATAATACAAGCTCATTAAATACTAATCCACTCATAAGCAATGAGAGGGTTTTCGGGTCATCACAACAGTTAAGTAGTTGAGCTTCCCCTCTTGCCCTCGATATTTACTCGAATCATGATGTAACTTGCCATGTTCCGCATAAAGCTTGACATTAGGATCCATTGGAGTATCGATAAACTTCGCTCCAAGAAAATCAACCCTACTCAGCACATCCAAAACATATTTTCGCTATGATAATGAAATACCATAACGTGAGTAGGCCACCTCAATGTTCAAGAAATATCACAGAGAACCCATATTTTTTATGCTAAACTCCGTCCGTAAAAACTATTTCAACTTTTGTATACTCGTAGAATCACTATTAGTGATGATTATATTGTCCACATATACAACCAGGAGCACATTCTATAGGAAAGCGGAGTTAAACATAGAATGGTCCACAGTACAACATCGCAAATCGAATCGAACAACTACATCACCGAAATGGCCAATCCAGGCATGATGAGACTATTTCAAACCATATAATTCCTTGTGCAGGCGACAAACATCAGTAGCCCCTCCTTAAGCAACAAATCTCAGTGGTTGCTTCATATATACCTCTTTCGTCAAGTTGTCATGAAGAAATACATTCTTAACGTCAAGTTGATGGAGAGTCTAACCATATTGGACGACAAGAGAGATGAAAATACTAACATAAGATATCTTTGTGACAGGAAAGAATGTATCATCATAATCAACTCCATGGATCTGGCTATGACTTTTTGCAACTAAACATGCCTTCAAACGCTTAGCAGATCCATCTAGTTAGAACTTCACTGTGAAAACCCAACGAACATATGTCTTGGTGATAAAAAAGAAGTCTCAATCCATTGTAATAAATACAGACAAAATTAAAACTAACCTAAAGCAACTATTTGCCTGAGTTAGAAAAGAAAATCTCAAGTAAAAGAAAAAGCAACCTTACACATAAGAAAAGCTTGAAAAATAATTTGGTGAATTACAAGATACTCCAATAATAGAATTTAGAGCACAACAAAATGCATAAATTCGGTTGTTTGAGATGCAATTAAGATAGACATCCAAGTGGAACAGGCCAAAAAAGGAATGTGAAACAACATTCTCGAGGCTCTATTGCTACACCACATCCACAAATAAACGGCACACAAGTTACCAAGTTTCATGCAGTAAAATCTATTAGAAAGTAAACCAAATTCATAATTATTGAGACTATCGATAACTTTTGAGGTGTCGATTTAGTGAACAAGATGTCGGTCGGTAGCTGATGTATGTTGGACTCCCAAGATGAATGCACAAACCAAGACTTGTCCTTATGGTTGTCTAGTTTTCAAGAGTAATTATCAGGTGAATCTTACAAGAGTTTGTTTGTATTTCGATACATAGTTATGCAATGTATATATATTGCATCTATTCATGTATTTATAGTAGATCAAGAATCATGTTATAAGCCTATATAATGGCTCTTCTTGTAACTATTTTGATATAGATGAATCAAGGTGAATACAGAAACATAGAAAAAACCTATCGTTTTCCTCTTCCATCGTGAGTTTGAGTTATGAATGTTTGTGTGAGCCTCGCCTTCAATTTATCCCATTGGTATATGCATTAGAATGATAATGAATATTGAAACAAAAGTAACAAAAGGCACTTTGTGTTGTCATCTCCAGAAAAAAGAACACCGTTCACCATTATATGTTCAATCACAGTAAGCACTACCTATCAGGAAATTGTGCCACTCACTCATCGCTCTAATTTCAATGTACTTGTTGAGTAATTTGACGTGTTCATGATCTATAAATTTCAAACATCATGGACAATTGGTGAGAAGCTAATTTTTTTTTTCAAACACAATACACTCTTAACGATAAAAGGACAGCAACAATGTCAATACTTGTGTATGACACCCACTTTCGTGTTAATAATTTTTTTGGATCATTTCAGTGCCAAATCGGGAAAAAATAGATTAGTTTGGTGCCATGGGCGAGAAAATCCGATCAAAATGTGTCACGCCTCGCGCTCCGGGTGCGAACTCGCGACTCCCTGCAAGCAAATCAAATATCTCTCGTGGTTCCAAAATCCACAACTAAGTCGAGAGACATAATATACATATATACCAAGCATGCGGAAGTGATAAAGAAATAACTACTCCGTACAAATAGTGAAATGAGACCTGGATAGCGTAAATACTATCATACATAAAGCCCAACTGTTTATACAGAAATATACCTACCAAATCCACTAACAAGAGGGCGACGGGGTGAATACACAAAATGATCCACCATTAAACCAACTGATAAACTAGGAACTCCTAAGAAGAACTGCTAGAGTCCCCGGTGTCCTCGGCATTCTCCGACGGCTCATACTCTAAGAAGGTCTCTGAGCGAACCTCGATAGTATCCTCCGTGGTTGCCTAGGCAGATGGCTCCGCGAGATCCTCCTCAGTCGCCTCCAGCACAATGATCTCGTCTTCCGTGTTCTCTCTGGTCGGGATCCTCTTCGATCCATTCCTCGAATTGACAACGGACCCCTCAGGTTGGTCTAAGTCTCTAGTGGGGTGATACCAATTAGGGACGACTCCCTAGGGCACCTCATGGGACTTCAGCGACCTAGTTGACACATCCTCAACTTTCCTAAACCAAGCCTCGTACCGATGAGGCTTCCAGTCCGTACTACCCTCATTTACCCAGACAAAAGTACACTTCCTTACATAAATCGTTCCTTGCCCGTTAGAGAACTCATCAAAATAAGTAGACATTTCCTGCGGGTCTCCAAAACGAATAGGCCACATTGTCAAGACCTATGATCTATAAAAAAAAAATGGTCCCCAACGGGGTGAGATACATATCTCAGTAAAAGAGTCCTAACCCTAGGTCAGGCTGACCGTCCACTCAGGCAACCACATATCCTGATCATTCAAACTCACAGACAAATAGGCGAGTACAATAAAAGATGACAATACACAGATGACAAGCATGCAGCTATGACATCATGCACACTCAGATGATTACGCACACCTATCCTGCCACTTGCACCAAATCCAGCATCTCTCGCCTGTCTTATCCATTCAGCCCGCGAATAGATCGCATCAGGCTCGGTTTGCGTAAACACATCAGACCGTCATCGACAACTCGCGTAAAAACATCAGGTTCAATGATACTCCAGGTCAGTGCTAGCACTTCATAATCTCCGTTCCGTGTAAATGCATCAGGACCGTGGCCATCTCAACCCCGCGATTAGATCGCATCAGGGCGCTACACAACTCCAACCCCGCGCCTCAGCGCCTCAGGGTATCAACCACCTCAGCCCACGTCTCATACGCGTCAGCATCTCGCCTTGTCTCCGCCATGCCACATTTACAATTCATGTACACAAGGTTAAATGCAAATCATGCATAAACAATATATCCCTGGCATGCAAGACGATTCAATACACATTCAAAGGTAACCAATTACTCAAGAAACAAGCATAAGCAAACATTAGGGCCATCTATATCCTCATAGCATACACAAGGACCATCCATGCCAAGCTTCCTAAGATACCATCTCAATTCCATTCGATTCGCCTAATCGAGTACAATCTTCCTATCCTAAGTTTAGGATTCCCTTACCTTGAGTTTGATGCCACAAAATTCTCTTTTGAGCCCTCAATGGTCCAAGACCAAGCTCACTGCACAACCTAGAAAATTCCAACCAATCCGTCAATTTTCATATCCAATTCACCAATCCATGAACCACAAACCTCCATAACATAATCCTCATCATCCTAGCATTTCTAAATCACCAATTTGAGGTTCAAAACCAATAGCCATCAGCTTCAACAGCTTCTGTCTTGCATAGAACCGAATCGGCTATTTTCGGTTCTATACAAATTGAGCACAACCAGCCCCAAATCTCCACCAAATCCTTCATTTAATCACTACCCTACCTCTTAACATGTTTATCTAAGGGTCTAAGGGTCTCACCGAGAGTTTGAGGTTGCGTTGTCTCCGAAATCCCGTCAAGAGTCGCCGGTTCCTTCTAGGTCTCAGACCGGCAGATTCTGTCCAAAGTTTACAAGACCTATTTGGGGTCAAAACTTCATCAAATCAAGTTAAAATTTTTTATCACAGATAGATATACATATCCCCTAGATCTCCATAAAATTTGGTCGCAAGATTTCAATATTTCGATATCCTAAAGGGTCAGAAACTCGACCTACCTCAATTTGAGTCAGATTTCGTCGGCTTCCGGGGAAATGCTTGGCCGGAGCTCCTTGGTAGTCCAATTGCCGTTCTTCCACTTCAAGGAGGTTGGCAGGAGGTGGGGCTAGGCTCAGGTGGTCGGCCGGAGTCTAGGCGGTGGCCGGAAGGCAGCGTCGACGGCTGCGAACGGCACAAGCAGGGGCTGTCGTCGGCCAGCAGAAGGAAGAAGAGGAAGAAGATGGAGTTTCGATGAGTTGGGGGGTTCTATGGCCGACCAAAGTGAGGTGAGAGAGAGTGAGAAGGGACTATATTCAACTCTCAAGTCAATGGGAAGAATGGTAGGTGGATAAAGGTGGAAATGACCACTCAATGCTTAATCTAGTGACACTTGTCCTAAGTGTCAATAAAGTAAATCCAATGGCCATAATCTCCTCTCATTTTCGGCAGCTCTTGGGGTGTGTATGAAGACCAAAATGTCCTTCCTTCATTGCATGGGCAAGACTTAAGTTTGAGGGGCAAAATGGTAATTTTATCACTGACATCCAGAACGTCGTTTTTCTCGTTCCAATATTCTTCGATAGGGCGACGACCAATCCGAATATAACGTTGGAAATCTTTATTCTCCATTTTCAATTTTCAAGACTCGTTTCTGATTGTTTTCTCTATCGAACGTGGTTCCAACCTATCTTGAACCGACAGGCGGCTTTTGTAGACTTTACACTTATCGACCCTGTGATTCATATCACAATTAGGGCTTGTCAATTCGTGGCGACTTTGGTTGTTATGTAATTGTGAGGGTCTATCACTAGTCCCTTTGATCTTGATCGTCACTGTCCGATTTAGGAAAATTTTACAAATTGTACATTGGTTAAGCGGCATCACCCGCGCTCCAATCATATAACGCTAGCAAATACATTCCTTAATCATTCTTAGATCGGCCTTTTTATGGTTCTAAATGTCCCCTCGACAATCCTTGTGGTCAAAGCGCCATTTCTTATCCGAGTTTCCTAGGTCCACATACCTTGTCTCGCGTTAGCCTTTTCCTTTTGGTCAGCCTACTCGAATTGATCACATTTGAGCGAGATACAGCTGAAATACATCTCTAGATTTACTTCTTATTAGTGAGTCTAAAATTGACTGAAAATCAGAATGTCACAACTCTTCCCCTCTTACAAAAATTTCGCCTCCGAAATTTACATCAAACTTAATTACTCAAATAAATGGGGGTGTTGTCGCCTCATCTTCTCTTCGTTTTCCCACGTGGCAGCTTTTGTGCCATGGTGCTCCCACACTACTTTGACTAGTGAAATCTTCTTATTCTTGAGGATTTGCTCCTTCTGGTCCTCGATCCTTATCGGTCTCTCCACGTAAGACACCCGGTCGTCTACTTCTATGATTTCATAGTCCAGCATATGTATCAGGTCCGGTTCATATTTTCGTAGCATTGACACATGTAAAACATTATGCACCTGGGATAGATTAGGCGGCAAGGCAAACCCGTATGCCAAGGTTCCAATTCGCTCCATTATCTCGAATGGGCCTACATACCTTGGGCTCAGCTTCCCCTTCTTTTCAAATTACGATAGTCCTCTAATCAGTGACACTTTGAGGAAGACGTAATCGCCCACTTGAAACTCTAAGGGCTTGCGCTGCTTATCTGCGTAGCTCTTCTAACGACTCTGTGCCGTCCTCAATCTATCCCAAATTATTTTCACTGCTTCCACCAATTGCTCTACCAGCTCTGGGCTTGTGATACTCCTTTCTCTAACCTCATCCCAGCAAATTGGGGTTCTGGAGGCCCTATCATGGAGTGCTTCGAATGGTGCCATCTGGATACTCTGCTGGTAGCTATTATTATAAGCAAACTCTACCAAATGTAGCTGATCTTCCCACCCACCTTTAAAATCAATGACGCATGCACGCATCATGTCCTCAAATGTCTGTATCGTCCTTTCTGACTGTTCGTTCGTCTGTGGGTGATACGCTGTGCTAAATTGTAGTCGGGTTCCCATGGCATCTTGCAAACTTTTCCAAAAGTTTGCAGTGAATTTGGGATCTCTATCCGAGGTAATCGTCACAGGCACTCCGTGCAACCTCACGATTTGTCTCATGTACAACTCTGCATACCTATCTATAGCGAAGTCCTTTTGCACCGGAATGAAATGAGCGGACTTGATCAATCTGTTCACGACTACCCATATAGAGTCATGACCTCTTTGGCTCCTTGGGAGTCCCATAACAAAATTCATAGTCACATGCTCCCACTTCCATTCGGGTATCTCCAGTGGCTGTAATAGTCCTCCAGGCTTATAGTGCTACGTTTTCACTTGCTGGCACGTCAAACACTTAACCACATACTTTGCTACGTCCACTTTCATTCCGTTCCACCAATAATGCTATCGCAAGTTCTGATACATTTTCGTACTCTCAGGGTGGATGCTATAATTGCTCCTATGAGCCTCTGACAAGATCATTTCCTTGAGTTCTTCATCCTTTGGTACACACAGTCGTCCTCGGAACTTCAAAATTCCGTCCTCTGACACCTGAAATTTCGATTTTCTCTTCTTCACGCCCATCTCCAAAATTTTCTAAATTTCCGGGTACATAGACTATAGGGTCTTTATTCCTTCCTGGACCTCAAGTTCTACCCTCAATGTAGTCATTAAGCTGGACAACTGGCAGACTTCCAATCTGAACTCAGAATCTCTCAAGTCCTCAATCATCGACCCTCTACTAGCAGACAGGCGATGCTCGACTTCCAACTCAGCGCATCTACGACTCTGTTTGCTTTCTTAGGGTGATACAATATATCACAATCATAATCTTTGAGCAGCTCCATTCACCTATGTTGCCTCATATTCAACTCTTTATGGAAAAACATGTACTTTAAGCTTTGGTGGTCGGTATAAATCTGGAACTTCTCGCCACATAGGTAATGTCTCTAGATTTTTAAGTCAAAAATAATCGTTGCTAACTCCAGATCATGTGTTGGGTAGTTCATTTCATGTGGCCTCAACTGTATGGATGCGTAGGCCACTACTCTCCCATGTTGCATCAACACATAGCCTAATCCTTTCAACGAAGCATCGCTGTATATTTCATAATCTGCCTGTCCTTATGGAATGGTCAGCACTGGTGTGGTTGCCAATCTATGCTTGAGCTCTTGGAAACTCCTCTTACACTTGTCAGTTCATTCAAACTTCGTTTCCTTCTTCGTCAACCGCGTCAATGGGATGGCTATGGATGAGAATTTCTCTACAAAACCCCTGTAATACCTTGCCAATCCCGAGAAACTTCTGACTTCGGTGACAGTAGTAGGTCTAGGCCAATTCGTTACAGCCTCGATCTTCGCAGGATCCACTGTGATTCCTTCACCAGATACCACATGACCAAGAAATGCTACCATGCTCAGTCAGAACTCGCATTTACTCAACTTCGCGTAGAGCGAGTGTTCCCTCAAGGTCTGTAGAACAATCCTCAAGTGCCCCTCGTGTTCGCATCACTCCTTGAGTAAATCAAGATGTCGTCAATAAAAACTATCACGAATCTGTTTAGAAATTTCTTAAATACTCGATGCATCAGGTCCACAAAAGCAGCTGGAGCGTTGGTCAAACCAAACGGCATCACCGTAAACTCATAATGACCATACCTCGTCCTAAAGGCAATCTTAGGTATGTCTTCTTTCTTGATTCTCAACTGGTGATACCCTGTTCTCAGTTCAATCTTCGAAAATACTGCCGCTCCTTATAATTGATCAAACAGATCGTCAATTCTGAGCAATGGGTACTTATTCTTCACTGTCACTTGGTTCAGTTGCCGATAGTCGATGCATAAACACAAAGATCCATCCTTCTTCCTTACGAATAGCACCGGTGCTCCCCACGGTGAAGCACTAGGTCGGATAAATCCCTTGTCCAGCAGTTCCTGCATCTGCACCTTTAACTCTTTCAGTTTTGACAGGGACATCTGTAAGGTGCCTTCAAGATCAGCTCCGTCCCATCGGCTATCTCAATTATAAATTCTATTTCCTGTTCCGGTAGTAATCCTGGTAACTCTTGGAGAAATACATCAGGAAATTCACACACTACTGGAATACTTTCTAACTTTGGATCTTCGGTAGTCGTGTCCATTACTGCCACTAAGTATGCCTGACACCCTTCAGGCATCAACTTGGTCACTTCCAGAGATGAGACTAAGGAATCGAGATTCCTCATCGACTTCCCACCAATTCAAAGCTAGGGCAGCCTCTCGGATAAACCGGATTATCCTACTACCACAATCCACTACTGCCCCCTGTTTACCCAACCAATCAATTCCTATGATTAAGATAAAATTGTACATGGGAAACACAAATAGATTAATACTCTCCTTACTCCCTCCAATCACGATTTCACAACCCGTACAACCTAATGAAACCAATATATTATCCTTCAACGGAGTGGCAACAAGCAGAATTATATTCAACGGTTTCAATTTCATACCCACCAAATCAGCAAACTGTGCAGACACAAATGAATGCGTGGCACCAGGGTCAAACAATGCGTATGCAGCTTGGTTGCACAAGTAAACCATACCTGTGACCACACTTAGTGCTTCCTCCGCCTCTCTACGGGCTACTACATACACCCTTCCCTGCGCCGGTGGTAGATTATGCTCGATTTGGGGAGTAGTCGTCGATGGTCCAGCTTGCGGTCTCTGCCCTTGAGGTCGATTTGTCGGAGCTTGGTTTGGGCATGTCCTCATCTGGTAGCCCAATTGACCACACTTAAAGCAAGTTCCTATCCTTACCGGGTATGGCCCATTTCCATGCCTCCTGCCATAAAGGCGGCAACTCCAGTTTGTGAGATTCGGCGGCTTCACGATATTTTTCCTTACTGGAGCCACAAAACGCCTGCTACCCGCCATCGGTCTCTTGCCCATCCGACAGTTATCTCTGAATAGTGTAAACAGCGACCTAATTGCGGTGTTCCTCTCTTTCAAGTCCCTTTATATCATTTGGCCCCATTCGTATATCTCCTTATAAGTCCTCAGATTTAGGGCAATTATCTGACTACGGAGCTCAGACCTCAAACCGTCCCTGAACCTCCTTGCTTTCTCCTGGGGATCCTCTACAGATCGAGGTACGTACCTCGACATCCTCGAGAACTCGGCCTCATACTGATCTATCGTCAGCTGGTTTTGGAGCAACTGTAGGAATTCTACCTGCTTTCTTTCCATGGCCGTATCCGAGAAATACTTGTCGTTGAACGCTGTCTTAAAGGCATCCCAATTCATGGCCGTTCCTTCGGGGAAAACTCCATTCTTGATGGCAGCCCACCAATCATTTGCAGTACCCTCCAGCTGTTACACTGTTAGCAGCACCTTCTCTTCGTCCGTGCACCTTAGCACACCAAAAGCTTTTTCTAAATTCTCAATCTATCTAGGTACTAGCTCAGGATCTCCAGCCTATCGAATTGAGTCGGCTTCAACTTTATGAACTACTCTAGTTAGCCCATCTGTCTGGTCACGACAATTTCCTCTCGGGCATTCACAGCTTCATTGCTCTGGTCATGTTCATTCTGGTTTCCATTGCCACCGTTGTTGCCATTGTTGGCGTTGACGGCAGCTATGACAGCTCCTATTGCCTGGGCCATGGCAGCGTCCCGATCTTGGGTCTGCCTATCAATCAAGTCACATATCCTCTCTAGCGCCCTCAGCACACCATCCATTCTTGGATCCTTAGCTACAGGCAGCCTCGAGCTAGAGGCTCCGTCTCTGGATCTTCTAGATCTTCAAGACGGGTTGCTTATCCTTATCTCTTTCTACTAAACCTGGTCCACCACAAGTTCAGCAAGGAGTTAGTAACTTACTCAATCGTCTAAGTCTAGAGCTACCAGCTATGCCTTAACAGAAACAACTACAATACAACAGTCCTTTCGCACAATAACTTCTATAGATATTTCAACAAATAGCTCATGGCTATTCCTCAGTTTCGTTCGCTCCAACGGTTCACTAAAACCAACCATACTCATTCATTTATCAGGCCATACTTATTTACTTATCAGGCCAAAATCCAGAAATGACCTTCAACACTAAGTAGAGAACTTAATCCTCATGCCTTACTACAACTCTGTCAAGGTCAAACACCAACCACAAGTACCAGGTCACATGCTATGCACCCCATGCTTTATCTTAACCCGTCTCCTAAGGTCTCGCTATCCATACAAGTCCCAACTTAATCCTCCTCATCACTCTAGTCCTTAATCAACTTTGGATCGAGCTAACCTTGCTCTGATACCAAGCAAACGTGGATATCACGACCCGCGCCCCGGGCCCGAGCTCGCGACTCCCTACAAGCAAACCAAATATCTCTCGCGGTCCCAAGATCCACAACTAAGTCGAGAGACATGATATACATATATACCAAGCATGCGGAAGTGATAAAGAAATAACTCCTCTGCACAAATAGTGAAATGGGACCTAGATAGCGTAAATACTGTCATACATAAAGCCCAACTGTTCATATAGAAATATAACTACTAAATCCACTAACAAGAGGGCGACGGGGTGAGTACACAAAATGATCCACCATTAGACCAACTGATAAACTAGGAACTCCTAAGAAGAACTGCTAGAGTTCCCGGTGTCCTCGGCATCCTCCGACGGCTCATACTCTGAGAAGGTCTCTGAGCGAACCTCGATAGTATCCTCCATGGTCGCCTAGGCAGATGGTTCCGCGAGATCCTCTTCAGTCGCCTCCAGCACAATGACCTCATCCTCCATGTTCTCTATGGTCGGGGTTCTCTCCGGTCCATTCCTCGAACTGACAACGGACCCCTCAGGCAGGTTTAAGTCTCTAGTGAGGTGACGCCAACTAGAGACGACTCCCTAGGGCACCTCATGGGGCATCAGCGGCCCAGTCGACACATCCTCAACTTTTCTAAATCAGGCCTCGTACCGATGAGGCTTCCAGTCCGTACTATCCTCGTCCACCCAAACAACAGTACAATTCCTTACATAAATCATTCTCTGCCCGTCAGGGAACTCATCAAAATGAGTGGACATCTCCTTCGGGTCTCCAAAACGAATAGGCTACATTATCAAGGCCTAGGATCTGTAAAAAAAGGGTCCCCAACGGGGTGAGATACACATTTCAGTAAAAGAGTCCTAACCCTAGGTTAGGCCGATCGTCCACTCAGGCAACCACATATCCCGATCATTCAAACTCATAGACAAATAGGCGAGTACAATAAAAGATGACAATACACAGATGACAGGCATGCATCTATGACATCATGCACACTCAGATGATAACGCATACCCATCCTGCCACTTACACCACATCCAACATCTCCCGCCTGCCTCATCTATTCAGCCCGTGATTAGATTGCATCAGGCTCGATCCGCGTAAACGCATCAGACCGTCATTGACAACCTACGTAAACGCACCAGGTTTTAATGATACTCCAGGTCAGTGCTAGCACCTCATAATCTCCGTCCCGCGTAAATGCATCAGGACCATGGCCATCTCAACCCCGCGATTAGATCGCATCAGGGTGCCACACAACTCCAACCCCACGCCTCAGCGCCTCAGGATATCAACCACCTCACCCCGCGTCTCATACGCGTCAAGGTCTCGCCTTGTCTTCGCCATGCCACGTACACAAGGCTAAATGCAAATCATTCATAAACAATGCATCCATGGCATGCAAGACGATTCAATACACATTCACAGGTAACCAATTATTCAAGAAACAAGCATAAGCAAACATTAGGGTCACCTATACCCTCATAGCATACACAAGGACCATCCATGCCAAGCTTTCTAAGATACAATCTCAATTCTATCTGACTCGCCCAATCGAGTCCAATCTTCCTATCCTAAGTTCAGGATTCCCTTACCTTGAGTTTGATGCCATAAAATTCTCTTTTGAGCCCTCAATGGCCCAAGACCAAACTCGTCGTACAACCTAAAAAATTCCAACCAATCCGTCAATTTTCATATCCAATTCACCAATCCATGAACCACAAACCTCCATAACATAATTCTCATCATCCTAGCATTTCTAAATCACCAATTTACGGCTCAAAATCAATGGCCATCAACTCCAACAGCTTCAGTCTTACACAGAACCGAATCGGCTATTTTCGGTTCTATGCAAACCGAGCACGACCAGCCTTAAATCTCCACTAAATCCTTCATTTAATCACTACCATACCTCTTAACATGTCTATCTAAGGGTCTAAGGGTTTCATCGAGAGTTTGAGGTCGAGTCGTCCCTGGAATCCCGTCAAGAGTTGCCGGTTCCTCCTAGGTCGCAGATCGGCAAATTCTGTCCAAAGTTTACAAGACCCATTGGGGTCAAAACTTCATCAAATAAAACTCAAATTTTTATCACAGATAGATATACATGTTCCCTAGATCTCCATAAAATTTGGTCACAAGATTCCAACATTTCGATATCCTAAGGGGTCAGAAACTCGGCCTACCTCAGTTTGAGTCACATTTCGTCGGCTTCCGGGGAAATGCTTGGCCGGAGCTCCTCGGTGGTCCAATCACCATGCTTCCACATTGAGGAGGTCGGAAGGAGGTGGGGCTAAGCTCAGGTGGTCGGCTGGAGTCCAGGCGGTGGTCGAAAGGTAGCGGCGAACGGCACGGGCAGGGGCTGTCGTTGGGAGGCAAGAGGAAGAAGAAGAAGAAGATGGAGTTTCGGTGAGTTGGGGTGTTCTATGGCCGACCAAAGTGAGGTGAGAGAGAGTGAGAATGGACTATATTCAACTCTCAAGTCAATGGGAAGAATGGTAGGTGGATAAAGGTGGACATGACCACTCAATGCTTGATCTAGTGACACTTGTCCTAAATGTTAATAAAGTAAATCCAATGGCCATAATCTCCTATCATTTTTGGCAGCTCTTGGGGGTGTGTATGAAGACCAAAATGCCTTTCCTTCATTGCATGGGCAAGGCTTAAGCTTGAGGGGCAAAATGGTAATTTTACCCCCGACGTCCAGAACATTATTTTTCTCGTTCCAATATTCTTCGATAGGGCGACGACCAATCCAAATATAACGTTGGAATTCTTGATTCTCTATTTTCAATTTTCAAGACTCGTTTCTGATTATTTTTTCTATCGAACGTGGTTCCAGCCTATCCCAAACCGACGGACGGCTTTTGCAGACTTTACGCGTATCGACCCTGTGATTCATATCACAATTAGGGCTAGTCAATTCGTAGCGACTTTGGTTGTCATGTAATTGTGAGGGTCTATCACTAGTCCCTTTGGTCTCGATCGTCACTGTCCGATTTAAGAAAAATTTACAAATTATACATTGGTTAAGCGGCATCACTCGCGCTTCAATCATATAACGCTAGCAAATACATTCCTTAATCGTTCTTAGATCGGTCTTTTTATGGTTATAAATGTCACCTCGACAATCGTTATGGTCAAAACGCCATTTCTTATCCGAATTTCCTAGGTCCACATACATTGTCTCGCGTTAGTCTTTCCCTTTTGGTCAGCCTATTCGAATTGATCAGATTCGAGCGAGATACGACTGAAATACATCTATAGATTTACTTCTCATTAATGAGTCTAAAATTGATTGGAAATCAGAATGTCACAAAATGTATACGTGGCTTTTTTTCATTTAAACTAAATTGGTGACATGGTAGTTTAAATTCAAATAATTACTAAAATGGCAAAAGTAAAAATAAAAATAAAAATTACACGAGTGAAATTGAAACATCATTGTTCGACTTTCACCTGTGCCAATTAAAGAAAACAATGTCTCTTTTGAAAATGTGAAAGCGACGTCGTCCAAATGGGGCCCTAAAAAAGACAAGAACCTTACCCTCCCCTTCATCGCAAGCACAACCAAGTGACTCCATCTCCTCGTCGACGTCCATCGTTGTGGTCGTCGCCGTCCATCGTTATGCTCTTTGCTTGGTGGCTGTGGATTGCTTGCTAGTCGTAAGTTTGTCCTCCAGCAGCTTAGTCGGCGTAAAACTAGGGTTCAAAGTGAAATTAGGGCTCAAATTTACGTTCACTTTGATTGCGGAGCAAATTTCGGGCTCAATCACGATTATTGCTGCAGTGGGTGACACGCACTAGTAGATTTCGAAAGTAGTCATCCAGAGCTTGCTAGTTTTATTGGAAAAGAGCAATGTATCGATTTTTTGTCCGTGATTTTGTCTTTGTGCTGTTATTGTTGTCATCTACATGGGTTGTGGTCCATGTGGGGGCCTTCATTCTTGTTGTGCGGCGTTAGTTCACTAGAAAAAATTTGGTTGAATGTGGTCGTTGTGCATATGAGGGTCTGTCCACTAGAGATTGCGGGTTGTCCTTGAAGTAGTCCCCACCCAAGTGAACATGTGGATGTAGGTTATCGAATTTACTGAGAATCAATATTTTCATGCATGGGGTCCCCAAAACTAATAACATTTTTCCCTTGGATGTAGTGTTGGCATGGCAAGTAGGGACAAAACTTTAGCCATAATTGTAAACTATGATAGAGAATTTGTGATATGAGTTGATGAGCGGGAATATGTTGGTGGGAATGAAGGTATGGTGTATATGGATGCAAGTAGGCCATCTTATATTGTTTTGTTTAGAGAGATAGTGCAACAATTCCGTTGTAAAATAGCGAGATTGCATTATTGTGTTCCTGGCAAGGAGTTGAAGATGGTTTGAGAATTTTTCATGATGATAATTGTGTTAAAGACATCTTTTATCATTATCTTCGTGGTGAGGAAGCTCAAGTGTATGTCGAGTATATTGATGGTGCTGATAATGATGACACTACTAAAGTAGAAAATGGTATACATCATAGCACTTAGGTTGGTGATGCCATTATAGACGGTGCCTGAGAAGTTGCTGAATCTAGTTCATCTGATGATGAATACTTATCAAATGTCAATTTCCCAAGTGATGACGATGATGAGAAACTTGCACGGCCGAGGAGCAACATACTTGTTCGGTGGTATTTGACAACAAAAGGGTAACCAGTGCTTGGTTGTTGAAACAGCTCTTCAACACTATCAAGGCGATGCCTGATATAAGGGTCCTCAATTGAAGATTTGGTGAAGGAGTAGATGGGGATAAATGTCTCAAGGAATCAATGCAAATGAACCAAGCAAAAGTTGATGAGGATATTGCTGGGAAGGTACAAGGAGGAGTATAGTCATGTTTGGGATTGTACAAGTGAATGTAATCTTCAAAACCCATCCAATAGAGTGTACGTAGAGGTAGTGGAGAGGCCTCCACCTGATATTGAGACTAAGTTTGATAGGATGTATGTTTACTTTAGTGCATGCACATGGGGTATTTTGCCTAGTTATAGAAGGGCCATCGGGTTGGATTACTGTTTTTTAAAGGGTGTAGTTAAGGGAGAGTTGTTAATTTTCTGTTGGGAGAGATGCCAACAATCAAATGTTTCATATTGCTTGGGCTGTTGTCAAAGTAAAGAATAAAGACACTTGGTCTTAGTTTCTAAAAAAACTTAATGGCGGACTTTGGCATTGATAATGGAGGAAGTTGGACATTCATGAGCGACTAACAAAAGGTAAATATTATGCAGTATTTGCCATTATTGTGTGAGAAAATAAGTTACTTGATGCACTTGCAATGTGTTGTGTACTGTAGCTGCAAGTCTGTTGCTACTGCACATAGCACATTGCAGCTATAGCACACTGCAGCTAAGGGTGCTGCAATAGCAACAATTTTGTTGTTGCAGCAACCTATTACTACTGCTGGTGTTCTGCAGTTGGCGGAGACTGCAGTGTGCTGCTTCTATGTTGCTATAGCTATAAGTGTGTTGTAGTAGATAGTGACTTGTTAGAATTATCCTGTGTTAGTGATACTGTGTTTGATATTGTCTTTGTTTTCTTTTGTCTTGCAAGGACTTGTTCTAGCATCGATTGAGTTGATGCCATATGCTGAACATAGGATGTGCACACTCACATTTATGAAAATTGGGCAAAAAAGTACAAAGGGGACAAACTACAGAAGCAGTTTTGGCTCATAGCTAAGAGTCCGAACATTGCTCAATTTAGCGTTAGAAACAAACCTTGTATGACTTCACAAAGGAGAGGTTTGATGCACTATTCCAGACTGAAGCTAAGCATTAGTGTAGGGCCATCTTCAGCAAAGAGTTTAAGTGCGACATCATCGACAATAACTTGAATGAAGAATTCAATGGCAGAATCTTAGAGGCCAAGTGCAAACCTTTCATAAGCATGCTCAAGGATATATAGTAATGGTCATGAGTAGATTAAAAAGACAGAGAGACGAGACTGCGAAGTGAACAACATATTGGGTCCTAGGATTATGAGGAGATTGAGTAATACAATGGCCAATGTGAGATTCTTCCATGTTACTTGGAATGGTGAAGATGGATATGATATCACGCATAAGGATGATAAATAAATAGTCAAACTAGATACTAGAAAGTGCTCATGTTGAGGTTGGTAACTTACTGGAATTCCCTGTGAACACGTCATTTCTGCTATCCTCAATAACCACGAAAATCTGGAGGATTACATGGACACTTGGTATGGGAAAAAAAAAACATACCTTGCTTCGTACTAATTCATGATACAGCCCATTTGTAGTAAAAAGTTCTGGAAGCCAACAAATCATGAAGCCCCTCACCCTTTGGCACTGAAGAAGCAAATAGTAAGGCCAAAAAGAAGATCAATAATGCATGATGGGGAGACCATGACTAAGAAGATGAGTAAAAGAGGTGTAAAGAAAACTTGCTCCCTTTGTCGAAAGGAAGGTCACAATAAGGCTGGTTGTGTATTGAAGAGCCACATTGAACATGAACAATCACTTTTTAGGGCCACCTGAAGGCACAAGTAAAGGGCCTGCAGTAGGGTCAAGTCTCGGTGAAAATGCAGTGGCAACTTCATCCTCAACTGTTGAGCATACAAAGGAAAAAACATCAATAAGATGTGTTTCCATTCATTTTTGAGTTTGTTTGGTTTTGTGAGCTCATTTTGTCCAAGTTGACCTAACTTTGTCTTAATCTAATCAGGTCATAAGAAGACCGACTCGTATGGCCGCTAAAAGGCCTACATATACTACGAAAAATGTAGGGTCAAACCCTTCGTCGACTATTGAAAATACTAGCGAAGAAGTAAGTTGTGTTTTGTTTAAGTTTCTGTTTCCATTATTTTGTGGGCTGAATTAGTCTAAGATTAACCACATTTTCCTTATAAGGTGGGATGTGGACAAACTGTGCAAGTTGCTGAGGTCGGAGGAAGTTAGCCACCAAATCGAACAAGGAGGTCATTGGGAGAAGGATTTGATAATATGGTTATGGTCGGAGGAAGTCATGCATTTATATTGTATATCATTTTATTAACAGTAACTTAAGATGAATATCTTGTTGTGGCCTAGGTTTTCTCTAGAGGTGCTTATCAGTGAAGGTGTCCCAATGCAAGAGTCAATGGCTACGTCAAAGAAGACTGCTCCTAAGAAGAAGATAGCAGGTGCTGTTCTAAGGAAGCGAGATCCATCAAAGCATTGTGACACCACCAATGAAGCTGTACCACCAACTAGAAAGAGTGTTAGACTTATGAATCAAGCAAGATCATGAAAAATGAGGAGGCCATTGCTTTTGGTTTTGTATTTTTTGTAATTGTTTTCTGTCTGGGAGGTCGAGCATCTTATATGGGATGTCAATTTGCTTTTGGATGTAAGACATAGTTCAAGTGCGACACCATCGACACTTATATGTGGATGTGGATTTGGTTTTGGATTCACTTTTGGTTGTGCAACAATGTTGTATCTAATGACTAAGTTGTAGATTTTAATATCAATTTGTTTTTTACATTTCATTGCTTCACTTTGTGGTTGTGTTATTTTGTTGGTTATGACTGAGTTTATGCTGGTACTTCAGCAAACGAATGTTAAGTTGGTGTAGGATGTAGTGTGGTGTGCCAGTAGTTGAACCAACAATCTTGCTGCACGAACCAGCAACCACACCGCAGCAACAAGTGTGTTGCTACCGTAGCTGCTAGTGCAATGAAGCTGAAGCACCAGCAGCTTGCTATCTCTATTGTTGTTGCTGCTGTTGCTGCTACGCACCAGCTCTAGGTTGGAGGTTGGTGCTCAGTGCTGCTACAGTGTTGCTATAGTGATAATAAAATTGAAATTATCACTTTGTAAAGATTTTAGAACCAAAAGCGATCTTTTGCAAAAAAATTTCGATCACGACTAATCACTTTGTAAGACTTGTGGCATGTAAGTGATCACATACATAAAAAATTGGCACTTAAAACAATCATAATTTTGATCAATGGCATTGATTAGAAGGAATGTACGAAATTCATAGAAGTCTTTGCAATTGCAGTAAATTTGTAGCAAACGCAAACTAGCAAACATTGCCAGAAACCAAAGAAAAACTCAAGTGTTTACTACTCTTTTTTTGACGAAGAAATACAACACGTCTAACCATACATTGCAATGTAAACATTCAATTTTTGCAGCGAACCGACAATAAACCAGTTACTTCAGAATATGCAAGTATATATTTCACCCAACGTCAACTACGGTAGACTAAAAAGGTTCTTCTTTTCACAAACATTGCATTTCAACATGAAATAGACTACAAAAGACAACAATATCACGACGATCGCTCGATAAAACTTTCTTTCAAATTTAATTTTTGAAACTTTCTCCTTCAACTGGTTGGCTGGAGAAGCTAAACACTTCATTTCAGCTTGCATTGAATCCACATCCTCCCACTCGTCCATTAACGTAGGTGAATGTGCATGTTGTCCTTCAAGTAGTTCCAATATCACCTCTCTCGTTCGACCAGAGATTTTTGCATCGGCCCATTTGAAATAGTTGTACTTCAAGCCTTCTTTATAATGGCCGCATCCATGGAATCTTCTACCGAGATTCAGCTGAGTCCAAGATGTTCTTCTTGGACTCGGAAACCCACAAAAATAGTAACACTCATCTTCTTCTTTGCTTCATTGAAACGAATTAGAGCCACCGCTGAAACTCCAACTCTGACCCTCTATTTGCAAACTCTTGCCTTCCATTGCAAACATATAAATATAGCAACAAAAATGAAGATAAATATTAAGCTTCACAAATAGAATTTAAGTGTCTCAAACCTATCGTTAGTGGTTAACCTTCGCAAGCTTACAACCAGCTCTCTTCCTCAAACAACTTTAAGAAATCACGAAATCAGGCAGTGTCCTTTCATACACAAGGCATTCAAGCATTTCATAAGAACAACATCATTAAAATGGAAGCAAATGTATGCCAAAACACACAACCATCCCGAATTCACTGGCTCCATCAATCTTACCCGGAAACAAGGTTACAAACTATACAAGTTGATAAATTCAGCAAACCGAGGAAGATAGGATTGAACCATTATGTTGGGTTCGACGGCGACATCCCTATGCTATATACTCATTAAAAGATGTGATATTGGTTTGGGCATGGAAAATTGCCTAGACCCCTTTCCCACAACCAAAGACATGATATAATGAGTCCAGCATTGAAAGATCGAAGGAGGAAAGAGGAAAAGGACGGTTCATTCGTGATCGAAATGTGACATTGGGGGGAGCAAATGTAAAATTGACAAGGAAAACGATGTTTTTTGGGGGAAAAGGCCGGCCAAACCGCCTATGACTGTTTGCCAATGGATTTGTCTAAAAAAATTACGCAAAATAAAAAAATTCATCCCATACGGACATTCGAGCGATGAGATATGCTTTTTCATAGTTTTCCCCTTTGTTTACTCGTTTCCACTCTTTTTCTGTGGTTTTCTATCTTTTCATGCGTTTTTTAGCTATTTTGCTGCGGTTTTTCATTTATCTATTATTAAGGTTTTAAT
The DNA here is from genome assembly GCA_028455895.1 of Rhodomyrtus tomentosa. NCBI lineage: Eukaryota > Viridiplantae > Streptophyta > Magnoliopsida > Myrtales > Myrtaceae > Rhodomyrtus > Rhodomyrtus tomentosa. The sequence continues at coordinate 20,270,001 of JAPCWY010000003.1, read as the reverse complement.
CTTTCGCTACGATTTTAAATAATTACATAATATAAATTATTTTTTAATTAATGATTGATGATTATCTTATAAAAAATAAGCTTTAAAAGATAAATAATTATAAATAAAATAGTTTTAATAACTTTCAATAATTAAAAAAGCGAAAAAAATGAAATCTAAAAAAAATTAAAATGGGCTAATGGGCTTGTCCGCTCGGCAAATGGGCCATCGAGAGAGGCCCAATCGGCTGCCCGGCGCCCTGCTCATCAAATGGGCCACTGGGCGAGGCCCAATAGAGTCGATTGGGTGTCGCTCAGCGGCCCATTTACCAAATGGCACCTAATTTGATATTTATTTATTTTTAATGCTTTTTTGGTAATTTTTTAAAAAATATATGAATTTGGAAAATTGGTCAATCTTCTTCTGGTGTCATGAGACTCATTGAAATAATCATGGAAGATGAGAGAGAGAGGGTGGTCCGGGTGATCAACAATCTGGTAGGTGAACTTGGCATAGTTCTTATCGAAAGTAGATGCAGCCACAGCAAATATACACTCCCCCTTTGTGTCCAACTTCTTATTCCAACATAATTTGCAACTGAACTTATTCGGGAACTTCGCAGGGCGGGAGGTCAGCGGATGTACGTGATGATGAACAAGAATGTTGAGCAACTTGAATCTCCTCCTCATCCACCATGTGTAGAAGAGTTTCATTTGCACAACCAATATCCAAATTGAAGTTGAAGGGATTGCATCGTAGCATCTCATATGACAAACGACAAGAGTCACAAGAATGGAAGTGTTTGTCCATTCGAAGGATGAGGCCTGTATATGCCAAGGTAGTTTTTCGGCACATGGTTTATGAACCAAAACTTGTCATTCCTCGATAGTCGGTTTGTTGAAACATCGGAGCTGCACGCTTTCACTTCCTAATTATTGATCAGTTAGAAGACAAGAAGAAAGTTGTTCATTTTACTGAAAAAACAATCGAATTTGGAATTTGGCCATGCAAAAATTCGATGTGGCGAAAATGGGATGATTACCTCGTCAGACTTAAATCTGTAGTACCAATGTTAATTCAAGTTCAAAACTTCTTAATTTTTTTAGTTTATTCCCAAACCTTTATGCAAAATTATGTCATTTTGGCCAGTTGAAAATGCCAATCCATCATGAAAGAAGGCTTGCCATGATTGGATGTCGCTTTGGCGACTCCGATGGGTATCCACCAAAAGGACTACATTGTAGTTTTATGTAAAGGCCTAGGTGGGAAGTTTATGACTGAATTAATATTTAGACGATAGATTTAGGACTGAAATGGTAATTCTCCTGGCGAAAATCGAGAGCACCTTTGCGGCTGTCTCATCTAATTTCTATGTGCTTATAAGAGCATATTTAACATTAACCACATGATGTACCTCAGTCACTACTTAGTTTTTTAATCAACATATAATACACCTAGTAAATATGAAAGTTCTTAACATTGAATGAGTTCTATTGTGAGTCTTATCAACTATGGCATTTGTTTGGGTTCTAAACCCATTCTATCTAAGATCTAGTTCGCGGAAACATGTCCAATTAAATCGCTTGAGTCAATGATCGTGAAATATATATCATGAGTACATACGTTGATTATCATAGGTTAAAAGCCTCTTTGCGATCTTGGAGTTCCTTTTACGTCAATGTCAATCAATGATGAGTCGGGGAGGAGTGTTCGTCATTCTCTATTTTTGGGAGTGACAGAATGTTTCAATACAAGAATTGACCGGGAAGACGTCAGTTATCTTCCATCAACGAGATTTTTCACGTTTGAACTGGATAAGGGGGGTGCGATTGCCTGAATGGGCGTGCACCGTAACCCCATGGACCCCACACAATATTAATATAAACTAATTTCTCCCACTTGCCCATAGAGGGCCAAACAAAATTCTCAATCTCTTCGCAAAGTTTATATTGGCAAATAACCCGTGCGACCGGTATATATTGTCATACATCCGTTTGTAGTATATGACAGCCCTAAAAATGGCATAGTAAAAAAAATAGATTTTAGTATGTTGTACCCTATATCGATCAGTTACATACATATCTTTCTCACGATCTCATTTAAATATGATACGTCATATTCACAATTATGATCATGCTAAATAATCATAACTGACCGGTCTATGAATATAAATCTATTGTGTGACTCAAAACTCTAAATCGATCTTCCTCCTCTATTAGACCTCTCATTCTCAGACCAGCTCACTTTTCTAAAAGTGTCCCTTTAGATCGAATCAATTTTATGACCACAAGTAACACTCTAAGATAGTGAATATTAAATAGAGATCTCAAGAATAATGAAGAGTCATGACGGTACTATAAATGAGAAATTTTCACTCACGCAGCTTAAGAAATTTAAGATCTTAACTTTTGCCTATCTCATTAGTCGACTATGTATACGTAATATGAAATTCATATTACGGTATTTTCTACTTTCTCATGAAGCGTATGTCTTCCTATTCTTAATACCGTATAGATGATCATTTAGACACACTAAGTGTCTGATTTGAGTTCACGTAACAACCCCAACCAAGATTTTCCATTAGAACTCTCATCTGGCAATAAAGATAGGTAAAGTGAAATATGTGGGTTATTTCACTTTCGGACATGATAAATTTGAAGTCCTCATCCTAACATTATGTTTAGGCGGCATGAATATTTTAAACTTTAGCTCTCAATTATCATCTAGATAATAAGCTTAAAATTGCCTCATCTCCATTCATTACATAGTAAATAGAGACGATTACCCGTGTGATTGAGCTAATCTCTCGTTTATTCGACATAACTTCTCAATGTAACGCATCAAGCATTAATACACATAAAGATCAAATAGACTTATAGACTTTCATATTGACAAACAATACATCATCAATTATAAATGGTCTGGGAAAAATACAAGTAAATATTTTAAACTTTAGCTCTCAATTATCATCTAGATAATAAGCTTAAAATTATCTCATCTCTACTCATTACATGGTAAATAGAGAAGATTACCCGTGTGATTAGGCTAATCTCTCATCTATCCGACATGCCTTCTCAATATAACGCACCAAGCATTAATATACATAAATATCAAATAGACTTATAGACTTTCACATTGACAAACAACATCATCAATTATAAATATTCAAGGGAAAATACAAATATTCAATACATCAATCTCTACGCAATCCTAGAGTCTTTACATGACCAAAGAAAACGTTTCTAGGGATTGGCTTTGTCATGGGATTTGCTATTTTTCTATGCATAGATATATACCGCAAGTTCACTTCCTTTCGTGCTACCATGTCCTTGACATAGTTGTACTTAATGTCTATGTGTTTGGTCTTGCCATGGAACTTAGGATCCTTAGTGTAAGCTATTGCTGCCTCACTATCACAATAAACCTTCACAGAGTTTGCAGCATCTCTAGTAACACTGAAGTATCCAGAACTCTTCTAAGCCAAATATCTTCTTGTGCAACTGTTGATAATATTGTGAACTCGACTTCCATGGTGGACAAGGCTACACAATGTTGTTTCTTACTGTTCCACGATATGGCGCCATTATTCAGTAAGAATACATTTTCAGAAGGGGATTTCCTCTCATCCAAATCTCCTCCCCAGTCAGTATCAGTGTAACCCTCAAGGTGCAGATCACTTCCTTGATATGTTAGTGAGTAATCAGCAGTTGCTTTTAGATACCTCAGAATTCTCTTAACAGCAATCTAATGTGCTTGACCTGGATTGGATTGGTATCTACTTATCAATCCGACTGCATAACAAATATCAGGTTTTGTACACATCATGGCGTGCATTAAGCTTCCAACGGCACTCGCATAAGGAACATTTTTCATTTTATCTTGATCTCGGGGAGTCTTAGGACACATCCTACATCTCAAACCTTCACCTTTTGCGATAGGAGTATCAATGAGTTTGCAATCTTGCATACGAAATCGTTCCATGACTTTATTAATATAAGTCTCTTGGGAAAGAGACAATAACATTTTCGAACGATCTCTCGAAATCTTAACTCCGAGAGTATACATAGTTTCATCCATATCTTTCATTTCAAAATTAGAAGATAATCAACTCTTGACTATCTTGACAAACTTCATGTTACTTTCAGCAATTAATATATCATCAACATATAATGATAAAATTACAAAGTGACCTTTAGACCTTTTGACATACACGCAATTATCTTCATTAATCATATCAAAATCATATTCCACTATGGATTATGAAAGCGTATATTCCATTGTCTTGAAAACTGCTTAAGGCCATATATCGATATGATAAGTCGACATACATTTTTTTCTTGACCTTTTTTAACAAACCCAATGGGTTATTCCATGTAAATCTCTTCACCTAATTCTCCATTGAGAAAAGCAGTCTTTACATCTATATGAAGTAATTCAAGATCTAAACTAGTTACTATTGTCAGAATAAGGCGAATTGAGGTGAATCTTACCATAGAGAAAATGTATCTTCATAGTCAATTCCTTTCTATTGGTTATACCCCTTCGCCACAAGGCGAGCCTTGTATCTCTCAATTCAGCCATCAGCCTTGCGCTTTATTTAGAATCCATTTGTTCCCAATGGCTCTGTGTCCTTTCGGAAGATCAACTAGTTCCCAGACGTGGTTTGATCTCATTAACTCCATCTCTTCTTCCATTGCTTTCATCCATTTTTCCTTATTAGGGTAAGATAGAGCCTCATTTACATTCCTTGGTTCATCCTCTTCTAGGGGAGCGATCATGAAAGCCTCCCCTTCAATTTCAAAATATAGATGGGGAATGCTTTTACGACTTGTTCTTCGTGGAAAAGATTGTACCAAAGGTACTTCATTCTCTATTATACTCCCACTCGAACCAGATAATGGTATCGATTCATCAAGGGCTGTAAATGAGACTTATTCCTGCCCAACTCCTCACTTCTCACATTGCTCCCACTTGGATCATTAAATCCAACAATTCCATTATCTTCATATATGGTTTCAAATAGGAAACAATTTTAACCTATTTTGTCATTACTTGAAAATTCATTCTCTAAAAATGTGACATCTCATCTTGCTAGTCCACTGCGCGTACACCTCATGTGCTCATTCGAAAATGCTCTCGCTTTTTCGTTTCATTGCCTCTGCTTGCTGTTCTGTGTAGGGCGGGTCTCGGCTTGCTCCGGTGGCCGTTGTGGCTGATTTTCAGACTCAGAGATTGTCGCCCTTGCTCTTTCATCCCTCTGAGCGGATTCTTAATTTGTTGAGCTTTGTGGCCTATAGAACAGATCTGGTTTTCTGTTGCTTGTCCTGGTCTTAGGGATAGTCTACGACGGTTTTCGACCAATATGACTGGCGCCTAAGGCTGTCCTTCGTACTTGGTGGTCATATACTTTTCCTCTACCCCCACTCGGAATGATTCTTCGATTCGTTAGGGGATTTGACCCGTGGAGCAGTTCTACATTGGGCCGACTAGTCTGTCGAGGTAAAGAACTGACCTGCTCCTTCTATATCATTTTTCTGAGCGGTGTGGGCTAGTTTGCTGCTGGTAAGCCTCTCGCCTCTTTATTGCCTCCTGGTTGAGTAGTTGCTGAATGGTTGGGTGAACTTAATGGATGCAGAGGATGTGTGTAATGCCTTAGCTGCGAAGCCGGCCTTACAAGTGCCTAATTCATCCCCGGAGATTGTTACTCATCCTGAGGTAGCTCCTACCTCTCCTGACCTCCACAACCTATCCATTGATGCTGTTGATCCTTTAGTTGGAGGTACAAAAGACCCTATGATCAAGGGCAAGTCTGCTATGAATGTTGGTCGGCAGGTTGGTGGTAGAATCTAAAGTAGGGGCAGGCATGCTACTAGGCAGTCCCGCCCTCCGTTGACGTGTAATGGCCCTCGACAAGGAGATAATATGGATGGTCCTTCTCGACCAATTGGTAGAACTGATGCTGTTGGTGGTCGCAGCAAGAGCGGGGGCAGTCGTCAAAATTTGCAACAAAACCAGAATCGTTTGTGGGTTGCTATTGCTTGAACAATGGAGAAGGGATATAATCTCTCATACGTACCATCTTTCAATGTGAATGGAAGACCTCTTGTTGAGATATCGTCGGCCATTATGGAGGGTGCTAACCCTTTATGGAAGGAATGCTTAGTTGGCTATTATGTGGGGAGGAAACTTCCCTTTAAATTGACGGAGGATGTGGTGAAGAAAACATGGAGAGTTAACCTTGTAGATGTCAAGGCCAACGAAGATGGCTTCTTCTTTTTTCCACATACCGGATGAAGCTTTTAGGAGAAAAGTGTTGGATGGGGGGCCTATCAAGATTCTTAAGGTACCAATGATGCTGCAACAATGGCATTCCAAGTTAGAACTTAAGAGAGGCACGCATGATTCCCTCCCGATGTGGGTCAAGTTAAGATCGATCCCTTATCTACTTTGGTCGGCCTCGGGGATTAGTGCAATTTCTAGCGCAGTTGGTAGACCACTATATGTAGATGCACAAATGGAATAAATGAAGATGATATCCTTTGCCCGGGTTTGTATTGAGATCAAGGCAACTCAGCCTTTCCTTGATATAGTGGACATCTTATTGGATGAGGACACTCGATCTATTCAAATGGAGTATGAATGAGAACCTATTTCGCGTAAAGTGTGTGGTCTCTATGGCCACAAGAAAGGAACCCATAGGTATCCTTGTGCTTGTCCCTTGGTTAAACCCGTACATGCCTCAGTGGCTCATGAAGCTGACACTGTGTTTGACTCTCTTGGTCTCCAGTTCGATGGGTAAAGTTAAGAGAAGGAATGGTAGCCCCAAAGCCAATGACCCTGCGCAACCTCCCACTGCCAATGATGTGCTTCTCCTCCTATTGAGGACACTAATGATCAGCAAATTCCAGGTGGACAATAGCTCCCTCATGCCGCTTGCTCCTATTGGGCCGTCTCTCCCTACTCCTCCAACTCGGACAATGAAGATGAAATGCCTAGTGATGTTGGGAGTCTTGTTGTAGAGGATTCCCCCTCCTTTTATCTGCCGAACACAAGATCTAGGGCGACTGTGTTTGTCCAATCCTCTCATATCCAGCAACATATTAATTCTAAGTCAGAATAGTCTTGTCAACTATGACTCTTCTTATGGATAACGATCCTTCATCTTTTAAGACAACAAACCATAAGTCTAAGAAGAAGAGGGGAAAGAAAAAGTGATATTGACCCTTTATTTCCTCTTTGTAAATATGAATTTTGGTGTGTGGAATGTTCGGGGTCTAGTTAACCCCCTCAAACAAGCCGAAGTGCGTTATTTTGTTAGATCCAATCGTCTCTCTTACATTAGTATCTTGGAGACAAAGGTTGTTGAAAACCTTTTTCGTGACATTTCTCATGTGTTATTCTCGGGCTGGGTTAGGATTTCAAATTATGCTTACTCTCCTCGTGGTCAGATTTGGGTTGGTTGGAACCCTCATGAAATTGGACTGTATGTTGTCTTGTCTTCAACTCAGATTATTCACTGTCGATTACATCTGCTCACTCTGAATATGTCTTGCCTCTTTTCTATAGTTTATGGTGAGCATACTCTTGTTGCTCATCGATCTCTATGGGTTGACCTTATGCAATCTACTTCTGAGTTTATGGATGTGCCGTGGTTGGTGCCTGGAGACTTCAACGCAATTCGAAACCAATTAGATAGAGTTGGAAGTTCTAATGCTTTGATGAACTTGATGAATGCCTCAACTAGACAGTTCTTGATGACTTGAGATACGTCGATCACAGATACACTTGGTATATCTCCTCTGGCGATTCTCGAAAACAGCGGAAGATAGATCGTGCAGTTATTAATCACTCTTGGAACTTGGCTTTCTCCTTTTATGAAGCTTCCTTCTTGGCTTCCGGAGTATCTGACCATTCCCCCATCGTTATTAAAATTGTGTTGCCCTCTTTATCTAGGAAACTCTTCAAGTTCTTCAACTACTGGATGATGCACCCATCTTTTAAAGAAATTGTTTCCCAAGTATGGAGGACTAGCTTGGAGGGAACACCCATGTATGTACTTTGTAGTAGGCTTAGACAGCTCAGCAACGTCTTAAGCAACTAAACCAAGATTCTTTCTCGGATATCTCCTCATGGACTGCTCAAGCAAGATTGGCCTTCTCCTCCACTCAAAATGCTCTTCATATAGATCCTAGCAACTTATTCCTCGCGGACATTGAGAAACAACAGCTCCAGGTCTTCTCGGCTCGAGATTACAAGAGGAATCTTTTTATAAACAAAAATCCATGATTCGTTGGCTTAAGGAAGGGGATCAAAATACAAAATATTTCCATCACTTCGTCAACAAGAGGCATCTCCATTACCGCATTCTCTCGATACATGATTCGATTGGGAATTTTCTATCTCAATTGAACCTCATTCGAGAACATATTATGGGCCACTTTGACTTACTCTTTAATGGGAGCTCGACTACTACCCGGCCGGATCCTCTCATCATTCGTGGCTTCATCGCGCAAACTCTAGATATTGATCAAATCCAGTGTCTTTCAGGGCAAGTGATGGACTTGGAGATCCGTACTACCATGTTCTCTCTTGCACAAGGTAAGACCTTGGCCTTGATGGTCTTAATGTTGATTTCTTTAAGGCCTCTTGGGATATTACTAGATCGTCGATCACCTTGGCGATTAGAGATTTCTATGAAAATGGCTCTCTTCTAAAGGAGGTATACGCCTCCACTCTTACTTTGATGCCCAAAACTCCAAATGCTTCAGCCATGACTAACTTTTGTCCTATAGCTTGTTGCAACACTGTTTATAAGTGCATTACAAAAATTCTAGCAAATCGGATTGCTTATGTTCTGCCTTTTATTATAAGCTCTCCCCAGACTACTTTTGTTAAAGGTCGGAGAATTAATGGCAATATATTCTTGCACAAGAGCTCTTTGCGGCATTCAATCATGATCCCTATCTTGCTAAATGTACCATTAAAGTAGACTTTCGAAAAGCATATGATACTATCGATTAGGGTTTTCTAGAGATGGTCCTACATGCTTTTGCCTTTCCGAATTTGTTTATCAAGCTCATTATGAAACGTATTTCTTTACCCAAGTTCTCTATGGCTATCAATGGTGAATTTCAGGAATTCTTTTCCAGCTCTGGAGACATTAGGTAAGAGGACCCGATTTCCCCTTACTTATTTACGATGGCAATGGAGATTTTCTCTAGCATACTCAATGCCAAGACACTCCTTCCTTGTTTCAAATTCTTTTGGAGATGCAAGGCCACTCAATTATCCCATCTCTTCTTTGCGGGTGATGTCTTTTCATTTGTTGAGGCCAACCTTCCATCTATTACTATGATGAAGGAAGGCCTTGATCTTTTCTCTTGGTGGTCGGGACTCTGGCCAAATGCAAATAAGAGTGAAATCTTCCTTTCTAGTGGCTCTTCCAGTCTTCATGATGATATTCGGCTCGTTCTGGGATTCCAAAGAGGTACGCTCACATTTCGCTATCTTGGTGTACCAGTCATTGCTTCTAGACTTTCTAGAGTGGATTGTAATGCGCTAGTCATGTCAATCACGTGTAGATCTCGGACTTGGTCTCAACGGTTCCTTGCCTTTGTGGGTCATTTGCAACTCATTAAGTCTATGTTACATGCCATTCATGTGTATTGGGTTGCCGTTTTTCCCCTCTCCATGTCAGTATCGCATCGGATTGAGCTTATCTTAAGGCAATTCCTATGGAAGGGACCTGAGTTGGGGATAGGAAGTGCTAAGGTGGCTTGGTCGGATGTTTGTCGCCTAAAGGAAAAGGGTGGATTGGGCATTCGCTAGTTGTTTGATAGTAATAGGGCGGCTATGCTCAAGCATATCTGGCTTCTCTTCACAGATAAGGAATATTTATGGTGCAAGTGAACCCGCTCTACATTTCTTAAGAATAAGAACTTATGGGTTATGTTTAAACTCACCTTCTGCTCTTGGACTTGTAAAAAGATTTTGGATCTCCAGTCGGATTTCTTCTCGAGCTTTGTGTGGAAAATTGGGAATGGTCGATCCATATAATTTTGGTTTGATTCGTGGCACCCAAGAGGTCCCCTTTATAAGATCTTCTCCAATTAGAATATCTATTGCTCTCGTATTCCTAGGGATACTTCGGTCATAACTTTTTTCTCTACGGATTGGGGCCCTTCGGCTAGTCTATCCTCTTTTGCGGTCTAGTCGGGTGTTGCCCCAAGTTTCATTGATGATAGGGATGACTAGCTCATATGGCAAGGGCACTCCTCTAGTGATTTTTCAGTTTTATTTGCTGAGAAACCATCAGGCCGAGGAGACAACGTGTATGTTGGCATTCATTTATTTGGGACTGTTATATTACTCCAAGACATGGTTTACTTCTTTTGATCACCACTCTCAATAGGCTCCCTACCCAGGTTACGTTGCTCACTCATCGTAGAATATTGAAAGATATTTATGCCTTTTGCCATTGTAGACCAGATTCTACCAATCATCTATTTTTTGGCTGCCCTATTACGGCCTATCTGGCGCTCTTTTGGGCAACCAAATGTAATTTGGCTTGGAAAAATAGGCCTAGGTATGGAATGATTCGCTAAACTATACAGAATTTCGGAGGGCATTTTTTCCCCCACATATGATCTCGGTTTGCCCTTGACGCTCTTTGTCACTTGATTTGGAAAGAATAAAACGATATCCTCTTTAAGATCAAGACTCTTTATGTGCCGGCCCTACTCAAATGCCTTCTCAAAATGGTTAGGGACAAAGGCATCACTTTCTCACATATTGAAGACAATTCATGTAATAGGCTGTTGCAAAGGAATTGGGACATCTCTCCTGCTATCTTTGATGATTGTCTTTATACCTTCTAGTCGGTGTGTTTGGTTTAGATGATTTTTTTTTCTTTGATCGCTCTACTGCTGGTTTGTGGCCTTTTGTTTGGCTATTTTCCTACTCGATTTGTGATCAGTTGTTTGGTCGTTTGTGTATTTTATTTTAGCTGGCCATGTATTGGGCCCTGGTTTCCCCTGATATCCTTTTGTATTGCTGGCCTTTTGTATATAGCCAGTTTATGTTTTGGTTTTTTTAGGCCAATTGTCTAGCCCTTCTTTGCTATTAAGTGGTCGCGTTTATGGCCTCTTCCCCAAGCTGATGTGATCAAGGTTCCAACCGTCTTTTTGGCCCTGCTTTGACGTCGATTTCTTTACTTCGCAGGCTGTGTGGTTGGTTTTTTCGTGCTGGCTTGGATATTTTTTGGCCTCCCAAACTTGCTCGAGTGGCATAGCTTTTAGCTACCTGTTTGGCTCGTTTGTGGCTCGGTGCTGCCTTGCTATTAACTGATTGCTTGGTCGATTTGCTATTGCTCCTACTTGGCAATGACCACTGCTTAGGTTTAAATGATTTGGTCACTGTTTTGACAATTTCTACAGGTCCTCGCCTTTTGTCTTTATTCTGCTTTTAGCGGCTTGTTTGGCCATGGTCTTGCTGTTTCTCTTGGTTAGTGTTGGCTTGGGGTCGATTTATTGGGCCGACTGTTTCGTTGATACTTTTGTGATTTTGTTGGGCGCTTTTTTGGTCCCTGGGTTAGGCATGCTCTGCAGCGGTTTGTTTCTTGCAGCCGGTTTACCGTTGAATCTTCTTTGGCACTAAATTGTATCATTTTAGGTTCATGATTTTTGTGTCTAATTACATTTTTGTACCTAGCGTATTGAAAAGTTCAATATATACTTACCTTACCCAAAAAAAAAAGAATATGACATCTCTAGATTCAAATTCAGTCACGCTTCCGCTTTTTTGCTTACCTTTGAACACATACCCTTTTGAGTGTTATAAGTATCTTATAAAGTTACTCTTTGTGCCTCTTGATTTCAATTTTTCATATTTATGAGTGGACTCATGAGTATAGGCAGCACAACCCCAAAATTTAAGAAAACTCAAATTAGATTTTCGATCTGTCCATAATTCATTTGGGGTGGAAGAGATTGATTTGGAAGGCACTCAGTTAAGCACATATGCAGCAGTCAATAAAGCATCGCCCAAAAAAACGATCGGTAAATTAACTTGTGCCATCATGGACTAACCATTTCAAGTAAGGTTCTGTTTCTTCTTTCAGCAACTCCATTTTGTTGAATAGTATATGTAATTGATAACTATCTATCTATTCCATTTTTATCATATAATTCTCTAAGTTGATCAGATAGATATTTTCGACCTCGATCGGATCTCAAAGTCCTTATTTTCTTATCTAACTGATTTTTCGCTAAGGTCATAAACTTCTTGAAGCAACTCAATGCTTCTGATTTGTAAGAAATAATATAGATATATTCATATTGAGTATAATCGTCAATAAATATGATAAAATATACAACCCCATGCCTTGCCTTGACATTCATTAGGCCACAGATGTCAGTATGAATTAATTGCAATGGAAATTCAGTTTTTGTTCCTTTTTCAAATGGCTTTCGCGTAGTTTTCATAGCTAGACAATGTTCGCAAACATGCAATTTGACTTTTTCAATATTGCCTAAAAAGTCATCTTTGGCTAATCTATTTATTTTTTGTTGGCCAATATGACCAACCCTAGCATGCCAAATATTCACATCATTCTTACTAGAATTGGAAGATGTGGATAGCGAATAACATACATTCACACTAGCATGTTCAATATCCATTACAATAAAGCCATCCACAAAATAACCAGAATCATAATAAGTTATACCTAACAATAAATCCACACCACTATTATAGAAATTCATACTAAAATCAAGTTTGACTAACACCAACACAGAGATAAGATTTTAACAAATCTCTGGAGCATACAGGACATCAGGCAGGAATAAATTGAGTCCACCACGCATGATAAATTGGAAGGTGCCAATTCCTTTCGCTTCTACTTTGAAATTATTTCCTACATAGTTCCATCACACTCCATTTGGAATTCGTCGAAATTTCACAAAGGTACTTCTATCTCTGGCTACAAGATCTGTGGCTCCTAAGTCTTTTTCGGCTCGCCACGGTCGCGAGTGAAGTAACCCTTCTTCCCACAGTTGTAACATTTCATCCTTGAATGTTTTTCTTCATGGGACGCTTTCCTTTTTCATGTTTTTCAAACTTTGATTTTTTGGCAGATGATTCCACTTTTTTACCTGTCCACTTCATGAACCTGCCGGACGCTTGCGCTTGAAGCCCAAAGCTCCATGTGAGTAGATCCAACAACATAAACATCGAATCATATTCTTGCCGCTATAAGGTGGTCCTCTTCCAGCTTTAGATGGTACATAGCATCCTCAAAGGTTTTTACACTCACATTGTGGGTCAGGTTAACCTTCATGTGCTCCCAATCATGGGACAAAGAGCGAAATACATCTTGCACTTGTTGTTCCTCAGACAATGTGTGACCAACATCCTTCAGCTCGCTAATCATGTTCGACATCTTCCTCAAATGTTGTCTCATATTCTGCCTATGTGGCATGTTATATGTGTCAAACTTGATTATAAGCTGTCTCAGCTCAGTGACAGAAATCTGTTCAAATCAAGCCTTTAAGGCATCCCGCAAGTCTTTAGCATTCTTGTGCTGTATGAACTCTCGCATAATATCATTATCCATACTGCTCAACAACGTAATGCGGGCAGTTGAGTTCTTTTTTCTTCCAAGCAACAAAGACTTCCATATCCCTTCTATGTTGTGTAGTATTACCATCCTCTGGCTCAATCATGGTGAAGTTAAGAGCTTCTAATGCCTCTAACTCTTTAAGCACATACTGGATTTTCATGCTTCAGATTTCATAATTGTCTCCATTCAATTTTCACCCTTGTTGAGCTCAGCAACGATGTTCTTTGATGTCGTTGTCATAGTATCTGAATATAAGGTAACTTAGATATTTTGCAGGGACTTAAAGTTTATTTATATGCAACAAATGCAACTATATTCATGCATCTCGATTATATTGATATATAGTTTTAGAAAAGATCACAAAATCAACGGTTCGCGAAGTTTCCCATCATTATCTAGGTATTCTAGTCTAAAACCAATATCAATATAATCACCCAAATGTGTTCATCAAACAGTTACTAAAACTTATGAACACTCCCACTCAAATATATATATAAGATGATATATATACACAAATCATTGCATCAAACAAATGCCATGTTCATAAACTAAACTTACAATAATTACAATGTCCACAAATAACATTAATTCAATAACAATAAGTCTCTAAAAGTCTCCTAAACATACTTAGAAATAAAAAATAGCCAAATAAAAAAAATCTAAAGATAATCAATCGCTGTGGCCCTCTCTAAAGTTTGACGATTGACCTAGGTAATTTCCCTTATATAAGGTAGGGAATCCGCAAGTTCTTTAGGGAGATTTTCGACTAAATTAGGAGCCCATATAGGTGCCTTTGGAAAGCCCTCTGAGGATCCTTGGTCTAAAGCCAGGGCACTTTGCCTGCAAGATCTATTCATCTCAAGCGACAACGTCTCCGTCGTCCCTACCCTCACAATATTTTGTAAAAATGTAGTACAAACGTCTTGTATGACTATAATTCATCCCAAGTGCGGTCGAGCTATTCATGCTAATTCTCAGGCATGGAATTTTTAAGTGGGATAAATACTTCTCAATCAATCACTATTCGTCCACCCCAAATGATCTCTTGGATCATATTGTTGACTTTTGTTACATGGGTTACAATGTCACAAACATTATCTCATTCATAATTGTTCAATATCTCAATATTTTTATTAAGGGCTCATTTTTGCCTTCGTGTCCTTAGTCTTGGAGGTTTCTTGTCTTTTAGCAACCTCCATTTATTCTAAGGTGTTATTCTTGGGGGCGTTGTTCTTGCAACGAATGCAGAAAAAAATTGGATTACAGAAAAATATCGCAATTATGCAATTATTACGAACATATCGTAACAAATAATAGGCAAAACAATATATCAAACAAGCCCATATAGATTGACCGACCTTCCCCCTTTTTTTTTTGTCAACTAGTCAACGGTCAACGGGTCAAATGTATCAACCCTATTCACATCGCGTGCTGGGTCAAAGCAAATGTGAAAATGGGCCAGGCTAATTTTTTTTAATGGGTCGGGCTTCGTCGCGGGTCGGGCTAGACCCGATCCATTGACGTTAGCCTACGTAAGCCACACAGATCGAGCGCCCACGTGCGTTGTACGTGGCTGATGTCGACATAATGTCAGCCATGAGAGCGACGGTTCGCCCACATGCACGGCACGTGGCGCCTGGGGGACCGAGGCAACGGCTCCGCCGGTGCGTTCCGGTGAATGAGTCGCTGTCCGACCTCCTCCGACAACCATCCACCCATCAAAATCCTCGTTTCATTGAGACGAACACAGTGGAATATTCATATCCAATATTGACAAAACAAAGTGGCTTGAAAACAGACGAATCGCTGTGGCCCTAAAGGACTCCGCCCCGTCGCGGCTTGTAGGGCGCATGCAGCGATTTCTGGCGTCCCCTCGAGGCTGACGACCACTCGAAATGATCGTCTCGACGAGCCCGTTCCAATTATTGTGCATAAACCATTTTCGATAAATGTAACTCAAATAATTACTCATGAACAATAGCAATACATAATAGAATTTGCTACTCTAAAACTACAAAATCATCATGAAAATCAATCAGAAAACAAGTAATTGTGTTATGATACCAATGTTGGGTACTAAATCCATTCTATCTAAGGTCTAGTTCGTGTAAACATGCCCAATTGAATAACTTGAATCGCTGATCGTGAAGTGTATATCACGAGAACATACCTTGATTATCACAGGTTAAGAGCCCCTTTGCGATCTTGGAGTTCCTCTGATGTCAATATCAATCAATGATAAGTCGAGGAGGAGCGTTCGCTATTCTCTATTTTTGGAAGTGACAGAATGTTTCGATACAAGAACTAATAAGGAAGATGTCAGTTTTTACGTATCTCCAATCAACGTCACGTTTGAACTGAACAAGGGGGGTGCGATTGCCCGCATGGGTGCACACCGTAACCCCCATGGACGCCACACAAAATGAATGTAAACTAATAGCATTATTGGGAAGTTTTAAAGGGCATTATATTCATCTAATCGTGCGATCACCATGAATTGTCATCTACCAAGTAATACTTTCATAAGTAGGACTTTGCCTTTGGACACGGTTGGAAGTCTATAATAAGAGAGACAGATAAAAGGATCTAAAAATATTTGAATACGGAACCTCCTATTCTGATAACTTCCTCTTTTTCGACCCCATTTGGAGAACCTACAATTGCTACGGTACAAAACATTCGGTGAACATATTCTAACTTGTTCAAAATTTTATAGGCATTTTTTCTAATTTCAATTGATCTGCCATGTCCTTGTGTTGAAAATAACTTATAATTTGTGTAATTTTCACTAGATGACATTTTGGCTTGAAATACGGGGTAAGAACAATATAAGTGCCATAACTTTTGTACGGAGATCACTTGAATGCCATTACTTTTTTTTTCCGATCACATGAGTACCAATTCGGAGCAAAGGGATCACTTGAGTGTCACTTCCGGCTAAACATACTATGTGGACTTTCTATTTAATATTTTATTGTGACGTGAAAATTCTTATCCAACGTGTCATTTTTAAATTGAACCTAAGTGATCACTTTTTCAAAATTAAGGAACCTAAGTGATTGCTTTAAAAAAAATTAAAGAATCACTTTTCAAAAATTGAGGAACTTAAGTAGCCACTTTTAAAAAGATATGGCATTTAAGTGGCCACTTTTAAAAAGATATAGTACTTAAGTGGCCACTTTGTGAGAGTTTAATCTGAAGTGTGCGTCGTTCTTAAAGTGAATCTAAGTGATCGTTTTTTCAAAATTAAGGAACATAAGTGACCACTTTTAAAAAATTAAATAACCTAAGTGATCACTTTTAAAAAATTGAGGAACCTAAGTGACTAATTTTAAAAAGATATAGTACCTAAGTGGCCACTTTGTGAAAGTTCAATCTGAAGTATGCAATGTCGTTTTCTTTTTATTTATTGATTCAGCTTTCTGGCGAGCCACGTGGGTTGATTTTACATTATTTTAGTGCCACGTCAGATTTTTTGGTGACCCAAATCACCGATGACACTCATTTTTAAAAATTGTGGCACTAGTGATCTCCGTACAAAAGTTATGACACTTGTACTGTTTTTACCCTCTTGAAAGTCCCACAATGCTTCAAACTTGCGGATGCAACCCATCAAGATGAAAATGTAAGAGTCGCTTTTGAGGATTACTAATAAAATAATACGTTCGATAAATTGAACCACTCTCTGAATTTGTTCATGGTATTTCTGCTCCATTTTTTTTTCAAAAAGGAATAATCTAGTTAAAAAATGATTTTATCACCTACACAAGTAAATGGACGAAACAAATTTCCATTGCCCCAATAATATTTAGACATAAATTATTGCCGATAATAAAAACTTTTTTCATTGACTAATTATTTCGATCATTACAAACGGTCGTGCCCAGGAAAAAGGTTGTCCAAATCATTAATTTTCTGCGAAACCAATGAAAACTTCATACCTGCAGTTCGTTCTGTTGTCAATCCCCAACTTCATTCTACTCAAGTGGTATTACTTCTGGCAAAAAGAAACATACCTAACTTTGGATCGCAAAGTGATATGATTTTTCCACGAGATCGCGAGCTCGATTCACATCGTTAGCAAATCTCAAAACGTCTAGCAATGTGCTTAGCTGCTACATACCTTGTGTGTCAAGACTTCCTGGCTACCAAGATTTTCGCGGGGCCGCGGCGAGGGACTTACGATCTTAGACATTTGAGTGACAGGTGTTTCGCGAAAGCTATTTCAATGGTCACGTCCAAAGAGAATCGAACGAATGAAGTGGAATTATCAATGAGAATCATGTGAATATCTTGAGCTAGGTTGCACGACACCGGCACCGACACGACATGTTAATATGTTATTTCTCAAAAATAGAAAAATCTGAAACGTCGAACACGTTGTATTAAATATATATATTTTAAATATAAAAATAAATAAGAGTCGAAACATATTATATGCATTAAGCTCAGAAAAGCAAGTCTGAAAAATAATATTTTGATCTAATAGCCAAAAAAACAGGTGCCCGTTGTTTTAGTAGAAAAATGTAAAGCCGTTAAGATGAACTCTGCAAGTTGGGTCACACTGCATTTTCTCCAAGAAAGAGTGGCTACTGAAAAGAACCGGAATCATCGTGAACCAACGTGCAGCATGTACAAAGCAAAAGAGGAGTCCCACATCGGCGTTTGAGCAAAAGAGACAGCAAATGTGTATAAAAGAGCCACAAAGCAGATTGCCAGCCCCACAGCCTTCAATCTGGACAAAAAGGGTCCCACATTGAGGCGGAGCGATACGACAAGCGTCGAAGCTCCTCAAAATACAGTGGGTGAGATGCTCTGGGCTTGCTCTTTGGGCCGTGCCTTTTTGGGCCGTGCCTTTTTGGCTTAAAGTTTGATATTTTAAGTCAACACACGTGTCCAGCGTTGGTTGTGTGTGAGATTTCAGACACGCATTGTCCAGCGTTGGTTGTGTGTGAGATTTCAGACACGCATTCGACACGCTCGGACGGACACCGACGCACAAGAGCTCAGGAGTGGTGTCGGTGCAACCTAGGACTTGAGAATTTACTGTCAAACTCTCAGGCCATCATCGGCTATGTTACATAGACGCATTTTTTGAGGAGATTTTTGCGTGTCGGACACATGTCAAGGTCGGGCACACGTCCGACGTATTCGGACACGCCTGGACGTGCTCGGCACGCGATCAACCAAAGGGACACGTTGGGACTCACATGTCCTGAACTAATTTGAGAAAGTTTCATCTTTTAGGGGCAAAGGCAGATTGGGGTGCCTAACACGAGGACGAGAGTTAAACGACGATGGCAGCCACCGCTGAAAATGGGATGAAGGCCCGCAACGCGATGATCGACCATGGAGGGGAGAAGGAAAAATTGAGGGATTAGGGTTTGAAAAACAAAACGAATTTGGAGATCTAGGCCAATAAATGTGAGAAGATATGGTTTAGCTTAGAAAAAATCCTTTTCATCTTCTTCGTCATCAAACTCTACATCCAGTTTTCATTGTCTTCCTCATCTTTATCAGCACCTCATTGCCTTCAACTTCTTCTTCTTGTGGAGCTTCTTGGTATGTTTTGGCCTCACGACGCTGGATCAAGGTGAGGATCACGGATTTAATGGAGGGGTAGATGTAGGAGTCGTTGTGGTGAGGAGCTTGCGGATATGGCGCGAAGCTCGAGTTTCGATGTGGGGGCGATGGCGCAGCAGGTGGGCGAGATTGAGGGAGAGGGAGTTGGAATCAGTCTGCTGGTCAAGGCTAAAGAGCAACTTGGCGGAGGTCGCTTGAAGGACCATCGCGAGCTGCCTTGAAACGAAAAGAAAAGAATGGGGCGGAAAAGAAAAAGCTGGGCTATTAGGGTTTCTAGAGGTTTTAATTTTTAATTTTATTTTTTTAGGAAATTAAAAAAAAAGGAAAGGTAAGGGTGGGGGCCGATGCTGAGAACTAGGTGGGATTGGGCCGTGTAGTAGTGATTTATTCTCATTTTTATTTTATTTTATTTTTGAGGAATAAAAGGAAAAAAGTATGGGTGGTGTCTTTGGCTTCTTTTAGTGTACTTTTTTTTATTAATTTCTATTTTGAAGGGAAATGGGATTGTCATTGTGATATAAATTGGATCATTATTTTTAATGTAAATTCATTATAGGTCTTTATTATTATTTATTTACTTGTGAAATCATAAAAATATAAAAATATATATTTAATATGTGACGTGTTTCAACGTGTCAGAATTCTTTATTTTTTGAAAAATCACGTGTAGGTGTATCGTATCCGTGCAATATAAATCATCAATGTTCTTACTGGTCCCCACTATTCCCCCCCCCCCCAAAAAAAAAAAAAGCACTCCCCATGCTTTCCTCTCTTTTTCCCTTCATTCGCCTTTTTATTTATTTTAGATTTTGTTTATTTCGCAAAAGGAAAAATAAATAATTTAGATAACATTTTCTTAAAAAAAAAAGATCGCTTGTACAACTTAAAATAATTGATCAATAATTTTTTTCATATTCAACAATAATTTATGCTCAATCCTTTTTCCTAAATCATAAAAATATTATGAACAATATAAGTGATTATTTTTAGAAAAATAAAATTATTTAATTGTTTTGCAAAATAAACTGTCCTTAATTGGTAAACGATTAATTTATGCACAGTATCATCGCAAAGTTAGGTTGTCGCACCTCCCCAAATCAGGCAAGTTTCCGAAGCAACTTTACTTGCAAGAGTAGAGAATTGCAAATGAAACTGACACTTCCTAATTAATAATAGATAGTATGCCTCATAAGCGAATTTTTTTTTTCCCACCAAAATTTTCGTGTCCTTTGATTACTAGACTCAGTTTTTAGTAATGTGTTATCCACAAGGACTTTAGTACTTTTAATGCCGAATCAGGATCGACTTGGATAGAAATAATCAAAAGAGCACACTAATGAATAATACCAAAATAAAGAGCAACATAACTTGGGACAAATTTAAGATGCGCATTGCGGTAGCAAGGCTTGACATTGATTCACGCTCCTGTAGATAATACGCGAACACAGATCGCGGACCATTAATCTTATCGATAAGAGAAGGCGAACCCACGCATGGAATCCGATCAAGCAAGGAATGGAAAATTCAGCTCGATCCCAGTCAAGATCAAGGGTGAACTCCATACTGGGTATCCATGCCTTCAGTTTTTATTGATTGAACACTCGAATAATTGATATGTCATATGGTTCACGATATCCGCTCTCAGTCTCTCTACATTTCTTTCCCGTTTCATCAGTGGAGTTGGTGGATGAGTAAATGATGAGGCTCATTCTTTAGGTACATGCACACAGAATATAATTCAGAATATTTTAATTAATTCCACCGGATGTTGCACTTTTGTAATGAAAAATATACAATTAAATCCTAAATATTTTAATCAGTTCGTTTATGTCCTAAAATTTATGTCGAAAAAAGGAACATTTTTAGGTCGAAATTGCCCCCGGGACCGTGGAAGAATTTTGGCAGGTATCACGACTTTTGAGATAAGACTTGGCCGTAGGGCACAGTGGGGATGCAAATCGAATTCACATTGCGCGCAGCAGCAGAAGCTAGAGGCATCCGAAAGTGATTAATCATAATCGGGGTACAAATTATAAATATAATGCGATTTTGACGCCTTCATGTTACTCGGAATGAAACCAGACAGGCAACGGACGAATTCGATCATGCGTTTACGTGGGGCAGCCTTGGGTTTGCTTAAGGATAAATACAACAAAAAATCCTAAATTGGTATATTTCTGATATATTAGTGACAATTTTATACCAAACCAACTTTTTTACCAAAAAAAAATTCTAAACCTATATATATATGATAAATTTATCCCTAACTAATATTTTAACTAGAAAAATCCCAAAGTTATACACCCGTGACAAATTTAATCACCGTTAGTTTTCATTAAATATGGTTGATAGCATAAAAAATTGCAAAGTAATACACCCGTGATAAGAAGAGGATAAAAACCCTAAATTGGTACATCGGTCAACTGTCATATGTTATCCAAATCAGTAATTTTATGGTAAAATTTAATGAAAATTAACATAGGATAAGTATTTCACAAATGTACTAGTTATAGACTTTTTCTGGTTAAAAAATTACTTTGAAATAAATTTATCACATTTGTACTAATTTGAGATTTTTCAATATATAAACCAAATGTTTTCTTATATATTAATCCACCCATGACATCCATTCCAAAAAAGACACGTGTCGAGCGTTGATTGGCCATTCGGCCTGACCATTTTATATAGGCATAAACGATTGGTACATGGATAGTTGAACTGTCGGTAGCCTGGCGACGCTGGCTTGGATTTAGAAGACACCTGATTGACGATTCAAGTGCCAGGTTCTGGCGTATCCGTATGTCACAATTAAAATTTCCGTCTTTGTCATTTTATCTTTTAGAAATTTTCTCTTTACTATTATTTCCAAATGGTTAATATCACGAAAACCCTAAACTGGTACATTTATGGCAAATTTATCCAAAAAAATTTTTTCGACTGTAAAAATCTTAAATTGGTACCCTTATAATAAATTTACCGCAAACTATATTTTTTACTATAAAAAATTCTAAACTGATACAATTACGACAAATTTATCGTAAACTGCGAAAATTCATGAATTTGTACACATATGACAAAATTTCTCTTTGTTAAATTGAGTTAATATCACGAATGATTACAAATTGATACACTTGTAACAAACAGAGAGTATGGTGTACACCCGACAATTGTCACGTGTTATCCAACTCCACAATTTAACTATAAAATTTAACAGAAACTAATGAAGGGTAAATTTGTTAGAGTTGTACTAATTTAGGGTAAATTTATCACAGATATACTACTTTGGAGTTTTTGATGGTAAAAAAATAGTTTGAGATAAATTTATCACAATTTGGGATTTTTGGTGGTATTAACCCGTTTTGAAACAAAAGTAAGATCTTACACATCTTTTTTTTTTTCCTTTTTTCATGCTTTATTTTGTAAATATAACTAGTAACATAATTTTATGACAAAAAAAATATTACATAATTTTTTTTATCAACTTATCTTTTGAGCTTAGAAATGCACTTTTTTTTTCATGAGTTTATTATAAGAAAACATTTGATTTTTGTCCCTGTACATTCATGCGTTTTTAATCAAATCTTTGCACTTGTCTTATGAAATCTTACTTTTACGAAAAAAAAATTTAATCAATTTTTTTTTTCTTCTTTTGGGTCAGTTCTAATCAACACAAAAATTGACTAAATCCAGCTGATGTGGATATTAATCGACATGATAGCGTGATGTTGATAAAGCATTTCTAATGTGGACATCCGTATTAGTTTGACTTTAAACACATCATACTCTCATAATATCGTTTATATTTGTCTTTGTCTATACACGTTCAGTTGCGTACTTTGGCGTCGTTCAACGGCTACGTAACCTAAATGTGATTAGATATAATGTCGAAAAAGATTTGATTATAAGATTTGTTAAAGTTGAGAAGGGATTTGAATATAAAAAAAAAAAAGAGTAAGAGAGACATGATTAAAAAAACGCGAAAGTACTGGAAGAAAAAGTAGATATTCTCTTTATTATTAGTAAATTACATTTGAGGTGATAAATTTGGGAGAAAATTGCATTCAGTCCAAAACCTATTGTACAAATTTCAATTCAATTCTAAATCTTTCACTAGTCCAATGTATTCCTAAATCTTTACTTGAAAATGCAATCAAGTCCTTTTGCCCAA
This sequence comes from Rhodomyrtus tomentosa, assembly GCA_028455895.1. Lineage (NCBI taxonomy): Eukaryota > Viridiplantae > Streptophyta > Magnoliopsida > Myrtales > Myrtaceae > Rhodomyrtus > Rhodomyrtus tomentosa. Next base: position 20,246,653 of record JAPCWY010000003.1, on the reverse strand, counting down.
TTCTGGCGTGAAATTGCTAACGTGGTGGTTGAGTCATCATCCTCCAACCTATGTGATAGGGCTAACAATCTGACTGGACAAACTCAATTGTATCGGTGCCCCTTTTTTCCTATTTTTTTTTTTAATTCTTTCCTCGATTTTCTTTTCTTCATCTGTTTTTCCTCTTCCTATTTCGTCACCCCCTCCAGGTCGCGACTTCAGCCGCACGACACAGACATGCTGGCGTCGTTGGACTCTCTCTCAGCAAGCTCAACACTCCTCAATGTTGGTCGAGCTTGTGGCCTTGGAGATCTTGACAAACGTGATGGCCATGGACCGAGCCTTCGGATCTCTATGCCGGTCGCGCTTTTGGCCATTGAGAGCGAGATGACCCGGTTGGCTCAAAGGCTCACAAGAAAGAAACCAATTTGGCGGTACAAAATTGAGCAATTACCTCTTGATCTGTGTTGCCCAAGCCAGCAAAGTCAGACCTCAGGAGGCGATGGCAACTCTAATGGCGAACCCGCGATTAAACAAACGACGCAAATAATGACATGAACATCGCTAACCATTCAATAAAACTGTCTGGCGTGATTTGAGTTGTAGCTTAATGATATTTATGATAATGCTCAAAAGCTTGTTTCCTGTTTACGTGCTTTACAAGGGAAAGAGGATGAACAGTAAAAAGAAAAAAAGAAAAGAAAATCAATAATCAAGAGGTTAAGCAAAAGGCGTGTCTCGAGCGAGTTGTCAATATTATATTGCCGACCGTGACGCATAGGACGGTTGATGATTACTAAACGGCCACATCAGAAATAATAGGTGAAAATTGGTCGGGATGACTTTTGATTACACCTTCATCCAAAGAATTAGGACTATTGAATTTATTGAAAAATACTTGAGACATAGTTGAAATCCGTATATCAAGTTAGAAAACCCCATTAGGCCGGGTTCGAGAAACAGCACAACGAAGTTGAAGCCATCTCATACCTTCCATGCTTTCGTGACTTGTTGAACGTGTACTCCGTGGAATCTACATAACTATAGATATATCCTTTCCCATCACGATCCAAAACAAAGGTGGTATTCCTTGCAACCTTCTGATGTAGATACGGACGCCAAGAGTTCTAATTATTCCGCTATCGGCATTAGGGAGGCACTACTTCATGTGGTTCAGTGTAGCGGTGGATGAATACTCCGTCATCCCGGGCTCCACTCTTTGGTAGGATGAGCAAAACGGACGGATCGGATTGAGAATCATTTGAATTGGCTGGTTCGGTCTGATTTTCGGTTCCAAAGGAAATCAGACTGTCTTAATTGGACTGATTATTTTGATTATTATTTTTTAAAAATTCTTAAATATGAACAGAATATTAATTGATATGTCAAAATTAAAACCCGTGTTGTTAACTTTTACTAATAATCTATTGATTTTTGGACCATCTTTTCGGTTCTTGGGTGATACCGGTAACCGATCACCCCTGTTATTTCCACGAATGGTCTCGTGGAGAGTGCATAGTTGGAGAAGCTACTTGCTAGCGGATAAGTATATCTCTGTCTTCTGAGTTCTGACCTACACAGCAAGTTACCAGTTCCAGCATAAAAAATTTCATCTGCAGGAAGAAGGAAGCCCGCACTTATTAAAAAATTCCACTTTTCAGATTCTTGACCACCTATTCCGAGCCACGAAGGCAGCAGATCCTCCAGCACCTCTTTCTTTGCATCTTGAACGACAGGGTCCTTCACGACGACGTACAGTTCATCAGATCCTCCATCGGCATCAGAGAGCGTCTTTGGGCATCGGTTGAGGCCGGCAGATCTAGAGCGTCGAATGGGAATAACCTTCGTGTCCCGTCGACTGGAAGAACTCATAACGGATCAAGAAACGTTCTCTGTTGTGAAAAATAATATGGCTGCTTCGCAGCAAAGGCAGGTCGATCTCCCTCTGACTCGAGCACCGTCGTGCCATTGCCACGGCGGGCTGCGTAAAGGGTCATTTCGGGATGACACTCAAGTATCCAGAAACGGTCATGCTCACGCCGGAAGTGTAAAGGAAATGATATTGCAGGTACAATCATAGGTCACAAGAAAGTTGAATGGTATAGAGAATTAAAAGGTGCTGGAAAGGTAAATTTACAAGAAATTTTGGATATATAACATTAAAATTGAAAGATCAGATGTTTTGTGATTCATAGAGCGAAGCTCTGCAAAGATTACAACATGGGAAGTGGGTATTTATATTTCACCAAAAGCATTTATATATATAAAGCATTAATGGATTTGAACATGCGGGAAAATTACCAAAAAATCTTAAACTTAGTGCAATTATTCCAATTCAGTGCCAAACTTTTGCATTTGTGCCAATTTAGATCATCTGCCTAATTTTGGCTGGTCGATTGACGTGGTAATTTTCAATAATATTTCATTAGTATTTCAAATTACTTATTTAGTTATTTTCTTTTTTATCTTTCTCCTTTAGCCCGTAGCCAAAACGGGAAGGAAAAAAGAAAAAGAAAAAAAATATTAATAAAAATTTACTACGTCAGCTCCAATCTAATCAATCAAAGTTGGCTAGAAAGATTGGAATTGAAAAAAAGAGAGTTTAAGACTAAATTGACACAATTATAATAGATTCATGATTTTGTTAGCAATTTTTCTTGAATGTGCAGATGACTTTATAGTACTATTTACAGTTATTAATAAGCAAATATCTTTTTCGAGATGTTAGACACGATCTCTTATCATCTAATAGTGGTCATCCACAACGAATTATAAATTTCAAGATTATAAGGTTAATCAGCTGGCACTCATGTGCTTGTATCGACCCATCATCTTTATCTTCGAGCTCCCACATTTAGCAAAATTTGCAACAGCTGACTGTCGATAACCCTCATCGAGTCGAGTCGGCTAGCGAAGGCTTTCGTTCGTAACTTCCACGTTATTGGCTCTCGATGGCTTAACTGGCGAGTTGTCGATTCCCTTCTAGTTGTCTAATGTTTTCTTCTTTCGACCAAACTTTGCTCTAACGGGGAGCTGACCGCTTGCGGATAATAACTAAGGATTTAGTCAGCTTTTTTTTATCGTCAACAATCTGAATTAATCCGAAAAAATTTCTGGCCCCATCGACTTTTGAACCATTGCCAGCCATTAATGATTCATTAACCTAGCTTGGCTAATAAGGCTTATTCATCTTGTGGTCACTTCTTTTTCTTTCTTTCTTTTTTCGCATTAATGCAATGACGTCATGCATGAGGTCCATGGCGCTAGCAAATGTCTGACCACGTCTCTTTTTCTCCTCTCTTGCTCATTCTTGGATCGTATGCAATTGAAATTTGCAATAATGCAGCTAATCTGTTCGATGCTTTGACTCTGCGACAGGGACGCGTGTTGGTTATGCCGTTATTTTTGTTGTTGTCCCATGTTCCTTGGCATCAACTGGGTTGACTTTGAAGCTTCTTGGAAATACCCTCGCGCATATTTGATCTGTCACGGTTAAAGAACGAAGTATATTCCACAAGGGTTTGGGCTCATAGAATGTCAAAGTCGTGACTGATTTCGCATCCTGATATTCCCTGACTTGCTAGATAAGACCTCGATTATGAATATCATACCACTTCCTTTGGTATTTTATTGGTGATGCCACAATTTGCTGATGTATGTACCACGTTTTGGATACAAATCAATATGTATATCTCCCAAATCCTCTCTCAAGAAAACCGGTGGTTGTGCCTTGCTACTCTTAGATGCCGTGTTCTACCATCTAATGCCACTCCCTTAGCCTTGAAGTCTCTACTTTATTTTCTGTTATGTGTTGATTGAACTCAGAACTCATTGTTTAATTGGTGTTCAGTGAAACTAGGGGTGCAAGTTAATACTTGTGCAATGAATCTGTGGCGCAGAGGCACTGCCATGCTTAACTTCATAGCGGTGTACAGATTACAGGGGCAGCCCTCACTTCCATGTGGAACAAAGCTGATCCTGTGTGCATATAAGGGTTATTAGTTTGTGATGCAGCTTTCCTGAATAGTTCACCCGGACGGAACTGCATTGATACTTGCGTTCTTGTTATTCCTATATTCACTTTTTTTTCAAGGAGCTTAATGAACAAGTTAAAGTTACTAATTCATTCCAAAGGAGGAATTGCCTTCGTTATCTTGAGCTTGGTCTGTTATTTGGGGATGCATTGCCTATTTCACAGAGGGAAGAGAAGAGATGTACGAAGTGACAGAGAAGCATGAAACATATACAGCCTGAACTACTTAGCGATTTCATGCTTTGATTTGAAAGAAAGAACGCCGGCTGCTAGAATATGGAGGTCAACTCTCTAATTTTTATTACTTGAGAAGGCAAAACGTGTACCTAAATAAGATTTTGGCAGACAAAACTTGATTACCTGAAGCAACTCTCTACGTTCCCCTGCCGACTTGAAAACCGAGTTATTTTACCAGTTTCACGTTCCTTGTGCGGCAAGCAATAAATAATGTATTTGATTACTTCATATTCATTTGATAGCTGTACCTTTTGTCTATATATGCGCATAAGCATATACGATCCAGTTTTTCTGCAGAGCTGACATTTGTTCCCACACTCGCACTTATGGCCGAGCTAATTGGGACAGAATCAGATGGAATAGAGTCGATTAGGAAGGAGTTATCAGAGCTAGGAAGAAGCCTCAGATCATCGTTTCGACTTCAAGGTTCGAGTCATCGAAGCATTGCATCTGTGAGCACAACGAAAGATGATACTAATGAGGAACATGATCTACAATGGGCTGTTATTGAGAGGTTGCCAACTTTTGAGCGCTTGAGGTCATCACTGTTTGATAAAGAGAACGATGGAAGTGAGGTTGAGGATAAAGGAAAGAAGGTGGTTGATGTTACCAAGCTTGGTGCATTGGAACGTCACTTTTTGGTGGAGAAGCTCATCAGGCATATCGCGAATGACAACCTTAATTTGTTGCGCAAGATTAGAGACAGAACAGAAAAGTAAGCTTATTCTTCTCGTCTTAATAATGGGAGTTGCAAATATGTCCAGAAAATTTAATGGATACAGAGTTACCTGGAAACATGACAAAACTGTGTGAGCCTGAAATATCTGTGCAAACCTAAACAGCGTGAGAGACTGACAGTTCATTAACAGATGAAAAAACACTTTTGTTCATAGGTACATGCTTGCATTTGATCAACGTAAGAGGCCACATTGTGCCTGTCCCATGTTGGCCATCTTATTTGTATGAGGATTTGCTTTTTTGTTGTTTTTATTTCTTCCTTTGCTCCTCAAACTCATCCTACAGTTTTTACATTTCATGTTGTAATAAAAAAATTGCTGTTGAACTGTTTTCTACAGGGTTGGTGTAAAATTGCCCACCATAGAAGTCAGATATCTGAATTTATGTATTCGAGCAGACTGTGAGATAGTTCAAGGAAAGCCTCTGCCCACTCTCTGGAATTCTCTAAACAACATGCTTCCTGTGAGTACCTTTCATGTAGAGTAGATGAGGAATTCTTGCTAAATCCTTTTGGCTTCTTTCTGATCTCCATTAATGAACAAGCAGCTGAATATGCAAGATTGAGTCCAATAACATGTGAACTGCTTCCCAATTTGTACGTGTATACCGTCACCAAATATATTCGCAAGTTCTTAAATCCCATAATTTTGCATTTAATTTTTCTACAAGAGCATGTGTTTACTTTATGCTTAAAAATCATCAAGCTAAGAAGGTACTTGTCCTTCTTGAAGAGGTTAAGGAGTGTTGTTGATCATTTCTCACCCTCTTTTCAACTAATATTACTGCTAATTACTGCTAATTAGAGGCTATATGTAGGTAACTGTAGCAAAACAATTTATATCTCCCTATTCTCATTTGCCAACGCCTTTTCTCCACACATCCATTCTTTCATCCTTTCGCTGTCGTAACACTCATCATGTTATGCTTTAATTTGTAATGAGACTGAACTACTCCTAACCATTCTGTGTGCTGCAGAAAAATTTCAACAGATTTTTCTGGCATTAAATCAATTGCCTTAAATGGTCGCTGCTTCCAACAATTCACTAATTCAAGTCCATTGGAACTGTTATCCAGGGTATTCCTGCAATGCCAGGTTCAGAGTTGCGTAAGGCCAAAATAAGCATCATCAAGGATGTCAGTGGAACTATAAAGCCTGGAAGGTTTGTTATATCCACTCTTCCAATCTTTCTGGATGATCTCTGGAAAATTGTGCCTCATCCTTCGTCCTTTAAGCAGTCCTACTGTTTTCAACTATTTCATTTGCATCTAACTGTAGTTATTTGCATTGCCTACACACAATTTAACATCCAGACTTGATGTTGGCTTTAAAAGGCTAAATACTTAGCTTTTACAATCATCATATCCGAATGTGAGCATAACCTCAAGACCCACTTATTAGCTAGCGACAAATTTTGTGAGCATTGGCTGATTCTTTATATTTGAGAGCAGCGTCAATCATTGGGGATTCGCTGCATACTTGCACATTTTGAAAAGTGTTATGAAGTATGAGAAGCTTGCTAGAAAACTGTAGTCATATTTATAACCCACTTCTTAAAGGGATTGTTCTTGCCCAGTTCAACATAAAATAACACATGTTTATCTTACATATTGCCAGCATCACGCTTGTATTTCAAGAAAACCATGATCTCTACAGTTCTATTACAGGGAGAAGCACTAGCTTGATGATATGAAAGTTCATGATATTTGTTGTGCCTTTTCTTGCTGCAGAATGACTCTACTGCTTGGACCTCCGGGATGTGGGAAAACTTCCTTTCTAAAGGCTCTTTCAGGGATTCTAAGCAAATCGCTTGAGGTTTCGTGTTTGCTCTATGCTTAAAAACTTCTGTCAAACTGCACTAGGCTTAACGGCAATGCCACCACAACGCATGAATGGTTTACAGATAGCATGTAAACTGAGACTGAATGAAGCTCAAGAGAACACATGCTCATACAAATTCCTCTTCATTTAAACAATTAAAAGCGTCCTCGCAGATGTGGACTCAGCGAGTTTTCATTTAAGTCAACACTGAAGCACTTTGTGCTGTTCTGTTTGACAAAAGTGCTTGAAGGGTGCTGAGAAGTGAGATAATATTACGTGTGTTGCTTCTTTGCATTTTATAGCTACTTGGAGCAGAACCATTTTGTAATCTTTGGGTAGCTAAAGCACAGAAATTGAAGTTCAAACTAAGCTAAATTAGAAACAGTCAAAACATCCCGGAGCTCTTTTTTGTCTTTTTTTGAGTTTGATATTCTCACCTGTTCCCTCTATCATCTGATAGGTCAGCGGAACAATTTCATATAATGGCCACAAGCTTGAGGAGTTCATCCCCCAAAAAACATCTGCTTACATAAGCCAATATGATCTGCATATTCCAGAAATGACTGTGAGGGAAACATTGGACTTCTCAGCCCGTTGTCAAGGTGTTGGAAGCAGAGAAGGTATATATAGCCTTCAAAGTGAGTGTAGATCTGTCACTAGGAAGCTGTATTAAACAACCATCTTTTGTTTTTTCTGGTTGCAAAGATGTCATGATGGAGATCAGCAGAAGGGAGAAGGAGGCAGGAATCGTTCCAGATCCTGATATAGATACTTACATGAAGGTGCATTCAGTGACATTCTCCAACTTTTTTCTCCGAAGCAACTTCAAGATACCATTTGAGTCTCCTGTTTTGTAGCCGGAAAAAAAGCCAAATTCAATCTCAGTATTGAATTATTCCTAGAGGCTGAGGAATTGCAATATCACCATTTGGTTATTGTGTTGGAAGACAAATTTGTGACTTCTGCACCGTATCATATTAAAGGGGTATAAACTGAGTTTTAAGGTATACTTTCAACTGTTGGGTGATCTGTTGTGGGTTTTTTTTTTTTTTGGGGGGGGGGGGGGGGGGGGGGGGGGTTGGTGGTTGGGAAACAATATTTGATAACTGGGATGGCCGGGATGTAACATCAGCATTAATTGGTTTGATTCTTAGCCTAGTAAGTAGAAGTTCTACTTTGGGTGTAATGCAACCAGTGCGGTTAACAGTTACAGATTCTTCGAAACATAATAAGTTAAAACCATGCCATTAGCTTATGGTTAAGGAATGGAATAGTGTGTGTGGCATAGGCAGGAAAAGAAAAAAAGGTTTAAGTCCCCATACAACTAGTTCAAACGATCCCATGTTTGGTCCCCATCTGGTCTTTGGCTCACATCTCACTTGATCCATTGGATTAATGGGGGCATTTAATGTGCCCATGTTTACCAATGCAATGTGAGCTTGTCATGAGCAAAGGAAATATGCTTTCTCTATAGTCCATTTCTTTTTATGACTTGTAAGCTGGACGTAAATTACATTCACTGAACTGCATAATCTCTTACAAAACTATTTGCGACTTCTAGAACTTCTGTCAATAGTAATCATGCCTTGTTTACCAGGCAATTGCGGTCAAAGGACTTAGCAGAACGCTTCAGACAGACTATATTTTAAGAGTAAGTTCTTTGACTGAGTTGACAGTCAAAGTTTGCCATACCTCAAATGTTTAAGCAAAAACTTCTGTTTATGTCATCAACTTCATCACAGATCCTAGGGCTGGATATCTGCGGGGACACATTGGTTGGAGATCCCATGAGAAGAGGCATATCAGGTGGTCAAAAGAAGAGATTGACAACAGGTAGTAGAATGGAAAAATGCTGGCAGATGCAGCAAATCTCACAAAGAATAAACTTCTAGATTATTGTAGTGAAACAATGTTTCAATGTCATTTCAGTGCTTGGCTATTTGAAATTCCAAAATCTTACGTGACATGCCGACATTCTGGTAAATATTGTACAGCGGAGATGATTGTTGGCCCAAATAAAGCTCTATTCATGGACGAAATAACAAATGGATTGGACAGTTCGACGGCCTTACAGATTGTTTCTTGTCTTCAGCAACTAGCACATTTAACTGATGCCACTATACTGGTTTCACTTCTTCAGCCTGCGCCAGAAACATTTGATCTTTTTGATGAACTTATTCTGATGGCTGAAGGGAAAATTGTGTACCAAGGCCCTCGTGACCAAGCTCTGAAGTTTTTTGAGGATTGTGGATTCAGGTGCCCCAAAAGAAAAGGGGTTGCCGATTTCCTCCAAGAGGTAATAAACACCAAATAGATTGTGCGGTGCAAGTTAGCTTCCTTTATTGACAATTTATTATGTTGCCTATTCATATGCAGGTTATATCTAGAAAAGACCAAGCACAATATTGGCAGCATCCTGAGCTACCGTACAGTTATATATCAGTCGATATGTTCTGTAATAAGTTCAAGGAATCTAATACTGGGATGAAGCTAGTTCAGGAGCTTTCAGACACATTTGATAGGTCCAAAAGCCACAAAAATGCTCTTTCTTTGAATGTTTACTCTCTGTCCCGATGGAAACTTCTTAGAGCATGCATGGCAAGGGAAATTCTTCTCATGAGGAGAAATTCGTTTCTCTACGTTTTCAAAACAGTACAGGTGAAAATAATCTCCCATACATCTCGAGCAGCTTTTATTATGTATGTCTCTTACAATTTCGGTGCCTATTGAAGTCCAATTTCTAATCAATCTTCCTGATTTCACATATAATAGAAATTTTAGAAGTTCATTATTTACGTTTCTTCATGCAGCTTATTTTCATTGCATCTATCACGATGACTGTATTCTTGCGGACTCGGATGGGACTAGATGTTTTTCATGCCAACTACTATATGGGCTCTCTGTTTTACGCGCTAGTCATCCTCCTCGTTGATGGATTACCAGAATCGGCATTGACTGTTGCAAGGCTTTCAGCCTTTTACAAACAAAAGGAGCTGTACTTTTACCCTGCTTGGGCTTATGCAATTCCAGCATCTATAATGAAACTTCCTCTTTCACTGCTGGAATCTGTAGTTTGGACATCGCTTACGTATTATGTGATTGGATATAGTCCTGAGGCAGGCAGGTGAGTTTTAATGAGAGTTCTTCATTACACGACCTTCCATTACCTCCTCCTTAAACTTTTACATTTTCAATATCCTCTATAAAGTCTTATTAGCATGTCACTCAAAAGTTGTGACTTTTGTTGTTTTCTGCTTATTTATGCAGGTTCTTCCGCCAATTAATACTTTTGTTCTCTGTGCACTTGTCTTCAATATCCATGTTCCGTTTTCTGGCCTCAATCTTTCAAACTATGGTTGCTTCTACCACAGCGGCTAGTTTTGCAATTCTGATAGTGATGCTATTTGGTGGTTTCATCATCCCGAAACGTAAGGATGTTAGAATCTCTATTCGGTTTGTTTTGGGATAAATAAGTGAGGATTCATGTTTCTCCTTCTCACTGCAGCATCTATGCCTGCTTGGTTGAAGTGGGGTTTCTGGGTCTCTCCAATATCATATGGAGAAATCGGACTTTCTGGTAATGAATTTGATGCTCCGCGATGGAAAAAGGTGAGGGGCTTGTAGAAGTGAGAACAAGTGTTGAAGCCTCTTTATACCTATTTATGTTTATTGTTAGTGTTAGTGGGCCTAGTTTATTTATTTATTGTCGTAGGGTTGAGAACTATCTCTTCTCTATATATATTATATCTCTTGCTCTTCTTAAAGTATGAATGAAATTATCCTTTCTATCAACATGGTATCAGAGCCAGTTATTATTCCTTTCCGCGTATGTGGGCCCACCCCCATTAGTTAATTTCCATGCGCAAATTGCTTGCACGTGAGAAGGAGTGTTGAAGTTGTTGTTATTGTCCCACATCGCTTATGAATGAGTGTTGTATACTCTTTGTATTCATGTGGTCTTCCTCCACCTATTAGCTTAAGCTTTTGGGTTGGACTTTTTAATATGGTATTAGAGCTAGGTTCCGTAACCTAGCGTCCCTTCTCTAAAATCTGCCAACCGCCATCTTCCTCTCGCCCCTGCCCTTTGAAATCTGCCTTCTTCCTTCATCTCTCTACCTTCTTCCCAGCAATCTACGATCTTCCCTCCCAAACCCTAGCATCTCTTTCATCTCCAACAACCTTTGATACAGCTACTCTTCTCTCTGTTGTAGCTGTCGGCAACTTCTTCTCCCTCCCAATGCTATCGGCAACCTCCATGCCTTGTCCGGCACTTTTCAAGAGCCTCTTTACTACCGACTAGCCATGATGTTGTACGGATAATACTTTATATGATCTAAATCTTGTTCTTCGATACAACTTATCATCCGAGACCATGTCAGAGACTAAAGCTTCAGACTCTCCTAGGAAATTGAGCCATAGTGCTCCTGGTGTTTATCTCTCTTTTTCGACAAATCCAATCAGGTTAGATGGCTCCAACTACCTGATTTGGTCTCGCTCTTGTTACCTCCCCATTGTTTCACGTGGTCTTACTGGCTATCTTACTAGAGAGAGCGTGCAACCTACGACCGGAAATGATGCTATACGCAAGTGGATCTCCGAGAATGCCTTGATTATAGCTTACCTAGTTAATTCAATGACTGACACTATCGCCCGTGGCTACTTATTTTTAGATACAGCAGCAAAGATTTGAGAGGCTGCTCGAAATACTTATTCTCAAGTGGGGAATGATGCCCAAGTCTATGAAATCCAACAAAAAATTCATGAAACCAAGCAAAGGGAGCTGTCCTTATCTCAGTATTATTCTGAGTTACATAGTTTATGGCATGAACTGGATTTTTATGATGATTTTCATCCTTCAAACCCCCTTGATGCTGTTGCTTTTAAAAAAAGGGTGGACAAATTTCGTGTTTTCGAGTTCTTGGCCGGCCTTAATATGGAGTATGATCATATTAGGGCCCATATCTTGTGCCGGGTGCCTTTTCCAACCTTGGAACAATCTTATGGCATGGTCCATCTAGAGGAAAAACGTCGAAGCGCGATACATCAGCCCGTTGTCCTAGAGCGCTATGTCCTTTATACATCTGTGGGAAGTGAATCTCGTGGTCGTTTTGGCAATGACAGACCGGTTGTGAAGTGTGATTATTGTGGAAAAGAACGTCACACCCGCGAAACTTGCTATAAACTTCACGGGCGTCCTTCAAATGAAGGGGTCGTATCAAGCCTCAGGTACACTTTAGTGAAGCTCCAGGTTAGCCACCAGCAGCTCTGTCGAACTCTTTATCTGCTGCCAAGTTAGTCTGTGTCTTCTCTTAGCACGCAACATAGACAGCCCTGGCACCTCTACATCATCAGCCTCTGGCACTTTGGCCTCTAATTTCGCACAGTCAGGTAGCATTTTCGGTGGTTTGTGTAAATCTTCTCAACCGTGGATCCTTGATTCGGGTGCCACGCATCATATGACCAGTGATATTACACTCTTTGCTGATTATTCTCATCCCTCTAAGCATGATTGTATTATTGTTGCTGATGGTTACTTAGCTCCTATAGCCAGTCAGGGCTCGGTGTCTATTACCCGTGATATTACTCTATCATCCGTTTTACATGTTCCTACAGTTTACACTAATCTCCGATCAGTTAGTTTCCTGACTCGTGATCTGAAGTGCCAAGTGTTTTTCTTTCCATCTTATTGTGTCGTGAGGACTTGGCAACTGGTCGGGAGATTGGTCGTGGTAGAGTAGAGGGGGGCTTATATGTGTTCGATTTACCACCATCAGCTCATCTCGTCACTTCAGCTTCCTCAGCTGCCTTATCTGAGCAACATGTTTGGCATCGCCGTTTGGGACATCCACTGCTTGGAACCTTAATAAAAATCTATCCAGATTTAGTTGATAAATGTAGCGGTCAAGATTTCTTTTGCGATTCTTGTGTTCTAGCAAAACAAACTCGGGTTACTTATTCTCCTATTAATAATAAAAGTGATGCACCCTTTGCTCTTGTGCATTCGGATGTTTGGGGTCCTGCCCATGTTTCCTCCATTTCGAGTCGCCGTTGGTTTGTGACATTTATTGATTGTTGTATCCGCACTACTTGGGTTTATTTATTGCAACAGAAAAGTGATGTTTTCCAATACTTTCAGCAATTTTTGATAATGGTTCAGACACAGTTTGATGGCAAGCTTCGTATTCTTCGAAGTGACAATGGAACGGAGTATACCTAGTCAGATTTTCAAGCGTTTTTACATGACCGTGGTATTCTCCATCAAACGAGCTGTGTTAATACTCCTACACAAAATGGTGTGGCAAAACGCAAGAATTGCCATCTCTTGGAGGTGGCTCGTTCCTTTATGTTTGCCATGAATGTTCCAGCTCAATATTGGAGTGATGCTATTCTGAGTGTGGCTTATTTGATCAATCGCCTACCATTACGGATTCTCCAATATCGCTCTCCCATTGAGGCCCTTACTGGTTCTCATAAGTTTTTGGTCCCTCCGAAGGTGTTTGGGTGTGAATGTTTTGTACGTGTTACTCACCCAGCTGGAAAGCTTGCCCCTCGCAGTTTCAAGTGTATTTTTTTGGGCTATTCTCCCGCACAAAAGGGCTACAAATGCTATTGCCACTCTACTAGGCGCTATTTTGTTTCCATGAATGTTACCTTTCATGAGTCTCAGCCATTTTACCCGCGGACACCTCTTCAGGGGGAGCCTACTCATGGTGAAGATGTGTACTCTAGTGTGGATGTGATACCTTTACAGGAGGAGTTAATTCAGGACATTTCTGGTAAAAAATCTGACCCTACAGCTGCTGCTAATACCGAAAAAACAGCCCCACCAGCAGTTACAACAGATTTGACGGCAAGTACTGAAAATCTTGATTCTGTCAATACAGAAAATTTAGTAGAGGATCCACCGATTCAGGAACAGTTTCAGTACCCGATTGTGTTTACTAGACAGAATGTTCGTAAAGCCCCCTCTATCACTACTCTACTCTTTGACAAATCTCCTCCCGCTAGTACTACAGCCTCAGTTCCAAATAATGACATCTCCCTTATGATTATTGCTGAAGATGATACAAATGATGAATTACCGATTGCACTTAGAATAGACAAACGTTCATGTACACAGCATCCCATATCCAATGCTGTGTCATATGATCGATTATCTTCGTCCTACCGTGCTTTTTCTTTATCTTTATTGTCTACAACTGTCCTTAGAACATGGCAAGAGGCCCTAGCTAACAAAAAATGGAAGGAAGCTATGTTAGAAGAGATGAAAGCTCTTCAGAAAAATGGTACTTGGGAGTTAGTTCAACTTTCCCAAGATAAAAGTACCGTTGGATGCAAGTGGATGTTTGTTGCCAAACAGAAGGTCGATGGCACTATTGACCGCTACAAAGCTTGCTTGGTGGCCAAGGGTTACACCCAAACCTATGACCTTGATTACATTGAGACATTCGCATCGGTTGCCAAGGTGAACAGTAGTAGAGTTCTTATCTCATGTGCTATCAATCTTGGATGCGACTTACAATAGCTGGATGTGAGGAATGCATTTCTTCACGGAGAGCTTGGGGAAGAAGTGTATATGGACATTCCTCCAGGCTTTTCTGGCCCGGAGACAAAAGGTCATGTGTGCAAACTCAGAAAGGCATTATATGGCTTAAAACAGTCCCCTAGAGCCTGGTTTGATCGATTTCAAAAGGCCATGATTGGCTTTGGTTTTACTCAAAGTAATGCTGATCATACCTTATTCATCAAACAATCAGGTACTCAAGTTGTTGTTCTTATCGTATATATTGATGATATCGTAGTGACCGGGAATGATACGGTCGAAATTTCTCGTCTTAAACAATATTTGGGGAGAGAATTTGAAATTAAAGACCTAGGAGATATTCGGTATTTTCTAGGTATCGAAGTCGCACGGTCTGAAAAAGGGGTATTCCTCTCACAATTGAAGTATATTATGGATCTTTTGGCTGAAGTTGGAATGCTTGGATGCAAGCCGGCTGAAACTCCTCTTGAGGCCAATGGCCACTTGCGGTCTAAAGAAGGAAAGCCCGTTGATAAAGGAAGTTACCAACGATTGGTGGGTCGACTAATTTATCTCTCCCATAGTCAACCTGATATAGCGTATGCGGTGAGTTTGGTGAGTCAATACATGCGTGATCCATACTCCTCGCATCTTGAAGCAGTTCACAAGATTCTTCGTTATTTGAATTTGCTCTAGGGAAGGGGATTTTATTTGCACCTAATGGTCATCTTTCTGTGGAGTCTTATACGGATGCTGATTGGGCTGGATCTTTGGATGATCGACGATCTACTTCTACTTATTGTACTCTTGTTGGAGGTAACCTAGTCACGTGGCGCAGTAAAAAGCAAGCAGTGGTTTCCCGCTCAAGTGCCGAGGCAGAATTTCATGCTATGGCTCAAGGAGTTTGTGAGTTATTTTGGCTAAAGACCCTTCTCACTGATTTCGGAGTTGCTGTTCCACAACCAATGCAACTTTATTGTGACAGCAAGTCTGCTAGAGGCATTGCTCATAATCCAGTACAACATGATCGCACCAAGCACGTGGAGATCGATCGTCATTTTATAAAGGAAAAATTGGACAACAATCTCATCAACTTATCCTTCGTTGCCTCTAAGGATCAGCTTGTAGATGTCTTCACCAAAGGCTTGAACGGGCGCATGTTTCATACTATTCTTTGCAAGTTGGGCATGTCCGATGCTCCAACTTGAGGGGGAATGTTGAAGCCTCTTTATACCTCTTTATGTTTATTGTTAGTGTTAGTGGGCCTAATTAGTTGGGCCTAGTTTATTTATTTATTGTCATAGGGTTGATAACTATCTCTTCTCTATATGTATATTGTATTTCTTGCTCTTCTTAAAGTATGAATGAAATTATCCTTTCTTTCAACAAGTATTTGGCTGCTGTAGGTTGAAATACAAGAAGCCACTTAATTCTATTATATGGAGAAATCGCTTTAACCATTTTAATAGAAAAGTTTTCAACATGCTACTGCTGTTAATTAGTTAAACCAGCTTGGCTAATAAAATATTCTCTTCTTGTGGTGCTCTTAGTGCGAGGACTAGAAATGAGACAAGCTGTTTATAGATCTGAGGCCCTCAGTTAACAGATAGATGTTGATAATTTTTAGCTTCGATGATTTTATTCAGCTAATTTATCTTTGCTAACTTCTTGCTTGAAATCAGAGTGTCTCGTTGATGATTATCAACTCATCCAGTTAATTGACTTTAATACAACACAACTTCTGGAGCAATGATCATATCCACTCTATAATATTTTGGTAGTCTGTGCTCTTTGGGAAATGAAAAATCCTTTCGTTAAGACGTAGTGGGTACAGTTTTGCAACCCACTGGCAGAACCAGCTTCCTCTGCATTTCTCAATGCATTTTTAACTTGTTTTTGCTCACATAACCTGTAGATTCTACTAACTTTTTCATCTCTTAATGCAATCGGACTTGTTCTTGCTTTAAACGCATATTCACAGATATTGTCCGGAAACACTACAATTGGGCAAGCAACCCTTGAAAGCCGAGGACTAAACTTTGATGGGTACCTGTTTTGGATATCAGTAGGTGCCTTATTGGGATTTACCTTACTGTTCAACATCGGTTTCACTTTGGCCTTAAGTTTCTTGAAGCGTAAGTTGGTCATTTGTGCATCTAGACTTCACTTTTTGGAGCATTAGTGCCAAGGATGTTCATGAAATCACTTTAAAACTTACAGCTGCGGGATCATCACGTGCTATTATTTCACGTGAAAAATACTTGCATCTACGTAAAACTGAAGATTCTCATGACAGCATAAAGCATGGAGAGCCAAAGAAAGTTTCTGCTGGACCTGTGCAATCAAGAAATGGTCAAGTCATTAATTCTCCCGTGTGCAATTGTATTCGCATACTAATTAGCTTTGATGTTCCTTTAACCATCATTAAAATTGGCCATTTTGCTGCACAAACAGGCAGGATGATTTTACCTTTCACACCATTGACGCTCGTGTTTAAAGATGTTCAATACTACATAGACACCCCCGTGGTAACCATTCAAACTTTTTTTTTTCATCATACAGTTGCTAGATTGAGCCTTCTGGATCCATTGAATGATGTTGTCTCTTTCTCACTACATTCTTCCTTTGCGGGTTCTTAGGAAATGAGAGAACGAGGGTTCAAACAGAAAAGACTGCAACTGCTCTCTGATATCACAGGCGCATTCAGACCTGGTGTTCTTACCGCATTGATGGGTGTGAGCGGAGCTGGGAAAACCACTCTTATGGATGTCCTTTCTGGGAGAAAAACTACCGGCTACATTGAAGGAGAAATAAAAGTTGGTGGTTATCCCAAAATTCAAGAAACATTTGCAAGAATCTCTGGTTACTGTGAGCAAACGGACATACATTCCCCACAAATCACTGTGAAAGAGTCTGTCATATTTTCTGCTTGGCTACGTTTAGATCCTCAGATTGACTCAAAACGTAAAATAGTAAGATTACACTCCTGCCTCTGATAATTTGCTTTTCTTCAGCTAGTATCAGAACAATCATGAATTGCATGTGTAGGAATTTGTCAATGAAGTCCTGGAGACTATCGAGCTTGATGGAATAAAAGATTCTTTAGTGGGCATACCTGGTGTTAGTGGTCTATCCACGGAGCAACGGAAAAGACTCACGATCGCTGTAGAACTTGTTGCAAATCCTTCCATAATCTTTATGGATGAGCCTACAACAGGTCTTGATGCTAGAGCCGCCGCGATCGTCATGCGAGCAGTGAAGAATATAGTTGATACAGGAAGAACAATAGTTTGCACCATTCACCAACCCAGCATTGACATATTTGAGGCTTTTGATGAGGTATAGTTTGTTAATGCATATAACAATGTCAATCAGTTGGCTTTCTCTTAGCATGCTAAAACAGTTAGCTGAATAGGTTACATATGGATCACAAGAGAAGATAATAGTGAAGATTGAATCACCATGAGCAGAATCTTAGATTTTTGAAGGCCTTATCTCTCTCTCTCTCTCTCTGAGCAGTTGGTTTTACTAAAAACTGGTGGACGGCTGATTTATTCAGGCCCCTTGGGACATAACTCGACCAAGATTATAGAATATTTTGAGGTCAGTTTGTTGCATGAATGTGTAGATTCGAAATATCTTCTTTTCCTTGTTACTACATAATTCTTATTAATTTGAACTGTTGCTAGCCTGCTATTGGTATCGTCAGTAACCAACTCCTGTTTAACAGAGTATTCCCGGGGTGCCAAAGATTAAGAGCAACTACAATCCGGCCACATGGATGCTAGAGGTGACTTCTATCTCAGCTGAAGCTGAACTTGGCATTGATTTTGCTATAATATACAGAGACTCGGCAGTACATGAGTAAGTTCATCCTCTGCTACTCTTGAGTGCCCAGTAGAAGTGTGTGTGCCTGATAATTGTTTGAGATGGTCCAGTATATTAGGATAATTTAAGTTGCCCTGCCATTTTCTATCATAATCAAGATACAGCAAAGGTTTCTTTATTCTTGTCCTTTAGACTGTATAATCTCCTGGAGTCTAAGATTTTAAATTGGAGGAGTCGATATGCCATATAAATGATAAACCCATGGCCTTAACTACAGTATCATGACCTTACTTTCCTCTCGGTTTCTGGATATCTTCAGAGTTAACTGGTGTTCCTGCTCTGACCTCCTCCTAGTTAAAAGATGTGCAGTTTGATCAATCCGTTGACAAAATCCTCGTGTTGTTTTGGCTTCCAGGACCAACAAAGAGCTTGTAAAGCAATTGAGCACTCCGCCTATTGGTAATAGTGACTTGCACTTCTCCTCCCGATTCTCACAGAACTGGTGGGGACAATTCAAATCATGTCTCTGGAAGCAGTACTTGTCCTATTGGAGGAGTCCTTCTTACAACTTGATGCGTACCCTCCACACATTTGCTGCGTCTTTTCTCTTCGGGATACTGTTCTGGAACCAAGGGAAGAAACTGTGAGTAACTATCCCTCTCGGTTAATTTGAGACTTGAGTCTGGGCACAAGCTTATTGAGATGATCTAAGGTCTACATCTGGCTAACTGAACGAACACTTATCTGATCCTGTTACTATCTAATCTTTAATAGGGAAGAAGAAATATAAACATATACGTACCTTGTAGGTCGTCAAATGTTCGGCTGGGTTTTGCAATTTCGCAATGGTCCGCACAATTAGCTAGCACGTATTCAGTCATATAAGGTCGTTTAACTTTTTATGACCTGTTACGATTAAGAGACCGCTGCATCTCCTAACTCCATATAATCTCATTGCTAGGAAAAACCAGCAGAACTTATTCAACGTATTTGGTGCGACGTATATAGCTGTGATCTTCTTGGGCATAAACAACTGCTCATCAGTACTCCAGTATGTTGCTATGGAACGGACCGTCATGTATCGTGAGAGATTTGCAGGGATGTACTCTTCATGGGCATTTTCACTAGCACAGGTATAGAAGTATTGGAAACTGATGAAGTTGGTTACCACAGTAGTTAATTGATGTTCAACCATATTAACAAATGCACAAATCACGTTCAAGGACACATTAGAATGAGTAAAACAATTTAATCAGATTGTGGTGCTATGCTGATTTCACAGGTTGTTATTGAGATACCATATATACTGGTTCAAGCAATTTCATTTGTTGTCATCACATATCCGATGATTGGATATTTCGGGTCAGCATACAAGATTTTCTGGTACTTCTATGTCATGTTCTGCTCATTGCTGTCGTTCAATTACCTGGGAATGCTGCTCGTGTCCCTGACACCAAATTTCATGGTGGCTGCAATACTACAATCTGCCTTCTACACAAATTTTAATCTTTTCGCTGGGTTTTTGATCCCAAAACCGGTAAGCAATTCGTGTCATTTACCGTATTTCGATCAAAATTTTTATTTTCTTAACTCCATTCATAATCATTTTTTCAACATTCTATTCTTCGTATATGCAGAGTATCTATTTGCGAAGTTCATGAATCTTTCGAGATTTAGATATCTTTTGCATGTATCAGCAGCTAGGACATTACCACTGTTCCCCACATCTCAAAACTTAGTGCTTGGGAAATTAATCTTCATTATCATTGCTGCAGAAAATTCCCAAATGGTGGATCTGGTTGTATTATGCGTGTCCAACATCATGGGCACTTAACGGTATAGTAACTTCGCAGTATGGAGATATTGATCAGAAAATAACGGCGTTTGGAGAAACCAAAACCGTGGTGGCCTTCTTGAAGGATTATTTTGGGTTTCGCCACGATCAGTTGTATGTTGTGGCCATCGTCCTCACCGCCTTTCCCTTTGTTCTAGCAACTCTTTTCGCGTACTGTATAGGGCGCTTCAACTTCCAGAGAAGGTGACATCGTTCTTCTCTGTCAGTATTACAGTGAAAAATCTAGTTGTACAATCCTCAAAACTTGCCAAATAAAGTGATTTTTGTGATCATGGAATGGCCTCATTCAAACGTTTATTAATCTATATTTAGAACTGAAGTTGTTTCAGTATGGCCAATTTGTAAAACAAGTCATCTAAGCCGAGCCCCAACGTCTGTTATAAAGAGAAGTTACGACGTCAGTTTTTTTTTTTCCTTTTCGCGTTGTCAGTTTCCTATCTTCAGAACGTACTACAGAGAGCGTGTGTCGATAGAGATCACACACCATTAGTATCGTAGAGGGCAATTGGCTTAGTAGTATCCGTTTTCACACATCCTTCAACGTCTTGCATCCGTATTCGTCTGTTTTCATCAATGGCTGGAGGTATGTTCATTTACTATCCACGTTTCCGCATCCGTTCCTGATATTCATGATTTCCATTTCGTGATTAAGGAATCAGGATCGTTAGTTTAGAGGAGGATTCGACGTTAGACAAGTACAGAGGACAATCTCAAGTGAAATTTGTCCGAGTTGCTGGAACTAACTGTCCTCACCAACATGTGATGATGAAGGAGAATGGAAGTGCTTTCCTGGATTTCGGCCATTTTAGGTCTCTAATTTCTTTGTTGCTTTCAACATTAGAGGCACCTTGCCAAGTCTCAAGCTCCAAGAAATAGCTGTACAGCGCCTTCAAATATCATATTCATGCTAAACACCATATGCCTTTGCGTTAGAAAAAAGGTACGAATCCATCATAATAATGCACAGACAAATTCAAAACTAACGAAAACAACTATTTGTCTGAGCAAGAAAAGAAAATCTCGAATAGAAGAAAAAACTACATGAAGCATAATTACCTTTAGTGTTTAATTAGCATTTGCACATAAATATATGAAAGTTTGAAATATTGGGTTTCTTTCCCTTTTAAAGCTCATAGGTATTTTCTCAAGTAATAGTTTTAGAAAGTCACGGTTTATGATATAGCAAGCAGTAGAAATTGCTTCAATCCAAAAATAGGATAGAGCTTTGCTTTCTATCAAAAAAGTTCGCATCATTTCTTGTAAAGAACGATTCTTTTCGTGAACTCTCGCATCGCATCTTTCTCTTTTGGTTTTTGAGCTTAGCTCATCCTGATTTCGTTTCTTTTTTTCTTTTTTCAATCGCGAGCTTATGGGGTCTTTAGTTTTAGGGTCACGATAGGTCCCTTCCAGTGCAAAAGATAGGCCAGATGTAAAAGCACTTTGTGGAGTTGAGTTGGTACCTGAGAACTCCGTCGACATCATCATCGATGCCGCCAGCAAGCTTCGTGCTAATTGTTTGTGGGTTCGAGTCAAGGAATGCCGCTTTGGTCTTTACATTAGAATCTAATCTAGTTGTTCCGCTCTTTCCTTTCATGTAATGAAAGCAATGTCTCTAGTGCTGGATAAGAGGCTTAATAAGATTAAGATGAGTTCCATTGAGAAGAGTATATCTTTCTTACCCGGCTCCAGGCCATGGAAATTGGTTGCAGTCACAACACAGGTCGAGTGGGCCAGGATTGATTGACTCGAAACAAGGCTTGAACCACCACCGTTTTCAGGAGATTACTTAGAATAAACAGATGAATTCACTACTACTTATTTTATAAAGAAGAAGGAAACCTTGGATCAGACCAATAGTGCCCCCACCCTCCATTCATGACATACCATTAGCATCCATTCCCCATCGAGTTGACTAGACCAAAACCCAATACCTTGCAAGTATCGGTCACTTTGCGAAACGGAGTGTATGGAGATGAAAACTTATGTTGAAAACCATTTTGATCACAAAGTTATGCAAAGTATTGATTTTCAAATTTACATCCATAATCTGTTTTGATGCTTGAAATTAAGTAACTTTTTCATTTTGAACTTTTTTAGAAAAGGTTTCAAAGGATGGGAATGCATCACTCTTATGTGCAAGAAAGAATACCCAAGTGTATCTAGTATAATCATTCACAATAACTAAGTAATATTTTTTACCTCCAATACTCTGAGTTCGAGTGGGTCCGAAGACATCCATATGTAATAGCTGTAGAGCATGATCAGTAGAAACTTCATTTACGGACTTGTAAGAATTTTTTACTTGTTTAAATAGATTTACGTCGGGCCATTCCTTCTTACCCTTTTCATGCACTCTCTTAGGCCGTGCAAGCTTCACGGTGCTTAGTTCTTTCAAATTTAGCATTGTCCTCACACTAGCTTCTATTTAGAGAGCTTTAAGATTTGCTTAAGGCTTATATGTCCCAGCATTCTGTGCTAAAGTTCTGAATCATCTTTGACAGATAGAAGGCATTTCTCGTCCTCAAACGATGTATCCAAAAGATACATGTTACCATGTCTTCGTCCAGTGAACGTAGACTCATTGTCCCGGATTGTACTTGAACACTTATTTTTTTGCAAAAGATACTTTATATCCAATATCGCACAATTGGCTAATGCTAATGAGATTGAAATTCAAACATCATGGATTAGTAAGTTGACAATCTTCATAGTTCCTTTGCGAATGATTATTCTTTTGTTGTTGCCACCAAAAGAAACACTTTCTCCATCAAATATTTCAAGATTGATGAATGTTGATGATTCTCTAGTCATGTGTCTAGAAAATCCATTATCGAGGTACCACTTATTTCTTCTTTTCATTGGTACTCGCAACCATCAATGAAACTCAAGCTTTCTTTGGTACCCAAATCTATTTGGGTCCCTTGGGGTTAGCAACATTTGCATATCTAAGAATATCTCGAATTGACCTTTAAATGTTTAGCAATAACTTATAGAATGTTTTGAATCACCACAGTTTGAGCATGCAGAAAAAATTCGTCCTTTAGATTTTACAAATTGTTTCCTAAAATGATCTTTGTAAAAATTCTTAGAAGGCTTTTTCCTAAATCTTTCCTTTACTTTCGAAAAATGATTCTTTACATTGCTCTCCTTTTGAAAATACAATCCCGATTTGTTGTACTAGAGAACTTGTATGGAAAGTATATGTTTTAATGTTTTAGATCCGGATGAGAACTTTTTATGCATATCCAAAGTTTCCTTTCTCAAAATGACGTTTTCTTTTTCCAAAAGATCTTTTTCCTTTTTCAAAGAATTGATTTCATCTTTGAAGAGATCTCTTTCCTTTTTCAAGATGATGTTTTATTTTTCAAGGATTTCAAACCTAGATTTCCATTGAGTATTTTCTTTGAAAACCAAAACAGATCTTTCATTCATTTGATAAAATTCCATACGTTTGTTTATTTGAAAATAGCTATTCCTTTTTCAATTCTTAAATTTTTTTAAGAGCAGCCTTATATTATAAACGTAGCTCGTCTATATACGCAAATACCTTAGAGGGAATTTTTGAATTTGTTACCTTAAGAATCTGAGTCTGCCATGAGACATATATTGGTGTATTCATCATCACTTTATGTTCAGTGTTGCTGCAAGTCTCTACTTTCAAGGCCTTTTTGGATTTTTCATCATTCCCCTTTTTCCTTAACAGAGAGCAATTTAGTTTGACATGGCCTCTCTTCTTGCTTTCATAGCAAGTGACCTCTTAATTTTCATTTCTGCCTTCAGATGATCTCTTCTAATCATTTCGTTTGAAATCTCTTTTGTCTTTAAATTCCTTCCTTTCGTTGCCATTCTTCTGAATCTTCTGACAATTAGTGCTAATTCTTCATTGTCTTCATCTTCAGAGTTTGAAACATCAAAATCAATATTAGATTTCAAAGCAATGGATTTTTTTTACCCTTTGTCATAGTTTCCTCGTTGTTTATTTCCTCCGCATAGGATTGAAGAGTTCCAATGAGCTCGTCCATTGAAAGAGTTGATATCCTTTGAGTCTCTCAAATGGATTTTCACATTATCTCATTCCTTTGTGGGAGCTCTTAGCAACTTGTTTACTCTCATCAATCCAGAAACTGGTTGCCCATGATATGTGAGACCATTCACTATTTCAGTGAACCTTTCAAATATTTCTTTAACTGTTTATCCGAGCTTCATTTTGAATGCTTCATACTGATCGAGAAGGAAATTGACTTTGGTCTCCTTAACTCTGTCTGTTCCTTCATATGTGACATAGAGCTTATCTCAAATCTCTATTGATGAGGAACATTTTGCAACACATTTATTTTCAATAGAAGATAAAGCAATATAAAATGAATAAATAGCCTTTGCATCAAGAGCATATCTCTTTGCTATTTCAGTGGCCGATAAAGTGGCAGTTGGCATTGAATTATTATTCCCTGCATTTGATTCACTTGTGGCGCTTGCAGTGAGATTCACTCCTCATTGTACAACATCACAAATCTGGAGATCTTGGCATCTAATTTATGCCTTTTTGACGTCCCCATGCCCCTTCCGCGTGGCGACAAGGGGGCTAAAAAGGGAAAGAGGGGATGGAGTTTCTCTCGCTTTTGACGTAACGGGCCCCGTCGGGAGGTCCGCACTTATATTTGTTTCGCCAATCATTGAACTTTTTGCCCTCAAAGTATGGTGGCCTATTATTGCTTCCATCTTCAATCCAAGTGGGAGAGAAATTGCTAGCCATAAAGATCGTTAGTTCGGAAGAAAAAAATACTTCAAATAATATGAGCACGGGGCTTTGATTCTAATTGTTATAGCTAGCGTTATCACCTAGAAGGAGGTGAATAGGTGAATATAGTACAAATTTTGAGATTTTAATGCAGAATTCAAATTGCACAAGCTTTAAGCTCAACCCTCAAATGATCAATACAAGCTTTGTAAATACATGCGGTGAGTGTGTAGATCAACTATTACATAGTATATAATAAGGTCAGAGTAAGAGAAAGAGAAGACTGCACATAGGGTTTATAGTGGTTTGGCTTTGATCAAGTCTACGTCCACTTATTCGGCTATCCGTCAATCGGTTGGATTCCACTAATAAACTGCTTAGAGGTTATAGCTTAGTGATCTCCCTTGAGATGAAGCACTCCACACCTAACGCATAACACTCTTGTGTACACCTCTTCATAATTATAATGATGAATCAAGAAGAATAAATGAAATGAAGTTCTCTCAATCTTGAAATTATGAACACTTTTCCCGATCTTTTTTCTCTTCATCTTTGAGATATCTTTTATACTCCTTCGTCTCCAATCTAACTGTTGCAAGGCTTCTAAAGGATTGCTCTCCAAAACTTCCCGTTTGAACGAGACAATACCCAAATGAAGATCTTGTAGCCGTTAAGGATCGCCAAAGGAAAGTCTTTCCCATTCGGATCAAATCGCCCATACAATTATGATCCTAAGTTTCCATATATGATTCCTTCATTAGGAAAGTTGCGTTCATCTCCTTTGATCAGCGTCCTTAACTTATACATATCCCCGAGAATCTTTAAGAACAATCCAGCTCGATTGTATCCTTTGTAATGCATCAATTAAGATCATTTTTAGCGTCTCTTGAAGTTCTGGTTACTGCATGTAAATATTCCTCTCAAAGCTCGAGTATCATTCCAATGTCTAATATATCCCCGCTCGAAATCTGAGCTTCACATAACATTTGAGTCCCCTCAGAAGTCACATCTGAGCTATTCTTTTTTGACAGATTCAATCTTGTGCATCCTCGCACCAAAGGACAATCTGCAAAACAGGCATTTCACAGGTTTATCCCAAAACTAAGAGTACATAGACTATTTTATCAACGTCCAAATCATGTAGGGTTTTTCTCAACAGCTTCAAATCCAGTCTTTCACGAACGCACAAAGAATATTGAAGTAGATTGCTATTTTGTATGAAAAAAGATTCAGAATAAGAAAATAACACTTCAATACACACGGACTGAGGATCAACGTACTGATGTTTTCATTAAGAGGGATTACGTTGTAACAAGTTGGCGCATAAAGTTGGGGCTCTTTGATGTTTATGCACCAACTTGAGGCACTACGAAAAAATAACCTTTTAGCTACGAAATTTGCGACGAAAGAGAATTTCATCGCTAATACTGCGTCGCAACTTTTGCGACGAAATTTTGTTGATTCATCGCAAATTTTGCAATGAATTTTGCCACGAAAATTGATTCGTAGCAAATTTGCGACGAACAGTGATTCGTCGTCGCAAATTTGCGACGAAATATATTTTTCGTAGCTAATCTTATATCGCAACATTTGTGATGAAAATGATGTTTCGTCGCTAAATTTAGCGACGAAAAAGTGGATTGGTTGCTAAAATTTGCGACGCAGGAGTAGCCATGATTTTTTTTTTTCGTGGCAAAATTCGTCGCAAAATCAATTAGCGATGAATTTTGCCGAATTTTTCATTATTATTATTATTATTATTATTATTATTATTATTATTATTATTATTATTATTTTCCAAAATAATTTTCCTTTTATTTTTCGATTTGCGACGACTGAGCACATGACGGGTTTTGCGATGAACTTTCGTGTTGGTAGGATAAAATAATTTCTTTTATTTTTTTATTTTAAATCTAATTACAACAAAATTTATTTCTAAATATTTATATTTACCAGTGATTAAGCAAATAATAAGATCCAAATATTATAAGAATATGAAAACGAAATACATTCATCAGTTTCTGCAGCTTGTGCAGCACATGCAATAAAAATTTCTAGATGCAAAGTACATAAATAACCTCTACGGCCAACAATACATGAACCGTATTTTGTAGTTGCCCAAACTTTGTGCGGCACCATACTAGACCCGCTGCAATGCTGGAGAAGTGGATTGGCTTTCTCAATTGCGCGGTTTAACAAGCATAGTGCTTCTATTCCAGCTAAGCATCAAGGTTGGGCTGCTTCAGTCTCTGGTTGTAGGCTTGAAACTTTGTTGACTATTTTCAAAAGCTCTACACACATTGCATGGTAAACCTGCAATTATAGGCTGCAGTGAACAGATAAGTACTTGATTATAGTTATTCGTTGCCTTCATTCAGATAAATCTACCACAATACTTGCCCATTACCATAGATGAAATTACTCCAAAAAAGAGAGTAATTCTGAAAGTAATTTCTACCTTAATAGATGAAGGATATGGCATCTCCACAACTTCGACAACATCACTTCCCATCCGGCACAAAGTCCGTCCAGAATCTGCCGTTTCAGAGGCACAAACAAAACCATAAACTCTCAATTCTTGCACTAAATTCAATTCACAACTTCAACTATCTCCTTAAACTGATAAAATCTTAGGAAAAGTAAACAAAATACTCATATTAGATTTCTCCTCAAGAAAATGAGATGGTGGCTACTATGCCACCTATGAACAGCATGCCCAAAATTCAAACTGCAAATTGTTCAGAACTCTGAATACTTCAATATTCTTTCGCGTAAGAAGGGCATGTAGAGCAGTACTCATATTATACTCACTTCACTCATACTATGAAGCTCCATCAACAAGTCCGACAAAACAACAAGTGACGCCTCATTTTCCCTGTATTTTTCGAGCCGAAGAATGCTTCAACAACAGAACAGAACAAGATTCCAAAAGGCACAGTTCAACGAAGAAAGAGGCAGGGGCAAATAAGAAAACCAACAAGATTACAAACAGAAAAGCACAGTTCCTTACCTCCAAGAAGTCAAGATCATCGGGGAACTTCCTAACATACTGTATGACCTTGGCTCTAGTCTCAAATATCTGTCTAACCTCCAGATTCAACATCAAATCCAGATAACACTGCCGGTATCGAGTTTCCTAGAAAGAAAATATATAGAGCAAATAAGAAAACCAACAAAGCCCATTGTTTTCATATTAGCGACGAAATTTGCATTTCATCGCTAATTAATTTAAAAAATAACATTTAGCGACGAAACATGAATTTTGTCGCTAAATTAGAGACGAACAATTGTTTTGTCGCTAATTTGATGAAAATTAAAATAAAAAAATATGCAATAATAACTTATGAAGAATAATAGATTAGCCACACCGTTCCGACCGACAACTTTTCGTGGCTAAATCCCATCTTTTAACGAGAAACTAAAAAAGAAAAATGGATCTTCGTAAAACTAACCAAGCCAAGAAAATGTACAATGTTTCTAATTAAATTTTCAGTCTTATAATTTTCGAGCATTTTAAATGAGTAAAATACAATGATCTTAAGAAGAAAACACCTAATCTACATTTCAAAATTAGGATATCATTTGTAATCTAAATTACACATAATCTAATTAGTACTAATGTTAAAATGTTTAGGACTGGTTTGTTAGAATCAAAAGTTTTTAATATATACATCTTGATTATTATAACTTATGAATGGAATCCTTTTTTTCGCTCGAAAAACATTTAAAAGAGAAATGACGTAAAGACTTTGTTTATCCCTTCTTGGTCTTATTATGGACAGAGTAAGAGTCGAGTACAATATGATATACATTATGAGAACTTGCATCATATCCTAATTTGTGACAAACTGATTGGTGGGCTGTATGTAAGAAACCAAAGCACGAAGAAAATATGATTTCATAATGCATCACATTATAATTTTCCTAGAGAAGTTTATTATAAAAAAAAGGTTCTAATAAACCAAGAAAAAATATAAATTAAGGATAGTAATTAGCAACAAACATATGTTTTCGTCACTATAGAAAAACTACATAACTAAATATAAGTATGTCAAGAGCTTTTTTGTCAATATGTCAAGAGTTGATTTGTTATAATCTATATTTCAAAATTAGGATATCATTTGTAATCTAAATTACGCATAATATAAATTAGTACTAATGTTAAAATGTTCATGATTGATTTGATAAAACCGAAAGCTTTCTATATATCTATTGATTACTATAACTTTTGAATGGAATCCTTTTTTTTCGACCAAAAAGGTATTTAAGAGATAAAAGACGGAAATACTTTTTATATCCACTTGCTATGAAATTGAATCCGCAATTGATATTAATTGATTTCCTTATATCAAGAGTTTTTTCTTATCGAATATATCAAAAGTTGAATATCAAGAAATTTCAAGCTTTTCACCCTATTTATTCATTCTTTGTAAATACATGTCTAAATATAAGTATGTTCGACATTTTAATATGCTTTTAACAAAAAAATATAAATTAAGGATAGTAATTAGCGACTAATATCTGTTTTCATCACTATAGAAAAATTACATATCTAAATATAAGTATGTCAAGAGCTTTTTTGTCGAATATGTCAAGAGTTGATTTGTTATAATCTATATTTCAAAATTAGGATATCATTTGTAATCTAAATTACATATAATATATATTAGTACTAATGTTAAAATTTTTATAATTGATTTCTCATAACCGAAAAATTTCTATATATCTATTGATTATTATAACTTATGAATGGAATCCTTTTTTTTTTTACCAAAAAGATATCCGAGAGATAAATGACAGAAAGAATTTTTTTATCCACTTGCTATGAAATTGAATCCGCAATCGATATTAATTCATTTCCTTCTATCAAGATTTTTTTCTTATCGAGTATATCAAAAATTGAATATCAAGAAATTTCATGCTTTTCCCCCTATTTTTTCACCCTTTGTGAATACATGTCTAAATATAAGTATGTTCGACATTTTAATATGCTTTTAACAAAAAAAATATAAATTAAGGATAATAAGTAGCGACAAACAACTGTTTTCGTCACTACAGAAAAATTACATATCCAAATATAAGTATATCAAGAGATTTTTTGTCGAATATGTCAAGAGTTGAACATCAAGAAATTTCATGTTTTCCCCTATTATTCATTCTTTGTAAATACATATCTAAATATAATTAAATAAAAAATAAAAATAATTTGAGACAAAAATATTATTTCATCGCTAATTTTTAGAAAAATTAAATCAATTTGCGACGAAAGGGAAAAATCCGTCACACAATTGGCAACGAAATGGACCTCTTGTCGCAAATTGCAAATAAATTTAATAAAAAATAATTTACGATGAAACTACGATTTCATCGCAAATTTACATAAAATATTAACTTCTTTGCGACGAAATTCATATTTAGTCGCAAATTGTTATATTAAATAACAAATAAAAATAAAAAAATTTGCGTCGAAATATGAAATTCGTCACAAAAATTTGCGACGAACATATGATTTCGTCACAAATTGCTATATTAAATAAAAAAATAAAAATAATTTGCAACGAAAATATGGTTTCGTCGCAAATTTACAGAAAATATTAAATTATTTGAGACGAAGATATGATTTCGTCGCAAATTTGTATATTTATTTGCGACGAACATATGATTTCGTCACAAATTGCTATATTAAATAAAAAATAAAAAAATCTTTTGTGACAAAATTATGATTTCGTCGCAAATTTGTGGAAATTTTAAATTATTTGCGACGAACATATCATTTCATCGCAAATTTACTTTATTTTGCCACTAAAGTGACGTTTGTCGCAAATTTTGTAACATTATTTTCCATTCGTCGCAAAATTGGCTACTTATTTTGTGACGAAAGTTAAATTCGTCGCAAATTTAATGTTAAAATAAAAAAGTTAAATTATTTTGCGACAAAATGTCAAAATCGTCGCAAAGTTGCGATGAATTTCCACTTTCATCGCAAAATTGCTTATATAAATTAATTAACATAATTTTTTTTGTCGTTTTAGCGACGGAAATGAGTTTTCGTTGCTAATTGTGTCAGAAATTAGCGACTAATAGAAATTTCTTCGCTAATTGCGTCACTAATTAGTGACGAATAAGTTTTCATCTCTAATTTCGTCGCTAATTTGTGATGAAATTTTTCGTCGCTAATTTGATTGCAAATTAGCGACGAATTTGTTTCGTCGCTAAATCCGTGCTTTTTTGTAGTGAGGGGAGTGTTGAACATTAATTATTGGGCTTATTTATAAAAAGGGTATTTTGCTCTTTTTTAATTATTACTAAGCTATACGTATTGATGTAATCCACAATTATCATAATACAATTTTCTTCTTGGTTTTACGGTTTTTAGTTATGATCATTGGTGCGCTGAAATGTCTCATTTATTATAACTTGCATTTCCCTTGAATCAGATTTTTTGTTCATATGTAGAACCTCATATCCACCCCCCCCCCCCCCTCTCTCTCTCTATAGATCTGAACTTCTTTGCAGTACGATATTGCTTCCAACTTGTCTCCTCATAGTTCATTCGTCCAAATCTCATGTTTCAAGCTCAACCAAGGTTGTTTTAGAAGAAAGTGGGCATATGATGGTGGCTTGCTGGACATATAACACATTTGATGTGACCGACTGGCATTCTCCACGACGGAATAGAATTTCA
Organism: Rhodomyrtus tomentosa; assembly: GCA_028455895.1. NCBI lineage: Eukaryota > Viridiplantae > Streptophyta > Magnoliopsida > Myrtales > Myrtaceae > Rhodomyrtus > Rhodomyrtus tomentosa. Next base: position 20,215,219 of record JAPCWY010000003.1, on the reverse strand, counting down.
AAACAAATTAATACTGATATTTAATGGATGGTGGCCCCTATGTGAATTTATCCCACCGAATTTTTCGCATGCTTTGTTTACCGTATCCATTTTGATAATGTGAATTTCCAAGTAACTCAGGACCCTTTGATTACTGATTAGTTAGTAAATGGGCCGGGTCGGGTCGGGTCGGGCCCGGGTCTTGGCCGGGCCCGACCCGGCCCATTGACACCCACGTAATCATCTACTTTTGCTACACTGACCAAAATACAAGGGTAATTTCTTCATTTCTTGTAGCTTTACCAGTTAGTCGCTTCTGAGTACTTTCACTTTCAAAATTACAAATGGTCATCTTTTCCTTTCATAGAAGAAGGTGGCATGTTGTTTCTCACCTTTCTCAATGGCCCAATAATTGCAAATTGATGCTTTCTTGCGTGAGATAGAAAAACAAATAAAGGAAATGAATCGTCGCTATCAATCTCTTATATTTGGAAAAGTTGCATTGACTTACCTATTATCGACATCAAGACCCATCTAGCAGGCTAGTGTCAAGGGACTAGAGTTGAGGGTCTGACCCAGACCCACGTAGATGCTAGTATCAAGTAGATGTGGCTGATTCCGGTTCCTAAAAAAGTTGGAACCGGAACTGGCCGAGGCCAGTCTCGATTTTGGGCCGATCCCGGTTTCGATTCCGCTAGTTTAACTTGCTCATATCTTTTTTTATAATTTGTTTGCAATATGGATAGTCCAAATAAAGGTAGTCGAGTGGTTTAGGGTGCTTGCTTCAACTAAGAGAACGTGGGTTTGAATCTCACTTCAAGCAATTATCATTTTCTTCATTTATTCTTTTATTTTTTTAAAAATTACTGTTCAGAATCGAGGGTTCCAAGCCGATTTTGAAATTTATGGAACCGGAATCTCCATTTATTCTTTTATTTTTTTAAAAAAATTACGGTTCAGAATCGAGGGTTCCAAGCCGATTTTGAAATTTATGGAACCGGAACCAGCCCTTGAGGCCAGTTCTAGTTCCGAACCGTGGGCCCAGTCAATGGGCTTGTTCCGGGCCAATCAACAGGTCAATTCCGGGCCCACGGTTCATTTTGGCCATGTCTAGTATCAAGGGTTTGGAGTTGAGGGTCAACTCATGTAGTTAGACATGGCCACGGGGCCATTTGGACCCAGTACCAACCCATGGACTAACCATAACCGGCTTGTCGACCGAGCCTGTCGGTTCCGAATCGGAAATGACCCGGCCCTCACGGGCCTGTTATGATCCTAGAAATACTCAAAACCAACCCTGAATCGATGATTCCTGATCGGTTTTGAACCTCCTAATGCCTAATTAGGCTTTAAAAAAGGGGGGGAGGCTATTTCCCCCTGGCAAGCCCATGGCCATTGCAATTACAACGAAAAAAAAAATCAAGTTTTTTTTTAAATTATTATAATCACCCAATTTCCCTGTCTATAAATACCCATCCTCTCTTTCATTTTTTTATACAAATTCTCTCAAATTCTTATTCTCTCAATTTTCTCAATTCGCTCAATTGTCTCAATCTTGTGTCAATTTCCTCAATTCTTTGAATCGTCTTTCTCTCAATTCTCTCAAAAAATGGCAAGTGAAAGTAGAAATACTAGAAAGAGTCCGATGGCAATAGGATAATTCGATTATCCTCATGGATATGATTTTCATGAGTATACATGCTAGGTAGATGAGGACGATAATATCAACGTTATTCTTAATATCAAGTAAAATCCCAACGCAAAAAAGTCTTCATCCTCTTGCCGGTGTCGAAGAAATGTCGACAACAAATGAGCCATCATGGGAGAGTACATCCAATATATGGCGATAAGAAACATTTAGGTGGAGACAAGTTTAAGATAAGATGTAAATATTGTATGACTACAAACACTTTTGCAACTAGGGGCGACTATGGAACATATGCTTGGCATCTGAGAAATAAACATCCAACGCAAACATGGATCGAAATCAAAGTAACAACAAATTTTCGGGTACGCAAATCCTAACGGTTCTCCTTTATTTCGTTACAATGATCAAGTTTATAAAGAAACATTAGCCCAATATGCTGCCATTGACCATTTACCATTTAGTATTGATGAAAATTTTAGTTTTAATCTATTTATAGACACTATATGTACTCCGCAAGCAAAACCTGTTCCGAGAAATGCTCTTAACCGTGAACTTTTTAGGCTTTACAAAAACGGAAAAAATGCTATGACAATTTTTTTTTACGGCATTCAATTAACGTGTGCACATAGGTAGCGACATTTGGAGTGATCCTTGGCAAACTCATTCTTATATGGATATCACATATCATTGGATAGATGACGATTTGAACATTCAAAAAAGAATTATTGCATTTCGAGTGATTAATGAGAGACATACAACCAATCATATTTATAGAGTAATTCGACAAGTTTTAAAAGAATATAATTTGATTAATAAAATTTTTTCATTTGATTTTTATAATGTCGCGGCAAATATTGCTTCAATTCATGAATTAGAAAAAGTTTGTAAACTCTTTTTTGGTGGACAATTTTTCATAGTAGATGCGCTTCCCATATTTTAAATTTATGTGTACAAAATGGTTTACAAGCTCTTGATATTTTTCTCACCCCAATAAAAAGAGCAATTTGATTTTTATGGAGTCATCCCCGAGTTGTAAAAGATTGGAGAAATTTTTGTAAACAACATGGAAAAGCAACAAAAAAATTTCTAAAAGATATTTCGATTCGTTGGAATTCTACCTAAGAGTTGTTTAATCAATCTTTTACTTATAAAGATTTATTATATGCGTTTATTTTAGATAATGTTTCTGAAATTAGTTTATTGCCGCAACGTGAGATATTTGCTAATAAAACTTAAAATTTTTAAAAGTTTTTAATGATGCAACTTATACTTTATTTGGTGTTATTATTTTCCTATGCATTTATTTTTAATTGAATGTATTAATATTGCCGCTGTTTTTCAAGAATATGAAAAAGATGATGATTTAGCTCCGACTATTACAACAATGTGAGCAAAATGGATGCATTATTATACCAAAATTTCTCTTATTTATTTGGTTTCTTTTGTTTTCGATCCACGTACCAAATTAAATGGTTTAGGTGATTATTTGAATATATATTATCAATGTTTATAATTGAACGAGGTCATAGATATTAGAACTGTACAAGAAACGACTAACGACACTATAGTAGAATTATATCGTGAATTTTGTAGTCGGTATGGTTTAGTTGATAGTGAATCTTCCCAACCTAATGACACATAAAGTGAGGAGAGTAGTAGAATCAGTATAGGGTACCAAATGCCGAAGACATTGAAGAGTAGGCAAAAAATACATAAGGGACCAACATGTAATATTTGTGAAACAGAAAATTATTTGACCATTGCTTTTGAGTTTGGTGATTCCAAAGACGATAAAGATTTCAAAATTCTGGAGTGGTGGCAGAAGCATTCAATCCAATTCCCAATTCTCGCTCTCATCGCAAGATAGATTTTAGCAACCCCTTGTTCAACAGTTGCGGTTGAACAAGCGTTTAACGTTGGAGGATTGATTTTGGATGATCACCGTTCAAGATTATATCTGGCTTCTGTGAAGGCTCAAACTTGTTTAATGATTGAATAAAGTCTAAATTTTGACAACAAGAGCTGGATTAAAGCATTGTAGCCGAATTCTTCAATGATGATGATGAAAATATCATCGCCATGAGTATCGGAATGGGTAGTGACAATTGACGATGATGTAAGTTGAAGTTATCGAAGATAAAAGAACTACATGGATTTTGATTATTTTATCCCCAAAAAGATATATAGGCACTTAATGATAATTCATTAAGTTCAAACCCGTTCCCCCTCCCTTTTTCCTCTCAAATATGATTACAATATACAATTTTATTATAATTTATAATTTTTTATTTTTTATTTTTAAATTTCAAATTTTATTATTTAAAAATTATTTTTAAAAATAAAAAATTGGCGGTTCCGCAAATCGGAATCGGCTCTTGAACTACCGGTTCCAAACCAGAACCGAAACCACCGTTCAAGGGGCCGATTTTGGTTCAGCCCTGGCCACGAACCAAAATCGGCCTGTTCCAAACCGTAGCCATGTCTACGTGCAGCAACCTAGGCTCCTTCTGTATCGCTGGAGCACAGTCACCCGAATCATATGTAGAAAGTTCTAGAGAGAGACTCTAGGAGGAACTTCTTATGTTATTTGATTTTCGGATGATAAAATGACAAGGAGGACTCCTCTATAGTAGAGAGCTTCAGATTATAACTGTAAATCTATATCTCATTCGATAGCTAATAGCTCACCTACTATCTTCCTAACCACTGATAATTAATGGGAATGTTCCAGAACACAAGACAAATTACCAACTCGCCCATCCCTGGAACACTCTAGAAAGTAGTAAAAAACCCTAAACAAACCTTAGGGGACCAAGACATAACAAGTCTTGGGATATTTCTCGGTCATATGCACGACTAGTCGAGGCACGTAAACCTTAGCCCGTATTACTCTCCATGTGACGTCTTGGAATTTCGACGTTCGTAAGAAAATTATAAATTCTAGTGTGGAAAGTGAAATTTGATTTTAAAGATTTATAAGTCGATGATTGGCTATTTCGCAACGTTTATAAGAAAAAATCAAGTTTGAATAGTCATACTTGACTTGTAGAATCGAGAATCGTCGCGCGTAAATTTAGCTTCGTTTGAATCCTAAATACGAAAATTCTAATTTTACCCTCAGTCAGTCGAGTCAAATGACGTCCTATGCTCATTTGTGAAATTATAATTTCGCCCTAAAATTTACGTGCAAAAGACAAGTTTTTAAGGGTGAACTTTAAAATCTTGCGGGCCCGCATCTCATACCCTTTCAGCCGAGATACTTGAGGAAACTGTGAAAGTAGTGGGCCCCATCGAGTTGGTTTATGACCGAGTCCTCCAGAGTCCAAACAGCCAATTCTCTTCTGTCTTATCGGGCTTCTTTTCCCTCTATGTCAGCAAGCTGACGTCGGCCAAATTAAGCCCTCCAACCCACGTTTTTATTTGAGACACACGATCTCTCTCATCTCTCTCTTTCTTGCACTGTAGGCCGATAGAGCACCTCCCCCACGTCTTCTTCATCTCCAAGCTCTCTTCTTTTTCTTTTCTATTTCTATTGCTTTTTAGCTCTTCTTTTTGCGAGCAGCCCCAGCCCCGATTGCCATCACCACCCATCGGCCCCACCTTCACTCACAGTCGCTCCACTCGACGCGCTACCATCCTCCGCCACAGCTCGTTTCCACCACCACCTCCGAACTGTGGACAGCCCCTGTGTCGAAGGACCCGCGAGCCGGCTCCGCGACACGCCGCCGTGCTCCACTCCCGACCCTTCCAGTCGACCTCGCCACACTCTGACGCCGTTACCCGTCGCTCGTGGTTCACTGAACTCGCTGCTCGTCACTCCGCCAAGGCTCGAGACCGAGCCTTCCTCTGGAACCCGCAACCCCGACCCACAGACCACCTCTACCCGACTCCCTCACCTCCTGGTTAGACCAGCGCGCAAGAGCTGGGCATGCTTGATTGCACCAAGTGTTTTTTTTTGCATAATTTTTTTTCTACAATAAAAAATTATATTTATTATTAATTTCAGATAAATTTTATTAGGGACTAATTTTATTGACGATAAATTCTACGATGAACGTTTTGTTGGAAATATACACTATATATTTTACAACGAATTTTGCAATAAATTTGATGTTTTGTTGCAAATTAGCAAGGAATTTTTTTCTTCGCTAATTTTCCGTAGCTAAAGTCTTTTTTTTTTTTTATGTTTTTCAATTATTTTATATTTTAGACAAAAAATTATTTTTTTTAATTTGTCCCGTTGAATTTCTAAATTATATATTTTGCGACAAACGTACCGCAACTTTCGTAGTGCGAAACGTTTATATTTTGCGACAAACTCATGTAACATGTTTATTGCAAAATATAAAATGTACATTTTCAACGACAAATGTGTCGCATGAATTTGTCGCAAAATATAAACCTCTCGCACGACGAAATTTGCGACAAGCTCATGCGACACGTTTGTCGCTAAATATAAAGCGTACATTTTTAACGAGAAATGTGTCATATGAGTTTGTTGCAAAATATAAACATGTCGCACGACACAATTTGAGTTACGTTTGTCGCGAAATATATAGCTTAGAAATTCATCGTATATTGGGGGCAAATACAAAAAAAAATTGTCTAAAATATAAAATAATTGAAAAACATTAAAAGAAATTTAGCTACGGAAAATTAGCGAAGAAAAAAAATTCCTCACTAATTTGCAACAATACATTAGATTTATTGTAAATTTCGTCGTAAAATATATAGTGTACATTTCCAACAACACGTTCGTTGCATAATTCATCGCTAATAAAATTAGTCCCTAATAAAATTTATCAAAAATTAATAATAAATATAATTTTTTTACTACAGAAAAAAAATTATGTAATAAAAAAAATTTAAAAACACTTGGTGCAAGCAAGCTAAAGCTACTCAGCTCTTGTGCCTAAATATTTTTTTTAGACATAATTTTATAAATAATTTTTTTAGAATTAAATCGGAAAAAAAACCCTAAAAACTAGTGCCATACCTGAATCCGTAAATATTTTTTTTAGGCCTAATTTTGTAAATAATTTTTTTTTAGAATTAAATAGGAAAAAAAAACCACACCCATCGGCCCCACCTTCGCTCACCGTCGCTCCACTCGACGCGCCACCATCGTCAGCCACAGCTCGTTTCCACCACCATCTCCGAACTGTGGACAGCCCCCGTGTCAAAGGACCCGCGAGCCAGCTCCGCGACACGCCACCATGCTCCACTCCGGACCCTTCCAGTCGACCTCACCACCCTCTTATGCCGTTACCCGTCGCTCGTGGTTCACTGAACTCGCTCATCGTCACTCCGCCAAGGCTCAAACCGAGCCTTCCTCTGGAACCCGCAACCCCGACCCACGGACCACCTCCATCTGACTCCCTCACCTCCTGTTTAGTGCCACCCAAAGCCGAACAGCCTCCTCGACACTCCGCTCAATCCCGATGCTGGCCCAAGCGACTGCCGTGCCACCAAATCCGAGCCACCCGACCCTTGTCCGGACCACCCACAGCCGTCGCCACCTCCTGGTCTGCTGTCGGCCAGCCGGGAACCCTCGGTCTCGAGACCCATACCACCCCGACGCCGGCTCCCCTTCGCACAGCCACCACACCATCGTCACCCTTGACGCTGAGTTCCGCCATTCTCTGTCGAGCTGTCCGCTCGAGCTCATCCCGCGTCGCATCAGCCGGCCGAGATCCAGTCGAGTTCCGCCATCCCAGCCTCTATCCAACCCTCCTGACACCAGCCGAAGCCGTCGCTAGCCTCGCCGTGCCTGGTTCTGACCCGGCTCTGTGCCAGTCTGATCGGGCTGTGACCCAGCCGCGTCCGAGCCGTGTACCGGTCTTCCTTGGCATGGCCGAGCCCTGTGCCGAGGCCGCGGGCCTAGTGGCCGAGAACAAGGGCCCATGTGACCGAGATTTTGAGGCCGTGCCTTGCCTTGCCATGCCATGCCCAAGTCCGAGACTTTCGTGAGCCATCGCCGTACTCACCTTGCGTCGGAGTTTGTGAGTTAACCGGCATTCGAGATTTAGTTTGACTGAAATTGATGGTGATTAGAATAATTAGCGGGTGTCAGGTATATGTATTCTAATTATAATCGGCTTATTTATTTGTGCTCGCTAAATATTTTAATTATGTGAATTGGAATCTGGAAAAATTAATCGAGTTGGATTAATTAAAGATGGCATGGATAAATAGTTAATTGCTAATTAATTATTAGACCATTATTATCCTGAAATTACTATTTTATTGTTGGATGATTATTTGATGGTTGTGGAATGTCAGGACTGATGTGCATTTGATGGTTGATTATCTTCTATATAAATGCAATGTTTGGTGGGAAAATGTGGATGCATATGTGATCGCATGTAAACTAAAATTTTGAGCATAAAAATGGCCTTGAGCCAATTTTTGAGCATGACTGTTTATGGTTGCATTGGATTAAATGCAAAGAGATAAATCGGCTGTTTGACTGTCGTGCTTGTGTAATCACATAATGGGTACTGTCTTCTCAAGTACGTGAAGACAAAGCCGAACCCCGAGTATGATGGTCAAGCTTGGTAAGTTCATGCCAAAGATACTGGGAACCACATGACTTACTGAATGTCGATCGCGGCAAGTTGTGGACCGACGCTCCCTACAGGAACGCCTAACTATTAGTCCATGCTGAGGGTACTTGGAACCACATGGCTTATCGGTTGTCGTCGCCGAAGTAATGGGACGAAGCTCGGTTGTGCCGGAAGAGCATGATTTTGCTAGACTAGGTTTGATCATTAATAACTGGAACATGTTTAATGCATTGCACATGCTAAATGTGACGAGTGTTCTGGTTATATGCATTGGCTATATGCAATTGATTGCATATATATAAATTGTTCATGTGTGGCTCAAGGTGAGGTAAGTACGCATGTGGTTGATGATTCGTTGAAATGTTGACCTTATCCTCTGATAATTATAGTGGCATGAATTGCTTGCTATTGATTTGCCATCGATATTGCCTTGCATGTATAAGATGCCTTGGGCGAGTCATTGTCCTACTCGGACTGAGGTGTTGACTCACGAGATTATATATCTCACCCCGTCATGGGTTACCATTTTTCTAGAGATGTTTTGGTAGCATGAAGTAGTATTAACCCTTTGACCTGATATGATATTTTGAGGATCGTAGGAAGTGGCCCTGAGATTGGGCTTGTGTATACGTATATCCCGGGATTAATAGTAAATAATTAAAATGGTCATTGATGATGTCGGTTGATGTATTATCCTACTTTCTATCATTGTTATTTTTATAACTGTATGAGGGTAGTACGTTCTGCATGCGCTAATCAAAAGATAAAAATAATGGGTCGATGACGTGCCTTGGACGTCGTACTTTATGACCTGAGGCGATTTGGTAGGGTTATTGCGGATCCAGAGATCGGGGCGTGACACTCCCCCACCCATTTGAGCGTCGTCCTCGGTGCTCTTGGCTCGGAGCATTTCTTCGCAACGGATGTTTTCTTTTGGTCACCTGCATCATTCTCTTGGATCGTTAGCTTCTTTTGGTTTTGTTTTTTCGTCTATGAGAGCGCTTTTTCTTTGACTTTGGGACTTGTTGTTTGCTCAGTGCTTTGACCACTAAGTACCAACGGCGAGAGATTTCGGTAAAAAAAAAAATATGTGGTATTTAGTTTAAAAATATTTTAGTGCCGCGTCATTTATAATTAACAAATAAGTTCACGTGGACTTCCCGTGGCAATTTATTAAAAATTGAGTAAACTAAAAAAAATAGAATTTTTTTACAAAAAAAATCTGGCCACTGCTAGGAATTTTTTTATACTCTTACATATATAGTTTTAGCTTTTTTTTGTTTTTTTTTAAATTGAGATTTGGTTAGTGCTGACTGGGCGAGCCACAAAAGATATTCAACAAGGTTCACCGGAATTGGCACACAAATAATCCTTTTCAAAAAATTTGAAACTAAAGTGATAAAAAAAAAATAATAAATGACATCGAAGTAAGCGTTGTATACAAAATTTTGGCACTTCTTTACATTTCCGGTTAACAGAGCAACTATTTCAATGGTGACAACTTTTGATACAAGTTGACACGATATGCATGTAGACATTGGCAAATTATAAAATGAGACACATTGACAATTTGAGACACGTAAGTTTCTGCTACCAAAATAAGAAGACATAAAGTTTTTCAAAATACTTAGTACCGTTATAATACTTCGCAATAGCACAAAACCTGACATTAATACATATTCCTGAATTTGACATGTGAATACAAAGCGCTGGCCATCAATCTTATGGGTACAAGGATGCGAGCATGAGCATATACTCCGATCAAGCGCGGAACGGCAAATTCGGTTTGATTCGAGTCATGATCAAGGGGGCCCCATATTGAGGCTTAAGAGTGATCAAAGGAATCGGGGCATGTTTGTAAGATGGAGATACCTCCATTGACAAGTTTTGCAGGATCAAGGCCTGGACAGCTTTGGCTTCCAGGAGTACATAGTTTCTCGCAATGCAAGTTCTAGGACCATAACCGAAAGGCAAAAATGCCAACTCGTTCTTGGTTGCCTTCAAGACTCCCTCAGAGAATCTATTGGGATTGAACTCATTGGCATCATCGCCCCAAATGTCTTGATCACGGTGGATCAGAAGCAGCGACAAGAAAAGCAGAATCCCAGCAGGTATTTATATATCTCCCAATTTGGTTGTCTTGTGAACCGTTTTGAGGGTCACAGGTACAGGGACATACAACCTGAGCACCTCGTTTAGTATCATGTTGACCTTCTTATCATCAATCCAATAAATGGTCAGCCTAACTTTTGTCTAAAAAAGCACCTTCATGTGGCCTCCGTCGTTACTTCGAAGGACAAATATGGATTCATATCTCTCGTCACTTTTGCCATTAGCAAACAGTACTTATATAAGCTAATTTGTCGAGGAAACTTATTGTACTGAAGTTTGTTCCAATGTGAATTTGTTTTTGGAAAAAACAGCGAAAGCGACGTCATGTCTGAGTAGTCACCATTTTCTTTCACTTCTTGTTTTGCAGGACCACGAGTTTCGGAAATTCAGGAATGCATCTTTTGAAATCGAGGTAAACAGCATAATTCAATATGAAGGCACTCCTTACCATTTTTAGCCGGCTCAACCCATCAAAGTCGGGTTTCTCGCCGCCAAACACTTGCAAAACTTCCTCTCTTGCTCTGTCTTGACAATTTTTATACTTGCTCAACAAAATCAGAGTCCAAGTCAGGAAAAGAGTACTGGTATCCTGACCAGATAGGTAGAACACTTTACACTCTTGAACCACATCCTCCACATTCAATCCCTTTTGATTCCCCGATTTGTCAATTTCCTTCCTATTTGATTTTAGTATAGAAGCCAAGAGATCCTCCTCCTTCCTTCAGCGCCTTCTCTCTGGTGATCACCATGTCTTTCAAGAAAACCTTTAGTTCGTGATCAATTTCACTCATCCTCTTCCGCAGTGTGGTTAGCAGAGAGCTGCATTTGTTTTTGTGATGCTACTTACATTCAAGATGAAAACTTTGAACTTTGAAATTTGATATGCTTTCTGGAGATCATATGGCTGCTGCTACATAAGTGCACTCCATCTTTCGCATGTGTTGTTCATAGAAATTGAAAAAGACTAATGACCCAATTCTAGTCTGCAATCTTAAGTTAGTTTCAAAGTGAAGCATTTGCAAAGAAGATTTTGAACTTCGGAAACGTAACTTTGTATTAGGATGCACATGTGAGTTGTGTTAAAAAAGTCCCACATCGAAGAATTGATGTGGTATTGAGCAGTTAATATATCCAAGTTGGCCCATAAGTCATTGGTTTAAGTTTTTGAGTGAAGGTGGATCCAACGGGATATATTGATGGGCTCAGACTTAGGCTCCCTCTTGGCGATCTCTCCAAGTGAAAAGTGTGACGTCCTGGAAATTCAACCCTTGTAAGTGCCGGAAGTCGATTTAATGATATGAATGTATAGTCATAGTCGATGCCCATTTTGGACTATAAGGACTGAAAAGACGAAAATTTGGACGAATTCCGAACTTTAGATTATTTCGAATTGAGTTTCGAAATTTATCTGCGGCGATTTTTAAATTGTCGTTTTTGCAAACAAGCTTAATCCTGACCGAGCTTGACCAGTGAAATTGCCAAAATTACCCATCGATCAGTACAAAAAAAATTTCATTTCAGTCCCGGCGCGCCAAAATTACCATTTTGTCCCCCCAATAATTCACTCACATGAGACAAAAAAAATTAAATTTTTGGCCTCCAAAGTCAAGGTGGGCCCCACCTGCCCTCTGCCCAACGTCGCCTCCCTCTGCTGCTTCTCTCTTCTTCCTGCTACTTCTTCTTCTGTTCTTCTTCTTCTTTCTTTTTTTTTCTTCTTTGCCCGAGAGTCCCTCTTGCCGATCGATCCACCGCCGGTTGCCTTTGTTTTTCGCGACCACCACACCACCACCGGCAGCCACCGTCCCCAGCCACTCGCCGCCGTCGCCTGGACCCCGGCCGAGCCGCCGCCGCCGTCGTTTCGCCGAAGGAAACTCGCGGCCAAGCCTGCCCTGTTTTCAGGTCAGAGGACCCGAGAACTCCACGGCCTCCTCCGGCCGCCACGGCCGCCACCGACACCGACCACCACCGCCTAGCTAACCCCCGACTTCCCCTCGACCAATCCAACCCCTCGTCGCCGACCGTCAGCCGTCGAAATCGCTGGAATCAGGCCCGAAAGTCTCGGTGCTCTATTTTGGAACCCGGTTTGTTCCGGTCTTCGTTTCGGCCGCCACCGTCGCCGCCGTACCACACCGCCACCGCCAGATGACTCTCCTGAGTCTCCTCTACCGCCACCCAGCTCGGCTCCGCCGATCGCCGCGCGTGGCCGCCGAAAACCGCCGCCGACCGAGAGCCCTGTTTCGGCGCGAAAACAGGACAGCCACTGATCGCGGCTGTCCGCCGTCGCCGGCCGCCTTCCGCCGCCGTCCACCTGTCCCGGCCGACTCCCACCGACCCCTAGGTGAGCCCCCGACCCTTGGCCGGCCTTGTCCCGGCCCGTGTCGCCGGAAAATGGCCAAAACAGTAGAGTTGCCGGATTGAATATTCTGTTGTTTACTATTGTAGGCCGCCGGCCGCCGCTCGCCGGAGCTCCGCCGCCGGCCACCTGTTCCGGCGACCTCGCCGGACTCCCACGGGGTGTTGCCGAAGTTTGAGCTCGATTCGCCGCGCGATAAACCTTAGTTTTATCGTCGCCGTCGCCGCCGCCGATCGAGCTAACTCAAATAGTGAGTTGACTCTAAACCTTGGTTAGGGCGCTAATTGCGCTTAGGATTAGTCTGATTTAATTATTTATTTAATTATGTATTTATTTATTTATTTAATTATTTTAAAAAAAATATTTCGATCGGGACCGGTATGGATAGAAACCATGGTTAGGATACATGGTCGATCGATTATTTGTCTGTGGCTATTTGTGGTAATTTAGCAATTAATTGTTTGACTGATTTGCTCGCGAGTGAGTGACAGGTTAGAGACGAGCAAACGATTGATTGCTATAATTTGACTGAGAATTAAGATTTCTAATATGAATTGAGCTTGAAATTGCCGGGTTAAGTTGATTACTCGAGAGTGAGTGAATTGCTTGATTGGTTTGTTTGCCTGGCTGAAAAGTTCAATTGGGAATCTTGTGGGCCTTGGGGTCGAGTTGATTGTATTTCTTGTGGATTTTGGCGTTAATCCAAGATAATCAATGAGTTGATTGCCGAGTGCAATTTGTGTGGTCATTTAAAGGGTCAATGACGCTACCTGGCAAGTTCACTTTGTACCGTGAATACTTGTCCCGTACTGATTGTATGAAAATTTGCGACTTGTCAGAAGCACGATAATCCATACCCCGTGCCAGTCGTACGGTTTTAAGGGATTATCGGATGTCGGTCGCAGCTTGTGATGGACCGAAGCTCCTTTTTAAGGAATGCCTACTTGCAGTGCTGTGTCGGGTGCACTGGATACACTGCTTGTAGTAGCCGTCGCTGAGAGGGTAAAGTGGACGTAGCCTGGTTTTGCTAGAAGAGTGCGGGATCGCACTATTGATGTATTTATCACGCCAGTCGCGTGGGTCATTGATTAATAATGAACTTGTGTATGCCTGAGTGGTTGTACTTCTGTTGGTGGTAGATTTGTCAGATTTGTTATGATTGATATATTTATATATATATATATATATATCTGTTGTTATCTTGTGATCTTTTTGTGGCACTTAGGATGTTCTGGGCGAATCATTGTCCTAACCGAGATTAGGCTTGATTCACTGAGATTCATTTCTCACCCCGTCGTGGGATAAATTTTTCAGGTCCGAAGTAATGGAAAGACCGGTGCGGTTTGGCACCCCCACTGACTCATCACTTGACATTAGTCTCCATCCGGTACCAGGAACGGACCAGATGTGAGAGCGTCACATCACGACGATATGGGTTGATGAAGGGATGCCACATCTGGTGGCACACCTCTTTAAAGCCTGGTATCTTCGTGATGGGATGGATCTCTTCGGTCCGCTTCGAGGATTTGAGGGGCCACCTCTACAGGGGGTCCCTAATATCTCCGCTTGGGACCCAATGGATATTGATACACCTGATGGGGAAGTGATGGACCCCGCGCCTGATATGGAGCTCGATCTCGAGCCTGAGCAATCGGTAGCCCCCTCTGTGCGTTCTAGCCAGAGTTCTTGTGATGACCCAAATGACCCGGCTCCCCCGGTTGATTATTACGACACGGATGTCGAGTCTTCCCAGTAGAGGGTTAGGGCCTTTTTGTAGTCAGGGAACTGTGGTTATTTTTGTGGGGGATACTGTTTTGGGATAGATGAGAGTTAACCTTACCTGACTCCTGTATCTTTTTGTGAGTCCTAGAGGGCCACCCCGAAGCATGGGTTTGTATTTATCAATTGATGGCTCTGTAAGGTTATGAATCATCTATTCTCATCAGCCTTTCGTATTTTGCAATCTGGCTTTACTTTCTATCTATCCCATATGATTTTATTGAATGGAAGATGGTACGTTCCGCTTGCGCAATATAAGCTTAGGTCGATAGCAATTGCCTGGGACGCTATCTATTATGACCTGGTGGCGATTTGGCAAGGGATGTCGCAGGCTCGAGAGTCGGGACGTGACATCTCCGCCCAAGGTGGTATCAGAGCAAGGTCAGCCTGATCCATCTGGTCATTGGCATGGAGTGATATGGAGCGTTGAGAAATGGGATAGTTAGTAAGATTTTTGGTTATTATGCTTGTGATTGCTAATTATGTGGTAGAATTTAAGGATTTCTTTTTGACCACGTTTTGCTATGGGGTAAGCAGGACTTCACCTTTTACTGTAAAATGAGCGGACGTGGTAGAAGAGCACCCCGAGCACCTCGAAGGAGGCCTTTAAGGCCGGTGGAAGAATTGGTCGATGATGAAAGAGTACCGCCTGCGGTGTCCCCTATTGCACCCCCTACTGCAGCCTCTGCTGCAGAACCAACAAGACCTACTGGAAGGGAACCGACAATGGCTGAAGTCATGCAAGCCTTAGGTACTATTGGAGATTTGATGGGACAGCAAGTAAGGAATCAAGCCGCAGCTACTGTCGCTGCTGCGGGGACTTCATCTGCTATTCCGGTTGCAGTTCCGTCGGTGAGTCCCCTACCTATACATGACAGTGAGGAGCGTAGAGCTCAAAAGCTGGTGGAACAGTTTCTTAAATTGAAACCACCCCAATTCACTGGAAGTGGAGACCCTGAAGCTGCTACTCGATGGGTCGAAGGGATGGAGAAAGCATTCGATTTGTTGAGATGCTCAGATAGGGATAAAGTTACTCTGGCAGTCTATCAACTTGAAGGGAATGCTAGTACGTGGTGGAGAGCTGTCAAGGGTAGAACTTTTCCAGAAGGTACAATTCCAATATGGAATACTTTTGTAGAAGTTTTCAATAATAAATACTTTTCGAGAACAGCTAGGGAGCAAAAGATGGCTGAATTTTTCCGCCTCCGTCAGAATCAGATGACTATTGACCAGTACGAGGCAAAGTTTTCTGAACTATCTAAGTATGCTCCGAGAATGATTGAGGATCCGGAGGATAGGGCTAGAAGATTCAAGGACGGATTGAAGCCCGAGATTAAGAGTGACCTGGCACTGCTTGACCTTCAAGATTATGATGATATCTACGCGAGGGCGTTGATAGTGGAGCGAGATTTGTCTGAAAGGGCTACTGCATCTGGATCACGATTTGTTTCCCCAAACAGATTCGATAGGAGACAAGGGAAGAAACCCATGTTTAACAACCGGGGTCACATTCCACCAAATCGCCGAGGGGCGATTAGTAAGCCGGCATTTCGTTAGAATGAGGTGTGCAGCTTGTGTCGACAGAGGCATGGGCCTGGTTTGTGCCCGTATCGAGGTGGTGCCTGTTTTGGTTGTGGCCAGCTAGGCCATCAGGTGAGGGACTGCCCACAGAGGCAAGGTGGACAGGCACAACCCCAGCAGGGAGGACAGTCTAGAGGATCTGTGCCGTCAAACTTCCAGAATCGCCCGCCGGCACAAGGAAGGGTTTTTGCAGTCACTCGAGAAGCGGCGAAGGATTCGCCGACTGTTACAGGTACGGTCCTCTTGCATGACCAAGTAGCATATGCCTTATTTGATCCGGGCGCCACCCATTCGTTTGTTGTGGATCAGTTTGTTAAATTATCTGAATTGAACTTGGTACCTTTAGAAATTGTGCTTAATGTATCTACGCCATTGAAAGATAAAGTAGTGGCTACAGTGAGCTGTCCTGATTGCAGACTAGTGGTGGATGGCCATGAGAGTAAGATAGATTTGATTGTGCTAGAAATGTACGATTTTGACTTGATTGTGGAAATGGATTGGTTGGTAAAGCAAAGAGCCACAATGGACTGCTTTAATAAGATAATACGATTTAATCCGATGGATGACAGTAGTTATGAATTTTTGGGTAATCGAGGAGGAACCTCGACTGTGATGATATCGTCGTTAGAGGCGACTCGATTGTTGGGAGATGGGTGCCAAGGTTATTTGGCTTCTGTGGTAGATACATCTGCTAAAGAATTGAAATTAGAGGATATTGCGATTGTATGTGAGTTTCCAGATGTTTTCCCCCAAGAATTACCTGGTTTACCACCAGAAAGAGAAATCGAGTTTGTGATAGAATTAGCTCCGGGGACGGAGCCGATTTCTAAGGCGCCATATAGAATGGCGTTATCAGAATTGAAAGAACTTAAGGTTCAAATGCAGGAGTTGTTAGACAAGTAATTCATTCGCCCTAGTGCCTTGCCATGGGGAGCGCCTGTCTTGTTCGTCAAGAAAAAGGATGGGTCTTTGAGACTGTGTATTGACTATAGGCAGTTGAATCAGGTGACGACCAAGAATAAGTACCCACTGCCAAGGATTGACGACTTGTTCGATCAGCTGCAGGGAGCATCTATATTTTCAAAAATTGATCTACGGACGGGATACCATCAGTTGAGAATCAGAAAAGAGGATATATCGAAATCGGCATTTAGAACACGTTATGGGCATTACGAGTTCACAGTGATGCCGTTTGGTTTGACGAATGCTCCTGCTGCTTTTATGGATCTGATGAATAGAGTGTTCAAGGAGTTTCTGGATCGCTTTGTGATTGTTTTCATAGATGATATCCTAGTGTACTCGAAGAGTTCTGAAGATCATGAGCAACACATGAGAATAGTTCTGGAAACTCTGAGAACGCATCAATTATACGCTAAATTCAGTAAGTGTGAGTTTTGGTTAGCTAGCGTGGCATTCTTAGGCCACGTAGTTTCGAGTGAAGGTATTGCTGTGGATCCGGTTAAAATTGAGGCAGTTATTAACTGGTCGAGACCGACAACTGCTACAGAAATTAGAAGTTTCTTGGGTTTGGCAGGTTATTACAGGCGATTTGTGGAAGGATTCTCAGCTATAGCCTCGCCTTTGACTAAATTGCTGAAGAAAGATACGAAGTTTCAATGGACGGACAAGTGCGAGCGTAGTTTCCAAGAGCTTAAGCATAGGCTAACTACGGCTCCTGTTCTGACAATTCCGTCTGGTCTTGGTGGTTATGAAATTTATAGCGATGCTTCGCTTAGGGGACTGGGTTGTGTTTTGATGCAGCATGGCAGGGTGGTAGCGTATGCGTCCCGTCAGTTGAGACCACACGAGTTGAATTATCCCACACACGACCTGGAGTTAGCTGCGGTTGTGTTTGCCTTGAAGATCTGGAGACACTATTTGATTGGGGAAAGTTTTCAGGTGTACACCGACCATCAGAGTCTGAAATACCTGTTCTCTCAAAGGGAGTTGAACATGAGACAACGCCGATGGATGGAGTTATTAAAAGACTATGACTGTGAGATCCTGTATCATCCTGGTAAGGCGAATAAGGTTGCTGATGCCCTGAGTAGAAAATCAGTGATTGCTCAATTGCAGGTGCAGGAGTGGCGTTTACTTGAGCAATTAAGAGACTCAGACTTTAAACTGGAGACAAGCCAGCTGTCGAGTCTCGTGGCTACCTTGAGAATCGAGCCAGAAGTGCAAGTAAAAATTAAGGCCTTGCAGTCCACAGACTCTTTTATCCGGAAGATCTTGCAAGGAGATCCGACCAAACGAAGGGTCGATTTTCAAATAGCGGAGGACGGTTGGTTGTGCCGGAGGATGAAAATTTAGAGGACGGTATACTTAAATTTAGAGGACGGTTGGTTGTGCCGGAGGATGAAAATTTAAAGGAGGAGATTTTATCAGAAGCACATCGTAGTAGTTATAGTATTCATCCTGGGAGTACAAAGATGTATCAGAATTTGAAACAGCATTACTGGTGGAATGATATGAAAACTGATATAGCCAAACATGTGGCTAAATGTTTGACCTGCCAGCAGGTCAAGGCGCAGCATTGCAAACCTGGAGGATTACTATAACCTTTGGAAATTCCAGAGTGAAAATGGGAGCATATCACGATGGATTTCGTGATGGGTTTGCCGAGGAGTCAGCGAGGGCATGATTCAATTTGGGTCGTGGTGGATAGACTAACGAAGTCAGCGCATTTTATTCCAGTAAGAAAGGACTTTGCTTTAGACAGATACGCTGAGTTGTATGTGAGGCATATTGTAAGGTTGCATGGTGTGCCAGTGACGATCACTTCTGATCGAGATCCTAAATTCACCGCTACATTTTGGAAGAGTCTACAAACTGCTTTAGGAACGAAGCTGCAATTTAGTACAGCTTATCATCCACAGACAGATGGTCAGTCTGAAAGAACGATTCAGACCTTGGAGGACATGTTGAGAGCATGTGTTCTGGATTTCAGAGGTAATTGGGAGGAACATTTACATTTGGTTGAATTTGCCTATAATAACAGCTACCAATAGAGTATTAAGATAGCACCTTTTGAGGCCTTGTATGGTAGGGCTTGCAGGACATCAGTCTGTTGGGATGAGGTTGGGGAAAGGAAGATAACTGGCCCTGAGTTAGTAGAACAGTCGATGGAAGCAATTAAAATGATTAGAGATAGATTAAAGACAGCTCAAAGTCGCCAGAAGAGTTATGCTGATAAAAGGCGCAGACCTTTGGAATTTCAAGTAGGCGACCATGTCTTTTTGAAAGTGTCACCTATGAGAGGAACATCCCGTTTTGGCAGGAAAGGAAAGCTGAGCCCGAGGTACGTTGGACCATTTGAAATCTTAGAACGGATTGGAATTTTGGCTTATCGACTCGCATTGCCGCCTAGACTGGCTCAAGTGCATAATGTTTTTCACGTATCGATGTTGAGGAAGTATGAGCCAGACCCTGCTCATGTGCTGAGTTACGAAGAAATTGATTTGGATGAACGGGCGTCATATGTGGAGCGACCAGTCAGGATCGTGGACAGAAAAGAGCAGGTACTGCGATCCAAGACAATTCCGTTAGTCAAGGTGGTTTGGCAACACCATGGCACAGAAGGAGCTACATGGGAGAACGAAGAAGTTATGAAGCTTAGTTATCCTTCTCTTTTTGAGTAATTAAAACTGTGCTGTAATTTCGAAGACGAAAAATTTCCTAAGTGGGGGAGAGTTGTGACGTCCTGAAAATTCAACCCTTGTAAGTGTCGGGAGTCGATTTAATGATATGAATGTATAGTCATAGTCGACGCCCATTTTGGACTATAAGGACTGAAAAGACGAAAATTTGGACGAATTCCGAACTTTAGATTATTTCGAATTGAGTTTCGAAATTTATCTGCGGCGATTTTTAAATTGCCGTTTTTGCAAACGAGCTTAATCCTGACCGAGCTTGACCAGTGAAATTGCCAAAATTACCCATCGATCAGTACACAAAAAATTTCGTTTCAATCCCATCGCGCCAAAATTACCATTTCCCCCCCCAATAATTCACTCACATGAGACAAAAAAAATTAAATTTTTGGCCTCCAAAGTCAAGGTGGGCCCCACCTGCCCTCTACCCAACGTCGCCTCCCTCTGCTGCTTCTCTCTTCTTCTTGCTACTTCTTCTTCTGTTCTACTTCTTCTTTCTTTTTTTTTTCTTCTTTGCCCGAGAGTCCTTCTTGCCGATCGATCCACCGCCGGTTGCCGTTGTTTTTCGCGACCACCACACCACCACCGGCAGCCACCGTCCCCAGCCACTCGCCGCCGTCGCCTGGACCCCGGCCGAGCCGCCGCCGCCGCCGTTTCGCTGAAGGAAACTCGCGGCCAGGCCTGCCCTGTTTTCGGGTCAGAGGACCCGAGAACTCCGTGGCCTCCTCCAGCCGCCACGACCGCCACCGACGCCGACCACCACCACCCAGCTAACCCCCGACTTCCCCTCGACCGATCCAACCCCTCGTCGCCGACTGTCTGCCGTCGGAATTGCCGGAATCAGGCCCGAAAGTCTCGGTGCTCTGTTTTGGAACCCGATTTGTTCCGGTCTTCGTTTCGGCCGCCACCGTCGCCGCCGTACCACACCGCCACCGCCAGATGACTCCCCTGAGTCTCCTCTACCGCCACCCAGCTCGGCTCCGCCGGTCGCCGCGCGTGGCCGCCGAAAACCGCCGCCGACCGAGAGCCCTGTTTCGGCGCGAAAACAGGACAGCCACTGATCGCGACTGTCCGCCATCGCCGGCCACCTTCCGCCGTCGTCCACCTGTCCCGGCCGACTCCCACCGACCCCTAGGTGAGCTCCCGACCCTTAGCCGGCCTTATCCCGGCCCGTGTCGCCGGAAAATGGCCAAAACAGTAGAGTTGCCGGATTGAATATTCTGTTGTTTACTGTTGTAGGCCGCCGGTCGCCGCTCGCCGGAGCTCCGCCGTCGACCACCTGTTCCGGCGACCTCGCCGGACTCCCACGGGGTGTCACCGAAGTTTGAGCTCGATTCGCCGTGCGATAAATCTTAGTTTTATCGCCGCCGCCGCCGCCGCCGCCGCCGCCGCCGCCGCCGCCGCCGATCGAGCTAACTCAAATAGTGAGTTGACTCTAAACCTTGGTTAGGGCGCTAATTGCGCTTAGGATTAGTCTGATTTAATTATTTATTTAATTATGTATTTATTTATTTAATTATTTTAAAAAAAATATTTCGATCGGGACCGGTATAGATAGAAACCATGGTTAGGATACATGGTCGATCGATTATTTGTCTGTGGCTATTTGTGGTAATTTAGCAATTAATTGTTTGATTGATTTGCTCGCGAGTGAGTGACAGGTTAGAGACGAGCGAACGATTGATTGCTATAATTTGATTGAGAATTAAGATTTCTAATATGAATTGAGCTTGAAATTGCCGGGTTAAGTTGATTACTAGAGAGTGAGTGAATTGCTTGATTGTTTTGTTTGCCTGGCTAAAAAGTTCAATTGGGAATCTTGTGGGCCTTGGGGTCGAGTTGATTGTATTTCTTGTGAATTTTGGCGTTAATCCAAGATAATCAATGAGTTGATTGCCGAGTGCAATTTGTGTGGTCATTTAAAGGGTCAATGATGCTACCTGGCAAGTTCGCTTTGTACCGTGAGTACTTGTACCGTACTGATTGTATGGAAATTTACGACTTGTCAGAAGCACGATAATCCATGCTCCGTGCCAGTCGTACGGTTTTAAGGGATTATCGGATGCCGGTCGCAGCTTGTGATGGACCGAAGCTCCTTTTTAAGGAATGCCTACTTGCAGTGCCGTGCCGGGTGCACTGGATACACTGCTTGTAGTAGCCGTCGCTGAGAGGGTAAAGTGGACGTAGCCTGGTTTTGCCAGAAGAGTGCGGGATCGCACTATTGATGTATTTATCATGCCAGTCGCGTGGGTCATTGATTAATAATGAACTTGTGTATGCCTGAGTGGTTGTACTTCTGTTGGTGGTAGATTTGTCAGACTTGTTATGATTGATATATTTATATATATATCTCTGTTGTTATCTTGTGATCTTTTTGTGGCACTTAGGATGTTCTGGGCGAATCATTGTCCTAACCGAGATTAGGCTTGATTCACTGAGATTCATTTCTCACCCCGTCGTGGGACAAATTTTTCAGGTCCGAAGTAATGGAAAGACCGGTGCGGTTTGGCACCCCCACTGACTCATCACTTGACATTAGTCTCCATTCGGTACCAGGAACGGACCAGATGTAGGAGCGTCACATCACGACGATATGGGTTGATGAAGGGATGCCACATCTGGTGGCACACCTCTTTAAAGCCTGGTATCTTCGTGATGGGATGGTCCGCTTCGAGGATTTGAGGGGCCACCTCTACAGGGGGTCCCTAATATCCCCGCTTGGGACCCAATGGATATTGATACACCTGATGGGGAAGTGATGGACCCCGCGCCTGATATGGAGCTCGATCTCGAGCCTGAGCAATCGGTAGCCCCCTCTGTGCGTTCTAGCCAGAGTTCTTGTGATGACCCAAATGACCCGGCTCCCCCGGTTGATTATTACGACACTGATGTCGAGTCTTCCCAGTAGAGGGTTAGGGCCTTTTTGTAGTCAGGGAACTGTGGTTGTTTTTGTGGGGGATACTGTTTTGGGATAGATGAGAGTTAACCTTACCTGACTCCAGTATCTTTTTGTGAGTCCTAGAGGGCCACCCCGAAGCATGGGGTTGTATTTATCAGTCGATGGCTCTGTAAGGTTATGAATCATCTATTCTCATCAGCCTTTCGTATTTTGCAATCTGGCTTTACTTTCTATCTATCCCATATGATTTTATTGAATGGAAGATGGTACGTTCCGCTTGCGCAATATAAGCTTAGGTCGATAGCAATTGCCTGGGACGCTATCTATTATGACCTGGTGGCGATTTGGCAAGGGATGTCGCGGGCTCGAGAGTCGGGACGTGACAAAAAGTATCGGATTTTCGCCGCGCGCTCCTAACGATCTCCCCAAGTGAAAAATATCGGACTTCCGCCTCGCGCTCCCAACAAATGGTATCATTTCGGTAAATATCTCAAGAATGAATCTGGTGCCAATGTGGCTTCCGAGCCGTTGAATATCTCCAGAAGAAATCTGGTGCCAACATAATTTTCGGGCCGGTGGGCATTGTGATATAGCAGCGCGGACCCAATAGATGTTGATGGAGATTCAGGTTGAGTGAGACAGACCCGATGGACGTTGATGGAGATTCAGGTTGAGATGGAGGCAACGGGCCGATGGACGTTGTGGTGTGGTAGCGCGGACCCAATAGATGTTGATGGAGATTCAGGTTGAGATGGAGTCAACATAATTTTCGGGTCGATAGTCGTTGATGGAGATTCAAGTTGAGATATGTTGATGCGGCCGATGTACATTGTGGTGTAGCAACGGGCCCGATGAGCGTTGATGTATATTCAAGTTGAGATATGTTGATGCGGAAGTATACTTGGATTGAGAGAGAGCAAACCTAGCACTCGAGCTCACACGTGAGGGGGAGAGATTGTTAGGATGCACGTGTGAGTTGTGTTAGAAAAGTATCACATCGGAGAATTGATGTGATATTGAGAATTTAATATATCCAAGTTGGCCCATAACTCATTAGCTTAAGCTTTTGAGTAAAGGTGGGTCCAACTAGATATATTGACAGGTTCAAACTTGGGCTCCCCTTGGCGATCTCCCTAGGTGGAAAGTATAAGACTTCCGATGCGGGCTCCTAACACTTTGTGATCACTCCAAACTTCTGTGTGAGTCTCTCTTTTTTCACTTGAATTTAGAGTCATATAATCTCAATTGAAGCCTCTTAAGTCAAATTATAAGATATAGCCCAAAAGAAAGTGATGCTAAAGAAACTCTTTAGCACCAAACAATTAATTGGTGAAAACTTTGGAGAAAACTTCAATTACTTGTAACATCTTCTACAAGGAACATGCTGAGAGCCTAACTTGGTCGACAAGCTAATAAGTCAAAACAAAGCCTTATTTCAAGGCCTTGCAATCAAATTTGGGATGGTTGAAAGCAAAAAAGGAACAAAGTTCCTTCTCCTGACGAAGGTAAAAAGGGTTTTGACCAAAAAAAAAAAATGAAGGTACAAAGGTACTTCTACCATCTTTGGTGTTTTTGCAAGTTCCCTTCATAGCAAGACTTTTAACGACATAATCGACCTCAACATTTGAAGATTTTAGGATAACATGCTGCAAAATTAATCTCAACTTTACCTTGATCCGGTGATAAATGCGAACTGACTAGCCTTACTAGCTAGGCACAACAGTTCTTTCTGAAGGAGGAAAATGGCTTGCCTTGCTCATCGTTGCTTCCAAGAAAAGCTCTAAAGATCACATCTGTGACATTTTAATTTCCCAGTCATTTTCTGGCTCATTAATGAGAAGTATATCTAGAGATGTGTTTTAGTCATATCTCGCTTGAATCTGATTAATTCGAGTAGGCTGACTAAAAGGGAAAGGCCAATGCAGACAAGGTACGTAGACCTACGAAACTCAAAAAGGAAATGGCGCTTTGACCATAAAGATTGTCGAGGTGACATTTAGAATCACAAAAGATCGATCTAAAAACGATTAAGGAATGCCTTGCTAGTGTTATACGATTGGAGCGCGGGTGATGCCGCTTAACCAATGTATAATTTGCAAAATTTTCTTAAATCGGACAGTGACGATCGAGACCATAGGAACTAGTGATGGACCATCACAATTACATGACAACCAAAGCCGTCAAGAATTGACGAGCCCTAAATGTGATATGAATCACAGGGTTGATACGCGTAAAATCTACAAAAGCCGTCCGTCGGTTCGGGATAGGCTGGAATCACTTCTGATAGATAAAACAATCAAAAACGAGTCTTGAAAATTGAAAATGGAAAATCAAAAATTCCAATTTCATGTTTGGATTGGCCGTCGCCATGTCTAAGATTATTGGAATGAGAAAAACAGCATTTCGGACGTAGGGGGTGAAATTACCATTTTGCCCCTCAAAGCTTTAGCCTTGCCTATGCAAATGAAGAAGTGTAATTTGGTCTTTCAACCACCCTAAGGATGCTGAAAAAGAGAAGAGATTGTGCCCATTGCATTGAGTTTGATTGACACTTAGGATAAGTGTCCATAGATGAGCTAAAGAGTGGTCTTGTCCACTATTGACCACCTACCATTCAACCATTGACTTTTGAGATTGAATATAGTCTCCTCTCTCTCTCTCTCTCTCTCTCTCTCTCCTCTCATCTTGACCGGCCATAACACCCCCCAACTCAGGACAACATCTTCTTCTTCTTCCTCTCTTCTCTACCGTCGTCGACCAGCTCCTCCGGTGACCACCAGCTGGTGAGCCAACCACCTACACTTAGCTTAGCCTCTTACCGACCTCTTCGAAGTGGAAGCACGTCGATTGGACCACCGAGGAGCTCCGGCCAACCATTTTCCCGGAAGCCAATGGAAACTGATTCAATCTAAGGTAGGCCGAGTTTCTGACCCTTAAGGACCTCGAAATCTTGGAGTTTGTGATAAAATTTTGTGAAGATCTAGTGGACTTGTATATCAATCTGTGGTAAAAAGTTAAGCTTGATTTGATGAAGTTTTGACCCCGAATGGGTCTTATAAATGTTGGACAAAAACTGACAGTTTACTATCTTGAAGGAGCCGATGACTTTCGAAGAGATTTCGGTGACGACGCGACATCAAACTTTCAGTGAGACCCTTAGATAGACATGTTAACAAGTAGGTTGGTGATTAAATGATGGATTTGGAGTAGATTAAGGGCTGGACATACTAGGTTTGCACATAACCGAAAATAGCCTGTTCGATTTTGTGCAAGACTGAATCTGTGGGGGCTGAAGGCTATTGGTTTTGAGTCTCAAATTAGTGATTGAGGCATGCTAGGATAGTGAGGATTGTGTTATGGAGGTTTGTGATTCATGGATGGGTGAATTGAACAAGGAAAATTGACAATTGGTTGGAATTTCCTAGGTTGCGCGGTGGGTTCGCTCTTGGACCTTTGAGGCCGAACTATTGAGGGCTTGAAAAGAGGATTTTTGTGGCATTAAACTCGAGATAAGGGAATCCTAAACTTAGAATGGGAAAATTGGACTCAATTGGACTAGCCGGGCGTTAATTTGATTGACTCGTGAGAGATTTCCAAGAGGATTGTTCTTGGTACGCCCTAAGATAGTATATGGGATTAATGCGTGTTAGGTATGAAATGAATTGAAAATCATGGCATAAGCGTGACATGGCGGGACTCTGATGCGTATGAGATGCTGGGTGGTGGAATGAGTACCTTGAGGCGCGGGGTTGAAGTCAGGTGGTGCTCTGATGCGTGCGAGACGCGGGGTTGAAATGACCACGGTCTTGAGGCATTTACGCGGGACGGTGATATGAGGTGTCGACACTGGCCTGAGTATCATTGAAACCTGATGCGTTTACTCGGGTTGTCAATGACGGTTTGATGCGTTTATGCGGACCGAACCTGATGCGATCTAATCGCGGGCATGAGAATGAAGCAGGCAAAAAACGGTGGATGTGGTGAGGTGGCAGGGGCGAGTTGTGCATAATCATCTGAGCGTGTTGTGATGCCATCGCTGCATGCTTGCCCTCTATGTGTCGTAATTATATTTGCATTTGCCTTATATGTTTGTGAGTTTGAACTGATTGAGGTATGTGACTACCTGAGTGGACAGTCGGCCTAACCTAGGTTTAGAACCCACCTTACTGAGATGTGAATCTCATCCCGTTGGGGACTCCCTTCTTTTACAGATCCTAGGCCTTGACGATATGACCCATTTATTTTGGAGACCCGAAAGAGATGTCTACTTATTTTGATGAGTTCCCTGACGGGTGGGGAACTACTTATGCAAGAAAGTGTACCGTGGTTTGGGTAGACGATGATAGTACAAGCTGGAAGCCTCATCGGTATGAGGCCTAGTTTAGGAAGGTCGGGGATGTGTCAACCGGGCCGCTGAAGCCCAATGAGGTAAGTGGCAGGACCAGTGTACATGATCATTGGAGTGTGACATGAAGTCATCGTTGCACGTCTATCATCTGCATGTCGTTGTTTTGTTGATTGAGCTTGATATGCTTGTATGATTATGAGTTTGTAATATCGGGATGGATGACTGCCTGAGTGGACGGTCGGCCTAACCTAAGGTTAGTACCCACCTTACTGAGATTTATATCTCACCCTAGTGGGGGCTTACATTTTTCAGGTTCCAGGCGAAAGAAGCACTAGCTTGCCAAGGATTGACATTTGAAGAGATAGTTGGCCAATTGTATTTAGAATGGATTTGCCTTTTGTGATATTGGGATTGTCCTTCTGATTGGTAGATTATTGAATTGAACCTTAGTGAATGAATTAATGAAATTTTGATATATTTGTCCCAAGTTATCGAGTGTTGATTTATTGATATGAATGGGGTTGGCATCGCTTCCGCATGCGTGTTCCTTTCAGTACCTGGAACTTTGGCCGTTGGATCCTGAAATTTTCAGAAAAGTACAGCTTGATGGGATGTTCGCACGCTCGCCGAGTTCAGGGCATGATATGGATTCTTGAGAAGAAAAAAGTACTTTCAAAGTATGTCGAGGCAATCAAGGACATGTATGACGGTACTACTACATGTCTTGTAATGGCACATCAAGTTATTTTTCAATCACAGTAGGCTTACACCAAGATTCTACTTTGACCCTTTATCTTTTTTCCTTGATCATGGATGAACTAACAAAATAAATTCAAGATGAGGTGTCGTGGTGTATGCTATTTACAGATGATATTGTGCTTATTGATGAGGTCAAGGCCGAAGTTAACGCTGAGTTAGAAATATGGAAAAACATGTTAGAGTCTAAAAGATTTACGCTAGGTCGAAGTAAGACGGAATCTTTGAAGTGTGAGTTTGACACGGTAGGAAGAGTGGATCAAGAAGCCATAAATATGTTCGGATATGAGATACCCAAGAAATATACTGTTAGATATCTATGATCAATATTGCAAAAGGAGGAAGAGATTGAGGATAAAAGCCATAGAATCAGAGCAGGTTGGATGAAATGGCGCAGTGCATCGAGATTTTTGTGTGATCGCAACATTTCTCTTAAGTTAAAAAGAAAATTTTATAGAACAGTAGTCAGACCTGCCATGTTATACAGAGCTGAATGTTGGCCAGTACAAAGGAAACGTGAATATAAAATGAGAGTAGAGGAAATGAGGATGTTAAGGTGGATGTGTGGTCATACAAGAATGGATAAGATAAGGAATAAAGAGATTTGATGAAAAATTGGAGTAGAACCAGTGGTAAAAAAAGATGAGAGAACATATATTGTGATGGTTTGGGCATATCCTCCGAAAGCCCTTAGATGCAACGGTACGAATAGAAGTTTGCTATCGAGAGCATACCGCGAAGAAAGCAAAAAGTCGACCGAAACTTACTTTGGGGAAAGCAATAAAACAAGATTTAATGGAGTGGAAAATAAATTGGCATACTGTTCGTCTTAGGACGAAGTGGAGGAAGGCTATTAGTGTTGTAGAAAGGTAGTGTATAGATATAGATATGTATATATTTATTTATTTTTACATATTTATCTCTTTTTCCTCACTTGATTCTGCCTTTTTTTTATGATTCTTTGAGGTTAATCGACTGTTGACCCCAACTAGTTTGGGATAAAACTGTTGTTGTTGTTGATGTTGGCGCATCCAGTGCATATGGCTTTCTATACAACACGTGTTTCACGTCTGAAAGAGATCTATCTCACCGTGTAATAAAATAAAATAAAATTCATCGCATGGAGTTTATGAGAAAATCGCCAAAAGGTATTGTGGTCTATAACCTCTAAAAAGTTTTCTAGACTCTGTTCGTCTTGAAACATACATGAAGTTATCTCAAAGCAACAAACCAAAACTCAATAGAAAATTAGACATATATTTTAACCAAGTCTCTTACACCAATGACAGAATCGAATATCGAATGCGACCATTCATTTTTCTCGTTTCATCGAGAAGAATCCGAATATGTAATAAAACAAAATTTTCATCAGACGAAACTAACAATAATTCGCCAAAACAGAATGCGTACAACTAAAATAACTATAAGAACCCAGCACAGGAAAATACCAAATTTTTCATAAGATTATTGTCCACTAAGAGGGTAGAAGTTTGTATATTAAAATTATTGTCGCCTATAAGTAGAACTTGATGTTCGTATAGAAAATTAGGTTGATAGACAAACTTGAAACTAATCTCAAATAAGTAATCTAAATGTAGATGAATGATTCGAGTCCAACAAATTCGCATTGTGTCCTTAAGACAAATTTGTTCCCTCAACTGATACCTAAGGTTCTTGGACAATTGATTCCCAGGATAGAAAGGATCGCCTTTCCTCGAAATCGGTACTTGTTTAGAGGAAACCTTTGAATACAACTTCGCGGATTAATCGCACAAAATGATGACAATAATAAATGAATGACTAACACAAAAATTGTATCTAATGCTCGTGTCTGATATACGTACGTAATGCGATGAATTTACATTTATAGAGAGTGAAGTGAAGAGTCGCGAAGTCATATGGCTTCATCAAAAGAGTTCGTCTACGAAAAAGCACGATTTTGTCGAATGGATTCGACGAAATGTCACAAAATCGTACAGTTTCGATGAAAGGTTACGATATCGTATGGTTTCATCGATGAAGGGTTACGAATTGAAACAACTCTTCATTTCTCATTCAACTTATTATAAGATTTTGCGAAAAAGTTCCAACAACGATCAGCATCTCTGAGAAGATTTTCTGCGATGTCCGACGAAATATCAACGAACCCTGTGTATATGAACCTGTGCCAATAAAAGGAGCAAGTGAAATGGAGACTAAAACATGCATGTTCTTAGCTATGTTAAACTAATTCTTATGCTAACCTCGTTATTGACGCAAAGACCTCCCGTTTGATATTCGGAATCTCTATGTCAGTTGCCTATGTCTCCTGTAATTTTGCAAAAAAGTTGAAATAATTAAAGTACTTTCCACATATGTTCACCAGTCTCTAATTTTATAGTTTAATAAGTCTTCTTTAAAATAAGAGCAGCTGAGATAGTGTGGCATTATTCTGTAGGATATAAGAGCCAAATGCTGTAAAATCATAAAACATAAACTTACAAACACAAAATAACTTGCCTGATAATTGCCGTCAAACATTGCACGGAATGCATCTGAAGAAGTAGACATGGCACACTTGTGTGCATTGAATTGTTTTTTGGGGTAAAGAAATTACTTGTGTGCATTGAATTGTTCATCTGCAATATATGCATAAGTCAATAACAGGAGGCAATCAAACTGAAAGGAGGACTCCAAGAATTAGAAGTTGAATTTATTTCATAGGAGCAAACAAATATTGGACAGATGATTTTGCTCACCTTCAAACCAAAAGGTTACATCAGATGGCATGGTTTTCTCTCTGTACTGCTTGCTCATATAGACCTACAGTTAGACTACTTCCATCAGGGCACTGGACTTTGGTCAAACTGACTTCCGGAAGCCTTATTAAAGCATTCAAAGAAGACGGTTACGTTAAAGTGCCAAGAGAGGTGCAGAATATGAAATAATCTTCAATTTCTAGGTGGCATTGATGGCCAGTAATCAATTTAGGGTACCATTTTTCTTTTACATACTTCCCAGTAATGTAATATTTTGCTGCGTGGTTTGTGCGAATTTAACAGATTCTTTAACTCTATTGTCTCTTTTCTCAACGGGTAGACTAGTGAAAGAAAGAAAGAATCAAATTGAAACTTAGATAATCCTGAATGTACAAACCCCAAGGAACCACTGCCAGCCTCGTGACCCTGCTTATTATGTGACACAGCTATTAACTTCACGGAAGAGGCATCCCGAATTTGTCCTCCAGCATTGCGAATTATGCTACTCTCTTTCATTCCTTTTGGGGTGATCCAATCATTCCTTTTCCTAGAGATTAATGGTAACAGCTTTAATACCTTCGAACAAAAGGTAATGCCAATTCACGAAGATGGTAACTACAAATGGGGCATAAAATCAAGATTTATTACCTGAATGTAATTTAGAATGAAACTAATGCATTTGCGCATGAACGTTTAAGGCAGATAAATGTTTCATTGTAGGAGTTATAAATGGACTCCATAATGATTTATAATCTGCCCCTAGAGATAGAAGGGTCGAAAGAATAACTAAACCTCGCAAATTTAGCATGTCTTTCCAATAAAATCGAGAGACGATGTTGGATATGAAATATAATTTTCATAAGAAAGGGGTGCAATTGAAAAGGACAGAATTGCAAGCTGGTTACTGAATGTACAGATACGAATCTAGATTTAGATGGCACTGATTACTAAGCATGTGTGGTTAAACTAAGAGCGACTGCTACAACTCAATCGTGCACAAACGTCAAAGTCGAATGCCACGTCCTACTACGAAGTACCAAATACAGGTTGCGAGATAGCTAAACTAAGTGAAAATTACTCTGATTGACCAAAATAATAATAATAACAATAGTCATCGAAAAATAGTCTCCCTTGGCAACTTCAACTACGTCAGCATTTTCCTGATTCATGTGAACTTTCCAAACAAAACTCAATTAAACATACATAAATAACCTAGAAAATCTTATTATCTTTATTCACCAAATTGCTTACGCAATTCAATCTTATCTATGCGTGGATAAATAGGTTGACGTCCCTACCCAATTTGGATCATCTGTGGCCATCTAAGCTTGTCAGCATTAATTACTTTGCTGAATGTTTCAACTAATAACAATCCAGTGACGTCACTTTCCAGCTGCAATTGATGGTTATCGATGTTAACTGCAGTTCGCATGCAAGTTACATAAACGTCTCTATGCCGCACTTCCGAGAGCAAACTGCATAAACATCGGCACTATGAAACCCAACTCACATTCTTTGCAAGCACGGTTAGTGTTGGAATTTATGGGGGTGCACGGTAAGCACCGTGGTTCGATCATGTGGGCTACCACACCCCTATAGTTATAGATAAACTGCCAAATGCAGTTATAGATAGACAGACGTTCTTCCAAAGAAGAACAGAAAGAGAGAAGACAAACGACGACAATTCTCCCTTCTCCTCCCCGATCATCAATGGCCGAACATATTTTGAGGACTGCATTGTGGACATTTAATCTGTGATAATACGAGGTATGTACATTTTGTGGTATGCTTCTCCGCTAAGTGATTTTAAGATGATCCTAGGGCTATTAATCTAGAGTAATTTTGTTGTATGAAAACGGGATCCGTTCCCTTCATTGATATCGGAGCCGCGTTTCTTCTTTCTTGATCTATTGTGTTTTATCGGCAAATTTAACGAGAAAAGCCGAGTATCTGAGCGTACTGTTCATCGGCGACAAATTCTGTTCTGGCCATCAAAAATGAATTTTGATCACATAATCATAACGAACTCTTGCGAGACGAGAATTTGGAGTGGTCGCCCATCGCGAGACGACGCTAGAGGACACCACACTCACGACACGATGCCTTTTCGTGAACTTTCGCTCAACAAAAGTGGCATTTGAATATATCATCAGGATCGTCTCATTAATACGAGTATTTGGAGAGGTCAGTGGCCGCCAGACGATACTAGACTGCGCCATACGCGCCAACATGCGCCGGTGAGGTGTTGTACGCGTGGGCGTCACGCGTCCACGTGAGTTGCGCATGCCTAAGAACCGTCCAACCTCCGCTGACGTCATCGAGCGGTTTCCCGACCCAATTTCCGATGCGATCGGGAATTGGCCCGACCTGGTTCAACCGACCCGTTAACTGGTCAACGTTGACCGTTGATCGGTTAGACTAATTTTTCAAAAGTTACATTGTGATCCCTGAACTTTATAAAAATTGCAATTCGATCCTCAAACTTTCAAAAAATTGAAATTTGATCTTCAAGCTTTCTGAAAATTATAATTTAGTCCCTGATCTTTGTCGAAGTTGCGAATTTGTTCTCGGATTTTTTTTAAAAAAAATACAATTTGGTCCCTCAAGTCAACTTTGACCATTGACCACGCATTGATCGAATGGTATGAAACTTTGACAGGCTCGTACAGGCTCGTTTGAGCTCCGATTGGGGCATGCATGGTACCATTACGCTTGTATCGAAATTGTCTTCGATTTGATATACTATATGAGCATGTTTGACGAACTTAAAATTATAAAATATGTATTAATCCTCTTGATACGCGTATTTTTGCTTGTTTTTTGATTATTTTTCATCCATGTTATTTTTAATATTGAGGATGTTTTACATGCTTATATTGATTGATGATAGCATGAATAAAGTGTAGAATACTTGATCTTGTCTCATGAAATTAGAGTATGGTTTGATGCATATGTTAATGGTGCAGTAGTTCAACCCGTGCCATACTATTTTGTTATGATAACAAAATAGATATCAAGATCATACTATGAATTGTGATCTTTATTTGAGTGGAGAGTTCTAGAAAATTTAAGTAATTTTGATGAACTCAATTTTACATAAATAATTTTGTTAATGATAATTTCAAACGAAGCTTCTCAGACGATGGTTGGGAACATAGTGAACTTTTGATTTTGAGACCTTATGTGAAATTATTCTTTAATATAATTAGTTAGTGTAAAATAGATGCATAAATGTAAGGCATCAATAGTAGTTGAATACATGTCTATAGAACTTTGTGTTTAGATATTATGGCTTTAGTTTCTTGGAATATCATAGCTAAGCCTGATTAGAATATAAATTAGATGGCAAGAATTATGAAAATTGGAACGCGAGAATCCAGTATGTGCTAGAAGAACAAGAAGTGCTAAAAGTACTTGAAGATGGAAATATTGCATAATATAGGAGGAAAATGGGGCATTTGCTATATTGTACAAGATGTACTCTATTACTCGCATTATGTTGTTGAGTAACATGAAAATAGTTTTATGCATGAGTTCAGACATTTATGAAAATGCCATAGTCAAGTGGGAGCAATTAAAAACTAAGTTTTGGTTAGATACCATTCACCAACTTGGGACAGATCATTCTAAGGTTTGACGTCAATATAATGCCTTATGGGCTAAATCTAAAATAGCTTTTGTGGCTTGTGTCAAACATGACAAGTGAACTGTTATTTACTGACCACATTTTGAATTAATAACCAGCAAATACAAGCGGTAATAAGTTCTTCGCCCCAGAATTGTGTACATATGAAAATTCACTTGACCTACGCTAAAGGTAAATATCCATCTAGCGACCGATATTCGTTATACTGATTTCAGCTCAAATGAGGCTTAGTGCTTCAAGTGAAAGTATCAAGTGGGTTTGAGAAGTGGAAGGGTAATTGAAGAGATCATTCAGGATAAAAATCGAAGTTTAACCGACATGGAAAAGGAAAATATCCTTTTCATAATTTTTTTTAAAGCGAAGTATTTTAACTGTGGCAAAAAGGGTTACTTTGCTCACAATTGTGATGAGTTAAAGAAGTTAGAGTCCCTTTGTACACTTAAAGAGTGTACATATGTCTGTAGTTTAGTTTTGATAACTGAATTTTATCCTTTGTGGATTGTAAATCTAAGGGCCACAGACCATGTATTAGTGAAATTTAAGTTCCACATTGAGAAAATTTAATAAATGTAAGAAACATTTTCTGAGTGAAAATCAAAGTAATTGATACCTACCAATTGAATATGTGCAATGGTTGCACCTTGCTCTTACTAACATTTATATGATCCAAAACACAATGGAATTTAGTTTCCATGTTAGTTTGATTAAACTTGATTTCAATTTGAACTATCACAACGATGGTGAAAAATTGTCGTTGGGAGCAAGTTATTATAATTATAAATAGTTTTATTATGCATATTGTTAAGTGCAATAATGTGAATATTAGTTATTCCATAATTTCATCTTTTGTGATGATATAAATATGTGGTATGTTAGGCTAGGTCATATTGACCAATAGCGAATATGTAAATAAGCCATATAGACTTATTAGACAATACTGAAAATATCAATTTATCTATTTGTGAACATGCCTGATGAGAAAAACAATAAGGAAATAATTTGGAAAATGAACAATAGCTAGGTTTTTTACTTTGGAATTTATCCATTTGGACATATGTGGTTCAATCAATGTGCGAACAAGGTATAAGGCTACTTATTTCACCACATTCGTATGATCATACTCGATTCAGATTTGTTGTTTTATGATTTCTCATAATTATGAGGCACAAATTGCTTTGAGAAATTTTATTTTGAACTTTAAAATATATATATTACTAAAATAAAAGAAGAAAATCCTAACGAGGTTAAGAAAATCTATCTAATCAGTTCATATATTTATGTGATGAAAAAGGAATAGAAAGACAGTAATCTATTCAAGCGATTCCTTAATAGAATTGGAGTTGCAAACAAAACAGGTCCCAATTGATATGGTTAAGTCTTTGATGGCACATTCTATTGTGCGTATTACCTTTTATGGTGATATTTTGTTGATGGTTATCTAGATACTTAACTGTGTGCCTTATAAATCAGTTACCTCTACACCATATGAGTTGTGGACAAGTTGAAAATAAGATTTGAATTTTCTCAGACCCTGACATGCTTCCTATACACATGTGTTCTCCCACAAGTATGGGAAATTGGGCCCTAGATGTCACGCCTCGCACCCTGGCGCGCGACTCCCTTCAAGTTGACTCTCGAGTCCTAGGATTCATTTATCGAGAGATGCACAAAAAGAAAAATGCATGCAGAACTGTAACATGTATAACACCTCCGTATAAAAATAAAAGGGAACCTGGGTAATGAGAGCATAACATATATATAAACATCACATGAGTTCATACAAAAGCGCAGGTGAGCTAGTCCTGCTGATAGGTCAGTGGTATCGGGACTGAATCAAAAGATGACTATATCAAAGTCCAAAAAAAAAAAAAAAGACCAACGAGGTCATCAAAAGGAGACAAGTACAAGCAGGAAAGCCCTAGGTCGATCCATTGGAATCGTTAGTCTCATCAGCATTCTCATCTGTCTCGTAGTCAAAGAAAGTCTTCGAGCGTACATCTATTGTGTCATCCATCGTCTCGCCCTCCAGTTTATCTTTCGAGGCATCAATCTCTATCACCTCGACTGTGTCCTATAGGGTTGGGGTCCTTTCAGGCACATTCCTCGAACCAGCAACGGACACCTCTACCTCTACAGAATCATGAGTTGGATGACACCAGCTGGGGGTGACTCCTCGAGGTACCTCCGGGGACTCCAACGGACCAGTAGTAACCTCGCTTGCCCTACGAAACCAAGCCTCAAACCTAAGTGGCTTCCAGTCTTTGTCACCCTCGTCGACCTAGCCCACTGTACTCTTCCTAACATACATGGTACTCCGACCGTCCGGGAACTCATCAAAATAAGCTGTCATTCCCTTCGGATCGCCTAACCGAGTCGGTAGCATCCTCAAGGCTTAGGGTCTGAAAAATATGGTTCCACGACGAGGTGAGATTGACATCTTAGTAAAATAAGTCCTAACCCTAGGTCAGGCTGACAGTACACCCAGATGAATGCAAATAATGATCAAGAATATACATTTAACAATATAAGACACTCATCAGTCGTAAAATGCCACACGAATGCAAGCGATTACCAATCACCCAGTCATGGTATCATATCTTATCAATCAAGTCAGGCATAGAATACAAAGTCGAGCCACACATTCCACCCTTCCGAACTTTCTCATGATTCACGCTCGTATTTAAAACGCCTTAGGCTTGGTCCGCGTCATTACGCCTTAGACCATCAAATTGATAAATCCGCGTAAACGCAGCAGGTTTGCTAATGCCATTCCAGGCTTGTGTCGACACATAATCAATCTCGTCCCGCGTCTCAACGCATCAAGACATTAATTCTCGCAACCCTGGTCTCAGTGCATTAGGGTACCAACCATCACAACCTCGCGTCTCAACGCCTCAGGGTATCATAAGTTCTCGAGCATGCCAAAATTCATTTCAAATCAAGACTTCATTATCAAGTACAAGTGCATGCATTGAGCTAACAGTTTATAGCTGTGAGGCAATCAATTTCATCACTCAAAAGTGGCAATCAATTCATGGCACAAGCATTTAGCAAGCATTCAAGCCATCATAAACTCACAATGACGGATATTGGACAATTACACAATAACTCATGAAAATTAACCCAATCCACATCCAATTCATCCAGTCGAGTCCAATCTAAGGTTTAGAGACTCCTTACCTTGTGCTTAATTCTACAAAAATCTCCTTCCAAGCACCTCAAGGATTCGACCTAAAGAGTCCAAAACAGGACAACCTCGCACCTAAGAGAATTAAACTAATTTCATCTATTCTTCTCGTCCAATCTTCGAACCACGAAGCATAAATCTCAATGGCACATCAATCAATATTCTAGTACGTCTCTACGAGGAATTTAGAGCTCGATTACACCCCTAACAGCTCCTAAGAGCTCGGTTTGCACAGAACCGAAACAGGGTATATTCAGTTCTGTGCTGAACACCCTCAATCGGTCCATAAACTATCCTTAAATCTCAAATTATCAGCTAAAATACTTTCTAACATATAGTTCTAGATATTAGGGAGTCTCACCGAAAATTTGAAGGCAAGGCGACACCCGGAATTACCCAAACAGGTTCGATTTCTCTCAGTCCGGTGCTGGTCGATTTCTGCCCTTCAAACACAGCATCATTTCGGCATCAAAACTCCATGAAACTTGGCCAAATTTTTCACCACAGCTCAGTACACAAGTTCCCTAGATATCTACAAAAATTGGCCAGAAATTTGAGGCAAATAGAGGTCCTATGGAGGTCAAACGACAACTTACCTCCAGCTGCGACGAAATCCGTCGACTCTCAGGGAAACAGTTGGTCGAAGCTCCTCAGGTGGACAAATATCGTGATTCCACTTGGATTTGGTCTGCAAGAGGTGGAGGAAGGTGATGGTGGTCGACGCGAAGGCTAGAGGTCGCCGGAAGTGGTGGTCGACGGAGATGAAGTGGCGATTAGGGGCTGGTCGGGCTGCAGAAGAAGAGGAAGAGAAGAAGAAGAGGATTAGCTATGGAGGTGGGGCTGTTCGGTTGAACATGGAGAAGAAAAGGGTATACAGGAATTTTGAGAGTCAAACCCCAAAGAATGATAGGTTAAAAGTTACCAATTAATGCTAAACCACCATCCTTTGACACTTGTCTCCTTGTCAATCAATTAGATAATCCAATGGCCATCAATTCTCCAAATTTTCACCATCTATAGGGTTGTGTCAAAGACCAAAATGCCCTTATCCATTTATTAAGACAAGGCCAAAACTTGAGAGGCAAAATGGTAATTTCACCCTCGACGTCCGGAACATCATTTTTTTAATTCGAATTTTCTTCGATGAGGCAACGTCCAATCCAAATGTAATTTTGGAATTCTTGAATTTCCACTCTTCAATTTCAAGACTCGTCTCTGAACCATTTCTCTATCAATTGCGATTTCAGACTATCTCGAACTGACGAGCAACTTTTGCGGACGTTACGCGTATCGACTCTGTGATTCATATCACACTTAGGGCTTGTTAGTTCATGGCGACTTTGGTTATCATGTAATTGTGAGGGTTTATAGCTAGCTCCGACGGTCTCGATTGTCATTGTTCAATTTAGGAAAATTTTGTAAATTATACATTGGTTAAGCGACATCACCCGAGCTCCAATTGTATAACGCTAGCAATGCATTCCTTAATCGTTCTTCGATCGGCCTTTAATGGTTCTAAATATTCCTCGGCAATCCTTATGGTCAAAGTGTCATTTTCTATTTGAGTTCCATAGGTCTACGTACCTTGTTTCGCGTTAGTCTTTCCCTTTTGGTCAGCTAACTCGAGATTAATCAGATCCGAGTGAGATATGACTGAAATATATCATTAGATATATTCTCATTAATAAGTCTCGAAATGACAAGGAAAATCAGAATGTCACACTAGAGGCAAAAAGAGTATCTTCGTGAAATACTAAGAGCACTCAAAAGGGCAAGCGCTATAGGTGAGCAAGAAAGTGGGAAGTGTAACTGAATTTGAATCACGAGATGTCACATTCTAAGTGAATGAATTTTCAAAAAAAGGTGAGATACTTAAAAACTATTCTCTGTTTGAATGATAGAATAGTGACAATGATTTTTCTAGGGCATCTTATCCAATTAAAAGCAATGTGAGAAGTGAGGAATTTATTTCGAATTAGTCTCAATTGCAACCACTTGATGTGAAGAATATGTCATCGTTGTTTGATTCGAATGGGAGCGTAATAGAGATTGATGTACTAAGTGTATGATCTCCAATTTGGCAAACAAGCGGCAAAAAGCTTTCTCCGTCGAATTGTCGATGTTTAGACAATGAATATAAAGTTTTCATGGTTGCTTCACAAGAAGAGAATAAGTCAATGAGTATAAAATGAGGCTCTGATTTGCCTTGATAAGGAAAAATGGATACAAACAATGAAAAAAGAGATGGAGTCAATGAGATCAAACCAAGTATGAGAATTGGTTGATCTTTCGAATGAACACAAAGCCATTGTGAGTAAGTGTGTCTCAAAATAAAGCGTAAAGCTGATGGCTCAATTAAGAGATGTAAGGCTCGCATTGTGGTGAAAGGGTATGATCAGTTCACCTTATTTTGAAAGTGACTAGTATGGATCTTGGATTACATTAAATGGATATAAAGACTACAATTCTCAATGGAGAATTAAAAGAAAAATTTTGCATCAAACTGCCTATTGGGTTTGTTATAGAAGGCCAAGAACAAAGGGTATATCAACTTTTGAGATCGATATATGGCCCTAAACAGTCTTCGAGATAATGATATATACTTTTTTGTAATGTCAATATGACATATTTTTCTAACGGTTGATGAGGATCATTGAATATATATCAAAAGATCCAAAGATCAATTTGTGATCTTATTATTATATGTTGATGATATGCTAATTGTTAAAAGTAATATGGAGTTTGTTCATATAGTTAAGAATTGGTTATGTTCTAATTTGGAGATAAAATATATGATGAATCTGCATACATTCTTGAAATTAAGATTTCAAGATATTGTTCAAAGAGACTGTAATCTCTTTCACAAGAGACTTATCTGGATAAAGTCCTTGGGTGAATTCGTATGCAAGACTGTAAACTAAAAGATACTTCTATTGTAAGAGGTGAAGGTCTGAGCCGAAGATGTGTCATGGGACTTCACAAGCAAAATAAAGAAATGGAAAGTATTACATATGCTAGTGCTATCGGGAGCTTAATGTACACAATGTGTATAAAAGACTTGATATTTATTATGTAGTTGGAATGGTGTGTAGATACCAATCTATTGCAAGTCAAGTACTTTGAATTACCGTCAAGAAAATCTTGAGATATTTGAATAGTATTGCTGAATTTTTTTATTGAGTTATCAAGGTAGAGATTTACACCTTGAAGGCTATGCTGATGTTGACTGAAGAAAGGATTTAGATTTGCGTTATCACTTAGAAATGGCGCTTGGTGTTAGAGTAGTAAGGAGCAAAGATGTATAGCCTTATTCACGATAGAAATAGATTTCGTGCCATTAAGCAAACATGTATATGGAAGATGATTTTGTGATGTTATCAACAGCTGTACAAGCAAATTGAAATCAAGTTTAACCAAAACTAACATGAAAACTAAATTCCTCGAGTTTTTGGAGCATACAACTCAATATGTAGAAATATGGTGTGACCACCGCGCATATTCAATTGGCAGGTGCCAATTCCTCTAACTTCCACGCAGGAATTATTTTTCATATTTATCCACTTTGCTCCATGTCAAACTCATTGAAATTCTACGAAGGCATTTCTGTTTTTCGTTACATGGTCTGTGGCACATAAGAGTCTACAATCAACAAAAGATAAAATTTAGTTGCAAAAATTGAACTGGAGACTTAAGTAATAGTCTCAAGTAGACAAAGCCCTTTCCTTTTTTTAATTTTTTTTTTTAACTTTTTTGGTTCACCACATCCATGAGTAAAGTGACACTTATTGTCACATTTAAAATATTTTACGTTTGAGATGTTTTTCTTGAAAAAACATTTTCCTTTCCAATGTCGATTAAACTTTGATTTCCATCCTGAAAGATATGTTCTTTTAACCTTTTCACTTCTTGAACATACCTTGATGCTTATTCCTCGTGCATGAGGCCCCATTTGAGCTAATACTGCTCTTTTTCAAGACAGCGCATAGCATACTCCAAAGTCTTTACTCTTTATTTTATATTTTCATATACACACAGCTATCAGGTAAAGAACAGATTACAGTTTGTTCCACCCTGTGGTGTCGGGTTTCGCTTTTGTAAGGCTGTGTTTTGATTTTAGTTAATACAAATATTACCTTTACCAAAAAAAAAAAAGATTACTTCATCCTCTCTTATTTCCCTTTTATATTTCTTTTAATGAAATGAGAAATCTGCAAAGAAATTTCCACCGACATAAAATTGGGCACTCTAGTGTCTGGGGGCTTGATG
This sequence comes from Rhodomyrtus tomentosa, assembly GCA_028455895.1. Lineage (NCBI taxonomy): Eukaryota > Viridiplantae > Streptophyta > Magnoliopsida > Myrtales > Myrtaceae > Rhodomyrtus > Rhodomyrtus tomentosa. Next base: position 20,173,708 of record JAPCWY010000003.1, on the reverse strand, counting down.
AAACACGGGTGACCTGCACAGAAAAGTAAACAATAATCATTTTTTGCCAAATAGTGAACTTGGATGAAATCGCCAGGAAATCTTGAAAGATCGCTCGTTGATCTGCGATCTCGCCTTGAATTGCTGGAATTTAAGGATGGACGTCGGGTACGTGGCAAGTCTGCACAGCCAAGGATGAAGCAGGGGCCTCGTTGGGACTGGCTCGCGGTCGGGATCTCGTGGCCAGCTGGACGTCGAGAAATTAGCAGCCTCATGGAGAAGCTGCCGGTAGTGTGGCGACTGCTCGTGGAACCCAACGACTCAAGGCGAGGCGCCGAGGCTCGGTGTCGTGACCTCACCGGACAAACCTGCGGAGACTAAAAAGGATTATTCGTCGAGGCCGACATGGATTGGTGACGATCAGGAGTGGCTTGGGCAACAGTGGCGACGTCGTGGATAGTAGCGGCGTTGGGCTCGGGATGACTGTTGGGTGAACGGCAAAGTCCTCGAGAAGGGTTGTAAGTTAGTACAGGATTGGCTTATTCAAAGGCCATTTCTTCAAAGTAAAGGGTATAAAGTGATGGTGATTACCATTGCATCATTACCCACCATCATTACCATAGAAATTACAACATAAAAGCTTAAGTTAATGGATGGAGGGATGTCGCATGAATATATGAAGCATATGAAACCCACTATCAAGCTGATTGCGTGCAAGTCAGATTACAAGCGGCATGTGAAATTTGACTAACGGAGAGTGCGTAAATTTGACTTATGGTTGCGTATATATGATTAACGAACGGTGGACGCATGCACATTCATGAAAGGGATAACACTGGTTATTATACTATAATAAAAAAATCAACCCAAAAGTTTAAACTAATAAGTGGAGGGAGACCACATGCATATAAAAAGCATGTAAGACCCGCTATAAGCGATGTGGGATAATAAGTTCAACATCTCGCATCCACTAGGGATATATTTGTAATCGATATTTTTTTGTGCACGTGTGTTCATTTTCTAAGCTTATGAGCTTTGATTTTTTTTTTTTTTCTCATTTTGCACTGGCAATTTCGCCTTTTGTGACCTTTTTCTAATGCTCATAAACATGTTTTGATTCTCATGATTTTTCAATGAAGGTCTTTGGCCTTGCTTCTACCGGGCGTTGTGCTTTTATTTGCCCAAGAACTCAAATGCTTGTTTGCCTCTTTTGACTTTTTTGGCATCTTGAGCTTTAATACCTTTACTTACAATTTCTCATGCATCTTGCTCTCGGAAAACAATTTCTAGGATACTTCTAAATCATTCTTAATCTACTGTGTTAGATCTCATTTTTCTGGTTAGGTGAACTAACTTTTTATCTGTTAGTCTTTTAGTGCATCCCAAGACCTACAAAAGTATAAACACACCAATGTCACGGCTGTTAAATTCGTTTAATCAAGTCGCATGTTTCCTTGTCTGGATAACGTTTTTCTAGAACGAAACTGGAAGTTCAACTTGAAAATAAACGCGTGCGACTTTTTAAATGAGCTTATTATGAGCTTATCTTTCCTTCATTGACCTCCTGGATGTCTTCGATTGAGATGTGATACTGTGATCAGAAAATACGTCCCTCTATAATGTGGTAAGTAGCACCGACATCGATACTCGGCTTGAGATGTAGTTAGGTTCCCAAACTCTTGATCCCGATCAATGACGATCTGAGATATGGTAGCCATCACACCAGTCTAATTTGCGCATACAATCATTCCGTCTTTCATCAAACTTGAAATTTTCTCCTTCAAATGGCTGAAGAATACTATCTCTCTAATCTGGTAATAGGCGGCTCGAATCAAGGTGTCAAACACGTCAATAACCTGAACCTTATAACTATTCGTACGCCTGGCTCCAATGTCGAACACAGCCCTGACCTTTCTAGAATGATCAGGCAAAGGGTTTTGTTCTGGACATTCGGCTGACCGTTGTTCTGGAATGAGAACGCTCCCGATTCAAACAAATCATGGATATGATACTTTAGCACATAACAATTATCCGTATCATGTTCAGATTTACCACGATGGTAGCCACACTTCTTTGACGGTGAACTCATGTAATTCGGCCGCAACGGCTCCGAAGTTAAAATTCCCTTCTTGCGTAATACAGCTAATGCCCGTGACGGAGTCCCAGGGAGAGAGGTAAACGGCCTGTCGTTACGCCGATTCCCTCTGCGATTCATGCTCTGTTGTGTGGTGCTTTAATGCTTGGTATAATTTCAATGGGTTTATGCGTGTTAAGCTGTGACTGGACTGGGGGTTTGAATCAATGCGTTTCCAAGGGGAGCGTGGCGGTCAAGTTATGTATGGTGGAGTATTTAAGAGGTGGAAACAGAGGAGAGAAGTTTTGGACTTGAACTAAGCAGAGAAGGGAAGGAAATTTTGGGCAAGCTATCATTGGTCTGAATAGAGAAAAGGAATATGAACTTCCCGGAGTGAAGTGCCAATGCTTGTGTGGCGCATGCCTAATTGGGAGCCAACATGAGGAAGTATAAATTATTGCCGCGACTGGTTGCATCCTGAACCGACGGACTTTGGTATTGAAGCATCAAATGTGGAAATCAAATGTGACGACACCAGTGCAATCAACCTCACAAAGGATCCAATCCTGCACTCTCGAGCTACACGGCGGTGATCAACTCGGCAGATCAATATCACAGGTTTCGGATAATTGCAAATTTGTCCCTGAGGACAAAAATTGTGTTCAAATAAGTGCCGATGCTAATGAATTTCAGTGGGCCCTGGCATGTGGGGCTTGACCGATCTCTTTCATACCTATGGGCTTAATATGAGGCCTTATTTAGTTATCAAATGTTTAAGTACAGACCGTTTTACCTAATTAATCTCTGATGGGGTCAAATAAAACCCGAAATAGGCCTAAAGCCATTCTAATTTTCTGTCAAGCCTTAGCCCCCTATGCTAGACGAGATTTTCATGATACTACCGCCCAGTCTGCGTGTCAATTTTCGGTTGCCTCCGCCACTCGTCTAATGCATAAATGTAAACATCAAACTATTTTACGTGAAAAATAATTTAAATATTTTTGCTAGGGACTAAAATTAGTTTAAGTATCGATAGCAGAGATAAAATTTTAACACACTTTCTCTTTATCCACTGTCTAACATTTGAACTTGATATGAAATTAAATTAAAGCACATAAACCAGGAGATTAATTAGATTATAATTAAAAATACTTACTTGATTCATTCTTTCTTTCTTTCTTTTTTCAGGTTTACATTCACGGAAAGATAAAAATCTTCATATGCTTTCTCATTTTCTGTTTCCTAAAATTTAAATCCTATGATAGATAGAAAAGATGACAATTTACTAAGCCAAAAACTTATTGGCCGAATGTCAACTAGGTGTTCAAATTGCACCGGTGTCGCGTGACAATTATATAGATAAAGCAAGTTCCACATGGCGAACACCGGGGAGAATATTTCTCTTCGTTGCGGCATCAACTATATACGATATTAAGCTCCACAACATGCAGATACTTCACAATGAAAATTAACAACCGAGATTAATTGTTTTGCGATCAAAATAGTAAGTGTCATAATATGCAAAAAAAAACAAAACAAAACAAATTCTTAAAAGAGTGGACCCCGCAATGTTAATGTAGTTTTACATCTATTGATAACAACTCTGCAAAATTGACCTTGAATAGGTCCAATCCAACTTGGATTAGGAAAGAAATATCCAGCTTATCCAAAACAAGGATCAGCGGGAAAGAAAGGAAAAGAACGGGCAAAAGTGAACACGCTTGAGCAAGTCTGATGCCAAGAAAACTTGTATTTAACTATTGTTTTGGAAAGAAATCCTAAAGTATGCCAAGATTAGCTTATGAAGTGGCAGTATTAATAGGTTTGATAGATTTCAATTGAAGATTGAAATAGGACTTCATTTTTATTTTTTTAAATGATAGACACTCTCAGTCCGCCACATTCCTCGTAATCGGTTTGCATCATTGTCTAGGTGGGAAGATTTTTAAATGCTTCGAATTTTACGAGGCAACTGAACTCATAGCTGTTCAATAAGGTTGGCTCTATTCATTGAATTCATGACCACCTGATTCATGCAGTATCGGTCGTTTAAATGACAAGCGGTAGAAGGAATAAGGAACAAACATAACGGAAACTGTAAAGCCAACCTCACTCTCTGTTTAGCTCTCTCTCTCTCTCTCTCTCTCTCTCTCTCTGTGCAAGCCATCCATGTTCTTCGTCTCCGATGGCCTCTAACCGTGACCACGACATGGTGAACAAGCTGATGGAGACCGACAAGAAGCGCCAGCTGGACCCAGCTCGCGAGGAGCCCCTCTGCCCTCTCGCAGCTGAATCGGCAGACGGAAATGGGTTTGATCCAATCACTGGAGGGCCCAGTTGTCCCGAGGATCGATATCCTCAACTGCTCTTTCACTTGGAGAAAATCTCCTCGGGCTGCAGCCAAAGATGCCATTTACTCAGCTCGCTCGCCTTGTTATCTAGGGTACAGTCATGGTGCAATGTGATATTCGGCATTGATCATGATCTATTTTCTTTCCTTAAGATTAGATAATGCTCGATTAGTCTGCTTAGTGCAGTGTTGATTGATCGGGTGGATGTGCGTCGGTTTGATTTTGAAGCTAATTTGGGTGGCAAAGTCTATTTCATGTTTTTGGTAGAGCGATTTGCGGAAGTGATGGTAAAACATGGAGCGACACCTGGTTTGGTGAAGCATTTGCAAGCTCCGCATCTAGGAGAAGGGGACCAGCATGAGAAGCAACCCATTTCTATCTTGTTAGTGCACAATGTTTCTGCGCAATGCATTGGTTTCATCCTAAGTTATAATCAAGTAATTTGATTTTATGGCCCATCTCTCGTAGTTGCCATCTTGGTGAATTGGCATTACCTTTTGTTCGAAGGTATTAAAACTGTACCTTTAATCTCTAGAGAAGGAAAGATTGGATCACCCCAAAAGGAATGAAAGAGAGTAGTAGCATAAGTCACAATATTTGAGGAAGCGTTTGGGATGCCTCTTCCGTGAAGTTAATATCTGTGCCACATAATAAGCAGGGTCACAACGCCGGCAGTGGTCGTTTGGGGTTTGTACATTGAGGATACCTAAGTTTCAATTTGATTCTTCCTTTCTTTGACTAGGCAGCCACTCCATGTCTAGAGAAAACAGAGATAGAGGTTAGGAATCTGTTAAATTCCCACAAACTATGCAGCAAAACATTACATTACTGGGAAGTGTGTAAAAGAAAATGGTACCCTGAATTGATTACTGGTCAATCAATGCCAACTAGAAATTGAAGATTGTTTTAGATTCAGCACATCTCTTGGCACTTTAACACAATCGTCTTCTTCGAATGCTTTAATAACGCTTCCGGAAGTTAGTTTGACCAAAATCCAGTGCCCTGATGGAAGTAGTCTAATTGTAGGCCTATATGAGCAAGCAGTGCAAAGATAAAACTATGCCAATCTGATGTAACCTTTTGGGTTGAAGGTTGGCAAAATTCATCTGTCCAATATTTGTTTGCTCTTACGAAATAAATTCAACTTCTAACTCTTGGAGTCCTTCTTTCAGTTTGGTTGCCTTCCTGTTATTGACTTATGTATATATCTGTTGAAAATATGTCTCGAGTTTAAGTCCGAAGCGAAATTGTGAATATTCCAAATCGAATATTTGTGGACGACATCCGTGGAATTTGCGTGCAAGATTTGTCGTGGAGACATATTCATGGAAGATTTCATGCACTGTTAATTAACGAAAAGGGGTTTTGTTTGGATGCAGTTCGGTAGACTTCGTATACTATTCGGTTTCTCTCTAGCCTTAAAGTGCAATGTCCAAATGGATTTGAATTTGGAAGATTCGGTCAACTTGCGGTCAACTTGGTCTTGAATATTATATATATATATATATATATCCTAAAGCGGCATTAAAGGTTTAGCAGAGCCACATATACGAACGTGTGGCAAGCGCTATTGAGGTTGATCCCAGAAGAAGTCAAAAGTGTGTTTCGAGTGCTTGGAAGAGGGACTTTTTGAAGCACCGTTTTATGAGCGAGTGCTTGTCACTAGGTTTTCGTTTATTCGTGAGAATTATCTCAACTATTCAAGTGTTAGAACCGATTAAATCTCGAAATTAGATTTGTGTAATTTCTTTGTGAGATAGAGACATTATTTCATCAGGAATTGGGGACTAAATACTTGTGGGTTATTTGGATGTAACTGGCGTTTGGGAGACACTAAGAGTGCTTGTGTAACTCGAGTATGGTGTGTAATCTTCGTGTATTGTTCATTCTATAGTAGAATTCGTTACTGCTCTCTCCGTGGACGTAGATCTTTATGACCAAACCACGTACATCTGATATTCGATTTATTTTACTCGTTCTGTCTATTTATTTGATCGATCGTTTGTTCCGTGCAACAATTGATATCAGAACCAGGCTTGCTTAAGTTAAAGCGAATCAATGGCGATAGAAAAAACTAAAGTGAAAATAGACAGATTTGAGGAGAAGGGCTTTAGTTTTTGAAGATGCAGATACAAGATTATTTATATGAGATGAAATTGCACGAGCCCCTGTCTGGGAAGAAGCCAGAAACGATGAAACAAGCCGATTGAGAATTGCTAGATAGACGAGCGATGGGTGTTATTCGACTGATGTTGGCTCGTAAGTTGCGTTTAACATTGTTCAATAGAAGACCACTACAGGTTTGATGAAAGCCCTATCGAACATGTACGAGAAGCCTTCTGCGATCAACAGGGTCTGTCTAATGCGACGTCTATTTAATTTGAAGATGAGCGAAGGTGCATCAATCACTAATAATATCAATGAATTCAATCTGATCGTTAGTCAATTGAGCTCAGTTGATATCAACTTTAAAGATGAGGTATGTGCTTTGATTATATTATCCGCATTGCCTGATAATTAGAATGTTACAGTTACTGCTGTTAGTAATTCCTCTGGATCAACAAGTTTAGCTTTTGATGGGATTTGTGATTTAATTTTGAGTGAGGATATCCGTAAGAGAGAATATGGCGAATCTATATCTGCCGTTTTAGTAGGTGAAAGTAGAGGAAGAGCTAGTACTTGTGTTAGCAGAAGTAGTATGAACATGAATAAACGCAGTCAGTCTAGGATTGACGATGCTTTCTGTTGTGTTGAGTATCATGGATTCTTAAAACTACAGCAGAACGAAACTCTAACACAAGATCCATGTGTATATCGAAATCGAAATAGATTCAAGGCGTACATTTCACAGATCAGAGATGAATCGATGATCGATTGTATCTGGATTAGCGCCCCAAGTGTTGCGCCTCTACCGGTATCCGTACACACAAACTGAGTTCTTCAACGATCCAAGTGCTAGCTTTCAGATCTTGGAGTGCCTCTCGCAATCACCTTAAATAGAGAACTGTTATCTGTTTTTCTCTTTCGGGATAATACTCTCGTGAGGTCTGAAGGGTCTCTAGGGTGGTTATTACTTATAACCCACGTTTCGTGGTTTGGGCCCCACGACTTAACGGCATTGGCCCACGACATCTTTTAAACCGTCCAATCGATCGTACATTTAATCTTTATCTCATAATGTGCACAATCGTATAGATATTCGTAATACGAGAATAAATTAAGATTTACTGCTTAAGCAAATTAAGGCGTAGAGAAAATATTAAATCAGTTCGCTATTGTATGCAACCATGTAGGTTTAATAGATATTAACAGTGTGCTCAAAACTTTTTTGACCCACAAATCATAAGTTATCTCTAGCAAGACATTACGACTACCTAAGTATAGTGAAAATCGATTTTTCGATACAACCTTATCCACAACTAATGTTATATTATCAACCTTAATTGGTTCTTAGGGAATACCACTAACAATCTCTCACTTGCACTAGAACCAATTATACAAACTATATCCCTTTGTCATTTTATATCTGAGTTAAGTATAAGGTAGAACAAGTGTCATCCTTATATAGCTTAAACTCATTTTCCCAATACTGCAGTTAGACTGTCATACCAAGTAGTTGACTTTTCAACTCACTTGAACATGGCCATGCATTTCACTATCTCAACTCTACGGGAGGCCAGGATATCATACTCTCGTTAATGATAGGGACAAATTTCATCTTGTCTACTCACATCCCTCAGCATGATTCATGACATGCCCAGCCATGACTTTTACAATCACCAGTTACGACTAATATTTGGTGATGTTAAAGCATGTAAATCCACGTCTAGGAAACTAGGGCAGACTCAAGTCAAAGGACTATACTCTATAATTGTGATGAGAAACACTGACGACATCATATAACAATCCTATAGTATTCTCATAGCGGGTTTGTCCAATACAATGTTTTCCAATATGTATTCCATGTGATCAAGTTTATATCTCTATATTAATGACCCGTGAAACTTGTTCATCGGTTAACTCACATACTAGTCTCAAATACCATTGACGTCCCAATGCACAATGATAATTGACTAGGGACATTTACAATATTAATATCCAATCTATTAATAGAGTTTCACGCTCAAATCATGTATTTGATCTTCTATTAAGGACATTCAATATTCAGGGGACAAAGACTTCGTATTTAATCATATACTCAAATTAAATCGAAATCAAATATAACATATATTTTATTAATGAACAATGAAAATGTGTATTACACCTACTCCCACTCACATCAAGACCAATCACTAATGTGTCTAAGCCCTAAAGCATTACAATGATGCTCATGCTTAGGTTGTGAAATAGCTTTCGTCAACGGATCAGCTACATTCAACTCATTTGCAACTTTGCACATCTTGACATCGCATCTTTCAATGAATTCTCGAATGAGGTGATATTTCCTAAGTATGTGCTTGGTCTTCTGGTGAGACCTAGGCTCTTTAGCCGAAGCTATAACCTCATTGTTGTCACAATAGAGGTCTACTAGATTCGAACCAATAAGACTGGCTCCCAGTTCTTCTATGAACTTTCGAATCCATACAGCTTCCTTTGATACTTCTAAAGCAGCAATATACTCAGTTTCTGTCATAGAATCTGCAATAGTGTCCTACTTGGAGCTCTTCTAGCACACCACTTCACCATTCACGCAAAAGACAAACCCTGACTGCGATCAAAGGCCTTCTTTGTTAGTGTGAAAACTAGCATCAGTGTAACTACTTACAGTGATCTATTCCTCACCTCTATAGAATAAGAATAAATCCTTAATTCTTCTCAAGTACTTAAGGATATTTTTTACAGTTATCTAGTGAGCTTCACCTAGATCTGACTGGTATCTGCTTGTCATGCTCAATGCAAAAGAAACATCAGAACGAGTGCACGACATGGCATACATGATGGATCCTACGGCTGATGCATAAGGAATCCCACTAATGCGGTCTCATTCATCTTGTGTTGAAGGACATTGAGTCTTGCTAAGACTTATGCCATGTGACATCGGGAGAAAACTTTTTTTGAAATCTTGCATATTAAACCTGTTGATGACCTTGTCAATGTATGTACTTTGACTTAGTCCAATAAGTCTCTTTGATCTATCTCTATAGATCCTGATCCCCAAGATATATTTGCCTCTTCCATGTCTTTCATAAGAAAACTTTTTCCTAGTCATGTATTAATTGACTGAAGCATAGGAATGTCGTTTCCAATGAGTAGTATGTCATCCACATACAACACTAGAAACACAATTGCGCTCCCACTAGATTTCTTGTATACACAAGCTTCTTCTTTTTTCTGATGAAGCCACACTCTTTAACAATTTCATCGAAACAAATATTCTAGCTCTGTGATGCCTGCTTCAATCCATAGATAAAACGTTAAAGTTTGCATATCTTTTCAGTGTTGTCTGGTGATATAAAGCCTTCAGGTTGTGTCATATACACATCCTCCTCTAGATTTTCATTAAGAAAAGCTGTATTTACATCCATTTGTCATGTCTCATAGTCATAATATGTGGTAAATGCTAGGATAATTCAAATGGACTTAAGCATGGCCACTAGTGAAAAGATCTCATCATAATCAATAGCATGAGTTTGTTCCAAACTTTATTTTTGCTACCAGCCGTGCTTTATGGATGTGAACATTTCCATCCATATCAGTTTTGTTTTTGAAAACCCACTTGCACCCTATAGGTTTGACATCATCGGGTGAATCAATCAAAGTTCAAACTTTGTTTTAATACATTGAGTCCATTTTGGATTTCATGGCCTGAAGCCATTTATTGGAGTCTTAGCCCATCATAGCTTCTATGTAGGTCGTAGGCTCATCATTTTCTATTAACAATAGATTACGATGTTCTGTGACATGAAAGCCACATCTCATAAGTTCACGATGTGTTCTTTCAAACCTACAAACCATAAGTGCCACTAGAGTAGACTGTATGACTCTCCGTAGATCTAATTGAGATTCCTCATGAATTGGAACACTCTCTTGTGGCACAATAACTTCTTCGAGATTTACCTTACTCCCATTGGTTCCTTTATTAAGAAACTCTTTCTCTAAAAGACATCATTTCGAGCAACAAACACTTTGTTCTCTGATCAGCTGTAAAAGTAATATCCTTTCCTTTCCTTAGGATATCCCATAAAGAAGCATTTATCAAATTTGGGCCTAAGCCCAATTCTTTAGAAAAGACATATTAGGAACTTTTCCTGTCCACATCTCATATGGTGACTTCTCTACAGCTTTTGATGGACTTCTATTTAGTGTGAACGTTGTCGTCTCAAATGCATAACCCCAAAAAGATAATGAAAGATCTAAATGATTCATCATTGATCGAACCATGTCTAACAGAGTTCGATTTCTCCGCTTAGAGACATCATTCCACTATAGTGTTCCAAGGGGAGTGAGCTGTGAAAGAATTCCACACTCCTTAAATGGTCATTGAACTTTTGGCTTAGATATTCTCCTTCTCAATCAAATCGAAGAGCCTTGATACTCTTGTCAAGTTGATTTTGTACTTCATTCTGAAATTCCTTGAAATTTTCAAATGACTCAGATTTATGTTTCATCAAATAAACATATCTATATCTACTATAATCATCAGTAAATGTAATGAAATACTAATAACTTCCTCCAGCTGTAAAACTTAGTAGCCACACACATCAGTATGTATAATGGCCAACAACTCTTTTGCCCTCTCATTTTGATTAGTAAAATGAGCTTTTGTCATTTTTCCAAGTAAACAAGATTCACACGTACCATATGATTCAAAATCAAATGAATTTAATAGCACATCACTATGGAGCTTGTGAATTCTTTTCTCATTTATGTGGCCTAATCGACAATATCATAGATAGGTTGGATTTAAATCATTAGATTTTAACCTTTTTGTATTTATATTATAGATTGACACATCAAGATTTAAAACATATATCTCATCCAAAATATTGGCGCCACCATAAAACAATCCATTAAGATAAAATGAATAATTATTGTTCTTTATATCAAAACAGAAACATTCCTTGTTCAAACAAGAAACATAAATAATGTTCCTGCGCATAGCAGATACATAATAGCAATTATTCAATTCTAAAACCATGTCACAAGGTAAACATACATTATATGTTCCTACGGCTAACACAGCAACTCTGGCTCCATTTCCAACGCGTAGTTCCACTTCACATTTTGCTAGTGTTCTACTTCATTTTACTCCCTGCACATTCATATAAATGTGAGTACCATAACCGGTATCTAATACCCATGAAGTAGAACTAGTAGTAATATTTACTTCTACAACATAAATACCTGAAGTGAAAGTCTCACTTCCCTTTTTCTTCAAGTTCTCCAAATATTTCTTACATTTTCTCTTCCAGTGTCCTTTGTTGCCACAATGGAAGCAAACAACATCAACAGTCGGATCCGTTTTGGTCTTAGATTTGGATTTAGGCTTAGTGCCCTTACTCTTACCCTTGACCATGCCTGGCTTCTTAAAGCCTTTCCCCTTTTTAACCATGAGAACATTAGGGGTAGGGTCCTTCTTGATATTTTGCTTAGCAGTTTTGAGCATCCCATGCAATTCAGTCAAAGTCTTATTCAGATTATGCATGTTATAATTCATAACAAACGTGTCATAATCATGAGGCAGTGATTGAAGAACAATGTCAGTAGCCAACTCTTGACAATGGGAGAGCCTAATCACTCCAGATTTTCAATATGACCTATCATTTTTATGACTTGCGGGCTAACTGAGTTCCCATTTGCTAACTTGCACTCAATTAAGGCCTTTACCATCTGGTACCTTTCAGTGCATGCATGCTCCTAAAACAGATTTTTCAGGTTCTCGATCATATTGTAGGCTTTCGCGTTCTCAAACTACTTTTGAAAGTCTGAGTTCATGGTAGCTAGCATTAGACATGATGCATCCAATGCATCATCTTTATACTTCTGTTAAGCATTCCTTTCAGCATGGGGAGCATTGGAAGCAAGGACCTTCTTAGGGAGTGGTTTCTCCAGGGCATAATCCTTTTTTTCCTGCTTGAGAACAATTCTCAAGCTTCTATACCAGTCCAAGAAATTTGAACCATTCAATTTGTCCTTATCAGGGACAGAACGCAGTGAAAAGCTTAATGCTGAGGTATTTGACATTAGCGTTCAACAATTATGCGAAGTGAATTGTTCAGTAATATAATTTATAATCAACTCCCATTATATTTTTATAAATATTTCCCTATAAGTATAGTGGACCAAGATCCATATTTCACCAAGACTCTAGTAAACTTTGGTTTACTGCTCAAGAATCAATTATTTAGGTAGACAACTCTTTGTCAATTGTATCTAATACAACTCTTAGTTGTTGGGGTTGACATCTCATGTCTTATCCCTAAAACCTGTACCTCAAGGCTCAAAACCGTTTTGACAGCCTTATTAAGTAAATCAATCTTGACATATGGATAACTATGATCCATCCTACCTTACTCAAATAGTTAAAAACGCCCTGCTTTGGCAGACCAATCTTTTGACGATTTAAGCACTAATAGGTGTATGAATGGAAAGACATCATTTTATTAATTAATTTTATTAGAGACTTTCACAGTATTTTTATATAGTGATGAACGTATTCATGTTATAAACATAATCACTTATCACAACAAAGGTATAACAATTACACTAGGAGCGAACAATCCATGTAGGGGTCAAGGGGCAAAGCCCCTCGTAGGGGCTCAAGGGCAGTGCCCCCAAAACTTAGACAGAATTCTTAATTCTATTTTAACATAAATCTATCCGTCCCCTTATACCGACCCTGTTAGGGTGAACGATTTCAACTAAATCGTCCCTAAGATCATTCATGCTTTATTCTTTCTCAGAACTCAAAACATAATTCGTAATTCTATTTTCTTAACGGAACGCCTCTGGATCAATCACATTAATCTACATCATTGCAGGAATTCAAGTTCGTTTCAATGTGAGATTACTCGAATTGATCATTTCAATTCGTATTCTCAGTTCATCTAACCCTAATTAAGAATCATTCTAGGCATACATCACATGCATCGACAATTAGGGTTTCCTATTCAATTTCGATATAACATAAGCAGCTGTGATACCACTGTTGGGTTTCATGGATTCTTAAAATTGCAACGGAACAAAACCGTAACACAAGATCCATGTGTCTATCGAAATTGAAATAGATTCAAGGCGTACCTTTCGCAGATCAGAGATGAATCGATGATTGGTTCCCAGGTGTTGCGCCTCTACTAGTATCCACACACCCGAACTGATTTCTTCAACGATTCAAGTGCTAGCTTTCAGATCTTGGACTGTCTCTCGCAATCACCTTAAACAGAGAACTGTTCTCTATTTTTTTCCTTCGGGATAATACTCTCGCGAGGTCTAAGGCATCTCTAGGGTTATTACTTATAACCCACGTTTCGCGATTTGGGCCCTACGATTTAACTATCTAAGCCCACAACGTCCTCTAAACCGTCCAATCGATCATGCATTTAATCGTATCTCAAAACGCCACAATCGTATAGATATTCATAATATGAGAATAAATTAAGACCTACTTCTGAAGTTGATTAAGGCACAGAGAAAATATTAAATCAGTTCGCTATTGTGTACGACCCTATAGGTTCACTAGACATTAGCAGTGTGCTCAAAACTCTTTTGGCCCACAAGTCTTAAGCGATCTCTTGCAAGACATTATGACTACCTAAATATAGTGAAGGTCGATTTTTCGTCACAACTTTATCCACAGCTAATGTTAAAGTATCAACCTTAATTGGTTCTTAGGGCAGACCACTAACATGTTGGAGCTATCACAAAAAGGGGCATCTTAGAAGGAATTGCTTTAAGCTGAAAAACGACACGGGCAAGGGAATTAGGGTTGAATCCACGGATGATATTGCTGCTATAACTGAAAATTCTAATGGTGTCGATAGTGTCTTGTCTATCACTGAGGATTGATCATTTGATGGATGGATTATGGATTCTGATTATTCTTTTCATGCTACCCTAAACAGGAACTGGTTTGTTACTTATCAATGCACAGATAGTAGTAAAATGCTGTGACGTCCTAGAAATTCAACCCTTGTAAGTGCCGGAAGTCGATTTAATGATATGAATGTATATTCATAGTCGACGCCATTTTGGACTATAAGGACTGAAAAGACGAAAATTTGGACGAATTCCGAACTTTAGATTATTTCAAATTGAGTTTCGAAATTAATCCGTGGCGATTTTTAAATTACCGTTTTTGCAAACGAGCTTAACCCTGATCGAGCTTGACCAGTGAAATTGCCGAAATTACCCATCGATCAGTACACCAAAAATTTCGTTTCAGTCCCGGCGCGCCAAAATTACCATTTTGCCCCTCCCAATAATTCATTCACATAAGACAAAAAAAATTAAATGTTTGGTCTTCAAAGTCAAGGTGGGCCCAGCTGCCCTCTGCCCAACGCACGTCTGCCGCCTGCTTCTTCTTCTCTTCTTCATCTGCTTCTCTTCTTCTGTTCTTCTTCTTCTCTTTTTTTTCTGTTGACCGACGACCCCCCTTTGCCGATCGGTTCCTCCTCCGCCCGTCGCCATTTTTCGCGACCACCACACCCCCACCGGCAGCCACCGTCCCCAGCCACTCGCCGCCGTCGCCTGGACCCCGGCCGAGCCGCCGTCGCCGCCGTTTCGCCGAAGAAAACCCACGGCCGAACGTCCCCTGTTTTCGGGTCAGGCGACCCGAGGACTTCGCGGTCTCCTCCGGCCGCCACGGCCGCCACCGACGCCGACCACCACCACCCAGCTAACCCCCGACCTCCCCTCGACCGATCCCACCCCTCGTCGCCCACCGTCAGCCGCCGGAGTCGCCGGAATCCGGCCCGAAAACTCCGGTACTCTGTTTTGGACCCGGTATGCTCCGGTCTTCGTTTCGGCCGCCACCGTCGCCGCCGTACCACACCGCCACCGCCAGACGACTCCCCTGAGTCTCCTCTACCGCCACCCAGCCCAGCTCCGCCGGTCGCCGCGCGTGGCCGCCGGAAACCGCCGCCGACCGAGAGCCCTGTTTCGGCTCGAAAACAGGACAGCCACTGATCGCGGCTGTCCGCCGTCGCCGGCCGCCTCCCGCCGCCGTCCACCTGTCCCGGCCGACTCCCACTGACCCCTAGGTGAGCCTCCGACCCCTGGCCGACCTTGTCCCGGCCCATGTCGCCGGAAAACGGCCAAAAACCGTGAAGTGTCGGTTGAATATTCTGGTTTCTCACTGTTGCAGGCTGCCGGCCGCCGCTCGCCGGAGCTCCGCCGCCGGCCACCTGTTCCGGCGACCTCGCCGGACTCCTACGGGGTGTCGCCGAAGTTTGAGCCCAACCCGCCGCGCGATAAACCTTAGTTTTATCGCCGCCGCCGCCGCCGCCGCCGCCGTCGTCGCCGATCGAGCTAACTCAAATTGTGAGTTGACTCTAAACCTTGGTTAGGGCGCTAATTGCGCTTAGGATTAGTCTGTTTTATTTATTTAGTTAATTAATTATTTATTTATTATTTATTTATTTATTATAAAAAAAAATATTTCGATCGGGACCGGTTTAGATAGAAACCATGGTTAGGATATATGGTCGATCGATTAATTGTCTGTGGCTATTTGTGGTAATTTAGCAATTAATTGATTGATTGAGTTGCTCGCGAGTGAGTGACAGGTTAGAGACGAGCGAACAATTGATTGCTATAATTTGACTGAGAATTAAGATTTCTAATATGAATTGAGCTTGAAATTGCCGGGTTAAGATGATTACTCGAGAGTGAGTGAATTGCTTGATTGGTTTGTTTGCCTGGCTGAAAAGTTCAATTGGGAATCTTGTGGGCCTTGGGGCCGAGTTGATTGTATTTCTTGTGGATTTTGGCGTTAATCCAAGATAATCAATGAATTGATTGCCGAGTGCAATTTGTGTGGTCATTAAAAGGGTCAATGACGCTACCTGGCAAGTTCGCTTTGTACCGTGGGTACTTGTACCGTACAGATTGTATGGAAATTTGCGACTTGTCAGAAGCACGATAATCCATGCCCCGTGCCAGTCGTACGGTTTTAAGGGATTATCGGATGCCGGTCGCAGCTTGTGAAGGACCGAAGCTCCTTTTTAAGGAATGCCTACTCGCAGTGCCGTGCCGGGTGCACTGGATACACTGCTTGTAGTAGCCGTCGCTGAGAGGGTAAAGTGGACGTAGCCTGGTTTTGCCAGAAGAGTGCGGGATCGCACTATTGATGTATTTATCACGCCAGTCGCGTGGGTCATTGATTAATAATGAACTTGTGTATGCCTGAGTGGTTGTACTTCTGTTGGTGGTAGATTTGTCAGACTTGTTATGATTGATATATTTTTATATATATATATCTGTTGTTATCTTGTGATACTTTGGACGTTCTGGGCGAATCATTGTCCTAACCGAGATTAGGCTTGATTCACTGAGATTCATTTCTCACCCCGTCGCGGGACAATTGTTTTTCAGGTCCGAAGTAATGGAAAGACCGGTGCGGTTCGGCACCCCCACTGACTCATCACTTGATATCAGTCTCCATCCGGTACCAGGTACGGACCAGATGTGGGAGCGTCACATCACGACGATATGGGTTGATGAAGGGATGCCACATCTGGTGGCACATCTCTTTAAAGCCTGGTATCTTCGTGATGGGATGGATCTCTTCGGTCCGCTTCGAGGATTTGAGGGGCCACCTCTACAGGGGGTCCCTAATATCCCCGCTTGGGACCCGATGGATATTGATACACCTGATGGGGAAGTGATGGACCCCGCGCCTGGTATGGAGCTCGATCTCGAGCCTGAGCAATCGGTAGCCCCCTCTGTGCGTTCTAGCCAGAGTTCTTGTGATGACCCAAATGACCCAGCTCCCCCGTTTGATTATTACGACACGGATGTCGAGTCTTCCCAGTAGTGGGTTAGGGCCTTTTTGTAGTCAGGGAACTGTGGTTATTTTTGTGGGGGATACTGTTTTGGGATAGATGAGAGTTAACCTTACCTGACTCCTGTATCTTTTTGTGAGTCCTAGAGGGCCACCCCGAAGCATGGGGTTGTATTTATCAGTTGATGGCTCTGTAAGGTTATGGATCATCTATTCTCATCAGCCTTTTGTATTTTGCAATCTGGCTTTACTTTCTATCTATCCCATGTGTTTTTATTGAATGGAAGATGGTACGTTCCGCTTGCGCAATATAAGCTTAGGTCGATAGCAATTGCCTGGGACGCTATCTTTTATGACCTGGTGGCGATTTGGCAAGGGATGTCGCGGGCTCGAGAGTCGGGACGTGACAAATGCAGTTGGGAAACAACGCTGAATGCGGTGTTGTGGGTATTGGTGATATTAAAATCAAGATGCATGGTGGCATTGTGAGGACATTGATTGGAGGAGACATGGTAGGCGATTGGGAAGTCAGTGTTCTTACTCTAATTTCTAGTTCTAGACACTGAGAATGGAAGACCAGCGACCAGTAAGACATGTTCCAGAATTGAAAAAGAGCTTAATTTCCTTAAGTGCCCTAGATTCAACTGGATGCAAGTATTCTTCATGATGTAGAATTCTGAAGATTGTTCGAGGTGCTTTGGTGATAATTAAGGAAATCAAGCATTGGCGGCCTGTATGAACTTCGAGATGAGACATTGATAAGTTTCGCTCTTGAGACGTCGACATCTGTTCGAGAGTCTAATGGCTACTCGAGAAAGGCATGGGTGATTGTGCCGATACACAAGTTTGATGTCGTTATTAAGGATACGCGATCGAGAGCTTTGATCAGAACGGAGACTGGTAAGTCGATCAAACATGTTAGTAACATGGAGTCCTGCTTGAAGCTCATAAATAAATTCTACATGAAAAAGGAAACAATGAAACACCGCACTAGTGCTGGTAAACCATAATTTTTTGCAGAATTGATGAGTAAAACATTACTAGAGACAACTCGTAAAATATTGTCTAGTGCTGGTATGGTAGATGCACTTAATATGACGAGCTACATGATGAATAGATCATCATCGACTGCGATCAGATATCGGACTCCCGAAGAAGTGTGATCAAGTAACGTTACTAATAATTCTAATTTTAGAATATTTAATTTCTCATGTTATTATCGAATAAGTGATGGTAAGCTCGATAGGAGGGCAAAGTGCATATTCCATAGCTATGTACGAGGTAAGCGGGGTTATCAATTGTGGTGTATGATCATAAATTCACCTATCTGCAGCAAAGAAGTTATCTTTGACGAGTCTTCAGTACTTGTGGCTATGAGTGATTGTGGCAATGTTCATACGGATTTGGATTAGAAGTGGACGGCTCCAATTCCACAGTTCCATCAGTTCGGAATCGGATTTTGTAAAATTTTAAAAAAAGAAAAGAAAATAAAGGTGGGAGTGTCACCTGGGGAAGAGCCGTTTGGCTCTTCCTCTCCCAGTCTCCCCCATTTATTTTTTTAAACAGTTTCGGTTTGAAACTGTGAACCCTGTCAACAGGCCGGTCAATGGGACGGTTCCGGGTCCACGGTTCCAAATTGTCATGTCAAATCTGGACAGTGTTTAGCTTGAGGTAGAGTTGCAACCAGAAACTCTTGAGATAGCAGATATTGGAGAAGTAATCGACATAGATGCTGCTTGTAGCGAGATGGAGCCTATAAAGCCAACGGTTGCTATAACTGCTGATATTGGCAAGGTACGTATTCGATCTCTTAATAGATATGGATGCAACAGTGATTTTGCTTTATCTGTGATTCTGGAGCTGGTATCAGAAAGTCCTTGTGGAGCAATTAAAGGTGCATGTGGAGTTGATGTTCTGATGAGGTTCACGGTTATGGTGAAGTTCAAGCGCAGCTTGGACTTAGATGATGTCTATGGCGGTTGAGTCCATTGGGGCTGCGGGAGAGTAGCAACGGCGGTGTTCAGAATTATTATCGAAGCGATTGTGACATGACTCCAACGTCGAGTTACTAAAAAAGTTTGAGTCCGAAGCGAAATTGTGAATATTCCGAATCGAATATTTGTGTATGACATTCGGGGAATTTGCGTGCAAGATTTGTCGTGGAGATATATTCAAGGAAGATTTCATGCACTGTTAATTAAGGAAAAAGAATTTTTGTTTGGATGCAGTTTAGTAGACTTCGTGTACTACTCGATTTCTCTCTGGCCTTTAAGTGCAATGTCCAAGTGGATTTGAATATATATATATATATATATATATATATCCTAAAGTGGGATTAAGGATTAAGTAGATCCACATATACGAACGTGTGGTAAGCGTTGTTAAGGTTGATCTGAGAAGAAGTCAGAAGCACGTTTCAAGTGCTTGGAAGAGGGACTTCTTGAAGCATTGTTTTATGAGCGGGTGATTGGCATTGGGTCTTTGTTTGTTCGTGAGAATTACATCAACTATTCAAATGTTAGAGCCGATTAAATCTCGAGGTTGATTTGTGTAATTCCTTTGTGAGATTGAGAGATTATTTTATCAGGAATTGAGGGCTAAACACTTGTGGGTTATTTGGATGTAATTGCGGTTTGAGAAACACTAAAAGTGTTTATATAACTCGAGTGTGGTGTGTAATCTCCGTGTATCGCTCGTTCTATAATAGAATTCGTTGATATTCTCCCCGTGAACGTAGGTTTTTACGACTGAACCACGTACATCTGCTATTCAATTTATTTTACTTGTTTTGTCTATTTATTTGATCAATCGTTTGTTCCGCGTTACAATATTGCAGATGAACAATTCAATGCACACAAGTGTCTTGTCTACTTCTGGGCTTTTTTCTATGGTGCCTTATCATATATGTATGTGTTACTTTTTTATTTCCTAATGCTCAATCTTTAAAAAGTGGGAAACTGTACCTTAGAAGGTCACCTTTTTTTTTTTTTTTTTGCAAGTTGAGGTTTTACAAGATCATGTTCTTTGAATGTTGGTCTTGCACAGCGACATAATTGAACGTTACTCTGGAGTTCCTAGTCCATTTAGCTTTAGTAAGCTTATTCTTGTGATCATGGCAAGATTCTTTGCATGATGGAAATACGGTTATTTGCTTTTCATACATGACATAGTCCACACCTGCCATCGCTTGCAATTTGACATATAACTCCTATCAGTTTCGATTTTCTCTCTTCTTGTATTCGCAAACTCAAGATCATGTCGCTTGGCTCTCACATCACCAAATGTCAGGCGGTTGAAAAATGTACTATTGGTTACTAAGGCTGCGTTTGGTAACACTCCCTCGAAACTATTTCTGTTCCAAAAGTGTTCCGCGAACACCTTTGGAACAGAAACGCGTATGATAAAAAAAATATTTCAAAAGTGTTCTGAGGAACACTTTTAGAAAAAGGAACAATTTTCACCCAAAAAAAAGAAATAAAAAAAGTTATTTTTCTGTTTCTGAAATACTTTTGAAGGAAGAGTTGGGAACATTTTTTCCAATCATATACTGAAGTACGACCACTTTTTTCACTCTCTCACAATCCTTCCTCAGACTCCTACGTGAGAAGTTCTTCCCTTGCACGCCTCTACCAGTCGACGCCAAGACTTCAATCTTCGGTGAGTTTCCGCTGGCTTCTTCTTTATCTTCTTGGCAACCGATCGGCACTCCATTCGAGCAAGCCCTCTTAGGTCGGGGCGGGGCTCGGCCGCAATTGAAGATCACGAGCCAAACCGCCCAAATCTGGGAGGGGTTTGGCTCGCACTCACCGAGCGCAACCATGCCCCACCTAGATCTCGAGACGAGCTCACGCCAACGGAACCTCGCCGATGGCAAGCCCACTCAGATTTGGGTGGGGTTTGGCTCACGATCGCCGCGTACGGCGGAACCCCGCTCAGATCAGGGTGCGCAAGTCGAGCCCCACCGTCGCAAGCGTCCTTTTTTTTCTGGTACTTATTCGATCTTTATTCTTGGGGTGTTTTGCAATTTTAGGTTTTTCCTGTTGGTGGGTTTGAATGATATATGCTTGACTGTAGAGATTGATACCACCTTATCTGAATGGTAAAATGGTGGCCATGCCTTTTTTCTGTTGCCCTGGGGCTAGATATGCCGAGTTGCTGTGAATGGAGTCCGTTTTTAATTGATGTTAATATATCATAAAGATCAGCTACGGGCTAGGAAGCTAAATTCAACCATAGTTCTGAGAAAAATATATGATTATTGGATTAGCACTTGTCTTCCATGTGCAGTGCCCATATGACTGTAAGGTGTTACATGGGACAATATCAAGGATGTGAGGGATTGCACTTTGCGTGCATGGATTTAGACATAAGGGATGTTGCATATTGTATGAGGTTATGGTCTTTGCATATGCATGAGACTTTCTGAAAGTTTTGTGGGCTAATGACAGCTACATTGTTGAGTTTTGTTATCACTCATACTGCCAAAGTAGTGTCTAAAGATAAAGTAGCATTGCTTCATGTCTTATGGCTGGTGTTAAGCTCAACCATATATTGGTAATTTTCATGATGCACATCAGACATTTTGGTGCTAGACCAAATGTGGATCGAGACTCAAACAAAATGCTAAACCAGTGCTTAGGGCTTGACTCATAAATAATGTGTAGAAACAAATACGGAAAAGTAAACACAGAACACAAGGATTTACGTGGTTCAATATAACAAAATAAACTCTAGTTGGGCCTATCAGCCCTACTCTCCACGTCAGAACCAAATCTCAATTTTTTCTCCACTTTTGGGCCGCACAAAAAGAATATGTCGGGTCGGGTAATGAAACAGACCGTGTACATAAAATTCAAGACATATTTAACATAATGAATATTGACATTTATGGTGACTTAGGGAATTGTGACAAGGTTGTTGTGTTATTGTACTATTATTTTTTGTCCTTTACAAATATTTCTTAGCCATTTTTTCATCCCTTGCACTAAGAATTGTTTGATTGTATGTAATTGATTGAGCTTGTCATTGCATTGTTAATATGATGATGGATTAGTCAAGATTACATGGCATCACAAAAAGACACATTCAAGCAAAATGGACCGAGATTTCCATCAACTTGTTTGTGAGTTTGACGGTAGAAGAGGTGAAGAAGGGAAATCGCACATCTTGTACTTTTAACAAAGTAGGTATAAGAACCACATTCAACAACAAGGTGGGAGTCCAATATAACCAAGTACAATTGAGAAACAAGCACAACAAGCTGAGAACACAATATGGTAGTTTCAAGAAGCTTCTAGGCCAAAGTGGATTTGGTTAGGATAATGTCAATAGAAAAGTCACTGTCAATGATCCAAGCATATGGGAACTTCATGTGAAGGTATCATTTTGTCATTTTTAGACCATTGTATATATAAGTCTTAACATGTTTGATTATGCTATTGATGTACGCTATTTCATGGAAAATTTGCAGGATAATAATGAGCGGGCGAAATTCAAGAAGGATGGATGTCATATTTATCCTGAATTGTGCATTATATTTGGTGATACATACGCTACTGGAGAGCAAGCAATTGGAGCTAACCAAAATTTGCCACTGTCGGATGGTGATGATAATTGTGAAGACGATGGTAATGATTTTCCGGAGGGTTTTGATGATCACCACCTTGATGAGGAAGGCTTCACACCTGGTATTCCTAGTACTTCAGTTCATGATAACCACAACTTGGATAGGACTCCGAATACCAACAGGAGAAGAAAGAGCAATCAGTACAACTTAACCACGACTTGCAAAGCCATTGAAGGTATGATCAAGTCCTCATCGGCCACCTCACAGCCACTTGTGAACCCTTATTCTGTGGCTGCTGTGGTTACCATCCTACTTGAGATACCTGAGTTAGACGATGGTATTTATGCCAAAGGAGTGGACAAAGCAAGTGCTAGTGCTGAATGAAGGGAGGCTTTCATCATAAGCATCTCCGAAAGAAGGAATGCGCTTCTCCAAAATCTATAGTAGATGTTTGGAATTGTATTGTGGATTTTTATGTGGCGTTCGATTTTTTTTTTGACAGACACAGATCATCAGTTATTGTTTGGTTTTAAGGATATTCATATTAAGACTCTTCTGTTTGCATTTTCTATGAGTATGATGGATTGCGTGAAATTTGTGTTCTTTTTTCAAGTACCTACGTTAATGTCATTGTTTTTGTGTGATAGTATAGGTACAATGGAAGATGAATCAAGTATTGTGTCTATTGGACAGTTAGCTCCAATTGGAACATGCTTGAATGAGTCTCATATAACGATAATACGTGCATGGATCTATGCTCAGATGCTGGACCAATGCTTGCATGTCAAAGAACCATATAGGGACGGTAAACAAATAGGAGCCCAATGGGTGAGCGAGATTCTTCATGGACACTCATATAGAATATACGATGCGTTTAGGTTGGAAAGACATGTTTTTCTGAATCGATGTGATTTAATGATTGAAAAGGGTTGGTTGAAAGATAGTTGGTATGTTAAGGTGGATGAACAAGTGAGTATCTTTTTATTGATGGTTGGTCTCAAGAGCTCTATTAGAACTTTAAGTGAGAGATTCCAACGTTCTCCAGAAACAGTTAGCAGGTATTTTAATGAAGTGTTGGAAGCGCTGATCAAACTTTCAAGTGAGGTCATCAAAGCACCTTCCTTTGATGTAATCCCGAAGGAGATTATGCTAAACCCTAATCACTCGCGCTACTTTAAGGTTTGTTTTCCATATTAAGTTTACATCATCAAATACTTATAATTGATAATCTTGTATAACACTATTTTTTTGTAAAATCATAGGATTGCATAAGTGATATTGATGGTACGCACATTAGTGTTGTTGTGCCTAGGTCAAAGCAAATCCCCTATAGAAATAGGAAAGGTACCACCACCCAAAATGTGTTATGTGCTTGTTCCTTTGATATGAAATTTATCTTCGTGTATGCTAGATGGGAAGGACCAGTCAATGATTGTCGGGTGCTCTCAGCTGCACTTGAAGATCCTCAACAAAATTTTCCTCGACCACCACCGGGTATTTCCTTTGTCTACCAAGTGGTTTGCTTATGATCATATTGCGGTCACATTTCATAACGAATCTATATTGTACCTTATTGTAGGCAAATATTATATGGTTTATTATGGTTATGCAGCACTTTCAGGATTTTTAATGCAGCTTAAAGATGAACGATATCATTTGAATTATTATAAAGGTAGAGAAAGACGGCCTAGAACAACAAGAGAAATGTTCAACCATATGCACTCTTCACTTCGGAACGTTATTGAGAGAGCGTTTGGGGCACTGAAGAAACGATTCTTTATATTACAAGACATGTCTTCCTTTCCAATTCGGAAGCAAACGCTAATTGTGATTGCTTGTTGCACTCTTCACAATTATATTCGCGATCAAGATAGGATGCACAAAAACTTTTCCGTTTATGGTGATCCTAACTACGCGTATGTGTCTACAGAAGAAGAGGTTACTGATAGTGTATCGGATGTGCAGGCAAATGGGATGAACGTACTTAGGAAAAATATTGCAAATAAAATGGCAAGAGACTACAATATGCCTGAAATTCCATGACATTGTATTTTTAATTTATGTAATGATATTTTTAACTATTTGAGAACATTGTATATGACTCATAATTATAATTTTCCTATCTATGGAAAACATATTTGATGTTCTTATTGTGGGAGTCCAATTTTCTTTCTCTTTCAATTTTTTTTTGTCTTAATTGATCTCATTCATAGTGTAATTTAATAAATCGTGCATAAATTACTTATACATATGTTGATCTAATTGATGTAATAATTGAAAAAACGAGACTTACTTTGATTTAATAAGATAAAAAGATAAAGATATATTAATTAAATGAAAATTTTGAATAGATTTTTTTGGCAGTTACCAAACGCTTTTCTGTTCTATTTTTGTTCCGGAAACAGAATTTTTTTCGGTTATCAAATGTGTTTTTGTTTCCAGAAATCGTAGCCGGGAACAGAAACACAAAAAAATGTTTATGTTCCAAAAATGTTCTCAGAAACAGAAACCTTACGAAACGCAGCCTAATAGCCAAAACTCATTTAATTAGTGGTCGATCCCTTTGTGCCATGCGGAAGGCTGCAACATTTGGTCCACAAAGTTTGGCTAAGCAGGCTAATGGCACCCTGGTTGCCATGGCAAGGGATTGCTCATTGCAAGTGGCTATAATCCAACCTATGTTAGCCGGCAGTAAGCCACTGGACATTGCTTAGGTTTACAGTTAGAAATTTGAAGCCATGCTTGTTGTTATCCTCAGAAAATTCTCATCCAGGCAGAGATTTGACTATATTGACTTGAGTTTCTGCGTGGTGTGTCTAGCTTTTTCCTGTGTTTACATTCAATTATGTGCATTTGCCTTTGTCCCAAAATTGGCGTGCTTGCAGCATTTGGAATTTCAGAAATGCTTCTAGTGAGGAACTTTCATTTGGGTAGGTTCTTTCCGGCTTTGGCCAACTAAAATGAGAAACAAAACCGTGTTACTGCTCCTCGCTGTATATCTTCTAACTTGTGACTTTTGTGAGGTCCAGCCTTACTTATGTTCACAGTAGAGGTAGTTGATTTAGCAGTGAAAATCCACCTTCTGTGGATTGATTGACTGAGAAAGGATGGCATTCTTTTGGTGGTTCAAATGAATCTTTGCATATACAATCTTGAAATATAACCGCCTCATAATATTTTATTTTCAATTGCGTTGTTTGTTGATATGGTTGCTGCAATTCTTTAGGTGCTCCCATCTAATTCAAGAAAATGTGCCAGCAATTCGTGATTATTTGCATAAGTGTCAACTGAGTTGACCGCCGTACAAGAGGCATGAAAGCACAACCATATCTCATTTGGCTATGGCTAGTTGTGGCGTCTAAGGGAAGTTAGTAGTCCTTGCGACGTAGGTGCAATGGACTGTCTATTTTTCATATTGTGCCGTCTTTTGATCCATGAATATCGAAGATAAGTCAAAGAGCAAAGATTCATGGAGGAATCCAAGTAAGTCAAACAATCAATTCAAAATGCAGTACGAAATGAAGAAGAGAGGCCCTTGCTTTGTGTGCCGAAAGATCGGACATCTAGCAAGAGTGTTGCTGCCAAAAGTATGGCCAACAAGCTAACAATGATGATAATCTTTGTTGCCGTTGCCGTTCTCTTTGACCTGTATGGATAAATTCCACAATAGTGTTTTTACTGGGGGAACTCAGATGCGAGTGATGGTCGGATTATCTTTTGTCGTCTTCGGGCAGAACTCTTTATTCTTTAAAATGTTCATCATGTCCCCAAGCCGAATAAGTCTTCTTTCGGTGTAAATGGTTTGTCTTCATGGATTTCATGCTATATTTGCGTCCAATAAAGTGATTCTCACTGAATCGAGCTCATTTATTGAAAAGGGTTGTGCCAACGACAAGACGTGCTTGCTCATTTTGATGCAAACAATGACAATGACAGTAATATATCTTTTGATTATGCTTTTGGGGTTGAATTTATTTCTTGTGTTAATACACATGATGTTTGGCATTATGAGCAAGGTCATATTGGCAGGAGAACCATCGATCTAATGACACAATGTGATTCAGTACCTAAAGACCGAACCGTCGTATGCTTTTTCAAAACTTCTTCTACCATGGCTATTCTCCCTCGCATTCTCATAGACTCAAACTTTCTCGGTCGATCCCTCTTAAAATATAGTTCATGGCTCCCAAATCCGCACCCCACTCAACCAACATTGGGACACGTCGGTCATCTCGCATCTCAGGCATGGGATCTTAGGGTCTCAGAAGGTCTTAGTCACTTCAACATCTCTGATTTGTTTGGGGAAGAAGGAATCGCTGGCTTTTCTTTTTTAAGGATAATGGTTTTGAATCTGAGACGAAATTTAACGTTGTATTCTCTAAGCGGTGTTTCAGAAAGTGTCGCTAAATCTCATCTAGAAGGGAAGAGAGAGGATAACGATGAGAAACTCTTCAATGGAGTTTAAGAGGAAACTTGGTGGATTGGCGTGGAAAGTCATAAAGGAAAGTTGTTCAAATCCAAGCAGCATTTGGAATATCACAATACATGGTTGGCTAGAGGAGTTATGCACTGCATGACTTATTGATTTTGTTTTCGTCGATGATTTTGGCATTCCCATTCAGCATCACTTTGTGGTATTAAAATTGAAAAGTTGTTGTAGCATTTCTTCCAATATTTATCCGGCACTTTTCTACCTGATGAGTCGTTCTTCTTTAACTTCTTCTTTTTTTTTTAATTGGAATTTCATCTTGAATCCCGTTTTCCTACGTTCAACGAGGTTCTTGCCGTGTACCAAATCGTTTGACAGGGCTCAAACCACACGACAATGTTTCTAGCTTTAAGTCTTAGATTGGTAGCAGGTTTTTAAAAAGCTCTAGAGTAGCTGCCTAGTTCTTTGGTTACATTTGAAATAGATAGAGAGCGATTGCTATCTTCTACATAACTCAAACAGGGACCTTTTTCATCCCGACGAGGGGTCGAGGCGTCGTGTCTGATGATATTTGCACGTTTTCGCATTCTAAATCATGCCATGCATGCTTCATAAACCAAAAACAGTTGGGTGAGAGAGTGTGTATGTATAATGACAATGGACTTGACGGACCGGATTCTCGACAAGATATGTTAAATTGTTTGAAGTAGCGTTAATGGCCAGGAGGGGAAATGCAGGATAATTGTATTGTTTTAAAGCAAATCAACACAGAGAACATGTAAGAAACAGAGCATCCTGCGCTAATTGTTAGATTTATGTTTCAAGTTTAAGCAATTTACGAGACCCGACCGAATTAGATGAGCACAAAATGGCAAGAAAGGCAAGAAGTCCCCTTGCCACTACAAGACAAAGAAGGGGCCCACTACCTATATGTGTGTTTTGTGAGTGGCGTGAGTTATAGCGGGTGTAGAGGGTAGAAAAGACCCCCAAAAAAAAAAAAAAAACTTGCTTTCGCTAGGATTTCCCAATCTGGAGACAAACAGTCATGTGACATGGGAACCAAGGAAAACTACAGTTGAGGACCATAAGCAAACAAATATTCCAAAAGACAAGCTAGTCATTTAAATTCCAAAGGTCTTCATCTCCATCGAAAACAGTCATGCCCCATAAGAACCAAGAGAAAACTACAGCAGATGATTATCAGCAAGCATAAACATTCCACAAGATCAGCAGATCTTACAAATTCCAAAGGAGTCTTTTCCCTATCCATGTTTCCCGATAGACTTCCTCGTCCACACCATGTGTACCATTTATTTGCTCATGCCGCCGTGTGCTACGAGCTAATCAAAATGAAAGTCGGTCTTATCAACACACCTCACATCCCATTCATATTCAAGCCCACCCATAGTCCCATAATCTGCCGCTTCACGCCTCGAATTGCTGTAAAACGGAATAAATCATGCTCATTTCTATGGTGTATATTATATTATGATGCAACCTAAGCTCTCTCCATCCATGACTTGACATCAAAGCTATAAATGCGCATCGGAACTACGGTTTATCAAGGGAAGCATTTATCCACACCTTAGTTTCGAGAATTTTAATGATTTCAATCAGCAACCTATCCCCCGCTATTTGCGTGAAGTTTTGCATCAGCTCTTGCCTTGGAATCTTGCTCTCCTGTTAAATGATGATAATGTGTCAAGCTGATTTCAAATTAAAGGCAAGCAGAAGACAAAGGTTAAAAGCCAATAACTAAGATAAAGGTTACTGTTTATCAAAGATATCGTAGTCTGCACCTTATATATGAAATGTTCAATGATTTCAATCAGCAACTCGTCCCCTGTTATTTGCCTGAGTATTTGTCTCAGCTCATGCTTCGGAATCTTCCCCGTCTGGAAAATTATGATAATGTGTTATGCTAATTTCGAAATTAAAGGTAAGCATAAAATGAAGCTTAAAAAGCCAAGAACTAAGTGATGGCAATGTTGATGTGGCACTTGCTTTGAGGTCCTTATGATACTTTGAACTACAGTAAATCAAAAGAACGATAATCCACACCTTAATTCTGAGATTTTCCATGAATAGATTCAGCAACGCATCCCCTTCTATTTGCCTTAATTTTTGTATCAGCTCGTGCCGTGTAATCTTCCCCTCCTGGAAAAGAATGATAATGGATTAAGTTAATTTCAAAATTATTGGTAAGCGGAAGATAAAAGCTTAAATGCCAACTAAGTGATGATTATGTTGATCGGGCACTTGCCTTTTGGTCCTTATGATACTTGGAGATCATGCTGACATGAGATGGGGGTAAGATCTCCAAGAGTTCCCAAACCGAATTCGAAAATGGTGTCCAAGGGGTGGTCGATTTCCCCGGTTTCTCCGGAGTTGTCAAGAACCCTATTTCATAGTTATCTTACAAATCATCAGACATGGTTGATAGAACAGACAAATTCAAAACACGAAAACATTGTCAATGTGAAAACAGAATTGAGAAAGAAAATTTAATTACCTCTCGAGCCACAAAAGACTCTAAAGCTGACAATGTACACCGGCAGCACACCAGTGTTCATGTGAATGCCCCGAATTAGGTATCTCCTCGGAAATGATAAGTTGTCAACGCCCGAGTCGTACTCTTCCGAACTGAGATGAGACTGTTCTGAGCCAGGACTAACAAGCTCCGATTTCCCCAGTATGACCCGGCAAAGCAGCAGATGCCTGAGGCCATCTTCATCGAAAGGAGCGGATATCACACTGTCGAAGCATTACGGAGAAACTATCTAAGGCCAATATCATCACATGCATGACGTACTAACATGAGTCAAGAAACAACATGCTCGTCAAACAAAATCGTTCTATAAATTCAACCGCTCGTAGCTTACAAGGGAAATATATTAACCCATTAAATGAACATATCCTCGTGATCAACTTTCTAAACGGTATCTCTTCCAATTATTTATGCAATTTAGAGCGGCGGATTTAAGTAGCCAAAGCATTACAGAGAAAATAACACCTTGCATACTAACAAGAGTCAAGAAAGAATATGCTCGCGAAATATACTCGTACTAGGTTTAATCAATCATAGCTTCGTATGAAAATATACCAATGCGCTAAATTAACATATCTTCGTGATCGTACCATTTTCCATATGGTATCCGCCACTGGTTTATGCAATAAAAGGGAAAAGAAAGGATACCTTTCGAGAGGATAACTATAAGGAGCAAAATGAACTCCACGACCGTACAAGCCATTGTTCTCAGGCTTCCCACCGTAGCCAAAGCCAAAGGACAAGATGTTGGATGCCTCTTGCTTCGAGGCTGCATACCATGCAAACTCTACGGTGGCGGCGTTGTCTCGGCCTTTCTCCAGCACTTCATGCGAGTAAACTTGAAACGCTTTGGCCCGTGCTTTTGCCGAGACATCAGAGGAGCAATTTCCGTGGATTGCGACCGAGGTAACTTGCACCCCAACCATAGCTAGCCTCGAGACCAAGTGCTCCTTGATAAGGTGATGGACATTGTCTTCTTCTTTGAGTTCCATCAACCCGCTGCCGATGACCAGCAACGGAGGAGCCCCAGATTGATCTGAGGAGGCAACACTCTTGCAATCAAAGATGGTCGAATTCAGATCCCGATCGTCCATCAGATCCTCTGGAGGTGGACGGTTGAGATCAATGGCTGGACGGTTAAATTCGCGTGCAACTGCATCAGGAGTGGCTGCGTTTACAGCAGGTAAATGACATTGATGGGTATGGTGTGCCATTCTCGACCGAAAAGAGAACGTCCCAAAATACTGCCTTGCACAAGAAAAATGAACGAAGTGATTCACAAAAAATTCGCTGCTGCAACTACCGCAAAAATGGTACGGATTGAAGAAAGAAAAATCTCGACACAGAACGAATGAAGATTCAAAGCTTTTAAGTCCATCCAGGGATCAGATAGCAAACCAGAGCCTCACGAATTGCCAATTAACATCACTAAACAACGGATTCTCGAGGTCAATGAAGCAAAGAAGATGTAGAACAAACAGAGCGATGTACACAAAATGAGAAAGTAGAAAATCTAATTCTCAGCAACACACGGCTATGCATCTCCGGAAGCTTGTAGAGGCTTTCAGGAGATTGATTTCCGTGGGCTTGAAGAAACCGATCAAAGCAAGAAGGAGGAGGAGAAGGAGGAGGATCATACCCGGTTTCTGGAACGAGAGAGAGGAAGGTTGGTCGGCGTATGTGGGCAACGTTGGCTATGGAGTGTGTGCGTGAATGGCGAGATTGAATGAGAATAGGGTTTACAGTTTTATTTGCTTGAACAATGAGAGGAAAAGGCGAGTATGAGTTTATAAGAGGAGGGTTCTGAAAAGGAAAACCAACGGTACAGCGTTATCTCTCGTTTTTTTTCAAGTGCTTTGGAGCAGTTGTCGAATTTTCATTTATTTTTTCATAGTTATGCTCCTTTCGTTTTGCAAAAAAAAAAAAAATTATGTTCAAATATTTTTCATAGACAACGAAAATATTTTTTGTTGATTCATTTTTA
The DNA here is from genome assembly GCA_028455895.1 of Rhodomyrtus tomentosa. NCBI lineage: Eukaryota > Viridiplantae > Streptophyta > Magnoliopsida > Myrtales > Myrtaceae > Rhodomyrtus > Rhodomyrtus tomentosa. Next base: position 20,141,837 of record JAPCWY010000003.1, on the reverse strand, counting down.
TAAGCGATTTTTTTTAGATTTTTTTTTTTCAAATCATTCATATTTCGCAAAAACAATAGGGGCCTAAAAGTAAATCTCAATTTAAATATTTAAATAAAAAAGATTTTTCATTTCGAAACATTTTCTTCCTGGTTTGATCCATGATCGGGAAGTCGAAATTCAAAATCTTTCTTTATGAAGTAAGATTAAAATATACCGTAAAAGAACTAGTTAACCATCTGTGTAGAATCTAAAGGTGAAACATGAAAGGTACCATATTCACACACCGCAACGTGAAGAGAACTCTTTGATAATTGAATCCATTGGTGAATGGGAAAAATAATTAAAATATTTATGATTCAGAGCACGACAATTCGCGAAATTAATTAAGCCTCCAGAAGCTCGTATGTTACGCCATAAATAAACATTCTATTGCCATGTGCCGGAAAGGAGAGGCCAAGATTTCCATTGAGCTGAAAAGTACACGAAAGCGATGTGTCAAATTCTAATGAATTACTTCAATAGGTGCATCACGATCTTTTTAAATTTCTATTGCTTTAATCGCTTTGTAACTATTTGTTTACTAGTTACATTGTCAAATTCTGTAGCATCATTTGCCTCTTTCAGTGTGGGCGGCGGGCATCTAACACGTTGCCTGTGAAGAGGGAATAAGACATTTCCCGGAGAAGCGAAGTGGGTTGGTTGAGAGAGAGAGTGGAAAAGAGAAGTCGAGAAATTACAGCAATACTAAAGAATTTGATTCATGTTCATTTATTACAATAATTTTATGACGAAGAACTTCGTTATGAACACATTGAGCCGTTCAATAATTGAAGTAATTTTGCAGGCAATTTTCTCGAGTAATGACCAACCTATAAAGTCTTAATTTATTGAGCTATAAAGTAAGGTCCACATAATTTCGCTTATCTAAAGATCGAGTTCCCTGCAACTACAATGGTATTGGATCCGCCAATGTTCTCTTTCAGTTTGCAATGAGAAAACTGAATATACCGATTCCCTTGAATTCACTTTATTTATCAAAATTTTCACTGCATATTGCACTTACACCTTTGTGTTTTGATTTGCGTGCTAAAGCGATATTTATGGCACCTCTTTTTATCCAAGATGTCAAAAAGAGGCCGATCCAGAAAATCAAACTACTTAAAACGGAAGGACGACTACTATTCATCCATTTAAGATTGGTTTATTACATCAGCTAAAGAAGGAAAAATAATTAAAACACGGGATAAGGTTTACTACCTTAGTTAAAGAAGGAATAAAATTAGAAATATGGGATAGGGTTTATCAGAAATCGGATCCGTCGCATAATCTTTCCTTAGAAGGTTAGGCACCTAACATTTCAATCTGGGCCGTCCATTTTTGGACGGACGGCCCAAGTATCCGAATTTTAGAGGGTAATTTTTTAAATTTTTTATATATATTTTTTTTTGTTAGTTATAATTTGGACCATCCATTCATAACACGGACGGCCCAAATTGCAAGGTTATGACATAACTTTCTAAGAAAATTCCTCCACCACACATCCTGCGGTTGTAACACCCTGCCTCTATTTCACCAAGGATAAAAAAGATCATAAGGCTCGAATTGCTTCACCAGTAATTAACTTTGCTAATAGGTACATCCGAATTCCAATTTATATATATATATATATATATATATATATATATTTGCAACTAATGTAGAAGTCACTTTTCGATGTATAATACGTGAAGATCATGGAATAAGTATATGTGAAAATGTATTTTGATAGTTCATTTAACTTTATATGTGCAGCTTAGTCCTTTGTAAAATGCTGAGGAAATATTACTTACGGCGCAAAACAAAGTATATGACTTTGGTTGAGTAGTTTAATCCTTCCATTAGTTCACGAGTTCGATTCACATCATTAGCAAATTCCAAATGGCTCGTTCTCATTGATTACTTGTGGCATATCTCGTGTGGCAAGACTTCCTAGCTGTTAGCATTTTGACGAGGTTGTGGTCAAAAGGTCGTTAATCTCGAAACTTCCAGACGCATGAGTTGCGAAATAGCTATGATTCAAACTAAATATGTCATTCTGGTTAACGTTCAATGGGTTTACAAACGTTGTTCCCATTCCCTACCCTTGTAACTACTGAAAAAAAAAACCATTGTAATATAATCTCTTCAGTTATATGTGATAGATTTTAGAAAAAATAATGGAATGCTTAATTATAATTAGGCACAAAGCCAATAGAAATATATATACAAAGAAAGATAAGAAAGTAAATACACATACTAAAGGAAAAGACACTACTCCTGATATATGCAATATATCTAACACCACTCTCAAACTCAAGGTGGGTCAACTAACAAGAATTTGGAAAGAAGAGTAGTAAATCGTTATGATGAAAGAGATTTGATGAATAAGTCAACAAGCTGGGCTGTAGAGGCCACAAAGGGAAGAGAAATGATATGTGCATGGAGTTGATTATGCGTAATATGACAATCAATGTCAATGTGCTTGGCATGCTCATGAAACACCGGATTTGTAGCAATGTGAATACAGCTCTTGTTGTCACAATGAAGAGGAATGGGAGCAGAAGAGCCAACACCAAGGTCAACAAGAAAACGACGAAGCTAAATAATCTCAACTGTAGAGTCAGCCATAGCACGATACTCAGACTCAGTGGAACAGCGAGATACAACAGGCTGCTTCTTGACACGCCAAGAAATCAGAGAATCACCTAGAAAGATACAAAATCCTGTAATGGACTGGCGGTCAGTAACATTCGAAGCCCAATCAGCATCAGACTAAGCACGAAGAGCAAGTTAGAAAGTCGATGGAAGAAAAACTGAGAGTGTCAGAGTACCATGAGATATCGCAGAATTCGGAATACAACAGCATAATAAACTGTACGAAAAGCTGCAATAAACTGACTAATAAGATGAACAGCAGACACAATATCAGGACGAGTGGTTGTAAGATAGACAAGATTGCCAACAAGAGTCTTGTAGCGAGTGACATCAGATAGAGGCTCACCATCATTCGAACGAAGCTGTAAATGAAGTTTAATAGGAGTAGCTGCAGTACGAGTATCAGATGACTCAACACGAGCTAAAATGTCAGCAATATACTTCTGCTGGAGAGAAGAATATCACGTCAACTACGAGCAACCTCAATACCGAGAAAATAACGTAAGAAACCCAAATCTTTCATAGAAAACTGATAGTGAAGATGTTGCTTAGTATAATCAATATGAACAGAGTCATTCGTAGTAATAATTATATCATCTATAAAGAGTAGCATAATAGTACAACTAACTAAAGAGGTATGAGTAAACATAACATGACCATTCTCACTCTGAACAAAACCAGCTGACCAAACGGCATTTGCAAAACGTTCAAACCAAGCTCGAGAAGCCTATTTGAGACTATAAAGGGACGAAGACAACATACCTGGCCGGGCGAATGAGGCAGACCTGGAGGTAGCTGCATATAGAGTTCCTCCTCAAGAACCTCATGAAAAAAAAAAAGCATTCTTCACATCAAGCTGAAAAAAAGGCCAACTACGAATAGCAACTACAGCAAAAAGAGTGCGAACAAAAGTCATTTTGGCTACAGGAGTAAAGATCTCCTCATAATCTATCCCATACTCCTAGTCAAAACCACGTGCAACGAGACGTGCTTTATAACGCTCAATGCTATTGTCATAGTGAATCTTGATTTTATAGATCTAACTACCAAATGTTAAGGATTTTCCTGATGGAAGAGGCACAAGATCCCACGTACCAATGCGCTCCAGAGCAGATAATTCCTCAAACATAGCATCCCGCCATTCAGCATGTTGTACGACATACGATAATTTGATGGTTCCTGCAAAATGTGGACAGCAGCCATAAAGGAATTAGACTCATCAGAATAACTTGTAGCAACTACGTACCTAGCCGAAAGACGACGATCTTGCGGAGGATTCCGCCGAGGGGATGGTGAACGAGAATTATCAAGAGGCGTTGAAGTAGCAGGCGAAGTAGACGAAGGAGGAGGCATAATAGGAGAAGGTGATGACACTAAATATGACAAAGAAGATATAAGTGGACTAACAGGAGATGAATCAAAAGGAAAATCCATAAATACATATGGAGAAGATTGTAGAGAAGTAGAGGCAGCGGAAAAGAACGATAGGTGCTCAAAGAACTGAACACTACGAGAGATACGAATACGCCGTGAAGAAGGATCATATCACCTATAGCCTTTGTATTCTGTGTTGTAACCTAAGAAAGCACACTGAACTGACTTTGCGGAGAGTTTATTACGTTCATGGGGTGGAAGAAGAACATAACTAACACGTACAGCCAAAAACACGAAGTTGATGATAAGAAGATGGCTTTGAGAAAACATGTTGGTAACGGGTGGCTTTGGAGAGGACGAGAGAAGGAAGTCGATTTATGAGATAAATAGCAGTAGATAGTGCTTTAGCCCAAAATTTAGTAGGAATTGAATTGGACAACAGAAGAGCACGAGTAGTATCTAAAATATGACAATGTTGTCATTTAGCAATACCATTTTTGAGCAGAAACATCGAGACAGGACAATTGAGGTAAGGTTCCCTGAGAAGTTAAGAAAGAACAAAAAGCTGTAGAAAGATACACCCACCAAAATCAAAACGAAAAACTTTAATAGTTTTCGAGAATTGAATAGATATCATGGCTGTAAAGTTCTTATAGATAAAGAGAAATTCATCACGAGAATGCATGAAATAAATCCATGTTTAATACTTGAATCCACTTATAGAAATATGGGGAGGAGGACCCCAAATATCTGAATGTACTAATCAAAACAAGAAGTGAAAATAGAAGAACTAATAGGAAAAGGAGGTGCATATTGTTTAGCGAAAGGACAATTAGTACAATGATGCATAACAGTAGATGAAACGCGTCCAAGTGTACCTTGCTAACGCAAAAAAGACAAATAGGAAGCAGATATATGACCTAAACACTAGTGCCAACAGTCAAGGTCGAAGATGTCAAGAACATGCTGAGATGAAGGAGGTTAGAGATGTTGCATCACATATAATCCTCTATGTCTACTAGCCCCGCCAATCGTCTGGCCATTGGTACGATCATGTGCAACACAAGAATCAACAATAAATGTCACCATATAACCCATATCAAATTCAGAACTAAGTTTGGTATATGCAACACCTTAGGCACATTGAAATTGTTAGGGATAGTAAGATGGTCTTGCATAGCAACAATAAGAGATGATCTATCGGCTATAAAGTACCCTTCTAGATTTGTGAGTGCAGTCTGCTGAGTGAGATGATGAGCAGAGGTAGTCATGTGATGAGCAGCCCCAGAGTCAAGAATCCATGAAGAACTATCACTTAAAGATTGTGCAGCAGCTGTTGTAGGAATAGTGGAGATGCACCAAAAGAACCAAGATGAAGCTGAGCTAAACGAGAAAGGTGAGCCTCAATATGAGTAAGACGATCATCTGAAGACAAGGATGAAGTGACATGATCCATGGATGGAGAAGAGATAGGTGCAACTGGGTATAAGGTTGTATCAGGAAGATCATTCATTTTCTGAAAATATCGATCCTCGTTATGTCCATTTTGCTTACAGAAGTTACAATAAAAACGTGAACCTCCCTGAATAAAAGCATGTTGGGAACCACGCACAAAACCACACTGAGAGCTACGTTGAGAACAACGCTGGGAATAGCAAGACTGAAAACCATGTTGAGAAGAGTCAGATTGGAGACCACGTTGAGAGGAACCAAACTGAAAATCAGGTTGTGAAATGGTCAGTACTATAGAGGAATCTAGAGATGAAGGAGCACCAAGAATTCCTCGTCTAGTTTCTTAAGCCTGAAGTTCCTTGACCGCATCAAAAAGAGATGGTGTAAGATAACAATATAGAATTTGACTTCGAACTCCCTCAAATTTTGGTGAGAGTTGTATCAATTCATACATATGATTTTTGTTCTGATCTTCAAATCTAGATGCAGCGCGAGCAACACAACCAGCACACGTAGGACATGGTGGATGAGTCAACACATCGAGTTGGGACCAAAGAGACATTATATAATTATAAAATTCACGAATTGTTCGTGTACCTTGAATGGCACGACGAAGTTCTTGCATAAACTGATAAACATGAACAGAACATGTTTGTATAGACACCTCTACGATTTGATATCATAATTGTTTCGCACCAACAATCTGAGTAAATTGGGGATGAAGATCAGGACTTATAGAATCAAATAATATTTTTCATGATTTTCGATCAGCAGCATGTCAATCTCTAATTTCATATTAGCGTCGTGGAATCTGATCAGCACTAGATTTAGGATCTACAATATTTGACAAGTATGCAAGACAAGAACGAGTACCATCCACATGTTCATAAGAATCACGAGAAACTAGAGCAGCCATCACTGAAGGTTTTCAAATAACATAATTAGAGGCATCCAACTTACCATCAATGAGATCAATCCGATCATTATCAGCCATAATTATGAGAACAAAATTGCACTTTAAGCTATGATCAATTGACTAAGGGATCTCGCACCTAGAGGATCAGTAACATCAAATTTGCAGCAACTAATCATTGCCTTTAGCAACACCAAACAGTAGGTATTCAATGTCGAACCACAAATAAATACCGCACTGAAAATCAGCAAAGAAAAACCCCAAAACAGCATTGTTTTGACTTGAACAACAGTGGTTTTCGTGCCAAACCGTGATGATATTCCGTGCTGGACAAAGAGGGAATTGAGCATAAAAAATCACATCGAATTGAATGAACTGAACGAAGACCACACCGAATTGAACGAAAGATGGGCAAAGCGCACCGAATTGAACACCGGCTCCAACTGCAGTCCACGCAAGCACCAATCTTGTTTTGCTCGTTTAGTTCATTTAGCAGGGCAAAATTCAAATCGCACTGAGAACACCCGCTGAAATCCAAAACTGGATTGACCAATCACTGAGAACACCTACTGAGTTGCACAAAATTCAAATCGCACCTCTAATGAGAAGAACGTGGAAATCCAAATCGCCGAAATCTAGTCTTGACCTCGAGAGTGAGTTTGCGCGAAAGTGGGTTTGCACATATGCCAAAATTAAATTTTCAAAATCCTCGTGTGCCAAAAGAAGACCTTACGAAATCCAACTCGAGCACGAACGGGCACGAACGTCGCCTACGGGGAAAAAGTAAGAAACCCTAACTTTGATGCCATGATAGAGTTGAGAAAGAATAATGGAATGCTTAATTACAATTAGGCATAAGGCCAATATAAATATACATACAAAGAAGGGTAAGAAAGTAAATACACATGCGCTAAAGGAAAAGACTTTACTCCTAGTATATGAAATATATCAAACAATAAGGAAACTGAAATCCACATCCCCAAAAAGCTGGGCAAAGCGCACCGAATGGAACACCGGCTCCAACGGCAGTTGTGACGTCCTGGAAATTCAATCCTTGTAAGCGCCGGAAGTCGATTAAATGATATGAATGTATAGTTATAGTCGACGTCTATTTTGGACTATAAGGACTGAAGAGACGAAAATTTGGACGAATTCCGAACTTTAGATTATTTCGAATTGAGTTTCGAAATTAATCCACGGCGATTTTTGAATTGCCATTTTCGCAAATGAGCTTAACCCTGACCGAGCTTGGCCAGTGAAATTACCGAAATTACCCTTCACTCAGTACACCAAAAATTTCGTTTCAGTCCCAGCGCGCCAAAATTACCGTTCTACCCCTGCAATTATTTAACCACAAAAGACAAACAATTTTAATGCTTACCTTGAAAGTCAAGGTGGGCCTCCATCTCCCTCTGCCCAATGCAACGTCCCTTCTGCCGTTTCCTTCTTCTTCCTTCGTTCTTTCTTTTTTCTTCTTCTGCTGTTCTTCTCTTTGGCCGAACGACTGACTTCTCTTTGGCCGAACAATCCTTCCTGTTCCGTCGCCATTTTTCGCGACCTCCGACCCACCACCGGCAGCCATCGTCCTCAGCCACTCCCCGCCGCCGCCTTGACCCCGGCCGAGCCGCCGTCGCCGTCGATCAGCCGAAGAAAGCCGCGGCGGAAGTTTCCCCTGTTTTCGGGTCAGTGCACCCGAGAACTCCGCGGCCTCCTCCGGCCGCCACCGACGCCGACCACCACCATCCAGCTAACCCTCAACTTCCCCTCAACCGATCCAACCCCTCATCGCTGACCGTCAGCCGCCAGAATTGCCGGAATCAGGCCTTGAAGTTCCGGTGCCCTGTTTTGAACCCGGTTCATTCCGGTCTTCGATCCGGCCGCCACAGTCGCCGCCGTGTCTCACCGCTACCGCCAGATGACTCACCTGAGTCCCCTCTACCGTCGCCTAGCTCACCTCCGCCAGTCGCCGCTCGTGACCGCCGAAAATGACCGCCGACCGAAACCCCTGTTTCAGTGCCGAACAGGGCAGCCACTGATCGTGGCTGTCCGTCGTCACCGGTCGCGTCCCACCGTCGTCCAACCTATCCCGGCCGACCCCCACCGATCTCTGGGTGAGCCCCCAACCCTTGGTCGGCCTTGTCCCGGCCCGTGTCGCCGGAAAACGGACAAAACAGTAGAGTTTGCCGGTTGAGTATTCTGTTGTTCACTATTTCAGGCCGCTGGCCGCCGCTCGCCGGAGCTCCACCGCCAGCCACCTGTTCCGGCGACCTCGCTGGACTCCCTCAGGGTGTCACCAAAGTTTGAGCTCGGTCCGCCGCGCGATAAACTTTATTTTTATCGCCGCCGCCGCCGATCGAGCTAACTCACATTGTGAGTTGACCCTAAACCTTGGTTAGGGCGCTAATTGCGCTTAGGATTAGTTTTATTTATTTATTTATTTAAAAAAATTTGTTCGAGACCGGTTTAGATAGAAACCATGGTTAGGATATATGGTCGATCGATTATTTGTCTGTGGCTATTTGTGATAATTTATCAATTAATTGATTGATTGAGTTGTTCGCGAGTGAGTGACAGGTTAGAGACGAGCGAACGATTGATTGCTATAATTTGAATGAGAATAAAAAAAATTTTAATATGAATTGAGCTTGAAATTGCCGAGTTAAGTTGATTACTTGAGAGTGCGCGAATTGCTTGATTGGTTTGTTTGCTTGGCTGAAATGCTCAATTGGGAGTCTTGTGGGCCTTGGGGCCGAGTTGATTGTATTTCTTGTGGATTTTGGCGTTAATCCAAGATCATCAATGAGTTGATTGACGAATGCAATTTGTGTGGTCATTTAAAGGATCAATGATGCTATCTGGCAAGTTCGCATTGTACCGTGGGTACTTGTGCCGCACAGATTGTATGAAAATTCGCGACTTGTCAGAAGCACGATAATCCATGCCCCGTGCCAGTCGTAACTTGTGATGGACCGAAGCTCCTTTTTAAGGAATGCCTACTTGTAGTGCCATGCCGGGTGCACTGGATACACTGCTTGTAGTAGCCGTCGCTGAGAGGGTAAAGTGGACGTAGCCTGATTTTGCCAGAAGAGTGCGGGATCGCACTATTGATGTATCTATCACGCCAGTCGCGTGGGTCATTGTTTAATAATGAACTTGTGTATGCTTGAGTGGTTGTGCTTCTGTTGGTTGTAGATTTGACAGATTTATTTTGATTGATATATATATATATATATATCTCTGTCGAAATCTTGTGACTTTTCGTGGTGCTTAGGACGTTCTGGACGAATCAATGTCCTAATAGAGATTAGGCTTGATTCACCAAGATTAATTTCTCACCCCGTCGTGGGATAATTTTTCAGGTCCGAGGTAATGGAGAGACCGGTGCGGTTCGGTACCCCCACCCACTCATCACTTGATATCAGTCTCCATCCGGTACCAGGTACGGACCAGATGTGGGAACGTCACATCACGACGATATGGGTCGATGAAGGGATGCCACATTTGGTGGCACACCTCTTTAAGGCCTGGTATCTTCATGATGGGATGGATCTCTTTGATCCGCTTAGAGGATTTGAGGGGCCACCTCTTCAGGGGGTCCCTAATATCCCCGCTTGGGACCCGATGGATATTGATATACCTGATGGGGAAGTGGTGGACCCCGCGCCTAGTATGCAGCTCAAGCTCGAGTCTAAGCAATTAGTAGCCCCCTCTGTGCATTCTACCTAGAGTTCCTGTGATGACCCGAACGACCCGGCTCACCTGGTTGGTTATGACGACCCGGATGTCGAGTTTACCCAGTAGAGGGTTAGATTCCTTTTGTGATCAGAGGACTTATGATGTTTTTGTGGGAGTACTGTTTTGGAATAGATGAGAGTTAACCTTACCTGACTCCTGTATCTTTTTGTGAGTCCTAGAGGGCCGCCCCGAAGCTTGGAGTTGTAATTATTAGTTGATGGCTTTGTAAGGTTATAAATCATCTATTCTCATCAACTTTTAGTGTTGTGATATCTGGCTTTACTTCCTATCTATCCCATATGGTTTTATTAGATGAAAGATTGTACGTTTCGCATGCGCAGTATAATCTTAGGTCGATAGCAGTTGCTTGGGACGCTATCTACTATGACCTGGTGATGATTTGGCAAGGGATGTCGCGGGTTCGAGAGTCGGGACGTGACAGCAGTCCACGCAAGCACCAATCTCGTTTTGCTCATTTAGTTTATTTAGCGGGGCAAAATCCAAATCGCACTGAGAACACCCACTGAAATCCAAAACTGGATTGACCAATCACTGAGAACACCTACTGAGTTGCACAAAATTCAAATCGCACCTCTAATGAGAAGAATGTGGAAATCCAAATCGCCAAAATCTAGTCTTGACCTCGAGAGTGAGTTTGCGCGAAAGTGGGTTTGCACATATGCCAAAATTAAATTTTCAAAATCCTCGTGTGCCAAAAGAAGACCTTACGAAATCTAACTCGAGCGCGAACGGGCACGAACTTCGCCTACGGGGAAAAAGTAAGAAACCCTAACTTTGATGCCATGATAGAGTTGAGAAAGAATAATGGAATGCTTAATTACAATTAGGCATAAGGCCAATATAAATATACATACAAAGAAGGGTAAGAAAGTAAATACACATGAGCTAAAGGAAAAGACTTTACTCCTAGTATATGAAATATATCAAACAATAAGGAAACTGAAATCCACATCCCCAAAAATCAGCTGAGCTTCCGTAGGTAAATCTCAAAGCATCAACAATGACTATGGTTCTTATGTTACTTAAGCAAGCGAAGTATCAATAGACTGGAGTGTTCATCGCTTCGGCATTAAGCATTGGATACTTAAGGGGAATGACAAGTCACAAGTAATTGGGTATTGTGATATCCAAGTTAGAACATAGGTGCTTGAAATAGACAAGTTCACTGAACTTGATACGCACAGAATGATTAGCAACATGGAAGCTTTTAGCATGGTCAATGTGTAATCGTTCATGTTATGGTTTTGTGTCAATGACCCTTAAACCTAAGATATAGTAATGACTTGTATGTTGAATGGCTATGGTCCGTAGGTGCGCATGGTGACATTTCATTTAACTGTCTTTGCACTTGATGTTCATAACATCTAGAGTAATGAGTCCTTTATTTAGGGTTTCCATTCGAGAAGAAGGCATATGTGTGCACAATATGTAATTTGTCTTCTTATTTTATACAAGGAACAAAAATGATGTCCAATGATATCCGATCATTACACTGTTAAAATTCTCGGCCAGGGCAATAATCGAGAATGAATAGTTCGTGCCTCGTTGAAAAATACACATCAATTAGTTTTGTGCATATGGTCGAATAAGTGACTTGACAAATGATTAACAAGGTCTTTATTCGTTCAGAATACAGTAATATAAAAATATTGAATTATACTATAGCCAAATTGAAAGATTCTTTATGTTCTTAAAACATTCACAATGTCTAGATAGCCAAGACATATTGTTAGATGTCAATCGAGGCTTGTAGGACCTAGAGATTAATCGGGGCCATTAATACTCTTGGGAGTACTCATACATTCACATTGTATGGATCGGGTCGATTATATGTATGGGTTGAGTCGAGTATGGATAACTAGATTTGCATGTAATAAATGGGTCATAAATGGGTTAAATGTGTCTATTTGGATTGGACTATTTATTATCCAATCCAAACTCAACCCATCCCATCCGTTTAATGGGTCTAATTGCACTTAAAGCCTCATAAACCGCACTATAACTTTTTTACAATAAATTTATAGGTTTATCTCAATGATTTAAATAGAAAGCCAACCAATAACACTTATTTGCTTGACACATTAAAATAACTGCAAAGTGCCCCCAAGTAACTTGAAGCCGCGGTTTTGCATCTATAAAGGGAAATCAACCACCACCATTTTGATAAGGCCGACTACCATTCATAAACAGAATGGCATGGTACCTCCAAGCTACTCTCTCATGGACCACAATAAATAAATGTGACGCCTTGGAAATCCGACTATGGTAAAGTCCCTGAATTCAATAAAAGGGATTAATATTGAATTTAAGTCTGTGGAATATTTTAGGATCCTCAAGATTTAAGAGACGATATTGGACGACTTTTGAAGTTTCAATTGATTTAAATTAGGTTTCGAATTCTTAGTCACCGCGAACTAGGATTTTAATCCTCGTGCTCGAGTCTAATCCCGATCGAGCCTAGCCGATAAAATTGCCAAAAATTACCCATCATCTAGTGTACCAAATTTTCGTTCAGCTTCGATTTGTCAAATTACCATTTTGACCTTAATTATTTGTGCCTAAAAGACAAAAATGTCCAAAAGTCCTTGTGGACCCCACTAGCCCATCTCTCACCCATGTGACCTCTCTCTCTCTCTACTTCCTCACGATCTCTCTCTGCTCTCTTTCTTCTTGTTGTCCGTGGAACCCCGCGACTGACTCTTCCTCCGATCGTTTTCGCCGCCGCCGCCATCGGCTACCACCGCCATGACACTCAGCCATTCCTCGCCATCACTCCCGACCCCTCCAATGCTGTCGTCAGCCACCATACGGTCGCAAAAACACTATGGAAGCCTGCTTTGTTTTCGGCCTCTGCTGACCTATGAGCTTCGCCCCCTCCTCTAGCCGTTTCCAGTGCCACCGCCGCGAACCCCACCACACCATCACTCACCAGCCTCCCCTAGACGCCCTCAACCCCACTCTACTGGTCATCGCCCGCCAGAGCTGCCGCAATCAGCCTACAAACTGTCGGTGCCCTGTTTTCGATCCTGTTCGGCTTTTCTTCATATCCAGCCAAATCGACCGCCGCCGCCTCTCACCACCACCTTCAACGACCTCCCAAGACCTCTCTCCCTTTCCTCTGAGTTCGTGGAGGCCGGTCGCGGCACGTAGGGCCTAGAAACGACCACGAATCGTGCCCCTATTTTCTGCTTGTGCGAGTCCCTTGTTCGACCAGTTATGCTCAACCGTAGTTCAGTCACTTCCAACCGCCCTCCGCCACCGTCACCGGTCCCATTTGACTCCCCTCGACCCCTCGTTAAGTCCCCAAGTCTTGATCGGCCTCCTCACGGCCCTCAAAACCAAGAATCGCCGGAAAACAGCTCGTACCCCCTATTTTGCTCACTGTTCGTTACTATTCACAGTGCCGGCCGCCACTCGCCAAAGCTCTTGTTGCTGGCCACTTGTCCCGACAACCTTGCTGGGCCTTCCCGTGGTGTTCCCGAAGTTTTGTGCTAAGTCGTCGCGTGATAAATCCTAAGTTCGTCGAGAATCGCTATCGTCGCCGTTCGTCGTCGCCGCCCGCGCTGTCGCTTTTGAGACCGCCCAAGCTAGTCAACTAGTGAGTTGATCCTAATCCTTGGTTAAGGCGCTAATCGCACCTAGGATTAGTCAATTACTCGTTTAGAGAATATTTAAGTACGCCATCGAGGCCGATTTACATAAAAATTGGGAGTAGGTTAAATGGTCGTGATCAATTAAGTTAGCTGGATTGATTCAATCTTCTGTGGCTATTTGTTGCTAGAGGATTATTGATTGATTGTGATTCGATCACGAGCATAGAGACGAGCGAGCGATCGACGTTATAAATTGAATCGATTAATAAAGGCATTGCTGGTGATTGATTGGTGACCTTATTGATTTGGTTATTTCACTAAAATGCCTATTTGACTGTCTTATTTATCCATTGTGTAATTGGTTATCTGTTTGGGGGTTAATAGTCCTTTTGTGATTGCAGTATCTAATATTAGACTATACATGCATATGACCATATGTGAAGTCAAAAGACATATTTTAGCATGAAAATAGCCTTCGGCTGAGACTTTTACATGCATGTGTGAGCATCCGGCTTTAACCAAAGATAATGAAATGGTTTGATTGATGGATGTGTATTGTGTGGTCATATGAAGGAACGATAATTCTTTTCCCGGCAAGTTTGTACTGTACCAATCGTATAGAATCATACGACTTGTTAGAAGCACGACAATTCTAGTATGGTGCTAACTAGCACAGATGCAAGGTTGGTCGGATACCGGTCGCAGCTTATAATAAATCGACGCCCCATTTAGGGATGCCTACTTGCTGGTATTGTGCCAGGCGCACTGGAGACACCTCTTGTAGTAGTAGTTGCTGAGAGAAAATGGACGTAACCCGGTCCTGCCGATAGAATGCTCGATTGCACTAAGGTGTTGGATTGCGTTATTTGTGAGAGTCGAATCACGCCCTCTTTCACGTCGATCCTCTCATGTGTCGTTGGCATGATCATCGTTAATAATTGGACTTGTGTGATTTCCTATGCGTACTTATGGTGAGATGCTTGTTTGGATGATTGATTGATTGGTTGTGAGTTAAGTCAAGCATTGCATTGTGTGTGGCTGTAGTTGGCAAGTATGCTTGTTGATGTACTTGAGTGTTTTATGTGGTTGTACGATCTTGTGAGACTTCTGTTAGGATGCCCTGGGCGAATCAGTTTCTTAACTGAGCTTTGGCTTTATTCACTGAGATTTATTCTCACTCCATCGTGGGATAACATTTTCAAGTCCCTAGTGATGGAGCCTCGTGGACGCCGATGATTGGCTATTGGATTAGTCCTTTTGATGTAGACGGGAAGTTAACCTCACCTAACCGAGTAACCTTCTAAGGTCTTGTCTAATCACCCCGAAGTATGGGGTTGTGTACATACGGTTGTAGTATTGATAGGATCAAGATTTATTCGTAATTATATACATATATTTATTGTTATTTTTTGGTGAAAGGTTGTGGTGTTTGACTCTTGCTATTTTATCCCTGTTTGTTATTGTTGTTAGGGAGTTTAAACGTTTTCGTATGCGTAAGTAAGTGATAGGTCGGTAGTGTGCCTGGGACGCTATCTCTATGACCTCGTGGCGATTTGGTAAGGAATTTCGTGGGCTCGAGAGTCGAGGCGTGGCATCCCCGCCCAAGGTGGCATTAGAGCAAGGTTAGCCTGATCCTTCTGGTCATTGGCCTGGAGTGATAAGGAGCGCTGGGATTTGGGATAGTTAGTAGGATCGTAAGCTTTTGCATGTGCTTGTTACCTATATTTCTTTTGACTGATTGTTAGTAATCTCGTTAGCCATTGCTTAAGGTGGACAAGACTTCGTAAGTTACCTGTATAATGAGCAACCGTAATGAGAGGGTGACTTTTGAAAGGATAGCTCAAGAAGATGCTAGAGTGGAAGGGATCCTGCAGGCATTGGAAACTTTGGAAGCTGTAGTTGGACAGCAAGTGAGTAGTCAAGTTAATGATGTCGCCGCTTCGAGTAAAGACTTGTTGACTAAAAACGAGAAAGGTGTGAAGTCGATACTCGAGTTGATGGAGAGGTTTTTGAACCTTGAGCCACCGAAGTTTAAAGAATTAAGAAACCCAGAGGCTGTAATCTTGTAGATTAAGGACATCGAGAAAGCATTCGCCATGCTAGGATGTTTCGAAGAGAACAAGGTAACGCTAGCCGTTTACCAACTACAAGGTAAAGCTAATGCGTGGTGGGAAGCCACACAAAAAAATATCTTTCCTGAATATATAGTTTCGGTGTGGGATGCCTTCGTTGAAGCGTTTATGACAAGTACTTTCTAGACTGTATGTGAGAGAAAAATATGGTTGAATTCTTACAGCTTCGACAGAACCAAATGACAGTAGAGCAATATGAGGCAAAATTCATTAAGCTGTCAGAGTTTGCACCATGGACAGTTGGAGATCCTATGAACAGGATGAGAAGATTTCGTGAAGGATTGAAGCCTAAAATTAAGGATCGACTGGTGTCACTAGACCTCAGGAGTTTTAGCGAATTGTGTGAAAGGGCCCAATCTGTGGAGAGGAGCATGATTGACAGAGAAATCGCATTTGGGTCGCGATTTGCACCTTCTTCCGGGGATAACCGTTAGATACAGAAGAGGCCGATGTATGCCAACAAGTATCACACCCTGTCTAATCGGAGGAGTGTAATCAGAAAGCTGATGTATCGCCAAAGGGAGAAGTGTCGCCTGTGTCGAGGCATAGCTCCAGTCCCTACCCATATAGAGGTGGAAAATGCTTTAAATGTTACCAGTCGGGACATCAAGTGAAGGATTGCCCGATGAGACGGAAAATAGTCTAAGCATCGTTGTCGCAAGAAGGACAACTTCGATGAGATGTTCAGCAAGACAACCAGGATTGACTCTATTGGGAAAAGGGTGACTTTTGAGTTAAGATGCTCTATTATAGATTAGCAATAGCTAGATAAGCTTGAAAAGATCTTTTATAGATAAGACTTATGGATATGGGTTTGTATTAAGATAATTAGTATTTTGTAGATTGCATAAGTTTGAATTGTTGTTTTACTTGGATTGTCTTAGCCGTTGTTTTCTTGGATCCTAATTAATGATTAGATGAATATCCGGCGAAGAGCAAGCGTGAATGGTGGGATTGATCTATAAGGTGTGATGAGTTGTTTAGGGGTCAGAGTACACGAATTGATAAGGATCAATGTGAAGTCAAATAATGTGTGCTGAATAACGATGAAAATCTTTCTCTACATGTGGTTAAAGTGAGACTTAAAAGTGAAAAATACGTTTGTGAGTGCATTGTGTCATTTCGGGTGACGGACAGAAGATTGTGGATGAATCAAGATGTCATGGGTAAGTAAAACTTATGTGCTTTGTAGAACTGGTGAAGGTCAGATTATACCTTCGAATCTTGATCGAAGAAGAACTTGCAGTTTGTCAAAGGCAGTCTTGGAATGACTTGAGACCCGTGTAGTTCAGTCGACTAGTAACCTAATAAGGTCATGGTGAGGTGTACATTACCTGAAGATTGTAATTAATAAAGCCTTAGATATGTGCATGGAATGAGGATAGTGAAGACGAACAAGGAAAGTTCGTAATAGCAGTCTAAGAGTGAACGACATGGTAGGGTCGCCAGTTGGATGCATAGACTATCGAGATTGGCAATACCCCTGAATAAAATTAAGATTGCGATATGTGACAATTAAGGAAGGCTAGTTAACAGAGTAGCGCATCGGAAGCATGGTAAAGCCACATGATTTCTTGGAATAATGACCACAAGGGTCTTGCTTAGGATAAAATAGAAAATTGATCGGAACTCACCACAGCAGATTCAGTGTTAGTTCGAATAATTTGAGGAGACGCCAAGGTTTGAAGCAGGTTATTAGAGGTCGATAGAAAGACTGATTTGGCAAGTAAAGGGTTAAGATTTTGGTGTGTCAATAAGTCAAATTGCAGCATTATAAGCCTAAGTGGATTGCTGCTGTCGTTGGGGATTCTAGAGTAAATGTGGGAAAAGATCACAATGGATTTGTGATGAAACTTCTAAGAAGTCAATGAATAAATGACTCAGTTTGGAGTACAGTAAGCAGATTGATGATACATGTTTAGGTTATAATAGTGTGAAGAGATTCAATTTGGTATGAATGTGATGCCCCAAGACTTAAGGCCGATTCAAGCTTAAAACTCGAACTACTCGCGAACAATGACCAAGGGTTGAGAAAGACGCCGAGAGTTAGAGGTCGCTCTCGACAGAGATGATAGCCTGATTTGCCAGTTGATTGTACTGTTGACTGAGGGTCGACTGTGTGGCGATCTTAAATCAAGCATGAATCGAATTGGATTGATCTCGCTTAGCTATAAGTCAACCATAAGATCACCTTAAAGTCGACTAGGGATTGATTCGTGGCATGATTTGTGAGCTGGCATTGATCGATATTTAGGATGACCATGGACCTAGTGAGGAATGATTTATACTAGAACCTCGTACCAACCGCGCACTAGTCAAAGAGCTGATCACCTTGAGCCGTGTGACGTGTTGTTGGAAGAATATAGGTCGAGAAGAACTAATCCTGCATCAATTAGATTTGGTCATGAGAGGTGATCTTGATAGTGTTCGATTGTACCACCAGCCTAAGAAGGGGTGATTACAACCCTAAATTGGGATATTTGAGATGGTCCTCGACTCATCAGTCGCTTGTGAACTGATCTTGTTCAATAGAATGGACGGTCCGACCCTCAGTTTGATTTGACGCCTAAGTTTATGATTCTTTATATGTTTCAAGAGTTGACAAGTAATGATTCTAAATCTCAAAGCGTTGAAAAAAAAAGGGCGAATTATTAGTAGACCTTCTCCAGGTAAGCAGAATGCCCAAATTGCCATTAGTGTTAGCCATGATTAACCTTTATGGAACAAGAGGAGAAGAAGCGTTAAACTCTGCTCATTGAAAGTTAAGAAACGGTCAGTTGATTCGTGGGAACGGATAATTACCGCGGTAGCTAGGATGATCGGCATTTGATGGGACGCAAGGTTAGGTGGTCACAGTTGAGTTGAATCCTTAAAGGTGGATGGTCCAACCTATCAAAACGAATTGTGAATATGAAATTGTGTCAGATTACTGGTCAAGGATCGTAAGTTAGAGTCATACTTGAATTTAATGTCATTTTGTGGTTTCAATGTACAAAGTGGAGATTAGGAAGAACGGTTACACCTAGTGGAGTTTGCTTAACTAGCAATCATCCGTATAGCACTAAGATGATGCTTTTCAAGGCAATGTATGGTAGAGTGTGCAAGACGCCCGTTTATGGGACAAAAAAAAGTTAGTGGAACAGTCGATTGACGCTATCAAGATTATCATAGACAAACTGAGAACAGTTCAGAATCGTCAGAAAAGTTATGCGGATAGAAAGCGAAGACCTTTGGAATTTCAAATAGGTAATCATGTCTGAAGAAAGTTACGCATGTTGGAGGGACAACTCGTTTTGGGCAAGAAAGGAAAGATGAGCCCAAGGTATTTTGGACCTTTCGAGATTTTGGGAAGAATTGGGAATTGAGGAAGTGCGAACTGAACCCCACTTTTGTATGGAGTTAAGAGGAAATTGAATTGGATGAGTGAGCATTGTATTTGGAATGGCCAATTAGAATCGTAAATAGGAATGAACAAGTGTTCCGAAACAAAATGATTCCATTAGTCAAGGTGATTTAGTAAACCCATGGAACTAATAGGAACTACTTGGGGAAAATTGTGTGGACTGGATGTCCTTATTTATTTGAACGGTCGTAGCAATACTTCAATTTCGAGAATGAAATTTCCTAAGGGGGAGAGTTGTGACGCCTTGGAAATCCGACAATTGTAAAGTCCCTGAATTCAATAAAAGGGATTTATATCGAATTTAAGTCAGTAGAATATTTTAGGATCGTCAGGATTTAAGAGACAACATTGGACAACTTTTGAAGTTTCAGTTAATTTAGATTAGGTTTCGAATTCTTAACCGCCATGAATTAGGATTTTAATCCTCGCGCTCGAGCCTAATCTCGATCGAGCATAGCCTATGAAATAATCAAAAATTACCCTTCGTCCAGTGCACCAAATTTTCATTCAGCCCTAATTTGTAAAATTACCATTTTGCCCTCAATTATTTGTGCATAAAATACAAAAATACCCAAAAGTCCTTATGGGCCCCACTAGCCCATCTCTCACCCACGTAACCTCTCTCTCTGCTTCCTCGCAATCTCTCTCTGCTCTCTCTTCCTGTTGTGCGTGGAACCCCCCGACCGACTCTTCCTTCTTCTTTCGGCCGTTTTCGCCGCCGCTGCCACCAGCTACCACCACCACAACCCTCAGCCGTTCCTCGCCGTCACCCCCGACCCTTCCGGTGCCCTCGCTAGCCACCAGACGATTGCAAAAACCATCGTGGAAGCCTACTCTGTTTTCGGCCTCTGCTGACCCGTGAGTTTTGCCCCCTCCTCTGGTCGTTTCCAATGCCACCGCCGCCAACCACCACCACACCATCACTCACCAGCCTTCCCTCAACATGCCCGACACCACCCCACCAATCATCGCCCGCTGGAGCCGCCGCAATCGGCCTAGACACCGTCGGTGCCCTACTTTCGACCCGATTCGGCTTTTCTTTAGATCCGGCCAAATCGGCCATTGCCGCCTCTCACCGCCACCTCCAACGACCTCTCAAGACCCCTCTCCCTTTCCCCTGAGCTCGTGGAGGGCGGCCGCCGCTCATGGGGCCCAGAAACAGCCTCAGACAGCGCCCCTGTTTTCTGCTTACGCGAGTCCCTTGTTCTGCCGGTTCTACTCGATCGTGGTTCAGCCGCTTCCGGCCGCCCTTCGTCATCACCACCGATCCTGATTAACTCCCCTCGGTAAGTCCCGAGACTTGGCCAACCTTGTCGCGGCCCTTGGGACCAAGAATCGCCGAAAAACAACTCGTACCCCCTATTTTGCTTACTGACCGTTACTATTCACAACGCCGACCACTGCTTGCCGAAGCTCCTGTTATCGGTCACTTGTCCCGCGACCTTGCCGGGCCTCCTCGTGGTGTTCCTGAAGTTTTGGTCGAGTCGCCGCGCGATAAACCCTAGATTCGTTGAGAATCGCCGTCGCCGCCATTGTCGCTATTCGTCGTCACCACCCGCACTGTCGCTGTTAAGACTGCCCAAGCTAGTCAACTAGTGAGTTGACCCTAATCCTTGGTTAGGGCGCTAATTACGCTTAGGATTAGTCAATTAGTCTTTTAGATAATATTTAAGTACGTGATTGGGGCCGATTTACAAAAAAAATGGGAGTAGGTTAAATGGCCGTGATCAATTAAGTTAGCTGGATTGATTGAATTGTCTGTGGCTATTTGTTGCTAGAGGATTATTGATTGATTGATTGTGATTCGATCGCGAGCGAAGGACAGGTTAGAGACAAGCGACCGATCGACATTATAAATTGAATCGATTAATAAAGGCATTGCACGAATTGAGCTTGATGTTGTTTAATCGGTTTGATTGCTGGTGATTGATTGGTGACCTTATTAATTTAGTCGTTTCACTAAAATGCCTATTTGACTGTTTTATTTGTCCACTGTATAATTGGTTGTCTGTTTAGGGGTTAATAACCCTTTTGTGATTGCAGTGTCTAATGTTAGACTACATATGCATATGACCATGTGTGAAGTCAAAAGACATATTTTAGCATGAAAATGACCTTCGACTGAGACTTTTACATGCCTGTGTGAGCATGCGGCTTTAACCAGAGATAATGAAGTGGGTTGATTGATGGATGTGTATTGTGGGGTCATATGAGGGAACGATGATGCTTTTCCTGGCAAGTTTGTACTGTACCAATCATATAGAATCATACGACTTGCCAAAAACATGACAATTCTGGTATGGTGCTAACTAGCATGGATGTAGGGTTGGTCAAATGTCGATCGCAGCTTGTAATGGACCGACGCCCCTTTTAGGGATGCCTACTTGTTGGTGCTGTGCCAAGCGCACCAAAGACACCTCTTGTAGTAGTCGTTGCCTAGAGAAAGGGGACGTAGCCTAGTCTTGTTGGTAGAACGCTCGATTGCACTAAGGTGCTGGATCGCATTATTTGTGAGAGTCGAATCATGCTCTCTTTCGCGTACATACTCTCATGTGCCGTTGGCACAATCATTGTTAATAATTGACTGGTGTGATGTCATGTGCGTACTTGTGGTGAGAGGCTTGTTTGGATGATTGACCGATTGGCTGTAAGTTGAGTCAAGCATTGCATTTTGTGTGGCTGCAGCTGGCAAGTATGCTTGTAGATGTACTTGAGTGTTTTATGTGGTTATACGATTTTTTGAGACTTCTGTTAGGATGCCCTAGGCGAATCAGTTTCCTAATCGAGCTTAGGCTTGATTCACTGAGATTTATTCTCACCCCGTCATGGGATAACATTTTCAGGTCCTAAGTGATGGAGCCTCATGGACACCATTGATTGGATATTGGATTAGTCCTTTTAATGTAGACGGGAAGTTAACCTCACCTGACCGAGTAACCTTCTAAGGTCTTGTCTAGTCACCCCGAAGTATGGGGTTATATACGTACTGTTGTAGTATCGATAGGATCAAGATTTATCCGTAGTTATATACATATGCCTATTGTTATCTTTTGGTGAAACGTTGTGGTATTTGACTTTTGCTATTCTATCTCTGTTTGTTATTGTTGTTAGGGAGTTTAAACGTTTCCGCATGCATAAGTAAGTGATAGGTCGGTAGTGTGCCTGGGACGCTATCTCTATGACCTCGTGGCGATTTGGCAAGGGATGTCGTGGACTCGAGAGTCGGGGCGTGACAATAAATATGCATAATTTCGAATAAGAAAAACGCTTCTCTTAAATATTCCTAACTAAAGCACTATTCTAGCAGTTTTATAGAGGCTTGCCACAGAAATTTCACGATCTGGTTGTGTTGTGACATGTTATTAGATAGAAAATGTTCTTCTATCCTGCATAATTACACAGAATACACAGTAAATATTCCCATACCATGTCAAACGAAGAAAATTTTTGCTTTCACTAGGATTTCCGCTTCTGCATTGGAAACAAAGGGTCATGCCACATGGGAACCGAGGGAAAGCTACAGTTGAGGACCATAAGCAAACAACTATTCCAAAAGACAAGCCAATCACACAAATTCCAGCAGTCCCCGTCTCCATGGGAAACAGTCGTGAGGCATAAGAACCAAGAGAAAACTACAACTGACGATTATAACTAAACTCAAATATTCCAAAATATCAGCAGATTCTCCAAATTTCCAAGGAGTCTTTTTCCTATCTATGATTCCGGATGGACCTCCTCATCCACATCCTTTGTACCATTTCCTCATGTCGCTGGGTGCTAGGAACTTCCCAAATGAGAACCGATCTTATTAATACACCCCACATCCCATTCCATCCATAGTCCCATAATCAGCCGCTTCACCCCCCAATCTGCTGTAAAACAGAATTACTTATACCCATTTCTGTCGTAGATTGTAAATATCCTAGGTCAAATGGATGTTCTCTTCTCTGTAGAATGATACTAAATCAATAATAGACAACCAACACAAACAGAGAGATATGCTTGATCAAAAAGAAACTTGCATGCATATATTTGGAGCAAGCAATGAATAATGAACTCATCCGCCCACAGCAAAACTTATTAAGAGTGATTGTTCTAAAGTTACTTCTCACATCAATATCAATTTCACTATCAACTCAATCAAATAGAAACAATCATCGAATTTATTATTTTTATGCATTCCAACTGATGTTTATCCGAAGGATCATAATCTCTACCTTAGTTCTGAAATTTTTGAAGATCCCACTCAGCAACATGTCCCCTGCTATTTGCCTGAATTTCTGTATTAGCTCACGCCTTGGAATCTTCCCCTCCTGGAACATCGTGATAATGTGTTAAAGCTAATCTTAAAATTAAATTTAAGAATAAAACAATGCTTGAAAGCCAAGAATTAAGTGATGAAGATGCTGATGTGGCACTTACTTTGAAGTCCTTATGATACTTAGAGATCAAACCAACTTCAGATGGAGGTAAGATCTTTGAGAGTTCCGAAATCATTGTCGAAAATGGTATCCAAGGGAAAGTCAATTTTAGTGACTTCTCCATAGTTGCCAAGGACCCTATTTCATGTTTATCCTACAAATCATCATACACGATTGATGGAACAAACAAAATCAACACATAAACATGGTTGATGAGGAAAAAATGTTTTACCTCTCAAACAGCAAGGGGCTCTAAAGCTGACAATATACTCTGGTAACACATGAGTGTTCACGTTGGTGCTCCGAATAATGTATCTCCTAGGAGATGATAAGATGTCAACTCCCGAGTCATACTGCTCCGAACTAGGATGAAACTGTTTCGTGCCAAGACTGACAAGCTCTGATTTCCCCAATATGATCCGACAAAGCAACAGATGCCTTAGGCCATCTTCATCAATAGGAGCAGATTTAACACTGTCGAAGCATTAAAAAGAAAATATCTAAGGCAATATCTTCACATGCATAATATATTAACACGAGTCAAGAAACAACATGCTCGTGAAACGTACTAGTTCTACAGATTCAAGCAATCACAGCTTAAAAGGGAAATACACTAACAAGTTAAATCACTTCTGACCCTGTGTTCGATAGCTCACCATAATGATTGTAATTGTTGTTCATTCCAACTACAGCGTTCCCACTTTCATTATCATTTTCAGTGATAGCAGAGGCAATTACAATGTTATTAACCGATCGAAATTGTGATACAACCTCTTCTGATCCCGCAATAGGGGGAGACCCATAGGAAGAATAATTAATAATAAAGTCAATAATTACCCCATTAGTCATTCTAGTCGGCCAATTATTATTGCCTTAGTCTGCCCCTTGATCTTGTGAATGTATCTCCCTCTTGATTATCTCTCCAAGTGAATATGTTGAAAGTCTCCCTCTTGGAAAATGGTAAAATACGAAGATATATTAATTAAGCGCCCTAGTGTATTTCCCTTTCAAGCTATGGTCGATTAAATCTTATACAACGAGTATATTTCGCGAGCATGTTTTTTCTTTACTTAGGTGAATATGTTGGAAATACACTAACGAGTTAAATCAACATATATTGGTCATCGTACCACCTTCCAAACAGTATCTCTTGATTATTTATGCAATTAATAAGGGATGATTTAGCATCGACAAAGCATTACAAAGATACTAAGGCCTATATCACATGCACGTCGAACTAACATGAGTCAAGAAATAATTTGCTCGCGACATATATTTCATTGTATTAGATTTAATCAATCATAGTTTGAAAGGGAAATATACAATCTCACTAAATTAACATATCCTAGAAATTTTACCTTTTTCTAAAGAGCATCTCTCAATTAACTACTCAAAGGTGACTTGCACCCCAAGCGCAGCTAACCTCGAGACGAATCTTTCCTTGATGAGGCGGTGGACCTTGTCTCCATCGCTGAGTTCCAACAACTCACCACCGGTGAAAAGCAACGAAGGAGTGCCAGATTGACCGACAGAGACAATGCTCCTGCCATCGGAAAAGGACGAATTTGGATCCTGATTGTCCGTGGGATCGTCCTGAGCTGGGTGATTGAGATCGATTGTCGGTTTTTTCAATTCGCAGGCGACTGCATAAGGAGTGGCGGTGCGTATAGTGGGTGACCGACAATGATGCGTATAATGCGCCATTTCTTGACCGAAGAGGGTATGTCTCAAAATGCTGCATCGCAAACACAAACAAAATGGTTCACCACTGCTACGGAAAAAGAAAAACTACCGCTAAAACGGTACAGATTGTTGAAATAACAACCACAACACAGAAACAATGAAGACCGAAAACTTTTAGTCCACGGAAAGATCGCAGTTGCAAAACAGAACATCGAGCAAATTGCCAACCAAAAGCACTAAAGGATATATTCTCAAGGTCTGGTCTCGGAATGAAGCAAAAGAGATGGAAAACAAACAGAGCGACTGAACACGAGACGAGAAAGTTGAAAATATAATTCCCAGCAACCATGGGTATGCATCTTCGGAAGCTTTTAGTCAAGGAGGGATCGCAGAATTGCCAACCAAAAGCACACAAGGACTCATTCTCGAGGCCTGGTCATGGAATGAACCAAAGAAGATGGAAAACAACTGAACACAGAAATGAGAAAATTGAAAATCTAATTCTCAGTATGCATCTCCGGAAGTTTATAGAGGCTTTCAGGAGATCGAATTCCGTGGGCTTCATGAAAGATTTCAATCAAAGCAAGGAGGAGGAGTACCTGGAACGAGAGAAATGGAGGCTGGTCGGCGATGAAGTGTGTCCATGGCCAAATGAAATGAGAGTACGATTTAACGTTTTAATTGCTGTAATAATACGAGGAAAAGGCGAGTTTGAATTTATAAGAGAAGGAATTTGAAGAAGAAAAGCAACGGAAGTGCCTTCTCTGATAGGTAATTTTAAAACATCGTCTTCCTTGTGTCATGCATGGCCGGGAAGTTGAAATTGAAAATCATTTTCTATCAGATAAGATTAACGAATATCGTATAAAAGCACCAATTAACAAGATCGGTTACCGGTATACAATCTATTGGTGAAACATTAAAGGTAATATGTTTGCGCAACCCGACGTGAGGAGAACTTTTTGATAATAGGATCTATTAGTTGAAAGGTAAAGGTAAACTAGATATCATTGAGAGCGCAACGATTGTCCCTCGTTCGCGAAATTAGTTAAGCCTCCAAAAATTAGTATATTACGTCATAAATAAACATTCTATTGGTGGTAGCAGGAGTTATGATATCACGTCCCAACTCTCGAATCCGCGACATCCCTTACCAAATCGCCACCAAGTCATAAAAGGTAGCGTCATAGACAACTGTTATCGACCTAAGAATGTACAGCGCATGTGATGTGGAACGTGCAAACTTTCATACAATAAAATCAACACGGGATAGATAAGCAGAAAAGCCAGACAACCAAGCACAAACATAAGACTGATGACAATAGATGATATATAACCTTACAGAGCTAATAGTTAATATATAAAATCCCATGCTTTGGGGCGGCCATCTATGACTCTCAAAAAGTTACACGAGTCAGGTAAGGTTAACTCTCATCTACTCCAAAAATGTACTCCCAAAAAAGATCCTCCCAGCGACCCCAGAAGATCACGGCGAAAACCAATGATTGCCATATCCCGGCGGAGGGGCCGGGTTGTTGGGGTCGTCAGTAAAACTCTGGCTAGAATGTACAGAAGGAGCTACAAATTGCTCCGGCTCGGGCTCGGGCTGTATATCGGGTTCGGTTAGGTGTATCGATGTCCATCGAATCCCGAGCAGGAGCATTAGAGACCCCCTGAATAGGTGACCCCTCAAACCTATGAATCGGGCCATAGAGATCAACCCCGTCACGAAGATACCAGGCCTTGAAGAGATGTTTCACCAGAAATGGCATCCTCTCATCGACCCATATAGTCATGACGTGGCGTTCCCAAACTTGGTCTATACCTAGAATCGGATGTGGCGTGATATCATGTGACAAGTGGATAGAGGTACCAAATAGCACTGGTCGTTCCATTACTTCGGACTTGAAAAGTCATCCTACAACGAGGTAAGAAATAAATCTCAGTAAATCAAACTTAAGCTCGGTTAGGACACTGATTCGCCCAGGATATCCTAAGCACAACAGTCAACATAAGGCATAATCACATATATAAATAATGTATAGTCACCAAATAAATAACCAATCAAGGTACTACCACTCAGGCGTACACAAGACACCACACGAATCCGTTTATTAACAATGACCCACGCGGCTGGCGTGATTGAATCACAAATAGTGAGATCCCGCACTCATCTGGAAGGATCAGGCTACGTCTACTTTTACTCTCTCAGCGACGGCTACTGCAAGCGGTGTATCTAGTGTACCAGGCACGGCACAGTGAGTACGCATTCCTTAAAAAGGAGTTTCGATCCATCACAAGCTGCGACCGGCATCCGATAATCCCTTAAGACCGTACGATTGGCATGGGGTATAGATTATCTTGCTTCTGACAAGTCGCGACGTTCCATACAAAAAGTACGGTATGAGTACCAATAGTACAATGCGAACTTGTCAGGTAAAGTCATTTGTTCCTTATATGACCATGCAATTCACACTCGGCAATCAATCTATTATTTATCTTCGATTAATGCCAATACTCGAAAGAAATGCAAACAGACTCGGCCCCAGGCCAAACAAGACTCTTAGTGAGGCATTTCAGCGAGACGACCAAACCAACAAGACAAATAATACACTCACGAGCAGTCAATCCAATCAGGCAATTTCAAGCTCAATTCGTGCTATAACTTTTATTAGCCAGTCGATTTATAACCCCAATCGTTCGCTCGTCTCTAACCTGTCGCTCGCTCGCAAATCAACACAAATCAATCAATCAATTGATAATTTAACATAATTAGCCATAGACAATTTAATCGATCAAACTAACCTAATCGATCGGCCATTTAACCTAATCATTGTTTCTATCTAAACCGGTCTCGATTGCATACCTAATTTTCACAATTAACTAATCGAATAATCTTAAGCGTAATTAGCGCTCTAACCAAGGACTAGGGTCAACTCACAAGGTAAGTTGGCTCGGGCGGCCTCGATAAACGACGGCAACAAACTCGGCGATAGAGGACTCAACGGCGGCGGCGACGGCAGCGACAATGAACTTGGGGTTTATCGTGCAGCGACTCGAACCCAAACTTCGACGACACCATAGGGAGGTCCAACAAGGTCGCTGAGACAGGTGGCCGGCGACAGAATTCTGGCAGACGGCTGCCAGTGACCTGAAACAGAAGCGATTAGAACAAAATCCGGTAAAATCGAAACTGTTTTGGGTGGTTCTCGACGTCACGAGCCAGGACAAGGCCAGTCGAGGTTTGGCAACACACCCAGTGGTTGGAGGGGGTCAGTTGGGACAGGTGGACGGCGGCCGAAGGCGGTGGACGGCTGCGGAAGGCGATCGACGGCAACGGAACAATAGCAAATAAAACCAAGTGGAAATAGGGGACCTCGCTATCAAGGCAGGGGAGGTCGTCCGGGCCGGTTTTCGGGGCTCACGCGCGGCAGCCGGCATCTGCCAGCTTCGAGAGGGGTAGAGAGAGGTATGTAGAGATGATCGGCAATGGTGGGGAGCGACGGTGGCGGCCAGTTTGGCCGGATCGAATATGATATCGAACCTGCCACAAAATAGGGCACTGGGGACTTCAGAGCTATTTGCGGGGGCTCCGACGGGCGTCGGGCAGTGTGGCTGGGTCGGGGTGGTCGGGAAGAGGGTGGTAGTCGATTGTGTGGTGGTGGTTGGTCGGTTGTGTGGGGGTGGTTGGCGCCGGTGGTGGTTGAAATGGCCGGAGGAGGCGGCAAAACTCTCGGGTCAGAGAGTCCGAAAACAAGGCACTCTTTCCCCGAGCAGCTCCCACGATTTCCAACGGCTGACAAAGGCGAAGCTCAGGTCAAGACGGCGGCAAGAGGTTGCTGGAGGTGGTGGTCGACAGTAGTAGGGTGGTTGTCACTCAAAAACCCAAGGGGAGGAGGCGATGTTCGGATGGGAGGGGAAGTCGTCCACAAGAAAAACAAGAAGAAGAAGACGTCCAAGAAGAGCAGACAGAAGGGAGGAGAGAGAAGGGCATCCACGGCTGATTGGGAGTGGCATGGGGAAGAGAAATTAGGTGGGTCCCACCATGACTTTGGGGTCAAATTTTGTCTCAAACTAAAATTGGTTTTTGTCTTACACTAACAAATAATTTGGGGTATATTGGTCATTTGGGCGCGGGGACTGGAACGAAATTGTGGCACACTGGCGAAGGAAAAATATGGCAATTTCGCAGGCTAGGCTCGGTCGGGATTAGGCTCGAGCGTGAAATTAAAACTCTAATTCGCGGCGACTAAAATTCGAAACCTGATCTAAAATAATCAAAACTTCAGAATTCGTCCAAATTTGATCTTTTCAGTCCTTACAGTCCAAAATATCCGTCGATGTGATTCAATTTTAATATCTTTTTTATTGAATTCCGATGCTTACAAAAGTTGAATTTTCAAGACGTCACAACTCTCCCTCACTTAGGAAATTTCATCTTCGAAATTACAATACAGTCCTAACTTTTCAAAAAGATAGGGATAGTTACTCTTCATGACTTCCTCGTTCTCTCATGTAGCTCCTTCGGTACCATGGTGTTGCCAGATCACCTTCACCAACAGGATCGTCTTGGTCCGGAGTATTTGCTCTTTCCTATCCACAATTCTGACCGGTTGCTCCACGTACGATGCTCGCTCATCTAGATCAATCTCTTCATAACTCAGCACATGAGCAGTGTCCGACTCATACTTCTTCAACATCGACACGTGAAAGACGTTATGTACTTGAGCAAGTCTGGGTGGCAACGCAAGACAATAAGCCAAAATTCCAATTCGTTCCAGGTTTTCAAACGGTCCTACGTACATCGGGCTCAACTTTCCTTACCTGCCAAAGCGAGATGTCCCTCTCATAGGCGACACTTTCAAAAAAACATGATCGCCTACTTGAAACTCCACAGGTCTGTACCTTTTATCAGCATAACTTTTTTGGCGACTCTGAGCTGTCTTTAACCTGTCTCTAATCACTTTAATAGCTTCCATCGACTGTTCCACTAACTCAAGGTCGGTGATCTTCCTTTCGCCAACTTCGTCCAACAGACTAGCGTTCTACAAGCTCTGCCATACAATGCCTCAAAAGGCACCATCTTAATACTCTGTTGAAAACTATTATTGTAGACAAATTTAACCAAATGCAACCGTTCCTCTCAACTACATTTGAAATCCAGAACGCATGCTCTCAACATGTCCTCTAAGGTCTTAATCGTTCTTTCAAATTGGGCCATCTGTGTGCGGGTGATAGGTTGTACTAAATTGCAACTCCGTCCCTAAAGCAGTTTGCAGAATCTTCCAAAACGTGGCAATGAACTTGGGGTCTCGATCGGAAGTGATTGTCACTGCCACACCATGCAATCTTACAATATGCCTCACATACAATTATGCATATCTGTCCAAGGCAAAGTCCTTTCTTACTTGAATGAAATGTACTGACTTCGCAACCTATCTACCACAACCTAGATTGAATCATGTCCTCTCTGACTCCTTGACAATCCCATCACAAATTCCATCGTGATATGCTTTTATTTCCACTCTAGGATTTCCAAGGGCTACAGCAGTCCTCCAGGTTTACAGTGTTGCGCCTTGACCTGCTGACAGGTCAAATACTTAGCCACGTGCTTGGCTATATCTATTTTCATGCCATTCCACCAGTAGTGCTGTTTCAAATTATGATACATCTTCGTACTCCGATGGTGAATGCTATAACTGCTACAATGTGCCTCTTATAAAATCTCCTCCTTTAGACTTTCATCGGCAGGTACAACCAAACGTCCTCTGAACTTCAGTATCCCATCCTCGGCTACTTAGAAGTCGACCCTTCGCTTAGCTGAGTCCTCTTGAAGAATCTTCTGAATGATGGGGTTTGTAGACTGCAGGGTCTTAATCTTAACTTGTACTTCTAGCTCGATTCTCAAAGTAGCCATGAGACTCGACAGGTGGCTTATCTCCAACTTAAAGCCTGAGTCTCTCACTTGCTCAAGTAAACGCCACTCACGCACCTGTAATTGAGCAATCACTGATTTCCTACTCAAGGCATCAGCAACCTTATTCGCCTTGCCCTGATGGTGCAGGATCTTGCAGTCATAATCTTTAAGTAACTCCATCCATCGACGCTGCCTCATGTTCAGCTCCTTCTGAAAGAATAGGTACTTTAAACTCTAATGGTCGGTATACACCTGAAAACTTTCCCCTATCAAATAATGTCTCCAAATCTTCAAGGCAAACACGACCGCAGCCAACTCCAGGTCGTGTGTGGGATAATTCAACTCGTGCGGCCTTAACTGACGAGATGCATACGCTACTACCCTGCCATGCTGCATTAAAAAACATCCCAGTCCTCTAAGCGAAGCATCGCTATAAATCTCATAACCACGAGGACCAAACAGAATCGTCAGAACAGAAGCCGTAGTTAGCCTATGCTTAAGCTCTTGAAAATTACGCTCGCACTTGTCTGTCCATTCAAACTTCATGTCCTTCTTCAGAAATTTAGTCAAAGGCAAGGCTATAGCTAAGAACCTTTCCACGAATCGTCTGTAATAACCTGCCAAACCCAAGAAGCTTCTAATCTTTGTAGTAGTCGTCGGTCTTGGCCAATCTATAACCGCTTCAATTTTAGATGAATCTACAGCAATACCTTCACCAGAAATCACATGGCCTAGGAATGTCACGCGAGCTAGCCAAAACTCACACTTGCTAAGCTTAGCGTACAACTTGTCACGTCCCGACTCTCGAGCCCGCGACATCCCTTGCCAATTCGCCACCAGGTCATAATAGATAGCGTCCCAAGCAACTACTATCGACCTAAGATTATATTGCGCAAGCGGAACGTACCATCTTCCATTCAATAAAACCATATGGGATAGATAGAAAATAAAGCCAGATTGCAAAACACTAAAGGTTGATGAGAATAGATGATTTATAACCTTACAGAGCCATCAACTGATAAATATAACCCCATGCTTCGAGGCGGCCCTCTAGGACTCACAAAAAGATACAGGAGTCAGGTAAGGTTAACTCTCATCTATCCCAAAACAGTATCCCTCACAAAAATATCATCAGTTCCCTGACTACAAAAGGAACCTAACCCTCTACTGGGAAAACTCGACATCCGTGTCATAATAACCAACCGGGGGAGCCGGGTCGTTCGGGTCATCACAGGAACTATGGCTAGAATGCACAGAGGGGGCTACTGATTGCTCAGGCTCGAGCTCGAGCTCCATACCAGGCGCGGGGTCCACCACTTCCCCATCAGGTGTATCAATATCCATCGGGTCCCAAGCGGGGATATTAGGGACCCCCTGAAGAGGTGGCCCCTCAAATCCTCGAAGCGGACCGAAGAGATCCATCCCATCACGAAGATACCAGGCCTTAAAGAGTTGTGCCACCAGATGTGGCATCCCTTCATCGACCCATATCGTCGTGATGTGACGCTCCCACATCTGGTCCGTACCTGGTACCGGATGGAGACTGATATCAAGTGATGAGTCAGTGGGGGTGCCGAATCGCACCGGTCTTTCCATTACTTCGGACCTGAAAAATTTGTCCCACGACGAGGTGAGAAATGAATCTCAGTGAATCAAGCCTAATCTCGATTAGGACAATGATTCGCCCAGAACATCCTAAGTGCCACAAAAAGATCACAAGATATCAACAGAGATATATATATATAAATATCAATCACAACGAATCTGTCAAATCTACCACCAACAGAAGCACAACCACTCAGGCATACACAAGTCCATTATTAATCAATGACCCACGCGACTAGCGTGATAAATACATGAATAGTGCGATTCCGCACTCTTCTGGCAAAAATCAGGCTACGTCCACTTTACCCTCTCAGCGACGGCTACTACAAGCAGTGTATCCAATGCACCCGGCACGGCACTGCAAGTAGGCATTCCTTAAAAAGGAGCTTCGGTCCATCACAAGCTGCGACCGGCATCCGATAATCCCTTAAAATCGTACGACTGGCACGGGGCATAGATTATCGTGCTTCTGACAAGTCGCGAATTCCATACAATCTGTACGGCACAAGTACCCACGGTACAATGCGAACTTGTCAGGTAGCGTCATTGACCCTTTAAATGACCACACAAATTACACTCGGCAATCAACTCATTGATTATCTTGGATTAACGCCAAAATCCACAAGAAAAACAATCAACTCGGCCCCAAGCCCACAAGACTCCCAATTGAGCTTTTCAGCCAGGCAAACAAACCAATCAAGCAATTCACTCACTCTCGAGTAATCAACTTAACCCGGCAATTTCAAGCTCAATTCATATTAAAAATCTTAATTCTCAGTCAAATTATAGCAATCAATCATTCGCTCATCTCTAACATGTCACTCACTCGCGAGCAACTCAATCAAACAATTAATTGCTAAATTACCACAATTAGCCACAGATAAATAATCGATCGACCATGTATCCTAACCATGGTTTCTATCTATACCGGGCCCGATCGAATAATTTTTTTTATAAATAAATAAATACATAAATAAATAAATAAATAAATCAGACTAATCCTAAGCGCAATTAGCGCCCTAACCAAGGTTTAGAGTCAACTCACTATTTGAGTTAGCTCGATCGGCGGCGGCGGCGGCGGCGGCGATAAAACTAAGGTTTATCGTGCGGCGGATCGAGCTCAAACTTCGGCGACACCCGTGGGAGTCCGGCGAGGTCGCCGGAACAGGTGGCCGGCGGCGGAGCTCCGGCGAACGGCGGCCGGCGGCCTACAACAGTGCAAACTCAGAATGTTCAATCGGCAACCTCACTGTTTTGACCGTTTTTCGGCGACACGGGCCCGGACAAGGCCGGCCAGGGGTCAGGGGCTCACCTAGGGGTCGGTGGGAGTCGACCGGGACAGGTGGACAGCGACGGAAGGCGGCCGACGAAGATGGATAGCCGCAATCAGTGGCTGTCCTATTTTTGCGCCGAAATAGGGCTCTCGGTCGGCGGCGGTTTTCGGCGGCCACGCGCGGCGACCGGCGGAGCCGAGCTGGGTGGCGGTAAAGGAGACTCAAGGGAGTCGTCTGGCGGTGGCGGTGTGGCACGGCGACGACGGTGGCGGCCGGATCGAAGACCGGAACAAATCGGGTTCAAAACAGGGCATCGGAACTTTCGAGGCTGATTCCGGCGATTCCGGCGGCTGACGGTCGGCGACGAGGGGTTGAATTGATCGAGGGGAAGTCGGGGGTTAGCTGGGTGGTGGTGGTCGGCGTCGGTGGCGGCCGTGGCGACCGGAGAAGGCCGCGGAGCCCTCGGGTCTCCTGACCCGAAACAGGGGACGCTCGACCGGGAGTTTTCTTCGGCGAAACGACTGCGACGACGGCTCAGCCGGGGTCCAGGAGACGGCGGGGAGTAGCTGGAGGCAGTGGCTGCCGGTGGTGGTGTGGTGGTCACGAAAAACAACGGCAAACGGCGGTGGATCGATCGGCAAGAGGAGTTGTCGGTCAAAGAAGAAAAATGAAGAAAGAAGAAGAACAGAAGAAGAAGAAGCAGAAAGAAGAAGAAGCAGCGGCGGAGAAGACGTGCATTGGGCAGAGAAATGGAGGGCCACCACCTTGACTTTGAAGACCATAAAATTAAATTTTTTTGTCTCTTATGAATGAATAATTGGGGGGGGGGGGGAAATGGTAATTTTGGCGCGCCGGGACTGAAACGAAATTTTTGGTGTACTGATCGAAGGGTAATTTCGGCAATTTCACTGGTCAAGCTCGATCAGGGTTAAGCTCGTTTGCAAAAACGGCAATTTAAAAATCGCCACGGATTAATTTCGAAACTCAATTCGAAATAATCTAAAGTTCGGAATTCGTCCAAATTTTCGTCTTTTCAGTCCTTATTGTCCAAAAATGGGCGCCGACTATGACCACACATTCATATCATTTAATCGATTTCCGGCGCTTACAAGGATTGAATTTCCAGGACGTCACACAACTGATGCACTCTCAAAGTTTCCAGAACCACTCTCAAGTGTTGCTCATGATCTGCAGAACTCCTCGAGTACACTAGAATGTCATCAATAAATATGATCACAATGCGATCCAAGAACTCCTTGAACACTCTGTTCATCAAATCCATAAAAGTAGCAGGAGCATTCGTCAAACCAAACGGCATCACAGTGAACTCATAATGTCCATAACGTGTCCTAAATGCCGATTTCGGTATATCCTCTTTCTGATTCTCAACTGATGGTACCTCGTCTGTAGATCGATCTTAGAAAATATTGATGCTTCCTGTAGCTGGTCAAATAAGTCATCAATCCTTGATAGTGGATACTTATTCTTAATCGTTACCTCATTCAATTGCATGTAGTCGATACACAATCTCAAAGACCCATCCTTTTCTTGACGAACAAAACCAGCGCTCCCCAAGGCAATGCACTAGAGCAAATAAACCCTTTATCTAATAACTCCTGCATCTGAACTTTGAGTTCCTTTAACTCTGACAATGCCATTCTATATGGCGCCTTCGAGATCGGCTCCGTCCTAGGAGCTAACTCTATCATAAACTCGATTTCTCTTTCTAGTGTGAAAACCAAGTAATTCCTGAGGGGAAATATCTAGAAATTCACATACAATCGCAATATTCTCCAACTTTAATTCTTCAGCAGACGTATCCACCACAGAAGCCAAATAACCTTGACACACATTCTCCAACAATCGAGTCGCCTCTAATGACGATATCATCATAGTCGAGGTTCCTCCTCGATTACCCAAAAATTCAAAGCTAATACCATCCATCAGATTAAACCGAATCACCTTATTAAAAGCAGTCCATCGTGGCCCTTTACTTCGTCAGCCAATTCATTTCCACAATTAAGTCAAAATCGTACATCTTCAATACAATCAGGTCTATTTTACTTTCGTGACCATCCACAACCAGTCTACAACTAGGATAGCTTACTACAGCCACTATACTATCCTTTAACGGCGTAGACACGTTAAACACAATATCTAAAGACACCACGTTCAACTCAGATAATTTAACAAACTGATCTACAATAAACGAATGCGTGACACCTGGATCAAACAAGGCATATGCTACTTGGTTATGCAAGAGAACCATACCTATAACGGTCGGTGAATCCTTCTCCGTTTCTTGAGTGACAACAAAAACTTTTCCTTGTGCTAGCGGACGATTCTGAAAGTTTAGCGGCACAACTCCTCTAGGCAGTCCTCCCTACTGTGGCGGCGCCTGCCTACCCTACCTCTACGAGCAGTTCTTCACCTGATGGCCTAGCTGGCTACAACCAAAACAGGCACCACCCCTATGTGGGCACGGGCCAGGCCCATGTCTCTAACGGCATAAATTGCACATCTCACTCTG
This sequence comes from Rhodomyrtus tomentosa, assembly GCA_028455895.1. Taxonomy (NCBI): domain Eukaryota; kingdom Viridiplantae; phylum Streptophyta; class Magnoliopsida; order Myrtales; family Myrtaceae; genus Rhodomyrtus; species Rhodomyrtus tomentosa. The sequence continues at coordinate 20,105,129 of JAPCWY010000003.1, read as the reverse complement.
ACGGAACGCTGGCTTGCAGATCGTTCCTAGGTAATTGGGTGGAATGTGACTCTGGTTACTAAACATTGGTTTCTCCTCTTGCCTCCTGTCAAATCTATTTGAGGATGCAAACTGTGATCCAGCTGCAGTAGTCCTTTCAGCAAAGTCTTGTTCCACTATCAGCGCCCTCTCGTAGATATTGTCATAGTCCTAGAGATCAAGCGGTGCCAGCGTACTTTTAATCTCGGGCTTCATCCCGTCCTTGAACTTTCTAGCCCTGTCCTCAGGATCCTCCATCATTCTCGGAGCATACTTGGATAGTTCAAAAAACTTTGCCTTATATTGATCAACTGTCATCTAGTTCTAACGGAGGCAGAAGAACTCAACCATCTTTTGCTCCCTAGCTGTCTTCGAGAAGTATTTATTATCAAAAACCTTCACAAAAGTATTCCACACTGGAGCTGTACCTTTAGGGAACGTCCTACCCTTGACAGCTCTCCACCAAGTACTGGCATTCCCTTCAAGTTGATAGACGGCTAGAGTGACGTTATCCCCATCAAAACATCTCAGCAAGTCGAACGCTTTCTCCATCCCTTCGACCCATCGAGTAGCAGCTTCAGGGTCCCACTTCTAGTGAACTGAGGTGGCTTCAACTTGAGGGATGTTCCACCAGCTTTTGAGCCCTACGCTCCTCACTCCCAGGTGCAGGTGGTGGATTTACTGGCGAAACTACAGGTGGGATCACAAATGAGGTCCCAGCAGCAGCAACAGTAGCTGCAGCTTCATTCCTTACTTGTTGCCCCATCAAATTTCCAATGGTCCCTAATGCTTACATAACTTTAGCATAATCACCTCCCTTCCAATAGGTTCAGCTGCAAAGGCTGCGATAGGGGTGCAATCGGGGACACCTCAGGCGATGCTCTTCCAACATCAATTAATTCTTTCATTGGCCTCACAGTCCTCCTTCGAGGTGCTCAGGGTGCTCTTTTACCGCGTCCGCTCATTTTGCAGAAAAGATACAGAGTCCTGCTTACTCCATAGCAAAACGCGGTCAGAAGGCAACCCAAAATCTTAGCACACAATTAACAATCACAAGCATAGCAATAAAAATCCTACTGACTATCTCATTTCCCAACGCTCCTTATTACTCCAGGCCAATGACTAGACGAATCAGGCTGACCTTACTCTAATACCACTTCGGGCGGGGATGTCACATCCCGACTCTCGAACGCGCGACATCCATTGCCAAATCGCCACCAAATCATAAAGGATAGCATCCCAGGCAACTGCTTTCGACCTAAGAATGTATTGCGCATGCGAAATGTGCAAACTTTCATACGGTAAAATCAACATGGGATAGATAAGCAGAAAAGCCAGACAACCAAGCACAAACATAAGACTGATGAGAATATATGATCTATAACTTTACAAAGCTAACAGCTAATATATACAACCCCATGCTTTGGGGCAACCCTCCATGACTCTTAAAAAGATACACGAGTCAAGTAAGGTTAACTCTCATCTACTCCAAAAAGGTACTCCCACAAAAGATCCTCTCAACAACCCCAGAAGATCATGGCGAAGGCCAGTGATTGCCATAGCACGGCGGAGGGGCCGGGTCATTGGAGTCATCAGCAGAACTCTGACTAGAATGTACAGAGGGAGCTACAGATTATTTCGGCTCGAGCTCGGGCTACATACTGAGCTTGGGATCCACTACCTCCCCATCAGGTGTATCGATGTCCATCGGATCACAGACAGGAGCATTAGGAACCCCTTGAATAGGTGGCCCCTCGAACCCATGAATCGGGGCATAGAGATCAACCCCATCACAAACATACCAGGCCCTGAAGAAATGCTCCACCAGAAGTTGCATCCCCTCATCGACCCATATAGTCGTGACGTGACATTTCCAGACTTGGTCCGAACCTAGAATCGGATGTGGCGTGTATCATGTGACGAGAGGGTAGGGTACCGAATCGCACCGGTCGTTCCATTACTTCAGACCTGAAAAGTTATCCCACGACGGGGTGATAAATAAATCTCAGTGAATCAAGCCTAACCTCGATTAGGACACTGATTCGCCTAGAATATCCTAAGCACAACAGTCAACATAAGGCATAATCACACATATAAATAATGTATAGTCACCAAATAAACAACCAATCAAGGTACTACCACTCAGGCGTACACAAGACACCACACGAATCCGTTTATTAACAATGACCCCCGCGATTGGCATGATTGAATCGCAAATAGTGAAATCACGTACTCATCTGGTAGGACCAGGCTACGTCCACTTTTACCCTCTCAGGGACGGCCACTACGAGTGATGTATCCAGTGCATCGGACATGGCACAGCGAGTACGCATTCCTTAAAAAGGAGCTTCCGTCCATCACAAGTTACGACCAACGTCCGATAATCCGTTAAGACCGTACGATTGGCATGGGGCATGGATTATTGTGCTTCTGACAAGTCGCGAAATTCCATATAAAAAGTATGGCATAAGTACCAATAGTACAATGAGAACTTGTCAGGTAACATCATTTGTCCCTTATATGACCACTCAATTCACACTCGGCAATCAATCTATTATTTATCTTCGATTAATGCCAATATTCAAATAGAAATGGAAACAGACTCGGATCTAGGCCAAACAAGACTCTCAGTCAGACATTTCAACGAGACGACCAAACCAACAAGACAAATAATACACTCACGAGCAGTTAATCCAATTAGGCAATTTCGAACTTAATTCGTGCTATAACTTTTATTAGCCTGTCGATTTATAACCTCAATCATTCACTCGTCTCTAACTTGTCGCTTGCTCGTAAATCAACATAAATTAACCAATCAATTGATAATTTATCACAATTAGCCACAGACAATTTTATCAACTAAACTAACCTAATCGACCGGCCATTTAACCTAACTTGTCGCTCGCTCATAAATCAACACAAATCAACCAATCAATTGATAATTGAACACAATTAGCCACAGACAATTTAATCGATCAAACTAACCTAATCGATCGGCCATTTAACCTAATCATTGTTTCTATCTAAACCGGTCCCGATCGCGTACCTGATTTTCACAATTAACTAATCGACTAATCCTAAGCGTAATTAGCGTCCTAACTAAGGATTAGGGTCAACTCACAAGTTAAGTTGGCTTGGGCGGCCTCGACGAGCGATGGCGATGAACTCGACGACGGCAGACTCGACGGTGGTGATAGCAGCGGCAGTAAACTTAGGGTTTATCGCGCAGCAACTCGAACCCAAACTTCGGTGACACCACAGGGAGGTCCGGTGAAGTCGCCGGGATAGGTGGCCGGCGGCAAAGCTCCGGCGGCCAACGACCTGAAACAAAGGCGGTCAGAACAGAACTGGGTAAAACTTGGACTGTTTTGGGTGGTTCTCGACATCACGGGCCGGGACAAGGCCGGCCGAGGTTTGAGAACTCACCTAGGGGTCGGAGGGGGTCGGTTGGGATCGATGGACGGCGACGGAACACTAGCAAACAAAACTGGGTGAAAACAGGGGACTTCGTGGCTGAGGCAAAGGAGGTCGTCCAGGCCGATTTCTGGGGCCCACGCGCGGCAGCCAGAGTCGGCCAGCTCCAAAGGGGTGAAGAGGAGTCTGTGGAGGTGATCGGTGGTGGTGGTGAGCAACGGTGGTGGCGAGTGACAGTGGCAGCCGATTTAGCCGGATCGATACCGAACCGTCCTCAAAATAGGGCACCAGGACTTCAAGGCGATTTGCGGCGGCTCCGGCGGACGTCGGGCGCGATGTGGCTGGGTCGGGGTGGTCGGGAAGAGGGTGGTGGTTGGTGCCGGTGGCAGCCAAAACGATCGGAAGAGGCGGCGGAACTCTTGGGTCAGAGACCCGAAAATAGGGCACTCTTCCCCCGAGGTACTCCCACGATTTTCGGCGCCGACGACAATGAAACTCTGGTCAAGACAGCGGCAGGAGGTTGCTGGAGGTGGTGGCCGACTGTAGTAGGGTGGTTGTCACTTAAAAACCCAAGGGGAGGAGGCAGTGTTCGGTTGGGAGGGGAAGTCATCCACAAGAAAAACAAGAAGAAGAAGACATCCAAGAAGAAGAAGCAGACAGAAGGGAGGAGAGAGAAGTGCATCCACTGCTGATTGGGAGTGGCATGGGGAAGAGAAATTAGGTGTGTCCCACCATGACTTTGGGGTCAAATTTTGTCTCAAACTAGTAATTGGTTTTTATCTTACACTAACAAATAATTGGGGATACATTGGTCATATGGCACGCCAGGATTGGAACAAAATTATGGTACACTGGCAAAGGAAAATTTTGGCAATTTCGTTGGCCAGGCTCGGTAGGGATTAGGCTCGAGTTTGAAATTAAAATTCTAATTCACGGTGGCTAAAATTCAAAACTTAATCTAAAATAACTGAAACTTTAGAATTCAACCAAATTTGATCTCTTCAATCCTTACAATCCAAAATATCTGTTGACTGTGATTCAATTTTAATATCCTTTTTATTGAATTCCGGCGCTTACAAAAATTGAATTTCTAGGACGTCACATATGAAGAGGAACAAAGCGAGGAAAATTCATTTTCTTTTATTGAAATTTGTGTACTAAAATTGAAAATCATACAATTTTTTTTTAACTAAGGAGAGGCCAAGATTTCCATTTAGTTTAAAATAAACATAAGTGATGCGTCAAATTCCAATGAATACTTCAATAGGTGCATCATAATCTTTTTGAATTTCTATAGCTAAATCGCTTTATGACTAGTTTTTTTGCTGGTTACATATCGAATTCTTTCGTATTATTTGTCTCTTTCCATGCACAAGAACATCTAAGTCCTTGCCTGTGGAGAGACAGCAAACATTTCTTGATAGGGTGAAGCGAAATGGGTATTAGAGAGAGAGAGAAAAAAAAGAGAAGTCGAGAAATTATTAGAAATTTGATACATAGATAAGCAACTTAGGTAATAGTGTTCATCTTCAACTATTACGATAATCTTCTAACGAAGAACTTCGTTATGAAGACATTGAGTCGTTTAGTAATTAACAGCAATAAAAATAACCAATGGGACGTTGGCTAAGTTGATGACATCTCTTGATTTTAGACAATTAAACTGATGAGGTCCCAAGTTTGAATCTCTTTGGGCCCATCTCGAGGGCTTACCCAGTGGTATTGGTCTTGTACCTCTATCACCCTGAAGATTTAGTTCATTGCACGTAGAAAACATTGGTTATAAAAAAAACAGCAATAAAAGTAATTTCATAGACAAATTTCTCGAGAAATGACCAACCTATCATTTTTTGTAATTTTGTCGGTGCAATAAAAGAAAGGTTGGAATAAATCCACTCATCTAAAAAGTCAAGTTCCCTGCAATTGCAAAAATATTCGATCCACTAATGTTGTCTTGCCATTTGCAATAAGAACACTGAATATATCAATACACTTGAACTCACTTTATTAATCACTGATTTGACATTATTTTATTTTTGTGTTTCGATTTGCATATATGCCATCTTATTTTCCCCAAGAAGTCAAAAAGAGGTTTAAAAAAAAAGAATTATGTCCGAAAAAGAAAAAGAATATGTTCTCTTCTGGCGAGTAAGAAAATAAACGACTTAGTACTTACAACGGAAGGAATGTTATTACTTGTCCAATTAAAATAGTTTTATTACATCAGCTAAAGGAGGAATACAATTAAATGAGGGGATATGGCTTATTACATTAGTTAAAGAAGGAAAAGAATTAAATCATGGGATAGGGTGTACAATTAAAACTTGGGATAGGGTTCATTACATCAGGTAAAGAAGGAATAAAATAAAATAAACAAAAATGGGATGGGTTTAGTGCTGTCAAGTAGCAGCTCTAGAAATTACCCTCCACCACATATCTGTGGACTTTATAAGCAAGGACCCCACTCCATGGATAAACAAATAAAATCACAACCTTGTATCGAATTATCTCAGTTCTAACAAAATTAAAAAGATCTTGAGCCTCAAATTGCTTTCGTGACGCAGTGTAAGCGATAACAGGAAATCAATTCCAAATTAAATCTGAAATTTAATAGATAAGAGCCTGAATATTACAAAGAGAGTACGTCCATATATATAGGTAAGACTCCAAAAGGAATGCAAATACTAAAGATAACATTAATCGACACAAATCTAATCTAATCTAAAAGGATTCAAATCAAAGTCTCGAGAATTATGTAAAAATTCAAAACTGCCAAAATAGAAAAACTGCCGAAAAGTGATCTAAATGACTCCGAACTGCTAAAATCCATCGTATCTCACAGCAAAGCAGTGATTTTGAATTAGATGATCGTTTCGCTTCAACCAACCAATTTTGAACTTGATCCGAGATCATTTAACCCAAGATCGGAATTACCGAAAAAGTCGCGTCGGCTTTTGGCAATCCAATTTGTGAAGATAATCACATACAAGCTGTTCTACATCATCTCCCCCTCTTCAGAATAACTCTCCCTCGAGTTATCATCATGATAAAGCGAAATGTCTGGGGGATGATACTCGAATAGATTCGCCACGTTGAACGTTGAAGAAATATTAAGATTGCCAGGAAGATCAATAATATAGGCATTGTCGTTGATCTTTTTGGTGACTCTGCAAGGACCAATCTTCTTGTTCTTCAGCTTGTTATACGTACCAACGAGAAATTGCTCTTTGCGTAGAAATATCATGACTTTATCACCTACGTTAAAAGTCTTAAGCCGACATCATTTGTCAGCATGATCCTAATATTTTGCATTGGACTCAACAAGTTGGCGTGTAACATCAGCTTGAATCTCCACAATTTTTATCGCCAAATTTTTTGCTACCACACTAAAACATGGAATCTTGGGCAGAGGGACCAAATCAAGTGTATACTAAGGTATTCAACTGTAAATAACTTCAAATGGGGATTTTCCAATGGAACGATTAACTGTATTGTTGAAAGAAAATTATGCTGAAGCTAGATATCAATCCCACTATTTTAGTGTGTCGCTACAAAGACAACAAATTATGCCTGCCATTGTTCGATTAACCACTTCAGTCTGCCCATCAGTATGAGGATGGAAAGAACTGATATACTGAGGAACTTAGTATCTCGATATGAAGAAATGTTCTTTGGAACATCATGCAAATGAACTACTTCTCGAAAGAAAAGACCAGCAACATGAGAAGTATCGACTGTCTTCTTACAGGGTATAAAGTGCGACATTTTCGTAAATCTATCCACTACCACAAAGATAGAATCCATACCTCGTTGTGTGCACGGTAGTTCCAGAACAAAACCCATGGATATGTCCACCCAAGGTCCAATTGGAATTGGCAATGGCGTATAAAAGCCAGTATTCTAGGAATGCCCTTTTGCAACTTGACAGATAGGACACTTCTGCACAAAACGCCCAACATCCCACTCTAATTGTGGCAAAAAATAACGCTCCTCCACCAAGGCGATGGACTTATCACACCCTAAATGTCCTTCAAAACTTCCACCATGTAATTCTCAAATTAGTTTCTTACGAAGGGACGTACGCGAAATGTACAACCCGTTGCTATAAAATAAGAAATTACCATGAATAATCATATCACCTTCGGAACCAACAGCTTAATATTTCACCCAAGTGTCTTGAAAATCTTCATCCTCGGCATAAAGGTCGCATAAAATCTCAAAGCCCACCACTTCGCTTTTCATGGTAACAAGTAAAGTAGCTTGGCGGCTTAAAGCATTAGCCATTTTAATCAGAAGACCAGCCTTATGTCAAAGCACAAAATTAAGTTGCTCCAAGAAAGAAACCCAGTGATCGTACATCTTATTTAAATGATTTTGGCCCTTGATGTATTTGAGCGCTTGGTTATAAGTGTTCAATATAAATTCACGCTAATAAAGATAAGGCTACCGGTACTTAGTAGCTCAAACCACAGCATAGAATTCCTACTTATAAGTAAACCATCGACGTCGAACTTCATTCAGCTTCTCGCTGAAATAACCAACTGGCTTTCCTTCCTGCAAAAGGACTGCACTAATTCCTGCTCCAGAAGCATCACATTCTAGCTCAAACAACTTATCAAAATCCGGCAAAGTAAGAACATGAGCAGTAGATAATTTCTTTTCTATCGAGGCAAAACTCGCCTCAGCCTTTTCATCCCACTTGAACTGTCTCTTCATTAAACATTCTATTATAGGTGATACTATTGTGACATTCTGAATTACGACCCTCTCGAGGTTATTGAATGGAAGGATATCGATCGGTGTATTTCAGTTGTAACTCGCTCAGAGTTGGCCACTCTTGAGTTAACTGACCAAAAGGGAAAGACTGATGCGGAGTCGGATACGTGGACCTAGGGAGTTTGAATGAGAAATGGCATTTTGACCATAAGGATCATCGAGGGAATATTTCGAGCCAATTGAGATTTATATAAGGACAATCATGGAATGTCTTGCAAGTGTTATACGTTGGGACGCGGGTGATTCCGCTTGACCAATGTGTAATTTGCGAGAATTTCCTAAATCGAATTCTGATGATCAGGATCGAAGGAACGAACGATAAACCCTCACAATTACATGACAACCAAAGTTGCCACGGCTTAAGAATAATCCCAAGGTCGATAAGCGTAGCGCCTGCAAGAGTCGCCCGTCAGTTTAAGATAAATTGGAATTACAGGTGACGAGAGTTAGACATGAAATTGGACCTCGAGATTTGGGTATTGGACATTGAGGAATTCAAATATTAGAATTGAGATGGGCGTCGCCTCATCGGGGGTGGTTTATACTGGAAAAATGGAATTTCTGACCAAAAGTGCCAAATGACAATTTTGTCCATCAACCTTAGACCATGCCTTAAGAAGTTTAGAAGGTCATTTTGGTCATTTTCCTCCTCTATATGGCTGCTGAAAATTGGATGACGATGAGTCAAAGGAAGTCAAAGTCAATGGAGCAACTAATGGGAGCTTGCCAAGTGTCAATCAAAGAGAAGGCCAAGCATTAAATGCCCATTAATTATACATCTAATCTATTTGACCCAAAGTGTATTATTGGAATGGAATGGACTCTCTCTCCTCAAATTTTGGCTGGCCACCCTTCCCTTCTCTTCTTCCTCTCCCTTTTTCCTCTCTCGACTGAATGGGTTATCGTAGAGAGGGAAAAACTGACTCACTGTTTCGGCCATAACTTCGTCGTCCTACTTTGGATTGAGGTAAAACCACTACCATCGTAAATTTTATCACCTTGTCATTTTAGGAAGGTATTATGAGCTTAATTTGGCCCAATAGTTTGTCCCATATGTCTGTTTGAGTGGACAAAGGTCAAATTCTAACCCGGTTTTGGAGAGGCTGCGTTTTTGGGAGCTTTCGAACTCCAAATGACCTCAAAATTTTAGGAGAGCTTCATAACATCTAGTGTTTTGCTAAGATGGTCTATGGTTGCAAGTTTGATGGTTTTAAATTGGGTTTTCATGGCTGAACATTGATGATCAAAACTGGACAGATTCTGATCAAGAGGAGACCGGGTTGTTCCAAAGTCTTTGGGGTGTCAAGCCACTTCAAATCTCACGGTGAGCCTTCTAAACTTGTAAATGAAGGTCTTAGTATGTTTATTATACGAAGAATAAGGCTTAGAATTGAAGTATGGATCGATTGAACGGTTAAAAATCAAAATCGATTCTGTTTTGACGATGAACTATTGCTTGCCGATTCTGTTTAGGGCTGATAAATAAGTAATTGAACTTCAATTGGATTTGTAATGTCCTATAAGTTGTGGTGTTACGAGTTAATGATAAGTGTGTGAAGTGGATTGGGGTTTAAAGGTGATTTATGGCAAAATCGGTGCATGGAACTCTAAGTTGTGTCTTGCCATGTATATGGTAGAGTAAACCGAACACATTAAGGGTTTGGAGTGAGCATTTCCATGTGTCCAATTGTTATAAAAGGTGTCTTGAATTGCCAATGGTGTGGCTAAGGAAAGATTGAGTTAATGAAAGTGAGCATTCCATGATTTTTTATTTAAGATTGGTAAACCTTTCTAGGTTGACAAGGAATTCGTGGAGAGTTCATACTTGTGGCATTGAGAATAGTCACTTTGTGTGACATTTTGCTAATTGATCGAGGTAAGTGTTTCCTAAACCCTTATCCGAAGGCTAGGACACTACTGGATTGATTAATTGGATAAATTGAGTGTTTGGTGAATCCTAGGGCTTGAATTACTTGATTAAGTAGTGGATTTCATGACTCGCATGGCATAGTTTGACAATTGAATATTGTGATATGCCATGATGTTATATTTGGCTAGTGTGTTTCGATTGACCAGAGAGCCTTGTGAGGTAAGTGGCTATTAAGCCCTTAGTAATATAGTTCGGTTATTAAGCCCTGAATTCATGAATTGGCAATGATGCCCTGTTCTTGTTTTAGAATTGGTTGTGAGCCTTTTTACTGTTAAGGAATTGGCTGAAATGCCTTGGTAGTGAATTGACCGTGGGCTCTGGTGATGACATCGCGATCGTGGGCCTAGGTGATGATTGATGATGACTTCGCGATCGTGGGCCCTAGCGATGATTTGGCTTGGAGCCCTATGAAACTATATCGCGGCCTGGAGCCCTGGCGATACATCGCGGCCGTGGGCCCTGGCGATGACTAAATGTGATTTTAGGCTAATGTGTTAAGCTTGGATCCTATGGCGTATGGTGTGTTCGTTAATAATTTGATATGTCAATTATTCTATGATAAATGATGGTGAACTCAAATAAAAATGAAAGTACCGATTGGCCCGTAGCCCTATTGGTACAAGGACATCGATTGGCATATGGCCCTAGTAATGTAAGTTGACAAGAGTGCCAGGAAAGTACATCGTGGCTGAGAGCCCAGGCGATGAGTGGTTGTGAAAGTTATAATGACTGTTAGTATTGGTTTATGTGCTAAGTGTTATGAGATTGAATATAGGTGGCTGTGATTTTTTATACATGCCTGACTTGTTGATATGTCAGACTGATTGATACTTTGTAACATTGAGTTGCGAAATGCTTGCATCTGATAGCATTTGTGTGTAGTCTGGGGGGACTGGTGTTCAAATCTAGGTTTAGGTTTCACTTGTTGAGATATATATATATCTCACCCTAGTGGGGGCTTAAATTTTTCATGTTCCAGACGAAAAAACCTGAGCTTGCCATGGGTTGGCATTTGAGGAAGTCGTTGAAGGAAATCATGATGAGTATGATCGAGACCGAGTTGTGAGTTGGATTTGTAAATGACTGGATATTTTTGAGAAGTGAATCTTCTTTTGTCTTCAGTCATCTTGTGTTGTTTTAATTGCATGGAATTGTTTCTCGCTTTCACTTAATAGACGGACTTGCTGAGTTTTGGCCAGAAGAATCCTGAGAGACTTTATTAACGAACGTCATGGATGGATGCTCATGTGCTCGCCAGGTTCGGGGCGTAACATCTCTGTTTAAATGGTATCAGAGCAAGGTCAGCTCAATCCATTATGATTGAGGTTTGGAGTGATAAGGAGTGATGACTTGGGGACAATTAGGTAGTGAGACCTTTAGGGTTAAGCATGGATTGTTGAATCTTGATGATTATAGGATTGAACTTGTGTGCACCCTAATTGTTCTAGAGTTGATTTCGATTGATGATCATGAGTGATTTTATGGATAAAGCTCACAAGGAAGTGAGTAGAGATTGAAGAGTCATAATCCAGGATTTGAGGTTGCTAGAGAATAGCTTTTGAATGAAGGGTCAATTAGAGTATTGGATTGTGATCGTGGCTTGTCGATGACCCAACTTGAGGAATGTGAGTTATAAAAAGACGAAGGGTATTAGCGAATTCAGGCTTGAATTGTGTTATACCCTGATGGTTTAGTTATCAATTGCTATTGACGGTCTTGGATGGTATGAGACAAGGTGTATACAGGGAAGCGGGTAAGGAATATTGTGATTAAAGACTAGTCTGATCGAGTGCATGTGGATTTGACTTGAGTAGCGACTAGACTTGAGGTCTATGGTTGACTATAGGCAATCGATATGTAAGATGTGACGGTTATTGGTGGTACTAGAGGTTTTCTATAGTTGAGCCTTGATGTGGAAACGATTATGGTATGACAAGTGGTGAGAACGAACTTGATGTATATGTGTTTGTGGCATTGAAATGAAAGTTGATGAGGGTGTATGCATGAACTTATCGCTATTGAACTTGATAAACTGTCATTTGTTATGAGACAAGTGGATGGGATACCTATAAACTGTAATGAAACATGGTATGAGACATGTGGAACAGGGCTTTCTCCATAGATGTATGACTTGGGACAACCTACAACGATCAGGACTGATAAAGGCGGGGAGTGATCGCCAGGACAGAGAGGTCCGGATAAGGAGCGGCTCCTAGCAAGCTTCTAGGATGGCAAGAGGCAGAAATGACCAAAGTCATAACTTGAAAGGGAAAGTCTAGGTATCAAGTTGAGTCCAATTGTGGTTAAGAGATGTATGGCACGAGATTGATTCTCGAAAAGAATGATGGAAAGTGGCATGGCATGTGTAATGGCACCTATAAGTGGCATGGTTAAAAGTTTCGTGCTTGACAGTGGATGCCCTTTGTAAAAGAAAAGTGATGTTTGTGATGGGCCTGTTAGGCATGTTTTATGATTGGCATCATGTGATTGGCTTGACCAAGGTATAACTGAGAGGCTAGACGACCTATGGGGTTAATACCCATTGAACTGATGTCTGTTAAGAATATGATAGCCTGTCGCGTTTATGACAGAGTGGCAAATGCTATATGCTTATGATATGAGCGATTGACCTATAGAAGTGATGCCTTGAGTATTTGCTGGGTGTTGACCTAGTTGAGTTTTAGCCTAGTTGAGGCTTACCTGGCATTTAGCTATTAAGTGAGAAGTTGTCTCGTTAAGGCTGGCTTGATGAATGGTTGCTGCTTAAGAACAATTTGGAATCCTTGTATAATGAGCAACTAGTTGAGAATTGTTTGGAAACCACTAATGTTTGATGGTAAAAGATAATGAGATGAACAGTTTGAGACTTCTAGACTTAACTTAAGTCTTTGATTCTTGGAGGAAATCATAGTGGTTCAAAGTAACTTGATGACCTAATAACGCTGAACGACCACAGTATGGTCGTAGAAGAGCATTGGGCTCGAGTACGTAAGATATAAGAAGATCCAAGAATTGATATAGATCATAGAATTGAGTAAAGATAAGTGATTGGAGTATAAGTACTATAAGAGTAAAGATAAGTGACTGGAGTATGAGTAATATAAGAGAATATGGCTCGATTTTGTTAACTGTGCGAGACCCGAGTGTGATAAGGGGTTGTGAGAACTATAAACGAAAATGAGAAAAGTAGATGGGTATACAGACTCGAGAAGGAGCTATCATTATATCCAAGTCGCTGAGACGATTGAAGCTAGTGCTGATGAGTTAAATGATGGAAGTCACGAGAAAAGTGACTCCGAGTTAATCCTTTCTAAATTGAATGCATGGAAAGAACCACGAGAGTTTTGAAAAGCTTGTGAAGCCATGTATAAGGTTGAGATTGACTAAGTTTGAAGGAGCGATGAGATTTGAAGTTGTCTTCCTCTGGATTGAGGATCTTTGTAAGAAAACCATAGAGGTTTTGGGTACACTAAGTAAAGAAAGTGACTCTGGCAGATTGTAACCTTAAGAGGCTGTTGATAATTGATGAAAGGTCACCAGAGGAAGGGTTTCCTCGAAGGCGCGATATTTGCCCGGACTGCCTTTATTGAATTGTTTAATGAAATTACTTTCCTGGGATTGGTTGAGAACAAAGGTTGTTTTGATCTTGATACTTTTGCAAGGATCAAAGGATGATCGACCAGCGTGAGATAGAGTTCTCAAGGTCGTTTAAGCAAATGGTAAAGGTGATCAAAGATCCTTGAATAAGATAAGTAAATCCCTGAGTGGATTGGAGTTTGAAAGCCTTATGGCTAGTTGTTCTCCCTGATTTTGAGGAATGGTAATGGGCTCAGTAAAAGAAGAGAACTCCTGCTCCTATATTACGAGCAAAGAGATGTTCATTTTAGAACATGAAACGTACTTGTGATAGATGGTTGTTACCCTGTCGCAAGTTTCGTAATGAAAGACTGACATGTCGTTCCTTCCTTCGTTGGAAAAGTTGAGGAAAGAGATCTGTCGGTTGTTTGACATTGATGATGTTATGAGATTGATTGAGCATAAATCTAGACCACTAGAAGTGGTATTGTGTGTTATCGCCCCTAAAGGGTAAGGCGTCATTCTTAAAGGAAGATTAGATCATGAGATGCTCGTTGATGAAAAGAAAAGTGAATGGACTGGATAGTCCTGGCTGTTCGTAATTCTAGTGAATGATTGAGGAAGCGAAAAGAGCGTTTAGAGAGTAATTGCAAAGTAAATTGAGATAATCTAATCGAGTATTCGATACGTGAATTGGTGAAAACCAAGGACGAACAGATATTGTCACTTGAGGTACTAAATTATGGGAAGAAGAATGCCGATTATGGTAGCATCTACGTTCTGGAGTAAAACACCGCCGTTGGCGCAGACTCCAAGATTGACGTCCTATGGAATAGGAAGGACATGGTGGATTCGAAAAAAGAGAATGCCACTGAAGTGTATAGCTTCATTCACATGGTAAGAGACCCAAGTATGGAAGGAAGAGAAAATCCTAACTATTTTGATATTAAGATGGAGCGTCTTGACTGAGAAATACGACGCATAACTTGAATGATTCCTGTAAGGGAAGTTAAATTCGAGAGACTGTCTTGTAGACGATGTTGAATTCTAGGATAATGTCGACGTTCAGTGGAACAGACAGAATTGGGATAAAGTCGCATTGACTGGTTATGGAAACCAGCAATTAAGATAAGAGTGTTTCCTGAGATAGGAGTGACAAAAATGAACAAAATGATGTGCGGTCCTCGTGGAGACCCATGGCAACAGATGGTCAAGGTTTGAGCTCTCAAGTGAAAAGTGTGAAAAACAGTTTGGAAGATTCGACACCTGGTAGAAAGAAGTTAATAATAGTCGGGTTGAACATCCGAGGAAATAATTGGACTCATTTAAGGAGTCATGAGAAATATGAACAGCTTTGAGAGAATCCTGTGAACTCTAAGGAGATGCTCGTTGTATGCTACATGTGAAGCGCACAAGTTGTGGACCTGATAAGGTAAGATTCCCTTGCTGTGAAGTTTTGAGGAAGTGAAATTTCTGTGGAGCACTTAAAAATTGAAATCAGTGATGAATCAACTAGAGTCGATATGAGTTGCTGGAAGTTGAAATTTCCCGAGATTAATGAATTGCAATAGACGGATGGTGGGAAGATTTCCCAGAGGAGCCGTTTCATTAAGGGAATGGACTAAGGATGAGATGTGGCACGAGTGGACGAACGATTGTAAAAAGAAGTCCCAAGTACTTAAGTCTAGTTGGCGACCGCGCCGATGATGGTGATTTCATTGAAAAATAAAGGATGTCAAAATTACAATGGCGTGACGCGAAAAGAAAATTTAAGACATAACAAGGCAACTGGAAGTGGGCGTTGCATATACATCGTAAGGATAAGGCTATATGAGTTGGAGTGCTTAGAGCATAGTTGGAGTTGGTTTGTGGATGTCCTCACGACAAAGTTGGGAAACATTATTTAGGTGGAAGACGATTTCAAGTTTATATCTACTTCAAAAGATATCGAGTAGTAGTTTCCCGAGAGGAATTGATGAGAATCAACGTCGATGGATGAAATTACTTACGGTTATAGGAGCGTTGCCCTTGTAAGGAAAAACTTAGCAACTGTGTGAACTGCAGGAGTTGGAAATGTTGACTGCTTTAAAGGGATTGAAGGAAAAGAATAACCGTTGCAAGTTAGTGGATTAAATTGGTCTTTGGAGGATCTCGAATGTAATCGAGGAAGAACTATTAAGGCTCAATCATGAATTTGCATGAAAAGTCGAGAAGGCTATAGTTCGATTTGAACAATTGAGAGTAAGCTAATGGAACTTGTGCGTCCCCGACTGCACAACATGAAGTTTGAAAAGGATGATTATACCAATTGATAAAGGCACTCAAGGAGTGCGATTTCATGACGGTTGGGTAATGATCGTGATAGAAAACGATCTTGAATATACTGTAACGTTTTGGGAAAAACCTTCCGACGGAGAATTTCAAAAGCAAGGTTACAGTGTGATGCACGTATTATCCTCGAACTAATAGGCAAATTGAACGAAAAATTCGAGTATTCAAAGGTGTATCACCAACAGATATTATGAATGTCGAAAGAGAATAGAGAAAAGCAAGTACAGGTTAAGGATTGAGGAAAATAGGTCCTGGAGGTATATGACTTTTGTTAGAAAAAATAAGTGGGAACATCAAGTAATGGGAGGATCTACTTTGGAGAGGAGGCGTCGATACCCCTATGAGATTGGATAATTGAAAAGTGGCAAATTTCGAGGACGAAATTTCTTTAAGGGGGAAGAATTGTGATATTCCGAATTCCGACCCTCTCGAGGCTATTGAATGGAAGGATATCGATCGGTGTATTTCAATTGTAGCTCGCTCGGAGTTGGCCACTCTTGAGTTAACTCACCAAAAGGAAAAGACTGGCGCGGAGTCAGGTACGTGGACCTAGGGAGTTTGAATGAGAAATGGCATTTTAACCATAAGGATTGTCGAGGGAATATTCTAGGCCAGCAGAGATTGATCTAAGGACGATCATGGAATATCTTGCTAGCGTTATACGTTGGGATGCGGGTGATTCCGCTTAACCAACGTGTAATTTGCAAGAATTTCCTAAATCAGATTCCGATTATCAGGATTGAAGGAATGAACGGGAAACCTTCACATTTACACCACAACCAAAGTCGCCACGGCTTAAGAATAATCTTAAGGTTGATACGCGTAGCGCCTACAAAAGTCGCTCGTCAATTTAAGATAAACTGGAATTACAGTCGACGAGAGTTCGACATGAAATTAGACCTCAAGATTTGGGTATTGGACATTGAAAAATTCAAATATTGAAATTGAGATGGACGTCACCTCATCAAGGGTGGTTAATATTAAAAAAATAGAATTTCGGACGAAGAATGACAAATGACCATTTTGCCCCTAAAATTTTGGCATTGCCTTAAAAAGTTTAGAAGGTCATTTTGATCATTTTCCTCCTCTATATAGCTGCTGAAAATTAGATGACGATGAGTCAAAAGAAGTCAAAGTTAATAGAGCAATTAATGGGAGCTTGCCAAATGTCAATCAAAGAGAAGGCCAAGCATTAAATGCCTATTAATTATCCATCTAATCTATTTGACCCAAAATATATTATTGAAATGGAATGGACTCTCTCTCCTCAAATTTTGGTCGGCCACCCTTCCCCTCTCTTCTTCCTCTCCCTTTTTTTCTCTCTCGGCCGAATGGGTTCTCGCGGACAGGAAAAAACCAGCTCACTATTTCGGCCATAACTTCGTCGTCCGATTTCGAATTAAAATAAAACCACCGACACCATAAATCTTATCATCTTTTCATTCTAGAAGGTATTCTGAGCTTAATTTGGCTCAGCCGTTTGTCCCATAGATCTATTTGAGTGGATAAATGGCAGATTTTAACCCGATTTTGGAGAAGCTGTGTTTTTGGGAGTTTTCAAACTCCAAACGGCCTCAAATGTATTAGGAGAGCTTCATAACATCTAGTAATATGGTAAGATGGGTGTTTGCAAGTTTGATAATTTTAAATTGGGCTTTCATGACTGAACATTGATGATCAAAATAGGACTGATTCTGATCAAGAGGTGATCGGGCTGTTTCGAAGTCTTTGGGGTGTCAATCCACTTCAAATCTCGCGGTGAGCCTTCTAAACTTGTAAATGAAGGTCTTGGTATGTTTATTATACAAAGAATAAGGCTTAGGATTGAAGTATGGCTCGATTGAACGGTTAGAAACAGAAATCGATTCTGTTTTGAGGATGAAATATTACTGGCTGGTTCTGTTTAGGGCTGATAAAGGAGTATTTGAACTTCAATTGGACTTATAATGTCCTATAAGTTGTGATGTGAAGAGTTAATGAAAAGTGTGTGAAGTGGATTGGGGGCAAAATTGATGCACGAAATTCTAAGTTGTGTCTTGCCATGTATATGGCTGAGTAAACCGAACACATTAAGGGTTTGGAGTGAGCATTCTTTGTGTCTAATTGTTATAAAATGTGTCTTGAATTGCCAATGGCGTGGCTAGGGAAAAATTGAGTTAATGGAAGTGAGCATTCCATATTTTTTATTTAAAATTGGTAAATCTTTCCAGGCTGACAAGGAATTTATGGAGAGTTCATACTTGTGGCATTGAGGATAGTCACTTTGTGTGACATTTTGCTAATTGATCGAGGTAAGTGTTTCCTAAACCCTTACCCAAAGGCTAGGACACTACTGGATTGATTAATTGGATAAATTGAGTGTTTGGTGAATCCTAGGGCTTGAATTACTTGATTAAGTAGTAGATTTCATGACTTGCGTGGCATAGTTTGACAATTGATTATTGTGATATGCCTTGATGTTATGTTTGGCTAGTGTGTTTCGATTTGCCAGAGAGCCTTATGAGGTAAGTGGCTATTGAGCCCTTAGCAATATAATTCGACTACTGAGCCCTGAATTCATGAATTGGAAATAATGCCATGTTCTTGTTATTGAATTGGCTGTAAGCCCTGTTACTATTAAGGAATTGGCTGAGATGCCCTGGTAGTGAATTGGCCGTGGGCCCTGGTGATGACATCGCGATTGTGGGCCCTGGCGATGATTGGTGATGACATAGCGACCGTGGGCCCTGGGAATGATTTGGCTTGGAGCCCTATGAAACTATATCGCAACTTAGAGCCATGGCAATATATCGCGGTCGGGGCCCTAGCGATGACTAAATGTGATTTTAGGCTAATGTGTGAAGTTTGGATCCTATGATGTATGGTGTGTTCGTTAATGATTTGATATGTCAATTATTCTGTGATAAATGATGATGAACTCGAATAAGAATGAAAGTACCGATTAGCCTGTGACCCCATTAGTACAAGGACATCGATTTGCCTGTGGCCCCAGTGATGTCAGTTGGCAAAAGTATCAGGAAAGTACATCGCGGCTGAGAGCCCAAGCGATAAGTGGTTATGAAAGTTATAATGACTACAAGTATTGGTTTATGTGCTAAGTGTTATGATGTTGAACATAGGTGGCTATGATTTTTTATACAGCCTGACTTATTGATATGTCAGACTGATTGATGCTTTGTAACTTTGAGTTGTTAAATGCTTGCATCCGATAGCATTTGTGTGTGGTCTAAGGGGACTAGTGTTCAGGTCTAGATTTAGGTTTCACTTGCTGAGATATATATATCTCACCCCAGTGGGGATTTAAATTTTTCAGGTTCCAAGCGAAGGAAACCCGGGCTTGCTATGGGTTGGTATTTGAGGAAGTCGTTGAAGGAAATCATGATGAGTATGATCGAGACCTAGTTGGGAGTTGGATTTGTAAATGACTGGATATTTTTGAGAAGTGAATCTCCTTTTGTCCTCAGTCATCTTATGTTGTGTTAATTGTGTGGAGTTCTTTCTCACTTTCACTTAATAGACGGACTTGCTGAGTTTTGGCCAGAAGAATCCTGGGAGACTTACGGCCCAGAGGGATGTTCGCGTGCTCACCGGGTTCGAGACATGACAACTATAGTACTAAAGATACGAATGAACATGCGATAGAAAGTCACCATCCCATGAAAACTCCGTACTTCTCTAACAGTCTTGGGCGTTGGCCACTTTCAAATGGCAACAACCTTTACCTCATCAACTCAAAGCCCATCTGCAATAACAATGTATCCTAAAAATGGCAATTGATTCGTCATGAAACTACTTTTAGGCAGGTTGATATAAAGTTAATTTCCCTCTAAGACCTGTAGAACATCTTGAAGGTGTACTACATAATGTTGTTCACTTGGGCTATAGATAAGTATATCATCGAAATAAACCACCCTTGCCCAAGAAAGGTTTAAGAACTTACGTCATCAAACGCATAAAAGTGCCAAGAGAATTGGTAAGTCTGAAGGGCATGACTAACCACTCATAAAGTCTTTCGTTTCCATTCATCCCAGGCCTCATGCAAATCTGATGGTATCCACTCTGCAAATCAATCTTCGGAAAGATCTTTGATCCAGACAACCTGTCAAGCATATCATCCAAACGAGGAATAGGGAAGTGATACCTCACAATAATTTTATTTATTGCACGATTATCTACACACATCTGCATGCTATCATCTTTCTTCGGTGTAAGCAAAATAAGAACGACACAAGGACTCACGCTTTCTCGTATAAGCCCTTTTCGAAGAAGTTCTTCCATCTTCTCCTCTAATATCTAATTCTACTTTGGGGTCATACAGTAATGTGACAAATTAGGTAGACTAGCACCGAGCAGGAAATCAATCTGATGTTGAATATCTCGTAATGGTGGTAGTCCATCAGGTAAGTCCTCAGTAATAATACCAGAGAAAGCCTTCAATAAAGGCTGCAAGGCTTCTGAAATCACAATGGTTTCCTACTTAGACCTCTCATCAACAATTAAATACATACCATTCTTCTTGCGAAAATTAAGCAGGACGCAAGTCGCACCACCCTTGTTCTGCTTTTGAGAGGGTTGCGAAACGCGAGCAACTTCATCCAAGGGATGAAGGGTAATTTTCGTCCTTTTCCACACGAACAAATAAACGTTCTCGCGCGCTCAATGGTAACATCAACATCATATTGCCATGGTCGTCCCAGCAAAACGTAACATGCATCCATCTCAACAACATCACGGATTATTGTATCCTTTTAAGTTTTTCCCATACAAATAGGCAAACGAAAAATTCGAGTTACCTTTAATTTCGGTCCTTACGAATCCAGCGAATCGTATAGGGTGAGGGATGAGCTTTGGTCTTTAGCTGGAGATGTTCGACAAGTGCTTGTGATATTATATTCTTGCAGCTTCCACTATCAATGATGATATTGCAGACCTTTCCACTGACAGTGCAACGAGTGCGGAAAAGATTATTCCCCTGAGAGTCTTCCTTCCGTAGGGCTAACAGCAATCGTCTAACCACACAATTAACATGTTCGTCCTCTTCATCGACTATCTCTTCTTTGTCCCCCCCCCCAATCTTTTTCATAAAACTCATCGTCAGGCTCGACCAAATTCGTCATCTTTCGCCATGGATAGTCACTCGAACGATGTCCAAGCTCATTACATTTAAAGCACTTCCCTCGATAGGATTTGGCATAGGGATTCAAAGCAACATCATGAGCCTTTGTCGGAGGAGCCTCAGTAGACTTGGGCCCATCAATATTACTCCCTGAATTTCTGTTTAGATTATTGAATTGCCGGTTAGAGGACTCAGCACCCTCCTACGATTTTCCTCGACCGAATTGTCCTCGAGAGGTATAATACCCTGATCTGTTTGAGTAATTGTTTCACGCTAATTGAAGTTCCACATTTCTGGCCATCTCTTGCGCATCCTTGATAGAATATAAACAATGCAACGAAACCTAATCTTGAATGTTTAAACGAAGACCGTTGATATATATATGGCGATTTGTTGAGCTTCAGATTTGGCAAGATTATTGCAGGCCGAAAGTCTAAGGAATTCCTCTGTGTAGGCTAGAACCGTACGACTCTCTTGTTTGCAAGACTGAAATTGCTGAAACAAAACCTGTTCAAAGTTAGGAGGAAGAAACCAATCCTTCAGCAATTCTTTCATGCGATTCTAAGTTCGGATGGGGGCTTTCCCTCGTCGAGACAAGAAAGTTGTGTATGTTCCCACTAGGCAAAGGCGCCGCCCTTTAATTTGTACTCCATGAGCTTAACTTTACGATCCTCTCCGATTTTCATGGCATTGAAGAATTTTTCGACCTTCCAAAGCCAATCCAGCAAATCTGCAAAATTTGAATTACCATTGAAAGTAGGAAGTTCGACCTTCATTTAATACTACTCGAGTTCTCGTCGATATCCTTCTTGTCGTCGACCCCCACAAACAGGTTCGTCCAGGATGTCCTTATATTGATGGTTTCCAGGAACAGGGACATACTGGAATTCATCCTCATCTTCTTCTTCAGATTCCTCGACATGGCGTTGTCGTCTTTGTCGAGGATTCGCCCTGCGCTCCACAACTACTTCGGGATTACGAGCGACAGGAATTCGCTCAGCTGGAAGAACGCCAGGGTTTGGGTTTACAGACAACTGTTGGATGGCGGCAAGCAAATCTTGCATCATTCGTTGGTGGTCATGAAGAATCCGCCGAGTTTCCTCAACAAGTTGTCAATTCTCCCCAACGAGCAAGGTAAATTTCTCACGTGAAACAGGCTTATGGCTCTCAGCTGTAGAGGTGTTTCGATTCACGTTATTAGTCCGCATCACAAGAAGAAACCTCGCTCTGATACCAAATGACGCAAGGTAAGCGATAACAGGAAATCAATACCAAAGCAAATCTGAAATTCAATAGATAAAAGCCTGAATATTACAAAGAGATGACATCCATATATATTGATAGGACTCCAAAAGGAATGCAAATACTAAAGATAACATTAATCAACTCAAATCTAATCTAATCTAAAAGGAATCAAATCAAAGTCTCGAGAATTATGCAAAAATTTAAAATTGCCAAAAAGTGATCTAACAACTCCAAAACGCTAAAATTCATCGTATCTCATAGCAAAATAGTGATTTTGAATCAGACGGTCGTTTCGCTTCAACCAACCAATTTTGAGCGCAATCTGAGATCGTTTGACCCAAAATCGAAATTACTAATAAAGTCGTGTCGGCTTCTGGTGATCCAATTTGTCAAGATAATCACATGCAAGCTGTTCTACATCATTTAGCAAAATGAACTTTGCTACAAAAAGTTTATTCAATTTCCAGTTATTTATTGCACTTTGCAAATAATTTGGAAATTGCTTTTGGACTTATAATAAACCTAAATTTTAATATATATATATATATATATGTGTGTGTGTGTGTGTGTGTGTGTGTGTGTGTGTGAGAGAAAAAATCCCGCATACGGATTTATTTTCCACGTCAGCATCACAAATTGAATGTCGAATGTCAAAATCGGTTGTGTTCGACGCCAGATGTGTCAAACATATTCCCAAAAGCAATCATGCAAAAGTTACATATTAGGAATTTCAATTGAACATTCTAATTTTTATTTAATTAATGGCAAAGTCATTGTCATTCATTTGTCCAATTGTTTTATATAAATGAATGATTTCATAAGATCGGTTGTAACTTCACATATTCTTGAGACGTCCAGAATATGGGTGACAGGTTCACAGTTAGATTGAATCTTTAAACCGTTCTTGGTTGTTGAATCATTGAGTGGATATTAATGATCCTGTTGAAACTGGTGTATTCTTAGCTTCATCATTAAATATTGGATATTTAGGGAAATGACAAGCCACGAGTCATTAGATATTGTGATACTCGGGTTAGAACACATATACTTATACCACACAAGTTCACTGAACATGACACATATTGAAGGATTAGCAACTTATAAACTTTTTAGTATGGTTAATGTCTTATTGTTCATGATCTGATCTTGTGTAAATAATTCTTATACCTGAGGCATAGTGCTGACTTGTGTGTTGGCTATGTAAACAAGTGTGCATATTAACGGCTAGTTGATCCATCTCTATATATGATCAGAAACAAAAGGGGCTTCGAGAGGTTCTGCCTTTCCAATAGGAATACCACATGGAATGAAATGAGTGTAAAAGAAGAACCATGGTGATTTGCAAGAGAAGATTAAGAGCTTGAAATTCAAAAGTGCCTGAGTTATTCAGATACGCATACTTATTCTAACAGTCCTTAATTTTTTTCATAGTGAGGTTTAGTAAGAATGGCTGAGTATTCTTCCTCTCTTATAAACTCCATTGAATCATTCTAGTGGAATCCAACCAATCGACTGTCATCTTGAGAGAGTGGTTATAAGCTTAACAAGCCGAACCACTATAAACACAGCGTGCATCATTCTCTACTCTAAACTTTTATTTTTGTGTTTAGATTTCTTGCATGTTATGATATAGTTGATGATTCTAATAGTGCATTGAAATTGTTTTAATTCCGCAAGAAATATCAATTAGATTTAGAATCACCTATTCACCCCACTTTTATGTGACATTGTTAGATTCAACAGCCATCGCGGCCCGCTTGCTGCTGTTGCCGCCACCGCCCACAATTGCAACTCGCCGCCACCGCCCATTGCTACGGCCCAACCAACAACCGCCACTTGGGCAGGTCATCCACGCAACTACCAACAAGAGAATGGCGTCATGCAGTAGGAGGGGTTCACTGATCTAGCCATTGATTCCATTTTTCGAAGAGCGTTTGTGAATTAAACGCTTCTTTGACTATATGGCTAGGTTTTGGTTTATTGTTCCTAAATACTGATGCGCTCCTTTCCTTCCAAATCAGCCATTGTGTACCAGCAAAAATTGCTCTCGCGAACGGGTCAGCTCGGGAGTCTTAATTTTTCCAGTATCCACTTGTCGTCGACTCTGGTTACCTTTGATGGGGAAGTGTCGAGATTGGACCCAGGGTCCGACCTTGGAGTTCGTGATGCGATCAATCTGCGGTCACACTCGTTCCAATACAGAACTTGCTGACATAGCGGTGGGCCACGTCAAAGAGGCGGAGGCATGCGGCGGGGGGTGGGCTGCGGGCTGGTGAGCCACGGCATGTGGCAGCAGCAGGCCGGTAGCAGGCAGGTGGGCCGCAGGAGGAGCGATCGAAGAAAAATATTTCATGATTTGGTTAAATATATATAAGTATTTAAATAATACGGATCGGGTATGGATTGGGCTTGGGTCAGGTCGAGTATAGGTCATAAAATTTGTACTATATGAAAATGGATCAAAATAATTTATATAGGTCAATATGAGTCGAACCATATTCAACCCAACCCAAATATGACCCGGGAAACCCATTTGACACTTTTAATCAGGGAGAGCATTTTGGAAAGCCTGTCAATACTAGCACGGATCAGTACCACGTGCCCTAGCCAGTTACACATAAAGAAGAATGTGAAAATAGACATAAATATTAGTGCCGATAATAGACAATGCCGCTAAAAATTTGAAGTAATTTTCAGAAGGCGCGCCAAAATAGACGGACACTTATTATTGGAGCATCCGACAAGAGAACGGTTATTGATAGTTATGCCAGCTCTAAGACAACTTACTGAAGACTCGATTCAAGGCAGAAAACATGGGCTCGATTGATGGGGTAAGACAGAGAAAAGAAGTGAACCATTACAAGCAGATTGAAGACTATCGGCAGTTATATGGTGCATTACACCAGTCAAAATAAATGTTTTGAAGGCCTAGTTAAATAAGCTCGTGGAGAATAATCAACGTGGGTGCTATCGGTAAGAAGGCGCTGGAAGATACAACCGTCGGAAGACGATTTGCTTGCTCAACCAACCTTTAACTTTACTTTCTACACTACACTTTAATTTCCTTATTTGTAACTTTCAGATTCTCGTCGCTATACAAACTCCAGTGTTTGTCTTTTTCTTAGATACTTTTCCATTGAGTCAAACTCCAGTATACTATCGAGGCGTGTTCAGGCAATGTCATTGAGTTAAACACGGGCAAGGTTTGAGTACCTTGGTTCATTCTTTTGGTAGGGATTGTACTCTTTAAGCCACTCTGCTGAGTCAAGCTCCGATTTGATCAATATTTGTATAATTTCTTTAGTATCGATTATTTAGAATTGTACTATTTGAGCCCTCCATTGAATCAAACATCGGCTTGGTTCTCCTTAGTGTAATTTTATTGAAATCTTTGCATAATTTACGTATTGATTTTTTTACTATTTGGATCACTCGAGTCTCGAATTACCTTCCCACCTTTTTATCCCATTTAAAAATCGAAGAACGAATTTTGATGAAAGATATTTTGTTGCGGAGAAATGCCAGCAAAATAGAACCATAAGCAAACAAATATTCCAAAAGACAAGCTAATCATACGTTTCCAAAGGTCTCGATCGCCATCGGAAACAGTCATGCTATAGAGGAACCAATACAAAACTACATGTGATGATTATAAGCAAACACAAAAATTCCAAAACGTCAGCGAATCACACAAATTCCAAAGGAATCTTTTTCCTATCTATGATTCCGAATGGACCTCCTTGTGCACACCTTGTGGACCATTTGCCCATGCTGCAGTGAGCTCGGAACTCCTCAAAACGAAGATCAATGTTACGAACAGGCCTCACATCCCATTCATATTCAAGTCCATCGGTAGTCCCATAAACAGCCGTTTCACGCCCCAAATTGTTATAAAACAGAATAAATTATGCTCATTTCTGCTGTGCGTAGCACGTCTGCTTCGTTCTCAATAGAATGGTTCTAGATCGATGATGGACAGCCAACACACGCGATGCGCATGCACAGCAGGAGAGAGACCTGCCTGATCAAAAACAAACTTGCATGCTAGGAACTCTCTCTCTCTCTTGGACCGCTTGCGATTCCACACATGGAGGTCACCAGATGTAGAGCTCGCTTCCATGGTCGCTCAAGCCAAAGTACAAGCCCAAAGCCGCCACGGCCGCTCCGGCTCGTGGCCATGGACGGTAGTGAATGGTGAGTTATGTTGGAAAATTGAGATATTTTGATGAGAGAGTGAATGAAAAATTATTTCTCAAATAACATTCTTGAGTTGAAAGTAGGAAGTGAAAGTATGCTGGTCTCACATAGGAAATAAATAAGGCTTGTGAGTGCATTATATAGAGTTACACTCCTTTAGATTGGTAACTTTCATAATACATGTGTTATGCCTCGCGCACAAGCAGGAGGGTGCAAATCCCAGACACCAACGAAGAATCAACAAGTTGAAACTTGGGCGCGAGCACACGACCTGCATACGCAAATGCAGAACCGGTAATGGGCCCTGCGACAAGCCCATTTTTGCCTTCTTTTTTATTTTTTTTCCAACTCAAACCGTTACAAATTTTATGTAATAGTTGTTGAGCTAATTAATAGCATTAACTAAGTAAACACTATTACGATTCTATTATTAAAAAATTAAATGCGTAACAGCTTGACTGTCGTGACTCTATCGTTACAACTGTTGTTATGGCTCTGCCGTTAACATAAGCATAACGGCTGTGCTGTTATGGTTCTACTGTTATGGTTCTGCTGTTATGGTTCTGCTGTTACATAATTAAAGTTATAACGGTAAATTTATTCATTTGTTATTCTTTATCTTCGAAATACCCCCACTGACCTTATATATATATATATATATATATATATATGTGTGTGTGTGTGTGTGTGTGTGTGTGTGTGTGTGTGTGTGTATGACCTCTCATTTTGAGACTGAGATCGAAAGAGAAAAATAATGTACATCTCTTTCTATTCTCTGCATCTGCATCGTTTTTTATAGTGTTTGCGTTTGATCAAGTTCGCCAAAAGCTATGAAGTATTGTGCTTGCCTCTATTGCTGTTTTACCGTTGTATCTTAGGAGACAAACGTTCACGAAACCTCAAAGCACGTAAGGGAGGGAACAAATCTATCTTAAGGAAACTGTGTATATAGGCCTTGGTATTTGTGTTAATTTCATTTTTTAAAAATTTGTCATTGTAATTTTATTGTTTTTTTAGTTTTGATTTAATATCAACTTACGTATTGTTCTTTGAGCTAGTGCTTTTGCCGATACAGTATTGTGCTTCTGCTGATTGAGTGTTGTGCTTCTACCGATTGAGTGTTGTGCTTCTGCCGACTCAGCTTTTGTACTTATACCGACTCAGTGTTTATGATTTTGCCTAATTTATCTTTGTGCCTTTGCTATTTGACTATAAGTAATGCTAGCCAAAGCCATTCCAAATACCCTCCAACAAGTTAGTGTCGAAGTAGCTTATGTTTCGTTTGCCTTTCGCTACAAAAAAAAAAAAAAACACACGAATTTAGCTACGAAATTTTGCTACTAAAAAAATTTGTCGCTAGTTTGCGACGAAAATAGAGATGAAAAAATCAATTTGTCACTATTTGCGACGAAATTGGCGACAAAAGAAATTCATGGCTAATTAGCGATGAAAACAGCGACCATATAGTTTCATCGCTAATTAGCCACGAATTTAGCGACAAAAAAATTTTCATAGCCAATTAGCTTCAAAATTAGAGGTGAAAAACGTTTCATAGCTAATTAGCCACGAATTTAGCGACAAAAAAACTTTCCGTGGCAAATTTGCCACGAAATTTGCGACGAAAAGTTTATTTTGTGGCAATTCACTAAATTTTTCTTTTTTATTTAAATTATATTAGCGAATTTTGTGACGAAATCAACTTTTTGTAGCAAATTTTGCGACGACTTATTGATTTCGTAGCAAAATATTGACAATTAATTTATTTATTTCTAAAATTTTAGCGACAAAAAACCTTTCCGTGGCGAATTTGCCACGAAATTTGTGACGAAAAGTTTATCTCGTGGCAACTTCACTAAATTTTTCTTTATTATTTAAATTATATTAGCGAATTTTGCGACGAAATCAACTTTTTGTAGCAAATTTTGCGACGAATTGCTGATTTCGTTGCAAAATATTGAAATTAACTTATTTTTCGAAAACATTAGCAACGAAATCCATTTTTTGTAGCTAAATTCGCTAAATATTTTTTATTATTTGAAATTTAGCGACGAAAATGGTTTCGTCGCTAAAGTTTTTCATATTTATTTCAATTATATAGCCGAATTTTGCTACAAAATCCAATTTTCGTCGCAAATTTAGCGACGAATTCATCATTTCGTCGCAAAATATTGACAATTAGTTTATTTTTTCAGAAGATTTTGTGACGAAACATTATTTTCGTCGCTAAATTACCTTAATAAATAAAAAATTATTAAAATTAGTGACGAATCATCATTTTCATCACTAATTTGAAAGAAATAAAAATAAAAAAATAAAAAAAAATTAGAAACGAAAATTTACGACTAAACAAATCCGTCGCTAATTAGCCACGACTTTAGTGACGAAATACGCGTTTGTCACTATAAATAACAATTAAAATAAAATAACCAAAATCAAAATTAGCAACGAAAGGCAAGTTCGTCGCTAACGAATGGCGCATTTCGTCATATAAAAATTAAAATAAAAAAACAAAATTAGCGACGAAATATTCCTTTCGTCGCTAATTAGTAACGAAAGGCAAGTTTTGTCGCTAATATCACATAAATAAAAATAATAATAAAATCAAAATTAGCGACGAAACTTTCCTTTTGTTGCAAATTTGCAACGAAAGGCGCATTTCGTAGCTAATGTCATATAAATTAGCCACGAAAATATATATTCGTCACTAAGTTGCAACAAACGCCGATTTTCCTCACAAAATCAACACTAGGAAAAAAATAAAATTTTAAATTTTAAATTTAGCAACGAAATGCATTATTCGTCGCTAATATAATAGAAATAAAAATGAAAAAGAAAATATGCATATTAGCGAAGAATTAATTGTTTCATCGCTAATATCATATAAATTAAAATTAAAATAAAAAAATTAGCAACGAAATATCCCTTTCGTCCCTAATATCACATAAATAAAAATTATAATAAAAAATCAAAATTAGCGACGAAACTTTCTTTTCGTCGCAAATGTGCGACAAAAGGTGCATTTCGTAGCTATTGTCATATAGATAAAAATAAAAATAAAAACAAAAAATCAAAATTAGCGATGAAATTCCTTTTCCTATGCTAAAATTGCGACCCAAATTTAGCGACGAAATTGAAATTCGCCATTAAATTAGCAACGAATTTCTTTTTGCATTTCTAATTTAGTGACGGATGTTAATTCGTAATCCTTCGCTAATTATTTTATTTTTAAAAAATGTCATGTTGTTTCACTTTTTTAATTATTAATGGTTTTAATATTTATTTTATTTATCTTTTTACGCTTATTTTTATAACATAATCATCAGTTATTAATTAAAAATTGTTTAGATAAATAATTGCTATTATTGTATTAAGAAATGAATTTTGGTGAACAAACGATATAGGGCTATAATGGACTATAGCCGCAGTAATATGTTGAAAACTGCAATAATATATCAGAAATCGCATTAATAGATTAGTGAAAAACCGCAACAAATAGTTAAAAACCGCATGAAAAGATGTAAAACAGCGGTGAAAGAGTGGAGACGAGTAAAGAAAATGAAAAATTTGAAAGGGCATATTTCATCACTCGGGCGTCCGTTTTGGACGATTTTTTTTTATTTCACATAATTTTTCGAGACGAATCCATTGGCAAATCGTCCCCAAAAATGTTGTTTTCCTTGTCGATTTTGCATTTTCTCCCTCCGATGCCACGTCCCGATCTCGAAAGAACTGTCATTTCCCTATTTATTCTTTTGATCTTTACATGCCAGACTCATTATACCACATCTTTTATTGGGTGGAAGGGGTCCACGGAGTTTTT
The DNA here is from genome assembly GCA_028455895.1 of Rhodomyrtus tomentosa. NCBI lineage: Eukaryota > Viridiplantae > Streptophyta > Magnoliopsida > Myrtales > Myrtaceae > Rhodomyrtus > Rhodomyrtus tomentosa. The sequence goes on along the minus strand of JAPCWY010000003.1, from coordinate 20,074,706 downwards.
ATATCCAAATTAAGGCCATACCTTTTAATGTGTGAATATAGTCGCTTGGATGAAGTGCATGGCAGTCACGGGTTCCATTCCCAGCTAGCACAATCTTTTTCATTTTTATTTTGCTTTTATGAATTTAAGAAATTACATAAAATAACAATTAAGAAGTTTTTAATTATCTTAATAATTTTTAATTAATGATTGATGATTATGTTATAGAAAAGCTTCAAAAGATTAAAAAAAAGATATTAATAAAATAAATATTACTATCAATAATTAAAAAGAAAAAATATCACGTCTGAAAAAAAAAAGTGTCCTGAGCTAAATTGATCAAATTGAATGGTTTAAAACTTAATTAACACAATTGCAAATCGTCGCTAATTTTTTTGGATAATTTTTCCTTTTTGATAAGTTATAGATTTTGTTATTTTAAGTAAATCAATCGTGCTCATAATTAATTATAGAGAAGCGTGGCAATACTGCTATCGGTGGTAACAACAATTGAATGTTTATTTTTATTTAGTCGACAAATATCGCAAATGCGATATATACCAATAAATGAATTAATTGACATATAATTGTTGGCCAAAGGGAAGACGGCGCTACGGTCCGGCGAGCATGACGAGAAGATGATCAGCGTCGTGATGGAGAATTGATAACTTTAAGATGTAATAATAATTAAATGCTTATTTCCATTTTTTCTTACTAATTATGTGTAATTATTGTTATGGACAATTTACCCCTTTTTCCCTACTCATTTTTTCACAGTCCGCGACCAGTATTTGGTTGTGGTACACAGGCATTGATAACTCTTTTATTTTATTCAACGTTGTGGCCGATTTTCGAAGCTAATTCTTTTTTATTTTATTTTTATTTCTTTTTTAGGACAAAAAAAAAAGATTCGTCCCTAACGTTTAAAAATTAAAAAGAAAATATTCAAATTAGCGACGAAAATAGTTATTCATCGCTAAATTAGAAATATCAATAAAAATAAAAAAGAAACAAAATTTAGCGACGAATATACCTATTCGTCGCTAAAGTGGCACCGCGTTAAAAAAATTTCGCCCAAAACTTGCCGCGTTTTGACCGACTCTGCTCTCTCATTCGCATCTCCCCCTTCTGACTTCCCTCCCACTCCCACTTCTCTCATCCGCAACCAGCGAAGAACACAGTTTTAAGTCGGCGACTGGAGAAGAAGAAGCAGAGAGAGAGGACACAGAATCAGCAACCAGAGATCGGAGATTGGAGAGCAGAAGAAAACGGAGGCGCCAAAGACCATCGCCCACAAAATCAGAGGTGTCCGAGCCGACGCGCTGCGGTTCGGCCTTCAAGGAGTCGAGCGACGTCGTGAGATCTCACCCTCTCGAATCCGCCTACGAATTGGTAATCCTTCTCCTTGTCTGTTTGCGACTCTGTTTAATTTGAATCGATGTGTCAGGGCATGCGAATTTTCTTGGATAAGGAGACGAATTTGTGGTTGTTCAAGTTGTTATAGCCATGGGAAACGAAATTAGAGAACTCAGCTTGCTGCTTGCTTGTAGCGAACTTGTCTAAACTATCGGTTGATTGTTTTGTTTGGAATGTTGCATCTTGGGACTGGTTCTAGGTTTGATGCGGGAGTATTGGGTTTTTCACGGTGAACCGTATGAGTTTTGGGGTTTTTGCCTCTGTTTATCTGGAGTACAAATACGCTGCCCGGTTCACTTGCGATAACAGATAAACGACACTAGTGAATCTTCTTTACTCTGTCTTCCCTTTTCAGCTCTCTACACTTTCGAGTTTTACTAATCTTCATCGATAGAATTTTGGGAGGGTGGTTGTCTTTCTAATTGGCGAGCATGATCCATACATTCATGTATATGGGAGGGCGGATGAGCTGATCTGCATCAATAATTTTAACTAAATAATGCATTCTCTTAACCATGTGAGCACCATAAACACCTGGTAACTAATTGTCCACCGTCGGCAAGGAAAGGCCGTGGATGTTCTTATAGTGAATATATTTAGTCCTATGCTGATTGGAGCGCGTATCAAGGTTTCCTTACCATCTTGTTCTAGGTAACATTTTAGGCAGGTTCAAATTCTTGCAATTGCTTCTCGAATCACTTACTTTGTCTATTGACAAATTGTTTTACGGAAGTTCCAACTTTTCCGCCTCTTTATTTTGCTATCTTCCACGTAGAGTAGATCATTGTTTTCTCGGTCTGTGGCTCTCATCCACTGAGCACAAACTTGGAGGTGCTCCTCAAAACAAGTTTACCATGAGCAGCATTTTCTTTTATGTGAGTCCTTGTCATCAGAAATTGTTACACGAGTAAATATCCTTTGGTAATGTTTGATAGGGATCCTACACTATGTGAAAGAGGTTTTCTCTTTCAATGTTTGGCTGTGATCTAGTGCCTCTGTCTTTGAGTGTTTTATATGTTGAAACTTTGTTAGAGCACCCATTACAGCTTTGTGTTTATAAAGAATTGGTGCACTAATGGTGCATTCGAAATGGAGTAGAATTTTGTTCTCTAGACCTCTGTCGTTTAACTTTTGGAATTTTCCGGTTATTTGTAGGTCAAGCTGACATTATGACGGAGGATCCGAGGGACCTTAAGCGAAGGAGACTTTTTGGGATCGAAGACCTTGATGCCCCTACCTTTTTGCTTTTTGCCTAGTCAACACTCCTTTTGAGTTATCACAGTGCACTTGTATGGTTAGCACTAGGAGATCTCTCAGTTTCATGTAATTGAAACAAATAAATGTATTTTGTTTTCATATTATTATAATATTTAGATCTTATTACTTGCTTAATCAATGATAACTATAAATTTTAGAAATTAATTTCGCTTTTAATTAGATTTAAAATCGACAAATAAAATAAATTATTTTATCATACGATCACAAAATTTATCGCTAGAGAAGAATAAAAAATTAAAAAAAAATCGTCGCAAAAAATAAAGAAAAATTCGTGTATCAGTCGCTAATTAGCGACAAAAGAGAAATTCATTGCAAATGAGGGTCTTGCGATGAATTTTGTGACAAAAAATAATTTCGTAGCTAATACGGCGTCGTAGATTTTGCGATGGAAATTTCACTTTTCATCACAAATTTGAGATGAATTTTGCGACGAAAAAAATTCGTAGCAAATTTGCGACGAAAAAATTCTAGCAAATTTGCAATGAAAAAAATTCGTGGCAAAGTTGCAATGAATTTTGCGACAAATAAATTCGTAGAACATTTGCGATGAATAAAAAATCCGTCGCAAATTTGCTACGAATTGCCGAATTTCCATCGCAAAATTTGCGACGCCATTTTAGCTACGAAATTTTCCTTTGTCGCAAAAAAACGTGTTTTTTTTTGTAGTGTTTAAGTTTTCATTGTTTTTCTATTTTATCTATTATTTTTCTTTGTTAATTTGTTTTGATTTCTTTCGTTTAATCAACGTCAACTTTTCAATTACCACTCAGTTTCTTGTCAACAACATTCGGCCCGACAAACATAAAACTGCACGGACGGTCGGGTTAGTTCATTTTCAAATCTCAGTCAAACACTAGAAAATATTGTTATTTTCCTAAAAAATGGCTTTCCTAAAAATATTTTTCAAAAACTTCATATTTTTCGCGAAACAAAAATCTTAGTCAAATGAATTTTTCAAAAGTCCTATTCAATCGAGTTAAGTAACGCTCAGTTGTGCGTGGATACTTTCTATATTTTGATAGTGTGGGAATATTATCCGCTATAAAATGCTGAGGTAATATTACTTACGGTGCAAGACAAAGTATATAACTTTGGTTGAGTAATTTAATATTTCCACGAGGTCACCAGTTTGATCCACATAGTTGCTCATTCTCATTGATTTTCTGCGAGCCATGCGGCATATCCCGCGTGGCTTAGTCTCCTAGTTGCTAGCATTTTGATGGGGCTACAGTGCCGATCTTGTCAATCATGGACCTTCCAGTCTCGGGTGGCCCATGTGGCAACGTGCATAGCCCAAATATCCATCCGATGTTACTTAACTAAGCAAAGTATTAGTGGACATACGATTTGTCACATCGTATCATCACAACATGATTGGTTCTTCCTAATTAGTCAATACATGATTCTTTCTTATATAATACTTTCTTTTTCTATAGGAAATCGCTATTTTCGCATTAATAGAAATAGTATATCCTATCATTACGCCCATCGCGGGCTGTTCCAGTTACTCGAAATCTGGGTTCGGGTCCCTAGTAGTCGCTGTGCCTGGATCCCCAACAATTGTGTCGGATTACCGGACTGGTCCCAAATCCCTTGAGCTGGGGCTCTAGACCCGGTTGCCTGTGCCCATGCTAAAAGGCAGTACAAGAATCATTTTCCGGCGTCCCAAAACGGAGCCAAGCTAAAAAAACTGAAGTACTTTACACACTAAAATGACAGCAAATTGCCCCGAGTAACATTGCCATTTCTATTCAGGGGGAAAAAAAAAGGAGCAAAAGCCTCTAGCCTAGTCATAAGAAAGCAAACCGAAACCCGAATGCGAGAAAAACAGTCTGAACCGAACTCGACGACGTGGTCAATGGCCTTTCGCCGCCCGGAGTTCCTATTCCGGGAATATATGGGTGAGCAAGAAAGGAACCAGTCACGAGTGAATATTCCCCACAGAATGAAGCTATTCCAGTATCAAACCTTCAAACCTCTACGACTGTCAAGCAAAGAAAAGTTTTGCTTTCACCAGGATTTCCCCTTCTCCATTGGGAACAAACAGTCATATGACATGCGAACCAAAGGGAAAAGTACAGTTAAGGACCATAAAGAAACAAATATTCCAAAAGACAGGCCAATCATGCAAATTCCAATGGTCTCCATCTCCATTGGAGACAGTCATGCGGCATCGGAACCAAGAGAAATCCACAGCTGATGATTATAAAAGCAAACACAAACATTCCGCAAGATCTGATCATACAAAATCCAAAGGAGTCTTTTTCCTATCTGTGATTCCGGATAGACCTCTTAGCGCGCACCTTTGGTACCGTTTGCCCATGTTGCTGTGTTCTAGGAACTCCTCAAAATGAAAAATGATCTTATAAACACGCCTCACGTCCTATTCATGTTCGTCCATCCATAGTCCTATGCCCCAGATTGCTGTAAAGCAGAATAAACAATACTCACTTCTGTTGTGTATAGCAAGTATCCTATCCTAAATAAATGTTTTGTTGTCTACAGAATGATACTAAATCAATGACCGACAACCAACACACAGAGGGAGGGAGAGAGAGAGAGAGATATCTGCTTGATCAAAAAATAATCTTGCTTGCAAAGAACGATAACATGTCAAATTGTAATGGCATTTATCTGAAGCAAGCAATGAGTAAGGAACCCACCCTTCCTACATTTGTTCCTCGCGTCGATATCAGTTTCCACTATCAAAAGTTATTATTTTGATGCAACCTAAGCTCTCTCTATCCATGACTTGACAGCAAAGGCATAGATATGCTTTCGATCTACTGATGATCAAAGGAATGATAATCCACACCTTAGTTTTGAGACTATCAATGATTTCAATCAGCAACCCATCCGCTGTTATTTGCCGGTATTTTGGTACAAGCTCATGCATTGGAGTCTTCTTCGCCTGCAAAATGATGATAATGTGTCGAGCTAGTTCGAGTATTAAAGGTAAGCAGAAGATAAGGCTTAAAAGCCAAGAACCGAGTGATGACAATGTTGATGTAGCACTTGCTTTGCGGTCCTTATGATATTTGGAACTACTGTTCATCAAGGGAATCATAATCCACACACCTTGGATGTCATATCTTTAATGAATCGACTGAGCAACTTATCCCCTGCTATTCGCCTTATTTTCTGTACCAGCTCATGCTTTGGAATCTTCCCCTCCTGGAAAATGATGATAATGTGTTAAGACAATTTCAGAAGCATAGATAAGGCGGAAGATAGAGCTTAAACGCCAAGAACTAGGTTGATGTGGCACTTGCTTTGTGGTCCTTATGATACTTGGAGATCAAACTGACATGAGATGGAGGTAACATCTTCGAGAGTTCCCAAAAGAAAATCGGAAATGGTGTCCAAGGGGTGGTCAAATTCTCCGGCTTCTCCGGAGTTCGCAAGAACCCTAGTTCATGTTCATCTTACAAATCATCAGACACGGTTGATGGAATAGGCAAAGTCAAACACACAACCATGGTCAATGAAAAATAGGATTGAGAAAGAAAATTTAATTACCTCTCGAGCGACAGGAGACTCTAAAGCTGACAATGTACGCCGGCAACACGCGAGTGTTCAGGTGAGTGTTCCGGATTATATATCTCCTTGGAAACGACAAGTCATCGATGCCCGAGTCATACTCTTCCGAACTTAGAGGAGGTTGTTCCGAGCCAAGACTGATAATCTCCGATTTCCCCAGTATGACCCGGCAAAGCAACAGATGCCTTAGGCCATCTTCATCGAAAGAAGCGGACATTACACTGCCCAGACATTACAGAGAAACTATCTAAGGCCAAAATCATCACATGAACAACTTACTAACATGAGTCACGAAACAACATGCTCGTGAAACAAGCTCGTTCTATAAATTTAACTGACCGTAACGTAGAAAAGAAATATACTAACTCATTAAATAAACATATCTTCATGATCGTACGACTTTCCAAATAGTATGTCTCCCGCTTACTTATGCAATTGATGGGGGCGGATTTGATTGCCAAGGCATTACAGAGAAAATAAGGCCTATATCATAACATGTACACCATACTAACATGAGTTATGCTCACGAAATATACTCGTCGTAGATTTAATTAGTCATAATTTGAAATGGAAATATACTAACGCGCTAAATTAACATATTTTCATGATCATAACATTTTCCAAACAATATCCATCGACTGTTTAGGCAATGCAAGGGAAAAGAAAGGATACCTTTCAAGAGGATGATCAAAAGGAGCAAAAAAAACTCCACAACCATACAAGCCATTGTTCTCAGGCTTCCCGCTGTAGCCAAAGCCACAGGACAAGATCTTGAATATCTCTGGCTTCGAGGACGCGTACCATGCAAGCTTTACGACGTTGGCGGTGTCGTCTCCGACTTCCTGCTGCACTGCTTCTGATTGTACTTGAAACGCTTGGGCGCGTTCTTTTGCCGTGAAATCGGAGTAACAAATCCTGAGGATTGCGACCAAGGTAAGTCTCGCCCCAAGCATAGCTAGCCTCGAGACCAAGTGCTCCTCCATAAGGTGGTGGATATTGTCGTCATCGCTGAGTTCCATCAACTCGCCGCCGATGAACAGCGATGAAGGACTGCCCGATTGCTCGGCACAGACACGATGGGAGACAGGCGAATTTTTATCATGACCGACCATCAGATCATCCGGAGGTGGACGGTTGAGATCAATCACCGGACGGTTGAATTCGCACGCAACCGCATCAGGAGTGGCGGTGTGTACAGCGGGTAAAAGACATTGACGGGTGTGATGTGCCATTCTTGACCGAAGAGGGAACGTCCTAAAATACTGCGTTGCAAAAAAGATAACCAAAGCGATTCACAAAAATTTTACTACTCCTAAACCTAAAAACTACCGCAAAGATGTTACGGGTGGAAAAAATAAAAATCGAAACACGGAACATGAAGAACCAAAGCTTTTAGCCCATGGGGTGATCACAGTTGCAAAACAAAGCATCGCGAATTGCCAACCAAAAGGACTAGACATAGATTGGCGAGGTCTGGTGATTGAATGAAGCGAAGAAGTTGTAAAACGACTGAAACGAAATGAGAAAGTTCGAAAATCTAATTCTCAGCAACGCGTTTACGCATCTCTGGAAGATGATAGAGGCTTACAGGAGATCGAATTCCTTGGGCTTCAAGAAAGATTTGGACCAAAGCAAGAAGAAGGAGGAGGAGGAGGACTCGTACCCGGTTTCTTGGACGAGAGAAACGGAGGTTGGTGGGCGAATGTGCGTAACGTCGGCGGTGGAGTGAGGGTGGGAATGGCAAAATGGAATGAGAATAGGGTTTAACGTCTTATTTGCTTGAATATTATGAGGAAGAGGCGAGTTTGAATTTATAAGAGGAGGAATTTGAAGAGGAAAACCAACGGAACAGCCTTCGCTCTGGAAAGCTTATTGAATATTTGGGCTCTTTTTGTTTTGCCAAAAACAATTGATTTGGAAAATTTTTTTTTTAATATCAATCTCTTGAATCGCTTATAAAATGAATGAATAAAAAAATATTTATCATGATCCGCCAAAATATTTATACCTACATTGTTGTCGATAATGCAAACATTTCTTATTGATTAATTATTTCAAGCGATAAAATGGATCATTTTTAAAGAAATATTTTTTAAATCATTCATTTTTCACGAAAGCAAAAGAGTCTTTATCTTCTTCTTATTTTGGTTTCAAAAGAAAATCTAAATACGCTTGTTGAATATATAAATAAAGAAGATTTGTCATTTTAAACATCAGTCTTATGGCCGCCAAGTCGAAATTGAAAACCTTTCTTTATCAAGTAAGATTAACGAATACCGTACAAGCACTAGTTAACAAGATCGTTTAAAAGCCGGTAGTGAATCTATCGTGAAACACGCATGGAAATATATGCACTCAACACAACGTCGCAATGAATGATGGAATATATTGGTGAAACGGGAAAGGTGAAACATCTATGATTGAGAGCGCAACGGTTTGTAGATAAGGGACTTAGGTAAATATGGTTCATCTTATGATTATGATAAGCTTCTAACAAAGAACATCGTTATGAGTACATGGAGTTGCTCAATAAATAAGAATAATTGACGTAATTCTGTAGACAAATTTCTGTAAAAATGACCAACCTATCATTTCTCCATAATCTATGCGAGCTATAGAGTAAGGTGTATATAAATTCTTTAATCTAAACATTTAGTTTCATGCAATTAATTATGTTGGACAATTTTTTATTCTTGGAGAGCAAGGAAATCAAACTGCTTAAAACGGAAGGACAATCATTATTCGTCCATTTAAGAAAGGTTTATTACCTAAAGGAGGAAAATAATTAAAACTTGGGATAGGGTTTACTCATTGGGAAAATAAGGGAAAAAATTAAACCATGGGATAGGTTTAGGGCTGCCCGGCAGCCGCACTACAAATCTCCCTCAAATAAAAACAAAAACAAAGACCCATAGGAGCCTCAAATCGCTACCCCGGAACCGAGTTCCTCGTTGGTAAAATCGGGAATCGGCTCACCCAATCTTGAACCCACCCGGGAATTGGATTGATTGGTCTGATCCAAATCCTAAGTGGGTCCAGAAACCAGTTATACCTCTTTCTTTTTCTTTTTTTTTTCTTTTTTTTATTCTCTACAAGACAACAAGTGTTGTTGCATTCCTTACCAAAAAAAAACAAGTGTTGTTGCATAGTCTCACTTACTACACGAGTGATTTTACTATAACAAACCCGTGATAAACTAAACAGTGATAAACTAAACAAGATGATCGTCTCCATCAAAGCTATACTAATCATCGAGAACCAAGTTTGTGAGTTTGCACAAAGTATGCCCAGCATAACAATCATTACAAGAGGTTACCACAAAGTTGACAAGCTTCACTTCAAATACATCCACATTTTGCGTTGCATATAGTGCATGAAAGTAGGGAACTAGGGTTTTGGAAATCTAGAATGATAAGATTAAAAAGAATCGGTCTAGTCCGGATGGTCCAAGTGAGTGGGTCCACACTTAGAATCGGTAAATAGGTCCGTATTCACCGATTTCAAATTTTAGGAACCGAATCAGTTCATTCCAGTTCTTTTGCCCACCCCCGATTAATACTCACAATTCTCCATGTTGCTATCACGAGGGATTTTCAATGTGTACAAAATTGACCTGACCAATCACTCTTTTATCACTCCTAATCCCTTCGGATACTTTTCCTTGTCATTTTCCCCCATTTAATTAACGGAAAAAATTACTAAAAGAAATTTTTAAATTTTGTAATTGTCACGCCTCGACTCTCGAACCGCGACGTTCCTCGCCTTAATGCCACGAGGTCATAGAGATAGCGTCCCCGGTACACTATCGACCTATCGATTACTTAAATATGCGGAAATGTGTCAACTCCCTGACAATATAAAAACAAACATGAATAGAATAATAGGAATCAAACACCACAAATAAATCTTAATCCTATCGACACTACCACAAATAAATCTTAATCCTATATATACTACTTTCGTACGTACACAACCCCATACTTCGGGGTGACTAGACAAGACCTTTGCAGGTGTACTTAGTCAGATAAGACTAACTTCTCATCTTACTCCAGATGACTAATACAAAAGTCAATCCTTGGCGTCCACGAGGCTTCGTCACTAGGGACCTGAAAATGTTATCCCACGACAGGGTGAGAATAAATCTCAGTGAATCAAGCATAAGCTCGGTTAGGAAACTGATTCGCCCGGGCATCCTAACGGAAGTCTCACAAAAACAAATCACCACATATAACACCCAATTACAGTCACGAAATAAACGCAATCCACATGCATACTTGCCAACCTCAGCCACACATAATGCAATGCTTGGCTCGACTCCCAACCATTTAGTCAATCACCCAAACAAGCATCTCATCCACAAGAACGCATAGAACATCACACAAGTTCATTTATTCACGATGATCGTGCCCACGGCACATGAGAGGATCTACGCGAAAGAAGACGTGATTCGACTCCCACAAATAACGCGATCTAGCACCTCAATGCAATCGAGCGTTCTATCGATAGGACCGGGCTACGTCCCTTTTCTCTCGGCAACGGCTACAATAAGAGGTGTCTCTAGTGCACTTGGCACGGCACCAGCAAGTAGGCATCCTTAAACGGGGCATCGGTATATCACAAACTGCGACCGGCGTCCGACAATCCCTTAAAACCGTACGTACCATACGGGGTGTGAATTATCGCACTTTTGGCAAGTCGTGTGGTTCTATACAACTGGTACAATACGAACTTGCCAGGAAAAGCATCATCGTTCCATTATATGACCACACAAAACACATCCAGCAATCAACCCATTTCATTATCTTCAGTCAAAATTGAATGCTCACTCACGTAAGTAAAAGATTGGCCAAAGGCTATTTTCATGCTAAAACATGTATTTTGACTTCCCGCACAGCCATATGCATATGTAGTTTAACAGTAGACACTGCAATCATAAAAGGGCTATCAAATCCTAAATAGACAGTCAATTACCTAGTGGACAAAAAGACTATCAAACAGACAGCTCAGCGAAGCAATCAAGTCAACAAGGCCACCAAGCAATTACGAGCAATCAAAACCGATTAGGCCACAAAAAGCTTGATTCGTACAATAATACTTTATTAACCAAATTAATCAATTTAAAACGTTGATCGCTCGCTCGTCCCTAGCCTATTGCTCGCTCGCGATCGAGCACAATCAATAAATCAATCAGTCAATTTCAACTAATCACAATTAGCCACAGACAATATAATCAACCGACTAACCTAATCGATCGGCCATTTAACTTAATCACAATTTCTATTTAAACCGACCTCGATCGCGTATCTAAATTCTCTAATCGCCTAAACGACTAATCCTAGGCGCAATTAGCACCCTAAACAAGGATTAGAGTCAACTCACAAATTAAGTCGGCTCGGGCAGTCCCAACGGCGACGGCGGTGGCGATGAACTACGACGGCGAGTCACGAGCCAAATTTCTCGAACAACGGTCCAAAACTCTCGGCCCATGCGGCCAAAATGACCCACAAGTCCGGCCATTGACTAGGCCACTCGGCCAGAATTCTCAGCCACCCGACCTAGGCTAATACGGGCCACGGCCAGCGCGAACTGGCCCGGACAGGGCAGGGGCAGCGCCGGGGACTGAAACGATCGAAATGAAGGCCGACGGGCGGCGGCCGGCTTCAAGGTTGACTGTGGAATGACCAAGGATGTCGGGAAAGTCGATTGGGATTGGTGGTCGCGGCCGGAGGAGGCGGACTCAAGGCCGAACAAAACCGGTGGGTTGGGTTTTTGGGGCGCCGGGAGCACGAATTTAAGCTAATTTTTGGCTGCCACGTGTGGCGACCGGCGGCCACAAGCTCAGAGAAGGTAGGGAGAGATCTTGGGGTTTCATCAGCAGCGACGGTGAGGGACGGCGGCAGCCAATCTAGCCCGATCGAAGAGAAATTCGACTGGTCCATAAAACAGGGCACCAAAGGTAGCAGGGGAACGTCGGAGGAGTGGTGGGTGACGGCGGTAGCGGCCGAAAATGGCCTGAGGAGGGAAAATGGGTCTCAGTGAATGAGGTCGAAACAGGGGCTGGGTTTCGCGACTGTTTCGCGGTCGTCCGGTGGCCAACGGCGGCGATGGAGGGGTCGAGAGTGACGACAAGAGGTGACTGGAGGCCGTGGTTGTCGGTGATGGGTGGTGATGGCGCCAAAATCACCGGAGACAAGAGGAGGACGGAGGAGGAGCGGTCGGTCGGGGGGGAAGGGGTCTGTTCTGCCGAGAGAAAGAGAGAGAGGGGGTCACGTGAGAGGGAGATGGAGCAGGAGAGAGAAAAGGGGTGTGGGGCCCACAAAAGACTTTTGGGGCAATTTTGTCCTATAGTGAAAATTTAGGGGCAAAAGGGTAATTTCGCAAATTGGGCTCGTTCGGGATTAGGCTCGAGCGCGAGGATTGAAATCCTAATTCTTGAAGATTAAGAATTTCGAAACCCAATCTAAACCGATTGAAACTTCAGAATTCGTCCAATTATCGTCTCTTCAGTCCTTGCGATCCAAAATTTTTCATCAAGTGAAATTCGATGTCAATTTCTTTATATTGCTTTCAGTTACTTTGCTAGAGGTGAATTTCCAAGGCATCACAACTCTCCCCCACTTAGGAAATTTCGTCCTCGAAATTGAAGTACTACTGCAACCCTTCAAACAAATAACGATATCTAGTCCCCACAATTTTATCAAATAGTTCCTTCAGGACCACGGTGTTACCAAACTACCTTGACCAAAGGGAAAATTCTTGCTCCTGAGTACTTGTTGTCTCCCAACAACGGATCCTGACTGGACTTCCCAGGTACGATGCTCGCTCATCCAGTTCAATCTTCTCTTTACACCGCACATGAGCAGGGTTCAGCTCGCACTTCCTTAATATCGACATTTGGAAGACATAATAAACTTGGATAAGTTCTCGACGGTAACACAAGACAATACATCCAATTTCCCAATTCTTTCCAAAAATCTCAAAAGGTTCTACATACTTGAGCTTAGCGTTCTTTTCTTGCAAAACGAGTTGTCCTTCCAAAATACGCCACCATCTACAGGCATCATTACCCACTTGAAATTCCATTGATTTTTGTTCCTGAATGGCGTAACTTTCCTGACAACTCTGAACTGTTCTCAGTCTGTCTCTAATAACCTTGATTGCCTCTAGCGACTGTTCCACTAACAGACTCATGATCTTCATCTCACCATTTTCATTCCAACTGACTAGCGTTCTGCACGTTCTACCATATCATGTCTCAAAAAGCATCATCTTAGTACCATACTAGAGTTGTCATTTAAACAAACTCCATCAGGTGTAATTATTCCTATCGATTATCTTGAAATCCAAAACGCATGCCTCCAACAAGTTCACTAGACTATGAATTATCCTTTTAAATTGACTTTCCATCTGCGGTTAATAAGCCATACTGAACTGCAGTTTTGTTTTCCCAAAATTCATACTAGATTCGCTCCAAGTCAATCCTAATCTCCACTCTGTGCATCGAAATTATAAAGCGACTATCGCATCCAAGTCGGATTCTAACTTACGATCCTTGCCTACTAATTTGACACAATTCCATATCCACAATTCGTTTCAACAAGGTGAATCATTCGACTCTAGGGATTCAATTCAACTGTGACTATCCGATCTTGCTGTCCCAATCAACTGTTGGTTATCTAGTAACCGTAGTAATTATCCATTCCCATGAGTAGACTAGCAATTTCTTAAATTCCAACGAGCAGAGTTTAACACCGTCATTTCCTCATGTTCCATATATGTCAACCACGACTAACACTAATGGCAATTTGAGCATTCTGCTTACATGGAGAAGGTCTACTAATAATTCGCTTCTTCTTCAATGCTTTAAGATTTAGAATCTCCATTTGTCAACTCTTAAAGCATCTGAAGAATCATTGAACTCGGACGTCGAATCCAACTGAGGATCGGACCGTTCATTCTATCGAACACAACCGACTAACGAGTTGAGGACCATCTCAAATATTCCGGTTTATGGTTGGAATCACCCGTTCCTGGACTGGTGATACAATCGAACACTATCGAGATCACCTCTCATGACCAACTCAAATTGATGCAGGATTAGTTCAACTCGACCCGTAGTCCTCCAGCAACACATCACAAAATCCAGGGTAGTTAATCCTTGACTAGTGTGTGGCTGGTACGGAGTTTTAGTACAAGTCTTTCCTCACTAGTCCATGGCCATCCTGAACATCAATCAATGTCAATTCGCAAATCATGCCACGAATCAATCCCTAGTATACTTCAGGGTAATCCTATGGTTGATTTACCGCTGAGCGAGATCAACCCAACCCGATCTATGCTTGATTTAAGATCGCCACACAGTCGACCCTTAATTAATAACACAATCGACTGGCAAATCAGGCCATCATCTACGTCGAGGGCGACCTCTAACTCTCGGTGGCTTCCTCGACCTTTGGTCTTTGTTCGCGATTAGTTCGAGTCTTAAACTTGAATAGGTCGTATGTTTTGGAACATCACACTCATGCTAAGTTGAATTTCTTCACACTATTATATCTTGAACACTCATCGTCAATCTGCTTACTGTACTCCAAACTGAGTCATCTATCTCTTGACTTCTTAGAAGTTTCATTACCAATCCATTGTAATCTTTTCCCACCTTTACCTTAGAATCTCCAACGACGACAGCAGTCTACTTAGGCTTGTAATGTTGCTCTTTGGCTTATTGATACACCAAAATCTTCGTCATTTGCTCAACCACGCCTACTAATCTTCTAGTAACCTTACCTCAAATCTTGATGTCTTCACAAGCTATCTGGACTAACACTGAAACCACTATTGTGAATCCCAATCAGTTTTCTGCTTTATAAAAAGCAAGGCCCTTATGGTCATTATTCCAAGAAATCATGTAGCCTTACTATGCTTCCGTTGTGCCACTCTGATAACTAGTCTTCCTTAATTGTCACATCTCACAATCTTAATCTTATTCAGGGGCATCGCCAAACTCAATAGTTTGTGCATCCAACTGGCGACCTTATCATGTCACCTAACCTTAGATTGTCATTACGAAACTTCCTTGTTCGTCTTCACTGTCCTTGTTTCATGCACATGTCTAAGGTTTCATTAACTATAATCTTTAGGCAGTGTATACTTCACCATGACCTTTTTAGGTTACTAGTCGACTGAGCCATATGGCCTCAGGTCGTTCCAATATTGCCTTTGGTATATTGCAAAATCTTCTTCAATCAGTATTCGGAGATATAATCAACTTTCACCAATTCTGCAAAGCACATAAGTCTTACTTACTCATGATATCTCGATTCATCCACAATCTTTTGTCCATCACCCGAAATGACACATGGCACTCACAATCGTGTTTTCACTTTCAAGTCTCATTATAACCACATGTAGAGAAAGATTTTCATCACAATTTAGCACACATTACCTGCCTTCACATTGATCCTTATCAATTCGTGTCCTCTGATTCCTAGAAAGTTCATCACACCTCAGAGATCAATCTCATAATTCACGCTCGCTCTTTCACGGATATTCATCTAATCAGTAATTAGGATCCAAGAAAACAACGGTTAAGACAATCCAAGCAAAACAACACTTCAAACTTATGCAATCCACAAAATACTAATCGTCTTATTACAAACCCATATCCATAAAAAAAGGTCCTTTCGAGCTCGACTAGCTATTGCTAATCTGTACTCAAGCACTTAACTCAAAAGTCACCCTACTCCCAATAGAGTCAATCCTAGATATTACGCTGAACATCTCCTCGAGTTTATCCTTCTTGTGACAATGATGCTTAGGCGGTTTTCTATCTCAATGGGCAATCCTTCGCTTGGTGTCCCAGCTGATAACATTTAAATCATTCTCCACCTCTAAACGAGCAGAGACCAGACCTATGCCTTAGGCAACATAGACGACACTTCTCACTTTGGCGGAACATCGGCTTCCTGATTGTACTCCTCCGATTAGACGGGATGTGATACCTGTTGGCGTACATCGGCCTCTTCTCTATCCAACGATAATCCCTGGAAGAAGGTACAAGTCGCAATCCAGATGCTGTTGCTCTATCAGTCATGCTCCTCTCCACAGATTGGGCCCTTTTATACAATTCGCTATAACTCTTAAGGTTCAGCGGCACCAGTTGATCCTTGATATCGGGCTTCAATCCCTCACGAAGTCTTTTCATCCTATTCATATGATCTCCAAACATCCATGGTGCAAACTCTGACAGCTCAGTAAATTTCGCCTCATATTGCTCTACTGTCATTTGGTCCTGTCGAAGCTACAAGAATTCTGTCATATTTTTCTCTCGCCTACAGTCTAGAAAGTACTTGCCATAGAAGGCTTCAACGAAGGCATCCCACACCGGAATCACGCTTTTAGGAAAGATCTTTTTTCGTGTGGCTCCCCACCACTCATTAGCGTTATCTTGAAGTTGGTAAACGACCAGTGTCACCTTGTCCTCTTCGGAACATCCTAGCATGGCGAATATCTTCTCGATTTCCTTAATCCACAAGATTGCAGCTTCTGGTTCTCCTAATTTTTTTAACTTCGATGGCTCGAGGTTAAGAAACCTCTCTATCAACTCAAGTATCGGCTGCCCACCAATCTTGTTTCCAGTCAACAAGTCTTCACTCGAAACGACGACATTATTAATTTGACTACTCACTTGTTGTCTAACTACCACTTCCAAAATTTCCAACGCCTGCATAACCTCTTCCACTCTAGGATCTTCTCAAGCTATCCTTCCACTGGCACCCTCTCACTACAGTCGCTCATTATACAGGTAACTTACGGAGTCATGTCTACCCCAAGCAACGCATAATGAGATCACTAACAATCACTCAAAAGAAACAAGGATAACAAGCACATACAAAACCTTACGATCCCACTAACAATCTCAAATACCAGCGCTCCTTATCACTTCAAGCCAATGACCAAATAGATCAGGTTGACCTTGCTCTGATACCACCTTGGAGCGGAGGTATCATGCCCCGACTCTCGAGCCCGCGATATCCTTCGCCTTAACGCCACGAGGTCATAGAGATAGCGTCCCTGATCGATCTATCGATTACTTAAGCTTGCGAAAACGTGTCAACTCCCTGACAATAAAAAAATAAATAGGAATAGAATAATATAAATCAAACACCACAAATAAATCTTAATCCTATCGACACTACCACAAATAAATCTTAATCCTATCGATACTACTTTCGTACGTACACAACCCCATACTTCGGGGTGACTAGACAAGACCTTTGCAGGTGTACCTAGTCAGATAAGACTAATTTCTCATCTTACTCCAGATGAATAATCCAAAAGTCAATCCTTAGCATCCACGAGGCTTCGTCACTTGGGACCTGAAAATGTTATCCCATGACGGGGTGAGAATAAATCTCAGTGAATCAAGCTTAAGCTCGATTAGGAAACTGATTCGCCCGGGCATCCTAACGAAAGTCTCACAATAACAAATCACCACATATAACACCCAATTACAGTCACGATATAAACACAATCCACATGCATACTTGCCAACCTCAGCCACACATAATGCAATGCTTGGCTCGACTCCCAGCTAATTAGTCAATCTCCCAAACAAGCATCTCATCCACAAGAATGCACATGACATCACACAAGTTCATTTATTAAGGATGATCGTGCCCACGGCACATGAGAGGATCTACACGAAAGAAAGCGTGATTTGACTTCCACAAATAACGCGATCCAGCACCTCAATGCAATCGAGCGTTCTACCGGCAGGACCGAGTTACGTCCCTTTTCTCTCGGCAACGGCTACTATAAGAGGTGTCTCCAGTGCGCCTGGCACAGCACTAGCAAGTAGGCATCCCTAAACGGGGCATCGGTCCATCACAAGCTGCGATCGGCATCCGATAATCCCTTAAAATCGTACGTACCATACGGGACATGAATTATCGTGCTTCTGGCAAGTCGTATAGTTCTATACAACTGATACAATACGAACTTACCAGGAAAAGCATCATCGTTCCATCATATGACCACACAGAACACATCCAGTAATCAACCCATTTCATTATCTTCGATTAAAGCCGGATGCTCACTCACACATATAAAAGATCGGCCAAATGCCATTTTCATGCTAAAACATGTCTTTTGACTTCCCGCACGGCCATATGCATATGCAGTCTAACATTAGACACTGTAATCATAAAAAGGCTATCAAACCTTAAATAGACAGTCAATTATCCAGTGGACAAAAAAAAAGTCAAATAGGTAGCTCAGCGAAGTGATAAGTCAACAAGGCCACCAAGTAATCACGAGCGGTCAAAATCGATTAGACCATAAAAAGCTTGATTCGTACAATAATACTTTATTAACCAAATTAATCGATTTAAGACACGATCGCTCGCTCATCCCTAGCCTATCGCTAGCTCGCGATCGAACACAATCAATAAATCAATCAGTCAATTTCAACTAATCACAATTAGCCACAGACAATATAATCAACCGACTAACCTAATCGATCAGCCATTTAACTTAATCACAATTTCTATCTAAACCGGTCCCGATCACGTACCTAAATTCTCTAATCTCCTAAACGACTAATCTTAGACGCAATTAGCGTCCTAACCAAGGATTAGGGTCAACTCACAAATTAAGTCGGCTCGAGCGGTCCCAACGTCAACTGCGATGGCGACGAACGGCGACGGCAAATCACGAGCCAAATTTCTCAAAAAATAGTCCAAAACTCTCAGCCCACGTTCTAAATTCCTCGGCCAAAAAGGCCTACAGGCTTAGACTTCTCTCGGCTAAAATGGTCCACGGGCCCAGCCATTGACCCGGCCACTCGACCCGAATTCTCGGCCACCCAACCCAAGCCGATACGGGTTACGGTCCCGCGCAAACCGGGCCGGACAGGGCAGGGGCGGCACCGGGGGCTGAAATAGCCAGAACGAAGGCCGACGGGCGGCGGTCGGCTTCAAGGTTGACGGTGAAATGACCAGGCATGTCGGGGAAGTCGATCGGGACCGGTGGCTGCGGCGAAGGGCGGCCGGAGGCAGTGGACTCAAGGTCGAACAAAATCGGTGGCCTGGGTTTTTAGGCGTCAGGAGCAAGGGTTTGATTTAGGCCGATTTTCGGTAGCCACGTGCGGCGGCCGGCAACCACAAGCTCAGGGAAGGTAGAGAGAGGTTTTGGGGTTTCATCGGCAGCAGCGGTGAGGGACGGCGGCGGCCGGTCCGGCCAAATCGAAGAGAAATCCGACCGGTCCCCAAAATAGGGCACCGGCGGTTTCACGGCCGATTACGGCGGCTCCAGTGGGTAATCGGAGGCGAGGTTGGGTCGAAGATGTCGAGAGGAGGCAGGAGAACGTCGGAGGGGTGGTGGGTGGCTGCAGTGGCTGCCGAAAACGGTCGAAGGAGGGGAAATGGGTCTCGGTGAACACGACCGAAATAGGGGCTGGGTTACGCGGCTGTTTCGCGATCGTTTGGCGGCCAACGGCGGCGATGGAGGGTCGAGAGTGACGGCAAGAGGTGATTGGAGGCAGTGGCTATCAGTGATGGGTGGTGGCGGCGCCAAAATCACCGACGGCAGGAGGAGGACGAAGGAGGAGCGGTCGGTTGGGGAGGTTTGTTCTGCCAAGAGAAAGAGAGAGAGAGAGAGAGAGAGAGAGAGAGAGGGGGTCATATGAGAGGGAGCAGGAGAGAGAGAGGGGGTGTGGGGCCCACAAAAGACTTTTTGGGTAATTTTGTCCTATAGTGAAAATTTAGGGCAAAAGGGTAATTTCGTAAATTAGACTCAGTCGAGATTAGACTCAAGCGCGAGGATTGAAATCCTAATTCTCGATGACTAAGAATTTCGAAACCTAATCTAAACCGACTGAAACTTCAGAATTCGTTCAATTATCGTCTCTTCAATTCTTACGATCCAAAATTTTCCATCGAATGAAATTCGATGTCAATTTCTTTATATTGCTTTCAGTTACCTTGCTAGAGGTGAATTTCCAGGGTGTCACAGTAATTGTGCCAATTTAATCTTAAATTTTCTTTTGCCAATTGATTCCCAAATTTTCACTTTTATGCAAATTCAGTCCAATTTTGATCAAAAAACACTGACATAGATGTTGTTCATCCTACGTGGTGCAGCCAATGTCGATGTGGATAATTATTATTAAAATTTTAATATTTTTTTATTTTTTAAATTTTTCCTATTTTTTCTTCTTCGCCAGATAAGAAATAGAAAATTTATTATTTTATTAATGAAAGACCTACTTTTAAGTGTAACTTTCAGGAGGAAAAGCAAGAGAATAAGATATATCATTATGACTTTGAACACTACTTCGAGAGGTAATAATTATCATTTCCCTATAAATTCTGATTCACTTACATAATCAAACGTTCAACAGACTAAATTTCCAACCCCAAGCATGATTTTTATGTCTTCGAATTTCAAGAGATCCAGAGATAAACAGAGAAAAAAGGTTGAGCAGAAATTTAAATTGATGTCCTAATATTGTCAAAGGTCAGTGTATTATTCTCCATTAATTTGATTATGAGAGATATGTTGTTGTTTTTTCATAGGTATCATATGTATTTTAAAGAATTCCTTATGTCAATAGAAGTGGAAAAATTGTTGATGTCTTCATGCATTTTTGAGTTGTGGTTTAACTGTAGAGAAGCCCGATTGTTCTTTTAGTTTGAAAGAACAATGTAGGTATTTTCCAGGAAGTACCGACACTCTCTAAGGGCCTCCATGTCGTGTCATGTTGTGTTCAACATTCTCCAATACCCCAATACTCTCTAACATGCAACCGAAACGTGGTTAGCTCTTTACCAGCATTTCGACACGCCATTTCGACATGTACGGGATTGATTTTAAGTATTTTCAATAAATTAAGAGTTGAAATATATATTTATCAACCCATCTATGGGTAACTCAGTTGATTAGGGCGCACTTAGAATTGTATGATTAGGTGCATTGATCTTAGGATCGATTCCCCATATGAGTATCTGTGATTTAAGTGAAGGAACAAGGCAGTGGGTTATTATGTTAGTCTACTCCCTAGAATAGTCGAGGTGCACGCAAGCTAGCCCGGACATCTTGGTTATCAAAAAATATATATATATTTATCAAGAAATATATATATACTTCGGTCATATACCTAGCCACTCCAAAATTAGTATACCTAGCTAGTGAAAAAAAAAACTAATGTATCCTAACAGAAGAAGAAGAAGAAAAAAATTATCATTGATATTTTTATACATGATAAATTATCGTGTATATATAAAAATATATATTTAATATACAATGTACCCCAAGGTGTCGAAATTCTCTATTTTTTAGAAATGATATGTCGGCGTGTCTTATAGTGTTGTGTCTCGTTTCGCATATCGATGTCGGTGCTACTTAAGTTATTTCCATTCAGACACCATTTTATATTAGGTTTTATATCTTTGATGACCAGTGCATATCGTCGAGAATACAACATGTTCAATAAACTTTTAAATCAATTTATTTTGTACTTATAATGATCAACAATAAACACAAATAATAATAGAACTATAATACTCCAAAAGTAACAAAAAAAAAAAAAGATTTCTCATAAATTAGCTTCGATCCATCATCTAAATATAGAAGCCTCCCTCTTGCCAGTTCCCTGACCTGGAAATGCATCGTTCGTCGACCCCAGCACGAAATTCTCTCTCCTCTCGTCGGCTTCCGGCTTTCAACTGCTCGATCGCGGCTACTCTCCCGCTCGAACGCAAACCCCCCATGAACGTAGCCGAAATCACCCCTGCCAAGCAAGCCGAGACCGAAGAAACCATCTCTTTGCTATCTTAAGCTCTTCGCACACCAATGTGCCCTGCGAAAAACTACAATGATTTGCGATCACCCTTGGACCTACACAGACATTTACCAGGACCGTGATTAATGTCGGCGCAGACCATTCGGCTTATGTTGATTGTTGTCGCGGTTGCTCCCCCGCGAGGCGTCTATGCCAACACGAAGCCTGTCAAACTCAAACTTTCCAGGTTGCATCAGAAAGCATTCAAAATCCATCCCTAGATGACACAACTTACGCGGAAAAGAAACTAAGAATGATGCGAAGCTCACCTGCAATGTCAATAACCTGTCCTCAAACTGAACTTCCTCCATGAAAACATCCGATCATCGGGTTTTTTTCCGAATTAATTCAAAAAAAAATGAAATATTTACCAAATTATGTGAACAAAAAAAAATTACCTATTTCTAACCACCGCGTGGGCAATGAAAGTGCCGCGCAATTGCTTGCACGACACTTAATGCCTTGTGCGGCAATTAAAGCATGACGTCCTCTTCTTTTTTAAAAAAATTCGTAATTTTTTTATGTTTTTTAATTGTTTTATATTTATAAAATTGCACATTTAATACGAGAAATCAAAGCAAATGTAAAATAATTATTTTATATTTTTTTAGCCTATAGTTGGTATTTAAAAAAAATCGTACGATAAAAGTGAAGTTTCGTGAATTTTAAATCAAAAAATTATTTATTAATTTAGGTGCCTCGCGGCAGTTGAAGTGCCGCACGGGGCCTATGCGGCAGCTCAAATGCTTAGTGGGGCAGCCTAGTGCGGCGTTTGCGCTGCCGCACAAGGCACAAGACTTTTTTTTTCTTTTAACTATTTTTGTATTTTTTATGGCCATTTTCCTCTGTACCACTAACACTAAAAAAAAATAAGGATTTAGCAATGGCTTTTGCCACGAAAATTTTATCAAAATCTATCGCTAAATTAATTTGCGACGAAAAAAATTTCATTGCCAATTCGGCATCGCAAAACTTAGCGACAAAAAATTACAAAGTTCCTCGCTAATCTGCCACGAATCACTTTGTGGAAATATTCATCGCCGATTAACAACAGATTTTGCGACAAACAAATTCATGGCAAATTACCAACGAATTTTGTTCATAAAAAATGTCATCGGTATTTAGCATTGAACTTTACGACGAATAATGTCGTGACAAATTAGCAACGAATTTTGTTCATAGTATACATTGTCCCTGTTTAGCGACGAACTTTACAGTAAATATGATGGTGGCAAATTAACAATGAATTTGTTCATTGCAAAAGTGGTCGAAATTTAGTGACGAAAACCGTGCAACAAATTTTTTGAAATAATTTAGCGACGTATTTTGCTACAAATATTATCCAGCGATGAATTCGGTTACGAAATTTTGTTAATTATTTAGCAATGAATTTTGCGACGAATAATGTTCAGGGACGAGTTTAGCGACGAGGTTTTATTTTTGCCATACGTTTTTAGCGACAAATATTGTTCAGCGACGACTTTTTGGCGATGAACTTTGCAATGAGATTGTCTCTTGAAAATAAAAACAACAAAACAAAAAACATGTGCATTGCAGCCATCAATAATTAAAAAATGTTCAAAGAAAAAAAAATAGAAGTTAAAAAAAAAAAAAAGGTCCTGTGCCTGCCCAAATGTCGCACAAGCCCCGTGCAGCACCTATTTTGGGAAAAAAAAAACCTAAATTGGTAATAAATATTTTTTTAGTTAATTTGATAAAAAAAAAATTACACCTATTTTTGGGGGAAAAAAAAACCTAGGCTTTCGTAACCATTATAGTACGATCCAATGGGTTGATGACTTGCTGGTCAATTAGATGATTACATCTTAAAAAGCTTTGGAAATGTTTATGGTTTCTTCAAAACAACATCGGTGAATATTTTATAGCCACCGACATGTGACCAATTAAGCAGTTGGTAATTTTTGTTTGGGATATGTTCACTAAAATTCTCAAAACTTGTCACAAAAATATAAATGAATTCTGAAACTTGTAAAAATTGCAATCGAGTTATAAAACTTGCCGAATTGGTGCAATCGAGTATTTCCATTAACTTTGTCTAATTTAGCTAACGAAAAATATTAATATTAAATTTTTTTAATATTTTCTCTCTCATACGTGACGTGGCTAAAATAATATCGGTTTAGTTTGAATATGATTTTTAATATAATTTTTTATTTAAATTATTTAAAAAATAAGCTAAAAAACAAAAACAAAAAAACAAGAATCAGCGTCCCTAGCCTCCGAGAAGGGTTGACGATAATGGGGAAATAATCAATGGAGGCCGACAACCCTCTCCAAGATCGGGTTGAGAGCATGTAGGCAACGCCAGTGGTCAACAAGGGTCACCAGCCACTAGTCGGCGATGGTGGGGGCAGCGGAAATGGAGGCAAGCGCCTTGCAGGACCTCGTTGGCTATGCTATTATTTTTTTGAAATTTAATTTAATTAAAAATCAAGTTTAGAACAGAATGACGTTATTTTTTTTTATTTTTTTGTTTTAGCCATCAGGCAGGGCTGTCAAAAAGTCCCGCGACCCGGCCCAACTAGGGCCAGGGCAGGCCTGCCCAGAATTTAGTAGATTGTCGGGCCGAACTCTGGTATTGCTTCATTACAGGTTGGTACTGCTGAGGCCCGGCATCTGAAATGCCCACTAGGGCTATCAAAAAGGTACACGTGCATCTTCTTCCCTTTTCTCTCTCTCTCCCCCCTCTCTGTCGATCATCTCCCTCGTCTCAGCCCCGAGATGCAGAGTCCTCCTCTCCCCCCCTCTCTGCTCTCTTCGCCAGATTTGCGCTTTACCGGTAAGGTCTGACCCCACGCGCTCCCTCTCATCTCGATTACTCTCTCTCTTTCTCTCTCCTGGCCCTAAGACGCAGACCCATCCTCCCCTTTCCCCCGATCTCTGCCCTCCTCCAGATCCGCGCTTTCTTGGGCTATATCTGGACCACACACCATCATAGCAGCTGTCCAAACTCCGGGAGGCTGATCAAGCGCATGAGGAGTCGGGTCACTGCCATCCCGTCGGCGTATCCGTGCTTCTTACGACATCCTCAAGCAGAAGTGGCTCGACCCGGGTACCCAGAACATGCCCTTGATCCGCAAGATCACAGCCGGTTTCGTGGTTGGAGCCGTTGGCGCCATGGTCGGCAACCCCGCCGACTGGCCATGGTCCGCATACAGGCGGACCGACGGCTCCCATTGCACCAGTGCCGGAACTATCGAAGCGTGGGGGACGCCATCGCGAGCATGTCGAAACGGGAGAGAGTGGCGAGCCTCTGGCGTTGGTCCAGCCTCACGGTGAACCGCGCCATGGTGGTGACGACCTCCTAGATGGCGACCTACGACCAGGTCAAGGAGGCGATCCTGGAGAGCGGAGCGATGCGGAACGGGCTCAGGACCCACGTGGCGGCGATCTTCGCAGGCGGGGTTCGTGGCGACGTAGCGTCGCATATCTCTGAAAAATAAAAAGGCCAGGGCCGGCGTGGCCCAGCCCAAATATCTTTGATAATTCGGGTATCGGGTTGGCCCGGGCCTAGCCGAATTTGGTACCGTTTGATTTCGGGCCGGGTCTCACATGGGCAGAAGAAATAAAGTAGTAAAAAAATTTATGTCAGCATATTTCATTAGTTAAATTGGACGTCATTAGCTGAAGTATTTGATTACATTAATTTAATAAGTTTTAGGATTTGATTGCATTTTTTGAAAGTTTCGAGACTTAGTTGTATTTTCGTGATAAGTTTTAGGATTTCGAGTGGGCTTATCTTTTTTTAAGAGATTAATCAGGGAACAAATAGGCATCTTAAATTAATAATTAAGTTGGTAATTTTTTTTTTTCCTTTTGATAGGTGAAAATTCTTTGCCTTTCATCAAGGAATAAGAGGGGAGTAGAGGAAGTGGATTTCAGAATATATTAATAAATCCCATGAGATCTGAGGGGGCCGCATATTCAATCTTGTGGAAGGGCTTTTCGAATTTGAGCTAATCACAATCCAATCCGAGCCGATTGATCTAAGTCGTGATATAAGAGCTACACCTGTCATATCCATCTGTAAATTTCAAATTGCAAATTAGGAACTTATTTACTGGGTAGGCATCTAGAAAATCTAATATAAGTAGGTACGTTTCAAACAAGCACATGTTCAAGCAATTTCTCAATTCGCTGTCGGCTTTGGATCGAAAGAAAACTGTACTAGGGAGTTATTTTGTGACTTGCCGGTACAATGGAAAACTAATCGATCTTAAAAAAACGTGTTTCATAGACTAAAAATAATAAGGTTAGGTCAGGAGAGAACGACTTTTCTCTTCCGGCAAGAAGAATACATCACTTTTGCTAAACCACCAAATAGATGAAAACTAACCGTTGTCCTTGAAATCGATTTATGAAGTACATTTTCTTTTATCATGAAATTTTCAGTAAAACGAATGCACCCTTACTGCGATCGATTTTGCTAATCAAGGGACACCGGTCTATGATTTTGATATATGACCAATTCAAACAAAAGGAATATGTAGTTTAGATGCTCAATTAATTGCACAGAAGAGAAAAAAAAAATTAAAGGACCAAATATTGAATAATTTGCAATTGTCCGAGAACCACTTAAATCTGCATTCCGTACTATTATCTCGTGATCGATAATAACCACCGAACGACATATTTCAACCGATTTCGGCCTTCTTCTGCTGGATCAACTCCATGGCTAAAAAACCTAATCCTTGTCAAGCAAGCCCAACAAGCTTCTTCGAAAAGTCCGAAAGAAAATGACAAGCAAGCCCCGTGAGCCCGTTCGGCAATCATTCTGACCAAATTCCCCAAATTTCGGAAAATTTTATTGTACTTGACGACATTATTCGCTACATAAACATGTGCCACACGTTTTACAAAAAAAAAAAAAAAAAATACATATGCCACACGACTTTTAAAATCGGGTACAGGTGGAAGCGATCTAATTCCAAATTCCAAAGTATGCATGATAAGTTTTAAGTTTTAAAATTGGAGAACCGATTTCGACGGATAGATTTTAGGTTCTAGGAATCTGTATTTGTACTTTTCTTGCTCAACATGTTCGTGAGATCCGTTCGAGATAAGTATGTAATCTGAAACCATTAATCTGAACATTCTTTTCGGGCGATGTCCATAACATAGACTTTTAGTTTATTAATGTTTCGTATCATTTATGCGTCTAAATATAATTTGTGGTCAGTGAATTGTAATAGTAAATGGCGACCATTAGAAATTTTGTGCAACTGTTCAGCAAAGAATATAGACGTAACATGGGAGGTTTTGGAATCTGTGACATGGTAAGTTCTATGTTCTAGGTTATGCATAGTACATTCTTTGTTTAAAAAATTAGGGAGTGATTTTAATGGGCACTTGGAAGGAACGTGAAACTGTTCAACCTTATGACATTGCACATTAGTATAAAGTTTAGAAATTACATTGAACAACTTAAAAAATTTAGGGATAGCATTACACATTAGACAAAAGTTCATAGTTCATTTATATAATTATCCCACAAATTGTCTATATTCTATCATTCTTTAGATCCTCTAATCTAATATAGAAGTAAAATCCCAATACTTTTTTTTTTGTCAAAAAAAACCCATCACTTAAAAAGTGCTCAAAGATATCAAAAGTGCCAAAAATTCTATACGACGCAATGCTTATTTTAGTGCCTAAATTTTTCGCCGACTCACTTAGATGCCGAATAAAAGATAAAATAATCACTCAAGTGTAAAATCAGAGAAATTCAAGTCAAATTGATTACGTGGCATTTAAAAAGAAAATAGTCCACGTGACAACTAAACCCAAAAATAAGGTCAAAATTTAAAAAATTAAATTTAATTAAAAATAAGCTCAATAATCTAAAAAAAAAACTATTTAATTTAAAAGTAGCTAAAATAAGCTAAAATTAGAAAAATAAATAAATAAAATAAAAAGGCTAAAAAAATTAAAAGGAAAAGAAAAGAGGCATTGCACTCGCCCAATTTGGGTGAAGGCCGCACTCCGCGAGGGTCGTCGACCCTTAATCGAGGCTTTGCGACCCCTGTTGGCCATCCCCCACCTCGTTGCTCTCCCTTTTTTGAAAAAAAAAATAGCTTACTTTTTATTTAATCTAATTAAATTTTTTATTTTTAGTATTTTAAAATTTAACTTTTTTATTGCTAATTAGACCTCTGACAAGCTATGTCAGCTTCGAATATTGATAAAAAATATCACATCGAATTTTTCACTAAGCAAATTGGAGTTGGCATTTAAGTGATTGTCTTTTGAAAAAAAAAATTGGCACTTAAGGGCACAAATAATAAATTTTTTATTCATGGAAAAAATTTCTAGATAGAAATAAATTTTACATAGAATCTCGTATTACAATGAAATAGAAATTTGTTTAGTTACAATATGAAATTTCCACGGTTGTTGGACGTCGGGCTTCGGACACGGACGAGGACCAGCAGACGGTGGCCAGCAACCAGCGAGAGGGACATAAGAGAGGGAGAGATCCCATGCAAGAGAGCATAAGTGAGCAATGAGAAGAATCCTTATTTCTATTTCTACTCAAAAAATAAAGATTTATTTGTGTTTTAGATTAATTTATGTTTCATATTTATTTATGGACTAAAAATTTATTTTTTAAAAAAATATCGCGTTTCCAAAAAGATTCCCATTCTAAATCAAAAACATGTTTGGCGAAATAAATAAAATAGATTGATTATCACGCGTTGATCGAAAATTTTGTTGATACGAAAGTAGCAAAGCTAGCGCCTACATCAATTTGGGGAAAAAAATTCAAAAAAAGGCCTGAAGTACTTTTATTTTCTTAAATAAGGGACTCAAGTGAACTCTATTTTAAATAAGGGCCTGAAGTATTGTTTCAAATAATGGCTTAAAGTGAATACTGTTTCAAATAAGGGCCTGAAGTGATCATAAAACCTAAAAAAAGGGCTTGATTTCAATGTCATTTTCTCCTTTTACTTATTTGATTTTTTTTTCTTTTTTACTACATTTTTAAAATCTATTTTCTCAAACGTAAAAAAGAGAGAGAGAGAAAAAGAAACACCACACAGGCGGGCCATGGCCACCGTTGGGCCGCTGGAGGGACCACACAAGGCGGGCCATGGCCACCGTTGGGCCGCTGGAGGGCTGTCGGAGAGGGCGGCACCACCGGCCCCTCGACGAGGGCCGATGACCCCTCGAACAATCTCGAGGCACGGTCGTTGGCCCCAACCTGGGCGGGGCCCGCTAGGGCCGGAACCTTTCTCGGATTTCACGAGGGCCAGAGGCAAGGCGGGGTCTCGGGATCGCCGGCCGGCCTTCGTCGCCCCCCCTCTCCCTACCAATTAGCGGTGCGCTAGCGGCCACAGGCGGGAGGGGCAGCCCTCCCGCATGTGTGGCCCTTTTTTCTTCCTTTTTTAAAATTTTTAAAAATCAGATAAAGAAAAAAATAAATAAAATAAATGTGAAAAGACGAAAACACCCTTCAGGCCAGCCTATTTTTTAAAATATTATGATCACTTCAAGTCCTTAATTAAAACATATTATATAATTTCGGATCCTTATTTAAAATAGAATTTACTTTGAGGTATTTATTTGATAAAATAAGATTACTTCAACTCCGTTTTTTGAATTTTTCCCCCAATTTGGGCACTTCAGTATCGTTTTTCCCGTTTTAGCCTTACAAACGCCAAAATATCTCCTTTACAAAAACTCAAAGCCGCCGAATCGCCCCTTTTAACCGCCTCAGCTATCGGAGTTCTACCCGACTGAGAAACCTCTCCCCCCCTCTTCCTTCATCGTCTTCATCCTGCTCTTGCCTCGTGGAACCGCTCGAATCGTTCGCGCGGCTATCCGCAAATTTGATCTCCGAATCGAAGCTGCGTTCCACCACAAAAGATGGTGGAACTCAGAGAGCAACCCGCCTCCGTCCAAGACGCGGTCTACAAGCTGCAGCACTTCCTCCTCGAGGGCATCGACAGCGAGGCCCAGCTCCTCGCGGCCGGTTCGATCGTGTCGCGCCGCGACTACGAGGACGTGGTCGTCGAGAGGTCGATCGCCAACCTCTGCGGCTACCCGCTCTGCGCGAACCCCTTGCCCTCGGACCGCCCCCGGAAGGGGCGGTACAGGATTTCGCTGAAGGAGCACAAGGTGTATGATTTGCACGAGACTTACATGTATTGCTCGTCCGGCTGCGTCGTCAATAGCCAGGCTTTCTCGGGGAGCTTGCAACCGGAGAGGTGCGCGGTTTTGGACATGCTGAAGGTGGAGGAGGTCTTGAGGGTATTTGGGGATAAGGGCTTGGCATCCGAGGAGGAGGAGAGGGTGGCTAGAGTCGGGGAATTGGGGATGTCTGGGTTGAAGATAAAAGAGAATGAAGAGATTAAGACAGGGGAAGTGAACTTGGAAGAGTGGACTGGTCCTTCGAATGCGATTGAAGGTTATGTTCCTCGGAGAAGAGATGATAAGGCCGCCGCAGCAGCAGCTTCGCTTGCAAAGAAGGAAAGTGGAGAAGGTAAAACTGTTTGGTAATTCCTCGGTCTGTCGACGATTGACTGGCTATGGCATATTATAGCACTTTTAATTGTCTGAATGTTGACGAGAGGTCTCAATTTTGTGTGCTTGCTAGATGAAATGGCAAAAGAGAAGGGTAGTAATTTGGCTTCTCTAGAGCAGTTAATTATAGTGGCTGTGGCAAGCAGATTTCGTACAGTCTTGGTCGGACCCTCTTCATGCTTTAAAAGCGTCCTTGAATTACTTGTGCAGGGTCCAAATCCAGAAACTCTAAGCCAAGTAAAAAAGAGCTAATAATTAATGATATGGACTTCACAAGCACTATAATCACTCAAGATGAATATAGCATTTCAAAGTTGCCTGTGAATTCAGCGGAGGAAGTTCCTGCCACAACACTGAAGGAATCGAAAGGGAAAAAAGTACACGGCAACGATACACAGAGTCATCTTACTGTAGTTGATACTTCATCTGCAAAGCCGAGAGCTTCCAAGATAAACCAAAGTGAATTGAAAGGGAAGAGCTATGACATCACAGAAGATGAATACAGTTCTCAAAAAGTTCCTTCCCCTTCAGAAGTCTGTCAAAGTGGGTCCCTAAGTCATGTTACAGGAGCAGAAGGAGCAGTTGATGATGGGAAATCTGATGGTATATCAACTGAAACCAATCTGAAGCCCTCGCTTAAGTCTACAGGCGCAAAGAAAGTTAATCGCTCCGTTACATGGGCTGATGAGAAAGTCAGTGCAGCCAATGGGGGAAATCTTTGCGAGTTTAGAGAAATGGTAGATAAAAAAGAACCTCCTCTAACATTTGGCACTGAAAATATGCAAGATGATGAAAATCTGCTGCGCTTTTCATCAGCTGAAGCCTGTGCAATGGCCTTGAGTCAGGCTGCGGAGGCTGCTGCATCTGGAGAATCTGATTTCTTGGATTCTGGTCGGTATCTTCTCTTCCGTATGGAAGATCCTTTTTAACATTATTTGCCATGATCATACTGCGAACATTGACATAACTAAAAATGGAAGATGGTTGACTGCTCGTGTTTAATGCAAAAGTAAATCTGAATCAAGGTAGCATCTATCTTTGGTTGTTTCTGCTCAATAAATCTATGGTCTATAGTGCTTTTATTGAGCAATGATTGAAGACATGTGGATGGTTGGGAACGGGAATTAAATGGGGCATTGTATTACGTGAGGGAGAAGTCCTTTGCTGTGAATTTATTAAAATTTGCTGGAACGCAACCATATGTTGTGACAGTTCTTTATCATGGTTTGTTTGCGGTAAGAGTCAAGATGTCTGAATTGTTGGAAGAAAGGAAGTTTATCCTGTTGGGAAAGGCATGCAACTCAACCACAAGGGGAATTAAACCTTTTGTATCTCCTAAGTAGTATGATGTTGCAGAGTTATGTTAATGTTGGGAAGTTGCTGACTGTAGTTTCCTGCTCGAGAATTTGTTAGAAATGACTGATTTGTTGCTGGTTATGAAGATCTGTTTCCTGGTTAGGTATGAGCAAAATATGGCTCCATGTTGTCTTGGGCCTTGATTGCTTGTTGAGTTGATTGGTGAAATAAGGGACATTGGGCTTATATTCTTAGGTTTGGGTCTTCGAGTTTGCAGGGATTAGTTGTATCAGGGTTAAGCCTGCTCACTCTTGGGGTTTTTGTGTGACTGAGATTGTTCTGGTATGTTCTCTTTTTGCTGATTACCCATTCCCCATTTGGTGTTTGAAGCTGGATTGATTTTACTGCCACATCCACTTAATGTGGATGGAAAAGAACCTGTGGAGGACACTGATCCACCGGAAGTAGACCCAGTCCCTGTAAAGTTGTCACAGAAACCTGGGATTCCGACCGCTGATTTATTTGATGCTGATGACTCATATTATGATGCCCCACCAGATGGATTTAGTTTGACTGTAAGTGTAGTAAATTTGACTTGTTTACAATTTCCAGTTACCTTGTTAGCCTCGTCATTCACTTTAAAGTGTTTTTTAAATGTTTCAGTTGTCTCCTTTCGCAACCATGTGGGGTGCTCTTTTTGCATGGATAACATCATCTACTTTGGCTTTTATATATGGCAAAGATGAAAGCTTTCATGAAGAATATATGTCAGTTAATGGCAGAGAGTATCCACTAAAAATTGTACTGCCCGATGGCCGCTCTACCGAAATTAAGCAAACTCTCGCTGGTTGTCTTTCTCGAGCTTTACCTGGAGTGGTTTCTGATCTCAGGCTGCCAACACCAGTATCCACCCTCGAGCAAGGATTGGTATAATATATGAATCTATCTTCACCCTACTCTTTTTATGAGTCGTCGTGTTTCTTATGGTGATTGTTGATGCAAAAAAGCTCATTAATCACATAGAAATATGAATAGATCGTTACATTTGAGGACCCCTTGTACTCTCTCTGTGTTTCTCATTTATGCGTCGTTTTCAGTATCATCAATTCTGCTATCTGATTAGGCATAAAATTATCTTTTTACT
This sequence comes from Rhodomyrtus tomentosa, assembly GCA_028455895.1. Classification (NCBI taxonomy): domain Eukaryota; kingdom Viridiplantae; phylum Streptophyta; class Magnoliopsida; order Myrtales; family Myrtaceae; genus Rhodomyrtus; species Rhodomyrtus tomentosa. The sequence continues at coordinate 20,041,671 of JAPCWY010000003.1, read as the reverse complement.
GTCTTGTTGGTTGATAAAATCTTCTCAATATGGCCCACTCTGATAGAGCTGAAAATTTTGAACTGAGAACTTTAGTACTAGAAATTGAGTGCTAGATGCCCCAGTGTTGAAAATGTAAGCAGAAATTTGCTGTTTGATAACATTTTTAGTCTAGACAGTATTAGTTAAGCTGTTTGATTGGCAGTTCCGAATGTTGTATTGACTGTACGTGAGCGCATATATTTGAATCTTCTAACAAAAAATGATAGTCAACTAAAAGTAAAAGTGATTCAAATAGATATTTCCAGTTACCAAATTCTTTGCAACAAGTCCCTGTAGTTGTGCAGTATTTTTTCATCAGGTTTTACACGCGACAAATTATTATCAGGAAAAGTCCTCATGAGAGGTAAAAATACTGGCGAAAATTAATTTGATCAGTGATGACAGCGAAAATGGTTACACCTTTCCAACTCTGCAGCATGTTTGAAGAATGAAGACTTTATATTCGATCTTTGTCATATTTTTATCTGTATAGAGAACAAAATTGATTCAGAAATGAGAGAAATTGTGGGTTGCTAATCTTTGTCAAAAGCCTGGGGAATTTCTTTTTGAGCTCTGTTGTTTAGCTATGTAAGTTCAGATCTGCTTTCTCAGCAATCTAAGAAACCTATTTTATTTGGGTGCTGATCATGTAGATCTTTTTTCATGAGGAGTTGATTTTGGTTGATCAAACAGGGTCGTTTGTTGGATACAATGTCATTTATGGATGCTATTCCTGCGTTGCGTACAAAGCAGTGGCAAGTGATTGTTCTTCTCTTTATTGATGCTCTCTCCGTTTGTCGAGTTCCTGTGCTGACTGCACACATGACTAATAGGCATCCCTCGCTGCAGAAGGTGAGTTAGACATCATGGTTCCATCTAGTGATTTTGTTTACAGGAACATCATGTAATCCTGGTGACATCTTCCTTATATATATATATATATACCCACATATATAGAGTTATTCCTGTTATGGTTGTTCTAAGGGGCGACGAGGATGAACATGTTCTCGCAACTGTATTTGTCCAGTACCTTGCGACTGTATTTCTCTAGTCCTTACAAACCAGATTTAGCCTCCTATGTCATATTGTTTAATTTCCATGGGGCAACTTCTTGGGTGGGACGGGGGGAAGACACTGATAGGTTCCTGAATGTTCAGCTTTCTCAGGTCCTTTGAGATGGACTGCCATTTAGATTTTGAACTTGGGATTGTCCTTAGAACATGGACGGTTGAACCTTGTATCTTGTGTAACAGGTGCTGCAGGGCGCCCGAATGAGCACGGAAGAGTACGAGATCATGAAGGATCTTTTAATACCTCTGGGCAGAGCACCGCAGTTCTCGGCACAGAGTGGAGCTTAGTGGTGCAGAACTGGTCAACTGCAATTTTGATGCACAGCCTCATTTTGTCTTATGGAACGAGATATTACTTGTGCTGAAACCAGTTAACTCGGATGCGGAAGTATGAAAACCGAAGACTCGAGTAACTTTTGTAGGAACTTAGAATGTACTTGTGGATATTGGACTCGGGAGTGGCTAAATTGCATTCTTTGAACTTGTACACGCTTTTAAACTTCTACTGATTCTGCAAGCAACTGCATTATCTTCTTCTAAACCATTTTTGCTGCGCTTGGTGGTCGGATCATGTGGGTGGGCTCGCAGGCGTCAATGGCGACACTCTCTCTTCCCCTCCTCCGATGCATCGAGCCTCCACAGTCGCCAACCTTTTTCATAATTTGGATTTGCTTTACTCCGTTAACTGTCGACATCCTTCTAGATCACAGCTGATATCCGAATTCAATGACCGCTCCAAAGAAACGGGTAGGATTTGATGTCTGTCGTTCTGTTTGCCGGTTGTGGTCACATGATGTTACAACCAATGCAGGCTGAACAGATTGAGGAACTCTTCAAAGCAGCTTAATTTGGAACTTGGGGGTCCTGGTGTTTTCACCCATTTCCAGGAACTAACGTCCAAAAACCTTATGTCTGCTCTATTCTCAAGATTCAAACAGAACAATGCTCATGTGACATTTTCACGAGGGTCCTAAGGTCTCCATCTGGGTGTTCACCTCTGGCAATCATCTCTTTTTTTGTCCTAACAATCTCCAGCGTTTGATGAGGTTTTGGACAAATGGGGAGCCCTCGTCTGACCGAGCAACAGGGCAAAGCTTTTTCTTCTTTTTATGCTGCAATTATTTCCTGGTCCTCTTGCGGCTATAAGGGCATCACGAGATATTCCCATGTGGTCAGCAATTATTTTAGTCCACCGCAAGAAGATCTGTTTTCCTTTCTTTTGTTTTCTATTCTTGGTGGGTGAAGACGCCCTATGGATTCTCCAACTTTCACACCATTTTAAGTGTGAAATCGCTTTGCAATTACATCTTGTCTAAGGCGAGGGTCTACGTACTTTGGATCGATTAGAGCCGTTGATCGTGTGAATTTTAACTACATGACATGCAAATCTTGCAAAATCGTGTGATTGTGATTGCGATCGGTTCTTGTATCCGGTTCTAGCTATGAAGTTGCCCCATATCGAGGCCACTCGCTCGAATTTTGCGTTTGTATTTGACGCGGGATATTCAATTGGATATTCTTATCATGAGCTTAGTGAGGAAATAATGTTTGTATTTTATCCACGAAATTGGAGAAAGGAGAAAAAAAGGAAAATTTCGCATGTGAGGAGGGGTACAAAATTAGGTGGTCCGTAAGCTGTGAGCCCGTGATGGAATAATAGAGCCTTGGTTAGGTAGTGGTTAAAAGAAGCAGTTGCGATTTTAATGATAGCTAATGAAGCATAGCCCGAAAAAGAATTCGTGTCCTAACCCCCATAATAGAAATGTATTTTCGACCGGTAAGACATGATGTGCTTGCGTATCCGACCAGCCATGGCCCGTCCTGTCGTAACGTTATGATTAGGTCCATTTTTCATCGCAAGTTCGCAACGCTCGTTCGGCGTTCCGTAACATGCAGATGAAAGCTTCTCAGCAATTGTGTCTTGCCACGTTTTAGGTAGAAATTACGATATAACCAGACGGGGATTATCTCAAATCGCTCGTATTGCGTGTTGACTATTTCTTGATAAGCAATTTGTCAACTTTAAAAAAAAAGCTACTTAGCTTTATGCAAAATTACCCATTTTTTTTTTGTCAGAGCCTGCATTTTCGAAAAATTTAATAATACATCAGAACAATCATTCAGAGCATGCATAAGGATGATATTTGCCTGTTTTCCTCAAATTTTTGCCCGTATAAAATTTACTTATTTTTGTGAGATTAGTGGGCATCATGTGGAGTGGACCATCCATTTTTTTCGGTTCATATCCGTATTTTCTAAATCATACAGCTTTTTACATGATAACAAGGATAATCTCATTAGATACTTTTGATTGTTAAAAAACGGAAAGTCAAATTTACCAACCTATAAATAATTTTATATAAAATTCACACGTATTTATTCCCATTTTAGCAAAAATCAGTACGTTGAGGATGCAAATAATTGTTTTCCCATCAAACTTTTGAGCACTATATTGAAAAAGACCCCATTGCACACTATAATTAGCGCAGTCAAAACAATGGTTAATTTCGTGGATATAATAATATTACATATCACCAAAAATTTCTATATTTCGAACATTTCTCGTCTCGATATTTTGTCATAAAAAACAAAGACACTCGTCCCATTAATTTTCACAGCATCAGATGCGCTCGACATGAAAAGTCATATGTATATATGGACAAAATTCCAAATAAAGATAATTTTATTTTAAATAAGGACATGAAGTGCCCATTTATGTTAGCCTGATCAAGGGCATTTTTGTCATTTCATTCGTTGGTTTCGTTTTTCATTTTTTCCACTTCTTTTCTTTTCTTTTATTTCAGCCAGCGAGGGTTGATGGCCGTTGGCAACCTTCGTCTGGATCTGGCGCTGGTGAGGGCTGACCTCGTCAGAACAAAGTTTAAAAATGAGAAAAAAGAAAAAAATGACGAAAATACCCTTGATTAAGCTTTTATTTAAGAAAATAAGAGCAATTCATGCATTTATTTAAAATTTTCGGCGCGCGTATATATATATATATATATATATATATATATATATATATTGTTCATCTCGAGAATGGTGGAATAACGGAAACTTGCCCCAGTTGAATTTCAGTAGAAGATAATTGATAAATTCGACTTTTCGATGTATGAGCCATTTTGCTCATAATTCAAAGAGATAAGCATCTACCGATGAGGACTTAAAAGTAAAACGACACAAAATAAAATAAAAAAAAGCCAATGATTAATTATCTCCGCTCTTCCATTCCACGTGTCGGTCCCTCATTGGTTCCTGTGTCCACTATTTTCGTGAACTAAAAAGAAACAAATAAAGTAAGTTTTTTTTTTTGGTCGGACAAATAAAGTAAGTTTGAACGGTCAAAAGAGGAAAGCCAAAGGAACTCTTGCCAAAAACATTTTCCTTTTCCCATTTCTTTTAGAAGCACTCATGCCAATTTAACTAAAGCTGTTCTCGAAGCTAGGAGATTTTAGTGTTGTAAACGCCTGGTTAATACCTAAAAAAGGATCAACTAAAGTTTAAAATACATGTGTAGTAAATGCCGGGTTAATACTATAAAAAATTAAAATTATATCCGCTATAACGTGCAAGCAAAGGGTATTTTTATCATACTAATACAAGTTCGGAGATTTTAATGATAATCGTGTCACAATGGGCATCGTGTAAAAATTTCTTTACGATACTTTTCCTTTTTTTTTTTGTAATCGAAATTATCAAGATATGTTTATTCGCTCCAAATCAATCCTTACATTCAGGGCATAATTATTATTATACCATATGAGCAAATTTGCCACATCTTGTAACCATAAACCGGTGAGGATGGAAAGAATTACTATCCACGTGATTAGCAGAAACGAGGGGCTATGAGTGATCGACGTATGAAATTTCACCAAGATCATTGTTCGTATTCGAAGAAAACGTAAGGAAATCTACGACAGTCGAAACTGATTAATTGATCAGAATGGATAAAGATACCATTTATTGGAAGCATCTGAAGATTTCTACGGTCCCGATTTTCCATCGAATCTCAATCGATGGTGGATCATGAGCATGGACATTTAATCACGAATCATCAGATATCGATGGAGATATTTGATAATAAAAAAAGAAAAAAGAAATGATAACCTCAACCTGTTCTCAATTATGCATGTATTATTCAATTACGATTATTTGTTTTTTGTAAAATGAAAATTACAATTACTAATTAATGATTGATTTTGGATTTTGGGAGGGGCGTGTTCCTCCCTCCTATCTTTTCTTTGACTGTCACCAGCGCATCATAGCACGCCACACACTCCTAAAAAAAAACTATTATAATAAAAAAGCAACAGAAAAAAAAATGAAAAATGAAAATGAAAAAAGACCAATAAACCAAACGCGATAGAGACAACGAGCGCCTAAAAACAAAGCCACTGTCGTCACCACCACCCGTTCCTGTCTCTCTCTCTTTCTCTCCTCTTTTTCTCTCTCTACTCATTGGGCGACCTCCGGCTGCTCCGTCGACGCGCCGTCGAGCGATCGATTTGTCGCCGGCACGGATTACTCGCACGATCGGTGGGTTTTCTCGGTCCAGATTCGCCGGATGGTGTCTGTTTTTTTTTGTCAGTCGTTGCGGTGAATCTTTTTGGCTCCGTTCATTTCCGTGGTTTTCAGGGGGGTTGGATTCGTACATGGTAGGGTTTTTTTTCCCTCTATGGATCCGTCGGTGGCGGCCGTTTTAGGAGATCTACGTGAATGCTTTGGTTATTTCTGGCGATTGGATTTATTCGTTTGCGGATTTTTTTTTGGCAATTGGTTTTTCTTTTTTTCTTTGTCGCAAGATGATTTTCGGTTTATGCCCTTTTTTTTTGCGTCAAATGCGAGTTTGTTTTTACGCTTAGATTTACTAATTCCTCGATCTTGCTTTTTGCAGTGTCAGTTTGTTTTTCTTTTTTTGGAAATAGGGTTTTGATTGGTAATTTTGTTTGCTGCATGAATTTTTTAATCCATTTTCTCCATGGGTTCACCGCTGTTTTCCACTAGTCGATTGTTGAGGAATGTTCTTTTGCTGCCTAATTGTGTGCCAAAAAAGAAAGAAAGAAAGAAAGAAGAAACCTCTAGATTCACATATGCCTCGACTTTCCGTTTTTATCTTTCTATTGCATTTTGTTGTGGATATTTGGAGGCATAGACGGCTTTAGAAGATCTGTTTCTCCTACTCACTCAGAGAAAATGAAGGGAAAGTCCCTGGATGTGGTGCTGCTTGTTGTGCTGTTGTCGCTGAGAATTATGAGTATCTTTTCGTTGTTCACTTGAATTGTGGTTTTGTAGCAGGCAGTAGAGTGGGTTCTGCCTTTTCAATGATGGGATGTATTTAGCTTAGCTCTGCTGACCTTTTGAGTCACATATGTTTTGCCTGAAAGATGCATGGCATTAAATTAGAGCCGTTGGCAGCTGTTTGTGGAGGTGCGATGTACTTTCTCCACCTGTACTTACTGGGTGTGGACGAAGATGTTTGTCGAGATTACTAGGAGATGGGAGACTGAAACATTTGTCTTGTGAGCCTTCTGATTCTCGTGCTGTAATCGGCTGTACATGAGGATCCTGTTTATGTATTCTGTTCGTGTATATCAAGTACTGCCTTTGAGTGAGATTTGATTTCGCAGGTAAATGATTGACCCTGTCAACTTGGAGAAGCTGTGAGCTTAGGTGTTGATGCCTGTGCATCTGATGGCTTCAGTGGGCATCGCACCTAATAGTCTCAGGGAACCTAGTGGTCACAGTGTCGGTGTTGATAGGTTGCCTGAAGAGATGAATGAAATGAAACTTAGGGATGACAAGGTAAGTAATGGAACTATTCAAGACTCTTCTCTGGTTTTCCAGCTTCTTGTTTCATGCTTATTCTGAGAACTAGAGCGTTAATTCGTTTCCTTTTTGTGCGTCTGTGAATGCACATTCGAATATTCAGCCCCTCATCCTTACTTTTAATCAGGAAATGGAAACTACAGTAGTTGATGGTAATGGCACAGAGGCAGGTCACATCATTGTGACAACTATTGGTGGCAGAAATGGTCAGCCCAAGCAGGTGAGTATTTGAAATTTTTCCAATATTTCATAATATCTTCACCCTCCTCCTCCACTCACCTCTATCTTCTTCCTTCTCTTTTTTTGCGTGCTTGGTGTTTACCAGTTGGAATGGCTGATGAATTGCCAATAGAACGTAGAAACTAATTTCCATACTCTTAACTCATCTAACACTCAAAATTTTGTCATTGTCGTGCTTCCTGTGATCAGTGTCCCTTCTTGTATTTTTGCAAAGATTCGTGGACCGATTGTTAGAGGGGAACAGGTCTCAAATTCTAAGGAATGACTGTAAAACCTACTGTTTTTTTATTGTTCTTGCGAATACCATGCTAAATGTGCTGTGTAACAGATTTTATCAGCATTTTGTCATATCAGCATCTGTCACAGACTTGTTGTAACTCTTCATTTATGAGGAAGCATGTGGTTGAGTTGCTGTACAAGACTGTTATTTAATATTGTATTATCACTTTAGTTCTTACTTATGCTAACTAGTTTCTCTCGGAAATCAGACGATAAGTTACATGGCTGAGCGTGTGGTTGGACAAGGGTCATTCGGGGTTGTTTTTCAGGTTTGTCTTCTTCTTCGACAGTGTCATGAAATGCATTTATCGGGGTTGTAGCAGTTCTGATTGCCTCTTGTCCAATTTTATCCAGGCTAAGTGCTTGGAGACTGGTGAAACTGTGGCTATAAAGAAGGTCCTTCAAGACAAGAGGTACAAGAATAGGGAGTTGCAAACGATGCGTCTTCTTGACCACCCGAATGTTGTCTCATTGAAGCATTGCTTTTTCTCGGAGACTGAGAAGGATGAACTGTATCTTAATTTGGTACTTGAGTATGTGCCAGAGACCGTTCATCGTGTCATTAAGCACTATAACAAGTTAAACCAAAGGATGCCCATAATACATGTGAAACTTTACACATATCAGGTATTAAACCTAATTTCATCTCTTAGTTATTTTTTTTAAATAGATCCCTAGGACTATGTTTCTTACCTTTGCAAGTCTCTGAAGTGCAATGAGCTTCCCCCTTTCTTCTGCTATTGCTACATTCCTTTGATTTTATAATTTCACTCCCGTATGTCCTTTATTAAAGTGTTGTGTACTGGGGTTACGTTATTCCTTTCTGATTGAGCAAAACCTATATTAACATTGCTTGAAATTTCTTCTGGCAGATATTCAGAGCCTTGTCTTACATTCATCGATGTATAGGAGTTTGCCACCGGGACATTAAACCTCAAAATCTCTTGGTAAGCTCATAGCTATCAAGAGAAGCTGTTTGCGTTGTGCACTTTGATTTTCTTCTCTTTGAATACTTGTACTCCTCTGAGGGACATAATTCAAAGAAAATTTGCTGGCATAGAAAGAGTGCTGTTGAAATTTGTCTTTTTGTCTTGCCATGTCCTTGTTTTCTTTCGAAAATACTTGTATATAGTGCATATGAATGAAAACAAAAAATATTGCATAGATGGACTATTCTAGTTATTTCCTAAAACAATGGACCTAAAAATTGCATACGAAATCCATTTTTCTTGCTTTTTTGTTTCAGGTACTCCTCAAATATCTCTGTTGTTTCGTTTCCTTGCTGAAATGTTACAATGATGTCATTTTCTTCTGATGCAATGAAGAATTGCTTGTATTTCTATTCCCGTTAAGATTGCTATCATACAATTTTCCAATGCTGGACCTATTTTGTATTACTCTCTCACAGCCTGTCAGGTTAATAGATAGAAGATTGTTCTCTTGCAGTGTACTTACTTATGCTTCACTAAGGATATCGTGTTCATTGTAAAAAGATAACTAATCTTTCTACTTTTTGTGCAGGTAAATCCTCATACGCACCAAGTCAAATTATGTGATTTTGGAAGTGCAAAAGTGTTGGTAGGTCAATGCACTTGCTAAGTTTGTTTAATGATGTCTTTGACATGAAGTCTTAAATTTATTGGGGTGACTGACAGGTAAAAGGGGAGCCAAATATATCCTACATCTGCTCAAGATATTATAGGGCACCTGAACTGATATTTGGTGCAACTGAATATACTACAGCTATTGACATCTGGTCTGCTGGCTGTGTGCTGGCAGAGCTGCTGCTCGGACAGGTATGCTGCTTGACTTGTTTACTCAGGATTCTTGCTTTCATGGCAAACTAACATGGACCCTTGCGTTGTCCCTGGGAAAATTATCTTTTATGTAGTTTTTGACGTATTGAAAAATCATAACAGTTCAGTTTTTAGTATGGTTTGATAATTGAGTTTGTTGTCCATAAGAACCCAATAAAATCTACCCCTACTTTAATATTTGTGATTGAGGGAATGCATGAAATATTGGTTTATTAGATAGTGACTTTCGAAAGAGAGAGCATGCATTTAGCTATTTCATTAATTATGTAATTACTTATGTCTTTGAAGATAAAGTAAAGATTCATTCATGATCATTCTTTTTTGTTTAAAAGAGTATTTAAAGGAGTTTTAAATTTCAATAGGAACAAATACATTATAACAGTTGTGATTTCTTTTTAATTTTGGTAAATGTCCAACCATCAAATGAATAATACTTAAATTTAACATTTAAAGAAAACATTACTATGCATAAATTAAACGAATGATAAATATAATCAAATGCAAATATTCAGTTATATTCGTATTTTTTCATAAACTTTGCAAATCAATCGGCAAAATGAATAAAAGGTACATTTCCTATTATGTCAAATATATTAAACGGTACAGAAACTATGTGGCAAAAGGGGAACAGACCCACCTTATGTAAGAGAGGAATTGCTGACCTATGAGAACTCTTATGTAAGTAAGGTATTTGGTAAGGCCCAATGAACTACAATCGCATGGCATGGTCTAGAGAAGCCTCAGCATGGTACATATTTTTAGGAGTATTGCAATCTGAAATATATAACCTTTTATTTCAGCCTCTCTTTCCTGGCGAGAGTGGAGTTGACCAGCTGGTGGAGATTATCAAAGTAAGTGTTGTATTTAGTTAGTTGTAGTCAGTCTAGGGATTTGGGTTCTGTTGGTTCATTTCATGGTAGAAAATTCTCGTGTTAAAACACATCGTCCACTTTCTTTTTCCGCCTTCTGTGCACTTCCGATTAACTGGTTTGTTTTGCAGATTTTGGGTACTCCAACCAGGGAGGAAATTAAATGCATGAACCCCAATTACACAGAGTATAAATTCCCTCAGATTAAAGCGCACCCGTGGCACAAGGTACTTGGATAGAATAGACGGGTTGGATGCTCTTTGCACATGCATAGGTGTTGGGTGTCAAGAGTAGCGGCTAGTTCCCTTTTGTCACTTATTTTCCTTTCCTTTCCTTTTTCTATCAGATATTCCACAAGAGAATGCCCCCTGAAGCTGTTGATTTAGTTTCAAGATTGCTGCAATATTCTCCCAATCTGCGTTGCACAGCCGTGAGTATTTCTATTTGGTTACTGATGAATCTGCTCTTTAATTTAGTGCATTGCTAGATGATGTTCTGTGCCTTCTACTTCCGCATTCAAATGATTACCTCAATTCATATGTGATTTTCTGCATTCCCCTTGAGTAATATTGTATAAGAAGTGGGATTTTGTGTTCTTGGATTGATTTTCTTCTTCTGGTCGTGTGACTCACAAATGTCGGGGAAAATACACATGAATTAACATAAGCTGGACTGGGAGCTGCATTGATAGCTCCAAGTCATGTCCTAAACTCGACTGAGAGTTTGATTACTTCAATTCTGCATCTCATGTGGTTTTCCTCTCAAGCTAGTTCAAGAGTTTCCCAATGTTCTTGTGTATCAATGGATCACATCGTTTATTGAAATATGATCTAATTATGGCCTATTTTAGCAAAACCATCCAGCAGGGTTGGTCTTTTAAGGTACTGCTCCTTTTTTTATTATTATATATAATTCTTAGGCACTTCCTTCAAATACCTATATCTGCAGCTGTTTCTGTATGTTTCCAACTATCAATTTTTATCTGGAATTACCAACATATATGTGGCCTTTGGTGGCTACAGTTGTAATGCAATATCTACCTCCTATCTTGCTTTGTGGTTTCTCTTGGCCATATTGTTCATTTGAGAGGGATCAACATTCAAGAGATAGCGAATTATCTTATTGATAAACACGCAAACAACTCCCTTGGAATTTAAGTTGCGGTAACATTTTGCTGGGTTTTGATAGCTTTGTGATTTAGTTTTTCCTCTCCTGTTAAGTTCATTTAGGCTATATGTTGTCATTTGCTTGATGAGTGAGTATAAAGTTGTGGCTAGGAGAGACTGGACTGTGGTTAAAAGTTTTCTGGGCGTTGTTTTGACTTTCACATAGAAACTCTGGACTAGATTCGAACTAATGGTTCCCTACATCCATTTTGCAGCTTGATGCTTTGACGCATCCCTTCTTCAACGAGCTACGCGATCCCAACACCCGGCTGCCAAACGGACGGTTCCTGCCTCCACTTTTCAATTTTAAGCCTCACGGTACAAACTCAAATCTGCATTCACTTTACCATATTTTTATACAAGTATTCGGACAGTTCACCGATCTTGTCCTTGCTGTCTCTTCTGTATAAACAGAATTGAAAGGTGTCCCGGTGGAGGTCCAGTTGAAATTGGTCCCAGAACACGCGAGGAAGCATTGTCCTTTTCTCGGGTTGTAATGTTCGATGGTGTTAAGAATGTAACAAAAACCGGCTAGTGTTGTTTCTATAAATATTAGTCACGATGGTTCCCTCGTTGCCACTTTGATTTATTGTCTTCGTGTATCTGTTCTGTCACCTCCCGTGTCTATTTAACTTATCAGCTACGAGTCCATGACCTATGTGGCTATTTATAATCTTGAATGACAGTGAGTGCGTGATATCTACCTGTTGTGCTACTGATATTTTACTTCTTACACTGATCCATTTATTTTGTGAAAAATGAATAATATAAAAAAAAATTCTCAAATTGATTGTATTGGCAAATGTTTCCATTATTATTAATAATTTACGATTAAGTGTTTTCATGGAGAGTGAAATTATCTGTCGTATACTAATTTTGCAGCAATCAATTTTAATTAGATATTATTCGAGATCGTTAACTCTGCTTATGTGGGTCACATGGCTTGTCTTAAATCAGGATAAAATAGCTATTTATATGAGATGAACTCTTATAATTAGTTTGGGGATAACTGTGTGGTTAATTATTTGAGATCATTCATTTTTAGCTAGATTAAAAAAATCATAAATTTGGTTGAAGGATGATGCATCTTTTGTTCCTTTGTTTCGTGCCAAACACACAATCGGATATTTGAACTCTTAATTTGTGTAATCAAGTATAAAATCCTTTCGATAACTGGCACGCTTGATTAAGCTAATATGTCCACTGATCTGGAAATTTTCAATGTCGTAAAAGAGCATAATAAGAAAACAAGTAGCCCTACAATTCAGATCAGATTTCCGTAGTCTAACCTGAATTCGACTGTAATAAATAAGACAGAAATTTCGAACGACAGAAAAGGCAAAACGGCAGGGGAGGGGAATTGTTGAGAAAAAAGAGAGCTAACGAGCCCCCTGTCACCCCCGCTGCATTGCCGCCGTGCCAACACCCGCACCAGGAGCATCGCCATCATAGCCACCGCCACCGCGGGCGCAGACACCACAGCCATGGTCACAACAGCAACTTAGTGAGCCATTTGCACAAAGTAACACACTGCGACTAAGTGATCCCAAGCTTTTGTCAACGGGTTTATTGTACTGGAGTGTTTACTGTTTAGACCACCCATTTGTTTGTTCTACGACATTAAGATAGATTTTAACTTTTAAAAGCGCATCATTATACTATCAGACCACTAGTAATTTTATATTTACTGGGCGTCCTAAATATTGTTATGAAATTATTGTTCGGCTCTAAAACTTATGAAAAATGCAATTGAATTATAGAGCTTGTCATACCATACGGTGATACCTGTGAATAATTCCATTAACTCCTTCTAATTTCACTAACAAAAAATGCTGACCTAATTTATTATTATTATTTTTAAATATTTTGTCGCGGCTAAAAGGGTCGTCGTTTTGGGAAAAAAGAGGAAAGAAAAGAAAGAGAGAAAGCAAACATGAATCAAACAAATAGGGCGGGCGAGCGAGTGAGAGCGAGGGGTAGGGAGAAAGATGCCGTTGGGGAAGTACTACTGCGACTACTGCGACAAGCAATTCCAAGACACCCCCTCCGCTCGCAAACGCCATCTTCAGGGTCTCTCTCACCTCCGCGCCAAAGCTATCTGGTTCGATTCCCTCCACGGTATCTCCTCCCTCCTCCTCTCTCAATCCGTGCTTTTGTGTGCGTGTTTTGCGTAGCTGCCAACCGATGATCGTTGACCCATTTCGCTATTGATCGCAGAACCGAGCAGGGCCGTTGCCGAGGGCTACGTCAGAGGAGTATGCAATCGTTTCGTCAATATGGTAGCTCCGGTTTCCACCCTTTTCCTCCCTTTTCTTTTCTGGGCCAACGTGTCTCGTCGCGTCGGTTTAATTGTGCTCAGCTGATTGTCTTGTGACTCTGAATCGCTGTTGCCCACCATGTGTTTGATGAATGAACACGTGTTCGTGGGCACTGCTTATTAAGTCCCTGTTTGCGGCAGGGTTTTTGTCAGTACGGGGATTCGTGCAAGTACTTTCACCCCAAGAGCATTGCAACTCCACCTCCGCGAACCGCAAGTGGTGGGTTCTGAAATTTTTTTCATTTGTGTCCTGTTTCTTTTATGCTGTTGAAGGATGTTTTTCTTCTTTTTCTTTTTTTTTCACCTCGTTAAACGTCCGTGGTGTATTCTTTGCTTACTTGATGGTTTGTAATTTGTTCGGGTTGGCGTTGCAGATAATGCTCAGTCAACAGTGATCCTGGGTAGTCATCTAGTCGGGGGCACCTCTTCACAAGGTAGTATCGATGAGAATTTATTGTTCTGGCTTGCGTGTTTTGGATTGTTGTATTCAACATTGCCAGCTGAGAGAAAGAGAACGAATCTGAGATGATTGTGATTTGATTTCGAATTTAAGTGTACATACGTAGCTTTCAAAGCATTGCTTGTAGAAATTGTTTGCATTGTAGATGGAGTGGTAAATGAAAGTCCGATCGGGTCTGTGGCTCAGAAAGAATTTGCTAAGAAATCGTAGGCAGAAGTGATAAAGTCTATGCTTTTCAAAGCTTTCTGCTGATGACTTCTTCACTTTACTGGGGAAGAGAGCATCTCTGACTGGCTAGAATTGTTCCAAACGTGCATCTATTAGTATTATGCACAAATCTTGTTATCACCATTAGCTACGATTGAAATATTTCTCTATGTTTCGAAACCATGATATTTCAGTGCGCTCTTCATTTGTGTTCTTTCAGTACTTATTTCTATGGATTTCTCCATCGCCAGGTAATGGGGTGGTGGCAGATAGTACGGGCATGGCCACAGCCTGGGGGAATCTCCCTCCATCCCTAAAGCCTCCGCCCGAGGGTGGATATCCACCTTTGCCTTTCCTTGACTGGGGATAAGCATGTTGTTTCATCTGAAGCTTCGGGGATAGATATAGCTAGAAATCAGAGTGTTGCCTTCAATGTGCGTGATGCGGTTAGTCATTCTTGTTCAGCCATGAGCTGAAAAGTCTGTATGTAGGATGTAGCAACACTTGATCATAGTCTTCTACTGCTTCTGGAGCATGTAGCAGATTATTACTTTTCGGTGCAGTGGGTTGGCGAGTTCCTTATGTTTCCTTTTCTGTACGTGGTTTCCTTACTGGTCAATAAACCATCTAAACCTCATAACAAATAACCCCTTGGAAGTAAAAGGTGGTTAACTATACATATGAACTTCTGCAAGTAGGACTTCCCATACGTTTTGTATTGAAATCTTATCCCAATTTCTGGAGATGTGTCCAAACTTGTGCATGAAAATACAAATTATAAGAACCAAGATATATATGTCGAGCTGACTGAGGCTTGTGCATGCATCAGTCTTCAAAATAAGGAAGTATTATACATACGTATTTCTCCTGTTGAATCTGGATAGTGAAAAATAGCCTTTTCAGCTTGATCCCTGTTGCGAATCTTTGGCACTGCTATTCACTCGAAATGTGAGTGAGAAGTCTTGTCAGTTATTGAATGTTTATAGAACGTGAGTTGCATGAGTTTGGGTCTCCTTTGCTTGATGTGAAGTTTATGGCATAATGCAGGATTCATTTGTATTGATGAGAATGTATGGAGATATTCTATATTTATGCAGCTTTAGTTACCAATCTTCTCTCTCATTAAATTGGCATGACGGCTATTTAATAAGCAGAACTGGATGTGGACATATTTCACAAGCAAATCACTAGTTTCAACCATTAAAGGTGGTTAAGTAGTTCTTTTCAAGCAAGATTATTTTACTAGCAAGTTAGCTCATAACAAGCTTGGCTTGAATTTTGAGATCCAAGATCTCAATACAAGTCTGAACTTGCCATTGTCAGGTAAATTGTTGTCGGCGCTTACTCTCATTGGATACATTCTCAGGATCTGATGTCACTTGTGGTCTATATTCCTTAATTCTGAGGGGCGGGCTAGACAAGCAGAAGTTTTATATAAGTTTTTATCGACATATACACCACTGAATGACATTAAACTGCTCAACTTATAACTTAGAAATAAGTTGTCGTCATGTACTACTGAACAACATTAAATTGCTCAACTTGAGTCGTGTGAACCAAGACAAATCATGCAAGATTATTGTTTACTGGGAAAATTGAGCATTCCACTTTGTCTGATTTAAGAATTGCAATTACTTTTTTCTCCTGTATTTAGATCTTTGCACTGAAAGCACTAAGGGTTGCCTTCTGACTCAGGTAAGCAGACATTTGTTGGTCTTTCAGGGGTACATGCTGTATGTTTCTCTTACAAGTACAATCAGTTAACGAAGTAGGCAGGTTGCATCTGAATGGAAGGTTGCATGTGAATTTCATGTACACCACCATATGGTTGAGGCGTGGCGGTCGGTGACGGTTTGTAGGTAATGTCACTGTTCTTCTTAGTAGTAAACGCTACGCCACACAATGACCTCGACATTGTTCATTGAGGTCGTCAATGATGGCAATAACAACTCAGCGACGAGCCTTTTCCTACTAAGTGGAAACCAGGGCTGGTTGTCCGTATCTTTTCATGCCGTTGTGGTCGATATTCTGTATCGCCTTGTGGGCACCACTCTTCTTGACAATAAATGCTACTGCATATACCCATTGATTCTTACATTTCCTAAGTGAGGTGATCAACCAACACCACCCCCACAACCATGAGAAAGAAACACAAGTCCAAGCCTTCTCCGACTGGGGATATGTTGTATGTGTCCTTTCACCGTTTCCTGTCATTGTGCTCGAGTCTTTAGTGTGCTCTAGGTGCTTTTGTATGTTTCTCCGACTAAGGATGTTCAGGGGGTGGTACTTAAAACCATCTGTTCCCAATTCACATTCTGTTCTTGACAGCTCTGTGAGTAGCCCAAAACAAGCATCACTGACTGTCAACGATCAATTTTGGAAGGAAGCTTTGAACTTTATCAAAGCTGAGGGGGTCCGAGAAATCGTTTCCTAACTTTTCGATAAATATATATATATACATACATACTCTGCTACTTTTCGATATTTAGATGATGGCAAAGTAATAGAATTAAAACAACATTTTTTATAGACCAAGAACAACAGGTTAGATTGAGGGAAATTGACTCTTCTAGTGAGAAAAGATATCGCTTTCTCTAAACTACTATACGAATGAAAATTCATTAATAAAAAAAAATGTTTCGTGTAAATCATATTCAAGGAGGATAGTTAGTTTTCATTCGTTTCGTGGTTTAAGAAAAATGATCTTCTTGTTTTGAATCCATCAAAAACGTTTTCTATAGATCGATTAGTCTTCAGTCATCCAGTCACTGACAGTATGGAAATAATTTTCAAAGAATAGTTTTCCTTCAGACAAACGTATCCTATCGATATTTTCTCAAACCAAATCTAAACCAATCCAATTTAGGTGGACTTGAAGGTGGACATCCTGCTACGGTTTGATTTGGTTTTGCTTTGCAACTAATGTTGGTTGAGGTGGTGCTGGGTGGGCATGTTTTGCAGCATGCAGTGACTAATGAGGTGGCATCTGTATCTGCTTCTCGATTGCGATCGATTTCTTTATGAGTCTTTCCAGTTGCATTTCAATTTTCTAATGATTTTAGAGATCTGTAGGAGATATATTACGTAGTTAAATAACCCTACAACGGGGCCCTAATGACCCACGTGAGTTTGAGTTTGTTTCATTGGCTTCTTTGTTTGGCTGTCCAGCACGTTCTCCTTTCCAGTTCATTTCCAAGAGAATTCGAGGTCGTGCTTTAATAATTCCCCGTGACGGTATCGAAAGTAAAACTGAATCGAAACGACAGGGGGATTCCTATGGGTCGGTCGACCCGAGCCGAGTCGAGTCGAGAAAGTCGATGCCAAACTCGAGTTTAGCTTGACCCGCATGCTCCAAGGTCGAAACTCAGTCGGGTTGCGATAGAGTATACCACTTGAGCTGGACCCGATTACCAAATTGAGACACTCGAAATTGGATTGACTCGGCTCGTTGATGATTAAGTTGCCATCGAGCTCCATCACAAATTTTAACTTCATAAACTCAAATGCCTTTCCTTAGATGTAACTTGATTTTTATGTTTGACTCTATAAGTACTAAATACTCTTACGAAATAGATAAGAGGATGATTAAAGTGGCATGACTATCGAGTCGAGCATTGACGAGCTCAGTCGCTAGCTCGACTCCACAAGATACTTGAACTGACCAAGAGCTCAAAGCTCGAGCTATATTGATTAGTTGTGCTCGAGTCTTAATCAAGGAGTTGATCTTGAGTCACTTGAGTCGTCGAAATCGCTCGTTGCCACGTAACCTTTTTGTGCATTACGACCTTTTACGGTACAACGTCGAAAAACAAGATTGCCTAATCAAACTCAAATTCTAAACACTACTTGGCCCCATGTCAAAACCAAAATCGTTTCCACCTTGTCATCTTATATATTTGGATAACTATATAGTCCTTATCATTAGCGTATGCAGAAGACTTTTAGTAACCAAATAATCAGCAAATTCATGATGAGGCTATGACCTGAAATTGTTGTTTAGGTTGACCCATAATATGAGGTCTAGGACATGGTCGACATCATCGGTCGGGACAAACAGCTTGATGATGATCTTTCTTTTGGGGAAAGAAAGAGAGAGGAAGCCAATCCTAAAATTATTTAATTAATTTTTTTGGGGGGAAGGGAAAAAATTATTTAATTATTATCACCTGCGATCTCATAATTTATCTTTGAAATGGTCGTCTAGCAATGGTGGGTCCCAATGAGCAAAACGCCGGCCATAAAGACGAAAAATTCCAATTGTCGGGCATCTTCTTTAGCTCTTTTTCTTTAACTTTAGTAGAACAAAAACTGGTCTCGTTGCCTTAAAGTAAGAATCAACCGTAGGTCGGGATGCTAATTTGGCGCAAACTTTGTTGTATAAAGGGAAAAAAAACAGAAATTTTAGGATGGATCACAATTCTAAAGGTGTGAAAATTGGATCGGATTGACGTGGACCGAACTGGAATGCAAGGGTTGGTCCCATCCTTGAGGGGGGCAATCCGATCTCGGTCCCAATAAATGGGATCAGTGACCAGACAATCCAATTCTATGTTCCACAGTGGATAAGACCAAATCAAATTGCCCAAAATATGTATATGTCCATATATAATAGATTTTTTTTTCGAAGAAATAGTTTACCTAAACCTAATACTCATCTTCGTTTTCTGTTTGACAATCGACACTTACTCCTCTCAAAAGACGTGAGTTTACTTATTTTCGTCTTCTATTTGACAGTTGACATGCACTTCTCTCGCTTGACTCTCGTCTCTCACCTTCATAGCGTAGCTCTGCTTGACGCTAGTTTCTATTGCCTTTGCCTCTTCACTCGCTTCTCATTAGCCATGCATGTATTTTAAGGGTTAATTTCTATAAGCAGCTAGTGTTAAGGTCCCATTGGGACCGAACCGTCGATCTAGTCCTTGATCTCGACTATTTGGGATTCGATCCCAGTACAACTCTGCCTCAGACAATCACACCTTTAAGTCAATATCAACCCCAACTCTGTTTCTTCTCATGAAAGAACTTATGCATAATTTTTGCCCTGATTAAGTTTTCATCCAATAATACCGTTAGAGATTCGACATGCCATTTCAAGTGTATAGCTCCCTCTCCCTCGAGATATGATTCCAGTTGGGATGGTCGAATCTCGGTACCTACTACCCAAAAAGATAAAAGAAAAATTGAGTCATAATTGAGATCTGATATAAAGTTGATTTTTTTTTTTCTTCACGGGACCGGAGAAGTTTGGATTAGAACCGGAACTCACCCTAAAGTTGTGCTTTTTTACAGAAAATCAGGCCCGACGAAAAAGGAGAAAATAATGTTGTAATTGCAGAGAAATAGGTTCATCAAAGACCTGAGGTGACCAAATTAGGCATACTGCAGTCGTCATATTAACAACGGGAATGCGAACGTCATGGGCAGTGACGACGCCATTATTATTCCTCCCAACCACCACCACCGCCATCGATATCAAGCCAAAGACTTCACCAAAAGAGGCGTATAGAAAAAGACTTGCCCATATGTACGGTTCAAATCTTTCTATATTATATATAAGTAGACAAGTTCTTCCTAAATAAGTATGTTTTTTTGGCTCATCAAAATGCCGACGAATTTTTTAAGTTAGTAAAATGAAAAAAAAAAAGTTAGTACAAGAGAAAAATCCAAACTAGTACACATGTGATAAATTTATCTCAAATTATTTTTTAACCATAAAAAACCCTCCAAATTGATACACTTGTGATATTGTTACCCTAAACTGGTACATCTGTGATAAATTTACTCTCCGTTATTTTTCATTAAATCTAACCGTTAAAGTGCTAAATTGCATGACACATGACAATTGACAAGTATACCAACTTGAGATTTTTACCCTCTGTTTGTCACATGTATGTCAATTTAAAAATTTTAGTGATAAAATAAATTAGTTTAGGGTAAATCTATCACATGTGCACTAGTTTAGAATTTTTGGTGGTTAAAAAATAGTTTGAGGTAAATTTGTTAAAACTGTACAAGTTTGGGGATTTTTGCGATAAAAAAATAGTTTGTGATAAATTTGTTATTTGTGTAGCAGTTTGAGGTTTTTCATGGTATTAAATCCAAAAAACTATTATGTGAGGAGTTGATCCAATTTAACAAAATGAACTTGATTTTTGTATAATCGAAGAGACTATAAATGATTGGAGTATTCAACTAACATCTTGATTTTAAAAATAAATTCTTGGGATTTTTTAATACTTATCTTCATTTTCGCAAATTGCGATTTGGTCTATCTCTAACTATATGTGATCAAAGTTAATATTTGAATGTGTGTAGGAGTTCTTCATGGGATTTTTTGGTATAGACATTTAGGATTGAGTTGATATTGCATTTGGTCTAGCAATGGTGTACATATCGAATTCAACTATGTATATTTATCTTGATATATACAAAACTAGATGGAGACCGGCACGTTTTGTGAAAGTAATACCCTTGAGAAATAATCAAAGACATCGCTCAAGAAAAATGTTGATAAATTAAGCAAATGATAGTAAAACTTTTATTGTTTATTCTCTTAACCAAACCATTGTTCTTGCACCATAAACGGAAGGTCATATTAAGAAAGTTACAGATAGAAATATAATAGATGTCTTCATAATAACTTATTTGCTAATAGCCTTCATTGGACCACGAAATGATTGAAATTTTTTTGAGATGGAAAACTTTTAAAAAAAAAAACAAGAGAGGAAAATACCAACCATATGATTTTTTTAGTATATTAAAAGGCTAAATCAAATTAAGAAATGAAAAACTATAGAAAATTTATGTAAGCACTTTAATTTTGGACATATTCATTGAAACATAACAAGATGTTACTATAGGGATATTAGGGTGATCTTCCCTAAGAGTTCACATCGAAAGGAAAGTTTGGCACCTATCACATAAAATTTATATGCTATACGGATGTCCAGCGTGACACTCCAACTAAATTTCTTCTATTTGTTCTCAAATGATTGAAAGATGGTAGATGGATTTACTATGTAGACATATAAATTTGGAAAATCTAACAAATGGGATATATCATAAATGGCATGAAACTGTTTTGAGGCCAACGAACTTGTAATCGGCAATTTAAATTATGGATTAAATAGGAGGAAAGAAAAAGGCAAAGTCTAATTAAACTCATCAACTAAGGAAATTACTAATTTTGTTGAGGTGGTGGCTATTTTTTTTATATATATTATAGAGAAAGCATCGATGAAACCTTTTCTTGCGACGAAGAGCTATGTCGCATTGATGCCGTACATGAGACACGACATGACACGATACGGTATGCTGACAATTGTTTTCTAAAAAAAAGGAAATTCCAATATGTTAAGACACATTAAATATTAAATACATATTATGTACATGCATATTAAATTTATCATGTATGTATAAAATATTAGCGGTAAGCTTTTTTCTTCTTTTGTCAGGGTTTCACGATTATTTTTTTTTTTGGACTAACTGGGTATATTAATTTTGAGGTGGTCGGGTATATAACTTAAGTATATATATTTTTAATAAATTTATATTTTGACCCTTAATTTATTAAAAATATTTAAAATTGACTTGTGAGTGGAGAAATAGCATGTCTGCATGCTAAACTCAAGTGTGTAGAGCACTGACGTGTCAATGCATGCAGAAGAGCGTCAGACACGATTTGAAGGCTCCTGAAGAGTGTCGGTGCTACATAGACCAAGAGAGGGTGATTTTACCAATATACAATCCTAGAAGGCACACCAACGGCTATACTTAAAAATATATTGTTATAACGTAATTATATAAATACAATTGTGAAGTTAAAGTTCTCACAAATCGTGCTCCTAACATGCTTCCTTGTACATGGATGGTGAGTGACTATTGTCCGGCTGGCTAAATTAAATTTCCGAGTATTATTATTTAATATACCACTTATGAAAAATATATATTCTTTCAAACCGTCAGCCATTATTATGTATATGTATGCTTTTGATGGTAATAGTTACCTACAAATTTCGATTTGTGCATATTTAAGTCAAGTGACAAATCAAGTTTTGCAGATTTAATATTAAAAGCTTGTCATGGCTCTTTAACTAAAATAATACAATATTAGAAGCATACTAATTCAAGTTGGATATGTGTTTTTATGGTAAAAGAGGCGGCGGTAAATCTCCTGACCCACTATATTATCCACTCTTCTCCCACATCCCTCCACCTTCAAAATCTCTCTCTCTCTCCCCAAAACACAACCCAACACTCCACCCCGCCATCAGCACCGATCTTTGAAGCGCTCTCTCTCTCTCTCTCTCTCTCTCTAGCGCGAGCTAGAAAGGAGAATGGATGGAGACAGAAAGAAGCGGAAGATCGATACAGAACCCATAGCAGAAGAAGAAGAAGAAGAAAGCGAAGAAGAGAAGATGGAGAAATTCTTCGCTCTCATCCGAAGCACACGGGAAGTGCGCGACCATCTCCGAGGCAGCGGCGCACCATCCTCAGAAGGATCCGAGAAATCGCAGGAGGACCGAAGGAAAGCCGAGGAAGATCAACCCAGACCGAAAGAATCCGCATGGAACCCCGCGTTTCGACCCGAGGACTTCAGCCAAGATCCCTTTCTGTATAAGTCTTCAACTACCCCTAGTACTCCCGATGTTCCGAGCTCGAGTGGCCTCGAAGCTCAAGCTGGTCCTTCGACAAGTAAACAAGACGACAAAGGACAAGACGACGACGGTGATGATAACAAGAAAAGAGAAAAAGACGGCGGCGGCGACGACAACGGTGACGAGGGCATAAATCTTAAGCTTTCTTTGTAATGTACGGCCACGATGCACGTAGACAGAAGAACAATTGGTTTGCTGTTCCATGAACTTGCAGGGTTTTGATTTCCGATTAGGGTTTGACGGGGTTCAAAGGGTTGACAACTGCACGGTGAATAAAAACCAAAGTGTTCGGATGGCGTAATTGCTGACGTCAAATGATTATGGGGCTACTTGTTTTTATCTGTCCGCTTGTTCGACCGTATTGGTATTTGTTCTGTAATATATTGGTCTGAACCCTACTCACAAAGAATAATGAAGGGCGAAGGAAAAGGAAAAAGAAAAGAAAGTACAGCATCGAAACATGTGGTTCTGAGTTTTACATGGGCAGATATTCTGTAATTAATGTAAAATTTTCATTTTTTTTAAATTTTTTTTGCAAGATAATATTATACATGAATATAAAAGTTAATATGTATATAGAGCTGGAGAGATTATGTAGAAGAGAGAGCATATCTTCAGCGGTTAGCTCCATGTTATCGGGAGTTGGTTGCTTGAATTGGGATTGCACAATGAAGGAAGCAATGCTTTTGCATTTATTTTTTGCAAGGTAATAATATAGTGTTGCACATTTGGGAATCTTTATGTAATCACTCTGGAAGGTTTGGGGATAAATATACTTAGTGTGTAGTCAATAATGTCCATAGTCAAACGAACGGAGGAAATGATGAATTTTTCAACAAGATTCTCAAATGATTCTAGATGTCTACTCCATCTATTATAGGATTGGAAAGAATAATATTTAGTTTCCTCAAACTGAAAAGGAATAAGCTTTGTTTCAAATCGTTTTCGAGGAAGAATTATCTTTCCCCTCCCCTAGCTAGGGTTTGCTCTCTGTAGCCGCCGCCTGATTTGCCTTTGATTTTATCATGTTTGGAAAGAATAATGTTTAGAAAAACCAAGGGTTGAATCAAACTGAATTGGAAAATAAATAGCTTCATTTCAAATCGTTTTCGAAGAAGAATCGTCTTTCCCTCCGCTAGCTAGAGTTCTTCTCTCTGCTAGTAGCCGCCTAGCTCAGAAAATTTATGAGCTGCCCCTGGAGACCCCATCCGACTCTTCCTCTTTTTATCCCTCCCTCCCCTTCTCCTCTACCTCTTTCGTAGCCTGTGTCTTTTTTTCTCCCTCGATTTTCGTGTTTGTGAATAAATTTCTGCAGCTAGCCTTGGATGGACGTGAAGACAAGTTTGGCCATTTGTCAGATCGACAAATAATAAGGGGAATATTCGTGACATGGCTCCACAACCTCGTCAAGATCAGACCGCTCTATTTTTATGATTTAGATTGTTGGAGTTTTTCTTTCCCGACTAGATCTGAATATAGATTTGGAAGATCCTTACAGATGTTTGCCTTGTGCTCTTTCAACATATTAATATTGGCATTTCTACAAGGTGATGCTGACGAGGGTGTCAATCGTAGATGCGCACCGCAAACTTTTGCAAATGAAATGAGAGAGCTTGATGTGTGCTTGTCATTAAATTTGTTTTCGACTGTCGAACATTTACTATGGTAGATATGTTCTCAAATAATAAGAAATTATCGCGGGTTAATTCCTTAAAAAATTTATGGTTCACAGTATTCTGTTAGTATTCTAGCAAACCCGAAAGATAAATTACCGCTATCGATTGGGGACGCGTCCATCATTATTAGAAGATGTAAAGATGGAGATGACATGGATTGGATCTTTTTATCGAAAAAAGGGTACGATGGATAGAATCCAATCAATATCGTCTTGCACAATGTGTAAATCAAAGTCAGTCAGAGGCCTCTTATCATGAATTTCAATGTCATGTATCTATATCTAATGCTTGGGAAAACAAAAAGCTTTTGATTCCTCACAAATGGAAAATTCATATATTTGGGCGGTTTACTAAGGTTTTAACTCATATTTGAACACTATTATTTGAATTATTATTATTTTTTATTGTTATTAGGTGATGACGTAGCAGATACCTAAATGGTGACTTTTAGATGAATTTAACCCATCTTGGATTCTCTTATTTATGAAGTCTTTTTCAAAGTAATCATAGGACACTCGATAACCATGCTAGCTCGACAGTCTGACAGTAGTGTCATTATTTCTCATCTCACGATGTCTCGATCAGTGAGTGTTTTGTACAAAGCACGTAATAATAATGTATGGATTGGTTGAGATTGTGATCCTCACAACATTGTAATGAAAGCATTTTACATAATAATTACATATTTGATAAAAACAGTTGTGATGTTCCCTAATTAGCTAATGCTTATAATAAACGCCATTGCCGGATTATCCCCCCTCTTCCCCGCTTTTTTTTTAGGAGTTATGACATCGCATGTCCGTGAACTTTTGTTTGTTATACAATCCAGTATCCAACATGTTTTTTTTTTTTTTAATCAATCAACTACCCCAACTTCCAATTGTGAGTCAACATAAGTCGTTCTAAATCGCAAATTGGAAATCTTAAATTGAACACCAACCCCGATAAATAGTCTTTTCGCCTCTTAAAAGGACGTCATGTCAATATAGATATATAGGCGGCATTACTTTTAAAATAAGAGTTAATACTATCAAAAATTTTAAATTGATACACACATGATAATTTTACTCTCAAATTATTTTTTTTTATCGTGAAAAATATAAAATTGATATATTTATGATAAATTTACCACAAACTGGTATATCTGTGATAAATTTACCTTTCGTTAGTCTTCGTTAAATTTTACCGTCAAATTGCTGAGTTAGAAGACACGTGATAATTTTCAAGTGCGCACATTACTCTATATTTACTACATATGTATCAATTTGTAACCTTTTGTGGAAATAACAAAGGCTAAATTTGTCATATGTGTATCAATTTAAGATTTTTTATGATAAAAAATTATTTTTTAGTAAATTTGTCACAGTTGTATGGGTTTAGGATTTTTGGTGATTTAAAAAATAATCTGAAATAAATTTGTCACAAGTGTACCAGTTTAGGGTCTTTGATGGTCAAAAAATTTATTTTGATAAATTTGTCACAGGTGTACCAATTTGGTGTTTTTGATGATATTAATCCTTTAAAGAAAATATCATAATTTCTGTTTAGGCGAGCCACATAAAGAAAAACAATTGGCCTTAACTTTTTCTACGTAGGTGATCCACGTCAGCTAAATAACATAACATTGGTATAAGTCAAATTATTTTTAAAATGCTCACTGATTCAGATTTACATCTGCAACGTCATGGATGATTTTGTTCCCAGCCATCCAAAAAAAGTGACGGGCAGCAGCACAAACTCATTCATTTTTCTGCATTCTCATCTCCGATGGTCTTTCCTTCAAAGTTCTGCACCACCCATTCAGCCAAGAGAGCATCCCCAACTCCAATCTGAAAAGAGATGCCAATCACGTTAGCTTAGTCATTAATGAATGCTCTATGTATCAGCATAGAGTTGGCAGATGGGAAAGTTTGCTGTGATCTGGAGAATTATCTTCCGACCTAATTGTTCCAATCATGAATGGTATATTGCCTAACAAATCAACTAACTTGAACAGGTTCTTTTTCGATGCCAGAAGGCTCGCTTAGCAGATAGCGAGCGAGCGAGCAGGTAAGCAACTCCTTTCTCAACGGCCGCTTTTAGAGTGTCATAATCAACAGTGAGGGGAACTTGATCTTAATTTAGTAACGGGATAGAATTTGGTCAGAATACCCTCATAGAGTGATTCTTGGGACGGCGGCATTCAACTATGATCGACTTTTCCACGACGTGGTGGCGGTGGATTCATATAGCTATGACACATGCACGCTAGGGGAGAAGTACCAGATATATATGAACCCTGGAATGATCGTGCGGCGCTTGAGAAGGGTCCAAGTTTGTTCTTCAGCCATGAGGATGGGGGCTGCGATAAAAAGATGAAGATAGAAGCCCATGCCTGGGATTTCCCTCCTCTAATGTGAAAAGAAGAAAATTTTTCTTACTACGTATCGGCAGGCATGAAATAAATCCTTGTTCTCTTGAACTATGAAAGCTCCAATGGGACCTGGATAATCTCATCGCTTACTACTCTTCTTAACTTCAATCATTCTCCACAGTAAACAAGAGCCTCAGTTACCTTCTGCATCTGGATCTCTTCCTAATATAGCTCATGCATTGATCAACATGATTGAGCTAGTCATATGAATGCACGTCATAAGATTATCCACCCATATGGTCGGATGCCATAAAAACCCGTGTCTCCACACCATACACCTACGACTGTCGAAACACTGAACTGCATCCTAGTGTTTATTATTGAGACAGAAGCAGCTATAGAAACACACACGTACGTGCCCCAGCATCGCCAATTTGCATTCGGTGCATGTCAAGAACAAAGATAAGCTAACCATCTTTCTCGAGGTTTGGCACTCGGTCTACTGTTCCAATGACCAAAATAAATGCACAGTTGTCATTGTTCGCGTGTCATTCGGGGACACGAGGCTAGTTATAACCTCCTGTCCTACTTGACCAATAATGTTTTAGGTGATGATAATTAGGGGTGTAAAAAAAACACCCGCCCCGGGGCTTCGCTCGGCCTGAAAATTCGCTTGAATTTGGGCCTTTTTTGATTGGGCTACCCCACCGTCCAACTTTTTTTTTAACACTCACATTTTCTTTTTAATTTAATTTAATTTAATTTTTCTTTTTATATTCTTTCTTTCATTGATTGGTTTGTTAATTGATTTTGATTTAAAAAAAAAAAAGGAAAAAACCAGGCCCCAAATCTGGCCCGACCTACCGTGACCCGGCCCGTTTGACACCCCTGATAATATGCAAAGCAGTCTCAAGCAATCAGTTTGTGGGATGAATCCACTCTTCCATCTTTTTTCTTCCTCTTCCATGCCTAGTCTTTGATGAATTCTACGCCAGGAATTGGCGGTTTAGTCTCCAACTCCAGCCCGATAACGTCCAGACTCACGAAAAAAGGAAACATTAATAGATCAATCTCGTCCAGTTGCCATGTTTAGCCTGGTATGGTCAAGGTTCTTAACATCCATTCACAAGAACAAAGAGAGAAGGAAGTTCCTGCTTCATCGTCGAAATGGAAAGACGGATATCGAAGGAGCTCACACCCATCAAATGTCAAACCACGGTCTTAGGATCAACTTTCTGAATGACTAAACCCAACGAACGCGAGAGAAAAGGTGAAATAAAAGTTGAACTGACGAGAAGTCGATATCGATAGAAGTTCCCCAAACAGGGGTAGGGAATTAAAGTTGGCAATCCGCTTACCTGAGAATTTGAACCAGAACATCCAGCCTTGGATGGATTTGTCGCTTGTCCCTGTCCAGGGGAGTCCGCGTCATTTGGTTGCAAAGGGTTCTCCTGGGGTACATACCCCTGGCATACGATGTTTTGACAACAAGATGGTGGAAACACAAAGAAAATGAGAGAATAAATAAGAGAAATATTTGCTAGGGACATGCGACGGTCGAATGTGGGTGAACTTGCCCGGGGCTTGTAGCGAATTGGCAGGGGGCAATCCAAACCAGCATGTCCCATTGCTCGACAGCGAGTGCATCATTTATACTGATTTTCATCTGGTTCTCCTCTCAATGCCCGTAAAATTATCTTCATTTCTTCTTGCCTTGAATCACCATCCATGGACAACTTGATACCTGAAAAGGCTGGAACCACGAGAAAATACAGATAAGGAATGGGATCGACCGAAATTACAAGTGATTTAGAGGAAATGACTGAGACATTTGTATTCCAGGGCATCGTTACTGCCGTTATCCTATACCTACTCAGGAAGTTTTGTTGCCTTTGAGTAAGTGGTGCTGATAATAGTTGTGCATCAATAAGATGGGCATGAATTGATTTCACAAATTTCATTTGGGTGTGATACCAGCTAGGACACAAATATTCAAGACTACAGTTCATGGATGGTAACATTTTGCATATCATCAAAGACACCTCCATTCACTTGTATATCCAAATGCATACACATAGTTGTGATCATTCAAGAAATGTAACATATTAACTTGACGGGTCATTACAAAATGTCAAATAAGAAGATTTCCATATTAGAAAAGATAAACTCGTGTCGAGATTGGAAATGAACAAGCCGATTGAGGGTAAAAAACAGAAAGTTTACCAAGGTAAATCAGTACGTTTGTTATCAAAAACCTGGGACGGATTCTCCGCCCTCATAGCTGCAGAATTCAGTCTAGCTTCCTCTTCCTCATCCTTAGCTTCATCTTCTTCATCTTCTTCTTCTATATTCTTCCTCATCGAAGAATTCTTCTCCTGTTCCCGGAGTGCTGTAATTTTATTAAAATTCAACAGAAGAGATGTTACTCTAAATTGATTGAAGTATGAGTATGCACCCTAACATTTCCTTCGATTCTTGCTATTGATACAGCTCTTTCAAAAAGGAGTGTGGAAGCAGTAAAGTATCTATTAAAGGAGCCAGAGCATGCATAAATGGTTGCAAATCACAAAGTTACAATTGCTTGAGAAGTATTAGAGTAGGATAGTTTCCTTAAGGAACTTCACAGTTGGGAAAGATAACTTTCCAAATAGTGAAGCTTTCATATGAGTAATTGAGGATCTCATCTCCCCTTAATATTCCATCATCAGGTTGCACATCAAATGTTAATCAAGAATATCAGTTGAAGCGCAACATCACTAAATGATATGCCAATTCAAGAAAATAAGTGTGACGGCAAATCAGATGAACAGAAGGCAACATCAGAATGCATGTGCACGTGCCATGCCAGCGACACAAGATGAAAGCTTACACTCAGTTATATGTGACTGCAGATGTTATACCCCGCGGGTTACTCAGAAAGAGTAAGGTTATTGTTCCCCAAGCCTCATTGCGGTACCACGTAATGCTGGAATAGCGGCAGGGGCATCAAGTTGTGATTCTGCCTTGTTAAATGAACCAAAACGCATTGTCCTATTTAGTGCATGTATTATCCCCCCCCCCCCCCTTGGCAGCCCAGAGAACACATTCTCCCTATAATGTTTAAGAGAACTAACCTACATCTCGGTCGATATGTGTTCACATCGAACAACACACTATTTTTCACGTATGTCTTGCTTTGCGATGTAGGAACAATGTTCAATCTGTTCAAGTTGATTATCTGTTTTAGTATTCTGTCTTAACCCATAAAAGAGATTTCTTCTCTAGTGATGCCGTTACGCTGGAAAATATCCCTTTTGAAGAAGGAAACTTCGTCTCGAGGATCATTTCCAGCAGAACAAAAACCGTCCCACATAACCGCGGCAATGTAACACAAACAGAAGCCTAAGATGGCAGAGAGACGGCATTTCAATCTCCTCAGCTCAGAATTTTCAAGAGCTTAGAAAATGCCTGGAGCCTAGCATAAAAACAGAGCAACCTCAACTTGTTGAATGGTTTTGCTCGATGAAAATACTGAAAGGTCGAAACGCAACAATCACCAGAAGCGAAATTCAAAATCGATTGCAGTGAACAGGGGATAAATATGGACACAAGCAATCAAGGAGAACACCACTCAAGAAACTTCACTATGTCTGGCCATACTAAAAAAGCAATCTTTGTTAAGTCTGCCAATACCAACAATTTGTCATCGACCAAAAAAGAATACAAAAGAAAGGGTAAAAAGGCACACCTTGGTCCTTGACCTCAGTACCCTCCGCAACGGAAAGAGCTGACGATGCTGATGTTGATGACGATGATGACGATGAAGAAGATGATGATCATGAATTCCCCTGAGCATCAGCCATTCTTCCCCACTCTGGGAGCAAAACTCAGAAAACAATTCTTCTCTGCTTTTTCCTGTGGTGTTTGTGTCGCTCGTACTGAAGCGGAGCAGCTCTGGTCCAGAATATGGTATCAAAAGCGAAGGGTAACGTTCGATCACGACAGGAACGAGGGAGGGGCGAATTGAGATAGTGCAACCACGTTGTGAAATGGAGTGGAGCGGCCGTCTCCGGTTCGTGAATGAAGAGAACCGGATTTTCAGGACAAAGTAAAATTTGTTCGTTCCTCCCAAAAGCGAAGGCACTAGTAATGCGTGCTAAGCTGCGTAGTAACCGGACTCTATATCTGTAATTTCACGAACATAGTTGATGCGAAATCTGCAGTAGCAATACTCTATTTTCATCTGTTTCTCCTCCTTCGAGCTCCATTTATTCTTACAATAACTTAATTCCGGTGAAAAACCCAGCTCAGTTCTAGCTTCTTCCAACATCAAAATGATGCCGTCTATGCCACTTTTAGGGATTATGGTATGAGTGCTCCACATTAAAATCGAAGCTGTCACGTAGGCTTTCTATCAAATGGTTAAAAAGCAGCCAGAGGAGAAAATGTTCTGACACTCTGACACCACGGATTGGATAGTAGCCATGTGCTCTCGTACTCCTAGCATTTGTTCCCGAGCACAGTATCTTCTGAGTAGGGGTACGTCGCCGAACACCTATCATAACGCGGTGTTTATACCTTCAGCTCTCCACTTTAATCACCCGAAATCATGAGAATTAACCGACTGTACACCGCTCCAAAGAAGAGCATGCGGTGACATGCATGCACTAAAATATCTGCATTCATCAGCAACCCCCACTGGGATATCCAGATAAGGTAAGGAGCCGGCATAGATGGCGGAGAGAGGTTAGGGAAGGGAGGGGAAAGGGGACAATAGAGGCTCCGGGAAGGGGAAGTAGGGGGCATCAAATCCGGATCGTTTAACATTCTCTTAAAAGGTTAGATACCTAATCTTGTAATTTGGGTCGTCTATTTTTTAACGTACAGCTCAGATCTCTAATTTTTTTGGGGTAATCTTTTGAATTATATATATATTAGTTATAATCTGGGACATCAATTCATAACACGAACGGTCCAGATTGGAAGTTTAACGGACGTCTCAGATCTTTGATTTTTATGGGGCAATCTTTTGAATTATATTTTATATATATATTTTTATTGGTTATAATTTGGTACATCCATTCATAATACGAACGACCCAGATTGGAAGGTTAGAGCCGAACCTTCTAAGAAAAAGTTGGACGATCTATTTCTGGGGAAATCACGGGCGGCGTAAGGAATGTCGCGAGCGTCCGATTTTGAACGTGGGAGATTAGGCGGCAATTGACGAGCTGCTCCTCCTGCTAGTGCTATTGGCTGCTAGGCGAGTTCGCGACCACCGGCAGGAATTGAGATAATTTTGTGTTGACGAGGATTAGTAATTAATGCAAGAGAACCAAGTAACATTATTCATGATGATTATCAGTTTCTCAAACTATTATATTGTGAGCATACTCGTCCTCTTGACTAATTTTTTTTTTTTCATGTGCTTGTGACTGGACATTGATTGTTGATAGACTTATAGGAGGTAAAGATATATCTATTTTCCGATTTTTCTCTCTTTTGTTTTAATTTAGCGGCTTTCATTTGTCTAGATCGAGGTTTTTAATCCTTTACGACATAAGAACATTTTCAATTCCTTCTTAGACTACCTTATTTACTCCCACCTTTTCTCGTCGTAATATATCTATGACCAACAATAAATAAGATACAAATAAAAAAATACAAATAATCTACAAGAGCCGACCAAAAAATGTACACGGGCCGAAATTGAAACCACAACCATCTGCCCATTTTCGATGTTGCTGCTCAATCCAACGTCACAGAAAAGCTCCTCCAGCGACACCTTTCCACACCAGATAATTTCCCGAAACCCTAAGGAGGAACGATGCAAGACATTGCCAATTCTCAAGCTAGCGGCCAGCTCCTCTGCTCTTTTCAAGGTAGAAACTTAATATAAATTACAAGGAGATTACAAGGAGAAGACCCCTCATTCATTCTAAGGGGATGCTCAAAACCCTAATTCCATTGTTCATGTTCGCACCCATTTCGTACATGAGAGTTCTTGGTGCGTAAATCAGCGTGCTTTTACATGATTTGAGATTTTTTACTAGGTGTCACTGATTGCTCTGCTTGATGCAGTGAAAATAGAAGGAAGGTGGGTTGTCATCCACCGAGATTTTGGTGGGCTATCTGCGAAGAAGTAGATTTGAAACCTTTCTGTCTGCTTTGGATTTTGCAAACATACAAGCTCAAGAATGGCAGGATCGTGACTAACCCACCAACAGCTTTGTAATTGGTATGTATTTCCCCGAGAATTAGTGCTTCAAAGTCAGACCAACCATGTAAGATTTTTACTGCAAGTTCATCGTCATAAGTCCATGGTTTACCTTCTGTTGTCAATAAGAAACGTGTACATTTCTTTCTGTGTAGGTTCTGGTGTGGAGTTATGAAAGACAGAGACATCAGCTTTAGCAGTTAGGACATCTAATGCCAGGACTCAGCGTCAAGTAAGTGGAGTTTTGGCACTAGCATCCTACATCTTAACTGATATGGTGTGATGAACTTGATATGCTTCCTCTCTATAGTGGTCTGCTTCTTTGAAAAAAAAAAAATACCATACTTCAGTCTCCTGTATCCATACAGTGCTTATGGACGGTCTTGTGCTAATCGGGTATTGCTGCGTTAGCACACAACATAAGCATAAGCTGCAGTGACTAGAGTCACCTTGTCTTTCAGTTTTCACCTCGTCTAAAGTGGGGAAGGCTATCCGCGCTGTGACAGACGGCATCTGCATCATTGTCTTTCACTGGATTTAGGAACTTTGAAGTGCTTATGGACGGTCTTGTGCTGATTATTGCTCCATCGGTACATAACATAAAACCTAAGCTACAATTACATGCCACACTTTCTCCGCGAGCTTTCTCTTCTTGCTATTATGGGGAAAGCTAACCAAAATGTGGCAGATATTCATGTTCATGGGTACAAACGATTTTTCTTTTTCAAATTCTTTCGGTTCATTTCTTTCCAGTTGTCTTATCCATTTGTGCTCACAAACTAGAGAATACGTGTTAAGGCATATGTTTGACAAGCATTATAGGTGAATTATTGATAGCTAAAGTTCTGAAAATGAGTGCCATCAGAATGTCTCATCATCAATATTTACTAATTTTATGTCTATTCAAATTCCTTGTCTGACGTGTTTGATTAAGTAGGGATGAACTGATGTCCTTTTGTGTTTGCCAATTAGCAAGACATTTCGAAAGTGGTGAATGCTGCTGGAATTGCTGATAAGTTAGTAATCACTATTAGAAGCAGCCAAATGCACAATGGCCCAGTAATGAATCTTCATCTCTTAAACATCATTGTGTTTACCATTGTTTTAGGGTTTCTGAGGGTATATTCAGTTCAAATGTGATGGGCTTTAGCATGCAGTGAACTGACTTAGTATTGTCCCAATCTAATTTCTCCCATAACTATGTAGACTAAAAAGTGAACCTTTAGGTCATAGGGGTGAAGTGTGAGAGATGCAGAAAGTTGATAAAATTAATTTGTTATAGTGGCATCATCGGGTATTTATAGAGAAGGCTGGCCTAGTGTCTCAGCTTACTAGGCACCACAAGAGCTCATCCTCGGTTAGGACACTTTTGGCTCGCAACGAATCATATCGAACAAGTTTCCCAAGCTATGTGAGCAGATGCTAAGAAGAAGTGTTGCCACGTTTTCAACAAGAAGAGGAACCTGTTGGTTTGTTGGTTTGCTAAGTCCAAGAATTGCTGAGATCAAGAGAAGTCTAGTAGGCAAAAGAATGTGTTGCGAAGGGAGTACAGTTGGCTCGGGATGCCACATTTGTCAAGGAGAGCACATCTGACTAGAGATTTGCGAACATCTTTGATTGGGGGAAGCAACTGATGGAGTGGAGTAGCCTGTTTTGTTAGGCGAGCATTTGCCATTCATGTTAGTCCCGTGGGAGTGGCGGTGATGGTTGAAGAATGCAAGAAAGCAACAGAACAAGCAAAACAAAGTGCTTAGTAGGCGAAAGTGCTACCAAAGGACCGCGGTTTGCTCGGAATGCCACACTTGTTAGGGCAAGCGCAAGTGAATGAAGATTCGAGAACAACTTTGATCAGGAGAGCAACCAGTGAAGGGTGGCTTGTTCTGTTCGGTGAGCGTTTGTCATTTATGCAAGTCCTTTGGGAGTGACAGTAATGGTTGAAAAATGCAAGGAAGAGACAAAATAGCTCGCTACAAGGGCGTTGCTGAAATTGGATGAGGAAGAACCTCCAAGTTCCGATTTCCCTCATATTCACGCGGATTAGTAGGGGCTTTGTGGCATCGAAGTGAAGTGCGAGAGATGCAGAAAGGTTCATACTATTGGTTTATGGGAGTGGCATCAAAATGTTTGTGCTAGGAATCCAAGGGGTGAGATTAACATGTTAGAGGATTTTTTAAAAGCGGGGTTGGCATTCCGTGCGCAAATTGCTACTCTCCTGATGATGGCCATGGCAAGCCGAAATCAGTGTGTGTTAACATGATTTGCACATTTCCCTACACTATTGTGGAGAACGATACAAGTGAGAGAAGGCTGGCTCGGTGTTCCCACTTTTGGCTCGTGACACTAGCCTCGTCGCTAGAATGGTATAGACTTTTGCTGTAGAAGAATATGTATGAATGTTTTGTCCAGTATCTGTTTGCATATGCTTGGCTCACGATTTCGAACATGGTGGGGCTTTTGCAGGCTCGAAAAGTTGTACAGATTTCACAGATGTTAGAACGAGTTTTCCTTTCGCAGTTTGTTTCTAACTGAAAACCCCCTTCTTTTCAGTCGAAATCCTCTTGTGACTGGCCTCTCCGACGAAAATAGGGAAGGGATTCATCATCCCATCCCCCCTTTAAATGATGCTACAAAATTTCTTCCTCTACATGATATGTTCAGCAGTTGTTTGCGCACCTTTCTTTTGGGGAACAAATAAGTCTCTATATATATATATATATATATATATATATATATATGCCTTTGAATTGTCTAATGAAGATGATGAAATTTTTTACTATTATTGGCAATTGGACTGGCTGTTTCCGTCATAAAGAAAACTGCAGACACCGTACAATTTCGGTATATCGAGGGGCTGTACTTCGTGAAGTACGGCATTAGCATAGTCATTAGGGAAAAGAAAACGAATGACCAAATTAATACCGTCTTAGCGCGATGTGTGTTTCGGTTGGTAATTACTTTTAATTTGATAGGGAGAGGTTTTCCACGGGCCACGGCTATCAGATGTCAAGATATAGAGTTTATGGAATCCTTAATAAGAGAGAGTTTCACAGGATAGGGATAAATCGATCCATGCTAATTGGAAATGCGCAAAAACACACGCTTTTTGGATGATTCTTGGAAGTTTTGGGTGAAAAAAAAATATAAGGAAAGAAAGAAAAATCGGATGCTTAACCCCGGGAAAATAAGACGAGAAGATGACAAAAGGTAGGAATTGGCCCATGCAGGTCTCGAACCTGCGACCTTCGCGTTATTAGCACGACGCTCTAACCAACTGAGCTAATAGGCCATTTTCGCTTGTAACTCCTACAATTTATAAATATAACAGATAGAATCTTATCTGCAGTTCGCTTCGTTCTTTTTTTTTTTTTTTTTGGCCCCTTGAGCTGTTAGTCTGTAGTTGATATTTAGTTGTTTACGACCCAAAGCTTAGCATCCAGTTAATACCAGCTAGGCAGCTATGATCGAGAGACAATGCTTCTTCCGGCATTAGTACTTGTGAGGAAGATCCGACATTGTATGGGCACAAGTGAAGTTAAATCAGTCAAAGCTTCTCCCGTATCTCCCCCTTCCAGCGTTTTTCTTGTTTCCCAGTGTGCCTCCACTGGGCTTTGATGTCGACCCGTGAGAGCGGTAGAGGACATCTTCCAGTCGATGGAACTCAGTTTTCATCGGACGATGGCGCCGCACGCGAACCTGGCCTGGCAGTGGCCTGTACCAAGTTCGTTGACTCGGAAGCTTTGGATTGCGGGTATTTCTCAGGCACAAGTTCTAGAAGTCCATACAAAGAGAGAGAGGTAGTAGCAACGGTTAAGGGCATCGAGGAAGATTATCCGGTGTCGACAAATTGTTTAGCCGGTCGGCAATTTGTTATGGAATAATTAGAGAGGAATGGTAATTTTCCAACAGTTTCGTTCCATGAAATGATACAGTTATGGTGCACAGACAGCAAAAGGGTCTAACTTTCAGTCATGGATCAGGTCATTGTTACAGCCTCTCGGGATTCCGACTTCGGCTGCGATTCGCTGGCCGAGTCATTCGATCATTGCAGGCATGATGCAGAGGCATTGAATGATTTAAGGTTAATGCAGAAAGAAGAAATGATCGTAACATAATCTACACCATGTTACGTGTAGCAAAAGGAAATCGAGTACAATCTTTACAACTGAAGATATCATTTTAGTCTAGCAAAGTCAGCAAAAGAAGAAAAAGTAGAGAAATTCACACTTCAGAGTTCAGACCCTCTATAAATCAAGGAAATGAGAGGCGGAAAAAACAAGCCTTTCATTTTAAGGAACAAGAGTGCCTCCACCAAACTGAACATAAGGCACTGAAATCCATCGGCAAACTTGTTTCACATCCCCAGAACTCTCTTTAATGGCTACGCGGCGGACGGGGCAGTCATGTAAGGCACAACTCCGGCCTCGGATAGAGCCGCGAGGAACCTCGCCAAGTTCGCTCGCTTCGCAGCTTCATCTCTGGCGACGATGCTCTTATAGTCCAAGGACTCGTCGTCGTAAATGTCCCGCCACCTCTTCACCAGCATCTTGATATCCTCCCTATCCATGTTCTCCTCGTCGCCCGTGTACCGCCACGGCTTGGACCCGGCAGCACAATAATGAACAACCTTGACCTTGTCGAGCTCGACGTTCTCGGGATGACGCCACAACATGGCGAGCACAAGGTTGTACGCATTGGGAATTGGTTTATATATGTCCTTGAAGTACATGTTCAGAAGTCTTCCTCGGCAAATGGAGTCGGAGGTGTGATCTTGAGCTTCTCGAGCAAGTCGCGGTACGTCTTGAGGTTCGGCTCATACACGACCATGCCGGCATTGAAGTAAAGCGACGGTTTCGGGCCGACGTGGTCGGGCCATTGGACCTTGTCGGGGCGCTGCTGGCAATACCCAATCTGGTGCTGCGGGGTGTGACTCGATGTCTTCTCGCAGAAGCAGTCCATGACGGCGTAGAAGAAGCTGCTCGGGAGGTCGAAGACGTGGTCGATGTTGTCGAAGACTTGGATGTCGCCGTCCAAATAGATCATCCTGCTGTACTCCAAGAACTGCAATTGAAGAAACCATATTAGTAACAGTTGGTGAATTGATGAAAAGTACGGAGCATATGTGTATTGAACCATATCCATCAGAATTTATCAACTGAGCATACCTCCCAAATCCTGAGCTTGGAGTAGTTGATCACATAGTAGGCCATGGCAAACTGAGTCTGGTTCTCGGGCGGATACGCCAGCTCGATCTCCCTCACGATACATCCCTGATCCACCAGGATCTTCTGGTGCTCCTCCGGCACGTCAGGCAAGACCGCCGCCACGAGTGGGTACTTGCTCTTTGCCTTCCTCAGCCCCTTGGCCAGCCTAACCACGCCCTTCACGTAATCGCCGGCCCCAGCCAAGAACGTGACGTAGGCCCGGCTGGGCCGGTTCTCCGGTTTCATCAGCTTGGCGACGGCGACATTAAGAGCCATTTCTTCAGTCGGGTTCTTAAACTGGGAAAGAATGCGAAGAGGTTTTTGAGTAAAGAGCGAGTGAGAACGATCGCTTGAGTTTGGTCTTGTTGAGCTTTGGTGGATTTGGCATGGAGGTGTTGCAGGGTTTATACAGAGTTTGGGAAATTCTTAACTAGAGAAAATTACTAATAATATATCTTTAAAATTAAGATTATGGATTTGATTGTGACGACTAACATGGGATGGAGCCTGCATGTGTCCTGGGGACGTTCACGCCGACATTGACCAAAAGATTGCGTCTGTCCAATGAGAGACCAACGCATTTCCGCTATTAGAGAAAGAGAGGAACTACTTTCGCATGCGACGACGTCGTTTTTCTCGACGTGCTTTGGTTTGAGACCGTCAACGGTTGTTAAAGAAAATTGTGGGATTTGGACGGTGCACGAAACTTCGATGTCATTGCACGTCTTATGTTTATTTATTGGAATTTGGCCAACGAATGAAAATTTTGATGTATTGGAAGAGTAAATAATTTCATAATTACATGAATATGGGCTTATTTTTTATTTTTATGATTCTTTGGGGTTCATCGACCGTCGAACCCAATTAATTTGAAATAAAGGTGTTGTTGATGTTGATGTTGATGAATATGAGCTTAGGGTTAATTAATCACCTGAATATATTTAACTGAGAGAATAGAATATTAAACTTGCAAGTATCCTAATTAATGATATAAAAAAATTCAATCTCAAATTATCTCAATTTTTATTTTGTTGCCTCGTTGTCGGCTGGTGTTTAAGTACTTTCGGATTCAATAAAATTTTGTTTCGGAAAAAAAAAAGTTGGCTGCAATTTGGACTTTTTTTTTTGGTCGGGTGCAATTTGGACTTGTTAAGGCCGAATTTGTTACTTGAAATATGTAGTGGATCTCAAAGTCTCCACAATTCAACTAATTTATTTTTTCCCGACAAAATAAAAAATTAATTTATGTTTGAAAAAACATGGAGAGATTTATGAAAAAAAAAAAGGTAAAATTCGCAGTCGGTAGGGCGAAATTATCAACTTAACCGCACCCCGTAGATGAGGGCACGGTGCATGTGGTCCCTCGGATCTCGTGTACTTCCACACGGGTTCCCACACGATCAAGCAACAGACATGCAATGAGATAACCGCACCACATGCACCAAATAAGTTCTTGGCAGTTGGAGGCGCCGTCGGGTTCCACAAGTACTATTGAGTGCCGTTTTGGCGGGCCCCCAGCGGCGGTCCGCGTGTCAGCTCATGATTTGAAGGGCGGTGGAAGGACAGTTGGCAGAAAAGGGGCGCGGTCTCCGTTCTGGTGTTCCAGTTATGTTAGTTGATCCGATCCGAGGGGGCGGTCCCATCTCTTTTTTACTTATTCAAGAGATTATGCGCTAATTGCAACTTAAATAGCGCTTGTCCCTTCGAGAACTAGGTGAGACTAGAGTTTAGAGATGAAATTGAAACTTTTTTTGATGAGGATTATAACTATTTTCGGAGCAAAAAATCTAATATTGATTCACTATGCATGAAGTGAATGATAGTTTTCGTTCTAAACTCTAGTATGAAAAAAGGATTCAAAGTTCATCTAATTGAACCTCCCTGTGTATTTGAGAGTAATGCTGGAGTTATGGAAGGCTTACCAACTTCATGACAATGACATGGCTATCAATGAATTGTGAGTAGATAAAATAATAACATAAGAGATAACTTATATTAAATCAATAGATTTATACAAATTTTTCTCACACGTGAAGAGTCGCACAATCATGCCCTCATCGGCATTCCACGATCGCTTTCATTACTAGCCACCAAATGTGTCGATCTTAGCCGACCGCACGCCGCCTCCATCCGTGACCTCATGATGGGACTACCTCCGACCATTTGGTATCCAGGTGGAGCTTGGGTCGTTCCTTGCGGACTAGACCGGCCAACGGCGAACATTTTCTTAATGTCCTGTGTTTTGCTATGTGTGTCTCGAAATGACGGGAAAAAAGCAAATTGAGTAAAAAGATTGAAGGGGAGGGTTCCGTCGGCTTCCTCTCAAGTCTTTTCATTTTTTCAGAGAGTAAATTCTCGTGAATCCTATCTAGAATCGTCATCTTCTTCAAGGGAATCTAATATTCCCCAACTTTTTTTTTTGGCTGGAAGAAGATAAGATCAGGAAAATGACGATATCCAAAACTAAAAATCGAGCAATTTTTTTGTTTGTTTTTTTTTTTTTAATGTTTTGATATGTACTTCATTGACTGACTAGTATTTTTCAATTGACATAATAATAGTCACGTAACTCTGTCGCTTTGGGTGAAATGCTTTAGGAATTTGCTAAGATCGGGATAGATGAATCGGATGAAGATGAATTTTGCTGGAATTAGATAATAATAAGAACTAATAGTTTGTATTTCATTTAATGCATACATATCATATATATATATATATATATATATACATACATACATTCGTCTTCATCCTACAGAATAAGGAAATTAAAATCTTCCCTTACCAGTTACCACTGTGCTTGAGAACTTAATTCTTACTAATAATCTTTTTACGAACATATAAACATCGCCGAGCTGAACTCTCTACATCTATGCCGCCGGCGGGCCAGTTATGTAGCGCACTCCGGCCTTTGATAGCGCGGCGAGGAATCGCTCCAATTTCTCTTGCTTCACTGCTTCCTCCGCCGCGGCCACGTTTTTATAGTCCAAGGACTCGTCGTCGTAAATGTCCCACCACCTCTTCACCAGCATCTTGATGTCGCCCCTATCCATGTTCTCTTCCTTGCCCGTGTACCGCCACGGCTTCGACCCCGCGGCACAGTAATGGACAACCTTGACAGCGTCGAGCTCGACGTTCTCGGGATGACGCCACAGCATCGCGAGCACCAGGTTGTACGCGTTGGGGATCGGTTTGTAAACGTCCTTGAAGTACATGTTCAAGAAGTCTTGCTCAGCAAATGGAGTCGGAGGTGTGATCTTGAGGGTTCCGAGCAGATCACGGTAGGTCTCGAGGTTCGGCTCGTACACGAACATGCCAGCGTTGAAGTAGAGAGGCGGCTTCGGGCCGGCGTGGTCGGGCCATCGGACCTTGTCGGGGCACTGTTGGCAGTACCCGACTCTGTACTGTGGGGTGTGACTCCATGTCTTCTCGCAGAAGCAGTCCATGACGGCGTAGAAGCCGCCGTTGGGGAGGTCGAAGAGGTGGTCGATGTTGTCGAAGACTTGGATGTCACCATCCAGATAGATCATCTTGCTGTACTCCACAAACTGTGGTGTTCAAAATTCGAAAACCCGCTCAACGATGTGACACACGTTAATTTTAAGTAAAGTGAAATGACTTACTTAAAAGATGAAATTAGAAACCATGCGCATACCTCCCAAATTCTGAGCTTGGAGTAGTTGATGACATAATAGGCCATGGCGAACTGAGTCTGGTTCTCCGGTGGATAAACCGGTTCGATCTCCCTCACTACACAGCCCTGGTCCACCAGGATTGTCCGGTGATCCTCCGGCACGTCCGGCAAGATAGCCACCACGAGCGGGTACTTGCTCTTTGCCTTCCTCAGCCCCTTGGCCAGCCCAACCACTCCCTTCACGTAATCGCCGGTCCCGGCCAAGAACGTCACGTAGGCACGGCTAGGCTGTTCCTCACGCTTCAGTTTCACGGTGTCGGCAGCGAAAATGGGAGCCATCTTGTTTCCTAGGAAAGTGTGTTCTTGTTATGTGTGTGTTCTTGCTTGCAAGTGCTAGGCTTGGATGGAGTTGATGGGGGTTTGCATGAGGAGACGCCAGGTTTATATAGTCGGGAAATTATTTTTTTATATTAATTAAGGTGATTAAAATGTTAGGGATAATGCGGTGATTAATTTCGCAATTTCAATGATCGAGACATTCTGACAAGTTATGAAACAGCTGCTTGAATATAGGAGCTCCCACTCCATGCCGACAGACTAAAAGATTGGGTGGGTCCGACCAGTCCAGATGAAGGCTGTCATGCTACGAAACGAGGTCGTTTTCTAAGCTGCCCGGATGGATCGGAGCCCACGTGCATCGCCGCAAGTCAATCGGACAGTCGAGAAGGAAGATCCGGCTTCGACCCGGAGTTTGAGAGTCGACAACTCTTCTTTATCGCTCTCCTGGGAATCTGCTATTACTCCGCCGCCGATACAGTAGTAGGATAATGCATTAACTTAGAAAACCACCGACCATAATAATAATAATTCAATAATAAATAAAAATATCTTGAGCTTTTTCACCAGAGGAATTTCACTCGCCTTATTCGAATTGCGGGTTTCAGAATCATAAGGTGGAAATTGTTATCAAGTGACTGGTGAGCAAGCGACTCAATGACCAATTAGGAAAGGATTATCGTTTCGATGCATCGGTTGTCATAAAGAAGTGTGCGACTGATGTAATGTAAGTGCAAGCTTTACTCGTATGATATACTTAACCGGTGCCTCAAGCCTACTTGTTAACAAGACTCTATCATTGTTAAAGTGGACATTCGAGCATACTTTCGAGAGATTCTTCTTAGATGACTTGACAAGATTCGCTACACTATGTAAGCTTTACAGGAGGTCCTCCGCGACGGTAATACTTGAGATTCCACGAAAAGAAATTTCGCACCGCCACGGGAAGTCCTTTTACCTAATACGCGCCACATGACGCATGTTCATGCAACGTGTCCTGTCCTTTTAATACCTAATGCACGGCATCGTTGATGGAATATCGTTCTTGGAATTGCTATTTTCTTTTAATTATTTTATGTATGACTATGAAAGAGCCACCTAAGCTTCTTTTTTCTTTCTTTCTTTCATTTCTGGTCATGACTCATGAGGCGCCTAAGCTTCGACTAACAAAACGGAGAGAGACACCCTTTTTTGCTTCTTTTTTCTTTTTTTTGGTCGGGCAGAAAGAGGCACGTAGGTAGACCGTACGTCGGTGCATGAGAATTTTCTCCAACGGTCGGGGCCCCACCGGAAGTATCTGTTTGCGCGTCTTTTGCTCGGCTCACAACACAGGTCCAAGTGTCAACTCCTGATTAAAAGGTCGGTGCAGAGGACGCGTGGCGAAGAGGTTTCGCGTTCGCGTCCTTGGACTCCCTATTTTTTTTATCTTATTTTTTCCACTTTTTCCGGTTATGTTAGTTGATCCGACAGAGGGCCCCATCTTTTTTACTTTGTCCATAAGAAATACAACACCCCTGCCCGGTGTGAGCAGGGGATCCATATCCCACGCTGATGGCCGCTAAAACCAGTGAATTAGTGACTAATTGCCTTCGCCCGGAAGCTTGCCGATCCGATAAAGTGGGAGTTGTGAAATCTTTCACAGATGACGACATTTGGAAATATCATAAAAGAAAATAATATGTGTATTGCTTTCAATCAAATCCAAAATTGGGTTTCATGTATGACGTGAATATTGATATGTCTTCCTAAATAGCTTATGATAAATAAATAATTCCATTTTACTCTTTTAACGAAGAATATCCTCGTGGCAAAACGGATAATTTGATCGCAATGAAGTAGAATGGCTCCAACATTTGGGGCCAAGACCTCAATCAATAAATATATTGAATATGAACTCCAGATTGTATAGCACAAATGGGAGGGATTGATTTGGGGATATAAGGATTATGGGTTACTTTGGAGTTTTTTTTTAATAATACTAAAAAAAATAAAAATTTACAAAATTAATTTTTTTAAAAAAAATTATTAACAATTTTAGATTTTCCTCGGCAATTAAAAATTACCGAGGGAAACCTGGGGGGCCCCATCGCCGAGTGAGAGCTCGTGGGCCCCCTCCTGAGCAAGGGAGTGTTGTGGCTCCCCAAATCAATCCCTCCCATTCGAGCCCTACTTCCACTGAGAAAACCCGATTGGGGTCTTCTTGGCAGCAAATTTTG
The DNA here is from genome assembly GCA_028455895.1 of Rhodomyrtus tomentosa. Taxonomy (NCBI): domain Eukaryota; kingdom Viridiplantae; phylum Streptophyta; class Magnoliopsida; order Myrtales; family Myrtaceae; genus Rhodomyrtus; species Rhodomyrtus tomentosa. The sequence goes on along the minus strand of JAPCWY010000003.1, from coordinate 19,997,133 downwards.
GAGCCAAGATGAAGATGAACTCGAGATTGTATAGCAGAAACCACAAAGAGTAGTAGTGCTAGGTTTATAGAGAATCGATCAAAGGTATAGATGAGTTGTGGTCTTCACAAGATTGTGTCGTCCTTCTATAATGTATTTATATTATTTGTGTTGATTTCTTCGCATGTGACGCATCGGTGGTTTCTCAATGAAAAACAAAAAATCATGTAGTGCCTTCTTTGTGTAAAAGTTGAGATAAATGAAAAATCAGCATTGATCTGTATTTTGAACCGTGGAATTTTTCGTCCATCGCTCAATTCTTGATGTGCTATCCCATGACATGTTAAGAGGCACTTAATCAGATTGGCGATACTCCACAGGTAAGTGGCCTATGAGATGTTATATTTAGAATTTGCTCCAACGGTCGGGTCGGTGCCCCAACACCGGTATCCATTCCCGCGTCTTTCGCTTTGGCTCACAACACCTGTCCAAGTGTCAAGTCCTGATCAAAAGGGCGGTGCAAAGGACACGTGGCGAAAAGGGGCGCGACCTTGGAGTCACTTTTTCTGTACTTTTTCCAGTTATGTTAGCTGATCCGAGGGAGGGCCCCATGTTACTTATCCAAAGAAATTTAGTCATTAATGGCAAGTTAAAACCAGTAGATTAGTCACTAAACGAGACTTTCGAAGTTTTCAAAGATGTTTTTTTTTTTTTTTTACGATCAAGTTGTCCGAGCCAACTTGCTTACACCTCGATTATTCCTCGTGAAATATTCTAACCCATCGTTATGGCCCTCACTTAAATCACATTTGCTCATCTGATGAATCGAATAGGAAATTAGTATGTCTAACCACACAATTCCAAATGCGTCCTAATCAACTGAGCGATCCATGTGTGGGTAATATATTGATCTTTCAATTTATAAAAGAATATTGAAATTTTATGACTTCCAATCAAAATACAGAATTGATTTGTTGTTATGACTATGGAGATATCGTTATAAATAGCCTATGATAAACAAATAACTTAATATTTTATTTTATAACGGTTGTAATTGATCACAGGCAAGAGGTTCAGTTTAGGCTAATATCAAATTGTTCCCTTTCATCATTCCTTAAGTGCAGTAGGTTTTGAGCCAATCTCATGATTCAAATCTGAATTTTGCAGGTTCGGGATAACCCTTCATTCCATAATCCTGAGGTGGGGCTTATCTATCTCGAGTATGATTTGGTCATTCTTAAAAAAGTTGATTTCAAATTAACAGGACATGCCATAAAACGATATTTCGCAAGTGAATAATACACCGAGACATGAATTAAACAACTTCACATGAATTTATTAATCGAGCATTTTTTTTTTAAATTAGAGTAATTTTCACTTTTTGGCATCTAGAAATTACATGGAAACATAGGAACGGTTAAACATCTCGTGGTACAACGAATTATACTTTAGTAAAAAAAATATAAGGTTGTCATTTTTGTAGTCTTTTTCCGAAAATTTATTTATTTTATTTATTTTGGTATTACAATTACTTTCCATCTACCGTGGCGATGGAGTTTTACTTTCATCCTTGATCTTTTCCTACTGCCTTAACCTTCACCCTACCAAAATCAAATTACAAAATTTTAAGATGCGATGTGCTTTGGGAGTTCTCCATAATAGTCCTAAAATAGACTAGGGAAAGGTGTCCATATATCTAGATCAAAGGAAAATTAAACATACATCAACTTGAAATTTCATTTTAACATTATATTTGTCCACGTCACTCAACAAAAGAAAACCAAAAAAATTAAAAAGAAAAAAAGAAAAAAAAGAAAAGGAGCCACCAATTCCAATTGCAGCTGACTGTGTAATTGCTCTACACACTCGGGAGGAAACAAGAACCCTAATTACACGCAAACTAGGCTGCGGACGGGGCGGTTATGAAGCGGAAAGCACCGGCATCCGCCAACGCCGCAAGGAACCGATCCCATTTCGCTCGCTTTGCCGCTTCATCTCTAGCGACGATTTTCTTGTAGTCCAAGGACTCGTCATCGTAGATATCCCACCACTTCTTCACCAGCATCTTGATGTCGTCCCGGTCCATGTTCTCTTCCTAGCCTGTGTACCGCCACGGCTTTGACCCCGCGGCACAATAGTGAACGACCTTCACCTTGTCCAGCTCGACGTTCTCGGAGCGACGCCACAACATTGCGAGCACAAGGTTGTACACATTAGGAATGGAATTGTAGATGCCCTTGAAGTACAGGTTCAAGAAGTCTTATTCAGCAAATGGAGTCGGAGGTGTGATCTTGAGGGTTTCGAGCAAATCGTGGTAAATGTGGAGGTTCGGCTCGTGCACGAACATCCCGGCGTTGAAGTAGAGAGACGGCTTCGGGCCGGCATGGTCGGGCCATTGGACCTTGTCGGGGCACTGCCAGCGGTAACCGATTTCGTACTGAGGGGTGTGACTCCATGTCTTCTCGCAGAAGCAATCCATTACCGGGTAGAAGCCGCCGTTGGGGAGGTCGAAGAGGTGGTCGATGTTGTCGAAGACTTGGATGTCTCCATCCAGATAGATCATCTTGCTGTACTCCACAAACTGCATTTCAAGAAGCCAGATCAATAACTGATAGTACTTCTCAATCCTAACTTTCCAATAAGCTGACAAAAAAATCTAAGATACAGAGAAGTATCTAATAACCAATTTAAGCCAAGGTGAGCCAAGGTGGCGTCGAAGCTCGAGGGTGAACGCTAGGGTGTCAATGGGACAAGTCACCCGGCCCGGCCCGAGCCGGCCCGAACGGAGCAATGCCGCAATCGGGCCTATTTTTTTTCTTTTTTTAAAAAAATTGTTTGAAATTAAAATCAATTAATAAACCCTTAAAATGAAAGAATATAAAAGAAAATACAAAAATAAATTAAATTTAAAATTTAAAATGAATATTAAATATAGTTGGGCGGCGGGCCGGCCCGGCCCAAAAAGGCCTGAAACTTCAAGAAAATTTCAGGCCAGGCCGGCCCGCCCGGTGCCGGTACATTTGACACCCCTAGTGAACGCCACTGGATATTGTTTTTGGACCCTGGAGAAGATTCCTCTCAATTTCGGACAAGTTTTGGTAAAAAAGAGAGAGGAAATTATATTCTTATTTATTTATGTCCCTTTGCCTTCCGTGCATTTTCTCATGACTTAAGAATTGTATGCTTAATTTTTCTGACCTAAAAAAAAAGTATATTGCTTACTTTTACTAAATAAGCAACACACAATGCTTGACCTGGAAAATCTTATATAGAGTGTGTGAGATATTTTAGATGTATTTTATATAAATTTAGGATATTTTTGCTACTTTTTTATATCTATTCTGATTATAGATATTTAATTTAAGTTTTATTCTGTTTTTTAGATGATCCTCTTGCTTTTTTTTATTAATCAAAATGAAAATTCCAAATCACTTTTTGGCGCGACTGTTAACTTAGGCAAACAAAATTTATATAAATTTTTCCCACCACTTTATATTTGGGCACCTCTTAATGGAATTGAAATTACACGTGGCATGCAGCTTCGCCTCTGCGAAATCCCACAGGCATCTCTCGAGCGTTCCACGTGTCGCCTCGCCATTCAAAGGACGGTGCAAGGACACATGGTGAAAAAGCGATCCGGATCACCTAAAATTCCCTAAGAAGTTTAGGTCATAATCTTGCAATCCAAGCATGAACCGTCTATTTTTGGTCGGACGACCTAGATATTCGATTTTTATGAGGTAATTTTGTGAATTATATATATATATATATATATATATATATATATATATATTTTGTTAGTTATAATTTGATATATCCATTTCAAGGTTATGGACTAACATTCCGAGAAAAGGTTAGACAATATATTTTCGTGAAAAAGGGCGCGTTCTTAGGGATCTGGATCCACTACCCTAATGGGATTAGGACAGGGGTAACAAAGAGCCAAATCCGTCAGTCCGTTTGCCTGGAGGGGAGCTTAAATTTTGGGCGGGCAAATTCGGATGAGATTTGGATCGCCTGTCTTTTTCTCAAAAGGACATGCGTCAACGTTTGAGATTCGAGCCGTTCGTAATTTGACGGACAGTTCAAATATCTTATTTGTAGAAGTTAATTTTTTGGATTTATTTAGTAATGATCCGAACTATTTATTCATAACATGGCTCCAGATTTTAGGTTGTACCTGATCTTTTGAGACGATTACATGTGATCCCTTTCCAAATCGGATGTCCTTAAAAAGAAAAAAAGAATTATTTTTCTCTCTCCTCGAATCTCTCGGATCGGGATCGTCCCTCCTCGTTCGAAATTTCCTTTCTCTTTTCTCTCAAATTTCCTCCCTCCTCCTCCTCCTTTCGCTCAGGTGACGATCCCTCGATGCCCGACTCCACGGAACCTCCGTCGACCTTCCCGACACCAAATCCGGAGGTGCGTTTCCTCCCTCCTCCTCCTTTCGCTTCGGTGACGATCCCCTTCGATGCCAGACTCCGCGGAACCGCCGTCGACGTTCCCGACACCAAATCCAGAGGCGCGTCGACCGGCTTCGAGCCCAAGCACATAACCTAGCATCCTTTCTGCCGATTAGGACTCCGTATGGATCTCTTGGGTTACAGGTTGGTGCTCGATTGATCTTCGCTTCTCTCTAACGCATCTACTATTTTTTTGAATGTGTGCTGGTCACGTGTGAGATGCTTTGGATTTCCTGGTGGGTTCTTCGATTGGGGCGATTCAGAGTCTGAGCAGAGTTATTTTATTTGGCTGGGTGAGTCTCAAACCTGCTCATAGTTGGGCTAGGCTAGCGGATGTGGTCTCCAAAAATATGTAAGTTTGATGTTCCCAAAGTTCGTTTGCAAGAGAGACAAGGTATCACAAAAATCTGATATAGGTCTATGCTTTTCTTGCTGGAGATTCTATTACTTGTTGATCTTGCATTCAGAAAATAAAGTGGTTTGTCTTCTGCTTTTCCCTCTGTTGACAGATAGAGATATATCTTATCTCCAGTTCTCTACAATTGTGTATCATGATCTGTGCTATTTTTGGGCTATTTTGTTGGTCGTCTCTTTTGAAGTGAAAAGTACCCACACATTTCTGCTACTTTAATTGCGTGGCTCAATGTTGAGTTTGATACTTGATGTGTATGTGGTGCAGAGGAAAATGCTATGTGTGATCAGTCTGGATATGAGTTGCGGTCAAATGACAATTAATCAGTGTTTTATGCCTTTTTCATGGCATTTGACATAGGAGTTGCATCCGCATCGCTGTCTTTCATTGGTCTTAGGAACTTTGAAGTGCTTATGGACGGTCTTGTGCTGATTATTGCGCCATCAGTGCATAACATAAAACCTAAGCTACAATTACATGCTACACTCTCTCCGCTAGCTTTCTTCTTGCTATTCCAGGGAAAGCTAACAAAAATGTGGCAGATATTCATGTACATGGGTAAAATTGATTTTTTAATCCGTTCAGTCCATTCATCAGTTTCTTTCTGTCTGTCTTGTCCACTTATGCTCACAAACTATAGAATGACACTTACGCATATGTTTGATGAGCATTCTAGGTGAAATATTGATAGCTAGAGTGCTCAAAATGAGTGCCATCGGAATGTTTCATCATCAATATTTACTGATTTCATGTCTATTCAAGTTCCTCACACACTTTGTTTATTAAGTAGGGATGAACCGATGCTCTTTTGTGTTTTCCAATAAGCAAGACCTTTTGGAAGTCATGAATGCTGCTGGAATCACTGATAAGTTAGGTAATCACTCTTTGTAGAAGCAGCCAAATGCCCAATGGCGCAACAATGAATGTAGATGGTCCGAAATTGAAGCCGCATCTAGCGGCCCATGTTCGCTATTACTACCCAGCCCAACGTCTTAGATAAGTTCCGCTGGTTACGCCTTTCCACACTGGATTCTTTCCCAAAAGCCCTAGCGAGTTGCCAATTCTCAAGCTAGTTGCTAGGTACTCTGTTCTTTTCACTCGGGAAGTTTGCTATAAATCACAAGGAGAAGGCCCTCACTCATCAGAAGGGAATGCTCAAAACCTTAATTCTGCCGTTCATGCTCGAACCCATTTCGTAAATGAGAGTTCTTGGTGCGTAAATCAGGGTGCTTTTACATAATTTGAGATTCTTTACCAAGCATCACTGATTGCTCTGCATGATGCGGTGAAAACAGAAGGTGGTTTGTTCGCCACCGAGATCTTTGGTGGGCTATCTGCCAAGGAGATGGGAAAACTCTGTGTCTGCTCTCAATTCTGCACAAGCTCAATAATGGCGGGATTGTGACTAACACACCCACAGATTGGTAATTGGTATGTATTTCCTCGAGAATTAGTACTTCAAAGTCGGACCAACTGTGCAGGATTTTTACTGCAAATTCATCGCCAGAAGTCCATCGTGTATCTTTCGGTATCAATAAGAAAACTTATACATTTCTTTCTGTAGGTGCTGGTGTGGAGATATGGAAGCCAAAGACTTCAGCTTTAGCAGTTAGGACAGATGATGCCAGGGCTCAGGATCAAGTAAGTGGAGTTTTCACGCCAGAATACCACATCTTGGTTGATATGGTGGGATGAACTAGATTATGCTTCATATCAAAGTGGTCTGCTTCCGTGAAAAAGTTACCATGCTTCAGTTCTCCTCTATCCATGCTTATGGACGACCTTTATTGCTGCATTAACACACAAGCATAAGCTAGAGCGACCGGAGCCACCTTGTCTTTCAGTTTTCACCTCGTCTAAATGGGGGAAGGCTATCCACGCTGTGGCCGGCATTTGCATCACTGTCTTTCATTGGTCTTAGGAACTTTGAAGTGCTTATGGACGGTCTTGTGATGATTACTGCTCCATCAGTGCATAACATAAAACCTAAGCTACAATTACATGCCACACTTTCTTCGCTAGCTTTCTTGCTATTCCAGGGAAAGCTAACCAAAATGTGGCGGATATTCATGTCCATGGGTAAAATTGATTTTTTAATCCTTTCAGTCCATTAATCCATTTCTTTCTGTCCGTTTTGTCCACTTATGCTCACAAACTAGAGAATGCACATTAATGCATGTGTTTGACAAGCATTCTGGATAAAATATTGAAAGCTAAGGTGCTCAAAATGAGTGCCATCAGAATGTTTCATCATCAATATTTATTGATTTTAATAACACGAAAGAAAGGAAGGCGGGTCATGCTACTAGTCAAAGATGAGTTTGTCATTTCGGAGATCGAAAAATGTGACATTCAAGTAGAAGAAAGGGGACACCCTATGTGTTTTTATAATTTGATCGCAGTCTGAAACTTGTTCATCCATTTTGAATTTTTTGAGCGTGCTTCGCGGGTCTTTGTTAGAGTAGATTTGCGAAGCCAATCGCGACGTAAATACGATGGCGTGCTGTGACCTAACGTGGATTGATAACCAAATGATGGTGCGGTGTCAACTGATGTTCAACTAAAGCCCGAGAAGTAGCCCAAACACCCCAACTCATTCCCTTCCATTCGGACCGTATTTCACCTAAGAAACCCCGATTGGGTCTCGGCGGCAAATTTTGGATCCGAGACGAGGATGAACTCAGAGATTGTATAGCAGAAACGAAAGAGAGTAGTTGTGCTAGGTTTATGGAGAACCGGCTAAAGGTATTACTGTGATCGCAGCCTCCACAAGAATGCATTATCTTTCTATAATGTATTTGTATTATTTATGTTGATTTCTTCGCGTGTGAGTGTCTCAACAAAAAGAGAGAAAACAAATCATGTGTCGGCATTGTTCTGTATTTTGAATTGAACCGCGGAATCTATTGTCGTCGCTCAATTCTTCTTGTGCTCTCCCATGACATGTTTAGAGGCACTTATCCAGATTGGCGATATTACGGGTAAGCGGTGTATGAAATGTTACATTAGAATTTTCCCCAACGGTCGGATCGGGGCCCCACTCGCTTTGGCTCATAACACGTGTCCAAGTGTCAACAAGGGCGGTGCAAAGGACACATGGCGAAAAGGGACTCGTCCTTGGACTCACCATGTTACTTATCCACAGAAATTGACGCACTAGTGCAAGCTAAAACCAATAGAATTGTATGCCTACTTTTTCTGACCAAAAAAACGCAGGCATACAATGTCGTAAGGGCGAATACGTGGCACTCCCTCACACGTCCATCAGACTTAAGACTTGTATGCCTACTTTTTCTGACCCAAAAAAAAGAGAAAGTATTGGTTACTTTTACTAAATAAGCAATACATAATGCTTGACCTAGAAAATCTTATATGGAGTGCTTGAGATATTTTAGACATCTTTTACCTAAATTTTAGGATATTTTTGCTAATTTTTTTTATATCTATTTTGATTATATATATAATTTAAGTTTTATCCTATTTTTTTAGATAATCCTCTTGCTTTTTTTTTTATTAATCAAAATAAATTTTTCCAATTCACTTTTTGGCGCGATTGTTAACTTAGACAAAGTCAATGTAACAAACATAACTTATATATACATATAATTTTTTTCCACCACTTTATAGTTGGGCACCTCTCAATGGAATTGGAATTGCATGCGGCATGCGGCTCCAGTTGCTGCGGAATCCCACAGGCATCTCCTGAGCGTTCCACGTGTCGCCTCGCCGTTCAAAGTACATCAGCCACCGTTTCGAGTTTCGTTAGTTGGATGAAGAAGAGGTGGTTCCACCGAATCCGTTTAGTCTAATAAGATTTTGTCTGTCCAATGGTGGTGAACCTAGGAAACTCAAACGAAGTCGTCTTGGAGCTCCACAGATAGATCAAAGTCCCGCAGGGGTCAGTGCGAGTCCGATCGGACGGCTGGTAAGCAAAGATCTGGTTACGGTGTACGGTGCTAGAAAATGCGAGAAAATAGATCATTGCCGCTAATCTTTCGGGAGACCCAAAAGTCAAGCTTCTTCTGGAGTTACCATTATAACCCTGACAACCGACGGGGCGATTACGGGACAGCACCAGGGTATTATTGTAATTTGAGGAACGTTGTCGTGGGGGGCGGTTTCTGAGGATAGTGCTACGCGCTTCGCCAAAATTGGGAGTCCAACAAGCATAATTGTTGCTCTCATGAGAAATTGCTACAACCCTTTTGACTAACCCAGATTTAAAAGCAGGATAAGCTCATACAAAATCCCAAAAACAAGAAATAGGTTCTAGGAGGATAACATGTACAAACCCAGAGTTGACTTAATGTTGGATCGATAAATCAATCAAGATCAGTTGCGAGCAATAGCGTATTACACTTTCCCCAATAATATGATAATAATAATAATAATGATGAGGGATAAGTGCACTAAACGATCTTAAACTCGCAAAAAATGAAATGAAATCTTAAAATTTATTAAACTGTTAACAAAAAAAACTTGGCCAGATGTAGCGAACCTTGCCCAAATCCGGTGAAGGTCGCCACCGGCAACTAACATCTGTCATTGGGTGCCCTCGTTGGCCTTCCTGATGATTTTTTTTTGGCAAAAGACACAAATAGTTCCTAAACTTTAACATAATGTGCAATTTGATTCCTAAATTTTTTGACTTATTCAATTTAATCCCTGGACTATATGAAAATGTTTAACGTTATCCTTGATTTTAAATTAACAAAAGGATTATATTGAATATTTTTCTATAATTTAGGGACTAGATTGAACATGCATTAAAAGTTTATGGACTAAATTAAACAAGTCAAAAGTTTAAGAATCAAATTGTACATTCTATTAAAGTTCAGGAATTAAATTGAATAAATTAAAATTTTAGGGACTAAATTGCACATTCTACCAAAATTCAGGGATCATTTATGTAAATAGCCACTTTTTTTTTGGGGGGGAGGGTAAAGGCTACTACGTAATTTAGCTTACTTTTTAAGTATAATTTGTATTAAAAATTAGATGTGAATCAAAACGACATTATTTTAGTCATGTCATCGCCTAGCATACGAGAGTAAATAATAATAAAAATTAACCAAGTTGTGTCAATATTAATCAATCATGAATACTGGAGTTATACGGTCTTTGCTCGATAGTGCATGCCACTGGATCTTGCACCCTGGAGAAGCTTCCTCTCAATTTCGTAGAAGTTTTGGTATAAAAAAAAAAACAGATATTTATATTTTAATTCCCTAAGTGAAGTCCACTGTTTGTTTAACTATCACCGCACCGTCCGGCGTTAAAAATATTCCACATCCGATTAATTTATTTATGTCCCTTTTTACCTTCCATGCGTGAATCAGAAATCTGTCGGAAGGTTCATGGTGGCCGGTTTTCCGAGGGCGGACACGTGGCCAGCCCTTACACGTCCGTCAGACTGAAGAGCTGTTTGTGGGCCCCGCTGTTCGCATAAGAACCAATATTAAACAAATCAGACTGCGCAACTATTGCTAAGTATAGCCTAAACTTCATAGCCTAAACAATCAGGCTGTATTGCGAAAATAAATAATTTAAAAAATATATTTTTTTGAATTGATCATCCGTTCAAAATAATTAGCCAATGAAGCTTATTTTCGTTGTCAACGACAATATGATCCAGATATTATAATAAATTATAAGCGTATTTTTCAATGCGGTGCAAGAGATTGTTTTTAGGAACCAAATCTCATGTTTTTGCGAAACAAATAAAACCTAAATAAGAAATTCAAAATGATTGACCTAGAAAATCTTATGTAGACAAAGTCAATGTAAGATTTTCCCGAATTGGAACGGTATTTTTATTAAATCGGCAATAGCTATTTCGATTATTCATGGCATAATGCTAGGAATAAGACGAGTTTGTGGCCTTATTTGCATTGATTTTTGGTGTTATTACCAACAGAGTGGGAGGAGTCATCGGCGCAATTATAATTTTCTGGCGTTACGGGGTTCCATATTTTTTTACAAAATAGCTAAGTAAGCACACCAATAGGAGTATAAACTGATTAGGAATTCAGTCACCACATAACACTTAAGTTGCAATTGAGACTTCATTTGTGTTGCGTAAAATGAATGATTTTTCCAAAAAATATTATTCCAAAAATGTTTTCTTGTATTACTTCAAATAATGAGTCGATGAAAAAAATTCCGCTACCAATAATAATCTATGCCTAAGTATTTTCATGCAAGTTGAAAACTTTATAAATCGATCCGAAGTGATTATTTTTAGGAAAATTATTTCATAAATTATTAATTCTTTGCTAAGGGTCACTGTAATTGCCGGTGGCGTGTAGCTCCAGTGGTTGCGGAATCCCACCGGTATCAATCGTGCGGACATATGCTCTGACCATTCCATGTGTCACTACATTGTCCAAAGGGCGGTGGCGGACACGTGGCGGAAACTGGCGCTTTCTTGGGAGCCCTCCTTTTCCACTTTTCCAAGTATGTTAGTTGGAACAAGAAGAGGTGGGTCCACCGAATCCCGGTAACCTAGTAAGGCGATTAATCAAAAGTAAACCTAAGCTCTTCTTCGATCAAGAGTATCTTCAGCCCATTCAAGCATAAATAATAATTAATAATTTCTAAGGGGGATAAAATTGAGTAACCAATCCAAAAACCTCATTGGAATATTCTTGATTATTTGGTTTTTCAACCCATTACTCTTGCAAAGGAGTGGACGTCCATCTCGATCAAAGAAATAATACTTAAAAAGAATGCGTGTTATGCACAATAAAATACATCATCGTAAAATTACGATAAAAATTGAAATGATCTTCTGACAATTTAAATATAAGTTACAGATCGTTAAGATATGATAATTTATTCAACAGAGTTTTGTGCTCTTTACTTCTACAAAATGGATTTTTTGATTTGTCCCGGGATATCTGTTTGGTTGTTGTCTATAAATAATTTAACTAGTCGACTTATACACATTGTCAAGATATAACGATTTACGTGCCTTATATATATATTCACTCTTTATCAAATCTGTGAGGATTAATAACTTAATATATCATAATATCTCCATAACTCATGCTACGGTGAAAGTTTTCTTCACTCTTTACCAAAATCGGATTCGAGAAAAAAATCAATGCCATTTATGTAAGTAGTTCTCGGTACTCTTCACATGTCTATGGAAAGGCATTCATTAAATTAATTCAGGGTACTTAAAACAAAAATTCCAAGAACTATCGATGAAAAACAAAAAAAATGTCATATATTAATTCGAAATTTTGCTAAAGCTGTATTTTTACACGTCACTCGACAAATGAAACAAAAAAACTAAAAGAAATCTTTATCTTCAACCCCTAAATCAAGAAAATGAAAGGGAAAATAAAACCATTCCCTTTCAAAGGAAAAGAAAGAAAGAAAGAGAGAGAGAGAGGAGCCACCAAATTCAATTGTAGCTGACTCTATAATTGGTCTACACACTTAAACAAAACCCTAATTCCAAATAACTAGGCTGCGGACGGGGCGGTTATGAAGCGGAATGCCCCGGCCTCCGCCAAGGCCGTAAGGAAACGATCCCACTTCGTTTGCTTCGCAGCTTCATCTCGAGCAACGACATTCTTGTAGTCCAAGGACTCGTCATCGTAGATATCCCACCACTTCTTCACCAGCATCTTGATGTCATCCCGGTCCATGTTCTCTTCCTTGCCCGTGTACCGCCACGGCTTCGACCCAGCTGCACAATAGTGAACGACCTTCACCTTGTCCAGCTCGACGTTCTCCGGGTGACGCCACAACATCGCGAGCACGAGGTTGTACACATTAGGAATGGATTTGTAGATGTCCTTGAAGTACATGTTCAAGAAGTCCTGCTCCGCAAATGAGGTCGGAGGTGTGATCTTGAGGGTTTCGAGCAAATCGTGGTAAGTGCCGAGGCTAGGCTCGTACACGAACATGCCGGCATTGAAGTAGAGAGGCGGCTTCGGGCCTACGTTGTCGGGCCATTGGACCTTGTCTGGACACTGTTGGCAGTACCCGATCTTGTACTGAGGGGTGTGACTCCATGTCTTCTCGCAGAAGCAGTCCATGACGGCGTAGAAGCCGCCGTTTGGGAGGTCAAAGAGGTGGTCGATGTTGTCGAAGACTTGGATGTCTCCATCCAAATAGATCATCTTGCTGTACTCCACAAACTGCAATTCGAGAAGCCAGATCATTAACTGATATTACTTCTCAATCCTAACTTTTCCAAGAGCCAGACAAAAGTCCAAGATATGAAGGAATATCTAAAAACCAAGTGCGTACCTCCCAAATTCTGAGCTTGGAGTAGTTGATGACATAATAGGCCATGGCAAACTGAGTCTGATTCTCCGGCGGATAAACAGGCTCGATCTCCCTCACGATACAGCCCTGATCCACCAGGATTTTTCGGTGATCTGCGGGCACGTCCGGCAAGATCGCCACCAGGAGCGGGTACCTGCTCCTCACCTTCCTCAGCCCCTTGGCCAGCCCAACCACGCCTTTCACGTAGTCGCCGTTTCCGGCCAAAAACGTGACGTAGGCACAGCTAGGCTGGTTCTCGGGCTTCGGTTTCACGACGCCATTGGCAGCAGCATTGGCGAGGGCGATGACAGGAGCCATTTCTTTGGCAAGGAAAAGGTTTTGAGTATGTGAAGAAAGTTTGTCAAGAGGCTCGGAGAGTTTTCGTTTGATATGGTTTCGCAAGTGCTAGGCTGAGTTTGGGTTGATGGACTTAGCAGGACGAGGTGAAGGTTTATATAGAGTTTGAGAATTAATTTTTAATGAAGGTGAGTAAATCTTGGAGATAATATGGTGATTCCTTTTCTAATTCCTGTTGATCGGGACACGGGATGGAAGCTGCTTGAATGTCGGAGTTTTCATACCGGCACACCAAAATATTTTCTCCTTAAACGAAGTCGTTTTGGAGCTCCACCGACAGATCGAAGTCGACGTGGGTCAGTGCGGGGTCGATCGGACGGTCGCCGAGCGAAGATCTGGGTACGGTGGACGGTGCCAGAAAATGCGAGAGAATAGTTAATGTTGTTAATCTTTTGGGAGACCCCAAAAGTCAAGATTTCGGTAGAGTTACTACTATAACCCTAGCGACCGACTCAGTAATTACCAGACAGCAGTAGGGTATTATTGTAATTTGATGAATGTTATGGTAGGGGCGGTTTCTGAGGATAAGGATAACGTTATGCAGCTTTGCCCAAAATTGGGAGTCAACAAGTCTGTTGAGATAACTGCTACAACTCTTTTGACCAACCGAGAATTTAAAACAAGGATAGGCTTAGCCAAAATGCCATAAAGAAGTAAGTTGCAGAATGAAAAATAATAATAAAAAAATTGATTATAGTGTTCAAATAAAAATATGTGTTTATATTGTGCCAGCTCGTGATTCCTACTTGAGTTTAGGTATTAGTCATAATTCTTTGATTTGGGTTAGGTTGAAAATGATCCAACCCATATTAACACATTTAACTTGTTTTGATTCATTTTTATGTTATACAATTTAGTGATCCATACCTGACTCGACTCATATTGTTAAAAAAAAAATCAAGACACATACGCATGTTGCTAGAATAATAATAATTATTTTTGTTAATTCTGACTCACTTAAGAGAGCTAATTGGTTTTTTTTTTGGGTCAAAACTTAAGATAGCTAATTTAGCTAACCCATTTATGAAAAAATTAAAATCAATTCAATACCCATTAAATTTTTAAGTAATCCATTTATGACTCACTTACCTTGTTTTAACAATCCATTTATGATCCATCACTATATTACAGTTCTAAACCCATTATTTCACCTCTAACTACATGATATATTAGTATTACTCGATAGAATAAAACAAGGGTTCGCAAATCATTTTGTATAATCGAGGGAATAGGGGCATTTACCCGGTTACTTGGAAGCCGATTCAACAATTTACAAACCCAACAATGAGTTATCCCTGACTAATTACGCCAACCCTGAACGATTACAAACCATTTTAACATTCGCCTCACCGTTAAATTTCACAAAAGCTCTAAGATGAGATGAAGGTCAATTTGTGATTTAACGGCGAGCTAAATCTCTCATGCATAACTCAGGATGCTTTAAATACGTGATACTTGTTAAATTAAATTAACTCTTGTGGTAGTTTAATTAAATAAAATTTTATTCACTTCACTTGACAAAATTAATGTGTACATAGGGGTGAGCGGTTCCAGGGTCTGTATAGATTTTATCCGGAACCTAAACCCTACCCGCCTATACATATTCCTCTTTTTTTGGAACTTGGAACATGTCTTGCATACATTAAGACATAGAACATACTCTGCCATAGATTCCAAAATCGATTTCAGGTTCCACTCAGGTTTCACATGTATTCTTAGTTGAGCGATTATCGTGAATAATCACATTTAATTACCATGATCTGCTGCTAGAATATACTAACCACGACTTATATTTAGACACGGAAAATATGAAACATTAATAAAGTAAAAGTCTCAATAATAATGTAGTTTCGGATTACCCACTCATCATCGGAGAATATTGAATACCATAAGATGCGAAGACATATATCAAGAAAAAATATAAAAACTTATTCCAAGTCCTAGATTTCGATTTCAGGTTCCACCTATCTTGAATCTTAAACCCACTCATCATAACAGATTCCTTAATTTTGAAACTTAGTACATACCCTCCATACTCTAGAACCTAAAACCGATTGATTCCCAACGATCTGATTCTCTAGGTTCTAAATTATATCCTGAAATCATTCTCACACCTAATTAGACAGTATACTCGATAATGAATACTAGAGTTATCCAGTATTGCTTGATAGTGAATGCCGCTGGATCTTGTTCTTGCACACAAGAGGAGCTTCCTCTCAATTTCGGACAAGTTTTGGCAAGAAAGAGGGAATTATATTCTTACTTATTTATGTCGCTTCACCTGCCATGCATGAATCATGAATCTTAAGTATCGTGTCGGAAGCTGCACAGGTCCAACATTGAAAGGGCGGACACGTGGCAATCCCTAACACGTCCGGCAGACTTAAAGAGTTGCTTGTGGGCCTTTCTTCTCCCATAAGATCCAGAAATCGACTAAGTATTGCTTAACTTTTACCGAATAAGCAATACAGAATGCTTGACCTAGAAAATCTTATATAGACTGATAGAGATACATTAGATATCTTATTTAAAAATATTTATGATTTTTTCTCTAATTTTTTTATATTATTTAGATTATGCGCATCGGATTAGATTTTCATAGATTTTTTTAAATAATCTTCTAAAATTATCCAATTTACTTTTCCGCATGATTATTGATTTAGACAAAGTCAGTACAAGATTTTCTCGAATCGGAACGATATTTTTATTTCATGTTGCATCAGTGATTTCGATTATTCTAGGTATAATGTTAAGAATAATACAAGGATGTGGCCTTTTTTTTGTTGTTGCATTGATTCATGGTATTATTAATAATAGAGTGGGAGGGTGATAATCGTGATTATAATTTTTGAGCTTTACTGTAAAGGTTCCATTTTACGGAATAACTAGTCAGCACACAATATGCTTCCTACTTGTAAAGAAGGTTTCATTTTTTTAGCGAAAAATAAATAATTTTCAAAAATATTTTAAAAATAATCATTTGAAATAATTAGCTATTAAGAAATATTTTTATTATCGATAATAATTTATGCTGCAAAGAATATTTTTGCTAATCAACGTTATGAAATTGAAATTGGACGTGGATCCCACGGTTCCACGTGCTGGCTCAATGTCCAAAGGACGGTGCAAGGAAACTTGTCGGAAAAGGCACCTTGTTGGGAGCGCCCTTTTTCTACTTTTTCCAGTTATGGTAGTTGGACCAAGAAGAGGTGGGAATCCGTTAATTTAATAAGGCGAATTAATCAAAAGGGAAACTAAAATCTTCTCTCAATCAAGAATATTTTAAGTCCATTTGAGGGTAAGGGGGATTTTTTTTTTTTGGGTCAAAGAGGGTAAGGGAAATTAAATTGACTAACCAATTTGAGAATCTCATAGGAATATTCTTGATTCCTTGGATATTCTATCTATTACTGTGAAAATTATGTTTAGTTATCTGGATAAAACATAAGATATGATGTATTTTATATATTTGTGCTTGGTAATTGTTCAAGATAGGATAACGAAAATATAAATAATCCTAGGCAAGTGGGATAGAGCCGTATAAGATTTCTCTCATCCATAACACCATAAATTGCATGCTTAAATCACTTCCTCTCCACCACGCCCAACCGCCTCTCCGGTTGCGGTTAACCACCTCTCTAGTGTCGACGGGTAGCTTCTCTGGCGAGGCGAGGCTATTGATGGTGGTCCTGAACTGGTTCATCTTTCATTTCTTCTACCCCATCGGCTCCACCGTCGAGCTTCGGTTAGTCAGCTTCGTATTCTATATCTCTTTAACATGTGGAGAACTGCCTTAATTGGTTCTTGAATGTCTTAGAATCTCAAACTTCTTTGACTGTGCATGTAAAGGATCCTAGGCACCACCACTCAAAAAGTAAGCAAAATCAGAGCAATTCACAGATTTATAGGACCCCAAAATGTCTCTCTTACAACCCCAAATTCACAACCCCCACGTGGCTATGTAATCTACCTTCTTCCATTCCCTCCCCACACTCCAACAAGTTCGAATGTTTCATTGTCTCGCTATCTGCCAAACATTTCGACCACTCAAAACCGGTCAAGCTCGGGTCAACTCAAAGCTTATCGCCTCTCGTCCCCGCTGCGGCAGCTCCTGGCAGCCGTCCCCTCTAATCTCCGACCCGACGACCCCAGCAAGCGGCCGGAGATCCACCATGCCGGCTCTAGAGAAAAGCCTTTCAGATGGTACAAAAAATTCGCAATTCACCAAGCGGCAAATAGAATATGGTCAAATCTCTGAATTTCTTATACTATACCTTGACTATGACCAAACGCAGTCTAAGACAACACAAGAAAAGAGTGGGTGCTCTACACAAGAAAATACATCATGAAATTGCAATAAAAAATAAAAAAAATAATCTTCTCATAATCTCAAAGTTGGAAATCAATCAATGTATAGTAATTTATTCCACTAAGTTGATTATACTCTAAAATTTCCATTTCCGATTTGAAGAAACAAATCGTCATGCTCTTTGGCTCTACAAAATTAATTTTGTGATTTGTCCTTCAAGATATTTGGTGTGTATAACTAATGTAGGACGATACATTAACACATTAATATAAAAAGCATATGTAAGATCGATGTTGCACAATACCTTCATTATTTCTTCAGCTCTTCATTCCATTCATAGATTATAACCATATCCATGCCTTTTATCTCTCTCTCTCTCTCTCTTTTTTTTTTTTTCTATTTATCAAATTTACAAGGGTTATTTATATAATGATCTCAATTAGTCGTGCAGTGGTGGAAGACAGTTTTTCGCTTAACATACAAAGAAAAGAGTGCATAGCACCTTCTATTCAACCCTACCATAACAAGATTAGACAAAATTCGATGCCATTTGTTTGTAAAGTTCTCCATTCTCTTGACAAGACGGTCTACGAAAATTGTTCATGTGGAAAAATCGAAAAATTTCTAAAACTATAGATTGTACCAAAAAGAGCATATATTAATTCGAAATTTTGCTTAAAATGTATGTACACATCACTCAACAAAATAAAAAAAAACATATAATCGATGAGAAACCTTTATCTTCGACCCCTAAATCAAGGAGATGAAAGGGAAAATAAAACTCTTTCCCTTACAAAGGAAAAAAAAAAAGTGCTACCAAGTCCAGTTGTAGCTGATTATGTTTGCTCTACACACTTACAAATCACAACCTTAATTCCAAATAACTAGCTAGGCTGCAGATGGGGCGGTTATGAAGCGGAATGCTCCGGCATCCGCCAACGCCGCAAGGAATCGATCCCATTTCGTCTGCTTCGCCACTTCATCCCTAGCAACGATATTCTTGTAGTCCAAGGACTCGTCGTCGTAGATATCCCACCACTTGTTCACCAGCATCTTGATGTCGTCCCGGTCCATGTTCTCTTCCTTGCCCGTGTACCGCCATGGCTTTGACCCCGCGGCACAATAGTGAACGACCTTCACCTTGTCCAGCTCCACGTTCTCGGGGTGACGCCACAACATCGCGAGCACGAGGTTGTACACGTTAGGGATGGGTTTGTAGATGTCCTTGAAGTACATGTTCAAGAAGTCCTGTTCCGCAAACGGAGTCGGAGGTGTGATCCTGAGGGTTTCGAGCAAATCGTGGTACGTGTCCAGGTTTGGCTCGTACACGAACATGCCGGCGTTGAAGTAGAGAGACGGCTTCTGGCCAGCGTTGTCGGGCCACTGGACCTTGTCGGGGCACTGTTGGCAGTACCCGATCTGGTATTGAGGGGTGTGGCTCCACGTCTTCTCGCAGAAGCAGTCCATGACCGCGTAGAAGAAGCCGCTCGGCAGGTCGAAGAGGTGGTCGATGTTGTGGAAGACTTGGATGTCTCCATCCAAATAGATCATCCTGTTGTACTCCACAAACTGCAATTCAAGAAGCCACATCAATAACTCAGGATCACCAGGCTAATAGTACTTCTCAATCCTAACTTTCCAAGAAGACAACAAAAATCCAAAATACGAACAAATATGCATACCTCCCAAATTCGGAGCTTGGAGTAGTTGATCACATAATAAGCCATCGCGAACTGAGTCTGGTTCTCTGGCGGATAGACCGGCTCGATCTCCTTCACGATACAGCCCTGGTCGACCAGGATTTTCCTGTGATCCGCCGGCACGTCCGGCAAGATCGCCACCACGAGCGGGTACTTGCTCTTCACCTTCCTGAGACCCTTGGCCAGCCCAACCACACCCTTCACGTAGTCGCCGTTTCCGGCCAAAAACGTCAAGTAGGCACAGCTAGGCTGGTTCTCGGTCTTCTGTTTCACGACGCCATTGGTGGCAGCATCAGGGGCGATAATAGGAGCCATTTCTTGGGTAAGGAAAAGGTTTTCCGCGAGTGGGAATGAAATGGAGAATTTGTGTTTTGAGAAAGCTTGACAATTGCGTGGCTTGGTTTGAGTTGATGGACTTAGCAGGAGGAGGTGCACGGTTTATATAGAGGTGGGGAATCAATATTTAATTTAAGGTGAGTAAATCTCGGAGACAATGTGGTGATTACTTTCCTAATCCCATGGAAGTTGCATGAACGTCGGAGTTTCATGCCGACAAACCAAAAGAATTTCCCCCTTAAAGCGAAGTCGTTTTGGAGCTCTGCCGACTGATCGGAGTCCATGTGGGTCAGAGTGATTCGATCGGGACGGTTGGTAAGCAAGATGTGGGTTAGGTGGGACGGTGCTAGAACATGCGAGAGACAG
This sequence comes from Rhodomyrtus tomentosa, assembly GCA_028455895.1. Taxonomy (NCBI): domain Eukaryota; kingdom Viridiplantae; phylum Streptophyta; class Magnoliopsida; order Myrtales; family Myrtaceae; genus Rhodomyrtus; species Rhodomyrtus tomentosa. The sequence continues at coordinate 19,976,928 of JAPCWY010000003.1, read as the reverse complement.
TTAATGCTGTTGCATCTTTTGGAAGACCCAAAAGAAAGTCCATGTTTGCCGTTTTACTGATATAGCCCTAGCAGCTGACCCCAATATTAAAGGACAGCACTATGGCGCTCGTGTAATTTAAGGCGTATTGCAAGGGTGATTATGTACCTAGAATACACATTTTCATTTTTTTAGAATGTCGTGGTGTGGGCGGTTTTTAAGGATAACATTACGCGCTTGCCCAAAAGTGGGAGTCAACAAAGTCTATTGTCGCTCTCATGAGAAACTTCTACAAGCTCTTTTGACTAAACCATGATGTAGTAGAAGGATAAGCTTAGCCAAAAACCAAACGGATCAGAAAAGATTGTGAAGTATACATAATTTATAGTAGGAAATCGAACCCACCTCCACAAAACGAAAAAAAAGAGGTAAAAAAAAAGGGATATATTGATTAAATAAACATATGGGTTTACATCACGCCAGCCCGTAAATTAAAACTGCCCAATATTTAGAAATTAAAAAATAATTAATGAAATAAAAATATTGCGGATTCAAAATATAAGTTCAACTGATTATGAAATTGCGTTGATAGCCTTGGCTTGTGTCCTAGCTCGTTTCTCTTAATAAAAAAAAGGAAAGAGAAATAAATAGAAATTGTTTGGAACCGATATGTAATTGATTCGATTAGAGGATCATGAACATTCATTTGTTAAGTCGTTAGATTGATGCTTCCTCATGTTTTTTTTTGTTGTTGATAAAACCTTCTCTTAAAAGTATTTTAACAATTGTTTCCTAGTTTGTTAATAACAAAACGAATTTGACATTCATAAAAAGTATTTAATGAATTACGAGTTTAATTTCCTTGTTTCTAAATAGAATAAAAACATATGGTTGATTTATCATGGCTGTCTTGATTATATGATATGTTTCTCAATATAATGAAACAAACTATATAGAATTATTCTTTTTATAGTTTAGGGTCACGGACATGAAGCCCCAGCAAACGCCCTAAAGATGTTCAAACGATGGGCATGTGTGGGTGATTCTAACACCCAAAGCAGTTTGCATGCCGTTGTGATGGGATTCGAGCTGAAGACATTCGGTTTCCGAGATTGAAACGCCGCAACTGGGTTAGAAGATCATCTTAACATTGGCCATCCATCCTTAAATTTCGCAAAAGCTCTTGTTTCACATTGAATGAATAACAATAAATAAAAATGCGAAATGACGGCCATACTGTGATTCAAACGTGAACCAAACCCTTTATACGTAAGATCGCGGTTCTTTAAATATTGGATACCTCGTAATTTAAATAATCAAATCATTTAAATTAAGTATGTTTTCGCCAGTAGATCGAATCTTCCTAAAACATATTTATTTTTTCACACGGGAGTGCATCGTGATTTTCTCTCGACATCAAAGAGAGAAAATGAACGGATCAGATGCTGCGACTCCACTTGGCGAGCTACAACCGAGCAGCACTTGATCTGGCGCCCCGTAGTGGAGAAGCTTCCTCTCAATTTACGTGCAAAGTCTCGTTAAGAAAAGAGGGAACTTATGATGTTTTTTTAATTCGCTATTAAAACCCGCTGGGTAAACGCCGCCGCACCGTCCAGGCCGCGAATATTCCGCGAATTATTTATTTATTTCCCTTTCGCTCCTGTGCAGTGCGCGCTGATGTTGTGTACGAAACCTGTTGGAAGCTTCCTGAAGCCACGTGGCGGGCACGCGGCAAGCCTTGAGACGTGTCGGACTTTTGAATTTTGTTTGCGAGTCTAAAGTATAAACATCACGAAAAGATTTAATTCAAACAATTTCTAACCACAAAAAATTCTCAAACTAATACATACTTCAAATTATTTTTTTATCACATAAAAGTTAAAATTGATACACTTATGATAAATTTATCTAATCTATTTTTTGATAAAAAATTATTCTCAACTAATATACATGTGAAAAACATACTCCAAACTGACGCACTTACTATAAATTTACCGTCCGCTAGTTTCTGCTTAGTTGAGTTAGTACTAGAAAAACTCACAATTGATACATCTATGAATAGTAAATGATAATAACTCCAAAAAAATATACCCCTCAATTGCTATGTATCATTTAACTAGGTAATTTGTCACGAACGTATCGAATTAAGGTAAATTCATCACATGTATACTAATTGAGAGTTTCTGGTTGGGAGTAAATTTATACGGATGTATCAGTTTGAGATTTTTTGTGGTAAAAAAAATTAATTTGAGATAAATTTAACTCGTGTATCGGTTCGAAATTTTTTCCGTAGTATTAGCCCTAATAAGAAATAGACTGAGCAAGTTTTGCTGCGTATGAAACCGACTTTACTAGATGGGAAAGAAAAAAAAACTTTACGAGATGAGAAATTTTTGAGAGGTCATTTTTTTTTTCCCGGTTTTGGGATCGCTTGTAGGTTGTGAGGTTTATAAGTCGAATGATTTAAGTAATGACTTTTGTCACGAGTTGAGTGGAAACGATATTATAGAGATGTGGATAGGATTATCACTAGAGAAAGATTGATTCAAAATTAGCATAGCGGAATGATCAGGATTACTTTTAATCGAAAATTCCTGTTGTATCGAAGCGGGTTTAGCCGTTATGATTATTTCGAGTGCAAATGCTGCAAATCAAACGAGATCGTGGCCACGTGTGCATTTCATTGTCTTCTGGTCGTTGTGTTTGACTTTGACCAACCCGTCTTCAGAAGTACGAGTATAGTAGCAGGTGACTTCGAACACAACATGTCTCGCACATATTCTATGCACAAAGCTAGCAACTAGGGAAAAAATAAAATAAAAATTGAAGCGTAGTTCCTCGATTTTCACCAATTGACAATAAGATAATCAACCCCCTGATTAGTTATTATGTGACACGTAATCATTAACGTTATATATGTCGTTACTAAAAATAGATGCTATTAATTTGTATGTAATCATCTGCCTCTTCACATTAATCTAACATGCCAGGGAGTTCCTTCCACTTTCTTTTGTTCTAATTTTTTTTTCCATGATTTTGAACTTTGGTTGCAAGTGATTAAGTAGTAAATTTCAGAAGGGATCGAATGTGCAACGCACGCTCAGTCCATCGCATCATTTTAGTATGAATTTTCTTTTTGGAACGTAAGATTAGTTGCACGGAGATCAGAGATTTACAAATTTAGGGGCGAGTTTTTCTCTCGTCTTTGCTGGCGAGTTAACTTAGCGAATAATCAACCGAATTCTACCGCGTAAGCTTTTTCAAACACCATGTGACATAAACTTAGGCAGGATCGGACTTCGCATACATGCTGCTCAATGAAAACTAAAGGGTGGGGAGCAACGACCATCAGTGCATTTCCAAGGAGAATGTGTCGGAAAATCCTAAACATATTCCATTGATACTAATTCAGTTCTAAACTTTTTACATTGATACCAATTTAGCTCTAAACCTCCTACGTTGGTCTCAATTCAGTCCAAAACCTTTTAGATTGATGACAACCCAGTCTTAAACCTTTTATTGGAGCTAATTCAGTTCTACATCTCTTGCGTTGATGTTAATTCAGTCATAAAACTTTTGTATTTACGTCAATAAAGTCTTAAACTTTTTGCATTTATATCAATTGAGTCAATCCGACCAGTGGCTAAAAATTAGATGATGTAGATGTCGATTTTTCAACGTGGCACGAATGACGTTGAGGTGAATATTTTTTAATATCATAAATAATAATCTAATAAATATTTTTGGTTTTTTTCTTCTTTTTCTTTCTCTCAATCATTAAAAAATATTAAAAATATTGTTAAAAAAATCAATGTTAGTGTCAATTGTGTCATGTAGGATAACCAACGTTCTCGTAAGCGATTTTCGGCCAAACTTGATAGGATTGACTCAATTGGCGCAAATACAAAAGGTTTTAAGATTGAATTTGCAACAATAATAAATTTAGGATAATATTGACATAAATACAAATATATTTATGACTTTTTAAATATTGTTTTTCCACATTTCTAATGATGATTGTGGAGTGCTGAAATCCCACCGGGATTATTATTATTATTATTATTTGAGTTGGAAACCGGGATTATATGAGGACATTTGAGTTGGAAACCGGGATTAATTGAGGTGTCCTCGTATTGGTGCTCATGAGGTCCCACGTGTCGGCTCAGCGTTCAAAGGGCGGTGCAAGGACACGTGGCGCACAGGGGCACCTTCTTGGGATGCCTCTTTTTCTAGTTATGCTAGTTGAACCAAGATGACGTTGGGGTCCGCCGAATCCGTTAACTTAATAAGGTGATTAATCAAAATGGAGGCTAAAATATTCTAATTGGACCGACGTATCACCGGGCGTGAAGTGGCTTTGACTTATCAATCTCAGAATCTAATGGGGAATATTCCTGAAGTGTATATCCAGCTCTCCTAACGTGCATGAAAATAAAATTTCATGAAATTGCGATTAGCATGATCTTATGACGTTTTACACAAATATTGCAAGTCATTAACACATCAGTAATTTGTTAAAATAAATAATTTCTACGTTATAAATGTCATTCCAAGTAAAACTTTGAATTGCCATGCTTAATCAAATTTTGATTCGTGCTGCAGTTTGCGGCAATTGAAAGGTTGCACGTTATCTACTTTGTTGGTCACGTAGGAAGGTCGACTTCTACGCTAGCGATTTTCGACAAAAATTATATCGATGGACTCAATTAGAAAAACTTGAAAGGATTAAAAAGTTTTTGATTGAATTGGTAAAAGCGGAATAAGTTCAAGACAGATGGTGCGTTTATTTCGCGAAAAATGAGTGAATTAGAAAATATTTTTCAAAAAACAATTGTTTATTTCGTTTACAAAAATAAGTGAATGAAAAATTCTTTTTATCGTATACGAAAATCGTTGAGCATAAATTGATATCGACGATGATGAAAAATGTTTTTTATTGATTAAATTTTATAAACGACATTTCAAAAAAAATATTTTTTAAATCACTTATTTTTCATGAAAAGAACGGACCTGAATTTGAATAAAGGGAAAGATAAGGGGAGGCAAATTCTCAAATAGGACCCCGTAGCTCAATCCCTATGCACCCTTCTTTCGATTTCATGGATGCGGCTCGAAATTGAGGGAATTGCCATGTCGGCACGTCTAACTTATCATAAATTTGAATTTCTCGAGGTTTCTTAATAAATCCAGTCGAGATCACTGACAGATAACATGAGATTCTTCATGTATCTCACGATTGTGCATACCCTTGACTAATCCTAATCGTTTGTAACTACAACTGATATTGAATTATCCTTTTACTTGGGACTGTTTTTTATTTTTTTTATTTTTATTTTATAAAGTCTATGAATTAGCTCTTATACAGTTATGCTGTTAAATTGAAAAATGTACATAATATTATTCCTCTCCCTTTTGTAACAAATCTTCACTTGACGGATGGTTGGACAATGGATCTAAGGCTCCGTTCGTTTCGGAAGGGGAAAAAAAAAACTTTTAGCAAAATCGCTTTTTGAATTTTTTGGAGTTCGATTCACAAAAAATAGACGAGTCAAAGATTACATTTGAAAGTAGGGACAATGTTTTACTCAATACATTCAAAAGTGAGGACAATATTAACATTTTGCCTCGTCTTCCCTTCCTCTCCTTCGCATTCTTGTTTTTTTCTATTTTTTTAATTCTATTTTTTTTTTTTACAATTTGTTTCTTTTTTCCCCGTTAATTGGCCATGGCGATGGCCTGTGGCCTATCATGGGCTGAAGAAGCAGGGAAAACACTAAAAAAATATATTAAAATATCATAATTTTGATTTTTCAAAGAAATTAAAAAATATAATTGGAAATTATTAAAAAAGGAGTGCACCAAGAAAATTGATTTTCATTACCGAACGATTTTTCAATTCATTTTCACATTTTAGTCTAATACCATAAGATATTATTATTTTCCTAAAAAAGAATTGCTATTTGGAAAATATTGTCTAGAAACACTTTATTTCCCATGAAATGAAAGGAACCTGAAATAATGGAAAATAATTTTCAGCCAATGAAAAATTAGTTTTCCTTTTTGGAAAACCCCAAAGGGTGCGTTAGTTTGGATGAAATTATTTTTCAAGAAGTAGTTTTTCGGGCTTTCATCCACTTCTAAAAGTTCTACCATGTGCACCACTAGTCAGCAGAAACACTTTCTAGTCAACGAAAGTTCATGCAAAAAATTAGGAAATCGAATTCTTAAATATAAAGAGGTATTTTTTTTTTCAAAATCACTCCTATCAATTTCTTTAGTTTTTCAAAATATTTAATATTTAATATTCAAAATTTTTAATTTACATTTATATTTAAATTTTACATTTCTACGAGGCCTAAGGGAGTGCATGAAAATAGACATGGCCATGGTTCAGGAACCATTGGTTCCGATTCATGAACTGATAGTTCCAATTCGTGGCCATGGCTGAACCAGAACCGGCCCTTTGAACTACGGTTCCAGTTTCGAAACTGCTAATTGCGAAATTTAAATAATAAAATTTGAAAATTTGAAAATAATAAATTATGAAATAAATATAATAAATGATCAATTATAAATTATAATTAAATTGCACATTGTAATCAAATTTGGGGGAAAAAAGAGGGAGGAAGAATGGTTGAGTTTAATGAATTATCAGTAAGCGCCTACATATATTCTTGGGCATAGAAGAATTAAAGCCATGTAGTTCTTTTACGGGAAAAATGACACAAATAGTTCTTGAACTTTGACAAAATGTGCAATGTAGTCCTTGGACTTTTAATTTGTTCAATATAGTCCATGAACTTACCTAATGTGCAATTTGATCCATAAACTTTTAACTTGTTCAATTTAGTCCATAAACTTTTAGTACCCGTTCAATTTAATCCCTAGCTCATACGAAATTTTTCATTATTATCCCTGATCTTAAATTAATAAGAGGACTACATTGAACATTTCTCTATAGTTCAGGGACTATATTGAATATGTAGCAAAAGTCTAAGGACCACATTGAACAAACTAAAAGTCAATGGATCATATTGAACATTAAACTAAAGTTCAAGGACTAGATTGAACAAATTAAAAGTTCAGGGTTCATGGACCATTTATGTTATTATCCCTTCTTTTACCTTTGATAACTCTAACTTACCTCATCGTCATTCGTCGCTACCCGTTTTGGTACCTGTGACGATGGTATCTCCGTCATCGTCATTGAAGAGCTCGACTTCAATGTTTCGATCCAGCTCTTGTTTTCGAAATTTAGCCTTCGTTCAATCATCGACACAAGCTTGAGCCTCCACAGAATCCGTATGCAATCTTGAATGGTGGTCTCCAAAATTAATTCTTTGGTACTAAATGCTTGTTCAACCGCAACTGTTGAATAAGGGATTGCTAAAACCTATCTTGAGATGAGAGCGGAAACTGAGAATTGAGTTGAATGCTTCTGCCATCATTTTATAATTTTGAATCTCTGTCGTCTTTGAAATCACAAAACTCAAAAGTAATGGTTAAATAGTTTTCTATTTCGCAAAAATTATCCGTTGCTCTATTTTGTCTTTTTTTTTTTATAACTAATCTTCAGCATTTGGTACCCTTTACTAATTCTATTACCCTCTTCGCTTTGTACGTCACTACGTTGGGAAAATCAACTATCAACTAAGCCATATCTACTATAAAATTCATTATATAATTTTACTATAATGTCTTTAATCATTTCTTGTACAGTTCTAACATTTATGAACTCGTTCAAATGTAAACATTGATAATACATATTCAAATAATTACTTAAGCCATCTAATTTGATACGTGGATCGAAAATAAAAGACACCAAATAAACAAGATGAATTTCGATGTAATTGTAGCCATTTTGTTCGCATTGCTGTAACAATCAGAGTTAAATCATTATCTTTTTCATATTCTTCAAAAACAACAGCAATACTAACACACTCTATTGAAAATAAATGCGTAGTGGGATAATAAATACTAAATAAAGTATAAGTTGCATCATTAATTTTTTTTAAAAAAATATATGATTTTTTTTGTGCAAATATCCCACTCCTACGGTAATAAACTAATTTCAGAAATATTATTTGAAATAAACACACATGATAAATATTTATAAGCAAAAGATTGATTAAGCAACTCGTATGTATAATTCTAACGAGTCTGAACATCTTTTGAAAATATTTTTGGTGCTCTTCTATGTTGTTTACAATATCTGCTCAATTTTTTCATAAGTTGGAGATGACTCCATAAAAATCGAATTGCTCTTTTTTATTAGGGTGATAAAAGCATCAAGAGCTCGTAAATCATTTTATACACATAAATTTTAAATATGGCCAGCACATTTACTATAAAAAAATTGTCTACCAAAAAATGGTTTAAAAACTTTTTCTAATTCATGAGTGAAAATAGTATTTGCCGCGACATTATCAAATTCAACTGAAATATTTTTATTAATCAAATTATATTCTTTTGAAACTTGTCGAATTACTCTATAAATATTATTGGCATATGCCTCTCATCAAATGCTCGAAATGCCATAATTCTTTTTTGAATATTCCAATTGTCATCTATCCAAAACATATGGCACCCATATAAGAATGAGTTTGTCAAGGGTCACTCCAAAGAGTTGCTACGTATATGCATACGTCCATTGAAATCTATAAAAAAATTCGTCAATGCCATTTTCCTTTTTTGAAAAGTTGAAAAAGTTCACGTTTAAGAGTATGTCTCGAAACGGGTTTTGCTTGCGGAATACATGCAGTGTTTATAAAAAAATTAAAATAAAAAATTTCACTAATATTGAATGGTAAATGGTCAATGGCAGCATATTGGGCTAATGTTTCTTTATAAACTCGATCATTATAACGAAATAAAAGAGAACTATTAGGATTGGCGGGTCTTGGTGTCGATCCCCGTTTGCGTTAGATGTTTATTTCTTAGATGCTGATTAATTGTTTCATAGCTGGCTCCAGTTGAAATTATATGTACTCGTACAATTTTTAAATTTTACCTTAAACTTGTTTCCGCCTAAATGTTACTTCTCGAAGTGTCGTCATACGTTGGATGTACCCTCCCATTTCAGCTTATTTGCTGTCAACATTTCTTCGACACCGATAGGAGGATGAAGACTTTCTTGCGTTTGGACTTGCTTGATGTTAGGAATAACGTTGATATTATCGTCATCGTCTATCCAGCATGCATACTCACGAGGATCATATCCATGAGGATAATCAGATTCCCGCCAGTATTTTTTTCCCCCTTGTTATTTTTAAAGATAATTGATTAAGCTGATTCAGAGAATTGAGAAAATTGAACCGAGATTGAGAGAATTGAGCAAATTGAGAGAATTGAGAAAATTGAGACTTGAGAAAATTTGTAAGAAAAAATGAAAGGGGGGAAGGGGTATTCATAAATGGAGAAATGGATTGATATAATAAGTTTAAAAAAGGGCATGGGGGTGTCCGATGCATTGCAACGGCCATTCAAGCCATTGGGGTTGGGCTCTTTCCCCCCCTTTTTCTTAACCCAACGGCTATTAGGCGGTTTGTAATAGGCTCGTGAGGGCTGAGCCCAGTCAATGGGCCTGTTTCAGTTAGTCCACGAGCCGATTCCAAGCCCAGACTGGCTTGTAGCCATGTCTACATGAAATGGATAAGAAAGAATGGCTGGATTTTTTTAAACTTTGCCTTTTCTTTTCTTTCCTTTTTTTTTTTTATTTTCTACTACCTTCGGCGCTCGCAAGGCCACGGTGATTGCCATCGAGAGGCGAGATCGAGGCTCTCCAGATCTCGACAAGTTTAAGGATGAGCCTCGGCCTTGAGCTCGCCCATGGCTGCCATCATTTCGTCGCGTAAGAGGACATCGAGACGGAGGAAGAAGGAAGAAGAAAAATAAAAAAGAAAAGAGTTAAATATAAAATACAATTTAAAAGTTGGATTACTTTTTTGGCAAATTGAAATCATTTTTCAAAATAGAACTAAAAACCAGAAAATATATTTGATCATATATCACCAAACAAAAGAAAACTTCTAGTTTTCTTGGATAAGGATTTATGGGAAATCACTTTACTTTTTCATGGAGTTTCTCATGAAATAAAAGTTTGGTTGGAGAAAAACTCCATGAAAAAGGAAAATGCTTTTCGGGAAATCAATTTTCAGAAAAATGATTAGCTTTCATATGTTTGTTGATATGTGACCAAAAACGTATTCTCGTGTTTGGATTTAATCTTGAAAATAATTTCAATCTCGTGATCCATCTCATGGTAAAAAAAGGAAGTTGAATTTTTAAATTATTTTTTACTCTTTTCTTTCTCAACAAGTCTATTGTTGCTCTCATGATAAACTTTTACGACTCCTTTCGACTAACGAGAACCATGATGTAGTAGGAGGATAAGATCAGCTTATCCAAAAACCAAATAGGCGAGAGTGACTCCCGCTTTCCGGCAAGGACGTCATATTATCCTTAAAAACTGGCCTCTGTACCCCACCACAACATTCTATAAACTTGAAAATGTGTATTTCAGATACATAATCACCCTTGCAAAATTCTTAAATTACACGAACACCCTGATACCGTATCGTAGTTATGGAGTCGGTCGCTAGGTCTATATTCGTAAAACCACAAATCTTCCAAAAGATTCAACAACATTAACTATCTCTCGCGTATTCTAGCACCGTCCACCAAACCTAGATCTTGCTTACCGACCGTCCGATCGACCAGCACTGACCACGTGGACTTCGATCTGTATGTGGAGCTCCAAAACGACTTCATTCCGAGGAGAAAATCTTTTGGCATGTCGGTATGAAACTCATAGGTTCAAGCAGCTTCCTTCGTTCATAAGGATGAGGAAATTAATCACCACATTATCTCCAAGACTTACTCGCCTTAATTAAAAATTAATTCTCCAACTCTGTATAAACCGCGCATCCCCTCGTGATATCAACTCAAACCAAGCCAAGCAATTCTGAAACCTTCTCAAACACAAATTCTCCATTCCACACACAGAAAACCGCAAACCTTCTCCTACCAAAGAATGGCTCGATGCTGCCACCAATGCCGTTGCGAAACCGAAGACTGAGAAGCAGCCTAGGTGCGCCTGCGTGACGTTTTCGACAATATTTGATCAAATAATTTGTCAACTTTCGCTTTCTGTTTGCAACTTTTTCTTTTGCTATATAGGGTTTGTGAATCTCATCATAAATAAAATTGCAAATATCATCTAAATCCATCTCAAATTGGGCATGCGCACAAAACGTGCATAACACGTGCGAATTAAAGAATTAAGGGAAAATTTAAAAAAAAAAGCTCGAAGTGACCTCATTTTTTCAAATAAGGATTTGAAGTGCTTAAATTGTTTCAAAAAAGGACCTTTTCAAAGGGTATTTTTGTCTTTTAATCTTTTTTCCTTTTCTTTTCTATTTTTCTTTTTTCCCCTCCCCTACTGTTCATCATCTTCCCCAGCACTCCTTCTTCATGACACCGAAAGACTCGCGCCGACTCCAACAACTACAAAATGTTCAAGTGCCCGTCGCCCGCGAGGAATGGCCTGATCGAGGTGGGTTGCCTGAGCCAGGCCGAGCTGGACAAAGTCTACACCGTTGACTTCAACGCCTTCATTGGAGACTCGTTGTTTGAGTATTAGGAGAGGAATGTGAGCCTTGACTTGCTATCGGGACAAATCCAGGACATCATTGCCGAGGCTGATTTTCACTGGAATGGGCCGGACTGTAGGAGATGCAAGAACAACGGGTCGTTGTGTGGATTGGGCGGGAGCAACGTCACATGCTTTCCGCCTTCTAGTGGACACCCCGATATTGCTCCAACACTAGTATGAGTACTCTGTGATGTTTCACTTCCATTTGTTTTAGTTATTGTTAGTGATTGTCTACTTGATTGACGGCCTTCATTCACAAAGTTTTCGAACTCGGTGATGGATTATCCCAAAGTTGGTTCTGGACTTATGGTTGATGGAATTCATCAAGTTTCTTCTTTGTTGAAGATAAGATCCATGAAGCGCAAAGGAAGGAGATTCGTAGTTTCTACGTAAGAAAGCAAGCCTCTGTAGAGCTAAGATTACTTTGATTTATGCATTTTTTTTCGATGGATGCATTTCCACAAGTTAAATCTTACTTCATGATGATATCTTTATACTTTAAATTGGAGGAGTTTCTCGAATGCTGATCGTTTGTTGCTCTGTAAATGATCTGATGCCCTGCAATGAAGGTCGCTCATGGTGTTGAGTGAAAGCTGATATAACTATCTTTGAGTTTTCCTTCTAGTGATTTTATCATTCAGGTGAAATTTGGTGGAACCTTAAGTATTGACTTCTCTAATTTTGCAGAGAGAACAAGGGCAACGATCACCGGAGGAGTCATGGGCTCGTTCTTCCTTCTTGCTGGGTGATTGGAGTCGGCTATGTCCTCAATGAAAGAAGAAGAGATAAAGCATTCCACCCACCCCACCCCCAAAGAGTAATGCCATTTTGTTAGTGCAATGCCGAGGGACAAGCTCTGCAGCGTGGGGATGGCGAGCTTGAGGACCACAACTCGTTGAATGCCTCCATCAACTCCACCACCATCTTTCACCCCGCGTGTTGCGGCACTACGGCCGGGTTCTCCATCAACGAGACGGGAGAGCCCGTGGTGGGAGCCCAACCATGGGAGGAGGGAGAGGAGCGGATCGCCTGGCCAAGCGGGAAGATGGGTGCTGGGCAGGAGGTCGAAGCAGCGGCAAGCTTGGGGAGTCGGTAGTGGGGGCAGTGGGCAACGAGCCTGTTTGGTACAAGTCTTTCGCTACCAGAAGACGTGATAGGGATATGATGAGCAGAAGAGGAGGAGTGGAAGAAAAAAAAAGGCAAAAATAGTGAAAGACAAAAATGCCATTTGAATATGCCCTTTTTTGAAACAATTTGAGCACTTTAAACCCTTATTTGAAACGATTTTCACTTTATACCTTTATTTGAGAAAATAAGACCACTTCGAGCCTTTTTTTTTTTAATTTCTTAATAATTAAGGCTACATTAAGGTCTTTATTCACATATATACTACACGTGTAGAAGCTAGTGACAAATGCATGTGAAGTAACCTTGTAGGGTCTACATTCTAATTTGAGCACCTGTAGATTTTGATAATCTATATAGGCAAGATCGAGATATGCTCATTGCAATCTTTCTAATAAATAGATAATTAGATACTTTCCACATATAAAATACACATACAAAATACACATACTTGTAGATTTTTACACATAGTTGTCTGGCAGGCAGAGACATCTTATTAAATCAATTGTTGGGGACGTCCTACAAAATTGATGGTGGAAGAACATGCCTATTCCCGACGATCTAGTTGAAATGGAGATATAACATCTATAGAGGAAGTCTTGGATATTGACTCTGATGACCATGTATGTTAGTCCATGGGACGGGCGTTATTCATAAATCAACTCTTTCTAGCATTATCTTCCACTGATTTCGGTCTAAATTCAAATGCAGTAGTTTGCTTGAAGATGTCCAATGTCGTGGTCTTATATACATGCAAAAGAAATTGCTATATAAAAGATTGGGGTAGACCTTTGCTTAAGAAATTTATGACACCAATGAAGTCACCAACTGCATGAAAAGATGACTTGACAAAAATAAAGTTCTCATTGTTCTAGACAATGTAGACAAGAAGAAACAACTCAAGAAACTCGCAGTGAGATGCGATTAGTTCGGTTCTGGTATCAAGATAATTATCATTGTCAAGGACATAAAGACAATAATAGATGAAGACAACGAAATATGAGGTAGCAATTACTTGGCCTATCCAGTATTGCAGATGCCTTCCGATTGAGCGATTGAGCTTTTTAGTACTATCTTCTTAACACGTGCAATATCCGTGCAAAGTGCGTCTTGGTAATTAGTAGGCGTTAAATGGCACTAGTTCCTTCGTTCGTGTGCACTATGCACGTTTTATGCACATGCAATTCGCAATATAGTTTTAGATGATATTTGCAATGTTATGTATATGATTTGTAACTTTGAATTTGGATCACCTTTTATTATGCCCTAAATTATTTTGATGAGACTCACAAACTCTGTATAGAAAAGAAATGTGAACAAAAAGTAAAAGCGAACAAACATTTGACCCTATTCACTTATTATGAAAGAAAAACCATGACCCTAGTTCATCGTCCCTTACTTCACCAGACGTTGATAAATAGCAACTATGAGATCACTATGTAACAGTGCACCTTACACAAAGCTTTGGGGTTTCAGACAAAAGGAGAAATAACACAGTACTACAAGCCATTGAAATCTAGCTTGTCCAATTCCACTCACACTTGCGATCCTTGGGAAACAATAGGAGGAATAACATGGTATTGTGTAGACCATTGCAAATATCATTTAATTATCAAAATGGGGACGTGCATAACACGTGTATAGCACGTGCAAACGGAAGAACTAATTTTACGGTAAGTCCTTTATTTATAGATAACTAGTTACGAAGCCACCACTTTGCACATATATTATTGCACGGTTTTTGTTTTATGATTTTTTATTTCAACATTGGACAACTGATTGCCAAAGATCAATCAAGAATTCATCGCTACTTGAATTAGTCCTGGATCAATCAAGACACTAACCACTGATACATTCAATATCCATGTCATGACACAATTTCTTGTAGAATTATTCTCTTGATTAGCAACGCAAGTGTACGTATCAACAAGTAATAAAGTGATGAATAAAAGTATCATTTCCATGAAGATTGTAGACAAATCAATCAAATTACTTACTAAATGTGAACAATTCTCAAATTTATCTAACCAATGAAAGATCCAATAAAGCACTCGAAAATTCTAAAGAAAAATAAATTAGCCAATGTAGCAAATCAAAATAGAAATTAGAAATTTCGAATATAAAGAATCAACAAACAACGGATTTCTATCAAAGGTGAAAAATGTTAGAGCATTTGATTTCACTTAACCAATCAAGATTAATTAACCAATCTCATCATGCAATTAAATTGAATTCATAGCGTGATGGTAGAACTTCCTAATGTAAATCACTATCATTGGTCCGGTATAGCAACCCTAATTAGATTTAACAACTCACACTTGATCCATATGAATTTAAGTAAATCTAAACGTATTAAGATCTATGAACGTTTTCGGATTCAATAAACCACTCTCAATTTACCTACAACCGAAACCACACAAAAAGCATAAGATATCCCTATCTATGATGAATTCATGGCTATATATCATAAAACACTTGCACGTAATCTCCTTTCAATCTCATACATACAATAAATATCATTCAAGTGGTGATCAAGCACTTAAAAGCATTAAGAACATGATATATAACTCGCACATATGAATTCTAGAATTGCATAAATGAGTATAAAAAATTAATCCATCATAATTAAGTTACATCGTAACTCTAACAAGAAGTCGTCTAGAACATAATGAAAGTTAAACTAAAAATAATAATTAAACTAAACATGATTAAAAACTAGAACAAGTGCACCAAGAATAATCGAGGATTGACTTTGAATTCGCATTCTTCTTCTTCACTTGGCATTTGGTATTGAAAGGAAGAATAGTAGAAAAACTGAACGTCGTCTTCAAGAACGTCTCCCCAAAATTTCTTCTCTTCCAAAAAAATCACATTCCTCCTTTTCTTGCCTTCAGATGGATATCTTTTGGATTTTTGAGAAAAAGAAATATGAATCACATTCCTAATTTAGCTTTGGATTTTGAATATTTTCTAAGATACGCTTAATTCTCATTGATTTCAAATTTGCATATCTGAAGATTGTGTTACCTACAAAATCAATTAAAATCAATAAGTAGATATCAAATTCAATTAAAACAAAATAAATATTAAGTCTAAAATAGTAAATAAACTCTATATAAATTAGAGTTATCAAATACCCCCAAACTTAACATTTTGCCAGTCCTCGAGCAAAACCACAACTAAAAATAAATTTTTTTTATCAAACATTGTTGCTTGAATTCTCAAAAAAAAAAAAATCAGAATCAATGACAAGATAAGTCTAACCCTAAGTATGCAATCCGTGTGTGTGAAATCCTCAATTCTCAACTCACATGCAATCTAGATAAATCCACGTTGATATGAAAACTCCTAAACTCAAAATCCATAAAACCAAATCTCATAAGTTTATCGTTCATTCCTCTCTCCACTAATGTAGACCATAAGCTCAACCAAGAATCAATAGGTCTTAATAAGCTTGTAATGTGGCTTGGTTAAGGGTTTGATAAAAATATGTTTAAGGTCAATTTACCCTACAGACACATCAATTCCATAGCTTAGTTGATTCTCTGAATTCAACAATAATCAACATTTTTTTCAACAATTTTTTTTTAACTTCTTTCTTTTTCATTGCTTCTTGTTTCATGCTTTACGGCAAAGTTTTTTCCTGAATTCCTCCTTATATAGTGCAATTCCAACCCATTGAGTATCCGAAACGCTCACTAAAGTTGAAAGTTGAATCTAGGAATCTGTATAAGCAGTACTAAAGAAACAATATTTTTTTTCTTTTTGCACACTTTTCTCTTCCTTTTTCTTTTTCATTTTTTTTTCAAACATGTCAAGAATCCATAGTTTATGATATCACAAAGAATTAAATGTGTCCACAGGGTATAGAGAAAATTGACATCAATAAGCTCATGCTACATCACAAGGGTATCCAAAGAAATTAGGCAATATCAGGTTCAATGGAGTGATTAAGGATAAATAAATAAGGTTATCTTGAAAGGCTCAAACGATCCAATGAATGCCTAAATCATTTTCTTAATTGAGTTTAGCCTAGAATTTCGCCTTGAGAAAAAAAATCAGACTAATTCTAAGATCTTGGTGAGTTCTAAGAGAATTGCATACTTCACATAAATCTTCTCTAGATATACATGACTAAAAAACAAGGATTAATGCTCAAAATATGGACTACATGTTCAAGATCAAGACTACCTCGCACATCTTTCCCGATTTTGATTTTTTTTTTTGAAAATTGCATCCAAATTTCAAATTAAGCAAAGATTTCATGAAAAAAATTTCAGGGAAAATTTTAACTTCCACCCTCAAGCTAAATTGCAGCAGTGTCCTCAATGCTGATTTGTAAGGAAAAAAAAAATAAGGACAGAGAAACTCCCCTAAAATATGATGACCGTATATCAAAGGGGGTAGTTGTGGTAGAAAGCTTGAAGAAAACTTGGAGAAAAGTCCCTGCAAAAATAAATCAAGTAATTAGGGAAAATTATTATCGAGGGGATTTAAATTTTTTTTTTTTGTGAATAGAACAAAATAAAGCTAAAATATGAAAAATTAAAATGATTGGGTTGCCTCCCAAGAAGTGCTTGCTTTATAGTTTGTAGCCAAACTCTTCCAACTCTTCTAAGCAAGTGAAAGTAAGGCAATGGTTGCTGCTTATGAGTTGAAACCACATCCAAAGTAGGGTTTGAGATGTTGCCCATTCACTTTAAAGGTTCCCTCCTTGTCGTTAGTAACCTCAATTGTTCCATAAGGGAAAACCTTAGTGATAGTAAAAAGTCCAGACCATCTTGACTTCAACTTACTTGGAAATAGACGAAGACGTGAGTTATATAATAAAACTCTTTGACCTATATGAAACTTACTTCTTAAGATGTGTCTATCATGCTATATCTTCGTCCTCTCTTTATAGATCTTGGCATTTTCATATGCTTCATTGCGAAACTTATCCAACTCATTCAATTGTAATAATCTCTTCTCCCCGGCCGCTTGCTTATCAAAGTTGAAAAAATGCAATACCCAATATGCTTTATGCTCTAGCTCAACAAGCAAACGGCATGATTTTTCATAAACAAGCCGAAAAGTGACATACCAATAGGAGTTTTACAAGCAGTCCTATAAGCCCACAATGCATCATCAATTTAATTGCCCAATCCTTCCTATTATTATTCATCGTCTTTTCTAATATTCACTTTATCTCCCTATTAGAAATTTCAGCTTGACCACTAGTTTGAGGGTGATAAGCAGCAACTACTTTGTGTCACACCATATTTATGCAAAAGTGACTCAACTTGCTTATTCAAAAAGTGTATGCCTTGATTAATTATAATCGCCCCAGGCGTACCAAACCTAGTGAAGATATTCTTTTTCAAAAATTAAATCACCACTCGAGCATCATTGGAAGGCAAAGCTACGGCCTCAACCTATTTAGAAACATATTTCACAGTAACCAAGATGTAAGTATTACCATAAGAAGATGGAAAGGGTCCAATGAAATCCATACCCAAACCATCAAACAATTCACAGAATAAAATATTATCTAAAGTCATTTCATGTCTCATAGATATATTACCAGTTCTTTGACACCTATCACATGCAGCAACATAAGAAAATGCATCTTTGCATAGTATAAGCCAATAAAAACCAGACAGTAAAACCTTAGCTGTAGTCTTTGTGGCACCAAAATGACCTCATGCCTGTCCATCATGGCAATAAAAAAGAATGTCGGATACTTCTTCATTAGAAATACATCGTCTAATGACTCGATCAGCACATACTTTAAACAAGAAAGGATCCTCCCAAAAATAGTGTTTAACATCAGAAAAGAATTTCTTCTTTTGTTGATAAGTTAATTCAAGAGGGATAACCTTATTTACCGAGAAATTAACATAATCAGCATACCAGGGGGTTTCGATTTTGACGGAGAAGAGTGCCTCATCAGGAAATTCATCCAAGATTGGTCTTTCTTCTACAAAGGCATTCGACAATCTAGAGAGATAGTCAGCCATTATATTTTCTGTCATTTTTTTATTTTTGATTTCCAAGTCGAACTCTTGTAGTAGTAAGATCCACCTAATCAACCTAAGTTTTGAATCTTTCTTTTCAAGCAAATACTTAAGAGCATAGTGGTCAATGTAAATGATGACTTTGGAATCAATCAAATAAGAGCGAAATTTATCAAAAGCAAATACTACCGCTAGAAGCTCTTTTTCAGTTGTGGTATAATTCAATTGAGCTCCAAATAGGGTGCGGCTTGCATAATATGTCACGCCCCGCGCCCTGTGGCATGAGTTCGCGACTCCCTACAAGCACAAATTCTCTCGAGGTCCCAGGATTCACATACAAATCGAGAGATATATCATAAAGAAATCATGTGAAAGCGACGACATAAAAACTCGTCCGTACAATTATGAAATGGGACCTAGATAGTGACGGTACCAATAATACATAATATCCGAATATCTGTTCAAGACACGATAAACTAAGTATGCTAGTTAGTGGGGTGGCATGGCCAGTACAAAAGGCAATCCTCAGTATCGCCAAAGAATTAGATATCGAGAACACCATCACAATGTCAAACTAATAAAATAGAGCCTCCTAAGTCGAGCTATTAGAGTCATCAGTCTCCTCCGCCTCCTCAATAAGCTCATACTCCGAGAAAGTCTCAGAGCAAATCTCCACTGTATCCTTGAGCGTCTCGTTAGCTGACGGCTCCACCAAGTCGTCCTCGGCAGCCTCGACTACTATAACCTCCTCGGTGTCTTCCAGGGTTGGGATCCTCTCAAGACCATTCCTCGAACCAGCGATTGACTCCTCGGCCTCCACTAAATCTCGGGCGGGATGGCATCAGCTAGGGATCACTCCATGGGGCACCTCAGTGGGCTTCAGTGGCCCCGTAGAAACATACCATACCTTCCTGAACCATGCCTCGTACCTTTGAGGCTTCCAACTACTACCACGCTCATCTACCCAAATGACTGTATACTTCCTAACATAAATGGTCCCCTGTCCGTCAGGGAACTCCTCAAAATAAACAGACATCTTCTTTAAGTCACCAAACTTGACAGGCCACATGCTCAAGGCCTAGGATCTAAAAAGAAAGAGGGTCCCACAACGGGTGAGAAATACATCTTAGTAAGGTAGGTCTTAACCCTAGGTTAGGCTGATTATCCACTCAGGCAGATATAATCACAAACGATACATACAAAATTCAAGAGGCATTCAACTATCACGAAATAACAGATAAACATCAAGCATTCACTCTAGACATCTTATCACGTCATTTAGTCCAAACATGCATAAACAAGCCATGTTACGCCTTCCATCCTTTCATGCCTCCTCACTTTCATGCCTGCGTTTAGAACATCTTAGACTCAGTCTACGTAAACGTATCAGACCGTCTAATTGACAAACCCGCGTAAACGCATCAAGTTTTCAATGTCACTCCACACCTGTGTCAACTCCGTCCCGCGTTTCAACATATCAGAACTACGGCCTTCTCAACCCCGCGCCTCGTACGCCTCAGGGTGCCATTCAATTCAAACCCGGCGCCTCAGGACATTCATTCATACGATCCCGCGTCTCATACGTCTCAAGGTGTCACAGCTTCTCAAATAAGCCATAAGTTCATTTTAATGCATAACACACACAATCAAGTGCAACTCATGCACGAACAACACACTTATGGCATGCAAGGCAATCAAGTCCAACACTTAAATGCAACAATCAACTCAAGGCACAAGCATGGCCAAGGATTTGAGTCATCTATATCATTCTAGGACGTACAATGAACAACGCTTTATAATCTTCCAAGAATCAATAAAACTCGCATTCAACTAGCCCAATTGAGTCCAATCCTCCGATCAAAAGTTTAGAATTTCCCTTACCTTGTGCTATAGCCAAAAAAATTCCTTCCCAAGCACTCCAATGGTTCGGCCCTACGGGTCCAAGGATGATTCAACCGCGCAACCTAAGGAAATTTCATCCAATCGTTAATTTCCTCGCTCAAATCATCACCCTACTAAACATAAACCTCATGGACCTATCAATTAACATCCTCATACTTCTCAACGATGAATTTCAAGCTCAATTACAACCATCAACAGCTCCCACAGAATCGGTATGCACAGAATCGAAACAGGGCAATTTTGATTCTATGTATACTCCAATTAAACAGCCCTTAAACTATCATAAATCCTCAATTTTATCACTACTCTACTTGCTAACATGTAGTTCTAAGGGTTGGGAAGCCTCACCGAAAATTTGAAGCCAAGGCGACGCCGAAAAGTCTTTGAACGGCGCCGGTTCCTTCGGTTCCTCCAACGGTCAGTTCTGGCCCTTCAAACACAAGACCCATTTGGGGTCAAAACTCCATCAAATTCACCAAAATTTTTTATCACAACTCAATCTATGTGTCCTCTAGATGTCCACAAAATTTGATTGAAAAAATCTAAGATTTTGGGGTCCTATGATGCCTAAAACATGGCTTGCCTCTGGTTGCGACGATTGCCGTTGACTTTCGGAAGATTGGCCGACCGGAGCTCCTCAGGTGATCAAACGACTTGCTTTCACTTCGAGAACACCAACAAGAGGATGAGGAAGTAGTAGATGATCGGCTTGGTGACAAGAAGTCGCCGGAGGTGGCGGTTGACGGTGGCGAAACCGGCGAACAGAACCGGTTGGGCGAGGAGCGATTTCTAAGCGTGAAGAAGAAGAAGAAGAAGAAGAAGAAGAAGAAGAAGAAGAAGAAGAAGAATTCGGCAAGCTTGGGGGGTGTTTGGCCAAGTGAGAGAGAGAATGAGGGTTTATTCAATTTCAAGAGTCAACTTGAGTTGAATGGTAGGTTAAAAGTGAATATATCAACTCAAGGCTTAATCTCTCGATACTTGTCCATTGTGTCAATCAAAGTGCATCCAATGGCTTTCAATTCTTCAATTTTAGACAGCTATGGGGGTGGTTAAAGACCAAAATGCCCTCATCCAATAATATAGGCAAGGTTAGGGCTTGAAGGGCAAAATGGTAATTTTATCCCCGACATCCGGAACGTCATTTTTCTGATTCCAAATTTCTTCGATAAAGCGACGATCAATCCAATTGTAATATTGAAATTCTTGATTTTCTATTTTCAAATTTCAAGACTTGTTTCTGAATCATTTCTCTATCCGATGCGATTCCAACCTATCCCGAACTGATGGGCAGTTTTTGCATACGTTACGCATATCGACCCCATGGTTCATATCATATTTAGGGGTCGTCAATTCATGGCGACTTTGGTTGTCACGTAATTGTGAGGGTCTATCACTAGTTCCGATAGTCTCGATCGTCACCGTTCGATTTAAATTTTTTTTACAAATTATATATTGGTTAAGCGGCATCACCCGCGCTCCAATCATATAACGCTAGCAATGCATTCCTTAATCGTTCTTAGATCGACCTTTTACTGCTCTGAATGTCCTCTCGACAATCTTTATGGTCAAAGTGCAATTTCCTATTCAAATTCCCTAGGTCCACGTACCTTGTCTAGCGTCAGCCTTTCCCTTTTGGTCAGTCGACTCGAGATTGATCAGATCCGAGCGAGATACGACTGAAATACATCTTTAGATACTTTCTCATTAATGAGTCTTGAAATGACAATAAAATCAGAACGTCACAACTCTTTCCCCCTTACAAAAATTTCGTCCCCGAAATTTACATCAAACTTATTTACTCAAACAAATGGGGGTATTGATGCCTCATCATTTCCTCATTTTTCCACGTAGCGCCTCGGTTCCATGGTGCTCTTAAATAACTTTGACCAATGGAATCGTTTTATTCCTTAGAGTTTGCTTCTTCCGGTCTTCGATCCTGACTGGTTTTTCTACGTAGGATGCTCTGTCTTCCACTTCAATAACTTTGTAGTCCAGCAATTGTGGGGGGTTTGGTTCGTATTTCTGTAGCATAGATACATAGAACACGTTGTGCACTTAGAATAGATTATGTGGTAAGGCCAGTCTGTAGGCTAAGGTCCCAATCCGTTCCAGAATCTCAAATGGGCCTACGTACCTTGGGCTTAGTTTTCATTTCTTTCCAAATTGAGATAATCTCCTCATTGGCGACACCTTAAAGAAAACGTGATCGCCTACTTGAAACTCCAAAGGCTTACGCCGTTTATCCGCATAACTCTTCTGACGACTCTGTGCCGTTTTCAGTCTATTCCGAATTATCTTCACCGCTTCCACTGATTGTTCCACCAATTCTGGGCCTGTGATACTTCTTTCTCCAACCTCGTCCCAGCAAATCGGTGTTCTGCAAGCCCTTCCACATAGCGCTTCTTAAGGTGCCATTCGAATGCTCTGCTGATAGCTGTTATTATGTGCAAACTCCACCAAATGTAGTTGGTCCTCCCATCCACCTCTAAAGTCTATCACACACGTTCGTAACATATCCTCGAGCGTCTGGATCGTCCTCTCCGATTGTCCGTTCGTTTGTGGATGGTATGCCGTGCTAAACTGTAATCGAGTCCCCGTGGCATCTTGAAGACTTTTTCAGAAATTTTCCATGAACTTGGGATCTCTGTCTGATGTGATCGTCACGGGCACTCCATGTAGTCTCATTATTTGTCTCATATACAACTCGACATATCTACCCATTGCGAAGTCCTTCCGCATAGAGATGAAGTGCGCAGACTTGGTCAACCTGTCTACAACTACCCAAATGGAATCGTGACCTTTCTGGCTCATTAGGAGTCCCTTTACAAAGTCCATCGTTACGTGCTCGTACTTCCATTCAGGAATCTCTAGTAGCTGTAATAATCCTCCAGGCTTATAGAGTTGGGCCTTCACCTGCTGGCATGTCAAGCACTTTGCTACATACTTCGCCACATCCACTTAAATCCCGTTCCACCAATAATGTTGACACAAGTTCTGATACATCTTCGTGCTTCCTGGATGGATACTATAATTGCTCCTACGAGCCTCTGATAATATCTTTTTTCTAAGTTCTTCATCCTTTGGCACGCCTAGACGCTCTTGAAATTTCAAGATTCCATCTTCTAACACTTGAAATTCCGGTTTCCTCTTTGTCACGTCCATTCCTAGGATTTTCTAGATTTCTAGGCCCGTACGCTGCAAGGCTTTTATCTTTTTTCTGGACCTTAGGTTCTACCCTCAGTGTAGCTATCAAATTGGACAGTTGGAAGCTTCTAATCTGAACTCAGAATCTCTCAAATTCTCGATTAGCAACCATCCCTTCACCAATAGACAGGCAATGCTCGACTTCGGCTGAGTGCATCCGCAACTTGGTTCGCTTTTCCAAGATGATACAGTATGTCGCAATCATAATCCTTAAGCAGCTCCATCCATCGACGCTACCTCATATTCAATTCCTTCTGAAAAAATAGATACTTCAAGCTCTGGTGGTCAGTGTAAATCTGGAACTTTTCGCCACACAAATAATGTCTCTAGATTTTCAGAGCAAAGATGATCGCTGCTAACTCCAGATTGTGAGTTAGATAGTTCATTTCATGCGGCCTCAGTTGTCGAGACGCATAGGCCACTACTCTTTCATGTTGCATTAGTACACGGCCTAGTCTCTTTAGCGAAGCATCGCTATATATCTCATAGCATCTAAGTCATGATGGAATCGTCAAAACTGGTGCGGTTGTCAATCGATGCTTGAGCTCTTGGAAACTCCTTTCACACTTATCCGTCCACTCGAACTTCATTTCTTTCTTGGTCAATCTCGTCAGTGGAATGGCTATGGATGAAAACTTCTCCACAAAACGTCTGTAGTATCCTGCCAATCCCAAGAAACTTTGGACTTCCGTGACCGTAGTAGGTCTAGGCCAATTTGTTACGGCTTCAATCTTCGCAGGATCCACAGCAATTCCTTCTCCAGACATCACATGACCAAGAAATGCCCCTTTATTTAACCAAAACTCGCATTTACTAAGCTTAGCATAAAGCGAGTGTTCCCTCAAGGTCTGCAAAGCAATCCTTAGGTGCTCTTCGTGTTCCTCGTTACTCCTTGAGTAAATTAGGATATCATCAATGAAGACTATGACGAATCTGTCCAAAAAATTCTTTAACACTCGGTGCATCAAATCCATAAATGCGGCTGGAGCATTGGTCAATCCAAAAGGCATCACTGTGAATTCATAATGACCATACCTTGTCCTAAAAGAGGTCTTAGGTATGTTTTCCTTCTTGATTCTCAGCTGGTGATACCCGATTCTCAGATCAATCTTAGAGAATACCGCAGCTCCTTGCAATTGATAAAATAGGCCGTCAATTCTCGGCAGATGGTACTTATTCTTCACTGTCACTCGGTTCAACTGTCTATAGTCGATGTATGATGTAATGACCCATCCTTTTTCCTTACAAATAACACCGGCGCTCCCCACGGTGAAGCACTCAGTCGGATAAATCCTTTATCAAATAGTTCTTGCATCTGCACCTTTAATTCTTTCAGTTCTGATAAGGACATCCTATATGGTGCTTTCGAGATCGGCTCCGTTTCGGGAGCTAACTCAATCACGAACTCTATTTCTCGCTCTGGTGGCAATCCTGGTAACTCCAGGGGAAATAGTTAGGAAACTCACGCATTACCGGGATACTTTCTAGCTTGGGCTCTTCGGCAGTCATGTCCATAACTGCGACTAAGTACGTCTGACATACTTCAGTCATCAACTTCGTCACTTCAAGGGACGAGACTAAAGGAATCGAGGTTCCTCCTCGACTTCCTACAAATTCAAAACTAAGGCAGCCTTCTAAATAGAAACAGATGATCCTACGACCACAATCCACTACGGCCCCCTATTTACCCAGCCAGTTTATTCCTATGATCACGTCGAAATCGTACATGGATAACATAGCTAAATCAATACTCTCCTTACTACCTCCAATTACGATCTTAAAGCCAGCACAACCCAACGAAATCAGTACATTATCTTTCAACGGGGTGACCACATGCAGAATCACACTCAACGGTTTTAACTTCATATTAACCAAATCAGCAAACAGAGCAGATACAAACGAGTGTGTTGCGCCAGGATTAAACAAAGCATACGCAGCTTGGTCACACAAATAAACCGTACCTATAACCGCGCCTGGCATGTCTTCTGCCTCCCTACGGGCTACTGCATAAACTCTTCCCTAAGCTAGGGGTCAATTCTGATCAATTTGAGGAGTGGCAGCTGACAGTCCAGCTTGTAGTCGCTGCCCATGAGGTCGATTCGCTGGAGCTTGGTTCAGGCAAGTCCTCATCTGGTGGCCCATCTGACCACACTTGAAGCACGCTCCAGTTCTTGCCAAGCATGGTCCATTACCATACCTTCTGCCACAGAGGTGATAGTTCCAGTTCATGGGATTCTGCGGCTTCACAATGTTCTTCCTCACGGGAGGGACGAAGCGCCTATTGCAAGCCATTGGCCTCTTACCAATTTAGCGATTACCCTGAAATGAATTAAATCGCGATCTAGATGCGGCGTTCCTCTCTTTCAAGTCCCTCTCAATCATTTATCCCCGTTCATAAATTTCTTTGTAGGTCCTCAAGTTCAGGGCTATCATTTGACTGCGAAGTTCAGGCCTCAGTCCGTCCCGAAATCTCCGCGCCTTCTCCAAGAGATCCTCTACTGATCGGAGTGCGTACCTTAACAATCTGGAGAACTTAGCCTCATACTGGTCCACTGTCAGCTGATTCTTACGTAACTGTAAGAATTCCACCTACTTCCTTTCCCTGACTGTTTTCGAAAAGTGCTTGTCGTTGAATGCCATAGTAAAGGCATTTTAAGTCATGGTCATTCCTTCTAAAAAGACTCCATTCTTGGTGGCAGTCCACCAATCATTCACAGTATCTTCCAGCTAATATACCGCCAATAGTAACTTTTCCTCGTCCGTGCATCTCAAGACTCCAAAGGCATTTTTCAGTTTTTCGATCCATCTCGATGCTAGTTCGGGATCTCCAATCCCGTCAAACTGGGTCGGCTTCAATTTGATGAGCTGCTTGACCAGTTAGCCCATCTGCTTGGTCACAACCATTTCTTCCTAGGCATTCACTGCCTCATTGCCCTGGTCGTGGTCGTTATAGTTTCCGTTGCCCCCATTATTGCCATTGTTGTCGTTGACAGCAACTATGACAGCTTCTATCTATTGGGCGATGGCAGCATCCCTATCCTGGGTCTGCCTGTCGATGAGGTCGCTTATTCTTTTGAGCGCCCTCAGTACTCCGTCTATCCTTGGGTATTCTGCTACAGGTGGCCTCGAACTAGAGGCTTCGTTCCTAGGTCTTCCAGGTTTCCTAGACGGATTACTTATTATTATGCGCTTCTACTGAGCCTAGTCCACCATAATTTCATCAAGGAGTTAGTAACTCATTCATTCAACCAAGTCCAAAGCTACCAACTATGCCTTAATAGAAACAATTATAATACAACAGCCTTCCACACAATAATTTCCACAAACACCATAACAAACCGTTCATGGCTGTTCCTCAATTCCGTTCCTCTAATGGTTCGCCAAAACATGCCATGCTCATTCATTTCATAGGCCGATTCCAGAAATGACTTTCAATGCTAAACATGGAACTCAATCCTCATACATTACCACAACCCTGCCAAGGCCAAATGCCAACCACCTATGCCAAGTCATATG
The DNA here is from genome assembly GCA_028455895.1 of Rhodomyrtus tomentosa. NCBI lineage: Eukaryota > Viridiplantae > Streptophyta > Magnoliopsida > Myrtales > Myrtaceae > Rhodomyrtus > Rhodomyrtus tomentosa. Next base: position 19,949,553 of record JAPCWY010000003.1, on the reverse strand, counting down.
CCATACAGCCCTTGTCTTATCCTAATCAGTTTCCTAAGGTCTCGCTACCTATCCTTATCCCAACTTAATCCCCCTTATTACTACAATCCTTAATCAACTTTAGATCAAGCTGACCTTGCTCTAATACCAAGCTAGGCGGGGCTGTCACGCCCTGCGCCCCGTGGCACGAGCTCGAGACTCTCTGCAAGCACAAACTCTCTCGAGATCTTAGGATTAACATACAAATCGAGAGATATATCATAAAGAAGCATGCGGAAGCGACGATACAAAAACTCCTCCGTATAATTATGAATTGGGACTTGGATAGCGACGGTACCAATAATACATAATGTCCGAATATCCATTCAAGACACGATAAACTAACTATGTTGGTTAGTAGGGTGGCATGGCCAGTACAAAGGCAGTCCTCAATGTCGCAAAAGAAGTAGATATCGAGAACACCATCAAAATGTCATACCAATAAAATAGGGCCTCCTAAGTCATCAGTCTCCTCCACTTTCTCAGTAGGCTCATACTTCGAGAAAGTTTCAAAGCAAATCTCTACAGTATCCTCGAGCATCTCGTCCGCCGATGGCTCCACCAGGTCGTCCTCGGTAGCCTGGACCACTATAACCTCCTCGGTATCCTCCAAGGTTGGGATCCTCTCAGGACCATTCCTTGAACCAGCGACTGACCCCTCGGCCTCCACTAAATTCGGGGCGGGATGACACCAGCTAGGGATCACTCCATGGGGCACCTTAATGGGCTTCAGTGGCCCCGTAGAAACGTCCCCTACCTTTCTAAACCATGTCTCGTACCTGTGAGGCTTCTAACTATTACCACCCTCATCTACCCAAACGACTGTATACTTTCTAACATAAATGGTCCCATGTCCGTCAGAGAACTCCTCAAAATAAACAGACATCTCCTTTTGGTCACCAAACCTGACAGGCCATATCCTTAAGGCCTAGGATCTGAAAAGAAAGGGGGTCCCACAACGGGGCAAGATATACATCTCAGTAAGGTAGGTTTTAACCCTAGGTTAGGCTGATCGTATACTCAGGCAATACAATCACAAACGATACATACAAAATCACAAGAGGCATTCAACTATCACGAAATAACACATAAACATCAAGCATGCACTCTAAGCATCTTATCACGTCATTTAGTCCAAGCATGCATAAACAGGCCATGTTACGCCTTCCACCCTTTCATGCCTCTTCACTTTCAAGTCTGCGTTTAGAACGCCTCAGGCTCGGTCCACGTAAACGCATCAAACCGTCTCATTGACAAACTCACATAAACGCATTAGGTTTTCAATGTCACTCCAGGCCTGTGTCGACACATCTCAACTCCGTCCCGCATTTTAACGCATCAAGACTACGGCATTCTCAACCCCGTGTCTCGTACCCCTCAGGGTGACATTCAATTCAAACCCTGCGCCTCAGCGCCTCAGAACATTCATTCATACGACCTCGCATCTCATACACCTCAAGGTGTCACAGCTTCTCAGATAAGTCATATGTTCATTTTAATGCATAACACACGTAATCAAGTGCAACTCATGCACGAACAACACACTAATGGCATGCGAGGCAATCAAGTCTAAATTCAAATGCGACAATCAACTCAAGGCACAAGCATGGCCAAGCATTTGAGTTATCTATATCCTTCTAGGACGAACAATGAACAACGCTTTATAATCTTTCAAGAATCAATCAAACTCGTACTCAACTCGCCCAATTGAATCCAATCATCCTATCAAAGGTTTAGAATTTCCCTTACCTTGTGCTATAGCCAAAAAAATCCCTTACCAAGAACTCCAATGGTTCGGACCTAAGGGTCCAAGGATGATTCAACCGCGCAACCTAAGGAAATTTCATCCAATCATTAATTTCCTCACTCAAATTATCACCCTACTAAACATACACCTCATGGACCTATCAATTAACATCCTCACACTTCTCAAAGATGAATTTGGAGCTCAATTACAACCATCAACAACTCCCACAGAATCGGTATGCACAGAACCGAAACATGGCAATTTCAGTTCTGTGTATACCCCAACTAAATAGCTCTTAAACTATCATAAATCCTCAATTTAATTACTATTCTACTTGCTAATATGTAGTTCTAAGGGTTGGGAAGCCTCACCGAAAATTTGAAGCCAAGGCGACGCCGGAAAGTCTTTGAACGGCGTCGGTTCCTTCGGTTCCTCCAACGGTCAGTTCTAGCCCTTCAAACACAAGACCCATTCGGGGTCAAAACTCCATCAAATTCATCAAACATTTTTACTACAGCTCAATTTATGTGTCCCCTAGATTTCCACAAAATTTCATTGAAAAAATCCAGGATTTTGGGGTCCTATGAGACCTAAAACATGGCTTACCTCTGGTTGGGACGATTTCCGTCGACTTTCGGAAGATTGGCCGGCCGAAGCTCCTCAAGTGGTCAAACGACTTGCTTTCACTTCAAGAACATCGGTGAGAGGATGAGGAAGCAGTAAATGGTTGGCTCAGCGGTTGGAAGTCGTCAGAGGTGGCGATTAATGGCGGCGAAACCGGTGAACAGAACCGGTAGGGCATGGAGCGGTTTCCAAGCGTGAAGAAGAAGAAGAAGAAGAATTCCGCAAGCTTGGGGGGTGTTCGGCCAAGTGGGAGAGAGAATGAGGGTTTATTCAATTTCAAGAGTCAACTTGAGTTGAATGGTAGGTTAAAAGTGAATATATCAACTCAAGGCTTAATCTCTTGACACTTGTCTATTGTGTTAATCAAAGTACATCCAATGGCTCTCAATTCTTCAATTTTCGACATCTATGAGGGGTGGTTAAAGATCAAAATGCCCTTATCCAATAATATAGCCAATGTTAGGGCTTGAGGGGCAAAATGGTAATTTTACCCTCGACGTCCGGAACGTCATTTTTCTGATTCCAAATTTCTTCGATAAGGCGACGACCAATCCAATTGTAATGTTGGAATTCTTGATTCATCATTTTCAAATTTCAAGACTTGTTTCTGAATCATTTCTCTATCCGATGCGATTTCAGCCTATCCCGAACTGACGGGCGGCTTTTGTAGACGTTACGCGTATCGACCCCGTGATTCATATCACATTTAGAGTTCGTCAATTCATGGCGACTTTGGTTGTCATGTAATTGTGAGTATCTATCACTAATTCCAATGGTCTCGATCGTCACTGTTCGATTTAGGAAAATTTTACAAATTATATATTGGTTAAACGGCATCACCCGCGCTCCAATCATGTAACGCTAGCAATGCATTCCTTAATCGTTCTTAGATTGGCATTTTACGACTCTAAATGTCCCCTCGACAATCCTTATAGTTAAAGTGTCATTTCTTATTCGAATTCTCTAGGTTCACGTACCTTGTCTCGCGTCAGTCTTTCCCTTTTGGTCAGTCGACTCGAGATTGATCAGATCCGAGCGAGATACGACTGAAATATATCGTTAGATACTTTCTCATTAATGATTCTTGAAATGACAGGAAAATTAGAACGTCACATAGTATATGGTTAGAAAAATTCTATCCTTTCTTTGTCCAAGTACGACTCCACAAGCTGAGTCACTAGCATCACACATTAACTCGAAATGCAAATTCTAATTAGGTGTAGTCATGGTAGGAGTCGAAACTAACTTCTCCTTCAATATGTTGAATGCTTGCAAACAATCATCGAAAAAGTCAAATTTTGCATCTTTTTCCAATAATTTGCAAAGGGGTCTAGCAATCTTAAAAAAATCTTTAATGAAACACCTATAAAATCCTGCATGTCCCAAAAATCCTCGATCAAGCTTCACAGAGGTAGGAGGCGGCAGTTTTGAAATAACTTCAATCTTAGTTCGATCCATCTCAATTCCTGTGATAGAGATTTTATGGCCTAGCACAATCCTTTCATGCACCATAAAATGGCACTTCTCCCAATTCGAGACAAGGTTAGTCTCCTCACACCTTTGTAATACTAAAGATAAATTATTTAAGCATGGATCAAAAGATGAACCAAACACAGAAAAATCATCCATAAATATCTCAATAAATTTTTTGATCATGTCAGAAAAAATAGCCATCATACATCTCTGAAAAGTAGCAGGTGCATTACAAAGACCAAAAGGCATTCTCCTAAAGGCAAAAATACCATAGGGACAAGTAAAAGTGGTCTTTTCTTGATCTTCAGGTGTAATAGAGATTTGATTATAACCGGAATATCCATCTAAAAAACAGTAAAACTCATGCCTTGCAAGTCTCTCCAACATTTGATCAATAAAAGGCTAAGGAAAATGATCCTTATGGGTGGAATCATTCAATTTTCTATAATCCATGCAAACACGCCACCTAGTAACTGTTCTAGTATGAATCAATTCATTATCATCATTGGGTTGAATATTCATGCCTCTTTTTTTTTAACAACTTGCACATGACTTATCCAAGTACTGTTAGAGATAGGATAAATAATCTCTGTATCAAGTAGCTTAATTACCTCGGCCTTCACCACCTCTTGCATTTTCGGATTGAGCCTCCTTTGAGGTTGGATGGCCGATTTGAATTGCTCCTCCATCAATATTTTATGCATGCATATTGAGGAGCTTGTTCCTTTAATATCTACAATAGTCCATCCTATTGCTCTTTTATGGTCTCTCAAAACTCGAAGTAGCTTCTCCTCCATCACATCTGTTAAAGAAGAAGAAATAATTACTAGAAGAGAAGAAACTCCATTAAGAAAAGCATATTTAAGGTGCGATGGCAAAGATTTGAGTTCTGAAATTGGTGGTTCTTCAATAGAGAATTTCCTCTTCTTCAAGTTCGACCCCAATTCTTTGAATTTTGGTGGTCTAAATCTCGAAAGCGGTATTTGCTTCCAAAAATTTCGCGTACCGTTCGACTTCTTCAACTTCGGCTTCTCCTTTGCCTGGCCGAACTAAGCATGCCTCCTACGGTTCTTTAATTGTGGCTTTACAAAAAGTCAATTCCACAAGCTTATCAACTGCATCAACTCCCAAACAATCATTTGACTCAGCAGCATATTTCATGGCTTTAAACACATTGAAGGTAACTCGATCATCTTGAACTCTGAGAATTAATTTTCCTCATTGCACATCAATTAAAGCTCTCCCTGTTGCTAGAAATGGTCGGCCTATGATGATTGGAACCTCGAAATCTTCCTCAATCTCTAAGATAATGAAATCTACAGGAAAAATAAACTTGTCAACCTTAACTAAAACATCTTCCACTATTCCTCTTGGGTATTTGATCGATCAATCTGTTAACTGAAAGGATACGGTGGTAGCTTTTGCTTCTCCCAAATCTAATTTCCTAAAAACAGAGTAAGGCATTAGATTAATACTTGCACCTAAATCACACAACGCCTTCTCAAAATAAGAATTATCAATAGTACAAGGAATAGTAAACTCCCTGAATCTTTCAACTTTGGTGGTAATTTATTTTGCAAAATAGCTTAACACTCCTCATTAAGCTTTACAGTCTCATAATCTTCTAATTTCCTTTTGTTTGCCAAAATTTCCTTCAAAAATTTCGCGTAACTAGGCATCTGGGCTAAGGCATCAATAAAAGGAATATTAATGTGCAATTTCTTAAAAACATCAAGGAATTTAGAGAACTGCTTATCTATTTTGTGTTTTTGAAGTCTTTCCGGGTATGGAACTGGCGGCACATATGACTTCAAATTGTCAGGAAATAACTTGCTTCGAGATGGATCAGCTTTTGAGATTTCGATTTCAGAGGCTTCAGCTTCTTTCTTTTTTTCTACTACTTCATCATATAAAGTTTTTCCAACTTCATTTCCACTCCTCAATGTGATTGCTTTTGCATTCTCAACTGGATTCTTCTCAGTATTGCTCGGAAGGGTGCCATACGACCTTTCAAACAAATGGTTCGCTAATTGGCCAACCTGCTTCTCTAAATTTCGAATGGATGCCTCTTGATTTTGCAACCTCACATCAGCACTTTTGATGAAGTCTTGAGTTGTTTGAGCTAGTTTAGTAACCATCTCCTCAAGATGGTTGTATTGTTTCTCCTCAAGAGACCTAAATGATGGTGGTTGTCTCGTCCCTTATTGATTTTGGTTGCTTCAAGAGAAATTCGGGTGATTTCGCCATACAGGATTGTAGGTGTTTGAATAAGGATTGTTCTGAGGAGGCCTGCTAAAATTTCAAACAAAGTTAGTATGTTCAGAAGGATGCGCAAAAGGATTACCTACCTGACATTCGGTGCTAGCATGGCTTCCATTGCAAAATTCACAAATCAAGCTTTGAATCTTTAAAACTGAGTTGATCTTTTTGTTTAAAGCAACGAACTATGCGGCAATGGCATTATTGTCACTGATTTCATAAATTCCACTTGGCTTTCTAGCAGATAACCTCTCAGTCGGCCATTGGTAGCTATTAGACGCCATCTCCTCTAAAAGATCAAAAGCTTCCTTATATTGTTTGTTGTTCAACGTCCCTCCAATTGCAACATCAATGGTAGATCTCAAATTCGGCATCACTCCATTATAGAAAGTATGCACTTGCATCTAAACCGGTAGGCCATGATGCAGACAACGCCTTAGTAATTCTTTAAATCTCTCACACGCTTCATATAGAGATTCACCATCCATCTACACAAAAGTAGAAATATCGTTACGCATCTTGGCAGATTTAGCAGGAGGAAAGTACTTACTAAGGAATTTTTTAGCCAAGTCATCCCACATAGTGATAGATCCTGCAGGAAGGGAAGTTAAACAAGATTTAGTTTTGTCATGCAAGGAAAAAGGGAATAATCTCAAATTGATGGCATCATTAGTAACACCATTATATTTTATGGCATCACAAATTTCAAGAAAAGCATCTAAATGGATATTTGGATCATCATTCGGCAATCCATCAAATTGGACTGATTTTGAAGCATTTGAATCAGGGAAGGTTTGATTTCAAAGTTGTTAGCTTGTATGGTTGGCCTCCTAATGCTTGATGTTGATCCTTGGACCATAGGTGCAGCATAATCCTTTAAAGTTCTTCTTTTTTTCTTCGTTTTCGTCAGTCACAATCTTGTTGTTTTGCTCTCGTCTTCGCCGTAAGAAAGTGCGCTCAATTTCAAGATCAAACTTCTCAAGTTCTCCCTGTTGGCTTCGAGTGACGAGAGTTTGCAGTCGACGCCAAACCTTTGTCCTCTCTATTTCTTTTCTACTTATTTTTTTCTGCAAAATCAAACAAAAAAATAAAAAAAATATCAAATAAAATAAAAGAAAATAAAGTTAGACTAAACCAAAAATTGCTCGATATTAATAGTAATTGTCAATTATCAAATAATCCTCGACAACGGCGCCAAAAACTTGTTCTCTTGATTAGTTACGTAAGTGTACGTATCGAACAAGTAATAAAGTGATGAATAAAAATATCGTTTCCATGGAGATTGTAGACAAATCAATCAAATTACTTACTAAACGTGAACAATTCTTAAATTTATATAACCAATGAAAGATCCATTAAAGCACTCAAAAATTCTAAAGAAAAATAAATTGGCCAATGCAGTAAACCAAAATAGAAATTAGAAATTTCGAATATAAAGAAGCAACAAATAACGGATTTCTATCAATGGTGAAAAATGTTAGAGCATCTGATTTAACTTAACCAGTCAATATTAATTAACCAATCTCATCATGCAATTAAATTGAATTCATAGTGTGATGGTAGAACTTCTTAATATAAATCACTATCCTTGGTCCGGTATAGCAACCCTAATTAGATTTAGCAACTCACACTTGATCCATGTGAATTTAAGTAAATCCAAACGCATTAAGATCTATGAACGTTTTCGGATTCAATAAACCACTCTCAATTTACCTACCACCGAAACCACACAAAAAGCATAAGATATCTCTAACTATGATGAATTCATGGCTATATATCATAAAACACTTGCACGTAATCTACTTTCAGTCTCATACATATAACAAATATCATTCAAGTGGTAATCAAGCACTTAAAAGCACTAAGAACATGATATATAACTCGTACATATGAATTCTAGAATTGCATAAATGAATATGAAAAATTAATTCATAGTAGTTAAGTTACATCGTAACTCTAACAATAAGTAGTCTAGAACATAATGAAAGTTAAACTAAAATTAATAATTAAACTAAACATGATGAAGAACTAGAACAAGTGCACCAAGAATAATCAAGGATTGATTTTGAATTCGCCTTCTTCTTCTTCACTTGGCATCCGATATTGAAAGGAAGAATAGCAGAAAAACTGAACGTCGCCTTCAAGAACGTCTCCCTAAAACTTCTTCTCTTCTAAAAAAATCACGTTCCTCATTTTCTTGACTTCAGATGGATATCTTTTTGATTTTCAAGAAAAAGAAATCTTAATCACATTCCTAATTTAGCTTTGGATTTTGAATATTTCCCTAAGATAGGCTTGATTCTCCTTAATTTCAAATTTGCATATCTGAAAATTGTGTTACCTACAAAATCAATTAAAATCAATAAGTAGATATCAAATTCAATTAAAACAAAATAAATATCAAGTCTAAAATAGTAAATAAACTCTATATAAAATAGAGTTATCAAGAGTCGTCTTCCCAACACCCACTCGGGAAAATCACAAAAACAACAGACACTCCCTCCTCCATCAATCGCTCCTTGAGCTTCCTAAAGATGACTCCACTACCGACTCGACAGTGAAATTAAACGCCTTAGAGACCGCGAGGTTGCTTGAAGACTCTAGCCCGCTGTGGAGGGCCCCTCCGTTCACTTGATAACTGGAATAAATTAACTCTTGGACTCCTATCCTCATCTCCTGGACTTCTACACTCATCTCCTACAACATCTCCCCATTAGTCCTCGTGTTCAGCAATGACATATAAATCTGGAACTCCATCAAGACTTTCGCACTGAAATTGGTTAGCTTCTTTGAGTGCATATACTTCTTAAGTTGAGCCGGTGGATCCTTGAGCACTTCTCAACCAGTCTTTCCATTAGTCCTTTTGTTCAGCAATGACATATAAATCTGGAACTCCATCAATACTTTCGCACTGAAATTGGTTAGCTTCTTTGAGTGCATATACTTCTTAAGTTGAGCCGGTGGATCCTTGAGCACTTCTCAACCAGTCTTTTGCCTTCAACAAATAGGTCCTTCATGGATCCATCTCCCTCGGACTGCGGTCCGGCCGTTGGTTGTAATCATCCCATTCGTTGATGATTGGGTCTATTTTGCCAGAGGTGAATTCAATCTTATTGAGTTGAGAATGAAACGCTCTAGTAGTTCGCACTACCTTCTTAACGACCGACAACAGCTCACCAGATGTTGTTTCCACAACAATTCCTGCAATATCAATTGACATTTCTGTGGATGCTTTTCTCTGTTCTTTTGTGTTCTTCTTGGTTTTTCGAAGAGATAAGAAGGACGAGGTTCCGGACAATTTCTTCCTTGAGAAGGGAACAACTGAAGAGAAGTAAAAAGATGGTTTCATGGAGCTAAAGAAAGAGGTTTTGAAGGCTGTTTGCAAGAACATGGTCAAGAACAAGATATCGGGTTGGTTCTCCGTTTCCTCATCCTCATTTTCTCTAAGACAAGGGATCAAGAAAATATGAACACCTATTGTCAATACATCTTCAGAATTTGCAAGAATCTGAGTGGATAGAGAGCATTCTTTTGAAAGAGCGAAAAGCTTGTCTAGTCGTAATTCTAAACGTATCTCTCGCAGTACAGTGCATGCCCTGAAAATCTTGACTAGAGAAGAGAATTCTTTTGTTTATGCTCAGCCCACTAAGCCGATCCACCTATTGAAGCATGCATAAGTCATGGAGGAGAAGAATAAACACAAACTCATATTGTGTTACATGTGAAAAAGCCATTCTTTTGCTTTGATCGAAAAGCATGCTCAATTCATGGTTAGCTTTCACTTCTGTTTGCATTTTTTTTTTTTTTGCTATGTAAGGTTTGTGAATCTCATCAACTTAATTTAGGGTATAAAGAATGGTAACCCAAATTCAAAATTACAAATCCTAGACATAACATTGTAAATGTCATTTAAATCTATCTTGCATCTTGCACATGCGTAAAACGTGCATAGCACATGCAAATGAAGGAACTAGTACCATGTTAGGCATTTACTCATAGACAACTAGTTACACAGCTGCACTTTGCACGGATATTACACGTATTAAAAAGTTAGTGAAAAGTGCATGTGAATTAAGCTTGCAGGGTCCGAATTCTAATTTGAGCACATATAGATTTTTTTTTAAAAGTCTATACTGATAGGATTGAAGTATGTTTATTACAATCTTTATAATAATTAGGTGATACATTCACAAACAAAATATTCACGCCTGTAGATTTTAGTATACTTATTTGGCAGGTATGGATAGCTTATAAAATCGATTCTTCGATAGGTTCTAGTTAAGTTGAAGGGGAAGAGCATACCTATTCCAGACCATTGAGTTGAAAGGAGTGATCTAAAATGTATAAAGGAATTGTTGGATGTTGACTTTGATGACCATGTACCTTCTGCTATAATCCATGGAAAATGAGGTGTTGGTAAATCCAATCTTGCTAGCATTTTCTTCAACCAATTCCAGTCTAAATTCAATTGTAGTTGTTTCCTTGAAGATCTCTAATGTCGTGGTTTTCTAGACATTCTTAAGAAAATGCTATCTGAAACATTGGGGTGGACCTTTGCTCAAGAAATCTATGACATCAATGGAGACATGGATCTCATAAAAAGAGGACTTGGTAAAAAGAAAGTTGTGATTGTTCTAAATAACGTGGACAAGAGGAAAGAACTCAAGAAACTCGCAGTGAGATGTGATTTATTTAATACTAGTAGTAGGATCATTGTCATTGTTAGGGCATAAGGACAATACTAGATGGAGACAAAGAAACATGAGCTAGCAATTACCTACACACTATTGTGGAGCGATTAATCTTTTCAGTAGACATGTCTTTAGAAGCGATGCTTCTCCAATAAGATTGCTACAATTTCTCGGAAGAAGTCGTTTCAGGCAAGGCTTCACTTGACTTTGGAAGTCGTGGGTCCTCTTTTTGCTCCCAATGGCAGAACGAAGTGGGACGATACATTAAGTGTCCATGTCAAGTTAGAATTGGAAAAATATAACTTTCATATGGATGTAAAGTCGATGTATGTGGTGTATATCATTTTAAATGCGAAAGGGTTCGGGTGAAGTTGAAATGGAACATTCATAACAAGTCTAAAATCTTGTCCAGTGTTAGTTCTCCTATAACGTTTGTTTCAGATTTATGCAGATGCAAAATCCTGTTACATGCGTAGTGTTTCAAACGTGCTTCCTTTAAGAACAATAACAGATCTGACAAAATCTATTCCAAACAAACCAGATTTGCCAAATCGGCACAGTAATCAGAATCAACTTAACGTACCTTAAGACGAATTAAATACATACGCAAATGAACAAGAAACAATCCCCCCGCAAAATCCTGTCACACGTCGAATGTGCAACTTAACATACCTTAAGACGGCACAAGTACGTATGCAAATGAACAAGAATAGTCGTTCACATATCGCCATCGAATCCGAGGTTATTGAACGCACTAGTTATCGCGTCCACGGCGACCGCGATCACCACCTCTCCAGGAAGTTCCAGCCGGGCCGCAGTGGGGCTGCGGGCCCGTATCCTGCTGGGGCCCAAAAAAATAGGCGGGAGTGGCGTTCCCCATGTGATGGTGCGCTGCAGCTTGACTAGCCGTGACTGTCTCCTCCTCCAGCTCCGGGACCGCCTCGACGGGGAGCAGCTCGCGGAACTTGTAGGAAAATTTCAAAACGGCCACGGTCTTCCCCTTGGTCTTCGGGGAGGACGACCTCACTTCGCAGCTCAGCAACTTGCGGTTAATGTCGCCAGCGCAGCCATTCTCAAGCAGATCCTTGACCAGCACATCCACCTCGCCGACCACGTCCGTCTTGTGGCCTAAGCAGCAGCCCTTCTCGAAGCCGAAGAAGCTGGTGGTTTTCTTGATCTTGAACTCGAGGCGGGCGTCCGAAAGCGTGGTGAATTTGAAGGTGTGGCCCGACCAGGAGTTAGCAGTGCTGCCTTTCTTGTGGACGGGGGTGCGCTGCTTGTTGTCGCTCTCGTCGCTGGAGAGGGAGGCGGCGAGGTAGACATTGCGGGCCTTGAGGTTCTTGGCCGAGATCATGGTTATCGACAGAGGCCAGGCCGCCATCACCTCCGCGCTTGAGGATGGTTTTTGGAAGTGTGAAGGAGTTTTGAGAGAGAGAGAGAGCGTAAAGCAGAGAACGAGAATTGGGAGGGCTGGACTGTGTGAGAACAGCTTGTGGGTAAGTCGACGAAAGAGACAAAAAAAAAAAAAAGGGGTCGGAGAAATTGTGTCCCAAAAAAAAAAAACAAAGAAAGACACAATCACAACAAATTTTGTCTCTTTCGTGACACAATTTCTCCGGCACAAAAAAAAAAAAAAAAGGACACAATCGCAACAATTTTTGTCTCTTTAGTCGACTGCGAGCTGAGTAAAAGGGTTGGGCCACTCTCAAGAGTTCCGGGCCAATGCTTTTGTCCTGTTTTGTGAGCTCGGAGATGGGAACAAGAATGTGCATAAAAACTATTCAGAAATAATTTCTAAAATAAAAATTTATTTTTAGAATATAAATTTATTTAGTAACACAATTCTATTTTTTTAATTTCTGAAACAACTTTGAGAAAGAGAAATAGATTTGAAGCAGAAATGAGAAATTTAAAAAAAAGTTACATGCTCCAAGAAATAGAAATCTCCATCAACGACCAACCTGTCGGCCACACCTCGTCTGTGACACCCTGAAAATCTGACTTCGGTAAAGTGCCTAAATTCAATAAAATGGATTAATATTGAAATCTAGTTTGTAAAATATTTGGATCGTAAGGACGAAAGAGATAATAATTGGATGAATTCTGAAATTTCAGTTGGTTTAGATTGGGTTTCGAATTCTTAGCCACCGCGAGTTAGGATTTCAATTCTCGCGACCGAGCCTAATCCCGACCGAGCCTAGCTTGTGAAATTACCAAAATAACCTTCGTCCATAGTATTGAAATTTCACTTCAATCTCGATTTATCAAATGACCGTTTTGCCCCTCAATTATTTGTGCAAATATGACAACAATTGAAAACGTCTTCATGTGGGCCCCATCCTCTCTCCCTTCAGCCGCCCCTCTCTCTCTCTCTCTCTCTCTCTCTCTCTCTCTCTCTCTCTCTCTCTCTCTCTCTATTTTCTTTCTTCCATGGATGCCGCCCCAAATCAACACCTCATCCTTCCTCCTCCGGTGTTTGTTTACGCCGACCACCACCATAGCCGACACCACACGACATCCAGCCATCCCTCATCGTCACCCCGGACCCCTCCGCCACCATCAACAGCCGCCGGAAGCCACGGAAATAGCTTGGGAAGTCGTGCTCTATTTCTGTCCTCACTGACCGAAGCTTCAGCCCCTCCTCCAGTCATTTGCAATGCCACCGCTGCCTCCAGCCACCTCACCATCATCCCCCACCCTCCTCACAACCACCTCGATCTAGCCTCACCGCCCGTCAATCGCCGGAACCGCCGCGAATGGACACGAGAGTGTCAGTACCCTGTTTTGGCGCCGAACCTATTCCGCCACCCCTCACTATTGTTTCACCGCCTTCCGCTGCCCACCACCACCTTCGATGATCACCTTAGACTCCCTTATCCTCCCTCGAAGCTGGCCAAAATCATTAGTTTGAGGAACTCGAAAACAGCCCCGGATCACCTTCCTGTTTTCAATGCCGAACCCCCTATTCTGCCGAGCTGCTGTCCGTCGTTGTCGGCCGCCTTGTGCCGTCTTCGATCGTCGTCGCCACTTTCCCCAACTCCCCCGACACCCCTCCGACCAAGCCCAAACCCTTCCATGACCTTGCACCGGCTGAAAACCCTCAAACTAGCCCTAGCCACCACTATTGCCGGGTTTCGGTGAGTTGAGTGCCCTGTTTTGCTGGGTCGTGGCCTGTTTTGTGGACCTGTGTGCTGGGCTATGGGCCAAGCGAGTTGGTCGATTGTCCTGGGCCGCGCGCTAAGTTCGTGGGCCAAGTGTGTCGAGGATTTGTGCTTTATCCGAGGAAGTTTGCCCGTGATTCGTAAGTCACCGAGAAGAATCTCGAACCTCGCCGAAGTTCGTGGATCGTCGTCACTTGTGTCATGACTGCCCGAGATAATTAGATAGTGAGTTAACCTTTATCCTTGGTTAGGGCTCTAATTGCGCCTAGGATTAGTCGTTTAGTCAATTAGATAATTTAAGTATGCGACCGAGATCGATTTAGATAGAAATTGTGATTAGGTTAAATGGTCATTTGATTAAGTTAGCCAGGTTGATTAAATTGTATGTGTCTAATTATGGTAAAATAATAATTGATTGATCGATTGATGGTTCATTATTTGTGGTTCGATCGCGAGTGAGCAACAAGTTAGAGACGAACGACAAGTTAGAGTCGAGCGAGCAATCGACATTTTGAATTGAATTAATAAATGCATTGCAAGAATTGAGCTTGATACTGCTTAATCGGATTTGATTGCTCAGGATTAAGTTACGGTCTTATCGAATTGATCGTTTCGCTAAAATGCCTGATTAAGTATCTTGACTGTCCATTGAGTGATTAGTAGTTTGTTTGGGGGTTAATCGCCCTTATGTGATTGCAAAGTCTAATAATAGTATGCATATGCATATGATCGAGTGCGAAATCAAAAGACATATTTTAGCATGAAAATGGCCTTTGGCTGAGTCTTTTAACATGCTTGTGTGAGCATCCGGCCTTAACCGAAGATAATGAAATGAGTTGATTGCTCAATGTGTTATGTATGATTATATGAGGAAACGATGACACTAGCCTGGCAAGTTCGTACTATATCAATCGTATAGAACCATATGACTTGCCAAAAGTATGACAATTTTGATCCGATGCCAGCTAATACGGATTTAAAGATGGTCGGATGTCAGTCGTAACTTGTGAATGATGGACGCCCCGTATAGGGATGCCTACCATCGTGTCGTGCAACGGGTGCACTGAATACACCGCTTGTAGTAGCTGTTGCCAAGAGAAAAGGAACGTAACCCGGTCTTGCTCGTTGAACGCTAGATCGTACTAATGTGTTGGATCGCGTTATTTGTGAAAGTCGAATCACGCCAATCGCGTAGATCCTCTCGTGTGTCATTGGCACGATCATCTTTAATAAAATGGACTTGTGTGGAGTCATATGCATACTTATGGATGTGATGCTTGTTTGAGTGATTGACTGATATGACTGTCGAGTCGAGTCAAGCATTGCATTGTGTGTGGCTGAAGGATGGTAAGTATGCATGTGGATGAGTACTATATCGTAGTTGTAATTGACTGTTATATGTGCCTATGCGACATTGTAAGCCTTGCAATAGGATGCCCTAGGTGAATGAGTTTCCTAACCAAGCTTAGGCTTGATTTACTGAGATTTATTCTCACCCTATCGTGTGATAATATTTTCAGGTTCATACTGATTAAGCTTCGTAGATACCAAGGAAAGGATGTGGGAGCATCCTTTTTGAAGTAGATGAAAAGTTGACCTTACCAGACAGAGTAACTGATAGAGGTCGTGTCTAGTCGCCCCGAAGTATGGGGTTGTGCTCGTACGTTAGTAGCTCAGTAGGTTTAAGTCTCATATACTATTATGTTTGTATGTTTACAATTACCATATGATGAATTGTTGTGGTGATTGGCCCCCGCTATTTTATCCATGTTTGTCATATGTATTCTGGGAGTTAAAATCATTTCTGCATGCGTAAGTAAGTAATAGGTCGATAGTATGCCTGGGATGCTATCTCTATGACCTCGTGACAATTTGGCTAAGGATTTCGTGGGCTTGAGAGTCTGGACGTGACATCCCCGCCCAAAGTGGTATCAGAGCAAGTTCAGTCTAATACATTTGGTCATTAACCTAGAGTGATAATGAGCGCTGGGTTTTGAGATAGTTAGTAGGATCGTAAGCTTTTCGCATGTGCTTTGTTACCTATGTTTTGATTGGTTGTTGGTGATCTCATTACATGTTACTTGGGGTGGACAAGACTTCATAAGTTACTTGTATAATAAGCAATCATAATGAGAGGGTGTCTCGTGAAAGGACAACTCAAGAAAATCCTAGAGTGGACGAGATCCTGTAGGCATTGGAAACTTTAGGAGTTGTTGTTAGACAGCAAGTGAATAGTCAAGCCAATGCTGCCACCGCTTTGCGTGAGACTTATTAACTAGAAAGGAGAAAGATGTACAGCCAAAACTCGAGTTGATGGGGAGGTTTCTGAACCTCGAGCCACTGAAGTTTAGAGAGGTAGGAGATCCAGAAGCTGCAATCTGGTGGATTATGAAAATGGAGAAGGCATTCGCCCTGTCGAGATGCTTCGAAGAGAAGAAGGTAATACTAGCCGTGTACCAACTTCAAGGTAACACTACCGCATGGTGAAAAGTCACACGAGGAAATATCTTCCCCGAATGTATGGTCCTAGTGTGGGATGCCTTTGTTGAAGCCTTCAATGGTAAATACTTTCTGGATTGTAGGCGAGAGAAAAAGATGGTTGAATTCCTACTGTTTCGACAGGACCAAATGACAGTAGAGCAATATGAGGCGAAATTTGTTGAGCTGTCAAAGTTTGCACCATGGACAATTGGAGACCCTATAAATAGGATGAGAAGATTTCGTGATGGATTGAAGCCTGAGATTAAGGAACAACTAGTGCCGCTAAATCTTAAGAGTTATAGCGAATTATATGAAATGGCCCAATCTTTGGAGAGAAGAATGACTGAAAGGGCAATCACATCTAGATCGCGATTTGCGCTTTCTTCCAGGGATAACCGTTACTTAGGAAAGAGGCCGATGTATATTAACAAGAATCACATCTCTTCTAACCGTAGAAGTGCAATCAGAACACCGATGTTTCGTCAAAGTAAGGTGTGTCGCTTGTGTCGCCTAAGGCATGGGTCTGGTATTTTTCCGTTTAGAGGAGGAGAATGCTTTAAATGTTATCGGCCAAGTCACCAAGTGAAGGATTGCCCGCTAAGAAAGAAGACAATCCAAGCATCGCTGCCCCAAGAAGGACAACCTCAAGGAGATGATCAGCAGAACAACCAGTATTGACTCTACTAGGAAATAGGATGACTTTCGTGTTAAGATGTGCTTGTTATGAATTAGCCGTAACTAGTCGAGTTGAAAAGACATTTTATGAATAAGACTTATAGATATGGGTTTGTATTAAGACGACTAATATTTTGTGGATTGCATAAGTTTGAAGTGTTGTTTTGCTTGGATTGCCTTAGCCATTGTTTTCTTTAGATCCTAATTAATGACTCGATGAATATTCGCAGAGGAGCAAACGTGGATTGTGAGAATGATCTCTAAGATGTAATGAACTCTCAAAGAGTCAGAAGGTACGAATTGATAAGGATCAATGTGAAGGCGGGTAATGTTTGAGGAATGGTGACGAAAATTTCTAGCTACACTTGTTTAAATTTGGATTTTAAAAGTGAAAGCACATTTGTGAGTGTGTTATGTTATTTTGGGTGATAGACATAATATTGTGGATGAACCGAGATGTCATGGGTAAGTAAGACTTATGTGCTTCATAAAATTGGTGAAGGCTGGGTTATACCTTCGAATCTTGATCGAAGAAGGCCTTGCAATATGTCAAAGGCAGTCTTGGAATGACTTGAGACCCATATGGTTCAGTCAACTAGTAACCTAATAAGATCATGGTGAAGTATACATCGCCTGAGAATTGTAATTAATGAAACCTTATATATGTGCATGGAACGAAGACGGTGAAGACGAACAAGAAAAGTTCGTAATGGCAATCTAAGGGTGGACGATATGGTAGGGTCGCCAGTTGGATGCACAGACTATCAAGATTGGTGATACCCTAGGATAAGATTAAGATTGCGAGATATAGTAATTAAGGAAGGCTAGTTAACAATGTGGCACATCAAAAGCATAGTTGGACCACATGATTTCTTGGAATAATGATAATAAGGGTATTACTTTTGATAAAATACAAAAATCGATCGGAACTCTCCATAGTAGTTTCAGCGTTAGTCCGAATAGCTTGAGGAGGCAGTAAGATTTGAGGTAAGATTACTAAGGGGTTGATAGGAAGGCTGGTATGGCCAAGCAAAGGATTAATATTTTAGTGTATCGACAAGTTAAAGCGCAACATTATAAGCCTAGTAGACTTCTGATGTCGTTGGGATTCTAGAGTAAAGGTGGAAGAAGATCACGATAGACTTGTGATGAAACTTCTAAGAAGTTAAAGGATAAATGAATCAATTTGGAATGCAGTAAGTAGGTTGATGACGCATGTTCATGTCATAACAATGTGAAGGATATTCGGCTTGGTATGAGTGTAATGCTCAAGACCTAAGACCGACCCAAGCTTAAGACTCGGACTATTCGCGAACAACGACCAAGGGTTGAGGAAGCCACCGAGAGTTAGAGGTCGCCCTCGACATGGATGATGGCCTAATTTGCCAGTCGATTGTGCTAATTGAGGTTCGATTGTGTGGTGATCTGAAATCAAGCACAGATTGAATTGGGTTAATCTCGCTCAGTTGTAAGTCAATCATAGGATCACCCTGAAGTTAACTAGGGATTGATTCTTAGCATGATTTGCAAGTTGGTATTGATTTATATTCAGGATGGCTATGAACCCTGTGAGGAACGATTTGTACTAGAACCCCATACCAACTGCACACTAGTTAAAAAGTTGATCACCCTAAGCCATGTGACATGATGTTGGAAGAATATTGGTCGAGACGAACCAGTCCTGCATCAATTTGAGTTGATTATAAGAGGTGATCTCGATAGTGTTCGATTATACCATCGATCTAGAATGGGTGATTCCAACCCTAAACCAAAATATTTGAGGTGGCCCTCGACTCGTCAGTCGCTTGTAAGATGACTCTGTTGAACGGAATAGACGGTCCGACCCTCAGTTGGATTTGGCGCCTAAGTTCGGTGATTCTTCAGATGTTTCAAGAGTTGATAAGCGGTGATTCCAAACCTCAAGATGTTAACCAGACCAATCAATCGAATATTGATGATTACATAATCGATCGAAAAAGAGGCGAATCATTAGTCGATCTTCTCCATGTAAGCAGAATGCCCAAATTGCCATTAGTGTTAGTCGTGATTGATATCTGTGGAATAAGAGGAGGAGGAGCGTTAAATTCTGCTCATTGAAAGTTAAGAAATAACTAATCGATTCTTGGGAATAAATAATTACTGCGGTTACTAGGATAATCGACCGTTGGATGGGACAACAAGGTTGTATGGTCACAGATTGAGTTAAATCCTTAGAGTTGACTGGTTCAACCTGTTTATATGAATAGTGGATATGGAATTATGCCAGATTGGTAATCGAGGACTGTAAATTTGAATTTGACTTGGGTTTGGTAATCGCTTTATGGTTTCGGTGCAGAGTGGAGATAATGAGTGATTTGAAGTGAACGTGATATGAATTTTGGCGAAACGAAACTACAGTTCAGTATGACATGTCATCCGAAGGCGGATGGCTAGTCTGAAAGGACAATTCAAACTTTAGAGTATATATTGGGAGCATGGGTTTTGGATTTCAAGAGTAATTGAGAGGAATAGTTGCATCCAGTAAGGTTGCCTAAATAACAGTTATCAATAGAGCATTATGATGGTGCCTTTCGATGCATGGTATGGTAGAATGCTAATATGTTGGAACAGAGTTGGAAAAAAGGGGTGATCACTAGACTTGAGTTAGTGGAACAATCAATGAAAGTTGTTAAGGTTAGCAGAGACAAATAGAGACAAGCTTAGAGTCGTAAGAAAAGTTACGCCGATAGGAGGCGCAGACCTTTGAAATTTCGGGTAGATGATCATGTCTTTTTGAAGGTGTTGCCTATGAGAGAAACGTCTCGTTTTAACAAGAAAGGAAAGCTAAATCTTAGGTATGTTGGATCGTTCGAGATCCTGTAGCAGATTGAAAATTTGGCATATTCTCTCGCGTTGCCGTTGAGACATGCTCAAGTACACAACGTCTTCCAAGTATCAATGTTAAACAAGTACGAACTGGACCCTACTCATGTACTAAGCTACAAAGAGTATGAACTGGATGAGCAAGCATCGTATGTGGAAAGCCTAGTCATGATCGTAGATAGGAAACAACAAGTGTTTCGGAATAAGAATTTCCCGTTGCTCAAGGTGATTTAGTAACGCCATTGAACTAAAGGAACAACTTGGGGAATTGAAGAAGTTATAAGGACAAGATATCCTTATCTGTTTGAAGGGTTGTACCAATACTTCAATTTCGAGGACGAAGTTTTCTAAGGGGGGAGAGTTGTGATGCCCTAGAAATCCAACTTCGGTAAAGTGCTTGAATTCAATAAAAGGGATTAATATTGAAATTCAGTCTGTAAAATATTTTGGATTGTAAAGACGAAAAAGACAATAATTGGACGAATTATGAAGTTTCAGTCGGTTTAGATTAGGTTTCGAATTCTTAGCCGCCGCGAATTAGGATTTCAATTCTCGCAACCCCAGCCTAATCCCGACCGAGCCTAACTTGTGAAATTACCAAAATACCCTTCGTCTAATATACCGAAATTTCATTTCAGTCCCGATTTATCAAATGACCATTTTGCCCCTCAATTATTTGTGCATATAGGACAAAAATTGAAAAAGTCTTTATGTGGGCTCCACCCTCTCTCCTATCAACCGCTCATCTCTCTTCTCTCTCTCTTTCTCACGTTCTGATCTCTCTTCTCTCTCTCTGTTTTCTTTATTCTGTGAACGCCCTCCAAATCAAGACCTCCTCCAGCGTTTGTTTGCACCGACAACCACCACAGCTGACACCACACGACATCCATCCATCCCTCATTTTCACCCTCGACCCCTTCGCCGCTGTCAACAACGATCAAAAGCCGCGAAAACAGCTCGGGAAGCCGTGCTTTGTTTCTACCCTCACTGACTTGAGAGTTTTGGCCCCTCCTCAAGTCGTTTACGATGCCACCGCCACCTCCAGCCACCTCACCATCGTCCCTCACCCTCCTCACAACCACTCCGATCAAGCCTCACCCCTTGTCGATCGCTAGAATCGCCGCGAACAGACCCAAAAGCGTCGATGCCCTGTTTCGGCGCCGAACCTGTTCTGCCACCCCTCACTATTGTTTCGCCGCCTTCCACCACCCACCGCCACCTCCGACGACCACCTCAGACTGCCCTCTCCTCCCTCGAAGCTGGCCAAAGCCACTAGTCTGAGGAGCTCGAAAACGACACCGGATCACCTTCCCTATTTTCGATACCGAACCCCCTGTTTTGCCGAGCTGTTGTCCGTCGTCGTCGGCCGCCTTGCGCCATCTTCGACCGTTGTCATCACCTTCTTTAGCTCCCCCGACACCTTTTTGACCAAGCCTAAACCCTTCCATAGCCTTGCACCAGCTAAAAGCCCTCAAACCAGCCCCGATCGCCATCGTTGCCCTGTTTCGGTGAGTTGAGTGCCCTGTTTTGCTAGTCGTGCCCTATTTCGCGGGCCTGTATGCTGGACTGTAGGCCGAGCGAGTTAGTCGAGCGTCCTGGGCCGTGTGCCAAGTTCGTGGGCCAAGTGGGCCGAGGATTTGTGCTTTGTCCGAGGAAGTTGGCCTGTGATTCGTAAGTCACCGAGAAGAATCTCGAGCCTCACCAAAGTTCGTGGATCGTCGCCGCTTGTGTCGTGACTGCTCAAGCTAATTAGATTGTGAGTTGACCCTAATCCTTGGTTAGGGCGCTAATTGCATCTAGGATTAGTCGTTTAGTCAATTAGAGAATTTAAGTACGCGATCGAGATCGGTTTAGATAGAAATTGTGATTAAGTTAAATGGTCGATCGATTAAGTTAGTTGGGTTGATTAAATTGTCTGTGGCTAATTTTGGTAAATAATAATTGATTAATCAATGGTTCATTATTTGTAGTTCGATCGCAAGCGATCGACATTTTGAATTGAATTGATTAATAAAGGCATTGCACGAATTAAACTTGATACTGCTTAATCGGATTTGATTGTTCAGGATTGAGTTATGGTCTTATTGATTTGATCGTTTCGATAAAATGCCTGATTAAGTATCTGGACTGTCTACTGAGTGATTTGTAGTCTGTTTGGGAGCTAATTGTACTTCTGTGATTACAGAGTCTAATGATAGTCTACTTATGCATATGATCGAGTACGAAATTAAAAGACATATTTTAGCATGAAAATTTAACAGGCATGTGTGAGCATCTGGCCATAACCGAAAATAATGAAATGGGTTGATTATTGGATGTGTTCTGCATGGTCATATGATGAAACGATAATGCTTAGCCTGGCAAGTTCATATTATACCAATCGTATAGAATTACACGACTTACCAGAAGCACAACAATTTTGATCCGGTGCTGACTAGTACGGATTTAGAGTTGGTCGGATGTCGGTCGCAACTTGTGATGGATCGATACCCGTATAGGGATACCTACAGCCGTGCCGTATAACGGGTACACTAGGTACACCGCTTGTAGTAGCCATTGTAGAGAGAAAAAGAACATAGCCCGGTCCTATCGGTAGAACGTTGGATCGCACTAATGTGCTAGATTTCGTTATTTGTGAGAGTCAAATCACGCCAACCGCATAGATCCTTCCATGTACCGTTGACACGATCATCGTTTAATAAAATGGACTTGTGTGAAGTTATGTGCATACTTGTGAATGTGATGCTTGATTGAGTGATTAACTGATATAACTGTTGAGTCGAGTCAAGCATTGCATTGTGTGTTGCTGAAGTATGGTAAGTATGCATGTGGATGAGTATTATATCGTAGTTGTACTTGACTGTTATACGTAACTAAGTGACATTGTGAGCCTTATGTTAGGATGCCCTGGGCGAATGAGTTTTCTAACCGAGCTTAGGCTTGATTTACTGAGTTCACTCTCACCCCGTTGTGGGACAACATTTTCAGGTTCCTACTAATTAAGCTTCGTCGATACCAAGGAATGGATGTGGAAGTAGTCTTTTTGAAATAGATGAGAAGTTGACCTTATCCAACAGAGTAACTGATTGAAGTCTTGTATAGTCGCCGGTTGTGCCCGTATGTTAGTAGCTCGGTAGGTTTAAGTCTCACATGCTATTATGTTTGAATGTTTACAACCTTTTGATGAATTGTTGCGGTAATTGGCTTCTGCTATTTTATCCATGTTTGTTATATGTATTCTAGGATTTAAAATCGTTTCTGCATGCGTAAGTAAGTGATAGGTCGATAATGTATCTGGGACGCTATCTTTATGACTTCGTGGCGGTTTGGCAAGGGATGTCGTGAGCTTGAGAGTCGGGGCGTGACATCGTCGGCCGTCGCCCCACCTGATCGCCGCTGCTGTCAGTCACCAGCTGCCGCCACCATTGCCGTCGACAACTACGGCGGCAATCGCCTATTGCCGGACCGCCGTATTTCTCAGAAGTAAAAACTTTCAATCATTGTTAAATAAATTTTTATTTTAGGATCAGAAATTTTAGGCCGTTATCAAACGCATTTTTTTCCTAAAAATTCATCCCGAAATATAAATAGAAAAAAAATATTTATGTTCCAAGAAACTATGTTTGTACATGAATGTCGCACTCTTTGTAAAATTACTAAAATTGTATTTTTGCCAGCAAAGTATACCTTTAATCTACTTTAATCTCGGGAATTCATCTGGTCTTACTTTTACGTCCCTCTCAACCACATTCACGACACTTATCAAGTGTCATTTATTTCTTATATCAACACTGAGGAAGATTCCTTTACACCTGAAGAGCTCCCTGGTTCGTGGACAAATAAATCGAAAGTAGCATAGCTATAATTAATTATAAAACCAGCCATTTAAGAGACCTTTAATTTTCCTTTTAAAAAGGTTCACAGTCAATCATTTTTTTAGAAAAAAAAATTATAATTTCTTAGTAATTTCTTTTCACTCACAAAAGTGGAAATCAAGAAAGGTAAAAGTTATAAGATTAATCTTTTTTTTTTAATAAAAGACATGGAAATTAGAATACTCGTTAAAAGAAATAAAGTGACAAAGGGAGAGTGAGGTAAAATAACCTTTGAGAGTAAAGAGATACAAAGATAAACATATGGGTAATCACACACATGATCCCTAAACATTGACTTAATATGTAATGCAATCCATGCTTTTACTCTCTCTTTTTTCCTAATGTTGTCTTTAGACTTTAGTGCAGTATGTAATGTGGTCCATCGACTTTTAATTTGTTTAATGTGATTCTTATTTTTTTTTTGTTAATGTTTAGAGTAATCTCTAAATTATATAAAAAATTTAATGATGTCATTCTATTAGTTTAAGATTAGGATAAATTTAAATATTTTTTTTGATAACATAGGGAACCCCCGCACGGCCGATAGCCGGGGAGTAAACTCTGGGAGCGACACGTGTCACCGATTAAATCACCCTGCAGCACCCGAAATTCGGACACTCAACCTTTTACGAGAGGAAGAGTGCGCGCTCCAACAGCGCCACCCAGATGGGTGGTTAAATATTTTTATATAATTCAAGGACAAAATTGCAGATGTACTAAAGGTTCATGACTACATTGAGTAAATAAAAAATTCAAGAACGATATTGCACATGGATATAAAATTCAAGAACCACCTTGAACAAATTAAGAATTTAGAGATTACGTTAATTATTAGGTAAAAGTTAAGTGATCATCTATGTCATTTTCTTTAAATAGATAAACAAGAAGGGACAGAAAAGAGGAAAAGAAAAAGAAGATGATGAACTTGGGACTTGAACGGAATTTGACAAAAGACCAGGGTACAATCACGAAATTGAAGAATTACTTACTGTTTATGAGATTTAACCATAGATGCACGAGCATGAGCTAAGATGCGAACAACAGAAATACCTCGTGAAAACCTCTCGCCCTCGAAATCAATTCTCTCTCGCCCTCAAGAGCGTGAGATTTGTTCATGAAGTTTGCCATTTGACCAGAGAAATCAGCCGCTGATACTTCTATCATTCTCTCCTCGTTCACCATGGATCCCAGCCAGGTGAGTCGAGTCGTCTCTTGTTCTTGTTCCTCGCTGAGTTGATTTCTGTCGACATCTCTGGGGTCGATTTGGGCAGATTTTCTGTGTTTTTGCCCAAGTTGGGTTCTCGAGCGTTTCTGTAGGGTGTCGTTCGTGTTTTGGTTGTTATCGGTTGGCTCGGTTTCGCATGACAGCGAGATCTGCCGGCGTCGCGGAGTTAGAGCCAGGTCGTTGAGTCGCTCATTCAATTGAGTTCGATGTGAGTTACGTTATATCGTTCGGATGTAGGCACGGGTACATTCGTTGGATCTGGAAATTAAGAGTAAGAAGGAGAGAAGAAAATGGAGAAGATTTCACCTGAATTTGCTGATCTTTCAGAGTAGAAGTTAATTGCATGGGTAATTGTGGTGTTTTGGAGTGCACTTACGGATTCTTATTGGTTCTGCTGGTAAATAGATTCTAATTGCTACCTCTTCCTCGATATATGGAGGAAGCTCGTTAAGCTGAGAACTGAATTTAGGCCCTTGATTAAGTATGTTGTCGTTGGTGGTAACACAGTTGCTTATGACTGGATCCTTGGCTTCCTATGGAGGCTTTTCTGGGATGTGTTTCCTCCAAGGGTAGTCTATGATGCTGGATTATCTATTAGTGCGAAGGTATCCGATGTGATTGTGAATGGGGGACAGCACTGGCCTGCTGCTAGGTCTGAGGACCTAGTTTTTATTGAATCTGTGTTGTGGAATTCAGCCAAATGTCAAGCAATTCGACTGAAGGGTTTGGGTGCCTTTTTATACTGGAAGATTTCCTAGTAATAGTTCTTGGAGTAAAATTCAATCTTCAGCTTGTAAAGTGCCCTGGCATAAGTTAGTTTGGTTTGCTTCAAACATATCAAACAACTGTATTAGCTGGCTTGTTGTTTTGAAAAGCTGCCTACTGGAGATGGATCAAAGAAATCATCCCTGAATCTTAGGGTTCATTAATTTGCTCAATGTGCTATGTCTTGTAAAGTCTCAAGCTTAGTTTATATTTGCTGTGGTATTCAAAGAGTTTGCAGTTGGAGTGATGAGATGCAGTGGGCTTGCACTAGTTGGAAGGGGAAGGCTATAGCGGATGTTGCTTGCAAGATTGCATGGTGTGATGATAATTTTCTTGTTTTAAGTAGTGGTATTATGTCAAGAGTAAAATGTGATGCTTTGTATTGGATTGGCAACATGCAAACATGTAATTTATTAGTAAAATCTTAGGGAAGGCAAATCTGCAGTAAGAGACTTATGACTTGTGTTGCTGTATATCTCGAGTCTCGGTTGTGATCCTTTTTGTCATTTGTAGCAGGATAATCCTGCTTTGTTTATTTGAATAGGACTCATTTGCTTACCTAGCAATAGTTTGCAGTATAGGAGAATTGTATTGCTTAGAAAATTAGTGATCTTTCCATATGTAATCTTCGCAGGATGTCAGGACATATTGAACTTTTTATCCTTTCATCAACCATAGGTTTAGCAGTTGACATGGGATCCCTGAAGGAGTAATAAAGCTAGATATACTCGGGAATAGTGAAGCTTTATCGCTTCTTTCTGGCCTTGAGCTGTAGAGCATTGCGAATGATGGTAAAAATAAGGACTATCGTGCTGTAGGTGTTTGATGGAATTTGTGTTGTTTTCACTTATCCATAGTCTGACAGTGGAGTGGACAGTTTGATTCTTTTGAAAAATTCATCTCATATGGCTTTCTTTGCTATAATCATCTATGTCATGGCATAACCTTTTGCTCCTTCCTGCAGCCTGTAGTAGAGAACTATGCCAACCCAAAGACATGTTTCTTTCACGTTGTTTTCAAGGTAAAGATAGAAGAGTATCTGTAGGAAGTTTTGATCATTTCTAAACCAGGACTTTGGAGTTCTAATGTTCAATATTTCTTTGTCTTGCAGGCTGCTGCTTTGGCATTTTACATATTATCTGCTCTCTTCTTCGATAATTTTGTCATCATTTTTGTGGTGACGGTCTTCCTTGCTGCTCTAGACTTTTGGGTTGTGAAAAATGTGAGTGGGCGTATCTTAGTGGGTTTGAGGTGGTGGAATGAGATAGATGATAATGGTGAGAGTGTTTGGAGATTTGAATGCCTTGACCAGGAGGTGAGCTAAGAAATGTTGATATTCTACTTCACTTGCATTGTTTTTGCTCAAAGGAAGATCAATTTGTTTCCTTATAAATCCACTTTTTATTTTGGTGCTAGTCATTGGCACGGATGAATAAGAAAGATTCGTGGTTGTTCTGGTGGACTCTTTACCTTACGGTAAGTTCACATATCAATGTGGTGACTCGTGCTCATTGATCTTCCCTCAGAAATGAAAAACAAACAGCAAAAACGAAACCAAACTCATTTTCTTGCTAGGAGACGCAAACGTAACACATAGAAAGGTCTTGCATACAATCACATGCACTCTGAAGCTTCAACTTTTTGAAACAAGGACATACCAAGGAGTGAGTGCTTTGGTGTGTTTGTAACTGAACTGCAAATCATATTGGTATTAGGAAGTTATATATCTTTTAAACCCACTGATGTATAATCCTTAACTCGTAACTGTCCTATTCTTTGTGTTGGGGTCATTGTGTGGCCCTATTGCAGGTACTTGGAGTCTGTCTTTCAGCTTAAATTTTTTTCATTTTCTACATCTGAGGTTATTTTTATGTTTGCAGGCAGTCGCATGGACTATCCTTGGTATATTCTCACTCATAAGGTTCCAGGCTGACTATCTCCTTGTTGTTGGAGTTTGTTTGACTCTCAGCATTGCAAATATTGTGGGCTTCACCAAGTGCCGCAAAGGTGGGCTGTAACTCTCCTTCTAAGATTTGTTAATGAGATATCTTCTATGCATGGTGATTTATCTGTCTGCAGATGTCTCCACATTGTGCTTAGTTCTTTGAACAGATAATTTTGTCATGTTAAGACCATTCGAGATAGGAGATCTTTAGGTGAAGTTCTCGTCTAGTAATTACTATCTTTAGGTATACAAGCTTAGATGGACCATGCAGCCTTCTAAATTGAGCAGGTATGATTTAGCTTGCATTTCAGGGCTGCTCACCTGCATTCTCTGGCCTTGTGACCTTTTAGTTGACTTTATTGATTTTAAAATGAGCTGTCTCAGTCTCTGAAGTTTTCCTACTTGCTGAAGAGATTTTTGGCTGTATTTCCCAGATGCCAAGAAGCAGATCCAGGCATTTGCTACCCAGACGATTGCCTCTCGGTTTTCTTCTACGATACAATCAGCATTTAGCGTTGTTTGAACCACATATACCGCAAAAAAAACCTCAAGGGAAAAATTCAAGTGAAGGTGAGATGTGAAATGTGGTAGCAAAACTCGTGTAAAGATGACACCGATGACTGTACTGGACAGTTTTGGATACCATTCTTTCTTAATGGGAAAAGGTATGTCTTGGGTCGAATATTCGTAGGATACATAGATTTTGTACTTTGATTTGTTGTATTCCTCCCTCTCATAGTATCATGAACTTTGTAATGAGCTCTTTGAGCTGAATGATGAGTGTTCACTGTGGTTTTGTGTTTCGCGTTGTCTCTCCTAACGCCTGTTCTGCCGTGGTAGGTAAATGTATAGTTAATTGCAATTTCTGAACGAAATTGCAGGCCACGCGTTTGGCTCTCACTTTCTGTATAGTTAGTGAAAATGATGTGATCCTTGTCCTCTGGATGTCTGTGTCTGTGTCAGCAACTGGTGAAATTCCGTTCGTGATTTTCAATAGGGAAAATTTCTTCAACTAAAAGGAAAAAATTCAAATAACTATTCGAATTTTCATTTTTTTTTTTTACAAATAGCATCATGAAGTGATATTTATATCAAATATCAAATAGGGGCTCGAAGTAACTGTTTATGTTTCAAATAAGGGTTTGATCTTGCGTTTATGTTTTAAATAAGGGCTTGATCTCGCCGACTAATCAAGATTATTTTTGTTAAAATATAATTTTAATATGTTTTTGAGTTAAATTAAATGAAAAAACTAAAATTAAAGAAAGAAAAAAGAAATATAGGCAGAAGGGTTGCCCTCTTACTTGTGGCCCGGCCAATTGCTAGTGTAGGCCCTCGCCTTTGGTCAATGGAGTCACCGGCAACATGACCTCGATGGCCATCACTACCGCCCAACTCCATTTGCGGGAGGCAGACCTAACGCCTAGTTTCTTTTCTTTTAACGTTTTTTTTAATTAGAGAGTAGAAAAAGTAAAAAAAACAACCCACCCACGGGTAACTTAATTGATTAGGGTCAACTTGGGATTTTGTGGTACTCAAATTCAATTCTCCATATGAGCATATGTTATTTAAGTGGAGGACATGACGGGTTGTTGTGCTGGTCTCCCCGAGGATTAGTCGAGGTGTGCGCAAGCTGGTCCAAACACCTTGGTTATTAAAAAACAAAGAAAAAATTGAATGAAGAAAATACCCCTAATCAACTAGTGAGTCAAGCCCTTTCTTGAGATTGATATAATCACTTCATATCCTTATTTGAAATAATGCTCACTTTTAATGAGATCACTTCAGGTCTTTATTTGAAATAAAATTCATTTCACGTTATTATTTGAGAAAATGAGGGCATTTTGGGCTCTTATTCGAAATTGGATTAATATCACGGAAAACTCTAAATTGGTACACCTGTGATAAATTTTTTCCAAACTATTTTTTTGAACACAAATAAACCTCAAATTGATACATTTGTGACAAATTTATCTTAAACTGGTATTCTTGTAATAAATTTACCATCCGTTAGTTTTCATTAAATTTAACCGTCAAATTGTTGAGTTGGATGACATGTGACAGTTAATTGGTATACCAGTTTGAGATTTTTACTCTCTGTTTATCACATGTTTATCAATTTGAGATTTTTCGTAATATTAACTCAATTTAACGGAGTATGAATTTATCATAGGTGTACTAATTTGGGATATTTCATAGTGAAAAGAATTATTTAAAGGTAAATTTATAATAGATATATCGGTTTAGGATTTTTGGGGGTAAAAAAAAATAATACGGGATAAATTTGTTACATGTGTACTAGTTTGAAATTTTTCATGGTGAAAAAAATAATTTATGGTAAATTT
The DNA here is from genome assembly GCA_028455895.1 of Rhodomyrtus tomentosa. NCBI lineage: Eukaryota > Viridiplantae > Streptophyta > Magnoliopsida > Myrtales > Myrtaceae > Rhodomyrtus > Rhodomyrtus tomentosa. The sequence goes on along the minus strand of JAPCWY010000003.1, from coordinate 19,919,407 downwards.
ATTACAGATATACTAGTTTAAGATTTTTCATGTTATTAACCCTTGTAACTTTTTTCATTTTAATATGCAATTTCAAAAGGTCAAATTTATGTAGTCTCATATATATATATATATATATATATATATATATATATATATATATATATATATATTCTTTGAAGACACTTGGACTATACCGAATTTGAAGTTATTTCAGCTTACAGATGTGCACAATTGGATTCTCCAACTCGCCTCAAAGGAAGATTTTTCGAGGGAAATCCCCGACAGTGTCTCAACCGAGTTCGACCAAATCAGGTCAATTGGATTATATGTTAGAATATGTCAAACATTTGACCCTATTTACCTGATAATATGTGGCTTTGGAAAACATGAATATCTTTTTTTCCCCCCTCTTTTTCAAATAATGCACGGACCCTTTTAAAGAATCGGCAAAACACTCTGCGTTAAATGATTTACCAAACCATACATTCTCGTGAGGTAAATAAGGTTACATCTTTCCTAACAATAAGATGTGGGCCGATACTAATCCTTAATATCGATACTAGATTATATTCAGTTCACTTTCTCGACAAGAATTTTGGGAAAAGCAAAAATATGATCCGTTCAATTTCTGCATGCTAATTGACATGCATACTGGAAGGGAAAAAAAAATGCTATCAGCTTAATGGTAGAAAGTGCGTCCTCAAAATTGCTTCATTATATTTAGACTTCGTTTATTGGTGACAAATAAATAATTTGAAATATATATATATATATATATATTAAATTGATAGCTTGTAGCATTTGAAGTAATTAGTCAGTGAAAAAAATGCTATGATTATTGATAAAGTTTTATGTCTCGCTGTTTTTGTGGATGATACGAATACTTTTAGTTGATTGATTTTTGTAGATGATATAAACATTCATTATTATGATGAGATATTTGAAATTATTTGCTTGTCGCAAAATAAAAGGAGCCATGGTGATGGCTTGGAGCTATTTAAATTAAATGCTAAACTAGTGTCTAAGTTATAGTTTTAATAAAATGGATAAATAGGCCGAGGCGTTTTCAATCTTTCGAGCTTTTGCTGTTCCTGGGCTGTCGGCACTTCCCTCCATAAAATTTTGTTTTCCAATTTTTTCTGACCACGGAGCCAAGAAACAACGACGACAATGTCTTCTCGACGACGACGACGACTGCCGGGAGAAGAAGATAAAGAAGCGCAACAACATCGACAACAACCACTACCCAATTTCGAAGTGGGCACGCTTGTCGAGATCGCCTCCACCGACGACGGCTTCCGCGGCTCCTGGTACGCCGCCACCGTCATCCGCGGCCCCCCACCGCGGTCCTCCTCCGTCTCCTACGTGGTGGAGTTCCAGGAAATCTACGAGGACGAGGACGGCACGCGCCGGGTCACTGAGGAGGTGGAGGAGTCCCAGATCAGACCAATACCTCCGAACGAACCGAACGTGAAAAGGGACTTCGAGGTGGGTGACGAGGTTGAGGCTCGTCAAAACGACGGGTGGTGGGAAGGGGTGGTGGTGGAGAGACTGAGGGGTGGAAGGTTCGGGGTCTTGTTCAGGGAGTGGAGAGAGAGGGTCGTGTGCAAGGTCGAGGACTTGAGGGTGAATCGCAAGTGGGTTCATGGGTCTTGGTTGCCTCCTAGTGCTGCTGCTGTTGAAGGTTCACAGGTTTGACGCTCCGTTGTGATTCTGTTCTTGAACAAGTTGGGATTTTTTCTTTGTGGGTGCCTTCGATCCTTTAGCTCTATTGGGCAACTGCAGCGTGCAAACTTGTAATTTGAGTGAACGACCTTTTGTGTTGTGTAGATGTGGACGATTAGGAGTGTTCTTGGTGCTGAGTTAGGCTGCTAGTTCAGTGTTGGAGTGAGTCCAGCGTGAAAAGGATCGATCTTTATGTCACATTAGATGTTCCGGACGCTCAAGAATAGTTAATCCTGTGTTTTCGTGAATTACGTGTTCGAATTCTATGTTGAAGGAAGTGTAAAGTTCCTGCCTTGATGAAGCTTCCGTTTTTGGCTGGCATTGTGGGTTTAGGGCAGACGAGATTGTAGGCTCAGTGGTTTTGTGCTTTGTGCACATTGATTATGATACAGCAATCAACTGATATGTAATGATCGCTGGCTGGTTGATAGACTTCGTTGAAGAGGCATTATTCATCTTCTTTATTGAAGCTATGTAAATATACGACAGATCAAGGATTGAAAATGAGAGAAGACATCTAGGGAATCTAGTATGTGTGTTGTTTGCGAGGCTTAAATTCCGCAACCCTGTCTCACGGTGAAAATTGATTGTGTTTTCTTACTGACACATGGAAAATTGTACAGCAGAAAGCACAATCACAGTTGGAGATGAAGGTCGCCAAAAAGGTGAAAAGTAACAAATTCACGAGGGGTGCTCCAGTTGAGGTGAGCAGCGACGAAGATGGATATCGCGGTGCGTGGTTTGCAGCAGTGGTCGTTGAAGAGTTATCCAAGGGAAAGTACCTTGTTGAGTACGAGAACTTGAGGACGGAGGACGATGTCGAGTTTTTGAAGGAAGAGGCTGGCGCTTTGCATATCCGGCCCTGTCCACCAGAAATTGTAGTTGCTGACCATTTCAATTTGTTTGATGAAGTAGATGCTTTGTATAATGATGGCTGGTGGGTCGGTGTGGTTTCTAAGGTTCTCAGCAAATCATGGTACGTTGTTTACTTCAGAGACACCAAGGAAGAATTAGAGTTTCGACACTCTAACTTGAGGCTACATCAGGAGTGGATTGGTGGAACATGGATGACTGCTTCCTTGGTACAAAAAACATGTGCCTAGTGTAGATTCTTGATGCTACTTAAAGGTTTGGTTGGAAACTCTGCTGGGTCTCGGGCATGTGGGAACTTTGAATTCTATTTGCTTCTGTTGTTCTATAATCAAACTTCATGAATTTTTTGCAAAACAAGAAGGTATACAACTATGAGTAAATTCTATGATTTGAAACCTCTAAACCTCACAAGGTCAAGCATTTGACCCAATCGGAGGTAAGGTTTCTTTGATTTGAGTGCTCCTCCCTTATCAAGAGGAGCCATGACTAAGCATCCTCAAATTCATGATGCTTAAATTCCCATTTACTTGGTTTGAGTCTTTGGAAACTGTAGGCTGGATGTCCTGGGAAAAAAGGTAGCTGATTATTTCATGAAGTAGAGAGACTTTATCCTTTTCCCTGTTAGGTAAGAGACCCAATTATGCTTTCTTAATTTCCCTAAAATCGCCAGAAAACCATCTATTGTTGTCGATAGCTGATTTCTGGGAAAATGAAGGTTGTTTTGAGAAGTCAAAACTTAACATGGATCGGTGTGGCTCATCCGCTGGTTTTAGTTTTTTGGTGGGGTTTATCTATATGCATGTATTTAGTTTCTTCTCTCATGATGGATCAGTAGGTTTGACACTTGGATAGAACTTATCCTCTCTTCTTCTGTTGTTTCCAAGCCGGCCAACTTATTATAGATGGGCGAAATAGGCACTTTGTTCTCACCTATTGACAGATTAGCAAGTTGCTTACGAGCTCAAATAATTTGAAACCGAATTGCTACTTTCTTCTTGTTATTGATGGAGTGGTATTCTCTGCTTGTCAAATAAAGTAGAGGGAGAGAACTGGAACAGAGAGGGATGTGGCGGGGGAAGGAAAACGCTCTCAGAGATCGAGATTGGATGTTTTTCATTGAAAATGAAGAAGGCTGAGGCAAATGTTTGCCCTTGGATTCAAGCAGTTGACGCATTAAACAGAATCTTTGACGATATTATGCATATGACTTGTGGATCTGGTTGTAAATGCTGGAATAGAGGTAGCTGGAGTTAATAGAAGTTAGACCAAAGAAAGCCTATGGTGGAAATTGATGTGCATCATTGACGAGGAGGTGATCGATTCATATTTTCTGTATGGAACAGGTGTGAATTAGTATGCACCTCATGGTACATCAGTTGGCCTTAAGAGTATAGTCAATCGGCATCGTTCTTTCTATTGTTCTGTTATATCATGTAAGATAAGTTCTACTTTTTGACGGTAATTATCATGAAAAAACTTGCATTTGCATTTGATAGCTGTTAACCGACTATCGGCTAAATCTTGACATTTACAAATTACCAGAGTTTGCAAAATGTGATTGAAGGGGAATTCATGTCATGCTGGTGCATGAGAAAGATTTTCTGTCTTGTCCGTCAAGCATGGATTGGTGAACCTGTGCCTAGTCTGGCCTTTGAATGTAGCGGCAGATGACTGTCCTGAGTGGGATTTTTAAAGAGCGTGGATAGTTGTGACTTCAATATTTATCTGTCTCATACAGAAAGAAGAACATATGGAGGATCAATTCGACAATGAATTGTATTACTATCTAGATTTCCGTGGCTCATGAGGATGTCATCAATGAAAGCATGGACCTTTTCTGATGAGCTGAAAGACAGACTTACCGTCGCATTTAGTTGCTAACACTTAATCAGGGTGAGCCGACGCAGTTTGTTCCGAAAAAGTTAATACCAAACCAAAGTAGAAAATGATTTTGTTCGATTTGCATTTTTCTTTGTTTCATCGAAAAAGTCAAGCCAAATCATATCATAAAGGTTGACACAAATGGTCCATGAATTTTGACCTAATGAATAATATGGTCTCTAAACTTTAAATTTATTCAATAAGATTCATGTATTATGGCTTGGTATATAATGTAGTCGTTAAACTTTTAATTTGTTTAATGTGATTACCGTACTTTTGGTGCATGTTCAATTTAGTTCCTGAGCGGAATGGGAATGTTCAATGTTCTTCCCAATATATATCAAAAGTCCAGGATAGGATAACATTACACGTTAGACCAAAGTTCCAGAACCATTTGTGTTAATAACCATACAATCAAAGCAGTTCAACTAGCTTTTTGCTCGCCCTTGTTAATCGCTTCCCATCTACAACCGACAGCTGTCCTACTTCACCTCTTAAGGTGAAGGCGTCGCCCTCTGATTTGACTCGTGACCCCACCTAAGCCGGCCGCGCGGCAGTGCTCATAACCATCTCCTGCCGGTTGCTAATCGGCACCATTCATTCTGCTCTGTTAACATACTTTAATCGGTATTGCTTTAGTCATTGTTGTTCACAGCTACCGCCTCGGTGCTGGTCATAAACACAAGCTACAGCAGTATCGGGACTTTCTTCCTGAAGGGCAGATTATGCACTTGGAAGCCAATTATTCCTCGCTAATGGTTGACGCCCAAAAAGACATACGTCGCCTCGGTCTCCATTTTCTTCCGACAAAAAAAGAGATCTTAATTTGGAAGGTTCTCTCAAGAAATATGGAGTGAACAATATGGTGATTGTAAATAATAAATGCCTATGAGCAGAGCCACACCACGGTCGCACGGACTGTGCATGAAAGATTACGGCTAGTTCTAGCGCCGACACTTAGATCATGTAGTTCTACAAAGAAGGAAGATAGGAAACATGGTGGGTACTAATTAGTAACTTGTTGGTTTACTTGCAGGTTCATCAGGATTTGGTTGAAGTTCTGTCGGTATCCAAGCCTTATATACTGTACTTCTCTGAGAGTCCAAAACTGCAAAATGTGACGTACATAGCCACCGCAATTTCTAAGGTCCAGGCTTTAAGCGTCAGGTTAAAATTGAATGGAAGCCGTCATAAATTGCTACCTGCCCTAAGCTGATGGAGCGGACAGGTACTTCACCGTGTCTCGCGGCACAATATTGTATCCTGCGTTTCCTGGCCTCATGCCCAGAGGAAACAACCACCACAGGTCCACAGCTATAACGTCTGGTCTAGCGTCTTTAAGCGTTCTTTTTCTTTTTCTTTTGGGCAAAGTGTTTCTAAGTGTTCAGAAGATGCAAAAGGATGATGACCAGTAGAGCTTTGTCAACACAAGATCTAAAAGCAGATATACTAGCTACTAGGATACAGTTTTCGTCACGCATATATAGCTTCAATCATCATCGTTTTTTTTACAATGTGGCGTTATTAGGATGCGAGGAATCTCTGATAAACTTGACTAGTCCATGAACATAAATCCGGATTGGCCCAAATTGAGGTGAAAATTCCAGAACGAGGAAAATGGCATCATTTTTATATAAATAAATAAGTTGAATTACATGATACAAGTGCTGACCCACATTACTACTTTCAACGAGCGCTAAGATTATTGTAGGTGACAAAGGCCGGCCAATACGATCTTGTGATGCCTTATGGTGCAACATGCTCGATATCCACGTGGAATAAGCTCTGGCATGATGGCTAATGGTGGACGACATATGAGATGCGTGGTCTGCCAAATAGAACTAGAAGACTCGGTAAGGCGTAACTTCTATGGGGTAAAACACATCAACTCAACACAACCATGCAGACTCTTGACGAAAGATGCATCAAAACCACAGTTAAAGTGCACATACTTTCGGGTACCTGCAGGCCGAGGAGGTCAACTCATGCTGGAGGGATAGTACAAGTTCACGGTAATTAAGTAAAATTTTGGCTCTTCTAAGCATGACGAGATCATTAAATGGACACATCTCTCACACCATTCCAGCCTTCTGCCTGCACTGCAATGTTGCAATCGTTCAGCAATGCCGCAATGTGTTTAACTTCTTTCGGCATTGAACCGGTGAGAACCTGTGTCAAACGGTGGAATATAAGGTTACACAAGCGAGAGTCTATGAAAACCATGGACTTTTACCTCAGATGCAACAAAAAGCACAACTTCTAACCTCTGTCAAGATAATGGAATATGCAACATGCAGACAATGCCTTTATGTCAAGCTAAAAGAGTAAATTAGGAAGTCCCCTATTCAAGCTTACCAACTTAAGGTCAAGAAGATTTACGTATTTCAACATAGAAACAGTAGTAGCAAATGAAATTTGAGGTGTTTCCATGACAATGTGACCCAAAGTTAGAATCAGTCAATGGAGATCCCACGACAAAAGCAAAGCTCCACACTTCTAGTTACAATCATGAAAAATTTGTTTTCATACCTCATATCCTGCATCAGTAATAAGGACCTCATCTTCAATCCTTATCCCTATCCCTTGGTACCTGCATTTACTCTAGGATACATAAGTCGAACTAAGGACAATGTTAAAAGTCAAAGTGTTGCTTGTAATCAATCTGAGAGTTAATCCATTTGGAGTTCTACTTTCAGTTTGACAGAGGCCATGACAACCGCCCTTTCCAGAATAGTCATGATATACATTTTTTTCTAAATACTTTTGAAAATTAGCTTTGAATACAGGGAGGCAGGGATGCACCCTGTTGATGCTCCTTTATGAATCTTTTTAATAATTTGTATGAATGACATAACCGGGCAAGAAATTCATATGATGTTTTAAACACAACTTCCGAGAACTTCAATAGTCATTTGGAACTGTTCCTCAAAAGAATATATATATATATATACATATTTATATATATATATATATATATATTTTTTTTTTCAGAATTGGAATGAGAACAGAAGTGAGTTCTATCCCTTTTCTCAGATTAAGTATATAGCAAAGGTTCAAACTTCAAAGTAGTTTCCCTAGAAAAAAGGGGCCGCGGGGGGGGGGGGGGGGGGGGGGGGGGGGCGCGCGGCGGAGGAGACACGAAGAGGATCCTCATTAGACGTTTTAGGTTGATAATTGGCACTCATAGTATAGCATCTGGACGTGCTTCCTTAAAACAAGTCAGTGATTAGATCACTTTGGTACTCTCATGAAAAGGTTTGCCCTCTGAAATAGATAAACAAATTAAAAGAGATAGTTGTCGGATGAGTCTTCGTAATGTCGCATTTAGTTTCTAAAAGAACTTCCAAGCAAGGCCTGAGTCCTTAAAATTCCGAGATGATATGGAAAGTTTTAGTTACATAAGCTTGATTCGTACCACTCTGGACAATTAAAGCTGTAGGGGATGTAGACTCCTGGTTCAATTGTAATCACCTGGACCCAAAAAAAGCGCCTCAAGTAAACACCATTTAAACAAATAACGCAGCTAGTTGGATGAAAACAGGGAGCATACTACTGAACATATGTCATGGCAATGCACTAGCATTTAATTGTTTCCTGCGACTTGTGAAAGCCATAACAGCTGTGAAAGTCTGCACATAGGGACCTACAGCACACAACTGCACACGTGAGGCCCCATCAAGGACATCTCTTCTTACTAGAGGCTTAAAAAAGTAGAGTTGACGTCATTGAGTTGGTTTGCATAACTGACATCCAAATTTGATATCAAAACGTGCAATCCACCAAAATATGGAATCAAAAACTGTAATTATAGTTAAAAAGGTGCGACACAACTGGACTTTTCACAGATGAAGTTTCGGTTAATATGAGAATATATGACTAATCATTTCACCATCAACATGATATGAAGAAAACAGAAAAAACAGAGCTGTCAGGAAGTCAACTTACAACACCTGGCTTCAGAGGACGGTCATAGTTAACTGAAGAACAATCATGCACATCCATTCCAAGGTAATGACCTGTATGTCAATGAGGATAATTTTACTAGCCTTTCATTTAACACGACACTTTCAGAAACAAGTATCCACTGCCAACAGTCGAGTATGCAGTTGATAATATAGGAGAAAGTAGACTACGACGATATAACCCAAGCTTCTTAGAAAAACAAATTTACAATATCATTATCTGGGGATACTCAAGTAGACTAAGAAGATGTAACTGAAGCTCGTTAGGAAACCAAATCTACAATATCATTATCCAGGAATACTCAAGTATACCAATAGAGGTCGGGTTCAGCTGATGGTAACTGCTCGAATCATCCTTCAAAAGTCCAATCTCCTTAAATCCTTTGCAGAGCATCTCGACCTGTGATGCCACATGGCATGAGATCAAGAGAGATGATTGATCAAACATCAGGGTCCACAGGAGCAAACTTAACATATAACATATTTCAAAGGCCACGAAGCCAGAGATATCTTATACCCACTTTGAGACAAGTATTGCACCTTAAATAGGGAGATATAATCATGTCATCACAAACCGTACACATTAAGAACATTCTAGCCCTGTGTTTGTTGAAGTAGAAAAAACTAAACCATTTTGATAGTATGCCAAGAAGAAAAGTCGCTAATTGCGACAAAAGTAGCCGGGATCACAGGATCAATCTCATTCAGACATCTACTGAAGGTGCATAAATCAAAATTGAGTATAAATTAAAAAAGCACAGGACCATCCATTGCACCACAAGCGATAAAAATATTCCGAAAGAGTGAACAATAATATAGAGGAACACAATAATTGACCACAATTTGCTACGATGTTCGGGAAGAATCTAGCCCATCAAGTACATCAGCAAACATTACTGACAAAATGACTTATACCTATAATATCAAACATTCTTTTGTTTAAGAACTTCTCAATCCCAGACGAAATGAGTGAGGCAAACTGAGATAAAAAAGCAAGATACTATTTATCTTCGGCTGTTCCATGTAAGAACGTTAACAGGCAGTAGAAAAAGAGATTCTTCAACCCACTTAAGTAAGAATAATCTAAACATACCGAGTATTTGTGAATTTCTCGAATGGTTGTGCCAGGTTTGCATAGCTTGATGCATTCTTTGTTTGTTTGCAGTAAAAGATCATAAAGTTCTTGCTGAAAGAGCAACAAAAAAAAAAGATATCATGGTGATGTGATACAAAAAGAACATGAATTTCTAACCATAAAATATTGCATATGGTAAAACTGGAAGATGTAAGGATCATTGAGAGGTTAAATGGCTATGCATTTAATTGGAAAATCATCGAAGGAGTCCCAAAAAAACCCACACACAAGAGACGAATACCAGTGTGATGATCGAAGTAACATGTAAACATGCAAATTGCGTCATGCCAATGAATAATATGAGGGATGATCCCATGGGATGAGACCGCAGCCATGTGAGGATGGGTTCACGCCTACCTTTCAATAACAGCATCAACAGCCACGACAACCAAGCCTCTGTGTGTGGTGTTCGTGAGCGTGAGAGAAAGAGGAAGAGAGGGGGGGGGGGAAGACGTGGGAGAGAGAGAGATTGCTGTTGCATACTTGAGAAGATAAAAAGCTGCCACAGGGAGGCCAGGTGCGAGTTAGGTCACTCACATAACCATGCAATTCGCATCCAACATCCATCAGAACAAGATTCCCATCTGCAATCTGCGAAGAGTATTCACAATGTTAGAGTTAATTTCAGTAGAATGGTGGAGATCTGAATTAGCTGATAGAAATGGATCTTACTCTCTGATCATTTCGAGAATAATGAATCACACTTCCATTGTTCCCACCACCTACAACAGGGTTGAAACTGGAAAAGAGAAATTGAAAGCATCTGTCAATCGCTACACTTCATTGAACATGTTTCATATAATAAGCACAAATTTTGACACGACTCTGATGCATGCATTAGATGCATTATAATAGAATATACAGAAGAGGCATTATAGCAATACTAATAAGCTTCTACTGATGTTAATGAAAATACTCACGCCATCCTCTGAGCACCTCTCATTCTACATTCATATTCAACCTTTGCTGAAAGCATAGCCTCATGAGGGTACACTTTCGAATGCATCATTGTCTGCAAAAGAGCCTGGAAATAGAAGATGCATATTAGTCAAGAATGAATGAGCAGTTTCCATGACAAACTAATTTACACAATTACCAACAAAAGTATTCTCTCTCTCTCTCTCTCTCTCTCTCTCTCTCTCAAACAAACTTTTAAGGAGTAGACATGTCATGATAGGCAATAGCACGTATAAGAAGTACTATCTCTTTTCTCTCTGGACACTTTGAGAGCAGAAGCAAAATGTTATTAGCAAGGATGAATGTACCAAGTTCTTCTGAATTAGCAGGTCAGGGCAAATGATGCTGAAGCTAAAGATTGCAATAAAGCTTTAACAAGCGAGCAATGAGAGATTCACTCACATTAGTGCATCTTCACAGAATTGAGATCAAGAAATTGCTTTCTGAATTTACAATATAGCTAGACTAGCCTTACTAATCACTTGGAATCAAGACCTAGCTCTCGTTTCATCAAGTAACATATTCAACCGAAACCTCTCAAGGTAGTAATAGTAAGAATCCTAAAAACAAAAGAATTTGGCAAAGAGATCATAATAGATTTGCAAGTTTTCCCTTTTCTATTGATTGAGTATCTAGATGCATGGAAGTACCTGGCAAGCAATAGATGCCGATTCCCTCATCAACTTTAGCTCTGCAGATGATTTTGTCCACCGTAATTCGTGTGTATAAGCAGATAAGTTATTTACTTTGCCATTGCTGGCTGCTGATTGATATGCCTCTAAATTTGTATATGCTGGTACAGCAGTATTTGCATTATGGAACAACCTAGAGCTTTGCCGAATCATCTCTGGGAGAATCTGCAGTCAGCAACTTATATAATCACTGTTTGACAAAAAAAAAAGAATCGTATATAATCACTGAAAAATAAGTTTCAGTCATAAACAATTAAACGCACTACAGCCTGCTCTGATGATAAAAGCAACCCTTTTCAAATATACCACCTTAGGTAATCTGCTCACTGGATATGCTGAGTCAGCTTTGAATGTCTCCAATGCCAAATCAACTCCGGCGACAAGCCCTTGCCAAAGGACATCCTGAGGGTTTATAAGGAAGATCAATCAGGCTTGAAACTGAATCCCAGTTCCCGACACAAAGAAAGGAAATCTACAATTGTTTTGAAATGCACATGGTATGGTCAGCTCCATCCTGCTCTCTCAATCTTAGTACCCATATATACAACAATACAGAAAAGGTTGATCAGAGATTACAGGAGCATGCGGAGGATCAAACAAATAGATAAAATATATGAAAATGAATGAACAGCTCCAGCAGATGATGGCGACAGTGAACGTTTTAAATGAAGACTGTTCTTATATATTACATGATGCACAATGATTGACGAAGATCCTAGCCAACCTAAGAAAAATAACATGTGAAGAGGTACTAAGCCAATCCGTGTATAAAACCAGGCATACATGAGGTGTTGCTTCTGGCATGAACATGCATAAACCGCACTCACGACCTAGAACCGCGATGCCACCTGGTTGTTGGCACCCAGTGATATACGAGTAATCAGCATCTTGTCGGAATGTGTAGGGCACGACATCTGTCATCATCTTTACAGGAGCAGCTGCAATGATGGCCAAACCCTTTTCTGGGAGAAGATCCAGTAACCGGTTCCGTCTTGAGATGTATTCCTCTGCAGTAATGCCAGGTGTAATCTCTCCCTCATTTAGTAACTACATGTAGAACAAACGATGTCCTCAATTCTCATGAACGATAATAATATAAAATTTTTTGACCAATGGGAGTCGCTGCCCATGCCGCACTTCATTGCTACTTTGTCCCCAAGAGTCATCTAACAACTCCACTAATCTGGAGGTAGAAATTGACTCTTAGGTGTGTAATCCCATTGATGCACCATGCACCGGATGCGTCCGCTTGTCTTTGTGTGTGCTTGTGTTTGTGTGCGTGTGCACGTGCATATGTTCATGGTAGATGAGCACAGCTCTATATACTCTACTCATCCTTCGAAAAGCATACCCAAGCATTGATGAAAGCAGCAAGAGTGCAAGATTAAAGACATCAAAGAAGTAAAGTAGAATACCTCAGGATGGGTTGCTGGCGTTGGCTGTCCAACATCAGTGATCCTTTTGGAAGAAAATGCACGGGAACTGATCGCCTGAAGCTGAAAAGAAACTCTTGAGCATCACATGATTGAATAAGCTAACTCATGAGGTAAACCATCTAGACACTCATGCTGAAGTCCAAGAAAATACAACAATCGATTGCATTAAGGGACTAACAAAAGCATGTGCGGGAGCAGAGAGCAGTCCAAAAAGATATTGAACTGGGATATCCAGTTGAGCCCTTAGACATTATGTAAGTTTCCAATGGTCACTAGAATGTTGATGACGAACATTTCAACTACACAACTCATACAAGCAACACCAAAGACCCCAGACTGGAACAAGAAATGTCAACTGGAAGAGGCATTTCACTGTCGAGACCCTCCAAGATTTCATCAGACTACATCCACAAATCTCTCTACTTCCCATTAACCTTCACCAAAAGCAGCACGTAAAAACCACTATCCCAGATAGCAAAGTCAACAAATAGCTCCCACTTCACCCTCATCACTAAGTTCCAAATAAATAAATAAAATAAATATGAGCCGAAACCTCATACTCATCCAGAGAAACCAAATCGAACGAACAGACTACGAAATCTTCGAGTTTTCCCGCGTGATTATTACCTGTCGGGGCGCAGGTCTCTGCAAGAACTTCCTCGCTAGAAAATGAAGCGCCATTGATTCGTGCCCAACCTCCTCGAAGCTATCGCAATCTCACATTTGGTCGAATGGAAACCCAAATCTCGCCGTCACGAAGATCGAATTTTTCTCGCTCTCTTAAATGATTTCATCAGGCGAGGGTTTAAGGCTAGAAGGAAGCAAAGGCAAGGTTTAAGGCGGGGGATTCCCGAATTCACGGAATTGCCACGGCTTGGGCCTCTTCGAGTGCAACTGACATTGGGCCTACAGGCCCACTTATAGGGCCCATTATCCTAATTTAGAAAACTCGCATGGACTTTTCATTTACCGCTCGCATGATTCCTGTCCCGGAGCTTTATAATGAGGACCTGGTTGATTGTTACCCGAGATGACTTGATTATTATCTTCTGCCTTTTTTTTTTTTTTTGGGGTCGGGTTTTACTTTTTCATTTGTTCACTGATTTACATACATTGTTTGTATTTGGTAACTTTTTAAGCGTTCCATTTACTACCGTAAATGGAAGAGCATGTAGATGCATGTTGGGAATTAAAAATCGCTCAAAATTGTATGAAAATTTTTCTTTCAATCCATTGGCGTTAGTTTAATCTAGGTGACTAAGGGTGCGTTTGGGAACGTTTCTGTTCTTAGGCATTGTTTTTTGACAGAAATATTTTTTTTTTGTGTTTCTGTTCCCGGCTACATTTTTTTGGAATAGAAACGTGTTTCGAAAGTTAAAAAAAATAATAATAATTTTTCCCACGACAGCGGCGGTTGACGACTGCTGCAATCGGCGGCGGCGGCGGGTGATGGTTCCAAAAGTGTTCCAAAATTCAGAAGTAAGTTTTTTTTGTTTCTTTAAAAGTGTTTCATAGCGCAAAAGTGTTCCGCGAAATGCTTTTGAAATATTTTTTAACCATAGGCGTTTCTGTTCCAAAAGTGTTTCGGGAATGCATTTGAAACAGAAATACTCCCCCTATAGCGTTTTTGGAGCGTTACCATACGCACCCTACTATTTGGTAGTGTTCCCATTCCTTGTTTCTGTTCCTCAGTGTTTCTGTTCCTAGATGATTTTTTTGAGAATTAGAACATCTTTGGTAATGCTTAAAATTTTTGTTCCAGGAACAAAAATACAAAAATGCATTTGGAAACTGCATAAAATTTTCGTTCTCAATTTGTCATTTAAATTAAATAATTACATAATCATATTTGATGACAAAGAAAAGAGAAAATAATTAAATCAAATAGTGATTAAGGAACATAAACGAAAAAATAAAAAAGAGTTGCGAAGAAGGAAGCTAATTTTTTTATATTTAAAAATACCATATTGAAGAGGAAATTGAAATAAAAATATCGCCTATCTTTGTGTATTTTTTTGACTACGAATGATATTTTTCTAATTTTTTGGGTATTTTATAATTAAATAAATTAAAAAAATTATATATATGAAAAATATTTTTAATTCAAAATTGATTCCTAAGGTTATTCCAAAGCTTTCAGAGTTGATTTTGTAATTTTTATGATTTTTTTGTTATTTTAAAATTAATTTAAATATAAATTTAGTATAATTAAAAATCAGGTTTCAACAATAAATGAAAGTATTGAGGAAAAATTCATAGAAGTATACGGTGGAAAATAGTGATTCTCAAAAGTGTTCCGAAACACAAGAACCAACTTTTTTTTTGTACTAAAAATTGATCAAAAAGTATTATCGGAAACAGACACAGAATCATAATTATTTGTATTACCAAACATGTTTATGTTCTTTACTCTTCCCGGGAACAGAAACAGAGAAACGTGAACACGCCAAACAGATCCTAAGTCCCTAAAATCAATATATGGTTCTTTCGGATTAGGCGATCTCTCACGCGACTTATCAATAGTTAGTGGTGATTCTAAGAGAAACCAAATTGTGATTGGTAATGCTTAGAAGGATTAGTTTGAAACGGGGCACCAACTTGCCAGAGAATTATTTAGGCCCATCCAGCAATTCGTTGAACCTCGCTGAGGCCTGCCTCGGGAGGGTTGTAACGCACATTAATATGAAAATATTTCCTAATTAATGGGGACAATTGATCAAGTGTAATATTGCAATTTGCCCAATTCAGTCATAGACTTTTAAATTTTATCAATTGATTTCTAAATTTTTTGATACTTTGTCAATTGAATTCATTCAGCCAATTTTTAGCCAAAAATTACTGACGTAGATACCGGTCATCCTACATAGCACAACCAACACTAACATTAAAAATTTTATAACATTTTAAAAAAGTTTTTATGAGTTGTTATCATTATTATTTCTTTTCTTTTTTTTCTTTCATTTTCTGGTAAGCTGGACGAGTGGGGCTAGCCAACCCTCATTGGCCGCGGGTCAGGGCCGGTTGACCCCTGTCAACTCCGAAGCCCTTGCTAGTTGCGAGCGAGGGTGGTTGACGAGAGTTGCTAGCCCTTGTCTATGGTCAGCAAGGGTCGGCTAGTCAGTTGGTAGAAAAACAAAAGGAAAAGAAACAAAGGACAAAAAAAAATTAAAATTTAAAAAATATTTTTTTGGAAAAATTATAAATAAATGTCCACGTTAGCGATGGCCTTCCTATGTGACATCGGCATCGTCCATTTCATCATTTTCTAGCCAAAATATGCCTGATGGACTCAATTGATGAACTGTCAAAATATTTAGGACTAAATAGCCAAAATGCAATATGTTTAAGATCTTTTGGATAATTTTTCCTAATAACTGCTGCGAAATTTATTCAAGGGAGGATGCCTTCGGTGCACGGAAGAGAGATTTTAAGTTGTGCAAAAACTGTACGGGGTAAGCACGATCGTTTAGTCAGAGAGCCGAAAAACTGCAGACCAAGCTCGCTCGCTCGCTATCTATGGATGACCAAGGTTCCTATGAATGTAGTTTTGCCATTAAAGGCCAATGCACTTCTCTTTGCTAAATTTTAGGATGTTGTCTATGTCCAAAATCAGCCGTCCAGGTCAGAGAATATCTCGAGTCAAACCACGATCGAAATAACCTTCGAACGATAAGGTAATTGCCCCGTGCGATGACGACGATGACGACGAAATTCTTCCTCAATCTTTCGCTTTCGATGTGGTGGAAGACACCACGACATACTTTGTAAAGCAAACTTTCGAATCTTGACGTGCATCCCGTCCCCATCCATCTGGGGGGTTTTGCTTAGAAGGAAAAATAGATTGTTGACGACTTGTATTGAAAACGACCCCCTTCATCCATTTTTACTTTAGTAATTACCTTTCCTTCTTGGCCTAGCGAGCACGTACGTGCATTGCCACTGCTTACAGTAAGATAGAATTTCGACATTGATAATAATTAGGGGTGAGTAAATTGGATCACCCGAATTGAGACCGGACCGGTGATCCGATTTTCGGTTCTTAAAATTAGAACCGATGATTGGGCGGTCTGATTCCCAGTTTTAGAGCCATAGGACCGGACCGGATTGGTCAAATATCGTTTTTTTTTCCCCTTTAATAACACAATATTGGTTGTTGAGTTTTAAAGCTTGAATGTAAATCTGCACATTTAGTAAAGATTCTTCACCCATAAGATGTCAACTTGTCCATGATGCTTTTGATGTCAATTTGCCCAGAATAGGCAAATATCAAATTATATGATGTCAATCTGCATCTTCACTCATGAGATGTCAGTTTGCCCATAAGTTTTAAAGATTGGATGTATTTGATCTTTGCCCATGAGATATCAATTTGCATGTTGTTTGTAGACTTGGTTTTGATGTTTTGGTTATTCTTTAAAGGAATAAAATCAGAAATTTTATTGTGTCATTGCTTCTTTGATCCGATCCGGTTCTCGATTCTCGAGGTGGCCGATCCAATCTCCGGTTCTGAAAAATGGGAACCAAGATCATTCGTCTGGTTTTCGGTTCTTAAGGAGAATCGAACCGGATCGGACCGGAAATCGATTACTCCTAATAATAACTATACAAAATGTAGGTATAACTGCAAAAAAAAAAAATTATAATCCTATTATTGCAATTTTGTTAATTTGGTCGTAACTTTTTTTGGCCAAATGAGTCTTAAACCTTCTGTAATTGTGGCAATTCTATCCACGTGGTTGGTTGGGCCTAACGTGGATAACTGTTAATATTTTTCTAAGAAATTTTAATTACTTTTCAATAATTTTTATGTACATTTTATTTTCTTTTTTCCCTTGCCTGTCCTAACCAACAAATAAAAAATAGAAAATTATTATTATTATTATTATTATTATTATTATTATTATTTATTTACGTGAACGCTAAATTTAAGAAATCTCAACTTTTTTATTACCATCAAGCACATCACTTTTTAATGTAAAAAATCTATATGCGGTACTGTATTCAGCATAACCAAGAAATATACAATCAGGTGTCTTAGGGCCTATTTTCCTTTTCTGAGAACTAGGAAGCACAACCTTAGCATTGTACCCCGTACTTTTAAATATTTTAAATGAGGACCGTAACCTTTCAATAATTCATAAGGCGTCTTACCAGTTTTCTTATAAGGTATTTTATTTTGGATGTGACGTACATACAACATTGCCTCACCCAATAAATTAGGAAATTTAAAACTAACAAGCATAGAATTTATCATTTCATTTACTCTTCTATTTTCATTTCGGCTACGCCATTTAATTTAGGGGAATAAGGAGGGGTAGTTTCATGAATTATTCCTTTTTGATTCACGGCATTCATTAAGCAAGACGTTGTGTCCACCTCTGTTTGATTTAGCTCTTTTTATCATTTTATTTAATTGATGTTCTACCTCAGCTTTCCACGAACGAAACACATCAAAAGCCTAAGTAAATAAACTTTTGTAAGTCTAGAATAGTCATCAACGAAATTCAGGTGATGTTGTTTAGCTCCTTTAATCATAGTTGGTGTTAAATCTCACATGTCGATATCAATTAAACTCAACAATTCAGTTTCCCTATTTACATAAATACAAGGGTCTTTAGTTCATTTTGTTTCAGCACATATTATACATTTAAAGAAACATGGGTTTTCAATCCCAGAAATTAAACCTTGTTTTCGCGTTGTCTTAAAATTTTGAGTTTTCCATGAAATAAGCGCATTGTCGAGCTGTAAACGTTGCGTGCCATTAGAATAAGCTGTCATTTTCCTGAAATGAGCATTGTTCTTTTGCTCCTAGTTTGAGAAGTGTAAGTTGCTACTTAAGCTTCTGCTCGTCTGCAATTAGTGAAGTTGGAATGTGAGATTGTACATTCTTCTCTCGATATGTCTTCTTTCAAACTTATCCTTCACTTGATGATGGGTCTCTTGTCCATCTCCAATGCATCGAGTGCCCGCGAACCTCGTCCTGGTCGTGCAGTTCCAGCGACTACCGTGTATGTGGACAAGTCGGGTCATCCAGGGCATTATTCCACGGTCCAAGAAGCTGTCGACTCTGTTCCGGACCATAACAATCAGTGGATACGGATCCTCATCAAAATGGGAACCTACTCGTAAGTCTAGGTTGAAATCGCTCATTTCTTTTTCTTTTTCTTTTTTCCCGTGGTTAGATATGTTTTGCATCTACTGATAGCTGACCGTCTCGGTTGTTCAGCGAAAAGGTGAAGATTCCTAGGGCGAAGCAGTACATCTTCCTCCAAGGCGAAAGTCGCGAAACGACCATAATCCAGTACGGGGATGCTGGAAGCAGGGAAGCCGCCACTTTCCAAGTTTATGCAGATAATTTCGTCGCTTCAGGCATTACCTTCGAGGTTGACAAACTCGATAAGATCTCTCTATCTCGTTCTCTCTTTTTCTCTCATGTTTAGCTTGACAATACCTAATGAGGCTCTGCTATAGTCCCTGAGCTAGGGTAGTTCATGTGAAATTTGCCTGCAGAACAGCTACATAAACCATACTGGCATTACATGGAACCTGGCTGCATTAATCAAGGGGGACAAGGCGTCGTTTCGTAGGTGCTTTCATGACATTCAGGACACTCTGGGAGACTTGCAAGGCCGACATTACTTTGAGAGCTGCATCATCTCAGGAGCCTTTGATTTCATCTATGGCCGAGGCCAGTCGGTTTATGAGGTAAAACAAATGAAATGCCACTAGAAATCAAGTTGAAGATCTTGTTAGTTCCTTTTACTCCTGCTGATCGAACAACAGAAATGCCTGGTGAGGACCATAGCCTCCGATTTTGGCCTGGTCGGTTATGTCACAGAGCAAGGCCGAGAAGAAGCTAACGACCCAAGCGCGTTCGTGTTCAAATCCTGCCGAGTGACGGGAGAAGGCCGTACGTATGTCGGGAGAGCGTGGCGGCAGTACTCGAGAGTCCTATTCTACAAAACGTACATGAGCAATGTCGTCGTGCCCGAGGGTTGGGAGTCCTGGAACGGCACAGGCCATGAGTACGCACCAAGATCTGCTTCGTTTTTGCTAAACCCACTCTGGTCACAGAGAACTAGACTTTTGTGCTAAACCACTTTGGATTCAGACCAGAAAAATTTCGAGTCGGTCTATTTGAATTCTAATCCGGACCTTACCATACAGGGACCGTATCACATATGCCGAAGTCGGATGCAGGGGAAAGGGCGCAAACAAATCCGGGCGCGTGAAATGGATGAAAGAACTGCCGCCTCAAGAACTGGAGTACTTTCTCTCAAATCGATTCATGAACCAGGAAGGCTGGATCGAGGCGCAACCTTATTGATACATTAGAGATTCAGACAACCGATTACTGATAAGTGATCGGATTAAGTGTCGCAACTGGGTAGTCATAAGAATCCTGTCCGGGAACGGACTCTCCCGTGCCGTAGAGCAGGTGCGGAGATGCTTTAAAAGTTGCATTTAAATACTGTGGTGTGTAAAATTGGATCATTTGGCTTCGGCGTGTCAGTCTGTCGGATTTTTCGACCATCCGAGAACCGAGAGCTTGCGTATAACTACTTGATCGTTCGGATGAATTTGAGCAACCGGATATATATTCTGTCCATTTGGATCGGTCTTGATTACGCTAAGATGCAATTGACTTACAAAAATCTTGATTTTGGGCTAGCCTCTTCCCGTTTGATCAAGAGGCGATGTACTATATGAAAGCATCAGCCCTATAGAGATAGCGAATAATTAGACTAGTAGGTTGAATGTCAAGTAAAGCACGATAAATTATCAATCCCGTTAATAAAATCGACATTCCATTGAAGTGGTAACCTTATCAGTTCCTTAATGGTGCCCTAAATAAATAGTTAGGATCTTGACGGCATTCAAATAAAGTAGTAAATGCCATCTCTAATGAAATATTACTACTGCGGTAAGTAAATTACCAATATTACCGTGGATTTACCATATCTGGGCGAGGACCGTGCCACTCGCCAACAGCCCTTGTTGGCAGGCTCTGCCTTGGGGACCCATGCCTTGCCACCGAGGTTCGAGGCCTAGGCATTTGCGATATGAGCGTGGCCTCAGGGGATTCTGGCATTGGGACCCTGGGTGCTCCTCGAGAAACCTTGGCGCATCCAGGGTTTGCATATCACTCCTTTTTACTTATCGCAAATCAAGGTTTCTCTAGTAAACAAGGTGAATTTCGTCGCAAATTGATAATATAATTTAAATAAAAGATAAAAATAATTAGCGACGACAAAATGAGCTTGTCACTAATTTTGTGACAAATTTGCGACTAAATTTTTTTTTTGTCTCTAATTTCGTGGCTAATTAGCGATGAAATTATTTGGTCGCTATTTCCATCGCAAATTAGCCACAAATATGTTTCGTCGCTAATTTCATAGCAAATAGCGACAATTTTTTTTTGTCGCCGCTATTTTCGTCAAAAATTAGCGGCGAATTATTTTCGTCGCTAAATCCCAATTGTTTTTATAACGTCGTCCAAAAACCGTGTTTGTCAAAGTTAATTTATTATTGCTTTCTCAATGTTCTTATTTCAAGTTAGTTCACGTGGTTTGTCCATGTAAATCAAACTCTTATCACCCACCAAAAAAATCAAAGCAAAATGCATACCATCCATCCACTAATCTAAAAGATGATAGACGATCGCAGGTTTTTGCTCCACTTCTCTGTTACTAATACAAAAGATGATAACCGCCCACCATTGTTGAGTATGTCCATTTAGGAAACATTACTCCACGGCACGCTAACCGTCAACTACCTACGATTTTCTTAACCAAATAAAATAAAATAAAATAACTATCCGCAATTTCCAATAGCACAAAAGGAGCACGATAGCATGCGAACTCTCAATTTGCACCTGTTTTATATGAAACTCTAGGGTCTGTTTGACAAGAATTCTAGTTCCATTCTATTCCTTAAAATAAAAATAAAAAACATGAAAAATCTTTTTGATAAAGTATGTGATTTTGGGACTAAAATTTTCTGATTCTATTCTTGGAAACTCTTTTGGAACAGAAACAAGAATTTTAAAAAAATGTCGATTCTTTATTTCACAATCACTTTTGAAAAATAAAATCAACAAAGTGAGAAAAGCTCTCAGTTTGTTCTGTACCGGCCACAGTTGCCGACCATTGCCACCAATTGCAGTCATGCTGGAGAAAAAGAAAAGAAAAATAAAAAATAAAAAACTAATTTTCAATAATAAAAAATAATATTTTTGATAATAATAAAATAATTTAAATTTATTTGTTTAAAAATTTATATTTATACATATTTTTGAAAAAAAAATATAAAAATAACTTTTTGAAAAGAATGAAAAAATTTCTCTAGACTTGTATAGCATCTCAACAAATTATAAGAAATAAATATGCCATGATTTAGTTGGATATAGAAGATTTTAAGTAATACGGGTTGGGTCAGGTATGATTTTGATTAAATATAGAAGTGGTTCTTTATCGAAAAATACAGAAGTGTTTAAGTGCAAACTCTTAGCAAAAATTCAAGTGCAAATTACTTATTCAGTTTATGTTCTTTCTTAAGGATTTTGCATATGTCTTTATGCTTCATGAAATAAATAGAATAATTATGGATTATGCATGATCTATACTCATTTTATTAGTGATCTTATATGTAGGTTGATTTTATAGGGATAAAACATAACCATTTAACTTAAATGAGTAAAACTGGGGAGAGACATTTTTTCTGAGAATATAATTTTGTGCAGTTGCCAAAAGCATTTTTGTTTTGGGAATAGAAACTTGGTGTAGTAATGAAATACGTTTTTATTTTTAGAATTGTTGCCAAACGAAACGGATGGGATAAAACATAAGCCCAGTTCTCAATTAAGGGAGCCCACACTAAATGGTCCATTCGAGCCGGGCCAACTTTATGGGCTTCCTCAAGACCCTACAGAAGGCACGCAGCTTCACACGCTGTCGGTTGGGCGGAGCTAGGGCTAATATTCGGCTAGGCTTGCAGCTGAAACGCATCGATAGCCACTCATCTCTTGAAACTAGAGGGCTTTTTTCCAAAATAATTTTAAAAAAATAAAATATTTACCAAATTAGATGTATAAAAAATTTATTTACAAATTTGGGTCTTGCGCAATAATCATAATAATGCACAAGGCGTTTTTTCATAAAAAAATTAAAAATTATTTGAGTTGCTCGTCACTCAAAAGTGCCAAGCAACATTCCTTTTTATTGTTTTATTTTAATCATTTTTACTTTCTTTTCTTGTTTTCTTTTAATCTTTTTTTATTATTCAATTTGTTTTCAATTAATCATTTTTAAATTTCTTTTTCTCGTTGCTCTGCTGCCTTGTCGCCTCCCTCATTCGTTCACTCAATGACGCGCCTCGATTCTGTAGCCTCGTCGCCTCACTCGTTCGTTCGTTTTTCTTTTACCTCGTCACTCCGCGGTCTTGTCACCACACTCGATGACGCGCCTCGACTCCATAGCCCTGTCGTCTAGCTCATTCGTTCGCTTACGCGTGTAGCACGATGACACGTTTCGATTCCACGGCCCCATCGCCTTGCTCGTTAGTTCGATCCTTTGTTTGCTCGTTTGTTTGATTGAACAACCGAGCGAGCGAACAAGCGAGGTGATGGGGACGCGGATCGATGAGAAAAAAAATTAAAAAATGATTAATTGAAAACTAATTGAATAATAAAAAAATATTAAAAGAAAAGAAAAATAGAAAGTAAAAAATGATTAAAATAAAATAATTAAGAAAAGAGCATGTTTTTTTTTTCCGAAAAGAAAAGAGAATGTTGCTTGGCACTTTTGAGTGCCAAGCAACTAAAATAATTAAAAAAAATATATAGTTTGGCAGTGCAGTTACTCGTGCGGTATCATGAATATCGCGCGAGATCCAAATTTATAAATAAAATTTTTACCAGCTTAATTTGATAAATATTTTATTTTTTAAAATTATTTTGGAGTAAAAACCCGAAACTAGTCACATCATTTCGACCGTCGGATTTTTCCCTCTCTTATGAAGGCAGAAGCCCCCGGCTTCAGGGGCAACCCCCAATTGGCCACGGCGCTGGAGCATTCGGGGAATGTAGTGCACGATATTCATGTTCGATTCAAATTAGCTCTTGCGTTCTTCTTCCTCTTCTTCTTCGCTGTCGGATTCGATTCACGCATCAATGCTTTGATTAGTTGGATTGCTTCCGCGTGAACTCGTTTTTCGTATGCGTTGACATGTCTGCCGATCTGTGTGAGATTAGGATCGCTTTTGTGTCTTTAAGCTTCGCTATCTGGTCTGTGAGGAGATTCTTTTGATTCCCACAAGTCTCGTTCCCTTGAAGCGATATTACTCCGCGTTGCTTTTTTCTACTGACGCTCCCTCGGGCTTCTTTCGTTGCTTTGGGGGAAACACTGGGCATGGGCGATTCTTCCAGAAGAGACGGCAACGAGTGAACCGCAACAGAATTGCTCAAAGGAGGAGAGAGCGGAGACGATAAACAGCCAAACCTCTGTAGGCTAGATCATGGCGGAGAAATTGGCTCCGGAGAAGCGCCACATCTTCTCTCACAACGGTGTGTTCCGCTTTGTCTTTCTCTTCATTTTGGGATATTGGAATGGCCGGACATTTCAATTTTTGATTGCTTCGTGGTGCGTTGCCTTATATTCTGCAGGTCAAACGGTGTTCGAATGGGATCAGACCCTGGAAGAGGTTAACATGTATATAAAATTGCCTCTGAATGTTCATCCCAAGCAATTCTACTGCAAGATTCAGTCCAAGCACGTTGAAGTTGGCATCAGAGGCAACCCTCCTTATCTCAATGTCAGCCATTGTTTCCTCAATTCTCGGTATCTTTTTTTTTTGTCCCCATTCTAGAGGAATAAAATTGTGTTGTTCCATTGATGGCCCTTTTGTTTTCCTGCTTTGTTAGCACGATCTGACGAGCCCCGTGAAGACTGATTGTTCTTTCTGGACTCTCGGTACTGTTTCCTTTTCGTTTTTTCTCTTACTCGAGCATTTTATTGTTGTATGCGGCGTGAATATAATAGGAAAGTTTATGTCAAGCCCAGCTTATGGTTCCTGCTCATTGCAGAAGAAACCGACAAAAGTATTTCTCTTCAGTATTTATTGGTGTGACTGCACATAATTGACGTGCTATTGTGATTGGAATTTGATGGAGTGCAGCAGCAGATGCCAATGAGCTTAAAATCAGTTTGTTGCATGTTTGAGTTGATTAGTTGTATGTTCTTTTGGTGTAGAGGATGATATAATGCATATAACCCTTCAAAAGAGGGACAAAGGTCAAACATGGCCTTCTCCAATACAAGGCCAGGGTCAGCTAGATCCGTTTGCGTCTGACATGGAGCAGAAGCGCCTCATGCTTCAGAGATTTCAAGAAGAGGTGATAATTATGTCTTTCGAGTAAAATTCGTTTTTCATTGTTTTATAGGTGGTTGTTATTTCCACATATTCTATTAATGCTATGACGCTTCTGCGGTAAATATTTACTGAATGTGTTTGCTGTGAGTGTTTGGTTGGCACAATGTTTTCGCAAAAGAAAGTTATTCGTTAAACATGCTCATCTATGCTAGTTCCATATGAATGTTAAAGTTTAAGATGCAAGAACTGCAATAGTCCGCAAGAAAGTAGTTGCAAAAATAACTGAGAATTGGATGCGCTTCTTGTTGTTTGATTCATGTACTCTTTCCTCGCATCAAGCATTTCATAATGTTTGGTAGCACGATGTATCGTATTGCATCAGCGTAGTAGTGCTTTGCCACTTGGGTTTGCTCTGCTAGATTGCCTTACATTTGCACACTCAAAGGGCAGCTATTTTAGCTTTGTATTGATTAGGAACCTTAGGTAGTGCCACCTCCTTCCCTTTTCCCTCTGCAAATCATGTGTCATCTTAGCACCTGTAGCCCCAAAGGAAGGGACTGGATGGTCTAATATCGGTGAGCGTACCAGATAATAGTTTGTGCATCTATGACTGTCTTTCATTTTAAGAAAGCTTTGTTGATGTCTTCCTTTTTGTGACAATATTCTGGGAAATCTATGTCTGTATTTTATTTTTGGGTTCATTGACTACCGACCCAACTAGTTTGGGATAAAGGTGATGTTGATGTTGATGTTGATGATGTTGATTCTAGGAAATCTTTATGCTCCTTTCTTCTGTCTTGTGACTGAAACGCTGCTTGAAAATTGTATAATTGGGCTGAAAAGTTTAATTATTGTTATTGCTCTCTTTTTCAGCCTACCAGTTTTCCTAAAGATATATAAATTTTTTGATCCAGTTCGTTTAGTTGTTAATGTACTTTTCTGAGAGGATTCTGCTGAATGTTGCTTCTAAGGTGAATCATGAAAATTGCGATTACAATGAGCTCAAGAATTTCATGCATGCTTATCCTTGTCCCTGAGTAACAAATCATGGACCCTGTGAGTGGAATGAGTTCATTTTTCCTGGACTCCTCTAATTGTCTACTACACGTGATTTTATCCTTTGTTTAACTTCATGGAGTTAGCTAATGATGATTTGTTGGTTGACCAACTTGGTTTTTCGATGCTTCAACCTTTTTCTACTGCTTGACTCTATATACAAAGATTTTTCTACTGAACCATCCCTTCATGAAGGTGATGATTTTATGCAGAATCCAGGATTTGACTTCTCTCAAGCTCAATTCACTGGCAACTGCCCAGATCCAAGGACCTTTATGGGTGGTATTCGGTCTGGTTGACAATCTTTTTGCCATGTGGCTACTTTTATTAGCTTCCATATGAACTACTAACAATTCGATATATAAAATGATCTAACATGGATCAACTGCCATTTCCAACTGTAGCACCTGTCGCATGTGTTCTGGATAATGTTTTCTGTCAAGTGTAATTTTATTTGGAGACAATTAGTGAGGGATAAAGCTGGGTGAAACCCCTCTGTCCGTCTTCTGTCTCGATGTAACTCTATGCATAAACGGTTAGTAATGACAAAGTTGTGTGTTCCACCAGTCAGTCTATGCTTCCTCTTGCAGCTACGACAATTCGCGCTTCTGCTATTATGGTAATTCCTGACTAACCTGTTGTGCTGGACATCATTCTGTTATTAGAGTAGGTATTTGGTTGTTTCCCTTTTAGGGAGATGGGTGTCTTGAATTCCTTCATCCCCCCTTCTTCTTTTCTTCTTTCTCTTTCTTCTTCTAGAGAAATCATTTTGGAGAACCCTGATGCATTAAGGATGGTGCTCTCTGGTTTTAAGAGAAGAGACCGGATTTATGTTTCGTTTGGAAATTTGACTGTATAGTTTTAGAAAGTTCGTGGGTTTATGTTTGTTGCTTTTCCCCATAAAGGATGGTAATCATCCTTTTCTCCTAGTAAAGCGCAACCTGCATAGGATCAAGGAACTTCATCTGATGTCTATTTCTGAAGAGAAGGTCAATTTAGCCTAATAAGCGAAGCAGTACCACAATCAGATTCGAGCAGACTGTTTAGATATGTTAGTGTGGAAGGATTTCTTTTGAAGAGCTTGAGATGTAAGATTTGTATACTTGCGGCGAGTTCTCGGCGGTTTGAATCTGTTGGATGTGTTAATGAATGCTGCCTACTTGAGGCATGGAGGAAATTATCTGAAGTGGAGTATGAAACAGAGATGGGACAACCTAAAAGTGAACTGAACTTTGAATGCGTTCTGTAGTGGATAGGTGGACTCTAGTGCATTTTGGTGATTATCCTGTCTAAATATCTCATGAGCTGCTTTTGTCGTTTTGTAGCCTATGTTTTCTCTAATGATGCTTTCTCAAGGACACATCTGTTGATAAGTGGCGGTACAGATCTTGCACTGCAAGACTTAATAGGACTTGGAAAAAGGCATATGCAAAAGGGCCTTTCTTTTTGCATCTTCCCTCTCAGCCTGGGGTGGCCGGTGGGAGTTGGGATTGATTCCTACGACCATTTTGGTGCAGGTTGGCATAGCAGGTGTGCCAGCTGATACAGTAATGAAGAAAACTAAGAAAATAGAAGATGACTGGACTCCCGTTTGGGATCAGGAGTGTTCATTACCGTTGACTGTTCCCGAGCCATCCATCAGGTTTCGGGCCAAAGTCCATCAATTTGTCTTCGGAGTACTAAGCACAGTTTTGAGCAGTCTGGAGTGATCAGACGGTGGACCTCACGTTCTGGGGAATAATGGCCTTTTCAAATCACGGACTAACTACGCTCTGCACGGACAGGGAGTCCTTAAACCTTGGACAGCGCAATCAGGGAAGGAAAGGTAGGACCGTTCATCCTATGATGCCTCTGCAGTCTAGTCTGCACACGACTTATTGAAGTGTCATAATCCGACAATTTTATTGCTTGTTACTTTGTTGCAATCTGATTCATTTATCGGATGCACTTTCTCCTGGAAACCGACGACGTTTGCCCGAATGGGGTACAAGTCCCACCTCAACAGATGGAAAATTTGCCCTTTTCTCCTTGATGTGAGACAACCGGTGGTGTGGTTTTCACTTCATCTGCAGAAATCTGGTCCCGTGGATCACTATCAGAAAATGCATCGACAGATTGCGGGATCGTGCTCGTTTAATTTTTAACTTTGATATGCTCATTGAGGTTGTAACCCAACTGACTTTGCCGCATTAAATGTGCAGCTATCTCAGGACCTTGTGCTTGGATCGTCTGCCACATGGCACCCCAAGCCATTAGATCTTCCCCCTATTAAAGGGGAAGATCTAATGGCCAAAAAGATTATGATCCCCTGCCCTACAGGCAGGGCCTTTACACGGATTCCCCGTACTCATATGTTAAACAAATGAACCAACCAACAGGCAAATTGTTAATTGCTTGCGAGAACGTGATTGGTGATGCCCTCCACATTTTCCACGGTTAACAAACACGGCTCTGCTGTAATTTATTTGCTTCGTATCGGTCAAGAGATCCCAACTGTGTCCGGTCCATAGACCCAACAATAATTGATATGGGATTAATTTAGTTAAACCCGTCCAGCGACCATCGCCTTTACATGATGAAGAGTCCTACTGGAAAAGACGAACGAGATCGAACGGACAGTGACTCTTGACGGGCTCCATCTGAGCTGATTCGATTATCTTCAATAGATTATTTTCCCATCCCCCATCCATCCTTCGATCATAACTCGGGTCAAACTCGGGGCGAGAGTGACCCCAAACTAGGCCGTTCTCAAGAATATTTCCTTTTGGATGTCACGTCCGATGGGAGAAAGATGATAAATCTACAGAGCATATCACATTGCAGCTCTGGAAAATAATCCCGAAAGAAACTACAGAGAAAGAATCGCAATCCTCCCTTCGGGATTCAAAAGAAATTTGTCTCGCAAAAAATTCGGAGTTCATTCATTCCGAAGAAATGGAAAAAAGCTGGATTTGCGAACCTACTGTGGCTTTCTTCACACAGAGAGTTTGCTCTCTCCAAATCGGTCACAACCTCGGTCATGTTAGGCCTCTCTTTGCCCACCAGGCTCACACACCGAACGGCAGTGGGAGCCACCAGCTCCACTGCTCTCGCCTCATTTGTTATCAGTGGCTCCGCCCTCCTGTCGAGCACCATCCTTAGCTCTCCGGCTAATATCCATGGCCTCACGTACTCCACCAATCCGATCGGTCCGATCAACCTTCATTCCCGAACACGGACCGTTTCCCAATCAAGAGCTCCAGCAACACTACTCCTAAACCGTAGACATCGCTTTTCGTCGTCAAAACATTCATCACGTAGTCCTCGGGATCGATGTAACCATCTGTCCTGACTGCTTTGCTCGATACGTATTGTTGGTCCAATTCCGGCCCCATTAGAGATAACCCAAAATCCGACACTCTGGCGGTCCAATTCGAATCTAAAAAAATGTTGGATGACTTAATGTCTCTGTGGATTATTGGCGGCACTGCATAATTGTGGAGATACTCGACGCCCCTAGCGGCATCTATAGCTACTTTAATCCTCAATTTCCAGGAATTCAAAATCTCACTGCTTGCTGCGATGGGCTCAGTGTTATTCAAGTGGTCATGGAGCGAACCGTTGCTCATGTAGTCGTAAACAAGAAGCCTCTCGTCCTCTTCCTGGCAAAATCCTACAAGGCCCACCAGGTGCTTGTGGTTCAAGCGCGATAGGAGCGCTCGTTCCGAGATGAATGCGCTTTCTTCCTCCAGGACCATCTTCATCCTCATATAAGTTTCGCCCCTCTTGATTGCCACTAGGCGACCATCCACGAATTTCCCTATGTAGGCAACGCGAAAGCAGCCGTCGTCAATCTTGTTCTCTGGTGAGAAGCTGTTTGTGGCAGCTACGAGTTCCGAAAGGGAAAGAACTTTGGTCTTGTCTATCCGCTTCGACGACCATGATCGGCTTATTTCGTGGTTCAATGAACTGGAGCTCTGGCCCTTGTAGGAAACCGATCTCGAATGTTGGGCACTAGGGTCAACATTAGCCGTTGAATCCAAAGAAGCCTCAGGAACTTCCTGTCCCACTGAAGTAACCACAGACTCTAGCCCACAAGCAGTAGAGAATCGTGCAGGCTCCCACGAAAGCCCCAACTGACCCAACGATCAGAAATGCCAGAGACAGCCGGTTCAGGGACCTTCCGGGATGAGAAGGTGGCGATTCCATTGGCGGGAGGGACAATGCAATTGGAAGCTTCTCGACTTTGACAAGATCTTCAAATGGTTCCGGACCCTTGACACAACGTATCTGAATTCGGATACGTACCGCACAAGGTGCACAGAGTCTTCACACGGGCCGGGAATGACCATTCCTAGAGGAAGATCACCTCCGAGATTATAGATAGACTTATTGGACCAACCTGGTCCCCAACATGTCATGGTCAAGTTCCAAGTGTTCAGCCCACAAATTACGCCTGATCCTGCCACAATTGTCTCAAACGACACACTCTTCACCAAATCGCTATCATACTCAAATCTGTTGGTCTCCCCTCCCCAACAGATGACGAGGCCGTTTGTTCGCTGGACTGCGCAGCTAAAATTCTCCCCCCAATGCGATGCCGGTGAACTCCAAAGCCTAGTTGAAAGGAACAACCGACTGCCCATGGTCGTTGCTTCCCCTGCAAACTAGAGTCCCGTTCGACGCCAATCCACAGGCGTGCAAAACTCCGGCGACTAGCATCGACATTGTCAGATTACCGAATTGCCCCTGAATCTCCGTTTCAGCTGCATTGTTTCCCCAGCACATGACTCTGCTGTTGTTCTTCAGAATCCTGCACGAAAAAATTTTTCGTCCCTAATTTGCAACGCTAATTTTTACAACGAATTATGTTTTTGTTGCTAATTTTGCGACGAAATACCCTTTTCATCGCAAATTTTAGCGTCGAAATAGGTAGATTCGTGGCTGAATTCTTATTTTTGTGGTGTAAATTAGTGGCGAAAGTCATGTTCATTGCTAATTTAGCTGCTGTATTATATACAATTTTGATTTTTTTTTTGTATTCTATTTTAATATAGTAGCTAATTTAGCGAAGAGACCTGTTTTTCATTAAATTTTCCGTCGTGTAATTTTCGAGCTTTTTAAATGAGTAAAGTACAACGATCTTAAGAACAAAACACCTAATCTATATTTCAAAATTAGTATATTATTTGTAATCTAAATTACGCATAATCTAGATTAATACTAATGTTAAAATGTTTAGGACTGATTTGCTAGAATCGAACGCTTTCTATGTATCTCTTTATTATATAACTTATGAATGGAATCCTCTTTTTTTTTTACCAAAAAATATTTAAAAGAGAAATGACAGAAAGACTTTGTTTATCCCTTCTTAGTCTTATTGTGAACAGAGTAAGAGCCGAGTTCAAGATGATAAATATTACGAGAACTTGCATCTTATCCTAATTTGTGACAAATCTGATTGGTGGGCTGTATGTAAGAAATCAAAGCACGAAGAAAATATGATTTCATAATGCACCATATTATCAATTTTCCTAGAGAAGTTTATTGTTCTTAATTTATAATCTCATGCTTTTAATTAGAAAATTTATATAAAATGTTAGAAACTTATAGTTATAATCGCTTATGAACATGAACTATCAATTTTTTATGAAATAGTTTAAGAAAAACTTTATTTGAAAGTTGAAATTTCAATTCCAATATGACTATCAGGAGGACTTTGATTTTGTGGAAAATTTTCCAAATGACTTGTGGGTTTCTAAGATTATAAATAGCTTATTTATGTTTTTAACAAGCTAAGCTAAACGACGTATTATAAGCATTTCTTATTTAAGTCATTCATCGATTGACGAAAGCAAGGATCCAAAGAATCGAATTTTTTTCTATGTTACATTTTATAAAAAGAAATTGACCTCTGTTTTTTGTTTGTTCACAGCTTTACATATGTAATAAATATAAAAAAAGGTTCTAATAAACCTAAAAAAAAATATAAATGGAGGACAGTAAGTAGCGACGAACATCTGTTTTCTTCACTATAGAAAAATTACATATCTAAATATAAGTATGTCAAGAGCTTTTTTGTCGAATATGTCAAGAGTTGAACATCAAGAAATTTCATGTTTTTCCCCTATTATTCATTCTATATAAATACATATCTAAAAATAAAAAATAAAAAAGAATTAGCGATGAAAAAAGGATTTTGTCACTAATTTTCAGAAAAAATTAAATCAATTTGGGACGAAAAGGAAAAATTCATCGCAAAATTGGCGACGAAATGGACCTTTCGTCGCAAATTGCTAATAAAATTTAAATAAAAAAGGAAAAAGAAAAATAATTAGAGACGATAGAAAGGTTTCGTTGCAAATTTTAAAAAAATGTAAATTAATTTGCGACGAAAGGAGTGCGACGAAAAGGCCTTTCGTCGCAAACTGCAAATAAAAATTTCAATAAAAAAAAAATAAAGAATACTTAGCGACGAGGCTCTTTTGTGGAACGTACTGCTGAGGTGATTATATATAGAGAGATAGGCCACGAGGGATCTCACAGGAAAGAAGAAACGTCGTCGCATACCGATCAGGGAGAGCAGCTTCCTGGAATTTTCCAGTCTTGGCGTGCAGGTGCTGCACTTATGGTAGTGTGCACACATGAAGTTGGCCATATTATATTGTGTGTAGTTTACGTGTTTTAAGCGTTACATTTGTAGCACACAGATAAGAAAAATAAATTTAAAACCACCAAATCAACTTGGATGCGTCGATTTACAAGTAGTAAAACATTGGTGTGGGTGCAGATATACCCATTTGTCAGCAGCTCTTTTCTAAAAAGTAGTAAAAATCATTTTAACAAAAAAGAAGGAGAAGAAATTGCCGCTTTATCGAGTATTTCGAATGAAATTTGACAAATGCTGCGACTTCGAGGATGTTACATCCACCTTCAATTAGTTTGGGAGTGATTTCGTGGAGAAAATCAATCTCAATCTGAAGAAGTTATACGGAAACATGTGTTGTTTTATTGGCGAAAGTCACCGAAAAAGTTATTAATTGTGTCAATTCAGCCTTATTTCTTTCTTTCTTTTTTATCAAATGAGAATTAAACTTTATCCAATTGCATTAATTCATTCCATCAGGTTAGAAATCATATACGTCAGCGTTGATCACGTCACGTGGGATGTGATCAAATGCAAAAGATTTAGAACTCAAATGAAAAAAAAAAAATTACAACTGAATTAGCAAGATTGTAATATACTTATGCAAACTAGAGCTTTAGGTTTAGATCATTATTGCAAATGAAACGTATCGTACCCGCAATATAAGTGTACTAAATGTGGAAGCACTCATCAGTAACATGTCAATTATCATTTTCATAAATGAATACCGTCCATCCTAGCGTTGTTATTTCCAATGGCACCGCATGTCAAAGTAGGCAACTTCTTTGGAAGGATAGCAATTGCCTCAGGAATGAACTGACACTGCACGGTAAGCTACAACTCGATGTGCAAAATCTTTGTACTCGTCTAAAACTTCAACAGTTCTAAAAAACTATTTCATCCTCCTAATGATCTCGACTTACCTAGTGTGTTCTTTCCTCAAAATATTTTTCTTCGGTGCGATGAAAGTATTTATACGCATCGGGTATACGGACAACATACATGTCTATGACGTGCAAGTGTATACAAATGCACAATCATGGGAAAAAAAAAAATAGACTCGGATGGTTTAGAGTTGACTTGGTGGTTAAGGAACAAACATGTGGGTGGATTAGGCGCACGACACATTGTTCAATCCATTACGTCATCGATCCTTTGTTTAGACCACCCAACCCGTGTTTCGCAAACGTATTTAACCTGGTCCACGAGGTCGATGGGCATGCTTCATCAACCGGAAAATTACAAGCCTCCAGGATGAGATCTCGATAGTCATAAGAGATGGTAATCGAGCTGCTGTTGCGGGGCATGATATCCACGCATGGTTTCGGCAAGGAGCGAGCCGTTTCGCAAGCTAATTTGACACGGAGACTCGTTCGATGGCCACATCAAGGATTCTTTCGAATCCTTGATCAGAACGATAAGATGTGCAGGTGCAGTAATTAACAACTCTGCCTTGCGAAAAGGGCCATTGAACAAAATATAAAGGTGTCCTGCATTGATCGGACATAGTTCGATACAGATAGTGGAAAATGACTTAGAATTTCTCTCTGGCATTAATGAGAGCATCATTATTATATTTCAAAAGAAAAACTGCTAGCCCAACAGTCTGGTAGTGCTGCTAATAATTTATGATTAGATGATATTTTGATCAATTAGTACTTTGTGCAAAACGCGCGATGATGATGTGCGAGTTTGCGGTTGAGATTGTATAGTCACTGACACAACTAACTATGGAAATCATCTCC
This sequence comes from Rhodomyrtus tomentosa, assembly GCA_028455895.1. Taxonomy (NCBI): domain Eukaryota; kingdom Viridiplantae; phylum Streptophyta; class Magnoliopsida; order Myrtales; family Myrtaceae; genus Rhodomyrtus; species Rhodomyrtus tomentosa. The sequence continues at coordinate 19,884,969 of JAPCWY010000003.1, read as the reverse complement.
CATTGCAAGAGAGAGACACGGCGTAAGAGCCAAAAGATCCAAATACTTTCCACTTGGGTGTGCTTCAGGTCACAACTATAAAGAGCAGGTTCTTCCGTTGATATACTCCACTAAATTATCAGAAAATATAGGATGTAGATTCTCTTTTTGCATGTACTGCGTGCCTAAGGTGAAGGGTTGATTGTAGTGTTGAAAGCCAACTTGTAGGATAATGATCATATTAGTGCATGGAAAAGTACAAAAAAAAAACATATTGTATTAGTACTAATTAGTCCTAAACTTTTTAATTGAACCTCTTTAATCCCAAAAACATTTTCACGTTCATACCAATTAACTCCGTTCGAGCCAATTTAGACAGAAAATTACTTGCGTGAATGTCGGCCATCCTTTGTAGCGCTATTAGTGCCGGCGTTATTTTTTTTTAGTTATTTATTAAAATTAGCGGTCACGTCGGCTTTGGGTGAGGGTCGCCAGCAACCTTCGCCGGTCAAAATGAAAGGAAAACTAACAGAGAAAAATGAATAAATAATGAAACAAAAAAAAAGGAATTATTTTAAAACGTTTACGTCGGTGCCGACCATGACACTTTAGGATGATCGACATCCATATTAACAATTTCGGGCCTAAATTGACCTGATGGTACTCAGTTAGTATAAACGTGAAAGGGTTTAGAACTAAATTGGACAAGTTGAAACATATTTAAAACCTGATCTATTTAGTGGGTACATACATAGATGTGGCAAGCGAGAGAGTGCGTATTTCCTCGTGGAGAGGAGCGAAAGCGGCTATTTGAGAGCATATATATGCGGGGAAGTAGAATCAAGTATTGACTGGGAACCGTGGGCAGTGTCACCTTAGCACCAGTTGCCCCATAGGAAGGGACTTGAAGCACAATGCCAATGAGCTTACCCAAAAATGGTTTAAGTGCATCTATGCCCGTCTTTCATTAGGAGAAAGCCTTGTTGCTGCCTTTCTCTTTTAGACAATATCCTAGAAAATCTTTCTGCTCCTTTGTTCTGTCTTGTGACTGAAACCCTCCTTGAAAGTTTTATGACGGGGCCAAAAACTTTAATTTAATATAAGGTTTTCAACCCAGTGCATTCAGTTGTCAATGTATGCTTCTGAGAGGATTTGTGTGATTCTGCTGAATGTTGCTGTTAAGGTGAATTGTGAAAATTGTGATTACAGTGAGCTCAAGAATTTCATGTTTGCTTAACGCCGTCTCTGAGCGACAAGTCATGGACCCCTCGGAGTGGAACGAGTTCATTTTTCCTGGACTCCCCTAGTTGTCTATACGTATCTACTGTGTTTTTTGCCTCAAGTATCGTCTAGTATACTATGTGATTTTTATTTTTATTTTCCCCCCCTTTTTCTACTACTTGCAGTGAGCTAACAATGAGGTGTTGGTTGACCAACTTGGTTTCGGGATTTGACTTCTGTCAAGCTCACTTCACTGGCAACCGTCTTGATCCAAGGACCTTTATGGGTGGTATTCGGTCGAGTTGACAATCTTTTTGCCATGATGGCTACTTTTATTAGCTTCCATATGAACTTTTAACAATCTGATGTACAAAATGATCAAACCTGGATCGCGCTCTAGTTCCAACTATAGCGCTTAGATAATTTGCGCATGTTCTAGATAATGTTTTCTGTCGAGTGTGATTTTATTTTGAGACAATTAGTGAGTGATAAAGCTGATGAAACTCTTCTGTTCATCTTCTGTCTCTATGCGACTCTATGCATAAACAATTAGTAAGCGACAAAGTTGTATGTTTCACCTATCTGTCTTTGCTTCCTCGTGCATTTGCAGCGATGACAAGTCTGCTTCTGATTATTCTGAGCACGATCAAGAATCAGCCGTATCACGTCAGAAATCGTTTTCTTTGTAGACCGGCAACTTTGTAGGGCATCTTTCATATGTTCTCCATTGGTGCCCACTGGCTAACATCGTTCTTTCCATGGAATGCCATCCATCAGCATTGTTCTCGACGAAGGGCATGCGTCTCTCTCTCTCTCTCTTGGTGGGTTGAAGGCGTACGTCCCTTTAGCTAAAATCGAACCCTATATCTATATCTATGATACTCTCAATTTCGTGTCCACTGAGTATCTCCCCCTGGAGGTTTGCGGAGCATAAAATCGAATCAGAATAAAAGCAAACTTATCTCGAGAGACCTAATGAATTTCGCCATCGCACATTGCTGTTGTAACGGTAATGCCATCAATACAATCATGCAAATCAATAGTACATCTCGGGCATTGTTGTCGTGCTATAATTTTATTGGATATCGAAACGAATCAGTTGTGTCGTGTGTCGGAACTTTTCGTGAGTACACCAATCGTTAGCGTGACGACCAGAATTTCCTGCCGAATTATTTATCGGGCGAATTAATATTTATCGGATTCGAAATATTAGTAAACGAATTAGTTTTGAGAGAATTATCATATGTTTGGTACGATGGATCATCTTGAGACCGTGAGAGTAGTGGACGCGATATTCGGGGCTGGTGGAGGTTTGTTTGTTTATGAACCTGGATATTAAATTGGTCCCGGTGCAATTTCGATGCGCGGTTGAACAACCAAGGATTTTATAGGTAAAATGACACAAATAATCTCTAAATTTTGACAGTACGTGCAATCTGATCCCTGAAAATTTAATTTGTTCAATTTAATTCCTGAACTTTAGCAGAATGTGAAATTTGATCCTTAAACTTTTGACTTGTTCAATTCAATCTCTGAACTTTTAGTAATTTTTCAATTTAGTCCCTGGATTATATGAAAATGTTCAATATTATCCTGATCTTAAATTAACAAAAGGACTATATGAACTTTTTCCTATAATTCAGGGACTACATTGAACATGCACTAAAAATTTAGGGACTAAATTGAACAAGTCAAAGATTATGGACCAAATTGCACATTCTGCCAAAGTTCAGGGACTAAATTGAACAAATTAAAAGTTCATGGACCAGATTGCACATTCTGCCAAAATTCAGAGTCCATTTATGTAAATATCCCCTTTTTTTATTAAGCCCCCACGCCACTTTCTTTTCCCCTTACGTGTACTCCTTGAATTAGACATGGCCCAAACTTTTAGGGGTGCATGATTCCCTTTCTTTTTACGGGCTTTATTTCTGACAATAAATAGATTTTTTCATTTATATTCTTTAGATAAGTTGCTCAGATAAAAAATGTGTTTGATAACGATATAATTTTTCTATTTTTGAAAAAAAAATCTTTTGATAACGTTAAAAAATTTCTATTTTCGAATGAGCTTTTCGCTGTCGGCTGGTGGCTTGCGATCGACGGTCGGCTACTAATGATTGGCGATAGATTGGCGGACGACGGTAATAAGGGAGGAGCGACATAAAATGAGTAAATTATTTTGAGTTTTTGTTTCTAAAATAAAAAATTAGCTTTTTTTTAACTGATTATTTCACATCCAAAATCTATTTCTAAGCCAAAAGTTTGGTCGTAGAATAAAAAAAATTAAATTGACTTATAAACACATTTCTATTTCAGAGCTATTCTACGGAATAATAATAATAATTCACCGTTAGGAGTCTTCCTTCCTCCAAGCGGTGGCCGAACGAAAGATCTTCGTATTTCGTTTTAAGGGCTCGACTCCTCTTTCCTTTTCACGAAGAACAGAACGCTCTGCAACTCATCACCTCTCCGTACAGTCGCCGCTTGCGCAGCCGTGCCTGACACCATCCGCCGTCGTTCGTCTCGTCCTTCACACGTCGCATCCGCCTTCGCTTCTAGAGGCAAGTCTTGTTCTAATTCTTCTACTAATTTGTGTGATGGGAGTCGGGGTGGTGAAGGAATCGCGGATGAGGGATGCGTGAGTTATGATGTGTGTTAGGAGCGTTGACTGTTATGTGGAATGGCCTGATTATAATACGGCAAGTGTAAAATGGGGACGAAATCTCGTGCCGGGATTGCAGGGAAATTCAGTGACCGAATTTGAGCTTTCCGAATGAAAAATTGTAAAGCTTGCGTACGATTACTTCTGTTCAATCACTGCTTAGTCGTGCGTTGGAGTCTTCCGTCGCTCAAAACTGGTGGTATGCGTGTTAATGGGTCAGCTCGGGGGTCGGACAGTTGCGGGAGTGTCGTCTGTAGCCGCAAATGAGTAGCATCGGGACTGTTGTGATGAGTGAGATGGAGGCAGATTTGGAATTGGGGTCTGTTTAGGCTCAACTGAAGCTTGAATGATTTTGTAGTTCGTAACGAATTGGTTAGAGATTTTCGGAGAGCAGCATCCTTGGATTTACCAGATTTTGTCGAATTTCGGAAGAGTCGATAATTGAGAAATAAAAAGGGACTGCGAGACTTGAAGAAACTGAACTTAGGTATTACGTGTCTACGGTGAATTAGAGTCAGTAGACTAGATAGCTAACTTTGTCAAGAGCTGATTTACTTTAACTTACAAGTGTTCTGTTATGGTGAGTTTGTTATGCTTTTTTTTTTATGTGGGTAAGTCATGGACGTTTTATTGAATCATTGATCTTCTGTCTGAGAAAGTTTGGTTGCTGAATTCTATTATTAGTCAGAGAATTGTCAAGCTTTTCATCTGGGTAGTGTGGAGGTGTTCATTTTGTGGTGGTGCCGGAAAAGTATATCAATCTTGCATAATTCGATTCCAATAACGACGATTGGATTTGTACGTGGTATGCACGTTGGAGTTGAAACATGCTAGCCTAATCTTCTTGGTTGTGAGCAACCTTTAATTTAGTCAATGTAATAAGTTTAATGGAAATGAATGAAGTTGTTTAGATGATGTGATGTACAAAATGCTGGCAGCCACTTGTACGAACGAACCAAAAGAAATTATTGTCTCTCTAGCAGAAATCTGATGATGGCATCAAATGCTTCGACTATACCATTTCTGTTCGATTTCTTATGCTACATCCAGTACATTCCTTTAACTAGTTTTTATGTCTCGATCATTGGGTAATGACTGAATTAATACAGGATGGAAACAGCCACATATACGGCACTTTGGCCGTGAGCTTGATTGGTCCAGTAATAAGATTTTAAGTCTGGTACTGTTGATACCAATGACTGCTATTAGTTGTTCTAAGTTTATATTGTATTAATAGTGCGTTGGAAATTTACATTAAACATATGCATGAGCATTCATTCCATGAACTTGCATTGAGTGAAAGTGAGGAAAATGGGCTTCGGAGCCGATGAGTGATACCTCATGGAGTTTATGGGAAGGCCTTGCTGTGTGATCTTGGCAGTCTTGCTGCGTGTGCCGGACCAGTCTCCGTGGTGGAACGAGACGTGATATGAGTGCACGAGTGCTTGAGAGGCAATTACTTCATTCGCATAAGTTTTTTGAGAATTTCATGTGTAATAAATGTGATTGATATGGTGAGTGAATTGTTTGGTTAACCTCTGGTTAACCTTTGCTACTTGTCTCCTCATTATACATTTTATTGGATAATTTAGAACTTGACTTGCTGAGTTTCTCTCCATATCTTGGTCGACAATTTTTAAGTAAGTGACACCAGTGGGTATTAGAGAAGGAGGATCGACGGTACGAGTCTTTACAATTAGTATTTGATTTTTCGTGAATCACTGAGGCTAAGATGTGTTGAGTGCACATGTGAGGTGGGAAACAAAGGAGTCTCATGATGAATGTCGCGATCGATAAACTTCAAAATAAGGGTAAGAAAGATTAAACTATGAATGGGCTCAAAATTATGGGTTCCGGGGACCATTCAAATCTGGGCCATGTTTTCGTGGATCCCGGTCTCAAATCTATCAAAGCCTAAGATTGTTCGGATTTACATGTAATGGGTCGATCTCATATCTCGCTGAAACTAAATTAGCCCGACAGAGATCCGCCGGAGTTCGAGAGATGAACGTGGGCAATTCTTCTAGAAGAGACAGCAGCGAGTGAACTGAACCCAACACAACGGAATTTCTCAAAGCAGGAGAGAGCGGAGATCATAAGAAGCCGAAGCTCTGTAGACTAGATCATGGCGGAGAAATTGGCTCCGGAGAAGCGCCACATCTTCTCTCACAACGGTGTGTTCCGCGCTTTGTCTTTCTCTTCATTTTGGGGATATTGGAGTGGCCGGAGATTTCAATTTGTGATTGCTTCGTGGTGCGCTGCCTTGTATTCTGCAGGTCAAACGGTGTTCGAATGGGATCAGACCTTGGAAGAGGTTAACATGTATATAAAATTGCCTCCGAATGTTCATCCCAAGCAGTTCTACTGCAAGATTCAGTCCAAGCACGTTGAAGTTGGCATCAAAGGCAACCCTCCTTATCTCAATGTCAGCTATTGTTTCCTCAATTCTCATGCTCTTTTTTTGTCCCCATTTTAGAGTCGTTTTGGGATCAAATTGTGTTGTTTCATTGATGGCCCTTTGTTTTGTTGCTTTGTTAGCACGACCTCACGAGCCCCGTGAAGACAGATTGTTCTTTCTGGACTCTCGGTACTGCTTCTTCTTTTCTTTTCCTTTTCTTCTTACTCGAGCACTTTATGGTTGTATGCGGCATGAACGTAATAGGAAAGTTTATGTCAAGCGGAACTTATGGTTGCTGTTCATTGCCCAAGAAACTGACAAAAGTATTTCTCTTCAGTATGCATTTGTGTGGCTGCGCATAATTGAAGTGGTATTGTGATTGGAATTTGCTGGAGTGCAGCAGCATATGCAAATAATCGTAAAATCGTTTTCTTGCATGTTGTGTTGATTAGTTGTATGTTCTTTTGGTGTAGAGGACGATATAATGCACATAACCCTTCAAAAGAGGGACAAAGGTCAAACATGGTCTTCTCCAATCCAAGGCCAGGGTCAGCTAGATCCATTTGCTTCTGACATGGAGCAGAAGCGCCTCATGCTTCAGAGATTTCAAGAAGAGGTGATTGTTATGCCTTTCGAGTAAAATTAGGTTTTTGTTGTTTTATAGATTGTTGTTATTTCCACGTATTCTATTAATGTTACAAAGCCTTCTGTGGTAATTATATACTTAATGAGTTCAGTGTGAGTGCTTGGTTAGCATAATGTTTTAGCTAAAGAAAGTTATTGGTCAAACATGCTCATCTATACTAGTTTCATATGCATGTTGAAGTTTAAGATGCAAGAACTGCAATAGTCCGCAGGAAAGTAGTTGCAAAGATCACGGGGAATTGGATGTGCTTTTGTTGTTTGATTCATGTATTATTTCCTCGCATGAATCATTTCATAATAATTAGCGGCATGTTGTATCCTATTGCATCAGTGTAGTAGTGCTTTGCCACTTGGGTTTGCTCTGCTAGATTCCCTTACATTTGGACTCTCAATAGGCAGCTATTTTGGCTTTGTATTGACTGGGAACCTTGGGCAGTGCCACCCCCCCCTTCCCTTTTTACCCTCTGCAGATCATGTGTCACCTTAGCACCTGTAGCCCCAAAGTAAGAGACTTGAAGTACAATACCAGTGAGCTTACCAGAAATGGTTTAGGTGTATCTATGCCTGTCTTTCATTAGGAGAAAGCTTTGTTGCTGTCTTCCTTTTTAGACAATCTTCTAAGAAATCTTTCTGCTCCTTTGTTCTGTCTTGTGACTGAAACCCTGCTTGAAAGTTTTATAATGGGGCTGAAAAGTTTAATTCTTGTAATTCCTCCTTTTCTCAGCCTACCAGTTGTCATTCCTCAAGAGCCTAAATACAATATAAGCTTTTCGACCGAATGCATTTAGTTGTTAATGTACTTTTCTGAGAGGATTTCTGTGATTCTGCTGAATGTTGCTGTTAAGGTGAATCATGAAAATTGTGATTACAATGAGCTCAAGAATTTCATGTTTGCTTAACGCTGTCTCTGAGTAACAAGTCATGGACCCCTCTGAGTGGACGAGTTCATTTTTCTTGGACTCCTCTAGTTGTCTATAAGTATCTTATTCCTTTTTGTGTTTTTTTGGTCTCAAGTATCTTCTAGTTTACTTTGTGATTTTTTCCTTTTTCTACTACATGCAGTTGGCTAATAATGAGGTGTTGCTTGACCAACTTGGTTTTTCGGTGCTCTAACCTTTTTCTACCGCTCTACTCAATGTTCAAAGATTTTTCTACTGAACTGTCACTTGATGAAGGTGATCTCTTTGTGCAGAATCCAGGATTTGACTTCTCTCAAGCTCAATTCACTGGCAATTGTCCTGATCCAAGGACCTTTATGGGTGGTATTCAGTCTGGTTGACAATCTTTTTGCCATGATAGCTACTTTTATTAGCTTCCATATGAACTTCTAAAAATCTGGTGTATAAAATGATCTAACCTGGTTCACGCTCTAGTTCCAACTGTAGCGCTTGGATAATTTGCACATGTTCTGGATAATGTTTTCTGTGAAGTGTAATTTTATTTTGAGACAATTGGTGAGTGATAAAGCTGATGAAACTCCTGTTCATCTTCTATCTCTATGCAATTCTATGCATAAACATTTAGTAAGTGACAAAGTTGTGTGTTTCACTTGTCTGTCTTTGGTCCCTCGTACATTTGCAGCAATGACAAGTCATGCTTCTGCTATTATGATTAGCTTCGACTAACCTCTTGTACTAGATATCCTTTTGTTATTAGAGTGGTTATTTGATTATTTCCATTGTAGGGGGTGGGTTTATTGATTTTGCCACCTTTCTCGTAAAGAAATCGTTTTGGAGAACTCTGGTGCGTGAAGGATGGCGCTCTCTAGTTTTAAGAGGAGACTGAATTTATGTTGAGTTTGGAAATTTACTGTCTAGGTTTGGAATGTTCATTGGTTTATGTATGTTGGTTTTCTCAGGCATGGATGGTAATCATTCTTTTCTCCTTTTAAATCGCAACCTGTGTAGAATTGAGGAAGGTAAGCTTAGCCTCATAAGCGAACCAGGACCACAATCTAATTCAATTAGACGTATGTTTTGATGTGCAGGAGAATTTCTTCTGTAGAGCTTGAGATGTAAGAATTGTGTTGCCTAGACGAGTTCTCAGCGGTCCGAATCTGTTTGTGTTACTGTTTCTGAATGTTGCGTACTTGAGGCGTGGAGGAAATTAGCAGATGGGGAGTGTGAAACGGAGATGTTATAGAATGGGTTTGAATTGCACCTCGAGAGATTTGGTTTGCAACTAAGTAGATCTCAGCTGTAGATTCATTATTGTTTTTGCTGTCTTTGCTCCATTCTCCTGCCGTCTGATCATAGAATTCACCATATTGCTTAGCCCTTGGCTGCTGAAGAACAATAAAAAAAAAAAGCCGAGAGTAGTGGGAATCCGGTTCTTCTGAGCACGATAAAAAATCAACCATATCACCTCAGAAATCGTTTTCTTTGTGGACGCGCACCTTTGTAGGGTATTTTTTCACATGTTCTTCCTTGGAGCCCACTGGCTAACATTGTTCTTCCCATGCAATGCCGTCCATAAGCATTATTCTCGATGTAGGGCATGCGTCTCTCTCCCTTGGTGGGTTGGCGGCGTGCGTCCTTTTAGCGACCTAAGTCAAACTCCGGAGTCTTTTGATTCTACAAATCTTATAGTTCGACAAAAATGAGAATTTTATGCTTTTTGTTAATAATTTTGTTAAAGAGTTTCATGTAATTAATTAGGAAAGTTTTAGAATTCATGCCACTAGCTTGGCGGCGATTGAATTTCACATCTCTCTTACTTTCGTCAGTTCTCTTAGGCAATAAAGAAATTTAGATTCGCGTTCTTTTAAATCAAAATCTATTTTTGTCTTAATGAGCACTCATTGCGATAATTTGAAAAAAAAAAAAAAAAGGTCTGAATCTTTGAAGGATAACGAGACATTGCATGTTTGACTCTACGTATACTCGAAAAGGTTTTTGTATGAAAATTTCGAAGATCCATTAAATGTGAAAAGAAGAAAGGAAATTGGAAGTAGACCTCAACTCTTCGCCTTCTAATTTAAACCGTGCAAAATGGAACTGTTGGTCCCCTGCTCTGCAAATCTCGTCCGTGGCGCGAAGTTCGGACCAACGACCCGACGAGCTCCCCGAGATGGAGCCTCCCATGTGACGACATTCCCACTTTTGTTTATTCGTCTTTGGGGGGGTTTGGAAAGATTTTGAGGGCATTCATTAGGAAAATGCAAATACTTTATTTGGTACGAAGAGATTTGATGAAACGTAAAAATTGTTGGATAAATTGTAATTTAAAAATTTATTGTAAAATAATTTTGGGTAAAATATTGTTTAGAAAAATTTCATTTGTGGGGCACTTCTTTTAATATTTGTCTTTTTTTCATTTGTTCTGTTCAAAATTATACTTGCAGAAAATGATCGGCCGCTTCAAAAGCTCTCTTGCCTTTTTTCATTTGTTCTGTTCCGTCCACCAATCGTTCGACGAAATTCCGTTATGGCCCTGATACATCCTTGTTCAATGCTCCATCTTCTTCGGGTAGTACCCACCGGCGAACCCAGGCAATGGCCGGCGGCAGCCGTCGTTTGAGGTCGAACGACCTCAGGCAGCCCTCGGCAACCACTAACGAGGGTCGAGCGACCACCGGCGACCACCGACGAGGGTCGCGAAGGTCGAAGATTCGCGAAACCCGGGTGAGGTTGCAGATTCGCGGTCAAAAACCCAGATCTGGGTCGTTCGATGCTGATGCTCGATCTCGACCTCCACTCATAGTAAATCAGACAAAGGCAACAACTCCAGCGAAGATAGCGGCTTGACGGCCACCGTGACTCTTGATCTCAACCTTGGCGACCAGTAACCTCACGTTGAACGAGAACTAGGGAGCACACAAGACGTTGGCGTTGGGAAGAAGATAAATAGTTGTTCTGGACAAAAGTGGAACAAAAAATTAGTTGTGAGGTCAATAATGGCAAAATGAAAAAGTGAACAGTATTCCGATGGTTGTTTGTCGAGAAAGTTGAAAGGCCAAGCCTGCCTGGGGATTTCAGCATTTAGAACGCTAGCATTTCGGCTGAAGGAGCTTTCAAAAAATTTTCCAAACACCAAGGTTTTGTCCAAAGGGCTTTGGACACCCAAGGGGCCTTGGCTATGCTGTTCTCAAACGCACCTGATCTTCCTCCTCCCATGGACCTTTCCTAACCCTTCTATTTTCCTTTTCCTTCTTCACTCACTCATGATCATTACTAGATCACCAAGGCTCAGACTAAGGCTGCGTTTGGATAGGCTTTTGGAAAAGCCATTGAAAAAATACAAGTGATTTTGGGTTAAAAGAATTTGATGAAATGCAAATATTATTTGGTAAACTGAAATTAAAAAGTGCATTGAAATGTAACTTTGAAAAAAATACTAACATATAGAAAGTACTTTGGTGTCTTAATTTATTATTTTAACTTTAATCCGTTAAAAAATGAAAAAAAATAATGAAATCATTTTACATATATATATATATATATATTTGATGATCGAGGTGTTCGGACCAACAACATTTTCTATTATTTCACATTGAGAATAACTTAAAATGCACGCATGAATAAATTTATAAATTAAAAAAAATTCAAAATATGATTATTTGCATGCAATGATACCGAAAAAATTATTATAATGAACACGATCGATAAAAATATGTTCTCAATCATTATAATGATTATGATCGATAAGAAGATGTTCTCCTTAATATTACAAACTTCCTTAACTATTAATTCAACACATAAATCATGATCAACTGAATGTGATCTCCTTAATATTACAAACTTTCTTCTTATCATGGACTCCCAAATCCTTGGCGTTTCGACCGGTGGCTTGAGGATCCAATGGCTCTGAGTGCATCCATTGATGGACATGCCTAAGTTTGAAGCTCCAAGAGTGGATAAAAGCACGGCTCGTTTGGAACTCACAAGAATGTTGTTGCCTCCTCTAAAAGGATCCTTGAAAATTGCTTAAGGACTGTCGATCATATTTGCGAAAAAATGTGACAGCCCATGTCAAATCAAGCTCCAATAATCGACAAGTTAACAAGCGAAATTGCCAACATATGACTAAACGAGGGGCTAAAAATTGCTCATGAAGAAGATAAAGCAGAAAACTTACTATAAAATCACTTCACTGTCCTCTCCAGGAGCCTGCTTTGTGCGGGAACCATCATAGTTCCACTTAAAAAGCTTTGAAGGATCATTAACAGGACCAGAGAGAGTCTATATCATCAAAAGTAGCTAAAGTTAAGAAGAGCATGTGCAGTTAATCAACAAGAGTAAACACTTGTTGTCTTGTCAACTACTTGTGCACAGAGTTGCTTTGCTCCTCATGTCCATCCAGATCCCCCGATCCCAATTCAATCAAACAATACACATGATAAAAATTAGCATAGAAGGAGGCATCCTCTAATCTCGGGGTTTGAACTAAAAGAGCATGTATCAGTTGAATAATTTAATGGATGCTAAAAAACGAACCAAGTAGGATGTTGGAATCCCCAGATGATAGGAACAGGGAATATGCTAAGAGGATAGAAGACAAAAAAATTATAACTTGGGAAGGACATTAATGTCCGACAAATAATCCCAACGGTAAGAATCTTAAAGACATTACCAGAAAGCATCAACCAATAACAAATCTGTGAACAGACAATTCCAGCAGAACTGATATCTTCTGTTAAACAGATCCACCAAAGGCACTTGCAAGTGAAGCCTCGGTCAGATATTTCAGTGGTTTCTCTTGGTGTTAGCACCTTTTCCGCATAAAAAAAAGTTTGAACTAGCACAACAGAGGGACGACGCCATTTCCATGCTTAAGTTTCGAAGGATAAAATGAAAGAAACAAAGTTCGACAAAACACAATACCTCAAAGAGGGGCAAAAATGCTCAAAAATCTGATAACAACTAATTAAGGACGGGAAAAAAAAAGCCAAATTGGCAAGGAACAGACACCTTCTCAATCAGATCAAATACATCTTGATTATCAAAGAACTCTATGTAGCTCCAGTCGATCTCTTCTTTGGTATATTCCTCCCGTTCCATCTTGAAGACATGCTGTGGACGTACATTACCAAAGATCAGGATAGTGAACCCAAAACTGTATTTGAATTAAGGCATAACAGAGTTTTATGGACCTGGTTAAATGTTGCTGCAGTTTCTCATTTGTGAAATTGATGGAGAACTGCTCAAAGCTAGTAAAAAACAATAATCAAATCCAAGTGTCAATCGTATGCTTCTTGTCACACATGTCAAAAGTTAATGGCTTACGTGTCGAAAGTTTTCATTCCAATTCTCCCATTCTGACTAAACCAATGGGGACTCCCAACTAAACCAGATAGCACTTTTGGAATGACCATCTAGCACAGGAGAGAAAAGTTCCACTCTCAATAATTACTTTCCAACAGAGTAATGCCAGGACACATAAAAATAGAGCATTACCCATCATACGTCCAACCATCAATCACAGCATGGGCTAGTCTACTCAAAAGAAACTCAATCACAGAAAGTATTATAACCAAAAGCACAGAACAAAACAATCCGAGACAAGATGAAGTGGAATCCTAAGCCGCGTCAAACTATTGCCATTCAGTTTGATCGAGCAAGCTAAATTCAGGGGAAAACGGTAACAAATCGATTGGTCACTGCAGATTTAATATAGATTAGCCAATCAAACCGAATTATGTCCCAAACCAATCAAAGGTAACTAAATTGCTGATCGAGTTGAGTTGGACGTAATCTGCACAGATTATCAGTGAAAGCGAAACTGCCTTTCGGGTAAAGTTGCCGAGAAAAGGGAAGCGATTCCGATAGGCCTTGTGCTTCATGTGATATTCCATTTCTTCGGAGCTTCCATGGTCGTCGGATTTGGGATGAAGAAGACTTCCAGGGATAATTTCAGAGTCGAGGCGAGGGCTCCAAGGTCGCCAGACCCCAAGCACAGTAGCGCGACATCAGATCTGGAGCGACGGTCGCACCGTCGCTCAGGGATCGACGAAAGCCATCGACCGGAGGCGACCAGGCAAGCGAGGCCAAAGAAGAGGGGCAAGCCAGCTGGGTTTTGTCAGGCGAGGAGCGAGCGACGAGAGGTGAAGAAGATGGAGGCGCATCAGATCCAAGGATGTTGAAAAGGGTAAATATGGAACAAAATCAATAAGTGAGGGCAATATTGGAAATTCGAAAACATTCATTAATGTAGCACTGTTGCAGGCCCAAAAAGTCAGAAAGCTGAAAGCAGGAGGGAGGGAGCCTTGGGCGGAGGGCCTTCTTGAAGGCCTTGAAAATGCTGGCATTTGGAAAATGAACTTCCAAAAACAAATGCCAAACGCTCTAAATTTTGCAAAAAGTACTTTAGAGGTAATTTTGCGAAGTTATTTTCAAACGCAACCTCAATCCCCTTGCTCCCCACGGTCTCATCGCTAGAAATTACTGCCGCGACGTCCTCTTTTGCGACGGCACTGCCGAGGCGGAGTCCCTCAGAGGCGCCGTCCGCTTCATCTCCGCCGTGCTTGACGGCCTGTGGATTCCCTTCGACTCGGTGTGTCGAAAGTGGGTCCAGATTTTACGGCTCGCTGCTCAGTCGTGGCACCCATTTGCAAGACCACTCTCTTCCATGCATACTTCGATTCGGGCTCTGGTGAGAACGGGCAAGTGGACCGTGTCCTGAAACGGGTCAGCTCTTGCGACCCGATTGCACCTTCGGATAATCCCGAAGCAAAATTTAATTTTTGGGACGGCGGTCAGGGTTGGGGACGAGATATCGGTGGAGACGCTCGAGAAACTGATTGAGATGTGTAACGTGCTGTTTGTAGATATAAAAAAAAAATCAAGAAAAGGCTAAAATTTTAATTGTAAAAAGCAGAAACTAAAAGGAAAAAAAAGAAAAAAACAAAAGAGGAAGAGCAGCCTAATCCGTCGTTGCCCATTGCCGAAAGAGCCGGTGGTGGTCGTCAGCTCTAGTGAAGAGCGGTCAACTATGGGGTAGACCTCGCCAGCTTAGCTCGCCCAGATCGAGTTCGAAGAAACCCAAAATTGGATTTATGGTGGTGGTGGTGGGTTGGTCATCCTTGGAGATAGGCTTTTTGACCTTGAAGTGGACTGGATTTGCGGTGGTGGTGGTGGGTTGGTCATCCTTGGAGATAGACTTTTTGAGATTGAAGTGGGACGGAGTCGAGGGATGGAAGAAATGATGAACACCCAAGAAAGAACAAAAGAAAAAGTGCAAACTTTCTCGAGGGACCGATTCAAGGAAGGAAGCCAGCGAAAAGGGAACCTGGAAAAACTTAGAACCGTAATCGCTGAAGTGTTGGGTGTCCTCAATTGGGTTAGAACTTTCCTCAACCCCAGTCGCTCGCCCAAATCTAGATTTTCTCTGAGTGAGCTGGGTGAGTGAGGCTCGTTGCATATCGTCTGGGGCCCGCAAGGTCTCGCTCGGGACTTGTCACGTCTTGACTCTCGAACCCGCGATATCCCTTGCCAAATTGCCACCAGGTCATAAAAGGTAGCGTCCCAGTCAAATGCTACCGACCTAAGAGTATACTGCGTATGCGGAACGTACAATTTTCCATCCAATAAAATCATATGGGATAGATAGGAAGAAAATCCAGATATACAACACTAAAATAAACTGATGAGAATAGATGATTTATAACCTTACAGAGCCATCAACTGATAATTACAACCCCATACTTCGGGGCAGCCCTCTAGGACTCACAAAAGGATACATGAGTCAGGTAAGGTTAACTCTCATCTACTCCAAAACAGTACCCCCACAAAAACATCATAGTTCCCTGACCACAAAAGTAACCTAACCCTCTACTGGGTAAACTTGACATCCGGATCGTCATAACCAACCGAGGGAACCTGGTCGTTCGTGTCGTCACAGAAACTCTGGCTATAATGCACAGAAGGGGCTACTGACTGCTCAAACTTGAGCTCAGGCTGCATACCGGATGTGGGATCCACCACTTCCCCATCGGGCGTATCGATATCTATTGGGTCCCAAGCGGGGATATTAGGGACCCTTTGAAGAGGTGGCCCCTCAAATCCTCTAAGCGGACCAAAGAGATCCATCTCATCACGAAGATACTATGCCTTGAAGAGATGTGCCACCAGCTGTGGCATCCCCTCATCGACCCATATCGTCGTGATGTGACTTTCCCACATCTGGTCCGTACCTGGCACCGGGTGGAGACTGACATCGAGTGATGAGTGGGTGGGGGTGTCAAATTGCACCGGTCTCTCCATTACTTCGAACCTAAAAAGTTATCCCACGACGGATGAGAATTTAATCTCAGTGAATCAAGGCTAATCTCGGTTAAGACACTGATTCACCTAGGACGTCTTAAGCACCACAATAAGCCACAAGATATAAACAGATATATATTAATAAAATAAATTTATCAAATCAACAACCAACAGCAGCACAACCACTCAAGCATACACAAGTCCATTATTAAATAATGACCCACGCGACTGGCGTGATAGATACATCAATAGTGCGATCCCGCACTCTTCTGGCAGGACTAGGCTACGTCCACTTTACCCTCTCAACGACGGCTACTACAAGCGGTGTATCCAGTGCACCCGGCATGGCACTGCAAGTAGGCATTCCTTAAAAAGGAGCTTCGGCCAATCACAAGCTGCGACTGGCATCTAATAATCCCTTAAAACTGTACGACTGGCACGGGGCATGAATTATCGTGCTTTTAACAAGTCGCAAAATTTCATACAATCTGTACAGCACGAGTATCCATGGTACAATGCGAATTTGCCAGGTAGCGTCATTGATCCTTTAAATGACCACACAAATTGCATTCGGCAATCAACTCATTGTTTATCTTGGATTAATGCCGAAATCCATAAGGAAATACAATCAACTCGGCCCCAAGGCCCGCAAGACTCCCAATCGAGCATTTTAGCCAGGCAACCAAACCAGTTAAGCAATTCACGCACTCACAAGCAATCAACTCAACCCGGCAATTTCGAGCTCAATTCCAATTATCAATCTTAATTCTCAGTCGAATTATAGCAATCAATCGCTCACTCGTGAACAAACACAATCAATCAATTACTTGATAAATTACCACAATTAGGCACAGACAAATAATCGATCGGCCATTTATCCTAACTATCGTTTCTATCTAAACCGGTCTCGATCAATTTTTTTTAAATAAGTAAATAAATAAATAAATAAAACTAATCTTAAGCATAATTAGCGCCCTAATCAAGGTTTAGGGTCAACTCACAACGGAAGTTAGCTCAAGCGGCGGCGACGACGGCGGTGACGGTGGCGATAAAATTAGAGTTTATCCCGCGGTGGCTCGAGCTCCAACTTCGACGACACCCCGAGGAAGTCCGGTGAGGTTGCCGGAACAGGTGGCCGACGACGAAGCTCCGGTGAGCGGCGGCTGGCGGCCTGAAATAGTGAGAAATAGTAAACTCAACTGGCGAATTACACTGTTTCGGCCGTTTTCCGGCGACACGGGCCGAGACAAGGCTAGCCAAGGGTCGGGGGCTCACCTAGGGATCGGTGAGAGTCGACCGGGACCGGTGGATCACGGCGGGAGGCGGCTGACGATGGTGGACAGCCACGATCAGTGGCTGCCCTGTTTGGCACCGAAACAAGGGTTTCGATCGGCGGCCAATTCCGATCGTCACGCCCAGCGACCGGCGGAGGTGAGTTAGGTGGTGGCAGAGGGGACTCAGGGGAGTCGTTTGGCGGTGGCGGTGAGGCACGGCGGCAGCCGTGGTGGCCGGATCGAAGACCGGATCGAACCGGGCCCAAAATCGGGCACCGAAACTTCAAGGTCCGATTCCGGCGACTCCGGCAGCGGACGATCGATGGCGAGGGGTCGGATCGGTCGAGGGGGAGTCGGGGGTCAGCTGAGGGGCGGTAGTCGGCGTCGGTGGCGGCCGTGACGGTCGGAGGAGGCCGTGGAGTTCTCGGGTCCTCTGACCCGAAAATAAGAGAGACTTTGGCCCCAACTTTTCTTCAGCTGATCGACGGCAATGGCGGCTCGGCTGGGGTCAGGGCAGCGGCGGGGAGTAGCTGAGGACGGTGGCTGTCGGTGGTGGGGCGGTAGCCGCGAAAAACGGCGGCGACGGAGGAGGATTGGATCGGTTCATGGGGGAGGTCGGTCGTCGGCCAAAAACAACGAAAAAGAAGAAGAACTGAGAAGAAGAAAAGAAGACAGAAGGAAGAAGCGACGCACGTTGGACAGAGAGAAGGTGGCCCACCTTGACTTTAAGGGCAAAAATTAAATTTTTTTGTCCTATATGTATGAATAATTGAGGGGAGGGGGGTAAAATGGTAATTTTGGCGCGCCGCGACTGAAATGAAATTTTTGGTACACTGTACAAAGGGTAATTTTGGTAATTTCACTGGCCAAGCTCGGTCAGGGTTAAGCTCGATTGCGAAAATGGCAATTCAAAAATCGCCGCGGATTAATTTCGAAACTCACTTCGAAATAATCTAAAGTTCGGAATTCGTCCAAATTTTCGTCTCTTCGGTCCATATAGTCCAAAATAGACGTCGACTAAGATTATAAATTCATATCATTCAATCGACTTCCGGCGCTTACAAAGATTGAATTTCCAGGACGTCACAACTGTCCCCCACTTAGGAAATTTCGTCCTCGAAATTACAGCACAGTTCTAATTACTCAAAAAGATAAGGATAACTAAGTTTCATAACTTCTTCGTTCTCCCATGTGGCTCCTTCAGTACCATGGTGTTGCCAAACCACCTTGACCAACGGAATAGTCTTGGATCGTAGTACTTGCTCTTTCCTATCCACAATCCTGATTGGTCGCTCCACATATGACGCCCGCTCATCCAAATTAATTTCCTCGTAACTCAGCACATGAGCAGGGTCTGGCTCGCACTTCCTTAACATCGATACGTGGAAAACGTTATGTACTTGAGCAAGTCTAGGCGGCAACGCGAGTCGATAAGCCAAAATTCCGATTCATTCTAGGATTTCAAACGGTCCAACATATCTCGGGCTCAACTTTCCTTTCCTGCCAAAACGGGATGTTCCTCTCATAGGCGACACTTTCAGAAAGACATGATCGCCTACTTGAAATTCCAAAGGTCTGCGCCTTTTATCAGCATAACTTTTCTTGCGACTCTGAACTGTCTTTAATCTATCTCTAATCACCTTAATTGCTTTCATTGACTGTTTTACTAACTCAGGGCCAGTTATCTTCCTTTCTCCCACCTCATCCCAACAGACTGGCGTCCTGCAAGCTCTGCCATACAAAGCCTCGAAAGGTGCCATCTTAATTTTCTGTTGGTAGCTGTTATTATAAGCAAACGCAACCAAATGCAATTGTTCCTCCCAGCTACCTTTGAAATCTAGAACGCACGCTCTCAACATGTCCTCTAAGGTTTGAATCGTTCTTTCAGACTGGCCATCTGTCTGCGGGTGATAAGCTGTACTAAATTGCAGCTTCGTTCCTAACGCAGTTTGTAGACTCTTCCAAAATATAGCGGTAAATTTGGGATCTCGGTCAAAAGTGATTGTCATCGACACACCATGCAACCTCACAATATGCCTCACATACAACTCTGTGTATATGTCTAAGGCGAAGTCCTTTCTTACTGGAATAAAGTGCGCTGACTTCGTTAGCCTATCTACCATGACCCAAATTGAATCATGCCCTCGCCGACTCCTTGACAAACCCATCACGAAATCCATCGTGATATGCTTCTATTTCCACTCTGAAATTTCCAAAAGCTGTAGTAGTCCTCCAGGTTTGCAGTGCTGCGCCTTGACCTGCTGACAGCTCAAACACTTAGCCACATGTTTGGCTATATCGGTTTTCATACCATTCCACCAGTAATGTTGTTTCAAATTCTTTGTACTCCTAGGATGGATACTATAACTACTACGATGTGCTTCTGATAATATCTCCTCCTTTAAATTTTCATCCGCAGGCACAACCAAACGTCCTTTGAACTTAAGTATCCCATCCCCAGCTATTTGAAAATCGATCCTTCGTTTGGTCGGATCTCCTTGCAGGATCTTCTGAATAAAGGGGTATGTGGACTGCAGGGCCTTAATTTTAACTTGCACTTCCGGCTCGATTCTCAAGGTAGCCACGAGACTCGATAGGTGGCTTATCTCCAGTTCAAAGTCTGAGTCTCTTAATTGCTCAAGTAAACGCCACTCATGCATCTGTAATTGAGCAATCACTGATTTTCTACTCAAGGCATCAGCAACCTTATTCGCTTTACCAGGATGATACAGGATCTCACAGTCATAATCTTTTAATAACTCCATCCATCGGCACTGTCTCATGTTCAGCTCCCTTTGAGAGAACAAGTACTTCAGACTCTGATGGTTGGTATACACCTGAAAACTTTTCCCAATCAAATAATGTTTTCAGATCTTCAATGCAAACACGACCGCAACTAACTCCAAGTTGTGTGTGGGATAATTCAACTCGTGCGGTCTCAACTGACGAGATGCATACGCTACCACCTTGCCATGCCGCATTAAAACACAACCCAATCCCCTAAGCGAAGCATCGCTATAAATTTCATAACCACCAGGACCAGACGGAATTGTCAGAATGGGAGTCGTAGTTAGCCTATGCTTAAGCTCTTGGAAACTACGTTCGCACTTGTCCGTCCATTGAAACTTCATATCTTCCTTCAGCAATTTAGTCAAAGGCGAGGCTATAGCTGAGAACCCTTTCACAAATCGCCTGTAATAACCTACCAAACCCAAGAAACGTCTAATTTCTGTAGTAGTTGTCGGTCATGACCAATTAATAATTGCCTCAATTTTAACCGGATCCACTGCAATACCTTCACCCGAAATTACGTGGCCTAAGAATGCTACGCTAGCTAACCAAAACTCACACTTACTGAACTTAGCATATAATTGATGCATTCTTAGAGTTTCCAGAACTATTCTCAGGTTTTGATCATGATCTTCAGAACTCTTCAAGTACACTAGGATGTCATCTATAAAAACGATTACAAAGCGATCCAGAAATTCCTTGAACACTTTGTTCATCAAATCCATAAAAGCAGCAGGAGCATTCGTCAAACCAAATGCCATCACTGTGAACTCGTAATGCCCATAACGTGTTCTAAATGCCGATTTCGGTATATCCTCTTTTCTGATCCTCAACTGATGGTATCCCGTCAGTAGATCAATTTTTGAAAATATAGATGCTTCCTGCAGTTGATCGAACAAGTCGTCAATTCTTGACAGTGGGTACTTATTCTTGATCGTCACCTGATTCGACTGTCTGTAGTCAACACAATCTCAAAGACCCATCTTTTTTCTTGACGAACAAGACAGGCGCTCCCCATGGCGATGCACTAGGGCGAATGAATCCCTTGTCTAACAATTCCTGCATTTGAATCTTGAGTTCCCTCAATTCTGATAACGCCATTCTATATGGCACCTTAGAAATTGGCTCCGTCTTAGGAGCTAACTCTATTACGAACTCAATTTCTCTTTCTAGTGGTAAACCAGGTAATTCTTGGGGGAAAACATCTGAAAACTCACATACAATGGCAATATCCTCCAATTTCAATTCTTTAGAAGAAGTATCTACCATAGACGCCAAATAACCTTGGCACCCATTTTCCAACAATCGAGTTGCCTCTAACGACGATATTATCACAGTCGAGATTCCTCCTCGATTACCCAAAAATTCAAAGCTATTAACATCCATCGGATTAAACCGTATAACCTTATTAAAATATCCATTGTGGCTCTTTGCTTTACCAACCAATCCATTCCCACAATTAAGTCAAAATCATACATTTTCAGCACAATCAAATCTATCTTACTCTCATGGCCATCCACCACAAGTCTACAATCCGGACAGCTCACTGTAGCCACTACTTTATCTTTCAACTGCGTAGATACATTTAGCACAATATCTAAAGGTACCAGGTTCAACTCAGATAATTTAACGAACTAATCCGCAACAAACGAATGAGTGGCACTCGGATCAAACAAGGCATATGCTACTTGGTTATGCAAGAGGACCGTACCTGTAACAGTCGGCGAATCCTTCGCCGCTCCCCGAGTGATTGCAAAAACCTTTCCTTGTGCCGGCAGGCAATTTTGGAAATTTGGTGGCACAGTTCCTCTAGGCTGTCCTCCCTGCTGTGGTGGTGCTTGTCCACCTTGCCTCTGCGGGCAGTCCCTCACCTGATGGCCCAGCTGGCCACAACCAAAATAGGTACCACCTCGATACGGGCACAAACCAGACCCATGCCTCTGTCGACACAAGCTGCACATTTCACTCGGACGAAATGTCGGCTTACTAATCGCCCCTCGGCGATTTGGTGGGATGTGACTCCGGTTGTTAAACATGGGTTTCTTCCCTTGTCTCCTGTCGAATCTATTTGGGGACGTAAATCGTGATCCAGATGCGGTAGCCCTTTCAGATAAGTTCCGCTCCACTATCAGCGCCCTCGCGTAGATATCATCATAATCCTGGAGGTCGAGCGGTGCCAGAGCACTCTTAATCTCGGGCTTCAGCCCATCTTTGAACCTTCTAGCCCTATCGTCCGGATCCTCAATCATTCTCGGAGCATATTTGGACGGTTCATAAAACTTTGCCTCATACTGGTCAATTGTCATCTGATTCTGATGGGGGCGGAAGAACTAAGCCATCTTTTGCTCTCTAGCTGTCCTCGAAAAGTATTTATTATTGAAAACTTCCACAAAAGTATTCCATACTGGAATTGTACCTTCCGGACAAGTTCTACCCTTGACAGCTCTCCACCACGTACTAGCGTTCCCTTCGAGTTGATAAACTGCTAGAGTAACTTTATCCCTATCTGAACACCTCAGCAAATCGAACGCTTTCTCCATCCCTTCGACCCATCGAGTAGCAGCTTCAGGGTCTCCACTTCTAGTGAATTGAGGTGGCTTCAATTTGAGAAACTGTTCCACCAGCTTTTGAGCCCTACGCTTCTCACTGTCATGTACAGGTGGTGGACTCGCCGACGGAACTGCAAACGGAATCGCAGATGAAGTCCCAGCAGTAGTGACAATAGCTGCAGCTTGATTCCTTACTTGCTGCCCCTTCAAATCTCCAATAGCGCCTAAGGCTTGCATAACTTCAGCCATAGTCGGTTCCCTTCCAGTAGGTCCTGTAGGTTCTACAGCAGAGGCTGCAGTAGGGGTGCAATTGGGGACACTGCAGGCGATATTCTTTCAACATCAACCAATTCTTCCACTGGCCTTAAAGGCCTCCTTTCAGGTTCTCGGGGTTCTCTTTTACCACGTCCGCTCATTTTGCAGTAAGATATGGAGTCCTGCTTACCCCATAGCAAAACGCGATAAGAAGGCAGCTTCAAAATCCTACCACGAAATTAACAATCACAGGCATAATAACCAAAAATCATATTGACTATCCCATTTCTCAAAGCTCCTTATCACTCCATGCCAATGACCACCTTGGGCGGATGATGTCACGTCCCGACTCTCGAACCCGCGACATCCCTTACAAAATCGCCACCAGGTCATAAAAGGTAGCGTCCCAAGAAACTACTACCGACCTAAGAGTATACTGCGCATGCAGAACGTACAATCTTCCATCCAATAAAATCATATGGGATAGATAGGAAGAAAAATCAGATACACAACACTAAATAAACTGATGAGAATAGATGATCTATAACCTTACAGAGCTATCAATTGATAATTACAACCCCATGCTTCGGGGCAGCCCTCTAGGACTCACAAAAAGATACAAGAGTTAGGTAAGGTTAACTCTCATCTACTCTAAAACAGTACCCCCATAAAAACATCACCAATTCCCTGACCACAAAAGGAACCTAACCCTCTATTAGATAAACTCGACAACCGGGTCGTCATAACCAACCGGGGGAGCCGGGTCGTTCGGGTCATCACAGGAACTCTGGCTATAATGCATAGAGAGGGCTACTGACTGCTTAGGCTGCATACCGAGTGCGGGATCCACCACTTCCCCATCGGGCGTATCGATATCCATCGGGTCCCAAGCGGGGATATTAGGGACCCTTTGAAGAGGTGGCCCCTCAAATCCTCTAAGCGGACCAAAGAGATCCATCCCATCACGAAGATACCATGCCTTGAAGAGGTGTGCCACCAGCTGTGGCATCCCCTCATCGACCCATATCGTCGTGATGTGACTTTCCCACATCTGGTTCGTACCTGACACCGGGTGGAGACTGACATCGAGTGATGAATGGGTGGGGGTGCCAAATTGCACCGGTCTCTCCATTACTTCGGACCTAAAAAGTTGTCCCACGACGGGTGAGAATTTAATCTCAGTGAATAAAGACTAATCTCGGTTAAGACACTGATTCACCTAGGACGTCTTAAGCACCACAATAAGTCACAAGATATAAACAGATATATATCAATAAAATAAATTTATCAAATCAACAACCAACAGCAGCACAACCACTCAAGCATACACAAGTCCATTATTAAATAATGACCCACGCGACTGGCGTGATAGATACATCAATAGTGCGATCCTGCACTCTTCTGGCAGGATCATGTTACATCCACTTTACCCTCTTAGCGACGGCTACTACAAGCGGTGTATCCAATGCACCCGGCACGGCACTGCAAGTAGGCATTCTTTAAAAAGGAGCTTCGGCCCATGACAAGCTGCGACCGACATCCAATAATCCCTTAAAACCGTACGACTAGCACGGGGCATGGATTATCGTGCTTTTGACAAGTCACGAATTTTCATACAATTTGTACGGCACAAGTATCCATGGTACAATACGAACTTACCAGGTAGCGTCATTGATCCTTTAAATGACCACACAAATTGCATTCGGCAATCAACTCATTGTTTATCTTGGATTAATGCCGAAATCCATAAGGAAAAATAATCAACTCGACCCCAAGTCCCGCAAGACTCCCAATCGAGCATTTTAGCCAGGCAACCAAACCAGTTAAGTAATTCACGCACTCGCAAGCAATCAACTCAACCTGGCAATTTCAAGCTCAATTCCAATTATTAATCTTAATTCTCAATCGAATTATAGCAATCAATTACTTGATAAATTACCACAATTAGCCACAGATAAATAATCGATAGGCCATTTATCCTAATCATCGTTTCTATCTAAACCGGTCTCGATCAATTTTTTTAAATAAATAAATAAATAAATAAATAAAACTAAAATTAAGTGCAATTAACGTCCTAATCAATGTTTAGGGTCAACTCACAACGGGAGTTAGCTCGAGCGGCGACGGTGGCGATAAAATTAGAGTTTATCGCGCGGCGGCTCAAATTCAAACTTCGACGACACCCCGAGGAAGTCCGGCAAGGTTGCCGGAATAGGTAGCCGGTGGTGGAGCTCCGGCGAGCGGAGGCCGGTGGCCTGAAATAGTGAGAAACAGTAAACTCAATCGGCAAACTATACTGTTTCGGCCGTTTTCCGGCGACACGGGCCTGGACAAGGCCGTCCAAGGGTCGGGAGCTCACCCAGGGATCGGTGGGGGTCGACCGGGATCGGTGGACGGCGGCGGGAGGCGGCCGGCGATGACGGACAACTACGATCAGTGGCTACTCTGTTTGGCACCGAAACAGGGATTTCGATCGGTGGCCGATTCCGGTCGTCACGCGCTGCGGCCGGCGGAGGTGAGCTAGGTGGCGGTAGAGGGGACTCAGGGGAGTCTTCTGGCGGTGGCAGTGAGGCATGGCGGCGGCTGTGGTGGCCGGATCGAAGACCAGACCGAACTGGGCCCAAAACAAGGCATCGAAACTTCGAGGTCTGATTCCGGCGACTCCAACGGCGGACGGTCGGTGGCGAGGGGTCGGATCGGTCGAGGGGGAGTCGGGGGTCAGCTGAGAGGCGGTAGTCGGCGTCAGTGGCGGCCGTGACGGCAGGAGGAGGCCGTGGAGTTCTGAGGTCCTCTAATCCAAAAACAGGGGAGACTTTGGCCGCGATTTTTCTTCGGCTGATCGACGGCGACGGCGGTTCGGCTGGGGTCAGGGCGACGGCGGGGAGTAGCTGAGGACGGTGGCTGTCGGTGGTGGGGCGGTGGTCGCGAAAAACGGCTGCGACGGAGGAGTATTGGATCGGTTCATGGGGGAAGTCGGTCGTCGGCCAAAAACAACGAAAAAGAAGGAGAACAAAGAAGAAGAAAAGAATACAGAAGGAAGAAGCGACGCGCGTTGGGTAGAGAGATGGTGGCCCACCTTGACTTTAAGGGCAAAAATTAAATTTTTTTGTCCTATATGTATGAATAATTGAGGGGGGGTAAAATAGTAATTTTGGCGCGCCACAACTGAAACGAATTTTTTGGTGCACTGTATGAAGGGTAATTTTGGTAATTTCACTGGCCAAGCTCGGTCAGGGTTAAGCTCGATTGCGAAAACGGCAATTCAAAAATCGCCGCGGATTAATTTCGAAACTCACTTCGAAATAATTTAAAGTTCGAAATTCGTCCAAATTTTCGTCTCTTCGGTCCATATAGTCCAAAATAGACGTCGACTAATATTATAAATTTATATCAGATTGAATTTCCAGGACGTCACAGGATTGGTGACAGTCGGCCACCCTCGTTCATCCGACGATGGCCAACGGCTTAAGCACAGTTGCTCTTTCTCCCTTTTGTTTGTTTGTTTGGTTTTTTTAGTTTTAGCTTTTTAAAATTAAAATTTTAGCCTTTTCTTGATTTTCTAATTAATTTAAATAAAATTTACAAAAGAAAAATAATAATAAATGTCACTTAAATTTATTTTAAAATATCTAATTAGCATTGAAATATTTAAGAAAGGACTAAATTGTCTCAATCCGACAATTTTCAAGACTCAGATTGCATTTTTTATAAAATTTAAAACTCACTCATTTGCAATTTCGTGATAATTTTTAAGACTCATATTGCACATATCCAAAAAAAAAAACTTTGGGTCTTAACTGAATCTTGAACATGGGTCTTAACCCATTAACGATAAAGGCCAGCCCATAGGCCTCCATGGGCCCATAAATTGGCCTTATTGGCCGTCAATGCCCAAAGCAAAGGGGGCATACTGGGCTTCGCGGGCCCAATGAAGGCCTAAAACAGCAGGCCCTCTGTGACATACACAAGTCGAATGGCACGTTACTTGACACGAGGGCGAAATTAAATCATGATGAAAAGTCCGACCCCAGACACATTAGAACCACCCAAATGCCAAAAGAGAAAGTACAGCTTTAATTCCAAATCCAGATATCGGTTTCACATAACCTTCACAGTCTTCGTATCTCTCTTAACTGCTGCCTACGAGCTAGTCACGTTAAACATGTTGGCATCAGTTCGATCAGAGTGGGAGTTCACCACTGTCTGCAATGACGACTTTACTTTTGGGGGTGCCGCTCTGCCTTCCCTCAGCTTCAATCTTGTAGACCACATCCATGCCGGACAACACTTTCCCGAACACAACGTGTTTCCCATCAAGCCTGTGACACAATTAAAACTTAGCCTTTCGGCAGGTACCTACTGTGTGCTGACACCACAGAACTTTCCAAATGCCAAGACACTACAAAAAATGTCCCGAACATGGTTGAAATTGAAAGGAAAAATAAGAGCATCCAACCAACACTACAAATTGTTTTCAGACGAGTTTCAATGACCAAAACTATCTTCAGGCAAAGAGATCACATCAACCGGCAAGTGCATCGCTATGTATATACTAGTTCTTTTCTACATAGGAGTGCAGAAAACAAGAATCTTTCCATTAAGGATTTTACATACCAACTAGTCGTCACAGTTGTGATAAAAAACTGCGAACCATTGGTGTCAGGACCAGCATTTGCCATAGACAGAAGCCCTGAAGAGAGAGAGAGAGAGATGTGAAGTCATCTTTCAACTAACCGAAATTACTGACTTCGGAAACTCTCCCTTAACCAACAATCCAAGTAGGATAACATCAAACCTACCTGGTCCAGTGTGCTTCAACTTAAAATTCTCATCAGCAAACTTCTCTCCATATATGGACTCGCCACCTCTGCCATCGCCAAGAGTAAAGTCACCTCCCTGTAGCATGAAGCTTGGAATGATCCGGTGGAAACTGCTTCCCTTGTAGTGAAGAGGTTTCCCACTCTTTCCGATGCCTTTCTCACCTGAAATTGTTAGGAATGAAACGATTTACATTTCAAAAAAGACTGAAGCGTTAAACTGAATCCCACACTGTGGTAAAGTATAAGAAGGGGACCGAAGCATGTACGAATGCCAAAGATGGGGACAGAACGAGCCCCTTACCAGTACACAGTGATCTGAAGTTTTCTGGAAAAGAAATCATACATTGAAGTCAACAACCAGATTAAACATCCGTTACCAAAACAGATATAGATATGCTTATAAAATGGCATCCATCACGTACCAGCAGTCTTGGGTACTGTTTTTCCAAATAGGCCCATGACAATTCGACCTAGAAACACAAGGTACGTTAGCAATTGCAAGCCAGAGCTACCCTTTATGCGGAAGATTCCCACATAACATTCTCAAATCAAGTGCACCAGTCACTGTAGACAGCACCAGATTTCTTATGTTTTCCCATAATCGACAGAAAACGACACCTTCCTCTCCAATAGATCATGTTAGAGGACACAACTGCTTAACATGTTAGAGAATCAGAGAAGCATTATTAGTCAACAAAGAATTGCAAGCTTCGTTCCACACTTGGGAGAAAACTTTCATGAATGATCTCCACTAGTATAATTGCAGTTCAACTGTCATGCTACACCACGAATTGACTTCTCATAACCCAACAAGAAAGACGAGTGCAAAAGTTTGAAACCAAAATTATTAAAAATAAACGAGAATATATGGGTTTTGAGGTAATTAATCCTGTGTCGCAGGCAGAATATCCAACTGAAGCAGAGTGTACCTGCTGGTTTTCCAGCTATCTCCACATCAAAAAAAACTTTGTGAGTCACCTCTTTCAAATCCTCAGACTTCTTCGCCTGAAAGCAATCAATTCAACATATTAGACCATGATGGCACCGCAAGTAGCTCATGGCATTCCCTAGTCACTCGTTTCCTAATGAGCAACCCAAAGCGCATCACTACAAACCTAATAACTTCGATAACGTTGCACCTAACAAGTAAGACTGATCATGATTCAGGAGCGATGATAATTACACGGTCTCATGAGTTTACATCTCACAAACAAATCTCGATTGTCTCAGATCAATTTTGAACACCTTAGCGGCATGGTAGATTTAATGTAATTCAATTCGAGTTCCGAATAGAGAAGAATTGCGACAATCAACACCAAACAGATTCGATCAATTGCACCAATCAGATCCATTAAGCAGCTCACGGCATTGCCAAACAACTCGCTTGCTACAGATTAATGCGAGTGCGTCACTACACACCCAGAAACCTCGATAATACTGCGTCTAAAAATAAGGATTGATCACCGACTCGTGATTGGAAAGAACTACGATGACCTTAGAGCTAAGATCTATCTGACGAAGAGATTCAGTTGTCTCGTATCAGCTTCACCCTATTTCATGGCAAACCAAGTCCCATGCGATCCAATCGGAATTAAAGTAGAGGAGAATCGAGACAATCTACAGATGCTAAGAGCCAACCGTTCGAATCCTAAGTACCTGAGTGAGAGATAGGGTTGCGAAGAGGAGTAGAGTGCAGAGGAAGTACGATCTCGCCTTCGCCATCTCCACGATCTCCGAGCACGCTTGAAGAATGTTGAGTAGCGGCCGATGACTGTGAGTCTGACCGATACATCGAAGGGGAGAACAGACTTAATCGGTGAACAGAATCACCAATAGGAGAAAAACACGTGGCTATGCTTGGATCCTATTGGCTGGAGAGGCGTGGACGCTAATTTGACGATCCTAGCAAAAATATCCGGGCCAGCCGGGCCCTGTCCGGCCCGATCCGAAAAATTGCTTGAATTTTCAGAGCTTTTCGGATCGGGTCTGATACTCGGGCCGGGCCGGATATGCCCGCAGCCGGACTTTTTTTTTTAAAGTATTTTGTCATTTTAATTTTTTTATATTTTTTGATTTGATGTGTTTGTTAATTAATTTTAATTCTAAAATAAAAATAAAAATAAGAATTAAATCTGATCTGGTCAGCATCGGGCCGACCGGGCCCATTGACAAAATTTTTATGTCGCAACTAAAATTTAATTAGCCGATTGTTAAAAATTGATTAGCCCGAGCGTGTTGATTTATCTTCATTTGCATGTTATAAATTGACTGAACTGCTGATAAATAACACGATATGTGTCTTTTTGTTCCCTGTAGATCTAGGAAGTGAATAAAATGAAGTCAGTATAGAGGGACCAATTGATCATTTGACATGTAGTGGAAAAAGTTAATTTCGCTAATCGAGTCTCTACATATATTGAAGAGATCTATTCTGAATCTGAATTTATGCTGTCATGTACAGAATCTCCAGAAATGACCACAAACTTCCAAAATCTCTCCCCAGGGCCCAACCCTTCGCTACTTATAGTTGTTTACTCATCCCTCTACTCTCGATCTCTCAAATCTCTCTCCCCTTCATCCGTTTCTCGCCTCTCCAGCAATCCTCATCATTGTCTTCTCTAAACGTCATCCCCGTCGCCGCCCATATCCAATGGAGGGTTCAGGCGTAGTCACCGTGTACGGTAACCGCGCCATAGCCGAGACCACCAAAAATTGTCCAAAAGGCCCATTTCCAATTCATTCCTAAACTTTTTTTAAGTTTTTCGCTCCAGACATGAATCTTTTGACTCCCAATTGAGTTCATTCCATCAATTTTGCGCGAAAGATTGATAATGTGGACACTAACCATGTTACATGACACGGTTAGCACTGGTGGATCAATTTCAATATCACTTTACTATTTTATCTTTGTTTTTTATTTTACGATTTTTTTTTCTCAATGGTTAGCGATGGTCGTTGGGCCTTCGCTTGCCACTGGGGAAAGCCGCGACGACTCATTGACTGTAGTCAAGGCCATTGCATTGCAAGCTAGTCTAGGCGAGGCCGGCCTCTCAAGGTGCGACCCTCGCCCATGGTCGGAGGAGGCATTACAACCCTTGCTAGTGGTTGGTAGGGGTAAGCAAAAAAAAATCATAAACTATCCGAACAGGACTAGACCGTACCCAACAGGCTAATTTTGGACGAAAATCGATGGGTACGGTTCGATTTTCGGTTTCAATTTTATGGAACCGACGGGTATGGTTCGGTTTACGGTTTTAGATGAAATCATCGAATCGGCCCAATCGAATCGGCCTTATGTATGTTTTTTTTTTTAATTAAATCCCTCGAAGTCCCAACCCAGAGTGAAATTACACGTGGTAGCGGGCCTAGCGGCAGTAGTGGGCTTCATAATTTCTTCGACGCGTCTCTTGCTCGGATTCTCCCTTCCACCGCTTCTCCCTTCCGTACGTTTCTCTTCAGTAGCAGACTAGTGGTCCTATCAAAGATGACCAAATTCTTTTCAGAGCTGCTGGATAATGCCGCTGCTGTCATTCAAGAAAGCCAAAACGATATTCATTCTCGGGGCTGTTTGGGTACTAGCGTGCTGCGCAATGGAACAAATGATGTTTTAATTTCCTTTAGGAGCTTTGTCTCCTCGCCTATTTTCGTAGAGTGGAGATATGAAAATCCTCTAGATGCTTCCTGTGGGTACTTGCCATGGAACAATGCGAATTTGTTTTCTTACCTATTTTCTTCTTCTTTTTTCCTTTTTTTGCTTGATAGAAATGTAATTGGAATCCAACCGAAAACCAGACTGGATTGATGGTTCGGTTGGTTCACGATTCATAAAAGAAACGAATGGTTCACGATTCGTATTTTGCAAAATCGATCTCTAACGAATGGTTCTTTGTTCTATAGTGGGAACTATTCATCCTGGAATCGATCATCCCTAGCGGTTGGCGAGGGCCCAATGACCAACAGCTGAGGAAAAAGTCCACAATAGAAAAAACAAAGGAAAAAACTGAAAAATATTATTAAAATTTATTCATGTCAACGTTAACCTTGCCACATAGGACGGTCTTTCGCCCACGTCAATGATTTTCAAATAAAATTAATCGGATGTACTAAATTGACAAAAAATAAAAATATTTTTAACCAAATTAGCAAATTTAAAAGGTTTAAGACTCAATTGACAATAATGGCATTGGTTTATGACTTTTTGGATAATTTTTTTCCTCATAATACCATTTTTTTCTTCTTTGCCTTTATAAGTAAATGCTTTAGGTCCAATTTCATGATTATCTACCCAATGTTTTTGGCCTTATTTTTTTTCTAAATTACTATGAAACTTTTAATTTCAGAAAAAAAGTGGCAATTTACTAGTTCATTTGGTTGTTGGTAAAATTCCGAGAGTGGTGATAATTTCGAAGATGTTGGTAATTTAATAAATTATTTGAGTATTGGTAAATCACTTAAAGTTTAACTTATTCATTAAGTGTATGTTGGTAAATTTGTCGTAGCAATGGTATTTACTATATAAATTTGTAACAATTTAAAGAAGTTGATAAATTACTTAGTTGTAACCATGTATTTACTAATGCTTATTCGTTTTGCGAAAAATATTGCATTTTTGAAAAAATATTTTCTAACAAGTCATTTTTCGGGAAATGATAATATTTTCCGGTGTTTAGACAAAATTTGCAAATGAATTAGAAATTTTTTTCAATCTTTTGATATGGAAAAATTCAATTCAATTTTCCTCGTTATTATTATTATTATTTTCTAAAAATTAATTTTTAATTATTTTTTATTTGCTTTTTCTTTACTAGGCTAGGTGGAGTCTCAGGCCTCATCGTTCTCTGTTAGGCTTGTCCTTGAATGAAGCTGACGAGAGCTCAACCTTGCCGGATTTGGTGAGGTTGAGCTCGCTAGAGTCTCGCCCATGATAAGGCTTGTCCTTGCCCATTGCCGTTGATCAGCTGTTGCCATGGTGCGACCAGCAGAAGAAGAAAGAAAGAAAGATAAGGAAAAAAAAAGAAACAAAAAAACAAAAGATATGTGCAATAGAAATCCTAAAACTTATTGTCAAAGTGCAATTGAGTTCTACAGCTTCCAAAATTTAAAATCGAGTCCTAAAACTTATCAATTGGGTCAATCAAGTCCTCCCATTAACACTGTCAACTTATTTAGCGACAATACTAACTTGACATTTTAAAATTAATTTCTCTCTAATATGTGGTATCTTTAATTATTTTATTTATTATTATTTAAATTAATTTTAAAAAAATAAAAGGCTAAAAATTAATTTTAAAAAGCAAAAAAATTCTTAAAAAAAATGAGAGGAAGAGTAAATATGCCTAAGATGTTGCCGCTGCCCATTGCTGGAGGAGTCGGCGGAGGTCGCAGGTTGAGACATTGCCAGCCCCAGCGATGGCCAACGAACCTTGCGCAACCAGCTTGCCCAGAGAAAACCTAGAAGTAGGTGAGCGACTATGGTTGAGGAAAGTTATGTTGAGACACCAAACACTTACAGTGACTACGACTTCCAATTTTTCCAAGTTTCCTTTTGGCTCATTTCCTTCCTTGAATCAGTCCCTTGCGAAAGTTCTCACCTTTTTTCTTTTGGTCTTTCTTGGACGTTTATCATTTCTTCTGTCCATCTACTCCAACCACTTCAAACTCCAAAATCCCATATCCAAGGACGATCACCCCCCCCCCCCCCCCCCACCACCACCACAAATCTAGCTCTAGGTTTCTCCGATCCTGATCCGCGTGAGTGGGCAGGCGAGGTTTGGAGGGGCTTGGAAATGGCTGGTCACCCTCGGCCAGAGCCAGCGAACTTCGTTGGCTCCTTTGGTGATGGGCACTAGAGGTGTCAATGGGTCGGGCCGGGTCTTGGCCAGGCCCAAAGATAAACAGTACCGAGTTCGGGCCAGCCAGTGCTAGGCCGGGTAGGGCCGAATTATTTCTTATTTTTATTTTTTTAAAATTAAAGTTAATTGACAAATCTACCAAATGAAAGAGTATAAAAAGAAAAAAATTAAATTAAAGAAAAAATATGGACATTAAAAACCATCAGGGCGTCGGGCCGGCCTAGCCTGAAAAGGCCCGAAAATAATTGAATTTTCGGGCTGAGTCAAGCCGGGCCAGGCCGGCTAGTTTGGCTCGAGACTTTTTGACACCCTAATGGGCGTAACTGCTCTTCATCTATTTTGTTCTCTTTTTTTTTTTTTGCTTTTTAAAATTAAATGTTAGCCTTTTCTTATTTTTTTTAATTAATTCAAATAAAATTTGAAAATAATAATAGACGCCATGTAGAAGAAATAATTAATTTTTAAAATGCCACGTAAATATTTTACATTAAACAAGTTAACGGTGTTAATGGAAAGACTTGATTGTCCTAATTTAACAAGTTTTAGGACTTGATTGTTACTTTTATAAGTTTTGGGACTCAATTGTATTTTTGCGATAAGTTTTAGGACTTTTAGTGAATATATCTAAAAAAAAGGAAAAGAAAAAAAATCTAAAAGAAAAATAATAATTAAAAATAGAGATGTTTTAAAAAAAATTAAAAGAAAATGAATGTGAAACGGTAAATGGAGGGAAGATGGGTGAAAATGTTTTCCTCAATCTGCTTATTTTTTCGCGAGCCAAACACTAGAAATTTGGAAAACATTTTCTTGGAAGTTTTTTTGCGTGAAAGAAATATAGCCTAAATTTTTAAAAGTTGGAAAATTCATTAAGTGTCGATTCGGGGTAAGTGAGATAGACCAACCGAATTGGGAGCCGCCTGGACGAGACTGGATTCCCAATTTCAAAGAGCGGCAGTTTGGTTCATGGTCCTAGGGAATACATGACCGGACCAGACCGATTGATTTATTTTTTATTATTTTAAATTTAGTTATTTATCACTTCTCGCCCATCATCACTAACCTCAGTTGCTAATCCCCCACAGTTTCAAGTATACAAATATCAGAGGTTTAGTTGCAACAAGAGGCCCATTAGCTATCGACCATTTTTTGGTCCTTTAGAATTTTGGTTGCGCCTCTCTCTCTCTCTCTCCCCCCACCTCCCTCCCTCCCTCCCTCTCCCCTCTCCTGATATGATTTTTCCTTTTTGCTTGCGACTGTGTTTCGGCTCCTTTTTATCTCATACCTCCATGTCGCAATTCCGGAAAATAAAGATGTTGAACGCGGAATCGGAAGAATTAAGATTGCATGGGGATGGTGGTAAGATTGCTTCTCTGTTAAGAACTTTAGCTATGCGTGACGAATCAGATTGATTTCTTTCGCTAAATTTAATCCAAGATTATCTTTTGGTGCTGTCCGAGGCTTTGACAGAGTTGTGGATGGATGGAAAAAGGGACATCGTGCTCAAAGAGAAGTACAATAGCAGTGTTTCCTATGTGAGTATGTTTTCAGGACAAAACTTGAAATCTGTAAAATCGGACCGGTGATATTGGTTCCAAATTTCAATGTATAGAGGGTAGATTTCAGGTTCTAAAAATTAGGAAACCTATTTTGACGGGTAGGTTCCAGGTTTCTAAGTAAATGAAACCTAGAACCGGAACCTGGAACCTATATTTTTTTTCTTAGTATATGTCTTTGCCTCATTCTGAGGTATTTCATAAGGATGATAATGAGTGTGTAATTTGGAACTACTTTATCATTAAGACTTTTATTTTTTCATACTTTTCGCGTGTCTAAATATGAGTTGTTGTTAGTAAACTTTAGTAGTATAGAGTGGTCATTAAATGAATTAGTCATGATAATTGTTCAACTAAAAACATATGTATAACCTGTGTGGAACTTGGAACCGACCCTAGAACCTGGGATATGGTAGGTTCTAGATTCCAAGGTATGCATGGTAGGTTTTAGGTTCCAAAAAAAGAAGAACTTGTATAAACGGATAAGTTTTAAGTTTCAGGTAAAGCATGTACGAAACCTGAAACTTATCTGAAACCGCTTACCCCTAATCGAACTAGGCAAATGAACGTTGCTCATCGTTCATCTGTTTGATGCATCGCTAGATATTGGTCATGATACTATGCATCATAGAGGAACAACAACTGGTTCTGGAAATTGGGAACCGATCCCTCCGGTCTGACAAACCTTTCAACCAGAGCTGGTTATCAAGCTATAGTCACTATATACCACATATGGTAAGACTTGATCCCTTCTGATCTTTGCGAATTCTATATCAACGATTCAATTCTTTCGTATACAATTTTTCCACGACCTTAGTTGGAAATGAAGTCCACATATTGAACATTCTGTATGGCCTAAAAAAGAATGTTTTACCGTGATCTTCAACTGAATTGCAACACTAAGTGCACTAATATTGTTCAATCACACATTAATTGCAGCCCTTCATGTCTTTTTTTTTTCTTTTTAATTAAATTTTCATCCTTCACAGGTTTTATCGAAGGATATAAATTAGAGAACCCACGTAAAATAACTTTTGACAATACGCAGAGGCCGACAAGAGATATGAAACTTTCCTCCCATTCGTGCATGATTTCGTTTCCATAATTAACATGAGGTGCGAAAAAGGATATAATAATTTATTTTTCCTTTTATCGGTTAGGCCCTTCTTGGCGCAATGCCCAAAAAAATCTCCAACTTTAGCATTTGCGATAATTATATTTTAATTTTTTTATGTCATAAAAAACTTCAAATTTTTATTTTTGTCCCAATTATTCCAAAAAAATCTTCAATGTCATTAATGAATTACATCTAAGCAAAGCTGGTATGAAAAAAATTCGAAATTGTATTCTGTTCTTTGATACCTCTATATATTGTTGAGATATATAGTCACTAAGGACGGCACATTTCGTATTCTTTTTGGCACTTAGCAACTCAAAGAATGGCCAGACATTGAGATGTTCTGACGAATTTTAAAATCTAGTCGTCTTTGCAACCTATTGTTTCTAAATTTCAAAAATTCATTTGTAAATTCAGAAAGAAAATTCAAGTCATGTATGATTAACTAATGATGATTATGAATAAAAGTCTGACGATGGTAGAATTGAGATAAAAGTAAAAATTGAAGGTTTTTTTTCTTTTGCGTATTAGGCTTGCAAAATTGAGACAAAATTAAAAGATTTGGGTAGAATTGAGACAAAATTAAAAGTTGGGGGTTTTTTTGGTACTGGGTGGATAAAATTGGGACAAAAATAAATTTTTTGGGTAAAATTGGGACAATAAAAGTTGAGGGTTTTTTTATGAGACAATAAAAAGTTTTGGATATAATTAACAGAAATACTAAAGTCAGAGTTTTTTTTGGGTATTAGGATGGCCCTTCTTTGAAAAGAAAAAAAAAGAAAAAAAGGAAAATAATTTCAACAAAGTAAATGACTAAAATGCCCGAGCCTCTTTTTGAAACAAGAGGATACTTCAGGCCTTTATCTGAAATAAGGTCTACTTTAAGCCCTTATTTGAGAAAACAAATGCACTTTAGGTTATTTTTTAGAATTATCCCTAATAATATCTCAAGACCATAAGAATCTTGAGAGAATTACCAAAAAAATCATAAAATTATTGTAATTGTGTTAATTTAATCCTAAATCTTATTTTTTTTGCTAATTGAGTATGAAACCTTTTGCATCTAAGC
This sequence comes from Rhodomyrtus tomentosa, assembly GCA_028455895.1. Taxonomy (NCBI): domain Eukaryota; kingdom Viridiplantae; phylum Streptophyta; class Magnoliopsida; order Myrtales; family Myrtaceae; genus Rhodomyrtus; species Rhodomyrtus tomentosa. Next base: position 19,847,582 of record JAPCWY010000003.1, on the reverse strand, counting down.
TAATTTAGTCCATTCGACTAATTATGGCAAAAAATCACTGACATAGATAATTTTAATAATATTTTAATAATTTTCAAATGTTTTTTTCTTTTTTTTGGGCAACCGGCTGGATGAAAAAGGAAGAAAAGAAGAAGAAGAAGAAAGGGAAATGAAAAAATAAAAAAATAAATAAATATAATAAAATATTCAATAAAAAAGTCTTAATGTAATGAAAAATTATCTACATTAGTGTCGGCCACGCCACGTTAGCGGTTTCATACCAAAATTGTCTCGGATGGGCTAAATTAGCATAAATATAAAAGGTTTAACTAAATTAATTGGTAAAAAAAAATTAAGACCGAATTGGCACAATTATAATTGGTTAGTAGCTTTTTTGGTAATTTTTCCTAAGAATCTTGAACATGGCTGAAACCATCAAATTAATAAAGTTTGTCCTCCTAGAACTTCCAAGACCATGAGTATGAATTAAGATCTTCTTCTTTTTTGCTAATACAATGTGCGTTGAAATTGATGGACTTGATGGAAGCAATGAAGCGCACGAATTGAATATTTTGGTATACAAGTGCACGAAGCTGACAAATTTTAAGATTTGCTCTGCAAATTTCCCCAAAAAAAAGTCGCTGGCTTCTACTATTCTTTTACCAATAATATCTTTTTCTTATGATGAGCTGGTTTTCAATATGGGAATAGTTATTTATGTTGTAATATTTATGCACTCCCTAAAATAAAACTAATTTGCGTGAAAGAACCAATATTAATCAATATGGTCACAATAAGATAATTTTTGTTTTTTCGGAAATCTGGCCATGTTGAAAAATTCCCTCTTGAGATTGGACCAATCTACAATTGTAAGAACAGCCATTTTCCCATAATGTGCCCTTAGGTTTTGCATGCTATGCTTGGGTGAGAGGTCTAATGTACATGCAGTTGCAGGGGAGTTTTGTGGCACAGGTGTATAGTGTTCTAAAAAAAATTAATTTGGGATAAATGTGACATGTATATATCAGTTTGAGTGTTTTTTTTTTTTTTTAATGTTAACACCTTTATTCATTTATGATGTTGGTAACTTCATAGTGTTGGTGTACCACTAACAAATATATGTAGAATTTGAGAGGAGTTAGTAACCCACTGGAACGTATCCAAGGGTTAGTAGTTTGCAGATCACGATTATAGGCTCTCTTTCTTTGTGAAAACGAGTGATTCCAAAAACGTTTTTTTTTTAAATAATCGTTTGTGTTGCTTGAATTAATTAGTCAGCTAAAAATATTTTGATTATCATTATATAAAAAAAATTCCTTCAAATATTTTCATGAATGATGAGATCACCTTTGGTCAATATTATACCAACACAGAAAATCTTCCAGATTTTGAGCAGACAGACAGTAGAGTTTTCGCCCTTTACTTTCCCGATCACTGTGGTAATTACTGTGATTTTATTCTTCTTATTCTTCTGCAACTTTGATTGAAGTTTCCTCACTTGCTCACATTTTGTATCAGCACGTGAATAGCTGTCTATCTCCTGGAAAGGAAAAATCTTCCGTTTCCACTTTCAGATTTTGCTCCTCCTGCTATAAGTGCAGTTGGAGTGTGAGATTGCAGGATGCAGATGCCGGGTTTGCTTTTCCGTGTCTTCATCGGTTTCCTCTCAATGTCTTCTATCAAACTATTCCTTCACTTGATGATGGGTTGCCTGCTCGTTTCTAATGCATCCGGCGCGGGCGAATCTCGTCCGAACTCTGTGTTTCGTGGAACCACCATATACGTGGACAAGTCCAGCTCCGGGAATTATGCCTCGGTCCAAGGAGCTATCAACTCTGTCCCGGACAATAACAATCAATGGATACGCATCCATATCAAACCAGGAACCTACAAGTGAGTTTAGGCTAGAATCTATCATTTCCTGTTTTTTCCGTGGAAGAACATGTTTCGCGTCGAGTGATCGCTTAGGTAGTGATTGTCTTGCTTGTTCAGTGAAAAGGTGACGATTCCTATTACGAAGCAGTACATTTTCCTCGAGGGCGAAAGTCACGAAACGACCATCATCCAGTACTGGGATGCTGGAAGTGCCACCGAAGCTGCCACTTTCCAGGTTTTTGCGGATAATTTCGTCGCATCAAACATTACCTTCAAGGTTAACAAGCTCGATTGGATCCCTATCGCGGTCTCTCTGTCGAATCTTGATGATGACTAATGAGACTACTATTGTCTATGGGAATTCTCCTGCAGAACAGCTACAATACCTTGATAGAGGACTGGAATGGTACTCGCATTACCTGGGCCCCGGCTGCTCTGATCACGGGGGACAAGGTGTCATTCCGCTGGTGCGGCTTTTACAGCATTCAGGACACTCTTGCCGACTTGCAAGGCCGGCATTACTTCGAGCGCTGCATCATTTCAGGAGCCATAGATTTCATCTGGGGCGGTGGCCAGTCGTTGTATAAGGTAAAGAAGAGCAGCACACTAATCGGATTAGATCGAAGATTTGATCATCTAAAATGTTATTTTTTACATTCTGAGAGTTGTGACACCCGTGTTGATCGGACAACAGACTTGCCTGGTGAAGACCGTAGCCTCCTATATCGGCATTGCCGGTTATGTCACGGCGCAAGGCCGAGACGGACCAAACGACCCGAGTGGGTTTGTGTTCGCGTTCTGCGTGGTGGCAGGAGATGGACACACGTATCTCGGGAGAGCGTGGCGGCAGTACTCGAGAGTCCTATTTTACAAGACATACATGAGCAACGTGGTCGTGCCCAGTGGTTGGTCCTACTGGAACTTCCGAAACCATAAGTAAGAATTAAAATCTGCTTCTTTTGTGCTAAACCCACTTTGGTCACAGAGAAAAACGACTTTTGTGCTTAACAACTTTGGATCCGGAGGAAAACAAAAGACTATAAGTCGGTCCAGTACTGTCTTAAATTCTAACTCGGACCTTATTACATAGGCAAGATATCACGTTTGCCGAAGTCGGATGCACAGGAGAGGGCGCTGGCGAATCCCGGCGCGTGAAATGGATGAAACAACTCCCGCCTCAAGAACTGGAGTACCTCCGCTCAAAAAGCTTCGTGAACCAGGAAGGATGGATCGAGGCACAACCGTGATGCACTGAGATTCAGACAGCTCATTACCGATAAATCATCCAATTAAATGCAAAAGCGACACAACTATCTAGTCATTGGAATCCTGTCTAGCCATTAGATTCCTGTCCGATGCGGATTCTTCCATGCGGAAGAGCCAATTGACTTTGGTTATCTGATGTGCGTATTCAAGTTGTCTGTAGCCAATGTGTTATGTAAGTTGGATCCTTTCACTTCGGTGTTTCGAAATGTTTGCTGTCATGACTTGTGTCAATTTCTTGGATTGTTCTACGGTATGCGTGTATATATATTTTTGTCTTTATTTATTTACTTGTACATATTTATCTATTTTCCTTCGATAGGTCTTACTTTTATTTTGTGAATTTTTTTGGGGTTCATTGACCGTTGACCCCAACTAGTTTGAGATAAATGTATTGTTGATATTGATTGATGTTGATGTTGTTGACGTTCAATTGTCTGTGTGCTGAGTTTGCATATGACAAGCCTCAGGCAAGGTGATGCACCTTGACAAATAGCACCAAACCGGGAGATAAATCTGTTGAATCGTCCGAATGAATTTGAGCAACCGGATCTTCTGTTCGTCCTAATTAGGCATGTTGAAGAGGGAAATCTTCATTTTGACCCGTTCTCTTGCCATCTGATCAAGAAGCTAGGTACCAGATAAAAGAAAGAGAATGATTGTGAGATAAATAGAGCTTTGAATTATCGATTGATCATCTTCGCAAATCAGATTGATCTATTTAGTACATAGTGTTCATTCCTTCCGAATGTTGGACGTCATGGACAAAGAATAATCAGCACAAGGTGGGATCTGTTTGAGAATCTGAGCTAGCATATGCGAACGGTGTATTTGGGATCTATGAAGTACGAACCAGTGCCGAGAAAGAAAACATCAACATATTTTGGTAGCTGGACTTATCAAATCATGATCACTAGTCACCACATACAGTAAGACTCCATCCGTTCTGATCTTCCGATTCCAATATGAGCGATTCATTTCTTTTGATATGGTTTTTCTAACCATAGTTGGACATGACGTCAACACAGCATAGTGAAACAATGAACTTCTTCTATGGCAAGAAGAGAATGTTTTGCGGTGATTTTCAATTGAATTGCAACATTAAGTGCACTAATTTTGTTCAATCATACTGTAGATCGCAGCCCTTCAAGTCTTTTTCTAGTAAATGTTCATCCTTCACGGGTCTGATGGAGAATATAAAAAGAAACCGCATAGAATGATTGTCGACAGTACGTGGAGGCCAACGAACAATACGCAAATTTCCTCCCATACGGGCAAGATTTTCGTTTCCTTAACCAGCATGATGTGTTGAAAATTGGCAATGAGACTGCACTATAAAATCACCAAGTTCATATGGATCTTGAAGAATCTTCATATAGGTCATCACCATCATTTCTTGCGGTTATCTGTCGAGTTCATTAATATCTTGACCCCCATACCATAGGGGAAGATAGAGAAGGAAAAATGCAGCTCCTTCTCACAGCTCTAACGCTCTTCTGTATCTTCCTTTCGTCTCCCTCCGAAGCGGTGGACTGTGGAAGTGATGGGCCCACGCGTGTGATCTCCGTCAGCCAGCGCGGCGGCGGCGGGCAGTTCACCTCGGTTCAGGAGGCTATTGACTCCATTCCCCCGGACAACGACAAGTGGATTAGCATCCAGATAAAACCCGGGACATATACGTACAGTACCGTCTTCCGTCTTTGTAGTATTGAGTTGCATTGTTCTTGTCGCCTGTCTTTGTCGTTTCGCGCATTAGTTTAAAGGATTCAAACTCTTGATTAAATGTTGCAGAGAGATGGTGAATATCCCGCAGGACAAGCCGTGCATCTTTCTTAAAGGAGAGAGCCGCGAGTCGACGATAATCGCGTTCGATTCTCATGAAAAGACAGACACAAGTGCTACTTTCACTTCCGGCCCGGACAACATAGTCGTCCAAGGCATTACTTTTAAGGTCAGTGCTGGTGTTCATGTTCTCGAATCCGTATGTGACGGGCATTGTTCGTTGCAGACAATCCGGCAGACAGTAAATTTGCTTTCCTTATTTCGTGTTCTCAGAATTCGTACAACCGGTACTGGCTCGATGCCGACGATCCACCCATTGTTCAAGCGTTATCGGCGAGGGTATATGGAGATAAGTGCGTGTTCCTCGATTGCGGCTTCTTGGGGGTGCAAGATACTTTGTGGGACGTGACGGGCCGGCATTATTACTCCTCTTGTTATATCGAGGGCGCGATCGACTTCATCTTTGGCCGCGGCCAATCCATTTTCGAGGTACGACGCTATGTTGTAGCATAAATAGCATAGAGCTTCCATCGAAAGCTTTCTAGATTAAGAGAAATTTTGCCCTCAAGTTGGTCAAAAGCATCATGAATGGTTGGCTTATGTCCTATATACATATTCGATCTCTGAGACAGTTGAAATTTTCACATGTAGAACTGTACCATGAATGTTACGACTAATTTGGCGCCCTACGATATTCGGATGGGTTGGATCACCGCTCAGGATCGACAATCGGAGAGTGACCCGAGCGGGTTCGTGTTTGAAGGGGGTGCTGTCCTCGGGCCCGGTCCGTTTCTCCTAGGGAGGGCATACGGTCCTTATTCCAGGGTAATATTCCACAAGACATGGCTGTCGTCCGGCGTGGCTCCTCAAGGTTGGGACGCTTGGCGTTTCCAGGGAAAAGAGTAAGTTCGCTCGACCGACAATCTCGGCGTCTCGTTCCGCTAGATTTCTCCATGCTCCTTCTCTCGATTTAATCGTCTGATCATCGATCGTTTCTCTGGGTGAATTCTAGGGACAAGTTCACGTATGCCGAGGTGGATTGCCAAGGAAAAGGTTCGGACACTTCAAAGAGAGTTCGGTGGCTGAAGAATCTCGATGATAAGACGCAGCTAGGAAATTTCTCAAGATCAGCCTTCCTCGATCAAGAAGGGTGGCTTGTGCAAACTCCAGTAGGGGAAGAAATTAGTCGCTGATGGAAAGCAAATGGGTTTCATTTCATCGTTTAGGCGGATATTTAAAAAAAGAAAAAGTCTGTCAGATTTCCCGTTGTTCTCGTTTTTATATTGGCAAATGATCTGGAATTTCCTATTTAATACGAGCATTCTCGTCATTAAAAGAAATCATACGAGATTGTCGTCTTCATCAAATGTAGTACTTTATTACTTTCTATGCATGTGTCAAGGACCGACTGTTTATCTAGTGGTCTCACGCCTGGGCGGCCTTTATGAAATCCTTCCCAAATCAGCCAACTCTCACTCACAGTCGCTGAAGGATCGTACAAAGAATATGGTGATTCTGAGGCGACGACCACTTTATATGCACGTCATATTCCCCTTGTCCGAGGCTCCATCCGAATTGTCCCTCGGATTCCAATAGATCGGGTATAATCATTGTACGCGTAGCCCCAAAGTCGAATTTGGAAGTTCTAGGAACACTAATACTGCGTTTAATCGTCCCTATAAAACTCGAGATAGGATATGTTTTATCATATCTCGTGTTTGGTAGGTGTCTCGATAGTATAATTTCGGATATAAAGGGTATATAGCTCGGATAAAAAAATTTGGAGAGGGGACAATATAAGGTCGGATAGGATTTATCTTATCCGTCATATAAAAATTAATTTTTAGAAACTAGCCCTTCATTCACGTACGCCTTCACCCACGCTACAACTTGCTTCTGCATTTTTTTTTTTTTTCACGTTGACCCCTTGCTTATGCAATTTACAAAGGTATGTGTTCATCCATGATCGTTTACAGCTTGCTTCTGCTATTTTTTTTTTCACGTTTACTTTGTGGCGGACAAAAGTAGTGAATTTTATAGATTATTGTACGAATTGATAAAAGTAGGGTGGTGAATAAATCTACAGTTTCTACCAAACACATGATATGATATGATATGAGAATATCCGACTTTAAATTGGCAGTTCATCAAACAGTGGATAGAATATGACCAAATCTCCGAATTTCTTATCCTATACTGTCCAATCATATCATGACCAGAAATCTCGACGACCAAACTCAGAAGGGTCGCGCCTGTTCAAATGTTTGACTGCCTTAGATCATGCTTGGTCGGGTCGAGTTATGCCTTGGCAGTTGAGCTTGGTTCATAGCTTGTCCCATCGCACGTATCATGGCCCATCCTTCTTGGGTCGTGATATTCTCCCCCATCTAGTCGAGCAACAATTTCGTCGCGTCTTTGGCATGGTATCCATCAATCTGCCTCCTGAACTGCCAAAGGCTTCCTCGGATTCCCAGCTCTCGTCACTCTCTTGCATGACCCTTCCATCAGATCAAGTATTCTTGCTTGGGCTGTAATATCAGCCCCCCCCAAAAAAAAGGCCCATTTTTTTTAAAACTTTTCTCCTTTTCTTCTTTAGCTAACCCACAACAAAGACATAGAAGAAGAAGAAAGAAGATAAAGGAGAGAGGGACATAAGAGAGGAGAGGGGTTATCTTGTTGGCTCGCCAAGCTATTCTCGCATCAATTAGCAACTAACGGTTAGTGTTTGCGCCTCTCTTTCGTCCGATTGAAATGATTTTTGAAGTTAGGGCTCAATTTCAGATTTTGGTGAAATATGAGTCAGCCGGTTTGATTTCTTGGTCATTTAACTGAATATTTGCATGGAAATGAAACTTTAGAGTGTTATGAAGCCATATGATTCGACGGATCTTGATTTGAAGTTACGGTTTGCCTGAAGTGAGTTTTTCAAATTTGGTGCGTGCAGTGAACAATACGCAACCAACATTGGTTTTGCCCATTTTTGTCAATTTTCATATGGATTTTGAACAAGCTCTGTTGAGGTTCTTATTGTATCTTAAAAGAGCTCTTTTTTAGACTATAAGATCATTTAAATCGAAGCTCGGATGTGGGAATTATGGCATGTTAAAGTTTATCGCGCAAGTTGCGCAAAACAGACGACTTATATTTTTGCTATGAGCGATTGTTTTGTTAGTGTGTAGGTGTCGTTTTAGTGACAAATAGTTTTTTTTTTTCAGTTGAGTCGTGTTCTAGGATAGCTTGTTACTTAGTTTTTGATACCGTTTTCATACTTTTTGTGGGGATTTAGACGTGTTGATCCAAGTAACATTTCTAGTTCGCTTTTGACATTGTCAAGTGAGTGATACTATTTCTTCTTTGTGTTTGTAAAATGCATATTTGAAAAGATATAATACCATATGTTATTATGACTGGAGAAAATAACATTTTTGGTGCATAAAATCAGGATCAGACATTTATTGCTGTTTTGTCTATTTGATATAGTTTTTATTGATTATATGTTGTTGGTGTGAAGTTGATTCTGATGAGAATGTTATTGTTGGATTTTGTGGTGCTCAAGATGGCTATGAACCCGATGGAGGGGTTTGTGAGTATGCACATACTAGTTAGGATATACTTGTGGGCCAAACCACCTGCATTGTAGGTGAAGATCTTGTTAAGGGGGGAATCTTGATCGCCTGTTGTCATAGGCATTATACGTGACCATGATTAGACTCTTGAGCATAAGATTGGTCAGTAGATAGACCACTGACGTGTTTTTGATGAGATTAGTCAATAGATAGACCACTGACTTGTGTTTTGATGAGATTGATCAATGGATTAGACCATTGATATTTTATTTGAGTTCGTGATCTGAAAATAAGTATTTTTGTTAAGAACCTATTATATTAAGGTTTTATATAACTTGACTATAAAGATCTGTTATGTTTCGAATTTAATTTAAATGAGTTATATTTTGATATTAAATGTGCATAGGGATTGTTCGATCCGCTTAGAAAAAATGTATTACTCACTGAGCCGTGTTAACTCACCTCTTCTATTTTCCCCTGTCTTTCAAGTTCAGCGAGTCGCAAGGAGGACGAGAGCGGTCGTTAGCAGACGACACTTTGTAGTGGGGCTTTTGGATATGAGTTATGAATTAAAGGTGTCCTTAATGAGCTTTTGAGTTGTGATTAGAGGTGTATATCCTTTTGGTGGAGATCATGTACATGTCTCTTTTGGTGGATATATACATTGATATGTTTTGATGATTATAGACAGCTCTAGCTTTGTTTTGTGACCAGAGATCTCCTTATCAAATTTTTGGAAGCATGTATATACTTTTGTTATTAGGTTAAGTTTGGTTTCGTGGAGGTTGCGTCCTTTAAGAAAGGACGGCCTTGTCATGACCCTTATAATAGGTTAAGGGCATGACATGTGCGCTTGGTATTGTTGCTTCCGTGCGATCCAATGCGCCAAAATGCAATTGACGTCTTGGTCATATGAGGTTTTTGCCACAAGAGACATCCGTTGTGACTCCTCTCGATCTAGGTCCTCCCCATCCATGTGAAACGGCTTGAGCATACTAACGTGAAAAATCTGAGCTTCAATGGGAGTTCCAGCTTGTATGGTTTGTGGCCAAGCCCGTCGCACGTCTAACCAGCCATCCTCGTATGAGAATTTTGCTAGTTCGTGATACATGCATATATAGGATAAATCATGCAGATTTTCCTGTTTCTAATGAGAATAATCAAGCAAATTAAGTTATACTTCGGTCCCATTTTCTTCTAGGAAAAATGAATGATTTGGAATTTTTTTCCTAAAACAATTGCTTGTAGTGCTTGAAATAATTTGTGTAACGTCCTATAAATTCAACTTTTGTAAGCGCCGGAAGTCGATGGAAATGATATGAAAATATAATCATAGTCGACACTTAGTTTGGACTATAAGGACTGAAGAGACGAAAATTTGGACTAATTCGAAACTTTAGGTTTTTCCGGATTGGGTTTCGAATTTTATCCGCTGTGAATTGGACTTGCCATTTTCGTGATCTAGCCTAATCTCGACCGAGCTTGGCCAGTGAATTTACCGAAAATACCCTTCGTCTTGTATACCAAAATTTCGTTTCAGTCCCGGCACGCCAAATTACCATATTACCCCTCGATTATTGGTGAGTATAAGACAAAAAAATTAAATTTTTGGCCACCAAAGTCTTGTTGGTCCCACCATTTCACTGCCCCATACATACCTTCACGTCAGTCTCTTCTGCCTCTTCTTCTTCTTCTTCTTCTTCTTCGTTCTTCTTATTTTTCTTCTTCCTTCTTCGTTGTTTTGGCCGTGAACGACCGACTCCACAGCCGATCCACTCCTCCTCCACTGACGTTTTCAGTGGCCATCACCCCTCACCACCGACAGCCACCGCCCCCAACCACTCCCCGCCGCCACCTTGACCCGAGCCGAGCCGCCGTTGTCGTCGAACGGCCGAGAAATCGGCTTGGGGAGCCCTGCCCTGTTTTCGGGTCAGTGGACCCGAGAGCTTCGTGGCTTTCTCCGGCTGCCACCGACGCCGACCACCACTCCTCAGCTGACCACCGTCCTCCCCTCGATCGTCCCGACCCAGCCCCACCTGCCGTCCACCGTCGGAAAGCCGCCCCGAAGTCCCAGTGCCCTGTTTTGGACCTGGCTCTGTTCGATCTTCGATCTGACCGAACCGACCGCCGCCGTGCCTCGTCGCCACCGCCGATCACTTCCTCGGAGTCCCCTCTACCACATCGGAGCTCACCGCCACCGGCCGCTGCGCGTGGCGCCCGAAATCCGCCGTCGATCAACTCCCTTGTTTTGGCTTCAAAAAGAGTCGTTTTTGATCACGGCTGTTTGCCGCCGCCGGCCGCCTTCTGCCACTGTGCACTGGTCCCAACCGACCTCTACCGATCCCTAGGTGAGCTCCCGAACCTTGGTTGGCCTTGTCCCGACCCGTGTCACCGGGAAAAGCCCAAAACAATCCGGTTCACCGATTTTGGTTACTGACCCTTACTGTTTCAGGCCGCCAGCCACAGTTCGCCGGAGCTCCGTCGCCGTCCACCTGTCCCGGTGACCATGTCGGACTCCCCCGAAGTGTCCCCAAAGTTTGAGCTCGGGCCGCCGTGCAATAAACCCTAATTCGGCCGTCGCCGCTACCGCTGCCGCAGCCACCGTCCTCGCCGCCGCCGCCGCCGCCGCCGCCGCCGCTCGAGCTAACTCACATTGTGAGTTGACCCTAAACCTTAGTTAGGACGCTAATTGCATTTAAGATTAGTTTTAATTATTTATTTATTTATATATAAAAAATTACGATCAGAACCGGTTTAGATAGAAATGATGGTTAGGATAAATGGCCGATAGATTAATTATCTGTGGCTATTTGTGGTAATTTATCAATTGATTGATTGATTGTGTTTGTTCGCAAGCGAGTGATAGGTTAGAGACGAGCGAGCGATTGATTATTATAAATCGACTGAGATATAAGAAATATAGTATGAATTGAGCTCGAAATTGCTGGGTTGAATTAATTGCTCCGAGTGCGTTAATTACCTAATTGGTTTGGTTGCCTGGCTGAAATGCTTGACTGAGAGTCTTGTGGGCCTTGGGGCCGAGTTTGTTGCATTTCTGTATGAACTTTGGCATTAATCATAGATAAACATTGAGTTGATTGCCGAATGTGATTTGTGTGGTCATTTAAAGGTTCAATGACGTTACCTGGCAAGTTCGCATTGTACCATTGATACTCATGTTGTATCTATTGTATGGAAACTCGAGACTCGTCATAAGCACGATAATCCATGCCCCGTGCCAGTCGTGCGATTTTAAGGGATTATTAGATACCGATCGCAGTTTGTGACGTACCGAAACTCCTTTTTAAGGAATGCCTACTTGCAGTGCCGTGTCGGGTATATTGGATACACCGCTTGTAGCAGCTGTCGCTGAGAGGGTAAGGTGAACGTAGCCTGATCTTGCTAGATGAGTGCGGGTTCGCACTATTGATGTTTTTATCACGCCAGTCGCGTGGGTCATTGTTTAATAATAGACTTGTGTGATGTCTTGTGTACGCCTGGGTGGTAATGTCGTGATTGGTTGTTTAATTGGTGGACTCGTTTTATTGATATATATGTTTATATCTTGTGGCTTACTGTGGTGCTTAGGTTATCTTGGGCGAATCAGTGTCCTAACCGAGATTAGGCTTGATTCATTGAGATTAAATTCTCACTCCGTCGTGGGATAACTTTTTAGGTCTGAAGTAATGGAGAGACCGGTGCGATTCAGTACCCCCACCCACTCATCACACGATGTCAGTCTCCACCTGGTACTAGGTATGGACCAGATGTGGGAACGCCACATCACTACGATATGGGTCAATGAGGGGATGCCACACTTGGTGGCACACCTCTTCAAGGCTTGGTATCTTTGCAATGGGATGGATCTCTTTGGTCCGCTTAGAGAATTTGAGGGGCTACCTCTACAAGGGGTCCCTAATGTCCTCGCTTGAGATCCGTGGATATAGATACACTTGATGGAGAGGTGGTGGATCCCGCACTTGGTATGCAGCCTGAGCAGTCAGTAGCTCCCTCTGTACATTCTAGCTAGAGTTCCTGTGATGATCCTAACGACCCGGCTCTTCCAACTGGTTACAAAGATTCGGATGCCTTTTTTACCCAGTGGAGGGTTAGGTTTCTTTTGTGGTGAAGGAATTGATGATGTCTTTTGTGGGGGTACTATTGTGGGATTGATGAGAGTTAACCTTACCTTACTCTTGTATCTTTTTATGAATCCTAGAGGGCCTCCTCGAAGCATGAGGTTGTATTTATCAGCTGTTGGCTCTGTAAGGTTATAAATCATCTATTCTCAGCAGTTCTTATTAGCGTTGGGTTGTCTGGCTTTTTTTCTTACTTATCCCATGTTGATTTTATTGTTTAGAAGATTGCATATTCTGCATGCGCAGTATATTCTTAGGTTGATAGCAGTTGCTTGGAATGCTATCTTTTATGACCTGGTGGTGATTTGACAAGAGATGTCACTGGTTCGAGAGTCGGGACATGACATCCCCGCCCAAGGTGGTATCACAGCAAGGTCAGCCTGATTCGTTTGGTCATTGGCATGGAGTAATAAGGAACGTTGATAAATGGGATAGCTAGTAAGATTTTTGTTATTATGACTATGATTGTTAATTTCGTGGTAGAATTTTGGGGTTGCCTTCTAACCGCGTTTTGCTATGGGGTAAGCAGGATTTCGTATATTTTTTGCAAAATGAGCGGACGCGGTAAAAGAGCACCCCGAGCACCTCGAAGGAGGCTTGTGAGGCTAGTGGAAGAATTAGTTGATATTGAAAGAGCATCGCTCGTAGTGTCCCCAATTGCACCCCCTACTGCGACCTCTGCTGCTGAACCTACTGGACCTACTAGAAGGGAGCCGACTATGGCTGAAGTTATGCAAGCTTTAGGGGCTATTGGAGATTTGATGGGACAAGAAGCTAGGAATCAAGCTGCAGCTACCGTTGCTGCTGCTGGGACTTCATCTGCGATTCCATTTATAGTTCCGCCAGTAAATCCACCACCTGCAGCTTTTGAGCGTAGGGCTCAAAAGCTAGTGGAGTAGTTTCTCAAATTGAAGCCATCTCAGTTCACTAGGAGTGGAGACCCTGAAGCTACTGCTCGATGGGTCGAAGGGATGGAGAAAGCGTTCGATTTGCTGAGATGTTCAGATAGGGATAAGGTTACTCTTGCAGTCTATCAACTTGAAGGGAATGCTAGTATTTGGTGGAGAGCTGTCAAGGGTAAAACTTTTCCTGAAGGTACAATTCTAGTATGGAATACTTTTGTGGAAGTTTTTAATAATAAATACTTATCGAGGATAGCTAGAGAGAAAAACATGGCTGAGTTCTTCCGCCTCCGTCAGAACTAGATGACAGTTGACCAGTATGAGGTAAATTTTTCTGAACTGTCCAAATATGCTTCGAGAATGATTGAGGATCTGGAGGATAGGGCTAGAAGGTTCAAAGACATGTTGAAGCCCGAGATTAAGAGTGCTCTGGCACCACTTGACCTCTAGGACTATGATGATATCTACGCGAGGGCGCTGATAGTGGAGCGGAACTTAGCCGAAAGGACTATCACATCTGAATCACGATTTATGTCCCCAAATAGATTCGACAAAAGGCAAGGGAAGAAACCTATGTTTAGCAACCGGAGTCACATCCCACATAACTGCCGAGGGGCGATTAGTAAGCCGGCATTTCGTCAAAGAGAGATGTGTAGTTTGTGCCGACAGAGGCATGGGCCTGGCCTGTGCCTGTATCGAGGTGGTGCCTGCTTTAGTTGTGGCTTATTGGGCCATTAAGTGAAATACTGCCCGTAGAGGCAGGGCGGGCAGGTGCCGCCACAGTAGGGAGGACCGCCTAGAGGAGTTGTGCCGCCAAACTTCCAGAATCGTCCCTCGGCACAAGGAAACGTTTTTGTTGTCACTCGGGAAACGGCGAAGGATTCGCCGACCGTTACAGGTACGGTCTTCTTACATAATCAAGTAGCATATGCCTTGTTTAATCTGGGTGCCACTCATTCGTTTTTTGCGGATCAATTCGTTAAGTTATGTGAATTGAACTTAGTACCTTTAGATATTGTGCTTAATGTGTCTACGCCGTTAAAAGATAAAGTAGTGGCTACAGTGAGCTGTCCTGATTGTAGACTTGTGGTGGATGGCCATGAGAGTAAAATAGACTTGATTGTGCTGGAAATGTACGATTTTGACTTAATTGTGGGGATGGATTGGTTCGCGAAGCAAAAGACCATAATGGACTGTTTTAATAAGGTGATTCAGTTTAATCCGATGGATGGTATTAGCTTTAAATTTTTGAGTAATCGAGGAGAAACCTCAACTGTGATGATATCGTCGTTAGAGGCGACTCGATTATTGGAGAACGGGTGCCAAGGTTATTTGGCTTCTGTGGTGGATACGTCTGCTAAAGAACTGAAATTGGAGGATATTGCGCTTGCATGTGAGTTTTCAGATGTTTTCCCCCAAGAATTACCTAGTTTGCCCTAGTGCATCGCCTTGGGGAGAGCCTGTTTTGTTCGTCAAGAAAAAGGATGGGTCTTTGAGATTGTGCATTGACTATAGGCAGTTGAATCAGGTGACGATCAAGAATAAGTACCCACTGCCAAGGATTGACGACTTGTTTGATCAACTGCAGGGAGCATCGATATTTTCTAAAATTGATCTACGGACGGGATACCATTAGTTGAAAATCAAAAAAGAGGATATACCGAAATCAGCATTTAGGACACGTTATGGACATTACGAGTTCACTTGATGCCGTTTGGTTTGACGAATGCTCTTGCTGCCTTTATGGATTGATGAACAGAGTGTTCAAGGAGTTCCTGGATCGCTTTGTGATCATTTTTATAGATGACATTCTGGTGTACTCGAATAATCCTGAAGATCATGAGCAACACCTGAGAGTAGTTCTGGAAACTCTGAGAATGCATCAATTATATGCCAAGTTCAGTAAATGCGAGTTTTGGTTAGCTCGCGTGGCATTCTTAGGTCACGTGATTTCGGGTGAAAGTATTGCAGTGGATCCGATTAAAATTGAGGCAATTATTAATTGGTCAAGACCGACAACTGCTACAGAGATTAGAAGTTTCTTGGGTCTAGTAGGATATTACAGGCGATTTGTGGAAGGGCTCTCAGCTGTAACCTCGCCTTTGACTAAATTGCTGAAGAAAGATATGAAGTTTCGATGGATAGACAAGTGTGAGCGTAGTTTCCAAGAGATTAAGCATAGGCTAACTACGGCTCCTGTTCTGACAATTCCGTTTGGTCTTGGTGGTTATGAAATTTATAGCGATGCTTCGCTTAGGGGACTGGGTTGTGTTTTAATGCAGCATGGCAGGGTGATAGCATATGCGTCTCGTCAGTTGAGACCGCATGAGTTGAATTGTCCCACCCATGACCTAGAGTTAACTGTGGTCGTGTTTGCTTTGAAGATCTAAAGACACTATTTGATTGGGGAAAGTTTTCAGGTATATACCGACCATCAGAGTCTGAAGTACCTATTTTCTCAAAGGGAGCTGAACATGAGGCATCGCCGATGGATGGAGTTACTAAAAGATTATGACTACGAGATCCTATATCATCCTAGTAAGGCGAATAAGGTTGCTGATGCCCTATGTAGGAAATCAGTGATTGCTTAATTATAGGTGCATGAACGGTGTTTACTTGAGCAATTGAGAGACTCAGACTTTAAATTGGAGATAAGCCACCTGTCGAGTCTCGTGGCTACCTTGAGAATTGAGCCGGAAGTGCAAGTTAAGATTAAGACTCTGCAGTCTACAGACTCCTTTATTCATAAAATCCTTCAAGAAGACTCGGCCAAACGAAGGGTCGATTTTCAAATAGCTGAGGATGGGATACTTAAGTTCAGAGGACATTTAGTTGTGCCTGCTGATGAAAATTTAAAGAAGGAGATCTTATCAGAAGCACATCGTAGCAGTTATAGTATCCATCCTGAGAGTATAAAGATGTATCAGAATTTGAAACAGCACTACTGGTGGAACGGTATGAAAACAGATATAGCCAAACATGTGGCTAAATGTTTGACCTGTCAGCATGTCAAGGCGCAACACTGCAAACTTGGAAGACTGCTGCAGCCTTTGAAAATTCCAGAGTGGAAATGGGAACATATCACGATGGATTTCGTGATGGGTTTGCCATGGAGTCAGAGAGGGCATGATTCAATCTGGGCGGTGGTAGACAGGTTAACGAAATCAGCGCACTTCATTCCAGTAAGAAAGGACTTCGCCTTAGACAGATACGCAGAATTGTATGTGAGACATATTGTAAGGCTACATGGTGTGCCAGTGATAATCACTTCTGACCGGGATCCCAAATTCACTGCTATATTTTGGAAGAGTTTACAAACTGCTTTAGGGACGAAGCTGCAATTTAGTATAGCTTATCATCCGCAGACAGATGGCCAGTCTGAAAGAACGATTCAGACCTTGGAGGACATGTTGAGAGCATGTGTTCTGGATTTCAAAGGTAGCTGGGAGGAACAATTACATTTGGTTGAGTTTGCCTATAATAATAGTTATCAGCAGAGTATTAAGATGACACCTTTTGAGGTCTTGTATGGTAGAGCTTGCAGGATGCCAATCTGCTGAGATGAGGTTGAGGAAAGGAAAATAACTGGCCCTGAGTTAGTAGAACAGTCGATGGAAGCAATTAAGGTGATTAGAGATATATTAAAAACAGCTCAAAGTCGTCATAAAAGTTATGCAGATAAAAGGCGTAGACCTTTGGAATTTCAAGTAGGCGATCATGTTTTTCTGAAAGTGTCGCCTATGAGAGGAACATCCTGCTTTGGCAGGAAGGGAAAGCTGAGCCCGAGGTATGTTGGACCGTTTGAAATCCTAGAACAAATCGAAGAGTTGGCTTATCGACTCGCATTACCGCCTAGATTTGCTCAAGTGCATAACGTCTTCCACGTGTCGATGTTGAGGAAGTACAAGCCAGACCCCGCTCATATGCTGAGTTACGAGGAGATTGATTTGGATGAACGAGCGTCATACGTGGAGCGACTAGTCAGGATCGTGGAAAAGAAAGAGCAGGTACTCCGAACCAAGACGATTCCGTTAGTCAAGGTGGTTTGGCAACACCATGGTACCGAAGGAGCTACATGGGACAACGAGGAAGTTATGAAGTGTAGTTATCCTTATCTTTTTGAATAGTTAGAACTGTGCTGTAATTTCAAGGACGAAATTTCCTAAGTGGGGGAGAGTTGTGACATCCTGGAAATTCAACTTTTGTAAGCATCGGAAGTCGATGGAAATGATATGAAAATATAATCATAGTCGACACCTATTTTGGACTATAAAGACTGAATAAACGAAAATTTAGACGAATTCTAAACTTTAGGTTATTTCGGATTGGGTTTTAAATTTTATCCGCTGTAAATTGGAATTGTCGTTTTCGTGATCGAGCCTAACCCATACCGAGCTTGGCTAGTGAATTTACCGAAAATACCCTTCGTCCTGTATACCAAAATTTCATTTCATTCCTGGCGCACCAAATTACCATATTACCCCTCGATTATTGGTGAGTATAAGACAAAAAAATTAAATTTTTGGCCACCAAAGTCTTGTTTGTGACGTCCTGGAAATTTAATCCTTGTAAGCGCCGGAAGTTGAGTAAATGATATGAATGTATAGTCATAGTCGACGCCCTTTTTGGACTATAAGGCTGAAAAGACGAAAATTTGGACGAATTCCGAACTTTAGATTATTTCGAATTGAGTTTCGAAATTAATCTGCGGCGATTTTTGAATTGCCGTTTTTGCAATCGAGCTTAACCCTGATCGAGCTTGGCCAGTGAAATTACCGAAATTACCCTTCGTTCAGTACACCAAAAATTTCGTTTCAGTCCCGGCGCGCCAAAATTACCATTTTACCCTCCCTCAATTATTCATACATATAGGACAAAAAAAATTTAATTTTTGCCCTTGAAGTCAAGGTGGGCCATGCTTCTCTCTGCCCAATAAACCATCCCTTCAATCTGCCGTTCCTTTCTTTTCTTTCTTCTTCTTTTCCGTTTCTTCTTCTTCTGTTCTTCATCATTTTTTTTTGGTTGACCGACGACTCCTTCCTTGAACCGATCAATCCTCCTTCGTTCGTCGCCATTTTTCGCGACCACCGCTCCACCACTGGCAGCCACTGTCTCTAGCTACTTGCCGTCGCTGCCTTGACCCCGGTTGAGCCGCCGTCGCCGTCGTCGCCGAGGAAACGCCACGGCCGGGCCTGCCCTATTTTCGGGTCAGAAGACCCGAGGACTCTGCGGCCTCTTCCGGCCGCCACGGCCGCCACGACCGCCACCGACGCCGACCACCACCACCCAGCTAACCCCCGACTTCCCCTCGACCGATCCAACCCCTCATCGCCGACCGTCAGCCGTCGGAATCGCCGAAATCAGGCCTTGAAGTTCCGGTGCTCTATTTTGAACCCGGTTCATTCCGGTCTTCGATCCGGCCGCCACAGTCGCCGTCGTGCCACACCGCCACCGCCAGACGACTCCTCTGAGTCCCCTCTACCACCACCCAGCTCGCCTCCGCCGGTCGCCGTGCGTGGCCGCCGGAAACGGCCGTTGACCGAAACCCCTGTTTCGGTGCCGAACAGGGCAGCCACTGATCGTGGCTGTCCGCCGTCGCCAGCCGCCTTCCGCCGCCGTCCACCTGTCCCGGCCGACCCCCACCGATCCCTGGGTGAGCCCCCGACCCTTGGCCGGCCTTGTCCCGGCCCGTGTCGCCAGAAAACGGCCAAAACAGTAGAGTTTGCCGGTTGAATATTCTGTTATTCACTATTTCAGGCTGCAGGCCGCCGCTCGCCGGAGCTCCGCCGCCGGCCGCCGCTCGCCGGAGCTCCGCCGTTGGCCGCCGCTCGCCGGAGCTCCACCGCCGGCCACCTGTTCCGGCGACCCCGCCGGACTCCCACGGAGTGTCGCCGAAGTTTGAGCTCGGGCCGCCGTGAGATAAACTCTAATTTTATCGCTGCCGCCGCCGTCGCCGTCGCCGCCATCGCCGCCGCCGCCGCCATCGACGCCGCTCGGGCTAACTCACATAGTGAGTTGACTCTAAACCTTGGTTAGGGTGCTAATTGCGCTTAGGATTAGTCTTATTTATTTATTTATTTATTTCTTGAAAAAAAAAATTCGATCGGGACCGGTATAGATAGAAACCATGGTTAGGATACATGGTCGATCGATTATTTGTATGTGGCTATTTGTGGTAATTTATCAATTAATTGATTGATTGAGTTGTTCGCGAGTGAGTGACAGGTTAGACATGAGCGAACGATTAATTGTTATAATTTGACTGAGAATTAAGATTTTTAATATGAATTGAGCTTGAAATTGCCGAGTTAAGTTGATTACTCGAGAGTGAGTGAATTGCTTGATTGGTTTGTTTGCCTGGCTGAAATGCTCAATTGGGAGTCTTGTGGGCCTTGGGGCCGAGTTGATTGTATTTCTTGTGGATTTTGACGTTAATCCAAGATAATCAATGAGTTGATTGCCGAATGCAATTTGTGTGGTCATTTAAAGGGTCAATGACGCTACCTGGCAAATTCGCATTGTACCGTGAGTACTTGTGCCGTACTGATTGTATGAAAATTCGCGACTTGTCAGAAGCACGATAATCCATGCCCCGTGCCAGTCGTACAGTTTTAAGGGATTATCAGATGCCGGTCGCAGCTTGTGATGGACCGAAACTCTTTTTTAAGGAATGCCTACTTGCAGTGCCGTGCCGGGTGCACTGGATACACCGCTTGTAGTAGCCATCGCTGAGAGGGTAAAGTGGACGTAGCCTGGTTTTACCAGAATAGTGCGGGATCGCACTATTGATGTATCTATCACGCTAGTCGCGTGGGTTATTGATTAATAATGAACTTGTGTATGGCTGAGTGGTTGTGCTTCTGCTGGTTGTAAATTTGACAGATTTATTTTGATTGATATTTATATGTATATCTTTGTTGAAATCTTGTGATCTTTTTGTGGCGCTTAGGATGCTCTGGGCGAATCAATGTCCTAACCGAGATTAGGCTTGATTCACTGAGATTCATTTCTCACCCCGTCGTGGGACAAATTTTTTTTCAGGTTCGAAGTAATGGAGAGACCGGTGCGGTTCGGCACCCCCACCGACTCATCGCTTGATATCAGTCTCTATCCGATATCAGGTACGGACCAGATGTGGGAACGTCACATCACGACGATATGGGTCGATGAAGGGATGCCACATCTGGTGGCACACCTCTTTAAGGCCTGGTATCTTCGTGATGGGATGGATCTCTTTGGTCCGCTTCGAGGATTTGAGGGGCCACCTCTTCAGGGGGTCCCTAATATCCCCGCTTGGGACCCGATGGATATTGATACACCTGATGGGGAAGTGGTGGACCCTGCGCCTGGTATGGAGCTCGAGCTCGAGCCTGAGCAATCAGTAGCCCCCTCTGTGCATTCTAGCCAGAGTTCTTGTGATGACCCGAACGACCCGGCTCCCCCGGTTGGTTATGACGAACCGGATGTCTAGTTTTCCCAGTAGAGGGTTAGGTTCCTTTTGTGGTCAGGAAACTGATGATGTTTTTGTGGGGGATACTGTTTTGGGATAGATGAGAGTTAACCTTACCTGACTCTTGTATTTTTTTGTGAGTCCTAGAGGGCCGCCCCGAAACTTGGGGTTGTAATTATTAGTTGATGGCTCTGTAAAGTTATAAATCAGCTATTCTCATCAGCTTTTAGTATTGTGATATCTGGCTTTACTTCCTATCTATCCCATGTGCTTCTATTGGATGAAAGATTGTACGTTTCGCATGCGCAGTATTATCTTAGGTCGATAGCAGTTGCCTGGGACGCTATCTATTATGAGCTATCTATTATGACCTGGTGGCGATTTGGCAAGGGATGTAGCGGGTTCGAGAGTCGGGACGTGACATTGTTGGTCCCACCATTTCACTGCCCCATACATGCCTTCACGTTAGTCTCTTCTGCCTCTTCTTTCTTCTTCTTCATTCTTCTTATTTTTCTTCTTCCTTCTTCGTTGTTTTAGCCGTGAACAATCGACTCCACAACCGATCCACTCCTCCTCTACTGACGTTTTCAGTGGCCACCACCCCTCACCAACAACAGCCACCGCCCTTAGCCACTCCCGTCCGCCGCCCTGACTCGAGCTGGGCCACCGTCGTCGTCGAACGGCCGATAAATCGGCTCGAGGGGCCCTGCCCTATTTTTAGGTCAGTGGACCCGAGAGCTTCGTGGCTTCCTCCGACCACCACGGCCGCCACCGACGCCGACCACCGCCCCTCAGCTGACCACCGTCCTCCTCTCGACCGTCCCGAACGAACCCCACCGGCTGTCCGCCGCCGGAGCGGCCGGAAAGCTGCCCCGAAGTTTCGGTGTCCTGTTTTGGACCCAGTTCGATTCGATCTTTAATCCGACCGAACCGGCCGCCGCTGTATCTCACCGCCACCGTCGATCACTTCCCCGGAGTCCCCTTTACCACCTTGGAGCTCACCGTCACCGACCGCTGCGCGTGGGGCCCAGAATCCTCCGCCGATCAACTCCCCTATTTCGGCGCCGAGAAGAGCGGTTTCTGATCGTGGCTGTTTGCCGCCGCCGGCCGCCTTCCTCCTCCGTCCACCAGTCCCGGTCGACCCCCACCGACCGTTGGCCGGCCTTGTCCTGGCCCGTGTCGCCGGGAAACGCCCAAAATAGTCTGGCTCGCCGGTTTTGGTTACTGACCTCGCTGTTTCAAGCCGTCGGCCGCTGCTCGCGAAGCTTCGTCGTCAGCCGCCTGTCCTAGCGACCTCACCGGACTCCCCTGAGGTGTCGCCAAAATTTGAGCTTGTGCCGCCGCGTGATAAACCCTAATTCAACCGTCGCCGCCGCCGCCACCGCCTCAGCCGCCGCCACCGCCGCCGCTCGAGCTAACTCACGTTGTGAGTTGACCCTAAACCTTAGTTAGGGCGCTAATTGCGCTTTTGATTAGTTTTAATTAATTAATTAATTATTTATTTATAAAAAAATTTGTGATCGAAACCGGTTTAGATAGAAACGATGGTTAGGATAAATGGTCGATCGATTAATTGTCTATGGCTATTTGTGGTAATTTATCAATTGATTGATTGATTGTGTTATTGTGTTTGTTCGCGAGCGAGTGACAGGTTAGAGACGAGCGAGTGACAGGTTAGAGACGAGCGAGTGATTGATTATTATAAATCGACTGAGATATAAGAAATATAGTATGAATTGAGCTCGAAATTGCCGGGTTGAGTTAATTGCTCGTGAGTGCATTAATTGCTTGATTGGTTTGATTGCCTGGCTGAAATGCTCGACTGCGAGTCTTGTGGGTCTTGGGGCCGAGTCTGTTGCATTTCTGTATGAACTCTGGCATTAATCATAGATAAACAATGAGTTGATTACCGAATGTGATTTGTGTGGTCATTTAAAGGATCAATGACGTTACTTGGCAAGTTCGCATTGTACTATTGGTACTCGTGCCGTACCTATTGTATGGAAACTCGCGACTTGTCAGAAGCACAATAATTCATGTCCCGTGCCAGTTGTACGATTTTAAGGGATTATTGGATGCCGGTCGCAGCTTGTGATGGACCGAAACTCCTTTTTAAGGAATGCCTACTTGCAGTGCCGTGCCGGGTGTATTGGATACACAGCTTGTAGTAGCCGTCGCTGAGAGGGTAAGGTGAACGTAGCCTGGTCCTGCCAGATGAGTGCGGGATCGCACTATTGATGTTTTTATCACGCTAGTCGCGTGAGTCGTTGTTTAATAATGGACTTGTGTGATGTCTTGTGTACGCCTGGATGGTAACGTCGTGATTGGTTGTTTAATTGGTGGACTCGTTTTATTGATATATGTGTTTATATCTTGTGGCTTACTGTGGTGCTTAGGTTATCTTGGGCGAATTAGTATCTTAATCGAGATTAAGCTTGATTTACTGAGATTAAATTCTCACCCCTTCGTGGGACAACTTTTCAGGTTCGAAATAATGGAGAGACCGGTGCGATTCGATACCCCACCCACTCATCACACAATATCAGTCTCCACCCAATATCAGGTACGGACCAGATGTGGGAACGCCACATCATGACGATATGGGTCGGTGAGGGGATGCCACACCTGGTGGCACACCTCTTCAAGGCTTGGTATCTTCGTGATGGGGTGGATCTCTTTGGTCCGCTCAGAGGATTTGAGGGGCCACCTCTATAAGGGGTCCCTAATGTCCCCTCCCGGGATCCGATGAATATAGATACGCCTGATGGGGAGGTGGTGGATCCCGCACCTGATATGTAGTCCGAGCTTGAGCCTGAGCAGTCAGTAGCCCCCTTTGTACATTCTAGCCAGAGTTCTTGTGATAACCCTACCGACCCGGCTCCCCTGATTGGTTACGATGATCCGGATGTCATTTTTACCTAGTAGAGGGTTAGGTTTCTTTTCTAGTCAGGTAACTGGTGATGTCTTTTGTGAGGGTACTATTGTGGGATAGATGAGAGTTAACGTTACTAGAGTCCTGTATTTTTTTGTGAGTCCTAGATGACCGCCCCAAAGCATGGATTTGTATTTATCAGTTGTTGGCTCTATAAGGTTATAGATAATCTATTCTCAGTAATTTTTTATTAGCGTTGGGTTGTCTGGCTTTTCTTCTTACCTATCCCATGTTGATTTTATTGTTTGGAAGATTGCACGTTCTGCATGCGCAGTATATTCTTAGGTCGATAGCAGTTGCCTGGGATGCTATCTTTTATGACTTGGTGGCGATTTGGCAAGAGATGTCGTGGATTCGAAAGTCGGGACGTGACAATTTGTCAATGAAAAATATTTTATTATCACCTATAATTTATATCCAAATATTTCGTGGAAGATGAAGATATTTTTCGTTTATTTATTTTTGCAAGAGATACAAGCGATCGTTTTTAGGAATTATCTTCAGAGTATATTCCGGTTTATCGGGATAAAGGTAATATTTATTAAAAAAATCCTAAATCACCTCAAAAAGGATAAAATATTGAATCATTCAAAATAGCTAGCAAATTTCGACAAGAAGGAGAAGAGAAGACATAGCTAGCAAACTATAAATCTCTTTTTGTAAAGATATTCCTATGTCTTAAACTAGAGAAATAAAAAATCAAAGCCGCATTAGTGTTCTAACTAGAAAAACATTTCAGATCTTGATACATTCTTCGAAAACTTCCATGTCGTGTCATGCATTTGACGAATTCTCACCCTGGGCTCGCGTGCTGGATTTTTCGCTTTGTCTGAATGCTTCAGAAACTTGAGCTCAAGCACACAAGATCGTTGCGCTCGAGGTGGGGCAAATCTCAATTGGATCTCGACGGCAACGGAGAGGCAGCTGGCATTTGCGTCGCGGGAAGGAGAGGGACCTAGTGTTTTCTAAATTAATGATGCCAGTGGATGTATACACCCAAATCCAAGTATGATTTTAAGAATTTTTCCATAACTGATAATTAGAGGTGTAAAATGGGTGGATCAGATCGGATCGAATATGGTCAGACCCATATTGATTCGTGTAACTCATTTTTATCCATATTCAATGAACCATACCCAATTCGCAATTAACTAATACCCGACCCGATCTATTTTGACTCATATTACCCAATTAGAATAATATTATGAGAAAATAATATTAATAAAATACTTCAATATAATAAAAAGTCTAGTGAAATTGTTTTCTTTTTTGATTTTTTTTCATATTTTTATGATTTTTTTTCAATTTTTTAACTATTCAAAAATATTTTTATTATTAAAATTTTTATTTAAAAAATAATTTATTATTGAAAAAATTTCTCCGATCGTCGGAATCAGCGGCAATGGCGGCTTGCAACCGACGACCGCCGCCGGTGGCTAGCGACCTGCGACCATTTGCAATTGTTTTATATTGCAAAGCCTTTGAAGTATTATATAGAGCCCATTTGCAATTATTCTTGTGGGTCGAAAATGGGTCAAATATGGATCGAAAATGGGTTTAAATGTGGACCCATTATTGACCCATTTAATTTTATTTCAACCTTTTAGACCCATTTTTAGTGAGTCATTTAAAAGTTAATAACCCATATAAGACCCATTTTATACAAAATATGGGTCATAGGTCAAATATGAGTTTATTACCCATATTGACAGCTCTATTGATAACAATTATTGGTAAAAGAATACTTGGAGTGTAATATATGTGTATAACACTCATTTTGGTGTCAACATTTTTTGATCACTCAAGGAATAATTTAAAAAAAACGGTTATTTCAGTAACAACTCCGATAATTCTCGTCGGAAATCGTACGTGGCATCTAAGGGGTGAGCAAATAAATTGGGATCAACCCGAATCGAACCGGACCATGTCCAATCGACTGATTTTGGGTGAATCCCACTGGGTACCAATCCAATTTTCGATTCCAATTTGCTCGAATCGGTGGATACCAGTTTGTTTCCTGATTCCAAAGGGGAAACACCTATCCGGACCAACCGGATTGGGCTTATTAATATAATTTTTTTAATTCAAGCTATATCTCTCAAATAAAAAAAAAATTGCTTCTGATTCCACCAATACAGAGCTAGAGACTAGGAATTGGATTCACGAGTCCACGATGGATTTTCGTGATGAAATAATTGTTCTTTGTGTCCGGGCTGCATGAGTTGAACCTAAACAAGTTGGATGTTTTTGCATATTACTCTCCAGCTTGATGAAGGACCTATATCATTACCCTTTTGCTTCATCAATCATCAGATTCATTGAAGTAAATGTGATTTTTTTTTTCTGTGAAATTGTCTAAAAAATCACCAAATGCACCAATGCTTATGTCTGTATCTTTTTCTCATGGGAAATTGAGATCGGGTTCATTGGTTCACTAGTGTACAATCTTTGTTAATTAATGTTAGTGCTGGGTAGAACCGGTTTCATGACCCATCGGGAATCAAACCGGACTGGTGATTCAAATTTTGGGTGGGTACGTGGAACAAGCGGGTGGCTCACGTTTTCCATTTTGCGGAACTTATCTCTAGTGATTGATTCTCAGTTCTAAGGTGGGAACCATCCACCTTGGAATCGATAACCCCTTATGGCATCTATGTGGCTTGCCGAAGTATCCTAGTCAGTAGAAACAATTTTAAAATCAATAAAAAATTTCTGGCTAATTCTCTAAAAAAGTACCAATTTTAGGTCTAATGACGATTCTGGCCCGAACTTTTTTGTTGTCTCATAAAAAATCACTAACTTTAGGTCCAATGACGATTCTGGCCTAAACTTTTTTTCATCCCATGAAAAAGTACAAATTTCAACTCCAGTCCCAAATTCGGCCCTTTAATTTGGAACTATTAATTCTCCAACATGACAATTTTACGTCATTAGTAAATTCACGTGCTTTTTGACATGGATTTAAGATACTATTCATCGTCTTATTGGCATAAAATATGAAGTTATTCATCCTCTTTGGGGAGAGGGCAGGTGATGCAAATAAATCTCGCGATCTCCGTAATATTGCGAAGATTGCGTAATTTTATATTTTTAGGCAATATTATATTTTAAGGGTGTTTTCCTAATTTTGTTTTTCCTAGGTTAATTAGGTCCAGTATCTTATATAAAGATGTTTAGGGTTCGTGGAAGAGGAGTTTATGATAGACTTTGATATTTTCGTTGATTTTGATAAAATCACACCTGAGTGAACGGTGGTTCCTCGTTATCGATTTTTGTTTCTTCTGTTTAGCCTCGCTTTCTATCGCGATTTGGCATTATTTGGTATTAGAGCACATGTTGCTTGAAATCAATGGCTGAACGGAATCGAGGTGGTCGAAGACAACATACTTGTGAAGACCGGGAGAATACAGCATGCTTGTGAAGACCGGGAGCGTAGAGTTGTTCCTGATGCATATGAACAGCTGCGTCTTAGAGGCCTGCGAGACATAGAAAAAGAAGAGTTGAGAAGTCAACTTTAGGATTTGAAGAAAAGACTAGCGTGGGAGCAGAAAAGACGAATGTATATGGAGCGATGACTTGCGCTGGTGGGGTTGTCCTATCCATCCAAAAAAGATCTGATCGTCGACGAAAATCCGATCGTTGATCAATATCCGATCGTCGATGAAAATCCGATCATCGATGAATATACGATCGTTGATGAAAATCCGATCGTTGATGAATGTCTGATTGTTGATCAAGAACCGATCTTTGATCAAGATTTGATTTCTGATAAATATCTGATTTGTTATGAAAATCCAAATTTTGATACAGATCTATGGAGATCCAATCTATAACGAAGGTAGTCTTCCAGTCTATGATGAATTTGATGGAGAACAAGAGGATGTGGATCCCGGTCAGGAAAAGATTGTTTATGCTTATTTTGATTCTGCAAATATGGCTGATCGATCGTTGTCACATGAATTTCGAAGCATAGAAGAAAGATCATTCATTGACGCCATTGTTCTACGCCCTCATGGTTCGCTGCCCCTAGAATCACGGGTTTTGGAGCCCCACACTAGGCGGGTCGATGAGGGATTTAGTATCACGTATCCTTGCAGAGGTCACTTTGATGCCTGACAAGATCCAAATTGCCTCGGTGCGACGCCCCGTAGTCATGGCAACGCGTGTGATTGATCGAAATTACAAGCAAGGACAACCACAGAAGCGAGTCTTGGTTGTAGTTACCTCAGGATGGTCTGTCTTGTGCTTTGATCACATTTTAAAGAAACTATGGGAGGAAAATTTGCAGGTAGATTTTTCTCATAATGCCCATCACCGAGAGATAGCAATCTCAATAAGCAATTATACTCTCAAGCAAGGGGATTCAGGTTTAGTAATTGTTGGTGGGAGAATGGAGCAGCCTCATTATCTCATGGATCCTTTGGAAGAGATTAGGACGTCAGAGAAGAATGCCAACCTGCATCGAAGAATGCCGATGAAAAAGAGGCCTCTGAACATGCTGGAACGGTTGATCCGCGCCACTTTGCATTTTATACTTTTGCTGGAAAATCTGGTCGACTTAGATGGAGAAAAAAATATAAAGGCCAAATGTCAAAGGCGCTGAAAGTACCGGAGGAGAATCATAGCACTAAAGACAAAGCAGATTTCGTAATTTTGGAGACGTAATTGAATTTGAAGAGATTGAGATCATTGAAGACAAATCAGATTCGAGCACGAATCTTGTTACGCCCCGCGCCTCGGGCACGAGCGCGCAACTCCCTGAAAGCACAGACTCTCTCGGTACGTCCCAGGATTAACCAGATCGAGAGATGCAAAATATCGATAGCATCCAGAAGCAATAATATATAAACTCCTCCGTAAAATAATAGATGAGGCCAGGGTAACGAGATCATCCATATACATCACCAAGGGTTCATACAAAATGGCAGGTAAACTAATCCTGCTAATTGGTAGGGGTGATAAGACTGACTCAAAAGACGACCACTGACATCTCCAAAAGAAACAGAGCCTCGAGGCCATAATCAAAATATCATACCAGAAAACAGGAACTCTAAAGTCGAGCTGTTGGAGTCGTCTGTCTCCTCAACATCTTAGTAGGCTCATACTCCGAGAAAGTCTCCGAGCAAACCTCCACTGTGTCCTCCATCGTCTCATCAATGGATTGCTCTATCTAATTGTCCTCGATAGCCTCGATCTCGATGACCTCGTCGGTGTCCTCCAGAGTTGGGTCTTGTCGAGGATGTTCCTCGAGCCAGTTGCTGACCCCTCGACCTCTATAGAATCCCGAGCGGAATGACACCAACTAGGGATTACCCCACGGGGTACATCAGTAGGCTTCAGTGATCCTGTAGTGACTTTCCCTACCCTCCTAAACCAAGCCTCGAACCTATGAGGCTTCCAGCTCTTCGCGCCCTCATCAACTCAGACTATCGTGCACTTCCTAACGTATATGGTTCCCTGTTCGTCTGGAAACTCATCAAAATAAGCGGACATCTCTTTCTGGTCAACAAATCTGATTGACCATATTTTCACGACGTAGGATCTAAAAATGGGGTTCCATAACGGGGTGAGATTTACATCTCAGTAAGGCAGGTCCTAACCCTAGGTTAGGCTGACCGTACACTCAGGCGAACGCAATCACAAACAAATTAGCACAAGTATTCACATGAGGCATTCAACTGTCATTTAATAACATACGGATGTCAAGCATGCAATCATGGCATCATATTACATCATTAGACATCAAGCACATATTATCAAGCCAGATTACACCTTGCACCCTTCCATGCCTCCATTTGATTCAAGCCCGGGTTTAGAACGCCTGAGGTTCGGTCCGCGTAAATACGTCTCAGACCGTCTCATTGACAAACTCGCGTAAACGCATCAGGTTTTCAATCTTATTCTAGGCCTGTTCGACACATCTCAAATTCAGTCCCGCGTCTCAACGCATCAGGACATTGGCCATTTCAACCCCGCGTCTCGTACGCCTCAAAGTGTCATTCAACTCAAACCCCGCGCCTCAGCGCCTTAGGGCATCCATCCACACAACCCCACGTCTCAACGCCTCAGAGTGTCACAAGTTTGAAATATGTCAAATGCTTGTTTCAATTTAGAATTCATGATCAAGTGCAAACTCATGCAATCGAGCAACACATCTGTGGCATGCGAGGCAATTAAGTTCAACACTCAAATGCTACAATCAATTCACGGTACAATCATTGTCAAGCATGCAAGCCATCTATATCATTCAAGGACGCACAATGGACAATTACTCCATAAACCTTCAAAAACCAAACTACCTCACACTCAATTTACCCAATCGAGTCCAATCCTCCTAGCTAAGGTATAGAAACTTCTTACCTCAAGTTTAATTCAACACAAATTTTCTTCCAAGCACTTCAATGGTTCGGCTCCAAGGGTTCCAAAACAGGGCAACCGTATACCTAATGGAATTCCATCCATTTCATCAATTCTTTTTGCTCAATTCACTAATCCATGAAGCATAACCCTCAATGACATATTTCTCGACATCCTAATACTCTCAATAATGAATTTGGAGCTCAATTAAACTCCTAACAGCCTCCCACAGATTTGGTATGCACAAAACTGAAAAGAGGCATTTTCGGTTCTGTGCATATCTCAACTAATCAGCCCTTAAACTAACTTAAATCCTCAATTTATCCACTAATCTACATGCTAACATGTAGTTCTAGATGTTAGTGAGCCTCACTGAAAGTTTGAAGCCAAGGCGACGCCGGAAAGTCCACGAACACACCGGTTCCTCCAAGTCCTCAACCGATCAATTTTTTTCCTTCAAACATAAGACCCATTCAGGGTCAAAACTCCATTAAATTCATCCAAACTTTTTACCACAGCTTAGTCTACATGTCCTCTAGATGTTCACAAAATTTGACGGAAAGATTCAAAGGATTCGGGGTCCTACGGAGTCTAAACAGCAGCTTACCTCCAGCTGCAACGGTTTCCGTCGACCTCCGGGAGAATGGCTGGCCGGAGCTCCTCATTGAGTCAAATGACTTGATTCTACTTGGAGGTTGTCGGAAACAGGATGAGGAAGGAGTTGCTGGTCGGCTCGGTGGCTGGATGTCATCGAGAGTGGCAGTCGACGGCTGCGAACGGGGGATGCAACGGCTGGTCGGGCGATGCAGCGGCTGGTCGGGCGATGCAGCTTCTCGGCGTGAAGAAGAAGAAGAAGAAGCTAGGAAGATGATGGTGATGCTCGGTTGAAGAGGGAGAGAGAGAGTGGGATATACACATTTTCAAGGGTCAACAAGGTTGAATAGTAGGTTAAAAGTGCTCCCATCGATATCAATGCCTAATCCTTTGACAATTGTCCATGTGTCAATCAAGGCTCATCCAAGGGCTGTCATTTTTCTTGATTTTCGGCAGCCTATAGGGTGTGATCAATGACCAAAATGCCATCATTCCATTTATTAAGGCAAGGCTAAGGCTTGAGGGGTAAAATGGTAATTTTATCCTAGACGTCCGGAACCCCGTTTTCTAATTCCAATCTTCTTCGATGGGGCAACGTCCAATCCAGTTATAACGTTGGAATCTTTATTTTTCATTTTTCAATTTTGAGATTTCATTTCACATCTCAAGCCTCGATGGGCGGAAATTCGGAATGTCACAAATCTTTTTCTTAGCAGGGGAGAATGATGCAAATAAATCTCGCAATCTCCATAATATTGCGTAATTTTATATTTTTAGGCAATATTATATTTTAAGGGTATTTTCGTAATTTTGTATTTCCTAGGTTAATTAGGTCTAACATCTTATATAATGATGTTTAGGGTTTGTGGAAGAGGAGTTTATGATAGACTTTGATATTTTTGTTGATTTTGATCAAATCACACCTGAGTAAACGGTGGTTCCTCATTATCGATTTTCGATTCTTCTGTTTAACCTTGATTTCTAATAGCTTCAGTATTAGCAGGACTTGTTAAAAAAAAGAAAGTTTTAGTCGTGAGCTTGGTGGATCTCATCTATGGCGTCTCTCTATGGGTGATAATACACAACTTTGGATTTCAGTTAGACAACTAATGTCTGCGGATGAAGTGAATGAGATGATGAATATGTTAACCGTCGTTCTTCAAGTTGTACTAAATGTGAAGCGATGACAACTTCAAATTTTGTGCTAAGAATATAATGCCTTAAATCCACGTCAATAAGCCACGTGGATTTAATGATGATGTGAAAATTTTCACGTTGGACAACTAATGATTCTAAATTAAGGGGGGCCGGATTTAAGACTCGAGTTAAAGTTTGTGTTTGTTTATGAAATGAAAAATAAGTTTAGGCCAGAATCATCATTGGACCTAAAGTTAATTATTTTTTTATTAGACACAAAAAGTTTGAGTCAAAATCGTCATTAGACCTAAAGTTGGTGTTTTTTTAGGGAATTAGCCTAAAAAATTCCATGTTATATTAAAAACATTAAAAATAAATTAAAAAATAAAAATAAGCTAAAAAATAAAAAGCAAAATTGCAGCAACGAAGGCTACTGATTTTTTAGATTATTTCCTGTCCAATTTTAATTTTTTTAAATTAACTTATTTGTAAGTTTAAAAAAGTCCACATGGACTCCACGCGGCTTGATTTTTTTTTTTAAAAAAAAAAAATTGTCACATAATGTTAACAAAATATAAATAAGTGACATGTAATTAATTGACCGGAATTTTTCACCGTACACACTAAAGTGATTTTTTTTCTCCACTAAAGTGATCTTTTTTCTCCACTTTGGCGCTTATGTGATTCAAAAATAAAAAGATTTGCCCCGCCCGTCCAATGATATGTTGAACTTGGTAGACGCACTTAGCGAGGTTCCTTTCTATAGACAAATAGTCCTAGCAAGTCCGGACATGGTGAAGTTCGATCAATCCATCCTATCCTGGATTCCAAATTGAAGACCAAAAGGCTTAGCAAGTCAAGCGCGATAACGACATTAGTTGCAATGTATTTTTTAGCCTTGCCAACAATGCATACCCCTTTGGTATCACTAGCACAACACTTAGGGATATCTTCTTATCGCATTGCCCCCTGGAGGAAATCGCCGCTTCTCATTAGCTAAAGCAAAACTAGAAAATTCCATCGACCGTCTCAAAGACAAAAGCTAGATCTGTTCACTTGCATATGTCAAGCATCGTAGCAGCAGCCTAGCTCAAACCTCGCAAACTCCATGATGAAACTCCCCGCCCTATTTATTTGGTCAAAGTCTCACGCCCCTCTACTGAGAGGCGCACCATGTTGATAGGAATCGACAAAGACCTTATTGTACATGTCCTCGAAGGTAGAGGACCACTTCTTTCTCCCTTGCCTTCCTCAATCAGAAAACTTTTATAAAATGGTTCTTTAGTCCGTTTGGCACTTAACTTAATATTTCAAAAAGATGAATAAGAGCTTTATCTCTTGAATAGTCTAACCAATCCTCCCATTTGTTTATTTAAAAGAACCGAGGAGTACACAACTCGATCAAAGAACTGAAACCCACAATGAATGGGTTTCTGGCTATGCCCCACTGATTTGTTTTCGATTGGAGCATCAAGCGACAAAATCTGATTTGGTTTCAAAGCAACCGTCGTATAGAAATATTAACGATCCAAGTGTCCTTTTGTCAATAATAATTACTATGATAGTAGTAACAATAATCATCATAATAGTAGCAAGCTCAGTCTTCTGTGAGTGAAAGAACCCTTTACTGTGGATTTTAAACTTACTAGAATGCCCTTCATGTTCTCTTCTTAACGTTCACGGATTGGGATCAAATACTACAATAGATAGACAGATTTCGACCAAAAATAAATAAAAGCACGGATTCAGTAGTCAAATCCCACGGAAGAAGCTCTTGATATCGGCACCAAATCTTTCTTGGTTAGATCATTGAATGGGTGGATCGGGTAACAAATGATTCGACCTAAATTGACTCATTTTTTTAAGGTACAAATTTGATGGCCCATACTAGACTCAACAAATAGCAGACTCATGCCCAATCCAATCCATATTATACAAACAATTTTAACTTTTTTTTATTGAAAAACACGTCTCTATTTGACATAGTGGCCATCTGGGTGAGGGTCGGATCCTCAACCCTTGCTAGCTAGGGCTTCACGTCCCTAGCCGAACTTCGGAGGAAAAAAGAAGAAAAAGAATGAAAAAGAAAAAAAAAAGAAAAAAGAAAACTGAATTTTAATTTGTAACAATTCAGAAAATAAAAGAAATAAAAATATAAAGACTGTTCGATGACATCATTAATGGGTTGATTCAACTAATAACCTTTATAAACTAAGCAGGCTGTAAACTCCGCATAAATAAGAAAGACTTATAACTCAAATCTATTAACAACGCATTTATTAAAACTTGACTAACCAATATTTGACTCATGTCATTGACTACTAGGGGTGAGCGGTTTAAGGTTCGGTCCGGTTTCCTTCAAAAATCGAGAATCGGACCAATGGTCCCGGTTCTCATTTTTCAGAACCGTGGACAGGACCGGCCACCCCGAGAATTGGGAATCGAACCGAACCATCGGTTTGGTCCGGTTCAGTTCCAAAGAATAAAAGACGCAATCAAATTCCATTTAAGAATATGATGGAAACATCTTCCTGTGACAACCAATGGTGAGAAAATGAAATTTTTTGAGAGTATGACGGAAACATCTTCCGCTTGAGATGTCTATTTTTTTCGTCATCCACTAACTCTACCGCAGTTCTAGAAGGTAGTGCTCTATCTCATTTTGAAGCAATCAAATATAGAACAAGCATGTGAAACAATAAAGTTTGGTTGGACTTATTTGTCCATCTAATCTCTACTTGCTTGTTTTAAATTGAAAAGTCATTACATTCCCTTGTTGTAGATTAGGGGCTAGAACTTTATAAGCTGTCCACTTTGATAGATTTTTTTTTGTGCTTGAGAATTCATCCTATCCGGTCCAGTTCTATGACCCTAGAACCGGAAACCGGATCGCTTGATTACCGGTTCCAATTTTAGGAATCGAGAACCGGACCGGACACCTCTAGAACCAGGAGCCGGACCACCGGTCCGGTCCGGTCCGGTCCGATTTGGGCTGTCCGATTTGCTCACCCCTATTGAATACGAGTCAAAATATAAATTTTCTACCTAATTTGACACATCTGCTCTTGCCGTATAAAGAGTCACCAAACTAAAAACCCTACTTCCCGGACATTCATCTTATATGTAGAACGAAAACGATGAATATGAGATCAAAAGGAAAAATAAAATAAAAATCGAAATCGTCTCAATTACAAATAAGAGCATGAAATGCAGCCGTTTTCTTTAAAAAAAAAAAAAGGGTCCAGAGGCAACTTATCTCTATTTCGCTGGCGAAGATTAGGTAGGCCAATGAGCTCGGATTGGGCAAAATTTTCCCCACTTGGGCCACCGAAGTAGGTACATAAGTCTTATGAGGGGGTTCAACAAAGTTAAAGCTGTCAATTAGCCCGGATCCTTGTTCGAAACTAAATTGGCCACACTGGACTCTTATTTAAAATAGGGTTGATATAACGAAAAACTCTAAATTAGTACACTTGCGATAAATTTACTCTAAACTTTATTTTTGTCTATCAAAAACCCCTAAATTAGTATACCTATGATAATTTACCCTAAATCGGTACATCTTATGAAAAATATATATTCCGTTAATGTTCATTACATTTTACCATCAAATTATTGAGCTGGATGACACGTGCCATATCAATTTGAGATTTTTATCCTTTATTTGTCACTAACACATCAGTTTGGAATTTTTCGTGGTATTAAATCAATTCATCAAGAACAAAGGAAGGATAAATTTGATGAATGTGTATCACTTTGAGGTTATTAATGGTAACAAAAAAAATTTAGTTCGGTGTAAATTTTATACAAATGTATCAACTTGAGTATTTGGTGTAAAAAAAATAGTTCAAGGTAAATTTGCTACATGTTTATCAGTTAGAGATTTTTTGTGGTAAAAAATGTTACGAGGTAAATTGTTATAGGCGTATCAATTTAGAATTTTTTGTGATCAAAAAAATAATTTAAGATAAATTTATCATAAATATATTAATTTAAAATTTTTCGTGACGTTAATTGTCATGCCCCGAATTCGTCGAGCACGCAAATATCCCTGCAAGCAAACAACACATCTCTCGTGGTCCCAAGATCTACGAACAAGTCGAGAGATAATATATAAACATAAACATGCAGAAGCGATACATAAATAATCCCCGTACAAAAATATAAGCTAAGTGGGATTTGGATAGCATAATAACAGTCATACATCATGATATGCTGTTCATACAAATTTCGACTACTACATCCACTATGTAAGGGCAACGGGGTAAGCGCATAAAAAATATGACCATCATCGACGTCCAAATTAGCAATGGTCGGGGGTCGCCATCATAAAATCAAGCCAACAAACTGTATCTCCTAGGATAAGCTGCTGGAGTCTCCGGTATACTCTGCGTCCTCGGTCGGCTCATACTTAGAGAATGTCTCGGACGAAATCTCGATGGAATCCTCCATGGTCTCCTCGCGCGACGGCTTGGCAAGATCCTCCTCGATCACCTCCACGACAATCACCTCATACTCGGTGAAGTCTAGAGTTAGGGTCTTCTCCGAACCATTCCTAGATCCAACCACAGATCCCTCTGGCTGCTCCCGCTCTTTCGCGGTCTAGTACCAGTTGGGTATCACTCCCTGGGGTACCTCATGGGGCTTCAGCAGCCCAATCTGTGCATCCCCATCATTTCTAAACTAAGCCTCGAACCTATAAGGCTTCCAATCCGGGTTATCCTCGTCGACCTATACAACCATATATTTCCTCACATAGATGTTCCCGTGTCTATCCGGAAACTCGTCAAAATATGCCGTTATTTCCTTGGGATCCCCAAAACGAATCGGCCACATAGCTAAGGCCTAGGATCTATAAAAATAGTTTCATAAAAGGGGTGAGATACACATCTCAGTAAAAGAACCCTAACTCTAGGTCAGGTCGATAGTCCACTCAGGTAGTCGTCTATCCCAATAATTCCAGCTACAGGCATATCAAGCATAAATCAATAAAACGACAACATATAGATGACAGACATGCAACTATGACAACATGTCACACTCAGATGATAATGCACACCTCATCCATCATCTCACCACAACCACCTCTTCCTGCCTGCCTCAATCTCCAGTCTGCGATCTCGTCACATCAGGCACGGTCCGCGTAAATGCATCAGACCGTCATCGGCAACCCACGTAAACGCATCAAGTTCCTATGAAAGTCCAAGCCAATATCATCAACTCATATCTCCGTCCCGCGAATAATTCGTATCAGGACCATGGCCATCTCAACCCCGCGATTTCATCGCATCAGGGCGCCATATAACATTAACTCCACCCCGCGATCTTGTCGCATCAGGGTATCCACCTTTCGCCCCTCGTCTCATACGTCTCAGGGCCTTGCCATGTCATGCTCATGCCATGATTTTCAAATTGATTTCCATACGAGGCGACATGTGCAATTCATGCACAATTCAAAGAACTCATGGCATGCAAGTCAATCAAGTGACACACATACATGGTGGATAATTCAAGCATAACAAAAAATACATAATACTCCTATAGCCACTTAGGGCATACCAAGAACTATCCCTTTGGAAAATCCCCACAAATCGATCAAACTAAACCTCGACTCACCCAATTGAGTCCAATCTTCCTATCCTAAGTTTAGAATTCCCTTACCTTTGACTTGATAACATAAATTTCTCCTTGCGGTTGCCTCTCGGTTTCGGCCAAACCAATCCAATGGTCAATTTATCGCGCAACTTAGCATATTCAACTAATCCGTTAATTTTCTTCACCCAATTCCTCAATCCATGAACCATAATCCTCCATAACCTAATCCTCAACATCTTAGCATGTTTTAAACAACAATTTGAGTCTCATAACCATCTGTTCTTGCTCCCACCAGAACCAGTTTTGCACAGAACCGTACTCGATTTTGTGCAAACCGTGCACTTCCAACCTTAAATCTTCATCAAATCCTTCATCTACTCACTATCCTGCCTCTTAAAATGTCTATCTAAGGGTTCTTGAGGCTTACCGAGGGTTTGAAGTCAAATGGTCGCCGGAATCCCTTTGAAGTCGCCGGATTCCTCAAGTCAGTTTTCTCGGCAAATTCTGTCCATGATTTACAAGACTGATTAAAGGTCAAAACTTCATCAAATTGAACCTCAATTTTTATCATAGATTCATACACATGCCTACTTGATCTCCACCAAATTTGGCCTCAAAACTCCAACAATTCGGGCTTCAAAAGGGTTAGAAACTGGACCTACCTCAGGTTGAGCTCGATTCTGTCGGCTCTCGGGAAAATCCTTGGTCGGGACTCCTCGGTGCTCCAAATGGCTTGATTCTTGTTCGAGGAGGTCAGCAAGACGTAGGGCTTCCGTGGTACGATTGGCCGGCGGTCAGATGGTAGCCGGAGATGGGCGTCGACGGCGCTGAAGAGAGAGACCAGAATCGGTCATCGGCGTAGAGTGAGGAAGAGAGGAAGAAGAGAGGTTTTCGGTGGGTTTGTGGGGTGTGGCCGGCCAAATGAGTGAGGAGAGAGAGTGAGAAGACTATATTCAAAGCCTTGGTCAATGGTTAAATGGGAGGTTTGAAAAAGTTGGACATGACTTCTCTTTAAGGCATCCATTGATACTTGTCCCTCAAGTCATTCAAGCTTGATCCAATGGCCCTCATTGCATCATCTTTTTCGGCAGCTATGGGGAGGGTTTAATGACCAAAATGCCCTTCTTCAAATGCTTGGGCAAGGTTCTAAGCTTGAGGGGCAAAAGGGTAATTTTACCCCCGACGTTCAGAATGTCGTTTTTCTCGTTTCAGAATTCTTTAATATAGCGACGGCCAATCCGAATAAAGTTGGAATTCATGATTTTCCATTTCAAATCTTTCAAGACTCGTTTCTGATGGTTTCCTCTATCAGACGTGGTTCCAGCCTATCCCGAACTGACGGACGGCTTTTGCGGACTTTATGCGTATCGACCCGTGATTCTTATCACATTTAGGGCTCGTCAATTTATGGAGGCTTTGGTTGTCATGTAATGATGATGGTTTATCACTAGTTCCTATGGTCACGATCTTCACTGTCCGGTTCAGGAAAATTTTGCAAATCATATGTTGGTTAAGCGGCATCACCCGCGCTCCAATTCTATGACACTCGCAAGGCGTTCCTTAATCGTTCTTGGATTGACCTTTTTGTGGTTCTAAATATCCCCTCGACAATCCGTATGGTCAAAGCACTATTTCTTATCTGAATTCCATAGGTCCACGTACCATGTCTCGCGTTAGACTTTTCCTTTTGGTCAGCCTACTCAAATTGATCAGTTTTGAGCGAAATATGACTGAAACACATAAACTTCTCATTAATGAGTCTGAAATTGATTGAAAATAAGAATGTCACAACTCTTCCTCCCTTACAAAAATTTCATCCTCGAAAATTACATTACACTTAATTATTCAAACAAATGAGGGTGTTGTTGCCTCATCGTCTCTTCATTCTCCCATGTGGCACCTTCCGTTTCATGGTGCTCCCATACTACCTTGACTAGTGGAATCTTCTTTTTCCTGAGGATTTGCTCCTTCCGGTCCTCGATCCTTATTGGCCTTTCCGTGTAAGATACTCTGTCGTCCACTTCTATGGTTTCGTAGTCTACATGCGTCAGATTCGGTTCATACTTTCGCAGCATCGACACATAAAACACATTATGCACCTGGGATAGATTTGGCGGTAGAGCAAGCCTGTAGGCTAAAGTTTCAATCCGTTCCAGCATCTCGAATGGGCCTACATATCTTGGGCTCAGCTTTCCTTTCTTTCCAAATCGTGGCAATCCTCTCATTGGCGACACCTTGAAGAAGACATAATCGCCCACTTGAAACTCCAAGGGCTTGCGTCGCTTATCTGCGTAGCTCTTCTGACGACTTTGTGCTGTCCTCAGTATATCCCAAATTATCTTCACTACTTCCACCGATTGCTCTATCAATTCTAGGCCTGTGATACTCGTTTCTCCAACCTCATCTAAGCAAATCAGGGTTCTGCAGGCTCGTCTATAAAGTGCTTCGAATAGTGCCATCTGGATACTCTGCTGGTAGCTATTGTTTTACGCAAACTCTACCAAATGTAACTGCTCTTCCTATCCACCTTTGAAATCTATGACGCATGCTCGCAGCATATCGTCCAGCGTTTGTATCGTCCTTTCCGACTGTCCGTCCGTCTGTGGATGGTAGGTTATACTAAATTGCAATCGAGTTCCCATGGCTTCTTGTAGACTTTCAAAAAATTTGTCGTGAATTTAGGATCTCGATCGGACGTAATCGTCACTGGTACTCCGTGCAACCTCACTACCTGCCTCATGTAAAGTTCTGCATACCTATCCATAGCGAAATCCTTTCACACTAGAATGAAGTGGGCGGACTTGGTCAATCTGTCCACGACTACCCATATAGAGTCGTGACCTCTTTGGCTTCTTGGGAGTCCCATTACAAAATCTATAGTTATGTGCTCCCACTTCCATTTCGGAATCTCCAGTGGCTGTAACAGTCCTCTAGGATTACAGTGTTGTGCTTTCACTTGCTGGCATGTCAGACACTTAGCCACATACCTTGCTACGTCCACCTTCATCCCATTCCACCAATAGTATTGTCACAGATTCTGGAACATTTTCGTACTTCCAAGGTGAATGCTATAATTGCTCCTATGAGCTTCTGACAAGATTCTTTCCCTGAGTCCTTCATCCTTTGGTACACACAATCGTCCTCGAAACTTCAAGATTCCATCCTTTGACACTTGAAATTCTAGTTTTCTCTTTGTCGCATCCATCTCTACAATTTTCTGAATCTCTGGGTCCGTAGACTGTAATGCCTTTATCTCTTCTTGGACTTCAAGTTCCACCCTCAATGTAGTTATCAAGCTGGACAACTACGACTTCTAATCTGAACTTGGAGTCTCTCAAATCCTTGATCATCAACCAACCTTTCACCAGCAGACATGCGATGCTTAACTTCCGACTCAGCGCATCTTCCACTCGGTTTGCTTTCCCAGGGTGATATAGGATATCACAATCATAATCCTTCAGCAGCTCCATTCACCTACGCTGCCTCATATTCAGCTCTTTCTGGAAAAATAAATACTTTAAACTTTGGTGGTCGGTATAGTTCTGAAACTTCTAGCGACAAAGGTAGTGTCTCCAAATTTTCAGGGCAAATACAATCGCCGCTAACTCCAGGTCATGAGTTGGATAATTCATCTCATGTGGCCTCAATTGTCTGGATGCGTAGGCTACTACTTTGCCGTGCTGCATTAACACACAGCCCAGTCCTTTCAGCAAAGTATCGCTGTAAATCTCATAACCTCCTGGTCCTGATGGAATGGTCAGCACCGGTGCAATTGTCAATCTATGCTTAAGCTCTTGGAAACTTTGCTCACATTTATCAATCCATTCAAACTTCGTCTCCTTCTTCGTCAACCACGTCAATGGGATGGCTATGGATGAGAATTTCTCCACAAAACGTCTGTAGTATCTTGCCAATCCTAAGAAACTTCTGATTTCAGTGACCGTTATGGGTCTAGGCCAATTAGTTACACCCTCGATCTTCGCAGGATCTACTGCAATTCCTTCACCATACACCACATGACCAAGGAATGCTACCCTGTTCAGCCAAAACTCACACTTACTTAACTTCGCATAGAGCGCATGCTCCCTTAGTGTTTGTAGTACAATTCGTAGGTGCTTCTCATGTTTTGTATCATTCATCTAGTAAATCAAGATATCGTCAATGAAGATTATGACGAATTTGTCCAGAAACTCCTTAAATACTCGATGCTTCAGGTCCATGAATGCAGCTAGAGCGTTAGTCAATCCAAGCGGCATCACTGTAAATTCATAATGACCATGCCTCGTCCTGAAAGTAGTCTTAGGTATGTCTTCCTTCTTGATCCTCAACTGGTGATACCCTGTCCTCTAGTCAATCTTCGAAAATACTGTCGCTCCTTGCAACTGGTCAAACAAATCATCAATCCTCAGCAACGGGTACTTGTTCTTCACTGTCACTTAGTTCAGCTGCCGATTGTCGATGCACAAACGCATAGACCCATCCTTCTTCCTTATAAATAACACCGGTGCTCCCCATGGTGAAGCACTTGGTCGTATAAAACCTTTATCCAACAGTTCTTGCATCTGCACCTTTAGCTCCTTCAGTTCTGACAAGGACATCCTGTATCGATTCTGTCCCAAGGGCTAACTCAATTACAAATTCTATCTTCTGTTACGATGGTAACCCTGGCAACTCATGGGGAAACACATCGGGAAATTTACGTACTACTAGGTTATTCTCTAACTTTGGCTCTTCGGTAGTCATGTCCATTACTGCCACTAAGTATGCCCAACATCCTTTAGACATCAACTTAGTCACTTCAATGGATGAAACTAAGGGAATCGAGATTTCTTCTCGACTTCCCACTAATTCAAAGCTAGGGTGTCCTCTCGGATAAAATCGAATTACTTTACTACCACAATCCACTACTGCCCCCTGCTTACCCAACCAATC
Source organism: Rhodomyrtus tomentosa (assembly GCA_028455895.1). NCBI lineage: Eukaryota > Viridiplantae > Streptophyta > Magnoliopsida > Myrtales > Myrtaceae > Rhodomyrtus > Rhodomyrtus tomentosa. The sequence goes on along the minus strand of JAPCWY010000003.1, from coordinate 19,805,079 downwards.
CATTCCTATTATTATATCAAAATCAAATATGGGTAATACAGCCAAGTCAATGCTCTCTTTACTCTCTCCAATCACAATCTCACAACCAGCACAGCCCAATGAAATTATTATGTTATCCTTTAACGGTGTGGCAACATGCAGACCTATGTTCAACGATTTCAATTTCATATCCACTAACTCAGCAAATTGTGCATACACAAATGAATGCGTGACACCAGAGTCAAACAATGCATATGCAACTTGGTTGCACAAGTAGACCATACTTGTGACCACTCCTAGTGCTTCCTCCGCCTCTCTGCGGGCGACTACATACACTCTACCCTATGTCGGTGGTCGGTTCTGTTCAATCTAAGGCGTTGCAGTCGACGGTCCCACTTGTGATCTTTGTCCTTGCGGTCGACTTGTCGGAGCTTGGCTTGGACACACCCTCATCTGATAGCCCAATTGACCACACTTGAAACAAGCTCCTGTCCTTACTGGGCATGGCCCATTTCCATGCCTTCTGCCACAAAGGCGACAGTTCCTTTTCTCAGGATTTAGCGGCTTCACGATGTTTTTTCGTACTGGAGGCACAAAGCGCCTATTGTTCGCCATCGGCCTCTTGCCCATCTAGCGGTTATCTCTACAGGACGTAAACTGCGATCTAGTTGCAGCGTTTCCCTCTTTCAAGTGCCGTTCTATTATCTGGCCCCGCTTGTAGATCTCCTTGTGAGTCCTCAAATTCAGAACGATCATCTGACTACGGAGCTCGGGCCTCAGACCATCTCTAAACCTTCTTGCTTTCTCCAGAGGGTCCTCCACAGATCGTGGTGCATACCTTGACAGCCTTGAGAATTCGGCCTCGTACTGATATATTGTCATCTGGTTCTGGCGTAACTGCAGGAACTTCACCTAGTTCCTTTCCTTGGCCGTCTCAGAAAAGTACTTGTCATTAAACGCCATTTTGAAAACATCCCAGTTCATGGCCATTTCTTCAGGGAAGATGCCATCCTTAGTGGCAACCCACCAGTCATTCCCTGTATCCTCCAGTTGATACACAGCTAACAATACCTTCTCTTCATCCGTACACCTCAGTACTTCGAAGGCTTTCTCTAGCTTCTCGATCCATCTAGGCGCTAGCTCAGGATCTCCAATCGCGTCAAACTGTGTCGGTTTCAGCTTCATAAACTGCTCAACTAGCTGGCGCATCTGTCTGGCCACGACGATCTCGTCTTGGGTGTTTATAGCTTCATTACTCTGGTTCGGTTCACCCTAACTTCCACTTCCACCATTGTTGCCATGGTTGGCATTGACGGCTGCTATGGTAGCTCCTACTGCCTGGGCGATAGCAGCGTCCCGATCCTGGACCTGTTTATCAATCATATCGCCAATTCTTTCCAGCGCCCTCAACACGCCATCCATTCTTGGATCTTCAACGATAGGCGGTCTCGAGCTAAAGACTCCGCCTCTTGGCCTTTCAGCCATTTTAGATGGATTACTCATCTTTGTCTCTTTCTACTAAACCTGATCCACCACAAGTTCAGCGAGAAGTTAGTAACTTACTCAATGATTCAAATCCAGAGCTACTAAATAATCCTTAACAAAAACAGTTACAATCCAATAGTACTCTATACCACAGACTCCAGAAACAATTCAATAAATAGCCCATGACCATTTCTTAGTTCCATTCACTTTAGTGGTTCACTAAAATCAATCACTTTCATTCCTTAAACAAACCAAGGTCTAGAAATGACCTTTAATCCTAAGCAGTGAACTTGATCCTCATGTATTTCCACAATCCTGCCAAGATCAAATATCAATCCTAAGTACCGGGTCATATACTATACACCCCATGCCTTATCTTAACTAGCCTCCTAAGGTCGCGCTATCCATCCTTGTCCCACTTAATCCTCCTTATTACTCAAGTCCTCAACCAACTTTGGATCGAGCTGACCTTGCTCTGATACCAAATCGAATGGAGATGTCACGCCCTGAACCCGTCGAGCACGCAAACATCCCTGCAAGCGAACAACACATCTCTCGTGGTTCCAAAATCCACGAACAAGTCGAGAGATAATATATAAACATAAGCATGCAGAAGCTATACATAAATAATCCCCGTACAAAAATATAAGTTAAGTGGGTCTTGGATAGCATAATAATAGTCATACATCATGATATGCTGTTCATACAAATTCTGACTACTACATCCGCTAGGCAAGGGCGACGGGGTAAGCGCATAAAAAATATGACCATCATCGACGTCCAAAATAGCAATGGTCGGGGGTCGTCATCGTAAGATCGAGCCAACAAACTGTATCTCTTAGGATGAGCTACTGGAGTCCCCGGTATCCTCTGCGTCCTTGGTCGGCTCATACTCGGAGAACATCTCAGACGGAACCTCGATGGAATCCTCCATGGTCTCCTCGCGCGACGACTCGGTAAGATCCTCCTCGGTCGCCTCCACGACAATTACCTCACACTCGGTGAAGTCTAGAGTCGGGGTCTTCTTCGGCCCATTCCTAGATCTAATCACAGATCCCTCTAGCTGCTCTTGCTCTCCCGCAGCCTGGCACCAGTCGGGTATCACTCCCTGGGGTACCTCATGGGGCTTTAGCGGCCCAATCTATGCATCCCCATCCTTTCTAAATCAAGCCTCGAATCTATGAGGCTTCCAATTCGGGCTATCTTCATCAACCCATACAACCATACATTTTCTCATATAGATGTTCTCGTGCCTATCCGGAAACTCGTCAAAATACGCCGTCATTTCCTTGGGATCCCCAAAACGAATCGGTCACATAGCTAAAGCCTAGGATTTGTAAAAATAGGGGTTCCCCAAAAGGGGTGAGATACACATCTCAATAAAAGAACCCTAACCCTAGGTCAGGTCGATAGTACACTCATGTAGTTGTTTATCCCAATAATTCAACTCACAGACATATCAAGCATAAATCATTAAAACGACAACATACAACTATGACAACATGTCACACTCAGATAATAATGCACACCTCATCCGCCATCTCACCACAATCACCTTTTCCTGCCTACCTCAATCTCCAGCCCGCGATCTCGTCGCATCAGGCACGGTTCGCGTAAACGCATCAGACCGTCATCGGCAACCTACGTAAATGCATCAAGTTCCGATGAAACTCCAAGCCAATATCATCAACTCATATCTCCGTCCCGCGAATAATTCGTATCAGGACCGTGGCCATCTCAACCCCGCGATTTCATTGCATCAGGGCGCCACATAACATCAACTCCATCCCGCGATCTCGTTGCATCAGGGTATCCACCTCCCGCCCTGCGTCTCATTGGCCTCAAGGCCTTGTCATGTCATGCTCATGCCATGATTTTCAAATTGATTTCCATACGAGGCGACATGTGCAATTCAGGCACAATTCAAAGAACTCATGGCATGCAAGGCAATCAAGTGACACATATACATGGTGGATAATTCAAGCATAACAATAACATACATAATCCTCCTAAAACCACTTAGGGCATACCAAGAATTATCTCTATGAAAAATCCCCATAAATCGATTAAACTAAACCTCGACTCACCCAATTGAGTCCAACCTCCCTATCCTAAGTTTAGAATTCCTTACCTTTGACTTGATAACACAAATTTCTCCTTGCAATTGCCTTTAGGTTTCGGCCAAACCAATCTAAGGGTCAATTCATCGTGCAACCTAGCATATTCAACCAATCCGTCAATTTTCTTCGCCCAATTCCTCAATCCATGAACCATAATCCTTCATAACCTAATCCTCAACATCTTAGCATATTTTAAACATCAATTTGAGTCCCATAACCATCTGTTCTTGCTCCCACCAGAACCGGTTTTGCACAAAACCGAACCGGTTCATTTCGGTTCTGTGCAAACCGTGCACTTCCAGCCTTAAATTTTCATCAAATCTTTCATCTACTCACTATCCTACCTCTTAACATGTCTATCTAAGGGTTATTGAGGCTTACCGAGGGTTTGAAGTCAAATGGTCGCCGGAATCCCTTTGAAGTCGCCGGATTCCTCAATTCAGTTTTCTCGACAGATTCTGTCCATGATTTAAAAGACTGATTCAAGGTCAAAACTTCATCAAATTGAACCCTAATTTTTATCACAGATTCATACACATGCCTACTTGATCTCCACCAAATTTGGCCTCAAAACTCCAAAAATTCGGGCTTCAAAAGGGTTAGAAACTGGACCTACCTCAGGTTGAGCTCGATTCTGTTGGCTCTTGGGAAAATCCATGGTCGAGACTCCTCGGTGCTCCAAATGGCTTGATTCTTATTCGAGAAGGTTGGCAAGATGTAGGGCTTCGTTGCTGCTGTCAGCCAGCGATTAGATGGTAGCCGGAGATGGTCGTCGACGGCGCCGAACAGAGAGACCAGAACCGGTCGCCGGCGTAGAGTGAGGAAGAGAGGAAGAAGAGAGCTTTTCGATGGGTTTGTGGGGTGTGGTCGGCAAAATGAGTGAGGAGAGAGAGTGAGAATACTATATTCAAAGCTTTCGTCAATGGTTGAATGGTAGATTTGAAAAAGTTGGAAATGAATTCTCTTTAAGGCATCCATTGACACTTGTCTCTCAAGTCATTCAAGCTTGATCCAATGGCCTCATTCCTTCATTTTTTTTGCAGCTATGGGGATGGTTTAATGACCAAAATGCCCTTCTTCAAATGCTTGGGCAAGGTTCTAAGCTTGAGGGGCAAAAGGGTAATTTTACCCCCGACGTTCAAAACGTCGTTTTTCTCGTTCCAGAATTCTTCGATAGGGCGACGGCCAATCCGAATAACGTTGGAATTTATGATTTTCCATTTCAAATATTTCAAGGCTCGTTTCTGATGGTTTCCTCTATCAGATGTGGTTCCAGTCTATCCTAAACCGACGGGCGGCTTTTGCGGACTTTACGCGTATCGACCCCGTGATTCTTATCACATTTAGGGTTCGTTAATTCGTGGCGGCTTTGGTTGTCATGTAATTATGAGGGTTTGTCACTAGTTCCTATGGTCACGATCTTCACAGTCCGGTTCAGGAAAATTTTGCAAATCATACGTTGATTAAGCTGCATCAACCGCGCTCCAATCGTATAACACTCGTTAGGCGTTCCTTAATCATTCTTGGATAGAACTTTTTGTGGTTCTAAATATCCGACAATCTTTATGGTCAAAGCGTCATTTATTATCTGAATTCCCTAGGTCCACGTACTATGTATCGCGTTAGAATTTCCTTTTTGATCAGTCTACTTAAATTGATCAGATTTGAGCGAAATATGACTAAAACACATAGTTTGATATATACAAAATTTTCATTAATAAGTCTGAAATTGACTGAAAATTAAAATGAAACGTTAGTTAAAAAAAATTGACTCCGCGTGCTCCGTAATGTGAACAGAGGTCGGCCAGTATAGTCGTCGTTCCTTTCGTCTCGTCACCACCATCTTTTTCTTGTGGAACATCAGCAAGCAAAATGGCAATTTGTCTGGTCACACGAAATAAATAAATTGAAAACCCAAAACTATTTAAAAAAGAAGAAGAAGAAGCAGAAGAAATCAAAAAGAAAAAAAAAATTGAGCTCCGTGGACTCACCATCCACCACCAAGGCTCAAGCCTCTCTCTCTCTCTCCACAGCCATTGAAGCGTCCGCCACTCCTCAAAGACTCGAGGTTTCGCAGGCGATTTGCTTCGACCAGATAAGGCCTCGAGAACCCCCGGAATCCGACGAGTTGGTCGAAGAAATTCTCACTTGATTCGGCCATTTTCTCTCTCATGAGCTTGATTCCTCGCGAGGCTCGTGTTGCCGCAGCAATCCGCCGTTCGCCACCGCAGCCTGCATGAGTTTGTGCGTGGGAGGCTCGAGCAACGCTTGGTCCTTCAAGCTCAGGCACTTGAGGAAGCTCGGGATTGGTGACTCGCCATGCCCGCCGCCGCCGCCGCCGTCTCCGTCGCCATCTCCGCCGCGAATCCGCTCTCCCTCCCCGGCGTCGCTCGTTCTCCGCTGCGGCATTCCCCTCGTGTTCGCCATCGCCTCGCTTCTCGCCGATGGTTGAACTTCAGCAACCGCCCGTTCGATTCCGGAAGGTTTGGCATTTTGGCTTCTATTAGGCTCTATGCGTTCTTTTGGAATATATATATATATATATATATATATATATATATTGCAGTGGAGTCGTACGTCGTGTGCGAATCATTCGCCAACTGATTCGGATAGGTTTCATTGTATGGGCTGTAGGAGAGAGCAGGAAAGCCTGGGTATTTTGATAGTTGATTTCAATTCAACGTGATTGTTCTTGGAGGGGGCAGCCACTGTAATCTGCTACAGGGCACTGAGGAAATGATGACATCTTTGAGAACTAAAAGATGAGATTAAGTTGTGGTTTCTTGCTTCTCTGTGGTGTTTTGCTCCAGCGACTTTTTAGAGATGTCTTTCTTGTGAAGGAACTTGTGAGATTAAGAACCTTTACTGTGTTATATTTTACTCTCGTACTGCTATTACATCTGTTGAAGTTGGAGATATTTCTTCTCTTCTATGTAAGGTACTGTTGTATTCAGGAAATGTAACTCCACTGTAGTTCATCCTTCTCCATCATCATATAGGAAAAGAAAGTGAGTTGAATGGCGGTCATTACTTTGCTTCGGTCAAAGGGTCCTGGTCATGGTAGTATCTTACCTACCATACATATTCAAATTATTGAAAGGATCGCATGTGACATAAGCAATTTCTTCCACTGTGTTCTAATTTGCAGGTTTGGGCATTTGAGTTCCAGGTGTTCGATAACAAATACAGATGTACAGTATGATCATGTTGCCACGGATGATGAGGTTTTGAGTGAAAAATCAGTCATAGAAGCCGAACGTCCAGTCCCTATTGTTCACCTTAAACCTGATATCCTTGAGTCTGCCTCTTCAAGTTTACTAACTGAAAGAGCTTTTGTGGATAGTCTCTTGACCGCATTGCCAGTACGTTTCACATGAATCTTTAGATACTTTCTTTCTTCGAGAGTGCAGTCTCAGATTGATGTTTTCCTCTATTGTGGACTTATTTTCCGTTTCCTATCATTGTCTGTATTTGGAGGTTTTGTCAGTGGAGGAGCAGAATGCCCTGGCAGCGATTCCAGCCCACCCGGCAGGCTTGTATGGTAAGAAAAGGAAAAATGTAAATCATATTAGACTTCCTTGTGTCCCCTTCGGTAGTCTGTTGTAGGGTCTTGTTTGATGCGATATATGGAGTTGGTAGCGGAACTGAATAACAGTGTGAATGGCCACTGTCCAACTGTAATGGTGGCCACTGTGCTGCATGCCACTATTGTGATGCTTTTGAAAATCTTACCTGTAACGGCCGTTGCGGCTGTCTATTGGCTGTACATGCCTCTTCTTCCTTTTGTTGAAAAGAATGAAGAAAGATCTGAGTTCTGGTTTGAAAGAATCTGGGTTTTGATTTGGGAAGATGGTTGAGGAAAGTTGTACAAGAGTCTATGGGCCCAAAACTGAAGGTTGTACAAAAGTCTATGATAGGTCGCAATTTAAGCTTGGTTTCAAGAATTGAGTTACTCAACAGAGAACCAGAGAACCGTTTCTCTGTTTTTCCTTTTCCTAGTTATGTCTAGGAAGTGGGCATCAGAGAAATGAGCTCCTTAGTGACTTTTCTCTTTTTGTCTAGAAGTAGAATGAGTTTATTTAATAAAACAGTGGACTAAGTATTTTATTGTATCCTTTATCAGTATTGTATTTCTTACTTAATGAGTATATGCGAACATCTCTTTTGGCCGCAAAAAGCACGAATTGTACTGAAAGAATTAGCAATTGACCAAAAAACATGACAAGGAAGGAGTCATTGTTCATTTTTATTTATTGGAAAAGATCAATTAGGTTGAGTTCTTGATCAACTATGCTAGAAAATAGTCACAATTAACAATTAATGAAGGAGAACTGCATATTTTATTCCTTTCTATTCCTAATTTGCAAGATCTAAAGTTTACGTCCCAAGCACCTGTGACCAACGTAATACCCAGTGCATTCCATTTCCATGACAAATCCGCTATGAGCATGACGCAACTTGCGAATCCCTTGGTGTTAATAGATAGAGTTGTAGATAGGTTCTTTAATGCAAGCTTTAAATAGGTAAAGTATTCAATTGACACTGCACTATGCTACCATTGTTCTAATGGAGAACCTGTGTCTCAGCCTTGTATGCCAATTGCTTAGCTGGAAATCTGGTGGAACAGTTATGGAATTTTGCCTGGCCATCGTCCATAGCACTGCTTCACCCAAGCCTTCTTCCCGTGGCAGTCATGGGGTTTATTGCAAAGGTATGCTCTAAGACATGTCCTAAGAATTTGGCACACAACAAGAATCTGCCTAACATTTTTTGTGAACAGCTTGCAATAATTGCTGGAGGCCCTTTAGTTGGAAAGCTCATGGATTCTTTTCCCAGATTGCCGGCATATAACTTTTTAAATACTCTTCAGGTAAAGCATGCTACTATGTCCATACAATCGAGCGAAAGATTATGAGAACTGAAGTTCTCGACATTTTTGTAAATTGGCTTTGCTGTTTCTCTCAGGCGGCAGCTCAGTTGTTATCTGTGGCGATGATAATTCGAGCTCATTCAATTCCATCTACTTCTGCATCGGCTGTGATTTTTCGTCCTTGGTTCCTCGTGCTTGTAGTAGCTGGTGCTCTTGAGCGGCTGTGCGGCGTAGCCCTCGGGGTTGCTATGGAGAGGGATTGGGTCGTGCTGGTATCTCCTCTCTAAGCTTTTCATGTTTCCGTAAAATGCGCATATGGCTTCTCTTTTTCTCCTTCTTGAAGCTTAAGCTTTCTCACCTTGTAGCCTAACTTTGTGCAGTTAGCGGGTGTCAATAGGCCGATTGCACTCGCTCAAGCGAATGCTATTCTTAATCGGATTGATCTTCTTTGTGAGGTATTGCCTAGTCTCCTTAATCATAGGTTTTTTCAATAATTGGGTGCACTCCTGTGTGTATGTTGGGTCTGGTTATCATGTCATTGCAAATTGTTTGTGCATGTAGCCCAAGTACATTTTGTGAGTCATTTTTTTAGAGAAGTACAGAAATCATGCTAGCATGAACACGAGAAGAAGTTTGTCACTGTTGGACTTCTCTTCTGAGGATTGCGATCTAAATTAAGTACAGATTGCTGGAGCCTCTCTGTTTGGCATTCTTCTTGCCAAATACGACCCAGTGACCTGCTTAAAGTCTGCTGCTGGTTTAATGATATGCTCATTGCCTGTGACGGTAATAGCTCCAAACCCTCTGCCAAATCATTTTGGACTGAAAGTAGTGTACTTGTTTAAGCCTGAACTTCTGAATCAATTTTCAGGTTCTTCTGACCTGGTTGACAAACAAGCTTTCAACTGGTGTTTTGGATCGTCCTAAATCCTTGCATAATTGTTGCAAATCATGCAACGGTGGAACTGTAAATGAGACTGATAGTATAGGTAAATCTTTTGCGATGTCACTCATTATAAGGTAATGTTTTGATATCTGATTTGACCTCTTGAATGCCTAGCAGGTGTAGGTGTAGAAGCTATCAAGCTGGGTTGGAAGGAATACATACAGCAGCCTGTTCTACCTGCAAGCCTTGCTTATGTGCTTTTGTACTTAAACGTGGTTCTGGCTCCTGGAAGTCTGATGACGGCATTCTTGACACAGCGTGGTACTTATCCATATTTCCTGATATAATCCTTAGTGAAAATCCCAGTTCTGCAGAATGTACATATCTTTGGACCAGTATTGTCTGATGATTTTTTAGAAGTATGAACTATTTCGAAGCGGCTTGTGTATTGTCATATCATGGTCCATTATCGTACTTTTTCTTTACGTATTTAAAATTGTCACTCAAAGGAGTGAGAAGTATGTTAATTGAAAACCTTGTCTTTTTGGCACAAAATGGGGATTACATTTTTGTAGCATAAACATTAAGTAAAATTTCTCGCAAATAAAAGAGCTAAGTGCATGTACATCTTCCTCGTTTCTGGCTTACCTAAATCTCTCTACAAGGAGGAGAAAAATTGGATATTGTTTATATGGGACATCCATTACTTAACTATATTTTGCAAGAAGCTTTTGTAAGTAAACATTCTTCTCAGCATGTTTCATGCTACTTGAATAATATTTTGCGGAAATTGATGCAGGTTTGAATCCTTCCGTAATTGGAGGATTTAGTGGGTTATGCGCTTTTATGGGTGTTGCGGCGACGTTTGTCTCTGCAAACCTAGTCAAGCACCTTGGAATATTGAAGGTTGGAGTTGGATGAACTATATCTTCCACTACTTTCTGATTTCTTTCTCCTCTGAGTATGGTATGGTTTTTTACTGGATACACTGTTGCAGGCTGGAGCAGCAGGTTTACTCTTTCAGGCTTCACTTCTTATCATTGCTGTAGTTGTGTACTGGAGTGGATCTCTTTCTCAGCAGTGCCCTCTTCTCTTTTTCCTCTCATTGATTGTAAGGATCCTGCTTCTCTTGGAAATTTCTGCACAATTGCCTTCTCTCTGCAATTGAGAGACTATCATGTCAACTTATGTCATGATCTATTAGAGGTCGGTAAAATCTCAGCTCGACCAGTCCCTTACTTTTTGAGGTCTATCAATCTGATATCATAATGCAAACCTAAAGGCCTACGCATGGAGCAGGTTTTTTTGCAACAAAAGCTTCAGATCAATTTCAGAGAACGTAGCGTCTACTAACCCCTGCTCTACATCCACAAGACTTAAAACATAAAATCTATTCCTTTTGTCTCCTCTCTTTTGTTTTTCCTTGTGAACGGAAGGCTAAATGCTTTGAAGTTCGAATTGCGAGAACAGGCTGAAATGAGAACTCAATAATAATATGTGCTTTGCATGCTTGTGGCTAAGTTCATGACAGGAGAATTATCTATGTTTCCATGTTATTAATGTGGGCTGTTTGTAGGTATTGTCAAGGTTGGGTCACATGTCCTATGACGTGGTCGGGGCACAGATTCTTCAAACCGGGATTCCGTCTTCCAAAGCTAATCTTATTGGGACAACGGAGATATCTGTAGCGAGCTTGGCGGAATCTGTGATGTTAGGAGTAGCAATAGTTGCCAATGATTCTTCACATTTTGGAATTTTAGCGATGTTGTCACTTATGTCTGTGGTTGGGGCGGCTTGGATGTTCTGTAGGTGGTTGTTGAACCCGACAGATGAGCAAAGGAGTCTTTTTGCTTTCGATATTCAGTAATAGCTTGTAAATGTCTCTACAAGTTCAGTAGCTTTAGAAAAATCCATTTTTCTTCATTGATGTACATTGCATTCAGAAGAATCTTTTGTAGGATGTATCCAGAAACTGCTGACATCACATGGACATTGGTCTCATCATTTATGCCAGAGGCAGTAATCCTCCTGACTGTGAGTTCACTTAACTATCACTACTCTTTGAAGCTGAGAACGGTTTGGTATTGACCATGAATGAGATTGACAATGCTCTTATTCATAGATGAGAAATCAATGAGCAGAGGAGGAAAACATTTGGTGGACTAGTAAGCTTTGAAGGTACTAGTGTACTTTGTAAATATCTGGGTCCCCCGAGGACAAGCGCAGGCCTTGGACCTCAATGGTGGGGCTCGGGTCCCATGAAGCCCGGCTCAGACCCTGCCGCCTGAATCCGGGGTAGAGCAGATGATCTTTACAGGTGGTGGTGGTACGGTGGCTTGGTGGTGGGACGTGCATCTTCTCTTCGTGGGCTAAGTGGAATGAGTTCACTGTGGGTGAGGTAGAGCAAGAGAACGAGAGCCTATATAGTTATTAGGAGTGATTGGTGTCTGGACAGAGGAAAAGAGGAAAACCATTCGAAGCTCGATAGTCGGAAAACCAGGTAAAATAGCGCATTGTACCACCACCTTTTTAACAACATTTCAATACTTAATAATGAAAAATTGGCAAAAGGATATTTGGAGTGTTAATATTTGTGTACGGTTCTTACTTTGATGTAATTGTTTTTTGGATCATTTGAGTGTTAATCCGGAGAAAAAATGATCACTTAAGTCCAATTCTAGCGAAAATCAATTACTTAAGTGTCAATTTCGGCCAACAGTACACGTGACATTTTTTATTAATTTTTTAATACTATGTGAAATATTTTTTAAAAAAAAATTCAGTCCATTTGGCGTGCACATGGCAATTTTTTTTTCAAACATTCAGTCCACGTGGAATTAATTTTGTAGTATTAAATTAAATTTTAACAATAAGTTAAATAACATAAAAATGAAAAAAAATGAAAAAAGGAAATTGCTAGGTTGTAGCGTTGAGGTGGCCCTCGCCACCGCCGCCCATCATTGCCTATAGTGACTAGCAATGCGTGGGGATGGTCGGCGTGGCCACCCCAAGTCGACGAAGCCTCGCTGTCGCAGATCTAGGCGAGGCTGCACCTCGCATAACTACGCGAGGCCTCGTTGACCTCGCCTATTGCCGGTGGGGGTCGTTGGCCATCACTGACCCTCGCTGACGATGTGGGCGGCAGTGGCAAGGGCTTCCAAGTCTTCATTGCTGCAACAAAGTATTTTGCTTTTTTTTTTTATAGATTTTTTTATCTTATGTTTAGTTTTTTATTTTTTAACTTTTGGACTTTTGTTATTGGTTACTTGGATGTTTCAGCGAGTCATGTAGATGCCACGTTAAATTTCCAGCGAAACTCATCAGAATTACCAATGAAATAACCGTTTGATAAAAAAAATAAAAATATTGACACTAAAATAAGCGTTGCACACAAATGTTGGCACTCCAGGTGTTATTTTGCCACAAAAATTCATCATATAACGTTTCAAAATCAATTTTTATGAAGTGTTTTTTTGTTCCATACATAAAGAACGATACACTCAGTGTGCCCTAGAATTAGCTTTCGAAAATCAAGCGTGGGGAAAGTATATGCACCCGAACCCATGTGAGGTGTAAAGCCGATTCGGCTAGAGTTTATACTTTGGAGAGTGGCCTCCGGAATTGATTATTTTCAGAAAACTATCGAGCCGAATCGGGTAGTAAAGTAGATGAGGGGTGAAACCATCATTAATTTACAGAAAGATATCGTATGAAATTTCGTTAGAAGTTTAGGTTCTAACCTTGCAATTCGAACTGTCCATGTTATGAATGCATGGCCCAGATTATAACTAACAAAAAAATATAAAAAAATTCAAATACTTACACCATAAAAATTAGAGATCTGGGCTATCCATCCAAAAATGAACGGCCCGGATTGCAAGGTTAGTTGCCTAATCTTATGAGGAATTACTTGCACAAGCTTTCTCTATCCCTATTCTGTTTCGCTTTCATTCATTAGATTTTATTCTTATATTTGGTTGAATATTATTTTGCTGACTAGTTGCCATAGTATTTTTTGACCGACAAACTTGAACACATGACTAAACGACAGGATGCTTGCCATATTTATTCGGCTTCGCACAAGGCATATCACACATACAAAAGTACACATTATGGAAAATCGGCTCTTCTTACAATTACAATATTCAATTGCAATAATAGTCATTTGGTTCTATCATGTAAAAAACATCAAATTTTAAAGAACGTAAAAATTCCAACATGAGTAACTATCTGCCCATCAAAAACATGAATAATCACCTTAACAATAATTAATTATAATCACTGTCACTTTCTTAACTATGCTTGTAAGAAGTTACATAGCTCACATACGTCAGTAAATATATACATAAATATAAAAAAAAACAGCTCATCAATAACCAATTAAACATGAGGAGACGTATGTAAAAATAATAATAATAATAAACATTAGGAGACTCATTATAATGTCGCTTCAATTACTAACGACCTAAATAGTATGGACATGCGACACGACACGACACGGCACAATGACATGTCATTTCTAAAAATAAAAATAAAAAATTAAACATGTTAGGATGCGTTATGTATTAAATGTATATTTTTATACATGAATTTTAAATTATCATGTGTATATAAAAATATCAGTAGTGATTTTTTTTTCTTCCATTAGGGATTCACGATTAGTTTTTTTTTTTGGGTTGGTTGCATGTATTAATTTTGGGGTGGCTAGGTATATGACTTTTTTTTTTTGAATGAGTATATGACTTAAGTATGTATATTTTGATAGATTTACATTTTGACTATTAATTTGTTGAAAATGCTTAAAACTGACTTTGTGCGTGTCGAAATGACGTGCCGGAATGTGGGACTCGGGTGTCAGTAGCTTATTTGAAGCATTGACCACATACCAGTCTCATGTTGGAGAGTGTCAGACACGACACGCTGGCCCCGGAAAGTGTCGATACTTCCTAGCTAATGACTAGGGGTGATCGGTTCCAAGATGGGTGGCTCTCAGCCTAAAACCGTCAGCTAAGGACCGGTTTTATAAAATGCGAATCGTCAACCACCCATTTGTTTCATGAATCCAATCGAGAACTAAATTACTGGTCTGGTCCAGTTCCCGATTGGATGGCGGTTACGCTATTCACGGGTGACAGCATCAAGAGAAACACGACATGCAATTTCTTGCACCCAACACAAATGCAATTTGATTATGACCATAAGAAGGGAAAAAAATGTTGGAAACGCATGCCATAAGTATTTAATCTCCTATATCGAAATACAAAACATTATTCATGAGCTGTAAATATAAACACGACACTATGATGCCATTTCTTGCACCAAACACAAATACAATTTGCTTAAAGCGGCCGGTTCGTTGGGCCGATTGGATGGTTTGCACCCGAAACCATAAACCAAATCGGTACACACTGGTTCTAGCAATTTGGAATCGAGAACAGAACCATACCCACTGGTAACTATCCAAAATCAGCTGGTTGGGTGCGGTCCAGTCCGGTCCGGTTTGGTTGGATCATGGATTTTTGCTCACCCCTACTAATGACACCCGTAAAGCATAAAGCATAGTAATTGTTTTGCATAGTTCTAAACTTATTTTATTAGTATCAATTCAGTCATAAACCTTTCAAATGGACCAATTTAGTCATAAACCCTTTTGTACTAATACTAATTTAGTTCATTCGGCCAATTTATATATCGACTATCCTACGTAGCACCGCCGATGCTGATTTAGATATTTTTTTTTTCGAATTTGTTCTTTTTTTCCTTTCTCTTTTCATCTTGCCAGATGTTGGCTAGCGATGGTAAGTGCTGGCGAAGCCTATCGATGCCCAAGCTAAGGTGGCCTTGTTAGGCCTTGTCTGGTCGAGGTCACCCTTGCCAGATTTAGCGAGAAGGGCCTTGTTTGCCATGACCTTTGGTCGGTGGCCAACGACCGGCCAACATCAAAAAGAAAAGAGAAAAAATAAATAAAGAAATTCAAAAGATTTATTAAAAATTATATAAAAAATACCCATATCAACACCGACCATGTTATGTAGGTCCACGTCAGTGATTTTCCACCTAAATTATGTACTGAACTGGTACCAGTGCAAAAAGGCTTAGGACTTTTTTTGGTGCTTTTCCTTAAATTGCTAACCATGCTCGTAGAATTTGAATGATGTTACTAAATTATTTGTTTGGGAAAAAAAGTACAACGAAATTCCTAAAACTTCTCAACTTCATGATCAATTTCAGAGAGACACAATTGCAACCATTTCTTCTCTTCTTTATTTAATTTTCCTGTCATATGTGATTTTTAAATTAAAAGGTGTTTAATTCGCCACATGAAAAAAGCTAAGTAGGAACTAGAGAAAATGTTGTATCTAACAATATCACCTAGAGTGAGTAATAGGTGAATTCAATTTTTTTTTAAATTTAATGCGAAATTTTAAATAAGTTGAAACGAAAACAGAATCAGAATATGTTCAATAACAAATTCAGAGCAAGACATGCAGAGATCTAAACATAGTAAAGAGAGTTTAGAGTAAGAGTGCATTGCACACAAAATTTATATTGGTTTGCTTAGATAAGTCTACGCCCACTCTTCCATGCTAACAACCGATTGGTTGAATTTCGCTTAGATGAATCATTGAAAGGTTACAAGAGATGTCACACTCTTTCGCCCTTACAAAATCTCTCAAAGATGAAATATGTAGCTTTCAAGAACAAATTTATGAATCTAAAGAACTCAAGCATTTTAGAATGATATATTTTGATCTCTCGCTAATCGATCACCATAGATCTCCTTTTTATACTCCTTCACCCTAATCTAGCCGTTAGGCAAATCTTTAAAGGATTGTTCTTCAATTTTTATCTTGATTGAACACCATCAATTTTGATCGAACGAGATTGTATCTGGAAAAATTTGGTAGCCATTATAATAGAGTCTGAACCCTTCAGATTCAATCGCCCATACAAATAAATCCTTAGTTTCCATAAGTAGATTTAATTCAAATATCCAAGATATCTTTTTTCATGGAAGATAATAGCCAATCGAAGATATTCTACCAATATGATTGGAAAATAATTCTGTTAATGAAATATTACAGGCTTCCATAAATAATACAACCAAAATGGAAACCTGCTAAACGTGGGTGTTTAGAATTTGATTAGAAGATATTGCAAAATTTGAACATGATACAGAAACAGTCTTCACAAATAGAACAAACTCTTTGAATCTGAACAATCTAGAATAATGACTTTGAGCTTTAGTAATGTCCTTATTGATGTGTCACATAAGTCTTCTTTAGATTGAGTCTTTAGAGGCAACATCACCACTGAGTAAAGATACTTAAATATCTTAAAAGCAAATACGTGAAGACTTCATCTTGCTTCTGAACATCAGGTTTGGAACAATGTAAGCTTTTTATTCACGTGTTCATACCTGCAATAAAATAGTTAAAAAGCATTAACCAGATTCTTCCTAAAGAAAGATAGTTTTGTCAGGATCAAAATATTCAAAGGAAGGTTTTCTCAATAGAAAACACCAATGAAAAAGAAGAAGATAATAATGCCAACTGTCAGGTGGGCCAACCGACCGATCGAGTTGGTCTTTGAAGGTAGAAAGTGAGTGAGCACCCCATTATCACCAGGCGAGAGCCACGAGCGAGGGCCCCAAATCTAGTAAATATTTTTGCGGCATTGCTAATCCGTATATCATATTGGTGAACTTTAGAACAATCGAAAATTAATTATTTAAATTGAATTTCGAAAAATTCCTAATAGTGCTGATAATTTATTTAAAAGATCAATAAAATTTTGGATAGAATGGTAGGTACAATGAATTACGTTAAGGCAATTAGGACAGATTTAAATGAAGAGAAGATTTGGTTGTCCATAGTCATTCAAACAATTTAGGGCATGTTTGGCAACGATTCTTATTTTCTAATTGTGTTCTCATAATAGAAAAAGATGAGAAACTTGTTTGGCAACTTAAATAATTTTGATTTTCAAATTCTATGATTATGATCTCTGGAACAGATTTGGAGTAGAAATAAAAATACAAAAAAGTTGATTCTTTGTTCCAAAATCACTTTTGAGAAGCAAGACCAATAAAGTGAGAAAGCTCTCACTTTGATCCCGCTATCACTGCTGAAGAAAAAGGACAAAAAATTAAAAAGAAAAGAAAATAATAATTTTTAAAAAATTAATAATTTCTTATTATAAACATTTAAAATTTTTAAAAATTATTGCATGAAAGTTTTTTAACAATATAAATTTTCTAAAAAAATTATAAGAAATAAATTGTTCCGTGATTTGATTAAATGTAGAAGTGTTTAAGTAATACGGCTCGGGTCGGGTATAGGTTGGATATTGGTTGGGTTAGGTACCAGTTGTTAGATTTGTACTGCATAAATGTGTCTCTCCGGACCATATTTAATCCTAATCAACTCACCCATTAGACACCTCCAGAACCGTGTCAATTTGTGGCAAAAATTTGAGTTTCAAATTGCCTATTGAGTTTATATTCTTTCTTAAGGATCTTGCATATGGTTTCATGCTCTATGAAATTAATAGACTAATTATGAATGATGTATGACTTGTATTCACTTTATTAGTGGGTAATTATTTGACTTAAATGAAAAAAATTGAGAAGAGAAATTGTTCTCGAGAATAGAAATTTTGTGCAGTTGCCAAAAGCATTCATGTTTCGGGAACATAAATTTTGTGCACTAATTAAACATTTTCCGATTCACTAAAATTCATCTAGGGAACAAAATTAGAAAAAAAAAATCAATTTTGATGAGAATTGATTTTTTAAAATGAAAATCATTGTCAAACATACCCTTAGTAGCTTCTTTTTCCGGCTTTGTGCTACGTCAAGGCACATGACCCTTGCCTAAGGCTTGTCATATGTAAACTCTTGTTACACAGATGATCGAAATTTACACAAAACTTGAAAGAATTTGTGTATGAGATAATGAAACCACATCGAAAAGGATTCTAAATTACTACGCGATTCCACTTTTGTGTTTAACCGGGACAACTTATCAGTAATTGGTGGTTGTGTTAGTTGGGTTCACCCCATGTGGAGGAAGCCCAATGAATTGCAAACACAAAGGCTTGAGCCACATGATGATACATATTGTAACATTTCGAATTATGATCCATCTCGAGGTTATGGAATGGAAAGATATCGATCGGTGTATTTCAGTTATATCTCGCTCGGAGTTGGCCACTCTCAAGTTAATTCACCCAAAGGGAAAGACTAATCTGGAGTTGGGTACGTGAACCTGGGAAATTCGAATGAGAAATGACACTCTGAACATAAGGATTGTCGAGAGGATATTTTGAGCCAGTAGAGATCGATCTAGGAACAATCATGTGATGTTTTGCTAGCGTTATACGGTTGGGACGCGAGTGATTCTATTTAACAAATGTGTAATTTACTAACAAAAAAAAAATTCCTAAATCTGACTCTGATGATCAGGACCATAGGAATTAGCGATAGACCCTCACAATCACATAACAATCAAAGTCGCCACGACTTGAGAAATCCTAAGGTCGATACGCGTAACGCTTGCAAGAGTCGTCCATTAGTTTAAGATAGATTGGAATTACAATCAACGACAACTCGACATGAACTTGACCTCGAAGTTGGGTATCAAGCATTGAGGAATTCCAACATATGACAGGAATTGGACGTCGTCTTATCGAGAGTAATTATATTGAAAAAAGTGAAATTTCAGACGGAAAGTGTGAAATTACCATTTTGCCCGAAAAGGATAACCTTGCCTTAAGAATGAGCTAAGGGCATTTTAGTCTTTTGATATATCCCTAGGTTGGCCGAAAATGAAGGGTATAAGTGTCATTGGAGCCACAAGATATTCATTAGCAAATGACTAGTGTCACTAGTAGAGTTAAGACACCTATTAGCCATTAATGGTGGTCAAGTCCCAACTACCATTCCACTCTATCTCTATCTCCCATTTTCATTTTTCCCACAAACCCTCTTCTTTCTCTCGCTCAACTCGCCGCCCAGACCCAAAATCGTCCGATGTTTTGGCCATAACTCCGTCGTCTGACATCAGATGGAGGCATGTTATCCACCATTAGAAACCTTATTCCGTCATCGTTCTAATGGCATATTGTGAGCCCAATTTGGCCCAGCCGTTTGTCCCGTAGAGCCATTTGAAGGAGCAAAAGTCGGATTAGTCAAATTTGAACCCGAGAGCTCTAAGTGGGATTTCCGATCTCATCTCACTTCAATCTTCGGTAAGGCTCTCCTTGAACCTAGCTAAGACATTTAGCAACATGTATTTGAGGTTTAGATGGGTATTTGAAAGATTTTGATGGTTGAACTCTTATAATCTTCAAGAGAACATAATCTATCCTCGTCGACCAAACTTGAAACCATGGATCCTTGAGGGACCTTGAGGCATTGTCTTGCTTTGAAATCGACGGTGAGCCATCCTAGAACTTATACCTAAGTGTTGCTTGTCGTTGAGTTTAGTGTAGTTTAGAAGTGGTTTAGTTGCTAAACTTTGAGATGGTTCTCGCTTGGACAGAATCTGTCTACCGGAAGACTATGGTGAACCGCGAGACTCGTGCAGCTCCTTTCATCAATTTGCGTGGTACAAATCATTGGTAAGCCCCTTACGACTTTTCTTGACGTGCTAGGATAGCTTGTGGTTGAAATTAGAGGCGATTTAAGGGAGTTTAACGGTTGAAACTTTGTGGAACACTTAGGAGTTGATTCTGGTCAGATTTGAAGGAGGGCTTGCATCGCTTGTCTCGTGGATTTCCTTGGCTTGATTGAGTGGTAAGTTGTTTCTAAACTTAAATTAGAACTCTAGGCTACCAATGGATAAGTTTAGAGGTGGATTTAATGAGTTTTAGGGGCTAAATTGTGGCTCCTCACGCCTTGGCAGAGATTGATGGTTTAATGACTTATTGTGATTGATTGATCTTGGCTCAAATGGCCTAAATGGTGATTGACTTGAGGTGATTAAGATGAACCATAAGATAATATATTCATGATTGATTGAGGGTTATGCTTGCTTGAGGTTAAGAGTGATTATTTGTGGGTAGGTGTTCCTTGCACGGGAATAGCAATAAGACGCCCTTAGATGACCATGTAACCGAAATGCTTATGCGAGGGTTGTGATGGATATGAGCTAAGTGGTCTTAATAAGGATCATTGATTGAATGAGATGATTAAATTGACAATCATGTCTCTTATGTTTGGCCATGTTGAGTGGTTGTGAATTGAGTGGTTGTTAACTAAGTGGCTAGTCGAGATGAAGACTTACTTATTATGCCTATGTGTGTTCGGCCTTGAGTAGCCATTGTGAGATGAATGGCTAAATTGATTGCTCATCCTTATTATGTTTAGCCGTGTGATGTGAGAAATGTACGATTGGTTGAAATGTGAAGTAGAGGCTGAACCATGATTGCCTCCTTGTGATTGTACATCTTGATTTCACCTGGCATTTGATTGATGAGTATATTCATATGATATCACATATTAACTAATGAGAGTTAAAGAATGACCTAGGAGCCGTTGTTACGGGAGGTCAATGTGATAGTAAGACCTAGGAGCCATTACTACAGGGAATCTGACCAAATAAAAGCATGACCTAGGAGCTATTTCCACGGGGGGTTTGGCCAAATGAAAGTACGATCCGGGAGCCATTATTACGGGGGGTATCGCCTAGTACAATACGATAGCCTGATGCGTTATAACGCGGGCCTTGATATATCGAATTGAGATTTATGATGTGAAAAACTCTATATGAGTTTATGATACGTGAAATATCTAAGTACGAAGCTTGCCTTTATCTTGGTGAATCATGATTTGACTTGTAACCATCAGGATTGTGATTTCACTATGTTTTTGCCCTTTTTCTGGTTAAGCATATGGTCCTACTTGATAGGTAGTGCTGTATGGTAGGGATTGATCTAAATGATGGCCTTGATGGGTAGAGTAGCTTGATAGGAATTGATCTGAAGAATGGTCTCGATGGTTAGAATTGCATGGTAAGAAATGATTTGACAATTGACCTAAAATGTGGGAACTACGATTTGTCTAGAGGTACTATTGACCTAGTTTAGGTTTAGGAGTTTACTTGTTGAGATTTATTCTCACCCCGTCATGGAATAATATTTTCATGTCCCGAATGACGAAGTGCTAAGGATATCGAAGTTTAGCTTTTGGAGAAGTTTATTGGAGAAGATGAATATTTATGTTTGTCATTGTATCTCTTTTGTGGACTTAGTTATAGTATAGTACTATAGAGCTAGGCTTCATCTATCGTTAACTTTGGAAGGATATTGTAAATTGAGAATTCACTGTTGTAGTGGTTGATGCGATGACTTGTGGTTTGTAAGATTATTAATGGTACCGGCGTAAATTCCTCTTTCATCATCATGTGTCGTCTTGTTTTGAAATAGTATGGAATTTTGTCTGCGTTGCTTGTACATTTCATTTAGTGACCATGATGCTCGTCATTGATCCTGGGAAGTATTTGAAGCTACCGGACTAATGAGGGATGTTGGCGCGCAGTTGAGGTTCGGGGCGTGACATCCCCGCTTAAGTGGTATCATAGCAAGGTTAGCTCGATCCAAGTTGATTGAGACCTAGAGTAATAAGGAGTGAAGACTTTAGGATGATTAGATAGTAAGACCTTAATGTTTATGAGAGTTTAGCACGTCTTGCATTTCATATGAATTGACGCTTGTGACTGGTACACTTAGTTTGCATGAACTTGAGTGATTAAGTGTCATAAAGCTTCGTACTTGGCATTGAATATTGTTTGTAAATTAGCATTTGTGATTGGCCTACTTGGCAAGTTGCATATTTGGCGTTAAGTGTTGTTTGGCTGAGGCATGTTTAAGGTGCTAAATAGCATGTTGTGGTTTTGTTAAGTCGTAAATGTGGTAGGACTTACGGCACGAGCGAATGTCTCGTTGCATTTATGCATTAAGTGTTTACTTGGTGTTTGCCTAGTTGAGGCTTACTTATGATTGATTGTTGGTTAAGGATTGTTTGGAATTGTTTGATAATTGAGTGCTAGCTTATGATTACTACTGTGATGAGTAGTTTAAAACTGCTAGACTTGAGTAGATGATTTAGGCCTCTAATTCCTGATTGGAATTATAGTGGTTCAGGTACTAAGAAACCTTAGTGAGGATGAGCAACCAGAGTATGAGTGCCGGAGGAACGTCTAGTCTACCAAACCAAGTTGTGGAAGACCCAAGAGTAGATGGGGTTGTAAGGATTCTAGAGGAAATTAAAAATTTGATGGACATGAAGGTTGAAGAACGAGCTGCCACTGTTGCCCAAGCCGTCGAGACTATTGTTCCCGCTACTATTGGGGCCAAGGAAAATCAAAGAAATAGCAATTGAGATGGAAATGATAATCGCTTGATGTACCAGTTGGTAGAACAATTTATAAGGTTAGAACCAATCAAGTTTGATGGGAAAGGTAATTCTGAAGCTGCTCCTCTCTAGGTAGAGGAATTAGAAAAGGCTTCGAAGTTATGGGGTGCACGAAGGAAAAAAAAGTGACCCTGCCAGTTTACTAGCTTCGAAGCGATGCCATTGATTGGTGGAAGGCCACTCGAGGCAGGGTTTTCCTTGAAGACACGACTCCTAACTGGATTGGCTTTGTCAAGACTTTTAAAGAAAAGTACTTCTCTAAGACTACACGAGAGCAGGAGTCGGTAGAGCCCCAAAGCTCCGTCAAAATCGAATGGTTGAGTGAGATATGAACAAAAAGAGAATCACTTCTGGATCACGATTTACACCGGCTGGGGGCAACTGCCACTTTAGCAAGAGGCCTATGGTGATGAATAGATGTTTCGTCCCTCCTGTCAAGAAGAATGAAGGGAAATCGGCATACCGAGCTAATTGGGTTTACTGACTTTGTGGACAGAGCCACGGGAATGAACCCTGCCCAAGCAGGAAGGGAGTATGTTATAAATGTTGTCAGCCTAGCCATCAGAAGAGGAATTGCCCGAATCGAGCTGCAGGATCTAAATTTCAACCACAACCACCCCAGACGGAACTTCAAGTTAGAACCACCCTCACAAAATCACCAGGATAGGCCGTTAGCTTAGGGAAGAGTTTATGCTACAACAAAAGATGAGGCAGAGAACGTGCCTGGAGTGGTCACAGGTACGGTATCTTTATGTGATCACGCTGCTTGTGCTTCATTAGATCTTGAGACGTCACACTCCTTTGAGTCTGAGCAATTTGTGGAATGGGTTAGAATTAAATCGAAACCATTACAAGTAACATTTCATGTTACCACCCCCTTTAAAGGATAGAGTGCTAGTCTCGTTAGGATGCTCGGACTATAAGATAGTTAATAATGGTAGAGAGGAATTGATAAACTTGACGGTCATGGTTATGTATGGCGTTGATGTCATAATGGGGTTGGATTGGTTAAGTAAACAAAGGGGTGCTAGAATTATAACTGCATGACTTGAATTAATTGACTTGAACATCTAAGATATGGATTTTCGAAGACCGAAGAGAGACATCTATCCGTTGAACCGTGTCACTTGAGGTGACCAGAGTGTTGAAAGAAGAATGTCAAGCATGATAGCACCTAAATCCTGGAGTAAGGATACCGTTGTTGGCACAGACTACAAGATTGACGTCTTACGAAACAAGAAAGATAGGGCGATTCGAAGTAAAAGAATGCCACTAAAAGAATGCCACTAAAGTGTAGAACTATTTTCATAGAGTATGAGACCCTAATGTGAAAAGAAGAGGAAATTCTAACTGTCTTGGTGTTAAGACTAAGCGTCTCGACTGAGAAGGAAGACGTAGAGCTCAAATGATTTTGAGGAGTTAAAGTCCGAGAAACCGTCTAGTGGACAATGTGGAATTAAAAGATAATATCTATGTTTAGTCGAACGGATGAAATGGAAATCGAATCGAATTAGCTGGTTATGGAACCCAGTGGTTAAGACACTGATGCTTCTTGGGAAGAACGTGACAAAGATAGACAAGATACTGCAAGATCTAATTGAAAATCTATAAAAGTAGAGAGCCAAAGTACCAGCTCTTATGGATGGCACGGAGAATAGTTAGAAAGGTCCGGCACATGGTAGTAAGGAAGTCGATAACCGTCAAATTGACTACTCAAGGAGTAATTGGATCCTTGTGGGTACTTCAAAAGTAGAAACATTGCCTAATTGATTGAGACTGATGTGGATTAACAAGGTCTGGAGTTTTTTGAGAATAACAGGTTGTTATATTCAATTCATGGGAAGGTTCCTTACATAAGTTGCCTCGTCAAAAAAATTGACTAAAGACGAAATATCACGCGAATGGACGGGCGGTCGTAGAAGGAAATTCTAAGAAGCCCAAGTATAGGTTGACGACTTCGTTGATAATGACGATTTTACCAAGATGTGGAAGCCATGAGAATTTCAATGAGATGCCGCAAAATGAGAATTGACGGCGTAACGAGGTAACCCGAAAGGGGTGTCGCATATACGCCGTGATGGTTAAACCTCGTGAGGTAAATTACTCTACGCACGATTTATGATGGATATGCAATTGTCATTGCATTGAGAATATGGAGACGTTGCTTACGCGAAGGAAAGATTTCGAAATTATACGAACTATAGGAGTTTGGAGTATTCGCTGTCCCAAAAGGAATGAAATGGGAGGCTACGTTGATTGATGATATCACATAAGGATCATGATTATGATACCCTATACCGCTCTAGCAAGATGGACAAAAGTAGCGGATGCATGTGATTGGAAATCAAACATCACTCGATTTATGGCTAAAGAGTAAACCTCACCTCGTGGGTGTAAGATACTTAACTCTTAAATTGGAAGTTGCTGAAGGGCTAGTTGAGCTAATGCCTTAAGCGTTGAACCTGAAGGTCAAGGAGTGATTAAAACATTACAATAGATGGACCCTAATATCCAAAAAATTATAGAAATAAATACAACCGGGGGGGGGGGGGCAATCCGTACTTCCGAGTACCTAGAAAGGGAATCATGAAGTTGAAGATAGAAATCTTGAGGCTTCACAGACGAATGCACGTGTCCAGTAATGAAGAATAACTTAAAGGAAGGACCAAACCGGAAATTCATAGGATGAAACATAGTATTCATTGGGATAGCACAAAGATATGCCGAGAGCGATTCATCACGGACTTAACCATGAGTTTGCTTGAGAAGTCAAGAAGTCTATGATTCTATTTGGACGATTGTGGTTAAGCTAATAGAACATGTGTGTTCCCAACGACACGAATGGACGTTTGAATTGGATGATGCTACAAATGGTATAGGTATCAAAGAGTACGTTTTTATGAATGGACGTTTGAATTTGATGATGCTACAAATGGTATAGGTATCAAAGAGTACGTTTTTATGATGGTTAGTAGTGTTGGTGATAGGAAAAGATCTCTAGCTTAATACGACGTTTTGGAAAAGCCATGAAGCAAGGAAGTAGAAAAGCAGAGTTGCATTGTGGCGTACATATTATCCTTGGATCCATGGACAAATTGAAAGGACGATTCGAACAGATATTATGAAAGTTGAAAGAGGGTAAAGAATGTCACTACCTGTGATTGAAACTCGTCTGAATGACAGTTGTTAACGAAAGATCGGACAAACGACGTTAGAAAAGTCAAGTGTTAGAAATTGCAAAAACCCAATGCGATGGGACGAGACTGGTGAAAGAGGCATGTCGAATCAAGATTTTCTCAACAATCGAGCGATTCTTTATGATAAATTCGAGGTACGTTTAAGAACACTCAAAGGAGATACACAGACGAGCGGCACGAGCCTTTGGAGACACAAGGAGGAAATTAAGTATTTTTCGAGATGTCGTAAAAGAATAGACCGATTCTGTGACATTCTGATTTCCAGTCAGTTTCAAACTCTGTAATGAAAAATTTATATATATCAAGCGATGTATTTCAGTTGTATTTCGTACAAATCTGATCAATTTGAGTAGACTGATCAATTTCGTACGTTTTTATGATGGTTAGTAGTGTTGGTGATAGGAAAAGATCTCTAGCTTAATACGACGTTTTGGAAAAGCCATGAAGCAAGGAAGTAGAAAAGCAGAGTTGCATTGTGGCGTACATATTATCCTTGGATCCATGGACAAATTGAAAGGACGATTCAAACAGATATTATGAAAGTTGAAAGAGGGTAAAGAATGTCACTACCTGTGATTGAAACTCGTCTGAATGACAGTTGTTAACGAAAGATCGGACAAACGACGTTAGAAAAGTCAAGTGTTAGAAATTGCAAAAACCCAATGCGATGGGATGAGACTGGTGAAAGAGGCATGTCGAATCAAGATTTTCTCAACAATCGAGCGATTCTATTAAGATAAATTCGAGGTACGTTTAAGAACACTCAAAGGAGATACACAGACGAGCGGCACGAGCCTTTGGAGATACAAGGAGGAAATTAAGTATTTTTCGAGATGTCGTAAAAGAATAGACCGATTCTGTGACATTCTGATTTCCAGTCAGTTTCAAACTCTGTAATGAAAAATTTATATATATCAAGCGATGTATTTCAGTTGTATTTCGTACAAATATGATCAATTTGAGTAGATTGACTAAAGCGAAAAGGCTAACGCAAGACGAGATACGTGGACCTAGGCGAATCGGATAGGAAATGACGCTTTGACCTTAAGGATTATCGAGGAGATATTTAGAACCACCAAAAGGCCAATCTAAGAGTGATCAAGGATTACCATGCGAGTGTCGTACGACTAGACCGCTGGTGATGCCTCTTAACCAGCATATGATTTGCAAAATTATCCTGAATCGAACTATGATGATCGAGACCATAGAGACTAGTGATAAACCCTCACAATTACATAACAACCAAATTCGTCATGAATTGACGAGCCCTAAATGTAATATGAATCGCGGGGTCGATACACGTAATGTCTGCAAAAACTGCCCGTCAGTTCGGGATAGGCTGGGATCACGTCTGATAAAGAAAACTATAAGAAACGAGTCCTGAAAAATTTGAAACGAAAAATCAAGAATTCCAACATCATTTGGATTGGCCGTCGCCCTATCGAATAACCCTGAAACGAGAAAAATGACGTTCGGAACGTCGGGGGTAAAATGACCGTTTTGCCCCTCGAGCTTAGAGCTTTGTCTTTATAATTGAAGAAGGGAAAATTGGACATTATGCCTATCCATGGCTGTCGAAAATCAAGGGGAATTATGGGCCATTGGATCTCCATGGGGAAGACAAATGCCAAGTGTCAAGAGATCAAAGGGCCATGGTCATATCACCTTTTTCCGCACCTAACATTCAATTCTCCTTGACCAAGCATGGATATAACAACATCCTCTCTCTCCTCTCTCTTTCCTCACAATTCTCCTTGACCAAGCATGGATATAACAAAATCCTCTCTCTCCTCTCTCTTTCCTCACTCCATTTTCGGCCATAACACCCCCTCAACCACCGAACACTTCTTCTCCCTCTTGTTGTTCTGTCGCCGCCCGACCATATTTTGGGCTCCCCTTCTTCGGCCACAACGGCCACTTCCAGCCACCACACAGCCACTGGCCAACCACACCAACCTAGCCCCATGTCTTGCCGACCTCCTCGAAGTGGAATCACGGCATTTGGAGCACCGATGAGTTCTGAGCAAGAGTTTTCCCGGAAGCCGACGAAAACTGATCCAACCAGAGGTAGGTCCTGTTTTCGACCCATTTGACGGTCGAATTCTTGTTGTTTTGGGATCAAATTTTGTGGAGACTCAGTAGACATGTAGATGAATCTGTGGTAAAAAGTTGAGAGTGATTTGAAGAAGTTTTGACCTCGAATCGGTCTTGTGAATCATGGACAGAAACTGCCGGATTCTGACTTGGGAAGAACCGGCGACGTTCAACGGGATTCCGGCGACCAATCGACTTCAAATATTCGATGAGACCCCTAAACCCTTAAATAGACATGTAATGACATAGCATAGCATTTAAATGTGAGGATTGGAGTAGATTTACGATCGGTTGGCACTAGCTTGCACAGAACCGAGGAGAACCGGTTCGGTGCCGGGCAACCGATTCTATGAGGGAGCTGATGATGGGAGATTTGAGTCACAAATTGTTGTTCAAAGCATGTTAAGATGATGAGGGGTATGCTATGGATGATTGGGATTGATGGATTGAGGAATTGGGCATGAAAATTGACGGATTGATTGAATTTTACTAAGTTGCGCGGCGAGTTCGGTTTTGGGACATTGGGGGTTGAAAATTAGAGGACTCAAGAGGAGTAATTTGTGTAATTAAATCTAAGGTAAGGGGATCCCTAATCCTATGTTAAGACGATTGGACTCGATTGGGTGAGTCGAGGCTTAATTTGATCAATTTATGAGAATTTATTCAAGTGGGTAGCTTGGTGATATACTAAGACGATATAGGATGATTGTGAGTGATATTGGGTATGCCTGAGTTGTTTGCCATGTTCGGATATTATTGATTTGCGTGGCATGCCACGAGGCTTTCGAATTTCATTCGGACTTGCACTTGCCATTGAGTGTACAATTGAATGGGAAATCATGGTACGAGACGTGGTGAATATAACATGGCAAAGCCCTCAGGCGTATGAGACGCGAGGCAGGAAAATGAATACCCTGATACGACAAGATCGCGGGGTGGAATTGACAATGTGTGACACCCTATTGCGACGAGATCGCGGGGTTGAGATAGCCACAGTCCTGATGTGAACTATTCGCGAGACGGAGGGGTGAGAGTACCCTGATGTGATAAGATCGCAGGGTGAAATTAATATTGCGTGGCGGCTTGATGCGATGAGATCGCGAGATTGAGATAGCCATAGTCCCAATGCGAACTATTCGCGGGACGGAGGTGTGAGAGAACCCTGATGCGACAAGATCGCGGGGTGGAATTAATATTACATGGCACCCTGATGCAATGAGATCGCGAGATTGAGATAGCCACGGTCCTGATGCCAACTATTTGCGGGACAGAGGTATGAGAATACCCTGATGCGATAAGATCCCGGGATGGAGTTCATGTTGCTTGGCGCCTTGATGCGATGAGATCGCGGGGTTGAGATAGCCACGGTCCTGATGCGAACTATTCGCTGGACGGAATTTATGAGATGATGATGTTGCTTGGAGATTCATTGGAACCTGATGTGTTTACGCAAGTTGTCGACAACGGTATGAGGCGTTTACGCGGACCGAGCCTGAGGCAATATGGTCGCAGGCTAAAAATTGAGACAGACTGAGATAAGTGGATATGAGATGTGGCAGGCTAAGAGTGCACGTGCATTATTATCTGAATATGACACGAGGTCATCTTTGCATGCCTGTCATCTATATGTCGTTGTTTTATTGAATGATGCCCTATCTGCCTATGAGTTTATGAGTTTGGAAATATCGAGGAATGGATAACTGCCTGAGTGGACGATCGGCCTAACCTAGGGTTAGGACTCACCTTACTGAGGTTTATATCTCACACCAGTGGGGGCTTCATTTTTCAGGTTTCAGGCGGAAGGAGCGTGAGCTTGCCAAGGAGTGGTATATAGAAGAGATAGTTGACAATTGTATTTAATATATATTTGTCTTTCGTGATATTAGGAGTTGTACATTTGATCGGCAGGCTAAGATTTGAATCTTTGTATATCGGTTAAGAAATTTGATGTCTCTGTCCTAAGTCATCGTATGTGGTTGTATCTATTTGAATGGAGATGGCATCGCTTCCGCATGTGTGTTTCTGTCAGTGCTCAGATTATTGGCCGTTGGATCTTGGAGCGTTCATTAAGGCACGGCTTGGCGGGATGCTCGCGAGCTCGGCGGGTTCGAGGCATGACATCCCCGTTCGATTTGGTATCAGAGCAAGGTCAGCTCGATCCAATGTGATTGAGACTTGGAATGATAAGGAGCGATGACTTGGGGACAGTTAGATGTTGAGTCCCATAGAACTAAGCATGGATTGCTGGATCTTGAGGATTATAGGCTTGAACTTGTGAGGCATTCTAATGGTCCTAGAGTTGACTTTAATAGATGACCTTGAGTTATGCGGTGATTAAAGCTTAAGTGGAAGCAAGCTGAGATTTGAGAGTCACAAACATGGATTCTGAGGTAGTAATTGAACTCGAGGACAATAGGGAATTGCTTATGAATGAAGGGTCAGTTGATATGTATAATTGCGACCTTGATTTGTCCATGACCCAACTTGAGGAGTACGAATTATAAGGAGATGACTGATATTGGTGGATTCAGGCTTGAATTGCGTGATATTATGATTATTTAGCTATCGATTACTATTGACTGCCTTGAGTGATATGAGTTGAAGATCAATTGTGATCGGATGCATAAGGATTTGATTTGAACTTTAACTGGATTTGAGATATATGATGGCATATAGGCAATTGATCTGTGAGATGTGACGATCATTGGTGGAATTTAAACTCTTGAATGGATAGAGATTGATCTGAAGACGGTTCTGACAGGACAAGTGATGAGGACGGTCATGCTGTGCCTATGTTTATGGTTATGAAAAGCAAGTTGATGAGGGTGCATGCAGTGACTTATCACTGTTGGACTTAATAAACCGTCGTTTGTTATGGGACGAGTTGATGGGATACCTATAAACTGTAATAAAACATGGTATGGGACATGTGGAACAGGGCTTTCTCCATAGATGTATGGCTTGGGACAACCTGCAACGACCAGGTCTGATGAGGGCGGGGAGTGATCGCCGGGATAGAGAGGTCCGGACAAGGAGCGGCTCTTGGCAGGCTTCTAAGATAGCAAGAGGCAGGAATGACCCAAGTCCAATTGTGGATAAGGGATGTATGGCATGGGATCAATTCTCATCAAGAATGATAGAAAGTAGCATGACGTGTGTACTGGCGCTTATGAATGGCATGATTAGAAGCTTCATGCTTGGCATTGAACGCATTTGAAGAATAAAAGAGATGGTTGTGATGGGCCTGTTAGGCATGTTTGATGATTAGCCTCATGTGATTGGCTTGGCCAAAGTACAACTGAGAGGTTAGATGACGTATGGGTTTATACCCGAGGAACCAAGGCATGTTGAGATGAGATAGTTTGTTGTGACCATACTAGAGTGGCGGATGCCTTTAAGCCTAGAGTATGGGCTTTTGACCCAGTGAATCGCTGTCTTGAGTGCATGATTGATAGTTGTCCAGTTGAGGCTAGCCTATTAGTGGCCGTCAGTTGAGAAGTTACCTCGTTGAGGCTGACTTGAGGAAGGATTGCTAATCAAGGATGATTTGGAATCCTTGAATAATTAGCAATTAATTGGGAATTGCTTAAGAATCATTAGAGGGTTGGTCGATGGCGAAAGATATTGAGATGATCAGCTTGAGATTGATGAACTTGAGCAGATGACTTGAGTCTTGGATTCCTAGAGGGAATCATAGTGGTTCAAGTGCCATGAGAATTTGATAAGATTGAAGGACCAAGGTAGGGTCGCTAGAGTAGCACTTGGCTGTTGTATGTGAGATATGAAAAGATCCAATGACTAAGATGGATCGTGAGAACTGAGTAAAGATGAGTAACCAGAACGCGAAAAACAACAGAGCAATTAACTCGAGTTTGTGAACCACATGGAACCCAAGAGTTGAATGGGTCATGAGAACCTTGAATAGGAATGAGAAATTTCTATGGGTAGGCAAGCTCAAAAGGAGCTGCCATGGTTACCCAAGTCACTGAGACGACTTGTTCTGACAGTTAAGTGATGAAAGTCATGAACGAGGTGACTCTGAGTAAGTCTTTTCGAAATTGAATGTGTGGATGGGACCACGAGAGCTTGGAAAAGCTTGTAAGATTAAGTACAAGGCTGAAATTGATTGAGTCAAGTAGAGGGATGAGATTCGAAATTGTCTCCCTCTAGATTAATGGTTTTGTGAGAAAACCTTAGAGATTTTGGGCATACTAAAGAAGGAAAGTAACCCCGGCAATACTAGCCCTAAGAGGCTATTGAGGATTGGTGAAATGTCACTAGATGAAGGATTTCTTCGGAGACATGAGATCTGCCTAGCCAACTTCTGTTGAGTTGTTCGATGGAAAGTATCATCCTGGGGTTGCTTGAGAGTAAGGATTGTTTAGATCCTGATATTGTTGCAAAGATCATAGGATGATCAGCCAGTATGAGACAGAGTTCTCAAGGTCGTGTAAGCATATGGTAAAAGTGGTCAAAGACCCTTGAACAATATGAGAAGTCCCTGAGTGAATTGGAACTTGAGAACTATATGGCTGATTGTTATTCCTGATTTTGAGGAATGGTGACAAGACCCAACAGAAGAGGAGCATGATCGAAAGACCTATGAATAAGAGAACTCCTACTCATGGATTACGAATAGAAAGATGTCCATTATGAATATGGAGTGTGCCTATGAGAAATGGTTGATTACCTGGGCATAGGGCACACAATGGAAGTGAGTAGCAAGTCTTTTCTGTTCTGAATGAGGTCGAAGAAGAATCGACATGCTGGATTGCCTAGAATTAATGATTTCCTGGGATCAGTTGATGGAATTGGAACTTAGAGAAATGACATCATGAGTCGCTATTCCCTAAAGAATAGGGCATTGTTCTTAAAGGGTGATTGGACTGTGAATTGGTTATTGACGAAAAGAAAAGTGAACGGACTTGGTTGTCCTGACTGGTTATGATTCCAATGAATGGTTGGGTAAGCGAAAAGAGCGCTTAGAGTGTAAATACAAAGCGACTCGAGACATAGAATTGAGTATTTGACATGGGAATTTGTGAGACCTAAGGACGAACAGATATTGTCATTGGAGGTGACTGGGTTATGGGAAAGAGAATGTGAAAGCATAGTGGCATTTGAATCTTAGAGTAAAGGTATCGCCGTCGGTGCAGACTCCAAGGTTAACGTCCTATGAGATAGAAAGAACAAGGTGAATTTGAAATGAGAGGATACCACTGAAGCGTACAATTTTCCTCACAGGGTGAGAGACCCTATTGTAAAAAGGAAGAAAGGTTCTAAATTGTCTTAGTATGATGAATGAACGTCCGTACCGAGAAAGAGGACCCAAAACTTGGATGGTTCTTGGAAATGAAATCTGAAAGATTGTTGTGTAATCAGTGTTGAATTCCTGGATGATGTTGACGTTTAGTTGAACGAACGGAATTGAGATAAAGTCCCCCTAGTGAGCCTGGAACTCAGATGCTAAAGCACTAATGCTTCTCGAGAGAAGAGTGACAAGGATAAGTAAAATATCATGCGGCTCTAAAGGAGACCCGTGATGGCAGAGAGCCAAGATCTGAGCTCTCAGGTGATAAGCGCGAGGAATAGTTAGAAGATTCGACACTTGGTAGAAAGAAGTTAATAATAGTCGAATCAAGTGCCCAAGGAATGATTGCGTTGGTTGTTACCACCTCGAGAGACGAGGAGTGGACTCGTTTAAGGAGCCATGAGAAACATGAACAGTGTTTGAGAGTGCCGTATGGGCTCTAAGGCAATATCTGTTACATGCTAAATGTGAAGAACGCAAGTTGTGAACCAGATGAGGTAAGATTCGCGCATTGGGATAAATGATAAATCCTTTGAGAATTAGAATGAGTGACAAATCGACTAGGATCGATGTGAGTTGCGAAAAGTCGAGATTTACTGAGATTGGCGGATTGTTACGTACAGATAGTGGGAAGATTCCCTACAAGAGCTATTCTATTGGTGAAATGGGATAAGGACGAGTCGTAACACGAGTGGGTGAATGAGCGTGAAAAGAGTTTTCGAAGACTCGAGTTAAGCTGATGACTACGCCATTTATGACCATTCCGGTTGGAAAATTGAAACGCTTATGAAGGTTGTAATGATACGACGTAGGATGGAACTTCAGGCATAACAAGGCGATTTGAATTGGATGCAGCTTGTACGTTGTGACAATAATGCCATATGAATTGGCATGGTTAGAGCATGATTGGAATTGGTCTGCGAATATTCTTGCAACAAGGTTTGGAAAAAATCTTACTTGGGTGGAAGAAGATTTCAAATTTATATCCGCTCCAAAGATATCGAGTAGAAGTTTTATGAGAAGAATTGAATGAGAGGCAACGCCGAAGGATGAAATTGCTTGTGGATATATGAGCATTGTTTATGAAAGGAAAGACCTCGAGGTATGCGAACTACAAGAGGTTGAAAGTAGGAACTGCCTAAAGGGAATTGAAAATGAAGCATGTGGAAGAAGAGATCACCCAAGTGTGGTTATAGCAACATTCGTATCGCTAAAGAAGGGTGAATTGTTTAACGAATGTTTACAATTGAGAGTTGAGCATTGAGTAATGGGCAATGGAGGGACAGATCTTCCCTCAAGAAATGAAAGATTCAACTCCTAAATTGGAAGTTTGCTAATGGACTAAGGTGATGGCTACTGGAAACGCCTAGCCTGATGGCCAAAAGGAAACTGAGGTGTTACCATGATTAAACACCGATACTGGATGGGTTATAGGAATGAATGGAACCCTTGAAGCCTATGGACGGAAGTACGAGTCCAGTATTGAAGGGAAACTTAGGGAGATGACCTCATTGAGATTCAAAGGAGAACTATGGTGTTTTCGGGGATGGCACAAAGGTGTGCCAAGATATACATATATACTACCGGTAATAAGGATCGGAGATGGGAAATTAATCTATTGTATGGTTGAGCATTAGACATGTCAATGGAAGAGAAGAACATGACCATGAAAGTCGAAGAACCACCTCGATCCGAGGAAATTTTCGGATGGAATCGAAAATGGATTACTACGGGAGTAATCATGTAACTGTTTAAGGAGTCGAGAGGGCCATAACTCGATTTGATTAATGGAGGGCAAATTGATAAAGCCCTTGAATCTTTGTTGGCATGAAAGGAAGTTTAAAGGGAGTGATATGCCGAATGGTATGGACAATAAAAGTGCATGCTAGCGAAGGCTTGGTAATAATGGTTATAGATAAATGAAAGAGATAAGGCGAACGCTCGAGGAAGAGCTGCTGGCAAATGATATAAATACCAAAATATAATGGAGAGAGGCCTAGTGAATTGAGGACTGAAGGAGACAAGTTCTAGAGGAAAGATAGTTTTGGTTTAGAAAGAACAAGCAAGATCGTCAAGCCATGGAAGGGATTATCGGGAAAAGTGAGGGTGCAACGAGGTGCCAATACCCCAAAGGATTGGATAAGTTGGAAGATTGCAAATTTTGAAGACAAAATTTTTGTAAGGGGGGAAGAGTTGTGACATTCTGATTTCCAATCAGTTTCAGACTCTATAATGAGAAGTTTATATATATCAAGCGATACATTTCAGTTGTATTCCGCTCAAATCTGATCAATTTGAGTAGACTGACCAAAGGGGAAAGGCTAATGCGAGACGAGGTACGTGGACCTAGGCGACTCGGATAGGAAATGACACTTTAACCATAAGGATTGTCGAGTGGATATTTAGAACCACCAAAAGGTTTATCTAAGAGCGATCGTAGATTACCATGCGAGTGTCGTATGACTGGAGTGCGGGTGATGCCGCTTAACCAGTATATGATTTGCAAAATTATCTTGAATCGGACTGTGACGATCGAGATAAGAGGGACTAGTGATAAACTCTCACAATTACATGACAACCAAAGCCGCCATGAATTGACGAGCCCTAAACGCGATATGAATCGCGGGGTCGATACACGTAATGTCTGCAAAAGCTGTCCGTCAGTTCGGGATAGGCTGGAATCGCGTCTAATAGAAAAAACTATCAGAAACGAGTCCTGAAAAGTTTGAAATGAAAAATCAAGAATTTCAACATCATTTGGATTGGTCGTCGCCCTATCGAATAACCTTGGAACGAGAAAAACGACGTTTGGAACGTCAGGGATAACATGATCGTTTTGTCCCTCGAGCTTAGAACTTTGTCTTTATAATTGAAGAAGGGAAAATTAGACATTATGCCCATCCATGGCTGCCGAAAATTAAGGGGAATTATGGGCCAATGGATCTCCATGGGGAAGACAAATGCTAAGTGTCAAGAGATCAAAGAGCCATGGTCATATCACCTTTTTCCACACCTAACATTCATCTCTCCTTAACCAAGCTTGAATATAACAAAATCCCCTCTCTCCTCTCTCTTTTCTCACTCCATTTTCGGCCATAACACCCCCTCAACCACCGAACACTTCTTCTTCTCCCTCTTGCTGTTCTGTCGCTGCCCGACCAGATTCTGGGCTCCCCTTCGCCGACCACGAAGGTCACTTCCGGCCACTACCCAGCCGCCGACCGAATACACCAACCTAGCCCCATGTCTTGCCGACCTCTTCGAAGTGGAATCATGGAATTTGGAGCACCGAGGAGTTCTGAGCAAGCGTTTTCCCGGAAGCCGACAAAAACTGATCCAACCAGAGGTAGGTCCGGTTTTTGACCCATTTGAAGATCGAATTCTTGGATTTTTGGGCTCAAATTTTGTGGAGACTCAGTAGACATGTAGATGCATCTGTGGTAAAAATTTGAGAGTGATTTGAAGAATTTTTGACCTCGAATCGATCTTGTGAATCATGGACAGAAACTGCCAAATTCTGACTTGGGAAGAACCGGCGACGTTCAACGGGATTCCGGCGACCAATCGACTTCAAATCTTCGGTGAGACCCCTAAAACCTTAAATATACATGTAATGGCATAGGATAGCATTTAAATGTGAAGATGGGAGTAGATTTACGACCGGTTGGCACCAGCTTGCATGGAACCGAGGAGAACCGGTTCGGTGCCAGGCAACCGATTCTGTGAGGGAGCTGATGATGGGAGATTTGAGTCACAAATTGATGTTCAAAGCATGTTAAGACGATGAGGGGTATGCTATGGATGATTGGGATTGATGGATTGAGGAATTGGGTATGGAAATTGACGGATTGATTGAATTTGAGTAGGTTGCATGACGAGTTCAGTTTTGGGACATTGGGGTTTGAAAATTAGAGGACTCAAGAGGAGTAATTTGCGTAATTAAATCCAAGGTAAGGGGATCCCTAATCCTATGTTAAGACGATTGAACTCGATTGGGTGAGTCGAGGCTTGGTTTGATCAATTTATAAGAATTTATTCAAGTGGGTAGCTTGGTGATATACTAAGACGATATAGGATGATTGTGAGTGATATTAGGTATGCTTGAGTTGTTTGCCATGTTCGGATATTATTGATTTGTGTGGCATGCCACGAGGTTTTCGAATTTCATTCGGACTTGCACTTGTCATTGAGTGTGCAATTGAATGGGAAATCATGGTACGAGACGTGGTTGTGGCATGAATATAACATGGCGAAGCCCTGAGGCGTATGAGACGTGGGGCAGGAAAATGAATACTCTGATGCGACAAGATCGCGGGGTGAAATTGATAATGTGTGACACCCTGATGCGACGAGATCGCTGAGTTGAGATAGCCATAGTCCTGATGCAAACTATTCGTGGGACTAAGGTGTGAGAGTACCCTGATGTGACAAGATCGCGGGGTGGAATTAATATTGCGTGGCGCCCTGATGCGACGAGATCGCGGGGTTGAGATAGCTACATTCCTGATGCGAACTATTCGCGGGATGGAGGCATGAGAGTATCCTGATGCCACAAGATCGCGGGGTGGAGTTGATGTTGCGTGATGCCCTGATGCGATGAGATCGCGGGGTTGAGATAGCCATGGTCCTGATGCAAACTATTCGCAAATCAAAATTTATGGGTTGATGATGTTGCTTGGAGATTCATCGAAATCTGATGCGTTTACGCGGGTTGCCAACGACGATTTGAGGCATTTACGTGGACTGAGCCTGAGGCGACATGATCGCGGGCTAGAGATTGAGACAGGCTGAGATCAGTGGATATAAGATGTGGCAGGCTGAGAGTGCGGGTGCATTATTATCTGAACATGACATGAGGTCATCTTTGCCTGCCTGTCGTCTATATGTCGTTGTTTTATTGAATGGTGCCCTATCTGCTTGTGAGTTTATGAGTTTGGAAATATCGAGGAATGGATAACTCCTGAGTGGACGGTCGGCCTAACCTAGGGTTATGACCCACCTTACTGAGGTTTATATCTCACCCCAGTGGGGGCTTCATTTTTCAGATTCTAAGCGAAGGGAGCGCGAGCTAACCAAGGAGTGCTATATAGAAGGGATAGTTGATAGTTGTATTTAATATATATTTGTCTTTCGTGATATTAGGAGTTGTACATTTGATTGGCAGGCTAAGATTTGAATCTTTGTATATCGGTTAAGAAATTTGATGTATCGGTCCTAAGTCATCATATGTGGTTGTATCTATTTGAATGGAGATGGCATCGCTTCCACATATGTGTTTCTATCAGTGCTCAGATTATTGGCCGTTGGATCATGGAGCGTTCATTAAGGCACGACTTGGTAGGATGCTCGCGAGCTCGGCAGGTTCAGGGCGTGACAGACTATGATCTTAGGAAGTGGAGTTGTAACAGTGGACAATAACATGTAGTTGATAGAAAGACAAGTATGGATTAAAGACAGAAGGGAATGAGCCTAGAGGAGGAGAATTATGGTTAGTAAAGACGACATGGAAACGTCATGGTTTACTTGAGGACGTGAGGCAGCAATGGAGCATCAGTACCCCCATTGGTTAGGAATGATAATGTGACAAATTTCGAGGACGAAATTTCTTTAAGGGGGGAAGAGTTGTGATATTCCGAATTTTGATCCCTTTCGAGGTTATGGAACGAAAAGATATCGATCGATATATTTCAGTTATATCTTACTCGGAGCTGGTCACTCTCGAGTTAACTGACCCAAAGGGAAAGACTGATGTGGAGTTGGGTACCTGGACTTGAGAAATTCAAATGAGAAATGGTACTCTGACCATAAAAATTGTCGATAGGATATTTTGAGCCAATAGTGATCAATCTAGGAATGATCATGAGATACTTTGCTAGCGTTATACTATTGGAAAGCGGGTGATTCCACTTAACTAATGTGTAATTTGCAAAAAAAAATTCCTAAATTGAACTCTAATGATTAGGACTGTAGGAACTAGCGATAGACCCTCGCAATCACATAACAACCAAAGTCACCACGACTTGAGAAATCTTAAGGTCGATACGCGTAACGCTTACAAGAGTCGCCCATCAATTTTAGATAGACTGGAATTACAGTTAACGAAAACTCGACATGAACTCGACCTCGAAATTGGGTATAAGGTATTGAGGAATTTCAACATATGATAAAAATTGGACGTCGTCTTATCGAGAGTAATTTATCGAATGGAAAGTGTGAAATTACCATTTTACGCCTAGAAGGATAATCTTGCCTTAAGAATGAGCTAAGGATATTTTAGTCTTTTGATATATCCCTAGGTTGGCCGAAAATGGAGGGGTATAAGTGTCATTGGAGCCACAAGATATTCATTAGCAAATGACAAGTGTCACTAATAGAGTTAAAACACCTATTAGCCATTAATGGTGGTCAAGCCCCAACTACCATTCCACTTGTTTGACCAATTATGATTAAGAAAAGACCCTCTTCTTCTTCTTTTTCTTCTTCAGCCGAGCTCCCTCTCTCTCTCTCTCTCTCTCTATCTCTCATTCTCATTTTTCCCTTAAACCCTCTTCTTTCTCTCGCTCAACTCGCCGCCCAGACCCAAAATTGTCTGATTTTTCAGCCATAACTCGGTCGTCAGACATTGGATGGAGGCATGTCATCCACCATTAGAACACTTATTCTGCCACTGTTCTAATGACATATCGTGAGCCCAATTTGGCCTATCTGTTTGTCTCGTAGATCCATTTGAAAGAGCAATAAGTCAGATTTGAACCCGAGAGCTCTAAGTGGAATTTCCAAGCTCATCTCACTTCAATCTTCGGTAAGGCTCTCCTTGGACCTATTTAAGACATTTAGCAACAAGTATTTGAGGTTTAGATGGGTACCTGAAAGATTTTGATGGTTGAACTCTTACAATTTTCAAGAGAACAGAATCTGTCCTCGCCGACAAAACTTGGAACCGTGGATGGTTGAGGGACCTTGAGGCATTGTCTTACTTTAAAATTGACGGTGAGCCATCCTAGAACTTATACTTAAGTATTAATTAGCTTGTGGTTGAGTTTGGTGTAGTTTAGAAGTGGTTTAGTGGCTAAACTTTGAGATAGTTCTCGCTTGGATAGAATATATCCGCTAGAAGATTATGGTGAACCGTGAGACTCGTGCGGCTCTTTTGATCAATTTTCGTGACACAAATCATTAGTAAGCCTCTTAGGACTTTGCTTGACATGCTAGGATAGCTTGTGGTTGAAATTAGAGGCGATTTAAGGGAGTTTAACGGTTGAAACTTTGTGGAACACCTAGGAGTTGATTCTGGTCAGATTTGAAGGAGGGCTTGCACCGCTTGTCTCGTAGATTTTCTTGGCTTGATTGAGTGGTAAGCTGCTTCTAAACTTAGATTAGGACTCTACGCTACTAATGGACAAGTTCAGAGGTGGATTTAATGAGTTTTAGGGATTGATTTGTGGCTCTTCATGCCTTGGCCGATATTGATGGTTTAATGACTTATTGTGATTGATTGATCTTGGTTCAAATGGCCTAAACAATGATTGACTTGAGGTAATTAAGATGAACCATAAAATAGTATAATGATGATTGATTGAGCGTTACGCTTGCTTGAGGTTAAGAGTGATTATTTATGGCTAGATATTCCTTGCACGGGAATAGCAATAAGACACCCTTAGATGATCATGGAACCGAAGTGCTTATGCAATGGTTGTGATAGATTTGAGCTAAGTGGTCTTAAATAAGGATCATTGGTTGAATGAGATGGTTAAATTGACAATCATGTCTCTTATGTTTGGTCATGTTGAGTGGTTGTTAATTAAGTGGTTGTTAATTAAGTGGCTAGTCGAGATGAAAACTTACTAATTATGCTTGTGTGTTCAGCCTTGAGTAGCCATTGTGAGTGAATGGCTAAATTGATTGCTCATTCTTGTTATGTTTGGCCGTGTGATGTGAGAAATATACGATTGGTTGAAATGTGAAGTAGAGGCTGAACCATGATTGCCTCCTTGTGATTGTGCATCTTGATTTCACCTAGCAGTTAATTGATGAGTATATTCATATGAGATCACATGTTAACTAATGTAGGTTAAAGTATGACCTGGGAGCCGTTGTTATGAGAGGTCAATGTGATAGTAAGACTTGTGAGCCGTTTCTACCGGGGGTCTAGCCAAATGAAATCATGACCCGGGAGCCGTTTTTACGGGAGGTTTGATCAAATGAAAGCACAACCCGAGAGCCGTTATTACGGGGGGTCCTGTCTTATGCAATACGATAGTCTGATGCGTTATAACGCAATCCTTGATATATCGAATTGAGATTTATGATGTAAAATACTCTATATGAGTTTATGATACGTGAAATATCTAAAGAAGCAATTTAGATAGTCCTTTGTGGCTTCGATGGCGACTAGATCAATGCGTTATTGCTTCAAGGGAAGTTCCTATCGAGATTCACTATGAATCTTTGGGTACCTATCATGAAATTTATGGGCACTATCTAATAGTAAGAAGTGTAAAAAAAGAAATTATTTGTGAGACTATTCAGGAATACACATTGAATGCTAAGATTACGCATTGAATTTCTGGTAGTAGATCCATAATCAAAAAAGTGTTTGTGATTGTTCCAGAAGAAATGAAACAAAAGATAATACGAAGCTTGACTTTATCTTGGTGAATCATGATTTGACTTGTAAGCATATGTATTGTGATTTCACTATGTTTTTGCCCTTTTTCTGGTTAAGCGTATGGTCCTACTTGATAGATAGTGCTGCATGGTAGGGATTGATCTGAATAATGGCCTTGATGAGTAGAGTAACTTGATAGGAATTGATCTGAAGAATGGCCTCGGTGGTTAGAATTGCATGGTAAGAAATGATTTGACAATTGACCTAGAATGTGAGAACTACGATTTGTCTGGAGGTACTATTGGCCTAGTCTAGGTTTAGGAGTTTATATACGGAGATTTATTTTTACCCCGTCGTGGGATAACATTTTCAGGTCCTGAATGACGAAGCGCTAAGGATATCAGAATTTAGCTTTTGGAGAAGTCTATTGGAGAAGATGAATATTTATGTTTGTCATTGTATCTCTTTTGTGGACTTAGATATTGTATAGTACTATAGAGCTAGGCTTCATCTATCATTGACTTTGGAAGGATATTGTAAATTGAGAATTCACTATTGTAGTGTTTGAAGAGATGACTTGTGGTTTGTAATATTATTAATGGTACCAGCGTAAATTCTTCTTTCACCATCTTGAGTCGTTTTGTTTTTAAATAGTATGGAGTTTTGTCTGCTTTCGCTTGTGCATTTCATTTAGTGACTGTGATGTTCGTCGTTGAATCTTAAAGAGTATTTGAAGCTAGCGGACTAAAGAGGGATGTTGGAGTGCAGTTGAGGTTCGAGGCGTGACACATATAGAGAAATGGGGTCTTACTATTATTTAAGTCATAGTCACAAAATAATGTTGTTGAGACAGAATAGCAAAAGAGAAAGAGACAACAAAAAATCTGGAAAGAAGTTGCTATCCGATTTTCAACAAGCTAACATCGGAGGTTGATTCATGGTCCGATTGCTTGCAACGCATTGTTCTCGAATCTGATTAGATTGATTTTCGTC
This sequence comes from Rhodomyrtus tomentosa, assembly GCA_028455895.1. Classification (NCBI taxonomy): domain Eukaryota; kingdom Viridiplantae; phylum Streptophyta; class Magnoliopsida; order Myrtales; family Myrtaceae; genus Rhodomyrtus; species Rhodomyrtus tomentosa. Next base: position 19,762,119 of record JAPCWY010000003.1, on the reverse strand, counting down.
TAAATCTTCTTTCGTTAGGTTTTTCATTGGTAGAATTGGACATGCATTTTTAGTGAGATTTTCCACATAAAAACTACCTTGTGTTCGTGGGTGATTGTTGTGTATATTTTGGCAGAATATTGCTATATTGTGTTGCTTCCTATTAAGTTTGCACAAGATGGGACATTATTTTATTCCGTTGTGCTAATCCAATATTGTTCGGATTGCTATTGATCTCCCAACAAAGTGGTATCAAAGCGAGATTTTTGCTTCATTTTTGTGTTTTATGTTAAATGATGGAAATTGGTACAAGTAGAATGGTTACATTAAATGGTTCAAATTATCATATTCAGAAATGGAAAATGTAAGACCTTTTATATGTGAAGGATTATTATTTGCCCGAGTATGCTGATGAGAAACCAAGGATAAAATTAATGTTGAGTGAATTATATTTCATTGTCAAGATGTGTGGTTACATTAGGCAGTTTGTGGATGATAATGGTCTGAACCATATCATTGAAGAAACACATGCACACAATTTGGGGGCTAAGCTTGAATAATTATATGCCCAAAAGACAAAATAACAAGTTATTTTTCATAAAACATATTAAGGAACTGAGATATCAAGATAGTACTCATTTGATTGACTATTTAAATTCTTTTTAAGATATTGTAAATCACCCGACTGTGATGGGAATCAAGTTTGATGATGAGATACAAGCATTATGGTTCTTAGTACTTTGTCGGATTCATGTGAGATGTTTCTAATGTCTTTGACTAAATCAGGCCTGGATAGTAAGATTACCATGGATATGGCCAAGAGTAGTGTTTTGAATAAAGAGATAATAAGGAAGGCAAATGGATCCTATTTACATTCCGATGCCTTGGTTGTTCAGAAAGGGGAAGAAGTACGACTTGAGGTTTGAGGAATAGATATATGAGTCGAGGTAAAAGCATAGTCAAATTCAACAAATTTGCAAATATTGAGTACCACTATTGTCATCAGAAGGGACATATCCAAAGGTATTATCGTAAGTTGAAAAGAGAAAATCAAAAAAAAAAAAGTAAAGAGAAGAAAAGTGACAATGACATCAATGAATATCGTGTGCTAAACTTTTAGAAGACTTTCTTATCATGTTTAATGATGATGCAGTGAATCTTGTTCGTCATGAGATCAATTAGGTAATCGAAAATGGTGAATCTATTTATGTTACATCACGTAAAGATTTTTTTAAACCATACAAGTAAGATGATTTTGAATCTATGAAGATGGGAAACAATGGACTAACTAAAATTGTAGGCCTTGGTGATGTGTGCTTAGAGACCAACAATTGCACCAGGTTAGATTGAATAATGTTAAGCATATATCAAATATTTGTTTGAATTTGATTTTCACACATAAGTTAGATGATGAAGGGTATTGCTACACTTTCAGTGACAATAAATGGAAGCTCAATAAAGGTTCTATAGTTGTGACTTGAGACAACAAATGCTCTTTGTTGTACATTATGTAGGCAAAATTGTCTATAGAAAAAACTAATGCAATAAACAACGAAGAGGCAGTTGAGTTATTACATAGAGTCTTAGTCACATGATTGAGAAGAGTTTGTTAGTATTGTTCAAGAAGAAGCTCCTTTTAGGAATGAAAAGTTTGGCATTGAAGAAGTGTGCTCATTATTTAGGAGGCAAACAAAATAGAGTTTCATTCAAAAGCTCCCATTCTTCGAGAAAGTCAAGTATACTTCATTTAATACATTTTGATGTTTGTGGTTCTATGAAGATAGAATCACTTGGTGGCTCTCTTTATTATGATTACTTTGATAAATGATTATTCAAGGAAACTTTGAGTTTATACCTTGAAAGCTAAAGATCAAGTATTAGATTCTGTTAAGGAGTTTCGGGCTTTAGTTGAAAGACATACCGGAAAGAAGTTGGAATGCATTAGAACTGATAATGGTGGAGAGTATAATGGACCTTTTGATGAATATTGCAAACAACATAGTACTTGACATCAAAGGACATCTCCCAAGACATTTTATTTTAATGATATAGCTGAGAGAATGAACAAGACACTGGTTAGATGAGTAAGATGTTTTCTTTCACAATCAAAGCTATGAGATTCTTTTAGGATGAGGCTCTGAGTATAGTTGCACATGTATTAAATCTTACTCCAAGCGCACCTTTAGAGTTTAATTGTTCCCAATCGAGTTTGGACAAGATAAGATATTTTTTATGATTACCTGCGTGTCTTTGGGTGTAAGGCCTTTGTGCATATTCCCAAAGATGAGAGGTCTAAACTTGATGTAAAACATGACAATGCATATCCATTGGCTATGGACAAGATATGTTTGGCTAAAAATTTGTATGATTCAATTGAGAATAAAGTTATAAGAAGAAGAGATTATGTGTTTATGGATGATCAGACAATGCAAGATATTGACGAATCAAAGATGATTTCAGTGCCACAAATTAGTGATGATTTTATCGACTTAGATCTAGTTCCACACACACATGTTCTTGCACAAGTTGATGAGGAGCAGCCAGAAGTAAATGTTCCAAATTGAGATAGATGATATCGTACCTAAACTAGAAGCTCCATTAGATGCTCCACCAAATGTACTAGAGATCTGTCAGATACCGATGACTTTCCACTAGATATTCTGCAGATAAGTATATATAATTGACTGATGCAAGTGAACCAAAGTGCTCTCAAAAGCAATAGAATATGAGTGCACAAGCAAATGATTTGATACCATGCATGATGAAATGCATCCACTATATCGTTTCAGTCTGCCACACAGGGTTGCTAACGATGTTCATTGCTGTAATCTTTCATTTTACATTGGCGCATGCGGAAGACTAATAAGACGACCTCACAGAACAAGTGCATGACAAAAACAATACCCTGACAAAATACCAAATGGCAGGCATGCCTATAAAGAGGGTATGACCTTTATGGGTTTTCCACTAACTAGACGACATGTGTTGCAAACGGTAAGTTCATTCATCAAATTGACTACATAATACATATTTTTATATGATATAAGTCAAATACGACACTTCTTTGTTTACATGGATTAATTTGGAGGATTTACAAAGAAATGTAATCTACTCCCTACAACGTTATCCCCATCCATGATCTTCACTTCCCATAACTGTTTCTCCTTGCCGACTAGCTTATTTGAAAAATGATTAATCAATGAGAATAAGCCAAAACTCTTCCGCAAGTATGACCACTAAGCCGGACGACTTAACCATCTATAGAATCGCAAGATTGCAAACAAAATCATAACAACGGAATCCAAGGTATACAAAGGAGATAATCTCATAGTCAAATCAGAATCCAAGATACTCAAAGGATAGAATCTCAAAATCTCAGAATCATCCAATTGAAGTCATCACATCCAAAACATATCGGCAAACAATGCTCACAATGACAAAACCATAGGCAGTCTAGTGATAAGGACTAGAAATCTACTTGTGTCGATCATCGGAGAAAATGACATACGAATGATCTTTGATTCATCTTGATTGCTATGGATTGGCGCTACAAACCCTTAAGCAGATGTCGATCCTCACAATTTGGTGAAATGACGATTTGGTAGAATAACAACATGTCGAGAAAGTTTAGAGAAGAAGGGAGGGTTGTTTTCACGAACGAATGACGAAATAACTTATGTCAGAAGCATATTTATAAGGGAGCAGGTGAAATTGGTTAACCATAAGGAGTGAGCCTAGCAGTCAGCAGTGAAATATATAACTCAACAACTCATATGCGATTCAATCAAGCAGGACTCAATATTCAGAACATGCTTGCGTAAAACACGAGACAACACCACGCATTTTATGCAACCAGACTTCGCACACATGTGAACACACAATGACTCTAGCTTCATTCTTTAGTTATCACTTCACATCCGAGTTTATGAGGGACATAGGCCTCGATTCTGGATTTCACCCAGTTTTTCGTCCATGGGACATCAGCCATGGGAATCAGGGACACAGTCCTCATATTAATTGCGAGGGACACAAGCTTAGATTTCCCCGACTTTGGGGTTCCACATATGCCATTGACTTCTCGAATTCCATCCTGTTCCCAAGAGGTAATCGTTCGGACACAGGTGGACATATAACATCCTCATCGGGACCTATGGCGATGAGATCTTCGGATTATCGTTTTAATGTAATTCCGCCGCACGTCATCATACGCTTTCACACCACACAAGCTCAATCTCACTTTTCTACTTTAGAACACGTCACATGCCTTGATTCTTTAAATGCAACGCACCACACGACATTGTAACAGCTCAATCCGATCACAGTAGGACATCAAACGCCTAAACATAGACCAGAACAAACTCCAGAACTCCAAACCACAGATCACATGCACACGAATCACGCATGGCCGAACCCTCCTTGGGTTAGGCAACTCCAATTTAAGCTCAATCCTAAAAAATTCAAACATTAACCAGGCAACCCTCATGCAAATGATTCACAATCGATAATTCAAGCAACGGATCGTCAGATCCACTTCGTTCCCTGGCTCATGCAAGACGAACATTAGTTTCATAAACCCAGTTCTCAAAATATCGTATGGCAGCCAATCAAAGTATGAATCAACAAGTAAGCAGAAGAGTAGAAGTTCTACTTGCCTTAGGATCGTAACCCAGCAAAGACGAAATCAAATCGCGATCAAATGCAGCTTGGTTCCTCTCGGGTCACACATGGTCGAGAGCTAGAAGAGAGAACGAGTGGCTTCGAAGTGAGGGAAGCTAGCAAGGATCATCGCGAGTATTGCCGAGATCGTGGAAGCCGTCGCCATTGCCGCCGAAAAGCTCGAACAAGTAGCCGAAGGAGCATCGGGTCGTGTGTCTTGGTTCGACTGAGAGAAACGAGGGGATCACTGGTATCTTATATTGCACCGATACAATACGCGACATGTGACACAATACGATACGATACGCCGATATGTGAATTCTAAAAAAATAGAGAATTTCGACACGTTAGGACACGTTGTATACTATATATATATATATATATATGAGAAATAATAATTTTATGATTTTAATAACATTAAGATAAATAACATTGAAACGGAAGAAATTAGGTCAAACATACTAGGGATTTTCGAATTTTTCTCCACTTACGTTTTTGCCTTCAAAGATTTTTCATTTTCCTAGATCGTCCCTTGGGACATGCGTGTCCCAGCCGTTGACTACGTGTTGGAATTTTGAACACGGGTTAATCGCGTGTACGAACGTGTCCGATACGCAAAAAGAAAAAAATCTTGGATCAGCGTGTCCGTATAACATAGGTGGCATCACATGAAGAGAGGAAAAGAAAGTGAGGAATGAGAGAGATAAAAGCGTATTTGTACGGGATCTTAAGTGGGTTTGGTCTCTCGTTCAAATCGCGTCTCAATCTCGCTCAATTTCCGAACCAAACTCTCTATTTATATTCCATAATTCGTAACATAACACCAAGTCTCGAAACCACACTTCATCGACTTCACAAAATGCCTTATTTATCTCATCGTTGTCATTACATAAATCAATTTACTCTCTAATTAAACATGCAAAAAATTCGAGGGCATCACGTAGGGATAGGACAAAGGGAAGAGGAAGTCAATAAGCCTGAAGACGTTGATGAATTTGACGAAGCATCATTAATATTCTTTTGTTGCGAAATTGTTCTTGATTCCATAAGCCTTGAAAGTCCCACTTATGTTGAATTCGGAACACATAGCTTTGAATGGATGGAACTCGCGTTCCTAGGTAGGTTTGGGCGAGGGACTTGCAACCCTCGTCAGACTTCGTAAAAGAAAAAGAAAGAAAAAGAAATAAAGACAACAATAAAATAAAAATAGAACAAACTAAAAATTTTTACTTTAAAAAAAATTACAAAAGTTATTCACTAAAATTGTATAGCGTGGAAGTGTTTTAGCAATATAATATGAAAGTGTCGGATCGGGTATAAGTTTGGTATGAATCGAGTCGGGTATGGGTCAAGAGTTTTGCATTTCGAATAAATGGCTCATAAAGAGGCTAATGGGCCAATTTGAACCAGGCCATTTATGACCCAAATCGACCTGCTCATTTGATAGGTTTAGGTATCGCTTGTCCATATATCATATTGGTAAACTTTAGGAAAATTGAAAATTAATTATCTAAATTGAATTTTGATTAAAAAATTTTATGGTGGCGATAATTTACTTAGAATAGCAATAAAACTTCGGATAAAAATGGTAGGTTATTTTGAGAAATCGCAATCCTTATAAGGCTGATGCTTTTATTTAGTCTGTAGCTTCTTGATCAAATGGCAAGAGAGCGGGTACTGTGAATCTCTATGTATCAATATGGTTGTGCCTCGATCCGGCCTTCCTGATTCACAAAGCTTTTTGAGAGAAGGTACTTCAGTTCTTGGGGCGGCAGTTGCTTCGTCCATTTCACGCGCTGAGAGACTGCGCGGCGCCCGGTCCAGTGCATCCGACTTCGGCATAAGTGATGTCCTGCCTGTGTAATAAGGTCGGAGTAAGAGCTTGAAACAGTCCTTGAGCAACTTGTGATTTGTTATTTTCTCTGTGACCGAAGGGGATTTAGAAAAAAGAGAAGCAGATCTCAGTTCTTACTCATGGCCTTGAAAATTCCAGGAGGACCAACCCTCGGGCACGACGACACTGCTCATGTTCGTCTTGTGAAATAAGACTCTCGAGCATTGCCGCCATGCTCTCCCGAGATACGTGCGGCCTTTTCCCGCCACCTGGCCAAATTTGAACACAAACGCGCTCGCGTCGTTCGCCCCTTCTCGGCCCCCGCGCTGTGGCATAACCGTCCCGGCCAAGGAAGGTGGCTGTAGTCTTTACCATGCAATTCCGTTGGCTCAATCAGAAGGAGGGTCGCGACTCTCGGAAAACCGGAATTAACGTCAAGGAGAAACCTTTTGTATTTGATTTCAATTTTAATTGGAATGATGTTGTTCGTCCTTACCTTGTACACCGATTGGCCGCCGCCCCAGATGATATCTATGGCTCCCGAGATGAGGCAGTTATCGAAGTAATGCCGACCCTTCGTGTCGGCAAGAGTCTCCTGAATGCTGTGAAAGGCACACCTATGAAATGACAACTTGCCGCCCGAGAAATTAGCCGCGTAAACATGAAAAGTGGCGGCTGTGTTGGAATTTCCACCATCCCAGTACTGGACGATGCTCGTTTTGCTACTTTCGCCTTGGAGGAAAATGTACTGTTTCGCCGGAGGAATGTTGACCTTTTCACTGTTCCAACAACCCAATCATCTACGTAAGAAATCTTTCGACGCTAAACATATTTTTCCATGGAGAAAAAATGAAAGATTTTAGCCTAAACTTACTCATAGGTTCCCGATTTGACGTGGATACGTATCCACTGATTGTTATTGTCCGGGACAGAGTCGATAGCTTCTTGGACCCAGGAATAGTCCCCCGAACCGAACTTGTCCACATATTTGGTGATAGTCGGAACTGCGGGATTTGGACAAGATTCACAAGCCTCTTATGCATTAGAAATTAATAACAAGACTATCATCAAATGAAGGATAGGTTCAAAAGAAGACATCTTGATAGACAGAAGATGATGATATAGGAGAATGATGTCCGGACTACATTGTACAATCTCACCTGTCCAACTTCACTTATAACAGATGAGCAAAAGCTCAAACGGAAACCTATTGAGAAGAAAGGAAAGATGAAATGGGATTAAATATCCGAAGTTGCCATTACAAACAAAGGAGAAAATTCTAATCAAAGTTGCTAAGACTACAAGTTAGTCGTGTTGATTTCTTACCAGAATAGGAGAAGATAGAATAGAGTAGGAAATCTACGAATTTTTCTATTTACTATCCCTATCACGTTTTTTCCGCCCCCATTTGGTTTAGACACTCCTTATCGTAATATTTTGACCATAATGTCCTTTATGTGCATCATTCCCTTTTTTTATTTTATTTGGTCAAATACGATCTTTTTTTTTCTCTCCTTTACTTTCTCGCGGGTCTCACTTCCTCCCATCTCGTCTTCTCGTCTTTCCTCTTGTTTAGAGCCTTACCCACCACACTTGTCTTTCTCTCTATTTATTTTTTCCCCATTTTTTTTTCTCGTAAAACATTCAAATGAAATGCTAAGTTTAATGCATCATGTAGGTTCACGACAAAAAGCACAGAGGGAAGAGCAAATTATGACACAAATTGTCAAATAAACTTGTCGGCATTATTGTTTGCCCCTCATCATTTGTAGCTTCATTATTAGCGTCTTTCCAACTCCCAAACCTCTTTCACATCTCAAGAACACGTGATTATCAACATGAAATCATAAATCTAGTGGGATTTATCGCAACCAAATCAGATTATCACACAAAAAATCAAGAAAATTGAATGACGCATGAGATTACCCAAGTTCACCCCAGAATAAGGTTACGTCCTACAAAAAGACTTTACTATGATTGTCGGTTTACATCCACTCAACGCGTTACAATGATCAACAAAAACGAGCAAAATATATATATACCCCAAACAGACCCAAAACATAAACATGTCTGAAACTCTTCAATTCCACAACAAACGGGCCAACTTAAACTAAAACCCAAACCCATTGACCGAGCAGCGGGACACCCGTGTCGGGGCGCTACCCCTGAACCCCCGCATCCCGCACGCATGGGTCACATGTCATCAGATAACACTTTAGTTTCTCTAAGCTCACGTGGGTGTACTCGATGTGAGAAACAAGGATCCCCGAAGTATTCATCAACGCCGACATTCTCCCACTTGATGTATACTTCGCGTAAATGAGAGCCATTCCAATATCATTCTTCTTCAATCCAATCGTAGTAGAGCATCATTGAAACTTCGCACTTGTGACAGCTTTAGTAAGAAAGTCTGAACTATTTTCCACTGTGTCGACCTTTGCAAGCCGAACCTCTTTCGTCTCCACTTTTTCTCAGATGAAATGATATTGTATATCAATGTGCTTTGTGCGTGAGTGAAACGCTAGATTCTTAACTAAATAAATAGTCCATTGATTATCACATCTCACCTCTACGACACATTGCTCAAAACCAAGCTCCAAGCATAACTGCTGTAACCAATCGACCTCTTTTCCAATATGAGTAAGAGCCATGTACTTAGTCTCCGTTGAAGTGAGCGCTACCACGCTTTGTCTTCTACTCATCCAACTCAATGCAACCCCAAATAATGAGAAAACATACTTGCTAGTGGACTGTCTACTATCAATATCTCCATCCCAGTCAGCATCTAAATGGCCTACAATATCAAACATGTTTCCATTCCCTGTACCTTCAAAACATAAAGAAAAATTAGAAGTTCCACGAAAATACCGGAAAACTCTTTTGATCACATTCCAATGTTCTCTACCTATGTTAGACATGTATCGGTTCAAGACTCCCACTACCTGGGCTATATCCGGACGCGTGCACACCATAGCATACTTCAAGCTACCCACTGCACTTACATATGGAACTCGGGCCATCTATTCAGCTTCTCCATCCGTTGTAGGACACTGTTCCGCAGATAGCTTGGTCCCTAAAGGTAAAGCTGTACCAACAGGCTTTCAATCTACCATATTAAATTTCTTCAATATTTCTTTGATGTATTTCTCCTGCCTTAGCCACAACTTCCGTTTCTCATGGTCCCTCCTAATCTGCATGCCCAAAATAAAATTTGCAGGCCCCAAGTCTTTCATTTTGAACTTCTTGGCCAACAAACTCTTCACAGATTTCACTATCTTCATGCTATTCTCGATTAACAACATATCATCCACATATAGCGTGAGAATGACAAACTGAGCGCCCGTTCTCTTCACATAAATACAATGGCCAGAGTTTGAACTCACAAAATCAAGCTTGAGTGTGTACGTGTCAAACTTTTGGTACTACATCCTCGGTGACTACTTCAGCCCATATAAGGACTTTTCAATTTGCACACCAAATTCTCCTTTCATTTTTCTTCAAAGCCTTTTGGTTGCCTCACACACACACACACACACACACACACACACACACACACACACACACACACACACACACACACACATTTATCTCCTCCCCCAAGATCCCATGATTTAAAGCCATCTTCACATCCATCCGTTCCACCTCAAGATCATATGTAGCTGGTACTAACAGAACAAACGGTATCGAGGTTAGTTGGAATGAAGATCTCGTCATAGTCAACTCCCTCAATCTAAGAATACCCCTTGGCTACAAGCCTAACCTTGTACTTCTCTACAGTCCCATCCGGTTTCAGTTTTCGTTTAAACACCCATTTGCACCCAATTGCCTTTCTATTCTTAGAAACTTACACAAGCTCCATGTCTTATTATGATCAAGCAATTGCATCTCATCTATCATTGCGAGCTCCCACTGATTCGTATCGTCCATGGATCTCTTCTCTTTTACAGAATTAGGATCATCTCCGATAATGCTCAAAACATGAAACATACTCAGTGCACTAAGTGAGTATCGAAGTGGTACATTTCTTTCCCGCGTCGATCTCCTAAGAGCCGGCATGCTATCTGTATCGAGTCTTCATCCAAATCTGCATCCTCGACTTCATTAACCAAGTCTGCTTGCTCCGATTCAGAATCAAACTCTACTTGCGTACCTTGTGGAACCATCTCCTCAATTTCAGCTTTAGGATTGTCTTCAAGCACTACCACTTTCTTGGGCTCATCACCTTTCTTTGTGCTAACTTGAGATTGTGATTCACGAAAGACAATATGCCCACTGTATACAATGGTCTTTGATTCTAGATTCCATAGTTTATATCCCTTGACCCCTTCTTTGTATTCGACAAATATGTTCTTCTCAGACTTATTGTCGAGCTTACTTCGTTTCTCCTTGTGTACATGAACATATGTGTCACACCCGAACATGTGACCAATTGGGCTTATTCCCAAACGCTGCCCCATATGGTGTACAATCCTTCACTAATGAGGTCGGTGACCTGTTCTTCAAATAATAAGTCATGGCTGCAGCTTCTTCCCAAAATTCATGCCCCAAGCTTGCTCAACTCAACATGCATATTGTCCTTTGTATGAGTGATCGATTTAATCTTTCAACCACACCGTTCTGTTGAGGCGTATATGGAGTCGTCTTCTGCCTTGCAATACCACTATCCACACAGAAATGCTCAAACTTGTCCGAACAGAATTCACCTTCGTTAACCGTACGAAGTATCTTGATTTTCCTACCCAATTGGTTTTCAACCAAAACCTTAAATTCTTGAAATTTTTTTAATACATCTGATTTACTTTTAATAAAAAATAAATTCAACTATATCTCAAAAAATCATCTATGAATGATACGTAGTACATGGATCCTCCAATAGATGGAGTCAGAGTAGGCCCGAAAACATCGCTGTGAATCAGCTGGAGAACCTCCATTGCTCTCGTACCAGTGTGTTGAAAGCTAACTCGGTTATGTTTTCCATGGAGACAGTGTTCACAAAACCCGAAGCCCAAAGAGCAATCTGGTACTCCTTCTACCATTTGACTCGAAGCTAAGGTAGACAGACTCTTTTCACCAATATGATCCATCCTCTGATGCCACAACATAGACGTATCATATCCATCTTCCTTGGTCTTTTCAAAGACAAAACCACTGTCAATGATCACTGTTTCCCCTAGCAGCTTGTACAATGTCCCCTAACGGACTACTCGTATAATCACAATAGAACCTCGAGTCATCTTGCATGAATTCTTATCACAGCTGAAAGTAACCTCTGAGTCAGCCATCGTATCGACTGATAACAAGTTTCTGCTCATCAAGGGTATGTGCATCACATCTGGAAGAGTCTTCACCGTTCCATTACTCATCCTGAATTTCACCCCGCCACGCCCGACAATCTGAACTGCAATATCTTATCCGAGCATGACATCTCCACCATTATATTGCTAATATTTACAAAACCAGTGTCTATGAGGCGTCATGTGGTATGAAGCACCAGTGTCGATCAACCAAATATGCTTGTCTAATTGCGCCATACATGCGGCAACCAAATACATATCTCATGATTCGACTTCTTTCTTTTTCGAGGATGATTCAGCTTCTTTATTAAAAACTGGCTCGTTTTTACAGTTCCGCTTCACGTGGCCCCACTCTTCACATCTCCAGCATTGTACCCTCCTCTCCCTACTCTTCGACCGCCCACGAAATTTGGATCTAGGCCCTCTCCGATTTAGAGTCTTCTCTATTGGTCTATCCCTAGCCGCCAATGCCTCTTTACCGAAATTTCCTAATACCTTTCTTCGTGTCTCTTCTGATAATAAGGCTGAACACACACTTTCATATGACAATTCCTTGTCCTCACCACCAATTACCACAATCAGGTTATCCCATGAATCCGACAGTGAACAAAGTAGTGTTATTGCCTTATCATTATCTTGGAACTTAACACCGATTGGTACGAGTTGACTAATCAACGTGTTAAAGTTATATAGATGTGCAGAAAATGAGTCGCCCTTGTGAATCCGAAGATTGTATAGCTTTTTCCTCAAAAATAGCTTATTGACCAACGACTTGCTTTGATACAATGACTCTAATTTTTGCCACAGATCCCTAGCTGTAGGTTCGCTCATCACGTTCGTCAAAATCGAGTTTGCGAGATAAAGCCGGATCAAACCTTTGCTTTCCGATCAATTCGATCCCAATCTTCAATCTTCTTTGGATTCACCTTTTTAGAAGATGAATCATCATCCTTTCCTGCTTCCTTGCCCGCTTCCTTTATCACGACACCAGACATCGCAGCAACAGGCTTTTCCATTACGATTGCCGACCAAAGATCTCGATCACAAAGTAGATCCTCCGTCTTCATCTTCCACATATCGAACCACATCCCATCGAATTTTTTGATCTCAATCCGTGACCCTCCTGACATCTCAGATAAATCCTAATTCCTCAAACACAAGGCTCTAATACCAATTGATGGGATTTATCGCAACCGAATCAGATGATCGCACAGAGAATCAAGAAAATTGAATGACGCACGAGATTATTCAAGTTCACCCCAGAATTGGGCTACGTCTTGCAAAGAAATTTCACTATGACTGTCGATTTACAGCCACTCAACTCGTTACAATGATCAACAAAAATGACCAAAATATATATACCCTAAACGGGCTCAAAACCTAAATCTGCCTGAAACTTTTTAATCCCACGACAAACAAGCCAATTTAAACTAAAGTCCAAACCCGTTGACCGGGCAGTGGGACACCCATGTCGGGGCGCTGCATCTCGAACCCCCGTATCCCCGTGCATGGGTCACATGTAGTCGGATAACACTTTAATTTTTCTAAACCCACGTGGGCGTACCCGATGTGAGAAACAAGGGTCCTCGAAGTATTTGTCAACTCCAACATTCTCACACTTGGTGGATACTTCATGCAAATGAGAGCCATTCAAACTTCGCACCTGTGATAGATTTAGTAAGAAAGTCTAAACTATTTTCCACGGTGTCGACCTTTACAAGTCGAACCTCTTTCTTCTCCACTTTTTCTCGGATGAAATGATATTGTATATCAATGTGCTTTGTGTGTAAGTGAAATGCTGGATTCTTAGCTAAATAAATAGCCCCTTGATTATCACATCTCATATCTACGACGCCTTGCTCAAAACCGAGCTCCAAGCATAACTGTCGTAACCATATGGCATCTTTTCCAGCATGAGTAAGAACCATGTACTCAGCCCCCGTAGAAGAGAGTGCTACCATGTTTTGCCTTCTACTCATCCAACTCAATGCAACCCTGAATCCCCGCCCGCTCACGGCGAGTGGGGTAGCCATATGCTGACTGGGCAGCGGAAGCTCCGTCCGCTGATCGGGCAGTGGGACACCTGTGTTGAGGGCGCTGCCCCCGAACCCCCACATCCTGCGCACATGGGTCACATTTTGTCGGATAACATTTTAGTTTTCTTAAGCTCACGTGCGGGTACCAGGTGTGAGAAACAAGGGTCCTCGAAGTATTTGCTAACTCCAACAAACTCCTCCCCGGTTTCTCTCGATGACTCTTCCAATACTCACATCAGCTCCATCACCTCCACTTGTTCCCCAATGCCACTCGCTTCCTTGTTCCTCCTTAACCATCAGGAGGATCATTGTAGCATAAGTGACGACAACACAAATAGCCCTGAGCAGAGCCGTTGTGAGCCCTAGGTGGCCGAAGGATTTGGCATCGAGCCCGATGACGTTCTTGCTGATGAGAGGGAACAAGTGGAAGTAAGCTTCAATAGAGAGAAACTCATGAGGATAGTGAAGAGGTCTTAGAGAAAGAACAAGCAAATCTTGCTTGAAAGAGAAATCTCGAAATGCAATTCCAAAAAATATATTATGTCTACTCAAACATCATAAAACACCTTATAGAGGGTGTTAACCATAAACCTAACCCTACTAGGATTATAAAACATCAAAATTCAAAATTACATAATACAACTAAAATTAACAAATTACCTAAAAATAAGGATTACGTAATATTATGCAATATCACACAATATTACGTAGAAAATGTTACATAAATTGCCAACTTTATTTGCATCATTCTTAGATCGGAACCTTATCCGCATCATTCTCCTTGCTAGGAAAAAGATTCATCCTCGAATCTAATTCGTCTGATATCAATCTCTTCAAATTCAATCATGTATCCAAGATTGCGAAATCTGCTTCGTCGAAGACAACCTTTCCAACAAATCAAGTAATACATCAATTTGAGCCCCAATAAATCTTTCGTGCTTTTCTCTCTCCAGGATAATAGAGATATTGTGAGTCATCGACAATGTTTGGAGAAATAGGAATGAGTTTTGCTTGATCAACTCCAACGAAATCACACTTTGTCCCCTCATCGAACAATACGATAACAAAGTCAATTACTTTATCCACTCATCCAAGCCAGGGCCCATGCACAACATGATCACCCACCGAGATCAAGCAAATTTTTATAAGCTTCTTGGAGTTTATGTCATTGATGATCTTTCCGTGAACGCTCCTCAAGTCAATGACTTTACCCAATTGGCTAGATGGGTCTTGTACAGAGCACACTATGTCTCCATGAAAAAGTCCTCAATCAAAAGAAAGGAAGACCTGGGCCGAAGGACGTTAGGGTCATTCGCATCGGTTACATGGATTGAGATAACGGAGGCATTCGTTCTCTACCCCCAACCACTACAGGCAATCATTGGCAACCCTTTGAGCGATGGTTTTTCAATAAGTTAGATCTTTTTTTAAAAAAAATTGAGCACATGTTTCTAATTCCTAAAACGATAAATGGGGGAAAGCAGCTGTCTTATCCTAACTTGGCTAATTTTATCAACTGATGATGTCATGTAACTTCCATAATGTAAGTTTGGAAATAGTCCACATCAAATTGTCACTACCAAACCTATACATAAAGGTCATCGATTTTGCCGATGCTCTCCTCCAGATTGACATGACCCATACACAATGACTGTGACATTCTGATTTTCAGTCAATTTTAGACTCATTAATGAGAAGTTTGTGTATATCAAGCGATGTGTCTCAGTCATATTTCACTCAAATTTGATCAATTTGAGTAGGCTGACCAAAAGGGAAGGGCTAACGCAAGACGAAGTACGTGGACCTAAGCGACTCGGATAGGAAATGGCGCTTTGACCATAAGGATTGTCGATGGTATATTTAGAACCACAAAAAGGTCGATCCAAGAACGATTAAGGAACGCCTTGCGAGTGCCATACGATTGGAGCGCGGGTAATACCGCTTAACCAACGTATGATTTGTAATTTTTTCCTAAATCGGACAGTAAAGATCGAGACCATAGGGACTAGCGATAAATCCTCACAATTACATGACAACCAAAACAGTCATGAATTGATGAGCCCTAAACGTGATTTGAATCACGGGATCGATACACATAATGTCTGCAAAAGCCGTCCGTCGGTTCGAGATAGGCTGGAACCACGTCTGATAGAGGAAACCATCAGAAATGAGTCTTGAAAGATTTAAAATGGAAAATCAAGAATTCCAACGTTATTCGGATTGGCCGTCGCCCTATCAAAGAATTCTAAAATGAGAAAAACGACGTTCTGAACGTTGGGGGTAAAATGACCCTTTTGCCCCTCAAGCCTAGAACCTTACCTATACAATTCAAGAAGGGAAAATTGGTCCTTGCCCCACCTCAAGGTTGTCAAAAATCAAGAAGAAAGGATGGCCATTGGATCACCTTGGAATGACTAATGGACATGTGTTAATGGATGGGCAAAAGAGAAGTCATGTCCACCTTTTGGCCAACTACCATTCAAGCTTTGACCATGGAATTGAATATCTATCTCACTCACTCTCTCTTCTCGCTTCATTCAGCCAATAGCTCCCCCAAGAACCACCGAGCAACATCCTCTTCTTCCTTCTTGTATCTGCTCGCCGCCGACTGCCACTGAGCCCTTTGTTCGGCGCCATCGCCGACCATTTCCGGCCACCATCCAACCACTGGATGACTACACCAACGAAGCCCTACGTCTTTTCGACATCCTCGAATAAGAATCAAGCCATTTGGAGCACCGAGGAGTCCCGAGCAAGCATTTTCCCAATAGCCAACAGAATCGGAGACAATCTGAGGTAGGCCCGGTTCCTAATCCTTTTGAAGGCCAAAATCTTGGCATTTTTAGTCAAATTTTGTGAAGATCTAGTAGAGACGTTTAGGAATTTATGATAAAAATTGGGGCTCAATTTGATAAATTTTTGACCATGAACCGGCCTTGTAAACTTTGCACAGAAACTACTGGCAAAACTAACTTGAGGAGTCCGACGACGTTCGACAAGTTTCCAGAGGCCATTTGACTTCAAACACACAGTGAGCCTCCCAAATCCTTAGGTAGACATGTTAAGAGGTAGGATAATATTTAAATGTTGAATTTGGAGTAGATTTAGGATAGGTTGGACTCAGCTTGCACAGAACCAAGTAGGACCGGTTCGGTGCCGGGCCAAACCAAACCTGTTGAGGGCTGAGGATGGTGATTTTGAGTTGCAAATTAATGTTTAATACATGTTGAGATGATAAGGATTATGTTATGGATGATTGGGGTTAATGGATTGAGGAATTGGATATGGAAAATTGACGGATTCGTTGAAATTCCAAGGTTGCGTGACGAGTTCGACCTTAAACCCTAAGGGGCCGAGACTTTAAGGCTATTGCAAGAGGAGATTTGTGTTGTCAAGCTTAAGGTAAGGGAATTTTAAGCTTATGATAGAGAGATTTGACTCAATTGGGTGAGTCGAGATTGAAATTAATCGATTTATGAAGATTTTTCCAAAGGAATAGTTCTTGGTATGCCTTAACTGGTTATAAGAGAATTATGTTTGTTATTATTTATGCTTGACTCATTTGTCATGTATGTGTGTCATTTGATTGCCTTTGCATGTCATCAGTATTCGAACTGTGCATGAGTTGCACCAATTGTTTGATTTGAGAAACTAAATTAAAATCATGGCATAAGCATGATATGGCGAGGCCTTGAGACGTATGAGACGCGGGGCGGGAGATGGATACCCTGATGCGACGAGATCGCGGGGTAAAGTTGATGTTGTGTGGAGCCCTGATGCGACAAGATTGCGGGGTTGAGATGGCCACGGTCCTGATGAAAACTATTCGCGGGATAGAGATGTGAGACGACGAGATTGGTCTGAAGATTCATCGAAACCTGATGGTTTACGCGGGTTGCCAATGACGGTCTGATGCGTTTACGCAGACCGAGCTTGATGCGACGAGATCACGGGCTGGAGATTGAGGCAAGAAGAGATGGTTGTGGTGAGGTGGCGGATGAGGTGTGCATTATCATCTGAGTGTGACATGGTGTCATAGTTGCATGCATGTCATCTGTATGTTGTCATTTTATTGATTTATGCTTGAAATGCCTGTGAGTGGAATTACTGGGATAGATGACTACCTGAGCGGACTATCGACCTGACCGATGGTTAGGGTTCTTTTACTGAGATGTATATCTCACCCCTTTTGGGGACCCTTATTTTTATAGATCCTAAGCCTTAGAGATATGGCCTATACATTATGGGGACCCCAAAGAAATGACGGCGTATTTTGATGAATTCCCGGATAATCAGGTGAACGTTTATGTGAGGAAATGCATGGTTGTATGGGTCGACGAGGGTAGCCCAGATTGAAAGCCTTACAGGTTTGAGGTGAGGTTTAGAAGGGTCGGGGAAGAGCAGATCGGGCCACTGAAGCCTCACGAAATACCCCAGGGTGTTATCCCTGCTTGGTGTTAGACTGCTGGGGAGCAGGAGCAGCTAAAAGGATCCATAGTAGGCTATAGGAACGGGCTAAAGAAGACCCCGACGCTGGACTTTACCGTCAAGGAGGACGAGGTTATAGTCTTGGAGGCGACCGAGGAGGACCTGGCGGAGCCGCCGCACGAGGAAACCATGGAGGATTCCATCGAGGTTCCGTCCGAGACATTCTCCGAGTATGAGCCGACTAAGGATGCAGAGAATTCCGGGGACTCCAGCAGCTCATCCTAGGAGATATAGTTTGTTGGCTCGACTCTGTAGTGGCGACCCCCGACCATGGTTGTTTTAGATGTGACGATGGTCATCTTTTGACGTGCTTAACCCGTCGCCCTTGCCTAGTGGATGTAGTAGTAGGAATCTGTATGAATAGTCTATCACGATGTATGACATTTATTATGCTATCCAGGTCCCACTTAACTTTTATTTTGTATGGAGATTATTTGGGTATTGCTTCCGCATGCTTACGTTTATATATTATCTCTTGACTTGTATGTTTGGATCTTGGGACCGCGAGAGAGATTGTTTGGTTTGTTTGCAGGGGTGTTCGAAAGCTCGACGGGTTCGGGTTGTGACAACGACTCAGTGTACTTCGAATTATGGATATCCCCATCTTCTCTCAATAAAGAGACAACTGACTCATCCGCAACGATAAAGCTATCGCCACCAAAATCATTAGTTTCAGGAACAATATTACCTTACACCTTAGTGCTCCTTGAAACATCGGCTTTCTGCACATCTTCAAGAACTAAATCGATTTTCACCTAGGAACATTGCCAAGATCGATCTCATCACCCTTTGCTAACATGAAGGTTTCTACCATCGTACCTGGATCCAAAACCTTGCGTACACAACCATATTTGCTCTTCTTCTCTAAGTCCCCGAAGCTCGTCAAACAAGCTCTGTAGACAGATGGCATGTTATGGGGTTTAAGCTGCAACTGAGCCTCTTCGCTCGATTCACTAACTTCTCCCAATTCAACAATCGGAAGATCTCGCGAACGCTTGGAAAAATCATGATTTTGTCCTAAACCCATCCATTTTTTATGGAATTGCTCATAGTCGAGTGGAAGAAACTTCTGCTCCAACAGCCACCTCATTCTAAGCCAAGTTTACACTCTTTCTTTTTCTCATCGCTCCCTCATATTTTGCAATTTCTCCCATCATGCAGATGCACCTCTTTAATCTACAGGCTACTAATCTCACACATTTCTCACTAGGGAACTCCATATAATCGAATAATTTGTCTATATCAAGAATCCAATCTAAAAATTCTTCTATTCCTAGACTTCCATTAAAAAAGAGATATCGACTTTCAATTTAAAGTTATTACCTTCACTATCGTCGTAACGCCGTCTTCCATCTCGTCTATCATATCCCCTTTGAAATCCTCCATAACAATTTTTGTCGCCATAACCAACTCGTTCTTCGTCAGAAAATAAAGGTTATTCTACCTAGAAACAGGAACAGTCTTATCAATAGGGTAACCGCGAGCAATATTTGCACCCGGCCTTCAATCATTCTGCTGATTCCGGTTCACATCATCGCCAAAACCTTCAAATCGATCTGCTAATGCATCAAGCCATTCTTCAATGCATTGAAATCTTTGATCGAATCGTTAATCCAAGCACCCCATTAAATGCTGCTCCAAACATTGCAGCGTGTCGTTGTGTTGTCCCCAAGGATAAGGGCTCCAGTCTCATGATCATCATCACGAAGACCATTGCCAATCGTCATAGGCTCTGATACCACCTGACGTAGCGTTCAACGAAGAAAGAACAAACAAATCTTGCTTGAAAGAGAAATCTCAAAATTCAATGTCAAAAAGTAAATTTTGTCTGCTCAAACATCATAAAACACCTTATAGTTGGTGTTAACCATAAACCTAACCCTACTAGGATTATAAAACATCAAAAATAAAAAAACACCACTAAAATTAACAAATTACCTAAAAATAAGGATTACGCATTATCACATAATATTACGTAGATAATATTATGTAAATCACCGACTTTATCACCATCAATAGGAGACTACCGATGACCTAGTCGTAGGTAGGGGTGTCAATGGGCCTGGTCGGGTCGGGTCTCGGCCCGGCTCGAGCCGGCCAGAACTGAGCAGTACCATGCTCAGACTGGGCTGGGCCGGATTCGTGCTGAATTGTTTTTTTCTTTCTTTTTTTAATTTTTTTAATCAAAATCAATTAACAAACCATCAAATAAAAAATATAAAAAGAAAGTATAAAAATAAATTAAATTTAAAAGAAAATTTGATATTTAAAAAAGTTTGGTGCCGAGCCAACCTGGCCAAAGTACCAGATCCGGCCCGGAAAGGCCAGAAAATGCAAGAAAGTATTCGGGCCGGGCCGTCCGATGCGGGCTCATTTTACAGCCCTAGTCATAGGTGTCTTCTTGTTCGAGGACGTGTATAGGCGTCTAGCGACTTCAATATCCCACGTGGTCATTGATTGAATCATGTGTTCACAAGTTGCTTCAATGGCTGATTCATACATGTTTGTGTCGCCTGGCGATCCTTTTGCTTTTGGTTCTATGAATGTCATTGGTAATTTGCGTTGAAAGCGTACATTACTCAGTGTTCTAATTTTTCGTCAAATTTCTAAAAAATTTGGCTCAATCTCTCTTCCATCAATCCTCCTCCTAAAGTATATACTTGCTTCGAAGGCTAGTCTCAAGCAAAAACTGAACTATATTTGGGGGACAAATAAGAAGACGAAAAGCAGGACTACGAGGGGAAAAAAAAAGATGGAACAATATATTTGACCCAATAAAATAGGAGAATAATACTAAAAAGTAGAACGCACAAGGGATAATATAGTCAAAACATTATGATAGGGGAGTGTCTAAATCAAATGTGGAGTGGAAAAAGCATAACTTGCTTATTTATATTTTCCCCTTCTTTTTCATTTCTTTTTTCCCCTTCCATCATTCTCCGATAAGTTTTACAAAATAGTAAACTATACTAATATACCTAAAATACTAAAGTACCCACAAGGGATGACTATATATACATATATATTACACATATATATTATCTGTATATATTTGAATATTTATTATAAGATTGAGATAAATTTATAATATATAAATAAAAATAGAAATTAGAAAAAGGAGATTGATGGTTCTTTCAATTTTCCTTTTATATTAGAATTCAAATATTACTTTTATCTAAATAGTTTCTTAATTTTATTAATTTAAGAAGTTTGTTATTCGAGAATATTAACTTTTTTATTATGTTTATTAGAAATTATATCTACTTTTATCACATCTTCATGGGATAATTTTTTTCGGGCCACATCCTTTTATATTCGATTTTATCCTGTCTAGAATATGAAACAAACATACAAAATGATAAATTACATCATATTTTAATTTTATCCTGACTAGAAAGAAGAAAAGGCCTTCTTAAGTGCAAGATACAGGTGAAAATGATGGCTATAAAAAGTCAAGCAAATGACAAGAATGGACATGACCGACCGCACTATGATTAATTCGAAACTAGTACCGCATGATATGATTAGACTATCTAGGAAAAGCTATGTAGTTACGAACATGTCTTCATAGGGACAACTCCTGATTGATAATTTTGTCGATGATAACGAAGATAACTAAGATTAAGCAATTTTTGGGTTAAAAGTAGCATTTCCTATCATCATGTGTCTAGGACAAATTCAAAGGCCACTATCACTTTAATCTTTTACAAATAAATCGAGATTATTTCATACAAAATGCCAATGATTAGTGCTGGAAAAAAGTGTCAAAAAAGTCCAAAATCTATTGTATTTATGTCAATTCATTCATAAACATTTTAATTATGTCAATTTAGTCTCACACTTTTACATTTGTGCGAATTAAGTCCATCATATCAATTTTGATCAGAAATCTCTAACGTGGATGTCAATTGTTTTACGTGACACAGCTGGCACTAATGTGAATATTTTTTCAAGCATTTTTAATTTTTTTGGTTTTCTATTTTTCTTTTTTGCACTATTTTTTTCTTATTGAGGGCCAACAGTCGCCGGCCAACCCCTGGGCAAGAGTCACGATGCCCTTAAATGTTGGCCCTTGCCTAAGGTCGACAGGTGTTGGCCGGTTATGTGAATCGCTGTGGAAACTAATCGTTTTACGAAAATCCAAGATATGTGAATTGTGAACTGCGAACCTCGACCGCCAATCGAACTTGTGATTGGTAATCTCGGTATGAACGTGACTTGTTAACAAATCTGTGTCAACCAATCCACATTATAGACGCCACGAACAAGAGAATTTGCGATCTTGCTTAATAAGTCGATCAACCGCTACAAGAAAACTTGATTTGGTTTAGTTTTCAAGAGAACTCGAAGAAGAGAAAGAAAACCTCTATGTATTAATTCTAAAATCAATGTTGTTATCAGGAATCCATAAGCACCTTTATATATGGTGCTAACCCTAAAAAGGTAAAAAGACGACAATATGCTTAACTAATAAAATTTAACTAAAAATAGAAAACAAAAAAGGCCTAAAAGCCCATCTAAACGATGTCAAATGACCAAAATCCATCGCAAATCACAGTCAAAGGCAGTGCATATTGATCAGAACGGTGTTTCTCTTCAACCGACCAAATTTGAGCTCATTCAGAGTTTGTCAACCGGAAGCCCGTTCGGAATTTGCCAAGCCAAATGTGATCGTGTTGTGCTAATGAGCTTCAGAATCTTCAATTTTCGAATCAAGATCGCCTCCACTCCAAAGATCTTAAACCATGATACTGACAGCTTGTTTGAATATCTTCTCCCTCGCTCGAATAATCCAACCAAGCGGATAGGACAACGGGTCCCTAGTACCTTCTTCTCGATATGGTTCGGTGTCCACATCATTCCCTCTCTAGTGAAAACTATTTGCCCTCAAATCATCACATGCATCAAAAAGAGTAAAGTCATAAACATTAAAAGTATCATTAATACCATACTCACCTGGAAGATCAAGCTTGTAGGCATTATCGTTGACTCTTTCCAACATCATGAATCATCCATCCCCTCACAGTAATAACTTAGAATGTCGCTACTCGGGAAAACATTCCGTGCACATATGAACCCAAACCTAATCATATGGTCTAAACATTACCTTCTTACGGCCCTTGTTGGCCTACTTTGCATATTACTCTGTCTTATGCTCAATATTCAGCCGCTTCTTATTATGTAATATCTTCACAAATTTGGCCTTTTTAGCACTATCTAAATCCACATACTCATCAATAGGCAAATGGGTTAAATCTAACGGAGTTAATGGATTAAAACCATAGACAACCTTAAATGATGTGAATTTAGTAGTTGAATGCACGCTCCTATTATATGCACACTCAACATGTGATAAACAATCTTTCCAGGACTTTATGTTATTTTTAATGATAGCATGTAAAAATGTCCCTAAAGTTTTATTAACCACTTCAGTTTGACCATCAGTTTGTAGATGACAAATAGTAAAAAATATGTACCTAATTTCTTCCACAATGTCTTTCAAAAGTAGCTAAGAAATTTAATGTATCGATCAGAAACAATGGAGTTAGACATGCCATGCAAACGCACAGCCTCACGAAAGAACAAATCAGCAACATACGCTGCATCATCGGATTTATGACATGGTATAAAATGAGCAATCTTTGAAAATCGATCTACAATCACATAAATAGAATCTCTACCATGCTTAGACCTAGGCAATCCTAACACAAAATTCATAGAAATATCAACCTAAGGATGCGTCGGGATAGGCAAAGGTATTTACAAACCATGTGGTTTAGTTGTAGACTTAACCTATTTACATTCAATACACATCTTACAAACACGTGTCACATCCTGTTTCATGTGTGGCCAATAAAAGTGTTCATGTAGCACTTCATAAGCTTTATTGATTCCAAAATGCCTCATTAAACCACCATTATGCGTCTCTCGGACCAAAAAATCTCGCAAAGGGCATCTAGGCAAACATAACTTGTTTTCACAAAAGAGATAGACATCACGCCTATACAATTTTTCAAACGTAGCATACTCACAAGCTTCAAACACTCTTCCAAAATCAACATCATCGGTATATAACTCTTTGATATGCTCAAAACCTAGACACTTTGCTCCTAAAGTAGTTAGCATTGTGTGCCTTCGAGAAAATACATCGGATATCACATTTTCCTTATCTTTCTTGTACTTGATTATATAAGGAAAAGTCTCGATGAACTCCATCCATTTGGCACATTTTTTATTTAACTTTTGCTGCCCCTTCAAGTACTTCAAGATCTCGTGGTCAATATGAATCACGAACTCCTTTAGCCATAGGTAATATTGCCAAGTCTCCAAAGCTCGCACCAAAGCATATATCTCATTATCATAAGTTGGATAATTCAATGCTACTCTACTTAATTTCTTTTTGAAATAAGCTATGGGATGTCCTCATTGTATCAACACGGCTCCAATTCCTATACCAGAAGCATTGCACTCTATCTCAAAGTAGCACTAAAATTCGGTAAAGATAACAAAGAATCATTAGTCAACTTATCTTTTAAGAGATTGAATGCTCTCTCTTGCTCTTCTCCCCACATGAAACCTAAGTACTTCTTGATAATCTCAGTTAAAATAAAAGGTGCAGCAATAGTGCTAAAGTCTTTCACAAATCCACGATAGAAGCTGGTTAAGCCATGAAAACTGCACACTTCTCCTACAATCTTAGGTGCCAGCCACTCACGGATTGATTTCACCTTTTCCTCATCAACCTGTATACCTTGAGCACTAACAACAAATCCTAGAAATACTAACTTGTTAGTCACAAAAGAGCACTTCTTTAGGTTAGCATATAATTGCTCTATCTTTAAAACCTGTAAAACAGCTCACACATTATCAACATGGATCAAAATATCATCAAAATAGACAATCACAAATCGACCAATAAAAGCGCGCATGACATGATTCATTAGTCGCATGAAAGTGTTAGGTGCGTTAGTTAAACTAAATGGCATGACTAACCACTCACTCATACAATCCGTGCTTGGTCATAAATACAGTTTCCATTCATCCCATTCTTTCATCCTAATCTGATGATATCTACTTTTCAAATCGATATTAGTAAATATGCAAGCACCATGTAATTTATCTAACATGTCATCTAATCTAGGAATGGGGTGTCGATACTTTACCGTAATGTTATTGATTGCTAGGAAATCGACACACATTCGTCAAGACCAATCCTTCTTCTACCTCATCTCATATCTCACAACTCGGTTGCTAAGTGCTTTAAGTTGTAAGCTCAACTATTAGATGTTTGCTAAAATCGCATGATCCCTTGGATTGGTGTCGTCCTCCCTTTGATTTACGCTTTCCCAGCCTGACATGAGTTTTTTCTTTAAACCTACAAGATGACGTTAGAAATAAAAGAAATCTCACTAAACACTCCCTCACGTGTTTCACTCAAGGTTGCTTGTCACTCCCCTTGTGTTTTAACTAGATTTGGGCTTTTTTTCTTCCCTCAATTAAGCTCATGCACTCCTACCTTTTTCCTCTCATTTCCTTTTGTCAAGCTTTTTATCAGACTAGAATTCCAGTCTCACAAGCTCCTCAAAGCAATCAATTAAACCACCAAGCAGGATCAATTCAGTAATATACTGTTCAATTCATCAATTCAGCGACTTTTGCTAGATTCGAATTCAGATTCAATTTCTGCTACTGATTTTTTTTATATTTGATCCAACTAAAAATAATAATAAAAAAAAGAAATGAGTCGTCCTCTTGAATTTTTTTGTTTGGCCTTTTTTAAAAAAATTTTGAATTTTTCGTTCGGTTTTTTCTTCTTTTTTTCACCAATTTTTTTTACAAACTTAATACAATCAAAATAACTAGGACCGAAAATCCAAAATCAAAATTGAAATCGTAATGCTAACAATTTAGAACCTTAATTCAATTAATAATGAAACCCTAATTTTATAAGCCCTAACTGGTAAATGAAAAGCAGTAAAAGTAAGATAACTAGACATTGTAGAAATGGCTCTGATACTAGATGATGTAAATTGCTACAGAAACTGATCATTCTACGAAGATCCATGAGATGCGAATTGCGAACCTCAACCCCCAATCAAACTTGTGGTTGGTAATCTTGGTATGAACGTGACCTGCTGACGAACCTGTGTCAACCAATCCACGCTATAGATGCCATGAACAAAAGAATTCACGATCTTGCTCAATGAGTCGATGGTCGCCACAAGAAAACATGATTCAGTCTAGTCTTCAAGAGAACTCAAAGAAGAAAAAGAAAACCTCTCTGTATTAATTCTGAAATCAATGTTGTTACCAGGAATCCATAAGCACTAATATATATAGTGTTAACCCTAAAAAGGTAAAAAGACAAATATCCTTAACTAATAAAATTTGCCTAAAAATAAATAAAAAAAGCCTAAAAACCATCTAAATGATGTCGAATGGCCAAAATTCATCGCAGTTCACGACCAAAGGCGGCGAACATTAATTACGATGTCGTTTCTCTCCAGCAAATCAAATTTGAGCCCATTTGAAGTTCGTCAGCCCGAAGCTCGTTCGGAATTCGCCAGCCAAATGTGATCGTGTTACGCCAATGAGCTTCAATTCAATTCTCGAATCAAGATCGTCTCCACTCCAAAGATCTTGAACCTTGATACCGACAGCTTGCTTGAATTACTTCTCTCATGCTCGAGTAATTAGACCAAGCGGATAGGACGACGGGTCCCTAGCACCTCCTCCTTAATATGGTTCGATATCCACATAAGCTGGCGACCCTCATCAGCCGGCGACCCTCATCGACCCTGAATAAGATAGATCTTGATTCTCAAAGTCTTAATTGTGTTTATGAATCTCAAGAGTCAAAGTTGAAGTCTCTAGGTATTTTATTGCAATTTTTGGTTGCTCGATCTTTAATGTGTATTTTAGTTCATGTGTCTTTATTAGTAGGGTAGTTCACATGTCTTCTATATCCCATGTCTCTCTATAAATGAAGAGTTTTTCTTAATTATAAAAAGACAATTTCAATGAATGAGAATATATGAAATTTTTTGAGATTATCTTTAGAGAGTGAATTACTCATATCCTGGTTTCTTTATCCTTGAATAGTTGTCGCGACCTAAAATTCAAGTTAATGGATTATTAGGTTAATTAGATGACTTAACTAACCTAATACGGACTCTCCCAAGCCCATACCAAATTGTAACTTAAATTAATTGAAAATAATTTAGATTTGGAGTCGCCACTAATCATTTTTGGTAGGTTGATTGGAAACCTAAGTAAAACAGCGTGAGAATCATTTTACTTCTACGAACTAGAGATTGTGAACTCAGGGACTTGGTTACACTAGTAAATTAAAACTAATACCCTTTCGGTACCTTAATTCCAATGAGATATCCTAATTGGCAGCTCAGATCGAATTGGTCTTTAAATTTGAATGAAATGTTTCTTTGTATTTTCACTTTTTAGATAAATATGCATGAGTGATTGTGAGGTATGAATGGGCGTAGACAAAAACAATGGTATGGATAGAGGAGGCAATGCAAGACAATTCAATGTAACAAAATGCAAATATGCAATTAACTAAACTAATCATGCAAGGACTAGCTATAACATGCAAAAAAATAATAGTTAGACTAAGTAGCATGCAATTTTTTAATTCAAGCAATTGAATTAAGCAATTAGACTAACTTAGCATGCATGCCCTAAACATGATACTAATAACATGTAAAATGATATGGCAAGATATAATGCATCATAAACATGCAAATTATGAGACATGCAAAATGCTCTGATATAATGTGATTTTTGAAAAATATGATAATGCATGAGTATATGCAATTTCGAAATTCAATGAATGACATGGCAATGGATGAATATATTTTTTTGTCTTTTTATCATTTTTTGGCAAATGAAATGTGCATAAAAAAAATATGGTCTAAAGATATGCAAGGATATTTTGAAAATATGAAATGTAATGAGTGATATTCGAAAATATGATATGGATATGCACTAAAACATGGGATATGGTTGGATATGCTAAAGATATGCATGAAATATGCATAAATGTGATATTTGCTCTTTCCTTTTTTAAAAAAATTTCGGCCATTGAGGGATTTTTTTGGAAGATTTACGTTATTTTGACTTTATTTGCTTAAAACTTGAAGAGATAAGGTTTCTAAGAAACCTTATCTTCCTAAAAAAGATCAATCAGACATGGTTTGTAGGAAACCATATCTTACTAATTTTTTTATGAATCTTAAAAATATAGAAAAAAATCAATCAAGATAGCAATCCGTCAATCAATATTCATAGCAAAATCGCGAGCGCCATCTTCCTTTTGAAATTTCCAAAAAAATTCACATCTCGAGTTAAAAATTAGCTTTTCAGAGATAGCACATCATACCTAAAAGGTGATAGGTCAGGTTGACTAAATCTTATATTTTCCTTACAAAAAATTAGGTTTCGACGATTTAGGTCAAAAAAACCGTTATCTTGAATTTCTAAAAAAATGTTTGCACTTTGCTTAATGTCGGCATCATGTAGAACAATGCTAGAACGTTCAAAGATTAATCTTTTAATCTCCTAACGTGAAAAAAGTATCTAACATGCAAGTCATCCTTTGTATGCAAACGTGATAAGAAACTCATGCCATCAAGAAAAATTCGTTCCCAACAATGGATCTAAACGAGACTAGAATATTTTTACATGTCATTGATTTGATTTTCGATTTTAGCACGAACTTGATGGGGAAGATTCAATTTATTCGAATTCCAATAGCAAGTTAACACGGATTTCCAATCAAAAAGTTGAAGAATTTTAGCTTTTCCAGACTGAAAATTTCGCACCCTACTGTTTGCCTAGAACATCCTCCTTTTGACACGAAACTCGTCGAAAAAATGCCTTTCAACTTGCGAGGGAATTCGTACGAAACCAGCAACGAAGACCGCCTTTTACAGTAGCGAAAGCCGACCTTGGACAACAGCAGAGATTGAGCAGCAGAAACAAGCAGAAGCAGCGACGACAACAACGGTCGATCGGCAGCAGAACGGTGGCAATAGTGAAGAACATCAACGGCATTGGAGGCAAGGCGTCGGACAAGAGTGGCACGACGTCAGCTTTGGAGTGGTGGCGGTGACGGAACAGCGACAGCGCACGACTATAATAGGCGGTTGACGGTGAGAGTAAAAGAGAGAAAAGTCGAGAGAGAGAGAGAGAGAGAGAGAGAGAGAGAGAGAGAGACCGAGAGTGATCGGATTGTCGAAAAATTATGTCATCCCCTTTATAACCCAAAGCATAATTATGTATATATAGTGAGGATTAGGGTAATTTCAATCTTGACCATCGAGATTTCATGTG
The DNA here is from genome assembly GCA_028455895.1 of Rhodomyrtus tomentosa. NCBI lineage: Eukaryota > Viridiplantae > Streptophyta > Magnoliopsida > Myrtales > Myrtaceae > Rhodomyrtus > Rhodomyrtus tomentosa. Next base: position 19,732,480 of record JAPCWY010000003.1, on the reverse strand, counting down.
GGATATCCACCGTAGGATTTGAATTTTCTGAATATCCAAGACCTTTTTTATGCAATGTATGAGAATTTCTTTTTGCGAGAATTATGATTAACTCTCATTTCGTGAAATAAATGAACTTCTTAAAAACTAAAATTTAGGTATCAACAGCTGCCCCTCTTTGAGTGGAAGCTCGCAGAGTTTTCGCTTAAAGACTAAAATTGAAACCTAAATCTTGCAAATGCAAATGATGATGAGATTTTTTTTTTTTTGCGGGAGTTTAAATCCCGTTTTCTAATACACAAGAGAAATGATGCATGAAATACAAGACCATAAATAACATGCGCTAAAATTTCTCTTTTCACCGTTTTAGAGAAACATGCACATTAATCGCATATGAAAATAACTGTTTTACCAAATACCTCATATGCTGATAATTTCCTTAATTTTCAATCTTTCAACAAAGATGTCAGGATACTAAGGTACTAGCTCATCTGTTTCCAGAAGTTTCTTTCTGACGAAAAACGGCGCAAGATCTGTGTAGACTTTGAAAATGTACTTAAGTAATGGTTCGAGCTGGCCATTTATTTTTTCAAAATCACAAGAGCGCAAACATTGTGAAATCAAAAAAGAAACCAAGATCACATATGGATCTTAGGTTTTAGGGGGCCTTATTTGTTACCAAAGGTTTCTCTTTAATGCGGGACAGCGCAAGATATGTGTAGGGTTGAAAATATGCTCAAGTTATGGTTCAAGCTGGCCATTTGTCTCTTAGGGACCTCCTCAGCGGGTCACCATGAGTTGGTAAAAATAATCTCTCGCGACCTTCTCTGGAAGATCTCACCGTATTAAGATGAGAGTTACCTCCTGGGGCCTCCTCAACGGGTCACCGTAAGGTAGTAAAATGTCTCTTGTGACCTCCTCAACGGGTCAGCATGAGTCAATAAGGTGTATCTTGTGACTTCCTCAATGGGTCAGCATGAGTAGGTAAAATAATCTCTTGCAGCCTTCTTAAGCAGGTCTTACCATATCAAGACGAGAGTTGCCTCTTGGGACCTCCTCAACGGGTCACCATGATGTGATAGAAATAATCTATTGCGACCTTCTCAATCAGGTCTCATCATATCAAGACAAGACATAATGTATTATCTGAATTTGATCAGTACGAATACAAAATGGTGTGATGCTTGAACAATTGTGTGACATTCTGATTTTCAGTCAATTTCGGGCTCAGTAATGAGAAGTGTGTATCTAGAGATGGATTTCAGTCGTATTTCGCTCGAACCTGATCAATTCGAGTAGACTGACCAAAAGGGAAAGGTTAACACGAGATGAGGAACGTGGACCTGGGGAACTCGGATAGGAAATGACGCTTTAACCATAAGGATTGTCGATGGGATATTTAGAGCCACAAAAAGGCCGATCCAAGAACGCTTAAGGGAGGCCATGCGAGTGTCATACGATTAGAGCGCGGGTGATGCCGCTTAACCAACGTATGATTTGCAAAATTTTCCTAAATCGGACAGTGAAAATCAAGACTTTAGAAGCTAGTGATAGACCCTCACAATTACATGACAACCAAAGCTGCCATAAATTGACGAGCTCTAAACGTGATATGAATCACGGGATCGATACACGTATTGTCTACGAAAGCCACCCGTCGGTTCGGGATAAACTGGAACCACGTCTGATAGAGAAAACTATCAGAAATGAGCCTTGAAAGATTTAAAATGGAAAATCAAGAATTCCAACGTTATTCGGATTGGCTGTCGCCTATTGAAGATTTCCGGAGCGAGAAAAATAACGTTCTAAATTTCGGGGGTAAGATGATCATTTTGCCCCTCAAGCTAAAGACTTTCCCCTTGCAATTGGAGAAGGGAAAATTGGACTTTTAACCCCTCTAGCCTGCCGAAACTCAAGGAGAAAGCATGGCCCTTGGATCATCTTGGAAAAGCAAATGGGACATGTGTCAATGGATGACTTAAAGAATAGTCATGTCCACTTTACATACCGACCATTCAAAGCCTTGACCAAAGCCATTGGACATAACACAAAATTTCTCTCTCCTATCTCTCTCCACAGCCCATTCGGCCAGACCACCCCAAGAAACTCACGCCATTATCATCTTCTTCTTCCTCCAGTTTCTGCTCACCGACAACTAGAATCTAGGCTCTACTTCGCCGGCCACCACGGCCACCCTTGGACGTCGGCCAGTCACCCAAACAAAGATCTATATCTTGCCGACATTTTTCAATAAGAATCGGAGCATTTGGAGCACCGAGGTCTCTCGAGAGTCGATGGAAACTACTCCAATCTGAGGTAGGTAAGGTTCTCAGTCCCTTTGGTGGTCGAAATGTTGGAATCTATAGCACAAATTTTGTGAAAATCAAGCTGAGACGTGTAGAAATCTGTGGTAAAAAATTGGGCTCAATTTGATGAGTTTTTGACCACGAACCTACCTTGTACATTTCGCCCAGAAACTAACTTAGAGGAACAGGCGATCAGTTCTGGAGCCTCTGTTTGGTGCCCACGAGGGCCACTTTCGGCCACCATCTACCATCGGTTGACCACCACAACAAAGTTCTATGTCTTGCCGACATTCTACAACTTGAATCAAGTCATTTGGAGCTCTGTGGAATTCGGGGCAAGCATTCTCCCACAGGCCGACAGAATTAGAGCCAACCTGAGGTAGGTCTATTCCTCAGTCCATTTGAAGGTCTAATTCTTGAATTTTAAAGCTCAAATTTGGTGGAGACTCAGCAGACATGTGTAGGAATCTGTGGTAAAAATTGGGGATTTATTTGATAAGTTTTTTACCATGAACCACCCATATATATCTTGCCCAAAATCTGCTGGTTACTGACTAAGGAAGGATCCGGCGACTTCAAAGGGTTTGCGGAAACCAATCAAGCTCAAATCTTCAGTGAGCCTCTTGGATCCTTAATTAGACATATTAAGAGATAGGATGATGAGTAAATGATTGCAAATAGAGTTGGTTTAGAGCTAATTGTGCCCGGTTTGCACAAAACCAAGAAGAACCGGTTCAGTTCTGTGCAAAGGCCGAGCAAAACCAAATTGTTGGAGGCTAAGTTTGGTAATATTGAGTTCCAAATTGGTGTTTATGATGTGATGAGATGTTGAGGGTTGTGTTATGGGCAATTGGTATTGATGGATTGAGGAATTGAGTATGGAAATTGATGAAATTGGTTGAATATGTTAGGTTGCGCGACAAGTCCGGTTGTGGACATTGAGGGCCGAAACCTTAAGGCTCAAGAGGAGTAATTTGTGTCGCCAAATCAAAGGTAAGAGAATTCCTAACCCTTTGTTAAGACGATTGGACTCGATTGGGTAAGTCGAGGGCCGATAAGAACAAATTATGAGAATTTGTTCAAGTGGATGGCTTGGTTGCATCCTAAGATGTCATAGGATGGTTGTGTATCACGTTATCTAAGCCTGAGTCGTTTACCATGTCTAGATTTCATTTGATTTGCTTTGCATGCCATGAGTGTCAATTGTGCTTGAGTCGTACCCATGTTTGTTTGTGAAATGAAGTAAAGTAGTATGGCATGAGCATAGCATGGCATGGCCCTAAGGCGTGTGAGATGCGGGGGGGAAGGTTGAGACCCTGATGTGACGAGGTCGCGGGTGAAGTAGGATTAGATGGTGCCCTGATGCGACGGAGTCGCGAGATTGAGATAGCCACAGTCCTGATGCGATATAATCGCAGGACAGAATATGAGCTCATAAACCCTGCCTGGAGATAATTCGGGACCTAATGCGTTTACACAGGTCACCAACGATGGTCTAATGCATTTACGCAGGCCGAGCTTGAGGCGGTCTAATCGCGGGCTAGAAATGAGGCAGGCAGAGGTTGATCGATGTGGCGAAGTGACAGGCCGAGCACATATGTGCATTTGTGTGTGATATGAGATCATAAATGCATGTCTGTCTTCTGCATGTTATTGTTTATTGAATTGTGGCTGTTATGCCTTTGGATTCATGAGTTTAGATCTGTCAAGGGACGTGACTGCCTGAGTGGACGGTCAGCCTAACCTAGGGTTAGGACCTACCTTACTGAGATTTATATCTCACCCCAGTGGGGGCTTACATATTTTAGGTTCCAAGCGAAGGTAGCATGAGTTTTTCAAGGAGTGGCATTTGCAGAGATAGTTGGCCGGTTGTATTTAGAGTGAAAGTGTAATTTGTGGATATTGAGATTGCACTTCAGACATTGAATTAGGAGTTGATCTTTTAGTAATTGGTTAATGAGATTTGGTTGTATCTGTCCTAATTCATCTGTATGTTGTTGTATTTATATGACGGGGGATGACATCGCTTCTGCATGCATCATATGAAGGGAGTCGTAAGTTATCAGCCGTTGGATCCTAGAGCATTCTTGAATGAACGGCATAGACAGAAATGTTCGCGTGCTCGTCGAGTTCAGGGCGTAACAAATTGTTAGTACGACCACAAGGGGGTACGACTAAAGTCGACTTTAAAATGGTTCAGAAAACTTACCTGGATTTTCTAAGTGACGAATGAATGATGGATAGACTGACTGTATTATACATGTCCATTCTCTTGAAAAATGATGACGTGCATAAGCTCAATGTAAATGCAACATCATATGCTAGAAAAATTCGTGAGCTTTTGCTTGCATTATAAAGCTCCACTGGGGAATTTATCAATAAGGAAGCCTATTTGACCTTTCTGACAATTCTAATCAGTTTGAATGAGGAACTTCAGTCAGAAGGGACTTTTCACTCTTTCTCATGAAAAAGGCTTTTGAAACCCGACCATTGATACAGGTCAGAGGATTGCTCAAAGCCGTCATCCTCATGCCTGACAAAGATCCGAGTATTCTCGTAATTAGTATGACCAGACTAATCCATGAGGTCTTTTATAGGAACTGTAATTCAGGCTTGTTCAAAGGCTGTTCAAAGGGGACTCATGCGAGTCATTTAAGCCGTGAAATGAAATCTTCATCAGCTCATTGGGCTTACAAGTCAGGGACCCTGCGAATTGAGAAAAAATAATCTTGCTCGCACTTCTTCGAGTGACATTCATAAGCATTTGAACCCTATATTAACTTAAGTGCCTTAATTTGAAGAGACTTTGGTGAGGGTTGTAATGTAGTCTTAGGGTAGGCTTAGAAATGAAAGGCTTATTTTCAACAAAAGGCGTATGAGATTGGTAATCATCCGCCTCTATCACTTTGTGCTCCCGAAATGATTTTTCTTTGTGGAACATACTTTAAATGAATTCAATTGAGACCTCCCTTCCTTCCGCAGATTCTTTGAGAGAGCTCTTTTCTTTTTCTTTTTCTTTTTCTTTTTCATTTTTGATGAGAGTGGGCGCTTTTATCCCTTTTCTTTTCCATGGCCCAATTCGCTCTCTTTTTCTTTTCTTTCTTCTTTTTTTTATAAGGAAGGAAGAGTCTTATCTGAATTGACTGCATATTGTGCTGGCAAACTTTTCAAGTTTTAGCTTGCTGCAAGGCACTTTGCTTGTTAGATGATTGTCTGAAATAATTTCCTTTCAAGATGAACACTAATCGAGTTTCAATAAATGAATTTTCCGTTCAAATTGGGTTTTGCAAAGGATGAGTGTATATGGGTATAGAAATGAAATGCTCTTCATCATGTTTAAGGCACTTGAGCTAACATAGAATTCACGTGCAACAAACATACTGGAAGATTGATGTGAGTGAGAGCAAGAAAATCCCACTCATTCTTTGACTTTCTAAGTTTGCCCCCAACGTGAGGTTGTTCCTGACATGGTTATGAAATGAAATCACCATTCAAAGGGGTTTAGTAATGAGCAACCTGTAGTGTTTAGGATAGATGAAATGAATGCCTCATGTCACTATGATCGTCATACTTTTTGCAAGATAACCCTTTACCTTGTAAGCACGAAAATTCTCACTTGCTCGCTAGGGATTGTGATGTAAGACGTGTATGGAAATGGCTTGCTTTTCGTCGTCCTGAAATTCCTCACTCAAAATGACCAATTTAATTTGGGGTTAGAGAAGCTTCCTGATTGAAATCATCTCACAATGAAATTTAATAATGCAGATAAAAGTATGATGAGATGAAATTCATGAAGTTCAATTTGACTTGATCATCCAAAATATAAAAAGGAGTGAGTGCATATCAAGTATAGACATGCATAAACCACACAAGTACACTCAGATGTGAAAGAAATCTCAAGGAATGAGGAAATTGTGGATTGCCCCGATATAGGTGAATAGATCAATCAAGTTAGGAGGTCTAGTCCCTGGGTTGAGAATCGGCTCTTTCCTATAATTGCCCCGGAGCAAGAAAACATACATGAACGGGTCGAACAAAGACTTGAGATGCTCTGGTTGCCCCTGAAACATAGAGTGACGGAATTAGAGAAACAACCAGGGTTTAACCATGCATGTCTTGCAATTCTCGAAATCTGATATATCATTTTCAAAAATTTGAAATTTTTTTAAGACCATGGGATAAGAAGTCTCGAGAAGCCCAACCCTCAGTGCTTACCATGGATGACAGATTGTTCGATAGTTGGTTATCGTCATCGAGTTAGTTTGGGATGCCTCATTAAGATTTCAAAATTTAATGAAAGACTTCTGTAATTTTAATGATCATGAAAATCAACGAATTACATCTTATTGAATTTGAAAATGCAAACATTCTCCACAAGGAGAAACTTGACCCTGAAAAATAAATCCTAAAAATTTAAAATGCAGCCTAAACTCCTAGAAAGCATAAAATATCCCATGCAAGGGATTGCATAAAAGTAAAAGGTCACTCCGGAAAGCCTGTACCCATCTCACCGATAGTTCTTCAAGCGTTGTTTGAATGATTCGGGAGTGGATTACTCTACACATTCGGTTGATCATTATTTTGAAACATAAATGCCCCCGATTCGAGTAGGTCCTGAATGTGGTTCTTGAGTACGAAGCAACTGTCTATATCATGACCGACCTCACTGCGATGGTAATCGCATTTCTTGGATGGATCATAGCCGGCATAGGTCGTATAATTCGGCCTTAGGGGTTCAATCGACAACAGTTCTTTCTTACATAGAACGGCCAAGACCTGAGAAAGTGTTCTGGGTAGAGTCGCATATTGTCGGGGTGGACGTTGATTTCACTTCTACCCTAGCTCTTTAAAGTTCCTCTGCTGTTTGATAGGGGCTTGCACAACCGTAGAGGAACTCACCATGTTTACCTGAGAGGCAATCTCTTTGTCATTCTTTGCCATGAAACGTTTAGCAGGCATGCTAGCATCTTTGTACCATCCTTTCTTCATGCCACCTTCCACTTCCTCGGCCATTGCTATGAGGTGAGCAAATGATATTGCAGAGGTGCCAAGGACCCGTGTCCGCATAATCTGTGAAAGAGTAGAGACAAACAGCTTCATGAGTTCCCTCTCAAGGGCAGCGGTCTTGAGTTGAGACGCAATGTTCCTCCACCTGGTAGCGTACTGCTTGACCATCTTGCCATTCTTTATTTTGACTTGTTCCAGGTCCTCTTTAGAGACGGGGACGTCTATGTTGAAACTGACGTGCTTGATAAAGGCAGTTGCCGCCTGCTTCCTATTCCCCATGATGTATACTTAGTCAATATACCATCGCATAGCTGTATCTTTCAGACTAGCCTGAAAAGTCTGAACTAGTAGAGGGCCACTGTCAACGTATTTGCTCATTTTTTCCTGTACATGCTACACAAGATTGGACGTGTCATCGTATTTCTCAAAATCGGGCACTTTGAACTTCTCTAGCACATCAACTTTTGTGAAGGCAAAAAAATCAACATGAGGGATGCTATGTGTTCCGTGAATGTCCTGGAGTCTTTCTTCCATATTTTGCTCCATTTATTGCTCCATTTGAGACATTAGCTTTGCTGCATCATAGGTCTGCTCTGGTGCCACAGGGCTGGCTTGGTGAACTGGAGCCAATAACGGAGCATTCATATTAGAGCCTGGGATGAACATGTCCTCTAGTGATAGGAACTACTCTTGATTTTTGCTTGGGCCATCAGCTCCCGGAGGTGGAGGAGGTGTCGAAGTTTGAGATGCCTGACTAGATAACTACATCTTAGCCATAAGACTTGCCAACATCTTATCTGCCATTTGAGAGACCATTTTGTCCATTCTATTGTTCATGGCGTCTATATGCCCTTGGAAGGCCTCTTGGATCGCAACGTTCATTTTAGCTTTGTTAGTCATTTTCTTCGTGACTGACCTGGTGATGTGTGGATGAGCGATGATAAATTTCCTTCAAAGAAAGATCACACGAAGATCAGTAAAATGAGTGAGGATTGTGAGCCAGCCCATGACAACCTTCTAGACTTGAGGAACAAGACATATATAAGCAAAGAACTAAATCAAACAATTTTTCAATTTCGTTGACCTTTACGATAAAATTCGTCATAATACGCATGTTGATCGAAAACTTAATAATGAACAACTTTGATGTTCAGAATTAAGGCTAAAAGTGGACCGATCAGTACAGTTTAATATTTTTTTCAAAAAAATTATGCCCAAAAAACTATTATGTCCGATTTTTGTTAAACAAATGAAGGAACCCCTTAAATTGCGAATTAAGGTTTGGAACTTTACAGATTACTAGTTAGACATCAACCTAAAACTTTCGTTTTGCTTGGTTCAATGAGGGAGGTCATTTGAAAATGGTAATCTGCAAAACAAAATGAGTGCGAGCGAACTGCTGAAATTCCAACCTACACTGTCCTTGATAAAAATTCGTCAAAAAAATGGAAAACACAACGAATTAGTCTCAAAATTTTATAGATGATAGCTCTAGATGTTTCGAATATTTTCATTTAGACATCAAAATTCAAATATGACTAGATAAAGCCCTCAAAAATCGGATCGTACGAAGCATCAGCTCAAAAATAATAACAACCAAAACAATATTCAAATGACACAATGAACAGAAACTAGCAAATAAGACTCTAGCTATCTCAAGCTGTAGACTTTTGGGGAACAACTTGGGCCTTGAGCTTATTGTACTTATCTTCATTCCTCTGAGCTTCTTCCTTAACTTTGACGAGCTTTCGCTTGAGGCGATTGATCTCAAAACGCTTGGTATCTTGAACAGCCACTTGAGGTATCACTAGGAGCTATTCTTTCGAGATGACATGCCCCTCGATATAACTGATTGTGGCGTGATACGTCTTGACATTCCCTGAGAGGATCCTCTTGGGGAACATTAGCTCAGTTGGCCGGCAACGATCCCACATGGCATGAGCAAGGGCGGCGTATTCCTCGAACTTCTAGTCCCTCAAGTCAAAGTGTATGCGAATCTCTACACTTTTCAACTTTGGAGAAATCGACTGCATCATGCCGTATTGCCGAACAACTCTAATCGGATAGTACTTTGTGATGCCAGAGATTCCCAAAAGAGGGACAGGTGCCTCGTCTCGTCCCATGATTCTAGCTTGTTCCACTTTGAACCAAAGAGTATGTCATAGGAAAGTCACGCGATTTGGGTTTGCTAACATGACTAGCAGTCGGGAATAGTGATACTCAGGAACACGATCTTATTCATTCTTAAACTTTAAGAGAGGATGTTCAAGTTCTGAAATTTTGGTATTTTTAGGTATTTCCAAATTCAAACAAATGAGAAAGAAACCAAACTTGAAGAATTTTAGGTGAAGCTCTAAGTGTATCCTGATTGGTTTTAAACTTGGTAAGCGAGATGAATGTTTCAGCCAAAATAGCATTAACAAAATTCTTTCTATTATTGACCTGTCTTGCAAAATATGCTATCATGGGATCAATAGAATTCTCCTTATGTGGGAAAATGATTGAGCTAAAGAATAACATGATAAAAATTTTGGCCTTATCATATGCACAGGGGCCTTTTCCAAAACATGTTTCTAGAAATGAGAGGGAACAGCTCATGTGGCTCCCTTTTAAAGCTTTTGCCACTTCGTCTCAGTTAACATTCAGGTATTCAGACAAAATTAGGATAGGATCTTCGCCAATTGGCGAAGTGACTAAACTCGAGTCTAGTGACTTTCCAACGAGAACGTTATACTCTTCTAGAGTTGGAGTTAGCTCGTGCTTACCAAATACGAAGGTAGTAGTTTGCAGACTCCAATACTGCACCAATGTGTGAATGAAACCAAACAACATATGGATATGAATCAAGGGCAACATTCGACCAATACGGAATCTGACTATCTCTTGGCCATCCTCATACAAATAGTTCCACCACTGTTTCAGTTGATCCTTTGATGGAGTTATGACTCAAATCATCCCTATAATCTACAGCTCAAGACTAATGACTCACCTAAAATTGCCATGGACTAACCCGAAAATGTAAGTAAATAGGAAAGTATGAGTGAAGAGTTGAAGAGAATACCGCCTTTAGACAAGTGAAATGAACAAACACATAGACATGTGCATGAAAATGCGACGTGAGGCTCGATTTCTAACTAGTGAGGTTTAACAAAAGTGGAGCCTCAAGGATACCTAGATTGAACCACCCTGATTTGTGATTGTGCAGTATGACATTCCAAATTTTCCGCCCCCTCGAGGCTTGAGATATGAAATGAAATCGCAAAATTAAAAAATAAAAAATAAAGATTCCAATGTTCTAATTGAATTAGATATCGCCTCACCAAAGGTAATTCGAAACAGAAAAATGACGTTCCGGACATCGAGAATAAAATTATCATTTTGCCCCTCAAGCCTTAACCTTACCTTTATAATTAGATAAGGGCATTTTGGTCAATTACAATACCCTATAGGCTGCCAAAAATCAAGAACAATGAGGGCCATTGGATGAGCCTTGATTGACATGAGGACAAGTGTCAAAGGATTAGGCTATGAGTTGATGTAAATACTTTTAACTTACCATTCAACTCAAGTTGACTAAGTCCATTGAAGTATAAAGCTCTCTCTCTCTCTCTCTCTCTCTCTCTCTCTCTTCTTGGCCGAACACCCCTCCAGTGCCGATTTTCTTCTTCTTCCTCTTCTCTCTCTTGCCGACCACCCTGTCACTCTGTCCTGACTGCTTCACTATTCTGGCCATAACTTCTTCGTACTTTAACGGATTAAGGCGTACCACCTACCATTGGAAAGCTTATCATCTTGACGTTCCAACAAGGTATTATGGATCCAAATCCACCCATCCATTTGTCCCATAGAGCCGTTTGAAGGAGCAAAGGTCAGGCTAGTCAGTTTTGAATCCGAGAGCTCCCAGCTGACCAGTCCCGACCGTCTCACTATTCCGGCCATATCTTCTTCGTCCGATATCGGATCAAGGTAAAACCATCGCCAAATGAAAGCTTATTGTCTTATCTTTTTATAGACATATTATAAGCTCAATTTTACTCGATAGATCTTTCCATAGCTTGATTTGAGTGGACAAAGGTCCAGACGAGGCAGATTCTGACCGAGTTGGGGGAATGTCTTCGTTGGCCACTTCAAGACTTCAAATTGCATCAAAATTTTTGGTGAGGTCTTCTACACTTATAGTATTAAAGTTGGATGAGCTGTGGTAAAACTTTTGGAGGAATTTGATGGACTTTTGACCCCAAATAGGTCTTGTGTTTGAAGGGCAAAAATTGACCGTTGGAGGACCCAAAGGAACCAGCGCCATTCAAGGACTTTCCGGCGTCGCCTTGGCTCTAAATTATCGATGAGGCTCCCCAAATATTAGAACTACATGTTAGCAAGTAGATTAGTGGATAAATTGAGGATTTAAGTTAGTTTAAGGGTTGTTAAATTGGGGTATGCACAGAATCGGGTATGCCCTGTTTCGGTTCTGAGTATAACGATTCTGTGGGTGGCTGTTGGTGTTGAAGTTGAGCTCCAAATTCATCATTGAGAAGTGTGATGATGTTAATTGATAGGTCCATGAGGTGTATGTTTAATGGGGTGCTGAGTTGAGCAAGGAAATTAACGATTGGATGAAATTTCCTTAGATTGCACGATTGAATCATCCTTGGACCTTTAGGGCCGAACCATTGGAGTTCTTGGGAAGGACATTTTGTTGGCTATAGCACAAGGTAAGGGGAATCCTAAACCTTTGATAGGAGGATTGGACTTAATTGGGCGATTGAGTGTGAGTTTGATTGATTATTGAAAGATTATCAAATGTTTGTCCATTGTACGTCCTAGAAAGACATAGATGACTCAAATGCTTGGCCATGCTTGTGCCTTGAGTTGATTGTCGCATTTGAATGTTAAACTTGAATTCCTTGCATGCCATAAGTGTGTTGTCATGCATGAGTTGCACTTGGTTGTATGTGTCATACATTAAGATGAACTTGTGGCTTATTTAAGAGGTTGTGACACCTTGAGGTGTATGAGAATGAATGCCCTGAGGGGCTGAGGCGCGGGATTTGAATTAAATGGCACCATCAGGCGTACGAGACGCGAGGTTAAGAAGGCCATAGTCTTGATGCATTGAAATGTGGGACGGAGTTGAGATGTGTCGACACAAGCTTGGAGTGACATTGAAAATCTGATGCGTTTACGCTGGTTTATCCATGAGACGGTCTGATGCGTTTACGCGAACTGAGCCTAAAACGTTCTAAATGCGGGCATGAAAGTGAGGAGGCAAGAAAGGGTGGAAGGTGTAATATGGCCGGTTTATGTGTGCTTGAACTTAATGTCATAACGAGATGCATGGATTGTATGCTTGACTTCCATGTGTTATTTCTTGCTAGTTGACTGCCTCTTGTGATTCCTGTATAATCTGATTGTGATTGCATTTGCCTGAGTGGACGGTCAGCCTAACCTAGGATTAGGACCTACCTTCCTGAGATTTATATCTCACCCCGTCATGGGATTAACTTTTTCTGGTCTCAGGCGAAGGAAACTCGAGCTTGCCAATGATCGGTATTTAAAGAAGTAATTATAGGAAATGGATTTACACTTTTGTGACTTTGAGGATTTCATGTTACCTTGAAGTTAGAGTTGTATCATCTGAATCATTAGTCGGCGTTTATAAGAAGACATTCCCTATGTCATGAGTCATCTTAAGATTGAACTGAATGGAGAAGTTTTATCGCTTCCGTATGTTTATATCATTTAGAAGTTTTTAAATGGTTGGCCAACGGATCCTGGTAACCACCGAGACAAGACAGCCTTGGTAGGATTTTGCCTGCCTGACGGGTTCGGGACGTGACATCCCCGTTTAAGTGTTATCAGAGCAATGTCAGCTTGATCCAATGTGATTGAGACTTGGAGTGATAAGGAGCGATGACTTGAGAATAATTAGGTAGTGAGACCTCGAGGGATAAGCATGGATTGCTGAATCTTGAGGACTATAGGCTTGAACTTGTGTAGTATTTTAATGGTCCTAGTGTCGATTTTAGGGGATGATCTTGAGTGATTTTATGAATAAGGCTCACAAGGAAGTGAATAGAAATTGAGGAGTCATAAGCTTGGATTTGAGGTTGCTAGAGAATAAATTGTAAATGAAGGGTTAATTGAAGTGTATGAATATGATTGTGGTTTGTCAATGGCCCAACTTAAGGAGTTCGAGTTATAAAGAAGCAACAGGTATTAGTGGATTCAAGCTTGAATTACGTGATATCTTGATGGTTTAACTATCAATTGCTATTGTCAGCCTTGGATGAAATGAGGTGAGGTGTATACAATGAATATTGGATTAAAGGCCAACTGTGATTGAATGCATATGGATTTGGCTTGAATAGTGACTAAACTTGGGATTTATGGTTGAACATAGGCAATTAATCTATGAGATGTGATGGTCATTGATAGAATTAGAAATCTTCAATGGATAAGAATGGATCTGGAGATGATTATGGTATGATGAATGGCGAGGACAATCAAGACACGCATGTGTTTGTGGCATTAAAATGAAAGTCGAGGAAGGTATGTGGATGAGCTTATCATTATTGGACTTAATAAACTATCGCTTGTATGGGACAAGTTGATGGGATACCTATAAACCGTCATGAAGCATGGTATGGGACGTGTGGAACGGGGCTTTCTCCGTAGATATATGACTTGGAACAACCTGCAACGGTCAAGTCTGATGAGAGCGAGGAGTGATCGTTGGGATAAAGAGGTCCGGACAAGGAGCGGCTCTTGGTAGGCTTCTAAGATGGCAAGAGGCAGGAATGACCCAAGTCATAACTTGAAAGGCGAAATCTAGGTATCAGGTTGAGTCCAATTGTGGTTAAGAGATGTATGGCACGAGATTGATCCTCGAAGAAGATGTTCAAGTGGCATGACATGTGAAATGATGCCTATAATTGGCATAATTAAAAGTTTTTTGCTTGGCGGTAGATGCCGTTTGAAAGGAAAAGTGATGTCTATGATTGGCCTGTTGGGCATGTTTTGTAATTGGCATCATGTAATTGGCTTGGCCAAGGTCCAACTGGGAGAGTAGACGACATGTAGGGTTTATACCCATTGAACTGATGCTTGTTGAGAATGAGAAAGCATGTCATGTTTGTGACAGAGTAGCAGATGCCTTAGACTTATAGCATGATCGATTGACTCATTGAATTGCTGCCTTGAGTACTTGCTCGATGTTAACCTAGTTGAGTTTTGGCCTAGTTGAGACTTGTCTAGTAATTGGTTGAAGATTAAGAAGTTGCCTTGTTGAGGCTGGCCTGTTGAATAGTCATTGACTGATGAGAATCTGGAATCTTTGGGTAATGGACAACTAGTTGAGAGTTGTTTGGGAATCACTATAAGGTTGATAATGATGAATGATGAGATGAGCAGCCTGAGGCTGATAGACTTGAGTAGATGACTTAAGTTTTTTATTCCTAGAGGGAATCATAGTGGTTCAAGTGACATGAGAACCTAATAAGGTTGAACGATCAAGGTATGGTCATAGAAGAGCATTGGGCTCGAGTATACGTGGTATGGAAAATCCGAGAACTGATATGGATCATGAGAATTGAGTAAAGATGGGCGATTGGAGTATGAGTACCAAAAGAGAATATGGCTCGATCTGTTAATCATACGAGACCCAAGAGCTAAATGGGTCGTGAGAACTTTAAATGGAAATGAGAAAATTTATTGGTTAAGCAAGCTCGAGGAGGAGGAGCCATGATTGTCTAAGTCACTGTGGTGACAAATGCTAGTATTGATGAGTTAAAGTGATGGAAGTCACGAGAAAGGTGACTCTGAGTTAATTTTTTCTAAATTGAATGTGTGGGAAGGACCAGGAGAGTTTGGAAAAGCTTGTAAAACTATGTATAAGATTGAGATTGACTGAGTTAGGTAGAGGGATAAGATTTGAAATTGTCTCCCTTTGGATTGGGGATCTTGATAAGGAAACCTTAAAGGTTTGGGTACATTAAGGAAAGAAAGTGACCCTGGCAGTTTTAGCCTTAAGAGGCTATTAGTAATTGGTGAAAGGTCACCAGAAGAAAGTTTTCCTCAAGGGCATGATATCTGCCTAGACTACCCCTATTGAGTCGTTCGATGAAAAGTATCCTCTTGAGATTGCTCGAGATCAAAGGTTATTTGGATCCGAATAATCTTGAAAGGATCCAAGGACAATCAACCAGTGTGAGACAGAGTTCTCAAGGTCGTTTAAGCATATGGTAAAGGTGGTCAAGGACCCTTTAAATGAGTTGTGAAGTCTCTGAGTGGATTGGGATTTGAAGGCCTTATGCTAATTGTTATTCTTAAATCTGATGAACCATAATTGACATCAAGGAAAGAAGTGGATGATCGGGAGAGGAATAAGTAAGAGAATTTCTGTTCATGGATTATGAGAAAGAGAATTTTACTTATGGAACATAGAATGTGCCTATAAGGAAATGTCATTACTATGACATAAGGCTTATGGTGATTAACCTTTTGTTGTCATGAGGAATAATAAGGAGACTGATGTGTCAGTCTGTCAGACCTTGTGGATTTTATGAGATTGATTGAGGTTGAATCAAAACCATTAAAAGTGGCATTGCGAGTTATCACCCCTAGAGAATAGGGCGTTGTCCTTAAGGACGATTGGATCATGACATGATCATTGATGAAAAGAAAGGTGAATGGACTTGATGGTCCTAGTTACTTGCAATTTTATTAAATGGGTGAATAAGCAAAAAGGATGCTTAGATTGTAATCACAATGCGACTTGAGGAAGTCGAATTGAATATCTAAAATATGAATTTGTGGAGACCAAGTAAGAATGAAACTTGTCACTTGAGGTGGCTGAACTATTGGAAGGAGAATGTTAAAGTGTAGTGGCATTAGAATCCGAAAGTGAAGGAACTACTGTTGGCGAGACTCCAAAACGGATGTCCTATAGGATAAGAAAGAAAAGGTGGATTCAAAGTAAAAGAATGCCACTAAAGTGTATTGTTTCCTTCATAGGGTAAGAGATCCAAGTGTGGAAGGAAGAAAAAAAAAAATGCTTATTGTCTTGATGCTAAAATGAAACGTCTGGACTAACGAGGAGGATGCAAGCTTGAATGATTTTTTTTTTTTTTGAAAATCAAGTCCGAGAAGCTATCCTGTGAACAACGTTGAATTCCAAGATGATGTCGTTGTTGAGTTAAAACGACGAAATTGACATAAGGTCACATTAGCTGGTTGTGAAACCAAGAGGTCAAGGCACTAATGCTTCTTGAGAAAGAAGTGACAAAAATGAACAGAATATTGTGTAATTCAAGTGGGGACTCATGAGAATAGAGGGCCAAGGTTTGAGCTCTCAAGTGAAAAGTATGAATAACAGTTTGAAGATTCGACACCTGGTAAAAAGAAATTGACAAAAAGTCAATTTGAGTATACAAGGAATAATTGGATTGATTGCTACCATCTTTAGAGACGATGAATAGACTCATTTAAGGAGTCAGGAGAAACATGAATAACTTTCGAGAATATCCTACGGACTCTAAGGAGATGTTCGTTGTGTGCTGCTAATTGTGAAGAACGCGAGTTGTAGGCCTGATGAGATAAGATTTCTCGGTAGTGAAATTTCTGGGAAATGTAATCCCCATGGAGCCTTTGAGGAATGGAATAAGTGATGAATCGATTAAAATCGATGTGAGTTGCGGAAATTGAAAGTTTCTGGAATTAGTGAATATGGATGGATCGGAGGAAGATTTCCCACAAAAGCAATTCAATGGATGAATGAATACGAAAAGAGTTTTCGAGGAATTAAGTCAAGTTGATGACTACGCCGACAATAGTGTTCCTATTTGGAATTAAAAAGGGGTCGAGTGAATCATAATGACATGACGCAGAAAGGAAATTTGAGTCGTAGTAAGGCAAACTGAAGTGGGCTATGCGAATATGTCATGATAGTAAAGTTATATGAGTTGGAACGTCTAATGCATGGTTGAAGTTGGCTTGCAAATATTATTGAGACGAAATTGGAAAACACGACTCACATAGAGAGTTTTCAAGTTTAAACAAACCATAAGAATTTGAGTTATGTGGTTGCCCAGAAAAATTGAATGAGGAACAACGTATGTGAAGGAGATTGCTTAAGAACTAAGGATGAAATATCCTCTATCGCCTAGAAAAGGGTGATTTAAGTAGCGGATGCATATAAATGAAAATCGAGCATTGTGCATTTGACAGATAAAAGATAGGCCTTGCTCAAGGAAATAAGAAATTCAACTCCTAAATTGGAAGGTTGCCAATTGACTAGTTTGATAACTACCTGAAGTATCAAGCGTGAAGTCAGAAAGAATTGAGATGCTGCGATGAATAAATCCTAACATTTAAGGGGTTATGGAAATGGATAGAACAAGGAGGAAATCCAGATTTTTCCATACTTGGGAAAGAAAACTCAAAGTTAATGGTAGAAACATTGAAGTCCCACGGACGAGAGTACGAGTCTAATATTGAAAAGGAACTTAAAGAAATGACCTCATCATAAGTTCAAAGGGAGAATTACGGTATCCCTTGGGACGACACAAAGGTGTGCTAGACTTGCATCGATATTATCGATGGAATGGACTAAAAATTTGGTTAGTCGAACATGTGGTCAAGTATTAAACATGCCGATAAGAAAAAGGCATGCCCTTGAAAGGATTAATAGGTCGAATGGTATGGACATTAAAGAGTGCATTCTGGCGAGAGTTCAGTAATAATGATGATGGACAAATGGGAGAGATGATGTGAACGCTCGAGGATGAACTACTGACAGACGTAGGAGTATCGAAAGAGAATGGAGAGAAGCAAATCAGATTGAGGACTGAAGGAGACAAGTCCTAGGGAAAGATGGCTTTGGTCGGAAAGGACAAGTAAGATCGTCAAGTCATGAAAGGAATTATTCGAGAGAACGAGGATGCGATGAGACGCCAATACCCCAAAGGACTGGATGGTTAGAATGTTGTAAATTTCGAGAACAAAATTTCTTTAAGAGGGGAGAGTTGTGACATTCCGAATTTTCCGCTCCCTCGAGGCTTGAGATATGAAATGAAATCTCAAAATGAAAAATGAAAAATAAAGATTTATATATTCTAATCAAATTAGACGTCGCCTCATCAAAGGTAATTCGAATCAGAAAAACGACGTTCCGAACGTCGAGAGTAAAATTACCATTTTACCCCTTAAGCCTTAACCTTGCCTTTATAATTAGATAAGGGCATTTTGGTCAATCACAATACCCTATAGGCTGCCGAAAATTAAGAAAAATGAGGGCCATTGGATGAGCCTTGATTGACATGAGGACAAGTGTCAAAGGATTAGGCTATGAGTTGATATAAATACTTTTAACATACCATTCAACTCAAGTTGAACAAGCCCATTGAAGTATAAACCTCTCTCTCCCTCTCCTCTTGGCCGAACACCCCTCCATTGCCGGTTTTCTTCTTCTTCATCTTCTCTCTCTTGCCGACTAGCCCGTCACTCTGTCCCGACTGCTTCACTTGCTAGCCATAACTTCTTCGTCCATTATCAGAATAAGGTGTACCACTTACCATTGGAAAGCTTATCTTCTTGTTGTTCCAACAAGGTATTATAGATCCAAATCCACACAACCGTTTGTCCCACAAAGCCGTTTGAAGGAGCAAAGGTCAGGCTAGTCAGTTTTGAATCCGAGAGCTCCCAGCTGACCAGTCCCGATCGTCCCACTATTCTGGTCATATCATCTTCATCCGATATCGGATAGAGGTAAAATCATCATCAAATGAAAGCTTATTTTCTTATCTTTCCATAGACATATTATAAGCTCAATTTGACTTGGTAGATCTTCCCGTAGCTTGATTTAAGTGGACAAAGGTCCAGACGAGGCAAATTCTGACCGAGTTGGGGGAATGTCTTCGTTTGGCCACTTCAAGAATTCAAATTACTTCAAATTTTCAGCAAGATCTTCTACACTTATAGTATTGAAGTTGGATGAGTTGTGGTAAAAATTTTGGAGTTATTTGATGGATTTTTGATCCCAAATGGGTCTTGTGTTTGAAGCACAAAAACTGACCGTTGGAGGACCCAAAGGAACCGGCGCCATTCAAGAACTTTCTAGCGTCGCCTTGGCTCCAAATTTTTGGTGAGGCTCCCCAACCCTTAGAACTACATGTTGGCAAGTAGATTAGTGGATAAATTGAGGATTTAAGCTAATTTAAGGGCTGTTAAGTTGGCGTATGCACAGAACCGGGTATGCCCTGTTTCGGTTCTGAGCATATCGATTTTGTGGGTGGCTGTTGGTGTTGAAGTTGAGCTCCAATTCATTGTTGAGAAGTGTGAGGATGTTAATTGATAGGTTCATGAGGTGTATGTTTAATAGGGTGATGATTTGAGCAAGAAAATTAACAATTGGATGAAATTTCCTTAGGTTGCGCGGTTGAATCATCCTTGGACCCTTAGGGCTGAACCATTGGAGTGCTTGGGAAGGAAATTTTATTGGCTATAGCACAAGGAAAGGGGAATCATAAATCTGTGATAGGAGAATTGGACTCGATTAGGCGATTGAGTGTGAGTTTGATTGATTATTGCAAGATTATCAAATGATTGTCCATTGTACGTCCTAGAAAGACATAGATGACTCAAATGCTTGACCATGTTTGTGCCTTGAGTTGATTGTCGCATTTGAATGTTGAACTTGATTGCCTTGTATGCCATAAGTGTGTTGTCGTGCATGAGTTGCACTTGGTTGTATGTGTCATACGTTAAGATGAACTTATGGCTTATTTAAGAGGTTGTAATACCCTGAGGCATATGAGACGCGGGGTTGTGTGGATGAATGCCCTAAGGCGCTGAGGCGCGGGTTTGAATTAAATGACACCTTGAGGCATACGAGAAGCGGGGTTGAGAAAACCATAGTCCTGATGCGTTGAAACGCGGGACAGAATTGAGATGTGTCAACACAAGCTTGGAGTGACATTGAAAACCTTATGCGTTTACGCGGGTTTGTCAATGAGACGGTATGATGCGTTTACGCGGACTAAGCCTGAGATGTTCTAAACACGGGCATGAAAGTGAGGAGGCAAGAAAGAGTGGAAGGCGTAATATGGCTGGTTTATGTGTGCTTGAACTTAATGACGTAACGAGGTGCCTGGATTGCATGCTTGACTTCCATGTGTTATTTCGTGCTAGTTGACTGCCTCTCGTGATTCATGTATAATCTGATTGTGATTGCATTTGCCTGAGTGGACGATCAGCCTAACCTAGGGTTAGGACCTACCTTACTGAGATTTATATCTCACCCCGTCGTGGGATTAACTTTTTCAAGTCTTAGGCGATGAAAATCCGAATTTGCCAATGATCGGTATTTAAAGAAGTAATTATAGGAAATGGATTTACACTTTTGTGACTTTAAGGATTTCATGTTACCTTGAAGTTAGAGTTGTATCCTCTGAACCTGTAGTCGGCGTTTATAAGAAGACATTCCCTATGTCCTAAGTCATCTTAAGATTGAACTGAATGGAGAAGTTTTATCGCTTCCGTATGTTTGTATCATTTAAAAGTTTTTAAATGGTTGGCCGACGGATCCTGGTTAACACCGAGATAAGACGGCCCTGGTGGGATTTTGCATGCCTCACGAGTTCGGGACGTGACAATCAGGGTCCCCCGTAGACATCCAGCTCAACCAAGTATCGACCCGTATCATATGGTGAATGATAAGAGTGATAAATCATGGCACCAATTTGAAAAAGTGCGGGACTTGAAGAGGAAGACTCAGGCCAGGTGGTGACGGCCAGAGTATCCCTAGTTAAATACCATCCTAAGCCTAACCATTCAGGTCCAATGGCGGGTTGTGTGTGCTATATGTAAATGTGAAGCAGTAAAGACATGCGCAAGAGTTTATATCAAATCAGCACTTCAATATAACACCCCAAAACATACATTCCTACTTTAACCTATAAGAAAAGGTTAGCAAACAACTCTAACCCTTATCACTCCAGAGATTGTGCATAAAACATTTTTGATATGTTGATTAGAAACCTAAGTAAAACAGCAGGAGAATCATTTTACTTCTACGAACCAGAGATTGTGAATTCGGAAACTTGATTACACTAGTTAATTAAAACTAATGCCTTTTCGGTACCTTAATTCCAATGAGATGTCCTAATTGGCAGCTCAGATCAAATTGGTCTTTAAATTTGAATGAAGTGTTTTTTTGTGTTTTCGCTTTGAAGATGAATATGCATGAGTGATTGTGAGGCATGAATGAGCATAGACAAAAGCAAAGGTATGGATAGAGGAGGCATTGCAAGACAATTCAATGTAACAAAATGTAAATATGCAATTAATTAAACTAATCATGAAAGGATAACATGCAAAAAATTTATAGTTAGACTAAGTAGCATGCAATTTTTTAATTCAAGCAAATCAACTAAGCAATTAGACTAACCTAGCTTGGATGCCCTAAACATGATACTAATAACATGTTAAATGATATGGCAAGATATAATGTAACATGCAAATTATGAGACATGCAAAATGCTCTGATATAATGTGATTTTTGAAAAATATGATGATGCATGAGTATATGCAATTTCGAAATTTAATGAATGACATGACAATGGATGAATATATTTTTTGTTTTTTTATCATTTTTTGGCAAATGAAATGTGCATAAAACAAAATATGGTCTAAAGATATGCAAGGAATGCAATGAGTGATATTCAAAAATATGATATGGATATGCACTAAAACATGGGATATGGTTGGAAATGCTAAAGATATGCATAAAATATGCATAAATGTGATCTTTGCTCTTTCTTTAAAAAAAAAAATCAGCCATTGAGGGATTTTTTGGAAGATTTACATTATCTTGACTTTATTTGCTTAAAGCTTGATGAGATACGATTTCTAAGAAACCTTATCTTCCTAAAAAAGATCAATTAGACATGGTTTGAGGAAACCATATCTTACCACTTTTTTTTTAGGAATCTTCAGAATATAGCATAAATCAATCAAGATAGCAATCCGTCAATCAATATTCAAAGCAAAATTGTGACCATCATCTTCCTTTCGAAATTTCTAGAAATTTCCACATCTCGAGTTAAAATTTGGATTTTCAGAGATAGCAAAGCATACCTAAAAGGTGATAGGTCAGGTTACCTAAATCTGAGATTCTCCTTACAAAAAATTAGGTTTCGACGGTTTAGGTCAAAAAAGCCGTTATCTTGAATTTCTAAAAAAATATTTGCACTTCGCTTAATGTCGGCATCGTGTAGAACAATGCTAGAACATTCAAAGGTTCATCTTTTAATCTTCTAATGTGAAAAAACTATTGTGACATTCCGAATTTCCGCCCCCTCGAGGCTTGAGATAGAAATGAAATCTCAAAATTGGAAAATGGAGAATCAAGAATTCCAACATTATAATTGGAATGGTCGTCGCCTTATCGAAGAAAATTGGAATTAGGAAAAAAAATGACAATCCGAACGTCGAAGGCAAAATTACCATTTTGCTCCTCAAGCCTTAACCTTGCCTTTATAATTGGATAAGAGCATTTTGATCAATCACAATACCCTATAGGCTACCGAAAATTAAGAAAAATGAGGGCCATTGGATGAGCCTTGATTAACATGAGGACAAGTGTCAAAGGATTGGGTTATGAGTTGATGTAAATACTTTTAACCTACCATTCAACTCAAGTTGACCAAGCCCATTGAAGTATAAACCCCTCTCTCTCTCCTTTTGGCCGAACACCCCTCCACTATCGATTTTCTTCTTCTTCCTCTTCTCTCTCTTGCCGACCATCCCGTCACTCTGTCCCGACTGCTTCGCTATTCCAACCATAACTTCTTCTTCTTCCGTCATTGGATTAAGGCATAACACCTACCATTAGAAAGCTTATCGTCTTAACGTTACAACATGATATTATGGGTTCAAATCTACCCAGCCGTTTGTCCTGTAGAGCCGTTTGAAGGAGCAAAGGTCAGGCTGGTCAGTTTTGAATCCGAGAGCTCCCAGCCGACTAGTCCCGTCGATCCTACTATTCTGGTCATATCTTCTTCTTTCGATATCGAATAGAGGTAAAACCACCGTCAAATGAAAGCTTATTGTCTTATCTTTCCATAGACATATTATAAGCTCAATTTGACCTGGTAGATCTTCCCGTAGCTCTATTTGAGTGGACAAAGATCCAGACGAGGCAGATTCTGACCAAGTTGGGGGAATGTCTCCGTTTGGCCACTTCAAGACTTCAAATTGCTTCAAATTTTCAGTGAGGTCTTCTACACTTATAGTATTAAAGTTGGATGAGCTGTGGTAAAATGTTTACAGGAATTTGATGGAGTTTTGACCCCAAATGGATCTTGTATTTGAAGCACAAAAACTGACCGTTGGAGGACTCAAAGGAACTAGCGCCATTCAAGGAATTTTCGACGTCGCCTTGGCTCCAAATTTTTGGTGAGGCTCCCCAACCCTTAGAACTACATGTTGGCAAGTAGATTAGTGGATAAATTAAGGATTTAAGCTAGTTTAAGGGCTGTTAGTTGGCGTATGCACAGAACCGGGTATGCCCTGTTTCGGTTCTGAGCATATCGATTTTGTGGGTGGCTGTTGGTGTTGAAGTTGAGCTCCAAATTCATCGTTAAGAAGTGTGAGGATGTTAATTGATAGGTTCATGAGTATGTTTAATGGGGTGATGATTTGAGCAAGGAAATTAACGATTGGATGAAATTTCATTAGGTTGCGCGGTTGAATCATCTTTGGACCCTTAGGGCCGAACCATTGGAGTATTTGGGAAGGAAATTTTGTTGGCTATAGCACAAGATAAGGGGATTCTAAACCTTTGATAGGAGGATTGGACTCAATTGGGTTGTATGAGTATGAATTTGATCGGTTCTTGAGAGATTATATCGTGATTGTCCAATGTAAGTCCTAAAAAGACATAGATGACTTGAATGTATGACACTGCTCGTGCCTTAATTGATTGTCACATTTGAATGCTGAATTTAATTGTCTCGCATGCCATTAATGTGTTTCTCATCGCTTGAGTTTGCAATTGATTGTGTGCTATGAACTGAAATGAGCATTTGGCATGTCTGAGAAGTTGTGATACCCTGATGTGTTGAGACGCGGGGTTGTGCAACTGGATACCCTGAGGCGCTGAGGCGCGGGGTTTGAATTGAATGACACCCTGAGGCGTATGAGACGCTGGGTTATATGGATGAATGCCCTAAGGCGCGGAGTTTAAATTGAATGGCACCTTGAGGCATATGAGATGCGGGGTTGAAATGGCCAATGTCCTGATGCGTTGAAACACGGGACGGAGTTGAGGTGTGTCGACACAGGCTTGGAGTGAAATTGAAAACCTGATGCGTTTACGCGAGTTTGTTAATGAGACGATCTGATGCGTTTACGCGGACCGAGCCTGAGGCGTTCTAAACGCGGGCATGAAAGTAAGGCAGACTGGAAGGGTGGAAGTTGTGATTTGACATGACAACGTGTTTGATTCTAATGATGTGAAATGCTGTCATGACTGCATGCTTGACATCCGTATGTTGTTTATTGACAGTTGAATGCCTCATGTGATTACTTGTACAAATTATTTGTGATTGCATTTGCCTGAGTGGACGGTCAACCTAAACTAGGGTTAGGACCTGTCACGCCCGCGCCCCGGGCACGAGCACGCGAGCATCCTTGCAAGCAAACCAACAATAATCTCTCGGCGGTCCCAAAATCCACCAATAGGAGTCGAGAGATATAATAATTATATCACGCATTCGGAAGCGATACTCCAATAAATCCCCGTACAATATATATATAGATTAAGTGGGACCCAGGATAGCATCATACATATCATACACCAAACGTACTGTTCATACAGACAACAGCTACTACAATCCGCTAACTAGGGGGTGACAGGGTAGGCAAAACAAAAAGGAACATCCTCTAAGCCAGTAGAAACCAGGTCAGGTCATCATCAGGATGAGCTGCTAGAGTCATCCGTCTCATCCACGTCCTCAGTCGGCTCATACTCGGAAAATGTGTCGAACGGAATCTCCACTGAATCCTCCATAGTAGCCTCCTGCGACGGCTCAGCGAGGTCGCCCTCGAACGCCTCCAAAACTATGACCTCCTCGGTGAACTCCAAGGTCGGTGTCCGCTCTGGTCCATTCCTAAACCCTACTACTGACCCATCGAGCAACTCCTGCTCTGCCACAATCTGGCACCGGTCGGGTATGACACCCGGAGGTACCTCGTGGGGCTTTAATGGCCCAGTCTGTGTGTCATCCTCCTTCTTGAACCACGCCTCGAACCTATGAGGCTTCCACTCAGACTTACCCTCGTCCACCCATATGACGGTACACTTCCTCACATAGATGTTCCCCTGTCTGTCCGGGAACTCATCAAAATAAGTCGTCATCTCTTTTGGGTCCTCGAAATGAATTGGCCACATATCGCTACAGCTTAGGATCTGTAAAGTAAAGGGTTCCCCAAGAAGGGGTGAGATACTCATCTCAGTAAGAAAAACCTAACCCTAGGTTAGGTCGACAATACACTTAGGTAGTCATACCCCTCAACGGATGTACACTCATGAACACATAGGCATAACAATCATGATTCAAATAACAACAACATACAGAAGACAGGCATAAAACGCGTTACACTCATGTGCACAGGTATTCTCAGTCCGCCACTTCACCACATCCATCAACCTCCGCCTGCCTCATTCTCTAGCCCACGAACCAGTCACTTCAAGCTCGGTCCGCGTAAACGCATCAGACCGTCATCGATGACCCGCATAAACGCATCAGGTCCCGATGAATCTCCAGGTAATGCTCATTAATTCATACTCCATCCCGTAAATCATTCGCATCAGGACCGTGTCTATCTCAACCCCGCGACTTCGTCACATCAAGGCGCCACCTAACCATACTTCACCTCGCGACCTCGTCGCATCAGGGTCTTAACCTCCCGCCCCACGTCTCACACGCCACAAGGCCCCGCTACGCCATGCTCATGCCACATCGCATCTTTTGCCTTGATTTTTAATTCAATTTTACGCCCACTGGCAAGCGCACATTTAATGCATTTCATAAATTTCGTGGCATGCAAATCAATTCAAATGACATACAAACATGACAAACAACTCAGGCGCAGGCAATGTCACACAATTATTCCTTAACGTCTTAGGACATATCAAAACTACCCCATTTGACAATTTCTCATAAACCATTCCAATCGAACCTCGACTTACCTAATCAAGTCCAATCCCCCTAGCCTCGGTTTAGGAATTCCCTTATCTTAGCTCGGCAACACAATCTTTCCTTCTTGGACCTCTTAGGTTTCGGCCAACCCAAGTCCAAGGGCCAATTTGTCTCGCAACCTAGAATAATTAACTTATTCGTCAAATTTTCGTACTCAATTTCTCAATTCATCAATCACATTCATCCATAACATACCCCTCATCATCTCTTCACATCATAAACACCAATTTGCAGCACAAAACCATCATCCACAGCCTCCAACAGAATCGGTTTGGCCAGGCGCCGAACCGGTTCCATTCGATTTTGTTCATGCCGGGTCCAACCGGTCTTAATCTACTCCAAATCCATTAATTATACACTATCCTACCTCTTATAATGTCTACCTAAGGGTTTGAGAGGCTCACTGATTGTTTGGAGTCAGTTGGTCGCCGGAAACTCGTTGAAACTTACCGGAACGCCTAGGGTCAGAATACCGACAAATTCTGTCCAATATATACAAGGCCGGTTCGTGGTCAAAAACTTATCAAATAAATCTTCAACTTTTACCACAGAATGCTATATGTGTCTACTGAGTCTCCACGAAATTTGAGCTCAAGACTCAAAGATTTCGGCCATCAAAGAGGGTGAGAACCGAACCTACCTCAGGTTGGTTCCGATTCCGTCGGCTTTTGGGAAAACTTCTGCTCAGAACACCTCGGTGCTCCAAATGCCTTGATTTTTGTTGGAGGAGCTCGGCAAGACGTGGATATTCATTGTGGTGGTCGGCCAGCAACAGATGGTGACCGGAGATGGTGATCGTGGCCGGCGAGCGGGCGGTGTGGGTCTGGTCTGGCGGTCAGCAGTAATAAGAAGAAGAAGAAGGTGGTGCTCGGTTCTTTGGGGGGTTGGTCTGGACGAATGGAAGAAGAGGAGAGAGAGAGAGTTCAATTATATCCAAGTTTTGGTCAATGGCTTTGAATGTTATGTGTGGAAAAGGTGACATGACCCTAGCCCTTTAATCTTTGACACTTGGCAAGTTATCTTCCCCATGGATATCCAATGGCCATTGTTTTCCTTCATTTTCGGCATCCCAAGGGAGGGTATAATGTCCATTTTTCACTTCTTCAATTATAAAGACAAAGTCCTAAGTTTAAGGGGCAAAAAGGTTATTTTACCCCCGATGTTCCGAACGTCGTTTTTCTCGTTCCAAGATTATTCGATAGGGCGACGGCCAATCCAAATGATGTTGGAATTCTTGATTTTCCATTTCAAACTTTTCAGGACTCGTTTCTGATAGTTTTTTCTATCAGACGTAATTCCAGCCTATCCCGAACTGACGGGCGGCTTTTACAGACTTTACTCGTATCGACCCCATGATTCTCATCACATTTAGGGCTCGTCAATTCATGGCGACTTTGGTTGTCATGTAATTGTGACGATTTATTACTAGTCCCTATGGTCTCGATCGTCACAGTCCAATTGAGGATAATTTTGCAAATCATATGTTGGTTAAGCGGCATCACCCGCGCTCCAATCGTGCGACACTCGCATGTTAATCCTTGATCGTCCTTAGATCGGCCTTTTGCTGGTTTTAAATATCCTCTCGACAATCCTTATGGTCAAAACGTCATTTTCTATCCGAGTCGCCTAGGTCTACGTACCTCGTCTCCCGTTAACCTTTCTCCTATGGTCAGTCTACTCAAATTGATCAGATTTGAGCGAAATACAACTGAAATACATTACTTGTTATATATAAACTTCTCATTACAGAGTCTGAAGTTGATTGAAAATCAGAATGTCACAGGACCTACCTTACTGAGATTTATATATCACCCCGTTGTGGGATTAACTTTTTTAGGTCTCAGGCGATGGAAATCCGACCTTGCCAATGATCGGTATCTAAAGAAGTAGTTATAGAAAATGGATTTACATTTTTATGACTTTAAGGATTTCATATTACCTTGAAGTTAAAGTTATATCCTCTGAACCTGTAGTCGGCGTTTATAAGAAGACATTCACTATATCCTGAGTACCACCGAGACAAGACGGCCCTAATGGGATTTTACATGCCTGACGGGTTCGGGACGTGACAACTATCTAACATGCAAG
This sequence comes from Rhodomyrtus tomentosa, assembly GCA_028455895.1. Classification (NCBI taxonomy): domain Eukaryota; kingdom Viridiplantae; phylum Streptophyta; class Magnoliopsida; order Myrtales; family Myrtaceae; genus Rhodomyrtus; species Rhodomyrtus tomentosa. The sequence goes on along the minus strand of JAPCWY010000003.1, from coordinate 19,703,841 downwards.
CCATCCTTTGTATGCAAACGTGACAAGAAACTCATGCCATCAAGAAAAATTCATTCCCAACAATGGATCTAAATGAGACTAGAATATTTTCACATGTCATTGATTTGATTTTCGATTTTAGCACGAACTTGATGGAAAAGATTCAATTTATTTGAATTCCAATAGCAAGTTAACACGGATTTCCAATCAAAAAGTCGAAGAATTTTAGCTTTTCCAGACTGAAAATTTCGCACCCTAGTGTTTGCTTAGAACATCCTCCTTTTAACATGAAACTCGCCGAAAAAACGCCTTTCAACTTGCAAGGAAATTCGTACGAAACCAGCAACGAAGGCCGCCTTTTACAGCAGCGAAAGTCGACCTTGGACAGCAGCAGAGATCGAGCGGCAACGGCAAGCAGAAGCAGCGGCGGCAACAACTATTGATCGGCAGCAAAACGGCGGCGGCAATGAAGAACAGCAACGGCAGCTAAGGCAAGGCGTCGGACGAGAGTGGCACAACGTCGGCTTTGGAGTGGTGGCAGTAACGAAATAGCGGCGGCGCACGGCTATAACAAGCAGTCGACGGTGAGAGTAAAAGAGAGAGAAAAGTCGTGAGAGAGAGAGAGAGAGAGTGATCGGAGTGTCAGAAAATTATGTTGTCCCCCTTATAACCCTAAGCATAATGATATATATATAGAGAAGATTAGGGTAATAGTCTAGGATTCAATCTTGACCATCGAGATTTCATGTGGGATATCCACTATAAGATTGAAATTTTCTGAATATTCAAGGCCTTTTTTGTGCAATGTATGAGAATTTCTTTTTGCGAGAATTATGATTATCTATCATTTCATGAAATAAATAAGTTTCCTAAAAACTAAAATTTAGGTGTCAACAACAGTATATTATTTCTAGGTGGTGAGCCAAAAAGCCATTTACCCTCAGCTGGTGGTTATCCTTTAGGCCTTGGTAGTGAACTTTGTCGATCCCAATCATCATCCTTGGCTTGTGGCACGTCCTTTATGCCTCGGTGGTGATTGTAATCTATCTTGCATTTGCATTCATCCATCGACGTTCGTCCCCGCTTACTTTTTTCCATAACCACTCAAAACAACATTCGTCCTTCCCGCACACATCAGACGGTATCGCTCCTGAACATCTCGTAAAACATGACTGTTGAGTATGCCAATATATGAGCCAATGTCACGAATAAAGTAGGAATGTGACTCAAAGACTTGGATAGCTGTTTTCGAAGTATCTTAGATTGAAAATCCAGTTTTTATGAAGTTAACTAGCGGAGGAGATTTGCTCAGGGCATTCTTCTTGTGCAGTGTAGTCGGTAAGAAGAAGGGGAGAGAGATAGCGAACAGCCATGTCGATTTTACTTGGGAGTCCTTATCTTTGTTGGATTACTTTGATAATTGATTGACTGATACTAAGGGACAATATGGTAACTCTAAGGATGGATACGGACTTTTTATTCTGCGCCGAAGATGGATATCGACTTCAAAAGTTTTTTTTATGGGATATATATATATATATATATCATAAATGACATGATAAATAAGTAAACTGAAATAAAAAATGACGTTTTAAGTCTTCATCTTTCACTTCAATACACGTCAATATGAAGATTTGGGATATTATAAACTTTCGAATTAATATATGTTGGCCCTTAAACTTTCTCCTTTTACACATTAATGTATCCTTCGAATATATATAATGAAAAACAAATTTTTGACATTTGATCTTTTTCATTTTTTAAGAATTTTCCTTTTTAATTTAATTTGTGCTTACTCATTTCTTAGAATACCTTATTTAGTTCTGTTTAAAGAGGTTGTATTTATCAAATGTTAACAAGCTTCGATTTTTGAAACATTTATTTTATTATTGTTCTATCCTTTCGAAAGAGTAATAGGGAGGACACTGTTAGTTAATTTCATTTCCTTCCTTTTTCAGTTTTTTTACGATAATTAAGTGTGATAGAGAGATTTTCTTCGAGAAAATAAGATTACAACACTTTTTTACTCCTCGAGAATTATGTACATTGCAAGTGTTAATAGAAAAATGTGCTGTATTTATAACACGAAGTAAAAATGAAAGTTCATCATTATGTTGTATAATTAGTTCGAAGAAAATGTTTGTTACGTGTGATGATATATATATATAATAGTGTTTCAGAAGCAAACGTGTACTATATTTATGATCGAATTCTCCCAACGAGATTATCGACCATCGCCCTAAAATAAATAGAAAATTTGGAAGAAAGAAAAAAGAAAAAAAGAGTCCACGAAAGTGTCCCATCTTTAAGGACAATGGAAATTCGATTTCGAATCTCGTGGAGTTCATCATTCCAAGTCAATACAATTTGCTTAGGATTTATGAACCTGGAACCCCTCAAAACACGGAAACCTAAAATTGAGGTTCTTGTCTCTCTAACTGAGCTTCAACTCCAGTTTCGTCGAGGACCCAGTTCCGGTTTTCCCCCATGGTGGCCTAAAAGCGCTCCCGTCGAGAAGGTAAAAATCCCAGCTTTGTGGGATATCTTTTTGTTCTTCAGATTCTTGCTGCGTTTAATCTGAGTGGAATGGTATTTCATCGCCTATGGATCGTGGGTTTCTACTAGCTTCAGGCCTTGTGAAGGATTAGCCTGATTCTTGAAATTCTTCATCTGGGTGGTACGCTGTTGTTACGTCTACTTGAAGATTTTGGCTTGTAATTTCGTTGTATCAGACTATTTCCCCTGTTTTCTCCTGGAGTTTCTCTGTTTCTTGTATGATTCTGCAGGGGCGCGTGTATGCCTGTGTGCTTTCTTTTTCTTGTTTCTTTTTTGGTTAATGTGTTGATATTCGTTTGGTTATTCATCGCAGTATTTGATTATTTGGCAACTACTTACGTCTTGTATTATTTTGTTGCTGTTGTTGGTTTTGTTGTTGTGCTCTGTTTGGTATTTAGTAATTGGTCGGCTCATCGAACGTTGCTCCCGGCATACGCTTTTATGTTGGCTTGATCGCAATTCATGAGCTGTGGACTGCGAGATGTTCTTGTCATATTAGGTATTACATTTGGAAAAATTTATGCTTGATTCTTCTCTGAAATGGAAGTGAAGAAAGTAAAGTTAGATTTCCGGGCTCCGGTTATCGTTGCATCGAGATGGTTGTGAAGGTTCAGCTAGTTATTACTGTCAGAGCCAACTCTAGGAACGTGAAAACTATGTCATGATTTCAACAAGGTCCATTACTACTTGTCGAAACAAGTAGTGCTGCGATCAAATGAAAAGTTGAGGATACTTTCATCTATCTAGTTGATTAATTAGTTCACCATGGTGTACCAAAACCAAACTGCTTCCCAAAGTAGAGATGATAATGATTGACTTCTGCTGCATTTCTGATCCTACCTCCTAGTTAACACATCATTATGTCGCGGAATGTTTTGTAAGAGGTGATTGTGAAAGCTTTGTCTTCCGGTACTTTGTTTATTGAGAGAAAGATGTTTGACTTTTGTTTTCTTCCTTACACTCTTAAGGAATCCAGTCTCAACTATATTTTCTTGTGTTTTGTTCATGTTGGAATAAACGGCTACAATAGTACAATCTTGCATCAGCCATGGAGGGAAAAGGACGTGGCCGGCTCCTTCATTTGGGGAATGGTGCAAAGAAGAAACGAAGTAATGCCTCTCGGCGTCCCCATGATGAGCCGCAACCAGCTTATAATTACATGGACGTTGCATCTTCTACTCCGCCTCCAGACAACTTCAGCGAAGCTTCTGTTGACAAGAATGTGGATTATGGTATTTATCCTCACAAGGAGATAAATCTGAAGCAGTTCACATCAAGTGCATCATGCAATAATGTGGCAGATGCTGGAGAATCTCAATATGCCTCCATGCATAGTTCTTGCGGAGGAAACAAACAGATGCGCAGTGCTACCGATTCCAATACATCTGGTGAATGTGCTCTTGCCCCTGCTAATTTGGAAGTAGCCAAAGGAGCAGCTCATCATTCACCACTGTTCAATGAGAACAAAGTGAAAAAAGTCAAGCTCAAGGTTGGCGGCATGACTCGAACCATCCACGCCACCTCAGATGGTGTCTCAGTCGTTGGGTCCTCTTCAACAAAGTATTGTGGCACTTCAGATATTACGGGGCCTGGTGAAAATGCAATGCTTGAGGTAGTAAATTGAGTGGCCGACATGGACCCTTCTTAAAGTCATGCAATAGTCTGTTAATGTATTTTGAGTTAAGCTAAGTAATCTCTCTCTCTCTCTCTCTCTCTCTCTCTCTCTCTCTCTCTCTCTCTCTCTCTCTATCTAGGATGGCTCCTCTAGATTTCACTCTCTTTCTTCTGACAAGGCGAGTCGCCTGCGAGGGGTGCCATGGTGGAAGAATTTCTCTGCTAGTGGTTTCAACATGGGGAAGGCGGATTCTTCTGGCAGTAGCGAGTCAGTTCGCAAGAGCAAGCGAGTTCCTAAAAAACGTACATTCGATGGGGCTGATGGAGCTGATGATTATGAGATTCTAGGAAAGATCGATGTGCCTAGATTGAATGAGGAGGACAATGATGAGTGTGATGAAGATTACGAAGGGGGAAGAAGGAGACAACAGAAATTATCGGAGGTGTTGAAGAGACAGTTTGAGGGCCCGCATTATGTGAACTCTCGGACAAATTTCCTTTCAGCCAAAGAATCTAGAAAGTCCAAATCGGGCAGGACATTTGAAGACGATGATTATTTGGAAGAGGAAGAACTGACTTCAGATGTCGAACCTATAATTAAGAGGAAGAAAGACAAGATGGCGCGTCTTGAGCCTTTGGCAGGTTCTGAAAGGGAGACAACAGTGATTACCCGTCAGCGGGCACTGCGATCTGGCAAAGATACATTTTCTGGTCGCGGTGCAGATATTGTCAAGCTTCCAAATGGTTTACCTCCTGCACCACCTAAAAGTGAGTTATTTGTCACGTCTTCTATACTTTTTCCTTGAAAGATTGTTATGCTTAAAGATTATTGAGGAAATTCGTTTGCCGCGACCAGAGCAAAAGGACATGCTCTCTGAAGTTGACCGGCAACTGAAGAAAGCTGAGGCTGCCGAGAGACGTAGGATGCAAGCCGAGAAAGCAGCTATGGAATCTCAGGTTGGCTTCTATATTTTTAATTCTCATACCAGATGTGTACATCTTATCCACTTGCTTGACTATGAGTGTTGATAATCGTGCTCTGGCGTCTCTATACACATCTAGTAATACATTGTGAAATGCATGGTTCCTCATGAGGAATTTAGGATTAGATTTGATCTGTTTCCAGGCTGAGGCAATCAGGAAAATACTGGGCCAAGATTCAAGTAGGAAGAAACGAGAACAGAAGATCAGGAAACGACAAGAAGAGGAAGCCGAGGTATTTACTAATACCCTCTGACAGTTTTTTCTTTCTCTTAATGGAAGGGACTCATTAGTACCTCCTTTTGTTATGTTTAGGAGAAGGCTGCGAAATCTATGACAATCAAATCGGACACAGTGAGATGGGTTATGGGGCCTGCGAGAACGGTAGTTACGTTCCCAGAGGAGATGGGCTTGCCTAGTATATTTGATTCTAGGACTTGCAGGTAAGTGCTCTGATTTTACGTTCACGGACCTTAAGTCCCTTCTGCAATTTTATTGGCACCACAGTTTGGGTAACCGTACTGTAAGAGGGCATTGCTTCTGATGTGATGATTCAACTGCATTTTGATCTGGCTGAAGCCTTGTGATGTGGATTTTCAGCTACCCGCCGCCCCGCGAAAAATGCGCTGCTCCCTCCTGCACGAACCCATATAGGTACCGTGATTCAAAGTCGAAGTTACCCCTGTGCAGTCTCGACTGTTACAGGGCCATACAACGGAAAGCACAGCCGCTGGTCGCCTGCTGATGGGGAGCGGACATCTTTCTTGTAGTTTCCACGAATGGCGGCATTTCTGGTTCGGATCCTCACATTTCCGATGGTGATTTGGAGTAGATCATCGGACGTACTTGGATTGTAAGAATAATACTTCATCATCAGTTCAATAAGATACCGTCCCTTGGGTGGCAGGGAACCTTATATTTCGAAGCAAATATCCTTCGAGGGTAGCTTCTTTTTCGCTCCCTTCATTAGATTTTGATGCGTTTACTCGGAGTTGTGTAGCTCGCAGACAGCATGACCAGCTTTCGGACAGTGAGGAGACATTTGCTGGCCTCTTAAGGATGCTCACGCGGTCGCACTTGGGGCTCCGTTCGTTTCGCAAAATTTGGACATTGCTAGCGAACGATTTATTAAGAATAGTTATGTTGAGAGAAAGTGGTTTCATTCTCATGAAAATACATGGAAAACGGTATTATTTTTAAACCCGGTCAAAGAACCCGTTGGGCTTCCTGTTTCGCAATCGACCGGTTCAATCGGTTGAACCGTCCAGTTAATAAGTCTTCCCAAGATCAAATTATCTTAACCATTGAAGTCATCAATTGGCTTTTGGTTATTAAGTAAAAATCGGGTCGCGTCACGGTTCGATTCCCAATCCGATCAGTTGAAGTTACTGGTTCCTGCAAATTTAAAATTACTGGATCAGATTTTTCTGGATGATTTTTTTTTTTTCGTGAAATTAATGGACTCACATTTCGGGGTGTGAACATAGGGGTAGAAATACAACGGGCAACCTCAACGTGATCAGGCTCTAGTGACTTCAAAAGACAATTCCAGCAAAAGAGGTGGGACCTGACCCGAACCGAATACCTTGGACATACATAATTCGAGTATCGGGCCGGGCCGAGCTTGGCTCTGTTTAGTTGGGTCTATATGAGACCCGGACCGACCCGACCTGGACCATTGTCAGGGCGTCGACGACGTCGTATGGTTACCGTGCGCCACTGGCGCCACGTCGTTTAGCTTGGCGAATGAGGCCTATGGGTCCCTTGTAAACATGCAAGGCGCGTGGCAGTCTCCACTCGGCCCACTTCGAATTTCGTCAATTTTCCAGACAAATCGATTGACGACGACGCGCCTCCGCTGTTGGTCGTGAGGCGCGCACTCTCCTCTCTCTCTCTCTCTACGATACCCCTCCCGGGCGGAAGCTTAGCTCCGTCGACCTCGGAACAGCGTCATGGCTCGGGCTCCGAGCAAACACGGTCGCGATCAAGCTCTGGTTCGTACTCTTTTGTTCTTCATGGGCTCGTCATACAGTAAAAGACCTGAGTTTGTAGCTCGCGATTGAATGAATTCCATGTTTTTGGCGTTTGGCGTTTGGCTTTTGGCTTTTGGTGGCTCTCTGAGGCCGTGATTGTAGCGACTGATGAATGATATGGAGTGAGTTTTGGTTCGTTTCGAGTGGCTAGATTATCGCTTGACTTTAGTCCGCGCTGTGTGCTGATTCCGATTCGCAATTGCAATTTCGAGCAATTGAAATGGGAAGGCAAGTTCATAGAGTTTATGGATTCCGCCTCTTTGTTATTGGGGCGACGTTCCTGCGCTACTTACGACCTCATGGAGACGTCCTCCTTTTTTTTCCTTTTTCCTGGAGCCTGGGTGTCGTTGCACTTTAGAAAAGATTGTTGCTTTGATAGTTCTTATTGTGATTTTTATTGTGAAACTGGTATGCTGAAGTAGTTGAGGATCACGAGTAGCTGCGATTTTTGCATGTACTTTGCTGGATAGTTGTTGTTGAGTTGATCTCTCTTTACCGTTTTCATTGGCCATTCCACCAGGATTTTCCTGGGATTTTTTAATGACTTGCAGGATTGGGAACTGTGTATATGCTCATAGACCGTATCCTTGAGTGATGGCATATCCACTCATTTTCCCCCTTTTAAACTTCCCAAAGGGTATGCAAAGTTTTGGGTCGAAGATATATTATTAGGACTTGGCGCACAATCACAACGAAGGAAACTGTTAAAGTGAGAAAGAGAACTTGACACAAGGTTTATCGTTGTTCACCCTTCAATTGGGGTAACGTTCAACAGAGGGTTTCACTATAATTAGCACTTCGTACCTCTTACTACACCACTCAATTTCAAGATAAAAAGATTTTATATGGCATTAACTATTCATGAGTCTAAACTCAAACTATTCATGTGCCTTCCTGTCAATGGGAAAAATGAACCATACAAGAGGCATAGCCAGCATGGGGGTTATCAAGTGGTTGACACGTTAGAATGTCTTCTCCTTGTCTTCTTCTACGTTTGGAGGACTTATAATACATTCTCTTGCATTTAATATTGAGGAGGAAATTGATCTATACCAGCTTTGATCTCATTTGCTGAAGATCAAGAGGCATAGCCAGCATTCACTGATAAATCTTATAGAGTCCAAAGTTACGTCCCAGAAGTCTATGCATGAACATGTATGGAAAAGCTTTGAGAGCATATAAATGGTCAATTCTTTCATTGATGCTTTTGCAGCAATCACCGTCATCGATGAGAGGATATCCTAGTGTAGATAAAAAATCAGGGATCAATATCGGTGATAGCGCAGAGAGTCCGGAAAGTAGATTCTCAATTGAAGAGTCGGTTCCAGATACTGTCTTCAGAAAAGGAACTGGTAGGGATTTTCCCCTTTTCATGCTTTAATAATCAACAATTGTTGTCTCTTGCTACAGCTGTGCATGTTATTTGTTTGATTGATGCGTTTGATGACAGGGTGATGAGTTCTTCAAGCAGAAGAAATTTAATGAAGCCATTGATTGCTATTCAAGAAGGTTGCCTTTTCACCAACTGCAGTAGCATATGCAAATAGGGCGATGGCCTGTCTCAATATCAGAAGGTATATAGTGAGGTGGTCGGTCTCTGTGACAATATATGTATTAAAAATAGCTATACATATTTCAGGAGGACTTCAACGAAAACCATTTATTTGATAAGTCATAATGTAGAAAATCAGAGAAGGTGCATATTAATTGATTTTGCTTTCCTGTCATTATTTCCTTGATGACTTAGGTTCAAAGAGGCTGAGGATAACTGCACAGAGGCCTTAAATTTAGATGATCGATACATAAAAGCATATTCACGACAAGCAACAGCAAGGGAAGAACTTGCAAAATATAAAGAATCACTTGAGGGTATTTAAGCCAATTAAATGTTGTGTCCATTGACTTGAAAAATTGTGCGCTGATGATTTTAGTAGAAAACATCGTTTGCAGTTATGATGTTCCTGTTATATATTCTTGAATCTTGATGACTGATCTGCCAGGCCAGGTAAAGAAGAGGGTTTTGTTTCTATTTTTCCCTGATGAAACTCTCTAACTGGTAGTAGAGGGCAAGGACCATTTGTGTCAGTTGCTTTGAGCATAAAACAATTGTGCATAAAGACATGGAGTCACTGCTTTATCTTGAACTGTTTGACAGCTTATTGTCTTTTTTTTTTCTTTTTTCTTTTTTTTTTGGGGGGGGGGGGGGGGGGAAGAAAAATGACACGAAGACAATTAGACAGCCTATTGTCTGTCAATCGGAACTGCACAAGAGTATTCCAAGAATTCTGAGTATTTGGATTGTCTACTGATATTTGTGAAGAATATAATTTGGTGTCAAATCTGACATATCTTTTTACCTCAAAATTTCATATTCTTGGAATTACATATTTGACATTGGGAAATCTACCGACATTGATGGCATGTTTGAGTGTGTAGTATCATGAGTCTTCAGAAAATAGATGGTTTGTAATTTGCTTCTTTTGTGAAAATATAAAGCAGTCTTTTCCAAGCATCATGAGTTGCCTGGATTGTTGGTAAATAAATAATATAAAAGGAGAGACGAGACACTGGATTGTAAATTCTGATTATTCCTACACCTTTGGCAGGAGCATGGTGGGCCAGTGTCCTTAAAGCCTTCCACCCACATCGAAGAAATGAAAAGCAAAAGCATTAGAGCTAGAAGCGAAGATAACTCCAAGAAGACTTTTAAGGATGTCAGTGGTTCTGTTGTAGAGAAATCTAAGATCCGACCACGAGCTCTCTTGCGTTTGTTTGTCCATACAAATCTTGTATGGTGCTTTTGCTTCTTCTTTTTTAAAAAAATTCTTTTTCCAAAAATGCCTTGAGTTATTGACTTAGTTTTCTACTCTCTCTCTCTCTCATGGTGAATCTTCAGGGACATGAGATATCTGGAAAGAAGGAGCTGAAGGTATTGGTGCAAGATCTTGCAACTCGAGCAGCTTCTTGAGCTATGTCTGAAGCAGCTAAAAAAATCACCCCACCAAATTCAGCATATCAGTTTTGAGGTTTCTTGGCGGGGATTCTCTGGCGATCGTTCTCTAAAAGAACGTCTTAAAGGTTTTTGTTATTATCTCGTTGTGAAACTATCTCCATTAACTGATTGTTGTTATAGTATCTTGAGATGCTGTAACCTAAAAGTTTGGTTTGCTCTACTAATTCGGTCCTTCTGTGACGGTCACTACTTGGTCCTTGGCATGAGTATGGTCTTTAACGCTCACTCCCCTTTCGGTGGGTAAGAGTATGGGGAGATCATTTTCTGGATAGGTATGCGACACTAATGGACTTTAAGAGCCTTCTGTCTCCGTTAGAATTAGTTAACTGGTCTGAGTAAGATTAGTTTATCCAACCTTTAGCATTGCTAGATCCTCCAGAATTTTTTCCTGAAATGTGGTAATGTGATGGCTTTACTTGTAGGATTGATTTATGATCTATGCCTGTAGCCAGTCGTATTGACAACTGTCTTGCATTGTCTCAACTTCTTTCTGTTTGTTATTTGTAGGTTACTTCTCCAGGTTCTTTGCCACAGATACTCACAAAATGCACTCTCCTCCTTTACTGGTTGATATCATCAAGTGTATAGCCACATTTTTCACGTGAGTAGAGGATTATGGATGTCTTTGGACTTTGTTTGAGTTTAATGCTATTTCTATGGTTAACTTTCTACCTTTTGACAGTGAAGACATAGATTTGGCTGTTAATTACTTGGATAATTTGATGGAAGGTCCCAAGATTCAATATGGTAGTCATGTGTTTTTCTTCTGAAGATAAAGCTGGTATGCTCACTACCTGTTCGCTTCTTTTTGATCTCGTTGAAATGCACATATACACAGTGCAAAGCTATATGTCTTGATGTATTTCAACTTTATGGTGCTGCTTGCTGAGGCACTCTGTCATAAATTATCGCCGGAGCCCATGCTTGGGTAACGTCTACCGTGGGTTCTTCTGATATTTTTTAGCATTTGCTTCCTGCAGTTCCAGCAGATGCTCCTTCTGCTCTTGTATTATCTTAGATAATCACTGAAAAAATATTGTAAGCAACAATATGCCTTTCTTGTCACCTACGTCAACTAAGGCGGACCAAGGGTTACTTTGATCCTGGGAGTGGGAGTTGACTAGTGGGTGTCTGTATGTGCATGTGTTGTCGCAACATTTATATTTGTCCTTAGCAGATGTTTATATGATTTTCAAAGCACAATCCTTGTGCTTGACGTCTCCTTGCATCTTCAAGTTAACACCTATGCCAATTGCCAAGGAGGCAATGTCAAACAGATTAGGCCTAGTTATTGCCATCATGAGGTCATCTTTGAAAACTTGGGATATGAGAGATTTTACATGATCTTATGTGGAAGCTGAACGAATGGTATATTTTTGAGAGGGTGAAAGCATTGATGATACTTTGGAGTCGTGGTCAGTTTCCACTGAATGCTGCTACTTGTTGATGGGTGTGTGCCAAGACCTTGCAACATTGGCAATGGGAAAATGGAAAGATTTGAAAGAGGAACTTCTTGACATTTTCTTGTGGACTGAGAATCTGAACATAGTTTTCTTTTGGATCAGATCTTGTCAGACCGTGGAAGGAAGTATTCTGTAGTGAGGCTACTCTAATTGAGCATGCAGAGACTTCGATAATCTCCATGCCAAATACTGCCTTAAGCAGTGGGATACATGACAAGACATTTCGGAGCTGATAGGTTTTTTCCTTCTGTAATCTCTACGTGCATTTGTCCATCTCTACGTGTAATGAGAAATCTCCTTTGTTTTGTGTTCTCCCCCATAAAGCTTCGTAAGATCAATGTAGGTGTGAGATTTAACAGGTGAAAATGGCACCTTTTCTGCTATGCCGTGTAAAAATGATTGTAGCGTATGGATGGTATTGTACCTGTGCGAATTTTGGCAATCGCTTGGAAATGGCACATGCATAAATCTTAATAGCACGAGCAGGAGTATGTGTATCTGGATTCAAGTGGTGTTGAATATGTCCTTGTCATCCCTTGGCCAATTTCGACAAATTGTCGGGACTTTAGGCTTCTTGCGCCGAAGTCTCTCATGCATTGGATTTTAATGTTACGTGGCGAAAATACTGAATCCACTCTTGTTCTAGCAGTTGGAGCCTCTCCTTTTGCACCTAAATTCTTAGAAGCCTTGAATGTAAATTTCGCGAAATGTCTTATCATCATTGGAACTGATGCTAACGATCTCATTTGACTCTCGATTGGTCGTGTATTGGCTACCAAATGGCATGGATATGACTTGATCATATGAGCAAATATTACCCAAAAATGATAATTGCTATATTCGTTCCAACATTTTAGCGACCATCGCATGACCCTCTTTATCCTTTTCTTTGATAATCTTCTTTGCTTGTTTTTACCGTAGAAAAAATTTCTCTTTTGGCCTATCATTAGATATTTCTTTTGATTTTTCCCTTTTTCAACTATTTTATTGTTTACCTTTTTCTTATATTTTTCACTTAATCATGTAGGATGTTAGCCTGGCGCTAGATGTTCATATCAGCATTTGCCTTATGTACTTTAATTTGATTGACTGACTAAAGTGGGCTAAATGCAAGAACTGATTGAACATTCAGCAAAAGTTCAATTTTCTCGTAAGAATAGAGGCAAGAAATACCACCCTCAGTGCCACAAATCTCAAAAAGATAAAACAGGCGCTCTACCCCCATGTTTCATTTGGCAAAAGCTTATGTCCAATCAAGCCGAGAAGAAAACAAAATTTTGGGAAGGCCTCGAATTCAATCATGCACGCACCCAAAAATTAATTGGGGGCAATTTTCAAGAAGCGTCTCTTTCCCATGGGCTCACGAGATGCGAACGAAGCACCCATCACCTCCAGTTCATCAACTCTCTCCCCCTGGCGATTTGCATGATTGAAACGGCACGACAGTATCGAAGATCCAAACAAAACAGCATTCCAACAGCAGCAACATCACTCAAAATCAATCAAAAGTGGTCTCTTTCTGTGTCTTTTTATCTCGTTTGTCCCCTCACCGTCGCATCTCATCAGCTAGGATAGGTCCCCACATGAATAACAAGAAGATAACTTTCAAGAAGATGATTCAAATCATTGTATCAGCTAATTTGGTTTGGCCTGTCAAATATAGCCATTCCTATATCGCACTTCCACGCATTTGAAGCTTCGACTTTCTTCCCCAAGCTAGGACAATATACACTTGGGGCTTGAATTCAAAGCACGAGTCCACAAAATGAAACCTTCCTAGAGACTTTCTTCAAGTGGAAATTGACAATCTTGTCTTTTTGCCATACGAAAGGACAATTCACTGTATTAGATAGTTATTAAAACATACATGAGATTACATAGTGGAACAACGTAACATCCACAAACCACCCAGAAAGGGGGAAAAAAAGAAAAAGAAAGAAAAGGGTTTGTAACTTTTCACGAATATAGATCGGAATTATTTTTCGACACGAAAATGCAGATACGACGCACAAACCCTACATCGCCCAAGGCGAAAAGTTAAAGACGCTCACATAAAAAAAATGCATGTATTTCGAACCTAGAGATAGAGAGAGAACGGAACGGAATGGAGCATCTTTAGGATGATTTCTCTTCAATGGTCAACTCTTCCACAATACTCCCATGGTTGAGAGGATTGAAGACTTGGTGGATCTCGCAGCACTTGTTAGGCATCATGATGGGCCCGAGCGGCGATCCCTTCTCGTGATTGAGCGCTGAGCACTTGCGGGCCATGATGACCGAGTTGATGACCTCGTCCGTGGGATGAAACACCGAGAGAACCTGGAACCCTCTTAGGTCACTGGCCTCGACCACTGGGTACAGAAAACCCCTTGCACCATGAGCACTCCTAAGCATCAAGATTGACCCGTTGGCCATGTACTTGGCCAGATGCTCAATAACCCTAATCTTTTGCTCCTTCTCCATACCCACCAAAGCTGCCAAGAAAATGACATCATAGTCCCTCAAGGCACATGTGACATCCATTATATCTGTGGTGTGAAAGACCATTCTCTTGGACAGGTCAGGGTCAGGTGAGACCAATTGGAGGGCCTTGGAATTGGCCGAGGGGTCAATGTCATAGTTGTGGAAATGAGTCTTGGTCAGATGGTTAGAGGCTAGGACAAAAGAGGTGAGCGGGAGCGGGCCGGAGCCCACGAAGGCGACCCGGCTCGGCTCGCGCCCCGAGTGGTGCTGGCTCAAGATGGTGAACTCGAGTTGGCTCAGCTTGAGGTAGTTGGTGAAGTAAGGGAAGATGTGGAGGTGGTCAATCGGGTTGTCATAGGAGGCCAAGATGGAGGAGTAGTGGCTCTCTAGGAGACCCTCAGCTTCACCACAGAGCTTGATGAGGTTGGATCTCATTTCTTGAACCTTTCTGCATAGTTTTGTGACATCGATTGGGTAGTTTGGCGGCATGCACGTGAGGACAAGCTGAGTGAAGAGCATGTTGACATCTTTGCATGGTTTGAGAGACTCGAGGCTTGAGATCTTCTCATACAGTTCGCAGACTCTTTGGACAAGAGGGTCTTGCTGGCATCCCATGTCGACACTATGAGGTTATGGAGGCAGAAGTTTTCACGCAGAAAGAAGACGGAAATGTTTGAAAATTCAGAGGCAGGGAGAGAGATGTGATCTTCCTCACAAGGAACAGCTCAATTTGTGACAACATCTAGGGTTCCAATGGTTGACTATTTATGGAGGGCTTGTGGGGACCACATTGTGTGGAGGGTTGTCCTATTTCCCCTGTATTATAATTTGTGTTGGAGCCTTTGCTGGAGTTTTTCTTTTCTGTTTTTTTTCCACAGGTGAAGTTGATTTGGTTAGATAAATCTGATTCATTCTCATCGTCGTTTACCTTACATCGTACCTAGTTAACTTTAATAATACCATCGCGTGTCATTGACATTATCTTGAAACATAATTTATCTTTGAAGTGCGAGCTAATAAAGTTACTGAAATTTAAGATTTTAAACTGTACCTCACAAGTAGACGAAAGAATCATAGAAATTTTTCCCTGCGGGGGTGAAAATCAGCATTTCCTCTCTATACACAAAACTTGTCCCTTCCAATGAGTGTATTTACACCACCTAAAAGGAAACAAAAAAGTTGAAATTGACAGGAAAATGACTCTAAACGTCTTAGCTTAGTGTGAAAGTCGCGCGGATTGATGCTGTTGTATCCCGCAATCTAACATGCGATGAACTGATTTCCCTTCGGCAAACGAAGGGGAAATTCATGTTGGAAAAGCTTCATATCTCCCGCACATACCTTCGGAGTTCAAGAAACAGGATGAGTGAAAACTGACATATAGACTAAGCAGGCAGAAGTTGACATTTATGTCTTTTCGTTACGAAGTTAAAAGGCCCAAGGATTACTCAAGACGATGTCAAAGTTGTCCTTGTCTGACGTTTCTAAGCGATGTCTAGGTGGTGATGTTTAGATTCTCTCTGGCGGGTCCTTTCACACAGCTCTCGTTCTCATCCCCCCTAAAAGTTAAATCCAAATGAATGGAAACACAGTGAGATTCTTCAGCTTCCAAAATGAATAATCTACTTGAGGTGGGGTATACCAATCTCACGAGAAACAGGAAATTTTTTCCAAAAAAATATCCTAAATTTACGGCAAAAATATCAATTCGGTGCTGAATTTTCTTTTTATTTTGCCAATTGAGTCCTTCACCTTTTGCATCTATACCGATTCAAGCAATCCGATCAATTTTGACTGAAAATTTCTAATATGAACACCCGCCTCGCCAAGGCCTTGCTAGCCTCGATCATGGCAGCGACGGCCTCGCCAAAATTGGCCAGTCACGTCACCAATTTTTAGTCAAAATTAATGAAAAAGATAAATTTGACATAAATACAAAAGTTTTAAGACTCAATTGATCAAAAAAAAATTAGGATTGAATTGACACATTGCAATAGGTTTAATATTTTTTAGTAAATTTTCCGGCAAAAAAGCATGATGCACAGTTCACACATGGATGGGCAATGTAAATAAACCATGATATATATATATATATATATATATATATATATATATATATATATATATATATATGACAAGGTCATAATTATTAAGTAATCACTCTCTCGATCGATCAATCATGGAAATTTGCTTTATGGGACACAAGCAGTTTTCTCTACGCGGATCATCTACAGAATTTATCTATGTGTGAACGCAAAGATTCTCAAAATATATCATTTTCTAGGTTAACCGTAATACGTCGTCGTGTCGATAATCTCATGGAAGAGGGTGTTTTACCAAAAAACAAAAAACAAAAAAAAAACTAAACAAAAGCAAAAAAAAAAAGCTTTACTTTTCGTTTTATTCTATCCCTTGCTTGCTTTTAGTGCATTTAATATCGACATTAGATAATGAGAAATCGATTTTAAACCAGTTCTAATAATGTAAAAATGACCCTTTCGATTTGATGGGAGATAAAATTCATAAACTTTTCATGAACTGAAACAAGTTAAATAGAATTTTGATCTACAACCCCGCGCTTTGATATCTTAATTTTGCTCGGAAAAATCACATGATGCTCTCCTTGTTGTGGAATTACATTATTTCCTAGGTACATGTGTTCCTTATTCGAATAGATAATGCTAAAATAACTAAGATAACTCTCTTTAAAATAACGTTTAAAGGTCTGATCTAATATTCAAATGTATACCACTTTTTTGAATACTTTTGTTTATTGTTCACCACATCATTTAGTGATTAATGGTGTGTTTGCTTCATGAAAAACTCAAGATTCGGAAGATATTTTTTCAAAAAATGATTAGTTGTATCAGTTAAAAAAACATGTCATATTTTCACGAATCAAAAATACAAAATCAAAATGATGAATTAGGCATCATGTTCACTAGATTATTCTTATGTGGACAATGTTTGGAAAATGAATGATTAGAACAAATCGGTAAAGGCCGGACTCTATTCCTTCCTAAGGTTAGGAATAGCGGCCTTAAAGCTTCTCACCCTATCGGCCTTTTTGCAAGCAGTCTTTTTCAATAGTGCCATCCTTTTCGCTAGCTGAATGGGCAAAATTGTCCCTAATTGTTGCGTTTTGTTAGGATATGAAATTGCTCACGAAAATATTTAAGTACAAAATATTGTCGATGATGAAATATTTTTTGTTAGCTAGTTTTTTAAGCAACATAATCAGTCATTTTTCCAAAAATATTTTTAAAATCTTGAATTTTCCATGAAGGAAATGCACCCTTAAGTATATAGTTGTTAATCTTTAGCACTGCTCTACGTAGGGTCATTTTCACTATTCACCTTATTATACTTGGCTGCAATTTTCATGGCCACGATGGGATAATTACATTATTTAATTAACTTTTAATAGTTCCAAGTTTTGAATATTAGTGAAATTTTTAACAAATCATTATCGGGATTCCTGTGTGGCATCAAAGCAGACATGTGGAGCTGGTGTGTTGTGTTGTCCATTTGTTGCCACCACAGCCCTAAATCCCAACAAAAAGGGGGGAGAGAGAGATATGCCACCTTAATCACATCGTGGACAGCAAGACATGAAGCGCAAACAGATTTTAAGTCTATTATTTTGTGAAAAATAATTAATTTAAATTTCTAAAAATAATAGTTTGTATTGCTTGAAATAATTAGTCAATGAATAAAATTTTCATTATCGGCAACAATTGATATATTTAAATATTGTTGCGAATTATGAAATTATTTTTCATTCATTCATTTCTGTGAGAAATAAAAACAATCATATTTAAAAATATAATTTTTAAATTATTCATTTTTCGCGAAACAAATGGAGTTCGGTCATATGCCCATGTTCATCAACTTTACCGTCCTTGGCAACAAATCCACTTTCTCTTCTTTTCTTTTCTTTTTATAAGTGCATCAAAAAACCTAAATTTATTACGGAAGTGCAGTCAAATTCCAAAAATTTCAAATAATGCACTCAAGTCCTAAAATATATCCAATTATTAACTACTTCCGTTAGCTACCTCCAATTTAAATCACAACAAATATTGTTAATGCGAATTTTTCACTGTATTTTAGGACACGTCGCACATTTTTCCTATACAATAAGGAGCTATGCTTGCATCGTTCACTAAAAGTTTATGAGTCATTTAAACAAATCTAAAGTTTTAGAACCGATTGCTTCTTCCTACGTTGCAGTTGATTGCATGAACATAAAGATTTAAAGCCCTTCTCGCACAATTGGGGAGAATTATTAAAAAAAAAACTGTAAATTTAGTTCAAAAACCTTTACAATTTGATCAATTTAGTCCTATATTTTTTGGGCTAATTCCCTAAAAAAGCACCAACTTTAGCACTAACCACGATTTTGACCTGAACTTTTTTTGTCTTATAAAAAATCATCAACTCTAGATCTAATGACAATTCTGGCCCAAACATTTTTTCATCTCACGAAAAAGCACAAACTTTAACTTGAGTCTCAAATCCGGGCCCCTTCAATTTGAAACATTAATTGTCCAACGTGGCAATTTCACGTCATCAATAAATCCACGTAGCTTACTGATGTGGATTTAAGGCCTCGTCTTCTTAGCACGAAATTTGAAGTTATTCATCTGTTTCAACTCTCGCACAACTTGAAGGACGATGGTTAACTTATTCATCGTCTTCTTTACTTCACTCGCAAGCATTAGCTGTCTTATCGAAATCCGAAACTGTGTTACTACCCATAGCGATACGCCATGGACAAGATTCTCCAAGCCCACAATTAAAGACTTTTTTTTAACAAGCCTAAGCCTATCCTTTCCCCAAAAAGGATGAAAAACTTCATATTTCCGTTAACAAGACGATGAATAGTATCTTAAATTCATGTCAACAAGCTACGTGGATTTATTGATGACATGGAATTGTCGTATTGGACAACTAATGGTTCTAAATTAAGAGGGCCAAAGTTGGGACTTTAGTTAAAATTTATGTTTTTTCATGTGATGAAAAAAAGTTTGGGCCAAAATCGTCATTGAACCTAATTTTTTATGAGACAAAAAAAAGTTCGGGCCAGAATCGCCATTAAACCTAAAGTTTGTGCTTTTTTAGGGAATTAGCCCTACATTTTTTTAACGATTTGCTAATTTAGTTCTTCTGGCTAATTTTTGTCGAAAATCGTTGATATGGATGTCGACCGTCATATGTAGTAGGGTCGGCACTGAACGTGAAAAATTTTTGTATAAGAGAAAAGGAAAATGGAAAAATGGAAAAAGAATTCATGGACTTTTGAAAAAGTTACAAAACATAACCACGTCAGGATTGGTTGTATCACATCGGATGGCGGCGTCAGCTACTAAAATCGCCTAATACCTAAAAAAAATTCAAACTTTAACATTTGTGACAATTATATTCAAAATTTTTTTATCTCATAAAAAATCTCAAACCTTTACTTTTGCCTTAATTTTACTAGTTTAATACCCAACAAAACATCAACTTTAGCATTTATTCTAGTTATATCTGAAACTTTTTTTGTCTCATAAAAAACCATATACTTTTATTTTTATCCCATTTTACCATCGTCAGCCTTTTGTCCACAATTACCGTTAGTTAATCATACGCGGCTTGGATTTTCTCACCGAGATTACCGATAAATCTTTGAAATTTAAAAACAACAGATTTCATAGACGACAAGATTTTAGATCATTCATCCAAACACCTCCATGTCTAGCCATTCTTTGAGCTGTTAAGTGCCGAGGAGAATGCGAAACGTGCTATCTTGAGTGACTCCGTATTTCTTAAAAATATGCAAGGGATGCAAACAATTGAAGAGAAGTTAGGAGGTTTTTTCATGTCAACTTTTCTAAGGCGTAATTCGATAACAAAGTGAAAATGCCACGTATGATTAACTAATTATGATTATAGACGAAGAGTTAACTATGGTAAAATTTGGACAAAAGTGAAAATTGAAGGTTTTTTTATGAGACAAAAAAAATTAGATATAATTAGAACATATGCTCAAGTTGATGATTTTTTTGTACTAGGTCGATAAAATTAGGATAAAAGCAACAGTTTGGGGTAGAATTAGGTCAAAAGTAAAAGTTCAATATTTTTTGGATATGGGCCCTACCAAAATAGGCCGAAAGGACTATATTGCCTGAATTTTAAAAGGTTTAAGAAATAAACTGATCAAATTGAAAAGTTTAAAACTGAATTGTCATCCGCATAGTTTATAACTTTTTTTTATGTTATCCCCGTACAAAGGATTCAGGATTTCCTTGTATATTGGGAGTGCACTATAGAAGTTCGATACCTTCACTGGGGAGATCACAAAAAAAGACCCCAAATTCGAGCCCGTCAACATATTCAGTTGAACTCATCTTCATTCAAAAACTTAAACCAATAAGTTATGGGCCAACTAAGATATATTATGTGACGTCCTGGAAATGCACCTCTAGCAAGATAACTGAAATCAATTTAAGAAATTGACATCAAATTCCAGTTGATGGAAACTTTTGGATCGCAAGGACTGAAGAGGTGATAATTGGACGAATTCTGGAGTTTCAGTCGGTTTAGATTAGGTTTTGAAATTCTTAGTCGTCGCAAATTAGGATTTCAATCCTCGCGCCCGAGCCTAATCCCGATCGAGTTTAGCCTGTGAAATTACCAAATTACCCCTCTTGAAAAAAAAATCTTTGGTGGACCCCCCCACTCTCTCTCACGTGCCTCCCCCCTCTTCTCTCTCTCTCTCTCTCTTTCTCTCGGCATATACACCCCCGACCGAACCCCCTCCTCCGTTTATCTCCTCCTCCTGCTGGCGATTTGCACCGCCACTACCCGCCATCAACAGCCACGACCCTCAGCCCCTCGTCGCTGTCGCTCCCAACCCTCTGCCGCCGTCGTCACCATCCGGACGACCGCGAAATAGTCACGGGACCACAGCCCCTATTTCGGCCGCCCTCACCGAGACCCATTTTGCCTCCTCCGGCCGTTTTCGATCGCCACCGCCGTCACCCACCACCTCCCCCCCCGATGTTCCCCTACCTCCCCTCTACATCCTCGACCCAGCCCCCGCCGTCGATTCCCCGCCGGAGCCACCGCAATCGACCGCGGAACAGCCGGTGCCCTGTTTTGGGGACCGGTTGAATTTTTCTTCGATTCGTCCTTTTCTGGCAACGCCGTCCCTCACCGCCACCGCCGATGAGTCCCCAAGACACCCCTCTATCTTTCCTGAGCTTGTGGCCGCCGCGCGTGACAGCCGAAAATCGGCCTAGACCGAGCCCCTGCTCCCGGCACCCCAAACACACCCCTCGGCTGGTTCTGTTTGGTCGCCAATCTGCCGCGCTCCGCCGCGGCCACCACCCCCGATCGACTCCCGCCGACCCTCTGGTCCTTCCACCGTCCACCTCCGAGCCGGCCGCCGTCCGCCGAATGCCGTTCCGGCCGTTATTCCCCGGCACCACCCCTGCTCTGCCCCTGCCCTGTTTCGGGTCGATCCGGGCGAGCCGTGGCCCGTTGTGGGCCTAGGCTGGGCCAAGTCAGTGACCTGGCCTGTGGGCCATTTTGGCCGAGAGAAATTCGGGCCGTGGTCGAGAATTTTAGGCCATTTTTCAAGGATTTTGGTTCGCGGTTCGCCGTCACCATCGCCGTTGGGACCGCCCGAGTCGACTTAATTTGTGAGTTGACCCTAATCCTTGGTTAGGGCGCTAATTGCGCCTAGGATTAGTCGTTTAGGGGAATAAGGAATTTAGGTACGCGATTGAGGCCGGTTTAGCTAGAAATTGTGATTAAGTTAAATAACCGATCGACTAAGTTAGTCGGTTGATTATATTATTTGTGGCTAATTGTGATTAGTTGAAATTGATTGATTGTGTTTGATTGCGAGCGAGCGACAAGTTAGAGACGAGCGAGCGATCGACGCCTTAAATCGATTAATTTGGATAATAAAATATTATTGTACGAATCGAGCTTTTTGTGGCCTAATCGATTTTGACTGCTCGTGAGTGCTTGGTGGCCTTGTTGATTTGTTCGCTTCGCTGAGTTGCCTGTTTAACTATCTTTTTGCCACTGGTTAATTAACTGTCTGTGTAAGGTTTGATAGCCCGTTTTTGATTGCAGTGTCTAAAGTTAGACTGCATATGCATATGGCCGTGTGAGAAATCAAAAGACATGTTTTAGCATAAAAATGGCCTTTGGCTGATCTTTTACATGCGTGAGTGAGCATCCGGCTTTAACCAAAGATAATGAAATGGGTTGATTGCTGGGTGTGGTTTGTGCGGTCATATGATGGAACGATGATGCTTTTCCTGGCAAGTTCGTACTGTACTAGTTGTATAGAACCACACGACTTGCCAGAAACACAATAATTCATGCCCCGTATGGTACGTACGATTTTAAGGGATTGTCGGATGCCGGTCCCAGCTTGTCATGGACCGACGCCCCATTTAGAAATGCCTACTTACTAGTGTCGTGCCAGTCACACCGGAGACACCTCTTGTAGTAGCCGTTGCCGAGAGAAAAGGAACGTAGTCCGGTCCTGCCGGTAGAACGCTCGATTGCACTGAGGTGCTGGATCGCGTTATTTATGGGAGTCGAATCACGCCTTCTTTCGCGTAGATCCTCTCATGTGCCGCAGGCACGATCATCGTTAATAAATGGACTTGTGTGATGTCCAGTGCGTACTTGTGGATGAAATGCTTGTTGAGTGGTCGATTGTTTGATTGTGAGTCGAGTCAAGCATTGCATTATGTGTGGTTGAAGCTGACAAGTATGCATGTGAATTGTTTTTTTATATAGTGACTGTATTTGGGTGCCATTTGTGGTGAGACGCTTTTGTGATACTTCCGTTAGGATACCCGGATGAATCAGTTTCCTAACTAAGCTTAGGTTTGATTCACTGAGATTTATTCTCACCCCGTCGTGGGATAATATTTTCCGGTCCTAAGTAACGAAGTCTCGTGGATGCCAAGATTTGGCTTTTGGATTAGTCAACTGAAGTAAGATGAGAAGTTAGTATTACTTGTCTAGGTACACCTACAAAGGTCTAGTCTAGTCACTCCGAAGTATGGGGTTATTTTTGTCCGGAAGTAAGGTCGACAGGATTAAAATTTATTTGTGATGTTTGACTCCTACTAGTTTATTCCTGTTTGTTTTTATTGTCAAGGAATTAACACATTTCTGCATGCTTAAGTAAGTGATAGGTCGATAGTGTGTTTGGGATGCTATCTCAATGATCTCGTGGCAATTAGGCAAGGGATGTCGCGGGCTCGAGAGTCGGGGCGTGACATCCCCGCCCCAAGGTGGTATTAGAGCAAGGTCAACCTGATCCATCTGGTCATTGGCTTGGAGTGATAAGGAGCGCTGGTATTTGGGATAGTTAGTAGGACTGTAAGCTTTTGCATGTGCTTATTATCTGTGTTTCTTTGGATTGATTGTTAGTGATCTCATTACGCGTTGCTTGGGGTGGACAGGACTCCGTAAGTTACCTGTATAATGAGCAACAGTAATGAGAGGGTGCCTGGTGGAAGGATAGCTCAAGGAGATCCTAAAGCAGAAAGGATTATGCAGGCGTTTGAAACTTTAAAAGCTGTAGCTAGACAGCAAGTGAGTGGTCAAGTTAATGATACCACTACTTCGAGTGAAGATTTGTCGACTGAAACGAGATTGGTGGGCAGTCGATACTTAAGTTGGTGGAGAGGTTTCTTAATCTCAAGCCATCGAAGTTCAAAGAATTATGAGTTCCAGATGCTACAATCTTATGGATTAAGGAAACCGAGAAGGTATTCACCGTGCTAGGATGTTTCGAAGAGGACAAGGTGACATTGGATGTTTACCAACTTCAAGATGACGCTAATGCGTGGTGGGAAGCCACACGAAGAAAGATCTTTCCTGAAGGTATGGTTCCAGTGTGGGATGCCTTCATTGAAGCCTTTTATGGCAAGTACTTTCTGGACTGTAGGCGAGAGAAAAAGATGGCGGAATTCTTGCAGCTTCGACAGGACCAAATGACAGTAGAGCAGTATGAGGCGAAATTTACTAAGCTGTCAGGGTTTGCACCATGGACAGTTAGAGATCTTATGAACAGGATGAGAAGATTTCATGAGGGATTGAAGCCCGAGATCAAGGATCAACTGGTGCCGTTGAACCTTGAGAGTTATAGCAAATTGTATAAAAGGGTCAAATCTGTGGAGAGGAGCATGACTGACAGAGCAATCGCATCTAGATCGCGACTTGTGTCTTCTTCCAAGGATAACCGTTGGATAGGGAAGAGGTCGACGGATGCCAACAAGTATCACATTCCGTCTAATCGAAGGAGTACAATCAGGAAGTCGATGTTCCGCCAAAGTGAGAAGTGTCGCCTGTGTCGCCTAAGGCATGGGTCTGGTCCCTACCCGTTAGAGGAGAAGAATGCTTTAAATATTATCAGCCGGGACACCAAATGAATGATTGCCCGTTGAGATAGAAAATCGCCCAACCATCGTTGTCGCAAGAAGGACAAACTCGAGGAGATGTTCAGCAAAATACCTAGGATCGACTCTACTAGGAGTAGGGTGACTTTTGAGTTAAGATGCTTTTGTACAAAAGTAGCAATAGCTAGTCGAGTTTGAAAAGACTTTTTTTTTTATGGATAAGGTTTATGGATACGAGTTTGTAATAATACAATTAGTATTTTGTGGATGGCATAAGTTTGAAGTGTTGTTTTACTTGGATTGTCTTAGTCGTCGTTTTATTGGATCCTAATCACTGATTAGATGAATGTCCGCAGAGGAACGAGCGTGAAATTGTGAGATTGATCCCGAAGGTGTAATGAACCTCCAAAGAGTCAAAAAGTATGATTTGATAAGGATCAATGCGAAGGCAGCTAAAGTGTGCCGAAGAGCGATGAAAATCTTTCTTTGCCTGTGGTTAAAGTGGGACTTAAAAGTGAAAACACGATTATGAATGCCAAGTGTCATTTAGGGTGATGGACAGAAGATTGTGGACGAACCAAGGTGTCATTGGTAAGTAAGACTTATGTACTTTGTAGAATGGGTGAAAGTTGATTTTATCTCCGAATCTTAATTGCAGAAGACATTGCAGTATACCAAAGACAGTATTGAAATGACTTGAGGTCGTATGACTCAATCGACTAGTTACCAGATAAGGTCATGGTGAAGTATACACTACCTGAAGATTATAGTTAATGAAACCTTAGTCATGTGCATGAAACAAGGATAGTGAAGACAAACAAGAAAGGTTCGTAATGGCAATCTAAGGTTAGGTGACATGATTGGGTCGCCAGTTGTATGCACATGCTATTGAATTTGGAGATACCCCTGAATAAGATTAAGATTGCGAGATGTGACAATTAAGGAAGACTAGTTGTCAGGGTGACGCCACGGAAGCATAGTAAGGCCACATGATTACTTGGAATAATGACCATAAGGGCCATGCTTTTGATAAAGAGGAAAACTGATTGGGATTCACAACTGTAGTTTCAGTGTTAGTCCGGATAGCTCGTGAGGACATCAAGATTTGAGATAGGGCTACTAGAATGTTAATGGGCGTGGTCGAGCAAATGACGAAGATTTTGGTGTATCGATAAGTCAAAGGGCAACATTGCAAGCCTAAGTGGACTGCCACCGTCGTTGGAAATTCTAAGGTAAAGATGGGAAAAAGATTACAATGGATTGGTGATGATACTTCCAAGAACTTAAAGAAGAAATTCAACTTAGTATGAATGTGATGTTCCAAGACATACGACCGATTCAAGTTTAAGACTCGAACTGCTCGCGAACAACGACCAAGGGTCGAGGAAGCCACCGAGAATTAGAGGTCGCCCTCGACGTGGATGATGGCCTGAATTGCTAGTCGGTTGTGTTATTGATTAAGGGTCGACTGTGTGGCGATCTCAAATCAAGCATAGATCGAGTTGGGTTGATCTCGCTCAGCGATAAGTCAACCATAGGATTACCCTAAAGTATACCAGGGATTGATTCATGACATGATTTGCGAGCTGGCATTGATTGATATTCAGGATGGCCATGGATCAGTGAGGGACGATTTGTACTAGAACTCCGTACCAGCCACACACTAGTTAAGGATTAGCTACCCTGAATTTTGTGATGTGTTACTGGAGAACTACGGGTCAAGTTGAACTAATCCTGCATCAATTTGAGTTGATCATGAGAGGTGATCTCAATAGTGTTCAATTGTACCATCGGTCTAGGAACGGGTGATTCCAACCCAAAATCGGAATATTTGAGGCGGTCCTCAACTCGTCAGTCGGTTGTGAGCTAACCCTATTCGATAGAATGAGCAGTCCAATCCTCAATTGGATTTGACGTCTGAGTTCAGTAATTCTCCAGGTGTTCAAGAATTGACAAGTAAAGATTCTAATCTCAAAGCGTTGAAGAAAAGACGAATTATTAGTAGACCTTTTCCATGTAAGTAGAATGCCCAAATTGCCATTAGTGTTAATCGTGATTAACATCTATGAAACAGGAGGGAAAAAGCGGCGTTAAACTCTGCTCGTTGGAATTTAAGAAATGGTCAGTCTATTCGTGGGAATAGATAATTACCACGGTTACTAGGATAACCAATAGTTGTTTGGGACAGCAAAATCGGATAGTCACAGTTGAGTTGAATCCCTAGAGGCGGATAATTTACTATGCTGAAATGAATTGTGGATATGGAATTGTCTTGGATTAGTAGTCAAGGATCATAAGTTAGAATCCGACTTGGATTTGATAGTTGCTTTATGATTTTCGATGCACAGAGTGGAGATTAGGATTGACTTATAGCAAACCCGGTATGAAGTTTGGGAAACAAGATTTAAGTTCGGTATGGCTTATTACCCGCAGACAGAAGGTCAATCTGAAAGGACAATTCAGACCTTGGAGGACATGATGGTGGCATGCGTTTTTGGATTCCAAGGTGATTGGAAGGAGTTGCATCTGAAAAAAAAAATTCAAAATCAGCGGAGTATTAGGATGATGCTTTTCAAGGCATGATATGGTAGAACGTGCAGAATGCTAGTTTGTTGGAATGAAAATGGTGAGATAAAGATCATGAGTCTTCAGTTAGTAAAACAGTCGATAGACGCAATCAAGGTTATCAGAGTCAGACTGAGAACAGTTTAGAGTCGACATGAAAGTTACGCCATTCAGGAGCGAAGACCAATGGAGTTTCAAGTGGGTGATCGTGTCTGTAAAAAGTACGCTTGTTGAAAGGACTACTCGTTTTTGCAATAAAGGAATGATAAGTTCAAGTGTGTCAAATCTTTTAAGATTTTTGGAAAGAATAGGGAAATTGGCGTATCGCCTTACGTTACTACTAAGACCAGTTCCAGCGCACAACGTCTTCCATGTGTCGATATTAAGGAAGTACGAGCCGAGCCCTGCTCATGTGTTATGTTGAGTTATGAGAAGATTGAACTGGATGAGCGAGCATTGTACCTAGGAAGTTCCGTCAGGATCCATTGTTGGGGAACCATAAGTATACGGGAGCAAGAATTTTTCCCTTTGGTCAAGGTGGTTTGATAACACCGTGCTTCTGAAGGAACTATTTGAGAAAATTGTGAGGACTGAATATCGTTATAGGTTTGAAGAGTTGTAGTAGTACTTCAATTTCGAGGACGAAATTTCTTAAGTGGGGGAGAGTTGTAACGTCCTAGAAATGCACCTCTGGCAAGATAACTGAAATCAATTTAAGAAATTGACATCAAATTCCAGTTGATGGAAACTTTTGGATCGCAAGGACTAAAGAAGCGATAATTGGACGAATTCTGGAATTTCAGTCGGTTTAGATTAGGTTTTGAAATTCTTAGTCATCGCAAATTAGGATTTCAATCCTCGCGCCCGAGCCTAATCCCGACCGAGCTTAGCCTGTGAAATTACCGAATTACCCCTCTTGAAAAAAAAAATCCCCGGTGGACCCCTCCACTCTCTCTCACGTGCCTCCCCCCTCTTCTCTCTCTCTCTCTCTCTCTCTCTCTCTCTCTCTCTACGTATGTCCCTCCCCGACCAAACCTCCTCCTCCGTCTATCTCCTCCTGTCGCCGGCGATTTGTGCCGCCACCACCCGCCATTGACCGCCACGTCCCTCAGCCCCTCGTCGCCGTCGCTCCCGACCCTCCGCCGCCGTCGTCAGCCGCCGAACGACCGCGAAATAGTCGCGGGACCACAGCCCCTGTTTCGGCTGCCCGCATCAAGACCCATTTTGCCTTCTCCGGCCGTTTTCGGTCGCCACCGCAGCCACCCACCACCCCTCCGACGTTCCCCTACCTCCCCTCAACATCCTCGACCCAGCCCCACCGTCGATTGCCCGCCGGAGCCGCCGCAATCGACCGCAGAACCACTGGTGCCTTGTTTTGGGGACCGGTCTGATTTTTCTTCGATCCAATCGTTTCCGGTGATGCCGTCCCTCATCGCCACCGCTGATGAGTCCCCAAGACACCCCTCCATCTTCCGTAAGCTTGTGGCCGTCGGCCGCCGCGCGTGGCGGCTGGAAATTGACCTAGACCGAGCCCCTGCTCCCTGCTCCCCAAACACACCCCTCGGCCTATTCTGTTCGGCAGCCTCCGGCCGCCCTCCGCCGCGGCCACCACCCCCGATCGACTCCCCCCAACCCCTTGGTCCTTTCACCGTCCACCTCCGAGCCGGCCGCCGTCCACCGATCGTCGTTTCGGCCATTACTCCCCGGCACCACCCCTGCCCTGTCCCTGCCCTGTTTCGGGCCGGTCCACTCGGGCCGTGACCCATTGTGGCCTGGGTCGGGCGGAGTCAGTGGCCGGGCCCGTGGGCATATTGGCCAAGAGAAATTCGGGCCGTGGCCGAGAATTTTGGGCCATTATTTGAGGATTTTGGTTCGCGGTTGCCGTCGCCGTTTGTCGCAACCGCCGTCGCCACCGCCGTTGGAACCGCCCAAGTCGACTTAATTTGTGAGTTGACCCTAATCCTTGGTTAGGGCGCTAATTGCGCTTAGGATTAGTCGTTTAGGCGAATAAGGAATTTAGGTAGGCGATTGAGACCGATTTAGATAAAAATTGTGATTAAGTTAAATGGCCGATCGACTAGGTTAGTCGATTGATTATATTATCTGTGGCTAATTGTGATTAGTTGAAATTGATTGATTGTGTTTAATTGCGAGCGAGCGACAGGTTAGAGATGAGCGAGCGATCGACGCCTTAAATCGATTAATTTGGATAATAAAATATTATTGTACGAATCGAGCTTTTTGTGGCCTAATCGATTTTGACTGCTCGTGATTGCTTGGTGGCCTTGTTGATTTGTTCGCTTCGCTGAGTTGCCTGTTTAACTGTCTTTTTACCACCGGGCAATTGACTGTCTGTGTAGGGTTTGGTAGTCCGTTTTTTATTGTAGTGTCTAAAGTTAGACTACATATGCATATGGCCGTGTGAGAAATCAAAAGACATGTTTTAGCATGAAAATGGCCTTTGGCTGATCTTTTACATGCGTGAGTGAGCATCTGGCTTTAACCGAAGATAATGAAATGATTTATTTGCTGGATGTAGTCTGTGTGGTTATATGATGGAACGATGATGCTTTTCCTGGCAAGTTCGTACTGTACTAGTTGTATAGAACCACACGACTTGCTAGAAGCACGATAATTCATGCCCCGTACGATACGTACGGTTTTAAGGGATTGTCGGATGCCGATCGCAGCTTGTGATGGACCAACGCCCCGTTTAGGGATACCTACTTGCTGGTGTCGTGCTAGTCGCACCGGAGACACCTCTTGTAATAGCCATTGCCGAGAGAAAGGGAATGTAGCCCCGTCCTGCCGGTAGAACGTTCGATTGTACTAAGGTGCTGGATCGCATTATTTGTAGGAGTCGAATCACGCCTTCTTTCGCGTAGATCCTCTCATGTGCCGTAGTCACGATCATCGTTAATAAATGGACTTGTGTGATGTCCAGTGCGTACTTGTGGATGAAATGCTTGTTGAGTGACCGACTGTTTGGTTGTAAGTCGAGTCAAACATTACATTATGTGTGGTTGAAGCTAACAAGTATGCATGTGAATTATTTTTTTATATAGTGACTGTATTTGGGTGCTATTTGTGGTGAGACGCTTTTGTGATACTTCCGTTAGGATGCCCGAGTGAATCATTTTCCTAATCGAGCTTAGGCTTTATTCACTAAGATTTATTCTCGTCGTGGAATAATATTTTCAGGTCTCAAGTGACGAAGTCTGGTGGATGCCAAGGTTTGGCTATTGGATTAGTCAACTGAAGTAAGATGAGAAGTTAGTATTACCTGTCTAGGTACACCTGCAAAGGTCTGGTATAGTCACCCCGAAGTATAGAGTTATTTTTGTACGGAAGTAAGGTCGACAGGATTAAGATTTATTTGTGATGTTTGGCTCCTACTAGTCTATTCCTGTTTGTTTTTATTGTCAGGGAGTTAACACGTTTCCGCATGTTTAAGTAACTAATAGATCGATAGTGTGCCCGGGATGCTATCTCTATGACCTCGTGGCGATTGGGCAAGGGATGTCGCGGGCTCGAGAGTCGGGGCGTGACATATTAACTTTTCAAATCACATCAATTCTCATGTATGAAATTTATTTAACACGACTCATACGTGCATACACAATCTCGTCGAGCCATAAGTACACTTCACATGTTCTCCTGGTTGGTGCCACCATAGATTTTACTTCTTGATCATTTGTTTGCCATTTTTCAATTATACCATTTGTCGGCTTATGCCCAAAAAGGAGGTGGCTTTGCACACCCCTGGATAGCCACCTCTGAAAGCTTCATTGTGTCGACATTTCAATGTCATTGAAGCTTCTTTTATTTTAGGTTTTCTTTCTTTCTTTCTTTCAAAGGGGCGAAAGAAGAGAAGCCGATAGTAAGTACAAAATAAATATTTAAAGAAAATACGGTGTTAGTGCTATTTAAATCTTCAATCATTGGTTTATTTTGTGCACTCTCCCTGCAATTTCTGCGGTGCGGGCGAGAGATAAGCCACCCCTTTTGTAGTGCGCAGGTCATCAATTGGATTCTTTGTACCTCTGGAGATGTTCTCATGTTTTGACATGATCTGATACGCTTTTTATTTTCCTATTTCTAAATTTCAAAATTGGATGAATTCCACCCTTTAATTGATTTAAATTGTCCTTGACTCGATTTTCCCAACATAATTTTGAATGATCATTTGATAGAAAACTCTGACTTGGATGAATTCAGCCCTTTAGTTGATTTAAATTGTCCTTGACTCCATTTTCCCGACATAATTTTGAATGGTTATTTGATAGGAAACTCTGATGTTTGAGGTCAAAAATCCGGGAAAAAAAAGTATTAAGAGTGCATTTGTTTCCCAAAAAAAATGAATGATCTAAGAAATATTTTCTTAAAAAAAATGATGGTTTGAATTGTTCGAAAAATAATTAGTCATTAAAAATTATTTTTATTATCGATAAAATTTATATCTAAAGGAAAATTCGTGAACGATGAAAATATATACATATATATATATATATGCGCGCGCTAATGACCGGTGCGAAGTGCCACTTTGAGAAGTAAAAATCTGCATTATTATTGGCCAGTCACCTGTGGGAGTCGTTTTCACGAATTAACAAGTCGCAAACAACCCCATGCGACTACTCGACATTGAATTTGAAAGGTGCGGACATCTTTTAAAGAACTCCTTTTTCTACGAGGAGAATGGAAAATGAAAAAATAATATTAGTAAGGCCCCACTTTGTATTGGGGATTGGAAAAATTCTATTTATATTCTCCCACACACCATTCATCAAAGGACACGCTTACGTTAAGGGAAAAAAATAAATTAACCACTTAAATGAAATTATTGAAATGGAAAATCAATCGAAAATGCTGCTAAGTTGGATATGATCTTTAATTAAATATACTCGAAAACCTTTTTCTTTTCATTGATTGCGTCAAATGACATCGTGGGTCGGCTTTCTTTTCTTATTTTATTTCAATAAAAAAATTCGTCATATGCACCGTGATATGTTTACTCCAAACTTTTTCTGGTGACATCACAAATTTTATACTTATACCCGGTGTGGCACATTTACCATAAATTTTTTCTTGAGACACCAAAACCCTATACTTGTACTAGTGTGACATATTTACCCCGAGTTTTTTTTTTGGACACCAAAACCCCAAACTTTTATCGTATGACACATTTATCCCAATTTATTTTTTTATGAAACATTTATCCCAAATTTTAAAGGAAACATATCATACAGATATAAGTTTAGGTTTTTTTGTTCCACAAGAAAAAAAAATTTACTGTAAATGTGTCGCGCTAATATAAATTTTGGGCAATTGTGTCATACGAATGTAAATTTGGGGTGTCATAAGAGAATTTTGCGATAAATGTATCACAATTGGTATAATTTAAGATTTTTTGTGGCCTTTACTCTTTATTTTATTCCCTTGTCTTCTCATATATAATATGTGACTTAGGCCTTATTGTAGCTTTTGATATCGCCTCTCTTGCAAAATCTAATATGATGCCGAGGAAGCCTAGGAACATGTAAATTCGATATGTTCGGTCCGTGGGTAAAGAATTAAGATCCGACGTATGTAAACAGAGGGATCCTCAAAAGGGATAGAACGGCGGTGTTCGACAAATTCGCACAACTCGAAATTAAGTGCGTAAAAGCCTTCTGAACTCTTTAGGGGAAATAAGTCCCAGATATGGATTCTCCCGGCTGGGTTTTAATGGAAAAAAAAGTGTCAAGTCATGTCAGTCTTGAAGCAGTAAACGTGGGTCTGTGTTGCGCTCGAATCGTGCTCCTGTGCCCCTGCACATCAGCTTCTTTTTCGACCTGGTATTGCGGCAATTGGCAACCGCTTTCGCGAACCCGATTGGATGGAGAATTCCGAGATGCGCCCACTAGACGTCGCGATCGGCAATAATAATAATAAAAAAAATTGGCAAAAAGTGAATCGGAGTGGGAGCCAAGGAGGCCGCAAGCTCTGGTTGGCCGTGGATGAGTCGACGCGGGGAGCGTGTCGACCACACGAAGCCATGTGCCGGATGAGCTCATGCTGGTGCTCAGTTGCTGATCGGGACTGTCTCCCTCCTGTTCACCGGTCCATGCATTGCAAGCTTACACTCGCGCTTGCCGCCGTGACAGGGATGCGGCAGCCCCCACAACAAAGGTTGGTCAAAACCATCCGCCCCCTCTCCCCCCCTTACCACACGCTCTAGGGAAGAATATCACAGTCGCTCACCTGTCATCATGATTGAGATGAGTATCCGTTTTCTTTCCCCAATATCGGGAATTTGTTTGATGGGATGAACAGTTATTGTTAGAATCAAGCGCACAAACAAACATAACGAAATGAAGAATAAAAAACAAGAAATAGAAATCGAGACAGTAAATTTATTTCGATTCACCCTTAAACTAAGGCCACTTCAGCAGAAGACGATTTCACCATAACTAGCATTTCTCATAACTCTGAATTACAACAAAAGGATAGCATATATGGATGGCACAAGAAAGTTGTGGGGATCAAGAAAGCCCTAGGCAACGCATAAGCCCAAACTACCAAAAGAATACGGATCATACTATAAAATTCATCTAACAGACTAGGAAAGAACAAATCGCAGGCAGAATTACTCCTCGACAGCACAGGTTACACGATTTGATCATTGTGACAGAGATATGTGCGGGCTTGCGCATTAGACTAGACTGTTATATGAGGGCGTGTTGCATGTTGATTGAAAGATAGATTGAAACCCTTCCCCCTGGAGACGAGATTAAGAAGCAATAGAAGTTGGGGAGTGAAAAATCCTATGATCTATCGTTTGACTTTATTGATAGAGAGGGTACTTAATTTACTCAATTGGGACATCATACTATTATAATTACCAACCAAGTGTGAATTGAGTATGATGCTGTTTATTACAGATTAAAATACCCTCAAGGATATTCATTCATTTTTCCAGCTGAAGAATCTCACTGTGTTTTCATTCATCTGGATTATCTTTATGGAGAGAGGAGGAGCGCAGTGTGAGAAGACCAGCTAGAGAGAATCTAAATATCACCACATCTACTCATCTATGTAAACTTCAGACAAGGACACGTTTAATGTTGTTGTTTTATTACCTTTGTAATGAGCTTTTTGTAAATTGATAGAGAAAATAGGCCGATCGAGCCAAAAAAAAAAAAAAAAAAGTCGGACACCGACCATCCTAATAATCTTTCCTAATCCCTCCTAATCTTTTTTTCCCTCCATCCAAATTCGGTTGTGCTTTTAAGGGGCCTTTCCCTTCCCTCCTAATACCTCTCTCGCAAACACACTGTTCATCACGAGATTAGTCAGCATCCGCATTAGGTATATTGACTTTCCATGTCTGTCGACCTCAAAACTCTTAAAAATATCCATGAAAATGTCATATGCGTCGTAAGATGAATGATAACATTATCCAATCAAATAATAACCAAAATGGCCGTTCAAATGAGCGGTGAGAACCGAGTCCACCTCAACCCAATAACAGGACCAGCTTGGACCAAAATGTTGATTTTAGGTAGAACCGGTATGGCGCCCGATTTCAGGAACCTAGAATCGGCTTAGGATCGGGGTCTGTTTTCCGGTTACAATGCTAAAATCACCAATTCTACGTGGAAATCGGTTCGACCAATCCAGTTCTCAAGTCGAACTAGCCGTAATATTAACTAGTATCCCGAAAACTTCCATTAAAAAAACCTTTATAATAAAGTATCCGCCGTGGTCAAATCCAAGACCATCTTATCCAAGTCATCGATTATCCCATCCTATTATTACTGCGAGCTATTAGGACGGCTGGGATGCAATTAGACTAGCCGGTTCGATTCGAATATTCCATTGTCGTGAAAGAAAACTAAAAGATACGATCGATGAACTGACCCTTCTAATTCTACTGGGCTCTTCGGCCTGGCAAGGCTGAGCCGAGCCTAACTTCAAGCCCGATCCGTCCAGCAGATGTTTTCTAAACTTGGGCTAGAGGCCTGGATGAATGAGTTTCCCCAAAGCCCGAAATTGAGCCTATCCGTGCGTCCAATTTATGATCAGTCTACTCACGATGAATTTTATTACATATCAATGGAGCAATGCCAAATTGCGCGATAAAACTTATCGAGGCAAATACATTGAGAAATAAATTTATCCCATGCTTACCTCAACAACTTTTTAAATATTTACTTGTTGTGTTTATTGTAAAATTGTATATCAAGAGAGGCTCATGCCATGTGACATGTTAGGAAACGCAACAAAAACATGATAGCATCGCTTGAGGAGTAGGGGTGATTGATTCTAAGGTAAATTGGTACACATCCCGTGAAACCAACCTTGTCCATCCTAGAATTGGACATGAACGAGTCAGCCAAAAGTTGGCAGGGTTTTATTACTATTATTTATTAACGATTGTTTTATTTTCTTTCTCAAAATTACTTTAGTGTAGGATGAAATTAATAATGACATGTAAGTTACTCGTAAAAGCGGAGATTGTTCCCATGAAACATCCGTAATTTTTTCCCTTGTCAATTAAAAAGAATAATAGTAATAATTTGCTTTAGGCCGGTTCCTCCCTAAGAATCAAGAACTAGATCATTTCCTGCAGAAATCACCTTAAACAGGCTAGTTTGGTCTAGTTCTCCGATTGGACCGGGACATATATGCGCCCTTATTGGAGAGATCATAAAGACAGAGTGCAAGCCCGAGCTATCAACATCTAATTAGATTCACTTCCACTCAAAAATTTAAATCAATGAATTATGAGTCAATTTGATATATTAACTATTTTATACCATGTAAATTCTCAAATGTGAGAATTTTTTTAACACAATTCAAAAGTTTATCTCAACAATAGGAGCGAAGGAAGCAGTGCAAATTGCCCATATGACTCAATCACAAGAAAGAGTTCTCACACCATAAAGATAAGTTCTCTGGCGATCAAAAATAAAATTTGAGTAGTTTTAGAAAATTGTTTTGAATATTTACAGAATAAGGAAGATTAATCCATGAAGTATTTATAAGAAATGACACGGTTGAATGCTACTTAATTAAAATAATGAATGCTCTTATTATTTGGTATGACAAGGTTATTGTTCATCCTAATAAAAAAATAAGAATAAATGTATTGAAAGTTCTAAATTCGTCACGCGATTAAGTCCTAAATCTTTAAAAAGTACAATCAAGTTTCAAAATTTGTCAAGTTTCGTGCAATTAAGTCATTTGGTCAATTCCGTCAATTTGTTTAATGGAAAATGTTAATGTGATATTTTTTTATTCTTTTCTCTTGCATGTTGAATGAAGTGCAATATTAAAATGACATCTTGGTCCAAATCTTAGTTATTACCCAAATATTACTTAAATTAGATTGAAGAAATACAAGGTTAATTTTTTTTTTAAATAAAAGAAGAAGAAGGTACCACGGGGCCTTCGCGTGTGGTCACAAAGGGCTTGGATAGGGCGACATCAGGGCTTTGTCGATGGCCTACGATCCCTGCTTGTGGTCGATGATGGTGGGGTGACGGCGACGCCTCATTGAAGCCTTTAACGTCCACACGCGAGGGCCTTATGGCTCTTTTTTTTTTTCTGAAAAATTAAACTTTTCATTTTTTTTCTTGTGATTTTCTTCGCTTGCATCCAAAAAATCTCTATAACTCAATTTCTTCAAACCCTTTGTCTTCTTCTCTCTTATAGGTACTTAAATATCTCGACATAAAGATATGCCAAGTGTCAATATTTATGTACGACATTCATTTTGATATCAATAATTTTTTAGGATCAATTTAGTGCCAAATAGAAAAAAAAGTGATCACTTTAATGCCGACGTCGAGATATTCTGCCGACCTCACCGGAGTTAATATTAAAAAAATTATTTTTTTTCAAAAAAATTAATACTTAAGTGATTCAAAAAGTGATCACTTTAGTGTCAATGATAAAAAATTTCGGCAATCTCATAGGAATTGACACTGAAATAATCATTTTTTTAAAAAATTAACACTTCATTAATAAAAAATATTAAAATATTTGCATTTGAGATGTCTTTTTGCCTAAATCCTTTTATCCTTTTCTCCCTTAATCCACTCCATTCAAAGCGAATGTAAGAGGAGGGGGCAAACTCCGGTCGGGAGTGCCTTTGTCTTGGGGCCTCGCGCGAACGAGTGCCAGACAGTCGCACGAGCGTCGTCCATGTTAGGCATGTCTGGTTGCCGCCATCATTACTTACTAGAAATCTCTCGTCTTTGGCAAAGTTTTCTTGCCCGCAAAGAAAAAACAAATCCCCACTCCGAAAATCAACATAGAAATTCCAGAAAACTCCTTCGAAATGACAAGATTGCCCCTGCCATGGGTGATATGCTTTTCGGAGCCCGCTTACTTAGCAAAAAATTGCTAGACACGATCAGTTTGCACGTCAAGAAATAAGACACGAATTACACAGCGAAAACTCGAATGTGACGTGACCCGACACATTCACACGAATTGCCACGAATCAACATGTTTCCGTAAGAATTCGAACTATTTGGCCTGTAGAATCAACATTTTGTGCCGTGACAAGTAGGCACGAATTGCAAACGTGGTCATGAAGCGCAGCAACGGATTGTCAGCCCTTTTTTTTTTATGTGATCCCATCATGGATTGCCAATCGATAACCTAATGACACCGAGGAAGAATAAAATCTTTGCCCAAATGCATGGAAATCTGGTTGCTGAAGAAATCTTTGATCCTACGTCCCCAGATGCAAGAAAGCATCGGTTGACTTCTGGCAAGTGATCTTCACAAGGTTTTTTGTGTAGGATTGGCGGATTCTGGTTCTTTATGCTACTTCTCTCACCATAAGATAGCCAGTAAAATAAAAACTAAGATAAATAATAAGATTCTATTTCGTAAATAACATATAATATACAAAAAAGACAAGGGTGAGTTGATAGCCCAATTGAATGTAATGTGATTTTGTTATTTAAAAAAAAGAACCATGTACTCTTGTGTATAAGATAATATCCATTTATATGAAAAGATAAAAAAGGTATGAAATAATTTTTGTGCGAATAAAAACTTTTTGAGTTTGATCCCAAAAAAATAAATAGATACTTTTTTGAGTTTATGATGCGTCATATTCATACAGTCAAAAATCAATTCGGTAATTAGATAAACTCAACCTAAAAAAGAAAATCTCAGGATTAAATTGAATTAGTAAATTCAGGAAGATTACAATGTTTTCGTTACTTGAGAAAAAAGAACAGCAAGAAAACATTTTCATGTGGGCAAAGAATATTTGTGGCAAAGCACGAGTCACTTGAAATACAGTTTTTTTGGTCTTTTGCCAAAAAAACTGCGAGCAAAACTTAAGCCAAAGTCAGGGGCATTTTGGTCATCGGAAGCCTTTCTTTCTCTCTCTCTCTCTAAAACAAGGGTTTATGCAGGGCTTAACCGCAACACCCAAAAGCCCTCTTCTTCCTCCGCAGAACCGCTCCAATGGCGTCCCCTCACGCCCAAAACTAGGGCTCACGTCCCCCAAGATCCATTTTTGCGCGGCCAGAACCTTCCCTCATCCTTCGCCAATGTTGAAACTCTTGTCTTCTTCATCATGCCTCCAGACGCGAGCACGGCACACCGCGATTAGTTCTCTCTCGCCGAGCTGCCCCCGACTTGGAACCGAGTCGAGCAGCCCAGTGCTCAGGGCGTTGAGTTCGTTGAGAGGGTTGGGCGGGAGAAGCCTTAATTTGGGGCGAAGTGCGTTCTTTTGCTCGGACTCGACAGGGGATGATGCCTCCGAGGCTGCGGCACAGGCCGAAGGCAAAGCCTCTGATACGGATACCGTGGAGAAATCCGTGTCCGCGATCATTCCTACCAATCCGAGACTTGATGATTATCTGACGGTAGGGCGTTCTTCGCGCATTATGTGGGGGAATTGATGCATCCTTTGGTTTCTTACCTTTTGAAATTCCACGTATGTTTGAGTTTTCTGTTGTTCGAATGTGAGAAAATTAGCTCAATGCGGTGCCAAAGAGCTTGGGAAACGATACTATTTCTTCTGAAAGTTGAGAAACATGTAATTGAGAAGCAGTCGCATCTTGCTTTTCATGAAGTTAAAGTTTTTGTATTTCAAAGTTGATTTGAGAAAAGCTTCGTTTCAGCTTTCATTTTGGCGGTAGCAAGAGAGATTTGGTCGACATCTACCGGTTATGTTATAGAGAGTACTGTTTTTGTCCTGGCAAGTTCTGTTAGTGGAATATATTTCCTGTTGACGGTGGGGATTCAATCAGAAGTTGATTTGCTATTCATGGTGGCAATTCGTGTTTTAAGGAGGCTCAACTTTTTCTTTTCCTGCGATTTGCTTAAGTGCTCGTGTGGATAGATTGGCATTAGAGGTCCCATCATAGCTGTGATTTCACGCGGTTTTGATGTTTGTCTAATTTGGACTTCCTTAAAAAATAATCTTCTCCATACAGTTTTTGTCTTGCATTTTAGAGTACTCTGTTGTGCCGTGGGTTTGATTTTCTTTTGAGTCAGTTACAGACATGCAATAACTCTGAATTGCTGCTGTAAACGTGAATGTGTGACCAACTTCAACTCATTAGGTATTATGATTTTTCTTTGTGTTGCAGGTTTTGGCATTACCGTTGCCTCATCGGCCATTATTTCCTGGATTTTACATGCCAATATATGTAAAGGTAGAGCAGACTAAAGTGTATCATCGTCTCCTTTTCTTGTTTTGCAGAGTACATCGATGTAAGACTTGGTAGCAGGTCTTTTCGCAATTAATCTTACAAGTTATTCTTTGCTTAGATTTGGTGCTACATGTCAATGACACACCATTGGTAAGCTATGATCTTATGTCACTATATGTGCCCTTGAAAGAAAAAGGTCATCGCTACCCCTGGCCTCACTTATATATGAAGGCACCGAAAAGCATTTTGGATTTCCAGCATTTTTCGAGTTGAGCAGTGGTTATTAATAGTTAGGTAGTTCAACATGCATCAACTTTTGAGTAAGATTTTTTTGTTCCACGAATTTTCATATTTTTCAAGGTGAAGATCTTCTGTTTTGTTGATGACCCTAAACCCTAAATCCTTCAGATGTTACAATCTTGACAGAATAACAAAATTATGCAGGATCCCAAGTTATTGGCAGCTCTGCAGGAGTGCCGAAAAAGGCAAGCCCCATATTGCGGCGCTTTCCTCCTGAAAGATGAACCTGGTGTTGATCCTAGTTTAAGTGCTGCCTCAGAATCAGACAAAAGCATTCATGACCTCAAAGGAAAAGAGTTATATGATCGGCTTCATGAAGTTGGTACACTTGCCCAGGTGCTTGATCTCATTATCACATATAATTCTATTTGGATGTAATATTACCGTAAGTCGATTTACTTTATTGTTCTCCCGTCTTATAATGTAATATTCCAGATATCACGAATCATAGGAGACGAGGTGACTCTTATTGGTCATAGACGACTGCGAAAGACTGAGATGGTGAGTATTTTCATCAAAATTCACCAATATTCTTTCCTGCATGTTAGTGATGTTTCGTATATCACTTTTTAGCTTGTAAAAGCTGCTGGTTTTTTTTTTCTTAGGTTTAATGATTCTCTGTCACAGTTGAATAATTCTTCCTGGAATCTGGTGTAGGTTAGCGAGGATCCCCTCACTGTCAAAGTTGACCATCTCAAGG
This sequence comes from Rhodomyrtus tomentosa, assembly GCA_028455895.1. Classification (NCBI taxonomy): domain Eukaryota; kingdom Viridiplantae; phylum Streptophyta; class Magnoliopsida; order Myrtales; family Myrtaceae; genus Rhodomyrtus; species Rhodomyrtus tomentosa. The sequence goes on along the minus strand of JAPCWY010000003.1, from coordinate 19,663,085 downwards.
CATGTTTTAACTTTTTGATCTTCTGATTTTGGTTGGGTCAACTAATCCCAGTGAGAAACATTGGTAGGTAGATATCTGACTATGTCCAATCCTTCTTTCCCATATCCATTACAGGAATTGCCATTTGACAAGGAGGATGATGTAATAAAAGCTACATCTTTCGAGGTTATATCAACCCTCAGAGACGTTCTGAAAACAAGCAACCTCTGGAGAGATCATGTTCAAACGTATCAGCAGGTTCATTTTCTTCCTCCTGCTTGTACTATATTCTTTCCTTCTTGTAGTGTATTTCTCCATGTACATATTCTTCATTATTACTCTTTCTTAGTTTGGAAAGTATACTTGTCGGCCATGTTACACAGGCACGCACTCCCGGAATTTTTTTGCGTACCCGATACGTGTCCGTGTCTGTGTTCGACACGCTCCGACACGTGTCAGCCATGACCGCATGTCCGATATTCCGACACGTGGTCAATGGGAGGGACATGCGTGTCCCAAGGGCAATCTTGGAAAATTACAAAAAATTTAAGGGAAAATGATACGGATATAAAGTCTACTCTTGTGTCAAAAGGAGCGGATAATGTAGATGAATGACTTCTTATTATTTATGTTGAAATGGAGCTCCTTTTTTTTAGTTTTCCACTTATTTTTGGTGGAATATGGATTGTGTAGTGCTTGTCTTTTTTCCCTCCTAGTTTATGGATTATTGGAAGGAATATAGTTGAATTTTTCAATTCGAAACATTGATGTAATGAAATGCCGCTCTTTAGCCTTACATGGATTTATTATGTTCTTTATCATGATGTTATTATTATTGAAATCATAAAATTTATTATTATATATATACATATAATATATAACGTATCTTAACGTGTCAGAATTTGCTACTTTTTTAGAATTCACGTATCGGCGTATCGTGTCGTGTCGCGCGTCGCGTATCGTGTCGATGCAACATAGCCTGTCGGGGAAGGCGAATCCATGACCAGTTATCTTTATTGTGCTTGCTGTTCCCTTTTTGCCCCTGTAGTGATTATGACTTTGGTACCACAGAGAACTTAATTTTGATTCTATTCTCTTCTGTATTCCATCATTGTAACATCCTTTTCCACCTTTGTATCTGCAGCATATAGGTGAATTTAATTATGCAAGATTAGCAGACTTTGGAGCTGCTATATCTGGGGCCAACAAATTACAATGCCTGGCGGTGCTTGAAGAGCTAGATGTATGTATGCTTTATGGTATTTATTCCTGCATGGTTTTGTGATCTTTCATTGATTTATTTGTCTGTAATGTGTTGCCATGCCAGGTATATAAACGTTTAAAACTTACCCTGGAGCTTGTGAAGAAAGAACTGGAAATTAGCAAAATACAGGTACTTCTGGTCTTTTTTTAAAACCTTTTTTTGGGGTTTTTGTGTAATTCTCTTGTTAAGGTGAATGACAATGCAAAATCAGTCATTTGTGTTGAGAATTGAAACTTCATCCTATTATCTGTTCAATAAGGAGTCAGATAACTCATAGTGAGAGGTCAGAGAGATTGCCGACATTGATGTTGCTAGTTGGGTCCTTCAAGCATACCCAAAATCCCTTATCAGCAGAAAATAGTAAATTTTAGTTAATATAATGACATCTTCCATTTGCTTGGCACATTCGTAGGAATCGATTGCAAGGGCAATAGAGGAAAAGATAAGTGGTGAGCAGCGACGTTATTTGTTGAATGAGCAGCTAAAGGCTATAAAAAAGGTAAGTCATCTTAAACCTGTTTATCTTCTTATAACCAGGCTCCTTACTGTTCTAATGAAGGATACCTGCGTTGAGGGCCTGAGGCAATCAGCAGCAAGTGAGCCTGGTTTAGATGTGTCCTATTTTTTCTTTTTTGGTTTCCTCCTTTTTGGTTTTTGGTACTTAATTTACATCCCTGTTTCAGGAACTTGGTCTGGAGACAGATGACAAAACAGCACTTTCAGGTTAGTCCTATCTCAAATTACGTAGGAGGATCTTTTTTGCTAGGGTCCAAAAGTATATTAGTTCTAGTTATACCATCAAGTTGAACATGTGTTGTACTCACATTTTCATGGCATGAAATGGATTTTAGCAAGTGCAGATTTATTTCACATGACAGGGTTGACGTTTCAAATGTTTTTAGTATCGCTTTTTGGTAATTGTTTTGCAAGAATTTGAGAAAGTCTAACCATGCACAACGGATTGATTCTTTTTCCCGTGAGATTAACTAAGATACACTCAAAAGGAAAAACATATGCAAAAGGACCTTTATGATTAATGGTTGGGCAATTCTGTGCTTGACATTCAGACCGTCAGTGATAATGAGGATCACCTTATTAATTAAGTACCACGATGGTCCCATGGACTGCCCTGTTCTCAAATAGATAATGAGGAACGCCTTATTAATTAAGTACCACCATGGTCCCATGGACTGCCCTGTTCTCGAATATACTTCTCAATAACTGACTCCTCATGTAAAATCTTCCAATTTTGTACTGGCTAGAGATGTCGTAGGTTGCACTTGTTCTTTAAATATAATGGAATCAGGTCTTATTTGAAGCCTTCTTGTTTGGAGTTGGATAAGGGAAGACTTTTTCCTTTTTTCCCTTTGTTTCCAAGAAGATGTGCAGTCTATCATTTGTTTCTGTTCACTTGCTGCAGCAAAATTTCGTGAGAGAATTGAACCCAAGAAGGATAAAATCCCAGCTCACGTTTTGCAAGTTATTGAAGAGGAGCTTACAAAATTGCAGCTACTAGAGGCTAGTTCAAGTGAATTTAATGTGACTCGGAATTATCTGGATTGGTTGACTGCACTGCCATGGGGAAATTACAGGTCTGCGAGTTTTTCTACATTTTTGAGATTGTTTACAAATGATTTTGTTAATGTTCTTTTTGACTAGTTTGTCCTGTTTATGAATATTATATAAAGCAAATTATTGTGGTGGGGGATTGCGAGTCAATCCACATATCATGAATGTGGTTTCTCAATTAGAACCATAGATTTCCCTTGGTATAGCTATTAAGGGTGATTATTGCTTAGTTACTGACATCTGGCTTCCAATGGATTGACAAACTCAATCTCTTCAGTGTCTTATGTTTTAAGCTATACCTGTTTCCTGTTGGCTTTTTCAACAAGGACGGATATTATATTGGATGGGGGTGCATTCTTTAATGCTTGCCTACTTTCATGTGGATTCCACTGGTACTTTTATCTGGCGGCTCATGTGTATTAGTTTCCTGCTGTATGATTAGAAAATTTATTGATGGTTTGACAAGGAATATTTTAATCTGTTGGTTTATGTTTTGGCTGCTAGTTTGGCCATGTGCTGGTTTCTTTTGGATTTGTTGATTTTTTTCACATGTTTGTGTAATTTTCATATTCAACCAGTGATGAGAACTTTGATGTACTTCGAGCGCAAAAAATTCTTGATGAAGATCATTACGGATTGACTGATGTCAAGGAGAGGATATTGGAGTTCATTGCGGTTGGAAAACTTAGAGGAACCTCCCAAGGTGAGTAAAACTTGGTTGTTCCTCTATTTGACTTGCACATGCACAGATATTGTGTTGATATTGCATTGTTGATCAATTATTGCATGGCATATATTTTTGTGAATCTGCTCATTGGCCCATTACATGGTGGAAATATCCGTCTTTGTTGGAAGTACCTGTGTTCATTTGATAGGGGATTCAATGCGAAGTGCTGTGTGATCTCAGAGGTTAGCAAATATCTGTGTTCGTGGGAAGTAACTGTTTTTATAGGGGATCTACTGTTAAGTGCTCTGTTATCCTAGACATTGTACCGACGAAAACTACACTTTCTACAAGGGCTACAATGTAGCTGCTCTTTGGTTCTTTTGGTTTTCACTTTTGTTCTTCGTGGGTAGGATTAGAGTTTGGAGGTGTAAGCTGATCTTTGACAATTTATTTGGTTTTCCGATCATCCATTATAGGACTAGCTGCCATTTTATTTGACTTTCGCTGATCATCCATTTATCATACTAAATCGCATGCCAGCTCTAAGCGCTTTACATGGGTGAAAAAAGCTAGAAATTACATGTTGAGTGTTAATTCAAATTATCTTTATCTAGTAATTTGTGTATACATAATAAGTGGCTATCAGTCCTCTACTAATTAGGAGAAGATTCTAGATGATATGCAAGTGGACGCATTAGTAATTCATATGTGCAACTTTGTGGCTGTGCTTGCACGCCTTATGCCTTGGACATTTTCTTCAAGTGTAAACTTTGGCACGTCTACTGCGTTCATTGTGCAAACTTCTGAGCGATTGGACTTGTCAAACATAAAGAGTAGAATAGGGGGATTTCTTTGTAGAGGAATAAATAACTGGGATTCTCTCCCTCCCCAGACCCTCTTCCTTTTGATTTGAAAGGTCCATAAGCAGTATGTCCCTGCAAAGGCTTTTCGGGCATTTTTTTGATTCAAGCGAGCAGAGGAAACTAGATGTTGAGGTGCAAAAGCCTTCTCTTGATCGCGGAATCTTTTCCCCCTTGCGTCGGCCCTTGCTGCCTTCCTTAACAAGCCCTCGAGCCTTTCTCCATTTTCAAACCCATTTAGAATCTTCTAAGACATGATGTCCTGGTGGCGGAAAGCTATTAAGTCGACTTTTAGCTACAAGCCCTTATAGTGAGTTCCGACTTTCTCTCTTGTGGACCACCTTTTCGAGATCGCCCTTATGCAGTTAACGAACTCATACTAATACTAGGATACAATCTGCTATGATTTTGTATGTTCATGCTTTCATCTCTGCCTTGGCTATGTATGCTTTACGTGGCTCTCCTATTTGCGTCTCTTGTTTTACTTCTGTTTTGGTGGGTTTAAATGGCTGGAGGGCACCATTCCTGATATCTGTTTCTAAACCCAGGTAAAATAATTTGTCTATCTGGTCCACCTGGAGTGGGTAAAACTAGTATAGGCCGCTCTATTGCACGTGCCTTGGATAGAAAGTTCTTCCGCTTTTCTGTTGGAGGACTAGCTGATGTCGCTGAAATCAAGGTAATTTCTCTTGTACATTGTTATTTGAAGCATCAGCATATCTAACAACAGGATTAGTGCAAAGGCACACCTAAATATATTTCCTGAGTTGGCTTTCAGGGGCATCGTCGAACATATATTGGGGCAATGCCAGGGAAGATGGTGCAGTGTCTCAAGAACGTTGGAACAGCCAATCCTCTTGTCCTTATTGATGAGATTGACAAGGTGCGGGCAATGACTTCTCAGGCCACTATAAATTCTTAGTAGAGAGCTTAACTTAGACCTTATAACCTCCGTTTCTTAACTGCTAGTCGACATGCAAGGCACCTTCTCAACCTTCCGGTCTTCATTGTAAAGAATCTTAGGAAATCAATTCTGGGATCAAATTTCAGCTTTGGTACCATTTTGTGGTTCCGGAATGAGGCACAAGATAGATATTGCAAATTTTGCAGTAGATGACTTCAGATTGTTGAACGGGTTTGTGGTTCATTGCAGTTGGGAAGAGGACATGCTGGAGATCCAGCCAGTGCTTTGTTAGAACTTCTTGACCCAGAGCAGAATGCTAATTTTCTGGACCATTATCTTGATGTCCCAATCGACCTTTCAAAGGTTAGTTCTCGTGCTGCTAAAAGTGCAAGTTTGCTGTCTAGCACCTGAGTTTTGTCAGACTGATATGAACTGGGCATCACGGTATGGCAACTAAATTGTATTTGACTTGGCTGTTCTTGGCTATGTTACACGGACACGCACTCGGAATTTTTTTGCGTACCCGATACGTGTCCGTGTCTGACATGCTCGGACACGTGGTCAATGGGAGGGACACGTTGGGACACGAGTGCTTCAATGGAAATCTTGGAAAATTACAAAAAAATTAAGGAAAAATGACACGGATATAGAGTCCACTCTTGTGTCAAAATGAGCGGATAATGTAGATGAATGATTTCTTATTATTTATGTTGAAATGGAGCTCTTTTTTTTTTTGTCTTTCACTTATTTTTGGTGGAATATGGATTATGTAGTGCTCGTCTTTTTCCCCTCCAAGTTTATGGATTATTGGAAGGAAATGTAGTTGAATTTTTCAATTCGAAACATTGATGGAATGAAATGCTGCTCTTTAGCTTTACATGAATTTATTTTGTTCTTTATCATGATGTTGTTATTATTGAAATCATAAAAATTATTAAATATATATAAATATAGATATAATATATAACCTATCCTAACGTGTCGGAATTTGCTACTTTTTTAGAATTCACGTATCGGTGTATCGTGTCGTGTCGCGTATCGTGTCGGTGCAACATAGGTTCTTGGACTCTGTATAACTAGCTTTTCGATGATATATTTGGCTCCTGCTTGAGTAGTATGCAAGGAGTACTGGAACTTCTTACTTATTGTTTATGAAAAAGACAGCCAAGACATGCTTTTTATTACGTATGCATTGTTTAGTTGAACTCCGCCTATGTCATCTACATAGCCTGTCCCAAGCCAAGTAAAGTAGGAGGGTTACGTCAAGCGTAGTGAGCCGGTTATAAAAAAAGAGCTACCTTTATGAGATGAACCCTATTGATATTTCGTTGGAGTGTACCATTCTTAGTGATGCGTTGCATCGGCGCCCAGATATAGCGAAAAATGAGCAAGGGTTTTTGCACCAAGATAGGTGGGTGTAGAGGGTAAGAAAGCTAGTCTTGGGTCATCATTCCTAGAGTGATGTGCCACATCGGTGCCCGGATGTGGTGATAAATGAGCAAGGGTCCTCACACTTCCGTGGGCGAGTGTGGGGGCGAGAAAAGCCTAGGGGGTAGGGATTAGATTTGGAGAGTTGGAATTTAGGAACCTTGATCAGTAAATTGAGGGAATTGACAGATACTTTTGCTAGAAGGAGAGCGAATATTGCTTGGCTGCATGCAAGAGACTAAATGGAAAGGAGAGAAGGCTAAGGAAGTGGATGGCACCGGATTCAGGCTATGGTATACAGGCACAATAAAGAGTATAAATAAAGTTGAGATTCTGATCGATAAAAATTTCAAGGATAGTTGTTGATATTAAAATAACATGAGATAGTATTATTTTAGTTAAGCTAGTAGTGGGGGATTTGATTCTAAATATCCTTAGTGTGTATGCCCTTCAAGTTGGACTGCAAACTTTCAAGAAGAGCAGATTTTGGGAAGATCTGGAAGAGATTTTAAGGCGGATACCATACAAGGAGAATGTATTCATAGGCTGAGATCTAAATGGACATGTCGGTCAGAGTAGTGGAGGTTTTGATAAAGTTCATGAAGGTTTTGGATACGATACTAGAAATGAGGCTGGCGAAGACATCTTGAGTGTGACATTAGCTTATGATTTGATGTTGGTAAACACCTTTTTTAGGAAAAGAGTCACATCTGATCAATTTTCGCAGTGGTCAAAATTGTAGCCGGATTGATTTCTTTCTTGCCAGAAGAGAGGATAGAGCCTCGTATGTAGATTGTAAGGTATACCCTGGTGAATGTGTAGCTACACAACATAAGTTGGTGGTCTTAGAAATTCGGTATAACAAAGTACAGAAGATGAAGAGAAGTGCGCAGCACCCTAGAATAAGATGGTGGAAGTTACATGAGGAGAAACAAACAAAATTCAAGGAAAGAATGCTACAGTAAGTACCGTGGCGACTAGAGGACGAAGTAAATATGATGTGGAAGGAGATGTCTAAATGCATCAAGACAGTGACAAAAGGGGTGTTAGTGGAAAGTAGAGAGAATGGACATCAAACAAAGTAAACCTGGTGGTGGAATGAAGAGGTGCAGGAGGCAATTAAGAGAATGAGTGTTTCAGATACCTACATAAATGTCCTAATGAATAGAATTTGTAAAAGTTTAGATTGGCGAGAAAAAGTGCCAAGAAAGCTACGTGAGATGCCAGAGGCAAGGTTTTCACCGATATGTACAACAAACTTGAGAGCAAAGAAGGATGAAAAAGCATTTATAAACTTGTAAACTTGCAAAGTCAAGAGACGAGAAAAGTAAAGACTTGATACAGGTTAGATGTATCAAAGATGAAAATCAAACACTCTTGATAAGAGATGAAGATGTTAAGGGCAGATGGATGAGTTATTTTAACAAACTTTTTAATTGGGAGAGCGATAGAAGTGAGGTGGATTTGGAAGATGCTTCTGATGATTCAAACAGAAGGTTTGTGCTTAGAGTTAAAGCACAGGAAGTTAGGGAGGCATTAAAAAGATGAAGGCTAGTAAAGCCTTTGGTCTCGATGGTATTCCTATTGAAGTGTGGAGATGCTTAGGGGATGTAGCAATAAATTGGTTGACTAGTTTTTTTAATAAGATTCTCCATACTAATAAGATGCCTGATGAATGGAGGAAGAGTATTCTTGTGTCTATATACAAGAACAAGGAGGATATCCAGAATTGTTCTAACTATAGAGGCATCAAGCTTATGAGCCATACAATGAAGCTGTGGGAGAGATTCATTGAGCATCGTTTGAGAATAGAGACTAAGGTTTTAGATAATCAATTTGGATTTATGCCAGGAAGATCTACATGGAGGCTATTTTTCTGATACGACAATTGGTGGAGAGATATCGAAAAAGAAAGGACCTCCATATGGTGTTTATTGATCTCGAGAAGGCGTATGATAGGGTTTCAAAAGGGGTCTTGTGGTGGATTCTTGAGAAGAAAAAATTACTTTCAAAGTATGTAGAGGCAATCAAGTACATGTATGACGGTGCTACTACATGTGAAGGCTTGTAATGACATATCAAGTTATTTTCCAATCACAGTAGACTTACATCAAGGTTCTGCTTTGAGTCCTTACCTTTTTGCTCTGGTTATGGATGAACTAACAAAATATATTCAAGATGAGGTGCTGTGGTGTATGCTATTTGCAGATGATATTGTGCTTATTGATGAGATCAGAGCTGGTGTTAACGCTAAGTTAGAATTATGGAGAAGCATATTAGAGTTTAAAGGATTTGCGCTAAGTCGAAGTAAGACGGAATACTTGAAGTGTGATTTTGACACTGTAGGAAGAGGGGATCAAGAAGCCGTAAATATGCTTGGACAGGAGGCACTCAAGAAAGATACATCTAGATATCTGGAATCAATATTGCAAAAGGAGGGAGAGATTGATGAGGATGTAAGCCATAGAATCAGAGTAAGTTGGATGAAATGGCGCGATGCATTGGGATTTTTGTAAGATCGCAAAATTCCTCTTAAGTTAAAAGGAAAATTTTGTAGAACACCAGTCAAACCTGCCATGTTACATGGAGCTGAATATTGGCTAGCACAAAGGAAACATAAGCATAAAATGAGAGTAGTTGAAATGAGTATGTTAAGGTGAATGTGTGGTAATTCAAGAATGGATAAGATAAGGAATGAAAAGATTCGATAAAAAGTTGGAGTAGAATCGGTGGCGGAAAAGATGAGAAAGCATAGATTGAGATGGTTTGGGCATATCCTCTGAAGGCCCTTAGATGCACCGGTACGAACAGAATTTTGCTATTGAGAGCATAACACGAAAAAAAACAAGAGGTCGGTCGAAACTTACTTGGGGGAAAGCAGTAAAGCAAGATTTAATGGAGTGAGAAATAGATTGGCGTACGGTTTGCCTTAGGACGGAGTGGAGAAAGGCTATTAGTGTTGTGGATGGGTAGTGTATAGATAGATAGATATAGATATATATATTTATTTTTACACATTTATCTCTTTTTCCTCTCTTGATTTTGATTTTATTTTTATGATTCTTTGGGTTTATCAACCGCCGACCCCAACTAGTTTGGGATAAAGGCGTTGTTGATGCATTGTTTAGTTGGAGCATGCATTCTGTGTTTCTTTTTTTTTCAGGATGTTGGATTTTTTATTTTTTATTTCACTTTTTCATGCTTGTGTTGTTCACAGATGATGATAGCTACCCATGCTTATGTGGTGTTCATTTATTTGAGCTTCCTTATGGGTCATTATTACTTGTCTATGCAGGTGCTCTTTGTTTGTACCGCCAATGTGGTGGAAATGATACCCAACCCTCTCTTGGACCGGATGGAGGTCATAGCAATTGCTGGGTACATTACAGATGAGAAGGTGCATATTGCCAGAGATTATTTGGAGAAGTCTACTCGAGAAGCATGTGGCATCAAGCCTGAGCAGGTTGGTCTCTGCATGGTTAATTTAGCATTGGAATGGAGAGAGTATGTAGTACAATACGAACGTGCTTCAAAATCAAGGTCATACGGTTCTATAAAATTTTTCTGAATGATTGTACTTGAGTTAGGAGATTAAAGTTGCTCTATTCCTATGATCAATGATTCTAGATAGCTTTTCTCTAAGGGTTATCTTGGGCTTACTGAGCATTAATGGTCAAGGTGTCTAGGTATCTTGAACAATGAATTAATGTGTTGTGAGTAATTGGAAAGGCTATTCTTTTCCAGGTTGAAGTGACTGATGCGGCTCTTCTTGCTCTAATAGAAAACTACTGTCGAGAAGCAGGGGTTCGGAATCTGCAGAAACAAATAGAGAAGATCTACCGGAAGGTGTGTTCTGTATTTGTTTGACAACTTGATCTTCCTAAAACTATTATCAGATAGCTGTCCTTGCTGATAAATTAAGCAGAAAGCTGGACAGTTGCTTTATAGTCATATTGCTCAAAATGTTGCCGAGTACGATGTTTTTGTTTATTGGGCAATTGACTTCACTAGTTTTTTAACCACTAACTTAATCTGGCAGATTGCTCTGCAACTTGTACGGCGAGGAGAGCTCGGGGAACCTGTCCAGGCTGCAGCACAGGTAGTGGAACCCAGTGAGGCAAATGTGCAATATGTCGATGAATCAGGTAAACGGGAAACTGAGAATAATGCTCACACTGGAAACCAGTCAGATGAAAGAAGCAGTCATGAACGAGCTTTGGGCAGTTCTAATGAAGCAGATGTCGTTGCTGACCATGTTCAGCAGCTACCTGATCAACTTACAGAAACAAAGGTACCTAATATGCTCTATTATACTTATAAGAAATTAATTTGTTGATCCAGAAAATTGGTTTTGCGGTGTTCCTCAAACCAGAACCAACTAAATTTTGAACAAAATGAAACTTAAACACACAAAAAATGGATCTCAGCAAAACGAAATGTTTCGGTTTGATTTATTTTAGCTTCTGTTCAAATTGTTTTGTTCAAAGGTACAAATGCTGTTGTCCAGTTTGAAAGGCTTAACATACAAGTGGGGGTTCTAGCTTTTGCTCACCACAGCAATCAGTAATAGTACAGTTGGTAATTGTAGAACAGAATTATGTAAAACAGACAAATGAAGCACAAGAATAGTTTAGAAAGCATTTTATGTGGAAGAAGTTACTTGCGTGCCTTATCCTATTGCTACTCCCCGGCTCGGCATATGACAATGCACGCCACGGGAACCTCTTAGTAAGGCCTTCTGCCCGACACCTAGCTTAGCTCACTTAAATGATGTCACTTGAATCTCTTACTTTTCAGCGTGTGATTTTACCTGAAGTTTGTCTTTTTTTGTATTATCTATTCAATCCATATTCATAATGCACTTGTATACTTCGTTAAATGATCCTTGACAGGGTCAGACTGATGCCAAGGAAAAGCAAGAAAGTGAAGCAATACAGAATTCAAGAAATATTCAGGTGGACACATCAAATTTATCAGATTTTGTTGGCAAACCTGTTTTCCATGCGGAACGGATCTATGACCAGACACCAGTTGGAGTTGTGATGGGTCTTGCATGGACTGCAATGGGTGGCTCCACCTTATATATAGAAACTACTCAGGTCGAGCAGGGTGAGGGAAAAGGGGCCCTCCATGTCACTGGGCAGCTTGGGGATGTCATGAAAGAAAGTGCCCAGATTGCTCACACCGTTGCGAGAGCTATTTTGCTCGAGAAAGAACCGGACAACCCCTTCTTTGCCAATTCCAAGCTTCATCTCCATGTTCCTGCCGGGGCTACCCCAAAAGATGGGCCTAGTGCTGGTTGTACAATGATCACGTCCATGCTGTCGCTTGCCATGAATAAGCCTGTCAAGAAGGACCTTGCGATGACCGGTGAAGTAACGCTCACAGGGAGGATTCTTCCTATTGGCGGGGTATGTTCTGTACAAGTGTCAGTGTCGTTTTTACCTTTGGCATGCAATTGTCAAATATATTGAATTCACTGTGTCTTAATTGTGGTTAATCAGGTAAAAGAAAAAACTATAGCAGCTCGGAGGAGCGATATCAAAACCATTATATTCCCTTCAGCGAACAGAAGGGATTATGATGAGCTCGCATCTAATGTGAAAGAAGGCCTTGATGTGCATTTTGTTGATGATTATAGTCAGATATTCAACCTGGCTTTCGGGAAAGAAGCAGCTGCAGAAAAGTGATCAGTCTTTTTGCCCAAATTTTTGCGCGTCGTGGAAGTTGCGGGAATCAAACCCAATTTTGTGCAATGTTTTAATAGTCAACCCAAATTGTGGGAAGCAACAAGAGACTCAATTGTTTATTACTAGAGTGGTAGGTGCCTTTTGTTTTTGCCGCTCATATTCTTCACACATCTTGTAGCAATGAGAACAGCTTAATTCTTTGAGGTGATAACATTTTATGCTATTGAAGTCCGAGGACTAACTGATTGACCTTGGATCTTCATTTTTCTGTAAAAATAGTGAAAAAATCCAATTTGTTGGGCTAATTTCTAACTCCTTCCACTCGCTACCTTTGTTTTTCCATTTTCCTCGATTCTATGAATACTGCGGTCGGTAAAAATTGAATTTTTATGGTTCTAAAATCGTGTATATATAAAAATATGTATATAATATACAACGTATATCGGCGTGTCAAAATTTTATATTTTTTAAAAATTGTCATGTCGATGTGTCGTGTCGCGAATCGTGTCACGTGTCTGTGTAACATAGGTGGATACTCCTTGCTTGCAGTATCACGTTGCTTTCCCAAGAGTCTAGCTTTACTTGATGAGTTTTTATTTTTATTTTTTTGGTTGAATACAAGTTTTGATTGAATAGGGAAAAATTCACAAAAAATTTCAAACTATGCATAATATGACATATGTATCTTAAATTTTATTGTGTGACGTCAAAAATCTTAATCGATGCGCAATGTGAAACATTTACCTTGGCCTTTTCATTTGTAATATAAAAAAGTTTTAAAATTTTGTATTTATGTGACAAATTTATTTTTTATTAAGATTTCGTCAGGTGATTTTTTTAGTCAAAACAACATTGATTTTTATTTTATTTAAGCCCAATGGAAAGTCTCTTTACTTTTTGGCATCCATATAGGCAGATTTTTAACGATTATCACTTGCGAAATTTTGACGGAGGGAAAATGTGTCATCAAATATAAGTTTGAAATTTTTAATGTCACAAAAGATAGTTTAGGGTAATTATATCACAGTGGGCATAATTTGATATTTTTGGTAATGTGAAAATTATCAAAAAAGCCATAAACCTATTGCAAGTGTGTTAATTTAGTCCATTCGGCGATTTTTGGCTAACCGGGTTCCACGTTGATGACAATATGTTAATATTCTTTTTATTAATTTTTGGATTTTTTATTTTAATATTTATTTATTTATTTTTAATTTTTTTTTACTTCCCCTTCCCAGCCCAGATCTGCACTCTGGCTCCTCCTCCCTCCCTCCTCTTCTTCTTCGTGAGCTAATTTGGCACGTGTCTATCCTCAAACATGGTGATAAAATGAGTGAAGAAACTCAGGAATCAAGTGGTTCGCCCACGTTATCATCAAACGAAATGATTTAAGCATTTAATTTTCAGCTAATTTGTATTTTTTTACACACGTGCCATATATCCTCTAAGAAAGGACGATAGACAAATGCTACACAGATATCACTAGTTTCCCACCACACGTGAAGATCTCCTGAATAATTGAAATCGTTTGGGAGATGTTCCTGCCATTTTATCCTAAAATCAAGCTAAATATTTACTTAAAAAAAGGGAGAAAATCATGGATTTTTTTTTTGTTTTCTCTAATGCATTCTATATTGTTACAAATTGCTACTTATCTCCATCGTTTTTTTTTATAATCAAAGTGTCTGAGCCAGCTTGCGTGCTTCTTCGCTTTTGATTTATTCTAATGCATCAAACTCTGGTGTGATTTGACAAATTTTTCTACTTATCCTCCTCAATTCTCTGCCAAAATTGGGAAATAATTCACATGGAGCTCTTGCATAGTCAACTTCTCTCTTCCCTTCTCTATATCTCTCCCAAGGAGCAGTGGTAATGACTAAATGGCCGACCCAATGATTAGTAGCTACTTCGACAGGATGATCAACCATGGTTGGGGGAAGCTTTTGAGAGATGCATTGCATTTCCAAAGTGCTCCAAAGGCTCAGGTCCAATGCAAGTCCTACGAGCTTTGGGCTTTGAGCATTTCCAGAATGCTATTGTACTTTTTTTTTTCCCTCCCAACTTTGCCTTTGCTAAACTATCAAAATTCAAGTTTTACTCTCGCCAGTTCCGCTGTGCATTCGTGCGACGTTGTCGAGAAGTCCAACTCTAGCCATGAACTAGCCTCACCTAGGGTGCCGTGACCCCCGAGTGAGGGTTGCCCGAGGTCATGCGATCTCAAGTCAGGGTTTGGCGAGGGCCGCTCTTTGTGTTTCGAGACAAGCTGTTCAACCTACAATGCTTCGTGTATAAGTAATATATGATTAATATAATTCATGAAGGATTAGAGCATGTCATTCACAAGGTTCGTTGATATAATTTCAAAGGCATATAATTTTAAGTGGCCAAAATTTATGTAGTTCATTATTGGGATAATACCACAAAAACTCCAAATCGGTACACTTGTGATAAATTTACCCAAAATTATTATTTTTTACAACGAAAAATCTCAAACTAATACACCTGTGATAAATATACTCGAAACTATTTTTTTGACCATAAAAAAAATCCCGAACTGGTACATCTATGACAAATTTATCTCATGAAAAATCTCAAAATGATATATCTGTGACAAATTTATTATTCGTTAAATTGAGTTAATTTTATGAAAAATCTTAAATTGATACACATGTGACAAATAGAGGTTCGTCACGTGTTTTCTAACTCAGCAATTTGACCATTAAATTTAATGAAAACTAACGGAGCGTAAATTTGTCATACATGTAAATTTATCACAAATGTATTAGTTTATGTTTTTTTTATGGTAGAAAAAACAGTTTGGAGGTAATTTTATCATATGCGTACAAGTTTAGGATTTTTCGTGGAATTAATCCTAAATTATAATATAGTCTGCAGACGACAGATCGCATGAAGGATCCGACGTTTGGGCTTAAAAGTTAAAGCCCTAGTATGTCAGGACTAATGTAACATGATAATCAGAACACTAATGATATATGCTTGACTTTACTTTAAAAAATACTAAACTTTTGACTGGGGCTGTGTGCGCGCCGATCTCGCCGGCTATTTTGGAAAAATATATCTCGTTTTAGCTATCAGAAAATTATTTTTTCCTAATAAGATTTACATAAAAAGGTATAGGTATAAATCAAAACTCCAAGAGTATCCTCATTATTATTATTTTTTTCAAGCATACGAGTTTGGAAAGCGCAGATATATGTCCATCTGATTGCACTATACTGAATAGTCATTCATGTAGCAAAAGTGTAAGTTTTAGCAGGTTAAAAATGACATAAGTACACTTCCGGTCTAGATTGTAAGAGTCTAAAACAAAGGAAAAAAAAAATAGAAATGAAAAGAAAATACATTCTTCAGGTCCCAATATTATTCCTGTGTACTATGGAATCTGCTATTTTTTACCATCTGGGTATCGTCAAACAAATTTAATAGAACAGCACATTGACTTGTATTCATCATTCATTCGTTACACTATCGAACTCGTAGTACACAGAACAAAAATTTCAGCTGATCGAAAGCATAAGTGTAACATTCTCCTTCGACACTGGCACATCAGAGCTGTAGTGACTAGGCTCGCTACCAATCTAAGTGGCACGCTGTCATGTCTCGATCCTCGAGCACGCGACATCCTTACTTTAACATGCTTAGGTTACGATGTATAGCGTCCCAGACTCGCTATTGACCTATAATCGTAATATACATGCAGAACGTGCCAAACTTCCAAACAACAAGATCAACATGGGATAGGTCAGCATGAACATTCATTCAGTTAATTCATCAAAAGACAACTTTAATCCTTATACAAAGCATATACTAATTAATCATATAAAGCTAACAATATAAAACCTCATTCTTTGGGGAGGCTCTCTAAGGCCTTAAAAGAGACAAGGAGGTTAACTCCATATCTACTCCAAAAGGTCACTCCAAAAGTCACGTCTCATCATCCACAAGGTTTCATCACTTGTAACTTGAAAATGTTATTCCATGACAAGATGAGAAATAAATCTCAATGAAGAATTTGATTCATCCAATATATCATACCAAATAGACATGGCATATTATATCCAACCACATGCAACTTACCTACTAGAAAGCCACACGAAATGCGATGCAAACACGACATGACAGTCAAATAACCCGATCAAGACAAGCATCACATCAATTGGCATACATGACGTCACACATAGTTCATTTATTACGAGATAAGACATGTCAGCCCAGGGCGTGCCATCCTGGCACACTGATCAATTGATGCTTAGTACACCGGTCAATTGACACTCTTTTGGTGTCACTAGGCATTGTCCCTTACTTACGGCTATTGTATCCAGTAGTTCGTGTGATTTCGATCGTCATGGCCCAAAGCTACTAGGAATCACTTCCAGGGCTTCGATCCGTCACAAGGTGCGATCGGCATCCATCGAACTGGCAAATTCCAACAAGTTGTAATCTTCCGATCGTCGCTGTACAATCTTATTAGGAATCTCATCGTCCCATCATATGACCATACATGACATCCGATAATAAATTAATTTTATCATCTTTGATTAAGGCCGGATGCTCATGCAGACATGTTCAAGACTTGGCCCAAGGACGTTTTCATGCTAAATCAAGCAGTTTGATTTCACACAGATCATATTAATGCACAACCTCATAACTAAGTTTGCGCCCGACACGGAAAATGCAACACTTAGAAAATCAATCATATCACATCACAGTCAATCAACTGCACTCAGTCAAGCAGTCAAAACACAATTGATTAAGCAATGCAATTAATCAAACGGCATTGATCAATCCCAATTTCATCAAATTATCGATTGATCGCTCAGTTCTGAACTATTGTTCGCTCGCGATCAAATAATGGCAATCGATGCCTAATCAATCAATCGATCGATTAATAACCAACTAGCCACATACGACCTAAACTAATTCGACTAATTTAATTAATTGTGACCATTTATCCTAAATCCAGTTTATATCTAAATCGACCACGATTATTTTACCTAAACACCATAACGGCTAATTAACTAATACTAGGTACAATTAACGCCCTAACCAAGAACTACGAGTTAATTCACTCCTAATCAAGCTCGGGCAACAACAAAACTCACTCCTAATCATTCTTGGCAGTAACAACCACAGCGCTGCGACGGTGAAACGACGGCATGGAACTCAGCGACAACACGGTTTTCAGTTTCCCTTTGGTCTTTTGGGTTTCTCGGCTCTTTAAGCAGCTACAACATCCTATAACGGCTGGAACACGACACAGAGGTCCGGCAAGAGGTCGACGGCAACGGCGGAGCTCCGGCGAGCGGCGACTGGCTGTGAACAGTGCAGGTTAGAAACGGAAACATGGAAAAACGGGGTTATTTGGAGTGGATCTCGACCTCAAAAGCCAAGGCAAGGCCGGAAATGGTTTGAGGGCTCACCAAAGGACTGAGGACGTCCGTCGGGACTAGCTAGAGGCGATGGATGGTGGGGTACAGCTTTGACCCAAAATAAGGGACTCGCGTGCGGAAACAAGGGAGGTGATTCGAGGCTTGACCCGAGCTCTACTGTTGACGAGCTATTTCCACCAGCTCAGAGGGTTGAGTAGGGAGTTCAGGGTGACCATCGGTGGCAGTGGTGAGCGGCGGATTTGGTCGGTGTCTAGCCAAACCCGAAGCTGACTTCGAAACAGAGCACCCGGGGTTCAGATGGCTTCCACGACGGCTCCAAGGGCCCACAGCCAGCGAGGATGCGTCGAGGAGGTCAGTAGGGTGGCGATAAGGTGGCGGTGTCTCTCCAGGGTCGGCGTCGCACGAAATGGCAAGAGGAGGGAGGGGAGTGGCCTCGAGTTTAGGGGCTGAAACAGAGTAGACGATTTTGAGGTCTTTCGAGAGTTGTCCAACGGCCTCGAGGTGACGCGCGGCAGTCGGACCGAGGCGGGGTGGGGTGGACAGAGGCGGATGTGGTGGTCGGCAACAAAAACCCAAGAAGAGGGAAGGAGGAGGTCTCGGTTCTTGAGGGGCTGTCCACGAAAAAGGGGGGAGTGAGCAGAGAGAGAGAGAGTGATCAGACGCGAGGGAGAAGAGAGAGAGAAGAGAGTGGTTGGGGATTTCATTGGTCGGTGGGATTTGACCAAAGGTGGGCTTAACAAGTCAAGTCAAAATTGAAATTCTTGTCCTATATGTATTATTAAAAATCTAAATGATTATTTGACATTTTAGGATTGGAATGAAATTTTGATAAATTGAACGAGTGATAATTTTGGTAATTTCATAGGCTAGGCTCGGTAAGCATTAGGTTCGGGTGCGAGGATTTCGATCCTAATTCGCGGCGATTAAGAAATTACGGAACCTAATTTAATTGATTGGCAATTTCGAAAATCGTTCAAAATTCGTTCCTTAATACCTTGCGATTCAAAATTTCGCATTGATTGAAATTCGATTTCATCTCCTTTTATTGAATTCAGCCATATTACAAAAGTCGAATTTTAAATTTCGGGCACACAAGTGAATATTTTTAAAAAGTTATGATATTCAAACAATGGCTAAAGCGCATTACAAGTATCAAAACTTATGTACGATACTCACTATATTATCAAATACTTTCAAAATGATAACTTAAGATTCAAATTTTTTGAAAAATGCTCACTTAAATGCTAACTCCGATTTGAATGGTTCGTCGGAATTCTGACGTGGTTTATTTTTTATTAATATTTAAACTAACATAGTTCGTGAGAGTTATAGCATTGAAGTTAGCGTTTTTTTTTTTAAATTACCACTTAAATGATTGTTTTGAAAGTTTTGGCACTTAAGTGATCATTTTTCTAAAAAAATGTATTTAAGTGATCGTATTGAAAGTTTTGGTATTAAAGTGAGCACCATACTTAAGTTTTGGCACTTGTAGTGTATTTGAGCCCTCAAGTAATCGATTAGAAGTCATGTCACTCAAATGAACGTTCTTTTAAAAGTCATGACATTAAAGTTGTCGAAAAAAATTATGACACTCAAATAAGCATTGTACAAAGGTTATGATACTCGTGATGTTTTTATCTCGTGTGCTTTTCTATGCTTTGCGCTATGTGTGAGGAGAAATTGGTATTCAAATAATATGCACTTTGGACAAATTATAAGTCAAGTCAGTCTATTTCAAGCATTACATGATGAAATTGCTAGAAAGCCCTTGTAATGAAATATAAAAGTTGACGCGACGAAGAATACTCGTCATTTTCTAAAAAGTACAAATGTAAAAATGTCCAGACACTACAAAACAAAAATGAACTAAAAGTATAAATTTCGATAGTAGTCCTACATTTTCTCTCTTTGGATACAGGAGAAAGGGCTTTCTGGCAGGATAATGATTATTTATATGACGGGAGAAAGCGCTCAATGACGGGAAGGTGGAAATCAAACATCAATCTTTCAAAATACAAATGTATCGCTTGGATAGTGGCAATAAGTTTGACTCGTGTGGATATGAATAAATCGTTCTTTTAGTAAAGTACATCGCAAGATCAAGTTCTTTGTTATCTTGAAATTCATGAGTAAAGTAGTTAATAGGGGATTAGTCGCCTTAGGTCCAAATTTTATCACCTTAGGCGAATGCGGCGAAATTCTTTTGTTACGAACTGTTATCGCGTTCACTCCATTGCCTATGCCTATGGTGAATTTTGTTTCTACTTCTGTCGCTGGCGTTGGTACCTAATTGTCGCCTTAGACATTGAAGGTGACAAAATAAGGTGAATTTTATATATTGCTGAATTGGAATGTCTTCTTGCTCAATTATGAACACCAGTATTTCAACACGTTTATTATTTTTAGTTTTATTTTCTAAATCTGGAGAAATATAAGATTTGTTTGTGTACCATCGGCATTGAAATTGATTAGTAGTTGTGTCTGCGTAATTGTTATCGTTGCATTAATCCCGTACAATGTGCATTAGGCCTATAGAATATAATGCATCTCATTGTGAGGGAGAGGGGCGCTAGAGATGGGGAAGGGAATTGTGTATATTTTTATTTATTTATTTATAATTCCACAAAAGTAAAATAATTTAAAAAAGATGAAGTTTTTTTTTTAACCAATCCTAAGATCTAAGATCGTCACGTGCAAATCTCTTGTCATATTTCCTATGCAAGTGCTTCGAAAATGATCGGCATCTATTCTTTTGCAATCCAATGTCATCACTAAAAAAAATGTCCAAAAAACTAATTTATTGCTGGCATGTAGATATAAAAATTGCGACGTTCTCAAATTTGACCCTATTTAGGATGAAATGAAGTGATGATTTTAATCGAGGCACTGTTAGTAATTCTCCCACTGAATTGAT
The DNA here is from genome assembly GCA_028455895.1 of Rhodomyrtus tomentosa. Lineage (NCBI taxonomy): Eukaryota > Viridiplantae > Streptophyta > Magnoliopsida > Myrtales > Myrtaceae > Rhodomyrtus > Rhodomyrtus tomentosa. The sequence continues at coordinate 19,642,399 of JAPCWY010000003.1, read as the reverse complement.
CACTCATGAGAGGCTAACCAAAAGGGAAAGACTATTAAGGATATAAGTACGCTTCACGTGAGAACTCAACCATGGACTAATAGTTCGACTATAGGGATTGGCGAGAGACGATTCTGAGCCATTAAAGGTCGATCAAGGAACTGCTATAGAACGTTTCGACAATATTATACAATTAGATCGCGGGTGAATCCGCTTGACCGTTATATGGATTGTGAACGATCCTAAATCAATTCCTAAAGATCGTGTACATTGAAACTAGTGATTGAACTTTCGTAGTTACATGACAACCGAGGTAGTTCATGGCTCGAGATAGCTTAAACGTGGATTGATATCGAATCAACTACGGGTCGAATAAGTGTAACTCCTAGAAGCCACCCATTAGCTCGAGATGAACTATAGTTGCGATTGATTGACTTTTGACTGTGCATTAGAATCCAAATATGGGTATCGAATTTTCGAGAATCTCATGACTAAACTTTTGGACATCGCCTAATTAAGATGCCAATTTATCGGTTTTCTCGAGACTCTCAATTTAAGGATCGATGGGCCAAGATTTGAATCATACGAGAATGCAGGCCGAACGAGGACCCATTGGGCCTCAAGTCCAAGTAAATTTTGGCCACCTAGGCCCATTAAGCTTACTAAAGCCCATTAAGCCATTCTAAAGCCCAAACTCTATCCATTTGAGCCCAATTCTAATTTATACAAATCCACACAAGATACTAGCTCAAATATGCGTATGGTAATTCATACTATACTTTGTGAAACTACCAAAATGCTCTTGCCTTGTGAAAAGACCAAATTACCCTTGCTTGCATTATTAGAAAGGACAATAAACCATTATGGATGAAGACTTTTAAGGCTTGGCAATTATGAAGGGATATTATCTTTGATCTAGGTTTGTGCAAGAAGCCATTGGAGACATTATTTCTCTCTTTCCCTCTCTCCATTCGGCCAACCCTCCCCTCTCTCTTTTCCAAAACCGGCCACCCTCTCTCTCTCTCAATTTTCAAAACACGTTCGAGAAGAAATTGCTCGTTTGAGCTCGTCCCGAGGGCAAATTGACCTCCATTTTCTCCTATGTGACTGTAAGATCAAGGGCAACTCAGATATGAAGCCTAATTAACGAAGGAACAATTGAATTTTCGTGGGTTTGGAGCAGAACAGAAGCTGGTCGGTGGAGACCCGATTTGTTCGGCGTCGATTCAAGCTCCACCATTTGTCGTTTGTTGCCGTGCCAACGTGGGTTGTAGTTGTCAAGCTAAAACAACCCCTTTGGTCCTGCATAGCTGCTGTCCATCCATCTTTGGTGGTCTTGTTTTGTTTTTGGACCAAGCCACGCGAAGCCCTCGCCGCCACTGTCGCCTCGGTATCCTCAAAATCATTATCGAGTGAGTTAACACCCTAATCCCTTGCTTAGTATGTTAAACTTGATTAGAATATGTTTAGATTAGTCTAAATATACTTAGCACTCATTTATTTAACAAATGGTAGGATTTATTAACCTTGGTTGGGTTAGTTAATCATGGTTGGGTAAGTTAACCTAGTTACTTTAATTAACCATGGTTGGGTTAGTTAACTTTGGTTGTTAAGTTATCAAAAGTATGATAAGCTATCTTGATAAGTTATCAAAAGTGTGATAAGCTTAAGTTATTGAAAGTGTGATAAGCTATCAGTATATTTTACGACAAGCTATCGCTATTTTATGATAAGCTATCACATATTTTTATGATAAGCTATCTGTATTTTTGGCAATAAGCTATCAAGTTTTATGATAGGCTATCGCATATATATTTTCATGATAAGCTATCGAATTTTATGATAATCTATCGCATATTTTTATGATAAGTTATCAAGGTTTTGGCGATAAGCTATCAGGTATTTTATGATAAGCTATCAATATTTTCATGATAAGCTAACACCTATTTTATGATAAGCTATCACTAATTTTATGATGAGTTATAGGATTATTTCAATAAACATTACTTTCTAATTGTATATATTATTTTTTGGCAATTACACATGATATTTATTAATGTGTTCTCATGTAGAATTTAATATTAAATTGTGATGTTGACATTGGGAATAGCTATATAAATTGTCTTATGAAATAAATTGATTGGCAATCTATAAACATTACTTTCTAATTGTATATACTATTTTTTTTGGCAATTACACATGATATTTATTAATGCGATCTCATGTAGGATTTAATATTAAATTGTGATGTCGATAGTGGGAATAGCTATATAAATTGGGTTATGAAATAAATTGATTGGCAATCTTTAGTGATGTATGGATAGGGAATTATGCTAAGTTGGTGATTGAAATGTGTGGATGCAATCATGTTCAATTTATTTACTACTATTTGATCATGTGTATTTATTGCATACACGACATGAGAGTGGCATTGGTATGAGAATTCCTGGATAAGCCAGATGACCTCTGTATAGAGACGGGCGTACCTTCGATCGATTGTGATTGATCAACTGGATATAGTCCCGGATGAGCCAGATGACCTCCGTAGAAAAACGGGCGTGCCTTCGATCGGCCGTCATTGCGGATGACCCCTGTAGGAAAATGGGCGTGCCTTCGATTGGCCGTGATTGACCGAATAAACAGCTGTATCGGCAAAGCCGGAAGACCCCGTGGGTGATCGGGCATACTATGAGTGGCCATAGTGATGAAAGTATGCTTGAGCGCACAGTGCACGAGAGAGATGGCATGTGTTTTGATCATGCATCTGTGCACTGCATTATGTTGCATAGATTGAATTGTATCATGCAAAGCGCGTGATATGACAATGAAAGGTTGCCTAAGATTATGTGATAGCATGCTCATTGAGTAACGTGCAAGGTGCATACCAAGGCAAGTGAGATTGCTTATGATTATGTGATAGCATGCTCGTATATATGTATTGTATTGCGTTGCAGGTTCTAAATGCATCCGAGATAATTTGACTTCCTAATCAAGGCTTAGGCCGTTAACTTACTGAGATTTTGTATCTCACTCGTTGTCGTTAACCATTTTTCACGCATTTAGCTTAGGAGAGTAGTCCTAGCCTTGAGAAGGACGTGGATCTCTCTGGAGTAGCTAGGAGTAGTGTTAACCTATGACCTTGATCTGGTACTTCTAAGGGCTGTAGGAAGTAGCCCTGAAGTGGGGCTTATGTGTATAAATGTACTTCCCAGGGTTAACGGATAACTATTAATAAAATAGACTTTTGCTGATGTGGATTGGTGGGATGTACTGCTGTCTATCCCTATTGTTATGTTATACAGGGAAGTGAATTGCTTCCACGTGTGTTTAATTGAAACATAAAAGATTAAATGGATAGGTGACGTGTCCTGGGACGTCACAATGTAACGACCGCGTAGAGATGTTGACGTGCCAAAGGGCACGGGGCATGACAAAAATATACATTTAATATAATGTGTCTTAACGCGTCGAAATTCTTCATTTTTTAGAGATTTTATATTGTGTCGTGTGTCAGTGTTACTTAAGGTGAGGCTCACTGACATTTAGATTTGGATTCGGTGGCGATGTCGCACAAGGCTATATAGTGAAAATGATGAGAGTAAAAAAGAAATTTTAATAGTTAGCAAGAGCAAAGTTGGAAGAACAAAATGTATTAGCATTCCGAAAATGCTCAAATCCCAAAATTTGGAGGACTTCCATTGGACCAATACCTCTAGAGCACATTGAAAAAGAAATCATCTCCCTAAGTCTCCCCTAAATATGGTTGATCATCAAGTCAAACTAGCTAGTATGATTGCCTCAGCCATTAGTTATTACCACTTATCCTTGATATAGATTTGGAAAAGAAAAGGGAGATACTGGCTATGCAAGAGCTCTACATGAATCATCCAAGAGTTGAATACATTGGAAGAAGTCAAAAGAGAAAGAGATGGGTAGCAATTTGTAACCATGTAGAACCCATTGTCTAAATCTATATATATATATATATATATATATATATATATATATATATATATATATATATATATATATATATATATATATATATATATATATATATATAGATTTAGACAAGTTAGAGAAGAGGATCTAGCTAAAGAGAAATGGTGAAGGGGACTATAACGAGGGGAAATTGTTCAAACAATATATGGCTCAATGAAAAGCAAAGGCTGATAGTTATGAGAGTGAAAAGTCTAATGTTTCCGCTTATACTTGTCAAAGCTAGGAGTGAACATGGGTTAGGTCCAGACCTAGACCTTAAAATTAACCCTGTTATAACCGCTTTCCAGTTTTTGGAATCGAGAACCGACCTTTGTCATGGAATTTGTTTTGGAACTGTTCCTATTTTTCGATCCAATTTCAGGGTCTACGTGAGAACCTGTTTTTTTTTTCTCCATCTAGAGACGCAAATCACCCATTCCCTGAAGAAGCCAAACTCGATTCCTGTTGGATGAAAATTTCATTTTATTTCTTCAACAAGATCACTCATTCGATGGGGACTTCTTAGCATGAATTAGGTTTTTCCTCGAACTTCCAAGAATGAGAGAAAACTCCAGATAATACAAAGGGGCATCTCAATGCTAACATTGGGAACTCATGACTCGGGAGCAAAAGCAAAAGCAAACTTAGTATAGATAAGCCTGAGGAATGCGTCAATTACCCACAATGCCTTAAGATGTACCGAGAGACAAATGAAATCGAACTAACCTCGCTCTGGATAGTTGCGTTGGTGTCAATGAGTTGCAAAAGAGAGGCGACGATGAACTGTGTTGCGTCTTCGTCGCGCCAATGATGGCAAAAATGAGAGGTGAGCCGATGGTAACGAGTCGGCGACAAAGAGAGAGAGCAAGTGCGACGAGATGGGAAGAAATAGAGGATTGAGAGGAGGAGAGGGCCGTGAGGCAACCAAAGGGCAAGCGATGCTGGACTGGATACATGGTTTTTTTTTTTAAGTAACAAAAAACCAACTCTAAAATTGGTCTGGGTGGATTTTCACCTATAATCGGGAATCAGATCGATTTTAACTGACTCCCAAAAATTGGAACCGGTTCCCAGATCGGTTTGAGTAGGAATTGATTCCTGACCCTATTTTTCGGGTGGGTCAACCTAGGTTCTGGATAAATCCGGTTAAATTGCACTTTCCTAGTCAAGGCAGGTTATAAATTCTTTTGTTAATCCATATACGATGGGTTGGCTCATAAATGGATTCACATTTTACCAAAACCCAACCTCTCTACTCACTTTCGTGACTATTTCTTCACCCTCTATGATAAAATAATGGACTTTTCGGATGTTACAAGTTCAAAGAAGTTTTGGTGGGCCTGCAAAATGGCATGACTTCACCCTTATTAAAAATATGAAGACAGCTTCTTCTTCTTTTTTTCCACTACTCGTTATTTTTATTAACATTGTGAGTGTCGTTTGTTGATTATGGGGTATATGTTTCTTTGGTTGCATTTGGCATTGTTATGTTTATTTAATATTACATTCTCAGGTCTTATCATTAAAATCCATGGTCAAATCTTCTTATTCAATATCTTCCATTCAATAAAAGTTTTAATTCTTTCATGTTATTTCAAAGCACTTTCTATTATTCTTCATCGTGAATCAATATGGAGATTGAATTGTGCACGGTCGAAAACCAATTTATTCGCATCTTATATACATATCAAAGATGTTAAAATGGGTTAACTAGATGTATACCAATTTTCATATGTTAGATTAGATATTGAAGTGTTTTTATAACATGAGTTGGGTCTGTGTACATATTGATAAATTTGTGTTGCATATATGGTGTGTGCGAACACGTGTCAATTTTGGGTCGGACTAATTTGGGCCCGACCCAATTTATTTATTTGACGGTCCCAAATTCGATGTAATTCGGGGAGAGTTTACCAAATTTGCACATGAAAAAGAGAAGCTATGGCGGAGAGAGAAATAATTTTAAGAATCAGCACCAATTATAAAAAAGAGGGTGATTTGTAGATTTAAAGTAATAATAATATTTCCCAATTGGCATTGTGAGACAAATACTAGATAGTGTGGATTTCTCTGCCATTTCTAATATCTCCCCAGTGTTCAATTGTGTGAGAAAATCCTAGTTGTCACGGGTCGGAAGAACTTGGAAGAGTGAACTCCACAAAGTAACATTTACGAAAACAAGAAGAATCTGCCGATCGAATGGATAAAGCACATATGCTTATGCACAAAGTAATATTTTCCCTAGGATAGTGTAGATTCCTCCGTCATTTCTGATGGCGATTGTTGACACTGGGCGAAGGACATCAACAAGAACATTCTATATCTTCTCTACAAAGAAAGATAGGGAACTGAGAAAAAAAAGAGACGCGAAGAGATGAGCTCTGTCAAGAGGATCGTGATTCTGGTGCTTGTGTCATTCTATCTTTACGACGAGGTCGCAGGAGATCAGACATACGTGTACTCCTGCAATACCCACAGGGTTCGGCGGGTCAAATGGTGAGTCGTGCTACCACGACGCCCTGGAATCTCTTTTCCATGCCTTGATTGAAGATCCTCCAGTTTCGGGTTACTCTACCTACGTTTCAGTCATGATAGGAGACAGCTGGGTTGATGTATTCTTTGGTTATTTTTATGGCCACGGAGCGTGCAACGGAAGGATTCCGTTCGTCAAATGTGCCGATTGTCTGGTTGCCGCAGCTGCTCTAATCAGACAAGACTGCCCTTTATGCCTTGGCGCTACTGTTCAGTTGCAGAATTGTCGACTTAGATACGAAATTTACTCATTCAGAGACCAATGAGGTTGTAATTAATTATCGCGAATGAGTTGTTCAATAAGGCGAGTATATTAGATCTCTAAAAAAATTTAGGGGGCTCCTCTAGACTTCAGTCATATTGCTTGTATTTTTTTTTTTGGCTATGCGACTTATCGCATGAGTAAAGCTTTCACATAGCTTTATTGAATAAAATTTAGGAATCGACCCCGATTCCAAATAAAAACCAGTTTGCATTTATATATTAGTTGGATTCTTTTCCTAAATTATCGTACCCACATGGTTTGCATATTTATTGGACCGACATTTGATGAATTGGAATGAATGGTCTTGAACTCAATGAAAAAATTACCTAAAAAAATCTTAAATGTATTGCAATTGTGTCAATTCAGTCTTGAATTTTTTTTTTAATCAATTCAGTCTAAGCCTTTGGCAATTGTGTTAGTCCATTTCATTTGGTGAATTTTGGCCAGCTGGCGCTGACGTGGGCTCCGGCCAGCCGGCGACTTAATATTTTAATATTTTTTGATTTCTAATGAATTTTTTATGATTTTTTTTTCCATTTTTTTCCCATTTTTTGCCCTTCCCCTCCATCTTCCCCTTCACTTTCTACCTCTTCCTTACCTTTTCCTATTCTACTTTCAGCAAATGGCAATTGGTCAGAGAACGATCGGCGAGCCTTTCGCCATGATTAGATCGGGCAAGGCCGAGCCTCGCCATGATTGGATCGAGTAAGGCTAAGCCTCGCCAGGCCAGATTTGGAGAGGTCGAGCCTTGCCAAATCCGGTCTGGCGAGGGGAGGCGAGAGCCTTGTCGAGGTCCAGTGAACACCCTGTGTGATGTGGATTGGCGCGATGCCCCTCGTCACGTAGACCCACGGAAGGGGCCCTGCGACGGCTGCAACGAGGCAAAGATGATAGGGTTTGGGTTCGGTTGTTGAACGTGGGGTTTAGTTTAGTTGGTTCGATGTCTTCTTCTTCGTTGATTTTGAAACCCAGGAACATGCGGATAGGCGAAGAAGAAGTTGCGAGGAGCAGGGAAGGGAAAGGGAAGGAAGGGGGAGGAAAAAAATAAGTAAAGGAAAAGAAAAAAATAAAAAAGAATAAATTCAAAAAAATTATTAAAATATTAGGACGCCGGCCTATCAAAATTTGCCGAATGGACCGAATTAGCATAATTGCAAAAAGGTTTATGATTGAATCGACAAAAAAAAAGGTTTAGTACATGAATTGGTACTATTGCAAAATGTTTATGAATTTTTTTGGTAATTTTTCTTGAACTTAATTGAGTTTATCTGGACTAAGCTTGAGGGAATGCAAAATTCGGCCACACCGTTTGAGTTATTATAGTGGTCAATTTCTTTTATGTACATTCGGAAATCAAGATGGGAAATCATGTATTATCTAATAAGGATAGAAAATGATAAGCACATTATCTCTGAAAGTTGCAAGATAAGAAGATAATACCCTTGTAAAGATGCTTACATAATAGAAAATTTAGACGTATCCCAATCTTGCAAGGACAGCCCGATTACGTCCTATATAAGCATAGGCTCTCTTGAAAAGGGGATTTTAGATTCACAACGAAGGGGATAGCCACAACACGCATCAAAGAAATGAGAGGCTTGGTCCACTTGAGAAAAGCGAGTTCCCAGCCTCTCTTCCTTGCAAGTCTCTCGGTTGCTGTATCTCTGGTAGGGTAGCCGAGTTGTGCTCGGCCGCGCCATTAGTGGAGCTGCTGTCTTCACGCTTTCACAGCCAACAGCAATCGCCATCGCTCCTTCTCGGCATCAAGCTACAGACCAGCTACCTGCGACACCTCCTGCGTCGATGACCAGCAGTATGCTTCCAGCGTTCCCTCCAAATTGCTGCGGCGGGTCCAGTCTAGCTCTGTCGCGCCAGGGCTTGCAGTGGGCCACTCCGTGGCATGGGCGAAGTTCCTAGTCCCACACTCACGATCTCTTGAGGCTGTTGCAGGTTTTCCATTGGGGTTTTCACTGTCCCGTCAATTCCGGTGAGTCGTGTGGTGGCTGACAATGACATCTAGAAGGAGGCCGAATACTGATTTCAAGTATCTTGAGAGAATATTGTGAAATTAACGACGTCAATTTTGATACAAGTGTTAAAGTTAATATGCATAGGAACATATGTTTTCTTGAATGCGTTTGGCATTGTTGTTTTTACATAATATTATAATCTCAGTTCTCATCATTACTATCCATGGTCAGCATAAATCTTCTTATTCGATATCTTCCATTTTAAAAAAACTTCAATTCCCTCACGTTATTTCGAAGTACTAACTTACTATTATCCTTCATTGTGTTACAATACAAAAATTGAAAATTCTTTGCAGTGGTCAAAGCCGATTTCTTGGCATCTTATAGACGAGAAGGCAACTTTATGCAAATAACATATACATTGAAGAGGCTAAAACTGTTTTAATTAGATATATTGATTTTCATATGCTAAATTAAATAATGAAATATTTTAATAATATGGGTTGGGATCAAGCACAGGCCAATAAATTTGTGCTCCATATAAATGGGTAAATTTGGGCAGGATATTTTGGTGCTCCGATTTTGGAAGAGGTCGCCATTTTTTCACTTTGAAAAAGGGAAGCTGTGGCGGACAGAGAAATAGGATCATGAATCGGCACCAACTATCGGAAGAAGGTGATCTGCAGATTTCCTGAGTTTTCTGTTGGGTGAGAAAATCCTAAGTGTAGTTGGAAGAACTTATGGAAGAGTGAACTCCGCAAAGTTTTGACCCAAAAAAAAAAAAAACCCACAAAGTAATATGTACACAAACAAGAAGAATCGGCTGACGAAATGAATAAAAACATACATGATCATACAAAGTGTGACGCCCTGAAAATTCGACTTTGGTAAAGTGCCTGAATTCAATAAAAGGGATTGTTATTGAAATTCGGTCAGTAAATTATTTTAGATTGTAAGGACGAAATAGACAATAATTGAACGAATTCTGGAGTTTCAGTCGGTTTAGATTAGGTTTCGAATTTCTTAGCCGTCGCGAATTAGGATTTTAATCCTCGCGCTTGACCCTAATCCCAATCGAGCATAGCTTGTGAAATTACCAAAATACCCCTCGTCCAGTGTACCAAATTTTCGTTCAGTCCTGAATTGTCAAATTATCAAAATGCCCCTCAATTATTTGCATACAAGACAAAATGCCCCAAAAGTCTTTGTGGACCCCACCAGCCAACATCTTCCTCACATGATCTCTCTCTCTCTCTCTCTCTCTCTCTCTCTCTCCCTCTCGTCCGCGTGAAGAACGCCCCCCTCCTCCTCCTTCTTCTTCTTCTTGGACAACCGAACCTCCTCCTCCTTCGTTGTTGATTTTGTGAGCCACCACCACCGTCCGACTACCACAAGACATCCAACCACCCCTCGCCGTTGCCACCGACCTCTCCGGCGCCGTCTTCGGCTAGCAAACCGTCGGGAATCCTCTTCCCCCTCACTGCCCTATTTCGGCCAGCGTAGAACCGAGAGCCTCCGGCCTTCTCCCGGCCGTTTCCGGCGCCACCGTTGCCAGCTACCACCTCTCTGACATTCCCTTGCCTCCCCTTGATACCCCCGATGCCATCCCACCGGCCGTCAGTCGTTGGAACCGCCGCGAACGGACCCCGAAGCACCGGCGCCTTGTTTTTGAGTCGGTTCGGGATTTTCTTCGATCCGGCTGAACCCGACGTCACCACCTCTCACTGCCACGGCTGATGAACTCCTAGGACCTCTCTCTCTCTCATTTCTAAGCTCATGGATGCCAGCCGCGGTGCGTGGTGGCCGAAAATCGGCCCGAACCGTCGCCCTGTTCTCGGCCACGCGAGACCCTGCTCCACTCAATTCTGTTCGCAGTCAATTCGCCGCCTTTGGCCGGCCTCCGCCACGGCCATCGGTCCTGATCGACTCCCCCTACCACCTAGTACTTCTACCGTCAACCCCCGAGCCAGCCGTCGTCCATCGGTCATCGAATCGGATGCCTCAGCTTCGGCGTCGCCCCTGCCCTGTTCGGGCCGGGTCACAAGGGCCGTGACCCATTTTGGCCTGGGCCTGATAGCTGAGAGCCTGGGCCGAGTGGTCGGGTCCATGGGCCATTTTGGCCGAGAGTTTTGGCCGTAGACCGCGAGTTTTGGGTCGTCGTTCGAGGAAATTGGCTTGTGATCCGCCGTCGCCCGTGTCGTCGCCGTTGAGACTGCCCGAGCCGACTCAATTTGTGAGTTGACCCTAATCCTTGGTTAGGGCGCCAATTGCGCCTAGGTTTAGTCGTTTAGTCAATTAGTGAAAAATTTAAGTACGCGATCGTGGCCAGTTTAGATAGAAATTATGATTAAATTAAATGGCCGATCGATTAGGTTAACCGGTTGATTACTTTGCCTGTGGCTAATTGTGATTAGTTGAAATTAATTGATTGATTGATTTGATTGTGTTCGATCGCGAGCGAGCGACAGGTTAGAGATGAGCAAGCAATCGACGTTATAAATTGAATTGATTAATAAAGGCATTGTACGAATCAAGCTTTTTATTGTCTAATCGATTTTGATTGCTCGTGATTGATTCGATGACTTTTATTGGCTTTATAGACTGATTGGAATGACTGTTGAATTTTGATTGAAGATTGTGGGTTAATCACCTTGTGTGCGGTTGTGGTGACTAGGAGGTAGTCTGCATATGCATATGACCGTATGCGAAATTAAAAGACATGTTTTAGCATGAAAATGACCTTTAGCTGAGACTTTTACATGCGTGAGTGAGCATTCGGCTTTAACCGAAGATAATAAAATGGGTTGATTGCTGGATGTGTTCTGTATGGTCATATGAGGGAACGATGATACTTTTCCTAGCAAGTTCGTACTGTACCAATTGTATAAAACCATACGACTTGCCAGAAGCACGTTAATTCTAGTCCGGTGCTAACTAGCACGGATGCAGGATTGGTCGGATGCTGGTCGCAACTTGTGATGGATCGAGCATCGATTAGGGGTGCCTACTTGCTAGTGCCGTGCCAGGCCACCGGAGACACCTCTTGTAGTAGCCGTTGCCGAGAGAAAAAGGGACGTAGCTTGGTCCTGCCGATAGAATGCTCGATTACATCAAAGTGCTGGATCGCATTATTTGTGGGAGTTGAATCATGCCTTCTTTCACGTAGATACTCTCATGTGCCGTGGGCACGATCATCGTTAATAAATGGACTTGTGTGATGTACGGTGCGTACTTATGGATGAGATGCTTGTTTGGGTGATTGACTGACTGGCTGTGAGCAGAGTCAAGCATTGCATTACGTGTGGCTGAAGCTGGCAAGTATGTATGTGGATTGTTCTTATATCCTGACTGTAATTGGGTGTTATATGTGATGATTTGTTATTGTGACACTTCTGTTAGGATGCCCGAGCGAATCAGTTTCCTAACCGAGCTTAGGCTTGATTCATTGAGATTTATTCTCACCCTGTCGTGGGATAATATTTTCAAGTCCCAAGTGACGAAGCCTCGTGAACGCCAAAGATTGGCTTTTGGATTAGTCATCTAAAGTAAGATGAGAAGTTAGTCTTACCTGACTGAGTACACCTGCTAAGGTGTTGTCTGGTCACCCCGAAGTATGGGGTTGTGTGCGTACGGAAGGAGTATCGATAGGATCAAGATTTATTTGTGGTGTTTGACTCATACTATTCTATTCCTGCTTATTTTTATTGTCAGGGAGTTGACAAGTTTCCGCATACTTAAGTGAGTGATAGGTCAATAGTGTGCCTAGTATGCTATCTCTATGACCTTGTGGCGATTTGGCCAAGGATGCCGCAGGCTCGAGAGTCGAGGTGTGACATCCCCGCCCAAGGTGGTATTAGAGCAAGGTCAGCCTGATCCATTTGATCATTGGCCTGGAGTGATAAGGAGCGTTGGGATTTGGGATAGTTAGTAGGATCGTAAGCTTTTGCATGTGCCTGTTACCTATATTTCTTTTGACTAATTGTTAGCGATCTCATTACGCGTTGCTTGGGGTGGACATGACTCCGTAAGTTACCTGTATAATGAGCAACTGTAACGAGAGGGTGCCTAGTAGAAGGATAGCTCAAGAAGATCCTAGAGCTGAAGGGATTATGCAAGCATTGGAAATTTTGGAAGTGATAGTTGGACAACAAGGGAGTAGTCAATCTAATGATGCTGCCGCTTCGAGTGAAGACTTATTGACTGGAAATGAGAAAGGTGTGCAGTTGATACTCGAGTTGATGGAGAGATTTTTGAATCTCGAGTCACCGAAGTTCAAAGAATTAGGAGACCCAGAGGCTGCAATCTTGTGGATTAAGGAAATCAAGAAGGTATTCGCCGTGCTAGGATGTTCCAAAGAGGATAAGGTGACACTGACCGTTTACCAACTTCAAGGTGATGCTAATGCATGGTGGGAAGCCACATGAAGAAAGATCGTTCCTGAAGGTATGGTCCCAGGGTGCGATGCCTTCGTTGAAGCCTTTTATGGTAAGTACTTTCTGGACTGTAGGCGAGAAAAAAAGATGGCTGAATTCTTGCAGCTTCAACGGGACCAAATGACAGTAGAGCAATATGAGGCGAAATTTACTGAGCTGTTATAGTTTGCACCATGGACGGTTGGAGATCCTATGAATAGGATGAAAAGATTTTGTGAGGGATTGAAGCTCGAGATCAAGGATCAACTGGTGCCGCTGAACCTTAAGAGTTACAGCGAATTGTATAAAAATGCCCAATCTATGGAGAGGAGCATGACTGATAGAGCAATCGCATCTGGATCGCGATTTGTGCCTTCTTTCAGGGATAACCATTGAATAGAGAAGAGGTCGATGTATGCCAACAAGTATCACATCCCGTCTAATCGGAGGTGTACAATCAGGAAGTCGATGTTCCGGCAAAGTGAGAAGTGTCGCCTGTGTTGCCTAAGGTATGGGTCTGGTCCTTGTCCGTTTATAGGAGGAGAATGATTTAAATATTACTAGTCGGGACTTCAAGTGAAGGATTGTCCGATGAGAAATAAGGCAGATCAAGCATCACTGCCGCAAGAAGGACAAACTCGAGGAGATTTTCAACAGAATACCTAGGATTGACTTTACTGGGAGTAGGGTGACTTTTGAGTTAAGATGCTTTGGTATAGTTTAGCAATAGCTAGTCGAGCTTGAAAAGACCTTTTTATGGATAAGGCTTATGGATATGGGTTTGTAATACGACAATTAGTATTTTGTAGATTGCTTAAGTTTGAAGTGTTGTTTTGCTTGGATCGTCTTAGCCGTTGTTTTCTTGGATCTTAATCAATGATTAGATGAATATTTGCAAAAGAGCGAGCGTGAATTGTGAAAGTAATCTCTGCGATGTAATGAACCCCCAAAGAGTCAGAAAGTATGAATTGATAAGGATCGATGTGAAGTCAGATAATGTGCGCTGAATTGTGATGAAATTTTTTTTTCTACATGTGGTTAAAGGGACTTAAAAATGAAGAGCGTGTTTATGAGTCCATTGTGTTGTATTTCGGGTGATGAATAGAAGATTGTGGATGAATCGAGATGTCACGTGTAAGTAAGATTTATGTACTTTACAAGATTAGCGAAAGTTGATTATATCTTCGAATCCTGATCGAAGAAGGACTTACAGAATACCAAAGGCAGTATTGGAATGACTTGAGGCCGTATCACTCAGTCGACTAGTAACCTAATAAGGTCATGGTGAAGTATACACTGCCTGAAGATTATAGTTAATGAAACCTTAAACATGTGCATGAAACAAGGACAGTGAAGACGAACAAGGAAAGTTCGTAATGGCAATCTAAGGTTAGGTGACATGATAGGGTTGTCAGTTGGATGCACAGACTATTGAGTTTGAAGATGCCCCTGAATAAGATTAAGATTGTGAGATGTGACAATTAAGGAAGACTAGTTAACATAGTGACGCAGCGGAAGCATAGTAAGGCCACATGATTTCTTGGAATAATGACCATAAGGGCCTTGCTTTTGATAAAACAGAAAACAGTTCAGAACTCACCACAATCGTCTCAGCGTTGGACCAGATGGCTCATGGAGACATCAAGATTTGAGGTAAGACTACTAGAAGATTAGTAAGTGTGGTCGAGCAAATGACGAAGATTTTGGTGTATCGATAAGTCAAAGAGCAACATTACAAGCCTAGTGGACCGCTGTTGTTGGGGATTCTAGAGTAAAGGTAAAAGAAGATCACAACAGATTGGTGATGAAACTTCTAAGAAGTCAAGGGATAAATGATTCAGTTTGGAGTACAGTAAGCAGATTAACGATGTATGTTCAAGATAAAACAGTGTGAAGAAATTCAACTTGGTATGAGTGTGAGGTCCCGGGACCTAAGGCCAATCCAAGCTTAAGATTCGAACTACTTGCGAACAGCGACCAAGGGTTGAGAAGCCATCGAGAGTTAGAGGTTGCCCTCGATGTGGATGCTGGCCTGGCTTGCTAGTCGGTTGTGTTACTAATTAAGGGTCGACTGTGTGGTGATCTTAAATCAAGCATGGATCGAATTGGGTTGATCTCACTCAGCTGTAAGTCAACCATACGATTACCCTGAGTCGACTAGGGATTGATTCATGGCATGATTTGCGAGCTGGCATTGATTGATATTTAGGATGACCATGGACCTAGTGAGGAATGACATGTACTAGAACCCTGTACCAGCCACACACTAGTCAAGGAATAGTTACCTTAGATTTTGTGATGTGTTGCTGGAGGACTACGGGTCGAGTTGAACCAATCCTGCATTAATTTGAGTTGATCATGAAAGGTGATCTCGATAGTGTTCGATTGTACCATTAGTCTAGGAACTGGTGATTCCAACCCTAAACCAGAATATTTGAAGTGATCCTCAACTCGCCAGTCGTTTGTGAGCTGACTCTGTTCAACAGAATGGATGGCCTAACCCTCAGTTGGATTTGGCGTCTGAGTTCAGTAATTCTCCAGGTGTTCAAGAGATGACAAGTGGTGATTCTAAATCTCAAAGCGTTGAAGAAGAGGCGAATTATTAATAGACCTTCTCCATGTAAGCAGAATACCCAAATTGCCATTGGTGTTAATCGTGGTTGACATCTATGGAACAGGAGGAAAAGTAGCGCTAAACTCTGCTCGTTGGAAGTTAAGAAATGACCAGTCTATCCGTGGGAATAGATAATTACTACGGTTACTAGGATAACCAACAATTGATTGGGACAACAAGGTCGGATGATCACAGTTGAGTTGAATCCCTAGAGTTGGATGATTCACCTTGTTGAAACGAATTATGGATATGGAATTGTATCAGATTAATAGTCAAGGATCGTAAGTTAGAATCTGACTTGGATTTGATAGTCGTTTTATGATTTCGATGCACAGAGTGGAGATTAGGATTGACTTGGAGAGAACATAGTATGAAGTTTGGGAAACGAAATTGTAGTTCATTACGACTTATTACTCACAGATGGAAAGTCAGTCTAAAAGGATAATTCAGAGTCTGGTGAACATATTGGAGGCATACGTTTTAGATTTCAAGATAATTGGGAGGACCAATTACACCTGATGAAGTTGTTTAAATAACAGTTCCAATATAACACTAAGATGATACTTTTCGAGGCGATGTATGGCAGAGCATGCAAGACGCCCACTTAAAGGTGGACCTCAGTTAGTGGAACAGTCGATGGACGCGATCAAGGTTAGCATAGATAGACTGAGAACAATTCAAAGTCGTCAGAAAAGTTACGCTAATAAGGAGCGAAGACCATTAAAATTTCAGGTGGGTAATTATGTCTGTAGAAGATGACGCCTGTTGGAAGGAAAACTCGTTTGGTAATAAAGAAAAGCTAAGTCCAACGTGAGTCGTACCATTCGGGATTTTGGAAAGAATTGAAAATTGGATGTATCGTCTTGTGTTGCCGCCGAGACTGGCTCAAATGCATAATGTCTTCCATGTGTTGATATTAAGGAAGTGCAAACCGAACCCCGCTCCTGTGTTGAGTTATGAGAAGATTGAACTGGATGAGCGAGTATCGTATTTGGGAAGTCCAGTTAGGATCGTCGCTAAGAGACAACAAGTATTCCGGAAGTCAAGGTGGTTTGGTAACACCGTGGTCTTGAAGGAACTATTTGAGAAAATTGTGAGGATTGGATATCATTATTGGTTTGAAGGGTTGTAGTAGTACTTCAATTTTGAGGACGAAATTTCCTAAGGGGGGAGAGTTGTGACGCCCTGGAAATTTGACTTTGGTAAAGTGTCTGAATTCAATAAAAGGGATTGATATTGAAATTTGGTCAGTAAATTATTTTGGATCGTAAGGACGAAAGAGACGATAATTTGACGAATTCTGGAGTTTCAGTCGGTTTAGATTAGGCTTCGAATTTTTTAGCCCGTCGCGAATTAGGATTTTAATCCTCGCGCCCGACTTTAATTCCGACCGAGCCTAGCCTGTGAAATTATCAAAATTCCCCTCGTCCAGTGTACCAAATTTTCGTTCAGTCCCGAATTGTCAAATTACCAAAATGCCCATCAAATATTTGCATACAAGACAAAATGCCCCAAAAGTCTTTGTGGACCCCACCAGCCCATCTCTTCCTCACGTGATCTCTCTCTCTCTCGGCCGCGTGAAAGAACGCCCCCTTCTTATTCTTCTTCTTGGACAACCGAACCTCCTCCTCCTTTGTTGTTGATTTTTGTGAGCCACCACCATCGTCCGGCCACCACAAGACATCCAGCTACCCCTCGCCAACACCATCGACCTCTCCAGCGCTGTCGTCGGCCAACAAACCGCCAGGAATCCTTTTCCCCCTCACTGCCCTGTTTCGACCGGCGTAGAACTGAGAGCCTCCGGCCTTCCCCCGACCATTTTCAGCACCACCGCTGCTAGCCACCACCTCTCCGACATCCCCCTGTCTCCCCTCGACACCCTCGACGCCATTCCACCGATCGTCGATTGTCGGAACCGCCGCGAACGGACCCTGAAACACCGGTGCCCTGTTTTTGAGTCGGCTTGGGATTTTCTTCGATCCGGCTGAACCCGACATTGCTGCCGCTCACTGCCACCGCCGATGAACTCCTAGGACCTCTCTCTCTCACCCCTGAGCTCGTGGATGCCGTCCGCCGCGCATGGTGGCCTGAAATCGGCTCGAACTACCGCCCTGTTCTTGGTCGTTCGAGACCCTGCTCCACCCAATTCTATTCGCCGTCGATCCGCCGCCCTTAGCCTCGGCCACTGGTCCCAATCGACTCTCCCCGACCACCTGGTACTTCCATGGTCAACCTTCGAGCCAGCCACCGTCCGTCGATCGTCGAATCGACCGCCTTAGCCCCAGCACCGCCCCTGCCCAGTTCGGGCAGGGTCGCACGGGTCGTGGCCCGTTTTGGCCTGGGCTGAGTGGCCGAGAGCCTAGGCCGAGTGGCCAGGTCCATGGGCCATTTTGGCCAAGAGTTTTGATTGTGGGTCGAGAGTTTTGGGTCGTCGTTCGAGGAAATTAGCCCGTGATCCACCATCACCGTTTGTCGTCGTCGCCCGCGCCATCGTCGTTGAGATCGCCCGAGTCGACTCAATTTGTGAGTTAACCCTAATCCTTGATTAGGGCGCTAGTTGCGCCTAGGATTAGTCGCTTAGTCGATTAGGGAAAATTTTAAGTACACGATCGGGGCCAGTTTAGATAGAAATTGTGATTAAGTTAAATGACCGATCGATTAGGTTAGTCGGTTGATTACTTTGCCTGTGGCTAATTGTGGTTAGTTAAGATTGATTGATTGATTGATTTGATTGTATTCGATCGCGAGCGAGCGACAAGTTAGAGATGAGCGAGCGATCGACGTTATAAATTGAATTGATTAATAAAGGCATTGCACGAATCTAGCTTTTTACTATCTAATCGGTTTTGACTGCTCGTGAATGATTCGATGACTTTTATTGGCTTTATAGATTGATTGGAATGACTGTTGGATTTTGATTGATGATTGTTGGTTAATTGCCCTGTGTGCGGTTGTGGTGACTAGGAGGTAGTCTACATATGCATATGACCGTGTGCAAAGTCAAAAGATATGTTTTAGCATGAAAATGACCTTTGGTCGAGACTTTTACATGCGTAAGTGAGCATCCGGCTTTAATCGAAGATAATGAAATGAGTTGATTACTGGATGTGTTTTGTATGATCATATGATGAAACGATGATGCTTTTCCTGGCTAGTTCGTAATGTACCAAATGTATAGAACCATACGACTTGCCAGAAGCATGTCAATATTTATCCGGTGCTAACTAGCACGGATGCAGGATTGGTCGGATGCCGGTCACAACTTGTGATGGACCAACGCCCCGTTTAGGGATGCCTACTTGCTGGTGTCATGTCAGGCGCACAGGAGACACCTCTTGTAGTTGCTGTTGTCGAGAGAAAAGGGACGTAGCCCGGTCCTGCCGGTAGAACGCTCGATTGCATCAAAGTGCTGGATCGCGTTATTTGTGGGAGTCGAATCGTGCCTTCTTTCGGGTAGATCCTCTCATGTGCCGTGGGTACGATCATCGTTAATAAATGGACTTGTGTGATGTCCGGTACGTACTTGTGGATGAGATGCTTGTTTGGGTGATTAATTGACTAGCTGTGAGCCGAGTCAAGTATTGCATTATGTGTGGCTGAAGCTGGCAAATATGCATTTGGATTATTTTTATATCGTGACTGCAATTGGGTGTTATATGTATTGATTTGTTATTGTGAGACTTCTGTTAGGATGTCTAGGCGAATCAGTTTCCTAACCGAGCTTAGGCTTGATTCACTGAGATTTATTCTCACCCCGTCGTGGGATAATATTTTCACGTCCCAAGTGACGAAGCTTCGTGGACACCAATGATTGGCTTTTGGATTAGTCATCTGAAGTAAGATGAGAAGTTAATCTTACTTGATTGAGTACACTTGATAAAGTCTTGTATAGTCACCCCGAAGTAAGGGGTTGTGTACGTACGGAAGGAGTATCGATAGGATCAAGATTTATTTGTGGTGTTTGACTCCTACTATTATATTCTTGTTTGTTTTTTATTGGCAGAGAGTTGACACTTTTCCCCATGCTTAAATAAGTGATAGGTCGGTAGTGTGCCTGAGACGCTTTCTCTATGACCTCTTGGCGATTTGGCAAGGGATGTTGCGAGTTCGAGGGTCGGGGCGCGACACAAAGTACTAAACTAGATAGTGTGAATTTCTCCGCCATTTCTAATGGCAATGGTTACCGCTGGGCAAGGGACATATTAACATTGGACGAAGCCTTCAACATCCCGCAACTTCCCTG
Source organism: Rhodomyrtus tomentosa (assembly GCA_028455895.1). Lineage (NCBI taxonomy): Eukaryota > Viridiplantae > Streptophyta > Magnoliopsida > Myrtales > Myrtaceae > Rhodomyrtus > Rhodomyrtus tomentosa. The sequence continues at coordinate 19,622,403 of JAPCWY010000003.1, read as the reverse complement.
CAAAGAAAGACGGAGAATTGTGAAAAGAGAGAAAGGAAAAGATGAGTTCTTTCAAGAGGATTGCAACTCTATCACTTGTGTTGTTGTATCTTCACAGCAAGGTCTCAAGAGGTCGTTTTGATGAGACAATGGTGTCTTGGTTATACAATGCCCAAGGGTTCGGCGGGTCAGGTGATGAGTCATACTACAACGACGCCATGAAAGGAGTTTTTGACAGCTTGATCAGTCAAACTCCATGTCATGTTCTGACTCTTGAACCCACAACATCTCTTGCTAAATCGCCACCAGGTCATAAAGGATAGCATTCTAGGCAATTGCCATCAACTTAAGAATACACTGCGCATGCGGAACATGCAATCTTCCAAACAGTCAAATTAACATAAGATAGGTAAGAAGAAAAGCCAGACAACCCAACGCTAACATTCAACTGCTGAGAATAGATGATCTATAACCTTACAGAACCAACAGCTGATAAATACAACCCCATGCTTCGGGGCGGCCCTCTAGGACTCGCAAAAAGATACAGGAGTCAGGTAATGTTAACTTTCATCTATCCCAAAACAGTACCCCCACAAAAGACGTCACCAGTTCCCTAACCACAAAAGAAACCTAACCCTCTATTGGGTAAAAACGGCATCCGGATCGTCATAACCAATCGGGGGAGCCGGGTCATTAGGGTCATCATAGGAACTCTGGCTGGAATGTACAAAGGGAGCTACTAACTGCTTATGCTCGAGCTTGGGTTACAAACCAGGTGCGGGATCCACCACCTCCCCATCAGGCGTATTAATGTCCATCGGATCCCAAGCGGGGACATTAGGGACCTCTTGAAGAGGTGGCCTCTCAAATCCTCTGAGCGGACCAAAGAGATCCACCCCATCGCGAAGATACCGGGCCTTGAAGAGGTGTGCCACCAGGTGTGGCATCCCCTCATGGACCCATATCGTCGTGATGTGGCGTTCCCACATCTGGTCCGTACCTGGTACCGAGTGGAGACTGACATCTTGTGATGAGTGGGTAGGTGTACCGAATCGCACTGGTCTCCATTACCTTGAATCTGAAAAGTTATCCTACGATGGGGTGAGATCTAAATCTCAGTGAATCAAGCCTAATCTCGGTTAGGACACTGATTCGCCTAGGATAACCTAAGCACAACAATCAATCATACAGTATAAACATATAAATCAAAAAAATAAATTCACCCAATAAGCAACCAATCGCTGCATCACCACTCAGGCGTACATAAGACGTCACCAAAAATCCATTATTTAACAATGACCCACGCGACTGGCATGATAAAAACATCAATAGTGCGATCCCGCACTCTTCTGGCAGAATCAGACTACGTCCACTTTTAGCCTCTCAGCGACGGCTATTACAAGCAGTGTATCCAGTGCACCCGGCACGACATTGCTAGTAGGCATTCCTTAAAAATGAGCTTCGATCTGTTACAAGCTACGACCGGCATCCGATAATCCCTTAAAACCGTACGATTGACACGGCCATGAATTATCGTTCTTCTGACAAGTCGAGAGTTTCCATACAATAAGTACGGTATGGGTACCAATGGTACAATGCGAACTTGCCAAGTAACGTCATTGATTTTTTAAATGACCATACAATTCACATTCGTCAATCACCCATTGTTAATCTTTGATTAATGCCAAAATTCATACAGAAATGCAACAGACTCGGCCCAAGGCCAAGCAGACTCTCAGTCAGGCACTTCAGCGAGGCGACCAAATCAATAAGGCAATTTAATGCACTCACGAGCAATTAACTCAACCCGGTAATTTCGAGCTCGATTCGTATTATATTTCGTATTTCTCAGTCGATTTATAATTATCAATCGCCCACTCGTCTCTATCTTGTCGCTCGCTCGCGAACAAACACAATCAATCAATCAGCTGATAATTTACGACAAATAGCCACAGACAATTTAATCGACCAAACTAACTTAATCAATCGGCCATTTATCCTAATCATCGTTTCTATCTAAACCGGTCCAGATCGTAATTTTTTTTAAATAAATAAATAAATAAAACTAATCCTAAGCCTAATTAGTGCGTTAATCAAGATTTAGGGTCAACTCACAACGTGAGTTAGCTCTAGCGGTCACGACGAATGGCGGCGGCGGCGGCGGAACTAGGGTTTATTGCGCGGCGACTTGAGCTCAAACTTTGGCGACACCACGGGGGAGTCCGGCGAGGTCGCTAGGACAGGTGGTCGGCGACGGAGCTCCGGCGAGCGGCGGCCTGAAACAGTAACGGTTAGTGGCGAAACAGGGCAACCAGACTGTTTTGGGGTGTTTCCTGGCAACACAGGCAGGGAAAAGGCTGGCCAAGGCTCGGGAACTCATCTAGGGGTCGGTCGGGGTCGGTCGGGACCCGTGGACGGCGGCGGAGGGCGGTTGACGACGGCGAACAGCCGCGAACAGAATCGGTCCTCCTCGGCGCCGAAACATGTGAGTTGATCGGCGGCTCTTTCCGGGAGCCATATGTGGCAACCGGCGGCGACGAGCTCCGAGGGGGGGAGAGGGAACTCAGGGGAGGTGATCGGCGGTGGCGGTGAGGCACGGCGGTGGCCGGTTCAGCCGGATCGAAGACCGAACCGAGCCGAGTCCAAAATAGAGCACCGGTGTTTTCGGGCGGTTTTTCGACAGTTTCGGCGGCGGAAGGCCGGGGTGGCTAGGTCGGGGTTGTCGAGGGGAGGACGGTGGTCGGTTGTGGGGTGGCGATTGGCTCCGGTGACGGCCGTGGTGGCCGGAGGAAGCCATAGAGTGCTCGGGTCAAATGACTCGAGAATAGGGCAAGATTCCCCGAGCCGTTTTCTTGACCGTTCGACGCCAACGATGTTCTGGCTCTGGTTAGGGCGATGGTGGGGAGTGGCTGAGGGCGGTGGCTGTCGGTGGTGAGGGGTGGTGGTCGCACGAATCGTTGATGGAGGAGGGGTGGATCAGCTGTGGAGTGCGGTCGTTCACGACCAATTCATGAAGAAAGAAGAAATAAGAAATAAGAAGAAGAAAGAGGAAGAAGATAGAAGAGAGGGTGACGTGAAGGGCATGGGGAAGGGAAATTTGGTGGGGCCCACAAGACTTTTGTGCAAATTTGTCTCTTATGCCCAATAATCACTCTTGCCTATATGCATAAGTAGGGGCAAAATGATCATTTGGCACGCCGGGACTGAAACGAAATTTTGGTATACTGAACGAAGGGTAATTTCGGTGAATTCACTGGCCAAGCTCGGTCGGGGTTAGGCTCGATCGCGAAAATGGCAATTCCAATTCGCGACGGATAAAAATTCGAAACCTAATTCAGGATAGCCTAAACTTTATAATTCGTCCAAATTTTCGTCTCTTCAGTCCTTACAGTCCAAAATATATGTCGACTATAATTATATTTTCATATCATTCTTATCGACTTTCGACGCTTACAAAAGTTGAATTTCCAGGATATCACACTCCAACTTCGGTTTACTCTGCCTACGAATCAAAGCCGATAGGAGACGCCAACGTTGATATAAATCTTGGTCATTTTTACGGTCATGGATTGTGCAACGGAGAGCTTAAGATATTCCAATGTGCCAATTGTTTGGTCGCTCTGGAGGGTATAATCAGAAAAAAAAATGCCCTTCAAGTTATGGGACTGCTTTCCAGTTACGGGATTGTCGAATGAGATATGAGATTTACCCATTTACAGAACAATGAAGTTGCAATTAATGATCATGAATGAGCTTCTTAATAAAGTGAGTCTATGGGTCTCTCCAAATTTGTAATGAGTTGCTTTGTTAGAGTTCAGCACATATTCCTGGTATTACTTTGCTATTTATCGCACGAGCAACACTTTCCTATGGAGTAACAATGTCTGGTGTTACTATGCTTCGTCTAGCGCGAGTAAGAGAAATGCCCCGATGATCCTTTCTTCTTTCTCTTTGTTTCCTCAGCGAATCAAGTCTTTAAAATCGAAACTTTCCTCCCCATAAATAAGGTCATTTCCTATTGTTTACAAAAAGAAACTATGCTTAGTGCAGGAAAAGCTGCAAATTAGGAAATTTCTTGTGCAAAATGAAAATGTATTTTTGTTAACCATACGTATTCAGTTATCCATTGCATAAAAATTTAGTAATCGACCACCATCCCCAGCAAAAATCATTAATTGCAATTGTATATTAGTTGGATTCTTTTCACGTGCTGCAAAATCCACATAGTTTTCGTGTTTATCGGACCGGTAGCTAACAGATTTGAAAAAAAAATTATGTTTATTGGAAAATCCGGATGGGAAATCTTGCATTATCTTACAAGGATTGAAAGTGATAAGCACATTATATCCGAAAATTGCAAGATAAGAAGATAAATTATCCCCGTTTCTTGGTAAAGATGATCACAAAGTAGGAAATTTAGACGTATCTTATAAAAGCATGGGTTCTCTTGAAAGGGGGCGTTCAGGTTCACAGCCAAAGGGACAGCCACAATACGCATTATAGATGTTAGAGGTTTGACTACACTTGAGAAAAACGAGATCCCGGCCTCCCTTCCTTGCTAGTCTCTAGGCTGCTGTATCTCTGGTAGCCGAGTTGTGCTCGGCCCCGCCACTCACTCTCTGCCGTCCGTGGAGCTGCTCTCTTCACGCTTCCACAGCCACCAGTAGTAATCGTCGCTCCCTCTCGGCATCAAGCGACAGAGAAGACGTCACGAGCCAGCCAACCGTGATACCGCATGCATCTGCTCTGAGACTACCACAACATCACCAACTTCTCCGATGACCTACAGTACGCTTCCGGCATTCCCTCCAAATTGTTGCCGCGGATAGCTTGCAGTGAACCACTCCATTGCATTGGCGAATATCCTAGTCCCACACTCACGATCTCTTGAGGTTCTTGCAGGTTTTCCCGTGAGTTTTTTTGTTACGCCCCGACTCTCGAGGTGCGTTATCGACCTATCAACTATATACGCAAGCGGAAACAGTTTACTCTCAGACAACATATAATCAAATAGGGATAGAACAACATGAGCCAATCACCACAACGATTCACCAAAGATAATTATAAACATTCAAACATAATAGCAAATGAGTCTTAAACCTACTGAGCTACTAACGTATGAGCACAACCCATACTTCGGGGCGACTAGACAAGATCTTAATAAGTTATCGGGTAAGGTTAACTTATCATCTACATCTACTTCAAAAGAGTACTCATACATCCATTCCTTGGTATCCACGAAGCTCCATCAGAAGGGATTTATCCCACGACAGGGTGAGAATAAATCTTATTGAATCAAGACTAAGCTCGGTTAGGAAACTGATTCGCCCAAGGCATTCTAATAGAAGGCTCACAAGGTCACATAGGCGCGTAGAATGGCCAATCACAATCACAATATGATAATCATCCACAAGCACACTTACCAGCCTTCAACCACACATAATGTAATGCTTGACTCGATTCAGGAATCATATCAGTCAATCACTCAATACAGCATCATCAACCACACATAATGTAATGCTTGACTCGACTTAGCAATCATATCAGTCAATCACTCAATAGAACATCACATCCATAAATATGCATAGGACACCACACAAGTTCATTTTATTAATGATGATCGTGCCAACGGCACATGAGATGATCTACGCGATTGACATGATTCGACTCTCACAAATAACGCGATCTAGCATATTAGTGCGATCTAGCGTTCTCTAGCCGGACCGGGTTACGTTCCTTTTCTCTCAACAATGGCTATTACAAGCGGTGTATCTAGTGCACTCGTTGCACGGTACAATGGTAGGCATCCTCTATACGGGGCGTCGGTTCATCACAAGCTGCGATCGACATTCAGCCAACTTTGAATTCATACTAGTTGGCACCGGATAAGAATTGTCGTGCTTCTGGTAAGTCGTGTGGTTCTATACAATTGGTACAGTACAATCACAGACGATGTAATTAACCTCCAAATGGATGCTCAATCAATCAATGAACATACAAGCATTCAATCAGCCATTCCATTGAGACAATCGATCCAATGAATATTATCAATTCAACTGCAAGAAAACAAGTCTCATTAGGCCACAAAAGGGCTCAATTCATGCAATGGTCCTTTATTAGTCAATCTGATTTAAAAGTCGTCGATCGTTCGTTCGTCTCTAACTTATTACTCGCTTGCGATCAAATAACATCATAAAGTCAATCAATCGATCAGTCAATTCAGTTTAACACCAATTAGCCACAGACGACCTAAACTAATCCGACTAACTTAATCGATCGTGACCATTTAACCTATACCCGGTTTATACCTAAATCGTCCATGATCGCATACTTAAACGTCCTATTTGACTAATCGACTAATCCTAGGCGCAATTAGTGTCCTAACCAAGGATTAGGGTCAATTCACAAATAGCTAGCTCGGGCGGTCTCAACGGCGACGACACGGGCGGTTGCGATGACGGTAGTGTTCCTCGACGATTCCTCGAGTAACTCATGACTCACGAATGGTTCTCGGCTCTTAGAGCTCTCACGGCCATGACTCGGACTTTGGATGGCAAGATGATACTCCAGGATAGAGGCACAAGACTCGAGGACGACAGCTGGTGGCCGGAGTTGGTTGAAACAGCCACGACCATCGACGATTTCGAGCAGAACAGAGTAGGGGATAGTGCCGAGCAGGGGACAGTAGCTTTGAGGGCTGATTTGGAGATTTTGTGGCGGTTCAAATCTGGGGAAAGGGTCAAGCTAGAATAGAGAGGTGTCGAGGGAACTAAGGGAGGCGGCGATGGCGCAGACAGCAGCCAGAGAAGGCAAAATAGCCACGAGCAGCAGCTTGGATCGAAAATAGGGGACCCAACACAGAACAAGAGAGGGGAGATCCGAGGTCATTTCGGGCTCCACAGGCAACGACGACTTCCCACGAGCTTCGAGGGTTGAGGGGGGGAGGGGGGTTTAAGGCGATCATTGGGGGAGGTGGTGAGCGAAGGAAGGCAGCAAAAACGGCCGGAACAGAGGCAAAACACAGAGAACCCTAAAATAGGGCACCGCGGCTTTAGGCGGCTTTTGCGGTGGCTCCGGTAGGTGACGGCCGGCGAGGTTGGGTTGGGGTGGTCGTAAGGAGGCCAAAGGTGGTGGTGTGGTGTCGGGAGGCGTCGGTGACTTCGCAAATTGCTGGAGAAGGGGATGAAGCTCTCGGGTCAAGGGATCGGAAAATAGGGCAGGGATTCTTCTAGCGTTTTCCACGGTTCTCGACGGCTGATGGTGACGTCGGAGGGGTCAGTGGCGGTGGCGAGAGATGGCTAAAGATGGTGGTGGCCGGTGACGAGGTGGTGGTCGGCCAAAAACAATCCAAGAGGAGGAGGGTGTTCGGTCGATGGAGGGGGGGCGGTCTACCATCAACAGAAGGAGAGAAAGAGAGAGAACGTGAGAGGAGAGAGAAGATAGAGTGATGGTTGATGGGAGGGTGCATGGGGAAAATAAGAGAATGGGGATTACCATGAAGATTTTTGCAATTTTTGTCTTAGATGAATAATATCCAAGGGCAAAATGGCCATTTGATAAATCGGAACTGAAATGAAATTTGGTACATTGGACGAATGGAAATTTTGGTAAATTCACATGCTAAACTCGGTCGGGATTAGGCTTGTGACGTCTTGAAAATTCACCTCTGGCAAGGTAACTGAAATCAATAGAAAGAATTGATATCGAATTTCAATCGATGACAAATTTTGAATCGCAAGGACTGAAGAGACAATAATTGGATAAATTCTGAAGTTTCAGTCGGTTTAGATTAGGCTTCGAAATTCTTAGTCGTCGTAAATTAGGATTTCAATTCTCGTGCTTGAGCCTAATCCTGACTGAGCCTAGCTTGTGAAATTATCAAAATACCATTTTGTTCGGTGTCTGAAAATTCAATCTAGTCTCGATTTGCGAAATTACCAAAATGCCCTCAATTTTACACTATAGGATAAAAATGCCCAAAAAATTCTTCATGCGGGCCCCACCCCACACTCTCTCCTGCTCCCTCTCCCTCTCATGTGCACTCTCTCTCTCTCTCTCTCTCTCTCTCTCTCGGCAATACCCCCCGACCGAACTACTCCTCCTCCCCTTATCTCTTGCCGCCGACGACTTTCGCTGCCGCCACCACCGACCACCACCGTCACGACCCTCAACCCTCCCTTGCCGTCACTCCCGACCCCTCCATCATTGCCGTTGGCCGCTGGACGACCACGGTACAGCCGCGGAACCCAGCCTTGTTTCGGCCATGTTCACCTAGATCCATTTCCCGTCCTCTGGCCATTTTCGGCCGCCACCGTCGCTACCCACCACCCCTCCGACATTCCCCTACCTCCCCTCGACATCCTCGACCCAACATCGCCGCTGATTACCCACTGAAGCCACCGTAATTGATCGCGAAATCGCGGGTGCCCTATTTTGGGGATCGGTCGGATTTCTCTTTGATCCGGCTGGACCTGCCGCCACCGCCTCTGACCGCTGCCGCCGATGAACCCCCAAGACCTCTCTCTACCACCCCTGAGCTCATGATCGCTGGCCGCCGCGCGTGGTGGCCAGCCTCGAACCGAACCCCTGTTCTCGGCACCTCGAACCCTGCTCCAACCGATTATGCTCGTTGTCGATCCACCGCCTCCGGCCGTCCTCCGTCACGGTTACAAGTCCCGATCGACACCACTCGACCCTCTGGTCCTTCCACCGTCAACCTTGAAGCCGGCTGCAGCTCGTCGGCCTCCGTTCCGGCCGTTTCAGCCCTGGTGTCGCCTTGCCCTGTCCGGGCCAGTCTGCGCGGGCCGTAACCCATATAGGCCTAGGTCGAGTTGCCAAGAATCCGGGCTGAGTGGTCGGGTCAATGGCCGGGTCTGTGGGCCATTTGGCCAAGAAGTTTGGGTTGTGGGCCGAGAGTTTTGGGCGGTTGTTCGAGGAATTTGGCTCGTGATTCGCCGTCGCTGTCGCCGTTGCCATCGCCGTTAGGATTGCCCGAGCTGGCTCAATTGGTGAGTTGACCCTAATCCTTGGTTAGGGCGCTAATTGCGCCTAGAATTAGTCGTTTAGGCAATTATAAAATTTACGTAAGCGATCTGGGCCGGCTTAGATAGAAATTGTGATTAAGTTAAATGGCCGGTTGATTAAGTTAGTCGGTTGATTATATTGTCTGTGGTTAATTGTGATTAGTTACAATTGATTGATTGATTTGATTGTGTTTGATCGCGAGCGAGCGACAGGTTAGAGACGAGCGAGCGGTTGACGTCTTAAATCGATTAATTTGGTTAATAAAGTATTATTGTACGAATCGAGCTTTTTGTGGCCTAATCGATTTTGACTTCTCATGATTGCTTGGTGGCCTTGTTGATTTGATTGCTTCGCTGAACTGCCTATTTGACTGTTTTTTTGTCCACTGTGTAATTGACTGTCTGTTTGGGGTTTGATAGACCTTTTATGATTGCAGTGTCTAATGTTAGACTGCATATGCATACGGCCGTGTGGGAAATCAAAAGACATGTTTTAACATGAAAATGGCCTCCGACCGATCTTTTACATGCGTGAATGAACATTTGGCTTTAACCGAAGATAATGAAATGGGTTGATTGCTGAATGTGTTCTGTGTGGTCATATGAGGGAACGATGATGCTTTTCCTGGTAAGTTCGTACTGTACCAGTTGTATAGAACCACACGACTTGCCAGAAGCACGATAATTCATGCTGCGTATGGTACGTACGGTTTTAAAGGATTGTCGGATGCCGATCGCAGCTTGTGATGGACCGATGCCTCGTTTAGGGATGCCTACTTGTTGGTACTGTGTCAGGCGCACCGGAGACACCACTTGTAGTAGCCGTTGTCGAGAGAAAAGGGATATAGCCCGGTCCTGCCGATAGAACGCTCGATTGCACCAAGGTGCTGGATTAGTCATCTGAAGTAAGATGAGAAATTAGTTTTACCTAACTTAGTACACCTACTAAGGTCTGGTCTTGTCACCCTGGGGATGGGGCTGTGTACGTTCGGAAGTGGTGTTGGTAGGATCAAAATTTATTTGTGGTGTTTAACTCCTACTATTCCATTCCTATTTATTTTTATTGTTAGGGAGTTGATACGTTTCCCCATGCTTAAGTAACTAATAGATTGATAGCGTGCCTAGGACGCTGTCTCTATGACCTCGTGGCATTAAGGCGAGGGATGTCGTGGGCTTGAGAGTCGGGACGTGACAAGGCTCAAGCGCGAGGATTGAAATCATAATTCGCGACGGCTAAGAATTCAAAACCGAATTTAAACCGACTAAAGCTTCAGAATTCGTTCAATTATTCTCTTTTCAGTCCTTACGATCCAAAATATTTTATCGACTGAAATTCAATTTAATTTTCTTTTTATTGAATTCAAACGTTTATAAGAGTCGAATTTCCAGGGCGTCAAATTTTCACTTTGCTAGCAATTTCAATGAGTCTTGTAATGGATAACAATGTCACCTAGAAGGGGCTGAATATGGACTTCAAGCAACTTGAGAATATATTGCAAAATTAAACACGCCAAGTTTGATACAATGTAAAGTTGATATGCATAGAAACATGTTAGAGTAATTATATTAAATTACGCCTTCATTTAAGAGCATAAGCTTTTCAAACAGTTGACGGTGATTCCACAAAATCTCACATGGAATTAGAGCAAACGTCCTGAATTCAATCTTTTAGGCCCTTTTTTGCCTCGTTAATGAAACATTTTCACGCCTAATACTTGGCAAAAAGACTAGATTAAGTGAGGGAGGAGTGTCATAGTAATTACATGTAAGATTAAGTGCACTCCTATCAGACAATAATAGATATTATAGCGATTAACAGTAGAAGAGGTTGAAAAGGTTGAGTGATGATTAACAATCCTACACTTGTACACTTAGATATTTGCTATACCACTCCAGTCAGACAATAATAGATATTGTTGGGACAAATAATATTATCTAGAAGAGGTTAAAAAGGTTGAGTGATGATTAACAATCACTCCAGTTACACGTACAGTTAACTGTTAGCTGTTACAAAGGCCAACCATTACAGAGAGATATTAACAGAGGATTTCTAGCGGAAGCACAACTTGCACAATTCTTTTGATCCAATCTCTTGTAGGCCTTTTTTCCAAATCAGGAGGAGAAAACTAAATATTTACCAATTCAGGCATCTTTTTTTTTTATTATTTATTTATCAAATCATGGATCGCTCGGTAGTCTTAATGCCGAGCGTGTTGAGGAATGGTCGAAGGCCCTCGCTTGGCAGTCAAAGTGCCGAGCGGAAACAGGGGGGGGGGGGGGGGTGGAGGAGTAGACATATGTTTTTATCGTTCAACCGAAAACAAGTCCCGCAGGATTGGAGTTGTGGATCACCTTAGAAAACTGCTCTGCTCCTTTTCCAGACATATGTTTCTTCTTTCCCTTGTGTCAATGAGTGATATGTGTCCTTAATGAGAGTTGTTTTTCCTACTCGTGTTGCACATGGCAATATACATAGATTTGTCCGAGGCTCTCCTCGTAATTTAGACATGCATGAGTGTTCACATAGGCTCATTTCGTACTTGAAATTGGTGTTCATTTCACACCAATTGCAGTGGCAACAACAATCTAAACATGTCAATGAAAAAATTGCAATTTGTCTAGTCAAGTCTTCAACGATCGTTCACTCGCTCCGCGGCCTTGACTATTCGCTCGCTCGATTGCTCATTTGTTCATTTGCTCGTTTATTCATTCTGCGACCTTGAACATTCGTTCACTTTGCGGCCTCGATCGTTCGTTCATTTGCTCGTTCATTCATTCGCTCGCTCGTTTTCTTTCGCTCCGCGGCCTCGATCATTCGTTCGCTCCGTAGAGTTGATTGTTCGCTCGCTCGCGCGCTCATTCTCCTTCCAACTTTTCCATTATATTCAAATACTTCATTGGATGTTGAATATGCCATTATTTTTTTCAAAAAAATTCCTCTCTTCGTCCATTATCTCATGCATGTCTAAATTAGCAAGTGAATGAATGAGCGAGGCCGTGAAGCGAACGAATGTTCGAGGCCGTGGAACAAACGAGCAAATGAAAGAACGAGCAAGCGAGCGAACGGTCGAGACCACGGAGCGAGTGAACAATTGTTGAAGACTTGACTAGACAAATTACAATTTTTTCATTGACATGTTTAGATTGTTGTTGCCACTGCAATTGGTGTGAAATGAACACCAATTTCAAGTACGAAATGAGCCTATGTGAACACTCATCCATGTCTAAATTACGAGGAGAGCCTCGGACAAATCTATGTATATTGCCATGTGCAACATGAGTAGGAAAAACAACTCTCATTAAGGACACATATCACGCATTGACACAAGGGAAAGAAGAAACATATGTCTGGAAAAGGAGCAGAGCAGTTTTCTAAGGTGCTCCACAACTCCAATCCTGCAGGAATTGTTTTCGGTTGAACGACAAAAACATATGTCTACTCCCCTTCCCTCTCTTCCCTCAAACTGCCAAGCGAGGGCCTGCGCCCATTCCTCCACGCGCTCTGCAGTAAGACTGCCGGGTCGGGGCCGCTCGGCATCGGGAAATATAAAAAAGAGATGCCTGAATTGATAATTTTTTTTTGGTTTGGAAAAAAAGCCCAGAAATCTATCAGCTGCTTTTTCGATCTCTTTTTCGATTTTTCGTCTATGGAATCCAGTGCTTATAATGGCTCTTTTCTGTATCATCAACAGTCACCTTCATAATTAGTGTTAAATCCTCATTAGCACAATCTGAAGCTCATGATCAGCATGCGCAGATTATGAGGGAGTTGGTTGATGATCTTTAGAGAAGATATCAATGAAATGGTGAATAATAACAGGATCAATGGTCCTGCCACCTTTATCAGTACCCAACGACCTCCACGAACACTAGCCTGACACAGTGTACCTCCAAGATACCATGAGATACTCTACTCACCCTGGTGTTTTTTCACCTTAACCATCACTGTCTATTTTCTCTTTTTTGCTAATATACGAAGGAAACATTAATGTACATAAAGGTAATTTACAATCTGTGCTCATCATGATAAATAATAATAGTAAAGACAGCTCTGTAATCATCAAAATTCCATGAGATGTTTTCCCTACAATCCCCCCTTTTTTTACCCGAAAAAATTGTCCTGCAGATGTGTCATAATTAGGATATGACGATTATTGTAGTTAAGCAAAAAGGAACTGCTTGGCGGTGAATATTTTTTTCGTAAGGATCAGTCATAATCTGGAGTCGAAAAAGGAATATTTAATAAAATATGAGACAAGCGTTCGGAGACGACATATTATCAAATAGCTCTAACTTAATAAGGCAACCAAAGAGACACTCACCTTCTAATCATCAATCGTGCTTTGCGATCTACCAGCCAAACTCATATCACATTGTGTATTTTCCTAGTTATCGAATCGCGTATTCTCCGCTTTTTTGTCAGAGTACAAAAGAATGTAGCACCATAAGTAGCAAAAGATTCATCCATCCATTCATTCATTCATTCAAGTAGAACAGAGATATAATAGTTTTTTTTATTATTATTTTTTTGGGGGTAAGTAACAGAGATATAGTAGTTACGGTCTACTATTTTGAAAACAAGAGAGCAGCTGATCAAAACATAAGTTCCTAAGAGTGAGTATTCTTGGTTGGTGCTAATGGATTAGGAAAAGGATGAGGTATCTACCAATAGAATTGACGCTGTTCTTGCGCTCTTGAATTTCTTGGAATAGCAAGGCAGTTGGAGGTTCATCCTTCTACTGTTTCCTAGGCACTAACTCCCCTGACTTATATAACAAGACAATAGTGTTGAGAAAACTTCCTAGTATATTTCGAAATCGACAATCATATCACGTGCTTAAAATTTATATCCCCGAAGTAATTATCTTATCTCATACAACTCGCGATCTGGTATGATTCCTAATGTAGAAGGATTTCATTGATCATCAATTTTAAAGGTTATCTAAGTGGAAGAAATCAATCATGCGTGATATATTGTAGATTGACAATCATGGCAAGATTCTTTACATAGCGGAGCCACTCTAATTTTGGAAACCTAAAATTTGATTGTATGGGTAACCAACTCTACGGGAATTCGAATTGATCGACTTAAACGGCTGATTGATAAACTCAATAATCGTCCAAACGGTCAGCTTGGAGACATTGATATCTTGAAGATTGTCCAGAAGACTGGATGCTAAGGAGTATCAAAGGAGATCAAGACATCAAAGAAATAGATTGATCAAGTGTTCAAAAATCCAGTTTAGGGAGCTTTACATTCCTTTCATTGTTTTCTGAGAGCGTTGAAATTGTAATCTTATGATAAGCGTTGCAGTGTTAAGAGTTTGTGCTTTAGGGGTAAGCAAACTAGACCGGATCGGATTGGTCGGGTTTGTCCAGTCCTTGATGAAAACGACTGCATGAATATAAAGATTATATGAACCTCATCGTCAAGTAATGTGGAATATTCCAATGTATTTCTTTAAATTCTCAAATATTTTGCGTGGTTTTGGATGCATTTCAAAGGAAGCAAAGCTTGATGTTTGGTTGTTGGGGTTAGGAGTTTTCGCGAGAACGAAAATGATGCTGGTGGAATTTCCGTGGAGTTAGAAACTATTCTCTCAAGTGTTCTTGGTCAGTTTGTTAGCCGAAAGTGCAATGTTGTTTTGATTCCTAATGTGTCCTGTGACTTTTTGTAGGGCTGACTTTGGACAGAAGACCAACATTGAGGTGAGTCTGGTCATTGTTTGTCCACTTTTTTATGTAGTTGTTGCTGCACCTGTTTAATAATGCTAAGTCCTTTTGCATGCCGCCAAAAGAAAAAAACAAGCTGCAGGGGCAAAGGCTAGTCAACGAAATTGAGCAAGACTAACGTCAATCGACTCGTCTCAACGTTTCGCATCACATATCTCAGAATTAACACATTTCAAACAACTCTAAATCCATCATTTAATCATCATCCTATCTGTTAACATGTCTATCTAAGGGTTTATGAAGCTCATCGTGCGTTTGAGGTTGAATGGTAGCTGAAATTTTGTCAAACGTCGCCGGTTCCTCCAAAGTCAGTACCGGCTGGGTCGATGAGGGTAGCTCGGATTGGAAGCCTCATAGGTTCGAGGCATGGTTTAAGAAAGTCAGAGACGCGATGATTGGGCCGCTGAAGCCCCATGAGGTACCCTAGGGATTTATTCCTGGTTGGTGCCAGGGAAAGCAATCCAGGCAACTTAATTTGGAAGCCCTTTTGTCGTACAAAGCTGTCAGCAAAATGAGCACCTCACATTTGGCCCATGCCAATCGAGAGATCGGCCAAAACTTACTTAGTGGAAAGCAGTAAAACAAGATTTAATGGAGTGGGAAATAGATTGGCGTACGGTTTGTCTCAAGACAGAATGGAGGAAGTATATTAGTATTGCGGAGGGGTAGTGTATAGATGAATAGATAGATATATATATATTTACTTATTTATTTTTACACATTTATTTCTTTTCTCTCCCTTGATTCTGCTTTTACTTTATGGGAGTACGGTACAGTCCTCAGCCCCAATAAATGGAACTGGGCAGTCTGGTCGATGGTTTCATAGTGGATAGGACTATATCTAAACGCCCAAAATATATACACACACAATTATAAGAAAAATTAAAAACTTTTCTAGTTAACCTAATTTCCTCATATTTTACTTGACACTCACTCCTCTTCTCTCGCTTTCGCCTCTCCACCTACTCTTGTGGTCCCGTCTTTCACTCACCAGCGTCGCCGCTCTTCTCTCGTCTCGTGGAGAATGACGCATTAGCATAATCTCGTTTCAGTTGTTTTAAGTATTTTTCTTCCTAATTTAGTTTTTTTTATTATCTTAGGAATATAAGTACTCATGTGAAGGTTGTTTGGGCTTGTTTGGTAGCGTTTTTGTTTCTCTCATTTTGGTCCTTGGAACAAAAAAGAATCGGAAACATGTTTGATAACGCAAATGATTTTGATTCTGATTCTGTTCCCGGGAACACTTTTGCACCAATTTTGAGGAACAAAAAAAAAGTTATTTCTCAAGAAAAAGAACACTTTTGAGAATGAAAAAGGCAATGACATCTTCTCTCACTTTTGTTGGATGTTCGCGAGGCATGGGTAGGTCGGGTCAACCCAACTTGGTCCATATATTTTTTCTAATGAAAATTAATAAAAAAAAATAAAAATCAGAAAATGATTAAAAAATACAAAAAAATGGAAAATTCATAAAATTTCTAAAAAAAAAGAAAAAATCAGAAAAAATTCCAAAAAAAAAATCTAAAAAATTATGATGGGTCATTTTAGTTGGCCAATATTTTTTTAAAATGATTTTCCCGCTAATTTTTTGTAAATGACGATTTTGTCACTCATGGATAAATAGTTCAAAAAATCTCGAAAATTTCCAAAAAGTAGGAAATGAGTCATTCAACCGGTCAATCCCATTTTTGGTGATTTTGCCTTTCAATTTTTCCTAACCCTACCTAATTTATTACTGGAGATCCGCGTTATATCCAAAGATAAAACTAAACCACCTATGTTGCAGAGATGTAATTTATTTATTCCGAACAATAAAAGATAATCAGAGTCACCTCTTGTATCCTTGACTTATGCATAGTCTCGAGAGAAGAATGGAAAAATAACAATTTTTAGTGTATTATCATTCCAAGGAACAAATCTGAATAATCCTTATTTTAGCCAAAAAGATGTCATGGTGTGAGAGGATCACAATTGGGGTATAAAGAAAGTCATCAAATGTGATTATGTAATTATTTGATTTAAATGACAAATTGTGAATAAAAATTATTTTTCAGAACAGATATTTTGTGCAGTTACCAAACGGGTTTCTATTTCGGGAATATAAATTTTAGGCACTTACCAAACGCGTTCCAATTCTCGAAAACTCATCCAGGGAACATAATAAAGAAAAGTGATTTTAATTAGAATCAATTATTGGGATTAGAAATGTTACAAAACAGACCATTAATCCCAATCAATGAGAGGGTCGCTCGATCAGAGTTGTTATTCGCTCAAGAAGTCGGGGACGGCATCCATGGCGGGAATTTAATTGATATCCCACGAAATTTCACCCGATGAAGTAGTTTCGTGTTTCCAACTACTTTAGGACCCTTGCAAATGCATATTCGTTAAGGCTTTGGATAAAAACACGAGTAGTTTCGTGTTTCGAGGTCTTCATAGGAGAACCCGATTTGAACATCAAATTACCCTCAAATCAAAGTAAAACATACATAAAGTCAATCTCGCACACGAATATGGAAGCGCAGACACTGTTCTGACTCTCTTAGGTCCTCGATGCACTGATGCATGTCGTGCAACGAAGACACACCAAAAGACAAATTGCGAAACTGTATTTCTATTGAAATCGCCCGGTAGTCGCAATTTTATTATTATCTCATTTAAATCCATTAATTGCTCCTCGCAGGAGGCTTGCGTTGGCCTCCCACGAGGCTGGCGAGCTTGAGTCTCACCGGCTAGTTGGTTTGGCGAGTCGCAGCAGAAGAAGAGAGGAAAAAGAAATAAAATTTTAAAAAAGGAGAAAAGAGATAAAATAAAATAATTAAAAAATCATATATTCTAAAAAAAATTATTATACTGCGTGTAAGGTGAAAATTGATTTTTCTTATCAAGCAATGAAAAATATTTTCCAATTCAATCACAGGTTTTAGGCATACACCCAAAAAATATCTGTCATTTTCCTGAAAAACAACTTCCTAAAAAAATATTTTCTAGAAATGTCACATTTTCCGTGAAACAAATGGAGCCTTAGGTTATAGAGATTTTCTTGAAATACAAATAGTATTTGCTGACGTATAATTTGAAAGTACAGTGAAAAATTAAATTGATTTAAATATTATTTGTAAAATCTACATTTGTAAAAGACTTGGGCGATATTTTTCATGTACAAAAAGGGAACTTTGAAGCTCAGCAATTAGAAGGGCAACGCTGGATGCCAACGAGCCAAATTTAGTGCCGGCATCCCTCACCGAGATTTTGCGACACACATGCTTGAGGTCACCCGGGTGAGGCTCGCTAACTGCATGGGGCTGTATGGTGAAACTGGTGAGAGTAAAATTGAAATTTTAATAGTTTAGCAAGGGCAAAGTTAGAAAAATAAACCCACCCACGCATAACCGAGTTGATTAAGAGATGGACTATATCTTGCCGATCCCTGGTTCAAATTTCTCAACTTGCGCTTCATGACTTAAGTGGGGGTCGTGGCTGGTGGATGTGTGTTAATTCCTCGATGAATAGTCGAGGTGCACGCAAGCAAGCTAACCCGGACACCTCAATCATTAAAAAAAAAAAAGTTAGAAAAACAAAATGCATTAGCATTTCGAAAATGTTATAAGCCCAAAACTTGTTGGACTTGCATTGGGGCAAGGCCTTTAGACCACTTTGAAAATGAAATGAATCTCCCAAAAGCTCCCCCAAACGTGGTTGATCATCATGTTGAACTAGCTACTCATGATTGCCTCGGCCATTAGCCATTATCACTAGACCCGGCAATATGGGTCACAAATCTATATTTACATAAAATTGATCAAATATAGATCATTAAATTTTAAAATGTTCACTAAAAATAAGTCATACTTAAACCCATATTAACTCATTTTCGACTCATATTAGACCCATTTTGACTCGGAAGGACAACATCACTCCACAAGTTACAAGAGATCCCGAGACAGGGCCGAGGTCGGCGAGCGGGTCCGGACCCGGGAACGAGTCCTGGGCCCCGGGGCAATGGCCGGGTCTCGGGCCCAAGACCGGGGTAGGGGCCGGGATGTGACTAGGGACGGGTCCTGGGACGGGGACGGCAATCGGGGACGGGTCCCGGGACAGGGCCGGCGACCGAAGCCGGGACCGGGTCCTGGGAACGGGGCCGGGACCGGGTCCTGGGAACGGGGCCGGGACCAGGTCCGACGACCGGGGACGGGGCTGGGGCTGGGGCCGTGCGGGGAAATGGGCAGCGCGCCGGGACCCTGAGCCGGGGCCGTGGCCGGGGCTTGGACCAGGGCCAGGGCCGGGTCCGAGACCCCGGGCTGGTGCCGGCCACCGGGCACACGGGCTCAAGTCCTCGGTCACACGGGCGCACGTCCTCGGCGCAAGAGCTGGTCACGCGGGCACACTTTCTCGACCTTGACCCGGGCTTTGGGTCAGGCCTGCGACGTGGCTGGCGGCTCGAGAGCAGCAGCCTCAGTCGATGGTTGAGGTGAGGGCTGACGACGACAAGGTACGAGGCAGATGAAGGGAGTAGCTTACGGGTCCGGTCATGGCTCACGGTGGAGGGTCCCTAATCTAAGGGCTCTCGGGTTCTCACGGTCCTCTTGGCACACCGGCGGCTCCATGAGGTTTCGAACGGTTCGGCTTGGAGTGGTGACTCACAATAAGGTCCTCGACAGCTCGGTTTCTCGCAGACAACGGCTTGGAACTACATGACATGGCTGATCAGTGTCGTGGCCAGGCTGAGAAGGAGGTCGCGGGTCTTAGGTGAGGCAGCTGGCAGCCGGCAGCTGGGATCTCGGGTGCGACGCAAAGCTTGCGATTCTGGTGAGGTGGTCTGGTGGCTTCGACGGCGACGAGGGTCGCTGGGCTTGCGCGCTGAGCTAGAAGCTCGGGTTAGGGCCGTGACGAGCTCGGATCCAGCGTCTAGAGACTCGAGCAGGCGACTGGAGGCTGGTGACGGTTTGGGCTCAAGCGGTGGCAGAGCGACGGATGGCTTCCAGGGGTTGTCAGTGGCCAGGTGATGCTCAGAGACAGAGGGAGTGCTGGCGATAGTGGTGGTCGTGCGACTTGAACAAAGAGGGGAAATGGGTACTCGACAAAAGACGACCAAAAAAAGAAGAATAAGAGAAGAAGAAGAAGAACAATAGCAAAGAGAGGGGGCGTTGTCCGTGCGTGAGTCGGAGGAAGGAGAGAGAAAGAGAGAGAGAGAAAAGGAGACGTGACACGAGGGAGATGGGTGATAAGCGATTTGTGACAAGTGGAGCCCATAAATAATTCAAATCAACCTTGAATTTTGTCATGTAGTGTAAATATCCAAGCGCATTTTGGTAATTTGATAAATGAGTAACGATACGTCATTTGGCTCAATCGATCAAGAGAAAAATTGGCATTTTCACAACTCGAGCTTGGTCGAGTTAGGCTTGGGCGTGACGGTCTCGATCATATTGCGCAACGACTGAACCAACAAAGCCTAATCTAATATGACTGACGTATCAGAAATATCCACATGCCGTCACTGAATTCATTAAAGTCCAATATCTTTATAACGAAATGAAATTCAATATTAATTTTTTTATTTAATTCAATCATTTTACAGATGTGGAATTTCTAGTGCAAATTGATGCTGCACAAAGCAAGCCACCCCTTCTTTTAAGTTTTGATTTTTAAATTTTTTTTATATTTTTAGACCATAAAAAATATATATTTTTTAGATGGTTGAGGCCGCGCGAGAAAATATTAGGTGAGTAAGATACTCCACGTGGATTAATGAAAAACCATCCAAAAATTAACTCGTGGCTCTTCGGGGTCCACCTACCAGAAATTTCAAAATACACGAGAGGTAATCCCTCCGTTATCTCTCCATCCAATCTCTGTGTTATCCTCCATCCGTGGTCTCTCTCTTCCATATTTTTCCAAGTTCAAGAGACTCTCTCTCCAAGCTGGCTCCTCGGCTTGATCTTCGCTCAGCGGCCATACTTGGTCCCTCAACCAAAACCGCGAGCGCTTCCTCCGCCGTCCCTCGAAGCTCCTTTTCTCTCCAGGTTCTATTTCATTTCCTCGATTGTGCTCACGATCGCTTACGCCTTTGCCTCCTGTTAGGGCTTTTCTTCCTTTGCGACGGATGAGTTCAGGCCAAGGGAAGCGACTGCGTCGTGTTAGGTTTTTCATCCTTTGGCTCGACGACCTTGAAGTTAGGGTTTTTTCCCTCTTTCACTAAGCCGTGAGCTGAGATTGTTCGGTGGAACTTATTTTTTGTAATTTCTTTTCTTGTTTGGGCTTAGGGTTTTGAATGCGTTCCCTGCTGATCGTCATTTTTTTCGTGAGCATTTTTTTGTGCCTTCCTCCGAGTTCTCCATATTTTCTCTCATTATCCATAACCTTCGGATGTTCTAACATCCGATTACTCTCTGCATTGCTTCGTTTTCGATTTTTTTTTTTGGGATGGAATACATATAATCATTGAGCTAACGTACTTTATTTTCTTAATCTGCTCCAGTTCCCAATTTTCATTATTTGCCCGAGTTTTGGTTTTGTCTGTAATGCTTAATCGTTGATTGATTTTTTGTTTATGTTCTTTTGTTTAGGCCGGGGGAAGCGCTACCTTGTGTTAGTTTTTTCCTCCTTTGGCACGACTGCGTTAGGATTAGGTCCCCCCTCTTTCACTGAATTGATATTGTTCAAAAGAAGTTTCATTGGGAGGCATTTAGTCGACAAAATTCAGTTTATAGAGCTGTGTGCGTTTAATTGGCATATTTGCAACAACAAACAAAGCACTTGGTTATGTATTGTGGGATATAGATTATTGCTTGTTGGTGAATTTTTTATTTTTAGTGTTGTATCTGGTCACGTATGCTGCTTTGAATATTGCATATATTCTTGAACGTGTTTTGTAAGTGTGTGCATTTGATTTCTCATGCACTCTGTTTCCCAGTAACGATAGATTTTTATAAATTTTGACCCCTTTAATATGAATAGTTTATTGGAACTTACTGGTGGTTTTTTCGTCTTTTACCTTTGTACAAGGGTCATCAAACTCTTTTGAACATCCTTAAATGAATTAACCAAACATTCGAAAGGTACATCGATTTCACCATATTGAACACCATCTTTAACTCGTTTGTCTTTTGACATGTAAAGTTCAAAGATACCAAGATAAATATGCATTGACACTCCTACATTAGCATGCTTTTTCTCTCTTTATTTTTGTAGTGCATTAGAAGTGATCTTTTAACTCAACAATCAAACTTTTGACTTTGAGTGAAGAGATGTTTGTACATTTGAAAAATGCAAAAATAAAAGAATATGTTAGAAGTGGCTGTAGCGAACTTAATGGTTGTCATAAAAGAATATGGTCCTTTGAGCTATTTCTTGCCAGATAATTAGGTGGGGGCAGTTTTTTTAATGCCATGGACGAGTCCTATATATGGTTCTTTAGGGGTACTTGTAACTTATATAATTCCATGAACTTACACTACACGTGTTGCATTGACCGCAGATTTTCAATCAAATCAGCTCTAGAGAGATGGAGAAGAATGAGTTGATATGGCTGATTCACTATGAATGGAAGGAAGCTGTTAAATTGGTGCATATTTACTGCCAGTTAGGCAAGAATTTGAAGTGCTTTTTTATTGGTATACTTGTCCAGAAAAAGTGGATCGTAGGAAATTGTAATTTTACTAGTTCGAATCCTATACTATGTTGTGCTGGCTCTAAACTTTTATAGCTCATTATGGGCATTCTATCTTGGATTATGACACTCTGGCATCTCTTTGTGTAATCGGTGTCTTGGGCTATGGATGGAGAAAAAGCAAGAGCATAAATTTTTAAGGGCAGACCAAAAGCAGGATTTAGCTGTGTACTATGACAACATATATTGAGCAGATGATATTTCTTGAAATATGATGAAATTTGCTACATGAAATTCACAATTTCCTCAGATCCTTCATATTTTTCCCGAAAAAGAAAGAGCAAAAGAGGAAAGAAGAAAATAAGAATCTGCCAATGTATCATGGGCTATCACACATGTCTCACACCCGTCAATTGACATAACAAGAGAACATATGGAATAAAAATTTCGAAATTATCCCAAACTACTACTTCGATTGACGTAGTGTCAAACCGAAATTTAGTGAGCTAGTAGCTTGTTGGTTTCCTGCTCCAGAAATTGTCAACTACACGAATAAAATAAAGCAACCATTAGAAATCTAAGCCGATCTCCTTGCCTACATATCAAGAAGCATACATCAACGTTAACAACACCTTTATCCCAAACTAGTTGTAATCGGCGGTTGGATGAATCCTAAAGAATCATAAAAATAAAAGCAGAATCAAGGAAGGGAAAAGAGATAAATGTGTAAAAATAAATAAGTAAATATATATATCTGTCTATACATTACCCCTCCACAACACTAATAGCATTCTTCCACTCCGTCCTAAGACAAACCGTACGCCAATTTATTTCCTACTCCATTAAATCTTGTTTTACTGCTTTCCCCCAAGTGAGTTTCAGCCGACTTCTTGCTTTCTTCGTGTTATGCTCTCAATAGTAAACTTCTGTTCGTATCGGTGCATCTAAGGGTCTTCAGAGTATATGCCCAAACCATCTCAATCTATGTTGTCTCATCTTTTCCATCACAGGTTCTACTTTAACTTTTCGTCGAATCTCTTCATTTCTTATCTTATCCATCCTTGTATGACTATACATACACCTTAACATCCTCATTTTCGCTACTCTCATTTTATTCTCATGTTTCTTTTATGCTAGACAATATTCAGCTCCGTATAACATGGCAGGTCTGACTGTTGTTCTATAAAATTTTACTTTTAATTTAAAAGGAATTTTGCGATCAAACAAAAATCCCAATGCACTGCGCCATTTCATCCAACTTGCTCTGATTCTATGGCTTACATCCTCATCAATCTCTCCATCCTTTGTAACATTGATCCCAGATATCTAGACCAACTATCACTCATGAGATCAAGAAGCAAGAAACCAAATATCACTCATGAGATCTAGAACAACCAGTATCTTGGATTCAAATCTTGCCCAATTAGCAGTACATATGCACCAATTTATTAGCTTTAAGAAGAATCGCAGTGAATCAGCCAAAAACCAACTCATTCTTCTCCATCACCCTAGAGCTAATTTGATTGAAAACCTGTAAGCCCATGGGATTGTAAAAATTATAAGCAACTATTAAAGAATAATATGCATGACCCATCCATGGCAATAAACACAACTGCCCCGTTTGATTATCTAGCAAAAAATAGCTAGTTAGCTTGGTGACAATGGGAGTACATGGAAAACGAAAAACGAATTGAAGATGGTGCTCACTAGGGTGAAACCAGTATACCTTCTGAATCATTCAGTTCACTCATCCTACAATGTTCAAAAGAGTTTGATGACCCCTGTAAAAAGAAAATAAATACATTTACCTTTCACTTATCAACACGCGTTTATAAATGTGTCTCAAATTATCCTGCATCAACAAAAGGCAAGTCATACCTAACTCAAGATGGTTCAATGAGATCTATTATGATACTCCAACATCTGTCCAAGAGAAATCGTTAAAAATATATATTGCAATAGTAATAAGAAGATGAAATGACACTCGGATATAAGATGATTTTCATAATAAGCACCTGACTAGTGAATGGGGAAAATCCATTCATAATATTTGCCAACATTATGTAAGGTGATTGCATCTACACAAAGCAATGACACAGATATCATTATGTAACAGAAGCAATGTAGATAAGATACAAGTTAATACACCAAACAAATAATACCGTACTCCGAAATGGGCAAAACCCATTCATAATACCCATCGGTATAACATGTGGTGGTTGCAACTACATAAAATTTAGCTAAATTAGTAAAATGTTAATAAAATGGAGGACTCAGAGAGGCACAAAAATCTGCCCATTCATTCTTTTTCGAAGTTGCATGCTCATGCCACTAAAATCCAAAACTATATAAAAAAAATCATTCACATATCATATAATTCTGTAACATGTTATTCCATGTCATGTATTTTTTCACGTTATCTTGCCATGTCATCTTGCCATGTCATCTTGCCATGTCATATATTTTTCCATTCATATTTTGTCACGTCATCTTGCCACGTCATCCATGCATAATTGCCATGTCATCCTTCATGTCATTGCATCGTTGCCATGTCATATAGTTAAGTCGCATTAGCATTTAACAAAGAGAAAATAAAAAAAAATTCAAGTTATATAAACCAATCAAAAGAACTTTGCATGAAATTGGTATCGAAAGGGCATTAATTTAAATCAAACTAGTGTAATCAAGTCCCCGAATCCATAATATCTGGTTTGTAGGAATAAAATAATTCTCCCGCTATTTTATTTAGGTTTCTAATCAACCTACCAAAAATAGTTAGTGGCAACTTCGAATTCAAAATATTTCCAATTAACCATAGTTGCTATTTGGTAGAGAGAGTCTGTGTTAGTTAATTCATGTAATTAACCTAATAATCCATTTAACCTAATTTTAGGTCGCAACAAGTGTGTCAATGTAGACTTTTAAAAGGCTTATGACAGTGTTGATTGGGAGTTTGTAGAAGCAACCATTGAAGTCTTCGGTTTCCCTTCTTCCTTGACAAAGTTAAATCATGTCTTGTGTTCGCACCCCTAAATTTTCGATTTCTATCAATGGGAACTATATGGCTTTTTTTTTTCTAGTGGTCAAGACATTTCGCAAGGGGACTCGATGTCTCCCTATCTCTTCACTCTTGCCATGGAGATCTTACCGATATCTTGGCTTCTCAGACTCGATAGCTGGAATTTAAGTTTTTTGGATGTCTAAAGCATCCCAGCTCTCTCATTCGTTTTTGGCCGATGATGTGCTTCTATTTATTGAGGCAAATGTGGTGTACATACTCCTGCTTAAGGATGGCCTTGACAGATTCTCGGCTTGGGCTGGGCTGAGGCCGAATATGAACAAGAGTGAAGCCTTTTTCTCAAGGGGTTGTGATGAGATTCGTGCCCAGATTCGTCAAATACTTGGTTTCTAGGAGGACACTCTCCCCTTCAATTACCTTGGAGTTTCGATGAGTGCAACAAGGTTGGGAAAGGACCATTGCAATTTACTGGTGAATGCGACAACGGCTAGAGCACAATCTTGGACCTAGCGATTCCTTTCCTTTGCTAGTCGGTTACAGCTTATCAAGTCAGTTCTTCATGCTATCCATGTTTATTGGGCAAGTGTTTTCATACTTCCAAAGTCGTTGTTAGCCTGCATTGAACAGATTCTTAGACGGTTTCTTTGGAAAGGTCTGAGGCTAGGTGCAGGTGATGCAAAAGTGTCTTGGGATGATATATGCCTACTTAAGGAGGAAGGTGGGCTTGGCATTCGTAGGTTTATTGATTGTAACCGGGCGACTATGCTAAAATACATATGGAGCCTCTTTACTGATGGGGAATCCCTATAGTGCAAATGGATACACTCGACGTTATTGAAGAATAAGAACTTTCATATTGCAACAAGGCCAACATTCTGTTTGTGGACTTGGAAAAAGATTCTCGACCTTCATTTGGAATTTTGGCCTCTTTTTACATGGCAACTGGGTAGTGGTCACATTGCTTCTTTTTGGTTCAATTGTTGGCATCCCCAAGAGCCCCTTCACACTTGCTTCTTAGATACAAACATCTATAGGTCAGGCATTCCTCGGGGGCTACGGTAGCAGATTTCTTCTCCAACTTGAGCCAACCATTGCAAGCCATTATCAACATTCGGTCTTTGCCCTAGTAGCTCCCAATCCTAGACCATTGGTGTTTAGATCGCTTTATGTGGGTTGGCCATTCCTCTGGTGATTTCCCCATAGCCTCTGCCTAGAGCTCTATTCGGCTGAGAGGACAATTGGTATCATGGCACTCTTTTATTTGGAATCGGGCTCTGGCTCCTCGACACTCTTTTCACCTATGGCTGATCACGCTAAATTGATTGCCCACCCAAGTGCTATTGCTTTCTTATAATCGTATTTTAAATGCAGCATGTGTTTTTTTAATCAATGCATACCAGACAATGTTGATTATCTTTACTTTGGCTGTCACCACATGGGTGTCCTTGTGTCTTTTTGGGCAGCCAAGTGTAATCTCGCTTCGTCCAATAGGTGTTGGAGTGACAACTTGCATTGGGCCATGTAGCACATCAGTGGCAAAAAATTCTACCAACAAATGGCCTGCTTCTCCTTTGGCGTCCTTTGCCATATTATTTGGAGAGAGAAACCGTATTCTGTTTCGGAACCAAACCCTCTTTGTGGCAGCTATCAAGAAGCACCTAGAGAAGATCGTTAAAGATAAGGCGTTGACATTCATGCATGTTGAAGATACCCCATGCAGCAGGAGGATGCAAGCTAGCTAGGAGATCGATCCGACAGTTTTTGATTAGTGAGAGGGTCGTCCCAGTGATTCTCCTTCTCTTTGGCCGGGCTATTTTGGCCTTTTTCACCCTTTTTCCTCAGACTCTAGTCCCCCTTTTTTTTGGATCCATAACACTCTTGCACTCTTAGTGACATTCATCAGCGTCATCACAAGTGTAGGGCCATTTTTTGTAGTGTTGGGCTCCCTTTTCTCTTGTATAGTTTTTTTTTTTTTTTGCTTTGGGTAAGGATTTTCTCTTGTATAGTTGCGCCTTGGTTAATGTTAATATTATTCTTACCTTTACCAAAAAAAAAATCATGTGATATGCGGAAAATGGTTTATTTTTGTATTTTTTGGCAATGATAATAAAGAAAAAATAATCAAAAGCTTGAACAAAGATAAACAAAATGCCCACAACATACCTTAATATTCCAAATTTTTTTATGAATCCTCTCATGTCCAAAGATCTGGGCTAGAGTGAGATTTTATCTGCTACGTTCTTGAAGATTCGAGACAATATGCAGATAATTGTATAGAATAACATCGTCCCTTATACCAAAGGGCAGACCACAAAATTCTATACTAAATCGTTATCCCATTCCACAAGATCATGGACAAGACGTCCAATTTAACTTATTATGGGACAAGGCACGTAAGGGAGCATATATTATTGGCATGATTATTTAAAATTGTGTAAATTTTATAACAATTAAAAATAGACAACCATGACCAAAATAAAATAAAAAGGCCAATTCAATTTGAAATTCTCGAAAAAATAAAGGAGTGGTTGAAAATATGATAGTGGAGCCCACCTTTCCTCATCTAAAAATTTAATTCAATTTTAAGAAGATTATCTTTAAGATTGGAAAAATCAATTTTCGATAATTCTAAAAAAATATGGGTATATATCCAATAACATTAACTTCGTCCACATCAAGAAGAAAACATAAAAAAAATCGGGAAGTTAAACGACATCCATCCACCAATTTAGAGCAAGAGATAATCCCCACATGTATGTTTCGTCCGCGATAGGATTTAGGTGCCGAAAACCATCAATTGATTCACAAAAAATCCAACTTTTCCAATTAATTCAATTTAGTCTTAGAAAAATGCCGAACAAATTTTAACTTCGAGAAAAAAAATTCAATCAAACAAATTCTAATGAATATTCAAACAATTTCATTATCAAATTGACATTATTTAGAAAAAATATGAATTTAGTACCACAACGATCAATGTTCGGCTTTTTAACATGATTTAATAAAAAGAATGAATTGTCCAATTTCAATTGCAAATCAACATGTGATACCAAACATATGCAATTTATCACTTCAACGAGCATTTTTTTTTTTTGGGTAAAAAACGAGCATTGAACTGCCGTAGAAAATTGAGAAAAATTCTCTTAGCTCAATTTCAAACACGCGCGCACTTGATGTAATCGCGACCAAAATCGAATATTTTCGAGTCCAATTGCTTGAAACTAATCCCAAATGATCTTGCACAAATAGTGAAGGATTAGGGCTGAAAATAATACCAAAACAAAGATCAATTGGCCTCAAATTGGGGTTAAATAGTAGCCTGGCCGATAGCTCAAAATCGGCAGATCGGCAAACTGAATTAGTTGACAACTTATGGGGCTTAGACGGGAGGTTTCAGGTACCAGACCATCGCGTCGTCAACGGTTGGTGGTAGATGACGTGTGTAGAATGTCGTAGCGGCTGGCACAAGTTGAACGGTCCAGGGATGGCGATGTACGGAGATTTGGCGCAAAACTGCTCATCGCAGTAAGCGGGCAGGGATCTCAGCCATGATTTCTTCTCACTCTCTCGAAATTTTTCTGAATTTTTCGAACGTGTAGAACTCACATGTGCTGACCCTAAGCTTGTGATGAAAGCACATTTATATAGAGCTTGATTCTGAGAGTCCCTAATAGGAGTAGGACTCTTTAGAGACTGCCGGATAGCCAATCCCAACTAATGTAGGATTTGATAATAGCCATTGGATTTTGGGAGTCCTAATCTACTAAAAATCTCGGTTATTTTCAGCATGGTAATGATAGAGTTTTAGTTTTTTAGGATACTCATCAGGATAATACTCCTCAACAGACGAGGCTTTTGATCAAATCCTATACTGTAAATTGGCTTTATGTTCATTTTCGGAATCAATCTTCTCCTTCAATATTCACATTTTCATTCTCTAAAAGTAAGAGAAGTACAGTCTTTTTTTTTTTTTCCTCGATTGTTTCCTAGAGAGTTCTTAGAGAAATACTAGAATTGCTATCTAATATTGACTTATCATATCCTGGAAGATCTTTGCCATTAAACATTAACAATGTCGCGGTATAAAAGATTCAAAATGAATGTTATCATGTCTCAAAATCTGATTCCGTTATTTTTCCCATTCGCTAAATTGGCAACATCCGTGTTCTTTAATTTCATGAATATTCTAATGTGACTGCAAAAAGTTTGTTTTACTGAAAATTTGTGAATGATTGTCAAATTCGTGTCAATTTGAAACTAAAAGTATCGTTTTGTATCGTGTTCATTTCAAATCCTGGCTTCTCAATAAATTCATACCCCCGTTGAAAAAAATCGCGTTTTCTTTTTGTATAAAAAACTGTGATCCCAAAGTATAGTTGTGTGCATTTTAAAACACTTTGAAAAAAAAAAAAAGAAACCCCAGTTTATATAAATGATATGCGTATAACGTAGTTGCTGCTCTCTATTTATGATTTCTCAGATATTATTCAAATTTTGGTGCAAACTACCCCCATGGATTTCTTTTTTCTTGAATAGTGTCATTGGTGCTGTTGCCCTCTGCAACTAAACTAAAAGGTGGCTATACAAGTTACTCGGGCTTATAAAAAGAACACATAACAAAAATCAAGAATTGGTTTATCTTACATTTGTTTTCATCTTCTTGTTCCCTCCACAGTTGCGTTGCTTCGTCTGCAAAGCGGAGATCTTCTCCAGCTTTCTTGCTAGTGTTCTTGAGAGTTTCCGTAACTCTACTTCTGATTCTTCTTCCCGAAGTTTTCTTTCCACAAGCGAATAGGAAATTCCATCGTCAGCACAGGAGGCGAAGAAGATCTTTCAAATTGTGGAGTGATATAGAGTCTCGATCAATTGAGGAGCTCTCTCATCGGAACATTTTCAGCAATAATATTTGTAATTCGATGGCGAATGCTTCAAATGACGATGGCCATCTGATTAATCGTCGCTCAGGTAAACTGCCCATTGTTCAGAATTTCCCAGCCACAAACGTACGAGTTTCTCTCCTTAGGATCGGCGAATACCAGGTACATTCATACTTACGTACATACATTGATCCATACATATATATTTCTAATATATGCACATACATAAGAATTTTTATATTATCTTTCGTTCTTTAATTGTCATTTATGTGGAAACATGTGCAGATACTATCTGGAAGTGAAACTCATGTGACCGCGAAATGGTACTACACAAGGCAACAATTGAATTGGGAGATATTGGAAATTGGTCGGAACAAGAAAATCGAAATAGATTGGTCTATCATTTCCGCCATAAGAGTTGCATATGACAGCAGCCCACAGATTCTTGAAATTGAGGTCCAACGCACAACCTTAGCTATGGTTTTGATCAATCCTGTTGACGATATAAATGTTGGTTTATATTCTTTCGTTTTCACTTTTCTATAACTGGGTGAGGAAGAAAGAATCTCTATCTTGTCAACCTGTGGAGAAGGAAATAAAATTCTGAACTTTCGTCACACCGTAGACTTTGTTGGTCATGTTCACGAACTTCGTTCTCTTGTTACAGCTACGCAGGCGGCCTCGTTTCTACGGCAGTCCCGAACTGTCTGGGAGCCGCACCTCGTGGGGGGCCATTTCAGATTTCACCCATGGTCAAGCTTCGACTTCCAGGTAACACACTGTCCTCCTGATCAAAGTTATGCGTCCTCTTGATTTGCAGTCCATTGTTATGTACTTGTTCCTGTATAGGATAACAGCAAGCCCTCCAAATTTCTGCGTATGGTGATTTTGTTTTGTTTTTATTAGGATTCACCATCTTGAGTTTTCTAGCGACGCGCGACTGGAGAAAAGCATGAAACCCCTCTTTATCTTGGACTCTCGCTTGATGGAATCGACCCAAGGGCCCTTCCCAAGTTTGGGAGGTCAATTCTTCGTGCACGAAGTTACTGCTGCACCACACGCACCACCGCCACCATTGATCAACTCTCAGTTGCTTCAACATCATCAGATTCCTCCTAACCGTACAAGTGTTCCTGTATGGTCGAACAGCATTAACCTTGTGCATTCGATGTCGACGGTGCAACAACTGCCGAGTCACCTGTTGCCTTCTCATGAAGATTCACGGGTCTCAGGTACTCGATTTCTCTTTTATATGCATCCCTTTCTTCAACTGATTCGCTCATGAGAAAGTTTCAGTTCATAAACTCTTCCCCCGGCTAAATTAACTGGACCGTTCTTACGCTTGTCTATGAAGAAACGCAAGCCTTTTATGTCATTTTGGCTTTTATACTATTTATTCTGCTTTTTTTTTCCTGGCATTACCTCCATTTTCTGTAGGTATCCGAATATTTGTAAAGCAATTTCTTTATTGGGGACACTGATTAATGTTCTTCATTTTCTCGTCATATCATTCTATGAAACATCAAGATTGCCACATCGCTAAATAAATCAATTTGTGGGTCTCTTGTAATATGGACCATTGCTTTGTGTGTATAGATGATGACCAAATGAAATATTAGATCTTATTTGATTAGTGGCAAAGATAATATAAAAAAATGTGATCTCACCAAGATACAAAGTGGTGCATTTGTATATAACTGACATGATTTTTTATTTTTTATTTTTTTTAATATATCATATTTCTAACCAAAGCAAACTCAAGAAAAGAAAGTTCTTTGTGCCTTGTAAAACCAGATTATGGCTATGCACCACCTCCTTTGTTGCCGATAAACGAAACGATCTTCACAGGACAATACATGGGATACTTGCCGGGTGAACAAATTACAATGCCGTCAACATATAACTACGGTCAAGTCACAACGGGCACCAGCCACGGATCTGATGGATGTGAACACAACAGCAACCCCAACCCGATGAACTTCGGTCATCCGTGGAACAATCAAGGCATCTTTGATCAACAGATGGGGCATCATTCTGGACTGGCTTCGTCATCGAATGCGAAAGGAATGGACGTGCATTCGAGCACAAGTTATTACCCCATACCTTATCATAATCATCAAAGTGGCAAGGAAGGGCTGATCTACCCAGACCTTGGGTCCAGTCATTATCACAATCATCAGGATCAGCAGTACTTGGCGGATTACAACACAATCAATTCCGTTCCAAATGAGCACAAGAATGGAGACGATGAGATGAGGACGGGGAATAGTTTTTCGGGTGACAAGCGACCCCATTTTATGCCATAGAAGAGGGTTAGGGCATGCCCATAACATTGGTTTTCCTCTATATCACTTCATTTTCTATTGAACTTTATATGTCGGATAAACTCAGTGTCTTTTTTACCATTTTCTGGAAGTTGGAGAAGTTTCATGTAATTTTCCAATGGCGAAGAGAATTCATCACTCATGTATATACGAACGAATCACCCTTACTATAGAGGTAAGTCTTTTCTCGCTAGATGGCAGGATAGCAAGCGATGAGTTTTCTATTACTATGAAGTTTAAAAATGAAGTAATTAATGGGGTATCTCTCGCCTTAGGTCAAAATTTTGAATTTTTGCCAATTCAGCAAACTTTGGTAGTCTTACGCTGATGTGGATTCGTCAATGCTAGCGTGGACGCTGACGGGGCAATATTTAATAATATTATAATCTCCCAAATTCTTTATTTTTTTTTTCATTTTCTTTCTTTCTTCTTGTGTTTACTGTTCATCATTCTCCAAACTTTCTTCCTCCAGATGGGAAGAGAGGGCCGGTGATGCCGTTGGGCAAGCTCGGCCACCAGCGGTGCCGTTGAGCCAGGGCCAGAGAGGTCCCTCACCAGTCACTGATGCAGCTATTATTGGGCAAGGCCGGTGGTGCTGTTGGGCGAGGTTGGCCTCGCCCAGATCTGGTGAGGCCGACTTCGCCCAGCCATGGCGTCGCAACCTCGCCAGCGACGGCGGCCGCCGTCGCACACAGGGGGACGTAGGAAACACCATCGCACAGTTGGGATCCCTACTATGCATTGTCTTTCTCTTGTTTTGATCGTTTTCAACTCTGCAGACTTTTTTATCAGTAAAGTCGAGGAGAATCGCTTAGAAAGACCCAATTTTCTCCTTCTGAGACCTTTCGTCTTTGGAGGAACGACCATGGCGAGCCATGGGGGATACTGATATCGAGAACCTCGCCCAGCCATAACCTTTTTTTGCAGGGTGTGGCATCTTGTGCGATGGCGAGGTCGAGCTCACCCAACGAATGCGCCGTAGGCGTCGCCCAGCACCCTCGTAGGACCCCTCTTCCAGCCTCGATGAAGAAGGTTCGGAGAAGATGTAACAGTAAACAGAAGACAAAAGGAAAAAATAAAAAAATAATGAAGAATTTGAAAAAATTATAATATTTTTAAAAAGGTTTAATACCACGGAAAAACTTAAACTGGTATATCCCTAACAAAATTAGCTCAAGCTATTTTTTTTTAATCACGAAAAACTCCAAACTAGTACACTTGTAATAATTTTTTCCAAAACTATTTTTTTGAACATAAAAAACCCTAAACTGGTACATCTGTGATAAATTTACCATAAACTATTTTTTTTATCATGAAAAACCCCAAACTTGTATATCTGTGATAAATTTTTCCTTTGTTAAATTCGATTAATACCACGAAAAATCTTAAATTGATACACATGTGACAAACGGAGGGTAAAAATGTTAAATTAATACACTCCTAAATTGCTACGTGCCATCTAAATCAGAAAATTGATGGTTAAATTTAGCGAAAACTAACGGAAGATAAATTTGTTACAAGCGTACCAGTTTGGGGTAAATTTATCACAAGCGTACCAGTTTGAAATTTCTTATGGTAAAAAAATAATTTAGGACAAATTTATCGAATGTGTACCAGTTTGGGATTTTTCATGATAATAACCCTTTTAAAAATTACCATGTCACCATCTACGTCAGCACCAACTGGAGCGGATCCACGTCAGTGCCGGTTGATCAAACTTTGCCGAATGAACTGAATTGGTTAAAATGCAAAAAATTTAGGACTGCATTGGCACAAAAAATATTTAGGATTGAATTGGCACAAATATAAAAGATTTAAGACTGAATTGATAAAAGCGCAAGAGATTTAGGACTTTTTTTTTAACGATTTTCCCGAGTTTTCAATGATGATCGCTTGGAATCTTTCTTTGCTAATCATGAAGACTAGTATTTGTATTTGAGCACTTTTCCTTTTGCACCTGGTATTTTTTTTTTTAATTGTATTCGTAATCCATACTTTGAAAATTGGAAATATTCCTGATTAAATATGCTATAATGCTTATTTGAATGGATCATATTCAGACAAACAATAACAATCAGTTATGATGTCATTTCTTAAACCGATTTTGAAATCGATTTTTTTTATTTTTACTTTTAGTTAAAATGGCAATTTGCTGACAAGTATGTTCTAGATAAATTGTTCAATAAGACCAATAATAGAGCAGAAGAAATGTGCCAAGGAGTGAAACAAATGTAGGAATACTAGACAAGCTCATTAACAAGTGAGTTTCAAATGTAGTTACTTAAACATATGAAGTTTCTCAATTGGGTCACTAAATGTTGATAATCACCGGATATAATAGACCGTTTT
Source organism: Rhodomyrtus tomentosa (assembly GCA_028455895.1). NCBI lineage: Eukaryota > Viridiplantae > Streptophyta > Magnoliopsida > Myrtales > Myrtaceae > Rhodomyrtus > Rhodomyrtus tomentosa. Next base: position 19,587,487 of record JAPCWY010000003.1, on the reverse strand, counting down.
CCCAAGCTTTCATTGGAATTTGACCAATTTTCCAACATAACCAAGATAAATCAGTAGAGAAGACTTGATTCTATCTAGGCTCTATTTGTTTCGTGAAAAATAAGCTATTTGAAAAATATTTTTTTTAAAAATAATCGTTTCTATTGCTCGAGATAATTAGCCGATGAAAATATTTTTATTATCCAGATTAATTTATGTCTAAATGTATTCACGGCTAATGAAATTATTTGTTCTTATCTCATTTTAGTAAGTGATACAAGCAATCAGAATTAGAAAATATTTTTTAAATTGTTTATTTTTTTTCGAAACAAATGTAGACTAAACTTGATTTTTTATGGTTACGAACCTTTCGATGTGCTAAGAATGCATAATTATCCATAATTTTTACAAGATTAATCACCCCGAGTCCACTTTCCCAAAATCAAGTGCCGGCCTTGTTGCCCTCAAGAAGCCACGTCGCATGGCTTGCTAGTAGCCAATGAGCAAGCCAAAGGGAGTATGCCTTAATACTCTATTTATTTCACAAAAAATGAATAACCTAAAAAATAAATTTCTTAAAATGTTCACTTGTATCATTTACCAAAATGAAGGAGCGGAAAATAATTTTTCCATTTACTAAAAACATTTAGAAATTAATTATTGTTGACGGTGAAATTATTTTCAATGATTAATCATTTCAAGTTATATAAGTGATTATTTTTAGAAAAATATTTTTAAAATTATTTATTTTTTGTAAGACAAACGAAGCCTAAGAGCTTTCTTGTGACGTCCTGAAAATTCATCTCTAGCAAAGTAACTGAAATCAATATAATGGATTGGCATCGAATTTCAGTCGATGGAAAAATTTTAGATTACAAGGGCTGAAAAGATAATAATTGGACGAATTTTGAAGTTTCAGTCAATTTAGATTAGGTTTCAAAATTATTAGTCGTCGCGAATTAGGATTTCAATCCTCGCCCTCGAGCCTAATCCAGACCAAGCCTAGCCTGTGAAATTACTAAAATACCCCTCGTCCAATGTACCAAATTTTCTTTCAGTCCCGATTTGCGAAATGACCAAATTGCCCCTCAATTATTCAAAGAGACATAATGGGCAAAAGTCTTCATGTGGGCCCCACTACCCTCTCCCTCTCACGTTCTCTCTCTCTCTCTCTCTCTCTCTCTCACGGCAGAACACCCCCTTAACTGAATCCTCCTTCTCGCTTCCCCTCCTCCCTCCGGTGACTTTTGCCGCCGCCACCACCGACCACAACCGCCACGACCCTCAGCCCTTCCTTGCCGTATCTCTCGACCTCTCCGCCGCAGTCGACAGCTGTCGGACAACTGCTAATCAGCCGCGGGAATCAACCCCTATTTTCGGCCCTATTGACCGTGGACTTCGCCACCTCTTCCGACCGTTTCCGGCCGCCACTGCCGCCACCCACCACCTCTCCAACTTTTCCCTGCCACCCCTTGACACCCTCGACCCAGCCCCGCCGCCGATTGACCAACGGAGCCACCGTAATCGATCTCGAAGCCGCCGGTGCCCTGTTTTGGGGACCGGTCAAATTTCTCTTCGATCCGACAGGACCGGCTGTCACCATCCCTCACCGCCATCGCCGAAGAACCCCAAGACCTCCCTTCATCTTCCTTGAGCTTGTAGCCGCCGGCCGCAGCGTGTGGTGGCCGAAAATTGGCTTAAACCGAACCTTCCTGGCGCCTACACACACCTAGCCCATCGATTTTGATGGTCGCCGATCTGCCGCCTCCGGCCGCCCTCCGCCGCGGCCACCACTCCCGATCGACACTTCCGACCCCCCTGATCCTTCCACCATCTGCCCTCGAGCTGGCCGCAGTCCGCTCGTCTTCGAACCGGCCGCCACAACCCATGCCGCCCCTGTCCTATCCTGCCCAACTAAGAGCCCTATCCGGGCCGATTTGCGTGGCCTGTGGCCCGTATCGATCTGGGCCGGGTGGCTGAGAATCCGGGCCTAGTGACTAGGTCAGTGGCAAGTCCGTGGGCCATTTTAATCGAAAAGTTTAGGCCGAGAGTCTTGGATCGTTGTTCGAGGAATTTTGGCTCGTGGTTCGCTGTTGCCGTTCGTCGCCACCGCCATCGCCATCGCCGTTGAGACCGCTCGAGCCGACTCAATTGGTGAGTTGACCCTAATAGCGCCTAGGATTAATCGCTTAGTCAATTAAGGAAAATTTAAGTACACGATCGGGGCTGATTTAGATAAAAATTGTGATTAAGTTAAATGGCCGATCGATTAGTTTAATCGGTTGATTATATTGTCTGTGGCTAATTATGATTAGTTACAAATGATTGATTGATTTGATTGTGTTTAATCGCAAGCGAGCGACAGGTTAGAGACGAGCGAGTGATCGACGTTATTAATTGAATCGATTAATAAAGGATTATCGTACGAATTGAGCCTTATATTGTCTAATTGGAATTAAATGCTCGTGATTGATTAGATGACTTTCATTAGCTTGATTGATTGGAACAACCGTCTGCTTTTCATTGATGATTGTGGCTTAATCGCCTTGTGTGCAGTTGTGGTGACTAGGAGGTAGTCTGCATATGCATATGACAGTATGCGAAGTCGAAAGATATGTTTTAGCATGAAAATGGCCTTCGGCCCGATCTTTTACATGCGTGAGTGAGCATTCGACTTTAATCGAAGATAATGAAATGGGTCGATTGCTGGATGTGTTCCGTGTGGTCATATGAAGGAACGATGATGTTTTTCCTAGCAAGTTCGTACTATACCGATTGTATAGAACCATACGACTTGCCAGAAGCACGATAATTCATGCCCCGTCTGGTACATATGATTTTAAGGGATTATTGGATGCCGATCGCAGCTTGTAATAGACCGATACCCCGTTTAGGGGTGCCTACTTCCTGGTGCCGTGCCAAACGCATCGGAGACACCTCTTGTAGTAGTCGTTGCTAAGAGAAAAGGAACGTAGCTTGGTCTTGCCGGTAGAACGCTCGATTGCATCAAGGTGCTGGATCGCGTTATTTGTGGGAGTCGAATCACGCCTTCTATCGCGTAGATCCTCTCATGTGCCGTGGGCACAATCATCATTAATAAATGGACTTGTGTGATGTCCAGTGCGTTCTTGTGGATGAGATGCTTGTTTGGGTGATCGACTGATTGGCTGAGAGTTGAGTCAATCATTGCATTATATGTGACTGAGGCTGGCAAGTATGCATGTGAATTGTTTTTATATCGTGACTGTAATTGGGTATTATATGTGGTGATTTGTTATTGTGAGATTTTCGTTAGGATGCCCAGGCGAATCAGTTTTCTAACCTAACTTAGGCTTGATTCACTGAGATTTATTCTCACCTCGTCATGGGATAACATTTTCAGACCCCAAGTGACGAAGCCTCGTGGACGTCGAAGATTGGCTTTTGGATTAGTCATCTGAAATAAGATGAGAAGTTAATCTTACCTGATTGAGTATACCTGCTAAGGTCTTGTCTAGTCACCTCGAAGTATAGGTTTGTGTATGTACAGAAGTAGTATCGATAGTATTAAGATTTATTTGTGGTGTTTGACTCTTACTATTCTATTCCTATTTATTTTTATTGTCAGGGAGTTAACACGTTTTCGTATGCTTAAGTAAATGATAGGTCGATAGTATACTAGGGACGCTATCTCTATGATCTCATAGTGATTTGGCAAGGGATGTCGCGGGCTCGAGAGTCGGGGCGTGACATCTCCCCCAAGGTGGCATCAGAGCAAGGTCAGCCTAATCCATCTGGTATTGGCTTGGATTGATAAGGAATGCTGAAATTTGGGATAGTTAGTAGGATTGTAAGCTTTTGCATTTGCTTGTTATCTTTATTTTTTTTAGTGATTGTTAGTGATCTCATTACGTGTTGCTTGGGGTGAATAGGACTCCGTAAGTTACCTGTATGATGAGCAACGATAATGAGAGAGTGCCTAGTGGAAGGATTGCTCAAGAAGATCCTAGAGCGGAAGGGATTATGCAGGCATTGGAAATTTTGAAAGTGGTAGTTGGACAGCAAGTGAGTAGTCAATCTAATGATGCCGTTGTTTCGAGTGAAGATTTGTTGACTGGAAATGAGAAAGGTGTGCAGCCGATACTTAAGTTGATGGAGAGATTTCTTAACCTCGAGCCACCAACGTTCAAAGAATTAGGAGATCCAGAGGTTGCAATCTTATGGATTAAGGAAATTAAGAAGGTATTCGCCATGCTAGGATGTTCCGAAGAGGACAAGGTGACACTGGCTATTTACCAACTTCAAGATGACGTTAATGCGTGGTGGGAAGCCACATGAAGAAAGATCTTTCCTAAAGGTATGGTACCGGTGTGGGATGCCTTCGTTGAAACCTTTTATGGCAAGTACTTTCTAGACTGTAGACGAGAGAAAAAGATGGCTGAATTCTTGCAGCTTCGACAAGACCAAATGACAGTAGAGCAATGTGAGGCGAAATTTACGGAGCTGTCAGAGTTTGCATCCTGGACGGTTGAAGATCCTATGAATAGGATGAAAAGATTTCATGAGGGATTGAAGCTCGAGATCAATAATCAACTGGTGCCATGGAACCTTAAGAGTTATAGCGAATTGTATAAAAGAGCTCAATCTGTGGAGATGAGCATGATTGATAGAGCAATTGCATCTGGATCACGACTTGTGCCTTCTTCCTGGGATAACCGTTGGATAGAAAAGAGGTCGATGTATGCCAACAAGTATCACATTCCGTCTGATTGGAGGAATATAATCATGAAGCCGATGTTCCGTCAAAGTGAGAAGTGTGGCCTGTGTCGCCTAAGGCATGAGTATGGTCCTTGCCTATATAGAGGCGGAGAATGCTTTAAATGTTATCAGCCGGGACACCGAGTGAAGTATTGTCCGCTGAGACAGAAAATCGGTCAAGCATCGTTATCGCAAGAAAAACAAAATTGAGGAGATGTTCAACGAAATATCTAGGATTAACTCTACTGGTAGTAGGGTGACTTTTGAGTTAAGATGCTTTGGTACAGATTAGCAATAGCTAGTCGAGCTTGAAAAGATCTTTTTATGGATAAGGCTTATGGATATGGGTTTGTATTAAAAAGACTAGTATTTTGTGGATTGCATAAGTTTGAAGTGTTGTTTTGCTTGGATTGTCTTAGCTGTTGTTTTCTTGGATCCTAATCAATGATTAGATGAATATTCGCAGAAGAGCGAGCGTGAATTGTGAGATTGATTTCTGAGGTGTGATGAACTTTCTAGGGATCATAGGACACGAATTGATAAGGATCAATGTGGAGTCAGATAATGTGTGTGGAATTGTGATGAAAATCTTTCTCTACATGTCGTTAAAGTGAGACTTAAAAGTGAAAACACGATTGTGAATGCCATGTGTCATCTAGGGTGATGGGCAAAAAATTATGGATGAACCGAGATGTCATTGGTAAGTTACACTTATGTACTTTGCAGGATTGGTGAAAGTTGATTATATCTCCAAAATTCTAATTGAAGAAGACCTTGCAGTATACCAAAGGCAGTACCGGAATAACTTGAGGCCCGTAAGGTCCAATTGACTAGTAACTTAATAAGATCGTGGTGAAGTATACACTGCCTGAAGATTATAGTTAATGAAGTCTTAGATATGTGCATGAAACGAAGACAGTGAAGACGAACAAGGAAAGTTCGTAATGACAATCTAAGGTTAGGTGATATGATAGGGTCGCCAGTTGGATGCATAAACTATTGAGTTTGGCGATGCCCCCGAATAAAATTAAGATTATGAGATGCGACAATTAAGGAAGACTAGTTAACAGAGTGACGCAGCAGAAGCATAGTAAGGCCGCATGATTTCTTGAAATGATGACCATAAGGGACTTGCTTTTGATAAAGCAGAAAACTGATTGGGAGTCACAACAGTAGTTTCAGTACTAATTCAGATAACTTGCGAAGACATCAAGATTTGAGGTAAGGCTACTAGAAAATTAATAAGCGTGACCAAGTAAAGGACGAGGATTTTGATGTATCAATAAGTCAAAGAGCAACATTGCAAGCCTAAGTGGACAATTGCCGTCGTTGGAAATTCTAAAGTAAAGGTGGGAAAAAAAATTACAATGGATTGGTAATGGAAATTCTAAGAAGTTAAGGGATAAATGACTCAGTTTGAAGTACAATAAACAGATTGACGATGCATGTTCAAGATATAATAGTGTGAGTGAATTCAACTTAGTATGAGTATGATGCTCCAAGACTTACGACGGATTCAAGTTTAAGACTCGAACTAATCGCGAACAACGACCAAGGGTCGAGGAAGCCACCGAGAGTTAGAGGTCGCTCTCGACGTGGATGATGGCCTGATTTGCCAGTCGGTTGTGTTATTGATTAAAGTTTGACTGTGTGGCGATCTTAAATCAAATGTGGATCGAATTGGGTTGATCTTGCTCAGCTATAAGTCAACCATAGAATTACCCCGCAGTCGACTAGGGATTGATTTGTGGTATGATTTGTGAGCTGACATTGATCGATATTTAGGATGGTCATGGACCCGGTGAGGAAGGAATGACTAGATACCCGTACTAGTCACACACTAGTCAATGATTAGCTACCTTGGATTTTGTGATGTATTGTTGGAAGAATATGGGTCGAGGCGAACTAATCCTGCATCAATTTGAGTTGGTCATGAGAGGTGTCTCGATAGTGTTCGATTGTACCACCGGTCTAGAAATGGATGATTCCAACCCTAAACCAGAATATTTGAGGTGGTCCTCAACTCGTCAGTCGGTTGTGAGCTAATCCTGTTCGATAGAATAGACGGTCCGATCCTTAGTTGGATTTGGCGTCTGAGTTCAATAATTCTTCAGGTGTTCAAGGGATGACAAGTGGTGATGCTAAATCTCAAAGCGTTGAAGAAGAGGCAAATTATTAGTAGACCTTCTCCATGTAAGCAGAATGCCTAATTTACCATTAGTGTTAATCGTGGTTGACATCTATGGAACGTGAGGAAAAACAACGTTAAACTCTACTCATTGGAAGTTAAGAAATGGCCAGTCTATTCGTGGGAATAGATAATTACTACGGTTACTAGGATAACCAACAGTTGATTGGGACAACAAGATCGAATGGTCACAGATGAGTTGAATCCCTAGAGTTGGATGATTCACCCTGTTGAAACGAATTGTGGATATGGAATTGTGTCAGATTAGTAGTCAAGGATCGTAAGTTAGAATTCAACTTGGATTTGATAGTCGCTTTATGATTTTGATGTACAGAGTGGAGATTAGGAATGACTTGGAGCAAACCTAGTATGAAGTTTGGGAAACGAAATTGCAGTTCAGTGCGGCTAATTTCCCACAGATGGAAAGTCAGTCTAAAAGGATAATTCAAAGTCTGGTGGATATGTTGGAGGTATGCATTTTGGATTTCAAGATAATCGAGAAGAATAATTACATTTGATGAAGATTGCTTACTAATAGTTCCAGTATAATACTAAGATGATGCTTTTCGAGGCATGATATGGTAGAAAGTGCAAAACGCTAGTCTGTTGGAATGAAAATGGTGAGATGAAAATCAAGAGTCTTCAGTTAGTGGAACAGTCGCTAGACGCAATCAAGGTTATCAGAGACAGACTGAGAACAGTTTAGAGTCGTTAGGAAAGTTACGCCATTTAGGAATGAAGACCAATGGAATTTTAGGTGGGTAATCATGTCTGTAGAAAGTGACGCTTGTTGAAATGACAAATCATTTTCGCAAGAAAGTAATGCTAAGTTCAAATATGTCGAACCTTTCGAGTTTTTTTTTTGAAAGGTTTGAAATTTTGGGTGTATCGTCTTGTGTTACCGCCGAGAACTTATTCAAGTTTATTATGTCTTCCATGTGTCGATATTAAGAAAGTGCGAGTCGAATCCCGCTCATGTGCTGTGTTGAGTTATGAGAAGATTGAACTAAATGAGCGAGCATCGTATCTGGGAAGTCCAGTCAGAATCGTCGTTAGGAGACAACAAGTATTCAGGAGCAAGAATTTTTCCTTTGGTCAAGGTAGTTTGGTAATACCGTGGTCCTAAAGGAACTATTGAGAAAATTATGAGGACTGGATATCATTGTTGGTTTGAAGGGTTGCAGTAGTACTTCAATTTCGAGGACGAAGTTTCTTAAGAGGGGAGAGTTGTGACGTCCTGAAAATTCACCTTTAACAAAGTAACTGAAATCAATATAATGGATTGACATCGAATTTCAGCCGATGGAAAAATTTTGGATTGCAAGGGCTGAAAAGACAATAATTGGACGAATTTTAAAGTTTCAGTCGGTTTATATTAGATTTCGAAATTCTTAGTTGTCGCGAATTAGGATTTCAATCTTCGCACTTGAGCCTAATCCCGACCGAGATTACCTGTGAAATTACCAAAATGCCCCTTGTCTAGTGTACCAAATTTTCGTTCAGTCCCCATTTGCGAAATGATCAAATTGCCCCTCAATTATTAAAAGTGACAAAATGGCCAAAAGTCTTCATGTGGGTTCCACTACCCTTTTCCTCTCTCTCATGACAGAACACCCCCCAACCGAATCCTCTTCCTCGCTTCCTCTTCTCCCTCCGGCTACTTTCGCTGCCGCTGCCACTGCCACGACTCTCAGCACTCCCTTGCCGTCGCTTCCGACCCCTCCGCAGCCATCGATAGTTGTCGAACGACCGTGAATCAGCCGCGGGAATCAACCCATGTTTTCGGCCCAGCTAACCGTGGACTTCGCCGCCTACTCCAGCCATTTCCGGTCGCCACCACTGCCACCCACCACCTCTCCGACTTTCCCTTGTCTCCCCTCGACACCCTTAACCCAACCCCACCGCCGATTAACCGCCGAAGCCGTTGTAATCTGCCCGAAGCCGCCGGTGCCCTGTTTTGGGGTTTGGTCAGATTTCTCTTTGATCCGGCCGGACCAGCCGTCGTCATCCCTCACCGCTACCGCAGAAGAACCCCAAGACCTCCCTCCATCTTCCCTGAGCTTGTGGCCTCCAACCGCCTTGCGTGGTGGCCGAAAATCGACTTAAACCGAACCCATGTTCCTAGGGCCAGCCCACCAATTTTGTTGGTCACCGATCCGCCGCCTCCTACCGCCCTTCGTGGCGACCACCACTGCCGATCAACACCCCCGACCCTCGTGGTCTTTCCACCATCCATCCCCGAGCCGGCCACTATTTACCGGTCGCCGAACCAACCGCCACAGCCTAAGCCTCCACTACCCAGCCGAGAGCCCTATCCGGGCCAGTTTGCGCGGGTCGTAGCCCATATCGGCCTGGGCCAGGTGGCCGAGAATCCGGGCCAAGAGACCAGGTAAGGGGCCAGGTCCATGGGTCATTTTCGCCGAGAAGTGTGGGCCGTGGGCTGAGAGTCTTAGACCGTTGTTCAAGGAATTTTGGCTCGTGATTCGCCGTCGCCGTTCGTCGCCGTCGCCGTCGCCGTCGCCGTCGCCGTCGCCGTCGCCGTCGCCGTCGCCGTCGCCGTTAAGACCGCCTGAGTCGACTCAATTGGTAAGTTGACCCTAATCCTTAGTTGGGACGTTAATTGCGCCTAGGATTAGTCGCTTAGTCAATTAAGGAAAATTTAAGTACACGATCGGGGTCGATTTAGATAAAAATTGTAATTAAGTTAAATGGCCGATCGATTAAGTTAATTGATTGATTATATTGTCTGTGGCTAATTGTGATTAGTTACAAATGATTGATTGATTTGATTGTGTTTAATCGCAAGCGAGCGACAGGTTAGAGACTAGAGAGTGATCGACGTTATTAATTGAATCGATTAATAAATAATTATCGTACGAATTGAGCCTTATATTGTCTAATTGGAATTAAATGCTCGTGATTGATTAGATGACTTTTGATTGATGATTGGAACAACTGTTGGTTTTTGATTGATGATTGTGGGTTAATCGCCCTGTGTGCGGTTGTGGTGATTAGGAGGTAGTCTGTATATGCATATGACCGTTTGCGAAGTCAAAAGACATGTTTTAGCATGAAAATGGCCTTCGGCCCGATCTTTTACATGCGTGAGTGAGCATTCAACTTTAACCGAAGATAATGAAATGGGTCGATTGTTGGATGTGTTCCGTGTGGTCATATGAGGGAACGATGATGCTTTTCCTAGCAAGTTCGTACTGTACTAATTGTATAGAATCATACAACTTGCCAGATGCGCGTTAATTCATGCCCCGTACAGTACGTACGGTTTTAAGGGATTATCAGGTACCGGTTACAGCTTGTGGTGGATCGATACCCCGTTTAGGGATGCCTACTTGCTGGTGCCGTGCCAGGTGCACCGGAGACACATCTTGTAGTAGCCGTTGCCGAGAGAAAATGAACGTAGTCCGGTCCTGCCGGTAGAACGTTCGATTGTATCAAGGTGTTGGATCGCGTTATTTGTGGGAGTCGAATCACATCTTCTATCGCGTAGATCCTCGTGCCGTGGGCATGATCATCGTTAATAAATGGACTTGTGTGATGTCCTGTGCGTTCTTGTGGATGAGTTACTTATTTGGGTGATTGACTGATTGGCTGGGAGTCGAGTCAAGCATTGCATTACGTGTGACTGAGACTGGCAAGTATGCATGTGGATTGTTTTTATATCGTGACGGCAATTGGGTGTTATATGTGGTGATTTGTTATTTTGAGACTTTCGTTAGGATGCCCGGGCGAATCAGTTTCCTAACCGAGCTTAGGCTTGATTCACTGAGATTTATTCTCACCCCGTCGTGGGATAATATTTTCAGGGTCCAAGTGATGAAGCCTCGTGGACGCCGAGGATTGACTTTTGGATTAGTTATCTGAAGTAAGATGAGAAGTTAGTCTTACCTGACTGAGTATATCTGCTAAGGTCTTGTCTAGTCACCCCGAAGTATGAGGTTGTGTATGTACAGAAGTAGTATTGATAGGATTAAGATTTATTTGTGGTGTTTGATTACTACTATTCTATTTATGTTTATTTTTATTGTCAGGGAGTTAACACGTTTCCGCATGATTAAGTAAATGATAGGTCGATAGTGTACCTGGGACGCTGTCTCTATGACCTCGTCGTGATTTGGCAAGAGATGTCACGTGTTTGAGAGTCGGGGCGTGATATTTCTAGCTTCAGCTCATCAAGTTGCTCTCAATAAAACCATCGATTTGCATGAAATTTATATTTAGGAGATTAAGAAAAATTACCAGAGAAAAAAGTATGACTTTCCACCATGATTCTTGTCTACGTTGACTAACTTAATAGAACCGAAACTGAAGGAAACCACGTCAAAACCATGGGGACCACACATGAGCATACATTGCATAAAGGTAGGCATCCAATAAATTACAAAAAGTTTGTTCTCACCAAAATCATATTATTAACGTGCAGATAAATTAGGCAAATATAAATAATTAATAATTAAAAACAGAAATGCTGAGTTTCAAAACGAAACGGTGGCTTTCCACCTCAAAATTTCCCAAGAAAACTGTTTAACTTGTTTAACTGGATTCTTGAAGAAATTAAAATTCAAAACTCTTTTGATGGATTTCGTCAAAGGGAAATGCTTCTCACAGTAGTGTTAGGAACAAAAGTTGTTTGGCGCTCTATGCAACATCATCTGAATGGAGAGAAATCATATCCTATTTCGTAACAAAGGTTTTTTTCTGTTTGTCATCAAGAATCATCTTGAGAAAGTTGTCCAAGATAAGACACTAACTTTCAAACATGTCGCAATAGGAGGATGCAAGCTAACTGGGATATTGATCAGAATATTTTTTGCTAACTTGAGGGTCGTCCTAGATGCTTTTTCTATTTTACACTTTGGTCGGGTACTTTTGGCCTTTTTTTTCCCTTTTTCTTGAGGAACCTTTTTTGGACCCACGACACCCATGCACTCCTAGTGACATTCATTGTGTCACCACGAGTGCAAGGCTTTTTTGTGGTGCTGGGTTTCGCTCTTGTATAGTTGCATTTTGGTGAAAGTTAATACATATGTTACATTTACCAAAAAAAAGAAAAAAAAAGAGTGGAGAATCATGTCATTCTGTTAAATTAGTGTTGACAACTCGTGCCATTTCATTTCATTTCATGATCAAAATATTCCAATATGAATACAATCAGTTTGTTTGACTGAAAATTTGTGGAAGATAGTCAAACTCATGCCAATTTTAAAATAATTGTATGGTTCTATATCTTCATTGGATTTCTCAATAAAGGCCAAGGAGTGCTCTATATTTTCTAAATATTATTTTTTGCAGACAAGGGGGAAAAATTGGTAAGTGACACGAAGAGATTTTAACTCGAAATACATCTTTGGTTCACGTAAAATTTTGTGAAGCTACTTCTAGTTGTTCTAAAATCTAAACTATTAAATGAATGGATTGCTAATATTTAAATAAAAAAAAATTCATAGCACAAAAATGAAAATAGTTTTTCTTTCCACAAACATAATCGGTAAAATCCAACAACAAATTCAAAGTTATTTTCATCGTCTTTTCAACATAAAAATAAGAGACCCCTCTTAAGGTGTGTGTGTATGTATACAAAAAAACAGTTATAATCCATCTAGCGTTAGGAATACTAAGACTCTTTTTTCTCCAACCAAATTTCCTCTCGCGTTTCCCTTCCTCTCTCTCTCTCTCTCTCTCTCTCTCTGGCCTAATTAAAAAATAGAGCTGCTTCAATCGACTAAAGATTCAGTGTTCCGCCTTTTGATTGAGTGGGGATTTTGAGGGGTTGTGTAGCTATTAAGCTTCCTGATTGAAGAGAAAGAAAGCATGGCGAGTAACGGAGGGGAAGAAGACTTCTTGGACTGGTTGAGTGATATAAGAGTGTCCGTCACTTGAGCAGCTCCTTTCAGAGGAGGATTTCCCAATGGTCGAACCTTTGAACGATGGTGTTTCTAGGGCACAAGGTAACAATGCACAAGCCCCGCATCAGCAGAGTACTCAAACAACAGTTGCGACACCACACGCATAGTTTCTCTCTTTCTCTGGTGTTTTTCTTTTTCTCATAGCTTGATTAATTCCTCTCGTTAGAGGGAGAGGACCGTAGAAAGAAGGCGAAAGTATCGGGTTTCAAACAGATATGTTTGAGGGCTTTTTCAAGGACGTAATACTTAGTTAGATTTTCAAGAAGATTGTCAATGACATAATAGATGAATTAGGTCTTAAAGATTCGGTCTTGGTTGCCAGCTAGAAACGTTTTTCGCGTCATGATATGCCTCTAAGATTTTGATTAACTGCAAGTAAAAGAAATGACAAGTTGTTATAGTGCCTGTGCATGCTTGACCGTGCACGGTATACACAGGAAGCGTGTTTTCTTTTTTCTTTTTCCTTTTTTTCCAGTGACGTAATCTGCAACTTTGTCCGGGCGATTCGAACGGAACTCTTCGAGTCTTTAACCACGCTCAACTTAAAATTTGAGAATACAATTCTTATGCTGAAGAAAGCTCAAGCCATATGTTGTGAGGGACAAGTCAATTGTCAGACATGGGAAGAACTCGGGTCTCAGAAACTCAAGTCCACAAGCGAACCATTTAGCGCCCTTAGAATCGGAAGGTACTAGGTATATTTTTATTTTATATGCATGTGCGTGAACTAAGGGTGTCAAAGGGCCGGATCAGGCGGGTCAAGGCTCGGCCCGAGAAGGCCCGAAAGCAAACAGTACCAAGCTCAGCCTAGCCCGAGCCCGATTGACATATATTCCAGCTCTCCGGGTCGGGCCGGGCCGGGCCGGCCTCTCTCTTTTTTTAATAAAAAATTTGATTAAGGTAAATTCCCTAAAAGCTTGAAATAAAAATTCTTCTTTTTGTGCACTGACCTCCCGAATCATGGCGAGCCTCTTGGTCTCTTCCTCGACATGACCCAGATGCGTTATGACCTTCTCCCTGACCTCTAGCTTCTTCCTCTCGATCTCCTCCTCCTCGGCCCTAAAGTTGGACAGAGCCGATCTTGACATCTTCTCGTCCTCGCTGGAAATGGACAGGTTGTTGCTGGAGCTCAGGCTCCCCAACAGGTGGTGCGCCAGCTGTGGCCGGGGCTGCTGCTCCGATGCCTCCATTGATATTATCTGTGCGAGCTTTTTGCTACGCGGAACCCCTGCTTCTTCCTCTATTTTCTCTCTCTTAACTATTATAATTACATTCTTATGTCTTTTCTCTCTCACTAACTCTCTGTCTCTCTCTCTCTCTAGTGAAATGTGTAGCTCTATGTGTGTTCTCGCTGGCCGCGAAATGGGTGTGGAAAAACCAGGCCAGCTCAAAAATTTTAGAGAAAATGTGAATGTGAGAGAACCCACCTTATCTTCGACTAATAAAAACCAGAGAGGCATAGACCTCAACCCCCCCCCCCCCCCTCTCTCTCTCTCTCTCGCCAACGAGCAATAAGTGAGAAGGGCTTTGAGCACGGACTCTGCTGCATCAACAGCCAAGAGAAGAAGTAAAGTTAACCCTAATCTTCTGGTCCAAACCCACAAAGGAAGAAAAACTACTCCTTTCCTCTTCCGCCATTAATGAGCTCTGTGCCCCTTCATTCAAAGCGGGCGCTGCACATTTCGTCCTTCCTCCATCCCATTTCGAATGGCTTGAGCGTTGAATGACCCCTCAATCGATTCCTGAATCTCTCCTTTACCTGACGAATCTCTCTCTCTCCCCCTCCTTTTTTTGGCATTGGATTCGGGTTGCTAGTTTGAGCTAAATCCAATGCACGAGTGATCGGATTCTACATCCACCTTGAGAGAGAGAGAGAGAGAGAGAGAGAGATGAAGGTTTGCTTTGGGGAAGAATCTAATATGCTCTAGAGAGAGAGAGAGAGACGGGTAGGCAAGAACGCAGCTTTGCTGATCAGTCTCTTCCCTCTTCAGTCCGCAGACGATAGTACCAGCCCACTACTGAATAGTACTGGTACTGTACATAAATAGTATTGGATCCGGCCCGAAAATTTCTTAATTTTTTGGGCCGGGCCAACGCGAGCCCATTTGACACACGTGTGTGTAGAAATTCCCATTTAGTCATCCAATTTGCTTTCCTCTTTTGGCATTGTCCCGTCATTTTCGTATGGAAATATATGTGTTAAACTATATCTTGAGCGCAAAATTTGATTATTATTTACTTTTGGTACGATGGCATTTTCGTAATTATCCAAGGTGAGCAAACTTGGACGCAAAGAAAAGATAAGATTTGGTTTTGGTCTGCACAAGGTTGGAAAGAATAAAGCGCGTGGGGCCCAGAGGATAAAGATTTGCCTTTCATTTGTTTGTTTTTTTCTCTGCCCTACAGCAGTCGTACAAAAGTAAGAGAGAACTTTGTTGTTTTGTTCTTAACCGAGTAGTTGCATAGTAACGAAGAACGGAGCCGCGAGCGAAAAAGAGAAGAATCGGACATGACGATCTGATATTTTTCTTTTGGATCGCACGGGCTCGGATTCAATAGACGATTTATTCGTGAGTTTTATTATATCCAATTGAATTATTTTATTTGTATATACTTTGGGTTTGGATATAATTTAGGTGCGAGAAACACAAGTGTATTAAGCGATTGTAATTTCGATTATCAAATTATAGTGGATTGTTCTTGCCGGCTTTCCCCGTGGATGTAAGTACTGACATTCGGACCGAACCACGTTTTAGCTAATGTCCTTTTATCATTCCCGTTATTTCTCCGGATTTTTTCGGATTGACATATTTGCAAGATCCTGGTTAGTTTTCGCGCGTTAGTAATGCAACAATTGGTATCAGAGCTTGGATCAGATTTCTGAATTGTGATTTGGGGTATTTGCTTGTCCAATTATTATCTGAAAATTCTGTTGCTGCAATTATGTCTGAAGTGAAAGCTGAAATAAGAAATTTAACGGGAGGGACAGCTTTAGGTTATAGAGCCTCAAGATGGATGAATTATTGACAACTCAGGGTATGACAGAAACATTGGAGGGTAAGGCTAAGTTGCTTGAAACTATGAAAGATGCTGAAAAAAATATGTTAATGAGGAAGGCTAGGAGTCTAATCATGTTGAATTTATCGGATGAAGTGTTAATAAAGGTAGGTGAGGAGAGTAATGCCGCAATATTGTAGGCAAAACTCCGGGCGCTCTATATAACGAAGGGTTTGAACAATCGTTTATATACGTTGAAAAGGATGTTCCAGTTTAGATATACTAAAGGTACATCTATTAGGACCCATCAAAATGAATTTAATGAACTCATGATGGACTTGAAGAACGTCGGTAAGACTCTTAAAAATGAAGAACATGGCGTGATGTTGTTGACTTCTCCACTAGAGTCATTGAACACTTTACTGATTCACTATTACAGGAGCGTACTATGATTACCTCAGAAGAGGTAAAGTCTGCCTTGTTTTCTAAAGAGTGATAGAGAAAGTTGCAAGATGACAGTCTAGTGCAGGATGCAGTACGGGGACTAGTGATTCAGGGTAGAGAGTAACAACATGGGTCCAGAAGCAACAAAGGTAAAAGCAGGTCTAAGTCACGCCATAGAAAATCCAAAGGAAGGACGCGTGAAATGTTTTGAATGTTACGAGAAGGGGCACATCTGGAGAGATTTTTTTAAGTTGAGAAACAAATGTGATAAGTAAAATGCCATAAGTAGTGTGGCAAACATTGCTGAGGAGAGCACTAGTAATGCAGATGCTGTTTTGTGTGTGATTACAGGTTCGTCAGGAGACGAATGGATGCAAGATTTAGTGTGTTCTTATCATATGACTCCTCATAGGAACTGATTTACTACTTACCAGACTGTAAATGGTGGTAGAGTTCTATTGAGAAATAACGCAGCTTGTAAGATTGTGGGGATAAGGATAGTTCGTAATCAATTGCATGATGGTGATGTAGCTCACGCATTGATAGACGTGAGGCATGTACCAGAGCTCAAGAAAAACCTTATTTCTCTAAGGACACTTGATGATATTGGGTATAAGTATACTGCTGAAGGTGGAGTGCTGAAAATCTCTCGATGTGCTATGACAGTAATGAAAGTGAAGAAAGTGAGTTCTCTCTATCATCTACTATGAGAGACCATGACATGAGGTGCTGCAGTTTCATCAAGTGATTCAGATTCTGATTTAACTCAGTTATGACATATGTGTTTAGGGCACATGAGTGAGGCAAATATGACAATGCTGAGTGATATGGAGTTGTTAAAGGGTCAGAAAATAAGTAAGTTAGACTTATGTGAGCATTGTATCTTTGGGAAGCAGCGTATGATTAAGCATATTACAAGTATTCATTCGACCAAGCATGTGACATTCTGAATTCCGATCCTCTCCGAGGTTATTAACATGAAATGGGGTCTCGAAATCGGATATAGAACAATGAAAAATTTCAACATTGAAAGGAATTGGATGTCATCATCAAAGGTAATTTATAACGAAAATGAAATTTCGAACGAAAGTGTAAAATTACCATTTTGCCCCTCGAAGGATAACCTTTGTCTTAAGAATTGAAGAATGTCATTTTAGTCTTTTGGTTTTTTCCCTAGATTGGCCGAAAATTGAGGGGCATAAGAGTCAATGTGGCTTCAAGATATTCATTAACATGGGACAAGTGTCATGATTTAGTTTAAGAAGCCCACTTAGCATTCATTAAAGTCTTGTTCAACTACCATTCCACCTTGTTGACCATTTGAGGGATTGAAGAAGGCCCCTCTCTCTCTCTCTCTCTCTTCTAATCACTTTTTGGCAGCCTCTCTCTTTCCTTCTCATCTCTCTCTTTTCCTCTCTTTTTCTCTCTCGCTCAGCTCGCGTCCAAACCTGTCGCCGTCACTGTTCCGACTATATCTTTGTCGTTCGAGATCAGATCGAGGTAAAACTACCACCATTGGAAAGCTTATCATCTTACCTCTCTAAAGAGATATTATAAGCTCAATTTGGCCTAGCCGTTTGTCCCGTAGGTCCGCTTGAATGGACAGAGGTTAGGCTAGTAAGAATCTGATCCGATTTGGAGAAGAGCTCGTTCTCTCCGGCTTTGAGGCCTCAATTGACTCCAAATTTTTGGTGAAACCTTCTTAACACCTAGTTTAAGAGTTTGATGAACTGATTTTGAAGATTGATTGGAGATTAAGTGGGTTTTGATGGCTGAATGTCCATGGTTTCTCAAGGACAGAATCTGTCCACCGTTGGTCAGGATGGAACCGCAGCACTTTGGGGTCCATCGAGGTGTTATTTAGCTTAGATATCTTCAGTAAGCTATCTTAGGACTCATATCTAAGTGTTGATTAGCTTGTGGATGAATTGGTTTAGCTTAGAAGTGATTTTATTGCTAAACCATAGTTCGAACCACACATGAACAAAATCTGCCCGCTGGTATGCCAACTTGAATCCGCAAGCTTTGTGAGGTCCTTTGACTTATTTTCGTGGCATGAATTCTTGGTAAGCCTTTCTAGGATCTTGTTTGACATGCTAGGGTAGCATGTGGTTGAATTAGGAGTGATTTAAGAGAGTTTAACGGCTGAAACTTTGTGGAATACCTAGGAATCAATTCTGGACAGATTTTGAACAAGGACTTGCGACGATTATTTCGTGGACTTTTCTTGCTAATATTGTCGGTAAGTTGATCCTAACCCTTTATTAGGGTGTTAGGTTACTAAGGGATAAGTTAGAGGCTTGAATGCAAATTTTTATGCATCAAATATGCTTAAATGGACTAGTGCCGATTGAGATGGTATTAACCAAAACTTGCTTGCTTGACTTGGGGCAAAATTGTGATATTTATGGCTAAGATTGTTATGTGGATGTTCGGTTGACATGCGCTCTTGAATGGCCATGTGGCATTTGGTCATTTGAGTGTCAAATGCTTGAAGTTTAAGTTTGACTTGGCAATGATGGGATTTGATTTTAAGGAAGTGATGAGATTAAGGTTATTATATATATATATGTGTGTGTGTGTGTAAGGATTAATGACTTGAATTGTAGGGGCCGAACCATGAGGTTGCCTCTTTACTGTTGGGAGTTGAATTTATTTAGCCAATGATTGATTTCATTATGAGTACAAGAGCATGTGATGTCTTGATGCGTTAAACGCGAGGTTTGAGTAATTCCTAAGGCATTGTTACGCGGGATTCGATCTGAGTCGTATTGATGTGGGTCTATGAAAGACAAGTTGTACCTTGAGACGTATTGATGCAGGGTTTGGATTATCCTGATGCGTTATTACGCGGGATATTGTACTTGGACAAGTAAGGATGACTAATCTGAAGCGTTATTACGTGGGTAGTACCTTAGCCTGATACGTTGTTATGCGGACGATTAAGGAACACGACCTGAGGCGTTGTTACGCTGGTCTTGGCAATATATATATGTTGACTTGAGGCGTTATGACGCAAGTTTTGCCAAACATGTTATAGTAGCTTGATGCGTGTTATGTGGGCTTTGCCATTGAAAATGGAGGTATATGACGTGAAATTCCTCAAGAATTGAATAGGATCTCGAGAGTGTTTGTTGTGATCGAATACCCTGCCCAATTACGAAACTCAGCCCTTCTGGTGAATTTTTTGACAGAATTGAATTGGTTTCGAATTATATTGATACCATGAACTGATGGAATTATGTTTTATTTATGTATAAGCCTTTGTTTCTGAAATACCTATTTTCAAGGATGTCTGGTAGTACTAATAGCCTAGTTTAGGGTTAAGTTTAACTTACTAAGATTTATATCTCATCCTGTCGTGGGACTAACAATTTTCAGGTCCCTAACGATGGAATTCCCGATATTACCTTGAACTGGCAGTTGAAGATGCCCCATTGAAGAAGTACCGTTAAACCTAACCTAGTTTTAATTTCTTTTGTAAACCACAATCTTGTATAGTATCTTGATTAAATGTTTTCATGGTGTAGTTCTCAAGTCATCTTTTGATATTAATGAGAGGGAGTTGGTTTCTCGCTTCTTTTTGCTCATATATATGTATGGATTTATGAGTTGTGGGCCGATGAATCCTGAGAGATAAGATAGCAAGATAAACGGTCTAGTGGGATGTTCGTGTGCCCGCTAGGATCGGAGCGTGACATCCCCGTTTATTTGGTATCAGAGTAAGGTCAGCTCGATCTAATGTGATTGATGTTTGGAGTGATAAGGAGCGATGGCTTGAGGATAATTAGATAGTGAGACCTTTAGGATTAAGCATGGATTGTTGAATCTAGAGAAGTATAGGCTTGAACTTGTGTTGTGTTCCAATGGTCCTAGTATGGATTTTAATGGATGATCCTTGGCGGTGTTCTGTTTGAGGTTCACAAGGAGGTAAGCAAGAAATTGAAGAGTCATAAGCATTGATTTTGAGCTTCTAAATGTGCTTGAGATTGATAAAGAATTTGCTTATAAACAAGGGTCAGTTGAATTGTATGATTGTGATTATGGCTTGTCAATGACCCAATTTGTGGAATATGGTTGAACATATGCAATTGATCTATGAGTTATGATGGCTATTGGTGAAATTAGAAATCTTCTGTTGATAAGAATGGATATGGAGACGAGTGTGGTATGACGAGTAGCGAGGACGATCATGCAGTGCATGTGTTTGTGGCATTAAAATAAAAGTTGAGGAATGTGCATACATAAGCTTATCCCTAACAGACTTAATAAATTGTCGCTTGGTATGGGACAAGCTGACGAGATATCTACAAACCGTAATGAAGCATAGTACGGGACGTGCAAAACTGGGCTTTCTCCGGGGATGAATGACTTGGGACAACCAACAATAACTAGGTTTAATGAGGGCAGAGAGTGATCGCTGGGACAAAAAGGTTCGGACAAAGAGTGGCTCTTGGCAGGTTTCTAAGATAACAAGGAGGCAAGACTGACCTAAGTCATACATTGAAAGGGGAAGTCTAGATATCGGGTTGAGTCTGATTTTGGTTAAGAAATGTAATGCACTGAAGTGATCCTTAGAGTGAATTTCCAAAAGTTGCATGGCATTTGTGTTGACTATTGTAATTGGCATGGCTAAGAGCTTCATATTTGACAATGAGTGCTATTTGAAAAAAAGAAGAAGAAACTATTGACGTCTATGTTTGGCCTGTTTGGACAAGTTTCTTATTGAATGTTGCTTGATTAATACTTTTGAAATTGAGATGGCCTATTGTGCTTGTAATAGAGTGGCAGATGCCACTAGACTTGAGGTATGCGTGATTGATCCATTGAATAGATGCCTTGAATGCCTGCCTGATAGTTGCCGAGCTAAGATTTGTCAATAGTTGGCTGTTAATTGAGAAATTACCTAGTTGAGGCTAACTTGATGAGCGGTTGCTGATTAAGGATTAATTGGAATACTTGGATGATGGGCAATTAGTTGAGAGTTGCCTAAGAATCATTGGATGGTTGATTGAACGTGATAGATGATGAGATGAACAGTTTGAGACTGCTAAACTCTAGTAGATGATTTAAGTCTTTAATTCCTAGAGGGAATTATAGTGGTTCAAGTGCCATAAGAACCTAATAGGTTGAATGATCAGAGTGTGGCGTTTGGCTCAAGTTTGTGGACTGTACAAGATCCAAGAGTTGAAAGGGTCATGAGAACTTTGAATGGAAATGAGAAAGTAGATGTGTAGGCAGACTCGAGAAGGAGTTGCCATTGTTATCACAGTCACTGAAACTGCAGTTGTTATTGCTAGCAAAATGAATGGTAGAGATCATGAGAAAGGTGATAAAAAATGAAAATCGCTTGATGGAAAGCTTGTGGAACAATGTATAAGGCTGAGATTAACTAAGGTTCGATGGAGAAAATGATGCCTAAACTGCCTTTCTCTGGATTGAGAATGTAGAAAAAAAAACCTTAGAAGTATTGAATTCATTGAGGAAGGGAAGTGACCTTGATAGCTATTAGCCTGAAGCGCCTGTTGGTGATTAATGAAAGGTCATCAAAGGAAAAATTTTCCTTGAAGGCATGATATTTGCGTAGATTGTCTTCGTTGAGTTGTTCCATGGAAAGTACCTTCCTGAGGTTACTCGAGAGTAAGGATTGCCTGAACTTTGATAGCTATGCAGGACTTGAGAAAGGTTGATTATTATGAGACAGAGTTCTCAAGGTCTTCTAAGTGTGTTAATGGTGGTCAAGGATCCTTTGAATGAAAGATGAAGTCTTTGAGTGGATTGAAATTTGGAAGCTTTGTGTTTGGTTGCCATTCCTGAGTATGAAGAGCCATAATGGATCTAAATGAAAAGAGAAGATGATCGGAAAAGACATAAGTGAGAATATTTCCACTTATGAATAGTGAAATGCACCTTTGGGGAATGGATATTTCTTGGGTATAAGGCCTATGGAGAGGCACATATAGCCTGTCTCTCCTGTTATGTAAAGTGTTGAGGAAAATCGGTATGCTAGTTTGCTTGGATTTAATGATTCCCTAAGATTGGTTGATTGAACTAGAACCATTAGAAATGGGTTTATGAGTTGTTGTCTCCTAAAGAATAGGGCGTTGTCTTTAAGGACGATTGGATAATGAGATGGTCGTTGGCGGAAAGGAAAGTGAATGGACTTGATGGTCCTAGCGACTTGCAATTTTAACGAATGGATGAGTAAGCAAAAAAGGTGCTTAGATTGTAATCTCAAAATAACTTGAGGTAGTCAGATTGAATATCTGAAATATGAATTTGTGGAGACTGAGGAAGAGCGAACCTTGTCACTTGAGGTGGCTGAACTATTGGAGGGAGAATGTTAAAGTGTGATGGAATTAGAATCCAGAAATAAGGGAATCGCTATTGGCGAGACTCCAAAATTGACGTCCTATAGGATAAGAAAGACAAGGTGGATTCAAAGTAAATGAATGTCACTAAAGTGTATGGTTTCCTTCATAGGGTAAGATATCCTAGTGTTGAAAGAAGAGAAAATGTCAATTTTCTTGGTGCTAATATGGAACGTCTGGACTAACGGGGAGGACACAAGTTTGAATGATTTCTGAAAGTCAAGTTCGAGAAGCTGTACTGTGGAAAACGTTGAATTCCAGGATAATATCGATGTTTAGTCGAATGAACGAAATTGAGATAAGGTCTCATTAGTTGGTTGTGGAACCAAGAGACTTGATATTGGTCGAAGTGGGGACTCATGAGAGCAGAGAGCTAAGGCACGAACTCTCGAGTGCATGGTACGAAAGATAGTTTGAACGATTTGGCACTTGATAGCAAGAAGCTGATAATAGTCGGATTGAGTATCCAAGGAACACTTGGATTGATTGTTACCGTCTTTAGAGATGATGATTAGACTTGCTTAAGAAGTCGTGAGAAACATAAACAGCTTTCGAGGGTGTCCTATGGACTCTAAGGAAATGCTCGTTGTATGCTAAATGTGAAGAGTACGAGCTGTGGATCTAATGAGGTAAGATTCCTCAGTAGTGAAATTTCTGAGAAATGAAATCCCTGTGGTGCCCCTGAGGATTGGAATACGTGATGAATCGACTAGGGTCAATGTGAGTTGCGGAAATTGGAAGTTTCCTGGGATTGGTGAATTGTTATGAACGGATCGGGGCAAGATTTCCCATAAAAGCTATTTCGAGGATGAATGAATACTAAAAGAGTTTTCAAGGAATTAAGTCAAATTGATGACTACGCTGACAATGGCGTTCTTGTTTGGAATTAAAAGGGATAGAGAGAATCATAATGACGTGACGCATAAAGGAAATTTGAGGCGTAATAAGGCAAACTGAAGTGGGCTATATGAATACGTCGTGATGGTAAGGCTATATGAGTTGGAATGCCTAATGCATGGTTGGAGTTGGCCTGCAAATGTTCTTATGATGAAGTTGGGAAACACGACTCGCATGGAGAGGTTTCAAGTTTACACAAACTATAAGAATTTGAAGTATATGGTTGTCCAAGAAAATTGAATGGGGAACAACGTGTGTGAAGGAGATTACTTAAGAACCAAGGATGAAATATCCTATATCGACTAGAAAAGTGTCCATTAAGTAGCGGATGCATATAAGTGAAAATTGAGCGTCGCACATTTGGCGAATAAAGGATAGACTTTACCCAAGGAAATAAGAGATTCAACTCCTAAATTGGAATGCAGCCAATTGACTAGTTTGATAACTACCTAAAGCATCAAGCTTGAAAGTCAGAAAGGAATTGAAATGTTGCGATGAACAAACCCTAACATTTAAGAGGTTATGGAAATGGATAGAACATGGAAGACATCCAGATTTCTAAATACTTGGGAAAGAAACCTTAAAGTTCCAGGGACGAGACAAGGAGTCCCATATTGAAGACGAACTTAAAGAAATAACTTCATCGAAAATTCAAAAGGAGAACTAAGGTATCTATTGGGATGGCACAAAAGTATGTCAAGAGTTGCATCAATGCTATCGATGAATGGACTGAAAGTGAGATTAGTCTAACATGAGGTCAAGCATTAGGCATGCCGACAAGAAAGGAGCATGACATTGAAGGTTGATGGATTACCACGATCGTTGGAGATTTTCTGATGGAATCAAGAGTTAATTACTCCGGGGGTAATCATGAACTTGTTTAAGGAGTCGAGAAGGCTATGATTCGATTTTGATAATAGAGGACAACTTGATAAAGCCCTCAATCTCTAATGGTATGAAAGGACGTTTGAGGAAGTGACACGCCAAACGGTATGGGCACCAAAGAGTGCATTTTTGTGACGGTTTAGTAATGGCAGATAGGTAAAGATCTTGAGTTCAATACGACGTTACGGAAAAGCCCTCCACAAGGAATTTGAAAAGCAGGATTGTAGTATAACGTGTATACCCTCGAACCAATAGATAAATTTAAAAGGCGATTTGAATGCTCGAGAGTATACAATCGAAAAATATTATGAATGTCGAATAGGAACAGAGGAAGGTGAGCACAGATTGAGCACAAAAAGGAAACAAGTGCTGAAGGATAAGAATTGTTACTTGCAAGGATGTTATGGAAATGTCATGTAACGAAAGGAGCTACTTTGAGAAGTGAGGTCGCGATGATGCGCCAACACCCCAAAAGACAGGATGATTGGAAGGTTACAAATTTCGAGGATGAAATTTCTTTAAGGAGGGAAGAATTGTGACATTTCGAATTCCGACTCTCTCCAAGGCTATTGACATGAAATTTAGTCTTGAAATTGGATATAGAACAATGAATAATTTTAACATCGAAAGGAATTGGACGTTGCCTCATCGAAGGTAATTTATATCGAAAAAATGAAATTTCGAAGGGAAAGTGTAAAATTACCGTTTTGCCCCTCAAAGGATAACCTTTGCCTTAAGAATTGAAGAAGGTCATTTTAGTCTTTTGGCTTTTGCCTTAGGTTGGCCAAAAATTGAGGGGTATAAGAGTCAATGTGGCTTCAAGATATTCATTAACATGGGACAAGTGTCATGATTTGGTTTAAGAAGCCCACTTAGCATTAATTAAAGTCTTGTTCAACTACCATTCCACCTTGTTGACCATTTGATGGATTGAAGAATACTTCTCTCTCTCTCCTCTAATCACTTTTTTGGCAGCCTCTCTCTCTCCTCCTCATCTCTATCTTTTCCTCTCTTTTTCTCTCTCGCTCAGCTCAAGTCCAAACTTGTCGCCGGTCACTGTTCCGACCATATCTTTGTCGTCCGATATCGAATTGAGGTACTACCACCATTTGAAAGCTTATCGTCTTACCTTTCTAGGGACATATTACAAGCTAAATTGGGCCTAGCCATTTGTCCCGTACGTCCATTTCAAGCGGGTCAGAATCTGATCCGATTTGGAGAAAAACTCGTTTGCTCCGGCTTCGAGGCTTCAATTGACTCTAAATTTTTAATGAGACCTTCTTAACACCTAACTTAAGAGTTTGATGAACTGATTTTGAAGATTGATTGGATATTAGGAGGGTTTTGATGGCTGAATGTCAATGGTTTCTTAAGGATAGAATCTGTCCACCGCCGGTAAGGCTGAAACTGCGGTACTTTGAGGTCTATCGAGGCGTCGTTTAGCTTAGATATCTTCGGTAAGCCATATTAGGACTTATATCTAAGTGTTTATTAACTTGTAGATGAATTTGGTTTAGTTTAGAAGTGATTTTATAGCTAAACCATGGTTCGAACCACACATGGACAGAATTTTCCCGTCGGTGTGCCAACTTGAATATGCGAGCTTTGTGAGGTTCTTTGACCAATTTTCACGGCATGAATTCTTGGTAAGCCTTTCTAGAATCTTGCTTGACATGCCAAGGTAGCATGTGGTTGAATTTAGGAGTCATTTAAGGGAGTTTAATGACTGAAACTTTGTGAAATACCTAGAAACCAATTTTGGACAGATTTGGAACAAGGACTTGTGACGCTTATTTCATGGACTTCTCTAGCTAATATTGTCAGTAAATTGATCCTAACCCTTTATTAGGGTGTTGGGTTACTAAGGGATAAGTTGGAGGCTTGAATGCAAATTTTTATGTGTCAAATGTGCTTGAACGGACTAGTGTCGATTGAGATGGTGTTAATGAAACCTTGCTTGCTTGCCTTGGGGAAAAATTGTGATATTTATGACTGAGATTGTTATGTGGATGTTTGATTGACATGTGCTCTTGAATGGCCGTGTGACATTTGGTCCTTTGAGCGTCAAATGCTTGAAGTTTAAGCTTGACTTAGCAGTGATGGGATTCGATTTTAAGGAAGTGATGAGATTAAGGTTATTATATATATATATATATATATATATATGCGAGGATCAATGACTTGAATTGTAGGGGCCGAACCATGAGGTTGTCTCTTTACTGTTGGGTGTTGAATTTGTTTAGCCAATGATTGATTTCATTATGAGTACATGAGCATGTGATGCCATGATGTGTTAAACACGAGGCTTGAGTAAATCCTGAGGCGTTGTTACGCGAGATTCGACCTAAAACGTATTGATGCGGATCTATGAAAGACAAGTTGTACCCTGAGGCGTATTGACGCAGGGTTTGGATTATCCTGATGCATTATTACGTAGGATATTATACTTAGCCAATTAAGAATGACTAACCTGAAGCGTTATTACGTGGGTAGTATCCTAGCCTGATGCGTTGTTACGCGGACGATTAAGGAACACGACCTGAGACGTTATTATGCGGGTCCTGGCAATATGTATATGTTTACTTGAGGCGTTATAACGCAGGTCTTGCCAAACATGTTATAGTAGCCTGATACGTGTTGCGTGGGCTTTGCCATTGGAAATGGAGGTATATGACGAGAAATTCCTCAGGAATTGAATAGGATCTCAAGAATGTTTGGTTTGATCGAAAACCCTGCCAAAGTAGGAAACTCAGCCCTTTTGGTGAACTTTTTGATTGAATTGAGTTGGTTTCGAATTATTGAGATACCATGAACTTATGGAATTATACTTTATTTATGTATAAGACTTTGTTTCTGAAATACATGTTTTCAAGGATGTCTGGTGGTACTGATAACCTAGTTTAGGGTTAGGTTTAACTTACTGAGATTTATATCTCACCTTGTCGTGGGGCTATCATTTTTCAGGTCTCTAGCGATGGAATTCCCGAGATTACCTTGAATTGGCAATTGAAGATGCCCCATTGAAGCAGTAGCGTTAAACCTGACATAGTGTTAATTTCTTTTGTAAACCACAGCCTTGTATAGTATCTTGATTAAATGTTTTTGTGGTGTAGTTCTTAAGTCATCTTTTGGTGTTAATGAGAGGGGGGGTTGTTTTCTCGCTTCTGTTTGCTCATATCTAAGTATGGCTTTATGAATTGTAGGCTGATGAATCCTAGGAGATAAGATAGTAAGATAAACGGCCTGGTGAGATATTCGCGTGCCCGTCGGGTTCGGGATGTGACAAAGCAACCGGTGGAATATATTCATTCAGATATCTGGGGCTCGTCCCCGGTTCCTTCAAAAGGAGGTCCATGTTAACATATGTTAACCTTTATCGATAATTATTCCGAGATGGTATGTGTATACTTTTTGAACCACATATCTGATGTGTTTGATTGGTTCAAGAAATTTAAGGCATTTATTGAGAAGTAGTCAGATAAACAGATCAAGTGCTTGAGAACCGATAACGGCATAGTGTTCTGTGGTAAAGATTTTATCAAGTTCTGCGAGAGAGAGGGAATTGTGAGACGCCGCACAGTTTCTGGGACACCACAACAGAATGGCATGGTAGAACGGAAGAATAGAACTTCACTTGAGCTGGCCCAGAGCATGTTATCACATGCTAGTATAAGTAAGGAATTTTGGACCGAAGCAGTGAACATGGCTTGTTACCTGATTAATCGATCTCCATCATCTACTATTGATTGGAAGACTCTAGAGAAAGTATGGACGGGGAAACCTGTTGATTACTCCGAATTACAAGCATTCGAATGTCTTGCATATGCTCATGCTAGTAATGGTAAGCTTGAGCCGAGGTCGAAGAATTGTGAATTTCTAGGTCATGCACTTGGGATGAAAGGCAACCGGCTGTGGTGCATCGATCCCAGATCATTCTGTTTTCTAATTAACAGAGATGTAATCTTCAACAAACTGCAATTCTTCGACAGAGGAGTCTTGAGACACTACCGGCAGAGCAGACAGATCATGGTGTTAGTAGTGAGGTGGAGCTTTGTAGTAAAAAATTTGCCACAAGTGTATCATTTCATAATTTTTAATGGTAAAAAATACTTTAGGGTAAATTTGTTACATTTTGTTACCCAATTTTTTTTTTACAAAATTTATTAGTTTGGTATCTTAATTATTTAAACGGCAAAGCTCGTTTGTGAAGCTAGGAACTGATTGTGCAAGTCAAAAGGCTGTGCGAAGTGGATTTATCTTTCAGATTTACTTATTTTGTGAGATATGGATATTTGTTTAAAGTTATATATATCTCTCTTTCATGTGAAATGAAAATTTTCCTTCCGAAAAAAATAAAGAGGGCTGGTGGTGTGACGCACCATAACACATTGCATGCGGCTTCAACATTTTGAACTTTGGCTTGGACAGCAGAGCGCTTTAGAAGCGAAGAATTTCCTGATATGCACCAGATAATGCAAGGAAATAGTTAAAACAATCATGTACATTTAGACTCCATTTGTTTCGCAAAATATTGATATATTTGAAAATATTTTCCTAAAAATTATTAGTTATATATCTTAAAATAATTAGTAAATGGAAGCGTTATAATTGGCAATAATAATTCATACCTAAACATTAACAGTTTTTCTTGTGACAAACAAGTCCCACTTACCTACCACTGAATGAGAGCCAACAAAAGAGACGCAAGCGGAGCGAAGTCCGGTTGCCCTCTGCAAGTTAAAATAAAAATAAAAATTAGCGGTTATTCATGGAAAGATGCAAGTCACTCAGGCTTAAATAAAGAAATTAAAACTGAAATCAAGAAGTGGTTTATCTCAAATTTGTTTTTCATCTTCTTGTTCCCTCCACATTTCTCTAGCTTTCTTGCTAGGGCTTCTGGGAGTTTCTGCAACACTGCCTCTGATTCTTCTCGCAAAATTCTTCTTTTCATAAGTACAGAGGAGATTCGAAATTGTGGGGGCGATCTAGAGCTTCCGTCAAGTGAGGACCTTTCTTCATCAGAGGATTTTGCCGAACATTATCCATAATTCGATGGCAAATCATTCGAATGACGATGGCCATCCGATTGATCGTCTCACGAGTGAACCGCTCCAAGTTCAGAATTTCAAGTCCGCAAAAGAGTGGGTTTCTCTCCTTAGGATTGGCCAATACCAGGTACAATTATGCCTTACATGCCCGAGTGTGAAGAATATATACATATGAATTTATATTCTATCTTCGAAGTGTCTTTCGTAGTTTAAGACTCTTGTGCCATTTATGTGGAAACATGGGCAGATACGGTGGTCTCGAAAGGAAACTCATTTGGCAGCAAAGTGGTACTACGGGAGAAAACAATTGAATTGGGAGATATTGCAAGGCGGTTCGAAGAAGAAAATCAAAATGGATTGGTCGAACATTTCAGCCATAATAGTTGATTACCGCGGTGGCCTAAAGATTCTTGAAATTGAGGTCCAACGCATAACCTCAATTGTGCTTTTGATCAATTCTGTTGATGATATATTCGTAAATTCATATCCTTTCCTTTTCATTATTCCATAGTTCGTTAAGAAAGAAAGAATTTCTACCTTGTCAACTTTTATTTTTCTTTTTGGTTTTACCTTGTCAACTTCTCATGTTCGCATTCTTGAGCATAGACGTACATCCGATACCCGGCATTTGCACATGCGCACAAATGTACCAACGTATCTAACTTTTGTTTACAGCTATACGAACCGCCTAATTTCTACAGCGAGCTCGCGAGTGCCTCGTGGGCGTGGATGCCAGTTTCAGATTTCACTGGTGGTCAAGCTTCCACTTATAGGTAACACTATGTCCTGATCAAAGTTATGCGACCTCGTCATTTGCAGTCCACTTGATGTAACTTGTTCTTATATTGTATAAAGATATATGGGATAACGCAATACATTAGCAGACTCTTATGACATTTGTATGGTGATTTGATTTGTTTTAATTAGGATTCACCATCTTGAGTTTGCTGATGACACACAACTGGAGAAAAACATGAAACCACTCTTTTTCTTGGACTCTCGCTCGAAGGAATCGACCGAAAGGCCCTTCCCAAGTCTGAGTAGTCCATTTTTCGTCGATCTAGAACTGAGGTTGGGACGTTCGCCGCTCAACGAGATGAATCAAGCCGACATAGGGCGTCATTCGGGACTTGCTTCAACATCGAATCCCCACCAGGACCTGGCGCTGGACCTTCCTTCCTGCTCGAGTTATCGCCTCACAAGTAGTGATCGTGCAGGCCATCCACCAGACGATGACGGTCATGACAAACGGAACAACGAGCAGTTGGTGATGATGACAAGCAGCGAGCCACGCTCGACAGATGTCAATACTCATGATAGTCATTATGGGCCGACCAGTGCAGAGCTCGTTTCTAATCTTCATCAGGATTAGACGATGTCGATCATCGTCTTCGCCAGTTCATGGTGAATCACATCACAAGTGATTACGCTCCACGCCACCCCCATTTGATGCCATAAAAGAGAGTAAGGCATGCATGACCTGCTTTCTTCTTTTTCTGTCATAATGGATTGGTCTCTACGTTCAAGAGAAGGACCTTTTGAAAGTTTTATTCCTTTCGCTTTCGGAGAAACTCGATTGCAGCTTATTTGGATGTTTTTTAATGGTCTTTTCTTCTAGTTAATTGCAGCCGTGCAAATACAAACGAATGCTAGGACAGGCCTGGTAAATTACAAAGAAAACTTGATTCCGTATACATTCATTATTATAAAAATAAGAATCTTTTGATAATGCCTGGAAACGCATTATTGTCCATATTTTTTGGGGCAATTATTCAATATGCATATGT
Source organism: Rhodomyrtus tomentosa (assembly GCA_028455895.1). Taxonomy (NCBI): domain Eukaryota; kingdom Viridiplantae; phylum Streptophyta; class Magnoliopsida; order Myrtales; family Myrtaceae; genus Rhodomyrtus; species Rhodomyrtus tomentosa. The sequence continues at coordinate 19,556,230 of JAPCWY010000003.1, read as the reverse complement.
CTCAAATGTAATGCTAGATCGATGCGCCAAAGCAATCTTTCAAGTGACTGCTTCCCGCCGTGTCACTTGCGCTCTCTCGTTCATGTTTCCCTCGCCCGATTCGGAATTGAGCACAACAAGGGCTCGATCAAGTTAGTAAGATTCATCCTCCCTCAGACGGCTTTCTAAATGTGGAGATATCATCCCCTAGACGCTTCCTAGTGTAATGCACTACCTTTGGTAAGATTCATCCTCCATCGGTAAACATACTTTATAAATTTCAAAAGAATATAAACACGCTTCTAGAAGGCTTCCTCTCACTTATCATTGAGATTAGAGGGACTAAAACAACCACGTTGCATGTTTGAAGTGCGAGCAATACCCAACTAGATATATCACAAGCTACCAATAAAAGTTCATACATTCTAAATTTGGTCAGAGACGAATTTTATATTTTTAGAGATAGATTCCTCTATTTTAATTATTATCGGTTCTAGGGTCCAATTAGAGATTGTAAATTTTCTTAGGCTGTCAAGTCATTCAAGAATCATATTATGTGATTTGAAAAAAAAAATTATGTTATTGTGAATTATGTAGATCAATATTAGGGACACTTTAAATCACAAGCGCAAATTCTCTCTCACTTCTGCCCCATCGGGTACTATTCACCCTTTGTTGGCTTTGGTGATTCCCGACGGCACCACTGTTGGATTCGCTTGGAACTCAGTCTCCGAGGTCGCCCCACTCCCGTTCCCATCCTCACCGTTGGGATTTTGACAAGAAGCTTTCTTCCTGTCCCCATGGCAGATCTGAGATAGAATCACATGGCTGCCCAACCTGAGAAAACTACAGATCAAGGTCTCACCCTCCCATAAAAGCTCATCACTTTGGTAGGGGCTCGGCCTTCAATGAGTTTTGCAGCCCCTCAACAGCCCTCGGTGAGTCGCAGAGGTGTTGGCATGGACGGCTCGGGCTGGCTCACAGTCCCTGCTCCTGTGAAGAACAATAGTCTTGCTGCAACAAAGGGGATGATGGTGTTGTGGCTAGCGTTACCATCTAGAAGGGGGTGAACAGGTGATTATCATGCAATTTTGGAGATTTAATGTGGAATTCAAATTGCACAAACATTAAGCTTAGTTCTCAGATGATCAAAACAGAGTATATCACTGTGTACGCTGAGCGTGCAATTCTGCTATAACAAGATATAAAATAAGATCAGAATCAGAGATAGAGAAGACTCCACAAAGAGTTTATAGTGGCTCGGCTTTGGTTAAGCCTACGTCCACTTTTTCGGCTATCAGCCAATCGGCTGGATTCGACTTGTAAACTGCTTGAGGTTACAACTCAGTGATCACCTAACACTCAACACTCTTGTGTATACCTTCTCACAATTACAATGGATGGATTATGAAGAATATATAATTTGAAGTACTCTTGATAAAAAATTATGAACACGTTTCCCTCTTAATGCCTATCTCTGTTCTCTTCAGCTTTGAAATGTATTTTATACTCCTCCGCCTCCAATCTGACCATTGCAAAGCTTCCAGAAGAGGTCTCTCCAAAACTTCTTGTTTGGACAAGACAATTACCAAAAGAAGATCTCGTAACCGTTGAGGATCGACAAAGGAAAGTCTTCTCCATTTGGATCAAATCGTCCATACAATTATGATCATGGGTTTCCATAGATGAATTCCTTCCATTAGCAAGTTTCACTCTTCTTCTAAGATCCATGTCCTTAATTGATCTCTATCTCTGAGAATCTTTAAGAACAATCCAGTTTGATTGTATCCGTTGTAGTGTATTAATTAAGTACATCTTGAAGTCCTCTTCAAGTTCTTATTACTACTCGTGCATACTCCTCTCATATCTTAAGCATTATTCCAACGTCTGAGCTACCCCTTCTCAACGTATGAGCTTGACACAGTATCTGAGTCCCTCAAAAATAACATCTGAGTTAAATCTTTTCGCTAGATTCAATCTTGTGCATCTCCATACAAAAGATCAATTTGTAAAACAAGTATACCATGACATTATTTCAAAACTTAAGAATAGTTGTATTGTTTTGTCATCTTCAAAATCATTTAGGGTTTTTCTCGACAATCTCCCCCTTTTTGACAATGACAAGACTATCCACAAAAGTAGCAATTGTTTGAATAAAAAGATGAGCAACCATAGTCTAGTTACTCTATTAGAATCTTGGTAAAGGATAATTTTATCAATTTGTGCTTTGTACTTTTTAACAGGAGTAAGTTTTGAGGTCCAAAGTTTAACTTTGCAATATCATGAACGGGTTCAGAACTTGTAGTATCTCAAAAATGGATTTAGAATTTAAGCTTGTGTACAAATTCAGAGCATTTAAAATGTGATATCATGTGGTTATAAATAATTTCAATAATTCTCAGTCATATGAACGATAACCTTGAGCATCATGATAATTGAGAGCATAATGCTTGTAATCCAGAGTTTGTACGCAATGCTTAGAACATCTTGTTCTAGTAAATACTGAGAACTTGTTGTCTTTATTTAACCTGCTTAGATTTATGACAAGTGTTGCATATTTGAATCATTCCTGTTTGCAGTAAGAGATATATGCACGTGTTCTGATGAAAGAAATGCTCAAAATAAAGAATTTGTTCACCAGCTCAGTTTAAGAAAAATTTCAGATCATGTTTCTACTGAACATGGGAACCTGTGTTCTTAATTTTCCAATCTATCAACCTGTGAATCTGTATATACTTCTTCCTGTGCTTCAAAGTAGAATCATAGCATTCACTGCACAATAGAAATCATAGCATTGATATATTCACAACTTGTAAAGCATATTAAGATATATCACAGTGTTTAATACCACAGTATTCAATGCTTTTGTAACTTCTCCACCCTTTTTGTCATCAGCAGAAAAAGGTGAGCACAACACTGGTCATGGCAGCCATTAATGGTATATTATAAGCACTAAGGGTAATATTTAGAATTTCTAACTTATATTCAATAATAGTGCGGTTCTAAGTAAAGAGTATTACTCCCCTTTGTTAAACAATCATGCAATGACTGAATATAGCTAAAAGACAAATCAAGATCCAACTTCCATAATTGTAACATTTAAGTACATATCCAAACACCAAAAAGATTAAAAATATTTGAATAACAAGAAATTTTTTTTGATCTTAGGGGTTTGGGTTTGGAGTTGGAGTTGGAGTGGAGGTTGATGGGGCTGGATTAGGCTGACACGTCGATTCTGAACATAATGTAATAATTCAAAAATCTAGTAGAGTGCCCAACAGAAGTAAATTCTAAACAGAACATTAATCTGTGATGTCATAACCAAATTCTAAACAAAATCAATTGTGTTGAGATAAAATTGGTATAATCTGATTTTATTTAGGAATACTTGATCTGGATAGGATGAGAATGAGGATTTAGCCTGAGTGAATTTTGGAGGATTCATAATAAATCTGAAATGCAATAGATTTGGACATGTGAAATAATTTAAGATTGAGCTCTTCTTCTATCTTGTTCATATTCTTTTTAGTTTGCTCAAGCTCGAGGCACGTGAGATGGCATTTCTTCCCCATGTCTCCATTTAAGCTTCGACCTTTCAGACCTAGCTCCTCCTTGAACTAATTCATTTCAATGTCTAAGTCTGTTCTGAATTTTCTCAAGGTATCTTTGCATTCTCCTTGTTTGAACAGGGTATCCCACAGTTTGTCTGTTTCTGATATTTCTTTTTTCTTGTTCAAATCCTGGCAATCACACATATCCCCCTATCTCTTGATACTTTCTTTTTGCTTGATTTCTTCATCTGCATTGACTATTTCTTGAGAGCATGTATTCTAGGTAAGACAAAACTAGGGCCAAGTTGATTTTCTTGAACCAGGAATCTGGCACATTCTTCTCTAGCTATATCTTGCTCATGTTCGTTGCAAAATTTTATGAGATATGGAATACTAAAGTCACTCAGAAGTGGATCAATATTGTGCTGAGCTTCTTTTCCCTTAACTAAGGCATTCTTCAACTCTTGTTCAATCAATGTGGATGCAAATTCAACTACATCCTCCTTCGAGACAAAGCCGTTGTTCACTATTAAATCTTTTATCGATTTTTTGTTGTTTCCCTATTCCTTGACCTTGAGAAGAGTTTTATTAACAGCCCTGCCAAGTTGAATTTTTCTCTCAAGATAAAAAGCATCTTTTACAGTAGTAAGAGATTTTACTAGGTTATTAAGTCATTCAGGTTCTTGCTTCACTTAATTTTAGTAGTGATGGACTGAAGTGTACAGTGTGAAGTCTTGAGGGAATTTTATCATGACTAGTTTTGAAAATTACTCCAATTTTTGGTTGGTAACTTCCTTGAAACGATCTATACTTTTCCCTATGTGATTTTTGAGAAGGATCAAATCAAGCTTTTCTGATAAGTTATTCATTAACACTTTGAATTCATCTTCCAACTTCTCTCTCAATTCGCCTGTTTCCTAAAAGAGTATCTTGTATAGTTTATGAGTATGATGTTTTAACTCATTTTTGAAAGTATTGGATATCTTTCAGTAATTCAAAATCCGTATTCTAGCTCATGTTTGCCTCTCCATCTTCTTCAGATTCAGTTTCCATATGCTCCCCCTAAAAAGTAGCTCTCTTGATCTCATTAAGCAGAATATCTTCTTTGGTACTATCTTCTATGTTTTCTTGCAAAAAAAGCATGATACTCTTCTATCATTTTGTTGATAGATGTGTTCTTTTTCCATTCTGACTTTTGATTCATCCTTTCTTTCTTTTTGACTTTTCATTGTGAATTCCTCAATAGTAAGATGATTTTCATCTTCTAGGTCACTGAGAGTGATTTTTAGGTCATCAAAGGATTTTTTTTTAGACAGCATAATTGTTGGAAGCCATGAGAGATGGTAGAGAGAGTTTTAGAATAGAGTATTGCTTATAGAGAAGATATGATTGAATTAATTTTGGAAAGCTAATATTTAATCAACTCAATCAATTCAATCAATTAGGTTTAATCAATCAAGACAATCAACACAATCATAATATTTGCAAAATATTTAGGAAGATTGTGAAAGTGCATACCTTATTTATTGCCAAAAATATAACTACTTACACACCAAAAATTTGAGTGACCAAATCTTCTGCTGTTTCTACTAAGAAAATGTCATCTTCAGATGATGCTTTAAGTTATGAGTTTCTTGTAGTCATTGAGCTTCTTCAAATATTGCACTATGCTCAGAAGCATAGTTTTCTGTCTAAATAATAGCTCAAACAAGCATAATAGTAATATCCCAATTCTTGTTTGATATATTCAAATGTGTTCTTATCAAGTGATTTGGTAAATATGTCAGCTAGTTGATTCTTTAAGTCAACAAATTAAATGCTACCATCACGATTATACACATGATCACGAATAAAATGATTAATTTCAATATGTTTAGCTCATGAATGTAGAATTATATCCTTAGTGAGGTTGATGACACTTATGTTGTCACATTTGATTTTCACATTACGAGCTTGAACATCAAACCTTCAATTGTTACTTCATCTATAGGATTTGAGCACAACAACTTCTTAATGCAACATACTTAGCTTCTGTAGTTGATAGAGCCATAGTGTTTTGCTTCTTGGAGAATAAAGACACTAGTATTGATCCTGAAAGTTGACATGTGCCTGAAATACTTTTTCTATCTAGCTTACAACCTGCAAGATCAGCATCTGAATAGTCATGTAATATAAGATTTGATGTCTTAGGATACCACAATCCTAGATTAGGATTATTTCCTATGTATTTGATGATTCTTTTGGCTGTAGTTAGATGTGATTCCTTAGGAACAGATTGAAATCTAGCACACATGCACACACACTAAAAATGATGTCAGGTCTTGAAGTAGTGAGATATAGTTATGAACCGATTATGCTCATGTAGAGCTTTTGAGGAACCTGTTTGCCCTGTTCATCCTTATAGCTTGGATGAGGAAGACATTGGTAATTCAGTCTTCTTGCAATTTTCTTGACCAAACTTCTTCACCAATTCAAGAGCATATTTCTCTTGGTGTCTGAATGTGCCTTGTTCAGTCTGTTTGACTTGCAGTCCTAGGAAGAATGTAAGTTTTCCCATCATGCTCATCTCAAATTCATTCTGTATGATCTGAGAGAAATTCTTGCAAAGATTTTCGTTAGATGAGCCAAATATAATATCATCTACATAAAATTGATAAGTAAGATTTTATTACCTTCCCTTTTGATAAATAAAGTTGTATCAACTTTACCTTTCTCAAAGCCTTTGTCGGTAAGAAAATTACTTAACCTTTCATACCAAACTCATGGTGCTTGCCTGAGTCCATAAAGGGCTTTCTTCAGTCTGTACACACGATCTGAATTCTTAGGATCTTCAAATTCTGGAGGTTGTGCAACATAGACTTCCTCCTTGATGTAACCATTTAGGAATCCGCTTTTAACATTCATTTGATATAGCTTGAAGTCATGGTAGCAAGCATAAGCAAGAAGTAGTTTGATAGTTCCAATATTGCTATTGGGGCATATGTCTCATCATAGTCAATCCCTTCTTCTTGCGAATAACCCTTAGCAAAAGTCTTGTTTTTTATGGTTACTTTACCTTTATCATCCATTTTATTTCTAAAAACCCATTTGGTTCCAATATCCGGATGATCCTTTGGCTTGGGTACCAGTTTCGAAACTTGACCGAGTTTGAACTAAAATAGCTCTTGTTGCATAACTTCAATCCAGCTTTCATCTTCAAGAGGTTCCTCAATTCCTTTGAGTTCTATTTCAAAGACCAGAGCAAATGCATTTATAACATTTTTAAGCTTGGATCTAATTTCGGTTCCTTCATCAATATTTCAAATGACGTGATCTGTAGGAACACTATATTTGTATTTCCAGTTTTTCTTCGACTTTTCATGTTCATCGTCAGTTGATTCCTTAGCATTTGAATCTTCAGAACTTGAGATTTGCTGATACTCTACCATGTTCTGAGATGATTAAGTTGGTTCTTCATTCTCAGAAGATATTTGCACCCAAATATATGAAATTATGAAATATTTGGTTTCTTTCCTTTGTAAAGTTCATAGGGAGTTTTCTCAAGGAATGATACGAGAAATACACGGTTTATGATATAGCAAAGAGTAGAAACTAGCTCAGCCCAAAAATAGTATGTAGCTTTGTTTTTAATCAAAATAGTTCGTGTCATTTCTTGCAAAGAATGATGTTTTTCTTTCAACAACTCCATTTTGTTGTAGAGTGTATGTATATGAAAAATTATGTTGAGAGACATTTTGATCACAAAATTCGGCAAAGTATTGATTTTAAAATTCCCCTCCGTGATCTGTTTTGATGCTTGAAATTGAATAGCCTTTTTCATTTGGAACTTTCTTAGAAAAGATTTCAAAGCGTGAAAATGCATCACTCTTATATGTAAGAAAGAATACTCAAGTGTATCTAGTATAATCATCCACAACAACTAAGCAATATTTCTTATCTCTAATACTCTAAGTTTGTGTGGGTTCAAAGACATTCGTAAGCAATAGCTGCAAAGCATGGTTAGTAGAAATTTCATTTATAGATTTGTAAGAAATTCTTTCTTGTTTGATAAGTGTGCAAGATCCACAGTGCTTAGTCCTTTCAAGTTTGGCATTTGAGGATGCTTAGTCCTTTCAAGTTTTGCATTTGAAAGTCCTCTCACTTCGTTTTAGAGAGCTTTGAGATTTGCTTGAGGCTTATGTGTCATAGCTTCCCGTGCTAAAGTTCTAGATCGTCTTTGATAGATAGAAGACATGTTTCTTCCTCAGACGATGTGTCCAAAAGGTACATATTACCATGCCTTCATCCAATGAATGAAGATTCATTACCTCAACTTGTACCCGAACACTTATCTTCTGCAAAAGAAACTTTATATCCAATATCGCATAATTTACTGATACTAATAAAATTGAAATTCGAACAATTGACCAATGAAACATCATTGATATGAAGGTTGCCAATCAAAGGAGACATTTCCACCATTGAACATTTCAAGAATGATAAATGTTGTTGCATCTCCAGTCATGTGTCTAAAGCATCCACTATCAAGGTACTATTTATTTTTCCTTTTCATTGATACCTACAATGATCAATGAAACTCAAGTTTTCTTTGGTACCCAAATATGTTTGGGTTCTTTGAGGTTAGAAACATATGCATTTCTAAGAATATCTCGAGTTGGTCTTTTGATCTTGAAACAATAGCTTTTAGAATGTTTTAGATCGCCACAGTTTGAACATACAGATAAATTCCGACCTTTAGACTTTGCAAACTGCTTTCTAAAATGTATCTTATAAAAATCCTTAGGAGGCCTTTTTCTAAGTCTTTCCTTTACATCAGGAAATTTATTTTTCACATCACTTTCTTTTTGAAAGCCTAGTTCTGATTTGTTATAATAAGGAAATTGTATAGAAAGTATGTGTTGTAGTGTCTTTGACTCAGATGAAAATTTCTTATGAATATCGAAAGTTTCCTTTTTCAAAGAAATATTTTCTTTTCAAAAAGATCTTTTTCTTCTTTCGAGAAATTTATTTTTTCTTTGAAAAAATCTATTTTAATAAGGAAATATTTTCTTTCTCAAGGATTACAATTCCGGATTTTAATAGGCTATGCCCCTTGGAAACAAAATCACTTTTCTCTTTTATTTGATAAAATTCCTTTTCAAGAAAGCTAACCTTATCCTTTTGAGAAACGTCCCTTTGTTTTAAAATAGTCACTTCTTTCTTTAATTAGGAAAGTCTTTTGAGAGTAGCTTCATTATTCTAAAAATAGCTCATCTATACATATAGATACATCAGAAGAAATTTCTGAATGAGTTACTTCGATATCATCGTCTGAGGCTTCCGTGAGACAAATGTTTACGTATTCCTCATTACTTTCACATTCGGTATTCTCTACTTTCAAGGCTTTCTTAGATCTTTCATCCTTTCCTTTCTTCTTTAACAGAGGGCAATTTGATTTAATGTGCCATCTCTTTTTGCATTCGTAGCAGATGACTTCTTGGCTTTCATTTTTGGTCTCAAATGGTCTTTTCTGATCATATCATCTGAGATCCTTCTTGTCTTTGAAATTTCTGCCTTTTTTTCCATTCTTTTGAATCTTCTGATCATGAGTACTAGTTCCCCATCATTTTCATTCTCAAAATATGAATCATCAGAATGAACATTATATTTTAAAGTAATGGATTTACCCTTTGACATGGTTTCCTCATTGATTTTTTCTTCCTCATAGGATTGAAGAGTTCCAATGAACTCGTCCATAGACAAAAGTGATATCCTTTGAGTCTCTCGAATAGATGTTTTGACGTTGTCTCATTCCTTCATGAGAGCTCTTAGTAGTTTATTGACTCTCATCGGTCCAAACACTAGTTGCCCATGGTACATGAGACCATTTACTATTTCAATGAATCTGTCGAATATCTGTTTCACAGTTTCTCTAGGTTTCATTCTAAATGCTTCATACTGACCAAGAAGAAAGTTAATTTTAGTCTCCTTGACTCAGTTTATTCTTTCATATATAACATAGAGATTGTCCCAAATCTCCTTTGACGAGGATCAATCTGCAATACGTCTGTATTCAGTAGGAGATAAAGCACTCTAAAATGAATAAATGGCCTTTGCATTAAGAGCATCTCTCTCGATAATTTCAGTGGTCGATAGAATGGTAGTTGGCATTGAATTATTATCCACTACATTTGATCCGCTTGTGACATTTGCAATTGGATTTACTCTTCGTTTTACAACATCTTAAATCTGGGGATCCTGACATCTACTGTATGCCTTGAATTTGTTTTGCCAGTCGCTATACTCTTTCTCTTCAAAATGCGGTGGCATGTTGTTGCTTCCACCTTCAATTCATGAGGGAGAGAAATTGCTAGCCATAAATATGTTAGTTCAAAAGTAAAAATACTTCACAATATATGAGCACTTGGTTTTGATATCAATTATTGTGGCTAGCGTTACCAACTAAAGGGGGTGAATTGGTGATCATCGTGCAATTTTGGAGTCTGTACTTTTTGTAGCTGCCGCCCAGATTCTATTGACCATTTGTTCTTCGGTTGCCATATTACGAATACTCTAGCCTTATTTTGGTCAGCCAAGTGTAATTTAGAGTGGCTCAACGCCTCTTGGCAAGACAATCTTCAGTGGGCGATGAGGCACCTCCGTGGCCATCTCTTCCACCAGTGCATCATCATGTTTTCCTTTGGTGCTCTTTGCTACATGATTTGGATGGAGCAAAATCATATCATCTTCAAGAACAAACACCTCAATGTGATTGCCCTCAAAGCACATCTCTAGAAACTTGTCAAAGATAAGGCCCTCACCTTCTCTTGAGTAGAGGACCCTCCCAAAAACCACAGGATACAAGCTGCCTGGGGAATCGCTACTACAATTTTTGCTTGACTTTTATCTGGCCTCTTCCTCTATAGTTTCTGTATTGGTTTTACACGTCTTTTGTTGGGCCTTTTGACCCTTAGATATTTTGCTGGCTAATTGTCTTGGCCTTTGGCTGTTTTTTTTTTTTGTGCTTCTCCTACTCGAGCTGCCTTTGTGCTTTCTGTGACACTTTTGCTGTGTGCAGTGAAGATTTGGTTTGTAATCAGCGTTCTTTTTTTTTTTCAATACATCTCTTACCTTTACCCAAAAAAAATTGGCGATTCTATTTAAACGAACGGGCCATCTCATGATTGGTCTCTTAATCATCGCTCTAAGATTTGGAAATGCCACCTATCAACTATCGAGACAAGCAGAGAGGATCACCACTTTAGGCGCCTAACAAGCTAACGATCATACCAACTTTACTTGCTGAGCAAGTCATCTCACAAATGAGCGCATCAAGAGGCGCCCCCAATCATCGGCTTCACGTGCTCAAGAACATGCCTTATTGTCAATCGGGTCAAGAGCCACCAAATTTGTCTCAGTTTAGGATTGGAATCACTTGTTACTAAACCGATGGTATAATCAACCACTATCAAAATCACCTCTCATGACAAATTAAAAATGCAAGATTGGCTCATCTCGATTTGCAGTCGTCCAACAACAGTCCAGGGTGATCAATCTTTGACTAGTGCGTGGCTAGTACAAGGTTGTAGTACGAATCGACCTTCATCGAATCCATGGCCAATTTGGATGTCGATCCACACTAGCTTGCAAATCATTCCATTGGTCAATTTAGGAGAGCCTGTGGTCATTGTGCAGCTAAACGAAATTGATCACAATCAATCCATGCTTGACTTAATGTCATCAGACAGTCGATTCTGAATCAATGGCATAGCCGATGATGTTGCATATTTAAAGATTGCAAGTGTAGTAATACCTAACAATGTGAAAGGTATATCATGTGCAACTTATTAAAGTTCACATATTCTGATTTTTCTTTTGTTAGATATAATTTTTTTTTATTTTACAAATTGGATTCCGCTATTTTTGTTGTCCTAGTTTTTAGGGCCCACCAAGAGTTTGTATATTTTTAGACCGTTCTCACGACTGATGGGCCATCACACAATCATCTTCTGTAATTTAGACAGAATTACTTATAGGTCACTTAAAATTATGGGCGAAAATATTTAGGAAGACTTTGCAATAGAAACCCAGAAATTGATAGGCCAAGGAGAGCTTGACATTTTCTAAATATTATTTTTTGCCACTTTACACTACTTGGGCACAAAAAAAATAAAAATTGCCACGAGATACAAAGAGAACCTCCTTATCTAATCCATCCAAAGTTTTATGGAACCACTTCTAGTCGTTCTAAAAATTTAAATTATTAAATGAATAAATTGCTCCATATTTAGATATTCAAATAATTCAAAGGATAGTTTTCTGTCCACGAACTTAATCGGTAAAAGCCAACAACAAATTCAAAATTACTTTTGTCGTCTTTTCAAAATAAAAATAAGATATATATATATATAATTTGTTTTACTTTTCTTGTTCTCTCCATGTTACGTTCCTTCGTCTCTTATTTGACCACAAGTACGATTTCCAACAAATATTCAATTCGCTTTAAATTCGCCTAAAACGACTTTTTGTTTCACCTCATTATCGTAAAGAAAGGAAAAATCAAAATTAGTGTGTTATTAAAAAAAAGCGGGGGAAATGGATAAATAAGGGACGGAATTATCATTTTTTGTATGGAAAAAAGAAAAAAAGGGTTAAGTTATTGATTGACTTTATAATCCGGCCAGCAGCACTAGGACTCTTTGAACAGAAACCCAATGGCGGTGGAATTCTCCTTGTTCTCCAACCAAACTTCCTCTCTCTCTCTCTCTCTCTCTCTCTCTTGCTTGCTAACAAAATAGAGCTCCTTCAATCGACTAAAAATTCAGGTGGTTCCCCTTTTTGATTGAGTGGGTCTTTTGGAGGGTTTTTGTAGCTAGTACTCTTCCTCTTCTTCTTGCGGTTTTCTTTTTGGCCATTGAAGAGAAAGAAAGCATGGAGAGCGATGGAGTGGGAGAAGACTTTTTGGACTGGTTGAGTGATACAGACTACAGAGTCCCTATCACTTGAGCAGCTCCTTTCAGAGGAGGATTTTCAGATGGCCGAACCTTCGAATGATGGTTTCTGGGGCACAAGGTAACAATGCACAAGCCGATGATCAGCAGTGTACACAAACAGCAGTTGCGACACCACCCGCACAGGTTCTCTCTTTCTTGGGTGTTTTTCTTTTTCTCATAGCTTGATTAATTCCTCCCATTACAGGGAGGGGACCGTAGAAAGAAAAACAGATACATTTGAGGGTCTTTAAAGACGTAATAGTTACTTAGATTTTCAAGAAGATTGTCAATGACATGATAGATGAATTAGGTCTTAAAGATTCGGTCTTGGTTGTCAGCTAGCTATGTTCTTCGCATCATTATATGTGCATGCTTGACCGTGCGTGGCAGACTTTTTTGTTTGTTTCTAGTGACATGATCTGTTTTTCAGGGCGATTCCGACGGAATTATCGAGTCTTTTACCACGCTCGACTAAAATTTAAGAAGACAATTTTTATGCTCAAGAAAGCTAAAGCCATACGTTGTGAGAGACGAGTCAATAGTCAAACATGGGAAGCACTCGGGTCTCAGAAGATCAAGGCCGCAAGTGAACCATTTAGCGTCCTCAAGATCGGTAGATACGAGGTATATTTTTACCTTACATGTGTCACGCCCCGATTCTCGAGCCCGTGACATCTCTCGTCAAATCACCACGAGATCATAGAGATAGCGTCCTAGGTACACTTTCGACCTATCACTTACTCAAGCATGCGGAAACGTGTCAACTCCCTGTCAATAAAAATAAATATGAATATAATAGTAGGAGTCAAACACCACAAATAAATCTTGATTCTATCGATACTACTTCCGTTCGTACACAACCCCATACTTCGGGGTGACTAGACAAGACCTTAGCAGGTGTACTCAGTCAGGTAAGACTAACTTCTCATCTTACTTCAGATGACTAATCCAAAAGCCAATCTTTGGCATCCACGAGGCTCCATCACTTGGAACCTGAAAATGTTATCCCACGACGGGGTGAGAATAAATCTTAGTGAATCAAGCCTAAGCTCGGTTAGGAAACTGATTCGCTCGGGCATCCTAATGGAAGTCTCACAATAACAAATCACCACCTATAACACCCAGATACAGTCACGACATAAAAACAATCCACATGCATACTTGCCAGCTTCAGCCACACATAATGCAATGCTTGACTTGACTCATAGCCAATTAGTCGATCACCCAAACAAGCATCTCAACCACAAGTACGCATAGGACATCACACAAGTCCATTTATTAACAATGATCGTACCCACGACACATGAGAAGATCTACGAGAAAGAAGGCGTGATTCGACTCCCACAACTAACGCGATCCAGCACCTTGATGCAATCGAGCATTCTACTGGTATGACTAGGCTACGCTCCTTTTCTCTCGGCAACGACTACTACAAGAGGTGTCTCTAGTGCGCCTGGCACGGCACCAGCAAGTAGGCATCCTTAAACGGGGCGTTGGTCCACAACAAGCAGCGATCGGCATCCGACCAATCTTACATCTGTGCTAGTTAGCACCGGACAAGAATTGACGTGTTTCTGGCAAGTCGTATGGTTCTATACAATTGGTACGGTACGAACTTGCCAAGAAAAAGTATTATCGTTCCCTCATATGACCACACAGAACACATCCAGTAATCAACCCATTTCATTATCTTCGGTTAAAACCGGATGCTCACTCACGCATGTAAAAAATCAGGCCGAAGGCCATTTTCATGCTAAAAATGTCTTTTGACTTCGTACACGGTCATATGCATATGCAGGCTACCTCCTAGTCATCACAACCGCACACAGGGCGATTAACCCACAATCATCAATCAAAGTCCAACAATCATTCCAGGCAGTCTATAAAGCCAATGAAAGTCATCTAATCAATTACGAGCATTTAATTCCAATTAGACAACCTAAGGCTCAATTCGTACGATAATCCTTTATTAATCGATTCAATTAATAACGTCGAACATTCGCTCGTCTTTAATATGTCGCTCGCTCGCAATTGAACACAATCAAATCAATCAATCAGTCAATTTCAATTAATCACAATTAGCCACAGACAATATAATCAATCTGGCTAACCTGATCGATCGCGGCCATTTAACCTAATCCAAATTTCTATCAAAATCGGCCCCAATTGTGTGCTTAAATTTCCTTAATTGACTAAGAGACTAATCATAGGCGCAATTAGCGCCCTAACCAAGGATTATGGTCAACTCACCAGTTAAGTCATCTTGGGCGATCTCAACGGCGACGGTGCGGGCGGCGACAACGAACAGCGACGGCGGATCACGGGTCAATTTCCTCGGACGACGACCCAAGACTCTCGGCCTATGGCCAAAATGGCCCATGGACTTGGCCACGGACCCGGTCACTTAGCCTAGACTCTCGGCCACCCAGCCCAGGCCAAACCGAGCCATGACCTGTGCAAACCGGCCCGAATAGGGCACTCGGCCAGGGGCAGGGCAGGGCAGGCTTGGGGTTGAGACGGCTGGTTCGACGGCTGGCGGACGGTGGCCGGCTCGGGGATTGGCTGTGGAAGCACCAGGTGGTCAGGAGGAGTTGATCGGGACTGGTGACCGCGGCGGCGGACAGCCGGAGGCGGCGGATCGACGGCGAAACAAAACCGGGTGGGTAGGGTTCTCGTAGCGCCGAGAACAGGGCTGTGGTTAGGGCGGATTTTCGGCCGCCACGCGCGGGGGCCGGTCTCCACAAGCTTAGAGAAGATAGAGAGGGGCCTTGGGGGTTCGTTGCTGTTGGCGGTGAGAGGCGATGACGGCCGGTCCGGACGGATCGAAGAGAAATTCGATCGATATCCAAAATAGAGCACCGGGGATCTCGGGGCCGATTACGGAGGCTCCGATGGGTGACGATCGGTGAGACGGCGTCGGGGTGTCGAGGGGAGGTAGGGGGATGTCGGAGAGGTGGTGGGCGGCGGCGGTGGCGTCGGAAACCGCCGGGGGAAGGTTAGAGGCTCTCGGGTCAATGCGGCCGAAATAGGGGCTGGAGCTTCCGAGGGGTTTCGCAGTCGTCCGGCGGCGAGTGACGGCTGAGGATGGGCCGGTGGCGAGGGCAGGAGGTGACTGGAGGTGGTGACCGTCGATGGTGGGTGGTGACGGCACAAAATCGCCGGAGGAGGGAGGAGGAGAGGAAGGGCAGACGATCGAGGGGGTGGCGTTCCACCAAGAGAGAGAGAGAGAGAGAGAGATAGGGGTCCACCAAAGACTTTTGGGGCATTTCGTCTCTTAGTGAATAATTGAGGGGCAATTTGGTTATTTCGTAAATTGGGACTGAACGAAAATTTGGTACACCGGACGAAGGATATTTTGGTAATTTCACAGACTAGGCTCGATTGGGATTAGGCTCGGGCGCGAGGATTGAAATCCTAACTGCGATGACTAAAAATTTTGAAACCTAGTCTAAACGAACTGAAACTTTAGAATTCGTCCAATTATTGTCTCTTCAGTCCTTACGATTCAAAATTTTCCATCGACTGAAATTTGATGTCAATCCATTATGTTGATTTCAGGTACCTTGCTAGAGGTGAATTTTCGAGGTGTCACAACTCTCCTCCCTTAGAAAATTTCGTCCTCGAAATTAAAGTACTACCATAACCCTTCAAACAAATAACGATATCCAGTCCTCACAATTTTATCAAATAGTTCCTTCAGGACCACGGTGTTACCAAACCACCTTGACCAAAGAGAAAATTCTTGCTCCGGAATACTTGTTGTCTCCAAGTGACGATCCTGACTGGACTTCCCAAATACAATGCTCGTTCATCCAGTTCAATATTCTCATAACTCAACACAAAACATGAGCGGGGTTCGACTCGTACTTCCTTAATATCGACACATGGAAGGTGTTGTGCGCTTGAGCAAGTCTTAGCGGTAACTTAAGACTATACACCATTTTCCCAATTCTTTCCAAAAATCTCGAAAGGTTCGACATACTTGAACTTAGCATTCCTTTCTTGCGAAAACGAGTTGTCCTTCCAACATGCGTCACTTTCTATAGACATAATTACCCACTTGAAATTCCATTGGTCTTCACTCCAGAATGGTGTAACTTTCCTAACGACTCTAAACTGTTCTCAGTCTATCTTTGATAACCTTGATTGCGTCTAGTGATTGTTCCACTAACTGAAGACTCATGATCTTCATTTCACCATTTCCATTCCAATAGACTAGCGTTCTGCACATTCTACCATATCATGCCTCGAAAAGCACCATCCTAATGCTCTGTCGATAATAATAAAATTTATTTATTTATTTGTAAACTCCATCAGATGCAACTGTTCCTCCCAATTACCTTGAAATCCAAAACGCATGCCTCCAACATGTCCTCCAAGGTCTGAATTGTCCCTTTAGATTGACCTTCTGTCTGCGGATAATAAGCCGTACTGAACTGCAATTTCGTTTCCCAAACTTCATACTAGGTTCGCTCCAAGTCAATCCTAATCTCAACTCTGTGCATCGAAATCATAAAGCGACTATCAAATCCAAGTCGGATTCTAACTTACGATCCTTGACTACTAATCTGACACAATTCCATATCCACAATTCGTTTGACTCTAAGGATTTAACTCAACTGTGACCATCTGACCTTACTGTCCCAATCAACTGTTGGTTAACTTAGTAACCATAGTAATTATCTATTCCCACGAATAGACTGGCCATTTCTTAACTTCTAATGAGCAAAGTTTAACGCTACTTCTCCTCATGTTCTATAGATGTTAACCACGATTAACACTAATGACAATTTGGGCATTATGTTTACATGGAGAAGGTCTACCAATAATTCGCCTCTTCTTCAATGCTTTGAGATTTAGAATCACCACTTGTCATCCCTTGAACACCTGGAGAATTACTGAACTAAGGCGCCAAATCGAACTGAGGATCGGACCGTCCATTCTATCGAACAGGGTCAACTCACAAACGAATGACGAGTTGAGGACCACCTCCAATATTCCGGTTTAGGGTTGGAATCACTCGTTCCTAGACCGGTGGTATAATCGAACACTATCGATATCACTTCTCATGACCAACTCAAATTGATGCAGGATTAGTTCGCCTCGACTCGTAGTCCTCCAGCAACACATCACAGAATCCAGGGTTGCTAATCCTTGACTAATGTGTGGCTGGTATGGGGTTCTAGTACAAATCGTTCCTCACTGGGTCCATGGCCATCTTGAATATCGATCAATGTCATCTCGCAAATCATACCACGAATCAATCCCTGGTCGACTTCAGGGTAATCCTATGGTTGACTTACAACTGAGCGAGATCAACCCAATTTGATATATGCTTGATTTAAGATCGCCACACAGTCGACCTTTAATCAATAACACAACCGATTGGCAAATTAGGCCATCATCCCTGTCGAGGGCGACCTTTAACTCTCGGTGGCTTCCTCGACCCTTGGTCGTTGTTCGCGAGTAGTTCGAGTCTTAAACTTGAATCGGTCGTAGGTCTTGGAGCATCACACTCATGTTAAGTTGAATTTTTTCACACTGTTATATCTTGAACATGCATCATCCATTTACTTACTGTACTAAAACTGAGTCATTTATCCCTTGACTTCTTAGAAGTTTCATCACCAATCCATTGTAATCTTCTCTCACCTTTACCTTAGAATCTCCAACGACGGCAGCAGTCCACTTAGGCTTGCAGTGTTGCTCTTTGACTTGTTGATACACCAAAATCTTCGTCATTTGCTCGACCACACCTATTAATCTTCTAGTAGCCTTACCTCAAATCTTGATGTCCACATGAGATATCTGGACTAACATTGAAACTACTATTGTAAATCCCGATCAGTTTTCTATTTTATCAAAAGCAAGGCCCTTATGGTCATTATTCCAAGAAATCAGTGGCCATACTATGCTTTCATTGCGCCATTCTGATAACTAGTCTTCCTTAATTGTCACATCTCGCAATCTTAATCTTATTCAGGGGCATCGCCAAACTCAATAGTCTGTGCATCCAACCGGCGACCCTATCATGTCACCTAACCTTAGATTGCCATTACGAACCTTCCTTGTTCGTCTTCACTGTCCTCATTCCATGCGCATGTCTGAGGCTTCATTAACTATAATCTTCAGGCAGTGTATTCTTTACCATGACCTTATTAGGCTACTAGTCGACTGAGCCATATGGCCTCAAGTCATTCTTATACTACCTTTGGTATACTGCAAGGTCTTCTTCAATCAAGATTCGGAGATAAGATTAACTTTCACCAATTCTGCAAAGCACATATGTCTTACTTACCCATGACATCTCAGTTCATCCACAATCTTCTATCCATCACCCGAAATACAACACAATGGACTCACAAACACGCTATTCACTTTGAGATCCCTACTTAAACACACGTAGTGGAGGCTTTTCGTCTCTATTCAGCACAAGTTACCTGCTTTCACATCGATCCTTATCAATTCATACTTTTTGACTTTTTGGGGCTTCATTACATTACAGAGATTACTTTCACAATTCACGCTTGCTCTTTTGCAGATATTCATCTAATTAGTGATTAGGATCCAAGAAAACAACGGCTAAGACAATCCAAGCAAAACAACACTTCAAACTTATGCAATCCACAAAATACTAATTGTCTTGTTACAAACCCATATCCGTAAGCCTTATCCATAAAAAGGTCTTTTCAAGCTCAACTAGCTATTGCTAATCTACACTAAAACATCTTAACTCAAAAGTCACCCTACTCCTAGTAGAGTCAATCCTAGGTATTCTGCTAAACTTCTCCTCGAGTTTGTCCTTCTTGTGACAACGATGCTTGGGCAGTTTTCTGTCTCAGCGGGCAATCCTTCACTTGGTGTCCCGGCTGATAACATTTAAAGCATTCTCCACCTCTATACAGACAGGGACCAGACCCATGCCTTAGGCAACACAGGCGACACTTCTCACTTTGGCGGAACATCAGCTTCCTGATTGTACTCCTCCGATTAGACGTGATATGATACTTGTTGGCATACATCAGCCTCTTTTCTATCCAACGATTATCCCAGGAAAAAGGCACAAGCCGCGATCTATATGCGATTGCTCTATCAGTCATGCTCCTCTCCACAGATTGGGCCCTTTTATACAATTCGCTAATATTTCTGAAGTCTAGTGACACCAGTCGATCCTTAATCTCAGGCTTTAATCCCTCACGAAATCTTTTCATCCTATTCATAGGATCTCCAACCGTCAAGGGTGCAAACTCTGACAGCTCAATATATTTCGCCTCACATTGCTCTACTGTCATTTGGTCATGTCGAAGCTGCAAGAATTCGGCCATCTTTTTCTCTCGCCTACAGTCTAAAAAGTACTTGCCATAGAATGCTTCAACGAAGGCATCCCACACCGGGACCATTCCTTCAGGAAAGATCTTTCTTCGTGTGGCTTCCCACAGTGCATTAGCGTCACCTTGAAGTTGATAAACGGCCAGTGTCACCTTGTCCTCTTTGGAACATCCTAGCACGGCGAATACCTTTTCGATTTCCTTAATCCACAAGATTGCAATCTCTGGATCTCATAATTCTTTGAACTTTGGTGGCTCGAGGTTAAGAAACCTCTCCATCAACTCAAGTATCGGCTACTCACCAATCTCGTTTCCAATCAACAAGTCTTCACTCGAAACGGTGGCATCATTAATCTGACTACTTACTTACTGTCCAACTACAGCTTCTAAAGTTTTCAACGTCTGCATAATCCCTTCTGCTCTAGGATCTTCTTGAGCTATCCTTCTACTAGGCACCCTCTCATTACCGTTGCTCATTATACAGGCAATTTACGGAGTCCTGTCCACCCCAAGCAACGCGTAATGAGATCACTAACAATCAATCAAAAGAAACAAAGATAACAAACACATGCAAAAGCTTACGATCTGACTAACTATCCCAAATACCGACGCTCCTTATCACTCCAGGCTAATGACCAAATGGGTCAAGCCAACATTGCTTTGATACCACCTTGGACGGGGATGTCACGCCCCGACTCTCGAGCCCGTGACATTCTTCGCCAAATTGCCACGAGGTCATAGAGATAGCGTCCCAGGCATACTATCGACCTATCACTTACTTAAGCATGGGGAAACGTGTCAACTCCTTAATAATAAAAACAAACAGGAATAGAATAATATGAGTCAAACACCATAAATAAATCTTGATTCTATCGATACTACTTCCGTACGTACACAATCCCATACTTCGGGATGACTAGACAAGACCTTAGCAGGTGTACTCAATCAGGTAAGACTAGCTTCTCATCTTACTTTAGATGACTAATCCAAAAGCCAATCATTGACGTCCACGAGGTTTGTCACGCCCCGGGCACGAGTTCGCGACTCCCTGCAAGCACAAACTATCTCTCGAGGTCCCGAGATTCAAACATGATTCGAGAGACATACCATATAAAAAGCAAACACGTGGAAGCAACGATATAATAATTCATCCGTACAAATATAAAATAGGACTTGGGTAACAAGAAATCTAACAATACATAAGATCCAAATGTTCATACAGAGCTCAGTAAACCAGATCTGCTCGACAGTAGGATGACGGGGCGAGTACAAAAGAGTTCCATCATCATCACCAAAAAGGAATGGGCATCGAGATCACCGTCAAAAAGTCAGACCAGGTAAAATAGAAACTCTTAGGTCGAGCTACTGGAGTCGTTGGTCTCTTCCTCATTCTCATCAGCGGGCTCATATTCTGAGAAGGTCTTCGAGCAACCACAATGTCCTCCATAGTCTCGTCAGCAGATGGCTCCACCAGGTCATCCTCGGTAGCCTCGACCACTATGACCTCTTTCGTATCTTCTAGGGTCGGGGAACTCTCAAGACCGTTCCTCGAATCGGCGATTGACCCTTCAGCCTCGACTGAATCCCGAGTGGGATGACACTAGGTAAGGATCACTCCATAAGGCATCTTAGTGGACTTCAGTAGCCCTGTGAAAACATCTCCTACCTTTCCAAATCAGGCCTCACATCTATGAGGCTTCCAGCTACTATCACCCTCGTCTACCCAAACGACTGTACATTTCCTAACATAAATGGTCCATTGCCTTTCAGGGAACTCGTCAAAATAAACCGACATCTCCTTAGGGTCACCAAATCTGATGGGCTACATCTTTGGGGCCTAGGATCTGAAAAGTAAAAGGGTCCCACAACGGGGTGAGATATACATCTCAATAAGGTGGGTCCTAATCCTAAGTTAGGCTAACAGTCCACTAAGGCAAAGACAAAGGCAAATGCAAATAATTCATACAAAATCGCATGAGGCATTCTACTTTCACAAAGTAACACACAAAGGTCAAGCATGCAATCAAACATGCATTTCAAACCAGATTGCACCTCCCACCCTTTTCCAGCCTCCTCGCTTTCATGCCCGCGTTTAGAACGCCTCAGGCTCGGTCCGCGTAAACGCATCAGACCGTCTCATTAACAAACCCGCGTAAACGCATCAGGTTTTCAATGTCACTCCAGGCCTGTGTCGACACATCACAACTCCGTCCCACGTTCTAACGTATCAAGACTATGACCTTCTCAACCCCGCGTCTCATATGCCTCAGGGAGCCATTCAATTCAAACCCCCTTCCTCAGCGCCTGAGGGCATTCAGCCACACAACTTCGCGTCTCATACGCCTCAGGGTGTCACAACATCTCAGACATGCCATAAATTTCAGTTTATTTCATAACACACGTTCGATTGCAAGCTCATGGGACAAACGACACATCCATGGCATGCGAGACAATTACATTTGACATACAAACGCAACAACCAATTCATTACACAAACATCACCAATCAATCAAGCCCTTAATAGCTTTATAGGATATATATTGGGCAACCACTTGACAACTTCCAAAAATTGATCGATTCGTATCCAAAAATCACCCAATCGAATCTAATCTTCCTATCAAAGGTTTAGAATCCCCTTACCTCAAGCTTCACTCAACAAAATCCCTTCCCAAGCACCTCAAGAACTCGGTCCAAGTGACTCACGAACAACTCAGCCGCACAACCTAAGGAAATTCGTCCAATCATCAATTTTTCATGCTCAATTCGCCAATCCATGGGACATAAACCTTATTGACATATTCATCAATATCCTAGCATGTCTTAATGATGAATTTGAGACTCAATTCCAGCACCAATGGTCCCCAACCGAATCGGTATGCACAGAACCAAACCGGGCATTTTTGATTTTGTGTATACCTAGACTAATCAACCCTTAAACTACCTCAAATCCTTAATTTATTCACTAATTTACTTGCTCACATGTAGTTCTAAGGGTTGGGGCTCACCGAAAATTTGGAGCCAAGACGACGTCGGAAAGTCCTTGAATGGCGCCGGTCCTCCCAATCTTCAAACGGTCAGTTCTGGCTCTTCAAACACAAGACCCATTTGGGGTCAAAACTCCATCAAATTAATCCAATTTTTTTTTATCAAAACTCATTCTATGTGTCCCCTAGATTTCCACAAAATTTGGTTGAAAAACTCCAAGATTTTGGGGTTCTAAGAGGCCTAAAACATGACTTACCTCTGGTTGCGACGATTTCCGTCGACTTTCGGGAGATTGGCTGGCCGGAGCTCTTCACTGAACCAAATGACTCGCTTCCATCTTTGAAAACGTCGGCAAGAGGTTGAGGAAGGAGTGGGTGGTCGGCTCGGCGGCTGAAAGTCACCGAAGGTGGCAGTCGACGGTAGCGAAACCGGCGAACAGAATCGGTTGGGCGGTGAGCTCACGGCAGCAAGGAGAAGAGAAGAAAAGGAAGAAGAAATCGGTAAAGGGAGTAGTGGTCGGCCAATAGAGAGAGAATGAGGGTTTAAACCTCAATTTCAAGAGTCAACTTGAGTTGAATGGTAGGTTAAAAGTGAACACATCAACTCAAGGCATAATTTCTTGACACTTGTTCAAGGTGTCAATCAAAGCTCATCCAATGGCTCTCATCTCTTCAAGTTTTCGACAGCTTTGGGGGTGTGCTAATGACCAAAATGCCTTCATTCAATTATATAGGCAAAGTTAGGGCTTGAGAGGCAAAATTGTAATTTTACCATCGACGTTCGGAATGTCGTTTTTCTAATTCCAATTTTCTTCGATAAGGCGACGGCTAATCCAATTATGATGTTGGAATTCTTGATTCTCTATTTTCAATTTTCAAGACTCGTTTTTGATTCAACTCTCTATCAGATGTGGTTACAGCCTATCCCGAACTAACAGACGGCTTTTGCGAACGTTACGCGTATCGACCTTGTGATTCATATCACAATTAGGGCTCGTCAATTCATGGCGACTTTGGTTGTTATGTAATTGTGAGGGTCTATCACTAGTTTCAATTGTCTCGATCGTCACTGTTCGATTTAGAAAAATTTTGCAAATTATACATTGGTTAAGCGGCATCACTCGTGCTCCAATCGTATAACGCTAGCAATGCATTCCTTAATCGTTCTTAGATCAGCCTTTTATGGCTCAAAATGTCCCCTCGACAATTCTTATGATCAAAGCGTCATTTCCTATTCGAGGTCCCTAGGTCCACGTATCATGTCTCGCGTCAGTCTTTCCCCTTCGGTCAATCAACTCAAATTGATTAGATTCGAGCAAGATATGACTGAAATACATTGCTAGATACATTTTTCATTAATGAGTCTGAAAATGACTGGAAAATTAGAATACCACAAGGCTCAATCACTTGGAACCTGAAAATGTTATCCCACAACTGGTGAGAATAAATATCAGTGAATCAAGCCTAAGCTCGGTTAGGAAACTGATTCGCCCGAGCATCCTAACGGAAATCTCACAATAACAAATCACCACCTATAACACCCAGATATAGTCACGACATAAAAACAATCCATACGCATATTTGCCAGCTTCAGCCACACATAATGCAATGCTTGACTCGACTCATAGTCAATCAATCGATTACCCAAACAAGCATCTCATCCACAAGTGCGCACAGGACATCACATAAGTCCATTTATTAACGATGATCGTGCCCATGGCACATGAGAGGATCTACGCGAAAGAAGACGTGATTTGACTCTTACAAATATTGCGATCTAGCACCTTGATGTAATCGAACGTTCTACCGACATGACCGAGCTACGTCCCTTTTCTCTCAGCAACGGCAATTACAAAAGGTGTCTCCGGTGTGCCTGTCATGACACCAATAAGTAGGTATCCCTAAACGGGGCATTGGTCCATCACAAACTGCGATCGACATCCGCCTAATCCTGCATCCGTGCTAGTTAGCGTCGGACCAAAATTGACATGCTTCTGGCAAGTCGTATGGTTCAATACAATTGGTACAGTACGAACTTGCTAGGAAAAAGCATCATCGTTTCCTCATATGACCACACAGAACACATTCAACAATCAACCCATTTCATTATCTTCAGTTAAAATTGGATATTCACTCACGCATGTAAAAGATCGGGCCGAAGGCCATTTTCATGCTAAAAATGTCTTTTGACTTCGTACACGAGCATATGCATATGCAGACTACCTCCTAGTCACCACAACTGAATACAGGGCGATTAACCCACAATCATCAATCAAAGTCCAACAGTCATTCCAGGCAGCCTATAAAGCCAATGAAAGTTATCTAATCAATCACGAGCATTTAATTCCAATTAGACAATATAAGGCTCAATTCGTACGATAATCCTTTATTAATCAATTCAATTAATAACGTCGAACGTTCGCTTGTCTCTAACATGTCGCTCGCTCGCGATCGAACACAATCAAATCAATCAATTAGTCAATTTCAATTAATCACAATTAGCCACAGACAATATAATCAATCTGGCTAACCTAATTGATCGCGGTCATTTAATCTAATCCAAATTTCTATCGAAATCGTCCCTGATTATGTACATAAATTTTCCTTAATTGACTAAGCAACTAATCCTAGGCGCAATTAGCATCCTAGCCTTAATCAAGGATTAGGGTCAACTCACCAATTAAGTCGGCTTGGGCTGTCTCAACGGCGACGGCGCGGGCGATGACGACGAACGACGATGGTGGATCACGGGCCAATTTCCTTGGACGACAACCCAAGACTCTCGGCCCATGGCCAAAATTCTTGGCCAAAATAGCCCACGAACCCGGCCACTAGGCCCAAGCTCTCGACCACCCGGCCCAGGCCAAATCGGGCCACAACCTGTGTAAACTGGCCCGAACAGGGCACTCGGCTAGGGGCAGCGCAGGGCCAGCTTAGGGTTGAGACTGCCGGTTCGACGGTCGACGAACGGCGGTCAGCTCGAGGATTGGTGGTGGAAGCACCAGGTGATCGGGGGGAGTTGATCAGGACTGGTGAACGCGGCCGGAGGCAGCGGATCGGCTGCAAAACAGAACCGGGTAAGTAGGGTTGTCGCGGCGCAGAGAATAGGGCTGCGATTCGGGTGGATTTCCGACCGCCACGCACGGCAGCTTGTCTCCACTAGCTTAAGGAAGATAGAGAGGGGCCTTGGGGGTTCGTTGGTGGTGGCGGTGAGAGGCGGTGACGGCCGGTCCGGCCGGATCTGTAACGTCCTGAAAATTCAGCTTTTGTAAGGGCCGAAAGTCGATAAGAATGATATGAAAATATAATCATAGTCGACATATATTTTGGACTATAAGGATTGAAGAGACGAAAATTTGGACGAATTCTAAAGTTTAGGCTATCCTGGATTAGGTTTCGAATTTTTATCCATCGCGAATTGGAATTGTCGTTTTCGCAATCGAGCCAAACCCTGACCGATATTGGACAGTGAATTTGCTGAAATTACGCTTCGTTCAGTATATCAAATTTTCGTTTCAGTCCCAGTGCGCCAAATTACCATACTACCCCCCTTAATTATTTGTGAGTGTAAGAGAAAAAAAAAATGGCCACCAAAGTCTTGGACATGACCACCATCCCTCTTCCCCATGCACGTTCACGTCAGCTTCAGTCTCTTCCTTCTGCTTCTTCTTTCTTCTTCTTTGTTGAATGTGGACGACCGCGTCTCAACCGACCCATATTTTTCGCGATCACCGCCTCACCACCGACGGCCACCGCCCTCAGCCACTCCCTGCCACCATCTTGACCCGATCCGAACTATCGTCGCCGTCAAACGGCCGAGAAAATGGCTAGGGGAGCCCTTCCCTATTTTCGGATCATTTCACCCGAGAACTCCGTGGCTTCCTCTGGCCATCACGGTTGCCACCGGCGCCAACCACCGCCCACAGCTGACCACCGCCCCACAGCTGACCACCGTCCTCCCCTCGATAGCCCCGACCTAGCCCCATCGGCCGTCTTCCACCGGAGCCGCCAGAAACCAGCCCCGAAGTCCCGGTGCTCTATTTTGGACCCGGCTCGATTCGATCTTCGATCCGGTCGAACCGGCCGCCGCCGTGCCTCATCGCCACCGCCGATCACCTCCTTGGAGTTCCCTCTACCACCTCGGGGCTCATCGCCGCCGGCAGCCACTCGTGACTCCTGGAATCAGCAGCCGATCATCTCCCATATTTCGGCGCAGAGAAGGCTCGATTCTGTTCGTGGCTGTTCGTTGACATCGGTTGCCTTCCGCCACCGTCCACCGTCCACCGGTCCTGACCGACCCCCACTGACTCCTAGGTGAATTTTCGAGCCTTGGCTAGTCTTGTCCCTGCCCAAGTCATCGTGAAACCCCCCAAATAGTCCGGTTCGCCGATTTAATTACTAAACATCACAGTTTCAAGTCGCCGAAGCTCCGTCGCCGGCCACCTGTTCCGGTGACCTCGCCGGACTTTTCCGGGGTGTCGCTAAAGTTTGAGCTCGGGTCGTCGCGCGATAAACTCTAAACCCCCCCATCGCCGCAGCCGTCGACGTCGCCGCCGCCGCCGCCGTCCCCGCCGCTCGAGCTAACTCGCTTTGTGAGTTGACCCTAAACCTTGATTAGGGCGCGATTTGCGCTTAGGATTAGTTTTAATTGATTAATTAATTAATTATATATATAAATTACGATCGGGACCGGTTTAGATAGAAACGATAATTATGATAAATGGCCAATTGTTTAAATTGTCTGCGGCTATTTGTGGTAAATTATGAATTGATTGATTGATTGTGTTTGTTCGCGAGCGAGTGACAGGTTAGAGACGAGCGGGCGATTAATTTTTATAAATTGACTGAGATATAAGAAATATAATATAAATTGAGCTCGAAATTGCCGGTTTGAATTAATTGCTCGCAAGTGCGTTAATTGCTTGATTGGTTTGGTTGTTTGGCTGAAATGCTCGATTGAGAGACTTCTAAGCCTTGGGGCCGAGTCTGTTGTATTTCTGTATGAATTTTGGTATTAATCATAGATAAACAATGAATTGATTGATTTCCTTACAAAAAAAAATGAATTGATTGCCGAATGCGATTTGTGTGGTCATTAAAGGATCATTGACGTTACTTGGCATTGTATCATTGGTACTCATGCCGTACCTATTGTATGGAAACTTGCGACTTGTCAGAAGCACGATAATCCATACCCCGTGCCAGTCGTATTGTTTTAAGGGATTATTGGATACCAATCGCAGCTTGTGTCGGGCCGAAGCTCCTTTTTAAAGAGTGCCTATTTGTAGTGCCGTGCCGGGTGCATTGGATACACCGCTTGTAGTAGTCGTTGCTGAGAGGGTAAAGTGGACGTAGCTTGGTCCTGCCAGAAGAGTGCAGAATCGGACTGTTGATGTTTTTATCACACCAGTCACGTGGGTCGTTGCTAAATAATGAATTTTCGTGATGTCTTGTGTACGCCTAAGTGGTGATGCCGTGATTGGTTGTTTAATTGGTGGACTCGTTTTATTGATATATATGTTTATACATTATGATTGACTGTTGTGCTTTGGTTATATTGGGCGAATCAGTGTCCTAATCGAGATTAGCCGAGATTAAATTCTCATCCCGTCGTGGGATAACTTTTCAGGTCCAAAGTAATGGAGAGACCGGTGCGATTCGTACCCCTATCCACTCATCACAATATGTCAGTCTCCACCCGGTGCCAAGTACGGGCCAAATGTGGGAACGCCATATCACGACGTTATGGGTCGATGAGGGGATGCCACATCTGTTGGCACACCTCTTCAAGGCCCGGTATCTTTGCGATGGGGTGGATCTCTTTGGTCCGCTTAGAGGATTTGAGGGGCCACCTCTTCAGGGGGTCCCTAATGTCCCCTTTTGGGATCCGATGGATATAGATACGCCTGATGGGGAGGTGGTGGATCCCGCAACCGGTTTGCAACCCGAGCTCGAACCTGAGCAGTCAGTAGCCCCCTCTGTACATTCCAGCCAGAGTTCCTATGACGACCCTAACAACTCGGCTCCCTCGATTGGTTATGACGATCCGGATGCCGTTTTAACCCAGTAGAGGGTTAGGTTTCTTTTGTGGTCAGGGAACTGTTGACGTCTTTTGTAGAGATACTGTTTTGGGATAGATGAGAGTTAACCTTACTTGATTCCTGTATTTTTTTGTGAGTCCTAGAGGGCCGCCCCGAAGCATGGGGTTGTATTTATCAACTGTTGGCTATGTGAGGTTATAGATCATCTATTCTCAGCAGTTTTATATTAGCGTTGGGTTGTCTGGCTTTTCTTCTTACTTATCCCATGTTGATTTTATTGTTTGGAAGATTGCACGTTCTACATGCGCAGTATATTCTTAGGCCGATAGTAGTTCCCTAGGACGCTATCTTTTATGACCTAGTGGCGATTTAGGAAGGGATGTCTCGGGTTCGAGAGTCGGGACGTGACATCCCCGCCCAAGGTGGTATCAGAGCAAGGCCGACCTGATCCTTCTGGTCATTGGCATGGAGTAATAAGAAGCGTTGAGGAATGGGATAGTTAGTAAGATTTTTGTTATTATGCTTGTGATTGTTAATTTCGTGGTAAAATTTTGGGGTTGCCTTCTAATCGTGTTTTGCTATGGGGTAAGCAGGACTCCATATCGTCGTTAGAGGTGACTCGATTGTTGGAGAATGGGTGCCAAGGTTATTTGACTTCTGTGGTGGATACGTCTGCTAAAGAACTAAAATTGGAGGATATTGCGATTGTATGTGAGTTTCCAGACGTTTTTCCCCAAGAATTACCTGGTTTGCCACCAGAAAGAGAAATTGAGTTTGTCAATGAATTAGCTCCTGGGACGGAGCCGATCTCTAAGGCACCATATAGAATGGTATTGTCAGAGTTGAAGAAACTCAAAGTTCAGATGCAAGAGTTGTTAGATAAAGGGTTCATCCGCCCTAGTGCATCGCCTTGGGGAGTGCCTGTTTTGTTTGTCAAGAAAAAGGATGGGTCTTTGAGATTATGGATTAACTACAGGCAATTGAATCAGGTGACGATCAAGAATAAGTACCCATTACCAAGGATTGGCGACTTGTTCGATCAGCTGCAGGGAGCATCGATATTTTCTAAGATTGATCTACGGACAAGATACCATCAGCTGAGAATCTGAAAAGAGGATATACCGAAATTGGCATTTAGGACACGTTATGAACATTACGAGTTCACTGTGATGCTGTTTGGTTTGACAAATGCCCCTGCTGCTTTTATGGATTTGATGAACAGAGTATTCAAGGAATTCCTGGATCGCTTTGTGATTGTTTTTATAGATGACATTCTGGTGTACTCGAAGAATTCTAAAGATCATGAGCAACATTTGAGAGTAGCTCTAGAAACTCTGAGAATGCATCAATTATATGCCAAGTTCAGTAAGTGCGAGTTTTGGCTATCTCACGTGGCATTCTTAGGCCATGTAATTTCGAGTGAAGGTATCGCAGTGGATCCGACTAAAATTGAGGTAGTTATAAATTGGTCAAGACCGACGACTACTATTGAGATTAGAAGCTTTTTGGGTTTGGCAGGTTATTACAGGCGATTTGTGGAAGGGTTCTTAGATATAGCCTCGCGTTTGACGAAATTGCTGAAGAAAGACATGAAGTTTGAATGGACAGACAAGTGCGAGCGTAGTTTCCAAGAGCTTAAGCATAGGCTAGCTATAGCTCCTATTCTAACAATTCCGTCTGGTCCTAGTGGTTTTGAAATATATAGCGATGCTTCGCTTAGGGGATTGGGTTATGTTTTAATGCAGCATGATAGGGTAATAGCGTATGCGTCTCGTCAATTGAGACTGCATGAGTGGAATTATCTCACACACGACCTGGAGTTAGCTGCGGTTGTGTTTGCTTTGAAAATCTAAAGGCATTATTTAATTAGGGAAAGTTTCCAGGTATATACCGACCATCAGAGTCGAAGTACCTGTTCTCTCGAAGGGAGCTGAATGTGAGGCAGGGCCGATGGATGGAGTTACTAAAAGATTATGACTGCGAGATCCTGTATCATCTTGGTAAGGCGAATAAGGTTGTTGATGCCCTGAGTAGAAAATCAGTGATTGCTCAATTACAGGTGCATGAGTGGCGTTTACTTGAGCAATTGAAAGACTCAGACTTTAAACTAGAGATAAGCCACCTGTCGAGTCTCGTGGCTACCTTGAGAATTGAGCCGAAAGTGCAAGTTAAGATTAAGACCCTGCAGTCTACAAACCCCTTTATTTAGAAGATCCTTCAAGAAGACTTGGCTAAACGAAGGGTCGATTTTCAAACAACTGAGGATGGGATGCTTAAATTCAGAGGACGTTTGGTTTTGCCTGCTGATGAAATTTTAAAGGAGAAGATCTTATCAGAAGCACATCGTAGCAGTTATAGTATCCATCCTAGGAGTACGAAGATGTATCAGAATTTGAAATAACACTACTGGTGGAACAGTATGAAAACAGATATAGCCAAATATGTGGCTAAATGTTTGACCTGTCAGCAGGTCAAGACGCAGCACTGCAAACGTGGAGGATTGCTGCAGCCTTTGGAAATTCCAGAGTAGAAATGGGAGCATATCACGATGGATTTCGTGATGAGTTTGCCAAGAAGTCAGAGAGGGCATGATTCAATTTGGGTGGTGGTAGATAGGTTAACGAAATCAGCACACTTCATTCTAGTAAGAAAGGCCTTCGCCTTAGACAGATACACAGAGTTGTATGTGAGGCATATTGTAAGGCTACATAGTGTGCCAATGACAATCACTTCTGACCAGGATCCCAAATTCACTACTATATTTTGGAAGAGTTTACAAACTGCTTTAGGGACGAAGCTGCAATTTAGTACGACTTATCATCCGCAGACAGATGGCCAGTCTGAAAGAACGATTCAGACCTTGGAGGAAATGTTGAGAGCATGTGTTCTGGATTTCAAATGTAGCTAGGAGGAACAATTACGTTTGGTTGAGTTTGCCTATAATAATAACTATCAAAAGAGTATTAAGATGGCGCCTTTCGAGGCCTTGTATGGCAGAGCTTGCAGGACGCCAGTCTATTGGAATGAGGTTGGTGAAAGGAAGATAACTAGCCCTGAGTTAGTAGAACAGTCGATGGAAACAATTAAGGTGATTAGAGACAGACTAAAAATAGCTCAGAGTCGCTAGAAAAGTTATGTAGATAAAAGGCGCAGACCTTTGGAGTTTCAGGTAGGCAATCATGTCTTTCTGAAAGTGTCGCCTATGAGAGGAACATCCCGCTTTGGCAGGAAGGGAAAGCTGAGGCCGAGGTACATTGGACCGTTTGCAATCCTAAAACAAATCGGAGTTTTGGCTTATCGACTCGCGTTACCGCCTAGACTTGCTCAAATGCATAACGTCTTCCATGTATCGATGTTAAGGAAGTACGAGCCAGACCCCGCTCATGTGTTGAGTTACGAGGAGATTGATCTGGATGAACGGGCATCATACGTGGAGCGACCTGTCAGGATCGTGGATAGGAAAGAGTAGGTGCTTCGAATCAAGACGATTCCGTTAGTCAAGGTGGTTTGGCAACACCATGGTACCGAAGGAGCTACATGGGAGAACGAGGAAGTTATGAAGTGTAGTTATCCTTATCTGTTTGAATAGTTAAAACTGTGTTGTAATTTCGAGGACGAAATTTTCTAAGTGAGGGAGAGTTGTGACGTCTTGAAAATTCAACTTTTGTAAGCGCCGAAAGTCAATAAGAATGATATGAAAATATAATCATAGTCGATATATATTTTGGACTGTAAGGACTGAAGAGACAAAAATTTGGACGAATTCTAAAGTTTAGGTTATCCTGTATTAGGTTTTGAATTTTATCCGCTGCGAATTGGAATTGCCGTTTTCGCAATCAATCCTAACTCTGACCGATCTTGGCTAGTGAATTTACTGAAATTACCCTTCGTTCAGTAAACCGAAATTTCATTTCAGTTCCAGCGTACCAAATTACCATACTATCCCCCTTAATTATTTGTCAGTATAAGACCAAAAAAAAATGGCCACCAAAGTCTTGGACATGACCGCCATCCCTCTTTCCCATGCACGTTCACGTCAGCTTCAGTATCTTCCTTCTGCTTCTTCTTTCTTCTTCTTTCTTCTTCCTTCTTCTTCCTTCTTCTTTCGTCTTCTTTGTTGGCTGTAGACGACTACGTCTCAACCGACCC
The DNA here is from genome assembly GCA_028455895.1 of Rhodomyrtus tomentosa. NCBI lineage: Eukaryota > Viridiplantae > Streptophyta > Magnoliopsida > Myrtales > Myrtaceae > Rhodomyrtus > Rhodomyrtus tomentosa. The sequence continues at coordinate 19,523,226 of JAPCWY010000003.1, read as the reverse complement.
ATTCCTCCTCCTTCCACCGTCGTTTTTCGCGATCACCGCCTCACCACCGACGGCCACCGCCCTCAGCCCCTCCCCGCCGCCGCACTGACCCGAGCCGGACCGCCATCGCCGTCGAACGACCGAGAAAACGGCTCGGGGAGCCCTGCCCTATTTTCGGGTCATTTGACCAGAGAACTCCGTGGCTTCCACCAGCGCCGATCACCGCCCTACAGCTGACCACCGTCCTCCCCTTGATCGCCTCGACCTAGCCCCACCGGCCGTCCGCCGCCGGAGCCGCCAGAAACCAACCCCGAAGTCCCGGTGCTCTGTTTTGGACTCGACTCGGCTCGGTCTTCGATCTGACCGAACCAGATGTCGCCGTGCCTCCGCCACCGTCGATCACCTCCCCGGAGTTCCCTCTACCACCTCGGAGCTCACCGCCGCCAGCCGCTGCCCGTGGCGCCCGGAATCCGGCGCCGATCATCTCCCCTGTTTTGGCACCGAGAAGGCCCGATTCTGTTCGCGGCTGTTCGCCGCCGTCAGTCGCCTTTCGCCGCCGTCCACCGGTCTTGGCCGACCCCCACCGACCCCTAGGTGAGTTCCCGAGCCTTGGCTGGTCTTGTCTCGACCCGAGTCGTCGTGAAACGCCCCAAATGGTTCGATTTGCCGGTTTGGTTACTGACCATCACTGTTTCAAGCCGCCGCCTGCCGCCCGCCAGAGCTCCGTCGCCGGCCACCTGTTCCGGTGACCTAGCCGGACTTCCCCGGGGTGTCGCCAAAGTTTCAGCTTGGGTCATCGCGCGATAAACCCTAATTCCGTCGCCGCTATCGTCGCCGCCGCCACCGCTGCCGACTCCTCCACCGCCATCGCCACCACAATCCCCGATGTCGTCTTTGCCTTCGCCGCCTCGCCGCCGCTCAAGCTAACTCACTTTGTGAGTTGACCCTAAACCTTGATTAGGGCGCTAATTGTGCTTAGGATTAGTTTTAATTAATTAATTATTTATTTATATAAAAAAATTGCGATCGGGACCGTTTTAGATAGAAATGATGATTAGGATAAAGGGCCGATCGATTAAATTGTCTGTGGCTATTTGTGGTAAATTATCAATTGATTGATTGATTGTGTTTGTTCGCGAGCGAGTGACAGGTTAGAGACGAGCGGGCGATTGATTTTTATAAATTGACTGAGATATAAGAAATATAGTATGAATTGAGCTCGAACTTGCCGGGTTGAATTAATTGCTCGCGAGTGCATTAATTGCCTGATTGGTTTGGTTGCTTGGCTGAAATACTCGACTGAGAGTCTTGTGGGCCATGGGGTCGAATCTGTTGTATTTCTGTATGAATTTTGACATTAATCATGGATAAACAATGAATTGATTACCGAATGCGATTTGTGTGGTCATTAAAGGATCAATGACATTACCTGGCAAGTTTGCATTGTACCATTGGTACTCATGCCGTACCTATTGTATGAAAACTCGCGACTTGTCAGAAGCATAATAATCTATGCCCCGTGCCAGTCGTACGATTTTAAGGGATTATTGAATGTCGGTCGCAACTTGTGACGGACCGAACCTCCTTTTTAAGGAATGCCTACTTGTAGTGCCGTGTCGGGTGCACTGGATACACCGCTTGTAGTAGCCGTTGCTGAGAGGGTAAAGTGGACGTAGCCCGATCCTGCCAAATGAGTGCGGGATCGCACTGTTGATGTTTTTATCACACTAGTCGCGTGGGTCATTGCTAAATAATGGATTTTCGTGATGTTTTGTGTACGCCTGAGTGGTGATGTCATGATTGGTTGTTTAATTGGTGGACTCGTTTTATTGATATATGTGTTTATACATTATGATTGACTATTGTGCTTAGGTTATCTTGGGCGAATCAGTGTCCTAACCGAGATTAGGCTTGATTCATTGAGATTAAATTCTCATCCCGTTGTGGGACAACTTTTTAGGTCCAAAATAATGGAGAGACCGATGCGATTCGGTACCCCTACCCACTCATCACACGATGTCTGTCTCCACTCGGTGCCAGGTACGGACCAAATGTGGGAACACCACATCACGATGATATAGGTCGATGAGGGAATGCCACATCTGGTGGCACACCTCTTCAAGGCTTGGTATCTTCGTGATGGGGTGGATCTCTTTGGTTCGCTTAGAGGATTTGAGGGGCCACCTCTTCAAGGGGTCCCTAATATCCACGCTTAGGATCCGATGGATATAGATACGCCTAATGGGGAGGTGGTGGATCTCGCAACCGGTTTGCAACCCGAGCTTGAGCCTGAGTAGTCAGTAGCCCCCTTTGTACATTCCAACCAGAGTTCCTATGACAACCCTAACGACTCAGCTCCCCCGATTGGTTATGACAATCCGGATGCCATTTTTACCCAGTAGAGGGTTAGGTTTCTTTTGTGGCCAAGGAACTAGTGACGTCTTTTATGGAGATACTGTTTTGGGATAGATGAGAGTTAACCTTACTTGACTCCTATATTTTTCTGTGAGTCCTAGAGGGCTGCCCCAAAGCATGGGATTGTATTTATCAGCTGTTGGCTCTGTAAGGTTATAGATCATATATTCTCAGCAGTTTTATATTAGCGTTGGGTTATCTGGCTTTTCTTCTTACCTATCCTATGTTGATTTTATTGTTTGGAAGATTGCACGTTCCGCATGTGCAGTATATTCTTAGGTATATAGTAGTTGCCTAGGACGCTATCTTTTATGACCTTGTGGCGATTTGGCAAGGGATGTCTTGGGTTCGAGAGTCGGGACGTGACAGGATCCAAGAGAAATTCGATCAGTCTCCAAAACAGGGCACCGGGGATCTCGAGGCCGATTACAGCAGCTTCGGTGGGTGATGGTACGTGAGGCGGCGTCGGGGTGTCGAGGGGAGGCAGAGTGATGTCGGAGAGGTGGTGGGTGGCGGCGGTGACGTTGGAAATGGCCGGGGGAAGGTCGGAGGCTCTTTAGTCAATGCGGCCGAAACAGGGGCCGGAGCTTCCGGGGCATTTCGCGATCGTTCGGTGGTGAGCGACGGCTGGGGATGGCAAGAGCTGATTGGAGGTGGTGGTCGTCGGTGATGGGTGGTGGCGGCACAAAATCACCGGAGGAAGGAGAGGAAGAGGAAGGAGGAGAGGAGGGGCAGTCGGTCGGGGGTCCACCAAAGACTTTTGGGGCATTTTGTCTCTTAGTGAATAATTGAGGGGCAATTCGGTCATTTCGCAAATCGGGACTGAACGAAAATTTGGTACACTGAGCGAAGGGTATTTTGGTAATTTCACAAGCTAGGCTCGTTCGGGATTAGGCTCGGGCGCGAGAATTGAAATCCTAACTGCGACGGCTAAAAATTTTGAAACCTAGTTTAAACCGACTGAAACTTCAGAATTCGTCTAATTATTGTCTCTTCAGTCCTTGCGATTCAAAATTTTCCATCGACTGAAATTTGATGTCAATCCATTATGTTGATTTCAGATACCTTGCCAGAGATGAATTTTCAGGGCGTCACAACATGCATATGTGTGAATATGCATGTGTAGAAATTCCCATTTAGTCGTCCAATTGGATTTCCTCGTTTGGAATTGTCCGGTGTTTTTTGTGTGTAAATATGTGCAGGTACGACCTCGATAGCAAAGTGGTACTACATGAATAAACGGTTGAACTGGGAGATACTTGAAAACGGTTTGAAGAAGAAGATTCAAATAAGCTGGGCGGATATTTTGGCTACGAGAGTTGAATATGGTGGCAATGTGGAAATTCTAGAAATCGAGGTGTCACCCTTAACCTTAGAATATGTCTGTGCCAAATTTCTTTTCCATGATTGGATTCAACGATAGTTCATTAAATCATCTTCTTTGCCCGTTCTATGTTCCTATAGCTGTGTAAGAAGGTATAAAATCGCTATCTTCTCAGCTCCTTATAATAAGCTTTATATTGCCATGTTAGAAACTTCATGTTCAAATCATCTACTATGAACGTGCACAGCTCTAGCTCGTACAAAAAAACAACATCAACTTTGTTGAAACATCAGCTTTATTGCTTCAAAGGTTACTTGATATACACCTATATTCTCTGTAGCATGTACTAACATACTAAGCTTATTTTCAGCTATACAAGCCGCCTCATTTTTACCGCGAGACCGAAGTGCGCCCCAAAAAGCATACCTCTTGCAAGCCGAGTTCTTATTTCACTTGTGGTCAAGCTTGCATTTACAGGTACATCATGTTGTCCTTATCAAAATCGGGAAAACTCTTTATCACCGTCTATTATTAGATACCTGTTTCAACGTAGAAAAAGATCGGACTATACAAGCCCTCTTATTAATATCTAATTTAATAGCAAATTTTTTAGGTATATATGTCTATTTATGTTGTTTTTGTGTTTCCATATAAGGAGGCACCATCTTGAGTTTCCTCGAGGCACACTAGAGAGAAACATGGAGCCACTCTTCTTCGTGGACTCTCATTTGAGGGAACCAACCAAAAGGCCATTCCCAACTTCTGAAAGTCCACTCTTTCTGGAGTATATTACTGATGCACCGCAATCAGCTCCGCCATTAATCAACGGTGATCTTCATCGTCAACTTCCCCCTAGCCATTCAAGTGTTCCCGCAAGCTTGGCCAATGATGAACTGATGATTTTGATTCAAGAATACAAGAGACAATCACCCCAAGCGCCACTTCCATTGATCAACTCTCAGTTGCTTCAACATCATCAAATGCTGGCGCTTGAAAATCCACTTGCCTTGCATGTCTCAGGTACATAATGGCTAGTGATTTCCCATTAGTCTAATATGCCGGTTTTTCTGTTAATTTGCTTAACAACAAAGTTGCAATCATGTTCCTTCACTTCGCTACTAGAAGAGAAGCTTATTCGCACGTAAATGTGATAGTATCAAATGTCAAACTGATTAAAAAAAAAATGAGGAACTCGCACCAGTTTGCACCGTAAATATGGGAAACTTTTCTAATTTGCTCTTGACATATTATCTAGTCAATATTCTTGATTTGACGAGATTAAGTACTTGCTTTAGTATATCCCATTGTGCATGGTATTAACAATTTGTTAGGGACATTTTACTTAATAAATGAAGATCATAACAGGGTGTTCTATATAGGGGACAATGAGTAATGTTCTTCTTTCTTCTCATTGTATTATTATGTGATACATCAAGTGTGCCACGTCGCTAAATAAATCAATTTGTGGGTTAGTCTGGTACTGAGGACCGTTGCTTTGTGTGTATAGATGACCAAATTAAATATAAGAGAATATGATATTACCAAGATATAAAATGATGCATTTGTCTATAATTGATATGGTCTTTTTCCTTCGCTTGTTTTTTTTAACATTATGTTATGGGTGCCATTAAATCTGGGTTGTCCAATTCAAAATGGACGGCTCAGATCAATTCACAGTTTTTTAGTGAGAAATGATGTTAACTGATTTGGATTGTCCATTTTGAATTGAACGGTCCAGATCAATTATGGTAGAAAATCCTTGATGGTAGGAAATCCAGATCCAGAAAATAAAGTTATTTGTGACTTGTAAAACCAGATTATGGTTATGCACTACCTCCATCTTTGCCGAGGCACGGAACGATCTTCACTGGACAATACATGGGACACTCGTCGGGTGAACAAACTATAATGCCTTGGACTTATAGCTCCGGCCAACTCACAAGGGCCACCAACCATGGCTGCGAGGGATACGACCACAACAGCAACGCCAACCTGATGAACGTCGCTCATCCGTGGAACAATCAAGGCATCTTCAATCAAGACATGGAGCATCATCCAGGATTCGCTCCATCATCGAATGCCATGGGAATGGACGTCCGTTCGAGCTCAAGTTATTGCCCCATAACTTATCGTAATCATCAAAGTAGCCAGGAAGCGCTGATCTACCCGGAGCTTGGGTCTAATCATTATCATAATCATCAAGATCATCACTACATGGTGGATTGCAACAATTTCGCTCCAAATGAGCACATGAATGGAGATGATGAGGTGGGGATAGGGAGTTGTTTCTGGGGTGACAAGTCACCCCATTTTATGCCTTAGGAAAGGGTGAGGGCATTCCCATGACATTGGTTTTCCTCCATTTCACCTCTTGTTTTATTGAAATTTATATGTCTGATAAACTCTTGTCTTTTTTCTTTTTTTGGGAGTTGGAGAAATCTCATGTTATTCTCCAATAATGACGATGGAAAGCTTTCTTGTGCTTTAATTGTCTTAAGGGTAGTCGCCAAATTGATGGGTCTCGATAAAGTTGTTATTCTCCATTTATACATCTTGGTTTCTGTTCAGACAGATTTTAAAGTTGCAAAATAGATTTCGCTACTTATCTTCGTGCACTTATCTTGTCATTATTTGCCATTTATTCAAATGGATTTTGGGTAATTCCGTATACAATCTAGTCATGATGTCATTTAATAAAATGATTTTGGCGTCGCATTTTATTTTACTACTTTTATTTGCAACGAGAATAAACTGACAACTAGATTCCTGTTAAATAGTTAAATAACACGAATAACAGAGCATAGAAATGTGCCGAGGAATAGAGGAAATGTGAGAGTACTAGAAAAGCTCGCTAACAAGTGGTTTTCATCTGTAGTTACTGAAACTTATATGAAATCTGTGATCGGGTTATTAAAGTTTTGATTTCAATCACCGGAGCTAATATGTCATTTCCGCAAGCTTCAATCGGAATATGATCAATTTTTTGACGTGGCCAAACGTCTAGATTCCACGTCATGTTATCCTAAATCTTTCCATTCAAATTTATCACTTAAAAAAAACAAAATTCTTTGAAATCTATTGCGATGAGCAATTGCAATGAAAGTTTGAGTGATGTAATTATAAAGGATTAACACCACGACAAACCTCAAATCGGCATACATGTGACAATATTATGTCAAATTATTGTTTTTTACCACGAAAAATCTCAAATTAGTATTTTGGCTGAAAAAAGTTTCAAATTAGTGCACATGACAAATTTATCCTAAATTATTTTTTAACCACAAAAAATCCCAAACTAGTATAACTATAACAAATTTACCACAAACCATTTTATTAATAATACAAAAATCCTAAACTCATCCACATGTGACAAATTTGCCCTCAAACTAATTTTTTTTTCCAAAAATGTCCCAACTAGTATATTTGTGACAAATTTACCCTTCATTAGTATTTATTAAATAGACTTAATATTATAAAAAATCTCAAATTGATACACCAATGACATACAAAATATAAAAAATCCTAAATGAGAATATCCGTCAACTTTTGCGTATCTTCTAATTTAGCAATTTGACAGTAAATTTTAACGAAAACAACGGAGGGTAAAATTTTCTTAAGTATATCAGCTCATTTGTAAATTTTTCACATGCGTATTGATTTAGAGTTTTTAGTGGTCAAAATTAGAGTAAATTTATCATAATTGTACATGTTCGTGATTTTTTGCACTAAAAAAAATTACGGTAAATTTGTGACATGTTGCTAGTTTGGATTTTTCGTGGTAACCTATTTGTAAATTAACCCACCTTTGACCAAAAGATCCTCTTTTCATAAAATTTATTAGTTTTGTATTATTGACCCAAATTTGAATAGCAAAGCTTGCTTGTGAAGCTAAGAACCGATTATGCAAGTCAAAAGGTAGTACATGTTGGAGTTGGCGAATATTTCGGTGACCCTTGTTTCTCACATTGAGTACGCCCACGTGAGCTTAGGGAAATCAAAGTGTTATCGGACGACATGTGACTGATGTGCGCGTGTCACGTCCCGACTCTCGAACCCGCGACATCCCTTGCCAAATCGTCACCAAGTTATAAAAGATAGCGTCCTAGGCAATTGCTATCCACTTAAGAATATACTGCGCATGCAGAACGTGCAATCTTTCAAATAATAAAATCAACATGAGATAGGTAAGAAGAAAAGCTAGACAACCCAACGCTAACATAAAACTGCTGAGAATAAATGATCTATAACCTTACAGAGCCAACAGTTAATAATTACAACCCCATGCTTCGAGACGGCCCTCTAGAACTCACAAAAAGATACAGGAGTCAGGTAAGGTTAACTCTCATCTATCCCAAATAGTAACCCCACAAAAGACGTCACCAGTTCTCTGACCACAAAATAAATCCAAGTCTCTACTGGGTAAAAACGACATCCGGATCGTTATAACCAATTGGTGGAGCCAAGTCGTTAGGGTCGTCATAGGAACTCTGGCTGGAATGTACAGAGGGGGCAATTGATTGCTCAAGCTCGAGCTCGGGTTGTGAACTGGGTGGGGGATCCACCACCTCCCCATCAGGCGTATCTATATCCATCGGATCCCAAGCGGGGACATTAGGGACCCCCTAAAGAGGTGGCCCCTCAAATCCTCTGAGTGGACCAAAGAGATCTATCCTATCACGAAGATACCAAGCCTTGAAAAGGCGTGCCACCAGGTGTGGCATCCCCTCATCGACCCATATCGTTGTGATATGGCGTTCCCACATCTGGTCCGTACCTGACACCAGGTGGAGAGTGACATCGTGTGATGAGTGGGTAGGGGTACCAAATCTCACCGGTCTCTCCATTACTTTGGACTTGAAAAGTTATCCCACGACGGGGTGAGAACTTAATCTCAGTGAATCAAGCCTAAGCTCGGTTAGGACACTATTCGCCCAGGATAGCCTAAGCACAACAGTATGCCACAAGGTATAAACACATATATCAATAAAATATATTCACCAAATCAGCAACCAATTAAGGCACCACCACTTAGGCGTACACAAGATATCACACAAGTCCATTAATAAACAATGACCCGCACGACTAGCGTGATAAAAATATTAATAGTGTGATCCTGCACTTATCTAATGGGACCAGACCACGTCCACTTTTACCCTCTCAACGACGACTACCACAAGCGGTGCATCTAGTGCATCCGGCACGGCACTGCGAGTAGACATTCCTTAAAAAGGAGCTTCGGTCCGTCACAAGCTGCGATCGGCATCCGACAATCCCTTAAAATCGTACGAATGGCACAGGGTATGGATTATCGTGCTTCTGACAAGTCGCGAGTTTCCATACAATAGGTCTGTCATGTGTACCAATGGTACAATACGAACTTGCCAAGTAACGTCATTGACCCTTTAAAATAACCACACGATTCATATTCGGCAATCACCCATTATTTATCTTTGACTAAGGCCAAAATTCATACAGAATATAACAGACTCGGCCTAAGGCCAAGTAGACTCTTAGTCAGGCATTTCAGCGAGGCGATCAAGCCAATAAGGCAACTGGAAGTACTCGCGAGCAATTAACTCAATCAGGCAATTTCGAGCTCAATTTGCACTAAATCTCTTATTTCTCAATCGATTTATAAATAAAAAAAAATCAATCGCCTGCTCGTCTCTAATCTGTCGCTCGCTCGTGATCAAACACAATCAATCAATCAATTGATAATTTGCCACATATAGCCACGGACAATTTAATTGATCAAACTAACTTAATCGATTGGCCATTTATCCTAATCATCGTTTCTATCTAAACCGGTCCCGAGCGTAATTTTTTTAAATAAATAAATAATTAAAACTAATCCTAAGCGCAATTAGCGCCCTAAACAAGGTTTAGGTCAACTCACAAAGTGAGTTAGCTCGAGCAGCCTCGACGAATGGTAGCGACGGCGGCGGCGCTGGTAGGGAAATTAGGGTTTATCGCACGACAACTCGAGCTCAAACTTTGGCAACACCTCGGGGAAGTCCGGCGAGGTAGCTGGGACAGGTGGCTGGTGACGAACTGTTTTGGAGTGTTTCCCGACGGCATGGGCTGGGACAAGGCCGGTCAAGGCTTGGGAACTCACCCATGGGTCGGTTGGGACCGATGGACGATGGCGGAAGGCGGCCGACGGCGGTGAACAGCCGCGAACAGAACCGAGCCTCCACGGTGCCGAAACAGGAGAGGTGGTCGGCGGCGCTTTTCGGGCGCCACACGTGGCGACCAGCGGCGATGAGCTTCGAGAGGTATTGACGCAGTTCTGACACAAGCGCAAGCCGTTGCGCATACCTGCGGATCCTCGGTTACCAAAAAAAAAAAAATTAATACCTATGCATTCAAACTGTATTGTGGATTTTCACTACTTTTTGTTTTTATATGCGTAAAGTTGATATATCAAGATATCATGTCAATGAAGTTGAAGGGACTTGAGGAGATGATTCCGGACATTGAATTGGGTTTGTCGGGCCAATAAAGGTGAAGAAGAGCCATCCTCGGTCATGTGACGCGAGTGCAACAAATGAGGTACTTGGTGCTAGTCTTCCTCCTCATGATAACAAATATACATATGATTGTTGGGATCATTTCGCGCAAATCATAAATGAGGAGATTGTAAAAGCAAATGGCATGAGTTTCTAATGGTACTTCTTCAATGAGGAAGCATTTGGTAAAGTGCAAGAATTTTCATCGCAATGTAGATAAGAGACAGAAATTCCTTGCACCACGTAATGTAAACATAGATGGCAAGGCAGTGGGAGATCTTGGTACTGGTGATGTCTCATCGGCTTGGACGTTTGATCAAGATCATTTTAGGAAAAAGTTTGTTTAGTTCATCATAGTTGATGAACAACCCTTTTTGTTTGTAGAGCGTGCTCCATTTCATGAATACATAAGTGAGTTACAACTTTTATTCAAACATATATCACGATTTACAGTGACTAGAGATTGCATGAAGATATATTTTATTGAAAAAATTTGTTTGAAGACTTACTTTGGTAAGTGATGTAGAACAACTGGCATATGATTATCTCGTCAAATTGGATCAGCAAAAGTTGGCGCGATTTCATCGGTAATTTTGGACTTTGGGTCAAATGATCTTGGATCGCACTCAAAATTGGTCGGTTGAAGTGAAACGCACGTCAGATTCAGAGTTATCATTTCGCCATGAGATACGATGGATTTTGGCATTCCAGAGTAGTTTAGATCACTTTTTAGGTTGTTTTTTAATTTAGGAAATTTTAAATATTATGATTATCTGTAATATTTTATTCGAATTCCATTAGAATAAGTTGATATGATTTAGATTATATTATCTTTAGTTATTCTGATGCCTAAAAGAGTCTTATCTCTTTATATAGGACGTCCACTTTTGTAATCTGCACATTATTATTCAATAAAATTTGAGTATTCTTTGGAATTGTTTTCCAAGTTTGTTTATCTCTGCGTTAGTAAGTATAATTCTTGGATCGCAGTCACCACTTATACATAGACTTCCATTCAAAACATGAATTGTTTGTGTCTCACTACATATTTTATTGATGAAAATTGAAAGTTGAATAAAAGAATCATCAGTTTTGTGGTGATACATATTCACAATGGTGGGGAGATTGGAAAATGGTGGAGAAATGCATCTACTAGTGAGGAATAGAAAAAATAAATTGTCCACAATCACCGCAGATGCTAGTTCAAATGATATTGCAATTGGTTATTTGAACGATAAACATTCAAAAGTAGGATCATTGATCTTAGGTGACAAGGTCTTGCACGTGAGATGCACTGCTCATCAACTTGATTGGGAGATATGGCCTGACTAAGGTAGCTGCTTCTATTGAACATGTCTGAAACTTGATTTAATATGTGAATAGCTCTCCCATGAGAGCCAAAACATTTCAATCTTGTATTGACAACAAAAGGATCACTTACAAGGGTTCAATTTTTCTTGACGTCACCATTAGATGGAACTCCACTTACCTCAAGCTAAAGATCGCCATAAATTTCAGAGACAACTTTTAGTATAGCGGGTCGTGTGCTTGATGGATTTCGAAGTTCTTTGACTCCTAAAGTTGGGGAAGCTTTGCTTTGCACTCGAGACCGGTTAAGATGCCAATTAACATTAAAGAGCACTTTGAGAATATAGAAAAATTTGAGTTAGGTAAGTGATGTTTATATGTTCATATGTTATAATTCTTTTGTATATATTTTGAATGAACATTCTATTTAATCTATTCGTCTTTTTACATATATTTTGTCTTAATGAGGATGCTATCATCGATAAATAGAGGTTTCGTGTTGAAGTGGAATTACTATATGTAGTGAGGCTTTCTAATGGTTGTTTTAGGTTAGTTAACAGTGATTTTGCTTTAAAATTAATAGTAATTTATTGTTTTATTTGGTTTCGGTGGTTAGATTTCGAGTCTCGTGAGATCAAAGTGAAGGCTTGTGATAAGCTATTTGTATGTGATATTTCAATTGGCAATTTTTGTTTGTATCATCCCATCATGATTTGTGATTAGATCTACCGTTCGACTTTGAGCTGGTTTAAGTGTGAGGACTTTTAATGGGAAGGCCTACCGTAACCCTTAAACATTGTATTTCTCACACAACCTTGAAATCATGAAATTTGTGCTTCTGTTGATTAGGATTGTTCTTTCGTGATTGATATCAAACAAGGTGGGACACTGTCTCTGTGTCGTTTAGGGGTGTCAGAACCAAATCACGAATTGAACCAAAAATTGAACCGAACTGAACTGAACTGAAATTTAAAATATTTTCAGTTCAGTTCGATTCTCGGTTACTAAAAAAAACCATAATTTTATGTATGGTTCAGTTTTTTTAATTTCAGTTCAGTGAACCGAACTGAACCTCTTTGGGCCTGGCTTCTCAAACCCAAATACTCTAAACTAAACCCTAGAATAGCTAGCCTTGTTCCTTTATCCGTCCGCTCCTCCTCAGCCAACACACGACAGATTACGGTCTGACTCTCGGAACGATCTCTCGCGCGCGCCTTGGGATTGAAGCTCGCCATTGCGGGTGGTGCCGGTTGCCGGAGTGCACGGCCCCGAGAGCCTCGCCTTCGACTCGAGCGGCGGGGGCTCGTACACCGGCGTCGCAGATCGGCGGATCCGGAAGTGGGAGGGCGACGAGCGCGGGTGGGTCGACTTCGCTTTCACTTCGTCGCAGAGGTGTGTGGTCAAACCACTGTTCTCCAGCTTCGTCCGATCTTCGTGGGAATTCGATGGTACTGTAGTCGACCCTTTTTAGTTCTCGGCAATTTCTAGGGTTTCGAGGCCATTCAGTCGCACGATCAGTGGCCTACTCCAGCGGGTGGTGGAGATTTTAGAGCTTTTTTCATGTGGGTTTTTTTTTTCTTTTTTTCGGCTTCTCTAGTGATTCGATGTGTTTCTGACCGTCTTTCTCGGTGTTAAACTGAAGCTGAAGAGGAAGATTTCGTTAGCATCTCGTCGTTTCGCGGAGGAGTGTCTCTGCGAGCTCTGATCTTTGTTGGTCTCGCTGGAAGTGGTGGGCTTGCCGCTGGAATGAAGAGCATTTTATCTGAGTTAGAACTTGCCGGGGTTATTTTCTGCCATTTTTAGCTGCTTTTGCAGGTTTGCTACTTGAATTTCTTTTCTAACTCGTATGTCAATAAAGCCTTTTAGTTGCTCGAATCGAACGTTGGAGACCTTAGGAGACGTGAATTTGGTTCTTTATTGTATTTCTAGCAGGTGATCACAAACTTGATTTAAAGATAATTATAAGTTGAAGATTTTCTGCCTATTCTTTCAAAAATTGAGTGATGATGCCATCAAGATTATGACTTTTGGAAGTTGGAGGGAGTCCTGAGATCTGCAACTGCCCTTCTGCGACTGCATTGAATTTGCAACGGCATTGAATTTTCTCTTTCTGCAGCTCCTTGAATCGAGGTCTGCAATTTTTTGGGATGTTGGAGAGAAAGAGAAGTCCATTGAATTCTTTGGGAAGTTAGAGAGAGGCAGTCCTGATCTGTATGACTAAAGCGCATTGACCGTCACTGGAATTTCGTATTATTATGCTTCTAAAGCTAATGGGAGTTTCATGGTGTCCAGCATATGATAAATCTTAATGATAGGAGCGGAGCAAAATCAACTTGAAAAAGAGAGAATTTCTCGAATTTGATAATTTCTTTGAAGGCAGAGGATGTGGGAGTCCAATATGTTGTTGCTTAGAGAAGCTGACTCCCTTTGCCACCACAAATAATGAGATCACTTATTGAATAAGATGTTGCCTCAGCAGTTTTGTGGCTGTGGAGATATAATTAAATCGCATGTGATAAAGCTTGTGTGTTATGTGATGTTCTCGTTACTTTGACTGAGGGAAACCCGTTGTATCCCATTCTGGACGGTGTTGTTGCTGGTGGTGGTGTTGGGGTGGGGAGGAGGCGGGAAGAGAGAGATTTGGGAGATCATAGTAAATGATTATGACTTTAGCAAATTCAATTTTCTTATTGCATGTGGAAAAGTTTGCAAGTATGTTTAGTATTTTACTCTTTTGTAGTTTCATCTTGCGTGAATAAGCTAACAATATTTTAATGTGACTTTTTACTTGTTTTATTGATAGATGGATTCAATGAATCAAAATGTTACCACAGATAAAAGGAGATCAACGAAATCCGATGTGTGGGTTCACTTTAAAGAGATAGACTATAGCCAAGGTAAAGCGGAATGTTTATATTGTGAGGCTCTTATTGGTTTTAAGCATGGGACAACTGCGATGCGTACTCATTTAAGCAGATGTAATCAATATCCTTATGGGAACGTTGAGAAAAGACAAAAAGATGCATCGAATCAGCTTGTTGGGTTAGGCAATTCATCTGGTCCATGGAAATTCGACCAAGTTGTAAGTCGAAAAGACCTAGCCGCCATGTTCATTATTGCTTAATTACATATGAAATTTCTAGAAAATGAGGCATTTCGAAAATTTGTGAGGGGAATCCAACCGAACTTTTTAGTCCCCTCAAAAAACACCTTGAGGCAAGCTTGTTTTGGCTTATTCTTGGAGGAAAGAAACAAATTAAAAAAATATTTTTCTGAGACATCTCCAAGAGTATGTCTTACAACTGACACATGGACCTCGTGTCAAAACTCGGGTTATATGTGTCTCACCGCACATTTTGTAGACACTGAATGGAAGTTGCAAAAAAGAATTTTGAATTTTTGTCAAATTCCGGGACATTCAAGTGAGATTATATGAAAAGCGATGGAGAAATGTTTGATTGGTTGGAGGATTAAAAATATTTTTTCTATCACTGTGGATAACAAACTCTAATGACTCGGGAACTCAATACTTGAAGAAGAGGCTCATCCATTGGAACTCTCTTCTATTGAATGGTGAGTTACTTCACATGAGATGTTGTGCACATATATTGAGCTTGATTGTGAGAGAGGGGTTGAAAGAAATGGATGATTCAATTGTTAGAATACGGTCAGCTGTGCATTATATGAGGTCTTCTCCATCGAGGTAGCAATGGTTTAAGAAGTGCATTGAGTTAGAAAATATCGAGTCTAAGAGTCTTGTATGTTTGGATGTGGAGACTCATTGAAACTCAACATATTTGATGTTGGAAGCAACTTTAAAGTTTGAAAAGGTTTTTATCTCGTTAGAGATTGAGGATCGCAAGTTTTTGGAAGAGCTTTCTAAGACGAGAGGAGGGATTGGATTGCCTACTAGTGTCGATTGGGAATATGCCTGTGGAATTCTTCCTTTCTTGAAGATGTTCTATGGCATGACTTTACAAGTATCAGGTACCTCTTATGTCACTAGTAATTGTTTGGTGAAAGATGTTTATGGGATTCTTATGATGATTGAAAGATATTGTGTGAATGAGAATGAGGATAAGAGTTTGCGGGAAATGGCCAAGAAAATGAAGATCAAATTTAACAAGTATTTTGGCAATGTGAACAACATCAATCTATCTTTGTTCGTTGCTTGCATACTAGACCCTCAACATAAGTGGGAATATGTGAAATGGTTGATTAATTGTTTTTATGAAAGTAAGCGGGCATATACTTTAATAGAGAGAGTAACATCTCTAAAGTTATTGTTTGAGCAATATCGCATCAGTGTATGCCCTCAAAGTAACTTGAGGTCGAAGGGTACAAGAGCAGCGAGTGTGGCAGTCTCTGGTGGTTGGTGCGAACATTTTGACCGAAGAGTATCTTAGCGAAAAGGACAACAATATTTCGAAGAAAAATCTGAATTAGATAAGTATTTGGAAGAAGATCATGAACATTATAGTCCTGATTTTGATATCTTGACTTGGTGGAAAGTCAATTTTTTGAAATATCCTATCCTCTCTTCCGTTGCTCGAGATATTTTGGCCATGCCCGTCTCAACTGTGGCATCAGAGTCTGCATTCAGTACAGGAGGTCGTGTACTTGACGTGTTTCGTAGCTCTTTGACCCCAAGCATGGTGGAGGCTCTCATATGTACTCAAGATTGGTCATGATCCTCACCAATTTCAGTTTCAATCGAGAAGACTTCGCAGAACTCAAAAATTTTGAGTCAGGTGAGAAATTACCGTAGTATTTTTGTACCCCTAAAAATTTGAAAATTATTTTAGGTTAATGGATTATCAAGTTAATTTTAATGACTAATCTAGTACGTACTCTCCCAAATCCTACCAAGTTACAACTTGAGTTAATTAAGATGATTTAGAATTTGGAGTCGCCACTAATCGAAGGTTGATTAGAAACTTAAGTAAAACAGCGGGAATACCAATTTACTTTTATGAACTAGAGATTTTGGATTCGCGGACTTGATTACACTAGTTAATTAAAACTAATGTCCTTTCGGTACCTTAATTCCATCTAAGATATGTACTAAATTAACGACTCGGATTGAATCAATTTGAAGCTCAAATGATGTGTTTCTCTTTTTGGGGTTTTGTCTTTTTATAATGCAATGCATGAATGACGTAGATACAATGGTGTGAAACTATCTAAATGACGGGGATGATATGTGAAGATATGCAAAGCATGCAAATTCAAGGTCGAATTGCTCTACGCACAAAATTTAACATATCAAATTTAAAACATGCAAATGATATGATATTTACGTGGCATACAAGACAAAGAATTTAAACTAACATGATATGCTAATGACAAGAACATGCGAGATAGCAAAATATGATATGCAATGCTCGATTTTTGAAAATAATGGGTGAATGAGCCTATGTAATTTCCGAAAAAAATATGATGATGCATGAATGCAATTTTTGAAAAAAGAAAAAAAAATGGTGGATAACATTGGTGAAATTCGAAAACTTGATATGTAAGAGACATGGGATGATGCAAAAATATAACTTAAAGATATGTAAGGATATTTTGAAAATATGGAACATATGAGGTGATACTGGAAAATATGATATGCAATAGATAATGGAAAAATGAAGATAAGATATGCAAGATGACAAGATATGCATTGGATGTGATTTTTGCTCCTCCCCTTTTGAAAGATAAGCTTGATTGATCTCATTATCTTAATTTTTATTCCAATTTCTCCAATGAGATAAAGTTTTCTTCCCAAATTTTTTTTTATTAGATGTGACTTCTAGGAAATCATATCTTACTAAAATATTTTAGGAATTTTTTATGTATGAAATTCAAATAAGATAATATCAAACAAGATAATCTCAAAATAACAATCAAGATCAGTCAGGAGACATTCAGGAGTAGTATCATATTCATGATTTTTGAAAACTTGATGCCTCCAAGTCTACAATCGACTAATGAAGATGGCAAATCAGATTTAAATGGTAATGGATCAGATTGACTAACTTCCCGTTTTTTAAGTTAGAAAATCGTACCGAATGGCGACGAGTAAGATTGTCTAACTTAACATAAACGTTGTAAAATAATTTTCCTAATTTAGATTTAGGTTCTTCATTAAAATCTGAAAATATGCAAAACAATATGTGGAGGACTCAAATTAAGAAACAACATATCAAGCAATCTTGGATAAGACAATTCTTACCTTTTAAGAAGATGACGCAACTATCTTGTTTCCGTCGAGCACACTAGCTTGCGGTGGGGAGTGCCCAGTACAAATGCGATTCAATGGCTATCTTACTCTTGGTGGACTGCTTTAGTTTGAACGGCCGACAACGGTTATTCTGCGGCTGAGCTGGACGAGGATGCTAGGGGAGGCTAGATGGAGTCTCGAGAAAACTCACGGAAGGAAAAAAAAAAAATAGAAATCTTGTTGAGTTTCGTGTCTTTCCCTCCGACACGTTTCTTCTCAAGCACATCAACTCCCGTTACTCAGCTTATCAAGAGCATGAGATCAAAGAAAAAGACAAAAGTAATCTTATTATAACTAAACAAAAATTTGCTTCCTGACTTGTCTCGATCCACGCTCATTATTAGTCTCTGTGTATGGATTAAACTGAAATTGTGAGAGTGAATCGAAAATATCTTGGACTCGTCGAGGATGCTTGGCGAGACTGTTCAACCGTGTGGGCTCTTGGATGGTCGTCTTTCTGTCCATGGTCTACGAACAGCTCGCGTTCGACGATCCGCCCGGGCTTCGTCATGGCCGATCAAGATTGGTGACGGGTGATGGCTTCGCAGGCAGAGAGGCTCGAGACACCACGTGCGCAAGAGCGACGCTTTAGTCTATTGAATTGGCCTCCATGCTCGCAATTGCGAATTGTCTTCCCCGAATGGCAAATAGGATCACCGGACAGCTTTTTCGCATCTCCAAGGCTTTCAAGGACATTTATTGTTCTCTTCCATCCTCTGTGGACTTTGGGGGAATCACCGAAAGGTAATGGAGACCTCCTTTACTCTCCCACCCCTCGCTTTTTGAACACGGATCAAGACTATGAGAAGAAAAGGTCGGTATCCTTTTTTTTGGATCTCAGACCGAAACGCTTTAGCGGCCGAAAGTGTGTCCTCCTCTCCCACGGAGAACTCTATCTTCTCTCCTCGTCACGCCCATGAACCTGCACCTTTGGACCGGCTCGACGGCTGGCGAATGGAGAGAAAACGAAGCGGTGATGCACGCTTCATGACGCTAATCGATGCGATCTTGCCTGTGATTTGCGACGAGCGTCACCTTGCGAACTGTGACTTTATCACGTTATCACCGCACATGAAGGGACCTCTTTGAGAAGTGAGACGCCCACAATAACCTGCAACAAAAAAGATAAGAACAAAACATTAAGTAGAACAAGGTCAAAGGAGGACTCTGCTTTCCCTCTCCTTCTGTCAAGCTCCTTAATGGCCGTATATATTGACTTGGCCTCTTAAACTTGGAAGAGCAAGTCCACCATACTATCACTTAGCTTTGTCCTGTTGCTCTTCAAAGCTCCACATTCCCAATTACTTCTTCTTCTTCTTTTATATATATTCACTACATGAATGTGGAGGAAATTGGCGTGACCACCTGGAAAAATCGTTGACGACCTGAACACCTGTTGAAGATAAATTCAAGTGTAACAAAAGATAAAGAAATGCAAGATTTGAGCTTGTCGGTATTGAATATCTTTGGGCACCGTGGTGTAAAAAGCTGGACAGAGAATGTTTTTCCGTCAGAATAAGGTAGATCGAGCTATATATCT
Organism: Rhodomyrtus tomentosa; assembly: GCA_028455895.1. Classification (NCBI taxonomy): domain Eukaryota; kingdom Viridiplantae; phylum Streptophyta; class Magnoliopsida; order Myrtales; family Myrtaceae; genus Rhodomyrtus; species Rhodomyrtus tomentosa. The sequence continues at coordinate 19,503,886 of JAPCWY010000003.1, read as the reverse complement.
CGTTGTCGGCATCGTCTTGTGTTGGAGCAGATCGATAAATGAGCCCGGCGACTCGAGCGGACTTCTTGGCTCAACAAAAATATTGGTGAGCCATCGCGGTAGGATTGCTTCGTCGACACTTGATATTGGAACGGAGACCGACACACTCTTCTCTTCTCCGAAACCTTGGTGAACCTCCAAGAGAGCCTTGAAAATTCTCTTTTTGCGCCTTGCACTCTCGCAATTCTGTCGTATCCTTCAATTTTTGTCTCCGTTGGCCGTATATTTGAGATTGTGTGGACTCCTATTGATATGAACCCTAAGGCATCTATTTATAATAAATCTATTTATAATAATGAGTTAGGGTTTGATATTATTTTCATTATTTGCAAAATTGTCCTTCAACTTTGGATAATTGCAAACTCATCCGGAGAAAAAATATTCTGTCTATAAAGCATTTTTCCTTAATAAGTATTTTTTTAATTAAAAGACTTTTTTCCCAAATTGAACATTAAATAGACCTTGATGAATTTTTTGGAATCACCCCCTAGCTAGTTGAATCATGCTTTTTGAGCTTTGGTTCACCGCCCATCAATTTCAATTCATTTTCCACCGCCGATTCGATTAAATGTAAATATAAATGCAATGCAATGCAACATGATGCTAAAAATAAATATTAAAAAATGATATGATTATTTTTTGTAGGAACTAAAATTAATTCCTAATTTTTTATGCAAAATAAATGGTCAAAGAAAAATCATATTTAGGTGTCAACACCCTTCAATATTTCAATAGATACTATAATTCTCATTTTCATTGTGAATTCAATGCAGATTTGTCAACTACGACCATAGAGCTTAACTCGATATTGATTTCTCTTGATGATTGAGAAACTTGGAGGTTGGTACGTTTAACCATTTTCTTATTGATTCAATCTTGAATTTTCATATTTTTATTTTATTTATTATGTGATGATTCATTGTTGTCTCCTATTATAATCGTCATTCTTAAGCATGCAATGATTTGCTGTATGTGGATGCAGTATTTGGTGAAGTTTCCTAACTTAAAACTATGATGCTTCTCTAGTTTTTTATTTTTTTGGCGCACTTGCTATTGAAATCCAAATGAATAACTCATAGTTATTAATTAGGAAAAGGGAACGCGGTTTCCACTCAGGTATTTGGCTGAGAACAATGAGGGTATTCTGGCTTCTGAAAACATGTCCTTCCTGTGGGATTGAATTGTTGAATAAGTGATCTTTTGCTAATTAGCTTGGCCTCAGTGCAGCTGTCCTTTCAGTTTAAGTTTGAAATTTGCAGATGATTCTTTTTGTCATGATTGGTTGAGTGATGATGTGACGTCCTGGAAATTCAACTCTTGTAAGTGCCGGGAGTCGATTTAATGATATGAATGTATATTCATAGTCGACGCCATTTTGGACTATAAGGACTGAAAAGACGAAAATTTGGACGAATTCCGAACTTTAGATTATTTCGAATTGAGTTTCGAAATTAATCCGTGGCGATTTTTAAATTGCCGTTTTTGCAAACGAGCTTAACCCTGATCGAGCTTGACCAGTGAAATTGCCGAAATTACCCATCGATCAGTACACCAAAAATTTCGTTTCAGTCCCGGCGCGCCAAAATTACCATTTTGCCCCCCTCCCAATTATTCATTCATAAGAGACAAAAAAATTTAATTTTGTGGCCTTCAAAGTCAAGGTTGGGCCCTCCATTTCACTGCCCAACGCCCGTCCTCTCTCTGCCGCCTGCTTCTTCTTCTCTTCTTCTTCTCTTCTTCTTCTTTCTTTTATTTCTTTGCCGACAACCCCCTTTGCCGACCGATTCCTCCTCCTTCCGTCGTCATTTTTCGCGACCAGCACACCCCCACCGGCAGCCACCGTCCCCAGCCACTCGCCGCCGTCGCCTGGACCCCGGCCGAGCCGCCGTCGCCGCCGTTTCGCCGAAGAAAACCCACGGCCGAACGTCCCCTATTTTCGGGTCAGGCGACCCGAGGACTTCGCGGTCTTCTCCGGCCGCCACGGCCGCCACCGACGCCGACCACCACCACCCAGCTAACCCCCGACCTCCCCTCGACCGATCCGACCCCTCATCGCCGACCGTCAGCCGCCGGAACCGCCGGAATCCGGCCCGAAAGTCTCGGTGCTCTGTTTTTGAAACCGGGTTGTTCCGGTCTTCGTTCGGCCGCCACCGTCGCCGCCGTACCACACCGCCGCCGCCAAACGACTCCCCTGAGTCTCCTCTACCGCCACCCAGCTCAGCTCCGCCGGTCGCCGCGCGTGGCCGCCGGAAACCGCCGCCGACCGAGAGCCCTGTTTCGGCTCGAAAATAGGACAGCCACTGATCGCGGCTGTCCGCCGTCGCCGGCCACCTTCCGCCGCCTTCCACCTGTCCCGGCCGACTCCCACTGACCCCTAGGTGAGCCTCCGACCCCTGGCCGGCCTTGTCCCGGCCCGTGTCTCCGGAAAACGGCCAAAAACCGTGAAGTGTCGGTTGAATATTCTGGTTTCTCACTGTTGCAGGCTGCCGGCAGCCGCTCGCCGGAGCTCCGCCGCCGGCCACCTGTTCCGGCGACCTCGCCGGACTCCTACGGGGTGTCGCCGAAGTTTGAGCCCGACCCGCCGCGCGATAAACCTTAGTTTTATCGCCGCCGCCGCCGCCGCCGCCGCCGCCGCCGCCGCCGTCGTCGCCGATCGAGCTAACTCAAATAGTGAGTTGACTCTAAACCTTGGTTAGGGCGCTAATTGCGCTTAGGATTAGTCTGTTTTATTTATTTAGTTAATTAATTATTTATTTATTTATAAAAAAAAATAAAAAAAAAATATTTCGATCGGGATCGGTTTAGATAGAAACCATGGTTAGGATACATGGTCGATCGATTAATTGTCTGTGGCTATTTGTGGTAATTTAGCAATTAATTGTTTGATTGAGTTACTCGCGAGTGAGTGTCAGGTTAGAGACGAGCGAACGATTGATTGCTATAGTTTGACTGAGGATTAAGATTTCTATTATGAATTGAGCTTGAAATCGCCGGGTTCAGTTGATTATTTGAGAATGAGTAAATTGCTTGATTGGTTTGTCTGCCTGGCTGATATGCTCCATTGGGAATCTTGTGGGCCTTGGGGCCGAGTTGATTGTATTTCTTATGGATTTTGGTGTTAATCCAAGATAATCAATGAATTGATTGCCGAGTGCAATTTGTGTGGTCATTAAAAGGGTCAATGACGCTACCTGGCAAGTTCGCTTTGTACCGTGGGTACTTGTACCGTACTGATTGTATGGAAATTTGCGACTTGTCAGAAGCACGATAATCCATGCCCCGTGCCAGTCGTACGGTTTTAAGGGATTATCGGATGCCGGTCGCAGCTTGTGAAGGACCGAAGCTCCTTTTTAAGGAATGCCTACTCGCAGTGCCGTGCCGGGTGCACTGGATACACTGCTTGTAGTAGCCGTCGCTGAGAGGGTAAAGTGGACGTAGCCTGGTTTTGCCAGAAGAGTGCGGGATCGCACTATTGATGTATTTATCACGCCAGTCGCGTGGGTCATTGATTAATAATGAACTTGTGTATGCCTGAGTGGTTGTACTTCTGTTGGTGGTAGATTTGTCAGACTTGTTATGATTGATATATATATATATATATATATCTCTGTTGTTATCTTGTGATCTTTTTGTGGCACTTAGGATGTTCTGGGCGAATCATTGTCCTAACCGAGATTAGGCTTGATTCACTGAGATTCATTTCTCACCCTGTCGCGGGACAATTGTTTTTCAGGTCCGAAGTAATGGAAAGACCGGTGCGGTTCGGCACCCCCACTGACTCATCACTTGATATCAGTCTCCATTCGGTACCAGGTACGAACCAGATGTGGGAGCGTCACATCACGACGATATGGGTTGATGAAGGGATGCCACATCTGGTGGCACATCTCTTTAAAGCCTGGTATCTTCGTGATGGGATGGATCTCTTCGGTCCGCTTCGAGGATTTGAGGGGCCACCTCTACAGGGGGTCCCTAATATCCCCGCTTGGGACCCGATGGATATTGATACACCTGATGGGGAAGTGATGGACCCCGCGCCTGATATGGAGCTCGATCTCGAGCCTGAGCAATCGGTAGCCCCCTCTGTGCGTTCTAGCCAGAGTTCTTGTGATGACCCAAATGACCCGGCTCCCCCGTTTGATTATTACGACACGGATGTCGAGTCTTCCCAGTAGTGGGTTAGGGCCTTTTTGTAGTCAGGGAACTGTGGTTATTTTTGTGGGGGATACTGTTTTGGGATAGATGAGAGTTAACCTTACCTGACTCCTGTATCTTTTTGTGAGTTCTAGAGGGCCACCCCGAAGCATGGGGTTGTATTTATCAGTTGATGGCTCTGTAAGGTTATGAATCATCTATTCTCATCAGCCTTTTGTATTTTGAAATCTGGCTTTACTTTCTATCTATCCCATGTGATTTTATTGAATGGAAGATGGTACGTTTCGCTTGCGCAATATAAGCTTAGGTCGATAGCAATTGCCTGGGACGTTATCTATTATGACCTGGTGGCGATTTGGCAAGGGATGTCGCGGGCTCGAGAGTCGGGACGTGACATCCCCGCCCAAGGTGGTATCAGAGCAAGGTCAGTCTGATCCATCTGGTCATTGGCACGGAGTGATAAGGAGTGTTGAGAAATGGGATAGTTAGTAAGATTCTTGGTTATTATGCCTGTGATTGCTAATTATGTGGTAGAATTTAAGGATTTCTTTCTGACCACGTGTTGCTATGGGGTAAGCAGGACTTTACCTTTTACTGTAAAATGAGCGGACGTGGTAGAAGAGCACCTCGTGCCCCTCGAAGAAGGCCTTTAAGGCCGGTGGAAGAATTGGTTGATGATGAAAGAGTACCGCCTGCGGTGTCCCCTATTGCACCCCCTACTGCGGCCTCTGCTGCAGAACCTACAGGACCTACTGGAAGGGAACCGACAATGGCTGAAGTCATGCAAGCCTTAGGTACTATTGGAGATTTGATGGGACAGCAAGTAAGGAATCAAACCGCAGCTACTGTCGCTGCTGCTGGGACTTCATCTGCTATTCCGGTTGCAGTTCCGTCGGTGAGTCCCCTACCTATACATGACAGTGAGGAGCGTAGGGCTCAAAAGCTGGTGGAACAGTTTCTTAAATTGAAACCACCACAATTCACTGGAAGTGGAGACCCTGAAGCTGCTACTCGATGGGTCGAAGGGATGGAGAAAGCATTCGATTTGCTGAGATGCTCAGATAGGGATAAAGTTACTCTGGCAGTTTATCAACTTGAAGGGAATGCTAGTACGTGGTGGAGAGCTGTCAAGGGTAGAACTTTTCCAGAAGGTACAATTCCAGTATGGAATACTTTTGTAGAAGTTTTCAATAATAAATACTTTTCGAGGACAGCTAGGGAGCAAAAGATGGCTGAATTTTTTCGCCTCCGTCAGAATCAGATGACTATTGACCAGTACGAGGCAAAGTTTTCGGAACTATCTAAGTATGCTCCGAGGATGATTGAGGATCCGGAGGATAGGGCTAGAAGATTCAAGGACGGATTTAAGCCCGAGATTAAGAGTGCCTTGGCATCGCTTGACCTTCAAGATTATGATGATATCTACGCGAGGGCGTTGATAGTGGAGCGGGATTTGTCTGAAAGGGCTACTGCATCTGGATCATGATTTGTTTCCCCAAATAGATTCGATAGGAGACAAGGGAAGAAACCCATGTTTAACAATAGGGGTCACATTCCACCAAATCGCCGAGGGGCGATTAGTAAGCCGGCATTTCGTCAGAATGAGGTGTGCAGCTTGTGTCGACAGAGGCATGGGCCTGGTTTGTGCCCGTATCGAGGTGGTGCCTGTTTTGGTTGTGGCCAGCTGGGCCATCAGGTGAGGGACTGCCCACAGAGGCAAGGTGGACAGGCACAACCCCAGCAGGGAGGACAGTCTAGAGGATCTGTGCCGTCAAACTTCCAGAATCGCCCGCCGGCACAAGGAAGGGTTTTTGCAGTCACTCGGGAAGCGGCGAAGGATTCGCCGACTGTTACAGGTACGGTCCTCTTGCATGACCAAGTAGCATATGCCTTATTTGATCCGGGCGCCACTCATTCATTTGTTGCGGATCAGTTTGTTAAATTATCTGAATTGAACTTGGTACCTTTAGAAATTGTGCTTAATGTATCTACGCCATTGAAAGATAAAGTAGTGGCTACAGTAAGTTGTCCTGATTGCAGACTAGTGATGGATGGCCATGAGAGTAAGATAGATTTGATTGTGCTAGAAATGTACGATTTTGACTTGATTGTGGGAATGGATTGGTTGGTAAAGCAAAGAGCCACAATGGATTGCTTTAATAAGATAATACGGTTTAATCCGATGGATGACAGTAGTTATGAATTTTTGGGTAATCGAGGAGGAACCTCGACTGTGATGATATCGTCGTTAGAGGCGACTCGATTGTTGGGAGATGGGTGCCAAGGTTATTTGGCTTCTGTGGTAGATACATCTGCTAAAGAATTGAAATTGGAGGATATTGTGATTGTATGTGAGTTTCCAGATGTTTTCCCCCAAGAATTACCTGGTTTACCACCAGAAAGAGAAATCGAGTTTGTGATAGAATTAGCTCCGGGGACAGAGCCGATTTCTAAGGCGCCATATAGAATGGCGTTATCAGAATTGAAAGAACTTAAGGTTCAAATGCAGGAGTTGTTAGACAAGGGATTCATTCGCCCTAGTGCCTCGCCATGGAGAGCGCCTGTCTTGTTCGTCAAGGAAAAGGATGGGTCTTTGAGACTGTGCATTGACTATAGGCAGTTGAATCAGGTGACGATCAAGAATAAGTACCCACTGCCAAGGATTGACGACTTGTTCGATCAGCTGCAGGGAGCATCTATATTTTCAAAAATTGATCTACGGACGGGATACCATCAGTTGAGAATCAGAAAAGAGGATATACCGAAATCGGCGTTTAGAACACGTTATGGGCATTACGAGTTCACAGTGATGTCGTTTGGTTTGACGAATGCTCCTGCTGCTTTTATGGATCTGATGAATAGAGTGTTCAAGGAGTTTCTGGATCGTTTTGTGATTGTTTTCATAGATGATATCCTAGTGTACTCGAAGAGTTCTGAAGATCATGAGCAACACTTGAGAATAGTTTTGGAAACTCTGAGAACGCATCAATTATACGCTAAATTCAGTAAGTGTGAGTTTTGGTTAGCTAGCGTGGCATTCTTAGGCCACGTAGTTTCGAGTGAAGGTATTGCTGTGGATCCGGTTAAAATTGAGGCCGTTATTAACTGGTCGAGACCGACAACTGCTACAAAAATTAGAAGTTTCTTGGGTTTGGCAAGTTATTACAGGCGATTTGTGGAAGGATTCTCAGCTATAGCCTCGCCTTTGACTAAATTGCTGAAGAAAGATACGAAGTTTCAATGGACGGACAAGTGCGAGCGTAGTTTCCAAGAGCTTAAGCATAGGCTAACTACGGCTCCTGTTCTGACAATTCCGTCTGGTCCTGGTGGTTATGAAATTTATAGCGATGCTTCGCTTAGGGGACTGGGCTGTGTTTTGATGCAGCATGGCAGGGTGGTAGCGTATGCGTCCCGTCAGTTGAGACCACACGAGTTGAATTATCCCACACACGACCTGGAGTTAGCTGCGGTTGTGTTTGCCTTGAAGATCTGGAGACACTATTTGATTGGGGAAAGTTTTCAGGTATACACCGACCATCAGAGTCTGAAATACCTGTTCTCTCAAAGGGAGCTGAACATGAGACAACGCCGATGGATGGAGTTATTAAAAGACTATGACTGTGAGATCCTGTATCATCCTGGTAAGGCGAATAAGGTTGCTGATGCCCTGAGTAGAAAATCAGTGATTGCTCAATTGCAAGTGCAAGAGTGGCGTTTACTTGAGCAATTAAGAGACTCAGACTTTAAACTGGAGATAAGCCAGCTGTCGAGTCTCGTGACTACCTTGAGAATCAAGCCAGAAGTGCAAGTAAAAATTAAGGCCTTGCAGTCCACAGACCCTTTTATCCGGAAGATCCTGCAAGGAGATCCGACCAAACGAAGGGTCGATTTTCAAATAGCGGAGGATGGGATACTTAAAATTAGAGGACGGTTGGTTGTGCCGGAGGATGAAAATTTAAAGGAGGAGATTTTATCAGAAGCACATCGTAGTAGTTATAGTATTCATCCTGGGAGTACAAAGATGTATCAGAATTTGAAACAGCACTACTGGTGGAATGGTATGAAAACTGATATAGCCAAACATGTGGCTAAATGTTTGATCTGCCAGCAGGTCAAGGCGCAGCATTGCAAACCTGGAGGACTACTACAACCTTTGGAAATTCCAGAGTGGAAATGGGAGCATATCACGATGGATTTCGTGATGGGTTTGCCGAGGAGTCAGCGAGGGTATGATTCAATTTGGGTCGTGGTGGATAGACTAACGAAGTCAGCGCATTTTATTCCAGTAAGAAAGGACTTTGCCTTAGACAGATACGCTGAGTTGTATGTGAGGCATATTGTAAGGTTGCATGGTGTGCCAGTGACGATCACTTCTGATCGAGATCCTAAATTCACCGCTACATTTTGGAAGAGTCTACAAACTGCTTTAGGAACGAAGCTGCAATTTAGTACAGCTTATCATCCGCAGACAGATGGTCAGTCTGAAAGAACGATTCAGACCTTGGAAGACATGTTGAGAGCATGTGTTCTGGATTTTAGAGGTAATTGGGAGGAACATTTACATTTGGTTGAATTTGCCTATAATAACAGCTACCAACAGAGTATTAAGATGGCACCTTTTGAGGCCTTGTATGGTAGGGCTTGCAGGACACCAGTATGTTGGGATGAGGTTGGGGAAAGGAAGATAACTGGCCCTGAGTTAGTAGAACAGTCGATGGAAGCAATTAAAGTGATTAGAGATAGATTAAAGACAGCTCAGAGTCGCCAGAAGAGTTATGCTGATAAAAGGCGCAGACCTTTGGAATTTCAAGTAGGCGACCATGTCTTTTTGAAAATGTCACCTATGAGAGGAACATCCCGTTTTGGCAGGAAAGGAAAGCTAAGCCCGAGGTACGTTGGACCATTTGAAATCTTAGAACGGATTGGAATTTTGGCTTATCGACTCGCATTGCCGCCTAGACTGGCTCAAGTGCATAATGTTTTTCACGTATCGATGTTGAGGAAGTATGAGCCAGACCCTGCTCATGTGTTGAGTTACGAAGAAATTGATTTGGATGAACGGAAGTCATATGTGGAGCGACCAGTCAGGATCGTGGACAGAAAAGAGCAGGTACTGCAATCCAAGACAATTCCGTTAGTCAAGGTGGTTTGGCAACACCATGGCATTGAAGGAGCTACTTGGGAGAACGAAGAAGTTATGAAGCTTAGTTATCCTTCCCTTTTTGAGTAATTAAAACTGTGCTGTAATTTCGAGGACGAAATTTCCTAAGTGGGGGAGAGTTGTGACGTCCTGGAAATTCAACCCTTGTAAGTGCCGGGAGTGGATTTAATGATATGAATGTATATTCATAGTCGACGCCATTTTGGACTATAAGGACTGAAAAGACGAAAATTTGGACGAATTCCGAACTTTAGATTATTTCGAATTGAGTTTCGAAATTTATCTGCGGCGATTTTTAAATTGCCGTTTTTGCAAACGAGTTTAATCCTGACCGAGCTTGACCGGTGAAATTGCCGAAATTACCCATCGATCAGTACACCAAAAATTTCGTTTCAGTCCCGGCGCGCCAAAATTACCATTTTGCCCCTCCCCAATTATTCATTCACATGAGACAAAAAAATTTAAATTTTGTGGCCTTCAAAGTCAAGGTGGGCCCCACCTGCCCTCTGCCCAACGTCCGTCCTCCCTCTGCTGCCTTCTTCTTCTTCTCTTCTTCTTCTTCTTCTTCTCTTCTTCTTCTCTTCTTCTTCTTTCTTTTCTTTCTTTGCCGACAATCCATTTGCCGACCGATTCCTCCTCCTTCCGTCGTCATTTTTCGCGACCACCACACCACCACCGGCAGCCACCATCCCCAGCCACTCGCCGCCGTCGCCTGGACCCCGGCCGAGCCGCCGTCGCCGCCGTTTCGCCGAAGGAAACTCGTGGCCGAACGTGCCCCTGTTTTCGGGTCAGGCGACCCGAGGACTTCGCGGTCTTCTCCGGCCGCCACGGCCGCCACCGACGCCGACCACCACCACCCAGCTAACCCCCGACCTCCCCTCGACCGATCCGACCCCTCATCGCCGACCGTCAGCCGCCGAAACCGCCGGAATCCGGCCCGAAAGTCTCGGTGCTCTATTTTTGAAACCGGGTTGTTCCGGTCTTCGTTTCGACCGCCACCGTCGCCGCCGTACCACACCGCCACCGCCAGACGACTCCCCTGAGTCTCCTCTACCGCCACCTAGCTCAGCTCCGCCGATCGCCGCGCGTGGCCGCCGGAAACCGCCGCCGACCGAGAGCCCTGTTTCGGCGCGAAAGCAGGACAGCCACTGATCGCGGCTGTCCGCCGTCGCCGGCCGCCTTCCGCCGCCGTCCACCTGTCCCGGCCGACTCCCACCGACCCCTAGGTGAGCCCCCGACCCTTGGCCGGCCTTGTCTCGGCCCGTGTCGCCGGAAAACGGCCAAAACAGTAGAGTTGCCGGATTGAATATTCTGTTGTTTACTGTTGTAGGTCGCCGGCCGCCACTCGCCGGAGCTCCGCCGCCGGCCATCTGTTCCGGCGACCTCGTCGGACTCCCACGGGGTGTCGCCGAAGTTTGAGCTCGATTCGCCGAGCGATAAACCTTAGTTTTATCGTCGCCGCCGCCGCCGCCGCCGCCGCCGCCGCCGCCGCCGCCGTCGTCGCCGATCGAGCTAACTCAAATAGTGAGTTGACTCTAAACCTTGGTTAGGGCGCTAATTGCGCTTAGGATTAGTCTGTTTTATTTATTTAGTTAATTAATTAATTATTTATTATTTATTTATTTAAAAAAAATAAAAAAAAAAAATATTTCGATCGGGATCGGTTTAGATAGAAACCATGGTTAGGATACATGGTCGATCGATTAATTGTCTGTGGCTATTTGTGGTAATTTAGCAATTAATTGTTTGATTGAGTTACTCGCGAGTGAGTGTCAGGTTAGAGACGAGCGAACGATTGATTGCTATAGTTTGACTGAGGATTAAGATTTCTATTATGAATTGAGCTTGAAATCGCCGGGTTCAGTTGATTATTTGAGAATGAGTAAATTGCTTGATTGGTTTGTCTGCCTGGCTAAAAAGTTCAATTGGGAATCTTAAGGGCCTTGGGGCCGAGTTGATTTTATTTCTTGTGGATTTTGGCTTAATCCAAGATAATTAATGAGTTGATTGCCGAGTGTAAGTTGTGTGGTCATTTAAAGGGTCAATGATGCTACCTGGCAAGTTCGCTTTGTACCGTGGATACTTGTACCGTACTGATTGTATGGAAATTTGCGACTTGTCAGAAGCACGATAATCCATGCCCCGTGTCAGTCGTACGGTTTTAAGGGATTATCGGATGCCGGTCGCAGCTTGTGATGGACCGAAGCTCCTTTTTAATGAATGCCTACTTGCAGTGCCGTGCCGGGTGCACTGGATACATTGCTTGTAGTAGCCGTCGCTGAGAGGGTAAAGTGGACGTAGCCTGGTTTTGCCAGAAGAGTGCGGGATCGCACTATTGATGTATTTATCACGCCAGTCGCGTGGGTCATTGATTAATAATGGACTTGTGTATGCCTGAGTGGTTATACTTCTGTTGGTGGTAGATTTGTCAGATTTGTTATGATTGATATATATATATATATATATATATATATATATCTCTGTTGATGTCTTGTGATCTTTTTGTGGCACTTAGGATGTTCTGGGCGAATCATTGTCCTAACCGAGATTAGGCTTGATTCACTGAAATTAGTTTCTCACCCCGTCGTGGGACAAATTTTTCATGTCCGAAGTAATGGAAAGACCGGTGCGGTTCGACACCCCCACTGACTCATCACTAGATATCAGTCTCCATCCGGTACCAGGTACGGACCAGATGTGGGAGCGTCACATCACGACGATATGGGTTGATGAAGGGATGCCACATCTGGTGGCACACCTCTTTAAAGCCTGGTATCTTCGTGATGAGATGGATCTCTTCGGTCCGCTTCGAGTATTTGAGGGGCCACCTCTACAGGGGGTCCCTAATATCCCCGCTTGGGACCCAATGGATATTGATACACCTGATGGGGAAGTGATGGACCCCGCGCCTGATATGGAGCTCGATCTCGAGCCTGAGCAATCGGTAGCCCCCTCTGTGCGTTCTAGCCAGAGTTCTTGTGATGACCCAAATGACCCGGCTCTCCCGTTTGATTATTACGACACGGATGTCGAGTCTTCCCAGTAGTGGGTTAGGGCCTTTTTGTAGTCAGGGAACTGTGGTTGTTTTTGTGGGGATACTGTTTTGGGATAGATGAGAGTTAACCTTACCTGACTCCTGTATCTTTTTGTGAGTCCTAGAGGGCCACCCCGAAGCATGGGGTTGTATTTATCAGTTGATGGCTCTGTAAGGTTATGAATCATCTATTCTCATCAGTCTTTTGTATTTTGCAATCTGGATTTACTTTCTATCTATCCCATGTGATTTTATTGAATGGAAGATGGTACGTTCCGCTTGCGCAATATAAGCCTAGGTCGATAGCAATTGCCTGGGACGCTATCTATTATGACCTGGTGGCGATTTGGCAAGGGATGTCGCGGGCTCGAGAGTCGGGACGTGACAATGCTTCTCTAGTTTTTTATTTTTTTGGCGCGCTTGCTATTGAAATCCAAGTGAATAACTCATAGTTATTAATTAGGAAAAGGGAACGCGGTTTCCACTCAGGTATTTGGCTGAGAACAATGAGGGTATTCTGGCTTCTGAAAACATGTCCTTCCGGTGGGATTGAATTGTTGAATAAGTGATCTTTTGCTAATTAGCTTGGCCTCAGTGCAGCTGTCCTTTCAGTTTAAGTTTGAAATTTGCGGATGATTCTTTTTGTCATGATTGGTTGAGTGATGAGGTGGTGTATGTTTTGCAATCTCCCATCAGTTTCATCCTTTAAAGTTTGTTCTTTTCTGCAGGCAGAGATTTCATTGCTCCTTGCAAGTGTAAAGGGACATCAAAATATGTTCACCGTCAATGTTTGGATCACTGGCGAGCGGTTCGGGTATCTGATAAAAAATGACAGCTTCTGTCAAGTTTCATTTGCTAGATATTACACGATGATGCTATTGAGATTTTGACGATTTCTGCTGGAGAGACAAATTGATTGAGACATAGTATTTCACTTTTCTTTTTCTGAGAACCCATCTCTGGATCTTCTTCATTGGTTCCTGGTAATTAATACTACTAAGAATTTCTGCATAATGTGCTTGCAGTCTTCCTTGTGAAGACTTGATTAGAGTAGACTGTTGGTTTCTAGTCTTTCACCTCTTTTTCTTTGAAACCAGAAGTTCATACTCTTAATAGTGACATTTTCGAAGACTTGTTGTCTTTGTCGAAATAGTAAAGGGATTGCTTGCTTAGTCGAGTCCTGCTTTTTAAGTTTTCACATTCTTTCGTTCTCTAGTTCACATGTTCCACTCTTTCTTTTCACTGCCTTTTTCTTTACCTTCTTTTGCATTTTATGTTGTGCTGCTTGTGAAGTAATCCAAATCTCAATCGATTCCCAGAGTTCATTGGCATCATTAAAGACTTCTGAGGTGGCTCCATGAGCGTGGCACCTTACATAATTGTGTTTAACTAGTTGGAACTAAATCACATAGTAATTTGCCAACTGTAGTTCGTATTATGCATATGCGGCCTGTGGCTTCTGCTTCTTCGTTACTATGCTATTCTCATGAGCATCAAACCACTTTATAGTGATGAGGCAATAATCGGGTAGGAGCTTTAGCTTTCCTAGTGTGTCTTGTTTTGTTTTGAAAATATTGCTTACCTTGCAACATTTGCCATTGATGTTTCTGCCGGTCTTGAAGCTTTGAATGCATGGATACCCCAACGACGGTTGCAGTCGCCTTAAGAAATCAGGGAAGATATTTCCAGCAGGTGTAGTATCCGTGGTCTCTCTGGTTTTGACTGCGGGCTACATGCGCGGAATTTTGCGGAGTGTTCACTAAGATCATCATATTACTGAAGGCTACATGCGCGGAATTTTTGTTTGAACGAGGACAGTGCTATGGCACATCAGACTGTGTTTATTCTTATGAAAATTGCAAGTCTCTGAAACTTCTGTTAATGCCTTCGCGTCCTGTTTCCGGGCATCTGTGGCTTTATTTTGTTGTCGGTCAGGGATTTTTGTTTGTTAGGTTCGTTGTCCGGTCGAGAATTGTTTTTTATGCACACATTGATCTGATGACAGTATAGAAATATTCAAAGACATTAAACTGGATTGTTTAGAAAGGCTACTCATATGAGTTTAAAAAAAAAATGTTGAGACTCTACAATCAATTAATAACTATGAGTTATTCATTTGGATTTCAATAGCAAGCGCGCCCAAAAAAAAAAACTAAAAGCCGAACCGAACCGAACCGAACCGAATCAAGATTTTTAGTTTGGTTTAGTTCGGTTCAACACAATTTCGATTCGATTCGATTCGATTCGATTCAAGTGCATTTTCCTAATGGTTCAGTTCAGTTCGATTTTTTAAAAAACCGAACTGAACTGAACCGTTGACACCCTTAGTTATTGCACATGCGGAGCTTTGGCTATCTCTAAATTAGCTTCAAAACTTTAGCCTTGAATGTTGAAGACAACTGCTCTCTGTATGCTTAAAAATGGCTTATATCTGTATCAATTTTACTAGTTTTGAAGTGGTTTTTTGTATCGGACAAAATCGAGGTAAGGACTACTCTCGATAATCAAAAAGCAGAGCTTGGATTTTACGTCTCATTTGCACGTCCTTTGTCCTTGTTGATGTTGCACTCTCTATTTGATATTATGAAGCATGAGCTTCTCTAATTCAGTTTTCATGGTCAGGAAACAAATCCTTCATCGCTGCTCGATTTGGCTCTATATGAAGGTCTTATGTTTTGATACAAAGGGAGTTGTATTGGCAGATTCTCGAGCACTCTGGACCGGACCTCAAACCTATAACAGGATAGGTTTCAAGTTTCGAGGTATACAAGATAAATTCTAGGGTTCGAAAAATGAGGAACCTATACTAACGGGTAGATTCCGATCTCAAATGGAACCTATACGGAATTTGGAACCCCTCACCCTTAGATTCATATTTAGTTTATTCTTAGGAGATTAGGTTTGAGGAAAGTGTAGATAAATCAAGCGAAGATAAAGGAAATAGAACTAAAAGAGAAATGCGGACCTCGAAAACAGAATGGGGACTTTCCGCCTCATACTTTCCCAAGAAAATTGCTTAACTTGAAGTGTTTTCTCGGAGAAATTAAAATTAAAAACTCTCAATTGGTGTATTTCCTCAACTTTCCCTGTTTGAGATTCAATGGAAAAAAAAAAAACAACATAGAGAAACATATAATATTGGATAATAGTTGCAACTCTTTAGACTTGACAATTTCAGACATGAGAAGTTGCCTTCATTCAGGTTAACAATTTTAGAATTTCGAAAAGTTGCAATCTTAAAAAAAAAACTATTTTAGGACAATGAAAAGATGTAATCGAATAAACTATTTTGAGTATGAAGAGTCGCATGAAAATTAAACTATTTTTCGAGCATGAAAAGGTCTATCCATTTCTCATTATATATTTAGGTGTTCTATTCATTTCAAATCAATCTTCTCCTTCAATTTTCTTTCTTTCCAAACAAGAGAAATACAACTTTTATTCCCAATTGTTTTTTAGAGAGTTCTTAGAGAAATATTAGAATTGATATCTAATATTCTTGTTTGAGACTATGTCCTATCCTAGAGGAGCTTTGATGATAAATATTAGCAATGTTGTAGGGCAAATATTTCCTTAAAGAAAATGCTATTACACCCGAGAATATGATTCCACTATTCTTCCCATTTGCTAAATTGGCAACATTCATGTCATTTAATTTCATGATCAAAATATTCTAATGTGACTATAAAAAGTTTGTTTTACTGAAAATTTGTGAGTGATTTGGGTTCCTCAATAAATTCATACCCACATTGAAAAAATCACGCTTTTTTTTTTGTATAAAAAATCGTGATCCCAAGTATGCTTATGTGCATTTTAAAACACTACGAAAAACAATGAAACTCCAATTTATATATATGACATGCCTATAACGTAGTTGCTGCTCTCTAATTATGATTTCGAAGATACCACTTAAATTTGGCTGTAAATTACCCCCATGGATTTCTTCTTCTTGAATAGCGTCATTGGTCCTGCTGCCCTTTGCATTTAGATTAAAAGGGAGTTAAAGTGGCACCGTTATTCATCGAAGGCAACGGTACGGTTATAAAAGTTACTCAGGGTCATAAAAAGAAATCAAAACGAAAATCAAGAAGTGGTTTACCTCAAATTCGTTTTCATCTTCTTGTTCCCTCCACAGTTACGTTGCTTCGTCTGCGAGTGGGGATCTTCTCTAGCTTTCTTGCCAGCGTTCTTGAGAGTTTCTGTAACTCCACTTCTGATTCTTCTTGCCAAAGTTTTCTTTCCATAAGCGAAGAGGGAATTCGATCAGCACAGGACGAGAAGAAGAACATTCAAATTGTGGAGTGATATAGAGTCTCGATCAATTAAGGAGCTCTATACATCAGAGGATTTTTCCGAAGTATAATTCAATGGCGAATGCTTCAAATGACGATGGCCATCCCATTAATCATCGCTCAGGTAAACCGCTCGGTGTTCAGAATTTCAAGCCCACAATTGTACGGGTTTCTCTCCTTAGGATTGGCGAATACCAGGTACATGCATACATTCATATGTATATATATTTACAACATACATATACATTTTAGAATCCTTATATTCTATAATTGAATTGTCTTCCGTACTTTAATTGTCATTTATGTGGAAAAATATGCAGCTACGGTCGGACGAAACAACTCATCTGACGGCAATGTGGCGCTACGCAAGGCAACAATTGAATTGGGAGATTTTGGAACTTGGTCGGAAGAGGAAAATCGAGATCGATTGGTCGATCATTTCTGCCATAAGAATTGATTACAGCGGTGACAAAAAAACTCTTGAAATTGAGGTCCAACAGATAAGCATGATGGTTGGTTTTGATCAGTTCTGTTGATGATATAATTGTTAGATCATATTCTTTCCTTATCATTTTTCAAGAGTTGGGTAAGGTAGAAAGAATACCCACCTTTTCAACTTGTGGAAAAGGAAATCAAATTCTGAATTTTCGTCACCCTAGACTTTGTTCACATGTTCACAAACATAGTCCTCTTGTTTCAGCTATTCAGGCCTCCTCGTTTCATCGATTCCAAGCTAACTGGGATTTTAGATTTCACCGATGGTCAAGCTTCCACTTACAGGTAACACTATGTCCTCCTGATCGAAGTTGTGCAACCTCTTGATTTGGCGTCCATTGTTCTGTATTTGTTCTTGCATAGGATAACAGCAAGCCCTCCAAATTTCTGTGTATGGTGATTTGTTTTGTTTTTATCATTGCTCTTTTATTAGGATACATCATCTTGAGTTTTCTAACAACGCACGACTGGAGAAAAGCATGGAGCCACTCTATATGTTGGACTCTCGCTTGAAGCAATCAACCGAAAGGCCCTTCCCGAGTTTGGGAGGTCCATTTTTCTTGCGCGATATTAGTGCTGCACCGCAAGCACCGCCGCCACCATTGATCGACTCTCAGTTGCCTCAGCATCATCAAATTCCTCCTAATCGTTCAAATGCCCCTTTATGTTCGAGCAACAGTAACCTTGTGGATTCGATGTCGACCGCTCGACAATCAGCAAATGGCCCGTTACCTTCTCATGAAGATTCACAAGTCTCAGGTGCATCAATTAGTTAACTTCCACCTTTATATCTCCTTCTTTTATTCCTTTGCTTATGACGAAGTTTCAATTCACACCCTTTCGCTTGGCTAAATTCAGTCGACCGTTCTTATGCTTTTCTGTGGAAAAATTCAAGCAATTCATGTCATTTTGGCTTTTATAGTATCTACCGAATGCCTGCATGATACAGAAAATACATGTCATTAGATTTATCATCGTGCTTCTATTCATTTTCCATGCCTTCATATCCAAAAAAGGGTGAAACATACCTGTCTGTTTTGTGCCTTTGGGAACCAGGTAACGGCAACCCACAGTCATCATCGTCGTTGCCAAGGACCAGAACACTACATGATCTAGAATTGAAGTTGGGACATTCAGCGCCGAGGAGCGGAGCAATACACAATGCGGGGGTTTCGAGTTACGACCTGGACAACAAAAGTCATCCGGGACTCGCTTCATCATCGAATCCCAATCTGGATCTGGTGCTGGGCCCTCCTTCCAGCTCTAGTCATCGCCCCACGACAAATGATCCTGCAGGCCAACGGCCAGATGTTGGGGGACACAACAAGGGGAACACCGAGCAGCTGCTGATAATGACAAGCAACGAGCCGTGCACGAGTGATGTCGATGCTCGTGGTGGTCATTACGGGCTGATCGATGCACCGCTTGCTTCTAGTCCTCATCTGGAAGGGCGCTCGCCCTCATCGGTTCATGGTGAATCACGTCACAAGAGAGTGAGGCATACATGACCTACTTTGTTCTTTTTCTGTCATAAGGAAGACATTGGTTTTACGAATTGGTCAGTATGTTCAAGAAAAAACTTGATTCGGCTAAAATTCATTGTTACCTCAAATATGAATCTTTTGATAAATGTCGGCAGCGCAATATTGTCCATCCTTTTCTTATTTGTTGAGCACTTATCGTGTCACGTCCATAACGGTAGATCAGTGCGGCAAAGCAATCTTTCACGCGATAGCCCCTTCCTCTCATGTTTCGCCCTTGCACCAGTCAATCAAGTCCAAGCCGATTTTAACAAGTACTCGAGGAACTCACACACTCACCCGAGAGGGATATATGGTCCGAAAAGTGATAAACGTACTTTTATATTGTGTAAACATTTTGACAACTTGTAAATTGAGTTTTAAGGTTTTTAATTGAGCCAATTTAATCATAAATATTTTGATAATATACCAATTTAGTCTTAAATATTTGGATGATTTGCCAATTTAGTCATTTCAACTAGAGACTAAAAAATTTCAGAGGCTTCATCTTTGATTGATGAGACATCCAAGAATTATATTATGTGCTCGAACAAAAAAAAAAATCTACGTTATTGCGGATTGTGTAGAGCAATAGTTAGGAAAATGTTGCTTGCAGTACAACCAATTATTTATAGGAAAATGTTTTCTAAATCAGTCATTTCCCCGTAAAATAAACGAACCTTCAGAAAGCTATTTAATTAAGCTAAACAAATATGTAAAATCGAATGAAACCCAACTTACCTTGCTCTGAATGAGAGCCAACAAAAGAGACGCGAGAGGAGCGAAGCATTGTTGCCCTTTGCAAGTAAGACAAAAGAGATGGTTAGAGTTCAGCGGTTATTCATAGAAAGTAACGGTACTGTTATGCAAGTCACTCAGGCATATATAAAGAAAGTAAATTACTGGAGTTGTCCTACATCGGTTGTGGAACCGGCTAATGTTCGGTTTATAAGTGTGAAGGAAAGTCTCAATTTTTTATCTAGGTTTTGGATTGAGATACGCTCAAAACCACCCAACACTGGTATTAGAGTCCAGGTTACCAATAAATAATAAATCCAGATCCAACAGTCACTCGGAAGATACACGGATTGTTGCTGTCTCCGATCCATGACTCGATGTGTGAGAGAAAGATTATTGGGATTGTCCCACATTGACACAGACTCATGGCTTAATGTGTGAGGGGCAGATTGTTGGAGTTGTCCCACATTGATTGTGGAAGGAGCTGGTGGTCAGTTTTATAAGTGTGAGGAAAAGCCTCAATCTTTGTGGAAGGGGTTAGTGATCGGTTTATAAGTGTGAGGGAAAGTTTAAATCTTTAAGACTACCCAACACAAACCTAAAATTAAACCTAAAATCAAGAAGTGATTTTACCTCGAATTTGTTCTCATCTTCTTGCTCCCTCCACATTGTATGTTCGTTCATTCTGCGAGTGGGTATTCTCCAGCTTTCTTGCATGCCCGTGTGCGAAAGATATACATACATGATGTTTGAATTTATTGTCGAATATTCTTCCGTTATATGTACACGAAGTTTTTAGTCCCCCACCCCCCCCCAGCCCCCCCCCCCCCCCCCCCCCCCCCCCCCCACCCCACCCCCCCCCCCCACAAAAAAAAAAAAAAACCACGAAGTTTGAATTTATTGTCGAATATTCTTCCGTACTTTGAGAGGATTCAAGAGAGTAGCTCACACGCGCACACACACCCAAGAGTGTAGCCCTTCAAAATCACTCTTGTGAAAAAGTTGGGGAGACAGGAATACCACAAAAATAAGAGAATTCAACGATTTAAGGATCATTATAAATGACTCCAATTTACCTACCTTTAGCATCACTACTGTTGAGAAAAGTATCAAAAAAATCATAAATATATTACATTGACACCAATTCAGTTTTGAACCTTTTAATTGAATCAATTCAGTCCTAAACTTTTTTGTATTGATACTAATTCAATCCATCCAGCCAATTTTGATCAAAAATCATTGACACGAATGCGACGATGCCATTTCGGATGGCTAGCGCTTACTTAGATATTTTTTAATATTATTAAAAAATATATATTTGTAATTTTTTTTTCTAAAATTGGCCTTGGCAGGCTAGGGTTACTGGAATCCTCATTGGCCCCTTGCTTAGGGGCCGGCCTGCCCTTGGCAACTGCTGGGGAGGGTTGGCCAACCCCCGTTGCTGACCGTAGGAAACGGATGGCTAGCCCTTGCTGGCCCTGCACAAGGGTCACAACCCTCCCTAGATCAGCGTGAGGGCTACCTCGCCCAAGGCCATCGGGGCCTTGTCGACCGTCGCCAACGGCTAGCTGGCCTCGAGGGGAGGGGCTAGCTAGGGTTCAAGCAACCCTCGTCAACCAAAGGATAAATTTTCAGTCAAAATTGACTAGATAGACTGAATTGACAGTAACTCAAAAAGATTTAGGACTAAATTGGTTCAATTAAAATGTTTAAGACTAAATTGGTATCAATGTAATAGATTTTGGATTTTTTTGGTATTTCTCCCCACTACTATTTTCACATGAATATTGGAGAAAATGACACTAGAAGTTTCATAACTTTCGTATAACGCTCACTTTGATGCCAAAATTTTCCATAGAATTACCTTAGTGTCACTTATTTTAAGAAAAAAATTATCATTAAGTGCCAACTCTAATTTAGGATGCCATAAATATGACGTGACAATATTTTATCAATTTTCCCAATGACACAACGAGAGCATAGAAAGAAACAAGAAACATAAAGTAAGATAAATCAAGAACGAATCGAAATCATTTTTACAATTTATCGAACTCCATGCAGAAAATATGAATTAGGGTGCATTGGGAAGGATCTCCTCTGTCGTCGCCGAAACAACTTAGATTAGAAAATGGGATCATTAGGCGTGTGGTTCAGTTTGGGATGCAATGATGAAGGGGAAGAGGGTCGTCGTTGTTCAGTTCAGGGAAATCAAAAATAATTTCACTTCTTTATCGCGTGGATTTCCCTTTTCTATTCAGAATGCCACGTGTGATTAATCATTATATTAGAAAAGTCACGTAGGACTTTTGGCTGAAATTTATCGCTAAAGGATTCATCGTTTTTTCTCTGATTTTGTACTCAATTAATCTGAAAAAAAGTTTTTTCGCTCAATGCTACATCTTTGTACATATCCCTAGACGCTTGCTAATATGATGTACTACATTTAGTAAGATTCATCCTCCTCCAGCAAACAAAATATTTTTTCCAATTCTAATCCTTGAACTAGTCTTAAATCTATAAAGCTTCTTCTCACTAATCATTGTGCAGATTTACAAATTTAAATTTCATGTATTCTACTTTCTTTCTTTTTTATCAAAGAAAAATTTTAAATTTTTCGAAATACATTCGCTATTTTAATTATCATTGGTTCTAGGGTCCAGCTTCTCATCTTTGAATGATGGGACATCCAACATTCATATTCGGTGCTTTGGAAAAATACTATAAAGGCGATAAGGGGTCTAAAAAGATTTGATTAATTCAGAATCTCTAGTTTTGATACCATGCAAACTTTATGAGCCCACTACAATTGTTTTAGAAATATTCATAATTATTAGATGAACCGTGATTAAATATTTGGCAAAATGACACAAATAATCCCTAAATTTAGGCACAATGTGCAATCTGGTCCCTGAACTTTGGCAGAATGTGCAATTTGATCCATAAACTTTTGATTTGTTCAGTTTAGTCCTTGAACTTTTAGTAAATGTTCAATTTAGTCCCTGGATTATACGAAAATGTTTAACATTATCCCTGATCTTAAATTAACAAAAGAATTATATTGAATATTTTCCTATAATTCAGGGATTAGATTGAGCATGCACTAAAAGTTTATGGACTAAATTGAACAAATCAAAAGTTTATGGGTCAAATTGTACTTTCTGCCACAATTCAGGGACTAAATTGAACAAATTAAAAGTTCATGAACCAGATTGCACATTCTATCAAAGTTCAAGGACTATTTATTTAATTATCCCTAAATAATTAAAAGAATAAGAATATCTAGAAGTTGTTTGTTTAATGTGGAATCCCATCCAGCACAGGACTCTTTACAGAGTCAAGATAAGAACTAATCCACAGAAACCCAATAACACTCAAAACTCTGGTTTTTTTGCAGGTTGTCATTTTCAACCCAACCTATTGTTACCCTCTTCTTTTTCTCTCTCTAAGGCTTCGCTACTCTTCGCTAGGGTTTTTGAGGGATTTTGTAGCTGTTGAATTTCCTCTTCTTCCTGCAGTTTTCTTCTTCGCCACTGAAAAGAAAACGTGACGAGGAACGGGGGCGAAGAAGATTCTCCAAACTTTTGGAGTGACAAAGGGTGTCCATCAATTGAGAAGCGCCTTCCGATGGAGAATATTCAGAATAATGTTCATGGCTCGACGGGGAAACCTTCGGATGATGGTCATGGTCATCCGATTGCTTCTGCTGCTCAAACTAGTGCTGATCACCAGTGTGCTCAGGTAGCATTCGGGACACCACACGCACAGGTTCTCTCTCCTTCCACTGTTTTCTTTTAGCTTGATTTATTGCTCCTTCTATAGGAAGAGGACACAGAGAAAGTTCCAAACAGGTTATTTTACGGTTTTTAATGATATAACAGTTAATTAGTTTTTCAAGAAGTTAAATTTGGAACATGTAGGTTTTCCAATATCAAAATAATTGAATTAGGCCTTAAAGACTTGGTCTTGATTGTTAGCTAGTTATGTTCTTCGCATCATGACGAGGCTATGAAACTTTTATTAACTGCAAGCGAAAAAAAGAACAAATTATAGTCTATCAAGCACCACCAAGCACCACCCCCATCGATCAACTCTCAGTTGCTTCAACATCGTCAGACGCCTTCTACTCGTTCAAGTGTTCCTATATGCCCGAGCAATGGTAACCTCACGGATTCGATATCAACCGTGCGACAATCAGCAAATCCCTTGTTACTACCTTCTCTTGAAGATTCACAGGTCTCAGGTATGCAATCGATAGACTTCCATCTTTACATATCTCTTTCTTTTATTCAATATAGTGGTGACTTCAGATCTAGATTATTTAATCTGACTAGATTGACGTACCGGTGAGATAGTTAAACTTTAAATGATTAACATAGAATTAAATACATGTCAATTAGTTTGCATGCAGTACTAGATTAGATTACCTTTTGCCGCATTGCCACTCTGTGAACCACATGCATGAAAATTTTGTTCAGTTTCCATGCTTTTATATCGAATTGAAAGGGTAAGTGTTTGATGTAGAACTGAAAATCGGGCATTCGGCAAACAATGCGTCGGCTTTGAGCTATAATCCCGACAACACGAGGCAAGGGCGTGAGAGATATCAACATGAGAACTACCCCAGCAGGACGATGGATAGTGACGACCCATCATGCATGAGAGCTCATTTGAGGAACAACCAAGCCATCTTGAATCAAGTTGACATGAAGCGTCGTTCCGGCTCGAGTTATTACCCCATGGCCGATGATGTCGGGAAGTTGGTGATGAGGACAATCAAGAAGCCACGCTATGGCTACCCACAGCCATCGTCCTCCTTGCCAAGAAGTGGAACAGTACCCGATCTAGAACTGAAAATCGGACATTCGGCAGTGACCACTTCGAGTTATAATCCCGACAACACGATGCATGGCCGTGAGGGATATCAAGACGACAACCACACCAACATGATGATGGCTAGTGACGAGTCCGACCCATCATGCATGATAGCTCATACCAGTAACAAACAAGCCATCTTCAATCAAGTTGACATGGAGCGTCGTTCCGGCTCGAGTTATTACCCCATGGCAGATGATGTCGGGAAGCTGGTGATGAGGACAAGCAACGAGCCACGCAAGAACGATGTCGAGCATGGTCATTGTTAGCAATGTTATGCTATTTAGTTGATTCGGCATATGTTTCAAGATTATATGCATAGATATCTCTTTTGATTGATTGTATTTGATCTTTTAGTTCTTTCATTATCTTAGTTAGCCTTTTAATAAAGCCTATGAATAGGCTCCATGTACTCTTTCTAGATACACGCAAATTTACATAAATTATCCAATTCTCTTATGCATTCGTCTCAACTCTCAGGAAGGGCCAGTGAATCACGCCACAAGTGATTACTCGCCAGGCCACCGCATGAATGAAGACGAAGGTGAGAACTGGGAGTTGTTTTCGGGAGTGACAAGCCACCCCCATTTGATGCCATGGAAGAGAGTGAGGCATAAACATGACCTGCTTCGTTCTTTGCTCTGTCATAAGGAAACAGTGAACCCCTACACAACTTTATAGGAAGACTGTCTTTGTTGATGAGAATGACGGATCATCGCTCGTTTTCTCAAAGTTTCAAACTTAAACTCCCCGATCTGATTTTTCATTTGAACCTTACGGATTAACTTTTGAAGTACTTGATCATCGGTGAGTGAGTTCTTATCGTTCTCTTTTCCTATAGTCCAAAACTGAATCGTGATTTTGCTTCTATCCCCAATATTTGGTCAGCGATCAGTTTAAAATGAGCAAAAGTCACCAAAATTCTCAAATCATGCTCACACATTTACTCTGAACTTTTTTCTTCGACATAAACAATCCCGACTTATTTATGCGACACATTTACCTTTTTTGAAGATTCGGTCGACGAGCACCTTTGAAAATTTGCCTACATGGACACCAAAATACAAACATTGAAAATTCATCTGACTGAATTTCCACAAAGGGTGAATATATCACATAAGAATAAGTTTGGGGATTTTGGTGTTAAAAAAAAATTGCGGAATATTAGGTGACAGCGAGCGTAATTTAGAATTTTTGAGTTTTTTTTTTTACTTTTAAAATTGCAATCCCATGTTCTATCTCTACACTCTCTTCCTTTACTGCAGACGTCCATTCCACAGCCCCACAGAATTTAGATGACTAAAATTAGAAGTTAAGAATAGAAGCCCCCCATTTTTCAAATAAACCTATAAAAAAAACAAACGAAAATTCTTTTTTGAAATATCAAAAAAGTAACGGCTGGTTTAGCGGTCCGGACCGGGACTGGACCGGACTGCTGGTCCCGGGCTAGTCCAATCCTGGTCCGGTCCTCGATCCTGAAAATTTGGGGACCAGGACTACCGGTCCGACGGGCCATGCAAACCCCTAACCGAGTTTGTTGCTTTCTTCAATGCTTTATCTGAATCTCGTAAATATCCAAATGGAATTCTAACTTGTGGCGTAAATAGCACTGATTCAACACAAGAAGATATGGTGATACCTCATTTAAAAAAAAGAAGAAGATAATTTCGACACGTTGATGCATGTTTTATATTAAATGTAGCCAATTTTAGCATATGAATTGAGATTAGTTGAGGATGGGGAGGTTTTTATGGGGTGACAAGCCACCCCATTTTATGCCTTAGAAGACGACGGAGAGCATGCCCATGACATTGGTTTTCCACCATTTCACTTCTTGTTCTATTGACCTTAATATGTCTGATAAACCCTTTGGAGCATTTGGGTTCACAATACAAAATGTAGAGGCACCTAAATTATGTAGCTCGACATGAGGGGTAATATGCCTCGGAGTTGGTGATGTCTCCTCAAATTGTGACCTTTTCTTACCTTGATTACATCTACTCACCAAACTGTTGTCAAGATATAGATGACGAACTCGGACATAGGGGACCGGTTGTAGAGTGGTATAACCTTATTTGGAGACAACATTAACGAGCACAATTTTATTGGCTGGTTAGTTTACAGAAATAGACTATTGACAATAGAAACCGTAGCACAACGGATGACTTCAGTTGATATCCAATGTTACTTCTATAGGGCCAGTATCAAAGATAGAGCACATTTATTCTTCTAGTATGAGTGGAAATGCAATATCTGGCGTAGTCAACATGGGATTAGGCGTTCTTTAGGGGGATGGAATGAGGAACTTTCATTGATGATTAGGGCCCCAACTAGCAGAGATTTGGCGTCGAGACTCCTAAAGGTATCTTTACTCGCAATCACATATTGTATTTGGATGGAGGGCAATTAGAGATGGTTCCATAACAAGTCAACGGACATCCATATTATTTTGGCCAAGGTGCGTAAAAATATTAGATTTAGAACTTCACTTTACCAAAATTGTCACGTCCCGACTCTCGAACCCGTGACATCTCTTGCCAAATTACCACCAGGTCATAAAAAATAGCATCACAGGCAACTGCTACAGACCTAAGAGTATACTGCGCATGCAGAATGTACAATCTTCCATCCAATAAAATCATATGGGATAGATAGGAAGGAAAGCCAGATACACATTACTAAAATAAACTTATGAGAATAGATGATCTATAATCTTACAGAACCATCAATTGATAATTACAACCCCATGCTTCGAGGTGGCCCTCTAAGACTCACAAAAAATACAGGAGTCAGGTAAGTTAACTCTCATCTACTCCAAAACAGTACCCCTATACAAACATCACCAAATCCCTGACCACAAAAGGAACCTAATCCTCTACTGGGTAAACTCGACATCCAGGTCGTCATAACCAACCGAGGGAGCCGGATCGTTCGGGTCGTCACAGGAACTCTGACTAGAATGCACAGAGGGGGCTACTGACTACTCAGGCTCGAGCTCAGGCTGCATACCGGGCGCGGGATCCATCACTTCCCCATCAGGCGTATCAATATCCATCGGGTCCCAAGTGGGGATATTAGAGACCTCCTAAAGAGGTGGCACCTCAAATCCTCTAAGCGGACCAAAGAGATTCATCCCATCATGAAGATACCAGGCCTTGAAGAGGTGTGCCACCAGTTGTGGCATCCCCTCATCGACCCATATTGTCGTGATGTGACGTTCCCACATCTGGTCCGTACCTAACCCGGGTGGAGACTGACATCGAGTGATGAGTGGGTGGGGGTACCAAACCGCACCGATCTCTCCATTACTTCGGACCTGAAAAGTTGTCCCACAACGGGGTGAGAATTTAATCTCAATGAATCAAGCCTAATCTCAGATAGGACACTGATTCGCCCAGGACGTCTTAAGCACCACAATAAGCCACAAGATATAAACAGATATATATCAATAAAATAAATTTGTCAAATCAACAACCAACAGCAGCACAACCACTCAGGCATACACAAGTCCATTATTAAATAATGACCCACGCGACTGGCGTGATAGATACATCAATAGTGCGATCACGTACTCTTCTGGCAGGACTAGGCTACATTCATTTTACCCTCTTAGAGATGGCTACTACAAGCGGTGTATCCAGTGCACCTGGCACGGCACTACAAGTAGGCATTTTTTAAAAAGGAGTTTCGGTCCATCACAAGCTGCGACCAGCATCCAATAATCCCTTAAAACCGTATGACTGGCACGGGGCATAGATTATCGTGCTTCTGAAAAGTCGCGAATTTCCATACAATCTATACAGCACGAGTACCCATGGCACAATGCGAACTTGTCAGGTAGCGTCATTGATCCTTTAAATGACCACACAAATTACATTCGGCAATCAACTCATTGATTATTTTGGATTAATGCCAAAATCCATAAGGAAATACAATCAACTCGGCCCCAAGGCCCACAAGACTCCCAATTGAACATTTCAGCCAGGCAACCAAACCAATCAACCAATTCACGCACCCTCGAGTAATCAACTTAACCCGACAATTTCCGGCTCAATTCATATTATGAATCCCAATTCTCAATCAAATTATAGCAATCAATCGTTCGCTCGTCTCTAACCTGTCACTCACTCGCGAACAACTCAATTAATCAATTAATTGATAAATTACCACAAATAGCCACAGACAAATATTCGATCGACCATATATCCTAACCATGGTTTCTATCTAAACCGGTCCTGATCGAATTTTTTTTAGTAATAAATAAATAAATAAATAATTAAAACTAATCGTAAGCGCAATTAGCGCCCTAACCAAAGTTTAAGGTCAACTCACAACGTGAGTTAGCTCGATCGGCGGCGGCGGCGGCGGCGACGGTGGCAACGATAAAACTAAGGTTTATCGAGCGGTGACTCGAGCTCAACTTTGGCGACACCTCGAGGAAGTCCGGCGGCGGAGCTCCGGCGAGCGACGGCCGGAAACAGTGAAAAACAGTATACTCAACCGGCAAACTCTACTGTTTTTGACCTTTTTCCAGCGACACGGGCCGGAACAAGGCCAGCCAAGGGTCGGGGGCTCTCCCAAGGATCGGTGGGGGTCGGCCGGGACAGGTGAACGGCAGCGGGAGGCTGCCGGCGGCGGCAGACAGCCATGATCAGTGGTTGCCCTATTCGGCACAGAAACAGGGGTTTCGGTCGGCGGCCGTTTTCGGTCGTCACGCGTGGCAGCCGGCGGAGGTGAGATAGGCGGCGGTAGAGGGGACTTAGGGGAGTTGTTTGGCGGTGGCGGTGAGGCACGACGGCGTCCGTGGTGGCCGGATCGAAGACCGGACCGAACCGGGCTCAAAATAGGGCACCGGAACTTCAAAGCCTGATTCAGGCGACTTCGGCTGCTGACGGTCGGCGGCGAGGGGTCGGATCGGTCGAGGGGGAGTCGGGGGTTAGCTGGGTTGTGGTGGTCGGCGTCAGTGGCGGCCGTGGCGGCCGGAGGAGGCCATGGAGTTCTCGGGTCTTCTGACCCGAAAACAGGGGAAGTCCGGCCGCGGCTTTCCTTCGGCTGATCGACGGCGACGGCGGCTCGGCTGAGGTCAGAGCGGCGGTGGGGAGTAGCTGAGGACAGCGGCTGTCGGTAGTGGGGCGGTGGTCGCGAAAAATGGCGACGGGAGAGGAAGATTGGATCGGCGAAGGAGGGGAATCGTTCGGCCAAAACACAAAGAAAAAAAGAAGAACAGAGAAGAGAAGAAGGCAGAAGGTGATGACAGAGGAGGGGACGTGCGTGCATGGGGAAGGGAAAAATGGTGGGTTCCATGCCAAGACTTTCATGCCCCTCAATAATTTTTTTTTGTCTTTTGTGGGTAAATAATTGTGGGGGTAAAACGGTAATTTTGGCGCATCGGGACTTAAACGAAATTTTTGGTATACTAAACGAAGGATAATTTCACTGGTCAAGCTCGGTCAGGGTTAAGCTCGATTGCGAAAACGGCAATTCAAAAATCGCCGCGGATTAATTTCGAAACTCACTTCGAAATAATCTAAAGTTCAGAATTCGTCCAATTTTCGTCTCTTCGGTCCATATAGTCCAAAATAAACGTCGACTATGATTATAAATTCATATCATTTAATCGACTTCCGGCGCTTACAAAGATTGAATTTCCAGGACGTCACAAAAATATTCGACCTTCCTTGACTTATGTAGTTTTGGGTACTATGTGGAGATTTCCTACCTTCGTCTTTTGGAACTATTAGCTCTATTTGTAATGCTGGGATGCGTTTGAGCTGTTATACTTCATGTGCTATATAATACTTACATCCTTAACAAAAAAAAAAAAAAACTGTCTTTTATAGTTTTGGAAGTTGGAGAAATTTCATGTTACTATCCAATGACGACGATGGAAAGCTTTTCTCGAGTTTTAGTGGAGGAACTGGTCCAATTTTCACGTGCTACACATCAAAGTTCAGAGATTCTAATCGTTTTTCTTGTTCAGACTGCAATTACGAAGTTAAAAAATATATTTCATTATTTATCTTCATGCATTTTTCTCATCATTGTTGAGCATTTAATCAATTGGATTTTGGGTACTTCTGTATGCTTCGGACCATGGCTAAGGAGAAAACAATATGCCAATAATCATAAGTTGAGTCAGTCTATTTCGAAAATTACATGAGAATATTACTAAAATCCCTTGTATTGGAAATATAATAGTTGACAGGAAAATGAGAATTCGTCATTTTAAAAATAGTAAAAATATAAAATCTCTGGATGCTACAAATTAAAAAAAAAATTAAAAAATAAGATTTGGCTAAGGGCAAGTATGGCAATACTTATGCTTCAGAAATCAACTTACGGCCAAAAGTTGAATATTCTAATTCTACTTAAAATCAAAAAATGATTTTTCTAGTTCGGCTCCAGAAGTTGATTTTTTATCAGACAAATTCGTTTGATAACAGTATAAAATTTCTATTTCAGGAACATTATTAACACAAAATCTTTTATAAAAAATAATTTTCAGCGGTTGAGAAATTTCTACTTAATTTTTTATTTTTAAAATTTCTTTAAAAAATTAATTTTCATTAATAATAAATATTATTTTCTTTTAAAAAAATTATTATTTATTTTTTACTCCAGCAGTCGGAGACAGCGACTTAGCAACCTCAAGCAAGGGGTGGCAATAGTCGACGAAGGGTGCGATGGACAACGGCAATAGAAGTGTGATTGGGAGAGAGAGGCGCTGAAAATGAAAAGAGGGCCAAATGAAAGAGATATTAATGTTGAGATATTTCTATTTTTGAAAGAGAAGTAACGTTTTCTTAACTTCTAGAATTGGCTCAAAACAATTCTGAAAGTAAAAATGTGCTTCAGAAATAAAAATAATGTTGCGCAAACAAACAGATTTCTGCTTCAAAAGTTGCATTACCAAATGATTTCTACTCTAGAAGTACTTTTAGAGAATAAATTTATTTTCAAAAGCAATACCATGGCGCCCTATGGGACAAAATATCGCTTTTGGCACAACTCCTACATTTATTCATTGTGGACTGAGGAGCAAGGGCTTACGAGAAGTGATTTGTATTAAGGAAAGAGATCAACCTCTTTCTTTAATATATAAATATGGAACATGGATTCAAGTAATGAGTTGACTCTCATTTAGATATGAATGAATCATTCTTTCTTTATGGGAGATCTTTACTTACTAGATGAGAGCATAATAAGTTACAAGTTCTCTATTGCTATGAAATTCATTGATGATGTAGTTACTTGGTGATTTGTCGCCTTAGTCCAAATTTTGTCGCCTAAAGCAAAGGCGATAAAATTCTTTGTTGCTGAATATTTATTGCTTTGCTCCGTTGCCTTTACATTGATTAATTATTCTTTCTTTTAAGTGGGTCTTTGGTGCTTGATAATTGATTTTGTAGTTGGCGGCTACAAAACTAACAGTCTATTTTGAGTCACAAAAATAAATCAATTATAATTAATCAAAATTATTGTGGCTACTCTTTTAAGAACTTGTGTCTCACAACATGCTATTATTCTCACGGTCACTCAAAAATTGTTATGCTAGAAAAGTCCTTAGTGATTAGGGCAATAGTATTTTGTGCCCCCTAGACATCAAAGGCGACAAAATAATGTGAATTTTCTGTAATGCTAGATTGGAAGCTTTTCTTGCTCAATTACGAACACTAGAATTTGAGAACTTTTCCTTTTCCTTTATGTAGAGAAATATAACTTCTGTTTCGTTTTGTTTATAGTACTTGAGCACGTCTCCACATCAGAAACGCCTATTTTTTACGGAAAGACTACATCGAATGAAATTTACAATTTTCAATCACTAAATTTAACAAAATGAAAATTAAAAACATGCTTGGCAAGAGAAATTTGTACTTTCACGTGGTATTTTTTTTTTCATGTTATCATTAATCCATACTTTAAAATTGGAAATATTCGTGACTAAGTATGCTTGACAAGCGCCAAGATGCTTAATTAAATGGATCATATTAGACACACAATAACAATATAGTTATGACTTCATTTAATAAACTGATTTTGAAATTCGAAAGTTGCATTCCACTTTTATTGAAATGGTTCACATTAGACACAAAACAACAATATTGGTGGATATCTTCAAATTTCACTAATTGGGATTCAAGGAAAACAACAACTTGAAGAAACACATATTATTGGGTTGCATTTGCTTACAGGCAAGCAAATTACACCAAGTGCGATTAAAATAGTCAATAATTTTTCGCAATTAAAAAAAATGAAAACATCCTAAAGGAAAGAATATCAAATTTCCATAGCTACAAGGATGAAATAGAGTGGTAAATCATCTCATTTTGTTAAATTAATGTTGACTGTTCATGTCATTTTATTTCGTGATCAAAATATTCCAGTGTGACTACAAACAGTTTTTTTTACTGAAAATTTGTAAAAGGCTATGAAACTCTGTGTCAATTTTAAATTAACCCTATCAGTCTATATCGTGTTCAATTCAGATTCGGGTTTCTCAATAGATTCATACCCGATTTTCTTTTGAATTAAAAAAAAAAATATGATCCCAAGTATACTTATGTGAATTTTAGAACACTTTCTAAAACAATGAAACTCCAATGTATATATATCATGTGCGTATAAACCGGCCATTGTTCTCAGCTTAAGATTTCTCATATATCATTGATTCCACCATTTAAATTTTTCTGTAAATTACTCCAGGGATTTATTTTTCTTGAATAATGTCATTGGTCCGGTTGCCCTCTGCAGAAAGGTGGTTAAAGCTGCATTATTACTCATGGAAAGTAACGGTACGGTTATACCAGTCACTCAGGCGTATAACGAAATTAAAACTGACATCAAGAAGTGGTTTACCTCACATTTATTTCCAACTCCTTGTTCCCTCCAAAGTTGAGTTGCTTCGTCTGCGAGTGGGGACTTTCTCTAGCTTTCTTGCTGGGGTTCTCGAGAGTTTCTGTAACTCTACTTCTGATTCTTCTTGCGCAAGTGGAGGAAATTCGATCAGCACAGGAGGTGAAGAAGATTTTTGAAATTGTGGAGTGATATAGAGTCGCGATCAATCCAGGCATCAGAGGATTCTCCGGATAATACCCATAATTCGATGGCGAATCCTCCGAATGACGACGGCCATCTGGTTCAGAACTTCAGACCCACAAGTGCGTCAGTTTCTCTCCTTAGGATCGGCCGATACCAGGTAAACTTATACCTTATATGCCCATGTGTCAAGATAGATAGATATATATATATATATATAAGAATTCCATTCTGTCATCGAGTTGTCTTTCATGCTTCAAGATACCCTTATGCCATTTATGGGGAAACGTGCGCAGATACGGTCTCAAAACAAAACTCATATGACGGCGAGGTGGTACTACGCGAGGAAGGAACTTAACTGGGAGATATTGGAAGACAATTGGAAGAAGAAAATCAAGATAGATTGGTCGAACATTTCAGCCATAAGAGTTGATTATGGCGGCGATCCAAAAACTCTTGAAATTGAGGTCCAACGCATAATCTTAATTACGGTTTTGATCATTTGTGCTCACGACATAAATTTTAGTTCGTATTTTTACGTGTCATTTTTCTATAGTTGGGTAAGGAAGAAAGAATATATACCTTGTCAACTTGTGGAGAAGGAAATCGAATTTTGAATTTTCATCATCGTAGGCTTTGTTCGCATGTTCACAAACTTGAGTATAGACGTACATAGGTCTAGAACGCATTCGATATTTGACGTATTTGTATGTGTACAAACGTGCTAACATATTCAAGTTTTGTTTCAGCTACGCATGCCGCCTAATTTTTATGGGGAGGCTGAACTACGCCTCAGGAGGGATCCCCGGTGGCAGGCGATTTCAGATTTTACTGGCGGTGAAGCTTCCACTTATAGGTAACACTTTGTCCTCCTGATCGAAGCTGTGCGACCTCTTGATATAGGATAACACAAGCCCTCTAATCATTTCTTATGACATATGTATGGTGATTCGATTTGTTTTAATTAGGATTCACCATCTCCAGTTTTCTAATAACACACCACTGGAGAGAAACATGGAACCACTCCTCATCTTGGACTCTTGCGGAAGGCCCTTCTCCGAAAGTCCACTTTTCGTGAGGTATATTGCTGATGCACCACAGGCACCTCTGCCACTGATGAACTCTCAGTTGCTTCAACATCATCAGATTCCTCCGGATCATTCAAGTGTTCCTACATGCTCAAGCAATAGTAACCTCGTGCGAGAATCTGCAAATCGCCTGTCGCCCTCTCTTCAAGATTCACATGTCTCGGGTACGCTATTCATTGCCTTCTCTAGAAGATTCATTCGCTTATGAGAA
The DNA here is from genome assembly GCA_028455895.1 of Rhodomyrtus tomentosa. Lineage (NCBI taxonomy): Eukaryota > Viridiplantae > Streptophyta > Magnoliopsida > Myrtales > Myrtaceae > Rhodomyrtus > Rhodomyrtus tomentosa. The sequence continues at coordinate 19,469,245 of JAPCWY010000003.1, read as the reverse complement.
AGTGTCAGTTCATACCCTTTCCCTTGGCTATATTTACTGGATGGTTCTTACCCTTTTCTGTGAAAAGAAAAAAAAAATGCGAGCTTTTCACGTCATTTTGTTTCTGGCATAGGCATTACATTCAATTTCTTGTGATGAACGGTTATATATAGAAACCTTTGGGTGTCTGAATATTTTTTAAAATTTTTTCCATGGGAAACTACTAATTTAGTAGTGACTATACACACACACACACACAAAAACCATTAATAGTGACCTTAGATGATTGACATAGAATTAAGTACATGTCATTAGTCTGCATTAGCTCTAGATTAATTAGTTTAGACTTTGCCGCTTTACTACCCTGTGTACCGTGTGCATGATGCGTTTGTTCTGGATCCATGCTTTCATGTCAAATTCAAAGCTGCACAAAACGCAAAAAGAATGAAACTTACCTGTCTGTTTTGTGCCTTCGGGACCCAGACGACGGCAACCTACAACCGTCATCGTCGAGCGGAACAATAATACTTCATGTAGAACCGAAAGTTGGACACTCCGCTGACAATGCGCCATCTTCGAGTAATGATCCCGACAACAGAAGGCATGGGCATGAGGGATATCAACATGACAACTGCCCCAACATGACGATGGCTAGCGACGACCCATCATGCATGAGAGCTCATACGAGGGACAACCAAGCCATCTTCAATCAAGTCGACATGGACCGTCGTTCCGGCTCGAGTTATTACCCCATGGCTGATGATGTTGGGAGGTTGGTGATGAGGACAAGCAACGAGCCACGCACAAATGATCTCGATGCTCAAAATGGTCATGATGGGCCGATCGATGCGGAGGTCGTTTCCAATCCTCATCAGGAAGAATCCTCGCCCTCATCAATTCATGGTGAATCACATCACAAGTGATTACTCTCCAAGCCAACACATGAATGGCGATCAGCGTGAGAGGTGGGATTTGTTTTCTGTCATAAGGATAGCAATGGTTTAACGAATTGGTTTGTGAAAGACATTTTGTAGGTATGAAATTAGAGAGTACTTTAAAAGGATTAGCCTTTCTATAAGTGATGAGTGCACGGTCTGACTTTTGATTTTTTTCTGCCTATGTTTGTCATGCGAGTTATTTCTTCTTACCTCCAACACGCAAGGTCTTTCCGTATAAATCACGAATTGAATGATTGATTGTGACTTTGGTTTTTAATGGTCTTTTCTTCTTGTTAATTGTAGCCGTGCAAATATAAACATGCATAATTACTTCAAATCCTTGTTTGAAACAAAGAGGTCACTTCGACCCCTTATTTGAAACAAAAATAAATTCAGACCCTTATTTGAGAAAGTAAATGCGCTTCAGGTCTTTAATTGAAATTTTGTCCCGTTTTGGCCATCCAATTGATCGTTGTCCACGTGACCCACTCCCAGTTCAATTTTTTGAGATGAACAGTTTTGATCCATATTTGCACAGCAATTTCCATGGGAAACTACTAATCTAGTGGTGACTTCATGTTTAGATTACTTAATCTGATTAGATTGACCTGTTGGTTTGCATATAGTTCAAGATTAGATTAGATTTTGCCGCGTTACTGCTCTGTATACTATATGCATGATGCTTTTCTTCGGTTTTCATGTTATCATATCGAATTCAAAGGGACACAAAACTCAAAAAGAGTGAAACTTACCTGTCTGATTTATGCCTTTGGGGACCAAATTATGGCTACCGGCAGCCGTCATCGTCTTGTTATCCATGGCCCAGAGGTAGAGCCCTCAATATGGGTTAATGGCCCATTTTTTATCCATATTTGTATCTAAATGGGCTATGTATGGGTTCTAAAATTTTAAGTACTCAATAAAAATGAGCTTAAAATATTTAAGTTGAATATAAATGGGCCATACACTTAAACTCATTTTGAGTCATATTGGACCCTTGAGAGCCAGCCCACAAATTGCACATGGGTTAGGGGCCTTAAAAGTCTTTGTTATTTTTAATTTTTTTTATTTTCTTTTTTATAAATTAATGAAAGAAAATCAGAAAAGGAAAATGTAATAAAAAAAATAAAACAAGTGTTTGCCAGTCTGCGCCCACCCCCCGCCGCCCGCCGTCGTCACTCGCCGCCACCGGTTGCTAGTCCCCGCCGTCGTCGGTCACCTCCTCTCGTTGCCGCTGGTCACCACCCCCGCTGCCATAGGAGAAGAAATAAAATTAAAAAAATTAACAAAAAAATCTTTAAAAAAATCATTTTTTTTAAACAGGAAAACATTTCACTTGATTAAAAAATATTTTAAAAATAAAAAAATCTAAAAAAGTCATAAAAAAATTTTAAAAGGAAAAAAAATCACTTTTTTTCATGAAAGTATTTCAATGATATTATTTTTATGTTATTTAATATATTTTTCATTTTTTAATTTTTAATCTGATACGAAGTTTTTATCTGATAACATATGCATGTGAAGAGCTTAAAATATGTTAAATGAGTTATGTAAATATGATTTGATAATATGCATCAAAATGGATCGGGTCAGGTATGGGTCGGCTATAGATCAAGTCAGGTATGAGTAATTGAATATGAGTTAAAATAGGTTAGACGGGCCAAAATGGGTCAGACCATATTCGACCCTATTCGACCCACCCATTTGACGCATTTACCCATAGGCACTACTAGAAGCAACAGATCTTACATGCATCGAGGCTTTCCTAGGCCATGTAAACGAGCTTCAAAATTCGAATTCTCAAGGCTTGACTGAGCCATCTCAATCAGTCCTCGAACAATAGCTGGTCTAGTGGTAAGGATTAGTAATCTACTTTACTTGGGACGTCACACCAAGAAACATGAGTTGAATCAGCGTTCGGATGGGTTCAAACTGCTATTTTCTTTGGCGCGCGCAAGAACCACCGTTGGGGAAGAATAGGGAAGATTGGGCGGTGGCGAAGAAGATGAAGAGGAAGAAGAGAGGGGGCTGTCCACGAACAAGTAAGGGGGGGGGGGGGGGGGGCGGGGTGGAAAGAATGACGGGAGAGACAGGGGCTTGGGGGTATATATTAGGTGGTGGAAAGAATGACGGGAAAGACGGGCTTGGGGATATATATTAGATATAGGGGCATAGGTCGGTGGTGCTATGGTGAGGCTCTTCTATCGCAAACCCACTCCAACGCAAACTACTCCATCGAAGATTCAATATGATCATCGTTCGAAAATATTCCCACAAGTTACTATTGTCGCGCCCGTCAACAAGCCAAAGTCTAATTGTCATGTCCCGACTCTCGAGCTCGCGACATTCTTGCCAAATCGCCACTAGGTCATAATAGATAGCGTCCCAGGCAACTGCTATCGACCTAAGATTATATTGCGCAAGCGGAACGTACCATCTTCCATTTAATAAAACCATATGGGATAGATAGAAAGTAAGGGGGGGGCGGGGTGGAAAGAATGACGGGAGAGACAGGGGCTTGGGGGTATATATTAGGTGGTGGAAAGAATGACGGGAAAGACGGGCTTGGGGATATATATTAGATATAGGGGCATAGGTCGGTGGTGCTATGGTGAGGCTCTTCTATCGCAAACCCACTCCAACGCAAACTACTCCATCGAAGATTCAATATGATCATCGTTCGAAAATATTCCCACAAGTTACTATTGTCGCGCCCGTCAACAAGCCAAAGTCTAATTGTCATGTCCCGACTCTCGAGCTCGCGACATCCTTGCCAAATCGCCACTAGGTCATAATAGATAGCGTCCCAGGCAACTGCTATCGACCTAAGATTATATTGCGCAAGCGGAACGTACCATCTTCCATTTAATAAAACCATATGGGATAGATAGAAAGTAAAGCCAGATTGCAAAACACTAAAGGCTGATGAGAATAGATGATTTATAACCTTACAGAGCCATCAACTGATAAATACAACCCCATACTTCGAGGCGGCCCTCCAGGACTCACAAAAAGATACAGGAGTCAGGTAAGGTTAACTCTCATCTATCCCAAAACAGTATCCCCCACAAAAACATCCACAGTTCCCTGACCACAAAAGGAACCTAACCCTCTACTGGGAAAACTCGACATACGAGTCGTAATAATCAATCGGGGGAGCCGGGTCGTTCGGGTCATCACAAGAACTCTGACTAGAATGCACAGAGGGGGCTACCGATTGCTCAGGCTCGAGCTCGAGCTTCATACCAAGCGCGGGGTCCACCACTTCCCCATCAGATGTATCAATATCCATCGGGTCCCAAGCGGGGATATTAGGGACCCCCTGTAGAGGTGGCCCCTCAAATCCTCGAAGCGGACCGAAGAGATCCATCCCATCACGAAGATACTAGGCCTTAAAGAGGTGTGCCACCAGATGTGGCATCCCTTCATCAACCCATATCGTCGTGATATGACGTTCCCACATTTGGTCCGTACCTGGTACCGGATGGAGACTGATATCAAGTGATGAGTCAGTGGGGGTGCCGAACCGCACCGGGGTGAGAAATGAATCTCAGTGAATCAAGCCTAATCTCGGTTAGGACAATGATTCGCCCAGAACATCTTAAGTGCCACAAAAAGATCATAAGATATCAACAGAGATATACATATAAATATCAATCACAACAAATCTGTCAAATCTACCACCAACAGAAGCACGACCACTCAAGCATACACAAGTCCATTATTAATCAATGACCCACGCGACTGGCGTGATAAATACATCAATAGTGCGATCCCGCACTCTTCTGGCAAAAACCAGGCTACGTCCACTTTACCCTCTCAGCGACGGCTACTACAAGCAGTGTATCCAGTGCACCCGACACGGCACTACAAGTAGGCATTCCTTAAAAAGGAGCTTCGGTCCATCACAAGCTGCGACCGGCATCCGATAATCCCTTAAAACTGTACGACTGGCACGGGGTATGGATTATCGTGCTTCTGACAAGTCGCGAATTCCATACAATTTGTACGGCACAAGTACCCACGGTACAATGCGAACTTGCCAGGTAGCGTCATTGACCCTTTAAATGACCACACAAATTGCATTCGGCAATCAACTCATTGATTATCTTGGATTAACGCCAAAATCCACAAGAAATACAATCAACTCAGCCCCAAGGCCCACAAGACTCCCAATTGAGCATTTCAGCCAGGCAAACAAACCAATCAAGCAATTCACTCACTCTCGACTAATCCACTTAACCCGGTAATTTCAAGCTCAATTCATATTAGAAATCTTAATTCTCAGTCAAATTATAGCAATCAATCGTTCGCTCGTCTCTAACCTGACACTCACTCGCGAGCAACTCAATCAATCAATTAATTGCTAAATTATCACAAATAGCCACAGACAAATAATCGATCGACCATGTATCCTAACCATGGTTTCTATCTATACCGGTCCCGATCGAATTTTTTTTTTATTTTTTTTATAAATAAATAAATACATAATTAAATAAATAAATAAATCAGACTAATCCTAAGCGCAATTAGCGCCCTAACCAAGGTTTAGAGTCAACTCACTATTTGAGTTAGCTCGATCAGCGACGGCGGCGGCGGCGGCGGCGGCGGCGGCGATAAAACTAAGGTTTATCGCGCGGCGGATCGAGCTCAAACTTCGGCGACACCCCGTGGGAGTCCGGCGAGGTCGCCGGAACAGGTGGCCGGCGGCGGAGCTCCGGCGAGCGGCAGCCGACAGCCTGCAACAGTACAAACTCAGAATATTCAATCGGCAACCTCACTGTTTTGGCCATTTTCCAGCGACACGGGCCGGGACAAGGCCGGCCAGGGGTCGGGGGCTCACCTAGGAGTCAGTGGGAGTCGGCCGGGACAGGTGGACGGCGGCGAAAGGCGGCCGGCGACGGCGGACAGCCGCGATCAGTGGCTGTCCTGTTTTTGCACCGAAACAGGGCTCTCGGTCGACGGCGGTTTCCGGCGGCCACTTGCGGCGACCGGCGGAGCCGAGTTGGGTGGTGGTAGAGGAGACTCAAGGGAGTCGTCTGGCGGTGGCGGTATGGCACGGCGGCAACGGTGGCGGCCGGATCGAAGACCGGAACAAACCGGGTTCAAAACAGGGCACCGGAACTTTCGGGCTTGATTCCGGCGATTCCGGCGGCTGACGGTCGGCGACGAGGCGTTGGATCAGTCGAGGGGAAGTCGGGGGTTAGCTGGGTGGTGGTGGTCGGCGTCGGTGGCGGCCGGAGAAGGCCGCGGAGCTCTCGGGTCTCCTGACCCAAAATAGGGGACGCTCGACCGGGAGTTTTCTTCGGCGAAACGGCGGCGACGGCGGCTCAACCGGGGTCCAGGCGACGGCAAGGAGTAGCTGGAGACAGTGGCTGCCGGTGGTGGTGTGGTGGTTGCGAAAAACAACGGCAAACGGCGGTGGATCAATCGGCAAGAGGAGTTGTCGGTCAAAGAAGAAAAAAATGAAGAAAGAAGAAGAACAGAAGAAGAAGAAGCAGAAAGAAGAAAGAGCGGCGGAGAAGACGTGCATTGGGCAGAGAAATGGAGGGCCACCACCTTGACTTTGAAGACCATAAAATTAAATTTTTTTGTCTCTTATGAATGAATAATTGGGGGGCAAAATGGTAATTTTTGGCGCGCCGGGACTGAAACGAAATTTTTGGTGTACTGATCGAAAGGTAATTTCGGCAATTTCACTGGTCAAGCTCGATCAAGGTTAAGCTCGTTTGCAAAAACGGCAATTTAAAAATCGCCGCGGTTTAATTCGAAACTCAATTCGAAATAATCTAAAGTTCGGAATTCGTCCAAATTTTCGTCTTTTCAGTCTTTATTGTCCAAATTGGGTGTCGACTATGACTATACATTCATATCATTTAATCGACTTCCGGCACTTACAAGGATTGAATTTTCAAGACGTCACACTAATAGTCCATTGTCGCATTAAATCCCCAGTTCATCCTCTCGAATACTCCAATCTCAACAATTCATTAATCCGCTCGTTAATTTAATCAGGCTAAACTTCAGGTGTCCAAAATAACTACAACGTGATTATGAAGGAGCAACTGCTCGAAAACAACATCATGGCATAGTGAGAGCATGGATACAGAATTTTTGGAGATGACAGAACATCCCCGCAACCGTGTGAGCATTGCTCAGGAACAACTATATAGCCCATCCACTATAAATGCCATCGTTCGTTTTCCGAAGAACCTCCTCGTGCACAAACAGAACAATCTATTATCTTTTAGTTATTTTTAATTTCCTGAATTGTACTGTCAATTTTAATATTCGTGTCATCGATTAAATTCTAGTGTGCACCTCTATCCTAGATATTGGGTCATTGCCAGTAACCGATGAACAAGCGAAATGGAGTACATTTTAGGCCTCATTTTTTCACGAAAAATAAATAATTTGAAAATTAATTTCCTTAAGTTGATCGCTTGTATCGCTTTAAGAAATGAGTGAATGAAAATTAGTTTCGCCATTTACAATATTTAGACATAAATTATTATTGATGAAAAATTTAGACTCTAAGTTTGAGTGTGAGTTTCGCTTATCCTTTAACTCGCTAGGGGCCAATGGGGGCGACCCTCGCCCAATGCCGACGGAGGTTTCCTCGACCGACCTAGTAAAATTGCGAAAGGTTTAGGATATTTTTGACAGTTGGGATTCTTTTTTCTCACTAACCATCATAGGGACTAAAAGAATGACTGTTGCATATTTTATAGATTTTAAGTGCAAATAATACCCAACACATTTGATAGGTATTAGGTACATCATGTGCTACTTACTAAATTTCACTTGTTCTAATTTGTCTTTTTGTCATAGATAAACTTTTTATTTTTCAAATTAGATTCCGCTATTTTAGTTAACACAGTTTTTTGGGTCCCACTGGAGTTTGTATATTTTTAGACCATTCTCATGTTTCACTGATGGAAAATATCTCACAATCTATCTTCTGTATTTCAGAAAGAATTACTTGTACGATAAGGGAAAGAAGTTATTTGTTTGACTTCAGAATCCATCCTGTTGTAGGACTCTTCACAGAAACCCAATGACTCTTTTGCGGGTTGTTATTCAACCGAAGTTCCTCTCTCTCTCTCTCTCTCTCTCTCTCTCTCTCTCTCTCTCTCTCTCTCTGTGGCTTGATTCATGTGTTTCACCGTTTGATTGAGTGGGGCGAGTTTCTTTGGCTGTCTTTGCTAGGGTTTTTGGGGGGTTTTTGTGGCTGTTAGGCTTCCTTCTCTTCTTGCGATTTTCTTTTTGGCCATTGAAGAGAAAGAAAGCATGGCGAGTAACGGTGAGGGAGACGACTTTTTGGACTGGTTGAGTGATATAGAGTGTCCGTCACTTGAGCAGCTCCTTTCAGAGGAGGATTTCCTAATGGCCGAACCTTTGAATGATGGCGTTTCTAGGGCACAAGGTGACAAAGCCCAAGCCCCCCATCAGCAGAGTACTCAAACAGCGGTTGCGACACCACACGAACAGGTTCTCTCTTTCTCGGGTGTTCCTCTTTTCCTCATGGCTTGATTAAATTCCTCTCGTTAGAGGGAGAGGACCGTAGAAAGAAGGCGAAAGTATCGGGTTTCAAATAGATATGTTTGAGGGTTTTTTCAAGGACGTAATACTTTACTAGATTTTCAAGAAGATTGTCAATGACATAATAGATGAATTAGGTCTTAAAGATTCGGTCTTGGTTGCTATTTTGATACGTTCTTCGCATCATGATATGGCTCTCGAGATTCGGTCTTGGTTGCTAGCTAGGTACGTTATAGTGCCTGTGAGTGCTTGACCGTCCATGGCGTCCAACGGAAGACTTTTTTTTTTTGTTTCCGGTGATGTGATCGTGACTTTTTCAGGACAATTTCAACGGAACTCTCGAGTCTTTGAACGCGCTCAACTTAGAATTTGAGAGGACGATTTATATGCTCAAGAAAGCTGAAGCCATACGTTGTAGGGGACGAGTCGATTGTCAAACAAGTAAAACACTCGGGTTCAAGGCCACAAATGAACCATTTAGCGTCCTCAGAATTGGAAGATACGAGGTATCTTTCACCTTATATGCATATGTGTGAACATGTATGCATAAAAATTTATATTCCACGTCAAATCGGATTTCCTTTTTTAAAATTTGTCCTGTGTTTTTTGTGTGGAAATATTTGTAGGTAAGAACTCAATACACTTCTCATCTGACAGCAAAGTGGTACTACACGAGGAAACAGCTAAATTGGGAGATACTCGAAAACGGTTTGAAGAATAAGATTGAAATAAGCTGGCAGGATATTTCAGCAATGAGAGTTGAATATGGCAGCAATGTGGATATTCTAGAAATCGAGGTGTAACCCCTCAGTCTTATATTTTGTCTGTGCCAAATTTCTTTTCCCTGGTTTTGGATTTGACCATAGTTCATTATGTCATCTTCTTCGCCCTTTCCAAGTTCCTATAGTTGTGTAAGATAGGTATAAAATCGCTACCTTCTCAACTTCTTATTATAAGCATTATATTGCCATGTTTGAAAATTCATGCTCAAATCATCTACTATGAATCTTTAAGCTCTAGCTCACAAAAATCAATAGCATCAGCTTTACTGTTTTAGCAGTTACTTATATACTCTCTGTAGCGTGTGCTAACATATTAAGCTTACTTTCAGTTATACAAGCCGCCTCATTTCTACTGTGAGACTGAAATGTGCCCCAAAAAGCATACCTCTTGGAAGCCAAGTTCCGATTTCACTGATGGTCAAGCTTGCATTTACAGGTACATCACATCGTCCTCCTCAAAATCATGTAAATTCTTCATCACCAACTATCATTGAACACCAGTTTCGACTTGGATGATACAACCCCTCTAATTAATCACTAATTTAATAGCAAGTAATTACGTGTATGTGTTGCTTTATGACTTTATTTTTTTCTGTACGCATATAAGGAGGCACCATCTTGAGTTTCCTCGGGGAACACTAGAGAGAAATATGGAGCCACTTTTCTTCTTGGACTCTCGTTTGAGGGAATTGGCCAGGACACCATCGCAAAGTCCATTCTTTCCGGGTTACATTATTGATGCCCTGCAATCATCACCACCATTAGCCGACTCTGAACTAATTCAACTTCACCATCATCTTCACCATCAATTTCCTCCTAACCATTCGAGTGCTCCTGCAAGCTTGGCCGATGATGAACTGATGATTTTGATTCAAGAACACAACACGGAATCGGCGAATCATCAGAAGCCATCTCTTGAAAATTCACTTGCTTCACAAATCTCAGGTACTTAACAATAAGTTATTTCCCTATGTTTTATTTGCTAGAGAAAAAATTGCAATTTATGCCCTTTTGCTTAGCTAAATTTACTAGACACGCATCAGTTTCGCTAATTTTATCGTGAAATATAACTTTATTAATATTTTTTATTTGGTGGGATAAGTACTTGGCTTAGTAAATGGCATTTTTCTCTGGATACATCCCGGTGTGCATGGTATTAAAAATTTGTTAGGGACCTTTTACTTTAGGTCGATAAATCAAGGTTATAACAGGGTATTCTGTATCGGGGACACTGAGTGATGTTCTTCTTTTTTCTCATTGTACTATTATATGATACAACAAGACTGCCACGTCGCTAAATAAATGAATTTGGAGGTCAGTCTTGTGATAAGGACCATTGCTTTATGTATAGAGATGACCAAATTAAATATTAGATCGTGTTTGATTAGTGGCAAGATAATATCAGAGAATGTGATCTCAGTAAGATACAAAATGGTGCATTTATATATAACAGATATGGTCTGTTTCTTTCGCATGCTTTTTTTATGTGTTTCTCACTAAAGCGAACCCAAGAAAATGAAGTTCTCCTCTGTGTATTGTAAAACCAGATTATGACTATGCGCCACCTCCATCGTTGCCAAAACAAGGAACGATCTTCACTGGACAATATATGGGACACTCGCCAGGTGAACAAGCTATGATGCCCTCGAGTTACAACTCCGGCCAAGTCATAACCGGCACCAGCCATGGACCAGAGGGATACGAACACAACAGCAACCCCAACCCGATGAACTTTGCTCATCCATGGCACAATCAAGGCATCTTCAATCAAGAGATGGGGCATTATCCAGGATTCACTCCATCATCGAACGCCACGGGAATGGACGTGCGTTCGAGCTCAAGTTATTACCCCATAATTTATCGTAATCATCAAAGTGGCCACGGCACCAGCCATGGACCAGAGGGATACGATCACAACAGCAACCCCAACCCGATGAACTTTGCTCATCCATGGTACAATCAAGGCATCTTCAATCAAGAGATGGGGCATCGTCCAGGATTCACTCCATCATCGAACGCCACGGGAATGGACGTGCGTTCGAGCTCAAGTTATTACCCCATAATTTATCGTAATCATCAAAGTGGCCAGGGAGGGCTGATCTACCCAGAGCTTGGGTCTAACCATTATCATAATCATCAAGATCATCAGTACATGGTGTATTACAACACATCCCATTCCCTTTCCAATGAGCACATGAATGGAGATGATGAGGTGAGGACGGGGAGTTGTTTCTGGGGTGACAAGCCACGCCATTTTATGCCTTAGAAAGGCGTGAGGGCATTCCCATGACATTGGTTTTCCTCCATTTCACTTCTTGTTTTATTTAACTTTATATGTCCGATAAATTCTGTCTTTTTCTTTTTTTGGAATGTGGAGAAAAAGGTCGGGTTATTCTCCAATAGCAAGGATGGAAAGATTTTATTATTGTTGTTGTCGTTATTATTATTGTTGTTTTTTATGACTATGGAAAGCTTTTATTGTGTTTCGGTTTTCTTAAGAATAGTTGCCAAATTGATGTGTCTCAATACGAATCGAGAATATAGGCACTTATATTCCATAATTTTAAGTGCGAAGAATGTTCAACACATGCAATCTATGTGAGTAGTCCATCCTAAGAATCAATTGAGGTTGATACTCTAACATTAGTTGTAGATCAGGTTGTGTCGGAAAATCGATCTTCACTACACTTAAGTAGTCGCAATATCTTGTTAGAGACCGCTTATGACTTGTGGGTCAAAAGAGTTTGAGCACACTGTTAATGTCTAGTGGACCTACAAGGTCACACATAATAGCAAACTGATTTAATATTTTCTCTGTACCTTGATCTACTTAAGAAGTAGATATTAATTTATTCTCCTATTATAAATCTCTACACGATTATGCGCATTATGAGATAACGATTAAATGCACGGTCAAGTGGATAGTTTAGAATACATTGTGGATCTAGGTCTTTAAGTCGTAGGGCCCAAACTGTGAAATGTGAGTTGTGAGTAAAAACCTTAGAGACGCCTCAAACCTTGTTAGAGCATTATCCTGAAGGAGAAAAACAGAGAACTATTCCTCTTTGATAGGTCTTCGAGAGAGTCTCAAAGAGAAAAAGGCACTTGGATAGTTGGAGACTTCAGTTCATGTGTGTGGATATCAGTAGAGGTGCAACGCTTAAGGCGCTAATTCAGACACAATCGACTGTCTATTTGTTGCCGATTACAAAAGGTATGTCTTGCGTCTTTTCTGATTTCGATATACACATGGATCCTATTCTAAGGTTTCGTTCCGCTACGTTTTAAGAATCTATAAAACCCAACAATATATACGTCACGTACTACTCATATGTGCTGAATTTCTTTTTCTTTTGGGTCAGACAGAAATTATAAAGTTTACAAATATATTTTGTTATTTATCTTCGTGCACTGATCTTTTCATTTTTCATTCGATTGGAGTTTGGGTACCTCCGTATGCTTCAGGCCATGCATGAGAGGAAAGCGTTATGCCAATTATTTGCTTTTGAAATTACATAATAATATAGCTAGAAAACCCTCTTATTGAAAATATGAAAGCTCACGGGAAAAAGAGAATTCATCACTCATGAAGATACGAATGAATAATCATTTCTATAGAGGCAAATCTTTTCTTGCTAGGCGAGACGATAGCAAGTCACAAGTTCTCTATTACTATGAAGTTCATAAATGAAGTAATTAATGGGGCGTTTCTTCCCTTAGGTCAAAAATTTGTCGCTTTAAGCAAAGCTGATAAAATTCTCTCTCTTTTTTTGTTGAAAATGTAAATATTATAGAACAAATGAAAAACAGCAGCTTAGGGGCATCCTCCAACATTACAAAGAGAGCTAATAATTCAAAAAATTGGAGGTAGGAAATCTCCATAGAGTAGTCAAAAACTACATTTGTTTGGGAAGGAAGAATTTTTTGGCAAAGTGAAGCTCTACCTCTGATATTTTTGCGCACCTTTGCCAAAATAATATGGATATCAGTTGACTTGTTTTGGAACCATCTTTGGTTGCGTTCCATCCAAATACAATATATGGTTGCGAAGAAAGATACCTTTAGGAGTCTCGCCGCCAAATCTTTGCCCACCGTTTGCCCTAATCATCCATGAAAGTTCATCCTTACATCCCCCTAGTGAATGTCTAATCTCATGTTACGCGAGGATACTATGCCATATTTTTCCTGTCCATTCACACTAGAAGAATAATACTATGCCATATTTTTCCTGTCCATTCACACTAGAAGAATAAATGTGCTGTGTCTTCTATACCGGTCCTACAGAAGTTGCATTGCATATCAAGTGAAGTCGTCCATCATGCCACGATTTCTACTATCGGTAATCTATCTTTGCAAACTAGCCAGCCAATAAAATTTTGTTTGTTAATGCCGCTGCTTCAAATTAGGTTGTACCACTCTACAACTGGTCCCTCGTGTCTGAGTTCGTACAGTATCATGAACTAAATATAACAGAGATCAGAAAAGGTCACAATTTGAGAAGACAACGCCAACTCCAAGCCATACTACCCCTCATGTCGAGCGGCATAATTCGGGTGACTCTGCATTTTATGTTGTGAACCTAGATGCTCCAAAGGGAAGAGGATGGATGATTTATGAGGTTCCACGGTGTACGGCCTAATAGAACTTTGTTCCAAGTTCATATCAAGCTAATCCCCCTTCTCTCTTTGGTGAGTAAATTACTTTCCACGCAACCTTGTGCAAGCCATGATTTGTTGTGCAAGGTGATAAAATTCTTATTTGCAAAATATTTGTTGCATTTGTTCTTTCGCCTTTACCTTAAGCAATTTTTCCCTTTAAAAAAAAAAAAAGAATTGACCTTTGGTGCCTCAGGCAACAGTTTTTTTTTTTTTTTTGGGAACAAAATAAGGTGAATTTTTTATAATGCTCGCTTGGAATCTCTTATCGCTCAATCATGAACACTAGTATTTGTATTTGAGCAGTTGTCCTTTTTCTCACGTGGTATTTTTTTCCATTGTATTCGTAATCCATACTTTGAAAATCGGCAATATTCCTGATTAAATATGCTTATAGTGCTTATTTAAATGGATCATATTCAGACATACAATAACAATCAGTTATGACGTCATTTCTTAAACCGATTTTGAAATCGAATTTTGTATTAGAGTTGACTGACAAGTGTGTTCTGGATAAATAGTTCAATAAGACCAATAATAGAGCAGAAGTATCTAGAAATGTGCCAAGGAATGAAGAAAATGTAGGAATACTAGACAAGCTGAGTAAAAAGTGGTTTTCATACGTAGTTACTGAAACTTAATGAAATTTCTTAATTGGGTCTCTAAAATTTTGATTTCAATCACCCGGCATAATAGATCATTTTTGCAAGCTTTCATAGAAATTTGACCAGTTTCCGGACGTTTCCAAGATAAATCAGTAGAGAAAACTTAATTCTATCTAGGTTCCGTTCGTTTCGCAAAAAATGAATGATTTAAAAAATATTTTTCTAAAAATAATCGTTTATAATGCTCGGAATAACTAGTCAATGAAAAATATTCTTGTTATTAAAAACAATTTATGCTAAACGTATTCGTGGATGATGAAATTATTTTTTCTTAACTTATTTCAGTAAGTGATTCAAGCGATCGGTTTTAGAAAATATTGTCCAAATTATTTGCCTTTTGCGAAACAAACGAAGCCTAAACTTGATTTTACACAATTATGAATCTTTCGATATGTTAAAAATGCATAATTATCCATCATTTTGCCAAGATTAATTGCACCACATCCTCTTTACCAAAATCATGTGCTGGCCTTGTTGCTCTCAAGAAATCATGTCGAATGGCTCAGCGGTAGCAGATGAACAAGCCAAAGGGAGTATGCTTTAAAAGCTTTGCTTGTTTCATGGTAAATGAATAATTTGGAAAAAAAAATTGTAATATGATCACTTGTATCATTCATGAAATTGAATGAGTAGAAAATAGTTTCACCATTTATGAAAAAATTAAACGTAAATAATTGCTAACGATGAAAGTATTTTTTATTGACTAGTTATTTCAAGTAATATAAGTGATTATTTTTAGAAAAATATTTTCTAAATCATTCATTTTTCGTGAGACAAATGAAACATAAGAGCTTTTTAGCTTCAACTCATCAAGTCACTCTCAATAAAGCCTTTGATTTGGAGGAAGTTTATGCTTTCGATATTAAGTTTGAGAAAAATTGCAAGGGAAAAAAGTAGAAAAATCAGGCGAATATAAAGGAGTTAAAATTTAAAATGGAAATGCTGAGCTCCGAAATGAAACGGTGGCTTTCAACCAAAAATTTCCCATTAAAATTGCTTAACTTGTTTAACTGATTTCTTGGAGAAATTAACATTCAAAACTCTCACTTGGTGGATTTCCTCAAAGGGAAATGTTTCTCTGACTATCAGGAAAGGTACAATATCAATAGTATATTCATACATCATCACTACGTGTTTTGCTTAAAGCAACTTATTGATTAAGAGATTGTTTGGTTAGAAATAATTAACAGTACCGTCGAATTAGTAGCTTCCTTCCTCAAATTTCACTAGTTGAGATTAACGTGGAAAATGACATAAAGAAGCATTTATGAATGAGTTTGATTTGTTACAGGCAAGCAAATTACATCGAGTGGGATTAAAATAGACAATAATTTCCATGATTTAAGAAGGGAAAACAACCTAAAAAAAAATCATTTTTTTATATTATTATAAGGATGAAATAGAGTGGCAAATCATCTCATTTTGTAAAATCAATGTTGACTATTCGTGTCATTTCATTTCATGATCAAAATATTCCAATATGACTGCAAACGGTTTGTTTTACTGAAAATTATCAAGCTTGTGTCAACTTTAAGTTAACGGCATGGTTCTATATCTTCATTCGTGTTTATCAATAAATTCATATTCGCATTGAAAAAGTTGTGTTTTCCTTTTGTATAAAATACAATGATCCCAAGAATACATATTGTGCATTTTTAAACACTTTGACAAACAATGAAGCCCCAAAATGTACATATGATATGCGTATAAGGTAGTTGCTGTTCTCTGCTTATGATTTCTCAGATATCATTTATTAAATATTGGACAAAGATTCCACCATTTAAATTATGCTGTAAATTACCCCATGGATTTCCTTTTCTTGAACAATGTCATTGGTCCCGTTACCCTCTGCTAGTAAAATAGAAAGTTGGTTAAAGTTGCACCGTTACTCACGGAAAGTTACGCCACGGTTATGCAAGTTACTCAGGCGTATATAAAGAAATTAAAATTGAAATCAAGAAGTAGTTTACCTCAACTTTGTTTCCATCTTCTTGTTCCCTCCACAGTTACGTTGCTTCGTCTGCGAGGTGGGATCTTATCTAGTTTTCTTATTAGGAATGACACAGCTGTGGCCATGAACTTCAAAAGCTTTAGGACTAAATTGGCACAACTAAAAAGCTTATGATTAAATTGGCAAATTGTCAAATGATCTAGGACTAAATTGGTAAAATTGAAAAGATTATGATTGAATTAGCTATCGTATAATAGATTTCCGACTTACTGGACAATTTTTCCGTGACCAAAATAGTAGCACTCCAGAATCACTTGCGAACAAGTTGGTAAAGATTGATCCTCATCCGTACGCTTTCCAAATGTGTAGATATATATCCCTGGAGGCTTCCTCATATAATGTACTACACTTGGTAAGATTCATCCTCCTCCAGCAAACAAACTTTGATAATTCGAACTCATGAACCAGCCATAAATTTCAAAAAATGTAAACAGGCTTCTGGAAGGCTTCTTCTCACTAATCATGGAGATCATGTGTACTAAGAGAATCACATTGCATGTTTGCGGATTTAATGTGGGGAATAACACCCGCACATGGAATAATATATCAGACTCTACTCATCAAAATTCATATATTCTTCGACCAAAAACCAAATTCATATATTCTAATTCTATTTTTTCAGAGATAAATTTTAGTTTTTTCGAAATAAATTCCGCCTTTATAATTTTGAGATTGCAAATTTTGAGAGGTTTCTCATCTTTGATTGATGGGGACATCCAAGGATCATATTCCGTGCTTTAAGAAAAATCAATCTTATGTTATTGCGAATTATGTAGGACAGGAGTTAGGAAAACTTTGTAAAAGGAATCCGAAGCCTATGGGGAAAGGACCTAAAATGTCATAACACTCCTGGTTACATATAAATTGAATGTTGATAAGATATTATGAAGCAGATAAGAAGACCAGAAAAATTTGAACTCAAAATTTCAAATTTTAATGCCATGTAAATCTTGTAGGACCACTACCACAACAGTTTTAAGGAAAATTCAAAATTATTAAACGAAACCGGAATACATATTTTGAAAAAAAATATATATATATCAATTCAAAGTACAAGAGTTCACCTTAAAGTACTCTCGTACTTTTTTGAAAAATCGAGAAAGACGGACCCCCATTAGGATTTGAAAAGACATATTTATAGCCTTCAAGTTCGTCGTCTTTATCTTATCTCTCCAGACTTGCCCTTCTGAGGAAAGTACAAACGATCCCTTCACCTCTTTGTTTGACAAGCTCTTGAGTAAGGTGCAAGCATTTTTTCCAGCTCCTGCTTTTTTTTTGGTCAATAACTCCTGTTCTTGCAGTTTTCTTCTTGGCCATTGAAAAGAACATGACGAGTAACGGGGGCCAAGAAGATTTTCCGAGCTTCCGGAGGGACATAGTGTATCCATCAAGAGCAAAGCTCTTTTCCACGGAGGATTTTTTGAATGATGCTCATGACTCAATGGCGAAACCTTCGAATGATGGTCGTGGTCGCCCGAGTGTCTCTGCACATAGAAATAACAATGCGCAGGCCCCTGATCAACACCAGAGTGCTCAGCTAGCAGTCGCGATGCCACACGCGCAGGTCGTCCCTCTCTCTCTCTCTGTACTGTTTCACTTGTTGCTCTCTCTATAGGAAGAGGACATAGAGAAAGAAGGGAAAACTATTCAATTAATCCCTTTAGGGTTTCTAATGATATTATGTCCTTCGCATCATGATGAGGTTCTAAAAAAAAAAAAATTGCGACTTGTCCAGGGCGCTTTCAGCAGAACTGTCGAGTCCTTGCCACAAGTCTATCGTCGAACATGTGAAACGCCCGGGCTGCGGAAGTTCATGGCCACAGCTGTGTCATTCCCTCTCCTTAGAATTGGCAATTACGAGGTACATTCTCTCCTTATATTCGCATGTGTAGACATGTATGTACAGAAACGTGGAACCGTATCTCCTCTTTTAGAATTTGTCCCATAGATTATTCGGTGTGAAAATATGTGCAGGTGAGATCTCAAAACGAACCTCATCTGATAGCAAAGTGGTATTACACGAGGAAACGATTGAATTGGGAGATACTCGAAAGCGGTCTGAAGAAGAAGATCGAAATAGATTGGGCGAATATTTCAGCCACAAGAGTCAAATATGATGGCGTTGTGGAAATTCTCGAGATTGAGGTTGACTCATCATAAGTTTCATATTGCAAAGTTGGAAACATCGGCTTTATTTAGCCAATGTGTGTGTGTGTCTTTGTAGCGTGTGCCAACATATCAAGCTTTTTTTTCAGTTATACAAGCAGCCTCTTTTGTACCACGAGACTGAAGTGCGCCCCAAGAAGCAAACCTCCTGGAAGCGGAGTTTCGATTTCACTTATGGTCAAGTTGGCACTTACAGGTATATTATCTCCTCTGATCAGAACCGTGCAACCTCTTGATGACTATCTATTGTCAAATACCTGGTTCGACATAGAAAAGAAAAACCTGCGAAACACGTCTGATTATTCCCAAGTTAATTTAATATCTTAGCAAATTAGCGCCATATATACGGTGATTTATTTTGTTTTCTCTTTTTCCCTCATTAGGAGGCACTATCTTGAGTTTTCTCGTGGCACACTAGAGAGAAACATGGAGCCACTCTTCTTCTTGGACTCTCGCTTGCGCGAATTGAGCACAAGGCCCTTCCCAAGTTCGGAAAGTCCATTCTTTGTTGATGACGAGGTTGCACCACAAGCACCGCCATTGATCGACTCTCCATTGCTTCATGGTCACCATCAACATCTTCATCATCTTCATCCTCAGCTTCCTCTAAATCATTCAAGTGTTCCTACATGCTTGGCCCATAACAAACCGATGGGTTTAATCCAAGAACATGCAAGACCATCCGAGAATCCTCAAATGCCGCCTTTCGGAATTTCGCCGACTTTACAAGTTTTGGGTACGTAACAGTTAGTAAATTCCCATTCATCTTATATTGCCTTTTTTTCGGTTTATTTGCTTGCCAGAAAGATGCAACTCATGTTCAGAATGCGATTGATAAGCGTTTTTCTACGAGCAATGTCAAAGTATACTAATCTCGGTTTACAAAATATGTGTAATGTAATAAAAAGATAGGCTCTTATCCAGTTTGCATTTGTGTACTTGTTACATCTAACCAAAGCAAATCCAACGAAAAAAGGTTTTCTTTTTTGTCTTCTTAAACCAGGTTATGGTTACGCACCATCACCGCTGTTGCCGAGGAACGGAACGATCTTCAATCGACAGTTGATAGGACACTCGCCAGGAGAACAAATCGTAGCGCTCTCGAGTCACGACCCCGGCAGAGGCACGGCGCGCACAAACCATGGACATGAGGGATATCACCACAACAGCAACCCCAACCCTGCCGTGATGATGGCGAGCGAGGACCCTTTATGCATGAGTGCTGAAACCACCCACGTTGCTGATGGTGCCCACTGGCGGATCGGTCCAGAAATCTTCAGTCAAGGCGTGGGGCATCATCATTCGGGAACGGCTCCGTCCTCGAATGCCCCGGTGATGGACACACTTTCGAGCCCAGGTTGCTACCCGATTGCCAACGATCCTGCAGGCCAGAGATATAGCAACAACAGTGAGCCATGCATGATCTACCCGGGGCTTGTGTCTAACCCTTCTCAGGATCATCTAGGTGATGAATTCATGGGGTATTTGGATTACATCACAGACAATTTCCGTCCACACGAGCGGATGAATGAAGATGAGATGAGGAACACTAGTTTTTGGGGTGACAAGCCATCCCATTTTATGCCTTAGAAGAGTGTGAGGCACACTCACCCATGGCATTGGTTCTATTGTATAAATTCTCCTTTTCTAATGGTGGAGAAATTCATTTTTATTCTCCAATCATGACGAAGCAAAGCTTCTTTCGCGTAACTTCTGCCTTGTGTATAGTCAATAAGTAAGCGTAGAAATAAGCAAACTTTCGGATGATTTGATCTCATTTGCTGATGATGCGTCTCAATCGGGAAATCATCCAACCTTGTGCATCATATATATTACGTGCTAATTATGATTATATTATCGGCTAGAGAGAGATTGTAAATTCTTAAAATAAATCCTTTTAATAGACACTCAACAGTCTGAATAATTCTATACACGTACAATTTTGACCTTCTCGCATTGGTCTGTTTTATTACATATTTCTTATGCAATTAGAGTTTGTTGGTTTTCGTATGCTACGTAAACGCACCACGTATGGGAAAATTTCCATATGCTTATAGTCCTTTGGACAAAATTATAAGTTAACTGGATCTATCTTGAAAAATATGTGACAACATATCTAGAAATCCCTTGAAATGAATATCTAAAAGTTCACATGGAAAAGAATATGTCGTGACTTTTTACATAGTTTGCACCAAAAATTGACCAGGTCATCCATATGGATAAACAGGAGACTAGAGCCTAAGATATTACCAAACACGCGTGATCTAGTAGTGACGTCCACAAAAGTTATTATCGGCATTGCCGCATAGCGATGACAATTTTTCAGCAGTTACCATCGTCCGATTACTAAAGAATCCCCCCCTGCACAAACAATCAAATTTATTATCTTTCAGCTATCTTTACCTTCCTGCCCATTACTTTAATTTTCGTACTTGCGTTGTCGATTACCATTGTGCTTCTTAGCTATAGATTATAGGTCCTTGTCATCAATAAGATTTCGGCATATATATCTATCATGGGTGTTGCACCGTCGATTAAATTCTAACATGGCATTTTGGTGTTCTCAAGCTTTTTCTTTGATTATGTTCCAGCATGGTTTGTTACGTTTTCTTCCATTGAAATGGCCGCATTTTTCAAGCTTTATCGTCGATTAAATTCCGGCATGCACGGTTCTGTTGGCAATAAAGTTATCATTTTTCTTGTATACTTGTAATATTTTCCACTGGGAATTGCCATAGAACCCATCGACTTTCATAAAAATCGAAGATCAACTTTTGAAAAAAGATGGGGGCATACATTTCGTGTGGAACATGACGGTGGCACACCTGGTAGGACAGTGGAGTGGGGTCAATTTGAGGAGATATGATGGTGAGAACAAGAAATCAACTGGATCATGAGAACGCTGGCAGCAACAACTCAGTGTTCGCAACCCAGTGGTCGGACACTCTGAGCCATCCACTTCACAGCCGGTGGCAGAACAAGAGCAAGGTGGAAATGTCGGCATCCTAAGACAACTCACTGATGAGCAAAGAAGATAGTTGGAGCCATCTCATGGGTTATTAGCTACCATGAGAAGAATGCTCCAAGAACATCAGATGAGACAACTAATCACATGATGAAGTACCTCATGATCATCCATGTGGTAAACCAATCATCGTCAACACTTTTCATGAAGTTATGCACGGGTCGGGAACATCGATCCATTCCGTCCAACTGCAAGAAAATCCAACTAGCCGCGCACCTGTCGGGCATGTGTCCTTCATCCACTGTTGCTCAAGTTACTTTTGGTGCCGTGTATGACCAATTGTGTCACTTCACCACCGATTAAGATTTTGCAAAGTGGTGAAACAGTTGGTATATAAATTAACTAGTGATTCATAATCCCTAACGACGGGAAAGCACGTGCGTCCCACTTCTCTAAGCAAGTGAGGGTCCGGGAAAGCCGCTACAGTAGGAGTCCCAAGGAGGCAACGCACCCTGGACATCAAAGGGCTTTTAGGATTTCAACCCATATTTTTTCATTGATAGTTCGAGTCTGAAACCATAAATAACTACTGTTATATATACCGTTATATGGGGCAAACTTTTGAATTTTTTATATATATTTTTATTAGTTATAATTTGGGACATCCATTCATAATTCGAACGGCTCAGGTTGAAAGGTTAGGGCCTAAACTTCTAAGGAAAGGTTAGACGATTTCTTTCTCTGTTATATGGTAATGATAGTGAAATCCGCAATTGGACATAACCTTAACCTTCATTTAAGGACGAATCAAGATAAACCTTGCATCGTTTTCTATTTCTCGTTTTTGCACTTTACTTCGAGCGATTGTGCGCTGAATCTTGACACTTATTAACGGAATCAATCGGCCTAGCCCCGCCTAGGTTAACATAGGTGACAGCTATAGCGGCAATTCTGTAAAAATTAAAATGCTCAGCAAAACATGCCACTGCCAAATGTGAAAATCATAAAGCCAGTTGACTACCTCTGTTTGCCAACGTCAAGCCAGTAGGGATAGTGCCTCAGCTCAACATTGCACCTGTCCCATTTAGGCCCGATGTTGTTATCGACACCCAAGTTCGACCACCGTCTCCGCTTAGTAGGGGGGCACGAAGATCAGCGACCTTTGGCAGAAGCAGCTGTAATTCCCAATCCATTGTGTGCTCCCCAAAGGCCAAATCTAGTAGTTGACAAACAGGTTAGGCAGCCACTTTTGCTGGGAGGGCAGCCTGCTCATGTGATCCCCAGTCAAGATCTCTAGAATCACGTGCGCATTGCTTCTTTCAAATAGTAATAAAAAAAAACAGGGGATAAGAGATTGAAATAGATGCTGGCAAATTTATAGTGATTTGGCTTGGGATAAAGCCTACTTCCACTCTTCGAGACTAATAGCCCACCAACAAGGCTAGAGCTCGCTAGAAGCACTTGAGATATTACAAATGTAGCTCGTGCTGCTTCTACCAAATTCCGCTTCTACCACGTAGCTCTACCAGCAATACTCGTCCTACTACAATGCAAAGTGGCTTGAGGCTCCAATTCCAGCGAAAATTGGGGTCCCATTGTAGTGCTAAAGCATATAAAGTAGGCATAACTTTTAAATGATGCAAACATCACTTCAATTGTGAATTAAAGCATCCGTCCACAACATCTCACCATAAAACGAAGGGTTCGCAAACACCTCACCTATTATAACTTACATATTAAATGCGCAAATGTCAATAGCCAACCTTGATTTCATGCTACTCCAACAAAAACATTTTCAAAAAGAGAAGTTTAGGCATAAGTCGGCTAAGAGTTTTAGCTCAAGTCCCCATAAACTTCCTCGAGGTGAACCACCAAGGGAAAGTTAATGGATTATTAGGCAGGCATGAACGGTTACTTATCAAATAGATGGTGTTGTCGTCTAGCGGGGACTCCAAATCCATATTAAATACAACTTGGGGACCATATTGAATGCAATTTTCTCAGTTTCTAGAGTCACCATTAGTCGGTTATGAGTTGATTCAAAACCAAAATAAGCCATAGGAATATGTTTTTCTTCTGTAAACTAGAGATTTTATATAAGAGGACTTAGTTATGCTAGATTAATCTAACACGCTTTATGTGTATTTTCCCTTTAGAATGAAAATGTTATTGCATTTTTTTTTTTTGGTAAAGATGTTATTGCATGCAGTTTGTGTCGGCTTTATCCTAATAACATACGAGAATGCAAACATAATGTAATATTCGATGAATATTAAGTAAATTAATGAAAACATTAAAGAACTTGGAATGCACGAGCACAAACTTTAGACTGCACAAGGACAAACAACTCCGAATGCACCTCCTTTAGATCTTTCTGGTCTAGATACTAGTTCAGAAATTTCAAAACCTATTTATCATCAACAAGAACCTGACTTCCCTAAGTCAACCCAATCAGAAATGGAAGATGATGAATGTAATATGTTAGAAGTAGAATTTGTTCCCGACAGAAAACTTTCAAATAAAGAATTTAATTTCGAAGAAAATTGTGAAAAGAGAAAATGATTTTTTGACAATTTCAAAAATTATGCTAAACAAATTAAAAAACAATTTTATGAATTTCTGAATGAAATTGGAGAACACATGTTTTTCTTTGAATGGTTTGAAAATTACTTGCTAGAAAAAAGAGAAATTTATAATGTAGAAAAAGTTTTTAAGTGGAAATTAGATGATGACCAAATAATTGAGTCACCTCACCTCCTTTAAGAAAAATTAAAATAACATTTCGTGAAAAGGAAATTTCGGTCGCTCCCTTTAAAACTCCTTCTGAAAATGAGAACAATGAATTTAAGAAAATAATTGAACAAAATAATTTTTCAAATCAACATCTCCATTCCATAGGAGTCCAATTGGATAGAATTGAATCTGCCATCAGAAAACCTTCAATTGTTCATTCCATGTCTACTCCTTCTAAGACTTTACAAACACCATTGTTCAAAAACTTTGAAATGCCAAAGTATTTTAGTAAAGAATTTCAAGATGCCCTTCAGGCAAAAAATCGAAAACTTCAAAAAGAAAAAGTTATTAAACAACCAGTCTTAAACACTCCTGAAGTTAATAAACCTTTAATTATTAATACTCCAAAGCCTGACAATCAAATATCAGTTCTTGAGAAAATTGATATCCCTGAAGTTAATCGTATATCGTGGAAAGAACCTCAAAAGCTCTATTATTCTAGAGCCACTCCTCCTGATATTCTTTCCGAAGAATCGTTTAATAAAGTTCAAAACAAGTATTCTGCAGATGCCATTTATGAGTGGAACATAGATGGAATTTCTGAGCAGAATCTCTTGCAAGTTTTAAGTCAAATGGTAATGTGTGCAACTACTTATAAGACTCTTCCTGATACAACAGATCAGTAAATAGCTTATATGATCGTTGCAGGATTCTCCGGTACTTTGAAAGGTTGGTGGGATAACTATCTCAACCAAAATCAAAGAGACCAAATACTAAATGCTGTCAAAACAGATGATAATGGTCAAACTGTTTTTAATGATTATGGTCAAATCGTCCAGGATGCAGTCTCCACCTTATTGTATTCCATTTCCCAACATTTCATTGGAGATCCATCTGTGATTCGTGATCACAATCAAGATCTTCTTTCCAATCTCAAATGTCGTTCTCTTGGAGAATTCCGAGAATACAAAGATGTATTTCTGAAAAGGGTATTGCTTTGGCCAGATTGTAATCAACCCTTTTGGAAAGAAAAATTTCTTGATGGTTTACCCATAATAATAAGTAACCAGGTTTGCGATAAAATTCGTGAACAATTTGGTGAAAATATTCATTTCGATTCACTATCTATGGTGAATTGATTTCTTATGTTTATAAAGTTGGAACTCAATTGTTTAACAATATTAAGTTGCAAAAACAACTTAAAAAAGAGAAAAGTCTTAGTCGTAGAGGATTAGGAGATTTCTGTAAACAATATGATCCTTTCTATTCCTTCTCAACATCTAAATGTTCTGGTACTTGTCCTAAAGAAAAATCTTTCAAAAGAAAGAAAAAGTTTTATAAGAATCAAGTTTCAAAGTCGGGGAAAAAATTCTTTAAAAAAGAAAGTTTTAAAAAACTTAAAGATACAAAAGATAAAAAAAGGATTTTAGTAAATTCACATGCTTTAATTGTGGAAAAAAAGGACACACAAGACGTTTCTGTAAATTAAACAAGAAAGTCAATGAACTCGTTTCAAATGAAGACATACTGAGTCACTTAAACCAATTAATGATTGAAAGTGATTCAGAAAGTTCTGACTGCCCTTCAACATATAAAGAGTCAATGGAGCAAGGTATTCAAATTAATGAAATTGATTCGTCTTCTAATCTTTCTTCTAACTCAGATTCTGATTCCGAACAAGAAATAAATGTTCTGACTAACCAAGAACAAAAATTGTTAGATTCAATTGATAATGTTTCTGATTCAAATGCTTTGCTCAAACAAATTCAAAATTCCAGTTCATCCTCAAAAAGAAATGATCAAGTTCATGTTTATAATCTCACTGAAATTTTAAATAGGGGAAAGAAGTCAGTAAGGCCAACAACCTCTAATGATATTCAAAATGAGATTAATGAAATTAAGAAAGAAATCCGCTTGTTAAAAATAAATCAAATAGATCAGCAAAAAGAATTTTTGGATTTTAAAAGACAAATGTTAAAAGAAAAGGATGTTTCTGACAAAACCAGTAAAATGATACCTCAAATTGTTAATGATTTAGATTCTTCTAATTTTCTAGAAATACTCACGGAAGTAACTAGCAGAAAATGGATAATTGATATTACTATCAAGATAAATGATGAATTTATTTTGGAAACGACTGCCCTTTTTGATACAGGTGCAGATTTAAATTGTATTAGAGAAGGTTTAATTCCAACAAAGTTTTTCAATAAAACGACTGAATTGTTAAAGTCTGCTTCTGGTGATCATCTGAAAATCAAGTATAAACTTCCTGAAGCATTTGTGGTAAAAGATAACATTGAATTAAAAACATCATTTCTTTTAGTAAAAGATTTAAAAAGAAATGTAATTCTTGGAACCCCTTTCATAAATTTAATACAACCATTTTTGGTAACCAATGAAGGAATTGAGACAGATATTTTTGGGAGAAAATTAATGTTTACCTTTGTCACTAAAAATTGCACAAGAAACCTAAATGTCTTGCATAAACATGCAATCAAAGAAATTAATTGTCTTGTCAGAAATAAAGAAAATCATCTTTTGTTTTTAAAAGAAGAATTAAGTTTTCAAAAGGTAGAACAACAATTAAAAAATTATGACCTTCAAAAGAAAATCTCTGTTTTAGAACAAATGTTCAATAAAGAACTTTGTTCTATCCCTAATAATGCCTTTTGAGAAAGAAGTAATCACAAACATATTGTTGAATTGCCCTATGAACCTGATTTTTCAGAAAGAAATATTCCAAAGAAGGCTCGTCCTTCACAAATGAATAGTGAACTCCAGAAATTGTGTGAAAATGAAATTAATGATTTAATTAAGAAAAGATTGATAAGAAAAAGTAAATCTCCATGGAGCTGTTCTGTTTTTTATGTGAACAAAAATGCAGAAATTGAACGTGGAGTCCCTCGTTTAGTAGTTAATTATAAACCATTAAACAAAATTTTGAAGTGGATTCGATGTCCAATTCCTAACAAAAAAGATCTTTTAAATCGTCTCCATTCCTCCAAAGTATTTTCAAAGTTCGACATGAAATCTGGTTTCTAGCAAATACAGATTGCTGAGCAAGGTAGATACAAAACTGCATTCACAGTTCCTTTTGGTCAATATGAATGGAATGTGATGCATTTTGGTTTGAAAAATGCTCCATCAAAATTTCAAAGAATTATGAATGACATCTTTAATCCATATTCTGAATTCATAATTGTATATATCGATGATGTTTTGGTTTACTCTCCTAATGTCGATTCACACTTTAAACATGTGAATCACTTCTTTAATGTTGCAAAACGAAATGGTTTCATACTTTCTGAAAAGAAAGTATTCTTGTTCCAAACAAAGATAAGATTTTTAGGACATGTAATCCACCAGGGAACTATTGTACCAATTGAAAGATCTATACAGTTTGCTGATAAGTTTCCCGATGAATTGAAAGATAAAACTCAATTGCAAAGATTTCTTGAAAGTTTAAATTACGTAATTGATTTTATTCCTGATATCAACATCATATGCAAACCTTTGCACCAAAGGTTGAAAAAGGACCCAAAACCTTGGTCACAATTGCATACTGATATTATCAGAAAAGTAAAATCACTCGTAAAAGAAATCCCTTGTTTGCATATTGCTAATCCAAATGCATTCAAAATTGTTGAAACAGATGCCTCTGAATTAGGTTATGGTGGCATTCTGAAACAAAAGATTGACAACAAAGAACAAATCGTTCAATTTATTTCTAAACACTAGAATGAAACCCAACAGAATTATTCCACTGTTAAAAAAGAAAATTTAGCTATTGTACTTTCAATATCCAAGTTCCAAAGTGATTTGTTGAATCAAAAGTTTTTATTACGAATTGATTGTAAATCTGCAAAAGATATTTTGCAAAAGGATGTATTAAACATTGCATCAAAACAGATTTTTGCATGTTGGCAAGCAATATTATCTGTTTTTGATTTTGATATAGAATTCATTCATGGAGAAGTAAATTCTCTTCCTGATTTTCTCACACGAGAATTTTTACAGGGAAAACGTCCTCAAAAATGCCTTCCAAAAAAGACCGAGACATGGACAAAGCCGTCATCATCCCAGCCAAACCCAAAAAGTTAACTCCCATCCGTAGTTGGCTAGAAGCTACCCAAAGTTCAATGTTGTCCCAAAGTACACCCAATGAAGCTTCTCCCAGCCAACCTACCCAATCGGTTGCCCTCACAAAGTTAGCCTCCATATTGCCAAGTTTCATGATGAAGGATTTGCAAAAATCCTTAAGTTCCGAATTGTATGCACAGGATGAGGTAAGATCCCCCTCACCTTTAAATGTTTCTAAAGAGGTGATTCTTGTGACTCCGTCAGCCCCTCGAAAATCAAAGTTTTTTATGAAAAATTTTGAGAAAATTATCACGGTGGAAAAAGGATTCTACCATGAGGATCCTTATGTTTTTGCAAAAAATATGTTTGGAGAAAATCGTTTATATACTCCACATGATATTACAAAACCTGTGAAGTTCTATGAAAAAATTTTGGTCCAAACTGAATCCGGAAAGTTCAAACATTTTTGTGACAAAGTGCAACCTTCTGTTGTAAATTATTTCACTGCAAAAATAATAAGGGTCATACACCCTGCCGAGTGGAATAACTCACCAAGTACACCAGTGAAACTCGATTCACGAGTCACTGAAAGTCTTTCTCATAAGTATAATTTTACCTATTTAGATGTCTCCCTTCGAGTCTAAAGTTTGTAGACTCCTTATTCGCTTCTGTGACACAGCGTTCAGCGAAAAAATCAAGCAAATCTTGTTTTGGGAGGAAAATCACGAATTCAGTATTGATCAAAGTATATTGTTTCATCCAAAAACCTTAAAACAAGCTTAAGTAAGGTATTAACCATACTGACACCAAAACTAGCAAAATTACAAAATTGCCACTAAAAATAAAAATAAATCTAAAAAATACTAAAATAATTCAAAAGACCATCTAAACGATATTGGATCGCCAAAATCCATCGTCAATCAACGCTAAAGGCGTTGTGTATTCACAAGACGGCCATTTCGTTTCAATCGACTGAATCTGAGCCCATTCTGACATCGTTGACTCTGAAGTTGAAAATTTTAAATAAATTTTCTCGACTTTCGTGGGGACTTCTGCCTACCCTATCGGTCCAGAAATGCATTGCTTATATGCTCCGCATCATTCTCCTCCACTTGGAAAAAACTCGTCCTCGAGTTAAAATCAGAATCTGGATACAACGGCTCAGTAGACTCATGAAATGGTGACAAGTCAGCAACATTGAAAGTGTTGGATAAGCCTATGCTATGCAGAAGGTCTATAACATAAGCATTATCGTTGATCCTCCTGTTGATTATATAAGGTCCATACTTCTTCTACTGCAACTTGTTGTAAGAACCAGCTGGTAACCGCTCCTTACGAAGAAACACCATGACTTGATCACCTACTGCAAACATCTGCATACATCTGTGTTTATCTGCGACTGCCTTATAATTCTGATTAGCTTCCTCCAGCTTCTACTTGGCTTCATGATGCACCTCTACAATCTGTTTAGCCATGGGATCCACTGCTACACTATTGTATGCTTTCTTAGAAAACTGTACCAAATCCAGAGTGTGCTGAGGCGTCTTTGTATAAACAACAAAAAAAGGCAACCTGCTAGTAGAACTATGAACTACATTGTTATAAGCAAACTCTGCCTGTGATAAAACAATATCCCACTGCTTTAGCTTATCTCCACAGATGCTTTGAATCAAGTTCCCCAGAGTTCTATTGACCACCTCTGTCTGTCCATCAGTCTACGGATGAGTTGTGCTACTAAAATTTAAAGAATAATCAAATAGCTTCCACAAAATCCTCCAAAAATGCCTCAAAATTTTGATGTCTCTATCTGAAGTGATAGATTTAGGTACGCCGTGCAGACGAACCACTTTCTTAAAGAATAATCTGGCCCCACATATTGTATCAGAAGTCTTCCTACATCGAATAAAGTGTGTCATCTCGAAACATCTGTCTACCATAACAAAAACAGAATCCACGCCTCTTTGGGTTCGGGGCAAACCAAGCACAAAATCCATGGATAGATCTTCTCATATATTATCAGGAACAGGTAAAGGCATATATAAACCTGTATTCTTAGATTGTCCCTTAGCAGTTTGGCAAATATAACATTTCCGCACATACCCGCTGACATCTTTACATAACTGGGGCCGATAAAATCTCTCCCTAACTACATCAATAGTTTTATCTCGACCCAAATGTGCAGCCAATCCACCATCATGCAAATCACGAATTATCTACTCTTGTAATGATGTCCGAGGAAGGCAAAGTTGATTGATATGCATTAGATAACCATCCAGAATATAGAACTCATGCACAGGTTGGCCAGCAGCACACATCTCCAAAATCTGTCTAAAATCATCATCGTCTGTATAACAGCCTTTCAGCTGCTCGAACCCTAGAATGTCCTGACGCAATGTAATCAGCAAACCAGCTCTCCTGCTCAATGCATCTGCTACGACATTATGCACACCAGATTTGTGTTGCAACCTGAAAGGAAATTTTTGTAAAAATTGACACCAACGCGCATGCATATCTTTACTAATTCTCTTCTGACTATTTAAGTATTTCAAAGCTTCATGGTTACAATAAAGCACGAATTCTTTCCCAAGCAGATAATGCTCCCATTTCTTCAAAGCCCTTACAACAGAGTAGAACTCTTTGTCATAAATACTTCATTTCTGTCTCGCATCATTAAGCTTCTCACTAAAAAAGCAAATTGGTATGCGCTCTTGAGACAAAACAGCTCTTCTACCCACTCTACTGGCATCACAATCTACCTAAACAACTTATCAAAGTTAGGTAGAGCTAGAACAAGTGCAGTACACAACTTCTCTTTCAAAATAGCAAAATTATTTTTGGCTTCCTCTCCCCACAGAAACCTACCTTTTTTCATACACTTGGTAATCCAAGCTGTGATAGTGCTAAAATTCCTAATAAATCACCTATAAAAGATAGCCAACCTATGAAAACTCCTAACTTCAGAAACTATTTTTAGAGTATGCCACTCTCTGATGGCTTTCTCCTGCGTTTAATCCACCTCTACTCCCTCAGCAGTGATAATAAACTCCAAGAATAACAATTTTTTAGTCAGAAAATTGTATTTTTTAAGATTCACATACAACTTACTAGTCTGCAAAGCTGTCAGCACTTCCCTCAAGTGCATCAAATGATCCTCCTTAGTCTTATTATAAATCAGGATATCATCAAATAAGCTACAATGAATTTGCCAATAAAAGATTTTAGAACCTGATTCATAAGACTCATAAAAGTGCTCGGAGCATTAGAAAGGCTAAACGGCATCACCAACCACTCGTACAGCCCCTCCTTTGTCTTAAAAGCTGTCTTCCACTTATCTGCAAGCCGAATACGAATCTGATGGTAGCCATTTTTCAAATCCAGCTTCGTAAACCACTTAGCTCCGTCCAGTCTATCCAGCATGTCATCCAACTTAGGAATTGGAAACTTGTTGCCCACAGCTATCTTATTAACGGCTCTGTTGTCTACACACATCCTCCAGCTCCCATCTTTCTTAGAAGTTAGCAAGGCAAGAACAACACATGGGCTCAGGCTATCCTGAATGTGCCCCTTTTGCAGCAATTGTTCTACATTCTCCTTTAAAATCTCACCCTCCTTAGGACTCATCCTGTAGTGCGGTAAATTAGACAGACTAGCACCAAGAATTAAGTCGATATGGTGCTGAATATCACACATAGGAGGTAACACATCTGGGATCTCTTCAGGCATCAGCTCACTAAATTCTTGCAATAAAGGTCTAACTACTTCAGGGTGCTCCTCCTCTTGTAATTCAGTCTCTGCGTCAATCGCTTGCTTCACTAGAAGCACATTAATTTCCCCAATCTCCTTAATTTCATATTCAAATTTCCTTGTAAGAGTAAGAAGATTATTGTCTGCAGCTTGTTCTCCTTTATTTTTCAAGGGCAGTAACATATACTTGACCCAATCTTTCACCAAATTATACCGGTTACTCCTCCTCGAATGCTGAGCATCCACATCAAATGTCACGACCTCCCAAACAACACGTGGCATACATCCATATCTACCACATCACAGTACAGCTCATCGTGATACTTACTAATGGAGAATGGAATTTTGCATCGTTCAGTCACTAGAATGCTTTTTGCTCTAGATTTTATCCATCCTAATGTATATGGGCTAGGATGTTTCTCCACAGGTATCCCCAACTTCTTCACTACATCCTTCCCAATGATATTTTTCATGCTCCCACTATCAATGACCACAGCAAAGATCTTCTCCAGAATAGTGCATCTAGTTCAGAATAACTGATGGCGCTATGAATCATCCTCCTGTTTTAGGGCTAACATCATCCTGCGCACCACACAGTTTATCTTTTCCTTTTCCCCATCTTGAAAATCTTCTTCATCACCATCTGGTTCACAGCAATATCTGTCTTCTTCCTCCTCTTCTCTTACTGCCACATTTACTGTCTTTCTTTGAGGGCATTCATTAGAGATGTGCCCAGGCTGATTACACCTATAACACTTAATCACCGCTGGTTTAGCATAAGGATTCGAGTTCACAGTTTTCTGTAATTGCAACCCCTTGTCCCTTGCCTCGTGTAGAGGGCGCTTTTCTATCGCCTTATCCCTTAATTTCGCTCTGCGTTAAAGCGATTGTTAAAGTCACTCTTCTCCATGGAATTGTCTGAGCTACTACCTCTATAATTTTCAAAGCCTTTTTTATTTCGTTCTTGTTGCATCAATTCTACCTTCCTAGCCATATTCTTAGCTTCAATCAAATTTCGCAAAAACTGTACCCCAATGTTATCTCAAATGAAGGGCTTCAACCCATCGAGATATTTGGCTATCTGTTGTGCCTCTGTTTTTGATAGATTATTTCACTCTGCCAATCTCATGAGTTTGCCGTATAGTCATGTACGGTTCGAATGCCCTGCTGGCAACGCTGGTATTGCTAGAACTTGATCTGCTCATAATCAAGCGGAAGGAACTCCCTCTTCAGCAACCTCCTCATTCTATTCCAAGTTCGCTCTCTTTTCCTTCTCGGTCCCTCCTATTCTGCACTCTCTCCCACCATGTAGACGCACCCCATTTCAATCTACAGGCTACTAATCGCACCTTTTTTCTCGCTAGGTGTTCCCATATAATTGAAGAATCTATCTACATCTGCGATCCAATCCAGAAATTCTTCTATTCCCAAACTCCCGTTAAAAAAAAAAGATATCGACTTTTAGTTTAAAGTCGTTACCTTCACAATTATCGTAACGTCGTTTGCCATATTTTCTATCGCGATCGTCATAACGCCCCCTTCGAATTCCTCCATAACAATCCATGTCTTCATAATTAGCACGTCCTTCATCAGAAAACCCGTGCACTTCTTCTTCTGAACTCTCCTAGAGCAAATGGTTATTTTACTTGCGGACAGAAACAGGCATATTGATAGGGTCACCGCAAGCAAGGTCTGCACCTGGCCTTCTGTCATTCCGCTTATTTCGGTTCACATCAATGCCAAGACCATCAAATCGATCTGCCAATTCTTCAAACTGCTACTCAATGAGATGAAGTCTAAGATCAATTCGTTGATATATGCGTTCCATTAAACGACGCTCCAAACGTTGCAGCACTTCGTCCCTAAGAATAGGGGCTCTAATATCCTGATCATCATCACGAAGACCACTGCCAGTCGTCATAGGCTCTGATACCACCTGACGCCGCGTTTAGTGAAAAAATCAAGCAAATCTTGCTTTAGGAGGAAAATCACGAATTCAGTATTGATCAAAGTATATTGTTTCGTCCAAAAATCTTAAAACAAACTTAAGTAGGGTGTTAAACCTATTGACACAAAAACTAGTAAAATTATAAAATTACCACTAAAAATAAAAATAAATTCAAAAAAATACTAAAATAATTCAAAAGACCATCTAAATGATCTTGGATTGCCAAAATCCATCGTCAATCAACGCTAAAGGCGTTGTGTATTCATAAGACGGCCGTTTCGCTTCAACCGATCTAATCTGAGCTCATTCTAACATCGTTGACTCTGAAGATGAAAATTCTAAACAAATTTTCTCGACTTTCGTTGGGACTTCTGCCTATCCAATCGGTCTAGAAACGCACTGCTAATATGCTCCGCATCATTCTCCTCCACTTGGAAAAAACTCGTCCTTGAGTTAGAATCAGAATCTGGATACAACGACTCAATAGACTCATGAAATGGTGACAAGTCAGCAACATTGAAAGTGTTGGATAAGCCTATGCTACGCAGAAGGTCTATAACATAAGCATTATCGTTGATCCTCCTGTTGATTATATAAGGTCCATACTTCTTCTACTGCAACTTGTTGTAAGAACCAGCTGGTAACCGCTCCTTACAAAAAAACACCATGACTTGATCACCTACTGCAAACATCTGCATACATCTGTGTTTATCTGCGGCTGCCTTATAATTTTGATTATCTTCTTCCAGCTTATGCTTGACTTCACAATGCACCTCTACAATCAGTTTAGCCATGTATGCTTGCTTAGAAAACTGTACCAAATCCAGAGTGTGCTGAGGCGTCTTTGTATAAACAATAGAAAATGGCGACATGTCAGTAGAACTATGAACTGCATTGTTATAAGCAAACTCTGCCTGTGATAAAGAAATATCTCACTGCTTCGGCTTATCTCCATAGATGCTTCGAATCAAGTTCCCTAGGATTTTATTGACCACCTATGTCTATCCATTAGCGTGCGGGTGAGCTGTACTACTAAAATTTAAAGAAGAATCAAGCAGCTTCCACAAAATCCTACAAAAATGCCCCAAAAATTTGTTGTCTCTATCTGAAGTGATAGATTTAGGTACGCCGTGCAGACGAACCACTTCCTTAAAGAATAATCTGGCAACACTTACTGCATCAGAAGTCTTCCTACAAGGAATAAAGTGTGTCATCTTGAAAAATATGTCTACCACAACAAAAATAAAATCCATGCCTCTTTGGGTTCGGGGCAAACCAAGCACAAAATCCACGGACAGATCTTCCTAAATATTGTCAGGAACAGGTAAAGGCATATATAAACCTGTATTCTTAAATTGCCTCTTAGTAGTTTAGCAAATATAATATTTCTGTACATACCTACTAACGTCTTTACGTAATTGGGGCCAACAAAGTCTCTCCCTGACTGTAGCAATAGTTTTATCTCGACCTAGATGTGCAGCCAATCCACCATCATGCAAATCACGAATTACATTCTCTCGTAATGATGTCTGAGGAAGGCAAAGTTGATTTCCATGCATTGGATAACCATCAAGAATATAAAACTCTTGCACAGGTTGGCCAGCAGCACACGACTCCCAAACCTGTCTAAAATCATCATCGTCTATATAACAATCTTTCAGCTGCTCGAACCCCAGAATGTCCTAGCGCAATATAATCAGTAAACCAGCTCTCATGCTCAATGCATCTGCTACGACATTATGCACACCAGATTTGTGCTGCAACTTGAAAGGAAATTTTTGTAAAAATTGACACCAACGCGCATGCATATCTTTACTGATCCTCTTCTACCAATTTAAGTATTTCAAAACTTCATGGTCATAATAAAGCACGAATTCTTTCATAATTAGATAATGCTTCCATGTCTTCAAAGCCATTACAACAGAGTAGAACTTTTTGTCATAAGTGCTCCATTTCTGTCTCTCATCACTAAGCTTCTCACTGAAAAAGCAAATTGGCCTGCACTCTTGAGACAAAATAGCTTCTATACCCACTTCACTGACATTACAATCTACCTCAAACAACTGATCCAAGTTTGGTAGAGCCAAAACAGGTGCAGTACACAACTTCTCCTTCAAATAGCAAAACTATTTTCAGCTTCCTCTCCCCCACAAAAACCTACCTTTCTTCATACACTCTGTAATCGGGGCTGCAATAATGCTAAAATTCCTAATAAATCGCCTATAAAAGGTAGCCAACCCATGAAAACTCCAAACTTCAGAAACTGCTTTTGGAATAGGTTACTTTCTAATGGCTTTCACCTTCGTCTCATCCACATCTATCCCCTTAGCAGTGATAATAAACCCCAAGAATAACAGTTTATTAGTCAGAAAATTGCATTTTTTAATATTCACATACAACTTACTAATTTGTAAAGCTGTCAACACTTCCCTCAAGTGTATTAAATGATCCTCTTCAGTCTTACTATAAATTAGGATATCATCAAAATAAACTACGACGAATTTGCCAATAAAAGATTTCAAAACCTGATTCATAAGCCTCATGAAAGTGCTCGGAGCATTAGAAAGTCCAAACGGCATCACCAACCACTCGTACAGCCCCTCCTTTGTCTTGAAAGCTATTTTTCACTCATCTCCAAGCCAAATACGAATCTTATGGTAGCCATTTTTCAAATCCAGCTTCGTAAACCACTTAGCTTCGTGCACTTTATCCAGCATGTCATCCAACCTACGTATTGGAAACTTGTAGCCCACAGTTATCTTATTAACGGCTCTGTTGTCTACACACATTCTCCAGCTCTCATCTTTCTTAAGAGTTAGCAAAGCAAGAACAGTGCATGGGCTCAGGCTATCCTGAATGTGCCCTTTTTGTAGGAATTCTTCTACATTCTCCTTAAAATCTCATTCTCCTTAGTACTCATCCTATAGTGCGGTAAAGTAGGCAGACTAGCACCAGGAATTAAGTCGATATTGTGTTGAATATCACGCATAGGAGGTAACCCATCTGGGAACTCTTCAGGCATCAGCTCACTAAATTCTTACAATAAAGGTCTAACTGCTTCAGGGTGCTCCTCCTGTTGTAATTCAGTATCTGCGTCAATCGCTTGCTTCACTAACTGTGACGTCCTGGAAATTCGATCCTTGTAAGCGCCGGAAGTCGATTAAATGATATGAATGTATAGTCATAATCGACGCCCATTTTGGACTATAAAGACTGAAGAGACGAAAATTTGGGCGAATTCCGAACTTTGGATTATTTTGAATTGGGTTTCGAAATTAATCCGCGGCGATTTTTAAATTGCCGTTTTTGCAATCGAGCTTAACCCTGATCGAGCTTAGCCAGTGAAATTACCGAAATTACCCTTCGTTCAGTACACCAAAAAAATTTCGTTTCAGTCCCGGCGCACCAAAATTACCATTTTACCCTCCCTCAATTATTCACTCATATAGGACAAAAAAATTTAATTTTTGGCCCTTGAAGTCAAGGTGGGCCATTCTTCTCTCTACCCAACGCACGTCCCTCTGCCGCTTCCTTCTTCTCCGTTCCTTCTTCTTCTCTGTTCTTCTCTTCTTCATTTTCTTTGACCGACGACTCCTCCTTCTTGATGATTGAATCCATCTCCGTCCGTCACTGTTTTTCGCGACCACCGACCCTCCACCGGCAGCCACTGTCCCCAGCTACTCCCCGCCGTCGCCTGGACCCCGGCCGAGCCGCCGTCGCCGTCGTTTCGCCGAAGAAAAGCCACGGCCGGGCATGCCCTGTTTTCGGGTCAGGAGACCCGAGGACTCCACGGCCTCCTCCAACCGCCACCGACGCTGACCACCACCACCCAGCTAACCCCCGACTTCCCCTCGATCGATCCGACCTCTCGTCACCGATCGTCAGCCATCGGAATCAGGCCTGGAAGTTCCGGTGCTCTGTTTTGAACCCGGTTCATTCCGGTCTTCGATCCGGCCGCCATAGTCGCCGCCGTGCCACACCGCCACCGCCAGACGACTCCCCTGAGTCACCTCTACCACCACCCAGCTCGCCTCCGCCGGTCGCCGCCCGTGGCCGCCGAAAACGGCCGCCGATCGAAACCCCTATTTCGGTGCAAAACAGGACAGCCACTGATCGTGGCTGTCCGCCGTCGCCGGCCGCCTTCCGCCACCGTCCACCTATCCCGGCCGACCCCCACCGATCCCTGGATGAGCCCCCGACCCTTGGCCTGCCTTGTCCCGGCCCATGTCGCCAGAAAACGGCCAAAACAGTAAAGTCGCCAAATGAATATACTGATTTTGTACTGTTTCAGGCCGCCGGCCGCCGCTCGCCGGAGCTCCGTCGCCAGCCACCTGTTCCGGCGACCTCGCCGGACTCCCACGGGGTGTCGCCGAAGTTTGAGCTCAATCCGCCGCGCGATAAACCTTAGTTTTATCGCCGTCGCCGCCGCCGCCGCCGCCGCCGTCGCCGCCGTCGCCGATCGAGCTAACTCACATAGTGAGTTGACTCTAATCCTTGTTTAGGGCGCTAATTGCGCTTAGGATTAGTCTTATTTATTTATGTATGTATTTATTTATTTATTTATTTCTTGAAAAAAAAATTATATTCGATCGGGACCGGTATAGATAGAAACCTTGGTTAGGATACATGATCGATCGATTATTTGTCTGTGGCTATTTGTGGTAATTTAGCAATTAATTGATTGATTGAGTTGCTCACGAGTGAGTGACAAGTTAGAGACGAGCGAACGATTGATTGC
The DNA here is from genome assembly GCA_028455895.1 of Rhodomyrtus tomentosa. Lineage (NCBI taxonomy): Eukaryota > Viridiplantae > Streptophyta > Magnoliopsida > Myrtales > Myrtaceae > Rhodomyrtus > Rhodomyrtus tomentosa. The sequence continues at coordinate 19,430,299 of JAPCWY010000003.1, read as the reverse complement.
TATAATTTGACTGAGAATTAAGATTTTTATTATGAATTGAGCTTGAAATTTCCGGGTTAAGTTGATTACTCGAGAGTGAGTGAATTGCTTGATTGGTTTGTTTGCCTGACTGAAATGCTCAATTGGGAATCTTGTGGGCCTTGGGGCCGAGTTGATTGTATTTCTTGTGGATTTTGGGCGTTAATCCAAGATAATCAATGAGTTGATTGCCGAATGCAATTTGTGTGGTCATTTAAAGGGTCAATGACGCTACCTGGCAAGTTCGCATTGTACCTTGGGTACTTGTGCCGTACAGAATATATGGGAATTCGCGACTTGTCAGAAGTATGATAATCCATGCCCCATGCCAGTCGTACAGTTTTAAGGGATTATCGGATGCCGATCGCAGCTTGTGATGGACTAAAGCTCTTTTTTAAGGAATGCCTACTTGCAGTGCCGTGCCAGGTGCACTGGATACACCGCTTGTAGTGGCCGTCACTGAGAGGGTAAAGTGGACGTAGCCTGATTTTGCTAGAAGAGTGCGGGATCGCACTATTGATGTATCTATCACGCCAGTCGCGTGGGTCATTGATTAATAATGGACTTGTGTATGCCTGAGTGGTTGTGCTTCTGTTGATTGTAGATTTGACAGATTTATTTTGGTTGATATTTATATATATATCTCTGTTGAAATCTTGTGATCTTGTTGTGGTACTTAGGATGTTCTGGGCGAATCAATGTCCTAACCGAGATTAGGCTTGATTCATTGAGATTCATTTCTCACCCCGTCGCGGGACAAAATTTTTCAAGTCCGAAGTAATGGAGAGACCGGTGCGGTTCGGCACCCCCACCGACTCATCACTTGATATCAGTCTCCATCTAGTACCAGGTACGAACCAGATGTGGAAACGTCACATCACGATGATATGGGTCGACGAAGGGATGCCACATCTGGTGGCACACCTCTTTAAGGCCTGGTATCTTCGTGATGGGATAGATCTCTTTGGTCCGCTTCGAGGATTTGAGGGGCCACCTCTTCAGGGGGTCCCTAATATCCCCGCTTGGGACCCGATGGATATTGATATACCTGATGGGGAAGTGGTGAACCCCGCGCCTGGTATGGAGCTCGAGCTCGAGACTGAGCAATCAGTAGCCCCCTCTGTGCATTCTAGCCAGAGTTCTTGTGATGACCCGAACGACCCAGCTCCCCCGGTTGGTTATGACGACCCAGATGTCGAGTTTTCCCAGTAGAGGGTTAGGTTCCTTTTGTGGTCAGGGAACCGATGATGTTTTTGTGGGGGATACTGTTTTGGGATAGATGAGAGTTAACCTTACCTGGCTCCTGTATCTTTTTGTGAGTCCTAGAAGGCCGCCCCGAAGATTGGGGTTGTAATTATTAATTGATGGCTCTGTAAGGTTATAAATCATCTATTCTCATCAGTTTTTAGTATTGTGATATCTGGCCTTACTTCCTATCTATCCCATATGGTTTTATTGGATGGAAGTTTGTACATTCCGCATGCGCAATATAATCTTAGGTCAATAGCAATTGCCTAGGACGCTATCTATTATGACCTGGTGGCGATTTGGCAAGGGATGTCGCGGGTTCGAGAGTCGGGACGTGACACTAACAGCACATTAATTTCCCTTGTCTTCTTAATTCCATATTCAAATTTCCTTGTAAGAGTAAGAAAATTATTATATACAGCTTATTTTACTTTGTTCTTCAAGGGCAGCAACGTGTACTTCACCCCATCTTTCACCAGATTATACTAGTTACTCCTCCCCGAATGCTGAACATCCACATCAAATGCCACGGCCTCCCAAACAACACGTGGCATACATCCATATCTACCACATCACAATACAGCTTATCATGATACTTACCAATGGAGAATGGAATTTTGCATCGTTCAGTTACCTTAATGATTTCTGCTCCAGATTTTATTCATCCTAATGTATATAGGTTAGGATGTTTCTCCACAAGTATCTCCAACTTCTTCACTGCATTCTTCCCAATGATATTTATCATGCTCTTACTATTAATGACCACAACAAAGATCTTCCCCAAAATAGTGCATCTGGTTCAGAATAGCCGATGGCGCAAAGAATCATTCTCCCGTTTTGGGGCTAACATCATCTTACGCACCACCCAGTTTATCTCTTCCTCTTCCCCATCTTAAAAATCTTCTTCATCACCTTCTGGTTTGCACCAATATCTGTCTTCTTCCTCATCTTTTCTTGCTGCCACGTTTACTGTATTTCTCTGAGGGTATTCATTAAAGCGGTGCCCAAGTTGATTACACACGTAACACTTAATCGCCATTGGTTTAGCATAAGAATTCGGGTTCACAGTTTTCTGTGATTGCAACCCCTTGTCCCTTGCCTTGTTCATAGAGTGCTTTTTTATCGCCTTATCCCCCTGATTTCGCTCTGCATTAAAGCTATTGTTGAAGCCACTCTTCTCCATGGAACTGTCTAATCTACTACCCCTATAATTTTTAAAGCCTCTTTTACTTCATTCTTACTACATCAATTCTGTCTTCCTAACCATGTTCTTAGCTTCAGTCAAATTCTACAAAAATTGTACCCCAATTTTATCTCAAATGAAGGGCTTTAAACCATCGAGATATTTGGCTACCTGCTTTCCCTCTGTTTCTCACAAATTATTTCGCACTGCCAATCTCATGAATTCTGTCGTATAGTCATGTACGATTCGATAGCCTTGCAGGCAACGCTAGTATTGCTGAAACATGATCTACTCATAATCGGGCGAAAGGAACTCCTGCATCAGCAACCTTCTCATTCTATTCCAGGTTCGCACCCTCTTTTTTCCTTCTCGGTCCCTCCTATTCTTAAGTCTCTCGCACCATGCAGACGTACCCCCTTTTAATCTACAAGCTACTAATCACACCTTTTTCTCGCTAGGGGTTCCCATATAATCGAAAAATCTATCTACATCCGCAATCCAGTCCAAAAATTATTCTATTCCCAGACTCCATTAAAATAAGATATATCGACTTTTAATTTAAAGTCGTTACCTTCACGATTGTCGTAACGTCATCTGTCATCTCTTCTATCGCGATCATCATAACGCCCCTTTCGAATTCCTCCATAACGATCCATGTCTTCATAATCAGCACGTCTTTCATCAAAAAACTCATGCTCTTCTTCTTCTGAACTCTTAGAGAACAAAGGGTTATTCTACCTACGGACAGAAACAGGCCTATTGACAGGTTCACCGCGAGCAAGATCTGCATCCGACCTTCCGTCATTCCGCCGATTTCGATTCACATGAAAGCCAAGATCATCAAATCAATCTGCCAATTATTCAAACCGTTGCTCGATGCGATGAAGTCCGAGATCAATTCGTTGATCTATGCGTTCCATTAAACGCTGCTCCAAACGTTGCAGCGCTTCGTCCCCAACGATAGGAGCCCCAGTCTCCTAATCATCGTCACGAAGACCACCGCCAGTCGCCATAGACTTTAATACCACTTGACGCAGCGTTCAGCGAAAAAATTAAACAAATCTTACTTTGGGAGAAAAATCACGAATTCAGTATTGATCAAAGTATTTTGTTTCGTCCAAAAACCTTAAAACAAGCTTAAGTAGGGTGTTAACCCTACTAACACCAAAACTAGCAAAATTACAAAATTACCACTAAAAATAAAAATAAATCCAAAAAATACTAAAATAATTCAAAAAATCATCAAAACGATCTCGGATTATCAAAATCCATTGTCAATCAACGTTAAAGGCATTAAGTATTCATAAGATGGTCGTTTCGCTTCAAGCGACCTAATCTGAGCTCATTTTGACATCGTTGATTCTTAAGTTGAAAATTCTAGATGAATCTTCTCAACTTTCGTTGGGAATTCTGCCTATCTAATCGGTCCAGAAACGCACTGCTAATATACTCCGTATCATTCTCTTTCACTTGGGAAAAACTCATCCTCGAGTTAGAACTAGAATCTGGATACCACTTCTCAGTGGACTCTTGAAATGGTGACAAGTCAGCAACATTGAAAGTGTTAGATAAGCCTATGCTACCCGAAAGATCTATAACATAAGCATTATCGTTGATCTTCCTATTGACTATATATGGTCCATACTTCTTCTGCTGCAACTTGTTGTAAGAACCAGCTGGTAACCGCTCCTTACGAAGGAACACCATGACTTGATCACCTACTGCAAACACCTGCTTTCGTTTGTGTTTATCTGCGGCTGCCTTATACTTCTGATTAGCTTTCTCCAACTTCTGCTTGACTTCACGATGCACCTCTACAATCTATTTAGCCATATGATCCGTTGCTACACTCTTGTATGTTTGCTTAGAAAACTGTACCAAATCCAGAGTGTGCTAAGGCATCTTTGTATAAACAATAGAAAAAGGCAACCTGCCAGTAGAACTCTAAACTGCAATATTATAAGCAAACTTTGCCTGTGATAAAGCAATATCTCACTGCTTCGGCTTATCTCCACAGATGCTTCGAATCAAGTTCCTTAGGGTTCTATTGACCACCTCTGTCTATCCATCAGTCTGCAGGTGAGCTAGGCTACTAAAATTTAAAGAAGAATCAAACAACTTCCACAAAATCCTCCAAAAATGCCCTCTAAATTTGTTGTCTCTATCTGAAGTGATAGATTTAGGTACGCCGTGCAGACGAACCACTTCCTTAAAGAATAATCTGATCACACTTACTGCATCAGAAGTCTTCCTACAAGAAATAAAGTGTGTCATCTTTGAAAATCTGTCTACCACAACAAAAGCAGAATCCACTCCTCTTTGGGTTCGGGGAAACCAAGCAAAAAAAAAATCCATGGATAGATCTTCTCATATTTTGTCAGAAATAGGTAAAGGGATATATAAACCTGTATTCTTAGATTGCCCCTAGCAGTTTGGCAAATATAACATTTCTGCACATACCTGCTGACGTCTTTACGTAATTTGGGCCAATAAAATCTCTCCATGACTATAGCAATAGTTTTATCTCGACCCAGATGTGCAGTCAATCCACCATCATGCAAATTACGAATTACCCACTCTCGTAATGATGTCCGAGGAAGGCAAAGTTGATTTATATGCATTAGATAACCATCCAAAATATAAAACTCCTGCACAAGTTGGCCAGCAGCACATAGCTCCAAAATTTGTCTAAAATTATCATCATTTGTATAACAGCCTTTCAGCTACTCGAACCCCAAAATGTCCGGGCACAATGTAATCAGCAAGCCAGCTCTCCTGCTCAATGCATCTGCTACGACATTATGCACACCAGATTTGTGCTACAACCTGAAAGGGAATTTTTGTAAAAATTGACATCAAAGGGCATGCATATCTTTACTGATCCTCTTCTGACTATTTAAGTATTCCAAAACTTCATGGTCATAATAAAGCATGAATTCTTTCCCAATCAGATAATGCTCCCATGTCTTCAAAGCCCTTACAACATAGTAGAACTCTTTGTCATAAGTGCTCCATTTCTGTCTCTCATCACTAAGCTTCTTACTGAAAAAGCAAATTGGCCAGCACTAATGAGACAAAACTGCTCATGTGCCCACTCTACTAGCATTACAATCTACCTCAAAAAACTTATCCAAGTTAGGTAGAGCTAGAACTGGTGCAGTACACAACTTTTCCTTCAAAATAGAAAAACTATCTTCAGCTTCTTCTCCCCATAGAAACCTACCTTTCTTCATACACTCTGTAATCGGGGCCGCGATAGTGCTAAAATTCCTAATAAATTACCTACAAAAGGTAGCCAACCCATAAACACTCCTAACTTCAGAAACTATTTTTGGAGTAGGCCACTCTCTAGAGGCTTTTACCTTCGTCTCATCCACCTTTATTCCCTCAGCAGTAATAATAAACCCCAAGAATAACAATTTATTAGTAAAAAAATTGCATTTTTTAAGATTCACATATAGCTTACTAGTCTGCAAAGCTGTCCACACTTCCCTCATGTGCATCAAATGATCTTCCTCAGTCTTACTATAAATCAGGATATCATCAAAATAAATAACGACGAATTTGCCAATAAAAAATTTCAGGACCTGATTTATAAGCCTCATGAAAATGCTCGGGGCATTAGAAAGGCCAAACGGCATCACCAACCACTCGTACACCCCATCCTTTATCTTGAAAGCTATCTTCCACTCATCTCCACGCCAGAATATGAATCTAATGGTAGTCATTTTTCAAATCCAGCTTCGTAAACCACTTAGCTCCATGCAGTCTATCTAGCATTTCATCCAACCTAGGTGTTGGAAACTTGTAGCCCACAATTATCTTATTAACGGCTCTACTGTCTACACATATCCTCCAGCTCCCATCTTTCTTAAAAATTAGCAAGGCAGGAACAACACATGGGCTCAAGTTATCTTGAATATGCCCATTTTGCAGCAATTCTTCCACCTTCTCCTTTAAAATCTCTCTCTTTAGGATTCATCTTGTAGTGCGGTAAATTAGGCAGACTAGCACCAGGAATTAATTTGATATGATGCTGAATATCACGCATAGGAGGTAACCCATCTGGGATCTCTTTAGGCATCAGCTCACTAAATTCTTGCAATAAGGGTCTAACTGATTCAGGGTGCTTCTCCTCTTGTAATTCAATCTCTGCGTCAATCGCTTGCTTTACTACCAGCACATGAATTTCCCTAGTATCCTTAATTTCATATTCAAATTTCCTTGTAAGAGTAAGGAAATTATTATCTGTATCTTGTTTTCCTTTGTTCTTCAAGGGCAGCAACATGTACTTCACCTCATCTTTCACTAGATTATATTGGTTACTCCTCCCCGAATGTTGAGCATCCACATCAAATTGCTACGGCCTCCCAAACAACACGTGGCATACATCCATATCTACCACATCATAATACAGCTCATCGTGATACTTATTAATGGAGAATGGAATTTTGCATCGTTTTGTTACCTAAATGCTTTCTACTCTAGATTTTATCTATCCTAAAGTATATGGGTTAAGATGTTTCTCCACAGGTATCCCCAACTTCCTTACTGCATCCTTCCCAATGATATTTTGCATGCTCTCACTATCAATGATCACAGCAAAGATAAGATCTTCCCTAGAATAATGCATCTAATTCAGAATAGCTGATGGTGCTATGAGTCATCCTCTGTTTTGGGGCTAACATCATCCTACGCACCACACAATTTATCTCTTCCTCTTTCGCATCATGAAAATCTTCTTCATCACCATCTAGTTCGTAGCAATATCTGTCTTCTTCCTCCTCTTCTCTTGCTGCCACATTTAATGTCGGTCTCTGAGGGCATTCATTAGAGCGGTGCCCAGGCTAATTACACATGTAACACTTAATCGTCGTTCGTTTAACATAAGGATTCGGGTTCACAGTTTTCTGTGATTGCAAACCCTTGTCCCTTGCCTCGTTCATAGGGCGCTTTTTTATCGCCTTATCACCCTGATTTTGCTCTACGTTAAAGCGATTGTTGAAGCCACTCTTCTCCATAGAACTGCCTAAGCTACTACCCCTATAATTTTCAAAGCCTCTTTTACTTCGTTCTTGCTGCATCAATTATGCCTTCCTAGCCATGGTCTTAGCTTCAGTCAAATTTCGCAAAAACTGTACCCTAATTTTATCCTAAATGAAGGGCTTCAACACATCGAGATATCTGGCTACCTACTGTCCCTCTATTTTTGACAGATTATTTCGTTCTGCCAATCTCATGAATTCTATCGTATACTCATGTACAATTCGATTGCCCTACTGGCAACGCTAGTGTTGCTGGAACATGATCTGCTCATAATCAGGCGGAATGAACTTCTGCTTCCACAACCTCCTCATTCTATTCTAGGTTCGCACCCTCTCTTTTCCTTCTCGATCCCTCCTATTCTGCAGTTTCTCCTACCATGCAGACGCACCCTCTTTCAATCTACAGGCTACTAATTGCACCTTTTTCTCTTTAAGGGTTCCCATATAATCGAAGAATCTATTTACATTTGCAATCCAATCTAGAAATTCTTCTATTCCTAAACTCCCATTAAAATAAGAGATATCGACTTTTAGTTTAAAGTCATTACCTTTACGATTGTCGTAACGTCATCTGCCATCTCTTCTATTGCGATTATCATAACGCCCCCTTTGAATTCCTCCATAACGATCCATGTCTTCATAATCAGCTCGCCTTTCATCAGAAAACTCGTACACTTCTTCTTCCGAACTCTCGGAGAACAAAGGGTTATTCTGCATGGGACAGAAACAGACCTATTGATAGGGTCACCGCGAGCAAGATCTGCACCCAACCTTCTGTCATTCCGCTGTTTTCGGTTCACATCAACGCCAAGACAATCAAATCAATCTGCCAATTCTTCAAACCGTTGCTTGATACGATGAAGTCTGAGATCAATTCGCTGATCTATGCGTTCCATTAAACGCTGCTCCAAACGTTGCAGCACTTTGTCCCAAGGATAGGGGCTCCAGTCTCCTGATCATCGTCACGAAGACCATCGCCAGTCGCCATAGGCTCTAATGCCACCTTAGGCAGTGTTCAGCGAAAAAATCAAACAAATCTTGCTTTGGGAGGAAAATCACGAATTTAGTATTGATCAAAGTATATTGTTCCATCCAAAAACCTTAAAACGAGCTTAAGTAGGATGTTAACCCTACTAACACCAAAACTAGCAAAATTATAAAATTTGCCACTAAAAATAAAAATAAATCCGAAAAATACTAAAATAATTCAAAAGACCATCTAAACGATCTCAGATCGTCAAAATTCATCGTCAGTCAATGCCATAGGCATTGTGTATTCATAAGACGGCCGTTTTGCTTCAACAGATCGAATCTGAGCCCATTCTGACATCGTTGACTCTGAAGTTGAAAATTTTAGACGAATCTTCTCGACTTTCGTTGGGACTTCTGCCTATCCAATCGATCTAGAAAAGCACTGCTAATATGCTCTGCATCACTCAAAGATCTAATGCCCCAATTTCAATCATTTTTTAATACATGGTATGATGCAAGGGATAGTAAATGAACCTAAAGTTAGACAACAACATAGTATGCACTGAATCATGACTTAACAATTTTAAATCTAACCTATTATTCATGTAATGTCTAAACTTTCTTAATTAGAAGTAATTAAAAAAAACCCCCAAAAGATGATCCACAACCAAGGGAAACGGCGACCAAGCTTGAAGGGACCACCGGCTCCCAAAGAGAACTGCTAGAGGAGAACACCAGTGCTCAGGCTTTGTCGACAACGGTGGAGCCGTGATTGAGGACGACCACAAAGGCCTTTAAGGGTTGGATTTCTTAGTTATAATAAACGCAGCGAAATACGAAAATCCTAAACAGGATCCATGCGTATATTGAAATCGTAACATGAGTTCAATACGTACCTTTATCAGTTCTGAGATAAATCGACAATCGATTGTGCATGGATTAGTGCCCTAAGCGTTGCGCCTCTATTGGTATTCACACACGCGAATTGAAATCTCCAACAATCCAAGTGCTAACTTGCAGATCTTGAAATTCCTCTTTCTTGATTGCCTTTGATCTTTGATACTCTCTCGAAGACCGGAAAAAAAAAAAAAAGCACGATTCTCTATATTTTCTCCTTTTTAATAAGACTCACTTGAACTTTGAGGCACCTTTAGGGTTTACTCGTAACCCCACATTTCGCGATTTTGGCCCATGACGTAATGGCCTGGACCCACAACTTCGCCAAATCGTCCACCTCTATGTTAGTGGTCTTCCCTAAGAACCAATTAAGGTTGATACTCTAACATTAGTTGTGGATCAGATTATATCGGAAAATTGACATTCGCTATACTTAGGTAGTCATAATGTCTTGCTAGAAACTACTTATGACTTGTGGGCCAAAATAGTTTTGACAACACTGCTAATATCTAACGAACTTACAGGATCGCACATAATAGCGAACTAATTTAATATTTTCTTTGCGTCTTGATCTACTTAAGAAGTAGATCTTAATTTATTATCCTATTACGAATATCTACACAATTGTCCGTGTTATGAGATAACGATTAAATGCACGGTCGAGTAGACAGTTTAAAGGATGTCGTGGGCGCAGGCTGTTAAGTCGTAGGGCCCAAACCGCGAAACATGGGTTATGAGTAAAAACCCTAGAGACACCCAGATTTTGCTTGAGTATTATGCTGAAGGAGAAAAGCAGAGAACTGTTCTCGGTTGATAGGTCTTCGAGAGAGTCTCAAAGAGAAAAGGCGATCCGCAAAAGGAACTCCAAGATCTGAAAGTTAGCATTTGGATAGTTAGAGATCTTAGTTCGTGTGTGTGAAAATCGTTAGAGGCACAGCACCTGGAGCGCTAATCCAAACACAACTGTATGTCTTTTTGTCGCCGATTGTAAAATGTACATCTTGAATCTTTTCTAATTTCGATATACACATGGATCATGTTTTAAGGTTTTCGTTCTGCTGCGTTTTAAGAATTTACGAAACCCAACACTCCAATCGTGTGTTTAGTCATTGTCTCATAACTCGCACGACCGCGTAGATATTAGGAACAGGAGAGTAAAATAAATTTTACTTCTTAAGTATATTAAGGCGTAAAGAAAATATGAATTCAGTTTACTATTGTGTGCGACCCTGTAGGTTCATTAAACATTAGTAGTGTGCCAAAACTCTTTTGGCACACAAGTCATAAGCGGTCTCTAACAAAATATTATGACTACCTAAGCATAGTGAATGTTAATTTTCAACACAATCTAATCCACAACTAATATTAGAGTATCAATCTTGATTGATTCCTGGGGTAGACCACTAATAGTAAGATACAAGAAAATTGTCATAAAAGTCTCTAACCTATTGTATTTTTGTCAATTTAGTCCTAAACATTTTAGTTGTGCCAATTTAGTTCTGAACTTTTTGACCGAAAGCCAATTCAATTATTCCGACTAATTTTGGCCAAATATTATTGATGTGGACGCAGGTCGACTTATGTGACATAACTGACTCTAACATGGATATTTTTTAATAATGCTTTAGTAATTTTCATTTTTTAATTTTTCCTTTCTTTTTTTTCTCTTATTTTTTCTCCTCTTTCCTCTGGTGGTTGGCAAGGGCTGGCTTAACCTAAACAAAGGTGGCCCTTACCGCCACAGGTGACCGTCAACCTCGTTGGCACGAGGGCAACCTCATTAGGCATTGCCTAAGCAATGGTTGACCTCGCCATGGCCTTGGCGATGCCTAGTGATGTGGCCCTGTCCCAAGCGACACCCAATGAGGCCACCCTTACCCGAGCAAAGTCATAAAAAATTTGAGTAGCTTTTGTCGAAGCCTTGAATTGTCTTCTTTTATGAATCCTCTATTTTGGACTGAATAAAAATAATTAAATTAATGTTGCGTTCAAAGCTCTCTTGAGATAAGTAATGAATCTCCTACGGCCTGTTTGGTAACGTTTTTGATTTTCTGCTTTTCTATTCTTTTGTTCTTCGGGACAGAAAAAGAATAGAAACCCGTTCAATAACATCAGTTAATTTTTTTGTTTCCAGGAACGAAAATTGTTTCCGATAATAAATGTGGAAGAAAAACTAGAAGTAGTAAAATAGTAGCTTCTTTATTCTCGGGAACAAAAAGTGAAATAATGTCATTTAAAAAAAAAGGCTTGGTGTAACTTAAAGCTTGTCTTTCCAATACGATTCCAACGCCAATCGCTGTCACTACCATAGCTCATTAGTCCCCGTCGCCTCTAGTGACATTTTTGTAAATAAATTTAAAAAATTAGGAATATAAATTTTTAAGTTCGTACCTAAAGCATTTTTGTTCTTTTTATATTATGAGAATATACATTTTATGCAGTTACCACATGCATTCTTTTGCTAGGAAACTGTTCTCACGATTAGAATAAAACAATCATTCTTGTTCAGAAATTATTTCGAGAATAAAAACGTTTCCCTTTTCGCACTCTCAATTTCTCATTTTAGATCAAACAAATTTTAACTACTTTGTGCTAGAAAAGTAGGATCTCTTTCTTGCTCCTCATGTGGTCAAAATTTGCATAAATTAGGCGCCATTGCTTTCCAAATATTATTAAAGAATCGACTTTCTAACTTCAGGACACCCACTTTCACATGGGGATGTCGGCCCAGTATGGGAAGTTTATGACTGGCCAAGTTTTATTGATGTTGGGATTAAATGGGCTCGTTCTTGAAAATGAAAGTAAAATTTGGGCCTCCTCCTTACCCCATTCAGCACTTTGCACTGACTCCAAATAATGACATGGATGGCAATAATAATAATAATAATAATAATAATAATAATAATAATAATAATAATAATAATAATAATTTATTATAATTATGTTAATTCATTTTATTTTATTTTTATTCAATCCTAAAAATTTTACATTTACACTGATTCAGTATTTTCGAGTAATTTTAATCGGCCATCGCTAATGTGGAATTTTTAAATATTATTTTAATTTTAATTTTAATTTTCAATTCAATATTAAACTTTTTATTTTTATTAATCTTTGTCATATCTTTTTTTTTTCTTTTTTGTTAGGGTTGGTAAAAGGTTGTGGACCATGTGTCGAGGCCCGCTACCACCAACAGAAACTGGAGGGGAGGCAGCCGGGAGAGGGCTCGAGACTCTTGCCCAATGGCCAGTGAGGGCTCCCAACCCTTGTCCAGCTACTTATGAGGGATTGTGACCCTCTCCTAGTGGCCAATGCTGACTCACAACTCTCATCGAGATGTTGATTAGGGTGGTGAACCTGCTAGTGGCCGGCAACAGCTCGCAAATCATCTCTCACTCAGTGGCCAACGGATTTTTTTAAACCCTAATAAATATATAAGAAACAAGTTACTAAAAAACCTCAAACTTTTGAGTAACGGCAGTGTCACGGTCAGTCAAAATTGATTTTGTTTTTTATGGATTGAAGTCAGTCCTTAATTTTGTTGTACGATAATTGATTAGGATTGTATATGTTTTTTTATTGGCCGAAAGGATTAATCGCACGTAAACAGAAAATCCATCCTTATGAATGGAAGGCAAAACGATGCGTTTTAGTCTGTCTATCGCCAGCGCTGCCACCGCTAAACCTTTCTTCTCCGATCTCTCACCTCGCCTCCGCTGTGCGACCGCCATGTCGCAGTCGCATCCGATTTCCCCAACTGCCGCAGAATCTCCGATTAGTTACCCCGTGCCGCTCTCTCCTCCATTGACGCCCTTATCGAAGCAAGTAGAGCTGGCCAGAGCCATGTCCGCTTCCTCCAAATCGAGCGCCTTCTCGCTCTCGAGGAGTCGCGTGGTTTACGAAGACGAGTGGCTCGTCGCCGTGAATAAGCCACCCGGAGTTTACTGCGAGAGCGTCCTGGCCTCGGCTCCTCACATCGTTCTTGGTGATTCTGTCGATTCCGGTAGGTTGTCTATAGGAGACTAATTTGAGAAGTTGCATCCTATTTCATATTTGTGCAGATTGATAATTCTTTTCACGGTCATCGACCTGCTTAATGGATACGAGAAATTCATTTGCGGTAATGTGTAGTCGTAAAATTCGTAATTTGTAGTTAAGGAAAAGGAAATGCAAAACCGAAAAATTTGTAATTTTTACTTGAATTCAGTTTGATGGCATTGAGGCAATTCGTATAATTTGTAATGCTTCGTTCGGGAAGATAGTAGCGATTTATTTCCTTAGGCTTAATTCTGCTATAAGTTGATGTGGATGTTTTTAATGAGATTAGAGAATTCAGGTGAAGTGATGCTTGAGTAAATTTTCAACTATAGATCGTAGAGATATCACTTGCCCTATGTTGATTAGCTTTAGCGGAAGGCTTTTGAGTCTGATTCGTAGCTTTATCTGATTTTTTTTCCAGTTCTGGCCGTTTTTAATGAGATAGTTCTGAGCAGATTTTAAGGCTGATTCAATCCACGTCATTCTCATTTCAAGGATGTTCTTGTCATAGAAAATGATTAATTCTTGATTTCTGTCTGACTGTGCAGCTTAGCTCTGTCGTTTTAAGTTCTTTGAAATGGTTATTGTTGCATGGTATGTGCTCAACCTGCTTGACAAGAAAATATGGTTAAGATGGAGATTGAATTTATATTTGTTTCTCATAGTTTGTGACTACTTAAGATGCACCTACAATGTCAATACTAGAAGAAGTTATGTCTGAATTCCTTGACAATTGCATCTTGAATTCGATCAAATGAGTGCACATAATCCAACATTGACAGCTCATGGTATTCTGCTGTTAGGATGCCCCGAAACTGTGCCTGAGCTCCACCTTGCTAATCGACTTGACCGGGACACAAGTGGTATTATGTTAATAACCAAATTGCACAAAGTAGCTTCCAAACTTGTGAAGGCGTTTACTGAGCATAAGGTGAGAAAAACATACATAGCTCTCTGTGTTGGATTAGCGCCGGAGTGGGAAAAAATAACCATTCGATCAGGCCATGGCCGGTCAAAGTTTGGAGCTTGGAGAGTCTATGCAGCACCAGACGTGGGACGGACGCTGCCAGGTGGGTCTGTGGTCAGGGACATGGAAACATCATTTGAGGTATTGTCTGTAAATGGCCAACTGAAGTCCAAGCAGCCAGTTAAGCAGGGAAAAGATAACGAAAACATCATAGTAGTTGAAGAGAAATCTTCTATTGGGGATGATGGAACGAAAGATGTCGTCTTGGTGAGAGCATATCCTTGGAGTGGTAGGACGCATCAAATCCGCTTGCATTGCCAGTATCTTGGGATTCCAATAAGAGGTGATGTGAAATACGAGGGTGTGTATGAGTGGGAAGGGCAAGTATATGACTGCCATGCACTTCATGCTGAGAGCTTGTCGTTTGAGCACCCAGTAAAGGGTGTGCCCCTGATGTTTCGGGCACCTTTACCTGAATGGGCTGCTGAGTGCTGCCCTAATGAGATTCCACCTGCTTTTTCTCCAAGTGGAATTCATATTGGATGATTTCTCAAGAAGAAAAACCAACTGGTTTTTGTATTGATTGCACCTGCAAAGTTGTGTTATCTGAAGCAAAGAATTAAGCAATTTGATTGAACCCATCCCCTCTTTTGAAGCTATTCCTCTCCATCGCCTGCTTGTGGGAAGTTTAATCTCGATGCAGTCCTAGGAACACTGTTCCATCTGCTCAGCTCATAATTGTCCAAAACATCGAATATCTCCATTATTTTTGTCTAGGAGAAACAGCAAAGCCTATTTTGGACAATCTCTGATCAAGTGGGGATCAATTTTTCCATAATGAAAGGTTAGGATCTCCTTGTATGATTTTTTTCTTGTGAACTGAAAGAGACCTCATAAATCTGTTGGTAAGTGTGCCTTGTGCAACTTCATTATCCTTCACGTGCAGACAATTGATACGAATGGGACATTTCTGCTTTGAGAAGGTGATGCTATGGAACTGTATGATCTTTCAGTGGAGGACGACAATTTGATTCAGTGTCTAGAGATATTGCTTCTACATCGTTGTCTCGATGAAGTTTCATTTTCAATCTTTATAGCCTGGTAGGACGAAGGCCTAGTTTCGTCTCTAACTGTGTGGTCCATGCAACCATAAATTGGGAATACTGAAGCATCCATTCTCGTTCGTTTTTGCCCATTATTAGATGCTCCAGTAGATCATTTGGGTGCTGATTTGACTGCCAGATTCTAACTTTAGAATGTTTCTTGTCCTTCTCTCGCATAGCGGAACCGTGACACATTCGTTATGTTGCTTCTTTGGTTAAATTCTTGGCAGATGAAGAAAAGGTGACCAATTTGTGGGTGTGCTCACTGCTCAGTGTGTGAATTGATCATGACGGGCTCATTAGAAACTAAACAAAAAAAATTTCTCGAAGGTCTCCAATTATCACAGGTCTTTTACCCGGCAATATGTTTGATTTTGTGCATGATTTTGCTTGTTTATGTAAACTCGAAAGCCTTACGCCGCTTTCAAGTGAGGAATGTTGAAGGTGGACGTGGCTGTTGAGATTTCTCCGTCGAACATGTCTCCTTCAATGGCCTTCCTGGATAAGAATGAACTCTTTGAGGTTCTCATTGATCAGAGGTCGCAATGTCCAGTCCATTTTGCGAACTTCTGTCTGTTTGTGGATGATTACAACTTACCAGCTTCTTTTCATTCTTATGGACAGGCGAAAACAGGTGCCTTTGGAAACCTGGTTAACTGAATTGATGAAGTTGTACATATGCCTAACTTTTTCTTCTCATTCCGAAAGGCTCTGACTCTTTTTTTTTTTTTGTCAATTCGTACACACGAGAGATCTCCTTGTACAGCAAGCAAAATAAATGCTACTTTATAGAGGATTAAATTCAACTCAGCCATGCCTTAATGACGAAATTGACTTGTTATGCCTTCTTCGCTAACGAAATGTTAAATAGAAGAGAAGATGCGTTTAGCTTTCCTTCCTTTTCCATCAGATTTTCAAATTTATCAGTTCTTCCTCTGTAAAGAGAATAGCAAATGGAGCGCAAATAATCTAGTGTTCCTGTAAGACGAAATGAAAACGGTGTTATCGCCAAAGGCTGTTGCTAGGAAATCACCTTGAATTTGGACTGTCCGTCGTATTCTGACCAGACATGTTGTCATTCCACCTTCTTAGGGTGTATGCATGTGTTCAGATCTCACTCATCTTTGGTTTTCTCAAAGCCATCACGACTTAATCCACAAGAATTGCTCGCTTTCCCACATTGAAGCAACCAACAACTATATTTTATGTGCAAGAGACGAATGTTAAATCGACATTGCAACCAAAAGAGAGAGGTCAATTCAACAGAAGTCATCCCATTTTCTCATTATAAAACGCTAGAAACCCGCAATTTCACGCCACTTTTTTTGCCTCTTCTTGCTGGATGTACAACGAACTTGTCTGGACACTGCAGCAAGAATGCCGGTTCAAAACTCTTCATCCAACTTTATTATCCAAATAGTTTACAATTGCAAACTGCATATGCTTTTTAAAAGCTTGTTGTTGATGGACCTTACCATTCACTGACTTGGCCATATCTTCCTCGCTAAGGAAACACAATGTGCAGAAGTCAGAGAGGACCCAATCATGCATCCCATAAAAGAAACCTGTCATTCAAACCAACCAAGTGCAAAGGGACAAAAGCAATTGCACCACCTATCGATCACAACTACCGGTTTCCATTTCATCAAGTTCTAGTGGCCATGAAAAGCTTCTGAGATACTTCTGGATAAGCCAGTTGTCAGGATCTGTAGATTCTGCTTTAGAGGCCTAGAGGGTGTGTGCAGAAAGGGTCGTTTGTTTTTTTCAGAACATTCGTTTGAGCTGAATGTGCTACGAGAGAGAGGCTAGAAACTCATTCTGAAACTCGTTGGGTTTCTCTCAAAAATGGCTGTGTTGAGTGAGACTCTGACGCAGATCCTGATACCTGCTGCTGCCTTGATTGGCATTGGCTTTGCTCTGCTTCAGTGGCTGGTGGTTTCCAAGGTGAAGGTCTCGGCTGATTATGGCAAGAAAGATGGGTACAAGGACAAGCTGATTGAGGATGAGGAGGAGGGTCCTGAGAACGCCGATGCCGTCATCAAGTGCTCCGAGATTCAGAACGCCATATCTGTCGGTAATGAGACTCTCTCTATCTCTCTCTATCTCTATCTCTCTCTCTCTCTCTCTCTCTCTCTCTCAAGAGAGAGTTTGGATTATTCATGAAATAGGAGACGTGTTTAGTTAAAGAAATGATCAGATTATTGTGCTTCTGATGTAGTGGACTTTCCTGACTTGATTACATCATGTAATTTATTTCTATCTTGTTTTTATGGTCGTCAGCCATGCCCCTTGTGCTTTAGTGAGTTTTTTAGCTCCTAAACTGATAAAGTTAATATGAAATAACTATTCTCAGTTCTCTTTTTTAACCCCACATGGAGATTGTTATCATTTAGCTTTTGAAGGATATAAGATGCATTTCTCCGATCTTTCGACTTCCCGATGCCTATTCGTCTGATTTGTTCGTTTCTGTGATGAGGTTACTCTCTAGGAATTATTCATTGGACAGCTAGTGGCTTTGCGGCGATCATTTGTCCAATCTGAACAAGTGTGGCAGATCTCGTACTTGTTAAAAGTATATCTGATTCATAAAGAGTTCCAACTTCCACGAAGAGGTGGGAGATGTTGGGACAAAACGTCTGGTTGTGACTGTGTCATTGTCGGTATAGAGGGCACTATCTATGTTACTAATCTCTGCTTGGTTAGCGAGGATCACATATCGTTCATAAGAAGGACAAGAATAAAACAGAACAGAGCAATGTCTGAGATATGCAACTGAATCCTCTCATCTATCCTAAAAGTAGTATGAAATTAAAGTAGGAAAAACAATGATGTCTATTGACATAAGTAAGATCAAGAAGTGTGTTTTCTTGGGGTCATACAGGTAGATCTATATGTGAATGTGGATTACTTCATAATTGGTAATTATATACAAGAGACTATACTGGTGGTGTTGATCAGTTTCCCACCCTCCTACGGGAGACTTGCTTGTGAAATATGAGACATTTCTCCAATTCGTGCTATCTATCTTGAAAGCATTTCATGTGTCCACCATTAATTGCTTTCTATTCTAGATTCATGTCCTATGGATGCACCCAGTTAATTACTATTTACTATTCCGATGTTTTGCTAACCTATAATTTCTTCTATTTGATCTGTTTCACACTATTCTAGGGGCGACTTCTTTCCTATTTACCCAGTACAAGTACCTCGGCATCTTCATGGGCGCGTTTGCTGTCGTCATATTCCTCTTCCTTGGTTCAGTGAAGGGGTTCAGCACCCAGAGCGAACCCTGCACTTACAATCCAGGAAACTTCTGCAAACCAGCTCTGGCCAATGCACTGTTCAGCACCATCGCCTTTTTGCTTGGCGCACTCACCTCTGTGCTCTCAGGTTTTCTTGGCATGAAGATTGCAACCTATGCAAATGCGAGAACCACATTAGAAGCAAGGAAAGGCGTTGGAAAGGCATTCATTACAGCTTTCCGCTCGGGTGCCGTCATGGGATTCCTTCTTGCTGCCAATGGTCTTTTGGTTCTTTATGTCTCCATTAATCTGTTTAAGCTTTACTATGGGGACGACTGGGAGGGGCTTTATGAATCCATTACGGGCTATGGCCTTGGGGGTTCTTCAATGGCACTTTTTGGAAGAGTTGGTGGTGGCATATACACAAAAGCAGCCGATGTGGGTGCCGACCTTGTTGGGAAAGTTGAAAAGAACATCCCTGAAGATGACCCTAGAAATCCAGCTGTAATCCACCTTCTCTTGCTCTTTTAGATACCATCTAATGCTATGAGCTGGTACTCGATATGAAGAACTGTTTTTTCTTGACATCTTCATGTTACTAAGCCTCAAGACGAACCTTTGCAGGTCATTGCTGATAACGTGGGTGACAATGTGGGGGACATTGCAGGGATGGGTTCCGACCTATTCGGTTCTTATGCAGAGTCGTCTTGTGCTGCGCTTTTTGTTGCCTCCATTTCATCCTTTGGGATAAGCCATGACTTCTCAGCCATGTCTTATCCTCTGACCATAAGCGCAATGGGGATTGTAATTTGCTTGATAACTACACTTTTTGCTACCGACCTTGGTGAGATTAGACAAGTGAGCGAGATCGAGCCAACGCTAAAGCGCCAACTTTTGATCTCAACCATTTTAATGACTGCTGGCATCGCTGTGGTCAGCTTCTTCGCTTTACCATCTGAGTTTACTCTCTTCAACTTTGGTACTGAGAAGGCTGTAAAGAACTGGTATGCTTCTTTCTACCTGAAATACCATAACAAAAATTTGAATTATTTGCCCTTCTTTTATGTCCGTAGCGCTTACATGGTTATATGCATGCAGGCACCTCTTCTTCTGCGTGTCGATCGGCCTGTGGGCTGGGCTAGTCATCGGATATACCACCGAGTATTACACGAGCAATGCTTACAGGCATGTTTCCTTAAATTAATGCTAACCTGTCGGTTGCAAAAGCGATCTGATTCATTCAATACATGGTCTGTAACTTAAGCAATGAATTTGAGTTTATCTATATTAACCAATTCCAAACTTGATGAAAGAAATGGTCCAAAATAGTCGCAAGTGTTTATTCATTTGTCATGATCAAGAGAAACTGTGAAGCGGCTTCATTTGCTTGAATATACCATGTTACCATATGCAGTATACATTGAATTTATGAGAGCTTTTCTAATATCCTACAAATTTGTTACTAACATACCGAAGGAATCAACAATTTACGTGCATTTTCAAAGCCAGAGTTTATTTCAATGCTAAATGTGTTAGTATCCTATGTTTTATGCAGTCCAGTCCAGGATGTAGCTGATTCTTGCAGGACTGGTGCTGCGACAAACGTGATATTTGGCTTAGCTCTTGGATACAAATCTGTCATCATTCCCATATTTGCTATAGCTATCGCCATCTACATCAGCTTTAGTTTGGCTGCAATGTACGGAATCGCCGTTGCCGCATTGGGAATGCTCAGTACTATTGCCACCGGTCTCGCTATTGACGCCTATGGACCTATTAGTGACAATGCCGGCGGCATCGCGGAAATGGCCGGAATGAGCCACAAGATACGCGAGCGAACAGATGCTCTAGATGCTGCAGGAAACACCACAGCCGCAATTGGCAAGGTGAATATTCATCTGAGTGTGGCATGAGCAAATTCTCTGGCACGCCGCATGAACAGTCTTAAGTTTCTACTTTTCACATTGCCCTGCTCTTTTTCCTGTCCTAAGAGAAGTTTTCTGACATCGATTGCCTTTATAAAATAGGGCTTTGCGATCGGATCAGCTGCGCTTGTTTCTCTTGCCTTGTTCGGCGCTTTTGTAAGCAGAGCAGGCATCAAGACCGTGGATGTGCTAACGCCAAAGGTCTTCATAGGGCTCATTGTGGGCGCCATGCTTCCCTATTGGTTCTCTGCCATGACAATGAAGAGCGTTGGAAGTGCTGCTTTGAAAATGGTTGAAGAGGTCAGGCGCCAATTCAATACAATCCCAGGGCTCATGGAAGGAAGAGTGAAACCGGACTATGCCAACTGCGTCAAGATCTCTACCGACGCTTCACTGAGAGAAATGATCCCCCCCGGCGCTTTGGTCATGCTCACCCCGCTTGTCGCTGGAACCTTATTCGGTGTGGAGACTCTTGCAGGAGTTCTCGCTGGATCACTTGTTTCGGGTGTGCAGGTACATATCGAATTCCAGTGTCTTAAACTGCGAATCTTTACGTAGGACTTTTGTCCTCTTTAGTCTATGTTTAGGTACTTGAATTGTTGGTTTTGCCAAAATCTGACTGCAATTGTTCTTGACGTAAAACTTTTTGAATTGGTTTTCTTCATAGGTTGCTATTTCAGCTTCCAATACTGGTGGAGCATGGGACAATGCTAAGAAATACATAGAGGCAAGTTCTTGACTGTTTGGAATTCAAGCTCTTCTTTGCATAACATGCACATACAGAATACTTCGATCAATTATAGATTCTATCAAAAATCGCATTTCTTTACCTGTTTCCGATAAAATTGTTGCAGGCTGGGTCATCCGAGCATGCGAAATCGCTTGGTCCTAAGGGATCCGACGCGCACAAAGCCGCTGTCATCGGTGACACGGTCGGTGACCCGCTCAAGGACACTTCGGGTCCGTCGCTCAACATACTGATCAAGCTCATGGCGGTCGAGTCGCTGGTGTTCGCTCCGTTCTTCGCGGCCCACGGCGGGTTGCTGTTCAAGCTGCTGTGAGTTGGCAGCATCACTTTACTTGGCTGTTTCAGGTTCATATATATTTTTGGATGGAGTATATAATGAGCTAAGCCACCACCCTGTAACTAGAAGATTTCATCTGTAATTGATGCACTTGATTTATCATGAATTAGCAAACCCATCACCCTTTTATATTTAAAGAAAAAGAATAAGCAAGTCTATCAGCAATCAGCATACATATCTTGTCTCAGTTGATGGAAGTTCAGCGCTTGCTTGTCTTGAAAGTCTATATGTCCTTGTTTTACTTGGATTTGTTAATTAGTTAGGCCATTTCAGTCCCCAAGTCTGATTAATATAGGAGTACACTTACTCAATCTCTATTTGTTTCGCAAAAAATGAACGATTTCAAAAATATATTCCTAAAAATAACGATGTGACAAATGTATAACAAAACATATTCGCATCGTCCAAAAAATGTTTAGATATATAGAAAATATTCTTAGGGCTTGCATGACAACGATTCTGATCCTAAAAAGTGATTTGATTTTTTTGATTCTGTTCTTGAATTAGTTATAAAGAATTCAAAACATGTATGGTAACTGTACAAAATTACTTCCTAAAACAAAAACTCATTTGGTAATTGCACAAAATTTTTATTTCTAGTAGTAATTTCCCTTCCTAACTTTTATTATTTAAGTCAAATAATTACGTTATTATTTTGTAAAATTTCATCCTGCATTTTGGATAGTTCAAGATTAATTCAAATTGATTTTATCATATAATATGAAATTATAATATTTTTGTGTTATTTAACGAGTCATTTTAAGCTTAAAAAGGAGATGTCATGTTGGGTTAGCGTATGATTTCAGATTAACTCATGCCCTCCCAGGCCTATATTAGATCGCAACGAGGGAGTGTCGGATTTGATCTTAGTATGATCGGTGGCATATATATGTGTACATACAAATGGAGTCGCCATCAGTCTTTGAAAACAGTAGGCCAAATAGAGCAGTCGGGAGAAACCATTCGATTCTACACAACCAGAGAAATCTAAGATCCGAGGACTTGGTTACGTTGGCCTTTTAACCGACACCCTTTTGGCACCGAATTTGAGTTTTTTTCCTAAATGTATTTCATGCAAAGTTTCATTTCATTTTTAAACTTATGGGGTAAGCCAATGCTAAGTGTCATGCAAGTTGTCTTGCCTTTTTTCAAAATTTCTAAAACTGAACTAAGTTTAAAGTGCTCTAAACCTATGCAAAGCTCAATCAACAAAATCAAGTACGCAATCAAAAAATCATGGCATTCACAAATCGTATCATAAAATCCTAATGGAGGGTTTAGATAAATGTGATTCGGGTTTAATTTCAAAAGTATTTATGATTTTTTTAAAAAGTATAAAATCTATTAAAACTAAGTTCAAACTTATGAAAATGAGGTCAAATTAGCCTGTGTAGTCTGCAATTGTAATCCGTATGCAGTGACTCAATATCTCACGTATAGAAATACGAATCACACATTCATATATTAGAAGAATTGATGCACATGGTTTCAGATACATCATTCTTTATGCGAAACTTGCGAAGATCCAATGCTCAAGATCTTCTCCTCTATAAACCCTATTTATCGCTGGCTTCAATGAGACGGCCCCTTACGTATCGTTCTAACGACTTCTTGTGTGAGGTTATGCAGACATTAGAGTTTAGAGAAGGGACTTGAGCTCTATTTATAGATAATGAAACATATCCCCTCATTAAAGATTAGGTTTATCTCGACACACACTATCCAACCCCATATCTGACTAGAATTAGGAAACTGCATATATATTTCTTTATTATACCAATTAATTTATAATAACAATTAATAAAACCTATAATAAATATATTTTAAAATATATTCTAACATTCTCCCACTTTGGCTATATTAATTGAAATTATACTGTATATGCGCATCTTTATATTGGTCTAGAGATAATTTCCAACAGTCAATCTGATCCCATAAAGTCTTAAGCACCGAACCATGCCAGTAACTGCATCAGAAAACACAAAGCCATCCATCATCACAAATACTCTTAACTTTACTGATATAGATTTGATATGGTAATATGACAATTGAATAACATCTCAAAAAACAGAGACATCTTATATGTTATCCTTCTTGTCAGCCCCCATTTTCTCATTTTTTGTGTCACGAAATCGGATGTGTTACGAGAGAACATCTTTACGATTCCAATAAACCAACATATGTCTTACCTTTATAGTTAGCTATACTTTACGTGTAACAAGACATATGCTTTTGGCTAAAAATAAATGCCCCAACCATCACTCAAGGTTCACACGATTCCATGAGATTTTCACCTGATATATGTATTCATCATTGTAATCATAAATGATTTATTGCATCCAATAGAGTTGATACATACCTAAATATCATAAAATGTAACGAACACATATGTAAACTTTATTAAAGCAAATGCCGAAAACAGCTCTCACTGAACAACAGCATCTCATGATGCTTACTCAGCCCATCAATTAACATGTCATATCAGCATCCCACAATACTTTTATGTTTGTGACATGTCATCTAAATTTTTATGGGCAAAGATATTTAGTTAGTGAGTCTGTACATTATCATTTATGTAATAAGCTCTACTGTAGTATCACCCTAACATTTGTTGTATTTATGGTCAAAAGCTAGGCCGACAGATGTTTAGACCCCCGATACTTATGCTGCTGTTAATAAATAATACTGCAGAGTTATAGTCACAATACAACTGTATGGGTTTATCCACAAAATTAAATACAATCAACTCTTTAATGAGATTTCAGAGCCAAATAACTGAGTAGCAGCTAAAAAACATACTACAAACTTCGCTTTCTTGATCGAGGATTACATAGATTTCTGTTTACGCTTTTCTATAGCACTGCACTTCTCTTCAGACATTTAAATGTCTGAAATTGTCAACTTCACATCATCCCGATAGTTAACAAAGTCTGAATCTAAATGCCTTACTAACTACAGATCTTGAATATGTTTGTAAATCAGCATATAGTCTTTTGTCCTCTTCAAATATCTTGAAACTGATGCTTTTAAGTGCACCATGATATGGTACATTCTTTATTTGGGTTTTCTTCATAACTTTATGAAAACACTATGACAAATTTAGTCTATTGCTCTTAATGACAGGAGTAATTCTTGACTTCCAACACTTTATACTGAATACAATCAATATATGTCATCTATAATCAACCCAACAAGTGGTGAGAATGATCCATATAGATCTCAATGCCTAGGACAAAATACTCATTGTTAAGATCAATCATGTCAAAATGTTTTGACAACATCTGCTTCACCTCATGCAATAATTTCAAGCAAGATATCGTCTATATAAGACACGAGAAAAATAAATTCCTTCCACTAATCTTGTAGTATATACTAATTTACTTTGTTCTTGACAGAACAGAATATAAGAACAATACCAAGAAACTTTAAACAACAATTATCGAAAAGCTCACTTAAACCCATAAAACAAACTTTTCAGTGTATAATACTCATGAATAAGTTCAAACTTTATTCTATGTTATTATATGATATTCATATTTCTTTACGCATAAGTTTATCTGAATCATCTGTGGCAAAACCTTCGGGTTACATAAAAAACACTTTCAAATTAAGATCTCCAATAAAAAAAGGTTTCAATATATGTATGATAAAACTCCTTATTATAATGAGCTATTAATATCTTAATCACTCTGAAAATCTTTATGAGAGACCGAATAAAAATTATTTTAAGTTTACTCATTCTTTACGAATGAAAAATTTGGCTACTAGTCTGTCTTTAAACTTCTTAAATAAAGCACCGATTAAAAAGTAATCAAATATAATAACTTAAAAATTTTTATTTGGAGTCCTTTTAAATTTTGTACATCCAATTGCAGCAGATGAACTTGTGACCTTGAGGCATGCTAATAAGATTTCAAACACTGCATGTTTCATAGTCTGTATCTCATCTACTATGCACCCAATCATAGTTTTAATTATGAATAAGAAATAACAACTGTATAAATTACTAGATCAATTATATAGTTGATTTTGTAGTCATGCCCTTCTGGATAAATTATTTAGTGTGATGGTACAACATATCATATCTACCTAATAGATCTATTAGGAGGAGCTACTTTAACCTTTATTCGACGCTTGTGGGATTTGACAAATTTCATTGGGAATTGTCTTAATAACAAGAGCTTGAACTCCAACAGAATCAAATAACAACTTAGAATGCTCCATGATCATCTGTATAAGATAGAAAAAACGACACAATGGTCCCTACCACACTAGTACCTTTAATAGTCTGTGAGCAACTACCCTTATTTGGCTATATCAAGCTTTGGTAATTCAGCTATATGTAATTCCATAATTTTTATTCCTTTTTTGGGATGATAAATCAATACCCCTTTAAATGAACTGGGTAAGGTACGAAATAAAATTGAGTGGTTCTGAAATCCAACTTATCCAATGTTTGATTATGTAACTTTATTTTTGCATGAGCACATCACACCTTAATATGGTTCAAACTAGATTAACGTCCAATCTATGTCTCCAAAGAAGTCAATGAAATAGCTTTGATAGAAACATAATGGGTTATTTTCAAATTTTTACCCCACAAAAGTCATATAAATTGGTTTTATAAATCATACTCTTCACCATATCTATATGATGTGATTTTGCCTGTCAGCCACACCTTTCTGTTCAAGAACATCAAGAATAGCAAGTTAAGTCATTATCCCTGTATCTTTTTAAGTATTCGGTAAAATGGCTCTTTAAACTATCCAGCATTGTCATATCAACCATGATACTCATCACCTTGATTAAATCTGACACTTTTTTTTTAAGTTTATTGACTATAGTCAGAAAAATATTAAACTTGTCGCGAAAATTAAACATTTCTTTAATCAAGTACGAACACATATAAAGAAAAATCATCATTTAAATGTGATAAAAAAACTCTGCACAATATTGTCATATAGGATCCACTTATACCAGTATAAATGATCTTTAATAAGTCATAACTATCGACTATAGTTTCATCCTTTATCTTAGTTATCTTACATCTACTTCAATTTACGCATGTGTTTATGTCACTTTAAGAGTGAGCATAATGCTTGCTTTTATCAGTTTTTCCACTATTTCTTTACTGATGTGATCAAGAAATTTATTCTATAATGTGCATGATTGTTCCTTAGGCAGAGATATTTTGCAAACAACGTTTCAGCTGTATAAGTAACATATAATTCATTGGGTACAATCCATTGGATATAGAGTAGTACCTAATTTTATTTTAATTAAAAGAAATAGTAATTATTTTATTTGAAATCTCAAAAGATTAATTACACATGTCCAAACTTTAAACGAAAAATAAATTCCGTCTTTAAGCAAAGTACATAAAAATATATTTTTTATCGTCACATTAAAACTAAAATTCGGAATGACATTCCCATCAATTCAATATCAGCTTTATAGTTTTTTCTATAGTGAGCTTGATTCATTCTAATTTGGTATTTTTCAGTTTATGAATTCTTATATGGTAAACGCAACAAAATATGTTGCATCGCTATCTAGTCATCACAAATCAGATAAGACTTTAAATATAATGAATTCACAAGCCAACACCAAATAGTCATTACTTTATGCTCATATTTTGATAACCAAGTTTTTGTATTAACTGTAGTTTTTTTTTATGTAACTGTTCTTCTTATAAAAGAAGTAGCGGTTATCATCTTTCTCAAAGAATGCTTTCAATGGACCCAAATAGTCAGTATGACCGGTGGTTTATTATTTCTTTATGAGTATGATTTCAGAACCGCTCAATATGCAATTCCACCAACTTTAAAATGTAATATTTAATCTTAATAAAACCATCACACCTGATGTTGACGAGTCATTATAGATATGTACCACTCTTAGTAATATATGAGATATAATTTCAAAGCCTCCAAGGCTTCCTTCATTTATTTAACAGTGTAGTTAACTGGCAAAACACTTTTCAAGTGTTATTTAATAGATTGCTTTATATCAAACAAGCGAATCAAATCGCTCTTTACTCAATAAGCACATAATGCTTTGGAAAGTTTTCACTAATAAAACTGAGAATTACGGGGTCTTTCTTGATAAGAGCAATACAAATATTTGCTAATCCTTTGTAAACAGAAAATATTCATTCAATTCTAAAAAAGTGAACCCGTATGAATCTCAATTCTCAATGTTAACAGTGTTGTCGTTCACAAAAACGGTGACTGAAAAATTGATCAATGTTTTCAATTAGCAAAATGTGAAATTTCACCTTGAGAGATACATACATCGTCATATAATCACCTTTGGGCAGAAAACAAGAAATGCAGTTGCATACTCCCTACATTACAACGACCATGAGAACTTATTTTAATATTTGCTAATCACCACCTTTGGGTGCATGAAAGCACTTAGACTAATCAATTCTCATTCGTATGCTGTACATGTAACCCTCCATGCAACAATACACAATTACCTCCTTTGGGAGTATAACTACGTATTAAAACAAGAGACATCCCAATATTTTATAAATCGTTCCTTATTAAACTCAACTAAGTATGCCACTTTGGCTGTCACAACTCAATTGAATTTACCAGATATTGAGATATAACTTTATATTTCATATTTACCGTATGCATGTAATTTCAAAAATTAAGGGCAATCATCTACAAAATTACACGCCTAGCTAATTTTCATTGATACCTCAATAATTTATGTCAGATCATAAACATATAATTGATAAATCATACTCCACATATTCGTATGTGGTACTTACATGTGAGCTTGCACCTATATTGCATAAAACCATAGAGAAATACCTGAAACTCGCCGATCGGAGTAGTCATGCACCTTCATGCTCGCGTTTTTCTCTCTATGCTTAGTCCCCACGCGCTGACACATGCATTGCACATGTTCGGACTTAGCCGGTATTGAAAATCGATCCAACTGATTTATCCGATCCAACCGCTATCCCTTTAGCCAACTAGCGAACTAAGTCATGCGATCTGGCCAGAACGGTCAATTACCATTTTGATCGAATGGCCCGAGTCAATCGTCAACTAGTCGGGTCGGATTCACAAATCGAATAAGGTCACCGGGTCGGGTTGAGTCGGATCTACCCGCACTGAGTGACGTCATGTGACGTTAGCCTGCACGTACTGAGCATGTGCAAGCCCAAGTCTAGCAAGTGTGGGACGATTGGCGTGGCCACCAAAAGAATTTCATCATGATCGCACAATCAAATTCTCTGTAACCTTGCATCCACATATAACTCTTGCCCAAATACGAGTCGAACATCCATTAGCTCAAATTTGATGCTTATGTATCTCGCTCTCTTTTAGGCAACGTCACAAGAAATCATGTTTTTGCGTATAATCAATAAAAGTAAAAATGCCCTTTCTTTTCAAGCCCTCAAATTCTTCTCATCGTAGGGCCTTGCTATGGGATTTTTTTTTATTCCATACTAGAACACGTGTTCTTCCATACAAGAAGAGGTTTACTTTCTTTTCACAGTAGCTTTGCAAAGAAAATTGACCCGTAAGAAGCATATTAAAGACCCAGCGGCACAGTAAAACGTTGAGGGCATACTCGTTTTCAAGCCGAACAATTCGAACAAAAAATTTCGAAATTTAACCAAAATCGTGATTCGAGATCTAATACGCGTAGCCTCTGATACCACATGTAGGCTGCGATTATAATCAGTATGCAGCGACCCAAGATCTCACGTATAGAAATACGAATCACACATTCATATATTAAAAGAATTGACGCACTTGATTTCAGATACATCGTTCTTGATGCGGAACTTGCGACGATCCAATGCTCAAAATCTTCTCCTCTATAAACTCTCTTTATCGCTGGCTTTAATGAGATGGTCCCTCACGTATTGGTTGATGACTTCTTGTGTGAGATTATGCGGATATTGTTAGAATATATAAATATTAAACCACGCATTCTTTTAACAGCGTAAGCTTTTAGAGCAATCGGTTGCGGTCCCACAAAATCTTGTATGATATCAGAGCAGAGAGCACTTGACAAATGGTCTCATCAAATCTTACATGGTATCAGAGTAAGAGGTCCTGAGTTCAAATCTTTCCAAGCCCCCATTTGTCTTCCTAATTAATATGTTCACGCTTAGTACTAGGCAAAATACTAGAATAAGCTTCAGTGAATATATAAATATTAAATCACGCATTCTTTTAACAGCTTAAGACTAAGCGTGAGGAGGAGTGTTAGAATATATAAATATTAAATCACGCATTCTTTTAACAGCTTAAAATTTTAGAGCATTTGGCAGTGGTCCAGCCCCATATCTGACTAGAATTAGAAAACTGTATATATATTTCTTTGTTATACCAATTAATTTATAATAATAATTAATAAAGCCCATAACAAATATATTTAATATATATTCTAACAGCATAATCTAAGCTTCATCTATTTTTCCAGTTTTTTTATTCATTTTTTTTAGAATGTTGTCTTTGAAAAATCACATGCATGTATCGGCGTTTGTTGGTACGAATATTGGATAAGATTTGACCTTGCATCATGCACTGAACTAGCATACATATGCTAAAGATCAACCCGTGTAAATGCCAACAAAAAAAAAACTATTGTCAAAAAGAAATCTCAATATATCATTCAATGTCTGCAAAATGTTAAACATGCGATCTACATGAGCCAACTTGACTAATCATAATAAGGTAAATCATGCCGGGCACAACCAGGCGATTAGCCCCGGCACACCAACCGACTCGAGCTCGACCCGCTTGCAAAACCATTCCTTGCTCGAACGCGACGAATGCGTCGAGACACGCGTACTCGACTTGGACGAGCTGTCAGGGACTTGTCGTCCCACTGGCTCCGCACGCGGTCTCCTTGGGCTTCTCCAGGTCCTTCCGCAGGATGAGACTTTAGCCAGCTTCTTCAACCTCATATACCCGAAAGACGGGTTCCGCCACTTTCCCATCGCTAGTGTGCGGAGATCAACCATCCATGCCACGGCGAGCCCGAAGTCTCCCCTCAGCTTCGCCGCGTCGTCCTTGATGCCAACGCCGATGAGCGTGAAGTCGACGTTGGCGAGACACATGTGGAGAGATACAGGACGTACTCAGTGCGGAGGATTTGGAATACGGGGCAACTCTGGTCGACGCACAACAACAGGATAGCAACAGGGTGCACAATGCCGGGCTTGAGGTTCGGGCGCCACTCGATGTCGAGCCCAACGACGAGCCGATTTAGCCAGAGCAGGTGAGCGCGCTGGACGTCTGAGGATCGCAGGCGTGGATTCGATCCCCGTGGAAGGTGATCTCATGAAGAGAGAACATAACCGCAAAGAGTGTTTGATGAAACAGATGAGGAAATATCAGACTATCCCAAAGTTTGACTGATCGAAGAAACCATGTTTTTATGGTTACCATTTTTAAGTAGTTGAAAAGATGGGGGTAAAATAGGAAACTGTCCTAATCCCATCTCGACCGCCCAACGGAACAACGCCTGCGCGCCGTTAGATCTTGAGAATAGGAAGGAACCATAAAACGTGAAAATATCTAATTCTTGAATCTAATTCCCAAACTATTTCTGGGAATGATATGTGTGCACACGTGTCTACATCGTCAGAGAAAATAGTGGGCTTCTGGGAATGATATGTATGTAATTGTCACAATGCGAGAAATGGAAAGTTCCTAATTTTTTTGCTCTGGTCTAATTTCACGAAAAAAAATTCAAACCGGTATACACGTATCACATTTATTCCCCCCAAAAGTTATAAAAATCTCCAAATTTATATACATGCGTCACATTTTATCTTTTAAACTAATTTTTATGTCACAAAAATCCTCAAACTCGTACATCCGTAACACATTTACCTTAAATTAATTTTTGCATCACATATGTTGTATTTACCCCCGACAGGTACGCTGGTATCACGTACACCCCAAATTGTAGTATTCTTGAAATTTTTTGGGGTTAACATGGTATGACCGTACCACTTTAGAGTTTTTTTTTTTTGGTCGAAGTGAAGAAGGTTTCATTCAATCGGAAATAACGGGCTTACATAAGCTAGATTTAGCATTGTCCACACTCAACAAATCCCATAGGGGTTGGGGAGGAAACGCAATCCAGCTAGACGAAAGTGTCTTTCTCCCGTGCGCTTTGGCTAACCAGTCTGCTACTTCATTGGCTTCGCGGGGGGGTATGGGCTATGGACACCACCTTGAGCTGGGCCAAAAGAACATTGCATTTATAGAACAAAGACCTGAAGGTCCAAGTGCCGTCCTCAGGGTTGGCTAGAAAGTGCGAGATAGATGCATTGTCAGTAAAAATCTTGACTTCCAGAACATTTTGTACGAAAATGTCTATGATCTTTAGAGTTGAAAATCAATTAATGTACACAAATGAGTTTCCCGTTTTTTTTTATCTGCGGAATAAAAGACGTAAAAATAGAAAATCCAAAACGATACCGAGGGATTGGATCCCCACAGAGGATCAAATTTTCTTTAGCGTTCATAATTTTCCTGATTATAATAATTTACATGAGACATGTCATTTTGCAACTTTTCTTTAGAGGACGCGATTCCCTTTTGGTGTCGCAAGTTTGTGGGTCCTCTGATTCGGATTAGTCATTTTGAAAATAATACTAATAATTTATAAAAATATTGCTTTGATTTCAATTCATTGCTAAACTTTATATTTGATCAATTTAGTTCTAATATTTTACATTTGTGTCATTTCAGTTTATCCAATAAGAAGTAGATACCAGCCATGCTATGTAGTACGAACGACGTTGGTATGGACATTTTTCAATAATATTTTAGAGTTTATAATTTTTTTGATTTTTTTTCTTTTCTATTTTTTTATTTACTCTCATTTTTAGCCCAAGTGGGACGCCCTCGCCTGATTTGGGCGTTGCAGCCGTCACCTAGACTCAGTGAGGGCCACGATTTCCTTGCTAGCCCTTGCCAGCCATAGTAAGAGCCAATGAGCCCTTGCTTAGTGTTGGGCGAAGGCATTGTGACCCTCACCTACCGCCAATGAAGAACTAAAAAGAAGAGAAAACAAAAAATTCACAAACTAAAAATATAGAAGTTAAACTATTATTAAAAATGTCCACTTTAGTAGGGTCGATAGCCATGCCACGTAAGACAGGCCAGTGTAGAGTTAACGATTTATAAAAAAAAAAATAGACTGAACTAGCACAAATATAAAAAGTTTATCGGTTTGTCACGATACAATTTCATTTGTGTAAAAACATTTAAACGATAGCGATTTTCCTTTATCTCTTTTTCCACCGGTTACACAAATCATAAACCATACATACGTGTAAAAATTTATTGGTCATATGATGCGTAATCTTTTCACAAAAACAGTAAATCCTAAGTCTAACTTAAAATATCCTTTGTGTAACCGGTGGAAAAATAATCTAAATGATGTCAATTTTTGTTTACACTAAGAATTTTCTTTTTAGTAAATTCTTAGTGTAAGAGAACTCCCCTAATTTGGCTAAATATGTGGCCTCCGTAATAGATTCGAGCTAGGGGTGTTAACGGGCTAGGTCTCAATCCGATTCGAGCTGGCTTGAAACTGAACAATACTTGGCCCAAACCTTCTTTGGGTCGGATCGAGTCCTCTTTTTATTTCTTTTTTAATCCAAATTACTTAACTCGTCATCAAATGAAAGAATATAAAAAAATAAAAATTAAATTAAATTAAATTAAAAAGAAAACGTGGATGAAAAAAGAAGAGCCGGAACTAGGCCGGCCCGGCCTGACCCATCTTGAAAGCCAAACAATACCACGGCGGCCTAAAAAGGCTCGAAAATTAGGGTGAATATTCAGGTCGGGCTGGCACGGGTTTTTTTGACATCATTGACTCGAGCATCAGCACTTGCATGCAACTTTTGTACCACTTCAGTGAAAGCGACGGACCCATGTAATGTAGCTAGAAAATGACCAAGGAGTGCCTTCCAATCCAAGCATTCCACCCCCACATGCAAAAGGCCAAGCAGATGCAATCAACAGAAATGAGTGAATTGGCTGACTCACACTGTTCATTATTTATATGAAGTTGGTGGTTGATTGATGATTCCCCTTTGTAACCACCGCATATTCCCTCAGACTTCCTAAGAGCCATTCCGACGTAAAAGGTTTTTTTTTTTTTTTACTTATTTCACGGAAAATAATTTTTTCCAAAAATATTTTGGCTTATGATTCACATAAAAGAAATTATTATTTTGGTCTGATACATAAAATAAATTAGTTTAGTAAAACATTTTCCACCCATAAAAAACACATTCAAAAGTGAGGAAAAAAGAGAAAAATATTTTCCCTCGTATTCGTGCATTCATTCTTTCACATTCACTTCTTTTCAATTATTTTTTAATTTTTCTTTATTTTTTTTAATTTTTTTTCCTATTCTTTCTTCCTCTGTCGATTACTAGCCACAAGCAGGTCGAGCTCGCTCGTGGTCGACCCTTGCTGGATATCGTCGGGTTTGAGCTCGATCTTGCTTTAATCCGTGGGCGGCGACTGACAAAGAAAGAAATATTATTAAAAAGTTCAAAAAATTAAAAATAAAAATTTTCTTAAATTACGTTACGGTTGGATTCTAAGTCAGGAAATTCCGAACAAACAACAATGCAAAAAATCAAATGAGGTTTTTCTCACGATACGACGGAATATATTTTCCCAGTTCATTTTTTTCACAAAGCAAAAAGGAAGCCCTATTTACAAAACCGCCCACACGTTCTGCGTGGATTCCACGAATTGCGGACATTCGGTCGACGATTTCTCGTGACCCCTCTGCGTATCACCTTCACCAAATTTATTATTCGGGACAGATTTCCTCATTCGCTGAATTCACATCTTCAAATTATTCCGTTAGTTATGCTTGATGCGCCACAGATAGGATCATAGGAACTTTGAACTTGATTCAGGGGAAACAAAATAAACGGACGGAAAAAAGAGAAAACCGTTTCGTGATGGAAATCAATTTAGGAAAAAATAATTTGAACGGTCATAGAACGAGAGACGTAGATTTATATTTAAAGTACGCCGGAGATTTACGAGATTTAACAGAAAGCTATCTTATTTTGTGAAAAGGATAGAGATTGATATCGCTAAGCAAATTAAATTTAAATTTCGCTCCTAAGTTGATTATCCATGATAATTCTTTGAATTAACTTCTCGGAAGATAGGCTTGGCCCGATTGAGGATGATGCACAAAGTAAGTTCCTTCTACTGACCAGCTCAAAATTGGTGAGAGAGAGAAACTATCTTATCATAAATTTGAATTCATTTAAAGGAAAAAGAAAAGGAATCATAAAAATTTAAAATTCATGACAATTTAAAGGGTGGGGTTTAATCTAGAAATATATGCTTTATTTTTTCTGTCGCGAATTAATTTGTCAGTCTAATACGACGATATAACCGTACGTATCATGCTAAGACTTCATAACATTGTTAATTCAAAAATTGAGAAATTTCCTCTCATCGGATATGCTCTGAATCAGCGTGAAGTCAAAGGAAGATCTCCATGATTTTGAAAAATTAGAAAGCCAAAAATGTCCTCATTCGACCAAAAAACAAAACAAAAACAGTGTCCTCGTAACTTTTATTTATTGTCCTTCCTTGAGGGGCTGAAATGAAAAATTCTCATAATGAATGTGGTAAAAATGGAAAAACATCAATAATAAAATAACTCAATTTAAATTCCCCGTGATCATGATCAAGAAATGCAGATAAGGCAAGGGGAGGGGGCTTTTGAGTCATTGTGCATGCCAGTCACGCTCGCCACTCTCGACACGCCACGTCATCCCAATGACGGCCGCGGGTGACATGGCGTGCTCTCATTGGCCGATCCGTTCTGCGCACACGTCGACGACGTCGCTCCGCCCTTCGAAGCCTACTGCGAACGAAACTCCCTCTATTATTATTTACTTTCAACGTGAAAACCAACGAAGAAAGCCGCTATTTAGCCCTCACTCCTATTTCACTTTCTGGGCACATTCTCTCTCTCTAACTTTCTCTATCTAGGAAGCCATGGCGATGGCGAGGTCGAAGGGCCGTCAGCTGCTTCTCGCTCTCACGCTCTCTTCTCTGGTCGCGATCGCCTCCGCCACTGTCTTCTTCGAAGAGCGCTTCGAAGGTGAGCGCTCGCGCGTTCTCCCTCGCCCTTGCATTGTACTAATTGGTAGTTTCGTGCTTCGTATCGTGAAATTAGGCTTCTGAGTTTGGCTTTTGCTGGCTTTTTGCGGCTATTGACGTGCGTTCGCGAACTGTTGTTGGCGTTGCCGGAAGTGCTAGAGTGAGATCTGATAGGTTTAGGCTGGTATGTGGCTTGAGCGGTGAATTCACTGGTCGTGCTCGGGATCTGTCGACTAGATCTGTGAGAGCTTGGAGATCTTGGTGTGGTTCGTTTTGAATCAACCGAGTTTCGTGCTTAATTTGATCTCGATGATCTTTTGACGGGGTGACCTAGCACATTTCAGTATGATTGAGATGGAGTGGCTGTGTGGTTGTTGACTTCTCTGCTTCGAAAGTTTATTTACGCAATGGTGTAGTTCTGTGGCGAGATTCTTCTGTTGACTACTTGATGTAGGTGTCGTATGTTGGGAAAATCCATTCTAATGGTTGCTAAAGTGGTGCACAATTCTGACATTTGATTTTACTGGTGATTTGAGTGTTGATACAGACTGTAGTATGAATACGTCAATATCAGCGGAAATTAGTAGTTCTTGTCAAGTGCTCTCCGACTATGGGAATTCCATTCGAATGAGCTTACTGCAGAGCTTTTGAGTTCACATGTTACTTATTTTCATTTGCATAGCTTTGAGTTATTTTGCTTTTTCCTTTATGAGTGAGCTCTCAACCAAAACAGGACGGTGTTTAAGAAATTCAGAATACTGTTTGGAGTGTAGAACGCAACTGAGATATAGATCGCAATGCAGTCCAGGGTTTTCCCTAGCTGTTGGCAGATGATTAAGGATTCATTAAAGTCGGAGACGAGGAGCTTTCAAACTTTTTTTTTTTTTTAACATGTAAAACTAGAAAGACGTTCTTTGCAATTACAGTAAGATTTTTCTTGTATTTATCGCCCTCTTCTCCATTTGTCTGCATGTCTGGTTATCCACAAAAGATGGATGGGAGACTCGATGGGTTAAATCTGATTGGAAGAAAGATGAGAACATGGCAGGAGAGTGGAACTATACGTCTGGTAAATGGAATGGAGGTCTTGATGACAAAGGTACTTTGAAATCAACTTTTCCTTAAATAGACTTTTCATGCTTGATATTTGTTTTCATTATTTTATTGTTTTTATGGTTTACTTTTTGCAGTAATCTCTCATTGCTTTCTGCAGGTATCCAAACAAGTGAAGACTATAGGTTCTACGCGATATCAGCTGAGTACCCCGAATTCAGCAACGAGGACAGGACTCTAGTCTTCCAGTTTTCGGTGAAACATGAGCAGAAACTTGATTGTGGTGGTGGGTACATGAAGCTACTCAGTGGGGAGGTTGATCAGAAAAAGTTTGGTGGTGACACCCCATACAGGTTTCGCACTAGAGCAGATTGCATAATCATTTTGTGTTCTATTTGTTCGATTTCTCGCTGTCCAGCTAACTGAATGTCTTCTGTTTCGTGCTTATTTATTGGGCTGTTATGTTGTTCAATGCAGCATCATGTTTGGACCAGATATCTGCGGCTACAGTACCAAGAAAGTTCATGCTATTCTCACTTATAATGGATCTAATCATCTAATCAAAAAGGACGTTCCTTGTGAGACAGATCAACTTACTCATGTTTATACATTTGTCCTCCGTCCTGATGCTACCTATACTATCTTGATTGACAATGTTGAGAAACAATCCGGTAGCTTGTACTCTGACTGGGATCTTCTCCCACCAAAGCAGATCAAAGATCCTGAGGCGAAGAAAGTAAGCTGTTTACTGAATCTCTGGTTAGTTTTTTTGGGCTATATAATGACCTACCTGGCTAATTTTGGCAGCCTGAAGACTGGGAAGACAAAGAGTACATTCCTGATCCTGAAGACAAGAAGCCAGAGGTAGTGATTCTTCATTCCTTAACACTGCTAACCTCTTAAATGCAATATTCCCTGCAATTCTTTTCAAATGACATTGTGCATGTGACTTCAGGGCTATGATGACATCCCAAAAGAAATACCAGATCCAGATGCCAAGAAGGTAAACCTGCTGAACGATGATTCTGATTTGAAGCTGATCTTTTACTATGCTCTCATGAAATTGATATAGACTAGCTAGTGACTAATCAAGATCATGATTTCAGCCTGAAGACTGGGATGATGAGGAGGATGGTGAGTGGACTGCCCCGACCATGGCCAATCCTGAATACAAGGGTCCCTGGGAGCCAAAGGTATGAAATGCTCTTTTGGGTCATATTTCTGGACTGCATTAAGGAATTCTCTTGATCATGCATGTTTTGCAGAAAATTAAGAATCCCAACTACAAGGGGAAGTGGAAAGCACCAATGATTGATAACCCAGGTTCGTAATCACTACTTCCTTTCTAAAGCTTAGATATGCATCAATGGTATTCTTTTGTTTGCTCTTGTTTGGAAGTTCTTCGAATTCTAATCTTTTGCACTTCTATAGACTTCAAAGATGACCTGGAGCTTTATGTTTTCCCCAACTTGAAGTATGTTGGGATTGAACTATGGCAGGTAAATTGGTCTGTGACTGTGATATTGTTATATTTGGTAACAGTGTTCCAGGAGCTCAAAACTTCTTTTTACTATATGCTTGATTTGTCAGGTCAAATCTGGAACCTTGTTCGATAATGTCTTGATATGTGATGACCCTGAGTATGCCAAGAAGGTTGCTGAAGAAACATGGGGCAAGAACAAGGATGTATGTGTTTTTCGCTCTTTTAAACTTGTACTTATTGAAATAGTACGAGTATAAACTATTTGTGGTCTTCATTTTTTCTTTGCAGGCTGAGAAGGCAGCATTTGATGAGGCTGAGAAGAAAAGAGAGGAAGAGGTACATACAGCTGTTATGACTCAATACTTTTTGGAAAGTAGTTGTAGAAGTTTTGAGATTAAGTTGCTTCATTAGTTAGTGCTACTTGAATTGTTTGACAATATTTTTCACAAACAAGCATGTGAATATATACTGAATATCACGGAGTTGACAGGAGATCACTATGTGTTTATTCTTGTGATGCTGGTTTTTATCTGTATGCATATATTTTCCTGCATAGCGTAGGGTTCTTGACCAGACCTGTAATGTACTTGTGTATGTATGGGTGTGCGAGCCCGTGTTTGCATGCTCGCAAGAGTGAGAGAGATGTTATTTTCCCATTGGTTTGTTCCCTTTTTTCTGACTTCTATTTATCCCTTTTCCAGGAAACGAAGGATGAGCCAGTAGATTCTGACGTGAGCATTTTGTTCCTGCTCGTTAAAGGTTCCTGATGCTATTTATTTGGATCTAACCATGCACATCTCTTTTCCAGATTGAGGATGATGATGATGATGTCGATGCTGAAGACGATTCTGATTCCGAAATCAAAGCAGATGAGAGTGCTGAGTCTGCTGACTCCAAGGACGAAGTAAAGGTATAATTCTTCTCTTGACATTGTCAGGAACTTCATTTTGTTGCACCTTTTTTCGTGTTTTTTGCATTCACTCATCTTCATCATTTTTTTTTCTTTTCACAGGATGAGTTGTAGAGAGGCATAGCAATAAAGCTGACCAGTTGGGTTGGACATAAGCCTGGTGCCTGAAAAATTTTCTTTTTCTATCTTGACAAGTATAGATGTAGGGGACATTTCTTTAGAGAGGGAGAGAAATGTAGGGGGCTGATCCCAAGACCGAGTGACCGATTTGCATCTATATCCTTTTTGACTGATTGAGTTTTTAGAGCAAAGGAAAATGTCCATTTTCGGAACAATTGCGCTTGTTAAAATAGGCTGGATCTGCTGCAGATGGTTTTAGATAATGTCATGGATTCGCATTGGTCTTTTGTCTTTGATTTGGTCAGTGTGCATTGACAGCTGATAGAAGCTGTCGCTATGCTCATGCACGTTAGTTTGCTAATTTTTGCGATCCGCAAACCGCAAGCTTCACATTCTTCTGCATGTTTTCAGTACCTCCTCTTTGTTACTACGAGATTTAGCTCGGATATACGCCGCTTGATGATTAGGTCAAGCACCATCATATCCATCTCGATGATCGAGTTAAAAACCGATCCATTATAGAAGTCAGAAACTAATGAAGAATATACATATATACACACATAGTCTCGGTATGAGGACACGAGGGGCACGTGGGCAATGTAGGAGTACACTACACACAATGAAACGTGACAAAGCACCCGAAGACAAACCCAGGTTGAGTTTTACTTGTTCCTGCTGGATTTGGGCCTCTTCACTACTAGTACAGGGCACTTCACATTCTGAGCACAGTGATAGCTCACGCTCCCAAGAAAGGCCCTGCCCACATTTCACCAATCGCAATTGAGCATAGAATAAACCAAAAGTTATTACTTCCCCTGCTCTAATCCTTCGGATAAGTCATGAAACAGTCCAATCCAATCGCTCCAAGATTTACTTCCCGATGGAATCCCGTGATAAGACTACATATGACACGTCTTCTCTCAAAATTTGTCAATTATCAGAGTCGATGTTACGGAGTTTCGAGTAATTTAAAGAACGAGAAACGGGTATTTGAATTACCTCTTGATATTCGACCCAGAAAGGGGAAAAACAAAAAAGTAGTACCTCTTGATAAGGCCGTAACCATGGCTTCCCATGACCAGAACATCAGGCACCAACTCCCGTGCCACGCGGCAGATCACATCTCTTGCATCCCCGTTCTCAACTCTCGTCTCCACCTCAACCTGTCCCCCCAACAAAAGCACCCCGGACAAGTTCAACCGAGCCCATTGATTCTCAAATGTCTCTTATTGAAAGATTTATAATTTTATGCCTAATAAGAACTCACCTCACCAAAATCCTGGCAGATCTTCTGAGCCTTGGCCATAACGCCGTCGGCCATTTGGTTGTTGTGCCTCTCCATGGTGGCCACTATCTCTGAGGAAAACAAGTAGCCTGTAAACAAAACGAAAAAAGAAGAATAAGAAGCTCAAAACCACTCTGTTTTCAAAGAGATGGTCTCGGAAGCAAAAGAAGAAGGCCATCTTGATCCTTGCTCTTGCCTGTGCCGTCAAGGGACGTGTAGGGAGAACGAAGGGGCTTCGCGTAGAGGAGGACGAGGGTGTCTCTGGAGTTGTCGGAAACGAGGTTGCTGAGACACCACGACAAGGCGTACATGCTCTCCTCGCTCCCGTCCACAGCCACCAGTATCTTCCTCTCTTTCGCTACCGTCTCAGCCATCCCCACTCTCAAAAACACCAAGAAACCAAAAATGTTCTCTCTCTCTCTTCGGTTCGACGTATGAACAAAACGACGAAAATGATGTGTTGCTCGATTCAAGGTCTCTCTCTATATATATATTGGCTCTGTGTTGTTTAAGAGCAGATTGACGTGAAGGGGCTTTTCTGGTTTCGACGGTCAGTGGTTTTCATTTCGGAAGAGGATCCGGTGGGCTCTTCGGTTTTTGAAGAGTGCGAATAAGAGAGAGGAATAATATAATTCAGGAGCTGACCTGTTCTTTTTTCTTTTTCTTTTCTTGATTGGGAATTTTGCTGGATAAGCTCCCACTGGCGTGCCTTGAGGATTTCGACCTTCCGTGCCGGTCAGCCCGATGACACAAGAATTTGTTCCTTTGAAAAATAAAATAAAATAAAGAGAAATAGAACTGTTTTCATGTGTGCCCCTAATCTAGGGATTCGTAGTTACCTTCTTATAATGGTGATTGAAAAAAAAAAAATCGAATAAGAGTATGAGCTGCCCATGTTTTTTCAAATTAGGGCTTGATGTGCTATGACAATTTCAAATAAGGGCATCTCTTGCCAGCTACTCAAGAATATTTTTATCTAAAAATTCTTTTAATTTTGATTATATATACATTTTATTTTAATTTTTTTTTCTCATTTCTTATATTTTTTTCCTTTGTTGCGGCCGGCGAGGGCTAGATGACCCTTGTCGGCCACTAGGCGAGATCTCGGCAACTCTTGATGGGCACGGTGAGTGTTGCGGCCCTTGCCCCTGTGGCTTCGAGGGCGGCATGGTCCAGGGCGAGGGTCACCTTGACTAGGCAAGGCTGACCCTCGCCAGCTGCTTCAAGGGCAGCCTCCTGCGACTCTCTTCGAGTATCATTGGAGACTGGTCATGTGAGAAAAAAGAGAAAAAAAAGTAAAAAACAGAATGCTCTCGATAATTTAAAATAAAGTCTATTTTATTTGATAAAATGAGAACACTTTATACTTTCTTTTTCTGAAAATTTTCCCAAAAAAGAAAATTTCAAATTAGAACCTGAAAATCTTGATTTCACTTGCTTCCGATCTTATCATCCATTACGTGTAAGACGTGACAATTGGCCGTGCAAATTACACGTAAGTAGAAGCCATGTTTTTCCCTGATATTTCCATATATTATTTTTTCAAGAAAATTCAAAAACATATGTATTGGTCTGCCAGCTATGTGTCAACTTTTCTTAAGTCTGGGAGTTTTAGATGTTTCGAGTTTAAAAAATCAGAATGCTTGCGCCCCGTGATCTATAGATTAAAAAAAAAATCAATTCAAGTACGATCTTAACTTGTTGGTATACCCTCTTGTCCCCCTCAAATGATTTGTAAATTAGCTCTAAATAATGTCTATAGACAACCTATTTATTTATTAGGTGGACAGATTATTCCAAGAAGAAGTTGACTCGATCTACCTCTTAGATGATGTATCATTCAAAAACAAGGATAATTACCCCCAAAAAAGGGAGATTAATACCACGAAAAAACCCTAAATTGGTATACCCACATGACAAATCGCAAACTGATACACATGTGATAAATTTACCATAAATTAATTTTTTTGACCACAAAAAATTTTAAACTGGCACATCTGTGATAAATTCACCATAAACTAAATTTTGGCAACGAAAAATCCTAAACTAATACATTTGTGATCAATTTACCCTTCGTTAAATTGAGTTAACACCACAAACATTTCAAAATTGATATACTTATGACAAACATAAGATAAAAATCCCAAAATAATGAACTTGTGGACTGCTAAAGAAAAACTAATATAGGATAAATTTGTCACATTTCTACTAGTTTGGGATAAATTTCTCACAAATGTACTAGTTGAGTTTTTTGTAGTCAAAAAAATAATTTGGGGTAAATTTATCAACGGATATACCGATTTGGGATTTTTTGTGGTATTAACCCATAAAAATTGTAAACTAATTGCAATTTCACCAATTCAATCTTAAATTTTTTTGGCCAAATTGAGTCATAGACCTTTTGGAATAATACCAATGTATTCCACTACACTAGACGGCACTGACATGAATAAATTTTAATAGCTTTTTATATTATGACTTTCTTTGCTCTTTTTCTTTTCATTTCTCTCTCTTTTTTTTTTTTTTCTGTTTCTACTCCTACTGTGGCTGGCAAGAGTTGTCAGAGCTTGTCAGCCATCGGCTTCGAGGCCCTCCACAGCTTCACTCACATTGGGCAAGGCCATGGCCACCTTCACTCGTGATGTGCGAGCCTGGCCTCGACCATGGCCTCACCTAATAGTTGGTGAGCTCTGGTGACTTCGCCGACCACAATAATAGTAGGAAAAAAAATAGAAAATAAATTAAAAGATAATATTAAAAATTTTCACGTAAAAGTAAACTGAATGACTCAATTGGAAAAAAAAAAAAGAGTGTTTGATTGAATTTGCATAATTTCAATAGGTTTATGGATTTTTTAGAAAATGTCAATCCCTTTTTTCCGTGTTCACGAAAGCAATGTGTCATTATCTTGAAAGCTGATTCCGTTCCTGAATATCATCCGTAAGCGTGATCTCCACCGCTCGAGGAAGTCAAAACTAAAGAGGTTCCTTGTGGGTTTCAACATATGAGATGAGCGTTTGATTCCCCAAAACATAATTAAATTAATCTTGGCGACATGTCCAAGGTCCTTTGTCAACAGATAAGGAAACTTTATTGTTAGTTATTACTCTAATTGAAGCTTGAGCTTCAGCTTTGGAACCACAGGATTAACATATATCATCTTTTAGTCTTTTCGTTTCTAAATCTTCTATCTTATCGTGATGGAATCTTGGACTCTTGACTTCAATTATTATCCAGGAAGCAAACTCACTTTTGCAAAATCGAGAAATATATGAATGGGGTTGATGAGAAGGGAACCAATACTATCTGAAAACTATGTTTAAGTTACTTTATAGCATGTTGTGATATCTT
Source organism: Rhodomyrtus tomentosa (assembly GCA_028455895.1). NCBI lineage: Eukaryota > Viridiplantae > Streptophyta > Magnoliopsida > Myrtales > Myrtaceae > Rhodomyrtus > Rhodomyrtus tomentosa. The sequence continues at coordinate 19,386,227 of JAPCWY010000003.1, read as the reverse complement.
GAACCACTCCTTGTATTTGTGGGAAATGTAATCAGAAATGTTTGTTGTAATTGCGACAATTTAATCCTAAATCTTTTTTGCATTTATGCCGATTTAACCTTCCAGCCAACTTTGACCAGCTGGTGCTGACATGGACGTTGGCTGGTGTTGATGTAGATGCCCATGCTGACGTGGATAATTTTTAAATTAATATTTTAATATATTGATTTTTTTTTTATTTTTCTTAGTTCCTTTTTTGCCTTCTTCCTTCGGCCGGTCGCCGGGTTCGACCAAAGGCTAGGGCTTGCAAGGGCGACGTCAGCCTTGACTAGGTGGTTGCTGGCCATGTAAGCTGCGATTATAATCCGTATGCAGCGACCCAAGATCTCACGTATAGAAATACGAATCACACATTCATAAATTAGAAAAATTGAAGCATCTGGTTTCGGATATTATCATTCTTGATGCAGAACTTGCGACGATCCAATCCTCAAGATATTCTCCTCTATAAACCCTCTTTATTGCTAGCTTCAATGAGACGGCCCCTCACATATCGTTCTAAGGACTCTTTGTGCGAGGTTATGCGGACATTAGGGTTTAGATGAGAGACTTGAGCTCTATTTGTAGAGAATGAAACCTATCTCGGCCCACACTATCCAGTCTCATATCTGACTAGAATTAAAAAACTGTATATATGTTTATTTATTAGACCAATTAATTTACAATACAATTAATAAAACCCACAATCAATATATTTTATAATATATTCTAGCATTATCCCATTTGGGCTATATTAATTGAAATTGTACTGTATATGCGCATCTTTATATTGGTCTAGAGATAATTCCCAACAGTCAATCCGATCTCATAAGTTCTTAAGCACGGAACCATGCCAGTAACTGTATCAGAAGACACAGAGCCATCCATGATTACGAATACTGTAAACTTTATTGATATGGATTTGATATGGTAGTATGACAATTGGATAGCATCTCAAATAACAGAGACATCTTATATGTTATCCTTCTTTTCCGACACTAACACACGAACTAACCAAAAAGAAACAGAAAATGAACGATGAGATTAGCAGAATTTAATAACTTTCATTTCAATTTACACAAAGTAGCCAACTTATTTGCTGGCATCTGCATCATAATCTAATATTCACTGCACAGGCTGATCGAGAAATCATCTAAAAAAGGACCAGGGTATGATGCTTTTCCCACGGGAAGTTCAGTGAATACATGGGAAAAAACAAAAACAAAAACAATTCCATCATGCATAGTGAATACATGAGGCCGTTATTACCATTTCCTTGCAAGCCTGTCCGTTATTCAAAGTAAATTATGCTAAGCTATACTAAATGAAATAGGATAAAACCTGTGTTTAGGCAAGCTTAAGAATCATCCAATTGACATCTAAATCAGCCCTGGAACCCTCAAAACCACAATCAAATCGGGTATTACCAGCAATTTATTGCATGCGTTATCACCGCTTCGCCCATGCAATTAATCATAAGAGATGTCCAAAATTACTAGGAAATCAACTGCATATTAGCACTTCATTATGGGCAATGGACATAAGGTTCATTCGAGCCTGGGGTCAATTCAACTTATGTAAAAAATGACCAGCAAGGAAATGGTAATAACGGCATAATTCCCACAAATAAAGAGCACGTAGATACATCACGCGGCAAGATTTAAACATTTACTGGCGTTGCCCATGTATATACCCACTTTTGGCTGGAAAGATCTGTAGGTGAGAATATCTAGGTGACAAATGGATAGCAGCAACGTATCGTGAGATATAAATTGGTTTAACACAGAAAATGATGGTCATCATTTATCGATGTGAATATTATAATGCTCTTCGTCTGCATTTGAAATGAGTTTTGAGAATATGCAAATGCCTTCAATCTAAAGGGATTTAGGAAAATGCTGGTACAATCTCATTTGAAAATGGGTTTTGAATTGAATAGTGTTTAGTAAAAACAACAATGCAATGGAGCTTTCAATGTAATTTCTTTAATTTTTAATTAAAAAATTACCTTTTGCCGGACCGAAAAAGAAGATAAATAATAAAAAGTAGGGCAAAATCGAAAATATAAGAAATTAATGAGGTTAGTTTTGAAAAGAAAAAAAATCTATTAGCATTTGGCCAAATACTGAAAGCCCAATGCTGGTCCCTACCAGCATTGGGCTTTTAGATTTTCCAAGGCTAACTAGGTTAATGCTGAACTAAATGTTTCATCATTCTCCTTATGGGCTTTGAGAGCTGAAAGCTCATTTGCAATGTTGAATCAAACCCACCTTAAAACCCGAATTGAAAACATACAACATAAGCGCGCTTATGTAAGGTCAGCAAATTGAGTAGGAGAAGGCTCTCAGGCAAGTGAAATAACATTAACAACCAAAAGCAAATCCAAAATTATCATAGAAGACCTCGGCCTAGAATCAACAATACCTGTCAAATGGGTGGATAGAGCTGGATTTGGATCGGATACTAAAGGATCTGACCCAAATTGACACATTAACTCGTTTATGACCCATTTATGCGCAGTGTAAATTTCTTGATCCATATCCGGCCCGTTCCATACTCGACTTGACCCATATTACTAAAGCACTCTTATATTTAATCCAATCTAAAATTATTTATGTCTATAATTTTTTTTTAAAATATATTGCTAATTGTGGACAATTTTGTTAATTTATAAAAATATGATTTTTTTTGTAATTTTTGGAAAAGTACAAATTTTTTTATTTCTTTTAAAATGATTATTTTTATTTAATTTTTTCTTTATTTTTATTTATTTTTCTTCTTTTTCTTGTTACTTTTTTCTTTTTCTTCTCTCTTCCTTTTACCTCCTTCCTCAGTCGTAGAGCCGTGCCTCAGCAGCTAGCCATCAACAAGGTCGAACCCGATGAGCTCAAGCTCGCCTGATGCCGATCTGGGCGAGCTTGATTCTCGGCAAGATCTAGGCGAGGATGAGCTCGCCAAGCTCGGTTCTCGGCAAGAACTAGGCGAGGACGAGCTCGTCGAGGTCGGTGAGCTCAATTCCCTACAAGGACCGGGCAAGCACAAACTCACCGGTGGCTATCACCGGCTAGCAGAGGTAGGATCAAAAATAAGAAAGAAGTAAAGAAAGAAAAAAGAAAAATAATAATATAGTAATAAAATAACATCAATATCAACATCAACAACAACTTCATTAATATAGCAATAAAATAACAAAAATTCAAATTTTAAAATATTTCGAAAATCTGTCTATGAATCACTTAAGATAATTATATTGGTTAACCCATTTACTATTTGTAAGGTAACCATTTAAGATCCATTTAAAATTCCTTTAAGGCCCATTAAATTGTTAAGTGAACTATTTATGACCCATATAAACTTGTTAATCAACCTATTTTTGACTCACTCCCTTAAATGTGGGTTAATATATGGGGGTTTGACCCATTTTGATTTTCACACCTCTAGAATCAATATATCGGTTCGTGCGCATATAATGAGCGTAGCTGCAATGCTAATGCAATCCACTGAACAATTCGATTCAGTCATGCATATGCCGTTTGCACCGAGAACTATGACACTTTCCTATGAACACACGGACAAGAATCAAAAGATGCCAAAATGATATGCGAGCATATTCAGAAACTCCATGTTGCGCAATAGAATGAACATGATCAGTACGGGGCTTCAGCATGTATTACAGTACATCGGAATCAATTCAAGCACATCTGAACTGGATCAGTTCAGAAATGAGAGTACAAATAAAGAAATCAATATGGATCGGTAAGAAATTGTGTTGTAATACTAACGCGGAAACTACCAGGATCTTCCAAATACGTCAATGCAAAAGCCTAGAAATGATAACGATGAACGATAAATGACATTAGATATAACGTGGTTCGGTCCGAATATCGATACAGGTCCACTATAATCGGATAATCGGATTTACAATCGCTCAATACGCTCATATTTCCCACACCTAGATTATACCAAAACTCAGTGTTTACAAATAAACAATTCTCAATTGAATATAATAATACACTAAACTCACGAAGCACAAATTACCGCATCCGAGCTCGTGCAATCGAAAAGAAAAGAAATTAGATTGCCATGACCTTTTTTTCTTTTCTTCTTTTTTGCTACGCTCGCGACTCACTGTTTACGTTTCTGTGCGGCTTTTGGTCTTCCTCTCGTGCGGCGCGGCTTCCTCGAGTAACTTTGTCCGTGCATGAGAAATAAGATAAAAGTAGGAGATTTACTTTTATTTCTTTCCTCTTTGACCAAGACTTGGCTTGGAGTGAGACCTACCGAGAACAACCTCTTCTATCTTTTATACGGCTACTCTTCTGCAGGTTTGAATAAAAGGGAAAGCAAAAACCTTTTATTCCTCCAATGGCCCCACGATATAATGAATATATTATGAGCCCTTCCTTTTATGGGTTTTATCCTGCCATAAGAAGTTACTTAGCACAGGAGTCCCCGAAAGTCAACTCGTCTTGATCAAATATTACATATTTCAATAATTTCTATCTCTGTAACAAATCGATTTATATCTGCAAATGACTCATACTCAAGACATATTTAACAACTTGGCAATAAACATATCAAGATCGATTCAATTTCATATGTGAGACTATCGGCCAGCATTACGTAATTAAACATGCATGGATTTAGCTCAGAAATTATATCAAACAAATGAAATGTATCTCGGCCACCATGATTTTTTTATTTTGAACATCCTTCAAAATAGGCACAAATGACAAAATTTGATCAACAATTTAGTTGGGAAGGAAATTTTCCGCCAAGGCCTGAATCGAAATACACAATGACCTAGCTCAGGCATTTCATCAAACAAGTGATATACTATTTGGCAGGGGAGCTCAGATGTGAAAGCAAATCGATGACTCACATCCAGATTTTTACAAAGGCAGCGCTGTAAGTTAAAATAATTAATAGAATCTCCATAGCAGCCAGCTTTCACCCAAGCAGTAGATAGCGCTCTCGGCCTCTGCTTCGTATATAAAATAACAAGAAAACAGAGCATACGTTTCCTAATTGAAGGGAGACTGATCACCTGGGGGTGCAAGGAAATGAGAAGTCCGAAGAATGCAGACAAGGTCATTGTGCGGAGCTTCTCAACGTACTATTCTTTATATCCTTCATCTCCAAATGGGCTTTCAATCTCCATCGGTCGCACTTGATACCACTACTGATCATGGGAAAACCTTCTGCACGCCATCCGGATTCAACTTCAGAGAAAACAAAAACAAAAAACAGGAGGACCACAATAAGCCCAACAATCCAATCTTGTTTCTGAATCTCTTACATATCGAACTTGCTTGCCAAACTTTCATCGGGTCGGGTTCAGTATCACCGGCTTAGAAATATCCAGTGTGGTCGCATCCGGTAAGCGCTGAATCTCAGTTATCGTGACATCTACAATAACTGTTCCGGTTGGGCAACCGGTCGCAACGTTCGATTGTGGAACATTCTAAATCTAGATGTGAGGTGTCAGCCAAACTCTCCAACGACCTGCAGTCGTGAATCCAGAGCTTCCGCAAAGATGTCAAGTGATTTAGACTTTCCACGCTTCTTAGCTTTGGACATTCTCCAACCCTGAGCTTCCTTAGCTTTCTCAATTTCCATAAGTCTGACAACCTTTCCACGGAGTTGCATTCCACGATCGATAGGGAGCAAAGGGATCCCAAATCTTCAAGGCCACGAATCTCGACTAACCACTTGCATCCAAGCAAATGTACCTCTTGTAGATTCTTCATGGATGACAGATCAAGTACCTCTGAGGTGAACGCACACCTACGCATCTCTAAATGTCTCAAACTTCCCATTTTCAACTGAAATGGGGCGTCCGGCGTTCTTTCTTGGCGCTTCAGCTTCAGCCTATTGGCACAAAAACTACCCGGCATCCAACAACTGTCCACTCGCAACGTCAACAAGTTCTCCAATCTGGAAAAATCGAATGATTGTCCAATCACTAGATTTCCAAGTTCTAACTCTCTTAAACTAGGCGGGAGCTGGGGGAGGAAATACGTGGTTTTGGGGGATGATGTTAGTTTTTCCGGCAGAGAAAGGAGAATGATGGTAGTGTGAAGAGCAGTGACACTCCCCAGCGCAAATTGCACGCCTTCGAAGAACTTGACAGTATCAGTGGTCCATCTTACACAAGTCAAACTTGGGGGGAGCTCCGTCAATTGTTTAAGCTCAGGACATGCTTCTAGATTAAGTATTTGGAGATTAGAGAGGTGACTCACCGTGGAGGGTAATCCGGATATACATGTGTATGACAAGTCTAGGATCCTCAAACGGGACAATAGTCCAATTTCTTCGGGGATTTTTCCGGTCAAGTTCCAACAACAGTTAGCGTATAACTCTTCAAGCTTCTCCACCAGCCCAATCACACTTGGTAATTTTGTTATGCCGGTTAAGTGGCTCATTCTAAGTACTTTCAGCTGCTTTAGATTGCCAATTGAATCGGGTAGGTGACCCAAACTTGTAAATGACAAATTCAACTCGACTAATGATTGTAATTTCCCAGTGGAGTCTGGAAGTCGTTTTATCATCCTACAATCAGATATATTCAACCGCCTAAGTTTCACCATCCCTCCAATTGAGCATGGCAATTCCCTAATCTGCCTATGCGACACATCGAAGGTCAACAATGACTTCAAATTGCCAAACGTCTCCGGAAGTTTAAACATATACGGCGAACAAGGCATGAGAATTTCTATCAAAGCTTCTAGACATCCTAGTTCTTCCGGCAACTCTCGAAGAGACTCACATCCGTTCAAGTTCAGAGTAGTGAGGAGCTTTAATTTACCAATGGATGGGTCGATTTCATTCAAGTTGTGACAGCCTTCAAGAATCAATCTCTCCAAGGACTCCCATGCAGATAAATCAGGTGTTTTCCTTAAGTTGTTGCAGTTACTGAGATCTAGTATTTTGAGTTTGCTCGCCGCCTGCAAAGCAATTTGATAATTTATATACATTAGCAAACAATCTATATCCAGAAAAAAAAAATGTTACACGTCTGCAAGTAGTGACATTCATAACATACTTTGATTTGGTTCCAGCCAATCCATTCCTCAGATATACCGCTGCATGAAAGGTTAAGAACGACTAAATTAGTCGGACGAAAGTTTGTTGCCACAAACTCGTTAGGGCAAAACCGCCAAGAAAGCCATGCTAAACTGGGGAGAAGATTGTTGAAGTCTCCGACAAGGAACGCCCCATTCGTTTCAAAGAACCTCAGCTTTTGTAAGTCAGCAACTTCTTCATCTGTTACAATGTCTCCACGATTTCCTGTTGACAATGCTTCTATTTTCCTACTTCCCTGACAATAAACACAAAAAAGTCCACATGTGAAGGTCCAAAGCAAAAAATTTCAAGTGCTAATACGGATTATATTTTTTTTTCTTTTACAAGAGCAGTCTACAACAATTCACATGAAAATAAATTATCGTTCCCTTTTTTTACCTCTTTCTGCTTCAGAATTCGCAGGGCCTCGTGATGATTCCAAACTCTGCTACACTCGAAGGGATATTTGGAATTCTCTTGACGGACGATTGCCCTTCCGAGATCCCGCACTTGGTCATGCATCCAGAAAGTATTGTCATCTTTGATTTTTATCAAGGACATGAGAGAGAGGACTTCAATGGCATTGTGTGGGCTGTACTCGCAGCCATCCCACATGTAGAAAGGGTAGGTTTTGTCCTTATTAACAAAAAAACAAGCTATATCAAGAAATATTTGTCTCTGTGCATCATCTAATCTTTCATAAGTTATCTTTAAAGTTTTTTGGATTTCCATGGAAGGAGCTTTCTTTAGCTTCTTCAAAGTGTCTGCCCAAAATGCTTCGGATTTACTGGAAAGTGATGAACCGGTAACTTCAAGAGCTAAAGGGAGCTTTCCCAGAGTAGAGACCATGTCTTCTGAAAGGGAGACGTAATTCTCTGGTGGTGAGTCTCTTCTAAAAGCATGCCTACTAAAAAGTTTAAGAGCATGATCAAATTTCATTTCCTCCACTTCATAAGTTGATACATTTGCAAACTTCATTGCAGGGCCTTCACTTGTTGTTTCTCCCTCAATCATGAGGATACTTTGGTCTCTAGTAGTTATGATAATCCTGCTACCAGAACCGAACCAATTACCTCTTCCTGCTAGACTTTTGAGTTGCTTTTTCTCATCCACATCGTCAAGAACAATGAGAACTTTTTTATTGCAAAGTACTCTCTTAATCATGTTGATCCCATCATCCACATCATGAATTTGGCTGACGCAACGAGAGTCAAGGAACTTGGATAAAAACTGTTCTTGCAAATACACCAAACCATGTCGTTCTGTTGACTCTCGAACATCTGAAAGAAAATTGCAACATTGGAAGTGATAAGACAGTTGGTTGAAGACAACCTTTGCAAGTGTTGTTTTGCCAATCCCGCCCATTCCGTAGATTCCGAGAAACTGAACACCATTTGATTCCACATCCAATAATTTGATTATAGCTTCGACACGATCATCAACTCCAATTAGATCTTCAGTCACATTCTTTTTATATCTAGCATTCAGCTTGGCCAACACAGTTTGAATTACAGATTGTAGGAGATGCACTTGGCTGCCATAACGTAACAACCATGTCAAAGATAAATTTATATTACTAAACTACACCCTGCGTGACTCAATTTTCATTGCAATTAGTAGAAATTACGTAAAATAATCTAGACGCCAAAAAAATACCGAGATTTTCCCAATCCACCTCCGCTGCCCCAATCCATTATCCTGTGGCTAGTAGCGGGAGTGGGCACGACCACAATTTACACTATATAGGATTGGTGAGATGAATAGACCGTATTTTCAGCGGTAAAAAGTCAAGGACGTTTACCTTTCACCTTTCTTCCAATTCCATCCCTTTATCTGACCCACCTCATTAAGAGCGTTTTCCCATGACTCTACTTCAGTGCTGAACTTTTCCCGATGCTTTGAAAGGGCTTCTCTATATGAGTTTGTTCCGAGCTTGACATCAAGAGGTTCCACGTTCAAGAAAATAGGCAGAATCTCTTTGTCCTCATTTGAGCTCGAGGTGCACTCGACCATGTGTGCGAGCTCCCGGAGGCACCACCGACTCGAAGCATATTTCTTGGAAAATATGGGAATGTAGATCATGGACTGTTCAATTGCTTGTAGAAGTTCATCACCGATTTTATTACCAACATGGAGGGATTCAGCGTCCCTAAAGACGTGGATCCCGGCATCAACCATGCCATGGTAAAGAAAATCGGCGAATTCATGTCGGGTATCCAGTCCTCGAAAATTGAGAAAAACCTCGTATGGAGGTCCGACGGATGCCCGCGAATTCGTCCCTCTCTCCATTGTAGGATATGAGGAAAGCTTGCTTTGGGTGTGCTTGGATGTGAGCGTGGGCTCTCAATATGCTAAGCTCTGGAGATAAGAAGATGAGTCCAGATTCGTTAATTATCTGGAAAGGCATCCGATTTCCAAATCATGGTTGTTGCCTAGTCATCTTCATAGAGTTGCGAGGGAAAGCAAGTCAAGTCTTCCACGTTCGTCCTTGCTGCCAAAGAAGTGATACAAAGTCAACTTAAAAATTAAACGTATGTAGCATCTCACTCAAAATAAATTGACTGTGATTGTCACGCCCCGAAAATTCAACTTTGGTAAAGTACCTGAATTCTATTGAAAGGAATTGAATGGAATTTCAGTCGATAAAATATTTTGGATCGCAAGGACTAAAGAGACAATAATTGAACGAATTCTAAAGTTTCAGTCGGTTTAGATTAGGTTTTGAAATTCTTAGTCGTCGCGAATTAATATTTCAATCCCCACGCTCGAACCTAATCCCGATCGAGTCTAGTTTATGAAATTGCCAAAAATACCCCTTGTCCAGTGTACTAAATTTTCGTTCGATCCTAATTTGTCAAATAAACTTTTTGCCCTCAATTATTTGCACAAAAGTACAAAAATGCCCCAAAAGTCTTCCTTAGGCCCATTATCTCTCACACACGTCTCTCTCTCTCTTCCTGTCTTCTTCTTCTATTTTTGGTGGAACGCCCCCCTCCCGATAACACCTCCTGCCTTCCTCCTCTTCCTCCGGTTGATTTTTAGCCGACCACCACTCACCACCGACAGCCACCATCGACAGCCACTCCCCACCGTCACTCCCGACCCCTCCTCGCCTCTGTTGGCCTACTCAAGCTTAGGCTGTTGAACCTGTGGTTGAATGCGTAAACAGAACGATCAGCTTCATCTTCAAACGCAAGATCTGAATGGAAAAAATAAAATAAATGGCATCGAGTTTACGAAATTATTCAGAAATTTTGGTCCATTTTTTTAGAAGAAATGCCCAAAGATGAAGTCTGACATGAATGTGAACGCGCGAAAATACGATCCGCGCGATTCTAACGCTAGCCTCATCGGGTGTTTGAGGAGAGTTGAAATTGAAGATGCCAGAAAACGAAGGCTGCCTTTCCTAACAGATCATTTTGTTTCCCTTTTTTGTTGGGAGTCTGCAGTGACCAAAGTCTACAATCCACTGATCAAAGGCCGAAACCCCAATTAACAAACAACGACGACGACAACAAATAACAGAATCATACACATCTCCAACATCACAGTTAAGGATCAAACGCTCAACAGATTCAATCTCAAGACAGAACACACAAGCAGTAGAACCCCCTAATAATTGCCGGACTTTCATTGGGTCGGATTCGGTGTAACCAGCTCAAAAATACCCCGCGTGTTCGCGTTCGGTAAACTCTGAATCTCTGTCATCACGACATCTACAGTTGCCGTTACAGCGGGGCAACCGCACGCAGCCTTTAATTGTGTGACATTGTAAATCCAAATTTGAGGTATCGCCCAGATACTCTTAACGACCGGCAATCGTGAAACCACAACTTCTGTAAAGATTTCAAGTGGCTTAGACCTTCCACGCTTCTTAAATTTGGACATTTTCCTACTCTGAGCTTCATCAGCTTTCTCAATTTCGATAGGTTTGACATCCTTTCCATGGACGGGCAATCCACGACCGAGAAGACGCGAAGGGATCCCAACTCTCCAAGCCCGCGAATCTCAACTAGCGACGAGCATCCAAGCAAATGGACCTCCCGCAGATTGTTTGTGGCCGACATATCAAGTACTTCCGAGGGGAACGTGCACCGACGCAACTCTAAAATGTCTTAGTCCTTCCATTTCCATCTGTAATGGTTCGTCCTCCATTCTTAGTGGAAATTGAAGCAGTTCGTCCTCTGTTCTTAATCCTTCCATTTCCAACTGAAGCGGTTCGTTCTCCATCCTTAATCTTTCCACTACCGACTGAAACGGTTCGTCCTCCATCCTCAATGCTTCCATTACCGGCTGAAACATTTGGTCCACCATCGTTAACGATTCCAATGCCCACTGACTCGGTTTGTCGTCCACTCTAATTATGTGCTTCCTCCTAGAGGGGACCTCTACCTCCGCACGAACTATATCTGGATCTTTTAGGATAGAGCACCTATGTAATCGCAAGGTTGACAAGTTTTTCAAATTGACAAAATTGGACCCCTTTGCAATCTTCAAATTTTCAAGTTCTAACTCTCTCAAACTTGGCGAGAGGTGGGGGACGAATTTTGGGCCTTTGGACGATGTTAGATCTTGCACCTGAGAGTGGGGACTGATGCCAGAGAGACGAGCAGAGACCCACTCCATCACATATGGCCTGTCTCCGATGTACTTGAGAGTTTCAAGGACCCACCTCAGACAAGTCAAACTTAAGGGAAGCGCCGGCAGCTGTTTAAGCTTAGGACATGACTCTAGATTAAGAATCTGGAGATTAGAGAGGTGACACACCGTGGGGGGCAATTCGGATATGCATGTGTATGATGAGTCTAATATCCTCAAATTGGACAATCCCCCAATTTCTTCAGGAATTTGGTCGGTCAAGTGGTAGCATCCACTAGCGTCTAACTCTTCAAGCTTCTCCACCGGCCCGATCGCACTTGATAATTTTGTTATCCCAATCACGTAGCTCATCTTAGGTACTTTTAGTTGCTTTAGATTGGCAATTGAACCAGGTAGTTGACCCAAACTTGTCAATGACAAATCCAACTTGACTAATGATACTAATTTCCCAATCGAATCTGGAAGTTCCTCTATCTGTGTACACCCAGATAAATTCAACAACCTAAGTTTCACCAGCCCTCCAATGGAGTATGGAAGTTTGCTAATCTTAGTCCGTGACACATCAAAGGCCAACAATGAGCGCAAGTTGCCAAACGTATCTGGAAGTTTATGTAGGCTATTAGGCATGACAATCTCTGTCAAAACTTGTAGACATCCAATTTCTTCAGGCAACTCTATAAGAGAGTCACATCCCTTCAAGTTCAAAGTAGTTAGGAGCTCTAACCTACCAATGGATGCATCAATTTCTAATAAGTTGCGACAACCTTCAAGATTCAATCTCTCCAAGGATACCAACATAGATAAATCAGGTGTTCTCATTAAGTAGTTGCAGTAGCTGAGATCTATTACTTTGAGTTTCCCTGCCGCCTGCAAAACAATTTGATACAACACAAAATGAGAAAATGTCTGTACTGAAAAAAAAAAGGACAAGAGAAATGATATATGTATACGAGGATTGGGGCTTGTATCGTACTCTAATATGGTCCCAACCAATCCATTCCTCTGAAATATCGCTGCATGAAACATCGAGAATGACTAGATTAGGAAGATGAAAGTTTGTCGCCACAAACACATAAGGGCAACATCGCCAAGAAAGCCATGTTAAACTGGAGAGACGATTATTGAAGTCTCCAACAAGGAATACCCCATTCCCTTCAAAGAATCTCAGGTTTCGTAAATTAGCGACTTCGTCTCGCGTTACAACGTCTCCACGATATCCTAGGGACAGTGCTTCTATTTCTCTACTTCCCTGGCAATGAAAACACCAAGAAGTCCACACGTGAAGGTCAAAAGCAAACAATTTGAAGCGCTAATGGCGACTAATTTTTCCTTTTGCAAGGATAGTCTACAAAAATTCATAGGAGAAAAAAGTGTTGTTCCATTTTTTCTTACCTCTTTCCGCTTCAGAATGTTGAGGGCTTCCTCATGATTCCACAACCTGCTACGGTTGTACGGTTTTTTGAAATTCTCTTGACAGACAATTTCTCTTCCAAGATCCCGCACTTGGTCATTCATCCAAAAAGTATTGTCATCTTGGATTTTTATCAAGGACATAAGAAAGAGGACTTCAATGGCATTGGCCGGGTAGTATCCACTCTCATCCCACATGTAGATGGGGTATGTCTTATCCTTATTAACAAAAAAAAAAAAGGTATATCCAGAAATACTTGCTTTTGTGAATCATCTAACCTTTCATAAGTTATCATCAATGTTCTTTGAACTTCCATGGGAGGAGCTTTGCGTAGCTTCTTGCATGTGTCTACCCATAATGCTTCGGATTTACCAGAAAGGAATGAACCTGTAAACTCCAAAGCCAAAGGAAGCTTTCCCAAAGTGAAGACAACTTTTTCTGAAAGTGAAACATAACGATCCGTTGGAAAGTCGCTTCTGAAGGCATGCCTACTTAAAAGACTAAGAGCGTGCTCAAACTCCATTTCTTGAACTTCGTAAGTCGAAACATTTGTAGACTTTTTTGCAAGGCCTTCACCTGTTACTCCGCCCTCGGTTATTAGGACACTTCTATTCCTAGTAGTCACGATTATCCTCCTACCATAGCCGAACCAATTACCTCTTTTTGCTGGACTTTTGAGTTGCTCTTTGTCATCCACATCGTCAAGAACAATTAGCACTTTTCTTTTGCAAAGTACCCTCTTAATCATGTCATCGACGTCACAAATTTGGTCGACAGAACGAGAATCCAAGAACTTGGATAACAATTGTTTTTGCAAATATACCAAACCATGGCGTTGGGATGACTCTCGGACATCCGAAAGGAAATTGCAACTTTGAAAATGAGAAGAGAGTTGATTGAAGACAACCTTGGCAAGCGTTGTTTTGCCAATCCCACCTATTCGGTGGATTCCAAGAAATTGGACACAATCAAATTCCACATCCAACATTCTGATTATAGAATGTACTCGATCATCAACTCCAGCTAGATGTTCGGTCACATTTTTAAATGTGACATTCAGCTTAACCAAAACAGATCGAATTACAGATCGAATTAGATCTCCCTGGCCGCCATAAGGTAACAACCATGTTAGCCAATAGCCATATCTTTTATATTGTAGCAGTACTCGATAAGTGACTCAATTGCCATCACATGTTGAGCAAATTACGCAAAAGAAATCTAGACGCGAAAATAATCATTTGTTTTCCGTCTTCGTCCCCTCCCCAAGTTGAGCCACCGTCACCGTTGACACGCCATCTTTACCTACTCCACTATCACATGGGTCCTAGCCTTGTAACCACCACGGAGGCGTCACTGGCCTTGGGCGATTTGGGGTCGCCCAAGGTTGGCAACGCGAATATGGTCTTAATGACGTCAGACCCCAGGTCCCGAGCCCAGATACGACTCGGCACAATGAGGGATAGAGAGAAAGGGTGAGGGCTAGACGGCTAAATGCGACTTCCTACAGGCTGTTGTAAAGTAAAGACATGTTACTGTTCGTTGGCGACAAAAAAGTGGTGGTCGTTGCGGTGGCTGGCCGGCGGCTTGGTGGAGCTGCTCGAAGATACGTTACTGTTCGTTGCTACTATGTCAGAGACTAAAAGCGAGAGGAGACAATCAGGATGAGCGGGGTGCGCTACTGCCACTACCGGCCATCATCTGTGAAAATTCCATTCTCCCCGCTATAGCGGCCGATAGCAGTAGCGGCAATGGCCATCTAAACTACATAGAACTGACGAGATGAATAAACTATATCACCAATAATACAATAACTAGACTGGGGAGGAAAAGGAAATATATATATGACAGTTGAAAAGTTTAGGACATTTACCCTTCATCTTTCTTCAAGTTCCACCCCTTTATCTCGTCCACCTCGATGAGAGATTTCTTCCACTGCTCTACTTCAGTGCTAAACTTCTTCTCGTGGTTTGAAAGAGCTTGGCTGTATAATTTTGTTTTAAGCTTGACATCAGCAGGTTCCACGTCCAAGAAAATGGGCATAATCTCTTTATATCACCAATAATACAATAATTTTTTTATCGCGAAAAAACCTAAACCGGTAATCCTGTGATAAATTTATTCTAAATTATTTTTTTCATAAAAAATCATAAATTGGTACACTTGTAACAATTTATCCTGAACTAATTTCTTTTACCACAAAAATACCCAAACTGGTAGCCTTATGACAAATCTACCTTAGGTTAAATTGGGTTAGCATCGCGAAAAATTTCAAATTCATACATCTCTAACAAACATAGGAAAAAAATCTCTAAATTAGCACACCCATTGACTGCCACGTGCCATTTAACTCAGTAATTTAACAGTTAAATTTAATGAAAATTAACGAAGAGTAGATTTGTCATAAGTATACAAGTTTGGGGTAGATTATCATAAGCGTATAAGTTTGAAATTTTTTGTGGCCAAAAATTTATTTAAGGTAAATTTATCACAAGTATACCAATTTAACGTTTTTCGTGATATTAACGTTATTTAATAAGATTGAAATCACATCATCATCAGGGTTGGTAATACATTGAAACTAGGCTTTCTTTATTCGATCCGCTACATCATCATTAAAGGTTAGAAAATGAATGGCTACCGCTCGGAATGAAAATAATTTGCATGAATTCTGAGTGGTCTTTTTTTTTTTTTTGGCTGCGAATCATGTCGCCCTTTCAGTCGGTTTGTGTCACTCAAGGCTGAGGTTCAAGACCGAGCAAACCTAATAAGTCTGATTTGACAGGAAAAAGAAGAATTATCTCCACCTCACCAAGTCACTGGTCGCTAATTATTTGTCTTTGCTCTTTCGTACTGGTGTAAGTCTCGGTCCCTGCTATATCTTCCAGCTAAGTAAGTTGGCCGGTACCTCAAGATAGTGACATTCCCCCCAAGATTAAGGATCAATAATTACCTTTCAAAAATAGGTTCTAGGTAGTGATAGAGACATTGGCCAATAGCTATTTGACTAAGTTAACTACAGCATGACAAATATATTACAGTTGCAATTTAAAAAAAAAAAACAGAATTAGGTAGGAAGAAGGTAATGGGAGGAGGTGGTGTTCGGGTGTCCTGTCCGTGTGTCGTGTCCCATGTCCATGTAATATAGATTTCTATTAGGTATTTTTCAAGAAATCTAGATGTTGGAAAACACTATGTAAACCCAACTGAATGATACACATCCCTCTTCAATCTGCTTATTGAGTCACGATAGTTCTTATTGATCGAATAGCATATGTTGTAATGATAAAGGTTCCATAATTGCACTTAGTTTTTTTTTAACAAAATAAAAAAAACAGTGAACGTGGGTATAGGTCATGAATGTGAACACGCGGAAAAAAGATACATATAATTACAAGGAAAAAGTCACAAAAAACTCTAAACTATGCCCGCTATGACATATTTATCATAAACTTTTTTGTGGAATAACAAAAACCCCAAACTTGTACTCGTGTGAAATATTTACTCCAAACTTTTTTTAGGGATACCAAAAACCTCAAACTTTTTCCTATATTACACATTTGTCCTAAGTTACTTATTTTTGTGATACCAAAAACCCAAAACTCATAACCGTGCGACACATTTGCCCTAAATTTTATGATAAGTGTCTCACACAGATACAAGTTTAGAATTTTTAAGGTCACCGTAAAACTTTGGAGTAAGTGTATCATACCGGTATAAGTTTAGAGTAAATGTGTCACATGGATAAATTTAGGGTTTTTGGTGTCACCGAAAAAAGGCTTGGAGTTTTTTATTCGAATTAATTATCGCTCAATCTGAATATTTTCATAGCGATGTATGCCCTCCTTATTGGGGAAAGATTCCATTAATGGTTGGAAATTTTACATTAGATGATCGCAAATGTGGAATATGGTTTTTCACAATGGGGTCCGGACGAAGCCCTTGAAGTCGTCCCTTTCTCCATTGTAGGATCTTCAAACACCACGGATATCAAATCCTTTCTTTATCTCAGGAAAGTTTGCTTTGGGTGTGCTTGGATCCGAGCGTGGGCTCTCAATACAATGACCTCTGGGGATAAGGAAATTAAGCCAGCTGTGCTAAAAAGATCGGGGATCGGTTTTATGGAGATGGCCTGCCTAGTTTAGGGGACAGGCCATAGATGGTCAGTATACGGTTAATATATGAGTCGGCAATGTCATGGAATCGTAGAAAGAGAATGAGTTTTGTGAGAGGTGCTTGAGTTTATAGATCATCCGCTCAAGCCTCGTGTAGAAAGAGCAATCTATGCAAACCATAAAATTTTGAGGATTCCACGGTAGATTCGGACCTTGTCGCGGCTTCTAAAGTTGTAAGAGTATTATAGTAAAACCAAGAGGAAGACCGAACCACTATGAATTTGTTTTGCATCTCTTCTATCTCATTAATTCTTTTATTACCTGTTTAATAGAAGATGCCGATTCTTCATTACGGTTTTCCAATGTAGCAACACATTCTACACGTCCTTCACAAAAACAAAAACGATAGTAGTAAATTTTTTTTTCCCTAAAACAACAAATTCGCCTCCTGGTCTTCTGCAGCATTGCTAGGCAATTGCGTTTGGTGGTTGAACGTGGAAACAAAGAAGATTTGAAGATTTGAAAGAAAAAATGGCATGTGGTTTATGAAATTGTTGAGAAATTCTGGTCCATTGTTAAAAGAAATGCCCAAAGATATAGGGCGCGGTCCACCGTCCACTATTAAAGGATTTGATGAGATTGTATTTGTTTCTTTCGGCAACGTTATTGTATTTAATAAGATTGACAGCACGTCATCGTTATTTGTCTTGGTCCTTTATTATGGCGTAAGTCTTGGTCCCTGTTATATCTTCCAGCTAAGTAAGTTGGACGGAACCTTAGGATAGTGACATTCTCCCTAAGATTAAGGATCTATAATTGCCTTTCAAAAATGGGTGGTGGGTACTGGTGGAGACATTGGCTATTTGACTAAATTAACTAAACCATGACAGCTATATTACAGTTTCAATTTAAAGGAAAACAGAATTAGGTGGGAAAACAACTTTAATGTACGGATGTGCTTAAATAATACCATCATTGGATTATTATTTGTATTTGGGTGAGCCGATTCAATGTTTCAGAACGGTAAAAGTACACTTTTAGTGCCAAAAGTTACATACGGAGATTTCTTTAGTGTCAAAGTTTCAAACAAATTACTTTAGGGCCAATTTTTTTTTTAAAAACGATCAGTTAAGTGTCAACTTCTTTTAAAAACGAGCACTTCAGTGCTAACTCTGATTTAAGCTGATATGGCTCGCCGAAAATTCGACATGTGTCATTTTTATTATTATATAAACTGACGTGACACATCAGAGTTGACACTAAGGAGATCGTTTTTAAAAGAAGTTGGCACTTAAGTAATCGTTTTTAAAAAAAGTTGACATTAAAGTAATCTGTTTGAAACTTTTGACACTAAAATTATCCTTTTATCTCCGACTTGGCACTAAAGTGATCCGTTAGAAATTTTTGGCACTAAAAGTGTACTTTTCCCGTTTTCCGACATTTCACATGTTTCTTTTCGAATGCAGTCAACACTCGAAAGACTATGGAAACTTCTTGCAACTATGATAGATTGGCAAACAAGAGAGTAAATTAAATGTCTACAGATAAACTTAGCTACATTTATTTAGAGTGTACATCTTTCGCCATATTTCCGAATTTTCTCCAATTAGAAAAAATCCGATTATAATTGTAGGGATCGGAGTGGGATTTTGCCTGTTATGAATGAGTGCAAAGATTTGAACTCATCTTGCATAACTTCGTGCCACTTATTCTTTTGATCATATGACATAGCCTCTTCTTTCTTTCTATCAACATTTATATTGTGGGATTTATCTCTCTTCGGTTGCCAACATTCTTTGATATAATGTCTCATCTTGCCACAATTGTAACACTTTACCGTACTCTTTGGCCTTGACTTCGATCTTACTTTTGACTTGTCCCTGTCGATACTTTGAAACTTTATTGATTGACTTCCCTCTCTGTGTTCTATGACAAGCGCCTCCGATTTGTAAGCATAATTCGAACTTTTTCTCATTGTTTCTTCATTAAACAAGATTTCTGTAACCATGCTCATAGAAAACACACCATAGGAGCCGAATTGTTTAGTGACACAACCAAGGTGTCCCAACTATTGGGAAGAGTACCAAGTAACAAACATGATTGCAATTCATCACCAAGCTCAATCTCAAGATTTGTTAGTTGATTTACCATATCTTGAAATTCACTCAAATGCTCTGTCATGCTACTCCCTTCCTTATATATCAAATTCACAAGTAGTTTGTCTAGAAGAGCATTATTTTGTGGAATACCCCTCTCGTAGATATCTTGTAATTTCTTCCACAAAGTATCCGTTTTTGTTTCTTGAGCAACACGACGAAATACAATACCATCAATTCATTGTCAGATAAACCCAACCGTCTTTCGATTCATTCGCTCCCACTCTTTATCTTCCTTATCTCCTTTAGCTTCATCAACTTCGACCGGATCAAACAAATCTTTGCAATATAACACGTCTTCCATCCGAGACTTCCATATAGAGTAATTCGAGGCATTTAACTTAAACATAGTGCCACTCGTATTTTCCATCTAATACTAGAATCTCAATTTTAACTCTGATACCACTTTATTGGGGAAAAACGGGCAACACCTCAGCATAAAACAAGCCAATCGAGGATAAAAAAAATAGCTCTTGATACTAATCCGAATCAATCCAACATCAACCAGCAAATATATCTAGCAAAAATAACCTCGCAATATGTAAATTTGATGACGGAATGATTAAGAGACAATACTCCAAGATTTACATGGAAAACCCGAAACGGGAAAAGCCACAGACTATCTTAAACTTCCACTAATCACAAAGAATAGCATGATACACTAAACGTTTCTCTTTAGTCACACGCTAAAGGCTCAACATCAGTATCGCATGAGCTTTCCTCATCACAAAGATGGGATAATCAAAATGGGGCAAGAACCCTAATCTCAATAATAAAATTCTGAGACAAATCACGACAAACAAAACCGATCAACTCGTAGATCTCGGTCTCACGAACAACATACTGAAATTTGAGGCTACTTCGCTTTTTCACTCTCGGTCTCTCTACACGAAGGCAACCACTTTTTCTTATTTTATTTTATTTTCTTTTTGACTTTTCTACTTTTCTTTTGTCTTTTTCTTAAAAGAAAATAAAATCAATCGGCTAGGCCCTATAAAGAGGCGAACCTAGCCAACAAATCTCCTCCTCTGCCTCTAATAAACTATCGGCTCTGATATCATTGTTAGGCGGTTTTGGGACTCTCTCAACCAAAAAGTTAGCTCAAAGGTTGAAGCTAACTCAAAAGTTGAGGCTTTTCTTCACACTTATGAACTGATCACCAGTACTTTCCACAACCGATGTGGGACAACCCCAACAAATGAAACTGCATGAAATGTAGAGTGTTTGTAGACGCTCAAATGAAACAAGAAATTCATATTTAGGAAATTCATTGTGTTTGGAATACTTGAAACTAAACCGAAGTTGAAAGGCCTACATTGACAGAAACGAAGTGCAGAAGCTGATCAAAATTCGATGAAGCTTTGGCATTTTTTGAGTGTGCCCCGTTCTTCTTCCTCTTGAATCTCTCTCTTTGTAGCCTAATGCGCAGCAGAAGTCAATTTCTCTTAATGTCTCTCCTCCATTGTTCGACATTTCTAAGATGGATCGTAACTCCGTTTTCCATTGCTCAAGTTCTCAGAGAAACTCAGACCGTTCTGTAACGGTTTCTGAGCTTTAATTCCATAGGTGAATCAAGTTTCCAGGATGATAAAGTCATTAATGGTCGAAGTAATGTGCCGAGCTTTTTGACATACTACTCTTTACATCTCTTATCTTCAAAATGGGCTGTATTTGTTACCAATATCGGTCGCGGGAAAACCTTCTTCAGACCATCCGAGTTCAACTTCAGGAAAAAAGAAACCAACAAAGAAAATAACCACAAGAAGTCTGACATTCAAAGTCCTATTCCGAGAGCATGCGAATCCAAATCGATATGTGCTATGATCACACTTCTCTGACTGTCATAATTGTGCAACTTTTCGCAACGGTAAATTGCGCAACATTCTAAATCCAAATTCGAGGTGTCACTCAAACTCTCCAACGAGCTGCAATCGTAAATCCACAACTTTAAGGACTCTTAAGTGGTTTAGACCTTTCCCACTTCTTAGCTTTGGACATGCTCCTACTGTGAGCTCCCTTAGCCTTCTCAATTTCGAGAGGTCTGACATCCTTTCCATGGAACTGCAGTCCAAGATCATAAGGAAGCAAAGGGATCCCAATTCTTCAAGGCCGTGAATCTCGACTTGCGGCTTGCATCCGCATAGATGTACGTTTTGCAGATTCTTCAACTGCAACAGATCAAGTACTTTTGGGAGGAACTCACACTGAAACATCATTAAATATCTCAATCCTTCCATTTCCAACTGAAACAACGCGTCCAGATTTACAAACGTGCAGTTTTCCATTTGGAGGACCTCCAACTTTGCATCAAATATACGAGAGAATTCCGGCATCAGGCAACTATATAATTCCAAGGTTGAAAAGTTTTTCAAATTGGAGATGTCCGGCGATCTTATTGTCACCAGATTTTGAAGTTCTAACTCTCTTAAACTAGATGGAAGTTGAGGAAGGAATTGCACGTTTTCGCTGGACAATCTCAGTATTTCCAGCCGAAGTAGAGTACCGATGCAAGTGGGAAGAGCAGTGATGCTCTCCGGCTCATCAAGCATGTCTTCGCTAGGAGATATGTTGGTATCGGTAACCCATATCAGACAAGTAAAACTCGCGGAAGTTCCGGCAACGTTTTAAGCTCAAGACATGGTTCTAGATTAAGTGTATAGAGATTAGAGAGGCGACTCATTGTGGCTTGTAAACCTAATATACCAGTGCCGGACAAGTTTAGGATCCTTGAACAGGACAGTTCCTCAATTTCTTCAGGAATTTCACCAGTCAAGTTGCAACATTGACCAGCGTCTAACTATAGTTTCTCCATTAGCCCGATCGCACGTAGTAATTTTGTTTTCTGTCTTATACGCCTCATCCTAAGTACTGTCAGTTACTTTAAATTGCCGATTGAATCAGGTAGGTGACTAATACATGTCCATGATAAATCCAACTCGACCAATGACTGCAATGCACCAACAGAGGCCAGAAGTTCCTACATCTTCGTACACCAACGTAAATTCAAATACCTAAGTTTGACAAGCCCTCCGATCAAGTATGGCAATTTACTGATCTCCAATCAAGTATGGCATTTTGCAACAATTTGATTAACTTTTACATGAAATCTCAACTTCAACTTGGGTGAATCTTTTTCCCAGTTAAGCTTCAATTATGGCTATCAACTCTTATTTGACTTCTCGATCGAATTTGTGGTAACAACTTTGCCGTAACCCTCCAAAAGCGATTTATAGGAGCGGGTTTAATGGTATTTTACATAGGAACGGACAGTTCCCCTATCAAGGTGCTCGCTTACGTTCAACAAGGGCTCTTCCAAACTTTTATGGTGCGCAACAGGAAATTCGATTTAAATTTTTTCTATCCAGATGAAGTCGCCACTAACGTATTTGGGACCGGTTATGAGCCTTCCTACGAAAAGATAGATCTAGAGACGGAACTTGATTACGCTCACGTTCTAAGTAGCGCCATTTTGGTTTCGAAACTTGTCTTGTTATGAAAGACATGAGCCTTGCGGCGTTGTCAAGTTTTAACAACCCAAGTACGTTCCGATAAGGGGTTAGTACATCTCAAGTGCCATAAGTTGTCTACGGCGCTCACTTTAGTGTCAAAACTTTCAAATCGATCACTTTAGTGCTAAGTTTTTGTAATTTAGAGCACTTTAGTGTCAAAACTTTAAATAGATCTCTTTAGTGTTAAGTTTTTGTAACTTCGATCACTTAAATGTCAACTTCTTTAAAAAATGATCACTTCAGTGCTAAGTTCGATGAGCTAAGTCAGCTCAAATAATAATAATAAAACACACGTGTCGGATTTTTGGCTAGCCACGTCAGCTTAAATCGGAGTTGGCACTAAAGTGATCGTTTTTAAAAGAAGTTGAAACTTAAGTGATCAAAGTTAAAAAACCTTAGCACTAAATTGATCGATTTGAAAATTTTGGCATCAAAGTGAGCGTCGTACACAACTTATGGCACTTGAGATGTACTTAAGCCTTTCGATAAATGTTAATATGTGGTTTTTTTTTCTCAGAAAAAAAAAACACTTGAATCAAACATGTAAGATAAAGATCGTATCCAAATCTCGATAACGACAGGAACACATCAAAATGATATAAGGCATAAAAGTAAAGACGACAAAAAGTAAAGTGTGAGAAAGTAAACTCTATACAAGTCAGGCAAAGTACACACATGACCCTGTTATTAAATCTCGAACAAGAACCGTGAGCTAAACTCAAAACATCGCATCCATCAAGCACGATGAAAAAAAAAGGAATATAAAGTATGCGGTGTTGGGCAAAGAATAACCATGGCCTCGTTATTGAGCCTCAATACATGACTGCCATGACATGCAAGTGACACGGGCCGAGGTTTTCACGCCCAGACTGATCGTGCAGATGGCCGAGAGATGCCCCGAGACTTGCTGTGTCTTGAATCCCCTAGGGTCTTTAGGATTTTCTACTTAAATTTGCTATATTCCAGAATGTTTCTAGGGACGGGCCAGCCAATAATTTTCATAGGCTCTAGAACATTCCTATTTAATGTCGGTAGTTGGGAAGATAGGAGATGTAATCCTAGTCATCGGATCTAAACTAGATTAATGGTTGTAATTTGAGGTCTCGTCCTATATAAGGGGAGTCCTCCTTCTCATTTGATCCATCCACAAATAAACTATCAAAGCATTCCTCCCAGAATCTCTCTCTAGAGCTTTCTCTCTTTACGAAGATCCTTAAAAGAAGAAGACAAAAAGCTTAGCTCGGGCACTCCAGCCATCCAAAACAAGAGAGATCCTTAGAAGAAAAAGACCAAAGGCTTAGCTCAGGCACTCCAGCCATCCAAAATAGCCTCGAGTTGCCGCACAGGCCGATCGAATCTCTGAGCTCGTGACAAGTGGTATCAAAGCAAACATCGTAGAGATGAACTGTTTGCGAGGTTGACGAATATCGTAGAGATGAGCTGTTCGCGAGGTTGACGAGCATCAAACTGGTCAAGGTAATGACTAACCCAAAAGCGGATCAAGTTAATGTTGTTACAGAGGGGATCTTCCCCAAGAAAAGCTCCCCAAGAGAAAGTCCGAGGCAAAACTTCAAAGAAAAGAGAAACAGCAACAAATGCCGTGTTCGCGCTCGTTGAGAAATTAGACTCGATGAGAAGAATGGTGCAAGAGCTGCTCGTGGGTCTTGAAGATTCTAAGGAGCAGATCAACAAAATAGACCACAAGATTCGTGAAGACTTCACAATCGTCCTAAACGGAGCCATACCTCCGCTTCAAATGAAGGATGAAGCTCTTGAAGCGTTGATGGAAGCTTTGAAGCTGGACATCCAAGAAAAAAACAACTCCCACCAAGCCGAAATCGAGGCATTGAAGGTGAATCCAAGAGCTCAAGACTGAGCCGGTCTTGTGCAAAACCAGTATAGCTAGTGGTGTATCCGCGAGTGGTACACTGGCCATCCAAGTGGCGCCAATGATAACGATCCGTCCTGAAAACAGAAAACTTCATCTGGAGGATGAAGCAATACTTTGATGCCGTGAGAATTCAAGACGACGTGGCCAAGGTACGAACAGTTCCTTTATACTTGACTGATCAAGCTATGTTGAAGTGGCAATTCATGATTGATGAAGCCAAGAAAGGTAACCAAGACTACGTGGAAACGTGGGATGAGTTTACCGAACAACTCTGAAACAATTTCTGCCTAGTGTTCGTGTCACGCCTTGCGCCCCGGGCACGAGCACGCGAGCATCCCTGCAAGCAAACCAACAAAATCTCTCGGCGGTCCCAAGATCCACCAATAGGAATCGAGAGATATAATAATAACATCACGCATACGGAAGCGATACTCCAATAAATCCCCATACAATATATATAGATTAAGTGAGACCTGGATAGCATATGTCATTCATACATCAAGGCGTACCATTCATATAACCCTAATACTAAACCTGCTAAACAAAAAGGCGACGGGGTAAGCATGTCAATAGAGATATCCACAAAAATTTGTTAGGAATGGGGTCTGGTCGCCAGTCAAAAGATCGGGTCGCCATCTGGAGTCGCCTAGGAAGAACTGCTAGAATCTCCGGTGTCCCCAGTCTCCTTTGTCGGCTCATACTCGGAGAAAGTCTCTGACGGAACCTCGATAGAGTCCTCCATGGTCGCCTCCTACGACGGCTTGGCCAGGTCTCCATCAAACAACTCCACCACTATGACCTCGTCCTCCGGCGGTGGCACAGAATACTCCGCTGCCGGTGTCCGCTCTGGTCCATTCCTAGACCCAACCACCGATCCCTCGGGAAACTCCTGGTTCGCTATCGTTTGGCACCAGTCGGGTATGACACCCTCCGATACCTCATGGGGCTTCAGTGGCCTGACCTATCTATCCCCGTCCCTCCTAAACCATGTCTCGAACCCGTGAGGCTTCCACTCAGGCTTACCCTCTCCACCCATACGACGGTACACTTCCTCACAAACACGTTACCCTGCCTATCCGGGAACTCATCATAGTACGCCGTCATCTCCTTTGGGTCCCCAAAACGAATTGGCCACATAGCTATGACCTAGGATCTGTAAATTAAAGGTTTCCTCAAAAGGGGTGAGATACACATCTCAATAAGAAAAACCTAACCCTAGGTTAGGTTGAAAGTCCACTCAAGTAGTCGCATTCTTCAGCAGATCCACTCTCATGAACACATAGGCATAACAATCATAATTCAATAAACAACCACATACAGAAGACAGACATACATTTATAATCTCGTGTCATACTCATATGCACATGTATATTCATTTCACCACATCCATCAGCTTCCGCCTGCCTCATTCTCTAGCCCGCGAACTAGTCGCCTCAGGCTCGGTCCGCGTAAACGCATCAGACCGTCATCGATGACCCGCGTAAACGCATCAAGTCCCGATGGATCTCCAAGCACAGTTCATTATCTTATCCTCAGTCCCGCGGTTAGATCGTATCAGGACTGTGGCTATTTCGACCCCGCGACTTCGTCGCATCAGGGCACCACCTAACCATGCTTCACCCCGCGACCTCGTCGCATCAGTGTCTCAACCTCCTGCCCCGCGTCTCACACGCCTCAGAGCCTCACCTCATTTCAGCCATGCCTCCACCACAACTCATGCCATGCTTTTCAAATCGTTTGCATTCACGATATCAAGCGCAATTCACAAATCTCGTGGCATGCGAATCAATTCCAATGATATATAAACATGACAAACAACTCAGGCATATATAATGTCACACAATCATACTTTAACGTTTTAGGGCATATCAAGGTTACCCCATTTGCCAATTTCTCATAAACTAATTCAATTGACCTTTGATTTACCCAATCAAGTCCAATTCCCCCTAGCCTTGGTTTAGGAATTTCCTTACCCTAGCTTGACAACACCAATTACTCCTCTTTGAGCTTCAAGGTTTCTGGCAACACCAACTCCAAAGGTCAATTTGTCGCGCAACCTAGAATATTCAATCAATCCGTCAATTTCCAAGTCTAATTTCTCAATTTATCAATTCATCATCCATAACTCAACTCTCAACACTTCACCACATCACAATCATCAATTTACAGCTCAAAATCATCGCCCAAGGCCTTCAACAGATTCGGTTTGGCCCGACATTGAACCGGTTCCATTCGGTTCTGTTCATGCCGGGTCCAACCAGTCCTAATCTACTCCAAATCCATCAATTATATGCTATCCTACCTCTTATAATGTCTACCTAAAGGTTTGGGAGGCTCACCGGTTGTTTCGAGTTGCTTGGTCGCCGGAAATTCGTCGAAACTCGCCGGACGCCCAAGATCAGTCCACCGGGCAGATTTTGTCCAAATTATACAAGGGTGGTTCGTGATAAAAAATTAATCAAATAAATACTCAATTTTTACCATAGAATCTTACATGTCTCAGCTTGATCTCCACAAAATTTGAGCCTAAGATTCCATCATTTTGACCTTCAAATGGATTGAGAATCAGACCTACCTCAGGTTGGTCCTAATTCTGTCGGCCTGTGGGAGATTGCTTGCCCTGAACTTCACAGTGCTCCAAATGGCTTGATTCTTGTTGGAGGACGTTGGCAAGACGTGGATCTACGTCTGGGTGGTCGGTCGGTAGCAGATGGTGGTCGGAGATGGCAATCGTGGCCGGCGAACCGGTGGTCCAGCGGCAGTCGGGCGAGCGGCAGAATGAAGGAGAAGGAGGAAGATGATGCTCGGTTCTTTGAGGCTTGGTCTGGCCGAATGGAAGAAGAGGAGAGAGAGAAGAGAGGGTGTGAGGTGCTATATTCAATTTTTTTTGGTCAAATGAGTTGAATGGTAGGTGGATGAAAAGGTGATATGACTATGCTTGGCTTAATATTTGACACTTGGCATTGCCTCTTCCCTAGATAATCCAAGGGCTCCATTTTGGTCTTAATTTTCGGCAGACAAGGGAGTGTCCATTATCCAGATTGCCCTTCTTGAGTTGTATAAGTAAAGCTTCAAGATTGAGGGGCAAAACGGTCATTTTACCCCGACGTTCCGAACGTCGTTTTTCTCGTTTCTAACTTCTTCGATAGGGCGACGGCCATTCCAAATGACGTTGGAATTCTTGATTTTCCATTTCAAACTTTTCAGGACTCGTTTCTGATAGTTTTTTCTATCAGACGTGATTCCAGCCTATCCAGAACTGACGGGCGGCTTTTGCGGACATTACGCCTATCGACCCCGTGTTGCATATCACGTTTAGAGCTCGTCAATTCATGGCGGCTTTGGTTGTCATGTAATTATGAGGATTTATCACTAGTCCCTATGGTCTCGATCATCATAGTCTGATTCAGGATAATTTTGCAAATCGTACACTAGTTAAGCGGCATCACCTGCGCTCCAATCGTACGACGCTCGCATGATAATCCTTAATCGTTCTTAGATCAGCCTTTTGGTGGTTCTAAATACCCCCTCGACAATCCTTATGGTCAAAGCGCCATTTCCTATCCGAGTCACCTAGGTCCACGTACCTCGTCTCGCGTTAGCCTTTCCCCTTTGGTCAGTTTACTCAAATTGATCAGATTTGAGCGGAATACAACTGAAATACATCGCTTGATATACATAAACTTATCATTACAGAGTCTGAAGTTGATTGGAAATCAAAATGTCACAACTCTTCCTCCCTTACAAAAATTTCATCCTCGAAATTTACATTACACTTAACTACTCAAATAAATGGGGGTGCTGTCGCCTTATCGTCTCTTCGTTCTCCCACGTGGCTCCTTCCGTTCCGTGGTGCTCCCATACTACCTTGACCAGCGGAATCTTCTTATTCTTGAGGATTTGCTCCTTCCGATCCTCGATCCTTATTGGCTTCTTTACATAAGACACTTTGTCGTCCACCTCTATGGCTTCGTAGTCCAGCACATGCGTCGGATCAGGCTCATACTTCCTTAGCATCGACACATGGAATACATTATGTACATAGGATATATTTGACGGCAAAGCAAGTTGGTAGGCTAAAGTTTCAATCCTTTCCAATATCTCAAAATGGCCTACATATCTTGGGCTCAGCTTCCCTTTCCTTCCAAATTGCGAGAGTCCTCTCATCGACGACACCTTGAGGAAGATGTGATCGCCCACTTGAAACTCCAGAGGCTTGCACCGCTTGTCTGCATAGCTC
This sequence comes from Rhodomyrtus tomentosa, assembly GCA_028455895.1. Classification (NCBI taxonomy): domain Eukaryota; kingdom Viridiplantae; phylum Streptophyta; class Magnoliopsida; order Myrtales; family Myrtaceae; genus Rhodomyrtus; species Rhodomyrtus tomentosa. Next base: position 19,357,226 of record JAPCWY010000003.1, on the reverse strand, counting down.
TTCTAGCAACTCTACGTCGTCCTCAGTCTATCCCGGATCACTTTCACTGTTTCCACCGATTGCTCTACCAATTTCGGGCCTGTGATACTTCTTTCTCCGACCTCATCCCAGCATATCGATGTTCTGCAAGCTCTACCATAGAGTGTTTCAAACGGTGTCATCCGTATTGTGACATTCTGATTTTCAATCAACTTTAGACTCTGTAATGAGAAGTTTATTTATATCAAGCGATGTATTTCAGTTGTATTCCGCTCAAATCTGATTAATTTGAGTAGACTGACCAAAGGGGAAAGGCTAACGCAAGACGAGATACGTGGACCTAGGCGACTCGAATAGGAAATGGCGCTTTGACCATAAGGATTGTCGAGGAAATATTTAGGACTGCAAAAAGGCCGATCTAAGAACGATTAAGGATTACCATGTGAGCGTCGTACGATTGGAGCGTGGGTGATGCCGCTTAACCAACGTATGATTTGCAAAATTATCCTAAATCGGACTGTGACGATCGAGACCATAGGGACTAGTGATAAGCCCTCGTAATTACATGACAACCAAGACTGCCATGAATTGATGAGCTCTAAACGTGATGAGAATCACGGGGTCGATACGCGTATAGTCTGCAAAAGCCGCCCGTCAGTTCGGAATAGGTTGAAATCACGTCTGGTAGAAGGAACGATCAGAATTGAGTCTTGAAAAGTTTGAAAAAGGAAAATCAAGAATTCAAACGTCAATTGGATTGGCCGTCACCCTATCGAAGAAGTCAGAAACGAGAAAAACGACGTTCCGAACATCGGAGGTAAAAAGACTGTAATGCCCCTTAAGCTTAGGACTTTGTCTTTATAATTGAAGGAAGGGCAAAATGGACATTTCTCACCCCCAAGCTGCTGAAAATTGAAGAGCAATTGATGGCTATTAGATGCCCTTGAGAAGAACAATTGCCAAGTGTCACAAATCCAAGGGTGGAAGATCAACTTTTCATTTAATGCCCACCTACCAATCACTTCAATTAATTAAAATTTTGGGGATAAACCAGCTCTCTTTCTGCTCCCTCTCACTCTTCATTTGGCCATTTTTACTCTCCCAAAGAACAGACCAAGCTTCTTCTTCTTCTTCTCCAGTTTTTGCTTCACCCGACCCCGCCGGACGCCGCCGTTCGGTCTGTACGACCGCCGCCTCCGGCAGTCCCTTGCTTCCGGTCGACCACCTAGATGTAGCCCCACATCTTTCCGACGTTCTTCAACTTGAATCGGGTCATTTGGAGCTCTGAGGAATTCGGGGCAAGCATTCTCCCACAGGTCGACGGATTCTGTTCTAGTTTGAGGTAGGTTCGGTTCTGAACCCTTTAGACAGCCAAAAACTTAGAATCTTTGGCTCAAATTTTGTGGAAATCAAGTAGACATATAAATGGTTCTGTGGTAAAAATTAGAGATTTATTTGATAAGTTTTTGACCATGAACCACCCTTGTACATTATGCCTAGAATCTGCTGGTATTCTGTATTTGAGTTATCTGGCGACTTCCGATGACTTTCCGGCAACCACGCGACTTGAAACTCACGATGAGACTTCCAAACTCTTAGGTAGACATTATAAGAGGTAGAATGGTGTATATTTGATGGATTTGAGATAGATTAAGGCCGGTTGGACCCGGCATGAACCGAACCGAATGGAACCGATTCAATGTCGGGCCAAACCGAATCTGTGGAGGGCTGAATAGGCTGGAATTGTGTTGTAATTTGGTGTGTATAATGTGTTGTGATGATGAGGAGTATGTAATGGATGATTTGGATGGATGAATGGAGGGATTGAACTTGAAATTTGACAAAATCGATTGATTATCCTAGGTTGCGCGACCGATTGACCTTGGACTTGAGTTGACCAAACCTTAGGAGGTGCAAGAAGGAGTAATTTGCGTTAGTAAGCGGAGGTAAGGAATTTCCTAAACCAAGGCTAGGGGGATTGGACTCGATTGGGCAAGTCGAGGGCCGAACGGAACGATTTATGAGAAAACCCTCACTTGTAATAACTTGATGCGTCCTTGGACGTTATAGAATGATTGTTTAACCTAGCCTATGCTTGAATTGTCTGAGTGCCTAAGTACCATTTGAATTGAATTGGTTGCCACGAAATTTATTAAACATATTATTATGCGCATTGGCCATTGGTTATGAAATTTGCTTTTTTTAAAAATCAAGTTAATTGATATGATGTGGCATTGTATGGCATGGCCCTAAGGCGTATGAGACGCGAGGCGGAGGTTGAGACCCTGATGCGACAAGGTCGCGGGGTGGATTATGAAAAAATGGCGCCTTGATGCGACGAAGTCGCGGGGTGAGATAGCCATAGTCCTGATGCGATATAATTGCGGGACATAATACGAGCTCATACACTCTGCCTGAAAATTTAACTGGGGCCTGATGCGTTTACGCGGGCCGAGCCTGATGCGATCTAATCGCGGGCCAGAGAATGAGGGCAGGCAGAGGTTGATTGATGTGGTGAAGTGACAGGCCGAGCATATACGTGCAACTGTGTGTGACATGAGAATATAAATGCATGTCTGTCCTCTATGCATTATTGTTTATTGAATTATGAATGTCATACCTGCATGAGTACATGAGTTGGATAGGTTGAGTGACTTGACTGCCTGAGTGGACGGTCAATCTGACCTATGGTTAGGTTTTTCTTACTGAGATGTGTATCTCACCCATTTTAGGGAAATTTTACTTTACAGATCCTAGGCAGTAGCTACATGGCCTATCAGGTTCGGGGACCCGTAGGAGATGACGGTGTATTACGATGAGTTCCCCGATAGGCAGGGAAATATATACTTAAGGAAATGTACTGTAGTTTGGGTAAATGAGGGCAAACCAGACTGGAAGCCTCATCGGTTTGAGTCTTGGTTTAGACAGGATGGAGATAGGAAGGTCGGGCCGTTGAAGCCTCACGAGGTTCCGGAGGGTGTTATACCTCCATGGTGTCAGACGACTTCGGATCAGGAGTTTCCGAAGGGTTCAGTGGTTGGGTAAAGGAACGGCCCGGAGCGGACGCCGACAGCTGAGTTTTTCGTGCCACCGCTAGAGGATGAGGTCATCGTGGTGGAGCCGTCCGAGAGAGATTCATCCGAGCCGGACAAGGAGGCGACCGTGGAGGGAGACCAGGCTGAGCAGTCGTAGGAAGCGACCATGGAGGACTCTGTGGAGGTTCCGTTAGAGACTTTCTCCGAGTACGAGCCGTCAGAGGAGAGCGAGGACACCGGAGATTCCAGCAGTTCTTCTTAGGCGACTCTGGATGATGACCTGACTTTTTGACCGGCGACTTAACCTCCCTTCCTTAGTGGATTTTGTGGACACCTTTTGACATGTTTACCCGTCGCCTTGCTATATAGCGGTCTGTAGTAGATGTGACCAGTTGATGTTGATGTATGACTTTATGATGCTATCCAGTCCTGCTTAGTCTTGGGATATATATATTTATATTGTACGGGGAGTTGTTGGGAAATGCTTCCGTGTGCTTAATGTAAATTATTTCATCTCTCGATCTTCCTTTATATGTAAGTGGATCCTTGGGACCGCCGAGAGATTATTGTTGTTTTGCTTGCAGGGATGATTGCGTGCTCGCGATGAGGCGCGGGGCGTAACACGTATACTCTGCTGGTAGCTATTATTGTACGTAAACTCTACCAGGTGTAGCTGCTCTTCCCATCCGCCTTTGAAATCTATGACACACGCTCTCTACATGTCCTCAAGCGTTTGGATCGTCCTTTTTGACTGTCCATCTATCTGGGGGTGATATGCTGTACTGAACTACAGTCGGGTCCCCATAGCCTCTTGTAGGCTCTTCCAAAAATTCGTCGTGAATTTTAGATCCCTATCCGAGGTGATCGTCATCGGTACTCCGTGCAATCTTACTATCTGCCTCATGTACAGCTCTGCGTACTTATCCACGGCGAAGTCCTTTCGTACAGGAATGAAGTGGGCGGACTTGGTCAATCGGTCCACGACTACCCATATCGAGTTGTGACCTCTCTGACTCCTCGAAAGTCCCATCACAAAGTCCATGGTTATGTGCTCCCACTTCCATTCCGAAATTTCCAGTGGTTGCGACAGTCCTCTAGGTTTACAGTGCTGCGCCTTCACTTGCTGGCAAGTCAAACACTTAGCCACGTATCTTGCCATGTCTACCTTCATTTCGTTCCACTAATAATGCTGTCGCAAATTCTAGTACATCTTTGTACTTCCAGGGTGGACACTATAGTTGCTCCTATGAGCCTCTTACAAAATTCTTTCTCGGAGTCCTTCATCCTTTGGTACACATAGTCGTCCTCGGAACCTCAAAATTCCGTCCTCAGACACTTGGAATTCTGGCTTCCTTTTCGTTGCATCATCTCGACAATTTTCTGAATCTCCGGGTCCGTAGACTGTAATGCCTTAATCCCTTCTTGGACCTCAGGTTCCACCTTCAGAGTCGCTATCAAACTGGATAACTAATCGACTTCTAATCTGAACTTGGAGTCTCTCAAGTCTTCTATCGTCGACCAACTTCTCACTAACAAGCATGCAATACTTGACTTTCGACTTAATGCATCTGCTACTCTGTTTGCTTTCCTAGGATGGTATAATATCTCACAATCATAATCTTTGAGCAGCTCCATTCACCTACGCTGTCTCATATTCAGCTCCTTCTGGGAAAACAAGTATTTCAAACTCTAGTGGTCTGTATATATCTGAAATTTCTCGCCACAAAGATAGTGTCTCCAAATTTTCAGGGCAAATACAATTGCCGCTAACTCCAAGTCGTGGGTCAGGTAATTCATCTCGTGTGGCCTCAACTGTCTGGATGCATAGGCTACTACCCTTCCATGTTGCATCAATACACAGCCCAATCCTTTTAGCGAAGCATCGCTATAAATCTCGTATCCTCCCAGTCCCGGCGGAATGGTCAGCACTAGTGCGGTCGTCAATCGATGCTTAAACTCTTAGAAACTTTGCTCACATCTATCAGTCCATTCAAACTTCATTTCCTTCTTCGTCAACCGTGTCAATGGAATGGCTATGGAAGAGAATTTCTCCACAAATCGCCTATAGTATCCTGCCAGTCCCAAGAAGCTTCTGACCTTGGTGACCGTAGTAGGCCTCGGCCAATTGATTACAACCTCTATCTTTGCAAGGTCCACTGCAATCCCTTCACTAGACACTACATGGCCCAGAAATGCTACCTTGTTCAACCAAAATTCACACTTACTCAACTTGGTGTACAATGAGTGCTCCCTCATGGTCCTCAATACAATTCTTAAATGATCTTCATTTTCCGCATCGCTCCTCGAGTAAATCAAGATATCGTCAATGAAAACTATGACGAATCTGTCCAGAAACTCCTTGAATATCCGGTGCATCAGGTCCATGAAAGCAGCTAGAGCATTAGCCAATCCAAACGGCATCACCGTGAACTCATAATGACCATACCTCGTTCTGAAAGTAGCTTTCGGTATGTCTTCCTTCTTAATCCTCAGTTGGTGATACCCCGTCCTCAAGTCAATCTTCGAAAATACTGCTGCTCCTTGCAACTGATCGAATAGATCATCAATCCTCGGCAGCGGATACTTGTTTTTCACCGTCACCTGATTCAGCTGTCGGTAGTCAATGCATAAACGCAAAGATCCATCCTTCTTTCTTACAAATAGCACTGGTGCTCCCCACGGCGAAGCACTTGGTCGGATGAATCCCTTATCTAGCAACTCTTGCATCTGCACTTTCAACTCCTTTAATTCTGATAGGGACATCCTGTACGGTGCTTTCGATATCGGCTCCGTCCCAGGGGTTAATTCAATTACAAACTCTATTTCCCGCTCTGGGGGTAGTCCTGGCAATTCCTGGGGAAACACATCAAGAGCTCATGCACTACCGGGATATTCTCTAGCTTGGGTTCCTCGGCAGTCGTATCCATTACTGCTACTAAGTATGCCCAACATTCTTCAGACATCAACTTAGTTACCTCTAAAGATGAAACTAAGGGAATCGAGATTCCTCCTTGACTTCTCACCAACTCAAAACTAGGGCGATCTCGGATAAAACCGAATTGTTTTATTGCCACAGTCTACTACTGCTCCCTGTCTGCCCAGCCAATCCATTCCTATAATTACGTCAAAATCAAACATAGGCAATATGGCTAAGTAGATGCTTTCCTTATTTCCCCCAATCATAATCTCACAACCAACACAACCCAACGAAACTATTGTGTCATCCTTTAAGGATGTGGTAACATGCAAGATAATACTCAATGGTTCCAATTTCATGTCTACCAATTCAGCAAACTGTGCAGATACAAATGAATGCGTGGCGCCCGGGTCAAACAATCCATAAGCAGTCTGGTTGCATGAGTAGACCGTACTTGTGACCACTCCTGGCGCATCTTCTCCCTCGCTGCGAGCCACATCGTATACCTTGCCCTGTGCCGGTAGTCTGCTCTGTTCGATTTGAGGTGCAACAGTCGACGGTCCTGCTTGTAGTCTCGGTCCTTGCGGTCGACCTGCCGGAGCTTGGTTTGGGCACGTTCTCATCTGATGGCCCAGCTGATCACACTTGAAACATGCTCCCGTCCTTACAGGGCATGCCCCGTTTCCATGCCTCCTGCCGCAGAGTCGGCAGTTCCAGTTTGCTGGATTTGGCATCTTCGCGATGTTCTTTCGTACTGGAGGCACAAAGCGTCTGTTGTTCGCCATCGGCCTCTTGCCCAACTGGCGATTGTCTCTAAACGATGGGAACCGCGATCCAGTTGCGGTATTTCTTTCCCTCAAATCCCGTTCAATCATCTGGCCTTGCTCATATATCTCTCGGTAGGTCCTCAAGTTCAAAGTTATCATCTGGTTGCGGAGTTTGGGCTTCAGACCATCCCTGAATCTCCATGCCTTCTCCAAAGGGTCCTCCACAGATCGAGGTGCATACCTCGAGAGCCTCGCGAACTCAGCTTCATACTGGTCTATCGTCAGCTGGTTCTGACTTAGTTGCAGGAATTCAATCTGTTTCCTTTCTCTGGCCGTTTTTGAAAAATATTTATCGTTAAGTGCCCTCTTAAAGGTGTTCCAATTAATGGCCACTCCTTCAGGGAAGACTCTGTCCTTGGTGGCAGCCCACCAGTCATTTGCCGTACCCTCCAACTGATACACGGCTAGCAGTACCTTCTCTCATCTGTGCACTTTAGCACCCCAAAAGCCTTCGCTAGTTTTTCTATCCATCTGGGCGTTAACTCGGGATCTCCAATCTCGTCAAATTGTGTCGGCTTCAGTTTCATGAACTGTTCAACTAGCTGCCCATCTACCTGGTCGCAACGATTTCCTCTTGAGGGTTTATCGTTTCGTTACTTTGATTCGGTTCACCTTGACTTCCACCTCCACCAGCGTTGCCAGTGCTGGTATTGACGGCTACTAGGGTAGCTCCTTTTGCTTGGGCTATGGCAGAGTCCCGATCCTGGGCTTACCTCTCTATGATGTCTTTGAGTCCTTCCATTGCCCTCAGTAGACCGTCCACTCTTGGATCCTCCGCTACGGGCGGCCTCGAGCTAGAGGCTCCGCCTCTTGGTCTTCCAGGCCTTCTGGATGGGTTACTCATCCTTGCTTCTTTCTATTGAACCTGATCCACCATAAGTTCAACAATGAGTTAGTAACTTACTTATTCATCCAATCCAGAGTTACTATCTGCTCCTTAGCAGAAACAGTTATACAACATCAGTACTCCATACATCAATTTCAGAAACATTTCAACCAATGGCTCATGGCCATTCCTCATTTCTATTCACTCCAGTGATTCACTAAAATCAATCACTTTCATTCGTCAAGCAAGTTAAGGTCCAAAAATGACCTTCAATCCTAAGCAGAGAACTTAATTCCTTATGCCTTGCCACAACCTTACCAAGGTCAAACACCATCCATAGGCGTCAAGTCACATGCTAGGCATTACATGCCTTACCCTGACCAATTTCCTATGGTCTTGCTATCCGTCCTTGTCCCAAATTAATCCTCCTTATTACTCCAATCCTCAACCAACTTTGTATCGAGTTGACCTTGCTCTGATATCAAAACAAGCGGAGATGTCACGCCCCGCGCCCCGAGCACGAGCACACGAGCATCCCTACAAGCAAACCAATAGAATCTCTCGGCGATCCCAAGATCCACCAATAGGAATCGAGAGATATAATAATAACATCACGCATACGGAAGCGATACTCCAATAAATCCCCATACAATATACATATATATATAGATTAAGTGGGACCTGGATAGCATATGTCATTCATACATCAAGGCGTACCATTCATATAACCCGAATACTAAACCTACTAAACAAAAAGGCGACAGGGTAAGCATATCAACAAAGATATCCACAAAAATTCGTCAGGAATGGGGTCAGGTCGCCAGTCAAAAGATTGGGTCGCCATCTGGAGTCGCCTGGGAAGAACTGCTAGAATCTCCAGTGTCCCCAGTCTCCTCTGTCAGCTCGTACTCGGAGAAAGTCTTTGACGGAACCTCGACAGAGTCCTCCATAGTTGCCTCCTGCGACGGCTCGGCCAGGTCTCCATCAAACAACTCCATCACTATGACCTCGTCCTCCGGCGGTGGCACAAAATACTCCGCTGTCGGTGTCCGCTCTGGTTCGTTTCTAGACCCAACCACCGTTCCCTCGAGAAACTCCTGGTCCGCTATCGTTTGGCACTAGTCGGGTATGACACCCTCCGGTACCTCATGGCTTCAGTGGCCCGACCTGTCTATCCCCGTCCCTCCTGAGCCATGCCTCGAACTTGTGAGGCTTCCACTCAGGCTTACCCTTGTCCACCCATACGACGGTACACTTCCTCACAAACACGTTCCCCTGCCTATCCGGGAACTCATCATAGTACGCCATCATCTCTTTTGGGTCCTCAAAATGAATTGGCCACATAGCTGTGATCTAGGATCTGTAAAGTAAAGGTTTTCCCAAAATGGGTGAGATACACATCTTAGTAAGAAAAACCTAACCCTAGGTCAGGTTGAAAGTCCACTCAGGTAGTCGCATTCCTCAGCAGATCCACTCTCATGAACACATAGGCATAACAATCATAATTCAATAAACAACCACATACAGAAGACAGACATGCATTTATGATCTCGTGTCACACTCATATGCACATGTATATTCAGCCTGCCATTTCACCACGTCCATCAACTTTCTCCTGCTTCATTCTCTAGCCCGCGAACTAGTCGCCTCAGGCTCGGTCCGCGTAAACGCATCAGACCGTCATCGGTGACCCACGTAAATGCATCGGTCCCGATGGATCTCCAAGCCCAGTTCATTATCTCATACTCTGTCCCGCGATTAGATCGCATCAGGACTGTGGCTATCTCGACCCCGCGACTTCGTCGCATCAGGGCGCCACCTAACCATGCTTCACCTCGGGACCTCGTCGCATCAGGGTCTCAGCCTCCTGCCCCGCGTCTCACACGCCTCAAAGCCTCACCTCATTTCAGCCATGCCTCCACCATAACTCATGCCATGCTTTTCAAATCGTTTGCATTCACGATATCTAGTGTACTTAACAAATCTCGTGGCATACGAATCAATTCCAATGATATATAAACATGACAAACAACTCAGGCATATATAATGTCACACAATCATACTTTAACGTTTTAGGACATATCAAGGTTACCCCATTTGTCAATTTCTCATAAACTAATCCAATCGACCCTCACTTACCCAATCGAGTCCAATTCCCCCTAGCCTTGGTTTAGGAATTTCCTTACCTTAGCTTGACAACACCAATTACTCCTCTTTGAGCTTCAAGGTTTCGGGCAACACCAACTTCAAAGGTCAATTTGTCGCACAACCTAGAATATTCAATCGATCCGTCAATTTCCAAGTCCAATTCCTCAATTTATCAATCCAAATCATCCATAACTCAACTCTCAACACTTCACCACATCACAATCATCAATTTATAGCTCAAAACCATCGCCCAAGGCCTTCAACAGATTCGTTTTGGCCAGGCATTGAACCGGTTCCATTCGATTCTGTTCATACCAGGTCCAACCGGTCCTAATCTACTCCAAATCCATCAATTATACACTATACTACCTCTTACAATGTATACCTAAAGGTTTTGGAGGCTCACTGGTTGTTTCGAGTCGCTTGGTCGTCGAAAATTCGTCAAAACTCACCGGACGCCCAAGATCAGTCCATTGGGCAAATTCTATCCAAATTATACAAGGGCGGTTTGTGGTCAAAAATTAATCAAATAAATCCTCAATTTTTTTCACAGAATATTACATGTCTCAGCTTGATCTCCACAAAATTTGAGCCTAATATTCCATCATTTCGACCTTCAAATGGACTGAGAATCAGACCTACCTTAGGTTGGTTCCAATTCTGTCGGCCTGTGGGAGATTGCTTGCCCTGAACTCCACAGTGCTCCAAATGGCCTGATTCTTGTTGGAGGACGTCGGCAAGACGTGGATCTACGTCTGGGTAGTCGGCCGGCAGCAGATGGTGGCCAGAGATGGCGATCGTGGCTGGCGAACGGGCAGTCCAGCGGCAGTCGAGCGAGCGGCAGAATGAAGGAGAAGGAGGAAGATGATGCTCGGTTCTTTGAGGCTTGGTCTAGCCGAATGGAAGAAGAGGAGAGATAGAAGAGAGAGTGTGAGTTTCTATATTCAATTTTTTTTGGTCAAATGAGTTGAATGGTAGGTGGATGAAAAGGTAATATGACTATGCTTGACTTGATCTTTGACACTTGGCATTACCTCTTCCCTAGATGATCCAAGGACTCCATTTTGCTCTTCATTTTCGACAGCCAAGGGAGTGTCCATTGTCCAAATTGCCCTTCTTGAGTTGTAAAAGTAAAGCTTCAAGATTGAGAGGTAAAATAGTCATTTTACCTCCGACATTCCGAACGTCATTTTTCTCATTTCTGACTTCTTCGATAGGGCGACGACCATTCCAAATGATGTTGAGATTCTTGATTTTTCATTTCAAACTTTTCAGGACTCGTTTATGATAGTTTCCTCTATCAGACGTGATTCCAGCCTATCCCGAACTGACGGACGGCGTTTGCGGACATTACGCGTATCGACTCCGTGATTCATATCACGTTTAGGGCTCGTCAATTCATGGTGGCTTTGGTTGTCATGTAATTGTGAGGGTTTATCACTAGTCCCTATGGTCTCGATCGTCATAGTCCAATTTAGGAAAATTTTGCAAATCGTACACTGGTTAAGTGGCATCACCCGTGCTCCAATCGTACAACGCTCGCATGGTAATTGTTAATCGTTCTTAGATCGGCCTTTTGGTGGTTCTAAATATCCCCTTGACAATCCTTATGGTCAAAGCGTCATTTCCTATCCAAGTCGCCTAAGTCCACGTACCTCGTCTCGCGTTAGCCTTTCCCCTTTGGTCAGTCTACTCAAATTGATCAGATTTGAGCAGAATACAACTGAAATACATCGCTTGATATACATAAACTTCTCATTACAGAGTCTGAAGTTGATTGAAAATCAGAATGTCACAGTTCACGACACAAGAATCTCGAAGCAAGCATCGTCAATTGAAGCAAAAAGGCTCGATCCGGGAGCATATCAAGGAGTTCACCGAGCTCAAACTCCAAGTCCCCAACTTGGGTGTGACATTCTGATTTTCAATCAACTTCAGACTCTGTAATGAGAAGTTTATTTATATCAAGCGATGTATTTCAATTGTATTCCACTCAAATCTGATCAATTTGAGCAGACTGACCAAAGGGGAAAGGCTAACGCAAGACGAGATACGTGGACCTAGGCGACTCGAATAGGAAATGGCGCTTTGACCATAAGGATTGTCGAGGGCATATTTAGGACCGCAAAAAGGCCGATCTAAGAACGATTAAGGATTACCATGCGAGCGTCGTGCGGTTGGAGCGCGGGTGATGCCGCTTAACCAACGTACGATTTGCAAAATTATCATAAATCGGACTGTGACGATCGAGACCACAGGGACTAGCGATAAGCCCTCGCGATTACATGACAACCAAGGCCGCCATGAATTGATGAGCTCTAAACATGATGAGAATCACGGGGTCGATACGCGTATAGTCTGCAGAAGCCGCCCGTTGGTTCGGAATAGGCTGGAATCACGTCTGGTAGAAGGAACGAGCAGAATTGAGTCTTGAAAAGCTTAAAAAAGGAAAATCAATAATTCCAACGTCAATTGGATTGGCCGTCGCCCTATCGAAGAAGTCAGAAGCGAGAAAAATGACGTTCCGAACATCGGAGGTAAAAAGACCAAAATGCCCCTCAAGCTTAGGACTTTGTCTTTACAATTGAAGGAAGGGCAAAATGGACATTTCTCCTCCCCCAAGCTGCTGCAAATTGAAGAGCAATTGATGGCCATTGGATGCCCTTGAGAAGAACAATGGACAAGTGTCAAACATCCAAGGGTAGTAGATCATTTCACCAATTAATGCCCACCTACCAATCACCTCAATTAATTTAAATTTTTTGGGATAATAAACAGCCCTCTCTCTCTCCTCAAATCCCCCATTCGGCCATTTTTGTTCCCCCAAAGACCAGACCAAGCTTCTTCTTCTTCTTCTTCTTCTCCAGTTTCTGCTCCACCCTACCCCGCCGGACGCCGCCGTTCGATCCATACGACCGCCACCTCCGACCGTCCTCTGCTGCCGGCCGACTACCCAGATGTATCCCCACGTCTTGTCGACGTCCTCCAACTGGAATCAGGTCATTTGGAGCTCTGATGAATTCGGGGCAAGCATTCTCCCACAGGTCGACGGAATCTGTTCCAGTTTGAGGTAGGTTCGGTTCTGAACCCTTTAGACAGCCGAAAACTTGGAATCTTTGGCTCAAATTTTGTGGAGATCAAGTAGACATATAGATGGTTCTGTGGTAAAAATTTGGGATTTATTTGATAAGTTTTTGACCATGAACAACCCTTGTACATTATGCCCAGAATCTGCCGGTATTCTGTGTGTGAGTGCTCCGGCGACTTCCGACGACTTTCCGGCAACCGAACGACTTGAAACTCACGGTGAGACTTCCAAACTCTTAGGTAGACATTATAAGAGGTAGAATGGTGTATATTTGATGGATTTGAGATAGATTAAGGCCGGTTGGACCCGGCATGAACAGAACCGAATGGAACCGGTTCAATGCTGGGCCAAACCAGTTCTGTGGAGGGCTGAATAGGCTGGGATTGTGTTCTAATTTGGTGTGTATGATGTGTTGCGATGATGAGGAGTATCTAATGGATGATTTGGATGGATGAATGGAGGGATTGAACTTGAAATTTGACAAAATCGATTGATTATCCTAGGTTGAGCGACGGATTGGCCTTGGACTTGAGTTGGCTGAACCTTAGGAGGTGCAAGGAGGAGTAATTTGCGTTATTAAGCGAAGGTAAGGAATTTCCTAAACCGAGGCTAGGGGGATTGGACTGGATTGGGTAAGTCGAGGGCCGAACGGAACGATTTATGAGAAAATCCTCGCATGTAATAGCTTGATGCGCCCTTGGACATTATAGAATGATTGTTTGACCTAGCCTATGTGTGAATGGTATGAGTGCCTGAGTACTATTTGAATTGAATTGCATGCCACGAAATTTATTAAACATATTATCATGCGCATTGGCCATTGGTTATGAAATTTGATTTTTAAAAATCAAGTTAATTGATATGATGTGGCATGAGATATGATTGTGACATTGCATGGCATGGCCCTGAGGCGTATGAGACGCGGGGCGGAGGTTGAGACCCTGATGCGACGAGGTTGCGGAGTGGATTATGAAAAGGTGGCGCCCTGATGCGACGGAGTCGCGGGGTTGAGATATCCACAGTCCTGATGCGATATAATTGCGGGACAGAATACGAGCTCATAGACTCTGCCTGGAAATTGAACCGGAGCCTGATGCGTTTACGCGGGCCGAGCCTGATGCGATCTAATCGCGGGCTAGAGAATGAGGCAGACCGAGGTTGATTGGTGTGGTGAAGTGATAGGCCGAGCATATACGTGCAACTGTGTGTGACATGAGAATATAAATGCATGCTTGTCCTCTATGCATTATTGTTTATTGAATTATGACTGTCATGTCCGCGTGAGTTTATGAGTTGGATAGGTCGAGTGACTTGACTGCTTGAGTGGACGGTCAACCTGACCTAGGGTTAGGTTTTTCTACTGAGATGTGTATCTCACCATTTTTGGGGAAATTCTACTTTACAGATCCTAGGCAATAGCAATGTGGCCTATCAGATTCGGGGACCCGCAGGAGATGACGGCGTATTACGATGAGTTCCCCGATAGGCAGGGTAATATATATATAAGAAAATGTACAGTAGTTTGGATAGATGAGGGCGAACTTGACTGGAAGCCTCATCGGTTTGAGGCTTGGTTTAGACAGGACGGGGATAGGAAGGTCGAGTCGCTGAAGCCCCATGAGGTTCCAGAGGGTGTCATACCTCCTTGGTGTCAGACGATAGCAGACCAGGAGTTTCCCGAGGGCTCAGTGGTTGGTTCGAGGAACGGCCCGGAGCGGACGCCGACAGCTGAGTTTCCCGTGCCACCGCCAGAGGATGAGGTCATCGTGGTGGAGCCGTCCGAGAGAGATCCATCCGAGCTGGACCAGGAGGCGACCGTGGAGGGAGACCGGGCTGAGCAGTCGCAGGAAGCGGCCATGGAAGATTATGTGGAGGTTCCATCAGAGACTTTCTCCGAGTACGAGCCGTCAGAGGAGAGCGAGGACACTGGAGATTCCAGCAGTTCTTCCCAGGCGACTTCGGATGATGACTTGACTTTTTGACTGGCGGCCTGATCCCCTTTCCCTAGTGGATTTTGTGGACATCTTTTGACATGTTTACCCGTCGCCTTGGTGTATAGCGGTCTGTAGTAGATGTGACCAGTTGATGTTGCTGTACGATCTTTTGATGCTATCCAGTCCTGCTTAGTCTTGGGATATATATCTATTCATGTGGTACGGGGAGTTGTTGGGAAACGCTTCCGTGTGCTTAATGTAAATTATTTCATCTCTCGATCTTCCTTTATATATAAGTGGATCCTTGGGACCGCCGAGAGATTGTTGTGGTTTTCCTTGCAGGGATAATTGTATGCTCGCGATAGGGCGCGGGGCGTGACATCCCCGCTTGTTTTGGTATCAGAGCAAGGTCAGCTCGATACGAAGTTGGTTAAGGATTGGAGTAATATGGAGGACTAGGTAGGACAAGGACGGATAGCTAGACCTTAGGAAACTGGTCAGGGTGAGGCAGGAGATGCCTAGTTGTGACTTGACACCTATGGATGGTTTTTATCTTGGTAAGGTTTTGACAGGGCATAGAGGATTGAGTTCTCTGCTTAGGATTGAAGGTCGTTTCTAGACCTTGACCGGCTTGATGCTTGAAAGTGGTTAGTTTTAGTGAATCACTGGAATGAATGAATTTGAGCAACGGCCATGAGCCATTGGTTGGGACATTTCTGGAATTGATGTTGACGTGTGAAGTACTGTTGTTGTGTAATTATTTTGTTAAGGAGTAGTTAGTAACCCTGGATTGGATGATTGAGTAAGTTGCTAACCTGTTACTGAACTTGTTATGGACCAGGTTCGTTAGTAAGTGACAGAGATGAGTAACCCATCCAGAAGACCTGGAAGACCAAGAGGCGAAGCCTCTAGCTCGAGGCTGCCCGCAGCTGAAGATCCAAGGGTGGATGGTCTACTGAGGGCAATGGAAGGACTTAGGGACTTCATAGAGAGGCAGGCCCAGGATCGAGACTCTGCCATAGCCCAGGCAGTGGGAGCTGCCCTAGCAGCTGCGAATACCAACACTAGCAACGCTGGTGGAAGTGGAAGTCAGGGCGAGCCGAACCAGAGCAATGAAACGGTGAACCCTCAAGAGGAAATCATAGTGGCCAGGCAGATGGGCCAACTGGTGGAACAATTTATGAAGTTGAAGCCGACGCAGTTTGACAAGATTGGGGATCCCGAGCTAGCACCTAGATGGATAGAGAAGCTGGAAAAGGCTTTCGGGGTACTAAGATGTACTGATGAGGAGAAGGTGTTGCTAGCCGTATATCAGCTAGAGGGTACGACAAATGACTGGTAGGCTGCCACCAAGGATGGAGTCTTCCCTGAAGGTACGGCCCTAAACTGGAACACTTTTAAGAGGGCGTTCAATGACAAGTACTTTTCAGAAACGGCCAGGGAAAGGAAACATATCGAGTTCCTACAGCTACGACAGAACCAACTATCGATAGATCTGTATGAAGCTGAGTTCTCGAGGCTTTCGAGGTATGCGCCTCGATTAGTGGAGGATCCTTTGGAGAAGGCACGGAGATTCAGGGATGGGTTGAGGCCCGAACTCCACAGCCAGATGATAGCCTTGAATTTGAGGACCTATAGGGAGATATACGAGTGAGGTCAGATGATTGAGCGAGACTTGAGGGAAAGAAACATCGCAACTGGATCGCGGTTCCTATCATTTAGAGACCATCGCCAAATGGGCAAGAGACCGATGGCAGGTAACAGACGTTTCGTGCCGCCTACAAGGAGGAATATCGTGAAATGGCCAAACCCGACAAGCTGGAGCTGCAGGCTATGTGGCAGAAGGCATGGGAATGGACCATGCCCTATGAGGATTGGAGCCTGTTTCAAGTGTGGTCAGCTGGGCCACCAAATGAGGACATGTCCAAACCAAGCACCGGTCAGTCGACCACAAGGACTGAGGCCGCAAGCAGGACCGTCGACTGCAGCACCTCGGATAGAACCGAACAGACCACCAGCTCAGGGTAGAGTGTACGCTGTAGCGCGCAACGAGGCAGAAGATGCGCCTGGAGTGGTCACAGGTACGGTTTACTTGTGCAACCAGACCGTTTATGCATTATTTGACCCGGGTGCCACGCATTCTTTTGTATCTGCACAGTTCCCTGAGTTAGTAGGCATGAGATTGGAACCATTAAGCATGGCATTGCCTGTAGCCACCCCATTGAAGGATAATGTCTTGGTTTCACTAAGGTGTGCGGAATGTGAGATTATGGTTGGAGGAAGTAGGGAGAGTATCGACCTAGCTGTATTGCCTATGTTTGATTTTGACGTGATTATAGGAATGGATTGGCTGAGTAGGCAAGGAGCGGTAGTAGACTATGGCAATAAAACGATTCGATTTTACCCGAAAGATCGCCCTAGTTATGAGTTGGTAGGAAGCCGAGGAGGAGTCTCAATTCCCTTGGTTTCATCTTTGGAAGTAACTAAGTTGATATCTAAAGGATGTCGGGCATACTTAGTAGCCATGATGGATACGACTGTCGAGGAACCTAAGTTAGAAAACATTCCTATGGTACGGGAGTTTCCGGATGTGTTTCCCCAGGAATTGCCGGGATTGCCACCGGAGCTGGAAATAGAGTTTGTGATTGAATTAGCTCCTGGAACGGAGCCAATTTCGAAAGCACCGTACAAAATGTCCCTGTCAGAATTAAAGGAGTTAAAGGTGCAAATGCAAGAGTTGCTGGACAAAGGATTCATCCGACCCAGTGCTTCGCCGTGGGGAGCACCGGTGCTGTTCGTAAAGAAGAAAGACGGATCCTTGCGACTATGCATTGATTATCGGCAACTGAATCAGGTGACAGTGAAGAACAAGTATCCGCTACCAAGGATTAATGATCTTTTTGATCAATTACAAGGAGCAGCAGTGTTCTCGAAGATTGATTTGAGGACGGGGTATCACCAGCTAAGGATCAAGAAGGAAGACATACCGAAGACTGCATTCAAGACGAGGTATGGACATTACGAGTTTACGGTAATGTTGTTCGGATTGACTAACGCCCCAGCCGCATTTATGGATCTAATGCATTGAGTGTTCAAAGAGTTTCTGGACAGGTTCGTCATAGTTTTCATTGACGACATCTTAATCTACTCGAGGAGCGACGTAAAGCACGAAGAACATTTGATAATCGTATTGAGAACCCTGAGGGAACATTCGCTGTGTGCGAAGCTAAGTAAATGTGAATTTTGGCTAGACAGGGTAGCATTTCTAGGTCATATTGTGCCTGGTGAAGGGATTGCAGTGGACCCTGCAAAGACAGAGGCTGTAACCAATTGGCCGAGGCCTACTACGGTCACAGAGGTCAGAAGCTTCTTGGGACTAGCAGGATATTATAGGCGATTCGTGGAAAAGTTCTCATCCATAGCCGTCCCACTGATGCGGTTGACGAAGAAGGAAACGAAGTTCGAATGGACTGATAGGTGTGAGCAGAGTTTTCAAGAGCTTAAACATAGATTGACGACCGCGCCAGTACTGACCATTCCGTCGGGACCGGGAGGATATGAGATCTACAGCGACGCTTCGCTGAAAGGATTGGGTTGTGTATTGATGCAACACGGCCGGGTAGTAGCTTACGCATCCAGGCAATTGAGGCCGCACGAAATGAATTACCCGACCCACGACTTGGAGTTAGCGGCGATTGTGTTTGCCTTGAAGATTTGGAGGCATTACCTTTGTGGCTAGAGGTTTCAGATATATACAGACCACCAGAGTTTGAAGTATTTGTTTTCCCAGAAAGAGTTAAACCTAAGGCAGCGCAGGTGGATGGAGCTGTTGAAAGATTATGATTGTGAGATATTATATCATCCTGGGAAAGCAAACAGAGTGGCAGATGCATTAAGTCGAAAGTCGAGTATTGCATGCCTGCTGGTGAGAAGTTGGTCGACGATAGAGGATCTGAGAGATTCTGAATTTAGATTGGAGGTTAATCAGCTATCCAGTTTGATAGCGACTTTGAGGGTGGAACCTGAGGTCCAAGAAGGGATTAAGGCATTACAGTCTACGGACCCAGAGATTCAGAAAGTTATCAAAATGGAAGCGATAAAGAGGAAGCCAGAGTTTCAGGTGTCTGAGGATGGACTTTTGAGATTTCGAGGGTGATTATGTGTACCAAAGGATGAAGGGCTCCGAGAAAGAATCTTGTCAGAGGCTCATAGGAGCAATTACAGTGTCCACCCTGGAAGTACAAAGATGTACCGGAACTTAAGACAACATTATTGGTGGAACGGAATGAAGGTAGACGTGGCAAGATATGTGGCTAAGTGTTTGACTTGCCAGCAAGTGAAAGCGCAGCATTGTAAGCCTGGAGGATTGTTGCAGCCGCTGGAGATTCCGAAATGGAAGTGGGAACACATAACTATGGATTTTGTGATGGGACTTCCGAGGAGCCAAAGAGGTCACGACTCAATTTGGGTAGTCGTGGATCGATTGACCAAGTCCGCCCATTTCATCCCTGTACGAAAGGACTTCGCCATGGATAAGTACGCAGAACTGTACATGAGGCACATAGTCAGATTACACGGAGTGCCAGTGACGATCACCTCAGATAGGGATCCGAAGTTCACGGTAAATTTTTGGAAGAGTTTGCAAGGAGCAATGGGGACGCGACTACAATTCAGTACGGCGTACCACCCACAGACTGATGGACAGTCAGAAAGGACCATCCAGACGCTCGAGGACATGTTGAGAGCGTGTGTCATAGATTTCAAAGGCGGATGGGAAGAGCAGTTTCACCTGGTTTGCGTACAATAACAGCTACCAGCAGAGTATACAGATGGCACCGTTTGAGGCACTCTGTGGCAGAGCATGTAGGACACCAATATGCTGGGATGAAATAGGAGAAAGGAGTATCACAGGCCCCGAGTTAGTAGAGCAATCGGTGGAAGCAGTGAAAATCATTCGGGACAGGCTGAGGACGGCGCAGAGTCGCTAGAAGAGCTATGCAGACAAGCGGCGCAAGCCTTTGGAGTTTCAAGTGGGCGATCATGTCTTCCTCAAGGTGTCACCAATGAGAGGACTCTCGCGATTCGGAAGGAAAGGGAAGCTGAGCCCAAGATACGTAGGCCCTTTCGAGATTTTGGAGAGAATTGGGACCCTGGTCTACCGGCTTGCGTTACCGCCAAGTCTATCCCAGGTACATAATGTATTCCATGTGTCGATGCTAAGAAAGTATGAGCCTGACCCGACACATGTGCTGGACTATGAAACCATAGAGGTGGACGACAGAGTATCCTATATAGAGAAGCCGATAAGGATCGAGGACCGGAAGGAGCAGATCCTCAGGAATAAGAAGATTCCGCTGGTCAAAGTAATACGGGAGCACCACGGAACGGAAGGAGCCACATGGGAGAATGAAGAGACGATGAGGCGACAGCACCCCCATTTATTTGAATAGTCGAGTGTAATGCAAATTTCGAGGACGAAATTTTTGTAAGGGAGGAAGAGTTGTGACATTCTGATTTTCAATCAACTTCAGACTCTGTAATGAGAAGTTTATTTATATCAAGCGATATATTTCAATTGTATTCCACTCAAATCTGATCAATTTGAGCAGACTGACCAAAGGGGAAAGGCTAACGCAAGACGAGATACGTGGACCTAGGCGACTCGAATAAGAAATGGCGCTTTGACCATAAGGATAGTCGAGGGGATATTTAGGACCGCAAAAATGCCGATCTAAGAACGATTAAGGATTACCATGCGAGCGTCGTGCGGTTGGAGCGCGGGTGATGCCGCTTAACCAACGTACGATTTGCAAAATTATCCTAAATCGGACTGTGACGATCGAGACCACAGGGACTAGCGATAAACCCTCGCGATTACATGACAACCAAGGCCACCATGAATTGTCGAGCTCTAAACGTGATGAGAATCACGGGGTCGATACGCGTATAGTCTGCAGAAGCCGCCCGTCGGTTCGGAATAGGCTGGAATCACGTCTGATAGAAGGAACGAGTAGAATTGAGTCCTGAAAAATTTGAAAAAGGAAAATCAAGAATTCCAACGTCAATTGGATTGGCCGTCGCCCTATCGAAGAAGTCAGAAGCGAGAAAAACGACGTTCCGAACATCGGAGGTAAAAAGACCAAAATGCCCCTCAAGCTTAGGACTTTATCTTTATAATTGAAGGAAGGGCAAAATGGACATTTCTCCTCCCCCAAGCTGCTGCAAATTGAAGAGCAATTGATGGCCATTGGATGCCCTTGAGAAGAACAATGGACAAGTGTCAAACATCCAAGGGTAGTAGATCATTTCACCAATTAATGCCCACCTACCAATCACCTCAATTAATTTAAATTTTTTGGGATAATAAACAGCCCTCTCTCTCTCCTCAAACCCTCCGTTTGGCCATTTTTGTTCCCCCAAAGACCAGACCAAGCTTCTTCTTCTTCTCCAGTTTCTGCTCCACCTGACCCCGCCGGACGCCGCCGTTCGGTCCGTACGACCGCCATCTCCAAACCTCCTCTACTGCTGTTTGACTACCCAGACATATTCCCACGTCTTGCCGATGTCCTCCAACTGGAATCAGGTCATTTGGAGCTCTGAGGAATTCGGGGCAAGCATTCTCCCACAGGTCAACGGAATTTGTTCCAATTTGAGGTAGGTTCGGTTCTGAACCCTTTAGACAGCCAAAAACTTGGAATCTTTGGCTCAAATTTGTGGAGATCAAGTAGACATAGAGATGGTTCTGTGGTAATAATTTGGGATTTATTTGATAAGTTTTTTATCATGAACAACCCTTGTACATTATGCCCAGAATCTGCCGGTATTCTGTGTGTGAGTGCTTCGGCGACTTCCGATGACTTTCCGGCAACCGCGCGACTTGAAACTCACGGTGAGACTTTCAAACTCTTAGGTAGACATTATAAGAGGTAGAATGGTGTATATTTGATGGATTTGAGATAAATTAAGGCCGGTTGGACCCGGCATGAACAGAACCGAATGGAACCGGTTCAATGCTGGGCCAAACCAGTTCTGTGGAGGGCTGAATAGGCTGGGATTGTGTTCTAATTTGGTGTGTATGATGTGTTGCGATGATGAGGAGTATCTAATGGATGATTTGGATGGATGAATGGAGGGATTGAACTTGAAATTTGACAAAATCGATTGATTATCCTAGGTTGCGTGACGGATTGACCTTGGACTTGAGTTGGCCGAACCTTAGGAGGTGCAAGGAGGAGTAATTTGCGTTATTAAGCGAAGGTAAGGAATTTCCTAAACCGAGGCTAGGGGGATTGGACTGGATTGGGTAAGTCGAGGGCCGAACGGAACGATTTATGAGAAAATCCTCGCATGTAATAGCTTGATGCGCCCATGGACATTATAGAATGATTGTTTGACCTAGCCTATGTGTGAATGGTCTGAGTGCCTGAGTACTATTTGAATTGAATTGCATGCCACGAAATTTATTAAACATATTATCATGCGCATTGGCCATTGGTTATGAAATTTGATTTTTAAAAAACAAGTTAATTGATATGGTGTGGCATGAGACATGATTGTGACATTGCATGGCATGGCCCTGAGACGTATGAGACGCGGGGGGGAGGTTGATACCCTGATGCGACGAGGTCGCGGGGTGGATTATGAAAAGGTGGCGCCCTGATGCGACGGAGTCGCGGGGTTGAGATATCCACAGTCCTGATGCGATATAATCGCGGGACAAAATACGAGCTCATAGACTCTGCCTGGAAATTGAACCGGGGCCTGATGCGTTTAAGCGGGCCGAACCTGATGCGATCTAATCGCGGGCTAGAGAATGAGGCAGACAGAGGTTGATTGGTGTGGTGAAGTGACGGGCCGAGCATATACGTGCAACTGTGTGTGACATGAGAATATAAATGCATGTCTGTCCTCTATGCATTATTGTTTATTGAATTATGAATGTCATGTCCGCGTGAGTTCATGAGTTGGATAGGTCGAGTGACTTGACTGCCTGAGTGGACGGTCAACCTGACCTAAGGTTAGGTTTTTCTTACTGAGATGTGTATCTCACCCCTTTTGGGGAAATTCTACTTTACAGATCCTAGGCAATAGCAATGTGGCCTATCAGATTCGGGGACCAGCAGGAGATGACGGCGTATTACGATGAGTTCCCCGATAGGCAGGGTAATATATATATAAGGAAATGTACAGTAGTTTGGGTAGATGAGGGCGAACCTGACTGGAAGCCTCATCGGTTTGAGGTTTGGTTTAGACAGGACGGGGATAGGAAGGTCGGGCCGCTGAAGCCCCATGAGGTTCCAGAGGGTGTCATACCTCCTTGGTGTCAGACGATAGCAGACCAGGAGTTTCCCGAGGGCTTAGTGGTTGGTTCGAGGAACGGCCCGGAGCGGACGCCGACAGCTGAGTTTCCCGTGCCACTGCCAGAGGATGAGGTCATCGTGGTGGAGCCGTCCGAGAGAGATCCATCCGAGCTGGACCAGGAGGCGACCGTGGAGGGAGACCGGGCTGAGCAGTCGCAGGAAGCGACCATGGAAGATTATGTGGAGGTTCCATCAAAGACTTTCTCCGAGTATGAGCCGTCAGAGGAGAGCGAGGATACCGGAGATTCCAGCAGTTCTTCCCAGGCAACTTCGCATGATGACTTGACTTTTTGACTGGCGGCCTGATCCCCTTTTCCTAGTGGATTTTGTGGACATCTTTTGACATGTTTACCCGTCACCTTGGTGTATAGCGGTCTGTAGTAGATGTGACCAGTTGATGTTGCTGTACGATCTTTTGATGCTATCCAGTCCTGCTTAGTCTTGGGATATATATCTATTCATGTGGTACGGGGAGTTGTTGGGAAACGCTTCCGTGTGCTTAATGTAAATTATTTCATCTCTCGATCTTCCTTTATATATAAGTGGATCCTTGGGACCGCCTAGAGATTGTTGTGGTTTTGCTTGCAGGGATGATTGCGTGCTCGCGATGGGGCGCGGGGCGTGACATTGGGCGAGGAGGAGGCTCTCAGAGCGTTCATGGACGGGCTGAAATCATGGGCGCAAATCGAGTTGAAAAGACGTGATGTTCATAACATCATCAAAGCAATCTCCAGGGGTTGAGTCACTAATTGACTTTAGCAAACTCGATTCGGAGTCCAAGCTATCTTCGTGACCTAGTGGCGATTTGGCAAGTGATGTTGCGGGATCGAGAGTTGAGGAATTTTTTTCTTTTTCTTTTTGGGAAAAGGGCGCCCTCTACTTATACTTTTGACTAAATGTGAACAGCTGGCATTACAAGTAAATAGAGAGCCCCCGCCCGTTTGAGTCGCGAGTATAGCATGATGATCCCAAGTTACAGCAGCTCCGGATGAAAGGAGGAGGTATCCATTGAGGATTTCTTTCAGTTAGGCACCACTCAGTCATATTAAACTTCAAAAACAACTTAAAAAATAAAAGTCTCTTACCCGCAAAGGCTTAGGAGAGTTTCGTCGTCAATATGATCCTTCCTATTCCTTTTCTTCCAATTCCAAAAAATGTTCTGGAAAATGTTCACCTGAAAAACCTTTTAAGAAAAAGAAATCTTTTAAAAAATTTCACAATACTTTTTCTAAAAAACAGACTCTAAAAACAACCATTTGTGAAAAAAGAAAAAAAAATGATTTTAGTAAATTCACTTGTTATAATTGTGGAAAGAAAGGTCATACTAAAAAATATTATCGTTTAAATAAAAAGATTAATGAACTTGAGATTGATGTAGATATTTTGAATCAATTAAATCAACTTATGATTGAAATTGATGACAAAACTTCTAATTATTCTTCAAGCGAAGACGAAGAAGAAGTGAATGGTCTTC
The DNA here is from genome assembly GCA_028455895.1 of Rhodomyrtus tomentosa. Classification (NCBI taxonomy): domain Eukaryota; kingdom Viridiplantae; phylum Streptophyta; class Magnoliopsida; order Myrtales; family Myrtaceae; genus Rhodomyrtus; species Rhodomyrtus tomentosa. Next base: position 19,332,638 of record JAPCWY010000003.1, on the reverse strand, counting down.
AAGTCAATGATATTGAAAATTTTTCTAGTTCAGAAAATGAAACCTTAGATTTTGAAAAAGAAGTAAATATTTTGACAAAAGAAGAACATGATATTTTGGAGTCAATTGACACTTCTACTGATTTTGATTTTCAAAAACCAAACTTTAAAATATTTACAAACTCACTGAAATTTTAAATAGAGGGAAAAAACCCATTTCTAGACCAACAAACTCTAATGACATCCAGCATGAAATCAATGAGCTGAAAAAAGAAATTAGAATTTTGAAAATCAATCAAATTGACCAACAAAAGGAATTTTTGGATTTTAAAAAACAAATTTTAAAAGGCAAAGATAAGGATGAAAATCCTTCCAATTTTGAAGTAGATGCCGATTTTTCAAAATTTTTGCAACTTCTTACTGAGGGAATTAGTCGAAAATGGATAATTGATATTTCCATAAAAATTGACAATGAATTTATTTTAAATTCCATAGCCCTTTTTGATACTGGCGCAGATTTAAATTGTATTTGAGAAGGTCTTATTCCTACAAAATATTTTGATAAAACAACAAAAACTTTAAAATCCGCTCCTAGTGATCATCTAAAAATTAAATACAAACTTTCTGAGGCCTTTGCGATTAAAGATAATGTTTCTTTAAAAACATCTTTTCTTTTCAAAGACTTAAAAAAAATGTAATTTTAGGAACTCCTTTTTATAAATTTTATTTAACCCATCACGGTTACACAAGAAGGAATTGAAACATAGATTTTGGAAAATAAAAGTGTATTTCATTTTGTTACAAAACCCCAAACAAGAAATTTAAATATTCTTCAAGAACATTCTTTGAAAGAGAAATTGTCTCATAAGAGATAAAGAATCTCATCTTTTATTTTTAAAAGAAGAATTGAGTTACCAAAAGATTGAGCAACAGGTTAATAACCCAAATATCAAAAAGAAAATTTCGATTTTAGAACAAAAAATAAAAGACGATCTTTGCTATATTCCTCATAATGCTTTTTGGGAAAGAAATAATCATATTGTGACTTTACCTTATGAATACAATTTTTCAGAAAAGGATATTCCAAACCAAAGCAAGACCTTCACAAATGAATAGTGAACTTTTGAAACTTTGTGAAAAAGAAATTGAAGATTTACTTAAAAAACGATTAATTCGTAGGAGTCAATCTCCTTGGAGCTGCTATGCTTTCTATGTCAATAAAAATGCTGAAATATAGCGAGGAGTCCCTCGTCTCGTTGTAAATTATAAACCTTTAAATAAAGCTTTAAAATGGATAAGATATCCAACTCCTAACAAAAAGATCTTTTGAGCTGTCTTTGCTCTTCAAAAATCTTTTCTAAGTTTGATGTGAAATCTAGATTTTGGTAAATACAAATTGCTAAACAATACAGATATTAAATGGCTTTCACATTTCATTTGGACAATACGAATGGAATGTAATACCTTTTGGATTAAAAAATACTCCTTCTGAATTTCAAAGAATAATGAATAACATTTTTAATCCATATTCTGATTTTATAATTGTTTATAATATTGCCAAGAAAAATGGCTTATTTTTTTATGAAAAGAAAATTTTCTTGTTTCAAACAAAAATTAGATTTCTTGGTCATAATATATTTCAAGGAACGATCACTCCAATTGAGAGATCCATCCAATTTGCTGATAAATTCCCTAATGAAATAAAAGACAAAACTCAATTGCAAAGATTTCTTGGAAGTTTAAATTATGTGATTGATTTTATTCCTAACATGAATATAATATGAAAACCTTTAAATCAAAGGTTGAAGAAAAATCCAGTCCCTTGGACTAATGTACATTATGAAGCTATACGAAAAATCAAAACACTTGTGAAAGAAATTCCTTGCTTACATCTTGCTGATTCTTCTACTTTTAAAATTGTTGAAACAAATGCTTCCGAAATATGTTATGGAGGAATTTTGAAACAAAAGAATGACAGTAAAGAACAAATTATTCAGTTTATTTCTAAACATTGGAACGAAACTCAATAGAACTATTTTACTCTCAAAAAAGAAATTCTTGCTATTGTACTTTCTATTTCTAAATTTCAAGGCGATTTATTAAATAAAACATTTATGCTCAGAATTAATTCTAAGTCTACTAAGGATATTTTACAAAAAAGATGTTTTGAATATTGCATCAAAACAAATATTTGTTAGATGGCAAGCCATCCTTTCTGTTTTTTATTTTGATATTGAATTTATACATGATGATTCAAATTCTTTACTTGATTTTCCTGCAAGAGAATTTCTACAGGGAAAAATCCCAACACCATGCCTCCAAAAAAGGACAAAGACAAGTCCAAAGCGACAACATCAATAGTTCCCGCCAAACCAGTCAAATTAACACCAATCCATAGCTGGCCTACAACCCAGTCTCCGGAGAAACCTTCATCGCCTCAACTTTCTACTTCGTCAAACCAACCCTCTCCATCAATACCACTTTCTCAGTTGGCCACAATTTTGCCACAGAATATTTTGAAGGATTTACAAAAATCCTTGGGTACTGAAGTTTCTATTTATGAAGAGGTAAAATCTCCTTCTCCTTTTAAAAATCCTTTTAAAAATCTTTCTAATGAGGCGGTTCTTCGGTCACAACCAACCTCTCTAAAACCAAAACCAAAACCAAAATTCTTTATGAAAAATTTTTAGAAAATTATTACTGTGGAAAAGGGTTTTTATATGAAAATCCTTACATATTTGCAAAAAAATATGTTTGGAGAAAACCGTTTCTACACACCTTATGATCTTTTAAAACCATTTGAATTTTATGAAAGAATTTTGACACTAACAAATTCAATTAAATTTAAGCATTTCCTGGATAAAATTCATCAAGGAATTATCAATTATTACACTGCAAGAATAATAAGGGTCACACACCCTTCCGAGTGGAGTACTTTCCCTTATGCTTCAGTTAAACACGAAACTTGTTTGGCTGAAGTCCTTTCTATCATACCATCATTCACATATTTTGATTATATGCAAGCCTGGTGGAATACCTACTTCAAGCAAAATCCAAATACCACCCATACATGGCTTTTCTATTTTGACCAGTCTTTTGATATTTCTACCCTACCTTTTTGGTTCATCAGATGGTGGGACAATTTTGGTCCAGATATCGAAATACCTCCTACAAGTATTAGAGAATCCTACCAAATTTTTATGACTTCCTTAAAACCCACTTCACAAGAAAAATAATATTCACCTCTTCTTTTGTTCGCAATAAATTTTCAAATTTCTTGGGTTTCTGCGTGGCGACTTGAATACCAAACGAGTACTCAAGATCTTGATATTTTGATCTAGCCAGAAGGTACAAGACCAAATGGTGGGATGGTTTTTCCTATTGGGATAAAGTATCAACATCAGCTGTCCACAGCTGGCTACAAGGAGGATAAATACACCTGTTTTGACGAAGACTTCATTTCTACATGATAAAGCATTGACAGTTTCTAAACTGGCCAATTCATCAAATGAACAAGACTTCTATCAAATAATGAAAAAGGTTGTTGCTGAATACGAGGAATCCCAAGCTGCATCTTCACATCATAGTGGAAACACAAATGAAGATGACTGCTATGGTATCAATCTCGAAGATTCCGATTAAATACGTTTTGAATACTGCATAACACTGTACACCGTAGACTTTTACTGTACAATGTACATTGTACCGGCTTTTTGATATTCACTGTAGCAATATATTGTAGCCACGGTAGCTTTTCTATTTTTAAATACCTGAACTCTCAACGTTCAGAGGGACCTTTTCTAAGCTATTTCTCTCTCTCGAGCTCTCTCTCTCACATCCCGTAGAGAAGACCTTCAACAGAGAAACCCTATGACCATTTCAATTGTCACGCCCCGACTCTCGTGCTCGCGACATTCCTTGCCAAATTGCCACGAGATCATTGAGATAGTGTCCTAGGCACACTACCAACCTATCATTTACTAACGCATGTGGAAACGTGTTAACTCCCTGACAGCAATAACAAACAGGGATAGAATAATAAGAGTCAAACACCATAACGTTTCATCAAAAGATAACAATAAACATACGTATGTAACCACGAATAAATCTTGATCATATCGATACTACTACCATACGTACACAACCTCATATTTCGGGGTAACTAGACAATACCTTAGAAGGTTACTCGGTCAGGTGAGGATAACTTCCCATCTACTTCAAAAGGACTAATCCAATAGCCAATCCTTGGCATCCACGAAACTTCATCACAAGGGACCTGAAAATGTTATCCCACGACGTGGTGAGAATAAATCTCAGTGAATCAAGTCTAAGCTCGGTTAGGAAATTGATTCGCCCAGGGCATCCTAACAGAAGTCTCACAAGATCATATAACCATATATAACACTCAACTACATCCACATGCATACTTGCTAGTTTTCAGCCATACTCAATACTGCATCACATCCACAAGTATGCACAGGACACCACACGAGTCTATTTATTAACGATGATCATGCTAATGACACATGAAAGATTCTACGCGACAAAGAGCGTGATTCGACTCTTACAAATAACGCGATCCAGCACCTTAGTGCAATCGGGTGTTCTACCGGCATGACCGAATTTCATCCCTTTTCTCTCGGCAATGACTACTACGAGAGATGTCTCCAGTACGCCCAACATGGCACCAGCAAGTAGGCATCACTAAATGGAGCGTCGGTCCATAACAAGCTGCGATCGACATCCAACCAATCCTACATCCATGCTAGTTAGTACCGGACCAGAATTGTCGTGCTTTTGACAAGTCGTATGGTTCTATGCGATTGGCACAGTATGAGCTTGCCAGGAAAAGTATCATCGTTCCCTCATATGACCATACAATACACATCCAGCAATCAATCCATTCATTATCTTTGGTTAAAATCGGATGCTCACACAAGCATGTAAAAGTCTCCGCCGAATGCCATTTTCATGCTAAAATATGTCTTTTGATATCATACTTAGTCATATGCATATGCCGTCTAACATTAGACACAATAATTACAGAAGGGCGATTAATCCCCAAACAGACAACCAATCACATAGTGGACAAATAAGACAGTCAAACAGACATTTCAGTAAAACAACCAAAACAATAAGGTCACCAATTAATCACGAGCAGTCAAAGCCGATGGGACATTATAAGGCTCAATTCGTGCAATGCTTTTATTAATCAATTCAATTTATAACGTCGATTGCTCACTCGTCTCTAACTTATCGCTCACTCGCGATCAAACCATAATCAATCAATCAATCAATCAATCATCCTCTAGCAACAAATAACCACAGACGATTCAATCAATCCTGCTAACTTAATCGATCGCGACCATTTAACCTAATTCTCAATTTCTCTTTAACCGGCCCTCATCGTGCACTTAAATACCCTAATCAGCTAATTGACTAATCCTAGGCATAATTAGCACTCTAACTAAGGATTAGGGTCAACGCACAAATTGACTAGCTCGGGCGGTCACAACGGCAATAGCATGGGCGGCGGCGACAACGGCGATGACGGCGGCGGTTCTTGGCAAACCTAGGGTTTATCGCGCGGTGACTCGACTCAAAACCTTGAGAACGCCATGGGGAAGTTCGGTAAGGTTGCCAAGACAGGTGGTCGGTGACAGGAGCTCCGGTGAGCGGCAACCGATGCTATGAACAGTAACGGTCAGTGGTGCAAACTAGGGAAACAAGCTATTTGGTAGAGGTTCTCAACCTCAAGAGCTGAGACAAGGCCGGCCAAGGCTCGAGGACTCACCTATGGGTCGAGGGGAGTCGATCGGGACCGGTGACAAAGGTTGAGGTCGGTCGGAGGCACCGCAGTAGCCGCGAAACAGAACCGGGCGAAGTAGGGGTTTCGTAGCGCCGAGAACAGGGGAGTGATCAGAGTCGATTTCCAGCCTCCACGCTTGGCGGCCGACTCCAACGAGCTTAGGGGAAGGGGAGAGGGGTCTTAGGAGGTCGTCGGAGATTCTCGGGCTTGTTTGCGGCAGTTCCGGCTAGCGACGATCGACGAGGCGACGTCGGGGGTGTCAAGGGGAGGCAGGTGGATGTCGGTGAGGTGGTGGTTGGCGGCGGTGGCACCGGAAATGGCCGGAGGAGGGGCCAAAGCTCTCGGGTCAGGGGGTCCGTAACAGGGACTGGTTCCCAAGCGATTTTTGTGGCTGTCCGGCCGCCAACAGCGATCGTGACGGGTCAGGGCGACGACGACGAGTGGTTGAGAGTCGTGGAGGCTGGTTGGTGGGTGGTTGTCGGCCAAAAATCCATTGGAGGAGGAAGGAGAAGGCTCGATTTGGAGGGGCGTTCCTCTGTTGAATAGGGATAGGGAGAGAGTAGATAGAGGGAAGAGAGAGAGAGAGTCATGTAAGAGAGATGTTGATGGGAGAGGGTATGGAGCCCACTAGAAGACTTTTGGGGCATTTTTGTCTCTTATGAATAATTGAAAGGCAATTTGGTCATTTAGCATTTTAGGATCGAACGAAAATTTGGTACACTGGATGAAGGGTTTTTTTGGCAATTTCACAGGCTAAGCTCGGTCGGGATTGGCTCGGGCGTAAGGATTAAAATCCTAATTTGTGATGACTAAGAAATTCGAAACCTAATCTAAACCGATAGAAACTTCAGAATTCGTCCAATATCGTCTCTTAAATCCTTACGATCCTAAAATATTCCACAGACTGAAATTCAATAATAATCATTTTTATTGAATTCAGGTACTTTAGCAGAGATGAATTTCCAAGGCGTCACAACTCTCCCCTCTTAGGAAATTTCGTCCTCGAAATTGAAGTACTGCTACAACTGTTCAAACAGATAAAGATACCTATTTCTCATAACTTCCTCTATCTTCCAAGTAGTTCCTTCAGTTCCATGGTGTTGCCAAAGTACCTTAACCAACGAGATCATTTTGTTTCGGAACACTTGTTCATTCTTATTCACGATTTCGACTGGTCATTCCACATACGATGTTCGCTCATCCAATTCAATTTCCTCTTAAATCAGCACATGGGCGGGGTCCAGTTCGCACTTCCTCAATATCGACACATGGAAGACATTATGCACCTGAGCAAGTCTCGGTGGTAACACAAGACGATACATCCAATTTTCAATTCTTTCCAAAATCTCGAATGGTACGACACACCTTGGACTTAGCTTTTCCTTCTTGCCAAAACGAGTTGTCCCTCTAATAGGCATCACTTTTTACAGACATGATTATCCACTTGAAATTTCAATGGTCTTCGCCTCCTATTGGCGTAACTTTTCTAACTCTGGATTGTTCCCTGTTTGTCTCTAATAACCATGATAGCGTCTAACGACTGTTCCACTAACTCTTTTTTTTTTTAAATGGGTGTCTTGCACGCTCTGTCATACATTGCCTCGAAAAGCATCATCTTAGTGCTATACTGGTAATTGCTATTTAGGCAAACTCTACTAGATGTAACTGTTTGTCCCAACTACCATTGAAATCCAAAATACATGTCCTCCAAAGTCTGAATTGTCCTTTCAGATTGACCATCCGATTGTGGTTAATAGGCCATACTGAAATGCAGTTTCGTTACTCAAAAATCATACTACGCTCGCTTCAAATCACTCATTATCTCCAATCTGTATACCGAAACCACAAAGCGACTGTCAAACACAAATCAGATTCGAACTTACGATCCTTGATTACTAATCTGACACAATTTCATATCCACAATTCATTTAAACAGGTTGAACCATCCAACTCTAAGGATTCAACTCAATCTATCACCATTTAACTTTGCTGTTCCAAACAACTATTGGTTGTCTTAGTAACCACAATAACTAACCATTCCCACGAATCGATTGACAATTTCTTAACTTCCGATGAGCAGGATTTAACACTGCTTCTCCTTTTGTTCCATGGAGGTCAATCACGGCTAACACCAATGGCAATTTGGGCATTCTTCTTACATGGAGAAGATCGACTAATGATTCGCCTCTTCTTCGATCGATTACTTAATCATCAATATTCAATTGATTGGTCTGGTCAACATCTTGGGATTTGGAATCACTATTTATCAACTCTTGAAACATCTGAAGAATCACTGAACTCAAGCGTCAAATCAAATTGAGGGTCGGACCGTCCATTCTATCGAACAGGGTCAGCTCACAAGCAATTGACGAGTCGAGAACCACCTCAAATATCCCAATTTAGGGTTGGAATCACCCGTTCCTAGATCGGTCGTACAATTGAACACTATCGATTGATGCCAGCTCGCAAATCATGCCACGAATCAATCCTTGGTGCACTTTAGGGTGACCCTATGGTTGACTTACAGCTGAGCGAGACCAATCCAATTCGATCCATGCTTGATTTAAGATCGCTACACAGTCGATCCTTAATCAATAACACAACCGATTGGCAAATCAGGCCACCATCCACGTCGAGTGCGACCTCTAACTCTCGGTGGCTTCCTCAACCCTTGGTTGTTGTTCACGAGTAGTTCAAGTCTTAAGCTTGGATCGACCGTAGGTCTTGAAACATTACACTTTTACCAAGTTGAATTTCTTTACACCGTTATATCTTGAACATGCATCGTCAATCTACTTATTGTACTCCAAACTGAGTCATTTCTTCCTTGACTTCTTGAAAGTTTCATCACATAGTCCATTGTGACCTTCTCCTTCCTTTGCTCTAGAATCCTCAGCGACATCAGCAATCTCCTAAGCTTGTGACGATTTAATTTGACTTATCGACACATCAAAATCTTAACCCTTCGCTTGGCCATATCATTCTTTCTATCAACCCCTAATAACCTTATCACAAATCTTAATGTCTCCATGAACTATCCGGACTAAGGTTATGGCTACTGTAATGGGTTCCGATAGGTTTTCTACTTTATTCAAAAGCAAGAACCTTATGGTCATTATTCCAAGAAATCATGTGATCCTACTATGCTTCCGATGCGCCACTCTGTTAACTAGCCTTCCTTACTTGTCACATCTCGCAATTTTAATATTATTCAGGGGTATTGCCAAACTCGATAGTCTATGCATTCAACTGGCGACCCTACCATGACATCTACCCTTATATTGCCATTACGAACTTTCCTTGTTCGTCTTCACCATTCTTGTTCCATACACATGTCTAAAGTTTCATTAATTATAGTTCAAGCAGTGTACACTTCACCATAACCTTATTGGGTTACTTGCCAACTGGACCATATGAACCTCAAATCCTTCCAAGGCTGCCTTTGATATACTGCAAGGCCTTCTCCAATTTTACGATGTACATGAGTCTTGCTTACTCATAACATCTCGATTCATCCACAATCTTCTATCCATCACCCGAAATACAACCCAATGCACTGACAAATGTGTTCACTTTTAAATCCAAATTTAAATAACGGTTAAGGCAATCCAAGCAAAACAACACTTCAAACTTATGCAATCCATAAAATATTAGTTGTTTTAATACAACCTCATATCCATAAGTCTTATCCATAGAAGGTCTTTTCAAGCTCGACTAGCTATTGTTAATCTATACTAAAGCATCTTAACTCAAAAGTCACCCTACTCCTAGTAGAGTCAATCCTAGGTGTTCTGCTGAACATCCCCTCGAGTTTGTCCTTCTTGCGGTAACGATGCTTGATCTGTTTTATTTCTCATCAGGCAATCCTTCACTTGGTGTCCCGGCTGGTAACATTTAAAGCATTCTCCTCTTCTAAGCGGACAAGGATCGGACCCATGCCTTAGGCGACACAGAAGACACTTCTCACTTTGACGGAATATCGGCTTTCTGATTGCACTTTTCCGATTAGACGGAATATAATACTTGTTGGCATACATCGGCCTCTTCTTTACCCAATAGTTATCCCTGGAAGAAGACGCAAATCACGACCCAGATGCGATTGCCCTTACAGCTATGCTCCTCTCCACAAATTGGGTTCTTTCATACAATTCTCTAAAACTCTTAAGGTTCAGTGGCAACAAGTTGATCTTTAATCTCCAGCTTCAATCCCTCTCGAAATCTTTTCATCATATTCATAGGATCTCCAATCGTCCATGGTGCAAACTCCGATAGCTTAATGAATTTCGCCTCATATTGTTCTACTGTCATTTGGTCCTGTCGAAGCTGTAAGAACTTAATCATCGTTTTATCTCGCCTACTATCCAGAAAGTACTTTCCATAAAAAGCTTCAATGAAGGCATCCTACACGGGGACCACACCTTCAGGAAATATCTTTCTTCGTGTAGCTTCCCACCACGCATTAGCGACACTTTGAAGTTGGTAAACGGCCAGCGTCACCTTATCCTCTTCGGAACATCCTAGCATGGCGAATGCCTTCTCAATTTCCATAATCCACAAGATTGCAGCCTCTGGGTCTCCTAACTCTTTAAACTTCAGTGGCTCGAGGTTCAAAAACCTTTCCATCATCTCAAGCATCGGTTGCGTACCATTCTCATTTCTAGTCAATGAGTCTTTACGCGAAACGGCGGTAACAACGACATTAGCTTGACTACTCACCTGCTACCCAATTTCAACATCCAAAGTTTCCAACGCCTGTAGGATCCCTTTCACTCTAGGATCTTCCTGAGCTATCCTTCCTCTATACACCTCCTCATTATGGTTGCTCATTATACAGGCAACTAACGGAGTCCTATCCACCCCAAGCAACGCGTAATGAGATCACTATCAATCGGTCAAAAGAAATATAGGCAACAAGCACATGTAAAAGCTTACGATCCTACTAACTATCCAAAATCCCAACGCTCCTTATCACTCCAGGTCAATAACCAGATGGATCAGGCTGACCTTGCTCTGATACCACCTTGGGCGGGGATGTCACGCCCCGACTCTCGAGCTCGCGACATCCTTTGCCAAATCGCCACGAGGTCATAGAGATAGCGTCCCAGGCACACTACCGACCTATCACTTACTTACGAATGTGGAAACGTGTTAACTCTCTGGCAGCAATAACAAACAAGGATAGAATAGTAGGAGTCAAACACCGCAACGTTTCACCAAAAGATAACAATAAACATACGTATGTAACCAGAATAAATCTTGATCCTATCGATACTACTACCGTATGTACATAACCCCATACTTCGGGATGACTAGACAAGACTTTAGAAGGTTACTCAGTCAGGTGAGGTTAACTTCCCGTCTACTTCAAAAGGACTACTCCAATAGCCAATCCTTGGCATCCACGAGACTTCATCACAAGGGACCTGAAAATGTTATCCCACGACGGGGTGAGAATAAATCTCAGTGAATCAAGCCTAAGCTCGGTTAGGAAACTGATTCACCTAGGGCATTCTAACAGAAGTCTCACAAGATCATATAACTACATATAACACTCAAGTACATCCACATGCATACTTGCTAGTTTTCAGCCACACACAATGCAATGCTGGACTTGACTCATAGCCAATCAGTTAATCACTCAATACTACATCACATCCACAAATACGTATAGGACACCACACATGTTCATTTATTAACGATGATCGTGCCGACGACACATGAGAGGATTTATGCGAAAGAGGGCGTGAGTCGACTCTAACAAATAACGCGATCCAGCACCTTAGTACAATCGAGCATTCTAACAGCAGGATCGGGCTACGAGATGTGTCTCCAGTGCGCCTAGCACGACACCAGCAAGTAGGCATCCCTAAATGAGGCGTCAGTCCATCACAAGCTGCGACCGACATTCGACTAACCCTGCATCCGTGCTACTTAGCACCAGACCAAAATTGTCGTGCTTCTGGCTTCTGATAAGTCATATGGTTCTATACAATTGATATAGTACGAGCTTGCTAGAAAAAGCATCACCGTTCCCTCATATGACAATACAATACACATCCAGCAATCAACCCATTTTATTATCTTTAGTTTAAGCCGGATGCTCACACAAGCATGTAAAAGTCTCGGTCGAAGGCCATTTTCATGCTAAAATATGTCTTTTGACATCACACTCGGTCATATACATATGCAGTCTAACATTAAACACTGCAATTACAGAAGGATGATTAACCCCCAAATAAACAACCAATCACATTGTGGATAAATAAGACAGTCAAATATACATTTTAGTGAAACGACCAAAATAATAAAGTCACCAATCAATCACGAGCAGTCAAAGTCGATTAGACAATATAAGGCTCGATTCGTGCAATGCCTTTATTAATCGATTCAATTTATTACGTCGATCGCTCGCTCGTCTCTAACTTGTCGCTCACTCGTGATCGAACCACAATCAATCGATCAATCAATCAATCATCCTCTAGCAACAAATAACCACAGATGATTCAATCAATCCAGCAAACTTAATCGATCGCGGCCATTTAACCTAATTCCCAATTTCTATCTAAATTGGCCCCGATCGTGTACTTAAATATCCTAATCGGCTAATTGACTAATCCTAGGCGCAATTAGCGCCCCAACCAAGGATTAGGATCAACTTACAAATTGACTAGCTTAGGCGGTCACAATGGCAATAACACGGGCAGCGACGACAAATGTCGACGGCGACAGAGGCGGCGGCTCTCGGCAAATCTAGAGTTTATCGCGCGGCGACTCGACTCAAAACCTCAGGAACACCATGGGGAAGTCCGGCAAGGTCGTCGGGATAGGTGGCCAGCAACAGGAGCTCCAACGAGCGGCGGCCGACGCTGTGAACAGTAACGATTAGTGGCGCAAACAGGGGAAACAAGCTATTCGGTGGAGGTTCTAGACCTCAAGAGCCGAGGTAAGGCCGGCCAAGGCTCAGGGACTCACCTACAGGTCGAGGGGAGTCGATCGAGATCGGTTGAGAGCGACTGAAGGAGCGGAGCAGCCGCGAAACAGAATCGGGCGAAGCAGGGGTTTCGTGGTGCCGAGAACAGGAGAGTGGTCGGAGCCGATTTTCGGCCTCTTCGCGCGGCGGCCGGCTCCCACGAGCTCAGGGGAAGGGGAGAAGAGTCTTATGAGGTTGTCGGAGGTGGCGGTGGGAGGTGGCGGTGAGAGGCGGCGATGGCCGATTTGGCAGGATCAAAGAAAATCCGAACCGACCTCGAAAATAGGGCACCGAGGTTCTCGGGCCTGTTTGCAGCGGTTCCGGTGGGCGATGGTCGGCGAGGCAGCATCGAGGGTATCGAGGGCAGGCAGGTGGACGTCGGTCAGGTGGTGGTTGGCGGTGGTGGCGCCGAAAATGGCAGAAGGAGGGGCTGAAGCTCTCGGGTCAAGGGGGTCTAAAATAGGGGCTAGTTCCCGCGGCGGTTTTCGTGATTGTCCGGCGGCCAACGGCAGTCCTGACGGGTTAAGGCGACAGCGACGAGTAGCTGAGAGTCGTGGGGGCTGGTTGGTAGGTGGTTGTCGGCCAAAAATCCATTGGAGGAGGAAGAAGAAGGCTCGGTTTGGAGGGGCATTCCTCTGTTGAACAGGGAGAGGGAGAGAGTAGATAGAGGGAAGAGAGAGAGAGAGAGAGAGTCATGTGAGAACGATGCTAATGGGAGAGGGTATGGGGCCCACTATAAGAGTTTTCGGGCATTTTTATCTCTTATGAATATTGAGGGGCAATTTAGTTATTTAGCATTTTAGGACTGAATGAAAATTTGGTACACTAGACGAAGGGTATTTTTGGTAATTTCATAGGCTAAGCTCGGTAGGGATTGGCTCGAGCGCAAGGATTAAAATCCTAATTCATGGTGACTAAGAAATTCGAAACCTAATCTAAACCGACAGAAACTTCAGAATTTGTCCAATATCGTCTCTTAAATCCTTACGATCCTAAAATATTCCACGGATTTAAATTCAATATTAATCCATTTTATTGAATTCAGGTACTTTACCAAAGATGAATTTCTAGGGTGTCACATCAATCTTCCAACTTTTTTACCTCATACCTTTAAAACCTAAAATCCCACTTTGAAGCAGCATTACTATAAGCTTCCTAGAATCAGATCTACTAAGTTTCCTTGCATGCCCTCCGTTTCTACTCCCAGATCTACCCATTGTGATTCTCCCTATAAATTTAAAATTTTATGCACTTGTATGCACAGATCTGTTGATCATTTTGATATTTCTTTTGTAAACTCTCGTTCCATTCAATAGAAGTACATATATTTTCATATATTGCATACTTGACCCACAATCGGTAGGTCTAACCACTTGTGGAGTTCAAAGGCATTGTCTCCTTTCATATCTGCAATTTGTTTCATTTTTTGCAATTTATACTATGAAAACCCCAGAATCGGAAGGCCGAGCCTCCTATTGGTGGTTTAATATCCCACACTTACTGCACTACTCACCGACAGACTCTGACATCGTAAAAGTCACCGGATCCCTTCTCCCTTATATGTTGTGGATCTTGTTTCTTTTCATATCTACTATTTGTTTTCGTATCTATATCATTGTCTTTACGATATTTTTAATACAATATTGCATAGGTCTCGTGACTGAAATTATTGATTTTGTGATTGGTTTCTTGATATATCACTTGAACAACTCTTTCATACCTATTTTAATCATAATTAATTCATGATATTTATTCTCATAATATTTGTTTACATCTTACTTTTCATATTGTGCAATTTATATGAATTATTAAGTGTTTATTTTTGTTTATCTTTTTCTTATCGATCATTTTGGAACCGTCGTTTTAAAAGAAACCATCCCAATAATTATCCCTTCTATATGAACTGTGATCATATATATGTATATATATTAAGGAGGCTAATTCAATCCTGATCAATTTTAGCTAGAATAACTGATTTGGATAATTTTCTATGATTTTTTTATTTTCTTTGAATTTGTTATTTTTTAAATTTTTGTCTTCAATGTTATTTTCCTTTTCTCGTTGTGGCTAGTCCTCGCCGGCTATTGGCGAGATCCCAGCCCTCGAGGACATGAAAATCCTTGTCAATTACCTTGCAAGAGGGTCATGAGGCCATCTTCATGGCTTCGCCGGCCGCAGGGACAGTTCTTGTCCAAAGCCAACGTAACGTCGTCATCCATAAATAAAGTAAAATAGAAATCAAAATGAAAAAGGAAAAATTATTACAAATTCAAAAAAGTCTTAGATCATGTCATGAATCATTCAAAAACAAGGATAATTATATATATAAAAAAGGTTCTGATCCATTGCAATTGTGCTAATCCAGTCTTAATTTTTTGTGTCAATTTAGTCCACTTTATCAATTTGGTGCTAATGTAAATAATTTCTAATAATTTTTATATTTTAATTTTCTTTTCTCTTTTTTTACTTCCTACTCCTATTGTAACCGGCGAGGATTGCCGGAGCTCACCGGCCTAGCTCACGCTGGGCGAGGCCATGGCCGCGCTCACCTTGACGGGCAAGGCACTAGTGAGGTAGGCCTCGCTTAGTGGCCAGCGAGCTCCGACGACTTTTGCCAGCCCTAGTAGGAGTAGGAAGAGAAAAAAAGAGAGAAAGAAAACAAAGAAAAAATATAAAAAAACATATGAAAAGATATTATTAAAAATTTTCATGTCAGGGTAAACTCAATTGTCATAATTGCAGAAAGTTTGTTACTCAATTGACCAAAAAAAAAAAAGAGTAGGACTAAATTTGCAATAGTTTTAGGACTTTATAGGAAAATGTTAAATGTGTCATGATCTTGAAAGCTGCTTCCGTTGTTGAATATCATTGTAAGTGTGATCTCCACCACTTGAGCTAGACAAAACTAAGGAGGTTTCGTTTTGGGTTTCAACGTAAGACATGAGAAAAAGCAGAAGGGCTTAGAGATGGTTTCGAATCAAGAATGAATTTGCTTGATTGCTTGCCTCTTAAGATGGGATAAGTTTGATTCCCACAACATAATTAAATTAATCTTTGCTACTTGTACAAAGTGCTTTGTCAACAGATAAGGAAACTTAATTGTAAGTTACTGCTCTAATTGAAGATTGAGCTTTAGCTTTGGAATCACAGGATTAACACATATCGTCTTTAGTCTTTTCCGTTTCTAAATCTTCGATCATATCATGATGGAATCTTGACTTTATTTTGCGGGGAAGCAAACTCGCTTTTGGCCAAGAAGAAAACGGAAAAAAAATCGTAGAAATATATGAATGGGGGGGTGATGAGAAGAGAACCATCCCCATATGAAAACTTTGTTTAATTTACTCTATAGGTATTGTGATATCTTGAATCACTCCTTGTACTCGTGACAAATTTTTTTGATCAAAAAAGTGCTCAATCTATTGCGATTGTGCCAATTCAGTCCCAAACTTTTTTTTTCATGGACGTCGATCGGCGTTGATGTAGATGTTGATGCTGGCGTAGACAATTTTTGTTAGTATTTTAAAACATGTTGATTTATTTTTTATTTTATTATTTTCCTGATTCTCCCTCCAGCCCGTCGCCGCGACTGGCCAAAGGCTAGGGCAAGGTTGACCTTGCAAACATGGTGAGGCTTAGCCTCGCCCTTAATGTTGCAAGTGGCGAGGCCGACCACACCGTCGTTGGCTAAAGACAAAAAAAAAGTATAAAAAATAAAATAAAAAATAGAAAAAATTATAACATCATCAGAAATTATCCATGTTGGCACCGATCGGAAAGATTGAATTGGTTTAGGACCTCTTTTTTTTTTTGACAATTTTCCCTGTATTCGTGCTATGATCTTTATCAACTTTCCAATAGTGTTTTGTTATGAAGCGGGACTATCATAATAAAACGAATTCTCATTCTACATGGAGGCACAAGTTTAAACTTTCTGTAAAGGAAAGTTATTGACTCATTGCGAAGATCACGGTGCAAAACGTGCGGATAGACTCATCCTAATCAACCATAATCTGTCATTGTGCGCAAGACAGGTCATAAATGGGAAACTTATATATAATAACAAACCAAAAGGCAAATAAAGAAACATTGACCGCGATTAATGAAATTAGTGCTTTGTATATTTAAGAGGGTTTCGACCCCAACTAGTTTGGGATGAAGATGTTGTTGATATTGATGTATATTTAAGAGGGTTAATAATTAATACAAGAGACAACCACGATCATCCTCTTATCTTATAAATCCCAACGATATCACTCCAATCCCAATTAGCAACAACAAAGTGCACCTAATCCTCTCACTTACTATTTACCAAAAACGTTAGCTTCAACCTTTGACATCTCAGTCTTTACAGCCTTTCCTTCCTTCTTTACAGTAACAACCGCACGGCGTGTCGGTCTCTTGCTTCGCACGGCATGAAGTTGATAACTTCAGGGTCGTGCGTGATTTGGAGGGCGAATTTTGAATATTTGCAGAGTGAAGGCTTAGGCCTTCAAGGCTTCACTGAAGTCAGAGTGGCAGTGCATGTCTTTGGTTCTGTTTGGGTTCAAAAGAACAACTATGTCAATAGTCTCACATTGTGTAATAGACGCGAATTTGCGAAAATTGGGACACTCAGAACCTAAGTGTTGACTTTTGTCATGGTCCGAAGTTGGTATCTACTTACTCAGAAGGTAAACTATACTAGGGAGCAAACACAGGGAGACTACTCGATTTCCCAGAAATTGAACCGGGGTGATCAACCGGACCGATTTTCATTTGTCCTTTGATTTCTTAACCACCATACCAC
The DNA here is from genome assembly GCA_028455895.1 of Rhodomyrtus tomentosa. Taxonomy (NCBI): domain Eukaryota; kingdom Viridiplantae; phylum Streptophyta; class Magnoliopsida; order Myrtales; family Myrtaceae; genus Rhodomyrtus; species Rhodomyrtus tomentosa. The sequence goes on along the minus strand of JAPCWY010000003.1, from coordinate 19,315,092 downwards.
AAATTGTTCTCAAATGCTGCACAGATTTAGCCATAAGAAGAACTTACCGCATAAAAATCCTCGAGAGAAGAAGAACTTAGTCGGCCAGTTTGCTCTGAAGTCTCCGAGCAGGCTGAGCAAAGAACAGAACCAAAAACAAAATGTTAAAACCACTCTGTAACGGCAAGAGATGGTCTCCAAAGAATAAGAAGAAGAAGAAGAAGAAGAAGACCTGGGCATGAATACCAAAGAGACAAGCGGGACTCCCACATTTGCTACGGTCAGGCCATAACTTGCAACGGACGATATGGCAACATTTTAAATCCAAATTTGAGGTGTCAGCCAAACTTTCCAACAACCCGCAATCGTGAATCCACGTCTTTAATGATTCCAAGTGGTTTAGACCTTCCAAGCTTCTTAGCTTCGGACAATTTCTTACTGTGAGCTCCTCTAGCTTTCTCAATTTCGATAGATCCGACATCCTTTCAATCGAACTGCAACACACGGCCGTGAGGAAGGAAAGGGATCCCAATTCTTCAAGGCCGCGAATCTCGACTAACAACTTGCATCCATACAGATATACGTGTGTCAGATTCTTCATATGCGACAGATCGAGTATTTCTGGGAGGAACTCACACATATCCAGCCGTAAAAATGTCAATCTTTTCATTTCCAACTGAAACAATGCGTCCAGTCTTCTAAACGAGCATTCCTTCATGTTAAGTTCCTCCAACTCCAGAACAAATATACCAGAGAATTCCGGCATCGAGCAGTCACGGAATTCCAAGGTTGACAAGTTTACCAAATTGGAAAAATTTAGCGGTTGTGCGATTGCCAGATTTAGAAGTCGTAACTTTCTTAAACTAGAAGGAAGCTGGGGGAGGAATCGCACATTTGTGGAGCCCAATGTTAGTTTTTTCAACTGAGATAGGGTACCGAGGCTAGTGGGAAGAGGAATGAAACTCTCCAGCTTAATACACTTCTGCCATGTCAGAGAAGTCAAACTGGGGGGAAGCTCGGGCAATTGTTTAATATCAGATTTGGCTAGCTTAAGTTTTTGGAGATTGGAGAGGCGATTCATCGTCGTGGGTAATCTAGATATTTTCGTCGTTGACAAGTCTAGGATTCTCAAACAAGACAGTCTCTCAATTTCTTCAGGGATTTCACTGGTCAAGTTAAAACATTGTTTGGTGTCTAACACTACAAGCTTCTCCAACTGCCAGATTGCACTTGGTAATTTTGTTATTCCCTCCAAGTGCCTGATCTTAAGTATTGTCAGTTGCTTCAGGTTGCTAATTGAATCGGGTAGGTGGCTAATACCTGTATACGACAAATCCAACTCGATCAATGATTGTAACTTCCCAATCGAGTCTGGAAGTTCCTTTATCCCCTGACAATAACGTAATATCAACCTCTCCAAAGACACCAACGTAGATAAATCAGGTGTTCCCGTTAAGCGTTTGCAGGAGTTGAGAGCTAGTACTTTTAGTTTACTTGCCACCTGCAAAACAATTTGATAAAACATCTATTGATAAACGACCTATAAAAAAAGAATGAAAAGGAATGATCTTACGAATACAAGGAGTGGGACTCAAATCATACTCTGATCCAGTCAATCCTTTCCTCCGAAATATTGCTCCACGAAAGGTCAAGAACGGCTAAATTAGTCGGATGGAAGTTTTTTGCCTCAAAAGAGCAACAATGGCAAGAAAGCCATGTTAAATTGGAGAAAAGACGATTGAAGTCTCCAGTAAGGGACAGCCAATCTCCTTGAAAGAACCTCAGCTTCTGTAGATTAGCAAACTCGTCATCCGTTAGAATGCCTTCACGACGTCCAAGTGACAGAGCTTTAATCTTGGTACTCCCCTGACAATGGAAACACCAGGAAGTCCACAAAGTGAAGGTTAAAATAAAACAGGGGCAAGAATAGTCTACAACAGTCCCCAGGAAAATAAACTATTACTCCCTTTTTATACCTCTCCACCCTTTAGAATGCTCCAGGTTTCTTCAGGATTCCATACTCTGCTGCGTTCGCTGGGATCTTCGCGATTTTCTTGACGAACGATTTCCCTTCCAAGGTCCCGTACTTGGTCATGCATCCAAAAGGTATCCTTGTCTTTGATTTTTATCAAGGACATGAGACAGAGGACCTTAATGGTAATGTGTGGGTGGTATCCACAAGCATCCCACATGTAGAAAGGGTATGTCTTATCCTTTTTAATAAAAAAACAAGCTATATCCAAAAATACTTGCTTTTGTTTATCATCCAACTTATCGTAAGATATCATCAATTTACTTTGGCCTTCATTGGGAGGAGCATCTTTTAGCTTCTTCAATGTGGCTTTCCAAGTATTCTTCCGATTCATTGTTAAGGGATGAACCCGTGACTTCAATGGCTAAAGGAAGCATTCCCAAAGTGGAGACGATCTCATTTGAAAGGGATAAAAATTGATCCGGAGGAGAGTTTCTCCTAAAGGCATGCTTACTGAAAAGCTTAAGAGCGTCATCGAACTCCATTTCACGTACTTCATAAGGAGTAACTTTTGAAGACATTTCTATGGGGCCTTCACTGGTTGCTTCTCCCTCAATACTCAGGACACTTTTGTCCCTAGTAGTTATGATAATCCTACTCCCCGTACCAAACCAATCGCCTTTTGCTGCTAGGCTTTTGAGTTGCCCTTTCTCATCCACGTCATCTAGAACAATGAGAACTCTTCTACTGCCAAGAATTCTCTTGATCCTGTTGATCCCCTCATCCACGTCATGAATTCCCTCAAGGAAAGAACGAGAATCAACAAACCCGGATAGCAATTGTTTCTGCAAATTTACAATACCGTGGCCTTTTGAGGACTCTCGGACATCTGAAAGAAAACTGCGGTCTCTAAAGTCAGAAGACAGTCGGTTGAAGACGCACTTGGCAAGTGTTGTTTTGCCAATCCCGCCCATTCCATGGATTTACGAGAAATTGTACGCTGTCGGATCCCACATCCAACATTTTGATAAGAGCTTCTACACGATCATCAACTCCAACTAGACTTTCAGAGACAATCTTTTTATTTCCGGCATTCAGCTTATCCAACACAGTTTCAATTACAGATTTTATCAAATCTGCTTGGCTGCAACGAAGTAACAGCCATGTTAAGATTATATTTTTTTTATTGCAAAACTACTCCCCAGGTGACTCAATTGCCCTTACAGTTTGCAGAGATTACAAGAAATAATCTAGCCGTTTATAAGTAACCTTTTCATTCTAATGTTCCTTGAATGGAGAAGAATAGGAAATATATACAAGAAAATAGAAAAGTTTAAGACATTTACCCTTCATCTCCTTTCCAGTTCCATCCTTTCACCTCGGCCACCTTAATAAGAGCATTTTTCCAAGATTCTACTTCAGTGGGGAACTTCTTCTGGTGCTTCGAAAGTGCTTTGCTGTATAAATTTGTTGTGAGTTTGACATCGTCAGGCTCCACGTTCAAGAAAATGGGCAAGATCTCTTTGTTCCCGTTCGATTTGGAGGTGCACTCAACGATGTGCGCGAGCTCTCGGAGGCACGAGTGACTGTGAGCGTAACTCTTGGAGAAGACGGGGACGTAGATCTTGGAGTTCTCGATTGCTCGTAGGAGTCCATCACCGATCCTTTCACCGACGTGGAGGGATTCACTGTCTCTAAAGACAAGGATCCCGACCTTATTCATCCCATGGTAAAGAAAATCGGTGAATTTATAACGGGTGTCCGCTCCCCGAAAACTTAGAAAAACCTCACAGGAAGGTCCTGATGATGCCCTCGAATTCGTCTCTTTCACTGGCGTGTCGCGCTTCCTCGAGGTCCGGCGGAGACTGATGCAGAGGTAAATGAGGAGAGCGATGGAGAGCATCGAGAGGCTGAGGATTCCAGCGAGGACGTAGAGCTTGAGGCTGGGGAAGGGAGTATTGGAGGTGAGCCCGTGAGCTAGACAGCCGTCGAGAGGTCGGCGTTCGCCGGAAACCGCCATGTTTCCGGCGGAGCGAAGAGCGACTGGGTCCAAAAGGCTTAAGGGAGTACGTGAATGGGTGAGAATTGAAGAACGAGGGAGCTCGGTGCAGGAAGAGTAAAAGGATATTGGAAGCGGCTGAGCTGACGGTCCCACGTCGACTGAGTCACTGACGGTGGGACCGTCTGCTCACGGCCACACATAAGTGTTGGGAGAAAATATTGGGCAGGCTATATCTGCCAACTAAATTGTGCATTAAACCATTGAAAAGATGGCACGTGGTTATTTGAGCTCCATTTATCAGATTTATAAAAAAATAGAAATCCAGCCATCTCCGTTATCTCTCTCGTCCCTCCGTTATCTCTCGGCTAAATTTTTGAAAAATGTATCCTCAAGTCTTCTTATCTCTCTCTTCATTATCTCTCAAGTTCCCGCGGTTGAGCACGCGTTCTGCTTCTCTCTCCTCAAGTTCACACTGTCTTCTTCGATAGATCTCGACTCAATCACTGTACCAGACCGGTCCCTCGACTAAAACCACGCCGTCACCGCCACAACCGCCGCCGCTTCCGCCTCCGCTTCCAACGCTGCCATCCCGGAGTCCCTTTATGTCGCTGAGTTCACGGATTGATCTGTTCTCTCCACGCCGGTGCCGCCGCAGTCTCGGAGCCCATCTGTATCGCTTCATCTCCCTATGTAAGTACATGATTTGCTCTGTTCTTTCCTCGACCAAAACCACTCTGCCCCTGCGTGGTCACCTCCCGGACCTCCATTGGCGCCTTCGATTTGTCCTTTGCGCTCGACTAAAACCATGCCGTCGCTGATGCCGCTCCCGCCTCTGTCGTCTTTGAGCCCGTCTATGTCGCCTCGTCTCTCCCTCTTTGAGTTTATGGCTTGCTCTGTTATCTCGAAGTTCACTCTTTTCCACAACCAAAACAACGCTACCCCTGTCCGTCGTCTCCCCGACCTTCATCGGCGGCTCTAATCTGTCCTTTGCGTTCGACGACATTAGGTTAGTGTTTCCCCTCAATGCAATCCAAAAACTGAAGCTTTCCTTTGAACGATGATTTTGCCAAGTGTGGTAATTTTAACAATGTTAAACTGTTATATAGTGAAATTGAATATAGTAGTTTCAAGCTGTGCGAGGAGATTATCAAGATCTGTTGGCTCATCAATTGGGCATTGTAGCTTGTTAGAGTTCAAGAAGGTCAAAATGATCATTCTCTCTTGCCTCTATGGCTACCGAAATTCATATACAAGGAGTCAAAGATGGGTCAAAGCTTGAGTTGTATTATTGGTCAAGTGCCACATGTCAACCAATGAAGGTATTTGGCATTAATTACCCCACCAAACCAAGTCATGTCAAATTAACCTCAATTATGTGTATGAGACATTCATTTGGAAGCCTCATCAGCCATGTATACTATCTCCACCATTCCCTTGCATTTTCTCTCCATTTAAACCTCAACCGAAACTTCCCAAAAAGACCAGTTTTGTGCCCTCTATTCGGTCTGCTCGCCGGCCCTTTTTCGACCCTTCCTAGCCGTGCTCTGACCACCGGGAGCAATATTAACATGCCCTTGACAAGTTTCAAGTGGTAGCTCGAGGTTTCGTTGAGTGGTTTTTCCCGACCAGGGCATAGACCAAAATCAGACAGAAATCGCGCAAGCTGAGGTAAGGCCTTCGTTCTACCTCTTAGAGACTTCGATTGACCTCAAATTTTGTAGGGGATCTTCATTAAATATAGTACTAAAGTTGGATGGTCTGTGGCTGCAAGTTTAATGGTGTTAAAATAGATTTTTATGGCTGATTATGAGTGATCAAAAATGGGCAGAAAACTGACCGCCGATCATCAAGGAAGTATCGAACTTTTTAGGGGTCTTTAGAGTGTGGTTTCGCTTCAAATCTCTTGGTGAGCCTTCCAAACATATAAATTAAGGTCTTATTATATTTATTGTGTGAAAAGTAAGGCTTGTGATTGAAGTATGGCTTGATTGAGCGATTGGAACCCGAAATCGATTCTGTCTTGAGGATGAACCCTTACTGGTTGGTTCTGTTGGGGGATGATTGAGGAGTGTTTGGACTTCAAATTGACTTATAATGTCCTATAAGAGGTGATGTGAGGTGTTAATGGAAAGTGTGTGAAGATGATTGGGGTTTGGAAGTGAATTATGATAAAATTGGTGCATGAACCTCTAGGTTGTGTCTTACCTTATGTATGACCATGTGAACCGAACACATTGAGGGCTCGGGGGGAGCATTGCTATGTATTCAATTGTTAGAAAATGTGTCTTGAATTGCCAATGGTATGGCTAGGGAAAGATTGGGTTAATGAAAGTGAGCATTCCATGGTTTTGATTCAAGATTGGTAAATCTGTATAGGTTGACGAAGGATTCTTGGAGAGTTCATACTTGTGGCATTGAGGAAAGTCACTTTGTGTGACATTTTGCTAATTAATCAAGGTAAGTATTTCCTGAACCTTAATCTGAATGCTAGGACATTGCTAGACGTTTTATTGAATGAATTAAATGACTGGTGAATTTTATGAATTGAATTGTGTGTTATGATGACATTGTGAACTCAATGAGAAAGACAATGTAGATACCGATTGGTTTGCGGCCCTAGTGGTATCGAATGGTGGTGAATTCGAATAAGAATGAGATTGTTGATTGGCCTGTGGCCCTAGTGGCATCGTATGGTTGTGAGCCTTGAAAGTATCGATTGGCCTGTGGCCCCAATGGTACGATGACATCGATTGGCCTGTGACCCTAGTGATGTCAGATGGCAAGAGTGCCAGAGGAGTATGTGGGTGGAGGAAAAAGTGGTGGCAGTTGTGTATCGAATTGCATGTGCTTTTGCATTGAGCTTGGAACCCTGAAATTGAGTGTGATTGATTATGTTGTTTATCCATGCTTGGCTACTTATATTTCTGCTGGTTGATGCCACGCTCGATTCGTTGACGCCTTGTGCCATTGCATTGTTGTTTACTTGCATTTGGGTGGCATTTGTGTGTGGTCTGGGAGGGCTGGTATTGAGGTATAGAGATAGGTTTCACTTTTTGAGATGTCAATCTCACCTCGTAATGGGACACCATTTTCAGACCCCAAGCCTTAACTATGCTGCCAATCCGACTGGGCGATTCAAAGGAGATAACCGCCTTTTTTGATGAATTTTCCCCTTGGAAGGGTATTGTATATGTCAGGAAGCGCATCTCTGTCTAGGTAGACAAAGGTAAATTGGAGTTACAGTCCCACCGCTTCAAAGCATGGTACCGTCAATTGGGAAACAACAACTTGATGGGACCTCTACAGCTTAAGGATGTTCCATCAGAGGTGGTTCCGAATTGGTGTCATCCGTCCCGACCGGAGATCGAGGTGGAGAATCCAGCATCAGTGGGAGGTTTAAGGAACTTACGTGAAGTGTCAAAGTCTCCACCACCTTCTGAGGAGTACATGAACTACATTGAGATCTCTGTCGATGCGATCGAGGCCACCGACGAGGACGAAGAAGTAGAAGCTGAAGAGGAGATTGAGGAAGACAGTAAAGAGTCATCAGAAGAGGTGCCATTTGAGACATTTTCTGACTACAATCCAGACGAGGGCGAGGACGATGGAAAGGACGACTCAAGTGGTTCTTCTGAGTAATCCAGTTAAAGATGTTAGGTGAATTAGGAACCATTTTGGCGTTAGACCCTGGAAAAAGTATAGTGTTAACCTTTGAACCATAGGTCTTAGTTCATTTTTCCTACCCAAGTGTGCGGCTTTATCTTTTTGTCTTTTCCCTTCCGTTATGTGTACTGAATGTTTGCGGGATGTATAAATGGGTGTGCTTTTGAATCCTTCCAAAATTTCCCTTTTCTTTTTATTTTTATTGTACGACGATGTTATCTCGTCTTTCGTGTGTGCATTTCATATCATACTAGGCTGTGTGAGGTTCCTGGGTTATTATTGGCCTGAGGTGGATGTAACGAGTTCCATGGGACGCGGGGCGTTACACCAGACGTCGCGCACCGCTGATCGCCCCCCGCTGCCGTCAACCGCCACCGTCGATGGCCGGCCGCTTGTTGCCTGCCAATTGCTGGACGCCGCCAAAGATTTTGCTAATAATATTTCAAAAATAGAAATTTTTTCAGCCATTATCAAATAAATTTCTTTGATCAGAAGTCAATCTAGAGTAGAAGTAGAAAAATCAACTTCTGCTCTTGAAGAAAAGTAAAGAAGTCAATTTCTGGTAGAAGTTGAGAAGTTGGCTAAGATTGTTACAATGTGCTACACTTATTGTGGGACTTATTCGAGGAAGGAACGGTGCAAGAGATAGTGACTACACCTCTTAGTCCATTCCCAATGGAGGATAGAATTTTCTGGAAAGGAAATAAGGAGGAAAAATACTCGGTTAATGGAGGATATAACAGAGAAAGGGAATTGAATAGCCAGAAAAATGGAAACCAGGTTTCATCTTCTTACCACCCACTAGAAACCTATGGACCGAAATTTGGAACCTTCAAATCAACTCAAAGGTGAGATTTTTCCCATGGAGTTTGTGTAATATTGCTCTGCCAACTACATAAAACCTCTATAGGAGAAAGATGGTAGCACGGGGTGCATGAAAAAATTTCTATTCCAGAAAAAGTTTCTGGAACAGAAATAGTTTTTTGTATTTCTATTTCAGAATGAGTTTCTAAGTAAAATAAATGCGTTTGACAATGCTAAAAAAATTTCTATTTTTAGAATAGAAATTTATTTGACCGGCGGATGTGATGGCTGCGGGGGGCCGGTCGGCCGTGGACGGCCGCCGCGACCTCCGGCGGCCTCCTGGAGTCCTTTAGAGGCCGACCGACGATCGGTGAGGGCCGTCCGACGACCAGCGGAGGCCATCCGGCGATCGATGATGGCTGTTTGGCGACTGAAGGGGACCCCCGGCAGCCGGTCGATGATCGACGGCGGTCGTCCGGCGACCTCCAGTGACCGTTGGCGGATGGCCAGCTGCAGCCGGAGGCGACGTCCGGCAACCTCTGGCCACCTGCAGGGGCGGCAGGGGGTGGCTGGCGGTCAAAGAGGTGCAACTGGTGGCGGCCGTCGTTGATGAAGATTTCTATTTCTCAGAGAAGTAACTTTTTTTGGCTTCTCATTTCTGCTTCAAATCTATTTCTGCTTCTCAAAATTGTTCCAGAAATAGTTTCTTGCATTTGCGTTACCAAACGAATTTCTGTTTCAAATCTATTCTAGAAATAGAAAACTTATCCAGAAATAGTTTCTAGAGGGTTATCATGCACCCCCTAGATCCTTTGTATACACTGTGTCGTCGAACTCCGGAAACTACCGAACACCACCTTCTCCTATGTGACTGGATAAAAGATGTGTGGTCTGGCTCCGGGTTAGAAGTTCACACTTCACCCATAAATATATCCAATATGGAAACATGGATTGTAGATCACCTAGCTACCTTCGTCGAACCCTCCTCAGTAGAAAATCCATTTGCGGCATCAATATTTGTTGTAATATAACGTGCGGAAATTAATCAGAATCTTGCAAATACGTCAATGCGAAAGCCCATAAATAATAACGAAGAACGATAAAGAACACCAGATATAACGCGGTTCGATCCGAATGTCGGTAACTACATCTACGGGGAGAGCCAGCAAGAACAATCTACTATAATCGGAGAATCGGATTTACAATCGCTTAATACGCTCGTGTTTTTTGCACCTAAATTATATCTAAACCCAGTGTTTTTAAAAATAAACAACTCTCATTTGGATATAAAGAATAAAAAAAACTCACGGACCACAAATCGTGCTCGTCACCAAATCTCTACGTGCGACTAATGAGAGAACAATTGAACAAAGTTATTCGTATTCGTACGGCTTCGGTCTCGAGCTCTGAGTTCGTGCGGCTGTGGCTTCTCTCTGCAAAAAAGAAAACCTCGCGTTTTCTTTTTTTATCTCGTGCGGCTCTAGGTCAATCTCGGTTCTGCGGGCCAAAACCATAAAAAGTCTTTCACCCTTTTTGTGCATGCTCTCTGTAGGGAAGAAGAAAGGAAAGAAACCTTCCTCTTTTTTTATTTTTTATTTGTCCTTATCTCCAATGTGCCCCCACAATATTATATAACAAAAGTGTGCCCCCTCCCTTTTGTTCTGCCTTGCAGCAAAAGATTTCCACCGAACGCCCAATATAAGCATAAAGATATCTTTAGTTAATTGGCTCAAGATTCGAGACACATTTAATAATTCTTCACCTTGACTCAATATTTGAAGCCAACTCATAGTACTCATTAACCATGCTGTTCTCCCATCGCCTCGAAAGGCGATCACTCGCTATAGACGCTAATAGTGCTTAAGCAAAGCTTGATAGACATAACCGATTCGATGGAACCGGCGGTTCCGGTTCCACGAAAAGGCGAAACCGGAATCAGCCCTTAAGAGGCCGGTTCCTGTTCCGCAAGTCCAGAACTTTATTTTGTAAAAAAAAAAAAAAGAGAAAGAGTTTGGCTCTTTCCCCAAGCGACACATGAGGGGAAGAGCCAAAATGGCTCTTCCCTGGGTAAGACGGGCCCCACGTGGGGTCCGCCTGGCAAGAGGAAGAGCCAAAAGGCTCTTCCTTTCTTGCTCCCCCACTTAATTTCTATTATTATTTTTTTCTTCTTATAAAACGGTTCTGAAAAATATGGAACCGTGGGCTCGGTCAACGGGCCAGTCTCGGGCCGATCAAAGGGCCGGTTCCAGGCCTGTTTCGAGTCCCGGTTTCAAATGGACATGTCTAGAGCTTGAGTTTTGCCATCATGTTTGTCGGATTCTCCACTGTCGCTATCTTTTTCACAATAACATTACCTTTTGCTAAGACATCTCGGATGAAGTGGTACCCGATATTGATTTGCTTCATCAGCTCGTGATAAACCGGATTATATGCCAGAAATGTCACACCTTGGTTGTCATAGTGTATATCAACACTTGTCTGATTTAACCCAAAGTCCAAAAGCAAACTCTGTAACCATATCGACTCTTCGCTACAAATGTTAGTGACATGTACTCTGTCTCAGTCGACGACAAGGCAACGTGGTCTTGTAAGGACGCCTTCCAACTAACTGCACCATGTGCAAGCGTAAATACGTACACTGCTAAAGACCTGCATTCATCTAAGTCATCTACATGATTAGAATCCACATAACCTATGGTTTCACTACCATTACTATTCCTCCTGTATACTATACCAACGTTTGATGTCCCCTTCAAATATCTGAAAATCCATTTCACAGCTTCCCAATGAGTTTTACCAGGACGCTTCATATAATGACTAACTACATTGACAGCTTGTGAAATATCAGGTCTAGTGCATACCATAACATACATAATACTATCCACTACACTAGAATATGGAACACGAGATATATGTTCCCCCTCCTCCTCAGTCTGTGGTGATAACTTAAGTGAAATTTTAAAGTATTTCGCTAATGAAATACTCACAGATTTCGTTGACTGCATATTAAAACGTCCTACAATATTCCAATATATTTCTTTTGAGACAGACGTAATAATCCTACATTCCTATCACCCAAAATCTCCACACCCAATATTTTCTTTGCAGCACCTAAATCTTTCATCTCAAACTCAGCACTCAACTGCCTTTTTAGCACATCAACACCAGACATATTCTTAACTGCTATCAACATATCATCAACATATAGCATCAAGTATATCAAAAACCCATCATTCAATCTCCTAAAATAAACACAGCTATCCATCTGACTTTTAGAATAGTCCTGACTAGCCATAAAAGCATCAAAGCGCTTATTCCACTGCCTAGGAGACTATTTTAGCCCATATAAAGATTTCTTTAACAAGCAAACATGATCTTCCTTACCCGGAATAACAAATCCCTCTGGCTACCTTATGTAAATCTGCTCCTCCTACTCATCATGAAGAAATGCCGTTTTCATATCAAACTGCTCCAACTCGAAATCCTGCGCAGCAACTAAAACAAGTAAAATACGAATAAAAATATGTCTTACCAAAAGAGAAAGCACTTCATTGTAGTTATTGCCCTCTCGCTGTTTAAACCCTTTTGCCACAAGTCTCGCTTTATACCTCGTTGCCTCGACACTAGGAATGCCCTCTTTCCGTTTATAGACCCATTTACTTTCGACAATCTTTTGGCTCTTTGGTACTTTATTTAGCTCCCATGTCTAATTTCGATGGAGTTATTCCATCTCTTCACTCATAGCCCCTAGCCACTGCGATGATTCTAAATTAGCAATCGCCTCAGAGTATAATGAAGGCTCATCTGTCTACACCTCGTCACCTACAGTCAAAGCATAAGCAATATCTGTATAACCATAACGTATCGGTGGTTTTATTTGCCTTCGCTGTCTACCCTCAACTATAGTATGCTGCGGCTATACTGGTTGTTGACTATCACCGTCTTCAGGAACATCTGTTACCTCCAAGGTCTCCAGAGTCTCCACCTGAAGCTCCATCTCACTATTGACACTATGATCTATCTGCTCTGTTGGTAGTGTCTCAGGATTCCTCTGTCGAAGTATTGCAAGTCTCGTCGAAGATTACATCTCTGCTGATTATAAAATCGGGTGATCTGTGATCGATGTACTATAGCCGGTGGCCTTTCACCCCATGTGCATAACCTAGAAATAAGCACTTCTTTGACCTCGGTTCAAACTTACCACCACTAGTATGAGCATACGTAGGACATCCGAATACTCATAATCCGGAGTAATCAACAGTTTTCCTCGACCATACTTCCTCTAGAGTCTTCCACTCAATAGCAGATGATGGAGATCAATTAATCAGGTAACACGCCATGTTCACTACTTTGGCCCAAAATTCCTTGCCTATTCCAGAATGCAATAGCATATCTCAAGCCCGCTTAAGTAAAGTTTTGATTTTTCGTTCTGCCATGCCATTCTGCTGTAGTGTCCCAAGTACTGTGCGGTGTCTAACAATACCTTCTCTCTCACATACTCGGTAAAATATTTACCACAAAACTCCATACCGTTATCAGTTCTCAAGCACTTGATCTGTTTATCTGACTGCTTCTCAATCAATGCCTTAAATTTCTTGAATCGATCAAACACATCTGATTTGTGCCTCAGAAAGTATACCCATACCTTCCTAGAATAATCGTCGATAAAGGTCAGCATATAATGGGCACCTCCTTTCAAAGGAACTGGAGATAGGCCCTAGACATCTAAATGAATATACTTAATCGGTTGCTTGGTCGAATAAATACCTGCAGTAAACTTAATCCTACGCTGCTTCCCAAAGATACAATGCTCACATAAGTCTAACCTACTTGTCTTCTGACCCTTTAACAATCCTCTATCACTCAGTATCGTCATATCTGCCTCACTCATGTGCCCTAAACGCATATGCCATAACTGAGTTAAATCAGAATCTAACTCACCTGATGAAACTGCAGCAGCTCTTGTCACGGTCTCTCCTGGTAAATGATAGAGAGAATTCACTTTCTTCCCTTTCATCATTGTCATGGCACTTCGAGAGATCTTCAGCACTCCACCTTCAGCGGTATACTTACATTCGATATCATCGAGTGTCCCTATATAAATAAGTTTCTTCTTGAGCTCTGGTACATGCCTCACGTTTGTCAATGTACGAACTACACCATCGTGCACCTGAATCTGAATATCTGTATCCCCACAACCTTACAAGTTACATTATTCCCCAACAGAACTCTACCACCATATGCAGTCTGGTAAGTAGTAAACCAGTTCCTATGAGGCGTCATATGATAAGAACACCCCGAATCTAGCATTCATTTGTCTCCTGACGAATCTATAGTCATACACAAAATAGCCCTTGCATCACTAGTGCTCTCCTTAGTAATATTCGCCACACTGCTTATGTCTTTCTACCTATCACCTCTGTTTCTCAGCTTATGACAATCTTTCCTTATATGCCTCTCCTCATGGCATTCAAAGCATTTCACGCTTCCCTTGGATTTTCTATGGCGTGATTTAGACCTTATTTTACCTCTGCTGTTGCCGGACCCCAGTTGTTGCTCTCTACACCTAATCACTAGTCCTCACACTACATCATGCGTCAAACTGTCATCTTGCAACTTTCTCTGTCACTCTTTAGAAAAGAAGGCGGACTTTACCTCTTCTGAGATAATCGTAGTACGCCCCTGCAATAGAGAATCAGTAAAGTGCTCCATGACTCTGGTAAAGAAGCCAACAACATCATGCCTTGCTCTTCATCTTCAAAAATCTTACCGACATTCTTCAAATCCATCATGAGTTTATTAAATTCATCTAGGTGGGCTCTGACAGACGTACCTTCAATATATCTGAACTGGAACTTCCTCTCCAACATGTACAAGCGACTGTTCAAACCCTTCTTTACATAGAGCGACTGAAGCGTTGCTCACAATGTTGCGATATCCTTCTCCTCGCCTACCTTTATTAACAATTCATCCTATAAATTCAACAGGATAAGACTCATAGCCTTCCTCATCAATATATCCTTATCAGCGTCTTTCATTATATCAGGCAACTTAGCCTTGCCCTCCAATGGTTCTGTTAAACCTTGGGTCGTCAATAACGTCTCCATGTTGAGGCTCCATAACCCAAACTTGTTCCTCCCATTAAACTTCTCAATTTCAGCTTTCACCCCAGACATAATTGCAATAACAAATATCCAAACACTAATCAGATAAGCAAAAGTCCCAAATCACAATTCAGAATATTTGATCCTCAAGCTTTGATATCAATTGTTGTAATATAACGTATGGAAATTAACCAGGCAAATACGTCAATGCGAAAACCCCGAAATAATAACGAAGAACGATAAAGTACACCAGATATAATGTGGTTCGGTCCGAATATCGTACTTACATCCACAGAGAGAGTCAGCAAGAACAATCCACTATAATCGGAGAATATGATTTACAATCGCTCAATACGCTCGTGTTTTTCGCACCTAAATTATACCCAAACTCAGCGATTACAAAATAAACAACTCCCAATTAGATATAAAGAATAATAATAAAAAAAACTCACGGACCACAAATCGTGCTCGTCACCGAAGCTATTCGTGCACTAATCATAGATCAATTGAACAAAGTTCTTCGTATTCGTACGGCTTCGGTCTCGAGCTCTGAGTTCGTGCGGCTGCGGCTTCTCTTTGCAAAAAGAAAACCCACGTTTTCTTTTTTTTTGTCTCGTGCGGCTCCAAGTCAATCTCGGTGCTGCAGGCCAAAACGACAAAAAGTTCACCGAACACTCGTTATGAACATAAAGATATCTTTAGTTAATCGGCTCAAAAGTGGAGACACATTTAACAATATTGGTGGGTATTTTGCGGCAAATCTGGAGAGCAAGGAACACCTTTATTTTTTAAAAATTGATACCGAGGCCCTCGAGCATATTAGAAGAATCAAATAATATGAGCAAGTTATTCGAAAGGTGGAGCCGCAGAAAAATTCAGACACACTGGACCAATGGATTCCGCCGGAACGAGGAAGATTCAAACTGAACGTAGACGTGTTATGGTGTAACAGATCAAGGGAGGTCGCTGCTGCTGGGGTGCTACAAGGCCACAGTGGGACACTGATTACTGGTTTTTCCAAGAAGTTTCAAGCCCTCTCCGCCATCGTGGCCGAAACCCTCTCTATGAGAGAGTGGTTAACGTTCTTGAAGCCAAGGAGCCAAAGTACAAGCAAAAGAACTGATCTGCAATGGGGAGTAGGAGTAATAGTAGGAATGTGCATGGTCCGGACCGATCCGATCTCGGTATGGAACCGAGGACCGAATCAATAGTTCCGGTCCTTATATTTTTGGGACCAGGGATCGGACTGGACCAGGACCGGCGGCCTGGTCCGATACTGGTCCCGACCCAATAAGACCGCTAACACCAACCAACTGCTTATAAAAATTTAGTCTTTAAAATAAAATATGATTCGATTGTGTGTTAGTTTACAATTTATAACCTCGGTTGAGTGAAAAGATAAGTAAGTTTTTTTTAATCATTGTTTTGTTTTGTTTTCAAATATTTCTATTTTTTTTTTAATTATGTGTGTGTATGCGTGTGTGTAGCTCTATACATTATAGGCAGTCCGGTCCGGTCCGGTCCTAACACATGAAATCGGAGACTGGATCGCCCGACCACCGGTCCCATCTATTGGGACCGAGGACCGAGCCATCCACCTCATGGACCGGACCAACTCGCTCGGTCCGGTCTAGTCTCGGTCCGGTCCGATATAGTTTACACACCCCTAATGGGAAGTATCTGATCTGCACGTGATGTTAGAGTCAGATAACTTATTAGCTGTCAGATGGCCTAGACGATGACCCATGGATTGTGAAAATCGTGGTGGACGACTATCGAAGCTTAATGGCCCATATACACAATATCTCGTAGCCCTTTATTCTAGGAATGCTAATGAGTTGGTGGACTCCAACGCACAGATTACTCCACCCTAATTGGCTCTCTAAACCCTCTCGCCACCTGTGGTGGGATAAGGATCGCTTGACCATCCTCAATATGGTTAGGCCTGACCATCTGGAAATCCCAGCAGTCCGTTTGCATCACACTGCTGATATTTAATTCTGTCCAAAACGAAAAAAAAGGCCTGCGTTTTGGTTGAGCGGAAACTGAAATTAAAAAAAAAAAAATTCAGATAAAATTTTCAGATCCACCATTTTCGTCCCTCCATCTGCTCTCTCACATTTCGTCTCGTCCCTCGTACTCCTCCTCCGTCCCAAATTTCGTCCCCTCTCCTTTCGCTCCGGTGACGGTCCCCTTCGACGGCAGCCTCCGCGAAATTGCCGTCGACGACACCAAATCCAGAGGCGCGGGTAGGGGCGTGAACGCAAGCCCTACATTCAAGTCGAGGATGCCTCATCCACGGAATCACCGTCGAAGACACCAAATGCAGAGGTGCGGGCAGGGGCGTGAACGCGGGTCCCGCATTCAAGTCGAGGACGCCTCAGCTGCGGAATCGCCGTCGACGACACCAAATCCATAGGCACGGGCAGGGGCGTGAACGCGTGCCTTGCATGCAAGTGGAGGACGCCTCAGTCGCGGAATCGCCGTCGACGACACCAAATCCAGAGGCGCGGGCAGGGGCATGAACGCCGGCCTTGTATTCAAGTCAAGGAACATCGTAACGAGAGGAGGTGGGTCTTCAGTTTCGGAAAGTGAGTGGGTGGCTCAAATTTGGGGAGCAATTTTCCCACTCCAAAGGAGATTTGCAAGGGGCTTGACAAAAGACAACTCTAATCTTTATGCAAAGTAGATACTAATTAATCCTATAGAGCTAACAACATATAATCCCATTCTTCAGGGCAGCTCTCTAGGACCTCAAAAGAGACAATGGTCGATAGGGTTAACTCCATATCTACCCCAAAAGGCCACTCCAAAAGGTCACGCCTCGACATCCACGAAACCCAGTTACTTGTGACCTAAAAAGTTATCCCACGCCGGGGTGAGAAATAAATCTCAATGAAGTCAACACCTAAGCTCAGTTAGGATGATGATTCACCCGGAATATCCTAACAAACAGACATGGCATGTCAATCAATACAGATATCCAACCACATGCAACTTACCCTCTAGGAAGCCACACATAATGCAATGTAGACATCTTGAAAACAACATCTAAATGGCAACACATTCACTCTAGACAGTTTAACAAATTGATCGACAACAAATGAATGTGTGGCACCCGGATCAAACAAGGCATAAGCTACTTGATTATGCAAGAAGACCGTACCTGTAACGGTTAGCAAATCCTTCGCCTCTTCTCGAGTGACAGCAAACACCCGTCCTTGTGCCGGTAGTCGATTCTGAAAGTTTTGTGGCACGTTTCCTCCAGTTTGGCCTCCTTGCGGCCTGAACTGTTGCCTTTGCGGGAAATCTCTCACTCGGTTTTGGCCACAATCGAAACAAGCTCCATCGCCATATGGACACGGAGCATAACCATGCTTCTGATAGCACAGGCGGCACGTGTCATCTTGACGATGCACAGGCTTGTTGATCGCCCCTTTTTGGTTTGGTGGAATGTGGTGCTTACCACCTATCATCGGCTTCTTGCTTTTACCGCGTCCCACTTGCAGCAGCTCTTTCCTTCAAATTTCGCTCAATCAGCTGAGCCCTCTCATAAATGTCATCGTAGTCCTTTAAGTTGAAAGGCACCAAGATATCTTTTATTTCCAGCTTCAATCCATCCCAGAATCTCTTGGTTTTATCCAAAGGATCCTCAATCATCCTTGGGGCATACAGCAACAATTCAACAAATTTCGCCTCATATTGATCCACAGTCATTTGATCTCGATGCAGACGCATGAACTCATTGACTTTCTGTTCTTTAGCACAGTCCGAGAAATAATTGCCATTAAAGGTTTCTACGAACGCAGTCCATCTCGGAGTCGCCCCTACGGGAAAGATTATTCCCTTGGATTCATCCCACTAAGTTCATGCATTTCCTTTTAGTTGAAAGACGGCCAAGGTGACCTTGTCCTCCTCTGTGCACTGCAGCACCTCAAACACTTTCTCCAGTTTCTTAACCCACAAAGCAGCTGTCTTGGTATCTCCATCCCTGACAAACTTCGGCGGCATTAGCTTGAGAAACTGTTCCACTAGCTTATGCATCGGTTGATCTCTATTCGCATTTCCAACCACATGGTTTCTTTGGGGTGCTTGAATAGTAGCGACAACAACAGGAGCACCCTAGTTCCTTTCTTGCTGGTCCAACCTATCTCCTAGCGTTCTCGGCGCTTGAAGAACGTCAGCCATGGTCGGCTCTTGCCCAGCTGGCTCAACTACACAAGGTGCCCTTTCATCAGCTGCAATCTCTTCGACTGACCTGACAGGCCTCCTTCAAGGTGCTTAAGGAGCTCTTCAGCCGCGTCTGCTCATTGCGCAAGTAAGTTACGGAGCCGTGCTTACTCCATGGAAAAACGCAGTCAAAAGGCAACCCAACAACTTACTACACAAGCAGCAAACACATGCATCAAGCTTATAAACATGCTAACTACCCCATTTCCCATCACTCCTTATTACTCCAGGCTAGTGACCAAATAGATTAGGCTGACCTTGCTCTGATGTCACCTTGGGTGGGGATGTCACACCTCGATCCTCAGGCAGACGGCATCCCTACCTTGACACCTTCAGGTCACGAAGGATAGCATCCCAAGCTCGCTATCGACCTATAATTTAAATGCTCATACGGAACGTGTCAAACTCTCAGATAACAAGATCAGCATGGGATAAATCAGTAGGGACATTCATTCAATCAATTCAACAAAAGACAATTCTAATCCTTATGCAAAGCAGATACTAATTAACCCTACAGAGATAATAACACACAACCTCATTTTTCGGGGCGGCTCTCTAGGACATCAAAAGAGACAATAGTCGGCAGGGTTAACTCCATATCTACTCCAAAAGGTCACTCCAAAAGGTCACGCCTCGGCCTCCACGAAGTTCAGTTACTTTTGACTTGAAAAATTATCCCACGACGAGGTCAGAAATAAATATCAGGGAAGTCAATGCCTAAGCTCAGGTAGGACAATGATTCACCCAGGATATCCTAAAAAATAGACATGGCATATCAACCAATACAGATATATGCAACTTACCCTCCAAGAAGCCACACATAATGCGATGCAAACACGACATGACAGTCAAACAGCCCAATCAAAGCAAGCGTCATATCAAACGACATACAAGATGTCACTCATAGTCCATTTCATTAATGAGATAGGGCATGTCAGCTCGAGAATTTGAGCATGTCAGCCCGACACACTGGTTTGTTGGTGCCTAGTACACTAGTTAGTTGGTACTCTTCTGGCGGCACTAGGCATCATCCCTTACTTCCGGCAACTGTTTTCAGTAGTCCGTGTGATTCCGATCGTCACGGCACAAAGCTACCAGGAATCCCTTCTAGGGCTTCAATCCGTCACAAGCTGTGACTGGCATCCGTCAAACTAACATTACAGAATGACGTGCTTTTGACAAATCATATTTTCCCGATCGTCACGGTACAATCTTGTCGGGAATTTCATCGTTCCATCATATGACCGCACATGACACCCAACAATCAATCAATTTTGTCATCTTTGATTTAGGCCGGATGCTCATATAAATGTGTTCAAAGACTCGGCCCAAGGCCGTTTTCATGCTAAATTATGCAGTTTGAGTTCACACAAGTCATATGAATGCACAATCTCATTGCTAGGCTTGCGCCTGACACGGACGATGAAATACTCATAAATTCAATCATGTCACATCACAATCAATCAACTGCAGTCAGTCAAGCCGTCAAAACACGATCGATTAACCAGTTCAATTAATTAAACGGCATTGATTAATCTTAATTTTATTAAATTACCAATCGATTGCTCGTTTCTGAACTAACGATCGCTCGCGATCAAACAGCGGCAAACAATGCCCAATCAGTCATTCAATTAATTTTATCAACCAACTAACCACAGATGACCTAACTAAAATGGCTAACTTAATTAATTATGGTCATTTAACCTAAACCCGATTTCTACATAAATCGATCACGATTGTACTACCTAATTACCCTAATTAACTAATTAACTATTTCCGAGAGTAATTAGTGCCCTAACTAAGGATTAGGGATTAACTCACCCCTAATCCACTCCTAATCAAGCTTGGAGGCAACCACAATGCCGCGGTGTCGGCGAGACGGCGGCGACGAAATCTAGCGACGATGGTTCTCGATTTTTCTTCAAACAACTCAGTTTCTATTCTATTTATGTGGCGACACCACCTGGCAGCAGCTAGGAGACAAGGCGGAGATCGTCAAGACTAGTGGTCGACGGTTGGAGCTCCGGCGATCAGCAGTCCAGCCAGCAGCTGCAATAGGGAAAAATAGACTGTTTTCAGGCGATTCTCGGCCTTAAAGGTTAAGGCAAGGCTAGAAAGGGCTGGGGGACTCACTAGGCCGCTGAGGGTGACTGTCAAGACCGGTTGTGGGTGGCGAACGACGGCTGAAGGTGGCGAAATGACCATCGAACAAAACTGGGTGGTTTTTGGTGAAAAATAGGGGGCGGGAATTTCGGGACTGGTCGGGGTTCCACGACTAACGATCGAACCCCAATGGCCGTGGGGGCCGCCAAGGGGTCGAGGGGATTCATTGGGGACAGTCGGCATGCAGCGGAAGGCATCGAAAAAGGCCGGAGGCACTCTACAACGGTCTCAGCCCAAAACAGGGCAGGTGGGCTCGATTAGATTTCGCGACTGCTCGATGGCCCCACCGCAGCGAGCGACGGTCGTTTGGAGGTATGGAGGACGGAGGGTGGACGGCGAGGTCGTTGGAGGAAGTCGGGAGTAGCCGCACGAGCTGGCGTAGCTTGGACAGCTCACGGTCATCGAAAACATAGCAAGGAGGCCGACGGGTCTGTTTGGGGCTCTCCGGCGGCGGACGGCGGCCGGATTGGTGGCGACTGGTCGGTTGAGGAGTGGCGGAGGACTAACGGTGGTGGTAGCACTCGAAAATCGCTCACGGAGGAGGAGATGAGGTGAGGAGGAGTCGGACAGGGTTTGTCCACCATGACCAGGGGAGGGGGAATACGTGTGGGAGAGAGAGAACCGACGGGAGAGAGAGAAGAGTGGGAGAATGGTAGTTGGGGGGGGTGACTAGTGGTTGCAGGATTTGATCGGGGGTACCACTTGTCAATTTCAATTTGAATATTTTGTCTTGTAGCGCATAATTGGAGGGGCAACATGGTAATTCGATAATGCGGGGCTGAACGAAATTTTTGTTCGACTGACATGGAAAAATTTTGGCATTTTTACAGACTTGGCTCGATCAAGATTAGGCTCGACGTGAGTATTTCAATCCTATTTCGCGACGACTAAGAATTACGAAGCCTAATCTAAATCGACTCATATTTCGGGAATCGTTCAAAATTCATCTCATAATTATTTATGGTCTAAAATTTCATATCGATTGAAATTCCATTTCATTCCTTTTTATCGAATTTATCGATTTACAAAAGACGAATTTCCAGGGCGTCACAAGAAGTTTCTGGAAAATTTCCCAAAAGACTCCATTGATCAATCCATGGAAAATCCCGAGAATTGAAAAGTGGATTTTTGAGGTCCTCACCAATGGCTCATGGATTTCGCACTGAGAGAAGCTCGCAAGCCTATTTTGGCAGATTTGGAAGTCCGGCAACTCGGTTATTTTTGGAGGTAGCGCGACCTCCCCGATGGCGACCATCACCGATGCACTAGCTATGCATAAGGATGAGATCTGTAGCCAAATGGAAGCATCAGTAGAGGAAAAGGGCAAAACTTTAGGAGTTGGGAAGTGGATACCTCGGAATCGCGCTCAGAGGAAGTTTAACATTGACCGCTCGTGGGTACAAGGGAAATCCGCAGCTTCGGTGGCCGACATATGCAGAGACTGCAACGGCGTCCTGGTTGATGGCTTCGCTGTGTCGATCCGAGCTGATTCAGCGACCTTGGCGGAAACCCCGCGAGGGCCTGAGACGTATATAGGAAGAGTGGAGGTCTCTGAATGAAGCGAAAAAGGAGACATGCAGTTAACCTGTACCTGAGAAAGATCTAGTGACATTTAAATTAAATAATTATATAATCATATTTGATGATAAAGAAAAGAGAAAATAATTAAATCAAACAATGATTAAGGAAAAGAAACGAAAAAATAAAAAAGAGTTGCGAAGAAGTTAATTTTTTTTAGATTTAAAAATACCATCTTGAAGAGGAAATTGAAATAAAAATATCAACTATCTTTGTGTATTTTTCTGACCGCGAATGACATTTTTCTAATTTTTGGGCATTTAAATAAACTTAAAAATAAAAAAATAAAAAAATATTTTTAATTCAAAAAATTGGTTCCTAAGGTTAGTCCAAGGCTTTCAAAGTTGATTTTGCAATTTTTATGATTTTTTGTTATTTTTAAATTAATTTTTTTAAATAAATAAAATTATAATTAAAAATCATGTTTCAACAAGAACTGAAAGTATCGAGGAAAAGTTCATAGAAATATATGGTGGAAATAGTGATTCTCAAAAGTGTTCCAGAACATAAGAACCAACTTTTTTTTTGTTCTGAAAAGTGGTCCAAAAGTGTTCTCGGAAACAGAATTAAAATCATAATTATTTGCATTACCAAACATGTTTATGTTTTTTACTGTTTTCGGGAACAGAAACATAGAAATGGGAATACTACCAAACAAACCGTTAAAAGTTGTCTCAATCAATTAATAATTATACCCCATGCGAAGCAAATCATTATGCAAACTAGATTATGAAGGCATGTAGACTTAGGACCTGTATGAGAACCATTATAGTTCTTTAATTCTATTTTTTAAAACAAAAAAAAATGTGAATTCTGTTTGGTAACATAAATAATTATGATTCTGATTCTGTTATCAGAATCAGTTTTAAAGAATCGGAATCAGTTTTAGAACAAAATCTAGAAAAAAAATTGATTATCTAAAACTTATTCAAGAATAAAATCGAAAAAAATTATTTCAATCAGAATCAGTTATCCGGAATGGAATGGTTGCCATATGCAGCCTTAGTTACCTCCCCCTAATTGGCTTTATAAGCTCTCGAAATCCCTTTGGAATCTGTTATGTATCGACGCTAGTTGGGTTTATTTTATCGAAATTTGAAAGTGACTGAAAGTACACTACTTTTGGGGGAAAAAAAAAAACCTCGGCTAGAAGTTTCCCGGTCCCATTCATTCAATAGGAAATTTAAGTTTGCAAGAAGAAATTATTTTTCAAAGTAATTATGTCAAGTCTTGGCATTAGTTGGAGCGTCGGCCGTCGAGTAAGGATCAATACAAAATCCGCTGTATGAACAGCAGAAGACAGAAGAAAAATACATATAACGTAGTACAAAATCGTTAACAATACGTTTTTTTAAGACCACTGGGAAAAAGCAGAAACGGTTTGATCGAAGGAATTTCATTTTATTTTTAGGAAAAAAAATCCATTTTTCTGATGACGGGGAACTAATCGGTTTATAAAACATGTTTTTCAAGAACTAAAAACAAGAAGTTCATAATGAGGAAAAAGACCCCCTTCTGAATTTTCTCCAATTTTCCAAACCTGATTATAATCCTAAGGATGGGTGGAATTTTACCTGTGTATGACTCCCTCAAAGTAGGGGTGTCAAATGGGTGGGATGGGTCAGGTTTGGATCAGGTCATAAATGGTCTAACCCAAATCGACCCATTAACTCGTTTATGGCCAATTTATGTACAATGCAAATTTAATGACCCATACCTAACCTAACTCATTTAAGAAAATACGTCTATATTTTATTTAATCTATGTACCCCGGACCCGGTTTCGGCTCCAGTACCCGCCACCGGTCTCGGCCCCGGCGACGGCTCCCGCCACCTCGACCTCGATGCCCACCACTAGTCTCGGTCCCAACCGTAGTCCCCGCCACTGGTCCTAGCCCCGACCCCTAATAGTCGACCTGGTCTCGGTACCATCGCCAGCCCCAGTCCCGGTCCCCAACCCCGGCTTCGGACCTCGACCCTAGCCCCAGTTCCCAGCCTTGGTCCCCAATCCCAACCCATTGGCAAACTCGGCCCGAGTCCCCTACCCTGGCCCCGATCCTTGGCCCTGAACCCAGCCAGGCCCTAGGTCTCCACCCTGGCTCCGGACCCGGCCCAGGTCCCTAGCCCCAACCTCGATCCTTGGTCCCAGCCTCGGCCCCAATTCCCATCTATTGAGGGAAGAAGATGAGATTGAATTAAATGGGTCATAGATGGGTTTAGACCAAACCCATTAAGACCCATCTATTTTTAACTAATTATTTTAAAACTTATTTATGGCTAAGAAGAGAAATAAGAGTGACTCATTAGGGACTCATTGAAAGATAAATGGGTCTATAAATGAGTTTTAGACCCATTTTGACTGGTCTACCTCGAAGTAATCAAACAAACATTTTTCAATTTAATCAATTGATTAGCAAAGTTCTCAATGGAAATTATTTTGCTTTACAATGATGTAGCCATGGCCAGCTTGATATATTTTATTCCAAATTTGAAAATTGCAACTCGATTATCTTAAATTTTACATTAAAATTATAAAAGAAGATAACGGGAGGAGATGGCTAAGGTTATGTATGGCAACCATTCTGATCCCAAAAAGTGATTCTGATTAAAATAAATTGTTCTGATTATGTTTCATGAATGAGATTTAGAGAATCAGAACGTGTTTGGTAATTACATAAAATTTTTGTTATCAGGACATGAACTTATTTGGTAACCACACATAATTTCCATTTCCAAGAATAATTGCTCTTGTCAATTTTTGTCATATATGTCAATTAATATATTGCAAAAAAATCGAAAATTATTTCATATTGATTTTCTTATATAACATATTACATATTGAAAAATAAAAATAAATATCAATAATCATCACAAGTCATTTTTATCATTTATTATGGAGTTTTATCCAACTCTTTTGAGCGAATGAACAATCGATATGAGCAATACCCTCATTTCTGCAAGAAAAAAGCTTGCACTACTCTGCATTGGCGTGCGTATTGGTTCTAGAGAATCAAATCTTAGTCTTAATTCATTCAAAATTTAAGATCGCGAGCTTATTAAGTATTCACGATAGTTATTTTTGTCCTTTTCCAAAATTTTCTAAAACCAAACTACGTCTAAATTACATAAATCTAGACAAATCACAATCAATAAAATCAAGTGCATAATCAAGGAATCATGAGATTGGTAAATTGCATTATAAAACCCTAACGTAGCCCTAAGGAATTAGAGAAATATTGTTCGGGTTTAATTTCAAAAGTGTTTATAGTTTTCCTAAAAAGAACAAAATCTAAGAAGTTTACGCCCAAACTTGTGAAAATAAGATCAATCTAGCCTAATCTAAGCCTATTCTATTTTTAGATTTTTTTTGAATTTTTTTTTATATTTTAGAATTTTTCTAATTTTAGAATTTTTAAAATTTTTATTTTAATTTTATTATCTTCTATATTTTTCTTTGAAAATAGGATCACATTCTACTTTAGGTCGAAGAAAAATTCAGAGATATGGGCTTTATTTTATTTTGTGATTCTCAAAAGTGATTTTTTTTTCCAGAACCAACTTTTTTTTTGTTTTTGGTCCAAAACTATTTTCGGGAACAGAGTTAGAATCAGAATCATTTACGTTGTCAAATAACATTCTCATCTTTTTTTTTTTTGTTCCAAGAAACAAAATCTAAGAACCGGAATGGTTATCATATAGGCCCAAAGACGATAACAGGAGGAGCGGTTCGTACTCATTTTTAAATTAATATTGATTGGTTAATTATCTAGAAAGCGCATGACTTCCAAATCATTGTTGTTAGGTAAATTTACTTGGGATAATGACATAAATAGTCCACAAACTTTGACTTATTGTGCATTACGGTCCCTGAACTTTAAATTTATTCAATATGGTAGCCTAATGTTCAATATGGTCCATGAACTTCTAGTTTGTTCATTGTGTTCCCTAGACTTTTGCTCATGTTCAATACAATCCCTAAACTATATGAAAATATTCAATGCAGTCCTTCCATTAATTTAAAATCATGGATAATAATGAACATTTTCATGTAGTTCAGGGACTATATTAAACATGTAGCCAAAGTTTAGGGACTATATTGATCAAGTCAAAATTTTGGGGATCAAATTGCACATTGAGCTAAAGTTCGGGGATTACATTGAACGAATTAAAAATTTATAGCCCACATTGCACATTTTGTGTCATTTTTCCAATTTACTTCAAAGCCTGACGGGAGGGAAACCAAAGTCAAAGTTTTTAACCATCTTGCTTGTTTAGTTTCAATCTCCACATCCTTTTTTGTTAACCAAAGAAGGGGATGCAAAACATACTCCCAAAACAAAACGCCACAAAAGATAAGGACTCTGGTCAATATTTAACCTTGGAGTGCTTCTAGATCTTCCCCTGAATTTCCTCGAAGGTGTATAAAGTGAGGTAAGCACGTACTCGCCAGATTATGATTAGGACAAAATGAGATACCGACATTTATCGTAAAAATACCGTAAAGAATTGTTTTATGTATAATACGACAGACAAAATCAATCACATCACAATAATTATAAGGAAATTTATGTTTTTCGGTGATACTCGATGAATGGTTATCACTGTTTCTCTAAGGTGTTTTAAGAAATCTAGATGTTGAAAAACACTACACAAAATCAAATGGACGATATACATTCAAATCTACAATTTGTTTATCGAGTCTAAATAACTGTTACTGATTGAATAGCATATGTTGCAATGCCTATGGTACCGTAACTATAATTTTTTTTAGCAGTGAGATCCAGATACCACCGGATTCTGTATGGAGAACTAATAGGAGCAATTGGCGTGCCTCAAGAAGAGGCAAACTAGAGGTGAAGAGGCAGCCTACATTAGACGTGGCCGTTCAAAATCGCGGGCCCGGAACTGGCCCATTGACCGGGTTCACGGTTCCATATTTTTCGGAACTGTAACTTATATATATATATATGTAGAAATAGAAGAGAAAATATTAGAGAAGATTAAAAGCAACGTCTTTTAAGTTTGTTAGTTCAGTAGTTACGATATGACTCAGAAAGCATGAAATAAATACTTAAGAGATGAGACAAAAGCTCTAATGCAGTATATAATACAGCAACATATATCATGAGCACAAACAACATTATTTATGACTAAAATATGTATGGAAAAGTTGTTCCACAGATATGTCCAGAAACTAGTCACAGAAATCAATAAAACAAGCTACTAAATACAAACAAGATTGTATCCACAATATTGCAGTTAAGATTATAAAAATGCGATAACAGATGTTTACTATAAACAAAAGTAGAGTAAATATCATCAAAACCACTAGTAATGAGGCAGAGTCTACACAATCTGGGGTATATTACTAAATTTAAATATGTCAAGTGAAGTGTGTGTACGGCTAATCTAGGAGAGGAGACCACAGATCAATCTTCAATGGGAGCTGTATGCAAAATGTATGCAGAACTTTAAATTATAGAACACAATGCCTTAGACACCAACATGAGACAGAGCCTTTCGATTCTGGGTCAAAAATAGGCAAAAGATGATGAGAAATATACTTTTATGGAAAGTAGATGAAAGATTACACAAGTGAAACTTAAAAGATCTTCAGATCTGTAATTACAAATGCAAAATTTGAACAAAAAAGGGTTTCTGGGTAGAAATAGTTGAACAGAAAGGTATTAAACTTACGGATCTGGGTCTGGAAGGGTATGGTTTGGTTCTTCAAAATGTGGTAAACAGAAAGGATAGAAAAGTTCTCCGGTGAAGGTCGGCTCTTGGTAAGAGGAAGAGCTTCAAGGGAGAGAGTGATCTTCGGGAGAGATGGAGTGAAGGTCAAAAGATGGGAGATAGGAAGCAGCCGAAGTCCCTCTGTCCGTTGGAGGAAGTTTGGCTTTAAAGAAAGAAAATTTTAGTATTGCTACAGTGAATAGTAAAAGTGAATAGTAAACTTAAAAAGCTGCTGCAGTATACAGTGCTTAATGTACAGTGTTATATGGT
This sequence comes from Rhodomyrtus tomentosa, assembly GCA_028455895.1. Taxonomy (NCBI): domain Eukaryota; kingdom Viridiplantae; phylum Streptophyta; class Magnoliopsida; order Myrtales; family Myrtaceae; genus Rhodomyrtus; species Rhodomyrtus tomentosa. The sequence continues at coordinate 19,286,592 of JAPCWY010000003.1, read as the reverse complement.
GTACAAAATACAAAAATAAAGAAATACTTGTTACAACCAAAACTCATTCAAAATCTCGAGCAATGGCGAGGCCAAGGTCGATGCCGTAACAATCGTCTTCGTTGGTGTTGCCACTATGGTGTGAAGACGATTCTACCTGTGATTATTCATACTTAGAAATAGCCTTTTTCATTATGTCATAAAAATCTCTTTCATTGTTGACATTAACCAACTTTGAAATCACCTTGTCATGCAAAAAGGTGGTCTTTGAAGTTATAACTAGAGCAGAAATAGAAACTTGGTTGAGATCCATAGCCTTTCGGTGTTAGATCCAATTGGGAACAGCTTCCGAGGAAATTTTGTCCCAGCAGGATAAGCCATCCCACCACTTGGTCTAGTAATGACGGACCAAAATCAAGATCTTTGGATCCTGAGTACTTTTTGTATATTCAAGTTCCCATGCAGAAACCCATACCATCCAAAAATTAGCAGAAAACATGAGAAGCGGAGAAAACTGTTTCTCATGCTGGTTTGGAACAAAATTACTTTGAACCAATTGGTAGGATTCCATAACTTGTGGAGGGAGATGTCAAGAATTGGACCAAACTTATCCCACCAGCGTATAAACCAAAAGGGTAATTTGTATATGTCAAAAGGGCTATTGAAATAAAGAAAGCCATGTGTGACTTCAATTTGGGTTTTGGCGAAATAAGTAAAATTGTATCGGACTGAAAGTGTTTCAGTGACTCGCGAATCGAGTTTGACTGAAGTGTATGGGGGTATTATTCCACTTGGCTGGGTGAATGACAGAAATATCGGCACCCAAGGACTTTTGCAAATCCTTCATAACATACTTTGGCAAAATGGAGGCCAACTTAGAAATAGAAATTGATGGTGATGGTTGGCTAGGTGAAGTGTCAAAAGGTGAATGTTGTGGTGTTGGTGGAGTTTGTGATTGTGCTGCTTCGAGCCAACTGTGGATGGGGGTTAGTTTTATTGGTTTGGCAGAGACAATGGAAGCTTCTTGAGCTTTCTCTTTGTCTTGGTCTTTTCGAGAAGGCATTGTGGAGGAGTTTTTCCCTGTAAAAATTCTCTTGTGAGAAAATCAGATAGAGAATTGACTTCTCCGTGTATGAATTCGATATCAAAATCAATAACAGAAAATATTGTCTGCCATCGTGCAAAAATTTCTTTTGATGCAATATTTAAAACATCATTTTGCAAAATATCTTTGGCAGACTTGTAATCAATTCTTAATAGAATTTTTTGATTCAAAAGATCACTTTGAAACTTAGATATGGAAAGTACAATCGCTAAAATCTCTTTCTTAACAGTGGAATAATTCTGCTAGGTTTCATCCTAATGTTTGGAAATAAATTGAACTACTTGTTTTTTGTCATTTATTTTTTGTTTCGAAATACCACCATAACTTAATTCAGAAGCACTAGTTTTCACAATCTTAAATGCAATGGGGTTAGCAATATGCAAACATGGTATTTTCTATCATAAGTGATTTTATCTTTCTGACAGTATCAGTGTGCAAATCATTCCAAGGTTTCGGATTCTTCCTTAACCTTTGATGCAATGGTTTACAAATGATATTAATGTTAGGGATAAAATCGATTACATAATTTAGACTATCCAAAAATCTTTGCAATTGAGTTTTGTCTTTTAATTCATCAGGAAATTTGTCCGCGAATTAAATAGATCTGTCAATTGGGATTATTGTCCCTTGGTGAATGTTATCATCGAAAAATTTGATTTTTGTTTGGAACAGATAAACTTTATTTTCAGAAAGAATTAAATCATTACGTTTAGTAATATTAAATAAATGATTCACATGTTTGAAATGTGTGTCAACATTAGGAGAGAATATTCGAACATCATCAATGTACACAATTATGAATTGGAGTAGGGATTGAAGATGTCATTCATTATTCTATGAAATTCAGAAGGGGCATTCTTTAAACCAAAAGGCATCACGTTCCATTCATATTGACCAAAAGGAACAGTTAAAGCAGTTTTATATCTGTCCTGTCTAGCAATTTGGATTTGCCAGAAGCCAGATTTCATGTCAAACTTAGAAAATACTTTGGATGAATGGAGTTGATTTAACAGATCTATTTTGTTTGGAATCAGATATCGAATCCATTTCAAAACTTTGTTTAAGGGTTTGTAATTTACCACAAGACATGAAACGTCTCGTTCAATTTCAGTATTTTTATTTACATAAAAAGCAGAACAATTCCACGGTGATTGGCTTTTACGAATTAATAACTTTTTAACCAAATCATCTATTTCTTTTTCACAAAGTTTTAGAAGTTCGCTATTCATTTGTGAAGGGTGAGCTTTTGTTGGAATATTATTTTTAGAAAAGTTTGGTACAAAAGGAAGTGTCACAATATGATTATGATTACTTATTTCCCAAAAAACATTGTTAGGAATGAAACAACGATCATTTTTAATTTTTTGTTCAAGGACATAAATCTTCTTTTGTACTTCAGGATTTTGAAGTTGTTTTTCAAATTTTTGGTAATTTAATTCTTCTTTTAAAAATAAAAGAAGAGATTCTTTATCACGAATGAGACAATTAATTTCTTTAATGGCATGTTCTTGCAAAACATTTAGATTTCTTGTTTGAGGTTTTGTAATAAAACATAACATGATTTTTTTACCAAAAATTTGGGTTTCAATCCCTTCATTGGTCACAGTAAAGGGTTGAATTAGATTTATAAAAGGAGTTTCCAAAATTACAATTTTTTAGGTCTTTTACTAAAAGGAACAACGTTTTTAAAGAAATATTGTCTCTTATCACAAAAGTTTCAGGAAGTTTATATTTAATTTTAAATGATCACTAGAAGCAGATTTTAAAGATTCTATGGTTTTATCAAAATACTTTGTGGGGATTAAATGTCACGTCCCGCACCCTGAGCACGAGCGCGCGACTCCCTGTTAGCGAACCAAGATATCTCTCGATGTTGTAAGATCCAAACATGGTTCGAGAGACATACCATATAATAAGCACGGGGAAGCGATGACATTAGAACTCCTCCGTACAAACGTAAAGTGGAACCTGGATAGCGAGAATAATAACAATACATAATACTCAAATGTTCACACAAGTGCGTGGCAACTAAATCCGCTAGTTAGTAATGAGATGGGATAAGTACAAAAGAGGTCCATCATCATCAAAAGAAACAGGCATCAGGGGCGCCGTAAAAAGTCAGACTAATATGCTAGGAGCTCCTAAGACGAGCTGCTGGAGTCATCTGTCTCCTCTGCCTCATCCGTGGGCTCGTACTCTGAGAAGGTCTCCGAGCAAACCTCTACGGTATACTCCATGGTCTCTTCAGTAGACGGTTCCACTAGTTCCTCCTTAGTAGCCTCGACCACTATGACCTCCTCAGTGTCCCCTAGGGTCGGGGTCCTTTCAAGTCCATTCCTCGAACCGCAACTGACCCTTCAGCCTCATCTAAACCCCGGGTGGGATGGCACTAGCTAGGGATCACTCCCTAAAGCACCTCAGTGGGCTTCAACGGCCCTGTAGATACATTCCCCACCTTCCGGAACTAGGCCTCATACCTATAAGGCTTCCAACTACTACCACCCTCATTTACCCACACTACTGTATATTTCCTAACATAAATAGTCCCCTGCCATCAGAGAACTCATCAAATTAGACAGACATCTCCTTGGGGTCGCCAAATCTGATAGGCCACGTCTTCAGGACTTAGGATCTGTAAAAAGAGGTCCCACAACGGGGTGACATATACATCTCAATAAGGTGAGTCCTAACCCTAGGTTAGGCTGATAGTCCACTTAGGCAGTCATAAACCCCAGCATTTCTTGCAAATAAACATATGGGGCATTCAATTATCAACAACAACACACAGATGTCAGGCATGCATTCATGGCATCACAACACATCAATATGGTCATGCACACCTCGCCATGTCACATCACCACTTCCACCCTTCCAGCCTGCCTCAATTTCATACCCGCGTTTAGAACGCCTCAGGTTCGGTCCGCGTAAATGCATCAGGTTTTCAATGTCACTCCAAGCCTGTGTCGACACACCACAACTCCGTCTCGCGTTTCAACGCATTAGGACTATGGCCTTCTCAACCTCGCGTCTCATACGCCTCAAGGTGCCATTCGATTCCAACCCCGTGCATTAGTGCCTCAGGGTATTCATCACACCATCCTGCGTCTCATACATGCCACAATTGCAATTCAGTTCATGCACACAAGGCCAAGTGCAAACCCATGCACAAACTATACACTTATGGCATGCAAGACGATTCAATTGACATTCAAACATGGCAGTCAATACATGGTACAAGCATTGGCACACATTCAAGTCTTCTATACCATTCTAGGACGCACAATGAACAATCACATTAAAGTCTCTCAAGAATCAATCAAAATTTCACCCGACTCGCTCAATTGAGTCCAATCTTCCTATTATAGGTTTAAGATTCCCTTACCTCAAGCTTAATGCCACAAAATCCTCCTTCCAAGAGCCTCAAGAATTCGATCCAAGCAGCCCTAGGTCAACTCACCCGCGCGACCTATTGAAATCCATCCAATCATCAATTTTTATTGCTCAATTACCCAATCCATGGAACTTAAACCTTATTGACATATTCCTCAACATCCTAGCATGTCTCAATGATGAATTTGAGACTCAATTCCAACCATCAACAGCCTCTATAGAACCGGTATGCACAGAACCGAACAGGATAATTTTCGGTTCTGTGTATACCTTGATTAATTAGCCTTTAAACTACCTCAAATCCTTAATTTATTCACTAATCTACTTGCTAACATGTATATCTAAGGTTTTAGGAAGCTCACCGAAGATTTGGGGCCAAGTTGTCGACGGAACCTTCGTGAATGTCACTGGTTTCCCCAAGTCCTCAAACCGGCAGTTCTGGTCCTTCAAACACAAGACCCATTTGGGGTCAAAACTCCATAAAATTAACCCCAACTTTTTATCACAGCTCGATCTATGAGTCCTCTAGATTTTCACAAAATTTGGTTGAAAAAATCTAAGGTTTCGGGGTCCTAAGAGGCCAAAAACATGGCTTACCTCTAGTTGCGATGATTTCCATCGACTTTCAAGAGATCAGCTGGTCGGAGCTCCTCGGTGGGTCAAACGACTTGATTCCACTTCAAGAACGTCAGCAAGAGGTCAAACAAGGAGTGGGTGATCGGCTCGGCGGCTGGGAGTCGTCGGAGGTGGCCGTTGGCGGCAGCGAACCGGGGGACAGAAACTGGTTGGGCAAAGCTCCACGGTAGCAAGGAGGAGAAGAAGAAGAAGAAGAAGAAGAAGAAGAAGAAGAAGAAGAAATTGCAGAGGGAAAATGAGGGTTTCGGCCAAGTGAGGGGTGAGAGAGAGAGAGAGAGAGCTATATGTAAATTTTCAAAAGTCAACAAGGGCTGAATGGTAGTTGAAAAGTGGATATGTCCACTCAAGGCCTCATTCATTAATACATGTCCAATGTGTCATTCAAGTTCGTCCAATGTGTCATTCAAGTTCGTCCAATGTGTCATTCAAGTTCATTCAATGGTCCTCATTCTCTCAAATTTTTGATGGCTATAGAGGTGGGTTAAAGACCAAAATGCTCTCATCCAATTGTATAAGTAAGGCTAGGGCTTGAAGGGCAAAATGGTAATTTTACCCCCGATGTTTGGAATGCCGTTTTTCTCATTCCAATATTCTTTAGTAAGGCGATGGCCATTCCAATCCTGATGTTGAAATTCTTGATTATCCATTTTCAACTTTCAAGACTTGTTTCTGATCATTTTCTCTATTAGACATGGTCCCAACCTATCCCGAACCGACAGGCGGCTTTTACAGACATCACGCGTATCGATCTTGTGATTCATATCACATTTACGGCTCATCAATTCATGGCGACTTTGGTTGTCATGTAATTGTGATGATCTATCACTAGTTCCAATGGTCTTGATCGTCACCGTTCGATTTAGGAAAATTTTGCAAATTATATGTTGGTTAAGCGGCATCACCCGCGCTCCAATCGTATGACGCTAGCAATGCATCTCTTAATCGTTCTTAGATCAGCCTTTTGTTGTTTTGAATGTCCCCTCGACAGTCTTTATGGTCAAAGCGCCATTTCCTATTTGAGTTCCCTAGGTCCACGTACCTTGTCTCGCATTAGCCCTTTTCCTTTGGTCTGTCAACTCAAATTGATCAAATTCGAGCGAGATATGACTGAAATGCATTGCTAGATACATTTCTCATTAATGAGTCTGAAAATGACCGAAAAATCAGAATGTCACAACTCTTCCCTCCTTACAAAAATTTCGTCCCCGAAATTTACAACAACTTAGCTACTCAAACAAATGGGGGTGTTGACGCCTCATCGTCCCCTCATTTTCCTACGTAGCGCCTTCGGTTCCATGGTACTCCCACACAACTTTGACCAATGGAATCGTCTTATTCCTCAGAATTTGTTCCTTCCGATCTTCTATCCTGACTGGCTTCTCAACGTAGGATACTCTGTCATCCACTTCTATAACCTCGTAGTCTAGCACATGCGTCGGGTCTAGTTCATATTTTCGTAGCATCGACACGTGGAAGACGTTATGCACTTGGGATAAATTAGGCGGTAAGGCAAGCCTGTAGGCCAAGGTCCCAATCTGTTTCAAAATTTCAAATGGACCCACGTACCTTGGGCTCGATTTTCCCTTCTTTTCAAATCGCAATAATCCCCTCATCGGCGACTCCTTGAGGAAAACATGATCGCCTACTTGAAATTCCAAAGGCTTGCGCCGCTTATCCGCATAACTCTTCTAACGACTCTATGCCGTCTTCAGCCTATCCCGAATTATTTTCACTGCTTTCACCGATTGCTCTACCAACTCTGGGCCTGTGATACTTCTTTCTCCAACCTCATCCCAACAAATCGGGGTTCTGCTGGTCCTTTCATAAAGCGCTTCAAACGGTACAATTCGGATGCTCTGCTGGTAGTTGTTGTTATATGCAAACTCCACCAAATGTAGCTGGTCTTCCCATCTACCTTTAAAATCTATGACGCACACTCGCAACATGTCCTCAAGCGTCTGAATCGTCCTCTCCAACTGTTCGTCCGTCTGTAGATGGTACGTCGTGCTAAATTGCAGTCGGGTTCCCATGGCCTCTTAAAGACTTTTCCAAAAGTTCGCTGTGAACTTGGGATCTCTATCCGAGATAATTATCACTGACACTCCATGTAGCCTTACTATCTGCCTCATGTACAACTCGACATATCTATCCATTACGAAATCCTTTCGTACAGGGATGAAGTGTGCGGACTTAGTTAATCTGTCCACGACTACCCATATAGAGTCGTGACCTCTCTAGCTCCTTAGGAGTCCCATCACAAAATCCATGGTTACGTGCTTCCATTTTTATTTCGGAATTTCCAGTGGCTGTAATAATCCTCCAGGTTTACAGTGTTGCGCCTTCACCTACTTGCATGTCAAGCACTTTGCCACACACTTCGCTATATCCACTTTCATCTCGTTCCACCAGTAGTGTTGACGCAGGTTCTGATACATTTTTGTGCTTCCTGGGTGGATACTATAATTGCTCCTATGAGCCTCTGATAAGATCCTTTCCTTGAGTTCTTTATCCTTTGGCACGCACAGTTGTCCTCGAAATTTCAAGATTCCGTCCTCTAACACTTAAAACTTCGGTTTTCTCTTCGTCGCGTCCATCTCTAAGATTTTCTGAATTTCTGGGTCCGTAGACTGTAAGCTCTTTTTCCCTTCCTAGACCTCAGGTTTTACCCTTAATGTAGCCATCAAACTGGATAGTTGGCAGACTTCTAGTCTGAACTCAGAATCTCTCAAATCCTTGTTCATTGACCAACCTTTTACTAATAGAACGGCGATGCTTGACTTCTGATTGAGTACATCTGCGACTCTGTTTGATTTTCCAAGGTGATACAATATATCACAATCATAGTCCTTAAATAGATCCATCTACCGACGCTGCCTCATATTCAGTTCCTTCTGGAAAAATAGATACTTCAAGCTCTGGTGGTCGGTGTAAATCTAGAACTTCTCGGGACACAGATAATGTCTCCAGATCTTCAGAACAAAAATGATCGCTGCTAACACCAGATCGTGAGTTGGATAGTTCATTTCGTGTGGTCTCAGCTGTCGGGATGCGTATGCCACTACTCTTCCATGCTGCATCAACACACAGCCTAATCCTTTTAGCAAGGCATCGCTGTATATCTCATAACCCCCTGGTCCTGATGGAATCGTCAACACCGGTGCAGTCGTCAACTGATGTTTGAGCTCTTGGAAACTTCTCTCACACTTATCTGTCCATTCAAACCTTGTTTCTTTCTTTGCCAAACTCGTCAATGGGATGGCTATGGGTGAAAACTTCTCCACAAAACTTTTGTAATATCCTGCCAATCCCAAGAAACTTCTGACTTCTGTGACCGTAGTAGGCCTAGGCCAATTTGTTACAGCTTCAATCTTTGCAGGATCCACCGCAGTTCCTTCTCCAGATATCACGTGCCCAAGAAATGCTACCTTGTTCAGCCAAAACTCGCATTTGCTCAACTTAAGGTAGAGCGAGTGTTCCCTCAGGGTCTGCAAAACAATCCTCAGGTGTTCCTCATGTTCTGCGTTACTCCTTGAGTAAATCAGGATATCGTCGATAAAGACTATGACGAATCGATCCAGGAATTCCCTAAACACTCGATGCATTAAATCCATGAATACGGTTGGGGCATTGGTTAGTCTAAAAGGCATCACAGTGAATTCATAATTACCATACCTTGTTCTAAAAGCAGTCTTAGGCATGTCTTCCTTCTTGATTCTCAATTGGTGATACCCGATCCTGAGATCAATCTTAGAGAATACCGCCGCTCCTTGCAACTGATCAAATAGGTTGTCAATTCTCGGCAGTGGATACTTATTCTTCACTGTTACCTGATTCAACTGCTTATAGTCGATTCATAGACGCAATGGCCTATCCTTTTTTCCTTACAAATAATACCGGCGTTCCCCACGGCGAAGCACTCGGTCGGATAAATCCTTTATCCAGTAGTTCTTACATCTGCACCTTTAACTCCTTCAATTCTGACAGGGACATCTTATAAGGTGCCTTTGAGATCAGCTCCGTTCCGGGAGCTAACTCGATCACAAATTCTATCTCTCGCTTCGGTGGCAACCCTGGCAACTCTTGAGGAAAAATGTCGGGGAACTTACGCATTACCGGAATGCTCTCTAGTTTTGGTTCCTCGGCAATCCTGTCCATCACTATAACTAAGTACGCCTGACACCCTTCAGACATTAACTTTGTCACTTCAAAAGATGAGACTAAGGGAATCGAGATTCCTCCTCGACTTTCCACGAATTCAAAACTAGGGCGGCCTTCTAGATAAAACCAGATTATTCTACTACCACAATCCACTACTGTCTCCTATTTACCCAACTAGTCCATCCCTATGATCACATCAAAATCATACATGGGCAGTACAGCTAAATCAATACTCTCCTTATTCTCTCCAATCACGATTTCACCTTCAGCACAGCCCAATGAAACCAATATATTATCTTTCAGTGGGGTGGCAACATGCAAGATCACACTCAAAGGCTTTAACTTCATATTAACCAAGTCAGCAAATCGAGCAGACACGAATAAGTGCGTGGCGCCAGGATCAAACAATGGCTATGCAGCTTGATCACAAAAATAAACCGTACCTGTAACCACGCCAGACACTTTCTCTGCCTCCCTGCGGGCTACTGCATAAACTCTGCCCTAGGCCGGGGGTCGATTCTGCTCGATCTGGGGAGTGGCAGTCGACGATCCAGCCTACGATCGCTGCCCTTGAGGTCGATTCGTCGGAGCTTGGTTCGGGCACGTCCTCATCTGGTGGCCCATCTAACCACACTTAAAGCAGGCTCCAGTCCTCGTCGGGCATGGCCCATTTTCATGCCTTCTTCCACAGAGGCGACAACTCCTGTTCGTGGGGTTCGGCGGTTTCACAATGTTTTTCCTTGCTGGAGGGACAAAACGCCTATTGCCCGCCATTGGTCTCCTGCCCATCTGGCGGTTGTCTCGGAATGGGGTAAACCGCGATCCAGATGCAGCATTCCTCTCCTTTAAATCTCTCTCGATCATCTGGCCCCACTCATAAATTTCATTATAGGTTCTCAAGTTTATGGCTATCACTGACTGCGGAGTTTATGCCTCAATCCGTCTCGAAATCTCCGTGCCTTCTCCTGGGGATCCTCTACTGATCGAGGTGCGTACTTTGATAGTCTGGAGAACTCGGCCTCATACTGGTCTACCGTCAGCTGATTCTGACGTAGCTGTAAAAATTTCACCCGCTTCCTTTCCCTGGCGATCTCCAAAAAGTATTTGTCGTTGAACGCCGTCTTAAAGGCATCCTAGGTCATGGTCGTTCCCTCTAAGAAATCTCCATTCTTGATGGCAGCCCACCAATCGTTTACGGTACCTTCCAACTGGTACACTACCAACAACACTTTCTCCTCGTTCGTGCACCTCATGACTCCAAAGGCTTTCTCTAGCTTTTCAATCCATCTGGGTGCTAGCTTGGGGTCTCCAGTCCCATTGAACTGGGTTGGCTTCAGTTTGATGAATTGCTCCACCAGCTGACCCATCTGTCTAGCCATGACAATCTCCTTCTGGACATTCACCGCCTCATTACCCTGGTCGTGATCACCATGGTTTTCATTACCCCCGTTGTTGCCATTATTGGCGTTAACGGCAGCTATTGCGGCTCATACCGCTTGGGCTATGGCAGCATCCCTATCTTGGGCATGCTTGTCGATGAGGTCGCCAATCCTCTCTAGTGCACTCAGTACGCCATCCATCCTCGGGTCTTCTGCTACAAGCGGCCTCAAACTAGAGGCTTCGCCTCTAGGCCTTCTAGGTCTCCTATATGGGTTACTCATTCTTATGCGCTTCTACTGAGCTTGGTCCACCACAAGTTTATCAAGGAGTTAGTACTCACTCATTCATCCAAGTCCAGAGCTACTAACTATGCCTTAACAGAAACAGTTATAACACAACAGCCTTCCATACAACAAATTCCGGAGGCATTTCAACAAGTAGTCCATGCCCATTTCTTAGTTCTGTTTATTTCAACGGTTCACTAAAATAAGCCATGCTCATTCATTTAATAGGCCAAAGTCCAGAAATGACTTTCAACATTAAGCAGGGAACTTAATCCTCATGCATTACCACAACCCTGCCGAGGCCAAATGCCAACCATATGTGCCAAGTCCTATGCCATGCACCCTGTGTTTTATCTTAACCCGTTTCCTAAGGTCTCGCTACCCGTCCATGTCCCAACTTAATCCTCCTTATTACTTCAATTCTCAACCAACTTTGAATCGAGCTGATACCAAGCGAACGGAGGATGTCACGCCCCGCGTCTCAGGCAAGAGCGCGCGACTTCCTGCAAGCGAACCAAGATATCTCTCGATGTCCCAGGATCCAAACATGGTTCGAGAGACATACCATATACTAAGCCCGCAGAAAAGATGACATTAGAACTCCTCCGTATAAATATAAAGTGGGACCTGAATAGCGAGAATAATAACAATACATAATACCCGAATGTTCATACAAGTGCATGGCAACTAAATCCGCTAATCAGTGGGGAGACAAGTTAAATACAAAAGAGGTCCATCATCAAAAGAAACAAGCATTAGGGTCGCCGTCAAAAAGTCAGACTAGTATGCCAGGAGCTCCTAAGACGAGCTGCTGGAGTCATCTGTCTTCTCTACCTCCTCCGTGGGCTCGTACATCGAGAACGTCTCCGAACAAATCTCTACGGTGTCCTCCATGGTCTCCTTAACAGACAGCTCCACCAGGTTCTCCTCAGTAGCCTCGACCACTATGACCTCCTCAGTGTTCCCTAGGGTCGGGGTCCTCTCAGATCCATTCCTCGAACCGGCAACTAACCCATCAGCCTCCTCTAAACCCTGGGTGAGATGGGCCCAACTAGGGATCACTCCCTGAGGCACCTCGGTAGACTTCAGCGGCCCTGTAGATACATCCTCCACCTTCCGGAACCAGGCCTCATACCTATGAGGCTTCCAACTACTACCGCCCTCGTCTACCCACACTACTATACATTTCCTAACATAAATAGTCCCCTGCCCGTCAGGAAACTCATCAGAATAGACAGACATCTCTTTGAGGTTGCCAAATCTGATAGGCCACATCTTTAGGATTAGGATTTGTAAAAAGGGGCTCCCACAACGAGGTGAGATATACATCTCAGTAATGTGGGTCCTAACCCTAGGTTAGGTTGACAGTCCACTCAAGCAGCCATAAACCTCCGCATTTCATGCAAATAAACATATGAGACATTCAATTATCAATAATAACATACAGATGTCAGGCATGCAGTCATGGCATCATAACACATCAATATGGTCATGCACACCTCGCCATGTCACATCACCACTTCCACCCTTCCAGCTTGCCTCAATCTCATGCCCTTGTTTAGAATGCCTCAGGCTTGGTTCGCGTAAACGCATCAGACCATCTCATTGACAAACCCGCGTAAACGCATCAGATTTTCAATGTCACTCCAGGCCCGTATCGACACACCACAATTTCGTCCCACGTTTCAACGCATCAGGACTATGGCTTTCTCAACCCCGTATCTCATACGCCTCAGGGTGCCATTCAATTCTAACCCCGTGCCTCAGGGCATTCATCACACCACCCCGCGTCTCATACATGCCACAATCTCAATTCAATTCATGCACACAAGGCCAAGTGCAAACCCATACACAAACAATACACATATGGCATGCAAGACGATTCAATTGACATTCAAACATGGCAGTCAATACAAGGTACAAGCATTGGCACACATTCAAGTCTTCTATAACATTCTAGGACGCACGATGAACAATCACATTAAAGTATCTCAAGAATCAATCAAAATTTCACTTGACTCGCCCAATTGAGTCCAATCTTCCTATCATAGGTTTAGGATTCCCTTACCTCAAGTTTAATGCCAAAAAATCGTTCTTCCAAGGGCCTTAAGAATTCGGTCCTAGCAGCCCTAGGTCAACTCACCCGCGCGACCTATTGAAATCCATCCAATCGTCAATTTTTATTGCTCAATTGCCTAATCCATGGACCTTAAAACTTATTCACATGTTCCTCAACATCCTAGCATGTCTCAATGATGAATTTGAGACTCAATTCCAACCATCAACAGCCCCCATAGAACCGGTATGCACAAAACCGAACCGGGCAATTTTCAGTTCTGTCTATACCTCAATTAAATAGCCCTTAAACTACCTCAAATCCTTAATTTATTCACTAATCTACTTGCTAACATGTATATCTGAAGGTTTAGGGAGCTCATCGAAGATTTGGGGTCAAGTCGTCGCCGGAACCTCCGTGAATGTCACTGGTTTCCCCAAGTCCTCAAATCGGCAATTCTGGCCCTTCAAACACAAGACTCATTTGGGGCCAAAACTCCATAAAATTAATCCCAACTTTTTACCACATCTCGATCTATGAGTCCTCTAGATGTCCACAAAATTTGATTGAAAAACTCTAAGGTTTCGGGGTCCTAAGAGGCCAAAAATCTTGCTTACCTTTGGTTGCGACGATTTCCGTCGACTTTTGGGAGATCTGGTGATTGGAGCTCCTCGGTGGGCCAAACGACTTGATTCCACTTCAAGGACGTCGGCAAGAGGTCAAGCATCGAGTAGGTGGTCGGCTCGGTTGCTGAGAGTCGCCAGAGGTGGCCATCGACGACAGCGAACCGGCGGATAGAAATCGGTCGGGCAGAGCTCCATGGCAGCAAGGAGGAGAAGAAGAAGAAGAAATTTGCAGAGGAAAAATGAGGGTTTCGGCCAAGTGAGGGGTGAGAGAGAGAGAGAGAGAGAGAGAGAGAGAGAGAGAGAGAGAGAGAGAGCTATATATAAATTTTCAAAAGTCAACAAGGGTTGAATGGTAGTTGAAAAGTGGATATGTCCACTCAAGGCCTCATCCATTGACACATGTCCAATGTGTCATTCAAGTTCATCCAATGGTCCTCGTTCTCTCAAATTTTGGATGGCTATAAGGGTGGGTTAAAGACTAAAATGCCCTCATCCAATTATATAAGTAAGGCCAGGGCTTGAGAGGCAAAATGGTGATTTTATCCCCGACGTCCGGAACGTCGTTTTTCTCGTTCCAATATTCTTCGGTAAGGCGATGGCCATTCCAATCCTGTTGTTGGAATTCTTCATTCTCCATTTTCAACTTTCAAGACTCATTTCTGATCGTTTTCTCTATTAGACGTGGTCCCAACCTATCCCGAACCGACGGACGGCTTTTGCAGACGTCACGCGTATCGACCATGTGATTCATATCACATTTAGGGCTCGTCAATTCATGGAGACTTTGGTTGTTATATAATTGTGAGGGTCTATCACTAGTTCCGATGATATCGATTTAGGAAAATTTTAGGAAAATTATACGTTGGTTAAGCGGCATCACCCGCCCTCCAATCGTATAACGCTAGCAGTGCATTCCTTAATCGTTCTTAGATCAGACTTTTGTGGTTCTAAATGTCTCATCGATAATCCTTATGGTCAAAGTGTCATTTCTTATTCGAGTTCTCTAGGTTCACGTACCTTGTCTCGCGTTAGCTCTTCTCCTTTGGTTAGTCAACTCAAATTGATCAGATTCGAGCGAGATATGACCGAAATACATTGCTAGATACATTTCTCATTAATGAGTCTGAAAATGACCTGAAAATCAGAATGTCACATTAAACCTTCTCGAATGCAATTTAAATCAGCGCATGTATCAAAAAGGGCAGTTGTTTACAAAATAAATTCATCATTGATTTTGATCGGAACATTAATAATCCATTTCCTACTGGTTACATCAGTAAGGATTTCTAGGAAATTAGAAGTATCAGAATCCATTAAACTTGGGGTAAGGGCGACCACTTTGTGTGCTAGGTTTTCAAGACCATTTTTTCCCTTCAACATTTGTTTTTTGAATTCTAAAAATTCTTTCCGTTGGTCAATTTGATTAATATTTAACATTCAAATTTCTTTTTTGAGTTCATTGATTTCAAATTGAAGATCATTGGAGGTTGTTGGTCTTATTGTAGACTTCTTCCCCCTGTTCAAAATTTCAGTGAGGTTATAAACATGAACTTGGGATTGTATAGAAAAGGACGAGCTGAGATTTTGAATTTGGCTAAGCAAAACTTTAGAATCATAATGAATATCAATTGAATCTAAAATTTCTTATTCTTTTTTGGTCAGTACATTAACTTCTTTTTCATTGTCAGAATTAGATTCATAAGAAAAATTAGAAGAGGATTCAATTTCATTGATTTGAAGACCTTTTTCTACTGGTTCTTCATCAGTTGACGAACAGATAGAAGATTCAGAATCAGTTTCAACCATTAATTGATTTAACTGATTTAGAATGTCTTCATCAAGATCAAGTTCTTTCATTATTTAATTTGCAAAATCTTTTTGTGTGAACCTTTTTACCACAATTAAAACAAGTAAATTTACTGAAATCTTTTTTATCTTTAGATTTCTTAAAATTCTTTTTCTTGAAATTTTTTTTTTTGGTTTTGACACTTGTTTCTTATGAAAAGATTTTTTTTCTTTCTTTTAAAATGCTTTTCACTTGGACAAGAACCAGAACATTTTTTGGATGAAGAAAAAGAGTAAGAAGGGTCGTACTGACGACAAAAATCTCCCAGCCCTCTGCGAGTAAGAGACTTTTCCTTCTTAAGTTGTTTTTGAAGTTTTATGTTATTACACATTTGAGTTCCAGCCTTATAAACATAAGAAATTAGTTCACCATGAGAAAGGGAATCAAAAGGAATAGTTTCTTCAAATTGTTCTTAAATTTTGTCGCGAACTTGGTTTCCTATGATTGTAGGAAGGCTCGCGAGAAACTTTTCTTTCCAAAAAGGTTGATTACAATCAGGACGAAGTAACTCTATTTTTAGAAATACATCATTGTATTCTCGAAATTCTCCGAGGGAACAACATTTTAGATTAGAAGGAAGATCTTGGTTATGATTTCGAATCACGGAAGGATCTCCTATGAAATGCTAGGACATGGAATACAAAAGAGTAGAAACAATATCTTGAACCATTTGTCCATAATCATCAAAACCGGTTTGATCATTGTCATCAACTTTATTAGCATTTAAGATATGGTATCTTTGATCTTGAGTGAAATAGTTATCCCACCAACCTTTCAAGGTACCAGAAAAATCAGCAATAATCATATAAGCCACTTGTTGATTCGTTATATCAGGAAGTGTCTTATACGTTGTGGCACACATTACCATTTGTCTTAAAAACTTGCAAGGAGATTCTGCTCAGAAATACTATCTATGTTCCACTCATAAATGACATATACAGAATACTTATTTTGGACTTTATTGAAGGATTCTTTAGAAAGAATATCCGGTGGAGTGGCACGAGAATAATAGAGTTTTTGGGGTTTCAAAGAAATGTGATTAATTTTAGAAATATCAATTTTCTTAATGACTGATATTTGATTATCAGATTTGAGAGAATTGAGACTTAAAGGTTGATTAATTTTTGGAGTATTTAATATAGGATGTTTAAAAAAAATTTCTCTTAAAAGTATTTGATTTTTTGCCTGAAGTGTTTCATGGAATTCTTTACTGAAAGTTTTAGACATTTTAAAATTCTTAAATAAAGGTACTTTTAAGGATTTAGAAGGAGTAAAAGTTGGCTAATCAGAATGAATGGAAGTTGAGCGAACAGAATGGAATGAGGTTTTTCCAATGGAAGATTCAATTCTATCCAATTGGACACCTATTGAATGGAGATGTTGATTAGAAAAATTATTATGTTCAATAATCTTCATAAACTCATTAATTTCAGTTTCAGAAGGGGTCTTAAAAGGAGCAGCAGGAATTTCCTTTTCTTGATGAGAAATTTTAATTTTTCTTAAAGGATGATGACTTGATTCAATGACTTGATCATCATCAAGTTTCCACTTAAAGACTTTATCTAGATTATAAATTTCTCTTTTCTCAAGAAAATAGTTCTCAAACCATTCAAAGAAAAACATGTGCATTCCAATTTCTTCTAGAAATTCATAAAATTGATCTTTAATTTGCTTAACACATTGTTTGAAATTATCAAAAAAACCATTTTTTGATTTCAAAATTTTCTTCAGAATTAAATTCTTTATTCAAAAACTTGTGATTAGGAGTGAAATCTCTTTCAAGCATATTACACTCTGGATCATCGTCTTCCATTTGGGACTGAGTGGGTTTCGGAGATTCGGGATCTTGATGATGATAAATAGGTCTGGAGATTTTTGAACTAATATCCAAACTAGAAAGATTTAAAGGAGGTACACTTGGAGTTGCATGTCCTTGTGCAGGAATGGCTTCAGAAACATGGATACTACCTTGACTGCTCACAGGGATTGTGATGATGGGAGGTAGACTTGAACGAAGATCTACTGACCTTCAAGAAGAAGACCCATGGAAGGAAAGTCTTGCAGAAATGAAAGAATTTGTATCAAAAGATCTCTTGGGGAATTGTATTGTAACTTTTTCTTCAGGATGTTGGATTACATTAGTGGGTGTGTCATTCTTTATAGAAATCTGATGAATGAGATTTTCAATTTCCCATTGATCAGGAAGAACAGCATCATTCCAACTAATGGACTTTGAAATTATGAAATTTGAACGAGAAATATCAGTCTGCAAAAGAAGGGTTTGTCCTTTCGGAGCATCATTTAATGAATTAACATCAAAAGCAGAACTCGTAGTTTTATAGTGGAATTTATAATTGAGGGAAAGTAGAATGGATACTTCATCTATACTATAATTATGAGTTTTGATATGCAAAACGAGTGACTTCATTATGTTTTTATCCTTCAAAGAAATTTGGATAGCAATCAAAATGTATGGGGCCATTACAAAGACTTGTCTCTATTGTTGCTAGAAGAAAGTCTTCATATCTTAAAAGTCTTGATCTCTTAAGACCAGAAGAATTGAAGTATTTAAACCTTCTTTTAAAAGAGATTTAATACCGACTTGAACCATACCAAAATTGAGATAATTGTACTTCAAAGCATGTTTCTTTAAGGAATCCTTATTCAAAAGGGGAATTAAGGAATACGAGGAAGAAAGAGGAATATCATGTTCCTCAGTCATGGTGACATAATCGTAAGACTTAAAAAGTTTCTTGAACTTTGATTTAGAATAAATTTGGTCATATTTAACTTTTAGAATCTTTCAATTCTTAATTGACTTGTTAAAATCTTCAAGAGTAATTTCTTCTCTATTTAAAGTATCTGGGATCTGACTCAACTTAGATATAAAACTATTTGAGGAAGAATTAGTTCTTCTAAAAAGATCCATCTTGTATAAAATTGATTTTAGTTGTTTACTTTTGACCTCTACTACCACGCCAACTGGACTTACGCTACCTTTGCCAAGGCTTTATGGCTCCAAATGAGATCCAATTTAGAACAACCAAAAGCTAGTTTATACAAAACGTTTCTAAAAAAAATAACCAATTTTCCTCCCAACTGGCTTTGATACTATAAGGGAACAGGATCGCAGATTATAAACGCAATCTTGTTCCCTTGTTGGTCAATTTGATTAATCTTTAACATTCGAATTTCTTTTTTGAGCTCATTGATTTCAAATTAAAGATCAATTTTATTAATTTCTAGAAGAAATTGGAATGCACATGTTTTTCTTTGAATGGTTTGAAAACTATTTTCTTGAGAAAAGAGAAATTTATAATCTAGATAAAGTCTTTAAATGGGAACTTGATGATGATCAAGTAATTGAATCAAGTCATCCTCCTTTAAGAAAAATTAAAATTTCTCATCAAGAAAAGGAAATTCTTGCCCCTCCTTTTAAGATTCCCTCTGAAACTAAAAATAATGAGTATAAGAATATTATTGAACATAATAAATTTTCTAATCAACATCTCCATTCAATAGGTGTCCAATTGGATGGAATTGAATCTTCCATTGGAAAAACCTCATTCCATTTTTGTTCCTTTAACTTCCATTTAATAGGTGTCCAATTGGATAGAAGTGAATCTTTCATTGGAAAAACCTCATTCCATTATGTTTCCTCAACTTCCATTCATTCTGATCAGCCAATTTCTACTCCTTCTAAATCTTTAGAAGTACCTTTATTTAAGAATTTTGAAATGCCTAAAACTTTCAGTAAAGAATTCCATGAAGCACTTCAAGCAAAAAACCAAAGACTTTTAAGAGAAAAAGTTTTTAAACAACCAGTATTAAATTCTCCAAAAATTAAACAACTTTTAAGTCTCAATTCTCTCAAACCTGATAATCAAATATCAGTCCTTGAGAAAATTGATATTCTTGAAATTAATCGTATTACTTGGAAAGAACCCCAAAAACTCTATTATTCTCGTGCCACTCCACCCGATATTCTTTCTGAAGAATCCTGCAATAAAGTCCAAAACAAGTATTTTGCAGATGTCATTTATGAGTGAAACATAGATGGTATTTCTGAGCAGAATCTCTTGCAAGTTTTAAGTCAAATGGTAATGTGTGCCACAACGTTTAAGACACTTCCTGATACAATGGATCAACAAGTGGCTTATATGATTGTTGCTGGGTTTTTTTGGTACTTCGAAAGTGTTGATGGGATAACTATTTCACTCAAGATCAAAGAGACCAGATCTTAAATGCTAATAAAGTTGATGACAATGGTCAAACCGTTTTTGATGATTATGGACAAATGGTTCAAGATGTTGTTTCTACTCTTTTGTATTCCATCTCCCAACAGTTCATAGGAGATCCTTTTGTGATTCGAGATCACAACCAATATCTTCTTTCTAATTTAAAATGTCGTTCCCTCGGAGAATTCCAAGAATACAGGGATGTATTTCTAGAAAGGGTGTTACTTCATCTTGATTGTAATCAACCTTTTTGGAAAGAAAATTTTCTCGCGAGTCTTCCTACAATCATAGGAAATCAAGTTCGCGACAAAATTCGTGAACAATTTGGAGAAATTATTCCTTTTGATTCCCTTTCTTATGGTGAACTAATTTCTTATGTTTAGAAGGCTGGGATTCAAATGTGTAATAACATAAAACTCCAAAAACAACTTAAGAAGGAAAAGTCTCTTACTCGCAAAGGGCTAGGAGATTTTTGTCGTCAGTAAGACCATTCTTACTCTTTTTCTTTATCCAAAAAATATTTTGGCTCTTGTCCAGGTGAAAAACCTTTTTAAAAGAAAGAAAAAAATATATTTTTAAAAGAAACAAGTGTCAAAACCAGAAAAAAAAAATTTCAAGAAATTTTTTTAAAAGAAATATGAAGATAAAAAAGATTTTAGTAAATTTACTTGTTTTAATTGTGGTGAAAAGGGTCACACAAAAAGATTTTATAAATTAAATAAAAAAATAAATGAATTTGATCTTGATGAAGACATTCTAAATCAGTTAAATCAATTAATGATTGAAACTGATTCTGAATCTTCTATCTGTTCTTCAACTGATGAAAAACCAGTAGAACAAGGTCTTCAAATCAATGAAATTGAATCATCTTCTGATTTTTCTTGTGAATCTAATTCTGACAATGAAAAAGAAGTTAATGTATTGACCAAAAAAGAATAAGAAATTTTAGATTCAATTCATACTCATTATGATTCTAATGTTTTGCTTAGTCAAATTCAAAATCATAGCTCGTCCTTTTCTAAACATTCCCAAGTTCATGTTTATAACCTCACTAAAATTTTGAACAAGGGGGAGATGTCTACAATAAGATCAACAACCTCCAATGATCTTCAATTTGAAATCAATGAACTCAAAAAAGAAATTAGAATGTTAAAGATTAATCAAATTGACCAACAGAAAGAATTTTTAGAATTCAAAAAATAAATGCTGAAGGGAAAAAATGTTCCTGAAAACCTAACTCACAAAGTAGTCGCCCCTACCCCAAGTTCAATGGATTCTAATACTTCTAATTTCCTAGAAATCCTTACTGATGTAACCAATAGGAAATGGATTATTAACATTCTGATCAAAATCAATGATGAATTTATTTTGGAAACAACCGCCCTTTTTGATACATGTGTTGATTTAAATTGCATTAGAGAAGGCTTAACCCCCACAAAGCATTTTGATAAAGCCACATAATCTTTAAAATCTGCTTTGGTGATCATTTAAAAATTAAGTATAAACTTTCTAAAACTTTTGTGGTAAAATACAATATTTCTTTAAAAATGTCGTTCCTTTTAGTAAAAGACCTAAAAAGAAATGTAATTTTGGGAACTCCTTTTATAAATCTAATTCAACCCTTTAATGTGAGCAATGAAGGGATTGAAACCCAAATTTTTAGTAAAAAAATCATGTTCTGTTTTGTTACAAAACCTCAAACAAGAAATCTAAATTTTTTGCAAGAACATGCCATTAAAGAAATTAATTGTCTCATTTGTGATAAAGAATATCATCTTTTATATTTAAAAGAAGAATTAAATTACCAAAAAATTGAAAACAACTTCAAAATCCTGAAGTACAAAAGAAGATTTCTGTCCTTGAACAAAAAATTTAAAATGGTCTTTGTTTCATTCCTAACAATTCTTTTTGGGAAAGAAGTAATCATAATCATATTATGACACTTCCTTATGAACTAGATTTTTCTGAAAAAAAAATATTCCAACAAAAGCCCGCCCTTCACAAATGAATAGCGAACTTCTAAAACTTTGTGAAAAAGAAATAGATAATTTGGTTAAAAAAATAATTAATTCGTAAAATCCAATCATCTTGGAGCTGGTTTGCTTTTTATGTAAATAAAAATGATGAAATTGAACAAGGGGTTCCTCGTATTGTGGTAAATTACAAACCCTTAAACAAAGTTTTGAAATGGATTCGATATCCGATTCCAAACAAAAAAGATCTGTTAAATCGACTCCATTCATCCCAAGTCTTTTCTAAGTTTGACAGGAAATCTAGCTTCTGGCAAATCCAAATTGCTAGACAGGACGAATATAAAATTGCTTTCACTATTTCTTTTGGTCAATATGAATGAAACGTGATGCGTTTTGGTTTAAATAATGCCCCTTATGAATTTCAGAGAATAATGAATGACATTTTCAATCCCTACTCCAATTTCATAATTGTGTACATTGATGATGTTCTAATATTCTCTCATAATGTTGACACACATTTCAAACATGTGAATCATTTCTTTAATATTGCTAAACGTAATGGTTTAATTCTTTTTGAAAAGAAAGTTTATTTATTCCAAACAAAAATCAGATTTTTGGGTCATAACATTCACCAAGGGACAATAATCTCGATTGACAGATCTATTCAATTTGCAGACAAATTTCCTGATGAATTGAAAGAAAAAACTCAATTGCAAAGATTTTTGGGTAGTCTAAACTATGTAATCGATTTTATCCCTGACATTATTATCATTTGTAAACCATTGCATCAAAGGTTAAGGAAGAATCCAAACCTTGGAATGATTTGCATACTAATACTTTCAGAAAGATAAAATCACTTGTAAAAGAAATACCATGTTTGCATATTGCTAACCCCATTGCATTTAAGATTGTGGAAACTTATGCTTCTGAATCAGGTTATGGTGGTATTTTGAAACAAAAAATAAATGACAAAGAACAAGTAGTTCAATTTATTTCTAAACATTGGAATGAAGCCCAACAGAATTGTTCCACTATTAAGAAAGAGATTTTAGCAATTGTACTTTCCTTATCTAAGTTTCAAAGTGATCTTTTGAATAAAAAATTTCTATTAAGAATTGATTGTAAGTCTACCAAAGATATTTTGCAAAAGGATGTTTTAAATATTGCATCAAAATAAATTTTTACACGATGGTGGCACTACTTTCTGTTTTTGATATTGATATTGAATT
Source organism: Rhodomyrtus tomentosa (assembly GCA_028455895.1). Taxonomy (NCBI): domain Eukaryota; kingdom Viridiplantae; phylum Streptophyta; class Magnoliopsida; order Myrtales; family Myrtaceae; genus Rhodomyrtus; species Rhodomyrtus tomentosa. Next base: position 19,263,692 of record JAPCWY010000003.1, on the reverse strand, counting down.
CATACATGGAGAAGTCAATTCTCTACCTGATTTTCTCACAAGAGAATTTTTACAGGAAAAAACTCCTTCACAATGCCTCCCCGAAAAGATCAAGACAAAGAGAAAGCTCAATAAGCTTCCATTGTCTGTGCCAAACCAATGAAGCTAACCCCCATCTGCAGTTGGCTCGAAGCAGCACAATCACAAACTCCACCAACACCACAACATTCACCTTTTGAAGCTTCACCTAGCCAACCATCACCATCAATTTCTATTTCTAAGTTAGCCTCCATTTTACCAAAGTATGTTATGAAGGATTTGCAAAAATCATTGGGTGCCGATATTTCTGTTTATGATGAGCTAAAGTCTTTTTCTCCTTTAAATGTTTCAAACGAGGCGACTTAGTCAACCCCTCGAAAATCAAAGTCAAAGTTCTTTTTGAAAAATTTTGAAAAAATAATCCCGATGGAAAAATGATTCTATCATGAGGATCCTTACATATTCGCAAAGAATATGTTTGGAGAAAATCGTTTTTACACTCCTTATGACCTTTGTAAACCCGTGGATTTTTGTGATAAAGTTCAACCAAATATTGTGAATTATTCCACTTCAAGAATCATGAGGGTTTTTCACCCAGCCGAGTGGAATAATACCCCATACACTTCAGTCAAACTCGATTCGCGAGTCACTGAAACACCTTATGTCTGATGCAATTTTACTTATTTTGTTACCTACAAGCTTGGTGGAATGTTCTATTTCGCCAAAACTCAAACCCAAGTCACACATGGCTTTTCTTTTTCAATAGCTGTGACATTCTAATTTCCTAATCAACTTCAGACTCTGTAATGAGAAGTTTATATATATCAAGCGATGTATTTCAGTTGAATTCCGCTCAAATCTGATCAATTTGAGTAGACTGACCAAAGGGGAAAGGCTAAAGCGAAACGAGGTACGTGGACCTAGGCGACTCAGATAGGAGGCGACGCTTTGACCATAAGGATTGTCGAGGGGATATTTCGAACCACCAAAAGGCTGATCTAAGAACGATCAAGGATTACCATGCGAGCATCGTAGGATTGGAGCGCGGGTAATGCCGCTTAACTAATGTACGATTTGTAAAATTATCCTAAATCGGACTGTGACGATCGAAACCTTAGGGACTAGCGATAAACCCTCGTAATTACATGACAACCAAAGCCACCATGAATTGACGAGCCCTAAATGTGATGAGAATCACATGGTCGATACGCGTATAGTCTGCAAAAGCCGCCCGTCCGTTCGGGATAAGTTGGAATCACGTCTGATAAAAGAAATGATCAGAAATGAGTCCTGAAAAGTTTGAAAAGGAAAATCAAGAATTTCAACGTCAGTAGGATTGGCCGTCGCCCTATCGAAGAAGTCAGAATCGAGAAAAACGACGTTCCGAACGTTGGAGGTAAAAAGACCATACTGCCCCTCAAGCTTAGGACTTTGTCTTTATAATTAAAGAAAGGCCAAAATGGACATTTCTCCCCCCCCCAAGCTACTGAAAATTGAAGAGCAATTGATGGCCATTAGATGCCCTTGAGAAGAACAATGGACAAGTGTCATGCATCCAAGGGTAGTAGATCATTTCACCAATTAATGCCCACCTACCAATCACCTCAATTAATTAAATTTTTGGGATAATAACCAGCTCTCTCTCTCTCTCTCCTCAAACCCCCCATTTGGCCAAAAATCACAGAGCACCACCATTTCCCTTTCTTCTTCTTCTCCTCTAGTTTCTACTTCATCCAACCAGACCGGAGCTCGCCGTTCGGTCCGTACGACAGCCGTCTCTGGCCATCCTCTACTACCGGTCGACTACCCAAACGTAGCCCCACGTCTTGCCAACGTCCTCCAACTTGAATCAGGTCATTTGGAGCTCTATGGAATTCGAGGCAAGCATTCTCCCACAGGTCGACGGATTCTACTCCAGTTTGAGGTAGGTTCGGTTCTGAACCCTTTTGACAGCCGAAAACTTGGAATCTTTGGTTCAAATTTGGTGGAGACTCAGTAGACATGTGTAGGAATCTGTGGTAAAAATTTAGGATTTATTTGATAAGTTTTTGACCATGAACCACCCTTGTCAATTTCGCCCAGAATTTGCCGGTAATAAGGGCCTTGGACAACCGGTGAACTTCCGACGACTTTCCGGCATCCACGCGACTTGAACCCCACGGTGAGCACTCTAAACTCTTAGGTATACATTATAAGAGATAGAAATATGTATAATTGATGGCTTTGAGGTGGATTAGAACCTGTTGGACCTGGCACAAGTAGAACCGAATGGAACCGTTGCAATGCCGGGCCCAAACTGAATCTGTGGAGGGTTGATTAGGCTGGAATTATGTTGTAATTTGGTGTGTATGTTGTGTTAAGATGATGAGGAGTATGTTATGAGTGATTTGGATGGATGAATTGAGGAATTAGACTTGGGATTTTGACAAATTGATTGGTTAACCTAGGTTGCGCGACAAGTCGGCTTTGGGACTTGGATTGGCCGAACCATAGGAGACTCGAGGAGGGGAAATTTGCATTGTTAAGTGGAGGTAAGGAATTTCCTAAACCAAGGCTAGGGGGATTGGACTCGATTGGATAAGTCGAGTGGGGAAATTGATCGATTAATGGGCATATTCTAAAGTAATGAGCCTTAGTATGTTTTAGAATTAATTAAAGAGTTTATGTGTGCCTTGATTTGTATTGGAATCATGTGTCATGTTTGGATAATAATTGAATCGCTTTGCATGCCATGGGATTATGAATGCTACTTGAAACGTAATTGATGTTGAGTGTGTGAATGTTAGAAGATCATGGCATGAATCATGATTATAGCATGACATGGCATGGCCCTGAAGCGTGTGAGACGTGGGGTGGGAGATTTAGACCCTGAGGTGACGAGGTCGCGGGGTGGATGATGATTAGGTGGCGCCTTAATGCGACGAAGTCGCGGGGTGAGATAACCACAGTCCTGATGCAATATAATCGCGGGATAGAATACAAGCTCATAAACCCTGCTTGGAAATTGAACCGGAGCCTAATGCCTTTATGCGGGCCGAGCCTGATGCAATCTAATCGCGAGCCAGAGAATGAGGCAAGCAGAGGTTGATTGATGTGGTGAAGTGACAGGTCGAGCATATATGTGCATTTGTGTGTGACATGAGAATATAAATGTATGCATGTCCTCTATGCTTTATTTTTATTGAATTATGATTGTCATATCCGCGTGAGTTCATGAGTTAGATAGGTTGAGTGACTTGACTGCCTGAGTGGATGGTCAACCTTACCTAGGGTTAGGTTTTTCTTACTGAGATATGTATCTCACCCCTTTTGGGGAAACCTTACCTTACAGATCCTAGGCAGCAGCAATGTGGCCTATCAGATTTGGGGACCCGAAGGAAATGACGACCTATTTTGATAAGTTCCCGGACAGACAGGGGAACGTCTATGTTAGGAAGTGTACCGTCGTATGGGTCGACGAGGGTAAGCCAGAATGGAAGCCTCACAGGTTTGAGGCGTGGTTCAAGAGGGAAGGGGACACACAAACCGGGCCGTTGAAGCCCAACGATTTAGCACCGGGCGTCATACCCAACTGGTGCCAGATCGTAGTGGAGCAGGAGCTGCCCGAGGGTTCGGTAGTAGGGTCTAAGAATGGACCAGAGCGAACACCGACCTTGGAGGATACCGAGGAGTAGGAGCAGGAGAAGGTTATAGTATTGGAGGCGTCTGATGGTGACTTCGCAGAGCCGTCGTAGGAGGTGACTATGGAGGATTCAGTTGAGGTCCCGTCGGAGACTTTCTCCGAGTACGAGCCGTCAGAGGAGAGCAAGGACACCAGAGATTCCAACAGTTCTTCCTAGGCAACTCCGGATGATAGCCTAACTTTTTAACTGGCGACCTGACCCCCTTCCCTGGTGGATTTTGTGGATACATTTTTGGCATGCTTACCCGCCGCCCCTGATGTTTAGCGGATTTAGTAATTATCGGTCTATAGGTGATAATGTACGACTTTCTTGAAGCTATCCATGTCCTACTTAGTCTGTATGTGTATATACATATTGTACGGGAGACATTGGGAACCGCTTCCGTGTGCTTAATGTAAATTATTTTATCTCTCGACCTTTCTTTTTATATGAGGTGGATCCTTGAGACCGCCGAGAGATTGTTGTTGTTTTACTTGCAGGGATGATTGCGTGCTCGCGATGGGGTACGGGGCGTGACAATAGCCCTTTTGACATATCCAAATTACCCTTTTGGTTATACGTTGGTGGGATGATTTTGGTCCAATTCTTGACATTCTCCGTCCACAAGTTATGGAATCCTACCAATTGTTTCAAAGTACTTTTGTTCCAATTCAGCATGAGAAATAGTTTCCTTCGCTTCTCATGTTTTCTGCTAATTTTTGGATGGCATGAGTTTCTGCATGGGAACTTGAGTATACAAAAAGTACTCAGGATCCAAAGATCTTGATTTTGGTCTGTTGTTACAAGACCAAGTGGTGGGATGGCTTCTCCTACTGGGACAAAATTTTCTCGAAAGCTGTTCACAATTGGATCTAACACCGCAAGCCTATGGATCTCAACAAAGTTTCTGTTTCTGCTCCAATTATGACTTCAAAGACCACCTTTTTACATGACAAGTCAATGGCAATTTCAAAGTTGGTTAATGTCAACAATGAAAGAGATTTTTACGACATGATGAAAAAGGCTGTTTCTGAGTATGAAGAATCACAGGCAGAATCGTATTCACATCACAGTGGCAACACCAACGAAGACGATTGTTACGACATCGACCTCGATCTCGCCCGAGATTCTGAATGAGTTTTGGTTGTAACAAGTATTTCTGTATTTTAGTATTTTGTACACCGTATAACACTGTACCTTGAGCACTGTACACTGTAGCGACTTTTTAAGTTTACTATTCACTTTTATTGTTCACTGTAGCAACAGTAAAATTTTCTATCTTTAAAGCTAGACTTCCTCCAATGGACAGAAGGACTTCGGCTGCTTACTATCTTCCATCTTTTGACCTTCACTCCATCTCTCCCGAAGATCACTCTCTCCCTTGAAGCTCTTCCTCTTACCAAGAGCCGACCTTCACCGAAGAACTTTTCTATCCTTTATGTTTACCACATTTTGAAGAACCAAACCATACCCTTCCGGACCCAGATCTGTAAGTTTAATACCTCTTTGTTCAACTATTTCTACCCAGAAATCTCTTTCTGTTCAAGTTTTGCACTTGTAATTACAAATCTGAAGATCTTTTAAGTTTCACTTGTGTAATCTTTCATCTACTTTCAATAAAAGTATATTTATCATCATCTTTTGCCTATTTCGACCCAGAATCGGAAAGCTCTGCCTCCTGTTGGTGTCTAAGACATTGTGTTCTATAATTTAAAGTTCTATATACATTTTGCATACAGCTCCCAGTGAAGATTGATCTGTGGTCTATTCTCCTGGATTAGCCGCACACGCACTTCACTTGACATATTTAAATTTCAGTAATACCAGATTTTGTAGGCTCTGCCTTCTTACTAGTGGTTTTTATGATATTTACTCTACTTTTGTTTATAGTAAACATCTGTTATCGCATTTTTATAATCTTAACTGCAATATTGTGGATATAATCTTGTTTATATTTAGTAGCTTGTTTTATAGATTTCTGTGATTGGTTTCTTGATATATCTGTGGAACAACTCTTTCATACATATTTTAGTCATAAATAATGTTGTTTGTGTTCATAATATTTGTTGCTATATTATATATTGCATTAGAGCTTTTGTATCATCTCTTAAGTGTTTATTTCATGCTTTCTGAGTCATATCGTAACTACTGGACTAACAAACTTAAAAGACGTCGCTTTTAATATTCTCTAATAATTTCTCTTCTATTTCTATAATCTGCGATCCTGTTCCCTTATAAACTGCAATCTTTTTCCCTTATGATATCAGAGCCAATTGGGAGGAGATTTTATATATATATATTGGGAACTAGGAAGAGCCAGCCCAGTTCCCCTGGCCAGGCGAGCCCCACGTGGGACCTACTTGGCCATGGGGAAGAGCCAAGGCTCGCCGCCCTCTTTAGGCCGTTGCAAATTTGTAATTTTTTTTAAAATAAAAACTCTACAAATACCTCTTTCATCCTCTTCATTTTTCTCACAATTTCTCTCAATTCTCTCCAGTACTTTTAATCTCTCAAATTCTCTCAATTCGCTATTCTCTTAATTCCTTCTTAATTTTTTTAATCAACTTTCTGATCAATTCTCTCAAAAAATGGCAAGTGAAAGCGAAAATGTTGGAAAGGAAAAAAGCCCGATGTGAGAATCCGATTATCATGTTCCTACATATGATTATCGTGAATATGCATATTGAGAAGACGACGATGTTAATATCAACTATGTTCTCAATCCCAATGCCGAGTACGTCCCAATACAAGAAAGTATTCATCCTCTTGCTGGTGTCGAAGAAACATCAATAACAAAGGAGCTGGGACGAAAGAGCCGAGAAGGTATATCCGACTTATGGCTACACTTCAACAAGGTATGGAATGAAAATGAATGTGATTTTAATATAAGCTGTAACTATTGTCCGCAAACATACAAACTTTGTAAGGGAGATGGGTATGGAACATTTCGTCGACGTCTGATGAAAACACATCCAACGCAAGCGAGCATCGACACTAGCCAACAACAAATTTTCGGGTACGCTAATCCTAATCTCATCATTTATTCCGTTACATGCATGAACTTTATAAACAAACATTAGCTGAATATGTTTTTCTTGATCATGCTCCGTTTAATACCGGTAAAGTTTTAATTTAGATATTTGATAAACATTATGTTGGCTCCGCAAGCACTATCTGTTTCGAGAACTACTCTTAGATGCGAACGTGACCATGTTTATAGAAAAAAAAGAAATTGACATAATTTTTTGAAGAATTCAATGGACGTGCTCATATAGATAGTGATATTTGGAGTGATTCTTGGAATATTAATTCTTATATGGGTGTCACATGCCATTGGATAGGTGATAATTGGGTTATTAAAAAAAGACTTCTTGCATTTCGAGATTTTCCTAAAAATCATATGGCTCATATGATTTGATTAATGAAGTTTTTTCAATTGGTATTGATAATGCCGTCGCAAATACTGTTTCTATTCTTGAGTTATAAAAAATTTGTAAACCCTCTTTTGACAGACAATTTTTTCACATTAGATGTGCTTACCATATTATGAATTTATGTGTATAAAATAGTTTACGAGTTCTTGTGACTTCTCTCGACCCAATAAAAAGTGCAATTAGATTTTTATGGAGTCGTCCTCATTTTATAAAAGCGTGGGGCAAATTTTATAAACAACAAGAAAGGCAAAAAGGTTTTCAAAAAATATTTCGACTCGTTGAAATTCTACCCACGAGATACTTTTACAAATTTTTGATCGCAAAAATTTATTATGTTCCTTTATTTCGACTGTTTCCGATATTCCTTTACTCCCGCAACATTGAAATGTTAGAAAAAAAATTTAGATTCTTTAAAAGTTTTTAATGATGCTACTAATACTTTATCTGGTATTTATTATCCTACTACGTATTTATTTTTAATAGAGCGTGTTAATATTGCTGGTGTTTTTAATGAATATAAACAAGATATTAAATTAGTTTCGAGTATTTTAGTAATACGAGAAAAATGGTTGCATTATTATTTCAACATTTCTCTTGTCTATTTAGTTGGTATTATTTTCGATCCATGTACTAAATTAGATGATTTATTATATTATCTTAGGGATTATTATTATGATTGTTTACCTTTGGATGAAGCAATAAATATTTCAATTATACATGGAGAGGTTAAAGAAGCTTTAATAGCATTATATAATAATTTTTATAGTAGATATGGTTTGAGCGACAGTGGATCTGCCCAACATAGTGTCTCACGAAGCGATGCAAGTGTTTCACTTAGTAAAGGGTATAAAATGCTCATGAGTAGGCAAAACAAAATATAGAAGGGGACAACAAGTAGTATTTTCGAATTAGAAAAATATTTAACAATTGCTTTTGAGTTTAATGAATCCAAACATAATGCAGATTTCAAGATTCTTGAGTGATAGAAGAACCACTCAACTCAATTTTCAGTTCTCTCCTTCATCGCAAAACAGATATTACTGACCCCTTCTTCAACAGTGGTAGTTGAACAAGCATTTAGCGCTGGAGAATTAACTTTGGACTTCCGCTGTTCATGATGAAGTCCAGAAAATGTGAAGATTCAAGCTTATGTCGATGATTGGACAAAGGCCAAATATCGACAGCAAGAGCTAGATCAAGAAAATGAATTCTTCAGTGAAGAATATGGAGATACTACCACCGCCACAACAATGGGTAAACACGATTGATGATGAGATAAGTTGGGGTTATCAAAAGTAAGAGAACTACATAGGTTTTTATTCTTTCATCTCCAAGAAAATATATAGGCGTTTAATGATAATTCATTAAGTTCAAGCCCATTCATCCTCCCTCTCTTTTTTCTAAATTTTATTACAATGTACAATTTGATTATAATTTATAATTTATTAATTTTATTTCATTATTTATTTATTTATTAAAAAATAAAAGTTTGGAACCAGAACCGGAAACCTGGAGCCGGCTTGGAATTGCCGGTTCCGCAAAAAGTGGAACCGGAACCGGCGGTTCCATGGAACCGTCCACTACTAGCCTACATGACCTAATTGCATGTGAGAATCCTTTCTAGTGTGCATATTGTATGTGCACTTTACTCCAAAAACAACAGTAAAGTCACATGGTCGCACGCAGTTTACGAAATTAATATGCACTAGTCACATTCACAAGAGATGCTGAAAGAATAGAACTCGATTTAGGAACCCTTTAAACTGGCTTTTCTAATTCAGAAAACGACAAAAGTAGATGCTAACCCCACAAATAGTCACATGATTCTTGTCCATCTTCTAGCATCGAGCTTGAAAAATTCTAGCACGCGTCGAGCTAGATGTTGTGACGGAATTTGATTGCTTGACTATGCCCAACCGTTTTAGATTATCATGAATAATTGTGTTAACAAGAGATAAATAAGTTTAATGCTTTTTCTATATCACTAATTGCATAGAGAAGCATTGCTAATCTATTATATTGATCTAGTTCCCAGGCAAATGAGGAAAGAGAGCATGATGTCACAAATTTAAACACGACAATGATTATACACAGTATGAGGTCTACTAATGAGCGTTGGAACAAGTCTCTCGATAGGATTGAGTTTCGTGAACAGCAGCAAAATAACACTGATAGACAAGAAGAGAAAAGGTAGAGGTGGAGACGCAAGCAGTATGACTGACTTGCATGTGAGAGCCATTTGCAGTCATACGGATGCAGGACGCGGTACTAAAGAATCATAAAGAATTGACCAGATCCACGCAATATTTTCTCTTTTTTACCGAAATCTAGTTTGATCGAACGTCAAACATCTCAAACTTTTAAAATTGGGGGATAAAAATACAACGCTTGGCGTTTCAATTCGGTTTACTGCAAGAAGAATCAGATTGGGAACATCTTTGGTTGGTGTAAGTGGGATTCGGTAGTTGAATGTGAAAACAAAGAAATAATGCCTAATAGCGGTTCATGAGTCTGAATATCCGATAAACTTGATATTCAATTTCAGGGAATCGACAAAAGTAAATGCTGATGCCCGAAGTAGTCAAATGATTCTTGTCCATCTTCTTCTGAGTTACAATAAAGAACTTCATCCAGATGTGGAAGTATTGTTCAGACCAGTGGCAAGTTAGAGTTTCCTCTGAAGATAAATCGATAACCCCGATCCAATGCAATCTTCTCAATGTCATCTGCCAATGGGTTGTCATCCCAGAGGTTTCCTTATCCTATTCGTTTAATAACAATTCAAAATCCATTCGTTTAATAACAATTCAAAATCTGAAGCCTAATAACAAAGTTAAAAAAGCAATAGCACATATTCATATATTCTTAGCTTTGAAAATACAGGGCATAAAGTAAAGTCGAGATATGTATGTCATTCCAATTGACATGGCCTCAGCCGCTGAGCCCCTTGGAAGTTAATTGAAGAGTGCAAGAGCCTCTTGGCCCAGCTGAAAGTTGTAGTAGTTATTTATTGCTCACCAGGAGTGAATCATTGTGTGGATTGGATTGCAAAAACCCATCATTTAAGGTCCCTCCAATCCAATTAGATGTCTAAGCCCACAATCCCTTTGAAACTTATTATGTCTGGATGCTAGTCACCATTGTGCTACTATCTTTGCAAATTAAATGCTAGTCATAATCCTAGACGAGGGCATAAACGGCCGGGTTAGGCAGCCTCTCAAACCCTCACAGCGGACTGTAGAAATCATCTTCGTCACAAAAATACCAAGCCTTGAAGAGATGTGCCACCAGATGTGGCATCGTCTCATCAACCCAGAGTGTCGTGACATGACATTCCCATACGTGCTTCGTACCAGTGACCGGATAAGACGTGAAATCGAGCGATTAGTCAATAGGAGTGCTGAATCGAAAATGCCCCTCCATCACTTTGGACCTGAAAATTATAGCCCATGATGGGGTGATAAATAAATCTAAGTGAATCAATGCCTAGTCTGGCTAAGGCGTTGATTCGCTCAAAACATTCTATGTACAACAATCATCAAATCCCGCATCCACAATCACAATACATAGTCCATCCACATGCATACTTACCAATCTTCAGTTACACATAATACAATGCTCGACTCGACTTAACTGTCACATCTGACAATCATTCAGACAAGGCATCACATCCACAAGTATGCACAAGACACCACACAAGTCTATTTATTAACAATGATCCACGCGATTGGTAGATTGGTTCACTTAATTAATGCGATTCCACACTCATCTGACTGGACCAGGCTACGTCCTTTTTTCCATCTCAGCAACGGCTACTACAATCGGTATATCCAATATACCCAGCACGACACGACAGGTAGGCATTCCTTAACAAGAGCTTTGGTCATCACAAGCTGCAACCGACATCTAATAATCCCTTAAAAACGTACGATTGGCACGGGGTATGAATTATCATGCTTCTGACAAGTCGTGTAGTTCCATATGATTAGTACGGAAGGTACAATTAGTACAATACAAACTTGTCAGGAAAACCACATGATCGTTCTATCATATAACCATACAATCCATACTCGGCAATCAATCCATTTCATTATCTTTGATTAAGGCCAAATATTCACACAGACGTGCTCAAAGACTCAGCATAAGGTCATTTTCATGTTAAACTATGTCTTTTGATCTCGCATACGGTCATATGCATATTAGGGTTGTCCACAAAGACACTGCAATCGCAAACGGGCGATTAGCCCCCAAACGATCGTCCGGGCATCCAGTGAACATTCAAGGCAATCAATCAAGCCATTCAAAGAGGCGATCAGTTCAATAATGGCCATCAATTTCAATGCGAGCAATCAATCCGATTAGGCCACATAAAGGCTCAATTTCGTGCAATAGTCCTTTATTAGTCAATTCGATTTCAAATTGTCGATCGCTCACTTGTCTCTAACCTATCGCTCCCTCGCTCGCTATCAAATCACAATCAACATTCAATCATCCATTCAATTAATTTCGGCTAATCCCAATTAGCCATAGATAATCTACTTGAATCCAACTAACTTAATCGATCGCAGTCATTTATTATAAACTCGATTTCTATCTAAATTGACCACGATCGAGTTACTTAAACATCCTAACCAACTAATTGACTAACCTTAGGCACAATTGGTGCGCTAGTCAAGGATTAGGGTTAACTCACTATCCAATGAGTTCGGGCGCCTCGACGATCGGTGGCGACGATCCTCGACAACTAACGGCTAACACAAATCTCGAGCTCCTCGATTCTTCGAGCGGTGATTTGACCCAACAGTGGCTAGGACACGAGGCTTAGGTTAATCGAATGGTCTCCAGGGTCGGTGGACAATGATGAGGCTCCAGCAAGGGTAGCCGAGGCTCAGCCAAAACAAAACTAGGAGAAAAAAAGGCATATGAGGCTGATTCAAGGGCTTAGAGCAGTGAACGGCCGGGGAAAGGGTTTAGGCTTGGTCCAAGGGGAGTCAGGGAAGCTGAGGGAGGCGTCGGCGATGGCGGAGGGCGACTAGAGGCGCCCCAATAGTGGCAAACAGCTATACAGCCGAAACAGGGCATCCGAGGCCGAGAACATGGAAGGCGGACGGAGGCTTTTCGGGGCTTCTACCAGCGGCGAGTGACTTCCGAAGGCTTCGAGGGACGGTGGAGGAATTAGGGGTGGCCAAATGGTGGTGGTGGTGAGCGGTGGATGAGGCTGTGGATGGCGGAGTAGGGTTGGGACCGAAAACAGGGCAGCCGTACTAAAACTAGGGGATAGCTAGCTCCCACGGCTGTTCGAGGGCTACGCGGTGGTTGTCGACAGTCTAAGGGAGGCTTGGGGGTCGGAAAGATAGCGATATAATGGTGGGTGGTGGTCAGAGCGAGGCTGAAGTGGTTACAGCAGTTGTAGGGGTCGTGAGGCGTAAATAGGGAAGGCACGGTTGTGGTCTGGTTCGCGATTCTCCGGCGGCTCACAGCGGTGGGAATGGTGATGGGGATAGTGACCAGTGGCAGACGGAGGAGGGTCGGGCATTCGATGGTGGTCGAAGGTGGAGCAGTTGAACAAAATGGATGAGGATGATAGGAATCGCGCGCTGATTCCAGAAATATAATCAAAGCAAACAATCAACACTAGTTGAATATAATAACAAAAGAACATAATCAGAAAAACACACTAAAGAATTTGTTATCGAAGTTCACCCAAACCTGGGCTACGTCTCCGCGCATAGGTACTTTGCGAATCCACTAGTTTTCGAGAAAAGTAGGAATACAACTAACGATCTTCGCACAAGATCGAAGTAAAAAGAAAATGAGAACACTCAAGAATGCCGTCACGGCCTCTCTTTTTCTCTCTATTCGCTCCTTTGCACTTTCTATTTGCTTTTTTTTTTCTAACGGCTACAACTTCTATATCCCTAATATATTAAGTGTATCTTTTAACCTAGAAGAAAAAGAAATGACAAAAGGCCAAAAAAAAAGGCCCTTAATGATATATATTTTGGCTTCACACGCCAACAATCTCCCACAAGAAAAGAAATATATCTAATGAACCAAGTAACTTTGCATCTATCCTTTTCAGAAACTAGCAACTAGAACTTGTGCCTCTGTAATACTCCTCATCAATTAACATGGAGTAATGCCAATAGTAGCAATACAGAAAGTATGCTTCTCTCTGTTTACTACCTTGGTAAACATGTCAGCTGGATTATTTGAGTCATTAATCATATGTAACTTTAACTCGTTATCTTTCAATGCTAACCTGATGAAGTGATAACGTATCTTGATATGTCTAGTCCTTGTGTGATAAGCTACATTCTTTGCTAAGTGTATTGCACTTTGACTATCACTTCACAGCGTACTCACTGGCTACTTTCGATGTAGCTCCTCCAAGTAATCTTGTAACCACATGACTTCCTTAGAGGTTTCCATGATTGCTACTGTGACGCCTTGAAAATTTACCTCTTGTAAAGTGCTTGAATTAAATAAAAAAGAATTAAATTGAATTTTAGTGGGCATAATAATTTTGGACTACAAGGATTGAAGAGATAATAATTAGACGAATTCTGATGTTTCGATTAAATTAGGTTAGGTTTCGAAATTTTTAGTCGTCGTGAATTAGGATTTCAATCTTCTTACCCAAACCTAATCCTGACCGAGCCTGGCCTGTGAAATTACCTTCCGTCAGTATGCCGAAATTTATTTTCAGTCCCGATTTACCAAAAGACCGAATTGCCATCCAATTATTCACTACAAGACAAAACATTCAAATTTAACTTGACTTGACACTATTCACTTGTCACATCTCACCTACCCACCAACTCTCACCTACCATCTCTCTCTCATCTCTTCCCTCTCTCTTCTCTCTCTGTCGATTCTCCGTTTCTCACGCTCCCTCTCTCACTTTTTCATTTTTTTAGAACACCCTCCTCCAACCGAACCACCCGCCCTCCTTATCCTTCGTTCGACATCATCGATAACCACCTCCAGTCTCTCCCCGCCATCACCACCGACACCTTCGGAGCAGCCGTTGGTCGCCGAACGACCGCGAAACAGCCCCCGAAGTCCTTCTCTATTTTGGGTTTCCCTAACCCGTGGACCTCCAGCCCTTCTCCGATCGGTTGCGTCATCACCGACGCTAACCACCACCTCACCTTCCCTCACCACCCTCCTCCCGACCACACTGATCCAATCTCGCCGGTCGTCACCCACCAGAGTCGCCACGGGAGCCGTTTGAAATCGCTGTGCCCTGCTTTAGGGTATACTACATTTTGCTTCTGTTTCGGCCGTTTCCGCCGCTTTTCGCCGCTCACCACCACCACCACCACCACCACCGACGGTCACTTTAGACTCCCATCTCCCCCCAGCAGCCGTCGGAGGCTGTTCACCGTCGATGGGAGCCACGAAGAGCCCCGACCAGCCTGCTCTATTTCTCGGCGCCAGGTTCCCTATTTTGGACCAGTTTTGTTCGTCGCTGCCCTGCCGTCGTCGACTGCCCTCCGTCGCCTATTGCCGATCCCGACCAACTTCCTCCGACCCCTCGATGAGACCTCTAACCATCCCCGGCCTTGCCTTGGCCTTTGAGGCCGTTAACCACCCCGGAACAGCTCAGTCTCCCCTATTTTAGTTTTGACTAGTTGTGTTTGCAGCCCTTCGTAGGTCGTCGGAGCTCCACCATCGCCACCCCCACCTTGCCGAACCTTCTCAAGGTGTCTTGGAGGTGTTGGGCCGAGTCGCTGTGCAATAACCCTTAGTTCTGCCGCCCCGCCATCGTAGTTCGTTGTCGCCGCTGCCGCGTCGTCGTTTTGAGATCTCCCGAGCTTAATTAGAATGTGAGTTGACCCTAATCCTTGATTAGATCGCTAATTAAACCTAGAATTAGTCGGATTAGCCGTTAAGGTAATTAAATAGAGCGATTATGGTTGGTTTAGTTAGAAACCTCGATTTAGGTTAAATGATTGTAATCGACTAAGTTAGTTTGGGTAATTAAATTATCTATGGTTAATTGTGATTAGTTAAAATTGATTATTTGATCGCGAGCGAGCGAGCGATAGGCTAGAGACGAGCAAGCGATCAACATTTTAAATCGATTGGTTTGGTTAATAAAGAATTATTGCACAAATCGTGCCTTATATTGTCTAATCGAAATTAGATGCTTGTAATTGATTCGGTGACCTTTATTAGTTTGATTGCCTCGTTGGATGGCTTGACTAATTGATTAGAATATCTATTGGCTGGTTGATCGTTGTTTGGGGGTTAATCGCCCTGTGTATGATTGTGATGACTATTGGGTAAATTGCAGATGCATATGAACGAGTGCGAAATCAAAGGACATATTTTAGCATGAAAATGGCCGTGGGCCGAGTCTTTGAGCACGTTTGTGTGAGCATCCAACCTAAATCAAATAGAATAAAACTAATGGATTGCCAGGTGTGTTGTATGGTCATATGAGGGAACGATGATAAATTTTCCTGGCAAGTTCGTATTGTATCAATTGTACGGAACCACATGACTTGCCAGAAGCACGACAATTCCTGTCCCATGCCAGTAAGTACGAACTCAGGGTTTGTCGGATACCGGTCGTAGCTTGTGAAAGACCAACGCCCCATATAAGGATGTCTACTCGACGTGTCGTGCAACGTGTTCACTGGATACACCGCTGGTAGTAGCTGCTGTCGAGAGGGAAAATGAGTGTAGCCCAAATCGTCCGGATGAGTATGATATCGTACTATTTATGAAGGTCAAATTATGCCAGGATTCATCATTAATAAATGGACTTATGTGGTGTCCTATGCATACTGGTGGATGTGATGCTTGTTTGAGTGATTAATTTTTATGACTGTTGAGTGGAGTCAAGCATTGCATTGCGTGTGGATGAAGGCTAGTAAGTATGCATGTGGATGATTATTATATCGTGGCTGTACTTGGGTACTATATGTGGTTATATGTCTTGTAAGCCGTTTGTTAGGATGCCCTAGGCGAATCAGTTTCCTAACCGAGCTTAGACTTGATTCATTAAAATTTATTCTCATCCCATCGTAGGATAACATTTTCTGGTCCCAAGTGATGCAGCCTCGTGGACGCCAAGGATTGGCTTTTGGGATTAGTCTTTTGAAGTAGATGAGAAGTTAATCTTATCTGTTCGAGTAACCTTTTGAGGTCTTAGTAAGCCACCCCGAAATGTGGGGTTATTTATGTTGCAAGTAGCTTAGTAGGGTTAAGACTCATCTGCTTATGATTAATGTTTTGTAATTATCTTTGGTGAATAACTGTTATGGTTTCCTACTTCCCTATCCCTTGTTTAATTAGTCAGGGAGTTAATACCTTTTCACGCAAATAAGTGATAGGTTGATAGTGTGACTATGACGATATGTCTATGATCTAGTGGCAATTTGGCAAGAGATATTGTGGGCTTGAGAGTCAGGGCGTGACATCCCCGCCCAAGGTGGTATCAGAGCCAGGTCAACCTGATCCATCTAGTCATTGGCATGGAGTAATAAGGAGCATTGAGAAATGGGATAGTTAGCAAGATTATGAGCTTCGCGCATGTGATTGATGATTGCGTAGTAAGTTGTTAGGGTTGCCTTCTGATCACGTTTTGCTATGGGGTAAGCAAGACTTCGTACCATATCTGTTTAACAAGCGAACGCGGTAGAAGAGCATCTCGAGCGCCTCAAACCAGACCTGTTAGGTGGATTGAAGAAGTGGTGGGTGATGAAGGAAGAGCATCTTATGCTGCTGGACCTGCCAGGTAGGAGCTTGCTATGGCTGAAGTAATGCAAGCTTTGGGAGCTATTGAAGATCTGATAGGGCAGCAAGTAAGGAATCAGAATGATGCTACCGTCGCTACTGCTGAAGTTTCGCTTGTAGATCAGCTAGTGAACCCGCCACCCATGGTGGCAATTTAGGAGCGTAGAGTTCAGACGCTGAAGGAGCAATTCCTCAAGCTGAAATCACCTAAGTTCACTAAGAGTGGAGATCCCGAGTCTGCCACCTCGTGGATCGAGGAGTTAGAGAAGCCCTTTCATATGATGAGGTGTACGAATGAGGACAGGGTTGTCCTGGTTGTGTTTCAACTTCAAGGGAATGCCAGCACCTGGTAGAGAGCTATCAAAAGGAGGACTTTCCCTGAAGGTACGGCCCTGGTGTAGGGTACTTTCGTGGAAGCGTTCTATAGCAAGTACTTTTCGAATACAGCTAGAGAGCAAAAGATGGTTGAGTTCTTCCACCTTTGACAAAACCAGATGACAGTTCATCAATGAGGCCAAATTTGCGGAGCTATCTAAGTATGCTCCAAAGCTGGTAGAGGAACCTGTAGACAAGGCAAGGAGTTTTAGAGAATGGCTAAAGCCCGAGATTCGATGTGTACTGGAGCCTTTCAATCTCAAGGATTATGATGACCTCTATGAAAGGGCGCAGATAGTGGAGCGAGAATTGACTATGAAGACTACCGCATCTGGATTGCGATTTACGCCCTTCAATAGGTTTGAGCAGAGGTAAGGGAAAAGCCAATGTATGGGAACAAGCACCACATTCCACCCAATTGTTGAGGGGCGATCCGTAAGCCTGCTTTCTGCACAAGTGAAGTGTGCAATATGTGCCTCCAGAAGCATGGGCCTAGGCGGTGCCCGTTTAGAGAAGGAGCCTGCTTTGGTTATGGTTGTTTTAACCATCAAGTGAAGGATTGCCCGTAGAGACAGCAAGGTAGACAGATGTCGCCACAACAAGGAGGACCACCAAGAGGTGCTACACCGCAAAACTTTCAGAATCGTCCGCCAGCACAAGGAAGGGTGTTTACTGTCACTCGAGAAGAGGCGAAGGATTCGTCGACCATTATAGGTATGGTCCTCTTACATAACCATGTGGCTTATGCTTTGTTTGATCCAGGTGCCACGCATTCGTTTGTTGCGGACCAATTTGTTGAGCTGTCTAAGTTGAATTTGGTACTCTTGGATGTTGTTTTTATAGTATCTACGCCTTTAAAGGATAATGTAGTAGCTGCAGTTGGCTGTCCTGATTGTAGACTTGTTATGAACGGTCATGAAAGTAGGATATATCAGATTATACTGGAGATGCACGATTTTGATCTGATCGTGGGAATAGATTGGCTGACGAAGCAAAGGGCCACAATGGATTGCTATAGTAAGGTGATTCGATTCAATCCGCTGGATGGGACTAGCTTTGAGTTTGTGGGTAATCGAGGAGGAACCTCGACTGTGATGATATGTTGTTAGAGGTGACTCGGCTGTTGGAGAGTGGTTGCCAAGGTTATTTGGCTTCTGTGGTTGATACGTCTGTTGAGGAACTTAAATTAGATGAGATTGTCGTTGTATGTGAGTTCATGATGTTTTTCCTTAGGACTTACCTGGCTTGCCCCCATAAAGGAAAATTGAGTTTGTAATGGAGTTAGCTCTTGGGACGGAGCCAATCTCTAAGGAACCGTATAGGGTGTCGTTGTCTGATTTGAAGAAACTCAAGGTCCAGATGCAGGAACTGCTGGATAAAGGGTTCATCCGCCCTAGTGCCTCGCCTTAGGGAGCGCCTGTGTTATTTGTCAAGAAGAAAGATGGATCGATGAAATTGTATATAAACTATATGCAGCTGAATCAAGTAACGATCAAGAATAAGCATCCACTACTAAGGATTGATGATTTGTTTGACCAATTGCAGGGAGCATCGGTATTTTCTAAGATTGATCTACGGACATGATATCATCAATAGAGGATCAGAAAGGAGGACATATCGAAATCGGCATTCAGGACGCGTTATGGACATTATGAGTTCACTGTGATGCCGTTTGGTTTGACAAATGCTCCCTCTGCTTTTATGAATCTGATGAACAGAGTGTTTAGAGAGTTCTTGGATCGCTTCGTGATTGTTTTCATAAACGGCATCCTGGTGTACTCGAAGAGTTCTGAGGATCATGAGCAACACCTGAGGATTGTGTTGGAAAATCTGCGAGTGCATCAGTTGTATGCCAAGTTTAACAAGTGCAAGTTTTGGCTAGCTCGAGTGGCGTTTCTAGGCCATGTGATTTCTGGTGAAGGGTTAGATGTGGATCTGTCTAAGATTGAGGTAGTTATGGATTGGCCAAGATCGATGATCGCAATGGAAATAAAAATCTTCTTAGGATTGACAGGCTATTTTAGGCATTTCGTGGAGAGGTTTTCAGCTATAGCCTTGCCTTTGACTAAGTTGTTGAAGAAGGATGTAAGGTTTGAATGGATAGATAAGTGCAAGCGTAGTTTCCAAGAGCTTAAACATAGGCTAATTACGACTCTTGTTTTGACAATTCTGTCTAGTTCTTGAGGTTATGAGATTTATAGCGATGTTTCGCTTAGAGGACTGGGTTATGTTTTGATGAAACATGGTAGAGTAGTAGCATATGCATACCGTCAGTTAAGGCGACACGAGTCAAACTATCCAACGCACGACTTGGAGCTAGCTATAGACGTGTTTGCTTTGAAGATCTGGAGGCATTATCTGATTGGGGAAAGTTTTCGAGTGTATACCGATCACTAAAGTTTGAAGCATCTATTCTCTTAGAATGAGTCGAATATGAGGCAGCGCCGTTAGATGGAGTTACTTAAGGATTATGAATGTGTGATCTTGTGTCATCCGGGTAAGGTGAATAAGGTTGCCGATGCCCAAAGTAAAACATCAGTGATTGCTCAATTACAGGTGCATGAGTGGCGTTTGTTCGAGCAAGTGAGAGATTCAGACTTTAAGTTAGAAGTAAGTCGTCTGTCGTGTCGCATGGCTACTTTGAGGATCGAGCCGGAAGTGCAGGTTAAGAACAAGACCCCGCAGTCTACAAACCCCGCTATTCAAAAGATCCTTCAAGAGGATTCAGCTAAGAGAAGGGCCGATTTCCAAGTAGCCGAGGATGGAATAATGAAGTTCAGAGGACGTTTAGTTGTGCGTGCCGATGAAAGTTTAAGGGAGGAGATCTTATCGGAAGCACATTGTAGTAGTTATAGCATCCATCCTAGGAGTATGAAGATATTTCAGAACCTAAGGCAACATTACTAGTGGAATGGCATGAAAGCGGATATAGCCAAGCATGTAGCTAAGTGTTTGACCTGTCAGCAGGTCAAGGCACAGCAATGTAAGCTTAGGGGATTGTTGCAGCCTTTGAAGATCCCAGAGTGGAAATGATAGCATATCACGATGGACTCTGTGATGGGATTGCCAATGAGTCAAAGAGGGCGTGACTCAATCTGGGTTATGGTTGACAAATTGACGAAGTCAGCACATTTCATTCCTGTGAGAAAGGACTTTGCCTTGGACAGATATGCAGAATTATATGCAAGGCACATTGTGAGATTGCATAGAGTGCCAATGACGATCCTAAGTTCACTGCCACCTTTTGGAAGAGTCTACAAACTGCTTTAGGGACAAAGCTGCAGTTTAGTACGGCCTATCACCCGCAAACAGATGGCCAATATGAAAGGATGATTCAGACGCTGGAGGATATGTTAAGGGCATATCTATTGGATTTTAAAGGAAATTGGGAGGAACGGCTGCATTTGGTAGAGTTTGCCTACAATAACAGTCACCAGTAGAGCATTAAGATGACGCCTTTCGAGGCATTATCAGGCAGAGCTTGTGGAATGACAGTCTATTAGGATGAAGTTGATGAAAGGAAGATCACTAGTCTTGAGTTAGTGGAACAGTCAATGGAAGCAGTTAAAGTGATTAGAGACAGACTGAAGACAGCCCAGAGTCGATAGAAAAGTTATGCCGATAAGAGGGGATGCCTTTAGAGTTTCAGGTGGACCATCATGTCTTTCTGAAGGTGTCGCATATAAGAGGGACATCTCGTTTTAGCAAGAAATGAAAGTTGAGCCCAATGTATGTTGGACCGTTCAAAATCCTGGAGCGGATTGGAATTATGACCTATCGTCTCGCATTGCCGTCGAGACTTGCTCAAGTGCATAATGTCTTCCACATGTCGATGTTGAGGAAGTACGAGCCGGACCCCGCTCATGTGTTGAGTTATGAGGAAATTGATTTGGATGAGCGAGCCTCATATGTGGAGAGACCAGTCAGGATTGTAGATAGGAAAGAGCAAGTACTCCAGGCCAAGATGATCCCAATGGTAAAGGTGATTTGGCAACACCATGATACCGAAGGAGCTACCTAGGAGAACGAGGAAGTCATGAGGAGTAGTTACCCGTATTTGTTCGAGTAGTTGTGACTGTGCTGAAATTTCCTAAGGTGAGGAGAGTTGTGAAGCCCTGGAAATTCACCTCTTGTAAAATGACTGAATTCAATAAAAAGGAATTAAATTAAATTTCAGTGGGTATAATAATTTTGGATTACAAGGATTGAAAAGACAATAATTTGACTAATTCTGAAGCTCTGGTTAAATTAGGTCACGTTTCGAAAATCTTAGTCATCACGAATTAGGATTTCAATCTTCGCTCTCCAGCCTAATCTTGACTGAGCCCGGCCTATGAAATTACATTCTGTCAGTATGTCGAAATTCATTTTCAATCCCGAATTGCCCTTCAATTATTCACTACAGGATAAAATATTCAGATTGACTTGACTTGACACTATTCACTTGGCATATCTCACCTACCCATCAACTCTCACCTATCATTCCTCTCTCTTTCCTCTCTTCCCTCTCTTCTCTCTCTACCGATTCTCTCTTTCTCACGCTCCCTCTCTCACTTTTTTATTTTTGTGGGACACCCCCTCCAACCGAACCACCCATCTTCCTCCTCCTCCGTTCGATTTGCACGGCTACTGCCTCACCACCATCGGCCACCACCTCCAGCCCCTCCCTGCTGTCACCACCGACACCTCTGACATGGCTATTGGCCGCCGGACGACAGCGAAATAGCACTCGAAGTCCTGCTCTATTTTGGGTTTTCCTGACCCGTGACCTCCAACCCTTCTTCGACTGTTTGGGCCATCATCGATGCTAACCACCACCCCACCGTCCCTCAACACCCTCTTCCCGACTACCCTGATCCAATCTCGCCGACCGTCACCCACCAAAGCCACTGCGAGAGGCTCTTGAAACCGCAGTGCCCTTTTTTGGGGTCTAATGTGTTTTTCTTCTATTCCAGCCATTTTCGCCACCGTCCACCGCTCACCACCGCCACCGACGATCACTTCAGACTCCCCTCTCACCCAAGCAGCCGTCGGAAGCCGTTCGCCGCCGGTGGGAGCAGCGAAGAGCCCCAACCAGCCTCCTCTATTTCTCGGCGTCGGGTCCTCTATTTTGGACCAGTTCTGTTCGCCGCTACCCTGCCGCCGTCGATCGCCCTCCACCACCCGTCGTCGGTCCCGACTGACTCCCTCTGGCCCCTGGGTGAACCTCTAACCTTTCCCGACCTCGCCTTAGCTTTGAGGTCGTTAACCACCTCGAAATTGCCTGGTCTCTCCTGTTTCAGTTCTGACCGGTTCTGTTTGCAGCCCTTCATCGGTTGCCGGAGCTCCGCCGTCGTCGCAGTCACCTTGCTGGACTTCCCGAGGTGCCCTGGAGATGCTCGGTCGAGTCGTCGTGCGATAACCCTTAGTTTCGCCAAGAACCGCCGCCGCCGCCGCCGCCGCCGTCACCGTTCGTTGCCGCCGCGGTCGTGTCGTCGTTTTGAGACCTCCCAAGCTTAACTAAATTATGAGTTGACCTTAATCATTAGTTAAGGCGCTAATTGCGCCTAGGATTAGTCGGGTTAGCCGTTCGGGTAATTAGATAAAGCGATTACGGTCGGTTTAGGTTAAATAACCGTAATCAACTAAGTTAGCTTGGGTAATTAAATTGTCTGTGGCTAATTGTGATTAGTTGAAATTGATTGTTTGATCGCAAGCAAGTGATAGGCTACAGACGAGCGAGCAATCGACGTTTTAAATTGATTGATTTGGTTAGTAAAAAACTATTGCACAAATCGAGCCTTATATTATCTAATTGGAATTATATGCTCGTAATTGATTCGGTGACCTTTATTGGTTTGATTGCCTCATTGGATGGCTTGATTAATTGATTGGAATATCTGTTGGCTGGTTGATCGTTGTTTGGGGATTAATCGCCATGTGTATGATTGTGATGACTATTGGGTAAACTGCAGATGCATATGAACGAGTGCAAAATCAAAGGACATATTTTAGCATGAAAATGGTCGTGGGCCGAGTCTTTGAGCACGTCTGTGTGAGCATCTGACCTAAATCAAATAGAATAAAACTAATTGATTGCTAGGTGTGTTGTATGGTCATATGAAGGAACGATGATAAATTTTCCTAGTAAGTTCGTATTGTATCAATTGAACGGAACCACACGACTTGCCAGAAGCACGACAATTCTTGCCCCGTGCCAGCAAGTACAGACTTAGGGTTGGTTAGATGTCCATCGTTGCTTGAGAAGGACCAATGCCCCATATAAGGATGCCTACTCGCCGTGCCGTGCTACGGGTGCACTGGATACACCGCTTGTAGTTGCCGCTGCCGAGAGGGAAAAAGGAGCGTGGCCCGATTCATCTGGATGAGTATGATATCGTACTATTTATGAGAGTCAAATCACGTCAATCGCGTAGATCCTCTCATTACGCCTATGGCAGGATTTCTTGTTAATAAATGAACTTGTGTGGTGTCCTGTGCATATTGGTAGATGTGATGCTTGTTTGAGTGATTGACTGTTATGACTGCTGAATGGAGTCAAGTATTGCATTGTGTGTGGCTAAAGGCTAGTAAATATGCATGCGAATGATTATTATATCGTGACTGTACTTAGGTGTTATATGTGGTTATGTATCTTGTGACCATCTGTTAGGATGCCCTAGGCGAATCAATTTCCTAACCGAGCTTAATCTTGATTCACTGAGATTTATTCTCACCCCGTCGTGGGATAACATTTTCATGTCCCAAGTAATGCAGCCTCGTGGACTCCAAGGATTGGCTTTTGGGATTAGTCTTTTGAAGTACATGACAAATTAACCTTACCTGATCGAGTAACTTTATGAGGTCTTAGTGAGCCACCCGAAGTGTGGGGTTATTTATATCGCTTGTAACTCAGCAGGGTTAAGACTCATCTGCTTATGATTAATGTTTTGTAATTATCTTTGGTGAATAACTATTGTGGTTTCCTACTTTCCTATCCTATGTTTAATTGTTGTCAAAGAGTTAATATGTTTCCACATACGCAAATAAGTAATAGGTCGATAGTGTGCCTTGGAAGTTATCTCTATGACCTAGTAGCGATTTGACAAGGGATGTCGTGGGCTCGAGAGTCGGGGCGCGATAGCTACGTACTTTGCTTCAGCCATCAATAATGCTTATATTTTTGTAGTTGAGATACCCAACTCACTGTTGTACATAGAACTGTAAAGACATATCCAGTGGTGCTCTTACCACTATCTCAATCACTTGAGTGATCTGCATTCACAAAATCCTGCAATTCTAAAAATGTACCTTCATAACAAAGAGAGTAATTTGATGTACCTGCTAGATATCTCAATATCCATTTTACTACATTCCAATGCTTTTTATCCGGGTTCTGTAAATATCGACTCACAACTTCTACTGCCTGTGTAATGTCTAGTCTTGTGCTTACCACAACATACATCAAACTTCTAACTGCTGACGCATACGGCACTACCGCCATCTCATCTTTCAAAGTTTCAGTACTCGGACACATATCCTTAGAAAGTTTGAAGTGACCCGCTAGAGGAGTCACAATCGGTTTTGCCTCGCCCATGTTGAATCTTTTCAACACCTTGTTCACATAGTCTTCCTGCGACAACCATAATTTTTTATTTTTCCTGTCCCTAATGATTTTCATTCCTAAAATCTTCTTGGCCTCTCCCAAGTCTTTCATAGCAAACTACGATGCCAACATCTTCTTTACTTCTGCGATTCTCTTCATATTAGAACTAGCCACTAGTATGTCATCAACATATAAAGAGAGATATACAATATCACAATTGCTATACTTTTGAAAATGAACACAATAATCAGCCTCATGGTTTGGAAATCCTTTATCTTCCATAAAACCATCAAATTTTAAATACTATTATTGCGGAGCTTTCTTTAAGCCATACAAGTTTTTCTTCTAGCGACACACCATGTGTTCTTTACCTTTGACCTCAAAACTTCTAGGTTGCGCCATGTATAACTCTTCATCTAGATCACCATGCAAAAAAGCTGTTTTTACATCTAACTGCTCGAGATGAAGATCCTCTACTACAACTATACTCAGCAAAACTCTAATTGATGTCATCTTCACTATTGGTGAAAATATCTCGGAGTAGTCGATCCCTTATTTTTTAGAAAAGCCATTTACTACAAGTCTCGATTTGTATCTAATACTGCCACAGCTTCATTTTTTATCTTGTACACTTGTTTAACAAAGCTTTTTAACCTAGAGGTAACTTGATCAACTCCCAAGTTTTGTTCTGAATTAACGTGTTCATCTCGTCTTTCATGGCACGCTCCCACTGCATGTGAGATGTGTCTTTCTTTGCCTCATCATAAGTTTTCGACTCTCTCTAATCTATATATAAGACATGGCTCATAATAGTATTAGCTGAAAGATAAAAAATTACCTTTGATTTTCTCACACATGTAGATCTCCTCAAAACAGATACTTCAGGGTCGTTAGCCTGTTTCGGATCACTGCATTCCTCTTGAACTGCCTGCTCATTAATAATGTATTCATCTTGAACCTCCCCTTCAAATGCACTCTGATCTGTTGGAACCATCTTTATAGGAATTATATCCAGCTCAATATATTCAAGTTCTACCGCCATCTCATGCTCTATCTGACGATCTTTGTACATCTTTTCTTCATGGAACATCACATTTCGACTGCGAATGACTTTCTTATTTTCATAATCCCAAAGCCTATATCCATACTCATCATCGTCATATCCAATAAAGGCGCACTTTTGGGACTTAGCATCAAGCTTTTTCCTATCCTCTCTGCCAATCAATGCATATGCAATACAACTAAAAAATTTTTATATGAATAATTGACCTTTTTACCAGACCACTAATCTTGCGGTACTTCTCCATCCAACGCACTAGATGGACTCCTATTAATCAAATATACAGTTACATTAACTGTAGTAGCTCATAAGTATAGTAGGAGACTTGCATGTACTCTCATGCATCTTGCATGCTCTAAAATGGTCTTGTTCATCTTCTCAGCCACACTATTCTCTTGAGGAGTTTTAGGAACAGTCTTCAACCCATGTATGCCTTCTCGGCTCGGATATTCTGCAAATTCATTGCTCATGTATTCACCACCATTAACATATTTTAGAGGTTTAATCTGATAACCTGTTTTTTTTTTCTACCATGATTTTTCATATTTTGAAAACCTCGAATACTTTTGATTTTTCTCTAAGAGCATATACCCAAGTCTTTCTTATTGCATCATCAATAAAAGTGACAAATTATCTTTTACCACCATACTAGAGTTCCTAAGCCGATCCCCACACATCAATGTAAACCAACTCTAATTTCTGTCTTTTATTTAGTCGTCCATTCAATTGAAAACTAACTGCTTTTTGTTTTCCATAAATGCAACTCTCGCAGAAATCTAACTCAACCTTTTGTAAACCTAGAAGTAATTTTCTTGAATGTAACTACTTAACGCCCTTTTCACCAAGATGTCCTAGACGATAATGCCAAAGAATAGATAAATTACCTACAGCCACCTTAGTTGCAACCATATCATTGATATTGTCTCCCTGGAGAATGTAAAATGTACATATACGCTTTCCCTTTGCTACTACTCTTGCTCTTGAGATTATCTACCACTCTCCGCATCCAAAAGCCGTTACCATGCCTTCTTGATCATTGAAATCAGATTTTTCTTCAACTTGAGAATATATCTGGTTTCATGCAAAATTAGACGTAAACCACCTGAGATGTTCAAAACTACAGTTCCTTTTTCTGCAATAGGACACATGTGGCCGTTTCCCATAACCACTTGCCCAAAATCTCCACTAGCATAATCAATAAATTTATTTCTTTACGAGATATAATGAAAAGAAGCACCAGAGTCAAGAAACCACTTATCTGTAGTCAAGTCAAACCTTGCAGATAAATATAAGTTCTCTAACAAAGTTTCATCGCTTACTACATTAGCTCCTTGATTCTCATCTTGTTGCTTCTTTTTATAGGCTTCATACTGGAATCTACAATGTACCATCTGGTGACAAAACCAACACTTATCTTTTGCAATCTCTCTCTTTCTCATGGATTATGACCTACTGCACCCGCTGAATTTATCACTACTTTTACTTCTTCCACGGTTCTCTACTGATAGTGCCATTGAAGATGTACATGCTGAAAGTTTATCTCCACCTGAGACTTTTCTTCGCATCTCTTCATCCATGATACCGCTCACACCATCATCAAGAGTCAAATCATCCTTCATGGTGCTCAAAATTTCCTGCATATGAGACAAAATAATTCAATTTTGACTTGACTTGTGGAACCCCCGGTCAAGTCCTACCTACCGGTCAACTTCTAACCACCATTCTCTCTCTCTCTTTCCCCCCTCTCTTTCCCTATTCTGCTGTGGAACTCCCCCCACCTAGACCTCTCCTCCTCCTCATCTCCTCTCCTCCTCCGTGAGTGATTTTTGAGCGCCACCACCACCATCGAACATCAACCTCACCTCCAGCCTTCCCCCTCACCATCGTTGGACCGCCGTTTGCCGTCGAAAACAACCCTTGGAAGCCCCGGATCCCGACTGCCTTGTTTTTGGGTTTGGTGAGCACCCAAAGCCCCGTCGGCTCTTGCGCCACTTCCGGCTGCCACCAGCCGTTGTCCTAGCTTCCTCCGCCTCCCCCTCGACCCCCTCGACCCCCTCGACCCCCTCGACCTCCCTTCACCGCTCGTCACCGATCAGAGTCGCCGTAGAATCCCAGTAACCCGAGAACAGACTCGGTGCCCTATTTCGGGCCCAAGACTGTTCCGCCACCCTGTACCGTTTTTCGACGCCTCCCGCCAGTCGTCGACCACCACAAACAACCCCCTTCGGTCCCTCACTGAAGCTCATGGCCATTGACAGTCGTTGGACACCGAGAGAGCCTGGAACTATCTCCCCTGTTTTCGTCGAGAACCTGCTCGGTTCTGTCCGGCCGTTCTCCGCTGCTCCTAGCCGGTTCCCCTGTTTTTCCACTATTGATCGACCTTGTTTGCAACTTAACCGTCGACCACCAGTCCCGACGACCTTCACAACGTGTCCTAGCCACTGTGAGGTGTTATCGCCGCTTAAATAGTCGAGAAACCCGAGTTGTTCAAAGAAAAATTGAGAACCATCGTCGCCGGATTTCGTCACCGCCGTCTCATCGACACCGTGGCATTGTGGTGGCTACACGAGCTTCACTAGGAGTGAGTTAACCCATAATTCTTGTTTAGGACGCAAATTGCGCCTATGATTAGTTAATTAGTCGATTAGGGTACTTAGTTAGAATAATCGTGATCAGTTTATATAGAAATCGAGTTTAGGGTAAATGATCGCGATTAATTAAGTTAGTTTTCTTAGTTAGGTCATTTGTGACTAGTTGATTGTTGGAACCGATTGATTGACTGATTGGGCATCGATTGTCGTTGGTTGTTCGTAAGCGAACGATAGTTGAGAATCGAGCGATCAATTAATAACTTATTGAAATTGGGATTAATCAATGTCGTTTGATTAATTGAATTGGTTAATCGATCATGTTTTGACTGCTTGACTGACTGCAGTTGATTGATTGTGTTGTGACATGATTGAATTTCTGAATATTTCATCGTCCATGTCGGACGCAAGCCTAGTGGTGAGGTTGTGCATTCATATGACTTATGTGAACTCAAACTGTATGATTTAGCATGAAAACGGCCCTAGACCGAGTCATTAAGCACGTTTGTATGAGCATCCGGCCTAAATCAAAGATGACAAAATTAATTGATTGTCGTGTGTCATGTGTGGTCATATGATGAGACGATGAGACTCCTGACAAGATTGCACCGTGACGATCGGAAAAATACGACTTGTCAGAAGCACGTCATTCTGTGATGTCAATTTGATGAATGTCGGTCGCAGCTTGTGACGGACCGAAGCCCTAAAAGGGATTCCTGGTAGCTCTACGCCATGACGATCGGAATCACACGGACTACTTAAAGCAGTCGCAGGGATGATGCCTGGTGTCGCCAGAAGAATACCAACTAACTAGTGTACTAGGCACCAACTGACCAGTGTGCCAAGTTGACATGCCCTATTCTCGGGCTAACCTGTCCTGAGCTGACATGCCCTATCTCATTAATAAAATGGACTACATGTGACGTCATGTACGTCGAGTGATGTGATGATTGCCTTGATTGGGCTGTTTGACTGTCATGTCGTGTCTGCATGGCATTATGTATGACTTCCTAGAGGGTAAGTTGCATGTGGTTGGATATTTATATTGATTGACATGCCATGTCTGTTTGGTAGGATATCGTGGGTGAATCAATGTCCTAGCCAAGTTTAGGCGTTGACTTCATTGAGATTTATTTCTCACCCCATCGTGGACTAACCTTTTTCAGGTCATAAGTGACGGAACTTCGTGGACCTGAAGCGTGACTTTTTGGAGTGACCCTTTTGGAGTAGATATGGAGTTAAACCTACCGATGATTGTCCCTTTTGAAGTACTAGAGAGCCGCCCCGAAGAATGAGGTTGTATGTTGTTAGTTCTATAGGGTTAATTAGTATCTACTTTGCTTAAGGATTAAAGTTGTCTTTTGATGAATTGATTGAATGAATGTTCCTGCTGATTTATCCCATGTTGATCTTGTTGTCTGGGAGTTTGGCACGTTCCACATGCGCATTTCGATTATAGGTCGATAGCGAGCCTAGGACGCTATCCTTCGTGACTTAAGGGTGTCAAGGTAGGGATGCCACGCGCTCGAAGAAGATCGGGGCGTTACATATGCTTCACAAGATCCATTGACAATATCGCGACATCGTAACTCCGGACATTCGCATGCACAATCAAACAGAAGTTTGCGCCTCAGCCTCGAGTGGTCCTCATATCTATCCATTCTAGTTGCTCGGTTCTCCAATTTATAAAAGAATCCATTGCATATGAACTTGGGCTCGCTCTCCCCAAAATCTTCTAACCTCAGCTTTACATTCCCAAATATTTCTTCCACATATTTAAGTTGCCAACTTCTCGAGCCACCCGCATCCAATGAATGGGCTTCTTTTCTTGTTGCCCACTTTGTCCCGGCATCTGCTGTCATAGAAGAAGAGGTTGAGCAGGATAGTTCATCCTCACATTCCACAGTTGGAAATTCTCTTTGGGAAAGCCAGTCCAACACCTCAGGGGCTTGACTGGTTGAGTAATCTTTGTTGCCTGAGATTTAGAAAAGGATGTTTTAGCTGTCGCTCCTACCGAAAATATTCATTCATGAAAGGAAGGCATAGCAAATTGCTGATAATTACATATGCTCTGGTCTCAACTGCGACGTTACTACATTTTACCCTCCCATCAGTTTTGTGCAAAGAACAACCAAAATTCTACCGTGTCAGGACTAGTTTCTATGTACCACATTACTTCGAAAATTGTTCCACTTCTTTTTCTGCACTGGGCAACTCAAATGTTCGAGCAAAACAATGCTTCCAATTAATTTTTGGGAAAATTTCAACCATGGGTCTAAAGTGATTTTCTCAAATAAAATCTCAAAGTCGATTTTATTTCAAACAAATGCCCAAGTGTATTTCTTGTTTCAAAAAAAGCCCGACCGAAGGATATTTATGTATTTTACTCTCTTTTTTGCAATTTTTGTCTTTTTTTCCTGATTTCCTTCCCTTTTCATTTTTTTCCCCGCCCCTCCCCTCCCCCAGCCACGTCCACCATTGACGTCTGACCTGCGTGATTCGCCAAAGCAAGCCCGGACGTCGTCCTTGACGACTTTCGCCATCACCGCTGCGGCCAGAAGGGACGGACGGTAGCTCAGCGATCTGGAATCTGCTTCCCAAGAACATGGTCAAAGCTACTTCGTTATGGGTGTGTCTCCTTCTTCGGGAAAAAGGGGTTAAAATAAACAGGCTGAAAGGAGGAAGACAGAGCGATGTTTTGCACCGGTCTGCTTGTTGTTACCGGAGGCGGCAACGACGAGGAACCGCTCGCAGCAGCGGAGGAACTCCTGGCGGGAAGGCCCCGGCCGCTTGGCACCAAGCCTCGTTGAGGCGACGTGGTGGACGAACGACAGCGGCGTTACCGGGTGCATCCTCCAGCCAAGCGTGGATAGGACGAGGAGCTCCATCCTCTGCACCGTCCTGGCCTCGAATACGTAGGACACGTCCCCCACCTGAACAGTCACCATCATCATCATCATCATCATCCCCACACGCACATATGCATATCAGTCGAAGTAGGAGAAAGGTTCACATAAAAAATGTGTTCGAGCAAGTGGCAGTGGTGTGCGTCTTACTTGGAGATCCAAGAGGAGAGGGACGCGGGTCTCCTCCACTTTGGCGGCAAGGGAGAGGCACGTGACGGCCACGAGCTGCGTCATCCATGGCTTGTCCAGCTGCCGGCCGAAACAGGGGAGGAACCTGTCGAGGTAATCCACAGCCAGCACCGCCGTCAGCGCCGAGAACCCGTAGACGCTCCTCGCCTGCAGCATCCACTCCACGGCCTTGTCCCGTGACACGAGCATGTGCCAGTCGTCCCCGAGGTCCGGCGTGGTCCTCCGCTCCTTGGACAGGAGCGAGAGCAACTCGAACTCCTCTTCCTCCTCCTCCGCCTCCTCGCCATCGTCATCATCGTCTTCTTCCCACGATGACCACGACGAGTCCTGTTGTCGATCCACTGGCCGCGAGGGAAAGACTGAATAGCTTCCGGCGGCGGTCCCCCGAATTTCGTCGACTTCTTTCTCGTCTTCTTCTTCTTCCAATCTGTCTTCTTCACAGTAGAGAACGTAGTCAAGCGAGAAGGATGGATGGTCGTGGTCAATGCTGGACGTGGCTGGGGAGGGGAGGGGAAGGGAAGGGAAATAAAAAAAAATGGAAAGGGAAAAATGAAAAGAAAAGGAAAGCAGAAAAAAAATACAAAATTGCAAGAAAAAAAATAAAACACAGAAATTTCATTCGATCAGGCCCTTTTTTGAAACAAAAAAGTCATCTGGGACTTTATTTGAAACAAAGTGGGTTTCGGATCCTTATTCGAAAAAATTAAGGCATTGAAGGCCCTTAATTGAAATTTTTCCTTAATTTCTGAAGCACGTGTCTGAATAGCTTTCTAAATCAAGCGTTAATGCAAAAGAAGGAAGTAACCTTACCACCATAAGTGATCACGCTACCTGTGCAACTTTCACTCACGAACGAGGATTCAAGAGTTGAAACTCGGGTTGGATGTTCATAGTCAGCTTCTCCATAGCTGGTGGCACCACTGCCGCATCCTTCTGTTTCTTCTGAATCCGGTACGCCCTTTATGATATAAGATGAAGTAAGCATGGCAATAATTGTTCCCAGCAACAAATATCTTTTGGAAGTACAAGGATAAAATAATACTATTGGATTTCTTATTTAGACTTATCCATGTGTCAGCTTCTTTCAAACCGTGATAAGGGCATTTCTGGAACAACAGATTATGCTTTTAGATCAATATAGGCAATGACTGAAGTCCAACTCAAGACTGCACATTGGATTTAACAGAAGAAAAGATCAACGACTAGGCACAAGCTAGTTTTGCAGATGAAATGCACGAT
Source organism: Rhodomyrtus tomentosa (assembly GCA_028455895.1). Taxonomy (NCBI): domain Eukaryota; kingdom Viridiplantae; phylum Streptophyta; class Magnoliopsida; order Myrtales; family Myrtaceae; genus Rhodomyrtus; species Rhodomyrtus tomentosa. The sequence continues at coordinate 19,230,886 of JAPCWY010000003.1, read as the reverse complement.
AAACTTCAAGGTTTAGTCAAAAGTACAACATAAACTAAGAATTCCATATGAGAATGCCAGGGTTTCTAGTTGCTGTCTGGTTTGACATGGCTGGCTAGCAAACACAGAAGATAAATCTGAGAATGCATGTAAGAGTTCTCAAGAAATGGATGAGGGAAGAGTTTCCGTTCCCAAAGAATTAATCTTATTTAAACACATATAATCACGCGAATGATATGTTTATTTGCTTTTGCTTCATGTCAGGGATGTCAAAAAAGCCCGCGCCGGGCAGGATAGGGCTGCTTTTTTTAACACTCGTATTTCTTTTATTTAATTTATTTTTTTATATGATTTCATTTAATAGGTTTGTTAATTAATTTGAGTTCCCCAAAAAAAAAAAAGAAATAACCCTGCCCGACCCGGTCCGGCCCGTTGACACCCCCGCTTCATGCCACATTCATGACGAGCAGCACATCGAAGCCTTCAAATATATATATATATATATATATATATATAGTCTGAAAAATGAGCGAAATAAAAATTAAAACTCACTTGACCTGCATTCTCAAGGTCGGTAAATAGAAAAAAGGTCGGTAAATTCCATCATTGCGCCGAAGTCACCAAGATTCTCTCTGTTTAACCCCCAAATATACTTATTGTTGCAAACCTCAAAGTATTGAAAATGCGTCTAGATTTAAAGAGCCAGAATGTTTCATCCTTTTCAAGGAAAAGTTACTTAAAGAAATGAGAGGCTAAAGAAAAACACAGTGCAAAACTGAACCTAGTAAGTACTTTAGCAAAAGCAGCATACCTGGCACTCTTGCTTCGAGTCGATCGTGGGACCATCAGATGAAGAGCAGGCAGAAACAACTGGACTACCCATAGCCTCATCTAATCCTTGTTGAAAGCTTTCCACAGTTTCTGTTATCACAGAGCTTACACTGTTGAGTGTGCCAACTGATTCTTCATTGCTAATTTTAGGCACAGACAAACTCTTTTCCCTGGAAATGTCGCAATTGGACAAGTCTATTCTGTCAGTCAGTTCTCTACGCTTTCGTTCAAAGAGAACACTTAAAATATCTCCGTCAGATGTACTTTCAATTGGTGATGATGAACTGGAATCTTTACAATCTAATGATCCATTATCGCCACAAAAAGAACGGTCAAAGTTACCATTCTCGTGCATTCCGGTGTAGGCATGAGGTTCTCGAGAGCATCTCTTCATCGGAGAAGAGAATGTAGATGAAATAACATCCATGCCGTTTTTGTTGCTATCCACACCCCGATTCACACCTCCATCAAGAAAAGTATTTCGCTTGACAAACACACCATCACTGTTGATGAGAACATTGGCGGTGACACTTCCATTTGAATTGATATCTGAATTTACAGAATTTATTTCGTGGGTTGGAGTCTTGAGTCTAGATGATTTGAGCTCCTTGGAAATATCTGTAGCCGATTTTGTTGTGGAACCAGTTTTGGCCTTCACAGCAATCTTGCTCGCAGTCTCAGATGGTCCGATCGAACCATTGACAGGCTGAGTTCTTCCGACTGGTTGTTTGGAGCGTGAAGCCCTCGAAACTGAACCCTGTCTGTCACTCAGGGAATTCTGCTTCTGGTTATTTTGCTTGAGCACAATATTCGTCCTGTTTGTAGAGGTTATTCTTTGTGAACTCTTCTGCAACCATGACAGACCATTGGAAACTTGGCTCGAGTTTTCCCCACTCTGCACTTTCTCAACTGCAAGATTTTTCTTATTGAGCAGATTCTTTGCCTCTCTTGTTTGAACATTGACTTTTCCTGGCTCAGCAAGGGAAGATGATTTTCCCTTGAATCTCCAATTTCCAGAACTAACCTTCCCTGATACCACGACAGTCCTGGACTGCTGTGTATCTTGCGGTATTTTGTAGCTTTTCTCAATGAAGTTTCCTTTCATATTCTTGACACTGCCAGAACTACTGGCTTTCTGTTGCCTTGATGCCTCACAGGCAGATTCTAACTTCATTTTTAGATCATGTATTCTTAAAGGAACCGATGCTGAAACAGTCGATGATGCTTTGCTTCTGACAACTCGGGGACTAGATTCAATAATCTTTGCGGCTGCCTCCATAACATAGGCAACGTTCTTGGCTGGAATGAATCCGGGACCTTTCATTGGAGATAACAACCTATTATGGGTAATGGAAATAGGTTTAGCTGATTTCGAAGGTAGTATTTCGGTCTGAAATCGCTCTATCGGTCGTTTCTGTTCCTTCAAGAGCTTTGCTTCTGCAGGATGTGAGGAGAACCTACCCAGTCTACTAGAACTGCTGAGGTAATCAATCGGATCACATCTACTTTGCAAATCATGGGTGCCATCACTGTAAGGAGAAGCTTTGGCTTGATGAAATTCAGAACACGAGGTGGAGGACTCAGGACCATTTGACTTTGGCAATGAATCCAAACCCATAAGTCGAGCCACTACTTCAAGGGCTCTGTGAGCCACTACTCCAAGGGCTCTCTTTTCGCTTCCTTCAATGCTGGTCTCTGAAGCAGCAAAATTCCGCTCACTACTTCCGCTTTTACTTGAACTGACTCCATTTTCATCATTAACATTCTACAATAAGGCAAGAAATGGTGCAAGTCAAATAGATGGAACTCATACACAACTAAAAAAGATTTTGACAACAGTTGGGTCAAAAGAACTCCCACCATTTGAAGCCTCGGCTCCGCCAAGATCACGGCATCATCTGTTCCTGGCTTAACTCCCTCTCTATGTTCATGTAGCATATTAGGCATGGCAATCTCTGTCAAAGCTTGTAGGCATCCTATTTCTTCAGGCAACTCTTGAAGAGAATCACATCCCTTCAGGTTCAAAGTAGTTAGGAGCTTTAATTTACCAATGGATGAGTCAACTTCAATTAAGTTGCGACAGCCTTCAAGAATCAATCTCTCCAAGGACACCAGTGTAGATAAATCAGGTGTTCTCCTTAAGTATTCACAATTCCTGAGGTCCAGTACTTTTAGTTTACTTGCCACCTGCAAAACAAAATATATACTAAGAAACGTTTCGTAGGAAAAGAAAAAAAAAAGACAAGAAATGATGCATCTACGTAATGAGTGGGACTTGGATCATACTCTGATTTGGTCCCAGCCAATCCATTTCTCTGAAATATAGCTGTGTGAAAGGTCAAGAACAACTAAATTGATCAGGTGAAAGTTTGTTGCCACAAACTCGTGCGGACACCATCGCCAAGAAAACCATCTCAAATTAGAGAAAAGATTAGTGAAGTCTCCGACAAGGAACACCCCATTCCCTTCCAAGAACCTCAGATTTCGTAAATTAGCAACCTCATCATGCATAAGAATGTCCCCACGATTTCCTAGTGACAGTGCTTCTATTTTCCTACTTCCCTGACAATAAACACCAAGAAGTCCACGTGTGAAGGTCAAAAGCAAACAATTTCAAGCGTTTAAAGTCTATAAAAATCCACATGAAAATAAATTAGTATTCCCTTTCTATACCTCTTTCTGTTTCAAAATGCTTAGGGCTTCCTGGTGATTCCACACTCTGCTACGCTCGCAAGGATAATTGAAATTTTCTTCACGGACAATTGCCCTTCCAAGGTCCCGTACTTGGTCATGCATCCAAATAGTATTGTCATCTTTGATTTTTATCAAGGACATGAGACAGAGGACTTCAATGGCATTGTTTGGGAAGCATTCACAATCATCCCACATATAGAAAGGGTAGGTTTTATCCTCATTCACAAAAAAACAAGATATATCCAGAAATACTTGCCTTTGTGCATCATCTAACCTTTCATAAGTTATCATCAATGTTTTTTGTACTTCTTTGGAAGGAGCTTTTTCTAGCTTCTTCAAAGTGTCTACCCAAAATTCTTTGGATTTACTTGAAAGGGATGAACCCGTCACTTCCAGAGCCAAAGGAAGTTTTCCCAAAGTGGAGACAACTTTTTCTGAAAGGGAGACAAAATGATCGGGTGGAAAGTCTCTCCTGAAGGCATGCCTACTGAAAAGCTTAAGTGCATGATGAAATTTCATTTCCTGCACTTCGTAAGTTGAAATACTTGCAGACTTTACAGGGCCTTCACTTGTTGATTCTCCATCAATCATTAGGACACTTTTGTATCTAGTAGTAATGATAACCCTACTACCAGAACCGAACCAATTTGCTTTTGCTGCCAAACTTTTCAATTGCTTTTCTTCATCCATGCCGTCAAGAACAATGAGAACTTTTTTATTACAAAGCACCCTCTTAATCATGTTGATCCCACCATCCACGTCATGAATTTGGTTGACAAAACGAGAATCAAGGAACTTGGATAACAATTGTTTTTGCAAATATACCAGACCATGTCGTTCTGATGACTCTCGAACATCTGAAAGGAAACTGCAGTCTTGGAACTGAGAAGACAGTCGGTTGAAGATGACTTTGGCTAGTGTTGTTTTGCCAACACCGCCCATTCCATGTATTGCGAGGAATTGCACGCTATCAGATTCCACATCCAATATTTTGATTATAGCTTCTACACGATCATCAACTCCAACCAGATGTTCAGTCACATTTTTATAATTGACATTCAGCTTAGCCAAGACAGCTTGAATTACTGATTGTATTAGATTTCCTTGGCTGTCATAACGTAACAACCGTGTTAGGGACGACTTTTATATCGTAAAATGCCACTCCTTAAGTGACTCAATTGTCCTCCCATGTTGATGAAAAAAAAAAAAAAAATCTAGTTTGTGCTACCACCAGAACGGTGTTGGTCACTTGTGGTCACTATCCGTGAGAATTCCATTCTATCCGTTCGAGTGGCCAATAGCAGTTAGTGGCCAATATTGGCCTCTACCCGTGAGAATTGGGCTTTTTTCGAAAATAGATCTAAATTTTTTAACCAAATTAGTGCTTTTTTTTTATTTACCAAATTAGGGCCCGTACGGCAGCCCAAGTGCTGTACAGGCCTAAATGGCACTGTGTCTCTCTCTTTTAATTTTGTATTTTTGTAGGTTTATTAATTATTTTATATTTATATAAATATAATATTTTAAAGCTTATTTTTATAACATAATTATCAATAATCAATTGAAAAAATTTTGCATTTATAAATAATAAATTAAAAATATGAAATTTTAAAAAAAGTGACTTAGCGCCGGATGATTAATATGTAATCTTCATATATCTCACAAATTTTATTTTATCAATATATCATATTTTTTATATTCTTTTAATTAATTATATTTATAATATTTATTTTTATAAAAATGTCTAAATATATTTTTTAAAGCTCATTTTAATAGCATAATTATCAATAATTAATTGAAAATTTTATTAAGATATATAATTAATAAATAATTTATTATTTATGTAAAAAAATTATAAAAAATATTCATAAAATGAAATAAATAAGATATATGAAGATGACATATTAATGAGCTGGCACTAAGCCCCTTTTTAAATTTAGTCATTTTTAATTCAGTATTTATGAGTGCTAAATTACTCATTAATTACATATCTTAATAAATTTTTTAATTAATTATTGATAATTATGTTATAAAAATATTTTTTTTAAAATATATTTATAAAAATATAAAGTAATTATTAAACATAAAAAATGAAATTTAAATTTTTTAAAAAAAGCCCTAATTTGGTAATTTTTTGTCGGACCAATTTGCGAGAAAAGCCCGTGAGAATTCCATCCTCCACGACGAGATGAATAAACTATATTTTCCACCAACAATATTGCAATTAAATTGAATATGGGGGAAAGGAAAATCTGCAGATGAGAGTTGAAAAGTTGAAGACATTTACCCTTCGTCTTTCTTCAAGTTCCATCCCCTTCTATTGCCCACATCAGTGAGAGCCTTTTCCCATGACTTTACTTCAGTGCCAAACGTCTTCTGGATTTGCGAAAGATTCTGTCTGTATAAGGTTGTTTTGAGCTTGACATCAACAGGTTCAACATCAAAGAAAATCGGGAGAATCTCTTTGTTCCCATTCGATTTCGAGGTGCACTCAACCATGTATGCGAGCTCTCGGAGGCACCAGTGGCTCGAAGCATAATTTGTGGAGAATACGGGGATGTAAATCTTGGACTTGTCAATTGCTTGCAGAAGTTCACCACCAATTCTTTCACCGACTCGGAGGGATTCATCGTCCCTAAAGACGAGAATCCCGGCAGCAACCATGCCATGGTAAAGACAATCGGTGAATCCATGACGGGTGTCAGGTCCTCGAAAACTTAGAAAAACCTCGTACGAAGGTCCGGATAACGCCCGTGAATTCGTCTCTCTCTCCATTGTAGGATCTTCAGGCACCGCAGATATCAAATTCTCTCGTTCTCTCCAGGAAGGTTTTCTTTGGGTGTGCTTGGATCTGAGTGGGAGCTCTCAATGTGACAACCTCTCAGTCTCGGGGGCTGTGGCAGTAGGGAAGAAGGCGCTGGTCTTGGAAAATCTCTTAAAGTCAAAATAGTAACGCCCTGAGTCATGCAAGAAGCTTCCGATAAATTTATTAAAATATTCCATTGATAAGGGGTTGTCACCAAGAAGTTTCCGGGTCCCATGCAGTCAATAACAAATTTAATTTTGCAAGAAGAAATTATTTTTCAAAGTAATTATGCCAAGTCTTGGCATTAGTTGGAAGTACGTGGGATCGCTCAAAGCGTCGGCCGTCGAGTAAGGATCAATACATACTCCGCTGTATTAACGACAACAGACAGAAGAAAAACACATGCAACGAATTACAAAAACCGTTTAGGGAAAATTTCGTTTAAGGGCCTGAAATGTCCTTGATTTCTTAAATAAGGGCCTAAAATTGACATTATTTCAAATAAGATACTAAATTGTCCTTTTTATTTCAAAGAATGGACTGAGTATAGGTATTTTGGCCATTTCCTCTTTTCAACTTTTTTCCTTTTTATTTTTGCCCTAACTCACTAGTGGACGGTCACCAGCGAGGGCGGCAGCAACCTCGCCCGACGAACAGAGGCGAGCCCTTGTCGGTCTCGCTTGGGCAAGTCGAGGGCTGCCCTCACCGACCAGATCTGGCAAGAAACTAGCGTTGACCTTAGCATAGGAAGAGAGCTTGACATCGATATCGGCCTTGATCTTCCTCACCTCCTTCCTCAACTCCTCCCAGTTAGACTCCTACAACTCCACTCCTGCAACTCCAGGCTCGAATCGGCCACCATCGGGGATCTCTCGCTCCAGATCCTTCCAGACGAAAACTCCCCGATTGTTTTCGCCTTCCCGCGACGATGCAATGGTGATCACCTTGGGGGCACGTTTGTTCACTCCGCCATCTCCCGAGGCCTGGAGGCGAGGGCAGCCGCTGCCTTGCTCGGGCGAGGCCATGCCGCCCTCGTCAATGGCTGCCACCAATGAACTTAGGGAAGAAAAGGATAAAGGGAAAAGAAAAAAAGGAAAAAAGAAGAAGAAGAAAGAATAAAGGGAAAAAAAAAGAAAAGAAAAAAAGCTCAAAAAAGGAAATTACTAAAATACTCATTACGCGTGAACTACCAAATGTGCGAGCATTCTTCAGTGCAGTAGGAAAGTAAGATTCCTCTAAAGCTGAATTGACCACCTCGATGCTTGCAATCTTCTCGATTTCATTTATCACTGACTAGTCATATTACGCGTTAACTGCCAAATGGTACAACTGTCACATGAAATCCATTTTCGTCTAACACGTCATTTGTCTCTCTATCTGTCTCTTTCTCCTACCATATTGCCGATCAACGTCGCCATCGTCGTCTCCAACTAACATCACCACTCTTGCAACTGGCACCACGGACGCCCTCCACAAGTTAGCCCCAATCCTCTCTCTCTCTCTCTCTCACCCATCGCCTAACTAAAAACTAGAGGCATCGAGTTCAAAGCTCCAAGCGTCTCTCTGCCATCGCCTAACTGAAAACTAGAGGCATCGAGTTCAAAGCTCCAACGACGCTTGGCTAGATCTAGCGTCGAGCTTGAGCAATTCTAGCGCGCGTCAAGCTAGATGCCATGATGGAATTTGATTGCTTGACTATGCCCAAACTTTTCGGGTTAATCATGTTGTTGCGTGAAAATCTCCCTCTGTGAGTCCTAATCGATTCTACTGGGGTTCGACCCAAGAGGTCGGAGCCCAGAAAGGTTGCTATTGCAGAAAATTCATTTTGTCGAACATTAGCAATTCGTGAAGAAAGAAGGGTTCCGGCCAAGTTATGGACAGAGAGCGTCAAATACAAAATATCTTATTGATAGGAGCGTGTCTTTCGATAGCTTTGTACAAGATTTCGACGAACCTACTGGAGACGAACTTCGATGAACCTTGACCAATTGTTTCGACGAGAAAAGGACCGAGCCTCAACACCGGAATTGAATCAACGATATTGGAACATATAGTAGGACACAATGTCGTAATTTAATTTACGATCCCGGACGGGTGGAAATGTAGGACACAACACCGGAATTGAATCAACGGTGCTGAGCGGGTGGAAAATGAACCAATACAGTACCAGAATTTAGTCGACGTCACTGGACTAGGTGAGTAGAAGTCAGAATTTAATCAACGACACCTAACGCTGGATATGAAACACGTCGGAATTGAATCAACGACGGGAATCTGAAAGCTACAGCTAAGATTAAACTAAGTTGAAAGATAAAAATTTGTTGTGTTTTTTTTTTTTTGTGTCTTCAGTGTAGGGTACCTTTAGGTATTTATAGAAGTATTATGATAACCGTCGAAGGGTCTTTGTCTTGTGCTCCAACTATATCTCCCTTTGGGGACGAGGTTTGCTTTGATAACCTCTAGATAACTGTCACATTCTAGCTTTTGCACATTTCCCTTTGATGATTCTTGTGGATGAAGTCTTCAATGGTTTCCGCGCCTCTTTTGTTCCTTTTGATGGGATTTCCACCAAATATTTCGACTACCCCTGATCGTATCTCTTTTTGCAGGCCCTTTTTAGTTTGCACTTTGGGACAAATTTCTCCAAAACCATCCCTACATGGCGTCTTTGTAGCTGATCCTCGCCTGTGCTTCGTACATCCTTCCATAGTTAATTATTCATTCTCTTGTGCACATCACATGACTCATAAAATAGTTTTAGGTGCCAACAAATGCCCCCTTTTAAAAAGGTATAAATCAAGGATTTATGTCTTTTAAAGAATATTTTGATTTGACGGCTGCGTTATCGTCAAGATTTTTTTTCCCGAAAGTGTGATCATTCCGCCTTTTCTTTGACGCATCGACCTTTGGTCTGTAGTCCCTTTTAGACAAAAAGTTTTCAATCATCGTCTTCTTTGTTGTTTTAAAACCCTAAACCCTTTATGGTTCTCTGCTTTCGTCCCATTCCATGTCGTCTTCATCTTCTTCTTCCGATCCAAAACAGATGATTGGCTGCTTCGACAAGCTGAAGCACGAGAATAAAGACGACTGCTTTTTTGAACTTCTGAATACTTCCAAAGAGTATTTCGGGTTTATCCTAGGACCTAGTCTTCTTTCCCATTTGTTTGTCTCGACCTCCCTTCAAACTTGTTTTCCGCTACGTTGGAGTGAAAAACTTCCTATCCAAGCTTCTTCTCCTATGCGGGACATTTGGTCGCTTCCGCCTTGGCGATTCCGCAGCTTCTCATTGCGTGACGACATGTTTATGGCCTGGTTTTGCCGGCTCAAATTCGACTCATTGACTACAGTTGCTTGGACGACAGCTCATATCAGGACAACCCTGGAGGTTAGTTTGTTATCCCACGATTTGAATAGGAGTTTGATGGGCTCTGTCATAAGCTTCTGGTCTTCGTCAACCAACTATTTCTTTTTCCAGTGGGGTCCCATGTTGGTCACCCTTCTAGATGTTTTCACTATTGCTGGCCTGGCTTCTCATGGTGCGTCTGCAATGAATCTAGAAACATTAGAAGATTGTTCCGCTCCACAAACCTTCCTGGCTTATGGAAAACTCATCAATCCCTACTGTAAGACTTCTAGTAGTGTCTCCTTTGTCGAGCAAACAACCTTCCTTTTGTATTGTTTGTCAAAATACTTTTTCTTCAACCCAGCCGTAAAGGTATCTGAGGACTATCTCGTCCTTGCGTCCAATCTTGCCAAGGGGAGAGACGTCGCTCTGGGTCCTTTGGCTTTAGCTGTCATTTATAGGAGCATAACTCATGCCTCTTGATCAATGATTGCATACACAAAAGATGTCGTGTTGTCCGGTCCTCTCTGGATTCTCCAGGCCTGGATAACATTGTAATTCCCTTTTCTGTTTGCGGATATTCCCCTTCCTCGACGAACAGGTGGACCTTCAGACATTAGTATCAGGTTGCTTTCTGCTACTCCATTAGAGGTTCCTCCTAGCGTCCCGTCTTTCACCTTTTACCTTCAACAAATCTTACAAGTGTCTCTAACAGAGTTGACATGTTTCCATACCGTTCCGCTGAGCTCAATTTTCTTCTTGATCTAAAGACTCATGAGCCTTTTAGCTTTTGTGACTTCCTAATTTCTATTCTTTCCCCTAAAGACCTCCCCATTCGATTGCCCCTCAAAAGCAGGTTCTATCCAGGGTTTGAACCTTATTCTCCTCAATACTGTGCTCAATAATTCGGTTTCAGCAAGCTGTTCCCATGTCCACTCCTTATCTTATGGATTTTTCGCTGATGGATAAGAAGACCTATAGATTTGATGATGATAATTCCTTCGCCTGTTGTGCCCAAGTGATTGCTTTAATGTATCAACGTTTCTCTAAGAACACCATTGGAGCTCTTCGGTTTAATCCTGGGGCTACCTCAGAGTATACAACCTAGTGGCTATCCTTTAGTTTGGAAAGTTCCTATGAAGTAGCTACCTCTTTGATCCTCAACAAAGATCGGATCAAGTCATTTGGCCTGAATTCGAGTAGGGCAGACCCTAAAGGAAAGAGGAAGGCCTCATAAGACGTCCTCGAGCATCCAATATTTCCAGCAGGTTGGAAAGACTTTTCTTTGTCTTAATTGATGGTTAAGACTTTGAGTACTTACTTGTTTATACTTGTCAGATGATGAGTCGAAAGATGACAAACCCATTATTCTCTTCATCGAAAGAAACATCTTGTGCCTTTGATCATCCTATCCGATGCTGATAAGCCCTCAGACATTCCCCCCGAGGATCCTCCATCGGATGTTGCTCAGGTTGACGAAAAGTTTAACGATAGCTCTTTTGTCAGCGAGCCGTCTGCCCCTGCTGAATCATTCAATCCACCATCTCTGGAAGTTCATGGCAGGCCCTTGCTAGCGCTTACTTCTTGTCAAGTAGATTCTCTCAGCAATCTCCTAGTAGTCGAAGAGCCATACAATGAACTCCCATCTACGATTCTTCAGTCATTTGTAGCTGTTGATCCTACGCTTACTGAGATTGATCTATCTGCAACTCAAGCATCACTGGTAGTATTCAAGCTTACTTTGCGAAGCCTTCTGCTTCTTCAACTCATGATATGCATCAACAAGGTACTTCCCCATCAGCAGCAGCTTTAAATCGGCTAAAACTCAACCTGTCGGGTTCCCTAGAACTCTTTTTTACTGGGATTTCCTCTTTTGTGGACAATCCATCAACGATTGAATGTGTCAGGTCTGTGACAACAGAACTGACCAAGGAAGAGTTTATGGTGTTGCTTCCTCCAGGTATGGCTCACCGCTCAAAGAGTTTTTCAGATCATTTTTCCAACTATTTTTCTCACTATAAGGAATGTCAAGAGCGAATAGTTGCCGCAACTAGCCTCATGGATTACTCTTCTGATACTGAAGCCCAGGCAGCAGAGCAACTAGTACGTCAAGAGAAAGACTCTCTTCAGGATGTTGCTAAGGAGAGGGCTGAGTTGGACGAAGAAAAATAGACTCTTGAGCAGCAGAAATTGGCAATAGAGAAGGAATTAGAGGTAACACTCCTTCGACGGTCCATCATGTTGTCTCATCATTCGCTGGTTGAAGATCATTTAAAAAAATTTGTCATTGCTCTTGAGGCAAAGAGATAAAAAGGTTTTGCTAAAATGGCACAAGAAGCGGCCCACCAGCGCCAAATCAGGAGTGAGTCGATAATGAGCAACAAGAAGTTTGAGTCTTTGGTGTATAAACTCTTCTTGGAAGTCAAAAACTCCTTGTATCCTAAAAAATCTTAATAATATCGCCTTTGGTATCTTTTCTTGGCGCCAAAAATGTCCACTATCTTCCCATGTCCGCGTAATAACCTAATCCAGTTACCTTGCTGACCTCTTATAAAAGCGACTATGACGTAGTGTCTTGGACTCAAGTTACCATGGCGAACCAGTCCTTCATTGGAATCCAAATGGCTTCTTGCTTATTATGTCTTGATGATCTTCTAAACCATGAAGATAAAGTGGACGTTTCTCTCTCCTTCGTGGATCGTCAACTTGGAAATGATCGCATTGTCCTGGGCCCTCAGCTTAGACGACTGCCTCCTCCTTCGATATTAGCAGAATGTTTTCTAGGTCGTTGCGGGGAAACCTTACCTGTTGAACAATCGTTTATTTCTGCTTATGATTGGATGACTCATAACCATCGTTTTGCCTCTTATCCATCTTTCGGCAGACAATTTTTCTATTGGTACCAGCGCTTGAAAGGATCTTTTTCCCCTGTGTGGAAGAAGGCTAAGATCGACGAACCATCGACTTTCTGCCGTATCTCTATCGATCCTTTAGAATATGGTCTGATTAGAAGCATGTGTTGCTTGTGGTCACCCTCGTCGCATTGCTTCTTCTTCCCTACCGGTCTTGTATCCATCACTCTTCTTGATGTCTGGTTCTTGACTGGTCTATCACCTTTTATCGAATACGATGTGCCGCGTATGGGTGACCACTATCACTTCGATGAGCTCTATTACATTAGTTCTCCTTATGACGCATTTATGAGCTATCATAGTAATTCCATAGGTACACCCTCGACGAAGGAACATATTGCCTTCCTCCTGTGTTGGTGTTGTCGTTATGTCTTCTGTCTTTTGTCTCTTCGAGTGTCCTCAGAATTTCTTGATATCGCCTGTACGCTGGTATGTGGTGTTAATGTAGGGTTAAGTTGAATGTTTTTTGCATCGTTATACTGTGGCTTGACAGATGCACTAAGCTCTTTAATAGGTGGACATCTGACTCCTTTTTCTGGTTTGTTGTGGTTTTTGCATGGTTGGCTTCAGATTTACTTTCCATGACTGTTTCACGAAAATGACCCTTTATCTGCAAGGTCGTCTACAAACAACTTTGGTCCTAAAGTTTTTGATCGTTTGCTTCGACAATCAGCAGGCAGCCCTCCTTCTTTCAATGACTTTCTTGTCGAATTATTGTCACTTATCGAATTTGATTTCTTGAGACTGCCTGTTAAAGATATTGTTTATAGCTCCCTTGGTAAAACTTCAGATGTACGCTTGTTCTGGATAAGTGTTCTGTCTCCATCTGACATTGCTCTGAACTTGTCGAACGGGGTTGAGTTTTTTTTTCCGGCCTTGAAATTTACAACCCCCATTATTGTGCTCGTCAATTCGGGCTTACTCAAGGTATCCCGATGCCAATGATAACTTCGATGAATTGCCCTTTCTCCCTTGGTCGAGCAGAGAATTTTGATCAGGCTTATCATACCAAGATTACCTATATTATCTACACCCAATTTTTCTTTATCAGCTTCCCTAGTCATCCATGTAGCCTAGTAACTTTCGACAGGTGGTAGGCCAGTTATCAGTCTTCTCTTTTTCCCACCTGGTATCAATGATATAGCCTCAAGGGTTTATCATCTACCATGGGGTCTGATGCTTCCTTTTAGGATGACTATCTCATTGATTGCGTTGAATGCTATTGTTGAAACATCACCTGATGAAAGTATCCTATGTGTCTTTCAACTGCATTTGATTGTATCCTTATTATCTTATTTCATAATGCAGATGATTTGCTAGCATCAGATGGTCGAACCGAAGGGATTTGCAACAATCCGCTAGTGGTCTCCGCCAACCTCGTTCGTACCTTAAATAACATGTCAAGCCTGGCTCATAATCATTATCACCTCATGTATTCCAAATTGTTGCGGATCCATGACTTGTTGGAAGAAGGATATGCTACTATCTATAACAACATTGCTGCTGAGGACGAAGTCAAAACTCTGCTTACTTTCTTGGCGCATCTACCTTGTTCAATTCAATGCCGTATACTCGAATCTTCTATTAAGGAGCTCTTCCTCACATTCAGCTCGATTTTGAGGTCTTTCAGGGTAAGACGGGATGACCTGAAGGTGATTGCTAAACTTGAGGAGGACATTCTTCTTGCTGAAGAGAAACTCGTCCGCCAACGCCAAATCTTGGACATGCTAAATAATGATGCGCATACCTCCTTGCAAACTTTGTCCATCCAATTAAAAGTTGTCAAAGAACAGGAGGCTTCTTGGTTGATCTTAACTATTATGTCATCAATATAGACTTCCATGAATTCTCCAATCATGTTATGGAAGATGAAGTTCATCGCCCTTTGATAGGTGGCTCTGGCATTCTTCAACCCAAACGGCATGACAACCTATTCAAATGTTCCGATAGCTCCAGGACACCTGAAGGCTGTTTTGTGGACATCCTCTGCTGCTATGCAGATCTGATTGTACCCGGAATGTCCATCCATCAGAGACATGATTTCATTGCTAGTGGCTAAGTCAATCAGCATATCTGCCATAAGCATTTGATACTCATCTTTAGGTGTGGTAGCACTCAAGTCGCGGAAGTTAATGCAAACACTTAGATTGCCATTATTTTTCTTGACTGGGATGATATTTGATAGACGTTGGACGTATCTGGCCGTCCTTATAAATCCAGCAAAGAGGAGCCGTTCGCTTTCTTCTTTTACCTTGAAGATCACCTAAAGTGCAAACCTCCTTGGTGATTGCTAATGCGGTCGAAATTCTCTTTTAATCGGTAGTCGATGCTCGACTATATTTCTTGCTAGACCAAACATTTCATGGTAATTCCATACAAAACAATCTTTATACTTTTTGAGCAAGTCTATCAATTGTGCTTTATATGACTGATCGAGTAACTTACTTTCGTAGGTTGGTTGCAGGGAAGCCTCATCTCCAAGGTTTACTTCTTCCAATGGATCTTGAGCTTGAATCACCTTGTCGTCTTCCTTGTTGGAGATTCCTCGAAGTCCGTAATCCCATCAACCACTTCGTCTGTTAGCTCGGCTTGCTCGGCCTTATAGGCCTCGTACCTCTCAACGAGGTTTTGTGATAATTGCTGATCCTCCATCAGTAAATTCTCCAAGTTGAATCGTCGATTCCTTCCTAGGGATCCATTCAGTTTTTCCCTTGTCGAAACGACAAAAAGCAACATCCCTTGAATCGGACTTAGGAGGCTTTGAAATACGTAAATCATCTGGCATGACCTGATCTCGCCCCGATATTCGGGTCCACGTGACGCAAGTCTAAGGATTGGCTCTTACATATTCCATCTTCTCCCCATTCTAGAATGCTAGCATCTGATGCAACGTAAAAGGGACACACTGGTTTCCTTGTATCCAATCCCTCCCCAGTAGAAGATTATACGAGCCATCAGCGTCCACTACACAGAAAGTTATTCTTGATGTCTTGGATCCTACAGCAAGATTGGCGACGTATAGCCCTTTGATTTCAGTGATTTCCCTGGCGAAATCTGATAGCTGGATATTTGACGGGATAATCTCATCGTCAGTTCTCCCAATCTTTCTAAAAAATCTGTACGGGATGAGATTCAATGTTGAAGCACCATCCACCAGGACCTTCATCACTAGCTGCTCATTTATCTTGGCATTAATATTTAGTGGCCTCAAATGATTGGATACCTCTTCAATGGGATTTTTGAACTTCATGATCTCTTCGTCATCGAAACAAAACTAAACGCTCTCCTTTTCTTGCATGGTCACTTCGTCATCAAGGCGCTCCGGATTCAGCTCGCGTCAAAACACATTAGGCAACTTAACTTGGACCATGCAAGAGCTCAACGGTGAAACCGACCTGCTTGCATAAGTCTTGAATTGAGATTCCAGCCTTGATGGCTTCAAGGGTTCAAGCTGTCCGCGAGTCTATCCCTAAGTTGGTTGCAACTCCTCTCGGTTACGTTTCCAAACCAGGTTTCTGGCTCTTCGAAACTTTGGATGTTCTTTCGCTGGCCTTGATACGGACCAAGCGGATTAATGCTGCAACATACAGGCCCTCCTTTTCCTTTGTACCTTTCTTTTCTTGGTACGAGTCATAATTTCTTTTTTTCTTTTGGGTTTGTAACCTCATACCGTGATCCTTTTACCGAACTGTCACGACCTAAAAAATTAGGCTAATAGATTATTAGGTCAATTAAATTAACTAACCTAACTCAGACCCTTCCAAGTAATACCAAATCGCAACTTCAGTTTATTTATGAAAAATGTTCAATTGGAGCCGCGATTAATCATTTACGATAGGTCGATTAGAAACCTATATAAAATAGTGGGATAAATATTTTATCTCTACAACCTAGAGAAAATGAGTTCGAAGACTTTGTTACATTAACTTTTCAATTAATACTCTTTCGGTACCAAATTTTCATGAAAAATCCTTAATTTGATGATTTGAATTTTTTTGGGGTTTTCTTATATTAAATGCAATGCTAATGCAATCTATCTATATGACATACGAGATGATATGACATGGCAACATTGCATGACGTGGCAAAGTGCAAACTAAATGACATGCAATGCGAATGACATTTTTTTTTTTGGGCATTTTCTATGCATTTTCGGATTTTTGAAAAAATGAAATGAAAAAGCTATCCTAAAGTCAAAAGAAACATAATCTAACTTAAGAAAATCATGAGATTTTTTGGGATTTTTTTAGGAATTTATTCAAGCATGAAGACACAAAAAACTTGAACAAAAATACACAATATTGCCCATAAAACACCTTTAAATCTAAAAATCTGATTTTATTTACAACATCCCCCGAGATTAGGGTTAGCAAGTGAATATTTTACAGAATAACCGCCATCCCTATATACATAGGGCAAACCTTAAAATTCTATTTAGGAATTAGCAATCCGCTCATCAAGATTGAGGATTTGACGTCTAACTCACACGGACGGGCACGATCGTACTTCAAGGTCAAAGTCATATGTTGCCTTTAATGTACATTGGGAGCATGTGTTATGGGCAATATTGTTTAAGATTGTGCAAATTTTATAAACAATCAAAACAGAACAATCACGACAAAAATAAAAAAGATGAGACAATTGACTTAGAATTTCAAAAATATAGAGAGATAGCTGAAGACTATGAGATTGGGGACCATCTTTCCTCATCAAAAAAAATTTGATCCAGTTTTAATTTGAGAAGTTATCTTTAAGATTAGGAAGATTTAATTTTCAAATAATTCTCAAAGAATTGAATAAACATTCAAAGAACTTAAGTCTTACCCGACATGAGCATTCTTAAAAGATAAAGCAATGAAACCGTTCAGATAAAATCATTTAACTAAAATGAAGGTCAAAAGCTTATCCAAAAATCACAATAGCTCACGGCAAGGATTATCCTCCATTACATATAACAAATTTGGCCATGAGGGTGTATGCATGCCGAAAAAGGAATCTATTCACCAAGATTCTGTTCTTGTGTTTTACCAATTGGATATCTTGTCGATCAAAGAAGAACAGAGTTTTACTTTCATCTTTGAGAAAACGACATAGGACTCAATCCATGGATCAACTTGTCTTCCAAAAAGTAAGTAGATTGTTTTTTTTTTTTTTTTTTTTTTGCATCAAGAGCATCAACTTCCAGTGTAAACAAGAAGGTTTAAAATCCACGCTTAACCTAATTACAGATCATACATGTTCATAGAGACCCAAGAAAGACGATGCAAATTTCCAGAGCACACATGGACTAATAACTGAAGTCGAAGAGAAATATTACCTCTTTTAGCAAATTTCTGGCACACTCTCAAGTTGGGCTCCATGGTTAACGCTAAGTTAGAAGTATGGAGAAGCACTTTAAAGAATTTACGCTAAATTGAAGCAAGTTAGAATCTAAAGGATTTACGCTAAGTCGAAGCAAGATGTAATACTTGAAGTGTGAGTTTGACACAGTAGGAAGAGGGGATCAAAAAGCTGTAAATATGCTCGGATAGGAGGTACTCAAGAAAGATACATTTAGATATCTTGGATCAATATTATTAAAGGAGAGGAATATTGATAAAGATGTAAGCCATAAAATTAGAGCAGGTTGGATGAAATGACACAATGCATCGGGATTTTTGTTTGATCACAAAATAAATCAATATTGTAAAAGGAGGGGGATATTGATAAAGATGAAAGCCATAAAATCAGAGCAGGTTAGATGAAATGACACAGTGCATCGAGATTTTTATTTGATCATAAAATTCTTAAAAGGAAAATTTTATAGAACAGCAATAAAATCTGTCATGTTATACAGAGCTGAATGTTGGCCAGTACAAAGGAAACATGAGCATAAAATGAGAGTAACAAAAATGAGGATGTTGAGCATGAAATGAGAGTAGCGAAAATGAGGATGTTAAGGTGTATATGCGGTCATATAAGGATGGATAAGATAAGGAATGAAGAGATTCGACGAAAAGTTGGAGTAGAATAGGTGTCGGAAATGATGAGAGAGAATAGATTGAGATGGTTTGGGCATATCTTCCGAAAGCCCTTAGATTAGATGCACCGGTACGAACAGAAGTTTGCTATCGAGAGCATAACACGAAAAAAGCAAGAGTTGGCCGAAACTTACTTGGGGGAAAGCAGTAAAACAAGATTTAATGGAATATGAAATAAATTGGCATACGGTTTGTGTTAGGACAGAGTGGAGGAAGGCTATTAGTGAAAACAAGAATTAATGAAATAGGAAATAGATTGGCGTACGGTTTGTGTTAGGATAGCGTGGAAGAAGGCTATCAGTGTTGTGGAGGGGCACTATATAGATAGATATATATTTACTTATTTATTTTCACACATTTATCTCTTTTTCCTTTATTGATTCTGCTTTTATTTTTATGATTTTTTTAGGGTTTAGCGACCGCCGACCCTAACTAGCTTGGGATAAAGGTATTGTTGATGTTAATGTTGACTCTCAAGCTGGGCTCCAAGTACAAAGACTTGCGCTTTCAAGCCCAATTCAACACCAAGATATTCTCAACAATCTAGCACAAATGATCGCAAAAATTAGACCTTCAAATATGAGCAAAATATGAGTTGATTGGTCCCCAAACCAGGTCTGGAGCGGCGATCGTGATCCAACTTGTTTTATCTCGTGGTTTCACCGAAAACGAACAATCGTAACTTGAGGCCTCGTCGAAGAGTAGCCAATACGCAACAAAGATTGCTAATCGGCGGGGATCGTGAACGAGTCAACAGCAGAGGAGAGATCGGCAACGAGGCCCTGAACGCAAGGGGGTAAGACCGAAGAGCGCTCAATTGAGCTTGGTCGAAGAGGATTGTCTCGACCGGTGGGGAGACAATCGAAACTCTTGGATCTCCTCAGGCTCGCGTTTGTTCACTCTATATGTCGAGAATAATAGCAGCCGACCCCTTTTACAGTGAGCGAAGCCTTCTATATATAAAGCTTGACGAGTGAAATCCTAGTATGGGCAAGAGTTGGGTATAACCGTCGGATCCGAAACCCTAGTCAAAGTGGGACTCAATATTAGCCATTAGATTCATTACAGTCCATATCTATCGAAAGTTCAACCGGATGAGAGCTCTTGATTTTTTTCAAAAATTGAAAGAGTCCTCTTTCTCATTATGAAACTGATGAATTCGGCTACTTGATAGGGATGGTGATGGCCGAATCCCACCTTCTCTCGTGGACTTGAGACAACCTTCTCTCATGGACTTGAGATAAAGTCTTGAGACTTTATTAATCGAAAGAACATTAATTAAAGGCCTGAGATAACAAAGATATGCTGTCTTGATTTAAGTGTAAACCCATGCAAAGCTCGGCTTTAGTCATTCCCTGCCATAACTGAAAATTTTAGTGCAAATAATGGGCTTCCCTACAATGTTCAATTTCCCACCGTAGATCCAATGCAAAATATAATACAATGCATGGATGCTAAAAATTAAATATGCTATGCACAAAAATGATTTTTTTTTTTTGTGAGAATCAAGGCTAATTCTCATTTTTGTGAAAAACGCATAATTTAAAGAAAATCAAAATTTAGGTGTCAACACGAACTGGCTGTAATCTTTAGGGTTTGTTGGCGACGTGGTCGAGCCGGGACGTAATAATTTCGATGCATCTTTCTGTCGAACTCGTTTTTTCTTGTGTGGGAGACTGTCTCCTGAGTGCAGGTTATCGAAAGATCGTAGCTTACATAATAATCAAATTTCCCGATGGGTTCCCCTAGCGTGTCAATAGATAGGTCTCCTTCTTCGTACCTCTGCTTAAATGATTTGTAAATCAATTTCTTGGGGACCATCTTTTTTACCTACGGTGTGTTCCGGCCTTTTTGGTTGGTGTAGTCGTCTCGCTGGCTGCGACTCGTGCCTTCTATTTATTTATTTATTTATTTTTTGCAGTGTGGGCAAAAATTTGATAATTTTTGTCTTTTGTCTAACTGTTTCAAAGATACCATCACAGTCATCACAAGAATGGGTTAATATCAATATCCATGGGGGACTTACCTTTATTATCGGCGAACTGAATCTTTCCTTGTCGAATGGCTTCCTGGATATTCTTTTTTAGGACAAAACAATCCGACGTATTATGGCTCCATGAGTGGTGCCATTTGCAGTATTTTTTACCGAACACTCTTCTTTGGATGGTATTTGTTGCCCTTCTATTAGTTTAATTTGCCCATCGGCCAACAATATGTCCAAAATTTCTTCGGTCCGATTCGCATCAAACGAATAATACACTGTCTCCTTGGCTCTGGCCATAATGGTTGACTTCCCCTTCATTTTTGCTGACCTTAGTGCTTGACAGGTGCATAGCTTGTCTATAATTAGTTGGGCGACGGCAACTTCAACAGGATCTAACTGTTCTTCATCGAGATCGTGAGCGTCGACAAAATTTGCTTCCTCTTTTCGGGTGTGCCTTTTGTCTTTTTTCCTGAGTAAGCTCTCATGCTTGACAGCCATGGTAGATAGTTTGAATAGATCTGCGCACGGATGTCCTACCATCCTATCTCGTATTTCGAACTTCAGTCCGTTAAAAGCGAATTCTGCAAATGTTTTGTCAAGTAAGGGAACCAGACACTTGTTCCTAGCTCGCTTGAATCTAGTAATGAACTATTCTACTGTCTCGTTGTACATTTGCCTCATTGTTGATAAGTCGGCTACGGCCAAGTTCGGCACAGCTCGTTGGAACTGCTCATGAAAAAGGCGCTCCACTTATTCCCATGAAAGCACCGAATTTGGTGGCAAAGCAGTATACCAGGTGAATGTTGTTCTAGATAAAGATAGTGGGAACAATCTAAGCTTCCAGTGATCAGCATGAGCAGCATCTCTATATAGTGTCAAAAAACAATTAACGTGTTCATAGGTAGACCGGTCATCTTCACCAATGAACAGCGTAAACTCTGGAATCTTGAATCCTCTTGGGTATGGGATTGTATCCATCTAATCCGAGTATGGTTTTCGATAAATATTGACCCTGTATCTTATTGCAGGATCATTATACCCAACCCCTTGATCAACAAACTACTGATTTTGTTACACTGGTTGGTATGGCATCTGATTCCCGGGATACGACAACACTTGATACGCTAGTTGCATGATGGGTTGAAAGACTTGTGGCACCGACTGATTTCCCTGTGGTTGTAATACCTGATTCACGTGTTGATACCCTGGGTGTAGGATCTGCTAAGGAACTGCTAGCCAATCTAGCCCCTGATTTAAGGGAATTGATCTTGCCCCCTGGGCTACCATTGCCCCCTAGGGAAGGCTAGCAATGCTCCACGGTTCTCAGCGACCATAAGTGCAGGCTGCTCATTCATGGGTTTTCGACCCGGACGTTTTCGGGATGCTCCTAATAACCAACGAATGGCAAGTGTTTTTCCTTGTGTGGATCCTATTTCAATGGGAACTTGATGAGTCGATCCGCCTACACGTCTTGCTTTTACTGCTATGTTGGCAACAAACATGCATGAACCATTTCCCATTTCTATATCCAAGTTATCTTGCCCTTTCTTTTTTTATTCTCATGTAACATATAATAATAGAAGGCTTATATACACATGAATATGAAACTCAGGATTGGATTTCATATTCAAATAACCCTCGTAATCGTAAGAAAGTAGGTTTTTTAGCTATGGGCCTAGCAAAAGAAAAATTAGGCGCGAGACAACTCTCTCTAAGGAACTCGACAAAATAGCCCCGTAACTTCGGGAGAAGGGGTGCCTCCTCACAAAGGGGGAAGGGTTAAGGATTTACCTGGTGTGAGATTGCCTATGTGATAGCCCCACACTACGTAGCAGGTATTTCTTGTCGAAGATTATGATATGGGAATATACCTAGATCATTCGCTTGAGGATTGGGCTCAATTGTTGATAGAGTTTCTCCTCGTGACAAAATTCTGATGGGTACAATCGGTGGTGCGTTTTGACCAACAAGCCTTGCGCTTGTTGTTAGCAAAGGTGCATTCGTCGAACGTGTGACAAGATTTCCTATCTGTGGCAATGGAAAACTCGACGATGCTCCATGTTGTCCCAACGCTCATTCATGGTATGATTAATGATCAACGGCCTGACAACCTCAGTCATACGCTAGACCACATGGTCAGCAAATTCATTTTGGGCTTCTTCAATCGTACGCCTTATTGAGGACAGCATGACTAGCGTCACTTCAGAATTTCACCTTAGTTCTTGGACATGTCGTCGTTGAACCTCGCTATCGTCAATTTGGGGTGGAACTTGGATTCCTCGAATTGTTGAAGATTCTGTCCATGGTACTTCCTCCATGAGTTCATTTCCGTCTAGATTGCTACGACCTCTTGTACGTGGCATAGCACTCTCTCAAACTTGACACCTTGGTCCCATTAGGAGTGCCAAAAAAGGATTGTTGCGCGAAAATCTCCCTCAGTGAGGACCAATCGATTCTCCTGGGGTTCGGCCCAAGAGGTCGAAGCCCACAAGGGTTGCTATCGCGAAAAATTCTTTTTATCGAACGTTAGTAGTTCGTTAAGAAAGAAGGGTTCCAGGCAAGCTATGGACAGAGAGCGTCAAATACAAAATATCTTATTGATAGGAGCGTGTATTTCGACAGTTTTGTACAAGATTTCGACAAACCTACTGGAGACGAACTTCGATGAACCTTGTCGAATTGTTTCGATGAAAAAAGGACCGAGGTTCAACACCGGAATTGAATCGACAATGCTGGACCACACTGTAGGACACGATGCCGGAATTTGATCTACAACACCGAACGGGTGGAAATGTAGGACACAACACCGGAATTGAATCAACGGTGCTGGACAGGTGGAGGATGAACCAATACAATATCGAAATTTACTCGACGGCACTGGACTGGGCAAGTAGAAGTCGGAATTTAATCAACGACACCTAACTTTGGATATGAAACACATCGGAATTGAATCAACGACGTGAATCTGAAAACTACAGTTAAGATTAAACTAGGTTGAAAGATAAAGATTTGTTGTGTTGTTTTTTTTTTTTTTTTGTCTTCGGTGTAGGGTACCTTCAGGTATTTATAGGCATGTTCTGGTAACCGTTGAATGGTTTTTGTCTTGTGCTCTAAGCACATCTCCCTTTGGAGACGAGGTTTGCTTCAATAACCGCTGGACAGCTGTCACCTTCTAACTTTTGCACGTTTCCCTTCGATGATCCTCGCGGATGAAGTCTTTAATGGTTTTCGCGCCTCTTTTGTCCCTTTTGATGGGATTGCCGCCAAATTTTTCGACTACCCCTAATCGTATCTCCTTTCACGCCCTTTTCATTTTGCGCTTTGGGACAAATTCCGCCAAAACCATCCCCTACGTGGCGTCTCTATAGCTAATCATCGCCTGTGTTGCATACATCCTTCCATAGCTTATTATTCCTTCTCTTGTACACATCACATGACTCATAATATAGTTTTAGGTGTCCACACATGTATAATTGTGTTATTAAGAGACAAATAAATTGAATGCTTTTTCTATATCACTAATTGCATAGAGAAGCACTGACGATCATTTACCTTGATCTACTTTCTAAACAAATGAGGAAAGATACCATGATGTCACAACTTTAAACACGACAATGACTATACACAGTATGAGGCATTCTTCAAACATTAGCTTCTGCTAATGAGTGTTGGAACTTGGAGCAAGTCCCTCGATCGGATTGAGGCTCCTGAAGAGTAGCAAAATAACAATGATTAAAAAAAAAAGGAGAAAAAGAGAGACAAAGTAGAGGTCGAGGCGCATGCAAAATGGCTGACTTGGATGAGAGAGACATTTGTAGTCACATGAATGGAGAATGCAGTACTAAAGAACTATAAAGAATGACCTAGATGGACAGCAAAGGCAATAGACCGACCAAATTCTCTCTTTTTTACCGAATTCTGGTTTGATTCAATGTCAAACATCTCAAAATTTTAAAACTAGTGGAGATAAATTCAATGCTTGGCATTTCAATTCGGTTTATAGCAAGAAGACGTGGATATCTTTGGTTGCTGTAAGTGTAAATACGAGAAAGACATGGCCTTCATCTTCTGCGGCATTGCTAGGGAAAAGAAAGAAATAATGCCAAAGAGCGGTTGACAAGTCTTTGAATATCCGACAAAAAAGAAGATGCTAATCCCCAAAATAGTCAAATGATTATTGTCCATCTTTCTTCTGAGTTACAATTAGAAACTTCCTTAGACGTGCTAGTATTCTTCAGACAAGCGGCAAGTTAGAGTTTCCTCTAAAAATAAATCATTAACCCTGACCCATTGCAATCTTCTCAATGTCATTGGCCAATGGGTTGTCACCCCAGAAGTTTCCTTGTCCTATTCGTTTAATAACAATTCAAAATCTGAAGCCTAATATCAAAGTTAAAAAGCGACATAACAAATTCTTATATTCCTAGCTTTGAAAATACAGGACATAAAGCCAAGTGAGATATGTATGTCATTCTAATTGACGTGGCCTCAGCCCATGGACTCCTTGTAAGTTCATTGAAGAGTGCAAGATTCTCTTGGCCCAGCTAAAATATGCAATTTACCAATTTAGTCATTTACAATCAATTTTAGGGAAATTGCTAATGCGGATAATTTTTTATAATAATTATTGTTTATTATTTATTATTTTATTTTCTTCTTCATTTTTCTTTCTTTTAGGCCCAGTTTGATTAGCATAGTGGGCCATCTATTGGGCCAAGCCCAAAGAAACTCATAGCCGGATCCATGCTTCGTTGGATGCGAATGCTTTGTGCCCACAACTCAAAAGGATGGGTCTAGGCGAAGGCGAAGAGTGGCTAGGGGTGGTGGCCAACGGTAGTGAGGCGGTGGTCGCCCAAATCAACGATGGAAGGAGGAGATGCGTTCGGTTAAGGGGGTGTCCACGGTCGAACAAAACGAAGAAGAAGAAGAAGAAGAAAGAAAGATGAACGAGAGAAGAGAGAGAGAAGCAAAGGTGAAAGGGCAGCTGACGTGGGCGAGCATGGGGAAGAGGAATTGGGGTGGGTCCCACAAGGATTTTGGTCCAAAAAAATTTGTCTCACATGCATTAAAAGCTTTTGTCTTATGTAAACAAATAATTGGGGGGTATTTTGGTCATTTGGCGAGTCAGGACTGGAACGAAATTTTGGTACACTGAACGAAGGGTATTTTCGGTGATCTCGCCAGTCAAGCTCTGTTGGGATTAGACTCGAGCGCGAAAACGGCAATCCCACTTCGCGGCGGACAAAATTCGAAACCTAATCTAAAATAACCTAAACTTTAGAATTCGTTCAAATTTTCGTCTCTTCAGTCCTTACAGTCCAAAATATATGTCGACTATGATTAAATTTTCATATCATTTTTATCGACTTCCGGTGCTTACAAAAGTTGAATTTGCATGACATCACAACTCTTCCCCACTTTGGAAATTTCATCCTCGAAATTACAGCACGGTCCTAACTATTCAAAAAGATAAGGATAGTAACACTTCACAACCTCCCCGTTCTCCCATGTAGCTCCTTCAGTACCATGGTATTGTCAAATCACCTTGACTAACGGGATCGTCTTGGTTTGGAGCACTTGCTCTTTCCTATCCACGATCCTAACCGGTCGCTCAACGTATGATGCTCGTTCATCCAAATCAATCTCCTCATAACTCAGCACATGAGCGGGGTCTGGCTCGTGCTTCCTCAGCATCGACACGTGGAAGACGTTATGCACTTGAGCAAGTCTAGGTGGCAACGCAAGTCGATAAGCCAAAATTTCAATTCGTTCCAGGATTTCAAATGGTCCAACGTACCTCGAGCTCAGCTTTCTTTTCTTGCCAAAGTGGGATGTTCCTCTCATAGGCGACACTTTCACTTTTAGAAAGACATGATCGCCTACTTGAAACTCTAAAGGTATACGCCTTTTATCTACATAATTTTTCTGGCGACTTTGAGCTGTTTTTAGTCTGCCTCTAATCACCTTAATTGCTTCCATCGACTGTTTCACTAACTCAGGGCTAGTTATTTTCCTTTCACCAACCCCATCCTAGCAGACTGGCGTCCTGCAAGCTCTGCCATACAATGCCTCAAAAGGTGCCATCTTAATACTCTGTTGATAACTGTTATTATAGACAAATTCAACCAAATGTAATTGTTCCTCCCAGCTACCTTTGAAATCCAGAACACATGCTCTCAACATGTCCTCCAAGGTATGAATCGTTCTTTCAGACTGGCCGTCTATCTACGGATGATAAGCTGTACTAAATTACAGTTTCGTCCCTAAAGCAGTTTGTAAACTCTTCCAAAATGTAGCAGTGAACTTGGGATCCCGATCAGAAGTGATTGTCACTGACACACAATGTAGTCTTACAATATGCCTCACATACAGCTCTGCTTATCTGTCTAAGGCGAAGTCCTTTCTTACTGGAATGAAGTGTGCTGGCTTCATCAACCTATCTACCACAACCCAGATTGAATCATGCCCTCTCTAACTCTTTGGTAAACGCATCACGAAGTCCATCGTGATATGCTCCCATTTCCACTCTGGAATTTTCAAAGTCTGCAGCAATCCTCCAGGTTTGCAATGCTACGCCTTGACCTGCTGACAGGTCAAACACTTAGCCACATGTTTGGCTATAGCTGTTTTCATGCCGTTCCACCAGTAGTGTTGTTTCAAATGCTGATACATCTTCGTACTCCCAGGGTGGAGGCTATAACTGCTACGATGTGCCTCTGATAAAATCTCCCCTTTTAAACTTTCATCAGCAGGCATAACCAAACGTCCTCTAAATTTTAGTATCACGTCCTCAGCTATTTGAAAGTTGACCCTTCACTTAGTTGAGTCTTCTTGAAGGATCTTCTGAATAAAGAGATCTGTAAACTACGGGATCTTAATCTTAACTTGCACTTCCGGCTCAATTCTCAAAGTAGCCATGAGACTCGACAGGTGGCTTATCTCCAACTTAAAGTCTGAGTCCCTCACTTGCTCAAGTAAACGCCACTCATGCACCTGTAATTGAGCAATCACTGATTTTCTACTTAGGGCATCAGCAACCTTATTCGCCTTACCTAGATGATACAGGATCTCGCAATCATAATCTTGAAGTAACTCCATCCATCGACGATACCTCATGTTCAGCTCCTTCTGAGAGAATAGGTATTTTACACTCTAATGGTCGGTATACACCTGAAAACTTTCCCCAATCAAATAGTGTCTCCTGATCTTCAAAACAAACACGACCGCAGCTAACTCCAGGTCATGTATGGGATAATTCAACTCATGTGGTCTCAACTGACGAGATGCATACGCTACCACCCTACCACGCTGCATTAAAACACAACCCAGTCCTCTAAGCGAAGCATCGCTATAAATTTCATAATCACCAGGACCAGTCGGAATTGTCAGCACAGGAGCCGTAGTTAGCCTATGCTTAAGCTCTTGGAAACTACGCTCGCACTTGTCCGTCCATTCAAACTTCATGTCTTTCTTCAGTAATTTAGTCAAAGGTGAGGCTATAGCTGAGAACCTTTCCATGAATCGCCTGTAATAACCTGCCAAGCCCAAGAAGCTTCTCATCTTTGTAGCAGTCATCGGTCTTGACCAATCTATAACTGCCTCAATTTTAGTCGGATCCACTGCAATACCTTCACCACAGAAATCACATGGCCTAAGAATGTCACGCGAGTTAGCCAAAACTCGCACTTACTAAACTTGGCATACAACTGATGCACTCTCAGAATTTCCAGAACTACTCTCAAGTGTTACTCATGATCTTAGAATTCTTCGAGTACACTAGAATGTCGTCTATAAAAACGATCACAAAGCGATCCAAAAACTCCTTGAATACTATATTCATCAAATCCATAAAGGCAGCAGGAGCATTCGTCAAACCAAACGGCATCACAGTAAACTCATAATGTCCATAACGTGTCCGAAATACCTATTTCGTTATATCCTCTTTTCTAATTCTCAACTGATGGTATCTCGTCCGTAGATCAATCTTAGAATATATCGATGCTTCCTGCAGCCCATCAAACAAGTCGTCAATCCTTGGTAGTGGGTACTTATTCTTGATCGTCACCTGATTCAACTGCTTGTAGTCAATACACAATCTCAAAGACCCATCCTTTTTCTTGACAAACAAAACAGGCGCTCCCCAAGGCGATGCACTAGGGCGGATGAACCCTTTATCTAATAACTCATGCATCTGAACTTTGAATTCCTTCAACTCTGACAATGCCATTCTATACGATGCCTTAGAAATCGGTTCCGTCCCAGGAGTTAACACTATCACAAACTCAATTCTCTTTCTGGTGGCAAACCAGGTAATTCCTAGGGGAAAACATCTAGAAATTCACATACAATCATAATATTTTTCAATTTCAATTCTTCAATAAACATATCCACCACAGAAGCTAAATAACCTTGGCACCCGTTCTCCAACAATCGAGTCGCCTCTAACAACGATATCATCACAGTCGAGGTTCCTCCTCGATTACCCAAAAATTCAAAGCTAATATCATCCATCGGATTAAATCGAATCATCTTATTAAAGCAGTCCATCATGGCCCTTTGCTTCGTCAACCAATCTATTCCCACAATTAAGTGAAAATCGTACATCTCCAGCACAATTAGGTCTATTTTACTCTCATGGCCATACACAACAAGTCTACAATCAGGATAACTCACTGTAGCGACTACTTTATCTTTTAATGGCGTAGATGCTTTAAACATAATATCTAAAGGCACCAAGTTCAATTCAGATAATTTAACGAACTGATCCGCAACAAATGAATGTGTGGCACCCGAATCAAACAAGGCATATGCTACTTGGTTATGCAAGAGGACTGTACTTGTAATGGTTGGCGAATCCTTCGCCGCTTCCCGAGTGACAGCAAAAACATTTCCTTGTGCCGACGGACGATTCTGGAAGTTTGGCGACACAGCTCCTCTAGGAGGTCCTCCCTACTATGGCGACGCCTGCCTGCCCTGCCTCTACGGACAGTCCTTCACCTAATGGCCCAGTTGGCCACAATCAAAATAGGCACCACCTCGATACGGGCACGGGCTAAGGCCATGCCTCTGTCGGCACAAATTGCACATCTCACTTTGACGAAACGTTGGCTTACTAATCGCCCCTCGGCGATTGGGTGGAATGTGACTCCGGTTGCTAAACATTGGTTTCTTTCTTGCCTTTTATCAAATTTGTTTGGGGACGTGAATCGTGATCCATATGCGGTAGTCCTTTTAGCCAAGTTCTGCTCCACTATCAGTGCTCTCGCGTAGATATTATTATAGTCCTGAAGATCAAGCGATGCCAGCGCACTTTTAATCTCGGGCTTCAGCCCGTCCTTGAACCTTCTAACCCTGTCCTCCAGATCCTCAATCATTCTGGGAGCATACTTGGACAGTTTAGAAAACTTTGCCTCATACTGGTCAACTATCATCTGGTTATGACAGAGGCAGAAGAACTCAGCCATCTTTTGCTCTCTAGCTTTCTTCGAGAAGTATTTATTATTAAAAACCTTCACAAAAGTATTCCATACCGAAACTGTACATTCAAGAAAAGTTCTACCCTTGACAGCTCTCCACTAAGTACTAGTGTTCCCTTCAAGTTGATAGACTGCCAGAGTAATCTTATCCCTATCAGAACATCTCAGCCAGTCGAACACTTTCTCCATTCATTCAACCCATCGTGTAGCAGCTTCAGGGTCTCTACTTCCAGTGAACTGAGGTGGCTTCAACTGGAGGAACTATTTCACCAGCTTTTGAGCCCTACGCTCTTCGCTGCCAGGTGCAGGTGGTGGATTTACTAGCGAAACTGTACGTGAAATCACAGATGAAGTCCCAACAGTAGCAACAGTAGCTGCAAATTGATTCCTTACTTGCTGGCCCATCAAATCTTCAATAGCCCTAAGGCTTGCATAACTTCAGCCATAGTCAGCTTCCTTCCAGTAGGTTCAACAGCAGAGGCCACAATGGGGGTTGCAACTGGGGACACCACGGGCGGTGCTCTTTCAACATCAACTAATTCTTCCACTGGCCTCACAGACCTCCTTCGAGGTGCTCGGGGTGCTCTTTTACCTCGTCCGCTCATTATGCAAAAAAGATACGGAGTCCTGCTTACCCCATAGCAAAACGTGGTCAGAAGGCAACCCCAAAATATTACCACAAAATTAACAATCACAGGCATAGCAATAAAAATCTTACTATCACGTTTCCCAACGCTCCTTATTATTCCAGGCCAATGACCAGACGGATCAAGCTGACCTTGCTCTGATACCACCTTGGGCGGGGATGTCACGTCTTGACTTTCGAACCCGCGACATCCCATGCCAAATCGCTACCAGGTCATAAAAGATAGTGTCCTAGGTAACTACTATCGACCTAAAAATGTACTGCACATACGGAACGTGCAACCTTTCATACAGTAAAATTAACATGGGATAAATAAGCAGAAAAGTCAAACAATCAAACACAACATAAAACTAATGAGAATAGATGATCTATAACCTTATAGAGCCAACAACTGGAAAATACAACCTCATGTTTCGGGGCGCCCCTCTAGGACTCACAAAAAGATACACGAGGCAGGTAAGGTTAACTTTCGCCTATTCCAAAACAGTACCCCCACAAAAGACATTACTAGTTCCCTGACTACAAAAGAAACCTAACCATCTACTGGATAAAAACGTCATCGAATCGTCGTAACCAATTGGGAGAGTCGAGTCGTTAGGGTCATCACAGGAACTCTGACTAGAATGTACAGAGGGGGCTACGGACTGCTCAAGCTCAAGCTCGGGATGCATACCAGGAGCGGTATCCACCACTTCCCCGTCAGGCATATCAATATCCATCGGATCCCAAGCGGGGACATTAGGGACCCCATGAATATGTGACCCCTCAAATCCTCTGAGCGGACCAAAGAGATATACCCCATCACGAAGATACCAGGCCTTGAAAAGATGCACCACCAGTTGTGGCATCCCTTCATTGACCCATATCGTCGTGATGTGGCGTTTTCACATCTGATCCGTACCTGGCACCAAGTGGAGAGTGATATCATGTGATGAGTGGGCAGGTGTACCGAATCGTACCGACCGTTTCATTACTTCGAACCTGAAGGTTATCCCAATACGGGGTGAAAAATCAATCTTAGTGAATCAAGTCTAAGCTCGTTTAGGACACTAATTTGTCTAGGATATCATAAGCACAACAGTCAACATAAGGCATAAACACATATATCAACAATATATAGTCACCAAATAAGTAACCAATCAAGGTATCACCACCCAGGCGTACACAAGACACCACACAAATCCATTATTTAATAATGACCCACGCAACTAGCATGATAAAAATATCAATAGTGTGATCCCGCACTCGTCTGGCAGGACCAGGCTACATCCACTTTGACCCTCTCAGCGACGGCTACTACAAGCGGTGTATCAGTGCACCCGGCACGGCACGACAAGTAGGCATTCCTTAAACATGAACTTCGGTCTATCATAAGCTGCGACCGGCATCCAATAATCCCTTAAAATCGTATGACTAGCACGGGGCATGGATTATTATGCTTCTGATAAGTCGCGAATTTCCATACAATAAGTACGGCATGAGTACCAATAGTACAATGCGAACTTGTCAGGTAATGTCATTGGTCCTTTAAATGACCACACAATTCACATTCGGTAATCAACCCATTGTTTATCTTTGATTAATGCCAAAACATACAGAAATGCAACAGACTTGGCCCAAGGCCAACAAGACTCTCAGTCAGGCATTTCAGCGAGGCGACTAAACCAATAAGGCAAATAATGCACTCACGAGCAATTAACTCGATCAGGCAATTTCGAGCACAATTTGTACTATATCTCTTGTTACTCAGTCGATTTATAAATTCAATCAATCGCTCGTCTCTAACATGTCGCTCGCTCGCAAATAAACACAATCAATCAATCAGCTGATAAATTACCACAAATAGCCATAAATAAAATAATCGACCAAACTAACCTAATTGATCGGTCATTTAACCTAATCATCGTTTCTATCTAAACCGGTCTCGATCGTGTACCTAATTTTTATAAATAACTAATTAACTAAATAACTAATCCTAAGCACAATTAGCGCCCTAATCAAGATTTAGGGTCAACTCACTAAGTGAGTTAGCTAGAGCAGCCTCGACGAACGGCGGCGGCGAGCTCGGGGACAGTGGCGACGGCGACGGCGGCGGCGAAATTAGGGTTTATCGCGTGCAATCCGAACACAAACTTTGACGACATCACGGGGAGGTCTGGCGAGGTCGCCGGAATAAGTGGTCGGCGACGGAGCTCCAGCGGACGACGGCCGACAGCTTGAAACAGTAGCGGGTCAGTAGCAAAACAAGGCAAACCAGACTGTTTTGGGGTATTTCTCAGCGTCACGGGTCGGAACAAGGCCGGCCGAAACTTGGGAACTCACCTAGGAGTCGGTGGGGGTCGGTTGGGACCGGTGGATGGTGACGGAAGGCGACCAACGGCGGCAAAACAGCCGCGAACAAAACCGGGTGGAAACAGATCTTCACGGGGCCGAAACAAGAGAAGCGATCAGCGGCGATTTTTGGGCCCCACACGCTGCGGCGAGCTCCAAGGAGGTAGAGGAGGGTCTGTGGGGGTGATCGACGGCGGTGGTGAGCAACGGTGGAGGCCAGTTCGGCTGGATCGAAGATGAAACCAAACCGGGTCGAAAACAGGGCATCAGGGCTTCAAGGTGATTTTGCGGCGGCTTCGGCAGCCAACGGCCTGTGCGGCTGGGTCAGGGTGGTTGTAAGGAGGGTGGTGAGGGTCGGTGAGGTAGTGGTCGACATTGGTGGAGGTCGGAATGGCTGGAGGAGGCGGCGAAGTCCTCGAGTCAAGGGACCCGAGAATAGGGCAGGGGCTCCCCGAGCTGTTTCTCGGCTGTCCAGCAGTGACAGCGGTCGGGGATGGGTTCAAGTGATGGCGAAGAGTGGCTGGGGGTGGTGGCCGACGATGGTGAGGCGGTGGTCGCACAAATCGACGATGGAAGGAGGAGATGCGTTCGGTTGAGGGGGGTGTCCACGGTTGAACAGAACAAAGAAGAAGAAGAAGAAGAAGAAAGAAGAATGAGAGAAGAGAGAGAGAAGCAGAGGAGGAAGAGCAGCTGACTTGGGTGGGCATGGAGAAGAGGAATTGGGGTGGGTCCCACAAGGACTTAGGTCCAAAAAAATTTTATCTCACATGCATTAAAAGCTTTTGTTTTATGTAAACAAATAATTTGGGGCTATTTTGGTCATTTGGAACGCCGGGACTAGAACGAAATTTTGGTACATTGAACGAAGGGTATATTCGGTAATCTCGTCGGCCAAGCTCGATTGGGATTAGGCTCGAGCACGAAAACAGCAATCCCAATTCGCAACGGACATAATTCGAAACTTAATCTAAAATAACCTAAACTTTAGAATTCGTCCAAATTTTCGTCTCTTCAGTCCTTGCAGTCCAAAATATATATCGACTATGATTAAATTTTCATATCCTTTTTATCAACTTCCGGCGCTTATAAAAGTTGAATTTCCAGAACGTCACAGTAGCCGCTCTAGATCAGTTTTTTTTTTCTGAAAGTGGAGAAGGATTTTGGTGACAATCGTAGGCTCTGACACTATGTTGAAAACATAATCGTTACATATTATTGAATCAAAATACATCATCTTGTATATATAGTGAGCACTAGGGTTCACTAACTATGGAAAAAACTAGACCACCATTTTAACAGTGGCCACTCTTTTCAGCAATGCATTGCTAGATTCTCTTTTGGTGCCTTGTGCCATATGATTTGGACGGAGCGGAACCATATTCTCTTCTATAACAAGCAATTCAACATGTATTTCCTTAAAGAGCATCTTCGAAAGGTTGTCAAGGACAAGGCTCTCACTTTTTGCCATGTAGATGACAATCCCAGAAACCGTAGGATGCAAGCTTCTTGGGATATCTCTCCAACAGTTTTTGATTGATATTGTGTGGAGATGTTTCTCCCTCTTGCTGTTTGGCCACTTGATGGCTTTTGGGTTTTTTTTACAGCTCCTTTTATAGGTTATATAGGCTAGCTTTTATGTTTTAGTTGCCACATTTCGTGGCCTTTTGATTCCTTGGTTTTACCCGAGCTCCCCTTACGCTTTAGGTGATACTTTAGTGGCATGTGGCGGAGGTTTGTACATTTTTGCGCTCCGTTAATACATATCTTACTTTTATCAAAAAAAATATATAATGGACGCATAGTATCACTTGCCAGCGCGACTGTGAAAGAGCAGTTTTCTGTAGCATCCTCCGCCGTCTTTACAGCACCCAAAAAGGAGGGAAGAGGAAGAAGAGTGCAGTAACTAATACACTTGAGTTGTTTCCCGTCTGAAGCTTATTAGTAGAGTGAAGCGCCAAGTGACAAGGTGGAAAGTTCATTGTGTAGGAAGCTTGCAAAGTCACACCCCGTCGCTTCGGCATTTTCCAACCACGTACCGTTCTCTAGTGTGATCATTAACGCATTTTCGGGGGCTGCACTGATGGAAACTGATCAGCTTGTAGCACGTGTGCTCTGGAATCTTGGCTGCATGCGCACCCCAGGACTCACGGCCAGGAAAAGCTCGGCTGCGCGAGGAAGAACGCCAAATGAGATATAGAGATGATCAGGGTTTACTAATCTATATGCTATTCAGGAGATATATTCTTATGGTTTCTTCCTTATGATTTCTCTTGCAACTAACAAGACGTAATCGAAATTTTGGGGGTTCCCTCAAAGAGAATTGGACAGCGCTATTGTTAACTTGAAGCAGCTAAGAAGACCATCATGTAATGACCTGAGAAAATAAGCAGTAGCAGAAGAGATGGGAAAGCCAGACAAAGCCAGGCAATTCCTCGTCTATGAGTTTCAAATTGGTGCTCCAGCCCCGGTGAGCTCCCTCTCTGTCTAAAGAGTTCTTGCAGTTTCACGTCTCTGCAGATTCAGAAACTCCATGTTTCGCAATAGAATGAACATGATCACTACGGGGCTTCAGCAAATATTACAGAACGTTGGAAATAATTCACTAACGTCTAAACAGGATCAGTTAAAAAATAATCAAACAAATAAAGGAAGCAGTTCGGCTTCATATGAACTTGGCAGAAAAACATGCATCCGGATCGATTCAATATTATACATGGTTCTCAGCCAGCATGTTACATAATGGAACACGCGTGGATCTAGCTCAGAAATTATATCAAAACAATGATAGGTACCTTGACCAACATGTTATATGATGAAGAAAGTCCTTCAAAGTAGGCCTGTATGACAAGCTTCCATCGACAACTTCGTACCGAAGGAAATCCTCCGTCAAGGCCTGCATCGAAAGACCCGCTCACCCAGTTTAGGCATTTAACCAAACACGTGATATACGTCAGAGGAACTTACGTGCAAAGGTAAAGCAATGATTATTCACATCCAGATTATCACGAGCAACGCAGCAAGTTCAGATCATTAATAGAACCTAAATGCCGAGCTTCTCAACGTACTACTCCTTATATCCCTCACCTCCAAAGGGGCTTCTCCAGACCATCCTAATTCAACTTCAAAGAAGAAAAAACACGAGCAAAAAACAAAAGTTAGCACAATAAGCCCAACAGTCAAGTCTTGTTCTGACTCCCTTACAGACAAAATCACGGTTGTCTACATCATACTTACTTGCCGCACTTTCGTCGTTGTTGGGTTCAGTGTAATCAGCTCAAAAATACCCAGCATGGTCGCGCGCGAAAAACCTAGAACCTCTGTTATTATAACATCTACAGTAACTATCACGGTTAGGCAACCGCTCGCAATGTTCAATTGTGGAACATTCTAAATGCAAATCTGAGGTGTCAGCCAAGCTCTCCAACGAACTGCAATCGTGAATCCACAACTTCTGTAAAGATTCCAATTGGTTCAGACCTTCCACGCTTCTTAGCTTTGGACATTTTCCTATTCTGAGCTTCCTTAGCTTTCTCAATTTCGATAGGCCTGACATCCTTTCCATGGAACTGCAATCCACGATCGATAGGAAGCAAAGGGATCCCAATTCTTCAAGGTCGCAAAGCTCGACTAAATCCATGAATCCCAGCAAATGTGCCTCTCGTAGATTATTCATGGGCGACAGATCAAATGCATTTACGAGGAACTCACGCCCACGCATCTCTGAATGTCCCGATCTTTCCATTTCCAACTAACACGGTAACCAACTGTAGCCAAACCTACTAGTGTCCATCGCCCAATGGTAACCAGCCATTATAGGGTTGTCCCACATCAAACAACTATTTAATCGCAAGGTTGACAAGTTCTTGAAATTGGAAAAATACTTCGATTGAATCCCCAGATTTCCAGCTTCTAACTCTCTTAAACTAGACCAGAGCTGGGGGAGTCTGCGGAACTCTACTCCTCCTGCGAGCTTTAACGGGGGACTGATAATAATCGGAAGAGCACTCCCAAGCGCAAATCCCATGCCTTCATAGAATTTGTTAGAATCTACGGTCCATTTTAGACCAATCAATTTTGAGGGAAGCTCCGGCAAATGTTGAAGCTCAGGACATGATTCCAACTTAAGTATTTGCAGATTAGAGGGGTAACTCAACCTGGTGGGCAAGCTAGACACAAATGTGTATGACAAGTCTAGGATCCTCAAACAAGACAATCTCCCAATTTCTTCAGTGATTTCGCCGGTCAAGTGATAACATCTACTAGCATCTAACTCTTCAAGCTTCTCCATCAGCCCAATCGCACTTGGTAATTTTGTTATCCGGCTAATGCGGGTCATCCTAAGTATTTTCAATTGCTTTAGATTGTCGATTGAATCAGGTAAGTGACCCAACCTTGTCAATGACAAATCCAACTCGACTAAGGATTGTGACTTCCCAAATGAGTCTGGAAGTTCCCTTATCTTCTTACACCCAGATAAATTCAACCTGCTAAGTTTCACTAGCCCTCCAATCGTGTGAGGCAGTTTGCTAATCTGCCGATGTGATACTTCAAGGGTCAACAATGACCGCAAATTACCAAACGTCCTCGGAAGTTCATGTAGCGTATTAGGCATGACAATTTCTGTCAAAGCCTGCAGACATCTTATTTCTTCAGGCAACTCTTGAAGAGAATCACATCCCTTCAAGTTCAAAGTAGTAAGGAGCTTTAATTTACCAATGGATGGGTCAATTTCAATTAAGTTGCCACAGTCTTCAAGAATCAATCTCTCTAAGGACACCAACATAGATAAATCAGGTGTTCTCATTAAGTATTCGCAATTGCTGAGATCTAATACTTTTAGTTTAGTTGCCACCTGCAAAATAAAATATAGAGTAAGAAAAAATATGTAGAAAAAACAAGAAATGATACATGTATGCAAGGGGTGGGATGGTCGTATCATACTGTGATTTGGTTCCAACCAATCCATTTCTCTGAAACACAGCTGTGCGAAAGGTCAAGAACAACCAGATTAGACAGGTGAAAGTTCGTTGCCATAAACTCGTGAGGGCACCATCGCCAAGAAAACCATCTTAAATTAGAGAGAAGATTATTAAAGTCTCCAGCGAGAAACACCCCATTCCCTTCTAAGAACCACAGGTTTCGTAAATTAGCAACTTCATCGTGCATTAGAATGTCCCCACGAGATCCAAGAGACAGTGCTTCTATTTTCCTACTTCCCTGACAAAGGAAACACCAAGAAGTCCACATGTGAAGGTCAAAAGCAAACAATTTGAAGCACTATAGTCTACAAAAATTCACATGAGAATAGATTGGTATTCCTTTTCTATACCTCATTCTGCTTCAGAGTGGTCAGGGCTTCCTGATGATTCCATACTCTACTACGCTTACAGGGATCTTTGAAATTTTATTCACGGACAATTGCCCTTCCGAGGTCACGCACTTGGTCATGCATCCAAAAAATATTGCCATCTTTGATTTTTATCAAGGGCATGAGACAGAGGACTTCAATGGCATTGTTTGGGAAGAATTCACAATCATCCCACATGTAGAAAGGGTAGGTTTTATCCTCATTAACAAAAAAAAACAAGATATATCCAGAAACACTTGCGTTTGTGCAACATCTAACCTTTCATAAGTTATCATCAATGTTTTTTGTACTTCTTTGGAAGGAGATTTTTCTAGCTTCTTCAAAGTGTCTACCCAAAATTCTTTGGATTTACTTGAAAGGGATGAACCCGTCACTTCCAGAGCTAAAGGAAGTTTTCCCAAAGTGGAGACAACTTTTTCTGAAAGGGAGATATAATGATCGGGTGGAAAGTCTCTCCTGAAGGCATGCCTACTGAAAAGTTTAAGTGCACGATGAAATTCTATCTCCTGCACTTTGTAAGTTGAAATATTTGCAGACTTTAAAGGGCCTTCACTTGTTGATTCTCCATCAATCATTAGGACACTTTTGTATCCAGTAGTAATGATAATCCTACTACCAGAACCAAACCAATTTCCTTTTGCTGCCAGACTTTTCAGTTGCTTTTCTTCATCCACGTTGTCGAGAACAATGAGAACTTTTTTACTACAAAGTACCCTCTTAATCATGTTGATCCCACCATCCACGTCATGAATTTGGTTGACAGAATGAGAATCAAGGAACTTGGATGTCGTTTTGATGACTCTCGAATATCCGGAAGGAAATTGAAACCTTGGAACCGAGAAGATAGTCGGTTGAAGACGACTTTGTCTAGTGTTGTTTTGCCAACACCGCCCATTCCGTGTATTGCGAGGAATTGCACACTATCAGATTTCACATCCAACATCTTGATTATAGCTTATACATGATCATCAACTCCAACTAGATGTTAAGTCACATTTTCATAACTGGCATTCAGCTCAGCCAAGACTGCTTGAATTACCGATTGGATTAGATTTCCTTGGCTGCCATAACGTAGCAACCGTGTTAAGGATGGCTTTTATATCGTAAAATGCTACTCTCTAAGTGACTCAATTATCCTCCCAAAGTTGATGAAATAAAGCAAAAAATAAATTCTAGAGTGTGCTACCCTTGAGAATTCCATTCTCCACGACGAGACGCATAAACTACATTTTCCAACAACAATATTGCAATTAAACTGAATATGGAGGGAAGGGAAATCTGCAGATGAGAGTTGAAAAGATTAAGACATTTACCCTTCGTCTTTCTTCAAGTTCCATCCCTTTATCTTGCCCACGTCAATGAGACCCTTTTCCCATGACTTTACTTCAATGCGAAACGTCTTCTCGATCTTTGAAAGATTCTGTCTGTATAAGTTCGTTTTGAGCTTGACATCAACAGCTTCCACATCGAAGAAAATCGGCAGAATCTCTTTGTTCCCATTCGATTTCGAGGCACACTCGACCATGTACGTAAGCTCTCGGAGGCACCAGTGGCTCGAAGCATAATTCGTGGAGAATATGGGAATGTAAATCTTGGCCTTCTCAATTGCTTGTAGAAGTTCACCACCAATCCTTTCACCGATACGGAGGAATTCATCATCCCTAAAGACGAGAATCCCGGCTGCAACCATACCATGGTAAAGACATTCGGTGAATTCATGACGGGTGTCCGGTCCTCGAAAACGAAGAATAACCTATTACGAAGGTCCGGATGACGCCTGTGAATCCGTCCCTCTCTCCATTGTAGGATCTTTTGACACGGCAGATGTCAAATCCTCTCGCTCTCTCAAGAAAAGTTTTCTTTGGATCTGAGCGTGGGCTCTCAAGATGACACCCTCCCAGTCTCGGGCGTTATGGGAATAGGGAAGAGGGCACTGGTCTTCGTATATCCCTTGAATCAATGTAGTCAACACCTTGAGTCATGCAAGAAGTTTCCGAGAAATTTCCTAAATTACTCAATTGACAATGGACTGTAAAAACTAATTTAAACCAAAGAAAGGGATGCAAAACCTACTCCAAAAAGAAAAAGAGAGAGAGAGAGAGACTCTGGTCATCGTTTGACCTTGGAGTGCTTCTAGTTCTTCCCCTGAATTTCCTCTAAGGTGTATGAAGATGAGACATCGGCATTTATCGTAAAAGTACTGTAAAGAATTATTTCATGTTTGATATAACGAACAAAATCGATCACATCATAATAAGTATACAGCAATGGGACTCGGTCGTTGAATGTGAAAACAGAGAAATAATGCCAAATAGCGGTTCGCGAGTCTTTGAATATCCGACAAACTTGATATTCACGGAATAGACAAAAGTAAATGCTGATCCCCGAAGTAGTCAAATGATTCTTGTCCATCTTCTTCTGATTTACAATAAGGAACTTCATTCAGATGTGGAAGTATTGTTTAGACCAGTGACAAGTTAGAGTTTCCTCTGAAAGTAAATCGATAACCCTAATCCAGTGCCATCTTCTCAATGTCATTGGCCATTGGGTTGTCATCCCAGAAGTTTCCTTGTCATATTCCTTTGATAACAATTCAAAATCTGATGCCTAATAACAAAGTTAAAAAAGCGACAGCACATATTCATGTATTCCTAGCTTTGAAAATACAGGACATAAAGTAAAGTCGAGATATATATGTCATTCTAATTGGCGTGGCCTCAACCCATGGGCCCCTTGAAAGTTAATTGAAGAGTGCAAGAGCCTCTTGCCCCAGCTGAAACTTGTAGTAGCGATTTATTGTTCACGAAGAGCGAATCATCGTGTGAATTGGATTGCAAAAACCCATAATTTAGGGTCCCTCCTTCCAATTACATGTCTAACCGTCACAATCCCTTTGAAACTTATTATGTTTGGATGCTAGTCATCATTATGCTACTATCTTTGCAAATTAAATGCAATTGGTTTGTTTCCACCTCCAAAAAAAAAAAAAAATTGACGCGGCTTAATCGGTCAATCCACATTGCTTGAGCTTTATGCAGTATGTATTTCATCCTAATTTAATCTTAATATGAAAATACTCATAATTTTGTTAGCTTGTCGTATCATGTGTCACTATCATGTGGTACAACTGCAATGTGGAACACGATTTACTCTCCATCATCATCCCTCTCTTTTTCTCTTTCTCTCCCCCCACATCCGTGTCGCCAATTGATGCTGTGACTATTAGATATATTGTTAATACAGTTTAGATAATATGTTCACATATAAGCTTAATAGTCGAAATCATTGTTATTTGGGTTCATATGGGATGGAGCCCAATAGCTTGCTTATTAACTCTAGGGTTCTCTTAAGCTGGAGTAATACTATTAAACGTTTCAAAACTTGACGTCCCTTGGTTCACGCAACCAAAACACTTTCTATTCTCTCAAACCCTAAACTCCAACAATCTTGAAATAATAGCTTCATGTATCGGATTTGAGTGAGTAAGATATCTACTTGAAGATTTTATCGAGACAAACTCACAGGTGTAAATTACTTTCGATTTTGACAGTGGGATTGACCAAGATCTGAGTTTGAAGATTCGGTGGCCGAAATTTTGTATTCAGAAACCCATAAATTATAGCCAATTTCATAGAGTAAAACTACTTGGGTTTTGTTCTAGTTGTCAATACGAACATTTTGAGTGGTCATTCGCATTGAACGGAAGTCGGACGGTTGAGATACGACAATTGGAATTTTCATTGCTGCGCGCGAATTTCCCGAATTTTCGGTGATTGTTCGGCTATTTTTCGGCAAGTTTTCAACAATAAGGATAGTTCATCTCAAGGTTTTTGGGAGCTCCAGATTCATTTTTGGGAGTTGTTTTGGCAAATTCCACCTCTACAGAGCAGTTTGACCAAGGTTTGGGGCTTTATTCGACTTTGTGAGCTCCGAGGAATTCAAGGTGCACTCTTTCTAAGTATTTGCTCTGATTACAATGGTAAAACATAGTTCCTATGATATTATAAAGCTGCAATTATTTGAAGTCACCAAAAATTAAATCATCTTCATAGTTATAGGCCAAAAAGACTATCTCCAAAAGGAAGAAAAAGGGCAAGTACCATAACTGTGGAAAGTGGGGTCACTAGGCAGCAGAGTTTACACCACAAAATGAGGCTAATATACTAATTAGTGAATCTGAGCATCAAGCCTTCATTGGAATGATAAAGAAAGGAAAAATCAATTTCTCTTCTGAGTGGTGATTGGATGGTAGCGCTACTTGTCACGTTACAAATGACAAGAACTTACTTACTGAGGTTACAGAAGTGAAATGCACTGTGGAAAATTGCAATGGTGGTGAGGCAGAGGTGGTTTATGCTGGAACTGCAAATTTGGTACTTTCTTCAGGTAAATTACAAACTCTAAAATATATTAGAGTAGTACCTTTACTTAAAAAGAATTTGATATTTATGAGGTTACTTGATAAAGCTTGTATGTCATTTTCAACTATGAATGGTAGAGTAAATTTATCTGTTAACTCATGTTATTTCGATTGTGCATTCATAGCTAATGGTATGTATAGGTTGAGTTTAGATACTGATAGCATAAACCATATGAGCTCTACTTTGATTGATCCAAAGTTGTTATACAATAGACTTGGACATGTGAACCACAGGAAAATGCAACATCTAGGTAAAACTCACAATATTCCATTGGATACTTCTATTCGATTTGACAAATGTAAAGTGTCTGCACAGACTAAGATCACTAGAAAATATTTTAAGTCGATTTCTAAAAGCACACAACCTCTTGAGTTAATACATTCTGACCTTTGTAATTTTAGAAATTACGTTACTGGATGTAGTCGGAAGTATTTAATAACATTCATAGACGATTTTTCTAGATATTATCATGTCTATTTATTGAAATCGAAAGATGAGGCATTTGAAAAGTTTAAGATTTTCAAGTCTAAAGTAGAAAAGCCACTCAACTTAAAAATTAAGAGGTTTAAGAGTGATAGAGGAGGTGAATATACAATGGCAGGGTTCAAGGAATTTTGTGCTTCAGAAGGGATAATACGTGAAACCACTGCTCCTTACTTACCCCAATCAAATGATGTTGTCGAGCATAAAAATAGAACATTAACTGAAATGTTAAATTTCATGTTACTTACAGCTAGCATGCCTTCCTCATACTGGGGAGAAACAGTTCTAACTGCTAATCACATCCTGAACAGGTTGTCGCGCTCTAAGTTGTCTATAACTCCTTATGAGATATGGCATAAGCATCCTTGCAGATCTGATATTCTTAATA
Source organism: Rhodomyrtus tomentosa (assembly GCA_028455895.1). Taxonomy (NCBI): domain Eukaryota; kingdom Viridiplantae; phylum Streptophyta; class Magnoliopsida; order Myrtales; family Myrtaceae; genus Rhodomyrtus; species Rhodomyrtus tomentosa. Next base: position 19,187,204 of record JAPCWY010000003.1, on the reverse strand, counting down.
CTTAGGGTTGTGTTGCTTATGTAAGAATACAAGATTCTAAAAGACCTAAGGTGAGACCTAGAACCATTACTTCTGTATATCTAGGTAGAGCAAAAGATAGTACTACAAATAGGTTTTTGGATCTATCTACTAACACAGTGATAAAATCTAAAGATGCAGAATTCTTCGAGAACAAGTTTTTCAAAGATCATGGCTTGAATGTTTCTGAATCTACAAATATGATTTTAAAGTCTCCTATGAAATCTGAAACGAGTCCTTTTGACACTAATTCCACACAACTGGCTGTTGAACCAGTCCTAGTTATAGTATCTACAAGAAAGAGATAGTTTCCAAAAGTTTTGGCGATAACTTTGTTACTTACCATCTAGAGGGTGATCCACTCTCCTATTATGAAGTAATGAGATCTAGGGAATCCTTACTGTGGGCAGAAGCCATAGATGATGAAATGAGCTCTCTGCTACAGAACCATAATTGGCAGCTAGTCAATTTGCCAAAAGCAGCTAAGGCTATAGGCTGTAAGTGGGTATTGAAGAAGAAACTGAATAGTAATTGATCAATAGCCAGATACAAAGCATGTTCAGTAGCTAAAGGTTATAAACAATAGAATGGCATGGACTATTTTGATGTCTATTCACATGTGTGTCATCTATCAACCATAAGAATTCTTCTTCTTTTGGCATATATTGAACACTTCGTAGTACATCAAATAAATGTAAAGACATTTTTCCTAAATGGAGAGTTAAATGAGTAAATCTACATGGAACAACCGAAAAGGTATGTCATGAAAGGTCTTAAGGACAAAGTTTGTAAATTAAACAAATCCTTGTATGGTCTTAAACAAACACCTAAGATGTGGCATCTTAAATTTGATAAAGTGATAAAGAGTTATGGCTTTCGGTATAGTTATTCAGATAAATACAATTACCATCGTTCTATGTCAAATAAGATAGTCATCATTTGCTTGTATGTTGATGACATGTTAATTCTTGACTCCGATCACTCTATAGTGAGTGGCGTGAAAGCTACTTCAGCTAAAGAATTTAACATGAAAGATCTTGACATTGCTAATATCATTCTTGGTATGAAAGTAAGCTTTAAAATGGAAGTTATCTTCCTTAGCCAGACTCATTATATTGAGCAGCTACTTTTTACTTGGGGATACAATGAGTGTAAACCGAGTGAGACGTCTTATGATTATAATAAAAGACTGAGTCCTAATGAAGGGACCAGCGTAGATCAGTTCAAGTACTCGAAATTGATTGGTAGTCTCATGTATGCTATGAGTTGCACCAGACCCAACATAGCCTTTACAATTGGTGTGATGAGTCGTTTCACTAGTAATCCTAATCAAGACATTGGGATGTCCTCAGTAGCTTGATGAGATACCTTAAAGGTACTAAAGATTCTGCTCTATGTTACTGTGGTTTTCCTCCAACTGTGAATGGATATTTTGATGCCTCATGATGTTCAAAAATTGAAAATAATAAGTCCACAAGTGGATATGTATTCACTTGGGTGGAGCTACTACTATTTGGAAATTCAAAAGACAAACTTGTATTGCATTGTTATCTATGGAATTGAAACTTTTTGCTTTAGCCTCAACCGGTGAAAAGGCAGAGTGAATAATGAATCTGATTATGGATATTCCTTTGAATCAGCTAAAGATTAATTCTTTAAGCATGTTCAATGATAATCAAGAAGCTGTCCAAATCGTCAAGAATGCTCTCTTTAATTCAAAGAGGAAATATGTGAGACTAAAACATACGTTGTTGAATTATCTAAAAGAACAAAAAATTATCACCTTGATCGATGTGAGATAGAATGATAACTTGGTCGATGTTCTCACAAAAGGTCTGCCTAAAGATCGATTATTCAAAATAGTAAAAAAAAAAATGGGGTTAAAGACTGCGTAGACAGGTCTTAATTACCATTTACTTACCTTCTGAATTTGTGTTTTGAATTGTTGAATCTTGCTTTGTTGGCCAAAATGATAAGCACGGTTTATATGTTTTATCAATGTTCATGGTTGCTGACTAATTTGAAAAGTAGGAGTTGTCTCATTCCAAACTTGATGAAGATGTCTTTAACATAATTTAAAGGTTATAACCGAGAAGCTTGTGTCATTTCAAACTTGATACAATCCAACTAGGATGGACTATCCTTTTGGTTAAATGATCTCATCCCAAACTTGATGCTAGATTATTTGACTTGGAATTAATAATTATGACATTCCAAATTGAAACATAGAAATAGTTGTTTGTGTAAGAAGCTTGTTGGTCTTGTTCTTAATTGAAACTTGATATTATGTTACTAGGTTATCGTAAGTGACTTGACTATTGGTCTTGTTTTTTGAAACTAGACAATGGTTATTCTCTTACACATAAACTTAAGTTGATGGCTCTTTGTAAATCAAACTGTTTAGGTTTTGTTCATAATTTATAAAATTGGCTTAATGTTTATGAACATGATATTATGATGTTTTATTATATTAATATATGTTCTTCTTTACCGGGTGTTATGTTGCTAAGTTATTTTAGTAGAACTAGACACTTTTAATAGATTATTCAAATGATTGAATTCATGATAATATGATATTCATATTTTACATTCTATAGGGGATGATAAAGATGGAGGAAAGCTTAATGAGTAGGATCTTGACCAGGATGACCTACTTGATAAATGAATATATATCATTTAGATTGTGTGAGGACTTAACAATTCACCTGCTATTGCCCATTTTGATGGAGTGCTTTTACTTGAGACTTACATTTTGCTATCTCTAGTTTGTGAACATTATTATGTTTGTTTCTTATATTTGTAAGGTCTTGAACTATTTAGACTAACCTACTTATACTTGTCTATTATGCATATGTTGGTTGTGAACAAATTCATGATAAGGATGATTCACTTATTTGAATTGCAAATAATAATTGAGTTTAATATTTTACTGCTAAAACCCTTTGACCAATCCGAGTTGATTGTCTTGGACTAAATATGGATTATTCATATTTATTTAAACATTACACTGACCATTGTATTGGATTGTGTTGTATGGTGAGCATAGGAGGAAATTATTGGATATATTATTAATATAGTCCAAATAATATGATCGCATACAAGCCAAATAGGTGAAAGCATTGTTATTTGAGTATATATGGGCTAGAGCCCAATAGCTCACTTATCAACTCTAGGGTTATCCTAAGTTGGAGGTAACACAGTTGAACGTTCCAAAACTTGAAATCTCTAGATTTAATACTTCAAGCAACCAAAATATTCTCTATTATTTCAAACCCTAACCTTCAACAGCTACTTCCCTAACCCACGCCACCACAACATCCACAAATTTGCCCCCAACTTCATCCGGCATCTCTTCGTGACATCTCCATATATATATATATATATATATATATATATATATATATAGAGAGAGAGAGAGAGAGAGAGAGAGAGAGAGAGAGAGCTTTGTTTAACCTTTTTTTCATTTATACAATGTAGCCAACTTATTTGCTGGTATCTGCATCATAATCTAATAAATTTTGCACATACTAGATAAGAAAACATCTTGAAAGGATTAGGGTGTAGTTAGGAATAGAGCAAATAAAAAGAATTGAGGAATTTCTATATATTTTGAAATATCATTATGAAGACCAACTTAATAAGTTTTATGAGATCACTATCTAAAATAATATAACAATCGAGATACATACAATCTTGAGAGATACGGAAAATCAATAGAATTATCAAAATATATCTAAATAAGAAATTATCCTAGAGAATATATAATTATCTCTAACATTTCCCTTCAAACTCGAGGAGACTAATTGAAATTAAAATCAAGTGTAACAGTGATATGAAACTTCTTTCTCTCTAAAATTAACACTCAACGGTGGGCTCGATGGATCAGTAACAAGTTGGCGTATGGTTGTCGTGAAGCAGCGTTTAGTTGCTGATTGTAAGGAACTTTATGGATTTAGCTAGTCTAAGATCAATGAGTCTGATGGCGATAGTGGATTCTCAAAATGATGCCTGAAAGATTGAGAATTGGAGGAAAAATAGCAAGCTGCCAATACGGCAAGATTACTAAGTAATAACTGAGTGGCACAGCCTATACGGCTGGCATGATAGCATCAAGCAGCCTATACAACTAGTTTGGAAAATAGTTACTAAGCGATGCAACTTGCGGTTGACATCGAAAGAAAAGTCACCTTGAAAATGCCTCAACTAATCGACGAGGTCGATGCAGCTAGCTCAAAACATGACCATCATAGAATGGACTCGCTGAAACATATTTACTTATGTCCGATATACCAATAGAGATAATATTAAGGACTTAAGGTAATAAAGTGAATTGAACAAAAATGTCATAGTGATTCGGCTATTGCAAGTCTCTATTCACTCTTAGCACAGACAGCCTATTAGCTAGATTCAATAGTGAATCTATAAGAGATTATAATGAGTGAAGCTTCTCAAATTGATAAATCACACTCTCACACAATCATTATCGCACCCCCATTCTCCTTGAGAAAGGGCATGACACGGTCGTCCTTTTTAATTAAAGGACGCAGCCTCAAACAAAGTACAACTAAAAATCTGATATCCAAATATATATCTCCACATATATATGATAAACACATTACGTGTTCACAAAAAAATATGAGCTCACCTTCTAAAATAAAAAGACGAATATACATAGCTTTCCATCTAGCACGAACTCACCAACTATATACAACTTATTTTTAAAAAAAATCCACACTATCCCAAAAGTCATGCAGCTAACATACGTTTGACCCTACTTGTGGCCCGCCGATGAACCTAAAAGACTAATAAAATAAAGGAGTGAGCAACCACAATTTAGTGAAAAGTATAATCTCTTCTAAGCGGATTAAAAAATTACTATACATTCATTAAAGTAAATCAAATAACAACTCATAATAATAACAACTATCAATGGTCTAATCCATTGATTAATCTCATTAAACCAGTTTTCGATGGTCTATCTATAGAACAATCTCATACTCGATGTCAACTATGGTCATATTTAACGTCGTGACAAGGCATCAATTTTACCCCTCTTGGTTAAGAATATTACCCATTTCAGCCGGTTGTTCAGCTCTATGATGTCCTGACAATATTCATACTACCTCCACCTCAATAGGTTCTAATCATAGGGACATGAGTATTAACACAATACCAAATCCAGAAATCACAACAATTCAGTTTCACAAGCCGAATCCATAGCCTTCCTCAAAAACATATTTCTCAAACAGCATTTCAGTAAGACCATTGTCAACAAACGATATCAATTAATTAAAGAGATAGTAATAGTTCAATCATGTTTATGCAAAAATAATGCTTTAAATATCACATTTCTTTATCTTGTCAAGAAATTAAACCATAATACACATACTCATCTTAAAGGCATGAGTTTTAAAAATTCTTAGAAAAGAAAGTACAACTCACCTTGCAAAGTGAAATTCTAACCTGCAGTAGCTACTCAAACCACAAAACTTGAAATCCTAAAAAAAATAATTGAAAATAGAACCAAGAGAAATGAGAGAAATCACTACGCTAGAGAACAAATGGACTAAATGACACATAAACATCGATAACCCGACACCTATAGACCAAAAAGGTTGCTGGTCGCAGACTGGACAGCGTGCGTGCTAAACTTCAGAAACTTCATTTAGACAAACCGTAAATTCGATTCACGAACCGTCAAAAGCATTAGATCCATAGCACCCTTATGTTCATTTGTTATAATAATCATAGTTGAACGACACCAAAATCAAGCCCCACTGTATCGAAACCCCTAAAACTGGAATTTTCCAGCCCTAATTGCGGAAACTTCCTCAACTTGATCAAGCATGCGATAGTGTCGTCAAAACGAAGATTATTTAATGTACTACAAAAGTTTCAACATAGTCAATCTCAGCTGATAATTGAAAACTAGGGAAATCAACCCTTGAAGTTCTTTGTTCGTGTAAAACAGATTGGGCTACCATATTTGAATTATTCGCTCTGAGCAAACCACAATATCAAATTAAGGTCCGTTGAATTCCATGGCTTAAAACATCCTAAAGTTTCATTCTCACGCAAAAACGCAGCCAAACGCCCAAGAAATTGGACACCACAACTCAGTTTCAATCAAAATCCAAATTGGTGCACTAAAATTCGAAACTCATTTCAATATGAGAAACGAGATGTGCTAACACATACCTAGCGATACGGCACGTAGCGAAATAAGCTCGGCGAGGCGTTCATGGTGTGTGGCATATTTACGTGATTGTTTCTCCTCTTGTTCCTTTTCTCTCTTCTCCTTCTTTCTTCTCTATTTTCTTTCTTTTTCCTTTCCCTTTATCATGGAAGACTCCCAACTCTTTAAAGAGAAATGGCTCTCTCCTCTTCTTTTCTTTATATTTTTTTTACTTTTCAAACTTTATTTTTTACAATTGGTTCCACCATCTTTTTTTTTACCTAGTTAAAAGAAAGCTCAACTATTACAATCATTGTGATGTCCTAGAAATTCGACTTCAATAAAGTATATGAATTCAATAAAATGGATTAATATTGAATTATAGTCGATAAATATTTTGGACAGTAAGGACTGAAGAGACGATAAACGGACGAATTATAAAGCGTCAGTCGATTTAGATTAGGTTTCGAATTCTTAGCCCCCGCGAATTAGGATTTCAATCCTCGCTATCCGAGACTAAACTTGACTGAAATTAGCTTATGAAACTACCAAAAATTTCCCTTCGTCTAGTGTATCAAATTTCATTTCAGTCCCGATTTATCAAATGACCGTTTTACCCCTCAATTATTTGGCATATAAGACAAATTGGTCGAAGTCTTCTTGGTGGGTCCCACGTGTCTTATCCCCTCAACCACTAGTCAAGTATCTCTCTCTCCCCTATTTTCTCCCTCCCATTCATCTCTGTTCTCTCCCTCTTTGCCCTGTTCTTGGTGGGCAGTTCCTCCTCTAACCAAACCTTCTCTCCTCATCGCTTCCTCTGTTAATTCTTGCTTGACCACCAGCCACGCACAACGCCACCATCACCCCCAGGCATCATTGCCATCTCGTCGACCACCACTCGTCACCGAACAAAACGAAAAGAGCTGCAGTAAGCCCTACCCTATTCTGGAATCCACTCACCCGAAAGACTCCAGCTCTCCCTCCTCCTGTTTGCTTCGCCACCGCCGGCTCTCATCACCTCACCGACGCCCATCAGTCGCCTCACCACCACCCTAGCTCAGCCCCACTGCTGGTCGAGTCTTGGAGCCGCTACGAGCAATGTCGAGATCCAATGTCCCCTGTTTTGGGAACCCGAGCGATTCGCGACCCCCAAGCCACTTTTTTGTCGGCGCCCTTAGTGCCACCGGAAGACGTTGGGCGCCAGTTGAGTTCAATTCAAGCCGCGGTCAGCCTCCCCTGTTTTTGCCCAAACCCAGCCCAATTCTGTCTGTGGCTTCGTCACCGCCTTGCGCCACCTCCGGCCGTCATCGCCACCTTTCCCCAGCTCCCTCGACACCTCTCCAACCTTGCTCGATCATTTCCCCAACTTTGAGCTACCATAAAATCCTCAAATCAGTCTCGAAGCCGCCGTCCCCTGCCATGTGCCCGACGTTGCCCTATTTCGAGCCTGTTCGGGTGGCCCGTATGCCTTGTACCGTGGGCTCGTGACCTAGGCCTTGGCTTGGTTCACCCTAGGCCTTGGCCGAGAATTCTGGCCCAAGCGTCCGGCTCGTGGGTCATTTGGCCTGGCCCGTGGCCAGTTTTTAGGCCGAGTGGCCAAGTTCGTAGGCCAAGTTTCCAAGCCCGAATTCAAAGATCGTGCCGAGAGATTTTCAAGGATTTCCGTCGCATTCGCCTCGACCAATATCCTTGGTTAGGGCGCTAATTGAACCTAGGATTAGTCAATTAGTCGATTATGGAAATTTAAGTACGTGATCGGAGCTGATTTAGATAGAAATTGGGTTTAGGTTAAATGGCTGCGATCGATTAAGTTAACTGGATTGATTATATTATTTGTGGCTAATAGTGATTAGTTGAAATTGATTGATTGATCGCAAGCGAGCGATAGGCTAGAGACGAGCGAGCGATCGATATTTTAAATCGATTGGTTTGATTAATAAAGGATTATTGTACAATCGAGCCTTATATTGTTTAATCGGCTTTGACTGCTCGTGATTGATTAGTGACCTTATTGATTTAGTCGTTTCACTGAAATGTCTGTTTAACTGTCTTATTTATCCATTGAGTAATTAGTTGTCTATTTAGGGGTTAATCGTCCTTCTGTGATTGCGGTGTCTAATGTTAGGCTGCATATGCATATGACCATGTGTGAAGTCAAAAGATATAATTTGGCATAAAATGGCCTTCGTTCGAGACTTTTACATGCTTGTGTGAGAATCCGGCTTTAACCAAAGATAATGAAATGGGTTGACTGTTGGATGTGTCTTGTATGGTCAAATGAGGGAACGATGATGTTTTTTCTTAGCAAGTTCGTACTGTACCAATCGTATAAAACCATACAACTTGCCAGAAGCACGATAATTTTGGTCTGATACTAACTAGCATGGATGCAAGATTGGTCGGATGCCGATCGTAACTTATGTTGGATCGACGCCCCATTTAGGGATGCCTATATGCTGGTGTCGTGCTGGGCGCACTGGAGACACCTCTAGAGTGAAAATGGACGTAGCCCGATCCTGCCGGTAGAACGCTGGATCACACTTAAGCCTCGAATCGCGTTATTTGTTAGAGCTGAATCACGCCCTCTTTCGCATAGATCCTCTCATATGTCGTTGGCATGATCATCGTTAACAAATGGACTTGTGTGGTATCTTATGTGTACCTGTAGATGAGATGCTTGTTTGGTTGATTAACTGATTGGCGGTGAGTCAAGTCAAGCATTGCATTGTGTGTGGCTGAAGTTGACAAGTATGCATGTGGATGGTTATTATATTGTGACTGTACTTGGATGCTATATGTGGTAATGTGATCTTGTGATCTGGTCATTGGCCTAGAGTGATAAGGAGCGTTGGGATTTGAGGATAGTTAGTGGGATCGTAAGTTTTTGCATGTGTTTGTTACTTATGTTTCTTTTGACTGATTACTAGTGATCTCATTACGCGTTGCTTGGAGTGGGCAGGACTCCATAAGTTACATTCATAATGAGTAACCATAATGAGAGAGTGCCTAGTAGAAGGATAGCTCAAGAAGATCCTAGAGTGGAAGGCACCCTTCAAGCATTAGAAACTTTGAGAACTGTAGCTAGACAGCAAGTGAGTAGTCAAGCTAATGCTACCATCGTCGTCATTTCCCGTGAAGACTTGTTGACTAAAAATGAGAAAGGTGTGTAGTCGATACTCGAGTTAATGGAGAGGTTTCTAAGCCTCAATCCACCGAAGTTTAAGGAAGTATGGGATCCAAAAGCTGCAATCTTGTGGATTAGGGAACTCGAGAAGGCATTCACCATGCTAGGATGTTCTAAAGAGGACAAGGTGACGCTGGCCGGTTACCAACTTCAAGGTAACGCTACAACATGGTGGAAGGTCATGCAAGGAAAGATCTTCCCTGAAGGTACGGTCCCGATATGGGACGCCACATTGAAGCCTTTTATGGTAATACTTTTTGGATTGTAGGTGAGAGAAAAAGATAGTTGAATTTATGCAGTTTTGACAGGATCAAATGACAGTAGAGCAATATGAGGCGAAATTCACTGAGCTGTCAGAGTTTGCACCATGGACGATTGGAGATCCTATGAATAGGATGAGAAGATTTTGTGAGGGATTAAAGCTTGGGATTAAGGATCGACTGGTGTCACTGGACCTCAAGAGTTATAGTGCAATGTATAAAAGGGCCCAATCTGTGGAGAGGAGCATGACTAACAGAATAATGGCATTTGGGTCGCGATTTGCGTCTTCTTCCAGGGATAACTATTGGATAGAGAAGAGGCTGACGTATGCCAACAAGTATCACATCTCATATAACCGAAGGAGTGCAATCAGGAACCCAATGTTCTGTCAAAGTGAGAAGGATCGCCTAAGGCATGGGTCCGGTTCCTACTCGTTTAGAGGAGGAGAATGCTTTAAATGTTACCAGTCGGGACACCAAGTGAAGGATTACCCGATAAGAAATAAGACAAATCAAGCATGGCTACCACAAGAAGGACAAACTCGGGGAGATGTTCAGCAGAACAACTAAGGTTGACTCTACTGAGAGTATAGTGACTTTTGCGTTAAGACATTATAGTTATGAAGTAGCCGCAGCTAGTCAAGTTGAAAAGACCTTTTATGGATAAGAATTATGGTTATGGGTTTGTATTAAGACGACTTGTATGTCGTGGATTGCATAAGTTTGAGGTGTTGTCCTGCTTGAATTGCCTTAATCGTTGTTTTCTTTGGATCTTAATTTATGACTAAAGGAATATTTGCAGAGGAGCGAGCGTGAATTGTGAAAGTAATCTTTATGATGTAATGAACCCCCAAAGAGTCAGAAGGTATAAATTGATAAGGATCGATATGAAAGCGGGTAACGCGTGTTGTATGGCGAAGAAGATCTCTCTCTGCACATGTTTAAATTTGGATTTAAAAGTGAAAACACGTTTATGAGTACATTGTGTTGTATTTCGGGTGATGGACAGAAGATTGTGGATGAATCGAGATGTCATGGATAAGTAAGACTAGTATGCTTCGTAAAATCGAAGAAGGACTTGCAATATGTCAAAGGCGGTCTTGGAATGACGTGAGAATCACGTGGTTCAATCAACTAGTAACCTAATGAGGTCATGGTGAAGTATACACTGCCTGAGGATTGTAATTAATGAAACATTAGACATGTGCATGGAACGAGGACGGTGAAGACGAACAAGGAAAATTCGTAATGGAAATCTAAGGGTGGACGACATGGTAAGGTCGCCAGTTGGATGCACAAACTATCGAGATTGGACAAACCCTTGAATAAGATTAAGATTGCAAGATGTGACAATCAAGAAAGGCTAGTTAATAGATTGGTGCATTAGAAGCATAGTAGAGCCACATGAATTCTTAGAATAATGACCATAAGGATCTTGCTTATGGTAAAACAGAAAATCGATCGGAACTCGCCATAGAAGATTCAGTGTTAGTCTGAATAGCTTGAGAAGACATCAAAGTTTGAAGTAAGGTTATTAGAAGCTTATGGAAAGACTGATATGGCCAAGCGAAGGGTTAAGATTTTAGTGCGTCGATAGTCAAATTGCAGCATTACAAGCCTAAGTGGATTGCTGTTGTCGTTGGGAATTTTAGAGTAAAGGTGGGAAAAGATTACATGGATTTGTGATGAGACTTCTAAGCAGTCAAGAGATAAATGACTTAGTTTGGAGTATAGTAAGCAAATTGATGATACATGTTCAGGCTATAACAGTGTGAAGAGATTCAACTTGGTATGAGCGTGATGCCTTAAGACCTAAGGCCGATCTAAGCTTAACACTCGAACTACTTGCGAACAACAACTAAGGGTTGAGGAATCCACCAAGAGTTAGAGGTCGCCCTCGACGGGGATGATAGTCTAATTTGCCAGTTGGTTGTGCTATTGATTAAGGGTCGACTGTGTGGCGATCTTAAATCAAGCATGGATCGAATGGGGTTGGTCAACTCAGCTGTAAGTCAACCATAGGATCACCCTGAAGTCAACCAAGGATTGATTCATGGCATGATTTGCGAGCTGGCATTGATCGATATTCAGGATGGCCATGGACCAAGTAAGAAGCGATTTGCACTAGAATCTCGTACCAGCCACACACTAGTCAAGGACTAGCTACCCTAGATTATGTGATGTGTTGCTGGAGGACTACGGATCGAATTGAACCAATCCTGCATCAACTTGAGTTGATCATGAAAGGTGATCTCGATAGTGTTCGATTGTACCATCGGTCTAGGAACGGGTGATTCCAACCCTAAATCGGGATATTTGAGGTCGACTCATCAACCGCTTGTGAGCTGACCATGTTCAACAGAATGGACGGTCCGACCCTCAGTTTGATTTGGCGCTTAAGTCGATGATTCTTTAGATGTTTCGAGAAGTTGACAAGGGGTGATTCTAAATGTCAAAGCATTGAAGAAGAGACGAATTATTAGTCAACCTTCTCCATGTAAGTAGAATGCCCAAATTGCTATTTGTGTTAATCGTGGTTGACATCTATGGAACAGGAGGAAAAGCAGCATTAAACTCTGCCCATTGAAAGTTAAGAGATTGTCAATCAATTCGTGAGAATGATTAGTTACTACGGTTACTAAGACAACCAATAGTTGTTTGGAATAACAAGGTTAGATGATCACAGTTGCTTAAATCCTTAGAGTTGGTCAACCTGCTTAAACAAATTGTAGATATGGAATTGTGTCAAATTAGTAGTCAAGGATTGTAAGCTAGAATCCGACTTGGATTTGATAGTCGCCCTGTGGTTTCGGTGCACGGAGTGGAGATAAGGATTGTTATGAAGCGAGCATGGTAAAAAAAAAACCTGAGTTAGTGGAATAGTCGATAGACACTATCAAGGTTATTAGAGACAGATTGAAGACGGCATAGAGTCATCAGAAAAAGTTACGCCGATAAGAGGTGAAGACCTTTAGAATTTCAGGTGGTCAATCATGACTTTTAGAAGATGCCGCCTATGAGAGGGACATCTCGTTTTGACAATAAAGGAAAGTTAAGTCGAAGGTATGCAGACCATTTGAGATTTTTGGAAAGAATTAGGAAATTAGCGTATCGTCTTACGTTACCGCTGAGACTGGCTCAAGAGCACAACGCCTTCCATGTGTCGATGTTAAGGAAGTACGAGTCGAACCCTGCTTTTGTAAGGAGTTATAAAGAGATTGAACTGGAGGAGCCAACATCGTACGTGGAATGGCCAATCAGAATCGTGAATAGGAATGAACAAGTGTTTCAAAACAAAATGATTCTGTTGGTTAAGGTACTTTGGCAACACCATGAAACTGAAGGAACTACTTAGGGAATTGAGGAAATTGTGAGGACTGGATATCCTTGTTGGTTTGGATGGTTGTAGCAATACTTCAATTTCGAGGATGAAATCTCCTAAGAGGGGAGAGTTGTGACGTCCTGGAAATTCGACTTCGGTGAAGTCCCTAAATTCAATAAAATGGATTGATATTGAATTACAATCGATAAATATGTTGGAACATAAGAACTGAAGAGACGATAAACAGACGAATTCTAAAGCTTCAATCGGTTTAGATTAGATTTCGAATTCTTAGCTGTCGCGAATAGGATTTCAATCCTGGCTATCAGAGCCTAATCCTGACTAAACTTAGCTTGTGAAACTACCAAAAATTTCCTTTCGCCTAGTGTACCAAATTTCATTTCAGTCCCGATTTATCAAATAGCCATTTTGCCCCTCAATTATTTGGCATATAAGACAAATTGGTCAAAGTCTTCTTGGTGGGTCCCATGTGTCTTACCCCCTCAACCACTAGTCAAGTCTCTCTCTTCTCTATTTTCTCCCTCTCGTTCATCTCTCGCTCTCTCCCTTTCTGCCCTGTTCTTGATGGACAGTTCCCCCTCTAACCGAACCTTCTCCCCTCCTTTCTTCCTCTATTAATTCTTGCTCAACCACCAGCCACGCACGACGCCACCATTACCCCCAAGCGTCGTCGCCATCTCGTCCTCATCTCGCCCACCACAGCTCGTTACCGGAAGACCAGGAAAAGAGCCGCGGTAAACCCTACCCTGTTCTGGAATCCCCTAACCCGAAAGACTCCAGCTCCCCTTCCGCCTGTTTGCGTCATCACCGCCGCCTCCCATCACCTCACCGACGTCCACCAGCTGCCTCACCACCACCCTAGCCTAGCGTCACCGTTGGTCTAGCCCCGGAGCGGCTGCGAGCAACCCCTAGATCCGATGTCCCTTGTTTTGGGAACCTAAGCGATTCGCGACCCCAAGCCGCTTTTTGGTCAGCACCGTCGTTCCTCGACCCCCCTTCGACTTACTTCGACCCCTCGTCATCCCTCAGTGCCACCGAAAGACGATTGAAGCTCGTAGATCTTGGTTCAAGCCACGGTCAACCTCCCCTATTTTCGCCAAAACCCAGCCCGGTTCTGTCCGCGGCTTCGTCGCCGCCTTGCGCCGCCTTCGGCCGTCATCACCACCTTTCCCCAACTCCCTCAACACCTCTCTGACCTTGCTCGACCCTTTCCCCAGCTTTGAGCCTCCACAAAATCCCCAAATCAGCCCCGAAGTCGCCATCCCCTGCCCTGTGCTCGACGTTGCCCTGTTTCATGTCGGTTCGTGTGGGCAGTGTGCCCTGTTTCGTAGGCTCGTAACCGGGGCCTTTTGCCCTAGGCCTTGGCCGAGAATTCTGGCCTAAGCATCTGGGCTCGTGAGCCATTTGACCTAGCCCATGGCCAAGTTTTTGGTTCAAGTGGCCAAGTTCGTAAGCCAAGTTTCCAAGCCCGAATTCAAAGATCGTGCCGAGCGATTTTCAAGGATTGTCGTCGCATTCGCCTCGACCAATTGACTGTGAGTTGACCCTAATCCTTAGTTAGGAAGCTAATTGCACTTAAGATTAGTCAATTAGTCGATTAGAGAAATTTTAGTACCCGATCAGGGCTAGTTTAGAAAGAAATTAGGATTAGGTTAAATGGACGCGATCGATTAAGTTAGCTGGGTTGATTATATTGTCTGTGGCTAATTGTGATTAGTTGAAATTGATTGATTGGTCGCGAGCGAGCGATCAATGTTTTAAATCGATTGGTTTGATTAATAAAGAATTATTGTACAATCAAGCCTTATATTGTTTAATCAGCTTTGACTGCTTGTGATTGATTAGTGACCTTATTGATTTGGTCGTTTCACTGAAATGTCTGTTTGACTGTCTTATTTGTCCATTGAGTAATTGGTTGTCTATTTGGGGGTTAATAGCCTTTCTGCAATGTCTAATGTTAGACTGTATATGCATATGTGTGAGGTCAAAAGACATATTTTAGCATGAAAATGGCATTCGACCGAAACTTTTACATGTCTGTGTGAGCATCCGGCTTTAACCAAAGATAATGAAATGGGTTGATTGCTAGATGTGTATTGTATGGTCATATGAGGGAATGATGATGTTTTTTCTGAAAAGTTCGTATTGTATCATTCGTATAGAAAAATACAACTTGTCAAAAGCACGACAATTCTGGTCCAGTGCTAACTAGCACGGATGCATGATTGATCAGATGTCGGTCACAGCTTGTGATGGACCGACACCTCATTTAGGGATGCCTACATGCTGGTGTCGTGTTGGGCACACTGGAGACACCTCTCGTAGTAGTCATTGCCAAGAGAAATAGGACGTAGCCCGATCCTGCCGGTAGAACGCTGGATCGCACTTAGATGCTAAATCGCGTTATTTATGGGAGTTGAATCACGCCTTCTTTCACGTAAATCCTCTCATGTGTCGTTGGCACGTTCGTCGTTAATAAATGGACTTGTGTGGTGTCCTATGCGTACTTGTGGATGAGATGCTTGTTTAGGGGATTAACTGATTGGTTGTGAGTCGAGTCAAGCATTGCATTGTGTGTGGCTGAAGCTAACAAGTATGCATGTAGATGGTTATTATATCGTCACTCTACTTGGATACTATATGTGGTGATGTGATCATGTGAGAATATTGTTAAGATGCCTGGGCGAATCAGTTTCCTAACTAAGCTTAGGCTTGATTCATTGAGACTTATTCTCACTCCGTCGTGAATTACGTTTTTAGGTCTCAAGTGATGAAATCTCGTGGACGTTAAGGATTGACTATTGGATTAGTCTTTTAAAGTAGATGAGAAGTTAAACTTACCTGATCGAGTAACCTTTTGAGGTTTCGTCTAGTTGCCCTGAAGTATGGGATTGTGCTTGTACGTTAGTAGCTTAGTAGGTTAGACTCAGCTGCTGTTATGTATGTATGTATGTTTATAATTATTAATAGGTGAATTGTTGAGGTGATTAGCTCTTGCTATTCTATATCTGTTTGTTATTTGTTGTCTGGGAGTTAAAACGTTTCCGCATGCATAAGTAAGTGATAAGTTGATAGTGTGTCTGGGACACTATCTCTATGACCTCGGGTGATTTGGCAAGGGATGTAGCAGGGTCGAGAGTCGGGGCGTGACAATCACTCTTTTCAAATCCTCTCAAGCATTACAACTTTGAAATTCCCTAAAACATATGTACATATAAGGATTGAACCTCTCTTTGAACTTTGAAATTTTCGACTCTTAACCTCGTCCTTTTGTCTTTGACACCTTGGTCTCCTTTTATACTCATCAATTTCCAATCTAACCATTGGACATTTTTTAGAAGATCATTCTCCAATCAAGCCGTTGGACAAGATTGTCTAAAGAAGATTGAGTAGCCGCTAAACGATAAGATCATAATATCTGAGGATTCACTCACCCATACAATATGTATCTAGATTTTAATAAGTAGAGTTCTTCAATTATGGAAGGCAACTTGTCTATTCTAAGAAAGAAATCCAAGTCAAGACACTAATCATTGCGATACTTTTGGCAGTTTGAGTCCAAATAACTCCTTATCAAAGTAGAGAGGTCTAAGATTGCTCTGTCCTTCGATGATACTTGGCGCAAGATAGCTAGCCATAATAGATCGTTAAATTAGAAAATTAGAAGCAGTACACTTCCAAATGAATGGCACCAAGCTCTGGTGCCAATTATTGTTTCTAGACAATAACCTAGAGCAGGTAAATAGGTGATTTAGACCAATCTTAACAAATTAAGGACTAAATTAATATAGTCAAGATAAATATCAACCGAAATCAAAGTGTGATGAATGGAAATGTTATAGTCAAAGACACTTGTGTGCAATATACTTAGAAATTAATACTAAGGAGTAACGGGTAGATAGAAGTACACTCACGTGTTGTAGTTGTTTGACTTATTGCTAGCCTACGTCCACTCTCTATACAGACATCTAACTAACTGGATTTCACTAATGAATCAATAAGAACCTACAACGAGAGAATCTTCTGCGATTGATATATCACACTATATCTTTGAAGGATTGAAGCTCTCTTTGTTAAATTCATCATGGAAAAATGTTTTTATGAAACAAAAAAAGGGCATAAGGATACTTCAAGTGTCAATATTTGTGTACGGCACTTGCTTTGGTGTCAAAAAAAAATTTATGATCACATAAGTGTCAAATTAGAGAAAAAACAATCACTTTAATGTCAATAGTAAGAAATTCTGGCAACCTCACCGAAGGTTGCATTTAAATAATTATTTTTTAAAAAATTGACACTAAAATGATCGAAAAACGATTATTTTAGTGTCAAATTGGAGAAAAAAATGATCACTCTAGTGTCAATAGCAAGAAATTCCGACGATCTTACTGAACTTGACACGTAAACAATCATTTAAAAAAAAATGGACTCTTAAGTGATACAAAAGAAAATTATTGATATCAAAGTGAGTGTCACACAAACATTGATAATTGAAATATCCTTTTGTCAAAAAAAATAAAAATAAAAATAAAAAGAAGAAGGCCTCAATAAGCCCGGTAGTCAAGTCCTGTTCAGACTTGCTCATAGACGCAACTTAATGATCGCCGAACTTTCATGGTCGGCTCAAAACATCATCACTGACCTCAACAAAACCTAAGAGGCGTCACCAAGTATAAGACAATTTTAAATTCAAATTTGAGGTGTCACCCAAACTGCCCAGCGACTCGCAATTGAAAATCGACAACTTCCGTATAGATTCCAAGAGAGTGTAGTAGACCTTCCACGCATCTTAGCTCTGGACATTCTCCTACTAGGAGCTCCCTCAGCTTCTTCAGTTTCGATAAGTCCGACATCCTTTCCGAGGAAATGCAATAACGGACCGATAGGACGCGAAGTTAAGCAACTTGCATCCAAACAAATATACATCTTGAATATTCTTCATGTGCGACAGGCTAAGCAACTTTGGGAGGAACTCACACGAATGCATCTTTAAATACCTCAATTTTTTCATTTCCAACTGAAACAGTGCGTCCAGATTTCCAAACAAGTAGCTCTCCATACGAAGGACCACTAATCCCACGTCAAATATACCGGAGAATTCCGGCATCGAGCAACTATGGAATTCCACGGTTGACAAGTTCTTCAAATTGGAAAAATCCAGTGATTGTGTGGTCGCAAGCTGTCCAAGTCGTAACCTTCTTAAACTAGATAGGAACCGGAGGGAGGGATTGCATGTTTTCGCAGGACAACGTTAGTGTTTCCAGCTGAGATAGGGTATAGATGCCAGTCGGAAGAGCAGTGAGACTCTTAGGCTCATGTAGCAAGTCTTTGTCGGAATCGAAGAGAGTACAGGTGGCCCGTCTCGGACGAGTTAAATTGGTGGCCCCTCGCAGACAAGTCAAACTTGGGGGAAGCTCCGGCTACTGTTTAACCTCGGGATATAGTTCTAGATTAAGCATTTTGATATTAGAGAGAGGCGACTCACCGTGGTGGGTAAACCTGATATACGTGTGTTGGACAAGTTTAAGTTCCTTAAATAAGACAGTCTCCCAATTTCTTTAGGGATTTCTCCGGTCAAGTTGTCACATCCACAAGCATCTAACTCATCAAGCTTCTCCATCGGCCCAATCCAACTTGGTACTTTTGTTATCATAATCACGTGGCTCATCCTAAGTCTCGCGACCTGAAATTAAATCAATTTTAGGTCAATGGATTATTAGGTTAATTGAAACGACTAACCTAACACGAACTCTCCCAAACCCTACCCAATCGCAACTCTAATTTAATTTGAGATGATGTAGAATTTAGAGTCATTAATCATTTTGGGTAGGTTGATTAGAAGCCTAAATAAAACAGGGGGAGAACCATTTTACTTTTACGAACCAGAGATTGTGAATTCGAAGACTTAATTACACTAGCTAATTAAAACTAATGTACTTTCGGTACCTTAATTCCATATGATGTTCCTAAATTGACAACTCGGATTGAATCAATTTGAAGCTCAAATGATGTGTTTTTCTTTTTGGGATTTTCACTTTTTATAATTCAATGCATGAATGACGTGGATGCAATGACGTGAAAATATCAAAATGACAGGTATGATATACGATGGTACGCAAGGCATGCAAATTCAAAGTCAAGTTAACCTACATACAAAAGTTAACTAATCAAATTTAAAACATGCAAATGACATGATGTTTACCTAGCATGCAAGACAAAGAAATCGAATTAACACGATATGCTAATGAACATGCGACATAGCATAATTTGGCATGCAATGCATGATTTTCAAAAAAAAATAATAAGATGCAAGAAATTAAGATATAAAATTCGAAAATATGCATTGAATGAGATAAAATAAAAATGAGGTGTTCAGCAATTTAGCAGCCGAGCCGTGGCGAGACATCAAGCTTTAGTGGTTGGGCGGTGATGTTTATAATTTGTGATGCAGAAGCCGTGGAATTTTGACCTGCGACAATCAAAATAAGGAGAAATAATTCAACAAGGAGAACACTGACACCCATGAGGGAAATCCAACGAGAAAAGGGCAAAGAAGAACATCCCAAGGAATCCCAGGAAAAATTTTTTATGGGCTTTCTCATCCTTTAACATGTGCGGCTGTGCACTATCTTCTCATAGCTACTGGACGAGGAACCATGAACACCCAGAGATGTCCCTCTTCTTGCCGACCCCTTGCATACAATTAATTGACCTCTCCGAAGATGAATATTGCTGAGAGAAGGAGGCTCGCTTCTCAATCTGCCGAGTATTGAATTTTTGTGGCCTCTTTGCACTCTGTGAGAATATAAATGAAACGCAAACCATAGCTATAGTGAGATTTAATGGATAATCAAAGTGAGCTAAAGGAGATAGAAAGAAATAGGCACAAGAATGCTCCCTCTTCGTCCTCTTTTCTTGTTAGATGCGAAGTCCTTTTTGAAGGACGCAGCCCCTCCAATTTTCTCCATCCAACCGTAATTTGCAATCTGAGTGGAGTCGTCAGACGTTTGGATCCTTCGATGATTAACGAAGAGGAACGTCTGGATCATGAAAATTGAAGAACCTTGATGAAGAGCAACCCAGCGTAAATTCCTCAGGATCTCGAATCACATGTCGCCATGAACTGGAGACGTCACTATAGAGGGCAGCAACCTTGTCGGCCTTCTTGATGTGAATCTGCAAGGTAAAACAAAACAGAAGTGGGCTTCGACACCAGTGCAAGAGCGGTAGCCGAGACGGCCATGGTTGGGGAATAGCCAGAGGGAGCTCTCGGTTCGTTTTCTCTCGTAGGTTGCTCATGTCAAATCTCCATGTGTTTGTGAGCGGAGTCCGTTCCCAAAATATGTCGTATGTTCATTGAAAGTGGATTCCCCCTAAAACCCTAAGCATAGCCTCATATTTATAGACTAAAAATTCTCTAATCCTAGTCAAGGTATGAGTTGTTAATGACCTAAGATTAAAAAAATCTGATCTTCAAAAGCCTAAGTCTTTTAAAACTCTTTAATTTTTTTGCTATAGCATATGCATATAGGGCCAGCCAAATTTCCTATATTATACGGGCTTCTGGTACCCTCGGGCTCAAATAAAGACTTTTCAAAATTAATAAATATTCAAATTAAAGCTTTAAATACCAAAACATGCTTGGATGAACATAATAGAGTTCAAGAAATAAATTCAATTTAGCTCATTGAAATTCGACACTTCCTCATGATCTCACTTGAAAATCACCAACTAAGTCTGGTCCAACTTCCCATCAAATTAAACTCAATTGACTCACTTTTGATCCTAGATGTAAATGACACAACTAACAGAAAATATGCAATGCATGAGGAATTATTTTTGGAGAATTGTAATTAACTCTCATTTTATGAAATAGATGAATGAATTTCCTAAAAATTAAAATTTAGGTGTCATCACTAAGTACTTTCAACTGCTTTAGGTTGCAGATCGAATTAGGTAGGTGACCAATCTTTGTCCACGATAAATCCAACTCGACTAATGATTCTAATTTCTTAACCGAGTCTGGAAGTTCCTTTATCTTCGCACACTGTGATATGTCCAACCTCCAAATTTTCACCAGACCTCCAATCGAGTATGGCAATTTGGTGATCAGCCTATTCGGTACATCAAAGGTCGATGATGACTGCAAACTACCAAGCATCTCCGGTAGTTCATGTAGCGTATCAGGCATGACAATCTCTGTCAAGGCTTGTGAGCATCCTATTTCATCAGGCAACACTTGAAGAGACCGACGTCCCTTTAAGTTCAAAGTAGTTAGGAGCTTTAATTTACTGATGGATGGGTAAATTTCAATGAATCGTTGACAGCCTCGAAGAATCAATCTTTCCAAGGACAGCGTCGTAGATAAATCAGGTGTTCTTATCAGGTATTCACAGTTGCTGAGATCTAGTACTTTTAGTTTACTTGCCGTCTACAAAAAAAAATGGATGAAAAATATATATTAAGAAATGAACTATGCCAAAAAAAATGACAAAAGAAGTGATATACATATCCAAGAAATATATAGGACTATAGTATCATACTCTAATTTGGTTCCACCCAATCCATTCCTCCGAAATGAAGCTGCGTGAAAGGTCAAGAACGACTAAATTAGTCGGATGAAAATTTGTTTCCTCAAACCTGGAGGGACAAAAATGCCAAGACAGCCATGTTAAATTGGGGAGAAGATTATTGAAGTCTCCAACGAGGAACACTCCACCCCCTTGAAAGAACCTCAGGCTTCATAAATAGAAGAAACCCGAGTGACAATGCTTCCATTTTCCTACTTCCCAGAAGATGGAAACACCAAGAAGTCCACAAGTAAATGTCACGTCCTGACTTTCAAACCCGCGACATCCCTTATCAAATCCCCATCAGGTCATAAAAGATAGCGTCCCAGGCAACTACTATCGACCTAAGAATAAACTGCGCATGCGGAACGTACAATCTTCCATACAATAAAATCAACATCGAATAGGTAAGAAGAAAAGCCAGACAACCCAACGCTAAAATAAAACAGCTGAGAATAGATGATCTATAACCTTACAGAGCCAACAGCTGATAAATACAACCCCGTGCTTCGGGGCGGCCCTCTAGGACTCACAAAAAGATATAGGAGTCAAGTAAGGTTAACTCTCATCTATCCCAAAATAGTACCCCCACAAAAGACGTCACCAGTTCCCTGACCACAAAAGAAACCTAAACCACTACTGGGTAAAAACGGCATCCGGATTGTCATAACCAATCGAGGAAGCCGGGTCGTTCGGGACGTCACAGGAACTCTAGCTGGAATATATAGAGGGGGCTACTGATTGCTCGGGCTCGAGTTTGGACTGCATACTGGGTGCGGGATCCACCACCTCCCCATCAAGCGCATCAATGTCCATCGGATCTCAGGCGGGGACACTAGGGACCCCCTGAAGAAGTGGCCCTTCAAATCCTTTGAGCGGACCAAAGAGATCCACCTCATTGCAAAGACACAAGGCCTTAAAGAGGTGTGCCACGAGGTGTGGCATCCCTTCATATATCATCATGATGTGGCGTTCCCACATCTGGTCCGTACCTAATACCGAGTGGAGACTGACATCGTGTGATGAGTTGGTGGGGGTACCGAATCGCACCAGTCTCTCCATTTTTTTGGACCTGAAAAGTTGTCCTACGACGGGTGAGAATTTAATCTTAGTGAATCAAGCCTAATCTTGATTAGGACATTGATTCGCCCATGATAACCTAAGCACCACAATAAGCCACAAGATATAAACATATATATATCAATAAAATATATCCGCCAAATCAGCAACCAATTAAGGCACCACCACTCAAGCGTACACAAGACATCACACAAGTCCATTCTTAAACAATGACCCACGCGACTGGCATGATAAAAACATCAATAGTGCGATCTCGCACTCATCTGGCAGGACTAGACTACGTCCACTTTACCCTCCCAGTGACGGCTACTACAAGTGGTGCATCTAGTGCACCTGGCACGGCACTGCAAGTAGGCATTCCTTAAAAAGAAGTTTTGATCCGTTGCAAGCTGCGACCAGCATCCAATAATCCCTTAAAATCGTACGACTGGCACGAGGCATGGATTTTCGTGCTTCTGACAAGTCGCTAGTTTTCATACAATAGGTACGGCACGAGTACCAATGGTACAATGTGAACTTGCTAGGTAACGTCATTGATCCTTTAATGACCACACAAATCTCATTCAGCAATCAACTCATTATTTATCTATGATTAATGCCAAAGTTCATACAGAAATGTAATAGACTCGGCCCTAAGGTCCACAAGACTCTCAGTCGAGCATTTCAGCAAGACAACCAAACCAATTAGGCAATTAACGTACTCGTGAGCAATTAATCCAACCCGGCAATTTCGAGCTCAATTCGTATTATAATTCTTATTTGTCAGTTGATTTATAATAATCAATCGATCGCTCGTCTCTAACCTGTCACTCGCTCATGAACAAACACAATTAATCAATCAATTGATAAATTACCACAAATAGCCATAGACAAATAATCGATCGGCCATTTATCCTAACGATCGTTTTATCTAAACCGGTTCCGATAGCAAATTATTTTTTAAAAAATTAAAAAAATTAATTAATTAATTAAAACTAATCGTAAACGCAATTAGTGCCCTAACCAAGGTTTAGGGTCAACTCACAACGTGAGTTAGCTAGAGCGGCGGTGACGACGGAATTAGGATTTATCGCGCAGCGACCCTAGCTCAAACTTTGGCGATGCCCCAGGGAAGTCTAGCGAGGTTGCCGGAACAGGTGGCCGGCGACGGAGCTTCGGCGAGCGACGACCTGAAACAGTAAGGGTCAGTAACCAAAACCGACGAACCGGACTATTTTAGGCATTTCCCAGCGACACAGGCCGGGACAAGGCCGGCCAAGGTTCAGGAGCTCACCCAGGGGTCGGTGGGGGTCGGTAGAGACCGGTGGACGGCGGCGAAAGGCGGCCAACAGCGGCTAACAGCCGCGATCAGAAACGACTCTTCGCGGCCCCGAAACAGGAGAGATGTTCGGCGGCAGATTACGGGCGCCACGCAAGGCGGTCGGCGGCGGTGAGCTTTGAGGTGATAGAGGGGACTCCGAGGAAGTGATCGGCGGTGGCGGTGAGGCACGGCGGCAACCGGTTCGGCCGGGTCGAAGACCAAACCGAGCCGGGTCCAAAACAGGGCACCGGGACTTCGAGGTGGCTTTCCAGCGGCTCCGGCGGTGGACGGCCGATAGGGTTGGGTCGGGACAGTCGAGGGGAGGACGGTGGTCAGGTGAGGGGCGATAGTCGGTGGTCGTGGTGGTCGGAGGATGCCACGAAACTTTCGGGTCCACTGACCCGAAAACAGGGCAGGCTCGCCGAGCCGATTTCTCGACAGTTCAACGGCGACGGCGGTCCGGCTAGGGTCAGGGCGACGGCGGACAGTAGCTGAGGGCAATGGCTGTCGGTGGTGAGGCAAGGTGGCCGCACAAATCGTCGATGGAGGAGGAGGAGTGGATCAGCTAAGGCGATCGTCCACGGCCAACTCAAGAAGGAAAATAAGAAGAACGAAGAAGAAGAAGAGGTGGAAGGAAGAAGAATTGACGTGAAGGCATGGGGCAGAGAAATGGTAGGGCCATGACCAAGACTTTGGTGGCCAAAAATTTAATTTTCTTGTCCTATACTCACCAATAATCGAGGGGTAATATGGTAATTTGGAGCGTCGAGACTGAAACAAATTTTGGTATTTAGGACGAAGGGTATTTTCAGTAAATTCGTCGGCCATGCTCGGTCAGGGTTAGGCTCGATTGTGAAAACGGCAATTCCAATTTACCGCGGATCAAATTCGAAACCCAATCCGAAATGTTTAGAATTCGTCCAAATTTTCGTCTCTTCAGTCCTTATAGTCCAAAATAGGTGTCGACTATGATTATATTTTCATATCAATTCCATCGACTTCCAGCGCTTACAAAAGCCGAATTTCCAGGACGTCACAACTCTCCCTCACTTAGGAAATTTCATCCTTGAAATTACAGCACAGTTCTAACTATTCAAAAAGATAAGGATAACTACACTTCTTAACTTCCTCATTCTCCCATGTAGCTCCTTCGGTACAATGGTGTTGCCAAACCACCTTGACTAACGGAATCATCTTGGTTCGGAGTACCTGCTCTTTCCTATCCACGATCCTGACTGGTCGCTTCACGTATGATGTCCGTTCATCCAGGTCAATCTCCTCGTAACTCAGCACATGAGCGGGATCTGACTCGTACTTCGTCGACATCGACAAGTGGAAGACGTTACGCACTTGAGCAAGTCTAGGCGGCAACGCGAGTCAATAAGCCAAAACTCTGATTCGTTCTAGGATTTCAAACGGTTCAACGTACCTCGAGCTCAGCTTTCCCTTCCTGCCAAAACGGGATGTTCCTCTCATAGGCGACACTTTCAGGAAAACATGATCGCCTACTTAAAACTCCAAAGGTCTACGCCTTTTATCTGCATAACTTTTCTGGCGATTCTGAGCTGTTTTTAGCCTGTCTCTAATCACCTTAATTGCTTTCATCGACTGTTCTACTAACTTAGGGCCAGTTATCTTCCTTTCACTAACCTCATCCTAACAGACTAGCATCCTGCAAGCTCTGTCATACAAGGTCCATCTTAATACTATACTGATAACTATTATTATAGGTAAACTCAACCAAATGCAATTGTTCCTCCCAGCTACCTTTGAAATCCAGAACATATGCTCTCAACATGTCCTCGAAGGTCTGAATCGTTCTTTCAGACTGGCCATCTGTCTGCGGATGATAAGTTGTACTAAATTGCAGCTTCGTCCCTAAAGCAGTTTGTAAACTTTTCCAAAATATAGCAATGAATTTGGGATCCCGATCAGAAGTGATTATCACTGGCACACCATCTAGCCTTACAATATGCCTCACATACAACTCTACGCATCTGTCTAAGGCAAAGTCCTTTCTTGCTGGAATGAAGTGCGCTGATTTCGTTAACCTGTCTACCACCACCCAGATTGAATCGTGCCCTCTCTGACTCTTTGGCAAACCCATCACGAAATCCATCGTGATATGCTCCCATTTCCACTCTGAAATTTCCAATGGCTGCAACAGTCCTCCAGGTTTGCAGTGTTGCGCCTTGACCTACTGACAGGTTAAACATTTAGCCACATGTTTGGCTATATCTGTTTTCATACCGTTCCACCAGTAGTGTTATTTTAAATTCCGATACGTCTTCATACTCCCAAGATGGATACTATAACTGCTACGATGTGCTTCTGATAAGATCTCCTCCTTTAAATTTTCATCAGCAGGCACAACCAAACGTCCTCTGAACTTAAGTATCCCATCCTTAGCTATTTGAAAATCAACCATTCATTTAGCCGAGTCTTCTTGAAGAATCTTCTAAATAAAGGAGTCTGTAGACTGCAGGGTCTTAATCTTAACTTGCACTTCTTGCTCAGTTTTCAAGGTAGCCACGAGACTCAACAGGTGGCTTATCTCCAGTTTAAAGTCTGAGTCTCTCAATTGCTCAAGTAAACGCCACTCATGCACATGTAATTGAGCAATCACTGATTTTCTACTCAGGGCATCAGCAACCTTATTCGCCTTACCAGGATAATATAGGATCTCGCAATCATAATCCTTAAGTAATTCCATCCATTAGCGTCGTCTCATGTTCAGCTCCCTTTGAGAGAACAGATACTTCAGACTTTGATGGTCGGTATACACTTGGAAACTTTCCCCAATCAAATAATGTCTCTAGATTTTCAAAGCAAATATAAATGCAGCTAACTCCAGGTCGTGCGTGGGATAATTCAACTCGTGCGGACGCACTTGACGAGACGCTTACGCTACTACCCTGCCATGCTGCATTAAAACACAACCTAGTCCTCTAAGCGAAGCATCGCTATAAATTTCAAAACCACCAGGACCAGACGGAATTGTTAGAACAGGAGCCGTAGTTAGCCTATGCTTAAGCTCTTGGAAACTACGCTCGCACTTGTCTGTCCATTGAAACTTCATATCTTTCTTCAGCAATTTAGTCAAAGGTGACGTTGTAGCTGAGAACCCTTCCCCAAATCGCCTGTAATAACCTATCAAACCCAAGAAGTTTCTAATCTCCGTAGCAATTGTCGGTCTTGACCAATTAATAATTGCCTCAATTTTAATCGGATCTACTGCAATACCTTCACCTGAAATCACGTGACCTAAGAATGCCACGCGAGCTAGCCAAAACTCGCAATTACTGAACTTGGCATATAATTGATGTATTCTCAGAGTTTCCAGAACTACTCTCAGGTGTCGCTCGTGATCTTCAGAATTCTTCGAGCACACCAGAATGTCATCTATAAAAACGATCACAAAGCGATCCAGAAACTCCTTGAATACTCTGTTCATCAAATCCATAAAGGCAGCAGGGGCATTCGTCAAACCAAACGGTATCACAGTGAACTCGTAATGTCCATAATGTGTCCTAAATGCCGATTTCGGTATATCCTCTTTTCTGATTCTCAACTGATGGTATCCCGTCCGTAGATCAATTTTAGAAAATATCGATGCTCCCTGCAGCTGATCAAACAAGTCGTCAATCCTTGGCAGTGATATTTATTCTTGATCGTCACCTGATTCAACTGCCTGTAGTCAATGCACAATCTCAAAGACCCATCCTTTTTCTTGACGAACAAAATAGGCACTCCCCATTGCGATGCACTAGGGCGGATGAACCCTTTATCTAACAACTCCTGCATCTGAACTTTGAGTTCCTTCAACTCTGACAATGCCATTCTATATGGCGCCTTAGAGATCGGCTCCGTCCCAGCAGCTAACTCTATCGCAAACTCAATTTCTCTTTCTGGTGGCAAACCGAGTAATTCTTGGGGAAAAACATATGGAAACTCACATACAATCATAATATCCTCCAATTTCAGTTTTTTAGCAAACGTATCCACCACAGAAGCCAAATAACCTTGGCACCCATTCTCCAACAATCGAATCGCCTCTAACAACGATATCATCACAGTCGAGATTCCTCCTCGATTACCCAAAAATTCAAAGCTAATACCATCCATCGGATTAAACCGAATCATCTTATTAAAGCAGTCCATCGTGGCCCTTTGCTTCGTCAACCAATCCATTCCCACAATTAAGTCAAAATCGTACATTTCCAGCACAATCAAGTCTATTTTACTCTCATGGCCATCCACCACAAGTCTACAATCAGGACAGCTCATTGTAGCCACTACTTTATCTTTCAACGGTGTAGACACATTAAGCACAATATCTAAAGGCACCAAGTTCAATTCAGATAATTTAACGAACTGATCCGCAACAAATGGAATATGTGGCACCCGGATCAAATAAGGCATATGCTACTTGATTATGCAAGCGAACCGTACCTGTAACGGTCGGCAAATCCTTCGCTGCTTCTCGAGTGATAGCAAAAAACTTCCCTTGTGCCGGCGAATGATTATGGAATTTTGGCGGAACGGCTCCTCTAGGCCGTCCTCCCTACTGTGGCGGCGTCTGCCTACCCTGCCTCTGCAGGCGATCTCTCACCAGATAGCCCAGCTGACCACAACCAAAACGGGCACCACCTCGATACGGGCACAAGCCAGGCCCATGCCTCTATCGACACAAGCCGCACATCTCACTTTGACGAAATGTCGGCTTACTAATCACCCCTCGACGATTAGGTGAAATGTGACTCCGGTTGCTAAACATGGGTTTCTTCCCTTGCCTTCTGTCGAACCTATTTGAGGACGTAAATCGTGATCCAGATGTGGTAGTCCTTTCAGCTAAGTCCTACTCTACTATCAGCGCCCTCGCGTAGATATCATCATAGTCCTGAAGATCAAGCGGTGTCAGAGCACTCTTAATCTCGGGTTTCAGCCCGTCTTTGAACCTTCTAGCCCTATCCTCAAGATCCTCAATCATTCTCGGAGCATATTTGGACAGTTCAGAAAACTTTGCCTCATACTGGTCAACTGTCATCTGGTTATGACAGAGGCAGAAGAACTCAGCCATCTTTTGCTCTCTAGCTTTCTTCGAGAAGTATTTATTATTAAAAACCTCCACAAAAGTATTCCATACCAAAACTGTACATTCAAGAAAAGTTCTACCCTTGACAGC
Source organism: Rhodomyrtus tomentosa (assembly GCA_028455895.1). Taxonomy (NCBI): domain Eukaryota; kingdom Viridiplantae; phylum Streptophyta; class Magnoliopsida; order Myrtales; family Myrtaceae; genus Rhodomyrtus; species Rhodomyrtus tomentosa. The sequence continues at coordinate 19,158,089 of JAPCWY010000003.1, read as the reverse complement.
TCTCCACTAAGTACTAGCGTTCCCTTCAAGTTGATAGACTGCCAGAGTAATCTTATCCCTATCATAACATCTCAGCCAATCGAACGTTTTCTCCATCCATTCAACCCATCGTGTAGCAGCTTCAAGGTCTCTACTTCCAGTGAACTGAGGTGGCTTCAACTTGAGGAACTGTTTCACCAGCTTTTGAGCCCTACGCTCTTCGCTGCCAGGTGCAGGTGGTGGATTTACTAGCGAAACTGCAAATGGAATCGCAGATGAAGTCCCAGCAGCAGCAACAGTAGCTGCAACTTGATTCCTTACTTGCTGCCCCATCAAATCTCCAATAGCCCCTAAAGCTTGCATGACTTCGGCCAAAGTCGGTTCCCTTCCAGTAGGTCTTGTAGGTTCAGCAGCAAAGGCTACCGTAGAGGGCGCAACCGGGGACACTACAGGCGGTGCTCTTTCAACATCAACTAATTCTTCCACTGGCCTCACAACCCTCCTTCGAGGTGCTCAGGGTGCTCTTTTACCGCGTCCGCTCATTTGGCAGTAAATGTACGGAGTCCTGCTTACCCCATAGCAAAACACGGTCAGAAGACAACCCCAAAATTCTACTACGAAATTAACAATCACAGGCATAATAACAAAAATCTTACTAACTATCCCATTTCTCAACGCTCATTATTACTCCATGCCAATGACCAGACGGATCAAGCTGACCATGCTCCGATACCACCTTGGGCGGGGATGTCACGTCCCGACTCTCGAACCCGCGACATCTCTTGTCAAATCGCCACCAAGTCATAAAAGATAGCGTCCCAAGCAACTGCTATCGACCTAAGAATAAACTGCGTATGTGGAACTTGCAATCTTCTATACAATAAAATCAACATGGGATAGGTAAGAAAAAAAGCCAAGCAACCCAACGCTAAAATAAAACTGCTGAGAATAGATGATCTATAACCTTACAGAACCAACAACTAATAAATACAACCCCATACTTCGGGGTGGCCCTCTAGGACTCATAAAAAGATATAAAAGTCAGGTAAGGTTAACTCTCATCTATCCTGAAATAGTACCCCCATAAAAGACGTCACCAGTTTTTTTATCACAAAAGAAACATAACCCTCTACTGGGTAAAACCGGTATCCAGATAGTCATAACCAATCGGGAGAGCCAGGTCATTCGGGTTGTCACAGGAACTCTGGCTGGAATGTACAAATGGGGCTACTGACTGCTCGGGCTGCATACTGGGTGCGGGATCCACCACCTCCCCATCAGGCTTATCAATGTCCATCGGATCCAGGCGGGGACATTAGGGACTCCCTGAAGAGGTGGCCCCTCAAATCCTCTGAGTGGACCAAAGAGATCCACCCCATCGTGAAGATACCAGGCCTTGAAGAGGTGTGCCACAGGTGTGACATCCCTTCATCGACCCATATCGTCAGGATGTGGTGTTCCCATATCTGGTCCGTACCTGATACTGGGTGGAGACTAACATCGTGTAATGAGTGGGTGGGGGTACCGAATCGCACCGGTCTCTCCATTATTTTGGACCTGAAAAGTTATCCCACGAAGGGGTGAGAATTTAATCTCAATGAATCAAGCCTAATCTCGGTTAGGACACTGATTCGCCCAGGATAACCTAAGCACCACAATAAACCACAAGATATAAACACATATATATCAATAAAATATATCCGCCAAATCAGCAACCAATTAAGGCACCACCACTCAGGCATACACAAGACATCACAAAAGTTCATTCTTAAACAATGACTCACGCGACTGGCGTGATAAAAACATCAATAGTGCGATCTCGTACTCATCTGGCAGGACCAGGCTACGTCCACTTTACCCTCTCAGTGACGGCTACTACAAGCGGTGTATCTAGTGCACCCGGCATGGCATTGCAAGTAGGCATTCCTTAAAAAGGAGCTTCGGTCTGTCACAAGCTGCGACCGGCATCCAATAATCCCTTAAAACCATACGACTGGTACAGGGCATGGATTATCGTGCTTCTGACAAGTCGCGAGTTTCCATACAATAGGTACGGCACGAGTACCAATGGTACAATGTGAACTTGCCAGGTAACGTCATTGATCATTTAATGATCACACAAATCGTATTCGGCAATCATCTCATTGTTTATCTATGATTAATGCCAAAGTTCATATAGAAATGCAACAAACTCAGCCCCAAGGCCCACAACACTCTCAGTCGAGCATTTCAGCCAGGCAACTAAACCAATCAGGCAATTAACGCACCCGCGAGCAATTAATCCAACTCGGCAATTTCGAGCTCAATTCATATTATAATTCTTATTTCTCAGTTGATTTATAATAATCAATCGATCGCTCGCCTCTAACCTGTCACTCGCTCGTGAACAAACACAATCAATCAATCAATTGATAAATTACCACAAATTGCCACAGATAAATAATCGATCGGCCATTTATCCTAACTATCGTTTCTATCTAAACCGGTTCCAATCGCAAATTATTTTTTTAAAATAAATAAATAATTAATTAATTAATTAAAACTAATCCTAAGTCCAATTAGCGCCCTAACCAAGGTTTAGGGTCAACTCATAACGTGAGTTAGCTCGAGCGGCGGAGACGGCAGCGGCGGAGACAAAGACGGCAGCGACAGCGGCAGAATTAGGGTTTATCACGCGGCAATCCGAGCTCAAACTTTGGCGACACCCCGGGGAAGTCCGGCGAGGTTGTCGGAACAGGTGGCCGGCAACGGAGCTCTGGCGAGCGGCGGCCAGCAGCCTGAAACAGTAAGGGTCAGTAACCAAAACCAAAAAACCGGACTGTTTTGGGCATTTCTCGGCGACACGGACTGGGATAAAGCCGGCCAAGGTTCAGAAGCTCACCCAAGGGTCGGTGGGGGTTGGCGGGGACCGGGGGACAGCGGCGGAAGGCTACTGACGGCAGCAAACAGCCGTGATCAGAAACGGCTCTTCTCGGCGCCGAAACAGAGGAGATGTTCGGTGACGAATTTCGGGAGCCACGAGCGGCGGCCGGTAGTGGTGAGCTCCGAGGTGATAGAGGGGACTCCGGGGAAGTGATTGGGAGTGGGGGTGAGGCACGACGGGGGCCGGTTCAGCTGGATTGAAGACCGAACCGAGCCGGGTCCAAAACAAGGCACGAGGACTTCGGGGTGGCTTTCCGGCGGCTCCGGCGGCAGACGACCGGTGGGGCTGGGTCGAGACGGTCGGTGAGCTCCGAGGTGATAGAGGGGACACCGAGGAAGTGATCGGGAGTGGGGGTGAGGCACGACGGTGGCCGGTTCGGTTGGATCGAAGACCGAATTGAGCCGGGTCCAAAACAGGGCACTGGGACTTCAGGGTGGCTTTCCGGCGGCGGACGGCCGATGGGGCTGGGTCAGGATGATCGAGGGGAGGACGGTGGTCAGCTGAGGGGCGGTGGTCAGCATTGGTGGCGACCGTGGTGGCCGGAGGAGGCCACGAAGCTCTCGGGTCCACTGACCCGATAACAGGGCAGGCTTGCCGAGCAGATTTCTCGGCCGTTCGAAGGCAACGGCGGTCCTGCTCAAGTAAGGGCGGCGGCGGAGAGTGGCTGAGGGCAGTGGCTATCGGTGGTGAGGCGTGGTGGCCGCACGAATCGTCGACGGAGGAGGAGGAGTGGATTGGCTGAGGCGGTCGTCCACGACCAACTCAAGAAGGAAAATAAGAAGAACGAAGAAGAAAGAAGAGGCGGAAGGAAGAAGAATTGACGTGAAGGCATGGGCACAAAAATGGTGGGGCCATGACCAAGACTTTGGTGGCCAAAATTTTAATTTTCTTGTCTTATACTCACCAATAATCGAGGGGTAATATGGTAATTTGGCATGCCGGGACTGAAACAAAATTTTGGTATATAGGACGAAGGGTATTTTCGATAAATTCGCTGGCCAAGTTCAGTCGGGGTTAGGCTCGATTGAGAAAACGGTAATTCCAATTCACCGCGGATCAAATTCGAAACCAAATCCGAAATAACTTAAAGTTTAGAATTCATCCAAATTTTCGTCTCTTCAGTCCTTATAGTCCAAAATAGGTGTCGACTATGATTATATTTTCATATCAGTTCCATCGACTTCCGGCGCTTACAAAAGCCGAATTTCTAGGACGTCACAGTAAAGGTCAAAAGCAAACAATCGCAAGCATAAATACCGATTAGTTTGTCCCTTAGCAAGAATAGTCTACAACAATTCACATGAAACTAAGTTGTTATTGCTACTTTTCTCTATACCTCTTTCTGCTTCAAAATGCCCAAGGCTTCCTCATGATTCCACACTCGGCTACACTTGCGGGGATTTTTGGAATTCTCTTGACGGATGATTTCCCTTCCGAAGTCCCGCACTTGGTCATGCATCCGGAAAGTATTGTCTTCTTTGATTTTTATTAAGGACATGATAAAGAGGACTTCAACGGAATTGTTTGGGTAGTATCCACAATCATCCCACATGTAGAATGAGTATGTTTCATCCCCATTTACATAAAAACAAAAGATACCTCCTTTTGTGCGTCATCTAACCTTTCATAAGTTATCATCAACGTCCTTTGAACTTTCATGGGACGAGCTTTTTGTAGCTTCTTCAATGTGTCCTTCCATAATGCTTCGGATTTACCGGAGAGAAATGACCCTGTGACCTCAAAAGCTAAAGGAAGCTTTCCCAAAGTAGAGACAACATTGTTAGAAAGGGAGACATAATGATCAGGTGGAGAGTCACTTCTAAAAGCATGCCTATTGAAGCGCTTAAGAGCAAGATCGGATTTCATTTCCAGTACATTGTAAGTCAAAATGTTTGCATACATTTTTATGGGGCCTTCTGCTATTGCTTCTCCCTCAATCATTAGGACACTTCCATTCCTGGTAGTTATGGTAATCCTATTACCAAAACCGAACCAATTACTTTTTGCTGCAAGACTGCTCGGTTGCTCTTTCTCATCCACGTTGTTAATAACAATAAGAACTTTTTTATTGCAAAGAACTCTCTTAATCATGTTGATCCCATCATTGACATCATAAATTTTGTTGATAGAACGAGAATCAAGTAACTTGGATAACAACTGTTTTTGCAAAAATACCAAACCACGGCGTTTTGATGACTCTGGGACGTCCAAAAGGAAATTGTATCCTTGGAAATGAGAAGATAGCTAGTTAAAGACAACTTTGGCAAGTGTTATTTTGTCGATCCCACCCATTCCATGGATTCCAAGAAATTGTACAATATCGGATTCCACATCCAACATTTTGATTATAGCTTCTACATGATCATCAACTCCAATTAGATGTTCCGTCAAATTTTTTAAAAATTGGACATTCAGCTTAGAAAACATGGCGAAAGTACACTTTTAGTGACGAAAGTACACTTTTATTGCCAAAAATTGTGTACGAAGATTAATTTAGTGCCACAAGTTTCAAACGGATCACTTTAGTGTAAACTTTTCCAAAAAAACGATCACTTTTAGTACCAAGTCCGATTTGCTCTGTCGAAAATCTGACATGGCACTTTTTTATTAATATTTTCGGCGACATGGTTTGCCAGCCATCTACCGTGGCTCACTGGCCATCCATTGGGGCTTTTTTTTAAAATTTAAATTCTTTTATTTAAAATAATTTGGGAAATAAGTTGAAAATTAACAAAAAAAAGAAATTCAAAAAGAAAAGAGGCCTCATGGGGCAAGGGTTGCGGCCACCTTCGCCTCCACTGCTCACCATCGCCAGCAATGGCCGGCCAGGGTGGGGGCACCTCAAGCGAGGGCTACAGACCCTCAACTAGATCGGTCGAGGGTTGTCGGCCCTCGCTTGGATCTAGTCGAGGGCCGACACTAGTGGCCTATCTCGCTGCAACATGTTGCCAATTGAGGTGCGGAAGGCGGTGAGTGAGAGGGAAAGCGAGAGAGAGGGGGAGATAATGGAGGAGGGAAGGAAGCAAGGCAGATCGTCTTCTCTCTCTACCTCTTCGTCATCGTCGTTTGCATCGAAGTTGTTCGACTCCAAGGAAACATATCCAGCTCCTCCGCCTTCGACGGGCATATTCGGTTCTATCTTCGCGCCTCCATCTAATTTTTTCTCCTCGTGGTGACCCTCATGTTCATCATCTTCTTCCTCTCCCCCTACCCTACTCATGTTCTTCAAGGGCTATTGAAGAACGAGAAGAGGAAAAAAAATTTGAGAATGCATGCTAAGTCCAAGATCAACCAAATCTAGTCGAAGGCTTTGGCAAGGGTCGTGGTCGGGACTTGACGACTCCCGGTTGCCATGCCCCCACCATCGTCGATAGGCTGCGGCAACGGCAGCAATGGTTTCAAAACCATCTATGCCTGACTTTTTTTTTCCATTTTTTAGTTTATTTTAGTTTATTTAAAAGAAAGTTTTTATTTATAAAAATTTTCTGTTACTTTTTATTTTTTAAAATTTTTTATTTTTCTTCTGAATTTTGAAGTTAGGTGGAACCAACGTGGAGGTGATTTTTTAAAAAAGCTGCAATTAAAATTCAAAATCAATTGAAAATGTCAGGTGGCAATTTGGCCGGATTTTTTTGCAGGAGCCACCATAGTGATTCTTTTTTTTATAACTTTTGGCATTAAAGTGATCCGATTGAAACTTCTGGCACCAAAATGATCTCAGTGCACAACTTTTGGCACTAAAAGTGTACTTTTGCTTAGAAAACACAGTCCGAATAACATATTGCATCGGATACACTTGGCTGCAACAATGTAATAACCATGTTAGGGACAAACCTTATATTGTGAAGCTACTCCCTAAGTGACTCAATAGCCCTTGCAGCTTGCAGAAATTACGGGAAATAATCTAGAGCCAAAACATTATGATTTTTCCCAGTCTATCTTCGCTCCCCCAATTTCAGTAGCCATCACCATCGGCCCTGCCACAGCCACGCCGCCGTTGAACTCACCTTCCTGAGCCATTGGCGTCGTGTTCCATCAACAAGCCAATCTCGGCCTTGCTGCCATTCTCCAAGTCACATGGATCGCGGTCTTGCGGCGACCATGGATGGTGTCACTGGCCTTGGGAAACACTAGATTTTGGGGTTACCCAAGATCGGCAACGCCGGATATGGGCTTTGATGACATCAGACCTGCCGACGACTAGGGATGAAGAAGTGGCGGCAACTAACAGCTGAGCTGCTTTGGTGGCTGGCCGGCGGCTTGGGGGAACTGCACGGACATCTATTATTGTCCGTATCAAAGACTAGAGTGTGAGAGGAGAAACATACCCATAATGAGTAGGATATGCTACCACCCGAATAGCACAATCGACCGAAGCTATCGCTGCGATAAAGCCGATATTGGCCACTATGTAGGATCGGCGAGATGACTATACTATATTTTCACCAACGATAGCGCAATTCAAATGACTAAGGAGGAGAAGGAAATCTACGGACAAAAGTTGAAAAATTTAAGACATTTAACTTTCATCTCTCTTCCAGTTCCATCCATTTATCTCGCCGAACTCAATGAGGGCCTTTTTCCATTACTCTACCTCAGTGCTATACTTTTCCTGGTGCTCTGAAAGAGCTTGGCTATGTAAGTTTGTTCTTAGCTTGACATCAATAGGTTCCACGTTCAAGAAAATGGGCAGAATCTCTTTCTTCCCATTCGATTTCCAGGTGCACTTGACTATGTGCGCAAGCTCTCGGAGGCACCAACGACTCGAAGCATAATTCTTGGAGAATATGGGAATATAGATCTTGGACTGCTCAATTGCTCATTGAAGTTCACCACCAATTCTTTTACCGACACGAAGGGATTCAGCATCCCTGAAGACGAGGATCCCAGCATCAACCATGGCATGGTAAAGAAAATCGGTAAATTGATAACGAGTTAGAAAAACCTCATATGGAGGTCCGGATGAGGCCCGTAAATTCGTCGCTCTCTCCATCGTAAGGATCTGTAAACGCCACGGATATCAAATCCTCTCGTTCTCTGGGGAAAGCTAGCTTTTGGGTGTGCCTGGATCTGTGAGATGGCCCTGGTCTTCGAATATCCCTTGAGTCAACATAGTCGACCCCTTGAGTCATCCCAGAGGCTTCCCAGAAAATCTCCTAAAAGATTCCATTGATCAATCAATGGCCTGTCCCCTAGAATTTTCCGGGTCTCGTTCATTTAATAACAAATTGAAGTTTACAAGAAGAAATTTTTCTTCAAAGTACATACGTCAAGTCTGGCATTGGTAGGGAGCAGGTGTGGTGTGGCTGCTGGAAGCATCGGCCGTCGTATAAGGAACAATTCATCTACTTTTCTTCTTTTTCTTTTTCTTTTTCTTTTTCTTTTTCTTTTTCTTTTTCTTTTTCTTAAGTCTCACAGAGTTTGACAGACTAAAAGGAATTACAGAAACATTGGATTTCAGCATCATTTCTAGTAAGGCATAACACACTCAAGATCATTTGAACTAGGATAATATTTGCGAATCCACAGCTTCCATCTAGTGAGAAAAACATGCTTCACATGGATTCGTCATAATAAGCTTAGGAGATTAGACAGCATCAATCATCAATGGCGACTTAATCTCTTTTAGCTAAGCAGTGATAATTTGACTTTAATGTAGCAGTACTTTGCATTAGTAATCCCTCAGAAAATTTTATAATATATTTATAAGTTAGGAATATCGGTGTAGATCCCAGCTATCCGGAAGCTCATGAAACAATATGCAAGCTCCAACTTGGTTAAATTTATAATGGCATATGACTAGTACAGTTTTGTTTCTGAGGCATCTCGTTTGCTTCAATCTCTAGCTCGTGTCAATGCATGCACATGTCCAAGTACAGATAAGAAATCAAAAAAGTGGAGCAAGCCTTGGATTACAAAACAGGCAACAGAAAGAAGAGTTGCAAAACAAAGTTAAAGGGCAAAATCCAAGAGCACCTTTTTGGCTTTTTCTAGGTAATGCTGCGCAAATTGGGCATGTCCATGGCTAGCCAATGTACAATGCACTTGCTGATGCATAGTTTTCCTGGGCACTCCTGGGCTGGCTCGAACCTTTTGTAGATTGAGCCGAACTGTACACCGCAAGCAAAGAAAGCCTCTGGAGCTTGACCTCAGGAGGGCCCAACAAAATCTGCTAAGGTACAGTAAAAAGAGCGAAAAATTGTTTACCACATAACATCACTATTCAATTGACTCCACCATGCTCTGAAATATTTTCATATAGTTCAGGAACTGAATTGAACGTATACCAAAAATTAAAAGACCACATTTTATATTGAGCTATAGTTGAGGGACCACAATGAACAAATTACAAGTTTAGAAATCAAATTTTCTTTATCATTTAGAAAAGACAAGAAAATCTCAGCATAGCAAACACATTGGACCAAAGTTCAAGGATTATTTGTGTCATTATTCTAAATAGTTTCTAGGGGTAGCTATGAATATTTTGAGTACATATGGCTTTGAACTCATTGCCTCAGCGAGATCGATACGGCCACAACTTTTCAATAATAAAGAGAGACTTGTCCAATTATAATGTAATGGAGATTTTTTAGTCCTTAATCATTATGCCATTGTGTGATTCTAGTCTCTAACTATTACTCAGCTTGCATGCATTAAAATAGGATTATCGCTCTTCCACATGCCACTGAAAAGTTTCAAAGATATTTCATTTGCGTTACACTGAATTAATTGCGTCGAGACTATGTAATTATCTTGTAATGTAGTTTAGCCATGCGCAGTGACTTGCATTTTTGTTTCCTAACACTTATTTGAATTTATTTTCAACTAACATACCTGCAACAGATAAATACTAGGTACAACAATCTCAAATTTTAAAGATTATAATACTAAACTCTAACTTGCATTATGATTTTTTGTCCTTCCTTTTGTTGTCCTTATTGGTGTGAAGTCTAGCTCCTCCATTTTTACCAATCATGGGATTCGTCATCTAGGATCGAGCATATGTTGTCATTTGCTTGACACCTGTACCTTACAACAATACATTTGAACCTCTTGATAAGTTGTAAATTATTGATGTACAATCCACAAAGTTCTATCTTTTATTGAGTTTAAAATTAAAGAAAATGGATTAAAAAATGAGAGAAAAACACTAGAAGTGCCAAAAATTATGTAGGCGCTTACTAAGCTTCCGCCGGATCACTTAAGTGTCAAATCGGATAAATAACGATCATTTAAGTGCCTCCGCGAGATACTCTGGATTACTTAAAATAATATAAAGTGGCATTATTTACAATTAAATTGTTAATATAAAGTGACATTATTTAAAATAATTAAGTCCATGTGGACTTCTCAAAGTTTGAAAAATTAAAAAGAAATGGAAATCAGATTTAAAAAAATATAAAAACTAATTCTTTTCAAATACAAATTTATTCTAACAAAAAAATACAATTTTTTTAAAATTATATTTAAAATTTGACCAAAAAATTAACAAGGGGAACTTAAAATTTTCAAAAAAAATAAAAAAAAATTCTAAAAAATTAAAAAAATTAAAAATTGGGGAAAATAAAAATTCTAATTTTTGAATAAAATTTTGTCTTCGCCTCTTCCCACCTCCCCCCTTCTTTTTAATTTATTAGCTTTTTTGTTAAATTTTCAAGTCTATTTTAAATTTTAATTTAAATAAAAATTCCTATTTAAAAAATATATTTTAGAAAATTTTTAAATCTAGTTTTTATTTTATTTTTTAATATTTTTGCCTTTTCTTTGGAATTTTTATCTTTTTTATTTTATAATCCAATTAAGTTTGTATTTTTTATTTTTTATTATGTTTTTCAACTTTTATCGTTTTTTTTTTTTGCTGATTGGATTAATGGGTTAGCCACTTTAGCTTCAGATATTAACAATAATAATTTAAAAAAAGTCACGTTGGATTTCCAGCAGATCGAATTTGGAAATTAAATGCATTTTAAAACAACTGATAATTAAGTGATCCGAGGGAAAATTTTGGCACTACTCCGTTTGTTTTGCAAAACATAAGCTACTCTCGGATAATATTTTTCGAGAAGTCAATTTTTAGAAAAATGACTATATTTTCTGGTATTTGACTGAAATCTGAAAATTAACTTGAAAGCATTTTCTGTCTTTGGCGTGGAAATTTAGATTTGATTTTTCTTTGTCCACTCATTTTAATAATTTTTAATTTCATTTATCTTTTTTTATTTTTATTTTTAAAAAATTGATTATTTAATTACTTTTACTTTTTTATTTTTTAGATATTTTCCTACCCCACTTTTTGTTGCCTTCTCCCTATTGTCGACACATCCCTTCCTAATCCCACCACCACCAACACCACCTCCGCCTCCATCGCCGCTTTTCATCCACACTCAACAAGAGTCGCTGCCCCCACTACCACCAAAAGCTCTATTCTCTTCTATTCTTTAAGAAAAATTAATTTATGAAAGAACGAAAATTACGGATGAGCAAATCGGACTGCACGGATCGGGACCGCCCGGACCGGACCGGTGGTCCGATTCCCGATTCTAGAGGGAGCAGTCTAGTTCCTAGTCTAGGGTACTCTAGGACCGGACCGTCCGAACCGGATCGATCGAAGTTTTTTTTTTATTTTTTTATTTTAAGTTTGGTGCTCTATTTCCAGTGCTATTGAGGTTTTGACATATTGCACATTGATAGATTGTAGTTGGTAACGAAGCACTAAAGAATGAGAGCATAAGAATAATTGTTTACCATGCAGGTTCTGGATGCCCCCTCGCAAAAAGTTGGTTTCAATTTGAATCTTATTGACTAGTCGTCTCAAAATGTGCTTGCGGTCGGACGGATTGGGCACTTGTATTTACAGCAAAGTAAGTTGTATATCCGGTCGGTGTTGGAGTCTGCCCCACAGTGGGACGGTATTCACGAGATGGGTCGCGTTGTGCTCGTCCAAATAGTCAGTCAAGCTCGTGTGCTCCATGTTTTGGGCATGTGTTCGATCCAATAGAACCGTTCGAAAATCGGACCAAATCGATGACCGATTTCTCGTTTCGTAAAATTGAGAATTGAGACCATTCGTTCGATTCTCGATTCTTAAGAAAAATCGGATCGGACTGACAACCGAAAATGCCGACGAAAACTGGATGACGGAGCAGGAAGGAAAAAAACCTTGACTCGTGGAAGTTTGCAAGTCTTCCCTCTTCCTAACCCACCCGACAACGTCGCTATCGCCATAAATGGCTTCGCCAAAAGCTCTGTTCTTCTCCTTCTCGAGACGCTTTATAAGTCTCTGAGTTTTGCTCTGTTTTCCTCATTCTTTGTTCCTCGGCGTCTACGGAGAGGCCTCGAAACCATTAATGGCTTCGCCAAAAGATCGACTGGGACGACGCCTGGGAGGACAACCCGAGGTACAGGAACCAGTCCCGCATGCTCAAGAAGGAGTGGATCGCCTTCTGGCTAGTCAAGCTCGGCTACTTCGTCAGATCTGCGACTTCGAGCCTTGCTAGATCCGGCGAAGCTCGGCCTCATTCGAGACGGACGCGAGCTTGATCTCGCCGTCACTGATGTCCGCGTCGGAGAGGGAGGTGCGAAGCAGGGGAGAGGAAGGATCGGACGGGGCAGGGATGGATCCAGGTGGCGGAGGGGAGGTCTGTCGAGGGAAGTTTTGCAGAAGGCGTGAATGCAGTGAGGGAGAGAGAGATAGAGAGTCAAAATTGGAAAATGATTTCCTCTTCTCAAGAAATGAAATCATTTTCCTCAGTTTTAAAATTCTCTTTTTTTGTCGATCAAAAAATATTTTCCGTTCAACATTTGTTTTCTGCCCCCAAACACTAGAAATTAGGAAAAATATTTTTCGTCAAATAAACGAGCCTAAAATGAGTACCATACACAAATTTTAGCAGTCCTAATATTATTCTCCAAAAAAAAAATATCTCACACATATAATTTATAAATGAACGATCTATTTTAAAACAAAGTATGATAGTAGAAATTAATGAATTCATCTAATGCAAATTATTGCAAAATGAAAAGTAGGAAATGATATCAATCTAATCTATAATTGTTGATAAGTTGAAGAATAACTTATTCATTAAATGAACAATTTTCAACAAATTCTCATGTTACAACAAAGTTATTTCTAGAAAAAAAATTGAATTACGTATCTTATCACCAAAATAGAAATAGCTTATTCCATTAGTTGAATAATTTAACATAAAGAATGCAAAAAAATTAATAATGATAATATTTATGTTTGACCACATAACTTACTAAGGGACTCTGCTGGTCAAAACACCTGTTGATGATATGTTACTACAAGAATATAATTTATGGTTCAAAGTATAGCTTGTATCATTGTTTAAATAAATTTTCATTTAGTTTTCATTTAGTAAAAGGCATCAAATTAGTTCTAAGAGAAAGAACAATGTAAAAGAGATATTATTCTATATGCAAGCTTACAATTTGTAGTTTATTCCAATAATTCATTCACGAATTGAATGAAATCGGAAAAACGCAATGTACAATAGTTATAGTACGATACACATATCTATCCTATTACATTTTTTTTTGTATTACCAGATCATATCACTTTAGTTTGCAACAATCACAACTAATAATTAACCAGACGTATTACATATATAGTTATCTATCCATTTATTTCATGCGTTTGAAATACATTTCGCTTTGGATTTACTATAGTAGAATGAAAATATTACACACTACATGTAGCCATAGATTAGTGCATTTCATTTAATCTATTTCCAGCTCTTGAAATCCAATCGTTTCAAGTCTAATGTATACAATTCAAGCGACTCTGCTTGATTGAGATTGAGGAAAAAATTAGGGTCAATATTATCTACATATCATTATTGTACTTATAAAAAAATATGCCGCGATGTTCGATCATCGCACATTATCCATTCGTGTTTCCCCCACTTGTCAAATATGATGTTATGATATCTATAATACCATCGATATATATTATTCTTAATCTCCTTAAGTTATAATATTTTAATGTGACAAAGCCATAACTACAATTATCGGATAATCCTCATTTCTTCTATAAATCATATTGTGATCTGTAAATCACTAGTGTTGGTACTAATAATAACAAACTGCAAATGTAAAGGAGACCCGACTAGATCAATCTCTAATCTTATACAAATCTTTATTTGGATATATTTGTTCTTATTTTTAGGTAAAAATATATCTTAATCGAGGCTGCTCAAGCACCTTAACGAATTTCACCGTGACCGCATATCGAAACGATCTAGGAATGAAAATTTTCAAATTTGATTTCCTTATCCTGTTAGATGTGATCCATTTGGTGCCCGGCAATAGAACAAGCAGTTCATGATTCTATCTTACATGTTACAGTTTGAAGTTTGAATCTTTCAATTTTGCGATTGAACACATCAAATCTCCGATCCAATCTTAGCCTTGCGTGCGGGAATTTAGATATGGATTTGTCGAAGTAGACTCAGATAATTTTGAAATTGATTCTATGTCGTCTTCTTGACAAGTAAGGATTAAGATCTAGGAACAACAAAAAGAGGAAAAACCAAAAGATTATGCTAGTACGAGATTTTACTTCCACGATGTCCCACGAATAGGATGATTAGGAGACAGAATCCCACAAAACGATACGTTTTCGGATCAAATTCGATCAGTTCATCAATAACAAATATTAAACTTATGGTAGCGTTAAAGTCTGGTTTGCCAGAATCATCATGTTTCACTTTGAATTTTTGGTGAGTATATCCTTCGTCTTATCTCTCATTTGTTTTCATATAAGAACCTCACAGGCTCACCACCCACGGGATCACCCGTCTTCATTCTCTCTCGTCAAGCCAGAGAAGAGAAGTGAGAAATGCGGAAGTTTAGTTTGAAGAGCCTCGTGTCCGCATTTGCCATTGTGGCTCTTGTGTGGTGCATAAGTTGTGAAGTTTGCAATGGCAGAGAAGTTACTAATCGGAGGTCCAGCACAGCCACCGCCACCGACACCGCCGATTCCAAGGCGGGGAGTTCTTTGTGGTGGAGAGGACCCTGGAGGATTCCTTACGTCCCTCGCCCCCCTTACCCCTTCTACCACCCGTGGCCTTACTGGCCCCCGCCCCCTTGGCTCTATTGGCCCCGCCCCCGCCCCCTCCCTCTCCCCCTCCCTCGCCCCCTCCCGACGTTGCCGCCACCAGCGTCAACACCATCACCGCCCCAAACACCAATAGCCAAACTAACACCCCCGCCAACACCAGCAGCCAAACCCACACCAACGCCAGCCCCGCCAGCACCTCCGGCGTCAGCGACACCCCCAGCAGAGCCAACACCTCCGGCTTCACCAACACCACCGGCGGTGCTAACACCACCACCACCGGCAGCACCAACACCTCCGGCCTCACCAACACCACCGGCCTCACCAACACCACCGTCTTCACCACCACAACCGGCAGGGCCAACACCACCAACACCACCTCCGGCATCACCCACACCACCGGCCTCACCAATACCTCCGGCTTCACCACCACCACCGGCAGCGCCAACACCATCACCACCTGCAGCGCCAACACCACCAGTACCGAGCAAATCTACCACGTTCAATGTGCTGGATTTCGGCGCCAAGGGCGATGGGAACACTGATGATACCAAGGTCGATACACTTGCGCTCTACCCCGCCTTTTCTATAGCTTGTACTCTTTAAGTTGTTCCCGAAATATCCTTTAGTTATCATGTGATATTTGATTAGAATGTATCCCTAAAAAGACTTGATCAAACCCGAATTCATGATGCGAACAAAGTGTCCCACTAGCACTACTTTGGATGTGATAGAGGAAAGCCATGTCCTAGATTTTCTAAACCCTAATTTATTATTTCCCTGTTGTCTCACAGGCATTCCAAGATGCATGGGCAGCTTCATGCAACGTGGAGGCATCAACAATGGTGGTTCCCGCAAAGTATGTGTTCCTCGTTGGGCCCATCTCGTTCGTCGGTGAACGCTGTCAAGAAAATATTATACTCCAGGTACAAATATACCCAGTTAAAATGAGAGGAAAAATATAAGATTTGTGCATTCTTTTTGAAAATTTGTTCAGATAAAACACCTGCAATGTATCTAACTCCCAAAAGAGGGAAAACAATTAAAAATAAAAATAAAAGGAAGATGATCTCTTGCTGTAAGCCGTTCTAATGAACACTACTTACACAGTTTGGTTTGGATGTTTTTCAGCTAGATGGTACGGTAATTGCTCCGACGGATCCCCGGGCTTGGGGCGACAACAGTGCTCTCGAGCATTGGCTCCACTTCGACAAACTGAATCGCTTCACATTGCAAGGGAGTGGAACCGTCGATGGCCGAGGCTCTGTCTGGTGGCACCCCTCGCAATCTGAGGATCTCAACGATGACCTTTCCAATGTCGATCATGATGAAATGGACGTCAAGGACACGGATATGCAGGTGATAATCGCCTTCCATGGTACTCATTAGTCATTGCTTGAGAATTCGACTAATCATGTTTACTCTTTTGTTGAACCTGGGGCAGGCAAAGGATGAGTTGAGTTCAATGCCTCGGAAGAAACCGACGGTGAGAACTACGAACCACTCATCCCTAGCAATAATCACCATAGTCTTACCAAATTGTGTATCCATGCAAACGACTGATGTGAATTTCTTCTATTTTCTATGGCTTTGGTTGCTCAGGCAATGAAATTCGATCGCAGTCTAAATGTCACGTTCAGCGGCATTAAGATTCAGAACAGCCCCAACGTCCACCTCACGTTCTACGCGTGCATCGGCGTTCTCGTGCACGAAATGAGCATCTCGTCCCCGGGCGACAGCCCCAATACCGACGGGATTCACCTCGGAGAATCCCAAGATGTGACCATCCACGATGCTACTCTCGCCTGCGGTAATCGTAGTTTCCGCCTCACTGTAGTTTCGCTGAAGTTCCATTGGAAAAACATAGGCATTACATTTCTTCAACTGATACAATGATCAATCTGCGTTTTTTTACCCTGTTTCGCACAGGGGATGACTGCATTGCGATCCTCAACGAATGCTCCAATGTCCACATACACAACGTGCACTGCGGTCCGGGCCACGGGATCAGCATAGGAAGCCTAGGAAGGGACCACTCAAGAGCATGCGTGCACGATATTACTGTTCAAGACGTCGATCTGCATGAGACGACGAATGGTGTTAGGATAAAGTCGTGGCAGGTAAATAAATATTAACATGAAACAGCCTTGAAAATTATAAGGAGTCTAGCTTTTTAATATCCTTTATGAATGCATTGTGTCCAATGAAGGGTGGGTCGGGCGCGGTCTACAGAGTGAAGTTCTCGAACATTCGAGTCTCCGAGGTCCGATGGCCAATCATCATCGACCAGTACTACTGTGACCACACGACGTGCACGAACCAGTCGTCGGCCGTCGCCGTGCGAGGCATTGCCTACGAGAACATCGTTGGGACATACACAGAGAGACCAGTGGACTTGGCTTGCAGTGACGCCGTGCCCTGCCGGGACATCACTCTGTCCTCGATAGACTTAAGGCCATCGTCGCAGAACCCCCCCTCTCATGGTCATGACCATGGCCCCTTCTGTTGGCAGACCTTCGGGCAGCTGACCACGCCGATCTCCCCACCTATCGACTGCGTGCAGATCGGGACCCTTTCGAGCAACGGGGTTGGATCTGGTGAAGACTTATGTTAGAGACTTTCAGTATAGTTTCCCTTTGGAGTCTTCTTGGTTAGGAACAGCCACGCTTTCTTCGCTAGGAGTTCTTTCTATGTGGCATACAAAAGAATTTCTATAGGTTTTGTTCCTTGTAGCAAGAGCAGACGGTTTTGTTCCTTGTAGCAAGTCTACCGTGTTAGATTATATTAATTACAGCTAAAAGTTTATATCAATCATGATTGATCTTATGTATGCTATTTATGTAATGGTAACACCAATCACAATATTTTGCATAACATAGCAAATAATATACTAAAAAGATATTTTGTTTATTTATTCATGTAATGATGATTATGTTGAGAAGTGCTCAAAAATAATAATAGGACATGTATTAGCTCCTTGCCATTAGGCATGATTATCTAATTTTTCATTAGTAAATCTTATATTACTCGAACTGTGATGATTATCTTAATTACTGATTTTATTAACTAGTACTCAATTATTTATATAGTCGTCAATTCAAGAATGCTAATAAGTATATGACAATGTAATTTTCATTTTAACGTAACTCTATATGATTTAACTTTAGACGATAGTATAAAAAGTTTTACATTAAATTTTGATATCTTCATAAGGTATAAGGGCTTTATTCTAATGATCGCCTGTTAAACTGATTTACTTTAATATATAGTCACATGCTATGTTCTTATCTTTTAATTATAATCATAGATTTCTGACCAAAAAAAAATTGTAATCATAGATTCATTGTTAAGTGGAAATTAAATTACAATATATAATGAATTGATGATATATGTACGGTGGTTTAAACTTGTGAGTCATGATTGACTAATAAAATGGGTGATTATTATGATCCCTCTAATTCTGATTTTAGGGAAAATATGGGGATTATGACGCTATTGGCTTCTTCTTATATATGTTGTTAATCAAAGCAAACTTGTGTAACAAGTATTCCTTTAGTTAAAACAAATAGCATAATCATTATTGCAATTATGTTACATTACGTGGTAATGGCTATTGCAATACAAACCTTTTTCCATTACCACGCACTGCAAGGAAAACGGGTTGCCACACCCTAAGGCAGCGCTTGCCATACCAAGTTGTGTAGCCTTAGATAAAGTTTAAGGAAATTGTTTTTAACTTTCATTGTCATTGATTCGATTGAAGCTGGGACAATTTTATTCCTACTGTGAGAAAATATGAAATTTTGTCACCTTGGATTAAACCTAAATTGAAATCATGGTTCCTGTCGCCTTAGGTCGTACTTAAGCGACAAAATTCAATCTTTTTCGCCATTGAGAAGGACAACATTTGTAACTTACAGCAACAAAAATAAATTAGGGAAATTAGAGATGAGCATGTTTTCAGAATAGAACCGGGGAACTAAATCAGTAGAAATAGAGTAGGTTC
Source organism: Rhodomyrtus tomentosa (assembly GCA_028455895.1). Lineage (NCBI taxonomy): Eukaryota > Viridiplantae > Streptophyta > Magnoliopsida > Myrtales > Myrtaceae > Rhodomyrtus > Rhodomyrtus tomentosa. The sequence goes on along the minus strand of JAPCWY010000003.1, from coordinate 19,139,102 downwards.
TAGATTCCAAAAGTTAGGAAATCAGTTAAGGATAGATTTTGGGTACCAAGAGGTGGAACCTCAGAACACATAACCTCTGTCTATTGCATAAGTAGTTTGCCGAGTGCCATGTCGTCTGCTTTGCATGTCTTGCTCTTATTGCAGTCTCTGTCTCCGTGACAATCTTATGCTTTCTAAGTTGATTTTGTTGTTTTAATTCAAAGCTACAATGTTCTAATGCTGATCTTTCCGGTCCTTTAGACACCTGGACAACCTTCTTCTCAGGGATGAGGGACGTCTCTTCCACGTTGACTCTGGTTTAATTCTTGGCCGAGATCCTAAGCCATTTCCACCCCCAATGAAACATTGCAAAGAAATGGTAGAAGCTACGGGTGGAACTGAAAGGTAGCTCGCTATTTGAATCTTCTTTAAGATCAAAGAATGGTGTCGATGTAGATTGGCATTTTCATCTTGTACGACAACAGTACTTGCAGCGATTGTTCTGTATGTGGTGATGGAAAAACATTTTCCTTCCCCAGCCAGTACTACACGAGCTTCAAGACATATTTGTTAGAATATTTTATTTTAATATTCAATTATGAGCTTTATTAATTATTATTATTGTAATTATTAATTGATCTAATAAAGAAAGATATATTCAGTTTACTATCACTATAAATATAGTTCAAGTTCATCTTCTAAATCCTCATTTCCACCTAATCTCACATTAAGTGTCGTCAGAAGTGATAGGTAAGGAGTCGTTAAAGTCAGTAATAAAGGGGTTCATAGAGTAGAATCTCTTAGGTATCAGATCGTCGCAATTTCGTATCAAGAACAATGGATCCGAAATAAGGTGCGTTAATTCTTTAACTCTATGGATTAGCGATTCGTGTATCTATAAGTATGAATCTTGAGTCGCTGCATATGAATTAAATTCGCAATTGTCAATATTGTTGTGAAGCATACAACATTCTTCGGAAATCAAGTAACCTAACTTTGGATCTTTTCATTCTGACAGCGGGTTCTAACATCCCTGGCATTGCTTCTGATCCTAGAAAAAGGAATCTTTAGCCATTTCTGTGCATTGTCTTCTCTTTTTCCTGTCCGGAGATGAAGTTCTGCTTTGGGTCATGACTGAGATTGTCTATGCTTACAGCTTCAGTAGAAGTTCAACTTGGACCTGAACGACGAAGCCTGCATACATTTCTTTCAGAGTTTTGTCACCGATAGAATCAACGCATTGTTCCCTCAAATGGTGGAAAATATCCATAGGTGGGCTCAGTGTTGGTGATGACTTAGAAATATATTTGGAGTTGCGTATCGGAAGATTCAGGTCACATGTGATTGCCCTGTTTAGATAATACGCTACGGGCAACACAGTACATCCTAGGTAAAAAAATGGATCAATGTGGCTTACGCCACCATCTGGGTTCTTGGTCCTAAATGAGTCCTAGATACATGCAAACTTTACTGAATCCGAGGGTAAAAGTCTGATCTCTGACAATCAAGCTCCCTTGAGAGCAAGGGCTGCATTTTGTTGCTGCAAAAGGCGAGCATGCTCGAGGAAACGAGCAAGGGAAAATGCAATTTTTCTCCCCTCTAACCAAGTGAATATAAAGAGCGTATACGACTCATTGTCAAGCGATATGGGACAAATTCAACAATCTGTAACTAAGATATCATCTTCTGTCTGGTTCTCTCTCCTCTTTTTCTTGCTTGGATGTGCAAGTCCTTTTGCTTAGGGGATTGGAAATAATTAATATCTGCACATGTTTCTCCTGCTCTAACGAAGGTAATCAAATGAAATTAGCTTATAATTATGCACCTGTAGCCTTGTAATTATGTACTCGTAGTGACTCGGGTTTTGTTAGCACGCAAGGTCATGGTACTTCTTGAGTATCATTGAATGTAAGATTATGTGCATTCAAGGAGAATCAGGTGCAGATCGTTCATTCTATTGTTGTGGCAATTGCAGTAATTTTTTCTTCCTTTTAAGTTTGGAGATATATTGAGAAAGAAAAAAGTACCTCCATATGATATTTATTGATCTCGAGAATTCATATGATAAGTTTTCAATAAAGATTCTGCGGTGGGTTCTTGAGAAGAAAAAAGTACCTTCAAAGTATGTAAAGGTAATCAAGGATATGTATGACGGTATTACTACATGTGTGAAGAATTGTAACAATGCATCAAGTTATTTTTCAATCACGGTAGGCTTACACTAAGATTTTATTTTGAGTTATTATCTTTTTGCCCTGATTATGGATGAGCTAATAAAAAAATTTAAAATGAGGTATCGTGGTGTATGCTATTTACAGACAATGTTGTGCTTATTAATGAAACCAGGGCTGAGGTTAGTGTTAAATTAGAATTATGGAGAAGCACGTTGGAGTCTAAAGGATTTACATTAACTCAAAGTAAGACTGAATATTTAAAGTGTGAGTTTGACACTGTAGGAAGAGGAGATGAAGACACCGTCAATATACTCGGACAGGAGGCACCTAAGAAAGATATTTTTAGATATTTATGATCAATATGGGGGAGAAATTGATGAGGATGTAAGTCATAAAATTAAAACAGATTGGATGAAATGGCGCAATGCATCAGAATTTTTGTGTAATCGCAAAATTTCTTTTCGGTTAAAAGGAAAATTTTATAGAACAGCAGTAATACATGTCATGCTATACGAAGCTGAATGTTAGCCAGCTCAGAGATAACATGAGCATAAAATAAGAGTAGCGAAAATGAGGATGTTAAGCCGGATGTGTGATCATACAAAAATAAATAAAATAAAGAATGAATATATTAGACGAAAAGTTAGAGTAGAACCGGTGGCATAAAAGATGAGAGAACATAGATTGAGATGGTTTGAGCATATTCTTCGAAGATCTCTAGATGCTTTGGAAAAAACAGAAGTTTGCTACCAAGAGCATAACACAAATAAAGGAAGAGATCGGCTAAAACTTACTTAAGGTAAAGTAGTAAAACAAGATTTAATAGAGTGAAAAATAGATTGGCGTACGGTTTATCTTAAAATAGAGTGAGAAAACTATTAATATTGTAGAGAGGTAGAATTATCATGTTCCTGACTATTTTTTTTTTTTAGTTTTATATATATATATATATATATATATATATATTTTTTTTTGGGTAAGGAATATATATCTTTTTTTATCTTTACTTATTTTATTTTTACATATTTATCTCTTTTTCATCGATTATGTGTCTCTAAGATGAAACGCCGACTCTCATTAGTTTGGGATAAATGTGTTGTTGATATTGATGTTGATGTTGAGTTTGTCACCCCATGAGATAGCTTTGGTTTTCTTTTTGGAATCTAAGCAAAGGTCACGTCCATAATTCGCGATACAGGCTCCAATTAAGAGAGCCCCATAAAAACGAGCCATTTAGGTTTCTACTCTTGTTTGATTTTCCAACATATATTCCACTTTTCGACCAAAAAAAAAACTATGTTCCACTTATATCTAAAACCGTTAATACATTCAATCAAACTTACCTCCACTTAAAAGCTTAAGTTAATAATTTATGAATTAATTAGTATATATTAACTGCTCAATATTAAATCAATTCTCCACCATAAAATTTTTCTAACACGACTCACACGTACAGTTAATAACATATATAGCGCAATTGACACCAAGTAGGATGCAGTGCATATGACTAAGGCAATGCGATTGGTTCGCTACGCCATGTTAGTGCTGCCATACAGTGAAACCGTCGCGTGATAAACAGCACATTCTTCCGTAGGCCGTAGTGGGCGTGGATCCCCCGCCCATTTTTTCCCTAGCAGGGTGATCCCCACCCTTCATTGGAGTAGGTCCCTCTATGTGGAGGGTGAGGATCACCCTGCTCAGCCGAAAAATGGGCAAGGCTGTTGTTGCCAACACTGAGCACTATTTTTATTGGCAGGTAAAAGATTGGCATTCGTATTGATGATGTGTTTCCCTGATTCGTAAGCCTTCGGGAATGAACTTTGTAATCCCCATTGACAGTGATGGACCGTTCCTTAAAGAAATTATGAGACGAAACGTCATAAAAAATTCTAAACTTCGGTACTACTATCAAAATATCTCAAATGATAAACTTGGCAAAGAGCCCTCTTCATATATTGAAAAAAAAAAAAGAGTTGTCTGTTCAATCGTTAAATAGACTATTAAAACATCGATGCGACAGCAAGCAGACATTTTTTGTCCCAGTGCTCGTTGAACGGACACGAGTGGTGGTGGTGGTGTTCTCCATTTTGATAGTTAAAGACGCACCTAGGTCTTTACAAGGAGAAAGGAAATTAATGAAATTGGCTATCGATTTTAGAGCAAGCGCCTTTGGAATTATAACGACTAGTGAAGATTGTAAAATGTGGTATACATGGGCCGGCCCATTAGACCCATGGGCCGCCCAATGGGTCCCCCCGGGCGCCCGGGGGGGGGGGGGGGGGGGGGGGGGTGGGTGTGGTGGGGGTGTTGGCGGAGGAGCCACGGTGACGACCCAGGAATTACGTCTTCCAAATGCTTCTCGACCTCGCTCTGAGGTCATTGGAATGGGGGATACGAAATAATCTATTATTGCCAATTTAAGACCCAAAAATATTATATTGCTATAATATTCGAAACTGGTAAGAAAAAGGGACATTATCATTCCTCGGAAATTACCATATTCAAATGCATGACATTTGTTACGAGGTAGAACGGCTTTTTGGAAACTGAAGACGTAAATGCCGGATCATGAATTTTCACGTTGAATTTGCCATAGACTTAACTCTATAATTCAACAAAATTTCTAGAAATGGGCAGAATATCGACACGAGTGCATTATTACTTCTTTCCCTTTTTATGTTTGGCAGAACAGCTCACGTGTTGCTTCGGACATTGCCGGTTTTGCATCTGTTCTTGATATCATACAGAGGCTCGTTTTCGGTTTTGCATCCTCCAAAATCACCCCAAAACATACGACTCTCCGTGAAATCAAGAAACGAGAGGGAAGAAATATGGAGAGGAGAAGCTGCCGCTCGGGCCACGCGTGTGATCCCCCCAAAGCCCGAACCGAGCGCAAAGGAAGGGTCTGTCAAGACTGACGCAAACGCCGCCGCGAAGGCGGTGGAACCTGCTAAGGTCGAAGACAAGGTCGCCGGTAATGGGGGAGGAGAAGTCAAGGTCAAAGCTGGATGCGACGCTTCGGTTTGCAAGTGAAGAGTTCTGCAAGGATGGAGTAGTAAGTGGTAGGATTAGGGTTTGGATGCGACGATTCCTGTTGGGTGTTTTATGTGGTTACACGATGATTTTGATTTAAAGCCCTCTAACTTTGTAAATGCACGTCATTTGCTACCTTTTTAATGTCAAATCGGAGTAATATTAAGTGTACGCCGGCTTATTGCAATAAGCCTTTGTCATGGTTTGCCACACGATAATTTAAGACGAGAACTTTTTTACTTAAACCTCAGAAGTTTCTTTGCGTAATGGTAAGTACGCAAGTTCGTAAGGAACGAGAGTGTGAACCGTGAAAAACAACGAAAGCATAAAGTTGTTTTGCGAAACCCGGATTTAAAAACATGTTTTGAAATTTAATTGAAAAGTTTAGACTTTTAGGTGAAAAGACGCACAAGTATAACCTAAAAACCTAAACCAGGTATGCGGGAATGAATCTCGAACATTCGACGACGCTCTCGATCAAAATGATCACCTAACTTAGCAGAACAGACAAGATACGCCAAAGGAAAAGCAAAATAGAGGTGTGGAAAAGAGGTCATCAAGAAATAATACGGTGTTAACAGCAGTAATACTCAAGGTCAAGATTTCACACACTGCCTTTCTCCAACTCCAAGCCCCACGGCATTCACAATCCAGTACGAGGAATTGTCCAATTTAACAAGTACATTGACCTTGCACTTTGACGCATATTGATAGCCATTTTTTCTTATGATGATAGAGAAAATTGCCAAAAAGCCATAAATCTTTTACAATTTTGCCAATTCAGTTATAAACTTTTTAAGTTTGCCAATTCGATCTTAACCATTTTCAACTTTTGTCAATTCAATTATATTGATCGAAAATCGCTGACGTAGCACCGCCGGCACCGAGATAGATAATTTTTAATAATATTTTATTTTTCTTAATTTTAAGTCATTTTTTGGGTTTAGGACCAACAGCGGTCGTCATTCCCTAGGTGATGGCTAGTAGGAGCCGCGACCCTATCAAAGCCTTGTTTTTTTCTATTTCTATTTTTTTAAGAAGTAAAGAAAACTAAAAAAAAAAAAACACAGGCGACTCTCCCACCTGTATTTCCTTTTTTTGTATTTTACTTTTTACTATTTTGTTTCTTAATTCAATTTAACTAAAAAATTAAGTCAAATTTGTAATTTGATAACAATGCACTTAATCAATCCAAATATTTATTTGGTCCACCAGCCAGCGAGATTAGACCCTCATTTAAAACAATCATGATCACTTTAAGTTTTTGTTTGAAATAATGACAACTTCATGTACTTGTTTGAGGAAATATGATACTTTCAGCCCTTATTTGAAACTTTCTCTAAAAAAAATTCGTAAAATTTTCGATACTATTTCATTTTTCATGAAACATATGAATCCTTATCTGTGGTCATATTGCCAAAGAAAATAATGCATGCTGCTTTTCCATATTATTCATATGTCGATTTACTACTGCTTCCTCCCTCCACATTTGTCCTTCCCCTCTCCAATTTTCTTAAAAAAAAGACCACCTTGCTAGTCTTCTCTTCTTTTTGAAAAGTTAAAACCTCTCTACTTTCCTCAGTCTTCTTCACGCTTAGGCACAATTTTCCACGCCCCGGCGTTGCATCGATACCAACAGATTTGACTTTGCAAAGCGAAGCAGACGCCTTAGCATGTTGGATGGGACAACCCATCTCACACTTCCAACACGAGAGGATAAAAATCATAAGCCGCTCCCGAGCGCATAGGAACCTGATCAATCAATCAGAGCCGCCTAACCATTTCGGCCACTTGTGGAACCCCATTTAATCGAACGAATTGAAATTTATCCATGCCGACGACGTTGATCGTGATAACATACACAAGTTGCTCCACAAAGGTTCTAATGGGGAGATTCATTGGCAGACGTTTTGTGGAATTTGATGGGGAAGACGATATGAAAAGATGGCCACGAGTAGCCAAAGCCTGAAAAAGAATCCCCACAATCCAAGGAGGGAAAAAGGGAGAAAAGGCTAAACCAATCTGTAGCCCCAGCGTCAGCAGAAACCTTTGCTGTCCTCCCTTGACAAGTGAAAACGTTGTTGGACACGAGACCAAAAAAAAAACAAAGAGGCCGGTTTCGCTACATCGGCCGGAGTGCAACATGCTTTCCGCAAATCATCCGAACCATCGTCATCTTAGTTGATATTTATATTAATTACGGGAGTCCACATCATCAACCATTGAAAATAGGCTTAGACGAGATCTGTCAAATAGATGAATTAAGTCCGGTGATCGTAAACGGCCCGACCTAAATTAACTTATTTAGTCCGTTTATAAGACGAATCTAGTGACTCATGCTTAACTTGATCCATATGATTAGAATTCTTTTATAAATAACGTGATTTAGGAAAACTCATACCTAATTTCAAGTGAGAGCATAGCGTGAGTGAGTGCGAAATCGAACGGGGGCAAGAGAGAATGGATAGAGAGTTTCGGAAGTAGACTGAGTCCACGTAAGTTGTGAACTCTTTTAACACGCATTTTATTTTGAGGTTCACCATTCTAAATTCATTCGTGACTCATTTATTAATATGACTAGTCTATATAACAAATCAACCTATTAAATATGGGTTAAGAAATGAGTTTATGATTTATAAATCAATTGGCAGGTCTAGATTTTAGCCCAATGCTAAAAGACCTTGATTACGATAACTTCACATACCCTGCCATGATAAAAACGATATGATTTATACTATAATTTATAGAATCGGTTCCGAATCGCCTAATCTTTGCTTAGAAGTTTAAGCAACTAATCTTGCAATCCTGACGATCCATTTTTTGGCATATGGCCCAAATCTCCTATTTTAACCTTAAGAAGCATTTAATGGATCTCACAAATCAAGTAAGACGCGAATCAAAACCCGGAAGGCCTCGTCATGAATTTTACGAAAAAAAGCAAGAAACTCACAGTTTGACGGGCCAAAAGAAGAAAACAAAGAGTTCATCTCCTCTCCTCATGCCTCCAACAGTAAACTCAAGTCATTCTCTGAGCTCTGCATCTCCCGTGCTTCCTCTCGCCGTCAAAGCACACGCCCAGAAAAACCTGATTCTTTCCAAAGCCTCAAAGGCAATCTGTGTGCACAGGTCGAACAGTTATTTCCCCTCTCTCTTTCTCTCTCAGAACAGTATCAATCCTAGGTAGATCTTGATGGAACATTGGAACAGTGTCATCATCTGTTGTGTGGAATCCCCAGATTGGCCTCTCTGAACAGAGAAGTCTCATGATCATCATCATCCCGACCCGGTTGGTGTAGGTTTTGGACACAAGCCCCATGAACAATAATTCATATCTGGAAGAGAGAGAGAGGGGAGGAGGGGGACCCTGTTGATTGATGTGATCTTGGCTGCAATTTCTTGCTCAGTCTCAGGCTAGAATTCGTAAGACCTTTCACAAAGTTTATATCCAACTGGTGGGTTTTCTGACAAGTTGCATATGGTTGGCAGCTGATGATAATAATTTTCCATCTTTTCTAGTACTTGTACCAGGGAAACCGATGACCCACAAAAGACTTTCCTTTAAGAGGGGGTAAAAAGTAAGAAGAAATTTATCGCTATTCCAATTGATGGTCCTTTCTCTTTTTGTTATCATCATGAAATGTTGGGTTGAAATTAGGGTATTCAAATTACTTTTGTTTAGTGGATTTACTCACTGAACAACATTGATTATAGAAAGTTGATAATGGATATATTATGTGATGATTAAAAATTTATAGGTCGATCTATGTTTTGAACGAGTTGTGATTAAGACCGCTAATCGTTGCTACAAGGCCTAAGTATGCGTATGAGACCCTTTATGATCCCTCGAGCAGCCATTTCTTAATGTAACTTAGCCTAGGTCAATACATTTCGCCAAAGCTGTAATACAAAGTATTTGGACATCAACACCCGAAAAAATAAATATATATTTCGATGATTCAACAGTGTCGACATTTTGAAGATCAATTTAAATCTTCATGATTTACATTCCACAACATCAATGCAGTATGAAATAGTACATCGACTTGTCCTTTTGAATGGTTTCAAAATTTGGCTCTTAAAAATAAAATAGTACTTGACTCTTCCTAGAAAGGTCATGTTAGCGAGTGTTTTCGAGACGACACTTGCTAGAATAATTTTGTCTTCAAAGGATCTTGTTAAGGAGTTCTCAAAAACACTTATCAAACATACTCAATATACAACCCTCCAATTTCCCAAGTGTTGACTCAGGGTAAAAATCCAGTCAAGCTACTCCATAGTAGCTCAAGCTCGGCTCTTCAAGTACTTAAGTCCGGCCTGCTTAATTTTCGGTCGAGCAAGTATTTATCAAGTCGAGCTTTATAGTCCGTGAACAATTTGATTAATACGCTTGCGAGCCTCATTGAGTTTGATCGAGTTATCTAAAAATAGCACAAAGTACTTAAATGCGTAAAATTTGAACTTATAAAGCTTGAGCTCGAGTTTTATGTACAAGTTAAATGTAATTGAGTCGTACTCAAAAAGATTGATTTTCTAATCGAAAGGAGCTCGTGCATCAAAATTAAAACTTCCATTTAGCTGCAGTTCAATTTTGAGCACCAAATATGCGAACCAAGTCAACCTCAAGCTTGATTATGTTTCGATTCAACTCAGCTCGATTACGATTACGCGCTTACGGTTGATGCTATATAACACGAGAAAAACAGCATAAGAGAAATTGCAAACTTACTTTAAATTGCCCCGAACAAAGTTCCAGAGGACAACTTTTAACAAGATACATAACATGAGAAGAATCGATTACCAGATAATCATTTGGTTTAATGAGCGTCTCCTTGACAAAGTCCTTCCTACAATTTTAGCAAAAAGTGTCGGCTTTTCTATTGTGGGTCAGTGTTTTTGTTTTTATTTTTTGGCTAAGGGCTCAGTGCTTAAGTGGGAAGAAAAACGATGATTTCTATTTCAACAACAAAGGCAAAGATGTCCACCAAATGGGGGTGGGAGTTCCATGACATCAATCACAACAAAACCCCAAAACAAGTTCAAAAGGAGATTAAAAGGAGGTCATCAAAAGAAAAGGTGCAAAAGGTAGAAATTGGGTAGAGCCCAAAGAGAGAAACAGCCAAAAAGAACTCAAAACGAGTGATGGAACCTACAAAGGTCTCATTTTCAAGTTCTTTATCCCATGTGTACTGTCAGCTTCTCTCTCTGTCAATGTCATGACCAGGGGACAGATCACGACCCGGCTTTGGATTAAAAGATCAAAGATGCATGGCTAAACCAACTCCATTTAGATCTTGGATTCTCTCACTTCAAAAAAAGGCAAAAAAAAAAAAATTCTAAGTACCTGCCCTAAAACAAAAACCTCCCAAAACACCTTCATTGCCTTCGACAAAAAAAAAAAAAAAAAAAAAAAAAACCAGCTGGTAGATGTGCGGGCCTGTCAGTCAATTCATCGTCTTTCTTTCTTTTTGTCCTTCCATAACAAGATTCTTAAGAACCATTTATTTAAAACCCCAGCACCAGCATCATGAACATGGGGCCATGTGAGAAAAACCAAAAATCTCCATAAAGTCCCCCCTTTTTGTGAATTGCAGGTTGGTGTGCAGCAGCATCCTTGTGCAAAAAGTCTGGGGTCCTCCATGGGGCCTCCTCCTAACAGCTAACATCAGATGTTCATGTGCCTTCCCTTGGACACTGAACAGCCATGTGATCGTGTCCATACGATCTTTAATGATTTGCACATAAAATGCAGACTGTTTCACTCAGGCATTATAGATCAGCAGCATGAAAAATGAACTGAAAACCATGAAAAAGAAACGAAGTGAAAAAGTTGTGAATCCATGAGGAAGGATAGGAATTTTACCCCTGATTCACCAGCTAATACAAGGTAACTGGATACACAAATCATCATTATATAGAATATAAACCCCAAATAATAATCTGAGGCATATCTCCTTCTCTGGTAAACAGGAAGAGAAGGCTCGTCAACAGAGAGGGATCACCATAAGTACACTAATGACCCATCAAATCTTGATCAAAAAAAGCTAAACAAAAAGTACCAAAGTAAAAACGAAAAAGCCCAGATCTATACAGATTATTATGAGGAACCTAACAGCACAATCTTCTTTTTTTTCTCCTTTTTTTCCCTTTTTTTTTTTTTACCTGGAAGAAACAGGGTTCAGAGCTCTAGCAAATCCATTCATGGCACCATAACCCTTTGAGCTAAACCCCAAGCAACCAAGCAGGCCTTGCCTGTAGGGCAAGAATGTCTTCTTCCTCATCTCTTCACTCTGTGCCCTGTTCGCTGTGTAATGCAGCTCGTGTGGCGATGGTGGGACCCTCCTCTTCCCAGCCGACGACCCGTTCACCGGCCTCTTCCCACCTGATTTTTTCCCGGAACTGCCGCCCCCGCCGCCCCCGCCACCACCACCTTTCTTGATTTTCTCTGCATCGAGAAAATTTCCAGCAACCCCAAATGCTGAAGACAAGCTTGGAACTTTACTCTGCTTCGAGGTTGAAGATGAGGCGGAGCTAGCGGGTCTCTCTTTGTCTCTCTTCTCTTTGACTGGTGAGAACGAGAGCGTGTTCCAGAACTTGTTGTTGCTACTCCCTTCGCTTTTGCTTCTCAGAAAATCTTTCAGGAACACCCACCTCTTCGAGCTCCGACCAGCCGAAGACGACCTCGAAGAAGAAGCTGAGCCTGATGGTGTCGTTTCGGACGACAAAGACTCCACCTTTGAAGCATCGCCTTGCTCTTCGTCGAGATTTTCCGCTTTCTCCCCTGATTTGCCGCCAAACTTACTTCCTCTGCCACTGCTGTCTTCTTCTTCTTCCTCGTTCCATTCGAATGGAATGTTCCTGAGGGGCGACATGGACCTCGTCCGCCTGCGGACCGACTTATCCCTCAGCCTCAGATCTCTGCCTCTGAAATCCCCGCCTTTTTTACTCTCCTCTCGCTCTTGCTCTTCGTCGTCCAGATCCGGCAATGGAGCGAGGACCTGAGGCCTCTCCAGGTGGGTCGAGAGCTTCATGGGCCGGATCTGTCCGTTCAGGAACAGCTCGTCCGCCGAGCTCATCGGCCCGGGATGGCCCGACCCGGACGACCCGAACCGGGACGAGAACTCGAACTCGAACGACACGGAGCTCTCGGAGGCGCGGGGCTGCGCCAGCATCACGGACGACGACAGGACGAAGTGCATGGGGCTCGCCGGCGCGCTGTAGAAGTAGCCGGCGACGGGCCCGGAGCTCCGGCCGGGGCTTGACGGGGCGCTGACGTAAGGGGTCGAGCAGTTGCTATCGTCGCCGTCGTCGAAGAAGAAGAGCTCATGGGCTTCTTCGCGGCGGTCGTCGTCGACATTGTCGAGCTCATGTGTCGGCTTCGGATCCGGCTTCCGGCCCGGGTCTATGCGGGCTTCGGTTTCCAGTTTCATCCTCTCTCTCTCTCTCTCTCTCTCTCTCTCGCGCTCTAACTGATGGTGATGGTGATGACGACGACGAGACGGGAGCTTCTCAAAATGGTGCAGAGCGTTCGCGTGGGGAAAGCGAAAAAATAGAGTGAAGCTGGGGAGGGTTAACACAATGACCTCCAGATTGAGCCATTATTACGGCCATGCCACTCCCCCTCTCTCGGGTTCAGTGTCCGTACGAGATGCCTCCAATATGTTTATTGGTTGAATTACCAGAATGCCCCCACGTGCTAGTTGGTGGTGTTTTTGTCTTTTTCTCCCTTCTGGGCCCCCCCCTCCACAGTTTGGCGAATATTTATTGCACAACAGAAATGAATATTCGGGGTTTGACTTTCATCACGTAAGGAACAGAAAACACGAAAGAAATTATACAAAATAATTTCATCCATGATCTGGTTTCCGCGACGCGTTCATGCATTTGTGTTGGCTGGGAAGATTCCCCAAGTTCATTTTGTCATACTTGCAATGCTTGCACGTCGTTGGTACTGCCATACTTACATCCGGGACATTACCGATCTGCATAAAATGTTTTCTAAGAAGATTGATAAATGAGGTTGGTCATAACGCACAATAAGATTAAGTCTCATCATTTGTTGCGAATTATCATTTTACATAGGTTGTACAATAAAAAAAAGGACTTAACATACTATGCACTTTTCTTTTCTTTAATTCAAATTAACTTAACAATCATATTTCACATTAATCATTAGCGACGTAGCTTAAGTGCTTAAACGTCATCTTACAACAGTTATATTCATAATAATAATAATAATAATGAATACCCAAATTGAGTTTTTTTTTTTTGGAGGGGACGACAAACGAGCATATGTTAATTATTTTTTTTGGTCGAAAGCATATGTTAATTTAGATAAGTGGTTAATATACAAATGGAAAAAATAAAGTCCACAATCATGTGAAATTAACCTTTTTACACAAGATGTGTATGGAGCAAGTTTCGGCATCAACCCCCACAATAAATTAACAAATTCATTCCAAGACCCCTCTTTCGGTGGGCATAAAACAATGACGCCCTTCCATTCAATCCACGAATTTATAATTATTTGACTTTCCAACCCAAAATCCAAATCGCACCCCACATGACCAGCCCCTCCAAGAAAAAGTGACGTGTGTATCGACTTCATCAGTGCCTTCTATTGGTTTGCATGGAATGGTCCTTCAACTTGTGGGTAATTAAAATTAATTACCAAATTTACGAAAAGACCCTTGCTCTTACCGGAACATTTTAATGGCATTTATTTTGCCTACCGAATGAGTCAGCAAAGTAATCAAACTAGCTAAAGCCCGACTCTTGGGAAATAAAATGGCCGTTAAGGAGTGTTTTCGAGGCGCTTGGTTAGTATACTTTGATTTGAATCGTTCAATTTTTAAGATGCTGGTGTGGAGAATGTACGAGAGCATTCGGAGCATTAGAAATCGTGATTTTTCTTATTGATGAACATGATTTGGAAATCATTATAATGGATAAAAGGGTTTTCTTCCACGAATGTAATTCTTGAAAAGAAATTTTTTAAAAAAATGTATTCTTTTTTAAGAGGAAAAAAAAGAGAAAAAAGAAAGAAAGAAAAGGCAGCATGGAGAGAAAAGAAGAGCGATGAGATAGAGAGAGAAGGTGGGAAAACGGGAAAAGGGGCGATGGACGCAGAGACATACAAACCGGTACAAACAGTGAGGAGGCGGATGCACGTTCCTGGGCTGCGCTACTATGTGACGTCGCCCCACTGTACTTCCCTGCACCACCCCACTCGCTCGCTCCCACGTGTCCCGGTTCCGAAAAATAAAAAAGTGTCCAAGAGGATATTCCTTGATGTTTTCGTAATGATTTGGTAAGCAGTAATAATGCGGGCCTTTTTCGAAAATGAGTCCAAAAATGCTATCAAATTAGGATCATTTTTTTCATTTATCAATTTGAGATCCGTGGGACAGCCCAACTCCCGCAGGAGACCTTGGACAGGGATTAGGCACACGAGCCTATGTGACAACCTAAATGCCCGCTTAAGTCTATGCTATGTTACACGGATACAGGACACGACTCACGATATCACACTACACGATACGTCAACATAACAGTTTTTAAAAAAATAGAGAATTTTGTCACGCTGATATACGTCGTATATTATATGTATATTTTTATATATACACGATTTCATAACAATAAAACTTAAATTATTACCAACCATATTATCGATAGAGTCGGGAAAAATAGAAAAACAAAGGTCGTCACATGAAGGAGTTAGAAATTAGGTCAAAAAATTTGGTTTTTTTTCACTATTTTTAGTGTCCGGAGCCAAAAAAAAAAAAGGAGGAACAACCGTGTCGATGTAACAGAGAGCCCATGTGCCTAGCCCTTTTTTTAATAATAAAATTAGTAAGATAAATGAAGATGATGTGTTAATCATCTGGAACTTAGACTACTACACGGGCCTCTTTTTCATAAATAAAAAAATTTATCCCTAAATTGGTAAAAAAAAATTGACCCATTTGAAAAAAAAAAAAGAAAACCCAAATATACCCATATTAATCATAGTGGAGGAACTATGAGACTAAGATCAAAGGGATGTGACGAGAAATTACTCAACTGGCTTAGGGTTTCAAATCTTAATAATGTATACTTGTTTTTCTCGAACTTTTTATGAACTACATATAGATGGATTGAGCGAATAATCCCAATTTGCCTATATAAGCACAAAGTAGAGTAAAAGTCTTCCTTCTCAAGGTAGAAGCTCCTTGCCGGATGATTATATAAGCACGAAGTAGAGCCAATTTTTTTTATTTACGAAAACGGGACCCATGCGGCAATCTAAAGGCCAAATGATTAATATGTCATCTTCCTATATCTTATCAATTTTATTTTATGAATATTTTTTTATTAATTATTTACATACTAAATAAATGAATTACATAAATACTAAATTATTTATTAATTATAAATCTTAAAAAAATTTCATTCAATTATTTATAATTATGTTATAAAAATAAGCTTTAAAAAATTATATTTACAAATTTATATAAATATAAATGTTATAACTATAAAATAATTAAAAATATAAAATATGATTTTTTTTAAAGGGACTAGGCGCATGGGCCTGTTCGGGCACTTGGGCTGCCGCATGGGCCTGTGCGTCTAGTTCTTTTTGCACAGGCCCGTGCGGCACTTCGACTGAAAATAACTTTCCAAGCATAATAATTTTTTATTTTCTTTTTATTTACAATTTTGATCTTGTTCATTACACCAGATAAAAACGATAGTTATGCATACATGTTGAAAAAATTGAATAATTAAGCTGCTACTCAAAGTCTCAAACTATACATGCAATCACTAGATAGTCTTACGATATTTTTAAAAAGGGTAGGAAATTATTTTTTGAATGAAGTGCTGTAATTAACTAATTAATTAATGGCCGCTGATTTTTAGGGCATGGGGATAGACCTGGATGTACCCAATCGCTGCACCTCACTTCATAGGATCCTTAGCTTTTGGGCGGCTGCCACGATGACATGGGGTTCTGCTACCCACCATTTGATTAATCAAATAATTAATTCATTTTATTAGCAAGTGTGCTAAAACAATATATAATCATGGATTAAAAAGATTTCTAACCTGAATAATGTATTTAATCAGCGATCTTAGAAACTCGTTTTAATTTAATTTTATAATTAATTAATATTTGCGTCAGTTAACTGCTAATCGAATACATAACCTCTGATTTCTTTTTTCCGGTTTCTCTGATTCCAATAAAGCTGAATGTTCGAGAGCAACCCTACTTTGCTTGCCACAGGAGAAACTTCCACTCCACCAACCTCACCCTGACACGTGGCTTACTTTACACACGAATAACCACGAGCTATTGCCTTTTTTTTTTAAACTTTTTTATTTGGTAATTTTCAGTCAAGTACAAAGTGAACGTAGAATGTCCGTGAGATAAAAATATTAAATTTAATATCGCGAAAAACCTCAAATCGATATATTTGTGATAAATTTATTTTAAATTATTTTTTTATTATCAAAAATCTCAAATTAGTACATTTGTGATAAATTTAATTCAAACTATTTTTTTACCACAAAAAATTCTAAACTTATACAATTGCTATAAATTTATCTCAAAATAATTTTTTTTCATAAAAAATCTTAAATTAGTACACATATGATAATTTATCCTTTGTTAGTTTTCGTTAAATTGAGTTAATATCACGAAAATTTTTAAATTGACGTATCATAGCAAATATAAGATAACGTTTGCACCCGACAATTGCCACATGTCATTCAATTTAGTAATTCAACGGTAAAATTTAAGGAAAACTAACGAAGAGTAAATTTTTCACAACTGTATCAATTTGAGATAAATTTGTTATAGGTATACCATTTTAGGATTTTTCATGGTCAAAAAAATAATTTGGGGTAAAATTGTTATATGCATACCAGTTTAAGGTTTTTAGTGGTATTAACGCAAAAGATTAATATTAAGAAAAATTCTAAATTGGTATATTTATGACAAATTTACCCCAAGCTATTTTTTAATAACAAAATACTAGAAACTAGTACACATTTGATAAATTTATCCCAAATTGGTACACTTGTAAAAAAAATTATCTTATGTTAGTTTTCGTTAGATTACTAAATTGAGTGACACATGACAATTGTCGGAAGTATGCGTTTGGAATTTTTACCCCATATGGTATCAATTTGGAGTTTTTTTATGGTATTGATTCAATTTGACGGAAATCGACGAAGGGTAAATTTGGCACACTTTTACCAATTTGAGATTTTTAGTTGTTAAAATAATTTTTTTGGGTGAAATTATCACAAAGGTACGAGTTTGAGATTTTTAGTGGTCGAAAAATTAGTTTGAGGTAAACTTGTTACAGGCAGATGAGTTTAAAATATGTTAAGGTATAACGGGATTTACTGTAAATGACACGCGGTCAACGCGTGTCAACACTTGGGCGACATGCGAGTCGGGCATTTTAAAAAGCTTTTTCATTAAAAAAATCCTTTTACTTCATCATTAGCCAAATAGACAATACAAATAACCTTCATATCTCATTCTTGACATTTTAGAGGGTCATTTTTCTTGTTATTCTCAGTGGATATTCAATGTGGGACTCCCTTCTTCACGTTGTAACCCTCTAAATCTCATTAATGACTTCTTAAAGTGAGTTCATGTTTGTCCCTCTTACTCACCACCAATGTGGGACTCTTGAATCTTCTCAAGTCATTTTGCTTTTGTCTTTCTCCATCATCCTCGATATTGGATCAATTCTAATTTTTTAACCATTTATTTATTTATGAATTTGAATCAAATTAGTTTGATTGAAATGATCCTAAAAATGACAATTTATTACGTGTGTGTAATATTATATATTAAATATGTAACATGTCATTACGTCAAAATTCTCTATTTTTTAGAAATGATGAGTTGGCATATCGTGTCGCGTGTCGGTGCTACATAAATCGTCAGAAGATCGAGGTCTACTCCACTCTTGTATGGTCTTCGAATTGGTTTGTGCGCGCGTGCTAAGTGTGTGATGCGAGGCTGTGCGAATCCTTGTCTAGACTTGAGATCGGGCACACGACGTCCATCGATCGGGTTCAAGGTCGCTGTTCGATCGTGTGCGCTCCGTCTGGTCGTCTGGACTCGGGATCAGGCAAGACATGTGGAGGGACAAACGGGATGGGGCCACGGACCCGACCAGCGCCCAACGGAAGAGAAAGAGAGAGGGAGGGATGGGGGGAAGCGAGGGAGTGAGAGGAGCGGTCGTTCACATGCAATGTCAGGTACGCGATTGAGAATAAAATTTGGGACGGGTTTGGCTAATTGGGTCGGGTCACAAAGTCGTCTCGGCCACTCCTGCTCTTCACCTGAACATTCACATGTCGATTTCGTGTGCTTGGCGTAGCAATTAATTAGGTTGTCTCCATATGATTCTCGACGCATGTGACCCGTTTGTTTTCCGGTCCTATGTAATTGCATTAGTTTGTTCCTATTGTCTTAATCAAAAGGGGCCACGAAAAGTTCTGCTACATTTGCAATTTTGGACTTCAATCAGGATTGGAGAAAGTAGATCGAATGCTTTTATTCCTTCGTGATGGAAGTGTTTGTCTCCTCCCTCCTTTTCGTCCAACTCATGTTTGGATGAAAGCGAGGGGCCACTTGATAGGATGAACGGGGGTTACTAGGTTTGAGTCTTCGCCGGCGAGCTTATAAGGCGGGGCTTTCGGCCGGATGCTTGACGGGTATGCCATTTTTGCTCGACGGTAGGATCGGAGTGCTGATCCTTCAACGCCTTGCACTGTATATTTGACCTGCACCTTCTTTTCTTTTGTTGTAATGGCGGTTGCACGAGATTTTTTTTTTTTTTTTGAAGAGCTAATTAATTTATCGAGCTGCGCTTTGAATAAAATGTCGAGACATAGTCTTAAGGAGTTTAAGGAAGAAGCACTGGTCATCTTTTTTTTTTTTTTTTGGGTGCGACGTGAGTGAGAAATTGCATTTGACCTTCTTCCTAGAGCGCAAACTAGACCTCATGTGACAGTCGTCGTTTTACCGGTGCTAGGAGGTGAGGATGGCAATACCCGTGTGAAGGGAACGAATCCAAATTACATACGCAATGAAATTGCTCTGAATCAACAAGCTTTAGGAACATCTTAAATCATCGATTGAGGAAACATATCACAAAACAAACATACCATGTATTTTCGCATATTAAATGTCCACAATGCAGTCGAGCGAATCCGCCGCCCGTTTGACGTTTCAGAGAGGAAATCAGGTGTTCATCGTCATTCATCTTCTTTGTTCTTCTTTGTTAAAAAGAACGATGGCAAAACGAAGTCTAAAACAGAACGAAAAAAACATGATTTTTATTCACGTTCAAAATATGATAACATCCCGCACTTATTCATGTGGATAACGGGTGTGGTAGCCTATATGGATGGACCACGTCACTTATTGTATACCCCTAATTTTCCAACACCGTGTGACTAGTTCTTTTTTTCTTTTATTGAAATAAAGAAAAAATATTGGAGTCTTCGGTTAATCTCCTATCCTATTCTTATCCACCACAATCCGATTCATTTTTTGACGTCACTTCTATTCGAAACATCATAATACGAAGCTTTACGTAAAGAGTTATACAGCAACGAATATGAATTTTGACGTCACTTCTATTCAAGGCAATGTACATGTATCATTTAAATAATAATAATAATAATAATAATAATAATAATAAACCTAGATTGTTTTGAATTAAAGTAAACCTGATGGGACCCTTCTAACAAAAACTACAATCGACCGATAAGCAGCTACAAGAATGGAAGGCAGCTTTTGATCCTACCTATGCGAGTAGAATCTATTTTGGATCCATTTTGGTCCACCCTACGATCTCCTGGGTCCAAAAATAAAACATGGATAATATTGGATGATTATGAACATGTCAATGTCAAAAATGTGCAAATAAACCCAGGCACAATCCATTCTCAGCTTGATCTCTGCGCAGTGTTCTTGCTTTTCTCCTACCCTTTTGGATTGCCCCTCTCCGCAGAGTCTGCACCACCATCATAATGCAGCAGCCAATAGCCATTGCAACCCCATTTCTTCCATGGAAATAGAGCTTTCAAGGTGACCGATTGCGGTGAGCAGATGAAGACCAAATCAATCGGGAATGAGCTAGTCCGGCCGAAGATTAGTCGATGGGCTCTGAAGTATGTTACCTGCACGCTTTTGTGCCTTGTGTTGATTTGCCCAGGTCCTCATCGCAAAATGCAGCTTCACCATCAAATCACGCTCTGCACTATTGATCGAATAAATTGCATAATTAAAAAAGAACCTGAGTTGCGAGCGATACGACCTCGGAGAACCCCGTGCTATCGTGAGCTTCCACATCATGAGAGGGACTATTCGCACCCGTTCAGCAAAATTATAAGGAGTGGGCCAAGTGAGGAGTCGAGCAATAATTCAAGTCCGAAGGCTGAGCTCAGGCGACTGAAAATAGAGGCCGAACGGAGCCACCCTGATCGGAGCCCAAGTGCTGCATGGTCACGATCTCAAGTGTTGGCCCATGAAAGTCGCGTGCTTCAAGTGCATTGCCAATAAACAAATTCTGGGCGCGCCAGATCGAGTGAAAAGGACTTGATGCGTAACAGTAAGTTGAATCTGACCAACGATGGAGATGCATCAGGACCGCTCCAACAACATCTAACAAAAAAATCCTCACGATCTGGGCCAAATTGATGTCTGATATGAAAGCAGCAGCAAAGGGGAAAGCGAATTTGAAGTCCAGGAAGAAAACTGAGACGAGATGCCAAGGGTACAACACTAGACTACACAGTTTTTTCATTCGCAACATCAGAATGGACCGTGCATACAAGAAGCTTGCAATAAAATAAGAAGCTCTTGCCTGTTTGTGAGCTTTGAATGAGACAAGACATCTTCACATGATATAAACACGGAACATCATTAACCACGGGAAGCTTCTCCCTTGGTCATAATGAAAATTATTTCTGTAGAATCTTCCCTCCTGGATTTCCCCTTCCCACCTACACAGGTTTTAAGTAAAGAACCAGAGGACGGGGCAATTGATGCTTGGTATAACTTAATATCCCCGGATGGTTGCATCAAAATTCGGCAAACAATTCATCGATCAACATGGTTAGTATCCTATTTCCAATCGCGACGCCTTCTTCAAACACTTCTACGTTGAACTCAACCCACTTCCCTTGCCGAGTGCTCATGTCCTGGTACACAATCTCATCCACCATCACATCTCCAATGGTTTTCCGACCCGAGATTTCCTTGTAGACATCCTCCGCTAACCAGCGCTTTCTTCGGAACAATGCATGCCACTTAGCCCATGCTTCACAGGTTCCATTGAAAATGTCGCGACATCGTAATTCCAAACATTCGATTGCACAATCAAACAAAAGTTTGTGCCTCAGCCTCGAGTGCTCCTCATATCTATCCATTCTACCTGCTCGGTTCTCCAACTTATTGAAGAGGCCATAGCACATGAACTTGGGCTGGCTCTCCCCAAAATCTTCCAACCTCAGCTTTACATTCTCAATTATTGCTTCCACATATTTAAGTTCCCAACTTCTCGAACCATCCGCATACAATGAATGGGATTCTTTTCTTGTCGCCCACTTTTTCCCGGCATCTGCTGTCACAGAAGAAGAGGTCGAGCAGGATAGTTCATCCTCACATGCCACAGTTGGAAATTCTCTTTGGGAAAGCCAGTCCAACACCTCAGGGGCTTGACTGGATGAGAAGTCTTTGCTGCCTGAGATTTAGAGAAGGATGTTTTAGCTGTCACTCTTACTGAAAATATTCATTCATGAAAGGAAGGCATGGCAAATTACTGATAATTACATATGCTCTAGTCTCATAGCAACTGCCAAGTTACTACATTTTACTCTCCCATCAGTTTCGTGCATAGAACAACCAAAATTCTGTCGGGACTAGGTTCCATGTACCCCATTACTTTGCAACCTGTTCCACTTCTTTTTCTGCACTGGGCAAGTCACATGTTCAAGTAAAACAATACTCCCAATTAATTTCTGAAGCATGCGTCTGAATAGCTCTCTAAATTACGTAACACAAATGTTAATGCAGAAGAAGAAAGTAATCTCACCACTACAAGTGATCACGCTAACTGTGCAACTTTCACTCACAAATGAGGATTCAAGAGTTGAAACTGGGCTTGGATGTTCATAGTCAGCTTCCTTTGCAGCAGCATAGCTGGTGGCACTACTACTGCACTCTTCTATTTCTTCTGAATCCACACCCTTTATGATATAAGATGATGTAAGCATGGCAATAAGTGTTCTGAACAATAACTATGTTTTGGAAGCACAAGAATAAAATAATACTATTGGATTTCTTATTTAGACTCATCCATGGCATTGCTGCATATCCAGAATAACAGATTGCAGTTTTACATTAATAGGCAATGACTGAAATCTAATTTCTCCGTAGACTGAAGACAAATACACTGGATTTAACAGAAGAAAAGATCAAGAACTAGGCACAAGCTAGTTTTGCAGATGAAGAACACCATAAACTTTAAGATTTAGTCAAAAGTAAAACATAAAGTAAGGATTCCATAAAACATAAACTAAGGATTCCATACGAGACAGTCAGCATTTCTAATTGCTGTTTGGTTTGACATGGCTGGCTAGCAAACACAGAAGATGAAATCTGAGAATGCACGTAAGAGTTCTCAAGAACGCCGAGGGAAGAGAGTCCATTCCCAACCCTTTCCACATTTGAAAGAATTAATCTTATTTAAACACAAATAATCATGGATGATATGTTTATTTGCTTTTGCTTCATGCCGCATTCATCACGAGCAGCACATCGAAGTTTCAATATATGTATGTATGTATGTATGTATGTAAGTAAGTGTGTGTGTGTGTGTGTGTACTCACACTCTTTAGAGAGAGAGAGAGTCTGGAAATTGAGTGAAAGAAAACTCGCTTAAGTACATACTCAAGGTCAGTAAATTCCATCATTGCACCGAAGTCACCAAGACTATGTTTAACACCTAGATATGGTTATTGTCGCAATCCTCAAAGTATTTGAAAATGTGTCTAGATTTAAAGAGAAAGAATATTTCATCCTTTTCCCATGTGAAAGTTACTTAAAGAAACGAGAGGCTAAATAAAAACACAGAACGAAACTGAACCTAGTAACTACTTTAGCAAAAGCAACATACCTGGCACTCTTGCTTTAAGTTGGTTGTGGGACCATCAGATGAAGTACATGCAGAAACAACTGGACTGCTCACAACCTCATCTAATCCTTGTTGAAAGCTTTCCTCACTTTCTGTTATCACGGAGCTTACACTGTTTTGTGTGCCAACTGATTCTTCATTGCTAATTTTAGGCATAGACAAACTCTTTTCCCCGGAAATGTCACAATTGGACAAGTCTATTCTGTCAGTTAGTTCTCTAAGCTTTTGTTCCAAGAGAACACTCAAAAAATTTCCATCAGATATACTTCCAATTGGAGATGATGAACTGGAATCTTTACAATCTAATGATCCATTATCGCCAGAAAAAGAATGGTCAGAGTTACCATTCTCATGCATTCCAGTGTAGGCACGAGGTTCTCGAGAGCATCTCTTTATTGGAGAAGAGAATGTAAATGAAATTACATCCATGCTGTTTTTGTTGCTATCCACACCACAATTCACACGTCCATCAATAACAGTATTTCTCTTGACAGACATACCATCACTGTTGATGAGAACATTGGTGGTGACACTTCGATTTGAATTGATATTTGAATTTGCAGAATTTATTTTGTGGGTGGGAGTCTTGAATCTAGATGATTTGAGCTCCTTGGAAATATTTGTAGCCGGTTTTGTTGTGGAACCAGTTTCGGCCTTCACAGCAATCTTGCTCGCAGTCTTAGATGGTCCGATCGAACCATTGACAGGCCGAGTTCTTCCGGCCGGCTGTTTGGAGCGTGAAGCTCTTGAAACTGGACCCTGTCTGTCACTCAGAGAATTCTGCTTCTGATTATTTTGCTTGAGCACAATGTTCGTCCGGTTTGTAGAAGTTATTATTTGTGAACTCTTCTGCAACCGTGGCAGACCGTTGGAAATTTGGCTCGAATTTTCCCCATTCTGCTCTTTCTCAACTGCAAGATTTTTCTTATTGAGCTGATTCTTTGCCTCTCTTTTTTCAACATTGACTTTTCCTGGCTCAGCAAGGGAAGATGATTTTCCCTTCGATCTCCAATTTCCAGGACTAACCTTCCCTGATACCACGGCAGTCCTGGACAGCTGTGTATCTTGTGGTATTTTGTAGCTTTTCTCAATGAACTTTCCTTTCACATTCTTGACACTGCCAGAACTACTGGCTTTATGCTGCCTTGATGCCTCATAGGCAGATTCTAACTTCACTTTTAGATCATCTATTCTTAAAGGAACTGATGCTGAAACAGTCGATGATGCTTTGCTTCTGACAACTCGGGGACTAGATTCAATAATCTTTGCGGCTGCCTCCATAACATAGGCAGCATTCTTGGATGGAATGAATCCGGGACCTTTAATTGGAGATAACAACCTATTATGGGTAATGGAAATAGGTTTAGCTGATTTCGAAGGTAGTATTTCGGTCTGAAATCGCTCTATCGGTCGTTTCTGTGCCTTTAAGAGCTTTGCTTCTGCAGGATGTGAGGAGAACCTACCCAGTCTACTAGAACTGCTGAGGCAATCAATCGGATCACATCTACTGCGCAAATCACGGGCGCCATCACTGTAAGGAGAAGCTTTGATTAGATGAAATTCAGAACATAAGGTGGAGGACTCGGGACCATTTGACTTTGGCAATGAATCCAAACCCATAAGTCGAGCCACTACTCCGGGGGCTCTGTTCTCACATCCTTCATTGCTGCTCTCTGAAGCTCCACAATTCCACTCACTACTTCCGCTTTTACTTGAACTAACTCCATTTTCATCAATAACATTCTACAATAAGGCAAGAAATGGTGCAAGTCAAATAGATGGAACTCATAAACAACTAAAATTTTTTTGACAACAGTAGGGCCAAAAGAACTCCCACCATCTGAAGCCTTGACTTAGCCAAGATCTTTGCATCATCTGTTTCTTGCTTAACTCCATCTATAACAAGAAACAGAGAACGTTAATAGCACCATATGAGCCATCTCCACCAGAAAACTTCCATATGCTAGCAATGCGCAGGCGTGACTAATAAAATCATTGAAAAGACAATGCGGGGTAGTACCAGGACCGGGTATATCAGGACTGTTTGAGAACAGCTTCTTCCTGGACTTGCTGTTCCAGTCAAAAAACTGTAGGAAGCCTCCCTTTGACCGTCTTTTCTCCACCTCCATCTCTCGATTACAGGTATCTAAAAGAACAGAAGAAAATTACATACATGAGGAGGAGATAGGAAGACCCACAAGACAAAATTAATGTGAGACCCAGCGTGTTTTATCCTAATTTCAATAACCCTACTCTCCTATCAGCAAGCACTTCAGGACTCACTCGGATAATTGTGATCTCACATATGCCAAGAATCGACCCAACAACCACATTCGAGCAGTATCCAAACCAACACCAAGCATCATATTTTTAACTCACTGAAACACGATTCATTCACAAAGCATCTCCCAAACTCGTAAAGTTCCAGTGCTTGTAAAACACGACCTCACTACCTCGCCTGCTGAGTCCAAACTCTAACGGAACCACGAGATTCACCCATAAACAGAACAGTAACGCACCCAAGGAAAAAAAAAAATCACAAATTTGCACATGAACTCAAGATTCACACTGACCTTCCGCTGAATGGGGTTGAGGATCACAATAAGCACCACCGAGTCACGCGTCAAGTCATCGACACTAGATCTGAGCCAGCATTGCCCGCGAGATGCGCGTGGAACAGGAAAACGCCGAGAGTCGCCATCTCCGGCTATGGGAGTGTCCGGCGAACTTGACGCCAATGTGCGTGTGCGTGTGCGTGTGTGTGTGTGAGAGAGAGAGAGAGAGAGAGATCTGGCGAGAAGAAGAAGAAAGGAGAGAGAATGTGAGGAGTTCGAGTTTTTAAAAATGGTGGGAAAAAAAAAAGTAAGTAAATGGAATTTGTGTCCAAAGGAAGGGGAGAGAGAGAGAGGGAGAGAGGGAGACTGGTTTTGAGCATCAAAATCTGAGAGGAAGAGACAGCGAGCTTTGTTGTCAAAAATGATTTTTTCCGATTTTCTCTTCTTCTTTTTTTAATAAGGGGCGTCAGAGAGCGATGTCCGACCGCCACGTGCCCGTCTTGTGGGTTAAGCCAGTTTAAATTGGAGAAAAAGTTGCCACGTCCTTTTTGCCTGCGTCCTTTGTTGTCCTGTTAGAAAGTGTCAAGAAAAAGTTTCTGCTTTCTAAAAAACAAAAATCTAATGGTTTCGACCAAATATAAATATATATATAATGTAATTTAATTTATTATTATTCTTCCTCTTTTTTTGGTCGAAATTATTGTTACCATTCTTGGCTTGCATATTTTGGTAAGTCGAAAATTAGGACAAAGTACGTTAATTTCCGGCTAACAATTTGTCGGAACATCACGTTGAAGCTGATTTATTGTTTCGTAGAACAGGGCATGCAAAATGATTTATTCACAGCTTACATACCTCATCACGCAAAAGATTTCAGAAGATACGATCCGATTCAATAGCGTCAATTCCTTAAAAAAAAATTATTGTGAACTTGATTGCACATTTCACAATAATTCAGGGACTTGCCACAAATTTCTCCTCCTTTGGATAAAAAAAAGTTTACGCTTAATATTTAAGAATAGTTTAACAACCAACATGCTAAAATTTAGGAGTTATTAGGTTAATGAATGATTCAGATGACATTTTCCTAAAAATGGAGCATTAGTTTCGTTTTTCCTTGTATTGAAATATTATCTCACATTGCTTGACCTCGAGGAAATATCAGGACTAGACTATCCTTTCGTGAATGCGTGTAGTCAAAATTCCACGCGCCGCAAGTCGATGAATTTACACGTGAGAGGGGATGTTGAAGTATTATATCATATTGCATGCTCTTGCTCTTTATATTCGCGAGACATTCCTATAAATGTTAACTTAAGTTTTTGGATTGAGTTTTTTTTCGTATCTTGGGCAATCTTTTCTTCGGCGGTGCAAGAAATAAGAAGGACAAAATGTTTGACTGCTGGGCGCACCTCCGAAAAAGGAGTTATGGAAATTGGAATTGAAGATGTCAACCATAATTCACGTGTTTCCTTTCTCTCTCTCTCTCTCTCTTTTTTTTTTGGTCCTTTTTCTGACCTATTTCATTTCAACCTACGTAGACTTTTAAGTTTATAGGATCAAAACGCCGCCGCAGGACATGCATAAAAGGTGGACGACCCCCTTTTGTTGACCATAATTGAGAAGCCTATTCGAGTTCTTTGGCAGTTAAATGTGAATCAGCAAACATTAGACTCGTACTAACCGAACTCAGACATAGGATTTGCTAAGGTAGGTACCTATCTGCTTAGGCCATGTCCTTTTTCTGAATGCCATAATATTCAATTTCAAATGATTTTGTGTGCAGACTCCCATTTGGATACGGAGTTAACGCACTAGAAATTTGCTCGCTCATCAATTCGGTAACCTATTATGCGTCATTTGGTTTCGCAAAAATTACAACAAAAAAAAAATCTTAAATTTATTGTAATTATTTCAATTTAATCCTAAACTTTTTTTTGATCGATTTGGTCCTAAAATTGTTGCATTTGAGCTGCTCAGCCTAGCAAATTTTGACCTAAAATCGCTGACGTGGAGTCGCATCGGACATCTTACGTGACATGATCGGTACTGACGTGAATGGTTTTTAATAATAATTTTTTAAATTTTATCTTTCTTTTCTTTTCTTTTCTTTGATTTTTCACCTTTAAAGTGGCTGGTGAGATTTATTAGACTCTTGTCGACCATGACTAAGGACTAGGATACCCTCTTCGGCCACTAGCCCTCGCTTGGTTTTGGGCAAGGCCATCATGGCCGTGGTTGAAACTGTCTATAACAACCGGTATAATGAGCGCGGGGAATGGTCGCTTGAGCTAAAGGGTTTAAACAAGAAGCGACTCTTGACAAATTTTCGATATGACGAAAGAGATAGAAACAAATCGAACTGTACACCGAATAGGAAAGAACGATTTTGCTATATATATATGTGTGTGTGTGGGGAAATAACTCAAGGAAGTACATTTTGAAATAACGACAATGCTTAGCTTTGGAGCTCCAAAGTTAAGCATGCTCAAGTAGGAGCACTCTCAGGATAGGTGACCGCATGCGAAGGTGCCCACTTGTATGCCAAAGAACAAAATTGTGAGGCTGACATCATATGACCAAAGCGAAATATACCTTAGTAAGTTAATCTAGGATGTCACATTAGCCTCCCCTACGGCCGCAATGCCCTCACCAATGGCAGTTAAGGGTTTGACGTCCCTCACCGATCATAACTAGAAAATAAAACAATGGGAAAATAAAAATTATTTTGAGAAATCATTGGAATTTATCCATGTTAACATTGCTCACATCACGTAGGACGGCTGACATTCCTATTAGTGGTTTCTGGTTAAATTTGTTTAAATGGACTGAATTGACACAAATGTAAAAGTTTTATATTTCAATTTTTTTTTAAAAAAAGAGAGGTTAAATTTACACAATTGTAATTGATTTTGAATTTTTTGATAATTTTTCAATTGATTGTGGATAATCCATATATACTACATTTTGGGGGGGCCCAAATTTTAAGGTTCGTGGAAATTTCATGTGGGCAGTCATTCAACACGTCATTCACATTGATAGTGGACAAAAGATGACCATACGAGCACAACCCACGACAAGATTTCGGGATGAAGAATTCCATAGGCAGATATGCTATGAGCCTAAAGGAAAATGTACAAACCAGGAATGCCCCACGACAGTGTGAGCCTGATTAGAACTGGTGTTCCTTGCCGCATCAAAGTCACCATTAAACTTGTTTTCTCCTCTTTTAGGGGGCGTGGGGGGACCTGAGTCGACCTCATCTCTATTTTGATCTCTCGTCCAATGTGCAGTCATGCGCAATGTAACGCGTACAGCATGTGGCCAGGGCCATAGTGCAAGGGACTCGACAGTCCTAACAAGACACCAGTTGGTGTTTCCTAGCCGCCAGGGTGCTCTTTAGACGGATGAGGGGACCATCTCAGATTCCTGAGCAAGAAAACCCACGTTCGAGTTCTTTTAATTAAGTATAAAAGGGGCGGAGGCAAGTGGATTAGCATTGATCATCCCTTGAAGTCGCTATAGAATTTCTTACGTCTCCTAGGAAATGTCCTGATTGAGTTATAGCCATCGAATATTAGGGGTGGAATTCCAGGTTATTGAGTTTGCATGTTAGGTTTCAGGTTCCAGAAATTGAGAAACCGATTCCAACGAGCAAGTTGCAGGTGGAATAAGTCATTGTGTATTTCTTATTCTCCGTTTTTTCGCATAGTCCTGCGGTGATTTTGTAATCTCGAATCGCTAATTCAAGTTTTTATTTCTAGAGATATCCATAACTGAAATCTTTACTTTGTTAATATTCCGTCTGACTATGAATTATTGTCAATGGATCGTAAGAGCGAATGATGGTAATTAAAGATGATATTTCACAAAAGATGATGTAATCACCAAACTTTGGTCATAAAATGCTAAGTATTTTCTTTTTGACAAAAAAAAATTGTTATTTCACTGCAACCGTTCAATTAAAATATGAGCAAAACCTGAGTAAACTTTGGAAATGATCATGAGAACCATGACAGGTTCCAAAAATTTGAGAATCGATTCCGAGGAGTTGTTAATACTTCGTATGGAACCTAAATCGAATTTGAAACCGTCCACCTCTATCAAAGAATAAGATCTTGTCAGTATGACGGTGAAGTGTTAATCATAACATTAGAGGTGCGTCCCATCATATGATTGTTAACACTTACGATTAAGATCACACCGTTACATCGACACACCATCAACTTCTCAAAATCCCTATTAAATATTACTCCCGTAACCTAAATTTCGCTCACGGCAAAAAACGATGCCCACAATCGAGAGCCAATCACGCCCGGTGATGATCAACTAGCCGGAATTTTTGTAACACGTAGAGATTTTTGTCGGTTGAAATCGGGTACCTTCAGGATTATTCATTCATTCACTTTTCTTTTCTCTATTTTGATCCACGTCACGTCAGCTGTTTTCTCCAAAATCCCATTCGATCTGAGCTGCAGTTTCTGCTATCTTACAAGCTTCCAAAATTTTATATTTGCCTCCACATGGACGTCTTTTTGGCAGTACAGGCTCTCTGTTCTGGGGTCCCCAAAGTGAATAATGAGTGTGCCCTCCAGCCTTTTATTCTTTCTTCTTTTTGGCCGAAGAGAATCCAACCCCAATCGAATATACTTTTGAAACAATCACTTTCGATTGAGTTGTGTGCACATACTAAACATTTACCTTCTTCTGGGCCAGTAGGGTAAACTACCTTCACCATGTGCGATGCCGTGCCTGTAATCAAAACCTTGCTCATTTCAACCACCCTTTTGAGTAACAAAGCATTCACAATACAATTACCCAAAAAAAAAAAAAATCCTAAACCCATTACACTCATACAAATCCAATTCTAAACCTCTTAATTGTGTCAATTAAATCTATCCAATTAATTTTGATTGAAAATTATTGACATAAATATAGACAAATCGTACCACTGAAAATTGCCGATATAAACACTAACCACCCTATTGATGCAGCCGGTTATGTAGACATGATAATAATGTAATAATTTTTTAAGCATTTCTATAATTTTTGCCTTTTTTTTTAATTGAGGATCCCTAAGCCTCATCGGCCACAGCAAAGGTGCATGGCCCCTTGCCTAGATTTGGTGAGGGGCATGACACCCTCGCCAAAGTTGGGCTAGGCAAGACGAGTGCCATGATGCCTAGATCGGCAAGGGTTGGGTGGCTGGCGATGCTTGCTGGCCCAATAATCCAAATAAAAAAGTAAAGAAACGAAATTGGTTGTGCCGCGTAGAATGATCGGTTTCAACTCAATGATTTCCGATCAAAATTGACTAGATAAACTCAATCTGACAAAATATAAAAATTTTAGAATGAAATTTACACAAATACAATAGATTTAATTCCTTTTTAGTAATTTCCCACACATTTGACAGCAAATCCCATTAAATTATTTAGGTAATCATTACACGAAGTTGTGTAATGCAAGTGGAACAAAGAAGCAGCTGTTAAGTGCCAGGTGAGAGCATTATTGGGCAGTTGACACGTCCAAGTCAAAATGAATCTAACGTTGTGCCTGACCCAGATATATAATAAAACCGCGTTAAATCCTTAACTGTCGAACTACACATGCATTCCCATGTGCTCTCTTTGAAAAAGTATTGCAGAGCGGGGATCTAAGATCCCAGTCCGTGGTTTGAATAATCCACCCCACCAATGCACTGTTTACTGACCAGAAGGCCGGCAGTGTCAACAGTTGGATAACTGATGATTACCTAATAAAAGATTCACAACCAATAAATCTCTTATCTTACTATATATCACTTGAAAAATTGAACCTACAGATAAACCAACTTCAGATGCACTCATGATATGCAATCATCAGTAATTCAAAATGGGTGAGAAGAAGAAAGACAACATGTGCTTGTATGCTTGGATTTCGCTGTTAATCTTCAAGCTGAACTGAAACAACTTACTTTTTCTTCCACAGTCAAGACCGGACGGCATGTTCCCATATGCCTCTCCGGGTTATATATCGAGCCAAATTTTCTTTCCCCTTATGAAATTAACTAATTCCAGACAAGGAACATGACAACAGATGAAAGGAAAAGACAAAGATGAGATGACAAGACCATCACAACTGAAGAATTCTGTGTCCTTAGTTAAGGACTTCTGCCCCTCCATTACCATGTGGTCTTCCAATAATTTTGGATGATGGAACCAGAAGAAATGTGCAGCTCGAGATCATGCGTAGGTCGGTACCCTGTCGCCCATCGAGAGAATTGACACTTGAAAGGATTACCTTTACAAAGAGGCTTTGAGACAATTGTCACAAGGATTAGAACCGTATTTGCAGTGTTTGCGATCCAAAGACTCGTCAAAGTGTGCAAGTAAGGTTTGCCGCCGACACTCATCCTGAAAATTTCACACATTAGAGAGGAAACACATGTTTATGAGTAGACTTTGCTCCATTCAGGTACATGGAATATGAGTTTAGCCCAAAGGTTCCATTATGATTTGAATATGTTGCCAACAGACCCATCGAATGATCCAGCACCCAGACTGGTTAATACCAGACTAACACTAACAACAATCAATAGAATAAAGTGGAAACGCGAAACACAAAATAAAAGCATCACTTTGTTGAGATCATTAGAGAATAGTTGAAAGCACAAATTGGATTACCTTGAGTTCACAATATTGCTGCATTTTCCTAGCTTGAGCCATTGCAGCTTTAAAGATATTGGTTTTACATCCTTGACCACTCCTTAACATGCACACAACCCGGCTGAAATCCTTCTTGGCATATAGAACAGTGCATACCGCTGGTAGATTATCTCTTCCTGCCCTCCCTGATTCTTGGTAATAGCTTTCGATTGACTTGGACATTGTGTTGTGGATGACAAAACGCTGACCACATGCCAGAAAAGTATAATTACGGAACCCACAAAAAAAAGTTGAAATATGATAAAAACATTATAACTGAAGGTCAAGTTAGATCAGTCATTTGCCACTTTTACGGTGAAGAAAAGAACTTTCTGCTAGTTTAACTTAATTTCAGCACAGCAAGGTTCCATGCACAGAAGAAAGAATTTGACCCGAAAAAGTACATAATTCACTAGTTCCCGCAATAAATAGCCAAAATGACAATTTAGCAGGCCACTGGACCACGGACCCAGCAAAGTTTACTTCCAAGCACTCTAAGAAACCGATTAGTGAAACTAAAACATTAGAAGAAAAGTGGATTAGTCGAGTATTTGCCAGATGTCACCCTGATTCTAAAACTTAAAATAGGCAGAGGCCCAAACTCCATTTCAACTTACGACATCAGGTTTGTCTATTCCCATCCCAAAAGCAATGGTAGCACATACAACCTGGACCTCTCCAGTATGCCATTTCTTTTGAACAGCTATTCTTTGACGGGCTGCTAATCCAGCATGATAGTACACCGTCTTTATACCGCACTTATCGTTCAAGTATTTTGCAACATCAACACATTCATTCTTCGAGAGGCAATACACAATGCCACAAAAATTAGCAAAATGATTCTTTAGCAGCTCTCCAAGCTGCTTCAGTGGTGCCTTGGTTTTAGCTATGACCTCATACTTTAGGTTTGGTCTGTCAAAGCTTGTCTCAAGAACAAGAGCACGAGGGATCCTGAGAGCCTTTAGGATATCCTGCAATGGATGCACATTTCAATCAATCCCATAATTGTTTCAACATAGTCTGGAGGTTAAGTTGCAAGTTTCCTACCTCACAAACTGGCCGAGTGGCAGTTGCAGTTAAGGCCATCACTGGGACATGTGGAAAGTTCTGCTTGAGGCATCCCAGTCCCCTATAATCTGGACGAAAATCATGTCCCCATTGGCTGCAATAATGACAACAAAGAAAATAACGATCAACAAGCTTTACTCATTTACGATCATTCAAATATACGAGCAAGCTCAAACCAGCAGTACGTTCCTTTCATGAGATGGCACTGGCAGTGAAAATCCAGTAAAAACCTCATAAGAAACACAATCAATGATCACATGGGCAAACTTTTGCCTTATATCTTAAGTTGTTAATATATAGTATAGAGGTTAAAAGAATAAAATAGGGACACAAGAACCAGCTTGAGACCCGACTGTCATGCCAAACATGGACACTTCCAATTACTTCAGAAATTAATTCCATTGGAGCTTATTTTAATTGTGTGCATTTTGCTTAATATGATTAACAATGTGCCACTGAATTTTCCCAAAGAAAGGAACTAGATCATTTCCAAAATTAGTTATCTCAACATTGCATTCTGTTATGCTTGAACTTCACAGAAGGTCCAGTGTAACACCGACAATGTAATCAGGCTAGAGACACCGAACACGCAAAAACGTGTGGGAAAAGATTTTGAGTGAGCATATATAACGTTAACTTGACTTCCTTTATCTGGAACAAGGAGTAGTTTTGCAGTGGGAACATCATATACTTGTTCCTTTTGAAGTAACTCTAGCATGATCTTTGCTTCAGATATAAGGATGCTACCAAAGAGCATACCTCACACAATGTGCCTCATCTACAACAAAACCAGCGAGTTGTGCCTGCAATGCATGATGGTCGAGTATAAAAAATTTAAAAAGAAATTCTCGGAAAAAGTTACGGTGTATCAGAACTAGTACCTTTCTATGCAAGCATTTCAATGTCTCGAGAAATGATGGGTTTCCCACAATCCTTTCAGGTGTTACATACAATAGCTTGCATGATGGTTTATCTTTCCTGAAAAAGAAGGAAAAGCAGTGGAGATTAATGAGTTGACAATCACAACAGTCAGCAAAAAATGGTTTTAGAAGTCCAATAGAAGCCCCATTGCAACATATGGAGAATGGCCCAACATTTTATGGCGGGATAATGATTGTATGGTATGATATACTTCTCTAGGAATGCTAAGATCCTAACATTTTTATTTTTAAGGCAAACACCTCAGGCATGAATCCTTTCATTAACTACATAAAAAATGTGCATCCACTGCAACATATGGAAAGAGAGCCATTTTATGGCGGGATAAAGATTGTATGGTATAATACTTCTCTAGGAAAACAGAGAGAGAGAGAGAGAGAGAGAGAGAGAGAGAGAGAGAGAGAGAGAGGAGGAGAGTGTTAAATCTTGCCTTAGTTCTTGGAGGACAGCCGCTGCTTGGGCAGCAGTTTGCTGAGAGTTCAAGAAAGTAGATGGTATTCCGTACTTGAGGGTTAGAGTAATTATTTGATCCTGGATGAGAGATAGCAGGGGTGATATAACAACTGTGACACCTGGTTTAAGAGTTGCTGGCAGCTGAAATGAGGGGTAAAAACATCAGAAGAGCACATGAAGAAAGGAAGGGATGAGGGAATTATTCTTTTATTCACTTTCAGCTAATCAGAAAGCACCAGGTGCCATCGTATGTCTTACAATTATTAGAAAATCCAACCCAAAAACTTAAGCTATTAGGTGAAGGGAGACCACATGAATATAAAGACCATACAATACTCATTTACAAGCGACGTGGGACAACAACAACAACTTCAACACCCCCTCTCACGTGCAAGCAATCTGCACTTAAAATTAACTAATGGGGGTGGGCCCACATACGCGGAAAAGAATAACACTGGCTCTGATACCTTGTTAAAAAGTCCAACCCAAAAGCTTAAACTAATAGGTGGAGGGAGACCACATGAATATAAAGACCATACAACACTCATTCACAAGCGATGTGAGACGACAACAACAACTTCAACAACAATTACTTCAGCTAGAAACATATGTCAACCAACTACTTCAAGATTGAATAGAAACACTTCAGGATAATTCAACATAATAAATCAGATCAATATCGTTCTTCGTGATTCATTATATCAAATGTTTTGCATGCTACCAAGATCCATCTTATGTTAAAGTACATCAATTCCAAATCAATTATTGAAGATGATCACCCCTAGTTGAGATGATGACATAGCACATGCCTACATAGAAAATATACATCAACAATCTGTATTTGGTGCAAGTAATTTGAAAACTTATTCCTCTCTGACTTAATAACCCCTTCGAATTGGACCTGAACTACAACTAACGACAACACTAAATGCAAAAACAAGATAAATTCCCCATAAGTAATTAACAGGTCCTAGAAGCATAGACAAAACCTCAAATTCTAGAAAATATGAGATAGATAGAGATGTGCGAAGGTAGAACGAGATTGTCCTGTATTTCCTCCGTTTCCAACTTAGTCCGATCCAGTTCATTGGAACCCATGGTTATGTGCCTGAATCACTTCGTATCGCTTAATTTGCATTTGGAAAACATTTTCTTCCTTAAGTTTAAGCACAAACTTCTCAACAGTGCTAACAAAGCAGATTACGAGATCACTTTAAAGCTTAAAAATCGACATACAGGTACTGTCTAGTATTTAATTGGTGGAACCATTGAGCAAAGTGCACAGGGCTTGTGCTCTAAACATTGTCTCCACACATCATTACATTACACACATGATATAATGTTAACATTCACGAACCTGGTAACATAAACTTTTACCACCTCCAGTGGGCATGAGAATGAAGCAATCTTGCTTGGCTATAGAAGCTTTACAAGCCTGATGCTGATTTGGTCGAAATGCCTTGTTTCCAAATATTACAACATTTGCCAATTCTATGTCATCCAAGGCTTGCAATTCCTCATAAATCAGAGTCCCTTGTTTGCATATCGGAATCCGAGAGCAAGGTCTTTTATTTGAAACTGATTTTATCGAACCTTGATTGACAGTGCTCTTACAGTCCTGCAACGCAAACAAGCCTCTTCAGCACCGTAAATAGTTTCTGATGTGGAGTGATGGAAAATAAAAATTTGTGCAGAAAGAAATATTTCGCAAAACACTCCTGACGAAGACGCTGGATGCTACTTCACACTTGGATTAGGTGCCATACTCTCAAAGAATTTGAGACATATCGATATCATTGCATCATTCAAAACAAAAATCAACTGTTTTTATTGCCCAGAGAGTTCTAGTATAAGTCATTTTAGATCTTAAAGACTGGAAGTAACTGGCAAAAGTTAGAAGTCTCTATTATTCATTTCATCGGATGAGAGCTCTAATAAACAATTTACTAAAGGCTTTTGTACAGGTACCTTGTATAAGGTCCTTTGCTGTAAGCAGAATTACAAGCAAAGTGGAAATGATCAAGGAAAGACATAATATAAGAGCAAAGAACGGTAACACACTAATTTAAGGGATTGGGCAGTTTCATCTACATCAATGGGGATTGTTCACAACGACCAAGCAGGTTACTATAAGAAATAAATCAATTTCTCACTAACCAAAACCACAATTGTAAATGTCGCTAAAAAATGAATGAGACTAGGGGAAAGCATTTCCCAAGAGTTTTCTGGAAGGACGCTCTAATCTCTCCCTATCTAAAACCAAGACAAACTGTTCTCAATTTGTGTCAATTTCCTTGTTGGCCCCTAAAAACCTCAGCAACAAAAATATATAAAAATATGGGTCGCAGAATCATTGTTAAAAAGAATAAAAAGTCGTGCTGAGATCTGCCAACTTTTTTGAACCTCCTCAACAAATGGACCATTTTAGCCAGACTCCTGGGATTTGCCCGGTAGCTAGTACGGCTTCTTCAGGTGTCCACAGTTGCTTCACCTAACGGCCAACCCTAGACGTTCTTCAAGCTGCGTTTGTGGTCCATGCCAATACACAGGCCAATGGCAAGCCAAATCGACAAACTTAGCAATGATCAACCAAATAAGTTTGGGGCATCGAAAAAAACATGCCAAGACACCTGGCTTTTCTTTCTTTTTCTTAATCCCTTAAAACTGTTGGGGGCAGAAAGAAGTGAGACAACTTCACAGTTTTCAGAAGCATACCATGGATTCTAAAGATCGTCTCGCCAGAAGTTGAGTGGATGAATTGCTCAAAGTACTGCTTTGATCAGGAGTATAGCATGTGGATTTCCTGCCCATTTTATTGCCAAATATATCATCTTCGTCTTCACTGTCAGTAGAGGAATCCACCTCTAGAAAAGTTTGAATTTTCTCAGGTTGTGGAGAATCTTCTATGATATTAACATCGTGCACAGCATTGCATTCACCGTCGTTAGGGATATCTTGGCCAAACATATCAGCCAAAACTCCACAAGCTTCTGATTCTGCAGCTTGCAAATCATCCCAATCCTCAGTATCTTGCATAGTCTCGGCAAGTTCCACAAGAAATTCATCACCACAGTGCTCCACAGTGATAAATTCTCGACCTTCATCACCTTAAGAAAACCAAATGAAGAAAAAGATGATTTTGCAAGTCAATAAAATTTCTCCACCAAACCCTCAAAGAAATGAAAATGAGATTAACACTCAATGAACAAGATTTAACCAGCTTCGGTACATTCAAACCCAAAGTAGACCATTTCACAGCCATCATCAGAACACTGATTAACCACAATAAATCTCTTTATAGTAATGGACGATCAATCAATTAAAAAATTATCCATGCAACACAACCAATTACGCCATTCCCTCATCACCAGACATCACCCAATTTGGCCAATAACCAAGAAAAGCCAACAACAAAGTAACCTCAAAACATCAAACCGGAATCGTGCCAGACATTTTGCTCGTCAGTAAGAATACTTCGCTAAAACAGCTCCGACCTATTCACACCTAGAGCGGACTGTTCTCCACCCATCCTCATCTTGGGGAGGAGAAATACCTACATAAATCCTTGCAACGCCAACACGCATAGAAATGAGCGACGAAGTAACGAATCGAGTTACCGTAGAGCGAAACGAGACGGTCCAAGCACTTGCTGGCGGACTGCTCATCGAAGCCGAAATCGAGAGCCAAGCTCAGTAACCGAGCTTTCTCCACCTCCAAGCCCCGATCCTCCATGGAATTTCAACCTGTTCGAGCGAATTTCGATCGATTGAGGATGCAAGAGTCAGAATCGAACTGAGCCGGAGTCTCTCTCGAGAGCGCGCGCTCGAAGTGCTCTTTTCGAAAAACCTTGCCAGCGATGGCGGGATTGATGTTTTCCCCCTTTAACTTTTATATACTGGAGAATGGAGGGACCGGAGCCACATTTTTAAAATTTGATCTCCTGAAAATTTCGTTTACGCACCTGAAGTTTGTTGAAGTTCTATTTGTGCCCCCTATAAATTTTCCTGGCTTCATTTGGCACCCTTGAGTCCGACAAAGTAATACTATTTCTAATATACAATTTCCCTTTATGTATGTTTATGTAAATATAGCTATGGAATGTATTTCGTAGAAGATAAACCTGTTGGCGAAATATTTTTATATTTCATTCCGCAATGGAATGCATCGTTCTTCGATTTTTAAGTAAAAGAGACAAGTATTGTTGATATTCCAGCTAAATAAGGAAATGCAGAAACAGAAGCCATCCATGCCCGCAATTAATAAACGGCAAAGTTTGGAAAATATAGCAACTACAGCTACAATTGAACAAAAAAAAATTAACAAAACCTTGTAGGAATTTAACTGACGACAAAAATTGATAGATTAAATACACAATGCTGAAAATTAATCGACAACGTATCGTCAGGGCAGATACACACGTCGAAATTCAACTGCAATGCTGATCTTCATGCGTTGGACCTTTCTCCCAAGGCCTTGACAATTTAGAAATCTTGTGTAATAAATAGATTCGTTGGCCGCCGCTAACCATACATCGCCGCGGTATGTCGACAACTGATCATCACTAATCACCTGTAGGCTATATGCGCCGGTATTGATGCCGAGTTATCATCAACAATAGGTCTCGTGCTTGATATTGTTCGCTTTAATCACATGTCTATCAATATCGAGGGAAAATTTCAAATAAGACCCCGAAGTGCCCTCGTTTCCTCAAAAAAAAAAAAAAAAGGAGATTGAACCGGACATTATTTCAAATAAGAGCGTGAAGTGCCCCCGTTGTTTTACATTTTGTAATATATATCCCAGAATGGAACTGGTCCGTTAAACATGTGAGATATTTTAGGAATAGTTAGCCCGTATAAAACTTTTTGGGACGCATGCCCAAAATATAATCTTTAGTGAAAAATCTATTCAAGATTCAACTTTAGAAAAATAGGATTTTGCCATAAAATGGTTAGGTATTTCCCTTAATTCTCAAAGTGCGTGGGCTGATCAAATTTGGGCGACTTCCCAGGCTTAGTCATAATGTTAAAGAACTTCAAAGACTCTGCCACCAGTCTTACGGTGCGATAACTAGGGATTAATAATACGGACCAACTGAATTGAGAACCGCCCGGACCGGATCAAACCAACCGGTTCGGTCCAGTTTTGCAATTCCAGTGTGAACCTGACCGATTATTTTTCTATTTATTTGTTTTGTTTTTTTAAATGTAAACTCAATAATCTCCTGGTTATTTTTTATTTTTTAAATGTAAACACGACTTAAATTAAAATATTAAAATTAAAGTCCGTGTTACTTACCCCAAGTCATAATCCGTCAACTTCATAGGACTGTCCGGGAACCGGATCAATCCGATACCTAGTCTTAGAAACCGGGAACTAGTCATTTCAATCCGGTTCTCGGTTCCTAATTGGGATCAGACCGGACTAGTTGTATATGAAAACATCTAGCTCCCAGCCGTGGCTTCAGCAATGTTGTCCTCTCCAACAAGCCCATTGATCAAAGTGTTAAAAAGTCACAGTTGCGGGTTCAAGTTCAAGATTTGGATCTTTTTCAATTGGCAGAGGCAATTCATCAAAATGCTGAGACTGAAAACGTCGGGAGTCATTCCCTTCGAATTCATCCGATCGATCGTGTCAATGGCGGTGGCGTAATGCTGCTTCGTCTTCTCCGCAAGCACCACAACCCCGAAGGGTTTGGGCGAAACAGGGGAGGTGAGGGCAAAGGGTTCATCCTAAATCCTGATCATCCGATAGTAAATGTGGCGATTTGAAACTATGGACTTTGATCCCAGTTTCATAATTTTGGGAACCGGCCCGAAGGGCCCCACCTTTTTTAGGAATCGGAACCGCCGGTTCCTGAACTGGAACCAGCGATGCCGGCCCGTGGGCACGTATAATGATAAGTGAAAGGTGCAGTGAGATTTACCAGATTCTAGAGCAAGACCATCAAGAGCAAACGAGAAAGTTGACCCATTTATTCCCTTCGTTTAGGCCGATGTTGTCTTTCTGTGAATCCACACATTCATAGCTTTTGCGAAGGAGTGTTCGTACAATATTTTGTTAAGTCCTCTAAGTTTGACAGATAGCAGGGAAATCTAAATGTCGATGTTAAGCTAAAGACTAAAGTACGTGAAAACCTTATGATATGATACGATTAATTGCAAATAATAGGAAAAATAGGTAAGGAATTTCGGAAATTAATGGCTATATAAAGGAGTCGGTAGATGCAAAACCAAAAAAAAAAAAAAACGATTCGGTAAAACGCTCTAAACCCAGTGGTAGAGAAAAGTGTCCAAAAAGTCTTAAATCTTTTACATTTGTGTCAATTTAGTTATAAACCTTATGAATTTGTACTAATTGAGTCTATCCGGTAAATTCTCGCCGGAAATCGCCGACGTGGATAAGTGTGCAACGGACTGGTAGAATCGAAAACTGGGCCGAATCGCCCGAAAATTAGGTTCGGTTTCCCGTTCTAAATTTTTGGAACCATTTTGAACATGTTTGGTTCTCGGTTCCAAATAAAGACCCATCCAGGAACTAGGACGATTTCGGAACCGGTTTTTAGCTACATAAAACTAACATAATTTCTCTCAGTTGAGTCTACCTTTGTCTTGCCTTATTTGTTTCTTCTCCACTATTTGTTGCCTCTCTCTATTCTTTGGAGCAATATTTTTATGGATGAATGGAGAACGTGTTTTATAATTTATGATTTATGTTACGTGTTTGAACTTTTTATTGTTGATAATTATATGTGGCCACATGTTTGGTTTAATGCTTTAGACCACTCCCCGTCGATTGACACCGGAGTTGTGACCAATGGTCGCCTGAGGAGGGCGGAATCGACTGGTCAATATAGCGGTGGCCATGAAAATCAACTTTCACAGAATGGCCAAATTGGACGTCCTTTTGCGCACGCCGGTATACCATTTGAATTGGACGAAATTACCCATCGGTCTTCGGCACCGTTTAGACCAAA
Source organism: Rhodomyrtus tomentosa (assembly GCA_028455895.1). Taxonomy (NCBI): domain Eukaryota; kingdom Viridiplantae; phylum Streptophyta; class Magnoliopsida; order Myrtales; family Myrtaceae; genus Rhodomyrtus; species Rhodomyrtus tomentosa. The sequence goes on along the minus strand of JAPCWY010000003.1, from coordinate 19,097,033 downwards.
TGTCACACACGATCACGTGCCATTTCGAGTCTATTGGTTCTCGTCATTCGGCGCCAAAATTCGAAGAGCTATATAAGAATTTGGAGGCTTTCTGTTATGAATTTGCTAATTAGTTTGCATTCCGTTTGATCCTATCGTTGTCTTGGAACCGTTTCATCACATGCTTGAACTGAGTCTGGCTTAACTCGGCTGAGGAACTCCAAATTACTGGCCAGAGACCAATCGAAATGAAGAAGAGGGATTTTGCAGGGGAAGCATCAGCAACAGCTGAGGACCATCTTGCGGGTGCCAACCGACTGGATTGTCCTGAAGAAGTCTCGATGCTTGTGAAGATCCAGAAACAAATTTATCTGGTCTCAACAACACATACCTGAATGATTTTAAATGTAGTATTTTCAATTGAATCTGCTTTTCCGTATGATCATGAGGTTCAACCTCTCTATTAACCAAATATATAACTACTGATTTTTTTTTTTATTTTTTTTTTATTTTTTTGGGTTTGTTACCCACCCTGACGCAGAGTTCTTTCGATGTTGTCGTATAGGTTTCTGATTTTTCTGATTTGATAAGCTCAGTTCTCGACGTCGATTTTGTGAAGTTGAAATTCACCTCCTAGCAAACTATTCTGGATTGCCGATTTTAGGTAATTGGATATTGCAAACTAACCAAGTAACAAATTCATGTCTCTTCAGTAATTTAGGTACTTCACCTTTTCAGCATAATTTTATTAAACATCAATCATGTTCCTAAACACAAACGAGGAAAGTGTTGCTAATGGATTTGCTTCTCACAAGCCTGCTGTTTTCTTTTTTCATCGGCCAGCTAATGATGTCTCTGTTCATCGCGGGCCAACTTCGATTTGTGCAGACGGTGTTGGTGCATTTGTTCCTTGTCTTTCATTGTGTAAATTGTGATGCTCCAATCTCGGATATCTTCATTAATTGATCATTAGTAAATCCTATCCTTCTAGTGCAGATTCAAGCTGCATTTCAAAAACATGCGGAGAATCACGGGACGGAGATGCTGGCAGGAATGAGATATGTCGTGAGACGTTGTGGACATGCCGTCCCAAAGTTCCCCGCTATGGGTGCTCATAATGTGCTCCGTGATGTTGACACTCTTCATAGGAATCTTGATGCAAGGACCTCTTCTAGTGCGGTGTAGCAGTCCTTTGCAAGCATAAAGTCGGGTTTGTCGACAAGATTCAAGCTACAATTTTGTCGGGAAAACGTTTCCAAGAGGCGGTAGTTTCATCATTTGCAAGAATTTTGAGCATAAAAACAAGAGTGTTCGTTAGCTTACAACGTCTCTTGGATCTCAGAAAGTTCGTAGATTGGCATCGTGCAATCGCTTCAATACTATATTAATCTCAAACTCGATCTCTTAAGGCATGAATCTATAAAAGCAGAAGAAACACATACCCGAAACCAAATTTTCTTTGGCGTCGGCTTCAATTGAAGACTGATAAAAAAAAAAGTGTTAAGAATAATTTTTGGAAGGTGAAAAATAGCCCCCTCCCTCAGTTTATACTCATTTAGTGTACTAAATCATATATAACACGGGCCACGTTAACAAGTCGAAGCACTAGTTAAACATACTTAACATGAAATAACTATATCATATATAACGCGGGCCACGTTAACAAGTCAAAACGCTAGTTAAACATACTTGACATGAAATCAGCTTACTTTAATAACATCAATTAAGCATAACACGAGAAAAGCGGCAAGTAAAGTCGATGTATAATTTGTTGCTTGATTTCTGAACCGGTGCCTAGGCATTTAATCCAAAAGGGCAAATGGCTGTGTTGTTCGACTGCTTATACAACATTAGTCCCGACCTTGTCGACCGAATTGATTTGAAGTTGGAACGTGAATCGACCTGATAATGGGGTGGAAGTGTTAAACCGATTGAACCGGTTGGGTTATGTTCATGGGTTTTCCCTCTTTGGTTTCATGCTACCGATCTGCGTCGAACTTGGAAGTTCTATCACATTTGACATCAAGATCCTATAAATTGACAGCCATTCGAACGATAACTGTGCGGGTTCCGAAAGGACAGAGAGAAGGTTTGCTTCGGGCTCTTTGGTTTTCCTCATTTTCGTAAGTCCAAGCTCGACGGGACGGTACTAGAAATATGAAAATTGTCCTAAGATCAGAATGGAACTATAGAAGGACTTCCGGTTTTATTTAACACCTGCAAACTGCATGCCAGAATATATAGCTTCGGTAGTTTACCATACGATGAATCATATAACGAAGAGGAATAAAAAATAGACAAATTGAGGAAATTATCAGGGATAAAAGAACCCTAAAATGGAACGAAATTGACCACGAAGCAGACGTAAACGTCGGATCCTCCAAATGAAAGCAGTCTTCTTATTTTGCAATCTGCATCATGTTGTTGAGGTAGGAGATTACTGAAAAGAGGAGAAATTAGCAGGTCGGACAATTTTTACTTTGCATTGGAATGCATGGATTCATGCAGAATCATGTTGCAGATAAATCAAAAGTTAAGGAAATTCGAGGGAAAAGAAAAAACTTTTCGGCAAATGTAAGGATATAGATGAATATCACACACGAGATCAATGAATGAAATGACGATTTGAACGAACATTATACCGGAAAGATCGAACATTGTGGGGCTCTAGAAATACTTAATTACTCTCAGACACATATTAAGATGATAACCCAATAAACAAGACAAACCTCTCCGTTTCCTCTTGACTGATCTCACCCTTCACTCTCTTGATGACAAGGAGCGTGATGTTCCGTGATCCCTACGTGTTAAAGCCGGCGCACGAAGTTCGAGCATTTGCGTTTCAACCACCGGAACCCTTGTTTGAAAGAGGCCTTGAACTTGCCTTCGACGGAATAAAGCTTGTATTTGGCCACCCTCCTCTTCCTCTTCTTCTCCGGGTCGTTCCACCACGACGGTTTTATCGACTTCTCCACTTTGTATACCTTGTTCAGGGGCGGAGAGGGTTCGAGCATGCCAGGCCGGGATTTGGGTGCGTACATCTTGTTCCGGCTAAGAGTTTGGATCGTCATGATCTCCAGTTTCCGGCCAACTCCATGGGATCGGTAGCTCGGCGACCACGGGTCCATCCGTGTCTCCTCTCTCTCTCTCTCCCGGCTCTCCCTCGTGGCCTCTCCCCTCTCTCGGATGGGAAGGATTCTTTTTTTCAGAGAGAGAGAGAGAGAGAGAGAGAGAGAGAGGAGTCTCTCTAACGTTATGAGATGGAGATGACAACAAAGACAGAGGTGGTATTTTCTGTTGGGGATAGAGACTTCCATGTAAGGGGAAGGGAGAGAGGCGACCAGGATTTGGACCTTCTATTTTTAACATTGAGATGTAATTACATGGGATTTTCTTTCTTTCTTCCTTTCTTTCGAAATTACATGCGACAAAATTCTTCTTAAATCCTCATCTTAAATCAATCATTATAATACAAGACCTTGACCAAACCAAAAGGAAATAAACGTGATTATCCACATATACCTAAATTGTGGTTTTATTTTTGTGTTACTCTTTTTTGGGTTCTTGCCATTGTCAGATCAATATGATTGGTTTGGTTCAGCATTTTGAAATACGGGTGTTTGATAATCACTCCCAAGGGACTTTAAATTAAAAGCTAGTATTGGAAAGGCTAAAAGCTCAAGACAAATCCCCATTGGCCTTGAGCTTTTAGCATTTTCAAAATGTTGAAGACCTCAATTAATGAGAATAGTTAGTTGCTTATTTAGACCTCAAAATCTTAGTAAAAGTCCAATTTTACCCATTTAAAAAAGTAAAACCTTAGATTTACACGCTATTTGCAACTTGTTGCTATTGTTCTTTGCACGAGGGTAGACCTGGTCGGCGAGGAGCAGGCGAGGTCATGTGACCCAGGCGACCCTCGGCTGAGACCGCACAATCTAGGGGATGGTCGCTTGAGGTTGATTGAATCCAGGTGGCCCTAGCTTGGGTCGCATGACCATCGCTTGGGTCTTGTGACCCTCTTCGGGGGTCGCTCGAGGTTGTGTGACCTTAGTGCTGGCGACATTAGCCCTTTGCCAAATCGAGCGAAGGGTTTGGCATATTTTTCAATAAGAAAGGAAAAATTGTAGCCAAATCCCTTCATAACATTTTTTTTTTTTGCCAAACACCACTTAACTCAAAATTATTTTACAATGATTTTTTTTACCAAACGCGGTTTGCATTTTCTCAAAGCCCCTTAGGCCTTTAGCCTTTCCATTTCTCCAAGGCTCATTTCCAAACCCGAATCAAACACAACTATTAGCATGGCTTGTTTCCCTAGAAGTCGCCAAAAGATGTGCAACGCGAAAGATAGGGATGACGAAGGCAACTCACAGAGCAAGGTAGAACATTACAATGTCTGCATAGAATGGCTGCTCATTTTGGTGAATAGCACTCCAAGACTATTTGCCTCCTATAGAGTACATAAAATCACAGATTATCTGTTGACACTTGAATTTTGGCGTATCATTAAAAACTTTATTGAATAAAAAGTTAGGGGACCGACCCCAGCTGCCTACAGAAGTAGCACAGAGTCATAGAAGCATGCTTCAATTAATTGCCTTTTATCGGACCGGAGACCTAATTGAATGGACCGTGCCGACAAAGAGTGGGGCAAAACTTCGGCCAGCCCATAAGGAGCATAGTGGTCGAGTTCCATGAGCTTTAATTGAATGTAACTCAGCATTTGGAATTAATTAGGCCATAGGTTTTGGAGTGCATCACTTGGTGACATGCTTAAATTAAGCCCGGGATTGGACGTATAAATATATATCCCTCACAAATAAGGTGGGGGTGCTTGACGTCGCTACTGTACAACAAATTCCTTCACCGCGCGGTCACTGATTTTTGCGGTCTTGATCATAGCCGTGGACGCCGACTTTCAGGTGGTCGACCCCTTCGACTAAGGCCAGCTGCACGGCCGCACGTCCCGCTCTGCCGACTGCGAGATGTTGCCAGCCGCTGTCCACCCCTTGCTGATCCGAGCACTCCCGTCATCCGCGAACTCAACAGAGACCAACCAACTCTGACAAGTCCAGCGTCGTGTAGGGCTGAGGCTCGACCGTGCTCTGCACGGCACAGCCTCACCAACGAACGCTTGATCATCTGTCAATCAGGCCATCGGGACGAGCAGCTGTTGTTCGAGGCCCCTACATTAACGTCGGCTGAGCTCATCACCACCGTGGACAGCCACCGAAGCCATGAGCGAGCCTCAGCCGATCCCAAACCACTAAAGGCGCCGGTGCACCGCCCACGCGGTGCTCCCGAGCCGATTCCGTCAAGTTCAAATTTGGAAAGATCATCCGCAAATCGGGTTAGAGTCCTTCTCCATGTCAATTTACATATTTGCTTGCCTATTTTGAACAGATTATCTAATTCGCATATCTTGAGTGATAAGGAGTCTTCTCGTTTGATTTGATATGGATGATATCTGACTGAATGTTTATCGTGTTTATTTGCTTTCCTTATTCGAAAAACTTCAAAAAATTGCATGCAGATAGAATAGGCTTTATTAAGATGATATCTTGCTTTTTTTTTTTTTAATAATGAAAGGGGCGGAGCCCAAAATTACATCAAAACTCGCCTAATAAAACTCGAATCATTATGCAGAAGCCCACCTACTGAAGTAGGGCCCGGGTTGCCTTTAGATGCCTCATCAAAATTGAGCTTGACACAACCGGTTGGAGGTATAGACCAACCTACAAGCTTATCTATTTTCTTCCTCTGGGAAGATAATCTACATTCTGCAACTCGAGCCGATGAAATATCTTTAACATGGTTTAAAATCAGACACAAGGGTTCTCTGGGAAGACAAAAGTTCTTCTCAAAAAATCGTTTATTCCTCCGGTTCCAGAAATGCCAACAAGCAACCGCAAAAACAAGTGCCCAGTCCTCTTGGATGACAATTGAGGGACTAGATAAGTTTGACATCAACCATGGGTGTAGATGTTGAGTAAAGAACGGGGGCACTTCACGCTTTTCCCAAATTGCCTTTGTGCACTTACAGTCTCTAAGTGTAATAGTTTTAGATGAGTGTGGACATATTGAGCTTACTAATGCTGATATCCTGCATGTTTAGGTAATATTTACAGGATATAATTTTCAATGATATATATATATATATATATACACACACACACACACATTTTGCATGCTTTTAGAATTAGATCATAATAAGAACTTTTGATTGTGTCGCATGCTTCACATATGGCATGGTTATTTCATTATTAGAGCGAAAGCCGAAAAAATAATTGCTTTTGGTCCGTCGTTTTTCGTTTCTTGTAATTTATTGTTTTTTGTTTGATAGAGTTAATTTCATTCATTGCGCACTCATATGATCACCCCCCTTGTATTTTGGTGTTCTAGCTTAAAGTCAATATAAGCTGTCTGCATATATATTTTTGAAAATAAAATGAAAAAAAAAATACCGAGAGGGCGACATAATCTCTGGTTTGTAAAATTAAAGCAAGCTACTTGTATACCCAATCAACCTACCAAAAGCGCCGTGGTCGGCTTCGACCAACGAGCTTTCTGAAGCACATCAGAATTGGCAATTGGATCACTAGGTAACGATGTCTTTATATGCGAAAGCTACATACAGGAGCACGACAAATAGCTCCGGCGGTTCACGGATTGATCGTCAAGCTAGTCGGTCTCCACTCTGCACTTTGTTCTATCCCGAACATTCTTTTTGCTCGTCTTGGCATTATCCATGTGCGAAATCTGCAACAACTCCCAAATGGTCAAACAAGCTGCACAAAACTTAAAAAGAACTACATACGTTTCGCTTCAGCTTTTCTTATTGGAGAACTAAGGAAACTAATAGGTGCTATTCACTTACTAGAGAAGACTTCCATCCGATTTTGTCATTACCATCTGCAGTAGCCTTCTGAGATCGATCCCGTGTATGATGAAATATGTGCACAAGAACAGCAGCATCAAGAGCGGCATATTCCAGCTGCAAACATTGCGATTGCTCAAGTTAAATCAAAGGACTTCAGCTCTAATCATATTTCTGGAAACATCAATGGTTACTCTTCCCCTTTCCTCTATACACTGACACTGTGTTTGCTCCTTAATATACGTTTATGTCTTGGGGTTGAAAGAGGGGAGATGGTGTTTGTAAAAAAAAAAAAAAAAAGAGGAAAATTCTACTCTTCTTGCATGTGCTTTCACACTTTTTCCAATCACGTCCCCGTACTTTCATTTGTCTAATTAAGTCCTCCTTTCACAAATTTGCGAATCAAATCCTCCGACATCAAATCCGATTAAGTCCAGCTGATGTCATGACGAGGATAGAATTTTTCTGTCGATATGGTGTTCACATGGACTAAATTTTATCCACATCGTACTTAGATGCTGTCTACTTTGTCTAATTCTCTTCCCACATGTTGATTTGGACTAATCCACATATTAACATCATACTTCGGCGTATCCACCGCTCACATTGCTGAATTTGATCGAATTGTCTGAACCATTTCAGTTTTGATGTTAAATCATGTGATCCTTCCTGCAATTTCCACTCCGAGGCATTAATATAAGAATAAATCGGAAAAGAACATGTAAAACAACCTGATTTTGACTCAAAGGCCGTTGCTCCCAGTTGCTATTCCTTCTTGTCTTGTTCAAACCAGCACCAAGTATTTCCTAGATAGAGCCAAGAAATAAAGGTAAAGTAATTACTTCAGAGCAGACGATCTCAAAGGCATGCATCACGGATCCCAACATGAGTTCTGAGCAAGAAGAAATCGGGTTTCACTTTCCCCTTTTCAACCCCTGTTAGTAAGCAAGATAGCACTACCAGATATGAGATGAAGTCCATTTTACCTCAGCAAGCCCCGAGAGACCACCACTGGATTCTTTAAATACATTCTGAATGTCCAACAGCATTTCAAAATGATTAAAACACCCCAATGTTTCGTAGGAACTCATGAGTTGCTTCATATCGCATTGAAAATTATAGCCTGCATAGAGCAGGAACATAGGAAATTCGGTGGAAAACATACTTCAGCAAAACAAACATAAAACAACCAGTGCTGGTCACCCTTAGTCATATTGGTACCAAACATGCACAAACAATTATTTCTTGTCCAAACTCTTGCTTTGTGATGCCAGATGTATGTTTGGTACCAGAAATTCCAAATTCTCATGTCAATACAATGATTTTCCTTTCCCTAAATTAGTAGACACATATTGGTGATACCAAATTAAGGCTGACACTTGGACCAAGAAGCAAAGGAAAGAACACAATTACGCTAAATAATTCCTCATACCAAGCTTTAGAATATATGGAGATTGTAAAATACGACTCAGGCAGTTATCCAGAATACGTGGCACATCCCCTGACAATTTTATGAGATCAAAGACGAAAACACTTTTGCTGGAAGCAATCTGCATAATGGATACCTGAAAAAAAAAAAATCAAAATAAACATCAAACTTATTGATTTCTGAGATTAGTGGATGACCTTATATTCGCGCTGACAGAGAGGTGTGTGTGGAACCAGCCAATCGCAAAAGTGACAATAAGTCATGACAATTGACACAAAGTTGCCAGCCCGAGCTTGAAGGTGGCTTGATCTTCTCTGCCAAATTGCGGCTACAACTTGCTCAACCAAAAGGTCTAAATCACTTCAACAGAGCAAGCAGCTGCTGTAATTAGGCTGAAAAGACCAAGTCACTGCTTAGAGCCAAATTACACACATCTTGGTCCAATCACACACAGAGAGCAAGTCGACGATAGTTGGGACATTGTTTGGTGAGACTAGTCATGCCAATGGCAACCACATATAAGATGGTGAGAAGCGCTGGCAAAACCATCTTCTTCTTGATTACCACCTCCTCTCTGTAGTCCTATACTATCTACATCTGTCTTTATCTGATTTGATCCAATCTGATAGTGGTCACCAAATGTCAAATCGGATATAGATACTCTAGCATTTTACGTGGATCTTCCAAATGCAACCTTCAAACAGGTCCTACTTCTGGCCAAGCATATCCCTCATCAAATTTCCAGAAAGGCATCGTACCACGTAACAATTAAAGCACCTATGAAATCATCTTAAAAGTTTTGTTCTCAGTATGCCACTGTTGAAAATCATGCTTCATTGTTGTTTTCATGGACGTTTGAATGTAAGAAAGTCAGTGGAAGATCACCAAAAGCTTATGATAACTCTTGATTGTCAAACCATTTACTTTCTTTTATTGCAACAATGAATTTGTTTGAAACAAAAAGGCACAAAGACAATTTTCTGCAAGTGCATAAATCCTCCAAGAAACTATGCATCGGAAGATGAGGACAAAACAGAACCTAGCAATTACCTTGTTAGGCTTGCTGCCCTTTACATAATTGGGTTTCCATTCACAATCCACACCAACAACTTTAGATTCTTCAATATAGCATGTTGCCGTATGCAAACTATCCACTCCGTCAACCCAAAAAACTTCTTCAATGCCCAATTCTTTGAGGCACAAATAGTGCTTACGATGCAGAAGACCTGCATCAATGTCTAAACATGCCAACGGTTATAAATTAGTATTCTAGAAAAAGAAAATGCGACATTAGTACAAAAATCCTAGTATTATGCTCCACAACATGAGATCACCAAGGACCAAATATCTACGCATAGCATACTCACACCATACTGATGATAGTGCAACAGAATACAGGTTTATCAGAGAAGTTCAATACCCAACACATATGAAGGTCTAATAAACTTTTTAAGGTCAACATAATATGCCAAACAATTAATTCTAGATCATCAAGCACGGGCAGAACTATTCTTTTCCTCAATCACGGAGAAGTAGAGACCTAATTGCAGATGCAACTGTCAGTTTCAAGATACAAATAATTCAGCAATTTTTTAGACTAAATGACTTCAGCACTTCCCCAGATACAACTCAAATGAAGATTTACAAGTTATAGCAACAAAAGAACGTCCGCAAAACATCCATTCGGTAAACCGAATAACAACATACTGGCCATAAGAATCCCAATCAGTTTGCCACATTATCTGACAAAATCCAAGCAATATACTGAAAAAGATATGCAAATGAGAAGGAATACTCAAAAGAAGACAGCCATCTATGCTGAACAACGCAATTGCCCCACACTCAACTCGCTAGACAAGAATGCCAACACCTCATTAACTGTGCCAATAGTATCTTATGCATAGTCCAGGTACCGTATGCAGACAAAGCAGGAAGATCCTTGTCTAAACTTACCATAACCTACATGAGGCGTCTAGTTGGATTCTAGTAGCACAATAGACGTTCCAATCACAGCAGTAACTGACAAACGGATAACCGTTTCAGCAAAACTAGTGCAACATAGTTTTCTAAACTTAAAGGTTGGAGCAGTGAAATTAGAGCAATACATTTTCCTAATATATCAACGAACAAAATAGAAGTTGGCACACCTTTTGCTTTTGGAAAACCTTGGAGAGAGTATCGATCACACAATTCATCAACTTTTTCCGTGTAACCAGCTTCCATTGCCAAATAGACCTTTAAAATGGAAGAGTAAAATCTTAATAGAACGAACACAAAGATGCAGAGTCTCCCTTCTTTACATGTCTGGTAGCATGGCAACTACAAGCTGGTAATTTGTTATTTTGAAGCTTAAACACCACCTTCAGGGAAAAAGCAAAAGGAGAGGACGAAAAAACAATAGCAAAAGGACAAACGTTCGTCACAAAGGGGGAGGTGGCACCACGGGAATTTCTTGCTCAAGCCACAATATATCATTTATGTAGGTAGCTCAAATGATCTAGTTACATCAGAAGACATACTTATGACTATAAAATTAATCACATTTCTCTACGAAAGAACCAAGAACCATTAGACATTGCACCGAAGTCCAATAGCAGGAGATAAAACGTGCGATTACTGAAAAAGTTCTGTCAATATGCCTTAATAAGAATAAAAGGACTGCTAAAACTATTTGAGGAACCCCTGTAGAAGGCCAAAAAGCCAACCTCAAAAGATTGATATAAACCTACTAAGGTTGAAACTTAAAAGCGTTCAAATTCAAGTTCATCTAAAGAAAGATGCCACAGTTGGAACAAAGCATTTTAGATTAGTACCAGGTATTCAATGAGCAGTTTATCACCCTTAGCCTTTGACTCAGCAACATCCCAGCATCCTTTTTCTGCTAGCTGCTTCATTGAACTACAAAACAATAAATTAGTCTTGCTGTTCTTGATACGATGGCTGCAGTAAGAAATTTGGATTTCCATGCACTGTCAGCAACATAATAAATAGCAAAGTTACTTCCAAACAATTTTGACAGGAAAAAAAAAAGTTACCTTTCTTTACATTGATGATATACATCAGCAAATTCTTGCTGGAGATTGTTTTTCTTTATTGTCACGTAAGCAAACTTCAGCATTTTTCTGTCAACATATTCATGGACAAGTACACATAACATTGGCTTGCCCATGAATGTGGCCCACTTCTCTGCAGCCCTAAATTCTTTCTTTTCCATCATAGCAAGAAGGAAAGATTTCCCAGATTGACAAATAGAAAAGTGCTCCAATAGAGTGACTGCTGTCATATAGGACTGGGACTCTATCAACTTGAAAATATATTGCTCAAGAAATGTTAGTGCAGTGACTGTTCTAAAGTTAACGTTTGTGGCTTTAAGTTGGCATATGACATTCTCAAGGTCTGTCAGCCTCACGTCAAACACTTCTACTACCTTCACAAGTATCCTCTCATCATGATTTGCATATCCCTGAACCATATCAACAAATAAACGCGCAGCCAACTCCTTTGCTTGCAAGGAGTCTGCAAGGTTAGCTCTCAAAAAACGACGGAGAGAAGAAATTATCAAGTGACTGAACCCCTCACATTGAATGTCAAATATAGGTAGTGCATAGAGACAGTGTATGACAAAAGTACAGGGTCCAGGTCGTGGCCCATTATTTAATACTCGTTGAACTTGGTGTTGAAGTACCCCAAACTTTCTAGTTGCCTTCAAGGTACCTATGCATGAGAACAAAAGGCAATATGTCTAAGAAAGGAAATCCAGATAGCCATAAACCAAGTGGATTCCAAGCATCTATGAAAGACTTGAAGGATAGCAACATCCAGTAAATGACCAATTATTCCTCATTAAAAAGTGTACTGTTCTGTGCAGCATGACAGCAGTTGTAAATACTAAGATCCTCAATGTACTGCACATGTGCCCGGTAGGTGCTAAGATTTGGGGATGAATGTCTTACATGGCTCAAAACTTCAGTTTGCTCTTAGAATAAAGGAGCATCTAAAGAAAAGCATCATCTTTGGAAGAGAAGTTAAAGAAAAAGTTGACATATAGCCAGAAGATGCAGGCAAGTAGATCATCCGATGCATATGATAATGCTAGAAAACTTATTTGCTCCCATATAATGCAATGATGTGAAAATCATTAAAGGAAAATGGAAAGTAGGAGTGGAAAGAGACTTTTGAAGGGAAAGGCATTATTATACCAGAAGAATAACATTCTTTAATGAGGTACAAGAATACAATGGGTGAAATGCGGGATAAATCGGACAAAGAGTGAAGAGATAGGGTCCACGATTCATGAGTTTCCTCTTCCGGCTGTTTGACAATTTTATCATCCCATCCCATGGAAACAGCACTGTCACACAAAGAACAGAAACATTACGTTAGAGATGACAAGCATCATACAGAATCCTGTTTGTCATCCATACAGAATGACAAAGCAGCAAGAACCAAAAATGACACACTGCAAGTACTCTCAGAACCATACGCCAAAAAAGGTTGCTCTCAAATCTCCAAAAAAAGAGACTTCATCTGAAGGCTCATTTCTATGCACCAAGATCAAAGAGCCAGAATTCAACCAAGTTAAACAGAAAGAAAAGCAAAGAACCCAATTCAGCAATTGGACTGGACATATCCTCTCCGATCAAACCAAGGTTTGGGGGAAGTTCAAGCACACGTTGAGGAAATTAGGCAGAACTAGGAGAAGAAGCCATAAAACCTGTCCAAGCTTAGGGCATGCCGGGAATGACTTTCACATTTTTCAAGTTGCTTAATCTAAATATTGTCACTCCTATTCTCGCACCACAACTTAAAGAGTTACTCCCATGAGTGAGTTTACCTCAATCTCATTCCACCATCTCAACATTCCCCTGTAACTCCAATTCAGGCAAATCAGATACACACCCTCTTTTTCCCCTATCTACCCAATGAAACCTTTTGATTATTGACGGAAAAATGCACCTAAACCGCAAATAATCGAGCTACAATCTAGGTAAATTCAACTCTACAGCCTAAAACGCAATCAAGCAACAGATTGCAGGTTCGACCAATGTAGCAGCAAGAGGAACAAACGAGCAAATGACGCAGCAACCAAAGGACGAAGCAGACGCGAACGACTAACCGGAAGCGCACAAGCAAGTGGTCACCGGCGGAAATGCGACTCACCAGAAGTGAAAATGGCAAAAATGGAGCGAGCTCGTGTTCAGCGAACTTCGAGTCCACTTTGGCTGGGGAAAGTGGAGACAGCAAAGAAACCCCAATCAAACGGGCACAAGATAAAGCGAACAACTCGGGGACCCACCCACTTGACCTTTCCCAAGATGGCATATGCCCTTTTCCGCTGCCTTTTTACATCTACTAACGCATGCGTGGCGGGCTTATCCTTTTTTTTTTTTTTCTTTTTTTTCTTTTTTTTATGTATTGTCATATCTTACTTTGTTATACAAGCCACCTAGTATGCCTTATGTGTAAGGTGCAAATTACAAAACTATGACCTCTAACTCGCCCGTCCTCATCATCCCAACTCCTTAGGTGAGGAGTCGAACCCCTCACCTCCCCTTCTCACGTGAGAAGAGAAGGGTGGTCATCGGGGGAAATCCTCATTGCTTGACCTTATCCACTTCGAAATTCAAGTTTTACAGGTAATTAGTGTGGTGGCCAAGGGATTGTGGTGAAGAGCTTGTTAATAATGGACCTTCGTGTTTCGCCATCGAAGAATTATGGCGAAATTTGAACATCCCATAACGAGAGGAAAAATTACCAATTCAGTCATAGACCTTTAGATATAGCCGATTTTATTTTAAATCTTATGACGATTTGTCAATGTAGTCTATCCAGTTAATTTTTTTTTACCAAAAATTGATTACACGAACGATGGTCTTCCTAAGTAGTACGGCCAATGCTAAAGTGAGAATTATTTATAATTTCTTTTCTTTTCTTTTATTTTTTTCCTTGTTAAAGCTGGCAGGATTTGCTGACCACCAAGCCCTAACCCAGATCTGAGTGAGGGCCACCAAGCGAGGTCTGTGGGTACTCCGTAGCGAGTTTTGCAGCACTCACCCAACAATGAACAAGGGTTTGTTGCCCTCGCACATGGTTAGTGAGGGCTGCAAGCCCTTGCTAGTCATTGAATGAGGGTCATGTTCCTCGCCCAGTGGTCTGTAGGGCCTTAACAATAAAAAAAATAAAAATAATCCAGAAACAATTAAATTTAGAAGTTTTTTCATATTGGGGTTGGTTATACCTTCATATCATCAATTTGCTCCCAAAAATTACCCGAAAAGAGTAAATGGGCGGATTATTCAAGTATTTAGGATTACATTGGTCAAATTAAAAAATTTGGCACTTAATTTGTACAAATGCAATAAGTTTATGACCTTTCTAGTGATTTTTTGCCATAACGAGTATAATACTTCTACTAACGCCTAGAGGAGTGGCTAGTATTGGTTGCCTTTTTGCATTGTGTGTGTCTGTTGGGTAAAGAGTGTGCATACATATTTTTAGTGTTAATACTATTAAAAACTCCAAACTAGTATACCTATGATACTATGATAAAATTACCCCAAATTAGCATAGTTGTGATAAATTTACACTTTGTTAGTTTTCGTTAAATTGCTGAGTTGCATGACACGTGGCAATTGTTCGATGTATATGTTACCCTCTATTTATTACAGATGTATCGATTAGGAGTTTTTCGTAATACGAGCTCAATTTAATGAAAACTAACATAGGGTAAATTTATCACATGTATACCAGTTTGATATTTTTTTGAAATAAAAAATTAGTTTGTGATAAATTTGTCATAGTTGTACCGGTTTAGGATTTTTGGTGGTAAAAAAAATAATTTGGGGTAAAATTTTCATATGTGTACCAACTTGGGGTTTTCGTGGCATTAACCGATATTTTTATGCGTGCGTGTTTAATTTGCGAAATCAAGCCGTTATCTTCATTGACCGGGCGATGTGGGATCACTGACTAGGTGAATTTTTTGGGAGGCCAGATGCATCAAAAATTGATGTCGCTGGGCTTAGGGGCCTACGTGGGAGGGCCCAACCCAACTGGGACAATCTGCATATGCTGTAAATACTTAGATGCCCCAAGCGGTTGGTGAATTTGGGCCCGCCTCGATCATCGGCCATGGAATCTCCGTAGCCCGACCGATTCCCGCTCGGACAGACGAAGCCCATCTCAGCCGCTGATCACGTGGTCCGCGCGCACGAGAGAGAACCCGTGTGATTAATGGTCGGGGACGATATCGTCCCGCACGTCGTGCGGAGACTTTCTCCTCTTGACCCGTCCATCGATCGGGGCTTCCCCTATATCTTCCCTCTTGTTAGCACGTAAGGCTGCGCTATAGGTATATTCGAAGCTTTAACTTCAAGGGGTCGGACAGGATTGGCTTAATTGGTCTCAAAGACCAATTTTTTTTTATTATTTTATTATTTAATTTTTTAAGGTTGACTTAATTTGTTTTAGGTCAGAATAGATTCTTTGGTTGAAATGCCCTACTGGTTCAAATTTCCAATTTCAGGTCAATAAGTAAATTATGCAGATCTTTCCTCCTGTCTTCTGCTCTCCTGAAGCTTCCCGTTTGCTTCTCTAAGTAAAGAAAGTTAGGTTACAGTAGTGCCGCACGAACCATAACCAAATCACACACGAGTCGTGTATGGTTTTTGTATGCGCATTGGTTGTGATATCTAAGTCTGGACATTTAACAAAAATATTTAGGGTTGTAATCTTCATCTTGACTTAAATTTTATTTGATCATTAACCGAAAAAACGAGACTTATTTGACTAGGGTTTTTGGTTGGACTAATTGCCAACTGGAGTAGGGAATTTTATTCAAAGTGAGGGCACGTGGCACTAAAACAACATCGGGAAAATTACGAAAATAATTCTTATACTTATTGCACAGTTTTTTAAACTTTTTAATTTGGACAATTTACTCCTAAGCTTTTTTGGCAATTTGTCAATGTAGTTCATTGGGCCAATTTTGGCGGGAAATTGATCACGTCGAAGCCGATCATCCTACGCGGTACGACCGACGTTGACATGAATTATTTTTTGAAATTTTTTATTTTGTTTCCTTTTTTCATTTTGTATTGTTAATGGTGGCTTGGGCCGTCGGCCAAAGGATGCGACTCAACGACCCTCACCGGACAATAGGTGAGGGTTCACGGCCATCCCCTACTACATGGGAGGGTAGCAAGCCCTCACTTAGTGGTTAACGGTGCTCATCAGGCCTCAGCTAGCGCTGGTGGCACCCTACATGGCCCTTAACAATATAAAAAGAAAATAAAAAAAACTAATAAAAAATTAGGAAATTATTAAAAAAAAACTTCAAAAATATCTCCATGTTTGCGTTAACCTTGCTATAGAGGATTGTTATCGTCCACGCCGTCATGGACAAAATTTACCAAATAGATTGTATTAGTAAATTGTCAAAAGATTTAAGATTAGCTTGACCAAAAATAAAAGGTTTACAACAGAATTGGCATGAGTGCGTTAAGCTTATGATATTTTGGTAATTTTGCCCAGAAACATTATATCATGCTTGTATTACTATGAATAAGGCTCTCATATGTGTACTGTATCGATCATATACTATTGTGTTTACGTGCCTAAATGAGCATCTCTTTCCTTTTATGAGATCGCTATCATGACTTACCTCCTTCTCATGTGCTTGTAACATTGTGATGAGGATGAGGCTCTGTTTGTTTCGTAAGGAATAAATAATTTAAATAATATTTTCCTATTCAACAAAAAAAAACATTTTCCTTAGAATAACTGCTTTTTATCCCTTACAAAAATAAATGAATGAGAAATAGCTTCATCATCTACAAAATTATTTGGATATAAATTATTATCGTCGACGAAAATATTTTTATTGATCAATAAAATTTTGAGCAATACATAGCAATAATTTTATGATTTTTTAAAATTATTTATTTTTCGCAAAATAAACTACCCTTATTTAGTAACTCGCTGAACATAATAAATTACACTAGCTAGACAAAATGTGATGTACCCCGATGCGGTATTATAGGTTATGAATGCGCACACGTGTGAAAAACTAATATTACAAGATTAGCAAAAATATATTGTGAGGAAACATCTAAGTAACTAATTAATGTGGTAAGAGAATTATTGGTAAATCAATTCCAAAGAAATTGTGCATGTGGAAATGTACAAAGGTTGTCATCGGATCATTAACATACACATTTGCTCGTGAGTACGATATTTATCACGTAAGTATTTGAGGGTATTGGAGAATGAAAGGAAAAGTTATTTGAGATCTCTCTAATTAAGAGGTAGGAGGTCCTATTCGATTTTTCAAGAAATAACTCCCTGAACATGAAATCAGACTGGCCTAGCTTACTTTACTAGACAGGGCATGATATTCGGCAATTTCGCAATGCCAACGTCCTAGCCATGTCGCACGAAGACGAGCAGCTAGCCGAGCTTCCCGTTCATCTCATATTACGTGAAAACGTTCACAATTTTGGAAAAACCCTTCCGTCTCGTTAATGATAGTGTTGTTTTTTTTACCCCCTCTCCTGTCACTTGAGTCATTTCGTCCCTTTGCTTCAATCCATTCTTGGAAATTATATGAATAAGGCACCTTCAACGCAAAAATTTAGGGTTTGTGAAACTTAATGTAGTTCAAAGTCAGTTTTTTGTTTGGTCAGATAGTCCAAAGTCAGTTGGATTTCTATGTTTTTCTAGGATGTTCGACTTGACTGATAGAGTCCTTCAAGTTCTGTCTATGAACCTGCCTTTTTGCATGGGCAAACGAGACCCGTTTTCTTTTGTCTTTTTTCTTTTTCAAGAAAACAAAGGCCAAGATTGATCGAATTCTGTCTGGGTCAGCCTACTTTAGGGACAACAACACAGAAACTGGGTCGCAATTTGATTGAAATTTCACTCTTGTCACCTCGAAATCGAAACAAAAGAACGTGAAATTCAAAGGGGTTGAAGTTCTTGTGCGGTCTGAGGAAAACGTGTTAATGACAACTTGCAAGAAGATTTTTTTCCCCGGAATGTTCTTCCACAAAACCTCGGATTTTCCCCGGAAGGAAATCATCTTGGCTAATCATTGGAACAGGTGTCAACCTATGCGGATGCCAAGTGTCAACCTCCACGTTGAAAAGTAAGATTCTCCGTTGGTGCCAAAGTGTGGACCTCTCGCCATCCTCTTCCTTTCCTTTTTTCTTTGTCCCTCTCCTTCCTTTCCTTTTCACTCCTTTGCCCTTTTTCTTCTTTTATCTCATTTCCGTTTGCATCTTGTCAATCGAAGAATATAGCTTAGGTTTTTGTACTTGGCAATTCGCATAAGGAAGTGGTATCGCACCGCGTTGCGGTAACGATATGACTCAAATTATCGATGGCTCTACTAGCATGTGCTTACACTAAATGTGTGTTTTCATAAAGAAAAATCCCGAGTATGTGAACGTTATTATCCATTTAAGGTTTGCTTTAATGATTATGTATAGTTCTTATGGAATGATCACATGAGGCAATTTTAACACCACATTATCTTTTTTTTTTTATTTTGGGGGGGGGGGGGAATATTAGCATACGTACGCTTTACAATCAGAAATTCTGCATCCATTAGGGATAACTCTCCATCATTGAACACGTGTTGACATCCCTGACATTGTTTCTGAAGATGGGTTTTTTCCTATTATTTTTCATTGACTAAGACAATTTCAAAGCTAGGTCAAAATCGGGTTTGGAGTAAGAGGCATCGGGTTTATTCCAAAGTGAATATAAATTAATAGAAAATAGAATATAAGAAATAACATGAATAAGCTAACCATGTTCTTTAATGAGGTTGAGTCGGTCTCACCGAGCTTGGCTCAGTAGCTATAGGTTTTCACTTGCTGTTCAAACACTCCAACTCAACACACAATCATTCTTGTCTCCCTCTTCTTTCCTTTGGAATATGCTTATCCTTATTCTTGTGTGGATCGCGTAATCTAGCATGGAAAGTGGAGTCCCACTTCATGCACAACTATATTTTAATTTTAAAAAATACGTTTCTTATAAAGATGATACAATTATAATCGTAGATTCACACAACATAACTACATATTTTATATAAAACACTTATTGATTGGAAGATCATATAATTATAAATGACTTACATTATTATTAAACTGTCGAGCTAGCAATTCTCACTAATTATGGAGACATGGATAGTGACAAATCCTGTCAAGTGGAAACTCTATCCCGACAAGCTAAGAAAGCATAGGAAATGCACGCAAGACAACCTAATAATTTAACGTTGAATCCGAGGATATCCCAGGAGTAGGAATTTAACTGACGAGAATGGGCAACAGTCAAATTCAAATCTTGATCGTCCATTCCTCTAGAGCACAACACCGCTCTACCGAACGCAGTTGCTCCGGAACTCTGCCAGTAACTTCCACAAGCTTTCTTGGTCACGTTGTTTACCGTCTACTCAGGTACGCGTCGACGCCACCGTGGGTCTCCTTAGGTTTTCACTCTCTCTCAAACCCCACCCCAAGAAAACATACAAAACGAGTTTTTTTTTTAATCTGGGTATCTCCTAGACTGTGCTAATAATGTAGCTGTCAATCATTTGACGCGGTTGGTTTAGTTAATTAATCTTGGTTTTTTGTTGGGTAATTTTCGCCCAATCTTCTTGGGTGTCATTCCTATATTCAGTTGATGAATCCAAAGGACAAGAGTTCCTGGCGCTTGGACGCAATTATTATTTTGCCACAGGCAAGGATGGAGCTAGAGATCTGTCCAGTTTTCTGGTTGGTTTTCTTGACTTTTGGATCCAAAACAGAATCTATTTTTTTGACTTTAGTGAATGTCGTGGAGTCTGTCAATGGTTTCTTTTCTAAGTCGAAGTTTCTTTGTACCTTCCATTGTGGTTGGCCAACCTGAGTACTGGTTGCTGTATATATAGACACTGCAAGTTTTAGAAACTTTTGACAAGAATTTTAAGTGCTTTTGATCCTCTGGTAATGTTGAAGAGGCAACTTCAGGAAGAGGATAAGGAGGGTGGTTCCGGGTTTTCTGCTCAAGGATCAAGAAGGCGGCCTAACATCAAGTAGAATTTGCTTTCCTAGGAACCATCTGTATTCCTGTTTTAGTGTTTGTGACTGTTTATTACTATGACAGACCTGATTCAGATTCTTGGTTCCTTTGCAGTTATTGGAGAAATGTGACGGGTGAGCTTTCGCCGGATGAATTTGCATCTCTTCTCGAGCCTCTCTTTCGGAAAGTGGTATGCTATGTTTAGTATGTGACTCTTTGGTTTTTTCTACAAGATAACAACACAATTTATTTCATCTTGTTTTGGTGATGTTCGGTCAGCATGTCGTGGAAGTAGTTTGAATTTCCATTAAGAAGTTTTTTTCACGTGGATCTTCGAATCTGATTTAAATTCTGCATCAACAGGTTAGTGAGGAAGTGGAGCGTGCGATCTTGCAGTTATATGATCTGCCCTTAAGGTCAGTGTTCCTTGTATTCATCCATCAACCTCCAAGGTTGTTTGCGAAAAAGATGAAGCCATATCGATCTGCTTTCGTATTAATACTTTCACACTAGTCACAGTAATCCGGCTTCAATTCCGGGACAAGCTGTTTTCTGACATCACACCGGCACTTTAACATGCCTTATGCACAGGAGAATTTATGTATCTCTAGTCTATATTGCAGAGCGCCATCTAATCTCGTTGGAACTTCTGAAGCAAGCAGTCTGCGACTGCAATTTGTGACCAAATTACCAGCAACCATCTTCACTAGCAGTCAGATAGAAGCCGAGGACGGTACTCCTCTCAGGATTGAACTAGTCAATGGCAGGACAAATGAGAGGGTTACAAGTGGCCCCCTATCTTCAATGAAGATCGAAATCGTTGTCCTTTATGGTGATTTTGGGTCGGACGAGGGAGAGGATTGGACCGAGAAGGAATTCGATTGCAATATCACTCGCGCAAGGGAAGGGAAAAGGGCACTGATAACTGGGGAGCTGACTGTGGTGTTGCAAGAAGGAATCGGTTGCCTCCGTAATTTAATCATTACCGACAACTCGAGCTGGACGAGAAGTCGGAAATTCAGGTTAGGGGCTCGAGCTGTTCAAAAAGTTTCTGCAGAAATAAGAATAAGGGAAGCGAGAAGTGAAGCTTTCGTTGTTAAAGATCATCGCGGAGAGCGTAAGTTTGCAATGCCTTTCATTTGACGATACCAATTTAATTTCAACCATCAATCTTGATTCTATCTGTGGACCTTCAAACAAGCTTTCTCTGTTATGTGCAGTGACCAGGAAGCACCACCCTCCATATCTGAGCGATGAAGTGTGGCGTTTAGAGAAAATAGCCAAAGACGGCGCTCTACACAAGCGCATGACTTCAAGAGGAATCAACACTGTTCAAGATCTCCTGCAGTTGTACGAAGTCGATGCGTTTTCTCTGAGAAACGTAGTGACCATTTCTCTTCGTGCTAAGTTCCCCTTTCCTGTACAAGTTATTCTAAGCATTGTCAACAATTAAATTGCGCTACTTCTTTTTGTGTGCGGGGATATTTCAGATGCTTGGCCCTGGGATCTCCAAGCGGACATGGGAGACGATTGTCCGACATGCCAGCACCTGTGTGGTCGAAGATAACAAGATGTATGCTTACTACCAGGCTTTGACCAAGGCCAATATACTGTTCAACTCGGTAATGAAAGTTGCTCAAGCAACACTCGACGGCCAAACTTGCCAGTCGCTAGACAAATTGACGCACTCTCAGAAGGTACATAAATCATGACCTCTCTCTCTAGTAGCTGAGTATGAATCTCTCTGGACCTATAGAAGGGCATGTTTTCAACGGACTAGTCAGTTTCCATGGCAGAATATGTACCACAAGCACTTCTCTTAAAATGGTATCCATTTTGATTTTGGACTTGATTGAATCCGCTGCTTGGTCGACAGATTTTGGTGCAGAACTTGAAACGGCTAGCTTACAATAACAAGAATCAATGGGTGGCGGTCAATGCCCTACCGAGCGTCACTCCTCCGCTAGCCATGACAACTTTGCCTACAGAGCCGTTAATCGGCTTGAGCCAGCCTCTTCATCATCTAGATTACACGGTCCTAAACCAAGGTACCGTGATGTTACATCACTTCTATCTCTCTTTTCCTTCTTGACCTTCTTCATCTTTCGTAGTTTAGTGTTCCTCTTTCCTTACTGGCACATCCACCATTTTGCACATCTATGGTAGCTGAAATCGAACCGCATCTTTATTCAGATAGACCAGAAGTGACTCCTCAATTTAATTACTCATTGGCTTCAACATCACACTGCCACAATGTCACAGAGAACAGACAATTAGATTGTTTGGAGCCACAGAGTCATATCATTGCAAAAATCTTTAATCCAACCATAGCAAACAGCTTACCAAGGCAGAACTTCTCGTCCAGTTTTAGTGCTGGTGAAAGCAATCATCATCCTGGTTACTCACGAGGACCGTTTGCACCAAACATCCATCTATCTCCTGAGGATCTTTTCAAAGTGCCATCTCCGGAGGATCTTTTCAAAGTGCCATCTCCGATCCCTGGCAATTTGATGTGGACACTGGATCACGCTTTTCGTCATTAAATTGAGCAGCGGGGCAGATTTCGGGATCTGTTCATCGTGCACGGGTTACGGAATCCGCAGGTCTAGGATTTCCAGGCCCGGGGCGGCATGGTGCAAGATCCATGCCGTGGTGAAGTGGGGATCAGTCCGGCGCCTCGTGGCTGCAAAGAGAACAACAACGTTCAGTTGTGTACGTTATTAAGCTGTACACCTGCAGATTTATTGTGACGTGTTGGAAATTCAACATTTGTAAGCGCCGAAAGTCGATTAAATGATATGAATTTATAATCTTAGTCGACGTCTATTTTGGACTATAAGGACCGAAGATACGAAAATTTGGACGAATTCTGAACTTTAGGTTACTTTGAATTGAGTTTCGAAATTAATCCGCGGCGATTTTGAATTGTCGTTTTCGCAATCGATCCTAACCCTGACCGAGCTTGGCTAGTGAAATTACCGAAATTACCCTTCATTCAGTGTACCAAAAAAAGTTTCGTTTCAGTCCCGACACGCCAAATTATCAAATTACCCTTGATTATTTATGGGTATAAGACAAGTATAATTATTTGGTAAATAAGACAAAAAAATTGTCAAAAAGTCTTGGACATGGACCCCACCAATTTTTCTCTCTGCCCCATGCACATCGGTTCATCATCTGCCGCTTCTTCTTTCTTCTTTCTCCTTCCTTCCTCTGTCTTCTTCTTCGTTTTGTTTTTTTTTTTGGCTGTGGACGACCGCTCCTTTGCCGACCGTTCCTCCTCCGTCCGTCACCGTTTTTCGCGACCAACGCCTCACCACCGACTGCCACCGTCCTCATCTACTCCCCGCCGCCGCCCTGACCCGAGCCGATCCGCCGTCGCCGTCGATCGGCCGAGGAGAAGTCGCGGCCAAACCTGCCCTATTTTCGGGTCAAAGGACCCGAGAACTTCTCGGCCTCCTCTGGCCGCCACGGCCGCCACCGACGCTGACCATCGCCCCTCAGTTGACCCCCGACTCCCCCTCGACCTATCCGACCTACCCCCACCAGCCATCCTCCGTCGGAGTCGCCGGAATCGGGCCCTAAAGTTCTGGTGCCTTGTTTTGGGCCCGGTTTAGTCCGATCTTCGATTCGGCCATCACGGCTGCCGCCGTGCCTCACCGCCATCGCCGGAGAACTCCCTTGAGTCCCCTCTACCGCCACCCAGCTCACCTCCGTCGGCCGCAGACGTCCGCCGTCGGAGTCTCCGGAATCGGGCCCTAAAGTTCCGGTGCCTTGTTTTGGGCCCGGTTTAGTCCGGTCTTCGATCGCCGCCGTGCCTCACCGCCATCGCCGGACAACTCCCTTGAGTCCCCTCTACCGCCACCTAGCTCACCTCCGCCAGCCGCCGCTCGTGGCGCCCGGAATCGGCCGCCGACCAAAGCCCCTGTTTCGGCGTCGAACAGGGCAGCCATTGATCGTGGCTGTCCGCCGCCGCCGGCCGCCTCCCGCCGCCGTCCACAGGTCCTGGCCTACCCCCACCGATCCCTGGGTGAGCCCTCGATCCTTGGCCGGCCTTGTCCAGGCCCGTGTCGCCGGAAAACGGCCAAAACAGTATGGTTTGCCGGTTGAGTTTACTGTTCGCCACTGTTTCAGGCCGCCGTTTGCCGGAGCTCTGCCGTAGGCCACCTATCCTGGCGACCTCGCTGGACTTCCTCGGGGTGTCGCTGAAGTTTGAGCTCGGGCCGCCGCGCGATAAACCCTAATTTTATCGCCGCCGCCGCTCGAGCTAACTGACGTTGTGAGTTGACCCTAAACCTTGATTAGGGCGCTAATTGCGCTTAGGACTAGTTTTATTTATTTATTTATTTTTTAAAAAGATCGGGACCGATTTAGATAGAAACAATGGTTAGGATATATGGTCGATCGATTATTTATCTGTGGCTATTTGTGATAATTTATCAATTAATTGATTGATTGTGTTTGTTCACGAGTGAGTGATAGGTTAGAGACGAGCGAGCGATTGATTGCTATAATTTGACTGAGAATTAAGATTTATAATATGAATTGAGCTCGAAATTGCCGGGTTAAGTTGATTGCTCGCGAGTGCGTGAATTGCTTGATTGGTTTGGTTACCTGGCTGAAATGCTCAATTAAGAGTCTTGTGGGCCTTGGGGCCGAGTTGGTGATTTTTCCGAATGGATTTTGGCATTAATCATAGATAAATAATGGATCAATTGCCGAATGCAATTTGTGTGGTCATTTAAAGAATCAATGACGTTACTTGGTAAGTTCGCATTGTACCATCGGTACTCGTGCCGTACCTATTGTATGAAAATTTCGCGACTTGTCAGAAGCACGATAATCCATGTCCCGTGCCAGTCGTACGATTTTAAGGGATTATTGGATGCCGATCGCAGCTTGTGACGGACCGAAGCTCTTTTTTAAGGAATGCCTACTTACAGTGCTTTGCCGGGTGCACTGGATACACCGCTTGTAGTAGCCGTCGCTGAGAGGGTAAAGTGGACGTAGCTTGGTCATGCCAGAAGAGTGCGGAATCGCACTATTGATGTTTCTATCACGCCAATCGTGTGGGTCATTGTTTAATAATGGACTTGTGTGATGTCTTGCGTACGCCTGAGTGGTTGTGTTTTTGTTGGTTGTTGGTTTAACAAATTTATTCTATTGCTATATATCTGTTTATATCTTGTGGCTTATTATGGTGCTTAGGATATCCTAGGCGAATCAGTGTCCTAATCGAGATTAGGCTTGATTCACTGAGATTAAATTCTCACCCCGTCGTGGGACAACTTTTCAGGTCTAAAATAATGGAGAGACCGGTGCAATTTGGTACCCCCACCCACTCATCACACGATGCCAGTCTCCACCCGGTGCCAGGTACGGACTAGATGTGGGAACGCCACATCACGACGATATGGGTCGATGAGGGGATGCCACAGCTGGTGGCACACCTCTTCAAGGCTTGGTATCTTTGCGATGGGGCAGATCTCTTTAGTCCGCTTAGAGGATTTGATGGGCCACCTCTTCAGGGGGTCCCTAATATCCCCGCTTGGGACCTGATGGACACCGATACGCCTGATGGGGAGGTGGTGGATCCCGCACCCGATATGCAGTCTGAGCTTAAGCTTGAGCAGTCAGTAGCCCCCTATGTGCATTCTAGCCAGAGTTTCTGTGACGACCCGAACGACCCGGCTCCCCCGGTTGGTTATGACGACCTGGATGTCGAGTTTACCTAGCAGAGGATTAGTTTTCTTTTGTGGTCAGGGAACTAGTGATGTTTTTGTGGGGGGTTACTGTTTTGGAGTAGATGAGAGTTAACCTTACCTGACTCCTGTATCTTTTTGCGAGTCCTAGAGGGCCGCCCCGAAGCATGGGGTTGTATTTAGCAGCTAATGGCTCTGTAAGATTATAGATCATCTATTCTCAGCAGTTTATTTAGTGTTGTGTTATCTGGTTTTTCTTCCTACTTATCCCATGTTGATTTTATTGATTGGAAGATTATACGTTCCGCATGTGCGGCATATTCTTATGTCGATAGCAGTTGCCTGAGGTGCTATCTTTTATGATCTGGTGATGATTTGGCAAGGGATATCGCGAGTTCGAGAGTCGGGACGTGATAGTCGTGCCTCCGAGAGAATTTTAGGTGCTTCAGGAGGACGAAGCTCTCGTCCACAACACGATCCAATCACTGCGTGCAAAGTACGATTATTTTACAGGAAAAGAAAAGGAAATTCATAGTGCTTGACGCTAGATGATTGGTTTGGATGGATGAGAATGTCATGTTCAGGAAGCACCAAATTTCTCTCAAAAGTATTTAAGGATAAGCTGCCTTAGATGCATCAATTTCGTTTTGTGACTAAGCATCTAAGGATAAGTGCCAATAGGATGTGTCTTCTCTGTATACATCATGCAAGCTGATATTATGAAGTACCTCACTACAAGCGTTGTTCAAGAATTGTAAGCCTTTTGTTGCCTTTTTTAAGAATTGCTTGGCATTTTCGCTTGTCCCAACGATTTAATCTCTTGATTTGTGAGTCTATTGTCCTGATATACTTAGCAGACTTTTCATTGCTTGACAGGTGGATTAATGAAGTATGAATCGACCGTCAAGGTAAGTGATCCCGTGGTCGAATGCATCATTCGTCTTCCATGAGTTTACGAGTTTGATTCACTTCGTGGGCATACCTCTGAACCGCTCATGCTCAGTTACCCGCCTGCGTCATGCCTTACAGAGAGAGAGAGAGAGAGAGAGAGACTTTTTTTACCGCTAGCATTTTGATAGGATTACTGGTGATGGGCTCATTAACTTTAGACCTTCGAGTCATAGGTGGTGTGTAATAGTTATGGCTCAAACCGAATATTCCCATCGAGTACAAGACTCCTATAACGTTTAGGAGTCATTAGCATTCGTCGCCCCATTTTTCTACCGATAAAACAATGACCGAGCAAAAGGAGGTTTTCGGAAAACAAAAAATGAGGGGAGGAGGGGTTGTGTTAATTTTGAATCCAATTGAGCCGTCCATGTTTTACATGTAAAATCGAGCAACTATTTTCGTCGAGTCCGTGATGTGTCGTTAATGACTAGGAAACTTTTTCAGACGTCGAGTTCGTGCAGATCGATCGTGTTACAAAGCTTCGACGCCAGGACAAAGCAAGGCACTGGAGAAACACGACAGCTTTCCAAAATTCAAGTTGCAATGCTGCTTGAGATTCGTATCACTAGAGCATAACGATCAGCGCGGTGCCTTCAAGTTGATGAGCTACAACTGACGAGGCATCTAGTTAACTTCCTAAATGAGAAAAATCGTCGGATTTAGCTTTCTACAATTGACAAGGCATCTAGTTTGGGCCTACCTTGATCATTATCCCGGAGTTTCCGAACAGGTCAACATTTTGAACTGCTTATAAATCCATGAGCAGTCAAGAGACAACCTGGCAAACTAAGGAGGTTCTACCCCATGAAAACACTTTTTAACGGAATTTTAGCTTTACTTGGTCGTGATCGATCGTCAAATCCTAGGGCCCAACCCTTGACAGGCAACGGATTCAGCCCAAAAAGGGAACGAGCTAGGGTTATGAACATTTATAATCGACAATCTGAAGATCTAGTTGAATTGAGTATGATTGTATGTATGACAGCATCTACCATGCCAGAAAAATCGATGAACCCATAATGTCAAGTTAAGATTAGCATTAGAGATTGATCGAAAAGCAAGGATATGGGCTCATGTGAGTAGTAAATCCAATTTCGGGTCAATGACAACACTAATATCTCTAAACACGTTTTAACACCATGCCAAAAACACTATTTCCAACCCTAGCAAGAAAGGGAGGAAAACGGACACTCACTCCACAAGGCCGGCCACTTCCGCCCCGGTCGAAAAACATATCATATTTGACCGTACAACAAGCGGACAGAGCCATATCAATCGTTAATTAGATTTGTCACATGCCCATAATCGATACCTCATATGATATATAAGCTTACATTGTCCGTAGACCATGCAATATCATCTCCTCTAATCCCGTCAAATTATCGGGTTTTGCATTTTGTTTTTTCCCTAATTTAAAAGAGGGTCAGGCAGGATGGCATCAAAAGGGAATGAGAAGAAAAGATTCACTTAAATCTCAAAACAACGTTTTTTAGCTTTGACTTGTGAGGTTAGAATAGCTTCTTGGGCTTCAGATTTCCACGTTTGTAGGGACGCAAGCATCGCCCACGCACACTTCCAGGTCAATCAGTAAATTTCTGCACATCTTTCCTCCTGTTTTCTGGTCTGCTGAAACTTCTTGATGGCTTCTCTACGCAGACAAGTCAAGTGAAAAGGTCAGATCAGATGCGAAACAAAAAACCTAATCATTTTTTAGTCGAGCATGATTTTTGTCTTGTTTTTTTTTTTTGGGGTTAATGAGTAATTTAGGAAATATTTTCCAAAAGATCATCGCTTATATCTTTTGAAAGGATTAGTCAATAGATACATTTCTATGATATGCAATCATTTACGGTTATATATCTTCGTGGATAATAGTTTTTTTTTTTTGTTTTTCCGTTCATTTGTGTAAGCAATGCAAATAACCATTTTTGTATCGGGCAAAGGCAGAACAACCCTCGCTTAGGTAGTCTAAGCCGATCTCCAATGGAGGGTTAGATTGAAAATTTTGTCACAGACAATGTGACTTTGGAAATTCATTTCAGTACTCCAGGGCGGACATTGGAAAAGAAAATCAAAATTTCGGGGCCAACCTACCATACGTGTCAAAACACAAGGGGTTAAATATAATTTGCCATTTGTTATTGGATAGATTTGCTCTCCATAAGAAAGAAAATTAGTCATGTGACGAGCACGTGGACGGAGTTTCGGCTAAAAAATATTGCCAAAAAAAAAAAAATCTGAACAGTCGTGGACAATTAGCAATGAATGCCAAAATCTGGAGGTCAATCTCAATATGCAATTCACCCAAATGTGTCTCTCTCTCACCCAATCGCATGTATCCATAGTTGTAATCGAAACTTATCCTACCAAGTTCTACTAAGGCTTATTCATAAACTCATTATACTTAGTATATTACACTAGCCTAGCTAGGCATGATTTTGTGTTCTCCGATGTGTTTTAAAATAACATACGGATGCCATACGTTCTTATAAGTCGTGATGCATGTATACTAGAAAATGTGTACCCGCCTTGCGCGTATACGGAAATTTGATATTTAGCGAGATAGTTTATTATGAAATATCCGAGTAATTCGTCTGGAGAGTAATCTTTTAGTAGAGCTATTGCGAAGAAGTTGCAAAGGTAAAAATATCTCGAGATTTGATTTTCCTTTGGGAAGTTCGTTATAAGATAGAAAAAATTAAATTTCAACATCGAAACATGTATGAGGTAAAATAGGATTATTGATGCCAATTAAGTCCTAAACATATTATATTTATGCTAATTTAGTCATAAACAATTCATATTGCTGACAATTCAATTCTAAACCCATTATATTGATATTAATTCAGTCTTAAATCTTTCGCATTTGCGTCAATTGAGTACATCTGATCAATTTTGGTTGAAACTCACTAATGTCGTCTTACGTGGCACGGCTGTCGTTGACGTGGACATTTTTAAATTTTTTATTTATCTTTTTTATACAGTTTTTTTTTTTGTTGAGGGCCGACAAATGGTCACTGGCCAACCCCTGCCAGCCCTAGGTGAGGGCTTCGCGGCCCTCATGGGAAATGGGCGAGGGGCGTCGCAGCCTCATCGTGCCTCAGGCGAGGGCCGTGATGGACTCGCGTGGTAAGATCTCGCAAGGCCGTCACGGCCCTCACCTAGTGGCCGACAGTGGTCGATCGGCGACTCGCCAGCCCTCAATAAAAAAGAGAAGAAAAAAGCATGTGACAAAGAGAAAAAATAAAAAAAAACATATTAATAAAATTTCACGTTACCAAAGGGCGTGTCACAAGGAACGAACGGCGTCCACGCCATAGATTTATATTAAAATTAGCTAGATAGACTCAATTAGCACAAATGTAAAAGTTTTAGGACTAAATTGACACTGATAAAAAGTTTAGAATTGAATTAGCACCAATACAATAGCTTGGGACTTTTTTTATTTAATTTTTTTACACTTATTCCCCGAAAAAATCAATCGAGACAGGTGAAGCTGCTCACTTACTTTACTATTTGTTGAACTCTTCCTTCCAGCTGCTGTCTTGTGCAGTCGGGCAAAGTGTCACCTACGGCGCCAAAGAAATAAGACTTTGAACTGGAAATTAAACTTTCCTACTATCTTGCTGCATAAAATATGATACATTCGCAATTTCGCAACACTAACGTCTTAGCCTATGTCACGAAAAGACGACTAGTTGAATGAGCTTCACCTTCATCTTTGTGCTATTTTTTCGGGCTGTTCTTCCCTCTCCCTTTCGGTCAGAGTCACTTTGTCCCTATGTTTCATCCCGTTCTTGGACACTCTTTTTGTGCCAAAAACAAAGAAAATCGCGCCTACTACATATGTAGAGTCGTTAAGTTCTATGAACTTGCTTCTTTTTATAAACAAATGACACCCCTTTTCTTTTCTTTTCTTTTCTTTTTTCAATAAGACAAAGGTCAAGATTAATGTAATTCTAAGCCAACCTACTTTAGAGGCAGTAACCCAGAAACTGGGTCTGAATTCAATTGAAATTTCGCAATTTTTTTTTTTGTTGTTGTTGTATAGATTGGCACGTATAGTTATGTCACCAAAAGTATTAAAAGATGGCATGTAAAGGGAATGAAAAAAAAAAAGCTTTAATTAATCTCGAAACAACCTTTGTTTAGCTTTGACTTGTAAGGATAGAATGGCTTCTTGGCTCCAAAGGCATTGTTTGATTCAGATTTCCACGTTTGTAGGGACGCAAGCACCGCAATCAGTAAATTTCTGCACGTCTTTCCTCCTGTTTTCTGCTCCCCTGAAGCTTCTTGCTTACTTCTTTTACGCAGACAAGTCAAGTGAAAATGTCGGATCAGACGCGGACCAAAAAAAAAAAAAAAAAACAAATCATATTTGAGTGGCGCATGAGATTTTTTTTTTTGTATTTCTCAGAGGCTTTGTTTTCGTCGCGGTAAATAAGTATTTTAGGAAATATTCTTCAAAATATGATTTCTTATATCGTTTGAAAGGGTTAGTCAATGGATACATTTTTACGATATATAATCATTTACGTTTATATATAAACCTTCATGGACAATAGTTATTTTTTCTTTCGTTCATTTCTGTTAGCAATGCAAACAACCATTATTGTACTGGGCAAAGGCAGAACAATCATTGTTAGAATATATCATAAAATATATTTGTTGTGGGATTTATTAATTATTATTGTAAATTAATTGATGTAATAAAGAAACATATATACAGTTTCCTAATTCTAGTCAGATATGGAGCTGGATAATGTGGGCCGAGATAAACCTAATTTTATATATGTTTCATGCTCTATAAATAGAGTTTAAATCCATCCTCTAAATCTTAATGTCCGCATATCTTTACATAAGGAGTCGTCAGAATAATACGTGAGAGGCCGTCTCGTTGAAGCCAGCGATAAAGGGAGTTCATAGAGGAGAAGATCTTAAGTATCGAATCATTGCAAGTTCCGCATCAAGAACGATGAATCCGAAAACAGGTACATCAATTCTTCTATTTTATGGATATATGATTCGCGAATCTATACATGATGATCTTGGGTTGCTGCATACGGATTATAGTCGCAGCTTATATGTGGTATCAGAGCCTATGTGTATTAGATATCAAATTACGATTTTGATTAATTTTTGAATTTTTTTAATCGAAAACAAGAACGCCTTCAAGGTTTATTCAGACTTTTTATTATTATTATTATTATTATTATTATTATTATTATTATTCTACTTTGTGCGGCTGAGGCTTCTTCGTAAAGGATTGTGCGGACATCAGTGAGAATCCGTATATGCGTCTTCTTTTGGCGCGGTGCAGATTTTCCCTTTTTTTGTGGCTTTTAACATTTTCCTTATTCTGGTTCAAGTCTGCACAAATTAGACTTCCACTTTTGCTATAAAGTAAGTTCGGCCATGAGAACGTAGAAAAACCAAATAAAATTTATAAAAAAGGAAATTATATGTTCGGATTGTATGGAGTCTACGCGCCAATTATCCCCACACAAGCTAGACTTGGGCCCGCACGTGCTCGACACATGCAGGTTGACGTCGCTTGACGTCAATCAAGCCCGTGTGACTCAACCCGATTCAGTAACTTGATTTGACTTGTGAATCCGATCTGACTAGTTGACTATTAACTCAGGCTATTCAGTCAAAACAGTTGTTGACCGTTCCGGTCGGATCGCATGACCTAGTTCGCTGGTCAGCTAAAGGAGTAGCGGTTGGATCGGATAAACTAGTCGGACCGACTTTCAACACCGATTGAGACCGAACACAAGCGATGCACGTGTCAGCACGTGGGGATCATGCACAGAGAGAAAGACGCAAATGTGATGCGTTTAATGTATTCCAGGTATCGACGTGCTCGTATGCTCATGTTCTACAAGGTGGTATATTTATTTTTACATGTTTGATGTATATATTGACGGAAAATACATATGGAACCCCAAATACGTGTATTTTGTGGGATATTTTTCAATATTTTCAGGTTTTTCTATATGATTTCGTGAAATACAAGTGCAAGCTTACATGTAAGTACCGCATATAGTTACGTGAGGCATGATTTATCAATTACATGTTTATGGTTTGACATGAATTGTTGAGGTATCGATAAAAATTAGCAAAGCGTGTAATTTTAAGGATGATTGCCCCTAATTTATGAAATTACATGCATATAGTAAATGTGAAATATAAAGTTATATCCCAATTTCAAGTAAATTCAGTTGGGTTGTAACCGTCAAAACGGCACGCTTGGTTGAGTTTAATAAAGAACATGTTAAATAATATTGGGATGTCTCATGTTTTAATGCGTAGTTATACTCCCAAAGGTGGTAATTGCGTATTCTTACATAGAGGGTTATATGTACAACATATGGTTGAAGATTGATTAGTTTAAGTGCTGTCATACACCCAAAGGTGGTGATTAACGAAGATTGAAATAAATTATCATGGCCGCTGTAATGTAGGGAGTATATAATTGCATGCTCAAAGGTGATTATATGATGATGTGTGTATCTCTCAAGTAAAATTTCACATTATGCTAATTAAAAATATTATGTATTTTTTCAGTCACCGCTTTTGTGAACGACAACTATGTTAACATTGAGAATTGAGATTCATACAAGTTCAATTTTTGATAATTGAATTAGGATTTTTTATTTACAAAGGATTATCAAATATTTGTACTGCTCTTATCAAGAAAGACTCTGCAGTTCTCGGTTTTATTAGTGAGAACTTTCAAAAGCATTATGTGCTTATTGGATAAATAACGATTGGATTCGTTTGTTTGATATAAAACGATTTATTAAAGAACACTTGAAAATTATTTTACCAGTTAACTACGTTGTTAAATAAATAAAGAAAGCCTTGGAAACTTTGAAATTATATCTCATATATTACTAAGAGTGGTATATATCTGTAATGACTCCTCAACATCAGGTGTGATGGTTCTATTAAGATTAAAGATTACGTCTTAAAGTTGGTGGAATTGCATATTAAGCGATTCTGAAATCATACTCATAAAGAAATATATAAACCACCGGTCATACTGACTATTTGGGTCCATTGAAAGCATTCTTTAAGAAGGATGGTAACTACTACTGTGACGTTCCGAAAATTCAACTCCGGCAAGGTAACTGAAATCAATATAATGAATTGACATCGAATTCTAATCAATGAAAAATTTTGGATCGCAAGGACTGAAGAGACGATAATTGGACGAATTTTGAAGTGTCAATCAGTTTAGATTAGGTTTCGAAATTTCTTAGTCATCGAGAATTAGGATTTCGATCCTTGCACTAGAGCCTAATCCCGATCAAGCCTAGCTTGTAAAATTACCAAAATACCCTCTTGTTCGGTGTCCGAAATTTCAACCCAATCCCGATTTACGAAATTACTAAAATGCCCTCAATTTTTTACTAAAGAACAAAAATGCCAAAAATTCTTCATGTGGACCCCACCCATCTCTCTCTCTTGCCCCTCTCCCTCTTACGTGCCCTTCCCCCCCTCCCTCCCTCTCTCGGTCGTAGCACCCCTCTCCCCCAACCGAACCACCCCTCTCCCTCTTCCTCCTTCCGCCGGCGATTTTTGCCGCCGCCGCCGCCACCAACCACCACCACCACGACCCTCAGCCCTCCCTTGCCGTCGCTCACGACCCTTCCGCCACTGTCGACAGCCGCCAGACGACTGCGAAACAGTTACGGGAATCAACCCCTGTTTTCGGCCCTGCTGACCGTGGACTTCGTTGCCTCCCCTGGCATTTTCCGGCCGCCACCCACCACCTATTCGACTTTCCCCTGCATTCCCTCGACACATTCGACCCAGCCTCGCTGCCGATTGACCATCGGAGCCGCCGTAATCTACCCCGAAGCCGCCGGTGCCCTGTTTTGGGGATCGGTCAGATTTCTCTTCGATCCAGCCGGACCGGCCGCCACCGCCTCTCACCACCACCACCAACGAACCCCCAAGACCTCCCTCCATCTTCCCTGAGCTCGTGGCCATCGGTCGCAATGCGTGGCCGCTGGAAATCCATCCGAACCGCCTCCCATGTCCTCGGCTCTTCGAACCCTGCTCCAACCGGTTCTGTTCGGCCTTGATTCCGCCGCCTTTGGCTGCCCTCCGCAGCGGCCACCGGTCCCGATCGACTTCCCCGACCCCCTAGTACCTCTACCGTCAACCTTGAAGCCGGCCGCCACTCGCTGGCCTTCGTTCCAGCCTTTTCAGCCTCAGTACCACCCCCTGCCCTGCCCGGCCTAGTGTCCTGCTCGGGCCGGTTCACGCAGGCCGTGGCCCGTTTTGGCCTGGGCCGGGTGGCTAGGTCCGTGGGCCTTTTGGTTGAGAGTTTTGGGTCGTTGTCCAAGAAGTTGGGCAATGATTTGTCATCGTCGTCGCCGTTGGGACCGCCCGAGCCAACTCAATTTGTGAGTTGACCCTAATCCTTGGTTAGGACGCTAATTGCACCTAGGATTAGTCGCTTAGTCAATTAAAAAATTTTTAAGTATACGATCGAGGCCGATTTAGATAGAAATTATGGTTAAGTTAAATGGCCGATCGATTAGGTTAATCGGTTAATTATATTATTTGTAGCTAATTGTGATTAGTTGCAATTGATTGATTGTTTGGTTGTGTTCGATCACGAGCGAGCGATAGGCTAGGAAGGAGCGAGCGATCGACGTCTTAAATCGATTAATTTGGTTAATAAAGTATTATTATACGAATCGAGGTTTTTGTGGCCTAATCGATTTCGACTGCTCGTGATTGCTTGGAGGCCTTGTTGATTTGATCACTTCGTTGAGTTGCCTGTTTGACTGTTTTTTTTGTCCACTAGGTAATTGATTGTCTGTTTGGGGTCTGATAGGCCTTTTATGAATGCAATGTCTAATGTTAGACTGCATATGCATATGGCCGTGTGGGAAGTTAAAAGACATGTTTTAGCATGAAAATGGCCTTTGGCCAATCTTTTACATGCGTGAGTAAGCATCCGACTTTAATCGAAGATAATGAAATGGGTTGATTGGTGGATGTGTTCTGTGTGGTCATATGAGGGAGCGATGATACTTTTCCTAGCAAGTTTGTACTGTACCGATTGTATAGAACCATACGACTTGCCAAAAGCATGATAATTCATGCCCCGTACGGTATGTACGGTTTTAAGAGATTATCGGATGTTAGTCGTAACTTGTGATGGACCAATGCCCCGTTTAGGGATGACTACTTGCTGGTGCCGTACCAGGCGCACCGGAAACACCTCTTGTAGTAGCCGTTGCCGAGAGAAAAGGAACGTAGCTCGGTTCTGCTGGTAGAACGCTCGATTGCATTAAGGTGCTGGATCGCGTTATTTGTGGGAGTCGAATCATGCTTACTTTCGCGTAGATCTTCTCATGTGCCGTGGGCACGATTATTGTCACTAAATGAACTTGTGTGATGTCCTATTTGTACTTGTGGATGCGATGCTTGTTGGGTGATTGACTGATTGGCTGTGAGACGAATCAAACATTGCATTATGTGTGACTGAGGCTGGCAAGTATGCATGTGGACTGCTTTTATATCGTGACTGTAATTGGGTGTTATATGTAGTGATTTGTTATTGTGAGACTTCCATTAGGATGCCTAGGCGAATCAGTTTCCTAACCGAGCTTAGACTTGATTCACTGAGATTTATTCTCATCCTGTCGTGGGATAACATTTTCAGGTCCTAAGTGACGAAGC
This sequence comes from Rhodomyrtus tomentosa, assembly GCA_028455895.1. Classification (NCBI taxonomy): domain Eukaryota; kingdom Viridiplantae; phylum Streptophyta; class Magnoliopsida; order Myrtales; family Myrtaceae; genus Rhodomyrtus; species Rhodomyrtus tomentosa. Next base: position 19,060,318 of record JAPCWY010000003.1, on the reverse strand, counting down.
CTTGCGGACGCCAATGATTTGCTTTTGGATTAGTTATCTGAAGTAAGATGATAAGTTAGTCTTACCTGACTGAGTACATCTGATTAGGTCTTGTCTTGTCACTCTGAAGTATGGGGTTGTATACATTCGGAAGTAGTATCGATAAGATTAAGATTTATTTGTAGTGTTTGACTCCTACTATTCTATTCATGTTTGTTTTTATTATCAAGGAGTTAACACGTTTTCACATGCTTAATTAAGTGATAGGTCGATAGTGTGCCTGTGGCGCTATCTCTATGACCTCGTGGTGATTTGGCAAGGGATGTCACGAGCTCAAGAGACGGGGCGTGATAGTTACTTCTTTTATAAGAAGAACAGTTATATAAAGAAAGACTACAGTTGATACAAAAACTTGGTTATCAAAATATGAGCATAAAGTAATGATTCTTTGGTGTTGGTTTGTGAATTTATTCTATCTAAAGTCTCATCTGGTTTGTAATGGCTAGATAGCGGTGCAACATATTATGTTGCATTTACCATATATGAATTCATCAACTGAAAGATACCAAATCAGGATGAATCAAACTCACTATAAAAACAACTATAAAGTTGATGTTAAATTGATGAGAATGTCATTCCGATTTTTGGTTTTAATGTGACTTTAAGAAACATGTTTTACGTACTCTTCTTAAAGACGGAATTTATTTTCTGTATCAAGTTTGGACATGTGTAGCTACTCTTTTGAGATTTCAAATAAAACAATTACTATTTCTTTTAATTAAAATAAACTTGGGTACTACTATATGTTCAATGGATTGTACAAATTATGTTTATCTCCCAATGAATTATACGTCGCTTATACAGCTGGAATGTTGCTTGCAAAAGATCTCTGCCTAAGGAACAAGCATGCGCATTATGGAATAAATTTCTTGGTCACATCAGTAAAGAAAGAGTGGAAATACTGACAAAAGCAAGCATTCTGCTTACTCTTAAAAGTGATCTAGACACATGCATAGATTAATGCAGAGGTAAGATAACTAAGATAAAGGATGAAACTATAATCCATAGTTATGACCTATTGAAGGTCATTTATACTGGTATAAGTGGATCCTATATGGCAATATTGTGTAGAGTTTTTTTATCACATTTAAATGATGATTTTTCTCTATATTTGTTTGTACTTGATTAAAGAAATGTTTAATTTTCGTGACAAGTTCAAATTTTTTCTAACTATAGTCAATAAACTTTAAAAAAAAAGTTAGATTTGATTAAGGTGATGAGTATCATGGTTGACATGGCAATACTGGGTAGCTGAAAGAGCCATTTTATGGAATACTTAAAAGGATACTGGGATAGTGACTTAATTTGCTATTCTTGATGTTTTTGAACAGAAAGGTGTGGCCGAAAGGCAAAATCACATCATATGGATATGATAAAGAATATGATTTGTAAAACCAATTTATATGACTTTTGTGGGGGTAAAACTTTGAAAATAACCCATTATGTTTCTACCAAAATTATTTTATTTACTTCTTTTGAGACATAGATTGGACCTTAATCTAGTTTGAATCATATTAAGGTTTAAGGTGTTCATGCAGAAATAAAGTTACATAGTACAACATTGGATAAGTTGGATTCCAGAACCACTCAGTTTTATTTCGTATCTTACCCTGTTCATCTAAAGGGGTATTGATTTATCATCCCAAAGGAGGAACTAGAATTGTGGAATTATAGATAGCTAAATTGTCGGAGCTTGATATAGCCGAATAAGGGTAGTTGCTCACAGACTATTAAAGGTACTGGTGTGGTAAGGACCATTGTGTCATTTTTTCTGTCTATACAGATGATCATGGAGCATTCTAAGTTACGTTTTGATTCTATTGGGGTTCAGGCTCTTGTTATTAAGATAATTCATGATGAAGTTTATCATATCCCACAAGCGCAAAATAAAGGTTAAAGCAGCTCTCCCTAATAGATCTATTCGGCAAAAATGATCAATTGTACCATCACATTAAATAGTCTATCCATAAGGGCAAGATTGCAAAATCGACTATCTAGTAATTTATACCGTTGCTATTGCTTGTTCATAATTAGGACTATGGTTGGGTGCATAGTAAATGAGACATAGACTTGAAACATATGGTGTTTGAAAGCTTATTAGCATGCCTCAATGTCATAAGTACATCTGTTGCAATTGGGTGTACAAAACTTAAAAGGATTCCAAATAAAATTTTTTAAGTTATTATATCTAATTACTTTTTAATCGGTGCTTCATTTAAGAAGTTTAAAAACAGACTGGTAGCCACATCTTTCACTCGTAAAGAATGAGTAAACTTAAAATAATTTTTATTCAGTCTCTCATAAAGATTTTCAGAGTGATTAAGGTGTTAATAGCTCATTATAATAAAGAGCTTTACCATGCAGATATTAAAACTTCTTTTTGATTGGAGATCTTAATTTGAAAGTCTTTTTTATGTAACCCGAAGGTTTTGCAGTAGATGATTCGGATAAACTTGTGCATAAAGAAAGATGAATTCCATATAATACCATGAAACAAAGTCTGAACATATTCATGTGTATTCTAGACTGAAAAGTCTGTTATATGAGTTTAAGTGAGCTTTTCGGCAATTGTTGCTTGAAGTTTCATGATATTGTTGTTATATTATGTTCTTTCAAGAACAAAGTAAATTAACATATACTACAAGATCATGGAGGAATTTATTTTTTTTGTGTCTTATATAGACGATATCTTGCTTGAAAGAGATTTCTTGAATTACTGCACAAGGTGAAGCAAATACTGTCAAAGCATTTTGACATGATTGATCTTAATAAGGAGTATTTTATCCTAGGCGTTGAGATCTATATGGATCGTTCTCGCCACATATTGGGTTAATTCTAGAGGACATACATTGATTATATTCGGTATAAAGTGTTGCAAGTCAAGAATTACCCATGTTATTAAGGCAATAGACTGAATTTGTCATAGTGTCTTCATAAAGTTATGAAGAAAAATCAAATAAAGAATGTACCATATCATGGTGCACTTAAAAGCATCAATTTCGAGGTACTTAAAGAGTACAAAAAACTACATGCTAATTTACAAACATATTCAAGATCTGCAGCTAGTAAGGCATTCGGATTCGGGCTTTGTTAGCTACCAGGATGATGTGAAGTTGACAATTTCAGACATTTAAATGTCTAAAGAGAAGTGCAGTGCTATAGAAAAGTGTAAACAGAAATCTATGTAATCTTCGATCAAGAAAGCGAGTTTGTAGTATGCTTTTTAGCTGCTACTCAGGTTATTTGGCTCCGGAATCTCATTAAAGAATTTGTTTGAATATATAAATATTAAATCACATATTCTTTGAAAAGCTTAAGCTGTTAGAAGAAGACGTGGTTTAATATTTATATATTCCAACACCCCTTCCTCACGCTTAGTCTGATCTTTTGCCAGTACTAAGCGTAGACGAATTCATTGAAGAGGCAAATATAGAAGCCTAGAAAGATTTGAACTCAGGTCCTTCTGCTCTTATACCATGTACGATTTGATGAGACTACTTACCAACTGCTCTAAAAGCTTAAGCTGTTAGAAGAAAACGTGGTTTAATATTTAGATATTCCAACAAAGTTAACAGTATTTAATTTTGTGGATAGACCCGTACATGTGTATTGTGACTATAACTCTCAATTATTGTTTATTAACAATAGCAGAAGTCTCAGGGGTCTAAATATTTTTCGGTCTAGTTTTTGACTATAAATGTAACAGATGTAAGAGTGACACTACAGTAAAGCTTATTACACAGATGATAAGGGTGCAGACTCACTAACTAAAGATTTTTGCCCATACACATTTAGATGACATGTCGCAAACATAAAAGCATCCTGAGATGTTGATATGATATGTTAATTGATGGACTGAGTAAGCATCATGAGATACTGTTATTCAGTGGGAGCTGTTTTCGACATTTGCTCTAATAAAGTTTACATCTGTATTTAATACATTTTGTAATATTTAGATATGTATCAACTCTATTGCATGCAATAGAACATTTATGATAATGATGATGTTGAATACATATATCAAGTGAAAATCTTAAAGAATCGTGTGAACCTTGAGTGATGACTGGGGCATTTATTTTTAGCCAAAAGCATATGTCTTGTTACACGTAAAGTGTAGTTAACTATAAATGTAAGACATATGTTAGTTCATTGAAATCGTAAAGATGTTCTCTAGCGACACATCCAGTTTCGTGACACATAAGGTGAGAGAATGGTAGTTGACAAGAAGGATAACATATAAGGTGTTTATGTTATTTGAGATGTTATCCAATTGCCATACTACCAGATCAAATTCATATCATTAAAGTTAAGAGTATTCGTGATCATGGATGGCTCTGTGTATTCTAATGCAGTTACTGTCATGGTTCGGTGCTTAAGACTTTATGAGATCGGATTGACTGTTGGGAATTATCTCTAGACCAATATAAAGATGCACATATACAGTATAATTTCAATTAATATAGCCCAAGTGGGAAAATGTTAGAATATATTATAAAATATATTTGTTGTGGGCTTTATTAATTATAATTGTAAATTAATTGGTCTAATAAAGAAAGATATATACAATTTTCTAATTCTAGTCAGATATGAGATTGGATAGTGTGGGCCGAGATAAACCTAATCTTTGATAAGGGGGTATGTTTCATTCTCTATAAATAGAGTTTAAGTCATTCCTCTAAATCTTGATGTCTGCATATCCTCATATAAGGAATTGTCAGAACGATACATGAGAGATCGTCTCATTGAAGTCAGCGATAAAGAGGATTCATAGAGGATAAGATCTTGAGTGTCAGATCGTCGCAAGTTCTGCATCAAGAACGATGAATCCGAAAACATGTGCATCAATTCTTATATTTTACGGGTCTATGATTCGTGAATATATACGTGATGATCTTGAGTTGTTGTATACGAATTATAGTTGCAACTTACGATCCTTGCTTAAGTAGCCTAAGTCGATCTCCGATGGAGATTAGATTGAAAATTTTGGAACCAACAATATCATGACAACTTGAAATTTGCCCAAATGCTTGTATTTTCAATAGTGACCAAAATTTCTTGATTATTTACTATGATGTGAGTAATAAAATTCATCTATAAACAGTTCAATTCAGTTATTGAACTGCACTGAACCAATAAGAAAATTTTGTTTTTTTTTTTACTAACCGAACTGAACTGAAAATATAGAAAATTTTAGTTCGATTCGATTTTTGGTTCGGTTATGACATCCCTAACTATGAGTAAGGATCACGTGTATATTACTTCAAATATGATGCCATGTTGTCTTATAAGTTATGATGCATGTATAGTAGAAACTGTGTAGCCACGACAGTTAGGCCTCGCAGACCTTGGTGAAGGCGAGGCCTCGCCTGCTGTCGGCGGGGTCGCTAATCACTGGCCGAGGCTCGGCAACCCCCGTTGGGCATTATGGGTGATGGTGGGACGACAACGGCCAAGCTGTGCAAGCCCTCGCCACAACAACTCTTTTATTTTTTATTTTTTAAGTTTTTTAAGCTTATTTTGTGTTTTTTAAATTTCTTATTATGTGGCATGAATTGGCATCAAAGTGAGCGGCATACACAAAATTTGACACTTCTAGTGTCCTTCTGCCTTTTTTTTTTTTTTTTAAGAATACAAAGGTCATGACTAATATAATTCTAGTTCAACCTACTTCAGAGGCAGTAACGCAGAAACTGTGTGTCGGAATTCAATTGAAATTTTGCATATTTTTTTCCATCTCCACGGCGAATCAAATTAGGTCCTTCCCTTCAATTCAAAATTAACCCACGGTCCACGGGTAGCATGAAATTCGAAAGGGTCGAACGAGGGAACATGTGGACAATAAGCTGAAGAAGACTTTCCCATAAAGTTTTTCGACAACCTTCGAATTTTCTCGGAAAATCGTTTTGACTAATGATTCAAACGGGGTAATAGCGCAGGCAATGGGATGTTACTCGGATTATAGCATGATCAAACAGTGCAAGTATACTCAGTTCTGAAACTAGGGTTCGTGTATCCAACTGCACATCAGACACACGCATGCATGCATACACATACATATATACAGACAACTTTACATACATGCATGCATGCATACCATCTAAGTACGTAAATACACACAGATACGTCCTACGTATCTTCTCCATGGATGCCAAGTGGACAACGTCTCTCTCTGTTCTTTTCCTTTCTTTTCATTTTCTTTCCTTTTCATTCCTTTCCCTTACTCTTCTTATTTGCTTTTCTATTTGCTGTTGGAAAACTGAGATATTTTGATGGGATATTGAATGACAAATTATTTCTCAAAGAACACTCTTGAGTTGGAAGTGGGAAGTGAAAGTATGTTAGTCCCACATAAGAAATAAAGAAGGCTTGTGAGTGCTTTATATAGAGTTACGCTCCATTAGAATGGTAACTTTCATAATACATGCGATATGCCTCGCGTGCACGCGCAAGGGGTTGCAAATCCCAAACCCCAACGAACTCTCAACAAGTTGAAACTTGGGGTCGAGCACACGACCTGCGTACGTGAATGCTATTAACATACCGTACATGCCATTTATTATGTAAGAATGGAAACAAATGAAATCAGATTCTGAGGCGTGACAATACTCTTTATAAGGAATTATTTACCGCATGACATTGCTAATGTTTACCAGTAAAAATCCTCCCAAATACAATCATAGTCTCAATTCAAAATATTAGATAGCTATTATGATATCTCTGGAAAGACTCTCAACCTGAAACAGTTAGAAAAGAAGGTTGTATCTCATTCGAAAGGAAATGAAATTCTAAAACTTGAAGTTATGAACAATGACCAAAATCGTAATATATATATACAAAAACCTTTGAGAACATACACGTTATTCCTAAAATATCACAACTTTTCATGTTTAAAAAAAATGCAGCTTTGTATACGAAACTATTAAATTCAGATGCAACTCTTCATGTTTGAAAACTATTAATTCGGACACAACTTTTCATGTCCGAAAATTACCATTTTTGAAAAATCGCAACCTTTCAAAAGTTGTAAGAATACCGAATAACTATTTCACAAAAATCAAAATTAAATTTATGACAAGAACTACAACTCCTACATGAACAGTCAAATTTGTTCTTATAATTTCAAAAAAAAAATCATTGTTTAGTGCCAATTCTGATCCGCGCCGCGATCGCGCAATTATGCAAAGTATGTTTAATATTCGAGCACCCATGCGTTGATATAGTGGGATCTAGGCCACTTGCCTATTTATCGATTTGAAGGATTATAATAGCCTTCTAGTTAACAAAGCGTATTGGACTTTCCCTTCTTTCCTATGCGGAATTTTGAAGAGGCAGTTTTTGTTTGTCTTACAAATAAACATCAATAGAGTCACTTAACGGTATTGTCTTCCTAGTACGACGGACTAGACTCTCCCCTGAACGATGCATAGTGGATAATACAATTGGTTATCGGGAGTGGTGTCTGGTGGTTTGTCTAGAAGTTTTAGGATAGAAAGATTATACTCGTAAAATCTCTAAAGGCAGCGTTGGTCTCCCATGCACAAACTAATTAAGAGCTGAAAAAGTAATGACAGGCTGAAATCAATTATTGTACTTAAAGATTCTGTGTGGAAGGACTATATGCTCGGATTAACCTGTGTGTGGTACGATCCGATATGTGGATTCAATTTGTAGTACTATTCTTGTGAACAACAAAAGAAGGAAGGTTGGCCTAGAATTGTCGACTTGCCCATACGCCACATGGGCTATTTTGTAACCAAGAATCTACCGACTCGTGACACTTGGCCCTTTGCCTCATTGCCGTATGAATTTCAACTATGATGTACCCACAGAAAATAGGACAATGTATTACTCTACATCTCCCACGAAGATGGTACTATGTGTATAGGGTTAAACCGGTCTCGCCAACTTGACTCAGTAGCTTAAGGTCTTGATCATTGTCTAAGCACTCAACATGACACACAAGATCATCTAATCTCTCTCTCTCTCTCTCTCTCTCTCGCCCTTTGGGTAAATTATGATATCACCCTTCTCATGTGGAAGATACTATAGCATGGAAAGGGAAACCCCAAGTAATGCATGAATATGTCTGGACACGGACAGCGACAACCTCTGCTTAGTGGAAACACGATCCCAACAAACACAAGAACTCATACGTAATGCCCACATTCGCTTGTCCCACAAGACAATCTTATATTTTAACGTTGAACCCGACGACTTCTTAGAGAGAATTTCAACCGACGGAAACGGGGAGCAGTTTGAAAGGTCAAATCTTGATCGTCCATTCCTCTTGAGCACAACACCGCCCTTACGGAACGGGGTTGCTCTGAAACTTTGCGGTAACTCCCAAAAGCTTTCTCGATCGCATTATTCATCATCTACTCAGTTACGCGTCGATGACACCGTGTCTCTGTCAAAACTCTCTCTCTCTCTAACCCCACCTCGAAAAAATATTTAACAACAACATCGTCATCTGGGTATCTCTAGGGAATTCTCTAGAATAATTTGCTGTGTTAGAGATATTTGATAATATTATTGATTATATGCATCTCCCAAGATTGCATGTACATCTCCTTTTAATTGTACGTATCTTGATTTGATATACGTTACATTAAATGTTCATTTCATGAAACCTATGAATATGCTAATGTACTATTCATTATGATATATCGAAATATACACGAATTCTTCAAATTTATTTCTTCAGCGTTATTATTTTCTCAACTCGATATCAGAGCCTCCTATTCCTGTGGCAATCCTAGTACACAGTGCACTCCATTAATTCAGTTGTCAACCATTTAATAGGTACGTTAGTTGATCTTGGTTTTCATTGGGTAATTTCCGCCGAAGTTTCTTGGGTGTCCCTACTGAATTCAATTGATGAGGAGCGTTTTGACCTAGGAAATGTCATTGCAATCATAATCGAGAAAAATGTTGCGCAAGACGATCCCTCAACATCACCATGGGACCAACTTACTCAATGGACGACAAGTGGCATCATGGTCCCACTTTCTTTCTCTTCATTAAAGCAGATGAACCTAGGGGTGATTGGATCCGATTTGATAAACCGGGAATCGAATGATTATTAATAGGGATAAGCAACACACACTTTTAATTTTGATTATATTAATTAAAATTAGGTTTGCATTTCCTTTTTAGTAAATAAGGAAATAATAATATGAAATATAAATTATCAAAAAACACAAAAGAAAAATAAGTTTCAATTTTTTTTAAAAAAATTGGTTTGTAAATTGCACTCGCTTGCCTTTTTAGTCTAATTGGTGCTTTTATGTGCTTGATTGATGGTTGTTTTTCTATGTCTTAATTGAATGATTTACCAATGTTCGCATGTGTATTTTAGATGAATGTTAGGATCCCGTACAAGTTTTTGACTGCTAGTTTAGGAGGGTAATTACAAGTTAATTAGGGGTTAACAATGCTAGTATACCTTTTTACGCATGTGGAGGCTAGTTGTAGTTAACCTTAGTTTTTTTGAATCCAGGGTCGTTCGATTTCTCGTTTAATTGAGTGAACTTCGCTGATTGGTTGCTTTGTTTAATGCATTTGTTGAATGGTTTGCATCCTAATTGAAACTAACGTCGAGATGGTGGGCGAGAGCTCGAGGTTCCATGGCGTTCCAAGGCGAAGTTAGTTTAGTTAGAAAAGTTGTAATGACTTTGAGTTTTAACTAGCCTAGGTCCTAATTAGTGAAATCAAATAAACTTAGACATGTAATAAATGGTTAGATTAGCCTTAGTTAGCTTTGCCAACATAAATTGGTAGATTTGGAATCACCTTAGATAGGCGTAGTCTTTTGTCTCAAGCTTACAGGGGCCGGTTTACCTACTATTGGATTTGAACCAATGACTCTCGTCATTCATGTCCCGAGGCTTAAAAACAAGGCCGTATATATTCTTTGCCTGACGTATTTTCTTCGCATTTAATTAGTTGTTTTACAATAATTCAGGTGTTTACTTATCGCACCACTTTTCAATATATTACGTGTTAATTTCTCTTCTAGATTAGGACTAGTTTAAATTTTAAATGAAAAATGAACTCGCAAAAATGGTTGCATGTCAACTTAGAAATGGATTTTAAGATCTTTAGGCTTTACATGGTAAGTCAATATGGCATGGCCACCTTGGGAAAAACAGCAACTAGTTAGTTAGAAGATTACTTAAACAAATCCCCGACCCTAGAACTTTAATTGCGTAGGAACTAAATTGATTCTCGCTCAATTTGGTTAGGTTTCTAGCTGACAATGACGACTCTTAGAGCTAATTAGATCTTAAAGAATTAAAGCGTTTGTCCTAAATCATAGCATAAGGTAAGGGTCCTGGGAGCGTCCCCGCCCTTGAAATGATGAAATGATGAGCCTTTTGTATCATTTCCATGGTCAGCCAATGTTCACGTTCCCGGTAAGATGCCTTATTTAAGAATGTCTCGCTATTTGGGAACGTTGAGACAGCCTACCACATGCGTCAAAACCTAAGGGGTAAAATGTAAAATGTAATTTGCCATTTGTGTTGAGACAGATTTACTGTCCATAAGAGAGCAAATTAGTCATGCGACAAACACATGGATGAAGTTCCAACCGATTTATTTCCTTCCCATATGCTTGCTACACAGACTATCTATCTGGTCGTACTTAGGCTTATTTAGTAACTCATTATACTTAATACATTGCACTAGTTAGACATGATTTTATTTTCCCCAATGTGTCCTAAAACGACATATGAATGCATTTATACCAGGAAATGCGTACACGTGTCGCATGTGCGCAAAAAAAAAATTGATACTTAATTAGCAGAATCGTTTATTTTTGAAATATCTCAGTCATTCATATAGGAAAAAAATTATTGCCATAACAATTCCAAGAAATTACGTAATGTGAAATAGGTAAAAATAACTCCAGGTTTGATTTTTCTTTAGGAAGGCTGTTATAGGATAGGAAAAAATAAATAAATTTGAATGTTGAAACGTGTACGAGATAAAATCAAATTATCAACTTACGCTTGTGTGCACGGGTACTCCTATTCCATTCGGCTCAACTTACTACATGAAATACGAAACTTTCACAATTTCGCAAGATTAACATCTTAGGCATGGCGGGCTGAGCTTGACATTCATCTAAAATTATGCGGAAACAGCAGCAAATTCAGCGAAAAGCTATACGATTTTCGGCTCGTTTTTAGACATTTTATAGTACAAAAACATAGAGGATGTATATAAATATGTACATATATTGCTGAATCGTGCCTGCATATATAGAAAGCAATGTCCATCCGGAAATTATGGTGTCTCTGAAGATTAATGGAGTTAAAATTCTGTCGGATCCTTTGTTTTCCTAATATGTTCAACTTGACTGATGAGTCGTTAAGTTCTATGAACTTGCCTTTTTATATGAACTAATGACACCTGTTTTTTTTTCAAGAAAACAAAAGGTTCGAGATTAACTTAATTCTAGGTCAACCTACTAGTTTAGAGGCAGAGTAACACAGAAACCGACCCTGAATTCAATCGAAATTTCACACTTATCATCTCCACATCGAAGCAAACGAGATCCTTCCTTTCAATTCCAAATTCAGTCCACCGTCCACAAAGAACGATGAAAGTCAAAGGGGCTGAAGGCTTGAAGCTCTGATGCAGACTGAGAGGACTCGTTAATAATAAGCTGAAGAAGATTTTCCCGGAATGTTCTTCCACACCCTCGAATTTTCCCTGAAAAACCATCTTGGAATGATTCGAACAGGGAAATAGCGCAGCAGTTGTGGTGTCGCTCGGATCGGATCGTACCATGATCGAAAAGCACATGCATACCCCGTTCCGAAACTAGGGTTCGTGTTTCCGACTGCACATCGTGCATAAATACATGCTTATATCCATGAAAACGGACATACATAGTGCAAGGAATGGCTAGGGTTTCATTGATTATGTACAATTCATGAGATGTGTCTTCAACGCATAGATCTTCGTCATGGCACACGTGTCGACATCCTTACGTTGTTTGTGGAAATGGTCGTTTTATATTGTTTTCAATTGACGAAGACGTTTCAAACTTAGGTCAAGGTCGTGTGAGAGCAAGGTGCAACTGGTTTATTCCTCATATTCAACAGTGATTTCTACATCAGATGATGATAGGACGAAATTGGTCGTGCCAAGCCTGGCTCAATAGCTCAAGGTTTTGATTATTGTTTAAATGGCCTAATCCCCTTTAACAAAAAAACCCGAACTTTTAAATTTTAATTTCTACTTTGCCCCAAACTTTTTTTTTTCTATCTCGAAAAAACATCTCAACTTTCACTCTAACTCACGAACCTGCCCACGCGTCCAAAAATTGCCACTGATTTTTCTGGATTATCCATCTCTAGAGGTTGTTGTTATTTCATACGAAGGTAAAAGTGTTAATGAAGACACGAGTCTGATGATGGATTTATAACTGGATCCGATGTTAATAGTTTTGAATAAATTAGTGTCGATTTCTGAATGGTGGGCAAAATTTGAATTACAATGAAAGTTGATGATTTCTTTTTAAGAACTAGGTATTGTTTAAGCACTTAAAAGCCCCGTAATCATTTTAACTCGTTTTTCTTTCCTCTTCATGGGGATCAAATTCTAGAATGGAAAAAGAAATCCCAACTCATGCATGACGATTTTGTTCTCAGACGCGGACAGCGGGGCCCCCAAAAAACACACGTAACGCCCACATTCGCGTATCACACAAGCCTATCTAATAGTTTAACGTTGAATTCGACTTGGCAAGAACGGTTCAACCGACGGAACCGGTGCAAGAGTCAAAGTTCGCATCTTGATCGTCCATTCCCCCTCTGGTCGGATCCCCTGCCCACAGCGCAGGGGATCCCTGCAATCTTGGCCATCCCTCACCTCCTTTTTATAGGGGGAAATGGTTGGAATGGCTGGGATTGCAGGGGTCCCCTGCTTTGTAGGCAGGGGATCCCTTTCGCCCCTCTGAGCACGGCAACGCTCTACGGGAACGCGGTTGCTCTGAAACTGTGTCTGTAACTTCCAAAAAGCTTTCTCGATCATATTGTTCACGGTCTACTCAGGCACGCGTCGATGCCGCCTCGCCTCTGTAGATTTTCACTCTCTCTCTCTCTCTGTTCTCAAATCAAACCCCACATCGAGAAAACACTTAAAAAGGACATTTTTTTTTTCATCTGGGTATCTCCTAGGTTGTACCATTAACGTGGCTATCAATCTTTTAACACGGTTAGTTAGGTGAACTTGGTTTTTTATTGAGTAATTTTCCTGCAACTTCTTGGAGGCCCCTCGCGAAATCAGTTGATGAGTCCAAAGGCGAGAGAGTTCTTGGCGCTGGAAAGTGTCCGAAGTGCAATTATTAATTTGTCACACGCAAGAATGTAGTCACCGATTTGACCTTACTTTTGTGTGGTTTTGTCGCTCTTTGGAGCCCAAATAGAATCCATTTGTTTGACCTTAGTTGGTGTCTCGTTCCTGGTTTCCAAGTTGAAGCTTCTTTGTATCTTCCATTTCTGTGGTGGCCCAATCTTGACTCCCTATATAGTCTCCGCTGCTTTAGCAGTACAGGTTGCTGTATCTATAAACTAAATTGGGCATGAATTTCAAGTGCCTTTGATTCTTCGGTGATGTTGAAGAGGCAACTTCCGGAGGAGGAAAAGGAGGGGGGTCCCGGATTTTCGGCTCGAGGTTCAAGAAGAAGGCCTAACATTAAGTAGAAATTACTTTACTAGTGGCCATTGTATTCCAATTTTAGCGTCTGTGACTGTGAATTACTATTCCTGATTGCTTTGCAGTTACTTGAGAAATGTGACCGGAGGGCTGTCGCCGGATGAATTTGCATCTGTTCTCGAGCCTCTCTTTCGGAAAGTGGTATGCTATTCGCATTGGTCACTAGCTGCGTTGCTTGAAAAGAACCCAAGTCTGGTTCTTCACAATTTGATTGTCGATATGCTATGCTTGTTATGTAACTTCGGTTGTTTTCTAGTGGTGATTTGGATGCATTTCAGTCTTGGCAACTTCCATTATAGTCACGAAAACATGGGGCTCAGGCAAAGTAATTTCCATCACAAAGATGTGGAGGCTTTTGTTCATGTCTTGTTGTAATGGAAGATACTTCATGCAGTCCAGATTTGCTCTACCGTTTTATATTAAGAAAGGTTCCATTATTTGTTTCGGAAGTGATTGTTTGTTGGGTTCATTTCCATGAATTAAAGATCTGTGAATCCTGTTCTCATAAGTAATTTCCAAATAAAAAAAATCTTTGTTGCCTCTTGCCTCCTTTTTCTTTTTCTTTTTCTTTTTTTTTTCTTTTTGGGGGGGGGGGAGGGGGGGGTGTTATGAAGGGAATGAATCTTTCTTGTCGAACGATTGAATGGAATTTTCTACTTTTCCTAAGTATTTGTTGTGATAGTATGCCATGCAGAAGTTCCTTGTATTTGATAACATCGCGCCTTAGGAACGACCCTGCACATAGTCTAAGGAAATCGCCTATCTGTGATCATGATGCTAGACAGGATGAAACTATTGGTTTGTTAGATAATTTCTCTTCAAATCTAAGTTATACTCTGCATCAAGCAGGTTAGTGAGGAAGCGGAACGTGTAATCTCGCGCTTTCTTGATCCATCGTTGAGGTAAGTGTTCCTTGTATTCCTGCAACAACCTCCAAGGTTGAATGCGAATCAGAGTCATACTGATCTTGCTTCATGTTGGTATTTTCATACCAGACGTGGTACTCTGGTTTCAAATTCAGTATAATTTGTTTTCCGACAACATATCGACACTTTAACATCCCTTATGCACAGGGGAATTTATGTATTTCTAGTCTATATCGCAGAGTGCTCTCTATACCTGTTGGAACTACTGAAGAAAGCAGTCTGCGATTGCAATTTGTTACCACGTTACCGGCAACCATCTTCACTAGCAGTCAGATAGAAGCCGAGGACGGTACTCCTCTCAGGATCGAACTAGTAGATG
Source organism: Rhodomyrtus tomentosa (assembly GCA_028455895.1). Lineage (NCBI taxonomy): Eukaryota > Viridiplantae > Streptophyta > Magnoliopsida > Myrtales > Myrtaceae > Rhodomyrtus > Rhodomyrtus tomentosa. The sequence goes on along the minus strand of JAPCWY010000003.1, from coordinate 19,045,306 downwards.
GCAGGACCAATGAGAGGGTTACAAGTGGCCCTCTATCTATGATAAAGCTCGAAATTGTCGTCCTTAACGGCGATTTCGGGTCAGATGAGGGAGAGGATTGGACCGAGATGGACTTCAATTGCAATATCATTCGCGAGAGGGAAGGAAAAAGGCCACTGATAACAGGGGAGCTGGCTGTGGTGTTACAAGAAGGAATTGGTTGCCTCCGTAATCTAATCATCACCGACAATTCGAGCTGGATGAGAAGTCGGAAATTCAGGTTGGGAGCTCGAGCTGTTCAGAAGGTTTCTGCAGAAATAAGAATACGGGAAGCACGAAGTGAAACTTTCGTTGTTAAAGATCATCGAGGAGAGTGTAAGTTTGCAATGCCTCAGTTTCAATGCCTTTCATTTGATGACAACATATTGATTTTCGACCGTTAATTCTTTACTCTATTTGTGGATCTTAGAAAGATATAAAATTTGACAAGTTTTCCTTGCTGCGTGCAGTGAACAAGAAGCATCACCCTCCATCTCTGAGCGACGAAGTGTGGCGTTTAGAAAAAGTAGCCAAAGACGGCGCTCTACACAAGCGCATGACTTCGAAAAGAATAAACACTGTTCAAGATTTCCTCCAGTTGTACGAAGCCAATGTGTCTGCTCTAAGAAATGTAGTAACCATTTCTTGCGGGACGTGGTAATTTCGATTTTTCTGTACACTTTATTCTAAGAATTGTTATTTCAGATACTTGGCACTGGGATTGCGAACCGGATATGGGAGACGATTGTCAAGCATGCCAGCACCTGTGTGCTCGACGATAACAAGATGTTCTCTTACCACCCAGTTTCGAATGAGACCGGTATACTGTTCAATTCGATATTGAAAGTTGTTCAATCAACACTCGATGGCCAAACTTACCAGTCGCTAGACAAATTGAACCAATCTCAGAAGGTACATAAATCATAGCCTGAAAATTTTCTATCAGGTAGCTGAGTGTCAATCTATCTGGAGCTATAGAAGGGCCTGCATTTACCGGAATGGTCCATCTACACTGCAGAATATATACCACAACTAATCTTAAAATAGTATCCATTTGATTATGGATTTGATTGAATCCGCTCCTCGATTGACAGATTTTGGTGCAGAATTTAAAATGGCAAGCTTACAATAACAAGAATCAGTGGGTGCAGCTCAATGCCCTCCCCAGCATCACTCCTCCGAGAACCCTGACCAACTTGCATACAGAGCCATTAGTTGGCCTGAGCCCACCTCCTCCTCATCATCTAGATTACACAGTTCTAACCCAAGGTAATGTGATATTACATCAGTTCTATATTTTTCTTCTTGGCTTCCTTAATCATTCATAGTTTAGTGATCCTATGTCATTATTGGCAAATCCATCATTTTGCATCTCTATGTTAGTTGAAACTGAACTCTTTATTCAGATAGACCAGAAGTGACTCCTGAATTTAATTACTCATTGGCTTCAGCATCGCGCTGCTACAATGTCACAGAGAACAGACAATTTGATTGTCCGGGGCCACAGAGTCATATCATTGCAAAAATCTTTAATCCCAACGTAGCAAATAGCTCAGCAAGGCAGGACTGTTTGTCCAGTTTTAGTGCCGGCGAAAGCAGTAATCATCCTGCTCACTCACAAGGACCCTTTGCACCGTACATTCATTTATCTCCTGAAGACCTTTTCAAAGTGCCGTCTCCAAACCCTGGCAATCTGATGTGGACACCCGACCATACTTTCGTCATCGAATCTAGCAGCGGGCCAGATTTAGGGATCTGTCCATCTGGCATGGGCTACAGCATCCACAAGTCTAGGATTTCAAGGCCCAGGGCGGCGTGGTGCAAGATCCGTGCCGTGGTGAAGTGGGGATCAGTTCGGCGCATCGCAGCTGCAAAGAAAGCAGCAATGTTTAATTTTCCAAATTATTAAGCTGTACAAATGGAAAGTCCTACAGCCCTGGGAAAATTTTGTACAGGGCTCTCATCTGCTCAAGCCGACCATCACGTGGTGAAGTATCTTTAATTATACAAAAAACAAAGAAAAGATATCTATAACGCTGGACGCCCTATGATCGGCTTTAGTGGATGAGATTGTCTTGTTTGGGGAGACCAAGTTTCTGCAAAGCATCTAAGAATCTAAGGATAAGTGCATCTCTGCTTTGTATAGGTCAAGCAAGCTGATCTTATGAAGTACCTCAATGTGGGGGCTCTTCTTCAAGAATTGTAAGCCTTTTGTTTTCTCTTGTTCAAGAATTGCTTGGCGTTGTGTTTGTCCTAACCCATCATATTCTTGATTTATTAGTTTATTGCTCTGATACACTTGCAGAATTTTCTTTGCTTTACACAATTTGTGAAGTATTTTACTGAGTTTGCCAAATCCAAAGTTTCTCCTGTAGGCTTTGCTTCTAGTTGTTTGTAATGCAATGTCCAAACCATATTCTCAATGTTCTTCTATCGCCAAAGGGGGACCTTATTTGCATTTATGTTCCATTCTAATACGACGGTCAGAAGGGAAATCTCCTTCCTAATTCGTAGTCTCAAAAACAAGCGAAATACGATTGTCCATAGCGAAATTAGCAATTGCATGAGTAACATAACTTGCGATGGCCGGGACCAGACCAGACTGGCTGTCCCAACTGCTGCTAGCCAACCAGATCAAGCTGACTGTATGATGAAATCCAACCAGATCCAATGCTGCGACATTGGGTTGAATGGGTTATGAACAGTCCGTTCCGAGAGAAAGCTATTAAGCATGGTTTGGCTCCAGGTATCACCTCCCATGATGCACAAGAGAAGAGTAACTCTGCACTTCCAAGTTATTTGATTGTGAGAGTGAGTTCTAAAGGAAGAAATTGGAAGAGAACCAAAATGGTACTCTTGGGCAGAAATTGAGATTTGAAGTTCTGAAATTTGTAAAAGAAAGCTTATCAGCAATCTAGCATGTTACACATGTTTTCAGGATTTTCACGGGCAATTATTTACACCTCCCATGAAACTTTTTCAGCTTTAATCGCCTTAATGAGTCCGAAAATTTGCGTATATCCCCCAGAAGAAATGCAAAAAGAAACAAGGTTGAAGTTCATTTGTCATAAGTCTACTACAATTGATCTTTACACGACAAAAATGGAAGCTTGAACTGCAAAGTCTGCGGGGTTCTGTGATGTGAAAACTCTTACGAAATTGGAGGGCTTGAGTTACATAGCTAGTGCAATTGGCATGTCTATATCCTGGCAAGGTGAGATGGGACAACTTTCTTATGCGAAGGTCTGTTTCGAGGTGGATCTTGGATAAGAATTGCCTAAGAATGTTCCCAACGGTGTGGGATGGTGACGAGAGAGTTACAGTGCAGTAATCTTGGGGTTCCTAGAAAATGTGCTAATTGCGCCGAACATGGTCATATTTTCGGAAGACTAAGAAAACTTTAGAATGGGTCCCTAGAAGAGTGTCTTTCCCTGAGGATTTGGCTGATGTTTCCTCTCACAAGGAATTCGCAATTCAGGGCTGTTACTAGAGTTGTGAGAAAATGATCAGTTTGTAGTACTTTCCTCTTGTCAATGTTCAGGAGGAAGAAGAGGAAAGTGCTTGATGGTTGAGGTGTTATTCCTCCTGGTTTTCCCCAAAGACTAGGAGGCTGCTGCCAAGACTGTTGGAGAAGTGTGGAAAGAAGTCATTCTTCATCAGGAAAGAGCTAGAAGATACTAGATAGAATACTAATCTGGAAGCTTGAGTTGAAGAAGCCAGGTGGTATGCCTAGCTCCTTAGTTTCTTCCGCAGGGATATTGCATGATCGAAGGACAGATTTGTTAAAGTTCTTGTCAGAAAGAATGATCTTAAATTACTTTGTGCTTTAGAAACTCAAATAGCTAATAGCAAATTTTCTGATTGGTCCTATCTTGTAAAGACACATATATGCTACTTCAGGATCAGCTGCCTATGGTCTTTCCAACTATAGATCAACCTTGGTTTCTTGCTGGAGATTTCAACACAATTTGCTTGCTCTGCCTCTGAAGCTAGTTACTCTTATGAAGTTTGCTCTGGAGAAGATATGGGGGATCTCAAGCAATTTGCTCTTTCACTAGGAGCGGCAGGTCATAAACGAGGCTTGGTTTCAGTCCATTCCTATTTGCTCCTGATGTTTTGGATTACTGTCGTGCATCGATGGAATTGGCTCCTGATGATTTCAAACCTTCGAGACCTTTCGAATTCTTTGACCTCTAAGGGTTGCTGAGTGAAAGCGTTTTCCAGGAATTGGTTTTCCGGACTTTTCACTCTTTCGGTTCGCCAAAGTTCATTTATTCAACGGAAAATAATTTTTAAACATAAAATGAGAAAAGTGAAATCCCAAATCTAAAGAGGTGAAAACATTTTTCGAAATTGCTCATCTCGAATTTTCTAATATTTCATATTTTTATAATTGTTTATATTTTTTTTCCTTATATTTTCATATATTTTTAAAAAAAATTCTCTTTTTTTCTTCCTTCGCTGATTACGCAGCCTTAGTGAGCTCGAGGCTCACTAGAGACCGGGGAGCTCAAGTTCAAAGGCGGCATGTAATCTTGAGGTCGCTCGAGGCTGTTGTCAGCCATCATGGTGGAGGGCATCGCAACGAGTAAGAAGGAAGAAAGAAAAAAGAACAAAAAATAGAAAGAATAACATCAACATTGATAATACTTTTATCCCAAACTAGTTGGGGAATAAAAGGAATAACATACAAAATATAAAAAATAATTTAAGAATTCAATTTTTTTTCCAAAGATAAAATCATTTTCCTTTTTCAGGAAGCCTTCCGTGAAATAAACGCACCTAGGCTAAACGTTCAAATTATCTTTAGACCATGGAAGGTGCCGGGCAAACTGCGAAGGTTGGCTCCCCAATGTTTTTGCTGTAATGATGGGCCAGCCCAGTCCATGTCTCAGGACCCAAGCCCAAGCCCAAGCCCAAGCCCAACCATCTCTCCTTCTTCTCCACTAGATGTGCGTGAGCTTAAAAAGGGAGCGGACCAACCAGCGGAAAGCTCGTCCGTGAACAAGAAAAAGGAGTCCGACAAAAAGGAAAAAAAAAAAACAAGGAAAAGGCAAAAAGAAAGGAGAGAAAGAGAGGGATTTTGGCGCATAGCCATTTCGTACGTCTCGACAAGACGAATCGACTCCGAATTGCAACGTCAGATGAGTGTTAAATCCTATCATTCGTCTAATTTGTATACAAATATTTTGGATTTGCCCACGCCCGATCAAATTATACATTTTCAAAGCTTAGGGCACAAATTCATGGAAATTTGAGCTGTGAAGTCTGATTTTGAGTTGTTGAGCTTATGGGATTTCATGGAAATTGTGAGATATGGCGACTGTGAAGCCATGGATTTTGGCGGGAGTCATTTTGGAGCGATGATTTTGTCGGCGCGAGAATTTTAGGGCTTGGTGCGTGAGCTCTCCACTGGGAACGACTTGAATAATCGCTTTGGGCGAGTAATTTGCGAACGCATGGGAGTCATTCTGTTAGCAATTAGGTATAGTTAGTTGAGTCGCTTGTTAAAAGTGATGTTTTACTCGGTTTTAATTTCGTTTTTCCAATAATTGATAGAAATACGAGCGAGTCGGTTCGAATAACCACTATAGGTTGCTTTTCGGCTTTCCGGACAAGTGGTGTTATCTCCTTTATCAATTTGTAAATTCATATCTTGAAAGTGATATATATTTTTGAGTATTGTATGAGTTATTAAAACATGTTTATTGCACAAAATCTGGATTGGACATTTACTATGTTTTGGTATTCGATAATGGTTTGAGAAATGTTTTAAAGATTATGTTGTGAAAAGTGAAATAAACACTAATTTGTGAACCTGGTTTAGCAAATGAATGACGAAATGGTTTGAGAAATATCTTCCAGCTAAAATATATTCTGTTGATGAACGAAGTTGAGAAAGATTATATATTTGGAGTTGACGAAATATTTTTGTGAAAGAATTACGAAAAGCTCTTGATTTTGGGTATCTTTATGAAAATACATGTATTGAATTGTGAAATGCTTTGTATTTGATAAAGTGAGTTGAGAGAGGTGATATGATTCGCCTTGTGAAATCAATTTTCATATGAATTATGGTTTTGATTTTGGGATTATTGGGAGAATGAGGTTTATGCTCAATATCGCTATGAACGCATTAAGGGGTTTGTGGCATATGCATATCGATTTTAGGATATCTTTGTTGGTCAGCCATTGAAATATAGATGAGATCTAGCCAAGGGTGGAATCTTAATCGCCTTATCGCGGGGAGTTATGTGTGATGATGGTTAGATATTTGAGTATAAGTTTGGTCAATGGAATGGACATTGTGATTTGAGAATAGTCGACGAAATGGACCATCATTGCTTGACTTGATATGAGATTGACCAAAGGAATAGAGCATTGATATACGATTTGCGATTATTGATTTAGATGATGATTTATATATATATATATATATATATATATATATATGAATAAACCACCAACAGGAGGCTTGCCCTTCCGATTTTGGGGCTATTTGCAAAAATATAAATAAATCGCAGGATTTAAATTGCAAGAAAGTAAAGTGCAGAAAGAGTAAAATAAGCACAATGCCTAAGATACCAGCAGGTGGCAGTGCCTACCGATTCTAGGTCGTAATAGGCAAAAGATAAAGAAATATGTACTTTTATTGAAAGAAGATGAAAGATTACACAACTAAAATGAAAAAGATCGTCAGATCTATGCATACAAGTGCAAAAAGTTCACAATGTTCAGGGAAGAACAGAAGGGGTTCTAGGTAGAAATAGTGTGTAAGCGGGGTAGAAAGCTTACGGATCTGGGTCCGGAAGTAGATATAAAAGGGTTCTTCAAAATGATGGAGCAGAAAGGTTGGATGTGGGTTGAGAAAGGTTAGAAAGATTCAATTTCTTAAAATTCTTCTTTTTAGAAAATTTCTTTTCTGATTTAGAAATTTGTTTGGGATTTTTATAGAAAGATTTTTTCTTTTTCTTAAAAGTTTTCTCAGAAGGGAAAGAGTCAAGACATTTTTTAGAAAATGAATAAGAATGATCATATTGACGACAAAAATCTCCTAACCCTTTGCGAGTAAGAGACTTTTCTTTCTTAAGTTGTTTTGGAGCTTAATGTTGTTACACATTTGGGTTCCAGCTTTGTATATATAAGAAATCGATTCTCCATAAGAAAAAGAATCAAAAGGGATAGTTTCACCAAACTGTTTTATGATTTTATCACTGATAGTTTTATAATTTGTTGCACACATAACTATTTGGCTCAAAATTTGAATGAGATTTTGTTCAGAAACACCATCTACATTCCATTCATAAATGGCATCAGCAGAATATTTGTTTTGAATTCTATTAAAAGATTCTTCAAAAATGATATCAGGAGGAGCAGAACGGAAATAATAAAGTTTTGGAGGTTCTTTCCAAGAAATTCTATTAACTTCTGGAATATTGTCTTTATCTAAAATCAAAATTTGATTATCAAGTTTTGGAGAGTTAATTCTTAAAGGTTGCTCTACCTTTGGAGTGCTCAAAACTGGTTGTTTGATTTGTTTTTCTTTATGAAGTCTTTCTTTTGTGACTTGAAGGGCTTCATAAAATTCTTTACCGAAAGTTTTTGGCATCTCAAAATTTTTAAATAAGGGAGTCTTTAAATTTTTTGAAAGAGTAGAAATCGGCTGATTGGAATAAGAAGAATGAGGAACAGAATACGAGAATGAGGTTTTTCCAATGGAAGATTCGATTCTATCTAATTAGATAGCTATGGAATGAAGATGTTGATTTGAGAAATTATTCTCTTATATTATCTTTTTAAATTCTTTATTTTTTGACTCAGAAGGCGTCTTAAAAGGAGAAGTAGGAAGTTCCTTTTCTCAATGAGAAATTTTTATTTTTCTTAAAGGAGGATGATTAGATTCGATTATTTGATCATCATCTAATTTCCATTTAAAAATTTTATCCAAATTAGAAATTTCTCTAGACTCTAGAAAATAATTTTCAAACCAATCAAAAAAGAATAAGTGAGCACTTATTTTATTTAGAAATTCATAATATTGATCTTTAATGCTTTTAGCTTGTTCTTTGAAATTATCAAAACGTCATTTTCTGATTTCAGAATTCTTATCAAAATTAAATTCTTTATTAAGGAGAATGTGATCATGAGTAAAATCACTTTCAAGCATATTATATTCTGGATCGTCATCTTCCATTTGAGAAAGAACAAGACATTCTAGATTCAATAGAAACTACTTCTAATTTTGACTTACAAAAACCAAATTTTAAAATTTCCATGAATCCAAATATTTATAATATCACTGAAATTTTAAATAGGGGGAAGAAACCCATTTCTAGACCAACAAATTCCAATAATATTCAACATGAAATCAATGAATTTAAAAAAAATTAAAATTCTAAAAATTAATCAAATTGAGCAACAAAAAGAATTTCTTGATTTAAAACAACAAATTTTGAAGGGAAAAGGTGAAGTAATTTTAAAAGAAAAACCAATAGGAGAAGGTGAATTCTCTGATTTCTTACATCTCCTTACTAAAGTAACCAGTAGGAAATGGATAATTGACATTTCTATAAAAAAAAATAATGAATTTGTTTTCAATACAACAACTCTTTTTGATACTGGTGCAGACTTAAACTGCATCCGTGAAGGCTTAATTCCAACTAAATATTTTAATAAGATTGCTGAAACTTTAAAATCAACATATGGAGATCATCTAAAAATTAGTTATAAACTCCCAGAAGCTTTTGTGATCAAAGGCAATATTTCTTTAAAAACATCTTTTTTTTTTTGTCAAAGACTTAAAAAGAAATGTAATTTTGGGAACTCCTTTTATAAATTTAATTCAACCTTTCATGGTCACTAATGAAGGAATTGAAACAAATATTTTTGAAAATAAAATTATATTTCATTTTGTTTCAAAACCTCAAACCAGAGACTTAAATACCCTTCAATAACACTTTGTAAAAGAAATAAATCTTTTGATAAAGACAAAGAGGCACACCTTTTGTTTTTAAAAGAAGAACTTGATTATCAAAAGATCGAACAACAAATTGCTTAGCCCAATATTAAAAATAAAATTTCTATTTTGGAAAATAAAATCCATAATGAAATATGCTCCTTACTTCCTAATGCCTTTTGGGATAGGAAAAAATATATTGTGACGTTACCTTATGAATCTGATTTTTCTGAAGTAAATATCTCCACAAAAGCAAGACCCTCGCAAATGAATAGTGAAATTTGGAAACTTTGTGAAAAAGAAATCCAGGATCTGATAGAAAAATGATTAATTCGTAAATGTCAATCGCTCTGGAGTTGTTCAGCTTTCTGTTGGAAAATATGATGTATTTTTGTTGAATGAGTGAATGAGAAATTGTTTCTCAAAGAACACCCCTTGAGTTGGAAGTGAGAATTGACAAAGTACTAGTCTCACATTGGCAAGGAGAAAAGCCTTGAGGTGCTTTATATGTGATTACACTCCCTTAACTATTATAATACAAGTATTATACCTTGCGCATGCGCAGGGGGAGCAAATCTCAGATCCCGATTGAGGCCTGACAAGTTGAAACTTGGGCGCGATCACACGACCTGTGTACGCAAATGTAGGACCGAAAAGTGGGCCTCGCGACAAGCCCATTTTTTACTTCTGTATTCATTTTTCCCAACTCAAGACGTTACAATATATTAACTAAGTAACAGTTATTTTAATTTTGCAGTTACAGAATTAAATATATAACGGCTCTAAACGACAGAGTTATTTAGCCGTTATTCATTATTTCCGCAATGTTCCACTGAGCCTATAAATAGGTGGATTCCCATTCTGTTTGGTAGATCGAAAAATCTACAGCCTCAAAGAAAAACTCATCTTCCTCTTTTCAAACGTTTGCATCTGCATTGTTTTCGATAGTGTTCACGTCGAGTTCAAGTTCGTCAAAGCTTTAGAGTGTTGTGCTTGCCTCTATCGTTGAACAACCATTGTATCTTGAGAGACAGACGTTCACGAAACATCAAAACACGTACTGGAGGGGACTAATCTGTTTTAAGGAAATTGTGTCGTATACAAGCCTCGGTATTTCTATCAATTTCATTCCTTTTAATATTGTTGTGTTTCTAATTGATTTTTGTGCTTTTGAAGGTGCTTCTGGCGAGTTCAGATTCGTTCCTTCTGACGGGTTCAGACTCACTCCTTCTGTCGGGTTCAAATTCACTGCTTCTGACGGATTCAGATTTAGTGCTTCTGAGCTACTTCTAAGCTGTTTCTGATTTGCTTCTGAACTGCTTTTGATCTGCTTCTGAGCTGCTTCTGACTTGTTTATGACCTGCTTCTGACCTACTTCTGAAGGCTCAGATTTTGTGCTTTTGCCAACTTAGTGATTTTATGTTTGAGGCACTTCGCTCACATTTACTATTGACATTCGAATTTTATGTATAAGTATCTTCCAATTTTATAAAATAGTATTGTTATTTTTAACATTGTTTGCCCAACAATCTTAAAACAAATTCGTTTTGGATTCGATATTTACAATTCGAATGGCTACTGGAAAAGAAGTTGTTAATGTGTCTGATGATGATACCACCAAAAAGTCTGCCTCTGCTGTCCAACAGCCTGGATCATCCTCTACTTCTGTTGCGGCTTCTTTCCACCATGGTGAGAAACCTAAAATGTTCAACGGATCGAATTTTAAAAGGTAGCAGCAAAAGATGTTTTATTTAACAACTTTGAATTTTGCAAGATTCTTGACTGAGGAACCTCCTAAGGTATCCGATGGAGAAACGGATAAGAAAGCCTTCAATGTGGTTGAGGCTTGGAAACATTCTAACTTCCAATGTAGGAATTATGTCATGAATGGATTACATGACTCATTGTACAATGTTTATTGTGCAATAAAGGCGGCAAAGGAGTTATGGAAATTTTTAGATCGAAAATATAAAACAGAGGATACAGGAGCAAAGAAATTTGTTGGCAGACGATTCCTTGATTATAAGATGGTTGATTCTAAGGCTGTGATCAACCAAGTGTAAGAAATTCAGGTGATCCTGCATGAGATTCAAACTGAAAGAATGAACTTGAGTGAAACCTTCAAAGTAGCTGCGATTATTGAGAAGCTACCTCCTGAGTGGAAAGATTTCAAGAACTACCTCAAGCACAAGCGAAAGAAAATAAACTTGGAGGAGCTGATTGTTAGACTTCGAATCAAAGAAGACAACAGAAGCTCTGAACACAAAGGGTTCAATCCTACTACAACTAAGGCAAATATTGTGGAGCACAAGCATGGCCACAAGAACAAGAAGATCACCAAGCCAAAGTTGGGACCAAAAGGAGGAATTTCCAAGAACAAGTTTCAAGGAAAATGCTTTAACTGTGGCAAGTTAGGCCATAGATTTGTAGATTGCAGACTTCCAAAGAGAAAAAATTTTGAGACAAATATGGTGAATGACATGACAAAAGACGTGTCAAATATAAACCTCTCTGCAATGGTTTTTGAAGTGAACTTAGTTGGGTCCAATCCGAAGGAATGGTGGATTGACATTGGAGCAACTAGGCACGTATGCTTCAATAAGGACCCATTCACAACTTTCGAGTCAATCGATGGGGAGAAAGTGTTCATGGGAAACTCTGCCTCTCCTGTTGTTGAAGGCCAATGGAAGGTACTTCTGAAGATGACTTCTGGGAAAGAGCTGACTCTGAACAATGTCTTATATGTGCCAGAAATCCGAAAGAACCTGGTCTCTGGATCTCTGTTGAACAAGCATGAATTTCGCATGGTGTTCAAGTCATATAAAGTTATTTTGTCTAAATATGGAATGTATGTGGGGAGGGGATATGTATCTGATGAGCTTTTTAAGCTCAATGTTATGACAATTATCAATAAAGATAATAAGTATTCCTTTTATTTGCTTGAGTCGTCAAATTTATGGCATGGTAGACTCGGACATGTTAATTATGATACATTGCGCAGATTAATTAACTTGAAACATATACCCTCATTCCAAATTGATTCAAAACACAAACATGAAATTTGTGTTGAGACGAAATTAACGAAATCATCGTTTCAATCAATTGATAGAAGCATCGTACCCCTTGAATTGATTCATAGTGATGTTTGCAATTTGAAATTCATAAAAACAAGAGGTGGTAATAAATATTTTATTACCTTTATCAATGATAACACCAAATACTGCTATGTGTATTTGCTTAAAAGCAAAGATGAAACCTTGGAGAAATTTGTTCTCTATAAGAATGAAGTTAAAAATCAACTTGATAAGAAAATCAAAAGATTGAGAAGTGATAGAGGCGGAGAGTATGAAATAACATTTGGTGAATTTTGTGCTCAACACGGAATTATACATGAAGTAACTGCGCCCTATTCACTTCAATCAAATGGTGTTACTGAACGTAAAAATTGCACATTGAAAGAAATGATGAATGCGATATTATTAAGTTCAGGCCTACCTCAAAATATGTGGGGTGAAGTTATTTTGTCAAGCAATTACCTTTTAAATAAGGTACCTCGAAAGAAAGAGGATAAAACCCCTTATGAGCTATGGAAAGGTAGAAAACCATCCTACAAATGCTTGCGCTTGTGGGGGTGTCTTGCAAAAATGATTGTTCCAACACCAAAGAAAACTAAGTTAGGTCCTAAAATGATGGACTGTATCTTTATAGGCTATGCACATAACAGTAATACATATCGATTTCTTGTGCATGAATCTAAAATTCCAAATATACACAAGAATACGATCATGGAATCAAGGAATGTTTCATTCTTTGAAGATGTATTTCCTTATAAATCCAATGATGGATCAAGTTTGTCCAAATAAACAAATGAAACTGTGAATGATGAAAGTCATGATTCAGATCATGAACTGAGACGCGGTAAAAGAGCGAGAGTGGAAAAATCATTTGGAAATAATTTTCTAACTTATTTGTTAGAAAAATAACCACTGAATTATACAAAAGCTATGAATTCTTATGAGGGACCTCTATGAAAGAAGGCAATAAAAAGTGAAGTTGATTCTATTTTGTAGAATCATACTTGGGAGCTAGTGGATCTTCCTCCTGGTTGTAAACATTTAGGGTCCAAATGGATCTTTAAAAAGAATATGAAAGCAGGTGGCTCCATTGATATGTATAAAGCCAGACTTGTAATCAAAGGATACTGACAACGAGAATGCTTAGATAACTTTGATACTTATTCTCCTGTGACGAGAATAAACTCCATTAGGATGATACTTGCAATTGCAGCATTGCAAAATCTTAAAGTACATCAAATGGATGTAAAAACAACTTTCCTAAATGGTGATTTGGATGAAGAAATCTATATGGAACAACCTGAAGGTTTTATAGTTCTGGGACAAGAAAGGAAAGTCTGTAAATCGGAAAAATCATTGTATGGACTAAAACAAGCGCCAAAACAGTGGCTTGAAAAGTTTAACAATGCAATGATAATCAATGATTTTTAAATTAATGAATGTGATAAATGTGTCTATATTAAAAAGACAGAGAATGTATATGTCATTCTATGTTTGTATGTGGATGACATACTCATTGTTGGTAGTGATAACAGAATAGTCAAATCTACTAAGAATATGTTAAATTCAAGATTTGACATGAAAGATATGGGACTTGCTGATGTGATTTTAGGAAATAAAATCACAAGAATGTCTGAAGGTTTAATTTTAAACCAGTCACACTATGTGAACAAGATTCTTGAAATTTTCAATATGGATGATTCTGGTATTGCTAGAACACCATTAGACAATAGTCTCCATCTATCCAAGAATAGAGGAGAGGATATTTCTCAAGTAGAGTACTCTAGAATTATTTAGAGTCTGATGTACTTAATGAGTTGTACTAGATCAGATATTGCTTATACGGTTAGTAGATTGAGTAGATATACAAGTAATCTAAGTGTTGACCATTGGAAAGCAATAGTAAAAGTACTCAGGGACCTACGGTACACTCGAAATTATGGCATGCACTATACAAGGTATCCATCTATTCTGGAAGTATATAGTGATGCGAACTGGATATCTGATATAAAAGACTCAAAATCTACTAGTGGATATATATTCACACTGGCAGATGCTACTATATCTTGGAAATCCTGTAAACAAACTGTTATAGTCAGATCCACAATGGAATCTGAGTTTATAGCTTTGGATAAATGTGGTGAAGAGGTTGAATGACTATGTCATTTGTTAGAGGATGTTTCAAAATGGGAAAAACCTGTGCCACCAATCTGTATACATTATGATAGTCAATCAACGATTGGAGGAGCACAGAGTAACATATATAATAATAAGTCTAGATATATATGTCGTAAATATAAAACCATTAGACAACTACTCTCAACTGGAATTATCTCTATTGACTACGTAAAGTCAAAGGATAATATTGCGGATCCGCTAACCAAAGATTTAAATAGAGAGTTAGTTGAAAAATCAATAATAGGAATGGGATTGCAGCCCATTATAGGAAAGTTAATATAAAGGAAAACTCAACCTAGCTGATTGGAGATCCCAAGATCTAGGTTCAAAGGGGCAACCTAATTATATGAACTTAGTGATATCACTGTGGGGGTCTATTCCTTGAAAAATTCCTATAAAATATCAGTGATTTGATATTCCCAATTATTGTGGGGGGTTTTATCAGGAAAATGATAGCAAATTTTGCTTTAATGATTCTTAAGTGGAGTAAATCAATTACTCAAGATTAAGTAATCACCTAAATGAAAGAAGTGTGGCCGCTTCAAAGGAGAATTATTTATGGCTAAATTCTTTAGAAACTCTCGTAGAACCAGGACAATGTTCATGGCCACAACGAACATACTCATGAGAACTGAACAAACATTTTGATGAATCATGTGTGAAGTGTATGGGTCATTTACTAAGAAAGTGGGACAGTTAGAGGACATCATGTCTACTGGACAGTTGGTAAATTAAATATACTTTCACTAGAGAAGGTTCAAAGGGTGACATTTACCTATCCTATGCAGGTTTCATTTGTTGAACACTCTCACAAAGTCAAAATCAAAATAATTTTCATTCATGTAGGGGATTGTCGAAAAATATGATGTATTTTTGCTGGGTGAGTGAATGAGAAATTGTTTCTCAAAGAACACCTCTTGAGTTGAAAGTGGGAATTGACAAAGCACTAGTCCTACATTGGAAAGGAGGAAGGCCTTGAAGTGCTTTATATATGGTTACACTCCCTTAAGTGGTAACTATTATAATACAAGTGTTATGCCTCGCGTACGCGCAGGGGGGGTGCAAATCACATACTACGATGATGCCCGACAAGTTAAAACTTGGGCGCGAGCGCACGACCTGCGTGAGCAAATGTAGGACCGGAAAGTAGGCTTCGCGACAAGCCCATTTTTCCCTTATGTATTAATTTTTTCCAATTCAAACCGTTACAATGTATTAACTAACTAATAGCTATTTTAATTCTGTAGTTACATAATTAAATATATAACGGCTCTAAACAGCAAAGTTACTTAGCCATTATGCATTATTTTCGCAATGCCCCACTGAGCCTATAAATAAGTGGATTCTCATTCTGTTTGGTAGATCAAAAAATCTACAGCCACAAAGAAAACCTCGTCTTCCTCTTTTTAAAAGTCTACATCTGCATTGTTTTCGATAGGGTTCTCGTTGAGTTCAAGTTCGCCGAAAGCTTTAGAGTGTTGTGCTTGCCTCTATTTCTACATGACTATTGTATCTTGGGAGACAGACGTTCACGAAACCTCAGAGCACGTACTGGAGGGGGTGAATCTATTTTAAGGAAACTGTGTCGTACACAGGCCTCGGTATTTCTATCAATTTCATTCATTTTAATACTGTTGTGTTTCTGATCGGTTTTTGTGCTTCTGAATGTGTTTTTGACGAGTTCAGATTCATTCCTTCTAACGAGTTCAGATTCACTCCTTTTATCGGGTTCAGATTCACTGCTTTTGAGGGTTCAGATTCAGTGCTTCTGAAGGTGCTTCTGACGGGTTCAGATTCACTGCTTCTGACGGATTCAAATTCAGTGCTTCTGAGATGCTTCTGACCTGCTTCTGAGATGCTTCTGACCTGCTTCTGAGCTGCTTCTGACCTGCTTTTGAAGGCTTAGATTTTGTGCTTTTGCCAACTTAGTGTTTTTATGTTTGAGGCACTTTGCTCACATTTACTATTGACATTCGAATTTTATGTATAAGTATCTTCCAATTTTATAAAACAATATTTTTATTTCTAACACTATTTGCCCAACACTTTCTATGTTAATAAAAATGCAGAATTAGAACGCGGAACACCACGTCTTGCTGTGAATTATAAACCTTTAATAAAGCTTTAAAATGGATTCGATATACAAATCCCTAATAAAAAAGACCTTTTGAACAGACTTTATAATTCCAAATATTTTCTAAGTTTGTTATGAAATCTGGCTTTTGGCAAATTCAAATTGCTAATGAGCATAGATACCGAACTGCTTTCACAGTTCCTTTTGGTAAATACGAATAGAATGTTATGCCTTTTGGACTAAAAAATGCACCTTCTGAATATCAAAGAATTATGAATGATATTTTTAATCCTTATTTTGATTTTATAATAGTCTATATTGATGACGTCCTATTTCTCCCAACATAGACTCCTATTTTAAGCATGTCCATCGTTTTCTAAACATTGCCAAGAAAAATGGCTTAGCCTTGTCTCCCACAAAAATTTTCTTATTCCAGACCAAGGTAAGATTTTTTGGTCACTATATTCATCAAGGAACAATTATTCCAATTGAAAGATCAATTCAATTTGCGGATAAATTTCTTGATGTTTTAAAAGATAAAACTCAACTGCAAAGATTCCTCAGAATAAATTATGTAATAGATTTTATACCAAAAATGAACATAATATGCAAACCATTGCATCGGAGGTTGAAAAAGAACCCTGTTCCTTGAACTGATTTGCATACCAATACTGTCAAGAAAATAAAATCAATTGTGAAAAAAATTCCATGCCTCCATATTGCTAACCCATATGCTTTCAAGATTGTTGAAACAGATGCTTCTAAATTAGGATATGGTGGAATTTTGAAACAAAAAACTGATGGTAAAGAGAAATTGTTCGGTTTATTTCCAAGCATTGGAATGAAACTCAACAAAACTACTTTACTGTCAAAAAAGAAATTATTGCTATTGTGCTTGCTATTTCTAAATTTCAAGGTGATTTACTTAATAAAAAATTTCTGTTAAGAATTGATTGTAAATCAGCAAAAGACATTCTTCAAAAGGTTATTTTGAACATTGCATCAAAATAAATATTTGACCGTTGGCATGCTATACTTTCTGTTTTTGATTTTGCTATTGACTTTATATGCGGGGAATCAAATTCTCTACCAGATTTTCTCACACGTGAATTTCTGCAGGGAAAAACTTCACCAATATGCCACCAAAAAAGGACAACAAGTCCAAAGCCAAGGCGGAAACTTCAATAGTTCCCGTCAAACCACAGAGATTAACACCCATCCGGAGTTGGCTAGAGGCAACTCAATCTCCGGAAAAACCCTCATCGCCTCAACTTTCTAGCTCCTCAAATCAATCAATAATACCACTTTCTCAACTGGCCACGCCAGCAATACCCATTTTTAAATTGGCCTCAATCCTGCCACCGAAAGTTTTCAGACAATTACAGCAGTCTTTTGATACAAACATTTCTACTCGCGAAGAGGTACATTCTCCATACCCTTTTAAAAATGTTTATAATGAGGTAATTCTTCGGTCTCAATCAACCCCTCAAAAACCAAAATCAAAATTCTTTATGAAAAATGTTGAGAAAATTATGACAGTCGAAAAAAGTTTTTATCATGAAAACCCTTACATTTTTGCAAAGCATGTGTTCGGTGAGAACCGTTTTTATACACCTTATGACATTTTGAAACCTGTTGAATATTATGAGAGGATTTTGACACAGACAAATTCAATTAAATTTCGACATTTCCCGGATAAAACTCATCCAGGAATCATCAACTATTTCACTGCAATAATATTAAGGGTCATACACCCTTCTGAGTGGGATACATCTCCGTACACTTCAGTTAAACACGAAATTCATTTGACTAAAGTCATTTCTATTCGCTCCACATTCACATATTTTAATTATATGCAAGCTTGGTGGAACACTTTCTTCAGGCAAAATCCAAACAATACCCACACATGGCTATTCTCTTTTTTTTTTTTTATCAATCTTTTGACATTTCTAACCTACCTTTCTGGTTCATCAGATGGTGGGATCATTTTGGTCCAATTCTGGAAATACTCCCCATGAGTATAACAGAATCAAATCGATATTTTCTATCAAATGCTAAACTTTCTAGAAAAACAATATCCATCTCTCCTCATATTTTCAATAAATTTTCAAATATCTTGGGTTTTTGCATGGGAATTCGAATACCAAAAGAACCCTTAAGACACCACTATTTTGATACTAGCCAGAAGATACAAAACAAAATGGTGGGACGGCTTTTCTTATTGGGACAAAGTCCCAATTTCAGCCGTTCACAACTGGCTACAACAAATAAATACCTCAGTTTTGAAGAATACACATATTTTGACAAAGACATCGTTTCTACATGAAAAAGCAATGGCTATCTTCAAATTAGCCAGTTCTTCGAATGAGCAGGATTTCTATCAAATAATGAAGAAAGCTATCGCTGAATACGAGGAATCCCAAGCGGCATCTTCGCATCACAGTGGCAACACTAACAAGGACGACTGTTACGGGATCAACCTAGCAGAAGACTCGGATTAGATTTTGTATTTTAGACACCGTATACATACTGCACACTGTAAATATTTTGACTTTTTACTGTACATTGTACACTGTAGCGACTTTTTGACGGACACTGTAGCATGAGCACTGTAGCCACAGTACCTTTTCTTATTTTAAATACCTTAGTCCTCAACGGAAATGGGGACTCTCTTCGGAAGCCATTCCTCCCTCTCTCTCTCTCTCTCTCTCTCTCTTAACAGAAGAGACCTTTAGCTATTTCTACTCTCATATATTCCATTTCTCAGCATTTCATAGGTTGTCCTATATATATATATATATATATATATATATAAAGTTTTGAGGAAGTATATAATCCGCTTTCGGGTATTATACGTATATGAGCTGATATTTGAAAAGAATGAGTATTTTACTATTCACGTGACTACTTATTTCATTGTTCATTTTGACCATATGCATACGGATTTATTCTGAAAGAGATAACTTATATTATCAACCGGACTTGGGATTATTAAGTTTCGTTATGATTTTGTGGTGTTAATTTTTTTTTTAACCAGAATCTTCATTGGATCTAAAGTTAATGATTTTTTAGTAGACAAAAAAAAAAAACATTCGGCTCCTTACCCAAAAAAAAAAAAACATTCGGGCTAAAATCGTCATTAGTACTAAAGTTGGTGTTTTTTTTTTTGGGAATTAACCCTTGCTAATTCTCGACCATTCGATATCCTCCCTTCGGATCTCCCGCCCCTTTCTACTTCAAGCCGCTTTCCATGATACGATTTTTATCTCATCCTGCTCCTTCTTCCTCAGGTCTTCACTACCATGGCAGCGAAGGATAAGCCTTCCCTTTCGACCTCCAAGTATAATTTCCCGGCATGAAAATCTATTGAATGGCGAAGGTAAAGCAGGTTGCTGTCGATTTTCTACTTAATTTTGACAGAGCCGATCCGTCACAGGGCGATGCTTGGTCCCCACCTTATATATATATATAACCCCACGTCTTTGCCCACTCAGTGGTGTTTTCCTCGCCACAAAGACGAGAAACTGCCTTCTCAACACGACAGGGTTCATCGAATCAGTTTGGTTGTCGTCACAACGCTTCAGGTCTTTCTCCTTTTTTTACCCCAATTTTTTCCCGGAGTGCAAAGCACGACGCTGGAATTGACAAGGCTCTTGAGTTGTGCTTCTTTGATTGAAGGTTTAACCTCGAATTGTTGGGTGGTCTGACCGATTTTCGGTGAGGGGATGGTTGGTGGGAGTTGCCGGGCCCTAACCGAGTTCTGGCCGAGGATAGCTGGCCCCAGTCCGAGGCTCGGCCGGCGGCAGTGGTGGGGTGGAGGCAGTGATGACCTAGTTCTAACCTTTTTTTTTTAATCTATTTTTTAGTTTCAACTTTTTTTAAATTTAATTTAGTAACAATTGTATTATAGATCATATTTGAACAAAGCGGCATTATTTTAGCTTTAAATTTTGCGTTTTAGCCACATCATCGTCATGTAGGAAAGAACAAATATTAAAAAGAATGACACCAGTATTTTCTGTTAGCCAAGTTTGACGGAATTAAAGGAATGACTCAATGTCACGAATTTGACAAGTGTTAGGACTTGATTGCAATTTTTGTAAATTTTAGTACTCAATTGTAACTTTTGCAACAAGTTTAATGTGATGATTTATCATATATGTACATGTGTGTTATTGATAACTGATTTCTACTTGAGGATGCGTCCTTTTGACTCCCTTGTTCTTATTAGTTTCGGGACGTGACATTCCATTGACAAGGTTAAGTAAAAAAGCTCGCAGCTGCGAATTGGGACGCAAGGCAAGACACAGCAACCTAGAATCTTAACTTTGATCTCGTGGACAACCTAAGTAGACATTCAATTGAAGAAAATGGACAAGAGCCGAGGTCAGATTTGGATTGTCCATTCCTTCTTTAAGTACAACCCCACCCTGCGGGACGCGGTTGTTCTGTCTTCTCCTGAAACTTGCCAATAGCGCGCGCGCGCGCTCTCTCTCTCTCTCTCTCTCGATCACACTGTTTGTCGCCCGCTCAAGTAGGCGACATGCCGCCGTGTGTCTCCGCAAATTCTCTCTCATATCAACTCGTTGAGAAAACATCTGGAAAGGGCAATATTTCCATCTGGGTTTCTTCTAGAATGGGAGATTAATCTGGCTTTCAATCATCGTACAAGGTCTGTTATGTTAATCTTGGTTTTTGTTAAAGTAATTTCTGGCGCCTATCTTCTTGGGTGTCCGTCCTGGATTCTGTCTGTGCACTCTTAACTTATAAACTTAACACTCACATAGTTGTTATTGTTTTCACGTGGATCGTTATCTAAGCATGGAAAGTGAAATCCCAGTTCATGCATGACCATGTTTTCCCAGACAAGGACTGGGACTACGACGTTTCGGTCGTCTTCTCCCTTCCCGTGCCCAAGCGCCCTCCTCGTCACTGGGCCACAGCTTCCGGGCGCTCACCCACAGCCTGATGTAGCCGTCAATCACTTTGCACGGTTGGTTGGCAATTAGTCAATCTTGGTTCTTAGTGGGTAATTTCGCCCCCATCTTCTTGGGTGTCCGTCCTGAATTCAGTGCATCGAGTCCAAAAGGCGAGTGGATGGCACTTGGAATTGTCAAAATGCAATTGCTTATATTGGCAGGGGGGAAAATGTAGTTAAATGCAATACTTTTGGTTAGTTATGTTCCTTTTTTGGAACCCGATAGAACGATTTGTTTGGCTTGAGTCAATGTCATGCTGATTGTTGACGGTTTCAAAGTTCGAATCTCCTTTGGACTTTCCATTTCCGTGGTGGGGCCAATCTTTGACTCCCTATGTGTTCTCTGCGGGTTCAGCAGTGCCAGTTGCTGCAACTACAAAGCACTGCAAGTTTTTGAAACTCTGGACATGAATCTCTCAAGTGTTTTGGATTCTCTGGAGATGGTGAAAAGGAAACTTCAGGAGGGTGGCTCCAGATCTCTGGGTCGAGGATCAAGAAGAAGAAGGCCTAGCATTAAGTAGAATTACTTCACTAGGGAACATCGTATTCAACTTTAAGTGTCTGTGACTGTGTTACTATGACACAACTGATTCGGGTTCTTGATCACTTTGCAGCCATTGGAGCAATGTGACATGAGTATTGTCGCTGGGTGAATTTGCATCTTTTGTCGAGTCTCTCATTCAGAGAGTGGTATGCTATTCGTATCTATCACTAGCTCGGTTGCTTGAGAAAAACTCTCCAGTCTGGTTTTTCACAGATTCACTGATGATTTCATGTACTGCTATGAGCTTAGTCTGTGACTCTCCGGGTTTTTGGATTGGATATCACGATTCATTTCATCTGGCTTAGTGATGTGCGGTCAGCATGCCGTGGATGTAGTTCGGATTTCTAATGAGAAGGTTGTCCTCTAGTGGTGATTCAGATGTTTGGTCGGCAAAGTGGGCATTTTAATCTTGGTCACTTCCCTTGCAAACACCAAAAAGAATGGCTGGGACAAGGTACTTTTCATCACAAAGATGTAGCGGGTCCTGTTCATGCCTTGTTTCTCATGAAATATACTTCATTAGTGATGTAGGAACATCAGATTTTCCTGCATTTTGTGTAATGAAATAACCTGCTTGTGATCGTGATGCTAAACAGGACGAAAGTAGTGTATCGTTATAAAATTTCACTTCCAATTTGATTTGCATTCAGCATCAGAGCAGGTTAGTGAGGAAGTGGAACGTCTGTTCTCGCACTTTCATGACCCGTCGCTAAGGTCAGTGTTCCTTGTATTCTTGACCATCAAGTTTGATCCCAATCAAAGGAGGCCAGATTGATCATGTTTTGGATTAGTATTTTCATAATAGACACAGTCCTCTCTGGTTTCAAGTTCAAGATAAGTTGTTTTCCAACATTGTATCAACATCTTTAACATCCCTTATGCACAGGAGAATTTATGTATTTCTAGTCTATATCGCAGAGCCTGTCTAATCCTGTTGGAACTTCTGAAGAAAGCAGTTTGCGACTGCAGTTTGTTGCCAAATTACCTGCAACCATCTTCGCTGGCCGTCAGATAGAAGCTGAGGACGGCAATCCTCTGAGGATCAAACTAGTAGATGGCAGGACCAATGTGAGGGCTACAAGTGGCTCTCTCTCTTTGGTAAAGCTCGAAATCATCGTCCTTGATGGCGATTTTGGGTTGAACGAGAGAGAGGATTAGACCGAGAAGTACTTCAGTTGCAGCATCGTTTGCGAAAGGGTAGGTAAAAGGCCATTGATAACTGGGAAGCTGATTGTGATCTTGTAAGGAGGAATTGGTTGCCTCCGCGATTTAATCATCATTGACAACTCGAGCTGGATGAGAAGTCGAAAATTTGGGTTAGGAGCTCCAGCTCTTCGAAAGGTTTCTGCAGAAATAAGAACGAGGGAAGCGAGAAGTGCGAGTTTTGTTGTTAAAGAACACCGAGGAGAGTGTAAGTTTCCAATGCCTTAGTATCATTTTGAATTTTGACCATTAATTCCTGACTATCTGTGGACCTTAAAAAGACTTGAAGATTGACAAGTTTTCTGTGTTATGCACAGTCAACAAGAAGCATCACCCTCCATCTATGAGCGACGAAGTGTGGCGCTTACAGAAAATAGCCAAAGACGGCCCTCCACGCAGGCGCATGACTTCAAGAAGAATCAACAATGTTCGAGGTTTCCTGTAGCTGTACGAAGCCAATGCATCCTCTCTAACAAATGTATCAACCATTTCTCCCTGGGCCGTGCTAATTTTCCTTTTCCTGTACACTTTTAAGCATTGTTTACTATCAACATTCTACTTCTTTCGTGACGCGATGCCATCTCAGAAACTTGGCATTGGGATTGCCAACCTGACATGGGAGACGATTTTCAGACATGCTAGGACCTGTGTGGTCGATGATAACAAGATGTGCGCTTGCTACCAAGCTTAGAACAAGGCCGGCAGACTGTTCAATTCGATAATGAAAGTTAGTCAAGCAACACTTGACGGCCAAACTTACCAGTCGCCGGACAATTACCCACTCTCAGAAGGTACATAAAAACATAACCTGAAACTTTTTTAATCGAGTACATGAGTGTCAATCTATCTGGAGCTAAAGATGCGCCTGTTTTTATTGGACTAATTCGTTTACACGGAAGAATATACCACAACCACTTCTCTGAAAATTCGTAAAGTTTTCGTTTGATTCAGGATTGGATTGAATCCGCTGCTCGATCGACAGATTTTGGTGCAGAAATTAAAAATGGCAAGCTTACACTAACAAAAATCAATGGGTGTCGCTCGATGCCCTACCCAGCATCACTCTTCCAAGAACCCTGACCAGCTTGCATACAGAACTGTTAGTCGTTCTGAGCCCACGTCTTCATCGTCTAGATGACACAGTGATAAACCCAGGTATTGTGATGTTATATCGGATTTAACTTTTTTTCCTCTTGGCTTCCTTAATCTTTTGTAGTTCAGTGATCCTATTTCTTTATCATCACATCCATCATCCATCATTGTGCATCTCTCTGGTAGTTGAAACCGAAATGCATCTTTATTCGGATAGACCAGAAGTGACTCCTGAATTTAATTACTCAACGGCTTCAGCATCGCAATGTTACAATGTCATAGAGAACCGATAATTAGATTTTCCACAGAGCCATATCGTTTCAAAAATCTTTTATCCCACCATAGCAAACAGCTTAGCAAGGCAGGACTTTTCTTCCAGTTTTAGTGCCGGCGAAAGCAGTAATCATCCTGCTCACTCACAAGGACCCTTTGCGCAGAACATACATTTATCTCCTGAAGAGCTTTTCAAAGTGCCATCTCCGATCCCTGGCAATTTGATGTGGACACCCGACCATACTATCACCACCGAATCGAGCAGCGGGGCAGATTAAGGGATCTGTCCATCCGGCATGGGTTTCGTCGTCCAAAAGTATAGGATATCAAGGCCCAGGGCGGCGGCGTGCAAGATCCGTGCCATGGTGAAGTGGGGATCAGTTCGGCACATCGTGGCTGCAAAGAGAACTGCAATGTTCAATTTTCCAATTTATTATCATGTACAAATGGGAAGTTTGCAACTGCAGTTTGTTGCCAAATTACCGGCAACCATCTTCACTAGCAGTCAGATAGAAGCCGAGGACGGCAAGCCCCTGAGGATCGAACTAGTAAATGGTAGGACCAATGAGAGGGTTACGAGTGGCCCTCTATGTTCGACAAAGCTTGAAATTGTCGTCCTTGATGGCAATTTCAGGTCGGACGAGGGAAAGGATTGGACTGAGAAGGACTTCGGTTGCAATATCGTTCACGAAAGGGAAGGTAAAAGGCCATTGATAACTGGGGAGCTGACTGTGATCTTGCAAGGAGGAATTGGTTGCCTCCGCGATTTAGCCATCACCGACAACTCGAGCTGGATGAGAAGTCGAAAATTCAGGTTAGGAGCTCGAGCTGTTCAAAAGGTTTCTGCAGAAATAAGATTAAGGGAAGCAAGAAGTGCAAGTTTTGTCGTTAAAGATCATCGAGGAGAGTGTAAGAATCCGATGCCTTAGTAATCGATGCCTCTCATTTTGACAATATCATTTTGATTTTTGACCATTAATTCCTGACTTCATCTGTGGACCTTAAAAAGACTTGAAGATTGACAAGTTTTCTCTGTTATGCACAGTTAACAAGAAGCATCACCCTCCATCTATGAGCGACGAAGTGTGGCGTTTAGAGAAAATAGCCAAAGACGGCGCACTACACAAGCGCATGACTTCAAGAAGAATCAACACTGTTCAAGATTTCCTGCAGCTGTACGAAGCCGATGCATCCTCTCTAAGAAATGTAGTAATCATTTCTCTGCGGGCCGTGCTAATTTCCCTTTTTCTGTACACTTTAAGCCTTGTCAACCGATGTTATCTCGGATACTTGGCACTGGGAGTGCCAACCGGACATGGGAGACGATTGACATGCCAGCACCTGTGTGGTCAATGATAACAAGATGTACGCTTACTACCAAGCTTCGAACAGGGGCAGCATACTGTTCAATTCGATAATGAAAGTTACTCAAGCAACACTTGACTGCCAAACTTGCCAGTCGCTAGACAAATTGACCCACTCTCAAAAGGTAACATAAAACATAACCTGAGACTTTTCTATCGAGTACATGAGTGTCAATCTATCTGGAGCTATAGAAGGGCCTGTATTTACCAGAATGGTCCATCTACACTGCAGAATATATACCACAACTAATCCTAAAATAGTATCCGTTTGATTATGGATCTGATTGAATCCACTGCTTGATGGACAGATCTTGGTGCAGAACTTAAAATGGCAAGCTTACAATAATAAGAATCAGTGGGTGCCGCTCGATGCCCCACCCAGCATCACTCCTCTGAGAGCCCTAACCAACTTGCATACAGAGCCATTAGTTGGCCTAAGCCCACCTCCTCATCATCTAGATTACGCAGTGCTAACCAAGGTACTGTGATGTTATATCAGTTCTATTTTTTTCTTCTTGGCTCCCTTAATCTTTCATAGTTTAGTGATCATATGTCTTTATTGGCAAATTCATCATTTTGCATCTCTATGGTAGCTGAAACTGAACTGTGTCTTTATTCAGATAGACCAAAATTGACTCCTGAATTTAATTACTCATTGGCTTCAATATCGCGCTGCTACAATGTCATAGAGAACAGACAATTTGATAGTCTGGGGTCACAGAGCCATATCATTGCAAAAATATTTGATTCCACCATAGCAAACAGCTTAGCAAGGCAGGACTTTTTGTCCAGTTTTAGTGCCGGTTTAAGCAGTAATCATCCTGCTCACTCACAAGGACCCTTTGCAACCGACATTCATTTATCTCCTGAAGAACTTTTCAAAGTGTTGTCTCCAATCCCTGGAAATTTGATGTGGACACCCGACCATACTTACATCAACGAATCGAGCAGCAGGGAAGACTTAGGGATCGGTCCATCGGGCATGGGGTTCGGCATCCACAGGTCTAGGACTTCAAGGCCCAGGGCGGCGTGGTGCAAGATCCATGCTGTGATGAAGTGGGGATCAGTTCGGCGCATCATGGCTGCAAAGAGAACAGCAATGTTCAATTCTCCAATTTATTAACATGTGCAAATGGGAAGTCCTACACCACGGCGAGAAATTTTTTAGGTGCTGCAGAAGCACAAAGCTCTCGCCCATACGGGCCGACCATGACCGGGTGAAGAAATTTATAATGCTTGACACCCTATGATTGGTTGTAGTGGCTGAGAATGTCTTGTTTGAGGAGGACCAAGTTTCTGCAAAGCATCTAAGGATAAGCTGCCCCACATGCATCATTTCAGTAGTATGCCAAGAACTCTAAGGATAAGTGCCAATACAACATCTGTGCTTTGTGCAGACCAAGCAAGCTGATCTTTTGAAGCACCTCAATGTGAGGGTTCTTCTTCAAGAATTGTAAGCCCTCTGCTGTTATTGTTCAAGATTGCCCGGCATTGCTGTGATATACTCAGCATAACTTTCTTTGCTTTACAGTTTGTGAGTATTTTACTTAGTTTTCCAAATCCAAAGTTGCCTCCTGTAGGCTTTGCTTTTATTTGTTTAGAGTACAGTATCCTGGCCATGTACTTTCTCCTATTGGTGATGTTATTTGCATCTATGTTCCATTCTAATTCAATGGCCAAAAGGAAAATCCCCTTCCTAATCCACAGTCTCAAAAACAAGCGAAATACGACTGTCCATAGCGTACTTAGCACCTGCTTGAGAAACATAACTTGAGATGGCCTGGACCAGACCACACTGGCCGTCCCAAATGCTGCTAGCCTACCGGATCAAGCTGACCGGATGATGAAATCCAATTAAATCCGATCTTGTGCCACTGGATCGAATGGATTATGAGATAATGATTTTTATTATGTCGATACTCCGGAGAATAGAAGAACATCAACATAGCTAGCTCATCAACGGTCCTTTTCTAGAGAAAACCACTAGGCATGGTTTGGCCCTAGATGTCACCTCACATGATGCACGCAAGAGAAGGGAACTCCGCACTCCCAATCTATTTAATTGTGAGAGTGAGTTCTAACGGAAGAAATTGGAAGAGAACCAAAAGTAGTACTCTTTGGCAGAAAATAAGATTTTGAAAGTTATGAAATTGGCAAAAGAAAGCACATCAGCAATCTAGCACGTTACACATGCTTTCAGGCTTTTGATGGGCAATTAAATCGACTCATTTCGTCCGAAACTTTATGTAGAATACCCCGGACAAGATGCAAAAGGAAGAAGGTTTGAAATCAATTGTTATAGAACTACTACAATTAATCATTGCACACTAATTGCACAATATCCTCTTGTGATGAGAAAATGGAAGCCTGAGCTGCAAAAAAAAAAAAAAAATTTGGATGTCTGTGAGGTGAAAACTCCCATTTGGATTAAGCTACAGAGAGTTGCTCCGTACCTTACGACATTGGAGGGCCCGAGTTACATAACTAGCGCCGTTGCCGTTGGTGTGTCGGTATCCCGACAAGCCTATGAGAGATGGGAAAAAAAAACTTTCTTATGCAAAAAATCTGTGGCGAGGTGGGTTCTGTCTGAGGAATTGCCTAGGAATGTTGCTGTGTTGTGGGATGAAGAACAGATGGCTGAAGTCCTTGGGGTTCTAAGGAAATGTGCTAAAATTGCTTCAGATATGGTCATTTTTTCCATCCAATGCTGTCACTAGGGTTCTCTCTGGGGAGGGTCTGACTGGATGATCAGTTTGTAGTACTCTCCTCTGTCTTTGTACAGAAGGAGGAAGAGGTAAGTGCTTGACATACTGCCTGAATTGGAGGATGATGCTGCTGTTCCTCCTGGTGATTTTGAAATTTTTCCTAAAAAGACTGCTGGCTGCTGCCAAGGCAGGACTAGTGGCATTTAGGTGATCGTTTTTCTCCGATTTTGACATTTATGTTGCCATTTTGAAACTTTCGGCACTAAAGTAAGCGTCGTTTACGACTTTTAACACGTGTAATGTACTTCTTCGGTGTTTTTTGTGAAAGCCGGCTTCTGAATCGAGACGAACACTTTTGTCTCATTGCATGCACTTTCTTGGTTGTAGTTTGGCCTTCCATGTGCTTCTTCAGCATTCATTTTGCCGGTGTAGTGAAGTCCTTGGGCTAATATACATGAGTGTGTGAATATACGTATTAACCAAGGACAACCAAATGTTTATCCGGAATGACTCTGGTATTTTAAAAGATAATGTCGGAGAAGTTTGGTAAAATGTGAAGGGAATTTTTATATAAGACATCCATAGTATTCAACTATCTTCCACGTGATATTGTTATTTTGTAGTGATATTTCTTTTACAATTTTTTTTCGCCGTTATAATAACTACTTTAACTCTGAAAATAATTATTTTCATATCAGTTGAACATTCAAGAGAGAGAGTGTGTGTGTGTTTTAATAACCATAAATCATCTAAATAAAATTTAATCATAATTAATGTTACTATTTATAAGCAACGATTTAGCGATCAGCATCGATCTTAATTTAACCGGTAAATCCAACTAAACCGGCTAGTATTGGCCGATTCTAAGTGAACGGATCAATTATAGTATCAAATTTTGGAATCAGGTCACACAAGAATGGATGCCCACACCATTTTAATTAGGGAAAATGATGCAATTAGTCCTTGAATTATGTTCAATTTGCATAGTAGTCTAAGATATTTCAATTACGCGTAATGTCGCTTCTAAATTTTTAATTGAGTTTGATATGATCCTTGAATTTTTTGTACATGTTTAAACTGATTCTTGAATGGCATGAAAATGTTCAAATATCGTTTATAAGATTAGATTATTGGAATGATAATATTGATTATTTTCATATTGTTTAGATACTCACTTGAATATTTACTAAAAACTCTAGCATCATATTGAACGGATTAAAAATTGATAGGCTTCGTTTCACAAAACGAAAGTTTGGCATTGAGGAAAAGTTCAAGAATTATGTCCGTGATTATACCATTTTAATTTGTTCCCTTTTTTTTTTCCTTTGGTTCATTTGTTTCAAAACCGAAATAACTAATGTTGACACGCAACCCGGATGGAAGTCCTACGTGGCAGCGGTGGCTGGGTCCCGACCAACACGTGCTCCAATGGCAATCCCCGTAAATTTGCTCCAACTTCAGCGTCTATTACATATAAACCAAACCGAAAATATCTTCTGCCACCTCAGACTTAACCCCGGAAATTCTAAAATGTCTCGAAGGTTCTCCTCCCTCCCCATCCGTATCCCTCAACTTGGAGAGTCGCCGCACCAAGATATTTTCTCTCTCTTCAACTCCCCTGCCCCTCTTTTTCTCTCTCCTCTTTCAGCGCTTCGATGCGCGCATAAAGCTCGCCAAGTCTCCTTCCCTCCGCCTCCACTGTGTTGAGTTCGCGATTCTCCGTCGGCCGAGACGAACGATGTTGTGACCCGTCCGATAGGGGAGGAGGAAGAAGAGAGGCGGAGCTCGGCTAGATTCTTCGTCTTGTTCCGAACGTTTCTTCGATCGCTGCGGAGGCTCTGGGAGGAGCAGCATGGACAGAGGAGGAGGATCCGGCGCCGGATCTTGCTACTACGCCGTCCTTGGGGTTCGCAGGGAAGCCTCCTTCCCTGACATTCGATCGGCCTACCGCAAGCTCGCCATGGTAACGTCCTCCGGTTATGTCTCCTCTTGCTCTTCGGACCTCTTTTTGGTTTTCCGTGTGTTTGTGGGCGTTCGAGTTGTGGATGAATTGGTGGATTCCGGGAATCAGATGCGGTGTTTCAGCTGAGATCGTCGGGTGTTGCTCGAGAGAGGCGTTTCTTCGTTCAGTGCAGGGAATTGTGTGTTCGATTTGATTCGGCTTAGACTTGCTTGAGACTGTCAGATGTTGCTGCGGTGTTATGTTTATTAGTTTAGCACAGGGGGGAGTTGCTTGATGAAATTTCGTTCTGATCTTCGTTAGAAACGCGATATTTATGCGATGCATGAATTGTTCGTTTAACAAATGAAGCACTTGATAAGTTTATAGGTCGAATCTGAGCTTAATTTCTGCTTAATTTTGTTTTGCGAAGAAATGGCACCCGGACAAATGGGCACGCAACCCGCAGGTCGCCGGAGAGGCAAAACGGCGGTTTCAGCAGATTCAGGAGGCTTACTCTGGTACATAAAAAAAAAACCGCTTGATTTTGCTCAAAATTGAGGGTATTGCAAATGCGATACGTAATTACATTGCATTACATACAGTAAAAAAAAAATGATTTTGGTGCTGTTTACGGGTGTCAGTCTTGTCGGATCAGAGCAAGAGGTCAATGTACGATGCTGGGCTCTACGATCCGCTCGAGGAAGAAGACGAGGTCGGTCCAGCTAACCATTTTGCAATCATTTACGGCGACTAACCCATTTTTTAAATCTTTTCATATTTTTTTTTTAGAAATCTTCATTGTTTAATTGGTTTTTTCCCTCCTGTGATATTAATTGAAATACTTTTTTTTTCTCTTTTTTCTTTTACATTGCGGTAAATAATTTGTGTTTTTCTTTTTGGGGATGTCATTATTAATCCTTCTTTGGGCCTGAATTCTTCATGACATGAACCCCCAGGACTTCTGCGACTTTATGCAAGAGATGATTTCCATGATGAACGACATCAAGGATGAGGTAGGTGTGATGCAATCCCTCTCCCATCGTGCTCCCCTCTTTTGCAAAAGTGATTCAATGCACCGCGCATTTCTGGCATTCCATGGTCGAAAAAGAGAAATGATTGATGTTTTTGCTGAGTCACGTGTCTTAGGTTTTTGATATTTTGGGTTTGCAGGGAGATAGCTTTGAGGACCTCCAGAGGATGTTCCAGGACATGGTGGGCGGTGGAGACGGCGTTGGGTTTGACTTTGCTACGCCTGATGCGACGGCCTCCAAGAAGCCACGTGTGAACACGTCCATGGGGAGCTCCGCGAGGCGCAAGTCCTCTCGCCGTTAGGTTTAGCCCCAAAAAGCCCCCCCGCCCCCAAATGGCACGCGCCACCGTTGGCCATAGTTTTAACGCTTCCCCCCCCCAAAGCCGCCGCCGCCGCCGCCTCTGACTGTCAGCATTAGGCATTAATTAACGCCCTAATCCCTGATTAAAGATCTGATTTTTGGTGATTGGCGGCGGAGGGGGAGGGGGAGGGGATAATTCTCGAGTGTTTCGCATTCGTGGTGGGTTATGCGAGGGGCCAACAGTTGGAATATTTTGGGTTGATTGTTGAAGAAAATGGTTTAATAAAATCGTAAGGATTTGTCTAGTGATGTGTCTTTTTGTGGTGATTCGTGCATCTTAGTCCTCCTCCTCCTCCTCCTTTGGTTTGTTGAGGGGAGATATTTTTGCTCTGTCGCCGGTTGACGGCCTGCGGCACCCGGCACCGCGTGTCTCTCTCTATCTCTCCACATCGACAGAGGGGGCTCGTGCTGGGCTGTGGTCGTAGGAATGAATCCATTGGCCAGTTGATTGACTGACGCTCGATGGGGTCGACTCCCTTGTGTTGTCTTCCACTACGCCCTCCTTTTTTTTTTTTTCAAATATTCCTTCTAGCTCCGCACTCCTTCGCCGTTGGCCACGCCCCGCCCCGCCCCGCGGACGTTACGGATCGTCGGAGTGGGCCCCCTGCTGCTTTCTTTCTATTCCTTCCGCTTCTGGTGGGAAACGTAAATTGATGTGGACCCGATGTTTTGTTGGTTTCTACAGTGAGAAAGATGGAAAACCTTGTCACCGACCAGAGGGGGCCCCCCTCTCTAGCGAAAGTTGCAACCTTTATTAATTACTCCGTGGAACTCTTTTAGAAAAAAATCACAAAGCACAGTGAAGCATAGAAACAAGAAATTATTTCATTTTAATTATGTCCATTGCCAAAAATTATTTTTTTTTCCGACAAAAATTCATTTTTCTTCACCAAATGGAATTTTCTTTTGTTATAATCGACCCTCCAATTTTGGGCGGACGTGGGCTGGTGAGGTGTGGTCCCCCCCCCCCCCCACGAGGCTCTTTATCGCTTGAGAGGCTTCTAGTTATACGACCACTCTTCCTCCCTTTCTAGCTTTCAGATGTGTGGGGGCGGCGCAGCTTTACTCGAACCCAGCCACAGAGAGAGAGAGAGAGAGAGGCATGGTGATGGGAGATCCTTATGTTAAGACGACGACTGCAATCCTTGATCTGTGAGAGATTGCATGGCGGAGCTAGGCAAATGTCCGCGTAAGAGGCGGGCGGGTACTGCCGGTTTGTGTCGAGTATATGAAGTTCGGCTGCATCCCGAACCAATCACCTGGCATGTCCGATGGGACGGGACCCGCCGTGCTTCGATCCGAGGCGCTTGAGAGGGACGGCGTTCCATCACTTTTTGGGATGTCATGTTTGTCCATTATGCTTGTTCCAGCCAGTTTGTGAACGTTTTGTTTTCCCCGTACTTGGGCCTTTTAGAAACGGCTCTTCCTTTGACTCGGCGTAGTTTAATTCGGATAGGTCGCGTGTAGACACAAATTTCTACACCTAAGCCCAAGCCTCAAAGCTTTTGAGAAGCCCGCAAGCCGATCTTTAACCTGGTTTCGTCCTTTCCACTTTTTTTATTTATTTTATTTATTATTATTACTCAAGGTGCGGCGGTACTGGCGTGGAAACTTTTTGCTGGACGTAGTGTTAGGGCCGTGACAAGAGCCACAGTTAGGGGTCAACATGATCCCAAATGGGTAGATTCCGGATCCAGCTCCTGAAAAACTACGTTATTATAACCGGTTTTCAGTTTTTGAAAATCAAAATCTATCGTTTTTGTCTTGGAACCTGTTTGGTACCTATCCTATTTTTCGGCTTGGTTTCAAGGTTAACGCGAGAACATGTTTTTCCTTTGTTTTATTTTCTGATTTCATTTTTTCCAGCAAAACAATATGATTAAAAATGAAAACGATGCAAAATTAAAGATGAATAATAAAATTCATTATCCATCAAAAGCAATAATTTCTAATATGAGCAATAGAAACTGCAATTTGCTAAAAATAGAGGAAGCGAGACGAGCGAATCTAGGAATTTTTTTTTTTCGCAATAGCTAAAAATCGATCCTGTTGTCCGTGAATTTGGAGCTATGGTCATTGGACAAGATGATGGTAAGATTTCGATAAAAAAATTTTCGCAATAGCTGACCCGAACACCTTGGTTATAAAAAAAAAACGATATTTGGAGCTATGGTCATTGGACGACATGCAATATTAACACCTCCACTAAGTCGTGGCAGATAAAGTAGGAAATAGATCCTCTAACATTAGGGATCCATGTTAGGTTGACACAATCCCTATCAAGCCGTTTATTTCTCATCGGACAGTCAATAATTAGTGGATTCAGATTTTGAGAAGGAGAAAAAATTGGGCAGAAATTTTTTTCGATTGATGCGATCGATTGTTCACCGTCCGATGGGAAATGGACGGCCCGATTGGGGGTTATGTCACCCCTAATATGGATTCCCAATGTTAGGGGATCCAAATCCAATAAACAGATAAAGTATGTGTAAAATATTGTGACAATACTTCTTGGTAGTTTGTACAAGAAGAATGAAATTATCGGCACCGCTCCTTTCTTTAAGCTAATCTCACATCCCGGCGTTCATCATCGACGCCGAGCGATAATTTTCAAAAAGATGCGAAACTAATGGGACTTTAAAGGGGTAAATATAGTCATCTCATCACTAACTGAGGGGGATTTTAGTCACGCTCAAACAGCTAAAAGACTATACACATGAATTCAAACACGAGCAAAGTAAAAAACAAAAACATATATACATATTCACCTAATAATGGGGAAAATTACTTAAAAAGTCCTAAACATATCGTAATTGTGTCAATTCAATCCTAAATCTTTTATATTTATACCAATTCAATCCATTTGGGTGGTCAACACTAATGAGGCATTGCCGACGCTAACCTGGCAAAATTTTAATAATATTTTATATTTTTCTTCTTTTATTTTATATTCTTTTCTTTTCTTCTCTCTCTCATTTTTATCCCCTTCCCCCATGCAGTCGATATAATCGCCAGAGCTTGCCTGCTATTGGGAGATGCCATTGCGAAAGAGGCTGGCCTTGCGAAGGCAACCTCGCCCGTGGCAGACGAAGGCGGCCTTCGCCGCGGCCTTGGCGAGGCTAGGCTCACCCAGTGGCCAACGCCGACCATAGGGGGAAGGGGAGAAAAATGAGAAAGAAAAGGAAAAAAAATAAAAGAAGAAAGAAATTTAAAATATTATTAAAATTTGTCATGTCAGCGCCGTCACGCCAAACGGACTGAATTGGCATAAATATAAAAGGTTTATTACTGAATTGACATAATTACAATAAATTTAGGAGTTTTTTTGATAATTTTTCTCTATTTTTTGAAGCAAAATGATGTGCATATGGTTAAGTATAATTTGGCCCTTAAAATTTTTTTTAGAGATAGTCCAATACATAGAACTAATTTTAGGGCTTGTTTGATAAAATTGAAAAATGAGTAACCAAAAGTTAAGTACTGATGATCTTTAAGTGTCGAAACTAGATTAACAATTGAGTTTTTAAAGCTTAGGCTCCGTTTGTTTCACAAAAATGGATGATTTGAAAAATATTTTTCTATAAAACGCTTGTCATAATTAGTAAATGGAAAAATATTTTTATCGCCACGAGAATGTATGATGAGGAAAAATATTTTTTCAAATTATTCAATTTTTGCGAAACGAGCATTAATTGGGTTATTAAACCAACCCTTTATGTCAATTTATTTGTGATCAAAACCCCTTTCGCTCTCTCTTCCTTCCTTTCTTGAATAGATGTAGCGTTATCTTTTGTAATTTGGATGAAATCTTATCTATTAGTAGTAAAAAGCAATTCCTTGAAGCTTTCCGTATATGCCTTGTACACCATACCTTAAATATGTGGGAATTCCATTTTTGTCCTCCCCAATTTTAATTTTTCTCTACCAAATTGTGCAAAAAAAAAAAAAATACATGTTCGTGGATTGCGTTAATCAATAGGTAACTATAAATTAAATTAAACGGTAGGGCTGGACATAATGAATCGATCAGATCGAATCGAACTGGCCAAGTTGGTTCGATTCTAAGGGGGTGCATCACAACTTGCCAGAAATTATTTTTCTGTTCCAGAATAGGTTTGGAATAGAAATTCGTTTGGTAAGGCAATTCTATTTTTCTATTTATGGAACAAAAGTTGTTCCAGAAATATATTTGAAGTAGAAATGAGAAACAAAGAAAGGTTACCTCTTTGAGAAACGAAAATAGAAATCTCCGTCGCCGACCATCTCCCGCGTCCCCCGTCGATTGTCGCCCTTCACTGCCGTCGCCGATTGCTGCCCGCCACCACTTGCTGGCCACCGCTTTTTTTTTTTTTCTTAGAAGTGTGAACTTTCAACCGTTGTCAAAATAAATTTCAATTCTATGATCAGAAATTTTATGCTGTTATCAAACACAATTTTTTTGCTCAAAAACTATTTCTTTATTCACGCCCTAAGGAGCTCCGGTCAGGTTTTCGACTACTAAAAATGAAATCGGCGGCCGAGTGATCCAGTTCTCGATTCCGAGGGAAGCTACATGTTAAATACAAAACCTAATTTGGGGCTATCTATCATGTCAAACAAACAAAACCAAAATTTCTTTCTCTGTCATTTAATACTATTCACTAAGTTTTTGAGCGGTAAACAGTGAACTTCTTTTTCTTTTTTCTTTTTTATTTAAATTTACCAAGTTCTTTGTTCATGTTAAACTTCTTTTCCATTGGATGGCCAGGAAACCGCACCAATCTGGACCATGCTCGCCCATAATAAACGGGACATAATTATTGAATGGCGACATGCATTGAACCTCCAAGTTAAGCAATAAAACTGATGGAAAGATTGCTTACATTCAACTTACCCCTAATGTCTTCAATCCTAAATGTGTTCACAAAACGTTTCTTTAGGTGCAGATGATATCAATAATTATCTGAATATCTAATACTATATATAGTGAGAAAAGAATATGCCTTTTATCTAATCTTCGGTACCTCCCAAAAAATTCCCCTATCAAGACAAAAGATTGCCCCGTAACATAGATTTAATTGGAAATAGACATGTTTGAATAACATGTTGTCTACATGTCCTACCAACACCATTAACCCTTCACTTCTATCATCTACAAACTTTTGGAAAACTAACACGAATTAAGGCTCATCAGTTCCTCGCCTGGTCTGATTCCCATAAAAAATCGTGAACCAGACCGATGGTCCTAGTTCACACTTTTTGAAACTGCGGACGGGACGGGACCGGCCACCATTGGAACCAGGAACCCAACCGTACCATCGGTCGGGTCCGATTCTCGGGCGGTTCAAAAAAAAAATTCAATAAACATTAAAAAAAAAAAAACTCATTACTTGTAAACAGAATTTAAAAAGCTCATTGCTTGTAAACATACACCACAAGCATAAATTTCATAGAATGAGAGCAGCATCAAATGGAGAGAATTAAAAAACAACAAATCAAGACATGAAACATCATCCAAACATATTAATGCTCCTAATTTCGAGGACTGAGATGGTGAAGCATATGCAGAAAGAACTGGGCCATCTGTTAGCAGCTTCGCAATCATGGACTACTTTCGTACTTGGACAGTGGCCCGTTAAAGCAAAAAAGGATCATCTGTTCTGAAGAGGTTGGCCATCAACTTCGGCTACAATTTTCTAAGGTGAAACTGCAGGGGACCAAATGTGGCACTAAAAGTGCCACCAGTGTCTCTCCTTGAGGTTGGGAACCTGGAATGGTATATGTCGTGTAAGAAATACCCTATGTTATGTTTCACCTATGGACTAATACATACTAGGAAACATTCTCAAAAGAGAGTTAAAGAAACAGCTAGTGGACTAATTCATTCTTTGAACTCTTCAAACTCCCTGCGTTCTCCTATTACAACGGAGTTCTCACCAACAAGAAAAGAAAGCGAAGGAGGAGGAGGAAAGCAGAGAACAACTTAAAAGAACAAATCCACCTCAAAGAACGAAGACGCACAAATTATCGTAGAAAAAGACTCACCAAGCTATGCGACCGAGGGATCGAGAGATCGATCAATCGATCGAGAGAAAATGTGTGAGGGAAAGCCTTTGGAGGTGTCGAGAAGAGGAACGTGCACGCGTGAGAGACGAAGGCTGAACAGTCGGGCTCCTACACGAAGGCACAGAGCAGTCGGAAAAGCCTTTGAAGGTGACTCGTATGTAGCGAGAATATCGGCACTGAAGAGTGAAGACTAAAGCGAAGCAAAGAAAGAAACCCTAAACCGGATTTGGATCCCATGCCATGGGGTTATGGAAGGGATGGCATACTTTCAATCTCAGCCGTCCGTTCAGATCCGACGGAGGAGATGAAACCACGTCATCCGAAGAGTGAAGACCCAAATTTTGGAGGCATTTGAATTTTAAAAAAATCAATTTCTCTGTCCTCAAATCTTCCCATTCCTCTATTTCGCCATGCGCTCTCTCCTTCTCTCTTCACTCTTCGCATTCCGCCCTCCCTCACCCTCGGATTCGGCGCTCTGCTCGTTCCATCCCTCCCGACTTGTGATCGAGGAACCTTACTCTGTTCTCTCTCCTCTCCTCGCGCTCAGTCATGACTCCCTGCTCTCTCTCCCTCCCAAATCTGACTTACCACATGAAGAGGGGGCTCTGGTCCGTCGAACGCTGAATGACCTATTAGAGAAGAAGGTAAGGTAAAGTGCAAGGAGGATGACACCCTCGACGACGTGAATAAGCTTGTCGGCTCCCAGACCCTCTGCTCTCTCCATCGATCTCAACTTGCAATTGACTTTTTTACTCTGCTCTTTCTCCTCGCCTCGTGCTTAGTGATGACTCTCTGCTCTCTCTCCTTCACAAATCTGACTCACCATCTAAAAAGGGGGCTCTGGTTCATCAAACGCTGAACGACCGACAGCTCGACGAAGGTGAGGTGAAGTGCAAGGTGGATGACACCCTCGACAACTTGAAGAAGCTCGTTGACTCCTAAACCAGCGCCCGGGTCGACAAGATCAGTCTGCTCAAAGCCTGACCTATTCGAATTCTACTTCCTGCTCACTACCGTTGGAGCCATCAGAATGTATTTGAAAGATTGCTCTGTGTATGTCTACATGGTTGGGAAATTTTCTTTTGGTTTAGAGCATTTATTGGGTTTTATCTGTAGTTCAAGGTAGAAGGAAGACTTCTACTTCTGCTATACAAGAATCGCATGCAATAGAGTAAATGAAGGCTTTTAATTGGGCTGATGTGAGGGCATTTGTCTTTTCGCAACTATTGTTGAATTTTCTTTGATGATTCTTGTGTTTAGATGTCTTTTGGCGGCTCTTGTTGAATTTAGTTTGCAATGTCGACTAGTCTTTGTTCTGGAGTGATTTGCAAAGTGTGTTTGAGCGGAGGTCGCGCATCGTTGAATTTAGTTTGCAATGTCGATTAGCTTTTGTTCTAGAGTGATCTGCTAAGTGCGTTTGATCGGAGGCTACAGATGCGTTCTGTCAGTTCACTGATATTGTCGGAGCAGATGAAATTGGAGAATTGAATCAAATTTACCTATGTCTGAATCATTATTGTCTTTTTTTCTCTTTGAAGTAGGAAGAACCCTCTCTGGCTCAGACAATCTCTTGAAAATAGAAATCCTCTTTGGGTGGCTTGAAAATAGGGATTAGAATCACATGACATGACTAATCCATCATTTAACATGTTGCAAACTATAGTGGAATATAGCTTCTGACTTGTATCTGATTGAATGGCTTACTCTTCCATCAGATCGTTAATTTAGCTAGGCTACTTGTGATAGTTATTTGACTCATGCCATCTTTCTGACCTGACCACACTCTTGAAAATCGATCAATACTTTCCTATGGTAAGACTAGCTAAGAAGCTGTTGTATGGTTTGTTCCTTTAAATTATATGTCTGTCTGGTGTTGTGTTCTTTGAGCCAAGTGTTGAAAGTGCATTCATAATTATGCCTTTTGAATGCTAATGCCCCTGTTGATGTATCTCACTTATCTATGCTATATTAGGTTTGTTGCAATGTTGAAGGAATACTATATTATTTTCAATGGCCGTAATATCGGCTGAGAAGGGACTTCTGACATTGCTTTCCTCCAATAATTCTGGTTTACATGGAACTTCATTCCATTGTGGAAAAATTTAGCACATTGGATCTCTAATTTTGCCTTGGTCCTGGGAGACAATACTTCTCTGTAATATACAGAGCTGTTTCCCTATTTCCATATCATAAGTCTATTGCTTATCATAATTCTGGGGTTTGTGCATAGATATCTCTATGTGGTGTTTATTAGGTTTTATCTCTCTTCACCTGTTAGGTTTTTTGCCCCAATGGCCATTTGTACCTACCAGACGGTGGGGCGTCTTTTAGAGATCTGATACTTGTGATAGGGAAGGCCCTTAGTCATGTTACTGCTGACCTTCATCCTGCGGCATTGCATAGGGTTGCGCCAGATTACTTTGCTGGCTCTACTGGCGGTGGTAGGTATGAATATGTTTTCAATTTTTCATGGCTTTTTTAGTTTATCCATCCCACAGTGAGCAATTCCCGATCACTCGAAAATAAGTTTCTTATTTGGGACCCTATTCGACTCTTTTAGCTTCTATTGAATCGAGAAATGGGTTTGATTGTCCATCTTTTTGATTTGATATAATATTAATATATAAGGCAGATCACCATTGGTAGAAAAAAGGGAAAGTCTTTTTAATACCAGTGTCCTTGATTATCAGTGATGTGTTATGTTTTGAAGGACATTAGTGGCTTTCAGGCTCATGCCTCAGAGCAATGCTGTATTAGGTTGTTCTCCCATAGTAGCTGCAAGTTATGCCATTCCTCATAGCTATGTACACTATCAGTAAGCCAGTTTATGTATGACCTTTATGCTGAGGAGAATGCATTGTGCCCCAACCCCGAGAATATTTGTGTGGCATCTCTCTACTGAGGGCTGTTGTTTTTTGGTTGTTTTCCCCCGAAGGAAGACAATGTCCTCAAAAGACAAACTGAAATTGTTTGAACAATTGCTTTTGAACTTTTTTATCAGTACAATGACCAATTCCAACTGCTTTGATTGAGATGGATATGGGGAAACTGATGTAGCTATGAGCTTAATCGAGTACTCAGCTCAAAGATCTTATTTTTCCATCTATGGTTGATTGTAAGGCATAAGCATCGTAGTTGAGTAGGCATGAGTACCTGCAATGCTGATTTAGCAATTCTAAGGAGCAAGTGAGTTATTCGTGACATTGGGAAAGACATGCAAAAATGGGCTTAAGTACACCCAAGTGCCACAATTTGCGTTTAACGCTCAATTTAGTGCCAAAACTTTCAAATTAATTACTTTTGTATTAAGTTTTTGTAGCTTTGATCACTTAAGTGCTAATTTCTTTTAGAAACGATCACTTTAGTACGAACTCTGATTTAAGCTGACGTGACTCGCCAAAAACCCGACACGTGTATTTTTTATTATTATTTGAGCTGACGTGACTCATCAACTTGGCACTGAATTGGTCGTTTTTAAAAAAAGTTGGCACTTAAGTGATCGAAATTACAAAAACTTAGCATTAAAGTGATCGATTTGAAAGTTTTAACACTAAAATGATTGAAATTACAAAAATTAAGTACTAAAGTGAGCGTCGTACACAACTTATGGCATTGAGGTGTAGTTAACCCTAAAAAAAAAAGCAAGTACTTTGTGGCACAGAAAACTCTTTGAGTCTAGTGTGACTATAATAGGCTCGAGCAAAATGAAAATTTTGTGGGTCGGTAGATGAAAATATGGATGAAAAAAGGAAAAAAATATGGATGAAAAAAGGAAAAGAAGAACAGGGAAGAAACTCGATATGCTACTGTAGTTCTCCGTGATATGGAAGAGAGTAAACGGAAAGAACAAAAATTGGAGGCAAAGGTCTATGATATGGAGTTAATGTCATTATGTCATATAAGCAAAGAATGCGAAGTATAATTCAAATTACACATACGTGCTCGAGGTGACACCAAAATGGTTTGAGGATCGGATTTTTGAAATACTTCTCATATCAATTTCTGGTTCGTATTTTTCCTTCCCCTCCTTGATGTCTTTGTTTTATGAATAAAGATTCTCACATTCTTTATGAAAAGTAACCTATAATTAGAAATGTATTATATATATATATATATAAATAAATAAAAGGGACATAACAAAAGGGAAGGAAAAAAATCGAAATGTAATGTAGAATTAGACGGCAAAAAAAAGTTTGGAAATACGCTACATTAGATGCTTCATTGAACATTTATGTTTAAATTTTTTATTTTATGAATAAAGAGCCTCACATTCTTTACGAAATGTAATGTAGAATTAGAAATGCATTTGGTTTGTTTGTATATTAAAAAAATGAAAGAGACATAACAAAAGAGACGGAAAAAAAATTTCGGAAATACCCTACATTTGATGTTTCATTTTATGTTTATGTTTAGCTTTTTTTATTTTTTGAATAAAGAGCATCACATTCTTTACGAAAAGTAACGTATAATTAGAAATGCATTTTTTATATATAAAAAACAAAAAGGAACATAACAAAAGGAACGCCAAAAAAAAAAAATCAAAAATACCCTACATTTTTTTGTCGTCCCTTTTGTTATGTCTTTAATATGTTTTTTAAAAAATGAAGAAGAGATGCAAAAAATTTCGGAAATACCCTACATTTGATGTTGCATTTTATGTTTCTGTTTAACTTTTTTTTTATTTTATGAATAAAGAGCATCACATTCTTTACGAAAAGTAACGTATAATTAGAAATGCATTTCTTATATATAAAAAACGAAAAGGGACACAACAAAAGGAGCGCAAAAAAAAAATCATAAATACCCTGCATTTTTTTGTCGTACCTTTTGTTATGTCTCTAATACGTTTTTCAAAAAATGAAGAAGAGATGCAAAATGAAGCAGAGATGCAAGATCTGAAAGGCTACGGGAGGTTTAATCAGTAGGTTC
The DNA here is from genome assembly GCA_028455895.1 of Rhodomyrtus tomentosa. Lineage (NCBI taxonomy): Eukaryota > Viridiplantae > Streptophyta > Magnoliopsida > Myrtales > Myrtaceae > Rhodomyrtus > Rhodomyrtus tomentosa. The sequence goes on along the minus strand of JAPCWY010000003.1, from coordinate 19,002,540 downwards.
CAACTTCATTCAATTGACAACCTCAGGTTCATCTCAATAACACAAATAGAAAAGTCGACATGACATGGCATGCAATGCACGGACCACTCTGTTCAACCTAATCACCTGTTGTTACTATTCGATATAAAGGGCATACAACTACATATTCACAGTTTCTAGATGTTGGGTCTCGGGTACAATCATTTTCTTAAACTTCCTCTGAGCTTTCAAGTCGATAACCATTACAGTGTTGTTGTCTCTGCTTTTCCCTTTGAAGAGCAAACTTTGAGAGGTGATCCACGGCTGCTTGCGCTACCAGTTCAACTCCCTCGCCAAAGGTGATCTGCTAATGCGTCATCTACAGAAAGGCAAAAGCCATAATATCATCTATCATTACTACCCATGACAAGAAGTTAAATCAGTCATTGACACTGAAACTCTCCGAAAACGTGATAGCAAGAGAAAAACATTGAAATAACCAATAATTTGAGCTTCTTAACCTAGTACCAGCATATAAACAGACATAGCTATGGAAATCAATAATGAGCCTCCTCCATAACCTCGCCCTCTTGACATAGGATTGTGGCTATCAATGCATTTTGTTCATTCAAAATTAGTCAGGCAACTTTATCTAATGCATGGCCATTCAACGGTTAATATTTCCACAATGTCAAACATAGTGAAGGAAGGTGCCTATAGCAAATGGTCCTATTTGATCTCTTCACAAACTCTGGACACACCTCTCTATATCTATCAGTGGCACCCATGTCACCATTCCCCTAAATGAATATATATAATTTATTAGAAGTTATCAATAAATTAAAATAGTAAATTAAGTAAAAAATAGTATAACGACAATTTATACATTAATATCTAAATCATGCTTCTCTAGTATTCCATCTCTTACTTCATGTGTCTATCTTTTCAAAATGTAAGCAATAGGAATTAACTTTATGCCCAAGTTATCAAGCACCTTCAACACATGGCAACACAAGATCCCAACGATCTCAAAATAATCAAAAGCACAATTCATCACTTCATTGCTTGGGCCACCTGTGACTTTATACTCTGGATCATTTGTACCAAATGAACTAAAACATATTCCCGCAAGAGACCCATCTCATTACGTTCCTTTATAACCAAACCTAAAGTTTTCATCCATTCTGTCTAAAAATTTTCAAACATCGAATGTGTATAGACCTTACTTGCTTGCTGCAACATAGGTGATGTCTGATACAAAATTGTTAGCAATTTCTCTCGAGCATTAAACTTAGCATGTAACTCTTTGTACCGCTTATCGTTCACTACCTTACAAATCTCTTGGAAAATCCATTTAGATTTATATTATATGTAAGATAATCTTTCAAATCTTCATTCAAACTCTCACTCAACTGTGTACTATGTATCCCCAAGATCACCATAGAATTTATAAAACATCTAGTCCACTTTTCTTTCAATCATACAGATTTTGGAGCCAAGAATTGCCAGTAACTTCATATGTTGAAAGTAACGAATCCCAAGCCTCTTCAAATTTTTGCACTTCTACATATTCGTACACAAGCTTCTTCAAATCATTCAAAAAATTAGATTCATTCTTCATTAAATGACCAACATTTTTCATGGCATTTTGCATTAGAAGCCATGTACACAATCCATGTCTTGTCTAGGGAATCACATCTTCTAATGCCTTCGACATTGCTGCATCTTAATCATTAAAAATTGTAGCGAGTCTCCTATATTTGTGTTCCTCCAAGAATGTTTCAAAAAGCCATCTGAAGGAGTCAATGGTTTCATCATATAAAAGTGCAACTCAAAAATCATAAGCTCTCTATGGTGATTGAATCCAATAAATACACCGAGTGGCATGTACTCTTTATTGGTGAAAAATGGGGTGTCAAAGGTCACGGCATTACTAGAAAGGGAATAATCAATAACTACCCTAGAATCTGCTCAAAGTAAAGTCAGATGGAGATTAATTCGAACATAGTACTTGAATCAAGTTGCCTCAACATGATTACAGCCCTAAACTGCACAATTCCCTGAATTGTTATTGAAGCTATAGGACTGAATGTTTTACGGTGTGAAGCCACATTTAATCCTTGACAGTCATAAAAAACGCTTCCTAGTATGCAATGTTTTATGGAATCGCAGGACATTGATACGTCGTTTCCATAATCAGGAGTTATTTCAGTCTTAAAAGTGACTGTTGTCTCAAAAAATATCACTCTCCCATTTCATTTGAGTCAGAAGGTTCAATTCAAACATGAATATATGTGGATCTGCTCTACTTCCAGGCTTGTTGCCTACTATCATCTTTAAAGCATACTGTGGTGAATTGAACATAAGCTTTCGTGGAAATTAGAATGGGAGAAATCAGACTTGAGACACAATACAGGTAGCAAAAAATCCAGTTTCATCTTAAGACACGGAGCTAGTTCTTAGTCGTTAGATTCAGCAGAAGATCAAATCACGAATTGATCTTTACATCTACCAACAAAAACAGAAATAGGGTATCGATAAAAACAAATGAGATCTCATTTAATCAAAAGCAAATACATCTTAAACTATGAGTACTGATCTTCAACTTCTACGAAATCCATAACGCAAAAAACTAGTACTCAGTCCTCATACTTTATGTGCTACCAGAAACCAAACACGCCCAAATTTAACACCCAGATCAAGAAACAAAATGAAACTGCGAGAACACCCCAGCATTTCTTCAACTAAAGAACCCAGTAACCAAACAAACACAACCCAGAAAACGTTCCACTCCATCTCAAGAGCCCAAAAAAAAGCGAGAAGCAAAATACCTCCATAATTGACGATAGTTGGCATGGTTGATCCCCAAAAGAAGAAGCTTTATCGAAGGCGACAATGACGAGATTAAACACCCAGAAGAAGATAGCAATGCAGATGAAACCTGGTAGGCCTTCAGCACATAGATGCATTTACAAGATCGAGCGAGTTCTCAAAGAGCACGAAAGAGCCAAGAACCCCAACAAACAGGGAAAAAAATTAACGCGGTTAATCACGGCGATGATGACTCATTCGCAGCTTTCGCGCTCGTTCAATTGCTCGGAGCATGCACGATAATCACAGTGGAGAGCGATCGTGATAGCTTCGAGAAGGAGGGAGATTGAGAGCGACTAACCCGACGGTCCCTCACTGCCCGAGGAAGAAGGGGCAATGCTTGAGAGGCACCTGGGCCAGCTTGTACAACATTGTTCCGCACCCTAGCACCACTGTCGCCGCCTCCACCTTCCTCCTTTCCACCCCCAGCATCACCGTGACGAGTGAGAAGGCAACCTGAGATGAAGAGATTCCTCTCGAAGTGGAGAGCCGCAACGTATCGAGGGGAGACGATGGCCTGATGTGAAGGAGCCCGACGCAGCTCCGGCGAAGAATCGAAGACAGGTCGACAGTCGGCGGTTTAGGCGACCCCAGAGCGTGAGAGAGCAGAAGACAGAATGTTTTTTGTCGGAGAGGAATCGAGGCAGGTGGGAGAGGGGAGAGAGAGAAAAAAATGGGAGGTTTGAAAATGAAAAAAAGTAATTAATTTTTTTAAGGAAATGTCGTCAAAATTTGGGCCTCCACTCTTTGGATGACGTGGCTTCATCTCATCTGTCGGATCTGAATGGACGGCTGAAATTGAAAGTATGTCACCCTGTCATAATCCTACTATGGCGGGGATCCAAATCCCCCTAAACCTAAACAAGTAAAATGTAAGGTTTACTTTTTTCTTTTTAAAAAATAATCGATCCAGTCTGGGAGGTACGGTCCTGTCCTAGGCCTTGGAACCGAGAGTCGAAACGCCTGATCATCGGGTCCAATTTTAAAAATCGAAGACCGAACCAAATCTCCCTAAAATCAGGAAACGAACCATCGGTCTCGGTCCTGTCCGAGCAGCCCAGTCCGGGCGATCTTTTTTACTCATTCCTAACACAAATATAGGAAAATCACTCCCAACATTACATCGTCGAATTTTCATATCTAGAAGAGAGAGATTAAACAGGATTATGTGCAGTCAAGAAGGCTGTTTATGGTAATCATTCTGATTTCAAATTTTGATTTTGGTTAAAATATTTTTTTTATTCTGTTTCTAGATGAGATTTAGAGAATTAAAACGAGTTTGATAACTGCACAAAATTTCTGTTTAAAAAAATATATACTTTTTTTCAATTTTTTTCATTTAAGTCAAATAACTATGTAGTTAATTTATAAAATTACATGATAATTAAAGACTAATTTTTAACACACACTAAAATAATTTAAACCATATTATTTTTTAGCATGTCATGAATGAAATATAAATTTTACCATATGATGTTTAAAGTTCGATAAAACATGAGACGGGTTCCCATATTGAAGACTCATTTTTTTAAATGTTACGTTGTCTAAGTATATAAGAACATCTTATGACATAGTTGCGAGTATACACGTTGAATGCTCTCATCTTCTACATTACTCTTTGCAGAAGAGTGAAATATATGAAATTTAGGCTCAACTTTATGAAAATAAGGTCACACTAGCATAATCTAAGCTTTTTCTATTTTTTTAGATTTTCTAAATTTTTTGTTATTTTTTTAAAAATCTATTTTGATTTTTTGATTTTATTCTTATTAGGTAGAGGGAAAAATGACAAGAAAACTACAAAGAAAAAGTGAGACTTCATTCTTTTTTGTTATTTTCAAAAATGATTCTTTTTTCAAAAGTAACTTTTTTTTTGCTTCTAGATTTTGCTCTAAAACTTATTTCGATTCTCCAAAACTGATTCTGAGAGACATAATCAGAATCAGAATTATTTATGTTAACAAACAACATTCTCATTTTTTGTTGTTACTAAGATAAGAATCAGAGAATCAGAATGATTACCATATAGGCTTTAAGTGTCAGAATGAGTCATGAACCCATTCATTAACAAATGTTTATGAGCCAAGTCATATTATATAAGTTGTTTCAATGTTTAAACAGCCAAATGGCAATGGTCAAGAAAATTGCATGTTAATTAGATTTGGTCATCAAGCTCGCCACCATGATAACTGAGGGCACGATCTTGAGCGACCCTGGGGGCCATAGGTTATGAACTCCATAGCGACGAGTTGCAACCTTGGCATAGAAAGATGGATGGAGAGGTGCCAGATGAGTCGAGCGGGCAAGGGGGCTGGTGCCATCGACGAATAAAAGCATAATATCAAGGGCTTTTAGAAGTGATGGGCGGCTCCAACCATGGCGCTGGCTCGAAAGTACTTCTCTATCAACATTTACGTTCTTTCTCTCGTTTCCTCAAACTTGTTGTCATGAAGAAGAAGACCGAAATGCAAATTAATAAAAGAAAACAAATTAAACAACCAAGAATAATAACGAATGAAAAATAAAATCCCATCTCAACCACCAAACTTTAAAGGATGAGAAGTGTCCCCAAAAAAAAGAAAAGGACCTAACTTTTCATGGTTAAGAAAAATTGCTAAGAATTAAAGCTTATGTTGAATTGGATCTAAGTCATACTCGAGTCCAAGTTGCGTATTAATCGCTAAAATTACATTACACCAAAACCGATCAATATGGGTAGTGTCCATTTTGATTTACTCAATCTCGACTCGACTTGACTCGACCCGACCCTTCCGTTTGACAGTCTAAATGTAACACTGGTTTAAAGCTAGTACCTAATAATTGCTAAACGAGGGATAGATAATAATGATTTGGCCTCACCATAAAATTCAAACTCAGGGGCATTTTCGCAATATAATGAAAGATTCGTGCCTATTTTCGTCAACAGATTTCGAGCACCGCGACACGGCACGGCACGTCACCCTCCTTCCCCTCTCTCTCGCTCTCTCTCTCTCTCTCTCTCTCCATTTTTCCGAACTCAATAATCACTCGCTCTTCAACCCCCCTCCTCATCCTCCTCCTCCTCCTCACTTTTTCCTGAATCGATCGGAGATTTCTTCGTTATCTTGCTCAATTCTCCGTCTCGATAGGGTTTCGAACCCCTCGGAGGCCTTCGCCGATCCTTCTTCCCACCAGTTTTTCACCTCCCTTCGAGCGATGTCGCTGCGACCTAGCGCGAGGACGGAGGTCCGCCGGAACCGCTACAAGGTGGCGGTGGACGCCGACGAGGGGCGGCGGAGGCGGGAGGACAACATGGTGGAGATCCGGAAGAGCCGCAGGGAAGAGAGCTTGCTGAAGAAGCGTCGCGAGGGGCTTCAGGCGCAGCAAACGTCTCCATCGCTCCACTCTTCGGCCGTCGAAAAGAAGGTGAAACCGTGTATTCAAATTGATGATGTGCTTGTTTGTTCGTTTTATGTGCTTTCACCCACTCCGATGCGATGGCGTTTTTGGCCCCTGATAATTGGTGAAGTATGAGTTGAGTAGGTGGCGTTGTCGATCGATCTGTGATCTGTAACGGCTCTGACCAAAATTAAGCTGTTCTGTCTTGTAACACATCAGTGTCTGAGCGTCAGTTAAGTAGAGCTTGTCTTTCCCTCTTCAGGAGCTTATTTGGAGCTGAATTTCGGTGGTGTCTTATAGTCTAGGGTTTGAATTGGTCAGTAAATCTTTGTAGATCACGGATCATCTATGTGATTATAGCTTGTTTGGTATTGAGCTTCTCCGTGAGCTTAGGTCCATGCCTGAGTTAATTAATGGGTGCGTACAAGTTGAAGATTATGTTAATGAGTTTTTAGCCATGTGGACTGTCCGCTGTTTTGGTGTAACCTGCAGTGCATACATTTAGAATGGAATGGGTGGACAAATTGCTTATACAACTGATAGCCAAACCTATATGCCTCAAGAGTTCCAGAAATGTTCTTGACTCAAAGCAGTCAATTAATGGATCTTCTTCTTTGACTACTCAAAGCAAGCTGTGCCCCATGCACATGTACAGGTTGGAGAGGGCCTTGTTAACTGGATTGCCGATAGCTCTTTCATTGTGTCATTGCGGCTTTGTTCATTTAAATGGCATTTTGTCTCATGCTTTTCGTATTGATTGTCGATGGCCCATGTTGAAAGATGTTATACTCGTTTGTTTTCTAAGATAATGACTTGAGATGATTTAACATAATTTTTTTATCACATGCGATTGTTTCGACTTTACTTGAGACCAGTTAAATCATGTTTGGCTCTTTTCTGTTTCGCTTCAGTTGGAAAATCTACCTTCCATGGTTGCTGGTGTATGGAGCAATGATAAACCTATGCAACTTGAAGCAACTACGCAGTTTAGAAAGCTACTTTCAATAGGTGACATTTCGTCTTCTTTCATCCTAGTTAACCTGCATCGCAAGCTTTTGAAACTGTTGGTTATTTCATTTTTATATTTCTTACAATACGTTAAGAACAATATGCTAATGGCCAGAGCGCAGCCCACCTATTGAGGAGGTGATTCAATCGGGTGTTGTTCCTCGCTTTGTTGAGTTTCTAATGAGGGAGGACTTCCCTCAGCTTCAGGTACTATGCACAATATTCTTTATTTCTATATACCGACACTGCCTTTATATGAGTTGTGACCATAAAGCTACTTTTGGTGTAACTGGGAATACCCTTAGTTCGAAGCAGCTTGGGCACTGACCAACATTGCTTCCGGTACATCCGAAAATACCAAGGTGGTTATTGATCATGGAGCTGTTCCTATATTCGTGAAACTTCTTGGTTCTCCCAGTGATGATGTGCGTGAGCAGGTGTGTACATCGCAGAAGATTTCAGATATGGTGTTATTGCTTTCTCTTTCCCTTTATTATATATTCGCCAGTCACTTTGCCTATTATAATGTTGCTTTTCAGATATGATGTTCTTGGTTTCTTTTTCCCTTTATTATATGTTTGTTAGCCACTTTGCCTCTTACAATATTGCTAATTGGCTTACCTACATTGATAATCCCTCCCCTATTCATTTCCATGCCTAGGCTGTTTGGGCTCTAGGAAACGTGGCTGGCGATTCTCCCAAATGCCGTGACCTTGTTCTTTCAAACGGTGCTTTACTTCCATTGCTGGCACAATTGAATGAGCATGCAAAGCTTTCTATGCTGAGAAATGCTACCTGGACGCTTTCTAACTTCTGTAGAGGGAAGCCACAACCACCTTTTGAGCAGGTTGGTTTCGGTACACCCTGTTCAAGTCCTGAGATGATTGCTAATTGTTTATTGATGAGTCATTACAGCTTGTTCTTTCGTGGACGATTGTACTTTTTACATAATTTTGTAGATGCCGTATGTTCACACATAATTGCAGAAGAGGTTAAGAGGAAGAGTTCTTTTCTGGAATGTTTATCTTTTATGTAGTCACAGAAGGATCTTAGAATATAGATAAACTATTGAACTACAAAACAACGTATCAACAGAAATTGTTAGCATAAGGTAAAGTCTTTCTTTGGATATGATGCTATACGTTGATCTTCACCTGAAGCTGCTTTTAGGGAAACGATTTGTCACTTTGTAGTTTGGTTCAGCTTTTTACAGAGATAAAGTGCTCCATTATATTGTTTTGTGTCTTCTGAAGCTGATCTGCGTTCTATACTCCGGTAGGTTAAGCCTGCACTTCCCGCCCTTGCGCATCTTATCCATTCGACTGATGAAGAGGTTTTGACGGATGCTTGTTGGGCTCTGTCATACCTCTCTGATGGCACAAATGATAAAATCCAAGCTGTGATTGAAGCTGGTGTGTGTCCTCGTCTTGTGGAACTACTGCTGTAAGCTGTCTCAACATTCTCGTAGAGTACATTGCATGGAACTATTCTGATCCACAGTCATTCTTCATTCTTTTTTTATGCTTGAAATACTGAACTTTTGATTTCCATTGTACTAGTCACCCATCTCCATCTGTTCTGATTCCTGCCCTTCGCACGGTTGGAAATATTGTCACTGGAGATGATTTGCAAACCCAGGTAATGGAACCATAAGTAATGTTTAGTTCCATGACACGCATTTATCAGCAGCTGCTTAAATCTCCTGTAATTTCTGGTTCACTTAGTGTGTCATCGACCATCAAGCACTCCCCTGCCTTCTGAACCTGTTGACTGGTACTTATAAGAAGAGCATCAAGAAAGAAGCTTGCTGGACCATCTCAAATATTACAGCTGGTAATAAGGAACAGATACAGGTAAGATCCACGCACATGCTTTCCTATATGTTTCAGCTCGCTTTGTTCAATTTGTTTGCTGTTGAGTAAACCATGCTTTTTAATTTTGTCTTTCAATCTTGATAGACTCTATAGGATATTTGATATGCTCGAGTAACATGTGTATGGATGTTATAGGCTGTCATCGAGGCTAATATTGTTGGTCCAATGGTACAACTACTTCAAAATGCTGAATTCGATATAAAGAAAGAGGCTGCATGGGCAATCTCAAATGCCACATCTGGTGGTTCTCACGAACAAATCAAGTACGTAGTCTTTTATGCTGTTGATACAGGGTGCGCTGATACTATTTCTCAACTTGCTGCTTCATCTTCTGCGCTATTAGGTTCCTAGTAAGTCAAGGATGTGTCAAGCCCTTATGTGATCTTCTCATCTGCCCTGATCCGAGGATTGTGACAGTTTGTCTAGAGGGTTTGGAGAATATCTTGAAGGTAGGAGAAGCTGAGAAAAATCTTGGCAACACTGGTGATGTGAATGTCTATGCTCAGATGGTTGAAGATGTGGAGGGTTTGGAGAAAATCGAGAGCTTACAATCCCATGACAACAATGAGATATATGAGAAGGCGGTAAAGATTCTTGAAGCATACTGGTTGGAAGAAGATGATGACACAATGCCACCAGGTGATGCCTCTCAACCGGATGTGCAATTCGGAGGGACCGATCTGCCTTCTGTGCCATCAGGTGGATATAAGTTTGGTTAGAGGTAGGTCCTCTTTCGGCATAAAGCTGATTCCTTCGTCGGCCTCTCTTTCGATATCCGTCAGAATTTTGTTGGTGCCGTAGATGCCTTTCCCTTGACCTCAGATTCTTGGGCTTTATGGCAGGACTAAAGTTGGGTTCTGGTCGGTTACGCCTCGAGTCTGGGTCATGGTTGAGTCGAGTCTGGGTCGTGGTTGGGTCGAGTCAAGTCTAAGGGGCAAGATCAAGGGGTTGCTTCAATTAGCCTCAGGTTCCGAGTCTCTGGAAGCAGGTGAGAGAAGTTGGATATTGCGCTCCTTATTGAATTATTCTTCTCGGATATAGTAACACATGAAATTATTGGGGGCGGCAAGTCATCCCCGACAAGCGTTGCCATACATAAAGCGCCACCAGAGTGCATGTTTTCGTGGCCATCACAGGAAAGGTTTCAATGTCATGTTCTAGGGTCTTCCACCTATCTAGTCATGTGCTATGTGTCTATCCTTTTGTGTTCTTTCGGAGAAATGAGTTCCTTGATTCATTTTTCTTTTATGAGATTGTTTCGGTCGGGTCTTAATTAGCAACTCGAGGTTGCCTTGCAATTTCTTCTGCGGGTTCTTAGTGTTGTTATATCGATGCATAGTGTTGTATCAAGTGAATGATGCTCGTGCCTGGAAAGTTTGAAAGTTTGATTTTCTATCGCTCTTTATATATAGTCTTCTCTTACTATTCCCGTTTGTCACAAATGGGGTAAGAGAGTTGCCTTGCAATTTCTTCTGCGGGTTCTTAGTGTCGTTATATCGATGCATAGTGTTTTATCAAGCGAATGATGCTCGTGCCTTGAAAGTTTGAAAGTTTGATTTTCTATCGCTCTTTATATATAGTCTTCTCTTACTATTCCCGTTTGTCACAAATGGGGTCTTCTCTTACTGTTCCCGTTTGTCACAACTGGGGCGGCTTCAGATCTTTTTCCCGAATACATGATTGTGATGCAGCAAGTTGCAATATGAATTACTGCCCCCTCATGTATTCCACAAGTTGCAATATGAATTAATGCCTCAGTCGGGAACCCTGCAGATCACCTAGATTAACATTCAGCTCAATTGCCTCCTCAACTTGGTCTTCATCATATAAATTTGTTTGATCTGTCCGCAGTTGACAATCCCATGCTTCGTTCTCAAGTGCTTGGGCATCCGTGCGAATCTGATGAGGCTTCCGATTTGAACGTTCTCGACTCTTTTGAGTTAATCGGCCATGGATTTTAAAATTTTTCAATTAGCCTGTCACGGCCCAAGTTAAGGCCCAGTTCGTCATCTATTCCAGCCCTTTGATGATGCTGAGGCTCTGGAGCGGAAATGTATGACCTCTTCGTAAGATTCTTCTGCTCCAGAAGCGTGCTCTTTTACTCTGTGGAATGCAATTGGCTCGGATCGTCGACAGTTGAGATCTGTAAACGCTCGTGCACTTGATTCATTCCTCTTTTGGTTCGGTGGGTCTGCCCAAAACTGCAATTAATAGCTCCTGGGAAATAGTCGAGACGGCGCCTCATGTTTTGACCTGCGTCTGTGTTTCTATTTTGTTGACGATGCATCAGACGTAGATCTATGTTTCGCTTTTGGACACCATTTTGCATCTTCACATCAAGTTTTTCGCGCGTTGCTTTGGAAAAAACCCATTTCCTTTCTGAAGGAAAACGCTCATTCCCAAATCCGAGATCCTCGCACCATCCGAACCCCACTCGATAACCAACTAAAGTGAGTTTTGCAAGGAGGGTAATTCAGTCTTTTTCAATATAGGGTTCTTGCTCGAAAGCATGCGAGCAATGAATTTGAAGAAAATATGTAAAAAGGGGTCCTGGATTAAAAGATCATACATGTTTTAGACATTCTCTCGGTAGGTTATGCTCTTACCCCCTTTTTTTCTTTTTCTTTTTTAACGTGGGAGTGAAATCTCGAAGGGAAGGGAAGGAGGGAAGGAAGGAAATACATATCGAGTGCTCTGCCAACGACGCTTTTCATCGTCGGTGGCTCGTGCTCCGTCCCCGTTTGGAGGTCGAATTGGATTTGACGAGAGAACCAAGGAACGAACGCTCAGAAATCTGGATTTCTCTCCCTTCCCCTTCCCCCCAGGCACCCCGTCGGCAGCTTCTGCAGTTTCCATGGCTTGTTGCCACGTGGGACTTAACCTCTCTCTTCCCCAAAATTTGGCGGTTGTCGTCGTGGCATCGCCACAAAACTCTATCTCGGCCAGCCAAGGGCCATTTTCGTCATTTCGCAGCAAACGGGAGGTTTAGGGTTTTTCCCACTAAAACCGCCTCCCCGCCCCCGGCGTCTGTCTCTCTCTCTCTCGTGAGAGAAAATTAATTCTGTTGGAATCCCACTCGGGGAGTCGTCACCATTTTGTGCTTTGTGCTCTGTGCTCTCTGCCATTCCTTTCCCTTCAACCCATCATCCACATTCCATTCCTCCTCCTCCTCTCTCTCTCTCTCTCTCTTTGTCTCTTTCTTCTTTCGTTTGCTTTTGGGTTCTGTGAAAATCTTTGTCGCGAAAGAGAAAGATCCCTTCATGGAGAATATGACTCTCGGACAAAAGGTTCCGTTGACTGTCGCGAGCTGAATCTCTCTACCGTTCTTCTTCTTCTTCGTTGCTTTTACTGGTGACTTGTTTGTTTGTTTGTTTGTTTGTTTCTTTCTTTTCTCGGATGGGGTCGAAAATGGATTTTTACAGGAACCAGAGCCTGAAAAAGCGAGTGAGACCAACAAGAAGTTTTGTGCTGATTGCAAGACCACCAAGACTCCTATGTGGAGAGGCGGCCCTTCTGGTCCCAAGGTCACTCTCTCTCTGTCCACTGAGCTTGAATTCTTTCTGGAATTTCTTTTCCTTTTGGTTTTCTCTTCTCTTGGTGCTAATTGGAAAGTCGCCCAATGCCGACTGGACTCTTTTACATATCGTCGTTTCTTCTTTTTCTGTGATCTGCTTTCGTTTCCTCCGCTTTCCATGCCCTATTATCTTTCCTACCGTTGTTTTCCCCCCTCTTTCAACCCTTTTAAGATTTTGGGTTCACTGGATTCTGAGAGAAAGATTCGTTGGTCACTTTCTCTGCATGCATTTTCGATGTCTTTTTTCTCCTGGGACATTCTTGTGGGCTCACGATACATCACGGAGAGGGCATTTCTTAGGAATGGCTTGGTGTTGCCTGTACTGTTACTAATGTTACTTTCTTCTCTTCTCCTCTCTCTCTCTCTCTCTCTCTCTCTCTCTCTCTCTCGTGGAAATGGTCAGTCACTGTGCAATGCATGCGGGATAAGATACAGGAAGAAGAGGATCTTGAGCAGAGCAACAGCGAGGAAGAGAGAGAGACACCACCACCACCACCATTCCCATGTCAACACCACCGAAACTAGCAATGTCGAGCCTGCGAACGATTTGAGTCACTCGTTGAAGATGAGTCTGGCGATCCTGGGCAAAGATCTGTTGCTGCAGACGTCGTTTGTGAAGAAGCAGAGGTGCCAGAGGAAAAGGAAGTTGGGTGAGGAAGAGCAAGCTGCCGTTTCTCTGATGGCCCTCTCTTGTGGGTCAGTCTCTGCCTAAAAAGACATGCGGTAGACAAATAGTATACCAAGGAAAATAGGTGGGGACTGGAGATAGGAAGTCTTTTCTTGTCCTTAGTTTTTTTTTTCTTTTTTCTATTTTGGGTTGGTGGTCTTCTTGGAGATAGTGAATGAATAGCCATCCTTGAATATGTTCTCTGTCTATGAGGGCGTTTAGGAGTAGATGAGGATAAGGACGGTAGGTCATATGGATTTTGGGAGTTGCGTAATGCCGTCGAGTTGTCATTGACATCTAACAGTGTAAATAGTATGGATTAGGCATGTATCTAATGAGAGAAAACATGTTGCACCCATTAACATCCGACCTCTCTTGTATCTCTGTCTACTGCATTTCAAATAGTCGATATGCCTTGATGATGAGATATATATATATATATATACTATTTGCCTTGATGATGAGATATATATATATATATATATATATTCAGATAATACTAAAAGGGGTTTGTTGCATTTAACCAAAAAAGAGATGTATCCTTATCTTATTTGCATCAAAGAATCAAATACATATCTGGTCTCCCTCAAGGACAACAATGAAGCCTACACATGCCGTTTGAAACCAAAACTCAAAAGGGAGTCCAAAAAATTTAATGAGCCCAACAACTGAAAAGAAGGGAAAACCGAGAGAGATGAAACCCATATACATGCGATGATCGACAATGTAACTTGACATCCCAGTGCCCTTCCCATCACTCCCATCAAAGTAGAGATTAAAGAGAAATACATACAAGAATGAGAAGGTTAGAACTCAAAAGCTTTGTGTAGGGCCAATTCGATTCTCCCGATTTTTTCCTTCCTCTGTTGTACAAGTATGGTAAGATTCCGAGGGCACGCATAAGGGATGTAGAGATGAGCTCGTTGAAAATGCCGTTGCAGCTCAAAAGAGTGTGTACTTGAGAATTAGAAGGACCAACATAACGAAGCACATGATCACAAGCACCGTTGCGCACATGACCATTCCCCCTTGCTTTTGTGTTCTATCGGCCTGCAATGTGCCAGGCATAATGTGATGTGCTTTGAGAGAGAGAGAGAGAGAGAGGTGTATGGATTGATAAAAGGATGAGAACCTTCTGCAGCTGTTTCAGTCCCTCCTCCACGGTAGTTGCAACATTCTGAATGTTGTAATCTATTCTGTCGACGATCGTGCCCTGCTTGGATAAATTTTCATTTGATCACGAATTGTGCTGAAGACAGTGAAGACAGTTATTGTAACGTATGTTGGCAAAGCCCAGCCTACCTGATCTATCACAAGAACTGAAAGGTCTTTCATGATCTGAGCAAGCTCACTAACTGATTCCACAACCTACAATTTACGCCAGAGTAAGCAGGTTGACACCAGAGAACGGAGAAGCTGGAACATTGCAACCATAGAAGACATAAGATTTTCTCTACCTGTTGGATCTCTCTTTCTCTTTCTGCTGTAAATGCTTCACTCTTTTTCAACCTTGCCATTTGATGCTCATTAAATCCCTACATACATGCATTAAACCAATACAGGAATGAGCTTGTGGAAAGATATAGGGACTATTTAACCCCGTGTCATGAGGCAGGTGCCAATACACAAACTCCGTTAGGAACTTTAACATGTAAGTGCAACCAAGCCATGTAAAACTTAAGATTTAGATCATCAGTTTACATGTGCTTCCGACTTTGTTGGCATATATTTCTCCTGTACATCCACACTAAGCATTTGAGCTGGTCAAACAGAAAAATGGAGAGGGACAGGAACATCCTACCAAGTCATCAAACTCATCATCATCTATTCTAGATCCACTGCCGTTTATGTTCATTTCTAAGTCAACTCCATCTGAACCCTGCATCAAAAGGGAGAAAACTCTTAAGGAAACAAATAAATTAATAATACCATATACAAACTTCTAATTCGCAAATATCTTTTCAAGAAATCATAGCCTCCAAGAAAGTTCTTCCATTTACTAAATACAGAAAATGCCCGTCCAACCTCTCTTTGCTGTCTGAGACGCTTTAGATAAGTTGACTGTTTCTTGCGAAGCTCCATTGACAGACTCTGTAGGTCAGTCGCAAGTGACCGCTGCAATGAGAACATGAAAAAAAATGAGCATTGCAACTGCTATCTCTTACGCTCATTATGTAGCTAATAGCTCGGAAGGCATGCAAGACTCGACACCTATCAAATGAAACAAGGATGGCACCAAAAATGTAGTATTGATTTTGCACCATTTGAAGCCAGAAAATTTCTGTGTCGTGGGGGGGGGGGGGGGGGGAAGTTGCGTGAGAGAGAGATTGCTTTTGGGAAAATGCCCATGATGGTTAATGGTTCGGATGAATGCCTACTGAAATAACTGCTAGTGAAACAGAGTAAGGTAAAGGAATCACTCGCACAGCACTTTTGACAATATCGATTAATAGTTCAGGCAAAGGCAAGGTCCTAAACCAATCGAAGTACAATTTTCTTTGAACAACTCAATTTGTAAGGAGATACAAATATTTTGTCTTGATAAATATGGACTCAAGGTACTGCATATTATTCTTTGAATAGACTAATCTAGTTATTACGAAATCCTGACAGATTAGACTCAATAATCTCAGCAGCTATGATCCACTTCCTGCCGAATCTAAGGTTCGATGTTGAAGACATCTTCTCCCTATTAATTGAGAGCTCAATGAATAGAAAATCCAAAAGATATTATCACAAATGGCTCACACCAAAGTATATATCAACTAATGCTCACAGGAATCAAGA
Organism: Rhodomyrtus tomentosa; assembly: GCA_028455895.1. NCBI lineage: Eukaryota > Viridiplantae > Streptophyta > Magnoliopsida > Myrtales > Myrtaceae > Rhodomyrtus > Rhodomyrtus tomentosa. Next base: position 18,986,423 of record JAPCWY010000003.1, on the reverse strand, counting down.
TATAAATGAAACTATATAAGTTCCAAAGACAAAACCAGACAAGTGCATAGTATGGTGATCTGTAGGAGGGCATTCCATTGCATCATACCTGCACATTTTTTCTAACATTTGAATCCTCAGAATGTTCATTTGCGGATAATCTCAATAACTTCTTCTCAGATATTTTAATCAGATCAGTAACTTCATGGGTAAGAGATTCAATCAATCGCTGATCATCTTTACCGTCTCCGAATGAAGGCATTAGAGCTTTGCCATGAGCCCTAGCCAGCTCACTCATTTTCACCCGTGCGCGTTGCACGTTTGCTGCTATTTCTTCGGAAGTATCAACCCAAGCTGGAGGCAGACCCACAGTAAGTGCACCCCTACTGCAGCAGGAAACAATAATTGGCTATTGGACTAAATTTTCAAGGGATGCATGTCATACAAGATGACAGGCATTCAAATTCCAATGAAGGCTAGTAAACTACAGATCTGTTCACTCGTCATTCAGGATTCAAAAAGAGATCTCGTGCATTCCACTGTTGAATGACAAAACTTATAAAAATCCTAATATATTCAGTACACGAGACATAAAGATAGAATGAAGAGATCCAGATGACAAGCCTGTTCATGCATTCAATGCTGACTGAGCAAACAATTTTGAATGTCTATACGAAAAAGAAATTTTATAAGCTTGATATTTTAGGTACCCGCGATCCACCATGTTTTATAAGCTTGTTATCTTAGGTACCCGTGATCCACCAGCTCTTCATCTTGCTTATGTCGATATCCCCTTGCTTTAGAGCTTCAGTTGTTAGCCCAAAGGCAGAGAATGCGACATGAACCAACACTCAAAGGACTAACTATTAGGCAGAGAGGTCGAATTGGGAGTGCTACCCGTCGCGAAGTGGTCAAAGTCCTACTCATTCTGAAGAGGTCGAAGAATTCAGAGTCCTGCTCATGGCGAAGTGGTCCTACTCAAGTGAAAATTATGCACTCAATGCAAGCCAGGCACGAGTAGCGTTGGTTAAATGAAACAAGAGGCTCCAACAAATACAGAGGACCTCGCCAAGGTCCATGTCCACCCTCAATTCACTTGAACCAAATGTCTCCAACAATCTATCCACCCTTTAGCTACAGATGAATCCCCCGCCACACCAAATACAAGCCCCGAGTTCCAGAAAATCAGGAATCCACCAATCAGGAGTATGCTCTGATACTTGATACTCAAAAAACGACGATGTTACCTAAAGCTCCAAAGATGGAACAAATTGTCCACTTCTCCACCGGATCAACGACTTCAACTGAAACAAACACATGCTCGATCCATACAAACAAGCCAATAAACAGCAAAATCGAAAGTCCGGAAGCAAACACTCCTCACTCTTCCTACTGAAAAACAATCCAATCACGAACAAGAACGAAAGTCACACAGAAAATCTCGATACCTAGAGCTGCCGGGATCTTCCGTGCTGAGAGGCGCGTACGAGCGATGATGCTGATTCAAGAGCGACGTGCTCACCATCTCGATCACGGGACCAGCGCCCGAACTCGACGACTCCGGCGACGAGCCGGCCGGGACCCGGACGCTCTTCAGCGCATCTCTGTACTTGCGGAATATCTGAGTCCGATTCCGCGTCGCCATTTCGGGACAGAGAGACGAAAAATCCTACACAATCGGAATCGGACTTCGAATGCGGCAGCGCTCCGACGAACTCGGCGGAGGAGTCAGAGATCTGAAAACGAGAGAGCTCGAGGAGATTCTCTCATGGCGAAATCAAGAATCAGAAGGGCAAATACTAATTGATCGATCGGGGGGAAGAGGGAGGGAGAGATGTTGTCTTTCCTTTTGGGGGGGGGGGGGGGGGGGGCGGGCGGCATTTGAAGGTCACGTGCGAGAGGACCGAGAAAGTCACGTGCCGTCGAGTCCACTACACGAGTTGGTTGGGTTGGTGGAGGAGGTACGAGTGGAAATTCAAGGATCCAGTCGTACAAATTTTCTTTTTTTTTGGTTGGGTAAATGATTAATGGATTTCTTATACCATTTTCATAACATTTGCATAAAATTCAATTTAAATAATCTAAATATCCTACTCTAAACAACATCGATTCGTCCGTAATCACCGAGTACCATCAACATCAAGAGCAATTTTATTCTAAATTAGTTGGGGTCAGCGGACACTGGGTACCATGATCTGAAAAAAATAATATTCGGTGATACTACGTAGCAAGAGCAATCCCATCATTATTGTTGTTGTGTCATGCCTTATTTTGACCGAGTACAGATGAACGGGTTCCGATCAAAACACTCGCGGACATACAAACGAGAACTTATTTAACCCATAGCGTTGCATTGACATATCCTATGATATATGCCTTAAAAAAAGACGATATTAAAAATAGAGTGATTCGGCCGATGAATTTGGCAGTATTTACTAACTCAGCACTTAATTTGAAAGTCGTATTCGAACTCGAATTTTTTCGAGATGTTCTCAATAATCAATAAATGACAAGTGATTTTTCTCTTGTGGATCCTATTTCAATAGGAAGGAATTTGATGAGCCGGTCCATAGGTTTTCTTTGTACTCGGATTGTGACGTGAAAACTTAAAAAGCACACACCCACTAACATTAAAATTCCTATGTTGGCAAAACGAAAAAGAAAAGAAAAGAAAAGAAACATTGCTTGCCCTAAAAAAAAAATCAGGAATAAAACTTAATGGAAATATTAATTGAAATAATGATAATAATAACAATATAAAAATGCAACTGCACCAAAAATAACATTTTCCTTCTCGGTTAATTTCACCCTCAGAAAATTAGAAAAACAAAACTGAAAAAAAAAGAAAGAAAGAAAGAAAAAGAACACGACATACCGACCTCCATCTCTCTCTCTCTGTCTCTGTCTCTGTCTCCAAGGCCAAACTCAACCCCCAAATTCTCTCGATCTTTTCCGAGGTTCTCTCAGCTTCTTCGCTGCGCATCTGCAAATCGAATCCCGACGCGATAGATTCGAAACCTCCGCCGCGTTAGCCATTTCGAGCTTCGGCCGGAGTAATTTATCTTTCTTTCTTTTCTTTTTTTGGGAGATTTTTTTGCGGAGGTTCCGAGAGCTATGGATGCTGATTCATGGAGCGCTCGTCTCTCGTCGGCTTCCAAGCGGTATCAATCGGCTCTCCAGTCGAGATCTGGTCAGTTTGATTCCCGTCCTTTCCTACCGGTTTTTTTTTTTTGCACCGATTTCGGTTGGTAGTTGGTGAATGATTGTTCCCGACGATGTGGAAATGTTGAGTCTTTGTTGCTTATTTGATCGTTTCGGGTTCGCAAAGCGGAGAGAAGCTCTGCTGCTGTAGTCAGGCTGATGATGTTTCCGTGTGACGTCGGTTCTTCTTTTTGCTTTGCTTTTGTTTTTTGTTTTTTGTTTTAATTTTGGGCCGATGCTGCGGGTATTTGTCGACGAACGACGGTCGGAACGGAAATTTGAGCTTGGTCGTTGGATGTTTTCAGCATCTGTTGGGAAAAGTGATCTTGTTCTTTTCAATCGGTACCGAAATTTATGAGAACAGTCTTCAATCTCGCTCAGCTTGTTGGTATTCTTGGTTTTATACCTGAAATGAAGCATTCTTTCTAATTACGAGGGAAAATGGTTGTTCATCTGACTCTTGCGCGCGCTTATATATTTGGCTCTGTTAAAATTTTCTTTTTTCTAGTACTAATCCAACGAAACAGAGAGATTCATGCCTCTACTTCCTGTATAAAAACTGGTGTCTGATGCAGTTTGATTTCCTTTCTCTTGTGTGGGCACATGACAAATGACTGGTCTAAAAATGAATATATCCGGACAAAAGTAGGTGTGGTGTAAATGAGGATAAGAGGAGAGAGCCTCGTTTAGGATAGTTCCTGGGGTGAAGGCCTTTGAGGCTTCAAATGGGACCCAAAGGATGGAGACTTCGGTCGAAAGGGGCAAAAGAAATACCTAAAAAGACGTAAAACGAGAGTATAAGGAAAGATATGGAGCATTTAGCGCTATTGGAAGACTTGCTACAAAATTGAGCCCGGACAAGCTTTCAGGAATTAATTCTAACTTCCACATGATGGTAACACCTATTTGATGTTGGTAGTGTATGGTCGGTGAGAAACCTCAATCTGAAGTTTTAATTACCTCAATTTAAAAAAAAAAAATTATCTTCTCCCATGACAGCAAAAAATGAATGAATTTAGCTTACTGATCTGTGAGTTTCTCCTTGTCCTGGGTGTCCTCGGGAAAATTTGAGTTTAGTGCCCTCTTCTTTGGATGATAATCTAACCATTCATTGTGCCTTATTTTCTGAAAAGATTTGACTGTAAGATTGTGCTTGAGTTCTCTCAAAAATGTTACAAGTGGGCAGTCAGAATGCTTTACAGTCTGTCATTTTGCTGTTGTGTGATTTTAATAATGATAGAGTTGTGTGAATGCAGATATGTTTATGGGGTTTGAAGAAATTGACGAGGACGATATAAGAGAAGAATTTTCATGTCCATTCTGTTCAGAGTACTTCGACATTGTTGGCTTGTGCTGCCACATGGATGATGAGCATCCAATGGAGGCAAAGAATGGGGTATGAAATTGGTCTGCTTTTCCTTGTTGCACTTTTTGATGAGGAGTAAACTTGAAATGATTAATGTTATTTTCAGTTCTATCAGCAGGTATGATTGTGGTTATTGTGATTTTGACTTGATGTTATGTTGTTGTGCTCTTGTCAACTTGAAGATGATAGAAAGTTAAGAGGTTCAAGCCCTGATCAACGAAAGCAATTCGATCCAACATCATGTTGCCTCCTATGGAAATTGAGCTGCCCAAATTGTATTAATTGACTAGAAAAGAACCATGATTTTTTATTCTGAAATCAGAAGGAAGACTTTAGAGAGGAAGAAAACATGTTAATCTGCCTAGGATCTTCACTTTCTTCTTGCATTTTTTATGAATTCAGTTCCCCTCTCTCATTTCTTTTGCCTCTTTTTTATTAGAGAACAATTGGTGTAGCATTTTAACTATTAATTCCGACCTTTCTGGCATGATTGCACGCTCCATGGCTTTTATGCAAGATATGAAGTAAGATACCTGAAATCTTAATTGCGCTCTCCAGGGCTCAAAGTTAGACTTTCCAGGGTGAAAATCTTTATTTTTTACTTTTTATTAATTTCTTATAATAGAAGCGGAATTTCATCCTCATGCTGCATGGCTCTCGTGACAGTGCTGATTCTTCTTAAGCCTGTAAGTGACTGTGTAATCCCCTACGGTCAGATTGCAATTCTTTGATTTGATCTAGAATGCTTGAAAATGTAACCCAAAAACTTAAGTTAATAGGTGAAGGGAGAGACTATTTGGATACAAGTCCTGGTCAAACCCAATATTCAAGTGATGTGGGAAAATGCTTAAACGTCTTCTCTCATCTGCAAACCAAATTGAACTATAGTGAAGACACCATGTGAAATAACGAAACAGGGATCTACACATGCCTAAGTATGAAAGATGCTAAACTTAGCTTCGATACCATATTAGAAAGTCCAAACGAAAAGCTTAAGTCAATAGGTGGAAAGTGACAAATTCTGTATAAGGTCTAGTCGAACATTATAGAGAAGCGATGTGAGATTCTTACCATATTTTGTTGCCTATATGCAATTCCTTACCTATCTCTTAGGTCTGCTTGTGGCCTCATAAGATATTCAGAGACATAAATGTGTATCCTGTTTGGCTTTCACATAGTTCTGTTTGTAAGAAGCTGGTCTAGAAGAGGCTTGCTAGAAAATGAAGACCTGAATTATATTGACACTTGATGATGCAGATTTCCATTTTACACTTAAAAGAAATTAATGATTGTCATGAGCCGTGGGGTATTATGTTGCTTGGCATGTAATTGCATGGGCACAACCACTTCTTTACATATTGTAACTACATTGGTACTTGTTCTCCTGCCGTTTCTATGGGGTAGCGTGGGGTGTTGTTTAGGGCTTCTCTTAAAGTGGAGAATGCTTATTCGCTACCTTGTGATGTCTTGATCTGGCATTTATGCAGGTTTGTCCGGTTTGTACGATGAGAGTTGGGGTTGATATGGTTGCGCACATCACCCTGCAACATGGAAATATCTTTAAAATATCCTTTCGATTAGATATGTTGTGTACATTCATCTGCTACATAACCTCTTATCTGCTCTTAGATTTTCCCCTTGATTGCAAGTTGAGCGCTCTGCAGTATGTCTACTTACATTTTCACACCATTAAAGTCTCTCGAAGTTTAGTTTTTCAAGTACTTGCTGATGTAAATTTAAGCTTTCAAATTGACTTTAGAATGGCAGTCTGCTGCAATGCTAGAAAATGCTGCTTTTATTCTAGTTGTTTTTGTTATGGCATATTTGCGATGCTTATTTTAATGATTATGAGCATGTAATTTTTTTTTTTTATTTTTGATATCCTTAACGGTAATTACGTGCAACGCAAGCGGAAATCACGTAAAGTTGGGAATCATTCTACGCTCTTTTTATTGAGGAGAGAGCTTCGAGAAGGAACTTTGCAGTCCCTATTTGGTGGCTCTTCGTGCGTGGTTCCCTCCTCCAACGCCGCACCAGATCCACTGCTGTCATCTTTCATTTTGCCTATGAATGATGATTTTGGCAGCACTAAGTCTCGCGATATGACAGACACTAGCTCGTCCAAGAAATTCTCAGATGAGACCGTGTCAGAAAGGTACTGTGCGCTTTTTTATCACCTTCACCATGCCGTCACTTTTTCGCCTTTTTGGAGAATTTATGCAGTTGCGGAATGAAATGTTTGTGGTTTTTATTTGAATGGCAACAACAGAAGTGAGGCTTCTGTAAGTTCTCGCAATGTTCTTTTACTGTGATTGAAAAATTACAGTTAGTATGGAAAATTTTCACTTTATAATGTTAAAAGTCTAGTCCTGCAGTGAATAATCTAATGAAAAAACCTTGGCAGTGGCACGGATTTTAAGAGTTATTACTTGTTTGGTTGCTTTATTAGAATCCAGGATGTTCACTGGCTTTATGGTTAGGGTTGGAAATCAGGCATGGCCCTTTTTTGGTCTCTGAATATTCTTGATCTCTATCCACAGTTTTAAACTTAGAGTGAATTAAATATGTTTCTGTTATCACGCATGGATATGGACGTGTTAATCCGGCTTACAAGTTACTACCCCCAACCTGTGCTGTAAATACATGTCTTTTGTCCTCGCCTGCCCTCAGAATCCGAGTTAATGTGCAAAGTTCTGATCCTTTCATATTTATGCAAATTCTCGGTGGAATTGATGGAGATAAGTCTGGTTGATGTAGGGAGTAAACAATTTTCAGTATGCCTCAGCCACGTTAAGTGATTGAACCAACACTGCCGCAGTCCTTTTTTAATCCCAGCTATTTGAATCACAGAAAACTAAAGGAACTAGACAAATCTGCATATTTTAGAGATCGAGGTTGTGTGCTTATGATTCACGATTATCCACTGGGTTCATTCTTTTTCGTCTGCTGTTGGCAGGAAAGTTCAGTCGTCTCCTTTATCTGTCAAGGAGCAAAAAGAGAGGTTGAAAAGATGCAACTTTGTTCGTGGCCTGCTCTTGTCCACCGTACTTGACGATGGTTTATGAGTATCCAGTTGGTCACGGTTGGTTGCGGTGATCGCAGACGTCGAGATCTCACAGGAGCCCTGTCATCTAGGGTATGTTTGTTTGTTTGTACTGAAAATGCCTGTGTACTACTACTACTGCACACTCAAGATGTGTGGAATAAGTAACTGTAGGAATTAGTTGCCTCTTGACTCATGTTGGAGGCCCAAGTAGACTCGGCAACGAGGTTCTGTTTCTGGCCATTTATTAAGTAAAACGCAGTAAAATAATTTACTTTCTTTGTTGAATCGATCCTTCGTGTGCCCCATTGGACTCCTTAAATCCTCACATACTACTTAAAAAGCTGGAGAATCTAATTTGGTCGTTGGTAATTCATTTGAAAGTCTGCCCCTTGTTAATATGAAGTCACGATGCATCCATCTCGGGCTTATAGATCGTTATTTCACTTTAATCTTTATTTAACCCCGTCAATGGGAATCGAATTGCACTGTAAGGCTGTAGCTAGAGATCGCAATAGGCGTTTTTTCGGTTGTAATTTTGGATTGTTTGCGATCGAGATCGTCGGAGTTTGATGATCAATCAGCTTATTGTGGTCCTCTGAATCAAATTTGCATCTTCGAGGTTCGATGATCAAATCAGCTTATTGCGATCCACCTAATCGAAGTTGCTTTTTGTCTGAGCATAGTGTTACAGATGACAACCCCACACCTACTTCTTGCTAAGCAAGCAGCCTTTGTATTGCAGCTTTGGACTATGTCAACGCTGAGCAAACGAGAGGTTAAACTTGGGCCACTTCTGGAGATTTGAGGTTGGAATTGAAATTGCATCACGGACGATCAAATTCGGTAAAAAAATTAAAAAATTCTACACTCGTTGCACGGTAACTAATTCGATTCTGGATTTTTTTATTTATCTCAGTTTAATCATAAACTTTTTAATCATTTGCCAATATAATCTTTTCGGCCAATTTTAATTGGAAACAATTGAGATGGATTTCGGCCATCTTACGTGACACACGATTGTCGCTTTAGCGATTTTCGACCAAAATTAGTTAAAAGAAATATATTAGCAAAATCGTCACAATGTTTACGACTAAATTAGCAAATCCTATAACAGATCTAGGACTTTCTGAACAATCACCCCATCAAATTCTTTCGGGCCTGCCGAGAATTTGGACCATTTTTGTTCATCTTGTACTCCCCCTCCAGCGCTCGAATTGCACTTGAATTGATTGATGACATGAGTTTTGCTTGGAAATGGGGTACATAGCTCTGGATCTATTAACACTTGCAAGAGTTAGCTAGTATTTTTATCACAAAAAGAATTCGTGAGGAATGCTAAATACGCTAAGATAGGTTCGTAAAATTATGACAAAGGATTAACATCTCCTCCGCGAGGTCCCTCCCTCTCCTCCCGCTCTCCCTTGCGGACACCTAAATTTGCACAGCTTCCTCTGTTGGGCTCTGACCCCGCCCTCTTGCATATAGTCTCGTGCCGGTCGTACCTCTCCGACCAAAGAGGGATCCCATGGGGGATTCTGGACTCCGTATCAACCTCGCGCTCCCTCTCTCTCTATCCTGCTGCCGCTCCTGCTCTCAATATCGCTCCGGCTCCTGCCACTTATACGGCTCGCGCAACGGTCGACACCGGTCATACTCATCTTGGAAGCCCTTCGCCAGTTCCTCCTCGCCACGGTAGCCCTCTAGGTCCCACTCACCTTCACCGCAGCCACCGTGGTAGGGGGTGAGCTCTCGGTTTGGGGTCTCTATACATGTTAGATGCATACATGCAAATATGATTGTCGTATATTATCTATTACAAGCGATAAATTTCATTACGAGTATCTACGCGTAACATGTAAGAAAGGATTTTATATATATATATATAGTTTTTACTTGTCTAGCAGGTTCTTGCATTTCACAATCTACGCATAAGAAAGAATTATTCCGAAAAAATTAGTGAAAGAACTAGACATGTCAACTGTCTATGTCCTTCTGTTCTGACCACAGAAAAAAAAAAATGTACGTCCGACCGACATTCTCCAAAAAAAAAAAACACTGTCTACATCCGATATATATATACACACACACGTCAGGTCATGAGGCAGCATAGGTCAAATGGCATGGACTTAATGGGCTCGTGAGCTAGCGGGTTCTTCAAACAAACGGCCTCTAAATAATCAAGTTTTCACGTCCGTACCTTTCGACTGCAAGAAGGAATTTTTCCTTTTTTTTTCGGTGTAAAAGGGTTGCGCACCAATTTCAAGTATTGGTCCAATTACGAAAATGTACGTTAACTCGATCTCACCTATATTCATATTCATAATGTGACATCATGAATTTTCACTACATTAAGAATAATTAAAAAATAAAAGAATATCTCTTGATTTGTTCCTTAAGATATCTAGAACCATATAGAAGAAGTTGAATAGTTCTTAATATAAAAGGAATCTTAAAGCTTCTTGAAGAAGCTAACCTTTTTGGCTTGTGGCTTGCTAAGGAAGCTATCTCGCAGCTTCTCGAGGAAGCTATTTGGTAACTTATCGATGAAGCCATTTTCGAGCTTTTTGAGGAAGCTATTACTTGATTTATTTAAGAGGTTTTTTCCGAAAATTTCATATTAGAAAACACAACAAGTGAGCAAGAACAAGATAAGTCGAGGTGAGGACCACCGACCCCCGCCCGGCCTAGTCGGCGGTGTTAGGGCACACGCCTAATCGACGTGGTGGTGGGTAGTTCGGTATAGACCGCCCACGGCTATTCACTTGGTCGGGGCTGATACTGGGGCCGACGATTAGGACCGGAGTCGGGATCAAGAACGAGGTCGGAACCGGAGTCGGTGACCAGGAGTTGGGATCGAGATGGGGGTCGGGACCGGAGTCGATGACTAGGGCCTTGGATCAAGATCGGGGCCAACAATCGGGAAGGGAATCGGCGATCGGGACCATGGCTAGGGTTAGCGATCAGAGTCGTTATCGGGGTTGAGGACGGGGCCAATATCGAGGCAGCAACGGTACAAGGCCAGTGCCAGTGACTGAGATCGAGACTTGGACCAACGGTGGGGGCAGGGGCCGGCTACCGGGACCGAGGTCGATGCCAAGGCCGAGGCCAAGACATGTGCCAGTGACCAAGGTTGGGGCTTGAGCCGGCGATCGGGACCGGGGCCGATATCGGGCTGCAACAGTACCAATGCCGGGGATGGCCAGTGTTGGCCCCTGTCGCCAGCCTCAGTCGTCGGTCATAGTCGCTGGTTCCGATCGTGAGCCCCGGCCCCAGTCACAATCCCGATCGCCGCCGTTGGTCCAAGTCGCTTAAAAAAGTTAACTAGATTTTTTATTGTATGGAACTATTTTTGTAAAATTATTTTTTTAGAATATTATTGTGATTTGGTAATAATTAGTCAAAGTGGGTTGGGTTAGATATGGGTTAGTTGCGGGTTGGGTCGGGTATGAGTTATTGAATATGAGTCAAAATGGTTTAAACAGGTTAACATGAGTCAAAATGGATTAGAAATATTAATCTAGGTCGAAAACCCCCTCCAAACTCAATCCGACCCACTAATTTGGCACCTCTAGGTCCTGGGGTCATCATACATAGAATATTGTAATGAAACATTTTTGGATGCTCCAATCGTGTTCATTCTGAGCAACCAAACATGGCGGAGAGAATTGATATCTCGATGTCAACTCAAAAGAAGAAGAAAAAGTGGCAAACTTCTTATTTGTTAGTCACCCCAACTACAGCAGTGCAAATGGGAGCCCCCCTCCAAAAAAAAAAAAAAATTCTGGTTGTGCAACTGGACTAGTTCTAATCGGGAATCGACCTAGACCGCTCCCCCTAAAAATTGGTCCAATTTCAAGTTTTTTTAGTTTCTAATTAGAAAAATGACACAAATAGTCCCTGAATTTTGGCTCAATGTGCAATATGATCCCTAAACTTTTAATTTGTTTGATATAGTCCTTTAATTTTGGCTCAATGTGGAATTTGACTTATGAACTTTTAGCATGTTCAATGTGGTCCCTATACTTTTGCTACATGTTCAATTTAGTTCATGAATCACATGACAATGTTCATTATTACCTCTTATATTCAATTTATGGAATGACTATATTGAATATTTTCATGTGGTCCAGGGACTATATTAAATATATAATAAAAGTCTAGGGACTACATTGAACAACCTAAAAGTTCAAAAACCATATTGAATATTAGACTAAAGTTCAAAAATCATATTGAACAAATTTGAAGTTCATGAAACATAACACACATTAAATTAAAATTCATGGACTATTTATATCATTATTCCTTTCAAATTTTTTGAACTAGTCCTATTCTGGATTCCAAGTAAAGAACACCTAGGAACCGGATTCATAAAACCTAAAAACCCTAGTTTTTATCTTGCCGTGTTTTTCTCCATCTCTCTATTTTTCTCTGTTCCTCCAATCTAACTCAGACTCTCTCTCTCTCTCTCTCTCATGATCGACCGCCCGATCTCAACTCACCCTCCTATTTGCTCACTCGTTCTTGCTCATTCGAGCCCTACAAGCCTCGTTTTTTCTCGATTCGCCTTTGCTTGCTCTCACTTATTTATCTTTTACTTGGAGTCGTTTTTGTTGCTCTTATTATTTCGCAGAAAAAAATAAATACAAAAAAAGAAAAATAAGAATCAAAACAGAATAAAACGGGGTAGGTGTGGAGAAAAGAATGGAAAATTTTCCAAAAAAAGTCTTAAACTATTATACTTTTTTCAATTATGTACTAAACTTTTTAATTTTATCAATTTGGTCTTAAATTTTTTACATTTATGCTAATTCAATTGTAATTTTTTTTTAAATTGTACTAAATTAGTAATACTAATTCGATGCATCCAGTTTCTTTTTGGCTAACCAGCTCTTAAGTGGGCCCAACCGACATTGACGAGGCAATTTTTACTAAAAATTCAATATTTTTCTTTATTTTTCTTTTTTTGTTTGTTCATCGTCTTCCTATGAATAGAGAAGCTTTCTGATGAACAGAGAAGATGAACGGCCATGGCGAGGTTGAACCTCACCGGCCAGTGCCACTGCCTTCAACCGGCTGAAGGCTCACGGAGAGGTCGAACCTCACCGGCCACTGGCACCGCCGACGGGCGAGCTCGGCCGAGCCACTCGCGGGGCGGCGAGGCAGACCTCGCCCAGCCATGGCGTCGCCTCGCCGTCGTTGAGTGAGGTCCGGCCGAGCCTCCATCGCCCAGCTGTGAGGAGACCCTGAAGACAGAGAAAGAATTCCCCTCCTCCATTTCTAAGGCGTATTTTTTGGCTCCCTCAGATCCTCCAATGCAACGGAAATGGTGATGCAGAGAGGTTGAGAGAGAGTAAATTGAATCGAAGCTCCTTAGAAGGGTCACAATGTGCTGGGTGAATTTGGTCGGAGGCATGCAATCTCTCGGCAGAAACCAGTGCGGGCGCAAGAAGACAAGGCTGATGTTTGCAGCATACGGAGGAACACCACCGGGCGTAGCCGAAGAGAGAGGCGACAGGCCTCCAAGGAAAATTTCTCGAAGGCCATCATGGATTGTAGCACGAGCAGCTGTTCTTGTAGTTGTTTGGCGTTCCTTCTTCAAGATCTCCTCCTCATTGTCGAACCAGGATCTGGGCTCAGCCGAGCTCGCCCAGCAGCGGCGCCAGTGGGCGGTGAGGTTCAACCTCGCCGTGGCTGTTCATCTTCTCTGCTCATCAGAAAGCTTCCCTGTTCGTAGGAAGACGACGAAAAAAAGGAAAAAAAAAAATTAAAAATTTAAAAATTAAAAAATTTAAAATTTTAGTAAAAATTGCCCTGTCAGCGCCTCGGGTCCACGTCGGCACCGATCAGTCAAAATAAATTTGATGAATTGAATTGATACAAATAAAAAGTTTAGAACTGAATTGGCACAAATGTTTAAATTAAAAAATTTAGAATTAAATTGATAAAAGTGCAATAAATTTGTGATTTTTTGATAATTTTTTTGACAAAAACGGTAGATTCTAAATTTCAAAATTTGAAAATTGGCTCGAACAAAAGGCCGGTTTTAAGTTCTAGTACCTACCGATCTTGGAACCGATTACCCAGACCCCAACCATGTTACAATCCGAAGTAATTTGATTTGAGGCGCAAGAGCCGCCATGTTCGAGCAGTCAAACCTAGTTTAGGACTTGGTTGCGGCGGAAGTCGAGTGTCACGAATGATCTCTACGGTTCTCCTCCCGGTATGGTCGCCGATGCTGCATCTCCGGCGATTCCCACAAGTTCCGGCCAACCTGTGTCAAAAAACGAAAAACTTTTGGTGAGTTATATCCTCTGCCAGTGCGCTTGTACCTGAAATGTCACATGCCAAAAGCATTGTCTGGAAACATAAGCTAGCATCTAAATTCTATTTCAACTTTACTTTTTTCGGGTTTATAATATTGGGTCAATAATAATTTAATCTCCGTTTATTTCTCGAAAATTGAATGATTTGGCAATGTGATCGCCCATATCGTTCACAAGAATAAATGAACCGAAAATAATTATGTTGTTGTCCACACAGTTACCTAACATAAATTACTGCCGACAGTGAAAATATTTTCATTCGCCGGTGATTGGAACTACTGAATGATTTTTTCTCTATTCTTCCAAATAGGGAAGCCAATGCGGTGCGTTAAATAAAATATGTTGCATATTTACAAGGAGGAGGAAAAAAAAATTATTCCCAATGAATGATATCGTGGGACGAATTTAGGAATCAAGAAGATACTCCGGCGATATTGCAAAAAAAAAAATTTGTTTTGGAAATATATGCTTTTCCTACGAACCAAAACATCCTTAAAATCTGTTCGTCCTTCCTTCGAACTAAAATTACATCTTCTAGCCCCACGTCAAAGATGCTCTCGTCGAGACGTTATAGCCTCCACCTCGAACGCTCGACGAGCGTCGGCGACATTGGATCGTCTTTCAACCCTGGACCGTGCATTGATGATGGCTATACAGCGACGTTCGCGAAGAAGAAGTTCCGACTGCGACCCGCCGTCGTTCACCCGAAACAAGCCGTGCTGGCTGTGGCGGAAATATCATCTTGCGTTTTGGCGGCCAATTTCGGGTCAAAGGACGAGAAGCAACACTCTACCCGGCCACGACCACAACCACGACGACGGGTGATCGAGGGGATATTTTTTATCGGATCGCCGGAGCGAGAGCTCTCGGCAGCAAAGAAGATTGACGAGGACGAGGAACTGGGGTTATTTGGGGAGTTCATCAAGAAGTGTACGTTGTGCAAGAAGGAACTCGACCCGGAAAAGGATGTCTACATGTACAGCGACCGCCCGTTGTGCTCGTCGGATTGCCGCGACGATCGGATCGCTCTGGACGGGTTCAGCAGAAAAGATTTCGGGCTTGGCAAGGAGGATCAGAAGACGATGAAGTCTTTGAGGAAAGATTTGAATCAACTGCAGATGTATCTGTAGGGTACAACTTATTTACAAATTTTAATCGACCTGTTTTTCCTCATTGTGATTCTTGTACCATTAGCAAATTTAACAATCAAGATTTTGCTCCGGTGTAAATGCTAATTTAAAAAAAAAATTAAATTTTCCGAATCTTATTACTTTTTTTTCTTTTCTTTCCAATTGTGGGAGAGCAAGGTCGCTGGCCAACCTTGGTTGGCCACGGGCAAGGTTTGGGCGAGACGCAACCCGCAAAGCCCTTGCTAATCCATAGCAGAAAAAAAGAAAAGAAAAAAAAGTTGTAAGATTTTTCGCGTGAGC
Organism: Rhodomyrtus tomentosa; assembly: GCA_028455895.1. Taxonomy (NCBI): domain Eukaryota; kingdom Viridiplantae; phylum Streptophyta; class Magnoliopsida; order Myrtales; family Myrtaceae; genus Rhodomyrtus; species Rhodomyrtus tomentosa. Next base: position 18,971,078 of record JAPCWY010000003.1, on the reverse strand, counting down.
ACCGGTCGTGCCATGTTAGGATGGCCAATATTGATGTCAGCGGATTTCGTTGGCCGGATAGATTATATTGACACATTGTCAAAAGATTTCGGACTCAATTAGCATAATTGTAATAGATTCAAGACTCAAATTGATGACTATGTTGGGAACCTGACTACTTGATCCTATAGAAATCGGAGTTGCAGGGTCTCAGTAACATGTGATTAGAACGAACTTCAATTTGGGATGTAAGAAACTCGTCTGGATCTTTCAAGACTAATCCGATGAAGCCTCACGTTCTTCGTGTTCAGATAGAGCTTCGTCGATCCGTAATTTTCTCTCCGCGACTTTTGGAAAGTAGAGAGAGCTTCCCATCGCCCTCTTCAAGAACTCGACTGTCAGCTAACGAGCGCCTCAAAATCACTTGGTAAGCAGCGGATTGAGAAAACTTCGCAATCTCCAACGCGACGGTCATGTCGTTCTATCCGTAATCGCCGGTTCTCTCTTTTTAAAAAATAAAAAATAAACGAAGTATTGAATTTGGCATGACCCTTTTTTTATGCTTTCGCATTTTATTACATCCATGAACAGAAACTAGGAGAAAAGTCGAGCAGAATCCATGCTTTCGTTTAGCGAGGAGTGCATTGTTTTTAGTTATGTAGTTAGTGATTCAGCAGCCTATGTGAACAGATCTCACGTATTTTCTCAGAAGCCGCTGATGTGTCTGAATTGATAACTGACACTAAGCTCTAATGCTGTAGTTTGTGATTCAACCTACGTGACCAGAAGCAGCATGGATGTGGAACTACTCTAATTACCGCGAGATAACCTCCTAAGAATACTGTAATTGACAATTACTCCGACCCAGGTAATTACCGCCGTATCTCTGTAGATGAGTACTTATTCTCATAATAAATATTAAAAAAAAAAAGAAGGAAGAGTACACAAAATGTACGTTTTGTTTTCGACGTGCCGACCCGAGCGACGTACTTGGCTAATTGAGAAAACTTTGCAATTTCTAATGCAACGACCGTCGCGTTCTATCTGTAATCGCCGTTTTGCAAAACCGGGTCATTCTTTCCTTAGCATGCTTGACGGTTGACATGACCCCTTTTTTATGCTTCTTACCTATACATATTGGGGGAACAGACATATTTCAGCAAAGCTAATGGAAGTAGAAAACCCTAGTAGAATCCATTGTTTAGTACGGATTGCATTGCGTAGCTATGTGGTCGGTGATTGTCCTAAGTGTTTTCTCAGAAGCCACAAACGGGTTTTGAGTATGATAATCGACACTTCGCTCTGTGCCACCACCAGAAGAAGTAAGGATGTGAAACTCTTCTAATTACCGCGAAATAACCTCCTAAGAATGCAGAAACTTAACAATTACTCCGACCCGAGTAATCGCCTCGGTGTTATCTCTAAATGAGTATTTATATGGTTATTCCCATAAAAATGAAGTTCTTGTAAAGTTGGCACTCTACATTCCGTTTTCGACGTCCCTGCATTTCTGGATTCTCCGTCAAGAGTCTCACAGGGAACAGACACGAGCGACATGTCCTTATGTAAAGAGAAAGAACAGATTCTGCAAACTGTGATGCTTAAACTGAACAGCAACATGTGTACACTGATTAACCAAAGTATACAACAACATTCTAGTTTAGTTTTTGTAAAGCACAAATGCCCTGCTTACCTTTTGATAAGCGACACATTAACTCGACAACCTTCCAATCTACATATAATAAATATGAATAAGTCAGAAAGAAAAAATGTTCGGGAAAAAAAAAAGTATTGGAAAGTGTACATGACAAGGTCATCTATCTCTGTACTGGTTCTGGAGTGTGGTTGCTTGTCGTAGACGACGACGGTGTTCTACCACTCAACATCCCGTTTTCTAAGGGTGGCGTTGCTCCCCATTTTCCGTCCGATTCTGTAGGCTCCATCACTTTGACAGACCCATCTGTCAAACCAACGGCTAATTGGTTGGGCTCCTGCGGATGCGTCGCAACCACGACGGGATACACCAGTTGACTTCTGCAACAATAGTCACAGTTAGCATTGAGGCAGGGCACACCGGTGGTGGAGTAAAATAGCAGATGGTTATTTTATTTTTCGGTACTCAAAACGCAATCAGATGGTTAAAGGCAGCGCAGCCGTACCCATTCAAAGCCCCATGGGACAAGTAGGTGGATGGAGCTATGCGGCATCTTAATCTGAGGTTATCAGCATCAAACACCCCAATGTTACCGTCACAGAACGTCGCATACACCAACAAGCTGTTGCAGGAAAATGCTGCACAAGATATCGGAGCGGAAAGCGCATCTTGCGGGACCCACTGAAACAGTGAAACGGCAAAAGATGTCAAGATCAACAGAGTGAGCCTCAGAGTATCAGTTACCACCACTAAGGAAGATTTAGCTACCTGTCTAATGCGGTCCATTTTGGATGCATCATATATTGCCAACTGCGTCTCATGAACAACAAGTAAACGGACTTGATCTGCATGAAACTGTACTCTAGTGTCACCATTAGGTGCTTTTTCAGCTGGTATTTGGATTGGGACAGACTTCCTTTTCTCCCAAGAATCAATGCTCCATACAAAAAGCTGGAAATAGAAATGACATTATAGACGTGCTGTAGATATGCAAAAGGAACAAAGGAAATTGCTTGTTGCCTTTGACAGATAATTCTCGAGTAGGGATTTGTTGAAAAAAAACCGAAATTGAAAAGACATTGAAGAAAATTCTGGGATAAACCTAAACAAGTGAGAAGTTAAGCCCAAACAAAAGCCACTAAGTTGAAAGGAGAATCAGTTGAAATCTCCTCCCAAATACAAGTAACTACACCATGCAACTGTAGTGGGGAAAAACTTCACAATAAGTCAATAACCAACATATCAGAAAACTTTTCCACGATAAATTGGAGATGCTTTTCTGAAATATAATAATCAAATACAATAAAGCTTCCTATGCTGCCATGCAGCTTTCGCCATACGATCACCCTCTACCTGGACTTTTCATCATTTTCCCATTATTCTTCTCTACCTCCCTCTCACTTCTAAGAATATTCCAAACTGATGCAAAGTACTGTGGCTTCACCAATGACCTGATAAGTCATGCCTTTGTCATCTTATTACTCAGATAAATCTATTTCTCAATTACACAACTCTTTCAGAGTTCAGCAGCCATTATCATTTACCATTCAACTACAATCTTAAGAATAACAGTTGAAACAAGAAAACACAAAATGATGCATTTTTACTTACTTGAGCATCAGCACCTGACGAGACCAGAATATTGAGATGGGTGGAGAAGGCTAAACCAGTTATGCGCTTCTGGTGGCCCTTCAATTTCGATTTCACCTGCAAAAGATATCTTCTATCAATTGCAGTTGCAGGGTAGTATAGACCATCAAAAAATGTAATTCTAACTTACCTCATCAACTCTGACATTGTAGATATGGATCATTGAATCCTCCATTCCAATCGCAATGATGTTATTATCCTGAGGATGGAATGCAAGGAAGGTCGAAGCAGGAGGGGGTGGCATGAATGTCGTCATTACCTGAAAAGGGCAACGGCAATTAATGGCCAGCAATACAGGATCGCAATGGAAAATTTGAATGACTTCATAGGCAACGTACCCTGAAAGTCATCATGTTAAACAATGAGACCTTGCCACCACAAGCAGACATAACATACGAATCATTCTTTGAGAGCGCTATGCATGGTACTGCTTCATCCAAATTACCACCTGATACATCATTTTTCATAAGAAGACCACTGCTTGGTTGCCAATGCTGAGGAACAACACTGGCAGTGGCCTTAAAAACACTTGCCAAGTTCAGTAATCACTTCTGTCAACTCATGAACGCCCCAGATGATGGAGTTAAAAAGTGAAAAGTACATTAACCACAAAAGCTCGTTACCTTTCCACTTGGATTTTGATCATTTCGAGCCCACTTCCACAGCTTCTGAACACCATTTGCTGCGAGGGCCAAAATGCCAACACCTGAGTTCGTGTAGATAAGTCTAACAACCTGGATATAAAACCAGCAAGAATGTGATATACAAGGATATCATAAAAGAAAACATAATCAAAAACTAAAACTCATTGCACCTTGCTGGAAGTATCATTGCTGTCAGGCATGGTAACCAACCGGCAGTGGCCAGGATCGGTTATTTCAGCCAACTGCCAGGGTCTGGTTTTATCAACTGCTTCCTCAACTACTCTTGGTTTCTCCAGGCTCCGTCCCACGGAATCCACTCCATTCTAGTGACACAGGAAAAAAAAGACAGAGATAATTAAGACTCAATCCTACCAAGACATGGGGAAGGTGACATCAATTTGTCATAACTTGTAGAATAAACAGATCAGATTATATACAAGAAGCTGAGAAGGTCTGACTGGAGAGCTTCTTTCAATCTTGCAATTGACTGGACTGGCATTTGCAACAGCAGGAGAGCTAGAAACCTACATGGTAGAGGGGCCAGCATATGAATATACTCTCCACTGGAATAATCAACAGACCTAGAAACTGTGTACGAACATAACCTTAATCGCTGCAGACTCAATTGGAATTCTCAAAGTCTCAAATGCAGGCGTTTCATTCACTTTTAAGCATCTGAGACCAACTGCATTTCCAAGTATCTTGAATCCACTATCAGCCGTAGTCACAGCAAGTAAAGTACCTTCTTTATTGAATCTCAAGCGAGGAAGACTCTGAAAGTAAAACAAAACATGTAAGACCGAAAAGCACATATAAGGTTTTCCATGAAAGAAGTGACATTGAATATACTGACCGGAAGTCCACCTTCTGCATCGGTGTTGGCTATGACATTATTATTATCCATGTCCCAAAATTTTATTTGGCCATCTTCACCAGCAGCCAAAAAATGATTTTGTGTGGTATCAAATTGCACAACACCAGCAGACTTTTTCCTGAACCCAAAGTATGTCCGCTTTATTGCCCCCTCACTTTCATTCCACTCCACAAGAAAAGAGTCTCCCTCTTTACTTGTTCCACATGAGAACAATCTAAAATGGTGAAAATATTAGGTAAACCACTAGATGGAAAGAAATAGAAAACACAAAGGAAAAAAAAAAAGCAAAAGAAGTTCAAAAATATTGACACGAAAGCTACCACATTACTATAGGATCACCAAAGAACAAAATACACACACACACACACATCAAAAGTTCAATAGTACAGTGATTTACTTTCTTACCTACTTCCATCGGCACTGTAAAGCATCGTCGTACACCCATTACCAGGAGCATCATAGTCAACTCTAGAACCCATATTGTCATAGAGCCAGGCCTTTATTTTGCCATCTATTGCAGTTGAAAATATGAACTGAAAATCCAGAAAGTGAGACAATCAATGGCAGAAGCAATTCCTCTTCCGGAAGGGAAGAGTTTGACATAACAATCATGCACACAATTCATAGCAGCGATTATCATGAACTATTCACGAACCAGCCATCTTTCACAATTTTCCAGAGTAGGACATCATTAGTCAGCCAAACTATAGAAAAGAATTTGCTATCTGCACTATGATATCTCCATTCGGCAGGACACGACATCACAGAGAGAAGTATGTTCATCACAAAGTTCTTTCATCAGTTTTGCAACATTGTCATGGAAAAGATGTTGTGTGAAACAGTCTCCAGTTCTAGGCAGCATATAGGTGAAATTAAAAGTGCAACTCGATCAAATGTTTGGCCACTACATGACTAAAATCAGACTATCACTAACCTAAACTCTTAGTGCTTAAAATGTTTGGCCACTACACAAAACTTTTCTGCCCTTTGTCCAGCTCACCTGAATATTTTCCTTGTGATGCGGACAGATAGAATATACAGGCGCTTCATGGCCTTCAAAGTTAAATAATTTCCTTCCATTCAAGTCCCACACCTGCTAACATATCTAGTGAGTGAAATTCAAAGTGAAACTTAATGAAAGAAACTTTAGGAAATTTCTGTCAGCACCTTTATCAACTTGTCATCCCCACAGGTCACAACGCATAGTTGTTTGTTAGGATAAGCAAACGCCAAGTCATTGACAACACCGGTATGGGCATCAATCTGTGACAAAGATTATATTCACATCAAGCTGCATTCACACTATATTCCCGGCAAAGCACCAAGTATCGAACTACCTCCATTTGCTGACGTAAATCATTGGATCCATGATAGGCATATAGGTGTACCAAATGCTTGGTGAATGCAGCACCTGAAGTCAGAAAGAATATGAGGCAGATACACAGGCTGATTGAAATACCTTACATCTGGCAAAGTGCAGTACCAATGAAATTTCCATCTGGACTACATGTAACACGGGTGACAGATACAACACTATCCTTAGCAGCAGCTGCAGCAGCCTGTAAGACATCTCATCGTAAGGTTTCAACGCCCATACTTAAAGGAACTTTCTTGGGTACTTCTGGAAATCCACGCGCAGATACTCAATGTATACAGTCAACTAGCAGTAATAGACGCTTTAAAAGATTGACAAATCAATGATTTAAAAAGAGTGTATCCCAGGAATTCATTAGCAAAAGTTAAAACAAAACCTGAAATACCATTGGACAGGAGGCCATATTCCAAACTTTGAATGGCTTTGAAACCAATTTCTCCCGTGATACGAGTTCCCACAGCGTAATTTCACCATTAGTACCCCCAACTGTAGGGCAGAACCAAGTCAGAGAATATCAGAGATGCATTGTGTATGTCAATGTTCTTTGTAAGGGAGAGCGTTTGTAATCATACCAAGAAGCACCGAAGGATGGGAGGGATGAAAATCCATGCTAGTGACAGCAGATCCTTGATGCATGGTAAAAGCAACCGTTCTAGGCAAATCCTCCGAAGACCAAGAAGCTTGTTGCCGAGATATAGGGTATGTAACCTGAACATTGAACAGAAGAACCATCCAACATAAGAGAATGAACTGTCATTCAATTTCAGAGAGCAAAAGTTTCTATAAGGGGAAAAACCCAGAAAGGCTGCTCGATGTTCCCAAATTCATCTAGGGAAGAAAATCCTTGATTACCTCCTCAACAGACTGAGCAGGTCTAAGCCTCTTCATTAGTTGGTCGTGATCTGGATTCTGATAATCAATCATCCCAGGACCTGTTGAAGGTGTTATCGGTCTCTTCATGATTGAAACTGCCCATTAGAGAGGTTTTCGATCAGATTGCAACAACCAGGCAAAACAAACTTAGAGAATTACTTCGAAATGGTACATATAGAGCAACTCTCGTTCAAGGTCAAGACCTTGGTTAGTTGAGATGGGTATTGAAGATGCAGTAACCACAGCTGCTTGAACTGATGAAGAAGCAGAGGCATTGGCCATCCAACCAGCTAAAGCATTTGCACCAGCAGCTGTTGCAGCAGTGGATGGAAAGGGCTACACGAAAATTTGAATTAAAATTTTCACAAACTCTGATGCGAAGTCATTCAAGCCGAATAACATGAGAGATTACACAAGGTAACTATATCCTACCCCATGTGCTGCGAGTGGTGGATAAGCAGCAGGTTTTTGGACTGCATTAACAGGCAGATTTACAGGCGCAGGTGTGAGAGGACCATTGGGAGGTGTGCATGTGTGATCCGTAAATAATGTTTTTATGTCAGGGTTTGGCCTCGGGTTTTTGCATAGTTGGTGTTGCCAGTTCAAACTGCATGGAGCAGGTACAGAAATACAAAGAAGCAAACAGAAAATTGTATGAGAAAATGTCAATGCATGTCTTACAGCTTAGACAGGTTAGAATGAGAAGCTACAGAAATAAAATTACTATGACACGGAAGTTTTGGCATCAATTTCACCTCAAACAATACATATTTGCAACAAAAGATATGATGACCTAAGGCCTGACTGGAGACTGTACCACATAATACGAAATTGTATGCAGCATTTAATTAGCAGAATAGCTTGAAAAGATCTCTCTCTCTCTCTCTCTCTCTCTCTCTCTCTCTCATATACAATGTCGAGCCAGAGAATACTTAAGAATTCACTCAAATGGAGCTAGTTAGCAACAGAGTGTATTAAAGGTCTTCGTAAAGATGATGACTAATGGCAGAACAGCTGCAGATAAAAGAAAGTCAGGGATTTATTAATTATCACGCACCATGTCAACCTTACCTTTGATTAATTAAAGTCCGCAATCTTGAAGACTTTAGAGAAGGAAAAATCAACTTATCACGAAACAAAGGATTTGCCTCGATAAGTTTCTTCAACTCTATCAACATTATGTTCCTAGCAGTTTTTGTGTCTCCATACTTGGAGAGCTGCTCATTTTCCCTGCCATTCAACAATAAAGGTATTCAGAAATCGAGTCAACCTTGAATAGCTCTTATACTGTCCAACGCTTATATCTACTCAAATAACAAGCAATTGTGACCACTTGGAGGCTCATAAGGTTGAAGAAAATACCTTTTCGAAGTTAAATTAGCTCACTTGCTCAACAAACCTTAGCAAGAACATGTTTTCAAATCTTTAAATCGAATTCTTTATACCGGATCCCTTTTCACTCATATGAGATTTAGAAATTGAAACATTTCAATAATGACCATTCACGGAAAACAACGAAGTCATATGCTGAACGTACCTAAAATTGCTGAGAGTTAGAAGCTGGGTTATCTCTTTGTACAGCTCCTCATTAAATGTGGAGAATACTTTCAAATCGTTCACCAATATTTCAACTGCTTTTGCTTTCTCTTGCCTGAAGCATTACATTATCGTGAGGAAAAAGACAAATCACAAATTTCTGCAGATGACAAAAAACAGATGCTAACACTGTAGACTGTTATTTACCGATCAAGTGCTTCAAGGTACTTCTGCTTCCTGATCTCAAAAAAGATCTTCATGGAGTAACGATTATCATCAACTTTGGTAAATCCAGTCAAGTACTTCTCAACCTCTTCCCATTCTCCAGCCTGAACTCTCTCCTCAAAGTACTTCATGTTAAAGTAAAACCCAGATTCTTTCTCCAACCTACCAGGTAATACCTTAACAAATTAGTTTCCAAGGCTCTCTTGAACCAATTTGGTAACTAGTACTGGAGAAAATACAGAATAAATATTGCTCTCGCATATTCTATGCAGACAGAAACCCATTCTTCTAGAAAAAGCTTACAGAAACCCATTCACTTCAACTTTCATTTGGAAAATCTTTTGAAGTACATAGAAGTAACGCTCACAATAGCCAAAGCGTTAGTATTTCGGAAAAAAAAAAAATCTTCCTCATCTGCATGTACTTTAATGCGAAAAATGTCAACAACTACCCTAAGGCCTAAGACACTCTTACAAACTAATTGATTTTCTTAAAAATTGGGAAAAGTTCTTATTTTGTCGGATCTTTATTAAGTCCCCAGCTAGTGTACACATTCACCGTTGGATTATTGACAAGTGAAAGAATTCGGCTACAAAGATAAATCAAAACACGCATCTAAAAATGAATCTGCAAGAATAACTTTACAGTGGCAGCGGACCTAATACTAACAAATTTTTCTTTGTTCTTTCTTCTGTTTTGCAACGCGTGAAATCTCAATTATTGCTCATTTTCAACACGTAGAATACATAAAATTTCTATATCATGTCATTACATAAAATTTCTAAATCACGTCATGCATAGGAAATGTCCTGAACCCATTTGCAAAAAAAAAATAAAAAAATAGAAACCTCCTGCAAAAGAAATGAAGATTGGGTAAAATGAAAGGAAAGAGAAATTAGCATATGACAGAGAATCCTAACTCTATCCCCTCACGCACCGTGTAATCAAATTAGCTTTGATGTCACGATCCAAGAAAACCTAAGGAGGCGTGAAGCTCCAGATACAAATACTTCCCCTGCTTACGCTAAGGCTAAACACTTCACAAAAATACAACCTTACAGAGAACTCATAATTAATAACTTACACTCTCTCATTCCCAACAAAAGAAGCCAGCAAGAACTGAAATCAAACTACAGAACTCGCCCAGAACTTCAGTTCCGTGTTCAGAGGAAAAAGCAAAACCTCCTCTGTTTTCGTCTTTTAAATGAAAACGTCAACAAGCTGCACTCGCAGGTTCTAATTGATGCGTTTCAAAAATGCATCCTCTTGCGTTTACCCCTTCTGCAAGGCGTGCAATCTCATTACTTCACCATTTTCAATACATGAAATCTCTGTATCTGGTCATGCATGACACCTGTCCTAAACGCACCATCACCTTAAAGCCTTTCACCATATTCCCAGAAAAAGAAAGATAGAGAGAGAGAGAGAGAGAGAGAGAGAGAGAAGTCAGACCAACAATTCAGCGAGCAACAGAGATCTCAACCCCTTCATCCCCATCTCTCCCCCAATAGACTGACGTTTCCCACCTTTCATCTCACCATCTCAAATATAAAATATGAAAGAAAACCGAAACCGTCTCGCAAATTCACGTACTCGCAGGAGCTCAACCATCGCAGAAACAAGTACGACGAGCAAAGAAACCAAAATACAAGTCATACTTGTGCACAGACTCCTTGAACTTCTCTTCCTCGAGGAACTGAAGTATGAGAAACACCAATTCTCTGCTCAGCGACGACATGCTTCCACCCCGAGCGCATGAAAAAGCGGAATCCCGAAAGAAATCTCCAATCGGGGCTGCCTCCACGAGCGCCGCGCCGGACGATGCTCCGAAAGAATTCCACAAATCCGAAGCAATTCGGAGCTTCCGCTGATCAAATATCGCTCCAACTCCGACAATCTCTAGGGTTTTGAGAGAGAGAGAGAGAGAGCGAGCGAAGGAGAGAGAGAAACTTGGTCTCGCTATGTCTTCGATGCGTGTTCGTACAGGGCGAGAAGGGGGTTGGACTTTCCTTTTCTACTGATCCATTTTCAGTGATAAGCTCTGTGACTTATCAGATAAGCAAGCTCTGTTATCGATAAGCTTGTCGGGGAGTTGGGGTGATAAGTGGAGTCGGAGTGGTTGCGGATCTGAAACCACACATTCAAATCCAGTGAATATTCGCCACACACGTCCAGTCGCGCCTTCATTCATCGCCTTTCGCGTTCTGTCGCTTTCTTAAAGGCGTTCTAATGTCGCGAGAAAAAGGGGAAAATTTATTCCAAATTCATTTTCCATTTATCGTAACTTTAAAAATTCCCGAAATCGCGATATTTTGACCCCGAGCTTTTGGTCCGCCGCCCGGCAATGATATCCACACGCGTAAGAGCAGTAATTTGCCTACCACGACGATCGTATATAACTTATGGGGAGAAAATAAAAGCCGCTAATTATGCCAATCGCGGCACATTTATCTCGACCAAAAGCCCCATGTTCTCTCGAACTGATCTTGAAATTCGTCGTCGACTGGGCCAGATCTGGCGGGCGATCGAGTAAGGGCCGGGGGATCGGGAGGTTGAAGATGATGAACAGTAGCTTCGCAATAAACAGTGTTTCGAATTTTCTTTCCTTATTTCTTTCTTTTTAGTTATCTAATGTGGCGCCACGCGAGTGTATTGTGTCCCTCGCTTACAAGCTCGAGGCTTACTGTGCCATGGAAAAAAACAGTCGAGGATAAATATATCACGGTAGGTACAGTTTGAGATTATTTTGTAGCTTTTTTTTCCTCAAAAATACAATCTCCAACAAAATCAAGCCATTATTCGCAAATCAGAAGCATAAGGAATGAAATGGGTGATTATATTGATATTGGGATCATTCCTGCAGAAGATTATGCAGATGATTTTCACTAAACTTATCTGTCTACGTATAAATTTTCTAAAATTTTTGATTATCCAGATTCATGTTGATAAAAATGGGTTTATTTATATTTTAAAAAAGGGAGCAAAGTTACACATTTTCGTGTATGATATTGAAAAAGGAAACATCTATTTTTGGTCGTTCTACAATTTACTAAGGATATCGACCAAAAAGAAAATAATTTATTAAGCATCGACAATTTGTCATGATCTTAATAGAATAACATCATAATTGAACTTTATAAGCCAGACAAATTGGCTTGGGATTAAAACATGTTAATTCGTTACAGTATACTAATTATAGTGTTGTGTCCGGTTGTATTCTAACTTTTTACCCAAAAATTGTGTTTCGCCTCATTTCATGCAGCAGTATTACGTAGATGAATAATGCCGAATATTATATTCTTGAACTTATCTCTATTTTCTTCATGTTCTCTTAGTGGTTTTCTTCTTGATAAACATATATTTTGGAAAAATTTTGCTACAAAATCATTTGTATCACCTATAAAATTGAATGAATAGAAAATATTTTTATTATCCATGAAAAATATTTAGACAAAAATTGTCAACTACAATAAAAAATAATGTTTTTATTAATTAATTATTTTCAAAATAATATTTTTATAAAAAAGCGAAATAGATGGGTATTATAATTTGCTGTCGTTTTCGAAATCCTCTCTTCATACGCAGTGAGGAAGTGATGGATCGAGGTCATGAGATAGACCTTAGACAGAGGTAGCGCGTCGCGTCCACACGATTGATGTTGACGGTGAAGCGAGATTGGGGGACGTGACATTCCACTTCGCTGTCCTTTTCTCGAGCTGGAGGAGCTTCGTTCAGCTTGCCCATGCGCATGCACAGCGCTTGTTCTCTCCCTCGCATCTTCTGTTGAACGTGCCGATATATATATATATATATGATCGCATGATTAATAATTGCTACGTGCTTTGATAGAACATGTAGATAATCAGTGTTGTAATTTCTTTTCCCGCTGAACTTTTTTTTTTTGGCTAAATCTTTTCCCATCGACCTGTTTCAATCTGTTTGATTTTTATTCATTTGTGGATGAATTTAGCTGACGATGATTGGAAAATCGGTTAAATTGCAATTGGATCATATCAATTCAAAATGATCGAAAATTGTATACATTAGTGACCTAATTGCAAATATTGCGATGGAGTTTACCATTTGGTTGAACCGAATCCCTTTCTATTCAAGTTGTAATTATAAAATAAATAAAATCTCACGATTATCTCTCTTTTTTTAAATAAGTGATCGCGTAATAACCTTGAGGATAGGGAACTCCCTTTTGACTCCTTACAAATAATGCTTGTACCACCCAAAAAAAAAAACAAGAAGTAATGCATTTTTCTCCCAAAAAAATATCCAATTTAAAATTTTAGATATTACAAAAAGGTTGTATGGCTTTGAAGGACTAGATATGTCTAGTGCTGTCAAAAATGCCCGTGCTAGCTCGCCGGCGTGAAAATATGGGGTTGTCCAAACGGCCCACGCCGGCTCGGCCCGGCGCCGATCCCCTCCAATTCATGCATTGAAATGCTTCATTTTTTCGATTTTTTTTAAAATTTTGTCATGGTTGAATGCTTGAATGCATGCGAATTTGAGAAGCACTAATTGGCTAATAGCTATTTGTGATATCGAAATTTTTTATTTTTAATACTATTTTTTTATTTTTTTGTGAAAATTTCTTTTCTTTTTTTGGATCTAGCAGAACTACATATGTATAAGGTGGCCCGTCTTCCTATGAACCATTTTGCTCCGTTTTCTAGCTGATGACAACATCTTCATTGTTACTAGATTCTCATGATATTTTTCTCCATCTCGCGCTAGAGAAATTCTCCAAAAAATATATTTAAAAATTAAGTATGAGAAGAAGTCAATCTTGCAACATATGTTGTCGCACATATTTTGCTCTTTTAATCTTTTTATTTAATTGTGTTTTATATTTAAAAAATTTAGGAGCACAAGTATGGATATCTAAGTTATTTCAAGACGTATGGAACAACTCTACGAGCCCCATGACAGAATTGATCGGAATTCAATGATTTTTATGTTCCTTGTACTATAGTAGCATCTTTAAATATGTCATATTTGGTTAAATATGCTTAATCTCATAATTGTCATTTTAATGTGTACATAGACGTGCTCGATCAAGATTTGTGCCTCAAAGCAAGTAAGAGACCCCCACTAACAAGAAAAAGGAAGACGATGAAGATGGCTTGGACTTCCTTGAAGAAGAAGTTCCATTTTGATTTCATCTATCCTTTGCTGATTGTTTTACTCACAATTGATGCATCATGTCCAAATCCTTTTGGATTGTTATGTAATGATCTGTTTTCGAGCACGAGCTAACACGTGGAAACCGACCTAATATTTTTGGGGATTTGGATCTTGATTAAAAAAAAAAAAAAAGGAAAACCGACCCGACCCAACTCAACCCAAAGAGTTGGGGCACATGTGATTCAAGCTTTGACCAGGTTGGGCCAAGCTGAGTACTATTTAGCTTCGGGCCAACTCGGGCCGGGCCAAGACCCACCGGCTCGTTGACACCCGTTAGATGTGTCAATATTCACCTACTTTCAATATGCCGATGAATTGTTTTTTCAGAATCAAGTAAAGTCAATTTTTGAACGCAAATAGTCCAGTCTATTTGAATGACTTTTTGCTTTCACCTTCCTTAATTTTTACTTCCTAAAAAAGTCGCAATTAATTGTAATTTGACTATTTACTCGATGTGGAACACGCGTTATACGGCTAAATAAGAAAAGCACGCAGACATACTCACCCCACCCGCACGAGCTTTTATCATGCGGATAATTTTGATTCCAACTTTCAAATGTTCCGAAATAAAGGCGCGCATTTGCGTACACGACACAAATTTTGGCTTCTATTTCATCTATGAATGTTGTTAAATCACCAAAGAATCAAACCCGTACGAGGAATATGTGCTTTTTGGGCAATTTTGAGCATCTTAAATTCTCCCACAAAGAACGGTGAAGAGCAAGAGGGGAGATCCCTCCGCTCTCTACAGTTGGCATCATTAGTTGGGATGTGGGAGGATCCCTGACTTTCCAAAAGTTACTTGTTCAAACTCTGAAAAACTTTGCTGAAATTCTGTCCCGCATTGCTTCACAACAATTAATTGAAGCTTTTAGGTTTGATTTTTTTATACGGTATTGGAGGAAATATTATTTATTTCGAGAAAAATGATATCTTAAGTGTCAATATTTATGCACAACGCTCACTTTGGTGTCAAATTTTTTTAAATTTTTTTTTATTTAGTGTCAATTTTGGTAAGTTCGCCAGAATTTCTTATCGTTGACAAATTCTTTTTTTTTCAATTTGGCACCAAAGTGATCATTTTTAGATCATTTAAGTGTCATTTTTAAAAAAAAATATTATTTAAGTGCCAGCTCAGTGAGGTTGCCCAAATTTATCGTCGTTGGGGCTAAAGTGATCATTTTTATTCGATGCTGACACTAAATTGATAAAAAAAAAATATTGACATCAAAGTGAACGTGGTGCACAAATGTTGACACTTGAGGTATTCTTACATTATTTATTTCGTGTATGTGCGACCATCCCAATAATTGCCATGCATGCGAGAGGGAATGTAGATGTACCATCTCACACCATCCCCATTAGTTGTATTTCATGTATCACACAATCCCCATCAGTCAAATTATATGTGCCGCTTCCTAATCCACTTGTACGTGAGAGGGCGAGTCAAAATATTACCCCAAGTCACTTGACAAACGGTCTTTTCCAAGTATTAACTCGAGATTTTGGGTTAGATTTTCTAAAAAATTATATGCAAACTATTCAAGGCCAAGGCCACGTTTACAAATAAATGGGCTTCCAAATAGTCGGATCTCATGAGCTATGAATTATCCAAAATGATAAATAACCCTCAACCAATCTTTCATAAATGTTTCATTTTAAAGATATAATTTTATAGCGTCATTTGATTCCCATCCAAAATCATGTGAGATCTCTGAACAAGATATATGCAAACTATTTTGGGTCAAAGCCAAGTGTGAAAAATAAGGCTGCTCATGGTAATCATTCTATGCCGAAAAATTGATTTTGATTAAAAAGATTTTTTTCTGATTCTGCTCCTAGATGAGTTTTAGAGAATCAAAACGCGTTTAATAATTACTCAAAATTTTCGCTCTTGGAATAGAAACGCGTTTGATAACTGCACAAAATTTCTATTTTACTTTTTTTTCTTCCTAATTTTTTCATTCAAGTCTCATCCTAAATTGAAGACTAATTTTCAATGCGCACTAAAATAATTTAAAATATATTATTTTTTGGCATGACATAAATGAAACACAAATTTTAATACATGATGCTTGAAGTTCGATTAAAGTATGAGATAGTTCCCATATTAGAACTCATTTTTTTCTTTAAATGTTTCGTTGTCCAAAATACATACAAACATAGCAGTCAAATCCACCGACAAAAAAAATAAATTATACTCTTTGATACGAAGTGTAATTCCTTCATTATCATTTTTGCAGCTTCTGTCATAAATCCAAGTTGGTGTTTGGCTCCAGATCTACGTGCAAATTGTCACATTTTGTGACATACGACTATGAATATATATATATATATATATATATATATATATATATATATATATATATATATATGTTATCATTCAAATGTTGGATGCCTTCATCTTCTGTGACATTTTTTTTTGCAAAATAGTGAAATCTAGGAAATTTAGGCCCAAATTTACAAAAAAGAGATCAAACTAGCTTAATCTAAGCTTCTTCTATTTTGAGAGATTTTCTAATTTTTTGTGATTTTTTTTTATTTTTTTTGAATTATTTTATTTTTATTAAATTGATGGAAAAGTGATGAGAGAACTGAAATGGAAAAGTGAGATGGGAGGCTTTATTCCGTTTTGTGATTTTAAAAAATGATTCATTTTTTCAAAATTAATTTTTTTTGGGTTTTGCTCTAAAATTAATTCTGGGAACATAATTAGAATCAGAATTATTTACGTTACCAAACAGGGTTATCATCTTTTTTATTTTTGTTTCAAGGAACAAAATCAGATAATTAGAATGGTTTTTATCCAAGCCCTAAATGAATTGCTAAATAGCCAGATCTCAGAGCTCCAAATTATTCAAAATAATAATAAAAAAGATAATACCACGAAAAACCCTAAATTGAAGCACTTGTGATCAATTTATTTCAAATTATTTTTTTTATAATGAAAAAATCCAAAACTAGTACTCTTATGACATATTTACCCTAAATTGGTACATTATCGATAAATTTACCTTCCGTTAATTTTGTTAAATCTAACAGCCAAATTTCTGAATCAAATGTTTTGTGTAGTTCACGAATATATTAATTTGGGGTTTTAACCCTATATTTGTCACGTGTGTTTCAATGTGAAATTTTTAGTGGCATTAATTCAATTTAACTGAGGGTAATTTTATCACATGTGTACCAGTTTAGGATTTTTTATGGTAAAAATAATTAATTTAGTATAAATTTATTATAAATGTACCAGTTTGAGATTTTTTATGGTGAAAAAAATAATTTGGAGTAAATTTATCACATATGTATTAGTTTAAGATTTTTCGTGATAAAAAAATAATTTAAATTAAATTTATAACATGTGTATCAGTTTTAGTTTTTTCATGATATTAATTTTAATAAAAAAGAAATAATCAACCAATTTTTTTAATAAATTTTTTTAAATTTTAAAGATATAATCTCAGGGAGCCATTTGATTCTGATCCAAAAACTTGTAAGATCTCTGAACAAAAGCTGTCAGAGCCTGTCCAACATTTTTTTTTATTTTCTTTATTCTTGTTCTTAACTTGACAAAGCGAAAAGAAAGTCAGTGCCTCACTCGCCCACACCCCACCATTCACCATTCGTTGCACTTTCTTACACACGGTCAGACGGGGAAGGGAATAATAATAATAAAAACCCAGGGCCCCACAATAACTTCTACAGCGGGGCCCAGATGCTGCACGTGGAGAGACACGCGCCCGGATGCCACGCTCCCCACGCACTCTCGCCCCGCCGCGTGAGCGGCACCACGCGAAAAGTAGCACGCCTCCCCAAGTGGCGCGCGGTTATGCGCCACACGCTAGTCGTTCCGTGATCTGGCGATATATCGGAGGGCGCATCCCCGCACTCGCGAGAGTCGAGATATTCGCGAGCGGGGAAAATGGGGGGTTGGGTGATTTTGGCTTGGGGTGTGGATGATCCGGACTGATCTAGGCTGGTTTGGTCTTAGCGTGGAACTGGGGACTGAATCAATGATCCCGATCCTCATATTTTAGGGATCACGGACTGGATCAGGACCGATGGTCCAGGCCGGACTTGATCCTGGCCTAGTAGGATCGCTAACTTTAACTACTTATACAAATGTAATCCTTAAAAATTACAGTAAAATGTTAATTTACAATCTATAATCAACTTAGTATGGCAAGATAACCACGTAAATGTTAGGGGCACCCAACGTATGTTCGATTTGGCCTTGAAGGCTTCACGTGATTTTTTATTCCACACCTACGTGTGGCCCGCTAACCGAACTCAGATTTTATTTATTTCTTTTTTATTTTTGATTGTGAAAAAAAACAAAATTTCTCAAATTTTTATAGTGACTCGAGTTTTTGTCCTCGTGCACGTACGTGCTTGTTTTTCGTGCACGTGCCCATCTTAATGAACATATCTTATCATCAATTAATACCTGATTTTGTCTCAACATAGTACCAAAATCTAAATTGCTAAATAATATATACAATGACATCACTAAATTCAAGAGATGTGAGATGAGATTCATGAATTTCTCATAATGTTAAAAAAATGTTAACTCTTAATGTAAATAAATATTTAAAAAAATATTGGCAATCCGGTTCGGGCAGGGCCGATTCCAATCCGTGGAATTAGGGATCGGACAGCCAACCTTAAGGATCGGATTAATCCAGCCGATCCGGGCCGGTCTTGGGCTAATCCAGATCTATCCGGTCCAATTTGCACATTTCTAATCTTGGTGGTCCCCGCGCGTGTGGGACCACAAGAGACGTTGGCGTGTCAAACAACAAACGAGAAGGCGAGGAGAAGACATACATTAAGGAAAAGTATTTTAATTTCGCGAGAAAATGGTGTTTTTCTTTGGGGGGGACTTTGTAGGAAACTTCTGGGTGGGAAATTTGTTGTCGCGTGCGAGTAGTGTCCGGACCTTGACCGTCCGTAATTTTTCCCCAGTGCCTCGATTTTTCTAAGTTTTTCGAGAAGAAAATGGTTTCAAGCGAGAGGAGTCTCTAGCCCACTTTTTTTTTTTTAAAATGGTCAATTATGAAAAATTTATACCTTTTAAACTTTTTTTCTTTAACATTCTAAAAATAAAACATATTATATGCGAACCATTTGGGGTCAAGGTCACGTGTAAAAATAAATGGGTTTTGAAATAGTCAGATCTCGTGAGTTTCGAATTATCCGAAATAGTAAAACGACCCTCGACTATATATATATATATATATTTCACGAACTTTTTGTTTTAGCGAAATAATTGCATAGAGCCATTTGGTTCGGATCCAAAATCGTGTGAGTATCTCTGAACGAATTGAATTGCATGCAAACTATTTTGGATCGGAGCCACGCGTATGAATAAATGAATTTTTAGATAGCATGATTTTATTGAACCGAGAAAGTACTCGGGAGCACCCATTAAGAGTGCACTTTAAATTTTCACAAAAATAGCAATTACACATGATACGAGAAAATCACGAAACGGGATTAAATAGAGCATTCGGGATGTTCGAATACTTTTTTTCCCCTCATCCCCCTCCGGAGGCCATCTGCCGTGCAATGATCGCGTGCATGTGTGGGACTGCCACGTCAGATCGACTCGTTGGTTTTTCCGTCAGGACTTTTAACGACGGATTCGGATTGCCTAACCTTTCCTCAAAATTTTAGTCACCTAACTTTACAATTCGAGCCGTCCATTTTTTGACGGACGGCCTAGATCTCCGATTTTTAAGGAGCAATTTTTTAAATTTTTTTTATATATATTTATTAATTATAATTTAGGACATCAATTTATAACACGAACGGCGTGGATTACAAGGTTAGGGTATAACATTCTAAGGACGGCGAGTGTTTTCGAGGCATTTGTTAACCATGAGTTTTAATTTTCACAATTAGCAGCTGAAGGAGGGGCACACAAAATGGAGACATCGTCGTCCAACCCGAATCAATCACTTTCTCTATGTTCTCCGCATTTTTATCTCCAACATCATATATAAGTTCTGTCTGGGACATCAACGGGCCAATGGGCCTTCTTGAGCTGTAGCTGGTTTTCCGGCCCATCGAGAAGTCCATGACGGGCAGATTCCGGGTAAGTAAATCCCTACTGAGATTATGTTTGTGCGACTGATTTAGGGGCAAACCTACGGAACACGACCGAAAGATTCCGAAGAGTTTGGACTTGAGTCTGGTAATTTGTGTCAAATTTACGACAATGGGTTCTATTTTATTTTCCTCCTTTTTGGGTAACCTGAACGGGCGTGGATTTCCCGCCATAAATGTAGGAGAACAATTAAATTTGGGCCGTTCAATTCAAAATGGACGGTCCAGATCAATTCATAATTTTTTAGTGAAAAATGATGTGGACTGATTGGACCGTCCATTTTGAATTGAACGGTCCAGATCGATTATGGCTCTCCTGACAAGAATGCCACAAGCAATAAAAATTGGAAAATCTATGGCTTGTTCAACAAAGTCCGTTACATTAACTCCGATTGAGATGGTCAAACAAAATGGTTGACTCATCCTATCTAAACAACATGAGTTGCACAAGAAAAATCCAACATCGAAGAATTAACGTAAAGTTGAGTAGTTTTTTTTTTGGTAACCGAGAATCCGCAGGTATACACAACGGCTAACGTTTGCGTCAATATCTTGGGGTAGTTAGCACAGCAGCCTACCACAACGGCTTGGGCCTGCATCAATATCTCGGGGGAAGCTAGCACAACAGCCCACCACAACTGCTTGCGCCTCCGTCAATACCTCGAGGGAGCTAGTATAGCAGCCCACCAGTCATAATCCCCCATTTAAGTCACGAAGTAGAGTTGAGAGCTTCAAACTAGTGACCTGACGAGGAATAACATGTTCTCAATCAACTCCGCCATGCGTGGGTGGGTAAGTTGAGTAGTTAATATATACTAATTAGGCTATAACTCATTAGAGCATGCTCATGAAATGCTATTCGTATGTACCAAAGAAGGCGGGCGATGTTAATATTTTTCAAAAAATAATTACTTATATCGTTTTGTAAAATTAGTCAATTGAATATATTTTTCTTACCCACAACAGCATACCTAAGCCTAACTATGTTTCGGGGGGGGGGGGGGGGGGGGGGTTTCCAAATTTTGTATCTTCCAAAAAATTGTCAAATTATGCACATTTACAGCAAAATAGTGCTAGTATGCGATTTGGGTATTCTGTCACGATCACCATACTTCCGATCGCGAATTCAATAGACCTTAAAATGCACGGCTATAATCTGTCCTTGTATTCACTCACGTTTCTTTTTGAAGATTAGCAACTTGTGATGAGATGGAAAGTCTATCCCAATTCATTTATGATCGGGCGATCACGGACATTATCATGCCCCAATCTATAACTCTAGTCATGACTAGAATTCTTAATCTCTCTATTTCTACCCCCTTCCTAAATTTGCTCACGTGGCGCCATCATTGCGCCTTCACGGCGGTCATTGACTCCTCGACCACCATCGTCACCGACGATGGCTCTGCCTAGCCCTCCTCCGAAAGCCGCCTTTCCCGATGCCCTCTCTCGATATGTTATACAAGAAGCAACGACGGCCTCAATGTCAATAGGAGAGAGAGAGAGTAATCGGGTCATGCTTATTCTCTAATGTAAAGAAGCTTAGTTTGCTAAATGACTTATTAATCGTTAGAGATGTCTTTGGACATATTAGGGAATGTAAATATCCGTCATATTCTGCGTAATATCCATGATTCGGGAAAAATTGTTCAATTAGACCTGAACCTACTATATAGATGCCGATTCAATATTTTTAAGTTTTTGACTTTTTTAATTAGACTCAAACCTCCGAGCAAAGTAAAAATCTAGTCATTTTGGCCAATTTTTGCCAAAAATCGCCGACGTGCCACGTAGATCGACCGGCAATGATTTCACGGCCCAAAAGTATGAAGTCTGCGTTTGGTTTGTTATTAGGAATTTAGGAACATTGGGATCTGATGTCATCCAACTAGAAGGTAGGAATTTGGGTTGGACGTAAATTTACACGAGCTTCCAAAGTTCGTCGGAGCATGTTGATCAGATCAAGTCAAAATCTCTATTAACGTTTAGTGGCATTGCATTACTATTCTTTCCGTTCGATTTTTAATTTTATTTTTCTAAATTTTGCTCCAGAAAAATATTCTCGTGCGATCTTTTGGTAGTAGTATTACACAAACCATAAGGCATGTGCTCAACTGCAATCCTCAACTGAATACACCATGCCCGTGTAATCTCGATGAATCATTTAGAGCGTGTTTGGTAATATTTATGTTCTTTTATTTCTGCTCTCGAAACAAAAAAGAATAAAAAATATGTTTGTTAATGTAAATGATTCTGATTTTAATTTTGATTCTGCCATCGAAAACATTTTTGGACCAAAAATATGAAACAAAAAAAGTTGTTTCTCTAAAAAAAGAACACTTTTGTAAATTAAAAAGGCAAAGAAAGTCTTTTTTCACTCCAAGACGACCCGGTCCGGACAATTTATTTTAATAAAAATTAAAAATAGAAAATGATTAAAAAATCTAAAAAAGCGAAAATTCGTAAAAACAAATCTAAAAAATAGAAAAATTCCAAAAAAATCTCAAAAATTAGGATATGGGTCATTTCAACTCGCCAATCCTATTTTTGATGATTTTGCCTTTTGATTTCTCCAAAATGACAATTTTTCCTTTTATGGGCAAATCATTAAAAAAAAAACATCGAAAATTCCAAAAAAAATCTTAAAAAGTAGGAAACGAGTCCATTCAATTGGCTAATCCTGTTTTTGGTGACTTTGCCTTTCGATTTTTCCAAAGCCTTGCCTAATTTGTTATTGGAGCTGCGTTAGTGACCATCCGCATGGTATCAATTGCTCATGTCCACCATTCGCATGATATCAAATGTGACCATGTAATTTTTTGATTTAAATGACAAATTGAGAAGATAAATTATTTTCCAGAACATAAATTTTGTATAGTTACTACTCTATTCTGTAACAAAAATTTTATGCAATTATCAAACGCGTCCTAATTCTCTAATACTCATCTAGGGAACAGAATAATTTTCTTTTATTATAATCAGAATCTTTTTTTTGAACAAAAACGTTACCAAACATGCTCTTTTATTATCCGCATTTATTTCGCGAAAAATGAACGACCCGAAAAGTAATTTTTTAAGAATGATTGTTTATATTGTTTGAAATAATTAATCATTATCGACAGCAATTTATGTCTAAACATTTCGTGATCAGTGACAATATCTTTTGTTCATTTGTTATTGTAAGCAATATGAGGGATTAAATTTAGGAAAATGTTATCTTTTATTTATGGCGAAAACAAATGACCCTGAGCAAGTGAGCATAGTTCGCCAAACTTTTAGCATCTTTAGCACAATAAAGTAATAGGTGGGCCTGGTGCAATGCACCCGACCCAATCGAGAGGGGACATGTGTCCCCTCTCCTCCCCATTAGTCTTTCTCTCTCACATGTCATTAGGAGGGTATACATGTCCTGGCCCACACAAAATTTTTTCTTTTAGCACCAGCCAGCGAGACCATGCCGGCTCGATGTCCCACGGGTGTCATCAAATTAATTTGCATCGGCATGTCCAAAAATGGTAAAACCACTAAACCCACAATCAAGTGGATAAGACCATCCCTAATCAAGCCAGAAATTTATTTACTTAGATAATATTTTTCTAAAATTGATCCCTCAAGAGTCAAGGACAAGACTGACCCTTCGTGCATGTCTCTTTGACTTTGATTTTTCTTCGCTTTTTTTGTTTTCATCCTTTTTTGTTTTTGCTTTCTATTTACGTGGACATTTAGGACTTAGATTACACTTTAGTAGGCATGTGCAAATTGGATTGGACCGGCCGGATTGGTCCGGTCCTTGAGGTGGGCGATCTCATGGAATCAGACCGGATCGCCCATAATACATAGTTATTTATATATATACAATTAGAAAAAAAATAGAAATACTTGACTTCAAACAAAACAGAAAAATGATTAAAAGCAACAATGTAAGATCGTCCAAGGAACAATTTCGACGTCAATTTCCCTTTCTATCCGCTCGTGTTCTAAAGAGGAAGGCATCACTCGAGGCCATTCTGACTTCTTGCAAATGTTTCATTGATGTGCAACGAATCATTTTTTTAGAGAAAAAAATGATGAGAGAGGGGAAAAGGAAGTGAATCAGTGAACAGAGAACGAAGAAGAGTGACCGATGGATTGGCAAGCTATAATGAGAATTGAAAGCTTATTTCTTGAAGCAAACGTAACATGCAATCGAAGCATATTGTATTCCAAAGATTAGATTTTTATAAGCAGCAGGTGTTATTCGTCTTACTGGACCGGGATTGGGGCAGATCAGACCGAGCCACCGATCTTGGTCCAGTTCATTCACGGTCCTATCTCTAGTCCCGAAAATATGGGGGCCGGAATTACTGGTCCGGTCTCCGGTTCTATAACATGACCAATCTGGCTCGGACCATGCACTCCCCTGCACTTATAGAATAAACGTGAAGGTATTTCTTGTTTTGTTTTGTCTACATGGGAAGAAATAAATGGAAATGAGAGGAAGATGGTGCCCTCATTTTGTGGGGGTAAGGGACGGTCCTTTTTGCACCTCTCACTCGAGGGAAATTGATTGACTGGCTGAGATGGGTTCAATTTTTATTTTTATTTTTAATTTATTTTTGCCACGGCAATGGTGAAATCCGCGACGAATCGCGCCTTTCGTATAAACAAAACGTTTTCAAAATTCATTCTCAGAAAAATTAGGGATGATTGAACCCGGAGAACACGAATTATCTTCTTCGTTGTATAGGATTTTAAAACTCGTATGCGTCCCTAAACGAATAAGAAGAAGCTTAGTCGCCAAAATTGCACTCTAATATCTATTTGAACGGGAATTTTAATGCCGTTGGCTACTTGTTATCAACGATCACCATTTGATGGATGAGATGCACAACATAGGTTCCACTTTAAATAAAATTTTTCAACTTGCTAAATGAAAGTGCGTTGAACTTTCCATTCCCACTGATTCAGATGGTCCCCCAAAATCGTGCCCAACTCTTTTTCTTCTCTCGGATAAACATTAATGATTCCTTATCTCTTGTCCTCTTGTAAGCACGACCAAGAAGATGTACGTCTCTGACTTGGCAATTGGCAACTGGGCATCCTATTAGCCCTAGCATTTTGACAGCACATAAGTTCAAATTGACTTTTAGCTCCAAATTTTGCCTCCTTTGGAGTAATCCAGCTGAGTCACTTACTAAACTTTAATACAGGTTTTTCGTGTTTTTGGTCGAATGCTAAACCATAGTTCAATAAAGAAGTTTTAGCATCTTTAGCGCTACTCGGCGAGACCGTATCATCCGGATGTGTTCCCTTTCGTTGAATCGATTCACATCCGCACGTTCTGATAGGCTATCTAGCATGTGACACCACCCCTCCTATTTTCTCTCCAAATCACAATACTTGTTAGCAAGCTCAACTCAAACTTTTGGGTTGAAACTTCTAGCATGGCAACATCGGCAGTTCAAACCATTCTAGGGCCCCATTTGTTTCCCTAATCGATTATGTTCACATTTAGTACTAGGTGAAAAAAAATTGAACTAAGCGAGTGGGGGAAGTGATAGAACAAATTAAAAATTAAATCATGCATTTGTCTTAACAGCTTAAGTTTTTAAAGTAATCGGTAGTGGCCCCACAAAATCTCACATAATCGAAATGGAAAAATTACTAAGAACATGATCAAGCCGATTGGAGGACCATGCATCCCTAATCAAGCCGAGCATATCGAGAATAACGCCAAGCAAAAGCCATTACACATCCGAGCGTTCTTGATGACTCCGCCGATCTTGAAACGGAGAGCACGAGTACAATCCTTATGAAAATTCTTTTGGAAAAGATAAATTTAAACAGGAGTAATGCACAAAGATATTGTACAACACCATCTTTGTCGATGGGAAAATTATCCAATTAGTCATAAATTTATTGTGCGACGACTAATTCATTTTTAAACATTTTAATTTAGCCGATTTAGATCTAAACCTTTTGACTATTTTTCAATATAATCCTTACGATCAATTTTAAGGTCGCCAGCCATAACCCATATTCCAAAAAAAAAAATTACAAAAATCGTCCACATCAGCATTGCCACGGCCACCATTTACATCTAATGATTTTCGGCCCGAGTTTACCGAAATGACGATAAAAAAGTTAATGATTAAATTCGTCAAGTTAGAAATTTTATGACTGAGTTGGCTGTTGTATAATGGATTCAACGCTTTGTGTTGACATTCGAAGAATGTCTATTTTCGGTATAAAATAAATATTAGAAAAAAAAAACACCTTTTCTCCTCTCCCTTCACGTTTTGCCCCAAGTGGGTCTCAAAACTTTCTTTACAATCAAAGAACAAATTTGTGGAAACAATACCACCAACTTTGTTTTTGGGGTCAAATTTTCGTCAAAACTCGAAGGTCGAAGATTTGGACTTGAATCGATGGTCACGATTGATCTCCTTGCTAAACATATTCCAAAACTAAATGAATAATTACAGGACTCAAGACCCATATTTTAATATATTCATTGCCCTTGTTCGCTTGATTTTTTTTTCCAGGGGTCAAATTGCCCTGTCACTCGATAAAGGCGAAAGAATTTCATGGATTGTATTTTTTTTTACTCCATTTATTTTACGAAAAATTAGAGATTTTAAAAATATTTTTTAAATGTAACCGTTGTCGCTTAAAATAATGAATAAATGAAATTTTTTTCATCATCTACAAAAATAGTTAGGCATAATTTGTTATTGATAATGAAAAAATATTTTTCGTTAACTAATATTTCTAAATAATATAAATAATTAATTTTCGAAAAATATTTTTTAAATCACTTATTATTTTCCAAAAAACAAACGAAATTCGAGTTTCACGTGAAAATGGCTGAAGGTGACGTAGACCCGACCACCTGTACTGACATTGATGACGTAATTCGGACAGGGACTATTTCGCAAATACATAAAAGTACAAGCACTGACATCGAAAAAATTGAAATTCCCCCGTGGGGCCCCAAATAGCTTGCCAACAGTTGGGCCAAACACCGTATAAAGGGAGAGTGAGTCGACGATGCTTTTTGGGATCGTCATATGACGACACGATGGACTCATTGCCCGAACTCTGCGTCTCTGCGATTCTCGCCCTCACATCCCCTGAAGACGCACGCCGGCTTGCTCCAGTCTCGTCCACTTTCCGATCAGCCGCCCAGTCCGACGTCGTCTGGGACGGCTTCTTGCCCCAGGACTGGGACCTCGTGCTCGCGAGGTTGGTGAGGCCCCTCGAGTTCGGTTCCAAGAGGGAGCTCTTCCTCAGCTTGTGCCAACCTCAGCTCGTTGATTCTGGAAGAAAGGTGATCGAGACTTTCGTGGGTCTTTCCTTTTTCTCTGTTATTTTGACGTAGAATTTGAGAATTTGGTGAAATCGGTTTCTTTGTTACAAACAGAGCTTCAAGCTGGAGAGATCTTCTGGGAAGACATCGTATGTTCTGTCTGCAAGAGAGCTTTCCATAGCATGGGGCGACGAACCCATGTATTGGTCCTGGAAGTTTGCGCCGGATTCGAGGTTCGTTTACTTCGTGGAACATCATTTGTCGTTGGCTAAAACACACAAATTTTCGAAAAAAGAAAGTCTCCTTTTTTTTTTCCCCGTAGATTTCAGGAAGTGGCGGAGCTCAGAGCAACGGATTGGCTGGAGATTGAAGGCCGGATGGCGACAGCAATGCTATCCCCAAACACTCTCTACGAGGCCCATCTCATCATGAAAATCTCTCACCGCGCATATGGGCTGGATGCGATGCCATCGCAAGCATCAATTCAGTTGAAAAACCAGGTGGTGTCCACAAGCACAGCAATTCTGCGGCAAAACCATCAAGAAAGCAGAGACAAGCAGAGGCCAGGGGCTGAAGGTGCAGAGAAAGTCCCCATGGAGAGAGAAGACGGGTGGATGGAGGTCGAGCTTGGCGAGTTCTTCAATGGCGGAGGCGGCGGTGATCCTCATGAGGTGGTGAAGATGAGCTTCAAGGAGGTGAAAGGTTATCAGCTGAAGGGAGGGCTTGTCATTGAAGGCATTGAAGTGAGGCCTAAAAGAATCGTGTGAAGAGATCATCAATAGTTGCAAGGATCATTAGGGTTGTCTATTTTCTTAGCCCAAATTGTGTTATCTTCTTCTCTTTTCTTAGCGAAAGCGATGAACGATGATCGAAGATTAAAGCACGTGGGCTGATTTCAGTAGCAGGAGGGAAAGAGGGGTGGGGTGGGCCAAATGTTGTAATTATTGGTATTTTTTTTAATTCTTTTTCTGGGTATTTAATTATTAATTTCTCATGATAATTAGATGCCGTATAAGATGTGAATGTCCACCTATATGATAAAAGTATATATTTATATCGATCAGCCAATATATGAGATTGGCTATGTAAAAATATTAAAAAGATCTATATCATCATTTTTCGTCAGTCAAGTTGAATGGAGTTAACGAAATGATTTGATTGAATTAGTTTGATAGATTTTAAGACTTTAATTGCATTTTCTGTAAGTTTTATGATCCAATTATATTTTCGTGACGAATTTTAGAACGTCCAGTACTAACTAATTATCAATCGGTCTAGTCATAAGGTTGGCTGGTCCAACTCTCAAGAGCTAATCGATTCCCATTTATCTCCCACGAGATGAGCGGTTAAAAAGGAGAGGTCTCTATCGAGCAGACTTGCTTGTCTAGTCTAGGGGCTTACGTACGAAATCCAAGAGTCGCGATCAAAGTTAAATATCTTATCATCCAATTGGGAAAAGGCCGCCTTAGCTGAAAAAGTCATAGGCAAGAAGCGAAAAAAGACGATGAGTCTAAGGATTGACCATTTCATTCGAATAAAATGCTAATTTTGAAGTAGATTGATCGAGCAAAGAGAAGGCACAAGTGCTAAAAACGATGCGCATTTTTAGCATGCACACATGCGCCACAGAGAAACATGGAGAGCATTAAGGATTTCTATTTTTCATTTCGTTTCGCGAAAAACAAATTTCGGAAAAAAGTTCTTTGAATTTTTCGGCATTTATTTAATGAAAAACAGATAAGTCGGGAAAATTATTTTTTGCTTATGAAAAAAATAACTTCAAAAGTTGGAAAAATGACTTCCTATTTTTGAAGGGAGGCTATCATTTTCCCTCATCTTTCGTCCAACCATTTCTTCACCTTCAGTTTCTTTTTTCAAATATACATATTTTTTAAAATAAATTTTTCGATATATTTTTTTTACTTTCATTGGGTATTGATTTGTTTCCTTTTCTTTTTAATTATCTTTTTCTTTTCTTTTCTTTTCTTTTTCCTTCTTCTTCGGTCGCGCGCCGTGCCAGAGCTCGAGGCTGGCGAGCCTCGAGTTGCTTACGGCCGGTAACCGGTGACTAGCATAAGAAGAAGGGAAAAGAAATAAAAAGATAAAGAAAAGAGAAAAAAGTCTATTTTTTTAAAAATAAATAAAAATAAAATGCAAAGAAACAATACAAATTAAACATAAATAAAAAATTATTAAAATGATTGTACGGATTCCGATTTTCCTTACCAAATGGCAAAAAACATTTTTCAGTTCACTTTACATTTCAGCCAAACATCGGGAAATATTTCATCTTCTTGAAAAATGATTTCTTGAAAAACATTTTGCGGAAACAACTCATTTTTTCAGAAATGAACGAAGCCTAAGTTTAGTATGTTTGGTTTTGTTTGTATTGTACTGTATTTTATTTCTAGCATTAATTTGAGATAGAGGAAAACGAACCACGTCAAGGCATAGTGAAATTATTTACAGATACCATTGTCTAGTCTGATTCGCATATACAAGAAAGCCTTTCGCAGTCCACATGTTAGTATTGTGTTAAACATGATTAAGGACTTGTATCGATATAATTCCATGTACGAAAATATTTAAAATCATTAAATACACTGAAAGGAATATAACAAAATGTTGGATGCAAAAAGTAAAGAATTATTTTCAGAGTAGGGGTGTCAAACCGGCATGGCCCGGAAATTTACTTAATTTTCGGGCCTTTTTGGGCCAGGTTTGGCACTTAGGCCGGGCTGGCCCGCCGTCTGACTTTTTTTAACATTCATATTTTCTCTTAAGTTTAATTTATTAAAATTTTTTATATTCTTTCATTTGATTGGTTCATTAATTGATTTTGATTCCCCAAAAAAAAAAGAAAAAAAGGAAAAGAAAAAAAATCGGCCCGAGTGGTACTGCTTAATTTCGGGCTAGGTCGTTGGCCCGTTGACACCCCTACTTTGGAGTAGTCGAAATCATTTTTGAAAACAAAATAAAATTAACAAATACATCACTAGAATTCAAATACGATTATTGCGCATAGGGAATTATGGTTACATCCGTTATGAAGTCCGACGTTTGAATGATCGTTCAAGAGGGCAGCAATCTTAGAAATTCATTGATTTTTTTGTTAAATGAGTTTCATGACAACATGTTGGCCATTTACTTGCTCGACTCAATATGCAAGGCCTTATACAAGAATCTTACCTACATTTGGAAAAGTATAAAGGGCAAAAAGGTAGGTGCTACGCCAAGATGCTTACCTAATTTTCGTGACAAATTTGTACAATTGTCGTGTATCCCGAATCTAAAATTGTGATAGCAATTTGGCCAAATGTTGAAAACTCGAAAAGCTTAGAGAGCTATGCTACCAATAAAAGATAATTTGGCCATGGGGGACTATCCTAGCATATCCACCAAACCCCTTTGAACAATGCAATAATGAATCAGAGAAGTGATGATCTCGTCTGATACAATCGCCACCGTCAACTAAATTGCCATACGCTCGGACCAAACCACACCACGCCCACCACCACCATCCCCCCCCCCCCCCCCCCCCCCCCCCCCCCCCCCTCTTTTTTTGTGACGATGAATTTTCCATCTAAGGTACGCAACTTTCGGGTGTTCAAGCGACCCTAACATGGGATTATTGTTTACATTTTTCAGCATAGCGGGGAATCAGAATTGAAACATGCCTCTTCCGTGTTAATTATACCCAAGCATTACAGGAATCGAACGAGTGTCGTGTGCCTATCGCCCTTTCCCCTCCACTTTTCAAGTCCTATTCAAGCCAATCGCTGCTCGGCAAGTCGGGCAAGAACGTCGGCAATCCTCCATGAGCGGCGGTTCTTGGCTGGGGGCGGATGATGTCGCCATGCTCGAGAAGCATCTAAAAATCTCTCTTCCATCTTTTTGGACCAGATCTTTTTGGGAAGAATGGAATCAACTTTCTATCTTTGATTCAAGCTTTCCTGTATTCAGTCCCAATGTGGGGAAGCTACAGCTAAGCTCCCCAAGTTTACCGTCGGTCCCCTTAACGTTAGATGTCACCATATGTCCACGGTGTGTCGTCACATGTCGACTACTGCCAACGCCAAGATCTGATGCAGAACAAGTCCTGCATCAAGATCGCATCATGTCGTCATGTTAGCGATGCTCGTCGGCTACGACTCTCTCCCTCCCCCCACCCATCTCCTATATATTCATTTCCCATGCATCGTAATGTTCCGTGAACAAGCAAAAACAAAAGATGAATTGTCCATCTAAACTCCCCCAAGAGGCCAATTCTTGCTCTTGCTTTCAGTTTCTTCCCCGTCGAAATCCGTTGTAATCTCCCCAAGATACACGCAGCTTTGTGTCGATCCGGCGATGTGGATCGGAAGCCAGCAGCTTCCGGCTGCGTCAGTGCATTGTCATTGCATAGGGTAGCATAAGATTCGTAGGAGAGGACATCCGTGGTCGGCATTTTGTTCGCTTGGACTGGCCGGACATTGACATCCAGAAAGGTAAGTTCATACCTCTTAAAGACAAGCATGACTCAAATGAATGAAACCCTTTCATCTATGAGGTTCAAATGTCAAAAGCTCATTGAGAGATCTTAGGATTTGAAATGTACGTTATAGACATGTTTGAATCATCATGTAGGAAATATTTCTTGTTTTTTTTTTTTGGTCGCCAAATTGCATTACTTCATTATAAAACCGGAACTTAAACCACAAGAGGGTACGAAATCACAACATTATAAAGATCGCAGAGAATGGGGGGCTTAGTGAGTCAATTCGGGCTAAGAGAATCATTCCGTAGGGCTTTAGCCACGCAATGTAAGAAATATTTCGAGTTGCTTAAAAAGACCATGCTCTTCCATCCAATCGATGACCAATGTTAAAATGTTGTGCATTTCGTTATAATGTGTTCTAGCCAGAAGCTTTGTATCTCGCGATTTGGTGGACGATGATTTGGTTCTTTAAAAAAAAAAAAGATTCGATTGACATATTTAATAGGGTTTAACTTCACTCAAGAGGTTAAGCCAAACGAATTATGGGTCAATTATGATATATTAACTGTTTTACACCACATCAGCTCTCCATTGTGAGACTTTTTCTAGCACAACTTACACGTGCATCTCATAGTAAATTATACTTCTGACTTATGCAAACAGGATGCGTTAAAGTTTCGTGCAAAATACTTTTTTAAGAAAGTTGCAGTTTGATAATATATAATCTCTTCAGGGATAGTTACACGTCTTCATTTCTATAATACCTCCTTAGGATTGTCATATATATCAAAGACATACATGTATTAACAGGCATTGGATCAATTATGAATCATTCGGCATATTTATATACGATTTATAATCTACTGATGCACGTGTTATCTTTAAGGATTGTCATATATATCAAAGATATACATTGTCATATACGTGAGCTCATTTGTTTCAGTAGCACATCCTCATATACACATATCCTCACTCAACAGTACATATGCCTATTATAGGATAATGTATATGCACGTGTGTGGGCTATTTGATCAGTATATGAAACAACAAGGATAAAAGAACAACACAAAGACCCAAATAATAGGAAAAACGATAACTGATAGGTGATGGTGTCTTATGGATGCTTATGTATTGACAGGCGATGGATCAAATATGAATCTTTCGGTAGATTCATATTTGGTCCACACCTGTCGATGCACATGATATCTTTGAGGCTTGCCATATGGACCAACGATATGTATCCTCATATATGCTTTTGGTGCAACAACACATCCTCATGTATGCATATATCCTCCCTCAAACGGGTATATATGCCTACTAGAGGATGTGGAATATGTACATACCGGGGTTATTTGACCAAATTAGAAATGGCGGGCATAAAGAAAATAAAAACTCAGAAATTTGAAAATAATAAGAAAAATGAGAAGTGATAAATGCTTATGCATTGACAAGTGATGGGTCGAATATGAATTACCGAGTGATTCATATTTGGTCCATCACCTGTCGACGCACATGTTGTCTTTAAGGCTCGTCATACGAATCAACAGTATATATCCTCATATATGTTACCGCCTCTGCCGCAGTAACACATCCTCGTGTATGCCTATATGTCCTCACTCAAAAGGGTATGTATGCTTGTTAGAGGATGATGAATATTTACGTGATGGGGCTATTTGATCAATGTAAGAATGGCAGGAATAAAAAAAGACAAAAATCCCAAATTACAAGAGAAACGAAAAGTGATAAGTGACGATGACTTAAGGATACTTATGTATTGACAGGTGATGGACCAAATATGAATCACTCGGTTGATTCATATTTGGTCCATCACCTGTCGATGGACATGTTGTCTTTAAGGCTTGCCATATGAACTAACCATATATATTCTCTTATGGCACATTCTTGTATTTGCATATATCCTCACTCAAAAGGGTATATATGTCTATTAGAGGATGATGTGTATGTACATGCTAGGGGTGAGCGGTTCTCGATCCTATTCAGTTCCCTTCAAGAACCAGGAACTGGACCAATGATCTCGGTTCTCATTTTTCGGAACTGTGGACCAAACCGGCCACTCCGAGAATCGGGAATCGAACAGGATCATCAGTCCGGTCCGGTTCTGGTTCTGTTCCAAGGAACAAAAAACGCAATCAAATTCCATTTAATAATATGATGGAAACATCTTTTCGGTACAACCAATAATGAGAAAATAGTTGAGAATTTTTTTGAAAATATGACGGAAACATCTTCAGCTTGAGATGTCTATTTTTTCCATCACCCACTGACTCTATTGCGGTTCTAGAAGGTAGTGCTCCATCTCATTTTGAAGCAATCGAATATAGAACAAGTATGTGAAATAGTAAAGTTTGGTTAGACTCGTTTGTCCATTTAATCTCTAATTGCTTTTTTGGACTTTATACGGTGTCCACTTTGATAGACCTTTTTTGTGCTTGAAAATTCGTCCGATCCGGTTTGGTTCTATGACCTTAGAATCAGGAACCGGACCGCCCGATCACCGATTCTAATTTTAGGAACCGAGAACCGAACTTGACACCTCTAGAATCAGGAACCAAACCACCGGCCCTATTTGGGCGGTCCGATTTGCTCACTCCTAATATATGCCGAGCTATTTGATCAATAGCGGAAATAGCAGGTATAAATAAACAACACGAAAAACCAAAACCACAAGAAAAAGTGCAAATGATAAGTGACGACGTATTAAGGATGCTTATATATTGATAGACGATGGATCAAACATGAATCACCAGCGTGATTCATGTTTGATCCATCACCTATCGACGCATATTGTCTTTTAAGTCTTGCCATATGAACCTACGGTTTATATAATCCAATATGTTGCCCTTTTGGTGCAGATAAACATCCTTGTATATGCAAGATACGGATACCCTGCCTTAAAAGGCAGGGGATCATTATTCCTCAGCCATTGGATCTTACTCCTATAAAAGGGGAAGATCCAATGGCCTCCATTACTATGATCCCCCGGCTTTAAGGCATGAGATCCGAATCCGTATATGCATATATGTTCACTCATAAGGGCAATATTTATGTTAGAGGATGATGTATGTGTAGATGCCGAGCTATTTGATCAATATTAGGATACCAAGGATAAATATAGAACCCAAAAAGAAAAAAATAAATAACGAGAAAAACGACAAGTGTGCGAGTAAAAAATGCAGGACTTACTTACCCTTTATCAACGAAATGATCAATTGTACACTAGGGGAGTATATTGAAGATTTGCCGGTAAGAAAGGGGCGAAAGGCAAAGGGGAGATACCGTCCGTGACCCATGGATCTCCGATCGGGAAAATGTATCCAAGCCCCGTGGCCTGCGCTTTTTGGTCTTTTCAAACCTAGCGAACTAAAACATTTGAGCAGATAAAGGAAGGAAAATCAACCGAGCTGGTCCTCACTGTCAGTGCAAATTTTGTCTTTAAGGCTTGCAATATGAACCAATGATCCATATCCTCATACATGTCATCTCCTGTTGCAGGGACACATCTTCGTGTATGCATATTCCTCACTCAAAAGGGTATCCATATTTATTAGTCAGGGCTATTTGATCAGTATTAGAAATCGCATGGACCCACAAAAAAAAAACATAAAAAACAAAAATGACATGAAAAACAACAAGTTATAAGTGATGTGGCAATGTCTTAAAGACTGCTTATTAATGGACATGCGGTGGACCAAATATGAATCTTTTGATAGATCTATCATTTATATTTAGTCCATTACATGTTGATGCGCATGTCATTTTTAAGGCTTGTCATATGAATTTATAATACCTGAGTTCCAATTTTTTTTTTATAAAAAAACCGTGAAAATATCACGGAAATACAGTGCATTATGAGATTGACTCCTGTTTCGAATTTGTACCTTTCAGTTTTTCAATCCAAATTTTTAATCGTTTTTGTCGGCATTAAAAAGCGAATTAAAAGATTATCTATAAAAAGCCCGACTCGCGTCTAGTTTGTGTGGGCTTTTCTATGTGCTCAGGTACAGATCCGCAATGAGATCACGATGGGGCTTGACCCAGCTCGACTGGACCCTTTTAAATATTGGATGAGCACGACTTGATCCGAACCATTAAATCGAATCGAATCGAATCGAACAAGAATGAAATTGTCGATCTAGTTCGGATTCTAGTTCGGGTGCGTGGCTTAACTAAGTCGCGCCGCATTTTGCCACCATTTTTTTTTTCCGTGCTTCGATTTTTGTCATTAGAGCTGTTATATTAAGTGACAACAAGAATTGCCGAAAAGCAAATCCTTACGTTTTAATTACGTGAACAGTTTACTGGATCGATTGATACCGAATAATTCTCATTTGATGTAGTTCGATTCGAGTCTTTTACAACCAAAAATGATTTGGTCCAATTCGATTTTGCTCTACATCCGAACCGTGTCGACCCACACCAGATCAAATTTTCTTGCTGTGGCCATCGAGCGATGAGCCGTTCATCGCATTTAAGAATTGCGAAGGATGGTAATCCCCACGAAGGAACAATAACAATTGCTCTAACATGTATTACGATTTAGGAGAGATGTCATGTGAGAATCTAGGCATCTTGCCCAATTTTACAATCGAGTACATGATTTTTTCTTACTTATCGAATACCCGAACATTACGATCGATTGCTTCGTAACCGCCGCTTCTCTCGACCTATCGATAACATCGGATTTAAGAGTAGCGAAGGGCGGCAATCCCCACGAAGGAACGATAGCAACTGCTCTAACATGTATTACGATTTAGGAACAATGCAATGTGAGTATCTAGATATGTTGCCCAATTTTACAATCAAGTACATAATATTTTCTTTTCAATGGAATACCCGAACATTGTAATCGGTCGCTTCGTAACCGCCGCTTCTTTCGACCTATCGACGGACGACCACCGTTTATCATGCGAACAATTTCTTCTCCGACTGATCTCTTTTGCAACCGCTCACTTCCTCCGCTTCACTAGAACACCACTTGCTTCACAATCTATAGATGATCACCCAAGTTTTCATGTGCGCGAAGCGGTCACATGATTGCATAACACGCGAAGAATCGATTGACATGCAGCAAGTTTATTATTATTATTATTATTTTCTCATAGCAATTAGAACAAGTTACCATATAACTAACCAATAACAAGGAGGCCATAGAACCTTAAAATACCTTAAATGGCATTTCGAATGATGCCGGATGATATCTTTGGCAAAGATTAAGTGGTTCAAGCAATACCCGGAAATTGATTTGGCTAACTAATTAGTAATCATATGAATTTTCCCTTATTCATGCGAAATTCCATTCATTTCTTTGACTTTAAGCGAGGCTACACAAAGGAAAATTGGAAGTTCCACTTAAGCATGCGAGAGGAAAAATTGACATTACGATCGAATTGTATTGTTTGAATCAGTCAAAGCATGCGGGAATGGAAAAAAAAAAGTGACCATCAAATCTTGTGATCTTAGGTTCAAATTTTATCGAAGGCATTTCAGGAGTAAAACCCCGAGCACGCCATGCCAGCGCCAGTACGAATTGACTCGATATTGTTGGATATTTTAGCAATTTTGAAATATTTCTAACGGCTTTGATAATAGCTATGATCATCTATTAATTTTTAATTTTGTAACGGTTTTGCAACGGTTTTTAGCGAATAGTTCTCATAGGAGTGGCCCTGTGATTCCATTATGTCTATTTTGCAGTTTAATGCACCACCAATGACAGCTATGGAATTCATCAATCACTCAGCTCAACCTCTTTTTCATTGCAATCTTGCACTATTCTCGCCTTAGGAGGTATGAGAATTTTAATAGCACATTACCAAATCAACAAGTGACTTGCTATTTCCCATATGAACCTAATTCATGGGATCGCCAATCACATATGTTTGGTTATCATGATTGTTGATTTTCTTCAACTAGCTTAAGTCCCATATTCCTCGATGTATATAGGTAGAGGATTGGCCAAAATCATTTTTGGCATTACATAATCGACGAACATAATTCCATCTTTAAGTAGCTACTTTACAGGTCACGTATCAACCGGACGTATCTTGCTATTATTGAAATTTTCGTTCTTTACAATGGCTATTGCCACTTTTTTTTTTTTTTTGGTTGAAACAATTCTCACTTTTCATTGAAAAACTTGAGAGTTCTTAAATACATAATTCCTTGAAGGAGCATCCAAACATAAAAGATCCTATAAAGATTTGGGAGGTTTAGTTACCCAATATAAAAGGAAGGCTATTCGAAAGAAGGGTTATTGCCACTTAGCAATCCCAATTCAAACACGTAAGGTGTCATTCATTCACTTTTCCGAGAGCTTGAGCAATTGTCAAATCACCAAAATAATCATTTTCTTCTCCTTCCTCTACGAGAGCGCAAGAGGATCAACATTTCATTTTGAAACATATGCTTAGTAGCATTTGGGTCTACCACCCATTCTTTCACATTAGCTACAATATTGACTTGAGAAATAAGAGCAATAATTACGTCATCAAAATCATTCACTTAAACCACATTCGGTTTAACATGATATTCATTTCCCCCACAATTTCGTTTGGCTTATTTCCAAGTTACAACATCTCTACTAAAGGGGAACATATCTCGTATTAGTGAATTTTTTCTCATATGAAATATTCAGTTAAGATCGGTGTATCTTTCTAATACAGTAGAAAATCCACCATATGAAATTCCATAAACTTGACATGAGTCACCTTTCAACAAAGTATTTCTCAGAAGACATCAAACTTATTCAATTTAAATTTCTATTGGCTCCGGGTGCAAAGAAGTACATGTAAATTTCATATCGACAACAATCAACTAGAGAAGGTTCTCTCCTCTCCAATGTAAAAGCCAATCAAGTCTCTAATTATCATCATGCATTGATAATTATCTTTAAAAACAGTTAATGATCACTTACAGCATATATCATTATGCATAGACGTGCAGGAGTGTGTTTAATAACTTTGATTTTTCGGTAACTAAAGAGCGGCAGGGCAGTCAAATTACCCACCTTCGCCAAAAGCATCGGCACATGACGGTTAACCTGAAGGCACTAGAGATACAATATATATATATAGGGTTAACATCGTTTGACGGGAAAAATATAGGGGAAATTACAAAAAACAACTAGAAACGACGTCTTCTCTTAAGTTTGTTTGTCCAATAGTTACGATATATTTTGGGCAATCTTAAATAGACACTTAAAAGATGATATAACAATTCAACTGCAGTATATAAAATGACAACAGCAATTAGGAGTGCAATTATCATTATTTTTTACTAAAATATGTGTGAAACAATTGTTGAACAGAAATATCTAAATATCAATCACAGAAATCAATAAATTCAGTTACAAGCAATAAGCAACTCTGAATATAAACAATAACTGAGAATATAAACTTAATGCGAAGACAGGTAGTGTAAATAAAAAGAAATATCATAAACCACCAGCTAGGAGGCAGAGCCTACACACTCTGGGGTATGATTAAAATTAAATGCTTGAAATTTAAATATGCACAGTAAAGTGTGTGCGGCTAGTTCAGGAGAGGAGACCACCTGAAGGATCGATCTTCACTGGGAGCTATATGCAAATGTATGCAGTACAGAACTTTAAATGACAGAAATTTAGATTGCATAAACTTAAAGAACACAATGCCTTTGACACCAACAGAAGGCAGAGCCTATCGATTCTAGGTCTTAAATAGGTAAAATTGAGAAAATATACACTTTTATTGAAAGTAGAAGGAAGATTACACAATAAAAACACAAAAGATCGTCAGATCTGTGATTACAAGTGCAAAACTTTAAACAATCAGGGAAGAACTTGAAGAGAGTTCTGGGTAGGAATAGTATGGCTTGAAGGGATTTTACTTACAGAGCTGGGTATAGGGAGAAACAATGGGTTACTTTTCACTTTGAAGGATCGGGGACTTTGGTTCTCCGGCGTAAGTTTCCTCTGAATAGGAGAGAGAGCTTCGGAGGAGAAGGTGAGGTTATAGAGAGAGAGAGAGAGCGAGCACTTGAGGATTGATGGTTGAGCCCCCCCTTCCCGTTGAGGACACTCTGCTTTTAAAGACCAAAAATTCACTGTTGCTACAGTGAACAGTGATTTACTTAAAAGATCGTTATAGTGTACAGTGAAGTGTACAGTGTCAAACGGTGTATGATACAAATACGATTACAATACAAATACGATTACATACACCATTGTATT
Organism: Rhodomyrtus tomentosa; assembly: GCA_028455895.1. Classification (NCBI taxonomy): domain Eukaryota; kingdom Viridiplantae; phylum Streptophyta; class Magnoliopsida; order Myrtales; family Myrtaceae; genus Rhodomyrtus; species Rhodomyrtus tomentosa. The sequence goes on along the minus strand of JAPCWY010000003.1, from coordinate 18,930,972 downwards.
TGTTACAATTGACCATTGAATGAGACTATGTAAACATTATTCGGAGTCAGGACCAAAGATATTGGGGCTGTATTCATCTTCTTCTTCTGAGTTACTTTGTTGAGAAGATGATCCCTGCAATGATTCCTCATGCTCCAGGATTGCTTGTTTCATCATATCATAAAATTCTTTTTCATTTTTGACATTAACCAATTTTGGAATTGCCATTGACTTGTCGTGGAGAAAGGATGTCTTTGATGCTGCATCCGATGCCACGTCAGAAACTTTATTTAAATCTTTGACTTTACGTTGTTGGATCCAATTGTGGACGGTTTCAACTGAGCATTTATCCCAGTATAAAAATCCATCCCACCATTTTGTTTTAAATCTTCGCACCAAAATGAGTATTTTGGGATCTTGACTATTTTTGATGTATTCAAGTTCCCAAGCAGATACCCATGCCATCCAAAAATTTGCACAAAACATTAGGAGATGAGGGAAATGAATTTCCTCAGAACTTGGAATGAAGGTCTTTTGGAACATTGTAAATGATTCAATCACTTGTGGGAGGAGAATGTCCGGGGTAGGACCAAAATTATCCCACCATTGGATGAACCAGAAAGGCAATTTTGAAATGTCAAAAGGACTTTGGAAGAAGAAAATCCAAGTATGGCTATGATTTGGATTTTGACGATAGAAAACATTGTACCAAGCTTGCTGGTAGTCAAAATAGGTAAAATTATACCTATAAGCAGGACTTTCAGTGACTCGCATATCGAGATTTATTGGAGAACTTGGTGAATTATTCCACTCTGTAGGGTGTATGACCCTCAATATTTTAGCAGTGGAATAATTTGCAATAGAAGGTTGCACTTTATCACAAAAATGTTTGAATTTTACGGATTCAGTTTGGACCAAAATTTTCTCATAGAACTTCACAGGTTTTGCAATATCATGTTGAGTATGAAAATGATTTTCTCCAAACATGTTTTTTGCAAAAACATAAAAATCCTCATGGTAGAATCCTCTTTCTACCGTGATGATTTTTTCAAAATTTTTCATAAAAAACTTTGACTTTGATTTTCGAGGGGCTGATGGAGTCACAAGAACCACATCTTTAGAAACATTTAAAGGTGAGGGGGATCTTACCTCATCTTGTGCATACAATTCGGAACTTAAGGATTTTTGCAAATCTTTCATCATATAACTTGGCAATATGGAGGCTAACTTTGAAAGGGCAATTGATTGAGTAGGTTGGCTGGGAGAAGCTTCGTTGGGTGAACTTTGGGGTGACAATGAACTTTGGGCAGCTTTTAGCCAACTACGGATGGGAGTTAACTTTTTGGGTTTGGCCGGGACAATGATGGCTTTGTCTTTGTCTCGATCTTTTTTGGAAGGCATTTTTGAGAACGTTTTCTCTGTAAATATTCTCGTGTGAGAAAATCGGGGAGAGAATTTACTTCTCCATGAATGAATTCAATATCAAAATCAAAAACAAATAATATTGCTTGCCAACGTGCAAAAATCTGTTTTAATGCAATGTTCAATACATACTTTTGCAAAATATCTTTTGCAAACTTACAATCAATTCGTAATAAAAACTTTTGATTTAACAAATCACTTTGAACCTTGGATATTGAGAGTACAATTGCTAAAATTTCTTTCTTAACAGTAGAATAATTTTATTGAGTTTCATTCCAGTGTTTAGAAATGAATTGAACAATTTGCTCTTTGTTGTCTATCTTCTGTTTTAAGACACCACCATATCTTAATTCAGAAGCATCGGTTTCAATAATTTTAAATGCAATTGGATTAGCAATATGCAAACAAGGGATTTCTTTTACGAGTGATTTTATTCTCTTGATAGTATCAGTATGCAGCTGAGACCAAGGTTTTGGGTCCTTTTTTAACCTTTGGTGCAGAGGTTTGCATATGATGTTCATACCAGAGATAAAATCGATTACAAAATTCAGACTTCCAAGAAATCTTTGTAGTTGAGTTTTATCTTTCAATTCATTAGGAAATTTATCTGCAAATTGAATAGACCTCTCATTTGGTACAATGGTTCCTTGATGGATTATATGTCCCAAAAATCTAATTTTTGTTTGAAACAAGAATACTTTTTTTTCAGAAAGTATAAGACCATTACGTTAGCAATATTAAAGAAATGATTCACATGTTTGAAATGTGAATCAACATTAGGGGAGTATATCAAAACATCATCGATATACACAATTATAAATTCAGAATATGGATTGAAGATGTCATTCATGATTCTTTGGAATTCTGAAGGAGCATTCTTTAAACCAAAATGCATCACATTCCATTCATATTGACCAAAAGGAACTGTGAATGCAGTTTTGTATCTATCTTGCTCAGCAATTTGTACTTGCCAAAAGCCAGATTTCATATCAAACTTTGAAAAAGCTTTGGAGGAATAAAGACAATTCAAAAGATCTTTCTTGTTAAGAATTGAATATCGAATCCACTTCAAAACTTTGTTTAATGGTTTATAATTAACTACTAAATGAGGGACTCCATGTTCAATTTCTGCATTTTTGTTTGCATAAAAAGCAGAACAGCTCCATGGAGATTTACTTTTTCTTATCAATTTTTTTCTTGATTAAATCATTTATTTTATTTTCACATAATTTCAAAAGTTCGCTATTCATTTGAGAAGGATGAGTTTTTGTGGGAATATTCTTTTCAGAGAAATCAGATTCATAAGGTAATTCAACAATATGTTTGTGATTACTTCTTTCCCAAAAAGCATTGTTTAGAATAGAACAAAGTTCATTTTTAATTTTCTGTTCTAAAACGAATTTTTTTTTTGAAGATCACGATTTTGTAGTTGTTGTTCTATTTTTTGGAAACTTAGTTCTTCTTTTAAAAACAAAAGATGACTTTCTTTGTCCTTAATTAAACAATTGATTTCTCTGATAGCATTTTCCTGCAGAGTGTTTAAGTTTCTTGTTCGATTTTTTGTGACAAAAGTAAACATTAATTTTTTACCAGAAATCTTTGTTTCAATTCCTTCATTTGTCACCAAAAAAGGTTAAATTAGATTTATAAAAGGGGTTCTAAAAATTACATTTCTTTTTAAATCTTTTACTAGAAGAAATGATATTTTTAATTCAATGTTATCTTTTACCACCGAAGCTTCAGGGAGTTTATATTTGATTTTTAAATGATCACCAGAAGCAGATTTTAACGATTCAGTGGTTTTGTTAAAAAACTTTGTGGGACTCAGAAGCAGATTTTAACGATTCAGTGGTTTTGTTAAAAAACTTTGTGGGAATCAGGCCTTCTCTAATGCAATTCAGATCAGCACCTGTATCAAAAAGGGCAGTGTTTCCAAAATAAATTCATTATTTATTTTGATAACAACATCAATTATCCATTTTTTATTTGTCACTTCTGTTAGTATTTCAAGAAAATTTGAGGAGTCTGATTCATTGACAATTAAAGGTATTTCTTTGTGGATTGTTCCTTCAAAAATATTTTTCCCTTTTAAGAATTGTTTCTTGAAATTTAAAAATTCTTTCTGTTGGTCTATTTGATTAATTTTCAACAAGCGGATTTCTTTTTTAAGTTCCTTAATCTCATTCTGAAGATCATTAGAGGTTGTTGGTCTTATTGACATATTTCCTCTATTTAGAATTTTAGTGAGATTATAAACATGAACTTGGGAACCTTTACCATAATAGGAACTTGGATTTTGAATTTGTTTTAGTATTTTGTCAGAATCAGAAACATTTTCTATAGAATCTAACAATTCTTGTTCTTCTTTAGTTAAGACACTTACTTCATGTTCAGATTCAGAATCTGTTTCAGAAGAAAAATCAGATGACGATTCTATTTCATTAATTTGAAGACCGCGTTCTATCAATTCTTTATCTGTTGAATGGCAAATATAACTTTCTGAATCGCTTTCAACCATTAATTGGTTTAACTGATTCAGTATGTCTTCATCTGAAACAAGCTCATTGACTTTTTTGTTTAATTTGCAAAAACGTCTTGTATGTCCTTTTCTTCCACAATTGTAGCAGACAAATTTGTTAAAATCTTTTTTATCTTTTGTGTCTTCAGATTTTTTAAAACTTTTCTTTTTAAAGAACTTTCTCTCGGGTTTCGAGACTTGGGATTTATAGAACTTTTTCTTTCTTTTAAAAAGGTTTTTCTTTTGGACAAGAGCCAGAATATTTCTTAGATGTTGGGAAGGAGTAGGAAGGGTCGTACTGTCGACAGAAATCTCCTAACCCTCTATGAGTAAGACTTTTCTCTTTTTTAAGCTGTTTTTATAACTTAATGTTATTACACATTTGGGTTCCAACTTTATAAACATAGGATATCAATTCACCGTAAGATAGTGAATTGAAAGGAATGCTTTTACCAAATTGTTCACGAATTTTATCGCGAACTTGGTTTCCTATAATTATAGGGGGACCAACGAGAAACTTTTCTTTCCAAAAGGGTTGATTACAATCTGGACGAAGCAATACCCTTTTTAGAAATACATCTTTGTACTCTCGGAATTCTCCAAGAGAACGACATTTGAGGTTGGAAAGAAGATCTTAATTGTGATCACGGATCACAGATGGATCTCCAATGAAGTGTTGGGATATGGAATATAATAGGGTAGAGACTGCATCTTGAACAATTTGACCATAATCATCAAAGACAGTTTGACCATTATCATCTGTTTTAACAGCATTAAGGATCTGATCCCATTGATCTTGGTTGAGATAATTATCCCACTAACCTTTCAAAGCACCAGAAAAACCTGCAACGATCATATAAGCTACTTGCTGATCTGTTATATCAGGAAGAGTCTTATAAGTAGTTCCACACATTACCATTTGACTTAAAATTTGCAAGAGATTCTGCTCGGAAATACCATCTATATTCCACTCATAAATGGCATCTGCAGAATACTTGTTTTGGACTTTATTAAACGATTCTTCGGAAAGAATATCAGGAGGGGTGGCTCTAGAATAATATAGTTTTTGAGGTTCTTTCCATGATATGTGATTGACTTCGGGTATATCAATTTTCTCAAGAACTGATATTTGATTGCCAGGTTTGGGAGTATTGATAACCAGAGGTTTATTAACATCAGGAGTATTCAGAATTGGTTGCTTAAGGACCTTTTCTTTTAGAAGCTTTCGATTTTTTGTCTGAAGGGCATCTTGAAATTCTTTACTAAAAGACTTTGGCATCTCAAAGTTTTTAAACAATGGTGTTTGCAAAGTCTTAGAAGGATTAGATATGGAATGAGCAATTGAAGGCTTTCCAATGGCAGATTCAATCCTATCCAATTGGACACCTATGGAATGGAGATGTTGATTTGAAAAATTATTTTGTTCAATTATTTTCTTAAATTCATTATTCTCATTTTCAGAAGGAGTTTTAAAAGAAGCGGATGGAATTTCCTTTCCACGATGTGTTATTTTAATTTTTCTTAAAGGAGGGTGAGATGACTCAATTATTTGGTCATCATCTAATTTCCACTGAAAAATCTTTTCTATATTATAAATTTCTCTTTTTTGTAAAAAGTAATTTTCAAACCAGTCAAAGAAAAACATGTGTTCTCTAATTTCATTCAGAAATTCATAAAATTGTTCTTTAATTTGTTTAGCACAATTTTTGAAATTGTCAAAAAACCATTTTCTCATTTCACAATTTTTTTTTCAGAATTAAATTCTTTATTTAAAAACTTTTTGTCGGGAACAAATTCTACTTCTAACATGTTACATTCTAGATCATCATTTTCCATTTGTGATTGGGTTGACTTAGGGGAGTCAGGTTCTTGTTGATGATAAACATGCTTTGAAATTCCTGAACTAGTGTCTAGGCCAGAAAGATTCAAAGGGGGTGCACTCGGAGTTGCTTGTCCTTGTGTAAAAATGGCATCAGGAACTTTGATACTACCCTGACTGCTCACAGGGATTGTGATGACAGGAGGTAGACTTGGACGATAGTTAACAGACTTTTGGGAAGAAGACCCATAAAAAGAAGGTCTTGCAGAACAGAATGAATTTGTTTCGAAACTTCTCTTAGGAAATTGTATGGTAACTTTTCCCTCAGGATGTTGATGGGGTGTCATTTTTAATTGACATTTGAGGAATGAGATTTTCAATTTCCCATTGATCGGGAAGAACAATATTACTCCAATTTATAGACTTTGGAATAATATAATTTGAACGAGATATGTCAGTCTGCAATAATAAGGTTTGACCTTTTAGTGTGTCATTCAAAGAATAAATATCAAATGCAGAACTCATAACTTTATAGTGGACCTTATAAATGAGGGATAGTGGAATTGATCCTTCATCTATACTATAATTATAAGTTTTAATCTGCAAAACGAGAGATTTCATTATATTTTTATCTTTCAAACTTATTGAAAAATTAGGATAACAATCAAAATGAACTGGACCATTACAAAGACTTGTTTCGATTGTTGCAAGAAGAGAATCTTCATACCTTAAGAGTCTTGCATCTCTTAAGACCAAAAGATGTACGTATTTAAACCTTCTTTAATCAAAGGTTTAATACCAACTTAGACCATACCAAAATGGAGATAATTATACTTTTGAGCATGTTTCTTTAAATATTCTTTACTTAAAAGAGGTATCAAGCAATAAGACGATGATAGAGGAATGTCTCGTTCCTCTGTGGCGATGACATAATCATTAGACTTAAATAGTTTTTTGAATTTTGATTCAGAGTATATATGATCATACTTAACTTTTGGAATCTTCCAATTCTTAAGAGATTTGTTAAAATCTTCAATAATAATTTCTTCTCTATTTAAAGGGTCTGGGATCTGACCTAATTCAGATACAGAACTACTTGAGGAAGAATTAGTTCTTCTAAAAAGATCTATTAAGTATAAACTTACTTCTGTTCAATTTTTACCCTTTGTTACCACGCCAACTGGACTTACGCTATCTTTGCCAAGGCTCTGTGGCTCCAAACGGGGTACACCTTAGAACAAAGTGGGTTTATACAAAATGTTTCTAAAAAGAACTAACAATTCTCCGCCAACTTGGCTCTAATACCAAATGGGGTTAAGATCGTTTGACCGGAGAAATAGCGGGGAAGTTACAAAAAACGACTAGAAATGACGTTTTCTCTTAAGTTTGTTTGTCCAATAGTTACGATATAATTCAGGCAATCTTAAATAGACACTTAAAAGATGATATAACAATTCATCTGCAGTATATAAAATAAGAACATCAATATATATATATATATATATTCGGGTTCAATTGCAAAAGAAACATTGTTGCCCAAACACGTTTGTGTAGCCTAGGTTAAGTATAAGGATCCTCCTGGTGATGTGGGCCATTGGATGTTACCCCCTTTTATAGGAGGAAGATCCAATGGTGAAGGGGAGTGGAGCAGGTGATCTGGCTCCTAAATATGACGTCAAGTTTTTTTGGCCTTAAAACGCTGAAGCCTTGTTGAGCAATTCTACAGAAACCAATTGCTAGGCCAAATCAAATTCAAACGCACAGTTCTTTATCATCCGAAATCAACGATTTAAAGTAGCCTCGTCCGTCATATCGCTAACCTTGATCAAATGGCAGAACACTGCCGGCATTGATCGCGGATACAATGTCGACCCTCTTAGCGATTAGCGAGTTAGCCCGGTCCCTGATGACCGACTTCATTAGGCAAGCTTCCTCATGGAGTCTCTTTCCGGTGCCCTTGTCGCCACTCAGGACGACTATGTCGACCTTGCCCGACTCTGCCTCATCGATCGAGTCAGAGCGCCGCTGGACAGTGAGTTGGTCAGGAGGACACGGCGAGCCCCTGTTCTGGTTGACGACATCGTGATCATCGACGAGCTTGTCCTACTATTTGCCATAGTTGACGAAGTAATTGTTGGGCTTTTTTAGATAAGTCTAACCCATTTGTTTTGCTTGAAAGAGTCTGCTGCATCTAGGTTAAAGTAGCAGTAAAAATAACGTGAGAGAAAGAGCAGTAAAAACGTGAGAAATAGGCAGAAAACGTAGCAGATTTTTCTGAAAAAACTGACCTGTCTAGGAGCAATCAACTCAACGATCGGAGATCTTTCCGTGGTTCGATCGGGCTGAAATTTAGTCAACATCTTCAGGAATTATTGGTCTTGATTCTGGACGGCTGGATTGTGATTTGAAGGTGTCTACTGCAGCTTTTCGTGAGTGTTTTCAGACTGCATTTTTAGGGATGTTTTCATCCATTTCTCTCGTTTAAAGTTATGTTGATTGATCTCCACTTATAGTTTTGGGATTTTATTTTTGTTGAATTCATCAAGGTTTTGTACCTAAACTATTAATAGTGGAGATTCGGATGGACTTCGTGAACGGTCTCGTGATTTTTATCCTTCACACTGAAGGAGTTTTCCATATAAATATTCTAGTGTCACTTTTCTTTTTATTCGCATATTTTATTGATTGTGCTTGATTCGTTTTCTCACAAGTTCAGTTAAAGAGGGAAATCTATCCGCTATTTTTCCCAATATAGTGGTATTAGAGCATTGTTTTTGACTGAACGATGAAACCAAATATGAGCAAGATGATTAGTTTGAATGGAAAGAATTATCATATATAGAAAGGAAAAATTGAAAAATCTATTATATATTTGAAGCACTGGCATTCACCGGTATTTGCTGATGCTAAACATGATAATATGAGTTATGCCGATTGGAATCTTCAGCATAAAATTATGCATGAGTTTATTCTACAATTTGTCGATGATAATATTTTGAATCACATCGGCAAAGAGTGATATGCTAGGACTTTGTGGAATAAGCTAAAGTCATTATATGCATGGAAGACTGGTAATAACAAAATATGTTTGATTAAATAATTTACGGAGTTGCATTACAAAGATAGCCAATCTATATCAGACCATTTGAATGAGTTTCGGGGAGTGATAGATCAACTTTCTTCTATAAATATTAAAATTGATGATGAAGTGCAAGGATTTTGGCTGCTGTGTACCTTACCGGAATCTTGGGAGATATTTCGTATGTCTTTGATTAATGCTGCACTTGATCGTATTGTTAACATGGATTTTGCGAAAAGTGGCATTCTGAATGAGGAGATGAGAAGAAAAAGGCATGGTTCTTCCTCTCGTTCTGAAGCTCTAGTTGTTGAAAATAGAGGTAGAAGTCACAGTAGAGGTCCAAAAGATAGATACAAGAGTCGAAGCAAGTTAAGATCATGGAAGAAAACTATTGAGTATCATCATTGCGGTAAGATGGGTTATATGAACAACAATTTATTTTCAGCTAAAAAATAAAAAAAAATGAATGAGAAGAAAAATGACAATGAGAATAACGAGAAAAAATGATAACAATAGTGATGATTGCGTAGCAACTGCTACTGATAAACTTGCTATTGTTTGCTATGATGACAATATTAATTTTGCATGCGATGATTCAAACTGAGTTATTGATAGTGGAGCTTCTCTTCATATCACCTTTAGGAATAAGTTATTTACATCCTACAGGTTAGGAAATTTTGGCACTTTAAGGATGGGCAACGACGGTTTAGCTATTGTAGTAGGTATAGGTGATGCGTGTTTGGAGAATAATAATGGAGCAAAACTAATTCTAAAAGATGTTAGACATATTTCTGATATTTGTCTGGATTTGATTTCAACTGGAAAGCTCGATGATGCAGGATTTTGCAGTACTTTGACAATGGACAATGAAAACTCATTAAAGGCTTGTTAGTTGTGGCTAAAGGTATGAAACAATCTTCATTGTGTTTGTTTTAGGCCAAGATTTTCAAGGACATGTGTAATGTTATGGAAAATGAGAATGCAATTGCATTATGGCACAAGAGGTTTAGTCACATAAGTGAGAAAATAATTGGTTTACTCTATGTAGTGAAGAGTGCAAGACTTGAGTAGTGTATACATTATTTAGCAGGAAACAAACGAAAGGTTTCTTTCAAGTGTAATTTGCCTTCGAGAAAATCAGAGTTGCTAGAACCAGTGCATTCAGACGTTTGTGGTCCAATAAAACCACTAACACTTGGTAATGCAGCCTACTTTGTAACTTTCATCGATTACCATTCAAGGAAACTATGGATTTATTTCTCGAAGATGAATATCAAGTGTTAGGTGCATTCAAGCATTTTCAAGTATCAATTGAAAGACAAACTATAACGAAGTTAAAATGCATTCGTTTAGACAACGGTGGCGAGTATATCAGATCATTTGATGAATATTGCAAGTAACGAGGGATTCCACATCAAAAGATATCTCCTAAAATACCTCAGTTATATGGTGTAGCAGAAAGAATGAACAGAACATTGATTGAGAGCGTCAGATATTTGATTTCGGATGCAAAATTGCATAAATCCTTTTGGGACGAGGCTTTGAGTACACTAGTACATGCTATCAACATTTCTCCCGCAGCTTCTTTAGATGGTGATGTTCTAGATAGATTTTGGTTTGGAAAGAAAATTTCATATGATCATTTAAAAGAGTTTGGCTGCAAAGTTTTTGTTCATGTTCCCAAAGAAGAGAGGTCCAAGTTAGATGTCAAGACAAGAGAGCGCATCTTTCTTGTTTATAGTTTTGATGAATTTGGCTACAAGCTTTATGATCGAGTTACAAAGAAAATTCTCAAAAGTCGAGATGTAGTATTTGTTGAGAATGAGACCTTTTGGGATATTGAGAAAATGAAGAAGACAGATTCTCGTGATTCTAATATATCAATTGATACTAGCTTAATCCCGCCTTTTGAGTTCCATGAGTAGTTGCATGATCAAGTCAAAGCTGATGTTCAAGGTCACATTTCAGATCAGTAGGTTTAGGGTCAGACTCAAAATGATTAGCAGATTCAAGATCATGCTTAGGGTAATTAGCAGCATTCATATAACATTGATGCTCGAGAGATCGCACCATTAGCTCCACTAACTTTGAGGAGGTCTACCAGAGACCACACCTCTTCTATTAGACACTCCTTTAGTGAGTATGTTCTATTGACAGATGCAGATGAACCTGAATCTTTTGAAGAAGGAGTAATGGATAAGAATAAGAAAATGGCTCGATGTAATACATGATGAGATGAAGTCGTTGCATGATAATCATACTTTTGATTTGGTGGCACACCTAAGGGTAAAAGAGCTTTGAAGAATTGATGAGTTTACGGATTGAAGCAAGATGAGATGACTTTGCTTCTCGATATAAAGCCAAATTGGTTGTTAAAAGCTTCAATCAGAAAAAGGGAATTGACTATGATGAGATCTTCTCATCAGTTGTGAAAATGTCTTCAATTCGAGTTGTTTTGAGTCTAGTAACTAGTTTTGATCTTGAGGTTGAGCATATGGACGTGAAGATTGCTTTTCTTCACGGTGATTTGGAGGAAGATATATACATGGAGCAGTCTGGAGGTTTTTAGGTTAAATGTAAAGAGAATTATGTTTGTAAACTAAAGAAAAACTTATATGGCTTAAAGCAAGCGTCGATGCAATGGTATAGAAAATTCGAGTCTTTTATGGGGGAGCAAGTATATAAGAAGATTACTTCTGATCATTCTGTATTTGTGCAAAATATTCTCTGAAGATGACTTTTTTTATCTTATTGCTCTATGTGGATGGCATGCTGATAGTTGGTCAGAATACTTCAAGGATTGACAAGTTAAAGCAAGATTTGAGCAAGTTTTTTCTTTTTTTATGAAGACTTAGGGCCAGCTAAGAAAATTATTGATATGAGGATCACTCATGACAGACAAATGAAGAGATTATGGTTGTCTCAAGAGAAGTACATAGAGAAATTACTTTAAAGGTTCAAGATGGATTGAGCAAAAGTGGTAAGTACACCTCTTGCTACACACTTTAAGCTTAGTTATAAATAATGTCCCTCAAGTAAGAAGATCTGAAAGAGATGGAAAAAGTTCCTCATGCTTATACAGTGGGTAGTTTGATGTATGCAATGATTTGTACAAGGCCATACATTTCTCATGCAGTTGGAGTGGTTATCCGTTTTATGTCAAATCCAAGTAAAGAGCATTAGAATGCATTGAAGTGGATCATAAGATATTTTCGAGGCACTTATAGTTTAAGACTTTCATTTGGGAGTGAAAAATTGATTTTTGTTGGATATACTAATTCTGACATGGCAGGAGATATTGACAAAAGGAAATCTATTTCAAGTTATTTGATTACTTTTTCAGGGGGAGCTGTGACTTGGCAATCAAGGTTGCAAAAATGTGTTACCTTGTCGACGACAGAAGCATAATTCATCGCAGCAACCAAAACATGCAAGGAATTGACAAGAACTTGGTTTCACTCAAGAAAAGTATGTTTTACTTTGTGATAATCAAAATGTTATACATCTGGCAAAGAATTTCACTTTTCATGCCAAGTAAAAGCATATTGATGTGATGTATCACTGGATACGAGAAACTTTGAAAACTAAACTTGAGAAAGTACACACAGAAGATAATGCTTCGAATATGATGACAAGTCTCTTATTAGAGAGAAGTATGAGCTTTGTCGCTGTCAGGCCTGCATGAACTTTTGCTGAGTTCTTCTATATAGAAATCTCCCTCAATGGCCTGGAGGGCGAGATTTGTTGGGCCTTTTTTTAAATAAGTCGAGCCCCTTTGTTTTGATTGAAAGAGTCTGCTACATCTAGGGGTAAAGTAGCGGCAAAAAGAAGCGTGAGAGAAAGAGCAGTAAAAACGTGAGAAATAGGCAGAATACATAGCAGATTTTTCTGAAAAAAAACTTATATGTCCAGTAGAGATCAACTCAATGATCGAAGCTCTTTCCGTAGTCCGTTTGGGTTGAAATTTTGTCGGCGTCTTCAAGACTTATTGGCCTTGATTCTGGACAGTTGGATCGTGATTTGAAAGTGTCTACTGCAGCTTTTCATGAATGTTTTCAGACTGCGTTTTTGGGGATGTTTTTATCCGTTTCTCTCGTTTAAGGTGATGTTGATGTTTGATCTCCACTTATAGTTTTGGGATTTCATTGTCGTTGAATTTAGCGAGGTTTTGTACCTAAACGATCAATAGTGAAAATTCGAGTAGACTCCGTGAATGGTCTCGTGGTTTTTATCTTTCGCATTGGAGGAGTTTTCCATGTAAAATTCTAGTGTCATTTTCGCATACTTTCATTAGTTGTGTTCGATTCGTTTTCTCATAGGTTCAGTTAAAGAGGGAAATATATCCGCTATTTTTCCCAACAGTAATCCTTACTGTTTCAAACTCGAACATATCTACGAAAGATAATAAGCAAGAAACAAATATGGGAATGGTGTACAATATATGTTTATACAAGAAATATAGACACGTAAGATTATCAAAAATCAAAATAACGAAATGTTGGACTTAGCTTCTTACATTGGAATTGGAATCCTCTAAACTCCCATTCAGCAACCTCTGTGAATTTATCACTGGTACGCCATTGTTCATCCTCACCTCCACCTCACACAAATTGATGTTCAATCTCATTGCATTGCTTTGCAACTCACCAAATCTCTTTGAAGCTCGCATGGTATTGCATAACAGAAAAAAAAAATCGTACTTAAAAATATTGGGAAATATTAGATAATATAAAAAATAAGAATCATTGAGAATCTATGTAGAAAAGATGAGATAGTAAGAACAGAATATTCGAGATGTGTAAATGCTGTCCTTGAGAATAATTTCGCCTCTCAAGATACGTAACTCGGTTGATAAATCTCTAGCTACTGTACTCTCATGATACAACAAATCTTCCTTAGTATTATGCACAGAATAACAAAGGAATGACATCGTTAGAATAAAACCCAACTAATAAAGAGAAAAAAAAAGATAATAGGAGATTTCTTGTTTTTTAGTATGATTTTATTGTAAGAGAAAAGATTTTTATAAGAAAATAAAGAAGTAAGTTAAAAAGAAATCAACCAAATCAAAACGATTACAGATTGATTGAGGAAATCAATCAAATCAATTACATATTGATTGCGTTGACAGGGCCAAATTATCACTGAAGCCAAAACATATCGATTGCATCAATAAGATAAAAACTGTTTAATATCTAACAATATGACTTTTGATTTTTTGCTCGAAATATGATTTTCGAAATGATTTTCGATTTCGATCTTCATAAACGCTCCATTTGTGTGACAACAATATAACGGTCATCAAATAATTATCAATTGATTCTGGACAGCTTTTTTTTAACTGCTCTTTCGTCTGGATATAAAAGTACAAATCCCTATTTTGAAAGTCTCTCTTACATCGAATTACAAAAAAAGAATTTGTTCCTCCTTTCTTTTCTTTTCCTTGCTGGGTAAAACACATGATGTTGTTTTTGTTTCTTCTAATATTCAGTGCAGAGTATATAAGAAGATCTGTTGTATCTTGAGAGTACAACCGCTAGAAGCCTTGCACATTGAGTTTCGCACTCCGAGGAGCAGGGTTATCTTAAGACAATGTTGACACACCTCAGACAATTGATATTATTTTTCTCATCTTTTCAAACAAATTTCCAACTACTCTTATTTTCATATTATCTAATATTTTTTCAACATGTAAGTGGGCAAGACGAAGAACGGGAAGGCTAGCCCAACACCGCTCGATTACTAAGAGCCTATTCGGTTTTCCAAGCATAATTTCTGAGCAGAAATAATTTTTTCTAATTTGGTTTTCGAGAACAAAGAAGTATATTTTTCTTGTTATTTCTGCTCCAAATTTGTTCCCCGATCAATTTTTTTTATTGGTAATAGAAAAACTAATTAACGTTAGCATACAAATTTCCGTTCTCAGGAACAATAGAATAGTAATCAAAGAAACACTTTACCAAACAGGGCCTAAATCAGAAATAATATATCATCATTGATATGTTTCTATTTTATTTTACCGTGGGGAAGTTGCAGTCACGTGGCACTTTCCTTCCACAATAATAAATGGATCCGTGATAACTAAAACGAAAACACCAAGATGCTGATAAATAATAAAAAAAATAGGGTTAATATCACTAAAATTTTTAAACTAATATACTTATGGTAAATTTACCATAAAACTATTTTTTGACCACAAAAAATCTTAAACTAGTACAACTGTTACAAATTCATCACCCGTTAGTTCTTCATTAAATTTTATATCAAATTATTGAGTTTGATGACACGTGGCATTTGATTGGTGTACTATCTTCTGTTTATGTGACGTCCTAGGGCGCCACCTACTCGCGCTCGTTTCTTTTTAATCTTTTCACTCATAGGGCAAGCTGAAGACATAACTTAACAAGTAGTATGGTCATTCAACAAAAACAACAAGCACACGATCTCTCTCTCTCACACACACATGCACGTTTCGTTTCCATTCATATTCAGTTTATATACATCGGGTTTATCAAAAGACTATTGGGAGGTCATGGAATAGACTACTTCATCACTAGTATTGCCATACCCTCGATTCCGATCATGATTCTTCGAGTTAGGGTAGGCGTTTTACTCTTCAACCATCGCTAACCACCATTGCATTTTCATTTTGCATTAATTTTTCTTGAATACTTCGAATTGAGTCTCCAAACTCAACCACCACTGCCGAACACTGTTCAATGTCGCCTAGCCAAATATAGGCCCTACAAGTTCAATCAGAGCTCAAGGTAAGTGTTCTGAACTCCAGTATAACTTTCTCTATGAGTGAATTTGCTTGATATGCCATGAATCGCATGTATGAAGTCGCCATAGTCGACCTGGTTCGAACTTACCTATGTTTGATTCTATGGATGAAATGCTTTGATTATGATATATGTGAAACTAGAGGAGTAGATGAGTTGAATGACTTTAGTTTTAGGTCAATCGGCTTAGGTTTAATCGTCCATCGGCGCCGGAGAAATCTCGACCGTCCATTCTGTCGGGGTCGAGAGGTTGAAGATGAAGATGACGTGGCAGAGTCAACAAGTCAAAGGCCTAGGTGGCAGAGTATGATTGGTCTACGTGGATGTTGAGTCAGTTCGACCATTAGTCTGTTGGGCTGAGTCAGTTTTGATCGAACGACCTAAATTAATCGAATCCTATTTTTAGTGGGCGTTCGATTAGAAATTAGGAATATTCGAAAGCAGTTTTAGAATCGAAAAATCAGAATAGGCTGAAACGATGCCATTTACGTTAATGATCAAGCGGCGTCGTTTAGGTTAATGAAGACGGACGGTCCTGATCAAGTTTTATCTTTTAATCGTGGTCGTAGGTTTAAGTAATTGATCTGACGACTGAAGCGTAGTCGGCTTTTGATTTGAGCTATAGGTCCCGGTCAACCAATCCTAAGGCCGTGGAGTAGCCACGTGGTTCAATAGGAACCGTTGGACTGAATCCAAATAGTCGAAAAAAAAAGTGAAATGACGTTGTTTCAGTGCGGGGGCCGCGTGGGTTCAGGTCTGGGCCAGGTATCTGACCCGAGTGGGTTGGGTCGACCCATTCCGAATCATTTTTTAAATAAAAAATTCAGAAAATAATTTTTAAATAATAAAAAAATCAAAAAAATTCTAAAAAATCCTAAAAAAATGTTAGAAAATCCTAGAAAATCCAAAAAATATAGGAAAATTGTGAAAAATTCCTAGGAATTTCAGAAATTATAAAATATTGAGGATTGACCACAGACAACTGGTCAATCCTATTTTTGGGATTTTTTATCCGTTTATCTAAAAATTGACGATATTACCCTTTAGGGGTAAATCGCCTTTGCTTTGTATGTGAGATAGGTCGATGATGCCAACATAAGAATTAGGGTCAGTTAGGCGATCTCAATTCTTATGCTTGAATTTTCGAATTTCATCCTTTCTCTAAGAATGACGACTTTGACCCTCAAAGGGTAAATCGTCTTTTTTATTCCAATCGAGCAGTGAAAATTATTCAAAATTAGGATTTGGGTCTGGTAGTCGACTAATTCTTCTGTTTGGGATTTTCACTTCTCTTCACTTTCTGTAATGACGATTTTACTCTTCAAAGGGTAAATCGCTTTCAAAATTCCAGAAAATTCTGAAAATTTCCGAAAAATAAGAAATTAATTGGTTTGATGATCAATCTTATTTTCACCATCTTTTAACTCCCCATTTCATCTGAAATGACGAATTTTTCTTTCTTGGGCAAATTGTTCAAAAAATCTTCAAAATTACGATTTTGCCCATCAAGGGTAAATCGTCTCGAAAATATTCCTGAGCCTTAATGGACATTTCTCTAGGCTAATAGGGCCTCACTACGGATGCCGTGTTTTGTTCATGTGATTTATCCTCACGTTTTGGATCATTGCTTTGCGCATATATTTTTACTGATTATGAGTGCTAGGGTAATTACTTCTATTTGTATGAACTCCTATTTTTAGGATTCACGCCTTACTCATATGCATGAAATCTTAAGTTAGACAAATCATTCAACTTAGATGCCGAAAGGGCCTCAATTCTGACAGCTGGCGTAACAAAATCCCCGATCCTATTTATCTGATTTTCGCATAATTGAATAAAATGCTCCAACTATTCGATAGGGTTTTCAATCGTACCCTCCACAAATCGATTGGTGGAGACTTCTTGGCATGTACACGTATCATATGTCACCAGACCACACCGAAGGTTGATCACGTATACCGCCGTTGCGACTTGGGTAACGGGCCTTGAGAGAGGCTCGCGTCCGACCAAACGGGACGGCCCATTAACCCGCCGAGAGACTTTCTCGAGGGTCGCGATACCCACGGCTAGCTCTGTCACGGCCTTATCAAAAAGTGTCGACCGTCATCAAAATATCCAAAAAAAACATGCAGTGTACCTCTACTATCTATCATCCTTCTTTCGACCATTCGTTATTGTCACCATTATCACTAACGATTTGAAATATTAAGCAAGGGTGAGCCAAACAATGCCCAACGAATGAAATATCTAACCACTAAGTCAATCGATCCGCCAGTTTTTCATACAACCATCCGGGACTAATATATCGATGTGCGATGGCGCAGATATCAAGACAAAGATACAAGTGAATGCAATCAACATATGAAACACCATCACAGTGTCATGCGAACTCACACGCCAAGTTTCGATTAATAAGCCACAATCCTCTCAAGATTGTTGAAAGTTCGCTTCGGTCTGCATGTCGCATTGTCAAGTACCATTGGTTACCATACATTCACGCATGGCACTTCTAAGGATCCTGTCCTTAGACAATTTAACTCCTGAGGCATCCCATGAAGACATAGCAAGGGCCTCTCAAACTTTCGAGACATCCTAAATCACATAACAGGGACCTCCCAAACTTTTGAGACATCCAAGTTCGCACAGGAGTGGCCTTTCAACTCCTGATGCATCTAAGATCACATAGAGGACATCTTAACTCATCATGCATCCCAAATAACACAGTAAGGGCATCTCAACTCATGATGCATCTCAGATCACACAAGAGGGCCATCTCATTATCACAATCCGATAGACATCACATCAATTCATTAATCAATATGCTAATGCAATGCCATGCTAAGCGACTCATACCTTACACCATAACCATTGTATCAAGACTCCACATGCAAAAGTCTATTCATTCAAGTACATGCCTAAAATTCAAACCATCTAACTTAACCCGTCGGCCAAGCCAAACTCGACGTCACATCAGAACCCCAATTTGCCAACTATTACACTTCGACGGTTCCGTCCATTTAAAACAAATGACCACGCATCATTAAACCTACATGTAAAAAACCGAAGCCTAAACACCAACGCCCGATTTAGTCTACGCGTTCGGCTGCAACTCCCACATCAAAATCATCCACTTACAAAGATCCAACGCGACATGCAAAGATGATCCGTATGTTGCCTCGACTAGACGAACCACTATTTATGAACGGATCATGCTAATTCAATCAACCCTAGCCACATGCAAGCCGATACTTCCCTCGTTCGACCACGACTAGCCGACATTAAACCTTTCAAAATTGACATATAAAGACGATACATATGTCATCTCTACTAGATGAACCACTACATATCAATGGATCATGCTAGTTCAATCAATTCGGGCCACATGCTAGCCAATATTTCCTTCATTCGGCCACAACAATCCGACACTAGACCATCCGAAATTGACATGCATAAACGATCCATGCGTCATCTTAGCTAGATGAACCACTATGTATCAAAAGGATCATGTTAATTCAATCAATTCGAGCCCTATGCAAGCCGATGCTTTCTCTATTCGGCCACAATAATCCAATGCCAAACCTTTTGAAATTGACATGTAAAAAAGTTTCGTATGTCAACTCAACCAAACGAACCACTGCATATCAGTGAATCGTTCCAATTAAACCAATTGCGGAACCCATGACACATGATGAATTCAGAAAAAACAAGAGCTTTCTAGAAAGTTTTAGGGGCTAAATAATCTAATTGCCTCGTCAATCCTAGCTTGCGCTCGAGCCTCGAGAGGGAAATCGTCCTCAATTCGCCGAAGAAAAGAGCTTGAATGAAGAAGAACCGAAAGGGAGAGGGGGCGTCGAGAGATAGAGAGGGAGTGTATGTGTTCTTCTTAAGTGGATTGCAAGAATGGAGAGAGAGAGAGAGAGAGAGAGAGAGAGAGAGAGAGAGATGTTGTAATACTAACGTGTGGAAACTACTAGGATCTTGCAAATACGTCAATACAAAAGTCCATAAATAATAATGAGGAATGATAAAGGGCACCATTCGGTCCGAATGTCAGTACCTACATTCACGGGAAGAGCTAGCAAGAACAATCCACCATAATCGGATAATCAAATTTACAATCGCTCAATACGCTTGTGTTTCCCAAATCTAGATTATACCTAAAATCCAAGTGTTTACAATAAAACAACTTAATTAGATATAATATAAAATAAAACTTACGCATGAAATCCCTTGTGTTTAGACTTCTTGGCGCAACTGAGAATGTCGCAGTGTCGTCTCCTTTTTCTTCTTCTCACGCCGTCCTTCTTGTTGAGTCTTCTAGCACGGTATCACTTTTCTCGTGCGGCTAGTCTCGGGTAAAAGAACCAGAATTCTTCTTCTCTTTTTTAATATGGCAGGCATGGATACAAAAGGGAAGCAAACCCTTGTTTTATCTTCTTCTTTTTTCTTATTCCATGGGGCCTACAAGCTTTCTTTGTTTATAAAAAAAGCCACACTTTCTTTTCAAAGTTTGACCGTGCACCCTTCTTCAATCGTGGCAGAAAGTTTCCCCCCCCCCCCTTTTATTTTGTTCTCTGTCACGGCCGTAATTAAATCCAAGACAAATATACCGTACTTAGTGTTTGTAAACTCGAGACATAAAATAACAATTCTCCACATTGGCTCGATGTTTGAAGCCAAACCAATAGTGCTAATCACCTATGCTGCTCTCCCATTGCCCCAACGGGCGATCACTCTCCACAAATGCCAATAGTACTCAAGCAGAGCTTGAGCTTTGCCAAAGGAACAGACTTAGTCATCATGTTTGCCGGGTTCTCCGCTGTCGCTATCTTTTTCACAACTACCTTACCCTTTGCTAAGATATCTTGGATGAAGTGGTACCCGATATTGATATGCTTCGTCTGCTTGTGATAAACCAGATTATACCCCAAAAATATCACACATTGGTTGTCACAGTGTATATCAACATTTTTTCGATCCAACCCAAAGTTCACAAGCAAACTCTATAACCATATCGCCTCTTTCGCTACAAAGGTTAGTGCCATGTACTCCGCCTCAGTCGACGACAAGGCCACGTGGTCCTGTAAGGACGCTTTCCAACTAACTGTACTACCTGCAATCTTAAACAAGTATCCTGCTAAAGACCTGCATTCATCCAAGCCACCTGCATGATCAGAATCCACAAAACCAGTGGTTTTACATCCATTACCGTCCTTCCGGTACATTATGCCAATGTCTGTTGTCCCCTTCAAATATTCGAGGATCCATTTCACAGCTTTCCAATGAGTTTTACCAGGACGCTTCATAAAACGACTAATTATATTGACAGCTTGTGAAATATCAGGCCTAGTGCATACCATAGCATACATAATACTACCAACTGCACTACCATATGGAACACGGGACATATACTCCTTCTCCTCCTCAGTTTGCGGTGATAACTTAACTAAAAGTTTAAAGTGCTTCACTAATGGTGTACTCACAGATTTCGCTGACTGTATATTAAAACGTGCTACAATCTTCTTAATATATATTTTTTTGAGACAGATGTAATAATCCTGCATTCTTGTCATGCAAAATCTCCATACCCTATATTTTCTTTGCAGCACCTAAATCTTTCATCTCAAACTCGGCACTCAACTGTCTTTTCAGCACATCAATATCAGACATATTCTTAACTGCTATCAACATATTATCAACATATAACAGTAGATACATCAAAGATCCATCATCCAATCTCCTAAAATAAACATAACTATCCATTTGACTCTTAGAATAATTTTGACTAGCCATGAAAGCATCAAAGTGCTTATGTCACTGCCTGGGAGACTATTTCAGCCCATATAAAGATTTCTTTAACAAGAAAACATGGTCTCCCTTACCCGAAATAGTAAATCTCTCTAGCTGCCTCATGTAAATCTGCTCCTCCAACTCACCATGAAGAAACGTCGTTTTTACATCAAGCTGCTCCAACTCGAGATCCAGTGTAGCAACTAAGGCAAGTAAAATACAAATAGAAATATGCCTTACCACAGGAGAAAACACTTCATTGTAGTCAATGTCCTCCCGCTGAGTAAATCCCTTCGCCACAAGTCTTGCCTTGTACCTCGCTACCTCGATACTAGGAATGCCCTCTTTCCTTTTGTAGACTCATTTGCTTCTAATAATCTTTTGACTCTTTGGTACTTTAACTAGTTCCCACGTCTGATTTTGATGGAGTGATTCCATCTCTTCACTCATAGCCCCTAGCCACTACGACGACTCAGAACTAGCCATCGCTTCATAGTATAACGAAGGCTCATCTGTCTCCACATCATTACCTACAGTCAAAGCATAAGCAATATCTGTATAACCATAACATACTGGTAGTTTTATTTGTCTCCGTTGTCTACCCTAAATAGAGTATGCTGTGGTTGTACTGGTTATTGACTATTACCAACTTTAGGAACTACAACCTCATCTGCAGTCTCAACATTTGTTACCTCTAAGGTCTTCGGAGTCTCCACCTGAAGCTCTATCTCACTACTGACATCATGATTTGTCTGCTCTGCTGGTAGTGTCTCAGGACTCCTCTGTCGAAGCATTGCAGTCTCGTCGAAGATTACATCTCTGTTAATTAGAAAATTAGGTGATCTGGTATCAGTGCACTACAATCGGTAGCTTTTCACTCCATGTGTATAACCTAGAAATATGCACTTCTTCAACCTTGGTTCAAGCTTACCATCACTAACATGAGCATACACAGGACATCCGAATACTCGTAATCCTGAGTAATCAACAGTTTTCCCCGACTATACTTCCTCTGGAGTCTTCCACTCAATAACAGATGATGGATATCTATTAATCAAGTAACGGGCCATGTTTACTACTTCGGTCTAAAATTCCTTGCCTATTTCAACATGCAATAACATGCTCCGGGTTCGCTCAAGTAAAGTTCCGTTCTTCCGTTCTGCCACTCTATTCTACTGTGGTGTCCCAAGCACTGTGCGGTGTCTAACAATACATTCTCTTTCGCATAACTCGGTAAAATTTTTACCACAGAATTTCATGCCGTTATCGGTTCTCAGACACTTAATCTATTTATCTGACTGCTTCTCAATTAATGCCTTAAATTTCTTGAACCAATCAAACACATTAAATTTGTGTTTTAGAAAGTATACCCATACATTCTTGTAATAATCGTCGATAAATGTCAGCATATAACGAACACCTCCTTTCGAAGGAACTGGAGATGAGCCCCAGACATCTGAATGAATATACTCAACTGGTTACTTGGTCGAATGAATACATGTAGTAAACTTAATCTTGCGCTGCTTCTCAAAAATGTAGTGCTCACATAAGTCTAATTTACTTATCTTCTGACCCTTTAACAACCCTCTATCACTCAGCATTGTCATACCTGCCTCGCTCATGTGCCCTAATCGCATATGCCATAAATGAGTTAAATCGGAATCTGAGTCATCTGATGAAACAGCAGCAGCTCCTATCACGGTCTCTCCAAGTAGATGATAGAGAGAACTCACTTTCTTTCCTTTCATCACTATCATGGCACCTCGAGAAATCTTCAGTACTCCACCTGCAGCAGTGTACTTACGCCCGATATCATCGAGTGTCCCCAAAAAATAAGGTTCTTCTCGAGCTCCGGTACATGCCTCACATCTGTCAATGTGCGGACACACCATCATGCATCTGAATACGAACTATCCCTATTCCTACAACCTTGCATGCTGCGTTATTCCCCAATAGAACTTTACCACCATCTGCAGTCTGGTAAGTAGTAAACTAGTTCCTATGAGACGTCATATGATAAGAACACCCCGAATCTTGCACCTATTCGTCTCTTGACGAATCTATAGTCACACATAAAATAGCCTCTGCATCACTAGTACTCTCCTCAGCAATATTCACCACACTACTTGTGGCATTCTGCTTATCACCTCTGTTTCTCAGCTTATGACAATCTCTCCGATGTGCTCCTCCTTATGACACTCAAAGCACTTTACACATCCCTTGAATTTTCTATGGCGTGATTTAGACCCGCTTCTACTTCTGCTGCTGCTGGACCCCCGTTGTTGCTCTCTACCCTGAATCACTAGTCCCCGCGCTGAATCCTGCGCTAGATTGTCATCTCGCAACTTTTTCTATCACTCCTTAGAAAACAAAGCGGACTTTACCTCTTCTGAGGTAGTCGTAGTACGCCCCTGTAACAATGAATCAGTAAAGTTCTTCCATGACTCTAGTAAAGAAACTAACAACATCATGCCCTGCTCTTCATCTTCAAGAGTCTTACCGACGTTCTTCAGATCCATCATGAGTTTATTAAATTTATCTAGGTGGGTTCTGATAGACGTACCTTTAGTATATCTGAACTGGAACATCCTCTTCAACATGTACAAGCGATTGTTCAAACCCTTCTTTACATAGAGCGACTGAAGCTTTGCCCACAATGCTGCAGTATCCTTTTCTTCGCCTACCTCTATCAACACTTCATCCGATAAATTCAACAGGATTACACTCCTAGCTTTCCTCATTAACACATCTTTATCAGCATTTTTCATCAATTCAGGCAACTTAGCCTTGCCCTCCAATACTTCTGCTAAACCCTAAATTGTCAATAATGCTTCCATCTTGAAGCTCCATAACTTAAAGTTGTTCCTCCCGTTAAATTTCTCAATTTTAGCTTTCACCCTAGACATAATTGCAATTACAAATATCCAGATAATAATCAGACAAGCAAAAACCCCAAATCACAATCCAGAAATTTGACCCAAGCTCTAATATCAATTGTTGTAATACTAACGTGTGAAAACTATCAGGATATTGCAAATACGTCAACACGAAAACTCATAGATAATAACGAGGAACGATAAAGGACACCAGATATAACGTGGTTCGGTCCGAATGTTAGTACCTACATCCACGAGGAGAGTCAGCAAAAACAATCCACTATAATCGGAGAATCGGATTAACAATCGCTCAATACACTCGTGTTTCCCAAACATAAATTATACCAAAAATCCAAGTGTTTACAATAAAACAACTCAATTGGATATAATATAAAATAAAACTCACGCACGAAATCCCTTGTGTTCAGACTCCTTGGCGCGATCGAGAACGTCGTAGTGTCGTCTTCGTTTTCTTCTTCTCACGTCATCCTTCTTGTTGAGTCTTTTGAGTACGGTCTCACTTTTCTTGTGCGGCTAGTCTCAGGTAAAAAAACCAGAATTCTTCTTCCCTTTTTTAATATGGCAGGCGTGGATACAAAAAGGAAGTAAACCCTTGTTTTGTCTTCTTCCTTTTTCTTATTCTGTTACGCCCCGACCGCGATATCCCTTGCCAAATCGCCACGAGGTCATAGAGATAGCGTCCCAGGCCCACTATCAACATATCACTTACTTAAGCATGCGAAAACGTGTCAACTCCCTAACAGTACAGACAAACAGGGATAGAATAGTAGGAATCAAACACTACAACGTTTTACCAAAGGATAATAATAACAAATATACAAAATAGTAGTTAGGACATAATCCTACTAGGTTACTAATGTACGAGCTCAACTCCATACTTCGGGCCACTAGACAAAGTCTTAAAGGTATACTCAATCAGGTAAGACTAACTTCTCATCTTATTTCAAATGACTAATCCAAAAGTCAATCCTTGGCGCTCACGAGGCTCCATCACTTGGAATCTGAAAATGTTATCCCACGACAGGGTGAGAATAAATCTCAGTGAATCAAGCTTAAGCTCGGTTAGAAAACTGATTCGCCCGTGCATCTTAGCAATAATCTCACTATATCACAACGCCACATAAAGCACTCAAGTACATCTAAATCAATAAAGTCATCAATCAATCCCGAGCAGTTAAAATCGATTAGACAATAAAAAGCTCGATTCGTACAATGTCTTTATTAATCAATTCAATTTATAACGTCGATCGCTCGCTCATTTCTAACCTGTCGCTCGCTCGCGATCGAACACAATCAAATCAATCAATCGATCATTTTCAACTAATCATAATTAGCCACAGACAAAGTAATCAACCAGCTAACCTAATCGATCAGCCAACCTAACCGATCAACTATTTAACTTAATCACAATTTCTATCTAAACCGGCCTCGATCGCTTACCTAAATTCCTTAATCGACTAAATGACTAATCTTAGGCGCAATTAGCGCCCTAACCAAGGATTAAGGTCAACTCACAAATTGACTAGCTCGGCGGTCTCAACGGCGACGGCGCGGGCGGCGACGGCGGGGGCAGCGACAACGATCAGCGACGACAGATTACGGGTCAACTTCTCGAACAAATGGCCCAAATTCTCGGCCACTTGGCCCATAAGCCCAGCACAATGGCCTAGAGACTCGGCCCGCCTCCCAGGCCATGGCCCAGGTCAGTCCGGCCATGGTTCAGCTCTTTGGCCCATGAACCCGGCCCAAAATAGGGAACTCGAGCCGGGACAGGGCAAGGCCAGCTTCTGCGCTGAGGCGGTTGATTCGACGATCGATGGACGGCGGCTGACTCGGGGGTTGACGGTGGAAGTACCAAGTGGTCGAGGGGAGTCCGTCGGCGCCGGTAGTAGCGGCTGAAGGTGGCCGGAGGCGGCGGCGAAACAGATCTGGTGGAGCACAGGTCTCGTGCGGCCAAGAACAGGGTAGCTGTTTGGGCCGATTTTCGGCCACCACGCTCAGCGGCTGGTGTCCACAAGCTCAGGGGTGAGAGAGAGGTCCCAGGAGTTCGTTGGTGGTGGCGTGAGAGGCGGTGTCGCTGGAAACGGCCAGATCGAAGAAAATCCTAACTGGTCTCCAAAACAGGGCAGCTGTGGTTTCGGGGCTAATTGCGGCTGTTCCGGCGGCCGACGGTTGGCGAGGCGACATCGGGGGTGTCAAGGGGAGGCAGGCGGACGTCGATGATGTGGTGGTTAGTGGTGGTGGCGCTAGAAATGGCCGGAGGAAGGCCGGCTGTTCTCGAGTTCAAGGGGGTCTGAACAGGGGCTGGATTCCCAGCTTGATTTCGCGGCTCCCGATGGCTGTCGATGGTGGCGGAGGGGTCAGAGGTGACGGCAAGGAAGGGCTGGGGGTCGTGATGGTGGTAGTCGATGGTGGCGGCGGCGAAAACGGCCGAAGGAACGAGGAATGGGTCTCGGTCGGGTGTGTCCAAAATCAGAAGAAAAAGAAGGAGATAAAGAACAGAGAGAGAGAGAGAGATCGTGAGAGAGCAGGAGGGAGAGTAGCAGTTGAAGAGAGGGAGGTGGGCCCCATTAGAGACTTTTGGGCAATTTTTGTCATATACACAAATAATTGAGGGGCATTTTGATCTTTTTGCATTTTAGAACATAACAAAAATTTATGCACTGGATGAAGGGCATTTTTGGCAACTTCGTAGGCTGGGCTTGGTTGGGATTAGGCTCGAGCGCGACGATTGAAATTCTAATTCCCGGCGACTAAGAATTCGAAACCTAATCTAAATCGACTGAAGCTCCAGAATTCGTCCAATTATTGTTTCTGTCGTCCTTACGATCCAAAATAATTTACTGACTGTATTTCAATACCAATCCATTTTATTAAATTCAAGCACTTTACCAAAATCAAATTTTCAGGGCGTCACATATTCCATGGGGGCCCACAAGCTTTCTTTGTATATAAAAAAGGGCCACACTTTCTTTTCAAAATTTGACCATGCACCATTCTTCAATCTTGAAGTGGCAGAAAGCTTTTTTTTTCCCCCTTTTATTTTGTTCTCTATCAAGGCCGCAATTAATTCCAAGACAAATATACCATACTCAATTTTTTTAAACTTGAGACATAAAATAACAAGAGTGAAGAGGGGTATTTACAGGGGTAGAAGCAATTGGGTGGGGGAAATCGGACATGGGCTTAGTTGAACCAATTTTCTTGCAGGTTGGCTCTATAAAGACCAAAAATAAATATCGATTCCTAACGGTCCTTTTTGTTCCATTAATCTGTTGGCCATTATTTCTTGGAAAAATGCCAAAAAAGGGCCCAACTGCATTTATTTTCTCAATTAGGAATCTGAAGTGCAACTTGTTTCAGAGAAGGGCTTGAAGTGCCTTTTTTTTAATTCAAATAAGAGACTGAAGGAGGAAACTTTCGTCTTTTTACATTCTGTGATTTGTTCCCTTTTTTTTCCTTCTCTTTTATTCATTTTTTCCTTTCCTCCTTCCCTTGTACCAATCCGCAGCCAGAGGCTGCGCGGCCTCGCTGGATGGTGGTCCGTCGACACCTTCAGATTGTCAGATCTCGACTTCACGAGTGCCACGGTATTACCGTTCTTGTGGAGTGAGTTAGGGTTAGGCTTATTGTAATCTAGCAAGGGCGGTGGAGGTCCTCGAGCTCTTGATTGGAGGAAGATGAAGAGGATGGCGAGTGAAGCGAAGAGATGAAGACGAACTCGCCATAGGAGGATTCTCTAAGAAGCGGAAGGCTCAGATTTGAGGCGTCAGAGGTAGATTTAGAGCTACGGTTGAGAAAATGCATCACCGATTTGGATGAAGATTAGGGGTTCTTTTGCCTGGAATCAACACGCTTAGGGTTCTAATTCTGGTACAGCTTCTTGAGGCAGAGGAGCTCCTTCTAACAGCTGGAGTTCATTTTGATCCTCCAATTGCGTTCAGAGTTATTCTCCAGTGACTGGAGGCTCGTCGTAGAGGGCGCTTCTAGCGACGGCTTCGCGGCGGAGAGCTGAAGCGGGATGATTTTCCCGTCGAAGAGCTCGTCGGTCAGGAGAATCATGACTGGATCTTTGAGATAGAACTTGAAGTCTCCCGAGGGGCGGAAGGCTCGGAGACCCCCAACGGATCCACCACGAAGCGAGGCGAGGAGGCGATCAGCTTGGGCGAGGGGTTGCCGTCGGGGAAGTCGCGGCTGAAAGAGGTGCGGGGGCTGAACCATTTGTACACCGATGGTGCCGGCCACAAGGTAGGCCCTCGAGGGCGCACAACCCACGATTGCTGGGTGGTGCAAAGGAAAAAGGAGAGTAGGAAAAAAATCACAAAATGTAAAATGATGAAGATATCCCCGTTTAGGACTTTATTTGAACCAAAAAATTCACTTCATGCCTCTCTTTGAAACAAGTTGCACTTCGGGCTCTTAATTGAGAAAATAAGTACAGTTTGGACCCTTTTTTTTTTCCTTATTTCTTTTTGGTCCAATAACTACCATGTCAGTGTGTCACTGACTGAACACCTCTGGAATATATATTCATCGAGTATCGCCACCAAAATTAATCCATTTCATTCGTTAAACGGGCAGACAGGATTCAGAATGTCATGGATATGTCAATTTGAATTTTTTTGTGATATTAGCCGGATTTAACAAAAACTAACAAATGATAAATTTGTCACTTGTGTGTACCAGATTCAGATATTTGGTAGTCATAAAATTTAATTTGGGTAAATTTGCCACAGATGTAATAATTTAGAGTTTTTACTAGTAAAAAAATAGCTTAAGATAATTTTATCACATATGTACTAGTTTGGAGTTTATATTAGTAAAAAATAGTTCAGTATAAATTTGTCACAAGTTTATTAGTTTGAAATTTTCTGTGATAAAAAAATAGTTCATGATAAATTTATCATGAGTGTACCAATTTGAGATTTGTTGTGGTTTAATCCTAAAAAAAATGTAGATAACTTTAGAATGCATTAGTTTCGCAAAAAAAAAAACAAACGATTTCAAAGATATATTTTCTTTGAAACGGTCTCTTGAAATGACAAAATTTTTTTACGTTTATTCATTTTTATAGATAACACAAATAAATACTTTGCAAGGAAATATTTTCCAAAGTCTTCCTTGCGACCCCGCGTCGGTCATTTCCTGGTCAACATGTCAACTTGATAGAATAAAACAATTCCAAGTTGATCAATCGAGGAGAATTTAATACTTGATTTTCTTATTCGGGGCAGGCGGTCCACGTGTTATGCTCTGCATCCGTCCGCCTCAAACCGCATCTTCCTCCACTTCCCCTCGTTCTGTAAAAGCCGCCGCACACGGCGCCGACGCGGTTCAACAACGGGTCCCGCCGCCCCCGGTCCCAAATTAAATCTAATCAATAAGCGTGATCAGTCCACCATGTTATCATCTGCGCTTTTGAATTATCTTTGTTTTTAATTTTTTGGAATAGATTTTGTTTTAGGTAGCCCCATTTTAATAACCAATTAATATATATATATATATATAATTGGTCCTGCGTGAAATATAATAAGTACTTTAACTTTGCATTGTTCCGAATCACCACGACACATGTTGACGGCGTGAAGATTTTAAAGGATTATTCACTTCGTGAATGGCGTGGTAGTTCAGAGCCCCGGTGCCGCGCGGCCTGTCTTGTGACGAATTACGTTTCGAGCGGATATGTAACCGGCCGTTTTTCAGCTTTTTTCGAGATCACTAATCTCCGAACAGATACGTTCCTGAGAAGAAAATGAACTTGCCGCGGCGTATCTCTCTCAACTTAGAAGTCAAAGCCACCATTTTTCAGATGCATTATTACTCAATCGACCGTCGCAAGACAAAATATGTGCATCCGTGAGGAGTAGGGGTGTGTCAAAATCAAATCGAAAAATCGAACCAAAACGCTAATAGATTCGAACTGCACTAAAAAATTCGTTTATTTCAGTTCTGTTTGCTCAATTCAAGTAATTGTTAAAATAACACTTTTTTTTTAGTTCAGTTATTAGTTATTCTGGTTTGAATTTGGGATAAATAAAAAAAATATAGTCTCATCAAGGGGAAAATAGATTAAAAAAATTTTCAAAAAAAAAAAACAGAGGAATTGGGAGAGTATGAATAAGAATAGGGATGGGCAAATCGAACTGCCCGAATCGATGGTCATATTCTCGATTTTAGATGGGTTTGGTCCGATTCTCGATTTTTAATATTGAAACTAGTGATCAGACGGTCCGATTCTCAATTTCAAGGATATAGGACCAAACTGAATTGGACCAATCGAATTTAAAAAAGAAAGAAAAGAAATCGTGATGTTTATTGTTTAGGGTTTGCTATGTCTTCTGTCTCTTTCTTTACTTCATTTATTTGGAGGCCTTCATGATGAGGATGAGTGTGCTACCTTGTGATTGCTAAAGATGTCTAAATTTTTCAGTTTTTTGAGAAGACCCTATCAGAACAACAGACGATAGTTTTCTTCTAGCACTAGTAGGGTGGACGTTCATAATCTCCCCCTTAGTTATTTGACCACACTTGCCATGAAGAAGTTGCATGTTTTTATCTTGCTGGAAGATCTCCTTGAAAACATTAACCGATGAATTCTGAAAAATAAAAAGATAGCTTTGTGTCTTGGGCATGCGTAGAAATTTGTCGTACTATTGATTCTTTGGAACCAATTGAAAATTGGACCTGACCGATGTTCCGGTCCGATTTTCAATTTCAAGGATGATCAATCCGGTCCTCAATTTCGGAAAATGAGAATCGGGCTACTGGTGCGGTTTTCAATCCTTCGGACTCGTGAATAAGAATATGGGAAAAGGGAGCGTGGTCTCCAGCGGCGTAATTTTTGGGTTATGGGTTCTCGTTCTGTTAATATCTTTTGACTCGTTGGAACGGAAATAGGTACGGTCCTTGCACGTTCAAGTGGGGCCCCAGCCCGTCCGTCCCAGTCCCACCGTACACATCTTGCATCACCCAACCCGCCGCCCACCAGGCAGCTGTCATCTCCTGCGGACCAACTCAGGAACCCGTCATCCCTTCTCCTCCACGTGGCCTGCATCTAGCCCGTTCCTGAAAAAGCAATCTTTGCTCGGACTGGTCTCCCCTTTCTGCTAGCTTAGTGGGCAGCTCCGCATTGAATCACGCACGCTCTCTCTCTCTATACCTACATTTCTCTCTCTCTCTCTCTACTCTCTCGGCAACATCATCGCCATATCCAAACCAACTTCGCTCCGTCGCCTGCTTCTCTCTCGCCGATCTGAACCATGAAATCCCCGCCGAGTCGCCGTCGTCCCGAAGCTCCTCCGCCTTTCTCTCTGTCCAATCACCACCCTCTCCTCCACCTCCGCCTCCTCTTCCTCTTTGTTCCAACCTAAGCACTCTCTACTTGCTCAACGACCGACGTTTCTCCGATCTTCTTCTTCTTCTTCTTCTTCTTCTTCTGCTTCGAATCGTTTCATTTTCCCCAGAGTCTCTCTGCGTCCCTCTCTCTCTATCTCTCGTTCTCTCACTGTTTCATGGCGTCGCTCGAGAGCTTGACGGAGGACTTGCTCGTCCGAATCTACAAGGGCCTCGCCTCCGACGCTGATAGCAAGTCGTGGCGGGTCGTGTGCCGCGAATTCCACCGGATCGACTCCCTCACGCGCTCCTCCCTCCGGCTCCTGCGCGTCGAGTTCCTCCAGTCTCTCCTCGCCAACTACCCTCGCCTCGACACGCTGGACCTCTCCGTCTGTCCTCGGATTGACGACGGCGCCATCTCGCTGCTGTTGACTCGGAACTCGCCGAGCGTGTTCCGGCGCGTCTCCCCTCTATTGCCTCCTGGTCGCGATTCACTGAGCTGGACTCGGGGCCTGAGGAAGCTGATACTGAGTCGGTCCTCCGGGTTGGGTCACTACGGTCTGGAGCGGGTGATAAGGGCTTGCGCTTATCTGGAGAGCGTCGACGTGTCGTATTGCTGCGGGTTCGGGGACCGGGAGGCGGCGGCACTGTCGTGCGGGGAGAGGCTAAGGGAAGTGAAGATGGACAAGTGCTTGGGAGTGTCTGATGTTGGGTTGGCCAAGATCGCTGTGGGTTGTGTGAGGTTGGAGAAGCTGAGCTTGAAGTGGTGCATGGAGATTAGTGATTTAGGGGTGGATCTATTGTGCAAGAAGTGCGTGGACTTGAAGTTCCTCGATTTGTCTTATCTTAAGGTTCGCTTCTTTTAATTCTTCACTCTCGTTTCTAAATTCTAGAAAGCCAAAGATGCTGTTCCTGGATATGGTTGTCTACTTGGCTGGCGATGCCTTCAAATTTATCTGATCAAATCACCAATGCTCTGATTTGTGGGATTTTGTTTACTCTAAATTTTTCGATGTACAAGGTTTTATTTTAAGTAAGAGATCCTTTTTAGTATTATCTGTTGTGCGATTTCTGGAGGTGTCGACTTTAGGATCAAGAGTCCCCTTGCCAATTGCCCCGTTTGTGTAGGTTGTTTGAATTTGGGAAGATTTTATGTTGTGCTCTCTCTCACTACTCTTCTCTCTACCTGGTTTGTTGCTTCTTCCTCCATCTATGCTAGGAGTAGATGCTTGTGAATAAGAGATGCAGGTTGGACCTGGTTCATGGATAATATTGTGCTTTAAGATGTAATTTTGAATCTGAATGGCAGGCTTCGCTATTTGCTAGAACAGTGGATGCCTTTGTATTTCAGAAATTTTAAGAGATGAAATATCATGAAGACCTTACCCAAAAAAAAATATCATGAAGTGTACTTACCCCAAAAAAAATAATAATCATGAAGTGCAATGCATTGTTGCTTAAGGATTTTCTTTCTCGATGTTTCTGATTATGCTCTTTTTCCAAAACTTTCACCTCTGACCTAACTTAGGTTACAAACAACTCCCTGCGATCAATTGGTTCTCTACCAAAGTTGGAAGTTTTGGCTTTGGTGGGTTGTTCTCTCATTGATGACACTGGATTACAGTTCCTCGAGGATGGATGCCCTTTGTTGCGGGTAATGGTTGTTGCACACGAATAATGCTCATTTTTAGGATGATGGAAAATTTTACAGGTCCATAATGCTAAGGGGTGACTTTGATGCTTGCAGGTCATTGATATGTCGAGATGCAATGGCATCAGTTCTTCTGGTTGGGTCTCTGTTGTTAAAGAACATGAAGATCTTGTGCAGCTTAATGCAAGTTACAGCTTGACGGTTAGTGGTTTCTCCAGCTTCACGACTTGTGCATCTTGCTCTGTGTTTGTGTACTTTTTAAAGTAAAATTCATCATCAATCTGGACATGTGAACAGGAGTGCTCTTCAAGCCTTCTCCATTGCCTCAACAATTTGAAGAATCTGAACACTATTAAAATTGATGGGGCTCGAGTTTCGGACTCTGTTTTAAAAGCCTTAAGCCATTGCACATCATTGGTGGAAATTGGACTTGGCAAGTGCATAGGGGTGACGAACCTGGGGCTCATGCACCTCGTCTCTGGCTGTGTTAACTTGAGGGTCCTTGACATGACATGTTGCCATTCCATAACTGATGCAGCAATTTTTGCTATATCAGATTCTTGCCGCAACCTAACGTGTCTGAAGTTAGAATCTTGCAATATGATCACTGAGAAGAGTCTCTATTATCTTGGATCATTTTGTTTGCTGCTTGAGGAGATTGATCTTACTGATTGTGGTGCCATAAATGATACAGGTAAGTTGGGAAAATTTGGAAAACCAAAGAAATTGCACGTTCTTTGTAATTCCTGTTAGCATGTAATCTCCTTCCTTATGGCTGATTGTCAAGTACTTCAGTTTGTCAATGCATGTCTTAGCCTTTCTGCTTCTTGCACAATTCTGCTTTTGTTGTATTAGTGCATCTTTTTCTTTCTGAAAATTGTCAAGTACTTCAGTTTGTCCATGCATGTCTTAGCCTTTCTGCTTCTTGCACAATTCTGCTTTTGCTGTATTAGTGCATCTTTTTCTTTCTGAAATTCCCATTTGTCCGTTGAAACTTTCTGTGTTCAAGACCGATAATTAGGTCCTCCCCTTCTCCTGCAGGACTTGAATATCTTTCTAATTGTTCGGAACTTTCATGCTTAAAGCTGGCACTATGCCCAAGTATAACTGACAAAGGATTAGGTCATATTGCGTCTAAATGCCGGAAGATCTGTGAGATTGATCTTTACCGGTAATATTTTGACACCGTCAGATTTGCCTTTTAGACTTGTATTAGCTGTGAAATTTTTTTAATGCATCTTCAATATGGATTGTAGCTGTACCGGGGTTGGAGATGATGCATTAGCTGCTCTATCAGGCGGTTGCAAGAAGCTGAGGAGGCTCAATTTGTCATACTGCTCTGATGTGACAGACAGAGGGATGGAATATCTTGGTCAATTAGAAGAACTTTGGGACCTAGAGATGCGTGGGCTTATCAATGTGACTGGTGCTGGTTTGATGACACTTGCAGCCGGATGCAAGAGACTGGCTGATTTAGACATGAAATACTGTGAAAATGTTGATGATTCAGGCTTCTGGGCCCTTGCCTACCACTCAAGGAACTTGCGACAGGTACAATTGCTGTCAAAGCTCTAAAAGTTATCCTTGATTATAAAAATTTTATAAGGAATGGTAAGAGTATGAAAGTAAAGCCTTTGGGGAGATACCTTTCTAGATGGCCGAAAATTTATCATTTCATGGAAACATGAGGGTCAATGTGCTCTTCCTCAGGTTTTGGATATGTTATCAAGTAATTTAGGTGCACTCTTATGAGCATTTCGTGTCTCATAATTTCTCAGATCCAACATCTGGTAAAACTCTTGAAAACCCATCTAACTTCTCTTCATTTTCAACTTGGTCCACTGAGTTTATCATGTATACTGCCTTGTTTATCTAGAAAAGCACGGACTGTGAAAAGTAACATTTTCACAAATGGGACATGGATAGTTGATATACTTGTCCTATTGCTTTTAAGTCAACTATTCAATCGACCAAAAAATTAAAAAAAAGTCGGCTATTCGTAGTAGTTGACGGTCGGTTTTCCGATATTGACCTTTTTTCATTCCTTCCTTTTATCGTCCTTATTTGGTGAGGAAGTGTCAAATTATTTGCCTAAACCGGTAAAGGAGAGAAGACGGTTGGTAACCTTTTTGGTAGGTAAGCATAAGTATCCTTGACTAGAAATCAAGAGAAGGGGTGCAACTTACCTGCTACTGTTGCGCCATGCTGAACAATAAATCAAGAACCATCTACAATCAAAGAAGCGAACTATGTTATGCTTTCCCATTTCTTGCATGTCCCTTTGGTTGTCACTTGTCAACATTCTTTCTAAATTCAAATTTGCATTCTATATCTAACAAGCATAAATAAAGGAGAGTGAATATTGCTTGATCGCAAAAGAATAAATGGGTAGGAGAAAAGGCTAAGGAAGTGGAAAGCACCGGATTCAAATTGTGGTATGCAAGCTCAAAAAAGAATGTAAATGGAGGTGGGATTCTGATCGATAAAAATTTCAATGATAGAGTTGTTGATGCTAAAAGAATATGAGATAGGATTATCTTGGTTAAGCTAGTAGTGGGAGATTTGATTTTGAATATACTTAGTGTGTATACTCCCCAAGTTGGATTGCAAGTGTCCGATAAGACCAGATTTTGGGAAATGTGGAGGAGATTTTAAAGGGGATGCCACACGAGGAGAAGGTATTCATAAGTGGAGATCTAAATTGACATGTTGGTCAAAGTAGTGGAAGTTTTGACAGAGTTCATGGAGTTTTTGGATATGAGACTAGAAATGAGTGGCGAAGACATCTTGAACGTGGCATTAGCTTATGATTTGATATTGTCAAAAACCTTCTTTAGGAAAAGAGAGTCACATTTAATCATTTTTTGTAGCGGTCAAAGTTGTAGTCAGATTGATTTCTTTTTTGTCAGAAGAGAGGATAGAGCCTCGTATATAGACTGCAAAATCTACCCTGGAGATTGTGTAGCTATGCAACATAACTTGGTGGTCCTAGAGATTCGGTATAATAAAGTACAGAAAATGCAGAGAAGTGGCAGAACCCCAGAATGAGATGGTGGAAGTTAAATGAGGGAAAACAAATAGATTTCAATGAAAGAATGTTTCAAAAAGGACCGTGATAACTAGAAGGTGAAGTAAATATGATGTGGAACGAGATGTCTTACTGCATCCAGAGAGTGGCACGAGGAGTGTTAGGACAAAGTAAAGGGAACATGCATCAAACAAGTGAAACTTGGTGATGGAATGTAGAGGTGTAGGAGGCAATTAAACAAAAGAAAGAGTATTTCAGATGTTTGCATAAATGTCCTAACGAAGAAAATTTGCAAAAATTTAGACGGGTGAGAAAATGCCAAGAATGCGGTGCGAGAGGTTAGAGGCAAGGTTTTCATCGACATGTACAATAAACTTGGGAACAAAGAAGGAGAAAAAAGTATCTATAGGCTTGCAAAGATAAGGGACAAGAAAAATAAAGATTTGACAGGGGTTAGATGCATCAAGGATGAAAATAAGAAACTTTTAGTAAGAAATGCAGAAGTTAAAGAAAGATGGATGAGCTATTTTAATAAACTTTTTAATGGAGAGAGCAATAGAAGTGAGGTGGAGCTAGAGGACGCTTCTGATGATTTAGAAGGTTTATGCATAGAGTTAAGATTACATGAAGTTAAGGAGGCATTAAAGAAGATGACGACTAGTAAAGCTTGGGGACCCGATGATGTCCCTATTAACGTGTGGAGATGCCTAGGGAATGTGGCAATAAGGTGATTAGCTAATATTTTTTAACAAGATTTTTTATACTAATAAGATGCCTGATGAATAGAGGAATAATATGCTTTTGCCCATTTACAAAAACAAGAGGGATATCAGAATTGTTCCAACTATAGAGGTACAATGAAGTTGTGGGAGAGAGTTATTGAGCATCGTTTGAAAATAGAGACCGATATCTCTGTAAGTCAGTTTGGATTTATGCTAGAAAGATCCACCATGGAAGCTTTTTTTTGATAAAACAATTGATGGAGAGATATCGAGAAAAAAGGACTTTCATATGGTGTTTATTGATATCAAGCAGTCGTATGATAGAGTTTTAAAAAATGTTTTATGGTAGTTTCTTGAGAAGAAAAAAAGTACCTTCAAAGTATGTAGAGTCAATCAAGGATATATATGATGGTATTACTACATGTGTGAAGGCTTGTAATGCAACATCAAATTATTTTTCAATCATAGTAGGTTTACACCGTGTTTCTGCTTTGAGTCCTTGTCTTTTTGCCCTAGTTATGGATGAGTTAACAAAAGATATCTAAGATGAGATGCCGTGGTGTATGTTATTTGTAGATAATATTGTGCTCATTGATGAGACCAGGGTTAGGGTTGGTGCTAAACTAGAATTATGGAAAAACACGTTGGAGTTTAAAAGATTTACGTTAAGTCGAAGTAAGATCTAATACATGAAGTGTGAGTTTGACACGACAAGAGGAGGAGATCAAGAATCTGTGAATTTGCTTGGACAAGAGGTACTCAAGAAAGATGCCTTTTGATATCTGAGATCAATATTGCAAAAGGGTGCAGAGATTGATGAGGATATAAGCCATGGGATTAGAGCAGGATGATGAAAATGGCACGGTGCGTCAGGATTTTTGTGTGATCGCAAAATCCCCCTTAGGCTAAAAAGAAAATTTTATAAAACAACAGGAAGGCCTGCAATGTTATATGGAGCTGAATGTTGGCCAGCATAGAGGCAAGATGAGCATAAAATGGGAGCAGCGGAAATGAGGATGTTAATATGGATATGTGGTCATACAAAGATTGATAAGATAATAAATGAAGATATTTGACGAAAAGTTGGAGTAGTACCAGTGACAGAAAAGATGAGAGAATATAGATTGAGGTGGTTTGGATATATTCTTCGGAGATCTCTTGATATTTCGATAAGAACAGAAGTTTGCTACGAGGAGCATGATGTGAAAAAAGAAGAGGTCGGTCGAAACTTACTTGGGAAAAAGTAGTAAAACAAGATTTGATGGGTTGAGAAATTGATTGGCGTACGGTTTATCTTAGGGCGGAGTAAAGTAAAGTTATTAGCAATGTAGAGGGGCAAAATTCCTACATTTTTTATTGTCCTTTCTATTCCTTTCTCTCTATAAATAATTATATATATTTTTATTTTTCATAATTCTTTCTTTTCACCTCAATCGGTCTTGCTTTTATTTTATTTATTTTTGAGTTCATCGACTGTTGACCCCTACTAGATTGGGATAAATGTGTTGTTGATGTTGATGTTGATGTTGATCTAACAAGCACAAACAATTTGTCATCTCATCTGCAAAACATCAAGCCCCATCTCTTGACAATTGTTAAATGCTTGTTAAAAGGTGAGGCAAATTTCATCCACATGCTCCCACAGCCAAACAGTTTTTAGCCTGCTTACACCTCCATGAATGTTACTTAAAAGCTAATCTCGAAAATGAAAGCTACTTAGCTAGTAAGGCTGAAGAACGGTTCCATTGTTTATTGTTCAAGAGCTGCTAGCTGGGCCTGAATATTGTGGTCGGTTCTAATTAGTTCTTTAATTTGTCGATTGTGTGATCTTATGGTGCTCAATTCTACGCATGTGACAGATAAACCTAAGCTACTGCAACATCTCTAACATGGGGCTTTGCATGGTGATGAGCAACTTGACACGCCTGCAAGATGCGAAGTTGGTGCATCTCAACAAAGTGACAGTCGAAGGCTTTGAGCTTGCGCTTCGGACGTGCTGGGCAAGGATAAAAAAGGTCAAGTTGCTTGCTGCTTTGAGATTCAAGCTTTCCTCAGATATACGCGAGACATTGCGTGCTACAGGCTGTAACATAAGATGGGATTAGTAGACAGATCACACCTAGAAGAATCATGCGCGCTGTGTCGAAAATCAAGCGTACCTCATATAGTTCCCAGAATTTGATGCGCCCTAGAGCAGCTTGACTGGTGTATTAAGCAGTCTATATTAGACTTAACCATAGCGCATTGTGCTGCACAAAGATCAGACTCACTTAACCATTGCCCTTGCCGACAATTGGGATGCAGAAATGGGTGACCTTCCTTTCCATAGTGGTCCAATCCAATGTGTGCTTTTGGAAGTAATTTGTACTTGGAACTCTTGCTTTATCTGAACTGATGAACTTATATACAAGTCATCCTGATTTCGAGGATCTCGGCCTTGTTAATGTAATCAAGTTTCAAAGTTGCTTCTATGAGCCCTTTGAATAAATTCCGTTCCAGTTAACATTGACACATCAGCAATGCTTTTAAACAGGAAGCCGCCGCAAAGGCTCGGAGGATCGCTTGTTGGTTTCATCAAGCAGTGTAAAAAGGCAGGGAATCCGTAAACAAAACGTGACTTCCTCCCAAGAAAAAGCACAAGGGAAGGCAAGTGTGAGGCTCCAAAAGACGAACCCTTTCCTTTCAGACCAAACAATCCGACCGCTTTCTCAAACTATATACGAGTGAATTCTCTGTTCACGTTCCGATGACCACCAGTAGCTTTTTTCCATTCTCGTTTCAGCTTTCAGATAGCCAGCAATGGCCTTAGTGAATTCCCTCCTCATCCTCAGTCTCTTACCATCCCTTTTAGTTCTGTCCCAAGCAGCCTCCTCAAAAGAACAGACCCTTCACATTCAAGCCTTGCTTCCACAAGTCTGCAAGGACGTCGAAGACCAAAGCTCATGCCTTCTGAACGTGCAGGCCGAGCTCGATAACGTAGGGCCTCCCAATTCCATTTCGGTCCTTAGTGCCGCGCTTCAAGCCACTCTCCACGAAGCGAGAGCGGCCGCTCAGTCGATCACGAAGTTCACCACCTTGTCTGTGAGCTACCGCGAACAAGTGGCGATCGAGGACTGCAAGGAGCTGCTGGATTTCTCCATCTCGGAGATCGCTTGGTCCGTGGGAGAGATGAAAAAGATTCAAGCCGGCTCGAAGAACAGCCACTACGGGGGGAACATGAAAGCGTGGCTCAGCGCTGCGCTGAGTAACCAAGACACTTGCCTCGAGGGCTTCGAGGGCACGGACGGGCGCCTGGAAAATTTCATCAGGGGGAGCTTGAAGCAAGTCACGCAGCTCATCGGGAATGTGTTGACTATGTATTCTCAATTGCACAGTTTACCGTTCCCGGCACCTCGTACCAACTCCAGCGACGGGACCTCAGAGTTTCCGGCATGGATGACGGAAGGCGATCAAGAGCTGCTCAAGGCAAGTCCGGTTGGCATGCACGTAGATGCCGTCGTTGCGTCGGATGGGAGCGGACATTACCGCACCATCACAGAGGCGGTCATCGAAGCTCCAAGCTATGGCAACAGGAGGTACATCATATATATCAAGAAGGGTGTTTATAGCGAGAACATTGACTTGAAGAAGAAGAAAACAAACATTATGTTTGTCGGAGATGGCATCGGAGCCACCATCGTCACCGGTAATCGACATTTTATGCAGGGATGGACCACCTTTAGGACGGCTACTGTTGGTAAGTAGGGTGCAACATGTTTCGGAATCAAATCATTCGATTTGAACATTAACTTTGCGGTGAAAATGAAGTGAATCTTAATACTTAACTACTGTCTCTCACGTTATCACGCTTATAGCGGTGTCCGGCAAGGGGTTCATAGCCCGGGACATGACCTTCCGCAATATGGCGGGGCCGCAAAACCACCAGGCGGTGGCACTCCGCGTCGACTCAGACCAGTCTGCGTTCTACCGATGCAGCATGGAGGGCTACCAGGACACGCTCTATGCCCACTCCCTGCGCCAATTCTACCGTGAGTGTGACGTCTACGGCACCATCGACTTCATCTTCGGAAACGGCGCGGCGGTCCTCCAGAACTGCAGAATATTTACGAGAGTGCCCCTGCCCCTCCAAAAGGTGACCATCACGGCACAGGGAAGGAAAAGCCCCTACCAGAGCACCGGCTTCTCAATCCAAGACTCTTACGTTTTGGCCACCCAGCCCACTTACCTCGGCAGGCCATGGAAGCAGTTCTCCCGGACCGTCTTCCTCAACACTTACATGAGCAGTCAGGTCCAGCCGAGAGGCTGGCTCGAGTGGTACGGCGACTTTGCTCTCGGCACGCTGTGGTACGGCGAGTACCGGAACAACGGGCCCGGCGCCTCGCTCTCAGGCCGCGTCACGTGGCCCGGCTACCACATCATCCGCGATGCCGGCACGGCCGGTTTCTTCACGGTCCGACGGTTCATCGACGGGACCGCGTGGCTGCCGGCCACTGGGGTCAGGTTCAGTGCCGGCTTGAGCAATTGAAAGTCCTGGACTGCAGAGACACGTGTCATGCGTACTTCAAGTAGTAAATAGACTTTAGTAGCATATGGTCTCTACTTTTTCACTTTTTCTTTCTTTCTGTTAATTGCGACACAAGCGTTCCATTTATACGAGAAAAAACCTAGGAATGTATTAATTTGCTTACATTATGTAATAAATGTACCTATTACATTTCTTTGTTCACCGGTTTCCAATTTCCTTAGCATCGCTAGGAGGACTAGCGCGAGTATAAATGTGTGCCGACTTCTTTCTTTTGTTTAATTGTGTTTTTTTTGGGTAAGTATTTTTTTATTGTGTTTTTTTTTTGAGTAAATTAAGTATGTATTCAAATTTTCAAAGCACTAGGTATAAAGATGAAACTGGACACAAAAATCATGAACCCAAAATCTCATCAGAGGGTTCAAAGGTGATCCGACTGCAAATATACAATATCGCGACAAGGCGCATCTCACCTAGTGGCCAATAATCGACCAACAGAATTTTTTTTATTGTGTTAATACCACGAAAAACTATAAATTAATATACCTACGATAGATTTACCTCAAATAGATTTTTGACAACAAAAAAAAACCCAAAAGTGGTACAGATTTAACCCGTACTAATTTTTTAACCACAAAAAATCCAAATCGATACACCTGTGGCAATTTCACTATCCGTTAATTTTCGCTAAATTAAGTTAATAAGACAAAAAATCTCAAAACTATTACATCTATGACAAACGAAGAGTGAAAACCCAAAATTGGTACAATCGTCAATTCAATTGGCACTCAACTGAGTAATTTAATGAAAACTAACGAAAGGTAAAATTTACTATAGGTGTACTAGTTTAAAATTTTTTGGGTCAAAAATTAGTTTGGCGCAAATTCATCAATGTGCATAGTTTGAAATTTTTCGT
Organism: Rhodomyrtus tomentosa; assembly: GCA_028455895.1. Taxonomy (NCBI): domain Eukaryota; kingdom Viridiplantae; phylum Streptophyta; class Magnoliopsida; order Myrtales; family Myrtaceae; genus Rhodomyrtus; species Rhodomyrtus tomentosa. The sequence continues at coordinate 18,888,515 of JAPCWY010000003.1, read as the reverse complement.
GATATTAACTAGAGTTGTCAATACGGGTCAAATACCCATATTTTAACATATATTTATGAAAGTTAGTCAAATATGGGTCTCACTAAAATTACTAAAAAAGAAAAGCTTAAACAATGTGGGCTGTGTTTGGGTCTTTTACAAACCCATTTTAAACCCATTTTCGGCGCGTGATCGACAGCTTCCCAACCATCCACTTATGAACGGGCCTCAACTCAAGTATATTAGTTTATATTTTTTTATATTTAATTTTAATTTTTTTATAAGTAAAATAAAGAAAGAAAAATAAAAAAAAGATGTTTTGCATTGTCTCCGGCCCCCCGCCGCCGACCTTTGCCAGCTGTCGTCCCCTGCCGCCACCATTCTCCGTCGACTAGTCTTTGTTTCGAAACATATAAAATGCGGTTAATCCAGGTGCTTGTTTTTCAAGGCAAGGCACTGCAAAAACAAAGGCTAGGAAAAATTCCATATTTTCGAGGAAAAAAAAAGTGAAATTTATCCCAACTTGCATTTGAGCCACTTAACCCGTTGTGACCCAATTTTTTTCATACGGTAGAGATCTAACGACGCGTACTCGACCCGGCTCATTTGAGGAAGTCTGGTATTAGCCCTTTTTTTTTTCCCTTTAATTTATGGACTAAAAACCCATTTTATTCATTTTCGTGATCTTAGGTCAAAACTTTAACCAGAGCCGCAAAACTCAATCCAGCCATGAATGGAAACAAATCGTTCATTTGCTTAATTTGGGCAAATCTCCTAATTTTTATGAAGCAGGGCTTTGAACCCCCTATTTTCCCTCTCGGCCACAGATTCCATAACCAACTTCCCAACCATCTCCCCATATAAATTCACCCGCCCCCGCCTTCCAACCTTGAAGAAAAACCATTCCACTCCGGGGAATAAACGGCCCTTTCCGACATCTCTACTAGGGGACGAGAGGGAGCTCTTGTCTCTTTAGTAAATAAAAAATCTTTTTGCCCCTTCGATCCTTATACTATCAATCTTTTTTTGAGGATTTAGATATATAGCTTGTAGTGTTTTTTTTTGCAAATTTTCTTTGCTAGATCCTTTTCTCGGTGCCGTTTACTCGGACCAAAAAAAAAAAATGTCTTCCGACGGGAAAAAGAAGAAGGTCGCCATCGTGGCGGTCAGCTCGCTGATCCTGGTGGTCGCCGCCGTCGCCGTTGTCGCTGGCGTCAGCAAGAGCTCTGGCGGGTCTGAGGCCGCCCAGGGCGAGACCAAGCAGATCTCCTCCTCCATGAAGGCCATCCAGGCCATGTGCCAGCCGACCGACTACAAGGACGCGTGCGTCCAGAGCCTCGAGACCGCCGGGCCGAATGTGACCGACCCTAAGGAGCTCATCAAGGCCGGGTTCAACGTCGCCATCAAGAAGATCTCCGAGGCGGCCGAGAAGTCTGTCACCTTGAAGGAGCTCGCCAAGGACCCTAGGACCTCCCAGGCCCTCCAGAACTGCAAGGAGCTGATGGAGTACGCCATCGACGACCTCCAGAGCTCCTTCGACAAGGTTGGAGCGTTCGACATGAGCAAGCTCGACGAGTTCTTGGCGGACTTGAAGACCTGGCTCGGCGCGTCCGTCACCTACCAAGAGACTTGCTTGGACGGGTTCGAGAACGCCACCGGCGACGCGAGCGAGGCGATGAGGAAGGCCCTGAATGCCACCACCATGTTGACCAGCAACGGGCTCGCCATGGTCACCGAGTTCTCTTCGGTCCTCGCTAACTTGAACCTCAATTTCCTGAACGGCAACCGCCGGCTCCTCCAGGATGCCGACGTCGAGGTCCTCGGGCACGGCGAGTTCCCCTTGTGGATGGACCCCGTCAAGCGTAGGCTGCTCCAGGCCAAGGTCGGGTCGGGTCTCAAGCCGAACCTCGTCGTGGCCAAGGACGGAAGCGGCAAGTACAAGACCATCACCGAAGCATTGAAGGACATCCCGTTGAAGAGCAACGACACATTCGTGCTGTACATCAAGGCGGGAGTTTACAGGGAGCAGCTGACTTTCGACAAGAAGATGACTCATTTGGTGGTCGTCGGAGACGGACCGACCAAGACCAGGATCGTCTATAACAGCAACTACGTCGATGGTGTCAACACCTTCAAAACCGCCACCGTCGGTAAGTACTACACGAAATTTCCATTTCTCCTGCACTTGAACTGAGTTAATCTTCTGTGTTTCCACGACTTCGTGTAGCTGTCCTCGGCGACCACTTCTTTGCCAAGGACATCGGATTCGAGAACGACGCTGGCGCGATCAAGCACCAGGCCGTGGCTCTCAGGGTCCAATCCGACTTCTCCGTCTTTTACAACGTCCACATGGACGGCTACCAGGACACCCTCTACACCCACGCCAACCGACAGTTCTACCGCGACTGCACCATCTCCGGCACCATTGACTTCATCTTCGGTGACGCCGCCGTTGTCTTCCAGAACTGCAAGATGCTCGTCCGCAAGCCGTTGGATAACCAGCAGTGCATCGTGACCGCCCAAGGCAGGAAGGAGAGGCGCCAGGCCTCCGCCATCATCCTCCAGAACTGCACCATCACCGGCGATGCCTCTTACCTCCCTGTCAAGGCCAAATTCAGGTGAGGACTGGACATCGAGCCCAACTTGTATATCCACTGATGCCAAATATTTACATGAAAATGGAACAAATTTCGCAATGACTAGGAAATCCCTTCGTGGTCTGATTGAACTTTTCCAGCTTTGATTTGGCGAAATCACGAACCTGAAACCTTCTTGAGACAAATAATCCCTTCTGTTTTTCTCCAGGTCATTCCTCGGCCGCCCGTGGAAGGAGTACTCTAGGACCATCATCATGCAGTCCTTTATCGACGACGTCATCCAGCCCGAGGGTTGGCTTCCTTGGATGGGTGACTTCGGCCTCAGGACCAGCTTCTACACCGAGTTCGGCAACCGCGGACCTGGATCTAGCACGGCCAAGCGTGTGACATGGAAGGCCATCAAGACCATCACCCCGGAGCACGCCACCGACTTCACCGCCGGAAAATTCCTGCGCGGCAGCACCTGGATCCCAAAATACGGCATCCCGTTCACCCCAGGAATGATGGCCGTCTAAATTAGAAATTTATCTCTAATCTTCGTTCCTCAACAATATATTCTCGGAGGGGTCTTCCGGAGTTGTTTCGTTTCTCCTTGGATGTATTAAAAGTTCGGAAACGATCAATGATGTAATACTTGTTACAACATGATTCGAAGTAATATACTTCCGTTTCTGTGCCTCATGATGATGATCATTCAAAATTGGCACGCGTTTGAATTGCATTGGAAAAGATTAGCTTCTTAAACATTACAATACAAAATCATCTGGGCTTCTAACGTTGTACCTCTCAAGAAACATCCAAGGTTTAAAACCCGCACCAAAGATTGTTGATCTTAATCCAGGGTTACTTGATTTTCCTCATTTATCTTCTGCCTAATTGAACGATGTATATAGAGTATTTATCGATGATTTTGATTATGATTTTTTTTATTTTTCCATGATTTGAAAGGACCGTAGTATGGTACTTCAACCCGGCGTCCTAAAAATCTCTCTTTCAATCGTTCGCCGTCTGTCAGTATGCCGTTCCCGGCAGCACAGCTCGCGGCACTTCCAGAGGGCGTCGCATGCGGAGCCTCAGCGAGCTCGGGCCAAGACATCAGGGCACAGGGTCTATGTCTAATCTCGTCCGAACACAGGAAGGGTTTTGCCTTTTGCTCGATTAGGGGGGCCGGTCGGAAATCCAGCCGAGTCGATGCAATTTGGAACTCCGCGTCGGAGGGTGCCTTTTGACTTGATATTTTCTGACTCGTTTTTGCTCTTTATTTCTAAATATATGCCAAACCCTAATATTTGCCCTTTTACGTAGAGTTGCATCTTCTCGATCTACTGCTGAGACCTAGTGTGAAAGTTAAAAGCTGTCCAAAAATCGGAAGAATATTTCTGAAGAATATTTCTTTAGATTGAACGCGATTACACGACGATGAATTTGGCATGGATGAGGAGACATCAGTTATGGAAGGTACTAATCCGATATATGCATTGATCACGATACAATGTAATAAGGTGGATCGTCAAAATATTACGTGGGTCATTCTTATGTAAGATGCCATTAAAAGGATAGAATTTATTAGGGGGTGATATTTCCCGGATCGGTCCGGTACCACCCAGGAATTGGGAATCGGATCAGGAACCAAACCCGTCCGGTTTTCAGGCGGTCCAATAATTGGACCGGTAGCATTTTTTCTTGTGATTTCTCATTAGCGACATATTCACCGTGCCACCTCTCGTTTATCACATCGCCTTGCCGCTAAACCTAAAATTCAAAGTATACATCTTAGGTTTATGATTGCATTTACATTTACATTATTCAATTTAGTTCAATCAACCCGGTTCCCTCTAGAATCGAGAACCGGATCGACCATAACCAATTCCAATTGTATGGAACTGGGAACAGATCAAACCGGCCAGTCCGGATGGCTACCGATTTGATCAGTCCATTATGCTCAACCCTAGAATTTACTCATGAATCCAACGGTGTTCATGCACCACAGAATCTGAGGTCATTCGTGGAGTGCTTTACATTTGTTTTCAAAAGATGGGTTGCATTTATACATTTTTCATAATATTCGGATGAGCTCACTAATGGAATTGTGGGCACCATATGTTGGTTATCTTCGGTTTAAGTGTGTGTTTGGCTTTGCCATTCATACATTATTTCTTCTCTTCTTGACTTTGTCTCAAGTGTTCTCTATATTTGCATTGCACCATGTTAACAGAATATGAGACCCTGGCTAGCATGGAGCAACACCCCAGCGACTTGTATTTCTTGAATCTCGATTCAACTGTCGTGTCCTTTTCGTTCGATTTTCATTCGTTCGCGCCCAATATCATTTTGGGGGCCTTAATCTCGAGAAATCCACTCCTAGAATTTTGCCAAAGCGTGAGGTAGAAATCAAGTCGAGACCATGATAAAACTCGATTTTTGAATCGTAGAGAGGTTGGGAATAAATCATGTGCCTATGGCTTTCCTCGAATTGGCAAGGAAGAGCGTGAAGCTCAAGGCCTTAAAACTTGATTTTCCTAAGTAAGCATGAATTTTAGTAAATTACGAGAAAATTCAATCACTAAAGTCGGAGAATTGGGAGCAAATGGATCGGGCCACGACCCGATTCACAAACCGTGAACCGAGCCCGTGACCCGTTATCGTCGTCACCAAATCCCAACAAGAGCCGAGAGCGAGCGAGAGAGAGAGAGAGAGAGAGGGGCTTCTCCCCCTACTTCGCCTATTTAAGCCCACCTCAACGAAACTGAAACTACCACATCGCTCGCTAGGGTTTCGGCTTCCATGGCCGCCGCGGCGGAATCGCTGCTAGCTCCTCCTCTCATCAAAGCATCGGCCACATCCACGAAACGAGTCACGCCTCTTATCGAATCTTCTTCGATTCGCCATTGTCGCTCGATCTTCGAGATTTTTCATTTGTTTTGCCGCGATCAACCGCACGTAGTTCTTCCTGGAAGTCCCAAGCTCGCTCGGGTGATGCTTTCGAGGATTTTATCTGTGCGAACAGCGAAGCTTCGGTTTGATCCAGATCTGCTTGAGCCTTCTCCCTCTGTGTGTCTCTCTCCCACGGAGATGTGCTCCAATGTCATCGGATCACAATCCCTCTTTCCTCTCGTTCTTGCTCCATTCCCGTTCGCCTCTCCCGTCTTTTCTGTCTGCGATTCGAACGTTCAAGTCGCTCGTAGAAAACTTGAAAATCCATGGCGTTTGTTTCACGGAAGGAAAATTAAAGATTTGGAATTTTTTTAAAAAAAATAAATTTAAATATATATATTTTAAAAAATTAATCAACGAAAAATATTTTCATTGTCACTAACACTTTATTTCGAATTATTTTTGTGATAATGAAATTAATTTATATTCATTCATTACTATGAGTTATATAAGTGTTTATTTTTTGAAAAATATTTTCTAAATTTTTAATTTTCTGTGAAGTAAACACATCTTTTGTTTTTAAATATTTTTCGTAGATGATGATAGTAATTAATTAATTAATTACTTTTTCAAGTAATGTGAATTTCTATTATTCAAAATAATATTGATTTTTCATGCAGTATAAACTGCGTAGTTCGATTTAAACGTTTATGGAGTTCTGGATTAATATTATATGTTTAGTAATTTGCATCTGCTACTTTTATTTTTCAAATCTTTGAAAAAAGAAGAAAAATAAAAGTGTTTCATATTTCAAACATGATCAAAAGTCAATTATATTTGTGTTCTTTGAAAAGCTTGATTTCCGTGTTAATTTGTATTTACATAGTTCAATAGTAATTTTTATGTTTGGGAAAAAGGAGAGAAAAAAATACAAAGGGAATAGGCAAAACTCAAGGTTTAATACTATTAAAACAATTCAAACTGATACCTCAATTAAAATATGAATTTGGTATTTCGGCCATGCATTTTTTTCCTCATGCCGCAAAGAGTTTCAAATTGGTCCTTGTGATAAATTTAACTCTTCACACAAAGATATCTCGAAAGGGTAATCTCTGTGAAAACGCATTCTCCACGTTAGATTCATCTTGACAACGTGGTTTCTACCTTGAGATTTTTTTTTAATAACATCAACTTAAAAGAAATAAGTTCTATATATACTTTTGTTTACACATTTTTTTTGTTGGAAAAGTATTAGATCGCATTAAAATAAGAATGTTAGAAATTAGTTTAGATAAAGCAAAAAAACAAGAACAATTTTTTGAGTCTTGTAAGCAGAAAGAACATTAACAATGTTATGTGTAAAGAAGGGTAAATTCTCTTTTATAAATTTTTGGACACAATTTTTGAATCGTGGTTTGTAATTTTATATTCAAAGGAGTTAGGAATCAATTGGTAATTAATTGATGACCGTTATTTTACCATTACAAGAATAATCTCAAGTTTATGAAGAAACAACTCAAATGTTACAACATAGATATATGGTCATTACATGACCTCTACAAAACCGTTATGTAACCATGAAAATAATGATGTTAATCATAGCTATCATAATTTCTATTAAAATTGTTTTAAAGATATTTCAAAATTGCTGAAATATCCAACAATTTCTCACATATTTGAAAAAATTATGAAAATATAATAATAGAATAACGTTGGGTTATTGAAGCATAATGCATCAAAATTGGTGCCTATTATACACTATGAATCAGCTCTAAAAAGAATGAAATATAATTCACAAAATCGTTGATGAAATTTGAAACCTTCTATAAATTAAGAATTCCTTTTTTGTGAATTATTATTTTCACCAATCATATTACACTCCAATTGTTGTTCAACGCAGTTTTGAGCTAATAAACCATGTGCTTGCTTGGTTTATTCAATTGATCTAGAGCGGCTCCACTCCACACTTAAATAAATTATTCCAACAAGTGTGTTTTGCATCTTAATACATCGTCAATAACGCTTGGGTCACATATCCAATCGTCAATTTTTCTTGCTCAAACACAGTTCCCTGTCCATCCGGAAACTCCTCAAAATACACCGACATTTCTTTCAAGTTTCCAAATCTGATGGGCCACATTTTCACGGCCTAGGATCTGAAAAATGGGGTCCTACAATGGGGTGAGATTTGCATCTCAGTAAGATAGGTTCTAACCTTAGGTTAGGCTGACCATACATTCAGGCGAATGCAATCAAGGACATAACACACATGCAATCAAACGAGGCATTCAACAGTCATTAGATAACATACGGGTATAAAGGAGTGTCAGGCATGTAATCATGGTATCATATTACATCATTAGAGTCAAGCACATATTATCAAGTCAGATTACACCTTCCACCATTCCATGCCTTCATTTGAATCATGCTCACGTTTAAAACGCCTCAGGCTCGGTCCGCGTAAATACGCCTCAGACCGTCTCATTGACAAACCCGCGTAAACGCATCAGGTTTTTAATCTTATTCCAAGCCTGTGTCGACACATCTCAAACCCTGTCTCGCGTTTCAACGTATCAGGACCATGGCCATCTCTACCCCGCGTCTCGTACGGCTCAGGGTATAGTTCAACTAAACCTCGCATCTCAGCGCCTCAGGGTATCCATCCACACAACCCCGCGTCTCAACGCCTCAGGGTGTCACAATTTCTCAAACATGCCAAATGCTCATTCAATGCATAACTCATATTCAAATGCAAACTCATGCGACGAGCAACACATCTATGGCACGCGGGACGATCGAATTCAACACTCAAAGTGACAATCAATTCATGACACAAGCACTGTCAAGCATTCAAGTCATCTATATCTCTTTCTAGGACGTACATTGGACAATCACGTTACAATCTTCCAAGAACCAATCAAATTCTCCTATCCAAGGTTTAGAAACTCCTTACCTCAAGCTTAAATCAACACAAATCTTCTTCCAAGCACTTCAATGGTTCGGTCCAATTAGCCCAAGAACAATTCAATCGCGCGACCTAAGGAAATTCATCCAATCGTCAATTTTTCTTGCTCAATTCACCAATCCATGAAGCACAAACCTCCATGTCATATCAATCTACATCTTAATACTTCTCAATGATGAATTTGGAGCTCAATTCAATCACCAACAGCCCCCACAGATTCGATATTTGGTTCTGTGCATATCTCCTCCAATCAGCCCTTAAACTAACTTAAATCCTCAATTTATCTACTAATCTACTTGCTAATATGTAGTTCTAGGGTTTGGGGAGCCTCACCGAAAATTTAAAGCCAAGGCGATGCCGGAAAGTCCTTGAACGGCGCCGGTTCCTCCGAGTCCTCAACCGGTCAATTTTTGTCATTCAAACACAAGATCCATTCGGGGTCAAAACTCCATCAAATTCATCCAATTTTTTTACCACAGCTCAGTCTATAAGTCATCTAGATTTTCACAAAATTTGGCCCGAAGATTCAAAGGATCCGGGGTCCTACGGAGTCTAAACAGCAGCTTACCTCTACTTGCGACGGTTTCCGTCGACTTCTGGGAGGATGGCTTGCCGAAGCTCCTCGGTGGATCAAATGACTTGATTCCACTTGGAGGTTGTCAGCAAGAGGATAAGAAAGGTGCTGGTGGTTGGCTCGGCAACTGAGAGTCGCCGGAAGTGGCGGTTAACAGCGGCGAAGCTGGCGGTCGGGTCTGGTCAGCTGGAGCTTCTCGGCGAGGAAGAGAAGAAGAAGAAGATGATGATCGGTAGATTGGAGGGGGGTTTGGCTAAAGAGAGAGAGAGAGAGAGGGTGAGGTATATACACAAATGACTTGGTCAACTTGGTTGAATGGTAGGTTAAAAGTGTCCCCATCCACATCAATGCCTAATCTTTTGACACTTGTCCAAGGGTCAATCAATGCTCATCCAAGGGCTACTATTTCTTTTCATTTTCGGCAGCCTTGGGGGTGTGGTTAATGAACAAAATGCCCTCATCCAATTATAAATGCAAGGCCAAGAATTGAGAGGCAAAATGATAATTTTACCCTCGACGTCCGGAACGTCGTTTTTTTTTTTAATTTTAATTTTCTTTGATAAGACGACGGCCAATCCAATTATAGCATTGGAATTCTTGATTCTCCATTTTCTAATTTCGAGACTCGTTTCATATCTCAAGCCTCGAGGGGTCAAAAATTCGGAATGTCACAACTCTTCCTCCCTTAAGGAAATTTCGTCCTCGAAATTTGCAACCTCCTAACCATCCAGTTCTTTGGGTATTGGCGTCTCATTGCATCCTCATTCTTCCGAATAATTCCTTTCATGACTTGACGATCTTACTTATCCTTTTCGACCAAAGCCATCTTTCACTTGTCTCCTTCAGTCCTCAATCTGATTTGCTTCTCTCCATTCTCTTTCGATATTCATAATATTTGTCAGTAGTTCATCCTCGAGTGTTCACCTCATCTCTTCTATTTGTCCATCACCATTATTACCAAACCCTCGTCAGAATGCGCTCTTTAATGTCCATACAATTCGGCGTATCAATCCTTTCAAGGGCATGCCTTTTTCTTGTTGGCATGTTTAATACTTGACCTCATGTTCGACTAACCTAATTTTCAGTCCATTCCATCGATAGTATTGATGCAAGTCTGGCACACCTTTGTGCCATCCCAAAGGACACCATAATTCTCCCTTTGAATTTCTGATGAGATCATTTCTTTGAGTTTCTCTTCAATATTGGACTCATTCTCTCGTCCATGGGACTTTAAGGTTTCTACTCTCAACCTTGAGTTTTCTTTCCTAGGTATTTGAAAATCTGGTTTTTCTCACTGTTCTATCTATTTCCATAACCCCCTTAAATGTTAAGGTCTGTTCATTGCAGCATCTCAATTCCTTTCTGACTTCAAGCTTGACGCTTCATGTAGTTATCTAACTAGTTAACTGGCAACCTTCCAATTTATGAGTTGAATCTTTTATTTTCTTAGGCAAAGCCTATCCTTTATCCGCCAAATGCACGATGCTCAATTTTCACTTATATGCATCCACTACTTAAATTATCATTTTCTAGGCAATATAAGATATTTCATCCTTAGTCCTTAAGCAATCTCCTTTACACATATTGTTCCTCATTCAATTTTTCTAGGCAACCACATACCTCAAATTCTTATGGTTTGTGTAAACTTGAAACCTCTCCATGTGAGTCGCATTTTCCAATTTCGTCGCAAGAACATTTGCAAGCCAACTCCAATCATGCATTAGACGTTCCAACTCATATAGCTTTACTATCACGATGTATTCGCTTAGCCCACTTCAGTTTTCCTTACTACGCCTCAAATTTCCTTTCTGCATCACGTTATTATGATTCACTCGATCCCTTTTTAATTCCAAATAGGAACACTATTGTCGGCGTAGTCATCAACTTGACTTAATTCCTCGAAAACTCTTTTCGTATTCATTCATCCATGCAATTGCTTTTGTGGGAAATCTTCCATCGATCCATCCATAACAATTCACCAATTCCAGGAAACTTTCAATTTCCGCAACTCACATCGATCTTAGTCGATTCATCACTTATTTCATTCCTCAAGGGCTCCACAGAGATTTCATTTCCCAGAAATATCACTACTGAGGAATCTTACATCATCAAACCTGCAACTCGTGCTCTTCACAATTAACAACACACAACGAGCATCTCCTTAGAGCCCGTAGGATACTCTTGAAAGTTATTCATGTTTCTCATGGCTCCTTAAATGAGTATATTCATCGTCTCTAAAGACGGTAACAATCAATCCCATTATTCCTTGGATGCTCAGTTTGACTTTTATCCGTTTCTTTCTACCAGGTGTCAAATCTTCAAACTGTTATTCATACTTTTCACTTGAGAGCTCAAACCTTGGCCCTCTACTCTCATGAGTCCCTGCTTGAACTACACAAAAATATGTTCATTTTTGCCACTCTTTTCTCAGGAAACATTAGTGCCTTGACCTCTTGGTTTCACAACCAGCTAATGCGACCTTATCTCAATTCTGTCTGTCTCACTGAACGTCGACATTATCTTGGAATTCAACATCATCTACAAGACAGTCTCTCGAAGTTAACTTCCCTTACAACAATCATTCAAGTTCTGCCTCGTCTTTCTTAGTCTAGACGCTCCATCTTAATATCAAGACTATTAGGATTTTCTCTTTCTTCCATACTAGGGTCTCTTACCATGTGAATGAAGCTATACACTTCAGTGGCATTCTCTTATTTTAAATCTACCATGTCCTTCCTATTCCATAGGATGTCGATCTTGGAGTCTGCGCTAACGACGGTGTTTTACTCTAGAACGTAGATGCCACCATACTCGACGTTCTTCTTCCCATAATTCAGTCACCTTAAGTGACAATATCTGTTCGTCCTTGATTTTCACCAATTCACGTATCGAATACTCGATTAAATTACCTCAATTTACTCTGCAATTACTCTCCAAGCGCTCTTTTCGCTTCCTCAATCATTCACTAAAATTATGAACAGTCAGGACTATCTAGTCCATTCACTTTTCTTTTCATCAACGACCATCTCATGTTTCAATCGTACCCTACCCTTTAGGGGCGATAACACATAATACCACTTCTAGTGGTCTAGATTTATGCTCAATCAATCTCATAAAATCATCAATGTTAGACAACTGACCTATCTCTTTCCTCAACTTTTCTAACGACGGAAGGAACGACATGTCAGTCTCTCATTACGAGACTGGCGATAAGATAGCAACCATCTCTCGCACTTACGTTTCATGTTCCAAAATGAACATCTCTTTGCTCTTAATCCATGAGCAGGAGTTCTCTTCTTTTACTGAGTCCCATTACCATTCCTCAAAATTAGGAAGAACAACTAGCCATAAGGTTTTCAAACTCCAATCCACTCAGAGATTTACTTATCTTATTCAAGGGTCTTTGACCACTTTTACTATATGCTTAAATGACCTTGAGAACTATGTCTTACACTAGTCGATTATCCTTTGATCTTTCCAAAAGTATTAGGCTCGAAACAACCATTGTTCTCAAGCAATCTAGGGAAAGCACTTCCATTAAACAATTAAATAAAGGCAGTCCAGGCAGATGTCATGTGACATTCTAATTTTCAGTCAATTTCGGGCTTAGTAATGAGAAGTGTGTATCTAGAGATGGATTTCAGTCGTATTCCGCTCGAACCTGATCAATTCGAGTAGATTGACCAAAAGAGAAAGGCTAACGCGAGACGAGGTACGTGGACCTGGGGAACTCGAATAGGAAATATTGCTTTGACCATAAGAATTGTCGAGAGGATATTTAGAGCCACAAAAAGGCCGATCCAAGAATGATTAAGGGATGCCTTGCGAGTGTTATACGAATGGAGCACGGGTGATGCCGCTTAACCAACGTATAATTTGTAAAATTTTCCTAAATCGGACGGTGAATATCGAGACCTTAGGAGCTAGTGATAGACCCTTACAATTACATGATAACCAAAGCCGCCACAAATTGATGAACTCTAAACGTGATATGAACCATGGGGTCGATATGTATAATGTTTGCGAAAGCCGCCTGCCGGTTCGAGATAGGCTGGAACCACGTCTGATAGAGAAAACTATCAGAAATGAGCCTTGAAAGATTTGAAATGGAAAATCAAGAATTTTAACGTCATTTGGATTGGCTGTTGCCCTATCGATGGTTTTCAGAACGAGAAAAATGACGTTCTGAACGTCGGGGGTAAAATGACCGTTCTGCCGCTCAAGCTTAGAATTTTGCCCAAGCAAATGAAGAAGGGAAAATTGGACATTTAACCTCCCAAGAGCTTCCAAAATTCATGGAGAAATAAGGACCATAGGATCTCATTGGTAAAGCAAATGGACAAGTGTCCAAAGATTAGCTAAAGAGTAGTCTAGTCAACTATGCCACAACTACCATTCAACTCTCTTTGACCAAGCCCTAGATAAAGCTTTTTCTCTCTCCTCACCTCTGCTATTTTCGGCCAAAACCCTAAGAAAGAACACCAGACACCTTCATCTTCTTCCTCCTCCATTCTGTTGTCGTCGGACAGCTTTTGGACCTCCTATTCGTCGGCCACCACGGCCACTTTCGGCCACCATCTACTGCCGACTGACCACCACAACAAAGCTCCATGTCTTGCCGACATCCTCCAATAAGAATCGGAGCATTTGGAGCACCGAGCAGTCCAGAGCATGGATTCTCCCGAGAGTCGACGGAATCTGCTTCAATCTGAGGTAGGTCCGATTTTCAGCCCTGTTGGAGGATGAAATCTTTGATTTTTGAGTTCAAATTTTGTAGGGACTCAGTAGAGGTATAGATGATTCTGTGGTAAAAATTGGGGCTTGATTTGATTAAGTTTTGACCACGAACCAGCCTTGTTAATCTTGCTAGAAAACTGCCAGATTTTGTGCTTAGAGGAACATGCGACTTTGGATGGTTTTTCGATGACCAACCAGCCTAAAACTCACGGTGAGCCTCTTGGATCCTTAGATAATCATGTTAAGAGATAGATTGGTGATTAAATGGAGGATTTAGGAGTGGATTGAAGGCTGGATATGCCCGGTTTGCACAGAATCGAAGTGAACCGATTGGTTCTGTGCAAGACCGATCCTGTTGGGCTAATGATGGATGGATCATAAGTTTCAAATTGATGTTTAAAGCATGTTAAGATATTGAGGATTATGCCATGGAGGGTTAGGAGTCATGGACAGTTGAATTGGACATGAAAATTGATGGATTGGTCAGATTTTATTAAGCTGTGCGGTGGATTGGCCTTGAACCATGGTTGACCGAGACCTTGAGGGTCCATGAGGAGCAACTTGGGTTGCCAAATCAAAGGTAAGGAAATTCCTAAGACGATTGGACTCGATTGGATAAGTCGATGGCCGATAGGAACAATTTATGAGAATTTATTCAAGTGGGTAGCTTAGTGATATGCTAAGACGATATAGGATTGATTGTGAGTGATATTGTGTGCCTGAGTTAATTACCATGCCCGTATATCATTTGAATTGAATTGCATGCCACGAAAATTATGAAACGCATTTGAATGAGCGCTTGCCAGTGAGTTTGAAATTGATTTGATAATCAAGCATATAATATGATGTGACATGAGCATGGCATGGCATGACCCTGAGGAGTGTGAGACGCGGGGCTAAGGTTGAAACCCTGATGCGACGAGGTCGCGGGGTGAAGAATGATTAGGTGGCGCCCTGATGTGACGAAGTCGCGGGGCTGAGATAGCGATAGTCTTGATGCGATCTAATTGTGGGACAGAGTATGAGCTTATAAACCCTACCTGGAGATGGACCGGGTCCTGATGCGTTTACGCGAGTTACCAATGACGGTCTGATGCGTTTACGCGGGCCGAGCCTGATGCGATCTAATCGCGGGCTAGAGAATGAGGCAGACAGAGGTTGATGGATGTGGTGAAGTGGCAGGCTGAGTATACAAGTGCATTATCATTTGAATGTGACATGAGTTCATTTTTGCATGCTTGTCGTTTATATGTCATTGCTTCATTGAATGGTGCCCTATCTGCCTGTAAGTTATGAGTTTGAAAATATAGAGGATTAGAAGACTGCCTGAGTGAACGGTCGGCCTAATCTAGGGTTAGAAACCACCTTACTGAGATTTATATATCACCCCAATGGGAGCTTACATTTTTTAGGTTGCGGGCGGAGGGAGTACGAGTTTGCCATGGAGTGGCATTAAAAGGAATAATGGACAATTGTGTTTATAGTATATTTGTCTTTTGTGATATTAGGATTGTATATCTGATTGGCGGGTTAAGAGTTGAACCTACGTGTATTAGTTGTTGATTTTGATGTATCTGTCCTAAGTTATCGGGTACAGTTGTATTTATATAATTGAAGAAGGCATCGCTTTCGCATGCGTATTCTTGTAAGTTATTGGCCATTGGATCCTGGAGCTTTCTCGAATGAATGGCATGGACATGGATGTTCGCGTGCTCGTCGGGTTTGGGGCGTGACATATCATGCCTTCGAAGAAACCCTTCCTCTGGTGACTTTTCACCAATTATCAACAGCCTCTTAAGGCTACAATCTGCTAGGGTCACTTTCTTTCCTTAGTATACCCAAAACCTCTAAGGTTTTCTTACCAAGATCCCCAATCTAGAGGGAGACAACTTCAAATCTCATCCCTCTGTCAAACTTGGTTAATCTCAACCTTATACATGGTTTCACAAGCTTTTCAAAACTCTCGTGGTTCTTCTCGCGCATTCAATTTAGAAAGGATTAACTCGGAGTCACCTCTCTCGTGACTTCTATCATTTAACTCATTAGCACTAGCTTCAATCATCTCAGCGACTTGGGTATATGATAGCTCCTTCTCGAGTCTGTCTACCTATCCACTTTCTCATTTCCACTCAAAGTTCTCATGACCCTTTTAACTCTTAGGTCTTGTACAGTCCACAAGCTCGAGCCAAACGCTTTTCTAGCACTCATATTCTGGTTACTCATCTTTACTCAATTCTCACAACTTCCTTCAGTTTTAGAGTCATCTCATATCTTGCATACTCGAGCCAATGCTCCTCTAGTGACCATTCTCTTGTCGTTCAACCTCATTAGTTCTTATGGCACTTGAACCACTACAATTCTCTCTAGAATTCAAATACTAAAGTCATCTACTCAAGTCCGGTAGTCTCAGACTGCTCATCTCATTATCTTTCACCATCAACCATCAGTGGTTTTCAACAATTCTCAACTAGTTGCTCTTTATACAAGGATTCCAAATCTTCCTTAAGTAGCAACCATTCATCAAGCCAGCCTCAATTAGGCTAAAACTCAATTAGGTCAACACCCATCAAATATTCAAGGCATCATTTTTATAAGTCAATCGCTCATACCATAAGCATAAGGCATTTGCCACTCTGTCATATATGCGACAAGCTATCTCATTCTCAACAAACATCAGTTCAATGGGTATAAACCCCACATGTCGTCTCACCTCTCAGTTATACCTTGGCCAAGCCAATCACATGATGCCAATAAAAAAACATGCTTAACAGACCCATCACAAACATCACTTTTCTTTTTCAAAGGGTTTCCACTGCCAAGCACGAAGCTTTTAACCTTACTACTCATAGGCGCCATTACACATGTCATGCCACTTTCAATCATTCTTTTCGAGAATCAATCTCGTGCCGTACATCTCTTAATCACAATTGAACTCAACCTGATACCTAGACTTCCCCTTTCAAGTTATGACTTGGGTCATTCCTGCCTTTTGCCATCTTAGAAGCCTGCCAAGAGCCGCTCTTTGTCCGAATCTCTCTGTCCCGACGATCACTCCCCGCCCTCATCAGACCTGGCCGTTGTAGATTGTCTCAATTCATACATCTACGGAGAAAGTCCCGTTCCACATGTCCCATACCATGTTTCATTACAGTTCATAAGTATCCCATTAACTTGTCCCATACTAAGCGATAGTTTATTAAGTCCAATAATGATAAGCTCATGCACACACCTTCCTCGATTTTCATTTTAATGCCACGAACACATGTGCGTCTTGATTGTCCTCGCCATTCATCATACCATAATCATCTCCAGATTCATTCTTATTCATCGAAGATTCCTAATTCCATCAATGACCATCACATCTCATAGATTAATTGGCTATGTTCTACCATATATCCCAAGTTTAGTCGCTATTCAAGCCAAATCCACATGCATTCGATCACGACTGGTCTTTAATCCAAATATTCCTTATCTACCCCCTGTATGTATCTCATCTCGTAGCAGTTCAAGGTTGCAATAGCAGTCGATAATTAAATCATCAAGATACAGCGCAATTCAGGCCTGAATCGACTAATGACAATCGTCTCTTTATAACTCATACTCTCCAAGTTGGGTCATTGACAAACTACAATCGCAATCATATAACCTAACCGACCCTTCATTCATAAGCTATTCTCTAGCAACCTCAAATCAAGGCTTATGACTCCTCAATTTCTATTCACTTCCTTGTGAGCCTTATTTATAAAATCACTCAAGATCATCCATTAAATCGGCACTAGGACCATTAGAATACTACACAAGTTCAAGCCTATAGTTCTCAATATTTAGCAATCCATGCTTATCTCTCTAGGTCTCACTACCTAATTGTCCTCAAGTCATCGCTCACTATCACTCCAAGTCTCAATCACATTGGATCGAGCTGACCTTGCTCTGATATCAAGCAAACAGGGATGTTACGCCCTGCGCCCCAGGCACGAGCACGCGACTCCCTGCAAACATAAACTCTCTCGAGGTTCTAGGATTCACATAGATCGAGAGATGTACAATATCAATAGCATGCGGAAGTGATAGTATACAAACTCCTCCGTACAATAATAAAAAGGGACCTGGGTAACGAGAGTATCAATAATTACATAAACTCCCAAATACTCATACATGGGCTCTGGCAATATAACCTGTAAGTTGACAGGGGTGACAAGGCGGGTACAAAAGACGGGCATCAAATCTCCCAAAAAGAAACAGGCATCGAGGTTACCATCAAAATATCAGGCCAGAAAACAGAGACTCTTAAGTCGAACTACTGGAGTCACCAGTCTCCTCAGCATCTTCAGATGGCTAGTACTCTGAGAGTGTCTCAGGGCAAACCTCCACAGTATCATCGAGCGTCTCGTCAGTTGACGGCTCTACCTGGTTGCCTCGGTAACCTCGATCTCAATGATCTCGTCGGTGTCCTCCAAGGTCAGGGTCCTCTCAGGAACGTTCCTCGAGCCAGCTATTGACCCTTCGGCCTCCATCGAATCCCGAGTGGGATGGCACCAACTAGGGACTACCCTACGAGATATCTCAGCGGGCTTCAGTGGCCCTGTAGAAACCTCTCATACCTTTCAAAATCAGGCCTCGTACCTATGAGGCTTCCAACTGCTGCCATCCTCGTCGACCCAGACTACAATACATTTCTTAACGAACACGGTTTCCTGTCCATCCGGGAACTCCTCAAAATACACCAACATCTCTTTCGGGTCACCAAATCTGATTGACCACATTCTCACGGCCTAGAATCTGAAAAATGAGGTTCACAACTGGGTGAGATTTACATCTCAGTAAGGTAGGTCCTAACCCTAGGTTAGACTGATCATACACTCAGGTGAATGTAATCAAGGACATAACACACATGCAATCAAACGAGGCATTCAACAGTCATTAGATAACATACGGGTACAAACGAGTATTAGGCATGCAATCATGGCATCATATTACATCATTAGAGTCGAGCACATATTATCAAGTCAGATTACACCTTCTACCCTTCCATGCCTCCATTTGAATCATGCCCGTGTTTAGAACTCCTCAAGCTCGGTCCGCGTAAATATGCCTCAGATCGTCTCATTGACAAACCCGTGTAAACGCATTAGGTTTTCAATCTCCTTCCAAGTCACATCTCAAACTTCGTCCCGCGTTTCAACGTATTAGGACCATGGCCATCTCTACCCCGTGTCTCGTACGCCTCATGGTATCGTTCAACTCAACCCCACACCTCAGCACCTCAGGGTATCCATCCACACAACCCCGCGTCTCAACGCCTCAGGATGTCACAAGTTCTCAAACATGCCAAATGCTCATTCAATGCGGAACTCATATTCAAATGCAAACTCATGCGACGAGCAACACATTTATGGCGTGTGAGCTGATTGAATTCAACACTCAAAGTGACAATCAATTCATGACACAAGTATTGTCAAGCATTCAAGTCATCTATATCTCTCTCTAGGACGTACATTGGACAATCACGTTACAACTTTTCAAGAACCAATCAAATTCGCACTCAATTTACCCAATTGAGTTCAATCCTCTTATCCAAGGTTTAGAAACTCCTTACCTCAAGCTTAAATCAACACAAATATTCTTCCAAGCACTTCAATGGTTCAGTCCAATTAGCCTAAGAACAATTCAACCGCGCGACCTAAGGAAATTCATCCAATCA
The DNA here is from genome assembly GCA_028455895.1 of Rhodomyrtus tomentosa. Taxonomy (NCBI): domain Eukaryota; kingdom Viridiplantae; phylum Streptophyta; class Magnoliopsida; order Myrtales; family Myrtaceae; genus Rhodomyrtus; species Rhodomyrtus tomentosa. The sequence goes on along the minus strand of JAPCWY010000003.1, from coordinate 18,869,088 downwards.
TCAATTTTTCTGGCTTAATTCACCAATCCATGAAGCATAAACGTCCATAACATATCAATCTACATCTTAATATGTCTCAATGATGAATTTGGAGCTCAATTCAATCACCAACAGCCCCCACAGATTCGGTATGCACAAAATCGAAATAGGGCATTTTCGATTCTGTGCATATCTCCACCAATCAGCCCTTAAACTAACTTAAATCCTCAATTTATCTACTAATCTACTTGTTAATATGTAGTTCTAGGGTTTGGGAGCCTCATCGAAAATTTGAAGCCAAAGCGACGTCGAAAAGTCCTTGAACGGCGCCGGTTCCTCTGAGTCCTCAACCGGTCAATTTTTGTCCTTCAAACATAAGACCCATTCGGGATCAAAACTCCATCAAATTTGTCCAAATTTTTTGCCATAGCTTAGTCTATAAGTTCTCTAGATGTCCACAAAATTTGACCGAAATATTCAAAGGATTCTGGGTCCTACGGAGTCTAAACAGCGGCTTACCTCTTGTTGCGACGATTTCCATTGACTTCCGGGAGGATGGCTTGCCGAAGCTCCTCGGTGGATCAAATGACTTGATTCCACTTGGAGGTTGTCAGCAAGAGGATAAGAAAGGTGCTGGTGGTTGGCTCGGCAATTGAGAGTCGCCGGAAGTGGCGGTCGACGGAGGCGAAGCTGGAGGTCGAGTCTGGTCGGCTGGAGCTTCCCAGCGAGGAAGAGAAGAAGAAGAAGAAGAAGAAGATGATGATGATGATGATGATCGGTAGATTGGAGGGGGGTTCAGCTGAAGAGAGAGAGAGGGTGAGGTATATACACAATTGGCTTGGTCAACTTGGTTGAATGGTAGGTTAAAAGTGTTCTCATCCACATTAATGCCTAATCCGTTGACACTTGTCCAAGGGTCAATCAATGTTCATTCAAGGGTTGCTATTTCTTCTCATTTTTTGCAGCCTTGGGGGTGTGGTTAATGATCAAAATGCCCTCATCCAATTATAAATGCAAGGCCAAATCTTGAGGGGCAAAATGGTAATTTTACCCTCGACGTCTAGAACGTCGTTTTTTCTAATTTCAATTTTCTTCGATAAGGCGATGACTAGTCTAATTATAGCGTTGGAATTCTTGATTCTCCATTTTCTAACTTCGAGACTAGTTTCATATCTCAAGCCTCGAGGGGTCGAAAATTCGGAATGTCACATTTTGCTTGCTGTTAATAAACTTGGTTTGTTGCATGAAATACAGAAATTTCTCCCAAAGAATTTTGAAATGAAAGATGTGGGTGATGTAACATATGTGATAGAAATAGAAATATTCTGTGATAAATCACAAGGATTGTTAGTGTTGTCTCAAAAAATCTATATTAATAAAATTCGAAAGAGATTCAATATGGGCAAATGTTCAACAAGAGTAGTTTTTGAAGGGTTTCCTAGATTCATAAAACGCAGCGGAACGAAACCGTTAAACAAGATTCATATGTGTTTCGAAATCAAAATAGGATGAAGACGTACCTTTTAGATTGGCTTCAAATGGACGGTCAGTTGCGTTTGGATCAACGCCCTAAGTGTTGCGCTTCTACCGGTATCCATACACAAACTGAATTCTCCAACGATCTAAGTGCTATCTTTTAGATCTTGGAGTGTTTCTCCTAATCGCCTGAATAGAGAATTATTTTCTATTTTTCTCCTTTGGGATAAAAAAATAATGGCAACCGGTTTGCGGCGTCTCTAGGGTTATTACTCGTAACCCCACACTTCACAGTTTGGGCCACACGACATAACAGCTTGGGCCCACGACATCCTCTAAACCATCCACTTAATTGTTAGTTTAATCGTTATCTCATAACGTGCACGATTACGTAGATATTCGTAATAGGGGAATAAATAAAGCTCTACTTCTTAAGTAGATCAAGGCACATATAAAATAAGAAATCAGTTCGGTACTTTGTGCGACCTTGTAGGTTCACTAGGCATTAGCAGTGTGCCCAAAAATTCTTTTGGCCCACAAGTCATAAGTGGTCTCTAGCAAGACATTATGGCTACCTAAGTATAGTGAAAGTCGATTTTCAAATACAACATAATTCACAACTAATGTTAGAGTATCAATTTTAATTGGTTCTTAGGGCATACCACTAACAATCTTCCACTTGCACTATAACCAATTATAAAAACTAAATCCCTTTGTCATTTGATATCCGAGTTAAGCATAAGACAGGACAAGTGTCATCCTTATATAGCTCAAACTCATTTCCCGATATCGCAGTTAGACTGTCAAACCAAGTAATTGACACTTCAACTCACTTGAGCATGACCATGAATTTCACAGTCTCAACTCTACGGGAGACCATGATATCATACTCTCATTATATGAGAGAGACAAATCCCATCTTGTCTACTCACATCCATCAGCACGATTCATGACATACCAAGCCATTACCTTTATAATCACCAGTTACAGTTGACGTTTGGTAATGTTAAAGCATGTCAATTCACGTCTAGGAAACCATGGTAAACTCAGGTCAAAGGACTATACTCTATAGCTGTGATGAGAAATACTAATAACATCATATAACAATCCTACAGTGTTCAATACAATGTTCTTCAACATGTATTTCATGTGATCAACATTATATCTCTATATTCATGACCCCTGAAACTTTGTCACACCCTGAACCCGTCGAGTACGCGAATATCCTTACAAGCAAGCAACACATCTCTCGTGGTCCTAAGATCCACAATCAAGTCGAGGGATAATATATATATACGTCTAGCATGCGGAAGCGGTACTCAAATAAATCTCCGTACAAATATAAGTTAAGTGAGACTTAGATAACATAATAACTGTCATACATCATAACTACATTCCGCTAACAAACTGGGCGACGGGGTAGTACACAAAAAGAGTCCCTCATGACATCCAAAAGGATAGGGTCGGATCGCCCCCAATAAAAACTCAGGTCAACAAATTGGAATCCCTAAGATGAACTGTTGGAATCCTCGGTATCCTCGGCATCCTCCGTTGGCTCGTACTCGGAGAAGATATCTGATGGAACCTCGATAGAATCCTCCATGGTCGCCTCATGAGACGGCTCCGCAAGATCCTCCTCGGTGGCCTCCAGGACAATGACCTCGTCCTCCTCCACAGTAAAGTCCAGCGTCAGGGTCTTCTCTGGCCCATTCCTAGAACCAACTACGGACCTCTCTGGTAACTCCTACTCCCCAGCAGTCTGGCACCAAGCAGGGATAACTCCCTAGGGTATCTCGTGGGGCTTCAGCGGCCCAATCTGTTCTTCCCCGACCCTCTTAAACCATGCCTCAAACCTATGAAGCTTCTAGTCTGAGCTACCCTCGTCAACCCATACAACCCTGCATTTCCTCACATAAATGTTCCCCTGACTATCCGGAAACTCATCAAAATACGCCGTCATCTCCTTGGGGTCCCCAAAATATATAGGCCACATTTCTAAGGCCTAGGATCTGTAAAATAAGGGTCCCGTAAGGGGTGAGATACTCATCTCAGCAAAAGAGTCCTAACCTTAGGTTAGGTTGACCGTCCACTCAGGTAGTCGTACACCCCAATATTTTCACTCATAGGCATATCAAGCACAAGTCAATAAAACAACAACATACAGATAATAGGCATGCAACTATGACAACATGTCATACTCAGATGATAATGCAGCATTCATCTTGCCATTTCACCACAACCACCTCTTTCTGCCCGCCTCAATCTCCAGCCCGCGATAAGATCGCATTAGGCTCGGTCTGCGTATATGCATCAGATCGTCATCGACAACCCGCGTAAACGCATCAGGTTCCGATGAATCTCCAGGCCAATATCATCATCTCATATCTCCGTCCCGCAAATAGTTCGCATCAGGACCGTGGTCATCTCAACCCCATGATTTCATTGCATCAGGGCGTCACACAACATAAAATCCACCCCGCGATCTTATCGCATCAGGGTGTCCACCTCCCGCCCCGCGTCTCATGCGCCTCAAGATCTCGCCATGTCATGCTCATGTCATGTTATCTTGACTCAATTCACATACAAACAATAGGTGCAACTCATGCATAATTTGAATAGTCATGGCATGCAAGGCAATCAAATGACATTCGACATGGCAAACAACTCAGGCATAAACCATGTCACACATAAACATCCTATAACGTCTTAGGATATAAAGAAAGCTATCCCCTTGGACAAATCCTCATGAATCAATCAATTCAACTCTTGTTTCACCCAATTGAGTCTAATCTCCCTATCCTAAGTTTAGAAATTCCCTTACCTTGCGTTTGATAACACCGAATTCACTTCTTGGGTCCCCAAATTTTTGGCCTCCTAGGGTTCAAGGTTGAACTCGCCGCGCAACCTAGGAATTTCAACCGATTCCATCAATTTTCAAATCCAATTCAACCATCCATGAACCGTAAACTTCCATAGCATAATCCTTATCCTCTTAACATATCTTAATCATCAATTTGGGACTCAAAATCACTAGCCATTAGCCTTCCAAGGTTCGGCCATGCACAGAACCAAACTGGTTCCTCTCGGTTCTATGTATGCCGCGAGCTACCAGTCCTAATTCAACTCCAAATCCATCATTTAATCATCATCCTACCTCTTAACATGTCTATCTAAGGGTTTGTGAGGCTCACTACGAGTTTGAAGTCGATTGGTTGTCGAAAACCTGTTGAACGTCGCCGGATTCCTCAAGTTAATTAGTTCACAAGATCGTTTCGAGGTCAAAACTTCTTCAAATAACTCTCAACTTTTTACCATAGATTCATATACATGTTTACTAGACTTTCATAAAATTTGACCTAAAAAATCCAACATTTCGGCCTCCAAAAGGGTTAGAAATCTCACCTAGCTCAGGTTGAGTCTGTTTCTGTCGGCCTTCGAGAGAATCCTTGGTCGGAGCTCCTCGGTGGTCTAAATACCTTGCTTCCACTTTGAGGAAGTCGGCAAGACGTAGATCTAGGTCGAAGTGATCGGCCGGCGGTCAGGAGGTGGTCGGAATGGCCGAACAGAGAGACCAGAATCGGTCGCCGGCACAGAGTGAGGAAGAGAGGAAGAAGAGAGGTTTTCGGTGGGTTTGTGGGGTGTGGCCGGACAAATGAGTGAGGAGAGAAAGTGAGAAGACTATATTCAAGCCTCTTGGTCAATGCTTTGAATGGTAGGTTTGGCATAGTAGATTTGACCACCTTTACACCATCCATTGACACTTGTCCCCTTGTCAATCATGCTCGATCCAATGGCCAATAATCTTCCTTGAATTAGGCAGCCTTGAGGGGGGTTTAATATCCAAAATGCCCTTCTTCAATTACATGGGCAAGGCTTAAGCTTGAAGGATAAAAATGTAATTTTACCCCCGACGTTGAGAACGTCGTTTTTCTAGTTCTAGAGTTCTTCGATAGGGCGACGGCTAATCTGAATAACGTTGGAATTCTTGATTTTCCACTTTTCATTTTCAAGACTCGTTTCTGATGATTTTCTCTATCAGACGTGGTCTCAGCCTATCCCGAATCGACGGGTGGCTTTTGCAGACATTATGCGTATTGATCCCGTGATTCATATCACGTTTAGGGCTTGTCGATTCATGGCAGGTTTGGTTGTCATGTAATTGTGAGGGTTTATCACTAGTCCCTATGGCCTCGATCGTCACGGTCTAACTTAGGAAAATTTTGCAAATCATACGTTGGTTAAGCGACATCACCCGCGCTCCAATCGTACGACACTTGCAAAGCATTCCCTAACCGTTCTTAGATCAGCCTCTTGGTGGTTCTAAATATCCCCTCGACAATCTTTATGGTCAAAGTGTCATTTCCTATCCAAGTCGCTTAGGTCCATGTACCTCGTCTCGCGTTAGCCCTTCCCTTTTGGTCAGCCTACTCAAATTGATCAGATTTAAGCGAAATATGACTGAAACACATCGTTTGATATATATAAACTTTTCATTAATGAGCCTGAAATTGACTGGAAATCAGGATGTCACAAACTTGGTCATCGGTCGACTCACATACTAATCTCAAACACCATTGGCGTCCCAATGCACAATGATAATTGATTATGGACATTTAGAATATAACTATCCATTCTATTAATAGAGTTTCGTGATCAAACCACGTATTTGATCTTCTATTAAGGACATTCAATATTCAGGGGATAAAAATTTCACATTCAATCATATATTCAAATTAAATCGAAATCAAATATAATATATGTCTTATTAATGAACAATGAAAATGTATATAACATATACTCCCACTCACATCATGACCAATCACTAATGTGTCTAAGGCTTAAATCATTACAATGGCGCTCATGCTTAGGTCGTAGAAGAGCCTTCGTCAACGAATCAGCTACATTTGACTCTGTTGCAACTTTATGCATTTTGACATTGCCTCTTTCAATGAATTCTCAAATAAGATGATACTTCCTGAGTATGTGTTTGGTCTTCTGGTGTGATCTAGGCTCTTTAACTAAAGCTATGGCCCCATTGTTGTCACAATAGAGGTCCCCTGGATCCGAACCAATAGGACTGATTCCCAGTTCTTCTATGAACTTTCGAATCCATACAACTTCCTTTGATGCTTCTGAAGTAGCAATATACTCAGTTTCTGTCGTAGAATCTGCAATAATGTCCTGCTTGGAACTCTTCCAGCATACCGCTCCACCATTCACGCAAAAGACAAACTCCGTCTGCAATCGAAGATCGTCTTTGTCAATTTGGAAACTAGCATCAGTGTAACCACTTATAGTGATCTGTTCCTCACCTCCATAGACTAAGAATAAATCCTTAGTTCTTCTTAAGTACTTAAGGATATTTTTTATAGTTATCTAGTGAGCTTCTCTTGGATATGATTGGTATCTGCTTGTCATGCTCAATGCATAAGAAACATCAGGACGAGTGGACAACATGGCATACATGATGGATCCTATGGCTGATGCATAAGGAATCCTACTCATGCGATCTTGCTCATCTTGTGTTGAAGGACACTGAGTCTTGCTAAGACTTATGCCGTGTGACATTAGGAGAAAATCTTTCTTGAAATCTTGCATATTAAACCTATTGATGACTTTGTCAATATATGTACTTTGACTTAGTCTAATAAGTATCTTTGATCTATCTCTATAGATCCTGATCCCCAAGATATAGTTTGTCTTGTCCATGTCCTTCATGGAAAAACATTTTCCTAGCATGTCTTAACTGACTGAAGCATAGGAATGTTGTTTCCAATGAGTAGTATGTCATCCACATACAACATTAGAAACACAATTGCGCTCCTACTAGACTTCTTGTAGACACAAACTTCTTCTTTATTTCTGATGAAGCCAAACTCTTTGACAGTTTCACCGAAATGAATATTCCAGCTCCGTGATGTTTGCTTCAATCCATATATAGAATGTTAAAGCTTGCATATCTTCCCAGCATTGTCTGATGATGTAAAGCCTTCAGGTTGTGTCATATACACATCCTCCTCTAGGTTTCCATTAAGGAAAACTGTCTTTACATTCATTTGCCATATCTTATAGTCATAATATGCGGCAAACGCTAGGATAATCCGAATGGGCATGAGCATGGCCACTAGTGAAAAGGTCTTGTCATAGTCAATACTATGAGTTTGTTTGAAACCTTTAGCTACCAACCGTGCTTTATGGATGTGAACATTTCCATCCATATCAATTTTCTTCTTGAAAACCCACTTGCACCCTATAGGTTTGACACATTCGAGTGGATCAATCAAAATCCAGACTTTCCTTTGACATATTGAGTCTATTTCAGATTTCATGGCCTGAAGCCATTTATCGGAGTCTAGGCCCACCAAAGCTTCCGTATAGGTCATAGGTTCGTCATTTTCTATTATCAATAGGTGTCGATATTCTGTGACATGAAAATCATATCTCATGGGCTCATGATGTGTTTTTTCAGATCTACGAACTATAGGTGCTACTTGAGTAGACTCTATGACTCTTCGTAGATCTAATTGAGGTTCCTTATAAACTGAAACACTCTTGTGGCACAATAACTTTTTCGAGGTTTACCTTACTTTCATTGGTTTCTTTATTAAGAAATTTGTTCTCTAAAAAGACACCATTTCGAGTAACAAACACTTTATTCTCTGATCGGTTGTAAAAATAATATCCTTTAGTTTCCTTAGGATATCCCACAAAGAAGCATTTATCAGATTTGGGCCCAAGCTTATCAGAAAGTAAACGTTTTACATAAGTTTCGCAGCTCCAAATTTTTAGAAAAGACATACCAGGAACTTTTCCTGTCCACATCTCATATAGTGTCTTCTCTACAGCTTTTGATGGACTTCTATTTAGTGTGAACACTGCCATCTTAAGTGCAACCCCAAAAAGATAATGGAAGATTTGAATGACTCATCATTGATCGAACTATGTCTAATAGAGTTTGATTTCTCCTCTCAGAGACACCATTCCACCGTGGTGTTCTAAGGGGAGCGAGTTGTGAAACTATTCCACTCTCCTTAAGATGGTCATTGAACTCTTGGCTTAGATATTCTCCTCCTCAATCAGATTGAAGAGTCTTGATATTCTTGCCAAGTTGATTTGGTACTTCATTATGAAATTCCTTGAACTTTTCAAAGGACTCATATTTATGTTTCATCAAATAAATATATCCATATCTACTGAAATCATCAGTAAATGTAATAAAGTACTGATAATCTCTTCTAACTGTAGAACTTAGTGGTTCACACACATCAGTATGTATAATGGCCAACAATTCTTTTGCCCTCTCACTTTGATTAGTAAAAGGAGCTTTTGTCATTTTGCCAACTAAACAATATTCACACATATCATATGATTCAAAATCAAATGAATTTAATAGTCCATTGCTATGGAGCTTATGAATTCTTTTATCGTTTTTGTGGCCTAATCGACGATGCCATAGGTAGGTCGGATTCAAATCATTAGATTTAAATCTTTTTGTATTTATATTATAGATTGACACATCAAAATTTAAAAATATATCCCTTCTATAATGTGGGCGCCACCATAAAACAATCCATTAAGATAAAATGAACAATTATTGTTCTTTATATCAAAACAGAAACCTTCCTTATCCAAACAAGAAACAAAAATAATATTCCTGCATATAGCAGGTGCATAGTAGCAATTGTTCAACTCTAAAACCATGCCAGAAGGTAAAGCTACGTCATATGTTCCTATAGCTAATGCTGCAACTCTTGCTTCATTTCCAACGTGTAGTTCCACTTCACCTTTTGCTAGTGTACTACTTCGTTTCAGTCCCTACACATTCATACAAATGTGAGTACCACAATCGATATCTAATACCCATGAAGTAGTAACATTTACTTCAACAACATAAATACCTGAAGTGGAAGTCTCACTTCCCTTCTTCTTCAAATCTTCCAAATATTTCTTGCAATTCCTCTTCCAATGTCCCTTGTTGCCACAATGGAAGCAGACAACATCAGCAGTCAGACCCGTCTTGGTCTTAGATTTGGGTTTAAGCTTAGTGCCCTTGCCCTTGCCCTTACCCTTGACCATGCTTGGCTTCTTAAAGACTTTCATCTTTTGATCCATGAGAACATTATGGGTATGGTCCTTCTTGATATTCTGCTCAGCAGTTTTGAACATCCCATGCAATTCAGTCAAAGTCTTATTCAGATTATGCATGTTATAGTTCATAACAAAAGTGTCAAAATCATGAGACAGTGACTGAAGAATAATGTCAGTAGCCAACTCTTGATTAATGGGAGAGCCCGATCGCTCTAGATTTTCAATATGACCTATCATCTTTATGACATGTGGGCTAACTAAGCTCCCAATTTCTAGCTTGCACTCAATTAAGGTGTTTACCGTCTGGTACCTTTCAGTACGTGCCTTCTCCTAAAACAAATTTTTCAGGTTCATGATCATATCATAAGCATCCGCGTTCTCAAATTGTTTCTAAAGGTCTGAGTTAATGGTAGTTAGCATTAGACAACATATATCCAATGCATCATCTTTATACTTCTAGTAAGCATTTCTTTCAGCATGGGGAGCGTTGGAAGCAGGTGCCTTATGAGGGAGTGGTTTCTCCAGGACATAATTCCTTTTCTCCTGCTTGAGAACAATTCTCAATTTTCTATACCAGTCCAAAAAGTTTGAACCATTCAATTCGTCTTTCTCAAGGACAGATCGCAGTGAAAAGTTTGATGCAGAGGTATCTGACATTATCTACAACAAATATGTAAAGTGAATTGTTCATTAATATAGTTTATAATCAACTCACACTATACTTTTATAAAATGTTTCCCTATAAGTATAGTGGACCAAGATCCACATTTCACCAAGACTCGAGTAAACTTTGGCTTACCGCTCAAGACTCAATTATTTAGGTAGACAACTCTTTGTCAATTGTATCGAATACAACTCTTAGTTGTTGGGTTTGACAACTTATGTCTTATCCTCTAACCCTATGCCTCAATGCCCAAAATCGTTTTGATAGCCTTGTTAAGTAAATCAATCTTGACATATGGATAACCATTATCCATCCAACCTTACTCAAATAGGTAAAGACACCCTACTTTGGCAAACCCATCTTTTGACGATTCAAGCATTGATAGGCGTATGATTGGAAATGCATCGTATTAATACTTAATTTTATCAGGGACTTTCACAGTGTTTATAAACAGTGATGAATGTATGCATGTTATGAACATAATCGTTTATCAGAACAAATGTATAACAATTATACTGGGAACGAACAATCCATGCAAGGGTCAAGGAGGCTGTGCCCCCTTGCGGGGTTTGAAGAGGCATCGCCCCTCGCGGGGTCAAGGGGCAGAGCCCCTTGCGGTGGTCTCGCTGACTGGTCAGTGAGCCCCTTACCGACCCTGCTAGGGCGAACGATTTCAACTAAATCGTCTCTCAGGTCGTTCATACTTTGTTCTTTCTCAGAACTCTAAACATAATTCATAATTCTATTTTCTTAACCGAACTCTTTCTCAGAACTCTAAATACAATTCGCAGGGATTTGGGGGCAGCGCCCCCGAAATATAGACAGAATTCTTAGTTCTGTTTTACCAGGAACATATCCGTCCCCTTATACCAACCTTACTAGGGGGAATGATTTCAACTAAATCGTTCTTAAGGTCGTTCATGCTTTTTTCCTTTTTAGAACCTTAAACAGAATTCGTAATTCTATTTCCTTAACAGAACGCCTCTAGATCAATCACATTAATCCACGTCATCGCAAGAATTCAAGTTTGTTTCAATGTGAAATTTTTTCGAATTGATCATATCAACTCGTTTTCCTAATTCATTTAACCCTAATTAAGAATCACTCTAGGCATACATCACATGCATTGACAATTAGGGTTTTCTATTCAATTTCGATATAACACAAGTAGCTCTAATACCACTGAAGGGTTTTCTGGATTCATAAAACGGAGCAGAACGAAACCCTAAATAAGATCCATGTGTGTATCGAAATCAAAATAGGTTCAAGACGTACCTTTTAGATCGGCTTTGAATTGACGGTCAGTTGTGTTTGGATCAACGCCCCAAGTGTTGCACCTCTATCGGTATCCATACACAATAACTGAATTCTTCAACGATCCAAGTGCTAACTTTCAAATCTTGGAGTGTCGCTCCTAATCGTCTGAATAGAGAACTGTTCTCTATTTTTCTCCTTCGGGATAAAAAAAAATAATGACGATCGGTTTGAGGCGTATCTAGGGTTATTACTTGTAACTCTACACTTCACGGTTTGGGTCCCACGACATAACGGCCTGGCCCATGACGTCCTCTAAACCGTCCCCTTAATCGTGCATTTAATCGTTATCTCATAATGCGCACGATTACGTAGATATTTGTAATAAGAGAATAAATAAAGCTCTACTTTTTAAGTAGATCAAGGCGCATAGAAAATAAGAAATCAGTTTACTATTGTGTGCGACCCTGGAGGTTCACTAGACATTACAGTGTGCCCAAAAACTCTTTTGGCCCATAAGTCATAAGCGGTCTCTAACAAGACATTATGACTACCTAAGTATAGTGAAAGTCGATTTTCCAACACAACCTAATTCACAACTAATATTAGAGTATCAATCTTAATTGGTTTTTAGGGCAGACCGCTAACAGTTTTAATTTAGAAAATGGACAAATTTAGCCTTATACAATGTCCGAAAAGTGAATTAGAACGAAAGCAAATGAAAAGTATTCTTCATGCAAATGTTATTGGGAGCTTAATGTAAACTTGCACTAGACCGACATCAATTTTGCCATCTGAATGCTGGGTAGGTATCAAAGTAATCTAGGATTGGATCATTGGAAAGCTACAAAGAAAATTCTCAGATACTTACAAGGGACAAAGGAATACATGCTTACTTAAAAAAGATCAAATCATCTTGAGGTGATTGGATATTCAAATTCAAATTTAGTCAGATGCGCCGATATAAGAAAATCAACATTTGGTTATTTGTTCCTTTTGGCTGGAGATGTAATTTAGGGAAAAGTGTGAAGCGGTTAGTCATTACTACATCTACCATAGAGGCTGAGTTTGTGGCATGCTTCGAGGTCACTATTCATGGGTTATGACTACGAAACTTTATTCCAAAGTTTGTGATATTGTCGACGGTATTACTTGGCCATTGAAAATTTACTGTGATAATCATGCAGCAGTTTTTTTTCTCTAAAAATGATAAGTATTCTAAGGGGGCTAGGTGTAGCATATTGAAAACTAGCACCCTAAATGAAGGTCATTATATATATATATATATATATTGAGAAAGATATTCGCAAGAGGTTATAAACGGTTCAGTCGATTGGAAAATATGCTATATCGCATTTTATTGGACAAGTAGTACACGAAGAAGTTTGTCTTAGAAATTTGTCTATAATAAATTCAATATTCATGAAAATTGAGGTTGAAACTTGTGTAATGCGGATAGAGATGTTAAAGGAAGATAATATCACATGAAATTGAGTAGACGTTGGGCGGCAAATTGGAGGACCGAATGCAGAATTGAGGGTGAAGTGGAAGTGTTGTGTATGTGGTTCAAATTGAGAGATGTGATAAAAGAAAGACACTTGACACATGTTTGACATTTGGCTCTCATGAAAGAAACCCTCCTCTACTATATATAAGACTATCTTCTCTCTCTTCTCATGATCCCTCTTCTTCCTTTCACGAACACTCTATCCCGAGAGCTTTTCTCACGAGTTTCAATGCAAGCTTCCAGAAAAATGGATCATTTGAGCTCATCCGAAAGTCAAATTGAGCTCCATTTTTCCTACGCAACTGTAATATCATGAGGAACATGAATTTAAGGTTTGATAAGTGGACATAATTTCTTCGGCTTGAGCTGCACAAAATTTGGACGAGGAGGCCCACTATTTGTCCATTGTGATTCGAGCTTCCTCTTTTTTCTTTATACATGATCCTAGGCAAGTGGACTTCTATTCCTACTATTATGTTGCTCATTTATGATTCATTTGAGTGTGATTTAGCGATGTTTAGAAATGGATATTAGAACTAAAGATCATTTTGCATAAGCTAGGAAACAAGGATGAGATGACAATCCTTGCTAGTATGATAGACTATAAGTTATGGGTATGAGGAATATGTAATTTGATTGTATGAATTTCTACAGATTGAGCTTGATTTGAATTGCCGACCCAAGAGAGGTTCGGCCACGTATGTGTGATGAGAGTTATTGTCGCGATGGACTTAATTAGTATCCTTGTGTAGTGAAATGATATGATTGTTATCAAGATTAGTGAAATTGGGCCTAGAGAGATAGATATTGTGAGAGGTTGAGTTTGGTTCTAGCGCGAGTAAGGAGCAATAATCACATAAGATGTTCTAAAGATGTATAACTGAGGTTTCGTTGTTGTAGCGTAGTTGAAGTAATCGATGAATTGGTAATTAAGTCATTAAGTAATAGAGTTGAGGAAATTAATAAACGGTCATGTTGTTTGATGTGGAGACGTACTAATGTAGTTTAATTGATTGAAAGTTCTCCTGGATATTGTTAAGTTATGTGCTAGTATGACATTGAAATGTCATTGGTACAAGGCTAGATTGAAGTGATTATATAAATAAATGTTCGACCGTGAGTTTCGAAGTTTGCTCGTATTATGTTAATTGGCTATATATGTAAACATTGCCAAGGTTTTGATAGGTAAACTTCATGTGAAGTCGGATAACTATTAATTAGCAAAAGCTTGAACATCGTACTTTTTGTACTTACATTAGCAACAGATTGTGATTGCTCATCAACTTGATCATGATAATCATCTCATTGCATAACATTGCATTCACTTGGGGAAGAGGTTGAGGGCCACAAGAAAAAGAAATAATGTAGTTTGTAATTCCATGTGGGAGTCAGGATGTCCTAATTGGTGGCGCCAAGAGGACCACAAGGTATGTGCACGAAAACTCAGAGTGAGGGTTCCATGGTCGTAGGAGTTGCCATGGGTATCGGCGGTAGAGCCGGACAAAGTATCAACATTACGAGTGGTAATCGGCTCAGATACGATGATGCTATTGGTACTACGAGTGATAATTGACTCGGGTACGATAATGATGTTGATTTTACGATTGAGTTAGGTACCACAATGCTTATAAGTGGTAATTGACTTGAGTATAACGACGTTACCAATGTTATAAGCCTGCAATTGGAATTTGATACGTCAATGGTAAATATTTTACATGGTAGTGCATGCATCCATTCCTGTGTATATCACATCATGCATATGTTCTTCGAATATATGAATTATGTTTATTGCTTTAGTTCAATAAATTGTCAGTTAATTGTTACGGTGAGTCGAGAGGGTATTAGAGCGATTGGATGTACTTACTAAGTTTTGTGAGTGAGTTGGAAATCTACGTGGGATTGGCTAAGAAGTTACAAATTGGACGTGGAATAGAATCAATGTTACTTGGACGGGTGGCCGCGAGGATTGTGGGAAGAATTCGTGGCGTCCAAAGGTCATTGTGTTAGGGTTATATGTTAGACATCAATTATCTTGAAGTCCCTTTTAGTATTCAGACCATGGACATTTTGCTTAGGTTCTATTTCTTGTCTGTTTGTCAAGATACGCTTAATTGAATGAGTGAATGGACGGTCTAGTTGTTAAGCTAGAAGTTTTACTTGTTTAGCTATGGTTAGCTTACCCCTATTCAGGAATTATCTTTTCAAATATTCGGGTAAGGAATGAGACCGGGCCTTGAAGACGGTGGCAAAGACGAAGCTAGTTGATGGCATCGATAGGATGAGAATAATGAACGTATTTTATAATATTTGAACTTTTGTAAAGAATATTTCAAAAAATATATGTAATTATAAATAAATTCTATTTCAACTCCCGAGTCTATTGATTTTTGATCATATGTTTTAATTCTCTATTTCAACTCCCAAGCACTTCTATTATGTTTAGCCTTATGCTTACGCTATTAATATTAATAATATCAAATTAAATAAGAATGGCTAGACGTGATGGCCTGGGCGTCACAACTCTGCTGGTAGTACCCGGAGTGGGGGTGCTACACTAAGCATATGGATATCAAATGCTTGTCCATCCAAGAAGTAGTTCAGAAAAAAAAGAGTGTCAATTGAGCATATTAATATCAATCTTATGATTGCAAATCTAATTGCCACCCATAATATTTATTAAACATGTTGAAAAGATGGGCATTATTGGACGTCATTAATAATATTATGTTATGACTCTATTTAGTTTATGTATTACACACTATGAGATCATTTATGTATGTTTTAAATATATCATATTTTCTACTTAGTATACATGGTGGAAGTAGATGAATGCTAAACAGGATAGTCTCTAATAGACATTATGTTGGACTATTGATATATTTTTTATTTATGAATCATGATGAGTAGAGAGCTATAATTGTATTACATAAAAGGTACTTGTCGATTAATTACACACAACCGCTATGACTCGCATTAGTCTATTTTACTTTATTGTAATCATATGTGCTAGCCAATTAAAAAAAAAAGGATTATAGCATGACGTTAGTGTGCACATTATGGTTTTTATTAAAGCATGACAAGAAACTCATATTGGCCAAGTGGGAGAATGAAAAAATAAATACGGCCTATATGATGTTATAATAATGGTTTAATAATAATTTCTGTTATAATCAATTTATATTGGTTATGAAAATATACAAATGAAGAGATGCGATTTTTAAGTGCTTTGATGGAAGGTGCCTCTTGATAACATTTTAAAATAAAAGTCTAGTCCTATCTCCATCCTATTGATAACGACGTTTTAGCGTAACGTAAAAGGAAAGTCAGTTTTGTATTCTATTTTCCATCATTAGAATACGTAAAAGAACATAGGTTTAAGGGAGAGAAATCAGATTCTTCATCGTCTCCGTTTTCTGCATTGATCGTTCTTGAAGAATTATTATGGACAAATGTACGTCTTTATTCTTATTGATGGTGAGAATCATGAAGATCGAAGATTCGTCAATGATCGAATTTTTCGCATGAAGTTTTACGTTAATCGCGAACATAAGAAAATAAAAAAAAATGTTATGCCACAAATACTTGCACAATCAAAGAACAGACATTTCTTAGGAAACAATCTACAAGTGTAGCATCGCGTCCACATAGTTTCCATTAGAACAATACTTGAACTTTCCCACAGGAGCACTTCTCAATTATCAACTAATCAAATCATGGCGAATCTCACAATACAACAATTTTCTTGCATTCATTTTTCTCAACATAATTTATCGCAAATCGAAACACTTTACAGCCATTGAAAAAGGGTTTTCATAGCCATTGAAAGAGGATTTATTTCAAGATTGCCATGAGAAAAAGCTGTGGTGCATACCTAGTTTTGCTCAACGATGTCGGTGAACATGACGAGTTTCGTATTGCTTGAATGACATTTATTGAAAATATGTCTTGAATTTGAGCCCAAATCGAACTGTAAATATTTTGAATCGAATATTTTGCGGACGTTCGAATCTAGCAAAATATAATCCGGAGCTGTGGTGGAGATTTTGGCTACTGAACAAGAAATTTGAAGATGGTTTTTTGATATGCACGCTGACTCAGTCAACATGCATATCCAATAAAGGAAACGAAAAAAAAGAATGAAGTGTTATGTTCACGTTGACCAAGATTGAGGCGGTTATACATAAAATAAAGGGAAAGGTTTGTCTTTTAACTGGGAGGTCTTGTTCTTCACATAAAAAGGAGAAGTTCACCGTTTCAGACGATGTCGCAGAGAAGTTTTTCCCGCCGTACATGTTCAAAGGAAGAAAAAAGTACATAGAGCTCTTGAAGCACCGTATTTTGTCGAGTGCTTGAGTATGGTTTCTTGAAGCGCGGTCAAGTGCTTGGTGAAGGTTCTTCTTTGTAGTTTTGTTCGTGAAATTACATCAAGAATTCAAGTATCGAAGCCGGTTAAATCTTGAGGTTAGATTTGTGTTTTAATTTCTTTGTAAGATTGATATATTATTTCGCTAGAAATTAGGGGTTAAACATTGTGTGCGTTCTTAGATGTAATTGGGGCTTGGGAAATACTGTGAGTGTTTGAGTAACTCGAGTATGATTTGTAATCTCTGTGTATCGTTTGTTCTATAGTGAAATTCGTTACTGCTCTCCCCGTGGACGTAGACCTCTACGACCGAATCACGTATATTTGGTGTTTGATTTACTTTTCTTGTTATATCTATTTTATTTGATCGATCGCTGTTTTCGCGCAATAATTGGTATTAGAGCTAGGCTTGCTGAAGTCAAAGCGAATCCATGGCGACAGAAGAAACTAAAGTGAAAATCAACAGATTTGATAGGAAGGATTTTGGGTTTTGGAAGATGCATATTGAAGATTATTTGTATCAAATGAAACTGTATGATCCCTGGGAAGAAGCCATATACGATGAAGCAAGCTAATTGAGAATTGCTAGATAGACGAACGATGGGTGTTATTCAGCTGACGTTGGCTCGTAACGTCGTGTTTAACATCGTTAAAGAGAAGATCACTGCGGGTTTGATGAAAGCCCTATTGGACATGTAGGAGAAGCCCTCTGCGATCAACAAGGTCTATTTGATGTGACGTATGTTTAACTTGAAGATGAGAGAAGGTACATCAGTTGTTAATCATATTAATGAATTCAATGTGACCGTTAGTCAATTGAGTTTAGTTGAGATTGACTTTGAAGATGAGGTATGTACTTTGATTCTATTATCTTCATTGTCTGATAGTTGGAATACTACCGTTACTGCCGTTAGTAATTCTTCTGGAGAAGGTACATCATCTGTTTAACTTGAAGATGAGAGAAGGTACATCAGTTGTTAATCATATTAATGAATTCAATATGACCGTTAGTCAATTGAGTTCAGTTGAGATTGACTTTAAAGATGAGGTATGCACTTTGATTCTATTATCTTCATTGTCTGATAGTTGGAATACTACCGTTACTGCCGTTAGTAATTCCTCTGGATCAATAAATTTGACTTTTGATAGGATTCGAGATTTAATTCTGAGTGTGGATATCCGTAGAAGAGAATTTGTCGAATCTGTATCTGCTATTTTAGTAGGTGAAAGAGGAAGAGCTAGTACTCGTGTTAGCAAAAGTAGTATGAACATGAATAGACGCAATTAGTCTAGGACTGGCGGTGATGTTTATTAGAACTGTGGCAAAAGGGGGCATCTTAGAAGAAATTACTTTAAACTGAAAAATGAAATGGGTAAGGAAATTAGAGTTGAATCTGCAGATAATGTTGCAGCTATAGCTGAACATTCTAATGGTGTCGATTGTGTCTTGTTTATCATTGAGGATTCGTCGTTTGATCGATGGATTATGGATTATGGTTGTTCTTTTCATGCTACACCAAACATGAACTTATTTACTTCTTATCAATGCATGGATAGTAGTAAAGTGCAGTTGGAAAACAACGCTGAATGCGATGTTATAAGTGTTAGTGATATTAAAATCAAAATGCATGATGTTATTGTGAACACATTGACTGGAGTATGTCATGTTCCAGAATTAAAAAGGAACTTAATTTCCTTGGGTTCCTTAGATTCAGCTGGATGCAGGTATTCTTCACGAGTTGGAGTTCTGAAGATTGTTTGAGTTGCCCTAGTGATAATGAAGAGAATCAAACATAGCGGCCTATATAAACTTCAAGGTGAGACATTGCTACTCGAGGAAGGCCTGGGTGTTTGTACGAAAGCACAATTTTGATGCTGTCGTCAGGAATACACAGTCGAGAGCTTTGATCGGAACGGAGACTCGTAAGTTAATCAAGCATGTGCGGATTGATAGTAGTATGGAGTCTTGCTCGAAACTGGTAAATAAATTATGCATGAAAAATGGCATAGTGAAACATCGTACAATGCCAGTAAATCACAACAATTTGCAGAATTAATGAGTAGAGCGCTACTAGAGACGGCCCGTAAAAGGATATCTAGTGCTGGTATGACTAAGAGAATTCTAGCGGATGCGCTTTGTATGACGAGCAACCCGGTGAATAGATCTTTATCGATTGCGATTGGATATCGGACTCCTGAAAAAGTGTGGTCAGGTAATGTTGCTGATGATTCTATTTTTAGAATGTTTAGTTGTCCGTGTTATTATTGAGTAAGTGATGGTAAGCTCGATGTGAGGGCAAGGTGTATATTCCATGATTATGCACGAGGTGAGCGGAGCTATCAGTTGTGATGCTCGAATATAAATTCACTTATTTGCGTAGAGAAATTACCTTTGACGAGTCTCTAGTACTTCTAGTTAGGAGTGATTGTGGCAGTATTCATACGGATCTAGATGGTGTTCAGCTTGAGGTGGAGTTGCAACTAGAAACTCCAGAGGTAGCAGGTACTAGCATGGTAATCAACACAGATGGTGCTTATAGCGAGATGAAGCCTATAGAACCAACAGTTGTTGTAACTGTTGATATTGACAAGGTACGTATTCGATCTCCTGACAGATATGGATGCAACGATGGTTTTGCTTTATTTGTGGTTAAGGAGCTTGTGTTAGATTACTCCTTGTGAAGCAGTTAAAGGTGCATGTTTAGTTGGTGTTCTGATTAGATCCTCAGTTATGACGAAGTTCAAGCGCGGCTTAAACTTGAATGATATCTGTGGCGGTTGAATCCATTGGAGCTGGGAGAGAGTAGTGATGCTATTCAGATTTTTAGTGAAGCGATTGTGATATGGCTCCAACGTCGAGCAAATGTAGAGATTGTTGAAAATATGTTTTGCATTTGAGCTCGAAACGAACCGTAAATTTTTCGAATCGAATATTTTGCGGATAACCGAATCTAGCAAAATATAATCCGAAGCTGCGATGGAGATTTTGGCTACTAAATAGAAAATTTGAAGATGACTTTTTGATGTGGACACTGACTCAGTCAACATGCATCATCCAATAAAGGAAACGAAATAAAAGAATGGAGTATTCTGTTTACGTTGACCAAGATTGAGGCGGTTATACATAAAATAAAGGGAAATGTTTGTCTTTTAACTGGGAGGTCTTGTTCTTCATATAAAAAGGAGAAGTCCGCCGTTTTAGAGGATGTCGCAGAGAAGTTTTTCGCGCCGTACATGTTCAGAGGAAGAAAAAACATATAGAGAGATCTTGAAGCACCGTATTTTGTTGAGTGCTTGAGTAGGGTTTCTTGAAGCGCGGTCGAGTGATTGGCGAAAGTTACTCTTCGTAGCTTCATTCGTGGAATTATATTAAGAATTCAAGCATCGAAACCAGTTAAATATTGAGATTAGATTTGTGTTTTAATTCCTTTACGAGATTAATAGATTATTTCGTTAGGAATTTGAGGCTAAACACCGTGTGCATTCTTAGATACAATCGGGGCTTGAGAAACACTGTGAGTGTTGGAGTAACTTGAGTGTGATCTGTAATATTTGTGTGTCACTTGTTCTATAGTGAAATTCGTTCATGTTCTCCACATGGACGTAGGTCTCAACGACCGAATCATGTACATCTAATGTATGATTTACTTTTCTTGTTCTGTCTATTTTATTTGATCGATCGCTGGTTTCGCGCAACAACATTTTCGCATGTGCCGAATGTTCGGTAATGTCTCACGTATGTGTGAAACTTTTCTTTCGCCATCTTCAAGTCCTTGTTCAAACCAAAAATGGTGATTGCTGTGGTAGTTCCAAATTAAGAATCCATTAGGCATTATGCTAAAGATTGTTGAAAAAAATATTAGATGACATGAGAAATAAGAATGTTAGAAATTAATTTCGGAAAGATGAAAAAGTAAGAAGAATTTTTTGAGGCGTGATAGCATTACCTTAATGATAGTTCCACCCCTTAGAGTACGAAACTCGGTGTGTAAGGCTCGAGCGGCTATCCTCCAAAGATACAACAGAATTTATTCGATATTTTGCACTGAATATTAGAAGGAACATGAACAATATATGTGTATAACCCAGCGAAGCAAAGAAAAGAAAGAAAGGCAAATTCTTTTTTATAATTTTTTGGACATGACTTTTGAATCATGATTAGAAATTTTATTTTCAACTAAAGAACAGTTAGAAATCAATTGGAAATTAATTGAAGACCACAATTTTGCCATTGCAATAATAATCTCGAGTTTATGAATAAATCACTCAAGTATTACAAAATTGTCGTGCGGTCGTTCCATGGCCTTAGAAAACCATTATATGACTGTTAAAGCACTGGCCATTGAAAATAGTGATGACTAATTATAGCAGTCATAATTTTTATCAAAACTATTTTAAAAATATTTCAAAACTACTGAAATATCCAGCATGCTTCACGAACAAATATAAATATTTCTGAAAAATATTTTGTAGAGTTTTCAAGAAAATGATAATGTTTTTCGGTATTCCGATGATGCCCGAAAAAGAACAAGAAAACATTTTCAATCATTTCAAAAAAAAAATCTAATTTGAATTTCCTAAATATGCATACACTTGCGCCTATTGGAGATACAGGCACAAGGATCCTTGGTCCAGCCTTAAAGGACCCCGATCCAAGCACCGGGGACTTGGGTACCAACTCTTGGTCCCAAGCAAGGGCACATCCACCAGTCCTGGTGCCCATGAGCGGCTCCTAGCACCTCGGCCCAGTCCATATTGGCCACGTCTGAGGCCCCGATGCTATTTCTAAATCCCCCTGAGCCCACAAAGGCCGAGTGCAGGACCCAATGCTCGGTGCTGGTCTCAGGAACCTTGGCAACTCGAGTCCCTAAGTTCAAGCACGGGTCCCCAATACTCAAGCCCTAGTATATCGAAGTTGAGCGTAGGATGCCAATACCCGTTCCCAAGTTAGCGACAACCAGACTCGGGTCCTTGGCGTCCTAGCCTAGGTCCTCCCAAAGACCTCTTAGGAACTCGATGCCCTTGCCCCGGTCCTCCATGCTCGAGCTTGAGACCTCAATACTTGTGCCTGGATCCCCCGCGTTTGAGCTCGGATCCATTGAGATTGAGGCCTAGGTGCCCACGTTCAAATCTTGGTGCTCGTGCCCAAATCCATTGGGAATGCGCTCTGGACCTTGGTTATCGTGGTGCAAGGGATCTGCGCATAGGCATTGAGGAATTGAGCTCGAACACCAAGTACTTGAACTTGGGCTAGTGTGCTGAGGACCTGACCTCGCGCATCGAGGAAGAATTTGAAAGATGATTATCGGAATTTTCATGGAGAAACTATTTTTCCTTTTTTAAGCATAGATATTTTATTGATTAGGAAAATATTTTTCGTCGATTTCATTTTTCTAAGCAATTCAAATGTTCGAAATGATCGTGTCCACACTAATACACGATAACTTATTCCGAATTTAGTTTTATGGATGTGCATTCGGATCCGAAAATTCGAGCAACTTATAAACATGATCAAAGCTCATTTGAAAATAGAGAAAGAAAAGGGAAAAAAAACATGTGTTTTCTGCGCATTAATGCATTGCGTGTTTGCTGGGACCGGACGCAAAACGTGATCAAACAGCCCTCGGAGCCTTCATGACAAGGACTTGAAATTAGTTAATTTATCTTCCAAATAAACATTAATTATTGCTAATGATGTCGCTAATCAAGGTTTGGGGGCGCATTTGCATTCGCCTTCGCCTTCGCATGTCGCTTGGGGACCGGACATGAATGACCATATTGATCCACGCGGATCCTGACGCCATTCATTTGGCCCTCATCATCTGTTGTTGCATTTATTGCAGACCGCACTTTGAATTCAATGCCTCCGCCCCCACGCCTGATGCGTCCAATCGCCTTCCGATAGCAACCGACGCGGTACGAGATATGGCCAGTCACGCCTCGATCAGCAGATGGCTTATGGCAATGATGATGGTGCAGATATCGTGGAACACATCGTTCAGGTCGGTGAGCGGTGAGCGGTACCCCATCTTCGACTTGAACCCCTCCTCGCACGAGTCCGCGTCATTCATCGCCGCCCCGACCCACGCGCTCACATCGTCGTACCCCCTGGTCTCGAGCGCCGCCAGGGAGTCCTCGATCTGGTCCATCGCGTCCTGGTAGTCGTCGGAGCACTCCGACAGGCACTGCTGCACGAAGGGGTCGGGGTCGCCCGCGCGGGCGAGGCTGTCGACGTGGTCGAAGATGGTGCTCGCGTTTGCCATCGCGGCCCTCAGGGCGATCCTGGCAAGGCCCATGTAGTCGCTCGCCGGGCCGCCCGACTCGAGGACGCTCCGGCAGAGCTTCCCGTTCAGGGTGTGGTCGCAGACCTGAGTGATCATGCCGGAGACATCGGACGCTTCGGCAGGTTGCGCTCGAGGGGGCCAATGCGTGAGCAGAGTTAGGAGGAGAATAAGTGAAACGGGACTAATCATGATTTACGAGTGTGGAATTGGATTAATTTGCATGCTAATCACGATTTAATAGTGAAGTGAAGAAGAGCTCTTAGCCATGCAAAATCATTTTCCATTTTTATTCCTAAATAAGAAAAATACATGGCCACTCGAAATTCCCCATTTTCACGACCCTATCATCCCGGATAAAAATTAGACAAAGGAATTGGATCACCACGTCTGCGATTTCTTTTACCGAAACTCTCGTGCTTGTGTTGTCGGGACTTCGATCGGACAGTTGTCGGCACTCCGCAATGAATGTATCAGGCAACCGTAATTGGATCATCGACGTGCCAGTCCTCGTGCACTTTGACATTTGAATTGCTCCGCAATGAATGTCTCAGCAACCGGAGATCCTCGGTTTTAGTGTCGGGACTTCGATCGGACGGTTGTCGGCACTCCGCAATGAATGACTCAGGCAACCGTAATTGGATCATCGACGGACCAGTCCTCGTGCACTTTGACATTTGAATTGCTCCGCAAGGAATGCATCAGTAATCGGAGATGCTCGATTTTTGTTGTAATTCTAATGCGAAAATTATTAAGATCTTGTAAATACGTCAATGTAAAAGCCCAAAAATAATAACGATTAACAATAAAGAACACCAGATATAATGTGATTCGGTCCGAATGTCGGTGCTTACATCCACGGGGAGAGTCAGCAAGAACAATTCACTATAATCAGATAATCGGATTTACAATCGCTCAATACGCTCGTGTTTCCTGCACCTAGATTATACCCAAACCCAGCGTTTATAAACAGACAACTCTCAATTAAATATAAAATAAAACTAAAATAAACTCACGAACGAAGCGTAAATCTAGACTGTACTGTTCCTCTTCTTTTCGAGCGGCTGTGTCTTGGAACGAGCAAAGAAGAGGGTCTGCCAAGTCTTCTCTTTTTGGATCTCTGTATCACTCGCGACTATTACAAGATGCAGACAAGAAAAACAACCCTTACTCTTTTGTTTTCTTTATTGGACCAAATATCTATCCAAATAATATATAATATTTGAGTCACATCTTTTGTCTTCTAATGCAGATATCAAATCTGCAATTAAAACTTGTCCAAAACATGCCACAATTGTTTCGGTCAAATAGTAAATATTTAAACCAAAATATATATTCGCGGACGATTTAAACTCGAGACATATTTAACAATTCTCCACCTTGACTCGATGTTTGAAAGTCAACTCATAGTGCTTATCATCCATGCTGCTCTCCCATCGCCCCGAAAGGCGGTCACTCTCCACAGACGCTAATAGTGCTCAAGCAAAACTTGAGCTTTACCAAAGTAACAGACTTGGTCATCATGTCCGATTGGTTCTCTACTGTAGCTATCTTTCTCACAACAACCTTACCTTTTGCTAAGATATCTCGGATGAAGTGGTACCTAATATTGATATGTTTTGTCCGCTCATGATAAACCGAATTATACGCCAGAAATATCGCACCTTGGTTGTCACAGTATATATCAACACTTTTCTGATCCAACCCAAAATCCAAGAGCAAACTTTGTAACCATATCGTCTCTTTCACTACAAAAGTTAGTGTCATGTACTCTGCCTCAGTCGACGACAAGGCCACGTAGTCCTGTAGGGACGCCTTCCAACTAACTACACCACCTGCAAGCGTAAACAAGTACCCTGCTAAAGACCTGTACTCATCTAAGTCTTCTGCATGATCAGAATCCACAAAATCAAGGGTTTCACATCCATCACTGTCCTTCTGGTACACTATGCTAGCGTCTGTTGTCCCCTTCAAATATCTGAGGATCCATTTCACAGCTTCCCAATGAGCTTTACCAGGACGCTTCATATAACGACTAACTACACTGACAGCTTGTGAAATATTAGGCCTAGTGCATACTATAGCATACATAATACTACCTACTACACTAGAATATGGAACACGGGACATATGTTCCTCCTCCTCCTCAGTCTGGGGTAATAATTTAACTGAAAGTTTAAAGTGCTTTGCTAATGGTGTACTCACAGACTTCGCTGACTGCATATTAAAACGTGCTACAATCTTTTCAATATATTTCTTTTGAGACAGACGTAATAATCCTGCATTCCTATCACGCAAAATCTCCATTCCTAATATTTTCTTTGTAGCACCTAAATCTTACATCTCAAACTCAGCACTTAACTGCTTTTTCAGCGTATCAATATTAGACATATTCTTAGCTGCTATCAACATATCATCAACATATAGCAATAGATATATCAAAGACCCATCATACAGTCTCATGAAATAAACACAACTATCCATCTGACTCTTAGAATAGTATTGACAAGTCATGAAAGCATCAAAGCGCTTATACCACTGCCTAGGAGACTGTTTCAGCCCATACAAAGATTTCTTTAATAAGCAAACATGATCTTTCTTACCCGGATTAACAAATCCCTCTGGCTGCCTCATGTAAATTTGCTCCTCCAACTCACCATGAAGAAAAGTCGTCTTTACATCAAGCTGCTCCAACTCGAGATCCTGTGCAGTAACTAAGGCAAGTAAAATACGAATAGAAGTATGCCTTGCCACAGAAGAAAACACTTCATTATAGTCAATGCCCTCCCGCTGTGTAAACCCTTTCGCCACAAGTCTCGCCTTATACCTCGCTGCCTCGACACCGAGAATGCCCTCTTTTCGTTTATAGACCCATTTGCTTCCAACAATCTTCTGACTCTTGGGTACTTCAACTAGCTCCCATGTTTGATTTCGATGGAGTGATTCCATCTCCTCACTCATAGTCCCTAGCCACTGCGACAACTCAAAACTAGCCATCGCCTTAGAATAAGACGAAGGTTCATCTGTCTCTACCTCGTCACCTACAATCAAAGCATAAGCAATATTTGTATAACCATAATGTACCGGTGGTTTTATTTGCCTCTGTTGTCTACCCTCAACTAGAGTATGCTGTGACTGTACTGGTTGTTGACTATCACCATCTTCAGGAACCGCGGCCTCATCTGTAGTCTCAACATCTGTTACCTCTGAGGTTTCCGGAGTCTCCACCTGAAGCTTCACCTCACTACTGACACCATGATCTGTCTGCTCTGTTAGTAGTGTCTCAAGACCCCTCTATCGAAGTATTGCAGTCTCATCGAAAATTACATCTCTGCTGATTATAAAATCGGGTGATCTAGGATCAATGCACCACAGTCGGTAGCTTTTCACTTCATGTGCATAACCTAGAAATATGCACTTCTTTGACCTTGGCTCAAGCTTACCATCACTAGTATGAGCATACACAAGGCATCCGAATACTCGTAATCCGGAGTAATCAATAGTTTTTTTCAGACCATACTTCCTCTGGAGCGTTCCACTCAATAGCAGATGATGGAGATCGATTAATCAGGTAACATGCAATGTTCACTGCTTCGACCCAAAATTCTTTGCCTATTCTAGCATGTGATAACATGCTCCGAGCCCGCTCAAGTAAAGTTCTATTTTTCCGTTTTGCCACGTCATTCTGCTGTGGTGTCCCAGGTACTGTGCGGTGTCTAACAATAGCTTCTCTTTCGCAAAACTCGATAAAATCTTTACCACAAAACTCCATGTCGTTATCGGTTCTTAGGCACTTGATCTGTTTATCTGACTGTTTCTCAATCAATGCCTTAAATTTCTTGAACCGATCAAACACATCAGATTTATGCTTTAGAAAGTATACCCATACTTTCCTTGAATAATCGTCGATAAATGTGAGCATATAACGGGCACCTCCTTTCGAAGGAACCGGAGACGGACCCCAGACATCTGAATGAATATACTTAACCGGTTGCTTGGTCGAATGAATACCTGTAGTAAACTTAATCCTGCATTACTTTCCAAAGATACAGTGCTCACATAAGTCTAACTTACTTGTCTTCTAACCCTTTAACAATCCCCTATCACTCAGCATTGTCATACCTGCCTCACTCATGTGCCCTAAACGCATATGCCATAAATGAGTTAAATCAGAATCTGACACACCTGATAAAACTGCAGTAGCTTTTGTCACGGTCTCTCCTAGTAGATGATAGAGAGAACTCACTTTCTTCCCTTTCATCACTGTCATGGCACCTCGAGAAATCTTCAGTATTCCACCTTCAGCGGTGTACTTACACCTGATATCATTGAGTGTCCCTAGAGAAAAAAGGTTCTTCTTGAGCTCTGGTACATGTCTCACATCTGTTAATGTGCGAACCACACCATCATGCATCTGAATCCGAACTGTCCCTATCCCAACAACCTTGCAAGCTGCATTATTCCCCAACATAATTCTACCACCATATGCAGTCTGGTAAGTAGTAAACTAGTTCCTATGAGGCGTCATATGAAAAGAACACCCCGAATCTAGCACCCATTTGTCTCTTGACGAACCTGTAGTCACACACAAAACAGCCTCTGCATCACTAGTGCTCTCCTCAGCAATGTTCGCCACACTGACTGTGGCCTTCTGCTTATCACCTCTGTTTCTCAGCTTAGGATAATCTCTCCTGATGTGCCCCTCCTCGTGACAATTAAAGCACTTCATGCGTCCTTTTTTATGGCGTAATTTAGACCTGCTTTTACCTCTGCTGCTACTGGACCCCCGCTGTTGCTCTCTACCCCGAATCACTAGTCCATGCGCTACATCCTGCGCCAGACTATCATCTCGCAACTTTCGTTGCCACTCTTTAGAAAACAAGGCGAACTTTACCTCTTCTGAGGTAATCGTAGTACGCCCCTACAATAGAGAATCAGTAAAATGCTCCCATGACTCTGGTAAAGAAGCCAACAACATCATGCCATGCTCTTCATCTTCAAGAGTCTTACCGACGTTCTTTAGATCCATCATGAGTTCATTAAATTTGTCTAGGTGGGTTCTGATATTTCAGTATATTTGAACTAGAACATCTTCTTCAACATGTATAAGCTATTGTTCAAATCTTTCTTTACATAGAGCGATTGAAGTTTTGCTCACAATGCTGCGGTATCCTTTTCTTCGCCTACCTCTATCAACACCTCATCCGATAAATTCAACATGATTACACTCCTAGCCTTCCTAATCAATACATCTTTATTAGCATCTTTTATCGATTCGGGCAACTTAGCCTTGCCCTCTAATGCTTCGGCCAAACGCCTCTATCTTGAGGCTCCATAACCCAAAATTGTTTCTCCAGTTAAATTTCTCAATTTCAGCTTTCACCCCAGACATAATTGCAACAATAGAATTTCCAGATAATAATCAGATAAGCAAAAACCCCAAATCACAATCCAGAAATCTAACCCGGCTCTGATACCAATTGTTGTAATTCTAACGCGAAAACTATCAGGATCTTGCAAATACGTCAACGCAAAAGCCCATAAATAATAGCGATGAACAATAAACAACATCAGATATAACGTGGTTCGGTCCAAATGCCAGTGCCTACATCCACAGAGAGAGCCAGCAAGAACAATTCACTATAATCAGATAATCGGATTTACAATCGCTCAATACGTTCGTGTTTCCCGCACCTAAATTATACCCAAACCCAGTGTTTATAAACAGACAACTCTCAATTGAATATAAAATAAAACTAAAATAAACTCACGAACGAAGCGTAAATCTCGACCATACTGCTCCTCTTCTTTTCGTGCGGCTGTGTCTTGGAACGAGCAAAGAAGAGAGTCTGCCAAGTCTTCTCTTTTTAGATCTCTATATCACTCGCGGCTATTGCAGGAGTCAAACAAGAAAAAAAACCCTTACTCTTTGTTTCCTTTCTTTGACCAAATATCTACCTAAATAATATATAATATTTGAGTCACATCTTTTGTCTTCTAATGCATATATCAAATTTGCAATTAAAACTCGTCCAAAACATGCCACAATTGTTTCGATCAAATATTGAATATTTAAACCAAAATATATAGATTCGCGGACGATTTAAACTCGAGACATATTTAATAGTTTTAATGCCAGTGTAGCCCTTGATGGCCCTCTCCAGGCGCCACCTCCTGCCTGGTGGCCTCCGCATCGCCGTCCGCGTGACCTCCGTCGCTAGTAGACCATGATCAATATAGCCGCCCTCCAAGTCCAGGTTCGTATCGAAAAAGCAGATACACGTTCAAATATCGATCATGATCAATTTCATGACTTTGTCTCACGCTAAAATACAATGAAATTTTTTAACTTTTTTTTTTTGCTTTTGTTGTCCCTCCAACTACGGATCGTCGTTGGCCATGGACAAGCCTCGAGCATGCCATCCCACGTCTGTAGTCGGTCATTAGCCATCACTGAGGCCCGATGACCAGCGGAGGAAGAAGAAAATAACAAAAGAATAAAATGTAAATAATGAAAAGGTGAAAACATAAAATAAAAGTGCAAATAAAATATAAATAAAATAATAAAAGAAAATATTGAAAAACGATCTGAGCAATTGCAGAAAATGTTTTCACCTCTTTAGGATTTAGGAATTCATTTTTCTAATTTTATATGATGAATTTTGTATCGACCAAAAAGTATTTTTCATTGAAGAAGTGGTTTTCAAGGAATCAAATGCGTGAAAATAAAAATAAAAAAAATTGCCAAAAATAATTTCCCCTATAGGAAAAAAGACCGATTTTTTTCCAATTTAATTTAAAAAATATTTATAAAATTAGGTAAATTTTAAAAGTAATTTCGGATTTGGGTCTCACGCGACAATCGTAATGTCTCGCGAGACTGGCTCGCCGGTCACTCTACTGCACAAGTCCGTCGCGGTGGCATTGGCGTCACGCGAGCCATCGCGTGGTGGCCGGACTATTGCGCGATAATCTGGTCACTGGGTAGACTATCACGCGACAGTCAAGCCTACTGCTTGTCTCTTGCCGCTTCCACGCAACTGTTGCCCCCCAGACAACGCTGCAGGCCTGATTAAAGGCCTGTAGCCTAACCTGTAGGCCTTTAGTGCACCTCAAACGCACTAATGGCTGCTTCGTCTTTGCTTTAAGCAAAGCTGAAGCGACCTTCTCTCATCCCTCGCTCTCAAGCTTTCTCTCCTCCTTTACTCCCTCAAAGGTCTCACGCCTCACTCTCTCAATCGTTCTCGCGTTCATTTTCCCTCCCTCAGACAGTCGTCTCAACTACAATTGTCGTATTCATTCTTTCTTTAGGTTCTTTTTTACTCTTTCAGTTCATTTTCGCAAGCCCTCGTTTTACCTCGCTCATTGTTCCCTCTCAAGCGCCCTCGGTATTAAACTTCCTCAAACATTCGTGTTTACTTTTTTTTTTTAATATTTTTGTGATATTTAAATTAATTTATAATTTTTTTATTTGACAGAAAAAAACATAGCATGCCTTTCTCTTGGCAATTGGAGCTCCTCATTTGGTGCGTTCTCTCCCACGATAATTTGAGGTAAATTTTATTGTAGTTATTTTTTTCAGTTTCGTAAACATAAATTTATTTATTTGATCATTATTTATACTTGAATCATGTATGTTACGTATAGGAAGCGTGGGCTGGGTTTTACTCGGTCCAAAGAACATTTTTTAAATAAATTAAAAATTAGAATAATGTAAAAATCAGAAAATAGAAATGGCCGCAATCAATTGGCCATGGAATATTTTCAATAATTTGGCCTCCGATTTTTAAAAAATGACGATTTTGCTCTTTTGGCAAATTCTTTTCCAAAAATTATGAAAAAAATTGAAAAATTATAAAAAAAATTAAAAAATAGAAAATGACCACAATCAACTGACCATGAAGTATTTTTGATAATTTGGCATCCATGTTTAAAAAAATAACAATTTTTCCCTTATAGCGAATTATCTCCAAATATTACGAAAAAATCTAGAAAAAAATATTTTAAAAAATAGAAAATGGCAACAATCAACTGGCCAAAGATATTTTTGATAATTTGGCCTCTGTTTTTGTAAAAAAAAAATTGATGATTTTGTCCTTTTGGAAAATTATCTCTCAAAGATTACGAAAAAAATATGAAAATTGTATAAAAAATCTAAAAAAATAGAAAATGGCCACAATTGACTGGCCGTGGATTATTTTTGGTAATTTGGCCTATGATTTTTCAAAATGATGATTTTTACTTTCTAGAAAATTATCTCCCAAAAATTAAGAAAATATTTGAAAATTTCCTTTCTGGAAAATTATCTCCCAAAAATTATGAAAATATTTGAAACTTTTTTTTTAAAAAAAATTCAAAAAAATAGAAAATGGCCACAATCAACTGGTCATGGACTGTTTTCGATAATTTGGCCCCACAAAATTTTCAAAAATTATGATTTTTTTCAAAATTAAGAGTTTTCCCTTCTGGCAAATTATCTCCCAAAAATTACAAAAAAATATGAAAAAAAAGGAGTGGTGACAATCAATTCGTCATATCCTAATTTGGGTCATATTACTTCCTATTTAATCAAAAATGGCGGCAATGTTGCCCTTCCACGAAATTATCTCT
Organism: Rhodomyrtus tomentosa; assembly: GCA_028455895.1. NCBI lineage: Eukaryota > Viridiplantae > Streptophyta > Magnoliopsida > Myrtales > Myrtaceae > Rhodomyrtus > Rhodomyrtus tomentosa. The sequence goes on along the minus strand of JAPCWY010000003.1, from coordinate 18,836,866 downwards.
CCAATTTGGCCATGCACCTTGATCACACGTTCTCAAGGCTATAGTAGGACAATAATTACTTAATTATATGTATGAAATAATTTATAATATATTTATTTAGTAGAACATCGTCTACATTTTCTACGACTGTGCGTTGGGAGGTACAATAGTACGAAATCAATATGGAGTTGATTACAATGGCAGACAATTTGCTATATTCAAGTTTAAAAATATATCCACATTGGGAGTTACGTGCTACGATTGGGTGCGTGTCGATTATAACAGAAAATCATTATATTCGAAGCCTGACGTATGATACCCAAGTGCAATGGGTACGCATTATGTTGTATATGATGTTATGGAGGTGCATAATGATTGTACGGTTACGATGATCCAACAGTTTGCACTTTCGAATGATTCTATGGGACTTTTACAATTTTATGTAACTGCAAATAAGCACCATCATGTTGGTGAAGATGACGTTAGGGAAGGCTACGATTCAGTTAGGGAAAGCTCTAATGTTAGCGAAGATGACGTTAGTTTGCATAATCATCATGTGGAGTCCGATGATAAAGATGAAAATGATAGCGATGAAGAAGATGATTATTGGATGGACACTGATGACGGTGATGAAGAAGATGTCGGAGGCGATAATATGGACGCTTACTACAATGCTCATTGTAGCAATCTCGTTATGCCGTTGGTAGATCGATCGCCATATTCTGAAATCGACTTTGATATGATGCAAGTCGATACAAGAGCCAAGCCAGACCACTCATATTTGATCCATAAAATGAATTTGATATTGGCATGGTATTTCCATCACAGGATGCACTATAGTTGGCTGCGAATGAGTACTCTTTGAGAAGAAATCATTATTTTCCCAGTGATGTGATCAATAAGTCACAATATGTGATAAAATGTAGTAATCGAGGCAATTTGTGTTGTTGGAGGCTCTACGAGTCTAAGAAAATTGGTACACTACTCTAAAAATACCTAAGTACAATGGGCCACACACACGTAGGAGGATGATGTTATCTCGGGATCATTGACAGCTTGACCAGAAGTACTTATGTAGCCAGCTAAAAGCAATTGTCACCGCCCAACCAGATATCAAAATCACGACACTAATGGTGAAGATTAAAGACAAGCTAGATGAAAATACTTCCCGTATAACTTGGGTAGCTAAACAAATGGCAATTGCCAAAACTTTTGGAGGATGGGATAAGTCGTAATGGTAGGTTGAGGAAATTCATGAACGAAATGGTGGTAAAGAATCTAGGTTCTCATTCTGTGATCGATGATCGCATGAACCTAAATCACTGCAGCATGATTTTTGAGTGGATGTTTTGGACTTCCAAGCAGAAGATTCAAGACTTTGCAAGTTGTAGGCCTGTGATATTTGCTTATGGTACTTTTATGTACGAGAAATATCGAGGAACACTCCTTGCAGCATCGTCACTTGATGGCAACAATCATATATTTTCGTTGGCATTTAATGTGGTCGATCGGGAAGATGTTTTGAATTGAACTTGGTTTATGACTCTGTTGTAGACATATATCACTAGGAGGTATAATATTTGTGTAATATCATATAGACATCATGGGATTAAAAGAGCAGTGGAGACAGTAGGATGGCGTCCTCCACATGGCCACCATAGATTTTGCGTTTGGCATCTAATCAGCAATTACAATAAAAAAAATTCAAAAATGAGAACGTGCCAAAAGACTTATTGAGGTGGCAGGCTAATTTTAAAAATTTTAAATTTGAGGAAAATACGTATTTATAAATTTGAGTGTGATAGTACTAATTATTATTGTAATATACAGCTTATGCTAATCAACAGCGAAAGTTCCAGCAAAATTATGGGTATGGATTCACGCATAGTTGCATGGTGTGACCAAATTCCAAGAGGAAAATGGATAAAAGGTTATGATGAAGGGAAGAGATATATAGCGATGTAGTTAAATCTGTCAACAGGATGTTGAAGGGTTATCGTGGTCTGCCAATAACAGCTACAGTTGAGAATATATTCTATCAGTTGGCCAAGTATTTCGACATGAGAGGAACGATGAACATGACGCAGATGGAGCAAGCACGTATACATACACAATTTGCGGATGAGAAACTCGACCAAAATAGTGCCAAAGCAAATAGGCATGAAGTGACACATTTCGACTCCAATATAGGACTTTTCAAAGTTCAAATCGGATGTGATAGATCTAGAGGATCAGGGAGTCAGAAACAAATAATGTGCCTAACCAAGCGAACATGTTCATGTGAGAAATTTCAAGAGATTAAAATCTCATGTTCCTACTTAATTGTAGCAAGCCAAGCACATGGAATTGATTACCATGAGTACGTAAATGAACGTCACTCGTTAGATAAAACCCTAGAGGGCGAGTGAGCTTCAACAAATAGAAGGACATCATCTGCAAAGAATAGATGAGATAGCCGAGCCTGCTTGCAATGCCAGAAGAATTTGAACCCTAGAAGGCTCGTCTTGGCGTGTAAGATCCTAGAGAAAACTTCCATAACCATGGTGAATAGGTGTAGAGAGAGAGGATCTCCTTGCCTATTCCCTTGCTACTGGAGAAGAAATCATACAGCTCCCCATTTATAGCAATTGAGAACTTTGGCGAGGATATACATTTCATTATCAACTTAATAAAGTAGGCTGGGAACCCTAATTTATGCATAACAATCTCAATGAAAGCCCAATCCACAGTGTCATAAGCCTTTCTGAAGTCAACTTTTATAGCGCATTTGGAAGGTACAGCTCATGATGGAAATTCTCAAATGAGTGAAAAATAATCACTCAATTTGCTAAAAATATTGCATTACCGGAAGCCTAACTAATAATATTCAGCATTCCATATTTGGTAAGGACAAAGAAAAAAGATAAATGAATCTTGGTTAATAGCTTTACACCTTTTATCAGGTCATTAGTCGAAGATACAAAGAATACAAAGGAGTGAAGTTGACCGTGGCGGTAGGGGTGATCAATTCCCAGTTCGGTTCCCCTCAAGAACCAAGGATCTGATCAATGATCCCGATTTTCAATTTTTCGGAACCGCAAATGGGATCTCGTGCAGTTTCATTAGACCAGACACATGCAAAATATATAATATACACCATCCTTGACATAGAGCACGAGAGCTTGGCCGACTATCTAGACAAGTATAGCGCGACCCCTGTCGTGAAGACCATCCCACTATAGGGCAGCAGTGACTCCGATGCTAACCAATTTCCTGATCCTTAGGAATCATTCAAAATGGCGAGGCATAGTGATGGTGCCAGGAGGAACGCGTCCAGGAGCTGCGGTCGAGCACTTTATACGAATGAGTTAGTTCTTGCTGGACTCTTTGAACTATTATTTGCAGGATACATTTCTTTTTTCTATTTTATTAAGCTGTTCTCTATCTTTTACAGCAGCTTCATTAAATGGGTCGTCTAAAGCTTTTGATTGACAAATGGAAACATCCATCATGCTTTTACTTGTCTGCTTTTGATGACCTTGTCGGTCTGTTTCTTTTTTGGGACTTTGATATAGTTGTCTTTGATTCAATCCCGTTACCCCGACCTATCAACAGGACTAGCTCACCTGCGCTTTTGTATGAACTCTCGGGATGTTATATATATATATATATATATATATATGTTATGTTCTCGTTACCCAGGTTCCCTTTGGTTTATGTACGGAGGTGTTACATATTACATTTTCGCATGCTCGTTTTCATTACGCATCTCTCGTTAATTGATTCTTGGGACATGAGAGTACAGTGAAGGCAGTTGTGTGCTTGTGCCTAGGGTGCGGGGCGTGACATTCCCGCTTGTTTGATATCAGAGTAATGTCAGCTCGATCCAAGTTGATTGAGGATTGGAGTGATAAGGAGGATTGAGTTGGGACCGATTGGGTAGCGAGACCTTAGGAGATTCGTTAGGGCTAGGCACGAAATGCATGGCATATGACTTGGCGCATGTGATTGGTATGTAGTATTGGTGTGATTGTAGTGGCTTATGAAGATTGAACTTCATGTTTAGCGCTGGAAGTCCTTCTTGGATTTTGGCTTATTGAGTAAATGAGTACAACTGGTTTTGATGAATCGCTGAAGTGAACGGAATTGGGTAATGGCTATGGACTGTTTGTTGAACTGCCTCTGGAAATAGTTGTGTAGAAGGTTGTTATGTTATAACTGCTTCTTTTAAGAGAAAATTTAGTACTGCTGGATTTGACTAGACGAGTAAGTCTTTAATTCCGTGGTGGAATTATAGTGGTCCGGGTGTAGTAAGAGAACACAAGAATGAGTAATCCGCCTAGAAGACCTGAAAGACCCAAGAATGGAGTCTCTAGCTCAAGACCGCCTATGGCGGAAGACCCAAGGATGGATGAAGTGCTAAGGGCACTCGAAAGAATTGGCGACCTCATCGACCGGCAGACCCAAGATAGGGATGCTGCCATAGCTCAAGCGGTAAGAGCCGCGATAGCTACTGTTAACGCCAATAATGACAATAATGGAGGCAATGGAAATAACGGCGACCATGACCAAGGCAATAAAGTAGGTAATGCCTAGGAGGAAGTTATTGTGGCTAAGCAAATAGGCCAACTGATCGAATAATTTATTAATCTGAAGCCAACCCAGTTCGATGGAACTGAAGATCCTAAATTGGCGCCAAGGTGGATAGAGAAGCTTGAGAAGGCCTTTGGAGTACTGAGGTGTACAGATGAGGAAAATGTATTATTGGCGGTGTACCAGGTGGAAGGTAACGCAAATAACTGGTGGACTACCACTAAAAATGGAGTTTTTTTAGAAGGGACGGCCTTAACATGGAATGCCTTCACTACGTCATTTAATGACAAGTATTTTTTCGAGACAACCCGAGAAAGGAAGCAAGTGGAATTCCTACAACTGCGTCAGAATCACCTGACAGTGGATCAATACGAAGCTGAGTTCTCCAGTGTGACATTCTGATTTTTCCTGTCACTTCGAGACTCATTAATGAGAATGTATCTAACGATGTATTTCAGTCGTATCTCGCTCGGATTTGATCAATCTCGAGTTAACTGACCAAAAAGGAAAGGTTAACGCGAGGCAAGGTACGTGGACCTGGGGAACTCGAATAGGAAATGGTACTTTGACCATAAGGATTGTCGAGGGGACATTTAGAGCCATAAAAAGGCCGATCTAAGAACCATTAAGGAATGCATTGCTAGCGTTATACGATTGGAGCGCGGATGATGCCGCTTAACCAATGTATAATTTGTAAAATTTTCATAAATCGAACAGTGACGATCGAGACCGTTGGAACTAGTGATAGACCCTTACAATTACATGACAACCAAAATTGTCATGAATTGATGAGCCCTAATTGTGATATGAATCACATAGTCGATACACGTAACGTCTGCAAAAGCCGCCCGTCAATTCGAGATAGGCTGGAACCACATCTGATAGAGAAAGGATTCAGAAACAGGTCTCAAAATTTAAAAATGAAGAATCAAGAATTCCCACATTTCAATTGGATTGGTCATCGCCTTATCGAAGAAGTTTGGAATCAGAAAAACGACGTTCCGGATGTCGGGGGTAAAATTATCATTTTGCCCCTCAAGACTTGGTCTTGCATTTATAATTGGATAAGGACATTTTGGTCATTAACCACACCCCCAAGGCTGCCGAAAACGAGAAGAAATAGCAGCCCTTGGATGAGCATTGATTTCCTGGACAAGTGTCAAAGGATTAAGCATTCATGTGGATGGGGACACTTTTAACTTACCATTCAACCAAGTTGACTCTTAAAATTGTGTATACCATACTCTCTCTCCCTCCATTTGGCCGAACAACCCACCATCACAGCCATCTTCTTCTTCTTTTTCCTTTCTGCCGAGAACTCCCCAGTAGACCAGATTCTTCCGCCTCTATCGCCGCCGTCGACTGCCGACTCCGGCCACCGCTTGGACCCGAACTGACCACCAGCTCCTTTCTCATCCTCTTGCCGACATCCTCCAAGTGGAATCAATCCATTTGACCCACTGAGGAGTCCCGGCCGGCCATTCTCTCGGAAGTCGACGAAAACCGTCGCAACTGGAGGTAAGCCACTGTTTAGGCACCGTAGGACCCCGAATCCTTTGAATTTTTCATTCAAATTTTGTGGACATCTAGAAGACTTATTGACTGAGTTTTGGTAAAAAATTTGGATGAATTTGATGGAGTTTAATCCCAAATGGGTATTGTGTTTGAAGGATAAAAACTGACCGGTGGAGGACTTGGAGGAACCGGCGCCGTTCAAAGATTTTCCAGCGTCGCCTTGGCTTAAAATTTTCGGTGAGACTCCCCAAATCATAGAACTACATATTAGCAAGTAGATTAATACATAAATTGAAGATTTAAGTTAGTTTAAGGGCTAATTGGTTGAGATATGTACAGAACCGAAAATGCTCTGTTTCGATTTTGTGCATACCAAATCTGTGGGAGGCTGTTGGTGTTGGAATTGAGTCTCAAATTCATCATTGAGACATGCTAGGATGTCGATGAACATGTCAATGAGGTTTATGTTTCATGGATTGGCGAATTGAGCAAGAAAAATTAACGATTGGATGAATTTCCTTAGATTGCGCGATTGACTTATTCTTGGGATAATAGGATCGAACCATTGAAGAGCTTGGGAAGAGATTTTGTTGAATTAAGCTTGAGGTAAGAGGTTTCTAAACTTTAGATATGAGGATTGGACTCGATTAGGTGAATTGAATGCGAATTTGATTGGTTCTTGGAAGATTATAACGTGATTGTCCAATGCACGTCCTAGAAAGATATAGATGACTTGAATGCTTGACAATGCTTGTATCATGAATTGATTGTCACATTTGAATGTCGAATTTAATTGTCTCGCATGCCATGGATGTGTTGCTCGTTGCATGAGTTTGCAATTGATCATGTGTTATGAATTGAAATGAGCAATTGGCATGTCTGAGAAATTATGACACCCTGAGGCGTTGAGACGTGGGGTTGTGTGGATGGATGCCCTGAGGCGCTGAGGTGCGGGGTTTGAGTTGAATGATACCCTAAGGCATACGAGACGCGGGATTAAGATGGCCATAATCCTGATGCATTGAAACGCGGGATGGAGTTTGAAATATGTCGACACAAGCCTGGAGTGAAATTGAAAACCTGATGCGTTTACGCGAGTTTGTCAATGTAATGGTTTGAGGCGTATTTACGCAGACCGAGCCTAAGGCGTTCTAAACGCAGGCGTGAAAATAAAGAGGATTGGAAGGGTGGAAAGTGTGATTTGGCATGACAATGTGTGTTTAATTATAGTGATGTGATATGGTACCATGACCGCATACTTGACACTCGTTTCTTCCGCATGTTGTTTAATGACCGTTGAACATCTCATGTGGTTGCATGTGCGCTTGTCCTTGATTGCATTTGCCTGAGTGTACGATCAGCCTAACCTAGGGTTAGGACCAACCTTACCGAGATGTAAATCTCACCCCGTTGTGGGACCCCATCTTTCAGATCCTAGGCTGTGAGAATGTGGCCAATCAGATATGGTGACCCGAAAGAGATGTATGTGTATTTTGAGGAGTTTCCAGACGGACAGGGAGCCGCGTATGTTAGAAAATGTACTATAGTCTAGGTCGACAAGCGTGGCAGCAGTTGGAAGCCTCATAGGTACGAGGCCTGGTTTCGAAAGGTAGGAGATGTTTCTACGGAGCCACTAAAGCCCACTGAGATACCCCATGGGGTAGTCCCTAGTTAGTGTCATCCCACTTGGGATTTGATAAAGGCTGAGGGGTCAGTAACCGGCTCGAGGAACATTTCTGAGAGGACCCCGACCTTGGATGACACCGACGAGGTCATCGAGATCAAGGCTACCAAGGACGACCAGGTGGAGCCGTCAGTTGAAGAGACGCTCGAGGATATTGTATAGGTTTACTCTGAGACACTCTCGGAGTACGAGCTGTCTGAGGATGATGAGGAGACTGACGACTCCAGTAGCTCGACTTAGGAGTTTTTGTTTCTAGTATGATATTTTGATGGTGACCTCGATGCCTGTCTCTTTTTGGGAATAGCAAACGATTATCTTTTGTATTAGTCTTGCCACCCCTACTTACCAGCATGTTTAGTTTGTCAGTACTCTTGTATGAACATTTGAGAGTTTATGTATGTATTGGTATTCTCGTTACCCAGGTCCCTCTTTATTATTGTACGGAGGAGTTTGTATATTATCAATTTCACTTGCTATCAATATGGTTCATCTCTTGACCTATGTGAATCCTGAGACTTCTAGAGAGTTTATGCATGCAAGGAGTCGCACGCTTGTGCCCGAAGCGCGGCCCGTGACATCCCCATTTGCTTGGTATCAGAGCAAGGTCAGCTCAATCCAAAATTGATTGAGGATTGGAGTGATAAGGAGAATTAAGTTGGGACAAGGACGGGTAGCGAGACCTTAGGAGACTTACTAGAATAAGGCATGAGATGCATGGCATATGACTTGGCACATGTAAATAGCATTTGGTCTTGACAGGGTTGTGGTGATTATTGAAGATTAAGTTTTATGTTTAACGCTGGAAGTCATTTCTGGATTTTGACCTATTGATTGAATGAGCATGGCTAGTTATGGTGAACCGTTGAAGTGACGGGATTGAGAAATAACCATGGACTTTTTAGTGAAGTGCCTCTGGAATTTGATGTGTGGAAGGTCGTTATGTCATGACTGTTCCTATTAAGGCATAGTTTGGTAGTTCTGGACTTGGTTAGATGAACGAGTCACTAACTCCTTGGTGAAATTGTGGTGATCCAGGCTTAGTGAAAGCATACAAGGATGAGTAACCTGTCTAGGAGACTTGGAAGTCCTAGGAATGAAGCCTCTAGTTCGAGGTCACCCATGACAGAAGACCCGAGAATAGACGAAGTACTAAGAGCGCTCGAAAGAATTGGCGACCTCATCGACAGGTAGATCCAGGATAGGGATGCTGCCATAGCCTAAGCTGTAGGAGCCGCAATAGCTGCCATCAACGTTAATAATGGCAGTAACGGAGGCAATGGGAACAATGGCGATCATGACCAGGGCAATGAAGCAGTGAATGCCTAGGAAGAAATTATTGTGGCCAGGCAGATGGGCTAACTGGTCGAGCAGTTCATCAAGCTGAAGCCAACCCAGCTCAATGGGACTAGAGATCTCGAATTAGCACCGAGATGGATCGAGAAACTGGAGAAGGCCTTTGAAGTCTTGAGATGCATGGACAAAGAGAAAGTGCTATTAGCGGTGTACCAGCTAGAAGGTACCGCAAATGATTGGTAGGCTGCCACCAAGAATGGAATCTTTCCAGAAGGAACGGCCTTGACCTGAAATGTCTTTACTACGACATTCAATGACAAGTATTTCTCGGAGACATCCCGGGAAAAGAAGCAGGTGGAATTCTTGCAGCTGCGTCAGAATCAGCTGACTGTAGATCAATATGAAGCTGAATTCTCTAGGCTGTCAAGGCACGCACCCCGATCGGTAGAGGATCCCCTAGAGAAGGCACGGAGATTTCGGAATGGACTGAGGCCCGAGCTTCGCAGCCAGATGATAGCCCTGAATCTGAGAACCTATAAGGAAATCTATGAACGGGGACAGATGATTGAGAGGGACCTGAAGGAGAGGAATGTCGCATCTAGATCGCGATTTAATTCATTCAGAGACAATCACCAGATTGGTAAAAGACCTATGGATGGCAATAGGCGCTTTGTCCCTCCGATAAGAAAGAATATATGAAGCCACCAAATCCAATGAACTAGAGTTGCTGCCTCTGTAGCAGAAGGCATGGTAATGGACCATGCCTAGCAAGAACTAGAGCATGCTTCAAGTGTGGTCAAATGGGCCATCAGATGAGGACTTGCCCAAACCAAACTCTAGCGAATAGATCTCAAGGGCAGTGGTTGCCACTCCCCAAATTGATCAGAACCGACCCCCAGCTCAGGGGAGAGTTTATGTAGTAACCCGCAGGGAGGTAGAAGAAACGCAAAACGTGGTCACATGTACGGTTTATTTGTGTGACCAAGCTGCATATGCTTTGTTTGATCCTGGCACATCACACTGGTTTGTGTCTGCTCGGTTTGCTGATTTGGTTGGTATGAAGTTAAAACCGTTGAGTGTGATTCTGCATGTTGCTACCCGTTGAAAGATAATGTGCTGTTTGTTGGGCTGTGCAGAATGTAAAATTGTAATTGGCAGTAGTAAGGAGAGTATCGATTTAGCTGTGTTGCCCATGTATGACTTCGATGTGATCATAGGAATGGACTGGTTGGGTAAATAGGGGGCAGTAGTGGATTGTGGTAGTAGGATAATTCGTTTCTACCCAGAAGGTCGCTCTAGTTTTGAATTTGTGGGAAGTCGAGGAGGGACCTCGATTCCTTTAATCTCGTCTCTTGAAGTGATAAAGTTGATGACTGAAGGATGTCGGGCGTTCTTAGTCGCAGTTATAGACACGACTACCGAGGGACCCAAACTAGAAAGTATTCTAGTAGTGCGTGAGTTTCCTAACGTGTTTCCTCAAGAGTTACCAGGGTTGCCACCAGAGCGGGACATAGAATTCATGATTGAATTAGCTTCAGGAACAGAGTCGATCTCGAAGACACCCTATAGAATGTCCTTATCCGAACTAAAGGAGTTAAAGGTGCAAGTGCAGGAATTACTAGACAAAGGATTTATTCGACCAACTACTTCACCGTGGGGAGTGCTGGTGTTGTTTGTAAGGAAAAAGGATCGGTTCTTGCGTCTATGCATCGATTATAGATAGTTAAATCAAGTGACTGTGAAGAATAAATACCCACTGCCAAGGATTGATGACCTATTTAATCAGTTGCAAGGAGCCGCGGTGTTCTCTAAGATTGACCTGAGGATCGGGTATCATCAGTTGATAATTAAGAAGGAAGACATACCTAAGACTGCTTTAAGACAAGGTATAGTCACTAAGAATTCACTGTGATGCCTTTTGGATTGACCAATGCTCCAGCCGCATTTATGGACTTGATGCATCGAGTGTTAAAGGAATTCTTGGATAGATTTGTCATAGTCTTCATTGATGATATCCTGATTTACTCAAGGAGTAACGAAGAACACGAAGAGCATTTGAGAATTATTTTGCAGACCTTGAGAGAACACACGCTTTACGCTAAGTTTAGCAAATACGAGTTCTGGCAGAATAAAGTGGCATTTCTTGGCCATGTTGTGTCAAGAGAAGGAAATGCAGTGGATCCTGCGAAGATCGAAGCTGTAACGAATTGGCCTAGGCCTACTATGGTTACGGAAGTCCAAAGTTTCTTAGGATTGGCAGAATATTACAGACATTTCGTGGAGAAGTTTTCATCCATAGCTATGCCACTGACGAGATTGACTAAGAAAGAAACGAAGTTCGAGTGGACGGACAAGTGTGAGAGGAGTTTCCAAGAGCTCAAGCATCGGTTGACGACCGTACCGGTATTGACGATCCCATCAGGACCTGAAGGTTATGAGATATATAGCGATGCTTCGCTAAAGGGACTAGGCCGTGTGCTAATGCAGCATGGAAGAATGGTTGCCTACGCATCCCGACAGCTGAGTCCGCATGAAATGGACTATCCGACTCATGATTTGGAACTAGCAGCGATCATCTTTACTCTGAAAATCTGGAGGCATCATTTGTGTGGCGAGAAGTTCCAGATTTACACTAACCACTAGAGCCCGAAGTATATGTTTTCCCAAAAGGAATTGAATATGAGGCAACGACAATGGATAGAGCTGCTTAAAGACTATGATTGCGACATATTATATCATCCTAGGAAGGACAATAGAGTCGCGGATGCGCTCAGTCGGAAATCGAGCATTGCCTATCTACTGGTAAAAGGATGGTCGTTATTTAAGAACTTGAGAGATTCTGAATTCAGATTGGAAGTCTGTCAGCTATCTAGTTTGATGGCCACGCTGAGAATAGAACCTGAGATCTAGGAAAGGTTAAAAGCCTTACAGTCTACTGACCTAGAAATTCAGAAAATCCTGAAAATGAACGCGACAAAAAGGAAGCCAGAGTTCCAAGTATTAGAGGATGGAATCTTGAAATTCCAAGGATATATATGCATGCCAAAGGACGAGAAACTCAGGTAAATGATTTTATCAGAGGTTCATAGGAGCAATTACAGTATTCACCTAGGAAGCACGAAGATGCATTAGAACTTGCGTCAACACTATTAATGGAACGGGATGCAAGTGGATGTAGCAAAGAATGTGGCAAAATGCTTGACATACCAGCAGGTGAAGGCCCAACACTGTAAACCTGGTGGATTATTACAGCCACCAGAAATTCCTGAATAGAAATGGAAGCACGTAACGATGGATTTTGTGATGGAACTCCCAAGGAGCCAGAAGGGCCATGATTCTATTTGGGTAGTCGTGGACAAGTTGACCAAGTCTGCATACTTAATTCCTGTACGGAAGGATTTCGTATGGATAGATATGCCGAGTTGTATATGCGGTAGATAGTAAGATTACATGGAGTCCCTGTGACGATCACATCAGACAGAGACCCCAAGTTCACAGCGAACTTCTGGAAAAGTCTTCAAGATGCCATAGGAACTAGACTGCAATTTAGCACTGCATACCATCCACAAACGGATGGACAATTGGAGAGGACAATTTAGACGCATGAGAATATGTTGCGAGCATGCGTAATAGACTTCAAAGGTGGATGGGAGGATTAGCTGCATTTGGTAGAGTTCACATATAATAACAGCTATCAGCAGAGCATTCGAATGGCACCGTTTGAAGCGCTTTACGAAAGAGCTGACAGAACCCAGATTTGTTGGGACAAAGTTGGAGAAAGAAGCATTATAGGCCCAGAGTTAGTAGAGCAATCGGTGGAAGTGATAAATATAATTTGGGATAGACTGAAGATGGCACAGAGTCGTCAGAAGAGTTATGCGGATAAATGGCATAAGCCTTTGGAGTTTCAAGTAGACAATCATGTTTTCCTTAAGGTGTCGCCGATGAGGGGATTATCCTGATTTGGAAAGAAATGAAAACTGAGCCCAAGGTATATAGGTCCATTTGAGATTTTAGAGCGGATTAGGACCTTAGCCTACAGACTGGCCTTACCGCCTAATCTATCCCAAGTACACAACGCTTTCCATGTGTCCATGCTACGGAAGTATGAACCAGACCCGACGCATGTGCTGGACTACGAGGTTATAGAAGTGGATGACAGAGTATCCTACGTGGAGAAGCCAGCTAGGATCGAAGACCGAAAGGAGCAAATTCTGAGGAATAAAACGATTCCATTGGTCAAAGTTGTTTGGGAGCACCATGGAACCGAAGGCGCTACGTGGGAAAGCGAGAAAACGATGAGGCGTCAATACCCCCATTTGTTCGAGTAACTGGGTTTAATGTAAATGAGTTTGCAATTGATCATGTGTTATGAATTGAAATGAGCATTTGGTATGTCTGAGAAATTGTGACACCCTAAGGCGTTGAGACGCAGGGTTGTGTGGATGGATACCCTAAGGCGCTGAGGCGTGGGGTTTGAGTTGAATGATATCCTGAGACGTATGAGACGTAGGATTGAGATGGCTATAGTCCTGATGCGTTGAAACGAGGGACGGTGTTTGAGATGTGTCGATACAGGCCTGAAGTGAAAATGAAAACCTGATGCGTTTACGCGAGTTTGTCAATGTGATGGTCTGAGGCGTATTTACGTGGACCGAGCCTGAGGCGTTCTAAATGCAGACGTGAAAATGAGGAGGACTGGAAAGGAGGAAAGTGTGATTTGGCATGGCAATGTGTGTTTGATTCTAGTGATGCGATATGGTACCATGACTGCATGCCTGACACTCGTTTCATCCGCATGTTGTTTAATGACCATTGAACATCTCATGTGGTTGCATGTACGCTTGTCTTTGATTGCATTTGCCTGAGTGTACGATCAGCCTAACCTAGAGTTAGGACCTACCTTACTGAGATGTAAATCTCATCCCGTTGTGGGACCCCATTTTACAGATCCTAGGCCGTGAGAATGTGGTCAATCGTATTTGGTGACCCGAAAGAGATATCGGTGTATTTTGAGGAGTTCCCAAATAGATAGGAAACCGTGTATGTTAGGAAATGTACCGTAGTCTGGGTCGATGAAGGTGGCAGCAGTTGGAAGCCTCATAGGTACGAGGCCTGATTTTGAAAGGTAGGAGATGTTTCTACGGGGCCACTGAAGCCTACTAAGGTACCCCGTGGGGTAGTCCCTAGTTGGAGTCATCCCGCTCGGGATTCGGTAGAGGCCGAAGGTCAGTAGCCAGCTCGAGGAACGTTCCTGAAAGGATCCCGACCTTGGAGGACACCGACGAGGTCATCAAGATTGAGGCTACCGAGGACGACCAGGTGGAGCCGTCAGCTGATAAGACGCTCGAGGATACTGTATAGGTTTGCTCTAAGACACTCTCGGAGTACGAGCCGTCTGAGGATGATGAGGAGACTGACCACTCCAGTAGCTCGACTTAGGAGTTTCTATTTCTGGTCTGATATTTTGATGGTGACCTCGATGTCTATCTCTTTTTGGGAGTAGCAAATGATTGTCTTTTGTACTAGTCCTGCTACCCCTACTTACTAGTATGTTTAGTTTGTCAGTACTCTTGTATGAACATTTAAGAGTTCATGTATCTATTGGTACTCTCGTTACCCAGGTCCCTCTTTATTATTGTACGAAGGAGTTTGTATATTATCGCTTCCGCTTGCTATGGATATGGTTCATCTTTCGATCTATGTAAATCCTGGGACCTCGAGAGAGTTTATGCTTGCAAGGAGTCACGCGCTCGTGCCCGAAACGCGGGGCGTGACATCCAGATTATCGAGATATGCGCCCAGATCAGTAGATGATCCACTGGAGAAGGTGCGGAGATTTCGGGATAGACTGAGACCTGAACTTCATAGCCAGATGATAGCTCTAAATTTGAGGACTTATAAGGAAATCTATGAACGGGGACAGATGATCAAGAGAGACCTAAAAGAGAGGAATGCCGCATCTGGATCATGGTTTAGTTCATTCAGAGACAATCGCCATATTGGTAAAAGACCTATGACTGACAATGGACGCTTCGTCCATCCAGTAAGAAAGAATATAGTGAAGCCACCGAACCCCGTAAATCGAAATTACCGCCTCCGTGATAGAAGGCGCGGTAATGGACCTTGTATGGCTAGGACCGGAGCGTGCTTCAAGTGTGGTCAGATGGGCCACCAAATGAGGACTTTCCTCAGTCAAGCTTTAGTGGCTAGACCTCAAGGAAACGACCACAGGCAGGACCGTCAACTGCCACTCCCCAGAATGATCAGAACCGACCCCCAGCTCAGGGAAGAGTCTATGCTGTGGCGCGTAGAGAAGCGGAAGAAGCGCCTGGCATGGTCACGGGTACAGTTTATTTGTGTGACCAAGCTGCTTATGCATTGTTTGATCCTAGCGCATCGCACTCGTTTGTGTCTGCTCAATTTGTTGATTTGGTTAATATGGAGTTAAAACCGTTGAGTGTGATACTGCATGTTGTACCCCGTTGAAGGATAATGTGTTGGTTTCGTTGGGCTATGCTGATTGTAAAATAGTAATTGGTGATAGCAAAAAGAGTATAGACTTGGTTGTGTTGCCCAAGTATGACTTTGATGTGATCATAGGAATGGATTGGTTGGGTAAGCAAAGGGCAGTAGTCGATTGTGGTAGCAGATTAAATTCGTTTTTATCCGAAAGGCAGCCCAAATTTTGAGTTTGTGGGAGGTCGAGGAGGAATCTCGATTCCTTTAGTCTCGTCGCTTGAAGCGACAAAACTGATGATCGAAGGAGGTCAGGCTTATCTAGTCGCATTTATGGATACGACTGCTGTGTAATCTAAAGTAGAAAATATTCCGGTAGTGAGTAAGTTTCCTAATGACTTTCCTCAAGAGTTACCAAGGTTGCCACCGGAGAGAGAAATTGAATTCGTGATTGAGTTAGCTCCAGGAACTGAACCAATCTCGAAGGCACCTTATAGGATGTCTTTATCAGAACTGAAGAAGTTAAAGGTGCAAATGCAAGAATTGTAAGATAAAGGATTTATTCGACCAAGTGCTTCACCGTGGGGAGCGCCGGTGTTGTTTGTGAGGAAAAAGGATGGGTCCTTGCGCTTATGCATTGATTACAGACAGTTAAATCAGGTAACGATAAAGAATAAGTACCCATGCCGAGGATTGATGACTTATTTGATCAGTTGTAAGGAGTTTCAGTATTCTCTAAGATAGACTTGAGGACCGAGTATCATCAGCTGAAAATTAAAAAGGAAGACATACCTAAGACAGCTTTTAGGACAAGTTATGGTCACTACGAGTTCACCGTAATGCCTTTTAGACTAACCAATACTCCAGCTACATTTATGGATTTAATGCATCGAGTATTCAAGGAATTCTTTAATAGATTTGTGATAGTCTTTATTGATGACATTTTGATTTACTCAAGGAATAACGAAGAGCATGAGGAGTATTTAAGGATTGTCTTGCAGACTTTGAGGGAGCATTCGTTTTACGCTAAGTTTAGCAAATGTGAGTTCTAACTGAAGAAGGTAGCATTTCTTGGTCATGTGATGTCTGGAGAAGGAATTGCTGTGAATCCTGCGAAGATCGAAGTCGTTATGAATTGGCTTAGACCTACTACGATCACAGAAGTTCGGATTGTGGAGAAATTTTCATCCATAGCCATTCCATTAACGAGGTTTACTAAGAAGGAAACTAAGTTTGAATGGACAGATTAGTGTGAAAAGAGCTTTCAAGAGCTTAAGCATCGATTGATGACCGCACCAGTATTGACGATTCCATCAGGACCTAGAGGCTATGAGATATACAGTAATACTTTACTAAAGGGACTAGGCTGTGTCTAAATGCAACATGGGAGAGTGGTTGCATATGCGTCTCGACAACTGAGGCCGCACGAGATGAATTACCCCACTCATGACTTGAAATTGGCTGCAATTATCTTCGTCTTGAAGATCTGGAGACATTATTTGTTGGTGAGAAGTTTCATATTTGTACTGACCACTAGAACCTGAAGTATCTATTTTTCTAGAAAGAATTAAACATGAAACAACGTCAATGGATGGAACTGCTCAAGGATTATGACTATGACATTCTATATCACCCTGGGAAAGGGAATAGAGTCGGGAATGCGCTCAGTCGGAAATCAAGTATCGTTTGTCTGCTAGTTAAAGGATGGTCGTTATTTGAAAATTTAAGGGATTCTGAATTCAAATTGGAAGTCTGTCAGCTGTCTAGTTTGGTAGCGACCTTGAGAGTAGAACCGGAGATCCAAGAAAGGATAAAAGCCTTGCAGCCTGCAGACCTAGAAATTCAGAAGATCCTCGAGATAGACGCAATAAAAAGGAAACCAGAGTTCCAAGAGTTAGAGGATGGAATTTTGAAATTTCGAGGGGGTCTATGCGTACCAAAGGATGAAGAGCTCAGAGAACAGATTTTATAAGAGGCCCATAGAAGCAATTACAGTATCCATCCAAGTAGCACGAAGATGTACCAGAACTTACGTCAGCATTATTGGTGGAATAGGATGAATGTGGATGTAGCGAAATATGTAGCAAAGTGTTTGACGTGTCAGCAAGTAAAGGTGTAACACTGTAAGCCTAGCGGATTACTCCAACAATTGAAAATTCCTCAATGGAAATGGGAACACATGACGATGGATTTTGTAATGGGATTACCAAGGAGCCAAATAGGTCACGATTTTATTTGGGTTGTCGTGGACAGATTGACCAAGTCTGCACACTTTATTCCTATGCGGAAGGACTTTGCGATGGATAGGTATGTCGAACTGTATATGCGTTAAATAGTGGGACTACATGGAGTACTGATGACAATTACGTCGAACGGAGATCCCACATTTACGGCGAACTTCTGGAAGAGTCTTCAGGATGCCATGGGAACTCGACTACAGTTCAATATGACGTATCATCCACAGACGGACGGATAATCAGAAAGAACGATTCAGACGCTCGAGGATATGTTACGAGCGTATGTTATAGACTTCAAAGGTGGATGGGAGGATCGACTGCATTTGGTAGAGTTCGCGTATAAAAATAATTATCGGCAGAGTATTCGAATGACACCTTTTGAAGCGCTCTATGGAAGAGCCTGCAGGACCCCGATTTGTTGGGATGAAGTTGGAGAAAGAAGTATTACAGGCTCAGAGTTGGTAGAGAAATCAGTGGAAGCCGTAAAGATAATATGAAATAGGCTGAAGACGGCACAGAGTAGTCAGAAAAACTATGCGGATAACGATGCAAACCTCTGGAGTTTCAAGTAGGAGAGCATGTTTTTCTTAAAGTTTCACTGATGTGAGGACTATCTCGATTTGAAAAGAAAGGAAAATTGAGTCCAAGGTATGTATATCCATTTGAGATTTTGGAACGGATTGGAACTCTAGCATACAAACTTGCCTTACTACCTAGCTTATCTCAAGTGCACAACATCTTTCATGTGTCGATGCTGAGGAAGTACGAGCCGGACCCGACGCACGTGCGGGATTATGAAACTATTGAAGTTGACGACAGAGTGTCCTATGTGGAAAAGCCAGTTAGAATTGAAGACCAAAAAGAACAAGTCTTAAGGAACAAGACGATCCCACTGGTCAAAGTGATTTGGGAGCACCATGAAATCGAAGATTCTACGTGGGAAAGTGAGGAAACGATGAGGCGTCAATACCCCCATTTATTTGAATATCTGGGTTTGTTGTAAATTTCGAGGACAAAATTTTTGTAAGGGGGAAGAGTTGTGACATTCGGATTTTTCCTATCATTTTAAGACTATTCAATGAAAATGTATCCAAACATGTATTTCAGTCGTATCTCGCTCAGATCTGATCAATCTCGAGTTAAATGACCAAAAGGGAAAGGCCAACGCGAGACAAGATACATGGACCTAGGGAACTCAAATGGGAAATGGCACTTTGACCATAAGGATTGTCGATGGAGTATTTAGAGCCATTAAAGGCTGATCTAAGAACGATTAAGGAATGCATTGCTAGAGTTATACGATTGGAGCGCGGGTGATGCCGCTTAACCAATGTATAATTTGCAAAATTTTTCTAAATTGAACGATGACGATCGAGACCGTCAGAACTAGTAATAGACCATCGCAATTACCCGACAACCAAAGTAGCCATGAACTGACGAGCCCTAAGTGTGATGAGAATCGCAGAGTCGATACGCGTAACGTCTGCAAAAATCATCATTTAGTTCGGGATAGTCTAAAATTACAATCGACAGAGAAATAGCCCAGAGACAAGTCTCGAAATTGAAAAAGAAAAATTAAGAATTTCAATATTATAATTGGATTGGACGTCGCCTCATCGAAGAAAATTTGAATTAGAAAAATGACATTCCGAGAGTCGAGGGTGAAATTATCGTTTTGTCCCTCAAGTTTTGGCCTTGCCTTCATAAGTGAATGAGGGTATTTTGGTCATTGACTCTACCCTTTGGTTGCCGAAAATAGGAGAGATTTATGGCCATTGGATCATCTAATTAATTGACAAGAGGACAAGTGTCAATAGATGAGGTTATGGCATTTATTGAACAACTTTTAACCTACCATTCATATATATTTGACCAAGCAATTGGGTGTATACTATCTCTCTCTCTCTCTCCTCCATTCAGCCGAACCTCCCCTCACTATAGTCTTCTTCTTCTTCTTCTTCTTCTTCATCTTGTTTTTCTTCTGCCGAACCAGCTCCCGCCGGACCAGCTTCTGACCGCCGCTTCGCCGCCGTCGAGCGCTACCTCCAGCGAGCGTCCCTGCTCGAGCCAGCCACCAACCTCAAGCCCTACCTCTTGCTGACCATCTCCAAGTTGAATCGCGGCATTTGACCACCTAAGAAGCTCTAGCCAACCGTTTCCCCGAGAGTCGACGGATTTCGTCCCAACTGGAGGTAAGTCGTCGTTTGACCTCCATAGGACTTCCATTTGCCTCAAATTTCCTCGAGCCATCCACCAACCTCAAGCCCTACCTCTTGCCGACCATCTTCAAGTTGAATCACGGCATTTGACCACTTGAGGAGCTCTGGCCAACCGTTTCCCCGAGAGTCGACGGATTCCGTCTCAGCTATAGACACCTAGGGAACTTGTATACTGAGTTGTGAAAATTTTGGCTAAGTTTGATGGAGTTTTGATGCCAAATTGATGTTGTGTTTGAAGGGAAGATTCTAACCCAGTGAAGATAGAAGGAAACCGAACCTGTTCGGGCATTTTTGGGTGTCGCCTTACCTTCAAATTTTCAGTGCGGCCCTCTAATACCTAGGAATTTATTTTAGTAAGTAGTTTAGTTGATAAATTGAGATTTAAGGATAGTTTAGGGGCTGATTAGCTGGGTACTAAATAGAACAGAAAATGCCCTATTTCGATTTTGTGCAAACCAAGCCTTAGGGGCTATTTAAGGGTGTTGTCAAGCTCTAAATTCATCGTAGAGACATATTAGAATGTCGATTGATGTGTCATTGAGGTTTATGCTTCGTGGTTTGAAGATTGGACTAGAAAAATTGATGAAATGAGTTGAATTCCATTATGTATACACTGCCCTGTTTTGGATTGCTAAGGCCAAACCCTTGGAGGACCTTGGAAGGAGATTTTTGTTAATTTAAGCCCAAGATAAGGAGTCCCTAAACCTTGACTAGGCAGATAGGCCTCGACTGGATGAATTGGTTGGGAATTTGGTGAAGTTTCATGAGATTATTGCGGTATTGTCCATTGTTCGTCATTATGATTTGATGAATGCTTGAATGCTTGCTAAATGCATATTCCATGAGTTGATTGCCACTTCTGAGTGATGAGATTGATTTCCTCGCATGCTATAGACTGTTAGCTCAATGCATGAGCTTGTACTTGATCATGAAGTCTTGAATTGAAGTGAATTTTGGCATGTTTGAGAACTTGTGATACCTTGATCCGTTGAGATGCGGGGTTGTGATGGTTGGCACTCTGATGCGTTGAGACGCGGGGTTGTGAGAATTAATGTCATGATGCGTTGAGACGTAGGACAAGATTGATTATGTGTTGACATAGGCCTGGAATGGCATTTGAAAATCTGATGCGTTTACGCGGGTTTATCAATCTGATGATCTGAGGCGTAATGACGCAGATCAAGCCTAAGGCGTTTTAAACGCGGGCGTAAATTATGAGAAAGTTCGAAAGGGTGGAATGTGTGGCTCGACTTTATATTCCATGCCTGGCTTGATTGATAAGATATGATGTCATGACTGTGTGATTGATAATCGCTTGCATCATTGTGGTATATTTGACTGATGAGTGCCTTATATTGTTGAGTGTGTATTCTTGTCCATTAGTTGCATTCATCTGGGTGTACTGTCAACCTGTCCTAGGGTCAGGACTTATCTTGCTGAGATGTTAATCTCACCCGTCGTGGGACCATATTTTTTAGACCTGAAGCCTTGAGGATGCTACCGACTCGATTATAAGACATGAAGGAAATAAGAGCTTATTTTGATAAGTTCTCGGACGGTCGGGGTACTGTGTATGTTAGGAAGTGTACAATGGTCTGGGTCGTTGAGGGTGGTAAAGACTGGAAACCACATAGGTTCGAAGCCTGGTTTCGTAGAGTAGGCAAGGTTACCACGAGTTCGTTGAAGTCGACTAAGGTGCCTCAAGGAGCCATCCCTAGTTTGTGTCATCCCACTCGGGATTCTGTAGAGATAAAAGTGTCCGTTGCTAGCTCGAGGAATGTACCTGAAAGAACCCCGACTCTAGAGGACACAGTTGAGGTGATAGAGATCGATGACTCGGAGGATGAGCTGGAGGACGAGACGATGGATGACACAGTATATGTACGCTCGGAGACTTTCTCGGACTACGAGCCAGATGAGGATGCTGACGAGACTGACGATTCCAGTGGATCGACCTAAGGGTTTCTTGCTTTTACTTGTCTGCTTTTGATGACCTCGTCGGTTTGTTTCTTTTTGGGGATTTTGATATAGTTGTCTTTTGATTCAGTCCAATTACCTCGACATACCAGCAGGACTAACTTACTCGCGCTTTTGTATGAACTCTCGGGATGTTTTATATATATATATATATATATATATGTTATGTTCTCGTTACCTAGGTTTTCTTTGGTTTATATACGGAGGTGTTATATGTTACGTTTCCGCATGCTCGTTTTCATGACGCATCTCTCAGTAATTGATTCCCGGGACACGAGAGTACAGTGAAGGAAGTTGCGAGCTCATGCCTAGGTCCGGGGCATGACATGGGGTCTGGCTTGTGCTTCCTCAACATCAACACATGGAAAACATTATGCACTTGAGCCAGTCTTGGAGGCAACGCAAGACGATAGGCAAGATTTCCTATCTGTTTCAAGATCTTGAACGGTCCAATCCTTCTTGGACTCAGTTTTACTTTCTTTCCAAAACAAGATACCTCTCTCATAGGTGACACCTTCAGGAAGACATGATCGTTCACTTGAAATTCCAAAGGCATGCGCCTCTTATCGGCGTAACTCTTCTGTCGACTCTACGCCGTCTTCAGTTTGTCTCTAATAACCTTGACAGCTTCCAACGACTATTCTACTAACTCAGGTCCAGTTATCTTCCTTTCACCAACTTCAACCCAGCAAACTGGCGTTCTGCAAACTCTGCCATATAATGCCTCGAAAGCCGCCATCTTAATGCTCTACTGGTAACTTTATTATAGGCAAATTTCACTAGATGTAACTGCACCTCCCAACTACCTTTGGAATCCAAAACACATGCCCTCAACATGTCCTCCAAGGTTTGAATCGTCTTTTCAGACTAACCATCTGTCTACAGGTGATAGGCTGTACTAAACTACAGTTTCGTCCCTAAAGCAGTTTACAGACTCTTCCAAAACATGGCAGTGAACTTGGGGTCTCGATTAGAAGTGATCATCACTGGCACTCCATGCAACCTTACAATGTATCTCACATACAACTCTGTGTATCTGTCTAAGGCGAAGTCCTTTCTCACTGGAATAAAGTGTGCTGACTTCGTCAATCGTCCACCATAACCCATATTGAATCATGTTCTCTCTGACTCTTTGGTAATCTCATCATAAAATCTATTGTGATATGCTCTCATTTCCACTCTGAAATTTCTAAAGGCTGCAACAATCCTCCATATTTGCAGTGCTGCACCTTGATCTGCTGACAGGTCAAACACTTAGCCACATGCTTAGCTATATCTGCCTTTATGCCATTCCATCAGTAGCGTTGCCCTAGATTTTGGTACATCT
Source organism: Rhodomyrtus tomentosa (assembly GCA_028455895.1). NCBI lineage: Eukaryota > Viridiplantae > Streptophyta > Magnoliopsida > Myrtales > Myrtaceae > Rhodomyrtus > Rhodomyrtus tomentosa. The sequence continues at coordinate 18,813,604 of JAPCWY010000003.1, read as the reverse complement.
TTGTACTTCCAAGATGAATATTATAACTGAGGGTATGCATGGTCAGGGCCAATTTGGTCCTGGCATGGAACCGGGGATCAAATCAATAGTCTAGATCCCCATATTTGCGGGACCACATACTAGACTAGGACCGACGGTCCGGGCCGATCCTAGTCCGGGCCTAGTAGGACCGCTAACTCTAACTACTTATAAAAATCTTGCCCTTAGAAATTACAATACAATATTAATTTACAATCTATAATCAACCTACGACCGCAAGACAACTACGTAAATGCTAAGGGCACCCAACGTGTATTTGATCCGGCCTTGAAGGCTTTACGTGATCTTTTATGCTCGTAATCGACGCCCGCATGTGGCCCGCTGAACTCAGGTGGGCGATGGAACCGAACTAAAATTTTATTTCTTTCTTTTTTATTATTGGTTGTGAAAAAAATAGATTTATCAAATCTGCATAATGATTAGAGTTTCTGTCCTCCTGCATGTACATGCTTATTCTTCGTACACGTGCCCATCATAAGGAATAGATCTTATCATCAATTAAGACATGATTTTGTACCATAGTAATACCAAAATCCAAATTGATAAATAATATGTACAATGACACCATTAAACTCAAGAGGCACGAGATGAGATTTATGGATTTCTCAGAATGTTAAAAATAGGTTAACTCGAGACGTATATTAATTTTTTTTTAAAAAAACATTAGCGGTCCGGGCCGATTTGGTCCCAAATCATAAAAACGAGGATCGGACCTCCCAGTCACCGGTCCCATTTATTCAGACTGGAGACTAGACCAACCCGGCCAGTCCGAGCCTGTCTTAGGCCAGTCCGATCCAATTTGCACACCCCTAACTATAACTGCTACGATGTGCTTTCGAAAAGATTTCCTCCCTTAGACTTTCATCGGCAGGCACAAATAGACGTCCTCTGAACTTCTGTATCCCATCCTCAGCTACTTGGAAGTCAACCATTCACTTTGCTGAATCCTCATGAAGAATCTTTTGAATGGCGGGATCGGTAGATTGTGGGGTCTTAATCTTAACTTGCTCTTCCGACTCGATTCTTAAAGTAGCCACGAACGCAACAAACGACTTACTTCCAACTTAAAGTCCGAGTCTCTCACTTGCTTAAGGAATCGCCACTCATGCACCTGTAATTGAGCAATCACTGATTTTCTACTCAAGGCATCGACAACCTTGTTTGCCTTACCCAGATGATATAAGATCTCGCTGTCATAATCCTTAAGTAACTCCATTCAACGGCGCTGCCTCATGTTCAACTACCTCTGAGAGAACAGATACTTCAGACTTTGATGATCAATATACACCTGAAAACTTTCTCTAATCAAATAATGCCTTTAGATTTTCAAAGCAAACACAACCACAACCAACTCCAGATCGTGCATCGAATAGTTCAACTCGTGCAGTCTCAACTAACGAGATACATATTCTACCACTCTACCATGCTGCATCAAAACACAACCCAGTCCTCTCAGCGAAGCATCGCTATAAATTTCATAACCACTAGGACCAGAAGATATTGTCCAAACAGGAGTCGTAGTCAGCCTACGCTTAGCCTCTTGAAAACTACGCTCACACTTCTTCAGCAGCTTAATCAAAGACGAGGTTATAGCTGAAAACCTCTCCACGAATAGTATATAATAGCCTGCCAATCCTAAGAAGCTTCTGATCTCCGTAACTGTCGTCAATCTTGGCCAATCCATGACTGCCTTAATCTTAGATGGATCCACAGTAATACCTTCACCAGAAACCACATGGCCTAGAAACGTCACGCGAGCTAACCAAAACTCTCATTTGCTAAACTTGGCATACAACTGATGCACTCTCAAAGTTTCTAGGACCACTCTCAAATGTTGCTCATGGTCTTCAGAATTCTTCAAGTACACTAGGATGTCGTCCATAAAAATGATCACAAATCGATCCAATAACTCTCTAAACACTCTGTTCATCAAATCCATGAAAGCAACAGAAATATTCGTCAAACCAAATGACATCACAGTGAACTCATAATGTCCATAACGCGTCCTGAATACCGATTTTGGTATATCTTCTTTTCTGATCCTCAATTGATGATATCTCATTCGTAGATCGATCTTAGAAAATACCGATGCTCCCTGCAACGGGTCGAACAAATCATCAATTCTCGGCAATAGGTATTTATTCTTAATTGTCACTCGATTTAGCTGCTTGTAGTCGATACACAATCTCAGAAAATCCATCCTTCTTCTTAACGAACAAAACAGGCACTTCCCAAGGCGATACACTAGGGTGGATGAACCTTTTATCCAATAACTCTTGCATCTGCACCTTGAACTCCTTCAATTCAGACAATGCCATCCTAGATGGCGCCTTAGAGATCGGCTCCGTTCCAGGAGCTAACTCTATTGCAAATTCAATTTCCCTTTCTGCTAGAAAAACTAGGTAAGTCCTAAGGAAAAACATTTGGGAACTCACTCACTACAGCTATATTCTCCAACTTGAGCTCTTCAACAGACGTACCAACTACATAAGCCAAATAACCTTGGCAAGCACTCTCCAACAGTCAGGTCGCCACTATCGAATGTATCATTATAGTCGAGGTTCCTCCTCGATTACCCACAAACTCAAAGCTAGTCCCAACCAACGGATTGAACCGAATCACTTTATTAAAGCAATCCATCTGGCTCTTTGCTTTGTCAGCCAATCCATTCCCACAATTAGATCAAAATCGTACATCTCTAGTACAATCAGATCTATCATACTTTCATAACCATCCACAAGAAGTCTACAATCAGGACAACTTACTATAACTACGACCCTATCCTTTAACGGCGTAGACACTTTAAACACAATATCCAAAGGCACCAAGCTCAATTCAGATAACTTAACAAACTAATTCGCAACAAACAAATGTGTGGCACCCGGATCAAACAAAGCATAAGCTACTTGGTTATGCAAGAGGACTGTACCTGTGACGGTCGGCGAATCCTTCACTGCTTCTCGGGTGACAGCAAACACCCTTCCTTGAGCCAATGGACGATTCTGAAAGTTTTGTTGTGCGGCTCCTCCCTGTAGTGGTAGCACTTACTTGTTCTATTGCCCCTGCGAGCAATCCTTTACTTGATGGCCTAACTGGCCACATCCAAAGCAGGCTCCATTTCTACACGGGCACGAACCAGGCCCATGCCTCTGGCAGCAGAGATTGCACACCTCACTTTGACGAAAAACAGGCTTACTAATCCCTCCTTTGCAATTAGGTGGGATGTGATGCTTGCCTCTAAACATCAACTTCTTTCTTTGCTTCTTTTCAAATTTGTTTGAGGACATGAACCGCGACCCAGATGCGGCGGTCCCCTCAGCTAAGTCCTACTTCACTATAAGCGCTCTCTCGTAGATATCATCATAGTCCTGAAGGTTGAACGACATTAGTGTACTCTTAATCTCGGGCTTCAGCCCATCCTTGAACCTTCTAGTCCTGTCCTCAATCAATCTCGAAGCATGCTTAGACAGTTCAGAAAACTTAGCTTCGTAGTGATCAACTGTCATCTGATTCTAGCGGAGGCAGAAGAACTCAGCCATCTTTTGCTCCCTTGCTGTCTTTGAAAAATAGTTATTATTAAAGTCCTCTACAAAGGTATTCCATACCGGGACCGTACTTTCTGGAAAAGTCATATTCTTGACAGCTCGTCGCCAAGTACTAGCATTCCCTTCAAGCTGATAGACGGCCAGGGTAACTTTATCCTTGTTCGAACACCTCGACAAGTTAAAAGTTTTCTCCATCCCTTCGATCCATCGAGTGGCAGCTTCAGGATCTATACTTCTAGTGAACTGAGGCAGCTTCAACTTGAGGAACTATTCCATCAGCTTTTGAGCCCTCCGCTCATCACACCCAAGTGCAGGTGGTGGTTCACTGGCGAAACTACAGGTGGGACTCCAGTAGCAGCGACAGCAGCTGCAGCTTGATTCCTTACTTGTTGCCCCATCAGTTCTCCAATAGCTCTTATGGCTTGCATAACCTCAACCATAGTCGGCTCTCGTCTGGCAGGCTCAGCAGTAGGGGCTACGACAGGAGGTGCAACAGGAGATATGACAGGTGGTGCTCCTCCAGCATCAACTAACTCTTCAACTGGTCTCACAGGCCTCCTTTGAGGTTATCGGGCTGCTCTCATACAGCATCCGCTCATTTTGCAGAAATGATACGGAGTCCTGCTTACCCCATAGCAAAATGCGATCAGAAGGAAACTCTAAAAACTTACCACACAATTAATAATCACAGGCATTGTGATAAAAATCCTACTAATTGTCTCATTTCCCAACTCTTCTCATTACTCCAAGCCAATGACCATATGGATCAGGTTGATCTTACTCTGATACCACCTTGGGTGGAGATGTCACGGCCCGACTCTCGAGCTCGCGGCATCTCTTGCCAAAACGTTATTAGGTCATGAAGATAGTTTCCCAGGCACACTATCGACCTATCACTTATATTGTGCCTGCGAAACGTATAAAACTTCCAACAACAATATCAGCATGGGATGGAGAAGTATGAAATCAATACAGTCAATTCAGCAAAAGATAATTCATAACATTAACTAAAAGCGTATGTTAATTAAACTTATAGAGCTAACAACATACAATCCCATTCTTTGGGCGGCTCTCTAAGACCTTAAAAAGATAAAGGGTCGGGGTAGGGTTAACTCCACATCTGTTTCAAAAGACTACTTCCTCTATTACACTTTAGCACCAGCAAGGCTCTGTCACTTGGGACCTGAAAATATTATCTCATGACAGGGTGAAAAATAAATCTTAGTGAATCGTGCCTAAGCTCGATTAGGAGACTGATCCGCTCAGGACATCCTACCAGAGGCTCACAAGACCACATATAGCACTCAAGTACAACTACGATATAATAAACATCCACATGTATATTTACCAGCCTTCAGCCACATACAATGCAATGCTTGACTCAACTCGACTCCGCAGTCATAACAGTCAATCACTTAAACAAGCATCACATCTACACGTATGCACAAGACACTACACGAATCCATTAATTAACGAAGATCCGCGTGTTTGTGCAATCAACTCAAAGGTAGTGCAGAGGATCCACGCAATTGGCACGATCGACTCGCATGATTAATGCAATCCCACACTCTCCAACATGATCAGGCTACGTTCCTTTTCCCCTCAACAACGGCTACTACGGGAGGTGTATCCAATACACCTAGCACGACACCAGCAAGTAGGCATCCCTGTACAGGGTGTCGATCCATCACAAGCTGCGACCAACATCCGACAATCCCTTAAAACCTTACTTCCTGACACGGGGTATGAATTGTCGTGCTACTGACAAGTCGTGTGGTCCCATGCAATTAGTACGATATTTACGATTAGTGCAATATGGACTTGTCCGGTCCTTATCCATCATATGACCACACAACATACACGACACATCAATCAATTTAATTCACTTTGATTTAGGCCAAATGCTCACACAACGTGCTCAAAGACTCGGCCCTCGGCCATTTTCATGCTAAAAAGGATTCTTTGATTTGGCACACGGTCATATGCATATGCAGACTATCAAATAGATATGACAATCTCACACGGGATAATTAACCCCCAAATGAATGCCAATTCACTTAATGAACATTTCAAGCATCCAATCAAACATATCAACGAAGCGATCAATCCAATTAGGCCATCAATTCAGTTAAGCAATACAACGGCCGATTCGTACAATAATCATTTATTTGCCGATTTGCTTTATAAACGCCGATCGATTGCTTGTCTCTTACCTATCGCTCGCTCGCGATCGAACCACATTCCACAATCAATCAATTCAATCTATCATCAATTACCCACAAACGATCTAGGTTAACCCGACTAATTTATTCGATCATGGCCATTTACCCTAAACTCGATTTCTATTTAAACCGACCATGGTCGTGCTACTTAAATACCATTCTCGACTAAACGACTAATCCTAGGCGCAATTAGCACCCTAATCAAGGATTAGAGTCAACTCACAATCTAATTAAGCTCGGGCCGACTTAAAATCAATGACGCGATGGCAGCAGCAATGAACTTGATGGCGACGGTTCTCGATTTCCTATCGAAACCTCGATTTCTTCGGCTAAACAAGTGGTGACTAGGCCCGACACTAGCTGGGGCACGCGATAAAGGTCTAGTAAGGCAGCGGCGGTGACAGCGGAGCTCCGGCGACCTACAACTGAACCTGATTAGTATGCAAAACAGGGATGTCGAGATTGATTTGGGACGATTCTCGGCCTCAAGAGCCTAGACAAGGCTGGTCAAGGCTTGGGGGTTCACCTAGGAGTCGAGAGGGGTCGTCAAGACCGGCTGAGAGAGGTCGGAAGCGGCTCGGCAGCGGCTGAACAGAACCAATCCCAAAATAGCAGAACGGGGTGGCTGAAATAGGAGAGGTAAGCGGGGCTGTTTTCGAGCTCTACGGGCTACGGTAGTCTTCACGAGCTGTTAGGGACTAGAAGGGAGTCAGAGGAGGCCGTCGGAGGTGGTAGCAGACAGCAATGGCGATCGATTTGGTCAAAAACAGAACCGAATGGCAGTAAACCATGAAACAACGGTCGATGAGTTTCGAGGGGGTTTTCGGAGGTTTTGGCAGGTGATGGTCGGCGAGACGACGTCGAGATGGCCGAGGGGAAGCAAGTAGACGTTGGTGAGGCAATGGCTGGCGATGATGGCATCGAAAATGGTCGGAGGAGGGGACGGAGTCCACTGGTCAAGGGTGGTGAAAATAGGGGCTGGGCTCCCGTGACTAATTCGCGACCGTCCGACGGCGAATGGCTATCAGGACGACGTTGACGAAGCGGCAGTGAGGTGGCAAGGTGGTGGTGGTACGGTTCGAGGTCAAGTCGCACAAAATCTAATGGAGGAGGAGGAATGCTCGGTCGGTGTTCACCAAAAGAAAAAAAGAAAGAAAGAGAACGTGAGAAGGAGAGAGAGGAACGGCAGAGAGAAGAGAGAGTGAAGAGAGTAGAGAGATTAATGGGATGGGATTGGTTGGTGGGGGATTGACTTGTGGATCCCACCAAAGTCAAATCGAATTCAAATATTTTGTCGTATGTGCTTAATATCCAAGGGCAAAGTAGTAACTTGATAAATCGAGACTAAAATGAATTTTTGACACACTGGACAAGGGTAATTTGGTAATTTCAAAGGTTAGGCTTGGTCGGGATTAGACTCGGGCACAAGGATTGAAATCCTAATTCACGACGGCTAAGAATTTCGAAACCTAATTTAAACCGACTAACGTTTCAGAATTCATCCAATTTTCGTCCATTAAGTCCTTATGATCCAATTTCATATTCCTCGACTGAAATTCAATTTACTGCGGCCCCGCGAGTAAACACCGTCGTCTCGCTCATTCGCTTGTTTTTCTTAGAGTCGAAGCACGTAAATTTTTTTTTATGACAAGATCGTAAAGTAACGAGGTAGCATCAAAAATATATTTACATAAATTTAAAATTTTAAAATGTTTTGCTCGGCAGTCCAACTACCGAACAAAGCAAACAAATTAAAGGTACAAAATTTTAAATATTTTTTTAATATAATATTATAAATGTTTTTTATTTTTTTATATTGTTAAAATAAAAAAATAAGGTGGGGTAGGGTGGGGTGAGGGGTGGGGTGGGGTGGGGTGGGGCCCCCACATGGGGCCTACGCCCGCAACCCTCCCACGGCAATTCAATTGCCATGGGAGGGGAGGGGCCCCACTCGCGGGGCCCCCCTTCCCTCTCCCATGGTGAGAGAGGGAAGGGGGGCCCGCGGGTGGGGCCCCAGGTCTCCTCCGGCAATTTAAATGTCAGGGGAGACCTAAATATGTAAATATTTTTTTAAAAAAATTAATTTTGTAAATATTTATTTTAAAATATTATTTTGGAAAAAAAAACTCACCACCATCGAACGTTCGAAACTACCACCAACCAGTCAAGCCAACAAACCAGACTTGTCGTTCCACCCCACAGTCAAAACTCCAAAGTATAAATAACCAGGCAAGCTCGCTCAGAGGAAGAGGGAGATGTTACTTACTATGGTCACCACAAGGGAAGCCGAGCTGGTGGATGAGGGGTTGGTAGTGACAAGGGGATGGTAATGACGATCACCCAGACTAGAGGAATGCTCAGGAAGTCGAGAAGGACTGGTTGGGGCAGACCAGGAGCTTATGCCATTGAGCTCGACAAGGAGAAATTCGAATAACATGAGGAATCGAAGAGAGGAAAGCAGTAGGAAGGTCAGGCGAACTCTAAGAGAGAAGCACAACCCACGGCACCAGTTAATTTGACCAAAGATCGTCGCGGACCCTAGGTCAGACAGCAAGAACCGTTGTATACGAGGCACTCCTTCATTTCTCAGATCTATTCTACCGCCCACTAAGGTGCATGAGATGGGAAACCAGTTGAAGAGATGAAGGAAAGGAGGAAGAGGGTTGTCGGGTTCAATGCTCAGCCACCGGCATCGGCCAAAATGGCCGAAAATCGTAATAGGTCAAGTAAGTATCAGACCCGTGACACCAGTTTGTAGATCTACTGCCCAAGTCATAGGACTTTACCAAATCGGACACGGCTTGAAAGAGTTGTAGAGAGGACAGAGGTGATCTCCAAGTCCAAGAATTAGTCGCAGCAGTCGCCAGACATGCTCAGAAACTACCTAGGACCGAGCCGGAGACAATTCGATATGCTACATATGAAAAACCCTTTATTTTGTTTTTGTAATGTTGTAATATGACAATTGTGCGATATTGATTCAGTTCTTCTCTGAATTACGTGTAACATTGATCGCCAAATTTTTTGTAATGTTATAGTATGACAATTGCGCAATATTTATTTACTCCGTTCCTCCGTTCTATGTGTACATGAGATATGTGAATTTCTTGTAATATTATAATATCACAATTGTGCGATATTTATTGGTGTACTCTGTAATTTATTTGTAGATATGGAACAAAGTACGTACATTCAATCAGGACTTGTAGATGATTCACTACTTATATGGTAGGCTTGACATAGATTGCGGACGGACAGGTTGAGTAATTTTGCGGTTGGTCTATCACTTATAATAGCAGTATCAAAATTGCTACTAACACTTCTTCATGTCACATTTCATAGGGTCATCATGATGAAGCCCTCACATGTTGGAGATCGATGATACACATACATGAACTTGATCGGCGCATGGTCTCGTATCCACGAGCTTTGGGCTTTTACCAAATTTATATGATGGGATTTTTCTAGTTGTATTGACATGTGATTACTGTACTGGCCGAGTGGTGGAGGCTTCAGACCCACACCTTCCATATGCCAGAAGTTGAATACACGATCAAGTTGCAGGATATTTCGGTGCTGGCAGGTCTTCCTATTGATGAACAAACAGTTACCGGCCCTACTACTCTAGCTACTTCTCCAGCTTTTCAATGTGGTGAAAATCAAGAGCCACATACTCCAGCTACTTCTCTAACTTCATAGGGGTCTGATTTTACTTCTTATTTTCAAGGCTATCATATAGTAGGATATGCACAATCTGGGCGTGGCATATTTTCAGACTTTGATTGTCACATCCCGACTCTCGAACCCGCGACATCCCTTGCCAAAACGCCACCAGGTCATAATAGATAGCGTCCCAGGCAACTGCTATCGACCTAAGATTATACTGCGCGTGCGGAACGTACAATCTTCTATTCAATAAAACCATATGGGATAGATAGAAAGTAAAGCCAGATATCACAACACTAAAGGCTGATGAGAATAGATGATTTATAACCTTACAGAGCCATCAACTAATAATTACAACCCCAAGCTTCGGGGCGGCCCTCTAGGACTCACAAAAAGATACAGGACTCAGGTAAGGTTAACTCTCATCTACTCCAAAACAGTACCCCTACAAAAACATCATCAGTCCTCTGATCCCAAAAGGAACCTAACCCTCTACTGGGAAAACTCGACATCCGGGTCGTCATAACCAACCGGGGGAGCCGGGTCGTTCGGGTCATCACAAGAACTCTGGCTAGAATGCATAGAGGGGGCTACTGATTGCTCAGGCTCGAGCTCGAGCTGCATACCAGGCGCGGGGTCCACCACTTCCCCATCAGGTGTATCAATATCCATCCGGTCCCAAGCGGGGATATTAGGGACCCTCTGAAGAGGTGGCCTCTCCAATCCTCGAAGCGGACCGAAGAGATCCATCACATCACGAAGATACCAGGCCTTAAAGAGGTGTGCCACCAAATGTGGCATCCCTTCATCGACCCATATCGTCGTGATGTGACGTTTCCACATCTGGTCCGTACCTGGTACCGGATGGAGACTGATATCAAGTGATGAGTCGGTGGGAATGTCGAACCGCACCGGTCTCTCCATTACTTCGGACCTGAAAAATTTGTCCCACGACGGGGTGAGAAATGAATCTCAGTGAATCAAGCCTAATCTCGGTTAGGACATTGATTCGCCCAGAACATCCTAAGCGCCACAAAAAGATCACAAGATTTCAACAGAGATATATATAAATATCAATCAAAATAAATCTGTCAAACCTACAACCAACAGAAGCACAACCACTCAGGCATACACAAGTCCATTATTAATCAATGACCCACGCGACTGGCGTGATAGACACATCAATAGTGCGATCCCGCACTCTTCTGGCAAAATCAGGCTACGTCCACTTTACTCTCTCAGCGACGGCTACTACAAGCAGTGTATCCTGTGCACCCGGTACGGCACTGCAAGTAGGCATTCCTTAAAAAGGAGCTTCGGTCCATCACAAGCTGCGACTGGCATCCGATAATCCCTTAAAATCGTACGACTGGCACGGGGCATGGATTATCGTGCTTCTGACAAGTCGCGAATTTCCATACAATCTGTACGGCACAAGTACCCACGGTACAATGCGAACTTGCCAGGTAGCGTCATTAATCCTTTAAATGACCACGCAAATTGCATTCGGCAATCAACTCATTGATTATCTTGGATTAACGCCAAAATCCACAAGAAATACAATCAACTCGGCCCCAAGGCCCACAATACTCCCAATTGAGCATTTTAGCCAGGCAAACAAACCAATCAAGCAATTCACTCACTCTCGAGTAATCAACTTAACCCGGCAATTTCAAGCTCAATTCATATTAAAAATCTTAATTCTCAGTCAAATTATATCAATCAATCGTTCGCTCGTCTCTAACCTGTCACTTACTCGCGAACAACTCAATCAATCAATTAATTAATAAATTACCACAAATAGCCACAGACAAATAATCGATCGACCATATATCCTAACCATGGTTTCTATCTATACCGGTCCCGATCGAATATATTTATTTATTTATTTATTTATTTAGAAATAAATAAATAAATAATTACATAAATAAATAAATAAATAAATAAGACTAATCCTAAGCACAATTAGCGCCCTAACCAAGGTTTAGAGTCAACTCACTATGTGAGTTGGCTCGATCGGCGGCGGCGGCGGCGGCGGCGGCGGCAGCGGCGGCAGCAATGAAACTAAGGTTTATCGCGCGGCGAATCGAGCTCAAACTTCGGCGACACCCCGTGGGAGTCCGGCGAGGTCGCCGGAACAGGTGGCCGGCAGCGGAGCTCCGGCGAGCGGCGGCCGGCAGCCTGAAATAATGAATAACAGAATATTCAACCGGCAAACTCTACTGTTTTGGCCGTTTTCAGGCGACACGAGCCGGGACAAGGCCGGCCAAGGGTCGGGGGCTCACCCAGGGATCGGTGGGGGTTGGCCGGGACAGGTGGACGGCGGCGGAAGGCGACCGACGATGGCGGACAGCCACGATCAGTGGCTGCCCTGTTATGCACCGAAACAGAGGTTTCGGTCGACGGCCACGCGCGGCGACCGGCGAAGGCGAGCTGGGTGGCGGTAGAGAGGACTCAGGGGAGTCGTCTGGCGGTGGCGGTGTGGCACGGCGGTGACTGTGGTGGCCGGATCGAAGGCCGGAATGAACCGAGTTCAAAACAAAGCACCGGAACTTCAAGGCCTGATTTCGGCGATTCCGGCGGCTGACGGTCGGCGACGAGGGGTCGGATCGGTCGTGGGGAAGTCGGGGGTTAGCTGGGTGGCGGTGGTCGGCGTCGGTGGCGGCCGTGGCGGCCGGAGGAGGCCGCGGAGTCCTCGGGTCTTTTGACCTGAAAACAGGGCAGGCCCGGCCGTGGCTTTTCCTCGGCGAAACGACGGCGACGGCGGCTCGGCCTGGGTCAAGGCGGCGACGATGAGTAGCTGGGGATAGTGGCTGCCGGTGGTGGATCGGTGGTCGCGAAAAATGGCGACAAACAGAGGAGGATTGATCGGCAAGGAGGAGGAGGAGTCGGTCAACCAAGACAGAGAAGAGGAAGAGCATAAGAAGAAGAAACGAAAAAGAAGAAGAATAAGGCAGAAGATGGTGACAGGGAGGAGACATGCGTGCATGGGGAAGGAGAATGGTGGGATCCATGGCCAAGACTTTCAAGGTAAGCATTTAATTTTTTTTGTCTTTTGTGGTTAAATATCGCAGGGGTGGAACGGTAATTTTGGCGCGCCGGGACTGAAATGAAATTTTTGGTGTACTGAACGAAGGGTAATTTCGATAATTTCACTGGCCAAGCTCGATCAGGGTTAAGCTAGATTGCAAAAACGGCAATTCAAAAATCACCGCGGATTAATTTCAAAACTCAATTCGAAATAATCTAAAGTTCGGAATTCGTCCAAATTTTCGTCTTTTCAATCCTTATAGTCCAAAATAGACGTCGACTATGACTATACATTCACATCATTTAATCGACTTCCGGCGCTTACAAGGATTGAATTTTCAGGACGTCACAACTCTCCCCCACTTAGGAAATTTCGTCCTCGAAATTACAACACAGTTCTAATTACTCAAAAAGATAAGGATAACTAAGCTTCATAACTTCTTCGTTCTCCCATGTAGCTCCTTCAGTACCATGGTGTTGCCAAACCACCTTGACTAACGGAATTGTCTTGGATCGTAGTACCTGCTCTTTCCTGTCCACGATCCTGACCGGTCGCTCCACATATGACGCCCGTTCATCCAAATCAATTTCCTCGTAACTCAGCACATGAGCAGGGTCTGGCTCATACTTCCTCAACATCGATACGTGGAAAACATTATGCACTTGAGCAAGTCTAGGTGGCAATGCGAGTCGATAAGCCAAAATTCCAATTCGTTCTAGGATTTCAAACGGTCCAACATACCTCGGGCTCAGCTTTCCTTTCCTGCCAAAACGGGATATTCCTCTCATAGGTGACACTTTCAGAAAGACATGGTCGCCTACTTGAAATTCCAAAGGTCTGCGCCTTTTATCAGCATAACTTTTCTGGCGACTCTGAGCTGTCTTTAATCTATCTCTAATCACTTTAATTGCTTCCATCGACTGTTCTACTAACTCAAGGCCAGTTATCTTCCTTTCTCCAACTTCATCCCAACAGACTGGTGTCCTGCAAGCCCTGCCATACAAGGCCTCAAAAGGTGCCATCTTAATACTCTGTTGGTAGCTGTTATTATTGGCAAATTCAACCAAATGTAAATGTTCCTCCCAGTTACCTTTGAAATCCAAAACACATGCTCTCAACATGTCCTCCAAGGTCTGAATCGTTCTTTCAGACTGGCCATCTGTCTGTGGGTGATAAGCTGTACTAAATTGCAGCTTCGTTCCTAAAGCAGTTTGTAGACTCTTCCAAAATATAGCGGTGAATTTAGGATCTTGATCAGAAGTGATCGTCACTGGCACACCATGCAACCTTATAATATGCCTCACATACAACTCTGCGTATCTGTCTAAGGCGAAGTCTTTTCTTACTGGAATAAAGTGCGCTGATTTCGTTAGTCTATCCACCACGACCCAAATTGAATCATGCCCTCGCTGACTCCTTGGTAAACCCATCACGAAATCCATCGTGATATGCTCCCATTTCCACTCTGGAATTTCCAAAGGCTGTAGTAGTCCTCCAGGTTTGTAATGTTGCGCCTTAACCTGCTGGCAGGTCAAACATCTAGCCACATGTTTGGCTATATCGATTTTCATACCATTCCACCAATAATGCTGTTTCAAATTCTGATACATCTTTGTACTCCCAGGATGAATACTATAACTACTACGATGTGCTTCTGATAATATCTTCTCCTTTAGATTTTCATCCTCCGGCACGACCAAACGTCCTCTAAACTTAAGTATCCCATCCTCAGCTATTTGAAAATCGACCCTTCGTTTGGTCGGATCTCCTTGCAGGATCTTCCGGATAAAAAGGTCTGTGGACTGCAAGACCTTAATTTTAACTTGCACTTCTGGCTCGATTCTCAAGGTTGCCACGAGACTCGACAGTTGGCTTATCTCCAGTTTAAAGTCTGAGTCTCTTAATTGCTCAAGTAAACGCCACTCCTGCACCTATAGTTGAGCAATCACTGATTTTCTACTCAAGGCATCAGCAACCCTATTCGCCTTACCAAGATGATACAGGATCTCACAGTCATAGTCTTTTAATAACTCCATCCATCGACGTTGTCTCATGTTCAGCTCCCTTTGAGAGAACAGGTATTTCAGACTCTGATGGTCGGTGTACACATGAAAATTTTCCCCAATCAAATAGTATCTCCAGATCTTCAAGGCAAACACGACCGCAGCTAACTCCAGGTCGTGTGTGGGATAATTCAACTCGTGTGATCTCAACTGACGAGACGCATACGCTACCACTCTGCCATGCTGCATCAAAACACAACCCAGTCCCCTAAGCGAAGCATCGCTATAAATTTCATAACCACCAGGACCAGACGGAATTGTCAGAACAGGAGCCGTAGTTAGCCTATGCTTAAGCTCTTGGAAACTACGCTCGCACTTGTTCGTCCATTGAAACTTCATATCTTTCTTCAGTAATTTAGTCAAAGGCGAGGCTATAGCTGAGAATCTTTCCACAAATCGCCTGTAATAACCTGCCAAACCCAAGAAACTTCTAATTTCTGTAGCAGTTGTCGGTCTCGACCAATTAATAACTGCCTCAATTTTAACCGGATCCGCAGCAATACCTTCACCCGAAATTACGTGGCCTAAGAACGCCACGCTAGCTAACCAAAACTCACACTTACTGAACTTAGCATATAATTGATGCGTTCTCAGAGTTTCCAGAACTATTCTCAGGTGTTGCTCATGATCTTCAGAACTCTTCGAGTATACAAGGATATCATCTATAAAAACAATCACAAAGCGATCCAGAAACTCCTTGAACACTCTGTTCATCAGATCCATAAAAGCAGCAGGAGCATTCGTCAAACCAAACGGCATCACTGTGAACTCGTAATACCCATAACGTGTTCTAAATGTTGATTTCGGTATATCATCTTTTCTAATTCTCAACTGATGGTATCCCGTCCGTAGATCAATTTTTGAAAATATAGATGCTCCCTGCAGCTGATCGAACAAGTCGTCAATCCTTGGCAGTGGGTACTTATTCTTGATCGTCACTTGATTCAACTGCCTATAGTCAATACATAATCTCAAAGACCCATCCTTTTTCTTGACGAATAAGACAAGCGCTCCCCATGGCGAGGCACTAGGGCGAATGAATCCCTTGTCTAACAACTCCTGCATTTGAACCTTAAGTTCTTTCAATTCTGATAACGCCATTCTATATGGCGCCTTAGAAATCGGCTCTGTCCCCGGAGCTAATTCTATCACAAACTCGATTTCTCTTTCTGGTGGTAAACCAGGTAATTCTTAGGGGAAAACATCTGGAAACTCACATACAATCGCAATATCCTCCAATTTCAATTCTTTAGCAGATGTATCTACCACAGAAGCCAAATAACCTTGGCACTCATTTTTCAACAATCAAGTCGCCTCTAACGACGATATCATCACAGTCGAGGTTCCTCCTCGATTACCCAAAAATTCATAGCTACTACCGTTCATCGGATTAAACCGTATTACCTTATTAAAGCAGTCCATCGTGGCTCTTTGCTTTACCAACCAATCCATTCCCACTATTACGTCAAAATCGTACATTTCTAGTACAATCAAATCTATCTTACTCTCATGGCCATCCACCATAAGTCTGCAATCAGGACAGATCACTGTAGCCACTATTTTATCTTTCAATGGCGTAGATACATTAAGCACAATTTCTAAAGGTACCAAGTTCAATTCAGATAATTTAACGAACTGATCCGCAACAAACGAATAGGTGGCGCCCGGATCAAATAAGGCGTATGCTACTTGGTCATGCAAGAGGACAGTACCTATAACAGTCGGCGAATCCTTCGCCGCTTCTCGAGTGACTCCAAAAACCCTTCCTTGTGCTGGCGGGCGATTCTGGAAGTTTGGCGGCACAGTTCCTCTAAGCTGTCCTCCCTGCTGGGGTTATGCCTGTCCACCTTGCCTCTGCGGGCAGTCCCTCACCTGATGGCCCAACTGGCCACAACCAAAACAGGCACCACCTCGATACGGGCACAAACCAGGCCCATGCCTCTGTCGACACAAGCTGCACACCTCATTCTGACGAAATGTCGGCTTACTAATCGCCCCTCGGCGATTTGGTGGAATGTGACTTCGGTTGTTAAACATGAGTTTCTTCCCTTGTCTCCTATCGAATCTGTTTGGGGAAGCAAATCGTGATCCAGATGCAGTAGTCCTTTCAGACAAGTCCCGCTCCACTATCAGCGCCCTCGCGTAGATATCATCATAGTCTTGGAGGTCAAGCGGTGCCAGGGTACTCTTAATCTCGGGCTTCAATCCGTCCTTGAACCTTCTAGCTCTATCCTCCGGATCCTCAATCATTCTCGGAGCATACTTGGACAGTTCAGAAAACTTTGCCTCGTACTAGTCAATTGTCATCTGATTCTGACGGAGGCGGAAGAACTCAGCCATCTTTTGCTCCCTAGTTGTCCTCGAAAAGTATTTATTATTGAAAACTTCCACAAAAGTATTACATACTGGAATTGTACCTTCTGGAAAAGTTCTACCCTTGACAGCTCTCCACTACGTACTAGCATTCCCTTCGAGTTGATAAACTGCCAGAGTAACTTTATCCCTATCTGAGCATCTCAGCAAATCGAACGCTTTCTCCATCCCTTCGACCCATCGAGTAGTAGCTTCAGGGTCTCCACTTCCAGTGAATTGAGGTGACTTAAATTTAAGAAACTGTTCCACCAGCTTTTGAGCCCTACGCTCCTCACTATCATGTATAGGTAGGGGACTCGTCGACGGAACTGCAAACGGAATCGCAGATGAAGTCCCAGCAGCAGCGACAGTATCTGCGGCTTGATTCCTTACTTGCTGCCCCATCAAATCTTCAATAGCACCTAAGGCTTGCATGACTTCAGCCATGGTCGATTCCCTTCCAGTAGATCCTGTAGGTTCTGCAGCAGAGGCTGCAGTAGGGGGTGCAATAGGGGACACCGCAGGCGGTACTCTTTCAACATCAACCAATTCTTCCACTGGCCTTAAAGGCCTCCTTCGAGGTGCTCGGGGTGCTCTTCTACCACGTCCGCTCATTTTGCAGTAAAAGGTGAAGTCCTGCTTACCCCATAGCAAAACGCGGTCAGAAAGAAACCCTTAAATTCTACCTCATAATTAGCAATCACAGGCATAATAACCAAGAATCTTACTAACTATCCCATTTCTCATCGCCCCTTATCACTTCATGTCAATGACCAGACGGATCAGGCTGACCTTGCTCTGATACCACCTTGGTCGGGGATGTCACGTCCCGACTCTCGAACCCGTGACATCCCTTGCCAAAACGCCACCAGGTCATAATAGATAGCGTCCCAGGCAACTTCTATCGACCTAAGATTATACTGCGCGTGCGGAACGTACAATCTTTCATTCAATAAAATCATATGGGATAGATAAAAAGTAAAGCCAGATATCACAACACTAAAGGCTGATGAGAATAGATAATTTATAACCTTACAGAGCCATCAACTAATAATTACAACCCCAAGCTTCGGGGCGGCCCTCTAGGACTCACAAAAAGATACAGGACTTAGGTAAGGTTAACTCTCATCTACTCCAAAATAGTACCCCTACAAAAACATCATCAGTCCTCTGACCCCAAAAGGAATCTAACCCTATATTGGAAAAACTCGACATCCGGGTCGTCATAACCAACCGGGGGAGCTGAGTCGTTCGGGTCATCACAAGAACTCTGGCTAGAATGCACAGAGGGGGCTACTGATTGCTCAAGCTCGAGCTCGAGCTGCATACCAGGCGCGGGGTCCACCACTTCCCCATCAGGTGTATCAATATCTATCGGGTCCCAAGCGGGGATATTAGGGACCCCCTGAAGAGGTGGCCCCTCAAATCCTTGAAGCGGACCGAAAAGATCCATCCCATCACGAAGATACCAGGCCTTAAAGAGGTGTGCCACCAGATGTGGCATCCCTTCATCGACCCATATCGTCGTGATGTGACGTTCCCACATCTGGTCCGTACCTGGTACCGAATGGAGACTGATATCAAGTGATGAGTCGGTGGGGGTGCCAAACCGCACCGGTCTCTCCATTACTTCGGACTTGAAAAATTTATCCCACGACGGGGTGAGAAATGAATCTCAGTGAATCAAGCCTAATCTCGGTTAGGACATTGATTCGCCCAGAACATCCTAAGCGCCACAAAAAGATCACAAGATTTCAACAGAGATATATATAAATATCAATCAAAATAAATCTGCCAAATCTACAACCAACAGAAGCACAACCACTCAGGCATACACAAGTCCATTATTAATCAATGACCCACGCGACTAGCGTGATAGACACATCAATATTGTGATCCCGCACTCTTCTGGCAAAACCAGGCTACGTCCACTTTACCCTCTCAGCGACGGCTACTACAAGCAGTGTATCCTGTGCACCCGGCACGGCACTGCAAGTAGGCATTCCTTAAAAAGGAGCTTCGGTCCATCACAAGCTGCGACCGGCATCCGATAATCCCTTAAAACCGTACGACTGGCACGGAGCATGGATTATCGTGCTTCTGACAAGTCGCGAATTTCCATACAATCTGTACGGCACAAGTACCCACGGTATAATGCGAACTTGCCAGGTAGCGTCATTAATCCTTTAAATGACCACACAAATTGCATTCGGCAATCAACTCATTGATTATCTTGGATTAACGCCAAAATTCACAAGAAATACAATCAACTCGGCCCCAAGGCCCACATGATCCCAATTGAGCATTTCAGCTAGGCAAACAAACCAATCAAACAATTCACTCACTCTCGAGTAATCAACTTAACCCGGTAATTTCAAGCTCAATTCATATTAAAAATCTTAATTCTCAGTCAAATTATATCAATCAATCGTTCGCTCGTCTCTAACCTGTCACTTACTCGCGAACAACTCAATCAATCAATTAATTAATAAATTACCACAAATAGCCACAGACAAATAATCGATCGACCATATATCCTAACCATGGTTTCTATCTATACCGGTCCCGATCGAATATATTTATTTATTTATTTATTTATTTAGAAATAAATAAATACATAAATAAATAAATAAATAAGACTAATCCTAAGCACAATTAGCGCCCTAACCAAGGTTTAGAGTCAACTCACTATGTGAGTTGGCTCGATCGGCGACGGCGGCAGCGGAGATGAAACTAAGGTTTATCGCGCGGCGGATCGAGCTCAAACTTCGGCGACACCCCGTGGGAGTCCGGCAAGGTCGCCGGAATAGGTGGCCGGCGGCGGAACTCCGGCGAGCAGCGGCCGACAGCCTGAAATAGTGAATAACAGAATATTTAACCAGCAAACTCTACTGTTTTTGCCGTTTTCCGACGACACGGGCTGGGACAAGGCCGGCCA
This sequence comes from Rhodomyrtus tomentosa, assembly GCA_028455895.1. Classification (NCBI taxonomy): domain Eukaryota; kingdom Viridiplantae; phylum Streptophyta; class Magnoliopsida; order Myrtales; family Myrtaceae; genus Rhodomyrtus; species Rhodomyrtus tomentosa. Next base: position 18,793,748 of record JAPCWY010000003.1, on the reverse strand, counting down.
AGGGTCGGGGGCTCACCCAGGGATCAGTGGGGGTCGGCCGGGATAGGTGAACGGCGGCGGAAGGCGGCCGGCGACTGCGGACAGACACGATCAGTGGCTGCCCTGTTATGCACCGAAATAGAGGTTTCGGTCGGTGGCCGTTTCCGGCGGCCACGTGCGGCTTCCGGCGGAGGCGAGCTGGGTGGCGGTAGAGGGGACTCAGGGGAGTTGTCTGGCGGTGGCGGTGTGGCATGGCGGCGACTGTGGCGGTCGGATCAAAGACCGAAATGAACCGGGTTCAAAACAAAGCACCGGAACTTCAAGGCCTGATTCCGGCGATTCCGGCAGCTGACGGTCGGGGACGAGGGGTCGAATCGGTCGAGGGGAAGTCGGGGGTTAGCTGGGTGGTGGTGGTCGGCGTCGGTGGTGGCCGTGGCGGCCGGAGGAGGCCGCGGAGTCCTCGGGTCTTTTGACCCAAAAACAAGGCTGACCCGGCCGTGGCTTTTCCTCAGCGAAACGACGGTGACGGCGGCTCGGCCTGGGTTAAGGCGGCGACGGTGAGTAGCTGGGGACAGTGGCTGCCGGTGGTGGATCGGTGGTCGCGAAAAATGGCGACGAACGGAGGAGGATTGATCGGCAAGGAGGAGGAGAAGTCGGTTAACCAAGATAGAGAAGAGGAAGAGCAGAAGAAGAAGAAACGAAAAAGAAAAAGAAGAAGGCAGAAGATGGTGACAGGGAGGGGACGTGCGTGCATGGGGAAGGAGAATGGTGCGACCCATGGCCAAGACTTTCAAGGTAAGCATTTAATTTTTTTTGTCTTTTGTGTTTAAATATCGCAGGGGTAGAACAGTAATTTTGGCGCGCCGGGACTGAAACGAAATTTTTGGTGTACTGAACGAAGGGTAATTTCGGTAATTTCACTGGCCAAGCTCGATCGAGGTTAACCTCGATTGCAAAAACGACAATTCAAAAATCGCCGCGGATTAATTTCGAAACTCAATTCGAAATAATCTAAAGTTCGGAATTTGTCCAAATTTTCGTCTTTTCAATCCTTATAGTCCAAAATAGACGTCGACTATGACTATACATTCATATCATTTAATCGACTTCCGGCGCTTACAAGGATTGAATTTCCAAGACGTCACATTGATGATGCATCACCATTATAAATTTGTGAGTCATCACAATATAAGCTTTCATCCTCCACATGTCCTGCTCCTCTGAATTCTCGTTCTCGTCGCTACAACACTAGACTCGCCGATCGACAAAGACCACTTGATTGCATAACAGAATGTCATGTAGGAGGACGGCATCATTAGTGCATGTTAGTGCGATTGAGGTTGAGGATTTTTTTTTTTATTGGGTAGGGAAAGGTAAGGTAAGGTAAATTGAGGTTGAGGATTGTTATCTATCACTATAAATTTGAATTATTGGATTTTTCAACCCATGTATTTATTCACATTCATTTAATCTGGATATGTCATATCTTGCTAATTCAATTTTATACATATTTTTTATTAATAATTTACATGGTAAATAAAATAATTACAATAAATGTCACTAAAAATTTAACTAAATAAAGCCTAATCGCGCAGTGGGCAAGTTGTTGCACCATAGTCGCGTGGCGGCCAGACTATCGCGCGACAGTCACGTTATTGCCACTCTATCGCGCGACAGTATAGCCACCGTACGATTACTGGGCGCCGGCCTAACCGGCGAGCGGGTCTCACGAGGCGTTTTCACTTTCTCACGAGATCCAAATTCATAAGTATTTTTACAACATACCTAATTTTGTAAATATTTTTTTGAATTAAATTAGAAAAAACCCGGATGGTCAAACTTTTTAATCGTCTCGAGCCTTTTCTTCCATGCATGCGTGGAAGCATGAGTTTGGAACATCTGGACAAGGTTCGTCCTCTTCGGTCCTCGGCCATCATCCATCTTTTATCTCGAAAACCGAATCGCTTTTACTTCCGTCCGACATTTTCACAGGCTCCATGGCAGACATACACCGACCTCCCCCTTTACTACCTCCACTGCCCGTTACCAACCACCATTTATGATCTCTGAAGCTCTGAACCCTCCTCTTATATATCTACTGCCACCTCGAAACTCATCCACCGCTCCAACCTCTTCACACACAGAGACTCGCCCACCAGTCAGCCCATGGAAGGAATCGAGCACAAGACCCTGTCCGTCAACGGCATCGCCATGCACGTGGCGGAGAAGGGCCGCGGCGGCCCGGCCGTCCTCCTCCTCCACGGCTTCCCGGAGCTCTGGTACGCCTGGCGCCGCCAGATCCACGCGCTGGCCGCCCTGGGCTACCGGGCCGTGGCCCCCGACCTCCGCGGCTACGGCGACACCGAGGCCCCTGCCCCGGCGGAGCGCTACACGTGTCACCACGTGGTCGGGGACCTGGTGGCGCTGCTGGACGAGCTGGGGGAGGAGAAGGTGCACGTGGTGGGTCACGACTGCGGGGCGCTCGTCGGGTGGTACCTGTGCATGTTCCGGCCCGAGCGGGTGAGGTCGTACGTGTGCTTGACGGTGCCGTTCCGGCCGAGGCACACAAGCATGAAGCCCGTCGAGTCCATGCGTGCTTTCTTTGGCGATGACTACTACATCTGCAGATTTCAGGTTTGCTCTTATTTGTATTATCATCTTAGTGATAAGACAAAAGGTGTTTGGTCAGCTGTTCATGCGAACTCCTGTTCTGTCTAGGTGTCAACCTATGTTTGATCTTTCTCTCTCTTTCTTTTTTCCCTGGCAGAAACCCGGAGACATTGAATCCGAGATCGAACGCATCGGCGCGAGGAACGTGCTGAGGAAGATACTCACCGAGCGTAAGCCCGGTCCGCCCATTTGGCCTAAAGGAGAAAATATCGGCGTCAGTCCCGGCAAGCCAATTGCTTTGCCTTCTTGGCTTTCGGAGGAAGACCTTGATTATTTCACCAGCAAGTTCGGAAAGAGGGGTTTCACCGGAGGCCTCAACTACTACCGCGCCATGGATCTGTACGTTGCGCACATCACATTAACTTTCCCGCGGTTCATTAGAATTGCTACTCTGCTTCTTCATTTATGCTAAAGAGTCATGAACGCGTGCTCTCAATCAACTGTTCTTGTCCTCTTCAAATTGGTGACACTTAACGGTCGGGGTCGATGTCGAACGTGTTTAGTCATATCAGTTTTAATTTGGCTTTGCCCCGAGACCTGCAGGAACTGGGAGCTAACGGCGCCATGGACCGGGGCGCAAGTGAAAGTGCCGGTGAAGTTCATAGTCGGGGACTTGGACATGACGTACACGACTCCGGGAGTGAAGGAGTACGTGCACGGTGGTGGGTTCAAGACGGACGTGCCGCTCCTGGAAGACATCGTGGTGTTGGAAGGCGCCGGCCACTTCATCAACCAAGAGAGGGCAGAGGAAATCAATTCTCACATCCACGACTTCATCAAGAAGTTCTGATGGACGCTGTCTACGCCTTTCTCGGTTATATTGTATTTCGGATCCTTGCGACGATTTCCTTTCCGGCAAGTGTAATATGTAGAATCCGGCGTTAAGTTCTTGCTGCTGCTCCTTTTCCACTGCATAACGAAATTTAGTCCTCCGGTTAGCTCGGGAGGACTCCTGTGCATGATGAAACGAAATGGGCTTTTGGTTGGCCAGACAGAGCAGCTCTTTTTGTCCTACCATCTTCAGGACAATTCTCGATTAAGACATCGCAGCAGGTCGACGTGCCCCATGTCCTTCACCTCTCAAAATTAATTATCCCGTAGCTTCGGAAACATATTCTCCATTAATTTTAGGGATTTAGCACGGAAGAACCAACGAAATCTCAAGAAAGAAGCTCGACTCACCACTTAAAATTCAAGATGTTCCCCAAAAAGCAAACATCTTCCTGAGAGGTCAAGGACAATCAAGATAAGCCCAACTTAATTACAGGGAACAACTTCCTCGGTTCAACCGAGTTTAACCCTCTTCGCGACGGGGCTCATCTCTGACCTGGTAAAAAGAATGAAGGGTTTCATATCCTTTCGCCCAACCCGTAAAAGTAAAAACAGGCGCCGGCATGGACTTCTATCTATTACCTTGATAATCTTAAGTTGCTTATAACTGTAGAAACAAAGCCTGTTCCTAAAAGCTCTGCTTTACAGCACTTACATACTATGTTTGGCGTGAGATACATCCCAGACGCCATGAAGGGAGAATTTCAAGCAGTAAAGCAGATCGTCAATTTGGAGATTTGTAATATGGCATGCTACCAACTGACAATCAACGGACTTACAGCTCATTAACCTGAAGTAAGAAGTTTGAATCAAATTTAACTGCCAAACATCGCACTTCAGAAAGTAGACGATACAATGTTCCAATTTCTTCTCAAACACATCAATTTCTCCTTAAGACGTAAGAAGAAGAAGCTTTCTAAAACTGATCCTGGTGAAATAAGCATATCCCAACAGTCGATACAAAAACGGGTGCCACATGTTCCTAACTCCAGCCAAAATTTAAAGAGTCGAATTGAAACGAATGTCCTGCTCACAAGTATCAAAATGGAACTTAAACTCTGAATCCCCTGCTGTTCCTCTTTCCTCTAGCCCTCTCAAACTTTCTTCCCTTAGACCGCACATATGGTTTTGTGTGGCTGTGAGGCACACCAGGAGCAGGGCCAAAGTGTTTCACTGCTTCCCGAGCATTCTTTGGACCCCTGAGAAGAACCTGGAAAAAAAAAATTGTTTATCTACCCAATCTCGGCATATAATACTTTTACACAAGAAACAGGGAGCATCCATTGACAACTAAATGGTCATACAGTCTTGATACTCGTTTGAGTAATAAAAAAGAATAGAACAAAAGTCATATGAGCCATGGATTACTCAGAAAGTGATTCGATATTTGCTGCAAACATCCTCACTTGAATAGAAAATTGAATGTAATTATTCAGACACAATGACTGCACTGTCCCCACGAACTTAAATTTATAGACAGATAAATTTCACATCCTGCTAAAGCTAGTGGAGAAGGATGCCAAGTAAGAATTTGGCCTGGCAAAGATCCTTCTAAAAGAGATTGATATGTCACGAGGTTAAAGATGTTAGGTGAAAGAAACTGGCTGCTGCTGTACCATCACAAAAACATCAGCAAGGCAATTAACGGCATAAACTCGTACCGTGTTCTGTCCAAGGGGAGCCCGGAGAGCAAGTTGATCAAATGTCAAGCATTCACCACCTGCCTTTTCAATCCTTGCTCTCACAGTCTCTGTAAACCTAAGAGCAGTAACCTTCATAGCTGGCACATCATAAACCCTGATGTCATCGGTCACAGTGCCCACAACAACAGCCGTTTTATCCTCCTGCGAGTCACAAAAGAATTACACCTTGTCGCGGATGAAGCAAACGTAACATTTAACTCCACTCCAGAACATAACCCAAAACAGAGAGAAAACTAATAGAGCAAAATCTAAGAGAGATTTACAACCTTTCCTTCCATAAAACGGACCAGCCTCGAGAGGGAAAGTGGGGCCTTGTTCACTTTGCTCATGAACAAGCGCTTCAAAATAACTGCATTGAACTTGCTTCCAGTTCTTCGAACAAGGAACCGGTAGAGCTGTTCGATTCACAATTTAATAGTGAGAGCTTGCCTCCTCAGGAGAACAGGTAATAAGATTATACTAGACTCGCTACAACACCATATAGCAAAAGATCCTGTGTCCTAATAGATGGTGCCATTTCTCGACACCAAGGCAATCAAATATTTGAATCCGCCATCATCATTAATAAACCATACACGCCTTTTCTCCATCCAGATTTGCAATGTCAAAATCATTTAACTATACCATACATAATTTGATTCGGATAATGAAAAATAACATTTCTACCTTAATTCTCCACAATAGTCAGATCTGCAACCTATATCCATGGACACTAGACAGCGAACTACGTTTGTAAAGATAATAAAAATTAAAAGATCAAACTTGGTCGAATCAAGATATAGCGGATGCAAAAACGAAAAGATATCAATGACTGATGAGACCCTAAATGTCTCCGGTTGCAGATGTATTTATTTCCATAATTTTCATAATTCGCGAAAAGAATTTTAATTGCACTAATGCTGAATCTCCGCAGCCAATGAAACCTAACGATGAACTTTAAGGTTTCAAACAAAACAAGCACATGAGAAGAAGACAAAACTGCACTATGAAGTCTTCGACAGACCTTGACGAGAAGCTTCAGATAGATATCATCGGATTTCGGCGCCGTACGCTTGGTTTTCTTCCTCTTGCCTCCTGCGACCAGATCGATACCCTGCAAGAATTTTCATTCACAAAAATGAACGAGATCTCCATTAGCTGACATTCGAATGTAACAGAGAGAGAGAGAGAGACCATGGTCGATGCAGCTGCGAGCTCTCTGCTTCTGCTGAGACAGCGTGACGGCTTGTGAGAGTTGAGCGAGGAGCTAAAGATGGAGCTAGGGTTTTGAGGAGAACTTTAATTTGTTAACAGACCCGATTCGGCTCTCCTATTCGGTTTTGGGCCATGATTCGGGTTGACCCGGTTTCTTTATCGGGCCAAATTTGTAGTTTTTTTTTAATCGATGAGGCCCTGGAAATTAAGGGATTTAATTACGCCTTTTTATCCATTATAGGTATACCTTACAAGTTACACTTAAATCATTTATTAATAAAAATAGTGAGCAATATTATAACGTAAAAAATGCCGAATAATTTCAAAGTTCCATGTTTTTTCTTACACGGGTATCAATTTTACTAATTAAAGTTTTTTTATTCGAAATTCTACTAATTGAAGTTTTTAATACAATAAATTGCAAAGTTGTTGTCCGTCGAAAGAGTTTATTTTATTCTTAATTACCAATCTTCATCACTGCAATTACAGAACGTTTGTAAGAAAAATCTTACTGCAAAAGAGTATGTTCTTACTTAAAAGTAGCTCTGAGAGTATGTTATTGACTTTTTGCGATTTTTTCTTTTTCTTTTAGAGTATCGAAGACCCTAAGTAATGCTTGGACGAGAGATGCCAATATGGGTTTTAATCTAAATTTGTGAAAATGGGTCAAATGTGGGTCATATTAGAATTAACATATGCGATATGTATAGAGTTTAAAAAAAGAAAAATGCAAATAATATGGGTTTTATTCAGGCCTTGTACAAACCTATTGTTGACCCATATCCAGCCCGTGGCCGCAGTACTCGCTTGTAATTGGGTCCCAACACAAGTGTATTAGTTTATCATTTTTTAAATTTAAACCTTTCATAAGTAAAAAAAAAAAAGAAATGTAAAAAAAAAATTCTTATGCAATGTCGTCGACCGCTATCACGGACCTTCGCCCACAGCCACCAAATAGCAGTCTTCGGCTGCCGAAAAAAAAGAAAGGGAATAGAAAATTAAAAAATACATTTTTAAAAAATAAAGAAAAATTTTCAAAAAAGTCCTCAAGTGCTCTTATTTTTTCAAAAAAGTCCCGGAGTGGATATTGTTTTAATAAGGGCTTGAAGTGCCTAATCATGCCTGAGTTCATCAGCTCGCAAGAATATGACTTTTTCGACGGCTGAAATAAGGGCATTTTTGTCTCGTAAAATTTTGAATAAAAAGAAAATCCATAAATTGTAAGGGATATGTTCACCACAAGTCCTAAAACTTGTTACTTTGTGCAATTGAGTTCTAAAACTTGCAAAAAGTTCAATCAGTCCTAAAACTTATCAAATTATTTAAATTGAGTCATTTCCATTAACACCGTTAAGTTTTTTAACGAAAAATGCTAACCTGGCACATTTCACTCTACTACTGGCAAATTCACTCTACCCACTTATCCACGTCAGCAAAGCTATGCCGTATTGAGTGGCATTTGTTTTTCAAGTGCAAACCCCAAACGACATTCCCTCTCTCAAAAGACTGAGCCAAAAGGTCATCCACCCCTTCGACGATATGGTGTCTTGCAAAAGCATCTCAGCCGCGGATCCATTGTCAACGATAGTGACCGTGAGGGTCTCCAATCGTCTACCCTCTTCGCCTTCTCCATAAATTTGAACTCTAAAGCCTCAAATCAAGCCGTTGTGGTGTCTCGCGAGTCCTTGCAGCATTTCGTCCATGTGAACCCTAAAAAGTTCCTCATCCTCTGACGAAGGCGAGGGTGGTCGCGTCGAATTCAATGCCATTGAGGTCGGAGTCGACGGGCAGGTGTTTGTGTGTGCGATTGAGGAAGACTATCGGCTTTTGTGCTAAAGCCTCGCGATTGAGGTGCGTTCGGAAGGTAGAGCCCTTCATTTTGCAACTTCGATTTTTCTGGGTTTGTTTTTAATTTTACATCCATTACGAAGAGAATTTCTAGGACTTTATCTCATCAATAAACTTGGATTATGCACGAAGATCTCCGAGCACTCTACTGATCTCCATTGTTTACATTCTACCGATTACATTTGTTCTATTACACTCTACTGATTTCCCTTGTTCTATTTAGCTGGGTTTGATTTTAATTTTACACTTGTTTTATTACACTCTCCTAATTTCCCTGCACAAAGTTCTCCGAGCACTTTACTAGGTTTGATTTTTCTGGGTTTGATTATAAAAACGTTTCTCTCTTGATTACACTATACCGATTTTCCTTGTTCTATTCTCCTGAAGTTTTTGATGCCATGTTATAATCCTAAGACGACGATGTCTATTTCTTTTTTTTTTCCTTTTTTGTTTTGCGAATTTGATTGGCTCTTTCAATTCCCCCAATGAGTGTAAGCTAAAGTATTTATTAGGTGGATGAAAAGTGAAAATCATGTTGTTATATCTGAGGCATCTATGCTTGTGGTCCAGTGCCTGTGTTTTAGTCTAACTTGCATTTGATTCATGTTCATTTTATCGCACATTAGATATCTTACTTCAATGGATCTTGTGCCAAGCAAGTGGTAAAGTAACCCATAGACTGCATTTGATTGATTCGTGTTAGTTTTCGAGTCGGTAGTAATGATCTCGACACTTTGATATTCTATATTTGATTTGATTGTTCATTTTCCTGGTTTGTAGCATGTACATGCTTTCTTAATATGGCAACAAGAAGAATGAGGGCACCAATATCTACATCAATTGTTACAACTCCTAATGAAGTCGAGCCAGCGTTAACCTGTTATTGCGATAATCGATCACCAATTCTTACTGTAAAAACAAGAAAAAATGCTAGAAGAAGGTTTCATGGATGTGCTAAGTTTGATGGTCCAGGTTGCTGCAATTTCTTTGTGTGGGTCTCGACCCGAAGATACCGGATGGAGCGAGGGACATGATAGTTGATCTCCTTGAAAGAAATCAAGCACTATATGAATCAAGCCAATCGAGATGCCACGAGGTCGATGTGAGCTCATTGATAGCTGAAATGAAGATGATAAGGGTGGAAAATAGACGTTTAAAGGAGGAGTTTGCGCGAGTGAAGCAACAAAATATGTTATTTCAATTTGTATTTTTTCTATGCATATGCGGTATAATTATATAAATCGTTTGTAATGTGAAAGTTAGTGGGAAGTTTCTAAGTCTTCCATAATGTCATGTGTCTAAGTTTGCAAGACTGATTGTGGGTAATTAGAATGAATGTTTACTTTTATGTTATTTGTAGTTGAGACGAATTGCTCCTCTCCTTTGTCACGTAACTATGGTTGGATCAAATTTCTCCTCAGTTTTAAGCATTCTCATCTAAAAAAATGGAACCAATAAGTTTCACAAAAGTGAAATTCCCAACATGATGTTGGTTCGTTGTCGCCAGCATACGATTTTACGTTCTTTTTTTTTTTTATTGTCAGAACATATGATTTTATCTTCACCTGAAACAAAAGGAGATCCTTTTTATCAAACATAGTATCCATCTTTTAAAGAAAAAAAATGGCCATATCAACTTGTTCAAATAGTTTTGATCTTTATCCTATTCATTGCATGTAGCCTTGCATATTGAGGGGTGACGTTTATTGATTTTTCAGCCACCAGGGCAACGTAGCAAAATGATTTACAAGGGGTGGACAAAAAAATGAACAAACAAACAATATGATCTGCACAATTTGTTTAAGATAATATAAACATCCACAAAACATCAATGCTCTATTTTTCCTGTAAATACAAAACGTTCGCATAACTTTTTCCTATCAATACTAATTCAATGAATATCTAAAGATCCACCGAGCAACCTCAACAGAGCACGACTTATGTCTACATCATTGGTCATGCACAATACAAAAAATCTCAACTCATAACTGATATAAAAAATACAACTTTGTGCAGCAAAAACGAAGTGCCCACCTACATATTTAAGTCTATTTCAACCATATCAACCCTTCCACCTACATATTCCAATGGTGGTCCAACTTGAAATTTACCTTAAAAAAAAAACAGTGACGTAAACTTTGTTATTGTCGGCCTTCCGACCTACAAGGAACAAAAAACAAAAAGACTTTCATTCATCACATTTTAAGTAGAAAATACTAATAACTATAGTCGTAAAAGGAAAGGGAAGGTAAACATACCGCTCTAAACTAAATCGATGAATCACTCGAGCCTCGCGATCCACCGTTGATCTTGTGAACATGTACTGTAAAGAGGGGACCCAACCTCACAAGTCACGCAATTGTTTATACCTGATTTTTTACCGATCTTTTTCAGTCTTATTTTGAAAAATCATAAAAAAAACCCATAAAAAGTAAAAAAAAAATTGCAAAATCAACTTTGGTGGCCTTGGTCAAGTCCAAGGAACCATTTTTTTACCAAAAAATAATTTTTTTATATTTTTCTCATTTTTTTGTATTTTTAGAAAATAGAAAAATATCCAAAAAATTCAAGAAAAATAGCATTTGAGGCCACAAAAATATGAAAAAATAGTCAATTTTTTTTTAATTCCTTTGTCTTCTTGACCTCATAAAAGACCAAATTAAAGTTCAATTTTATGTGTTCCTTTGTTACACGTATGATTGAATTTGGTAAACAATATGTCAATTGAGTTCTTTAATTTGCAATTTTGGCATTTTTAGGATCTTGACATTCAATCTAATTGTCCTTTATTGTAATTTAGTCCAATTATATGCATAAATTGCTCAATTGCATTAATTGGGTAAAATTGCATACTTAATTGTAATTTAGTTCTTGAATTTGGGCATAATTGGAATTACTTTCAATTCAAGGACTACATTTGCCAATTGAAGCCGCTACCCAATATTTTTCATCATTATGAGTCGATTGGCATAGGTGGTTTGGTCCAATTCATCTGTTTGAGCCATCAATTGCATAATTTTTTGAATTGCAATTAAAAGAAAATTTAGGATTTTTATGGAAATTGGCTAGATCTTTTGGGCAAAATCACTTTTTTGGATAATATTCACATCCTAAGTTCGATTATGAGGTTTTAATTGTGAAAATTTCACAAAATTGTGACTAATTTTGGAAAAAACAAGTCGAAACCGATTCTGACCTGTCAGACCGGTCGAACCGATCTGCTATAGTGCATCTTCTTCCTACCATTCGCGCCATTTTTACAATTGAAGAGGGTCGATTTTGATCGAAAAATTGAAGGATCAATTGGCTTCAATTCATGAAATTGATGGAGGGATTTTATTAACCGTGAAGTCTGGCGTTGATGACAACCAGTCTGACGACTTGGGTCTACCGGAGCCACGCCGACGAGGGTCAAATGTCCATCGGCTATATTCGAGCCAAACACCGAACCAAATGCAGGGGGAATTCGCTTGAAATACGTTCATCAGAAGGCCTAAAAGGATTGCCATCTCGTTCCCGGCTATTTCCAGTCGTCGATGACCATTTCCCACGTGATTGCACGTACGGAGGCCACCGACTTGCCCGCTCCCACGCGACCAAAATTTTAAAGAGAGCTATATAATCAAAATGGACGGCTTCTTGAGGAGAGGTTGGAGAATTTCGTTCTGCATAGACAACAAAATTGAGAGAGAAAGAATGGGGGAAAGAGCTCGTCCTCCGACTCCCGTCGTCGAAGGCTTAAACTCGACCTGTAAGTGATCGGCAACGACGATTCAGGTGGAATCGAGTTGCAATTCCACTTCAAAAAGCTTCCTCTACCTCTAAAGAGTTGATCGCAACCACCCGCATGGCCTTTCATCCCGAGAAACGGTAAGTCAATCTTCAAGCTCCATTTCTAACCTTCAATGGCCGATTTTCATTTCGATCTCAATTCTTGCGATTGATGTGTGCAAAACGTCTCTAAGACATCCCTGAGCATGATCTTGTGTTTTGATTGCATTGAAATTGAATCAAACATTACATTCGAACTCCATCGCTATCGCCGATTCAGTCGAAGCTTGTCTAGGTCATCCTAGACCTTACCAGGTCAATCTGACTTGTAGATAAGTCTTTTGAACTCATTTAGAAGCGATCATGTAAATGAATTAGCTCGGTATGCTCTCTATTACTTGATTAGCGTAGTCTTGGCCGAACTGGCTATAACCTGATTAATCTAGTTATCTTAGATAATCACATTTGATTTTGAGATATGTTACTCGTGACGTCGAGACGAGTAGATTGATGTCGGTCCTGTTCGATTCCGTCAATATTTCACCGTTGGATCGCTGCCGAAAGCTGTCGGTCGTTCGTTGCAGATGAAGGATGCCCCGTGAAGAAGACGATGATGTGGCAGTAAAAGCGGTCAACGTACTGATATAGCGCTGATGTGGCATGCCACGTGGCAGCCACGTCAGTTAGGTTGTTAGAGTCGGTATAAGTCTGTTAGATGATTGGATGGTCTAGGTTGTGCCATGTGTTGGCTAGGTGACCATTCGATCAGTTTTATAAATTCCGATAACAAAAATCAAATTTTCAAAAAATAATAATAATAATTCGGTTGATCGAACGGTCGAGGATTATCCAAATCGTTCGATCGTAACCGTAGATCTAAGTAATTAGATCTGACGACTGAGAGATAGTCGGCTATTGATCCGAGTAGTAGGTTTCAGTCAACCGATCCAGTGGCTATGGAGTAGCCACGTAGTTCAATAAAAATCGCGGATTAAATTCGAATAAATTGAAAAATAAAAAATATGATACGGCGTCGTTTTGGAGGCTAAGGTCGCCTGGTTTCGGCCCGAGTGGGTCAGGTCAACCAAGTCCGAATCATATTTTTTATATAAAAAAATCCAGAAAAATCATTTTTAAATAAAAAAATATAAAAAATCCAAAAAAATCCAAAAAAAAAAGCAGAAAAATTGTGAAGAATTCCTAGATACTCTAGAAATTTCTAAAATTGAGAATTGACCACAGACAACTGGTCGATTGTATTTTTGGGATTTCTTATTTGTTCTCGTAAATATTGACGATATTAGGGGTAAATCGACTCTACTTGGCATATGAGATAGGTTGAGAATGCTAAGGTAAGAACTAGGGTTGGCTAGGCGACCAATTCTTATACTTGGATTTTCGAATCTCGTCCTTTTTCTAAAAATGATGATTTTACCCCTCAAAAGGTAAAGTCACTTCTAATATTCCAGAAAATTCTGAAAATTCCCGAAAAATAGGAAATGGATTGGTTTGGTGACCAATCATATTTCCACCATCAGTTGACTTCATATTTTAGCTGAAATGATAAATTTGCCCTTCTTGGGCAAATTGTCCCCTAAATTCTTCAAAATTACGATTTTGCCCCTCAAGGTCAAATCATGTCAAAAACATTCCTAAGCCTTAATTGACATTTCTCTAAGCTAATAGGACCTTACTAGGAATGTCACGTTGTGTTCATGTGATTTATCTGCGCGTATTGGATCTTTGATTTGCGCACTCATTTTATTAACTGCAGTTGCTAGGATAGTCATTCCCATCTGCATAAACTCCTAGTTTTAGGGTTCGCACCTCACTTATCTGTATGAAATCTTAGGTTAGACAAATCATTCAACGTATGTGCCGAAAGGGCGTCAACTCTGATAGATGGCATAACAAAGTCCCCGATCCCATTTCTCTGGTTTCCGCAGAATTGAATAGAATGCTCCCAATTATTCGATAGAATTTTCAATCGTACCCTCCACAAAACGATTAATGTCAACTCCTAGGCATGTACACGTATCACATGTCACCAGACCATACCGAAAGTCGACCACGTATACAACCATTGCGACTTGGATTACGGGCCTTGGGAGAGGCCTGCGTTCGACTATAGGGGACGGTCCATTAACCCGCCATGATTCTCAAAAGTATCTCGAGATCTGGGTTGCGACAACAATTCCATCCAACAGTAATATCTATTCGATTCTAGATGAAGCATTATTTCTTGATAACAAGAACAAATCACTCATCAGTAAAGGGTTAATAGTGAGGCTTTTGAACAAAAAACTGATCAATTCACTTCTTTAACATATACAGCCCACATGCAAAACCCTGGTGGCACAGTGGAGTAATTCACCAACATCTTTATCAGAGAGGTCATAAACACGATCATAGTAATCTGAGGTCCAGAATGCTCCAAACTGTAGTCCAACTTATAACTCAAAAGTGGCACAAGTGAAAAATTGATTCTATCACAGGGATGAGCCTGTCATTAAAGTAATAATGGGATACATCCCCGGGGGTATACTGATCAGAAAAGCACTTCGTGGGTAACATGTCGTTCCAATCATTTAATATCAGCCAAAGAGTACTCCAATACTAAGTGCCTGTGAATCCGTCGAAGGTTGTTTCTTACCAATCCCATTATCCGATGCTCAATCATAGATTGATAGAGCCATGCGTGTTCAGCTTGTAACATTATGCCATAAAAATTTCCCTAAGACACTCCAATGAAAGATTCGGACTTTTCAAGAAACGCCAACTTTATACGCATCTCCTCATAAATGGGTTATCAGGTCACAAGGCGTTTGCTTCTAAAAGGTTAATAGCATCTTTTCTTTTGAAAAAGAGAACAATCACATCCCATAGAGAGAAAAAGAGAGAAAGGGAGGGAGTTACAATCGCATCCTAGGGTTTTAGGGTCTGAAACAGAAGCCGACGATAGTCTTCTTTAATCGCACATGCGAGCACCCTAGCGACATTGAATCTGATGTCCTGAGCTTGACTTCGAACTCCATCGTGCATGCGAGCACTCTCGCCTCAGTGGTCTTCTCCTCATTCGATCTTCTCCCTCGAATGGTGTGATCTTCTTCCTCACTCGATCTTCTCGCCTTAGTGTTCTTCGAGAGAGAGGGGCTTTAGAGTTCATACGGGATGTCGTTTTGGCTAGTGGAGAGAAAAATAAAGGGGTATCATGTGACGTCGTTTTGGATGATGTGGATATGTTCAACAATTAAATTTGACACGTAGAAGAGATAAATGACTAAAACATGCCATGTCAGCTATTTCCATTTGCCATGTCAGCCTGAGATAATGGAACAACTTAATTTAAATAGTTTGATAAATTTTAGAACTCAATTGAACTGTTTGCAAGTTTTAGATTCAATTGCACAAAGGTGACAAGTTTTAGGATTTATGGTGAACATATCTCACATTGTAAATCTCAATTGTTCTTACTCTTCCCTAATTCATGAACAAACGAACCTGAACAGAGAGAAAATCAATGGGCATTGGCATCATGTGACTAGACGACGGGGTACGACCGACTGCGGTGATATGCGACCAGGCGGCATCAACGTGCAAAGGATGAGGGATTATGAATGAAAAACATCCTCTCACGATTCACACAAAGCCTACGAAGGGCGAGAAATTATGGAAGTGTTGCCTGAGAGGAGGTCGATTGGCACTGGTGATGTGCGATCGGCGGCTTGTGATCAGCGGTGGTGTGCAATCGAGGCGGCGATGTTGTACGATCTAGTGGCGACAAAGTGCGAAGAGTGAGGGATTTTGAAAGAAGCCTATTTTTCCTAAATTAGGAAGTTCCAAAGAAATCCGCATATAGGTTGGCTTCCTTTACAATGTCTGCTCTAACATTTTTCCTCTCTGTGTTTTTGAAATTTTCCCTTTGCTTCATCGTAGCAGAGCTTACGAAACTCAACATATCCTTTATGGTTTCAAATAGAGCTCTATAGCTCCATCTAAGCTTTAGCTTTTAGAAGCTGCTAATTCTTGCATCAGATATAGATCAAGTGGACTGATGTTGCCACTCCATCTCATGACTCCTAGTGAATTTTCATACTCATTCATACTCCTTCAGTTAAGTGACTAATAAAATGATGGCGATGAACCATGTAATGGCAAAACCCCTCAAAAGTATAACCATCAATCGGATAAAACTAAGGGCTCTCAGGCCAATTCCAACTTTTTTGAGAAGCGCGAGGTGGAGATGAAACAAATTCAGCTTTTGCTCCGGTAGGGACAATCGATAATGCAGTAGAAACAGAGTTTCTACTGTTTCCATCTCTCCTACCAGTACTAGTTTGCGGCTCAAAGATTGTAGTGGGTGGACTGATGATTTCATTTATAATTCTGAAGCATAGGATTATCCACTTGAATGCTGCTTTGACCTTTAGAACTGTTCTTGTCCTTCATTTTTGCAGTCTGGAGAAACTCAAAGAACAATTTGAACATCAAATTAGCTTGAACCCGAATTCGATTTACATAAATTCTATTAATGAAGACAATGTACAAAAGAGAAGTCAAATTGAGAAAATATTGACTCCGTCAGAGGAGTACGTGCATAAGATTCTGATAGTGTAGTGAATGACCTAGCTCTAAATTATATGTTGCCATGTGCGACTCTTTGGAAGGCATCAATTTCAATATCAATGATAGCAAGATTCCTCATGAAGTTGAACATTTAGGGTCTTCTTTTTCTTCTGATTTCGATGTTATGTAATGTGTGATTGTGGTATTTCTTTTGTATCTTGCCGAATGGCTTCGTCTCGAGCTAGAGGTTGTGGCATTTCTTTTGTACATTGCTAAAGATATTTATCGAATGGCTTCATCTCAATTTAGAGGTTGTGGCTTTTTTTTTTTAACCTTGTTGAACATGTTTCTTTTGCCTATTGTGATTGGAAAACGCAGAACTTTCGTATCCCTTTACTTCGACCCTCTTTTGTCCTTGTTCCTCATCAGATAACAAGTTTCAATGTTGAACAAAAGATTAGTGCAAAGACTGACTTTTCTTTGCCATAACAAAGTGTACAATCCTCTGAATCTGGTGATATATATTCTTCTAAATGTGCATTTGCAAGCAAATGGACTACAATACAAGGAAAACTAAATTTGCTCCCACATCATAAAAAAAAAAAGTTTTAAAAGCTCTAGAATAAGAATGCTGAATGAGATGCCTCATGGGCATGATGGAGGGAGAGAGGATCCACGAGCCCGAAAATTAGCCCTAATCGCTGTCAGAATTGACCAAAAATCGCCAAGCTCTTCCCGGATGAACAATGGCCGAGGAAGAGGAGGCAGGAGCATTTTGAACAGCCGCGTACATCATCTCCTGTAGATGATATTGAGCTTTCCATATTGCTAAAAAATGACGCAAGTAGTTTGACTATCTCAATTTGTGATGTTGCGGCTGATGGAGTGCTTTCTACGATATTTTGTGAGCATGAGACAAATATATATGTTGTTATTGATGCAACTGATGGATTCTTGCAATAATACCTGTTATGGCCTAACCCACCACATTTTTCATAAGTGATTGTAGTATTTTATCTCTTCAACTTTGTTCCCATGGGCTCTTACATAACTTTCTTCTTCCTATTCTTTAAATTGTTATCTGCTATTTCATTCACCGACTTTGTTCTTTATTTCTTCTTTCTACCAACTTGCTTAAGCACATTTGGTGGAAGTAAATACACTCTAGCAGACTATGTGTCCTTGGAACGTACAATATGCACAACATGACTGTAAGTCCGCATGAATGTTTCCCAATTGAAACATGTATGAATCCATTTTTCAGGTTATCTTTAAGGTGTACCAAAGCCACCACAACATGACAACAAGGGTTCCACTAATGTCCCATCTTCTATAGCTACAAGTTTTGTGTCTTAAATTAACTACCATTTTGTCTTCATATGGTCCATTTAATTCAAACTCACCCTCCCTATTCCATGCAGGAATCCACGATGTTGATTTTTTTTTAAAGATCTAATGTCTCCTAGATCGTAGGACAAATCACTCCATTATCGTTAGCCAATCCATCTCTTTGTTTATGAATCCTTTCCATTAGTTGCACTCTTATAACCTCAAGCAATGTAATGATAGGCTTGTCTATGCCGTCAATAATGTTCTTGTTGAAGCTTTTGCACTAATTATTCAAAAAAGCGTTGCATTTTGAGCTTTTTCCAAAGTAGGACTTGCTTAGAGGCCTTTGGGACAACCAATTATAAACTTTTTGATTAATTGCCTTAAGATGTTCCCTTACCAAATCGAAATCACATACCCCAGTTTCCATGGCAACCTTCCAAACCAAAAGTTTAAGCTCCAATCCTTTTTGTTGCAACCTGAAGTTCTCGTAAAAATGCCTCAAGCAAAATCTTTATTCTGCTTCAAGCATCAAATTTGCTAATGCTTGCACCAATCCTTTTTGCTTATCACACAAGAAAGTTTAGTACTAAGAATTTATAGGGTTTGTAATCCCTAAATCTTTTGTGATCATACTAAGGAACCAATGCTATGTCACGTATGCTTCTTGTCATGCAACCAACAATTGAAGATAGCTGACACCGTCGCCCACCGATGACCATCGCCAACGTTGATTGCCACCCGCCCATATCCACCGCCGACGACCGCCAATACAGTTGCTGCCACCCACCGCCGACCGTTGCCACCCGCCACCTCCCTTGACCATCGATCGTCACCATCAACCACCGCCACCGGCGGCCACTATTGCTCGCCAACCACCGCCGATGACAAACGTCGGCAACGATCGCCACTCCCGACCGCCGCTAACGATCACTACCCCTGACCACCGCCACGAAGCGCTCGCTGACCACCGCCACCCATCGCCGCCACCGCCGATCGCCATCGTCCGTAGTCGCTCATTGTCAATCGCCACTTTTTTTTTTCAAAAAGTTAAAATACTTTGCGAAGTGTATTTTTCACCAAACAACATTTACATCAAAATTTCTTTTCAATGTCTTTTTAAATTTCACTTTAGAAAACACTACTTGCATTTTAGAAAAAACATTTAGCCCAAAGATATTTGCATTCTCTCAAAGTTACTTGGCCAAATGCTGAACTAAACAGGCCATCAATAGATGTAATGGCCTTGTCTTGAAGAACGAAGTACTGGTTGAACCATATTAATAAACTAACCTTCATAAAAACGAAAGAAAATAGAGGATTCGGAAAAATTAGTGTTATGACTAAGAGATTCACTTTTAGAAAACTGATCTCGGCTGAATTACGAAAGCAAAACAAAAGACACGGTCTTTTGTTTTGACTAAGAGATTCACTTTTAGAAGACGGTGTGAACCTTAGTAGCTGAGTTTTTTAATTTAAGTTTCTTTCGAAATCTTAATGTCGAACTGGTGGTGAAGACACCGAAGAGAGGAGGGAATTCAATTACTGTCTCCCACTCTCTCGCGATTCTCTCTCTCTCTCTCTCTGATATTTCCATCCATGGCAGTGTGGTGCAATAAACTCACGGATCTTTGCTTGTTCTGGAGGGAGGGGTAGCCTTCACTTAGAAGAGGTGGGTTGAATCGTCGTCGCTAACCGATTCACACCGCCTCCTGGTTGCACGTTGCTAATGCTCACCGGTGCTTGCTCTGGTGACACTTTCTCGGCAACAATTTCTTTTGACAAAGAACGTAGATTGGAGAAGAACACGGGTTGAAGGAAAAAGGAAAAGAAAGAAAGTTTTGGGATTTTAATTTAAAGTTCTGTCTTTGTCTTATTTATTTATTTGGACAAATTTGCCTTTGTTCCGGTCATCGAAAATATCACATGCTCACACCGCCCGGCAAACATTTGAACGACCGGTGATCTCAAATGCTAATTTGGATCACGGTTATACACTTCAAGCTCTTAATTGAAATAAAATTGGAGACTTCAAATCCTTATTTGAAGCAAGACTCCCTCTAGGCCCTTTGTTGATAAAATAAATGCGCTTGGGGGCTTTTTTTTGTGTGGAATTTTTCCAAAAATAAATGATATACTTTAATAATAATAAATTCTATAAAAATAAATAAAAAATAATTTTTAAATAATTTTTTATTATTAAAAAATTCAATTGCATGAAAGTGCTTTAGCAATATCATTTTTCTTAAGAAATTATAAGACACAAATATCCCATTATTTAGTTAAATATAGAAGTATTTAAATTATACATATTTGGTCGAGTGTAGGTTGGGTTGGGTTGCGTTGGGTACAACTCGTTAAATTTATACTGCATGAAAATGAGTTAAAATGAATTAAATGGGTCAATATGATCAAATCATAATCGACCCGACCAAAATTCACTACATAATGACTGAGGCTAACTTTGGTTGGTTAATTCGATCAGTTCATTGAAGACGCTAAGTGGTACCTCGCAACTCTGAGAAGGGGAGCTAATTTCGTCGGCGGCCTATCCTATATGACCTATTTGTGCATATTATCGGTGTGAAAAAAGGCCCAATTGATGAATCAATCAGCATAACCGTCGCATTTTCTTGTCAATACGACCTATTTGCAAGTGTTAACTCCAATAGAGAGAGACAAGTAGTTGTCGGCATAATCGGAAGGATCACGTGACCCTAAAAAGCGAGCAAAAGCTCGTAGGAGTCCGCTTCTAAGACATGCTTCGTGAAGCCTTCAGATGCACCATTTTGAAGGCCTAGAAACCTAGCGATTTCTCACGAAGTGGTGACGAAAGGTTTAGCTTGTAAAAATCTTTCCATTTTGCAATTCGAACATAGGCTTTACGAGAGGAACACATGCTCACTATCTAGGTCGAACTAACAATCCTTGTAGGCGCTCAACACTTGGACACGTATCTAGTGCACGGCCTTTCTAGAAACATCGATTCTCTGACTAATTGAAATTTAAATCTGCATATCATGAGATCGTCTGATCTTAAAAGAGTCGGTCCGGAGCTAAGCTAGATTCGAAATTACAAACCATAGACTCATGATTTACCCCGGTCGACAAGAATGGAGTCTAACAGATAAGAGATTTGATAAAAAGAGATGGGATTGCTTGCAAAAACTGTGG
This sequence comes from Rhodomyrtus tomentosa, assembly GCA_028455895.1. NCBI lineage: Eukaryota > Viridiplantae > Streptophyta > Magnoliopsida > Myrtales > Myrtaceae > Rhodomyrtus > Rhodomyrtus tomentosa. The sequence continues at coordinate 18,772,683 of JAPCWY010000003.1, read as the reverse complement.
AACGTCCTTTTTCAATTTCATGCATTTGTCTAGACTTGGATCGCACGTTGTTCGCGGCGGACACTCCTCCTTTATCCCCCAACATGATGTGCGACCTCCTCGTTTTTGTTCTTTCAAAGGACCAAAAGATTCCTTTCGTGTACCCATAATCGAGATGATTAGCCTCGAAATCTTCTCATTATCGCTATCATCACGTTGAGTCCGCTTCAAAACTTGTCGCCCTCGACATCAAATGCTATTCCCATGCAAGAGTCCATCTTGAGATCGTGAAATATTTCAGATTGTTGAGATGCGCTGTTATAATGCTCCTTACATGTACATTACCGCTCCCTATTTAACAGCTCAAACATTTTCGAATTGACCTTCTGAACATGGTATCGTATCACGTGTCCAAGAGTCCAAATGTCGACGCTCACCAAGGGTGTCGACAGGCCGGATTGAGCCGGGCTAGCAAACCCGAAATTAAGCAGTACTTTTATTTTTATTTTTTTGAATCAAAATCAACTAACAAACCCATCAATGAAAAAATGTAAAAAGAAAAAAAATTAAATTGAAAAGAAAAAATGGATGTTAGAAAAAGTACCCGATCCGAGTACCAAACCTGATCCAAAAAGTCCCGAAAATTCAAGCAAAATTTTGGGCCAGGTCGAGCCGAGCCGGCCTGCCGTGCACGAGTATTTTTGGCACCCATAACGCTCGCCTCTCAATCTCATTGCTTGTGATGGGGTTGACACCAGCCGGCTTGCACAAGAGTAGGAGCCTTGCTCATCTCGCGACATGTTACTCAGGTTGAGTGCAAGTCTAAGGCATCAGCTTACATGCGGGCAGGAGCATTAAATAAAATCGCAACTTGCTTAATTTCGTGATTATAATGTAACATTACTCTTTTCCTTTGAATTTTCTTTTTCTAGTCTTCTCCTTAGCCCAATACCCAAAAAACCTCTAACTTTAACATTTGTGTCATTATATCCAAAAAAAAATTTGTCTCATAAACAACCTCCAACTTTTATTTTTGTCTCAATTATACCCAAAATTTTTACTTTTGTCCCAATTTTACTGGCTTGGTAAAAAAATCCTCAACTTTTACTTTTGTCCCAATTCTACTCAAAATTTTTACTTTTATTTCAATTTTACCTACCTAGTACCAAAAAAACCATCAAGCTTTTATTTTTGTCTCAATTTTACCAACCCTTAACTTTTACTTCTGTCTCAATTCCACTCAAAACTTTACTTTTATCCCATTTTTACCAGCCTAATACAAAAAAAAAAGCCTCAACTTTTAATTTTGTCCCAATTTTACCACCGTTAACTTTACATCTATAATCATTGTCAGTTAATCTTATGTGACATTGTCACGTCATTAATGAATTACATCTCGGCAATGTTGATGTGAAAAAATTTCGAAATTCTCTTCCGTTTTTTGCTATCGCTATATATTGCAGAGAGATATATAATTACTAAAAATGACGCATTTCATATTCTTTTCGACATCCAATAACCCAAAGGCATAGAGAGATTCTGATGAACTTTTTAAAATCACATTGTCTTTGAAACATATTGTTTCTGAATTTCGAAAATTTGTTGACAAATTCGGCAAGAAAATTCGAGTCGCGTAGGATTAACTAACGGTGATTATTAACAAAAGGTTGACGGTGCTAGAATTGGGATAAAAATAAAAGTTAAAGGTTTTTTTGGTTTTATGTCGGTAAAATTGGGACAAAATTAAAAGTGGAAGGCTTTTTTTTAGTATTAGATCGGCAAAATTGGAACAAAAGTAAAAATTTTAGGTATAATTGAGATAAAAGTAAAATTTTTGGGTAGAATTGGGACAAAAGCAAAATTTGAAGATTTTTTATGAGACTAAAAAAAATATTTGGATATAATTGACACAAATACTAAAGTTGAAGATTTTTTTGGATATTAGGATTTTCTCATTTTGATTTATACCTTTAATTGGTATTTTTTAGACGATTTCTTCCTCAAGAACTCGTGGAGATTATGAACCTCAATTAGCGCAAAATTACGCGCAAAATAGTCGCCTTTTCTTGAAGGTTTCAACGGACAACCACCCTTTTTGCTGAAACATATGTATTATTTATCCACTTGGCATGACATTACAATCAAATCGAGCCAATCGAAACTTTCTGTCAAATTTTCACTTAGTCAATCACATTGATTACGTACCTCTTCTTTTTTTTTTTCAAATTTTCCCACTTGTAATCTACAATGCCACCACTAAAATCGTTAAATTAATCTCATCTTTTTTTCAATAGGGGTTTTATCCCTTCGCCCCAAGAATTGATCTATGATTGTACATGCTTATTTACGACGACCATCGAACGCCGAGGTGCCATCAGCGCGGTGGTTGGAACTATCGACGTCGATACCACCAATTGCTTGCTCTTTTTATGTGTATTTTTCACATGAAGATTCATTTTTTTTCATCCGTTTAGAATAAGAAAAAGATTACTAACGAGAAGAAAAAGATTGTTGTTGGTGTGAAGATACATATGGCACGGGTTCAGGAGTATAAGTCGCCTCACGAGATATTCCGCGGTCAACGAATCATTCCGCCCGTGATACACATATATGTTGGAAAGACTTGTTATGATACATGTAAGGTTTGACAGCGATCCCCATGCTGCCCTTCAAATTTTTTCTGTTGCCAAGTCGCTCGCTAATGATGCAAATGGATAAACTCGTCAATTCATGTGGACCCTTTTTCACTTCGTATTATCTACCTTCTCTCCCTCCCTCCCTCCCCTGTCTCTCTGTCTGGCTCTCTGTCTGGCGCTCTCTCTCTCTCTCTCTCTCTCTCTCTCTCTCTCCCCATAAAGTTTTCAACTTGCGATCCATTTCTCTCAATTTATCGATGCCCAAAAGCATACCTCCTCCCCCCCTTTCAAGAAAGCTCGAGAATCGATCCGTTCTTATCTCTATCTTTCTTTCTGTGACCCAGAATTTCGATCTCTGTCTGGATGTTTTATCTTTAGGGCGGGGATAGAATAGGTGAAGGAAGATGATGAAGATGACGATGGAAGGGATGATGGACAGGGGGGTGTTGGAGGACATAATAAGGAGATTGTTAGAAGGCAAAGGAGGGAAGCAAGTTCAATTGTCCGAGGCCGAGATCCGACAGCTGTGCATCAACGCGCGCCAAATCTTCATGTCCCAGCCCAATCTCCTTGAGGTCCATGCTCCAATTCGCATCTGTGGTTTGTCTCTCTTTCTCTCTCTCTTTCTTTTCCCTGTTTAATGAAGAATGATTTCTATGTTCTGTTTGTGTCTCTGTGTTTTTGTTGCGTTAATTTTGCTTATTGGGCACTTCTAAGGACAGGATTATGGGACGAATTTGATCGAGTTTGGGTCGTTTAGCTTGTATTTAGGATGACCCTTTTGTCTGAGAGGGCGATGGGTCTGGTTTCACAGGAAGATTGTTCTGGTTCATGTCCTCATTTGGGATTGGGTTTGAGAAAAATTGGCTCTGTGTAGGTATTGCTTGTTTCGGCGGAGCTTTGGGTTTTCTCAATACGATTGATTAGGAAAAGGTAAATGGGATTTAGCTGGAGAGCGGCGAGGCCTGTTATCTTTCGTTTGTTTCGCAACTCTTTGTAACGGAGGAAATCATCTTTCTTAGGTTAATCCTATTATATGGGATGAAATTCATGCAAGTTCTGGTGAGATCCTGTGTAATGCATTTGATAAAATTTTGAAGAACAGACGAGTGATTCATGCGTTTGCAAATTGTAGCTTTTCTTGTGGTTTGCTAAAGGAAGCAATGAACCAAAGCATGCTTTGGGATATGCAATTGGTGTTTTAGTATGACCACCACTGTTCTTTGTTTGTCGCTCTTTCTAATGCTGCTATCCTCATACAGGTGATATACACGGGCAATACCAAGATTTGTTGAGGTTATTCGAGTACGGAGGCTATCCTCCTTCCTCAAATTACCTCTTCCTAGGAGACTATGTTGATCGTGGCAAGCAGAGTCTGGAGACGATATGTTTGCTTCTAGCTTACAAGATATTGTACCCGGATAGAATCTTCCTCTTGCGGGGGAACCACGAGGATGCGAAGATTAATCGTATATATGGGTTCTATGATGAGTGCAAGAGGAGGTTTAATGTTAGGCTCTGGAAAATGTTCACCGACTGCTTTAACTGTTTGCCAGTAGCTGCGCTCATCGACGAGAAGATACTTTGCATGCATGGGGGTCTCTCTCCGGAGTTGCAAAATTTGGATCAAATAAAAGAAATCGAGAGGCCTACTGATATTCCGGACTCTGGCCTCCTCTGTGATCTGCTTTGGTCTGACCCTAATCCCAGCAATGAAGGATGGACAGATAGCGACCGTGGAGTCTCGTGTACTTTTGGGGCTGATCGGGTTGCTGACTTCTTGGACAAGAATGACCTTGACCTTATCTGCCGAGGACATCAAGTAAGCCGATTTTTGCGCACCAGCTAACCACTTAAATGATGTCAATTACGCTCATTAAAGGAAAAAATTGACACGAGTAACAATGCCAACCAATGTGTAAATTGATACTGGTTACCTTTCAAGTTTGAGCCCTCGTATTGTACCTAGTGGCAGCTTTCTAAATCCATATGTATGGAGAACCTTTAGTCTTACAATTGCTAGATATTGTCCGATGGATTTATGAATTCTTGAATTCAATTGCAGGTGGTGGAGGATGGATATGAATTCTTCGCTAAGCGGAGGTTGGTGACAATATTTTCGGCTCCGAACTATGGCGGGGAGTTTGACAATGCGGGTGCTTTGCTAAGCGTCGACGAGTCTTTAATGTGCTCTTTTGAGATACTGAAACCACTTGACAACAAGGCATCCTCGAGCAAAGTAACTCTTAAGAAGGTATAAACATTTGCAGTTTCTTCTTCATTGCCTACTCGAAAAAAAAAAACACCACGACTAAGACATTACAACACCGACTCTTTGTCTGACTTTGTTTTACGCAGCCTCCGAAATTGGGGAAGGTGTGATATGGATTAGGAGGCTTCCTTCAAGTGCTTATTCAACTTCAAGCCCACGAAATAGCAACCTCAGTTTGACCTTGCATGTATCTACACTTAAGTTAGATTCCACTGGCAAAGTGGAAGCCTTTTTCGCTTCAGCAATCGCCGTCTTTCGAATGCATGGACGTGGGGTGCCGCTCATTATTCATGTAAGTTTTTGTACAATCTGTATATCAATCAACACATGCTAATTGCTGAGCAAGTCCAGAGATTTTTTTTTTCGTGTTTGCTTCCTAGATTTCTCCTTAAGGTTTTCTGTTTGGAAGCCCCAACCGAGAGCGCATCGCGTCAATCTTGGTTGGGCATTTTTCCTCGTCTGTAGAATGTCGGTTTGCGTTTCTTAGAGTATTGTAGATTGGATCTTCAAAAGAGCTTTTGTATCTAAACTTATTTGATTGTAGCTCTCTAGTTTCAACCATTTTTCGAACTTCGAAGGACATCTGCGTCAGTTGTTTTTGCGTATCTCGATTGTTTTAAGATAGGTGCACGAGTGTTCTGTAGTTCTTCAATTTTCGTCCTCGGACTTTCGGGTTGTCCAAGGGTCGATTCTATGGCGGGCCTTCCTATTTGACAAATAACAGTTTTATCTCCAGACCCTACGCTTGGGAACGTTTGAAATCATCAAGCATGAGCACTCGGCCTTTCGTTTTGGCTTATTCCGAGTTTCAAACTTTGTAACTTCCCTTCTTCCGAGGGCCGGCATCGAACCCGCCAGCACGAACTGGCCGCTGGCCGGTTCAATTCAACATTTTGTTTGTTTGGGTTTGATTGTGTTGTAGCTCTATAATTTGTATCATGTTTATCGTTGGATGAACTGCATTGCTGATATGGATCCTAAAAAAGAAACGGTAAGTACAGCTAGTCCATGAATAACTAACGATTTTCATTTCATCCGGGGAAAATTCAATAGCCTTCCGTTAGATAAGAACCGATTTGACAAATACTGAGGCTTAATTCCAAAAAAAATCTCAAACTTTGACGTTTGTATAAAAAATATTCATAATTTTTTTTCTCCCCTAAAAAACCTTTCAACTTTTGATTTTGTCCCAAAAAAAAATCTCAAATTTTGGTCTGTCAAAAAAATATCCACAATTTTTTCTATCTCCTAAAAAATCTCCAACTTTTAATTTTGTCTAAAATTTACCACAATTATTAAAAAAATAAAAGGACACGTCCACTTGAATAAAATCCATGATTGTTTAACAAAGATCAAAATGTATTTATAATTATTTCAAGGGAGAATATTTGACACATTACGACTGCATTCATTAATTTGGAAATATAATTAAGTTACTCGAGATTCACATACAAATTTCAGTGTGAACAATATATCAGCAAATATTCTTCTTATACTTGAAATATTTACTGAAATGATGATCACAAAAAAGTGCTGGGGATAGCAGCTTGTCGTCACAGAGACAGGTCGGCAATAACTCGTTGTCACAAAGGTAGGGTCGGTAGCAGCTTATTATCACAGATGCAGGGTCGGCAAGATGATCCTGGGCGGGAGACTCGATTGGCATCGAGGACTATCAATGAGTAAGGAGTCGATGACGATAGTTGGTATCGTCTCGGGACAAGGCCACATCATTGGGCGACGATTGAGAATCACTTGAAGTTTTGACAGAATCTAAATGACCGACGTTAGGGTCGTCGGAAATTTTATGAGATGGGTTTTGAGAATTTTTTGTGATTGGACCGGTAGATTTGAGACAAATTTAAAAGTTGAAGGTTTTTTAGGAAACTAAAAAAAATTATGGATATTTTTGGGACAAAGTCCAAAGTTTGAGGTTTTTTAAAAGAAAAATAAGTTGTGAATATTTTTGGGACAAAGTTTAAAGTTTGAGTTTTTTTTGTTTGGATTGGGCCTAAATACCGATAACTCTTGGATGGAATATTAGAACGAAAAAATTCAATAGTTAATGAACTCTAAGTCATCTCTGGCGATGAATCAACAATTCGGGTGTGATCCGAAAAGTTGCCGGGTTTGATCGGTGGAATGGGTCGGTTCGGGTCTGGTTATTTGAACTTTGCAGGGCATGAGCCGTCGTTTGACCGGATCAAACTGTTTCTGTTTTTAGAGATTTGACCATGGAAGATGATGAGCTGGCGTGGGAACTTCTAAATGATTATCCAAAAAGCCGCAACGCAAGACAAAAATCTACATGCCCGACCCGAATAGGATGAAGCGGAAGAGCAGTCCGCGACTGTGACATTCCCTCACGTCCAGATCGAGACATCAAATCAAACAATTAACAGGATTTCAAAGTTGACCGGTTCAGGCGGCTCAGATGGTCGCGGCCAGGGCAATTTTTTCTTTTTTATCGTTATGAAAAAATTCATAATGGGAGAGTGACGTCACTATTCGTCATATATCACTTGATATCGCTTTTTTTTGTTCCAAGGCATTATCGTAACGAAAAGTGTCGATTTAATAAATGATAAACCTATTGTGCTAACTAATTCAGCCCTATTTTTAAAAAAATAATAATTATCAATTGAATCCTAAACATTCTCATATTTTACCGGTTGAGCCTATTCAGTCAATTTTAATTGAAAATCGCTAGAGTAGACGTCGGACGTCTTATTTTTCTATATTTTTTTTTCTTTTCTTTCCCTTTTCGCCATATTGGATGAGGGCGGCCACACCTAAGGCCGACGATCTCTACCATCGAACGAGGCTCGGCAAAGGCCCATGGAAGGAAAAAAATGAAAAAAAATGAAAAAACTAATGAACGAATGCCAAAGAAAAGGACAAAAAACTAAATAAATATATTGGAAAAATAATAAAGATAATATTAAAAATTATCAACATCAGCGCCGATCGCCTCATAGGACGTTCGGTGTCCACGTCAGTAATTTTCAATCTAAAATTGATCCGTAGGCTCAACGACAAAACTTTACAAGGCGTGGGACTCGGTTGGCAAAATTTTTTTTTTAAAAAAAAAAATTTGGCACTGAATTTAATGGACGAAAATTTACAATAGTACTCTTTGTCCCGATATTATCAGCAGCGATTAGGTTGGAGGACAGATTGATTGGAAACTTTTGCCTCCCACTAATTAAAGAGGCTACGCATGTAGCGGTCCCCCTCCTCCCTTCCCCAAAAGCGATTTGACAAACAGTGGAGTATTTACATATTGTGGGAATGCCTTTATAAGGTAAGGACATCACCAATAATTTGTATGGTGAAATCGTTATCGTACTCAACAGCGGCACTTTTCCACTCGAACCCTAGCTGGAGCAACCACCCTCCTTCGTCTCTCCCTTTCATCTCCACGCAACTCCCTTCTTTTTATTTATATGGAGGGAAGGGCTTGAGTTAGATCTCTTCTTCTCCTTCTCCTCTTTTATTTTTTTTTTCCCCTTCTTCCGATCTAATTTTAGATTTCAATGATTTTCTCTCCCATTTCAGAGGAATTTTTTAGTACATATTTATGGGGCTTTGCTACCCGCGAGTTCAGTTTAACGTGCAAGCCTTATGTCAAAGGAGATCATAAAAAGCTTCGCGAAGATTTCGCTCATTATGAAGTTTGTTGCTCGTTCAATTTTTTTATTTTACATGACAATAGTGTCAGGGACGCCAAGCCTCGATGGTGTTAGGGTGCACGCACTGTCGAAATACAAAGCTGATATCAAGACGGATTTGACGATCGGGTTAAAAAAAAAAGTAACAGATTTGATTTATTGAGTGTGTGACCCCTATTTTTATTTTAATAATTTATCTTGTTATTCGACTCTCATTCCATTTTGAAATTATAGCAATTGAAGCGCGATGGTTTACTTTTTCTTTTCTTTTTTTCCCTGAATATGAATGAAATGTCACTTTACTTATTAAAAAAAAAACATTATCACATTTCATCATTAACAGAGCATGCAAGGAGTTATGCTCATTTCGTTGCGAGATTGACGACTCAGACAAACCAAGTATACACGTGTCGCTCTAAGTCACCAGAAGCAAAAATTCGTGGCCTCGGTCGGCTTCGAAGGCAGCAGCACATGGAGGGTCCATTGGAACAATCCACACTCTTGACCACATACATCTAGGACGTGAATGCAGAAAACGGAAATACAGAAAGCTCTTTATTAAAGCTTTGATAGAGACTACAAGGAGCAGCAAAGCCAAGACGCGAGACTACATCTACAGAGCACAAACCACACTCTTTACTAACGACTCATTACAGCCAAACATTCTACGGACTTAGCACCGGCAACTCTAGTCGACGCTTGATCCCGGAGCTTCCATGCCTTAAGAAGGACATCCTCTTAACACATTACAGGAGCTCGGCAAACTTGAGATCTCCGCTGTGTCCGCCCAAAGGACGAAGGGTCATATGTCGCTGGACTTAAACAGGAGGGGCGCCTTTTGGTCTAACTTCGCCTGTCTTCTCATACGCGTCCGGCGCAGATCTTCTCCGGAACCAAAAGGGCTCTCTGCTTCCTAAGCATCATCGCTCATAAGATTATCCAGCCCAAAGAACAAAAAGCCTTATGAATAATCAAGGACGGGTAAGCTAAATTTGGTGCAAACAAATTTCATCTAAAAACAGAGCAAGAATCGTCCGTCCCCAACCCGACCAATAGTATATAAGGACCCAAATATAAACACCAATGTCAGCATGAAGCACCACCCACCAAAGGACCCACAACATTCACAACTAAGAGGCAAATAGATATGAAACGAGCGATCGCAGAAACTCAGCAGATGCACCTAGCAAATAGCAAATGCGGGTATATCCTGTTTGCAATGTTCCAGCTGAACATGAGCCTCGATGCATCCCAAAGCTCGAGGAATGGCAGTCCAAAAATCTCCAAAACAATCTCGTCGACTAAAGACGCGATGGCCATGCATCCATGCTTTCGCCTACTGGCAAAGCTTAAAAACAGAATCCATAAATCTCAACCCCATCACACCTCCTCAACCACGCTAATTCATCCCGTCTTGTGCTCACCCCACGCCTTTTTTCGATCACATAGTCGGTACACAATAAACAAGATCACTAAATTGAATGGATAACGCGATGCGGATAACGCTAAGTGCGTGCTTAGATGGACACAATTAGTTCAAATCAAGACTCATAACATCACTTTAGAAAACAGTTCGAATTGGCATGCTAATCTTGAGATGTTTAGCATTATTGTTTGGAAGGAAGGAAGACGAAACCATGCATTATTGGGTGGTACGTCAACGAGGACAAAAAAGTCACTTCACCAGCTGGGGCCATTGGCCAAGCAACCCCAAAAGACGGCAACCTCAAGGGAAAAAACCCTTCCCAATCATTATCCACTTCCATGGGAAGTATCGAAGAAAAAGTCCGAGGAAAAAGACAAAATTAAACCCAACCCCCCCCCCCCCCCCCCCCCCCAACACCGCGGCGCTCCGGAGATTTCTAGAGGCTTTCCGATCGTTCATCTCCACGATCACCGGAAAACCAAGTTTCACCCCGATGGGACCAGACAGGACGATGCATCCGATCTAGGGCGAATACTCTCAGATGAGAGAAATCTGAATCCGACATGAGCACGCAATTGGATCGAAAACTTACATGAATTGATCTACGATATGCGTCAGAACGACATAAATCGCCAGCCGAATCCAAGTCGAAACCAAAATGGAAGAGGCTGGACTAGGTAAGATTCGAAGCTTAGAAAGAGAAATAGGATTTGATTTTACCTGAAAAAGGAGAACCAGGAGTTGCCGATCCGGCAGGAGAAACCGGAGGCGAACCGGACTGATATCCAGGCGGCTTCACTATCGTGATGCTCCGAGTCACCTTCTTCATCGCTGCATGAGACGCTTCATCGCCATAGGATCTCCCATTTGCAGCCTCCGACTCTGATTCGGAAGAAGAAGAAGAAGAATAAATAATCACCAACTCGACCATCATCGTACGAAGTCTTGGCAAAAATCAACTGAATCAAAGAATTCCCAACAAAGTTTTAGACCACAGGCACTGCTCCATGCGAGCGCAAGCGATTATTCTTCTGTGAGATTGTGAAATCAGTTCAACAACTCCATTTTATGTCAAGTTCGAACTGTCGGTGGTTCAAACTAGGTTTACAAATTTCCTGTTCCTTAGACCGTTCTGCTGTTAAGAGTATAGAGTTACGAGGTTCTTCGTTTGTCGTCGTTACCCTTGCCGGAGTTCGATCGGAAGCTGAAGGTGTTGTGCTTCCGGAGCTTTCCGAGGCCGCTGTCCGGCGTCGGGCCGGCGACGGTGTCGTCCCAGAGGTGGTCGAGCAGGCCCATCGCCGCCGGGTGGATGGGGTTGCGCACGTTAAGGCGAGGCGGGGCGCGTTCGGCCAAATCGGATCTGAGGCTTCGCTCACTTCGCTGATCCACTCCTCTTCGGGTATCAGAGGAAGTGGATATTTAAGGAGACAGTGGAGGCTTTAAATGGCGAACAGGTCTCGTCTCGAGTTGGCGAAGCGATCTGGACCGTCGGATCTGGGCTCCGGGAGGGTGGAACAGTCCGTGAATCAGTGGCAACTGTGTCATGAGATGGGAGTGATGGTGACGCGTGGGGCCCGCGGTGACTCTGACTTTGGAACCGATGGCCGACACGTGGCTTTTGATACAGATTGCTGGATGGGCACGTGCATGTCCCGTGGTGGATCCTTTATTTGGCTTTCAAATAAGCAGGACGGCCCGCGTTTGTAGGTCATCTAACAAATATTTCTTCCGAAATCGACGAAGTTTTCGCAAGGTTTGGCTCTCACCGCCAGATATATGTCATTCAACCATTTTAGTTTGAATGAAGATGGTACTGAGGATGTTGAACTTAGGTTCGGGCCGATTAAAGGTAAACTTGTAATAATAAATGAAGTTCTCGATTAATGCTCATTACTGAATAATGATTTGGTGACGACGCTGATTTTGATTTAAAAAATTTAAAGATTTTTACTTTGAAAATATGATGTTCGTACTTCGATGATTTATCTTGTTATATGAAACTTGTTCTGTTTTAAAACTGTTTGGGAATTGTCTTATTTTTTTTTAATATCTCTTTTTTCTTTCGGGGATGAATTAAATGTTACTATGACCTAAAAAACAAATATTTCTTCCACTTCATCTTCCTTAATTGAATCTTTAATTTACTTATTGAGGTAAATTTCGATCTTCAAATGTTGTTTGCAATTGTGCATGCTTATAATTGATAACTCGGTAGGTAGCTCTAGAGCACCCTTTAACAAAATTGACACAGCACTTCTACATTTACAAATGGCGAGTGTCATCTACCAATATGTTTCTCAACCGGTCAAGCCTCTGAATTCGGTTCGAATTTGAAAATTGTCGATCCAGCTCCAACATTAGATACTTAGGTCATGCTCGTCGCCCTCTCCTCTCTCTCTCTCTCCAATTTATCGCCCATATGAAAAGCTCGCACTTGCGGCGACTCATATTTTACCGAAAAATGCTCGACCTACTGAGTATGACTTATGAGCTTGGTATAGTAAATAGGGTGTCGGATTTGGTCCACTCATTCGAAAGGGTCGATTAAAGTTTGACAAGTCACTCAGCAAATCAATTTGTAAATCACAGATTGGATAAGTTTAGCTAACATCGCAAAAATTCTATGTTGTCCTTTCTTTTGTTAACAAATTATTGTCTAGGCTAAGTATAGGTTCTCCAAGCTACGGAAAACGAGGAACAACCCAAACATGGCTCGTCGTACTCGAAAGAGGTTTAGTTTGTGGGGGAGTCTCTAATGTAGTTGAATTCTAATGCAATAATGCCCAAGATAGCTAGGGGGAAAACATGTCGAGGTTGAGACTCCCTTTTTTCAAAGGAAAATTGAGTTATTAAAAGAATATATATATATATATATATATATATATATATTAAGAATGATCGGTAAATTCAAATTATATTTATTATCGATAAGAATTTATGTTTTAACTATTTTTGTAGATGATGAAAATATTCTTGTTCTTTCGTTTTTTATAAGGGTTAGAAGCGATCGTCTTTTGGAAAATACTTTCCTAATCTCTCGTTTTCTGCGAAACATAAGGAGCATGAGTGACACTTCGAGTTATAAGAAGTCCCAAGTCAATTTGGTCATATTTTTATCCACCTAGAAAAAAAAAATTATGTCATTGAATTGATTTGAGGAGATAAAATAAATCTAGACGTGAGTATACGAAAAATCGGCTCATCAATTTCGAATCCATTGTACCGAGGTCAAATTTTGCCAGTTAGTTCTAAATTTTTACTTGAGATGGCGGCCGTCTTATTTGGCACATCGCCAACGTGGACAGATTCCGATGAAAATTGGCTGGAATGACTATTGAAATTCCGCCCAAATATTTAGGACCGGATTAACATAATGTAAGATTGAATTAGCATAATATTAGGATGGATTGAACGGTCTCCCCATGCATGTACCGAGTGGCCAAGAGCCAATTGGGGGAAACCGGAGTGATGTATGCACGCAATCCATAATGCATCGTTTGATTATTTCTCCTGGTGCAGGCTGAAACGATGTGCATGCGCCAGCCAAAACGAGTTTTGCGCACGTCTTTTCAAGATAATGCGATTGGAACTCGTTAAATTTTTTTTGCGACTTATCGGATATTGTATGTTATCTATCTAGTGCATATCTCTTCACATCATTGAAGGACGGCCGCTCGTCATCGAGTCAAGCACGGGGTGCGGTGTCTCCGGGTCCATCTCTTTCGAGATATCTTCTTCATGCTATCATTGAAATGCCATATGAACTTGTCTGGTCAGCTTTGGAGAAACATCCTGAAAAAAAAAAAAATTGTAAATGCATTTGGACTATAGGGCGATTTTCGATATGGAAGGAGTGTTTGGTAAATTGTATTTTTAAATACACATTGAAAAACAATGTTGACGTAAATGCCTTTTTGCCAAAAACTACATTTTGTAAAGGACTTATATTAATTTTTTTATTTATAAAAAGCATTTATGCTATTTGAGTTGGTAGCTAGATGTAGCCTCTAGCCAACCGCCGCTTGCCAGCTCTAGGTGCCGGCCGGCATCACTTGGGGCCACGCAACCCAAGTGACGCCGCCTGGGTCGCGCGAACTAAGGCGACACGAACTAAGCAAGTCTGGCGGCCACTCACGGAGCCTTCGTCGGAGATCGAATCTCTCGCTTACAAAATTACGATTTTCGAGGACAGTTTTGGGATTATGCAAGTTGAGCGAGATCAAAATTGAAACGAAAAAAAAAATTATAATTGCATTTCGAAAATGTAACTTTTCAAAGTATCTCTGGGAGACTCAACTATGGACAACCAACCCATTTCTTAGGGTATCTTCTTCCCCAACTCCCAGCCTCCACTCCTCTTTATGATTTCCGTTCCTGAGGGGAGAGGTCTTCCGCCGCCTTTCTTTCACACTCCCTCCTCTTTTTCATGACTCCTTCAAGATTCTTCATTGATTTCGCGGTAACGTTGTCGACTTCTTCCACCGAAGTTGAAAATTTTGTTCATGTGAGTTCTGAAGATCAAAATGCAAACGTCTCCAAAGAATTTGTTTTCTCCAGATTTGCTCGCTCACTTTCACTTTAGGTAGAAAGTTGAGCGTTCCACAAGTATTTGAAGCTCCTCTCCCGTGATGTTCAATGGTAGGCTTTTTTAAAATTGTCTAATCAACTGATATTTGGTTTTGCATCTCTTTTCTCCTGATTTAGAGTTAGTTCTAGATCTGGGTGCTCTTCTATCCTGATTAAAATTTAGATCTGAAATTTATAATGCATTATTTGTACAATTTCATCCTTTGGGTGCTGTTATTATCTCCATATGATGATAGTATTGGGGACGCCAAACTTAGATACGCTTCGCCTAGCAAAGTCGTAGTTATTAAAAGAAGATTCTCGGCGTTTGCCCATCACAAATGATGATGCAAGTTTCGTCAACACCAAGTTAATATTAGGATTCTAAGTCAGAACCTGCATGGTGAGAAGAACTTCATTCCCATGAAAACTTCTTCAGATACTTAACATATTCACCATGAATCTCTAGTCTCTTTAGCTCCTCCTCCTAAACTTTGGAAATCTATAGCTTTCACGATGGACTATTTGTATGAGGTAACCTATCTTACTGATGAAAGTAAGATTTCTGAAAATCAATTTCCCCTGATGAATGCTTACTCTGCTTTCTCAAAACCCTTATTCTTTTCACCCATAAGATCCATCAAACATCTCATAAAGCAGACTCCTTGCACTGTCAAGGAATATGTTCATTCCTCAAAGTTTAATCAACAACCTATGTCGTCCGTCCAGAAAGAGCAATTCATCACTTCACAAATCCCTCAAGAGTTCCCTCTTTAGTGGGCATAACAGGGTTATGCTCATCTCCATTTTGGAGCTATCTGTCTTACTCTTTTCATTCATGGACGTAAAGGGTTTCCCGTTGTGGCAAGAATTGCTTTATTTGATACCCATTTTCTTGATTACAGCATACTTGCATTGGCACCATTCAAACTATGTGAACACTGGTACTGCTTTTGTCACTCTTTTTTCAAGTTTCAACATGGCTCTTGCTGATCCCAGTCTTCTATTAGCCCTTAAAGTATAGTTACATTTTACCGAAGCATCTCAGACTCTTGGATCTATAGCTGCTACTCTGCATTATCAAATGATTTATAGAATCTAAAATCATGCCATTGATCTTAACCTTCCAAGTTCGGAAGATGCTCCACTTATCTCTGTTTATCATGATCAAACTTCCTGTGTCCATGTACCCAGTCAAATTTCCATAGACCAGTTTGTCAAACTTCTTCTTGATAGTTGGGTAACCAACTATAAAAACTTCATCAGAACAATGGACTAGTCCAGTCTTCCAAATCTTAGTTTATCAAGAAGAAAGATGATATTGTTACTATGAAGTTCACGAGGGAAAAGGAAGATTCCTCTTTTGTATTTGCTTATTTCCCTATCATTCTGTGTTTTACTCTATATCCAATTGATTCAGTTAATATGGAATGTCCTGATCCTAATGAGTTTGTTCAGTCCTTTAATTCGGATGGGCAACCTGTCTATTATTTCAAGGATTCTTCATTACATTATTTTTGGGAAATTGATTGTACATGTTCATCATGTTCCCGAACAGAATAAGAAGCTGACGGACCTTCTTCCAAACGAAAGAAAAAGAGGGATTCTTTATACCAGAGATACCTTGATGGTGACCCTATGATGGGACCACTCAAAGAATAGGGTGGAAGATGGCAATTTATGGTTGAGTACGGCTCATCCAAGTCTCTTCGTATCACTCCACCATTACCTTCTTGTCCAAATGAACCTAATCCTTCACTACCTCCACCTCTGTCACCTAAAAAGTTAGTCACTTCTCCGTTTTACAAGCCAACCCAGAAATGAGTAAAGAAAAACTTGTATCCCATTGAGCTCCCTCTTCTATACACGTGTTCCCAAACTCGAATCACTTTCGATTTTACCCAGCATTTGTATGTTTGAGCTAGAAGACTTTCAAATCTCGAACCTAATTTCAGTTCTATAAATTTTTCTCCATTGAAAAAGTTCTCTGATCCATAGCATAAGCATAACCATGCCCCCAAGATACCAACTCCTAATGATGTAGATGTGCATGGAAGGCAAAGGGACCTACTCCTTCTGGGACTATTCTGAACTGGCAAATAGAAAATGCACTTGCTCAAAATGTGGCCCTTAGCATAATTGCTACCTACCTTAAGTGAATAGATCAGACAACTGCGATGTCTAAGAAGATGTTATAAGATTTTCAGAAGAAACTCCATTTGCTTGAAACAAAGCAAATTCCCTTCTAGTCATTATCTGAAAGATCAAACATCTGATATTGAAAAACTCAATTACTAGATCCAGATCCTCCGAAACCAAAAGTCTCTTTTCCCTACTGAATCTCTTCTATTTCCTTCTATAGCTCCAGTTCAAAAGCCAGAGCCATCTACAAGATTCCCTCCTTATTTGTAGTTGTTCTCAGTATGGATGCACTGCCTCCCAAGACTAATGTCTTGTCTCTTCAAGAACGTTTGGAAAAATGGGAACAAGATAAGGAAGTTCGAGGAAAAAGAAAGGCATCCCCTTCGGCACCTCCTCCACCTTCCTCACTTCATTGTCCTTCCTCTCTATCTTGCCCATCTCAATCATATATAGTGTCAAATCCTTCTCAGACACCAAGTCCAAATGCCATCTATCTTGTTGTAAACACTTCAGAACCACATCAGAATGAGTTTCTTGTTTCTGATTCATCTGATGATTTTCCAAATTGTTACCTCCCAATCTGCTGATGTTATGATGATAGATCCGTCCCAAGGGAAGAAGAAATTGCTGAACCAAAGATGGTACACCCACCAGAAACTCATCTTGCTGGAGCCTCTACATCTACCTATTCATCATCCAATGCATATTTTACCTTAGATAATCTCCCATATCATAAGTGGCATGAACGTCTTCAAGAATTCCTTGTTTGATTGACTACTAGGCACCTTACCTATGATATACTCCTTGAATTTGCAAGTAGATTCACAGGAGCTTTGAAGGATTGTGGAAAGCAGCACCAGAACAAGACTAGATGATGTTTCTGACAATGACTCTGGATGAAGCTATCCAACTTATTTATCTATTTGGTCAACTTGATAATTCTAAAAAACTCAGGCAAAAAGAGTTTGCAATCGAGACAAAAGCTTATAGCCGAAGCCACACTTGGAGAAATGCAATAAGCAATCCATATTGCCCTCGAAGAGCTATGTCTCCGAAAGGAACTGCTAGAAGATTTCTTCGAGAAAATAGAGATCTTGACAGAGCTTGTGCCAAACCTGGTCTAAAGATCTAGTATTCCAAAGATTGTAATGACCCTTCTTATTCAGGTCATAAGAAGAAAAAGCATTTCAATAAATTCTCTCTTGGCAAGAAGAAACATGGCAAAGGCAAATGAAAATTTCTTCGGAAAATAAACATTCTTCTCATTCATCTCGAAGGAAGGCTAAATTTGACAAATGCTACATTTGCAATAAAAAGGGACACTTTGCTAAAACTTGTCCTCAAGCAAAGCGTCAAGGCAGCCACATGATTCAGAAGATAACTCAAAACATGGGGATTTTCTCTCTCGATGATGATATTGAATCAGTACTTTCTGTTGTTGATGAACCTACCCTTGAGACTCTTTGTGCCGTAAAAGCACATTCTTCAGATTTTGATGATCAATCTCCTTGCGACATCTTTGCCTTGTTCCCCAATCTTTTCTCGATTCTTTCCATATCCGACATCCGGTCTTTCATCCCTATGTTCCTATCAAAATATTCATTTTCAAGTATGGTAAGTCCATCCAGGTGATAACCCTTATAGAAATTGGAGCAACTGCATCTCTCATGGATACAAAAGTACTCCTAGAAGAATTCTGGATACAATACATAAAGTATTTCAATTATGCTTCTAGTGATACTTTCATAATCAAATTCCACATCAAACTAGTCACACTCCAAATCTTTCCCTAGTGTTTTATCACCACAACAATTCTTTGATGCAATTTCCCTGACAGAGATATTATCATTAGGTGGGATATTCTTGCCCAGCTTCCACAACTCAGAATTGTGCCCACTAGCTTACAATTTAAAGACCAGTTTCGATAGTTTGTAGATATCGAAAGACTCTTCATTATCCAGCCTCACTCAGTCTTTTATCTTGTTGTTTTGAGTCTCACTCACAATTCTCCCATACTTGCCCTCATACTCTTTGGAAAAAATCATAATTTTTTGTGAAACTGCCGTTTAAGAAAAATAAGAATATCAATCCTACCAAGGCTATTCATTCTGGCATGAATCCAAAGCTTTTTCCCTTACTCAGAAAGAATGTGTTGAATTGCTCAATCAGGGTCTCATAGAACTCTCTAATTTTCAATAGGCTTATGAAGCTTTCTATTTCAACAAATGAGCACAACAAAATCGTGAAAAACTTCGACCGGTGATTAATTACCGGGCCCTGAACCAGTTCCTCCAGGATGATAAATTTATTTTGCCTCATAAAGATTCTATTTTCCTCAGCATTGTTCAGGCTAAGATATATTCTAAATATGATCTTAAAGTGGGACTTTGGCCAAATACGTATCTATCCTAAATATCGTTTGAAAACTGAATTTTGTATTCTCAACCAGCACTTCCCGTGGATAGTTGTTCCTTTTGGACTTAAAACTACTTCCTCCCTTTTTTAAAAGGCCATATGTAGAATCTTTTAGCCAATTTTGGCAAACTCCCAGATCTATATTGATGATATCCTCCTCTACAATGCTGATGAAGAATCTCACCGTAAGCTTCTTTCTCAATTTGCCAAAATTGTCCAGAAGCATGGCATCATGCTTTCCCAAAAGAAAATAATCATTGCTCAAAGGAGATATAGTTCCTTGAAATGTATTTAAAAGAAGAAACTTATTGCCTAATCCCCCTTATTGTAGAAGAATTACAAAACTTCCTCTCAAAAGCTCTGACAGTTAAGCAGAAGCAAACATTTCTTGAGATAGTTAATTATCTTCGATGTTTTATTCCAAATATTGCCAAGACACTCCTTCTGCTTCAACTGATGCTAACAAAAAATGCACCTCTATGGACCAAAGCAGCCTGAAATGGTTGCCTATTTGAAAGAGATGTTGCAATACTTTCCTCTATTGCAAATCCCATCTACTGACAAAAGAGTACTGCAAACATATGTAAATAACAAATATTTGGCAGTTGTTCTCCTTGAAGAAATTGATGTAAGCGCCATATTTGTGCTTATAAAAGTCGACGGTTTGCTTCAACAGAAATCCATTGTTATTCCAGCTTCAAAAAAATCCTAGTAGTAACGTGTGGAATAAAAAAAATTTGAGTTTCATCTCATTGGATGCCGTTTTTTTTTGTGTGTGGAAATGAACATGTCCTCTTTTCTCTAGATCTTGAAATTCAAACATAAATAAGTTTCTCATCCTCAACTGTTAATATAGGTAGAATGATTTTCAAAATATTTCTTTGATGCTAAGCACATTGCAGGAAAGAAAAATATTCTTACAGAATTCCTTTCCAGGCCCAAATAGCAGGTTGTCTCAATCAACATGTTTGTTCGGAAAGAACACCCATGCATGATACATTCTATGTGATTGATATGAGAGAAAACCAGTGGAATAGCTGTAAATATCCTCCAGATTTTCCAAACTTGATTCATATCAATCAACTTACTGATAGCCTTAAGTTCTTATTTTCGATAGTGTCATTACAGGCTTTTCAGAGATTATGGTTGTCTCATGTTGAAATCCAGTGGCCTTCACCCCGAGTATCCATTTATTCATCATTTGCTATGGTCACCTGATTTAGATTTTCCTAAATAACTGAAAAGGATGTTTTGATATATGTTCAATATGTATACTGCATCCATCGAATTCCCCACTGCAAAGATTATTAGAGTCATTTCTAGAGCTTTTGTAGGAGATTATTCCAACCAACATAACATGATTTGCATGTTATTATGGTTCCAACTACTTAGCTCATGGAGAAAATTATTTAGAATGCAAAGCTGTGTAGGAAGACCAGAATTTGAAACACACTGTCATGCTCTTCCGTAGACCATGGACATTTATCAGCCCCACTGGAGACGTGAGATCTGAACCAAGCTTGCTTGGTACGATAACTTACGAGCCTAAGCATAATTGTGAAATTGCTTGTGTCTATAGAACTTTTTCAAGTTGTATTGCATCTATTCCTCATGAAAACAGAGAGTTTTAGAGAATCCTATGCCAGGAAAACCACACTATTCCTTGAGAGATATGGCCATCGGATGCAGATGATGTCTCATGGGATCAAAGCCATACAGGTGAAGCCACTCAATAAGCACTAGAGATTTTTTTACCGAAACCAACAAGGCCAATCTTCGATGGACACAGATTCCCATGATCCATGGGGAAGACCACTTTTCTAGGATCCTTATGTAAAGAGCTCCTAGGACAATAATTTCATCCCATGTGCAAATGTTCCCTCATCCAACTCAGCACCAAACTATCTCCATAGGTTGTACCGGCTAGACCTCTGGACCCAGTTACACAGGAAGATGCCTTATCTGGAGAAAAATCAGAACAAGAATGCCTTTGGCATGCCTATGAAAGGACAAAAGATGGTTCAGACAGTTAAGAAGACAACACTGAAGAAGGGTTTCGTCATTACTAATTATGAGACCCTTGCAAGTCATATATGTGCTCATTTCCTTCAATAATTGGCCCTTTGGTGGTTAAAAGCTATGTCATGTACTGTTGTTGTCCAATTGTTGTTAGTGTTGGTAGATCTACATATCCAATTATTGTGTTTGTCCAGTTGTGTTTTTCTTTCCTATATAAGGCCCCTTGTATCACGTAATGGGACAGATCAAGCCTCCTTCTAATATTAGTGTGAAGTTTCTTCTATGATGAGTTTCTAATTTCTCTTCTCGTCTTCTCATGCAAGCATGGCTCCTAGGCTTTTAGAATCATTTTGTTAATTTGGTAGTACGATATGACTTAGTATGCTCTTCACTCGCCATCTTGGTGGAACATGTGAATAAAAAAAAAATTGGCATCTTAAGGGTTGAGTTTCAAGATTGAGCTTAGAAGCTAAAAGGCAATCTCCTGAAATTGGTTGTAATAGAGCTAGGTATTGGGAATAACATACATGTTTCAGGTTCAGGCTTGTCTCCGCTTCCCACGTGGTAGTTGTGGGCTTTACCAAGTTCATTAGTTTTTCAGATTTGCACTACATTGTAGCTCTTTGGGCATGCTTTTATCTTTAACGCAAGTATTTCTCTTTTATATGAAATGTAAATTTCCCTTTTGACAAAGAAAAAAGCATATTCGTAGTTACTTTGGATTAAAGGCCATTAGAAGCTTTTGGAAATGTAATTACATTTCTCAAAAGTTAAGCAAAATACGAATCAAATGATATTTGCATTTGAACAAGGGACTTTAGAGCCCCAAAGTACCTTGCTTAATCAAATAAGCCGAAGTTGAAAAACTTGGGAGAAGAATATCTGGAGCACCATAATTTGTGTACGACACCCACTTATGCGCCATAACTTTTTTTCGCTTACTTAAGTGCCATAAATTTTAAAAATCAATCACTTAAATGCCATCGGGCATTTTTCTTGCCAGAAATTCGATATGGATGCCAAAAAATATAATGTAGCACCATCAAAAACTTTTCAAAAAAAATTTTAAATTTTTTTTTTGAAATTTTAATTTTTTTTATGTTTCTTTTGCTTTTTTGCTTGGCAATCACCGATGACCCTCACTAGCCGTTAGCGAAGCAGCGACGGCCTTGGGTGAGTGCTGTCGTGGCCTCGCTAGCTGCGATGGCAACCCTCACCGGCCAAGGGAGAAAAACAAAGAAAAATGCAAACAAAAAATAAAAAAAAATTCAAAATACATAGAAAAAATTAATGTGCAATTAAAATAAATAAATAATAATAATAATTTCATGTAGGATGATTTGTGAAAAGTGAAACTCAAGTGGTTCATTTTATCCGATGTGACACTCAAGTGGGCAAAAAAAATTATGACATTCAAGTGAGCGTCAACACAAGTTATGACACTTCAATTGTCCTTTTCCCTAAAAAAATCACTTGATTGAGCAGAAACAAAATTAATAATTTAATCTCACTACCCTATTAACATAATAAATGAATTTGGGTCCACCACTTCAGTTGGAAGCATGATCCCAATATCATCCACTCCAAATATGATAAATTATACCTTCGTTGTCTATTTCAACCAAGGCAAAAAAGATAAATTTAGCACTTTAAGTCTCAAAATGGAACTTATTGCTAAAAAACACTCCTCTTGCTTTCTCCTCTTATGGATAAGATTCATCACATACACATCTCATTGTCGGTTCTTTTAGTATATGGTTTATTAGTTTCTTCATATTTAAATGTGTGAAATAATAGGCATTTCAGTACAATAAAAGAAGAGTGGAAAGAAAGGTTTTCGATCAAGTTACCTTTGATCTCAAAGCAAATCTGATAAGGTATGTAAATAGATATGCGATCATGAAGTTTAACGCGGGAGAATCACTAAAAAAAAGTCGTAAACTAATTGTGATTGTGCTATTTGAGTGTTAAACATTTTTTTGTCAATTGAGTAATAAATATTTTGCATTTGTGTCAATTAAGTCCTAAATCTTTTGCATCTATGTCAATTTAGTCCATCTGGCTCATATTGGCTGGCTAGCACTCACATAACCATTTTAAATAATATTATAATATTTTTTGAATTTGTTTTTTTTTTATGTTTTTCATTTCTTTTTCTTTTCTTCGCTTCTTCCTCTACAGTCGCCAGATATAGAGAGAGCCAACCTCACCAGCCTGGGTGATGCTTGCCCTCCCTAGAATCTAGCGAGGATCAACTTTGCCGACCTTAAGCAAGGGTTACTTTCGACAGATCATGCTTTCAAGCATAAACCTCTTGATCTCCAAAACTCCTGCGAGATTCCATAATACCCCACAAGCAGAGCAAACCAACTCTGCTTTTTTGAACTCAATTCTAGATGAACATACTCTCAACAGAGTTGTGACATCACCATGAGCAGTGACCCTCCACACATTCTTTGTGACATCCTAAATTTCCTGTTATTTTGAGACTGTTGAATGTGAATATACCTTTCGATGTATTTCAGTTTCATCTCGCTCATTTCTGATCAATATTGAGTAAACTGATCAAAAGGAAAAGGCTAACGCATAACAAGATACGTGGACCTAGGAAACCCGAAAAAGGAAATGACACTTTAACTATAAGGATTGTCAAGAGAACATTTAGAACCAATAAGGTCGATCAGATAATGATTAAGGAATACAATACTAGTGTTATACGATTGGATCGCGGGTGATGCCGCTTAACCAATGTATAATTTGTAAATTTTCCTAAATTGAGCTTTGATGATTGAAGTCGTCGGAACTAGCGATGAACCCTCTCAATTACATGACAACCATGGCTGTCATAACTTGAGTTTTCATAAGTGTGATGAGAATCATAGAGTCGATACGCGTAATGTTTGTAAAAGCCGCCCGTTAGTTCGAGACAAACTGGAGTTACGATCGACGGACAAATGATCATGAAATGGAAGCTCAAAATTGACAATTGAAAATAGAGAATTCCAATTCTAAACAAGAATTTGACGGCGTCTCGTTAAATGGTAATTTCGAATTGGAAAGTAAAGTTTGGATTGAAAGTGCAAAATTACCACTTTGCCCATAGACTATTTACTTTGCCTTAAGAAATCAATAAGGACAAAATGGTCAATCCTTCTTCCCCATAGGCTATCGAAAATGGATATACAAGAGGTCAAAGATGAGTCAAAGTTAGAGTCGCAATATTAGTCACATGCCACATGTCAACCTATAAAGCCCTTAAGCATTTATTACCCTCACCAACCCAAGTCTTGTCAAATCAACCTCAATTATGTATGTGAGACAACTATTAGGAAGCCTCATCATCTGTGTATAGTCATCCCTCAAATTTCCCTTGCATTTTCCTCTCCTTTTGCTCTTGCCGAAAACTGCCTAGAGAGACCAATTTCTGCTCTGTTGTTCGGCCTGCTCGAGCACCCTCTTTCGGCGTTGCCTAGCCGTACTCCGACCACTAGGAGCAAGCTTGATGTGTCCTTGACACATTCCAAGTGGTATTTCGAGGTTTCGTTGAATGGTTTTTCCTGATCAGCCCTTAGACCAAAACCAGACAGAAATCGCGCGAGCTGAGGTAAGGTCTTCGTTCTACCTCTTAGAGACTCTGATTGGCCTCAAAATTTTTAGGAGGCCTTTATAACATCTAGTACTAAGGTTTGGTGATCTGTGGATGCAAGTTGGATGGTGTTAAAATAGGTTTTTATGGCTGAACATTGGTGGTGAAATTTGGACAGATTCTGACCTTGAGGAAGCTAGGCTGTTCCGAGGTCCTTGGAGTGTGGTTTCGCTTCAAATCTCTTAGTGAGCCTTCTAAACTTGTAAATTAAGGTATTGGTACATTATTTGTGTAAAGAGTTAGGCATGGGATTGAAATATTGCTCAATTGAGCGGTTGAAAATCGAAACCGGTTCTGTTTAGTGGATGAACGATGCTGGCCGGTTCTGTTTAGGGGTTGAATGTGGAGCATTTGAACTACAAATGGACTTATAATACCCTATTTAATGTATTGTGAAGTGTCGATGAGAAGTGTGAGAAGTGTATTGAGATTTAGAGGTGATTTATTGCAAAATTGATGCATAAACCTCTAAATTATAAATTATTATTGATATGACCATGTGAACTGAATATGTTAAGGATTTGGAGTGAACATTGTCATGTGTTTGATTGATAGAAAGGGTGTCTTGATTTGCCAATAGTATGGCTAATGCGAAATTGGATTATTGAAGGCGAGCATTCCATGATTTTTAATTTAAGATTGATAAATTTTTTTAGGTTAACGAAGAATTCGTGGGGATTTTATATTTGTGATCTTGAGGAGAGTCACATTATATGACACTATATTAATTGATAAGGTAATTGTCTCCTAAATTTTTATTTGAATGCTAGAACACTAATGAATGAATTATTGAATGATTTGTGAATTTTATGAATTGAATTGTGTGTGTTGTGATGGCATTGTGGATCCAATGAAGGAAGTGTAGAGGATACCAATTGGTCTGTGACCTCGGTGGTATCGGAGGGTGGTGAAATTGAATGAGAATGAAAATGCCGATTGGTTTGTGACCTCGGTAGCATTGAGTAACTGTAAGCCTAGAAAGTATCGATTGGCCTGTGGCCTTAGTAATACATGGACATTGATTGGCCTGTGGCCCCGGCGATGCCAGATGACAGGAGTACCAGTGGAGTATGTGGGTAGATATGAAAGTGATGGTTGTGGTGTATGTGGTACATGTGCTTGTGTATTGGGACCCTGAAGTTGAGCATGATTATTTGTACTTATTATCCATGCCTGATAATATTGTCGTTGTGTGATGCCTTGTGCCATTACGTAATTTGTTAGTTTGCATTTGAGTGGCATATGTGTGTGGTCTGGTAGGACTGGTATTAAGGTATAGGGTTAGGTTTCACTTCCTGAGATGTCGATCTCACCCCGTAGTGAGACAAACTTTTCAGACCCTAAGCCTTAGCCATGTTCCCAATCCGCCTAGATGATCCAAATGAGATAATCGCCCTTTTTGATGAGTTTCCTTATCGAAATGGTATCACATATGTCAGGAAGCGCTCAACTGTCTGGGTAGATGAATAAAAGTTGGAGCTACAACCCCACCGTTTTTAGCCATGGTTTCGTCAAGTGGATGACAGTAGCTTGATGGGACCTCTACTGTTTGAGTATGTTCCATGGAAAGTAATTCCTACCTGGCGTCCTGACCGGATATTGAAGTGGATAACCCAGCATCCGTGGGAAGTTCAAGGAACATACCTGAAGTACCGAAGTCTCCACTGTCTTCTGCGGAGTACATGAATTATATAGAGATTTCTACTGATGCGATCGAGGTTACTGACGAAGAAGACGAAACAGAAGCTGAAATAGAAGAGGAAACCGAGGAAGACACTGAATAACCTTCAGAGAATGTACCATCCAAGAATTTTTCGAATTACAATCTAGATGACGAGGGGGGCGATGGAAATAATGACTCAAGCTGTTATTCTGAGAAGTCCGGTTAAAGGGCTTAGGTGATTAGGGAACCATTTTGGTGTTAGGCTCTAAAAAAGGTATAGTAGTAACCTTTGAACCATAGGCCTTAGTTCATTTTTCCTACCCAGGTGTGATGCTCTATATTTTCTTTTGTCTTTTCCCTTCCAATGTCTGTACTGAATGCTTCTGCAATGTATAAATAAGTGCGCTTTTCCCCTTGTTCTAAATTTTATTTTTATTTCTTTTGTATGGTGATGATGTCACCCTTTCGTATGCGCATTTCATACCATGCTAGACCATGTGAGGTTCTTGGGTAATTGAGGGCCTGAGGTGGATGTAATGAACTCCAAGAGACGCGGGGCGTTACATTCTTGGGCGGGCATGACAGCACTTTTGGAGTAGAAATTTATTTAGTAACGCATTTCTAGAGTAGAAATTTGTTTGGTTATGTAACTTTATTTTTCTATTTCTAGAGCATTTTTTTTTTGCTCTAGAATTAGTTTTGGAATCACTTGAAGAAATAAAAATAACTTACTTCTCTCCAAAATTAGAAAAGTCAGTTTAGAGCAGAAATTAGTTTGGTTATGTAACTTTATTTTTAATGTTTGGAGAATTTATTTTTTGCTCTAGAATGAGTTTTGGAGCCACTTAAAGAAGTAAAAATAACTTACTTCTCTCCAAAAGTAGAAATTGACTTTTCTACTCAAAATCAGAAATAGAAATATCAATTTCTAGTGAAAAATTGATTTCTAGAGCAGAATTATTGCCATGCGCTCCCTAAATTAGCAGTCAATTTCATCAAACATCTTGTAGACAGTTCTTCACCCACTTCACCACCGCACTCGACGGCTGGCGACTGCAAAGGAAGAAGGAAGAAAAGGAAGAAAGAAAAAGTAAAAAAATAAAAAATATTCTTAAAAAATGGCATGTTAATGTTGGACGGCCAAAGCTAGTTGAGTGGACCAATTGACACAAATATAAAAGATTTTTAGAACTCAATTGATAAAAGAAATTAGGACTGAATTAGTACAATTGCAATAGGTTTAGAGTTTTTTTTTTGTAGTTTTCCAAGTTTAACAATGTCTTATTGCTTCGTTGCTTTATTTTTCATGAATAGTGTTCCAAAACTAACCACTCTAAGTGAATAGCAAAGTTGTAATTAGACCTGTGAAAGGGTGAATTGAACTACCCCAAACTTACGCATTTAATCCATTTTAGCTCATTTCTATACAATACAAATTTAGCGATTCATGTCCACACTCGATCCACATTACTAAAATACTTTCATATTTAACATACTTTAGGAAAACTTATTTCTTATTTTTTTTGTAGAAATTATATTGCTAGAACACTTCTATGCGATACCAATTTAGTAAAAAAAATTCTGTAAATTTTTAAAAAGAATATTCCAAGTTTGGTGAGCATTGGCCATTGGCCCTCATCGGTCACGGTCCTCACCTGGTGTAGGAGTGGGTCGGCCGACTAGCCTAACCGAAAAATTTGTAGAAAAAAAAAAGTAAAATAAAGAAAAAAGGTCATGACATCTCCAATTTCACCTGACATATTGACTGCTTTATTTACTTGTAGAAGACCATAGAAAAAGTTCCCTATTTTTCGTATGAGGTAGCCCGCAACCCATTTAAGACTCATTCATTTGTTAGGCAACATATTTATAAGCCGCATAATTCT
Organism: Rhodomyrtus tomentosa; assembly: GCA_028455895.1. Taxonomy (NCBI): domain Eukaryota; kingdom Viridiplantae; phylum Streptophyta; class Magnoliopsida; order Myrtales; family Myrtaceae; genus Rhodomyrtus; species Rhodomyrtus tomentosa. Next base: position 18,744,362 of record JAPCWY010000003.1, on the reverse strand, counting down.
AGACCCATTTTGTCACCTCTGGTCGTAGTTTTTTTTTTTTTTTTTTAATAATAGACGACTTTAAGTTTTTCAACCTTGAGAGGGGAAAGCTGCCCCTACTATTGCAGGCATCGCCATGGGTATCGGGGTTTTCTAGTTTCGGGATTCGCATTTAGGATTTTACTTAAGCCTCGAAGGGCTTCATTCTACTCAAGAAAGGGCCACCAAATGCTTCTCCGCTATATATTGAAACTCGATTAAGTCAAAGCTTAGGACAGTCTCCATTCACATGTGCTTCCGGAATCGATAAGGATTCTCTTGTCCGCTAAACTTCTACCAATATCTTGTCGGAAAGTAACGTGTGCCGATATAGTCAGTCTTCTTCGACCAAGTTTATCTTAAAAATAGAAAAATCACTTGAGTCAAGGACAATAACTGCTCCTCTATGCTTGGCACCTTGTCATCTTTTTAGCCTTTGCAACTCTTCCTCGCTCGCTTGCGTTTTTCAAATCGAGGTAGGTCGTGCAATTGTGGAACTCGACATGATATGACTAGGCTAGGGATAATGAAACAAGGGTTAATATCGCGAAAAACTCCAAATTGATGCGGTTGTGACGGATTTATTCCAAACTATTTTTTTAACCACCAAAAATCCTAAACTAGTATAACCGTGATAAATTTACCATTTTGCTATAAAAATCCCAAACTGATACATATATGACAAATTTGCCCTTTGTTAATTTTCGTTAAATTGAGTTAATATCAAGTAAAATTTCAAATTGATACACATATAGCAAACATAGGATAACGTGTACACCCAACAATAGCCATGTGTCATACAGCTTTGCAATTTGATGGTAATTTTGTCATAGATGTACCAGTTTGGAATTTTTCATGGTCAAAAAAATAATTTGTGGTAAAATTATCACAGGTGTACCAGTTTGGGATTTTTGGTGGCATTAACTCATGAAACAAATTGTCTTTGGAATTTGACCAAACGTTTAATGTGATCTTTGAGTTTTTAATTTGATTAATATGATCCTTAAACTTCAGCTAAATATGTAATGTGATCCATGGACCTTTGATGCATGTTCAATTTAGTTCATGAACTATATGAAAATGTTCAATGTCGTTCTTCCATTAATTTTTAAGTTTAGAGAAAACATAGAATGCTCTCATATAATAATACATTGACGAAATTGAACATGAACCAAAAGTTAATGGATCCTCTCAAATAGTTTAAAAATTTACGGATCACGTTATATATTGAGCTAAAATTTAAGGATCACATTGAATAAATTAAAAGTTCAAGGACTATATCAAATATTAGACCAGATTCAAGAGTCATTTGTGTCATTTTTCCATACGATTATAAAAGATAAGAATTTTTTTTCGGGGGGGGGGGGGGGGGGGGGGTGTGGTTTCTCTCTATTACTAATTTAGAAAGTTCAATGGGTTATGAATATGATAAGGGAAGATATGTGGATCGTATGACTCAAATTACACATACAGACTTCGAGAAGTTTTTTCTAGCAACAGAGAGCTCCCACTTTAGGCTCTTAGTACTATCCGAAAAATGAACAAGGAAATCTCTTCTCCATCAACAAATTGCGGGAGAAAGATGGCATAAATGTCATAACTTTTGTACGACGCTTACTTGAATGCTATTACTCTTTTTTCTGACCACTCTAATGCTGTCAGAAACATTCGCTTAAGTGTCATAACGTTTCATAAGTTACTTTAGTGCAATAAATTTTGAAAACATTCGTCCAAGTGATGAAAACCCGGCATGTCATGAAACTTACGATGAATGTTCTTAAAATCTATGGCACTCAAGTGATCAATAGAAAAGTTAATAATTGAAAGGGAAAAAAAAAATGGTACTCAAGTGAGTTTTGTACACAAGATTAGGTAACCAAGTAAATGAAAAGAACAAAAAGAGTTTTTCCCGGTAAATTGCAAACCTAGCGTTGGTGGGATATGATCGCTTCCTTCATGTTCAAGCAATTTTGCCGGTACATAATCCTCAATCTATTTTGTCTTTTTTCTCCTAATTTTTTTTTTCCATTCTACCAAAAGAAAAAAGTGCAATAATCGTTAAAATTGGATAGAGGGATACATCTTCTGCGTTTCTCAAGTGGCGCCATTTTTCGTCCCGACATTTTCGCGATGCTCCTAATAAGTTATGATTAGCAAGTATTTTTCGTTGTGCCGATCCTATTTGAACCACATACAAAAAAAAAAAAAGGAAAAATGAAAGAGTCGATCTACCCACACGTCTTGCATTAACTACTGTACCAACAGTTAATCACGTAAAACTTGATGTAACTAGATTTATTTTAATTCTTTTGTGAATCCTGCCATGCTACATTACTCAAAAACTAAGACTACATTGATATTTACGACTTTGGTTACACTAGTTTTAGAGAGACATTTTTGGCTAAAATTGGATGAAAATAATTGGAGGCTCGTGTAGCGTCGAACTGCTAATTTCTTCTTGATTTTCAAATAGTAGTCTAACAAGCATTGATTTTCCGAGTAGAAAGGGCTATGGTGCACGAGAGGGCGACTCGGAGGCGAACACGACTGGATCTGTCCTTGCCCTGCTCCCTTTGCGCGGCACCGTGTGCGTTTGGCCATGTCGCTTATCACCGAAAACCCCATGAATGGCCGAGCATCCATCGGGAGGTCGAGCTGCCAGCCTCTCAGCGATTTCCCAAACTCGGATCCGACGCACGATAGGCCTCATTAATCTCGGTTATCGATCACGTGGGCCTCACGTAAATCCCGCGACATTCTGCGGCTATCCTTGGCAACGCCACGCTGACCTGGTCCCACGCTAGTATTTGCCCTCCCGGGCCCGGCCCATCTAACTTAGACTACGCGGGGCTTCGCCTACAATTGCAATCATCGTGAGCGGCTTTGGGTTGGGCCCAGAAACGGAACTGAGCTTTGGTGGGCCCAAATAATGCCAGGAGAAACCATATTCAAACCAAAAACAAAAGAAAAACAATAATAACAAGAAAAGGACAGATCACGAGCATCATGGCGGTGACACGTGTAATTTGTTTCTAGCCGATCCAACGACCGGGAGAGGGCGAGCGCACGCACCAGAAACGCCGGTTGTAGACGTGTCGTCGTCTTCTTCTTCTCCTCTCTCTCGAAGCATCCAACAATCCAAATCAGTTCGTCAAGTTCCACGAGCTCCTCGGGCAGGTGATGCTCTCGTCTCTCCTCGATTTCGCGTGATCTCAAACGTGCTTTCAAGTCGATGAAATTTCTCTGCGTTGCCGCTCGGTTCTGTGCTCGCCGACTAGGGTAGAGTGGTTCTTCCTCGGCTTTTCCCTCCCTCATTTCATGATTCGAATGAGCTTTGATTGTCCGGCTAGCGTTGAGAGTTTCGAAGTTTCTCTATTGGTATCTGTCGACAACCGAGGTCCTGTGGTTTTGGCCTGTTCGTTGCGTTGGTTCTGGATGGTTTGTCAGTCTGATTCTGGTGCTGCGTCGCTTTGTTTCATATTATCGATCTGTCTATTGCTTTTCGCTTGTCTCATCTTCTCAACTGGAGGTGAGAAACGGATGACTTTGTTTCAGGTGATTATAGTGTTTCCTTTAAGAATCACCATGGCCTTCATTTTTAAAGAATGAAATATAAAATTTGTAGTTGCATTGTACTTTTTGGAGGGTAGGGTGGTGAACGGTCATAGTATATGTTGGTGATGAGATGTGCTACAAATGAGATGAGACTCGTGGACGCTGATATCTGGCGTTTGATTTGATGATACAAGTTGCTTGGTAGAAGATTGATGTGTTTCTTCATATGGTAAATTCTTCTATTTCCAGGAAAAGCAAAAATGAGCCGCCGTTCTAGCCGCACAATCTATGTTGGGAATCTGCCAGGGGATGTGCGGATGAGAGAAGTGGAAGACCTGTTCTACAAGGTGGCTGTACTTTTTCCCTCAAGATTCTATCAAGCATGGGTTTTCATAATCTTTCCATGCATCTTATTTGGAAATTGTTGATATTGGTTTGTGAGTATGCATAATATGTCTGTTGAGCCTTTGATTTCTGGTATATGCTCATGGTTGACAATCTCTTTGCAGTATGGGCCCATTGTTGACATTGATTTGAAGATCCCTCCCAGACCGCCGGGCTATGCTTTTGTTGAGGTGAGGATGAAGTCCAATATCAGTGGCGTTATCTTTTGTTGCTTTTGAGAATATCTGCACAAGTTTTCCTAAAACATTGGATCTTTCTTCCTGTTATATGTGATGAGTTTTTATGCTGATATAGTTTGAAGACCCTCGTGATGCTGAAGACGCAATTCGTGGTCGTGATGGATATAAGTTTGATGGTTACCGTCTGCGAGTGAGTCCCCTGACTTTGTCTTCTACGTGTTTCCTTTATTTTTCTTTAGAGCCAAGTTTGATGGTTACATTCTGCGAGTGAGTCTCCTGACTTTGCATTCTATGTGTTTCCTTTATTTTTCTTTGGAGCCTTTTCTATTGTATGTCATACATAGACTCTTCTGCATGGGCAGAAAAAAGAAGGTGACTATCATTTTCTTGCATCATGCAGGTTGAGCTGGCACATGGGGGGCGAGGATATTATTCATCTGTGGACCGGTATGGAAGCTACAGTGGCAGTGGAAGTAGCCGTGGAGGAGTTGGCAGGCACTCTGACTATCGTGGTATGTAGTATCTCCATATGGTGCCTTGTCGAAACATGGCCTAGCAAATGGAAACTAAAAACTGTAATAATCCATGTTGCAGTTTTGGTCACTGGATTACCTTCTTCGGCATCATGGCAGGACCTGAAGGTAAGATGGCACGTCATGTCTTATGCTCTATCTGAGATTTAGTTCGTTGGCTGGATTCACTGATTGTAGCTATACTAAGAATATGTTCAATGCGTAGGATCACATGCGTCGAGCAGGAGATGTCTGTTTTTCTGAAGTATTCCGTGATCGTGATGGTATGCAACAAACCTGTTTTTGTCTTTAATCTTTTAATCACTACTATTTGCGGCAATATGACGTGACATAAATTTGTCAGGTGTTGCTGGAATTGTTGATTACACAAACTATGATGACATGAAATATGCCGTGAGTTTTCGGACACAGATATCATCTTGTGTGGCTTTACCTAGTTCCTTCAAATGATTTACATTGTATGTTGTTTTTACTGCTTTTGTAGATCAAGAAACTTGATGACACTTTATTCAGGAATGCCTTCAGTCGGTCTTATATACGGGTAGAGTGAACCATGCCTCTTTTTAAGGTGACAATTCCAATTTACTTTCCTTGTGTGCCATTTATATGTTTAAATGGTTCTTCTCTCTTGGTTATATTTGTGCAGGTAAGAGAGTATGATTCGAGGAGGAGTTACTCTAGGAGTCCCAGTCGTAGCCCTTGTTATTCAAGGAGACGCAGCCCTAGCTACAGCCGTAGCTACAGTGACAGAAGCAGAAGGTTTGTCTCAATTATGCTGCAAATCTGACAATTATTGAAGGTGACTGAGTCAGCATACTTCTGCAGCAGGTCTCCTAGGAAGAAATACTCAAGACGTTCTCCATCAGTTTCGCCAGCAAGGTCCGTGTCTTCTAGATCCCGTTCAGGGTCTTATGGGTCTTATGCTCGTTCTTACTCAAGGTAAGTGATCTTTATAATATGTCAATTTCAGTTTACTCCAATTTTCTCGCTCCTAGTACATACTGAGTGCATGTGTGGCTGAAATCTAATGAAATTAGCAGCTTTCACTCTTTGATGGCCTGGGAGACTTCCATTAGATCTTTTTGGATGGTCATGATATAACCAGGATTTTTGCTTCTTTTGGGTGCACATATTTTCCTTTCAACCTGTTGACGATGTAAATTGGGATTTAGGTTGTATAAGTAATGCTAGTATTCCTCCCTACATATTAAAGTTTTTATGCGGTAACCATTCTCAATTTTGCATGCGCAAACAAGCATATGGTCGCATAAAACCAATATTGTTCCATTGCTATGCCAGTAAATGGCATCTGTGCGAGCACTACCCTTCCAAAGTCACTCGGCCATTGTGTAATCCCATGGTCAACTTTGGGCACTTTATGCAGTTGCGGCATATGTATCTCAAGCGGTTAGCACTTTGTCCTAGCTTCTGTCTGTTTCCTGAGTTTGGTGTCGTTCCAATCTGAGTTTGTAATAGTAATCTTAAGCTTTTTCCTATATGTCCAGCACTTGTTGCGTTTGTTTCAAAATTTATTCCCAGATTGCCTCCTTCCACTAAATTGAGCTTGGTGGTTCTTGTAACTGAAAGCATTCATTGGCACGTCTGAGCTGCACAATGTTGCACCCTTACTCGTCAGCCTCCTGTTTTTGCTTACTAAAAAGATTTTCTCTATTATGGATGAGAGGGATAACTCCGCCTATGTAGTCTACATAGCCTGTCTCAAGCCAGGTAAAAGAAGAGAGTTACGTCAGGCGTAGCGAGCCGGTTATAAAAAAAAGAGCTACCTTTATGAGATATGGATGAGAGGGATGGAAAGACCAACTTAACTGGGAAGTCAGTCTTGTTAATTGCCTTTGAGGTTTTTTTGGGCAGATGGTTTATGGATGAGATTTTCATCCAAAAATTTTGTGGTTTGAGCTTGTCCAGGCAAAACTTGCCTGTTTTAGATAGCTTATTTTGGTCCAACTAAATATGAAAAGGATCACTTTGATAGGGAAAACATCTCAGCTTATATGGTTCTTGGTCTGGTAAACTGCATTCTGGGTTGGCTTTTCTTGGCCGTGAATTTTTTTTGGTGATTGTGAGCTGTTTTTGGGCTCTCAGTTCAGTGAGTAGTGGTACTCTTTGAGCTGGATTTGGTCTCTCATCCAAGTGAGAGTAAGTTTGCTTTCTTCCAGCACCTTTTACTCAGCTTCCTTTGTGCCTTCATCCTCAATTTTTCAGCATTTAGTCTAACAGTTCTCTCAAATCTTAGCTTGCCATTACAAAAATTTCCAAAGTCCATCTAAGCGTGCCCACTCAAAACTGTTCTACCATTTACGCTCTTTTCTTGTTGCAACATCTTTCCCCGTTCTGGACTCTGGAGATAGGAAACTACTGTGCTAATATCTTGTCATGCCTTTCGTTGACGAGACTTAACATGTTTGCTTGCTAGATCAGGAGTCTTCTGGCATCCTGGGGATCCCTCATAAGGACCTTCATGGGATGTGGTGCTACTCTGTAAGTTGTTGAGGTAAAAACCGTGTTTTTTAATGAGTGGCTACCTAACTGGAGCTACACCCAGGCTGAATTGATCATAAAACATGGCATTCCATCTGGCACCGGGCGTTCCGAGTCTGTCGTTTTGCGTGGATGTGATGATTTCGAGATAGATTCTAACACGGTGCAGCTGGTATTAGGGTGATGCAATGCATGTGCACGTCCAGAAACCAGGCTCAACCCTCGGTGACTCAAAAATTTAGGTCGATTGTAGTGTAAGTGACAGTGAAAAGAATCTATCCTTATCCTGCTGGAGGAGGATAATGCTTTGGGTTCTTTATGGAAATTTGACTATGTCAACTGTGAGTGAGGCCGTTGAACTGAGCCTGATCATACTCAAAGGTTTCAAAATGTTCTAAGTGGGTTAATATGGTATTAACATCTGGACACTTTTGCAGATCTCGTTCAAGATCAAGAACACCACTGTCCCCTGTAAGTGATACTCTAGTCAGAATTCATTTTTATTCCTTGTTGAGAAGTTCTGTGTGAAGGAAATTGAAATTTGAGTTGAGATGCTTCCACATATGCTGCATCGACACTATTCTAAGCTATCTTTTCATACTCAATACAGGCTCCTCGCAGAAAATATGCTGGTCGAACCCCGAGAAGGAGCTTATCTGAATCTCGCTCGCCTTCTGTACTCTCTCTCTCCAACAACACCAACCAACCCCCCCCCCCCCCCTCTCCTTCCTTCCCTTTTCTTTTTTCTTCTCTTCTTTCTTTTTCCAAACACATCAGTTTATGATGTATTTACACAATGCATATAGTTCTATGTTGTATCTGATTGTGGTCTTATTTTGTCAGGTGCGATCTCGAAGCCGTTCAGTGGACTCTAGGGATTACTATTGAGAATGGCCAGACCCTTTGGAGCGGAGGCAGTTGAATCATCTTTTGGTTGAAGGCCGAGATCTTAGAAACGTTAGCTAGATTAATAAGTCTTGCTTTTGTCTGTTTGATGACATTTTCATATGCTTTCAGATTCAGGGCATCATTGGGCAAATCATGTATTGCACCTTGCATAGTTACTGTTTGCTCTTGCGAACAGAATTTATACCCAGTATTGCGTCGAGGAGTCAGTGTCATCATCAAATGGTCCGTTTCCCATATATAATGCCTGTTACTATTTTTGTCATGTTACTATCACCAGGTATGCTCTTCTGATATAAGTCGGAGATACGGTTAGCCACCAGTTTTTGTGGGACGTACTTGAGACCCTACTGAATGCAGGCATTGGTTTGACTGCGGTTAATCGGGCCTTTGCCTGTATTTTTGCAACGGAATGGTCAAGTCATTATTGGCAAAAGTAATCCCTTCTGCCTAGATTTGGTCATTTCATCAAAGATAGGGATATTAATCTTGATTTCACTATTATGTTTGATCTCCCATATTAGCCTTGGTTACGATTCTGGAGTCCAATTTAGATATTAGCAAATAGAGTGGGACCGGGCTTTCTGTAGTGTTGCAAGAGGAGTTGGTGGCTCAGCTGACCCCAAAGGGGCCGGCCGGAGCCGATACAATGGTTATTCGTCGCCATGCCAAAAGAATCCTGACTAGTGACTGGTTAGAGAGAATTGGCATCTATTAACTTTTTAAACGATGCCATTGGGACTCGATTAAAATCTCTAAGTTGCTTGGGTTAATGAATTATCACTGGTCACCCAAACGATGAACATATAAGACCTCTTGGCTGGTTCATGAGAATCTTTCACTGGCTTCCCTGCTTGTTGGTCATCGAGCACTATAGCCGTTAGGAAAGCGCCATCATCTGATTTCGTCATATCCACATCAGATGCTATGACCGAACGCCAGGGCCAATTACCTGGACCGAAAAAGGAGAGACATCGAATTGCCAGAAATATTGACGTAGAAATCACTTCACAACTGGCATCACCACCAGTTCATTTTTATTTCCCTGATCTGCTAACACAGGACACTTTTCAAACAGATTGCAAATCGCAAATCCCCAAAACACATGTCAAGCAACATCCCATATGAACTACTTCCAAGGCCTCTACTTTTCTGGCGAACTCTATCCTCATGTAGTAATCTTAAGCCTCTTTTCTTTTCCATGGGATAGATCTAGCATCAATGCCCTCCCAAATTGACATGGTTTTGTGAGGAGTATGATGGTTACCACTTCACACCTAAAAATGCTTCGTCAACTCCGTGATCAGGCTGCAACATTCTGGGGACTAGGTCTGACACCGGGCATTCTCAGAGCTTTATCTCATTTTCCTTTTGGCAGATCTTGAATAAGAAGAGTTTTTAAAGAAACTTAAACAGTCCACCACAGCACTGCGTGGATGTGGCTACCAAAAGATTGTTTTTTCTCGGCCACCCCACAGATTGATTGAGTCTGATCGGAACAGGACTCACAGACAGCAAGCATGAAGTATTGTTAAGCATACATATCAGTTCTGAGTCATAGTACTTGCAGTTTTAGCTTCACCCGGGAACAGGGATAACGTTTATGAGTGAGGAGTCCTCTCAGACCCATGCCTTAGGCGGAAGCTGTTGGACCTGATGCCTGATTCTGATCCACCTGCAGGCTGGTGGAAATGCCAGATAGACTCTCTATCAACCTGGCTCGGTTGGAATGACTGCAAATGATCCCTCTCCCATGCATGAAAATGAGCTGATACAGGGTTTTCAGGTTCTTGGAAGTTTGGGCCTGAGGAACTTGCCGGAATGAAATAGAAGCCATTGCTCTGTTCGGATGACGATGAGGCCACTGAACCCATGTGACTCATTCCTCTATGAGTTGTAGATCGCCGAGTCCCAGGAGCAATTGGTGTACGAGAATGACTAGGTTGCTGTTGGTAGAATGCCTGCAGACCTTGGCCTCTATTTCTACCTCGAGCATTGCTGCCCGGATAGGGAGGAATCAGTGATGATGGTACAGAGCTCCCAGACCTAGCCCCAGAACTGTGGAGATTGAAACATTCCCATTTTAGAAAAGGCGTAAGCAATTTAAATGGGGTAATTTAGAACCATCGCACAACTGATTAGACAATTTTAACTTGGTGATTTTTCATCAAGGCCAAATATAAATGGAAGCCCACCAAGTGGACTACCCAGAAACAGTTTCTTAATTGTGAGGACATAATTATAATTCTGTTCAACAATCCAAGGAAACTAAACCTTTTAAAGCTACAGAGGACAATTATTTGGTGACAGACCAGGCAGTCTCCCAATCCCCAACCCTAGCAGCTCTAGCCAATTTTAATAGCATTTTTGCTTTAAAAGGAAAACCGCATTCTAAGCATTATTTTCAAATACATACCTGGGGCCAACAAGGAACGGATGCATAAAAGATGCTGGTCTCGTTATTTCAGAGTTTGACCTAGAGGACCGCTGAACAGTAGTAGGCGGAATTGAAGGTTGATCAGCATTACCAATACGCCTGCTACTGGAAGAGAAAGGAGACTGGTCCCAGCTATGAAATTGAACATCCATGGTGGGAAAGGCATAAGAATTCGGTACTTCACTAGGTAACGATGGGCCATTCCAAGGGTTACTAAAGTTTGTACCATCTGGGATGCTCCCATTCGAACTAGATGTGGAGGGGTGTATTGGTCCAAAATAAGCGATGTACGGGCAGGGATGAGCAGTAGAAGATACAGAAGATTGCTCAGAAAACATAGCATGATGCACCCGGAGATCATTATCTGCATTTTGGTATTGATAAGTAAAACATCCTCCACATAACTTAAAATTCAGAAAACTACCGGTCAAGATGTCAAGAGAATCTTACATGGAGGTGCTGAAATTTCTCCCTCACTGCAAAAAAACATCATATGGGATGTCAAAAAGTGTAGTAACAACAAGAACAAATTTCCGAAGTTCTTACTGCAGAGAGAGAGAGAGAGCGAGAGAGAGATGTGCCCACATGAATTATAAGAAATGATAAGGTCAAAGTCATGTTATGGTTTATTCATACAGGACCCGAAAGACGAACAAGCATGAGCGGGCCCACCCCATTCCCCTTTGACTCACAGATATGTCCAGTCCATCATAAATCGAATTCTATATGTTTGATTCAAAAGTATAGTGATCCTGACTAAATTAAGATATGCTCTTGACCTATCCACTCAATAGATAAGACAAACAGAAAAGCAAATTTACATTTATGTCAGTTCAACATTCTTTACAGTAGTCTCGTAGCTCAGCAAGGTTCATTCTGTTTAGATAAAAAAAAGGAAAAGAGGGAAAAATAGAACTCCATACCAGCCTATCCTCCTCAGGGATGCACCTGTTTGTTAACAACATCCTAAGTAATGACATCTGCTACTTAACTCCACAGAAGTCAACTTTGCTTCCTTTCAGTCATCAATTCCAAAATTAATTTGGAATTATACTCATTCGGTTGCTACAGGTTATGCATAAGCACATCCAAAAACAGTTAACCGGTCATTTTTTTTTTATAACTAGAACAGATAAAAGGGCACCTATCACCAACTTCTTGTTACTTGCTTTCTTTTCCTTCTCTCGACATATACTGTCAACATCCCACGGTTATGAAGACGTAAGCTCATCATTTGGATCCTCACCACTAGATTTTAATTTCATTTAGCATGATGTTCCAACTCTTTGATCAATGCGTTCCACTTTTCACAAGAAAATAATGAACTACTAAATTATCTCTACGCTAACTGGTCACAAATATATGTGCCTTCAAACATTAGACATTCATTATTCAGTTCTTTCCTTTGAAAAGGTAGCTGAGATGGTATTTTCAGCTACTGACAAGAAAACTAAATAAAAAATTTCAAACTTTCTTTCGATTCATTTACAAATGTTTTACTTGCGGGAATTTCCTATTAGAATTTAAGAAAATATAACCATGAAAAGCTCTTGCTTGCATGGAAGTCAGGAATGTTCTTCCACATCAACAAATTATAATTAAGAGGTAATCGGTGAAATAATTAATAAATAATAATAGGCAAGCATTAGAGTTCGGAACAACTCTTACTCAAAAGAAGGAAGCCTCGCTAATTGCCCATACGGACACCAGTGAACCCCAAAGGTCTGCAATGACATCACATAGAGTTAACAGTATCAGACAAAACTGAAAAAGAAAACATAACGATAATTTTCGTAAATAAGTGCACAAAGCGCAAGGATGTTCAGAGAACATGACACTTAGTAAAGAATGATTGCGACACTGAGTTCCTTCCTCAACAAAATATCCAGGTATCATTTGAAAGTGAGACAGGAATCATAATTGGTTTCACAATTCGATTCACTACAAGCATGGTGTCAGTCTCATATAGAAAGATTAGGAGACCACTCAAGCAAGGAAGGTCATCTTTTTCCATCCACTAACTGAATCCTCAGAACCAAATAGTGCGGTAAAAGAATTACGACACAAACATGGACCTATAAGCCACCACCGCAAGTTCTTCCAAAATTTAGAAGCCCTTCGTGAAGCTGTCAACTTTGTTCACTCTAGCACTCTGAACACATCTGAGCCAATGGTACAAAGTAAAGAAATGAACTTTACAGGCTATGCTTAGGAAGAAAAGAGGAAGAATGAGTTTGGATTGGGAAAAAAAACAAAACAAAAACTCAAAACTTTTGTGAGCAGAGAGAGCAAAAATGTAAAATTTGTCTGATTTTCTTCACTCTTCTTCCTCAATGTAGTGTAGAAGTCCTTCTGACTACATAGTTCTCTTATTGACAAAGCTTCCCAATGAAAATAAGTACATTTTCATCAGAGAAAGGACTGCCCTAACAGTACAAGCCCAAACGAGAAGATTTTCCCAAATAAGCCCTGTCCAGGACCAAATTCCTGTCGCTACTATTAAAAGAACTACAATCCCAACAAAACTTCTTTCCACTATATATGGCCACTAAAGGGAACAAGTGTTCTAAAAACCGAGCATATCAAAGAACTGCTGAAGTGGCTGACTGGCTCAAGTGATATGAGTGTTCTCACCTTGAGCCAAAGGAAAGAAATGTTGTCACACACTACAAATAAATCAAGTGTATTTGGCTCAGGGATATAAGCAGTCCAAAGAAAAGTAATGTTCTAACACTTAAGAACCCCGGAAAAAGCTAATTAGTTAAACAGTTCAATTGATTTGTGGGAACAATTGAGACGAAAAATGTTAATATTGGCTTCAATATGCATCTTTAAGGAAAATTAAACAAAATTTATTCTTTTTAGTTCAAAAAAATAAAGGATAACTCAGAAACCTTCGACTATTTTCAAAAATCAGAAAAAGTGAGTGGGATCAAAAGCTTCTGCCATTCAATATGCAGGTCTGTCCCTAGACCAATGGACAGCGTGAAGCCCGCCCATTCATGTGGTAAAGTAGCATGAATGTGATCCCAAAGTTCCAAGGTTCAAGCCTCACTCCAATATTGCAAATTGTTTTGCTACATCATGACATCAGCCAAACAAGTGAAGAAAGACCCACTTCCATACGAAAGTATCGTCAAGCCCACGTGGTAAAGCACCTGAACAACGCTACTCAAATCTAGTTTTTTGTTTTGGATACTCAAATCTAGTTCAATACTCACAAAACCGGCTATATCCAGTTTCGAGACCAGTCCAGTTTGCCCATCCACCAAGTGAAAAGGCAGCCAAATTAATTCAGTGTTGCAACCAGAGGGGATTAATACATATAACTTGAAAGGATAGCCTGAGCTCTCCCAGCTCAACCAATTGAATGGCCACCTGGTTTGGGTTTAGAGAAGACTTAACTGGAACCAATACCAAAACTTTGCCTAGGTGCAGGTAACTATATGGCGCCTCTTGTGACATATCCGACAAAGCAACAGGAGCAATTAACTCATTTTACAGCATGACATGAGTCACTACTACAAAATCACCTCCAAAGTACTGCTAGAGATTCAAAAAATAAAGAACAAATTGGACTGTCTAAAAAAGATAATAGTTTGTGTGGTTGATCACGAGATGGATTTGGTGAAAACAAGTTGAGCCACTCACAAGCTACTTGAGATTGACTGACATTGTTTTCGAGAGACTAATTTCGAACATGACGTAAGACTTTCAATCAAGTATAACTTAATGGCAAGGACTGTATTTTTCTCTATATTTTACACCTGATATTAAGTCTGCTTAGGTCGTGTCAAATATTGAATCATTTGTTTGAGTCAAGGTCAAACAAAATTGATATTGGAACGAGCTCGAGTTTAAAGCACCAATTATTTGTATCAGACCGAGTTTGAGTCCTTATGTAGGCCAATGAACACTTAAAATACCAAGTCTGTCACATCACTTAATGTACCTCATTTATAAACAAATCTCAATATACCGGGAGTTTAAATTCAATTTCTTAAAGCCTCTCCATCAAAGGGAGACATCATTCAGGGTGATGCAGGATAGTTGCTAAAGATCTACTAATTACACAACCAACAAGCATCATAATTAGATGACAAACTTTCTTTGCCTGCAATTGAAAATTGAAGAGAGCAGCGTAACTTCATTTTATAGGTTCCAAAGAAGAAAGAAACGTAATGGATATTAGGGGAAATATACTTTTGATGCTCCTTATACCTTGCAGTAAATGGATACTAAATCCCTTCAGAGAGAGAAATCTCAACTATTGTATTCTTAAACTTGATGGCAATTAATTTGGACCAATGGCCTTTTTAAAAAAAATTCCAATTCCTTTCTTAAGAATGTTTAGAGGAGCAACACTTCCAATGCAACCATGATCAGGTGTAGTAAATACATATAAACCCCCTGAAATGTACATCTGATGTACTAGAGTTCCATAAGATGCCGACAACTAATTGTACTCTAAGTTGTTCTACAGTAAGTCAATGTTATCTTCTGTATGGTAAGGCAGCAATACATAAACCTTAAAAAAAGGATATGCAGCGCTTCCTAATTAAAAGGGAAAAAAAAACAAGGAAGGAACTTCCTTAAGCAAAATCAAACTAGAGAGAAAATGCCGATATCCAACAGCAACAATAAGGAGTATGAAGGAATGCATTAACTATTAAAAATTAAAAATATCCGTGAGCACATTAACAAAACCATGAGCAATAGTATCATCATTTAAATGCTTCATTACCATCTCAGAATAACTTAAGTCATAGAGATCCTCCTCATGGGCCCAGTCATCCAAGCTAAACTCAGGAAGTGAACGGCAACCACTAGCATAAAGCCATTGTCCCTTCTCAGTCTTCCGGCAGTTTGGGCACTGCATTGCGCCCTTGCAATTGAATGCAGAACCAATGCAATCTGAACGGCGATGAATTGGAAGAAAATGAATAAAAAGAATTTCAAAAAAGGCCCAATCTATCAGAGCAAATATGTGGACCAGAAAAGAGATTAACCATTTTGCAGATAAAAAAATGAGGACCATTTCGTCTGAGATGCTACTTTTCTTCCATGAACCAGAATATGATTGATTTGATATCTAGTTTTAAGGGATCAGTGAAAATCATACATATAAAAGGTTGACGTTGCCAATGGAAAACCAAAATGCACTTCAACTGAGCTTGACCACGAGATCAGAAATCATGCAGGCCATTAATATCCCTTCAAAAATATTCACTGCCCTAGAGCTCTGAACTCTCAGCAGGATGTCGTCATTTGCTTTAATAATCAGTCAAAATCATAAGCAAAAAGCATTGTTGCTACAAATGAGAAAACTAGTTGACTCGTTGGATAAGGATCCAGCATCATGCAAGAGATTGGCATCCAAACCTTAAAAATAATTTGCCCCATCTTCCTAAATAAAGCTCTCAACATAAGTAGGATCTTTCTCATTATTAACCGGTAAATCATTAGATAGTATTAGTCCACACTTCGAAAAAATAATTTCACTTCTAGGAGCAGTATACAGATTCAAGGTTCTTATCTTTTTCTTTCTCTTTGCTGGGGCAAATCTAACTTCTTAACTTTCGTCGCTCCCTTGAAACCATCATAAGTCAACGAAAATTTCCCAAACTTGGAGCAATTCACATCTTAAAGCTCATACACGAAAGCAACTAGTCATTTGCTTTAATGTGTGGCCACTTGATCCTGGTTAACACCGCTTGTGGAGAAAGAACCCATCTTTGCAGCCGATGCACAAAGCGACATTTCAGACTGGCATGACTTTACTCACTAGTAACATCCAGCGTGTCTGCCTTCGGTCATGGTATAATTCTCTCGATTGACCTATTTTATTCAATCTAATTCAGCTCCGAGTAGATTATTAATTCAAGATCAAGATGCAAGGACCAATTTATCTTCAATAAACAGATCAACTCATCACATCATCCAAACTCATCAAAGCATTCTTCACCTCCTCCGGAATGCTCAAAGCCACAGAAGAAGAAGAACGAAAAATTGCATATTTGAACAAGAGCCATCGAACTCAATCTAATTGCAGCCAATTAATTTACATTCCCCAAATTTCAGTCGAAGGAGTCATCTCAAAAGCCAATCCAAAATCCCCAAGCAAAGCAAAACGAACAAACTTCAAGCAGATCGGATCTCAGATACACAACCCAAAACTCTAAATTTCGTCGAAGCTCACCCAAATGGAACTGATGACCGCATTGAAGCTTGGCCCACGACCGATCCCCATTGTCGGTGACGACCTCAAGGCAAATGGAGCAAGACACGGACCTGCCTCCGCCATCGCCATCGTCGACCGCCACGTCGTCATCGCCGCCCTTCAACCCCATACCTCGATGGGAAAAAACAAATCAACCCAACAACCGCGAACGTCGTCCTCCAAATGAAAAGCGGAAAAAAAAAACCCTAATCCGATTCCGGAAATCGACAAGCTCCCGCGAATAATTTAAGCGGAATCAGACCTCCCCGGCCTGCAATTTACACACATGAGATGGTGGAATCACGAATGAGGGCGAGAGGGAGGTTCGATGGAGGAGAGAGAGGAAATGGAGAGATGCGTGAATCAATCGAGGAGTGGGGGGAAGAACATGGAAACGAAGAAGCAGTCGCTGAATTCGGATTTAATTATTATTGGTTGGTTCGTCTGGTCTGGTTTGCGACCTTCTCTTTCATTTTATTTTATTTTAGTTTTCTTTTTTTTTTTGGGCTGCCTTTTTTATTTTTATTTTTCCCTTTTTCTTTGGATTTCTGGATTATTTGCGTACGTGAGCGAGAGGGGGTGGATTGGCGTCCGTTGGATTTGGGGATGGGGACAACGTTGTCTGAACGGGGAAAACTGGACGGCGGCGATTGGTTTTGTGTGGGTTGAGTTTGGATTGAATTTGGTTGACTACTGATGTCCCGGTCGGGTCTCTCTCCTTCTTCTTTTATTTTTTTTATTTTTTTTTTAAGTTTTGTCGTTAAGTAGTAGTGCTAGTCAAGCAATCAATTCATAATTTTTTTCATATTTTCACGCACCGAGCACAATCGAAATTTAGGAAACTAAATTATTTTGTGTAGTGAATTAGCTTAACAATTGCCGGGACAAGGTTATTAACGTAACTCTCCGCACAGTGTTTATTAATCTCGGGTACCATGCTAGCAAGCCAATTAATAATCACAGTGCAAAGCACAGGCCAAGAACCTAGGAGCTAAAACTCTGATGACTCAGAGCGCATCACTAGTACACGAGCCTACCTAGAAGTAGCCAAATGACGTAGAGTTCACCATCCCCGTCGCCAATATTCGAGTTGAAAGAATTTATTTTTATTCCCTTCATCCCAAAGAATATCCTCAAAATTTTACATCCCAAAATTAAATAAAGTAATTTGAAGACTTGCTTAGGTCCAAGAGCGGAGTCGAAATTCGTAAAACTAAATTATTTTGTATAGTGAATGTGCTTAACAATTGTCAGAGCAAAGTTGTTAAAGTAACCCAAGAACAATGATAGGCGTAAATTCTCACGTTGTTCAAGCAAGGTTGCAATCTTTTAATTTGTAGATTCCTAGTCCCAATTCTCATGGTAAGTTATTTGCTAAATTGGATTTCTCTTTCTTTCTTTCTTTATTTTTCCATTGTTTTCTAAGTGACTCATTCGAACTCCTAACAATCACCTCCTCTTTCTTTCGTGTGTTCCATTATTTGCTTCGAAATTCTAACATTTTTTCTTTTATATAATATGGTAACAAAAGTTTAAAAATCAGTGAAAACTCACATAAAGCAAAGTAGAAATACATGAACCAGTCTTGCACAAGGCAAGTAGCAAATATGGGCACCTGCAAATTTAGAGATGTCAATAGTTCGGTTCAATTCAACTTTTCAAGAAGATTGAAACGAACTGAATCATTAGAAATTATGCTTGAACCGAACCAAATTTCATCCTGAATTGCATATGAACCCAACCAAAAATCCAATTCGGTTCAATTGATTTTGATTTTTCCTTTCTTTTCTTTTCTTTTTTCGTTTTTTTATTTTGTGGCTGAGAGCTGGTGACAGCTGTGAAGCCCCCACTGGCCGTGGGTGAGGGGTTGCGTGTAGCATCCTGAGAACTCAGCTCCCCAAGTCAAACCATTTCGATTGTAATCCTCAAATTACTTATAGTAGTGAATTATAATTTAAGATGAAACATCATGTACGATGAGATTGAAAGCCCTCCACCCTATGTGAAGGTCATTTTGGATATATTGTGAGAAGTATTCACAATAAGTTAAACAAGATGCGATTACCGTAAATAATTATCTTTGTTTAGAGATGGATTAATATCTTGAAATTGAATTTGGATTAATGTTACATTGAGCCATAATATGTGGACAACGGAAAATGACATTGCACGACACTAGAGGTGAACAAGGAATTATGGGGGTGGTCGTGCATGTGTATGTGTAGGGATGAGAGTGAGAGCTAAGACAAGTGTCTAATAGGGTGGTTCATGTTTGACATATTGTTCTCATTAAAAAAAAAAAACAAAAAACCTCTCATCTATTATATAAGACTCTCTTTCCTCTCTCCACTCTCATTTTTCCTTGGATTTTCGTGAGAAGCACTCTCCATCCCAAGAGCTCCCTCTCTCTTGGATTTCTGCGCACACCCGAGAAGAAAATAATTGTTTGAGCTCATCCGGATGCTAAATTGAACTCCATTTTTTTCTACGTGACTATAAGCTCATGAGAAATATGAATGTGAGATCTGATGTTTTAGAGAGTGGACAGAATTTCGTCAGTTTGAGCTGCACAGAATATGGACGTAGAGACACACACTTTGTCCGCCGTGATTTAAGCTTCGTTTTTCTTCGTTGACGATCCTAAGCAAGTGAACTTCTATCCCTACTGCTATGTTGCTCATTTACGGTTCAATTGGGTGTGATTTATTGATGTTTAGAAGTGGGTATTAGAAATCGAAGACAGTCTTGCATGAGCAAGGAAACGAGTATGAGATGACAACCCTTGCTAATATAATCGACTATAAGTTATGGGTATGAGAAATATGTAGTTTAATTGTATGAATTTCTATGGACTGAGCTTGATTTGAGTTCCAACCCAAGGAAGGTTCGGCCATGTATGTATAATGAGAGATAGTCACGGACTAGATGATTGGTCATGGTAGGCTTTGCGTTGGACAGTTAAGTTATTGCTGCTATGGGCTTAATTAGTATTCTGGTGTAATGAATTGGTATGATTGTTGCCAAGATTAGAAAAATTAGACCGAGAGAGATAGATATTGTGAGAGGCCTAGCGCGAACAAGGAGCAAAAATCATGTAAGATGTACTAAATATGTATAATTGAGGTTTCGTTGGTTTAGCATAGCCAAAGTAATCGGCGAGTTGATAATGAAGCCATTCAGTGGTAGAGGTAAGGAAATTAATGAACGGTCATGTTCTTTGATGTTGAGAGGTACTAAAATAGTTTTAATTGATCGAATGTTCTCCTGAAGATTGTTAAGTTATGTGTTAGTACGACATTGAGATGTCATTGGTGCAAGACGAGATTGAAATGGTTATGTAAATAATGGTTCGACCGCGAGTTTCGAAGTTGCTCGTATTATGTCAATCGGCTATATATGTGAACGCCGCCAATGTTTTGATAGGCAAACTTCATGTGAAGTCGGGTAACTATTAATTAGTAAAAGCTGGAACATCGTACTCATTGTACTTGCGTTAGGAATTGATTGTGTTTGCTCATCAACATTATCATGATAGTCATCTCATTGCATAACATTGCATAACATTGCATTCACTTGGCAGAAGCAGTTGAGGGCTACAAGAAAAAGAAATAACGTAATGTGTAATTCCCTACGGGGTCAGGATGCCTTGGTTGATGGCATCAAAAGGACCGTGAGGTATGTGCACGAAGCATCGGGGTCAGGGTTCCATGGGCGTAGAACTTGCCATGGGTATCGGTGGTAGAGCTCGATAAAGTGTCAATATTACAAGTGGCAATCGACTCGGGTACGGTGATCCTATTGGTATTACGAACGATAATTGGACTATGGTACATCAATGATAAGTATTTTGCATGGGAGTGCAAGCATCCATTCATGTGCATATCACATCATGCATATGTTCTTCGAATATGTGAATTCTGTTTATTGCTTTAGTTCAATAAACTGTCAATTAATTGTTATGATCAGTCGAGCGGGTAGTCAAGCGATTAGACGTAAGTCCTAAGTTCTAGGAGTGAGTTGGAAATTCACATGGAATTGGCTAAGAATTTATAAATTGGATGTGGAATGGAATCAAGATTACTTGGACGGGAAGTCGCGAGGATTGTGGGAAGAATTCGTGGCATTCGAAGGTCATTGTATAAGGGTTATCTATTAGACATCGATTATCTTGATGTCCCTTCTAGTATTCAGACCATGGACATTTTGCATAAATCTTATTTCTTGTATGTTTGTCGAGATGCGCTTAACTGAATAAGTAGATGGACAGCCTAGTAGTTAGGCTAGAAGTTTTACTTGCTGAGCTGGTATTAACTTACCCCTGTTTGTGAACTATCTTTTAAGATACTCGAGTAAACAACAAGATCAAGCCTTGAAGACGATGGCGAAGACAAAGCTAGTTGATTGTGTCGATAAGATGAGAATAATCATCGCAGTTTGTAATATTTGAACCGTTGTAAAGAACTTTCAAAAATGAATATGTATTTGTACCACCAACTTGTAAATCTCAACTTAATTAGTATTAAACATCTTCCGCTGCATGAGAATATTTGCCTAGTAATGATATTACTTCGATGTGACGGCCTGGGACGTCACGGTTCTGCGGGTCGCAACTAAAGCAAGGGTGCGACAGTACGACCCCTTACAAATGCGGCATCATCAGCCTTCGGGACTTGCCTGCACTCATGGTGGCCGACGAGGGTTGCGACGCTTGCCTCGTCAAATATTGAGCAAAAATTCGTTTGATTATGCAACTTCATTTTTATGATTCTAAAGCATTTTTTTTTTGTTTCAGAAGTAATTTTGAAGCTATTTGAAGAAGTAAACAAGATTTACCTCTCCAGAAGTTACAAGTAGAAAGAGAAAAACCCATGGGCCTGACTTGTCCGAGTCCGGAAATCCGGCCGGGTCCAATACTTTATAATAATAAATAAATAAGATAAAATATATAATAGTAAAAAATATATAAATATTCAAAAAAATTGGAAAAAAATAAGGAAATGTTAGGAAAATGTATTTTCATTCCTTTTACTCTAATTAGTGCTTTTTTTTATTTGATCCTTAGCGATAGACTATGGGTGCGTTTGGGATCAGCATTCCCAAGCCCCTTTGGTGTCCAAAGCCCTTTGGGCAAAATGTTTGTTGTTTGGGCAATTTTTTGAAAGCCCCTTGATGTCACATGCTAACATTCTAAATGCTAAAAGCCCAAGGCAACCTTGAGGCTACCTTGGGCTTTCATCTTTCTCGGCATACAACCCGAAGGTACTGTTCTTTTTTATTTTTTTGCCAGTTTTGACCTCAAATTTCTTTTAGTATTCCAGGTTTGCCCTTCCAAATAAAAACCCTAGAGCTGCCTTATTTTACTTACCTGAAGCAGTCGTTCTCGTCTCTCTTCTTCTCTTGTCGCTTCTGTCCTCACTCCGTCTTAGGAAGATTTGCTTCTCACTTCGTCTTCATATACAGATCTGCTTCTCACTCCATCGCTCGCTCTCTCTCTGTCTCCGAATCCTTCCGATCTTCCGGATTTCGCTTGGAATTCTGGTGAGTTTTCATTGTGAACTCTTTGAACGATTCTTCATCATGCTTCATTTTTTGTCATTTTTGGAGAATTGAGTAGATCTGGTTATTCGGCTATGTTTTCTACTCTCCAGCTTCTCGTGAGCCCATTTTCTGTTAATTTTTGGAACATTGTGTTTTCTAAATCTTAATTGCTTCGTTCTCTCTGACGCAAACAACACTGGTTTTCTGATCTTCGTCAAATTCAGAAAATAGAGGGATTCTACATAAAGATGTGTTAACTAGTTTGTTGTTTCGAGGAAACTTCATGTGGGGATGGGAGATTATTTGTGTAAATTCTAGTTTGGAGCTCCGTCTGGTTCATGCTCAAATGATTTGATTCTATGCTTCACGCTTTAGCAAACATTAACTTACACAGAGTGTGTTTGGCCATTTATGGTTAGTTTAGTTGGCACGAATGGACGGGGAATGATGGTATGGCAACTTCTGTAACAATATCTCGGTTGTTTTGGCCATTTTGTGAGTCACAGTGGACAAAATGGAAGAGAGCGAGACAGAGTGGGACGAATTGAGTTCTAAGTAATTTCCTATTGATTGATGCAATAGATACAAGTAATTGCTTGGTGTTTCGTCATGTGGGTGTGGGGAGTCATGGTTGTTTTGGCCCTTTTTTGTCCATGTTGAGTGATTTGATATGAATTATATTCCTTATGCACGCAAGTGTACTAAGATTGATCGTGTTCCGTTTATTTGCATACTTATTCTAATTTATTTGAATTCCCCAAATGATTGTCTTCATTTTACTTGAAGATGGTAAGTTCATCAAAGGAAAAGGCATTTTGGGGCCCAAAAGATATTGAAACTTTTTGTAAGTTGTGCATTGAACAAATTGAATTAGGCAATCGTCCTGCTAGCAACAAAAGGGATGGATGGTCAGTCATAATTAACAAGTTTGAGGAGCTGAGGGGCAGAAGGTATGATAAAAATCAAATGAAGAGTAAATGGGATAATCTTAAGGAAGAATACAAAAGATGGAGGAAATTGCTTTTCAATGAAACAGGACTAGGATGGAACGCAAGGAAGAATACCATTGATGCAAATGATGAATGGTGGGAGACGAAAATTAAGGTGTTTATCTCTTATTTTGTTAATTTTTCTAATATAATTTTTATTATACAACTTACAAAAATATTTTATTATAACAGGAGGATCATAAATATAAGGCTTTTCGAACGAAAGGCATACATCCTGATCTTGAAGTATTATTGGATATAATGTTTAGGGGAACAGTTGCTACTGGAAGTGTTACATGGAATCCTGCACAAGGTTTAATTAATAATGAGGATACCGAGGCCCCTCAAGCTAATATGGGTGATGGTGCTGGATCTACTAATAATAATTTAGAGGGTAATGTAGATGAAGATATTGCTCAACCAAGTCCAAGTAAGGGTGCAAAAAAAAAAAAAACAGCACACAGGCAAGCTGGAGGAAAGAAAGGAAAAAAGTTGACTAGACCTGCTCAATTAGCATCATCGATTGACAGACTTGTTTCAACTGTTGCAAGCAGGAGCAATGTATCATCTATTGCAAGGTAGTTTGATCCTTACAAGGAAATTATGCAAACATTGAAGGCCATACATGAGATTAGCAAAGATTGAAAGATATTCTTTTTTGCACTATCACACTTCACTGAAAAGAAAGACAATTGGCAGATGTTCATGAACTTGGATGGAAATGAAGAAAAAGTTGAGTGGCTGAAGTTTAAGTTGAAAGAGCATAACAGCCGTCTCTAGTAGATTAGCTACTTGTGTGAACTCTTTGATATGCTATGTTGTTGTAATGTGAGACCTATTTCCAATTGGTTTGATTTGCACTCTATTTGCACTATGTATGAACTCTATTCTTATTTATGTTCTAATGTGAGGCCTGTTTTTACTCAGTATTCTTTTGTTTGAGTGAAATTTGCATACATATGTTTGATGATAACAGTTTATTGATGATTTAGATTATTCATCTTTTTTTCGACTGTAACTTAACATTTTGTCGTTTTGACCAGTTATGGACGATTCTCTTAAGGAGGAAGATCATGACAAAGAGGAAGAAGAATATTGGCAACTTGTGCAAGTCGCTAAGGCCGCGGTGGCTTATCAGGCAATTTACTGTTACAAAGAACCCTGTATGACATCTTCATATACAGGAAATCAATGGTTAGAAGAGTTAATGAGCGAAGATGCTAATCCGATAAGGTGTTATAAGATGTTTAGAATGGATAGAATTGTATTTAATAGTTTAAGGCATGATTTAGTAACAGGCTATGGTCTTAAACGATCTAGGAATATTGATGTAACAGAAATGCTTAGACTATTTCTTCTCATTTTAGGACATGGCGTGGGTAATAGGTTAGTACAAGAGCCTTTTCAGTGATCAGGGGAAACCGTAACCGGGTATTTTAGCTTAGTATTAGATAAAGTATGTGCAATGGAAAAAAAAAAAAGAATTGATCCAGCCACCTGATCGGCAATTTAGGGAAGTTCCACAGAAGATCAAGAAGAATCGACGATTCTGTCTTTATTTTAAGGTATGTGTGACGCCATGGAAATTCGACTTTGGTAAAGTACCTAAATTCAATAAAATGAATTAGTATTGAAAATTCAGTCGGTGGAATATTTTAGGACCGTAAGGATTTAAGAAACGATATTGGACGAATTCTGAAGTTTCAGTCGATTTAGATTAGGTTTCGAAATTCTTAGCTGTCTCAAATTAGAATTTCAATCTTCGCGCCCGAGCCAAATCCCAACCAAGCTTAGCCTACGAAATTGCCAAAAATATCCTTTGTCCAGTATACCAAATTTCGTTCTGACCTAAAATACCAAATAACTGCTTTACCCCTCAATTATTTGTGCGTATGAGACAAGATGCCCAAAAAGCCTTCCTGGTGGGCCCCATCCTCTCTCTCTCTCATAGGACGCTCTCTTTCTCTTTGTCTTCACATTTGTGCCGTTTCTTCCTTCTTCCTATTCACCCGTGGACTACCCTCCCTCAATCAAACCATTCCCCCTCCTCCAATCGAGTTTTGTGCGACCACCACCCACCTCCGGCCTCCAACCTCCTCCGTCGTCGGCCGCATCAGAGCCGCCGGATCACCTTCAGAAGACCCGATGCCCCTGTTCTACTTCGGACCCTCTGAACCCGAGAACATCTAGCCCTTCTCCGATCATTTGAGGCGTCATCGCCGTCAACCACCACCTCACCGATGTCCACCTGCCTCCCCTCGATTCCCCCAACGCCACCCCACCAGCCGTCGCCCGTCGGAATCACCGCAAACAAGCCCGACAATCTCGGTACCTTGTTTTCGAGCCCGATTCTATTTTTCTTCAAATCTAGCCAAACCCGATGTCGCCGCCTCTCACCGCTACCTCCATTGACCTCCTAGGACCCCTCTCCCTTTACACTGAGCTCATGGACACTGGCCGCTGGGCGTAGTGGCGGGAAATCGGCCTGGACCGCCGCCATGTTTTCGATGCCAAGCCCCCCTATTCTGTTCCTCTTCTGTTCAGCCACCTTCATCCGTCCTCCGCCGTGGCCACAGCCACCCTCAGCTCCTCCAACACCCCATCGTTCTAGCTCGAATCTTCCATCACCCCATCAGCTCAAGAAACGCCCAAATTGGACCTAGAATCGAGCCCTATGCCCTGTTTTCCCTGATCCGAACCTGACTTGATCGCCGACCACCACTATTCCAGCCACCGGACGTCGTTGGCCACCACCTTCGAACTTAAGCTGTTGTCTTAGAGTGTGGTGATCTTTTCGAATCACTTTAGATCGAGTTGGAGCCCCAGGAATCTAGTTAGCCACGAATCTCGCAAACTGCCGCCGTCGTCATCGAGGATCACCGCTGGGCTGAGCCGCCATCACTGAGACCGCCCTAGCTTGATTAGCGGTGAGTTGACCCTAATCTTTAATTAGGGCGCTAATTATGCCTAGGATTAGTCAATTAACCGATTAAGATAATTAAGTACACAATCAGGGTTGGTTTAGATAGAAATTTGAATTATGTTAAATGGACGCAATCGATTATGTTAGCTGGATTGATTGAATTGTCTGTGACTATTTGTTGCTAGATGAATATTGATTGATTGATTGTGATTCGATCGCGAGCGAGCGACAGGTTAGAGACGAGAGAATGATCTACGCTATAAATTGAATCGATTAATAAAGTCATTGCACAAATTGAGATTGATATTGCTTAATCGGATTTGAATGTTCGTGATTGAGTTGGCGACCTTATTGATTTGGTCGATTCGCTGAAATGTCTAGTTGACTATCTTAATTGTCCACTGAGTGTTTGGTTATTTGATTGGGGGTTAATCATCCTTTTGTAATGACAATGTTTAATGTTAGACTGCATATGCATATGATCGAGTGCGAAGTCAAAAGACATATTTTAGCATGAAAATGACCTTTGGTCGAGACTTTTACATGCATGTGTGAGCATCTGGCTTTAACCAAAGATAATGAAATGGGTTGATTGGTGGATGTGTATTGTATGGTCATATGAGGGAACGATAATGCTTTTCCTGGCAAGTTCGTACTGTACCAATTGTATAGAACCATACGACTTGCCATAAGCACGACAATTCTGGTCTGGTGCTAACTAGCACGGATGCAGGATTGGTCGGAAGCCATTCGCAGCTTGTGATGGACAGGCGCCTCATTTAAGGATGCCTACTTGCTGGTGCCGTGCTGGGTTCACTAGAGACACCTTTCGTAGTAGTCGTTGCCGAGAAAAAAAGGACGTAGCCCGGTCCTGCCGGTAGAACCCTAGATTGCACTAAGGTGCTGGATCGTGTTATTTGTGAGAGTTGAATTACGTCCTCTTTTGCGTAGATTCTCTCATGTGTCGTAGACACGATCATCATTAATAAATGGACTTGTATGATGTCATGTGCGTACTTATGGATGTGATGTTGTATTGAGTGATTGACTGATATGACTGTTGAGTCGAGTCGAGTCAAACATTGCATTATGTGTGGCTGTAGGCTGTAAACGTGCATGTGAATGATTATCATTTTGTGATTATGGTTGGCTGTTATACGTGTATATGATATTGTGAGCCTTCTGTTACGATGCCCTGGGTGAATCAGTTTTCAAACTGAGTTTAGGCTTGATTCATTGAGATTTATTCTCACCCTGTCGTGGAATAACATTTTCAGGTCCCTTATGATGGAGTTTCGTGGATACCAAGGAATGGTTGTGGGAGTAACCTTTTGAAGTAGATGAGAAGTTGACCTTACCCAAAAGATTAATTGATTGAGATCTTGTTTGGTCGTCCCGAAGTATGAGGTTGTACTTGTACGTTAGTAGCTCAGTAGGGTTAAGACTCGTTTGCTTATGTTGAATGATTTGTAATTATCTTTTTTTGAATGACTGTCGTGATCTTATACTTGTCTATCCCATATTGATTTGTTGTTAGGGAGTTAAAACCGTTTCCACATGCGTAATTAAGTAATAGGTCGATAGTGTGCCTGGGATGCTATCTTTAGGACCCCATGGCGATTTGACAAAGGATGTCGCAGGCTCGAGAGTTGGGCCGTGATATCCTCGCCCAAGATGGTATCAGAGCAAGGTCAGCCCGATCCATCTAGTCATTGGCCTAGAGTGATAAAAAGCATAGGGATTTGGAATAGTTAGTAGGACCGTAAGCTTTTACATGTGCTTGTTACCTATGTTTCTCTTTGACTGATTGTTAGTGATCTCATTACGCGTTGCTTGGGGTGGAGAGGGCTCCGTAATTTACCTGTATAATGAGCAACCGTAACGAGAAAGTGTCTAGCGGAAGGTTAGCTCAAGAAGATCCTAAAGCGGAAGGGATCATGCAGGCGTTGGAAATTTTGGAAGTGGTATTTGGACAACAAGTGAGTAGCCAAGCTAATGATGCCACCGTTTTGCGTGAAGACTCATTGACTGGAAACGAGATTGGTGCGCAATCGATACCCAAGTTGATTGAGAGGTTTTTGAACCTTGAGCCACCGAAGTTTAAAGAGTTAGGAGACCTAAAGACTGCAATCCTGTGGATTATGAAATTGAGAAGGCATTCGCCGTGCTAGGATGTTCCGAAGAGGACGAGGTAACATTGGTCGTTTACCAACTTCAAGGTAGTGCTAAGTGTGGTGGGAAGCTACACAAAGAAAGATCTTTCCTGAAGGTATGGTCCCGGTGTGGGATGCCTTCGTTGAAGTTTTTTATGGCAAGTACTTTCTGAACTGTAGCCGAGAAAAAAAGATGGTTGAATTTCTGCAGCTTCAATAGGATCATTTGACGGTAGAGCAAATATGAAGCAAAATTCATGGAGCTATCAGAGTTTGCATCATGGATGATTGGAGATCCTATGAATAGGATGAGAAGATTTAGTAAGGGATTACAGCCTAAGATTAAGGATTGACTGGTGTCACTGAACCTCATGAGTTATAGCGAATTGTATAAAATGGCCCAATCTATGGAGAGGGGCATGACTAACAGAGAAACCACATCTTTGCATCTTCTTCCAGGAATAACCGTTGGATAGAGAAGAGATCGATGTATATCAACAAGTATCACATCACATCTAATTGGAGGAATGCAACAAGAAAGTCGATGTTCCGCCAAAGTGAGAAGTGTTGCCTAAGACATGGGTCATGTCCTTGTTCGTTTAGACGAGGATAATGCTTTAAATGTTACCAGCTGGGACACCAAGTGAAGAATTGCCTGACAAGAAATAAGATAGACCAAGCATCGCTGCCGCAAGAAGGACAAACTCGAGGAGATGTTCAGCAGAATAACTAGGTTTGACGCTACTGAGAGTAGGGTGACTTTTGAGTTAAGATGTTCTATTATAGATTAGCAATAGCTAGGCGAGCTTGAAAAGATCTTTTTATGGATAAGACTTATGGATATAGGTTTGTATTAAGATGATTAGTGTTTTGTGGATTGCATAAGTTTGAAGTGTGGTTTTGCTTAGATTGCCTTAGCCGTTGTTTTCTTTGGATCCTCATCAATGACTAGATGAATATTTACAGAGGAGTTAGCGAGAATTGTGAGATTGGGCTCTGAAATTTAGTGAATCCGCAAAGAGTTGGAATGTACGAATTGATAAGGATCAATATGAAGGCAAGTAACGTGTGTTGTATGGTGACGAAGATCTCTCTCTACACATGTTTAAATTTGGATTTAAAAGTGAAAATACTTTTGTGAGTGCATTGTGTTGTATTTTGGGTGATGGACAGAAGATTGTGGATGAACCGAGATGTCATGGGTAAGTAAGACTTATGTGTTTTGCAAAATGGATGAAAGTTGATTTTATCTCAGAATCCTGATCGAAAAAGGGCTTGCAGTATGTCAAAGGTAGCCTTGGAAGGATTTGAGGTAAGGCCACTAGAAGATTAATAGGTATGGTCGAGCAAATGACGAAGATTTTGGTGTATCGATAAGTCAAAGAGCAGCATTACAAGCCTAGTGGGTTGCTGCTGTCGTTGGGGATTCTACAGTAAAGGTAGAAGAACATCACAATGGATTTGTGATGAGACTTCTAAGAGGTCAAAGAACAAATGACTTAGTTTAGTATAGTAAGCAAATTCAGGATGCATGTTCAAGCTATAACAATGTGAAGAGATTCAACTAGATGTGAGTGTGAGGCCCCAAGACTTAAGGCCGATCTAAGCTTAAGACTCGAACTACTCAAAAACAACCACTAAGGATCGAAAGCCACCAAGAATTTTGAGGTCGCCCTCGACGGGGATGATAGCCTGATTTGCCATTCGGTTGTGATATTGATTAAGGGTCGACTGTATGGCGATCTTAAATCAAGCATAGATTGAATTGGGTTGATTTCACTTAGTTGTAAGTTAACTATAGGATCACCATGAAGTGCACCAAGGACTGATTCGTGGCATGATTTGCGAGCTGACATTGATCGATATTCAAGATGGCTATGGACCCAGTGAGGGACGATCTGTAGTAGAACCCTGTACTAACCACACACTAGTCAATGATTAGCTACCCTGGATTATGTGATGTACTGTTGGAGGACTACGGGTTGAGTTGAACCAATCCCGCATCAATTTGAGTTGATCATGAGAGATGATCTTGACAGTGTTCAATTGTATCATCATTCTAGGAACACGTAATTCCAACCCTAAGCCGGAATATTTGAGATGGCCCTCGGCTTGTCAGTCGCTTGTGAGCTAACCCTGTTTGATAGAATGGACGGTCTGACCTTCAATTTGATTTGGCGTCTGAATTCAGTGATTCTTCAGGTGTTCAAGAGATGACAAGCGATGGTTCCAAATCTCATAGCGTTGAAGAAAAGGCAAATCATTAGTCGACTTTTCCATGTAAGCAGAATGCCCAAATTGCCATTAGTGTTAGTCATGATTGACATCTATGGAACAAGAGGAGAAAAAGTGTTAAACTCTGCTCATTGGAAGTTAAGAAACAGTCAATCGATTCGTGGGAATGGATAATTGTCGTGGTTACTAGGATAACCAACAGTTGATTGGGACAGCAAGGTCATATGATCACAGTCGAGTTGAATCCCTAGAGTCGAATGATTCACCCTGTTTAAATGAATTATAGATATGGAATAGTGTCAGATTAGTAGTCAAGGATCGTAAGTTAGAATCGACTTGGATTTGATTATCGCCTTGTGGTTTCGGTGCACGGAGTGGAGATTAGGATTAACTTGGATCGAATGTAGTATGAATTTTGGGAAACGAAACTGCAGTTCAGTATGGCATATTACCCGCAGACGAAAGTTCAGTCTGAAAGGATAATTCAGAGTTTGGAGTACATGTTGGAGGTATGCGTTTTAGATTTCAAGGTAATTAGAAGGAACAGTTACACCCGATGGAGTTTGCATAAATAGCAATTATCAGTATAACACTAAGATGATTCTTTTCGAGGCATATGGCAAAGCGTGCAAGAAGTCCATTTTTTTATATATAAAAAAGCGGACCTGAGTTAGTGGAATAGTCGATAGATGCTATTAACATTATCAGAGACAAACTGAGAACAGTTTATAGTCATCAAAAAAGTTACGCCAATAAGGAGTGAAGACCTTTGGAAATTCAGGTGGCCGATCATGACTTTTAAAAAGGCGTCGCCTATGAGAGGGACTTTGACAAGAAAGGAAAACTAAGTCCAAGGTGTATCATACCATTCGAGATTTTGAAAAGAATTGAAAATTGGATGTGTCGTCTTGCGTTACCGCCAAGACTTGCTCAAGTGCACAATATCTTCCACGTGTCGATACTGAGGAAGTGCGAATCGAACCCCACTCATGTGCTGTGTTAAAGAGGAAATTGAACTGGATGAGCGAGCATCGTATGTGGGAAGTCTAGTCAGGATCGTAGCTAAGAAACAGCAAGTATTCTGGAAGAAGAATTTCCCTTTGGTCAAGGTGATTTAGTAAACCCACGGAACCGATAGGAACTATTTAGGAGATTGACGAAATTGAGAGGACTGGAAATTCTTATTTGTTTGAAAGGTGTAGCAATACTTCAATTTTGAGGACGAAATTTCCTAAGAGGAGAGAGTTGTGACGCCCTGAAAATTTGACTTTGGTAAAGTACCTGAATTCAATAAAATGGATTAATATTGAAAATTCAGTTGGTGGAATATTTTAGGACCTAAGGATTTAAGAGACGATATTAGACGAATTCTGAAGCTTCAGTCGAATTAGATTATGTTTCGAAATTGTTAACTATCTCGAATTAGGATTTCAATCCTTACGCCCAAGCCTCATCCCGACCGAGCCTAGCCTGCGAATTTACCAAAAATACCATTCGTTCAGTATACCAAATTATGTTCTGTCCTAAAACACCAAATGACTGTTTTACCCCTCAATTATTTGGCATTATGAGACAAAATACCCAAAAAGTCTTCCTGGTGGGCCCCATGCTCTCTCTCTCAAATGACGCTCTCTCTTTTTTTCTTCACGTTGCCGTTGCTTCTTCCTTCTTCCTGTTCAGCCGTGGACTACCCTCCCTCAACCGAACCATTCCTCCTCCTCTGGTCGAGTTTTGTGTGACCACTGCCTACCTCTGGCCTCCGGCCTCCTCTGTCGTTGTATTCCCGTCGTCGTAGGCCGTGTCGGAGCCACCGGATTGCCCTCAAAAGACCCGACGCCCTGCTTTGTTTCGGACCCCCTAAACTCAAGAATAGCCGGCCCTTCTCCGGCCGTTTGAGGCCCCATCGCCGCCAACCACCACCTCATCGACATCCACCAACCTCCCCTCGACTCCCCCGATGCCACCCCACCAACCGTCGCCCGCCGGAACAGTCGCAAACAGGCCCGAGAATCTCGGTACCTTATTTTCAAGCTCGATCCGATTTTTCTTCAGATTCGGCCAAACTCGACGTCCCCGCCTCTCATCGCCACCTCCATCAACCTCGTAAGACCCATCTCCCTTTACCCTGAGCTCGTGAACGCCGGCCGCCACACATGGTGACCGAAAATCGGCCCGGGCCGTTGCCCTGTTTTCGGTGCCGAGCCCCATGTTCTGTTCCTCTTCTATTCCTCTTCTTTTCGGCCACCTCTGGCCGTCCTCCGCCGTGGCCACCGCCACCCTCAGCTCCCTCGATACCCCACTAGTCTAGCTCGAATTTTTCCCCACCCCGTCAGCTCAAGAAACACCCAAATTAGATCTAGAATCGAGCCCCCTGCCCTGTTTTCCCTGACTCGAACCTGACCCGACCGCCGGCCGCCACTATTTTAGCCACCGAACGTCGTCGGCCACCGCCTGCAAACCAAAGCTGCAATCCCGAAGTGTTGTGGTCTTTCCAGATCACTTTGGGTCAAGTTGGAGGCTCAAGAATCGAGTTAGCCGTGAGTCTCATGGACCGCCGTCGTCATTGTCGAGAATCACCGCTAGGTCGAGCCGCCATCACCAAGACCGCACGAGCTTGATTAGCGATGAATTGATCATAATCTTTGGTTAGGGCGCTAATTGCTCCTATGATTAGTCAATTAGCCGATTAGGGTATTTACACGATTAGAGACGATTTAGATAGAAATTTGGATTAGGTTAAATGGCCACAATCGATTAAGTTAGCTAGATTGATTGAATTATCTGTGGCTATTTGTTGCTAAAGGAATATTGATTGATTGATTGTGATTCGATCGCGAGCGAGCGATAGGTTAGAGACGAGAGAGCGATCGACGCTATAAATTGAATCGATTAATAAATGTATTAAACGAATTGAGCTTTATATTGCTTAATCGGATTGAATGCTCGTGATTGAGTTTGGTGACCTTATTGATTTGATCGCTTCGCTGATATATCTGGTTGACTATCTTAATTGTCCATTGAGTGTTTGGTTGTCTGATTGGGGGTTAATCATCCTTTTGTGATGGCAGTGTATAATGTTAGACTGCATATGCATATGATCAAGTACGAAGTCAAAAGACATATTTTAGCATGAAAATAGCCTTCGGCCGAGTTTTTTACATGCCTGTGTGAGCATCCGGCTTTAACCAAAAATAATAAAACGGGTTGATTGCTGGATGTGTATTGTATGATCATACGAGGAACGATGATGTTTTTCCTAGCAAGTTCGTATTGTACCAATTATATAAAATCATACGAATTGCTAGAAGCACGACAATTCTGATCTGATGTTAGCTAGCACGGATGCAAGATTGGTCAGATGCCGATCGCAGCTTGTGATGGTCCGACACCCGATTTAGGGATGCTTACTTGCTGGTGTTGTGCTGGGCACACTGGAGACAGCTCTCGTAGTAACCGTTGCCGAGTGAAAAGGGACATAGCCCGGTCCTACCGGTAGAACGTTGGATTGCACTAAGGTGCTGGATCGCGTTATTTGTGAGAGTTAAATTACTTCCTCTTTCGCGTAAATCCTCTCGTGTGTCGTCGGCACGATCATCATTAATAAATGAACTTGTGTGATGTCTTGTGCGTACTTGTGGATGTGATGCTGTATTGAGTGATTGACTGATATAACTACTGAGTCGAGTCGAGTCGAGTCAAGCATTGCATTACGTGTGGCTGTAGGCTGGTAAGCGTGCATGTGGATGATTATCATTTTGTGATTATAGTTGGTTGTTATACGTGTATATGATATTGTGAGCCTTCTATTAAGATGCCTTGGGCGAATCAGTTTCCTAACCGAGCTTAGGCTTGATTTACTGAGATTTATTCTCACCACGTCGTAGGATAACATTTTCATGTACCTTATGATGAAGCTTCGTGGATACCAAGGAATGGTTGTGGAAGTAGCATTTTGAAGTAGATAAGAAGTTAACCTTACTCGATAAAGTAATTAACTGAGGTCTTGTCTGGTCGTCCGAAGTATGAGGTTATGCTCGTACATTAGTAGCTCAGTAGGGTTAAGACTCGTCTGCTTATGTTGAATGATTTATAATTGTCTTTTATTGAATGACCATCGCGATCGTCTACTTGTCTATCCCTTGTTAATTTGTTGCCAGGGAGTTAAGACAGTTTCCGCATGTGTAATTAAGTAATAGGTCGATAGTGTGCCTGGGACGCTATCTTTATGACCTCATGGCTATTTAGCAAGGGATATCGCGAGCTCGAGAGTCGGGGCATGACATATGTTCACTTATACAATTTACATGTAGAATTAGACTTATATTTCGATTGTATAATAATATTTTTATTTTTGTATCAAGATTGTATTGAAGCTATTGATGGCACACATATTTCGACAATGGTACATACGCATGATCAGATTCGTTTTATTGGTCGAAAAGGAACACCAACTCAAAATGTATTGACATTATGTAATTCTAATATGGAATTTATTTATGTTTGGGCTGGTTGGGAAGGACAAGCTCATGATACTCGTATATTTTACAAAGTCAGTGGGAGACATGATGTACAATTTCCTTATCATCCTCTAGGTTTGCGAATTAATGATTTTTGTAGAATAAAATGTATACATGGGTCTATGTAGATTGAATGCACATTAAAAATTTGTGTAGGTAAATGGTATTTAGTAGATGTCGGATATCCAAATCGAATAGGTTATTTGGGGCCTTACAAAGAAGTCAAATATCATTTGCCAGAATTTTGAGAAGGTCCCGCACCTACAGGTTATCGAGAGGTATTCAACTGTGCTCATTCCTCGCTGTGATCAGAAATTGAGCGATCCTTTAGCGTGTTAAAAAGAAGTGGAAGATTCTAAAGCAAATGCCAAGTTATCCATTTGAAAAACAAGTGCAAATTGTGATAGCAGCAATGACTTTGCACAATTATATACGGAGAAAAGCCGTCAATGATACATATTTTGCAAGAGCTGATTTGGATATTGATTATAGACATGTAGTTAACGTTAATGATGCAAATGAGGGGACTAGTGCTTTAAATGATAATTTATCTTCTGACATAGAATGTTTATGTGATCAAATAGCCATGAGTTTAGTAAATAATTAAGGACACTTCTAATTTTTAATCTTGTATTTGTGCATATGTGACTATGTTTATTATAATGAAAGTAGTATATTTTAATTTCGAAAGAAGTTCACTTTTGATATTTTCAACCAAAAAAAGTTCACTTTGATATGATTTTTTTATTTATAAATTTGTCGATACATTTGTATCACATTATTCTCAATGCAAATAATACAAACGTGACCGTCATTATTTTTCTTTTTTCAATTGTAAACATATTTAAAAAATCTAAATATGTCACATTAAATGACTTTCTAAGTATATATTTACCAAACATCATTTTTCCAAACGCCTTTCTCAAGGCACTTTTCAATTACAGTTTACCAAACAGTTTTTGCATTTCATCAAATCCTTTTAGGCCAAAGTCATTTGCATTTTGTCAATGGCTTTCTCCAAAAGTTTTTCCAAACGCACCCTATGTCCAACCGGACCTCATTTTTGTACATTTGATCATGTTTCGGGTTTTTAATCAGTATTGGAACCATATACGAGACAGATTACGAGTTTTCATTTGCAGCACTTAGTTAGATGTTTTAAATATTTGGTGTTTATTTATTGCATTGTATTTCAATAAATTGGATGTTAGTTATTTTCGTAGAACGAGGTTAACAATAGACTAGAATCTTGATAAAAGAAATTCATAAAAATATTTGCATGATCACTTAGTATTGGTGACGCTTATAGGATTAAATGGCTATCCAAAATGCATGATTACTCTGGAAAACGACCAACTAATTAGCTATCGAAGCCACGCTTATTAGATTATTAGCGTAAATAAGTCCACCATCCTAGAATCTTTGGTCATGTAGGAATCGAGATGGCACTCTCACGTCTTGATTAGTTTTTAGCTAGCCGACTGCACTAGGTTAGTGGTGACTCATAGAAATATTTAGCTTGTAAATAACTTAAAATGAAATTCTACGATACGCAAGGCATGGACTTGGGAGAGCCCACGTCTAACTTGATTGGCCACACAGCCCGCCTTTTGAGCAAAACCCTTAAACCTAAGATCTTCCGACTGCGTCAGCAAAAATAGGTTGCGACACCCCTTGCCAGCCATGAAAGCCTCGTCAGTAGTCGGCAGGGCCATGAATGCCATGGGTGCGGCCTCACCAGGTACGGACATGGGTGCAAAGGCCATCCTATTATCAGACGTATTTCTCTAATCAGAAATCTCATGCTAAAGCAGAAGTAGCTAGGGAAATCAACTTACCGGAAAAGTGTTACCATGAGCAACCTAAAACTTCCAAATTCTTAAACAATCAATATGGGGGGGGGGGAAAATCCAGGAGAAAATGTAAGTCTTGGTCTTGAGAATGACTTTTGAGTTGCATGGCTCACGAGCTAAACAAGACTGAGAAAATTAACTGCGTTCAATGCCTAACAACCTCAACACCACCAACCTTTTTCGTGAGCTATCAATGGAGAATCTCGTCGTGCTTGATACTGTCTTAAATATCATCTATTTTCCCCCACTGCGTAGCCAAAACTCCATTAATGGTTCTTCTTCTCTTGTGCTGAGGCTTTGCAGCGACTCTCAAGGCAGTCTCACGTGAAATTCACCTAATTCTGCGATCGAGGCGCCCCGAATCACGGGCACCCAAGTTGTCCTCGGACGCCCTGCGAATCCTATCTTAACCGATATCCTCGCGTGGTGCGCGCGCGCGCATCTTTAGGAACCGACGGTACACACGAGCTTCACGTCCCTAAAAAGGAGGAGGAGAGTTTAAAAAAAAAAAAAAAGAGGAGAGGGGGTGTTGAGATTAGTCCATACCAACCAAGAATGGTTGGATTCTTGTCAGGGAAGAAATAAATCACACTGTTCACTGTTCATCCTACCTTAACCAACCGTCGTACCCTTCGAGAACTAAAAGCTCAGCAGATCGACGTTTAGGTCGCAGAGGGACAGAATCTTTGGACACGCTGTCTTCTCTTCCATAATGCCTGCACCAGCGAATTCAGATAATCACCAGATGCAGATGCCTCTCTGTATCTCTCTACTGGAAAAACGCCGCCGTCGGGGTGATCGGTCGGCGAAGGTGGTGGTGGGACTGAAGCAGCCACAGAGCGGGATTCGCGAAGAATTTGAAGCCCAAACATTCTATTTAATTTATATAAAATAAAATGAGAATTAAACGTAAAAATCCGTTGTCGTCCAGCGGTTAGGATATCTGGCTTTCACCCAGGAGACCCGGGTTCGATTCCCGGCAACGGAACCTTTCTTTTTATTCCTTCCGTCCCCCCCCCCCCCAAGCCCCCTTTTTTTCTTCCCTTGTAGTATTTTCTCTTACGAACCCATTGTATGAATTTCACAGAAATTAATGTTGCACATTGAAAATTTGAACTGGAACGAAAGATAAGTAAATAATTTTCCGCTCTGTTAGCTTTTATCTTTCTTTAACCATGCCTGATCACCGAAGATGATCAATTCTTGGGCAGATCAAGATACAAGAACCACAATGCCCAAAAAAGAGAAAGAAAAAATCTCAATTGTCATCTTTTCTAGTTACATACTGCTTAAGAACTACGAGTTTAAAATTTCGATAATCACACTATTTTCCCTGATTCACAATTATATTCTTTTATAGCTTGTCACCCCCTAAAAACAATAGAAATTTCAAATCTAGCCAAAAACTTTCGCCAGGACTGTGGCCTGGACCAGATATTAATTTACACTTTGCTCCCCCTATGTTCTTGTGTTCAACAGGTATTCCAGTTTCGCAGTACATTGGCTTCCATGTATTGCTTCCAAACCTTGAGAGCATCGAGGGTTCTGGCGTCCTCCGGCTTCTCTTTCGATCTGTAACCGTTCATGAATAAGCCTTTAGCCGCGAACCCCATCAGCTCCGATGGGGCCATGTAACCGCGCATTCTCGACATGAAGGCCCCTCCTTCGTAAGAGAAACCCATCCGGAAGTACCAGTCTGTGCCCGCTGTATCTTTCGGGCCGGCAAGATGTTCTTCTGGTCGAATGTCCGGAGTTTGTGTCAACAGATGCCATCTGGAATATGCATCAGCCTCGATACCCAATGACTGCCAATCGACCTGCTGCACCGTGCCAGCGACTCTTTGTGAGTCCTGCACAGAGTGAGTGCATAACTGAATCGATTGTTCTAGTGCTAGCTTGTCAACTAGAATTTTCAACTCCTGTAGTCGGTGACCGATCCGGGATGCCACAGCATCGTAAAGTTTGCCTCTTGAAACATTTTTGAGTCCCTCCATATTGAGCAGGTCATCAAAGTGGATGGGATCACCAATAAGTACAATCACCTACACTCGCAATTCAGACCAATATGTGGCATCAGAGGTGAGGCAATCTTCTTTTTAACGATGCATCAAATAACTGAAAATACACTTTCAGAGTTTGTGCCTAAGACTCAAACAATACATTTACTCAGAAAGCTTTTTCTCACAGGTCAGCAACAAAGAAGACGAGTCAACCAATACAGTCTAACAATATGAAGTAGCTCTAGAAGTTCTAAAATAACCTCCTTGTTTGAAATTTGTTAAGATCTTCAGGCGTGTCACAACTTTAAACTTCAGCTCCTTAGAATCAAGTTGCGTGATAATTTGATAAGCCCTAACATAACATATTTTCCATCATTGAGTCAAATCTTTTGGAAGAAAATTGCATCAACACCAAGCTACATACCGTCTTGCCAATCCTTGGAAAGTTGGCTCCAATAGGCATGATATCTTGCATTCCTGTATGCACAAAAGGTACAACCGTAGGAATGCTGTCTGCATCGAGTATTAACCTGCAGTAGGCAATAATGGAAAGCCAATGAATATCAAGCGCCCAATAGCTCCACACAGCAGATAACTGAACATATGTTCTAGACGGTATTCCAGTGGATAACCAGCCAGATTAAGGGGCAAAGAGATGTAAAAGCGAAAGAAATTGAATATTTGAGCTCAAGCTACTCGAAGTTTCACTAACAGCTTTACTAATTGATCTCCACTAACACAGGTCATCGTCACAGGGTCAATTAAAACAAGCTGTACCCTGGCAACAACAGCACTAACTTTCCCACTACCATCTATAAACCATCTAAAGAGGACACTCTTCACCCCTACCAAGTTTGACTAGGATGATAGAATAAATTGGTTCTTGGTTCTTCTGATTTTGAAGGGGGTGAGAGGGAGCCATTTCATGGTTCCAGGAAGACATATACAAACTCTTCTACTACCAAAAAGAGTTACGCCCAATTGGTAGAAGGAAGGCACCAGATCATAGAGAAGGAATGGAATAGCCATGGGCCACAATGACAGGGAAAGAGATGTGAAATTTGAGTATTAGATGCTAAAGTGTCACCTCCCAACACCTCTCTTCACTGATCCTATGGTTCTCCCACCATCCCGAGAACGACTGCCTTCTGGAAAGATGTGAACCCACCCACCACTGTTCAATTTTGATATAGCCATGTCCATCCCCTGAAAAATGTACCACAGAGAGAAATATATTAGATTTCACGATGGCCATAAAACCCCAAAAGACATAGTTGCAACATTGTCATAATACTCATAGAGGACACAGTTTCCAATTGTCAAATGTGGAAGGTATCATTGCGATTTGCAATAAATCCTCAGCTGATTAAATCGTGCGCCATGTGATTGAGAGAGAAACTGAGTGAAGACATTTATTTCCAATACTGTAATCGAACGCCGGAGGTTTCGTAGTTTACAATCTACAAGGGCTATCTTCAAAAAAGTGGAACCATTATCACAGATGAAACACCACAAGGCAAAAAAGATATTGAATCTGCACAGAACTCGAATACAAAGTCACAGCCCAAAGATGACAAAACACAGTAAAAGAAACGATGAGATGGATTCATTTCCAAAAGAGTGCACGATGTCCAACAAAGCAACAAACGAGCCATGATACACATTCTACATAGCCTTCCCGACTTGATCGAAGTAAACAACTACGCATGCAATTAATAAAAATAAAAAATAAAACCTCTATGGTCATAGACATCGAGTAGAACAAACCACGTCAATAGAAAAAAAGTGAGGCTAAGCAAGAACCTCCATCTAGTTGAATGTCATTACCTTTTGATAAATCCCCTCACCACGGGAAACAGGCAGAACTTTTACAGATTGAAAGAATGCAGAAGTCACGGGATTGCTGAAACATCGATCAGTTGCACAAAGTGTCCATCTCAGGTTATGAGCATCCATTAGAACACTTGGAGGGAGAAGTGAAGCGATAACAAATGGATCATCCACAGAAGCAACGTGATTGCTTACCTAAAAGACAAGATCCTTGGTTAGTCAGTTCTACCAACATGTTTGATCACAAAAGGAAGAAGAGCTTATGCCCAATTCGCAGGCAAGCTGATCTATACCGTAAGAAGGGGCTTATTCTTGGGTCTGTGAAGCAGTGCATCATGTAGCTTCTCTACACCATATACCTGCCGTAACAAAAAATATTTCATTGACTTCATGCATAAGACTTTAGAAAGGATAGACAGTTCCCGGCCAAGCAAACCGGTCCCACCTGAACACGATTTAGGCCATGCATAAACACATGGCAAATATTCCCTAAAACAGGCACAGCAACAGCTCGAACCATTCGAAGGGCAATAGAATCTCCTTCAGCATTAAATTCCTCGCTGACTGCTCCACGAAAAATTCCAAAGTCAACATTCGCACCTTACTTCTCTCAAAGGAGTTTCAAATAAACATTACCTATAAAATAGAAAGCGTTTAAAATATCCACCCCAGAGATTCTAGTAGAATGAGTAATTCATTAGATGCGCTGAAGAGTTTGGTTTCGTCAACTTGAGGACGCAACACCAGGCTGCCTTTCAACATCAACATCAACATCAACAACACCTTTATCCCAAACTAGTTGGGGTCGGTGGAACACCAGGCTGCCTTTCAGACATTTTATTTACATTTATAAAGAAGGTTCTGCTATCATATAATTCGCACCAGCAAATATCAAAGAAGTCATTCAACTGAAGTCATCTTTGTTTTTAACAGTTGAAACCCGATTTGTATCACAGTAGTCGTTATCCTTTACAAAACTATCAGCAACCGCTGTCACTTCATTGTGCTATATGAAATTTCCTTTACAAAAATTATGCCTTTGCACAAGCACTTACAAAACATAACGTGGCACACTATCGGCGCCAAATTGTAATCTCCTGGGCATTTTTTTTTTTTTTTATAACCCAGGGAACCCCCGCACGGCCGACAGCCGGGGAGTAAACCCTGGGGGCGACACGTGCTAGCCACCACACACGTGCCACCGGTTAAGTCACCCTACGGCGCCCGAGATTCCTCCTGGGCATATTGGTCACCATAAGGATTCCAAATTCCATATTTATGGAGGAAAAGCCCGCATCCAATGGCAAACCATGTATAGTCACTATCCTAACTAGTTCGCCATCGATTTCTCAATTATATCAGTTCCTCGTCCTTAGCCATTACATAAGCATTCGCTTAGATTGCGGTTTTCGCCCATTTCATTACTCTACTTATTAGATCAGTTGGCTAGTCAGCTTCACTAAACACTATCTCCTAGCAATCGACTCTGGAAATCTTGGCTCCCACTAATTCCTTAGTTGACCAATGACTTCCTATGTTACTTTGTTTATCATGAACATTTTTCATAAAGTCGTTTCTTGGCAATCGATGTGATCCAACTAGCATGACTTTACATTAACCCTCTGGTTCAACATTATAAAGCATCTACAGAGAACAAGAAAATAGACCTGGTAACAAAGGACTTTGAAATCCTTATTTTTCCTTCATTTAATCTTTTTCCTTTTGCGCTCTCAATAAGAATTGTCGTCACTCCACTTTCATCTCATTGATCAAGCTTTTACTTCAGCCTATCCCCATGGATAAGAATTTGCCTTTTCAATTTGATACAACATCAACATCAATAACACCTTTATCCCAAACTGATTGGGATCGGCGGTCAATGAACCCCAAAGATTCAAAAAAATAAAAGCAAAATCAATCGACAGAAAAGAGAAAAATGTGTAATAATAAATAAACAAAGACACACACACACTACTCCTCCACCATACAAATATTAATAGACTTCCTCCACTCCGTCCTATAATTGACAACAAGCCAACTTATCCATCATTAGATTATTTGTCCTGACCTTTGTCAAACCCCTGCATTAGTCAAACATTATGTTGTAACCAAATCACATGCTTCCAGTATACCAGAAGGTGCATTATCGGCTTCCCACATGAACCATATGTGAAAATGCATATGGTATACTTTCATAGTTTTCTCAATCATCACATCAAGGAAACCTAGCCAGCAAATTTGAATGTCCTTAAAATTAATCCGGAGTAAGTCTTCAATTTATTTTTCAGCTATTCCTTGACATACAAGATTGCTCATGACGCAATTTCTAGCATTCCTATAGTCAAAACAGGTCAAAAGATACTTTCTCAATGTAGACATCAAAACCTTCCGTGCATTTATTTTCCACGAGAGGAATTTAAAACTCCACAACAGCATTATGTGGGCATTGTAAGCCGGTTCCATATCATCCAAAGCATCTTAAAAACCTTGACGAGCAACATGAACGAGATCAAATGGCGTCATAAAGAGTCCCTCAGGCTAAGTATTCTAAAATTATACAGAGTGAATCAAGCTATCAGCCAAATGAAATTTACATTCAAAAGCATGTGCCATGTAAAGCACATCAAAGCACCTGACGACTGCAGCCTCCACTTCGAAAAGGGGGAAAGAAACCTTTCGAGTTCAATAGTAGCGAGCTGAAAAGATGAAAAACCCAAGAACCAACATCCTCAATCCTCAACTCCATTTCATCGATGGGATGACTGCTCCACCATCTAACTCCTACGCTACAACATGAGTGCGGGAATCAACTGGAGAACGCACAATACCTCTCTTGCGGTAGAAGGACGACGACGACGGCAAAGAATCCCTCCGGAAATCCCGAAACCTCTGGAGCCAACGCTGCATAGTCGAGGAGAAGTGACCGTCGGTGAGCAACGCCGGCCCGCGACGGTGCTTATCGACGGCAACGACCCTGAAACGGTCCCTCAGACGGAGCTGCAGAGACCGAGCTTTACTCTTCCACAGATCGCCTCTTTCGAACCACTGCACGCCCATGTCTCTAGACGCGAAACTCGCTAGTCAGGCACATACACGAAAGAGGAAGAGAGAGAGAGAGCGAGAGAGAGAACAGAGAGCGGTGGCCATGGAAATGCGTGGAGGGAGAGAGAGAGAGAGAGGAGAAGCACGATCGTAGAGCGAGAAAGAGGGTTTATAGGAGGAGGCAGAGGTCGTTACTAAGGCGAGCAAGGGGGATGCGTACTGCGCACATTCTTTGTGTATAGATGGGAAAGTATATGCGGGCCCACCCAATTTGGACCTACGTGGCAACAACATTGGAGTCAAAGGAGCCACCACTTTCGAGGAACTGGGAGTTGGAAATAGGACCCCTCTTTCCAGAACAATCCAAAGCGAAAATTTTTTTCCAAAGCGACAGACATGTATATTTTGAATTATTTTTTTATAATCGACTTGCGTCGTTTGTCAACAGTACATTCAACATTGGATGGTTGTCGGAAAGGTAAAAATGAGTAGTCATAAGAGAACCGGGATAAAATGGAAATAAATTATATACCTTAACTATGATTAATGTTTAGACAATTACGCGCACAAACCAGGTGAGATTATTTAATAATGCAATTAGAAAATAAAATAAAATAAGACAAACGATGCCTTTCTATTAGGGATACTGGTGTTGGGAAGCGTTCATGGTCTTAAATGAGTGATTTCGAGATAAATAAATATTAGTTGGTAGCTTTAACGGTAATTCTGAAAAGGAAAAAGCGAGACAAATGGCAATTTTGACTTGAAATCATAAATGCATAATTGATATTAGACTACATATTCTTTTGACTCCAATACGATTTTCTTTTATCACAACCAACGATTGAAAAGTGATTGGCCACTAATAGCAAAATTTTCATAAAAAACCTAAACTTATTATAATTATGTCACTTCAACCTTGAATTTTTTTTTTTTGGCAATTTGAGTTCTAAACTTTTTGTAATTATGTCAATTCAATCTATTTAATCGAAAACCC
This sequence comes from Rhodomyrtus tomentosa, assembly GCA_028455895.1. Taxonomy (NCBI): domain Eukaryota; kingdom Viridiplantae; phylum Streptophyta; class Magnoliopsida; order Myrtales; family Myrtaceae; genus Rhodomyrtus; species Rhodomyrtus tomentosa. The sequence goes on along the minus strand of JAPCWY010000003.1, from coordinate 18,699,533 downwards.
TTAAAGAAATGGAAAAAAGAGAGAAAAAAGTTTAAAAAATTATTATTAAAATTATCACGTCAGCACCGACCAGCCAATTAAACTAAATAAACACAATTACAAAAGGTTTAAGACTCAATTCATTATCAATATCAACAACATATTTATCTCAAAATGATTGGGATCGACAGTCGAAGAACCCCAAAGTTACATAAAATAAAAGCAAGACTGATCAAGGAAAAAAAGATAAATATATAAAAATAAATAAATATGAAAATAAATCTCTTACTTCTTTTGCAATATTGATACAAGATATCTAAAAGTATGAATACCTCTTGTCCGAGCATATTGACGGCTTCTTGATCTACTCTTCCTACCGTATTGAACTCACGCTTCAAGGGTTTCGGACTCAATTGACGAAAAAAAATTAAGGACTGATTTGGCATAATTGCAATAAGTTCAGGAATTTTTTGGTAATTTCTACAAAATAACACACATGAGATTGAAATGCTCATTCTACTTCGTTCTTCTTTTTCAAATTATTCTTTTTTCCATTCCTTTTATCGTTCTTCACTGCAAGCATACTGGTAATAACTCTTGTGTCAGAACATCTTGAACACAGCTATGACCTGAATTCAGATCAACCCATATCTTCTGTTTCCACGCAGGCACTCCAAGTTCAGCTCTTTAGTTCCGCTTTAATAACTCTTGCAAAGCATCACTTTCACGAGAAGAAGGTTTCTTAGTTCAAAAGAGAAACAATAGATCCAACCTCATCGAGATCTAGGTCAATATATGAGTTCGATCAACTTGATGGCCCACTGCCCACGTTCTACCACATGCGCTGCACATTTCAGATGGGGTCCCTGCTCCAACCCTGCGAGATAAGTGTCCCTCATATCAGAAGTATGTAATGTGGTTTCAGTTTTAGAAGAGTTATAAAGTAGGTACAAATATAAAGCAGCTTAAAGCATATTCCATATTGTGGATGTTGGCTCTGCACTCAAGAACTCAGTCTACTAATTAGCATCCTTTTCATCACTAAAGCAGGATGGCGAAAGAAAAACGAGCTACAAAATTTATTTTCTTGACTTGGACAAAGTGATAGAGTTAGTAGAATGGTGAGAAATTGAAAAGTTTGCAGATGGAAACCACGCAAGAATGTTGCATCGGCACCTACGTGAAGGATGCCCAAATGTGTGCAGCTATGGGAAGATCGCTAGCAGATGAAAATTTGATAATCTGGCTTCAAACCTCCTATATTCAAATAGTTGACATCAACTGCAACATCTCCTAAATCGTCTGGACAGCAAAACCAAGCGGCATTAGTTAATTCTGTCCAAAATATTATGTCAGAACAAAACTTCCCAACAAAAGTCAAACATTTCCTTATTGACTCGATCTCCAAATGAAATTCAAATACGAGAAAAAACAGATGAAAAGAAACCTTCATATAAAGTCCTAGCAAACTGTACATATTCAGGGATCAGATCCTGGTATATAATTCCATCTGGGCGAGCATCCAGCACCACAAGGACTCCTGTTTCATCATGGCCCAATTCAAGTGAGCCGCTGAATTGCAAATCAAAAGGAAGCATATACCAGGATCTTAATTATGTGTCAATGCCAACACCAAGCCCCTTAATTATCAGCTGAAATACAGGTAAAAGATCTAGATATCCACACAATTGCAATGAATTAAAAGGAAATACCAAAACGAGCCATTTCAAGATGTTCTGCAAACGACAGCCGGGTTCATCAGGAGTTGGAAAAGTTCAGCTGACTATTATGAAATGACATATTTTACATTCTCTGGCAAAGAAAAACATATTTTACATTCTCTGGCAAAGAAAAATGTATTTTACATTCAGGTAACGCAGAGAATTACCTGGTGACACCCAAGAATTGGCAGAACTGCTTGGTAACGGAGCAAGCCAAAGAATGTTCCGCAAGTTCATTGAATCATCATAAGTTACGGTTGAACCTGAAATGCAGCAGCTAACAGCCTGAGTAACAAGAACATGGACTGGACAAAAGAACAAATAACTTCCAATGCAATATGCAAGACTGCATTTTTTTCCATTTCAAAACATTTGCAGATTCTTCTGATTACAACCTATAAAACTGTAATAAATTTTCAGCGGGTCTAGAAGCTAGGCACAAGAATGAAGGACAGTATATGTACAATGTTTCTACAAGGTCTTTACCTGTTTGGCAATAACCCATATAGTATGGAAACACTTCCTTGTCATAGGAGGGGTACTCCTTAGCATGAAACCTACCATGAGTGACGATCTAACGTCAGTAAATGCACTTAAACAGATACACTCATCCTTAATGCCCAGCACATAAATTTCCCCCTCTAAAGGTCTCCTCAGCAGAGTACAATCACACCGAAGAGAATTGACTCACAATATACCAAGCCTTCCAGTGTCATTGGCGAGAAAAAGGTGACCGTGGAAAAAATCATAGCGGCTCAATGTCACGTTCAACCCAACAGCAGAACCACGGGATTCGATGAGCTCAAATAGAAACTTAAGGTATGCATTTAGCTCCTGAAAGCAAACAAACTAGAAAAATGCTTCACTATTCTCCAGTCTTGGGAAAGGAGCACATGGTCTTGACAATAATGCAAACCTCGCTAATGAAGCGCCTTCCATAGGGCGTTCTGGTGAGCTCGCATTTGTCCTCTTTGGATCCTTCAATATCAGGGACCTATAACGATCATATATGGCGTGCTATGAGAAATCTAAAGACTCTGGTACAGAACATTTATGAAAAACGATCTCCTCTTCTCATCACGGACATTCCGAATTATTTCAAGTGAAAACCCGTGCATCCTTCGGTCTAATTATCCTTCGCCCATAAATGAATCCTAGCTAAAGATTCCGATAAGAGTATGAAATTGAACTTTCAAGTTCTAACAACTACGGAGACAGACTCAAGCATTGACCGAAATTGCTCAAAAGCATGAATATCAAATTCAAACCATCACATCCAGAACAGTCCTTAGCCAAACATCGACGTTATTACAAGCGATTCTACTGCGACTTTGCGGATTCCGGAAATCGCTTACAGTAATAGGTGTGGGATCGATGGCGCGATGGATAGCTCCGACATCGCCGCCGGAGTCGACGACAAGCCGTGCCAGCTCGAGGACCGGCTCGGGAGGCCACCAGACGAGCCGGTCCTCGTCTCTCCGCCTCTCGCATTCGGCCCCCCGACCTTGAACTGCATCGCCGACGATCAGCTTCCGGTTGACGGAGGAGCATGTGGGGGTCGTCGGAGGAGAGAAAGGAACCAGGAACTTGAAGCAGGATCGGAGCCTATCGGCGACGACGGGGTTGACCGAGGAGGAGGAGGAGGAGGAGCAGTGGGTGGCGGGGCCGAGGAGAGAGAGCAAGTCGGAGGGAGTGGCTTTGGGGATTGGAGACGAAGGCGATGAGGAAGGCGAGGAAGATGATCGGAGGGAGAGGAAGGAGTGGGAGCAGGTTGAGTATGAGGCGGAGAGAGAGAGCGAGAGGAGGAAGGTGAGTCGCAGAGAGAGACTGGTATTGCTCACCATGTCTCTCTCTCGCGCGCTCAGCGCGGGGATGTCGCCGGAGCTGAGCCACTATGGCTGCCCAATACAGGAGATGGACATCCGGTTTTGACTTTGAGCGGGTCGAAAATCGGGGACCCGATTCATTCTTTGGGAACATGTAGAAAACACTTTTTTTTTTTTTACTATGTGCACTAAAATCCCTAAAATTTGTGATGAAATTGCAATTAAATCCTAAAATTTATAAAAGGTACATTCAAGTCCTAAAATTATTTAAATTGTTTCAATCGAGGACTTACCTTAATGTAATTAATTTCTCAAATGAAAAATAATGATGTGGCATTTTTAAATTAATTTTCTTATCTCACATGTCATTTTTAAAATGTTTTATTTTTCAAAATCTTTTTTTTGTCATAAAAAATGGAAAAAGCTAAAAATTTATATGAAAAAGAAAAACAGAGCTCGAAAACGAGATCTGGATGGAGAATTGCTCCACAATTGATGCCAGAACCAAACGATTCTCTCTCCTCCTCCCCTCCGGTAACCAGAATGTCCCACTTGACCCTCTCTCCCCTTCGGAAAAAAATCATCTAACATTTTCTTAGAAGTTTAAACTCTAACCTTGCAATATGAGCTGTTCGTATTATGAATAGATGTCTTATATTATAACTAGCAAAATTATATATATATAATTTAAAAAATTACCCCCTAAAAATTAAAAATTTGGGCTATCTATCCAAAAATGGAACATCCGGATTGCAATTTTAAGTGCCTAACTTTCTAAGGAAAGTTTAGGCAATCCGAACCCCCTCCCCTATTCCTTCTCTGTACCTTTGCCTCTTCAATCTCGCCAGTTGCAAACCCTCATTGACCTATTCGGCATGCTTTAATCCTCGAGCCCGGGCACCTTCTATTTGTGGAAGCCAACCACGCCCACTTGCAACTTCACCAGCGTCACATGTGATGGTAGCAGCTCTGTCGATGCCATCGACCTATCCGATCGATAGCTAACTAGCATCCTCTCTTGGGATTTCATTTGTACATTGTCGTCTTGGGGCTTCTTCAACCCAAATATAGGCGAGGTCGCACTCGCGCCAAGCAAGCCTCGCTCGGGCTTGGCATCCGCCGCCCCTCCTGCGATGACCTCCCATCACTATTGTCCCCATTTTTTTTCCACTTTTGCTTTTTTAGATATTTTTTTTAGCTTTTTCCAATTTTCAATTTAATTTAAATATGATTTCAAAAAATAAAATAACAAAAAAACCACTTAAGATAAAAAAATTAATTTAAAAATGACATGTCAGCATTTTTCATTAGGAAAATTGAAGGTGTCAACATAAGGACTAAATTAAATCAATTTGATAAGTTTTAAGACTTGATTGTACATTTTGCAAGTTTTAGGAATTAATTACAATTTCGCCATAAGTTTTAGGAATTTTAGTGGACATATTTCTTTCTTTTTTTTAATACATTAGGATGATGGTCCCAACATTCGTGCCCAAAATTCTCGAGTTCCGACCAAGGACCTGCAAGGCTAGGCTCGAGGAGGGATGTGCAAAAGAATAGAAATTCGCTTGGATCGCCTAGAATGGAACTAAATCGATCCATAATCGGTCGGTCTCAAGGAAATCGGTTTGGTTACTGATTTCAGGTGTGGAACAGCCTATCCACTCGTTAGGGCCGCAATTATTCTCTTTTATTTTTAAGATAAAATAAAAATCTCTATTCAGTCGTCTTTTATCTCAGCTCAATTTCTTCCATCTCCACTCCCTCAAGCAACTCCTCCGATTTCTCTGCCTCTCGCCTCTCGCCTCTCGCCGACTCACGACCGCGCCTCTGACCGTTCCTTGCAGACACGACTCACGATGTCACTTCCTCTCTCGCTTTCGTCCGCTTTTGTGTGTTGTAAGTTGAAAACCCTAATTGCTGCCATTTGACTCTTTTTAGTTTTTAGATTTTAGTTTTTTTTTTAAAATCAACCCCTTGTTCGATACACCGAGAGAAAAGCCAAGTCTTCTCTCCGCGTGCTTGAAGATTATTTACAAACAACGGCGTGGGAACCATCCACCAATCACCCCTAATCCCGAGTTCCTGTCTCCTATGCCAGGATGCCCAACTCCTATGCTCGAGTATTTAATGTTCGGATTCCTTGAGGTCGGGAAGCCAGGCTCGAGTCCCCGATGCTCGTGCCCGAATGCCCGACTCCACTCTCAGGTACGTGGCTCTCACGCCCGCGGCACGAGCGCCCAAACCTGGGTCTTCAAGGCCAGGAGCTCGAGTCCTTGGCAACGGGGCCAGCGTCCTCAAGGTCGGGATCCAAGACGCTGGGATTATACTCAAGAAATTCCCTCAGATGTTTATTTTGATATTTTTCTCCTAACAAACGTCGAGAAAAAGAACTTCTATAATATTTCCGCTGCTCACATACTCCCACCAAACACAAGCCATTTCAGATTATGAGAAGAAAGAGGGAGAGACTGCCTCTGCTTCTTCCAAATGCGCAGTATTTATTTTCCATATGGTGATCATGAGACGTGACAGCCTTCGAACACGGCTTGTACGGATTTTTAAAATTAACTTTGGCTAAACAAAATTCAATGCCATATATTCAGAAACCTTCCCGACTCCCTAAAGTGACTCGACAAGCATCCAGGATCTCGACGTTCAGCCGCGATCAGCGACAGCTCGAAGATCTCCGGTCACCTCGACGAACTGACTGCGTACTTGGTTTATCTGAAATAGAGCCGATTTTTAATGTAGCAATTCGCCTCTCTTTGCCAAGATTGCGTTCAATTTTTTGAACACGGCTTCGTGGAAACAGCAGTAAATACAATGGCTGCGACAGAGTATATTCGATTAATTGAATGACAGAAACAATCGTGGATTGTGGACTCTATACAAAAGGCATATATTAAACAACCCAGTTGCTCAACAAAACAAAACAAACAATCCCAACTTTCGCGACAAGAACCAGAAATTTAGATGAGACAGTAACAAGGTAATCAGCTCTTGCAATACTAACCAAAGGTCCACACACACCATTGGCATTTTCATCGACTGTCGTCAAAGAAAATATCAGGAATGTTTTTGTACGCAAATCAATGCGCGGCAACGCCGGCTTCGCCTCCAGCAGAGAGCAGCGGCTCTGTTTCCGGAGCGCCTCCCATGAACACCTTCGCGATCCTCTCGGTGGGGACGATGGGAAGATAGCTGGAGACTTTGTACCCTTTCTCTGCTGTGTTGCGCACCGTCTCGTTGTACTTCTCGGTACAGTAGGCCGCAGTCGGCACAACGACTTGAGCTACGTGAGGGAAGAGAGGGAGCTGGTTGAGCTTGTGCCAGGCCGACACGGCGCACTTCTCCATCTTCGGCTCGTACCTAGAGTACAGCTCCTTAGCGGTGGGTTCACACTTGGTGTACACAGACTTTGCGATTCCCGATGCAGTGTCGACCACGCCAGCCCACTTGACTTCATGAGCCATGGCTTGAGCTGCCACAGGAGCCTGCTGAGCCGCCGACATGGCCTGGGCAGAAACTTGTTTGACAACGGGTGGTACACGGCTGTCGATCTTGATCACTGACTCATCAATCTGCAAACATAAGAATGCTTCCACTCAACACAACGAAGATGGCGCCCATGCAATTTTGCACAGTTGCGCGAAAATGCAGACATGTACTCACAAGTTATTCAACAGAGACTTCTCAATCTGACCTATTACAAAGCAAATAATCAAATGAAGCGCCTTAATTCCCTTGTTTCTCTTTTTCATACTAAGTTATTGCCAGACACTACTACTTTTCTGTAGGAGTTACTTGAGGTTGTTCATTACCCCTCTTGAGCACTATTGAGTTCTCAGTCAAAGCATTACAAAACCTAACTAAATCCTTTAATTGGAAATTTTTCTTTTGTCCCAAATGAACAGATGATTGTTAAGAAGGCCTGCTAATGTCGATGGAACTTCTTGTGACAAGAACGAACTTGCAGCATTAAAGCTAAAAAAATGTTCTACTCATTTTGCAGAATAAAAAAAAGAGAAACAAACCTTGCGATCAACAAATTTGAGGACCTCGACCGGGACATCATGGAACTTATCGTAAACGGGTCCGACCACAGTCTTGACCGTTCCTTCAACGGTCTCCACACCAGGCTTCAAGGGACCCGACCGCTCCTTGGCATAAGCATAGACATTCAAGAAGCACAGGACAGCGTGAACTGCAGCTACTTGCACAAACTCCAGGTACTTCAGCCTCTGCTCCTCTTCCTTGGACTGTTGAAAAAATGCACAACGAAGATTGTAGAATGCTAACGCAAAATAAAGCCGCTAGAATTGTCAAAGATGTCACCGATTTCAGCCAGCAAAAAAATTATGAATTGGAAGCAAGTTTTCTCATATTCTTGAACCGAAAAATTTCTCAGACGTTCCAACGCAAACACCCCCTTTCACTTTGGAAAAATTCGTGGGAAGATCTTCGTAGTTTGCTAATAAAGACACTGATCCTACCACAAAATGCAATAGAAAACACTCGATATAACGTCCATGTCCGGCAAGAAAACGAAGAACATAGCAAATTATCTCCAAATACCCACAATAGTCTGCGAAAGGAATCATTTCCAACCGCCTTATAAACAAGAATCAGAATCGAACACCTCGAAACTCAACGCAGAGCGCCGTATTAAAGCAAAATTAATCTCAACCTTGAACCCAATCTCATAAACGAAAAAAACAGAGCCAATCATCGGCAACCAGAAAAGAAACCCTAAAACCTCCAGATCGACCTCAAAACCGACGCCAAATTTACACTTCGAAGAAAAGAAAGGGAGAACCCGAGGACAAAACTCACCATCTCTTGCTGCATGTTGAGATCACTTTCCGCCATGGGTAAAACTTGATGTCGACGCAATCGATGTTCGGACGATGCGGAATCTCACCAAGCAGAAGGAATAAAGTTCGACGCGACGTATAAAAGACGGGATCGAGTTGGAGGAAAGTTCGAAAATAGGAACGCCGTATTTATAGGCGAGCGATTCGAGCGAGGGATGGGGACGAATCTGGAATCTAAATCTAGGTCGCCGTGTGGGAACGGACGGCTGTGGTTGAACAGCCCACGGTTACAGGCAAAACCGCGTCGGCCAGAGCTTGACGGTGACGTCGTCGGGCGTTGACGCTATCTTTGGGGACGTTGAGCCCCTGACTGCTTAGATGTTAAGTTTACCGTCGGAGTAAGACCTAGCCGGGGGCAAGGAAATGACGTCATTTGGGATTTGGGCCGGGGCCCCCGGGGGTGGGGGGGGGGGGGTTGTATTTGGGGTGGGGTTGGGGGCGGTGATTTGGACGTTCTTTAATGAGTCGTTGCCGTCACATGGCGTCTTCTTACGTAACGCGGGCGCGTGGGGAACGGATGGTTCTAGAAGGGATGAGCGAGAAGGAGGTTGCCAGATGCTGCCACGTGGCGCGGAAATGGCGACGCCCCGACGGGAAAATAGTGGGTATAGATCGGGTATTGCTGTTCTGGTCCTCATATCCATCTATCTTTCGTGTCTCGAGTGGGTCTCACAATAAAGAAAAAGGCAAAACTCCCATCTTTCTTCTCAAGGTGACGGTTTCGGTCTCAGTCTCCCCTCTCTATATTTTTCTCTCTCTATTCACCCTCCTCTCTCTCCCTCGTCCGCTTCTTCTCTGACCTTGAGCCTGAGCTTCCGCCAGTGGCGGACGGAATCGGCGTCTTCGTCCCTAACCGAAACTTCAGGTCGCTCTCGTTCTCCGTCGACGTCAAGGAGTCGGCGTCTTCGTCCCTAGCTGAAACTCCAGGTCGCTTTCGTTCTCCATCAACGTCAAGTTCAGGTGCGGCCACAAGACCCTCCGGCTGTTTGACTTCTTCACTACCAGCACCTGCGCCGGTGACACCACGAAGGAGGAGCCCTCGTCGCAGCCGCCCCCCTCGCTAGCCGCAGCTCGATGCCTCCTCATGTGGCCCCCAAGGGCCTGCCTGATCGCGAACTCCAGACTGCAGGTCGAGCACTCATGAGTTTTCAGCTTCGTTGGCGACGATGATCTCTGCGACTGCGCCGACCTGTCATCGGACGCCAGCCTCGGCTTCTTGTGGCTCACCTTGAGCCGGCCAAAGGCCTAGAATGGCGACAACTGCTGGTTGTAGGTCCTGCACTTGAAGACCGGGCTTGGGATCGAGCTGTCGACGAGAGAAGGAAACATAAACCGTCACTGTGAGGAGAGAGAGGATAGTTTGGACTTTTCTGACTGATAGGGCCTGCTCGAGACACGTGGCGCAAAATGAATGGATATGGAGATCAGATCAGCAATACCCGATCTGTACCCAATATTTTCTCCGCGCCGACGGCTTGTCTCCTTGAATTGCGCACCCGAGCGTGCACGAGATTTCGGGCCAATCACGCCTTCCGCTGCACCGTGCCTATTTTGTCCTAAAGTGCCCTAAACTGTTTCGTTAATCTTCATTTATTTTTTGTCCATTAGCACGTCCAATGCACGTTTGCCGAGGAATCAAAATATTTTTTCAATTCATTTTTTCAAAAAATAATTCCCTGTTTCTCTTATGTTGCATTTGCTTATGTTTTTATTTAAGGAAATATATTTGAAATAAAAATATTTTTTTGTGTTTATGTTCCCGGCTATAATTTTTAGAAACTGAAACGTTTTTGGTAAGTTAAAAAAGAAATCACTTTTCTCGCTAAAAAGAATCATTGGCGGCAGCGGAGCCCCATGGCGGCAAGTGACCGGCAAGGACGGCGGCGGCATGCGATCGATGGATGCGGCCAGCGAACGGGGGCGGCGGGGGGCTAGCTGCTGGCGACTGGCATCCGATGGGACGTCGAGATTGGCCGCTGGGTGGTGGCCGTGGTGGCGAAGAACAACGGTGTTGACTTGCACGAAATTATTCCAAAATTCAAAAAAAAGTTTTTTTTTAGGTCAAAAGTGTTTTTTTTTCAAAAATATTTCATGGAACACTTTTGGAATATTTTTTTACCATGTGTGTTTTTGTTCCAAAAGTGTCCTATGGACACTTTTGAAACAAAAACACTTTCCTAGAGTGTTAGGATGCGTTTGGTAACGCTCCAAAAAAGCTCCAAGAAGAGTGTTTCCGTTTAAAAGTTGTTCCCGAAATATTTTTGGAATAGAAACGCGTATGGTTCAAAAATGTTTCAAAAGTGTTCCGTGCCAGGAAATACTTTTGAAAAAAAAAAGCATCTTGATTTTGAAGCACTTTTTGAAACACTTTTGGAATCATCCCTCACCGCCACCGACGCAACACCACCCATCGGCCACCATAGCCACCGGTAGCCGATCGCGGCTTGTTGTCAGTCGCCCGCCAACGTTGGCCACCTCCGCTGCCGATCGCCGACGTCGATAGCCGCCAGCAGCGAAAAAATTATTTATTTTTTAAAATTCCTCAACGCGTTTCTGTTCCTAAAAAACGTAACTAGGAACATAACACAAAAAAATATTTATGTTCAAAAACAAGGTCCAGGAAGAGAAACGTTCCCATACACACCCTTACCTAATGCAGCCTTAATCGCTAAGAAGAAGAAGAAGAAAAAAGAAGAGGAGATTTTGGGTCAAAATCGCCAAATTTTTTAAAAATATAAAAAATGCGATAATAACAAATTAACTAAAAAATGCTAGTGATATAAAAAATATATATGACAATAATAATTTAAAATAGTACAAAATTTGCTAACATTTGATGAACATATCCACGTTGATAGAAGGAAATAAATTATTGTAGGAAAGAGAACAAAAACAATTAGATAAGGGAACCCATCCGTAGTGCAATTGAGATTGTATGGTTAGGCGCACTGGTCTTGGGTTCGATTCCCCAACTGAGCACCTGTCATTTAAATAAGGGGCCATGGTGATGAGTTAGATTGATGCGCTAGTCTCCCTCAATGAATAATCGAAGTGACACATTAGTTATAAAAAAAATTTATTATATTTAAATGTTTGATTAATGTAAAAGACGATTAGTAAATCAAAAAAGTATTTAATACGTAAGGGGAAATAGATATCCAAAATCTAAGGTGATTTTCTAAAATAATTTTAGTTGATAGCATTGAAAAATACATAACGAGCTTTCAATTTTTGGGAAAAATACCAAAGAAGGGCCAAATTGCTTTGATTTTCTCAAAGAAAGGCTTAAAGCGCGTTTTTTGTTTCAATGAAAGGGTATTTTCGTCTTTTGAGGTTTTAATTTCATTTTTTTCCTTTTTCCCTTTTTTCCATTGCCCTTTTCTTTCCTTTCCTTTCCCTCCTCCTTTGCCTCCTCAACGTCAGCCTTCACCCCAACCCCCCTCCCCTCCTCGTCCTCCTCCCCCTCGTCCACGCATAAACCGTCCTCGTTCACTACCGCCACCTCCTCACTCACCTCCAGATTGGCACCCCCGACTCCAAGAACTTCGCCCTTGACTTCAAGCTGGCAAGGGTCTTGGTGTCTTCGCTGAGACAGCACAAGGGCGACGTGGCCACGACCTTAACCACGGTCGGAGTGTCTTCTGCTTCCACCATACTGGAGATCGAGCCGTTGCAGTCGCTGCTGAAGGCCCTTCTCTACTGCGCATAGGTCATCAAGTCCGACCCGGAGCTGGCCGCCAAAACGCTGGCTCTACTAAGGGAATCGACGTCCAAGCGTAGAGAAATGGCAGAGAGAATGCCATTCTACTTCTCCAAGACCCTCTACTGTCGGCTCTTGCTGGAAGTTAGCCCAATCACGTCATCAACGTCGCTGGAAGAGTTCACACTCTCGTATAGGGTCCTCAATGACGCTTGCCCCTACTCGAAGTTCGCCCACTTGACTGCGATCCAAGCAATCCTCAAAGCCACTGAGAAGGCCAGCAAGATCTACATCGTCGACTTCGGGATAGTTCAGGGAGTCCAGTGGGCGGCTCTCTTGCAAGCCCTCGCCACCTGCTTTACTCGTGTGTACGATTTGCGTTGTCGAAGGTTGCCGTCAATCTCCTGAATATGAGCGCGGCTATTGCTATCTTTTCGTCCGTCCGTTCAAGGCCTCATGCCCGTCCTCGTCAAGCTACTCGATTCTGGCTCTCTCCAGGTCAAAGAGAAGGCTGTCTAATCTGGAGGCGAGTGAGGAGGTGGTGGCAGTGGATGCGGATGGCTTGTGCTTGCAGGAGAAGGAGGAGGAGGAGAGGAGCAGGGGGGTCGGGTGGAGGTCGCGAGGAGGTGGAAGAGGAGGGAAACCCAAAGATAAAGGAAAAGGGAAATGGAAAAAAGAAACGAAAATGGAAACAGAAAAACAAAAAATGAAAATGAAATTAAAACATTAAAATATGAAAATGCCCTTTCATCCGGTCCTTCTTTGAAACAAAAATCGCACTTCAAGTAATTCCTTGAGACAAAGTTCACTTGAGGGCTTTCTTTGGTATTTTCTAGAATTTTTGTTATTTGACCTTCATATTTCTGAGGTAATTTTCTTGTTTACTTAATTGTGTTGTTTTTTTTTTATCTATTGAAATTTCAACAACTTTTAACAATTAACATTTTTCATAAACTAATATATTATTAACTTATTTTTCTCCATTTTCTTTGTTTTTTCTTGTTTTACATAAATCATTGATGAAAGACGGGTTTTTATTTTAAAAAATGGGATAAAAACCAACATATAATATCATTTAGAATATTTAAACATTTTCGAAACCTTTCTTTTCCAAAATTTTGAAGAGAAACCACTGAGCATATCCTTAAAATAAAATAAATGGATTACTTTTCCCGCTTCAATTGCGGCACATTATGTCAATATATCATGAACTCATTATTTCTTGGGAAGTTAGTACTAATAACCCCTAAACTTTGACCCCCAAAATTATGTCATCCCTGCATTTTAAATTTGTTTACACTATTCCTAAATATTCAATATAGTTCCTAAATTAGTTCAACATCATCCTTTCGTTAATTTGGGTTAAAAAATAATATTGATGTGACTTTCGAATTGCTGAGTTTGAATAATGGACAGAAGGAAAAGGACAATATTGTCTCAAAAGTCCTAAATCTAGTGATTTCGTGCCAAATTAGTCCTAAACCTTTTGACAAAATGTCAATTCAATTCTAAATATTTAAATTATGACAATTTAGTTCTAATTCTTTTAATGATTTGTCAAACTAGTCCTAAAAAAATTGCCAACTTATTCCTTCCGGTCAATTATTCAAATGATTAGTTTAGGACTAAAATGGTAAAATTTCAAAAGATTTAGGAATAAATTGACACAATTTTAGCAGATTTGGGACTAATTTGATAAAATTGAAAGGTTTAGGGCTAAATTGGAACAATTAAAAGTTTTAGAATAAAATTGGCAAGATGTCAAAAAGTTTAAGACTTTTTTGATAATTTTCTTGAAGAAAAAGTTATATGTGGATTTTCGACGAAAATTTTATTCTGTATCATACATTTACATCACACTAAACAAAAGACAATCCACGTAAGGAATTTTATCTCATAACAACTCAAATTAATCTCTGAGGCACTCCATCCATCTTTATGATGCTGTTATCGGCTCTCTGGTTTTAGAAGTTATTTTTTTTTCCATCTTAGAACAACTCAAATTAACCTCTACGCGCATCTTAACTATTCATTGGGGAGATTAGCACGATAACCACCAGCCGCAACCCCCACTTAAGTCACAGAGCGTGAGTTGGGAGATTTGAACTATGAACTTGATAATAGATAATCCATCATTTGGTTTTAGGGATTGTTGGTCTCTTGAAAAGCTGACAAGGACAAATAGAATAAGACAAGCCTTGGAATTTTTGTTAGGAACAATTGTCAAGATTGTTTCCTTTCTAAGGCATGGAGGTGGATGGAGGGGGAATTACATCAAGTGCTATCTCGAAGACGATAACGCACGGCTTACCTTATTATTTTGAGGTTTATCAACTTAATGGTCATAGCTGTTTGTGGCTTTATCATCTAGACGAGCTAAACTATTTTGAGGCTTTGCATTGTTGCAGTATACAAGAGAGGTATCCATACCTTCTATTCAAGCAGTTTATGTATCTCGGGATGATTTAACCGACCTTGCTTCTGGCACTTTGTTTGAAGAAACCCTCCACTTTAACTGGTATTTTTTTCATGAAAAGTAGATGAAGTGCATGATAGTAGAGTAGTTTCATACAACAGGAATGAATACATTGGTTTTCTCAGCTTGCGAACAAGATCCAAGAATAAGATTAGTTGATCGACCAAGAACTGATTTTCATTTCATAAAAAAAAAACCCATCAAATCCATGCAGCGCTCTATGTTTGGAGACTGAACCTAATAAGATAGCAAATACAACCCAAGATGCAATAAGGACTTCTCCTCACCAAGGGGTCATAATGATCATGCCCGAACGACTGTTTACCGAAAACACAATAGGTTACCAAAGACACAGGAATGACGACTAGGCGAGAGCAAAGGGAAAATGTGAAGGGTAAAAACCGTGACCGGCTTATTTACGCGACTCGAGAATGAGCCAGCTGTCCATTTGCTTATTTAAATTCACATGAAACCTTGACAGTTTGGACCAGTCGTCCGACAAATTCATAGCCCTCTAGGGCTCAGAACATTGAATTTAATCCTGATAAAATAGAAAGTATCTCTTCTTCCTAATTCTTTCCTTCCTTCCTTTCTTTCTTTCTTTTAGTCGAAAGACTATCCTAGTCTGATGGGCCACGAAAAATATGTTTTCCGAAAGATATTAGGTGAGCGCGATACGCCACAAACGTTGAGCACGGCCTTCAGCCACGCATGCACGGCGGCGTCTATCGAAGGAAGCAAGTGATTTTGAGTATAACAACGTGACAAGTTACTATGCCCATCGAATGGTTAATTGGAAACAATGCCGTGATTGCATGAATAGAAACAAGTGGCCTAAATTCTTGGAAGTCATGTCATGCTTGCTCGATGAACTGACAGGGTATGTTAACTTTTGCGATTCGGATCACCTGCTCGATCTGGGTCGTCCATTTTTGAACGAATGGCCCAGATCTCTTACAATAGGGGGGATTTTTTTGGGGGGGTTTTTTGGAAAATGATCAGGGCACCCCTGCCCCAGGGCAGGGGATCCATTTCTTAACTTCTGATGGATATGACTAAAGCGAGTACAGAAAGTTACAAAGGAAAATGGCCGGAATGCTTCTATAAACATGGGTTAATACGATAAAAAAAAATCTCCCAACATGTATATCCCTATTGCATTTATTCCAAAATTAATGTTTGTGCTACAAAAACTCCAGTTCCACATTTATCCAAAACTATTTTTTGTTACAAAAAAAAAAATCAACAGTGATATACCCGGTTACCCTATTCTGGTGCCCTTGTGCCACATTATCCTATAAAATCCCAAATTTTCCATTATTTTGAGTAAATGTGGCTTATGTATATCAGTTTGTAATAAATGTAACATATGTGTACTAGTTTGAGATTTATTCGTGACATAAGAATTGATTTTGATACATGTAACACGAATGTACCAATTTTGGATTTTTTGTGATATTAGCCCTATAAAACAAGACGGAAATTGGAATCGGAAAACATAATCTAATTGAAAATTCAAATTACAGCGTTAAGCAAAAATCTAAACTAAATGAATATTTTATGAATTATTCTCATCATAATTTCTTAAGGGTCTAAATGTGTTGTTACGATTTTAAGATGTTAATTCATAAGGTCATATGGACCTTATGCACTCTACTGGAAAATTGCTAAAATAGTCTCAAATTTATTGTAATGGTGCCAATTTAATCTTAAACGTTTTTTTTTTCAATTCAGTCGTAAATCTTTTGCATTTGTGCAAATTCAATCCATCTGGCGTTGACATGAACGCCGGTCGACGCTGACGTTGCCCTACCGTTGCTAATGTGACAATTCTAAAGTTTCTATTTTTCCTTTTTTTTTTCTTCTCGTTCTTCCTTCATCCAATCATCATATACTGGCCAAAGTTAGTCGGATAGACTGAATTGGATCAATGCATAATATTTAGTACTAAATTGAGAAAAAAATATTTAATGCTAAATTGACACAATTACAATAATTTTAAAAAAATTGATAATTTTCCCTTCACTCCATGTAGGGATAATTTATAACTGCTCATGATTCATTAGCGACAGTCATTCCTCGTTCAAGGGTTACTTCTTGACTCCGTCTTTAACTTTTATGCATGCTTCAACTTGATCGAACGTGGCCACGTACGTGTTATGTAAAATCCAATCTGAATGGACATTTTATGAATACTCTTCTCATCTTCACTTGTTGACTGTCAAAATTTGATGTGTTGCGATTTTATGATGTATAATGCACAAGATTAATTAGTAATAGTCATTCCTCGGTCAATGAATGCTTCTTGATTCAGTCTTTAACTTTTATGCATGATTCGAGTCCATCGACTATCGCCACGTGTTGTTTGACAAGAAAAAAAAATTCTAAACTGATACAACTATGACAAATTTATTCCAAACTAAAAATCATTAATAAAATTATCTCAAACTAATTTTTTCACTATAAAAATCTCAAATCGGTACATCTGTGATAAATTTGCCATATGTTATATTCCGTTAAATTGGATTGGTACCATAAAAATCTCTAAGTTGATACCCTTGTGACAAACAGAGGATAAAAACCCACCTCCGATACATAAATTAATTGACATGTATCATTCAGCTCAACAATTTGACAATAAAATTTAACGAAAATCAACAAAGGATAAATTTGTCACATGTATTAACTCTTTTAACAACCACGCATTTTTGGACATGCATTGTATTTCAAAAGAGAAACAAATGAATTATTTTGGCAAAGTGGGGCCACAAATTTCTCTTCCTTTTTTTTTTGGTGATGAAATCATTGGCCCATCACCGAAAAAGTGCCTGCTGAAAGCATTATCGTTTCGAAATTCATATCATCTCTCCCAAGGGACATCAGCATAAACTCTTCTTTATTTGCAGAATAAAGAAGAGAGAGATACAAGCTTTAATGCTCCACAAAACCAAATTCAGATTTGGAAAATGCACAGCATAGAGAGATCTGATTCGCCCGTGTTGTTCTCCTCGCTCTGGTCGAACAACTTATCGATCATCTCACGATCAGAATTTGATCCCGATGTCTACCGAATCGGCAACGATCATCACCGGATAAAAGCGTGGACAGCTCGGAACTTTGCGACCCCAGTTCCGAAGTATTGGGACTAGCCGGTCGGGCTCCCTAAGCTCCCGCAGTATTCGCTTTTTGACGTGCAATCATTCGAAAACTCGCCGGTACCATCAAAAGAACTCTATACTATGTGGACTTATCGGAAAATTCATTCGCATTTTAACTCGCAGGTCGCCACATATGCTTATCCCAGAAAGGAGGAAAACAACGTGACACGCCCAGAAAACATGCTCAAACTCAGAATCGTCATGTATTTATTTGACTTCAGTATATTTGAGCCAAATTCTCAAGACCCAAGAACACACAACTTCTGTTACATTTAACTCTTTCGTCTTCAAGAACAAACAATCAAGATTCCAAAGTAATCTCTTCGGAGGAACAGAAAAAAAGAATTACAGACCGAGAATGATTGAGGCGAGCTTTCCAGTTTCAGCTCCTGCACATTGAGATGGTGCTGCAGCCGCGAGAGTACGGGTTCGAGGAAGCCCCCGGCTTGCAGTTGTAGTAGGAAGCGCCACGGCGGGAGCAGGGCACGCTGTCCCGCTGTAGCGCGCCGTAGCTGATGTACTTGCTCGCCGCCAAGATGCGCCGGTTCGACTCGGAGTCCATGGAGAACTCTTCCTCTTCGGACAGGCACTCGGCGAGAGAGCCCTGGCACCGTGATCCGACGGCGGATACGAACCCGAGGCGCATTCGGTCAGCCTCGAAGGATTGAGCAGCGGCGACGGAAAGGGCGTTGAGGGCCATCAGGATTGCGCAGATCATCAAGGGTTTGAGACTCGCCATTGTATTCTGATTCTTCTCGGTGGATTGAGAGAGAAGAAGAGAGAGAGAGAGAGAGAGAGAGAGGGACCGAGCTGGAGATTTATAGGAAGCTGGCGTCGTGTGAGTTCTGACATGGGTTTTGGCTGTTCATTACTACGTGATTGCCAGTTTTTGTTCTAGTGCTGTGACCTGACAACCAGCAATTCGGACTGACTTGTCAAAAAAATTATTGAGAAAAGGACTGATGTAAACATGCTGCTCCGTTGCATGAAATTATGGGTGAACCACGTCATCATAATTTTATTTTCTGCTCTTCTTTTTATGAATTTTGACACTCCATATTAAAAATAAGATAGGATTACCGCATGTTGTGATTAATTTTTAATTTACTTCTGAATTCTACATGATGAATTTGATAATGACACAATATTTATGTTTATGAAACAGAAATTTATCTGATAACAATATAAAATTTTTAAGTTAAACGGCAGCCAGCAATCATGGGCTGGCAAACTGGCAATCAACAATCGACGGACGGTTGACTACCGGCAGATGAGTGGCTAACGAATGACGAACTGGCGACCGGTGGAACAACGATAAGTAATCAACGACCAGCGGACGAGCGAGCAGCAAGCAATGAACCGGAGTTCGGGAAAAGGTGGACAAGTGCCTAGCGGATGACAAACCGTTGACCGGCGAAACGACGATCGACGGCTGGCGTACTGGCAAACCTATGATAGGGCACTATACAACTGGGATCGAGACGCGAGATAGACGACAATTGAGGGATCGCAGACTGACGACTAAGGGTCGGTGATCAGCAGGCAGCAGATCGGCAACTGGCAACCGATTGTCGATGAATCGACGATCGGCATCTGGTGAACGACGGCCTGGTGATCGAGAGAGAACTTATTTCTATTCCAGAAATAGAGAAGTTAAATATTTTAACTTCTCATTCATATTTCAAATCTATTTATCTATTTTTTAAATAGATAAATGAAATTGCATTACCAAACATATTTCTATTTCGAACCTGCTCGGGAAACAGAAAGGCTATCATTTGTGTCCTTGATAACTAATGGTGCAACTTAAGCCATCCATTTTATCTTCTCTATTATGGCAACCAGAGTTAAAAAAAAAAAAACATCACCATATTTGCATTTGTGCAATACTTTTAAAGAAAATATCTAGCGACATTATTTAAGGAAAGGAAATTGAGATGTAATTGACTGCAAATTTGAGATGGTGGAGTATTGTCCCGAAATAAAATAACTTATATTTGATTTGAGCTCTTGATTATGGTCACTCAATTGGGGATCGTGAGAATAATCACGAATCATAAATTTTATATTACTGTAAGTATTTTATTGATTTTCTTCTTGTTAATCACTTTCCTTACTTTTATTCTTGTCACACAAGGAATCTCACTATCATCCCATTAAGGGCCATTGCCTTCCTAATTTTCGGAGGAAACCGGCTAAACAACTTAACCGGTAACCTTCGAAAATTGAAAGGCAGGGAAGGCATGGTCTCAGTAAGACATAATGCACATGATTACGACACAGTTACCTTTGAAGATTTGTCGCTCGAGGTGGTGCTTTAATATCGTCACCAATAAATTGAAAGATAGTACGTGGGCACAAAAAAAAAAAAAAATTGAAGTTTATCCATCGCAAAAGAAGAAGAAGAAAACTTACTATGAACGTAAGATTTTGAATTGGGTCATAATAATGGGCGTTTTATGAATAAAGTTTTTTTGTATTAAATGTACTATTTATCAAGCATATAAAACTGTAACTTTTTTTTTAAAAAAAATAATTAGTTAATGAGCGAATAGGAGCAAATTTCAGAATGGATCATGCCAATCACGTAGCGAAAGTGGGGAACACGTCAGTCAAATCAATAAACCTTGCCGGGGGCCACTTGGATTTTTTTACCTCTTTCGTCTTAGTATATTTGAAAAAAATGGCCAATTCCCTTTAAATAATAATAATAAAAAAAAATGACAATCTCAACTAAGGAGGTGAAGGGGATGCATGATTTACTTTCTCTTCCCCGACTTTATTTCCGATAAAAAATAAATTTTTTTATTTTTATTTTCTAGACAAATTTATTAGATAAAAAACGTATTTAATAACGATACAATTTTTCTATTTTTGAAAAAACATTTCGTTTGACAGTATCAAAAAATTTCTATTTTCGGATGAGCATTTTATCGCCGGACGGCGGCGACGATGGCCGGCAATCGGCGGTAGACCGGCGGTGATAAGGGAAGAGCGACGAATAATGAGCAAATTTCGAGTTTTCGTTTCTGAAACAAAAAAGTAGCTTTTTTTAACTTCTCATTTTTCGTCAAAAACCTATTTCTGAGCCAAAAGTTTGGCCGGAGAATAAAAAAAATTCATTGCGTTGTCAAACGCATTTATGTTCCAAATCTATTCCCTGGAACAAAAAAATAGGGGAAATATAATGGGAACCATGTACCCCCAACTCATGGAGGAGAATGTTGCCTCCAGGTCGTTCACTTCCCTCGATTTAGATTTACAAAGTGAGTTGGTGATGAGGACGTACACCGCTCCTTGTAGGAGATTCGCGCACCGCAAGTTGTTACAGAAAAAACAGGAGATTTCGATGTGGCTCGTTACTGTATTTGGTGATCGACCACCGAATGTTTACGACGATGGATCTATTTTTGAGGATGAGAGCGTGTGTGTCGTTAGTTACATATCGTGTTTTGTTATTTCTAGATTTTGCTTTTTTCTACCGTTATCTGGGATTTGCTAGACTTGAAATTCTTCTCTGTACCTCTCGAACCCTCAAGTATTTTTATTCTATTATATTAATGACATCTCTTTTTTTTTATCTTGAAAAAAAAAAGAACTAAGTTCTACCATTCTAATTTCGAATTTTTTTATCTCATAAAAATACTCACTGGCGCCTAATCCGGCCCATCAACCTTTTGTCCAAAGATGCCCTTAAAGATCCAATGTGTCATTCGACATGAAATAGCGCAGGACGTAAGTCGGGGCGAAACGATTCTCCAACGAGGCGTCGAGACCGGTAGATAAACAAATTTCCTTCTGGTGATGATCCTGATAAGCAGGCCAAGATTTGTTCTTCTTCTTATTCTTTGGCAATTTTCCTTGTTTGTGCCACAAAGTGACGGGCACGAAGCTGTTATAAGGTTAAGGGCAGGCGGCCAATCAATCAGAGATTGGAGAGCGGTGCTTGCGCGTTCTTAAACCGGAAAACAGCTCTTCCATGATATACAAATCCTGTGCTTGACTTCATAGAAAAAATATTAGCCCCTTTGATTCTTGTTGCCATTCAAAAATCTCCCGTCGGCATCAAGAAATCAAACTAGAAAGCGACAGACATTCCTCGCCCAACCACTACATGTGCAAGCTCCTCGTCTTCCTTCGAAAGCCCAAGGAATCTATCGATCTGGTTAGAAGTAGAACTCGACATCATACTGCCGTTTGACGCGATCAGGAGCTCGAGTCATGACAAATTTGGCCCCCCCACGTCTCCCCAGTAGCTCACGCGACGGCGACGCTGTATCGTCCGAGCGCATTGACCTGTGCATTTGAAGATTGAAGCATATGATGGGTCAGAATACTTTCTGGGTCCAGTCCAGCTGCTTGCGAGGACATCCCGGCATGTTAAGCATCGATCTCAGAGATCATGCTTGGCAGGATGCAACGATGCAAGATGGTGATGGTGACCAAAACAAGCCCCACCTTGAGATTTTCCATCAATCTGTTTGATCTACAGGTCTTCATATAACAAACCAATCACATACACCAGACGGATCCAAGCACCCTTTACAAAATGAAGCAGCTAAACCAAGGAAGGCTACGTTGACGACTGTTTACTTGTCGAATTTAGCGACCGGACTTGAGATACTGTCGCGAGAGAGAAGCCGGGCGTATCGAAAACGACAAGCTTTTCTTATTTGATTACTTAACGGCAGTTGCGCAGGCGCACTTGAGCAGATATCATCGAAACAGATACTAGCTTGGCCTGTGATGCATTTATGGCTTGGAGGATAAGAGTCTCCATCTGGCAATGGCCCTTGGATCTTTATTGACATGAGATTTTGGATACAGATACTTGCCCCTTATCTTTGCCCCCTGAATGTCTACTCCATACGGCATTCTAATCTGCGTTGTCTTCGTCGGATAATTAAGCGAGGTACGAGTGCTTTAACTCGCCGCCTGAACCCGCATCGGCGTCTCTCTCTTCTCGAGTATTTTCAGCATGTTTTGTTCTCCTACTTCCTCTTATCTGCAGAATGTAGGGCATGATCCATGAGCTTGGCGCCGTGCTTCGAACGGATGATGCCACATCTTGTGAAAAAAGAAGCATTGAAGTAAATAATATTAGGATACATGTGTGAATTGTATTAGAAAAGTCCCATATTAAAAAATTAGTGTGATATGGAATGGTTAATATATCTAAATTGGCTCATAACTCATTGGCTTAAGGTTTTTTAGCGAAGTTGGGTCCAACTGGATATATTGAAGATATCGGATTTAGGCTCCCTTTTGGCGATTCTTACTTAACTTGCAAAATACTGAGTGGAATTATTATTATTATTATTATTAAGCATATTTCACCTATTAAGAAGCTCCAAAAGGCAACTGGCATCTTGACGGGACATCATGGTTGGTATCCAATGACGAAGTCGGTGACTCGGCTTTCACCATGACTTTAGTATGTGTTCGGATCGTCTGCCCATGTGCAAGGGGAACAGGAGTGTCAAGGTCCATCACAGCCGTCCATTCAATCAACGGACGGTTGTGATGTGACGCCAAAAAAAAACAATTGATTTTAACAGATCGCCCGGGACGCATAGATTCCATTCTCTGAATGGTAAAATTACTTGAATGCCTTGGCACCGTCTGGACGCTAAAGCTCGACATTATGCCGATGGTTGTCGGCATCAAATGGAAATAGGCGTGCGTGAGAGCAGAAGAATTAGCTCGCAATGCTTACATTTGCAATGTGCTCAAAGCTAGAGTGCCCCAACGCAACACATTTATCATAGCTTAAGTACACTACGAGTACCAAAATTTATATACGGCGATCATTTTAATATCAAAATTTTCAAAACGAACACTTACGTGTCAACTTTTTTGAAGAACGACCACTTCAGTGCCAAAATTTTCAAAACAATCACTGAAGTGCCAATTTTTTTTAAAGCGATCACTTAAAAGTCAATTTTTTTTTAAAAAAAAATTGCTTACTTCAATGCTGACTCCGACGAGCCACATCAGCTCAAATATTAATAAAAAATCGGTCATGTCAAATTTTTGACGAGCTACATCAGCTTAAATCAAAGTTGGCACTAAATTGATCGTTTTTTTTTAAAAGCAGGCACTTAAGTAATTTTTTTTTTTTTAAAAAAATTGTACTTGAGTGATCATTTTGAAAGTTTTGACACTAAAATGAGCGTCGTAAGTTTTGACAGTTGTAGTGTACTTTAGCCCATTTATCACCATATAGCATGCGAGATGTGCTAATATTTCGTGACATTACCCAGAGAATTGAAACGTGAAATCGAGAAATCACGACTTGAGACCTCACTCGCTCAAATGGTGGCAACTGGCAAGCATGCAGAGGCCAATTCTCTTCATTTTAATATGCATTTGTTTCACTAAAAATGAATAATTTGACAGATATTCTCTTAAAAATAATATCTCATGTCGCTTGACAAAAATGAATGCAAATGTTTAGGCATATACTGTTGTTGATAATTGAGATATTTTTTATCGACTAGCTACTTAAAACGACATAAGATGTTTTTTTTACTAAATTATTTATTTTTCTTGAAATAAACGGAGTCTTTATGCACAAGTGGAGGAAGAGTCCGAGAGAGAAGTCTTTTTGTTTTGCGAACTCCTGGTTGGAAGCTTATAGGCTAATGGGCCGGCCCACACATTATTTTGGGCCATCTAGTGGGCGATGAGCCCATATGCCACACGCTCTAACCAAAGGCCCGTTTTGCACATGTTGAAAGTCCCTTTCTTTTTTCCCGCATGTTGGTGAATTTATCCCAAAGTATAGGAAAGCTTTGAACATTAACCTAGTATTCCCAAGGCTTTGTTTGTTTTGACGAAAATGTGTGATTTTTTTTATATTCATGAAAAATGATTATTTGAATCACTCGAAATAATTAGTTAACGAAAATTTTCATTGTCGATAATAATTTGTATCTAAATATTTCCACGTATGAAATATTTTTCGTTCCTTATTTTTTTTTTGTAAGCGATATAAAAAATCATTTTTAGAAAAAACATTTTTCATATTATTTATTTTTTCATAAAATAAACGGAACAACGAGTTTTTATTTTTTCTGTCAAGCATAAAACAAACAATTTTTTTGGGGTCACAATAAAACAACCGATCAACTAGCTGATATTTGACACAAAAAGAAGAAGAAGAAAAAGCTGATAAATCACAACTGACGAGCGGAGCGGCTACCATCTACACGACGTCGCTTGCCTCAGAGAAACGCAGCCTGAGCGAGGGCTTTTTGGTCCCCCAATGGAGAACCTAGGGTTTCGCCATGGCCTCGTATATAAACAAGCACGAGTCGCCCATTCCTCCGCCACTACTCCCCTGAGGCATTGCCGTTGTCCTGCTCACCCTCGGCCTCTCTCTCTTCCTACAGGTACCCTCTCTTCTCTGCGATTAGCGGTTGCTTTCTCTTCGCGTTGACGTACTATTGGATCTGCATTCTGCTATTGATTCGTCAAATTGCGACTCTCGATGCTGTCGTTCCTGCGTTTCTTCATCCTAGAGCTAGTTATGAGCTGGTTTTGTCTGAATCTGAAGGGAACTAGTTCTGGACTGATCCTATCTTCCGCGTGCAGGATGCTGGTTACACTTTGTGCGAGAAATGGAGTTTTTATCGTATAGGATAGGAAGTGCTGTTTTAGACTAGCTTCTGTGTGTATTAGTAGCGAATTGCCACTTCTGCAGGTAGAGAGTCCTGTAGGTCTGTAGGAATTTGGGAATTGGGGTTCTTCATTGGATTGTAAATGCTCCGTGCACTTTTTTATCGGGAAAATGGTCCATGGGAAGCTACTATGTGAGTTGAGCGGTTGATCGATTGGTTGATTAGAACATCAGTAAAGTGCTTAGGGGAAGGAGAATTATCAAGGGTGGACACCCTTTTGCCTTTTGTACCTTCCTTTGCTCGGACCAATGCATAATGTTGTGTGTTAATCGTTGTTTGCTAAGCAAGGTTTGCTGTGGTTTCTATTGCTAAGTGCAGTTTGCTGTGGTTTCGATTAGATAGGAATGCGGATGATACACTTGCCTCACTTGCTCAGACTGGTGCATAATTTTCAGTGTAAATTGTTATTTGCTAAGTAAGGTTTGCTGTGGTTTCGATTAGGTAGAAATTTGGACGAGACACTTGCCTCACTTGGTCTATGCCTGATGGATTGTTTATCTTTGTAAGGACTTGTGTCTGCACATTTGGTGTCTATCACGCATATTTCTCTTTGTCACATCATATGGTTTCAATGTTCTATTTAGATTTAGATTTTTTAAGGAGGCATCAGAAGAGAACTATGGTGCTAAAAAGCTTATGATGACATGAGCATCAGCTTGATGATTTATTTAGTCGGTTGGGTTGTAACTGACTGAATATTTGGATCAGTGTTTAAAGTCTAGAAAACAGCCTTTCAAGATGCAGAACGAGGAAGGGCAAAACATGGACCTCTACATCCCCAGGAAGTGGTATGCGACATGGTTTTCTTAGCTTATATCTGATTGCTAGGAGGAGATTTCTGATGCAGAAATTTCTTTTGCTGCAGTTCTGCCACGAATAGGCTTATCACCTCGAAGGACCATGCCTCTGTCCAGATCAACATTGGGCACTTGGGTCCTGATGGTGTTTACACCAACCAATTCACCACTTTTGCGCTCTGCGGTTTCATTAGAGCCCAGGTTGCTCTTCTTCCCTTCACATGGACATTTATGATAGTTGCCCTATTCTGATTATTCTTTTGGGTTATGTTCAACTGTGCTTACTTGGTAGTAGTTGATGTGTATGATGCATTTACTGGGTTCATTAATTTTGTGTTCTATTTGATTCCCTTTCTTGTTGAAGCATAGATGATGACATGGCGGCTTGTATTGGATAGTTTATATATTTGATCTTTAATAGTTGTATAAATAAACTATTTTCAGAGTGTGACCATTTTTTTTGGCGTGCCTTTTTTTTCTGAGAGTGGCGAAGAAAGAACTTTCCTTCTGAAATGTTGTATGTATTAATAGAAGTGATTTTATTTCTGCTGAGGTGTCTGCGTTCATATGTGACCGCATCACTTGTTCAAGGAAATCCCGAGATCTTCATGGCAACTTAAAAATGAGCTGGGTGTGGTGACACTTGTTCCAGGCTGGATACAATATAACTGTTTTATCAGCACCGGTAGGAAGTAGAATTGTTGGACTATGGACTATTTTTGGGCTCGATCAAGTTTCCTTGTTCTAATTTTGCTCTTTTATGTTTGAAATTCTTGAAAGCATAGAAGAAAGCTCTCTCATCTTTTCACAAGGTCCTTTGGATCATGCCTCTGAGCATGTGGAACTCATTTTGCAGGGTGATGCTGACAGTGCCGTTGACAGGCTCTGGCAAAAGAAGAAAGCTGAACTTCGGCAGTAGTCTTGAGTGCGCCGTCATCTGAAGAGGTGTATTCCTTTGATAGAGAGCGAAGATATGTCGTGGTGAAATTGGGCTTTTGTTAGCACATTTCAGTTCTGGAAACCGGTCATGTTGATTGTAGGAATACATGCAGACTTGTTTCTTGACAAACTTCTCTGCGGATTTAATGGTGGGAGGCCGGTTTTTGTTTACCCTAAGTTTATGACTGCTCTGGACTAGCAATTATCATGTAGTGTTTTGACTGCTCATGGGTTGCGCCAAGGTCGTTGTTTACTTAGTCAAACATTGGTTCTAGCTCTATATCACCTGATTACGATTACTGGAGGGGTCGGCTGGGCTGAAATAACCAACTCTTCATGCCATGAATGAAAAGATAA
The DNA here is from genome assembly GCA_028455895.1 of Rhodomyrtus tomentosa. NCBI lineage: Eukaryota > Viridiplantae > Streptophyta > Magnoliopsida > Myrtales > Myrtaceae > Rhodomyrtus > Rhodomyrtus tomentosa. Next base: position 18,672,021 of record JAPCWY010000003.1, on the reverse strand, counting down.
AGAAAAATGTCTGACATTCATTCCCTTCTGCCATATTAGTTCTCCTCAAGACAATAGGAGTGAAGAAGGGTCGGAGTTTGCTTTCGCGCACCAGGCCCTTGGTAGAACCATTCCTGATCTTTTGCGGAGAAACCAAATCGCCTCCCAACCGGCTTCTCTCGACATATTGGGACCAGTTTTCCCTTTCTAGACAGCGAAAGAATATGTAATGCCCTTCGAAGAAGGATGAAACTATGTGGATCAATGGATTAATCATAAGGTAATGGGCAATGGTTGAATCATACCATATATCTCGATCGGTGACGGGTTTGATCAAAGGGATGAAGCATCCAAGGCATCGTGGTCCCATGTTCTTCATTGATCGAAGCCGAAATTCTCTCAACTCATGACGGTCTTATTCATTCAATAGTGTAACAAGAGCAATGCTCATGGAGCCCCCGAAAGAAAAGTCCTTATTAGTATTATTGAGAAACAACCTATTCTGGACTGCTTTAGTTTGATAAACCAAGTCCCAGAAGCAATCATCAACCGCACACCGCCGGAGTGGAGGCGGCGGTGGAAGTGTTGATTGAATTTGGAAAGTATTAATAAAAGTTCATAAAGGGTAGTCGAATTATTAAGAAAGGACTAACCGCAATCATTTCTCTAAGGGCTTAAAAGCAAAGACATGATGTATCAAAAGATTCAAAACAGAGAAAAATAAAAGCGAGTTCTAGCTTTACAGTTCATACTAATCTTTCTTGAAATTAGGGCAAGATTGAACCCCGGTACTTGTTCACTAAAGCAATCTTCATTCCTCGGAACATTAGGGCTTGGTGGATCATAAGGTGTGGCCAAGGCAGGTACGGTAAGTAGGTCTCAATTTAAAGTGGGTCCGCATGTAATCATTTGACCAAGTGACAGATGTCATTTATCAACATTTTCAACGCGAAAAAAAAAATCGTAATTAGCTTATTGCCTTCGTACAAAGGCATCATGTGATATAAATGTTGATGTAAAACTAAGCATTAATACCACGAAAAATTTTAAATTAATATAGTTATATGATAAATTTACTCCAAACTAATTATTTAGCCATAGAAAAACTTCAAATCGGTACACTTATGATATATTTATTCCAAACTAATTTTTTGATCACCAAAACTCCAAACTGGTGCACTTGTGATTTACGAAGTATACGGGTGCGAATGATAATCATTATATTTCTCTATTTCTATTCTAACTTAAATTTGGAACATATTTGGAAGACAAATTCGTTTGGTAATGTGATTTCATTTTTTTTTATTTCTCGAACAATTTTATTTTTTCATAAATAAGTTCGGAACAAAAATGAGGAGTCATTATTTCATCTTTTTAGTTTCTAGATTAGAGATGATAAATAGCGTTTCTTCTCATCGCTCACTCCCTTTCCCTAGTGTTTGCGGTTTATTGGTCACCGATTTGCCTGTCTACCTGTCCAGCCGAGGAAGACCGAACCAACTCTAAGGGTGCATTTGTTTTACAAAAAATTAAAAATAAGGAAAATATTTTCCAAAAAATAAACAATTATATAAGTCATAACAATGAATGAAGACAAATTATTTTCATTATCACGAAAATAGTTAGGCATAGAATGTTAATAATAATGAAAATATTTTTCGTTGATTAATTTTTCTAAAAGATATAAGAGTTTATTTTTTAAAAAATGTTTTCCAAATCTTTGATTTTCCGTGAAACAAGCTCACCATAAGTCCTTAAATGCACGCACATGTTGTCAAGAAGTGAGAACCCCCACCATCCATTACCAGCGGAGAGAAGAAGATGAAAACCAGTGAAGGAAAAATAAGAAAAAAATCATAATTGTTTTTTTAACAAAGTTGCAAAATGATGTCGTTCATTTGAGATCGCCACGTTAGACATGGATCGTGCCATGTAAAATGGGTAGTTTTAACTGGACCCTCACATCACCTCCGTTGATTAGAACTCTTTCGAGAAAGGGAAAGCTTGCCTATAAATTAATTGTTTGCCACGAATCATACCTTCTGGCTTCTACCTCACTTAGGATTGATCAGTTTCAGGTTTTTTCTACTGGTTTCATCAAAAACTTATCCATTGTAATATGTTCCTCATTTTTCGAAACATAAAACCTACCCATCATACCTTGAAACATGGAAGCTACCTTGTCATAGGCTCCAGAATCAGTTTCAGGGTATCGTGAACATGATAATTTCTTTTTTTTTAGTAAGGATCTGTAAAGCGAATTATGAAATCATAGTATCTTAACAATTGCTGAATTACTTAGAAAAACACCATCCCCAATAAATAGTGACCCCAATAAAAGACCAATGAAACAAATCCAGCGAAGCCTTATGCAAATACAAATTTACTAGTTTATAGTGTCTAGTGTTCAAGCGTGAGAAAATGGTGAACAAAGACTATAATTTCAATCTAACTGTAGTGGACATCCGTAAAAGCTGAACATGTAAAGTAAAACAAATAATAAAAAGTTCAGAACATGTGACATAAAATCTAAACCATAGAGCTTCAGTCCTCAATTATTCATGAAAAATTATTCCAAAACGTACTTCTTTTAAGGTTTTTTTTTTTTTAACGGTTCCTAGTCTTGGTTTCGATTTCGGTTCGGTTCTATCTGGGAACCGGGAACTGAACCAAAACCGCAGGTTACTAAAAAAGGGAACTGCAAACCGAACCCTTTCTCTCAGGAGTTTGGAATCGAATCAGGGATTGTCGGTTCATTTCTCCGATTCCCAATTCTATCCTGAAACTGTGCTCACCCCTATACATCACAGCTTATTGTTTACAAAGTCTGAACAATTGTTCAAAATGGACCGGCCTGATACGATTTTTAGAACATTGGTGACAATTTCTGGGGGGACAAAGTAAATGAAAAGTTCCCAGGAAGCTAAGTTGTGATTAACACTTATTATCAAACATGGTAGAACAAAGGGATTCACTAACCAGAACTTTTCTTAAACTAAGACCCAACTTTTAATTTTTCCTAACTCAAAATGAAGTGGTCTCTCCCTCGTGTCCCCTTACTATTACCATGTTACAACACGTTCCTATTATCTTACACAAGAAGTATAAGCTCCTATCCCAAATAATCTCGACTAGCTCCGCAGTTTTCCTTATTAGCACAACTTATCACATAATCGTGCAAGCATTCGGGTTCTCGTCGCTGAACATCTCAAACGAATCGGGCGGTGGCATATGATAGGCGGTCGAATAATACGACCGGCGTTCCCCCTCCGTGCCCGGATGCACATAATCGTGAGGGTTTGGGGCGTAATACGACGCATAGGAAGTGCTAGGATTTGCCGTGTGATTTGGTTGCAGATGATGGACGCTCGAATAGTACGGTGGCCGTTCCTCCTCCATGCCCGGATGCACATAAGCATGAGTGTGTGGCGGTGGGTGTGGGGCGTAGTGCGATGCGGCATAGGAGGTGCTCGAGTTCGCCGTGTGGTAACTGACCGCAATTTCCGGAGGTGCGGCGTGGTGACTGACTGCGTGCGCCGGAGGTGCATGGTGTGGCGGCCGGTACCGGTGCTCGTGATGACGTGGAGCAGCATGATTAGGTGACACTAGAGTTGAACATTGACCCTCCCCCTCGCGCTGAGATCTCGGGCCGGCAGGTCCACCGTTAGAATGCGGCGGAGCCGGATGTTGACCGGCTTGCTGAGGTGGACGGCTGCGATCCGCCTCTTTAGGCTTTGGACTTTGATCATGAATCTTCTGTTCCTTGGATCCTGATCCAGTGCTCGCCGGTGCTTCACCGGAGCGTGCACCCTCCCCGTCGGCATTCTTCCCGTTTTGCCCTTGCCTTTTCTTCTTTTTACCAGCAATGCCATTGCAGCCACTCTTCTCGGAGCCACCCTCACTCTCACCAACAACCGGCTGCTTCTCAGCCACCGGCCGGTCACTGTCCGATGCGGTCGCATTCTCCTCCCCCTCCCGCTTCACTTCTTTCGCTTTGGCACCGGCGCTATCGGTTGCACGTTCACTGTCTTGGGTTGCTTTTTCTTTGGTAGCCTCTTTGCCACTGCCTTTGATGCTTACTTTGGCACTTTGGTTATGGTCTGGTGCTTCGGTGTTCACACTCCGTCTCTCTTTTTGGGGCTCTTTAGGACTATTTGGATCACTTTTTCTTTCTTTGTTCTTGGCTTTGGCTGGCTCTTGGGGCTTTTGAGGCCACAGTTCTGCCTTCTTGCCTTTTTTTCTGAGTCTCTTGATCAAAGTCTCTGCGTCTATGTTCCCGATGACAGTGACCATTTGTTGCTTTAGGTCGACATCCGTCATGTAAACACCTGTTTAGATAGATTAACATTCTAATCAGAGAGAGATTATAGACACTAGACAAACAATCATTCCGGGTGTTTTTGTATGCTTAATCGTTCTGTTCTACGGGGTCTGAGCATTGAATCCGAGTAATCATGACCTTGCCGGACTTGCTAGTTTGAAACTCTCAGACGGGGTGCGCACCGGTTCGACTAGTTTGGTTTCGCACAGATGGAAAAGGTTTCGGTTACTACATTACTTACTAGTGAGCATGAGTCATAGCAAGATATGAAGCAGGTCTAATTGGCTTTGGCTTGAATTGGAAAGGAGAGGATTACTCTCTCTCTCTTTCTCTGTAGAAGTTAGAGAATGACTGTACATTGAATTTACAACTCGAAATGAATGGAAAATGAGAGGAAATGAGGGAGAAAGAACTGTTGGATGCAGAATCTGAATGGAAAGACATCAAAGGTCCTGAACCATGGTTGATCAGCAGAAAACAACTAGTGCAGTGTAAGCTTTTCAGGAGATTCTGAACTTATGAGAATTCAAAATGGACCCTTTTATCAGCATAATCACCAGAACGATGAGAATCATGTTGACGTCGACGCTTGAGTAAGAAGGTGAAATGGATGAATCAATTGTGATGCACTGAAACATAACAGAAGAGCAAGAAGAGCTTGTTTAGAGGGGGGGGGGGGGGGAGGATTAAGTTTTCAGTCTACCTTGAATCTTTGTCAGAACCTTTTCGACTTTGCGCTTGCACGCTTCGCAGTGGATAGAGACTCTCAATACCGAAGTCTGTAAAATCAGTCGCAGAGCAAAAATTCCAATCAGTAGTTGAGCAAAAGCTGTTCTTAGCTTAATCTGAAGATTGCATATTGTAATCACACATGATTATGGTTTGTTTACCTTAAGGTTTAAAGGCACTGAAGCTTCTAGTTCTTCCCCATCATTTGTGCCTTTCTTCACTTCTGAGTTTGCCATCGTAGAGCACCAACGGAGGAGAATGCTCTTGAGAAGTTGAGAGAGAGAGAGAGAGAGAGAGAGAGAATGTTGAGGAAGTGAAGAATTTTAAAGGGGAGGAAATGGGGGAAAAAAGAGATGTAGTAGGTCCTACAAAGTTTAGTGCTTGATGCACTGGCATTATTACAAATCATATGTTTAGATAGGGATTAATATCACGAAAAATTTCAAGATCGCGCATATGTGATAAATTTATCTCAACTTAATTTTTTTTTACCACAAAAAATCTCAAACTGGTACAGTTATGACAAATTCGCTCTTCGTTAGTTTCCGTTAAATTGAGTTAATACAGCGAAAAAAATCCAAACTAATACATATGTGACAAACGAGAGGTAAAAAATTCTAACTATCACTTGTCATATAACTCATAAATTCGAAGATAAAATTTAACGGAAATTAACGGAAGGTAAATTTTTTCTCAAATGCATATCGGTTTGGGATTTTTGGTGGCAAAAAAAAATTAGTTTGAGCTAAATTTGTCACAATGGTACCAGCTAGGGTTTTTTACGGTTAAAAAAATTAGTTTGGGATAAATTGTCATATGTATACTAATTTGAGATTTTTCGTCGTATTAATCATTAATTAGGCGGCGATAATTATCTCAAAAGGGTGTCTGAATTCTGCTAATGTTGGAGGCTTTGATGTTAATGGTGGACTCCAAAGAATTTTTAGCATTTCATGCTTTTTGATATGGGTAAGATAGCTGCCACATATTTTCTTATGTAAGTGCCAAAATAAAGCAACTTTAATGGATGAACCACAGCTTTAGTCCTACTCAAAAGAAACATTGTTCCAGCTGGCCTAACTGGTCCCTGCTTGAGCACTCAAGGAAAAAGGTATATGACAAGGTTTTTAGGTTAGTGCACTACATGCAAAAAATGTCATATGATCAGCAGTGTATGCTTCTCTTCTCTTGCAGTGGAAGTACTTGGACAGTAAGCAAAGCAGAAATGAAATGTGCACTCTCTGAAGCAACTTGCTTTTCTGGGTTGCTGATGAAAACTCAAGCAAAGCTGAGCTGATGACGAGATCTTTTGGATTGGTCTGCTTCAAGAAACCGAATGGTGAACACCCAGATCAGTTTAGCGGCGGACTAGTTCGCGATCGATTTATTGAAACCTTACGAAGTTGTGACGAGGAAACTTTGCTCTTCGTCTAATGATCACGGATAAATACCGCGTCACAATGGCCTTTTCGAGGTCACGCTTCGATTCTTCTTGTAGGGCTATATAGTCTGTTATTCACATCATTCTACCATTCGCCCGCATGGTTAGCCTGGTCTTTCTGTCATGTACTAAGAGTGAAAATACTTAACTAGGTAGGTAAACGAGATTTGAAATTAGAATTCCTTGCTCTCATAGCACATAAGATTTTGACTAAAAAAAAATTACTTCATTACTAGGTTAGGTGAGGAAAGCAAAAATGTGTGGTTTATGATATCCGACTGGGCAGATTGTTAAAAAAACTGTCTAATCATGACCCCTCATGTGCATGAATATACTGCTAACTGACTACCCGTAAGCCTAGAATAGCCTAGGATAGACAAGAGGATGCTCCTCGTCCATGCTTCTTGACAAGTCCCTGGAGCAACTTTCCAGGACACCCAATGACTGAAACGGGTGGCTAAAATTAGTACTTCTCTCAGAATATTTCCCTGTGGCTTTCCTTACTGTGCATGACTTATCTTAGTCTTGTGGTAAAGTTGCCTAATTCTGTATATAAAATTGCGAATGAGTAGTACAAAAAGCTTCAAGAAGGAGCATCTTAATTTGTCCACAAGCTAGAACCCCCCGGCAAAAAAGCGTCTTAGGTGAAGCACGCTTCGATGGGCAACTTCATGGAAGCTGCTCTTTTCTCTTTGCTTGTGTTTGTGCTTTTGATGGCAAAGACCCGCTCCCACCTGTCCAGTCTCCGAATACGTTTCTTAACGTCTAATCACGTGGAATCTCCGTTGTCGATTTGGATTTATATAGTCGATACGCGTTGTTCCTATTGAACTCAACTCTCGCTACGTTAATGTGACTCCTGATGATCGACTGCCCAATGTTTCGTATGAAGTCTTTGATCTGGTTCTAGTTCTCTATACGAACAATGACGAAAAGATGAAAGAATATACGGGCAAGTGATTGGGACTCGTGTGTACTGTATCTCTACACGATGGATCAAATTATGAGTTCCCATCGTGCGAATCAAAGTCTGTGGTGGTCTTACGTGAAAAAATTCCTAAGCCAACCTCTTCAAACTTGGTATTTTTTGTTTTTTTTTGGGGGGGAGGGGGGCTAAAGCTTCAAACTATGCAGATATTAGTAAGGGATGAACAATTTCACGATAGGTAAGTTTCAGAGCTGAAATCCGGAACCTACTCTGTCGAAACCAGTTTCCAGTTGGCATGGTTGGTCCGATTGATCCATCTTGGTGCTCACTCCAGACATGGCCTTTTTGCCAGAAGGAAACAAACTTGGGAGATAAAAAGTTGTTCTGGCCAATGTTCGGCCCAAGGAGAAAACAGTGGGTCTCGTAAATGAGTTCATATATCATGGGCCAAACCTGATAAGAAGGCTGAGAGCTGAGCTTAACATTGGGTCATGTAAAGTTGGCTTCATCAGTCCTTGCTGGACTGTGGTCACGTCCGTTTTTGGTCCAACCTTTGATTGAAGCTAGCCGATTAGTTGTTATTCATTATGGGTTAATGGAGAATTTCGAATAAACTCGTGAAGTGTCCTCATTTTCTTAAATAAAGACATAAAATGGATCCCGTTTCAAATTAAGGCCTAACCAAATATAATTTCGCTATTTACATTTTTGTTTTTATTTTTCCTCCTTTCTTTCGCTGGTGGCTAATCTCAAGCGATGGCTGGCCACTAGCAAGGAATGGGCGACCTCACTTGGGCGGGGCAAGGACGGCCCTTAACTACGGCCGTTGAGGGAATCCTAGCCTGGGTAGGGCAAGGCGAGCTTGCCCAGCCATCACCGGTGAGAAGAAAGGGGAAAAAAAGAAAGGAAAAAAGGGGGAAATTAGATAATATAAATGATGAAAATACCATTGTTAAAATCATTCTTTGAAATAATAATTGCACTCCATGCCTTTATTTAAAAGAAGGTTCTATTTGAAATTTTCTCTTGGGTTAATACTATGAAAAATTTCAAACTTGACTGATCATAAATTACCTCAAGCTTATATTTTGATAAGAAAAAGCCTCAAATTGGTATATTTGTAATAAATTTAATTCAATCTATTTTTTTCCCAATAAAAAAATCTCAAACTTGTATACTTGTAACAAATTTACCCTCCATTTTAATACTTATCACAAGAATATCAGTTTGGGATAGAGCCGCGGCACCCTCATCTGACCCAGGACTGGCGAGGGTTGGCCAACGACCCTAGCTGATTCTTAGCCCAAAAGAAAAAAAAAATGAAAGAACTTGAAATGCAAAAAGTTTAGGCCTCAATGGGCCAAAAATAAAAAATTACAATAGAATTGGCACAAATTTACAATGCACAAATTTAATAGAATTGACAAAAAGTTACAATCGAATTAGCACAAACTTACAATTGAATTAGCACAAATTTACAATCGAATTGACATAAATGGAAAAAGTTTAGGCCTCAGGATGACGGGATGGAATGTGTTGACATAAATACAAAAAGTTTAGGTCTCAATTGGCCAAAAACGAAAAAAGATTTTCGATCGAATTGGCACAAATTCAATATTCTTAGTATTTTTTTGTTGTTGGTAATTTCCCTATTTTCTAATGTACGTCGATGTCCTGTTCTATGACTTTGGATCTGTTTTTACGAAACACAATAAGACCACATGAGACTTCAGGGTACACGAATCATTGATCCTAGATATTTTGCGTGCACGAAATGTCATATTCCAGGAATTGTCTCGCTGTTTGTTCCTATTGCCATCTTGAGAAAGATCAAGGTCTGTTTCGGGTTCCTCATAGCCATAGGATTCTTCTTCCTCTTTCCGTAGAAGTACGTGTCGTTTTGCTTCCATCTTCTTCTGCAGAAACATATACCATACCATTGAAAGATCTGTGACCAGAAAGCGAGAAGAAAGGGGGAAAAAAAACAAAGATGAAAACATGCAATTCAATCCTCGTAATAATATTGGCAGACAAGGCTTCTCAGTTCTTGGACCAATAGGACAGCCGACAATCCCCCTAAGGCCATACCGAGTTAAATCCATGTTATTGCTCCTGTCCGATTCTTGACATTCATATCAGACTCCAATCATGTCCCAAACCTATTCGGTCTTCCATCTCAGATCGCTCCGCCGGTGTTCGCGCAGAAATTCTTGGTCTGTGATGTGACGCTGTCGGCGAGTGTAGCGTTACTACCACCGTAGTAATCTAGGTGTGCCTAGACCTATAGACATCGATGTAGTAATCTTAGCAAGCCCTTTTTTTTTTTTTTACCGGGTACTTTTCAGATGTCTTTTTTTACACATCGATGTTCCGAAACAATGTCGACATATCTAGCATTACTCTTGGCATTGCACGTTAGAACGGGGCGGGTCCGATTAGCCGAGCTAACTATGTAACGCGAAGACGCGGGATACAATCTTTAGGTGAGTAGGTGGGGGGTCGTGTGTGATTAGGCGTGGGGCAATGGGGAAGGCTTCAGCATGTCGCGGAGGTCGTGAAACCAAGCTCTCTAATCCAGTTAGTCTTTGTTCAAGATCGAGACTTTCAGCACTAAGACTTCCAACTCAATCCGGAAGAACATCAGGGATAAACAGAACGATGACTTGCAAGCGAAAGTTTTTAAGGAAAGAGACTTGTGGGTGGTGGTTCTGGTGGCGGTCTTAGCCTCCCTTAAACCAGCATTTTGCTGAGACGTGGTTAGATTCGTCACACGAGACAGACAGGGATGTGATGGACCGGTCCGTCGCTCTCCAAACCTTTATTTTTCTCTTCTCGCTTTTGTAATTTCGCCCTCCTGTGATGCGGAGTTAGGCAAGAGTCCAACCTCCAAGGGACCCGCCAGGATGCTTGGGATTGCATCTTCTTGATTTGAGTCACTTTCAGCTCCCTAAAAGGGTTCATAACTCGCCTGCAAATACCATGATCCATATCAGATGCTTCCATTATTGAACCTCAAAACTGGTGGTTGTGCTGTGTTGTGTCTCTGAGAGATAGAGACAGAGAGAGAGAGAGACAGAGAGTTATGTGCTTGCCTGCGGGTTTTTTTTATAATGACGAAAAAGGAGCATGCAAGAGATGGGGATTGGGCATCATTTAGGGGGGAATCTTTGCTAAAAATGATGAGGTTGCCAGGGAAGACGAACAGGGCAATTCGTGTTTAAGAGAGTACTCTTGCAGAGGGGATTAATGGAGAGAGAGAGAAAGAGGGAATTCATAAACAGAGAAGTAAAAAAAGGCCCAGTACAACTACCAGGCTCAGGGGTTCCTTGGAGTAGCATTAAAGACTTTAGGACTAAGGCGCACACCTCTTCACCTTCTTCTCCAGCACATCCCACACAACCCCCCTCAAAAGCTTATCATTTTCCTTCAAGGATTGGAACAGAAAGGAACCAAATTTATGGCCAGAAAGTTGTATTCATTGCCTGCTCTGATGTTCCTGGCTTGAAGAAGGAAGACTCCCTCAAAATGGGTTGTGGGCTGAAGATTTCCCTCGTGATCTCCCTCATCATCACCTTCTTCACGATCTTGCTCCTGTCCTGTCAAAGTGCCCACTTTCTGTTTGATGATGGTTCTTTGAATGCAGCTGAAAAGACCAGTCTTCGTGGCTGGGAAAAGCTGTATTTCAATGGAGGAGAAAGAGAAAATGGCAATGTAAACAGGGTCGAGATCGAGAAAGTCTCAGGCAAGGATGAGAAAGACGAGAAGGGAGATTTTGCTGTGGTGGAAAAGTTCAGGGCTTTGCTTGGAGTGAAGAGGTTCAACACAAAAAGGCCGCCATTTGGGCTTCCTGAGTACTTCTCACCTTCACCTTCACCATCTCCTAGTGAAGCTCAAGCTCCATCTCCAGCTCCGTCGGTGCACACTCACCCACATTCTAATCATCCCCCACCACGTAAAAAAGCAAAGCCACAACATAACACACTTCAGAAGGAGTCCAATGACAAGGGCAGTGTTTTGGTTGCTGTTCTTGTGCCTACAGGAGTTGTGTTTTTAGGTTGTGTTCTTGGGCTTGCATGGTTCTTCAGGCAACGCAGGAACCACAACAGAAGCAGGAGGAGTGTCAAGAATTTCTTGACATGTGGTAAGAAAGGAAAAGGAAACAGAGGCAGATCAATGTATGCGAGTACGCGGAACTCGGCGAGCAAGGTAAGCTTCAATCCTGGCCTCGATCTTTTTTATCTCGAGTCGTTGGGAGTGGATTTGGAGCATCAGTCTTTGAGACAGAGTTCTGACTCTGTCTCTGTCACTAGTTCATCGTTTCATGGCACTCACCAAGCTAGGCTAGAGACTAATGCACTAAACCAAGAGCAGGTGAAATCGGAATCGGAAAACACTATTAGTTCTTCCACTAGGGAAATTACGTCGGCTCACGAGGATGCAGAGTCAGTAAAGTATGACCCTGATGGTGGCAATTCTCCTTCAGCCAATAACAATAGTCCCACTGGGAATTATTCATCTGATGATGAATCTTTTCACTCTTTTGGGGATTCACATTCACCCAAGGCACAGATGTCGGATACTTTGAAATGTAGCGCTAGCGAAACATCAGAAATCTTGTCTCGAATCTCATCTGGGGCAATAACACCTTCCCTAGCCGACTCAATGGATGCATCGAATGCGCAAGGTCCTTGCAACAACACCAAACCGAATAATGCTACAGATAAAGGTCCTGTAGAATGTCAAATGACTCCGATTGCTCAAGTCCCGCCACCCCCGCCTCCTCCACCACCTCCGCCGCGGCCACCCCCTCTGCTTCCCTGCTTGCATTTTTCCTCCCCAGGTTCTTCCACTGGAACTGCTTGTAAGTCTCCAGCAAATTCAACACACAAAGACTTGTCACCTTCTAGGAACTCAGATCCTTGTTCAGGATCAGAATTTACTCCTGAGAGTGACTTGGCTCAATTACCCATGATAAATCCCAAACCAGCGCAATGTCCACCAGGAATTCCGCCACCGCCTTGCCCGCCACCTTTTTTGAAAGGAAACACTAGCTTTGGGAAAGGCCCTCCTCCTCTGGCATCTCAACTTCCTCAATCTATGCCGACAACTGGCAAAGATGGAGCGCCTCTGCCAAAACTGAAGCCGCTCCACTGGGACAAAGTAAGGGCCACGCCAGATCGTTCCATGGTTTGGGACAAGCTGAGGTCAAGCTCGTTCGAGTAAGTGATTTACGTACCATAGTGATAGGTAACATCTTTTAATACGCAGTTTCTTTTGTTGATTTGCCTCTGGTTGAAAATGAATGAAATAGGTTGGACGAGGAGATGATAGAATCGCTTTTTGGTTACAATTTTCAAAATCCACTGAAAAACGATGAGGGGAGAAGCAGAACGCCTTCCCCGAGTAAGCATCTCCTTGAGCCAAAGAGACTCCAGAATATCACCATACTTGCCAAGGCCTTAAATGCAAGCCCCGAGCAAGTTTGCGATTCATTAATTCAAGGTATCTATCTCTAACTTCATATAGCAAGCCGTGAGTGATTCATTAACTGAAATTTGCAATTTGACCATCAATTATGCCCGATGTTGGGCTTGATCCTAATGTTTTCTTGAATGTCAAAAACGCAGGAACCGGTTTGTCTCAGCAACAGCTAGAGGCATTGGTGAAGATGGTGCCAAACAAGGAAGAAGAGGCTAAGCTTAACGGCTACAAGGGAAACATAGATGAACTGGGTTCCGCAGAAAAGTTCATTAAGTCATTGCTTAGCATTCCTTTTGCATTCCAACGTGTGGAAGCCATGCTCTATAAAGAGACTTTTGATGATGAAATAGCCCATCTAAAAAATTCCTTCTTAGTGCTAGAGGTAAAGAACAATGAAAATCCTGACACATTGGTAATGACAAAAATCTTCATAATAAGTGAAGTTACTTCTTCATTGATTTTTAGGAGGCCTGCAAGGAGGTCAGATCAAGTAGGCTCTTCTTGAAGCTGCTTGAGGCAGTGCTCAAGACAGGAAACAGGATGAATGTCGGAACAATCCGAGGTGGTGCCAAGGCATTCAAGCTCGACGCTCTGCTCAAACTTGCGGACGTCAAAGGAACAGACGGCAAGACTACCTTACTCCACTTTGTTGTCCAAGAAATGGTCCGTTCAGAAGGAATCCGAGTCTCAGACAGCATTATGGGAAAGATTGATCAGAAGTGCAAGAACCGCGCTGCCGAAGAGAAGGAAGAGGACTACCGAAGAATGGGGCTCAATCTCGTGGCTGGGTTAAGCAGCGAGCTGTACAATGCGAAGAGGACGGCCACGATCGATCTGGACGTGCTCGTGAACTCGCTGTCCAACTTATCAGATGGGATGGCTAAACTGAAAAGGCTAGTGAGTAAGGACTTGTGCATGGACGAAAAGGGCGAGAAATTCGTTCACTCGATGAGATCATTCACGAGCTATGCAGAGAAGAGCTTGAAGGATCTGAAGGAAGATGAAGACAGAGTGCTTTTGCACGTCAGAGAGATCACAGAGTATTTCCATGGAGATGTGAGCAAAGAAGAGGCTAACCCACTTCGTATATTTGTGATCGTGAGGGACTTCTTGGGGATGTTGGATCATGTGTGCAGAGAACTGAGAAGTTTCAAAGTCCCTAGCTATTCCAGTCCTCTCTCTCCTTTCAGATAGATCGAATCGAGTTTTCATGCTCTTCGCCTGTGTTCATTGTGTGCATTCTGTAAGTGCATTCACTAGGAATTAGGATTGTAACCCAAATTTTCTGTGTGTAGAGTTTGGTATTGTTCATATTGACATTTACCCACTTCAACCCTTTCATGATTAAAAAAAAAAAAATTCAATGTTAGCACACCCAAAAATCAAAACATTGTGGTATAATTTAGGGTTGGTTGTCAGTTGTCACCCATAATTTCTTGATTCTCAATTTGATCTAAAGTATACATAATATGACTCTGTCAAGTGGAACACAAAACATTTTTAGTCCTTGACATGAGCAGAGGAACCTCGGATTGCTCTAAGGTCTTCGAATCCGACACCGGGTTGTAGAAAAGAGATAGACATTAGGGATGGAATTCTTTTTTCTACAAGCTCTAGTCCATCCCTCTTGTTTTGTTTTGCTTCGTTCATTAGGATTCTTTTCCAGTATACAGTATCGAAACCGGAGGAAACTGATTCCTTGATTCTAAACGAATCACATGCGGAAAACTAATGTTAATGCCCAATCTATCACTTGCTTGTATCACCGATCAAAATACGATCACACAAGGAATCGTATCCACTATCCACAAATTAGATGTCGCCTTCGCAGTCTCGAGAGTTCCTTTGACTTCGATGCGATTCAATGTGGAGGGAAAAACGTTCGTCTTTTTGTGCGAACAACATAATGTCGTCTATTTTCATTAGAGAAGAAGAAAGAGCGTTTGTTCCTTTTAACGTTTTCTAATAGACGTGAAAAAGCATGCCTTTTCAAACCTATAGATAACTGTTATAGCGGTTATCTGTGGGGTAGGTGTGATTGCCTGCATGGGCGCACACCGTAAGATCCCTTTTTCCAACATCTCACACTCGCCTACATCAAACAGCTCACACATGTCCATAGAGAACCAACAACTCCCACTTGTTCATAGAGGACCAAGCATAACTCTCTTTATATCTGCAAAGTTCATATTGACAAATAATCCGTGCGACCAGCATACATTAAGAGCTCATTATCACACATCCATTGGGAGTATATGACAACTCAAATGGACATAATCAAAAGTATAGTTTTGTATGCTTGTATCCTAGATCGACCAGTCACATACATATCTCTTTTTAGATTTTATTTAAGTATGATATGTTATATTCACAATTATAATCACACTAAATAATTATAACCGACCGGTCTGTGAATATAAATCTATTATGTGACTTAAGAACTAGAAGTCGATCTTCCTCTTTTATTAGACCTCTTAATCTCAATTCAGCTCGCTTTTCTAAAATTGTCCCTTTAAATCGAATCAATTTCATGACTATAAGCAAAACCTTAATATTGCAAACACCAAATAGAAATCTTGAGAATAACAAAGAGTCATGAGGGTACTCAAAATGAGGAATTCTTGTCCTTGAGAGTCTGACACGACTTAGTAAAGTTAAGATCAAAAACTTTTGCCAACTCTTAGTGGTCGACAATGCATACGTAATATGAAGTACGTATTATGATATTTTCTTCTTCCCCATGGAGCGTATGTCTTTCTATTTTAATATCGTACAGATATCAATTAGACGTACTTAATGTCTAAACAAAGTTCACGTAACAACTCCAACCAAGAGTTTCTATCAGAACTCTCATCTTGCAATAGAGACAAATAAAATGAAATATGTGGGAGGGTTAAAAATATGTCTTTTTTTATTTCACTTTCGGACATTATAAATAATAAGTCCTCATCTTAACATTTTGTTAAGACAGCCTAAATATTTTAAGCTTCAGCTCTCAATTATCACCCAGATAATAAACTTAAAATTGTCTCATCTCTATTTATCACGAAATAAATAGAGGCGATTACCTATGTGAGTGGGCTAATCTCTTATCTGTCCGACATACCTTCTCAAAATAATGTACTGAACATTAATATGCATAAACGTTACACAAAATCATAGGCACTAATAGTGATAACAAATACAATTAAACCATTAACTGTAATATGCATCAATAATGATAACAAATACCATTAACTCATTAATTGTGAACTTTTGTAAATTTCAGTAATTTTTAGAGATTTCAATATGTAGAACTAATCTCTTTCAAATGACCAAATCAAAACATCTCTAATAACTCATTTTATCATTGGATTTGCTTTCAATCTATCCATAGATATGTATCGTATGTTCATATCTTTTCGTACAAACATGTCTTCCATGACATCATATTCCGAGTCAATAAATTTTGATCTTGCAATGGATCTTTAGTGTAAGTTATTGCTACTTAACTATCACAATTAACTAATAATTGAACCTGTAGCATCCCTAGCAACACCTCATTGATCCAAACATATCTCAAGTCGAAGACCACTGCTGATAACACCACGAGAACATCTTCCATCATGGATAAGGCCATACACATTTGTTTCTTACTTTTCCATGATATAGCGTCATTACTTAGTATGAACGCAAATCCAAAGGTAAAATTTCTCTCATCTATATCTCCCCCTCAATCAATATCAGTATACCTTCAAAGTGCAGATCTCTACCTTGAATATCAGTAAATTAGTCAGCAATATTTTCAGATACCTCAGAATTCTATTGACGGCAATTCAGTACGCTTGACCTCTATTGAATTAGTTCCTACTTACAATTCCAATTAAATAACAAATATCAGGTCTTATTCATATCACAACGTACAGTGATCTCCCAACTACACTAGCATATGGATCACTTTCCATTACTATATTTCCTTATGGAATCTCAGGACATATATTTCGGCTCAAACTTTTACTACTTGCAATGAAAGTATATTATTAACATATAATGATAAAATCACAAATTGATTTGAGGATCTTTTGATATATGCACAATAGCCTTTTCAATTGTCACAAAATCATATGCCACTAAGATATTGTGAAAAACGTATATATCAATGTCTCAAAGACTGTTTAGGGTCATATTCTTGGCCTTCATTCACAAATCCTACAGGTTGTACCACATAGGTTTCTTCTATTAATTCTCCATTGAGAATCGCAGTCTTTACATCCTTGATGTAATTCAAGATCCATATTCATCACTATTACCAGAATAAGGTGAATTGGTTATTACGCTTCACCACAAGATGAGCCTAACATTTCTCAAACAAGCCATCAGTTTTATGCTTTCTTTTGAGAACACACTTGCTCTCAATGACTTTGTGTCCATTCGAAAGATCAATCTGTTCCAAAATTTCGTTTGATCTCATTAAATCCATCTCTTTCTCCATTGCTTATATCTACTTTTCTTTATCAGGGCAATTTAGAGCCTTATTTTATACTCCATGACTTATTTTCTTTTTGTGGAGCAACCAGCAACCATGAAAGCTTACACATGGTATATCATTCATCATTACGCTCCCCCTCGGATAAGAGAATGACGACATCTTTTTTGCAACAAGTGATTGCAATTGAGACTAATACGAAACAAATCCCCACTTCTCACATTGCTCCCACTTAGATAAGATGCCCGGAAAAATCATTGTCACTATCCTAGAAGTCAAACAGAGAATATATATATATATATATATATATATATATATATATATATATATATATATATATATATATATATATATATATATAAGTTTCTTGTCCTTTTTCGAAAATTCATCCACTAAGAATGTAACATCTCGTAATTCAAATTCAGTTACACTTCTCAATTACCTATAGTACTTACCCTTTCAAGTGCTCTTAGTATTTCTCGAAAATACTCCTTTTGCCTCTAAGGTCCAATTTCCCATACTTGCGGGAGAACATGTGTGTATAGGAAGCATTTCAACGTCTGAGAAAAACTCAAATCTCATTCTCGACCTGTCCATAATTCATATGAAAAAGAAGTAACTGATTTATAAAACACACAATTAAGTATCTAGACAGCCATAAATAAAAATATCACCACGAAAGATGATATGCACAATATCATGTGCTATCACTGACTTAATCATTTCTATTATGATATGTTTCTTTTCTCTACTACTTCATTTTGCAGAGGAATTGCTGGAATAGTCAACTATCATTCTATTACTTTTTTATCACATAAATATCTGAACTATAGATTTTCTTAACCTCAGTCGGATTTTTTTTTTAAAATTAAAAAACTAAAAAAAATTCTTAAAGCAACTTATACCTTAAATTTATGAAAAAAAATCATAAAAACAACAAATCCAAATTGAGTGTAATCATACAAATGTGATGAAATAAACATAATCATGCCTTGCTATCACATGTGTCTAAATGGATTAACAGCGAACGAAACTCAACTCTTGTTCCTTGTCCAAATGGTTTCCTCAATTTTTTTTTTTTTATAGTTTTACTAGGTAATGCTCATAAATAGGCGACATATTCAATAATGTCCAACAAGTCCTATTTGGCTTATGTAAATATCCTATTGGCCAATATGGCCCAATATAGCATGCCACATATTCTTATCATCACAAAGATGAAAAATGAGGAATAACATTACATTATTGTACTCAACAATATGTATAATGAAACCATCTAGAATTATAATAACTTGTTCCCAACGACAAGTCATCACCATCTTTATGAGAGTTCAAAATTGAAATCAAGTTTGACCAAACTAACACGGAAAGTAAATTTTGTCGTGTTTTGGAGCATATAATAGTAAGAACAAGGTGCGACCATCGCACATAATCAATCGGCAGTTGCCAATTACTTTGTTTTTCACTAAGAAAATATTTCTCATATGTATTAAATTTGCTCAATGTGGAACTTATTAAAATTCCACAATTACATTGTCTGTGGCCCTTAGATTTACAATCCACAAAGTATAAAATTCAGTTACCAAAACTGAAGTACAGACTTACGTATACGCTTAAGTATAAAAAGGGATTCTAACTTCTTTAACTCATCACAATTGTGATCAAAGAGACCCTTTTTGCCACTGATAAAACACTTCACTTTGGAAATATTTTCTTGAAAGGACGTTTTCCTTTCTTATGTCGGTTAAATTTCGATTTCTATCATGAAATATCTATTTCTTTGTTCTTTCCACTTCTTAAATCCACCTTGACGCTTATGTCTGGAGCACAAAACTCATTATAATTAGAATCATCACAACAAATTTCGATTTTAGGTTTTGCCACCAGAAGGCAATCCATCTCTAGTTTAAGGCGTCTTATAATTTTTTTTTTTACTTATAATGTGGATCTAGTGGATTTTCATATGCACATAGCCATGAAATAAAGAATTGACTATTGCTTGCACTTGTTATTTCTTAGTCAACATAGGGCTTGCATCTCACAGTGCACTTATTTGTTTGACACATGCCACGAAGGCCATTTAATAATCTGCCCATAAGGCATTATATAAACATCAAACCTTATAGTGATTTCTCTCAAATTGGAGACCAATGTCTAACCAAAGTTAGTTTGTTAATAGCTCCCACTTAACTTTATCATTTAAAAAAATGGTTGAACTAATGCATAATATATATATATATATATATATATATATATATATATATATATATATATATATGTCTCAACAACATAATGCGAGCAATAGAGTTCATTTATTTTGTGTAGCAAGTATCTCTTTGTATTTTGTTGACAATGCAGTAATTTCATCTTCATATTTTTTTTCATAATTGGGCCAAGAACTCATAGTGCTTCTTGCTCTTTTAGCACATATTGGATCCTATTCCAATTTTCACAATTTTGCCATCTAATTTCTCACTTTATTCAGGCTTAGCTACGATATCCTAGTAAGCTAAAGGCATTATATCTGAATACAAAGTTCAATAGACATGTATTCACGAACTATTGATGCCTATACATTTATGCATCTATTTTACACTAACCAATTATATTAATGAATAATTTCACATAAGGTCTCAAAGTCGAAAGTTCACTATGTTCCCAATCATTGTCTAAGAATCTACGTTTGAAATTATCATTAACATAGTCATTTGTGTAAAATTGAGTTCATGAAGTTACTAAAAGTTTTAGAACTCCCCACTTATCAATATACCACCAAGGCATTACATAATAATAAAAAAATTCTTATACCATTCGCAGCTAAATATTTTATATAACATGAAAGATAATATTTACATCTATAGACATATATCAATAAGATGCAAAATTCCAGCACAACAACATCATGTGATATAATGTATGCCAAGACCGGGAAAAGATTCAATGAACTCTTTAGGGAACTTCTTAACCCTAGAAGGTGTCCCTATAGTGGCTCTTGGAAAACTCTCTGGTCTCAGCCAAGGAAACAAATCTCTTCGCCAAGGCGCATTCTATCTACGCCATGACTCATTCATAGCAAGGGTCGATGTCTTCTTTGCCTTGACCTCTAAGAACTCTATGAGAAATCTTATTCCAAGTTCCTTATAAGAATAGCTGCAGGCATCTTTCCATAAATGGTTCAAGACCTCATGCCAATTAGGAAGAGTGATTTTTAAGGCAACAACCTTCAAATAGTCGGGCATGACAAAACCATTACAAATGATATCTAATATCATTTCGTTCACCGTTATGATGTGATTCATCATGTCAATTCTGTCATCCTATCGATAAAGTGCCAACTGATTCCTCAGCTTTAGGAGTATCTCATGTTCCTCGTCTGTCCACAGGAATATCGAGGTTCAGTACTTTGTTCCATAGTTTCTACAACGAATGCATAATAATAAAAGGGATTACACATAATCCATAGTGCATAAAATGATAAAATTAATAGACCACATTATAGGAAATTTCAATACGAACACATCGGCATCAAAATCACCTCAATCGGACGCTCCACGCGCCCACACGCGCCACCAGAAGCCTCGGCGCGTGGGCTTCATGTGCCGCACATGCGGGGCGCGTATTGGTCAATGCGATCAGTGATCAACCGTTGATCGTTGATCGGGTCGGGTCATGGGTCAAACCAGGTCAAATTCGGGTTGGGTCGGATCAGATTGCTACATCATCATGCCATGTCATTTGACATGCGTCCACCACGTCAGCTGCCATGCAAGCGCCACGTCAGCAGACGGTTTTCGGCAGTTCAGCACATGGGTGCGTGAGGCCCACGCGCAGAGCGCTCCGGGGGCGCGTATCGGCGCGTGCGGCTCCGTCCGCTGTCCGTTGGCGACACTCCGCCCCTCAAAATACTCGTATACTCATGCACGTCCTAATGGTATGATCAAATCGAGTTTTAGTTGAGCAAAAAGTTTATGAATCAAGCCTTTTAGTCGTCAGCCACCGAGGGGACTTGCCCCACCGCGGCGCGTGTGGCGCGTCCGGCGGCGTCCGGCCTCCTCCGGCGACGGACGACCACTCCTCGGACTCGTATCGATGATTACTTTCCAACGATGCAATCATATTTCACTTTCACCGAATAGAAAATTTCGAAACAGGCCTAAAAGTATTCTGATGAACCAAAATTTAAACGACGATGAACAGGTTCCAAATTTCGATTCTTACAATGTGTTACAATTAGGAAAACAAGCATTGACCGGCTCTGATGCCAATGAAGGAAACTGATTCCTTGATTCTAAACGAATTACACGCGGAAAACTATTGATTAATGCCAAATCTATCACTTACTTGTATCACTGATCGAAATATGATCACACGAGGAACCGTATCCACCATCCACAGATTAGATGTCGCCTTCGCAATCTCTAGAGTTCCTTCACCGTCGATGCTATTCAATGTGGAGGGGAAAGACGTTCGTCTTTTTGTGTGAATGATAGAATGTCGTCTGTTTTCATTGGAGAAGGAGGGAGAGCGTTTATTCCTTTTAACGCTTTCTAATAGACGTGAAAAGATACGTTTTTTCAAACCTACAGATAACTGCTATAGCGGTTATCTGCGGAGCGGGTGTGATTACCCGCATTGGCGCACACCGTAAAACCCCTTTTTCCAACATAAACCACTAGGAGAAATCATCATTCTTTGTCCTAGGCTAGCTTAGGATCATTTTTGCCCATCAGTAAGTGGCTTAAGTTCACATGGAGTGCCATAAGTTATATACGACGATTACGGCAATTCGTTTAGCGTCAAAACTTTCAAATCGATCAGCCTAGTGCTAAGTTTTTGTAACTTCGATCACTTCAATGCTAAATGCATACGTGGCCACTGGAAAATCTACGCGGCACATACGTGGACGGTCTGCACAAAAAATGAGGCCAACGTGGCTCGCCGGAAGCTGACTCAGCATTATAACGAGCAAAATAACGTCGTTTGCAAACAAATTTTGCCAACATAAACCCTAATCTCCAAATTGATTAGGTTTTTTTTTTTGCAGTCTTTTTTGTCTACGGCGTCATGCCAACTCGGAGCTCCTCCGCCAACCACCGCCTCCTCTTCAAATACTTGACCCAATTGGAGGGAATCCTATTCATCTCCGACTCTAATTCAATTTCAACCCTCATCAAACTCGAAAAGCCCAAAATTAGACCATCGAAGCCAGAGGGTTGTCGTCTGTGAGGCCACATGGGAAGACGAGAAGACGATCCTACGAGGGTCCAGGGATTGCGACCCTAGGAAGAAGAAGAAGAAGAATCCTAGCCTTTTGA
The DNA here is from genome assembly GCA_028455895.1 of Rhodomyrtus tomentosa. Classification (NCBI taxonomy): domain Eukaryota; kingdom Viridiplantae; phylum Streptophyta; class Magnoliopsida; order Myrtales; family Myrtaceae; genus Rhodomyrtus; species Rhodomyrtus tomentosa. The sequence goes on along the minus strand of JAPCWY010000003.1, from coordinate 18,649,362 downwards.
ATACGTACTTGAATAATCAGAGGGTGGTGCGGGCGCTTGGAGTGCTGTTGAACGTTAAATTGCACACTCCGGGTTAGGATGCTGGCTTTGAAGCTGAGGCCGAGGCGAAGGCTAATTCGTCGCCAGTGAATAAGCTAGACAAAAAGCCAGCCGAGGAACCGAAGCTAGTGCCAGAGCCAAAGGCAGAGGCAAAGTTCGATGGAGATAAGTGAGGATGAGCAAGAAGGAGGGCGGTAGCCACAGCATGTAGCCGTCGACAGCGGGAGTGCGGCGGAATGGGAAGTTCATGGCAGTGCAGGCCTCGAGGAACGCGAAGGAGTGCGGGAAGAAGGAGCGAGGATCGACGTTTTTGCCAAGCACTCCGACCATCAAAGCCCGTTGATCCATTTTTTTATATCTTTTTTATTTTTTTAATTAAGCTTTGAGACTTTCATGATTCACTCATATACATAAATGACGTCATTTTAAATTTTCGCCCTTCTGTAAGCCACGTAGGATTCCATCATGGTAGCCGCTTCTAAAAAATGCGCCACATAAGATAATAAAAATTAATTATAATGTTCACGTAATTCATTTTGCCGGACTTTGGTCGGAATGACACTGAAGTACACAATTTTCTCTAATATTGGCACTGAAGTGATCGAAGTTACAAAAACTTAGCACTAAACTGATCGATTTGAAAGTTTTCGCACTAAACTGAGTACACAACTTATGGCACTTCAGGTGTGCTTAATTCTCAGTAAGTAGCTATCTTAGTTAAGCTAGTCAGCAAAGAAGGATAGATAGGATCCAAGTTTTCAGCCGTTCACCTAAGTGCTTGAATTGCCAATGTCAGATCCAGGCAAAATGAAAATCTGGGAATATCTCCCTGGATGTGCATCAGAAATTGCAGAAAGAGCAATAATGATTTCAGGCTCCTGTCGCTGCATCAAAACCCATTGTGAGAAAAAACCTGTAACGACATAATTTCCCATGGGGGAAGCCACAGGAGTTAGTTTCCTACAAGCAAGTGATTGCCCCCACTAGAGGCAACGAATCTAGTTCAGACCCAACAGTGTCTTAAATCTTCTCTGTCTCTTTTAACTACTTTTCCTCCTGGACCATAAGAAAAACGCAGGAAATTCCTATGGACTGTGGCCGCGCGATCTGCGCCGTGATCGGCTTCTCGGCATCCTTCATCCTCTGCGTGCCTAGCGTCAAGTGGCAGCAGAAGCGACGCCGCACGCTCGAGAAGCTGCGGATCGTGTCCGAGGCGCTCGAGCAAGCAGAGGAAAGAGCGGCGAGGTCCCAAGAGCGGCACGACCGGCTTCTGGGCCAAGTGTGCTCGTTCTACTTAGCCAATAAAGAGTTGGAGGAGGCACTTGGTGGGGCAAGAAGGGCCATGGATGAGGCCATGGAGTTTGCCCGTGGCCTGAGGAAGATGCAGATGAAGTTGGTCAGCTCCTTTCCTGATGACGTTGATTTGGTTATGGTGTTAGAGAGGGCTCGTTGACTAATGCACAAGGAAGCAAAAAACTGTAAACTGTCTAATACTCCTTTTTGTTTTTTTTTTCCGTTTTTTTTTAATCCTTGTCCATATTAATTTATTTTCTTTGGTTACAGAAGAAATAAAGGTGGGTGAAAAAAGATTAATTACACTTGCCCTATGAAAATTTTTGATCTTTCACTTACCTTCTTTGTCTCCTTTCGTTTTAATTTTTGTATGTTCATTACGTTTCCTTAAATTTAACAGATCTCCTCAATTAACTCATTTACTTGTTGATAGGAAAACTTAGGTTGGGATTTTTCATTTTTCACATGTTGGGGCGCGACTTCGTAATGCTAGTTTCGAGACAATTTAATATGAGACCCTCTCGTTCTCTCCGATGACTTTTGGCTTTCAAATTCGCGTTCAATGTTATGAATGAGATATATGTGCAAATTGTTTTTATTTGTGATGAACACTTTTGTTTTGTTAAGATATGTTTGGAAAGGATATACATGGTTGAAGTTTGAAAAAACTTCCAAATTATTAATTTTTTTTTTTTGCAAAACAAACGCATGCGCGGAAAATGAGTACTTTGGAAGTATATTTTTAACAACCATCATCCGTATTGTTCACGAAAATAAACGAACGAAAAGTGTTTCATAATTCACAAAAATATTAAGACATAAATTGTTGTCGATAATAAAAACATATTTCATCGAGTAATTATTTGAGCGGTACAAGTGACTATTTTTTTAGAATATATAATCTAAATGATTCATTTTTCACGAATCAAAGATGTTTCGCACAAAATACAACAAGGTGTATTGGGTATTTATCCGTTATAATTTGAAACACTTTAAATATTTTCAATTCAATTGCCGATAAATATCATATCCGACCATACCGATTTACTACTGTTTAAAAGGACAATAAATACTTTGTTGAACTTTGGCTCTAACAACTTAGTTCACGAAACTTGACCTTTATCTACGTAATTTTTTTAATCCTTTGTCGGTTATCGTTTGAAAACACTTACAATATTTTCAGTTCAAACTGTCGATAAATATAGTATCCGACCATATCAATTCAGTGCAATGGAAAAAAGACAAGAAATACTTTGTTGAACTTTTGGCTCAACAATTTGGTTCGCTGTAAACTTCACGTTTATCTATAGAATGTATCAAATCTTTGCCCTGTCATTATTCGAAACATTTTTAATTTGGATGAGCATCATGTCCGGTCATATCGATTCATTTGCCATTTGAAAGAGAAGAAATACTTTCGATTTCGCAAGTAGGGCCTGTCGATTTGGATAGTTAGTTTTGGCAAAATTTCGAAAAAGGACCTCAACTACCTTTGTTTTTTCAAAAGAGGACCTGAAGTCAACTTTGTACCAAATGAAGGTTTGGAGTGCTATTTTCTGTTTAAGAAAGGGCCTCGATAGGGATATTTTAGTACTTTTACGTTTTTTTTTTTTTTTCTCATTTTCCTTTCCTTTTAGCCCTTTTCTTCTTTCCTTTTTATCTTTTCTTTTTGCCTTCTCTTTTTCCATGTTCACGTATCTCACCCCACTACCGTTCTCTCTCTCTCTCTCTCTGCCACCACGCCCTTCCCTTGCCCAGATCAAGCAAGGCCGTGCTCGGATCTCCCCCTCCGGCCACACCGCCGCCGTGAAGAATAAGAACCGCCTGCTCCTCCACCTCTCCTCTACAGCCACAAGATCAAAGAACAAGAGCCGCCCTTCTCTACAGTTTTGTCTCTCTTTTTTCCCTTTTCTTTTCATTTTTTACTTTCCCTTTTTCCCCCTCCCCTCCCCTCCCCCCTCCACGGTCTACTGCTCGACGCCCTCCATCTGCTTATCCTGCGCACGACCCACAACACCCATCCGGCGTCGTTGTTTAGCACCGCGGTCCTCCTCGTCAAATCACTCGCTACCGGCGGCACTGAACAAAAAGGAAAAAGAAAATCTCTCCGGGGTTTGGCCTTCGTCAACGACTAGGCCACCATCACCTCCCACATCTCTCCATCGTACGGCTATGTGGCTCCAAAAAGGTGTACTGTAGCGACGAAATCTGCCGGCTTCTGGGAAAAAGCAACCTCACTCTTCACACGCAAAGAGGGAGAGAGAGAGAGGGGGGGAGAGAGAGAGAGAAAGAGAGATGGATCGAGCTCCATTGTCCGTGAAGGAAGTGGTGGAGAAGAAATCTCGGATTTCAGCGTTAATGGCGACACATGCAGCGCCACTCCCCATCAACTCAATCAAAAAATCTGGAATTAAACTATTCATGAAGTGCAGCAAGTCCATTGGAGCTCGAGGCGGCGGAGGAAGAAGAGGGACGGAGACGACGAAGACTTTGAAGAAGCAGAGAGAGAAAGATTTCCAGATTAAAAAAAAAAATCCTAAATTGAAGGCGATGAACAGTGACTTGGAAATGAAAAAGGACAGAAAAAAAAGCTAAAAAAAAAGGAAAAAAAGAAATAAACCAAAAAAATGTTAAAAGACCAAAAAACCCCGTCAGGCCCCTTTTTTGAAACGGAAATAGCACTTCAGACCCTCGCTTGATTCAAAGTGCACTTGACGACCTCTTTCGAAAAAACAAGCGCAGTTGAGGCCTTTTTTTTTTTTTTTTTTAAGTTTTCCCTTTAGTTTTCTAAAACATAACTTCAAAAATTAATTTGTCACTGTTGATTTATTTTGAAAGTAGAGCTGAATGACCAAAATGCATCTTTAATTACAAAATTTACCCACAAATTTATGGCGAACAAAAAAAAGAAAAAAAGAAAAAGAAAAACCTAATCTAAACTGAAGGTGAAGCCGCTTGCTCTGCCTGCCTGTGCTGTGCCAAAGCGTCAATCAAAAGTAAGGTCGCCACCACCATCTTCCTCCTCATCTTTGTCTTCTTCTTCCTCCTCTCCTTCTCCCTCTTCGTCGTCTTCTTCATCCGAAACCCTAACCTGCAACTCGAACCTTCCTTGGCCCGCCTTCCTCAATGACCACTCTCTCCAACCCTTCCTCGAACGCCAACAACAGCCCCACCTTCTTAATCCCGCCGCAAACCCTAATCCCACCCGATTTCGTCTTCAATTCCGAATCCAGCACGAACCCCACCCACGACCCTCCCCCCTCTCCCCCATCATCGAATTCTAACCGTCTCCTTCCGTCCATGTCTCCCCTCATGTCCTCCGATTACGACTTCAAGTCAGATCCCGCTGACGGCTCCCCGGACGCCGCTCGCGGCGGCGAGTCCTCCCCGTCCCTCCCCTCCCCGGAAGCTCAAGCCTTGCTGCCGCCGACCCAGAGCCCCGCCATGTCCCGGGTCCCGAGCCTCCTCCACCTGTCGTTTAATCAGGACTTCGGGTGCTTCGCGGTGGGCACCGACAATGGGTTCCGGATCTACAACTGTGATCCGTTCAGGGAGATTTTCCGCCGGGACTTCGATTCTGGGGGCGGGATTGCGGTCGTGGAGATGCTGTTCCGGTGCAACATACTGGCTCTCGTCGGGAGCGGGTCGAACGCCCTGTATCCAGTTAACAAGGTGATGATCTGGGACGACCACCAGTCGCGGTGCATTGGGGAGCTCTCGTTCCGGTCCGAGGTGAAGTCCGTCAAGCTCAGGCGGGACCGCATCGTGGTCATCCTGCTGCAGAAGACATATGTCTACAACTTTGCGGACTTGAAGTTGCTGCATCAGATTGAGACCATCGCGAATCCGAAGGGTTTGTGTGTGGTGTCGCAGAGTTCGGGGCAGATGGTGCTCGTCTGTCCTGGGCTTCTGAAGGGGCAGGTGAGTTGATTAGCTCTGTCGCAAGTCGATGACCATTGGTTAATTTATTCACCTACATGCTCATAATCTGTGCCTAATATTCTTCTTACAGGTTAGGGTCGAGCACTATGCTTCGAAGAGGACTAAGTTTATAATGGCGCATGATTCAAGGATTGCAGCCTTTGCGCTTTCTCAGGATGGGAGGTTATTAGCAACTGCAAGTAGTAAGGGGACTCTAGTTAGGGTGTTCAATACTCTCGACGGGTCGTTGCTTCAAGAGGTTGGTCCAGCATTTGATGCTGGTTATATTTTGAAACTGGGGAATATGGTGTGCGTGGTGTTTAGGACAGATTATTTAAGCAAGCCCCCCATTAAGCATGAACTAAATGATAAATATTTTCTTTATTTCTTTACCTGAACAGCCATGGTTATTCGCAAGATTTCTTGCAAGTAGCGGATGAAAGTTTCCTTGCAAGGTTGGATTTCAATTCATGTATATGCAGGAACTGGTAAAAGATATTGCTCGTCCAGGACTAAGACCGTGATTTGGCTTTTCGGAGTCACTATCAGTGGGGAAGAATTCTTTTTTGAATGGCAGTATCTGTGTAGTAAGTTAGGATAGTTACTTAAATGTTGTAATCCAACATTCCTTGAGATCCTGTTATTTACCACTAGTGTTTGGGAATTGTCTAGATATAGTAATGACTTTCTCCCAAATCCGTGTAAGTATATTCATTCTACTGATAAAAGAATATCTTGCTTTTGGGATCACTGGTGTCTTTAATACAAGTCCTCACAATTCTTTTATGGATAGGTGAATTACATACAGTAGAAATGTTGTAATTGCTAATATGGTTTCTATAATATCTACTTAACCCTTGGAACTTGTTATTGCTTCTTCATAGGCACAATGATTACACAAATTGATTTAGTTTCTATAGGGAGATATTTTAAACTGCCTTGGGTTGATATCCAACTGGCAAATGTTTTAATGAATCAATGTGTCAGTAAGGGCTTACGCTGTTCATAGTTTGTAAAGACCATGAGAGTGATTGTAGTGCATGGTTACTTTGCTAAATGATATGGTAATCCGATATTGTCTCTGCTGAAACCTTGTGCTTCGGTAGGCCTTTAGAACTGCAGAAAGAGGACAATTCGGTTATCATGTAATCTTGGTCAATATTCTACTTTATTCATTACATAACTAAGATTCAAGGTTTTTCATGTAGGTAAGAAGAGGTGCAGATCGTGCAGAAATATACAGCCTGGCCTTTTCTTCTACCGCCCAATGGTTAGCGGTCTCAAGTGACAAAGGAACCGTGCATGTTTTCAGTCTAAAGGCTGATTTAGGCACACTGAACAATGACAGATTACACAACACATCGGAAAACCATGGATCTTCCTCCACGATCTCATCACTTTCTTTCATGAAAGGTAATATGCCTGGAATTGCTGTATCTTGAAAGTCATGCTGTTTGCCCATGTGCAGTGGTTAATTTGTATGCCGTGTTGAGTGACCGAATGTGTTATAGTCAGCCATGGTCACCATGTCTTTCTCTCAGGCTAGTTTTGCTCTATGCTTTGCAGGCGTTCTGCCTAGGTATTTTAGCTCGGAATGGTCAGTGGCTCAGTTCCGACTGCATGAAGGTTTACAGTATGTTGTTGCTTTTGGACACCAGAAGAACACTGTTTTAATTCTGGGCATGGATGGGAGGTAATATCATCTTACTAGTCCATCTTCCCTTTTGACGTCAAGTTGGGGTCGTGAAATCCTATAAAATGAGTGCTTTGTACAGTTGTCCACATGCTTTAGTGTGGCATACTCGAGACCAAGCAAATAGTAGACCAGTTTTCTACTTAAGTAAGATCAGTATAACAGAAGGAGGGAATGTCATCCTTTACCTCTGGTTCCTTCCTCCCTCTAAGCAATGATGAAAGACAGATTGGACGCACTGCTTTCTCTTCATCCTTTTTAACTTCTTTGTATTCATTGGTGAAAGGTTGAACAACCCCTTTACCCTATTTGCGTTGTAAAACCCGAATCCCGCCCTTCATCACTTGAAGGAAAGAGGGGAGGAGAAATTCTTCCTAGCCCCAAGAGCACGTCAATCCTCTATGAGAGGCTCTCGAGGTTTCTTTCATTCCAGATGATGTTGATTTGAGAATCATGTTTGACACTTAGGGCAAACCTTTGTGCAGTTGGAACATCTCAATTTGCATCTTTTAAAAGATCCAGCTACTTTATTAGAATGCGTTTGTTGTCTGATTAATTTTTTTTATTGGATGATGCAGCTTTTATCGATGCCAATTTGACCCGATGACTGGCGGAGAGATGACTCAGCTCGAATACTATAACTTTCTGAAACCTGAAGAAACTTTGTGATGTGAAGTTGTACATGTCCTTTGACGGTTGCATGTATATTATCGGTAATGCTCTGCTTATATGACGCGAGAATGTAAACCAATAAGTTGTAAATACATGGTCAGAAAGTGGAGGGCTATAGGGATATCGATCACTGCCGGCGGAGTGTATATATTAACCAGGAGGTTCGGGGAGTTATTATTTCTATGGATATGATGATGAAAGATCTCGACCATTATTATGCCTGTCTCTTTTGAAAATGATGTGACTGCTCTGTTCTAGAGGAACCTCTTTCTCGTGAAACCTGTGAGACTCTCTTCTTGGCTCTGAACCCGTGAAACTATCTTAATTGTACCCTTTTCGAAGTCTTTTCTTTTATATGTTTTCCGTTGGAGTTAAGTACAAGAACGTCATGCAACGTCAAATATTTGATATATGACATCATTGTAATCAAGTCTACAACAGCCGAATTGATCATGAAAATTGGGGTAACGGTTCATTAGGCGTAACTTAGGAATTCTCTCTGATGGAGCCATTATTTTACAAAGCCTTATGTTCTTGAAGGCGAGAAGAGGAGTTTTATTATGCAACGGGCGTGATTTTGGGACCCATCATTGTGTAAGAGGAAGACTCGATGTCATTGTCAATGACTCATTGATGCTCTCGCGCGATGGAATCGGATTAGGCATGAAATGCATACTAAGGCTCCACATGGTGATCATTCTATTTTGTATAATTGATATTGATTCAAATGGATTTTTCTGATTTTGATACAAATGATTTTTTTTATGGTTCTATCTCCGGATGAGTTTTAGATAATCAAAACGCGTTTAAAAACTGTCCAAAATTTCTGTTATTAGAATAGAAACGTGTCTGATAACTGTTCAAAATTTATATTTCGAAAAATTATTTCTCTTCCTAATTTTCTTCATTTACATCAAATAACTATGTAGTTACTTTATAAAATTTCATCCTAAATTGAAAACTAATTTTCAATGTAAACCAAAATAATTTAAAATATAATTTTTTAGCAAGTCATAAATCAATCACAAATTTTAACACGTAATGTTTGAAGTTCGATTGAAGCATGGGATAGTTCCCATATTAAAAACTCATTTTTTTCTTTAAATGTTGTTTTGTCCAAAATACATACAAACATAACGGCTGAAAAATTAAACTATCCACTGACGAAAACAAAATCAAATTATCGTCCTTAATACGAAGTACAAGTACTTCACTATCATTTTGCAGCTTCTGTGCTAAATTCAAGTGGGTGTTTGGTTCCAGCTTTACATGCAGATGGTCAAATTTTGTGACACACGTCTACGACTATATATATATACACATTATCATCCACATGTTGGATGACTTCATCTTTTGCAACATTTTTTTGCAAAAGAGTGAAATCTATGAAATTTAGGCTCAAATCTATGAAAATGAGGTCAAACTAGCCTAGTTTAAAATTTTCTATTTTTAGGGATTTTCTATGTTTTTTATATTTTAAAAAAATCAATTTTTTCGATTTTTTTATTTTGTATTTTATTTTTAGTAGGTTGAGGGAAAAGTGATGAGAAAAATGAAAGGGACAAGTGAGAGATCTAAAACTTTATTCTATTTTGTGATTCTCAAAAGTGTTTCTTTTTTCAGAACCAACTTTTTTTAGTTTTGAATTTTGCTCTAAAACTCATTCTGATTCTCTAAAACTTGTTATAGAAATATAATCAGAATCAGAATCATTTACGTTACCAAATAGAGTTCTCATTTTTTTTTTTCAGGAAACAAAATCAGAGCACCAGAATAGTCCTCCTTTCTCATGTAGGCCCTAATTCTCTCATAGAGAGTGGGATCGTCTAACATCTAGGACTTTTGCACGGGTTGGGAAGAGGCTCGACTAATGTAATTCATAACAAAGCTGCATATGTTTGATCATCGAGTTGGCTTCCGGATCATCAGGGAATTTTGTACAGTTAGTACTGCACTTTTGGTCATTTGGATCTGGTTATGAAATGGTCTTTAATCATCTTGCATAACATGAGCTTATGTCGTTAATCAGAATTAAATTTATGTCCCGTTTCCGAGTCACCATAGTCAAGTGTTGACCGGAACTGTTACTATACTGTTGGATGCTATAGTTACAAAATTGAATTAGAGTCATGGAAGAGCGAAGTTGGGATAATTAGGGCCTGTATGACAACCATTTTGATTCTCTCATTTTATTTTTTGAAACATAAAAAGATGACAACCTTATTTGCTAAAGTAAATGATTTTGATTATATTCCCAAAATCAATTCTAGAGAATCAAAATTAATTTTAGAACAAAAAAAATGATTCTGAAAAAAAAAATCACTTTTGAGAGCCACAAAATAGAATGAGTCACTTTTGTCTCAACCTAAAACAGAACAACGATGTCTTATTTTAAATAATAATAATAATAATAATATAATAAAAACAAAAACAAAAAAAATTCAAAAAATTGGAAAATTTCTAAAAATTCATAAAACATTTGAAAAATCCCTAAAAATATAAGAAACTTAGATTAGGCTACTTTGACATCATTTTTATGAATTTGGGCATAAATTTCCTAGAATTCATAGATTTTTTTTAGAAAAATCGTAAGCACCCATGAAATTAAACCCGAATAACATTTTTCTAAACCCTTAGAGCTTCGTTAAGATTTTATGATGCAATTAATCAATGTCATGATTCCTTAATTGTGTACTTGATTTTATTGATTGTAATTTGCGTATGTTTATGTACTTTAGACTTAGTTTAGATTTAGAAAATTATGAAAAAAGATAAAATAACCAGCGTGAACACTTAGCAAGCTCTCGTTCCTAAGTTTTGGATGTATTAATACCAAAATTTGATTTCCTTGAACAAAAAATGCACACCAATACATGATAGTACAATGTTTTTTTTTTTTTTTTTTGTAGAAACGAGGATATCACTCGTGCTGTTTATCCACCCGCTAAAAAGATTTGGATAAAATCTCATAATAAATAGAGAAAATGACTTGTGATGATTCTTGATATTTATTTTTATATTTTAATATATAATATATTATATAAGAAAATTAATATTAATTAATATTTGATTAATTCGAAATGTATGATGAAATTTCACAATATAAATATGTAATTATTTGATTTAAATGACAAAAATTGAGAAGAATAATTTTTCTCGAGAGCAGAAATTATATGTATTTATCAAACACATTTATGTTCCAAGAACGAAAGTTTATACAGTTACCAAATATATTCTGATTATCTAAAATTCATTCAAGAAATAAAAAAAAAATCATTTGAATCGTAATCATTTTTTTCGAATTAGGATAGTTGTCATGCAAGCCCTTGTCATCTTATTCGATCTGGGGTCTAATGCTCTTAGGAAAGAACTTGTGTTTGGTAATACTAATCCTCCAAAATTGCCAACAATTCTTGATGCCCCGTAGGGCCTGCTAGGAGTGAGCATGGGCCGGGTGGGCCAATTCCATACTTAGACCATGTACCCAACCTTCTTATAACTGGTTACCAATTTTTGAAATCAATACCCAAACCGGTTTGTTTTTATAACCTATTTTGAAACCGGCCTGTTTTTCGGTGCGGTTTCGGGTTCCCATGTTTACCCTGTTTTCCTTTTTTGAGCTTCGACCTCATCAGGTTGAAAGGCTCAATGCTGAGTTATTTGCTTTGGCTAGAAAGGCAGATGCTTCAGAGTTGGAATTGCAAACTCTTCGCAGACAAATCGTTAAAGAAACCAAAAGGGCTCAAAACCTCTCAATAGAAAATGTTAGATTGAAGGAGGAGAGGGATTCGCTCATGGAAGAATCAGAGAAATTTAAGGCCTTCAAAAGTAATTTTCAGGGTGGAGATCTGCAGGCTGTCATGGTAGAATTAAGAGAAGAACTAAGTCACGAGAAGGAGGTCAATGCTCATCTGTGGTTGCAACTCAAATGCTGAATTGGTTCTTGCCGTGAAAGAAATAGATGACATGTTAAAGTAGAAGGATCGAGAATCACCCGAAATCGCAGCAATTGAATATGAGGACCAGAAGGCATTGATAGAGCTCATTAAGGGCCAAGCAGATGCAAAAGAACCGACCCAGCTCGATCACAGTATCATAGACCTTCGTAGCAAAATAGCTAACTGCAAGAGGGAAAAGGATGAATTGGAGATGCAGATGGCGCAGCTTGCACTGGACTATGAAATATTGAGGCAGGAAAATCACCAAACCCGCGTGCATTTCAACGGCCATAGCATCCACCACCTACCTCAGCCTCCCCACCGGCATCTCGCACGCCTCCTTGAGCTCCCTCAACACTCCCAAAACCCTCCTCCACCTCCTCCTGCTCCTCACACTCCTGCCCACTGCCAACCCCGCCACCGCGACCGCCGCCGCCGCCACCAACCCGACCACCACCATCGCCCCCACCCCATCCTCCCCATGGCTGCGTCTCCTCACCGCCTAGGCCTCGACGATCTGGAGCGTCCGGAGATCGAAGAAGAGGCTGGAAGGCTCGTCTTCAGCTTCCTCCCCCGCACTCTTCCTGGCGCCGCCGCGGCGTCGACGATGGTGAGATACAAAGAAGAAGAAGAACGAGAGTACTCAGAGGAGGTGTGTCGTCAGAGGAGGCCGTGAACTCCTAATTGGGAAGCGACAAAAGCCTAAAAGGAACGAGGGTTTCATTTTTTTTTTTCTAAATAGTAACCAGAAAACCGGTTTTAAAAACCGGTCCGAGTGGGTATTTATTTAGATCCGGAAACCCGGACCGATTTCAACCGATTCCCAAAGTTTGGACCTGAAACTCGAACCGCTTTGAGTAAGAACCGGTTCACGACCTTATTTTTTGGGTGGGTCGATTCGGGTTCCGGGTCAATCCGGTCCGGTTGCACACCCCTAGGACCTACACGGCAATGAATTTGGTTCTCTGATTCTATTTCCTGAAAAAAAAAAAGTGAAAATCATGTTTGGTAATGTAAATGATTATAATTTTGTTACTATGAACAATTTTAGATCAAAAACAAAAACAAAAAAAAGTTGATTTTGAAAAAAGAATTAATTTTGAGAATCACCAAAAAAATGAAATTTCACATCTCTTAATTATTTTTTCAATTCTTTCATCACTTTTCACTTGATCTAAAACATAATGAGCTCTCATTTTCAAAGAAAAATACATAAGATAATAATAAAATAAAATAAAAAAAATTTTAATAAAAGAAAATTTCAAAAAATCCCTAAAGGAAGAAGAACTTAGATTAGGCTAGTTTGACCTCATTTTCATAAAATCGGGGCTAGATTCCCTAGATTTAATAGATTTTGTTCTTTTTTTAGAAAAATCATAAACATCTTTGAAATTGAGCCTGAACCACATTTATCTAAGCCTTTCATTAGGATTTTATGATGCAATTTATCAATGTCATGATTTCTTGATTGCACACATAATTTCATTGATTGTGATTTGCCTAGGTTTAAGTAGTTTAGACTAAGTCTAGTTTGACAAAATTTGAAAAACGACCAAAACAACATGTGTGAACACTTAATAGCACTGGTTTACCTCATATGTTTAAAAATGAATTAAAAATTTGTACGAAACACGTTTAACTTCGGTATCGAAAATGTGTCAGTGAAAACAATGATGTAACCAAGTCCTCGGGACCCTAGATTTCTTTGGTTGAATAGAATCATACGGTTTCTCCCGATCGTTCAATAAGTTCCCAAACTACTTTCCCCGAAAGCTAGTGTTGACTCCATTTGCATGTACACATACACATGCCATCAATTACACTAAGATCGAATTTGATATTCCTTCGTTGCAATTTGATATAGGTTTGTAAGGGACCGAGCTAATCTAAAATCACATTAACCCAATATGATTTACCCTTTTTAAAGCTTAAAATGGCTCATTATGACTTGGCCAATAAGATGGAATAGCATGAAAAAATATTACATGCAATATGATAAATAACAAAAATTGAAAAGAGAAATTATTTTGAGAAACAAAATTTTGTACAGTTACCAAATACGTATATCTATTGTTACTAAATAGATTCTGATTCTCTAAAACTCATCAAGAAAATAGAACCATAAAAAACAATTCTAGTCAAAAACACATTTTCGAATTAGAACCATTTTAATCTGAATCACTTTTTCGAATTAGCTATTGCATGGGCAGCCCTTCGAATCTGTTCCTTCCTCACCACCCCTATCCCTCCATCTAAAGGGGGGCGCCAAAGCCGCGATGCCCGATATTAAGATGGTTTTTCGGAATTTTTCCATGATTTGTCATTTAAGAAAGATAAGAAAATCTCAAGATAGCAAACATTCTCCGGTTAATGCTGTATAGTTTGTACCTCTCTATGTTTTGCACCATGACCTACATAACGTTTCTTGGGGGCAAAGTACAGGCATGGCATCAGATTGATTTGCCAAACTTGGAGAACAAACAATCGAAAGAAAAGAGCCAAAATGAATGTTTGAGTCCATGAAATTTGGATCCATTTCCTTTACGCATACGATGAACAGGACACATCCCATCCCATTAGCTCCACACAATCAAATATTAACGGAAACTGTAAAGGAAGGAAATCGCCAAATAAATAAATAAATAAATAAATTACATGTCGAAACCGCCATCGTCGAACCCACAATCTGTCGCATCCGATATCATGTCCCCGATCAGCATCCCGCCGAGCAACCCGCCCGCCAACCCCAGCCCGAAGCCGCCGGCCCCGCTTTTCTTCGGCGGCTTCTGATATGCCGGCTGTGGGGCCACGTACCCATATCCCTGGGGCGGGTAACCATGTCCCTGCTGTGGGTATCCGTATCCCTGGGGAGGATAACCGTATGCTGGCGCGCCGTTCGGCGGATACCCATACCCCTGCGGCGGGTATCCCGCCGGCCCCTGCGGAGGGTATCCCCCCGGCGGAGGGTACGGAGCAGCCCCGTGCATCATGTGGGGCGGGTACGCGGCAGCCGAGCTCGAGGCGGCCGGCGCCGCATGAGCTGGATAAGCCATGGCTGGCCCGTCCACCTTCTTCGCCGCCTGGGGCGCGGCCACGGTAAACTGCTCGCCGAACTTGTAGGAAAGTTCCAGGACGCCCTTGGTCCTCCCGGACGGCAGCGTCACGCTGTAGCTCATCGGTTTCGGCTTCCCGTCGCCGGCGCCGCCGCCCTGATCGAGCAGCTCCCGGACTGGGACGTTGACCCTGCCGACGTCCTTGTCGCCTCCGAGGGTGCGCTCGGCCTTGATCTTGAGCTTGAGGGTGAGGCGGCCGGCGCGGGCCGAGGCGAGGTCGACGGTGAAGGAGACGGTGTGGTTCCAGTGGGGTTTGGTGCTGCCGTCGGTGTGGACGGGGGTGCGCTGGCTCCTCTTGTTGGTCTTGTCGCCGGATAGGGAGACGACGACGTAGACGTCCATCTTGCCGAAGACGTTGATGTCCTTGAGGTCCTTGGCGGACATCACCGTCACCTCCAGAGGCCTGCACTCCATGTCTGCGCGCTCGAACCTTGAAAGATGATCAGCAACTCCGCGATGAAGGAGATGAAGATTTTCGAGAGCTTTTTGTCCGTTTCTGAGAGATTGGGGGCAGAACAGAACGAGGGCGGAGAGCGGACTTATATTGAGGTTGAAGAACCGACGTCGGATTTGAGATTTCAATGGGGCGAACCTTCGGGAATTTTTACTTATTTAGTTATTTATTTACTTTTTTGGGATCTTTTAACGCGTCGTTCCTTTATTACGGCTTACACACGCGGTAAACGCGTTGTATAACGAACTAATTTAGTCCCTACGCTTAGAAAACTAAGTTTCCCCTTTTCCGCGAATTTTTAGAAGTAAAAAAAAAAAGAAGCTAAAATTTTACGAAAACTTGAACGATATATAACTCCAGCGCTTTCTCATCATTTCTTTTGCCAGGAAAAAAATCTCCGATTACGCACTGAAATAATCGCTTAAGATTTTCTCTATTAATTTGTAGTAGCATCGCGAGATTTTACGTGGTATCGAAATACGGGGTCGACCCAAATTCTTTTTGAGATGCTCAGGGGAATTGTCTAATATGCTCGGTAGAATTTTCCAAAAAAAAAAAATCAAATTGAACATTTATTTTTATGATTATCAGGGAAAAAAAAAAGAAGAAGTAGCGGGGTGGGGAAATGTCCAAATCTTTGACATGTCAATAGAATATTCGATCTTGTCGTTATTGTAATGAATACGACAATGGCGGAGAGTATCGGGCAGGAAAAAATAGCGATGCAAATGAAAAGATGGAAGCCCGGAAGCGCGTCCCCCTCCCCCGCTTTTCCTTATTGCATAAGAGAATAAATGCGATCGAGGCGCGAGAATAATTTTCGACCAAAAACCTAAAAAAAAGGACGCGACAATAACACATATGACGTCACCCGAAGGCAACTCTCTTTTTCTTTTTTCTTTTTTCATTTTTACTTTTGACATTCTTCTGGAAATTATCCCAGAAAAGTTTTGATTATTCCTTTTTTGCCCTTTCTTTTTTGGGGTCAACGTCTGTGCCTTTGATCTCATGTGGAATTTTGCAGTGATCCCAAATTTCAGATGTGTTATGTATTAACCGTTTGCTGATGGGATAACTAATGCAAAAAAAGTAACTGGTTATTTACTAAATCATGAGATAATATTTATTGTCTGAAACAACTAATTAAATGGATAGTAAAAAAAATAAAATAACATGGCCCCAAAATTCAAATGTTCATCTAGGTTTCTGGCTTCACCTCGGTTACTCATTACCATCATTCCCTATTTTTTCTTTGTTTCTTTGTTTTTTTTTTTTACTTCATGGATTGGATCAACTTATTTTGCATATATTGTAATATGCAAAGTCGATTCCAATGCAGAAATCAAGTGAAAAGTCACGGTGGGATGATTTGCTATTTTTTAGCATATGACCGACATAGCATGCTAAAATTTAAGTCGTTCCAATATTTTTTTGCCCGATTTAGTTCGAAACCCAAATAAGACTTTGTTGCTTTTTGGAGCATTAGGTGGATAATGGAAGCCCCTTTATTCCAAATTCCAAATGATGATTGATGCTATGCCGCTATTTCAATTGCTAAGCTGACATTCTCCATTCAATTCGATGATTACATGGGATCTGGGTTAGGCTCGCTTGACGAATTACTACTTTTTTTTTTTATCCTTAAGCCTCTCCTCGAATTCTAAACTAAGAACTTCCATCTACAACTTCTTTCGAATGTGGCGTCTCACTTTGATTCAAGCATTAGTCTCGGATCATCGTCACTAGACCTTGCAACCGATGAGCACTGGTCTGTGGAGTACCAATGCACATCGATGTTGAGTTTTTAACTTGTATGGCAATTTTGAGCTTGATTAGCATTCGGCAATAATCAGATGGTCGATACGAGAAATATCAATCTCAATTAAACAACAACAATTCAATGCCAAAGAAAAAGGGCAGTACAAATTTATATTATAAGAAAGTCACAAATGTGAATGTTCAAGGAAAAAAAAAAGGTAATTGACGCTATAGATGCCAGATAGCTATAACAATTCTCACGTAATTTACTCAATTGCTGATGAGGCAATGACAACCTATACTCTTCTCTCTGTTCGCATTACGTAGCCCTGGCTCAAGCCAAATAAGCCAAAGAACTAAATCTACAATAGATTCATGCAAAAATCCTAGGGACCACCTTTTTATTCCCTTCACATAAAGAACGGGGTTAAATGGGCGAAAAAGAAAAGAAAAAATCTTTGGTAAAACCCGTCGATGTTGTGGTGGACTCTGAAAATTTCAGACATCATCAACTTTTGGGCTTGGAGGTGTTCCGGTGATCCAGGTCCACATTCCGCCGGAGTTCTGCCTCTGCTTTGCCATTAGCGCAGCTTGTTCAGAAGCGGCCTTTTGTCGCTGGAGGAGTTCAAGCTCCTTTTGCAACGTCTCCATCATTTGCAGCTTTTGCCTTAATTCTGCCACATCGACCTGCCACAACATATAGAGCATTACATTAGTCAAAAAGAGAGTAGCCTAATAAATTTCAACTGTTAATCAAAAGCCTATTTCACATGCACAGTCCAAGACTCTCTGATCGGGTCAACTTCCTGGGTCTGTGTCAATATGGAGTTTAGCCTACAGGGTGATAATAAATAAGATCTCCCCAGGTTGAAGGCCAAAAAGCAAATTCTATTGCACGCCCCGTCCCGCAATGCCAGTTCTGCGTTCAGGGTCAACATGTATTTATAGATGGGCATAGTTAACGCAAGTTGGGGATTTCTTGGGAACCATAGCGATGAACGAGGCAAGGTGCGAACTGCATCCAGAGATCATGAAAATGTCCAGGAGGAATTAAATCACTTCTCAGAACTTTGCTATTACTTCTAAAGCCAAGAACTATTCCAAGCGCAAAACGAAGTAAGCGGGAGTTTCTAGGAACAAGCAAGTACCTCAAGTTTGAAACACCTTGACTGCTCTGCAGCAAGTTGACCCCGCACGGACTGAAGCTCCTGCATGTCCAATTAAACATGTTAAGCCTTCCAGCCCTTCAATCTTCAAGGCAGAGGGGATTATTAAAAATGAACATAACGGATTTGCCTCTGGTAGACGTTCAAGTTGGTAAAACAGAGCCTGTGCTATCTCTGCTGTGCTCATTGAGACCTTTAAGTCAATTTAAGTGAAGAATTTCCTTGTTATGCTATCCACACAAGACATTCCTATACTACGATTTGTAGTTTAAAAACACGATGACTGGGCTTTGTTCAATGGCATAGTCTAACAATACACGATGGACAAAGGATTCTCCGCTTTTAGCCCCAACAACTTCCTACGATGGTAACGTTTCCTGGAAACAACAGTGGTCCTATCTTCATTATAAGTTAAACAAAGTGCTCCAACAAAGGGATTATTTGTTACAAAGTTGTCCATCAAAGATTACAGTCAAGACATGCAAAAACAAGTTATACCTTGTTCAGATCGGTGTTGCGATTCTCGGCTTCCGAGATTTCTTGCTTTAATTGAAGAGACAACAACTTCTCCTTGTTGAGTGAAGATTCTAATTCTTCTTTCTCTGCCTTGAGGGTTTCTAATAGATGTTCTGCAGTTCCCTCATTTCTTGATTTCTGTTCAAAATGTAAATGGTAACGCGAAGAAATACAAAGCGTAGAATACATTGCTCAAGAAACAAGCCGACAAACTTGGAAATCCAAGGGAAAAATAGTGCACATGGCAGGACTTCACAACGGATCCGATGGTAGTTGACCTCTACATTTTTAATATACAAATTTCTAATGCAGAATCATCCAAATAAAAGAGATAACATAAACGTATAAGAATTTGTCAAGAATACAGATCAAGTAGGACCCAGCATCCATCTCCACACCACCAATTTTTCCATATGTCAACAACAGACAAAAGTGCGCAATCAATAACTTAAAACATAAACAACTTTACAAACTTGGAAACACTGCGCATATAGGACATCTGACTGCATCAGAATGCAGTCAACCTCTTATGCCTTAGAAAGCAAATGTTTTGAGACACTTCACATAACAAGGATTTCCTACATGTATAAGAGCTTATCAAGCATTTGAATCAATAGGATTGACAACACCCATACATAAGAAAAATAGACAGATTAGTATGATATGGTGTCACATACTCGGTTCACAATTTATTCCTCCTAGCCTATTAATACTAATAAAGAGGCAATATAAAGATGAAATTTCACATAAAATAGAGAGTCAACGCCAGTTACCCTGGGATCTTTCTCAACATTGTCCCTAACTACTTCTCTTCTTCCATCTTGGACTGCTTCAACCTCTGACTCCAAGTCTCTGGTAGGATTTGTTGCATTGTGCACGGCAGAAACACTGTCAGGCACAAGACTTTCGATTGCTTTCGCTGGTAATGTTGATTTATGGCTTGGTTTAAGAACATTAACCTGAAAATCTTATCGCGTCAGAATGAAAGAGGGGAAATCCACATCAACGATATAAAACGCAAAACATACAAACCTCATTGTTATAACGGCCATTATACCCTCCAAAAGATACGATGACATCTTCACCATTATAGGAGCATACAACCAAACTTAGCCCCTGCCGTCAAAGAGCCAGACGACGGTTTCATAAGTGAAGCACTAAAAACTTTTTTTCTTTTTTGGCAAAAGAAGTGCTAAAAATCTTAAAAGTTTGTATACCCAGGAATTCCAGAAGAAAAAAGTACAGTTGTGGCTTCGGTAAGCATACATATGAACACATCAGGAAACAGTAGAGTGGAAAGTACCTCACTAGCAACTGGAACGCGCCCTTCAACAGTGGTCACAACAGACCAAAGTAATGTAGACATGTTCAGGACAACAGTTTCTGATACCCCTGCAAGAAGTTTAAAGAAAGAGGTAAAAATCCAGACAAGAATGAAGCATACTAACTCAAATAACAAGAGCATTGGGAATGCTCTCAAACAAGAAAATATAATTTCTAATGCGACAAATTTGGTAAAAAGAATTAGTACTCAAGTCCTTAGACTAGAAGTTAGTTAATCTACTGCTTTCTGCAGCAAACTAGTTACTTCATGCAGGGTCTGTCATCAATTGCTGCACAAAAGCGAACAGTTCTTCTGTCACCTAAAGGCCTCCATGTAACAATCCATATGCACTCTGACCTAAAGCATCAGCTTATCTTAAATGAAATTGTTGTACAATATGATTGATGACCTAATTCTCTTCATCCAAACATTGTCAACCATGGAAGAGCATTTTCTAGATTTTCCTAATCTTGAACTGACAAGTCCTAATCGCAAACGCAATCATAGCGCCAATTCTCTTTATCTTCAACTCGTGAAAAAAGGAAATCTGTGTCACTATTTTACTTGAACAGTACCAGAAGTTTCATAATCAACATAAGTGTTGCAGATTCTTACCACTCTTATTGTCACCACCACCAACTATAAACCAATTCTCTCCAATAGTTACACCTGCATGTCCAGCCCTTGCAGTAGGTATATCACCTTGCTGTGTGGGTCTTGACCATTCCATCTAGTAAAACCCCAGCGCTTAACATTAGAAGCTATATTGTAACATGAAGCAAGATGGCGTTTAGACTGAAAGAAGTAATCTTACAGTTTGCAAATCAAGGACATGTAGATCATTAAAACAAGTAGCGTGTGAACCCCCACCAAAAATGAGGAGATAACGCTCTGCATGTACCGCAGCAGCATGATCAGACCTTGGAGAAGGAGGAACACCCCTGTGTCCAACATTTTAAGTCAAAATCGATGTAAACTTAAAAACTGCTTTTGAAGGTAATGCTTCATGAATATCGTGAAGTTTCAATATTTCAATTAACAATATGACTCCACTAATCTAGCCAGGAAAAAAGAACTTTTTGCAAGTAAGTTTGCACAATTGTATGCAAAGCTGGTTCATGAAGAGAATCACAGTGTCCTACATGACCTTCATAATATAAGCAACGCATGCAAAGAGGCCCAGTAGGAGTGGCAGGAAAATTACATCATATGTCTGTTGAGGTATGATGAGTTATTTTAACAAACTTTTTAATAGGGAGAGCGATAGAAGTGAGGTGGATCTGGAAGATGTTTTTGATGATTCAAATATGAGGTTTGTGCGTAGAGTTAAAGCACGGGAAGTTAGGGAGGCATTAAAAAAGATGAAGACTAGTAAAGCCCTGGGACCCGATGGTATTCCTATTGAAATGTGGAGATGCTAAGGGGATGTAGCAATATGTTGGTTGACTAGTATTTTTAACAAGATCCTCCATACTAATAAGATGTCTGACGAATGGAGGAAGAGTATACTTGTGCCTATATATAAGAACAAGGGGGATATCCAGAATTGTTCTAACTATAGAGGCATCAAGCTTATGAGCCATACAATGAAGCTGTGGGAGAGAGTTATTGAGCATCGTTTGAGAATAGAGACTAAGATTTCTGTCAATCAATTTGGATTTATGCCAGGAAGATCTACCATGAAGGTTATTTTCTTAATACGACAATTGATGGAGAGATATCGAGAAAGAAATACGGACCTCCATATGGTGTTTATTGATTTCGAGAAGGCGTATGATAGGGTTCCAAGAAAGGTTTTGTGGTGGATTCTTGAGAAGAAAAAAGTACCTTTAAAGTATATCGAGGCAATTAAGGACATGTATGACGGTGCTACTACATGTATGAAGGCTTGTAATGGCACATCAAGTTATTTTCCAATCACAGTAGGCTTACACCAAGGTTCTGCTTTGAGCCCTTACCTTTTGCCTTGGTTATGGATGGACTAACAAAAGATATTCAAGATGAGGTGCCGTGGTGTATGCTATTTGCAGACGATATTGTGCTTATTGATGAGACCAGGGTTGGGGTTAACACTAAGTTAGAAGTATGGAGAAACATGTTAGAGTCTAAAGTATTTACGCTAAGTCGAAGTAAGATGAAATACTTGAAGTGTGAGTTTGACACGGCAGGAAGAGAGGATCAAGAAGTCGTAAATATGCTCGGACAGGAGGTATCCAAGAAAGATACATTTAGATATCTGGGATCAATATTGCAAAAGGAGGGAGAGATTGATGAGGATGTAAGCCATAGAATCAGAGCAGGTCGAATGAAATGGCGCAGTGCATCGGTATTTTTGTGTGATCGCAAAATTCCTCTTAGGTTAAATGGAAAATTTTATAAAACAGCAGTCAGACCTGCCATGTTGTACGGAGCTGAATGTTGGCCAGCACAAAAGAAACATGAGCATAAAATGGGAGTAGCGAAAATGAGAATGTTAAGGTAGATGTGTGGTCATACAAGGATGGATAAGATGAGGAATGAAGAAATTCGACGAAAAGTTGGAATAGAACCGGCGGCGGAAAAGATGAGAGCATAGATTGACATGGTTTGGGCATATACTCCGAAGGCTCTTAGACGCACCGGTACGAACAGATGTTTGCTGTCGAGAGCATAACACGAAGAAAGCAAGAGGTCGGCCGAAACTTACTTAGGAGAAAGCAGTAAAACAAGATTTAATGAAGTGAGAAATAGATTGGCGTGTAATTTGTCTTAGGACGGAGTGGAAGAAGGCTATTAGTGTTGCGGAGGTATAGTGTATAGATAGATATATATATATATATATACTTATTTATTTTTACACATTTATCTCTTTTCCCTCCATTGATTCTGCTTTTATTTTTATGATTCTTTGGGGTTCATCGACCGTCGACCCCAACTAGTTTGGGATAAAGGTGTTGTTGATGTTGATGTTGTCTGTCGAGGTATGATAGATAATCTCATGGCTCCCATAGACAGACACAAGAGTAAGGTTTCTCATCAAATCAGCTGAATAAAAAAAACAACTTACACAGCATCAAATTCATCCCACGTCATTGTTTCAAGGTCAAGTATATGAAGATCATTCAATAGAGATCTTTTTGCATCTTGCCCACCAAATATCACTAAGTTAGTACCAACCAGCGTTACTGACTGACCTCCCCGGGACACCTGAAAACAATTATTTCGGATGTGAGACAACACCAGCAATAGGACAGAAAAGCAAGAAACATAACAAATGAACATAGAAGTAACCTTCAAATTGTCACTCGACACTCGAGGAGACATAAGCATAACTTGTTGCATAATGCTTTTGCGCATGAGATGAGACAGTGATGAAAAAGAGGATATTCATACCGGTGGTTTCCCATAAGTCTTCAAGAATGACCAAGTATTAGTTTGTAGATCAAATGCTCTCACTGTCAACCAGAGTAGGTAATTTTATTAAGAAAAGAGAGTAAAAACTAAGAAAAGCTAACTGCAAGTCCGAAAGTAAATATCACCATGAACAGATCATCCCAATGGTCATTAATAAAAAAAAAAAAATGCAGGGCAGAAGGCAATATTCAGTTTACCCTGGGTGTGGATCAATCCGATACGTGGAAGGGAAATTAAACTGCGTATATTACTAGTCCCAGCATGATAAGGTAGGGAAGGCCTCTATGGAATATATAGAGTTGGAACAAGATATGCCTATATGGTAATGTTCTCCACAATATGGTCTCTAATATGGCAGATGCGTAGGTTAAATGGGTCATATTCCATGCTCAATTAGAAATTTTTCTATAAGATGCTTCGAGATGTCATCTAATAAAGTAAGAAACACATAATGAATGAGTTGTGTTTCCATAATGGAACATTGGGAACACTCATTATAAGAATCCAATTGCCACAGTACCACAAAACCCAATTTTGTCTTCCAAATCACAAAATGTCGAGGGACTCATGTACTACGAAATCTGAGAAGGATATACTGCTAACCAATTTACCAAAATGAATTAAATTCGATACTTGGAGACAACTGTGAATGGATGTAAATATATCTCATAGTTTCTTTTGGCCAGTAATTATATATCAAAGTAGTGCTAGGCGGTACTATCCTTTGTAACCACGAAAAAAACAATACATACAAATCTAGACTCTAACGGGAACAATGTTTCATCCAAGATTCACATGAGAGTGATAGCAGCAGTCTGGAAACCATGACAAGTTCCAGTTTATCAGAATTTCAATAATTTCATTCTTCTCTCTCTTTAGAATTTCTTTTACGATTTTATTAATGAATAAATATAGACGCTTGTACCTTGTATGGTCTCAGAAGGATCTTTTGTGTGTCCAGCAACTGAAATAAGCTTATTTTCCCAAGGTATCTACAAGGACAAGGAAAAAAAGTCATCATAAAAAAGGAATCTACAAGGGCCACGAATATTAGTCCACCCAGATTTAGAAAAGAGTTGGTTTTTGGTCCGAGACATTTAAGGACTTCAAAATTTTCTTAATATTCTCCATTAGGGAGGGGATATCGCTATTCACCCACCAGCGAATGACCAGCACATGGAGCTAAAGGTCTGGATGGTTGCGACTCAGCTGAATCAACCTCGAACCCTGCCTCTACTCTTGACCAAGCCCAGCTCCTCAAATCCAAAACCTGCATTCATTGGGTCATAGGAAACAGGTTGTTAGGGAAGCTGTGGATGTACACATCCAGGGTCTTACATCCACACTGCTGGGTTAGCTTGATAAGATAAAAGGAATCAGCGATACTGAAAAATTCTGGATGAACATTGTGAGAAGCTTGAATGGGCAAAACATGTATTGTTAGTAATCAATGGATACCACTAGTCCAACCTATTGACTATTAAAATTACCAGTAAACGAACAGGAAGAATCTATTCATGAGTGCATTATTTGCTTACATGAAGATCATTTAGGTACCGTCCATTGTGGTTTCCACCATATACGTACATCTTGTCTTGAATGATTGCTGCTCCATGCTGCAGATGGCATAACCATCAGGTTCAGTATCATTTATTCGTCCAGAAGAGACCATCATGTCTCAGAGAGAGAGAGAGAGAGAGAGAGAGTTTGTACCTCATAGCGTGCTTTCGGGCGTTGACCGGATGTCAGAGGTACAATCCATTGATCGTAGACAGCAACTGATTCTAGACTATCGGAAACCACATCTTTGTCCTGACTTTCACTCAGAATTCCATTTTCAGTGGACATAGTTTTTGTCTCAGTAGCATAGACACCATTCTCGACCACCGGGTCAACTTTTTTACTATGCTGTAAGGTATACACAACAAAACAAATCACGGGCAAATGCAGAGTCATTGGTTTGAAAGAGTTAGGAAATATTAAGTGAGGGTAGAATAGTCTTTCTATGTCTATAGGGTTTGGGTATTATATATATATTCTTGTAATCCTTCTTTGAAGAATAATAATGATCTTTACTACACAAACATGGTATCAGAGCCTCGTCAATTACCATCGTCTTAAACACTGAGGTACCGTATATTGCCATCGTCGTCTACAGCCATCCTTTCTTGTTGACTACACCGCAGCTCAGAGTCGCCTAAGGCCGACGATTGTCATCACAGTGTCGCACAAGGCCGACGACTGTCGCCTGGCTCCGGCGACTCAGATCTAGGGTCGCCCGACTCCGGAGAGCTAGATCCAAGGTCGCCCGGTTCTGGCAAGCCAAATTTGAGGTCACCCGAGCCAAGAGACCCCACTCCCGACGCCGATTAAAGGCCGATTGAGGTCGCCCAGAGTAGGAGACCCCACTCCCTGCGCTGATTGAAGTCTCGCAAGTTTGGCGATTTCAATCCGAGCGTCGACTGAAGGTTTCCAGGTCCGGTGACTCTTCACCAGGCGTCGACAGTAGGTTCCCAGCCTATTCTACCCACTTCAATGTCTTCTAAGTCACTGGATGAGTAATCGACTTACTGATTGTTGCTGGTTTTCACTGTTGAAGTGAAATAATAAAAGGAAAACAATGATTGTTGAGGTAAAATTGGTAAATTGCTGATTTTCACTACCTGATTTTCACTGGACGAGTAGCCGACTACTATTGTAAAGAGGAAAATGATGTGAATTGGTGTTCTGAAGTTTGATGTTGTTGTTAATGTGGCTAAGGAAGGGGAGATTACTGCCGTGTATGTTGATTTGGTTGATTGGATGTGACATTGGTTTGGCTGACCGATCGTTGTGACATTGTTGTTGGGTTCAATCATACTATGCTTGGATTTAACTGTGTTCTTGTATACTAATGGCTGCTTCGGGATCCTCCATTGGTTTGTCACAATTGCAAATGACCTCTGTCAAATTAGATAGAGCTAATTATGCATCTTGGTCTACGGCTGTTGAAGTTTACCTCACAGTCATTAAATAAAGTAGTCATCTTAAATCTATAGTACCTTCATATGAGAGTAAGGTGGCTGATTGGCTTGCTGGAGATGTAAAGATCCGTACTTTATTGTGGAATAGTATGAATCCTAAAATTAGCCTCACTTCATTCAGTGCAAAACGGCTAAGGAAGACCGAGAAAAGTGTGCTTTACTTTATTCTGGAGAAAATGACATGACGAGTGTGCGATACGTGGGAGGCTCTATTTGGTCTTGACCGTGGGAATCAGTCTTTATCTGAGCATTATGCTCGTTTCACGACACTTTGCAGGCAACTGGATACTTACTTTCCAACCTCGAACGATCCAACTGTCCTCGTCAAATGACAAGAGGATCTTCGAGTTATACTATATCTCAAGGCATTAGGATCTGAATATTCCTCCCTTCGGCAACATATTACTTCTCAGAGTTCCTTCCTACGTTGGATGAAATTTTTTCTTGAACTCTTCGTACGACCCCTGCTGAAAAGGTCACCCCGGCTGTGGAGACAAGTGCTATGATTTCTCATGGCACTAATGCGCGTGGAGCCCGCGGTCGTGGTTTCTGGGATCGTGGTCGTAGTTTTGCTCTGAGTGGAGTTCATGGAGGTCGTGATGCAGGCGTTGGTGCTCGTAGTATCTCTATCTCTAGGGGTGGTCGTGGCTCCCGTTTTTGTAATCATAGTCAACGGGCTGGACATACAAAAACTTATTGTTATACACTTCATCCTGACCTTCGGCCCAACTTTGCTGCCTTTGCAGAGGCAGAAGATTCTTTTGTACAGACTCTCCTAGAATCTACTAATATACGGAATACAGGTGATTTTGTTACTTTGACACGTACTGAGTATATGATGCCTTGGTTCTGTCCCAGCAGGTGATAAGTTCTTCAGCTCCTGCTCCTACTGCTACTCTGGCACAGACCTCAAAAGGTAATTCATCCAGTTTAATTTCTGCAGCTTCTGACTCTTGGATCATAGACTCTCGAGCCACACATCATATGACTCGTAATTCTAAGTTATTATCTTCATTTTGTTCTAAACCTCCTGGAATGTCACATTTTGTTACAATAGCTGATGGTTTGCAATCTCAGGTTACTGGCATTGGCATTTCACGTTTGACTCCCATCTCTTTCTTTATCATCTGTCCTCCATCTCAAATCCTCATATAAAATTTCTGTTAGCTCTTTGACTAAAGCACTAAATTGTTCCATAACCTCCTTTTCTTCCCATTGTGTTTTTCAGGATCTGAGGACTGGAAGATGATTGGTAGGGGGCATGAATCCAATGGTCTGTACTACTTCGATAAGGAGGTGCTAGCTGCTGCAGTTTCGAAGGACACATCCTCTGATGTGTTTCGGATGCATTGCCGTGTCGGTCATCCGCCTCTCACCACTCTTAGGCATTTATTTCTCGAGTCTCAGTCTGAGTCTGTGAATTCTTTGCAAAGTGAAGCTTGTCAGTTTGGTAAACACCATAGGGTTTCCTTTCCTTCTCGCATTCAGAGTCGTGTGTCGAGTCCATTTGAGCTGGTTCATTCTGATGTTTGGGGTCCATGTCGTATTCCTGATATCTCTGGTTTTAGGTACTTTGTTACATTCGTGGATGATTTTTTCAGAATGACTTGGTTATTCTTAATAAAGGATCGTACCGAGATTTTTCACTGCTTTTGTCTGTTCTACTTTGAAGTGCTAAATCAGTATCATACTTCTGTTAAAATTTTGCGCTCAGATAATGTCAAAGAATATTTTGCCGTCAATTCAGGCTTTCAACCTTTTCTTGACTCTCGTGGCATTATTCATCAGACTTCTTGTTCATACACACCTCAACAAAATGGCGTTGCTGAGCGTAAAAATCGTCATCTTCTTGATGTTGCACGATGCCTAATGTTTCACATACATCTACCCAAAACCTTCTGGGGTCACGCTGTACTTACCGCCTGTTTTTTAATTAATCAACTTCCAACTTCTGTTCTTCAGGGGGAGACACCATTCTCCATTTTACATCCAAATCGTCCTCCCTTTCCATTACCTTTGCGTGTCCTTGGTTGTGTTTGTTTCATGCATACACTTACTCCAGGTATTGATAAGTTGGATTCTCGTGCGGAGAAATGTATTTTTGTTGGATACTCTCAAACTCAGAAGGGCTAAAAATTTTACAATCCTACTCGTCGTCGTGTACTCGTGTCAGCGGATGTAACATTCTTTAAGGATCGGCCATATTACAATTCTTAGATGGAACATACAGTGACCCCTGAAAGTAGCATATACGCCTTACCGACACTTCCTCCACTCTCACTTCCTTTAGAACCGTCCACAGGATTTCATTTTGCTGACCGCACATATCATTGACGTGGTAAAGCTCCCACTACAGTGGTCCAGACTTCGCCACAACATGATTCTTCTGTTCCCTCACCAATTGCCGCACCTTCCTCGGATCTTGATCAGCCCATTGCTTCTCGAAAAGGTACACGTTCTTATGTCGGTCGTCCTGTAGATCGTTATGCTCCTCATTGTGGTCTCTCTCATTGTCTTCGCACCCGTTATCCTATTTCAAATTTCTTGTCATATGATCGTTTATCTCCTAGTTTCTCCATATTTGTCTCGTCCTTATCATCTAATATTGTGCCTGGCAATG
Source organism: Rhodomyrtus tomentosa (assembly GCA_028455895.1). Classification (NCBI taxonomy): domain Eukaryota; kingdom Viridiplantae; phylum Streptophyta; class Magnoliopsida; order Myrtales; family Myrtaceae; genus Rhodomyrtus; species Rhodomyrtus tomentosa. The sequence continues at coordinate 18,620,439 of JAPCWY010000003.1, read as the reverse complement.
TTGCTAAAACTCTTGGTCATCCTGGATGGCGGCAAGCAATGGAAGATGAAATGAAAGCTCTCATTGAAAACCGTACTTGGGAACTCATTTCATTGCCTGCAGAGAAACAACCTGTTGGTTGTCGTTGGGTATTTACCTTTAAGGTTCATCCTGATGGCACTCTTGAACGATTGAAAGCTCGATTGGTTGCAAAGGGATATACTCAGACATACGATGTAGATTATGATGATACATTTTCACCTGTTGCCAAAATACCATTTGTTCGTGTGTTTATTTCTCTTGCAGCACGTTTTGGTTGGCTTCTTCATCAACTAGATGTGAAGACTGCCTTCCTTCATGGTGACTTGTCTGAGGAAGTGTACATGGAGCAACCACCTGGGTTTGTTGCTTAGGGGGAATTTGGTATGCCGTTTACATAAATCTTTGTATGGACTCAAGCAATCTCCCCGTGCTTGGTTTGGCAAATTTAGTGATGCTGTTATCAAGTTCGGATTAAAACGGTGTCAAGTAGATCATTCATTTTTTAGCTCTGTCTCCTCAGCTGGCTGCATTCTTCTAGTGGTATATGTAGATGATATTATTATTACAGACAGTGATTCAGAAGGTATTCAACAGCTCAAGCAGTTTCTGCACAGAGAATTTAATATCAAGGATCTGGGACGTTTACGATATTTTTTTGGTATTGAAGTTGCATTTTCACATGCAGGTATCAATTTATCTTAACGAAAATATGTACTTTGACATTTTTTATGAGGTCGAATTTCTTAGAGCAAAGCCAGTAGATACTCTTATGGATCCCAATGTGAAATTGGATGCAGAACATGGAGAATTGTTACGTGACCCAGGGAAATATAGAAGGTTGGTGGGAAAGTTAACTTATCTCACTGTCACAAGGCCTGACATATCATTTGCTGTTAGTGTAGCCAGTCAGTTCATGAGTTCTCCCCGTACTACTCATTGAGATGCTGTACTTAGAATTATTAAGTACTTGAAGGGAGCACTAGGTAAAGGACTACTTTTCAAGAATTATGGACATTTGGAAACTATGGGTTTCTCTGATGCAGATTGGGCTGGATGTCCCACTAATAGGAGCTCTACATCGGGTTATTGTGTGTTCCTTGGAGGTAATTTAGTCGCCTGGAAAAGTAAGAAGCAACATATGGTTTCTCGATCAAGCGCTAAAGCAGAATATAAAGCTATGACACATGTGACGTGTGAATTACTCTGGTTGAGAATGTTATTATCATAAATTGATTTGCCGACATCAGATCCATCGATGTTATATTGCGATAATTAATCAGCTATTCACATTGCAAATAATCTTGTCTTTCATGAGCGAACTAAACACATTGAGGTTGACTGTCACTTTGTATGGGAGAAAGTTCAGAAAGGGGACATCATTCTTCAACAGACGGAAGATCAATTGGCGGATATCTTCACTAAATCACTACGGGGGAGTCGAGTGAGTTTTCTATGTAACAAGTTGGGACTACTTGATATTTACATCCCAACTTGAGGGGGAGTGTTAGGAAATATTAAGTGAGGGCAGAATGATATTTATATGTCTATAGGGTTCGGTTATTATATCTATATATATATTCTTGTAATCCTTCTTTGAAAAATAATAATGATCTTTTCTACACAAACAGAAAGCAACAACTTAAAAAAGCTAGCCATGTCCATATGCCAAGTAAAAACTGTCAAGTGAAAGGTGAATACATAAATACAGGGTATCTGACCCTACAATCTCGACTGGAGATTGTGAATTTGATTGCTGATAGGATTAGGTCATATGAGGTGGTCAACTAATGTAGAGTCAAATGTTGGCAACGACATAAAAGAGAGACAATTGTGATGCAACTGGAGGAGAAAGTGGTCATGCTGAAGCGTCAAAGATATGCCTCAGATACTCTGCTGAAAGTTGTAAAAAGAAGGCATAGTGGTGGCAGTACGACGGCCTTTCTAGTGCAACAACACATTGATCTAGCTGCATGGACTTCCAAATGCCAAACTATTTGGCTGTCTAAATCCCTCAAACAATACTTCAGTTAAAAGATGGTAGAAACAGAAGCTATATGGGATACTATTCTTGTGAGTTCTACATCGCTAGTAACTGTCTCCATGCTCGAAAAACAGCATATTTTTTCTGTTTTAAAGAAAAAGCTCATTCAATTTTGCTCGTCCACATTATGCAACATGTGAGTCAGAAGCTTATGGATCATGGAAGGACCGTTATGTCGAGATATTATAATGTGAAATTCAGAAAAGAAGGGTATACTTACATTTGTTTCCACATTAACAACAGGTTCCGAAACAGGTTCAGAAACATAATTAGATGCTCTCGAGTACCAACCAGGATCTTCCTCCTACAATAACAGCAAATCAACAAACATGGGCAGTCAAGTCTTAAAAATACCTTACTCGTTCAACATTAAAGAAAACAACTACTTACTAACCTCCAATATTTTCACAAATAGTCGCATTGCCTCTGTAGACGCCATGTTTCCTAGGCCATTCCAACTGCATAAACATATTGCACTCATCAGAAACCATAGTTTACTGAAAATAAGTCTACACTCTGCAATCACTCATACAATGGAGCTATCAATTATCACAAGTAGGCTTGTCCTTATCCTTCTGCACAAAATTGAAAGTGAAATTCTGTTCAAAACATATAGAACAAACATTGTGTCTGAGTAACACCATGATGTCATACATGAAATCTTACAGTACGAGTGATAAGAAAAGAAAAGCATGTGAAATTGTTTCCTTTCTGAAACACAGGAAAAATGACATCAATGCACATAAATATGGAAAATTGAGCATTTCTGAGCTACTTGAAGTTGATTCACTAGTTTTGAGTTTCAATAGTTGAGATCCAAATCAATTAATTGCAGTTATAGCTGAGAGCTTTCAAGTTCGAGAAGCTTTCCAGCACATATGGATTATAAACCAAAGCGAAAGTAAATATAAGGACATTCCAGTATTATCCTTTACTACATGCACACTATTTCCAACTCAACCACAAATATTACTCTCAAGACATGAATTAACTGCTGCTTGATTCAACTCATCAAATTGACAGGAGCCAGTATCTCATACAATGAGCACAATGTCAACGATAACTCCAGTCAAGTTAAAGTCATAAATCTGGAAAAAAAAAAAGTGAATCAATTGAGTTTGCATTAACACACGTTACAGCTCTTTCCCTTGCAGAAATAATCATATGGAATGAGTGGAGTGATCATGCTTATATGTGTGTCCAAGAGAAATAGAGGTACTGGGGTTGCAGCATATACAAACCTAGTCCATTTACTTTGCTCGACAGGGCTCCACCCTCTGGGTTTTGGTACAGTACAAGGTCCAATGGTTGCCTGTATCAGATGCATAATCAATGAGATGTCATCTTGACAAGTTAATTATGGGCAAAGTATTATCAGGATGTACTTGCAGTAAAAAAAAAAAATCTAGATTATGCAAGATAGTACAAACTTGTGGTAAATGAAACAAATTACAGAGACACTCACAATTTCCTGCTCGGCTCACCTGAGGTACCAGAGGCTTAACAACAACTACAAGGGACTTCCTCTTTCCGAATTCCAAACTTGTATAAATGAAGGAAATATAAATGCCGATTATTTCCAATCTAAGCCTATGTACTTCCAATATCAGGAACCCTAACTATTTTTATCTTGATTTCAGGACAGATCGATCTTTACGGCATATGCCTCGCCACAGCAAAGCACAATCAAGCACAAACCTATCAGCCCACCTGGCTACAGTTCACTTCCCAGTGAGACCGTTGTACTATCATAACAGATGGATCAAAGGCTTTTGAATTAGTGTAAGCTTAGAAGTTCCAATCAAATGATCGAGAACACATCACAACATAAAATACAATCTATAATAGAACCAACAATTGAATGAAGCACTGCATTAGTTAGTTAACAATTTGCTAAACAGATTCGCGAAGATGAACTTGAACAGTGAATCATGCAAGAATAAAATAATTCCAAATCGAATTTCTCGTATCGCCGACAACGACATCCCACATCAACTGGCAAAGCTGCGGCGCGATCTCAATTCCAACGGAAAATCCACAAGTTAAAGCACGACACTCGTCTATATGACATTGGATCCGGGAACTACAATCAAGACAAGACACGAAACCTGAAATTCCCAGCACACGAGTCCACAACTATGCAAATTCAACACATCAGCAGAGCCAAATCATCGAAATCCGCACCAAACGCATTGGATCGACTCCAAAAAAAGACAGCATTATCGGAGGCACCTGTTGGTACAAGGCGTAGAGGAGCAAGGCAGCGTCGTTGGAGAACTTGGAGGTGACGCCCTTGGAGGAAGCGTGGGGAGATCCGTCGAAGCCAGCGTAGGAAGCGGCAGCGTAGAAGCGCTCGGGGTACGCGAGCCCCGAGCTTGCTCGAGCCACTGCCATGGAGCTCGCCTCTCACGGTCGCTCGCTCGGATCGGAGCTTGTCGACGGGTTCGAAGAGAGAGATTTGAAGCTTCTGAAGCTCTCTCCGTGATGGAGGAATCAAATATGCGAACCGTGTGTAATTAGAAAATGAAGAGGCGTTTATTTATTTGTTTATTAATTTTTACTTTTCATTATGGAGAAAAATACATAAAAGAGCTAAAAAAAAAAGTTTAGTCCCGGATGATGAAAGTGGTACGATGTTATCATCGACACGTGGACGATGTGCCAATAACTGAAGTAGAATAAATTGACCCGATTTTATATTAATATTATCGTATGATACTTAATTCGGTAATTATTATAATTTTTTTTTGGGTAAGATAAAATCAGACAAAAACAAAAAAATACGCATTGAGGAAATGATTTTCGATTTATTTGGCATTTATTTTCAGCTGAATGCCAAATGCATATAAGTTAAAGCAGAGGGGACGAATATTAAAACTCAATTTCATCCATAATTATGGATTTATGATATTTAAAAAATATATCAATATAATTTTTGACACGCAGTATGAATTCATGAATAATACAAAAAATAATTTGAGCGAAAATGATTTGTACATATCCTTCTTGCCCCTCGAAAAAAGTGAAAAGAGGCTTGAATTTTCGATTTGCGGTGAATTAATTTCCACTTTTTTATATGGTTATTTTGCTTGATAATGGCTGTCGCCATTATTTATTTACAATTACAAAATGAAATTAGAAGTTAGACCTATGCATTGAACAAAAATTTTGAATTTTTACAAGTTAAAGTTACAAGCGAGCGAGTTACGCTTGTGTGAGTCAAATTTGACTATGCATGCAACGAGTTGACTTTTTAGAATGCGTGCGGATGGAGCATCTCATTGGGCTTGCAAGTGACTCAAGCCCACGCGATCGAGAAACCACGCTCTTTTCCCTTTTTTATTTATAAAAAATGTAATATATATCTTAATAATTTTTTAAAACAACTAATATTCGTAAACATACATAAATTACTTATTTACCAATGTTGGATGGCGCTCCATGTATGACACAAAGGGGCACGACTTTCAATTTGAGTGGGAGACGGCCCGAAGACGATGACGAGAACACCAAGTCGAAATTTTCCTCCTGTTTTTTTTTTAACGATCCAGATATTTTGATCGTCTTGCTGATTTGTTTGACTAATCAAAATCTCCGGTCTTTCTCGATTGCGTAAATTGTATAATCTGAAAGCAACTGAAGTGATCTGAGTATCGTTTTATTCACCAGTTTTAAAACTTGACAGGCTTCTCACAATGTAATATGATGTTGAGTCTTGACCTAAGTTGATTTGCTTAAAGGAGCAGTTTGGATTATGTTCCTTGCTTACTAATATTTTCCAGATTAGACTCCGAGGGTTTTCTAAGTTTAATTTTTCATATTTCGTGTCATTTCTTTGTCGAGCGACGCCCGTCCGTATTTATAGCACTGAGAAAACTAATACGAAGCCCCTCACTTGTAAAATGATTAAGTATGAGGCCTTTTTGGCAATAAACGAAATTTCGCTTAGTTGGCTTGTGATATTTGTAAAATGTTTACACATTAGGCCTTTTTTTTTCCCTCTGTCAATACCATCCCATCGCAATTTCACAACTAAAAAAAAAAAGGTACGGCTAGTAAAACTTTGATGAACGTGCATGTGTAACAATTCTCAAATCGGGTAAACCAAAAAAAAAAATAAAATAAACAAATCCATATACTTGCGTTTGTTTTGTACAAGATGCTTTATTCAAAAAAATATTTTTCCAAAAAGGATCGCTTATAAAAATGAATGAAGGAAAAATATATTCACCGCTCGCGAAAATATTTGGACATAACTTATTGTCGAAAATGAAAATATTTCTTATTAATTAATTATTACAAGTGATCATTTTAAATTTTTTTTAACATATTTATTTTCTGTGAAATAAACATGCTCAGATTTGTCAATCCAATGTGTACGCGTGAATTTTATACCTCATAGGTTTTTCCAATAACGGTTCAGCTTCAAATCATTAATCGGCAAGACTAGGGCCCTAGTTATTTCCATTTAAATGTTTTCCAAAACAATATGTTCCAAAAATTTTCCGTGTTCGGGAGGTGAAAAATCGAGCTACCAATTCCCCATCTTTCTCACACGCCTTAGGTCTTTTTCCGTTCTCATCGCTCATGTCCTCTCCATTTTCGCGCTCCTCTCTTTGCCTCGAGAGTTACGAATTTGGATCCTCTAACATTGAGGTCAATCGAGTCGTTCATTTTTCATCGGACAATTCACATCAATTTTTGTGGGAGGAAAAAATTTTGGCCGAGAAATTTTGAAGGGAAGTTTTTTTGAGGCACGTCAAATCTTGACCGTCGGATGAAAAATGAACAGCTCAATAGATGTTTATGTCGCCCCTAACATAGATCCTCAATGTTAGAGGATCCATTTCTATTGAGTTGCGAATCCTCCTCTGCCGTATCACTTTTCAATCTCGCCTTTGCTGGCTCCGTGGTTTCTAGGCATCCAAGGTACGTATCTTTGTTGCTCTGAATTATGGTCGAATATGCCTCTCTTTGTTTATCGTCGCGGGGCAAATATGGAGCTTTGTCCATGAAATTCTCAACTCCCTTCCACAGTGTTGCCAAATTAGATGATGTTTTCTTTTTTCAACAAACATTAGATTCATGGCCTAGAAGTTAGTCGTTGGTAGATATTGGTTGAGTGCGAAGTGATTCGGAGCATTCAGAAATTATAGGTTTAGATGTGCCTTTGATACAATAAATGACATGAGATTTATTACGAGAAAATGCGATAAATTTATGATTAGATAGCGTTGAAATCACGTGTCACATATGTTATCATGATAATTTTTTAATACAATCGCCATCCTAATAACATGGATCTTGTTTAATACAATATATCTCAAAGTCCGATGAAATATATATTACCCAAAACGTAAAACATTTCCCATTTTTTTTAATATCGATTTTTTTTGAATGGGAAGTAAATAAAAAAAAAAGAGAAGAGAAAAGAAAAAAAAAGAAAAGAACTGACTGTTACTTATTTTCTTGCGAAAATTATTTAATCAATTTCCTCCGCCGTTCGCCGGTGGGTTGGCGGAGGGAGAGTCGCAGGGTCACAGCGACCGAAGTTTCTGGTCGAACTCAACTTCCACGGCGACGGCGTGTGGCTGCGAACGATCAGAGCAAACAAATACAGGAAAATAAGAACGCTAAATTAATTAAAAAAAAGAAATAAAAAAAATACACGCCTGGAGCTAGTTTGCAGAGCCGAAGGCACGAGAGCTGCGAGCTCTGCGAAGAAGACGACTGTCTCTCTCTCTCTCTCTCTCTCTTCTCCCTTGAGTCTCGTCTCGAATCTCGAGTACCGTCCGTCACTGGCTAACCGAAGTTCAATCAATCGAAGTAGCCGTGACGATACTCGTGCTTCGCGCGGTCGAGCTTGTCTGGCGCAGTATAGGTCGTCGAGCACTGGCCCGCTGCGGCCCGTTGGAAACCCTAGACTGAGGTGTGTTCGTCCGCCTCCTTCGTTGTCGCCGTTATTTTGGCGAGAGTTTTGCTTGGGTTTGATCTGCTCTGGTCGATGATTGTGCCCCTCTTGTGCTCGTGATCTTTAGAATAATTGAGGATTTGGAGGCTTGAGTAGTGACGGAATCTGGGATTTCTTTTGCTCTCTTTGGCTCCGAGTAGAGTTCCGCATCGGACTCGTACGTCTTGCCCGCGTGTGGAGGAAAGATGAGCTAACAATGTATGCTGGTTCTAGTGTTCCGCGGTAGTTTAGGGCAGTGTAGACTGACCGAGAACCTCGTGGTGTAGTAGCTGTTGCGTAAATTATTGCTGGTTTTGCCTTTTCTGGGTTGGTTATCTTGTGCTGGTTTCGCCTGGTTAATTAGTTACAGTAACATTGTAGGGTAGATATTCTTAATATATGTGTTTGTCTTTCTGTTTTTAATCTCAAGATTGCTTGTCGTGATGTCGTTTTCAGATGTCTGAATTGTGTCCCCTCCGTTCCCTCTCATTATGGGTTTTGCTTGTCCATGACACTCTCCTCCTGAGATGAGCGGAAGGCGCTAGGCAGCTCTGTGGATTGATCTCTTAAGCAGTGGGTTTTTGCATATTTATTTGGAGTTGAACTTCATCCTGGAGAAAGTTTAATGGATCATTCACGTTTAGCCTCCGGCAATGCTGAGGACAATGTTGGTATCCCTGATGATATGCGATGCAAGAGGTCTGATGGGAAGCAATGGAGATGCAATGCAATGTGCATGCCAGATAAAACAGTGTGTGAAAAACATTATTATCAGGCAAAGAAAAGGGCTGCTAATTCCGCTTTAAGAGCCAGTATGAAGAAGGCCAAGAGGAAATCAACAGTTGAAAGTGATTTACATGTGGAAAGCAAGAATGATGAGTTTGACATGCCGTTGATAAACATGAAAACTGCAGGTTATCCTCTTCCTATTTCAGGGAAGAAAAGTAAGAATAAGGTGTCTAAGAATCGGGTTCGGCGCTCGCCAGAAACGACTCCTCCACGGAGCTCATCCCGCAATTTTGGAAGGTCTGTGGATAATTCACAGAGAGATTTGACAGAATTTGAAGAGAATTGGAGGTCTTATCAGGCACCGACAGGGAATTCATCCAGGAACAGGTCACAAAGGAGCTATGACACTAGTCCTTTGACGGTGAGTCTTTGTTGGTAGATAGTGGGAATTGTTATTTATGTAGTTGTTTGCATTTGCAATTCATGATGTAGAACTGTCAGTGGATCGAGACAACGTTGGGAAAGGTTACCTGGAGAGGTATGGGTTTGCCGCTCCCAGGAGGCGTAATTATAACTTGAGAATCAGCTTTAATGATTGAAACCGTGCGGTCCATTGAGCATGTGTGGACAAACCTATTTAATTGGATTGAGTGCTGCGTTGCTTGGGAGATGCTGCAGTTACTCTAGGTTTATTATCTCTCTTTCTCCTTTAGTATCCTAAAATTTAAGTAATATTTTGCTGTCAGGAATACTCTGACAGGAGCACGGATTCCTCTGAAGATACAGGTGGACAAATCTGCCATCACTGCCGGAGGAATTCCAGAGACAAAGTTATTTGGTGCCTTAGATGTGATCGGCGGGGTTACTGTGACAGCTGTATTTCTCAATGGTAGGAGTGCTGTTTGATGTGCGCACCTATCATTCCGCTTCTTTAGGTTTCTAATTTGGATGGCTTGACATCGTAGGTACATGGACGTTTCTTTGGAAGATCTTCAGAAGGCTTGTCCAGCCTGTCGCGGCGCTTGTAGTTGCAAGGTGTGCCTGCGTGGAGAGCATCTGATAAAGGTACTTTATTTTAAGGCTTGCTGAGATTCATCTAGATTTTATTTTTGAATTTTTTTCCCATCATATTCATTTGTCTCTAAGTTGCAGATGAGAATACGGGAGATTCCTGTCCTAGATAAGTTGCAGTATCTTTACTGCCTTTTATCTGCTGTGCTTCCCGTAATTCGTCAGATCCATTATGAACAGTGCTCGGAGATTGAATTGGAGAAAAGGTTGCGAGGTAAGATGAATGTTTCAGTGGCATTGCACTTTAGATTTTTTTCTTATGATGTATTATCCTTATAGATTGCTCCATTTCTATTCTACAGGACCTGATATAGATCTTCCCAGGGTTAAATTGAGTGCGGATGAGCAAATGTGCTGGTAACTTACTACTCTTTGTAAGTTATATCCTTTGATTGAGAAATAGAATTCATGACTCTCATGACTACTGTTCACCATTTTCTGAGATACCGGCCTTTGCATCCTTGCTTTGCTGGTTGTCTATGTACATATTGTATTTCCTCTGTATGGAACTTGGCATTCTTTATTTCCTTATGCGCGAAGGCAAGATTCTTTTGATGTTCAATAGGTCATTTTTGGTTTGATCCATGCAGTGATCGGTGATAGTGACAAATTTATTCTTTATTTTTGAAAATTTAGCTGGTGGTTTACTGGATGTATTTCCCTGCAGCAATATATGTAGGATTCCCATCGTTGATTACCACAGGCACTGCACAAATTGCGTGTTTGATATGTGTCTTCATTGCTGTCACGATCTTCGTGAAGCATCCAGAGACAGAGTTCAAGAAACATCAGCGAATGATCAGATTGGTGGGAGTACTGAAGACAAAGAATCTGTAGGTTATGTGCAAGGACCCAAAGTAAGATTAAAGTTTACAGACAATTATCCTGATTGGAGAGCTGGCAGTGATGATAGTATTCCATGCCCCCCTAAGAAGTACGGTGGCTGTGGTTGTCCTTCTCTAAATCTAACGCGCATTTTCAAGATGAACTGGGTTGCAAAGCTTGTTAAAAATGTGGAGGAATTGGTTGGTGGCTGCAAAGTTAATGATTCTGCCGATCAGCAAAATGAAGGGTCGAGCCAGTTCAATTTTGGTCAGGAAGCTTTGATTCCTATAACGGAGAGTAGACAGGACAGATTGTACCGCCCCACATCTCATGATATTAGAGCACAAGGGATCAGTGAGTTCAGAAAACACTGGTTTAAGGGTGAACCTGTCCTTGTTAAGCAGGTTTGGGATTGTTCGTGCATGTCAAGCTGGGATCCCGTTCTCATCTGGAGGGGGATCCAGGATATAGCTGATGAGAAAATGAAATATGAGAACAAAAAAGTGAGGGCTGTAGACTGCTTGAACTGGTCAGAGGTAAGCTCTTGATGTTGATACTATTTTCATTTTCATATGCACTGAAATACTTCAGATAATGATATAAAAACGGAACAATCTCTTGGTGAAAGTGTCATAATTATCTATACTGATCGTTGTGCCTGCAATGCAACAGATTGATATTGATCTCGATCAATTTATCAAGGGATACTCGGAGGGGCATATTCACGAGAATGGATTGCCAAAAATGATGAAATTGAAGGATTGGCCCTCTCCAGGTGCTTCTGAAGAATTTTTATTGTACCAGAGAACAGAATTTATCAGCAAATTGCCTTTGCTTGAATACATTCATTCTAAATGGGGAATACTCAACCTGGCGGCGAAAGTGCCTCATTACTCCCTGCAAAATGATGTGGGCCCTAAAATTTATATTTCTTATGGGACTAAAGAAGAACTTGGTAAAGGTGATTCAGTGACCAACCTGCATTTCAACATGCGTGACCTGGTAAATTTCTCTTAGCCTCTGGGAGCTATATTATCGAATATCTACAACCTTATTTTCTGTTTGGGCCCTTACAATTTGTTCAAATGAGATTCTTTTTCATGGTTAATATGATCCAGGTTACCTTGTTATATAGCCCAGAGAGAATGTATAACTTTATGCTGTGTTTAGCAATTTTAAAGTTTCTTTTAATAGTCCTCTGCATGTTATGTTGTGATGAGTAAGTTGAAAAAGTTGAAAATAACTTATACCTGACTATTGAGGTGAACTCAGGTATATTTGCTGGCGCATACATGTGAAATGAAGTGTAAGAGTTGGGATAAGACAAAATTAGAGAAGAATTGGAGGTCAACTGGGCAATCTATCCTGAAACAGATGCATGGAAATCCAGATTCAGGTGCGGATGGAAGACATTTAACTGATCCACATGCTGGGAAATACGATATTCTAGAAGATCATGGTGCCCGTTTGGCTGCAAATGCCGACGAGAGAATGGAGGATCAAGAGATGGAAATGCCCTCTTTGGTGGAAGGGAAAAATGTCAATCTAGAATTCTTGCATAGAGATGATGAAGGTGGCTGTGGTAATAATCCTTCTGGCGTTCATTGGGATATATTCCGGAGGAAGGATGTTCCCAAATTAATGAACTATTTGCAGAAACATTGGAAGGAGTTGGGGAGGCCAGGGAGTTTAGATGATATAGTGAGTTTCTCTCTTTAGTACTCCCTTTTCTTCAATATCAGAAGGCAAAAAACAGATAACAAATGGAAAGCTGACACAAATGCCAAATTCCAACCTTATTCTTTTTTCGTCCGTTATTTTGTGGTCGAAATTTTTTTATTCGCAGTTGTTTGTTTCATCTACCTGTTCTGCATATAATCGACTGGTTTTGTTTCAGGGGACCTATCCTCTTTTTGATGAAGTGATATTCCTCGACACGGATCACGTGAGAAATTTGAGGGAAGAGTATGGTAAGGGCATGGCTGTCCTCCTCCATTTCATTCTTGAAAAGTTTAAAATGAAGTGAACTTATTTGTTTATCCAGTTCAATAAAATTTTGAAAAGGAAAATGAATGATGTGAGCAACACTTTTTGTTCTGCTTTGCAGTTCCAGAGCCAATCTGTTAACACATGAGTGGTACTGTGGGAGCGGATTTTGTTGATTTGGTAGATTTTGGTACTTTTAGAATTTGGTATAGTTTACCAGCAAATTCAACTTTTCAGGCCTGATGAAAATGCTGCAATGCTTGTGGAAGTAATTGGGTGTTGCTATGTTGGGTAATGAGTAATACTGTGTGGTTATTGTCTATGGGTCCCTGCAATCTACGACTGGTTTAGTCTGATGAGAAGCTTTACATTTGAACCAGCCTCAGAATATGATAGCTCAAATCACTGTCAAGTTTGTATACTTACCGAGTTCTCTGAGTTGCACATCTCATGTCAAAGAAAATCCTTTTCGACCTTTCTCAGGAGTGGAGCCTTGGTCATTCGTACAGTGTCTAGGACAAGCTGTATTTATCCCGGCTGGATGCCCTTTCCAGTTGAGAAATCTCCAGGCAAGTTTCTTTGTTGATCATATTTCTTTTTATAGCTCACCCGCAAGCTTTATGAGATGGACTTTTTCATTAGTGAATTAGTATCAATAAATTTTTGAACTATGTAATCCAATTGTCTTGGATAACTCTTGAATCACTTAAGTAAGCGATAATTGGGAAAAAACCATGGTAGTTACACCTGCTATAAATTAGTAGAAGCAATCACGACAATTACTGTTTTATGTCTCTGTCTGGACAATTTATTTTCTGCTTCTCAAGTAAAACTTCATTGCACAAGGGTTTTTCAATCAAAACAGGCACAACGATGCCCTTCGATCCTTGGAGAACTATGTCGTCTATATGGCTCTTTTGAGAAGACAAGGGACTATAATAATTTGTTATTTGATTTCTCTTACATAAAAGACATATGGAGGAATTAATTATCGACTCTAAGTGTTTATTTTGCTTCATGTTTAGTTTTGGGTTGGCAATTGACCTTCTGCTTATCGTTGAACAGTGTCTCTGCAATCTTGAAAATATTTCTTGTGCACATTTGTTTGCTCACTGGTCATCTATGGATCTTATTTGGAGATGACCCGCCATAATATTTTCTATGAATTGTCTTCAGTCTGGAAGAATCACATGAAAATACATTTTCACCTTTTCACCATGAAGATATTTAACTAAAGTACTAATTAATAGATCAGATTATCCTTGAGTTTATTTTGTGGTATGCGTATCCTAACATCTCATTGGACTTTACTCGCAACAATTTCTAACCATTCTTTTTTGTACCTTTCAGTCTAATGTACAGCTAGGCCTTGATTTCTTGTCTCCTGAAAGCTTGGGAGAAGCTCTCAGACTAGCTGAAGAAATTCGCTGTCTTCCAAATGATCATGAAGCAAAACTTCAGATTCTGGAGGTCAGTGTAACAAAAATTGTACATAGATCATGATGTTGCATGTGCAGTTGTCTCTCATATCTCACACGTGATGGAGTTTTCTATGCAGGTTGGAAAAATATCGTTATACGCGGCAAGTTCAGCTATCAAAGAAGTCCAAAAGTTGGTTCTTGATCCAAAGTAAGCAAACCGATCCATTTTTACTGTGTGTGACCGGAAAAGGGAAGTCCAGGTCTTTCTGTTGGACTGTAGTCCTTGGCATGAGCTTTCTTTTTGAGTCAAATTTTGTGATTGAGTGGCCAGTCTTAATAATGCTATTTCTGAAGTGATTGGCGTAAACTTTCCAACAATTTCCTTGAGGATTCTTACATAAACATCATTATTATCTGGAAAAGCCGCTGTATACAACTTATATCACTGTCAAGAGTAAATTCTTATGATTCCTATGTTCTATCACGTCAGATTCGGGGCAGAGCTTGGGTTTGAGGATCCTAATCTTACATCAGAGGTGTCCGCCAACTTGGAGAAGATGACTAAGCGAAAGCAGATTGCATGTTCTTAAATTTGGGGAATGTTGCGGTGAACCAGAAAAAAGTGGGGTAGAGCTTGTACAGCACTTGTAGTTTGTACAGTTGGTCGTATTTTGGCATTAAAAGGGTAGCTATTTTTGCTTGGTTAAAATTGTATCATATGTACGTTATTGGCGGTAGGAATTATTTGCTTGTTGTAGATGCTAAACAAGCTTCGTTTCCATGGATTAGAGTACGTGCCGTCAATTCAGATGTATACCCATTTGTGTGTTCAGAAAGTATGTTTTCATCGGCAATTGCTTTATGTTAACGAGAGACTGCGTGCATAAGAAAGCAGATTTCAAGGGCCATATGTCCACAAGGTTTTTGGGGTTTTTGAAATTGTTGGGCTCAATTACATCTTCTAGTCCCATAAAACTCTCTCTCTCTCTCTCTCTCTCTCTCTCTCTCTCAAGAAGTCAGTATAAAAGACTTAGCAATGGTATAGAAGTCTGATTTCACATCTGGCCACGCCAATTCTGGCGCTTGAGCATTCAGTGTGTATAATTTCCCCCGTCGAGTACAGCAAACGGCAATATTATGCCGTCGGAATGAGGGGCTCTCAACTCTATACTCGAGTTCGTAGTACTTGACCATCTTGGAAGGATCCACTCTCAATGTTGACTTGACCAAGCTTCCTTTCACATCGGGATGGCGGCTCAATCGCACGATGGTCTGAACTATGGTCTCTCCCACCTCTTCCGGCCCTCCGAATGATTCAATTCTGGTTAAGAAGGAAACAATGAGAATCTGACTATAATTCCCACCGGCCGATGCTGATGCGAGGAGGCTACATTCACGTCTCTTGTTATTAGAGTAATGTATAAGAGGACTCACAAGAAATCGAGCGGAACCTTAGACACGATGACGCTAACATTAAGCTCGCCTTTGGTGCCGGGAGGGCCAAATGCGACAATCGGCTCGTTTACGTTCTGGCGTCGCCTATTTAAGGGAGGTGGATCAAGTCCTCTCTCAAGCTCCGCCTTTCCAGCGGCTCTGTATAACAGTGTCTGATCCCCAACCCAATTTGCCGGATAGATGAACTCTGTTCATTAAATAGAAAACTGTCTTCAACTGATCAGTGATCACTTCAACTTTTCTCATTTCTTTTAACTGAAGATGTTACTACACTGAATCTCTAGCTAGCTATCATTCATCAAAGATGTTATGAAAAGTGAGAGAGAGAGAGAGGGTGGAGAACATTTTTTTCTTACTTTAACCAAAAACCAGGAAGCAAAAACTTATGCAGCAACCTGGAAGCTAGTTCTTAATATATGAATCGAGGAGCCTCCTTAAGTAAATTATTTTGTTTTTTTGTCGAACACATTGTCTGCGGAAAGGTTCAGATGAAGCGGATCGAGAGCCTCGGTGAACCCCCATGGGGCTCCTCAGGAAGGCCATGGAGCTCTCCCATTCTCTGTCATGCGGACATCGGCTTCTTCATTGTCTGCCCCCTATGGCAAGCTCACGAAAGGTGACCTGCCGGTGCACCGGGTTCTCGATCCGCTTCATCCGAACCTTCCGTTGTTCGAGTCAGATGTTAACAACTTGGCTTGTTAATGCTGGTTTGCGTTCGGGTAAAGCCTTTGGTCAAGAAAGGGTAATCAACTTCCCAATAAGTCTGAACTAGCTTCTGAGGTTGCTGCAGAGTTTTTGCTCCTTGTTCTCTGTCAAAGTGAGGAGAAATGCTCTCCTCCTCCACCTCTCTCTAGTGGTTTTCTGTTAAAGTTAGATTATCTTTCTTTGATCCCAGCCATTGACTCTTTCCAAAAGACGATATTTTGAGGCTAAAGGATGTGTAGTCTGCTTTGTGAGGAGATTAAAGCCTGTCACTACAATAAAAATGCTGCATGTTCGTAGAAACTTACTAACCAAATCCTTCACTAGTCTCGACGCATCGGCTATACCCTTTGATAGGATAGAGCACGTCCAACTTCAGACCCCGGCCAGTCTCCGGCGACAACCTGAGAATCGAGCTTGTGATTCCAGCAAAGTTAGCACCAAGAGCCACAAGAGAGGCCGAGCCTACACCGACAAGGATCCTCCTCCTGAATGTCGACACCAGCAGCGTGAATTGCTTGGCCGGAGATCTCCCGGGCCTCATCGACGTCACGTCCCTGAAACTCTCTTCTGGGTCACCGTCGGATCGCGCCATCGTGTGGATCCGAGGGAGAGAACGGAATTTGCATCCTGTGTGGTAATGGGAGTTCAACATCAAGCTCTTCGCCAGTCTTGACTGTGTGCCAGAATGACGGGGGTACTAGACAAGTACATGTACAACAGGGTTAGCTGATGCCATGGATGGAGTCTGATTTCCGGAGGAAACCATTCCGTGGGTTCTCTGGTTCGATAACGTTATCCAGTTCTGGCGGTCCACAATTTTTCCTGGGACTAGGTAAAGATGCACGCGTGCTGCACGTGAATCTAACTACTGCCTCTAAAGGTCCTGAATGAACAGGCGTTCCTGTCTGCATTGGTTTTCCTGGAAACTCAGCCGGATCAATCAGCCTCAGGGATGGCTTTACCTTCAACATCCCCCCCCTTCAGGACTCACCTCAGTTCGACGTCTCGGTGCATTCCAATATTTCCACATCGGTCCGACGGATGGAGAAGCTCGAGCAAGGGAAGCTGATCCAAAGGACAGCGATATGTACAGGTCTCAACTCAGCAGAGTTGAGAAATGTCTCCTCCCGGAGCCATTTGAGGTTGGGGTCTGGTTGGAGCCTTTCGACAACCACATCAGCCTTAGCCATCGCCTCCTAGACTCTTCCCCGGGATTCATCACTCGGTCTAAATTTGCAACCTGCAAGCCTCCCCCACCAAATTCCTCGCTGCCGAGCCTATGATCTAGTTCATGAGTCAACTCCTGTTACATGCTAAAGAGTCTATACACCACAGCTGAGAGAGGGCCCTAATTCCCTGAAAAACCTCCAAACTTAGGTTCATTCCCAAATCTATTCTGAACTTTTTTTTTTAACTCGAAAAAAATCCTAAACTTTAGGTCTAGTTCGAAATTTGCTTTGAACTTTTGTTTTGTCTCAGATAAATACCCGAACATTAGATATAGTCCCAAATCTGTCCAAAATTTGCTTTGTCTAAAAAAAGTCATGATTTTTTTCGTACAGTCTGAAATCATGCTTCATTCGTGAGGCACAAGTGCGGGCAAGGTCATGGCAAGGCTGCTCTCGCGTAGATGTGGCTGGGGCCGGCCGGGGGCTACAAAGCCCTTGTTGGCGAGGGCTTCACGGCCCTAGTCCAATGGTTGGCCAACTCCGGCGACTCTTGTCATAGTTTGCCTGCCATAGCAATAGGTAGGGAAAAAATGATATGGAAAAAAAAAACTTAAAAAATAATAAAATATTATTAAAAATTATTTATGTCAGCGTTGATCGATAAAGTGGACTGAATTGACCCAGTTGCAAAATGTTTAGGATTTAACTAAAAAAAATTTAGGATTGAATTGAAACAATTGCAGCAGGTTTATGACTTTTTTTGTAATATTTTTCATTTTCACATGGATAACAGCTTCAACCCAACAAAAAATTCTTTCAAATCGTTCGGGATATGAAAATTAGGGATGATTAATGACGACTTTTCGATGTAGGGCTAGGGAAGTAGATTTGAGATTAGCATGAAAATTGGTGATTTTTTTTCTTATCGCGACCTAAAAATCAAGCTTCTAGGCTAATAGATTACTAAGTTAATTAAAACAACTAAACTAACTTGAGTTTTCTCAAACTCTACCAAATTGCAACGTATGTTCAACTTTATAAAGAATATTTAATAGGAGTCGCCACTAAATATTTATGGCAGGTTGAGTAGATACCTAAGTAAAATACTCATAATGGAAGTTTTTTTTTTGGTTGAACATGGAAGATTATTTTACTTCTATGAACAATAATGAGTTCGGAGATTTGATTACGCTAGATTTCTCTAACGCCCTTACGGTACCATTCTTTCATGAAAAATCATTTAATCAGGTAGCTTGGATTTATTTTAGACTAAAGTCCTCTCAATGCAAAGGTGATCACACAGGTGCGCAGACATTATCGAACACCCAATAACCAAAGCACAAATAAATTGCAAGTGAGGGATAGAATACTAACCTTAAGCAAACGTAAGCATCTGCAATGTTACTTAGAAAATTACACAGACAGTGCTAATATGATTTCTAATTAACATCACATCAAACAATTTTTTTTGGTTTTCTTTTTATATGAATGCAAAACTAGGCTATATGAAACGCATGAGATGCAATTAAACTACGTGCAAAATATCTATTCTAAATGCATTGACTATAATGACATGCAAAATAAAATCAAAGATGCAAACTATATGACATGCAATAATGACACGGCATTGATGGTTCATGACATTTATGTAATGATACAACCTAAGCTATGTGAATTAAATATGATGTCATGATGATTCTGTTTGGTGCCTTGAATTTCAAAATAAACAACTAAAGAGAATAACATCTATCATAGCTCAAGAAAGCGATTTCTTAAAGTTCTCATTTATCTTATTTTATCATGCAAAGATGAATAAAAACGCGATCTATCCAGGGAAATATTTAGCACTTTTTTTGGTTTTTATGAAGATGAATTAAACAACGTGACTTACGATACCAAAAAATAAATAAATTAAACAACGTGAATTAAGTGGGGGTCGCGATCGGTGGTTGTCGTGCTAGCCTTTCGAGGAATAGTCGAGGTGCGCGCAAACTAGCCCGGACATCTCGGTAATAAAAAAAATTAAACAAAGAATTTAAACAAAAATAATTAATTTTTCCTATAATGCACCTTTTGACTCTAAATTTCCAGTTTAGCTCACATCATTTCCCGTAAATCGGGCCAGAAAGTGAATTTTGAATATAGAGTAACTATCGTCCCCAAATACACGAGGCAGATATTGAAATTTTATTTTATGAAATTATCAATCTGATCCTCAACTAGAGGGTATGACGTATATTTTCCATGTGTAGGTGCAATCATACCTCTGAGTTAAAGTCGGATGTCATTCTATTACACATATTCCTCAGGACAAGGCACGTTGGGAGCATAATTATTGGCAAGATTAATTATTTAAATACAAAACATTATGAAAATAAGATAATAGATAAGATGCAAAATTTAATAAAAGAAAATCGAATAACATGAAGATAACGTGGCTAGTTATCTATAAAGTAGTATTGCGTTATCTCTAATACAATATCGTCTTATGTATAAAACTACATTTTTCAAATGTGTGCAACAATATCTGCAAAACTTATATTATCTACTAACCAAGTAATCAAATATATAACTATATATAAGAACCTAGTTCAGAGATGATGTTTCTAACCTAAAAACATGCATGAGATATGAAATGTTCAAAAATAGGAAACAAAATATGTGAATCATTCTAAATGAGGAAAGTGGTTTTGAGACCGTCTCTCCCACGTGGCCATTTCTTCAAAAAATAGTATTAACCAAAGATGGCAGAGAATGAATGGAGACGAGTGATGGTGAGGTTTTAGACCGATAATCTCCCTGACTTACGTATGTTATGTAGGTTGAGAGATATAAATGAGGAGAACATTAAAATCTTCAGTTTTCATGCTTTTGGTAACAATGGTAAAACCTATTGCTTTTTCAATCTCGATTGGCATCTCCATTATCTAATTAAAGGAACATTGAAAGTAACACGCAAATATGAGTGGAGGTGTCACGCATTTTGATCATGCAGCTCTAGTTGAAGAAATGAACTTTGAATTGTTGATTCATTGCCAGAGATGCCTTAGAACACGCAATTCATTATCTAATAATGAACCTACAAAAGTAGCGAACTGTTTAATGTGGAAAATGGTATCACGACCATCTCCCCCACATGGCCATTTCTTCAAAAATAGTATTAACCAAAGATGGCAAAGTGCAGAGAGAGGAGTAGTGGTGAGGTTTTGGACTGATGATTGCTCTGAATTATGTATGTTGTGCATGTTGAGAGATGTAGATGGGGAGAACGCTAAAGGCTTTAGGCTTCACGCTTTTGATAACACAAGTAAAACCTCTTGTTTTTCTAACCTGGGTCAACAAAGAGGAGGCTACTTTTAATCTCCACAATCCAATTAAAGGAATACCTGAAAGCAACATGTAAATATACATGGGGGTGTCGTGCAATTTAATCCTGCAGCTCTAGTTGAAGAAAAGCATTTTGAATTGCTAGTTCATTACTACAGATAGCCTAGAACACATACTTCATTATTTAATAGTGAAGCTTTAAAAGTAGTGAATTGCTTAATGTGGACAATGGTTTCGCGACCATCCCTCCTACGTGGTCATTTATTCAAAAATAGTATTAATCAAAGATTGTGGAGAGCCGTTGATACCTAAAACTACCTTATGAGTCACGTGATGCGTACAAGAAAAAGGGGAGTATTCAGCTACGGAAAGATGTACGCAACACAGGTGAAAATCAGCTACAGAGATGCCACGTAGAGGATGGTTTTGGCGGAATTTGTCCTAAAGCGTAAAATGAAAAGGGTGCACGAAAGAAGACACCATCAGGGGCAGTCGAAAGATTTAGCGGCAACCCTATCAAAAGGGACAAAAGAGGCATGGAAACCATTGAAGACTGCATCCGCAAGAATCGTCGAGGGGAAATGTGCAAAAAAAGCTGGAAGGTGACAACTGTCCAATAGTTATCGAAGCAAACCTTGTCCCTAAAGGGAGATATATTGGAGCACAAGATAAGGACTCTTCGATGTTACCAGATTACGCCTATAAATACCTAAAGGTATCCTACACCGAAGAACACACAAAAAAACAACATAACAAATCTTTATCTTTCAATCTAGCTTAATCTTAGCTGTAGCTTTCAGATTTCCGTTGTTGATTCAATTCCGACGTGCTTCATATCCAGAGTTAGGTGCCGTTGATTAAATTTCGACTTCTACTCGCCCAGTCCAGTGTTATCGATTAGATTCAGGTAATGTATTGGTTCATTCTCCACTTGTCCAGCACTGTCGATTCAATTCTTATGCCGTGTCCTACATTTCCACCTGTCCGGTGTCGTAGATTAAATTTAGACATTGCGTCCTACAGTGTAGTTCAGCATCGTTGACTCAATTCCGGTATTGAGCCTCGACTCCATTTTTCCATCGAAGTATTCGACAAAGTTCATCGAAATTTATCTCCAGCAGGTTCGTTGAATTCTTGTACAAAACTGTCGAAAGACAAGCTCCTATTAATAAGATATCTTGCATTTGACGCTCTCTGTCCATAACTTGCCTGGAACCCTTCTTTCTTAAAGAACTGCTAACGTTCGATAAAAGAAATTTTACTCGATAACAACCCTTGTGGGCTCCGACCTCTTGGGCCGAACCCCAGGAGAATTGATTGGACCTCACCGAGGGAGATTTTTTGTGCAACAATCCTTTTTTGGCACGCCCAGTGGGATGAAGGTGTCAAGTGTAAGAGAGCGTTATGCCATGTATAAGGGCCGTAGCAATCTAGACGGAAATGAACTCATGGAAGAAGTACGAGTGGAATCTTCAACAGTTCGAGGAATCCAAGATCCACCCCAAATTGACGATAGCAAGGTTCAATGACGACATGTCGAAGAACCAAGGTGAAACCTTGAAGTGACGCTAGTCATGCTGTCCTCAATAAGGCGTACGATTGAGGAAGTCTAGAATGAATTGACTGACCACATGATTCAGCGTATGACTGAGGTTGTCAGGTCGTTGATCATCAATACATACCATGAGTGCGCGTCAGGACAACATGGAGCATTGCCGGGTTTTCTACAGCCTTAGATAGGAAATCTTGTCACACCTTCAATGAATGCAACATTACCAACAACAAGCGCATGACTCATTGGTTAGAACACACCACCGGTTGTACCTATTAGAATTTTGCCCCGAGGAGAAATTCTACCGACAATTGAGCCCAATCTTCGAGCAAATGATCCAGGTATATTCCCAGGCCATCATCTTCAATAAGAAATACCTGCTACCTAGTATGAGACTGTCATGCTGGCAAATCCTATACCCATGAATGAGCTGCCTGCACCCATGGTCGTTGAGAACCATGGAGCATTACCAGCCGTCCCTAGGGAATGGCAGCCTAGGGGACAAGATCAATACCCACAGATTAGGGGGCAGGACCAGTCAGCGGTTCCTCAGCAGATCCCACACCCAGGAAATCAACAGGAGAATTAGGCATTACAACCACAGGGAAATTAGCCGTTGCTACAAGTCTTTCAATCCATCATGCAACCAGCATATCAAGTGTTGCCACATCCCGGGTATCCGCTGCCATACCAACCAGTGTACTAAAATCAACCGTTTGTTGATCAAGGGGTTGTATATAATGATCCCGCAATAGGATACAGGGTCAACGTCTATCAAAAACCATACCTGGATTGGACGGACACAATCCCATATCCAAGAGGATTCAAGATACCAGAGTTTACATTGTTCACTGGTGAAGACGACCAATCCACCTATGAACACGTTAATCGTTTCTTGGCACTACATGGAGATGCTACTCATGCTGATCACTAGAATCTTAGATTCTTCCCATTATCTTTATTCAGAACAACATTCGCCTGGTATACTACTTTGCCAACAAATTCAGTGCTTCACACCAAATTCGGTGCTTTCATGCGAATAAATGGAGCGCCTTTTTCATGGGCAGTTCCAGCGAGCTATGCCAAACTTGTCCGTAACTGATTTATCAACAATGAGACAAATGTATAACAAGATAGTAGACCAGTTCATTACCAGATTCAAGCCGAGTAAACAGACAAAGTGGTCGATGGGATTATGAATTTCGAGGAATCTCCAATCAAGGAAGACGACAAGGAGATTCAAGTTCAAGATCCATTGTAAGAAGTAAATCTTAGAGATTAAGCTTTCCCGCAACCAACCTACTTAAGTAAGTTGCTCGATCAGCCATATAAAGCACAATTAACAGACTTTCTCAAACAGTATAGAGATTGTTTTGCATGGAATTACCATGAAATGCCTAGTCTAGCAAGAAATATAGTGGAGCATCGACTACCGATTAAAAGAGAATTTCGACCGCATCAGCAATCGCAACGGAGGTTCGCACCTAAGGTAATCCTCAAGGTAAAAGAAGAGATCAAACGGCTCCTCTCTGCTGGATTTATAAGGATGGCTAGATACGTCGAATGGTTGTCTAATATCGTCCCAGTCGAGAAAAAGAATGGCAAGCTAAGGGTTTGCATTGACTTTCGCGATCTGAATGTCGCCACGCCTAAAGATGAGTATCAGATGCCTATGGCAGATATGCTGATTGACTTAGCCGCTAGCAATGAAATCATGTCCCTAATGGATGGACATTTCGGGTATAATCAGATCTGCATAGCCGCAGAGGATGTCCACAAAACAACCTTCAGGTGTCTTGGAGCTATTGGAACGTTTGAATGGGTTGTCATGCCATTTAGATTGAACAATGCCGGAGCCACCTACCAAAGAGCGATGAACTTCCATGACATGACTGGAGAATTCATGGAAGTCTATATTGATGACATAATTGTCGATACCAACCAAGTAAGTCATCTAGACCATCTTGAACAAGCTTTTGTTAGGATACACAAGTTCAAATTAAAGATGAATCCATTAGAATGCGCTTTTGGGATAAGGGCTGGTAATTTCCTAGACTTTCTTGTCCATCAAAGAGGAATCGAGGTGGATAAAAACAAGGCTAAAGCTGTTCTAGAATTACCGTCCCCCACTAATAAAAAACAATTCCATATGTTGATTGGAAAATTGAATTTCCTGCGCCGTTTCATAGCTAATTTATCAGGAAAAATTGAACTGTTTTCCCCGCACTCAAGTTAAAAGACGATTAAGAATTTATTTGGGAGGAAAAACACCAGTTAGCTTTTGAATGTTTGGAGAATTACTTGACCAAGCCACCAGTATTGATGCCACCAAAAGTAGGCAGGCCATTGAAGTTGTACTTATCAACAACCGATACCATGGTCGGGAGAATGCTGGCCTAAAAGAATGATGAAGGAAAAGAGCAGGTCATGTACTACCTCAGTAGAATGCTTAATGACGCGGAAACAAGATACACTCCCATTGAGAAGCCATGCCTCGCTTTGTATCATGCCTGTACGAAATTACATCATTATATTCTGTCGACGACGATATATGTAATTTCAAAAATAGATGTAATAAAGTACATGTTGTCCAGGTTGATCATAAGAGGCCGGATCACAAAATAGGCATTCACTCTGATGGAAATCAGTTTGATGTATGTGCCGCTCAAAGCAGTAAAAGGGTAGGCCATGTTCGACTTCATCACTGAATATTCAATGGGTTTAAAACTAGAGGATGATGAACATTATCTTCGCATTGCGCCCTGGATTCTCTATTTCGATGGGTCGGTAACATCGGAATCATTAGGGGTTGGAATCATGATCATATCTCCCCACCAACAAAAAACGAAGCTCATGTTCAAGCTTGATTTCAACTGTTCAAACAATCAAGCCGAGTATGAAGCCTTGATAGTAGGGTTGAACATCCTGATTGACATGAAAGTACGATCGATCACGATCAAAGGTGATTCTCAATTGGTGATAAAACAGCTCAAAGGTGAGTACCAATGCCTAAGTGAGAACATCATATCACACTATGAACTCGCAAAGAAACTATTATCGAAATTTGCGGAATATGACCTGGTCCATGTGAGGAGAACAGAAAATTCAGAAGCTAACAAATTAGCTCAGATGACATCCGGGTACAGGATGTCAAGTGAATTAGGAAGCCATATTATCAATCAAAAGGATGTTCTACCTTCATTAGAAGCTTAAGTGATGATGGTTCGACAAGAACTAGCTAACGATCTAGATCAAGTCTCAAATCGACAAGATTGGAGAAGCCCTTTTATAAGTTACTTGAAGAGCCTTGGACTTTGTAGTAGATACTTTAAAAGGCGAGCCCTAAAGTACTTCATGATTGAAGATGAGATATATCGAATGACAGTCGACGGATTGCTTTTGAAATGCTTGGGACAAAAAGAAGCAATGCTCGTGATAACATAGGTTCATGAAGGGATTTGTAGAGCATACCAAGCAGGCTTGAAGACAAAATGGTTGCTATGGCGACATGGATACTTCTGGCCAACGATCACGAAAGACTGCATTGTCTATGCTAAAGGATGTCAACCATGCCAACGACATGGACCAGTCCAACACGCCCCTGCAACACTAATGAACCCCATCATTAAGCCATGGCCTTTTCGAGGATGGGCAATGGATGTGATAGGAAAGATTTATCCACCTTCATCGAAGAAGCATAGTTTTATTTTGGTAGCCACAGATTATTTCACCAAGTGGGTTGAAGCAGCTTCTTACAAAAACTTGGCACAGAAGGTGGTTAGAGAATTCATTGAAGAGAAAATTATCCATGGGTTTGGAATTCTAGAGACTATAACTACAGATCAAGGAACAGTCTTCACGGGACAAGAAATACTGGATTTTACTAAGTCAAGAGTAATCAAGATGATCCACTCAACACCGTACTGTGCCCAGGCCAACGGTCAAGCCGAACCCTCAAATAAGATTATCATTGGTTTGATAAAGAAGCATTTGGAAGATAACCCAAGGGAATGAGATTCATTGTTATCAATAGTCTTATGGGCTTACCGAACCTCAAAAAGATCAAGTACTAGTGTCTGTCTGTACATGTTAACGTATGGGCAAGATGCTTTCCTTCCACTCGAGATCACCATGCAGTCATTAAGGGCGAAACTCCAAGGAACCATATCAAAGGAACAATACGATAGGGCGATGTAAAAAAACATCGACGAATTGGGAGAAAGTCGGGCCTTGGCACTAGAAAAGTTAATAGCACAGAAACGAAGCGTTGCCAAAGCTTACAATAAACACGTGAGGATCAAGAGCTTCAGTATGGGAGATTCGGTTTGTAAGACTATTATCCCCTCAAGTCTCGACAACGAAAAGTTCGGCAAATAGTTGTCGAAATGGGAAAGACCTTACTTAATAATCGATGCACTCCCAGGAAATGCATATCGGATAATGGAGATTGATGGCAGAGAACTACCATGATCAATCACTGGAAAATACTTGAAGAGATTTTATCCATCAATGTGGGAGATGCAAGAAAATGCAGAAGAGCAAATAGACAAGGAGCAATGAAAATAAAATTCATTAGATAAAAAGGGATGGGTAATGTCTCCCCGCAACGGCGCGGAAAGCATTATACTAATATCGAAGGAGGAGGCAGTCGTCTAAGCTGAGGGCCCAGAACAATATGATCATTTCCAGGTTAATGATCCATGAGGGAGAGAGAAACGTCCCATTTATCTTCATGGTTTAGAAGATCATCAAGACATGACAAGTGAGAAGCCGTTTGGATTCCAGTAAAGGTTTGGTTTGCCATGGCAACTTGAGTCCAAGACACTACGCTATACTTGCTTTTATAAGAGGTCAGCAAAAATAATTGGATCAGATATGCGAACGGGGGAAGATAATGGATATTTTTGGCGCCAAAAGAAGATACCAAAGGCGGTATTATTGAGATTTTTGAGGATACAAGGAGTTTTTGACATCAAGGAAGAGTTTATAAACCAAAGACTTGAACCTCTCGTTGCTCATTATTGATTCACTCCTGACTTGACGTTGGTGGGCCGCTTCTTGTGTCATCTTAGCAAGACCTTCTTATCTCTTCGCCTCAAGAGCAACATTGGATGTTTTTAAACGATCTTCAACCAGCGAATGATGAGATAACATGGCGGACCGCCGGAGGAGTGTTTCCTCTAATTCCTTCTCTATTGCCAATTTCTACTACTAAAGAGTCCGTCTTCTCTTGTCCAGCTCAGCCATCTCCTTAGCAACATCCTGGAGAGAATCCTTCTCCTGACGTACTAGTCGCTCTGCTGCTTGGGCTTCAGCATCAGAGGGGTAATCAATAAGGTTAGTTACGACAACTATTCGCTCCTGACATTCTTTATAGTGAGAAAAGCCGATAGAAAAGTGATCTGAAAAATTCTTCAAGCGGTGAGCAACACTTGGAGGAAACAACACCATAAACTCTTCCTTGGTCAGTTCTATCGTCACAGACTTGATACATTCAATTGCTGATGGATTGTCCATAAAGGAGGAATTCCCAGAAAAAAGGAGATCTAAGGAGCTCGACAGATTGAGCTTTAGCTAATCTAAAGTTGCTACTGATGGGGAAATACCCTGTTGATGTATATCAGGAGGAATTGAGGAAGTAGAAGGCTTCACAAAGTAAGCTTGAATATCTGCCAGTGAAACTTGAGTTGCAGATAGACCAACCTCAGTAAGTGTAGGATCGACAGCTACAAATGTCTAAGGAATTATAGATGAGAATTCATCGTAAGGCTCTTTGACCACTATGAGATTGCTGAGAGAATCTACTTAACTAGAAGTAAGTGCGAGCAAGGGCCTGCCGTGAACTTCTAGAGCTAGCAGATTGAATGATTCAGCAGGGGCAGACGGTTCACTGACAAAGGAGATAGCGTTAAACTTTTCAGCCTAAGTAACACCCGACGAAGAATCTTCGGGGTGAATTTTTGAGGGTTTTCCAGCATCGGAGAGGATAATCGAAGGCACAGGACGTTTCTTCCGATGGAGAGAAATAACGGGTTCGTCATCTTTCGGCTCATCATCTAACACGCATAAACAACTTGTCAAAGTGGCCAATAATTTGTTTCGGGTTGAAAGAAGAAGATGAATACGTCATGGAAAAGGACGAAGCTGAGAACCAAAAAGGGTTTAGGGTTTAAAACAACAAAGAAGACGGCGTTTGAAGACTTTCTGTCTAAAACGGATTATGAACCAAAAGTGGATACGTCAAGGAAAAGGTGGAATGATCATACTTTCGGGAAAAAAAGTCCTGATGATAACGCAGCGGTCAAATCAAAATGTTCTTTAAAAAACATAAATCCTTGATTTATATCTTTTAAAACGGGGCATTTGTTGATACCTAAAACTACCTTATGGGTCACATGATGCGCACAAGAAAAAGGGAAGTATTCAGCTACGGAAAGATGTACGCAACGCAGGTGAAGATTAGCTACAGAGATGCCACGTAGGAGATGGTTTTGGCGGAATTTGTCCCAAAGCGTAAAATGAAAAGGGCGCGTGAAAGAAGACACGATCAGGGGCAATCGAAAGATTTTGCGGCAACCCCATCAAAAGGGACAAAAGAGGCGTGAAAACTGTTGAAGACTTCATCCGTGAGGTCGTGAGGGGAAACATGCAAAAAGATGGAAGGTGATAGCTGTCTAACAGTTATCGAAGTAAACCTCGTCTCTAATGGGAGATACACTTGAAGCACAAGATAAGGATTTTTCGATGGTTATCGGAACATGCCTATAAATACCTAAAGGTATCCTACACCGAAGAACACACAAAAAAACAACACAACAAATCTTTATCTTTCAATCTAGCTTAACCTTAGCTATAGCTTTCAGATTCCCGTTGTTGATTTAATTTCGACGTGTTTCATATCTAGAGTTAGGTGTCGTTGATTAAATTCCGACTTCTACTCGCATAATCCAGTGCCGTCGATTAAATTCCGGTATTGGATTGATTCATTCTCCACCTATCTAGCACTGTCGATTCAATTCATATGCCGTGTGCTACATTTTCATCTGTCCAGTGTCATCGATTAAATTTCGACATCGTGACCTACAGTGTAGTCCAGCATCGTTGATTCAATTCCGGTGTTGAGCCTTGACCCCTTTTTCCGTCGAAGTATCCGACAAAGTTCATCGAAATTCATCTCCGGTAGGTTTGTTGAAATCTTGTACAAAGCTGTTGAAAGACATGCTCATATCAATAAGATATCTTGCATTTGACGCTCTCTGTCCATAACTTGTCTGGAACCCATGTTTCTTAACGAACTGCTAATGTTCGATAAAGGAAATTTTCCGCGATAACAACCCTTGTGGGCTCTGACCTCTTGGGCTGAACCCCAGGAGAATCAATTGAGCCTCATCGAGAGAGATTTTCCACGCAACAAGAGCATAGGAGAGGAGCAATAGTGAGGTTTTGGATTGATAATCTTTGACTTACGTATGTTATGTGGGTTGAGAGACACAGATGAGGAGAACATTAAAAGCTTCATTCTTCATGCTTTTGGTAGCACAATTAAAACCTTTTGTTTTGCCAATATCAGTCAAAAAATAGGAGGCTACAGTTAATCTTCATTATCTAGTTAATGGAACACTTGCAAGTAACATGCAAATATGAATGGAGGTGTCACACATTTTAAACCTGTAGCTCTAGCTGAAGAAAAACACTTTTAATTGTTCATTCATGGCTGGAGATGACTTAGAACACATATTTCTTTATATAATAGTGAAGATTCAAAACCAACAAATTGCTTTGTGTGGAAAGTGGTTTTTCAATCATCTCTCCCATATGGCCATTTCTTAAAAAAATATAACTAATCAAAAATGATAAAGAGTAGAGGAAGATGAGTGGTGGTGAGGTTTTGAACTGATGATTTCTCTGACTCATTATGCCATGCTGGTTGAGAGACACGAATGAGGAAAACGTTAAATAATTCATTCTTCAAACTTTTGGTCACAAAAGTAAAAGCTCTTGTTTTTTCCATTCTTGGTTGGCGAAAAGGAGGCTACATTTAGTTTTCATTATTCAATTAAAGGAACACCTGAAAGTAACATGCAGACATGAATGGAAGTGTCACACGCTTTGATCCTGTAATTCTAGTTGAAGGAAAGCACTTTGAATTGTTGATTCATTGCCGAAGTTGGTTTAGGACATATAATTTATTATATAATAACGAAGCTTCAAGAGCAGTGAGCTCCATAATGTGAAAATTGGTTTCATGATCATCTTTCCCACGGGATCATTTCCTCAAAAAAAGTATTAACCAAAGACGACAAATAGCAGAGGAAGAGGAGTAGTGGTGAGGTTTTGGATTGATAATCTCTTTAACTTATGTATGCTGTGTAGGTTGAGAGACATAGATGGGAGAACATTACATGCTTCATTCTTCACGCTTTCGATAAAATCTTGTTTTTCCAACCTCGATAGGCAAAGAGAGGCTACATTTAATCTCCATTATCCAATTAAAGGAAATCCTAAAATTAATATGCAAATATGGATGAAGGTATCGGATATTTTAAGCCTGCAGCTCTAGATGAAGAAAAGCACTTCAAATTGTTGATTAATCTCCAGAGATGGGTTAGGACACATATTTCATTATCTAATAGTGAAACTTCAAGAGCACCGAATTACTTAATGTGGAAAGTGATTTTGCGACCATATCTCTCACGTGGCCATTTCTTCAGAAATAATATTAACCATAGATGGTAGAGAAGAGGGAGAGGAGTGGTGGTGAGGTTTTGGACTGACAATCTCTATGACTTTACGTATACTGTGCAGGTTGAGAGACATAGATGGAGAGAACGTTAAAGGCTTCAAACTTCATATTTTTGGTGACACAAGTAAAATCTCTAGTTTTTAACCTCGGTATTATCCAATTAAAGGAACACTTAAAAGTAACATATAAATATATATAGAGGTGTCACATACTTTAATCGTGCATCTCTAATTGAAGAAAAGCATTTTAAATTGTTGATTCATCGCTAGAGATTACTTAGAACATATAATTTATTATCCAATAATGAATCTTCAAGGGCAGCAAATTGATTAATGTGGACGGTGGTTTCATGACCATCTCTCTTAAATGGTCATTTCTTAAAAATTAGTATTATCCAATGATGGCAGAGAGCAGAGGGAGAGGAGTGATGGTGAGGTTTTCGACCGATAATCTGTCTCACTTACATATATTGTGGAGGTTGAGAGACATAGACGGGAAGAATGTTAAAGGCTTCGGTCTTTATGCTTTTAGTAACACAAGTAAAACTTTTTATTTTTTCAACCTCGATCCGAAAAGAGGAGGCTACATTTAATCTCCATTATCTATTTAAAGGAACATCTGAAAGTGACATTCAAATATGAAAGGAGATGTCCTGCATTTTAATCCTGCAGCTCTAGTTGAAAAAAAGAACTTTGAATTATTGATTCGTCGCAAGAGATGGCTTGGAACATATAATTCATTATTTAATAGTGAAGTTTTAAGAGCAGCGATTTACTCAATATGAAAAGTGGTTTCACGACCATCTCTTCCACATGGCCATTTCTTAAAAAAAATTGTGTTAACCAAAGATGACTGAGAGCAGAGGGAGAGAACTTGTGGTGAGTGTTGAGATTAATAATGCGGAAATGCCGGCGGATCTTGCAAATAAGTCGAGACGAAATTACTAGAGAAATTACGATAAACGATAAAGGACACAAGATATTTACGGGGTTCGGTCCAATATTGGTACCTACGTCCATGGGGAGAGCCAACTATATAATCCACTATAATCGGAGAGTCGGATTTACAATCGTTCATGCGCTTGAGTGTTTCCCGCACCTAGATTAAAACCCAAAGCAAACCCTCAAGTATTATCTCACAATCTCACAGAGAACTCACTAAGAAAAACTCACAGAGAGAAACAATACTTGTCTTATTTGCAATAAGAATGGATGAACCAAGAAAGCCCTTGACGTTCTTTCGCTTCATTCTCGTACGGCTTCTCTATTTGTGCGGCAATCCAAGACATCCTGTATGTCTATCTTCTTGCCACTCGAAAAGCCCACTGTGCGACACCAAGAACACCCTCTTCTTCTTTTGTTTGTTTGTGTGGCGGCTTTTTTTTGTTCCTATCTTCGTGTGGCTACTTTTTACTAGAGGAGTCCACGCCCTCGTGTCGTTCTTGTGCGGCTTCTGTAGGAAGACATCTCACTGCCTTTTATCTGTGCCCTTAAAGGAGTCAATCAAAAACTAATGTTGACTGGGACCCACACAAAATTCTTCGTATCTCGTCCACCAACCGATCAAATACGGATAAACAAGAAATAATCTTGTTGACCAAATCTTGGGTTATATTTCAAATTGAATAATAGTCTGCAATTATCCAAAGAAACCACTGCAAGGTAAATCCATGATTTCGATCAAAGATGCAATGTATTATCAAAATATCCTGTAGACGAGTCCGGTTTTGTACAAGGCTAAAAACTCAAGGCATAATCCAACAATCTCCACCTTGGCTCGACGTTTGAAACCAAGTCATAGTGCTCATCATATATGCTGCTCGCAATGCCCCTGCGGGCGCTCACTCTCCACAAACGTCTATCAAGATCAAGTAGAGCTTGAACTTATTTCGAGAAATGAAGTCGATCCACATGTCTGCAAGATTCTCCACTGCAAGAAACTTCTCCTTGGTCACATCTGTTGACATGCTATATCTAACGCAAAATTTCTGGTCACCATTGTACTCAGTTCTCCAGTGATATCTCTGACTTTTATCGAACACCACATCAATTGAATGTCTCTTCACTAACCAAGTCATTAGACCATACTGCCTCTTCAACTTTTTTAGCTGCTACTATGTTCCCATTCTCAATCATCAACGAGACCATAGTGTCTCCCAATGACGTTTTCCAACTCATAGTACGACTAATAAAAGTAAAGGCATAATTTCTCAGAATTCGACCATCTTTAAGGTTCCTTGCATTACCTAGGTTCATAAACCTAGTTATCGTCACACTACATGAACTACATTCTCCAGAATATAACCCAACGCCTATCGTCCCTGATAAATTCAAGAGGATCCACTTCACATCATCACAATGTATACTTAGATTAATCATATACATTTTCCTGACTACATGTGATGGATCAAGCCTAAAACTATCCATGACATAATTCAAATAACTAATAGTACTAGCATATGAAGCATGCGACAATAACTCCACCTCTATCCAAGTACACTGTGATAGACTAGATAATTTATAATATGCAGAAAATGAGATACTTACAAAATTTCTTCTAGTAGTCTCTATATATATATATATCTCCATACCCAAAGCTATCTGTTGCACCGAAATCATCTATTTTAACATCTACATATAACAGTCGCTCTATCTCATCCACCTCCGCTGACCACCTCGAAACTTCATCATCTATGACTTCGAAACAAATGTCAACTGCTCTGGAATATAGCAACTCTGTAGACTTGGTCACATCTATTGTACTCGGAACATCTATAGGCTCTACCTGAAGCTCCACTTGTTTCCGAACACTGTCCAGATCTTTCTCGTCAAGTGATCCCTCACTCCTATTTTGAAACAGAGTAAATTCATCAAAGGTAACATCACTACTGAACATAAAACTAAGTAAATCATCCTTTGTGTACCACATCCTGTATCCTTTCGCCCCATGTGCATAACCTAGGAATATGCACTTCCTTGCCCCCGACTCTAGTGTGCCATCACTCACACAAGCATAAGCAGAGCAACCAAATACTCTCAGTTAGGTGTAATTAGCAGGCTTACTTGACCACGGTTCCTCAAGAGTTCTCCAATCAATCTCTGGTGATGGTGATCTGTTTACTAATCAACAAGCGGTATTAACAGCTTCAGCCTAGAAATCTTTATCTAATCTAGCGTTTGAGAGTAAAGAGCGAGCTCTCTCCAATATACTTTTGTTCATCATTTCTGCAATTTCGTTCAACTGTGGTAACTCGGCAACATTGCGGTGTCTCACCATGCCTCCATCTACGCAAAACGGACCAAGCTCATCAAACAAAATTCCAACCCTTTATCGGTTCTCAAGCCCATGATCTTTCTTTCTATTTGCTTTTCGATCATCATCTTCCATGACTTGAACCGACCAAACACATTGCTCTTGTGCTTAAGAAGACTGATCCAGACTTTACTTGAAACGTCATCAACAAAAGACAATACATACCTGGCACCTCCCTTGGACGAAACTGGAGAGGGTGCCATAAGTCTGAGTGTATGCAGTCTACAATCTTTGAGGTCCGGTGACCAGCCGTATTGAACTTCACTCTTCATTGAATACCCATGTCACAGTGATCAAGAAATTCCAGCTTCTCAATTTGATGACCTCCTAGTAGACCCCTCTGATCCAGAATAATCATCTTCCTCTCTCTCATGTGTCCATGTGTCAAATGCCATAATTGTGTTGTATCTTCACCTAAAGTATAAGAGAATCTAGTAGATGAGCCAGTCACTATTTTTCCCTGGAGGAGATGTAGCCCATAGTCTATCTTTCCTCGCATTACAATAAGCACACCTTGAGAGACCTTTATAACTCTACCTTCAGCGGAAATCTGGTATTCGAACCTGTCGAGAGCACTCAATGAGATAAGGTTCTTTCTCAGTTTTGGTACACGCCTCACATCAGTTGACATTCGCAGCATTCCATCGTGCATCTTAATTTGAACTGTTTCGATCCTTACTACTTCACAAGCAAGACCATTTTCCACCAGCACCTACCACCCTTCGTGCATTGATAAGTAGTAAACCAGTGTCTATGAGAAGTCACATGATAAAAACATCCAGAATCAAGCACCCATTCATCACCTGATGAACTCGTGGCAACTGTTAACACATTATTGGCATAACTAGAACTATTATCTGTTGTAGTAACAATATTACTATCACCTGCAGACTCCACCTTAACTCTTTTACTTTTATACTTCGGACAATCTCTCCTATAATGCCTTGCCAAATTACAGTGATAACATCGATGGTTCCGAACATTGGACCTCGATTTAGAATAATGCTTCCATATGTTACCTCCAGACTCTCTATGTTCATCTCTACCATGAACGAACAAACTTTGCGCTAAGTTATCTTCTTGTAATTCCTTTTGCCACTCTTTAGATAATAAAGCAAACTTTACCTCTTCCAAGGTAATCGTAGTACGCTCCTGCAGTAACGAATTTATAAGTGCTCAAAAGAATCCGGTAGAGATGCAAACAACAACATACCTTGTTTCTCATCAGGCAAAACCTCATTGACGTTCTTCAAGTCCATCATGAGTTTGTTAAACTCATCTAAGTGGGCTCTGATAGATGTGCCTTCAGCTATCCGTAACTAAAACATCCTCTTCAGATATACAAACGATTCTTCAAACCTTTCATAGCATAGAGTACCTAAAGTTTAGCCCACAACGCTGTGGCATCTTTCTCCTTGGCTATCTCTATCAATATCTCATCCGATAGGTGCAACCTAATTATACTTTCCGCTTTTTTGATTATCACATCCTTTTCGGCATCTTCCATTGCTTTCGACAACTTATCCTTGTCCTTCAATGCTTCGGCCAAACCTTGAGTCGTTAATAATGCATCCATCTTGAGACTTCATAACTCAAAGTTGTTCCTCCCATTAAATTTCTCAATATCAAATTTTGCTTCGACCATAATTGCGACGACAAAATTTCTAGACAATGATCAGACAAATAAAAGCCGCAAATCAACTGCTGAAATTCTAACCTCTACAATTGGTTACTTGTTAGAAATTCTAACCAATGACAGAGTTTTCGTTGTTCATGTAGCGGCTTTTTTTGTTCTTGTCTTCGTGCGGCTACCTTTTACTAGAGGAGTCCACACCCCCGTGTCGTTCTGGTGTGGCTTCTGTAGGAAGACATCTCACTGCCTTTTCTGTGTGCCGTTAAAGGAGTCAATCAAAAACTAACGTTGACTGGGACCCACAAAAAATTCTTCGTATGTCATCCACCGACTGATCAAATACGGAT
The DNA here is from genome assembly GCA_028455895.1 of Rhodomyrtus tomentosa. Classification (NCBI taxonomy): domain Eukaryota; kingdom Viridiplantae; phylum Streptophyta; class Magnoliopsida; order Myrtales; family Myrtaceae; genus Rhodomyrtus; species Rhodomyrtus tomentosa. The sequence goes on along the minus strand of JAPCWY010000003.1, from coordinate 18,584,152 downwards.
GAACAAGAAACAATCTCGTTGACCGAATCTTGGGATATATTTCAAATTGAATAATAGTCTGCAATTATCCAAAGAAACCACCGCAAGGTAAATCCATGATTTCGATCAAAGATGCATTATATTATCCAAATATCATGTAGACGAGTCCGGTTTTGTACAAGGCTAAAACGTCAAGACATAACCCAACACATTGAGGCTTTGCACCAATGATCTCTATGACCTATGTATACTGTGCTGATTGGGAGACAGTGATAGGGAGCACTTTAAAGGCTTCAATTTTCATGATTTTGGTAGTACAAGTAAATTCTCCTATTTTTCCAATCTCGATAGGCAAAGAGAAGGTTATATTTAATCTCCATTAACCAGTTAAAGGAACATATAAAATTAATATGTAAATATGAATGGAGGTGTCACACAGTTTAATCTGTCAACTCTAGTTGAAGAAAAGCACTTTGAATTGTTGATTTATCGCCAGAGATGGCTTAAAATAGATACCTCATTGTCTAATAGTGAAGCTTCAAGAGCTTAGAATTGTTTGATGTGGAAAGTGATTTTGCGATCATCTCTCCCATATGGCCATTTCTTCAAAAAAAGTACCAACCAAAAATGACATAAAGAAGAGAGAGAATTGGTGGTGAGGTATTGCACCGATGATCTCTCTAACCTACGCATGATGTGCAAGTTGAGAGATAGAGGCGGACAGAACTTTAAAGGTTTCATTATTCACGCTTTTGGTGACTTCTTGTTTTTTCCAACCTCGGTAGGCAAAGAGGACGCTACACTTAAACTCCATTGTCCAATTAAAGGAAAATTGTGACATTCTGATTTCCAGTCAATTTTAGACTCATTAATGAGAAGTGTATATCTAGAGATGTATTTCAGTCGTATTTCGCTTGAATTTGATTAATTCGAGTAGACTGACCAAAAGGGAAAGGCTAACGCGAGACGAGGTACGTGGACCTAGGAAACTCGAATAGGAAATGACGTTTTGGCCATAAGGATTATCGAGGGAACTAGCGATAGACCCTCACAATTACATGAAAACTAAAGCCACCACGCATTGACGAGCCCTATATGTGATATGAATCATGGGGTTGATACGCGTAATGTCTACAAAAGCCGTCCGTCGGTTCGGGATAGGCTAGAATCACGTTTGATAGAGAAAACTATCAAAAACGAGTCCTGAAAAGTTTGAATTGAAAAATCAAGAATTCCAACGTTATTTGGATTGGTCGTCGCCCTATCGAGGAATTCTGGAACGAGAAAAACGACGTTCTGAACGTCGGGGTGAAATTACCTTTTTGCCCCTCAAGCTTAGAACTTTGCTCATACATTTGAAGAAGGGCATAATGGGCATTACACCCTCCCATGGCTGCCGAAAATGAAGATTAAAGGAGAACCATTGGATATCCATGGGAAAAGACAATGCCATGTGTCACTAGATGGTGAAGTGTAGTTATATCAACCTTTATGCACACCTAACATTCAAACCATTGACCAAAATTTGGATATAACACAATTCTCTCTCCTCTCTCTCTCCTCACCCTCCCATTCGGCCAGACCAAGCCTCCCTAATTACCGAAAATCACCTTCTTCTTCCTCCTTTAACCTGCTCGCCGACGACCGATTTTGAGCCCGCCGTTCGCCGCCCATGACCAGCCCTGCCGGCCACCGTTCGACTGCCGGCCGGCCACATCGACGAAGCTCCACATCTTGCCGAACTCCTTCAATAAGAATCAGGTCGATTGAAGCATCGAGGAGTTCTGGGCAAGAGATTTCCCGAGAGCCGACAGAATCGGAACAAACCTGAGGTAGAATCAAAACAAACCTGAGGTAGGTCCGGTTCTTAGCCTTTTTGATGGACGAAATGTTGGAATTTTGGGCTCAATTTTTGTGGAGACTCAGTAGACATATAAAGGATTCTTTGGTAAAAATTGGGGCTTAATTTGATAAGTTTATGACCATAAACCAACCTTGTGCATTTTGCCCAGAAACTGCTAGATTCTTACTCGGGAAGAACCAGCGACGTTCGACGAGTTTCCGGCAGCCAATTGACTTCAAATATTCAGTGAGCCTCAAGACCGCTTAGATAGACATGTTAAGAGGTAGGATAAGGGTTAAATGATGGAATTGAAGTTGATTTAGGATGGATAGTGCACGGTATGCACAGAATCGAATTGAACCGGGTAGGTTATGTGCAAGACCGGTTCTGGTGGATTGAAGAGCTGGTGATTTTGAACCTCAAATTGATGTTTAAGACATGATTAGACAATGAGGGTTAGGATATGGATGATTGGGGTTCGTGGATTGAGGAATTGAGTGTGAAAATTGATGGAATTAGTTGAATTTTGTTAGGTTGCGCGTCAAGTCCGATTATGGACATTGAAGGCCGAAACTTTGGAGCTCAAAAGCAGTAAATTGTGTTGGCAAATAAAAGGTAAGAGAATTCCTAACCTTATGCTAGGAAGACTGGACTCAATTGGGTGAGTAGAAGTTTGATCGGATTGAATTATGGAGATTTTTTCAAAGGATAACTATTGGTATGTCCTAAACAATGATAGAAGGGCTATGTATGATATTGTATATATTTGAATTGTTCGCCATGAATGCGTATCATTGATTGTTTTGCATGCCATGAATAGTCAAATTGTGCGTGAGTTGTACAAGTGTTTTATTGGTGAATTGAATGGAAAATCATGACATGAGTATAACACAGCGAGGCCCTGAGGTGTATGAGACGCGGGGCGGAAGTTGATACCCTAATGCAATAGGATCGCGGGGTGAAGTTATGGTGGTGTGGCACCCTGATGCGACGAGATCGAGGGGTTGAGATAGCCACGGTCCTGATGTGAATTATTTGCGGGACAAAGAGGCCCTGAGGCGTATGAGACGCGGGGCGGGAGGTGATACCCTGATGCGACAGGATCGCGGGGTGAAGTTATGATGGTGTGGCGCTTTGATGTGATGAGATCGCGGGGTTGAGATAGCCACGGTCCTGATGCGAACTATTCACGAGACGGAGGTAAGAGATAATGAGATTTGCATAAGGTCCATTGGAACTTGATGCGTTTACGCGGGTTACTGATGACGGTCTGATGCGTTTCCGCGGGCCAAGCCTGATGCGATTAATCGCGGGCTAGAGATTGAGGCAGGCGGAGGTTGGTAGATATGGTGAAGTGACAGACCGAGTGTATGCACGCGTCTGAGTTTGACATAAGGTCATCATTGCATGCCTGCCATCTTCATGCTATTGTTTTAATGATAATTCTTGATACGCCTGCGAGTTTATGAGTTTGGAAGTATTGAGGGGTAGATGACTGCCTGAGTAGACGGTCGGCCTAACCTAGGGTTAGGACTCACCTTACCGAGATTTATATCTCATCCCAGTGGGGACTTACATTTTTCAGGTTCCGGGCGGAGAAAGCACGAGCTGCCAAGGATTGACATATGGAAGGGATAGTCGATCAACGGTATTAAGAGAGTTACAAGTTATGAATGTACATTATGTGATATCGGGATTGCCCTTCTGAATTGGTGAATTTGGAATGGATCTTTTAGTAATTGGTTAATGAGATTTTGGTGTATCTGTCCTAAGTCATCGGTTGTTGATTTATTTATTAATGGAGATGGCATCGCTTTCGCGTGCGTTTTTTTGTAAAGAATTGTAAGTTATTGGCCGTTGGATCCTGGAGCTTGAATTGGGAACAACTTGGTGGGATGTATGTGCGCTCGCCGGGATCGGGGCGTGACAAAAACCTGAAAGCAACATGCAGATATGAATAGAGGTGTCAGGTACTTTAATCCTCCGGCTCTAGTTGAAGAAAAGAACTTCGAATTCTTAATTCATCGCTAGAGATGGCACATCACACTTATTTCTTTCATAATAGAGAAACTTCAAGAGCAACGAATTGCTTAGCGTGGAAAGTGATTTCACGACCATCTCTCCTACATGACCATTTCTTCAAAAATAGCATTAATTAGGGGTGAGCAAATTGGACAGCCCAAACCTGACCGGTGGTCCGGTTCTCAATTCTAGAGGTGTCCGGTCTGGTTCCCGGTTCCTAAAATTGGAACTGATGATCGGGCGGTCCGGTTCTCAGTTCTAAAGTCATAGAACCAGACCGGACTGGATTGGATAATTTTTCAAGTACAAAAAAGATCTATCAAAGTGGACACCGTATAAAGTCCAAAAAAGCAATTAGATATTAGATGGATAAATGAGTCTAACCAAACTTTACTGTTTCACATACTTGTTCTATATTTGATTGTTTCAAAATGAGATGGAGCACTACCTTGTAGAACTGCAGTAGGTCAGTGGGTGACGGAAAAAATAAACATCTCAAGCGGAAGATGTTTCCGTCATATTCTCAAAAATTTCTTAACTATTTTCTCACCGTCGGTTGTACCGAGAAGATGTTTCCATCATATTTTTAAATAGAATTTGATTGCGTTTTTGGTTCTTTGGAACCGAACTGAAACCGGACCGAACCAATGGTCCGGTTCGATTCCTGGTTCGTGGCGTGGGCGGTCCGGTCCACGATTCCAAAAAATGAGAATCAGGACCATTGGTTCGGTTCCCGGTTTTTGAAGGGAACTGGACCGAAACGAGAACCGCTCACCCCTAGCATTAACCGAAGATGACATAGAGCGCAGAGAGAGGAGTGGTGGTGAGGCTTTGGATCGTCGATCTCTCTAGCTTTACGTATACTATGGAGGTTGAGATATATATATATATATATATATATATATATATATATAGAGAGAGAGAGAGAACATTAAAGGCTTTAGACTTAATGATTTTGGTAACACAAGCAAATCCTTTAGTTTTTTAACCTCGATCAGCAAAGATGATGCTACATTTAATCTCCATTATCCAATTAAATGAACACTTGAAAGTAACATTCAAATATGTATGGAGGTATCGCGACTTTAATTCTGCAGCTCTAGTTGAAGAAAAACATTTTGAGTTGTTGATTCATCGCTAAAGATGGCTTACAACTTATATTTTATTATCAAATATTGAATCTTCAAGAGCTAGGAATTGCTCAATGTAGACAGTGGTTTGCGACGATCATTTTTTCAATAATAATATTAACCAAAGTTGGCAAAGAGCATAGGGAGAGAAGTGGAGGCGAGGTTTTGGAATCTCTATGACTTATGTATGCTGTGCCGTTTGAGAGACATAGAAGAGGAGAACGTTAAAGGCTTCTGTCTTCATGCTTTCGGAAACACAAAACCTATTATTTTTTCAACTTCGGTTGGCAAATAGGAGGCTACATTTAATCTCCATTAACCAATTAAAGGAACATCTAAAGGCACATGCAAAAATGAATGGAGGTGTCATGCATTTTAATCCTGCAGGTCTAGTAGAAAAAAAGCACTTCAAATTGTTGATTCATTATCAAACATTGCTTAAAACAGATACTTCATCATCTAATAGTGAAGCTTCAAAAGCAACAAATTGTTTAATGCAAAAAGTGATTTCGCGATCATCTCCCCCACTTGTCAATTTCTTCAAAAATAATATTAATCAAAGATGAGAGAGCGGACGAAGAGAAGTTGTGGTGAGGTTTTGGACCGTTGATCTCTCTAACTTATGTATGCTGTGCAGGTTAAGACACATAGATGGAGAGAACATTAAAGGCTTCATTCTTCACGCTATTGGTAATACCGCTAAAACCTCTTATTTTTCCAACCACGATCCAATCTCCATTATCAAGTTAAAAAATCAATTAAGAGTTGTAACGCCCCCGACCTGACCCTGGCGTCATCCAACAAGGGAATTCACGCCTAATGGAGTCAAGACCGATTTCGGCTCTTAGGCCTAGCGTCGGCAGGTGAGGTCTTATGATGTCCCAGGCGCGTCGACCTCAATTGTCCCACCCTTTTTTAGATTTTCTTATTTCACACCAACAATTTATGAAGTTTATCTGTAGTACCTCAGGACATCACACCATTTATATAAAACTAACTTCTTTAAATAAATTACCATATTATATCGTGCTTCTATATGTACAATACATAAGTTTACGGCATGGGTAAGGGTACGTCTAGCTCCTCTAGTGGCGTGTACTCTTCCAAAAGCTTGCCCTTCATGCTTTGCTCATCCTCAACCAAAAAGTAGTATTCCCTCCAAGTCACTTCATGCATTCCTCGGCCATGCGCCTTTATGGAAGCTCGACAGACCATTAAATTCCCTCAATGATCCTACGAGCTCACTTCCCAAGAGTAAAAATCACGCCACAAAAATGGTAAAGGACCCAATAGCTGGTTCCCTCCTCTACGTATACAGTAAAAAGAAAGTGACGGTAGGTAGTATCTTCCTCAACATCTGCTACATCGGTATGAGTTATCTCAACAGACATGACCAATCCAAAATGAGGAGATGAACTAATAGCCATACCTATAAATCTAAAAGGTAAAGAGGTGAGAACAACTTCTCAGTAAGTGAAAATCTAAATCTACAACAAGAGGTTAGCTAATATCAAACTTAAGAATCAAGCAACAAACATATAAACGTAGGTCACTCAAGACCACACCAAACCATTTGGCCATGTAACTTTTTTATGGGTAAGCATGCAACTTTTCATTATGTTTCTTGTACGTCCCACGCTCATTGCATGCCTACCCGTCCTTTTCTCAGGCGAGGCATCTCGGCGTGCACTTTCGATATATCGAGACATCCTGTAGGGCAACTCGAACATGACTCGACTTGTGTTTCTATTGTTCTGTTTGATTTGTCTCATACCAAACCGAATAGTCAAGTTACACATAATCGCCCATGAATGAGGCATATCATATCATATCATGGTCTAAAGTTCTAGAGGTGGCCCTAGTCCTTAGCTAGGCGATCTGAGGTTCTAGAAGTGGCCCCCTTGAGACTCTCGTCATCATGTGGCATTTAGTCCTCGACCATCGTATGAAAAGAGCATGCAAACCAAGATTCTTTCATGCAAGATATATAAGTCGATAAAGCCTTCATCCTAGCATAAATTTAGAAATTCACTTACCTATTTTGTCGGCAAGAACTTAAAGATGAGCTAGCAGGTAACAATGAAGAACTAGAGCCGAGCTGTACGTGTCTTCTTCGTGAGATGGTTGGCTATTAGAGAGGAGAATGAGAGAGAGAGTGGCCAAAATTTAGAGGAAGAAAGAAAGAGAGTGGCGCGAGAATGAGGGACCAAATGAGGATCCTTGCCTATTGATAGGCAAAATTTTATAATTTATTTATAATTTATTTTATTCTTGACTTATCCTTCAAGATAATGCTTTACACATGTTATTTCCTTATTCTATCTATTTTCTACATAATCTTTATAGTTTATGAGGCTAATATCAGGCAATATTCTATTGGCCCATGTGGTCCAATTAAATGGTGACACCTACCTCGTCTAGTAAGCTATAATGCATACTTGTCAAGTAGATAACCTAGGTGTATCATCTCAAACCACATGCCTAATGAGGTGTCCTATTTCTAGAATATTTCATTTTATATAATATTTTATTAATTTCAAATTATTTATTTATTTATTAAAATCTTCTTTGGAAATCATGCGTTTGACTTTTCAAAACTCTTTTTTCAAAGTACGTGTTTGACTTTTCAAAGCTATCTTTTTAGAAATACATGTTTGATTTTATCATCTTGATATACATGCTTGTTCTTATCACTCGATATACGTGCACATACTTATCATCTTGATATACATGCGAATACTCATAATCTAGGATTTTATGTAGATGTTTATCACCTAGGGATTCGTGCAGATGCTTATCTTCTAGGAATGCATGCTTTGACTTGGTCAATGGTCAAAGGTTAACTTGGTCAAAGGTTGACTTTGACTTGGTCAAAGATGATGCAGTCGATCATGCAGTCGGTGATGCAGTCTATGATGTAGTCATTTTTCTCTTTTTCTAAAAGTATAGAAAACATTAGATATCATGTATTTTAGGAAGGAAATCTATTAGCGAATATCTATCGGAAATTGGATTGAGCTTTGAACTTCCGACGGAGGCGCCACTAACAAGAGCATATTCGCAGTTAACTCAATTTAATGTCAGAATCACCCATTCTTTAATTGAGTATCGAATTGGAACACTATCGTGGGTGATCAGTCTGTGGCTCGTAATCCCACACGTTATATTGCACAACCGAGGGTGATCAGTCCCGGCTGGCGCGTGCTTGTGTACGACATTCCATGATTGTGAACTAGCTCTATTGCTGACATCTGCGGCTTTAGTCTATAGCTCGTTCCGTGAGAGTATCTAAGGAAGCCCTAAAATTTGGGATGTCACAAAAGTAATATGTAAATATTAATGGAGGTGTCATGCACTTTAATCTTGTAGCTTTAGTTGAATAAAATCACTTTAATTTGTTGATTCGTCACTAGAGATAGCTTAAAATCAAAACTTCATTATCTAATAGTGAAGCTTCAAGACTAATGCATTGCTTAATGCGAAAATTTGTTTCGCAACATTCTCTCCCGTATGACCATTTCTTAAAATATGGCCTTCTCCAAAGGTGGCAGAGATTAGAGGTAGAGGAGCGGTGGTGAGATTTTGTATCGATAATCTCTCTCACTTACATACGCTGTGCACGTTGAGAGACATAGATGAGGAGAATGTTAAAAGTTCTAAAATTCATGTTGTTGGTAACAAAAGTAAAACATCTTGTTTTTCCAATCACGGTCGCCAAAGAGGAGGCTATGTTTGATCTCCATTATCCAATTGAAGGAGCACCTCAAAGTAACATGCAAATATGAATGTAGGTATCACACACTTTAATCATACAGTTCCAGTTGAAGAAAAACACTTTGAATTGTTGATTCATCAATAGAGATGGCTTAGACCCAATGCTTCGTTATCTAACAGCAGTAGATTGCATAATGTGAAAAGTTATTTTGCAACCATCTCTTTCACATGGTCATTTCTTCAAAAATAGTATTAACCAAAGACAATAGAGAGCATATGGATATTGGTGGGAAGGTTTTGGATTAATGATCTCTTTGACTTACATATCCTTTGCCGGTCTGGAGACATAGATGGAGAAAACATGAATGACTTTAATCTTCACGCTTTTGGTAACACTAGTAAAAGCTCTTATTTTTCCAATTTCAATCGACAAAGAAGAGGCTACATTTAATCTCCGTTACCAAATAGAGTGGACATATAAAAGTAACATGCAAATATGAATGGAGATGCCACGCAATTTAATCCGGCAACTCCAGTTAAAGAAAAGTACTTCAAATTATTCATTCTTTTCCATAAATAGATTATAACCAATTGTGAAGCGTAGCGAAGTGCTTAATGTGGAAAGTGGTTTTGTGACAACCTATTGCACATGTTCAGGTTTTGGACCGATGATCTCTTTGGCTTACGTACACTGTGTAGGTTGAGAATCACAAATGGGGAGAATGTTATATGCACCGGTCTTAAGTAATATCTTTTATTTTTCCAACCTTGGACTTTGATCACAGCTTCAGTTGAAGAAAAGAACTTCAAATTGTTTATTTATTACCAAAAGATGGCTTAGAACAAATACCTCATTATCTAATGGTGAAGATTCAAGAGCAGTAGATTGCTTCATGTGAAAAGTGATTTCTTGATCATCTCTCCCACATGTCCATTTCTTAAAAAAAGTATTAACTAAAGATGGGAATGAGCAGATGGAGAGGAGTGGGAGAGATGTTTTGTAGGCTGGAGAACATTAAAAGCTTTTGTCTTTACACTTTTGAAAACACAAGCAAAACCTCTTCTTTTTCCAACCTTGATCAGCAAAGAAGAGACTACATTTAATCTTTATTATACAATTAAAAGTGTTGCGCGGAACCAAGAGATCGATCGAATAAATATACAAAACGAGTAAAGTAAATCGGACACCAGATGTACGTGGTTCGGTCGTAAAAACCTACGTCCACGGGAAGAGCAGCAACGATTTCCACTATAGATCAAACGATACACAGAGATTACAGATCACTCGAGTTACACAGAACACACTCTTGGTATTTCCCAGTCCAAATTACATTCAAGAACGCACATAGTGTTTAACTCTCAATTCTTGACGAAATAATCTCTCAATCTCATAAAGGAATTACACAAATCTTACCATAAGATTCAATCGGCTAGAACACAATAATCATCGATATAATTCCACGAAAAAATCCTCTGTCAAGCACTCGTCCGAAGAATGGCGCTTCAACGAGTCCCCAAGCTCTCATGCAACCGGGCGCTTCAATGATAGGGCATTTCGAGATCAATCTACTTCGGCCACCGCATTCGCTTGCGCTCTCTCTCTCTCTCTCTCTCTCTCTATATATATATATATGCAAGCTGGACCAAAAAAACAACTGCGTGGACGCTATATATGCAAGCTGGACCAAAAAAACAACTGCGTGGTAGCGTCCGTGTCTTTTTATTTCTTCTTCTGTATGCTTTCCTTTTTTTTTTTATTGAATCAATAACCCCAATAAAGGCAAAGTACACTTGGACTTTCACGTGCAGAAGATTCCAAGCAATTCCATCAGCCGTCCAAGATTGCATGAATATATACATTTTTCTTTCCTTTTATATTGGGTAACGCATGTTAACCTTAAAGTGAATATCAAATTCCATGTTCACTTTTCTGTTTCAACGCCTAAGTCTTGCAACGCAATCTCAGATTATATTTTACGAGATTTCTGACATCCATAAAATATCTAATTTGAAATATTTATGTTTTGCTTCGAGCTTAAACTCGACTCATATTTTAACAATCTTCACCTTTGTCGACGTTTGAGCCATGTCACAATCGCTTCGCTAAAATTCGAACTTCACCTGCTACTCTCCTAACAGCTCGATGGGCTCAACCGCTACAAATATTATTTAAGTCCAAGCCGCACTTGAACTTTGTCATAACCGATGACCTCATCAGAACACCAACTAAACATGCACCTTTAACTGCTCCATAATGACTTTTTGATACAAGCTCCTTAATCACAGATAAAACAAAACCACATTGCATTCATATCTTTCAAGAGACAGAATACGTACCTTGTCAATATCAACAATAACAGCAACCGTTGGCTCTATGGGCTCCACCTCTCTACAAGCACCATCTGTGTCGATTATTGTGCTAGTACTTGCTACCTCAAGAGTTTGTGGTTGCAACTCCACCTCAAGCTGAACATCGTCCAGATCCGTATTAACACTGCTACAATCACTCCTAGATAAAAGTATTGGAGACTTGTCAAAGGTAACTTCTTTGCTACAAACAGATAAATTTATATTCAGGTACCACAACTGATGCCTTGCTTATCTCGTGTATAGCCATAGAATATGTTACTTGCCTCCACATCGGGCTTACCATCACTTACTCGATAATAACATGGGCAATTTAACATTCTGAAATTAAAATAATTAGCAACATTACCTGAGCATACTTCTTCGGGGAGTCCGATATTCAATCGCAGTCGATGGAGATCTATTCACCAAGTAGCTCGCCATACTAAGCGCATTCGCTGAAATTCTTTGAGCCATACCAGGACTAGAGATCTTTTTATGGACAGTCTCTAAAAATGTTCTGTTCATCAATTCTGCAAATTGTTGTGGTTTACTGGCACTAGTGCGGTGCTTCACTATACCCTCTTTCATGTAGAATTTATTTACCAGCTTCGAGCAGGACTCCATGCTACTGTCAATTCGTATATGCTTGATCGACTTACTTGTCTTCGTTCCGATCAAAACTCTTGATCGCGTATCCCTGACAACAACATCAAACTGGTGCTTATGCGTAAACACCTAGGCCTTCTTCGAGTAGCCCTTAGACTCTTGAACAGATGTTGACGTCTCAGAATCGAAACTTATCATTGTCTCACCTTGAAGTTCATACAGGCCGCCATGCTTAATTCCTTTCATTATCACCAGGGCACCTCGAACAATCTTCAAAACTCTACCTCGTGAAGAATATCCGCATCCAGCTGAATCTAGAGCACCAAAGTAAATTAAGTTCTTTTTCAATTTTGGATATGTCGTACTCTAGTCAATGTCCTCACAATACCATCATGCATTCTGATTTTAATATCATCAATACCTATAACATCTCATTCAACGTTGTTTCTCAACTGCACTTTACTATTATCCATGCATTGATAAGAAGTAAACTAGTTCCTGTATGGTGTAGCATGAAAAGATCAACCAGAATCCATAATTCATCCGTCAAATGATGAATCCTTAGTGACGGACAAGACACAATCAGCACCGTCAAAATTTTCAGCAATAGCTGCAACATTATCCGTAGATTCAACTTTAATTTCCTTACCCATTTCATTTTTCAGCTTAAAATAATTTCTTCTAAGATGCCCTCTCTTGCCACAGTTCCAATAGACATCACCGCCTCCTAGACTGACTACGTTTATTCATGTTCACACTACTTCTGCTAACACAAGTACTAGCTCTTCCTCTTTCACCTACTAAAGCAGTAGATACAGATTCGCCAAATTCTCTTTTACGGATATCCTCACTCAGAATTAAATCTCGAATCCCATCAAACGTCAAACTTGTCGACCCAGAGAAATTACTAACAACAGTAACAATAATATTCTAACTATCAAGCAATAAGGATAATAGAATTAAAGCACATACCTCATCTTCAAAGTCAATTTCAACTGAACTCAATTGACTAATGATCACATTGAATTTATTGATATGATTAGCAATTGATGTACCTTCGCTCATCTTCAAGTTAAACAGACGTTGCATCAGATAGATCTTATTGATCGCATAGTGCTTCTCGTACATGTCCGACAAGGCTTTTATCAAACTTGCAGTAGTCTTCTCCTTGAAGATATTAAACGCGACGTTACGAGCCAACATTGGTTGAATAACACCCATCGCTCGTCTATCTAGCAATTCTCAATCGACTTGCTTCATCATTTCTGGTTTCTTCCTAGGCATGGGCTCGTGCAGCTTCATCTGGTATAAATAATCTTCTATCTGCATCTTTCAGAAACCAAAGTCCTTCCCCTCAAATCTGTCGATTTTCTCTTTACCTTCTTTTATCGCCATCGATTCACTTTAACTCAAACAAGCCTAGCTCTAATACCAATTGTTGCGCGGAACCAAGCAATCGATCAAATAAATAGACAAAACAAGTAAAGTAAATCAGACACCAGATGTACATGGTTAGGTCGTAAAGACCTACGTCCACGGGAAAAACAACAACGATTTTCACTATAGATCAAACGATACATGGAGATTACATATCACTCGAGTTACACAAAACACACTCTTGGTGTTTGCCAGCTCCAATTACATCCAAGAACGCACACAGTGTTTAGCCCTTAATTCCTAGCGAAATAATCTCTCAATCTCGTAAAGGAATTACACAAATCTTACCACAAAATTCAATCAGCTATAACATAATAATTATAGATATAATTCCATGAAGAAATTCTCTGCCAAGCACTCGTTCGAAGAACGGCGCTTCAACGAGTCCCCAAGCACTCATGCAACCACTTGTGCAACCGGGTGCTTCAATGATAGGGCACTTCGAGATCAATCTACTTTGGCCACGGTGTTCGCTTGCTATATATATATATATGCAAGCTTGACCAAAAAAACTTCTGCGTGGTAGCGTCCGTGTCTTTTTATTTCTTCTTTTGTATACTTTTTTTTTATTGAGTCAATAACCCCAATAAAGGCAAAGTACACTTGGACTTTCACGTGCAGAAGATTCCAAGCGATTCTATCGGCCGTCCAAGATTGCATGAATATAAATAAATAAATATATATATATATATATATATATATATATATATATATATATATATATTCTTTCCTTTTATATTGGCTTATGCATGTTAACCTTAAAGTGAATATCAAATTCCATGTTCACTTTTCTGTTTCAATGCCTAAGTCCTCCAACGCAACCTCAGATTATATATTGCTAGATTTATGACATCCATAAAATATCTTATTCGAAATATTTATGTTTTGCTTTGGGTTTAAACTCGATTCATATTTTAACAAAAGAAACACCCAAAAGCAACATGCAAATATGGATGGAGGTGTCATGCACTTTAATCATAGTTCCAGTTGAAGAAAGTCACTTCGAATTGTTGATTCATCGCTATAACAATATTTCACTGTATAACAGTGAAGCTTGAAAAGCAGCGAATTAATTAATGTCGAAAGTGATTTCGCGACCATCTATCCCACGTGGTACTTTCTTTAAAAATAGTATTAACCAAACATGGTAGAGGGGAGAGAGAGAGGAGTGGTGGTAATGTTCTACACCGATTATCTCTTTGACTTACGTAACCTATGCAAGCTGAGAGACTTAGATGAAGAGAATGACAAGGTTTCAATCTTTACCCTTTTGATAACAAAAGAAAATCTACTATTTTCCAACCTCTTTTAGTAAAGAGGAGGCTACAGTTAATCTCCATTATCTAATCAAAAGAATACATGAAAGTAACATGCAAATATGAATAGAAGGGCCATTTTCAATTCTCTCAAAATGGAATCTATTCCAAACATATATGCCATGGTTCCACACTTTAATCTTGCAGCTCCAGTTGAAGAAAAGAAATTCAAATTGTTGATTTTTTGCCAGAGATAACTTAGAACCAATACTTCGTTATCTAGTTGTGAAGCTTCAGTAGCTGCTAATTGCGTGTTTCGTGACCATCTCTCCCACATGTCCAGTTTTTCACAAATAGTATTAACCAAAGAAGACAAAGAGTAGAAGGAGAGGAGTAGTGGTGAGGTTTTGGATTGATAATCTCTTTGACTTATGGATGCTATGCAGATTGAGAGACATAGATGGGAAGAACGTTAAAGGCTTCAGTCTTCACGCTTTTGGAAACACAAGTAAAACCTCTTGTTTTTCAAATCTTGATCGACAAAGAGAAAGCTATATTTAATCTCGATTATACAGTTAAAGTAACACTAGAAAGTAACATGCAAATATGAATGGAGGTGTCACACATTTTTATCTTGCACCTGTAGTTGAAGAAAATCACTTCAAATTATTGATTCATCGGTAGAGATGACTTAGAATATATACTTCATTACCTAATTGTGAAACTTCAAGAGCAGCGAATTGTATAATGTGGAAAGTGATTCCACGATCATCACTCCCACATGGCCATTTCTTAAAAAAAAGTATTAACCAAAGATGATAGAGAGCAGACAGAGACGAGTGATTGTGAGATTTTGGATCGATAATCTCTCTAGCTTACGTATGCTGTGCAAGTTGAGAGACATAGATGGGGAGAAGTTTAAAGGTTTCATTCTTCGTGCTTTTTGTAACACAAGTAAAATCTTTTATTTTTTCAACCTCGATTGGCAAAGAGGAGGCTACATTTAATCTCCATTATCCAATTAAAGGAACACTTGAAAGTAACATGCAAATACGAATGGACACGTCACACACTTTAATACTGCAACTCCAGTTTAAGAAAATCACTTCGCATTGTTGATTCATCACCAGAGATGGCTTAAAACTAATACTTCATTATCTAATAATGAAGCTTCAAGACCAATGAATTGCTTAATGTGGAAAATGGTATTGCGACTTTCTCTCTCAATTGGCCATTTCTTAAAAAAAAAAATGGAATTGGCCAAAGATGGCAGATGTAGAGGGAGAGGAGTGGTGGTGAGGTTTTGGACCGATGATATCTCTATCTTACATATGCTGTGCAGGTTGAGAGTCACATATAAGTAGAACGTTAAAGGCATTAAAGGCTTCATTCTTCACGCTTTTGGTAACAAAATTAAAACCTCTTGTTTTTTCAAATTGGATCGGTAAAGAGAAAGCTGCAGTTGATCCCATTATCTAATTAAAGCAGCACCTGAAAGTAATATGTAAATATGAATAAAGGTGTCACAAAATTCAATTCTGCAGCTCCAATTGAAGAGAAACAGTTTGAATTGTTGATTCATCATAAGAGATGGCTTAGAAGCAATACTTCATTATCTAATAGTGAATCTTCACAAGCAAGATTGCTTTACATTGAAAGTGATTTTGCAACCATCTCTCCTAGATGGCCATTTCTTCAAAAATAGTATTAACTAATGATGATAGAGAGTAGAGGGAAAGGAGTGGTGGGGAATTTTTGACTAATAGTCTATCTAACTTACATGTTGTTAAGCAGGTTGAAAGAGACAAATGGGGAGAACGTTACAGGCTTTAGTCTTCACGCTTTTGGTAACACAAGTAAAACCTCTTATTTTTCCATCATTGATGGACAAAAAAGAGGCTAAATTTAATCTCTATTATCCACTTAAATGAACATATGAAAGTAACATGCAAATATGAATGGAGGTGTCACGCACTTTAATTCTGCAACTTCAATTGAAGAAAAGCACTTCGAAGTTTCAATTACAATATATGGATTAGAACCAATATTTCATTATCTAATAGTGAAACTTTAAGAGCAACAAATTACTTAACGTGGAAAGTGATTTTGCGACCTTCTCTCCCACATGATTATTTCTTCAAAAATAGAATTAGCCAAAGATGACATATAGCATAGAGAGGAGTTGAGGTTAGGTTTTGGATCAACGATCTCTTTGGTTGACGTATACTGTCATGTTGAGAGACAGATGGGTAGCGCATTAAATGGTTCTATCTCCAGACTATTGGTAATAAGTAAAATCTCTTAGTTTTCCAACCTTGAACTTTAATCACGCAGCCCCAATTTAAGAAACACACTGCAAACTGTTGTTTATCGCCAGAGATGGTTTGGAACCAATACTTCATCATATAATAATGAAATTCAAAAGCGATAGATTTTTTTATGTGGAAAGTCATTTAGTAAGAATCTCTCCAACATGGTCATTTGTTCAAAAAATAGTATTAGTTAAAGATAGCAGAGAGCAAAGGGATAGAAGCATTGGTGAGGTTTTGGACCGATAATCTCTCTAACTTTCAGATGTTGCACAAGTTGAGAGACACAGATGGGAGAACGTTAAAGGCTTTGGTCTTTATACTTTTGGTAACACTAGTAAAACCTCTTGTTTTTTCCAATCTCGATCAGAAAAGAGGAGGTTACATTTAATCTCTACTATCCAATTACAAGAATAGCCAAAAATAACATGCAAATATGACTGGAGGTGTCACACACTTTAATCCTACATCTCTAATTGAAGAAAACCACTTCGAATTGTTGATTCAACACTATAAATGGCTTGGGACACATTCTTCATTATATAATAGTGAGTTTCAAGAGCAGTGAATTGCTTAATGTTGAAAATGATTATGAGACATCTCTCCCACGTAAAAATTTCCTTAAAAATAATATTAATCAAAGATAGTAGAGAACGGAGGGAGAGAAGTGGTGGTGAGGTTCTAGATAAGATGATCTCTTTGACTTACATATGTTGTGGAGGTTGAGAGATATATATGGGGAGAATGTTAAAGGCTTCCTTCTTTGCGCTTTTGGTAACACAAGTAAAATCTCTTATTTTTCCAGCCTCGGCCGGCAATGAGAAAACTATATTTAATCCTCATTATCCAATTAATGGTACACCACGAACTTTAGTCCTACAGCCCTTGCTGAAAAGAAGCACTTTGAATTGTTCATTTATCGCTAGAGATGGCTTAGAACACATACTTCATTATCTAGTGAAACTTTAAGAGTAGCGAATTGCTTAATATGGAAAGTGATTTGACAACCATCTATCCCAAATGAATTTTTCTTCAAAAATAGTGTTAACCAAAGATAGCAGAGAGCAGAGGGAAAAGAGTGGTGGTGAGATTTTGCACTGATGATCTCTCTAACATATGTAAGTTGTGCAGGTTGAGAGATACAAATGAAGAGGACCATAAAGGCTTCAATATTTACACTTTTGGTAACAAAAGTAAAACCTATTATTTTTTCAATCTCAATCGGCAAAGAGGAGGCTATATTTAACCTCCATTATCCAATTGGAGAATACCCAAAAGTAATATGTAAATATGAATAGAGGTATCATGCACTCTAATCTTGAAGCTCCAAAGAAAATCACTTTGAATTATTGATTCATCGCCAGAGATAGCTTGTAACTAATCTTCATTATCTAATAGTGAAGCTTCGGAAGCATCAGATTGTTTAATGTGGAAAGTGGTTTTACAACCATTTCTCTCCTACATGGCCATGTCTTCTAAAATAGTATTAACCAAAGATGGCCGAGAGCGGGGGTATTAAGCTTTTGGATCGATAATCTCTCTGACTTACGCATGATGTGTAGGTTGTAAGACACAGATGAGGAGAACGTTATATGCTTCAGCCTTCATTCTTTTAGTAACACAAGTAAAACCTCTTGTTTTTCCAACATCGTTCGTTAAAAAGGAGACTACATTTAATATTCATTATTCAATTAAAGGAATACCTGAAAGTAACATGCAAATATGGATTGAGGTGTCACGTATTTTAATCCTGCTATTCTAGTTGAAAAAAAGCACTTCAAATTGCTGATTGATCGCCAGAGATGGCTTAGAACACACACCTAATTATCTAACAGTGAAGCTTCAAGAGTAGCGAATTGCTTAATGTGAAAAGTAATTTGGTGACCATCACTCCCACGTGATCATTTATTCAAAAAATAGCATTAACCAAAGATGGTTGAGAGTAGAGGGAGAGGAGTGATGGTGAGGTTTTGGACCGATGATTTCTTTGACTTAATATGCTGTGCAAGTTGAGAGACACATATGGGAAGAACTTTAAAGGCTTCAGTCTTCATTCTTTTGACAACAAAAGTAAAACCTCTTGTTTTCCCAACCTCGGTCGTTAAAGAGGCGCCTACATTTAAGCTCCAGATGAAAAAAAAAAATCACTTGTAGTTGTTGATTCATCGCCATGGATAGTTTAGAACCAATACTTCATTATCTATTAATGAAGAGTCAAAAGTAGCGAACTGCTTAATGTGGAAAGTGGTTTCGCGTCCATCTCTTCACATGGTCATTTCTTAAAAATTAGCATTAACCAATGGTGGTAGAGAGCACAAGGAGAAGAGTGGTTGTGAGGCTTTGGACCAATGACCTCTTTGACCTACATTTGTTGTGCAAGTTGAGAGATAGAGATGGGGAGAACGTTAAAGGCTTTAATCTTTACGCTTTTGGGTAACACAAGTAAAACCTCTTATTTGTCGAACTTCGGTTGGCAAAGAGGAGGCTACATTTAGTCTTCATTATCCAATTGAACACCTGAAAATAACATGCAAATATAAATGTAGGTGTCATGCATTTTAATCATGGAGCTTCATTTGAAGAAAAAGCATTTCAAATTGTTATGAGACAAAAAATATTGAAGTTAGAATAAACTTGAGTTAAAATTGATGCTTTTTAAATAAATTGGGCCCTTAATAGAGGCAAACCACTCCTCGTTTTTTACTATCTTGTTGGGATACGATCTGCATATTACTTATGGATGTATCATTGGTGCTACACCAATAAAGAACACATTAGTAGTCTTAGCTCATTTAATCATCCTCGAATTATTCTAAGGAGCTTTCCACTGTGGGCTTAGGATCTCTATGCATGAGTCCCTCGAGGCTAGACCAAGGTCCCCATCATCAAGGCTTAGGACCCCATACTCAAGTCCCCCAAAGGTAGCGCCTGCATATGTGGTGCCCGGACTTGGGGCCCCAATGTCCATTTTTGGGTCTCAGGTGGCTGTGCTTGAGCACCTAGAGACCACCTTGGCTGACCATACCAATGAACTTCACTCTTTCGTGGCCAGTCTTAGGACCCCATATCCAAGACCGTGACAATTTGGCCTATTTACCCAACTCTTGCACTCGCGCTTAGGTCCTCGAGGCTGAGACTGAGACACTTGCGCCCTTTTAGTTGGGCTTGGGTCCTTTGAGGATGTGCTAGGTGTCACTCCCTTCCCTCCTCGGCACGAGCGCGCGACTCCCTGCAAGCGTAAACTCTCGAACGTCCCAGGATTCAATAGATCGAGAGATGCGAATGATCGAAAGCATGGGGAAGCGATGACATACAAACTCCTCTGTACAATAACAAGGGAACCTGGGTAATGAGAACATCAATATACATCATCGCGAGTTCATACAAAAAAGCAGGTAAACTAACCCTATTAACAGGTCGGGGAAATTAGGACTCCACCAAAAGACGACAAAGATTTAAATTCCCCAGAAGATTACGGACCAACGAGGGTCATCATCAAAAGACTACTAAGTAAACCCAAGAAACCCTTAGGTCGAACTGCTAGATTCGTCAGTCTCCTTGGCGTCCTCGGTATACTCGTACTCCGAGAAAGTCTCCGAGCATATCTCCACTATATCCTCCATCGTCTCGTTTGCTGACTGCTCTACCAGGTTGTCCTCGGAAGCTTCGAACTCAATGACCTCGTCGGTGTCTTCCAGGATTGGGGTCCTCTCAGGAATGTTCCTCGAATCAGCTGCTGACCCCTCGACCTCCATAGAATCCCGAGCGGGATGGCACCAACTAGGGATTACCCACGGGGTACCTCAGTGGGCTTCAGTGGTCTAGTAGTAACTTCCCCTGCCTTCCGAAATCAAGCCTCAAACCTATGAGGCTTCTAGCTTTTCCACCTTCATCGACCCAGACTATAGTACACTTCCTAACGTACACGGTTCCCTATCCGTCCGGGAACTCCTCAAAATACGCGGACATCTCATTCGGGTCACCTAGTCTGATCGGCAACATTCTCACGGCTTAGGATCTGAAAATGTGGTCCCACAACAGGGTGATATTCACATCTCAGTAAGACAGGTCCTAACCCTAGGTTAGGCTGGCCGTACAATCAGGTGAATGCAATCAAGAACAAAATGCACAAACAACCATATGAAGCATTCAACAGTCATGAAATAACATATAGATTCAAACTAGCATCAAGCACGCATTCATGACATTTGTTCTCATAGTTCAGATTAAGCACGCATAGCCAAAATAGGTTACACCTTCCACCCTTCCAGGCCTCCATTGTTTCACGCCCGCGTTTAGAACGCCTCAGGCTCGGTCCGCATAATTACACCTCAGACCATCCCATTGACAAACCCGTGTAAACGCGTCAGATTTTCAATTTCATTCCAGGCCTGTGTTGACACATATCAAGTTCCGTTCCGTATCTCAACGCATCAGGATAGTAGCCATTTCAATCCCGCGTCTCAACGCATCAAGGTACAATTCAACACAACCCCACGTCTCAATGCCTTAGGGTGTCACAAGTTTTTTAGACATGCCAAATACTTATTTCAATTCAGAACCTCATGGTCAAGTGCAAACTCATGCAACGAGCAACACATCTATGGCATGCGAGACAATTAAATTCAACACTCAAATGCGGTAATCAATTCATGACACAAGCATTCAACAAGCATTCAAGCCATCTACACCTCTCGAGGACGTACAATGGACAATCACACCACAATTCATGAGAACCAACCTAATTCACACTCAATTCACCCAATCGAGTCCAATCCTCCTAGCCAAGGTTTATAAACTTCTTACCTCTAGCTTAATTTAGCAAAAATCTCCTTCCAAGCACACCAATGGTTCGATTCTAATAGTCCAAGAACAAGTCAGCCGCGCAACCTAAGAAAATTCCTCTAACTCGTCAATTTTCTCGTCCAATTCGTCAATTCACTAAACATACACCTCATTGACATATCGATTGACATCCTCATACTTCTCAACAATGAAATTTGAGCTCAATTTCAACTCCCAATAGCCCCCAAAAATTCGGTTTACACAGAACCGAAACAGGGCATTTTCGGTTCTGTGCATACCTCTCTTGATCAACCCTTAAACTATCTTAAATCCTCAATTTATCCACTAATCTACTTGCGAATATGTAGTTCTAGGAGTTAGGAAGCCTCACCAAAAATTTGAGCTCAAGGCGACGCCGGAAAGTCCAAGATCATTTTCGGTTCCTCCAAGTCTACCGCCGGTCAGTTTCTGTCCATCAAAGGCGACACCATTTTACCATCAAATCTCTATCAAATTCAGCCCAAATTTTTACCACAACTCAATTGACATGTGTCCTTGATGTCCACAAAAGTTGGCCAAAAGATTTGAACGTTTCAAAGTCCTACGGAGTCTAAACAGCAGCTTACTTCCAGCTGCGACGGTTTCCGTCGACTTTTACGAGAATGGTCGGCCGGAGCTCCTCAGTGGGTCAAATGCCATGATTCAAGTTGGAGGTTGTTGGCAAGAGGTTGAGGAAGACGCTGGTGGTCAGCTTGAGCTCAGGTGGGGGCTGGAAGGGGCGCTTGACGGTGGCAAAGCGGTGGTCAGGGGCTGGTCGGGCGGAGCAGTTCTCGGCTAGAGGAAGAAGAAGAAGAAATGATGAAGATGAAGGCCGGGGAGGGTTTTGGCTGAACGGAAGGAGTAAGGAGAGTGTATACACAAATGGCTTGGTCAAACAAGTGAGAATGGTAGGCTAAAAATGATTCAATTAATGCCCACTCTTCATCCATTGACACTTGTCCATATGTCAATCAATAGCTCATCCAAGGGCTATCATTTTTCTTGATTTTCGGCAGCCTATAAGTGTGGTCAAAGGCCAAAATGCCCTTATCCATTTATTAAGGCAAGGCTAAGGCTAGAGGGGCTAAATGATAATTTTACCCTTAATGTCCGGAACGTCGTTTTTCTGATTTCATTTTTCTTCGATGAGGTGACGGCCATTTCAATTATAATGTTGGAATTCTTGATTCTCCATTTTCTAATTTCGAGACTCGTCTCTGAATCATTTCTCTATCAGATGTGATTCTAGCCTATCCCAAACTAACGGGCGGCTCTGTGATTCATATCACACTTAAGGCTCATCAATTCATGGCGACTTTGGTTGTCATGTAATTGCGATGGTCTATTACTAGTTCCGACAATCTTGATCGTCACTGTTCAATTTAGAAAAATTTTGTAAATTATACATTGGTAAAGCGGAATCACCTGCGCTCCAATCGTATAACGTTAGCAATGCATTTCCTTAATCGTTCTTAGATCGGCCTTTCATGGCTCTAAATGTCCCCTCGACAATCCTTATGGTCAAAGCGTCATTTCCTATTTGAGTTCCCTAGGTTCACGTACCTTGTCTTACGTTAACCTTTCCCTTTTAGTCAGTCAACTCGAGATTGATCAGATCCGAGCGTGATACGACTGAAAGACATCGTTAGATATGTTCTCATTAATAAGTCCCGAAATGACAAGAAAATCAGAATGTCACAACTCTTTCCCCCTTACAAAAATTTCATCCTCGAAATTTACCATAAACCCAGTTACTCAAACAAATGGGGGTATTGACGCCTCATCGTTTCCTCGCTTTCCCACATAGCGCCTTCGGTTCCATGGTGCTCCCAAACAACTTTGACCAATGTAATCGTCTTATTCCTTAGAATCTGCTCCTTTCGATCTTCAATTTTAGCTGACTTTTCTACGTAGGATACTCTGTCATCTACTTCGATAGTTTCATAATCCAATACATGCGTTGAGTTCGGTTCATACTTCCGTAGCATTGACACATGGAAGACGTTGTGTACTTGGGACAAGTTAGGCGGTAAGGCAAGCCTGTAGGCCAAGGTCCCAATCCGTTCCAAAATTTCAAAAGGTCCTATGTATCTTGGACTCAGTTTTCCTTTCTTTCCAAATCGAGATAATCCCTTCATTGGCGATACCTTAAGGAAAACATGATCGCCTACTTGAAACTCCAAAGGCTTATGTCGTTTATCCGCATAACTCTTTTGACGATTCTGTGCTGTCTTCAGTCTATCCCGAATTATTTTCACCGCCTCTACTGATTGCTCTACCAATTCTGGGCCTGTAATACTTCTTTCTCCAACCTCGTCCCAGCAAATCGGGATCCTGCAAGCTCTTTCGTAAAGCGCTTCAAAATGTGCCATTCGAAACTCTGCTGATAACTGTTGTTATATGCGAACTTTACTAAATGCAACTGATCCTTCCATCCACCTTTGAAATCTATAACACACGCTCATAACATATCCTCGAACGTCTAAATTGTCCTCTCTTATTGTTCGTTCGTCTGTGGGTGGTATGCCGTACTAAATTATAGTCGAGTTTCCATGGCATCTTGAAGACTCTTCCAGAAGTTCGTCGTGAACTTGGGATCTCTGTTCGATGTAATCGTCACGGGTACTCCATGTAACCTCGCTATCTGCCGCATATACGATTCGGCATGTCTATCCATCGCGAAATCCTTTCGCACAGGAATGAAGTGTGCAGAGTTGGTTAACCTGTCCAAGACTACCCAAATAGAATCGTGGCCTCTCTGGCTCCTTAGTAGTCCCATTATAAAATCCATAGTCACGTGCTCCCATTTCCATTCAGGAATCTTCAACGGCTGTAGCAATCCACCAGGCTTACAGTGTTGTGCCTTTCCCTGCTGGCATGTCAAGCACTTTGTCACATATTTGGTTACATTCACCTTCATCCCGTTCCATCAGTATTGCTGATGTAAGTTCTGGTACATTTTCGTGCTACCTGGTTGGATACTATAATTGCTTCTATGAGCCTCTGATAAAATTCTTTCCCTAAGCTTTTTGTCCTTTGGTACACATAGAGGCTCTCGAAATTTTAAAATCATATACTCTAACACTTGGAACTCTGGTTTCCTTTTTGTTGCATCCATTTCGAGGATCTTTTGAATTTCTGGGTCCGTATGCTGCAAGGCTTTTATCCTTTCTTGGATCTCAGGTTCTATTCTCAGTGTGGCTACCAAACCGGATAATTGATAGACTTCCAATCTGAATTCAGAATCCCTCAATTTTTCAAATAACGACAATCCTTTCACAAGTAGACAGGCTGTGACATTCTGATTTCCAATCAACTTCAGACACTGTAATGAGAAGTTTATATATATATATATATATATATATATATATATATATATCAAGCGATGTATTTCAGTCGTATTACGCTCAAATCTAATCAATTTGAGTAGACTGACCAAAGAGGAAAGGCTAATCCGAGACGAGGTACGTGGACCTAGGCGACTCGGATAACAAATGACGCTTTGACCATAAGGATTGTCGAGGGGATATTTAGAACCACCAAAAGGCTGATCTAAGAACGATCAAGGATTACTATGCGAGTATCGTATGATTGGAGCGCGGTGATGCCGCTTAACCAACGTATGATTTGCAAAATTATCCTAAATCGGACTGTGACGATCGAGACCATAGGGACTAGTGATAAACCCTCACAATTACATGACAACCAAAGCCGCCATGAATTGACGAGCCCTAAACGTGATATGAATCACGGGGTCGATACGCGTAAGGTCTACAAAAGCCCCCCGTCGGTTCGGAATAGGCTAAAATCACGTCTGATAGAGAAAACTATCAGAAACGAGTCCTGAAAAGTTTGAAATGGAAAATCAAGAATTCCAACGTCATTTGGATTGGCCGTCGTCCTATCGAATAAACCTGAAACGAGAAAAACGACGTTCGGAACGTCGGGGGTAAAATGACCTTTTTGCCCCTCAAGCTTAGAACCTTGCCCTTGTAAAGTAAAAAGGGAAAATTGGTCTTTTAATCTTCCTTGGGCTACCGAAAATGAAGGACAAAAGGTGGCCATTGGATTTCCATGGGGAAAGCAACTTGCCAAGTGTCAAAGATCTAAGGGTTAGGGTCATGTCAAGTTTTCCACACCTAACATTCAAAGCCATAGACCCAAAAATTGGGATATAACAAATTCTCTCTCCTCTCTCTCTCTCCTCACCCTTCTAGTCGGCCAGACCAATCCCCCTAAAGAATCGAGCAAGCCTTCTTCTTCTTCTTCTTTGTTCTGTTGCAGCCGACCAGACCCACGTCGCCCGGTCGCCGGCCACGATCACCACCTCTGGCTATCACCTACTACCGGCCGACCACCCAGACGAAGATCCACGTCTTGCCAAGCTCTTCCAATAAGAATCAAGGCATTTGGAGCACCGAGGAGTTCTGGGCAAAAGATTTCCCGAGAGCCAACGGAATCGAAACAAACCTGAGGTAGGTCCGATTCTTACCCTTTTTCATGGTCGAAATCTTTGAGTCTTGAGCTCAAATTTCGTGGAGGCTTAGTAGATACATATAGCATTCTGTGGTAAAAATTGAGGATTTATTTGACAAGTTTTTGACCATGAACCGGCCTTGTATATATTGGACAGAATCTGTCGATATTTTGACCCTAGGCGTTCCGACAAGTTTCAACGAGTTTCCGGCGACCAACTGACTCCAAACAACCGGTGAGCCTCCCAAACCTTTAGGTAGACATTATAAGAGGTAGGATAGTGTATAATTGATGGATTTGGAGTAGATTAGGACTGGTTGGACCCGGCATGAACAGAACC
Organism: Rhodomyrtus tomentosa; assembly: GCA_028455895.1. NCBI lineage: Eukaryota > Viridiplantae > Streptophyta > Magnoliopsida > Myrtales > Myrtaceae > Rhodomyrtus > Rhodomyrtus tomentosa. Next base: position 18,557,867 of record JAPCWY010000003.1, on the reverse strand, counting down.
GAATGGAACCAGTTCGGCGCCAGGCCAAACCGATTCTGTTGGAGGCTGTGGATGATGGTTTTGTGCTGCAAATTGCTGTTTATGATGTGAAGAGATGATGAGGGGTATGTTATAGATGAATGGGATTGATGAATTGAGGAATTGAGTACGAAAATTTGACGAATCGGTTAATTATTCTAGGTTGCGTGACAAATTGGCCTTTGGACTTAGGTTGGCCGAAACTTGGGAGGTTCAAGAAGGAAAGATTGTGTTGCCGAGCTAAGATAAGGGAATTCCTAAACCGAGGCTAGGGGGATTGGACTCGATTGGGTTAGTCGAGGGTTGATTGGAATGGTTTATGAGAAATTGTCAAATGGGGTAATCCTCGATATGTCCTAAGATGTTAAAGTATGATTGTGTAGCCTTAACTATACCTGAGCTGTTTGTCATGTTTGTATATCATTTGAATTGATTTGCACGCCACGAAATTTATGAAATACATTTGAATACGCGCTTGCTAGTGAGTGTGAAATTGAATTAAAAATCAAGGCATGCGATATGATGTGGCATGAGCATGGCGTAGCGGGGCCTTGAGGCGTGTGAGATGCGGGGCGGGGGGTTGAGACCCTGATGCGGCAAGGTCACGGGGTGAAGTATGGTTGTGTGGCGCCCTGATGCGACGAAGTCGCGGGGTTGAGATAGCCACGGTCCTGATGCGAATTATTCGGGGGACGGAGTATGAGTTAATGAGCCTTGCCTAGAGATTCATCGGGGTCTGATGCGTTTAAGCGGGTCACCGATGAAGGTCTGATGCGTTTACGCGGACATAGCCTAAGGCGACTAGTTCGCGGGTTAGAGATTGAGGCAGACAGAGGTTGGTGGAGGTGGTGAAGTAACAGGCTGAGAGTGCATGTGCACCTGAATGTGACGCGAGATTATAATTGCATGCCTGTCTTCTGTATGTTGTTGTTTCTTGAATGAGATTGGCATACATGTATATTTATTGAGTTTAGATCTGTTGAGGGATACGATTACCTGAGTGGACTTTCAACCTGACCTAGAGTTAGGTTTCTCTTACTGAGATGTGTATCTCACCCTTTTTGGGGAACCTTTACTTTACAGATCCTAGGTCATAGCCATATGGCCAATACATTTTGGGGACCCAAAGGAGATGACGGCGTACTATGATGAGTTTCCGGATAGACAGGGAAATGTATATGTGAGGAAGTGTACTGCCGTATGCGTGGACGAGGGTAAGCCTGAGTGGAAGCCTCATAAGTTTGAGGCGTGGCTCAAGAAGGAGGGTGACACATAAACTGGGCCATTGAAGCCCCACGAGGTACGTCGGGGTGTCATACCCGACTGGTACCAGACTGTAGCGGAGCAAGAGTTGCTCGAGGGGTCGGTAGTAAGGTCTAGGAATGGACCAGAGCGGACACCGACCTTGGAGTTCACCGAGAAGCAGGAGCAGGAGGAGTTCATAGTTTTGGAGGCGTTCGAGGGTGGCGTCGCTGAGCCGTTGCAGGAGGCGACTATGGAGGATTCAGTGGAGGTTCCGTCCGAGACATTTTCCGAGTATGAGCCGACTAAGGACGCTGAGGAGATGAATGACTCTAGCAGCTCATCCTGATGACGACCTGACCTGGTTTCTGCTGGCTTATTAGATGTTCCTTTTTGTTTTGCTTACCCTGTCACCCCCTAGTTAGCGGATTGTAGTAGCTGCTATCTGTATGAACAGTACGTTTGGTGTATGGCATGCATGATGTTATCTTGGGTCCCACTTAATCTATATATATTGTACGGAGATTTATTGGAGTATCGCTTCCGTATGCGTGATATAATTATTATATCTCTCGATTCTTATTGGTGGATCTTGGGACCGCCGAGAGATAATTGTTGGGTTACTTGCACGGATGCTCGTGTGCTCGTGCCCAGGGTGCGGGGTGTAACATCCCCGCTCTTTTGGTAACGGAGCAAGGTCAGCTCGATACAAAGTAGATTGAGGACTGGAGTAATAAGAAGGATTAAGTTGGGATAAGTACGGATAGCGAGATCTTAGGAGACTGGTCAGGGTAAGACGTGGGGTGCCTATCATGCAACTTGACACCTATGGATGGTGTGACCTTGGTAAGACTGTAGCAAGGCATAAGGATTAAGTTCTCTGCTTAGGATTGAAGGTCATTTCTGGACCTTGGCTTGCCTGATGGATGAAAGTGATTGATTTTAGTGAATCATTGGAGTGGATGGAAATGAGGAATGGCCATGGACCATTGGTTGAAATATTTCTGGAATTGATGTGTGAAATACTGCTGTTGTATAACTGTTTCTGTTAAGGAGTAGTTAGTAACTCTGGATTGAATGAATGAGTGAGTTACTAACTCATTGTTGAACTTGTGGTGGATCTGGTTCAGTAGAAAGAAGTAAGGATGAGTAACCCATCCAGAAGACCTGGAAGACCGAAAGGCGGGCCTCTAGCTCGAGGTCGCCCGTAGCTGAAGATCCAAGAGTGGACGGTCTACTGAGGCCAATGGAAGGCCTCATAAACATCATAGAGAGGCAGGCCCAGGATCGGGACTCTACCATAGCTCAGGTATTAGGAGCTGCCCTAACAGCTGTGAATACCAACACAGGCAACGCTGGTGGAAGTGGAAGTCAGGGTGAACTGAATTAGAGCAACGGTGAACCCTTAAGAGGAAATCGTTGTGGTCAAGCAGATGGGCCAACTGGTGGAGCAGTTCATGAAATTGAAGCCGACACAGTTTGACGGGGTTGGAGATTCCGAGCTAGCGCCCAGATGGATTGAGAAGCTGGAGAAGGCTTTTGGAGTGCTGAAATGTACGGACAAGGAGAAGGTATTGCTGGCTGTGTACCAACTGGAGGGTACAACAAATGATTGGTGGGCTGCCACCAAGGATGGAGTTTTCTCTGGGGGAGTGGCTATGAACTGGAATACTTTCAAGAGGGCATTTAACGATAAATATTTTTCAGAAACGGCCAGAGAAAGGAAGCAGGTGGAGTTCCTGCAACTGCGTCAGAACCAGCTGACGATAGACCAGTACGAGGCTGAGTTCGCGAGACTTTCGAGATATGCGCCTCGATCTGTAGAGGACCCTCTAGAGAAGGCAAGGAGATTCAGGGATGATCTGAAGCCAGAGCTCCGTAACTAGATGATCGCCTTAAATTTGAGGACTTATCATGAGATATATGAGCGAGGCCAAATGATTGAACGGGATTTAAGGGAAAGAAATATCGTAATTGGATCGATGTTCCCGTCGTTTAGAGACAATTGCCAGATGGACAAGAGGCCGATGGCGAATAATAGACGTTTCGTGCCGCCCGCAAGGAAGAAAATAGTGAAACCGCCAAACTCGGCGAACTGAAACTGCAGACCGTATGGCAGAAGGCATGGAAATGGGCCATGTCCAGTGAGGACATGAGCATGTTTCAAGTGTGGTCAACTAGGCCATTAGATGAGGATGTATCCAAACCAAGCACCGGCAAGTTGACCGCAAGGACAGAGGCCGCAAGCTGGACCGTCGACTGTTGTACCTCAGATCGAACAGAGTAGACCACCGACGCAGGGCAGGGTATATGCTGTAGCCCGTAACGAGGCAGAGGATGCGCCAGGAGTGGTCACAGGTATGGTCTACTTGTACAACCAGACTGTTTATGCATTGTTTGACCCTGGTGCCACACATTCTTTCGTGTCTGCACAGTTTGCTGAATTAGTAGGCATGAAATTAGAACCGTTGAGCACGATCTTGCATGTTACCACACCTTTAAAGGATAACACAATAGTTTCGTTAGGTTGTCCTGGTTGCGAGATAATGATTGGGAGAAATAAAGAAAGTATTGACTTAGCAGTATTGCCCATGTTTGACTTCAACGTAATAATAGGAATGGATTGGTTGGATAAGCAGGGGTCCGTAGTAGATTGTGGCAGTAGAACAATCCAGTTTTATCCGAGAGGCTGCCCTAGCTTTAAATTGGTGGGAAGTCGAGGAGGAATCTCGATTCCCTTAGTCTCATCTTTAGAAGTAACTCGGTTGATGTCTGAAGGATGTCGGGCATACCTAGTAGAAGTAATGGACACGACTGCCGAAGAGCCAAAGCTAGAAAGCATCTCGGTAGTGCGTGAGTTTCCAGATGTGTTTCCTTAGGAGTTATCAGAATTACCATCGGAACGGGAAATAGAGTTTGTAATTGAGTTACCCCAGGGACGGAGTCGATATTGAAAGCACCTTACAAGATGTCCCCATTAGTATTAAAGAAGTTAAAGGTGTAGATGCAAGAATTTCTAGATAAGGGTTTCATCTGACCAAGTGCTTCGCCGTGGGGAGCACCAGTGCTGTTTAAGAAAGAAAGATGGATCTTTGCGGCTATGCATTGACTACCGGTAGCTGAATCAGGTGATGGTGAAGAATAAGTACCCACTGTTGAGGATTGATGATCTTTTGGATCAGTTGCAAGAAGCGGCAGGGTTTTCAAAGATTGACTTGAGAACGGGGTATCCCCAGCTGAGGATTAAGAAGGAAGACATATCAAAGACTGCATTCAGGACGAGGTATGGTCATTACGAGTTTACGGTGATGCCGTTTGGATTGACTAATGCCCCAGCTGCTTTTATGGATCTAATGCATCGAGTATTTAAGGAGTTTCTAGACAGATTCGTCATTGTCTTCATTGACGATATCTTGATTTACTCGAGGAGCGATGCAGAGCATGAAGAACATTTGAGAATTGTATTGAGGACCCTGAGGGAGCATTCATCATACGCCAAGTTGAGTAAGTGTGAATTTTGATTAAACGAGGTAGCATTTCTGGGTCATGTGGTGTCTGGTGAAGGGATTGCAGTGGACGACCCTGCAAAGATAGAGGCTATAACCAATTGGCCGAAGCCTACTACGGTCACGGAGGTCAGAAGTTTCTTGGGACTGGCAGGATATTATAGGCGATTTGTGGAGAAGTTCTCATCCATAGCCGTCCCACTGACATGATTGACGAATAAGGAAACGAAGTTCGAATGTACTGATAGATGTGAGCAAAGTTTCCAAGAGCTTAAGCATAGATTGACAACCGCGCCAGTGTTGACCATTCCGTCGGGACCGGGAGGATATGAAATTTACAGCGATGCTTTGTTAAAAGGATTGGGTTGTGTATTGATGCAGCATGGAAGGGTAGTAGCCTATGCATCCAGGCAGTTGAGGCCACACGAGATGAATTATCCGACCGACGACTTAGTGTTAGCGGCAATTGTATTTGCCTTGAAGATTTGGAGGGATTATCTTTGTGGTGAGAAGTTTCAAATATATACCGACCACCAAAGTTTGAAATATTTATTTTTTCAGAAAGAGTCGAACATGAGGCAGCGCAGGTGGATGGAGCTGTTGAAAGATTATGATTGTGAGATACTATATCATCCTGGGAAGGCCAATAGAGAGAAGATGCATTAAGTCGAAAGTCAAGTATTGCATGCCTGCTAGCGAGAAGTTGGTCGACGATAGAGGACTTAAGGGAGTCTGAATTCAGATTAAAGGTCGATCAGTTATCCAGTTTGATAGCGACTCTGAGGGTGGAACCTGAGGTCTAAGAAGGGATTAAAGCACTACAGTCTACGGACCCGAAGATTCAGAAAATTGTTGAGATGGATGCGGCAAAGAGGAAGCCAGAATTCCAGGTATCTGATGATGGAATTTTGAGGTACCGAGGATGGCTGTGTGTACCAAAGAACGAAGGACTCCGAGAAAGAATCTTGTCAGAAGCTCATCGAAGCAACAATAGTGTCCACCCTGGGAGTACAAAGATGTACCAGAATCTACGACAACATTACTCATAGGACGAAATGAAGGTAGATGTGGCAAGGTACGTGGCTAAGTGTTTAACTTTCCAACAAGTGAAGGCGCAGCACTGTAAACGTGGAGGACTGCTGCAGCCGCTGGAAATTTCGGAATGGAAGTGGGAGCACATAACCATGGATTTCGTAATGGGACTTCTGAGGAGTCAGAGAGGTCACGACTTGATATGGGTACTCGTGGACCGATTAACCAAGTCCGCCCACTTCATTCTTGTACGAAAGGACTTCACCATGGATAAGTACACAGAGCTGTACATGAGGCAGATAGTAAGATTACACGGAGTGCCGGTGACGATCACCTCGGATAGGGATCAGAAGTTCACGGCGAATTTTTGGATGAGCATGCAAGAAGCTATGGGGACCCGGCTGCAATTTAGTACGGAATATCATCCTCAGACAGATGGACAGTCAAAAAGGACGATCCAGACGCTCGAGGACATGTTGATAGCGTGCGTCATAGATTTCAGGGGCGGATGGGAAGATCAGTTGCACCTGGTAGAGTTTGCGTACAATAATAGCTACCAGCATAGCATACAGATGGCACTGTTTGAGGCACTCTATGGCAGTGCCTGCAGAACATCGATATGCTGGGACGAGGTAGGAGAAAGAAGTATCATAGGCCCCGAATTGGTAGAGCAATCGATGGAAGCAATGAAGGTTATCCGGGATAGACTGAGGACGACGCAGAGTTGCCAGAAGAGCTATGCAGACAAGCGACGCAAGCCTCTGGAGTTTCAAGTGGGCGACCATGTCTTCCTCAAGGTGTCGCCGATGAGAGGACTTTCGCGATTCAGAAGGAAAGGGAAGCTGAGCCCTAGATATGTAGGCCCTTTTGAGATATTGGAGAGGATTGGAACCTTGGCTTATCGGCTTGCCTTGCTGCCAAATCTATCCCAGGTACATAACGTATTCCATGTGTCGATGCTAAGAAAGTACGAACCTGACCCGACACATGTGCTGGATTACGAGACCATAGAGGTGGACGACAGAGTGTCTTACGTAGAGAAGCCAATAAGGATCGAGGATTGAAAAGAACAGATCATCAGGAATAAGAAGATTATGCTGGTCAAGGTTATATGAGAGCACCACGGAACATAAGGAGTCACATGGGAGAATGAAGATACGATGAGGCGACAGCACCCCCATTTATTTGATTAATTGAGTGTAATGTAAATTTCGAGGATGAAATTTTTGTAAGGGGGGAAAACTTGTGATATTCTGATTTCCAATCAACTTCAAACTCTGTAATGAGAAGTTTATATATATCAAGCGATGTATTTCAGTCGTATTCCTCTCAAATCTAATCAATTTGAGTAGACTGACCAAAGGGGAAAGGCTAACGCGAGACAAGGTACGCGGATCTAGGCGACTCAGATAAGAAATGACGCTTTGACCATAAGGATTGTCGAGGGGATATTTAGAACCACCGAAAGGCCGATCTAAGAACGATCAAGGATTACTATGCGAGTGTCGTACGATTGGAGCGCGGTGATGCCGCTTAACCAACATATGATTTATAAAATTATCCTAAATCGGACTGTGACGATTGAGACCATAGGGACTAGTGATAAACCCTCACAATTACATGACAACCAAAGCGTCATGAATTGATGAGCCCTAAACGTGATATGAATCACGGGGTCGATACGCATAAGGTCTGCAAAAGCCGTCCGTCGATTCGGGATAGGCTGGAATCAGGTCTGATAGAGAAAACTATCATAAACGAGTCCTGAAAAGTTTGAAATGGAAAATCAAGAATTCCAACGTCATTTGGATTGGCAGTCACCCTATCGAATAACCTTGAAACGAGAAAAACGACGCTCGGAACGTCGGGGTAAAATAACTATTTTGCCCCTCAAGCTTAGAACCTTGCCCTTACAAAGGAAGAAGGGCAAATTGGTCTTTTAATCTTCCTTGGGCTGCCAAAAATGAAGGACAAAAGGTGGCCATTGGATCTCCATGGGGAAAGCAACTTGCCAAGTGTCAAAGATCTAAGGGTTAGGGTCATGTCACCTTTTCTACACCTAACATTCAAAGCCATTGACCCAAAAATCGGGATATAACAAATTCTCTCTCCTCTCTCTCTCTTCACCCTTCCATTCGGCCAGACCAATCCCCTCAAAGAACCGAGCAAGCCTTATTCTTCTTCTTCTCTGTTCTGTCGTCGCCGACCAGACCCACGCCGCCCGTTCGCCGACCACGATCACCATCTCCAGCCATCACCTGCTGCCGACCAACCACCCAGACGAAGGTCCACGTCTTGCCGAGCTCTTCCAATAAGAATCAAGGCATTTGGAGCACCGAGAAGTTCTAGGAAAAAGATTTCCCGAGAGCCAACGGAATCGGAACAAACCTGAGGTAAGTCCGGTTCTTACCCCTCTCCATGGCCGAAATCTTTGATTCTTGAGCTCAAATTTCGTGGAGGCTTAGTAGACACATATAACATTTTGTGGTAAAAATTTAGGATTTATTTGATAAGTTTTTGACCACGAACCGGCCTTGTATGTATTGGATAGAATCTGCCAGTATTCTGACACTAGGCGTTCCGGCAAGTTTCAACAAGTTTCCGGCGACCAACCGACTCCAAAGAACCGGTGAGCCTCCTAAACCCTTAGGTAGACATTATAAGAGGTAGGATAGTGTATAATTGACGAATTTGGAGTAGATTAGGACCGGTTGGACCCGACATTAACAGAACCAAATGGAACCGGTTCGGCACCGGGCCAAACCGATTCTGTTAGAAGCTGTGGATGATGGTTTTGTGCTGCAAATTGGTTTTTATGATGTGAAGAGATGATATGGGGTATGTTATGGATGAATGAGATTGATGAATTGAGGAATTTAGTATGAAAATTTGACGAATCGCTCAATTATTCTAGGTTGCGCGACAAATTGGCCCTTGGACTTGGGTTGGCCGAAACCTAGGAGGTTCAAGAAGGAAAGATTGTGTTATCGAGCTAAGGTAAGGGAATTCCTAAATCGAGGCTAGGGGGATTGGACTCGATTGGGTAATTCGAGGGTCGATTGGAATGGTTTATGAGAAATTGTCAAATGGGGTAATCCTTGATATGTCCTATGATGTTAAAGTATTATTGTGTGACATTAACTTTACCTGAGCTGTTTGTCATGTTTGTATATCATTTGAATTGATTTGCACGCCACGAAATTTATGAAATGCATTTGAATACGCGCTTGCCAATGAGTGTGAAATTGAATTAAAAATCAAGGCATGCGATATGATGTGGCATGAGCATGGCGTAGCGGGGCCTTGAGGTGTGTGAGACGCGGGGCGGGAGATTGAGCCCCTGATGCGGCGAGGTCGCGTGGTGAAGTATAGTTTTGTGGCGCCCTGATACGATGAAGTCGCGGGGTTGAGATAGCCACGGTCCTGATGCAAATTATTCGTAGGACGGAGTATGAGTTAATGAGCCTTGCCTGGAGATTCATCGGGGTCTGATGCGTTTAAGCGGGTCACCGATGACGGTCTGATGAGTTTACGCGAACCGAGCCTGAGGCGACTAGTTCGCGGGCTAGAGATTGAGGCAAGCAGAGGTTGGTGGGGGTGGTGAAGTAACAGGTTGAGAGTGCATGTGCACCTGAATATGACGTGAGATCATAACTGCATGCATGTCTTATGTATGTTGTTGTTTTCTTGAATGAGATTGACATGCATGTATATTTATTAAGTTTGGATCTGTTGAGGGATGCTATTACCTAAGTGGACTTTCAACCTGACCTAGGGTTAGGTTTCTCTTACTAAGATGTGCATCTTATCTCTTTTGGGGAACCTTTACTTTACAGATCCTAGGTCATAGCTATGTGGCCAATACGTTTTGGGGACCCAAAGGAGATGACGGCGTACTATGATGAGTTCCCGGATAGACAAGGAAATTTATATGTGAGGAAGTGTACCGTCGTATGCGTGGACGAGGGTAAGCCTGAGTGGAAGCCTCATAGGTTCGAGGCGTGATTCAAGATGGAGGGGGACACACAGACTGGGCCACTGAAGCCCCACGAGGTGTCATACCCGATTGGTGCCAGACTGTAGCGGAGCAAGAGTTGCCCAAGGGGTCGGTAGTAGGGTCTAGGAATGGACCAGAGCGGACACTGACCTTGGAGTTCACCGAGGAGCAGGAGCAGGAGGAGGTCATAGTTTTGGAGGCGTCCGAGGGTGATCTCGCTGAGCTGTCGCAGGAGGCGACTATGGAGGATTCAGTGGAGGTTCCGTCCGAGACATTTTCTGAGTATGAGCCGACTGAGGACGCCGAGGAGACGGATGACTCTAGCAGCTCATCCTGATGACGACCAGACCTGGTTTCTGCTGGCTTATTGGATGTTCCTTTTTGTTTTGCTTACCTTGTCACCGCCTAGTTAGCGAATTGTAGTAGCTGCTGTCTGTATGAACAATACGTTTGGTTTATGACATGTATGATGCTATCTTAGGTCCCACTTAATATATATATATATATATATATATATATATATATTGTACGGGGATTTATTGGAGTATCGCTTCCGTATGCGTGATGTAATTATTATATCTCTCGATTCCTATTGGTGGATCTTAGAACCGCTGATAGATTATTGTTGGGTTGCTTGCAGGGATGCTCGCATACTCGTGCCCGGGGTGCGGGGCGTGACACAGGCAATACTAAACTTTCGACTAAGCGCATCCGCAACTCGATTGGCTTTTCCAGGATGATATAATATGTCGCAATCATAATCCTTAAGCAGCTCCATCCATCTACGTTGTCTCATGTTCAGATCCTTTTGAGAAATTAGATACTTCAAACTCTGGTGGTCCGTATAAATCTGAAACTTTTCACCACACAAATAATGCCTCCGAATCTTCAGAGCAAATATGATTGCTGCCAATTCCAAATCATGAGTTGGATAATTCATCTCGTGTAGCCTCAGTTGTTGGGACGCGTAGGCAACCATTCTTCCATGTTGCATTAGCACACAGCCTAGTCCCTTTAGCGAAGTATCGCTGTATATTTCATAACCTTCAGGTCCTGATGGAATCGTCAATACCGATGCGGTCGTTAATCGATGCTTGAGCTCTTGGAAACTCCTTTCACACTTATCCGTCCATTCGAATTTCGTTTCTTTCTTATTCAATCTCATCAGTGAGATAGCTATAGATGAAAACTTCTCCACGAAACGTCTGTAATATCCTGTCAATCCTAAGAAATTTCGGACTTTCGTGACCGTAGTAGGCCTAGGCCAGTTCGTTACAGCTTCGATCTTCGCAGAATCCACCGCAATTCCTTCTCCAGACATAACATGGCCAAGAAATGCCACTTTATTCAGCCAGAACTCGCATTTGCTAAACTTAGCGTAAAGCTAGTGTTCCCTCAGGGCCTGCAAAACAATCCTCAGATGTTCTTCGTGTTCTTCATCACTCCTTGAGTAAATTAGGATATCATCAATAAAGACTATGACAAATCTATCCAATAATTCCTTAAACACCCAATGCATCAAGTCCATAAATGCGGCTGAAGCATTGGTTAGTCCAAAAGGCATCACGGTGAATTCGTAGTGACCATACCTTGTCCTAAAAGCGGTCTTAGGTTTGTCTTCATTCTTAATTCTCAACTGATGATACTTGGTCCTCAGGTCAATCTTAAAGAATATCGCAACTCTTTGCAATTGATCAAATAAGTCATCAATCATCGACAGTGGGTACTTATTCTTTACAGTTACTTGATTCAATTGTCTGTAATCGATGCATAAACGCAAGGACTCATTTTTTTCTTTACAAACAGCACTGGCGCTCCCCATAGTGAAGCACTAAGTCGGATAAATCTTTTATCCAATAATTCTTGCATTTACACCTTTAGCTCTTTCAATTCTGATAGGGACATCCTATAGGGTGCCTTCAAGATCGGCTCCGTTTTGGGAGCTAACTCAATCATAAATTCTATTTCTCGCTCTAGTGGCAACCCTGGCAACTCTTGTGGAAAAAGTCAAGAAACTCACGCACTACCAGAATGCTTTCTAGTTTAGGCTCCTTAGCAGTCGTATCTATAACTGCGACTAAGTACGCCTGACATTCTTCAGTCATCAACTTTGTCGCTTTAAGAGACGAGACTAAAGGAATCGAGGTTCCTCCTCGACTTTCCACAAATTCAAAACTAGGGCGACCTTCCGGATAGAAACGGATTATCCTACTATCACAATCAACTACCGCCCTTTACTTACCCAACCAATCCATTCCTATGATCACATCAAAGTCATAAATAGGCAACACAACTAAGTCTATACTCTCTTTACTACCACCAATTACGATTTTACAATCAACACGGTCTAACGAAACCAGCACATTATCCTTCAACGGGGTGGTAACATGAAGAATCACACTCAACGGTTTCAATTCCATATCAACCAAATCAGCAAACCGAGCGGACACAAACGAGTATAATGCGCTAGGATCAAACAAAACATAGGCAGCTTGGTCACACAAATAAATTGTACCTGTAACCACGCCAGACGCTTCTTCTGCTTCCCTACGTGCCACGACATAGACCCTTCCCTAAGCTGGGGGTCGATTCTGATCATTCTATGGAGTGGCAATTGACGGTCCTGCCTGTGGTCATTGCTCTTGAGGTCTAGTCATTGGAGCTTGATTCGGGCAAGTTCTCATCTGATGGCCCATTTGAACACACTTGAAGCGCGTTCTAGTCCTTGCCGGGCAAGGTTCGTTACCATGCCTTCTGCCATAGATGCGGCAACTCCAGTTCATTGGGTTCGACGGCTTTACAATGTTCTTTCTTATTAGAGGGACGAAGCGTCTATTGTCAGTCACCAGTCTTTTACCAATTTGGCGATTGTCTCTGAATGAACTTAACCGCGATCCAGATGCGGCATTCCTCTCCTTCAGGTCCCTCTTGATCATATGTCCCCGTTCATAGGTTTCATTATAAGTCCTTAGGTTTAGAGCCATCATCTTGCTGCGAAGCTCAAGCCTCAGTCCATCTCGAAATCTTCGTGCCTTCTCCAGGGGATCCTCTACTGATTGAGGTGCATACCTTGACAATCTGGAGAACTCAGCTTCATACTAGTCTACGGTTAGACGATTCTGACGTAACTGTAAGAATTCCAATTGCTTCCTTTCTCGGGCTGTTGCCAAGAAGTAATTGTCATTGAATGCCGTGGTAAAAGCATTCCAAGTCAAGGTTGTCCCTTCTGGAAAGATTCCATTCTTGATGGCAGCCCACCAGTCATTAGCAGTACCTTCCAGTTGGTGTACTGCTAACAGTATATTTTCCTCATCTGTGCACCTCAGTACTCCAAAGGCCTTTTCCAGTTTCTCGAGCCATCTCGATGCTAGTTCGGGGTCTCCAGTCCTATCGAACTGGATTGGCTTCAGCTTGATAAATTGCTCAACAAGTTGGCTCATCTGCCTAGCCACAACAACTTTCTCCTAAGCATTCACTACCTCATTGCCCTGGTCATGATCGCCAATGTTTCCATTGCCTCCATTATTGCCGTTATTGGCGTTGACGACAACTATTGCGGCTCCTACCGCTTGAGCTATGGCAGCATCCCTATCCTAGGTCTGCCTGTCAATGAGGTCGCCGATCCTTTCTAGTACTCTCAGCACCCCGTCCATCCTCGGTTCTTCGGCCACAGGTGGCCTCGAACTAGAGGCTCCGCTCCTGGGTCTCCAGGTCTTCTAGGTGGATTACTCATCCTTGTATGCTTTCACTAAGCCTGGACCACCACAAATCCATCAAGGAGTTAGTAACTTATTCGTCCAACCAAGTCCAGAGCTACCAAATTATGACTTAACGGAAACGATCAAAACATAACGACCTTCCTCACAACTAATTCCAAAGGCACTTCACTAAATAGTCCATGGCCATTGCCCCATTCCGTCCACTTTAACGGTTCACCAGAACTAGCCATGCTTATTTACTCGACAACTCAAGATCCAGAAATGACTTTCGACGCTAGACATGGAATTTAATCCTCATAAATCACCACAATCATGTCAGGACCAATGTCAATTACATGCGCCAAGTTATATGCCAAGCATCTCGTGCCTTATTCTAACAAGTTTCCTAAAGTCTCTCTACCCGTCCTGTCCCAACTTAATCCTCTTTATCACTCCAATCCTCAATCAATTTGGATAGAGCTGACCTTGCTCTGATACCAAACAAGGCGGGGGATGTCAAGCCTCGCCCTCCCGGGCACGAGCGCTCGACCCCCTACAAGCGTAAACTCTCGAGCGTCCCAAGATTCAATAGATCGTGATATGCGAATGATCGAAAGCATGCGGAAGCGATGACATACAAACTCTTCTGTACAATAACAAGGGAACCTGGGTAACGAGAACATCAATATACATCATCGTGAGTTCATAAAAAAGAGCAGGTAAACTAACCCTGCTAACAAGTCGGGAAAATCGGGACTCCACTAAAAGACAAAAAAATATTTAAATTCCCTAGAAGATTACGGACCGACGAGGGTCATCATCAAAAGGCTACTAAGTAAAGCCAGGAAACCCCTAGGTCGAATTGCTAGATTCGTCAGTCTCCTCGGTGTCCTCGGTAAGCTCGTACTTTGAGAAAGTCTTCGAGCATATCTCCACTGTATCCTCCATTGTCTCGTCTACTGACTGCTCCACCAGGTTGTCCTCGGAAGTTTCGATCTCAATGACCTCGTCGATGTCTTCCAGGGTTGGGTTACTCTCGGGAATGTTCTTCAAACCAGCTGCTGACCCCTCGACCTCCACAGAATCCCGAGCGGGATGACACCAACTAGGGATTACTCACGAGGTACCTCGGTGGGCTTCAGTGGTCTAATAGTAACTTCCCCTACCCTCCGAAACCAAGCCTCGAACCTATGAGGCTTCCAACTCTTTCCACCCTCATCAACCTAGACTATAGTACACTTTCTAAGATATATGATTTCTTGTCCGTCCAGGAACTCTTCAAAATACGCGAACATCTCCTTCGGGTCACCTAGTCTGATCGACAACGTTCTCACGGCCTAGGATCTGAAAATGTGGTCTCACAACGGGGTGATATTCACATCTCAGTAAGACAGGTCCTAACCCTAGGTTAGGTTGGCCGTACACTCAGGTGAATGCAATCAAGAACAAAATGCACAAACAACCACATGAAGCATTCAGCAGTCATCAAAAAACATATAGATATAAACTAGCGTCAACCACGCATTCATGACATCAGTTCTCATAGTTCAGATTAAGCACGCATAGCCAAAATAGGTCACACCTTCCACCCTTCCAAACCTCCATTGTTTCACACCCGCATTTAGAACGTTTCAGGCTCGGTCCGTGTAATTATGCCTCAGACCATCCCATTGACAAACCCGCGTAAATGCATTAGGTTTTCAATTTCATTCTAAGCCTTTGTCGACAAATATCAAATTCGATCTCGCATCTCAACACATTAGGACTTTGGCCATTTCAACCCCGCGTCTCAACGCATCAGGGTACAATTCCACGCAACCTCGCATTTCAACGCCTCAAGGTGTCAAAAATTTCTCAAACATGCCAAATACTCATTTCAATTCAGAACCCCATGATCAAGTGCAAACTCATGCAACGAGCAACACATCTATGGCATTCGAGATAATTAAATTCAACACTCAAATGCGATAATCAATTCGTGGCATAAGCATTCAACAAGTTTTCAAGCCATCTACACCTCTCGAGGACGTACAATGGATAATCACACCATAATTCATGAGAACCAACCTAATTCACACTCAATTCACCCAATCGAGTCCAATCCTCCTAGCCAAGGTTTAGAAACTTCTTATCTCTAGCTTAATTTAGCAAAAATCTCCTTCTAAGCACACCAATGGCTCGGTTCCAATAGTCCAAGAACAAGTCATCCGCGCATCCTAAGGAAATTCATCCAATTCGTCAATTTTCTCGTCCAATTCGTCAATTCACTAAACATACACCTCATTTACATATCGATTGACATCCTCATACTTCTCAACAATAAAATTCAAGCTCAATTTCAACTCCCAACAGCCCCCAAAAGTTCGATTTGCACAGAACCGAAACAGGGCATTTTTGATTCTATGCATACCTCCCTTGATCACCCCTTAAACTATCTTAAATCCTTAATTTATCCACTAATCTACTTGATAATATGTAGTTCTAAGAGTTAGGAAGTTTCACTAAAAATTTAAGCTCAAGGCGACGCCGGAAAGTCCAAGATCAACACCGGTTCCTTCAAGTCTACCGCCGGTCAGTTTCTATCCATCAAAGGCGACACCATTTCACCATAAAATCTCCATAAAATTTGGTCTAAATTTTACCACAACTTAGTCTGCATGTGCCCTTGATGTCCACAAAATTTGGCCGAAAGATTCGAACGTTTCAAGATCCTACGGAGTCTAAACAGCAGCTTATCTCCAACTGCGACGGTTTCTGTTGACTTTTGGGAGAATGACTGGCCGGAGCTCCTCAGTGGGTCAAATGTCGTGATTCAAGTTGAAGGTTGTCAGCAAGAGGTTGAGGAAGACACTGGTGGTCGGCCCGAGCTCAGGTAGCGACCGAAAGGGGCGCTCGACGGCGGCGAAACGACGGTCAGGGGCTGGTCGGGCTGAGCAGTTCTCGGCTGGAGGAAGAAGAAGAAGAATAAGAAACGATGAAGATGAAGGCTGGGGAGGGTTTCGGCTGAATGGAAGGAGTGAAGAGAGTGTATACACAAATGGCTTGGTCAAACAAGTGAGAATGGTAGGTTAAAAGTGATTCAAGTAATGCTCACTCTTCATCCATTGACACTTGTCCATATGTCAATCAATAGCTCATCCAAGGCTGTCACTTTTCTTGATTTTCGACAGCCTATAGGTTGTGGTCAAAGACCAAAATGCCATTATCCATTTATTAAGGCAAGGCTAAAGCTTGAGGGGCAAAATGATAATTTTACCCTCGACGTCTAGAACGTCGTTTTTTTGATTCCATTTTTCTTCGATGAGGTGACGACCATTCCAATTATAATGTTGGAATTCTTAATTCTCCATTTTCTAATTTTGAGACTCGTCTCTGAGTCATTTCTCTGTCGGATGTGATTACAGCCTATCCCAAACTGATAGGCGGCTTTTGTAGACGTTACGCGTATCGACTCTGTGATTCATATCACACTTAGGGCTCGTTAATTCATGGAGACTTTGGTTGTCATGTAATTGCGAGGGTTTAATACTAGTTCCGATGGTCTTGATCGTCACTGTTCGATTTAGGAAAATTTTACAAATTATACATTGGTTAAGCGGCATCACCCACGCTCCAATCGTATAACGCTAGTAATGCATTTCCTTAATCGTTCTTAAATCGGCCTTTCATGGCTCTAAATGTCCCCTCGACAATTCCTATGGTCAAAGCGTCATTTTCTATTTGAGTTCCCTAGGTCCACGTACCTTGTCTCGCGTTAACCTTTCCCTTTTGGTCAGTCAACGCGAGATTGATCAGATCCGAGCGAGATACGA
Organism: Rhodomyrtus tomentosa; assembly: GCA_028455895.1. Classification (NCBI taxonomy): domain Eukaryota; kingdom Viridiplantae; phylum Streptophyta; class Magnoliopsida; order Myrtales; family Myrtaceae; genus Rhodomyrtus; species Rhodomyrtus tomentosa. The sequence continues at coordinate 18,540,562 of JAPCWY010000003.1, read as the reverse complement.
CTGAAAGACATCATTAGATATGTTCGCATTAATAAATCTTGAAATGACAGGAAAATCAGAATGTCACACTAGGATTCCCAAGGCCAGGCCTAGGCTCCAGACCTTGCCATCTAAGTCTTGGTCCTCAATGCTAGTGCCCAGGACATTGATGCATGAATCTAAGGTTGTACTTGATTTGTTTTTCAACTGCGTGTTTCATTAGGAAAAAAGCTAAGCTGACCATCCCACCAAATCAGACGATCAACGACTGATCACAAATTTCTTTTCGCAAGATTTTAACTGCCCCATTTTTTTTATAACTTTTATGTGGTTTCATTATAACCTAAAACTAGAAGACAAAAATAAGAGGGCTCATGCACGTATGCATCACGTATCCGCGTGATATGCTTATCAGCCAAAAGTCCACGTCTGATATTTACGCACAACGTATCCGGGTGATATGCTTGTTAGCCAAAATTCCATGTCTGACAAGTATGGTTCAAGTTGCACCATTGAGTGACGATACTGTTGATAGGAATCGTGCCCCAATTCCAGAAAAATAACCCAAACAAACAATACGCACTAGCAGAATATAATAATAAAAGAACAGAATAAGAAGAACACACCAGAGAATTTGTTATCGAAGTTCACCCAAACCTGGGCAACGTCTCCGCGCAGAGGCATTTTGCGAATCCACTAGTCTTCGAAAAAAGTAGGAATACAACTGATGATCTTTTCACAAGATCGAAGGAAAAAGAAAATGAGAACTCTCAAGAATGTCGTCACGACCTCTCTCTTTTTCTTTTCTCTCTATTCGCTATTTTGCGTATTCTATCTGTTCTTGCGCTTTCTATCGTCTCTTCTATCTGCTCTCGTATTCTAATGACTATAACCTATATATCCATAATATATAAGGTGTATCTTTTAACCTAGAAGAAAAAGAAAAGACAAAAGACAAAAAGAAATCTTAATGATATCTTTTGATATATTCTGGCTTCACGCCAACAATCTCCCACTTAAAGACAAATATATCTGATGTACCAAGCAACTTTGCATCCATCCTCTTCAAAAACTAGCAGCTAGAACTTGTGCCTCTGCGATACTCCTCATCAATTAACATGGAGTAATACTAATAGTGGTAGCACAGAAAGTATGCTTCTCTTTGTCTACTACCTTGATAAACATGCCAGCTGGATTCTTTGAGCCATCAATTTTTTGTAGCTTTAACTCGTTATCTTTCAATGCTTATCAGATGAAGTGATAACGTTTCTTGATATGTCTAGTTTTTGAGTGATAAGCTGCATTCTTTGCTAAGTAAATTGTACTTTGACTATCACTCTATAGCGTGCTCACTGGCTGCTTTCGATGTAGCTCCTCTAGATAATCTTGTAACCACATGATTTCCTTAGAGGCTTTCATGATCGCCACGTACTCTGCTTCTGTCGTCGATAGAGCCACTATTTTCTGTAGGTGAGATACCCAACTCACTGATGTACCTGCAACTATAAAGACATATCCAATGGTACTCTTACCACTATCTCGATCACCCGAGGAATCTGCATCCACATAACCTTGTAATTCTAGAAATGTACCTCCATAACAAAGAGAGTAATTTGATGTACCTGCTAGATATCTCAATGTCCATTTTACTACATTCCAATGCTCTTTGCCCGAGTTATGCAAATATCGACTCACAACTCCCATTGCCTGTGCAATGTCTGGTCTCGTGCTTACCATAGCATAGCATACATCAAACTTCCAACTGCTGACGCATAAGACACTGCCGCCATCTTATCCTTCAAAGCTTGAGTACTTGGACACATATCCTTGGAAAGTTTGAAGTGACCCGCTAGAGGAGTCGCAACCGGTTTTGCCTCGTCCATGTTGAATTGTTTCAACACTTTGTTCAATAGTTTTGTTGCGACAACCACAATTTCTTATTTTTCCTATCTCTGATAAATTTCATGCCTAACATTTTCTTGACCTCTCCCAAGCCTTTCATAGCAAACTGCTCAGCTAACATCTTCTTTACTTCTGCGATTCTCTTCATATTAGAACTAGTCACTAGCATGTCATCAACATATAAAGAGAGATATATAATATCACCATTGCTATACTTTCGAAAATAAACGCAATGATCAGCTTCACAGTGTGCAAATCTTTTTTCTTCCATAAAACCATCAAATTTTAAATACCATTGTTCCGGAGCTTGCTTCAAGTCATACAAGCTTTTCTTCAAGTGACATACCATGTGTTCTTTACTTTTAACTTCAAAACCTCTAAGTTGCGCCATGTATAACTCTTCATCTAAATCATGATGTAAAAACATCGTTTTTACATCAAACTACTCTAGATGAAGATCCTCCATTGCAACTATAATTATCAAAAAGCTAACTGACGGCATTTTCACTACTGGTGAAAATATCTCGGAGTAGTCGATCCCTTTTTTTTAGAAAATCCCTTTATTACAAATCTCGCCTTGTATCTAATACTACCATCAGCTTCATTTTTTATCCTGTACACCCACTTGTTTAACAATGCTTTTTTACCTGTGGGCAACTTGGTCAACTCCCAAGTTTTGTTCTGAATTAACGAGCTTATCTCGTATTTCATAGCACGCTCCCACTGCATGTGAGATGTCTCTTTCTTTGCCTCATCATAAGTCTCCGGCTTTCCCGAATCTATATATCAGACATGGCTTAGAACAATATTAGCTGAAGGATCAAAAATTACCTTTGGCTTTCTTACACGTGTAGATTTCCTCAAAATAGGTAATTCAGGGTTATTAGCTTGTTCCAGATCACCATGTTCCTCTTGAATTGTTTGCTCATTAGTAATATGTTCATCTTGAACCTCCTCTTAGGTGCACTTTGATCTGCTAGAATTATCTTCACAGGAATTGTGTCCAGCTCAACATATTCTAGTTCTACTGCCATCTCATGCTCTATCTGATGATCCTCGTACATCTTTTCTTTATGGAACATCACATTCCGACTGTGAATGACTTTGTTATTCTCATAATTCCAAAGCCCATATCCATATTCATCGCCGCCATATCCAATAAAGACGCACTTCTGGGACTTAGCATCAAGCTTTTTTCTGTCCTCTCTATCAATCAAAACATAAGCAATACAACAAAAAACTTTTAGATATAAAAATTGACCTTTTTACTTAACCACTGCTCTTGCGGTACTCCTCCATCCAACGCATTATATGGACTCCCGTTAATCAAATATACAGCTGCATCAACTGTAGCAGCCCATAAGTATAACGGGAGACTAGCATGTAGTCTCATGAATCTTGTACGCTCCAAAATAGTCCTATTCATCCTCTCAGCTACACCATTCTCTTGAGGGGCTCTAGGAACAGTCTTTAACCCATGCATGCCTTCTCGTTTCAAATATTCTGCAAATTCATTGCTCGTGTACTCACCACCATTATCAGATTTTAGAGCTTTAATCTGATATCATGTTTCTTTTTCTGCCATGGTTTTCCACATTTTGAAAATCCTGAATACTTCTGATTTTTCTTTGAGAGCATATACCCAAGTCTTTCTTGTTGCATCATCAATAAAAGTGACAAAATATCTCTTACCATCATATAAGAGTTCCTGAGCTGGTCCTCACACATCAGTATGAACCAACTCTAATTTTTGCTTTTTATTCTGTCGCACATTTAATTGAAAGCTAACTGCCTTTTATTTTCCATAAATGCAACTTTCACAGAAATCTAACTAAACTTTCCACAAACCTAGAAGCAACTTTCTTGAGTGTAACTACTTGACACCTTTTTCACCAAGATGTCCCAAATGATAATTCCAAAGAGTAGATAAATTACCTGTAGCCACTATAGTTGCAACTATATCACTAATATTGTCTCCCTGGAGAAGGTAAAGTGTACATGTACTGTCCCGCCCCGAACCCGCCGAGCACGCGAGCATCCCGCCAAACCGTGCCTTAATGAACGCTCCAGGATCCAACGGCCAAAAACCTGAGCACTGACAGAAATACACATGCGGAAGCGATGCCATCTCCATTCTAATCTTAAGGGGCAAAACGGTCATTTTACCCTCAACGTTCAGAACGTCATTTTTCTTGCTCCAAAATTCATCGATAGGGCAACGACCAATCCAAATAAAGTTGGAATTCTTGATTTTCCATTTTAAACTTCTCAAGACTCGTTTATGATAGTTTTCTCTATTAGACGTGATTTCAGTTTATCCCGAATCGACGGGCGGCTTTTGCAGACATTACGCGTATCGACCCCGTGATTCATATCACCTTTAGGGCTCTTCAATTCGTGGCGGTTTTGGTTGTCATGTAATTGAGAGGGTCTATCGCTAGTTCCCTCGACAATCCTTATGGCCAAAACGCCATTTCCTATCCGAGTTCCCTAGGTCCACGTACCTCGTCTCACCTTAACCTTTCCCTTTTGGTCAGTCTACTCGAATTGATCAGATTTGAGCGGAATACGACTGAAATACATCTCTAGATATTCACTTCTCATTAATGAGCCTGAAATTGACTAGAAATCAAAATGTCACAACCATCCCCCCTTAAAGAAATTTCTTCCTCGAAATTTGCAACCTTCCAACTCATCCAATCCTTTGGGATATTGGCACCTCGTCGCACCCTCACTCTTCTGGATAATCCTTTCCATGGCTTGACAATCTTGCTCGTCCTTTCCAACCCCAAAACTATGTTTCCTCAATCCAATGGGCTTCTTTCCATTCTCTTTTGGTATTCATTTTATTTGCCAGCGGCTCATCTTTGAGCATTCACCTTATCTCTTTCATCGGTCTATAACCATTATTATCAAGCCCTCGCCAGAATGCACTCTTAATGTCCATATCCTTCAGCGTATTACTCCTTTCGAGCTTACTTTCACGCCAATAGAGATCTAAGGCTTTATCAATTTGCCCTCTATTATTCAAACTGAATCATAGTTTTCTCGACTCCTTCGACAGTTACATGATTACTCCCGTAGTAATCCATTCTCGGTTCCATCCTAAATTCCCTTGGATCAAGGTGATCATTCAACTTTCATGGTTATGTTCTTCTCTTTTATTGACATGTTCAGTGCTCGGCCATACAATAGAATAATTTCCCCCTCCGATTCTTATCACCGATAGTATATATATCTTGACACATCTTTGTGCCATTCCAAGAAATACCATAATTCTCCCTTTGAATCGTACTTCCGTCCATAGGCCTCAAGGGTTCCATCCATTCCTATAATCCGTCCAGTATCAGTGTTTAATCATGGTAACACCTCAGTTTCCTTCTGGCCATCAGGCTAGGTGTTTCCAGTAGCCATCACCTTAATCCATTAGCGAACTTCCAATTTAGGAGTTGAACCTCTTATTTCTTGAGGGAAAAGTTGTCCCTCCATCGCCCATTACTCAATGCTTAACTCTCAATTGTAAACATCCGTTAAGCCATTTACCCTTCCTTAGCGATATGAATGTCGCTATAACAACACTTGGGTGATCTCCTCGTTTTACATGCCTCGCCTTTAATTCTATTTAGGCAGTCCATGCTCTCAATCCTTTATAGTTCACATAACTTCGAGGTCTTTCCTTGCACAAGCAACGCTCCTACATCCACGAGCAATTTCATCTTTCGGCATTGCCTCTCATTCAATTTTTTCTCGGGAAATTACTACGTTATTTTCTCGTGGTAGATATTAACTCAAACCTCTTTCCACTCAAGCAAGGTTTCTCAACTTTGTTGCGAGCTCTAAGCATTGTAACTCATGTGGCCTTATTATCATGGCGTACATGTAATACTCACTTCAAATTGCCCTATTACGCCTCAAGTTCCATTCCGCGTTGTGCCATTACGACCTTCATAAGCTTTCGATTTCCAATCGGAATTGTCATACATGGCGTAGTCATCAACTTAACTCGAGTCCTCGAAAACTCTTTTCACGTTCATTCACCCATTTGTGTCACGACTCGTCCTTAGTCCATTTCACTGATGGAACAGCTCTTGTGGGGAATCTTTCAACGGTCCGTCTATTGCCACTCATCAATCCCAAGAAGCTTGCACTTTCCACAACTCACATCGACCCTAGTCGATTCATCACTTATTCCAATCCTCAAAGGATTTATCATTTATCCCAAAGCGTGAATCTTACCTCATCTGGTTCACAACTTGCGCTCTTCACATTTAGCATGCAACAGATATTTCCTTAGAGCCCATATGGCACTCTCAAACACTGTTCATGTTTCTCATGCCTCTTTAAATGAGTCCACTCCTCGTCTCTCGAGGTGGTAATAACCAACTCAACCATTCCTTGGGCACTTGATTCGACTATTATCAATTTATTTCTACCAAGTGTCGAATCTTCCAACTATTCCTTGCACTTCTCGCTTGAGAGCTCAGACCTTTGCTCTCTGTAGTCATGGGTATCCTCTAGAACCGCACGACATTTTACTTATCCTTTGTACTCTTTCCTCGAAAAGCATTAGTGCTTTATCCTCTGAGTTCCATACTCACTGATGGAACAGCTCTTGTAGGGAATCTTTCAACGGTTCGTCTATTGCCACTCATCAATCCCAAGAAGCTTGTACTTTCCACAACTCACATTGACCCTAGTCGATTCATCACTTATTCCAATCCTCAAAGGATTTATCATTTATCCCAATGCGCGAATCTTACCTCATCTGGTTCACAACTTGCGCTCTTCACATTTAGCATGCAACAGATATTTCCTTAGAGCCCATATGGCATTCTCAAACACTGTTCATGTTTCTCATGCCTCTTTAAATGAGTCCACTCCTCATCTCTCGAGGTGGTAATAACCAACTCAACCATTCCTTGGGCACTTGATTCGACTATTATCAATTTATTTCTACCAAGTGTCGAATCTTCCAACTATTCCTTGCACTTCTCGCTTGAGAGCTCAGACCTTTGCTCTCTGTAGTCATGGGTATCCTCTAGAACCGCACGACATTTTACTTATCCTTTGTACTCTTTCCTCGAAAAGCATTAGTGCTTTATCCTCTGAGTTCCATACTCACTGATGGAACAGCTCTTGTAGGGAATCTTTCAACGGTTCGTCTATTGCCACTCATCAATCCCAAGAAGCTTGTACTTTCCACAACTCACATTGACCCTAGTCGATTCATCACTTATTCCAATCCTCAAAGGATTTATCATTTATCCCAATGCGCGAATCTTACCTCATCTGGTTCACAACTTGCGCTCTTCACATTTAGCATGCAACAGATATTTCCTTAGAGCCCATATGGCATTCTCAAACACTGTTCATGTTTCTCATGCCTCTTTAAATGAGTCCACTCCTCATCTCTCGAGGTGGTAATAACCAACTCAACCATTCCTTGGGCACTTGATTCGACTATTATCAATTTATTTCTACCAAGTGTCGAATCTTCCAACTATTCCTTGCACTTCTCGCTTGAGAGCTCAGACCTTTGCTCTCTGTAGTCATGGGTATCCTCTAGAACCGCACGACATTTTACTTATCCTTGTCACTCTTCTCTCGAGAAGCATTAGTGCTTTATCCTCCGAGTTCCATACTCACTAAGGCAACCTTATCCCAATTCCGTTCGTTCCGCTGAGCGTCAACATCATCCTGGAATTCAACATTGTCTACAAGACTGCCTCTTAGATTTCACTTCCAAGAGTCATTCAAGTTCTGCGTCCTCTTTCTCGGTACAGACACTCAATCATCATACTAAGACAATTTAGAACTTTTCTTTCTTTTTCAATAGGGTCTCTTACCTTAAGGAAGAAACTACACAACTCCGTGGCATTTCCTCACTTCAACTTCACCTTGTCCTTCCCATTCCATAGGACGACAATCTTGGAGTCTGCGCCGACGGCGATACCTTTACTCCAGGATTTAAATGACACTATGCCTTCACATTCTCTTTCTCATAACTCAGTCATCTCAAGTGACAATATTTGTCCGCCCTTGGGTCTCACAAATTCCCATGCCGAATACTCAATCCTACGTTCTCGAATCACTGTGTATTTACACTCTAAGCGCTCTTTTCGCTTACCCAACCATTCATTGGAATTAAAAACAATCAAGACTATCAAGTCTATTCATTTTTCCTTTCGTCAATGACCAATCCATGGTCCAATCGCCCTTTAAGGGCAATGCTCCATTCTTTAGGGAATAGCAACTCATGATTTCACTCTTCATGGTTCCAATTCAATCAACCGATCCCAGGAAATCATTAACTTCAGGCAATCTAGCATGCCGATTCTTCCTCGACCTCATCCATAATAGAAACGACTTACTACTCACTTTCCACTGTGTGCCTTACGCCCAGGTAATCAACCATTTCTCGTAGGCACGCTACATATCCATAATGAACATCTCCCTGCTCGTAATCCATGAGTAGAAGTTCTCTTACTCATAAGTCTTTCGACTATTCTCCTCTTCTGCTGAGTCCCATCACCATTCCTTAAAATCAGGAATAATAACCAGTCATGTGGTTCTCAAGTTCCAATCAACTCAGAAACTTCTCATCTTGTTCAAGGGTCTTTGACCACTTTTACCTTATGCTTACGCGACCTTGAGAATTCTGTCTCATACGGTTCGGTAATCCTGTTATCCTTGCAATAGTGTTAGGATCCAAACAATCTCTGCTATCAAGCAGTCCCAAGACGATACTTTCCATCGAACAACTCAATAGAAGTAGTCTAGGCAGATTTCATGCCTTCGAGGAAATCCTTCCTCGGTGACCTTTCACCAATCATCAATAGTCTCTTAGGGCTAATACTGCCAAGTCACTTTCCTTCTTTACAGCACCCAAAATCTCTTAGGTTTTCTCACAAAACCGTCAATCTAGAGGGGAACAATTTCGAATCTCATCCCTCTACCTGACTCAATTAATTTCAGCCTTATACATAATCTTACAAGCTTTTCCAAGCTCTCGTGGTCCTATCCTCACATCCAATTTCGAAAAGACTTACACAGAGTCACCTTTTTCGTGACTTCCATCACTTAACTCCTCAGTACAAGTCGTCTCAGCGACTTGGGTAACAATGGCAGCTCCTTTTCGAGCTTGCCTACCCATAAAATTTTTCATTTATATTCAAAGTTCTCATGACCCATTCAACTCCTGGGTCCCATGTGGTTCACAAACTCGAGCCAGTCATTCTGCTGGTTTTCACGTTCTGGTTACTCATCTTTACTCAATTCTCATGATCCATCCTAGTTCTTGGATCCTTTCATATCTCATATACACCAGCCAAGTGCTACTCTAGCGACCATACCTTGGTTCTTCAATTTTATCAGATTCTCATGTCACTTGAACCACTATGATTTCCCCTTAGGAATTCAAGACTTAAGTCATTTACTCAATTCGGCAGTCTCAAGTTACTCATGTTATCATTCATCACTATCAACCATCAGTGGTTCCAAAACAACTCTCTGATGACACATAGGAAATTCTCCACTAATTGCCAAATATTCAAGGATCTCAAATCATCCTTGATTGGTAATTGTTCCTCAAGCCAGCCTCAATGAGGTAACTTCTCAATCAAGCACTCAAAGCAGTGATTCACTGGGTTAAAAGCTCGTACTCTATGCATTCACCACTCTAGCGTAGTCACAACAGACTATTTCATTCTCAACTTGCCTCAATTCAACGGGTATAAACCTCTCACATCGTCTAACCTCCCATTCATACCTTGGTCAAGCCAATCACATGAGGCTAATTATCAAACATACCTAACAGACCCATCACAACCATCACTTTTCTTTTTCAAAAGGCATCCACTGTCAAGCACGAAGCTTTTAACCATGCCATTCACTGGCATCATTACACAGGTCTTGCCACGTTCGATCATCCTTAATGAGAATCAATCCTATGTCGTGCATCCCTTATCCACAATTGGACTCAATCTGATACCTAGGCTTCCCCTTTCAAGTTATGACTTGGGTCATTCTTGCCTCTTGCCATTTTAGAAACCTGCCAGGAGCCACTCCTTGTCCGGACCTCTCTGTCCCGGCGATCACTCCCCGCCCTCATCAGACCTGGCCATTGCAGGTTGTCCCAAGTCATACATCTACGGAGAAAGCCCCGCTCCACATGTCACATACCATGTTTCATTACAGTTTATAGGTATCCCATCAGCTTGTCTCATACCAAGCAATAGTTTATTAAGTCCAACAACGATAAGTTCATGCATGCACCCTCATCCACTTTCGTTTTAAAGCCATAAACATAGGCACAGCATGACCGTCCTCATCACTTGTCCTGCCAGAACCGTCTTCAGATCAATCCCTATCCATTTAAGAGTTTTAATTCCATCAATGATTGTCACATCTCACAGATCAATTGCCTATATGCCATCATATATCTCAAGTCCAATCAACATTCAAATCAAATTCCTATGCATCCGATCACAACTGATCTTCAACTCATATCACCCAAGGTAGTCAATAGTGATCGATAGCTAAACCATCATAATATCACGCAATTCAAGCCTAAATTCACTAATATCAGTCGTCTCCTTATAATTCGTACTCCTCGAGTTGGGTCATGGACAAATCAAGGTCGCAATTATACATCTCAACTGACCCTTCATTCATAAGCAATTCTCTATTATCCTCGAGTTCAAGTACTACCTTAGAATCCATGCTTATGATTCTCAAATCCCAGCTTGCTTCCACTTAAGCTTTAATCATCACATAACTCAAGGTCATCCATTAAAGTCATCTCTAGAACCATTAGAATGCCTCACAAGTTCAAGCCTATAATCCTCAAGATCCAGCAATCCATGCTTAGTCCTATAGGACTCAATATCTAACTATCTCCAAGTCATCGCTCCTTATCACTCCACATCTTAATCACATTGAATCGAGCTGACCTTACTCTGATACCACTTCGAACGGGGATGTCACGCCCCGAACCCGCCGAGCGCGCGAGCATTCCGCCAAGCCGTGCCCTAATGAACGCTCCAGGATCCAACGGCCAAAAATCTGAGCACTGACAGAAATACACATGCGGAAGCGATGCCATCTCCATTCATATAGATACAACCACATATGATGATTTAGGACAAATACATCAAATTACCTTAAACAATTACTAAAAGATCAATTCCTAATTTCATATTTGAAGTACAATCTCAATATCCACAATTGGCAATTCCATTCTAAATACAATTGGTCAACTATCTCTTCAAATGCCACTCATTGGCGAGCTCGTGCTTCCTTCGCCTAGAACTCAAAAAAATGAAGCCCCCACTAGGGTGAGATATAGATCTCAGTAAGGTGGGTCCTAACCCTAGGTTAGATCGACCGTCCACTTAGGCAATCAACTATCCCTCAATTATTCCAAACTCATAATCATACAGGCGCATCAAGTACAATCCAATAAAACAACAACGTGCATATGGGAGGCACGCAATGATAAAGTCTCGTCACCCTCAAATAATCATGCACATTCGGCCTGCCACTTTGCCACATCACCAATCTCCACCTGCCTCAATCTCTTAGCCCGCGATTAATTTGTATCAGGCTCGGTCCGGGTAAACGCATCAAACCGTCATCGGCAACCCTTGTAAATGCATCAGGTTTCGATGAATCTCCAAGCAAATTCATCATCTCACGAATTCTACCTCGCGATCTCGTCGCATTAGGATATTCTCACAGTTCCGTCTTGCGAATAGTTCGCATCAGGATCGTGGCCATCTCAACCCCGCGATACTATCGCATCAGGGCTCCACGCAACATCAACACCACCCCGCGATCTCGTCGCATCAGGGCATTCTCACACTTTCGTCTCGTGAATAGTTCGCATCAGGACCGTGGCAATCTCAACCTCGCGATCTCGTCGCATCAGAGCATCACGCAATATCAACACCACCCCGCGATCTCGTCGCATCAGGGTATACATCTCCTGCCCCACGTCTCATACGCCTCAAGGCCTCTCCGTCCCTCGAATGGTTCGCATCAGGACCGTAGCCTTTTCAACCCCGCGATTTCATCGCATCAGGGCGCCACACATCATCAACTCCACCCCGCGATCTCGTCGCATCAGGGCATTTTCACACTTCCGTCCCGAGAATAGTTCGCATCAGGACCGTGGCTATCTCAACCCCGCGATCTCGTCGCATCAGGGCGCCACACAATATTAATTCCACCCCGCGATCTTATCGCATCAAGGTATCCATATATCGCCCCGCGTCTCACACGCCTAAGGGCCTCGCCATGTCATGCTCATGCCACAACCATGATTCATACTATGATTTCTAATTCATTTGCGCCCACGATACCAAGTGCAAATTCAAGCGCAATTCGAAAACTCCGTGACATGCCAAGCAAATCAATGATATCCGGACATGGCAAACAACTCAGGCATAAACAATATCACACACACTCATCCCATAACATCTTAGGTTATAATGAAAGTTACCCCCTTGGGTAAATTCTCATAATTCAATCCAATCGAACCTCGACTCGCCCAATCGAGTCTGGTCTTCCTAGCATAAGGTTAGGAATTCCCTTACCTTTGATTTGCCAATACAATTTACTTCTTTTGAGCCCCAAAGTTTTGGCCCTCAATGTCCACAATCGGACTTGTTGCGCAACTTAACAAAATTCAACCAATTCAGTCAATTTTCACACTCAACTCCTCAGTTCACGAACCCCAATCATCCATATCCTAACCCTCATCATCTAATCATGTCTTAAACATCAATTTGAGGTTCAAAATCACCGCTCTTCAATCCACCAGAGCCGGTCTTGCACATAACCTACCCGGTTCAATTCGGTTCTGTGCATACCGTGCACTATCCATCCTAAATCAACTTTAATTCCATCATTTAACCCTTATCCTACCACTTAACATGTCTATCTAAGGGTTCTTGAGGCTCACCAAAGATTTGAAGTCAATTGGTCACCGAAAACTCGTTGAACGTCGTCGGTTCTTCCAGAGTCAAAATCTGGCAATTTCTGGGCAAAATGTACAAAGTCGGTTCGTGGTCAAAAACTTATCAAATAAATCCCAAATTTTTACCAGACTACATATGTCTACTGAGTCTCCACAAAATTTGAACCGAAAATTCTAAGATTTCGTCCATCAAAAGGGCTGAGAACCGGACCTACCTCAGTTTAAGTCAGTTTCCGTCGATTCTCGGGAAAACGCTTGGTCGGAGCTCCTCAGTGCTCCAAATGACTTGATTCCACTTCGAGGAGGTTGGCAAGACATAAAAATTCATCGGTGTGGTCGGCCAGTGGCCAAATGGTGACCGGAAGAGGCCGTTGGAGCTAGCGAACAGGAGCGGCAGAAGTTGTCTCCGGTGGCAGAACAGGAGGAAGAAGATGGAGCTGTGGTCGTAAGCTATAGGGGAGTGTATGGCCAATCATTGAGTGAGGAGAGAGAGTGAAAAAGCTTATATTCAACTCTCGAGAGTCAATGGTTGACTGGTAGGTGGAATAGTTGGACATAACCTCTCCTCAAGTGATCTTATGACACTTGTCTACTTGCAATTCCAAGATGATCCAATGGCTCTTATTCCTCCATGAATTTCAGCAGCCCTGAGGGGTTAAATATCCAAAATGCCCTTCTTCAATGGCATGGGCAAAGTTCTAATCTTAAGGGGCAAAACGGTCATTTTGCCCTCGACGTTCAGAACGTCTTTTTTCTCGCTCCGGAATTCATCGGTAGGGCGACGACCAATCCAAATGAAGTTTGAATTCTTGATTTTCTATTTCAAACTTCTTAGGACTTGTTTCAAATAGTTTTCTCCATCAGACGTGATTTCAGTCTATCCCGAACCGACGGTCGGCTTTTGTAGACATTACGCGTATCGACCCCGTGATTCATATCACGTTTAGGGCTCGTCAATTCGTGGTGGATTTGGTTGTCATGTAATTGTGACGGTCTATCGCTAGATCCCTCGACAATCCTTATGGCCAAAGCGTCATTTCCTATCCGAGTTTCCTAGGTCCACGTACCTCGTCTCGCGTTAGCCTTTCCCTTTTGGTCAGTCTACTCGAATTGATCAGATTCGAGCGAAATACGACTGAGATACATCTATAGATATTCACTTCTCATTAATGAGCCTGAAATTGACTGAAAATCAGAATGTCACATGTACGCTTTTCCTTTACTACTACTCTTGCTCTTAAGGTTATCTTCCACTCTCCGCCTCCAAAAATTGTCACCATACCTTCTTGGTCAAGTTTACTAGTTGAAATTAGATTTTTCTTCAACTCGGGAATATGTCTGGTTTCATGCAAAATTAGGCGTCTGCCACCTGAGATATTCAAAACTACAGCTCCTTTTCCTACAATCAGACACATGTCGCCGTTTCCCACAATCACTTACCCAAAGTCTCTACTAGCATAATCAATAAATATATTTCTTTGCGAGGTACAATGAAAAGAAGCACCAGAATCAAGAAATCACTTATCTGTTGTCAAGTCAAACCCTACATATAAACATAAATTTTCTAGCAAAGGTTCATCACTTACCACATTAGCTCCTTGATTCTCATCTCGCGGCTTCTTTTTATAGGCTTCACACTAAAATCTACGATGTCCCGCCTAGTGACAAAACCAACACTCATCTTTTGTAACCTCTCTCTTCCCCTTGGATTGTGACCTACCACGCCTGCTGAATTTTTCTCTACTTTTACTTCTTCCACAGTTCTCCACTGCTAGTACCGTTGAAGATGCAGATGCCAAAAATTTATCTCCACATGAGACTTTTCGTCACATCTCTTCATCCATGATACTGCTCACAGCATCATCCAGAGTCAAATCATCCTTCATGGTGCTCGAAATTCCTTGCACCGCGGTGTTGTAGCTTTTTGAAATGGAACATAGAAATAACATAGCTTGTAACTTCATATCCAGATTTATGCCTGTAAATTCTAGCTGATCTGTAACCTGCGTGAAACTGTTAATATGCTCTGCAACAGAACCTCTGTCAGATAATTTCATATTAAACAACTTCTTTAGCAAAAATATCTGATTTGTTGTGGATGGCTTCTCATAAATATTCGTTAGAATATCCATGGCTTCTTTTGCAGTCTTTGCTTTCGTGATGTGGTATCCTATCTTTTTCATCAAACCTAGGTGAATCGCACCTAATGCCTTTCAATCAAGAATTTCCCATCCTGATTCTGTTGTCGGATATACTTCCACAAGTTCAGGTTTTCAACCTTCAAGTGGTGCATAGAGATCTTTCTCATAAAGATAGTCCTCTATTTGGAGTTTTCACCATTCAAAATCCTGGCCATCAAACTTATCGATCCTAATTTTATCTTCTGTCATACCGTTTGCTTTCAATTGAACGCCACCAAAAAAATCTCGATGTTCTCGATTAGCCAACCTAGGTTTTGATACCAGTTGATAGGAATCGTGCCCCAATTCCAGAAAAATAATCCAATCAAATAATATGTACTAGCAGAATATAATAATAAAAGAATATAATCAAAAGAACACACCAGAAAATTTGTTATCGAAGTTCACTCAAACCTGGGCTACATCTCCGCGTAGAGGCACTCTGCGAATCCATTAGTTTTCGAGAAAAGTAGGGATACAACTGACGATCTTTTCACAAGATCAAAGAAAAAAGAAAATGAGAACTCTCAAGAATGCCGTCACGGCCTCTCTCTTGTTCTTTTCTCTCTATTCGCTACTTTGCATATTCTATCTGATCTCGTCTTCTGACGGTTACAACCTATATATCCCTAATATATAAGGTGTATCTTTTAACCTAGAAGAAAAAGAAAAAATAAAAGACAAAAAGAAATCTTATGATATCTTTTGACATATTTTGGCTTCACGCCAACAACTGTCACCCCAGCAAAGTCGGTAAGAATTTTTTCATAATTGCGGACTGCTACACCTTTGCACCCTCTGCAACATGACCAAATGTCATGAGGGGTTCAAGATTATGGTGTATAGTCTTTTCTGTATAGTTGGCGCTTTGAAAAGTGAAAAGTTAAATACATACTTACTTTACCAAAAAAAAAAATTCACCATAATCTTTTTATTTGGCTGAAGAATAACATATACTATTTTACAAGTTGCAACTTATTGTTTGAATATTATCAATTGGATGTGTTTCATTAGCATCTTAATTGTATGGGTCCTCTTATAATTTTGTCATCTTATTTTAAGTTATAATTAAAGTACATAAAAGTAATAATAAAAAAAAGAATTGGGCAGTCAAAATCTTGAAATCGGATTAGGAAGCAATTCGGTTTCAAGAAATGAAATTTGTGGTCAATAGTTGACCGTCCCACCGTTTGAGTTGGTGGGACGGCCAATTAAGCTTCATCCATGGGTTTTGCTAGGATAATAGACTTTGAACGACTATGAGAGCAACATCATGTTGTGACCCATAAATTCTTGAAGAAGTAGATCTCGCATCAATTTCTAATTTTTTGTAAAGAAGCTTTTAATCACATAATAATTTTCATTATTTGTCTGTGTGTTATTTGCAAGATATAGCTAAACACCGAAAAAAAAAGTTATATTTCTTGAAAATAAGTTCTTTTGGTAATGTTATCCATCAAAATCCATTTCTTTTGAAGTAAACAAAGACTTAGAAGTCTTAGATTACTCAGGCGATGAAGATATAAATCCTAAGAAGATTATGGAGAATTAGGCGTACTCTCAGGTCTATTATCACCAGTACAACCAAGGGACGAATATGAGTAATCATTGAAATTAAAAGCAGAAAATCTCTAATTTAGGATAAATTATTATACGTTGAAGAGGATTAAAATAGGGAAAAGTATGGAACTAGGGAACTCAAAAAAGATCTCTAATTAAGTGCATAAACATTAACACAATTGTTCTGATTAAACCTCCCACATAGGTTTCTCCAACGTCGTCTGCGGTTGGAACTGACTCATAAACCCTTTCAAATGAATCTCCCTCTGACCTTCATGCAAGTTCCCGGCCGACCTCGTCCCTCCAATCCCCAGGAAATCAACGGTCGTGGTCTTTCCGTGGTCGACCTCCACGCTCTTGAAGAAGTCATGACTGTTCTGACCTAACAATACACTAAAAACTCCCTCTCTATCACTACCACTGTTCACATTATCCATGAATTGCTCGGCGACCTCTTCTTGTCCCCTCTCCATGAACCGGTTCTGAAACATTCCCCCGAACGGCGACGGAGCCATTGCCGCCGAGACAAAGCCGGTCGCGCTGTCGTTACTCACGGTCGCGCCCATTTGAGCAGCCTTTTGCAACAATGCCGTTGCCGACATGATCGCTGAGCCGCTTTGTGGGCCATTCATCCCATGGATCAAACTGGGGGCTATGGGCGGCGGGGCAACGGTTCTCGCGTTGGTGGTGCCAAAGAGGTTGTTGCTGGAGAACATGGTTTGTGGCATTATCAAGGGTTTTGGCGGGGGAAGGACGAGCCCTTGCGGGAGAGAGAATAACGGGGGTTTTGTGTCGGCATGGCTGGCGAACTCAGGTGTTTCGGTGGAGGGATTGTTGTTGCTGTGGGGAGCTTGGCTTAGAGGGACGGAAGAAGGAGAGAGATTGTTAGGTTGTTGGCCTACTGGGGAAGGTAGGTGTGGAGCTAGGGCTTGGTTTAGCTTGGTGTTTTCTTCGGTTAAGGCATCACAGAAGGCTCTGTGGGTGATGAAGCTATCTCTCCTGCAAAACACAGATAAACGGCAGTATGAAGATTAGTTAACTACAAAGTTTTGGCAAAAGCGGAGATAATTACGTACCAAGAAGCTAAAACCATTTGGATGTTATTTATCATACCTTGCGAGAATAGTTTCTAGCTTCAAGCGTGTCATTTTATTATCCGAAAGTCAGTTAATGTGCGAATGCGACAAAACACCAATTAATGATAGCATATGACACAACCTCCTAAGATTTATTAAGAAAAGGACCATTCCATCTCCTCGAGAGAGCTTTTTCTTTTGGCCCTGCAAAGATGTCTACCTACTCTTCTCGCCTGCAAATGTGGAAAGAATCTACATTTCTCTGTCCTTCTCGTCAAAATGTTGAAAAGTTCCATTAATGGTGAAAATAGCTGCGTGTTGACGTTCTTTCTTTTGGTCGCGCTGGGGTGCATAGGATTAAATAAATTGATTCTTTATCCAGTAGAGAGCGAGAGAGAGAGAGAGGGAGAGAGGGAAAGAGAGAATGTGGCAAAGTATTTTAATCTGAATGAGTCATGATCTTTGGACGACTTTGACTTTGGTTACATAGAGTTTATGACAACCTCGGTCTCTGTTAGACCTAACCAACAAATCTGTATGGTCCACTCTCGACCAATATGAAACTCCTAGACATCAAGATCTATTTTCAGGAGAGATGTTGATTTTGGGAGGATTAAGAAGCTGTTTGTGTCAGAAGCAATAGCAACATCACCCGAATAACGTCCTTAATCTACGGCACAGAAAGGCTAGCTAGGAAGTTCCACAGGACCCTAGCTATAATTCTACATGATTATTTCCCTATAATAGTACAATTTGATACATTTTAACGAAACCAAGAAATCGCAAAATCTTATAGTTTAGTGCTCATGTACATGCTTCATACCAATTCTCAATCCACGCATGGTGGCTGTGTAAAATATTTGAATTTGGAAACATGGTCATAACTACCATTTATGCTGTTAGGGAAAGTCAATAAGGGTCGGATATATTCTAATCTATATCTACCAATTTGACTTATCTACAATTGCTTGAATAAGGTGCATGGACGTTATCACGTCATGGTTTATTGGACTTCCTCCAACCGCACTTCTGATTGGTGGGTCGTAGATTTTAACATAAATCATGGTTATTCTTTGTTATGTTCGCATGCGAATAAATATAACGGCCTTAAAATAACATCTAGTATCTTAAGCTAGCTAGCTAGGGTGAATCAAGAAAATTTACGAGTACATAAAGACCACCCTTGACCTGATCAACTAGATAGCTAGTTGGAAAAACAAACCAACGATTGAATAAGTGGAAATTAAGTAGATGGAGACATATAGTTGGGCACAAACCTGTTGAATATAGTGCCACAGTCACATTTGTATTCTCTCGTCCCACAAGTCTTGGAATGAGCCTTCCAATCCGATTGAACCGCATACTTCTTGGAGCACCTCTCGCACTTCCACTTCTTCTCACCATGCTTCCTGCAGAAGTGCTTCTTTATCCCCGTCAGGTCGCCAAGCGCTCGGGCTGGGTTGTGATGCACGCAACTCGGCTCGGGGCACACATAGACCCGCTTCCTGATCTCGGCGCTTCCTCTCTGCTTGAGCTTCCACGGGAGGTTGTGCCCTCGCCGGTGGAGCTGCAGGTTCTGGTCCCTCTGGAAGCCCTTGTTGCATATCTCGCATACGAAACGGTTTGTCGCCATGAGCGCGTTTGGGGATAGAGCAATGACTTCTGCGCTTGGGTCTGCATTCACGAAAACAGTAAAGTCCCCAATCCTTTTCAATGTTGATGGGTTTCAAGGGGTTTAATTCACATGTTAACGTATTTAAGGGATAAGGACATCATGGTCTATAATCTTCGTACAACGCACAGTCCCACAACTTTTTTTTCTATCACTTTAGCGACATTTCTAAAAAAAGTTTGTTTTAATCTCTGCAACTTTATATCAATCACTTGAGTATCACAATTTTCAAAAAAAATTCATCCAAGTGCCGAAAATTTGACGTTACATGACACTTGTAATGATAGTTTTGAAAAAATTATGGCACCCAAATAATTAATTGAAGAGATATATAGCACGAGTGATCCGAAAAAAGTCACGCTACAAAGTGACTATATCGTAGAAGTTATGACATTCAAATAATTAAAAAAATTATCACATAAAAGTGAGTGCATTATAAAAACTACAACAATTGGGAAGTGGTTTTCGTTTTTTGAAATGAGGCATTGCTGCATACAGCCTGCTTGCTTTTCATTGCCAAATGATTCAGATCTCTTTTTGTACGATTTACTGTTGATTGGACAAGTGTGATCAGGAAAAGGCGAAAAAGGTGTTATGATGCCGATTATGTTCATAATCAGTGGTCGTCCACTCACATATTTTAATAGTTTAATAAAATTCATTGTTTTGCTACAGCTTTGATTATTGTATATTACTATCATATTTTGTGCCTAATGTTTCATGTGCACGGCTCAAATGTAACATTAGGGTCACAACTAGAAACAAAAATAATTGGATCTTACAAGCTCAAAGTACTAACGTATAGCAACACTATCCATAATAATGGAACAAATTGATTTAAATATCTAAATATTGTCCACAAATTAGGATTAAACTAATGGTTATTCCACTGACAGAAAAATAATTCTCTTACCAGATACAGCTACAAACAAAAACAAATGATAAAGAAAAAAAGGAGATTGATTGAAAAATCCGAGCCCAACTGTTTACTACAATGATTGGAATACTCAGCCAATAATGGAGGCTCCTCCTGCCCAACTTTCACTCACCGATAATTCTTTTATTTCTGGAACCCATTTTAGCTATGGAGAAGCAAGTAAAGTTCTCCTTAAAATTGGAATATTTCATGATAAATAAGTGCCTTTGATTTCATTTTGGACTGCCTTTACTTCCATCCCTCTTTATCTTTGCCCACCCCCCCCCCCCCCCTCATATTTTTCTATATTGCTTACATAGCCTCAAACTCAAATTAGTTTTCCTAAACTTGAACCCAAACGCTTGAATTCCGCTACTTCAGATATTAGATCCAATTGTCACCCCACAACATAAAATACCAAGTTCTTGATTTAAGCATGAGATATAACATGCCATTTTTAATCAGCTCAACCCAAGAATAAACATGCTCTAATCAGCAGGAGTTGAATCATCATGTAGCTAGCGAGCCAGTGGCTTTTCTTCTTCAAGAAGAAAAGAGCAAAAGTTTAACAGTGTGGGTCCAAGCAGAAAGACGACCTATCTAATGAATCTGAAAATGAAAAATTTCAACTGCATGAGATGAATCTCTAGATTAATAACCAGAATATCTATTTGATTTTACCTGGGTTTCCCGGTAAGCTTCTTTTCTTCTTAGCTTGCGGAGCTTGCAGCTGTGGCCTCTCATCATGAGCACTTGCTGATAGACTGTCATTATTAGCCGAAGCTGACGACAATAATGAACTATTACCACCATAAAACTGATTCAGAAGCTCCTGTGGTTGAACTTCAGCTTCACCAGTATTGCCTGAAGAGAAGCTCCCACCTTCACCTGTGATATTTGACATCTTGAAGAAGACAAAGATGGAAAAGGGATAAAAGGGTGGCCAGGAAAAAGATCAAAATTGCTTATTTCCAGGGATTTTTGTCTTGTCTCTCTCTCTCTCTCTCTCTCTCTCTCTCTCTACCTTCCAAACTCTCTTCTTCCCTTTCTTCTCTTTTTTTTTGGCGCTCACTTTGGTTCTATCTTGTTCCCATCTCTCAAAAGAGTGATCCTCAGAAAAGGGATGGAAAGAGAGGAAAAAGATAAAATGGAGAATAACAACAGAGAGATCCGGGAATTTGTTGGGGACTAGAGGAAGACAAAGACCATGGAATTCTCCTTCATTTCTGGTGGAGATGAGAGCTCTTCGATTGCTTGGTACCAGAAGAACACAACAAGATGGAGTTTCCTTAACTCAGTTTAATATTCATATATATCACGTCAAGGGAGACAGCTGCATGTTTTATCCCCAAATTGCCCCTGTGCTTCTGCTCTCTTTTCATTATTATTATTTTTTTCATTCAAAGATTTTTGGGTGCTTTTCGAATCTAATAAGAGAGGAGCTTCCCTTTCCATGGAGTCTAGTGAAATGAAAAGCTATGTGTGGGACACATTGAAAACTTCACAAGCTGGTTCAAATTTGAATCTTCTGGCTTATTATGGAATTGATTCACTCTAATGGATTTTGCTTAGCATGCTTGCACTTGTTCTCATTTATACTAGAAGACAAGACACAAACACACAAGTGTGTGGAAAAAAAGGGGAACAAATATTGTTAAAAGAGGAGAAAGGGTGATTGTGAATTATTTTTAATAGATAAGTGCACATTATTGCAGAATGTGAAATATTTATTTTGAATTCTAAAATCGATGTAAGGAGGTTTTGGTTGTTTTACCTTAAACCTTCCAAATTGTCATTTCATCTATTGTTGAGCAATATATGATTATTACATACGAATTAGAACATCATTGAAGTTGTTTAGGGTTTGAGGGATGAGAGTACACTATCTGAGGAAACTTCCTTTTTTTCTTGCTCTCTTTTACAAAAAAAAAAAAAAAACAGAGAGGGAAAAAGATAGAGAAATTTCCAAGCCATTCAACAAAGTATGCAGTGTATTCTCAGCACTAACTATATTTGATATATGAAGTACCGAAAATTACACATGAAAAAAATATTTAAGCAGGATCCTTAAATTTCGCCAGTTCCAGTCGATAGTACTCAAAATTTTATATAACAAAATAAAAAGAAAGAAAACATCGACCTAGAATGTCGAACTTCATTATCTCAAGCACAATCAAATCCCTTTGTACTGGTAATTTTTGCATTAATTAAATCTTCTTGCAATTAAATAAATAATCATGTCCACGACACACATGATGCATTCTTAATTTTGTACGAAATATGCAGTGTATTCTCAACACTAATTATAGTCGACATATAAGTACTGAAAATTACATACAAAAAAATAATAAACCGGCATACTTAAATTTCACTAATTTCAGTTGGTAGTACTCAAAATTTTATATAACAAAATAAAAAGAAAGACAACATTGACCTAGAATGCCGGATTTCATCATCTTAAGCACAATCAAATCCCTTTGTACCAGTAGCGTTTGCATTAATTAAATCTTCTTGCAATTAAATGAATAATCATGTCCATCACACTCATGATGCATTCTTAATTTTGTTATTGAATATTTTTGGTGTGCATGACAAATCCAAGGGGTAGTTAGGTAAATCGAATATTTCATGGACGCCAATAATTCTCGATTATTTCAAAGATTGCTGGCGGACGAGGGCTCCCGGTCTGACCTTTGTCCGTTTGTGGGGATATTTTAACCGAACCAACTTTTGTACCCAGAATGCCCCTCGTGATGGACCGAAATTACCAGAAGTAGCATCCGAGAATCAGCCGCCATGAAGCGGGAAAGGACGGAAATGGCCCTTGATGAGTCACGGGTGGTCACTGCGGGGGCGAATGCCTTTGTCGACAAGGACTAGACAAAGAAATCAAAATTCTCCTATTCACGTGCACGGCTTGGGGTTACACAACAAGTACTAAGGAGAGCGGGGACGGACATCAAATGAGTATAGGCGTTGAAAGAAACTTGAAAATCGATAATAGAATCGAATCTGATTAGACGAACCGAGCCGAATCGAATGAATTCATTTCGGCTTGTTTAGTTGATCGATTATGTTCGGTTCGGTTCGATCGATTTTGATTTTCGGCTTATAATAGGATGATCTGAATTGAATCATTAAATGTGTTTCTTCTTTTTTTTTTACGGTTAATTTTGCTCGTGAAAATATTGTTGTAAACCTGTATCAATTATCTAAAATTTTACCGGGTTCCTCCTAGAATGTCTAGAGTCCAAGATCTCGTATGCTAAGAGCTCAAGAACACAAAATTTGAAGAACATAATCAGGAGCCGTCAAATTATCCTGTTTGTTCTCCGTTCTCTGTTCCCACTTCACGGAGTCTTCACCGACGCCGACACATTGTCTTTTTCTTTATTTACATGTTACGTTTTGAATCTATTCATTATATGGAACTTTGTAACGACAAGTCAATCTCTATTTTTCAATTTTTCAGTATTTTACATTAGCATAGTGTTTCTTATGTAATGAATGGGGCTTGACATTGACATTGACATTGACATTGAGCTTGTTAGAAGGGATTCTAGGGAAGACAAGCAATCTTAAAAAAAATGTCATGTTTGGATGGATACAAACAAATTGGGAGAAAGGATTACGAGAGATTATGAATTTGGGAGGTTTAAGCATGATAGGTCTGCTCAGTTGGATTTTATTTCAAATAAGGGTATAGATTTGGCATATGAGTCTCAAATAAGGCCCTCAAGTGGCATATGCAGCTTCAAATAAAGGTCTAACCTTGCGGTTGGCTAAATATTCTAGTCGGTCAATGGTATTTTGTGTAAAGATATTATTTTCCTTTCTTTTTCTGGTTTCCTTTTTTTTTTCTTTGCTACAATTGGTGACCAATGAGCGTCGCCTGGATTAGGCCCTCGACAATTGTGCCAAGGGGATCCTTGACCAGCCCTCATCGGGCATTGCCGGCCAATGGCCACCAACAAAAAGGATAGAAAGAACATAAAAAGGAAAAAAAAGGAAAAATAGAAAAATTCAAACTCATAAAGGACGAAATGCCCTTGACTAGCCGGAAGGGCAGATCCTTATTTGAAATTACTATAGCCACTTATAGTTTTTATTTGAGAAAATAAAGACATTTCAAGTCCTTATTCAAAATAATGTCAATTTCAAACCCTCATTTGAAAAACGATAGCATTTCATATTCTTATTTGAATTTTTCTAAAAAAAAATTCAAATAAGGACCCGAAGTACTCTTATTTTTTCAAATAAGGATCTAAAATGGATAATTATTTTAAAAAAGAGCCTGAAGTACCTTCTCTATTTCAAAGAATTGTCTAAACGTGGATATTATTTTAAATAAAGACAGAGCCTCAATATGAATATAAGAAATGGCCAGACTCACTAAGTAGTTAAGGGCGTTTTCATCATTTATTTATTTTTTTGAAATATTAAAAAACTAAAAGTAAAAAAAAATAATAAGGAAGTAGAAGAACTATAGGTGGGAGGCAACGAAAGGGCTGACTCCCGCCTATGGCCGTCCCCACCACTAGTGGAGTGTAGGGCATTATCGACGACCCCGCCAACTATGCCCAACGCCCAACCATCGGTGGAGTGGCCGCCGGAGGTGAGAGGCAGCCCTCCCGATTGTTCTTCTTCTGCCCTTTAAAAAAATTAATTTAATTTAACTAAAAATTAAGTTTAAATTAGATTTTAACGAAAATGTCCTTGATTGACCGAACTATTTAGCTGAATAGCTAATTCGCGAGGTTAGGCCTTCGTTTGGGTCATGACCATTCCAGGCCAGAGCTCACTTCTTCCTATTAAGACTGACCAAATCTTAATTTGAATATTCTGGCCTGCAATGTGGACGCTGTTTTCTGACTCAACTTTTCAGAAAAGCATCATCCAAAAGGAACTTATTTTCCTTTTTCAACATGAGCCCCTTTCCTTTTTAACCATTTTAGGTGAATCCACCAGTCATGACCAAACAGCCTTACATTTAATATCATATACGAGAGAAGTTGACAATACGTCATTCATGGTAGAAGCAACCAAAAATAAGCTCTCATCAAGGCTCATGGTTTTCATTATCTTAATAAATTACTCAGCTAATACTTCTAATACGTCATCTAAATCACTATACAGTTAGTGCATAAACTTATATTTTGTAGTGAAGAAATAAATTATATTGGGTCCATTTGGTTTGCTCAATTCCAAGCATCTCCTTGTTTATTATAGTGTAAATCTGATTAGGCTAGGCATCATTTCCTTAATGAATGTCCTCACAAGTCACAACGCCCTTGGACATCCATTACATTGCGGATTGAATCTCTTTCATCAAAATCACTTCATTTACGTTACAACTCGCTGCTAATTTAGTTTTGGAAATTTTTTTCCCGGGAATGACGATGAATAATCGTTGCTCAAATTCCTTATCTTGCTGCCTCACATGCACTGTCTCTAACATAAGAGCGTGCATGTTGGAGTAGGGAACATGATAATTATTCAAATAGTTCTAAACATATTATACGCTGATCAATTCAATATTAAATATTTCAATCGTGTCAATTTAGTCATAAATCTTTTGAAGTTTTGCCAGTTTAATCCCGAACCTATTATTTGGATAATTTGTTAAAATGACTACATTAACAAATCGTCATAATGATTTAGGTCTAAATTGACAAGTTGTCTAAATGTTTAAGGCTAAATTGATAAATTGAAAGGTTTGTAATTGAATCAGCAAATCATGCAAAAGTTTATGACTAAATTGACACAATTAAAATATTTACGACTGAATTGGCCGCCTCATGATAGGTTTAAGACTTTTAGGACAATTTTCCCAACATGGAAGAGTGAATGTAGGGGTATAAGGTTGGATTTGAAACACGGGTTTCATGTGTTGTCGCATTCCAAGCTGTGTTCGAGTGAGTGCAGTAGCCGAAAAAATTTGTGGAAGCATCGTGGTAATTTCTTGATGGAAGAGTTTTGTTAGATCTGTTCAAGTACAATCGGGCACTTTCTTGCAGAAAGACAACAAAAGCTGCACGTTGCAATTCAAGGAAGCTTTTGAATTTCAGGACGCAAGAGCTTAACGAAAGGCAAATCTTCTTTTCTTTTTTTGGGTTTTTTCCATGAATATTTCCAGTTATTTCACCTAACCATTTTTGGTCGTCTTAATCAATCTTTATCCTAATGAACCAGCTCAAGTTCGACGGCTAGGAAAGGCATTGAACCACCATAAATTAAACTTCATAATTGGGCCAGCAGATGCTTATCAAGTCGCAAACAAAAGGTTTTGTTTATGTGCAAGAAGACTTCGTATGCATGCATTTCATGTCACCAACGACTCTTTGCCAAGTTTTTAATGCAGCTTCCGTTGTCACTTTCCCAAGACAAGAATCAGCAAGCTAAGGGAGATCCATCAACCTGTTTTGATGGATAGGGACACCATTTGGAAGAGAGAGAGAGACTTGACCCCACTAGAAAAACCCACATAGTAAATGGGGGAAAGATGGGGATGAGAGCATAATGGAGCTCCAATTCGGCCATGAACTATAATTTAAGTTAAATTAAATAATTTAGAGGGATACTTCGTGGGTCGTTGTCAAACAAGTTTAGAGCACTAGAGATTTAGAAAAAAAACATAAAAAAAATGAACAAACTTCAATGAAATGAATCCATACTAATCAGTCCACTAGAGGGCCACCAATCAAATTATTCATTTTTCATCTTGGACATTATAGCATATCTATGATTTGGCCTTAGGTGTTCCGGGTTGGGTAGTTCTACATTGTATAATAAAGTGCTGAGGGATGAATTAGTAAAATCATGATGTGGCATGTTTGAGAGTTTAGTTTAAGTTTAATTTTATTTTAATTTTATTTTAGAGTAAGTTGGAGTTGTTGGGTACTCAAAAAGCTCCTACTTTTTGTATCATATATAGATGTGTAGTCAATATTAGAAAGCCAATTCTCACTTTTTTCTTGAGTTACGAATTTCAAAAGCCAATTTAGGTACTTTTGACATTCAATTTTATTGTTAAAAAAGTCAATTCAATCATCCATTTGATTTGAACCAAAAAAAAAATCATTCATCTGACAAAAGTGTTCAAAATATGTCTCGGGCTCCATAAAGGAAATTGAATCCAATAAAATTTTGTAATTCAAGTAGGTTTCCTAATTTTAGTGGTTTAATAGGTTTCCTAAAAGGGATTATCCATTTTGAATCGAAATCTTTTCTATATAAAAAGTGAATCTTTTTTAGATGATCTTTTTTGGTGTTTGAGCTAATAACTTTTGTGGTGAGATTTATGATTTTTTTTTAAATTGAGATATTATTTTGTAAGTAATCGTGAGGCCTCGCTATACGGTGTAATCATAGGTGGGGAAATGCCAAGAGTTTGTGACTCAACTATGGATGTATTCTCCATTATATTATTTAATCAATAGTAGAATCTTATGTTTGCTCTTCTCGTGAAGTATGTCCCACCAATTAAACCACGTAAACCCATATTCGATTTATTCACTTATTTAGTTTTTCTTAATGGTGTTTTTTTAATCAATTTTCTTAATGGTGCTTTTTTTTTTTGGGGGGGGGGGGGCGGGATTCTTAATGGTGTTTGATCGCTTAGTTTTGCAACAAAATTTACTACGATTCGATATGCCCCATATAAAGATGTCATTGACGCTATACTACGACAAACAATGAAGATATTCATTTGTTTGGGTTCTAACATTTTTTTTTTTTGGCCGAAAGGTATCTAACATTTGTCTCGTCAGTAAAACCACAAATTAAGATTTATTTACGTCATAGATATTAGTAACACCACGTGTGGAAATATACAGGGCTATCATGGTGGAAGTTATGTAACAAACCCCTGCATCCTCAATGTCATCTATTAGACATGGTAAAATGGTAACATCACTTCATTGAAAATTTGATATAATGTCCCTCTCCGACTTATAATCTTGACTCTACGGCTCTAAAAATTAGTCTTCCTGATGAAATGACAATGTTGAATCAAAAGCTTCCGTTCTTGTCCCTCCTGCTTCCCTCTCTCTTCTCTCTTCGTCGTCTTCTTCTTCCTTCAGCCATGGGGAGGGTTTGAGCTAGTCCTAACCTTCCCCTCCTCTCTTGTTGATTTCTGCTGTGTGTGTGTGTTTTTTTAAACTTATATGACGTGGGAGCTCTCTTATCCCGATCTAGTTCTAAATTTGAGAGTTTGAACTCTCTCAATTTAGTTCTATATTTAAGTTATATCATCTCCTGTTTATTTTGCTTGACAGATATACCCTTGTGGAACGAGCACGTGCTTAATTCTGTTGGTGTTCTGTTGATCCTCATTGTTTTTTGGACTTTTCTTTGTTTTGATTTTCTTTGCCATGAACTCTACGTACGTTTCATGTATATTTCTTTAGCAATGGATACAAAATTATTTCAACAAAAAGAGAAAAGAGAAGAAGAAGAAGAAATGACAATGTTGATTCGTGTTTTGTTGGTCAGTAAAAACGAAAAAGAAGGTTCATTCATATCACGACGGGAAAATATGAACCGACAGTTCAATTGGCACCACGCAGGAACGACATGATGTAATCGGCACCAATCCCGCCTAACTATGTTTCTAAGAACAGATGAGATTTTCCATTATTTTTGTCTATTCCTTTAGGGTACACATCAACGTACCAAAACAAATCAGAAGGTTTGTTTTATTTATTAAACTATTTTGGCCAGAAAACAAATTAGAAGTTGGAATGACCGAGAAGAACGAGGCCGATTCGTTAACTCCAAGAAAGACACAGAAGCTTTGGAATCATCGAGCCCACGCCTAGCCTCAAGAACCAAGTCAAAGCAATAACCAGAAAAGAGAGCTACCGACACATTTTGTAATCTTATTGTTCCTATCCCTTGTCCTAACATCTTCAATCTTTCTTGACTCAGAAACCCTAACCATCATCGACCACCATTGACCAATACGATGAACTGTGTGTATGTCGCGCCAAATTAGCGGAAAGTTAGGACAGATTCTGAGGTAGTTTCGGACCTTTCTGTCCACCCAGACCACTCGTCAATGGTATTGATTTGCATTGACTCAACCCATGGGAAACCGAGCAAAAATACCAAAAAAAAAATCATAAATTTATTACATCCATGTCAATTTAATCAAAAACATTTTAACTATACCAGTTTATTACTAAACCTTTTAAATTTTGCCAATTGAGTCTATACGAAAAGAAACTGTGGACGTGGACTTCAGCCATCTTATCTAACACGGCCAGTGCTAACGTTAGATATTTTTTTATTTTTATTTTTTGATTTTTTCCTTTTCTTTTCCTCTTAGATTGAGGGCTGACGAGAGTCGTGGCTACATAGGAGGGCCGGGACGCCGATGCCGACACTGGGAGAGAGTGTCGCGGCCCTCAGCAGCAGAGTTTCTATTGGGTGGGGGGATCATAATGAAGCCGGAAAAGGAATATTTCCACGTTCGATGAAGCCAAAATGCACGGTGACCCAGAGGGGAAAGGTTTTGCTTTCGGCACGTAACCATCAAACACAGACGTGCACAGTGCAAATATCCTGGAAATAAAATAAAATAATTGGAAATTTGCATGTGGATTGTTTTCTTGTCTTCTCTGACTCGAGCGTTTGTGCACAGATTGTTGCACCTTTTCTGATTGCTATGATTGTCGTCTCTGCATTTCCTTTTCGATTACACGTTAGTCCCTCGTAAATAATAAGGCTCTTGTTCTTTACTTTATAATCTGGAAACCGTGAACAAAAAAACAACGATTTATTTGGTGTTTATGTGCAATAAGAAAGCCGTAGGTTCTTCATAACTTCGTTAATTTAAATGTATGGTATAGTATTGTACATTCTTCTCGAGTATGATCAAAATTTGAGGAGATTATGTCAAAGATTTATATATTTCACCGGTTTTTTTTTTGTCATAGTAGCGGCGATGTATCACCGATGTAGAAACAGATCGGAGTTGCTAATTGACGATATCATTTTGCTTATTTTAATTTTGTGTTCGAAAAAAAAAATGCGAAAAAATTGAAAACTCTACTAAGCTTTAATCAAGACTAAGGTGATATGACAAATACTATGATAAGAGCCACTTGCGTGCTTGGATTGGCCCCATCAAGAAGACTTGGGGAATGAAGTTACGTTTTAGAGATATTATCAACATCTTTCCAGCGTCTACATCACCGACCCTCTCCTTGTGGACCTCTTCCCATCACATCTAGTCCAACTCAAAATTTCATCATCTCATTTTTTTTTAAATATAAATGAAAGACATCATCAATTAAAAATTCATCAGATAAATAGATATTAAAAGGTTTAATTTTTTTTTCTCTAGTCAAAAAGAAAGAAATTGAACATTACTACTAAGTAACTAGTACTCGTGACGAGTCGAATTTTCTGCAATGATGGGTAGAAATATATATATATATATATATATATATATATATATATATATATATATATATATATATATATTTCAGGAATCACAATCCAAAAGCATTAATATGCGGGTAACAACTAAGAATGAAATCTCATGATTAAAAAAATTAAACCAGTAAATGAACTCAAACAGATATATAAAAAAAAAAAAAAAAGGGGGAACCTGGCGCGAGACCCTTATAGTAAATTTCAAAGGGGATTGCTATTGCTTGTTGTTCCCTCTCCGATTCTTTTACAAATAATTGAAAAGAAGCTTTATAGCTAAGTTAGATTTGAGAAGAAGTGCATTTTTTTTTGTTCGAAAACCCTATAATGATCGAACTCAAATAACATTACGAATAATCTAGCGTTCCTAATTAAACTCCTATTGTTGTGGCCCTTCCTATTAAATTTTATTTCTTGTCACTAATCCAAATCACATTAAAATCTCTTCCCAACTACTGCTTTCACTTCAGGGTCATTCGCATAAAAAGCCTCTTTTTTTTTCTTTTTCCCAAATAGAAATGTTTGGCTTTTGGGCTCATTTTCCGTTGCCAAATAAAGCTACTTTCGAGCAGATCCCGAGATTTGCTTGTCTCTTAATTGGGTGACTTAGGCGGTGGCTGTCCTCAAAAGCTTTTGAGGGAGCTAAACGGAGATCAAGACAATAATTTCAAAAAAAAAAGCTGACGATGGCTGTCATCCTCCACCTTGCAATTGTTGATTGGAGGTAACCAAAAAGCTTATAATGATCCCCATAATTTGTCACCGCCATTTTCATTTTTTTAGTGCGAAACGCAAAAGAAAATTAACAATTATTTTTTCAATAATGTTATGATAACAACAATTATCGCTGGGGGGATCAAGATTCGCCAATTGGAGCTGCTTAACTACTCGATCGAGCTACTAGTCGCACGGACATTCCACAAGGGAGCATGATTTGAGAGAGAGGTGTGCAGCACGATTTAACTTTTTTGACATTTTCTTGTTTGAAATTTCCTCCAATTCGGCAATTTTTGCGGTGCAGGGGAAAAAAGGCGAGGAAATTGTGGGGGGAGAAACCAAAAGTTTCAACGTGAATTGATGTCTGGTGGGAAAAATCGAACGTGTCTGGAAAGTACGTTATATGATCCCCACAACATGATCTCTACCACGAGCCTATCCAAAAACGAAGGGTGATGGTTCGGCAAAATGATCATGGCATCGTGTAAGAGAGAGAACCCTATGCGTAGGCACGAAACATTGGACATATAGTTGCGAAACTACATGATGTTCCCACGTAGCTCAGTCCTTTAAGAGCACATCTTTTGGCCATGCATCGCTCGATTAGCTCTGCCGATCCTGAGACGAATCCGTGAAACTAAACAATCGTCGTAACATAGATGCACCCAGTTGCTGGATTGATGTTTGGCTTTAGAGAGGTTTTTTCCGCTTGTGCTTCTGAACAATCCGATCGCAACTTGCTAAATCAGTATGATCGTCAGTGTGAGTCTCGTATAAGAAATCGTTCATCTTATATGTCGTGAAACAAGCGACGATCAAGTGTTAAAATGTCATAATAAGAAAATGGATCGAGCACTAGATTTGTATGGTTTGGTTAGTGCGGCCTACGTTCACGGGGCAAGCGGTAAAGAATTTTACTATTGATGAAGCGATACAAAGAAAATTATAACTACACCCGAGTTACTCAAACACTTTCAATGTTTTTCAACCACAATTATACTAAATAGGTCAAGCAGTGTTTAACCTCACAATTTATGAAGAAATAATCAATCAATCTCGCAAGGAATTCACGAATCTTACCATAAGATTCATTTGCTTGAACACCCTCAAAATTGTGTCAGGGTGTAATTCACGTAAAAGTAGCATCTTGGACACTCTTCACAACGAAGACACCTCTTACGTCTAGACAAGAGTTGGATCCAAGACAGGAAATCTACCCAAGCTAGCTATTCGAACAGGAAACCAGCTCCAACTAGGAAACTTCCTTCTTTCGGGTTTAGTCTCGAGATATATAATTAAAAGGACAACACGTGTACATAAAAATGTGAAGTCATAGGCTGGGAGCACTTGGAAAATTACCGGCTTTCGTTAGAGCAGAAAGATTACGGCGTAGTAAAAATTCATCGACAATTCGTACGGTTTCAGACACATCTCGTGTGGAGATGGAAAGATAAAAAGTTAATTATATGATGGAAGGCTTAAAGCTTAGCCCATATCACTTGTACCATCATTTGGAAGATTATTTGGGCATTGGAAGCCCAGTTCAGCTAGTCCAAAATACATGGATCTGTCCCATCACTAATTCTAATATTGGCATTTACAGATTTGTTTTTTTTTTTAATATTTGTGAGCTTTGACCCCACTCAGGTAGTTGTAGCACAAATATATATATATATATATATATATATATATTGAAGTTGAGTATCTTATTTGTGTCATATTCAATTTTGTGCGCAAACAATCCAAGTTCAACTTGGTAAGTTGAATCCAAATTTAACGTGGATGAGCTGTAAATTTCTTACAGAGCCCGTGTAATCTCGTTGTCGTTTACATAAGCTCGTGTATGAAATTGAACAGTATTGAATGGTTAACGGTCATGAACAGACGAATTTCAGCGAGATAATTGTTCGGGGAATGGCAACGGCAGGCGGAGATACTGTTTTCTAGGAATTAATAAACGTAACGCACTTATATGTAGGTAACACTAGACTAAAGAGTGAAATCTCGTAATTAAAAAATTAAAATCCAGAAAATGACTCCAAACAAATTATAGACAACGGGTTTAAATTTCGAGAACAACCTCAGAGGCGTGGAATCTTTATGATAACGCTCGCACGGGATTGTTGGAGCCGGCCGGGAATTGCTAAAACTGATGGGTTCTTCCCATCTTTTTACAAAATAATAATAATAAATAAAATAAAATAAAACTAAACAAAATTTGGAGTTAAATTGAGCAAAAGACTTAGGCAGTGACCGTCCTAAAAAGTTTTAAGAGGTAAATCATAAAATAAAATAGCACAAATTCAAATAAAGCTGATGATGATAGTCATCTTCCACCGAGTCTTTTTTTTCCAAAATAATATTTTAAAAATAAGTATTTACAAAATTAATTTTTTTAAAAAAAAATTACTTATTTAAGTCTCCACAGCACCCACCCGCAGGGCCCCTTCAATCCCACGGCGGATTAATTGCCGTGGGAGGAGTAGGGGTGCATGCCCCCACATGGGGGCCCATCCCCCACCCTCTCCTCTTTATCTTTTTTTTTTAATATAAAAATAAAAAAGATTTATAACATTAAATGAAAAATAATTTTTTTAAAATTTTAGATGTTATATTTTTAATTTGTTTGCTTTGCTCAACAGTCAAGTTAATTTTTTTAATTTATGTAAACATTTTTTTAACGTTGTTTCGTCGCTTCGCGATCCCGTCCTAATTTTTTATACATAAATATAATCGCTTTGCGGCCCCACGAACGAATGTCGTTGCCTCGCTCGTTTGCTCGCTTTTCTTGGAGTAGAGGCTACAAGCGTGGCGCGTAAATATTTTTTTACCTAAACATGATCGCTTCGCAGTCCCATGAGCGAACGTCGTCGCCTCGATCATTCGCTCGCTTTTTTCGGAATCGGGACTTGTAAATATTTTTTTAATGTAAATATGATCTATTCGTAACCCCGCGAGTGAACACTGTCGCCTGGCTCCTTTTTCTCGGAGTCGAGGCATGCAAATATTTTTTTAAGTAAACATGATCGCTTCGTGGTCTCGTGAGCAAATGTCGTCGTTTCGCTCGTTCGTTTGCTTTTTTTGGAGTCGAGACAAATAAATATTTTTTTACGTAAATATGATCACTCCGCGGCCCCGCGAGCAAATATTGTCGCCTCACTCGTTTTTATCGAAATCAAGGGGCGCATATATTTTTTTACGTAAATATGATCGTGTCACGCCCCGCGCCCCATCGCGAGCACGCAATCATCCCTGCAAGCAAAACCACAACGATCTCTCGGCGGTCCCAAGAATCCGCTTATATATAAAGGAAGATCGAGAGATGAAATAATTTACATTAAGCACACGGAAGCGTTTCCCAACAGCTCCCCGTACCACATGAATATATATATATATCCCAAGACTAAGCAGGACTGAATAGCATCAAAAGGTCGTACATCAACATCAACTGGTCACATCTACTACAGACCGCTATACACCAAGGCGAAGGGTAAACATGTCAAAAGATGTCCATAAAATCCACTAGGGAAAGGGAATCAGGTCGCCAGTCAAAAAGTCAGGTCATCATCCGAAGTCGCCTAGGAAGAACTGCTGGAATCTCCGGTGTCCTCGCTCTCCTCTAACGGCTCATACTCGGAGAAAGTCTCTGATGGGACCTCCACAAAGTCTTCCATGGTCGCTTCCTGCGACTGCTCAGCCCGGTCTCCCTCCACGCTCGCCTCTTGGTCCAGCTCGGATGGATCTCTCTCGGACGGCTCCATCACGATGACCTCATCCTCTGACGGTGGCACGGGAACTCAGCTGTCGGCGTCCGCTCCGGGCCGTTCCTCGAACCAACCACTGAGCCCTCGGGAAACTCCTGGTCTGCTATCGTCTGACACCAAGGAGGTATGACACCCTCTGGAACCTCATGGGGCTTCAGCGACCCGACCTTCCTATCCCCGTCCTGTCTAAACCAAGCCTCAAACCGATAAGGCTTCCAGTCAGGTTCGCCCTCATCTACCCAAACTATTGTACATTTCCTTATGTATATATTACCCTGCCTATCGGGGAACTCATCGTAATACGTCGTCATTTCTTGCGGGTCCCCAAATTTGATAGGCCACATTGCTATTGCCTAGAATCTGTAAAGTAGAATTTCCCCAAAAGGGGTGAGATACACATCTCAGTAAGAAAAACCTAACCCTAGGTCAGGTTGACCGTCCACTCAGGCAGTCAAGTCACTCAACCTATCCAACTCATGAACTCACGCGGACATGACAGTCATAATTCAATAAACAATAATGCATAGCGGACATGCATGCATTTATATTCTCATGTCACACACAGTTACACGTATATGCCCGGTCTGTCACTTTACCACTCCAATCAACCTCTGTCTGCCTCATTCTCTAGCCCGTGATTAGATCGCATCAGGCTCGGCCCGGGTAAACGCATCAGGCCCCGGTTCAATTTCCAGGCAGAGTCTATGAGCTCGTATTCTGTCCCGCGATTATATCGCATCAGGACTGTGGCTATCTTAACCCCGCGACTCCGTCGCATCAGGGCGCCACCTTTTCATAATCCACCCCGCGACCTCGTCGCATCAGGGTCTCAACCTCCGCCCCGCGTCTCATACTCCTCAGGGCCATGCCATGCAATGTCACAATCATGTCTCATGCCACATCATATCAATTAACTTGATTTTTTAAAATCAAATTTCATAACCAATGGCCAATGCGTATGATAATATGTTTAATAAATTTCGTGGCATGCAATTCAATTCAATTAGTACTCAGGCACTCAGACCATTCACACATAGGCTAGGTCAAACAATCATTCTATAATGTCCAAGGGTGCATAAAGCTATTACATGCGAGGATTTTCGCATAAATCGTTCCGTTCGGCCCTCGACTTACCCAATCGAGTCCAATCTCCCTAGCCTCGATTTAGGAAATTCCTTACCTCCGCTTAATAACGCAAATTACTCCTCCTTGCACCTCATAAGGTTCGGCCAACTCAAGTCCAAGGTCAATCCGTCGCGCAACCTAGGATAATCAATTGATTTTGTCAAATTTCAAGTTCAATCCCTCCATTCATCCATCCAAATCATCCACTAGATACTCCTCATCATCATAACACATCATACACACCAAATTACAGCACAATCCCAGCCTATTCAGCCCTCCACAGAACTGGTTTGGCCCAGTATTGAACCGGTTCCATTCGGTTCTGTTCATGTCGGGTCTAACCGGCCTTAATCTATCTCAAATCCATCAAATATACACCATTTTACCTCTTATAATGTCTACCTAAGAGTTTGGAAGTCTCACCGTGAGTTTCAAGTCGCGCGGTTGCCGGAAAGTCGTCGGAAGTCGCCGGAGCACTCAAACACAGAATACCGGCAGATTCTAGGCATAATGTACAAGGGTTGTTCATGGTCAAAAAATTATCAAATAAATACCAAATTTTTCCCACAGAACCATCTATATGTCTACTTGATCTCCACAAAATTTGAGCCAAAGATTCCAAGTTTTCGGCTGTCTAAAGGGTTCAGAACCGAACCTACCTCAAACTGGAACAGATTCCGTCGACCTGTGGGAGAATGCTTGCCCCGAATTCCTCAGAGCTCCAAATGACCTGATTCCAATTGGAGGACGTCGGCAAGACGTGGCGCTACGTCTGGGTAGTCGGTCGGAAGCAGGGGACGGTCGGAGGTGGCGGTCGTACGGACCGAACGGCTGCGTCCGGCGAGGTCGGGTGGAGCAGAAACTGGAGAAGAAGAAGAAGAAGAAGAAGAAGCTTGGTCTGGTCTTTGGGGGAACAAAAATGGCCGAGTGGGGGGTTTGAGGAGAGAGAGAGAGCTGTTTATTATCCCAAAAAAATTTAAATTAATTGAGGTGATTGGTAGGTGGACATTAATTGGTGAAATGATCTACTACCATTGGATGCTTGACACTTGTCCATTGTTCTTCTCAAGGGCATCCAATGGCCATCAATTGCTCTTCAATTTGCAGCAGCTTGGGGGAGGAGAAATGTCCATTTTGCCCTTCCTTCAATTATAAAGACAAAGTCCTAAGCTTGAGGGGCATTATGGTCTTTTTACCTCCGATGTTCGGAGCTTCGTTTTTCTCGTTTTTGACTTCTTCGATAAGGCGACAGCCAATCCAATTGACGTTGAAATTCTTGATTTTCCTTTTTCAATCTTTTCAAGACTCAATTCTGATCGTTCTTTCTACCAGACGTGATTCCAGCCTATTCCGAACCGACGGGCGGCTTCTGCAGACTATATGTGTATCGACCCCGTGATTCTCGTCACGTTTAGAGCTCGTCAATTCATGACGGCCTTGGTTGTCATGTAATCGCGAGGGCTTATCGCTAGTCCCTGTGGTCTCGATCGTCACAGTCCAATTTAGGATAATTTTGCAAATCGTATGTTGGTTAAGCGGCATCACCCGCGCTCCAACCGCATGACGCTCGCATGGTAATCCTTAATCGTTCTTAGATCGGCTTTTTTGCGGTCCTAAATATCCCCTCGAGAATCCTTATGGTCAAAGCGTCATTTACTATTCGAGTCGCCTAGGTCCACGTATCTCGTCTTGCGTTAGCCTTTCCCCTTTGGTTATTCTGCTCAAATTGATCAGATTTGAGTGGAATACAACTGAAATACATCGCTTGATATAAATAAACTTCTCATTACAGAGTCTGAAGTTGATTGAAAATCAGAATGTCACAGATCGCATCGCGGTCCTGCGAGCAAACGTCGCCGCTTCGCTCGTTTGTTCGCTTTTTTGAAGTCGAGACGAGTATATATTTTTTTTACGTAAATATGATCGCTCTGCGGCCTCGCGAGCAAATACCGTCGCCTCGCTTGTTTTTCTCGAAGTCGAGACGCGTAAATATGTTTTTTTTTACGTAAATATGATTGCTTTGCTGCCCCGCGAACAAACACCGTCGTCTTGCTCACTCGTTTGCTTTTCTTAGAGTCAAAGCACGTAAATATTTTTTTTATGATAAGATCGTGAAGCGACGAGGCGGTGTCGAAAAATTATTTACATAAATTTAAAAAATTAAAATGCTTTGCTAGGCAATCCAACTATCGAACAAATCAAACAAATTAAAGGTGCAAGACTCAAAATTTAAAATAATTTATTTTTTAATCTAATATTATAAATATTTTTTAATTTTTTTATATTATTATAAAAAAGTTGGGGAGTCCCTCCCTCGGCAATTAAATTGACGGGGGAGGGGTGGGGGTTGGGGACCCCACGTGGGGGCCTACACTGCAATCCTCCCACGGCAATTTTCAATCACCATTTTCTTTAGAATTAATACAAACAAATTTACTTCAATTTTTTTTATTATAAAAAATCACAAATCAATATACTTGTGATAAATTTGCCTTTTGTAAATTTTTGCTAAATTTTACTGTGAAATTGTTGAATAGAGACTGTAAGAGTTGATGGATGTACAAGTTTGGAGTTTTTACTTTTTGTTTGATACAAAGTTTAACGATTTGAAATTTTTCGTGATATTAACTCAATTTAGCAGAAACAAACGGAAGGTATTTTTGTTATAGATGTGCCAGTTTGGGGATTTTTGATAGTAAAAAAATTAGTTTGAGGATAATTTCTCACAAGTGTAGCGGTTTGAGATTTTTTGTAGTAAAAAATTAGCTTGACGTAATGTTATAGGTGTATCAATTTGGAGTTTTTCATTATACTAACTCTTTTCTTTATATGACGGAATGAAAAAGAAAATTACCATTATTTTCATTATGTTTCTGTTAAAATTATTATATCACTGAGGATCAAGATTTTCCAACTAGACCTACCTAACATATGCATGGCAACCATTCTAATCCGAAAATATGATTCTGATTAAAATAATTTTTTTTATTTCTATTCTCTGTACACATATTAAAGAATCGGAATACGTTTGATTACTGCATAAAATTTTTGTTCCTGGAACATAAATGTATTTGGTAAATGTATATAATTTTTGTTCTCGGAAACAATTATTTTTCTCAATTATTTTTTCATTTAAGTCAAATAATTACGTAGTTAATTTGTGAAATTTCATCATACATTTCAAATTAATCAAAGATTAATTCATATTGATTTCCTTATATAATATATTGCATATTGAAATGTAAAAATAAATATTATGAATCATCACAAGTTATTTTGCCATTTATTGCAAAGTTTCATCCAATTGTTTTAAGCGAGTGGATAACAAACACAAGCGACACCTCATTTCTGCAAAGAAAATACACTACACTATCCTGCATTGGCGTGCATTTTTTATTCAAGAAAATCAAATCCTTGTCTTAACTCATCCAAAACTCAAGAACAAGAACTTGCTAAGTGTTCACGTTTGTTATTTTGTCTTTTTCCATAATTTTATAAAACTAGACTAAATCTAAAGTACATAAATTTACGCAAATCACGATCATTGAAAGCAAGTGCAGAATCAAGGAATCATGACATTGATGAATTACATCTTAAAATCCCAACGAAGTCCTAAGGGCTTAGAAAAATGTGGTTTGGGTTTAATTTTAAAGGTGCATATGATTTTTCTTAAATATATATTTATGAAATACTAAGAAATTTATGCCCAAATTTATTGAAATGTGGTCAAACTGGCCTAATTTAAGCTTCTTCTATTTTTAGAGATTTTCTAAATTTTTTGTGATCTTTTTGGAAATTTTGCAATTTTTTTTAAATTTTTATTTTTATTTTTATTATATTATTTCTTAAATAAGACCTGGTTGTTCGTTTTAGGTTGAGGAAAAGTTACTTCATTATGTTTTGTGATTTTCAAAAGTGATTCTTTTTTTCAAAATCAACATTTTTTATTTGAAATCAACATTTTTTTATTCTTGTTTTTGTCTAAAATTGATTCTGATTCTCTAAAACTGATTATAAAAACAAAATCAGAATTAGAATCATTTACATTATTAAATATGGTTCTCATCTTTTTAAAATCTAAGAACCAGGATGGTTATCTACAGGCTCCTAAAGTAGGGGTGAGCAAGAGCCGGGTGGGTCAGTTTCAAATCTATATCCTAAAATCGACTCTGTTATAATTGGTTTTCAGTTTTTTGAAACTGGGAACCGATTATGTTTGTTTTAGAACCTGTTTTGAAATCGACCATTTTTTTTCTTCGGTTCTATCTGAAAATCTATTTTTTTTTCATCAAAATAATATGAGTATCAATAAAATGAGCAATAAAAATTATAATCCACCAAAAGGAATAATCCAACAAATAAAAATTAAATGAGAGGGTGAGAAGCCGAGGGCTGTAAGCAATGCGCATGAGCAACAAAGGCAGCGACACACTAGGGAGTCGGGACATAGGGTTTCTTTTTTAATAGCAACTAAAAATCGATTCTAAAAATCGGTCTAGGTAGGCCTACACTTAGAACCAGAAATCGAACCGGTTTAAACCGATTCTCAAAATTTAGAGCCGTTACCCCGACCAGTTTGAGCGGGAACCAATTCCGGATCCTATTTTTTGGGTGGACCGATCCAGGCTCAGGATCAATCCGGTCCGGTTGCACACCCTTATCCTAAAGTACTCAGATAGCTCTCCGGGAACGTGCCTTGAAAGAGAGAGATAAGTAGCTCAATTACTTTTTTGACCTTTTTCTTCTTTGAAATTTCCTCCAAATTTTTGGAAATTCTGGGAAAAAATGAGGAAGGTGGTTGGGGGGAGGGGGAATTTTTAACGTGAATTGATATGCTACATGAAAATCCAACGTGTCTTGAAAGTACATTACATGATTCCGCAACGTGATCTCTATCCCGAGCCTATCCAAAACAAAGGGTGATGGCTCAACACAATTATTATGGTGTAGTTCAGCTTTCTTCTAAGAAAGAGACAAACCTTTTGTGTGGTCACGAAAATCGTTCTCCGCTTGCGAAAATTTGAAAAGAACAAAGGAGGAAAAAGATAATTTGGATAAATATTAAAATATTATTAAAAATTATCTACGTTAGAAATTTGCAAAGAAAATTGCTGAATGGGCTGAATTGATATACATGCAAAATATTTAGGACTCAAATGACGAAAAATAAGAAGAAGCTAATTAAAACCGAATTAGAATAATTGCAATAAATTTAAGACATTTTTTCTAATTTTTTATTGCAAAATTATATGATATTCGATCTAGGTTAATCGTTGGTTGTTTTGGTCGGAATAATTTCTTCCATTTCCTTAAGTAACAGATCGAGAACAAGCATGTGAGCTTCAGAACACACGAAGTACGTGTATGGTTGTCTTTGTCTAAATTTGATATCTTTAAAATTGAGCAGTTTTGTTGCCCATGTTGAAGTTTTTGTGAATATGCACATTGCTCATTTGATTAGATCGGTGCCTAATATGAGTTTTCATTGCACATAAACTCCATATGTGATACGGAACATATTAACAATATGTTTCTGGACCGATTAGATGGGCATAAGTCCCAACGGAAGTCTAGAAAATGCATTTAGAATTTTCAGATTCAAAATCAATGATGTCAGAATGAATTTTAGCGATCCGAGTTCGTTTAGATGGTCTTTTAAATTATTTTATTATTTTTTAGATTTTATTTTATTTTTAGTGTCAATTTTGTAATTTTACTGATTTTGGTGTCAGTAGAGTTAACACCTGATGTAAGTTTGTTTTAAGATTTTTGGACGATAAAATATTATTTTTAATATTAAATTTTCGAGTTTTTTTCTCTAAGTAAGGATTTGCATGTTCTTTTTCGATGAACGCTCCGTCAATATGATATCATAATATTACAAAGCAAATAATGAATGTTTCGTATCTAAACTTTACATGTGAGAATTGCCTGTCCCAGATCACGAATTAAAGAAAAATAAATATTCAGGTTTTCATAATTAGGCATTATTTAGTAATCGAATATCGACGCATATTAAGACAAGACCTCATATTGCCAAGGGCAGATTTCATTATTAGAAATTGCATCCACCCTTAGTTTGCACTTGTGCCTTTATTTTTGAGTAGCCCATGGGCTCGCTGTCCCGGGATTTAAGAATGAGGCCTTGTAATATTCTCTACACGACTCGGTATCGGGTCACTTTCCGCTCTCAAGTACTATTTTTGATGAGCTGGTTGTGATTTCTTTATATTACCTTTGTATTGTAATTAGCTGATCTTAGTTAGATGATTAGCGATGATAACATGTTGTTGTTTGTTTGAAAAACAAAATAAAATAGTGCATTTTTCATATCCCACATAGGATATAAAGGAGAGAAAAAGTACATTTATTAATTAGAAAGCTGTTATGAACTGTCAGATAAAGAGAAATAATCAAGTGAGCTAGTCCCCACCATATCCCAGTGTGGGTGCGCGATTATTAGGCGCACTTAGCACTAATCAACGATCAATTTATTTTTTATTTTTGAAATTATAATTAAAATAAATTGTTCATTCATAGTGAAACAGTGCGACTCTACAAACATGAGTTGTAATTATTTTATTAAATTTATTTTTTGAATTTTAATTATCTATTTCTGCTCAAGAGTTGCAACCTTTCAAATAATGCAGTTTTCGGACAATGAATAGTTGCGTCTGAATAAACAGTTTTTGACAACGAAGAGTTGTGTCTAGATTAATGGTTCTTCATACAAGAAGTGGTGTGTTCGAAACTAACTATTCCTTAGACACGAATAGTTGTGAATGAATGATACCTTTTAAGAAATGAAAAGTTGTATTCTTTCTAGTCTTATATATTGACTGGCTTTCTTCATTTTCAGACCATTCTTCTTCTTAACTTCAATTTTCGCTTTCTCAAAAAGACACATAGCCATTGTTTCCAATTGTTTGCCTTGGGAGACCCTGAAAAAATATCAGAGTTACTATATGCTATTCTTGTGAGACTTTATTGTATATTGGAGGATATTTTCCAAAACCATTAGTAATGTCGAGGGGCAAATAAATCCTTAAAAAGAGTGTTTTACACGCCTCAAAGTTTGATTATGTTGTTTATCTCGTTATACCATATATATTTTCCAACAATTTTAAGAATTTATTTGCACAACAATTGAGTCAGAATCCATCAAAGTCATGAACCAAGACATGGTGAAACTGAACAGGTTCGATGGCAACAATTCCGCACGCTGGAGAGACAAGATGATGTTCCTCTTCACGGCCCTGAAGATTTCCTACATCCTTGATCCCAATTTGCATCCTATCCACGGCTTGCTGATGAAGGAGAAGAGCCTAGTGCAGAAGATATTGAAAGGGTCAATAAAGAGAGGAAGAAATGTGAAGAGGACTAATTGCTTTGTCGAGGTCATATACTGAACACATTATCCGATCATCTCTATGACTTGTTTATTGAGATGAAATTTGCTAGAGAAATATGGAATGCACTTGACTTCAAGTATAAAGCATAGGTTTTCCTTTGGGACGATATCGTGGGTTTCGTCCGTGAAGACTGCTTTACGAAGACATGCAGGTTGATCCGAGAAGAAGCTTGAAGCGTCGTTTTCGTCATCGAGTGCTTGAGGGTGTTTATCTTCGTTGGTTTTGTTCGTGGAATTACATTAAAAATTCAAGTGTCAAAGCCGGTTAAATCTTGAGGTTAGTTTTGTGTTTTAATTC
The DNA here is from genome assembly GCA_028455895.1 of Rhodomyrtus tomentosa. Taxonomy (NCBI): domain Eukaryota; kingdom Viridiplantae; phylum Streptophyta; class Magnoliopsida; order Myrtales; family Myrtaceae; genus Rhodomyrtus; species Rhodomyrtus tomentosa. The sequence continues at coordinate 18,496,547 of JAPCWY010000003.1, read as the reverse complement.
CTTTGCGAGAATGAGAGATTATTTCGCTAGGAATTGGGGAGCTAAACACTGTGTGCGTTCTTGGATGTAATTGGGGTTGGAAAATACCAAGAGTGTGTTTGTGTAACTCGAGTGATCTGTAATCTCCGTGTATCGCTTGATCTATAGTGGAATTCGTTACTGCTCTTCCCGTGATCGTAGGTCTCTACGACCGAGCCACATATATTTGGTGTTCGATTTACTTTACTCATTCTATCTATTTTATTATTCAATCGCTTGGTTCCGTACAACAGAGAGAAATAGATTTTAATCCAAAACCCACCGGAATTTTAAGAAGCTACAGAAGAAGAAAAAGGGTTGTTGCTTTGTTTGTGGCAAGGAGGGTCACTATGCAAAGGAATGCAGGCACCACAATAGCACATTCAAGGACAAAAACATTTCAACAGTTAAGGCAGATGCAAATATGGTTGAAGAGAACTGACCATGGTTTCAACCAAGTTTTCAAACTTGAAGATTTTTGATAAATTTAAGGATTCTGTGGCCATGATTTCTAAGGTTACTGCTTCTGTCGAATCTTCTTGGTGGATAGATTCTAGTGCAACATTGCACATATGCAAGGATCGATCAATGTTTAAGCACTCCGGAGAGACTGTTGAAGCGCATCTTCAAGAGGGTGAGATGGCAAATAAAGTTCTTGTAAAGGTTGCTGGCAAAGGCACAGTCACTTTAGACTTCACTTCCGGAAAGAAGTTTTACCTTCTTAATGTACTATTTGTACCAGAAATCAAGAGAAATATGATTTCTGTTGATTTACTTTGCAAGAGGGATTTCGGGTTTTATTTGAGTCTGACAAGGTTTTCGTGTCGAAAAATGGGTTGTTTGTGGGAAAGGGTTACTTCAATGAAGGCATGTATCAACTAAGTATTAATAATAATATCGTCTGTTTTGCTTATGTTGTTGATTCCCCTCATTTACGGCATAATAGATTAGCGCACGTAAATTTTCACTATTTAAAGAATATGAAAAAAAATCATATTTGATAAGTTTTGATGGCGAATTAGACAAATGTGAAATCTGTGCTAAGTCTAAGTTGACAAAGAGACCTTTTCCTAGTGTTAGTAGAAATTCGAATTTATTAGATTTGATACATAGCGATATATGTGAATTCAATGACATGTTAACACGTGGTGATAAAAGATATTTCATTACCTTTGTGGATGACTGCAGTAGATATTTATATGTCTATCTCCTAAGATCAAAGGATGATGCGTTTACTATGTTTAAAAAATATAAGGCTGAAGTGGAAAATCAACTAGAAAGTAAAATTAAAGTTCTACGTTCAGATGGAGGCGGAGAATATTTCCTAAATGATTTTTCAGCCTTTTGTGAAGAACATGGTATTATTTATACTTCGGCACCATATACTCCACAACAGAATGCTTTGGCTGAAAGAAAAAAATATATCTCTTAGAGAAATGATTAATTGTATGCTTTCTAATTCAAAACTACCAATTAATTTATGGGGTAAAGCATTGCTTACTGCATGTTATATTCATAACAAAATACCATCCAAGAAAAATAATATTAGTCCATATGAAGTTTGAAAAGGTAGAAAACCGAACTTGTCACATCTTAAAGTGTGGGGGTGTTCGGCATACTACCGAATACCAAATCCTAAGAGAACAAAACTTGGTCCTAGAACCATGAAAAGTGTACTTCTTGAGTATGCTAAAAATAGTAAAATTTATAGACTTCTTGATTTAGATTCAAATGTCATTGTAGAATTAAGAGATGTCGAGTTCTTTGAGAATAAATGTTTTACGGATTTTGAATTTTTTGAGAATAATGCTCAATCGCAAGATACGAATAATTCAGAACCTATAGAAACATATGTAGATTCTCATAAGAAAATAACAAATGATTTTGAGGACGTGATTGAACCAAGGAGAAGTACTAGAGCAAGAAAATCAAAGGATTTTGGTCCAAACTTTATCACCCATGTTTTTCTCATTGAAGGAGATAGACAATAATGTGGTAAGTAAATACGCTTTAGTATTAAATTTATAAGACGATCCAAAAAGTTTAGTGATGCTATGTCTTCTAGAGATGCTTCTTTTTGGAAAGAAGCTATAAACGATGAAATGAACTCAATCATATCTAACAATACTTGGGTATTAGCAGGCTTACCAAGAGGATCTAGACTTATTGGGTGCAAATGGGTATGCAGAAGAAAATACAATTCTGATGGTACCATCCAAGCTTTTAAGTCTAGGTTTGTGGCTAAGGGATATAGACAAAAAGAGGGAATAAATTATTTTTATACTTATGCTCCTGTAGCACGTATAACATCTATTCGAATTCTTTTTGCTCTAGCATCCATTTATGATCTTTGCGTTCATCAAATGAATGTCAAAACTATTTTCTTAAATAGAGATTTAAATGAGGAAATTTACAATGAACAACCAAAGGGTTTTGTTCTTCATGAATATGATAAGAAAGTATGTAAATTGGTTAAATCTCTTTAAGTGCTTAAGTAAGCACCTAAGCAGTGGCATGAGAAATTCGATCCAGTCATATTGTCCAATGGTTTCAAGCATAATAGTGCCGATAAGTGTTTTTATTCTAAATTCACTAAAAACTATGATGTTCTAGTTTGCCTATACGTTGATGATATGGTTATCTTTGGAACTAATATGACTGGAGTTATTGAGACTAAGAAGTATCTAACTTCAAATTTTAAAATGAAAGATTTGCGCGAATTAGATACTATCTTAGGTATTAAAGTTAAAAAACATAGTGGGGTTATTCTTTGAACCAATGGCATTATGTTGAGAAAATGTTAAATAAATTTAAACATCTTCGTTTCAAAGAAGTGAGTATTCCGTTTGATCCCAGTATTAAATTTAATTACAATACAGGCAGAGCAGTAGCACAGTTTGAATATGCTAGTGCTATAAAGTCTTCGATGTATGCAATGCATTGTACTATACCTGATATTGCTTTTTTTGTATGTAAGTTGAGTAGATATACTAGTAATCCAAGTATAGATGAAATGCCATTACCAAATTTTTTGGTTATCTTAAGAGAACTAAAAAATTGAGATTGTTCTATAATAATTATCTGGCAGTATTAGAAGGATACACCGATGCTAGTTGGATTTCTAGTGTGGGAGATAAATATTCCACTTCTAGATGGATTTACATTAGGTGGATGTGTTGTATATTGGGCGAGCAAGAAATAAATATGCATAACTCACTCAACTATGGAATCGGAATTCATTGCTTTAGCAAAAACTGGAAAAGAGGCTGAGTGGATTAGAAATTTGTTGTTGGACTTTAAACTATGGCCTAGTCCTATGCTTCCAGTTTCTATTCATTGTAATAGTCAAGCTACGTTAGCAAGAGCTTATAGTAGCACTTATAATGGAAAGTTTGGACATATCAGTCGTAGACATGAGTACATGAAACAATTGATTCAGAATGGTACCATAACAATTGTTTAAGTGAGGTCAAGCAAGAATCTAGCCTCTCCCTTTACAAAGACTCTATCAAGAGATGTATAAATAACCTCAAATGAAATAGGGCCGAAATCCTTTACTTAAAATCACCGGTAATAATAACCCGACCTAATACTAGCATATTACTAGTTATAAGGTTTAATAGGTAAAAACAAGTTACTGAATGTGGTTGTTTTATATTGACATTAGCCCGGACATGAGAAGTCAATGTTGTCTGTTATAGTTAAAAGGCTGAGTTATACCCTTAATGAAGTGTAATACAATTTAATAATGTGTTTGTTAGTAACAGAAACATGTGGTAATACTTCACTTATATGAGCTTAGAAGTGGTGCTGCTTCTTACGAAAGTTGGGGTTGCTTTCTAGAAAGCTCATGAAATAGGTACAAGCACAATGTCATAATAGTGCTTAGCAAATATGAACTTCTCGTTGAGACAAGAGATTAATATATGTGCAGTATGTCCGATTCTATTATATACAGTAGCAAATTTAAAGCCGACAGCTATTTGTCACTTTAATAGAGTTTTGAGATACTTGCACTAAATGAAGGTTTAACTCGAAAGAAACCTTTACGTATGTATATTGATCTCGTGAAAATTTTGGCTGTATTTTTGAGAAATTTTATTTTTCAAATTATTTTACAAACAAAGTGAGGGATTGTTGTTGTTTGTTTGAAAAAAAAAACAAATCAGTGCCTTTTTTGTATCACACATAGGATATAAAGGAGAGAGAAATTCTATTTATTAATTAAAAAGCTGCTATGGCCTTTCAGATAAAAAGAAATGAGCAAGTGGGCTAGTCCCCACCATATCCGCATACTGGTGCGTGTGTGATTGCGCGATTTTGACATGATTATTAGGCGCACTTAACACTTTGCACGATTGCGCGGTTGCGAGTAATTATTGGCACTAATCAACGATCAATTTATTTTTTTTATTTTCGAAATCATAATTAAAATAAATTGTTCATTCCTAGAGAAACAGTGTGACTATATACACAAGAGTTGTAATTATTTTATTAAATTTATTTTTCGAATTTTAATTATTTGTTTATGCTCAAGAGTTGCAACCTTTCAGACAATGCAGTTTTCGGACAGTGAAGAGTTGCGTATGAATAAATATTTTTTGACAACGAAGAGTTGTGTCTGGATTGACTGTTCTTTAGACGTGAAATGATATGTCCGAAACTAACTATTTCTTCGACACGAATAATTGTGAATGAATGATACTTTTTGAGAAATGAAAAGTTGTCTTCTTTCAAGTTTTATATATTGATTAGCTTTGTTTATTTTCAAACACTTCTTCTGAACTTCAATTTTCGTTTTCTCAAAAAGACACATAGCCATTGCTTCCAATTGTCTCCCTTGAGAGATTCTGGAAAAATGTCAGAATTGCTATCTGCTATTCTCGTGAGACTTTAATGTATCATGGAGCATATTTGCCGAAACCATTACAAAGGCAATAAATCTTTAAAAAGAGTGTTTTACACGCCTCAATGTATGATTCTGTTGTTTATCTCGTTATATCTTATAAATTTTCCAACATAATAAACATAAAATTATCGCATGCATGTTTAGTGAGAATGAATCTTGGTGCTCATAACTTGGCAAAAGTCACATAAGACATCTAGTTAATAAACAATCGAGTTTCGATATTAAAATGATACTAATTGATAATTATCGTATTCAAGTTCTTGAACTTATATTTCTGGTTGTGTAGAAAGTGAAACATCCTCCTAGACATGGCCACAGGCCGTGAATCGCCTATTCCGATTCAAGAATTAGCGATTCTGTTTCGTGAAAATGGTGGAACCGGAACTGGCCCTTAATGGGGCGATCCCTGTTCCGGTTTAGAACCGTTCGTTTCAGGCCGATTTCGGTTCTGATTTTTAAAATTAATTTTAAATAATAAAATTATAAATTTTAATCAAATTGTACATTGTCATCAAATTTGGGGGAAAGGAAGGGAAAAGAGGTTTGAACTTAATGAATTATCATTAAACACCCATATATCTTGTTGGACATAGAAGAATCAAAGTCCATGTAGCTCTTTTACGTTTGATAACCCCAATTTATCTTATTGTCAATTGTCGTCACCTATTGTGGTACCCGCGGTGGTGGTATCTCCACCATTATTATTAAAAAAATTCGTCATCTCGATGTAGTTCTTATTGTTGAAATCTAGCATTTGTCCGATCATCAACACAAACTTGAGCCTCAACAGCATCCATATTTAATCTTGAATGATTGGCATAAAAAATTGATCTTCTAGCGCTAAATGTTTGTTCAACCGCAACTGTTGAAGAAGGAGTCGCTAACATATGTCTTGCGATGAGAGTGAGAATTGGGTAATCGGTTGAATGACTCTTCCACTACTTTAGAATTTTGAAATATACGTCGTGCTTGGAATCATGAAACTCAAAAGAAATGGTTCAATAGTTTTTTAATTCGCAAATGTTACCTGTTGCTCTATTTTATTTTTTCCTACTTATGAGCAGATCGTATCGTCTACCAACTCTACCACCTCCTCGCTTTGTGAGGCACTACATTGGGAAGATCCATAATTACTTAAACCATATCTACCGCAAAATTCATTATATAATACTACTATAGCATCTTTAACCTCTCATTGTGTAGTTTTTTTTTTATCTACTTTGTCATTCAAATGTAAAAAATCATAATAATAAACCCTAAGATAATCATATAAACCATCTAATTTAGTGCGTGGATCGAAAATAATAACAACCAAATAAACAAGAGAAATGCTGAGATAATAATTCAACCATTTTTCTTGCATTGCTATCATAGTCTGATCTAATTGAACATCATTTTCATAATGACAAAAAAACAGCAATATTAATACACTCTACTAAAAAAATAAACATGTAGCAATATAATAAAGGGAAAATAACATAAATAGTCCATGAACTTTGGCAGAAAGTGCAATATGGTTCCTGAACTTTTAATTTGTTCAATATAGTCCCTAAACTTTAGCTCAATATGCAATTTGATTCCTAAACTTTTGACTTATTCAGTTTAGTTCCTGAATTTTTACTACATATTCAATTGAGTTCCTAGATCATAGGAACATGTTCATTATTATCTATAACCTTAAATTAATAAAAAGACTATATTGAACATTTCTTTATAGTTCAAGGACTATATTGAACACGTACAAAAATTTAAGGACCACATTAAACAAACTAAAAGTTGAAGGATCATATTAAACATTAGACTAAAGTTCAAGGACCAGATTGAATAAATTAAAAGTTTAGATATCACATTACACATTCTGCTAAAGTTCAGGGACCATTTTTGTCATTATCCATATAATAAATACCATATAAAATATAAGTAGCAATATTAAAAAGTTTCAAATATATATATTTGCAAACATCCCAATTTTACGAGAATAAACTAATTTCGAGAATATTATTCAAAATAAACACACATAATAAGTCTTTAAAATCAAAATATTGATGAAACAACTCGTAGATAGAATTCCCACGAGTCAGAACATCTTTTGGAAATATTGTTTTTTTTTTCATTTTGTTTACAAAATCTGCCCTATTTTTTCCTAACTTGGGGACGGGTCCATAAAATTTTAATTGTTCTCTTTATTGGAGCGAGAAAAGCCTCAATAGTTCGTAAATCATCTTGTATACATAAATTTAAAATATGACAAGTACATGTAATATGAAAAAATTATTTACCAAAAGAGGATTTACAAATTCTTTTTAACTCGGGAATGGAAACGGTATTTACCGCGGTATTATCAAAACAAATTGAATTTTTTTTATTAATCAAATTATATTCTTCTGAAACTTGCCTAATCATTCTATAAATATTATTGGTCGTATGTCTTTCATCAAACACTCGAAATGTAATAACTCTTTTTTGAATGTTTCAGTCGTCACTTATCCAATGATATGTGATGCCCATATAAGAATAAATTTGCCAAGGATCACTCCAAATATCGATACTTATATGCACACGTTCATTGAAACCCATAAAAAGTTTGTCAAAATCCTTTTTTTTATAAACCTTAAAAAGTTCATGTTTAAGAATATTTATCAGAACATGTTTTGCTTGCGGAGGTACATGCAGTGTTTATCAAATAATTTAAATCAAAATTTTCACTATTAGTAAACGATAAATGTTCAATGGCAACATATTAATCTATTGTTTCTTTATAAAGTTGATCAGCGTAATGGAATATAGGATGGGTGTTTGGATCGATCTATCCAGAAATTTATTGTTGGCTAATGTCGATTCCCGCTTACATTGGATGTTTTTGCATCAGATGCCGAAGGTTTGTTCCATAGCCATCTCCCATCTTAAAATTGTATAATTTCATATAATATTTACAGCTTACCTTATACTTATCTCTATCTATATGTACCTTGTCGAATTGTTGCCATAAGTTAGATATACCCTTCCGGGCCTACCGTTTCGACTCATTTGCTGTCGACGATTCTTTGATACCAGTAGGAGTATGAAGACTTTCTTGCGTTGGGATGTGCTTGAAGTTGGGATTGGGAGCAATGTTGATACTATTATCGTTGTCTACTCAACATGCATTACAAGGATCATATCTAGGATGAGGTTAATCGGATTCTCCCTTTGGGATCTTTCTAGTATCTCTATTTCCACTTACCATTTTTTGAGAGAATTGATCGAAAAGCCAATTTAGAGAATTTAGTTAGGATCGAGAGAATTTGAGAGAATTTGAGAGAATTTGAGGGAATTGAGGGAATTTGTGAGGAAAAATGAAATGGAGAGAGGGTATAATTAGACTAATCATTAATAAAAAAAAAAGGGGGTCATTGGGCCTGATAGACGTTGGGCCCAATGGCTAATAGCAGGTTCCGAGCTAGTTTCGAATTTTTCCTGAACCATAACTGGCCCATGAAGGGCTGGGCCAGTTCCAGTTCGAAACCGGCTAGCCCGGTCAATAGGCTAGTCCGATTATTCCACGGGCCGATTTCGGGCCAAAACCAGCTTGTGATCATGTCTACCATTCCACATTTGGCTCTTCACGGACTCCAATAAACTAGTGGTCACATTAGGGTTGAATTCACATATATAAATCGATGAAGCAAACTTCCCAGCGTCACGCGAGGTAAAGATTTTGGAGAATTCACATTGAAAGAATATTGTTGGTCCCGCTCAACATTACCTCTAAACTGGCTGCTTGAGAACCGTCTCAGGAGGGTCGCAATAAAGGGTTAAACATAATATTGAGAGATCACAAATCTGGTTAAGAATGAGAAATTAAGTACGAATTTTAAGCAAATCTAACAATGTCTTTGTTTGAGTGAAATTGCTTTCCGAAAATTAATTCTTCAGATTTTCACTCGTTTGACTCGCCGAAAATGACTTAGACAACTGAAAACACTCGCCATTCAATGAAAAATTCCTCATCAAATTAGGGGAGTGAATTTCTAATTTAAAGAGTGAAAATATTTTCCGGAATTGTTCCACTCTATTCTTTAATATTTTAATTTCGGAATCGAATGGATGGCCATCGCACCTGACATGAGTAAAGCTAAAGCAATGTTAGTATTTATATCGTGGATGCGGCAAACTCCATTTAAATATTATATTTTTTGCTTTGTTTCATTCTTTCGTTCTTTTTATTTTTCCCTCTCCACCACCACGATCGGCCAGCCGCAAGCGCGAGCGGTCCAGATCTTTTCTCCTGCCGTCATCTTCGAGTTGAATCAAAAGTCTCTAGTTGTAGCACAATTGGCCCACTTTGTACCACTTTGCGCCCGATTGATGGTAGACTCTCCTCATCCACCAGCATAGAAGACCCAAGAATACCAATCATGGCCGTGGCAATGGCAATAATGGAGGGCGGTTCTTCTTCTCCGAGGGCGGCGCTGGCGCGGGATATGGCGGGACATGCACTTCTACTTGCATTACCTCCTAAAATCTTTCTCATTTGGAAAGACGAAACACAATATCTGCAAACCGGGAAGAGAGAGAGAGAGAGAGAGAGAGAGAGAGAGAGAGAGAGAGAGAGAGAGAGAGAGAGTGACTGAGAAAAAGTGATGATCTCCGAAGATACGCAGGGAGAGAGAAGAGATCAATCGTTTGCAAAGACTAAAGCCAAATTTTGCCCACTTATGCACGAGTCCAATCGGAAAGGAAATACTGATAAAATCAGTTGTGCGAGCACTACCACAATACGCCATGTCGATATTCAAGATCCCGACTTCCATTTGTAAAGCAATTGAAAAAAGGATAGCTTCCTTTTGGTGACAACAAAAAGAATCGAAGGCGGGCATACGTTGGAAAAAATGAGGTTCTCAAATTGAGGAAAATGGAGGGAGGACTCGGATTCAAAGACTTTATCACCTTCAACAAGGCCATGTTGGGTAAGCAAGCCTGCAGATTAATACAGTCCCTTTCAGTCTTGTGGAATCAAATATTTAAAGGAATTTGCTTTCCTAGAGGAAATTTCTGGAATGCAAGCAGAGTCCCACGACCTTCGTGGGGCTGGCAAAATTTGCTTATGGGAAGGGACACTATCCATCCCGAAGTAAGATGGGTTGTTGGTAACATAGTTATCTAGGCGTCGCTTAGGCAACAAGACAACCTCGGATGCCCAAAGCATCATGTCGCCTTGCTGGTTCTCCACAAGGCAGGCGCCTTGGTTGCCTAGGTGATGTCTTGTGGGCACCTTGGACGCCTAGGCGATGCCTTAGACATTTCTGACAAGTGATGATTTTTTTCCATTCTATCGAATATAATATTTGTATTTCGATGATTTCACACCATAACAATAAGTCTCATTTCTTCTTACCAAAAAAAAAATCTCATTTTTTTATATCTCTCAAATAAATTAAATTCACGTATGAAAATACTCCAAAGGCAACAGCAATTTTAAAAAAAAAATTAGCTACATTATCGCCTTATCGTTTTGCCGACGACTAGGCGTACGATTAATCGCCTAGGCGTTTTAAAGGGGCTCTGGCTCGCCTTGTCGCCTTAACAACTATGGTTGATAACGAAAAAACTATCAAAATTCGAGAAGATAGATGGCTGAATCAGGGATTAATTGGCGGACCGCGAATCAAGGCGACCCCCAAGTTGTGGCAGACTTATTTGTGTAGGGAGGACAACAATGGGATGAACAGAAAGTAACTGCGATGTTTGGGGAGTCCTTGGCCGAGGAAATAATGGCTATCCCACTGAGCTTGATTCCTAAGGAGGACACGCTGGTATGGACAGGAAACAAAGTAGGTTGGTACTCAGTAAAGGATGCCTACAACAATATGCATCCAACAATTTCACATCAGAACAACAATCACGCTTCCTCCTCCTATCATCCGCCTCAACCCTTTTGGAAAGCGATATGGAATCTCAGAACCATAACAAAAATCAGATTTTTCGCATGGAGTGCGTGTCAGAACAGCTTAACTACTCGTGAGAATCTGTTTAGGAAGAAACTTGTGCCCGACCTACTTTGTCCACTATGTCACCGACGACCAGAAACCACAGAACACCTTCTTCTTCTGTGTGAATGGACAGAAGAAGTATGGTCAGATCCTCAGCTCAGAATTCGAGTACCCAAACAAGAAATCTCAAGAATTGATGAGTGGATGTTGGAAAATAAGCGAAACAGAACTGACTTACCTTCTCCAGATCTCATCACAGGCGTTTTGTGGAATATTTGGAAGGCGCGTAATGCCTATGTTTTCCAAAACCTCAGACCAAATCCGGACTCTTTTGTTGACGAAGCGAGCGCGATCGAGAGAAATTACAAGTGCTGGAACCCTGAAGCGACGAAGAAAGGAGAAAACTTGGCTAACTTATGGGATAAATGGATGCCGCTGAAGCTTCTTGAAGTTCAATATTGACGGATCGCACCCGGAAGGAGATCAGAAGGGAGCTATCGCTGGCATGTGTCGTGATGGTGCTGGATGTGTCGTGGATGGATTTGCAGGGAGAGTTTGGACTTCTTCGGCATTGGAGACGGATATGTCATCGATGAGAGCGACACTGTTGTACTTGGAAGCCAAAGATGGTCTGCGACAGGATCTAAG